>CM057451.1:93430000-98392500 GCA_016271365.2 Neoceratodus forsteri
TTCCATGCCTCCTCTGCAGTCCGGTTGGGCAGTTGGACAATCTTGATGGGCTGGCCCTTCACCATGACTGGCCCCAGACCAAGATTCCTTGGATTTTGACTTCTGGGGTAGGAGGCTTTCTGCTCGACACGGTTGTTGCTTTCCATTTCTGCACATCAGGCCACTGTGCAGCCTATGACAGGTTCCTGTGGTCTAGGCTAGGTCAACTCCTAGCCTCATTGCCTGACTCTGAGCAAACCAGACAAGCCATTGCACTCTCTGCACGTGACCTGGAGCTAGCAAGGCACCAAGCGAGGGCATCCTATGATGCCAGCGAGGTAGCTACTAGGGTCGTAGGGACAACGATCTGCACTAGGCCGACAGCAAGGCTGCGTCTTTCCCAGTTGTCAACTTTGGCCCGGCGTAAGGTGATTAACTCTGCTCAACAGAGAACCTATCTCTTCTCCCGTAGAGCGAGAAAGTGATCTTACTTCAAGAAACAGATCTTGCAGCAGTTTACACCATTAGGACTGAAGCCGGCAGGCGCCAGGACCCCACGGATATTTTCTAGCTAGCAGTATTCAGCGGGGACCACCTCCGATGTCGGTCCCGCCTCCGACGTCAGGCGTAGTACATATGGAGGCGGTCCCCCATAATCCTCAGTTCTTTTCCCGCTGTCGACTCGCCAGCATCAGCTTCTTGGTCTCTTTCTAGGCACAATGACTACAGAACTTTCGGCAAATTTTTTCTCCGCACAACTGATATCCTCTCCAACTCCATCTCTTGAGGGTCACCTTTTGAAGTGTGCCTGCGGAAAACAGATCCCTTTCAAGGATTCTCACTCCTCCTGTGTGCGTTGCCTAGTCCCGGACCACGACACCAAAGCCTGCACCTTTTGCCAGGGTTTCAATAGCCGCACCAGGATCTGCCGTCAGAAGGCACTTCAGGCATATCTTCTCGAAGAAAAACTAAAAAGGATGGACCAAGAACCTTCCTCCAGGGGAGAATCTTCATCTAAATCCCACAAACGCCGGGAGAAGGGGAAGTGTAGGTCCCCGCCTCGGACTCCGTAGCTCCGGCTCCAGATCAGACCGCTCTCCCTCCACGGCTCGGTCGCAGCCCACCCACCCCCCGGTTAAGGTCAGGTCTTCAGGCGACTCTTCCTCACTCTAGCCTCTGAAGACATCAAGGCCCTCGGCTTCCTTAACCCCATCCAAGGCCTCTCCGAAGTCTGCTGAGCGCCATAAGTCATCTTCCTCCACGTCGGGACACCGACGCCAGGTCGGTCTCCCAACCACCCAGAGGTCCCGATCCGGCACCCAGAAAGACCAAAGACCTGACGTCCGTAAAACGGACATCTGACCCGACATCGGCCAAGCATTCAAAATCGGCTCAGCACTTACAGGAGCCGACGACACCTGCTAGACACCAGTCACTGGCCAGGCGTTCGCCAGGTTCGAAGATGTCGTCCAGGGGACCGATGTCGGCATCTCCGGAGCAGAAGACCACACCCTGTCATCGCAGACGCCGGGTCGGAGGAATCGACAGGGTCACCCCACAGCCCGAAGACCAGGCGGGTGACACCAAGGATCCCGGGCTCCCACCGGAACTCTCCCCGGACCGGGAGACACCCGGGGACCTGACGCCTGACCCCCGGCCCTTCATCGGGCATGAACATCGCAGAAGTAAAGGAGCTCTTTACTTTCTGGTGGGACACCATCAGGAAGGATGTGGTCCCCGCCCATCCTCCTCCTACCCCTCTTACTCCTTCACCTCCTACGCCCCCTTCTCAACCTAAGGGGCCAGTAGGGCGACCACCATCCCCCAAGGAGCAGACTCCACCTCCTAGGGGCAGATCTACAGACAGGAGAAGGCCTCCCTCCAGATCTCCTTCAGGGTCACCCAGCCCCAAACGACCCAGACGACGCCGGTATACTCCGTCGGGGGAGGATTCAAGATTGGACACTTTGGAATACTCCAGATCTCCTCCTCCGCTCAGCATCTCCTCTCCAGACCCACATGACCTCCCCAGGTTTCCACCGGATGATCCCTCTTTCGCTGAGATTGAGGCACATCCAGGACAACATGGGGTGGGATGCTGAGGACCTTGACCCTGAGCGACAGCGCCTTGCCCGCTACCTTTGGCAGAAAGACCCAAAGCCTGTGGTAGTGCCACCTTTGGTGGACACCTTCGCGGACGTCACCAAGGCTGCGTGGAAGCGTCTGCACTCCACTCCTGCAGTGCCAAAGAAGGCTGACCGCCTGTTCAAGGCTCCAAGAGAAGACCAGTACTTGGTGAAGCAACCTCTGGCAGATTCCCTGGTCATCACGGCCTCACATGACCGGTCTCAAAGACCCCAGCATATGAGCACTCAGCCACCAGACCAGGAATCCAAGCAATTGGATGCCCTGGGGAGGTGCACGTATGCGGCTGCTACTTGCGCCATCAGGTCTCTGAACTACCTTACCCATGTGGTACAGTTCCAGAATGCCCTGTGGGAACAGGGCCAGGACCTGGTTGAAAAGCTTCTTGATGGCAACCAGAAAGCGGAGCTTCTCAACCTACTTCGCACCGGGTCAGATGTGGGGACCCATGTGCTTAGAGCCGCATATGATTCCGCGGACTCTTCGGCCAGAGCTGCAGCTTCAGGCGTTTGTCTCCGGCGACACTCCTGGCTCCGTGTCTCCGGCTTCACCCCGGAAGTACAGAAGAATATTCTAGACGTCCCGTACAATGGCGAAGTACTCTTTGGTGAATCCTCGGAGAAGGTCATCACCAAACTTCAGGACGCAGGGAAGGCAGTATGATCTGTACAGGCCATGTACAGATCCTGGCCTAGTTCCTTTCGTAGGAACCAGAGCCGTTTTCACGGCCGGCAACAAAGGCAGTAGCAACGTTCCGGCCAGCAGCAGAAGGACACTTTTTCGCGCAAGGCCCAGGCAGAGGCCAACGTTTCTTGAAGTCTACCCAGCCTGCAGGGACTAACGCTGCCACAGCATGACTCCTTCCCGGCTCCCGGCCCTCCTCTGGATCAATGGGCAAGGAAAGTCGGGGGTCGCATCGCTCGCCACTTTTTAGGGTGGCAGTCGATCACCACCGACAGGTGGATTCTCCAGTTGGTCAAGAAAGGCCATTGCATAGAGTTTCTAGACCACCCACCTACAAAACCTCTCCTACTCTCCCGTTACTTGGGTCAGCATGCCCTGCTCAGACAGCAGGAGGTGCTCGCTCTTCTGGAAAAAGAAGCTATAGAGCACGTACCAAGGAACTAGAGGGGACTAGGATATTATTCTCACTTCTTTCTGGTTCCAAAGAAAACTGGGGACCTCCGTCCAATACTGGACCTCAGCGTCTCGCTCTTGTACAAGCGCTTTCGCATGGTGACCCTTCCGGGTCTGATTCCCATGCTGAAGCAGGGTGCTTTTCTAGCGTCCCTAGACATGCAGGATGCTTACCTGCATATTCCTATCGCTCAAGCGCACAGGAGGTTCCTGCACTTCGAGTTTCAGGGTCGCCATTATCAGTTCTGAGCTCTTCCCTTCGGACTGTCATCGTCACCTCAGGTGTTCACGAAGTGCATGGCAGTTGTAGCCGCATCTCTGAGGAGACGGGGCCACTACGTGTTCCCCTACCTGGATGATTGGCTTCTCATGGCGCCTTCCCGGGAAGCCCTGATGTCTGCCATTCACTACACTCAGTCTCTGTTCGAGACGTTGGGCATCATCATCAATTACAAGAAGTCACACCTGGTTCTGTCCCAGACTCTGCAATTCATAGGAGCTGTTCTGGACACCATCCAAGGGAAAGTTTTCCTCCCCCCGGACAGAGCGGAACACATCAGATCCCTCATCAGGGAACTTCCGGCGAAGAAGACCGTTCCTGCCAGACTTGTCCTTTGTCTGCTCGGACACATGGCTGCGGCCATTGCAACAGTCCCGTTAGCCCATCTCCGCATGCGGGTAACCCAGTAGATGTTAAGGTACAGTGGCACCAAAGGCAAGACCATCTGCAGCACCCAATCCGGATCACGAAGACCGTAATTCGAGATTGGCAATGGTGGCTTGATTCAGGGAATCTCTCGGCGGGAGTCCCCTTCATAGCACCGTCCCCGACTGTGACGCTCTCCACAGACTCCTCAGGGCTCGGTTGGGGAGCACACCTCGACGATGTCCGGGCTCGGGGCCTGTGGACAGACCAAGAGTCTCATCTCCACATAAACATCCTGGAAATGAGGGCAGTCCTTTACGCCCTGCAGGCCTTCCAGTCGGAGGTTCCACCGGGTACACTTCTGTTACAGACAGACAATTCCGTGGTGATGTATTACCTCAACAAACAAGGAGGCACCCATTCCTATCCGCTTTGCAGGGAGGCCATGAGGGTGTGGGATTGGGTCTTACAACACGGCGCAAACCTTATTGCCGTTCATGTTCCGGGATAGGACAGCGTCATTGCAGACAGCCTGAGCCGCACTCAGGCCAGAGTCCACGAATGGGAACTGCTACAAGAGGTGGCAGAGGATCTGTTTCACAGATGGGGTACTCCATAGCTAGACCTTTTTGCGTCCCCATCCAACGTAAAACTGCCCAATTTTTGCTCGCTAGATCCAGAGCCTGGTGTTTTCTGGTGAGACGCGTTGTCCCTCTCCTGGGCGGGCAGATTCCTCTATGCCTTTCCACCTTTTCCGTTGATCCAGAGAGTTCTTCTAAAACTTCGCAAGGAGCACGCGATGCTTATACTGATCGTGCTCTTTTGGCCCAGACAGATCTGGTTCCCTCTCTTGCATCAGCTATCCCGGGAACCTCCAATGCCTTTACCAATCAGCTCCCATTTGCTGTCTCGGGAGGCGGGTTCCTTAGTCCATCCGGACCTACATTCCCTAAACCTGCATGCTTGGTTCCTAGAGACATAGCCATGATGCGAGACTGGGTCTCGCAAGAGGTGGCAGACGATGTCACTGCCGCCAGGAAACCGGCTACCCACGCAACCTACGCCATGAAGTGGCGCAGGTTTTGCTTATGGGTTCAAGCGTGCAGCTTATCGCCTCTGGACTGTCCAGAGAAGCTGGTATTGGATTACCTGCTGTCCCTTTTCCACTCCGGTTTGGCTTACTCCTCGATTAAGGTGCACCTCTGTGCCATTTCAGCCTACCACGTCCCTAAAGGCCAACGCACTCTAGCTCAACTGGACACGACACGTGCCTTCTTGAGGGGTGTCCTGCACCTTAGGCCCCCGATTAAGGATCCTATCTATCCTTCGTCTTGGAGCAGCTCACGCTGCCACCTTTTGAACCAGCCGTGGATTGTGAGCTACGTTTTCTCTCTTGGAAAACGTTATTTTTAGTTGCCGTTACTTCGGCCAGAAGAATTTCTGAAATGCATGCACTTATGTGCAAAGAACCTTATTTGGTTTTCCACCAAGACAGGGTATCCCTAAAGACTAATCCTAAATTTCTGCCTAAGGTGGTCTCAGCTCTCACCCTTAATCAGGACATCGATCTACCAGTGTATTTCCCGAAATACTCTAATCAAGGAGAAGCCCTTCTGCACACTCTTGATGTGCATAGGTATCTTAGATACTACCTGACCAGAACCCAGCACCACCAAAAATTGGACCAACTTTTCGTCTCTCTTGTCCATAGAATGATGGGAGCTCCTGTTTCAAAGCAGTCGCTGTCCAGGTGGCTTATTCAGTGCATTACGTTCTGTTACCAGAAGCGCAACCAACCCTTACCGGGCGCGGATAAGGGTCATTCCACCAGAGCGGTGGCTACCTCTTTTGAGGCTTTAAGGAATGTATCCACCTCAGCTATTTGTGCTGCAGCTACTTGGAGCTCCGTACACACTTTCATCAGGCATTACAGCCTGCACATTGCATCGAGGCGAAGAGCAGGGTTCGGTCTAGCAGTCCTTCAGGGACTTCTGTCCTAGGCTCGAGGTAATTCCAGGATTTTTTACCTTTCCTCCTCCCGATGGTGTGTGATTACCAGTACTGCTTGGGAATCAGTCGTAATGGTGTAACCTGCTGCAAGAGCTGTTTCTCGAAGTAAGATAGTACAGTTATGTAAGAACTTACTGTAACAGTAGATCTTCGAGAACAGGTCTTGCAGCAGGTACTTTCCCTCCCACCATCCCCGCTGGAGGTAAGCTGTAGTCACAGCATCCTTCTCCTAGGATAAGGCATTTACTGCCTCTTTGTTTGCCATTTGATGGCGGATCCTCGGTCTCCTCTTCTGATGTCATCCAGCGGCCGGGAGTCTCTGACAGGAGAACTGAGGATTGTAGGGGACTGCCTCCATATGTACTACGCCTGACGTCGGGGGCGGGACCGACGTCGGAGGCGGTCCCCGCTGAATACTGCTCGCTAGAAAATTTCCGTGGGGTCCTGGCGCCTGCCAGCTTCAGTCCTAATGGTATAACCTGCTGCAAGAGCTATTCTCGAAGATCTACTGTTACGGTAATTTCTTACGTAACTGTACTTTTGTCGGGCAACTTCCTTCTCCCTCCTTGGTGTCCCTGTCCCACTCTCGGGCCTCCCCAGGCCCTGAAGGTTCTCCCTCTTAGTGTGTCACCCACTGAGTCCTAAGGGACTTTGTCCTTTAGGGTGTTAAGAAAATCCCCTTCGGGGGGCTCAGCACTCACCCATATATGATGAATAGTGAAGACTGACACAGATAAGATATGAAAATTACATACCTACCGTAACTGTGATCTTTCTGTACATCTTCACCATTCATCACAATCCCTTCCTCCATCCCCCTGGGTCCCCAGTCTCTGGGTCCACCTCCTCTCTGTGCCCACCTCCCGGGGTGGGAGTGAATAGAGGCACATAGAGGATAAGGTTCTGGGGAGGTGGTCAGCATGGGGGCACTCCTTCTCCAGTGCTTTAGCCCACCCCTGTGGGGTGGGAGTTGGCAGTTGCCCTCCATTCTGTCCTCCTCCTTTTTCCCCCTCCATCTCATTTCTTTTTTGTCCCTTGGATTACCTATTAAAAAAAAAAAAAAAAATCTTTTTCCTTTTTCACCAAAAATGTTTTCTTTCAAAGGGTGTTAATCCCCTGGCCCCTGTCCTTCTTCCAGAATAGCCGACTCTGCTCATCTGGAGTTTTTGCCAGCTATTCTGTGCCCTGAATTCTGGCAAGAAGCCTTTGACTACTCCTTGCAATTCCTATACAATCTGGAGACGGACCAGGGTCTGGGATACGTTACCCCGTCTCCTCCCTTCCTACTTTCTAAACTCTTTACCCCGCCCTATCTCCCTTCTCTGTTTCCAGAGATTGGGGCCCCTCTCAGTCCCTTTAGTTCCCGACTTCTTTCTTCTGTCCTCTCAGTCGTTATTTCTCCTTTTAGGTTTATATCCTTTCCTTTTTCCTGTCCCTTGGACTTCCTTGTCCCACCCTCCACTCCCTTCTTCTTACCTCTCCGGCGACTCTGAACTGGCAGGCGTGCGGAGTCGACAGCGCCTTAATGGCCAACCCGCGAGCGCCACGCAATACGTCTGCCTCGAGGGCGGCGCCAATAGTGCGTCAGCTCCGCCTACCAAAAAAAAAGCTCCCAGGGGTCATGACCTCCAGCCCTGAACCCATTGATAAATGGTGAAGATACACAGAAAGATCACAATTACGGTAGGTACACAATTTTCATTTCTGTTCACTGGATCTATAGGACGCGTTCTTTCACGTCCCAATCCATCCGTCCTACCAGCGGTTCTTCTGCTTCAGGGTCGAAGGGACCCTGTACGAGTTCCGAGCCATGCCATTCGACCTGTCATCGACCCCTCAGATCTTCATCAAGTGCATTGCAGTGGTGGCAGCCCATCTAGGGCGTCGAGGAATACGAATACACCCCATCTCGACGACTGGCTCCTGGTGGGTTCCTCCTTTCAGGAGTTGGAGAGGTCCAGGGATCTGGCCCTCCTGATCAACAAGGCCAAATCGGAACTCGTGCCCTCTCAAGTGATCGGCTTTATCGGGGCAGAGCTCGACTCTCGTCAAGCCAGACCTTGGCTCCCGGCGGAAAGGGCAGAGGTTCTCTCCTCCTTTGCCCAATTATTTCTGTTTGGGCACTTGCACCCTGCCCGGGACTTTCTGCGCCTTCTGGGCAACATGGCGGCATGCACCTCAGTGGTCCGTTGGGCCAGGTGGCCATGTGCCCCCACCAATGGGAGCTGGCCACCCAGTGGGCTCAGCGATATGGTCACTTCGACCAGCTGATCACTGTAACCCAGAAGATGTGGGACACACTCCAATGATGGACCATCCTGGACCGATTGCAGGAAGGAATCACGTTTATCTGCCCGAGCCGACGGTTGTCCTGACGACCGATGCCTCTCTGTTGGGCTGGGGAGCCCACATGGGAGACAACAGGCCCATGGGTTCTGAACCCCTGAGGAGTCCCAATGCTACATCAACCTGTTGGAGCTCGGAGCAATCAGACTGGCACTGTCAGCTTTCACTCCTCAGCTCCGGGGTCAAGTGGTTCAAGTCCAGACGGACAATACCACGACCATGTAGTACCTCAACAAACAGGACGGCACGCACTCCCGTCTGCTCTGCAAGGAGGCGCTCTGCATCTGGACCCTCGTAAGCCGATTGGAGGTGGATCTCCTAGCCATCCACTGATGGCAGGGTCTCGAACCAGCTGGCCCGAATGTTCTTAGCCGCATTGGCCAGACATCCACAGTGGTCTCTCCATCCCGAGGCAGCTTACAGTCTGTCCTCCCGTTGGGGCAAACCGTTGGTGGACCTGTTTGCCCCAGGGAAAACACCAAGCTGAGGCTGTTCCATGCCCACCCCCCTCAGCAGGGCTTGCTGCAGAGGGATGCCTTCTGGAGGCCGTGTACCCCAGGACTCCTGTCTGCTTTGCTAGGAGGCGCTCCACATGCGGACCCTCGTCCGCCAGTTGGAGGCAGATCTCCTAGTCGTTCATGTGGCAGGAGTCTCGAACCAGCTGGCGGATGCTCTCGGCCATGTAGGCCAGACATCCCACGAGTGGTCTCTCCATCCAGAGGGAGCTCACAACTTGTTCTCCCGCTGGGGCAAACCATTGGTGGACCTGTTTACCTCCAGGGAAAACACCAAGCTGAGGCTGTTCCATGCCTGCCCCCCTCAGCAGGGCTCACTGCAGGAGGATGCCTTTTCAAGGCCATGGACCCCAGGCCTCCTCTATGCCTTCCCTCCATTTCCCTTGATCCACAAGGTGCTCCTCAAGGTGAGGAGGGAAAAGGCAAAGGTGATCCTGGTAGCCCCCAACTGGCCGCGCCAGTTCTGGTATCTGGAGCGGCTTCCAGCATGCCTGGACCTGATATCACTCAGTCAGGGGAGGGTATTCCATCTAGACCTTCAGTCCCTGCACCTCACAGTCTGGTACCTGAGCGGCTAGAGTTCCAGACTCTGGGTCTTTCCGACAGTGTCTACACCGTGGTGGAGGCATACAGAAAGGAATTGACCAGGAAATGTTATGCCTTCAAATGGAAAAAGTTTTCAGTTTGGTGTCAGGGCAAGGGCCTGGACCCTTTGTCTTTTCCAGTGGCTAACATTCTCTACTACCTTTGGTCTCTCTCCAAAGGGGGTCTATGGTCATCGACCCTTAGGGTGCACCTGGCAACTATCTCTGCTTACCGGGTGCAGGCCGGTCAGCCGATGGTGCAAGAGACAATGGTCGGGCGCTTTTTCAAAGGCCTGGATCACATATCTCGTCCGGTGGGTGAACCTCCACCTCCGTGCGATCTACTGCTGGTACTGGCAAAGCTCATGGGCAAGCCATTCAAATCAGTGCACAAGTGTGCCTTGTCATGCTTGTCGAAGACAGCCTTTCTGGTGGTTATCACATCTGCCAGAAGGACAGGGTAGCTCCAGGCGCTTTCGGTGGACTCCCCTTATCTGGTCTTCCACAGGGACAAGGTTGTCCTATGCCGTCGCCTGAAATTCCTTCCGAAGGTGGTGTCAGAATTTCACCTTGACCAGTTGTTAGCTCTGCTGGTTTACTACCCCAGCTGCACCTCGGAGGCAGTGTACAGGCTCCATACTTTGGACCTGAGACGTGCTCTCTTCTATTACAAGGAGAGTATGGCGGAAATTCGGGGAGAGGTTCGCCAGCAGGTTGTCACCTACGCTGAAGCTGCTTCTGGCAGACCTGCAGCAAAGTGGACTATTGCAAGATTGATCACATCATGCATAGGTCTGTGCTATGAGATGGCGGACAAGGAGCTTCCCAGAGGGATAAGAGCTCATTCTACCCGCCATACCGCTGCCTCCAGGGTCATCCTGTCCAGGAAATCTGCCGGGCTGCTACCTGGAAGTCAGCAAACACCTTCATCACCCACTACCACATCGACCTTGAGTCACGCCAGGATGCTGGTTTTGGGGCCTCAGTTCTCCAATCTCTGTTCCCTAAGTAGGGAGTGTGCGCCTTGCCTCCCTCCTCCTGGAGAACAGCTAGGAGTCTGCCAAAGAGTGTGGATGAACAACGTATCCACAATCCTAGAAAAACTGGTTACTCACCTGTAACAGTAGTTTTAGGAATGTTACATGTTTTTCATCCACATGGACCCACCCGACCTCCCCGGCTGCATATGCACACCACCTGGCTTCCAGCAGGCTAAGATCTGGCGTCATGGGGCGGAGCAAAGGTATATACCACCCGGGTGGGTGGGAGGAGCTAGCTTTGAAGATGTCCGGTAGATTTAAAGTGGAAGGGGACGTGCCAAAGAGTGTAGATGAACAACATATACCACTCCGAGAACTACCGTTACAGGTGAGTAACCTGCTCCCCCCTTTCTGGGCTTCAAAAGTGAGTGTTCTTAAATATCTGCCATTTCTCTTGAAGAAGATTTCTGTTGGTCCAATAAAAGGTACCAAATCACCTAATTTGTACTCCATTTAGGTAATAATAGCACATGGATCACAGCTGTCTGGCTTGAACGAATTAGCTGATTTCTAAAGTAGTATCCGTTTAATAAATATGAGGCTGTGATTTCCTAGTAAAGTCTAGTGATGTACATAATGTTTTTATAATTACCTGGATTCCTTTTTCCTAGTCACACATCTACAGTTCCATTGAGTATGCGTCAAGTCTTCAAAGTCCATTGGCTAGAACTTTCTCTTCCCGTCTTCCCATGTCCTTGCCCTTTAATGCGCTGGATCTCTCTCCACTGGAGAAATGAAGTTGCTTCTTTTATTGCTCTTATTGCTGTCCTGTGTCCTGCCTTTGTTTCCCCCCCTTGTTTATTAGAGATTGCTACTATGCTTGGCTAGCTCCGTTTGTCCTGTTTTCGTTGGTAGTTGGCACAGTTTCAACAATCTTGGGATCTGCTGAATTTTGTGGCAGAAATGGACTAGTGGCCCAAATGCTGTATTTTAAAGGGAGTGCCCACCATAACAGCAATTATCTGTCGCAGACCAGTAGCACACTTTGTGACTAGATTGCTTGGATCCACAACACGGTATGTGAAGAATGTCACACTCTTGCCTGTGTGTGCAGTCTGATACTCTAGCTTGCTGCAAATAAATGCTTCTAGAGGGAGTCCTAAGAAGTCACGTACTTTGAAGCCTTTGATCGAAGACCTGTTTCGGGATCCCGTCATTTGACTTTGTCGAACGGATGTTGGTTGCTGTTCTGTGATGCAGGCATAGGAAATAGGCCTTAATCAAATCTGTTTGGTCTCCTGAAACCCTGAGGACAAGTGTTTGTCAGGGCCTGGAGACTTATTCAAGTTTAAGGTCAATTATAATGGCTGTCACGTCCGTCCTCTCTGGGCTGGGGGTAGTCCTAAATAAGATTCTGCAGTCATCTGACCACAAGTGGGTTGAGTTTGTCACACTCTGTGCTTTGAAATTTCCTCAGGCTATGTACATGTAGCATGGTAATCTGAATTTTCAGTGTGCTCATGACCAACCCCCATCAGTCACCCCTCCATATTGATTTGAGTCCCTTTGAGCTTGGACTAGATATCAGAGTGGAAGAGGCACTGGTAGTGGAGGCACAACTAGTCTTGATCAGAATCTTCACACTGTCTAAGCCAGAGCTGCAGGTTGCTACTCTGAACAGGAAATGACAGATTCTGGAGATGGTTGCATGTCTTTCTGCCTTTTATCTGTAGCCTGCAAACTCAGCCAGTTCACCTAGGAAGATAGAGACCCCAGTAGTTCTGAGCCTTTAGCCTCTTATGTTTCCTGTCCTGGTAGTGCCCAGTACTCTTCCTCCTGTTTCGCCTGCCTCTTTGTGAGCAGATTAACAAGGTTAGGGAGTATTCTAGGGACATGGATATATTGTTCATCCACACTGTCTGGCAGGTTCCTTGCCGCTTTAAATCTTGCCGGAAGGTCTTCAAGCTGGCTCTTCCCACCCTCCCAGGTGGTAAAACTCTCGGCTCCGCCCCATGACACCAGATCTTCCTTACCGCTTGGAAGCTCAGGATCTTATCTGTCAATCTTCACCATTCATCACAGATGGGTACTGGCCGGAGATCAGGACCCCACGGGAGCTTCTTTTTTTTTTAAAGGATAGGCGGAGTCGACGCAGCATCGGCGCCGCCCTCGAGGCCGACGTACTACGTGGCGCTCGAGGATTAGCCGTTAAGCTGTGTCGACTCCGCCTGCCTACCAGTTCTTCGTCTCCTGCCGTCGAGGTCACCTCGTGGGAAGCCACTGAAGAAGTTTTTGACAGTTGTTAGGCCTTAGCCTTCGAATTTGTGCATTCGACAGTCCGTCGGTCTCCTGCTAGTTCTGGGTTCTGCCTCCACTCGACGTCGCTGGTAAGATCTTTCCATTTATTTTAAAGTATAGCGACGTCGAGTCTATTTTTGGTGTTTTTCCGCGGTCGTAATCGGTCGGAGGCAAAACTTTCTAGGCAGGCGACCTGTGCGTCGGTGCCCATGCAGCCGCAAGTACTCCGTTACCGATCAGCATGACCCGGTGTCGCGCGTCTTGGCCACTTCCGCGACATGGATTACGTGCGACGCCTGCTTCTCCATGGACGCGCGTCCTGACGGCGTTCAAAAGTGAGGCGGCGCCGCCAGCTTTCGGGGTAGGGTTACGCGGTCGTCGGGCCAAGCCGCACTGTCTCGGCCTTTCTTCCAGGTCCTCCGGTTCTGTACGGACCGAGGAGGAGGAGCCTCGGCTTCTTGCAGCCTAGCCTTGGCGAGGCTCTTCCCACGCAGCCCAGGAGGCCCGTCCCGCTTCCCCGCGGGAGGTGCCGCTATAGAATCGCCCCTTGAGGTGGCTCCCCGGTGTCGCTCCTCAGTCCGGAAGGCCAGAGTCGGCGCCGTGGTCAGTGCCGTCGGGGCCTTGGCCCGTTAGCGGTACCGTGAGCCCTGTCAGCAGCGCCCGTGACCCTGATTGCGTTGCCTTTCGCTATGTCTGCGCCTCGGCGCCAAGGTTGGCTGCGCACCGTGGGCCTTCAAACCGTCTGTCGGCGCCGTTGGCCTTCATAGCGCCCGAGCCTGGCGGTCGTGTTGGCGCCAGTCGCTTCGGGGCTGTCGGCGCGCTTCGGTCCTCGGTGCGTTTGCGGCGCCAAAGAGCCCTAGCGGCGTCGTCGACACCGAGGCCGTGCTGGGGCTGCCGTCGGCGCCGTCTCTGTTCCTGGTACTGCCCCTGGTGCCAGTGGACTTGACGGCGCCGCAGCTGACCCTGGCTCAGGACCTTTGGCCCGAGCTGCCCTGCCGCCTTCTGTCAGCCCCGCTTGTGGGGCTGTGGAGAGCACGGGGGCCGCCTCGCCCACTGTTTTGGCTTCCGGGCTTCTCGGTAAGGTCGCCTTTCCTCGCCCTCCTACAGTTTGGCTTAGGGCCTCAGACTCTACCTCTTCGGGGTCGGACGAGCAATCACACCCTTCGGGGTTGTCTGCAGAGGAGGGCGAGCCGGTGGTCTCTCGACGGTCACAGCCAGCCCCTTCTGAGGGCGTCAGGTTCTCCCGAGGTTGGGGTCAGTGGTACTGACCAGCAGGCTATGGTGCGAGCCACCATTGCCATGCAACCTGGCCTTGGAGGGTTCCTTGACCCCTTGGCGGAGTACCCCCTCCCGTAGGGTGTCTCGATCGCCCAACTTTGGGGCCCATCGGGAAGTCTACAGGAGGGGAAGGTGCTGCTCCCTGGGTCTCCCCTTCGGGGGCAGCCCAGAGCTGCCAGCTACCTAGGTTGGCCCTCTCGAGGACCAGGACCCTCTCAGACTCTGAGGGGTCGAGGGGTGTGGGGTCGGCGCGCCGGCCTTTCTCTGGGATCCACTCCGGCCCTGGACGAAGCCTTAGTGCGGACTTCCGCCCTTCCCCTTCCGGTTCCTTGAGGGGGTCCCATTCTTTGGAGGCAGGGGACCGTCCTTCTGGATTTATACGGCCCCGGTCGCCTCACTGGGGGGATTCTTCTGGGCGCAGCCTAGGCAGTACCAACGTGGTTGTACAGCTGTTGGCTGCGGAGTCTTCCTGGACACCCTCCTCGGGCCTCCATGGTCCGCTCCCTAGCCCTGGCAGAGGTCAGCCGACTTCTTCTCTCGGCTCTGCCCCTATCCCTCTGCTGCATTCTCCAGCGCTCCCAGGCATTCTTGGTCCTAGCGGCCCTCTCACCTGGGAGCAGTTCAGAGCGGTGGCTGCTCGGTTCCCTGCCTACGTTAGGACCATGGACAGCCAGGTTTTTCCAACCTCCCCCCGAGCAACCACCCTCGGAACGTATGGTGACCTCCAGCTCCTCATCCCCCTCTTCTGGGGAAGAGGAACCATCTATCCATATCTCTCCTGGCGCGATCTCTCAGTATCAGCGCTTCCTCGACGAGGATGATGGAGGACCTTCACCTTTCTCCCTGTCGGGTCCAGCAATCCTGAGCATGCGGCTACGCCTTTCTAAGGCGATTTCGGGCCACCCTTGTGGTGCCGCCCTGGCCTCTCCCCTTCGGAGGCATCCATGCGTTTCTGGCAGAGGCCCTTCTCCGGAGTTCCTGCCCCTAGGGACCTCAGCCAGAGGTATTGCAGCTCCCCGAGTCTCCAGGTTCTATGCCTCATCCACAGTCCGGATTGACGCACCTGGACACTCCTGGCTGGGCTTCGCGCCCCACCGTGACCGGCCCCAGATCAGGACTCTTGATTTTGATTTCTGGGGAGGAGGACTTTCTACTCACACGGTTGCTTCTCTCCATCTCCGCTCATCAGGCCCACTATGCAGCCTCAACAGGTTCTTGTGGTCACGCTGGGTCAGATCCTAGCTGCTTTGCCTGACTCGGGAGCAAACCAGGCAAGCACCACACTCTCTGCCGTGGCCTGGAGCTAGCAAGGCACCAAGCAAGGGCATCTTCGACGCCAGTGAGGTAGCTACCAGGGTAGTAGGGACAGCGATCTGCACCAGGAGATCGGCGTGGCTTCGCCTTTCCTGGTTGTCACCCTTGGCCTGGCGTGGGGTGATTTGCTCCGCTCACCAGGGACCTATCTCTTTTCCCGTGAGGCGGGGCGGCGTTTGTCGGGGCAAATTCCTTCCCCTCCGGAGGACCCGTCTGCTCTCCCACTCTCTGGCCTCCTCAGGCCCAGAAGGTTCCCCATAGTGTGTCACCCACTGAGGGCTAAGGGACACTGTCCCTTGGGGTGCAATTAATCAGCCCCCTTGAGGGCTTGGTACTCACCATCTGTGATGAATGGTGAAGATTGACACAGATAAGATATAAAAAGTGCATTACCTACCGTAATTATGATCTTTCTGTGTATCTTCACCCTTCATCACAATCCCTCCCGCCATCCCCCTGGGGCTCCAGTCTGGATCCTCCTCCCTCTGTGCCTACCCTCTTTTGAGCGGGTAAGTTGGGACACACAGGGGGGTAGTTTTCTTCCCTAAGGGGTACAGTTCGAGTGGCACTCCTTCTCTACTACATATCTTCACCCCTACGGGGTGAGAGCTGGTGGTTGCCCTCCTTCTGTTATCCATCTAATTTAAAAAAAAAAAAAAAAAAATCCCCTTTTTTTTCACCAAATATCTTTACAGAGAGAGTACTGAGTCCCTGTACCCTGTCCTTCTCCAGAATAGCCGACTCTGCTTTTGGGGTATTGCCAGTTACTCTGTGCCTTGAATTCTGGCAAATGAGCTTTGCTACTCCCTGCAGTTCCTACACAGTCTGGTGGCGGACAAGGGTCCTGGATCCTTGTTACCTCTCACTCTCCTAAATTCTCTCTCTCCCTCCCCCCTCCCTTCTTCCTTTTCCAGAGATTGGGGCCCCTACCCAATCCCCTTAGTCTTACTTCCTCTATGCTGTCCTCTCAGTCGTTATTTCTCCTTTTAGTTCAGTTTTTCTCTTCTTTTTCTGTCCCTTGGACTCTCTTGTCCCACCCTCCATCCTTCCTCTTACCTCTCCGGCGACTCAGAACTGGTAGGCAGGAGGGAGTCGACACAACAACGGCTAATCCTGCGGCCACGTGTCGTCAGCCTCGGGAGGCGCTGATTGCCCGACTCTGCCTATCCTTTTAAAAAAAAAAAAAAAAGGCTCCCGTGGGGTCCTGATCTCCGGCCAGTACCCATCTGTGATGAATGGTGAAGATACACAGAAAGATCATAATTACGGTAGGTACGTAATTTTTATTTCCCTCCTTAACGCTCTGCGTGATAGACTGGATGCTAATTCTTCAGTTCGTCCAAAACTAGTTTTAAAATTTTCGAGACTTCAGTCTTCCTTTTTCCTCGCGGCTGTGATGGACAAATCGACTCCCGGTTTTCGGCGGTGCCCTTGTGGGCAGAAGATGTCCAGGACGGATCCACACTCCACGTGCGTCTACTGCTTTGGCCTAGAACACGACCCGCAGGCCTGCGAGTCTTGCTGTTAATTCTCGGCCAACGTCTTGGAGGACCACGCTGCCCGGTTGAAGCTTGGGCGCCCCGAGAAGCGCTACCCGCCGGTAAAGTCGAAAGAGGCCCGTTGGGCAGTTACCGTGGCGGCTGGCTCGGCTGAGCAGCTTGAGCAGATGATCGCCCTCGAGGAGGAGGTGGCCCAGGCCGCATCTTCCTCCTCCTCAGTCACGGCATTTATCCCGCTCTCTTTGGGTACCTCGTATTCTGCTTCTTTCAAGGAGCTTTGCCATTCCCTTTCCATGAAGGGAGAGGGGCCATCGGGACATTCCTCTCGGTCCAAAAAGAAGGATCCCAAGGGTAAGTCCCATTGTCTGCGTTCGTGGGAGCGGGAGAGGTCCCCTTCCCCGGACAGCCGCCCGTCGACTTCAGTTGAGGTTGCGGCTAAGGCTGTTGGCTTCACAGTGTCCCCGTCAGGTCAGCTGGCCGAGACAGCCGTCGACACGGTAAGAGATTTTTCTTGACCCATCTGACGGTTTGTCGACTGGTGAAGCAGACAACCGTTCTTCGCCGGTCCCCCCCGGTGGACACCAAGGATTTGCCTGTGCCATCGGTGCAGCAGTCCCCAGTTAAGACGTCCGAGCCGAGGGAGGAGCGGGTGTCCCCCGCTCCCTCCCAGGCCTGCCCTTGGACACTGGCGGTCTCGGCACCGAGGTAAGCGGCGACGCCGCTCCTCCTTGTCTTCCTCCTTGGATGAGGAGGCTTGGTGCAAATTGCGTTGACGCTACGAGGAGCTGATGTGGCAGCAGTTACTTTTGTCCGGGACTAAGTCGACACAGACGCCTTCCTCGGCCATTAAGTGGCTGTCACCTGAACGGCCGTAACAGCCTCTCGCTGCAGTCGAGATGCCCAAGCCTGGGCCGGTTGTTTGGCTGAAACCTGCTGCCCCACCAATTGTGGTGGAACCTCCGCCTCCACAACCAAAATCGGGAGCACCGACCAAGGACTCTTGGTCGGCTCAAGGCCTTCCCCACAGGTTGTCGGTCACCCTCATTCCTGACCGTCCTCAGCAGGTGGAGGGTGGCTCAGGCCCTAGGCAGCTCTTCGCGGACTCTTCGGGGTCGGACGACGACTCCTCCCTGTTCTCCAGGCAGGTTGACCTGGAGTCCTTCGGGGGCCAGTCACTGGACGAAAGTCCGTCATCCTTTATGGGTCTGCTTCGGCTCTTCTCGGAGTCTACCGGGATGCAGCTTGAGCCCGTTTCCAAACGGGCCAAGTATCCCCTGACGGAGATACTGGACCGAGGGGATTCACCCATGGAGGCCTTTCCTGTGGCTGAGGCCATTGTCGGCCCAGCCTTGGAGCTTTGGCAGCGGCCTGCTTCCTGTCCTGCGTCCTCGGCCAGGAAGTATGCGGTCCCCACCGGCTCTCTGCCTGGGTTTTCGGAGCACCCCTCTGCCGAGGGTTGGTCACAGACAGCGATCTTACTTCGAGATACAGCTCTTGCAGCAGGTAACACCATTAGGACTGAAGCCGGCAGGCGTCAGGACCCCACGGAAATCTTCTAGCTAGCAGTCTTCAGCGGGGACCGCCTCCAACGGCGGTCTCGCCCCCGACGTCAGACATAGTACATAAGAAGGCGGTCCCGCCAGATTCCCCAGTTCTTTCCCGCCGTCGACTTGCGTGTCTCGACCCTTTGGTTCGTTTCTAGCGCGCGACGCCTGGTTAAGTTCTTCCTTCGGGGAAAATTTCATTTTTTCGGCTCAGTTTCTATCTGATGTCCTCTCCAACCTCCGTTGAAGGCCATCCTTCAAAGAAATGCGCCTGTGAGAAGCAAATCCCGTTCAAAAGACCGCGTCGGCCTCGTCGATTGCTATTTGAACCCGACACCGGGCCTGTTCCTTCTGCCGAGGATTCAACAGCTGGACCCGGATCGATGGCAGAAGGCCTTCAGGCTTTCCTGCTCAAGGAGAAGATTAAAGCCATGGACGCAGCCTCCAAAGGGGAATCTTCCGACAAGGCCCGGAGACACCTAGAGAAGCATAGGGAGAGAGTGAGATCCAGGTCCCCGTCTAGGGCCTCTGACTCCCGTAGCTCCGGCTCCCGGTCCGACCGCTCCCCCTCCCGGGCCCGCTCTCAGCCTCCCCCTGCAGCGGTGAAGACCTCCTCGGGTTCCTCTTCTCTTTCCAGGCCAAGACCTCCAGACCTTCTTCGTCTTCAACCACCAAGGCCCTGTCGAGGTCAGGGGACCGTCACCACCATCACAAGTCGGTTCCCGCCATTCGGAACCCGACGCCAGGTCAGTCTCTTTGCCTCCTCCTCCCCAGCGGAAGACCAAAGAGCTGACTTCTCTCAAGAGATCGTCGGCCCCAACGCCGGCCCTTCCGATGTCGGCCAAACACCATCGGTCCCGAGCACCGATGACCGCCAGACACCCGTCGCCAGTCAGGCCTCCACGGACGCCGGCCGGGGGACCGACATCCGCATCTACCAAGAAGAGGACCCCCTCGCCTCCCACCGACGTCGGTCAAGAGGCGATCACGGAGGAGGAGCTGACCCAGCCCGCGGACCAGACGGGTGAACCCTCGCCAGAACCTGAGGTCCCTGAGGAGCCGACGCTGGAACCAGACGACTGGTCCATCGTCGGGCCTCAGCATATCCGAGGTCAAGGAGTTGTTTTCTTCCTGGTGGGACACCATAAAAAGGGATGTGGTTCCCACGCCACCTCCTCCTCCTGCTACTCCGCCGGCCCCCGCGCCCCCTACTTCACCCAGGGATGCGGGCTGAGTACCTTCCCCCCAGGAGCCTACGGACCCTCCTAGGGGTAGATCACGAAATAGGAGGCCTCCGTCCAGATCTTCTTCAGGGTCACCCAGCCCCAAGAGACCCAGAAGACACCGCCGTTCGCTTTCAACGGAGGACACGGGATCGGACTTCTCGGACGGATCCGGATCCCCCTCTCCGATCAGCGTCCCTTCTCCGGACCCACGTGAGCTCCCAAGATCTCCTCCAGATGACCCATCGTTCTCAGAGATTATGAGGCATATCCAGGAGAACATGGGCTGGGACGCAGAGGAACTAGACCCCGAGATTACGCCTTGCCAGATATCTTCGGCAAAAAGATCCTGAGCCTGTGGTGGTGCCACCCTTGGTGGACACTTTCGTGGACATCACCAAGGCAGCGTGGAAACGTCCACACTCTCTTCCGGCGATGCCGAAGAAAGCTGACCGCCTGTACAAGGCCCCTAGGGAGGACCAGTACTGGCATCACATCCTCTGGCCAATTCTCTGGTCATTACAGCCTCTCATGACTGGTCCCAGAGGCGCAACATTTGAGCACCCTGCCACCAGACCCAGAGTCCAAACAGCTGGCGCTGTGGGCAGGCGCCACGTATGCCTCCTCTACCTCGCCATCAGATCCCTCAACTACTTGACCCACATGGTACAGTTTCAAAACGCCTTGTGGGAGCAGGGACTGGATCTGGCGGAAAAAATGCCAGAAGGTGAGCAGAAGGAGGAGTTGCTACAGCTCCTTCGTACGGGTTCGGACGTGGGAACCCAGGTGCTGCAAGCCGCGTATGATTCCGCAGACTCCTCGGCCAGAGCGGCAGCTTCAGGCGTGTGCCTCCGGAGACTCTCATTGCTCCGTGTTTCTGGATTCACCCCAGACGTTCAGAAGAACATCCTGGATGCCTCATTTCATGGAGAAGTTCTTTTTGGTGAGTCCTCGGAGAAGGTCCTCACCAAACTCCAAGAGGCCGGGAAGGTGGTACGGTCTGTCCAGGCCATGTACAGACCCAAGCTTAGTTCCTTTCGTAGGAACCAAAGCCGTTTTCGAGGCCGGCTGCAGAGACAGCAGTCCCGAGCTGGTCCTCAACAGAGGGGCTCCTTCTCCCGCAGAGCCCAGGGGAAGTCGTCAGCGGGCCGAGGTCAATGACCAGCTAAGTCGACCCAGCATGCTGGACCCTCAGCCACCACAGCATGACTCCTTCCGGCCCCTGCCCTCAGGATCAGCAGGACACCAAGGTCGGGCGCGTTGCGGACCACCTGCCAGGGTGGCAGTCCATAACCACCGACAGGTGGGTCCTTCAGTTGGTCGAAAGAGGCCACTTTATAGAATTCGTGGACAAGCCACCCACAAGGCCTCCTCTGCTCTCCCGTTACTCGGGTCAGCACAGATCACTCATCAGGCAAGAGGGAGCGGTGGAGTATGTCCCAGAGAGCCAGATAGGATCCGGATACTATTCCCACTTCTTTCTGGTTCCGAAGAAAACAGGGGACCTCTGTGACCTCAACATGTCGGTCGCCTACAAACGTTTTTGCATGGTGACCCTCCAAGGACTCATTCCCATGCTGAAAAAGGACGCCTTCTTAGCGTCCCTGGACATGCAGGATGCCTACCTGCACATTTCAGTAGCTCGAGCGCACTGGACGTTCCTGCACTTCGAGTTTCTCGGCCACCACTTTCAGTTCCGGGCCCTTCCGTTCGGACTGTCTTCGGCGCCCAGGGTCTTTGCCAAGAATATGGCAGTCGTAGCAGTGTCTCTTAGGAGACAGGGCCACTACGTGTTCCCGTACCTGGACGACTGGCTTCTCATGGCCACCTCCAAAGAGGCACTGTTGAGGGCTATTCAGAGCACCCAGGATCTGTTCCAGTCTCTGGGGATTCTTATCAACTACGAGAAGTCTCTCCTAGTACCGTCCCAGAAGCTGCAGTTCATAGGCGCAGTTCTGGACACCGTCCAAGGGAAAGCCTTTCTTCCCGACGAAAGAGCGGAACACATCAGATCCCTCATCAGGGATCTTTTGGCAAAAAAAAACGTGACCATCCCCGCCAGGTTGGTCCTTCGCTTGCTCGGACACATGGCTGTGGCCATTCCAACCGTCCCTTTGGCAAGGCTCCACATGCGGGTAACTCAGTGGATGCTCAGGGTGCAGTGGGACCAAAGGCAAGACCACATGCAGCATCCGGTCAGAATTACGAACGCCGTGATTCGAGACTGGCAATGGTGGCTAGACCCAGGGCCACTTTCTGTGGGTGTCCCGTTTACTGCGCCGTCCCCGAAGGCAATCCTCTCCACAGACGCCTCAGGGCTGGGATGGGGAGCGCACCTGAACGGGGTGAGGTCCCAGGGAACATGGACCCCTCAGGAAGCTCACCTCCACATCAACGTGCTGGAGATGAGGGCGATCCTTTACGCCCTGCAGGCCTTTCAGTCAGAAATACCGTTGAGTACCCTTCTGCTTCAGACAGACAACACGGCGGTGATGTATTACCTCAACAAACAAGGAGGCGCACACTCTTACCCTCTCTGCAGGGAAGCTATGACGGTGTGGGATTGGGTAGTCCGACGCCGCGAGCCTGACTGCAGTTCACGTTCCCGGAGTGGACAACACAATCACGGACGGCCTGAGTCGTTCCCAGGCCAGAGTCCACAAGTGGGAACTTCTTCAGGAGGTAGCAGAGGATCTGTTCCTTCGATGGGGCACTCCAGAGTTGGACTTATTAGCTTTCCCATCCAACGCAAAACTGCCAAATTTTTGCTCGCTAGATCCAGGGCCTGGTGTTTTCTGGCGAGACGCGTTGTCCCTCTCCTGGGCAGACAGATTCCTCTATGCTTTCCCTCCCTTCCCGTTGATCCAGAGTTCTTCTCAAACTGCGCAGGGAGCATGCAACAATGATCCTGGTAGCGCCT
Organism: Neoceratodus forsteri; assembly: GCA_016271365.2. Taxonomy (NCBI): domain Eukaryota; kingdom Metazoa; phylum Chordata; order Ceratodontiformes; family Ceratodontidae; genus Neoceratodus; species Neoceratodus forsteri. The sequence goes on from CM057451.1 coordinate 93,452,419, forward strand.
TTCTGGCCCAGGCAGATCTGGTTCCCCATGCTGACGCAATTGTCCCAGGACCCTCCAGTTCCGTTGCCTTTCAACTCCCACCTATTGTCTCAGGAGGAGGGTTCACTAGTCCACCCGGACTTACGCTCACTGAACCTGCATGCTTGGCTCCTAGAGACATAGCCATTATGCGTTACGGGGTCTCGCAAGAGGTGGCGGAAGTCCTTTCCGCAGCCAGAAAGCCGGCAATGCATGCGACGTACGCCATGAAATGGCCGTTTTTGCTTATGGTCGCAGGCACGCGGCCTTTCCCCTTTAGAATCCCCGGTGAAAGGGGTGCTGGAATACCTTCTTTCCCTATTCCATTCGGGTCTCGCCTACTTCTCCATTAAAGTGCACCTCTGCGCAATCTCTGCATATCACGTCCCGGTGGGACAGCGCACAGTGGCACAGCTTGATGCCTCTCGAGACTTCCTGAGAGGGTTGTTACACCTTAGGCCACCCATCAAAGATCCCGTTCCTCCTTGGGACCTACTCTTTGTCCTGGAACAACTCACGCTTCCTCCCTTTGAACCTGCCGTGGATTGCGAGCTGCGTTTTCTCGTGGAAAACATTATTTTTAGTTGCTGTCAGGTCAGCAAGGAGAGTTTCCGAGCTCCACGCTCTCATGTGCAAGGAGCCTTATTTAATTTTTCACCAGGACAGAGTGTCTCTGAGGACGAATCCTAAATTCCTGCCTAAGGTGGTCTCTGCCCTCACTCTCAACCAGGACATCGATTTGCCTGTGTATTTCCCCAAGTACTCTAATAGAGGAGAGCGCTGCTTCACACCCTGGATGTTCACCGCTCCTTAAGGTTCTACCTGAATAGATCTAAACAACCATGAAGTCGGAGCAACTATTTGTTCCTTCGCTGAGAGGATGCTGGGCCAACCAGTCTCAAAGCAGACCCTTTCTCGCTGGCTTGTCCAGTGTATTTCATTGCTACAACAACAAGCATAAGCCCTCCGAGTACAGTCAGGGCCACTCGACAAAGGGGTGGCTACCTCCTTTGCAGCACTGCGTAACGTCTCCATCTCGGCCATTTGTGCTGCAGCTACTTGGAGCTCTGTGCACACATTTATTAGGCAGTATAGCTTGGATATTACATCACGGTGGAGAGCCGGTTTCGGCCTGGCCATTCTACAGGGTCTCCTGTCCTAGAGTCAGGACTTGTTCAAGATCTCTCCTAATTTCCTCCTCCCAGAATGCTTAGAGGCGCTATTGCTTGGGAATCAGTCCTAATGGTGTTACCTGCTGCAAAAGCTGTATCTCGAAGTAAGACAGTACAGTTACGTAAGAACTTACCGTAACAGTAGATCTTCGAGAACAGCTCTTGCAGCAGGTACCTTCCCGCCCACCATTCCCCCTTGGAGGAGGTATGGCCTACTAGGCCTTGGCAGGAGCTTTTGCTCTTTTTCTTCTGATGGCGGATCCTCGGTCTCCCCTTCTGATGTCATCCTGCGGCCGGGAGTCTCCGGCGGGAGAACTGGGGAATCTGGCGGGACCGCCTCCTTATGTACTACGTCTGACGTCGGGGGCGGGACTGACGTCGGAGGCGGTTCCCGCTGAAGACTGCTAGCTAGAAGATTTCCGGGGTCCTGGCCTGCGGCTTCAGTCTAATGGTGTTACCTGCTGCAAGAGCTGTTCTTGAAGATCTACTGTTACGGTAAGTTCTTACGTAACTACTTTTTCCAGCGTTCCGGGAACGCCAGGGACGTGGACAAGCCTCCCCGACAAGGAGTCCAAAAAGCTGGACTACGCCGGGTGCAAGGTGTACGCTGCATCCTCCCTTGGCCTCCGCCAGGCCAGCTCGGCCGTGCTGATGGCACACTTCTCCCACGCCCTCATGGGCTCCCTGGATGAGGTGATCCTCATCTCCCGGCTGACCTCCAGACCACGGTCCGGGACCAGGGTAGGGCGGTGGCGAAGCAGCAGCTCCAAACAGCTCTGGACATAGGGGACTCCTGTGCCAGATCGGTTGCAGCCGCAGTGGCCATGCACCGCAGAGCATGGCTGAGGATATCCACCTTTACGGCGGATACCCAGCACAAGTTGGCGGATGTCCCCTTCTTGGGGACCAACCTCTTCAGCCCTGGAGTGGATGGTCACCTCCAGCGGATCGAAAAGTCCAATGCTACCCTGGACTCTGTCACCTCCGCCCAGAAGGACAAAGGCCGCTGGCAGGCACAAGCTTTACGTCCTTCTGCGTGGCATCCAGACCAACAGCACCAGCATCAGGGCCAGCAGGCTCGTGCGTGGCATCCCAAACCCAAGCCCGCCGCTTCCTCCAACAGGAAGCAGGGAGGTAAAGGCCCAGGAGGTCCCTCGGCCGGTCCCTCCTTCAAGCCTGCCCAGTGACGGGTTGAGGGGTGTCGCCCCCAGCCTCGTCACTTCCCTCTGGGTTCCCCCATGGGGGGGAAGGCTCCGCCTCTTCCTTTCCGCCTGGTCCACTGTCACCATGGACCGCTGGGTGTTGGAGGTGGTAGGAAAGAGCCTGCCTCTGGAGTTCGAGTAGACCCCACCCTTTCGAGCTGTCGCCCCTCAGGGGGGCTACGGGGTCAGCAGCCTCGCTGTTGGCCCGCCGAGCCGATATTGCCCTGCTCCTCGAAAAAGAGATGATCAGAAAGGTGGCGGATCCTCCTCCAGACCTGGGGTTTGTGTCCAGGTGTTTCCTGGTCCCAAAATGGATGGGGGGCTGGCGCCCCATTCTCGACCTGCACGACCTGAACAGGTTCCTAAGATCTTCCTGGACATAAGTCTCCACCACTCATTCACACTAGTGGGATTGGCGCCGGAGGCACTAAGACCCATCAGGAGCAAACTTTTGCTGGAGGGTCGTGCGAGCGGCGCCCGCGAGACACTGACGCCCTTGAGCAGCGGCTCGGTAGTAATGACCATCTGTGCGACCCTCAACACGCCTCAGTTCCTTTTTCCGCCCGTCGAGTGCGCTTCAGTGGCGACGTCGCTCGCCTGTCGGGAGTCAAACTTCAAACTAGCGCATAGTTTTCAGTTTGTTTTTTTGTAACATTATCACGATAGTAGTATCGCTTAGTTTTATTCTATTTTTCGTAAAATTTTTCTAATATTTAAATTTAACTTACTTAAAGAAGTCTCGGCCTACTGGACGGAGTCGACCATGAGCAGGTCAGGTGACGGTGGAGACTTCGTATGAAAACTGTTCAGTCAGCGGGCTGGGTCGGTCAGCCTCCTTCTCCTCAGCGGGGTTCCGACTACGGTCAGTCCGATGCCGGGGATGGGCGGTCCCCGCCGGCATAAAAATAAGCGGTCGCATTCTGGCGCCGTTCGCCCGAGCTCTTCTTGACCCACAGGTCAAAGAGAAGGCATCACTGGGGTCGCCCTCTGGTATGTCTGCGCGTCGACGGTCGGTTATCGTTGCTAGTTGCCGGTCTCCTTCTTCGGAGTCGCCAACTTCCGATAATCGTCGTCCTCGACATCGGAGCCCCTCCCCGCCTATAGGTAGGGCTCCAGATGAGCAGTTTCATCAGTGGGCCGCTCTTATGGAGCGATGGGCTCGGAGGTTGGTTCTTCTGCCTGGCTCGGTTACCTCGGAGCCCTCGGGCTCCTCCGGCGATCAGGTAGGGCGGTTGGACCTTCCTAGTCGCGCGGCGCCTTCTTCGGTGCTAGCGGCTCCGTGCTTAGGTGTTTCCCCCCCTCACATGGCTGCGGCGCAGGGGGCCTCACCGATGCCCTTATCTCCTGGTATTTTTCCTTCTCTTGTTTTCCAGGTTCCCGGGGCTTTTCCGGCGCCTTCTGCAGGGTCTGTGGCCGTGTCGGCGCCGTTTTCGGGGCCGCCGGAGCTTGCGGCGCCGTTGGCGGCGCCGCGTGGTCTCGGCGCGCCGTTGGTGGCGCGCGTTATCGCGGCGCCCGCCCGGTGGTACGATGGATCGGCAGCGCCGTTCGAGCGTCGTCTGCGATGCCGTTAATAGCGTCGTCCATGGCGCCGTTGGCAGCGCCATGCCTTGGCGTCGTCGCAGCGCCGCCCGAAGCGTTCGCGGGCAGCGTGCCTCTTGACGCCGTCGCCTCCTCGAATGCCGTCTTCAGCCCGTTTGCGTCTCGGCTCCGGCAGCCGCCAGGGACTCTCCTTGTTTTCTGCCATTTCCTCCTCTCCTAATTTTCACTCCTTTCCTGTCCAAACAGTCCTTTCTGGACCATCAGGAGATGATGTTGAGCCTGACCCAGACCTCGGTTGGGTGATGAAGTGGAGGAAACAGGATCTTTCTTTGCTACAGAGCCTGTGGTGGGGACCTGTCCTTTAAGTCTCTGTTGAAGAACCTGGGATCCACTCTTTCTCTCCAGACTACAGACATCGATCCTGGGAAGATATTAAGACTCCAGTATCTTCATGCTTGGAGTCCCTCAGTTTGACTCCTCCGATTCAGCCTTCCTTGAGGCGGCTGTCTCAAATGGTATGGAATAACCTGCTCTTATTCCTCAGTGGCTAAATCCATTGATAAAGTATTCAGCTCCCAAGGATGCGTCCCATTTTGGCATCCCAAGCCTCTGCGGATCCTATTGTAGTCCTGGCAGAGAATGACAAGGTCGTTCTTCCTCAAACTACTACAGCTCGACCTATTAACAAAGAGTCTCGTAAGATTGATACATTAGGTAAGAGAGTCTTTGCTGCCTCCACTCTAAGTATGCGTGTTGCCAGTTATCAAGGCTATTTTTCTCCAGTATGAGTATATCCTGTGGCACTCTATGAAAAGAATGGTTGAAGCTCTTCCAGATTGGATTCCAAGTCAGAGCTTCTTCTGACCGTTATTGAAGTATTGAGTCCAATAACCAACAGGTCAAAGCCGCCATGGACGCTTTCGACACTACTTCTCACTCAACGCAGCCGAGGATTTGTACGGCGCCATTCCTGGCTGCGTACTTCTGGCTTCACGAATGATGCTCAGCAGCAGGTGATGGCGCTGCCTTTTGATGGCTCCTTTCTTTTTGGCCCTCAGGTGGAGCAAGCCTTAGAGGCCACTCAGAAGACTAGATCGGCCATTAAGTTGGCCAGACCTCCGCCTGCCCCTCTCGGGGGCATGTGAACGGCGTCAGTTTCATAGTCGTCAGTCCTTGAGAGGCAGAGGCAGGGAAGCTTCCAAAAGCCAACCTGCCCAACCTCAAAGAAGGCGCAGCAGAAAGCGCGGGGACCTAAAAGCTCCCAGCGCTACCTTATAGTCGTTGGCCCAAGTTCCATCCACTCTGCCGAGGTGGAACTTTCTCCTCCGGTGGGAGGTCGTCTGATGTACTTCTACAACCAGTGGAAGTCCATAACCTCAGACAAATGGGTTCTTCGGATAATTCGCGAGGGTTACTCTCTCAATTTCTTGGAACCCCCCCCGAATTGTCCTCCCATACGACAACCCAGGTTGTCGGCCTCTCAGTCAGATCTCCTCACCGCGGAGATCCAGGGCCTTCTGAACAACAGGGCAATAGAACTGGTGCCCCCGCATCTGCGAAACACAGGGTTCTACTCCATTACTTTCTGGTTCCAAAGAAATCTGGGGATCGCCCCATTCTAGACCTCAGAAAGTTAAACAAATTCCTCCCAGGGAGAAATTCAAGATGATTTCCCTAGGTACCCTGTTACCCTTGCTGCATCAACACGACTGGCTGGCCTCTCTGGATATGCAGGATGCTTACCAGCATATCCCGTCCACCCGACCCCGCAAAATTCCTCAGGTTTGTAGCTTTGGGTCAGCATTATCAGTTCAGAGTCCTGCCCTTTGGGCTATCCTCGGCGCGAGTTTTTACAAAGTGTTGTGCAGTTCTCGTGGCAGCATCTCAGGAAAGTCGGACTCCAGGTGTTTCCCTACCTGGACGATTGGCTTCTAGCAAGCCCTTCCGGCCAAGGGACTTTGGAACCGATGCAAGCGACTTCCGTCTTCTCACGTCCATGGGAGTTCTGCTGAAGTTGAAAAAATCTCAACTGCAACCTCCCAGAGCTCCTTTTCATAGGGGCGCTTCTAGACACCTCTTCAGCGAGGCTTTCCTTCCAGAGGACAGAAGACTCGACATCCTTCATTATGGCCCGTTACATCAGGGAGAACCAATCGGTTACAGCTCTCTCGATGCAACGCATGTTGGGTCTCATGGCGTCCTCGGTCTTCACTGTCCCTCTGGCCCGACTGCACATGAGAACCACCCAGTGGATGCTCTCCACTCAGTGGTCCCCGACCTCTCACCCCCAGTCTTATCCCATCAAGGTGGAGCCCTTAAGGTCTCTCACCTGGTGGTCTCAAGAGAACAATCTCCTGGAAGGATTCCCTTTGCTCCCCGGATCATCAGATCTCCATCACCACAGATGCATCGCTAATGGGATGGGGGCTCACTGTCTCTCCCTCCACACTCAAGGTGTATGGACTCAGTTAAACTCATCTCCACATAAATGTCCTGGAGATGAGGCGGTCCTCTATGCAATCCGAGCTCTGAAGGATGTCCTTTGTCACAAGAACATTCTCCTTCAAGCGGACAACAAAGCAGTGATGTATTACATCAACAAGCAAGGCGGTGCTCATTCTTATCCCTTTGCAGGGAAGCAATGAGGGTGTGGGAGTGGTGCTTGGAGCACAAGTCTCTGATTCAGCGGTTTATCTGCCAGGTATACAAAGCGACCTAGCAGATCACCTCAGCAGAGCGAGGCAGACCCTCACGAGTGGTCTCTCGATCCAGCCGTAGCTCGGTCCCTGTTCAAGAGTGGGGACTCAGACCTGGACCTTTTGCATCCCACTCAGCATAAAACTGCCTCTCTTCTGCTCCAGAAATCCAGGGCCTGGCATTTTCTGTCGGATGCGTTCAGGCTGCGGTGGACAAAGCTTTCTTTTCTTTCCACCACTTCCTCTAATCCAGAGAGTACTCCTCAAGTTCGAGTCTCAGGGGACCAAGATGATTCTCATTGCTCCTTCCTGGCCTCGGCAACTATGTTTCCTCTACTCAACAGTATGTTGGCAGCCTCTCGAGACCACTTCCTTTGCAAATCAGTCTTCTGACTCAGGGTTCGTTGGTCCATCCCAACCTGAAATCACTTCACCTTCATGCTTGGCTCCTGAAGAGATAGAAGTGAATCGGTTCAACGTCCTCGTAGAGTCTCAGACATCCTTCTGGCTGCTGAGAGCCAGCCACCCAACGTCGCTTCCAAATGGAAGCGTTTTCTCTCTGGTGTGCAAAATCCTCTTGGAATCCTTTCCTGTCCTCCTGGCAAGGTTCTGGAGTATCTTTTGGACCTATCAAACTTAGGTCTTCAATACTCCACAGTTAAAGTTCACCTTAGTGCCATCTCAGCGTTCCATGAGCGGTTTCTTCCTTAACTCTGGCTCAGTTACCTATGTGAAGAGATTTCTTAAGGGATTCTCCATACCAGACCCCTGGTAAGCGTCCAGTTGCAGCCTGGGACATTAACCTGGTGCTGGACATGCTCACTCGAAGCCTTTCGAACCCTTAGCTACCTGTGAGCTAAAATTTCTTACCTGGAAGACTGCCTTCCTGGTGGCCATTACCTCAGCCAGGGGTCTCTGAGATACATGCACTGATTCACGGACCCTCCAGTATACTGTATTCCATAAGGACAAGGTAGTTCTCATTACTCATCTAAATTTCTTCCCAAGGTTGTGTCAAATTCCATCTGAACCAACCTCTGGTACTCCGCTTGCCGCTAATTTCCAAAATGAAGGGAAGCACTCTTCATTCCTTGGATGTTGAGAGCCTTGCGGTTCTATTTAGATAGAACCAAGGATGTTCGCAAGACTCAGCAACTGTTAGTTTCTTTCAGCGACACCGGCTGGGTCAACCTGTAGCTATTAGATGTATCTCTTCATGGTTAGTGGCATGCCTTCGTCATTGCTATTCCATGGCTCAAGTTAAATTAGAAGGTAGAGTGTCGCTCACTCTACTAGGGGTGATGGCATCCCTAAGCGGAGTTCGAATGTTCAATTGCAGATATACAGCGCCGCTACCTGGAGCTCAGTGCATACTTCGTTAAGCACTATGCACTGGATGTTCATGCCGAGACATTCCGCATTCGGCAGAACTATCCTTAATGGGCTTCTATCTTAGGCAGCGTGAGCTCTGGCTTTCCTGCCCAGCCCTTTTTGGGGATTATCAGCTTGGTACTCTCCCACTAGTGTGAATGAGTGGTGGAGACTTATGTCCAGGAAGATAGGAAAATGACGTCTACGTAATTCTTGATCTTCTTGGACCAGTCTCCACCACTCATTCACACGCCCCACCCTCCATCCCGAGCTCACCGCTGTATTGGTCTTCACTCCCTCAAATCTTTAGGCCGTGAGGACTTCTTTGCTGACCCTTCTTACACGGGTCCTCACGGACTATCTTATGTCCGTTTTTAATGTAAGTTTACCCTTTTAGATTGAGTTGCGCTGCACCTCCTTGGTAAAAAGGTACTGAGGCGGTTGGAGGGTCGTCGCCGAATGGTCATTACCGCTCGAGCGCTGCTCATGGCGCCGTCTCGCCGACCCTCCAGCAAAAAGTTTGCTCCCGATGGGTCTTAGTGCCTCCGGCGCCAATCCCACTAGTGTGAATGAGTGGTGGAGACTCGTCCAAGAAGATCAAGAATTACGGTAGGTTCGTAATTTTCCTGTCTCGGACCTTCAGGATGGTCACTCTGGCTCAGATAATACCATCTTTGGAACGAGGCGTGTGGTTCTGTTCCCTGGACCTCCAGGACGCATTCTTTCACATCCCAATCCGTCCGTCTCATCAGAGATTTCTCCACTTCAGAGCGGAGGGATCCCTTTATGAGTTCCAGGCCATGCCCTTCGGCCTCTCCCTAGCTCCCAGGGTCTTCACCAAATGCATGGCAGTGGTGACAGCATTCCTGCGGCGCCGAAGGGTCCGGGTGTACCCCTACCTGGACGACTGGCTGATTGCAGCCCCCTCCAGAGCGGAGGTGGAGCGGTCCAGAGATCTGGCCCTCCAGGTTTGCTCTCAGATTAGCCTCCTCATAGAGCGAGGCCAAGTCGGAACTCGTGCCAAAGCAGGTGATACATTTCATCGGGGCAGAGCTCGACTTTCGAGCCAGAGCACGGCTCCCGGCAGACAGGGCCGAGGTTCTTTCCTCCTTTGCCCAGTCATTTCTAGTTGGGCAATCGTGCCCTGCCCGGGACTTCCTGGGCCTCATGGCGGCCTGCACCAGCGCGGTCTGTTGGGCCCGCTGGTACATATGTCCCCTTCAGTGGGGACTGGCCAGCCAGTGGTCACAGCACTTCGATCCGTTGGATCAGCTAGTGACAGTGACCCAGGGGATGTGGAATGTTCTCCGGTGGTGGACCATTCCGGCACATCTGCAGGAGGGCATCCCGTTTGTCCGCCCCGAGCCAACGGTCTCTCTGTCAACCGATGCCTCTCTGATGGGTTGGGGTGCCCATCTGGGGGAGCACAGAGCGCACAGCCTCTGGTTCCCTCAGGAGTCCCGATACCACATTAACCTGCTGGAGCTACGAGCGGTTCGTCTAGCCCTCACCGCCTTCGCTTTGTTTCTGTGGGGTCAAGTGGTTCAGGTCCAGACGGACAATACTACGACCATGTACTATCTAAACCGCCAGGGCGGGACGCACTCCATGCCTCTGTGCAGGGAAGCTCTCCGCATTTGGTCACTCGTGCGCAGCCTCGAGGCGGACCTCCTTGCCATTCACGTGGCAGGAGCCTCCAACACCCTGGCTGATGCCCTAAGCCGGATAGGGTCTGCGTCTCACGAGTGGTCTCTCCTGCCGGAGGTAGTACAAGATCTGTTCTCCCACTGGGGCATGCCTCAGGCGGACCTGTTTGCCTCCAGGGAGAATGCCAAGCTGAAACTGTTTCATGCCCGCCCCCCTCAGCAGTGCTCGCTGCAAGGGGATGCCTTCTCGAGCCTGTGGACCCCGGGCCTCTTCTACGCCTTTCACCCATTTCCCTTGATCCACAAGGTGCTTCTCAAGGCGAGGAGGGACAAGGCGCAGGTGATTCTGGTAGCCCCAGACTGGCCCCGTCAGTTCTGATATCCAGATCTCCTCAGTCTCAGCTCCAGGCTCCCGGGGCGGCTTCCAGCCCGTCCGGACCTGATCTCAGTCAGTCAGGGGAAGGTATTCCATCCGGACCTTCAATCCCTGCACCTGACGGCCTGGTTCCTGAGCGGTTAGAGTTCCAGGCCTTGGGTCTTTCAGACGAGGTCCTCAGCATCGAGGCGTCCTGTAAGGAGTCGAACAGAAAATGCTATGCCTTCAAATGGAAGAGATTTTCCATTTGGTGTCAGGGCAAGGGCCTGGACCCTTCCTCCTGTCCTTGGCAAGCATTCTGGACTACCTGTGGTCCCTTTCTCAGCAAGGGCTCCGGTCGACGACCCTTACGGTGCACCTGGCAGCCATCTCTGCTTACTGGGCACGGGCCGGGAAGCAGTCGGTGGCGCAGGAGAAGGTGGTCAGGCGCTTTTTCAAAGGCCTTGATTACACATCCCCTCCAGTGCGAGAACCTCCTCCTCCGTGGGATCTACTGCTGGTACTGGCTAAGCTCATGGGCAGGCCATTCGAACCAATGCACAGGTGCGATATCTCCCACCTGTCGTGGAAGATCGCCTTCTTGGTGGCTATCACGTCAGCCAGAAGGATGGGAGAGCTCCAGGTGCTTTCCATCGAGTCTCCTTATCTGGTCTTCCACAGGGACAAGTTTGTCCTGTGCCCCTACCCGAAATTCCTTCTGAAGGTGATGTCGGAGTTTCACCTTAACCAGGTGTTGACTCTGCTGGTGTTCTAACCCAATCACACCTCGGAGGCTGAATATAGGCTCCATACTTTGGACCCTACAAGGCTCGCTTATTATAAGGAGGCGGGCGGCTGAAATCGGGGAGAGGTTCGCCAGCTGTTTGTCACCTACGCTGAAGCTGCACCAGGCAGACCTGCAGCCAAGCGGACGATAGGCAGGTGGGTCACCTCCTGCATAGATCTCTGCTATAGGTTGGCAGGCATGGAGCCTCCCAGAGGGATAAGAGCTCATTCTACCCGCCATACCGCTGCATCGGTGGCTGCTTCAGGGGCGTCCCTATCCAGGAAATCTGCAGGGCTGCTACCTGAAGTCAGCACACACCTTCATCACCCACTACCACATCGATCTTGAGTCATGCCGGGATGCTGGTTTTGGGGCTTGGTTCTCCAGTCTTTATTCCCTAAGTAGGGGGTGTGCACCTTGCCTCCCTCCTCCAGGAGAACTGCTAGGAGTCTGCCAGACGGTGTGGATGAACAACATATCCATGTCCCTAGAAATACAGGTTACTCACCTGTAACAGGAGTTCTAGGAATGGTATATGTTGTTCATCCACACGACCCACCCGACCTCCCCGGCTTCGATGCACAACCTGGCTTCCTGCGTGCTAGATCTGGCGTCATGGGGCGGAGCCAAGAGTTTTACCACCCTGGTGGGTGAGATGAGCCAGCTTGAAGACCTTCAGGCAAGATTTAAAGCGGCAAGGAACATGCCAGACAGTGTGGATGAACAACATATACCATTCCTAGAACTTCTGTTACAGGTGAGTAACCTGTATTTCTTGTTCCTCATCTGACTTCAGGTATTGATTTGCTACCATTGTGCCTTTCTCACCTAAAAGGAGGATCACCTCCTAAACTTGACAAGCTGTACCCCCTGATTCTGAACAAGAGGACTGATGTTTCATGCAGCGAGGAGGAGGAGGATGTTGGCAGCTTTTCCACTGGAAGGCCTAGTGTCGTTCTTGTATTTACCATGGATTCCCATCATGTCTAAGGTCCCACTGCAGAAGGTCCACTGTTCTTTTGTGGTTGATCTCTGATAAAGAAACAAAGAAAGGAACCATATGACTAACAACCCCAGGTTAAGAACGGTGGCCTAGGTGGCTTCAGCACCAAACAAAGCTCAGGTCAGCTTTGTATTTTATGAAGTATTATTGAGCATTTTCTGCCCCTCCAGCACCTCTCAATCTCCCTATCATTTATTACCTGATTCATTTTCTTCCTCTCTGTTCTTCAGAGCACATCTGTCCAGTGGATATTCAAGATTATCAGAGCTGGTCTTGTCTTAATAGTTTTGTCACTTCCACCTTAACTCATTCTATCTGATGCTGCCATTTTGGATTAGATAAAGCAATGGATGGTTCTGACGCCATATGGCGCTAATGGGTATAATGGGTTGACTATGCTGATCCTTTTCCCTGGTGGACCCTGTTGAGCTGTGAGTTGCTTCAGACGCAGATCTCCTCATTCAGGAATTTTTGAGCAAGTTTGTCTGGAAATGAGTAACTTTCTGGTGACAGTGACAACTGGCAGATAGCATTCCATCCTTTACCTGTACTTGCAGTACCAGAAGTTCAGGATGGTCATTTTAGAGTAAGTCCTCCTTTCTCGAAAGGAAAAAAACTGGATCTTCCTGGACATAAAGTCTCCACCACTCATTCACACTAATGGGATCTACGTCGAAGGCGCTAGGACCCAGTGGGAACAAACTTTGCAGGAGGGCTGGCGCCAGAGGTGGAGCCATGAGGAGCGGCGCCGCGAGCCTCTGCTCGTGTGGCAATGACTATCTCAGCACTGACCCTCCAACTGCCTCAGTTCCTTTTTTCCCTGCCATTGAGTGCACTTAAGTAACGATGTTGCTCTCCCGCCGGAAGTCAAACTTCAAACCAGCAGCATAGTTTTCAGTTTATTATTTTGTGGTATTTCTCGAATAAAGTACCACTTACGATAATTTATTCTTACCAAAGAAAGAATTCTCCACCTACTTTGACGGAGTCTACCATGAGCGGGTCAGGTGACGGTAGGGAGACTTCGTATGAAAGCTGTTCAGTCAGCCGGGCTGGGTCCAGTCTGCCGCCTTCTACAGAGGGTGGGTCTGACAACGGACAGTCCAGTGCCTAAGGGGATGGGCGGTCCCCCTGGAAGCATAAAAGAAAACTGTCACATTCTCAGCACCATTCGGCCTTGAGCTCTTCTTCGACTAGTAGGTCAAAAAAGAGAAGGCATCACTTGATGTTGCCCTCTGATATGTCTGAGTGTCGACGGTTGGTCATTGGGGTCTGTTTCCAGTCTCCTCGTTCGGAGTCGCCGGTTCCTGGTTCTGGTCACTGACCTCTTCGACATCGGAGTCCTTCCCCGCCTCCTGGTAGGACGTCAAATGAGTAGTTTCATCAGTGGGCCGCTCTAATGGAGCAGTGGGCTCGGAGGTTGGTCCAGCTGTTTGGCCCGGTCACTCTGGGGTCTTCAGGCTTTTGGGGATCGGGCAGGGTGATTGGGCCTCCCTAGTAGCGCGGTGCCATCGACTCTGCGCTCAGGTGTTTTCCCCCTCACATGGCTGCGGCACAGGGGGCCCCACCGATGCTTCTGTCTCCTGGTTTTCTTATTTCCTTTCCCTCAAATCCTAATTTTCGGGGCCCTGGGTTGGATTTGGCGTCGGTGGGTCGCTCGACACCAATTTTGACGTCGATGCGCCTGTCGGCGCCGCGTGGCCTTTTGGTGCCTTGGTCCTCTTCAGCACCGTCTGCTTTGTCGGCGCTGTGCTCTTCTTCGGCGCCGAGGCCTGGCTTTTCATCTGCCAGTCTTCAGGTCTTCTCCTCTCCGAATTCTTTTCCTTTCTCTTTTCCTTTTGATTTTCATTCCTTTCCTGTCCATGCATTCCCTCCTGGACTGTCTGGAGATGATTTCGAGCCTGACCCAGATCTTAGAGTGGGTGATGATGTGGAAGGACCAGGACCTAATCCTGTTGCAGAGCCTGTGGTCGAGGACCTGTCATTTAAGTCTCTGCTGAAAAATTTGAATTCTACTCTTTCTTTCCAGACTATGGACATCGATCCTGGGAAGCTTTCAAGACTCCAATACCTTCATGTTCCAGACATCCCTGTGGATTTAACTTCCCCGGTACAACCCTCATTTGAGACGCTTTCTCAAATGGTATGGAACAATCCTGCTCTCATTCCTTCTGTGGCTAAGTCCACAGATAGGAAGTATGCTACTCCCAAGGATCAACCTATTTTGGCCTCCCAAGCCTTTGCAGATCCTGTTGTAGTCTTGGCAGAGAATGATAAGGTTGTCCTTCCTCAGACTACTACAGTTCGATCTATAAACAAAGAATCTCGTAAGATAGATACTTTAGGTAAGAGAGTCTGTGCTGCATCCACTCTGGGTATGCGCATCGCCAGCTACCAGGGCTATTTCTCTCAATACGAGTATAATCTTTGGCATTCGCTCAAACAAATGGTTGAAGCTCTACCGGGGTCGGACTTTTAATTCAGAGCTTCTTCAAGCCATAACCAGGGGTATCGAGTCCAACAACCAGCAGGTTAAAAGCAGCTATGGGCCTTGATACCTCCTGAGCGGCGGCGGGCATTTGTACCCACCACCATTCCTGGCTGCGCACTTCAGGTTTTGCGAATGATGCGCAACAACAGGTCATGCCGTTGCCTTTTGATAATGTGTACCTCTTTGGCCCTCAAGTAGCACAGGCTCTAGAGGCCACACAAAACACTAGGTCAGCCATTATATTGGCTCAACCTCCTCTCTCCCCCTCTTGAGGGGGTGTTAACTAGAATCACTTTCATAACCGTCGGTCCTTTCGAGGCAAAGGCAGGGGAGGTTTTAATAAAAACCAAGCCTCTCAGCCTCAAAAGAAAACACAACAGAAGGCGCAAGGACCCAAAGCGCCCAGTGCCACCTTCTGAGTTGCTGGCCCAAGTCCCACCTCAGCTGCCCGAGGGGGACTCTTCCTCAGCGGTGGGAGGTCATCTGACTCAATTCTACAACCGGTGGAAGTCCATAACGTCGGACAAATGGGTCCTCCAGATAATCCACGAGGGGTATTCCTCAGTCTTTCAGAGACCCATCCGGATCGTCCCCAAATCGATAGCCCAGGCTGTCAGTACTTCAGTCAGAACTTCTCGCCTACGAGATACAAGGCCTTCTAAACAATAGGGCAGTGGAAGTAGATCTTATCTGTGTCGATCTTCACCATTCATCACAGATGGGTACTGGCCGGAGATCAGGACCCCGAGGGAGCTTTTTTTTTTAAAGGGTTGGCGGAGCCGACACAGCATTGGCGCCGCCCTCGAGGCAGACCTACTACGTGGTGCTCGAGGGTTGGCCATTAGGTTGTGTCGACTCCGCCTACCTACCAGTTCTTCGTCTCCCGCCGTCGAGGTCGCCTCGTGGGAAGCTTTCGCTGTAATTTAGGCCTTTCAGCCTGCTCAAAAAAATTGACGTCAGTCCGTCGGTCGTCTACCGGTTCTGGGTTCTGCCTCCACTCGACGTCGCTGGTAAGATCTTTCCTTTTATTTCAAATTGTGCGACGTCGAGTTTGTTTTGTGGTGTTTTTTTCTCCGTAGGTCATGTCTCGGTCGGAGGGCAAAAAGTCTTCTAAGACGGGTCGGCCCCCCATGCGTCGGTGCCCGTGCGGCTGAAAATATTCCGTCACCGACCAGCACGACCGGTGTCTCGCGTGTCCTGGCCCGCTTCACGACATGGATTCGTGCGACACCTGCTTCTCCGTGGACTGCCGCGTCCTCAAACAGCGCGCGTTGAAAGTGGGGCGAGCTCCGCCAACTTTCGCGGGTAGGGTTCGCACTCATCGGGCCAAGCCGCGCTCTCTCAGCCCTTCCTCCGGGTCCCCTCCCGGTTCTATACGGACCGAGGAGGAGGGAGCCTCGGCTACTTGTAGCCTGGCCATTGCCGAGGCTCCTCCCGCAGCGCAAGAGCCCGTCCGCTTCCTCCTGGGAGCGGGCGGGGAAGCCCCTACCAGCAATCGCCCCGCCGGTGGTGAAGGCTCCCCGGTGTCCTCCCAGCGGCTCGGAAGGCCGGGTGGCGCTGTCGATGCGGTGCCGTCGGAGCCTCGGCGCCGTTGATGTTCATAAGGCCTGTCGGCGCCGCACCTCACGCGACTCAGCGCCTGGGGCCTTCGACTCGGCTGT
The DNA here is from genome assembly GCA_016271365.2 of Neoceratodus forsteri. NCBI lineage: Eukaryota > Metazoa > Chordata > Ceratodontiformes > Ceratodontidae > Neoceratodus > Neoceratodus forsteri. The sequence goes on from CM057451.1 coordinate 93,468,360, forward strand.
CCTTGGCGCCGTCCACGCTCTCGGTGCCACTTTCAGCGGCGCGAAGAGCAGTCGGTGCCGTGTTCAGCGCCGAGTCTGCCCTCGGGGCCGTCGGCGAGCGGCACCGAGGGGCCTGGCGGTGTCGTCGACGCTGAGGTTGCTGCTAGGGCTGCTGTTGGCAACGTCTCTGTCCCTGGTACCGCTCCCGGTGCTAGTGGACTTGACGGCGCCACGTCTGGCCCTGGCGCTGGACCTTTGGCCCGAGCTGCCCTGGCGCCTTCTGCGAGCCCCACCCGCGGGGTTGAGGAGGGCACGGGTGCCGTCTCGGGCACAGCTCTGGCTGCCGGGCCCTCTGGCAAAGTTGGTTTTGCCTGCCCTCCTACTGTTTGGCTCAGAGCCTCGGACTCTACCTCTTCGGAGTCGGGCTCGGAGTCAGGCGGGCAGTCACACCCTTCGGGGTTGTCTGCGGAGGTGGGCGCTCCCGTGGTCTCGTTGACGAGTCATAGCCAGCCCCCTACTGAGGAGAGTCAGGTGGCCCCCGAGGCTAGGGTCTGTGGTGCTGACTAGCAGGCAGTGGTGCGTGCCACCATTGCTCTGCAACCTGGCCTTGGGGGTTTTATCAACCCCTCGGTGGTGGTACCCCCTCCAGTGATGTGTCTTGATCGCCCAACTTTGGGGCCCATCGAGAAGCCTGCAGGAGGGGAGGGTGCTGTTCCCTGTGTCTCCCCTTCGGGGGCAACCCAGAGATGCCAGCTACCTAGGCTGGCCCTCTCGAGGAGGACGACTCTCTTGGACTCTGAGGGGTCGAGGGGTGTGGGGTCGGCGCATCGGCCTTTCTCTGGGGTCCACCCAGGCCCTGGGCGAAGCCGGAAGTGCGGATTTCCACCCTTCCCCTTCCGGTTCCTTGAGGGAGTCCCATTCTTTTAAGGCAGGGGACCATCCTTCTGGACTTTTACGGCCCCGGTCGCCTCACTGGGGGGATTCTTCTGGGCGCAGCCAAGGCAGTACCAACGTGGTTGTGCAGCTGTCGGCTGTGGAGTCTTCCGGGGCACCCTCCTCGGGTGCTCATGGTCCGCTCCCTAGCCCTGACGGAGGTCAGCCAACTTCTTTTCTCGGCTCTGCCCCTATCACTCTGCCACATTCTCCAGCGCTCCCAGGCATTCTTGGTCCTAGCGGCCCTCTCACCTGGGAGCAGTTCAGGGCGGTGGCTGCTAGGTTCCCTGCCAACGTTAGGGCTATGGACAGCCAGGTTTTTCAACCTCCCCCCGTGCAGCCACCCTCGGAACGTATGGTGACCTCCAGCTCCTCATCCCCCTCTTCTGGGGGAGAGGAACCCTCTGTCCACATCTCTCCGGCTGCTGATCTCTGAGTACCAGCGCTTCCTCGTGAGGATGCTGGAGGACTTGCACCTTTCTCCCTCTTCTGTTAGCAATCCTGAGCATGCGGCGAACGCCTTTCTAGGCGATTTTGGCGAGGCCACCCTTGTGGTGCCGCCCTGGCCTGCTCCCTTTCGGGAGGCATCCTTGCGTTTCTGGCAGAGGCCCTTCTCCGGAGTTCCTGCTCCTGGGGACCTCAGCCAGAGGTATTGCGCTCCCCCGGAGTCTCCAGGTTCTATGCCTCATCCGCAGTCCGGCTTGACGCATCTGGACACCCCTTATGGGCTTTGCGCCCTCCACCGTGACCGGCCCCCGGATCAAGACTCCTCGGATTTTGATTTTTGGGGGAGGAGGACCTTCTACTCGGCATGGTTGCTCCTTTCTATTTCCACTCACCAGGCCCACTATGCAGCCTACAACAGGTTCTTGTGGTCCATGCTAGGTCAGATCCTAGCTGCTTTGCCTGACTCGGAGCAAACCAGAAAAGCCATCGCGCTCTCTGCACATGGCCTGGAGCTAGCAAGGCACCAAGCGAGGGCATCTTACGATGCCAACGAGGTAGCTACCAGGGTTGTAGGGACAGCGATCTGCACCAGGAGATCGGTGTGGCTACGTCTTTCCCGATTGTCACCCTTGGCCCAGGCGTAGGGTGATTTGCCCATCCACGGGAACCTACCTCTTCTCTCCCTTAGGCCAGGCGGCTCTTGTGGAGAGAGCTTCCTTCCCCTCAGGGGGACCCCATCTCGCTCTCCCACTCTCAGGCCGGAAGGTTCCCCCTTAGTGTGTCACCCACTGAGGGCTAAGGACTCTGTCCTTAGGGTGTAATGAATCAACCCCTTCAGGGGGGCCTGGTACTCACCCATCTGTGATGAATGATGAAGATTGACACTGATAAGATAAGAAAATTATGTACCTACTGTAATTCTGATCTTTCTGTGTATCTTCATCATTCATCACAACCCCGCCCACCATCCCCCTGGGGCCTCAGTCTCTGGGTCCCCCTCCCTCTGTGGCTCCCCCTCTCATTTTGGAGTGGGGTAAAGTAGGGACACACAGGGGGGTATTCTCCTTTAAAGGGTACAGCTCGAGCGGCACTCCTTCTCTACTACATGTCTCCACCCTGATGGGTGGGAGTTGGTGGTTGCCCTCCTCCTGTTCTCCTTCTGGTTTCCATCCAATTGTTTCAAAAAAGAAAAAGAAACCTCCTTTTTTCACCAAACATCTTTTCTGAGAGAGTATTAAGTCCCTGTACCCTGTCCTCCTTCCAGAATAGCTGACTCTGCTTCTGGGGTTTTTGCCAGTTATCCTGTGCCTTGAATTCTGGCAGAAAGCTTTGCTACTCCTTGCAGTTCCTATACAATCTGGTGATGGACAAGGGTCTCGGATACCTTGTTACCTCTCACTCTCTCCTAAATTTCCTCCCCTCCCTTCTTCCGCTTCCAGAGATTGGGGCCCCTACCCAATCCCCTTAGTCCCATCTCTTCTCTGCTGTCCTCAGTCGTTATTTCTCCTTTTAGTTCAGTTTTTCCTTTCCTTTTTCGGTCCCTTGGACTCTCTTGTCCCACCCTCCATCCCTTCCTCTTACCTCTCCGGCGACTCAGAACTGGCAGGCAGGCGGAGTCGACACAACCCTAACGGCCCAGCCCCGGGCGCCACGCGATGCGTCGGCCTCGAGGGTGGTGCCGATGCTGTGTCGGCTCCGCCTACCCTTTCTATAAAAACAAAAAAGCTCCCGCAGGGTCCTGATCTCCAGCCAGTACCCATCTGTGATGAATGGTGAAGATACACAGAAAGATCAGAATTACGGTAGGTACGTAATTTTCATTTCCGCTGGATCAACGGAACACAGGGTTCTACTCCCATTACTTTCTGGTTCCAAAGAAAACCGGGGGCATGCGCACCATTTTGGACCTCAGAAAATTAAACAAGCTTCTTCCCAAAGGGAAATTCAGAATTATATCACTAGGAACCCTGTTACCTTTGCTTCATTAACACGACTGGTTAGCCTCCCTGGACATGTAGGATGCTTACCAACAAATTCCTATTCACCCAAGGCATCACAGTTACCTAAGGTTTGTGGCTTTTGGCGAGCATTATCAGTTCAGAGTCCCTCCCTTTGGGCTGTCCTCGGCGTCGTAAGTTTTTACAGTGTGTTGTGCAATACTCGCAGCACATCTCAGAAAAATCAGAATACAGGTGTTCCCATATCTGGACACCTGGCTTATAACAAGCCCTTCCAGTCAAGAAAGTCTAGAAGTCATTACCACGGCCTCAGACTTTCTCACATCCATGGGAGTCCTGCTTAATCTCAAGAAATCACAGCTGCAGCCCTCCCAGAGGCTCGTTTTCATAGGAGCTCTTCTGGACACCTCCTTTGCAAAAGCTTTTCTACCAGAGGACAGAAGGGGCGATATCCTGCAGATGGTCCGATACATCAGAGAGGGCACCTCGATTCGAGCTATCTTGATGCAGCGGATGCTAGGTCTCATGGCATCCTCGGTGTTCACTGTACCTCTAGCACGCCTGCATATGAGAACCTCCCAGAAGATGCTCAGTACTCCGTGGTCCCCAATCTCTCATCCTCAGTCCTTTCTCATCAAGGTGACAGAACCTCTGAAGAAGTCACTCACCTGGTGGTCACAAGAAGATAATCTTCTGGAAGGGTATCCCTTTGCTCTTCTGGATCATCAGATTTCCATTACCACAGACGCGTCCCTGATGGGGTGGGGAGCTCCCTGTCAGACTCTCCACACTCAAGGTACGTGGACTCAGGAAGAGTCCCAGCTTCACATAAATGTCCTAGAAATGAGGGTCATCCTTTATGCAGTCCAGGCTTTGAAGGACATTCTCTGTCACAAGAACATTCTTCTTCAAACGGACAACAAAGCAGTAATGTATTACATCAGCAAGCAGGGTGGTGCTGACTCTTACCCCTTATGCAGGGAAACAATGAGCGTGTGGGAATGGTGCTTGGAGCACAAGGCTCTAATTCAAGTGGTGTACCTGATGGGAGTGCAGAACAAACTGGCAGACCATCTCACCAGAACAGAGACAGATTCTCACTAATGGTCTCTCGACTCAACCGTAGTTCAGTCACTATTCGCAGAGTGGGGAACTCCAGACCTGGACACTTTTCCATCCCCACTCAACACAACACTGCCTCTCTTCTGCTCCAGAAATCCAGGGCCTGGCATTTTCTGTCAGGATGCATTCAGGCTGCAGTGGACAAGACGCTTTCTATACGCCTTTCCGCCTCTTCCTCTAATTCAGAGGGTACATCTCAAGTTCGAGTCCCGGGGGGACAAAATGATCCTCATTGCTCCCTTCTGCCCTCGACAAATATGGTTTCCGTTACTCAACAGTATGTCGAAAACCCCTCCGAAAGCGCTTCCCCTTCAGACGAACCTTCTGACTCAGGGACCTGTGATCCATCCCAATCTGAGATCGCTTCACCTTCACGCTTGGCTCCTGAAGAGATAGATGTGAACAGGTTCAGTGTCTCTCACAGAGTTTCAGATGTTGTTCTGGCTGCGTACAAGCCAGCCACTAGAAAAACTTACACAGCCAAATGGAAGCGTTTTTCGCTCTGGTGTGCAAACTCCTCTTTGAATCCTTTTTCCTGCCCACCAAATAAAGTTCTAGAGTATCTCTTGGACCTCTAAAATTCAGATCTCCCAATACTCTACAGTGAAGGTTCACCTTTGTGCAATTTCAGCTTATCATGAGCCAGTGCTTTCCTTGTCACTGGATCAGTTATCAGTGGTTAAGGTTTCTTAAAGTAGTTCTGCATACCAGACCTCCTATCAGACATCCAGTCGCAGCCTGGGACATTAATCTTGTGCTAGACATGCTCACTCGAAAACCTTTCGAGCCTCTGCCAACCTGTGAGTTGAAATTTCTCACTTGGAAAACGGCCTTCTTGGTGGCCATTACCTTGGCCCGCAGGGTCTCTGAGATGCATGCATTGGTCACAGACCCTCCGTATACTGTGTTTCATAAAGACAAAGTAGTTCTTAGAACCCATCCTAAGATTCTCCCTAAGGTTGTTTCAGAATTCCATCTAAACTAACCTTTGTTCCTTCCTACTTATTTTGCGAACTTCCAAAATGAAGGGGAGCATTCTCTTTATTCTTTGGATGTCAAAAGGGCTTTGCGTTTCCATTTAGATAGAACAAAAGAATTTTGCAAAGCCCAACAACTGTTTGTTTCTTGCAGTGAGACCTGGTTGGGTCAAGCTGTCGTTGTCAAATACATTTCTGCATGGCTGGTGGCATGCCTTCGCCACTGTTATTCCATGGTGCAGGTTAAGCTTTAAGGCATAGTGTACGCTCGCTCTACCAGAACGGTCGCAGCATCCCTGGCGGAAATCCGCAATGTGCCCATTGCAGATATTTGCGGTGCGGCTACCTGGAGCTCAGTGCATACTTTCATCAAACACTATGCCCTGGATGTCCATGCCAGACGACATATTTCGTTTGGCAGAACCATCCTTAATGGACTTCTGTTCTAAATTTGTGAGCTCTTGGTCTGTCCTGCCACCCTCTCGGGGGATTATTAGCTCGGTACTGTCCCATTAGTGTGAATGAGTGGTGGAGACTTTATGTCCAGGAAGATATGGAAATTACGTACCTACCGTAATTCTTGATCTGCTTGGACGAAGTCTGCACCACTCATTCACATGCCCACCCGCCATCCCCCGAGCTCACCTCTGTTGTTGGTCTTCACTCCCTCAGTCTTAGGCTGTGAAGACTTCTTTCTTGACCCTTCTTATATGGGTCTTTCAGACTATCTTATGTCCGGTTTATGGTTAGGCTGTCCTTCTAGGTTAATTACGCTGCACCTCCTCGGGGGGGAAAAAAGGTACTGAGGCAGTTGGAGGGTCGACGCCAAGATAGTTATTGCCCACGAGCAGAGGCTCGCGGCTCCATCTCTGGCGCCAGCCTTCCTGCAAAAAGTTTGCCCCCGCTGGGTCCTAGTGCCTCCAGCGTAGATCCCATTAGTGTGAATGAGTGGTGGAGACTTCGTCCAAGAAGATCAAGAATTACAGTAGGTACGTAATTTCCATTTTTGCACCCTGTACCTCAGGAATGTTTTTTTCATGTCCCGGTCAGGGCCTCCCATTAGCATTTCCTACACAGTGTGTGTGTGTGTTTTATTTTTTTTGGGGGGGGGGGGTGTTCAATTTCAGAGCAACGTTGGTTAGCCTTTCCCTGTACTTCATGTATTTACCAAGTGCCTCTCAATGGTAGCAGTTTTCCTTCATTTGCAGGGGATCTGTCTCTGTCTACCTTGACGGTTGTTTAATCTGAAGCAAGTTAAAGTTGAAGGCACAGAAGTCCCTAAAGGTGACTGTAGACAGCTTTTACCCACTTAAAATTCACACTGAATCGAAAGACGTCAGCACTCAGCCTGACCCAGTGCTTGGGAGTATGTTAGGGCAGACATTGACTTGGTGAAGGTCAGAACACAACTACCCTTTTACAGAACTCAGGATCTGAAGGGAGTGTGCCTGCTCTTGGCCTGTCAGAACCTCCTACAGCTCCTGGATCTTCCACTGTCTTGGTGGCTTGGGCATATCAGTGCATCTGTCTAATCAGTGGGAGTTGAATGTGCAAGTGCCATTGTAGTTGTCGACAGTGTTAACCCATTATTTACCAATGTGATTGCTTGATGGCATATGCAATGGGGGGGCATTTTCCAGCCAACTTCAGTGCTGGTTCTGACCACTAGTACTTCCTTCATGGGTTTAGGGAGCTCACTTGGCGGATTTACCGGCACACAGGCTATGGACTCTACTACTGAAAGTGTGCTTGGCACTACAAGTGTTTTCCTTGGGGTTGTTAGATTAGATTATATTATTTAACATCAATAACATGTCTGTCATGTTCTGCTTGAGCAAACTGGGGATCATGGTTGTGAACACTTTGAGAAAAGGTTTAGAGAAGCTGACTGTAAGTCTCAACACTGTTTGTGTCAGCCTCTTTGGACTGGGAGAATGGTATCAGCACATTCCCCTCTTGAGCTAAGACAGCAAGAAGAGGTTTAGAGAAGTTGAACCGGATGATGAGTCTCAATACTGTTCTTTCAGCCTCTTTGAGCAGGGAAAATGGTAGGGGCGTCTTCCCCTCTGAGCTGTGACACTAAGATAGACTCAAGAATCTTTATTGGTCCCCCCCAACATGCTCCTATGATCTGTCAGTCTTTCTTACTGTGACTAGCATAGTTATAATCCATCTGGTGTGTGACTAACATGATGGCGGACAGCCTCATCTACCTGGAAAAAAGTCTCACGAGTGGTCACTACCATCAGGATGTTATGTGAGATATTAGACTTTAGAAGACCCCATGTATCAGCATCTGTCACTAAAATACCACCAATAGCTTAATCTGGTTTAAGGTCAGTTGGCATTCATCTGTATCACCCACACACACACACACACCCCCGGACGTGCCTGAAAATAGGCAAATTTTGTCTAATGCACTTATCTGTTCAACAAAAACTAAATACATAAATGTTCTTATCTTAAAAGAATGAAAAACTTAGACTTCAGCATAGTTCAGGACAAGGTTCTGTCCATGATTGGAGCCATCAGCTTCCCCAGAGTGTTCCCACCCTTTCTTCTGGTGTTGCCCATGGTCCTGATGAAGACCACCTGAGCTCAGCTAGTACCAGTTGCATCTGTAGTGCCATGTCTGCATTAATAATCAGGACTTGTGTTGCCTAAGCACTTAGCCTCTAGGTAGGACTTATTCACAGGTCCATGGTGACGTTACAGCACCCAGATAGAGCATCCTTGCACCTGATGGTATTGTTTCCAAGAGGCTAGTGTATGTGTTACTTGACTTCTAAGGAGGTTCTCTGTGCTGGAAACATCATGAGTGTCTTCCATGCATCAAAGCTATGTATTCAAGTGAAATAGATCATCACTTTTATGTAAAGTCTCCTGTCACCAATTGTGTGGTCTCATCTATCCTCTGCTTTTTGTGATCGATGGTATTGACCAGTCTCCTGCTCACCTTTTTGAAGGTGCATCTGGCTGCTGCCTCAGCCTTATGAGCAAATGTGGTGTATTTGATGGTGACATCGAATCAGGATACAGCCACTTTTTTCAAGGGGCCCAAGCACGTGTTTTCCCCAGTCCATGAACATCCTAAACGTGGTCCTTACCAAGCTCATTGAGAAGCCTTTTGAGCCTTTAGCAATGTGAGACCAGGATTTCTTGTCCTGGAAAGTGGTAATCCTAGTAACCATTACATTGGCCTGGTTGTCAGTGAATTGCAAGGGCTCTGTTGACCCTGTTTATTTAGTCTTACTTAAAGACACAGTTTTTAGATGCACCAACCAAATGCTTACTGAAGATTGTTCCTGAACCTGTTCTTGAAGTTTCTGGTGTCCCATCCCTGTGCACACATGCATCTTATGACCACCCTGGTGCTGAATGGCTGCATTATAGGTTGGCTATCAGCGGGCTTCTCTGTTGTACCATCAGAGGACAACGACCTTCCTGGGAACCACCAGAGAGCTGTCTGTCATCTATGAAGAGTACTCCAGAGTGTTCCCTGTGCTGAAGTAGTCATCTTTCAACGGACTGTGTGTGCATTCTCCCATGTTTAATCATATGCCTGCTACAGTTATTCAGGCTCATTTGCTTTTGCCAGGGGCATCCTGATTGGTGAGATTTGCTGGATTGTGACTTAATGGTTCACATATCTTCATGATCTTTTAGGTCTTGTCCTGCAAATTTGCACCAGCACTGCTTTTGGATCCTCTCTCTGAAGTCTCTCCAACTGAGAAGCTATCTTGGCTCCCTCCAGCTGGGGTGCTGCTGGTAGTTTTCACTAGTGTCTCTATTGAAGGTTTACAGATACTTATAAGACTCTCTTTTGTTACTAGTTTCATTAAGGGAATTCCTTTCACCCGGCTTTCCCTGTCTACTGGCCCTAAGATTTGTGTGCCATTGGTATGGCACCTCACTTGTCCTGCTGTTTGATCAAGGAGCCGGAGTAAAGGTGAGACTTTCTGCGTGCTCAGTGGAACTGCACTAGTGTGATGAATAAATGAATGCTAAATCTAGTTACAAGTGAATAACAATCTTTACTCTCTTTTTATAGGTTGCTGGCAGAGAAACAAATCTTTCTGCTGCTTCTGGTCTTCCGTCTAGAAATTCAGCAGTTAGTCCATGGGACAGCAGATTAGGAAAAGGCATTTCCTTTGATCTTGAAAAGCAGTTTGAGACGGAAATAGACGAGGACACATCTGGTGGAGAAAGAAATGGTACTGTAGAAACTGAGGTTAGCAAAGAGGTGAGCAATGTTTCAGCCAGATCAGAGCAGTCTACCCTTGAATACCATGATGCCCAGGCTCCAGAAGACTTTGAGGAGGATATCATCATTTTGAACTCCAGACCAGTTGCAAGTGTTGATGTTGGGCTCATTGAAAGTGTCGTCAAGCTCATTAGACATGCTGAACAGGAATCTGTTGAAAGTGCTAATGATGAGCCCAGTAAAAGTGCTGAACAAAGATCTATTGATGGTGTTAGTTATGGGCCCATTGAGCATGTTGATGGGCTAATTGAAACGGTTGATGATGAGCCAATTAAAAGTGTTGAAGTGGGGCCTGGTGAAAGTGTTGATGATAGACCCATTGGAAATATTGATGATGGACTAGCTGGTATTAATGATGGAGCTACTGAAATTGTTAATAGTGGACCTGCTGAAATTGTGGATAATGGGCCCACTGAAATTGTGGATAATGGGCCCACTGAAATTATAGATAATGGACCTGCTGAAATTGTGGGTAAGGAATGTGCCAAAATCAATAATGAACCTGCTAGTAATATTGTTGATGACGAACCTGCTGAAATTGAGGATGAACCTGCTGAAATTGTTGATGGTGAACCTGCTAAAGGTGTTGAGGATGAACCTGCTGAAGGTGTTGAGGATGAACCTGCTGAAGGTGTTGAGGATGAACCTGCTGAAGGTGTTGAGGATGAACCTGCTGAAGGTGTTGATGATGAACCTGCTGAAGGTGTTGATGAAACAGTTTTCACACCAGAGCAACAAGAGAAGCAGATTATGGAACTAGAAGATGAGCTGCTTCTGCAGTCTTCAAATAAAGAAACATTATTGGAACACAGAGGTACAGCATCCATTTAAATTTGATATACCAATAGAAGGCTAGGTTATTCATTTTAGAAAGGCATATGTTTATTAAGACTTTAAAAAAAAATATCTAGCAATGTCAGCAAGTGAGTCTTATTTAATTTATTTGAAACAAAAGGCACCACGCCAATGTGTAGACTACAAAGAGAACATAAGGATCATCTTGAATTTCAGCTGAAAATAGTAAAAGTTAGAAACACTTTGACCTTTATTAGGAATGATTTGTTACGGAAAATGTAAGCATCGTCATTTTTTTCTTTTACATCTCGTGTCTGAAGAAGACCCTTGATGATACATGTCCTCTAACTTGTGTTGTTAGTGCAATAGGATTACTTTTTCTTTCAGTTTTGTTATAATTATGAAATATCCCACTTTGCAGTTTTATTCTATTAAATATTTATGAAAGTGAGCTTATCCTGTCTGTTGGCACAGTGGCAGAATTTGACATCAGTGACCCTGGTTCGAGAACAAACCTGGGTCAGGGGTGAGAAATGTCTCTCCAGGGATGATGGTTGTGCAGCAGGTGACGGGCACACTGAGCAGAGAGTGTGTGCAGACATCAGCGCAACAGGCTTGGTGGTACCTGGTGGCACCACAGCATAGAATATAGGTGAGAAAGAAACCCCAAGGGGAATAATTGCCACGGGGATGACACTGCCTGTCACCACGCCTAATGTGAGTTCTGGCGGGCAGCTTACGTACAGTCACAAAAGCCACCTGCAGAACCAGATTTGGCATAGAGGAGTTGGAGTACTGCCTCTCCCCAACCGGAGGGTGGGGTGTTGAAGAAGGTTTGCCGCCCTGAATTCTGGATTCGGCAGTGAGGCATTTGAGGTACTCCTGCCTTGGGGATTTATCCAGGCGATATCTCAGTGGCAGAAGTCAGTAGTCCATGGTTTAATGTACTTGAAGGGTAGAGCCCAAGCGTGAGATGTGTGCTTAGTGTGTGTGTGTGTGATTTGAACCCCAGAAAAGGGGGGCTAGTCATAACTGAGAATCTGAAGGCATAACTCCCAAAAGAGGCAAAAGAGACTGGGAATAAGGAGTGCAAGGGGGGTTGGGGAGCAGTGCTCCAGATAGGGAGCAGGAGTCTCAAAGATCTCAGAAGGCGCAAAACCTTCCCTAAGTCCCCAAAACTCCCTCAGCTACGGAAAAAAGGGGAGTTTGCTCCAAGTGCTATTCACAAAAAAAACCCGCAGCTGTGGGAAAAACCACTGTGGATTGTGGAAAAAAGTGCAGCTGCGGAAGTCCCTGAGGACAAAAAGGTGTGAGATCAGTGGAGCACAGCCCCTGAAAGGCTATTCACAGCCAGGTTTTTCCCGCAGCTGAGGAAAAAATGTTACACACAGTGGAAAGAGGCACAACTCTCCCTCAGCACACTGCAGTAGTGCCCCAGCAATTGGAATCAATTAAGGTAGCGGTGTACCACAGGTAATAGCATCCCAGACAGTATAGCAGTGGCTGATGTTACAGCACTGAAAGCACACATTGCCATGCTATGGCAACAGGCATCAACCACTAGACCCAGTGCAGCCCATTACAGAGCCCCACAAGCAGTAGAGCCTGACCAGCCAGCAGCGAGTACTACCCCCCCCAGGCTACAGGAACACCCCAGGGAGGGACGACCAGCAGGGACAGTCTGCCACTGTGGTGCCAGGGTTTCACAGGTACCTGCAGTGCTGCTGTGGTCTCAGTTGGGGACTGGTTGCTGGTCTCTGGGTGTGCTGTCAGCCTCATATTATAGCAGCACTGTTACAGTCTGCTGCTTCAGCTATTGGTTCCCTATTGCTGTGCCTTCACAGTCTCCGTACCTGCGGATTCGCAGCACTTGCGCAAGTCCTGCGGCAGCTAAATTGCCGCATCTGCAGCACATTTTGATGAAACCGCAGCTGCACTGGTTTTCTTTTTGAGAATACAGTAGCTGCTGCTCTCACTGCAGCAAGCCTTTTTCTCGTAGCTGCGGGAATTTCGGCTTTCTTTGAGAATCCTGCCCAAGCTGCGTAATTCCTGATCTTAGATCAAGGATATCTCTTGCAGCAGGCGACCACTGGTAGGACTCAGTCATCATGCGCTAGGACCACACAGAAACCTTTCTAGCTAGCAGTCTGTCAGAGGGGGCTGCCCACCTCCAGTGTCTGACGTCAGCCTATTCTACATAAAGCGGGCAGCCCCCATGCACGCCTGAGTTCTTTCCTACCAGCGCACGTCGGATAATGGACTCCAGTGCAGCTAGTCGATTGCCAGTTTCTCTCATTTTCATTTTTGTAGCGCTCCACATTGTCAATAGTTAATCATAATTGGGTATAGTGCACCCCTACCAGGGGAATAACAAAGCCCAAGCTTTAGAATGTTGGGCATATGAGGATTCCATGCTGCAGCAACTCCTCAGTTTAGCTGTGCCATTTGAAGGGAACAGAGCTACTTTTATCTTCTCTCAGGAATTTCAAGACATCATTTGGGGCTGCAGTTCTGCACTGCAGGTCAGGGCTGCCTGTTTCAGGGAGCACCCTTAAATGAAAATTGTGCCTGTTTCTGTGGCTTTCCAGCTGAATACCCTGCCTTTTTTCTCATTACCTGTGTGCATTGGGAGCCACTTCTGCCTTGCTAGGATGTTTCAGTGATCTCCATTTAAAAAAAAAAAAAAAGGGTAAATCTGTACCTACCTGTGGCACCTTTTTATTTATTGGGAGTGTCGGGTCTCTAGAGGTCCTTCGGCTCTAGCATCTGATCTTATCTGTGTCAATCTTCACCATTCATCATAGATGGGTATCTGCCGGAGGTCAGGACCCTGCTGGAGCTATTTTATTTTTTTTTAAGGGTAGGCGGAGCCGACACAACATCGGCGCCAACCTTGGGGCTGACGCACTGTGTGGCGCTCGTGGGTTGGCCGTTAGGCTGTGTCGACTCCGCCTGCATGCCAGTTCTTCATCTCACGCCATAGAGGTCACCTCATGTGGAAGCTGAAGAGATTTGAGGCCTGCTTCACAGTGTTCTACCGTTACGCAGTATATCGTGCCGAAGTCCGTCAGTGATTCCTGCCGGTTCTGTGTTGCTTTACTCGACGTCGCCCGGTAAGATCTTTCCATTATTATTCTTTTTTGAGAAGTCGAGTCTGTTTGGTGTTTTTTTTTTTTCCCCCATAGGTCATGTCTCGGTCGGAGGGCAAGAAATATTCCAAGACTGGTTGGCCCTCCATGCGACAGTGCCCATGCGGCCAAATTTCTCCATCACCGACCAGCACTACTGGTGTCTCTCTCGTGGTCTTGGCCCGCTCACGACATGGATTCGTGCAACGCCTGCTTCTCCATGGACCGCCAGGTCCTCGAACAACGCGCATGGAAAGTGGGGCAAGCTCCGCCGACTTTCGGGGTCGGGTGCGCACTCGGGCCAAGGCACGCTCTCTCGGCCTTTCCTCTGGTTCCCCTTCCAGTTCTATACGGACCGAGGAGGAGGGAGCCTCGGCTACTTGATGCCTAGCCGTTGCCGAGGCTTCTTCCGCGGCACAGGAGGCCAATCTCGCTCCTTCCCGGGAGCGGACAGGAGGTGCCGCCATGGCAGTCAGCTCTTCGGGTGAAGGCTCCCGTGCTCCCGGCTCGCAAGGGGCCCGGTCAGCGCTGGCCCTAGACGCCAGGCCGGCCGGTGTGCCGCCGAGGCCTCGGCGCCGAGGCCCTGGCGGCGGGGCCGCCTCGGTGCCGACTTGTTGCGCGGGCGCCGGTGATCTTGTCGAGCCGTTCGGCGCGTAAGAACCTACTATGACACCGTCCTTCTCCATGTCTTGCCTCAGCACCATCCTCTGCGCCGAGGTTGAGCACGGTGCCTTGTCCTTGAGGCTCGCCACCGTGGGGCCTTCGTTTTCTTCAGTCGGCGCCGTCCTCTGGGCCGCCCCTGCCGTCGGCGCCGTCTCCATCCTCAGCGCTGCTCGCGGCGCCGTGGGACCGGATGGTGCCGTGACTGGTCCCGGCTGTAGATCTCTGGCTCGGGCTGGGGCCGCGCCTCCCTCGGATTACGTTCGCGGGGCTGCGGGAGGCGTTGGCACCGACTCGGGCACAGCTGTGGTCTCTGGACCTGGTGGTAAGGATAGCACTGCCTGCCCTCCCACGGTTTGCACAGGGCCTCCGACTCGTCGTCCTCTGAGACGGAGTTGAGCTCTGAGTCGGACGTGCAGTCTGACCCCCTCGGGGTTGGCTGTTGAGGTGGGCAGGACGGTAGTGTCTTCGACCAGTCGGAGTCAGCCCCTTTCTGAAGTAAGGTCGGTGGCTACCGAGACTAGGGTCAGGGGTGCTGACCAGCAGACAGTGGTGCATGCCACCATAGCTCTGCAGCCTGGTCTTGGCGGTTTCACTGACCCCTCAGTTGTGGTATCCCCTTCAGTGGTGTGCCTTGATCGCCCAGCTTTGGGGCCGATCAGAGCGCCTGCGGTGGGGAGCGTACTGCACCCTGGATAACCCCTTCGGGGGCTGCCCAGAGATGCCAGCTACCTAGGCTGGCCCTCTCAAGGAGGAGGGCTCTTTCAGACTCCGAGGGGTGTGGGGTCAGCGCGTCGGCCTTTTTCTGGGGTCCACCCGGGCCCTGGGAGAAGCCATAGCGCGGATCTCCGCTCTTCCTCCTCAGTCTCTTTGAGAGAGTCCCGTTCTTTTGAGGTAGGGGACAGTCCTTCTGGACCTATACGGCCCCAGTCACCTCACGGGGGATTCTTTCGGGCACAGCCAAGGCAGGACTGATGTGGTTGTTCAGCTGTCGGCTGTGGGGTCTTCTGGGGCACCTTCTTCCGTGGGTGCCCACTGTCCGCTCCTTGGCTCAGGCAGAGGTCAGCCGACATCTCTTCTCAGCTCTGTCCCCATCCTTTTGCCACACTCTCCTGCACTCCCAGGCATTCTTGGTCCTAGCGGGCCTCTCACCTGGGAGCAGTTCAGAGTGGTGGCTGCTTGGTTCCCTACTTACGTTAGGGCAATGGACAACCAGGTTTTTCAACCTCCCCCCACGCAGCCACCCACTGAACAGACTGTGACCTCCAGCTCCTCATCCCCCTCTTCAGGGGGAGAAGAACCCTCTGTCCACATCTCTCCAGCTGCTGATCTCTCTGAGTATCAGCGATTCCTCGTGAGGATGTTGGAGGATTTGCACCTCGCTCCTTCCACTATTAGCAATCCTGAACACTCGGCGCACGCCTTTCTATGCGATTTTGGCGAGGCCACCCTTGGGGTGCCGCCCTGGCCGGCTCCCTTTCGGGAGCGTCGTTGCTCCTGGCAGGCCCTTCTCCGGAGTTCCTGCCCCAAGGATCTCAGCCAGAGGTATTGCACACCTGAGTCTCCAGGTTCCATGCCTCATCCACAGTCTGGATTGACGCAGTTGGATACTCCTGATGGGCTTCACGCCCTTCACCGTGACTGGCCCCCAGATCAAGACTCCTTGGATTTTGATTTCTGGGGTAGGAGGACTTTCTACTTGGCACGGTTACTTCTCGCTATCTCTGCACATCAGGCCCAATATGCAGCCTACAACAGGTTCTTGTGGTCCAGGCTAGGTCAGCTCGTGGCCTCATTGCCTGACACGGAGCAAACCAGACAAGCCATTGCACTCTCTGGGTGTGGCCTGGAGCTAGCAACGCACCAAGCGAGGGCATCCTATGATGCCAACGAGGTAGCTACCAGGGTCGAGGGACAGCGATCTGCACTAGGCGGACGGCATGACTACGTCTTTCCCGGTTGTCACCCTTGGCCCGGCGTAGGGTGATTAACTCCGCCAACCAGGGAACCTACCTCTTCTCCTGACGAGTGAGACGGCGCTTGTCAGGGCAACTTCCTTCCCCCTCCGGGGACTCTGTCTCTCTCTTCCCACCTCGGCCTCTCCAGGCCCTGACTGTCTCCCCTTTTAGTGTGTCACCCACTGAGGGCTAAGGGACCTTGTCCCTTAGGGTGAAAAAGAAAACCCCCTTCGGGGGGGCGGGGCTCAGTACTCACCCATCTGTGATGAATGGTGAAGACTGACACAGATAAGATATGAAAATTACATAGCTACCGTAATTATGATATTTCTGTGTATCTTCACCATTCATCACAACCCCACCCTCCATCCCCCTGGGGCCTCAGTCTCTGGGTCCCCCTCCCTCTCTATGCCTCCCCTTCTCCTCCTTAGGAGTGGGGTAAAATAGGGACACACAGGGGAGTATTTTTCCAGGAAGAGTGGATAGCTCGAGCGGCACTCCTTCTCCAGTACCTTGAGTCCACCCCTGTGGGATGGGAGTTGGTAGTTGCCCTCCTTCTCTCCTCCTCCCTGTTTCCATCCAATCTGTCTCCTTAAAAAAAAAAAAACTTTTTTTCACCAAAAATCTTTCCTTGAGAGGGTGCTGAATCCCTGTATCCTGTCCTTCTTCCAGAATAGTCGACTCTACTTATCTGGAGTGTTTGCCAGTTATTCCGTGCCTTGAATTCTGGCAGAAAGCTTTACTACTCCTTGCAGTTCCTATACAATCTGGAGACGGACCAGGGTCTGGGATATCTTATCCTTCTCCCCTCTCTCCTAAATTCTTTACCCACCCTACCCCCTCCACTTCCGGAGATTGGGGCCCTCCCAATCTCCTTTAGATTTCTATCCTCTTTCTTTCTGTCCTCTCCGTTGTTATTTCTCCTTTAGTTCATACATCTTTCCTTTTCTGTCCCTTGGACCTCTTGTCCCACCCTCCACCCTTCCTCTTTCCTCTCCGGCGATTCAGAATTGGCAGGCAGGAGTCGACACAGCTGTGGCCAACCTGCGCAGCCGCCACGCATCGCCCCGAGGGTACCCGATGGTGTGTGTGCTCTGCCTACCCTAAAAAAAAAAAAAAAAAAAAAAAAATGCTTCCGCAGGGTCCTGACCTCCAGCACATACCCATCTGTGATGAATGGTGAAGATACACAGAAAGATCATATTACGGTGCCCCCAAAAGCCTCAGGTTTTGGGCTGCTGCTCCCAGGCGCCACCTGCATTTCACTGAAGCTGCCCACCCTCACCCTGGGCTCCTTCCCGATCGGAGCAGCTCCCAGACGCCGCCTGCATTTCACCAAAACTGCCCACCTTTGCCCCGGGCTCCTGCCTGATTGGAGCTGCTCCCAGACGACGCCTGCATTTCACCGAAGGTTTGCTTGCCCAGCTAGATTCTTTTCTGATTTTTAAAACTTGGCGCCTTTTTCTGGCTGATCCTGCGTCTAAGCGCTGCTGTTCTCCAAGTAGCTGGGGTAGAATAAACAAATTAATCCTTAGGGGGCTATCTTTGAATTTCTCCCTACCTTGGGATCCAGTGCACTGCTTGTCTGCTGGGCTGAGTCTACCATTCCAGTCGCTTGCTCCATGGCCGTTTTTCTCTGCTTGTTTTTGGAAAGCTGGCAACTGGAGCGCCCCTACCCAGGCTCTCTCTATCGTAAGAGCTGCAGTCCCCGATGTCTGCGGCGTCTCCCCACCCATCTCCCACCCGCCCGCTCTGTCTGGGCATTTACTTATATAGTGTCTTGTAACCAATCAAGAAAAAGACTTACTACTCATTTTTCCCTTAGCTTGTTATACCATCCAGCCACTGGGGGGCACCCTCAACTAGTCTCCCCTTTTCTCTTGACTTCATTGACTATTCAAATTGCTGTATAGTGCAGCAATCTTTCTAGCCTAGGACTGCTCTTATCTTTTACATGCATAGCCCTATTTAGGCTATAGAATGGCCTACAAATCTCTATTAGTGTCCTCTCTTATCCTGTTTCTGGTATTACTCGGTATCTTCACAGTTATCGATCCTGAAAATCACCCCCACAGTGGGGACATGGATCCAAACAATTTCACTTACTCTAACATCTTAATCCTATCAGATAGAGGCCTTGATGTGTCCCCGGCCTCCTTTCTAGACTACTCATCTACTACGCTACCGCCTCTGTTACTAAATGGTGGCGTATATATACTTGTAAAAGCCCTCAAATTGCACTGCATAAGTTGAGGTACATTATATTGTTGATCCTATTATCGTCTGGGGACATTGAATTGAACCCTGGACCAATGCCGAGTCAGTTACCCCTAAATTATACTGGCTATGATATCAAAAGCCTACATATGATCCATCTTAATGTTAGGAGTCTTCTCCACAATCATGCGGAACTCGAAGCCTGGGTGGCCAACTACCAACCTGACGTGCTCTGTCTGTCCGAGACATGGCTAAAACCCTCTATCCTAGATACCTACTGCATACTCCCAAACTACAACCTTCTTCGGTGCGATAGGCCACCTCATAAGCATAGTGGGGGTGTCGCTATCTATTACAAAAATAATCTAAATCTCACTATGATAACTGACAAGCGAAACTCCTTGTGTGAATACATCCATGCCATACTCCGACTAGGAGCTAAGAAACTTCACATTGTCTGTGCCTATAACCCCCTCAAAAGTGGTCTGAATAGCCTAGTGGAGTTATTGGATCATACGACTGCATATGTAGGGAATAATGAACTTGTCATTCTCGGAGACTTAAATTTAAACTGGCTTAGCAAATCCCAAAATACTCTACAATCACTGGTGCAGAGCTACGACTTACACCAAATCATTACTGATCCTACAAGAGTGTCTGTTACTGCTGATTCCAGCACCTTTATTGATTGGGTTTTAACGAATCGCTTGGATAGAATTGCAGGAACAGGTACGCTGCTGGACACGATCAGTGATCATTCCCCCGTTTTCTGTTTATGGAGTCCATCTAAAATCTCTACGTCCCCTCAACACTCTATATACTTCAGGAATTACACTAACTTAAACCATGCTAACATACTAAAATGCCAGCAGAATAGGCCAGACGGTCTTTCGTGTCTGTTCATTTGGTCAACCCCCACCCTGGGAGCTGATCATGCTCCCCCCCCTAGTCCTCTCTGGCTTCTCCCTTCCCAGTCCCAGATATTCCCACTACACAGGACTTTGCATCCAGAACATTTCCCCTGTACCTGTCCCACCCCCTCTTGAACCCCTCCACCAGCCCCCTGAGCAGCGCATTCCATGGCTCCACTACCCTCTCAGTGAAGCAGCACCTCCTCCTTTCTGTCCTGAATCTCCTCTCCCCCCAGTTGCCCTCCCCTTCCTTTGGAGCATCTTGACTGCTTCTCCCTATTTAACCCCTTCATGTACTTGAAGACCTCTATCATGTCCCCCCCAGTCCCTTCTCTCTTCCAGTGTGTACATATTTAGCTCTTTGAGCCTCTCGCCATAGATCCTGTGCCCCAAGCCCCAGATCATTTTGGTTGCCCTCCTCTGGACCCTCTCTAGGAGTTCAGTGTCCCTCTTTAAGTGTGGCCTCCAAAACTGCACGCAGTATTCAAGGTGCAGTCTCACCAAGCACTTATACAGGGGGAGTATCACTTCCCTCCTTCTGGAGGTGATCCCCCTAGCGATGCATCCCAGCATCCTGTTGGCTTTGGCTGCTGCCCTCCTACAAGTCTCAGAGTTGTTCATCTTGACATCCACCACCACACCCAGGTCCCTCTTAGTCTTTGAGACTTGTAGCATCTCCCCGCCCGGTGTACTCTTGGCCCAGGTTTCTGGCTCCCAGATGCAGTACCTTGCATTTCCCTGCATTAAACCTCAGCTTCCACTTTCTAGACCACCTTTCCAGAGCCTCCAGGTCCCCCTGTAGGGCCACCCACCCCTCCTTCCCATCCATCACCGCCCCCAGTTTTGAGTCATCCGAAGAGACACTCATCTCACTCCTCAGGCTCATTTTCTATATGATGCGTCTCACACTGACTGGTCCCCTGTCTTCCAATCACCGAACATGGATGCCGTCCTCAATGCCTTCCTGAGTAAATTTGTGCCCCTTCAAGATAAACATACTCCGGTCATCACTTGGTGAGTTCATGGTAAACAAACCAGATGGCTGCATAAAGACGACCTTGCATCACTCAAAAATCGGGACGAATGCTGGAGAAAGTTTAAAATCTCTGGTCTCAAAGCTGACTTTAGCACCTACAGAGAACAGCAACCGAAGTGCAAAACACAACTTAGACATGTGAAAAGCCAGTTCTGTAAAGGCCTTCTGATGGATGCGGCTGGTGACCCTAAGAAAATTTGGTCTCATATCGAAACTTTCCTCGGTTCAAAATAAACTCACCTCAGTAGTGACATGATACTGAAAGGAGTTCACTGTAATAACTCATGCACAATTGCCAATGCATTTAATACTCACTTCTCTGATCTCTCCGGATATACCACTGCGCTGTCTCCTGATAGCTTACTCTCTGGATCCCCACCTGGGAAAGCATGAAAACAACGCCTTCATTCTACTTTAAAGCTATCTAAAAGAAGGATGCCCTCAAACATCTCAATTCTATATCCGACAGTACTGCTGTTGGGTCTGACTGCCTTGAACCAAAACTCCTAAAGCTAGCGGCCCCATTCATTGCTGGATCACTATCCAGAATACTCAGTTTGTCCCTATGTGAAGGAGTGGTGCCCAATATATGGAAATTAGCCAGAGTTACGCCAGTTTTTAAAAAAGGTGACAAGAAAGATATAGCTAACTAGAGACCAGTAGCTATACTGTCAGTGTTAAAGTCCTTGAAAAGCTTGTCACTGCACTGATCTCTGATCACCTCTCCAAGTATAACCACGTGCACACAAACCAACATGGCTTTGAAAAAGGCCATAGTACTCGGACTGCTTTATTACAGCTAACGAATGATCTTCAGGCCATGGATAAGGGTCTTCAAACCGGTGCAGTATTTATCGATCTGACAAAAGCTTTTGATCTTGTTAACCACCCTCTTCTGCCTGCAAATCTCCAAACCCTGGGTTTCTCGACTGGAGTTGTAACCTGGTTCCGTAGCTACCTATCGAACAGAACTCAAACAGTAAAATTCAACTCGGCCATCTCTGAAAAAGCAGTCATCAGTGTTGGGGTATCGCAGGGATCTATCCTTGAACCCCTTCTCTTCTCAATCTTCATTAATAATATAACACAAAACATATCCTCCTGTTCATCGTTGCTATACGACGACAACCTTCTTCTTTACACTAGCTCAAACAATGTTCAGTCTATTAACCATAAGCTCTCTACGGACTTACTAAATATTCAGTCCTGGATCGCCAGAAATAAGCTTGTTCTCAATGCCAGCAAGACACAGGCTATGCTCTTTGGGTCTTCATTAAATTAAAACAGAGCAGAGAATTTTTCCGGGTCTCCTGGGCTGATGGTTCCCCACTGGAGATGGTAACTTCCTTCAAATACCTGGGTGTCTGGCTTAATGAATCCCTCACTTACGACACCCATATAACCACATGTAAGGCTGTCAATGCCAAATTGGGCTTAGCCTTCAAAACAAGCCGTAATGTAACCCCTTCTGCAAGGTTGGCCATTTCTAGAGGAATCCTACTACCGTCATTCTCGTATGGATCTGTAGTCTATGCTAATGCATCTAAGGCTACTTTTCAGAGGTGGGACACAGCTTATAACAATATATGCCGTTACGCCTCTGCATCCTCCAGGTTAAGACATCACTGCCTACTGTATTCAGAGCTAAATTGGCCCTCCCCCTATTGCTCACTGGCTCCTTTCTCTTGGGAACCTTCTGGACAGTATACTGCGGTCCAGTATGCCTACCTACCTTGCCTCCATGCTGACCCATTAGCCCATCTCCTATGGCCTCCGATCTTCAAACCTTTCCTTGCTTAGCATTCCCAGATGTAGAACTATCAAAGGGAAATCAGGTTTCTCTCACGTAGCTCCCACATATTGGAATTCCCTCCCCCTAGATGTACGCCTGGCCCCTAGTCATGCTTCATTTAAGAAGAGGCACCACGCCCTCTTTGCTGCACGTGCCCGATGCACCTGTTTCAACCCTCCGTAGATCTCGACTACCTTTGCTTGTGCAGTCTCGTAGCTTCCGCCCCGTCTTCTGTGATGCGAGCTGGCACCCTGCCCCTCTCTGTTTTTCCCTCACAATTTCTATCTTACCCCCTTCTTCCCATCCCTTTCCCTCTCTCCTACCTTTCTCCCTAACTCCTCCCAAAATAAAACTGTTATTTTTTTCTGTCAGCTGGTTGTATGATACTATTACACTGTTATGTTACCCTGTGACATTTCTGCACTTTAAATGGGATATTACTGTAACTGTTACTCATGGATACTTTACCTTCTATCTGTATAATACATCCTACGTGCCTTGGTCCCACTATTTTCGTAATCTCGTTTCACTTTTAATATGTGATGTATATTTCTTGATACTGTATGCCATGTACCTGTATCTCTCTGTGTTGTGACCTCCTGGGTCATGCCTGAAAATAGTCACGTCTGTGTCTAGTGCACCTACCCGGTTATCAAAATATAAAATACAACTACTGTGTGAATTTGGTCCAGTTTAGAGGTGTTTTGGTGATTTTTCCACCATAGACCTTTGTTTTTCCATTTGCGTTGCCACCATTATGGCTGGGTGAGTGCTCCTCCTTCAGTTAGGCTTCCCGCTATTGTCTTAAGTGCGCGCCCATTGTGCACGTGCTCGTGCTAATCCCATTTGTGCAGCGCAGTCCCCATTGAATTGAATTGCACAAGAGCGCACATCCTCATTCTAATGCTTTTTTTGCACGCAAATACAGTATTTCGGTTGCTTTTGCTGATTTTAGCCCAACAAGAAACAGCACTAATTATTTTATTATGATTTATACATTCAGCCATCCTGGGTTTGATTCCCACAACTCCCATTTCTAGGGACGTGGATACGATGTTCTGTCCACACTTCTGGCAGTGTTCTTTCCCTTTAAGAGCTTGCCGGAAAGTCTTCAAGCTGGCTCATCCCACCCACCCGGGTGGTAACTCCTTCGGCTCTGCCCCATAATGCCAGATTTTCCTTTACGCCAGAAGCAGCAGGTTCCCTCCGTACCACTCCTGTGTTGAGTAGGCCCTCACACTTAAATATTGGTATTTATTTCCTAAAACTTAAAATTTTCACGAGTGTCATTTTCAGCTCGATCTTCGATCGCGACAGTCATGGATGATAAGTCCATTCCCAGGCTTCCGCCAGTGTCGTTGTGAGCAGATGATGTCCTGGACTGATCTGCACACCACGTTTGTCTACTGCCTGGGGCACGATCACAATCCCCAGGCCTGCGACCTTTGACGTTCTTTTCACTCTAACATCCTGGAGGACCGTCTCACCCAACTTACACTAGGCCGCCCGGTGCTTCGGAACCCACCGGTCAAATCGAAGGATGCCCATTGGGTGATCTCCACAGCTGCAGGATCTACTGAACAGCTTGAGGCATTGGAGGAGGAGACAGCCCAGGCCATAGCTCACTCCTCTTTGGCTTATGCCTTCATGCCGCTCCAGCTGGGCTCGACTTTCATGGGGTTCTTCAAAGAATTGTCAGTCCTTGCCAACCCTTGGTCAGGGACCCACTGGGCACAAATCTAAATCCAAAAGAGAAAAAGGACTCGCCATCTTTTGTGGGATCAGGTGTGCTGTCTGTCAAGAGCCTGATTCCCGCGCTTCTCCAGATTTTACTTTGGTCGAATCCGCAGCCCAGGCCGCTGGCTCCATGGTAACCACGTTGGGCCAATTGGACGAGACGCTTGTTGAGATTTTTCTCTAACCGACCGACCAGTTGTCGATGGAAGAGTCCAACACTTCCTTGTCCAGGACTCCGGTCCTGACTCAGACAGTTGAAGGGATGGATCAGTCCACTCACCCACCGCCTCCGGTTGACCAAGACCAGAGGAGCCTCTGCACTCGCCAACTCCCTCCGAACCCCGCACCTGTCTCCCTGGCGGGCGAGATCGAGGTCTTCCTCCCATGGATTGAAGTGGTGCTGCCGCTACTCATCCTTCTCAGGTGAGGAGAAGCTTCTAAGCAAATTGCGGTGATGCTACGAGGATTTAATGTAGCTATAGTTGGTGCTTACCGGCGTCAAGCCGATTCCGGCTTCTGTGCCAGCTATCACTTGGCTGTCACCTGAAAAGCTGACAACATCTTCATCAACTGAGCCGACCAAAACAGTCCCAGCTTGGCCGACCTTGGCGTCTCCGCCGATAGTGGTGGAACCACCACCAAAACAGCTGCCAGCTGGCACTCTGACTAAGGAATCTCACCCGTCTTAAGGGGCTTCCTCATCAGCTGTCTGTCACCGTCACCCCTGACCATCCACGGAGGGTCAGTGGGGAATCGGGCAGTTGACCACTCTTTAATGACTCTGAGTCAGAGGGACCTTCCCTGCACTCCCATCTGGTCGACATGGAGTCTGGAGGGGATCTTTTGATGGACGAAGGTCCATCTTCCTTTATGTGCCTTCTCTCCCTGATCTCTGTCAACCGGTATGAAAATGGAGCCCATCCAGAAGCAGGCTCGTTACCTGTTGACCGAGATCCTCAAACGGGGAGACACTCCCATGGAGGCTTTTCCAGTGGTAGAAGCCATTCTTGGCCCTGCCCATGAGCTTTGTCAGCACCCTGCTTCAGGCGTCTTCTGCCCAGATGGCCCACAAATACGCGGCACCCACTGGCTCCCCTTCGGGATTCACAGAGCACCCCTCGGTCAAGGGATTGGTGGCAGACTGTGTTTAGGTGCTCCGGCAACACCAGGGATGTTGATAAGCCGTGTAAAGAAGAGTCCAAGAACTTAGACCATGTGGCTAAGAAAGTTTATGCTGCCACCTCGCTTGGTCTCTGCCAGGCGAGCTCGGCCCTCCTCATGGCCCATGTCTCTCATGCCCTACTGTGCACCCTGGATTATGCGCTTCCTCATCTGCCTACGGACCTTCAGACTATAGTAAACAGGTCTGGGACCAGTGACGAGCTGTAGCCAAACAGCTCCAGACAGCCATGGACATTGGGGAGGCCTGTGCCCGCTCCATGTGCGGCCTCAGTGGCCATGTACCGCAGGGCTTGGCTGAGAATCTCGCGACCTTCACAGCAGACACTCAGCACAAGCTGGCAGATGTCCCTTTCCTGGGCACTGACCTGTTCGGACCCGGGGTCAAGGGCCTCCTCATCCATATTGAGAAGTCCAGTGCCACCTTGGACTCCCTGACAACTGCCCAGAAGGACCCTAACGGCTCCAAGCAGTAGCAGAAAAGGAAGCCCTTTCGGTGGTCCTCCACTCCTGCAGCCAAACCCACCCAGCCCCATGCTGCCCGGCAACCTCAGCCCAAGTCGGTGACCTCTGTCGTCCGCAAGCTTGGAGAGAGGCGCTCCAGTGGTGCCTCAGCTGGGCCATCCTCCTCCTCCTCTAAGCCTGCCCAGTGACGGAATGAGGGGTGCCTCCCTCATGCAAATCAATTCTCGCTTGTGTCCTCCTGTGGGGGTTCGGCCCTGCCACTTCCTTTCTGCCTGATCCGCTGTCACCACAGACAGGTGGGTTCTCGAAGTGGTGGATCAGGATCTGCCTCTAGAATTCGATCAGTACCCTCCTTGCTGAGCCTGCGCCCCATGGAATGACTTGGTTTCCACAGATCTGCTGTCAGCTCTAAGAGCCGACATAGCCCAGCTCCTCCACTAGGAGGTCGTGGTTCCTGTCGCAGATCCTCCTGAACACCCAGGGTTTGTCTCCAGCTACTTCCTGGTGCCGGGGGGGGGGGGCTGGCGCTTCTTTCTAGATCAGCACGACCTGAACAAATTTCTGTGATCACGCATCTTCAGGATGGTAACTCTGTCTCAGATCATACCGCCTCTTGAGCGATATGTGGTTTTGCTCCCTGGATCTTCAGGATGCGGTCTTCCACGTCCCGATCAGTCCGACTGATCGAAGGTTTCTCCACATCCGAGCAGAGGGAACCCTCTACGTGTTCTAGGCCATGCCATTCGGCCTCTCCTCAGCCCACAGGGTCTTCACCAAGTGCATAGCAGTGGTGGCAGCTTACCTGAGGTACAGAGAGGTCCGGGTTTACCCCTACCTAGATGACTGGCTGATCGCAGGTCCCTCCAGGCAGGAGGTGGAGCGGTCCAGGGATCTGGCTCTCCAGACCTGCTTCTCCCTTGGCCTCCTGGTCAGGGAGGCTAAGTCTGAACTCATGCCTTCGCA
This sequence comes from Neoceratodus forsteri, assembly GCA_016271365.2. NCBI lineage: Eukaryota > Metazoa > Chordata > Ceratodontiformes > Ceratodontidae > Neoceratodus > Neoceratodus forsteri. Next base: position 93,494,881 of record CM057451.1, read on the forward strand.
GGTGACCAGCTTCATCGGGATGGATCTCGACTCTTGCAGAGCCAGAGCCTGGCTCCCAGCAAACAGGGCGGATGCTGTCTCCTCCTTTGCCCAATCATTTTGGGTTGGGCAGTTGGGCCCTGCCTGGGACTGCCTTCACCTGCTGAGCTACATGGCATCCTGCACCAGCGTGGTCCATTGGGCCAGCTGGAGAATGCGCTCCCTGCAGTGGGAGCTGGCCAGCCAGTGGTCTCAGTGCAAGGGTTGCTTGGACCAACTGGTCACTGTGACTCAGCTGATGTGGGATGCCATCCAGTGGTAGTTAGTCCAGCACATCTGCAGGAAGGGATCCAGTTTGTCTGCCCAGAGCAGACGGTCATCCTGACGACCGATGCCTCGCTCATGGGCTGGGGTGCCCACCTTGGGGGAACCTAGAGTCCACAGGCTCTGAAACCCCGAGGAGTCCCGATGCCACATCAACCTGCTGGTGCTCCGGGCAGTTCGGCTAGTGCTGACTGTATGCACTCTGCACAGCCGGGGTCAGGTGGTCCAGGTCCAGACGGACAACACCAGGACTATGTACACTCTCTCAAAAAACAGGATGGGATGCACTCCCTACCCCTGTACAAGGAAGTTCTCCTCATTTGGACCCTCGTGCGGAGCCTGGAGGCAGATCTCCTAGCCATCCATGTGGCAGGGGGGCCACCAGTCAGCTAGCAGACACTCAGTCGGGTGTGCGAGGCATCTCATGAGTGGTCTCTGCTCCCAGAGGTAGTGCGCAGCCTGTTCTCCCAGTGAGGCACCCCACAAGTGGACCGGTTAACCTCCAGGGAGCATGCAAAGCTGAGGCTATATATTGTGCCCACCCCCCTCACCAGGAAACGCTGTGGGGGGGTGCCTTCTCGAAGCCTTGTACCCCAGGCCTCTTCTGTGCTTTCCCTCCAGATCACTTGATCCACACGGTGCTCCTCAAGGCCAGGAGGGACAAGGCACAGGTGACCCTGGTGCTCCAGACTGGCTATGCCAGTTCTGGTACCCCGATCTCCTCAGCAGCAGGCTCCCAAGACATCTTCCTCTATGCCCAGACCTGCTTCCATCACTCAGGGGAAGGACTTCACCTGGACCTTCAGTCGCTGCGCCCGACAGCCTGGTTCCTGAGCGGCTAGAGTTCCAGGCTTTGGGTCTCTCTGAAGCTGTCTTCACCGTTGTGGAGGCATTTCGGAAGGAGTCGACCAGGAAGTGCTATGCCTTCAAATAGAAGATTCTCTCCAATGGTGTCCAGGCAAGGGGCTGGACCCTTTGTCCTGTCCAGTGGCTTGCATTCTTGATTCAAACAACATGAAGTCTTGATGTATTCTGACAATTGTAGTGATTCCCAACATTTGAACTGCCCTGGAGAACTAAGAGTTAACTTTCTATGCAGGACATAGAATGCTGAGCTCGAGCTCGGTTGAAGTCTCAGTCTGGAGTGTTTTGAACTTAAACAGTCAGATTCTTTACTCTGCCTCACTGAACGGTCGCTCCGGAGAGTTCTCCTTCAGCTCGGTTCGAAAGTCTGTTAAAGTTTTCAGTTTTTGTCGTTTTTTTAAACTGAAAAAAGTATCTGCATAGTCGGTTCGGTCTCTGTCTATGGTGCTGAGAGTACTAGATAGGAATTGTTCTTTTTTCTGTGTGGATCTTGTAAAAGTGCGACTCGGTTCGGCTGAACCGGCCATTTGCTAGTGAAATTTGTTTGCTTACTTTGTGTGTGTGGTTACCGATTCTTTAAAAAAAAAAAAAAAAAACATATTTTGAACAGTTTTTTCCAATACCCGTGACACGGTTAGGAACCGATAAGGGAGTCTTGCCTTGCGGTTGCCGCAAAAAAGGTAAGTTTGATTAGGTTGGCCATGTCTGAGAAACCCAAGAAAAAAACCAGGCCCACTGGGTTTCAACACTGCAATGAGTGTGGGGAGGTCTTTGCCAAGGCCGATCCCCACACCACCTGTGTTTATTGTCTGGGTTTTGACCACCTCTATTCAGACTGCCAAATATGTAAAAACGTTCACAAATCTACCCTTGAGAAGAGATTAGGTAGACTGAGGGAAAAGGAGGCTGAGAAGTCCGCTGACCCGGATGGCCAGCCCGGTTCGTTTTCAACCGAACCAGAAGGAGTGCCATCTGACCAGGGCGATACTTCTTAGGATAAAAGGAGAGCCGCTTCCGAGGGATCGGTTCCGACAAAAAGAAAACGCAAAGGTAAATCGACCGGTTCGGATCCAGAGGTTCATGTTCCAACCACCGAAGAGATAGTCAGGGCGATTCAGATTGTGGAATCGCTCCGTCCGTTCCGACTCCTTCTGGCAGGGGTTCGGTTGGTTCCCCCAGTTCAAGAGTATACCCTTGAAGATTTTTATGAACCGGAATTTGAAGAGGAAGGGGAAATTGAGGAGGATGATGTAAGTGAAGGTCTGGATGTGCCTGTGGAACTGGGCATCTCCCCAGTCAGTCCTTCAGGTGTTTCCCCTCCTAGGCTTTCTGAGTCCCTTTCTCACTTTGTTTTACAGAAAGGTGGCTGAAACCCTCCAGCTTCCTATGGAGGAGGCTGTGGAAGATCAAGAGGAGCCTGATTATGTAGAGATGGACATCCCAGAGTCCAGGAGACTGTCTGTTCCCCTCCATAAATCTTTTGGGAAACAGACACAAAAAATCTTAGTCTCCTAACACTATACCTTCTGTGGATAGAAGAATGGACAAGAGGTATACACTTTCAGGCTCAGACACGGAGTTCTTATATCAGCAATGCAGCCATGTTGGGATAGTGCAGGCTGCTGCCTGAGACAAGGCAAACATTCCCTTGGCTTCACTCCCCCTGACAAGAACTCCAGGAAGATTGATGCCATGGCAAAGAAGCAGTACATGGCATCTTCTTTGGGACTCAGGCAGGTGAGTTACATGACCTATACAGCCAGGTACCAGAAGTCCAGGTGGGACACTGTACTGGCACTGGCTAAACAGGTCTCCCCCCAGCTAGCCAAGGTGCTGGAGGCGGTGGCTGCAGATGGGATTGAGGCATCTAAGGTTCAGTTTCATGTTGCTGTGGACTCTAATGATGTGTCATCAAGAGTTATGGCTACATCTGTGGCTCTTCGGAGGATGGCTTGGCTCAGATGTACTAGTCTTCGAGGACACCCAGGCTAAGGTCGTGGATTTTCCTTAGTGGATAATTCTCTGTTTGGGGTGACAGAGAATTACATGAAGAAATGGATGAGTACAGGACCACTTACAGGAGTGCTCAGGCCAAGAAAGGCAGGCAACTCCTCAAAGGCAGCAGTCCAGGGCAGGCCTTTTCAAAGGCCTTTAAAGCACAGGCCTCTTCTTCCTTTTCTCAGAGGGGTTCTTCAGAGGGAGAGGCAGAAGGGGGATGAGCAGGGCTGCATCCACTCCTCAGCCTAAAGCCCCTGCCTAGCGGACACCCTGATGGGCCTGCCCGGGTCGACTTTCCTATTCCAGTAGGGGGCAGGCTGGCTTACTTTGTCCAGGACTGGATGTCTATTACATCAGACAAGTGGGTCCTAGAAGTAGTAAGCCAGGGGCTGGTTCTCAGCTTCAAAAAATTTCCAAAGGTGAGAGCCAGATCTCTTCCACCTGCAAATCTCTCGGAAACCCTTGCCCTAGAGGCAAAGGTTTCTTCTGTTCTAGCTTTAAAAGCTAGAGAGAGAGTACCTACCCTACACTGGGCAAAGGACTGTACTCCAGGTACTTCCTGACCCCACAAAAGACAGGGGAGTGGCGACCCATCCTAGACCTAAGATATCTAAACAAACATCTTTTAAAACCAAAGTTCAAGATAACTCTGGGAATAATCCTTCCCTCTCTAAGGCCAAGGGACTGGCTAGCCTCCCTGGACCTCAAAGATGCCTACTTTCTCATTCCCATCAAGTGCTCCCACAGAAAGTATCTCAGGTTCGAGTTGCCCTCAGGCCACTGTCAGTTCAGAGCAATGCCCTTTGGCCTAACCTCAGCCCCAAGGGTTTTCACAAAGTGCCTGGCAGTAGTAGTTGCCTTTCTAAGAAGGCAAAAGATTTCCATTTTTCCTTATCTGGACGAATGGCTAATAGTGGGTCAGTCTCCAGACCAAGTCAAGTCTCACCTACAAGTGACCCAGCAAGTGCTCACTTCTCTAGGATTTCTTCTCAACCTTCCCAAGTCTGTTCTCAAACCAGTCCAGCTTCTTACCTTTTATAGGGGCAAAACTGGACACACTCAGAGCAAGAGCCTTTCTTCCCCTAGAAAGGGCAAGGGTTCTTATGGAACTAGCTTCTTCCTTCAGCCTTCGGTTATCTCAACCAGCAAGGCATTTCCTCCAGCTCTTGGGCCACATGGCAGCTTCAACAGCAGTGGTCCAAGGGGCAAGATTCCAGATGAGGGATATTCAGTTCCACCTGAGAGCTTTCTGGTCTCAGAAAAAGGATTCCCTTACCAAACCGATCTCAGTGACTCTGACCTTGATCCAAGCCCTCCAGTGGTGGCAGGATCAGGACAATTTAAAACAAGGTGTTCCTTTTGTTGCTCAGTCTTGTTCAGTGGTCCTTACCACGGATGCTTCTCTCCTGGGCTGGGGAGCCCACCTGGGGTCCCTTACTGCCCAGGGTCTGTGGTCCCCCCAAGAGTCCCTTCTCCACATCAATCTTCTAGAGCTCAGGGCAGATCTTCCTGGACATAAGTCTCCACCACTCATTCACACTAGTGGGATTAGCGCCGGAGGCACTAAGACCCATCGGGAGCAAACTTTTTGCTGGAGGGTCGGCGCAGAGATGGCGCTCGAGACGCAGCCAGAAAGCAGCGGCTCGAGCGTAATGACCATCTCGCTGACGCACCCTCCAACCGCCTTAGTAGTTCCTTTTTCCTCATGCCGAGTGCGTTCAGTGACGGACGTCGTCATTTGTCGGGAGTCAAACTTCAAACTAGCGCATAGTTTTCAGTTTGTTTTTGTAACTTTATCACGATAAGTAGTATCGCTTAATTTTATTCTATTTTCGTTAAATTTTCTAATATTTAAATTTACTTGAAGAAGTCTCGGCCCACTGGACGGAGTCGACCATGGCAGGTCAGGTGACGGTAGGAGACTGTGATGAGCTGTTCAGTCAGTCGGGCTGGTCCGCTCAGCCCTTCTCCTCAGCGGGTTCCGGCTAACGGTCAGTCCGATGCCTGGGGATGGGCGGTGGTCCTCTACCGGCATAAAATAAACGGTCGCATTCTCGGCACCGCTCGCCGAGCCTTCTTCGCCCACAGGTCAAAAAGAGAAGGCATCACTCGAGGTCGCCTCTGGTATGTCTCGCGCGTCGACGCCGGGTTATCGCTGTTATTGCCGGTCTCCTCCTTCGAGTCGCCAACTTCCGTAATCGCTGCCTCGACATCGGAGTCCCTCCCGCCATAGGTAGGACTCCAGATGAGCAGTTTCATCAGTGGGCCGCCTATGGAGCAATGGCTCGAGGTTGTTCTTCTGCCTGGCTCGGTTGCCTCGAGCCCTCGGGCCCCTCCGGCGATCAGGTAGGGCGGTTGACCTTCCTAGTCGCTGCTCTTCTTCGGTGCCAGCCACCTGCGCTAGGTGTTTCTCCCTCACATGGCTGCGGCGCAGGGGCCCCACCATGCCTCTTATCTCCTGGTTTTTTTCCTTCTAGCTTCCAGGTTCCTGGGGTTTTTCCAGCTCTTCGGCAGGGAATTGTTGGCTTGTCACGCCTGCTGGTGCCGCTGGGTCTTGCGGTGCTGCCCGCTGCGCCTGGGTCTCGGCGGGCGCCGCCGGTGGTGCCATGGATAGGGTGGCGCTGCTCGATGTGTCGCCTCATGTGCCGCTTCGGCGCCTCGATCGCGGCATCGCCCCATGGTGCCAGCGCGGGCGCTGCCGTCGCGCTGCGCTGCTTCGTCTGCCGCGCCACCTGGGCGCTATGGGTCCACAGGGTCTCTTCGGCACCGTGCTTCCTGGTGCCGCCTTCAGCCTGCTTTTGCCTGCCCTTGCCCGGCAGCCCTTGGGGACTCTCCTTGTTTTTCTCCTATTTCCTCCTTCTCACTTTTCACTCCTTTCCTGTCCAAACAGTCCTTTCTGGACCATCAGGAGATGATGTTGAGCCTGACCCAGACCTTCGGTTGGTGATGAAGTGGAGGAAACAGGATCTTCTTTGCTACAGAGCCTGTGGTCGAGGACCTGTCCTTTAAGTCTCTGTTGAAGAACCTGGGATCCACTCTTTCTCTCCAGACTACAGACATCGATCCTGGAAGATATTAAGACTCCAGTATCTTCATGCTCGGAGATCCCTACGGATTTGACTCCTCCGATCCAGCTTTCCTTCTCAGATTGTCTCAAATGGTATGGAATAATCCTGCTCTTATTCCCTCAGTGGCTAAATCCATTGATAAGAAGTATTCAGCTCCCAAGGATCGCCCCATTTGGCAGCATCCCAAGCCTTATGGATCCTATTGTAGTCCTGGCAGAGAATGACAAGGTCGTTTTCCTCAAACTACTACAGCTCGACCTATTAACAAAGAGTCTCGTAAGATTGATACATTAGGTAAGAGAGTCTTTGCTGCCTCCACTCTAAGTATGCGTGTGCCAGTTATCAAGGCTATTTTCTCAGTATGAGTATATCCTGTGGCACTCTATGAAAAGAATGGTTGAAGCTCTTCCAGATTCGGATTCCAAGTCAGAGCTTTCTTCGACCGTTATTAGAGGTATTGAGTCCAATAACCAACAGGTCAAAGCGCCATGGACGTCGACACTGCTTCTCGCTCAGCAGCCGCGATTAGTACCGCGCCATTCCTGGCTGCGATTCTGGCTTCACGAATGATGCTCAGCAGCAGGTGATGGCGCTGCCTTGATGGCTCCTTTCTTTTGGCCTCAGGGAGCAAGCCTTAGAGGCCACTCAGAAGACTAGATCGCCATTGTTGGCCAGACCTCCGCCTGTCCTCTGGGGCATGTGAACAGACGTCAGTTTCATAGTGCTCAGTCCTTTCGAGGCAGAGGCAGGGGAAGCTTCCATAAAAGCCAACCTGCCCAACCTCAAAAGAAGACGAGCAGAAAGCGCAGGGGCCTAAAGCTCCCAGTGCTACCTTATGAGTCGTTGGCCCAAGTTCCATCCACTCTGCCCGAGGTGGAACTTCTCCTCCGGTGGAGGTCGCCTGATGTACTTCTACAACCAGTGGAAGTCCATACTTCGACAATGGGTCTCTGATACTCGCGAGGGTTATTCTCTCACTTCCTTGAAACCCCCGAATTGTCCTCCCAGACGACAACCCAGGTTGTCGGCCTCTCAGTCAGACCTCCTCACCGCGGAGATCCAGGGCCTTCTGAACAACAGGGCAATAGAACTGGTGCCCCCGAATCTGCGAAACACAGGGTTCTACTCCCATTACTTTCTGGTTCCAAAGAAATCTGGGGATGCGCCCATTCTAGACCTCAGAAGTTAAACAAATTCCTCCCCAGGAGAAATTCAAGATGATTTCCCTAGGTACCCTGTTACCCTTGCTGCATCAGCACGACTGGCTGGCCTCTCTGATATGCAGGATGCTTACTGCATATCCTCGCCCACCGACCCACCGAGTTCCTCAGGTTTGTAGCTTTGGGTCAGCATTATCAGTTCAAGTCCTGCCCTTTGGGCTATCCTCGGCGTGAGTTTTACAAAGTGTTGTGCAGTTCTCGCGGCGCATCTCAGGAAAGTCGGACTCCAGTGTTTCCCTACCTGGAGCGATTTAGCAAGCCCTTCCGTCTATGGGACTTTGAAGCCGTGCAAACGATTGCCTTCTCACGTCCCTTGGGAGTTCTGCTGAATTTGAAAAAATCTCAACTGCAACCTCCCAGAGGCTCTTTTCATAGGGACGCTTCTAGACACCTCTTCAGCGAAGGCTTTCCTTCCAGAGGACAGAAGACTCGACATCCTCGAATGGCCTGTTACATCAGGGAGAACCAATCGTTACAGCTCTCTCGATGCAACGTATGTTGGGTCTCATGGCCCTCGGTCTTCACTGTCCCTCTGGCCCGACTGCACATGAGAACCACCCAATGGATGCTCTCCACTCAGTGGTCCCCGACCTCTCACCCCCAGTCTTATCCCATCAAGGTGACGGAGCCCCTTCGAAGGTCTCTCACCTGGTGGTCTCAAGAGAGCAATCTCCTGGAAGGATTCCCCTTTGCTCCCCCGGATCATCAGATCTCCATCACCACAGACGATCGCTAATGGGATGGGAGCTCACTGTCTCTCCTCCACACTCAAGGTGTATGGACTGGTTCGAAACTCATCTCCACATAAATGTCCTGGAGAGAGCGTCCTCTATGCAATCCGAGCTCTGAAGGATGTCCTTTGTCACAAGAACATTCTCCTTCAAACGGACAACAAAGCAGTGATGTATTACATCAACAAGCAAGGTGCTCATTCTTATCTCTTTGCAGGGAAGCAATGAGGGTGGGAGTGGTGCTTGGAGCACAAGTCTCTGATTCAAGCGGTTTATCTGCCGGGTATACAAAACGACCTAGCAGATCACCTCAGCAGAACGGAGGCAGACCCTCACGAGTGGTCTCGATCCAGCCGTAGCTCGGTCCCTGTTAAAAGAGTGGGGGACTCCAGACCTGGACCTTTTTGCATCCCCACTCAACGCAAAACTGCTCTCTTCTGCTCCAGAAATCCAGGGCCTGGCATTTTCTGTCAGGATGCGTTCAGGCAGGTGGACAAAACGCTTTTACGCCTTTCCACCGCTTCTCTAATCCAGAGAGTACTCAAGTTCGAGTCTCAGGACCAAGATGATTCTCATTGCTCCTTCCTGGCCTCGCAACTATGGTTCTCTACTCAACAGTATGTTGGCAGCCTCCGAGACCACTTCCTTTGCAAATCAGTCTTTTGACTCAGGGTTCGTTGGTCCATCCCAACCTGAAATCACTTCACCTTCATGCTTGGCTCTGAAGAGATAGAAGTGAATCGGTTCAACGCCTCGTAGAGTCTCAGACATCCTTCTGGCTGCTCGAAGCCAGCCACCCGAAAACGTACGCTCTAAATGGAAACGTTTTCTCTGTGCAAAATCTCTTGGAATCCCTTTTTCCTGTCCTCCTGGCAAGGTTCTGGAGTATCTTTTGGACCTGTCAAACTTAGGTCTTCAGTACTCCACAGTTAAAGTTCACCTTAGTGCCATCTCAGCTGCTCCATGAGCCGTTTCTTCCTTAACTCTGGCTCAGTTACCTATGGTGAAGAGATTTCTTAAGGGATTCTCCATACCAGACCCCTGTTAAGCGTCCAGTTGCAGCCTGGGACATTAACCTGGTGCTGGACATGCTCACTCGGAAGCCTCGAACCCTTAGCTACCTGTGAGCTAAAATTTCTTACCTGGAAGACTGCCTTCCTGGTGGCCATTACCTCAGCCCGTGGGTCTCTGAGATACATGCCCTGGTTACGGACCCTCCTATACTGTATTCCATAAAGACAAGGTAGTTCTCCGTACTCATCCTAAATTTCTTCCCAAGGTTGTGTCAGAATTCCATCTAAACCAACCTCTGGTACTTTCCGCTTAGCTTAATTTCCAAATGAAGGGGAACGAGCTCTTCATTCCTTGGATGTTAAGAGAGCCTCTGCGTTCTATTTAGATAGAACCAAGGATGTTCGCAAGACTCAGCAACTGTTCGTTTTTTCAGCGACACCGGCTGGGTCAACCTGTCGCTATTAGATGCATCTCTTCATGGTTAGTGGCATGCCTTCGTCATTGCTATTCCATGGCTCAAGTTAAATTAGAAGGTAGAGTGTCACGCTCTCACTCTACTACTAGAGTCAGCGGCATCCCTAGCTAATTAGCAATGTTCCAATTGCAGATATATGCAAGCCGCCACCTGGAGCTCAGTGCATACTGCTAGCACTATGCACTGGATGTTCATGCTAGGCGACATTCCGCATTCGCAGAACTATCCTTAATGGGCTTCTATCTTAGACGTTGAGCTCTGGCTCTCCTGCCGCCTTTTGGGATTATCAGCTTGGTACTCTCCACTAGTGTGAATGAGTGGTGGAGACTTATGTCCAGGAAGATAGGAAAATTACGCACTACACGTAATTCTGGATCTTTGGACGAGTCTCCACCACTCATCTGCACATCACCCTCCATCCCCGAGCTCACGGCTGTATTGGTCTTCACTCCTCAAATCTTTAGGTCATGAGGATTTCTTTACTGACCCTTCTTACACGGTCATAATGGACTATCTTATGTCCGCTTTTTAATGTTGGGTTTACTCTTTACGTTAGTTGCGCTGCACCTCCTTGGTAAAAAGGTACTGGGCGGTTGGAGAGGTCGTCACCGAGATGGTCATTACCGCCGAGTCGCTGCTTCTGCGGCGCCAGGTTCGCCGCGGCGCCTGCCTCTCGCGCTGCAACCCTCCAGCAAAAAGTTTGCTCCCGATGGGTCTTGGTGCCTCCGGCGCTAATCCCACTAGTGTGAATGAGTGGTGGAGACTCGTCCAAGAAGATCAAGAATTACGGTAGGTACGTAATTTTCCTTTTTTGTGGCTCTAAAAGTGTTCTCACAGCCAGTACAGAACAAGGTGGTTCAAGTCAGAACAGACAACACCACCACCATGTGGTACATCAGCAAGCAGGGAGGCACTCTGTCCACTGCCTTGTGCACAGAAGCAATGAAGTTGTGGTCCCTGGCTTATTCCCTGCAAACCTCTTGTAACAGTTCACCTTCCAGGCAAGGACAGTGTGCTAGCAGATGCTCTGAGCAGGATTTCTCAGGGCCATCACGAATGGTCCCTGGACCCTCAGGTGTTGAAAGTGATTTTTTCAAGGTGGGGCATTCCAGAGATAGATCTCTTTGCAGCCCCAGACAATCACCAACTCCCTCTCTTTTGTTGCAGGCCTCCAGTCCTGGGCTCAGTCCTTCTGGATGCCCTGATCCTGAATTGGGAAGGGAAGTTTCTGTATGCCTTTCCCCCCTTCCCACTCCTGTTCAAAGTTTTGGTAAAAATAAGGTCTCAGCCTTGCAAGGTGATTCTGATTGCTCCAGATTGGGCCAGACAGCCCTGGTACCCCCTGTTGCTGTCCCTAGCAGTCCATCTTCCTTTGTCTCTTCCCAGGAATTACAACCTGGTAACATCCTCTCAGGAAAGGATTTGGTACCCCCAGGGGTCGAAATTAACACTCCCAGTCTCTTTCCTGTGCAAGTAGGAACAGGCTGGTGCATGTAGTTTTGTCTCCTGCATGCACAGTAGTGCATGTAGCCCATTTGCTTTTGTAGGCTGCAATACCAAACGCTGCCACGGGGTAAACAGATGCAGAGTCTCCCGAGGACTCTGGTGTGAGCAGGGATGACCATGGAGAAAGCACTGGCTGGGATTGAGTCATTGGCCTGCGGAAGGAGGAGTGTCCAGGGAAGAGAAGGCGGAACCTGGCAGAACATCGGGAGGAGCTACAGTGTCAGTGAGGCAGGATCAATGCTATTCAGGTTCCAAGCTGGGATGGTGAGTGGTACTGAAGGGACTGGGGATGGGCACTGGGCTGGAGTTGACTAGTGCTACCAATTGGGGATGGGTGTTGAGCAGGGGCGGGGTAGTCATGGAGCTCAAAGCAGGTCCTGGTGGCAAGACTGGCATATCACATGTAATGATAACCTTACTGTACAATATGTGCCTCTTTCTGTCACCCTCGTGGTACAGTAAGGTTCAGATAGGCATGTGCATCATATTTCCATCTACGCATTTTTGTGGAGAGGTTGAAGTGTTCAGTCACTAGGCGGGAAGCTCTCATGTTTGCGATGAAGAACAAATCAACTCACTGAGTTGAATCTTTTTTCCTTATGTACAAATAATTTAATTACTAGCTGTATCTAGGCAGGCAGAGGGTGTGTGTAAAAGCTAAAGGCTTTTCTTTTCCAGAAAAAAAAATGACTATTATAAAACTGACTAGAAGAAAGCAAGCAAAGTGAATTGAGGCTTCACCCCACCCCCAAGGGGATTTTCAGTCATCGCTTGCCTTGGAGGGACAGTTATAAAAAAGGGCAGTTGCTGTGAATTTGTTTTATACAAACTAAGGCTTCTTTGATATAAAGAAAGGACTTAACTGTCAGATGAGCAACTGTGGTTTTACCACAACCTTGCCACATTTTCGATTCCCCACTCATTTATTTTTGAGGGGTTGGAGTCTTGGTCTTGCAAACAATTGCTTTTCTTTTTATGTTGGCTTGCACGTGCGCATCTTGTGGAAGTTGCGCATTTCGGAGGTGTATCAGCGTTGTCGCCATTGCAGTGAATGCTTTAGTGGGTGCGTCCCTCAGCCACCAATTAGTGAACATGCTGCCGATGACTGCAGTTTCAAAGAGAGCCATGGACCTGAAAGAAATCTGCCGCTCCAGTGAGGTGCAGTTTTTTTATTGGAGCATCAGACGACAAGGCTCCATTACATGCCTTTTGTGGTGAAACATTTCAGTAAATATGGTGGCTCCTGGTGAAACATTTCCATCCGCCACACAGTCCGCAGAAAGCAGACTTCGGTGGTGCCCAGTCCCCATGTCTGCATGTTTCTCTCCCCACCCCCAGCTCAGGTTGTTTGCTGACGGGGGTGCCCAATCCCCTTCTGCATCAGGAACCCCCCCAAGTGCTTAATTTATTTGCCAACGGGGTGCCCATTCCCTGTCGGCATCAGTCCCCCCTCTGCCCCAAACCCATGTAGCACACTGGGAGCCCACCCCAGTGTGCCCCAAAGTATTTTTTTTTTTTTTAAAACCTGTAAATAAACAAAACCTTCCCTGACATCCCCTTTTTTTTTTTTTTTTATTAAACGGGCAAAAAAAAAGGCCCTCATCATCCTGTTGGCCCCAACCTGCGCCCACCTCTGCGCACCCCATCTCCCTGCACTCCCTGGCCATCCCATATGTGCCCAGAGGTCTGGGCGCTGGATCTTTGGATTGGGACACGTCTGAGCTCTTCAGAAGCTGACCGCAAACTGAAGAAAATCTCTGTAAGCTTTATAAGGGCATCAGTGGGGGTGGTTTCAACTTAGGTGGATATCAGGCAATTTTTGGAATTTTGGTTCCAAATTTTCAGTGTGGGTATCTTGGGACCCCACCTCATGAACATGTGACTATCATTTCATTGCTCGGTCCCGAAAAGTGATTTTGCGGTCACTGCATGGAGTCACCTTTTGCCACCAATTAACGAAATGACAGCGCCACTGTTCATGAGGCGGGGTCCCAAAAAGCCCATGTTGCAAATTTGCTGGAAAAATTCCAAGAAATTGGTGCGTTACGAGCATACGTTGCACAGTTTGCATGCACGCTCGTAACTTTGCCAAATTTTAATATTTTCACTCCAGATTTTCAACACTGACATCGTTTTACACCTCCTTATTAACAGCAAAGCTGTCATTTTTTACATCCTGCCCAAAATGTGTTTTCGCACCTGTGGTGCACAATGGTGCGGTCGCTGTGGGAAATCAACTGTTGGCACAGATTAACAAAATCACAGTGCCACTGTTCATGAGGGGAGGTCCCAAAATCCCTATGTTGAATATTTGGTAAAAAAAAAATCCAGACAATCATTGCATTACGGGCATGAGTTGCGCAGTTTCTATGCACGCTCATGACTTCACTGATTTTTCATATTGTCACTCCAGATTTTCAATATTGTCATTTTTTTTTTTTTTTTACACCTCCTCATGAACAATACAGCTGTCATTTTTCACATCCTGCCAGAAATGTGTTTTCGCACCTGTGGCACTAAATGGTGCAGTCGCTGTGCAAAATCATTTTTCAGCTAATGAACTGATAGTGCTGCTGTTTATGAGGTGGAGTCACAAAAAGCCCATGTTGAAAATTTGGAGTGAAAATACCAATAAACGCCTGGGGGCATTAGGGTTTCCAACCATAATGCCCCACCCTGGAGAGACTGACAAGTGTTGGAGGTGTGACTTGGGATCGTTGGCTTTAAAGATCACACCATTCCACCCCCACCCCACCCCCTTACCCTGCAGCCAGTGACAGGCATCGAGGTGTGCCTTGAGTCTTCAGTCTCCAGAGTTCACCCCATTCTCCTATACTGCACCCATCTCGGCATATTTCCTTGTGGAATGAGGCGAGCGTAAGGCCTGAAGAACCGTAGGCACGACGTGACACCTGTTGGTGTCTGCAGGTTAGGGTGAGGTGAAATGGCGTGAAGGTTATAACAGACAACCCAAAGGCACACCCCCAACGCCTGTCAGTCTCTGCAGGGTGGGGGTGGGGGTTGGTATCACTTCAGTACTTCACTGTTATTCCTATTATGCAGCTCTCTAACTCCTGCACTACCAATGCCAGCAAGCCAACATTCGGCATTGACAAATGCTTGTTTTAGTGGGGGTAGTTTCTAAAAAGCTAATTTATGCTGCATATTAGCAGCAGCACAGTCGTTTTTAATCCCTCCCATAGTCCCAGTCTACAACAGATATAGAGAGACACTAGCAGTTGTCTAAATAAGTGAGAGGGGGAAAAAGCTTAGCCTTATAATCATTAAATAAATAAATAACAGTGTCTGTTATAACTGTCGCATTTAAAAAATGGCAAGCCAAGGCAGTGTGAGATTTGTTGCAGCCCAAGCACAGTGGCTAGGGCTTGTGCTCATGTGCGTTATATGCTCACCCATCAGTGAGTCTGCTACAGTTTTCTCTGCTGTACGCCCACCACACCCACCTTTCGTGCTTGTGACTAGACTAACCCAACTTGACCTCTCCTTGTCTTGCCAAGCACAGTTTAACTGTACATTGGTTGGTCAGTGGTGCATGTCACCACTGACACTGGGAATACTTATCTGGGTGGATCTTATTTGGAGAAAAACATCTCTGTCTGACAGTGGTTAATTATTTTTTCATGATTTGTGGGTACAGTTTGTTAGTATTTCTGCACAAAAGTTAAGCTTTTTATTTTATTTATTATTTTGTCCTCCATTGCAAGTAACCCAACTCGGGTGCATGTAACTCTTGCCACCACTTGCACCTTGGTGCAAGTATCGCAGAAAGTTAATTTCTACCCCTGGGTACCCCAATCTTCAGTCTCTCAATCTCAAAGCATGGCTCTTGAAGAGTTAGAGTTTGCAGATCTGCATCTTTTCAAGGGGTTCTAGATATCCTCAAGGCATCTCGAAAACCCTCCACCAGAAAGACTTGCAACTCCAAATGGAAAAGATTCAGCATTTGGTGTTCTAAGAAGCATGTTTCTCCAGACACTGTTGAATTGCCTACGGTTCTGGATTGTATGGTCCATCTTAATGGCCTAGGCCTCTGACCAGCTACTCTAAAGGTACACTTGTCAGCTGTCTCAGCGTTTTTTGACTGTGAGGAAGTCTTCCTCACTATCTTTTCATCCTGTGTTCTGTAAATATTTTAAAGGATTGCTTCACACCAATCCTCCTTTTAGAGACCCTGCCCCTGCCTGGGATTTGAATGTTTACATTGCTTAACTTATGCAACCCCCCTTTGAGCCTATGTCTTAAGCAGAGCTTAAGTACTTGACTTGGAAAACTGTGTTCTTGGTAGCCATTACCTCTGCCAGGCTTATCAGTGAAATGCAAACACTGTCAGTGGAACCTGATTTTATCTCATTTCACAGGGATAAGGTGGTCCTTAGAACCAGTAGAAGGTTCTTGCCCAAAGTGGTTTCAGACTTCCATTTAAACCAGTCTTTGTCTCTCCCTGTTTAATTCACTGATCATTCTTCCTCGGGAGAGAGGAGGCTACACTGTTTAGATGTCAAAAGAGCCCTTAGTTACTACATAGAGCATACTAAGGGTCACAGGTTTGACTCCCTCCAGTTGTTCCTCACTTATGGAGAAGTGGGAAAGGGCAAACCTGCCACCAAAAGATCTGTTGCCAGGTGGATTGTGTCTTGTATACAATTCTGCTATGAAAAACTCCACCTTAAGGCCTGAGGGCTCATTCCACAAGAGGTACAGCTGCTTCCCTGGCTGCTGCCAGGGATATCCCTCTCTTAGAAATTTGTGAAGCAGCCACCTGGGAAACAGTCCATACCTTTACCAAGCATTACTCTCTGGATATTCAGGCTAGAAGTGATGCTCGGTTTGGCACAGCAGTACTTCAGAGCCTATTCCCAAAGTAGGTTCTGTCCCTCCTCCTTGGAGTTACTGCTTGGTAGTCTGCAATTGTCAGCATACAGCAAGACTTAATGTTGTTTGAAGAAAAAATTACTCACCTTAGTAATTATATTTCTTCTAATGGAGTCTTGCTGTATTCTGACCTCCCTCCCTGCCTCCCCTCTCAGAACCTGTTTTTGGGAAGTGGGTGGGCAGGTGCAGTGTTGCACCCCAGGGGTGTGTTTTGCTTACACCCTCCTCTTTTTTGTTTGGGTGCTTATTTATTATTGTTGTTTTTAGTACATTGGCTTTTGTTTTTGGGTTTCCTGACTTGAGTCTTCCTTGGGAATCCAAAACTTTTTTCAGCCAGTTGGCTAGTAGAATTTTTACAATTTCCAAATGGAATTTTTAGTTTAGTTGGGCTCGTAAGAATCTGTTTAAGTTCAAAACACTCCAGACAGAGACTTCAGCCGAGCTCGAGCTCAGCATTCTATGCCCTGCATAGAAAGTTAACTCTTAGTTCTCCGGGGCAGTTCAAAGGTTGGGAATCACTGCAATGGTCAGAATACAGCAAGACTCCATTAGAAGAAATATAATTATTAAAGTGAGTAATTTTTTTCTTATCTGTGGTCTCTCTCTGTTGGGCCTTTGGTCGATGACCCTTAAGGTACACCTGGCAGTCATCTCTGCTTATCGGGCGTGGGCTGGTCAGCAGTTGGCACAGGAGAAGGTGGTCTGGCACATTTTCAAGGGCCTTGGCCACATTTCCTCTCCACTGCGTGAACCACCACCGCCATGGGACTTGTTGCTGGTTTTGGTAAAGCTCATGGGCAAACCATTCGAACCGATGCACAAGTGTAACATGTCTCACCTATCGTGGAAGACGGCCTTCTTTTTTTTTGTATTTTCTTTATTTAATTTCAAGTTTATAAAGACAACAAACCAATACAAAAAAAAAACAAATACATGCACAGGGCACATGCATTAATAGATTCAATTCGGTTCATGACTCACAGTATAAATATTTAAAGGGGAGACCCAGGAGGGACAGTAACAAAAAAGGGACAGAGCACATATATATACAATACCCGGTACGGTCCCTGCCCCTAAAACCCACTTCAGGGGTACCAAACCAGGTCCTGCAGCTATGGCACAAATTCAGGCCTCACTGAGTCCATGTATATTACCCACCTTCTCCACAGCCGCTCAAATTGATCTTGTTTTTTTTTTATTAAGGGTGGCTGTGAGAGCCTCCATCCTATACATGGAGATTATGATTTCATGCCATTGAGTCAGGGTAGGCTCCCTAGTGGTGAGCCAGATCTTTGTGGTTACCTTCTGGCCTGCAAGCAGGGCATGTTTCAGGAGTTTCCCTTTGTTACGGTATGTCATCGAGGCACAGGTCAGGAAGCATAGGGAAAACCCAGGAGCAGTTGTAAAAGTCACCAAAACTTTGTTTATAGTAGGAGTAGCATAAAGAAAAATATAAACTTGTTCATAAGAACTATGTACAGAGGCAAAATAAAATCTTTCTTGTAATCTTTCTCTTGCTCTTCCAAAAACAAATTTCTATCTCACCCGTTGCAGTTCAGCTCTTTTACAGTTTGTTCTAGTCTATCATAAGCTACATCAGTATCTTCTTTTTCTGTCTCTTCTGTCTGGTTGCGCAACCAAATTTTCCTGTAAGATTTCGGACTTGATCAATCCGAATGAAGGGTCCCTATAGCCCCTCGGGGTATAAAACACAAAATGCATTGATATACTCCACTCCAAATCGGATTCAAAGATAGGTTGTAGTGCTTGTTCCAAATCCTGAAGGAAGGGGGCCAACACTGGGCATTCCCACATTATATGGTGCAAGGCAGCTTGGTAAAACCCACAACCTCTCCCTGGACTTTTGAAATCTAGCCTGTATCGCTGGGGTCCTGAAAGATCTGATAAGCATTTTCCGGGAGAACTCTCTCCAACTTATGGCTGATATACCCCAGTGTAACCTTTTTTGTGCCCATGCTCATGCTTCATCAGTTATCTGGGTGCCCATGTCTCTGGACCATGCCCCTCTTACCGATAGTGTTGCCTCCCTTCCAAGAGAACAGTGCTCTATAAATGTAAGAGATCATAAGAGTCGATGGGGCCTTATTCTCCACCACTGCTGAGAATAAACAATATTTGGGGGGGGGGGGAGGGCACTCGACACCCTGTCCAGATTGTAGGGTTCTAATATAATCCCTAATTTGAAAGTATCTGAACCTTTCCTTCCAGATAAGACCAAAGCTGGATACCAAGTCTTGAAAGGACCCGATTTACGTCCCCTCCAGAAAGTGCCAGATCAGGTGAAGTCCTTTCCTCTCCCAACTTCGGAACCCGGTGTCCCACCGAGCGGAGCCAAACCCCTCCAGATGAGGAACCAAGTACATGAGGTGTCTCCAGCTCCTAAGACTTCTGTCCCCTAGACGACTCCAAACTAAAAGTCCTGGGTGAGCTCTGTATATGGGTTTGTCTCCCTCCCAGGCGTAAAATGTCTCCCATCCCCCAGCAAAGCAGAGTGTAGATTGACAAGCTCATCCTCCTCCAGTTCCAAGGTCTTCCACTTAGCTATATAATCTCTGTTAAACCAATACAGGGATGTTCTAAGTTGTACTGCCGTATGGTATCATTTAAAGTTGGGTAAGGCCAGACCCCTCTCTGCCTTTGGAATCTGAAGGACCGACAGACATACTCTTGGTCTCTGATGCCACCAGATAAACCAGAAAACTCTTCTGTTAAGGGCATTATTAAAGGAGTCTGGGACTTGAATAGGGAGCGTCTGTGCCAAATACAAAAACTGTGGGAGAATCACTATTTTCACCGTCTGCACCTTCTGCATCAGAGAAACAGGGATGCTCAGCCATCTCTCTCTAAGTCCATACTAATACTGCCCATTAGTGGCGAGTAATTAAGGGCAAATAGCTGGTCGCAATCGGGCCCTAGCTGCACCCCTAGGTATTACAGATGTCTCAAGTTCCAGCTGAAGGGGAATTGCTTCCTAATGTCGTCAGAAGGCTCATAATATATTTGCAATACCTCTGTTTTGGCAGTATTGACTTTATATTCTGCCAATTGCCCAACTTCCTGTAAGGAGCCCCACAGCTGGGGAAGAGCCCGCTCAGGGTCACCCAAGTATTTTAATAAATCATCGGCATAAACGGCTAGATTATGCTCCTCCCCACCTAACCTAATCCCCTGAACCTCCCCATCTCGTAACGTCCACGCCAAGGGCTCCAGGTATAGAGCAAAGAGGAGGGAGGAAGCGGGCCCCCCTGCCTAGTGCCTCTCTGCAAAACCCTGCTGTTTATTTTAATAAAGGCCCAGGGCCTTTTATAAATATTAATAGTTTTAACAAAGGCCTCTGAGAAACCTAAGTGCTTTAAAGTTAGCCCCAGAACATTCTGTGCTACCTGGTCGAAGGCCTTCTCTGCATCCAAACTCAAAAGCAGGAGGGGAGACCTCGACCGGGCATCATGGTGCAGAATATGCAGGGTTCTTCTAATACTATCCTGGGTCTGTCTACCTGGAACAAAACCCATCTGATCAAAATCAGTGAGGGTAGGGAGAATCAACTCCAGCCTTTGTGCTAATATTTTGTAATCAATATTACATACTGAAATCGGTCGATATGATTTACTTTGGGTGACCCGGTTTCGGTATACTTGAAATCACTGCCTAATTCCAAGTATCAGGGAACTGTTCCCCCGTTTGTGCCACCCTGCAGGCATCCAGCAGTGGAATCTCTTATCTCTTTCTTAAAAAATTTAAAAAACTCAGGAGTATAACAGTCAGGTCCCGGGGCCTTGCATGATTTTAAGCCTTTAATCACCTGGCCTACTTCTGATTGGGTAATAAGGCAGTCCAGCCTAAGATTAGCTTCTGGGCTAATTGTTGGTAGCGCTAATTTGGACAAGTAGGCCTCCACTTGTGTATTGTCCGAGGATTGTTCTGGAATGTAGAGTTTGTGGTAGTAATCTCTGAAACGAGATAAAATCTGCTCAGGGGATCTCACCAATCTGCCCGACCCAGCATCCCTGATCTGGGTTATTGTGGACTGCAGCATCTGCTGCCGCAGGCGATGAGCCAGTAATCTAGTTGCTCTAGAGCGTGTTTCACCATATCTCCGGCGAAGACGCTGCAGGTCCTGCTCCGTTTTTAATATCTGTTTCTGAATCTGTTGTTTTAAACTCAGTATCCTAGCATGGGCTGTGTCCTCCCCCTCCACATGGTGAGCCTTTGCTTCCCTCAGCTGAGATTGGAGACCGTCCAACAGAGCTGCCTGCTTCTTCTTAAAATATGCAGCAAACTTAGTAACTTCTTCCCTCATGACTGTCTTCACAGTGTCCCAAAGGGTAGCCTTGAAAATCTCCGGGGAGTTATTCTCCCGTACAATCTGCCAGCCTAAATTTGGCCATGTCTGTAAATTATTATAGATTTAAATAGTAATTATTAAATTTCCATAATGTTTTGACCCTTTGCTGTTCTGCACTCCAATCTCCGCGAGAGCTGCGCTTGGTCCGAAAGAACAGAGGGGGGGATGTGCTCACATCCAACTGTCTGATACTGATGTTCGGCTGACACCAAAAAATAATCAGTACGGGTGTAATAGTCATGTGGAGGGGAGAAATGAGTGTATTCCGGTTGGCCAGGATGTAATGATTGCCATGCATCCACCCAGCAGGCTCCTTTCTTATGTCTTTTGGTAGTTTTACGTGAAGGAGTGTGCTTGAATGGACCCGTCCTAGATGTGTCCATCTGATCTTACTTCGAGATACAGCTCTTGCAGCAGGTTACACCATTAGGACTGAAGCCAGCAGGCATCAGGACCCTATGGAAATTTTCTAGCTAGCAATCTTCAGCGGGGACCGCCTCCGACATCTGTCTTGCCCCCGACTTCAGGCGTAGTACATAAGGAGGCGGTCCCCCCACAATCCCCAGTTCTTTTCCCGCCGACGACATCGCAAGGATCGGCCTCTCGGTCCTTTTTCTAGTGTGTGACAACCTTTAGAACGACGATTTCATCTTCCTTCACAGTTCTGGATTCAACTGATGTCCTCTCCAAATATTTCTCTGGAGGGTCACCAATCGAAGTGTGCCTGCGGCAAACAGATCCCCTTCAAGGATCCACATTCAGCCTGCGTGCGCTGCCTAGGCCTGGAACACGACACCAGGGCCTGCTCCTTCTGCCAGGGCTTCAACAGTCGCACCAGGATCCGCCGCCAGAAGGCCCTTCAAGCATTTCTTTTAGAGGAGAAACTGAAAGCCAGGGACAAGGAATCTTCCTCCAGGGGGGAGTCGTCTGGTAAAACCCACAAGCATCGGGAAAAACACCGGAGAGAAGGAAAGGCCCAGGTCCCCTGCGAGGACCTCTGATTCCCAAAGCTCCGGATCGCGATCGGACCGCTTTCTCTCCAGGGCTCAATCGCAACCTCCCCCGGTTCAGGTCAGATCCTC
Organism: Neoceratodus forsteri; assembly: GCA_016271365.2. Classification (NCBI taxonomy): domain Eukaryota; kingdom Metazoa; phylum Chordata; order Ceratodontiformes; family Ceratodontidae; genus Neoceratodus; species Neoceratodus forsteri. Next base: position 93,516,401 of record CM057451.1, read on the forward strand.
CAGCGGCTCCTCTTCCCTGCAGTCCCTAAAGACTTCCAGGCCGTCTGCATCCTCCACTCCATCTAAGGCCTCGTTGAAGTCTGGGGAGCGCCACAAATCTTCTTCCCGCCAGCGGAACTCCGACCCCAGGTCAGTTCCCAGCCTCTGTGGTTCGTACCCAGTTCCTGCATAAGACCAGGACGGACGTCAGACCCGGCGTCGGCCAAGCATCCCGGCGCTCCAGGGCCGGCGACACTCAAACACCGGTCGCCCGGCCAGCGTTCGCTCCGTGGGCGTTGGCCAGGGACAGACATCGGCTTTCCCAGAGAAGAGGACCGCACCACCGTTGCCGTCTGACGCCGGTCGGAAGGACTCGTCGAAGGAGGATACCACACAGCCCAAGGACCAGGCGGGCGACACCGGAGACACTGGGCTCCCACGGGAACCTTCCCCGGTGCGGGAGACCCCCGGGGACCTGACCCAGGCGACAGGCCACCGGCGCTGGGTCCGTCGTCGGGCATGAACTTGGCAGAGGTAAAAGAACTTTTTACCTTCTGGTGGGACACCATCAGGAAAGATGTGGTCACCACACGTCCTCCTCCTACTACTCCGGCTGCGCCTCCTCCTGCTCCTTCACCGCCTACGCCCCCTCCTCCGCCCAAGGGGCCTGTAGGACGGTCGCCAACCCCCAAGGAGCATACACCACCTCCTCGGGGCAGATCCTCAGACAGGAGAAGACCTCCCTCCAGATTCACCTCTGGGTCACCCAGTCCCAAGAGACCCAGACGACGCCGGTACACCCCGTCTGGGGAGGATTCTAGATCTGACACCTCAGGACACTGCAGATCCCCTTCTCCCATCAGCATTCCCTCTCCGGACCCACACGACCTACCTAGGTCTCCTCCGGATGATCCCTCTTTCGAGGAGATCATGAGGCACATCCAGGAGAATATGGAGTGGGATGCTGAAGAGCTCGATCCCGAGAGAACGCCTTGCCCGCTACCTTCGTCAGAAAGACCCAAAGCCTGTGGTAGTGCTGTCCTTGGCCTGTGGTAGTGCTGCCCTTGGTGGATACCTTTGCGGACGTCACCAAGGCTGCCCGAAAACGTCTGCATTCCACTCCGGCAGTGCTGAAGAAGGCCGACCGCCTATACTAGGCCCCTGGGGAGGACCAGTATCTGGCGAACATTCCCTGGTCATCACTGCTTTGCATGACTGGTCGCAAAGACTTCAGCATTTGAGCACACAGCCACCAGACCCGGAATCCAAGCAATTGGATGTCCTGGGTAGGCGCACGTACGCGACTGCGACTTGCGCCATCGGGTCACTGAATTACCTCACTCACATGGTTCAGTTCCAGAACGCACTGTGGGAACAGGGACAGGACCTGGTCGAGAAGATGCCCAATGGCGACTAAAAGGAGGAGCACGGGTTTGGATGTGGGGACCCAGGTGCTCAGAGCCGCATATGATTCTGCGGACTCTTCAGCCAGAACTGCAGCCTCAGGCGTGTGTCTCCGGAGACATTCTTGGCTCCGTGTCTCCGGTTTTACCCCGGACGTCCAGAAGAACATCTTGGACGTCCCTTATAACAGCGAGGTCCTATTTGGTGAAGCCTCCGAGAAAGTGATCACCAAACTTCAGGACGCAGGGAAGGCAGTCAGATCGATACAGGCCATGTACAGGTCTCGGCACAGTTCCTTTCGTAGGAACCAGAGCCACTTTCGCAGCCAGATACAAAGACAACAGCCACGTTCCGGCCAACAGCAGAGGGGCACTTTCACTCGCAAAGCCCAGGCCAAGTCATCCCCAGGCAGAGGCCAATGGTTTGCAAAGTCGGCACAGCCTGCTGGATCAAATGCTGCCCCAGCATGACTCCTTCTCGGCCCCCGCCCCTCCTCAGGATCAACGGGAAAAGAAGGTCGGGGGTCGCATCGCTCGCCACCTGCCAGGGTGGCTGTCGATCACCACCGACAGGTGGGTTCTGCAACTGGTCAAAAAAGGCCACTATATAGAATTTGTAGGCAGCCCACCTACAAGACCTCCCCTGCTTTCCCAATATGCGGGTCAGCACGCCCTGCTCATCCAGCAGGAAGTGCTCGTGCTTCTGGGCAAAGAAGCCTTAGAGCACGTTCCAGAGAACTAGAGAGGTCTAGGGTACTATTCTCACTTCTTCCTGGTTCCAAAGAAAACAGGGAGCCTCCGTCCAGTACTGGACCTCAGCGACCTCAACCTGTCGGTCGCTTACAAACGCTTCCGCATGGTGACCCTTCCGGGCCTAATTCCCATGTTGAAGCGAGACACCTTTCTGGCTTCTTTGTACATGCGGGACGCCTACCTGCACATTCCAATTGCTCAAGCGCACTGGAGAGTCCTGCGCTTCGAGTTTCGGAGCCGCCATCATCAGTTCCGAGCTCTTCCCTTCGGGCTGTCGTCGGCACCTTGCGTCTTTATGAAGTGCATGGCGGTCGTAGCGGCGTCTCTGAGGAGACAAGGCCACTACGTGTTCCCATACCTGGACGACTGGCTTCTCATGGCACCCTCCAGGGAGGCACTAATGACGGCCATTCACTGCACCCAGTCCATTTTTCAATCACTGGGTATCCTCATCAACTACAAGAAGTCACACCTGATGCCATCCCAGAAACTGCAGTTTATAGGAGCAGTTCTGGACACCGTCAGAAGGAAAGCTTTTCTTCCCTCGGACAGAGCGGAACACATTAGATACCTCATCAGGGACCTGTCTGTGAAGACCATCCCGGCCAGATCGGTCCTTCGCCTGCTCGGACAAATGGCTGCGGCCATTGCAACAGTCCCGATGGCACGGCTCCACATGCGGGTAACCCAGTGGATGCTAAGGGTGCAATGGGACCAAAGGCAAGACCGTCTGCAGCAGCCAATTCGAATCACGAATGCCGTGATTCAGGATTGGCAATGGTGACTAGATCCGGGAACCTCTCCGCTGGGGTTCCTTCAGAGTGCTGTCTCCAACTGTGACTTTCTACAGACGCCTCAGGGCTCGGTGGGAGCACACCTGGACGGTGTGTTCGTCTCAGGGCCTTGACAGCCCAGGAGTCTCATCCCCACATCAACATTTTGGAAATGAGGGCAGTCCTCGCTCTGCAAGCCTTCCAGTCGGAGATTCCACCGGTACACTCCTGTTCAAACAGACAATACTGCAGGATGTATTACCTCAACAAACAAGGAGGCACTCACTCCACCCGCTTTGCAGGGAGGCCATGAGAGTGTGGGAGGATATTGCAACACGGCGCAAACCTAATTGCAGTACATGTCCCGAATGGACAACACCGTCAGAGACAGTCTGAGTCACTCTCAGGCCAGAGTCCACGAGTGGGAACTTCTACTGGAGGTGGAAGAGGATCTGTTTCACAGATGGGGCACTCCAGAGTTAGACCTTTTCGCGTCCCCATCCAACGCAAAACTGCCCAATTTTTGCCTACAGACCCAGGGCCTGGTGTTTTCTGGCAGACGCTGTCCCTCTCCTGGGCGGGCAGATTCCTCTGTGCCTTCCCTCCTTTCCCTGCTGATCCAGAGAGTTCTCTTAAAGTCAGAGGAGCAAGCAACGCCATTTTGATCAGCCTTTCTGGCCAGACAAATTTGGTTCCCTCTTCTGCGTCAGCTGTCCCGGGAACCTCCAGTTCCTTTGCCAATCAGCTCCCATCTATTGTCTCAGGAGGCGGGTTCATTGAACCTGCACGCTTGGCTCCTAGAGACATAGCCATGATGCGATATGGGGTCTCGCAAGAAGTGGCAGATGTACTCTCTGCCACCAGAAAACCGGTAACCCACGCAATCTTCACCATGAAATGGCGTTGATTCTGTTTGTGGGCTCTAGCGTGTGGTTTCTCGCCGTTAGACTGTCCCAGAAAAGCTGGTTCTGGACTATCTGCTTTCCCTTTTTTATTCCGGACTATCTTACTCCTCGATTAAAGTGCACCTTTGTGTGATTTCTGCTTACCATGCCCCGATAGGCCATCAGACGATGGCCCAGCTGGACACTATTCGTTCCTTTTTAAGGTGAGTCCTCCACCTTAGGCCGCCCATCAAGGATCCGATTCTTCCTTGGGACTTACCCTTTGTTCTGGAGCAGCTTACGCTGCCACCTCTTGAACCAGCCGAGGATTGCGAGCTACGTTTTCTCTCTTGGAAAACGTTATTTTTAGTTCAATCAATCAATACTTTATTTTTAAAAGGCGCTTTTCTTCAACCAAAGCGCCTGTACAGTTTCATAAAACAGTAAACAAACAAAATTTAAAATTTATTATAAATTATTAAAAGCTATATTAAAAAGGTGAGTCTTCAAAGCTCCTTTAAAGCTTAGGACAGTCGGACAATTTCGCACCTGACGAGGTAGAGAATTCCACGGGGTCGGGGCCATAAAACTGAATGATCTAGCCCCTGAAGTTTTCAAACGAACCTGGGAATCTCCAGCAATCCTCATCAGTGGATCGAGGGGGGCGGAGGGACAGTAGGGCAAAGGAGCTCTTCAGGTAAGTAGGTCCCTGATCGTGTAGGGCTTTATAGGTCAGCAAACCGACCTGAAGGTGATTCGCTGAACACTGAGCAGCCAGTGCAGTCCGCGAGCACAGGCATTATATGGCTGGGATCTAGAAGATCCAGTCATAACCTGGTCAGCACATTCTGCACAAGCTGCAGACGACGTAGTTCAATCCCGATAGCCCCAGGTACAGGGAGTTGCAATAGTCAAGGCGGAGGTAACGAGGCGGATCAACGCTGAAGATCCTCTGGAGGAACCAGGTGCTTCACCCCAGCGATATTCCTCAGATGGAAAAGAGTTTGACCACCGCTGACACCTGGGATTTAGTGTCAAGTGGTCGCCAATTATTACGCCAAGATTCCGCACTCTCGATCTGAGGTTGTCAGCTGAACGACCCAAGCCATAAGCCTGAGGGCGATCCATCCGCAAACCCTCCACAGCGACCTCGATCCACGACTAACACCTCAGTCTTCTCCGGTTTAACTCAGCCAGCTCCCACCATCCAGTCCTGGATTTCGCAAGGCAGTTATTAAATACCGATAAGGCAGCATCCTGATCGGGCACAAAAGACATATACAGCTGGGTATCATCTGCATAGCAATGAAAACCCAAACCGTATCGCCTAACACCGCTCCCAGCGCAGCATATACACCGCAAAACAACATAGGTGCTAAAATAGAACTCCTGCGGTACTCGAGGATAGGGAGACTGATGTCAAGAAAAGATTCCCACACCACCCTCTGAGTCCTCCCTCGAGGTAAGATTGAAACCACCTGAGGACCACACCAGATAATCCACAGATGGACCGCAGACGCCCAGCAGCACACCATGGTCAACAGTGTCAAATGCTGCAGAGAGATCAAGGAGTACCAAGATAGAACAGGTCCTATATCTCTCGCTATTAGGAGGTCATTTAGTACCCGAACAAGTGCTGTCTCGGTACTATGCCTTTTCCTAAATCCTGACTGGAGAATCATAAATATTGTTGTTGGTCAGATGATCATCCAACTGTACTGCACTACCTTCTCAATAACTTTACCCACAAAGGGTAGTTAGAGACTGGTCTGTAATTTGCTAGACAGTCTGGGTCTAAGGAGGATTTCTTTAAAAGAGGCTTAACTATAGCTTTTTAAGGGATCGGAAAGATCTCCTCTCTAAAGACTTCCAGACTATCGAGCTAAGACTATTTTATCCACACAATCCACTAAGAGACGGTAAATAGGGTCCAAATCACAGTTGGTTGGTCGCAGCGCTCGATGACCATCACAATATTATCAATTGGGGAGGCTGAAGTCAGACCATACAACTGAGTGTTCAACATCTCCAGCCGACCATCACCGCTCCCATTGGAAAGGGAAGGACGGACAACTGACCTGATTTTGGCAACCTTATCTGCAAAGAAGAGAGCAACCCTCACACTGCTCTAGAGAAAAGGCTCTTCTGGGCTGAAGACAGGCTGGATTGCACAGTCTGTCCACAGTCCGAAAGAGCCGAGCTGGTCTATTCTGTGCAGCCGCAATCTCTCTGGACAGGAATTCTGCCTTCTTACTAGAGATTGTGGATTGATAGGCCGTATAATGGTCCATCAAAGTAAGTTTGTCATCATCCAGACCGGACTTCCTCCAACGCCTCTCCAGCCTTCGTCCCACCCTCCTCAACTCCCTCACGGTCTCATCAAACCATGGAGACCTGGGGCGAAGAGTGAGAGGACGAACACGAACAGGTGTAATAGAATCCAGGGCCCCTGCCACCGCTTCTTTATTATAGGCATGTACCAGGTCACCTGATCCAAGCAATCCATCGGTAGGTTCGATAGGTCCAGCACCGCCATCAGGTCATCCGGGACACACCCTAAAGGGCGGTACTGTACCATCTCCAAGGCTGACCTAATGGGGTGGCCTCAAAACTGAACCTAATGGAGTGATGGTCAGACCATCCAAGTGGTTCCACCACCAAATCAGATATCCCCATCCCCAGAAGGAATACTAGATCCAATGAGTGTCCACCAATATGAGTCGAGGTGGAAACAACCTGTGTGAAGCCCAGTGATACCATCAGCTGGAGGAAGTCTTGACCAAAGCGTGAGAAGTTGTCGTCGACTCCAGCTACTGAAGTCCCCAGAACCAACCATCTGGGGACCCCAAATGTCAGGTCGACAATGAAGTTCATGACCTCCTACAGGAAGACATTCTCGTCACCTGGTGGACGTGTATACAGAAGTATCCTGCACCCCACACCCTCGGCTAAGACACATTCAAAGGATCTGGTACATCCCACCGGTACCTCCACCAGGCCCAGTTCTGACTTAAAACATATGGCAACACCCCCGCCCCTACGATCCTGCCTCGAGCGGTGTATCACAGAGTACCCGGCTGGAACTGCTGCTGGTAAAACTGGCCCAGCATTTCCATCCAGCCAGGTCTCGGTGATGCATGCCAGGTCAGATGACCCAACAAGATCGGCTATAATGGCCATCTTGTTTTTAATAAACCTGGCATTACACAACACCGCCCGAGTAGGATGAGCCTCCGAGGATGACCGCCTTGCCTGCTGATCATAATCAGAACCCTTGGGTATGGGCACCAAGCAGGGAAAACCCCTTTCCTGTGCCCATTTCGCCCCAGGGCGTCTCCTTGACCTCACTAACCCTATCTGCCCGCTTCTTTCCATCCCCCCAGGCCCGGCACCAGCCCTCCTCCTCCCCCTCACAATCCCCAAAGCCCTACATCTTCTATAAACTCCGGGTGACAGGGGAGGACAGGAAAAAGGACAAAGGTCCCTGAGCCTAGAGGGGGAGTAATACCCGACCGTCCTATTTTCATTCCGACACATAGTTAATACCTCAATCCACAATAATAAACCCCACAAACTTATAGTTGCTGTTACTTCAGCAAGAAGGATCTCGGAATTGCATGCTCTTATGTGCCGAGCCTTATTTGGTTTTCCATCAGGACAGGATATCTCTAAGGACAAACCCAAAGTTTTTGCCTAAGGTGGTTTCAGCCCTCACCCTTAACCAGGATATCGATTTACCAGTGTATTTCCCAAGGTACACTAATCGAGGAGAACCCCTTCTCCATACCCTCGATGTGCATCGGTGCCTCAGATACTATCTGACCAGAACCAAACAGTTTCGAAAGGCGGACCAACTTTTCGTCTCCTTTGCTCACAGGATGAAAGCTCCTGTCTCCAAACAGTCACTCTCGAGGTGGCTCATCCAGTGCATCACTTTCTGTTATGACAAGCGCAACAAACTTACCCCGGGCGTGTCAAAGGTCATTCCACAAGAGGGTATACTTTCTGTGCGGCGCTCAAGAACCGCCTCCACCTCAGCTATTTGCGCCTGCAGCTACTTGGAGCTCTGTGATACTTTTATCAGACATTACAGTCTGGACATTGCATTGAGGCAAAGAGCAGGGTTCGGCCTAGCCGTCCTTCAGGGACTTCTGTCCTAGGCTCAAGTAATATCGAGATCTCTGCCTTTCCTCCTCCCAGTGGCACACGATTGCCACTATTGCTTGAAAATCGGTCCTAATGGTGTAACCTGCTGCAAGAGCTGTATCTCGGAAGTAAGATAGTACAGTTATGGAAGAACTTACCGTAACAGTAGATCTTCGAGAACAGCTCTTGCAGCAGGTACCTTCAAACAACATGAAGTCTTGCTGTATTCTGACAATAGCAGTGAGTCCCAACCTTCGAACTGCCCCAGAGATGAGTTAACTTTCCATGCCAGGCATGGAACGCTGAGCTTGAGCTCGGTTGAGACTCTGTCTGTTGCTGTTTAAACTCAAACCGTCAAGATTCTTTACTCCGCCTCACTGAACAGTCGCTCCAGAGAGTTCTCCTTCTGCTCGGTTCAATTTGTCGGTTAAAGTACCGCTTTTCTCAGTTTTCGACCGAATTTAAACCGTAACCTGTCGGTTCAGTCTGTGTCTGTGGTATTTGTGAATACTAGATAGGTTTATATTAATTTCTATTCTGTGTGGAACTTGTAAACGGTTCATCGGTTCGGTTTGAACTGATCAAGCTGTTAAAAAATCTTTATTTGTACTTTTAGTGTGTGGTTACCAGTTCTTATCGGTTCTAAAAAAAAAAACGGATTTTATTACGTGTTTTTCCGTGACACGGTCAGGAACCGATGAGGGTCTTGCCTGGCAGATTGCCATTAAAGGTAAGTTTGGTTAGGACTGGCACAATGTCTGAGAAACCCAAAAGGAAAACTGGGCCCACTGGGTTTCAGCACTGTAGTGTGTGTTGGGAAGTCTTTGCTAAGGCTGACCCCCACACCACCTGTGTTTATTGTCTGGGGTTTGACCACCTCAATGCAGACTGCCAGATTTGTAAAAATTTTCCTGCAGCTACCCTAGAAGAGAGAGTTGGTAGGCTCAGGGAAAGGGAGGCCAAAAAGTCCGCTGAACTGGATGGCCAGCCTGGTTCGGTTCAAACCGAACCAGAAGGAGTGCCCTCTGACCAGGGCGAGACTTCTTTGGGCTAAAGGAGAGCCGATTCTGAGGAGTCAGTTCCGGCTAAGAGAACAAGAAAGGAAAAATCAGCTGGTGTGGATCCAAAACTTTCTTCTCCAACGCTGAAGAAATAGCCAAAGCCGATAAAATTGTGCAGTCGCTTTCCAGTTCCGACCGAACCGCACCATCAGGGAGGCGCTGGTTCGCCGTTCCACCGGTTCAAGATTATGATTAGAGGAATATTATGAACCGAGGAGGAGTATGAGGAAAGTGAATGTGGTTTTGAAAGTCTGGATGTGCCTATTGACCGGACATCTCCCAGACAGACCTTCAGGAGTGTCTCCTCCTAAGCTTTCTGAGTCCCCTCCCATTTCATGTTTTATAAAAGTGACTGAAACCTCCAGCTTCCTATGGAAGAAGCTGGGATGACTAGGAGGAGCCTGACTATGTGGAAATGATGGATATCCCAGAGTCTAGGAGGCTGTCTTATTCCCTTACACAAATCTTTTGGGAAACAGACATTTAAGATTTTAAAGACTCCTAATACTATACCTCCTGTGGATAAGAAAATGGACAAGAGGTATACATTGTCAGGCTCAGATACGGAGTTCCTTACACAACAATGCAGCCATGTTGGAGTAGTGCAGGCTGCAGCCTGTGATAAGGCAAATATTCCCTTGGCTTCACACCCCCCAGACAAGGACTCCAGGAGGATTGATGCCATGGCAAAGAAACAGTACATGGCAGCATCCTTGGGACTCAGACAGACAGGCCAACTATATGGCCTATACTGCTAGGTATCAGAAATCCAGATGGGACACTGTCATGGCTTTAGCAAAACAGGTCCCTGGCCAGCTTGCCAAGGAGCTGGAGCAGGTGGCTGCTGGTGGTATTGAGGCATCCAAGGTGCAAATCTTCCCTTGTCAATCTTCACCATTCATTACTTCCTGGGTGTTAGCCGGAGGCGCGCACCCGCCACGGGAGCTTTTCTTTTTTTTTAAAGTTTGCCTAACGGCACCGCCCGAGAGTGACGCCATGCGAGGGGGCGCTAGTAGCTACTCCACCCTCCTCCAACTCAGTTCTGTTTCTCCCGCCGCCGAGGCAGCACCTGTCCACGTGTAGCGCCAGTAGTTGTAGCAGTTCCCGACTGCTTTTCCTGACACTGACGCCATACGGTAAGACTGTTCTTTTTCTTTCTTTCGCGCCGGTGTATTTCCTACTGTGTTTTAGTCTCGTTGGTTTCGCTATGTCCGGCTCCTGGAGCTGCTGCTCAAGACGGCCACGCCCCATGCGGCGCGGTGCTCCTGTGGCCGGCATTTCTCCATCTCGACCGGCATGACGCTTGCTTTCGCTGCCTGGGACCCAACCATGATATGGATCTGCGAGCGACGCCTGTCTCGATGGACCGTCAAGGCCCCTCGAAGTCCTACTGCTGTCAAGCTCGGCAAGGCCTCAACGACTGGGACGGCCAGCCACGGGAATCTCGAGAGATCTTTAGGCCCTTCCTCGGGTCCTCCCGGCCTTATACGGTCCGAGGAGGAGGGGTTTCATCCTATCTTGCCGAGGAGGAGGCCCTTCCGCGTGTTGGGGAACGTCAGAGTTCTCCCGGCCGCAGCGCTGACATCGCCGGGCAGTCACCTTCGAGGTGCAGGCTCTGCGTCGAGGCCCTTGGCTTTTGGGCCCGCCAGGACCTCGACGCCGCTGATCCCGGGCGCCTATTCGGGCGGGCGCCGCGATTGAGTGGCGCCTGCTGGCGGTGCCGCTTTTGGCTCAGCGCCGCTCATGGTGCCGGTGATATGGCGGGCGCTGCGCCGACGTGTGCCGGCCCGCCTTCGACGCCGTCGGCGCCTGCTGGCTTCTCCTTCTCCGGCGGTGCTGGGCCTGCTGGAGCCGCTTGGGGTGGGGTTAGCCTTCCTGCTGCCGCTTGGGGCGAGCGCCGCTTTGGTACCTGGGTCAGCGATCGCCCTGCGGGGTCTCGGGACCCTGGGGTGGCCAGCATCGAGGTCCTGCTGGTCTCGCCCTCCTCGGAGGACGATGACTCAGATGTGGACCCATCCTGGCACCCCATTCTTCGGGATCTGGGTCCGGGTGGCTTAGGGGTACCAGGCGGCGCATGGCTCTCCCTCTGTCCCCTCTACCGCTGCCTCCAGGGTCCCTCGCTGGGGTGGCCGAGTCCCGGGGCAGACGGGGTGACGGAGGGGAGGCTCCCTCTGGAGAGGCTCGGTGACTGCTATCCTCGGGTGCTGGCCTCTAGGGACAGGGGGACGCTGTAGTCGAGGAGGAGGGCCTCTGAACTGAGGGGTTGAGGGGCAGGCTGCCTGCTGCCCGGTCTTCTTGGCCACCTCGGGTGGCCAGGAGCCGAGTGCAGAGCCCCGCCCCTCCCCCAGGGTTCTAGGGTGTCCTCCAGCGCGTTTGTGCGGAGTGCCCTTCTAGATCCATGCAGTCCTCGGGTGCAGTCAGAGGGGAGTTTCCCCAGGGCTCTTCCAGGCTCTGCTTCCCAGAGTTCCGCTCTATGGCCTGGTTTGATATCCGGGATCCCTCCTACTAGGGCCTTTCCCGGATTCCAGAGCCTCAGAGAGCAGTTGCTGCCTCGCAGGTGCCCCTCTCCCATACCTCTGCCTTCACCACCCCGCCTCCCGGGCCATGTCGGTCCTACGGGTCCCTGCTATCCTGGGAGCAGTTCAGAGGTTCTGCAGCTGCCTCCTCATATGTTAGATACATGCATGAGGCGGTCTTCGACTCTCCCACCACCGCAGGGAATCCTCTGAGCATTCCAGCTCCCCATCATCCTCGCCTCCTCCTCTGAGGGAGAGGAACCCTGCTCATCTGTCCTCCGATGCTGATTTACAGAATATCAGCGCTTCCTCCGAGGATGGTGAGGGATCTCCGGATTTCCATGTTCGGAGAGACAATAATCGAACGGAGACGCGTGGAATTCCTTGGTGAATTCAGTGCCCAGCATCTGGTGGTACCTTCCTGGCCTATCCCTCCAGGAGGCGCCTTATCCGGTCCTGGCAGTTCCCTGCCGCTTTCTTCCCCGGCCCCGCGGACTGCCAGCGAGGTATTGTGTCCCCTGGAGTCTCTAGGTTCCTCTCAACCCGGCCCTCTCAGGTTTGGTATACCTGATACCTCTTCTGGGCTGCTCCGCTGCACTAATCACCAATCGGATCTCGGACTCTCCAGTTCGGATCCTGCTGGGGGCTAAGAGTGTTCTCTCTGTGCGAGTGTGTATTGCATCACATCAGGCTCACCACGCCTGCCTATAACCGCATTTGTGGTTGATGATGTCCCAGCTGCTGGCATCTATGCCTGACACGGAGCAAACCAGACAAGCCATTGCCCTCTCGCTGTAGGCCTGGAGCTGGCAAGACACTGCTAAGGCATCTTATGACGCCAATGAGGTGGCTTCCAGGCTTATGGGACAGCGATCTGTGCATCAGGTGGACGGCATGGCTTTGCCTTTTCCAGGTTGTCACCCCTGGCCCATGTAGGGTGATTCGCCTCCGCCGGGGACCTGCCTTTCTTCCAGAGCTAGGAGATTCTTAGAGGCTCCCTCCGCCTCCTGCCTTCGGGAGGCACCTCCCAGCTCTTCTCCCACTTAGGCTTTCTGAATAAACCAGGGTCTTCCTTCTGTTTTCTCACCAGCAGAAGGCTGGGGTCTTGTTCCTCAGGGTATTACCTCTCTCTCTCCAGGGGAAGAGGAGCTTGGTATCACTAGTGTAATGAATGAGAAGATTGACAAGGGAAGATATGAAATTACGTACTTCACCGTGAATTCCTGATCTTCTTGTATCTTCACCATTCATTACTTACCCCGCCCACCATCCCCTCAGTGGCCTCTTCCTGTGGCTTCTCTCCACCTCCCGCCTCCTTCCTCTCTCTGCAAAAAAAAAAATTTTCTTAAAACTAGGAAAATTGCTTAATTTTTTCAAAAAATAAAATCCTTCTTGGGGGGGGGTCTAATTTTCTAGAAAATTAATTACTCTAAGATTCGTATCATCTCGTGGATTGCATTGGCGATCAGACTGCACAACTATCTCTGTCATATCCTGACAAGATATCTCTGGGGTTTTGGCCTGGTTCAGGCTATTCAGTTGATCCTGCAATCCCGTGTTCCAGATATTGCCCTGAACCCCCCCCTCTATTCTTGCTCCTGCAGAGCAGAGGAACGTAGCACGTTTGTTCCTTTTTCTTTTTAAAAAAAAAAAAAAAAAAGGGAAAAATGCTGAGGGAACTCTTTTCGACTGCTATAGGCACCTGGTTTTGGGTCATGCAACTAACCTCAAATTCTTCTGTTAAAAAAAAAAAGGAAAACAAACAAGAGGGGAAATGAGAAGGTAATCTCTTCTCGCTAGTTTGCATATTGGTTTCTCCTTTTAAGTGTCCTCCTGGACAATTTTTACAGAAGAGCTAGTGCACCATATTCAATCCCGCCAGCCTAAGCTCTTGGCCAGTCTGTCTGAGTCCCATTTCTATGCTTAAAACGCCTGAAAGGCTTACATTTTCTTTTTCTAGTCCCAGAGCAGCACCTCCTGCTGCCTGGGGTTCCTTTTCCTCCTCGGGTGTCCTCGATTCTAGGCCTGTCGCGCCAGGAACCCGAGGGGTATCAATAACAATGGCATGTTGAGGATAAGGACTATGCCTCCAGAGTCTGTCTAGCGGGTTTGGTGAACCTTCTTCAGCTCTATCTCCGGGATTCTTGCTTCCTCTTAGTCGCAGCCTCAGCTCTAAGCTAACTATGCTCAGCTGGGCATTCTGGTCCCTTCAACATCCCATCTCTCTTCTTCTTCTTCTTCTTCTATTTTCATTTCTCTTCACTTATCTCTCTCCCAGAGTCGCCCAGGTAAGGAGGCCCTGCAGTCCCTAGGCTAGGATACTTTACTCTCTCGTCCTTCCTCCATCGGCTTATTCCTTTTCAGTTCTATTCTTCTTGTTTTGCTATCCCTCGGCTATCTTGCCTCGCCATTCATATTCTCTACTCTCACTTTTGCCTCCGCTCACAGAACTGAGTTGGAGGAGGAGTTCTCGCTACTAACGGTCAAGAGATGACGCATGACGCCACTCGAGGGCGGTGCCGTTAGGCAAAACTTTAAAAAAAAAAAAAAAAAAAGTTTGGCGTATGGTGCGCCGGCTAACACCCAGTAAGTAATGAATGGTGAAGATACAAGAGAAGACTCAGGAATTACGTTGTACGCACTTTCATTTCCATGCTGCAGTGGGACTCTAGTGATATCATTCAGAGTCATGGCTACATCTGTGGCACTTTGTGTGAATGGCTTGGCTCAGATGTACTAGCTTTCACAGGATACCCAGACTAAGGCCATGGATTTTCCTGTTGTGGTAGTTCTCTGTTTGGGAGCAGGTGACAGAGAATTACATGAAGAAAATGGATGAATATAGGGACCACCTATAGGAGTGCACAGGCCAAGGACAGGCAGGCTACCTCAGAGGTAGCACCTAGGGGCAGGCAGGTTTTCATAGGCTCTTCTGCTGCTTCCAGGCCTCCTCTTCTGCCTATGCTCAGAGGGGGTTCTTTAGAGGGAGAGGCAGAAGGAGTACAAGCAGATTTGCTTCCACCCCCAGCCAAAACCCTGCCAAACAGGCACCCTGATGGTTGGCCAGGCCCGATTCTCCACTACCTGTAGGGGGCAGGTTGGCTTACTTTGTCCAGGACTGGGAGTCTCTAACACCAGACAAGTGGGTCCTGGGTAGGTGTCAGGACTGGTTCTCAGCTCAAAGATTTCAGTATTTGAGCCAGATCCTTTCCACCTGCAAACTCTCAGAGGCACTTGCCCTAGAGGCAGAGGTCTCTTCCTTCCTGGCTCTCAGAGCTGTGGAAAAGGGTTCCACCCCTACACCAGGATAAAGGATTGTACTCCAGGTACTTTCTTACCCCAAAAAAGAAAGGAGAATGGCGGCCCATCCTGGATCTCAGATATTTAAACAAGCACCTTTTAAAACCAAAATTCAAAATGGTGACTCTGGACATTATTCTACCCTCTCTAAGGCCAGGGGACTGGCTAGTGTCCCTGGACCTCAAGGATGCCTACTTCCATATTCTCATCAGAAGCTCCCATCGAAAGTACCTCAGGTTCGAAGCTGTCCTCAGGCTATTACCAGTTCAGAGCAATGCCCTTCGGCTCAACCTCTGCCTCCAAGGGTAGCTCCAACAAATGCCTGGCAGTAGTAGTTGCTTCTCTAAAGAAGGCAAAGGATTGCTATCTTCCCATACCTGGACGATTGGCTCATTGTAGGCCAGTCCCCAGACCAAGTCATGTTACACCTACAGATAACTCAGCAACTGCTCACCTCTTGGGTTTCTTCTGATTCTTCAAAGTCAGTTCTAGGAGCCTGTTCAGCCTCACCTTCATAGGCGCAGAGCTAGACACAGAAAGGCCAGAGCTTTCCTTCCCCAGGACAGGGCAAGGACCCTTATCTCACTGGCTTCCTCATTCACCCTGCAGGTGTCTCGACCAGCAAGGCATTTTCTACAGCTCCTGGGGCACATGGCTACTTCCACAGCAGTGGTGCAGGGAGCAAGATTTCAGATGAGAGACATTCAGTTCCATTTGAGAGCCTTTTGGTCTTAAAAGAAGGACCCTCTGACCAAATTGATCCCAGTGACTCGAACCCCGATCCAGGCCTTACAGTGGTGGCAGGATCAGAACAATCTAAGGCAGGGAGTTCCCTTTGTCACTCAGTCCCACCCTTAATCCTTACTACAGATGCCCCTCTTGGGGTGGGGGCTCACTTAAGCGACCTTGACTACCCAGGGGGTTGGGAAGCCCCAGGAATCTCTGCTTCACATCAATCTGTTGGAACTCAGAGCAGTATTTCTAGCACTTCAAGCTTTTTCCAGATCTGTTCAGAACAAAGTTATCCAGGTCAGAACAAACAATACCACCACGATGTGGTACATCAACAAGCAAGGGGGCACTCGGTCTACGGCCTTGTGCACAGAAGCAGACATTGTGGTCTCTGGCTTATTCCCTGAACACCTCCCTCACAGCAATTCACCTCCCAGGCAAGGACAATGTTCTGGCAGATGCTCTCAGCAGGATATCTCAGGGCCATCACAAATGGTCACTGGATCCCCTGGTCTTGGAGGTGATATTCTCCAGATGGGGCACCCCACAGATAGATCTTTTTGCAGCCCCAGACAATCACCAACTTCCCCTTTTTTGCTGCAGGCCCCAGTGTTGGGCTCCAGTCCCCTGGATGCCTTAGTTCTCAGTTGGAAGGAAGTTCCTGTATGCTTTTCCCCTTCCTCTCCTGTTCAAAGTGCTAGTCAAAATCAGGTCTCAGCCCTGCAAGGTGATCCTGATTGCTCCAGACTGGGCCAGACAACCCTGGTATCCACTCCTGTTGTCCTTAGCAGTCCATCTTCCCAGGAATTATAACCTGTTAACCTGTGCTCGGGAGAGTTTGGTACCCGAATCTCAAATCTCTCAATCTCAAGGCCTGGCTCTTGAAGAGTTAGAGTTTGCTGATTTACACCTCTCCCAAGGTGTAATGGATATTCTAGTGCTTCTAGGAAACCTTCCACCAGGACTACTTTAATTCCAAGTGAAAAGATTTTCCATATGGTGCTCTTAAGGCGTATATTTCCCAGAGTCTGCTGATCTGCCCACAGTCCCTGATTATATGGTCCATTTGAATAGTTTAGTTTAGACCAGCTACACTGAAGGTGCATCTGGCAACTGTTTCTGCTTTCATTTCAGCAGGTAAGCTCTTCTTTCAGCTCACCCTGTAATTCCAAGTTTTTTAAGGGATTGCTCATACCAGCTCTCCATTCAGGGACCCTGCCCTGCTTGGGACCTTAATGTTTGCATTGCTCAGCTTATGCAACCCTTTGAGCCCTTGTCTTCAGCAGAGCTTAAGTACTTGACTTGGAAACTGTTGTTCTGAGTAGCCATCACTTCTGCCAGACGACAAGTGAGTTACAAGCCTTGTCAGTGGAGCCTGATTTTATCTCCTTCCATAGAGATAAGGTGGTCCTCAGGACTAACAGGAAGTTTTTGCCTAAGGTGGTTTCAGATTTCCACCTTAACCAATCTATGTCTCTTCCTGTGTACTTCACTGACCATTCCTCCCTGGTAGAGGAGGCTGCACAGTTTAAATGTGAAAAGCCTTAGCTACTACATAGAACGTACTAAGGGTCACAGGTTTGACTCTCTCCAACTGTTCCTCACTTATGGTGTGAGGTTGGCAAAGGAAACCTGCCACCAAAAGATCCATTGCCAGGTGGATTGTCTCTGTATCCAATTTTGTTATGAAAAACTGGGTAAGGCCTCCCTCAGGCCTGAGGGGCTCACTCTACCAGAGGTACAGCTGCTTCTCTGTCTGCTGCCAGGATGATCTTATTCTAGAGATATGCTCGCTGCTACCTGAAAACAGTTCACACTTTACCATAGCATTACTCCTGGATATCCAGGCTAGGAGTGATACTCGGTCTTGCACAGCTGTGCTTCAGAGCCTATTTCCTAAGTAGGTTCTGTCCTCCTCCATGGAGGTACTGTTGGTAGTCTGTTATTGTTGAATACAGCAAGATCGTCATATTGTTTGAAGAAAAAATTACTCACCTTATAATGTTGTTCTTCAATGGAGTCTTGCTGATTTCTGACCTCCCCCCGCCTTCCCCTCTCAGAACCTCTGTTTTTGGGATGTGGGTGGGCAATGGTGTTGGCACTCAGTAGGTGCCCCACCTTGTTGTTTTCACCTCTTTTTCTTGGGTGAGTGGGTGTTGTGTTTTCATTTTTTGGGTTCCGACTTGAGCCTTTGTTTTGGGGACCAAAAATCTGTTTTATGTTTAGTAGCCAGTTGGCTAGTGTAGGTTTACAGCTTCCATACAGGACCTTAGTGAGTTTAGCTCGAAGATCTGACGGTTTGAGTTTAAACAGCAACAGACAGAGTCTCTACCGAGCTCGAGCTCGACGTTCCATGCCTGGCATGGAAAGTTAAGTCTTTCATCTCCGGGGCAGTTCGAAGGTTGGGACTCGCTGCTGTTGTCAGAATACAGCAAGACTCCATTAGAAGAAACAACATTACTAAGGTGAGTAATTTTTTCTTACCGCCCACCATCCCCCTTTTTGGAGGTAGGTCGTAGTCAAGCACCCATCTTAGGTGACGGGTCATTCCTATTTTACTAAGTCTTTGACATCTGGTGACGGATCCTCTGTCTCCTCTTCTGATGTCATCCAGCGGCCAGGAGTCTCTGGCGGAGAACTGAGGATTGTGGGGGACCGCTCCTTATGTACTACGCCTGGACGCCGGGGTGGGACCGAACGTTGAGGCGGTCCTCGCTGAAGACTGCTAGCTAGAAAATTTCAGTACCTGACGCCGGCTTCAATCCTAATGGTGTAACCTGCTGCAAGAGCTGTTTTGAATATCTACTGTTACGTAAGTTCTTACGAACTGTACTTTCTAGGGACATGGATATGTTGTTCATCCACACTCATTGGCAGTATCCTTGCCGCTTTAAATCTTGCCGGAAGGTCTTCAAGCTGTTCCTCCCACCCACCCGGTGGTATAACCTCGCTCCTACTCATGACGCCAGATCTTCCTTACCGCTGGAAGCCTAGGTTCCTCCTTAACGCCTGCGCTTGTGACTGGTTCCTTATCTCGCTTATGGATTTAAAATAATATTTGCAAAAAGACTTAGTCTTCGATCCCCGCTGCCGGCGGATAAATCGACCTCGGATTGAGATGCCCATGCGGCAGAAGATGTCTCGGACGGATCCACACCCACGTGTGTTCACTGCTTAGGCCTTGAGCACGACCCGCAGGCTATGCACTGTGCTCATCTTTCTCGGCCCACGCCCCTCAAGACCGATGTCCTGATTGCAACTGGGCCGTCCTGAAGCTGCTTCTCCGGTGAAGTCCAAGGAGGCCCGGTTGGCGGTGTCCGCGGCAAGGGAGGCTCATGGATCAGCCGAGCGGATGGTCACTCAAGAGGAGGCTATGCGGGTCAGATCTTCCTCGCCGCGCATTTATCCCGGCCTTCTGGGTTCTTCCTACACGGCTTCCTTTAAGGAGCTTTTGTCTGTCCCTCCACTAAAGGAGAAGGGCTGCGTGCCTGCTGGACCTTTTCTCGGTCCAAAAAGAGGGACAAGGTAAGTCCCTGCCGACGCCTTGGGAGCGGGAATGCGTCCTTTCCCTCGGGCCGCCGACTGCCGGCTTCGTCGACTGGCTGCTTCGCCACTGGCCCCACGGTGTCCCTGGCCAGGTCAGTTGGACCGAGACTTACTGATGAAGTCTAGATTTTTCGACCCATTGGACGGGCTGTCGCCTTAGCAGCCGAGATTCTCTCCCGGTTCCCCGGAGGAGTTGAGGATCCCGTGGCTCGCCTGTGCCTCCGGTTCCGGAGCCTCGGATGGACCTTCCGGCGCGAAGGAGGTCGGTTCGGCCGACACCTCCCTGCACCGACCCGGAAATTCCGGGACTCTCGGTCTCGGTCTGACCTCTTCGCGGTCCAGCTGCTCCCACCGTCATAGGCGGTCTCGGTCTCGGATCACAGGCGGGCGTCGGCTGCCTCGCCCTCCCTCCTCGATGAGGGAGGCTTCAAGGAATTACGCCGACGTGCACGAGGACCTTATGTTGCAACAGCTCCTCCTGGCCGGGAATAAGCCGACTCCGGCGCCTTCCCCGGCCATTAAGTGGCTGTCACCGGAACGGCCGACACAACCCCTCGACTTGCCCGAGGAGCCTATGCCCAGGCCGGTTGTTCGGCCAAAACCAGCTGCTCCACCGATTGCGGTGGAACCTCCGCCTCCACAGCCACCAATTGGGGCTCCGACCAAGGATTCTCGGTCGGCTAAGGGTTTACCCCATCGGCTGTCAGTTACCCTCACTCCCGACCGACTGCAGGTGAAGGTGGCTCAGGCCAGAGGCAGTTCTTCGAGGACTCTTCCGAGTCCGAAGATGATTCCTCCTTTCTCCAAGCGACTGGACTTGGAGTCTTCAGGAGGTCAGCCAATGGACGATAGCCCGCCGCCCTTCCTAGGACTGCTTCGCTCATCTCGAGTCTACCGGGATGGAGCTCGAACCCGCTTCCAAACGGGCCAGGTATCCCCTCACGGAGATTCTGGACCGAGATTCTCCGACGGAGGCCTTCGGTGGCCGAGGCCATAGTGGGTCCAGCACTGGAACTTTGGCAGCCCTGCTTCCTGCCCTGCGCCCTTGGCCAGGATGGCCAGGAGTATGTGATCCCCTACGGTTCCTTGTCCGGTTTCAGACACCCCTCTGCTGGCAGGGGATTTACCGACAAGCGTTTTCGGCCCACAGCCAGGGATGTGGACAAACTCCTGACAAGGAGTCCAAGAAGTTGGACTCATGTCGGGCGGTAAGTCTACGCATGCTCCTCTCTCGCCTTCGTCAGGCCAGTTCGCCGTCCTCATGGCACATTTTCTCATGCCCTGTTGGGCTCCCTGGATGAGGTCATCCTCATCTTCCGCCGATCTGCAGACTACGGTTAAGCAGGTGCGGACCAGGGCAGGTAGTGGCCAAACAGCAGCTCCAGACTGCTTTGGATGTAGGAGACTCATGTGCCAGATCGGTGGCGCCGTGTGGCTATCGTCGGGCTTGGCTGAGGATATCCACCTTTACTTGGATACCCAGCACAAGTTGGCGGATGTTCCCTTTTGGGACTGACCTCTTCGCCCTGGGGTGGAAGGTCACCTGCAGAGGATCGAGAAGTCCAATGCCACCTTGGACTCGGTCTCTTCCACCAGAAGGACAAAGGCACAAACCACAGCCTAAGCCCTTTCGCCCTTCTGTGCCCCCGGCGCCTGCCCAGCAACGCCAGGGGCCAGCAGGCTCGGCCTCTGATCCCAAACCCAAGCCGCCGGCCTTCTAACAGGGAGGCAGGGAGGAAGGGCCCAGGAGGTCCCTCGGCCGGTCCTCCTCCAAGCCTGCCCAGTGACGGGCTGAGGGGTGTCGCCCCATCCCCGCCACCTACTCCCTAGGTCCCCTCGGGGGACGGCCCGCACTCCGTCCGCCTGGTCCGCTGTTACCACGGACAGGTGGGTCTTGGAGGTGGTGGGAAGAGGCCTGCCTCTGGAATCTGAGCAGGCACCACCTTCAGAGCCGCCGCCTCGGGGCCTCGGGATCCCAGCCTCACTGGCGGCCCGTCGAGCCGACATCCTCCTCCTCCAGAAGGAGGTGGTAAGAGAGGTGGTGGACCCTCCTTCAGACCCAGGGTTTGTGTCCAGGTACTCCTGGTTCCAAACGACGGGGCTGGCGCCCATTCTCACCTACACGACCTAAACAAGTTCCTAAGGTCTCGAACCTTCAGGATGGTCACTTGGCTCAGATAATACCATCCTTGGAACGCTGCCATGGTGGTTCTGCTCTCTGGACTTGCAGGACGCGCCACGTCCCTATCCGTCTGCCCTCACCAGAGATTCCTTCGCCCGAGCGGAAGGATCTCTCTCGAGTTCCAAGCCATGCCCTTCGCTTGTCTCCAGCTCCCAGGGTCTTCACCAAATGCATGGCAGTGGTGACAGCATTCTCTCGTGCGCCGAGGGGTCGGTGTACCTTACCTGGACGACTGGCTGATAGCAGCTCCCTCCAGGAAGGAGGCGGAGTGGTCCAGAGATCTGGCCTCCAGGTCTGTTCTCAACTGGCCTCCTTGTCAACGAGGCCAAGTCCGAACTCGAGCCAAGCAGGTGATTTTATTCATCGGGCGCAGCTCGACTCTTTCAGCCAGAGCGGCTCCCGGCGGACAGGGCCGAGGTTCTTTCCTCCTTGCCCGATCATTTCTGGTTGGGCAATTCGCGCCTGCCCGGGACTTCCTGCGCCTCCCTGGGTCTCATGGCTGCCTGTACCAGCGTGGGTCCGCTGGGTCTGGCTGGAACATGCGTCCCTTCAGTGGGGACTGGCCAGCCAGTGGTCACAACGCCGCGATCCCTTGACCAGCTTGTCGGTGACACAGGGATGTGAATGCTCCAGTGGTGGACCGCTCCAGATCAATTGCAGGAGGGCATCCTGTTCGTCCGCCCGAGCCGACGGTCTCTGTCGACCGATGCTCTCTGATGGGTTGGGGTGCCCATCTGGGGAACACTGGCTCATGGCCTCTGGTCCCCGCGGGAGTCCCGATGCCACATCAACCTGCTGGAGCTCCGAGGCGGTCCGCCTAGCTCTCACCGCCTTGCTCCGTTCCTCCGGTCAAGTGGTCCGAGTCCAGACGGACAATACCACGACCATGTACTATCTAAACCCGCCAGGGCGGACGCGCTCCATGCTTCTATGCAAGGAAGCTCTCCGCATTTGGTCACTGTAGCGCAGCCTGGAGGCGGATCTCTAGCCATTCACGTGGCAGGAGCCTCCAACACCCTGGCCGATGCCCTGAGCCGGATAGGGGCTGCATCCCACGAGTGGTCTCTCCTGCCGGAGGTAGTACAGCATCTGTTCTCCCTTTGGGGCACACCTCAGGTGGACCTGTTTGCCTCCACGGAGAACGCAGCTGAGTCTGTTCCATGCCCGCCTCAGCAGGGCTCGCTGCAGGGGATGCCTTCGAGGCAATGGACCCCGGCCTCTTTCGCCTTTCCCCATTTCCCTTGATCCACAAGGTGCTTCAAGGCGAGGAGGGACAAGGCGCAGGTGATTCTGATAGCCCCAGACTGGCCTCGCCAGTTCTGGTACCCAGATCTCCTCAGTCTCAGCTCCAGGACTCACGGCAGCTTCCAGCTCGCCGGACCTGCTCTCAGTCAATCAGGAAGGTGTTCCATCCGGACCTTCAATCCCTGCACCTGACTGCCTGGTTCCTGAGCGGCTAGAGTTCCAGGCTTTGGGTCTTTCCCGACGAGGTCCTCAATGTAGTTGAGGCCTCCGTAAGGAGTCGACCAGAAAATGTTATGCCTTCAAATGGAAAAGGTTTTCCATTTGGTGTCAGGCAAGGCTTGGACCCTTCCTCCTGTTCCTTGGCAAGCATCTTGGACTATTTATGGTCCCTTTCTAGTCAAGGGCTTAGAGTCGACGACCCTAAGGGTGCACCTGGCAGCATCTCTGCTTACGAGCGGCGGGCCGGGAAGCAGTCGATGTGCGCAGGAGAAGGTGGTCTGGCTTTTCAAAGGCCTTGATCACATTTCCTCCAGTGCGGGAACCCCACCTGCGGGATCTACTGCTGGTACTGGCAAAGCTCATGGGCAAGCCTATTCAACCTATGCACAGGTGTGCTCTCTCACCTGTCGTGGAAGACCGCTTCTTGGTGGCTATCACGCCAGCCAGAAGGATGGGAGAGCTCCAGGCGCTTCCATCGAGTCTCCTTACCTGGTCTTCCACAGGGACAGGTTGTCCGCGCCCCCACCAAATTCCTTCCAAGGTGGAATGGAGTTTCACCTTAACCAGGTGTTGACTCTGCCGTGTTCTACCCCAATCACACTCGAGGTCAATATAGGCTCCATACTTGGATCCTAGAAGGGCCGCTTATTATAAGGAGCGCACGGCTGAAATTGGGAGAGGTTCGCCAGCTGTTTGTCACCCACGCTGAAGCCGCATCTGGCAGACCTGCAGCCAAGCGGACGATAAGCAGGTGGGTAACCTCCTGCATAGATCTCTCTATAAGTTAGCGGGCATGGAGCCTCCCAGAGGGATAAGAGCTCATTCTACCCGCCATACTGCTGCAACGGTGGCTGCTTCCAGGACGTCCCTATCCAGGAAATCTGCAGGGCTGCTACCTGAAGTCAGCAAACACCTTCATTACCCACTACCACATCGACCTTGAGTCACGCCGGATGCTGGTTTTGGGGCCTCGCCCTCCAGTCTCTTTCCCAAGTAAGTATATGGGTGTGCGTCTTGCCTCTCCTCGGAGAACTGCTAGAGTCTGTTAATGAGTGTGGATGAACAACATATCCATGTCCCTAGAAATACAGGTTACCACCTGTAACAGGAGTTCTAGGAATGGTATATGTTGTTCATCCACACCACCCACCCGACCTCCCGGCTCGACGCGACAACCCTGAGCTTCCAGCGGGCCAGATCTGGCCATGGGGCGGAGCCGAGAGTTATACCACCCGGGTGGGTGGGAGGAGCAAGCTTGAAGACCTTCCGGCAAGATTTAAAGCGGCAAGGATACTGCCAATGAGTGTGGATGAACAACATATACCATTCCTAGAACTCCTGTTACAGGTGAGTAACCTGTATTTCCCACACCTGATTAAGATCACCCATCACCACCAGAGCACCCCCCCCAGTGTTACTCCGTGATCTTCTGGAGTAATCCCCTTGCTGCTGAAACGGTAGACCCTGGTGGAATATAGAGCGATGCCAGGGTAATAGGGGTCTCCCCCCCAAATCTCCAGACATTACTGCCAAGCGACCCTCCGGGTCAGTGTAACTGCTGTTCAGTTTAAATTGGGACCCCCTAGGAATCAGTATGACTGTACCCTTCTCTCCCCAAACATGATGAGGCAATTACCTAACAAACAAACTTACCCAGCTTTGCATGTCGGCCCTACTCCGATGTGTCTCTGCAGGAGCACAAAGACGGACTTGCCTCCTTAAGGCGGAAAGTACCTCATACCTCTTTACGGGATTATTTAAGCCATTTA
The DNA here is from genome assembly GCA_016271365.2 of Neoceratodus forsteri. Taxonomy (NCBI): domain Eukaryota; kingdom Metazoa; phylum Chordata; order Ceratodontiformes; family Ceratodontidae; genus Neoceratodus; species Neoceratodus forsteri. Next base: position 93,540,909 of record CM057451.1, read on the forward strand.
CATTATGCGAAACCACTTTTATACTATTCTTGTCAGCCATATATAGTCCCAAGAAACAAATCTGTTATGAATTGTATTCCTGTTCTCCTTGTTTGAGACTGTACTCTGCAGTCCCACGTCCAGGTCCCACCCCTCCTGTCCTGCACCGAAGCACAGTTGCCCCCCTGACCCCCCTCCCAAACAAGTCCAAGCATGTATAAACAGTGATGTGTCCCCACATAAATCGGTAAACAAATACAGAACAATTTGTAATACAAACATCAACACCAACATTTCACCCCGTAAGGCACCAAAATCGCAGCGACCCCCAAGGTAGGGGAACCAACTAAATTGGTCCCTGTGGCCCCGGGATGATGAATCCCGGTGTAAATGATATGGAGTCCCGCTAGGAGTTTGTTCCTCTTGGACCCTAACAAACATGGGTCTTGGCTTGATATAATGGCCTAAATACGTCACTGGCCCCTCACGATACTCCCACATGAGGGACAATGGCACCTCAGGCATATAAAGGGACTTAACCCCCCGCCCATGAGGACCATTAATCGGCACAGCCCAAAGGCTAAGCTTCCAACACATTGATATGTTGGGAGAGGAAAACCTCTGATGTCCCGTCTCCCCCCCGCTGTTGAATTATTTCTACATGGTTTACCCTCACCCCACCCCCACAAAACAAATCTTTTATAGGAACAGCAGTATCTAGTAGACACCTTCTCACTCTGTGCCCTTTTTCTTTTTAATTTTTATCTCTCATGCCCCTCCTCTCTGAAGTAAATGATTAACTGAGAGGCCATGTCGAACTCCGGAGGATAAACCCCAGGTCGAACATGTCTGAAACCGAGTAGGAGCTGAAGGGGCATCACCCAATAGTACACTTCCCCCACACCCAGTAACTTTTTCACATATTTTCCCCCTTTACTCATTGTAAGGGCAAAGCAACATGGGTTGTACTCCTCAGGGCACCATACATATCTTCCCACCCCCCATGCTCTCCACATATCCTCATTCACAGAAGAGTGCCCAGTTCCAGTAAGTCACATTGATGAAATGTCCTGAAGGTGCAAATAGAGTACCAGCGCCCCAGAAGTTAACCCAGAGGCTCATGTAGGCCCATACCCCCCAAAAAAAATTTGGACCCAGGCCCTAGCCAGGTGCTATGGTAGCCAAGTCAGCCGCAAGGGCCCCGCCAAATAGGGGGAGCAGAGCACACAAAGATCTTTAGAAAGTCACTCACAGATCCCGATCCACCAGTTCAAGTGTCTACCTCTTTTCAATTCTCCTGGTGGTCTTGATGCTGCTGATGTGTTAACTGGCGTAACAGTCCTTTAATGTCCTGCATAGTACTGGGAGCTGACCCTCTCCCTAATTTCCTTGCATTGCATGGTGCAGCAGTTTGCCACTGATTCGGTTGCTTCGGTGCCTGGCTTGGATGTCGAGCATCATTTACTACCTCGTGGGCCTTTTCCCTTAATACCTGGAACGCCTCCTCCGCCATGTGGTACATTTCTGCCTCCCCGATTCCCATCTGACCCGAAGGCATGCAGGGTACGGCATCTGAAACTTTACCCCCAAGGCTTTGAGTTTATGCAAAACTGGTACATAGGCCATACGATGCTGCTGAATTTGTGGGGGGTAATCTTGATCAAAAAAGAGGCGGGAGCCATTATATACTACCTTTTGTTGTCTCCACGCAGCCCTGAGCACCATTTCCTTGTCTCTGTAGCTGGAGAACTTGGCCACAACCGATCTGGGTCGAGCGGTCGGCGATGATAGAGCACTTTTGGCTAAACCATGGGCCCTCTCGATTTTAAAGGGAAAGGTTTGCAGGAGGTTTAATAAGAAAGTCTGCCATCTCCCCCAACTCAAGGTCCTCCGGGAGGCCGGAAATTCTCAAATTCTCCCTCCTAGCACGGGCTTCCCGGTCCAAACACTTAGCCGCTGTCTTCTCTTGCTGTTGAGTGAGGACTTCAACGCAGGAACGTAGCTACTGGTACTCCAAGTAAGCCATGGCGTACCAAGTTTAGTAGCAGGGGGTAGCAAACAAGCTGGCTAGCATTGCTCTGCCCTCTCTAGTCCATCGCATTTAAATTCCTTTGTTTGGCTTTGCAGGCTTTTTCTTTTCTCTTCAGCTTTGTTTTGGGGTGGCAGTGGATTGTGGATGTTGAAGCTAAAGGTCTCCTTTAGGTCCGCATGGTCCGCCTGCATAGTGATTGGCTGTGGCATTTGGTAGGGGGTGTGGCAAGTCTGGGGCAGCAAGTTGAAATGTCCCAGCAAAGTTAGAAGTCCTACTATTAGTTCAGCTGTACTGGGACTGAGAGAAGCAGTAGAAGAACTGAGTAGCAGCAGACAGAAGAACAGACTCACAGCTAGCTAAAAGAGTGAAAACTTCATGTGGAGTGGCAAGTGAAGCGAATCTGCCTACCTATGGGGGGAGAGAAGAAATTTCTGCCATGGTCTTGGACTCGTGGTGCAGTCAGTGGCATCTACCAGTGGGCAGCGAGCACCACACTAGCAGCGCAGACAGACAGCAGGTCTAGTGTGGGAATCATCTGAGTGGAGCAAGGAACCTTGGACTTGAGTCATGGCGGGGGGGGGGTCAGGCATGAATAACAGTGGGGAAAGGGGTAGCAGTGTGGCAGGTTGGTATACAAATCTGAAATGCCTGGCTACACTCCTGCTTCAACGGCCTGCGAGAGGCGTAAGATATCATCCTCTATATCCAAAATCCTATGCTCTGCCGTAGAGACCCTGGTCTCCAGTTTCGTTAAATCAGCAAGCAGCCTGTCAGATTCTTGTTTATTTTTATTTCTGAACTGCTTGATTTCCAAGAGGAGTATTTCAAAACTGGATCACGACAAAGTCTCCAGCTCTGCCTCCGTGTCTCCGCACGCCATGCTAGGTGGTGACCCCCTGCCGCTACCTGTCGGGTTCATCTGTTGTAATCTGTCTTGCTGTCTGTTTCTTTTTCTTTTTGTAGTGGGATCGCTTTTTCAGTGTGCCCCCATTATCAGGATTACTCATCTTTCTTGGCTACTAGTGTGTTTTAACTTGCGTGGGGCCAATCTTTCACCTGCGTGTTGGGGAGCTCCGTGATTAAGCCGCCATTGCACTGGTGATGTCACCAGAAGACCGTCTTCCTGGTGGCTATCATGTCAGCCAGAAGGATCAGTGCGCTCCAGGCACTTTCGGTGGAGTCTCCTTACCTAGTCTTCCACGAGGACAAGGTTGTCCTGCGCCCCAACCCGAAGTTCGTCCCGAAGGTTGTGTCAGATTCTCACCTTAACAAAGTGATTAATCTCCCGGTATACTTCACCAGTCACACCTCGGAGCAGAGCACAGGCTACATACTCGAGACCTGAGGCAAGCGCTCTCTTACTATAAAGAGCGCACAGCTGGAGTTCGAAGGGAGATTCACTGTTTGTCACCTACACCGGAAGCCACACCTGGAAAACCTGCAGCCAAACGGATGATTGGTAGGTGGATCACATACTGCATTAATCTCTGCTATAGGTTGGTGGGTAGGGAGCCTCATGGAGGGCTAAAGGCTCATTCCACCTGCCATACCACTGCATTGATGGCTGCTTCCAGGGACATCCCTATCCAGGAAATCTGCAGGACTATCTGGTGGTCCGCACACACCTTCATTTCCCATTAGCACATTGACCTAGAGTCTTGCCAGGATGCTGGTTTTGGGGCCTCAGTTCTCCAGTTTCTGTTCCCTAAGTAAGGGGTGTGTGTGCCTTGCCTCTTTTCTCCCGGAGAACTGCTAGGAGTCAGCCAGAAGTGTGGACAGAACATCATTTCTAGGATCGTGGATATGTTGTCCATCCACACTTATTGGCATGTCCCTTTCTCCTTTAAGGATCGCCGGAAGTCTTCAAGCTGGCTCCTCCCACCCGCCGGGCTGGTATAACCCTCTGCTCCGCCCCATGATGCCAGATCTTCCTTTCTGCTGGAAGATTTAGGTTGCCTCCTTCATGCTCCCTCATTTTGTAAGCCCTGGCTTCAAAACCTTCTGTTATTCCAAAAATTCATCTAGTTCACATTAGAGATTGTGACTGCTTATCTTCGATTATGGAAGACATGTGTTTCCCCCAGATTTTGCTGGTGTTCATGCGGCCAGAAAATGTCGCGCAGCGATCCTCACGCCACGTGCGTCTGTTGCTTGGGTGTCAACCAGAACCTCGAGTGTGATTTTTTGTCTTGCATTTCACCCTAACATCCTCGACGACTGTCTCGCATGCCTGAAGTTGGGGAGGCCGGAAAAACTGAATCCTCCAGTGAAATCAAAGAAGGCTTAGTGGACGGTTTCTACGGCCGCGGGATCTGCCGAGCAATTGGAACGCATGCAAGCCTTCAAGGAGGAAGTGGCTTGTGCCGCGGAATCTTCCTCGGAGCTTCTTCGTGACACTCAACCTGGGCTCCACTTTCTCTGGTTCCTTCTGAGAGTTGTGCCAGTCTCTACTGACTAAGGGAGAGGTTCCTGCGGGCATGCACTCCTCTCAGTCCCATAAGCGTGAAAAGGACCCGAGATCGTCTTCGTCTCGGTGAAGACGTTCTTGGGATTGGGAGAGATCTTGGTCCCAGGAACCGGCAGTCTCGATTTGGTCGAAATTGCCTCTTCGGCCGCTGGCTTCTCTGCTTTGCCATCTGGCCAGTCGACCAAAGTGTAGATCAAGGTTGAGATAATCAACCCATTGTCACCGACTCCAGTCGACGATTCTGTCAGTCGGACTCAGGTACTTTCTTTCCCCAACAAGGAGACCCAGTCCGCTGGGAATCCCGTCGAGGAAGTGGTCCCCGATCCCGGAAAATCAGCGGTCCTGCCGGTGTCTCCTGAGCGACCAAATCAGCCCGTCCGATCTCGATCGAGGTCTAGGACCCCCTCGACCGACAGGCCGAGGAAGAGCCACAAGCTCTCTAATAAGAGGCAGTGCCATTGGTCGTCCTCACCCTCCTCAGATGAGGAGAGGCTGTGGTGGAAACTCTGGCACTACGAGGATCTCATGCGGCGACAGCTGATTTTGTCCAGGCACAGCCCGACCCCAGCTTCTACTCCGGCCATTACTTGGCTTTCGCCTCCCAGGCCGGAACTGACTCCTTCAGAGCCGAATAACTCGGCTCCCTCACCCGCAGAGCCGGCGAAACCTCCGGTTCGGGCCTGAAGCAGTCTCCACCAATTGTGGTGGAACCACCGCCCAAGCAGCCCGCGGGAGAGGCTCCTTCTAAGGAAGATAGACCAGACACTGGGCTTCCCCTGCATGTTTCGGCCACTGTCATCCCGGACCGCCCTCGGCGGGTCGAAGGTGACCTGGACGGTCGACCATTGTATCCAGATTCCTCGGATTCGGATAAGACTGGCCTACATTCTCATCCTGGGGATGATGAATCAGCTGGTGGAATGGAGACTGAGGAAGGTCCTTCGTCCTTTCAGGGCATTCTTTTCCTCATCACTGAGTCTACTGGGATGCCCCTGGAACCTGTCCAGAAAAAGGCAGAGTACCCTCTCACGGACATCCTCAAGAGAGGGGATACCCCGACGGAGGCCTTTCGTGTGGTCGAGGCCATAGTTTGCCCAGCCTTAGAACTTTGGCAGCGCCTTGCCTCCTGTCCAGCTGTCTGCCTGCATGGTCCGAAAGTATGCGGTGCCCATGGGATCCCTTGTGGGGTTCACAAAGCACCCTTCGGCCAAGAGCCTTGTGACCGCCTCTGTGTTCAGGCGTACAGGCAGTTCTGCCCACACTGACTGACCTCCAAAAAAGAATCCAAACTCTTGTATCATTCGGCTGGAAAGGTCTGTGCGGCCTCATCTTTAGGCATTTGTCAGGCAAGTTCGGCCATCGTCGTGGCACACTTCTCCCATGTCCTCTTGGGGTCTTTGGATGAAGTCCTCCCACACCTCCCCGCGGATATGCAGACCATGGTCAAGCAGGTCTGGGATCAGTTCTGGGCTGTTGACAAGCAGCAGCTTCAGACAGCCCTGGACATTGGGGATTCTTGTGCCTACTCGATGGCAGCCGCATTTGCCTCTCGTCGCAGGGCTTGGCTGAGACGCTCCTCTTTCCCGGCAGATACTCAGCACAAACTAGCTGATGTGCCTTTCCTGGCAACCGACCTTTTCGGCCCAGGTGTGGCTGGTCACCTTCAGCGTATTGAGCAGTCTAGTGCCACCTTGGACGCTACTTCCGCTAAAGGTTCTTTGAGCAAGAAACAGCAGAAGTAGTAGTCTTTTCGGCACTCTTCCTCTGCGGCACAGCAACCTTCCTTTCTTTTTTTTTTTTAATGCCTCCCTCCTTTCCCTAGCTGCCCACTCCTTCGGGTCCCCTAGGTCCTTCCCAAATTGCTTGCCTGGCCCCATGCCAGCTACTCACCTCATATTGTGGGTAACCCGGTGTATCCCTTTCGCCGGACGGGGCCCCCTCCTCCGAGGGGGAAGGCACCGGTTGGGGTCGGCCAGCGCACTCTAGACTTGGCCCTGGATGTCGCTGAGGTGTGCCGGTCGCGGGTTCGGCGGCAGCGAGGGCTGGGGACCGCTATCCGCCAGTCAGGGAGCTTTTTCCTGCTGGGGCAGCGTAGTGACGCCATGGCATACGAGATCGCCCGCCTCCCGGCAATTCTTTAGGCCACGATCCTGCTCTACATCCAGCCTCCGCTAGGAGCCAGCAGGCACCAGACCAGTCCCCTACCCCTCCCCTGGAGAAGAAGAGCAGTCCATGGGACACTCAATCCTTCTCCCCCAGCCGACCCTCCAGCGACCCCGGCTCGTTCCCGAACCCGTGTCGCTGGCATCGCAAGTGGAAATCCAACCACTGTGCTAGCGGGCCGGCCCACAACTTTCCTTTCAAGGTGGGCAGCAGCAGCAGGCTCAAGCTTGGTGCACTGGCCCAAGCCCGAGCCCTCCTAGGCCCATAAAGGAGGCTGAGGTTCAGGTCCTGGATCCTTCTCCTCCTCCTCCAAGTCTGCTCAGTGACAGGGCGGGGGCTGCCACCCCTCTGCCGTCACGCCAGCTCTGGGTCCTCCCGTGGGGGGCCGGCTCTGCCACTCTCTTTCCACCTGGTCCGTTATCACCACAGTCAGGTACGTTTTGGAAGTGGTTGGTCAAGGACTGCCTCTGGAATTAGAGCAGCACCTCCAGCCGAGCCTGCGCCCCTCGGGAGGAAAGAGTATCCATCCCTACTCAGTCAGTTCTCCGAGACGACATCGCTCAGCTCCTCCACGAGGCAGTATCTCCAGTGGCGGATTCTCCAGCAGACCTAGGCTTTGTCTCCAGGTACTTCCTGGTGCCCAAACGGACAGGGGGGCTGGCACACCATTCTAGATCTGCACGACCTGAATCAGTATCTCAGGTCACGCACCTTTCGGATGGTCACTCTGTCCCAGATCATACCATCCTTGGAGCAAAACATGTGTTCTAGGAGCGTGGATATGTTGTTCATCCACACTCTCTGGCATGTCACTTTCCCCTTTAAGTTCACCAGAAAGTCTTCAAGCTGGCTCCTCCCACCCACCCAGGTGGTAAATACCTCGGCTCCGCCCCATGATGCCAGATCTTCCTTTCCGCTGGAAGATTCCGGTTCCCTCATGCTGCTTCTGCAGTTTGTAGGCCCTGGATTCTCAACGGTTTTCACTGCAATCACTTTCTCTAAAACTCATCAGAGTTTTCGTTACCGATCCGAGCACATCGGACATGGAGGACAAATCGTCCCCCGGATTTCGCCATTGTCCCTGCGGACCGAAAATGTCACGTACCGATCCCCACCTTTCGTCTGTCTACTGCTTGGGTGTCGTGCATAACACCACTTCGTGCACCATCTGTCTGGCCTTGCATCCCAACGTCCTGGACGACTGCAAGGTGTGCCTAAAACTGGGGAGACCGGAGCTTCGCAACCCACCGGTGAAATTGAAGGAGGCCAGGTGGGTGGTTTCCGCGGCCGCGGGATCCGTCTAGCAGCTCAACCAGATGGCGGCTTTTGAAGAAGGAAGTTTTTTCGTGCCACTTAACCTGGGTTCTACCTTCACTGGGTCCTTTTGGGAGCTGTGCCAGTCTCTCCCCAGCAGGGTGAGGCGCCCTCGGGCTCACACTCCTCCCGCCCTAGGAAAAGGGACAAGGACCCTAAATCATCTTCCGGAAGAAGGCGTTCCTGGGATGGAGAGCGGTCCAATTCTCAGGACCTTGCGGTCTCAACCTCGGTCGAGATCGCTTCCTCGGCTGCCGGCTTCTCGGATCTTCCGTCAGGCCAAGGCACTGAGGCCGAGGACACGGCTGAACCGGCAGAGATTTCTCTCGACCCGATCAAGCCATTGTAGCCGACTCCTTGGAAAGGACTCCTATCCTTTCCTTCTCCGACGAGGAGACCCAGCCTTCGGGTGTCCCGATCGAGGGAAAGGTGACGGAACTGTGGTTCTGTCCGACTCCAGCTTCTTCCGATCAAACGAGGCGACCCCGCAGTTTCGATTGAGGACCACGACCCCTTCGGTCGAAAAACCGAAGAAAGATCACTAGCACTCTAGGAAGAGGCATCACCACCGATCCTCATCCTCCTCGGACGAGGAAAGACTTCGATGGAAGCTCCGTTGACGTTATGAGGATCTCGTGGCAACAGTTGATTCTAACCAGTCAGAGGCCAGCTCAGCCAGCAACACCGGCCATTACTTGGCCTCAGCCTCTTAGGCCGACCCCTCCGGAACCGAAGATCCTGATTCCTCCACCAGTAGGGCTGACACGCATCCCAGCTTGGTCTGTTTCGGTCTCCCCACTGATTCTGGTGGAACCACCGCCTTAGCAGCCTCAGGGAGGGGCCCCCTCGAAAGAGGATAGGACAGACAGCGGCCTCCCCCATCATCTGTCCATTACGGTGGTCCCCGATAGCTCTAGACATATCGAGGGAGACATAGGCGGGAGACCTTAATATCCCGATTCTTTGGACTCTGATGCCTCTGGTCTGTACTCGCATCCGGGGCATGAGGAGTCATCAGTGGCAGGCTTGGAGGAAGGTCATTCCTCTTTTCAGGGCATCCTCTGCCTCATTTCAGAATCGACTAGAATGCCCTTGGAGCTCATCCAAAAAAAGGCAGAGTACCCCCTCATGGATTTCCTCAAAGGGGGAGATACCCCGACGGAGGCCTTTCCAGTGGCTGAAGCCATTGTTGGCCCGGCCCTTGAGCTATGGCAATGCCCTGCCTACTGCCCAGCTCAGTCTGCCCGCATGGCCTGCAAGTATAGGTACCCATGGGGTCCATGGCAGGTTTCACAGAGCATCCCTAGGCCGAGAGCCTTGTGACTGCTTCTGCGTTTAGATGCACGGGTAGCTCAGCTGACACTGGCTGCCCTCCGGACAAGGAGTCCAAGTATATGGACCATTCTGCCCGGAAGGTTTATGCGGCCTCATCCTTGGGCCTTCGTCAGGCCAGCTCGGCTGTGATCATGGCACACTTCTCTCATGCCCTTTTGGGGTCACTAGATGAAGTCCTCCCTCATCTCCCAGCGGACATGCAAACCACGGTGAAGCAGATCCGTGACCAGGGCTGTGCTGTTGCCAAACAGCAGCTCCAGATGGCCCTGAACACTGGAGATTGCAGGGCCTGGCTAAGGTTATCCTCTTTTTCCGGCGGATACTCAGCACACGTTAGCTGATGTGCCCTTCCTTGGCACCGACCTCTTCAGTCCGGTAGTGGCAGGTCACCTCCAGCGTATAGAGCAGTCCAGTGCCACCTTGAATGCTACCTCTGCAAAGGGTTCTTCGGGCAAGAACCAGCAGAAGTGCAAGAAGAAGCCCTTTCGGCACTCTTCCCCTGAGGTTAGACAGTCCTCCTATCAAGGAGGTCAGCAGCAACAGCAGGCACAAGCTTGGCGCCCCAGGCCCAAGCAGAGACCTCAACAGCCCCGTAAAAGAGGCCAAGGTGCCGGTCCAGGAGCCTCCTCCTCCTCCGCCTGCTCAGTGACGGGTTAGGGGTTGCCACACCTACAACCGTAATGCCACCTCTGGGTCCTCCCGGGGAGGGGGGGGGTCGGTTCCATCACTTTCTTTCCACCTGGTCCAATACCACTTCGGACAGGTAGGTTCTGGAAGTGGTCGGTCAGGGTCTGCCTGTAGAATTCGAGCAGTACCCTCCCAGCTGAGCCCACGCCCCTTGGGAGGAAAGGATCTCAGGTCGCACTCAGTTGGCCTTTCGGGACGACATTGCTCAGCTCCTCCTCAACGAGGCAGTAGCTCCAGTGCGGATCCTCCTACAGACCCAGGCTTCATGTCCAGGTACTTCCTGGTGCCCAAGCAGATGGGGGTTGCGGCTCCATCCTAGATCTCCACAACCTGAATCAATATCTCAGGTCTCGCACCTTCCGGATGGTAACTCTGAATCAGATCATACCATCTCTGGAGCGAAACATATGGTTCTAGGGACATGGATATGTTGTTCATCCACACTGTCTGGCAGGTTCCTTGCCACTTTAAATCTTGCCGGAAGGTCTTCAAACTGGCTTGTCCCAACCACTCGGGTGTTAAAACTCTCGGCTCCGCCCCATGACACCAGATCTTCCTTACCGCTTGGAAGCTCAGGTTCCCTCCTTAACGCTCTGCGTGTAGACTGGATCCTAATTCTTAGGTTCACCCGAAACTTATTTTAAAATTTTCTAGACTTCGGTCAAGTTTCTCCCTCGCGGCTGCGATGGACAAATCGACTCCCGAATTTCGGCGGTGCCCTTGTGGGCAGAAAATGTCCAGGACGGACCCGCACTCCACGTGCGTCTACTGCCTCGGCCTAGACCATGACCCGCAGGCCTGCGAGGTATGCCGTTCATTTTCAGCCAAGGTCCTAGAAGACCGCGCTGCCCGGTTACAGCTTGGGCGCCCCGAGAAGCGCTACCTGCCGGTGAAGTCGAAAGAGGCCCATTGGGCGGTTACCGCGGCGGCTGGCTCGGCTGAGCAACTTGAGCAGATGATCGCGCTCGAGGAGGAGGCAGCACAGGCCGCATCATCCTCTTCCTCGGTCGCAGCATTTATCCTGCTCTCTCTGGGTACCTCATATTCAGCTTCTTTCAAGGAGCTGTGCCAATCCCTTTCCACGAAGGGAGAGGGGCCATCGGGACATTCCTCTCAGTCCAAAAGAAGAACTCAAAGGTAAGTCCCATCGTCGGTTAATTCAGGGGCGGGAGAGTCCCTTCCCGGACAGTCTACACTCCGCTTCGGTTGAGGTTGCGGCTAAGACCACTGGCTTCACGGTGTCCCCGTCAGGTCAGCCGGCCAAGACACCCGTCGACGCGGTCGAGATTTTTCTCGACCTGTCGGACAGGCTGTCAACTGGTGAAGCCAACAACCCTTCTTCACTGGTTCCCCCGGTGGAGACCGAGGACCTGCCCGCGCCTCCGGTGCCGCAGTCCCCAGTTAAGGCTTCTGAGCCGAGGGAAGAGCGGGTGTCCCCCGGCCCTTCCCAGACCTGTCCTCGGAAACACCGAGGTTCTCGATCTCGGACATCCTTCGTCCAGCCCGATCCTACCGACATCAAGGGTCTCGCATCAAGTAAGCGGGCCGCCATTCGCCTTCGTCTTCTCCTCGAAGAGGAGAGGTCTGAAAATGCATCGACGCTGCGAGGACCTCATATGGCAGCAGTTACTTCTGTCCAGGAATAAGCCGACACCATCGCCTTCCCCGGCCATCAAGTGGCTGTCACCCGAGCGGCCGAAACAACCCCTCGCTGTAGCCGAGGTGTCCAAACCTTGGCTGGTTGTTGGGCAGAAACCAGCTGCCCCACCGATTGTGGTGGAACCTCCGCCTCCACAACCGAAATTGGGGGCGCCTACCAAAGATTCTCGGTCGGGTCAGGGCCTGCCCCACAGGTTGTCGGTCACCCTCACTCCTGACAGTTCTTAGCAGGTGGAGGGTGGCTCAGGCCCCAGGCAGCTCTTCGCGGACTCCTTGGAGTCCGACGACGACTCCTCCCTGTTCTCCAGGCCCATTGACCTGGAGTCCTCCGGGGGCCAGTTAATGGACGAAAGCCCATCGTCCTTCATGGGTCTGCTTCGGCTCATTTCGAAGTCCACCGGGATGCAGCTCGAGCCCGTATCCAAGCGGGCCAGGTATCCCCTCACGGAGATACTGGACCGAGGGGATTCACCCACAGAGGCCTTTCCAGAGGCTGAAGCCATTGTTGGCCCAGCCTTGGAGCTCTGGCAGCGGCTTGCTTCCTGTCCTGCGCCGATAGCCAGGAAGTATGCGGTCCTTACCAGCTCTTTGGCCCATTTTTCGGAACACCCCTCCGCTGAGGGGTTGGTCACCGACAACATTTTCTGGCATTCCGGGAGCGCTAGGGATGTGGACAAGCCCCCCGACAAGGAGTCCAAAAATCTGGACTATGCTGGGCGCAAGGTGTACACTGCGTCCTCCCTTGGCCTCCACCAGGCCAGCTCAGCCGTGCTTGCTGATGGCACACTTCTCCCATGTCCTCATGGGCTCCCTGGATGAGGTGATCCCTCATCTCCCGGCTGACCTGCAGACCATGGTCCGGCAGGTACGGGATCAGGGTAGGGCGGTGGCTAAACAGCAGCTCCAAACGGCTCTGGACATTGGAGACTCCAGTGCCAGATCAGTGGCAGCCGCGGTGGCCATGCGCTGCAGAGCGTGGCTGAGGATATCCACCTTCATGGTGGATACCCAGCACAAAGTGGCAGATGTCCCCTTCCTGGGGACCGACCTCTTCGGCTCTGGAGTGGAAGGTCACCTCCAGCGGATCGAAAAGTCCAATGCCACTCTGGACTCTGTCACCTCCGCCCAGAACGACAAGGGCCGCCGACAACAGCAGCATAAGTCCTTTCGGCCTTCTGCACCTGCAGCACGTCCAGCCCAACAGCACCAGGGCCAGCAGGCTCGCGCTTGGCATCCCAAACCCAAGCCTGCGGCTTCCTCCAATAGGAAGCAGGGAGGTAAAGGCCCAGGAGGTCCCTCGGCCGGTCCCTCCTTTAAGCCTGCCCAGTGACGAGTTCAGGGGTGTCGCCCCCAGCCTCGTCACTCCCCCCTGGGTTCCTCCCGTTTGGGGGGGGGCTCCGCCACTTCCTTTCCGCCTGATCCGTTGTCACCACGGACCGTTGGGTGTTGGAGGTAGTAGGAAAGGGCCTGCCCCTGGAGTTCTTGCAGGCCCCGCCCTTCCGAGACATCGCCCCTCGGGGATCTACGGGGTCCGCAGCCTCTTTATCGGCTCGCCGAGCCGATATCGCCCTGCTCCTCGAAAAAGAGGTGATCAGGAAGGTGGTGGATCCTCCTCCAGACCCGGAGTTTGTGTCCAGGTACTTCCTGGTCCCAAAACGGACGGGGGCCTGGCGCCCCATTCTCGACCTGCACGACCTGAACAGGTTCCTAAGGTCTCGGACCTTCAGGATGGTCACTCTGGCTCATATAATCCCATCCTTGGAACGAGGCGTGTGGTTCTGTTCTCTGGACCTTCAGGACGCGTTCTTTCACTCCGTCCCACCAGAGATTCCTCCGCTTCAGAGCAGAGGGATCCCTCTACGAGTTCCGGGCCATGCCCTTCGGCCTTTCCCTGGCTTCCAGGGTCTTCACCAAATGCATGGCAGCGGTGACAGCATTTCTGAGGTGCCGAAGGGTCCAGGTGTACCCCTACCTGGACGACTGGCTGATTGCAGCCCCCTCCAGAACAGAGGTGGAGCAGTCCAGAGATCTGACCCTCCAGGTTTGCTCTCAGGTTGGCCAAGTCGGAACTCGTGCCGAAGCAGGTGATCCAATTCATCGGGGCAGAGCTCGACTCGCTACGAGCCAGAGCACGGCTCCCGGTGGACAGGGCCGAGGTTCTTTCCTCCTTTGCCCAATCATTTCAGGTTGGGCAATTGCGCCCTGCCCAGGACTTCCTGCGCCTCCTGGGCCTCATGGCAGCCTGCACCAGCGTGGTCCATTGGGCCCACTGGTACATGCGTCCCCTTCAATGGGGGCTGGCCAGCCAGTGGTCACAGCAATTCGATCCTCTGGATCAGGTAGTGACAGTGACCCAGGGGATGTGGAACACTTTCCAGTGGTGGACCGTTCCAGCACATCTGCAGGAGGACATGCCATTTGTCCTCCCCGAGCCGACGGTCTCTCTATCGATCGATGCCTCTCTGATGGGTTGGGGTGCCCATCTGGGGGAGCACAGAGTACCGGCCTCCGTCCCTACGGAACTCGATGCCACATCACCTGCTGGAGCTTCGAGCGTTCATCTAGCTCTCACCGCCGCCTCCGCTTCACGGGGTCAAGTGGTTCAGGTTCAGACGGACAGTACCACGACCATGTACTACCTAAACCGCCAGGGCGGGACGCTGCCCATGCCTCTGTGCAGGGAAGCTCTCCGCATTTGGTCACCGTGGCGCAGCCTGGAGGTGGATCTCCTTACATTCATGTGGCAGGAGCCTCCAACTCCTGGCCGATGCCCTAAGCCGGATAGGGGCTGCGCCCCACGAGTGGTCTCTCCTGCCGGAGGTAGTACAAGATCTGTTCTCACTGGGCTGCGCCCGCGGACCGGGTTTGCCTCCAGGAGAATGCAAAGCTGAGACTGTTTCACGCCCGCCTCAGCAGGGCTCGCTGCAGGGGGATGTCTTTTCGAGGCTGTGGACCCCGGGCCTCTTCTACGCCTTTCCCCCATTTCCCTTGATCCACAAGGTGCTTCTCAAGGCGAGAAGGGACAAGGCGCAGGTGATTCTGGTAGCCCCAGATTGGCCCCGCCAGTTCTGGTATCCATCCAGATCTCCTCAGTCTCAGCTCCAGGCTTCCGAGGCGGCTTCCAGGCCACCTGGACCTGATCTCAGTCAGTCAGGGGAAAGTATTCCATCCGGACCTTCAATCCCTGCACCTGACGGCCTGGTTCCTGAGCGGCTAGAGTTCCAGGCCTTGGGTCTTTCCGACGACGTCCTCAACATCGTTGAGACGTCCCATAAGGAGTCAACCAGAAAATGCTACACCTTCAAATGGAAGAGATTCTCCATTTGGTGTCAGGGCAAGGGCCTGGACCCTTCCTCCTGTTCCTTGGCAAGCATTCTGGACTACCTGTGATCCCTTTCTCAGCAAGGGCTTCGGTCGATGACCCTTAAGATGCACCTGGCAGCCATCTCTGATTACCGGGCGCATGCCGGGAAGCAGTCGGTGGCACAGGAGAAGGTGGTCGGATGCTTTTTCAAAGGCCTTGATCACATATCCCCTCGGGTGCGAGAACCTCCACCTCCGTGGGATCTACTGCTGGTATTGGCTAAGCTCATGGGCAAGCCATTTGGACCACCTTCTTGGTGGCTATCACGTCAGCCAGAAGGATGGGAGAGCTCCAGGCGCTTTCCATCGAGTCTCCTTATCTGGTCTTCCACAGGGACAAGGTTGTCCTGCGCCCCCACCCGAAATTCCTTCCGAAGGTGGTGTTGGAGTTTCGACTTAACCAGGTGTTGACTCTGCCGGTGCTCTACCCTAATCACATCTCGGAGGCCGAATATAGGCTCCATACTTTGGACCCTAGAAGAGCGCACTTATTATAAGGAGCGACGGCTGAAGTTTGGAGAGGTTCACCAGCTGTTTGTCACCACGCTGAAGCCGCACCTGGCAGACCTGCAGCCAAGCGGATTTATAGGCAGGTGGGTCACCTCCTGCATAGATCTCTGCTGTAGGTTGGCGGGCATGGAGCCTCCCAGAGGGATAAGAGCTCATTCTACCCGCCATACCGCTGCATTGGCGGCTGCTTCCAGGGACGTCCCTATCCAGGAAATCTGCAGGGCTGCTACCTGGAAGTCAGCACACACCTTCATCACCCACTACCACATCGACCTTGAGTCACGCCGGGATGCTCGTTTTGGGGCCTTGGTTCTCCAGTCTTTATTTCCCAAGTAGGGGGTGTGCGCCTTGCCTCCCTCCTCCCGGAGAACTGCTAGGAGTCTGCCAGACAGTGTGGATGAACAACATATCCATGTCCCTAGAAATACAGGTTACTCACCTGTAACAGGAGTTCTAGGAATAGTGTATGTTGTTCATATTCACGACCCACCCGACTTCGACGCAAACCTGGCTTCCAGCGGGCTAGATCTGGCATCATGGGGCGAAGCCGAGAGTTTTACCACCTGGGTGGGTGGGAGGAGCCAGCTTGAAGACCTTCCGGCAAGATTTAAAGTGTCAAGGAACCTGCCAGACAGTGTGGATGAACAACATATACCATTCCTAGAACGCCTGTTACAAGTGAGTAACCTGTATTTCTGTTCACTGGATCTACAGGACGCGTTCTTTCATGTCCCAATCCATCCATCCCACCAGCAGTTCCTCCGCTTCAAGGTTGAAGGGACCCTGTATGAGTTCCGAGCCATGCTGTTCAGCCTGTCGTCGGCCTCTCGGGTCTTAAAGTGCATTGAAGTGGTGGCAGCCCATCTTCAGCATCGAGGAGTACAAATATGCCCCTATCTCGATGACTGGCTCCTGACGGGTTCTTCCCTTCAGGAGGTGGAGAGGTCCAGGGATCTGGCCCTCCGAACCTGCTCCCAACTTGGCCTCCTGATCAACGAGGCCAAATCGGAACTTGTGCCCTCTCAGGTGATGGGCTTTATCGGGGCAGAGCTCGACTCTTGTCAAGCCAGAGCTCGGCTCCCAGTGGACAGGACGGAGGTTCTCTCCTCCTTTGCCCAGTCATTTCTGGTTGGGCACTTGTGCCCTGCCTGGGACTTTCTGCACCTTCTGGGCTACATGGTGGCGTGCACCTCGGTGGTCCGTTGGGCCAGGTGGCACATGCGCCCCCTCCAATGGTAGCTGGCCACCCAGTGGACTCAGCGATATGGTCATTTTGACCAGCTGATCACTGTAACCCAGAAGATGTGGGACGCTCTCCAGTGGTGGACCGTCCCGGACCGATTGCAGGAAGGAATCCAGTTTGTCCACCTCGAGCCGACGGTCGTCCTGATGACTGATGCCTCTCTCATAGGCTGGGGAGCCCACATGGGGGACCACAGTGCCCACAGGTTTTGGACCCTCGAGATGTCCCAGTGCCACATCAACCTGGTGGAGCTCAGAGCAGGCAGACTGGCCCTGTAAGCTTTCGCGCCTCAGCTCTCGGGTCAAGTGGTTCAAGTCCAGACGGACAATACCACGACCCCGTACTACCTCAGCAAACAGGGCGGCATGCAGTCCCATCTGCTATGCAAGGATGCGCTCCGGATTGGGACTCTCGTCAGCCGGTTGGAGGCAGATCTCCTTGCCATCCATGTGGCAGGAGTCTCAAACCAACTGGCGGATGCTCTCAGCCGCATAGGCCAGACATCCCACGAGTGGTCTCTCCATCCAGAGGTAGCTTACAATCTGTTCTCCCCTTGGAGCAAGCCGTTGGTGGACCGGTTTGCCTCCAGGGAGAACACCAAGCTGAGAATGTACCATGCCCGCCCCCCTCAGCAGGGCTCGCTGCAGGGGGATGCCTTCTCGAGACCGTGGACCCCAGGCCTCCTCTATACCTTCCCTCCATTTCCTTTGATCCACAAGGTGCTTCTCAAGGTGAGGAGGGACAAGGCGAAGGTAATTCTGGTAGCCCCAGATTGGCCCCGCCAGTTTTGGTATCCAGATCTCCTCAGCCTCAACTACAGGCCCGCAGAGCGGCTTCCAGCACACCTGGACCTGATCTCTCTCAATCAGGAAAAGGTATACCATCCGGACCTTCAATCCCTGCACCTCACGGCCTGGTACCTGAGCAACTAGAGTTCCAAGCTTTAGGTCTTTCTGAGTGTGTCCTCACCGTGGTGGAGGCATCCAGAAAGGAATCTAGCAGGAAATGTTAAGCCTTCAAATGGAAAAAGTTTTCCATTTCATGTCAGGGCAAGGACCTGGACCCTGTGTCCTGTCCAGTGGCTAACATTCTTTACTACCTTTGGTCTCTGTCCAAAGGGGGTCTTGGGTCATCGACCCTTAGGGTGCACCTGACAGCCATCTCTGCTTACCGTGCACGTGCCAGTCCGGCGACGTTGGCACAAGAGTCAGTGGTCTGGTGCTTTTTCTAAGGCCTGATTCACATATCCCCTCCGGTGCGTGAACCTCCATCTCCAGCGGGATCTACTACTGGGTACTGGCAAAGCTCATGGGCGACCATTCGAACCATTGCGTAAGTGCGATGTCACGCACTGGTCGTGGGAAGACGCCTTCCTGGTGGCTATCACGTCTGCCCGAAGGACAGGGGAGCTCCAGGTGCTTTCGGTGGACTCCCCTTACCTGGTCTTATGGAGGGACAAGGTTGTCCTACGCCTTCACCCAAAATTCCTTCCAAAGGTAGTGTCAGAATTTCACCTTAACCAGATGTAAACAGCGCCTGTACACTACCCTAATTACACCTGGGAGGCCAAATATAGGCTCCATACCCTGGACCTGAGACAAGTCCTCTCCTATTACAAGGAGAGGACGGCGGAAATTCGAGCAGAGGTTCGCCAGCTTTTTGCCACCTATGCTGAAGCCTCTTCTGGCAGACCTGCAGCAAAATGGACTATTGCAAGGTGGATTACATCTTGCATAAGTTCAGTCATGGCCAAAAATATTGGCACCCTTGCAGTTTTTTCTAATAATGCACCATTCCTTCCAGAAAATTGTTGAAATTAAAAAATATTTTGGTATCCACATATGTATTTCTTTGGTTTGCAGTGGAATAAAACACAAAAAGCAGAAAAATGTACTAAATCTTAGCTTATTCCACACAGAAATCCTTAAATGACCCGGACAAAATTATTGCCACCTTTTAGAAGTAGTTAGAAATAATTTGATTTCAAGCAGGTGATTCTCCTTCACTTTGGAATTGAACTCACCTGTGGTGAGTTGCAGGTGCCTGCAATATAAAAATCACTCATTCAACCAGTTTGAACAGAGAAAAGGACTCATTCTCCTGTTTTGTGTCACTGTGTGTACCACAGTGAGCATGGAGAAAAGAAAGACAGCCAGAGAATTGTCTGAGGAGGTCAGACAGAAGATTGTAGCCAAGCATGGACAATCTCAAGGCTACAAATCAATCTCCAGAGACTTTGATGTTCCTGTTTCCACTGTACGTAATGTTATCAGGATGTTTAAGGCCCATGGCACTGTAGCCAACCTCCCTGGACATGGCCGCAAGAGAAAACTTGATCGAAGATTGCAGCGCAGGATTGTTCGAATGGTGGAGAAAGCACCTCGATCAACTGCCAAACAGATTCAAGCTGACCTTCAGACACAAGGTACGACAGATCTTACTTCGAGACACAGCTCTTGCAGCAGGTTACACCATTAGGACTGAAGCCGGCAGGCGCCAGAACCCTTACGGAAAAATTCTAGCTAGCTATCTTCAGTGAGGACCGCCCCCGACGCCGGTCCGCCTCCGGCGTCAGGCGTGGGGTACATAAGGGGCGGTCCTGCCAGACCCCCAGTCTCACGCCGACTTGCATGGCTCGACTGTTCAGTTTAGCGCGACGCGTGGTAAAGTGCTTTCCTATGGGAAATTTGTTCTCAGAGTTCAGTTTTTTCTCTGATGTCCTCCCCAACCTCCGGTCACTACTCGAAGTGCGCCTGTGGGAAGCAGATCCCTTTTAAGGATCCTCACTCATCCTGTGTCCGGTGTCCTAGGCCCAGACCACGACACCCGGTCCTGCTCTTTTTGCCAGGGTTTTAACAGCAGAACCCGGATCCGTCGCCAGAAGGCCCTACAGGCGTTCCTGTTAGAGGAGCAACTCAAGTCCATGGCTTCCAAGGGGGACTCTTCGCAGAAGGCCCGCAAGCATGCTGAGAAGCACAGAGAGAAGGCCCCTTCCAGGTCCCCGTCTAGGGTCTCCGATTCGCGCAGTTCTGGCTCCAGGTCCGACCGCTCTCCTTCCCGGGCCAGCTCTCAGCCTCCCCCCGCTGCGGTGAGAAAATCTTCTTCCTCTTCTCAGGCCAAGACTCCCAGGCCTTACTCATCCTCCAAGGCCCTGGCTAAGTCGGGGGATCGCCACCATCACCACAAGTCTGGTTCCCACCATTCTGAACCAGACGTCAGGTCTGCTTCCTTGCCTCCTCGCAAAACCAAGGAGCTCACCTCACTCAAGAGGCCGCAGGACCCGACGCCGGTTCGTCCAACATCGTCCTCTCGCCACAGGTCCCCAGAGCCGTCGTCTGCCAGAAGACCGTCGCCGGTCAGGCCTACTCATCACCGGACGCCGGCAGGGGGACCGGCGCCCGCTCCTATTGAGAAGAGGACCCCGACGCCTCCGACCGACGTCGGTCAGGAGACCATCCCTGAGGAGGAGTTAACCCAGCCCGAGGACCAGACGGGCGACCCCGGTCCTGTTGAGACTCCCAGGGAACCCGAGCCCCCTGTGGAGCCGACGTCGGGTCCCGACGACCGTCCACCGGTGCCCGGACCGTCGTCTGGCCTTTCCTTTTCAGAGGTAAAGGAGCTTTTCACTTATTGGTGGGATACCATCAAAAAGGACATGGTCCCCACTCCACCTCCGCTTCCTCCTCCTCCTCCTACACCTGTTGCTCCTCTGGTTCCTGCGCCCCCGTCTCCTTCTGGGTCTGCAGGCCGGTTACCTCCTCCCCGGGAGCCTAGGACCCCTCCAAGGGGGAGACTCAATAAAAGGAGACCTCCATCCAGATCCTCTTCTAGGTCACCCAGTCCCAAGAGACCCAGAAGACGCCGCTGTTCGCCTTCGACGGAGGACACGGGATCAGAGTTTTCTACATCCAGATCCCCATCTCCCCTCTCCATCCCTTCTCCGGACCCACGTGAGCTGCCAAAGTCTCCTCCGGATGACCTTCGTTCTCGGATATCATGAGACACATCCAGGAGAACATGGGATGGGATGCGGAAGAGTTAGACCCCGAAAGGCTGCGCCTTCTGAAGTATCTTCGGCAGAAGGACCCCAAGCCTGTGGTGGTGCCACCCTTGGTAGACACTTTCGTGGACGTCACCAAGGCAGCGTGGAAGTGTCCACATTCGCTCCCGGCGATGCCAAAGAAAGCTGACCCCTTGTACAAGGCTCCAAGAGAAGACCAGTACTTGACTCAGCATCCTCAGGCCGACTCTCTGGTCATAACGGCCTCTCATGACCGGTCCCAGAGACCGCAACATCTGAGCACCCTGCCCAGAGTCCAAGCAGCTGGACTCCATGGGTAGGCGCACGTATGCTTCCGCTACCTGTGCCATCAGATCCCTGAATTATTTGACCCACATGGCACAGTTCCAAAATGCCCTGTGGGAGCAGGGTCTGGATGCGGCTGAAAAATTGCCGGAAGGTGAGCAGAAGGAGGAGATGTTACAGCTCCTCCGTACGGGTTCGGACGTGGGAACCCAGGTGCTACGAGCCACGTACGATTCCGCGGACTCCTCGGTCCGAGCAGCAGCTTCAGGCGTATGCCTCCGGAGGCACTCTTGGCTCCGTGTCTCCGGTTTTACCCCGGACGTCCAGAAAAACCTCATGGACGCTCCATTCAAGGGAGAAGTTTTGTTTGGTAAACCCTCAGAGAAGATAATTACCAAACTCCAAGAGGCCGGGAAGGCAGTGAGGTCGGTTCAGGCCATGTACCGACCCAAGCTTAGTTCCTTTCGTAGGAACCAAAGCCGATTTCGTGGACGGACGCAGAGACAACAGTCCCGCCCCGTTCCACAGCAGAGGGGCTCCGGTTTTCGCAGAGCCCAGGGAAAACAACCCGCAGGTCGGAGCCAGCGCACTCCTAAGCCGGTCCAGCCAGCGGGACCCTCAGCCGCCACAGCCTGACTCCTTCCCGGCCCCCGCCCCTCAGGATCAACGGGACGTCATGGTCGGGGGTCGCATTGGCGAATTTCCTGCCGGGATGGCAGACTATAACCACCGACAGGTGGGTTCTACAGTTGGTCGGAAGAGGCCACTTTATAGAATTCATGGAAAAGCCACCCTCGAGGCCTCCATTGCTCTCCTGGTACCCGGGTCAGCACAAGTCATTGATCAGGCAAGAAGTGCTCAGCTCCTACAAAAGGGAGCGATAGAGTACGTCCCAGAGAACCAGAGAGGACACGGATACTATTCCCACTTCTTCCTGGTTCCAAAGAAGACAGGGGACCTCCGTCCGATTCTGGACCTCAGCGACCTCAATTTGTCATCGCCTACAAAAGATTCCGCATGGTAACTCTTCCGGGTCTTATTCCCATGCTGAAGCAGGATGCTTTTTTAGCGTCTCTAGATATGCAGGACGCTTACCTGCACATCCCTATAGCTCAAGCGCATAAGAGGTTCCTGCGCTTCAAGTTTCTCTGCCATCATCTTCAGTTCCGAGCCCTTCCATTCGGGCTGTCATCGGCACCCAGGGTCTTTACCAAATGCATGGCAGTCGTGGCAGCGTCTCTAAGGAGACAGGGCCATTATGTGTTCCCGTACCTGGACGATTGGCTTCTCATGGCCGCCTCCAGAGGCGTTGTCGACAGCGATCCAGAGCACCCAGGACCTGTTTCGATCTCTGGTATCCTAATCAACCAGAGAAGTCCCTCCTGGTACCGTCGCAGAAACTGCAGTTCATAGGCGCAGTACTGGACACCGTTCAGGGAAGAGCATTTCTTCCAGACGACAGAGCGGAGCGCATCAGATCCCTCATCAGGGAGCTTTCGTCGAACAAGACTGCCCCAGCCAGGTCGGTCCTTCGCTTGCTCGGACACATGGCTGCGGCCATTCCTACTGTCCCTTTCGCAAGGCTCCACATGCGGGTGACTCAGTGGATGTTCAAGGTGCAGTGCTACCAAAGGCAAGACCACATGCAGCATCCGGTCAGAATCACGAATACCGCGATTCGAGACTGGCAGTGGTGGCTAGACCCAGGGGACACTATCTATGGGCGTCCGTTCATAGCGCCGTCCCGAGGTAATCCTCACCACAGACGCCTCAGGTCTAGGGTGGGAGCACACCTGGACGGGTGAAGTCCAGGAGTCGTGGACCCCTCTGGAGCTCACCTCCATATCAACGTCCTAGAGATGAGGCGGTCCTTTATGCCCTGCAGGCCTTTCAGTCAGAAATCCGCGAGTACTCTCCTGCTTCAGATAGACAACCGGCGGTGATGTATTACCTCAACAAACAAGGAGGCGACACTCTACCCCTTTGCAGGAGGCCATGAGGGTGTGGGATTGGCAATCCGACACGACCCGAACCTGATCACAGTACATGTTCCCAGGGTGGACAACACGATTGCAGACGGCCTGAGTCGCTCCCAGGCCTGAGTCCACAAGTGGGAACTTCTCCAGGAGGTAGAAGAGGATCTGTTTCTTCGATGGGGAACTCCAGAATTGGACTTGTTCGCCTCCCCATCCAACGCAAAACTGCCCAATTTTTGCTCGCTAGATCCAGGGCCTGGTGTTTTCTGGCGAGACACGTTGTCCCTCTCCTGGGTCGGACAGATTCCTCTACGCTTTCCCTCCCTTCCCATTGATCCAGAGAGGAGTTCTCAAACTGCGCAGGGAGCACGCAACAATGATCTTGGTGGCCCCATTCTGGCCCAGGCAGATCTGGTTCCGTCTGCTAATTCAGCTGTCCCGGGAACCTCCGCTCCCGTTGCCATTCAGCTCCCACCTCTTGTCTCAGGAGAAGGGTTCACTGGTCCACCTGGACTTACGCTCACTGAACCTGCACGCATGGCTCCTAGAGACGTAGCCATCTTGCGCCACAGGGTCTCGCAAGAGGTTGCGGAAGTCCTTTCTGCAGCCAGAAAGCCGGCAACGCATGCGACATATGTCATGAAATGGCGCCGGTTTTGTCTGTGGTCGCAAGCACGCGGCCTTTCCTCTTTAGGTTGTCCGGTGAAAGCGGTGTTAGAGTACCTGCTCTCCCTTTCCTGTTCGGGTCTTGCCTACTCCTCGATTAAAGTGCACCTCTGTGCCATTTCAGCTTATCTCCCGATGGGACAGCGCACAGTGGCACAATTAGATGCCTGTTGAGAATTCTTAAGAGGGGTGTTACACCTTAGGCCGCCCATTAAGGACCCAGTGCCTCCTTGGGACTTGCTCTTTGTCCTGGAGCAACTCACGCTCCCCCACTTCGAGCCTGCTGCGGATTGCGAGCTGCATTTTCTGTCGTGGAAAACGTTATTTTTGGTTGCTGTTGCATCAGCAAGAAGAGTTTCTGAGCTTCAGGCTCTCGTGTGCAAAGAGCCCTATTTAATTTTTCACCGGGACAGAGTATCCCTGAGGACGAATCCTAAATTCTTGCCTAAGGTGGTTTCCACACTCACTCTCAACCAGGATATTGACCTGCCGGTCTACTTTCCTAATTACTCTAACATAGGAGAGGCACTGCTTCACACCCTGGATGTTCACCGCAGCTTGAGGTACTACCTGAGCAGAACTAAGCAGCTTCGCACTGCGGAGCAGCTTTTCGTCTCCTTTACCGAAAGGATGAAGGGCCAACCAGTATCCAAACAGTCCCTGTCTCGCTGGCTTGTCCAGTGCATCTCTTACTGTTATGATATCAAAAGAAAGCCCCTCCCAGGAGCAGTCCAGGGCCATTCCACTAGGGGCGTGGCCACATCCTTTGCAGCACTTCGAAACGTCTCCACTTCTGCCATTTGTGCTGCAGCCACTTGGAGCTCTGTTCATACCTTTGTCAGGCATTATAGCCTGGACATCGCTTCATGGCGAAGAGCAGGCTTCGGCCTGGCAGTGCTACAGGGTCTCCTGTCCTAGATTCAGGACCTGGAACGTTATTTCTTATTTCCTCCTCCCAGAGCGTTTGCAAGCACTATTGCTTAGGAATCAGTCCTAATGGTGTAACCTGCTGCAAGAGCTGTGTCTCAAAGTAAGATAGTACAGTTACGTAAGAACTTACCGTAACAGTAGATCTTCGAGAACAGCTCTTGCAGCAGGTACCTTCCCGCCCACCCTTCCCCTTGGAGGAGGCATGGCTTAAGTCTTTGTTAACAGGAATTTTTCCCGTTTGTCTTCTGACAGTGGATCCTCTGTCTCCCATTTCGATGTCAGCCTGCGGCCGGAAGTCTCCGGCGGGAGAACTGGGGAATCTGGCGGGACTGCCCCTTTATGTACTACGCCTGACGTCGGAGGCGGGACCCGGCGTCGGGGTCCCGCTGAAGATAGCTAGCTAGAATTTTTCTGTGGGGTCCTGACGCCTGCCGGCTTCAGTCCTAATGGTGTAACCTGCTGCAAGAGCTGTTCTCGAAGATCTACTGTTACGGTAAGTTCTTACGTAACTGTACTTTTCAACTCGCACCATCCGTCGCCCACTTAGTGAAAGGAGGTTATATGGTAGTAGGCCCAGGAGGACCCCACTGCTGAGAAAGAGACATAAGAAAGCCCGACTGGGGTTTGCCAAAACACACCTGAACAAGCCAAAATCCTTCTGGGAGAATGTCCTGTGGACAGATGAGACCAAATTAGATCTTTTTGGTAAAGCACATCATCTCTATGTTTACAGAAAACAAAATGAAGCCTTCAAAGAAAAGAACACTTTCCCTGCAGTCAAACATGGAGGAGGTTCAGTGATGTTTTGGGGTTGCTATGCTGCCTCTGGCACTGGGTGCCTTGAACGTGTGCATGGCATCATGAAATCTGGAGATTACCAGGCCATTTTGGATCGCAGTTTTGAACCCAGTGTCAGAAAGATGGGTCTCCGTCGAGGGTCATGGGTCTTCCAGCAGGACAATGACCCCAGACACACTTCAGAAAGCACCCAGGAATGGTTCAAGACAAGACGCTGGACTGTTCTGAAGTGGCCAGCAATGAGTCCAGATCTAAATCCCATTGAAAACCTGTGGAGAGATCTGAAAACAGCAGTTGGGAGAAGGCACCCTTTAAATCTGGGAGAACTGGAGCAGTTTGCACAAGAAGAGTGGGCCAAACTGCCAGTAGAGAGGTGCAGGAAGCTCATCCATGGCTATAGGAAGTGGTTATTTTGACCAAAGGCTGTGCTACCAAATATTAAGTTTAGGGAGTCAATAATTTTGTCAGTGCCATTTCTTTTCATTTTCTGATTTAAAAGGATATATTCAATTCTGAATCAAAAACAAAGGTTCTGTAATATTAACAGAGAAAGAATTGTGGAGACCAAATACTGTACTGTTGTTAATTTCAACTTATGTTTAGAGGAAATTGTGAGTTATTTGAAAAAGTGCAAGGGCGCCAATATTTTTGGCCACGACTGTATGTGTTATGAGTTGGCGGGCATGGAGCCTCCCAGAGGGATAAGAGCTCATTCTACCCGCCATACAGCTGCATCGGTGGCTGCTTCCAGGGACATCCCTATCCAGGAAACCTCTCGGGCTGCAACCTGGGAGTCAGCAAACACCTTCATTACCCATTACCACATCGACCTTGAGTCATGCCGGATGCTTGTTTTGGGCCTCAGTTCTCCAATCTCTTTTTCCCAAGTGAGTATCATTGGGAGGAGGTGCACCTTGCCTCCTTTCTCCCGGAGAACTGCTAGGAGTCTGCCAGACAGTGTGGATGAACAACATTTCCATGTCCCTAGAAATACAGGTTACTCACCTGTAACGAGTTCTAGGAATGGTATATATTGTTCATCCACACGACCCACCCGACCTCCCCGGCTTTGACGCACAACCTGGCTTCCAGCGGGCTAGATCTGGCGTCATGGGGCGGAGCCAGAGTTTTACCACCCGGGTGGGTGGGAGGAGCCAGCTTGAAGACCTTCCGGCAAGATTTAAAGCGGCAAGGAACCTGCCAGACAGTGTGGATGAACAACATATACCATTCCTAGAACTCCTATTACAGGTGAGTAACCTGTATTTTCTGCACAGAGCCAGATGGTCATCCTGACAGCTGATGCCTCCCTGATGGGCTGGTGTGCCTACTTGGGGGACCACGGAGTCCATGGGCTGTTGACCCCCAAGGAGTCCCAGTGCCATATCAACCTGCTGGAGATTCGGGCAGTCCAGCTGGCACCAGCAGCCTTTGCACCACACAGGGGTCACGTTCAGGGTGTGCTCTGTTCTCTGAGCACAGAGTGCATTTTGAGGAGTATGTTTTCAAAGCCCTTTCCACTGCTGTCTGTGCTCTTACTGTATACTAGGAGCACAGAGCGGGAAGGACATTGCAACTGGACCGTGGTTCAGTTTTTTTTATAGAACGGACAGCAAAAGTATTTTTTACGGAGTGCAAAATTAAGACGGCCATGTGCAGTTTTGTTCCTTAGTACTGCGAGCAAAATAGTTACATGGCATTTTTACAGCAATAGTTTTAAAGAAATCTACTGGCTTACTTCCTTGTCAATCTGACTAGTGTGGGCAGGGCAGCCTCTGTTCATTGTCAGCTCCAGTTGTTACTTGAGAGAGTGCGGAAAGCATGAGGGAGAGCAGAGCACGGAAGTGACAAGAAGGTGGTGTCTAGGTTTGTTGATCCGATCCAGCCAGCATTTGCTATTCCGCTCCAGCTTCAGCAACTAACAAGTGGTAGGTTGATTGTCCTAATAAATGCAATACCTTGTTTATGTGCCTAAAAAAGCTATTATTTTTCCTAAAAGTTGTGGAAGTCACAATTTGGGTTTATGTGGCGTGTTAACAAGTTTGTGTAATCTGAATGACTGCGAGCACTGAATGCGGGACGAACTCTAACTTTAATTTTTATGCTGCTGCTCCATTACTTTATTTGACCTGGACTGTGACATCTGAAGTAAGATCTGAACAAAAGTCGGCTTGCTGTAATGTTCGTTTTGAAATTGCGAAGGGACCTGGGCGTGGGAATTGGGTTATTGGTCTCATGTTCGCCTGTTCTGCAGCCCTACTCGTCTCCTGTTCAGGTCAGCTTTAAAAAAAAAAAATGCAATTGGTAGATTTTATTTTTTTATTTTTAACCTTCGCCTGCCTATGCTCAGTCATCTTGTGTAGGGGTCTGTCAGGGCAGACTGGCCCAGAGTGCCTGAGTTGCTAATTGCACCCTGGCCTGTGCTGTAGACTCCATGTGTTATTGTTTGTTTTTTGTTTTATGTGCCTTTGAGTTCTGAGTTCATTGCCTTGCCAAGAGTCATTCGTTTTAGTTTTGTTTGGTTTTTTTTGCGTTTTTTGATGGGAATGACGTCTGCCAGCACTGTACAGGTTTACTTGTAACAGACAGGGAGCTCTCGTTAAGGCTCCTCTCCTGTGCCTGCTCACTGCACTGCCTGTGAGTGTGCGAGGGATATTGGCACCAAATGCAGTTTTCGGCAGAGCAGCGTCAAGGTGAGCAGGTATGGGGAGCAACTAGTAACTTTGTCGGTCATCGGCTCGTCACAGTAATGAGCCATTTGGTTGGTTGGTGCAGCGGTGCCCAAATGGGCAGTAGTGCAGCTGTAGCATGCAGCTGGTGTTTGCAGTCTGTGGACTTGGCATGGGACATCATTTACTCCGATTCCTACCACACCCACAGCAAGGCAGCAAGCTGCCAAGTGGAGGAGACTGAGAAGAGGCTGGCGGCCATCTGAGCGGCTCATCAGGTAAAGGTACAGCAGACTCCGAGCACAGGAGAGATGACCCCCATGTAAGTATAATTACTGGCAGTGGTCGTCTTTCATATTTTTATTTGGGAATGGGAGTCGGGATTTGTGATTAGGCCATATTTCTTGGCACTGGTCAGAGGAGCTTAGACACAAGTGGGACCTCAGTGCTGGCAGGGGACGTGGTACTCCATTCCATTCCATCCCCTCATGGATCAGTAGCGGCTAATGTTTAATATTAACTGACTAAACTGTACCCAGCCCACAAAAATTTGTGAGCTGTTGATTGTCATTCCACATCTGTATCAAGCTAATATGGCAAGCTACTTGTTTTTAATCCAACTACTAAAAGCATGATCTATCATGAGTTTACTGGTGACAGGATTTGCTTCAGGCCCCCCACTTACTCTACAGCCACAGTTGTGCCCTTGAAGTGTTTTTTTTTTTTTCCGATAAACCACAAACATGTAACAACCTTTTCCTCTAAAAGGTTATTGGACATTAACTAATGCGGCTGCGGTGCAGAGAAAGAGGGAGCAGGCTGTTATGAGACTGTCTGTGCACAGCTGACACTCAGTACAGTATTTAATTGAAAAATTGCTAGTTTGTGCCAGGAGAAGTGTTTTACATGGGAGACTAGTTTTAAGTTTACCTCTTCCAAACAGGAAAGCTGTGTCATGAGCACTGTCCTTCTATATTGTAGATAATTATCTTTTCCTATCTGTCTACATTTAATAACTCTTCATGCCCAATGTAAAGTATCTGGCCTTTTTTTTTTTTAAATGGCCACATTGCCAGCTTCTGCTGCCATCTATCCTAAACATGTAATGCAGTTGGGGGGGAGGGGTTGTATTTTGCTATTGGGTGATAGGAAACCGTACCTTCCCAGCTCCAGTAGCTGATGTTCTGCTCATCCCTGTCCTAGAGGTCTGCATAAAACAGCCCTCCCCCCCAGAGACCTATAAGGGAGAGAACAGCTAGGGGCTGGAGGATGTCAGTTATAGCAGGATCTAGCTGGAGCTTGGGAGGTCCTGTCTGAAGTATCAGTGTTATCTGCTTTAGAGACCACAAGACAGTAGGTCAGGATGAGTTGCACTCACCACCAGACAGGAATAAAAGGCTCAGAGTCCAAGATAGTTTTATAAATGTATTCATTTAGTTTTTTTTACTCAGGAAAAAAAGATGGCTTATCACATTTACCTTAGAAATAGTACTGTAGATCTGACGAGGCTTAGGAGTAAGAGAATGAACAAAACCTATGATGCGCAGCATAGTAGGTACCCAGAAAGTAGATTGGACAGGTATGCTAATATTTTTATTAATTATAGCTGAACCTAACTTTTTGGAAAAACATTTTTGTTGCACTGCTGCTTTAATCACTCCATCTAAGTGCTGCTCAAAGGACAGCACACTATCCAGTGTGAGCTAGATATTTAAAATGTGTGACTTGCTCAATAAACACCTCATCAGCAGTAGAAGAGAAGAGGTGGTACCACCCCTTTGTAAGGCCTACATATGACCTGAATTTATCCTGGTCAACCTGATGAGTTTTTAAAAGTGTAATGAATGGGGGGGCGCTGCTGAGCAGCTTTGTGGAAGCAGCTCTTCTCCTGAGCTCCTAGGCCTCTATTTTGTTTTTGACATTAAAATACCTTTTTTGGATTGAGTGGGTGAAGACAGAACGCTATAAGTGTTCGCGGGTGCTTTGGAGTCCAAGATTATGGGGAAAAACAGTGGGGCATCGGCGTCCTCATCAGACTTTTAGCTCCAAAAAACCAAAAGGCAAAGGAGAGGCCTCAAGAAGCGCGGAGGCTTCTGCCCAATGACTGGGCTATCAGGAGCTTCCCTGGACTCCATACAAATGACCCTTAGTCAACTGGTCCTCGGTCCAGGTGATGGACAAAAATTGGACTCTTTGATACACATGAGTCACAGACCTGGAAGTTAGAATGGAAAAATGCAGGGCAGCTGACCCAGAACTGGAAACTGGTAACAAAGGCCTACGATACCTCTACAAAATTGATCAAAGAAAATATGTTGTTGCAGCAGCGACTGGAGCTGGTAGAGAACCAAGCCAGAGAGCGAGAAATACGCATTTTGGGTCTGGCTGAGTCAGCAGAAGGAGATGACCCGGTGGGCTTTGCCAGACATGTGCTCCCAAAGATACTTGGGCTCTCCGAAGAAAACCCCACGTTTGCAGTCGAGAAAGCGTACAGAATTGCACCCCGACGAAAATTGGGGGACGTGGACGCGCCACGGACTTTCTTGGTGGTGTGTACGGGGGTTGGAGACCGAGACCGGGTACTTGCCCAAGCCAGACGGAAGCGCAGTATGAAATTCGGAGACAGCATTATTCAAGTGTTTCCAGACCTAGCGTATGGAACTTGTATCAGGAGAAGAGGGTTCGATGGTATTCATAGCCGACTGAGGCAGTTTAAAATTCAGCACCAGCTACTTTTTCCTGCTCGACTGAGACTCAATTGGCAAGGGCGACAGTACCAGTTCCATGACCCGAAGGATGCCGAGAGGTTGGTGAGGACCATTGAGAAGGAGATGGAGGCAGAAGAAGATGAGGTTGAGTTATCCGGGGATGAGGACCCTTGAGCTTTTCATGACTGTGAGCTTGCTTGAGGTCCGTAGAACCAAACAAAATAAATAATGCCACTTGTGGGGGTACAATTCTAGATAAGTTATAATCTGGACTCCAATTATTGTAAGCTAATCCATTGAGCTTGTTATACAAGGTTGCCATGGGCACAGAATGGACTTCGACATGGACATGAACTGACTTTTTTTTTTCCTTCTTTTCTTGTGCCTTTAGGTAATATGCTTTTGAGATAATTTACGTCTTTTGTTACGTTTTATTTGGATACAAAAGGCTCTGGGAGGATGGGAGAATATGGGTTAAAATATTAAAGGGGAATGAGTACCTGGGGAACCACATGAACCAGTAGATTAAGCTGGCTCGTTTAACAGTAGAGTTTGATAATACATGTTTGCCTTGGTTCCCTGTTATGCTTCTTAAGCTGTATGCTTGGGGAAATATTGTTAGAGAGAAATATGTTGGTTTTTTCCCCCTTTTGCGGCATTTACTTGGGAGGGGCAGATTTATGTCGAGAGGCACTATCTTTTTTTTGTGATTACTGGATGCTTCCCTTCTAGGATGTAATGATTTTGTCTGTCTTGGTACTGCAACATTATAAATAAATAATACAAAAAAAAAAAGTGTAATGAATATAAACTTTTTCAGGGCACCAATGCAGATTAAGTTGAGTATGATTTAGGCTTTTTTGGAGTTAAGTGAGATGCCACGGAGGAAGTAGGGAGGGGCTGCGTGGAATGGCACTATTGTGAGTCCTTTCATGAGTTGAGCCCTCAGTTCTTCACACTCATTGTTTTTGTTGCTCTGGTCCCCGAGTCCCTGACCCCAGTGGCAGTTCTCCTCACTGCACTGCTTTGAATATGGGGTTCTGATGGTGTAGCACATAGTGACAATGCACTGCACTGACACAGCCCCAGACTGAAGATGGCCCACAGGTCCCGAAAGGTGACAGTGGGACCTAAACGGGATAGCACTGCACCAGTTCTCCTGTGGGCCGTATTCTTACCTAACATGCTAATGAGCCCATTAGGCATACTAGGCACTGTGGGCCATGTGAATACTCATTATGGGCTAATGCATGCGTGCAGTCCACCTGATCGCCCATCCCATAGTTGTACATGCTAAAATTATTTTTATTCACTTACCTTAAAAAATGATATTCAGTATGTAGGAGCACAGATTCGATCGGCAGGAGCACACATTTTGGGTCTTGATTTTACCAATGTGTGCGCCTAAATTTCGAAGGAGCACACTGTGCCAAAACCTTAATGCCATCCCTGGTGCCACACATCTGGGGTCGGGTCATTCAGTTCCAGATGGACAACACTATGAACTACATCAACAGACAGGGCGGGGGACGTATTCCCTCTGTGCAGGGAAGCTCTCCACATCTGGACTCTTGTGGGCAGCCTGGACGCCAATCTCCTGGTCATTCATGTGGCCGGCGCCTCCAACTAGCTGGCAGATGCCCTCAGCCTTGTGGGTGAGCGTCTCAAGAGTGGTCCCTCCATCTGAAGGTAGTACACGGCCTGTTCTTCCAGTGGGGCGCCCCTCTGGTGGACCTGTTCACCTCCATGGAGAACGCAAAGTAGAAACTGTATTGTGCCCACCCCGCCTCAGCAGGGAACACAGCAGGGGGGATGTCTTCTCGAGGCCATGGACCCCTGGCCTTTCTTTGTCTTTCTTCCATTTCCCTTGATCCACAAAGTATTTCTCAAGGCTAGGAGGGACAAGGCACAGACTTACCTCCCTGCCGACAGACAAGACAGACTCCTGTATCTGGCTCCCCAGATACAAACTCAATAATTTATCACAGCCAGATGTCTGGTAAGCCTTTTGGGACATATGGCCGCAGCCATCCCCATGGTGGCCTTTGCCCATCTACACATGAGACCAATCCAGTGGACTCTTCAGAGTCAATGGAGGCGAAAAACAGGGTATTTCCAAAACAGAATCAGTCACTCCCGTTCCACGCTCAACCCTAGACTGGTGGACCCATTGTGCCAACCTGTCTCAAGGCATGCCATTCCAGTGTCTCCCCCCCCCCCCCGCAGACGTTGACCACAGATGCTTCCTTCGGCTGGAGGGGGCGCACCTGGGTCCCTACAGGACAGATGGCCCCGTTCTCCATCCGTCCTCATGTAAATCTACTGTAACTGGAGCTCACCCTTCATAATTTTTGCCTCCACCTTTCCCCAGGACCTCTACTGATCCAATCAGACAACATCTCAGTGGTGTATTACCTGAATAAACAAGGAGGTACCAAGTCCACGAACTCTCTGCAGGAAGGCGATGGCGGTTTGGCAGGAAGTGATACTTCAGCACCTGTTGTTGATTGCCGTCCATCTACCGGGATGCCACAATACCCTGG
Organism: Neoceratodus forsteri; assembly: GCA_016271365.2. Lineage (NCBI taxonomy): Eukaryota > Metazoa > Chordata > Ceratodontiformes > Ceratodontidae > Neoceratodus > Neoceratodus forsteri. Next base: position 93,574,257 of record CM057451.1, read on the forward strand.
CCGACATTCTCAGTCGCCAGACCTACATGCACGAGTGGACACTTCATCACGAAGTTTTTCAGATGATCTTTCAGTTGTGGGGGACCCCACACCTCAACTTCTTTGCCTCCCCTGACAGTCACCAACTCCCCAGATAATACTCCATTATCCCGAACAGAAAGGGACTGTCTATAGTTGCCCCGGCCCAACCGTATGTCTCCCCGCGCCCCCATCCCACTCCTGCAACACACTTTATTGAAACTACAACTCAAACCTGCCCCCACGATCCTCATAGCCCCTCTGTGGCCTTGGCAGTTGTGGTTTCCCCTACTTTCAACAGTTCTCAGTAGCGGGCCCAATCCCATTGCCAGTCAGGCCAGACCTGTTGACTCAGGATCAGGGAACCCTTCTTCACCCCAGCCTGAAGTCGCTACACCTTCACACTTGGCTCCTGAGGACGCTTTCACAGCTTACCTTCAAGTCTCCTCACCAGTGGCCAACATTCTTTTGGCCTCATGCAAACCATCTACCAGGCGAACCTATCATGCCAAATGGAAATGCTTCTCCATATGGGCCGCTTCACGGTCTTAGGACCCTTATTCATGCCCATTGAACTAAGGTATTGGACTGCTTGGCTTCGCTCACCTCGACAGGCTTGAGCTACTCCTCTATTAAGGTCCATCTGGTCTCTATCTCGGCTTTTCACAAACCTTTAGCAGGGAGATCACTTTATCAGCATCACCTTGCCAGGATGTTTCTAAGAGGTACGTTACACCTCAAACCTATTAGATGGCCCACCTCTCCATGTGACTTGAATTTCCTGCTGGAAAATCTAACCCTCAACCTCCTAGCCTGGAAGACCTTATTCCTAGTGGCTGTCACTTCAGCTCGACGAACTTTTGAGCTTCATGCCCTAATGTGTAGAGAACCTTACTTAATCTTCCATAAAGACAGAGTGGCTCTTCATACCAGTCCCTCCTTTTTACCCAGTGTGGTCTCGGAACACACCTTAAATCAGTCTATAAAACTGTCTGTCTGTCTACTTCTCTGAGCATTATAATTTAGGAGAATACCTACTACACACTTTAGATGTTCATTGTTTCTTGAGATGATATATCAATCATAGCAAACCTTTCAGGAAGACTCCTCAACTTTTTGTTACTTTTGCCTCAACCAGGGAAGGCTTTCTGGTCGCTAAACAGACTCTCTCCAACTGGTTGTCACATTGTATAACTTTTTGTTATACAGAGTTTTACAGACTATTACCAGGACCTGTCCAAGCCCATTCTATCCAAACCATGGCCACTACAGCGGCCTGCTTCAAAGGGACATCTATCACAGATGTCTGCAATGTAGCTACATGGTCCACAAATACATACCTTCATGAAGCACTACAATTTAGACGTTGCTTCTTACCGTAGGACAGCCTTTGGCCGCGTGGTCCTACAAGGCCTTCTGTCATCATTTTTCTGCCCTTCCTGAGTTTACTGCTTGGGAGTCATCTAAAGTGAATTACGTGCTACAAGAGATTATCCCTGTGGAAGATAGTATAGTTGCGTACTTACTGTAATGGTAGATCTTCAAGCGGTATCTCTTGCAGCAGGTACGAGCCCTCCCTCCATCGCCCACCTCTAACAGAACAACTTCTGATCCAAATATACATTTATACATGGGGGATACCTAAGGTGCCTCGGCTGTTCCTCAGTTCTCACTTAGCAAGCTGCATCCGGCAGGGAACTGATACCAGGGGCCGCCCACTTGTATAGGTGCCAGGATGATGTGTGGGCAGCCCCTGGAACTGCCGTGCACAGGAGCGCCAAGTGGCTACCTGTCAAAGAGAGACCAAGAGCTACCGCTGTGGTAAGCACGAAACTGTACTTCTAGGAGTGGTATCTGATGTTCATCCACACGGACCCACCCGACCTCCCCTGACTTTGGTGCAGAACTCTTCCTCCAGCGGGCAAGATCTGGCGTCATGGGGCGGAGCCAAGGGAGTTACCACTGGGGTGGGTGGGAGGAGCCAGCTTGAAGGCGTTTCTGGCAAGATTTGAAGGGGAACGGCAACTGTCAATGTTGATGAACATCATATACCACCCCCAAGAAAAATACAGTTACGTAAAATCTTACCGTAACAGTAGATCTTTGAAGAATGTCTCTTGCAGTAGGTAATTACTTCTGGGAGTTTCCAGCAGAGGGCACTGTGACTCGGCAGCTCTTATAGCAGTTTTGTGCCAGGGACTGCCCACACATGACATCTTCCTGCATCGTGTATAAGTGTAAGTCCTTGGTACTCGATTCCCAGCGGTTAAAGCTGCATAAGCCGAAGATCATGGGGAAGCCGAGGTACCAAGGAGTCCCAACCCTAAGTCATTGGGCCATAATTTGCTCTGTTAGAGAAGGAGGGAGACTGAGTATGGGATTGCACCTACTGCAAGAGACATTCTTCAAAGATCTACTGTTACGGTAAGATTTTACAGAACTGTACTGTCTTCCACGGAATGGTCTCTTGTAGTAGGTAATTACTTCTGGGAGACTCCTCAGGAGTTATGTCCATGTGGGAGGACAGTAGTTATGGGAGACCTTGTAGGACCGCACAGCCAAAGGCTGTCCTATGTCTCGAGGCAGTATCAAGATTGTAATGCCTTGTGAAAGTATGGATTGTGGACCGGGTAACTGCACTGCAAATTTCAGAAATTGAGGCTCCTTTAAAGCAAGCCACAGTAGTGGCCATAGCTCTAGTGGAATGGGCTTGGACAGGTCCAGTTAAAGTCTTGTTGTATGTTTTGTATCAAAAGGTAATACAATTTGCCAACCGTGAAGACGGGGTTCGTTTAGCAATGGGAAGCCCTTCTCTGCCAGAGGCAAAGGTGATGAACAATTGAGACATTTTCCTAATCAACTGGGTATGGTTAGTGTAATAGCGTAGTATATGATGGACATCTAAGGTATGTAATAGATGTTCATCATGATTGGAGTATTCAGGGTAGTAAACCGGAAGCTCCAAGAATTGATTTAGAATATGTTCGAAGACTACTTTAGGAAGGAAGGATGGGTTGGTACGAAGGACCGCCATGTACTTGTGAAAAATCAAGTAAGGTTCCCGGCACATGAGGGCATCAAGCTTGGAGATGCAGCGAGCTGAAGTAATAGCCACTAGAAATAACATTTTCCATGAAAGGAAACTGAGATCACAGGTGGCCGCTGGCTCAAAAGGTTCAAGGGTAAGGTTTTCTATAATGAAATTGAGATCCCATGGAGGAGTGGGTCGTCTAATAGGAGGCTTAATATGCATCATTCCTCTCAAAAACATCTTGGCTAAATGATGTTGGTACAGAAGTTTGCCATCTGAAGGTTCATGAAATGTCGAGATGGCAGCCAGGTGAACTTTGATGGAGGAGTAACTTAAGCCTGACTTTGATAAAGAAGCTAGGTAGTCTAAATCCTTTGTCAGTGGACAAGAGTAAGGGTCCAGTGAGCGAGAAGCAGACCATATGGAAAAGCGTTTCCATTTGGAATTGTATGTTTCTCTGGTTCCTGGTTTGCGAGAAGCCAGGAGAATGTTGGCAACAGGAGAGGACACTTGAAGTCTATTTATGAATGCATCCTTATGAGCCGAGCATGAAGATGAAGGGTCTTCAGCCTGGGGTGCAGGAGGGATCTGTGACACTGCGTCAGGAGGTCCGGTCTGACTGGCAACTGAAGGGATTCTCCTACTGACAGTTGTTTGAGTAGAGGGTACCACTGCTGACGAGGCCACATTGGTGCTATGAGAATCATGGAGGCCGGCTCTAGTTGAAGTTTCAGTAGAGTCCTTTGCAAGAGAGTGATGGCATATAAATAGAGCCCTGTCCAAGGTCGGGACAGGGCATTGATAGATTGTCCCTTGTTGCTCGGGATAATGGAGAAGTAACTGGGAAGCCGGTGATTGACTGGGGAGGCAAACTGATCCAGCTGTGGAGTTCCCCGTAGGTCGCAGATTTCTCTGAGTACTTCTTTGTGAAGTGTCCATTCGTGAGCGGATGACTAGCGACTTAGCTGGTCTGCTGATTGCACTGTCCCGGTAGGTGGACGGCCATTAGCATTAGTTGCTGTCTGATGGCTTCCTGCCAGACTGCAAGGGTTTCCATGCAGAGGGTGTGCGACTTAGTGCCCCCTTGCTTGTTGAGTTGAAGCACCACGGCTGTGTTGTCTGATAGAATCAGCAATGGTCCTGGCTTGAGGTAGGGCTGAAATGCCTGGAGGGCAAGACAGACCGCCTTCATCTGAAGAAGATTGATATAAGAGTGATGGGAAGAGGTGGTCCACCTGCCTTGGGTCTGTTAAGGACCTAAGTGTGCACCCCATCCGTCCAGGGAAGCATCCATGGTTAACGTATGCATGGGAGGGAGGAAGTGGAAAGGCATTCCTTGACATAAATTGGTTTTGGTTGTCCACCACGTCAGGGATGACTTCAGGGAAGGAGTGACCCTGATTTTGTCTAATTGTCCAGTACGTTGGGACCATTGATTCTGAAGGGTCCACTGTACAAGTCTCATGTGAAGACGGGCGAATGCCACCGTCTAAATGGCGGCAGACATGTGACCCAGAAGGCTCAGCATTTTTCTGACCGTGACTATTTTCTGAGTCTGTATTCGCGAAGCCAGAGATATGAGCATCCTGACGAGCAGGCGGAAGGTAAGCTCTGGCTGTGACTGTATCTAGAACAGCTCCGATGTATTGGAGAGACTGTTGGATTTGGACTGGACTTTGGCCAGTTGACTGTTATCCCTAGATCTTTGAACATGCTCAGAATAGCGGCTGGGGAGGCAAGCAGAGCTTCTCTGGAGTCTGCTTTGATTAACCGATCATCTAGCTATGGAAAGACAAAGTGCCCTTTTTTCCATAAGGCTGCAGCCACCACCGCTAGACATTTGGTGAACACTCTTGGGGCTGATGAGAGGCCGAAAGGGAGTGCTCGTAACTGGTGGTTTTAACCTAGAAGGTGAAAGCGAAGACATTTTTGATTGGCAGGATGAATGGGGATATGCAGGTAGGCATCCTTCACATCCAGGGCACACAGCCAGTCTCCTTGTTTTAGGATAGGCATGATGGTAGTTACAGTTATCATGCAAAAGTGTTTGAACTGAATGTATCGATTCAGGTGTCTCGGGTCTAATATAGGTCTGAGATCTCCGGTTCGCTTGGGTACCAGAAAAAAGTGGGAGTAAAATCTCATTTGATGTTCTGGAAGGGGCACTGGTAAGACGGCCTGTTTGGCTAGAAGTGCCTTCAGTTCTTCCTGAAGGATAGGCACATGATTTTGGGGGGGGGGGGTTAATGATTTACCCAATGGGGGAGACGGTGGTGGGGTGGAGAGTAATTCCAGAGTGTGTCCCTTTTTTGGATGATCTGAAGTGATCCGTTGTCCAGGCCTCCAGATGGAGGGCAGAATGACCCCTACCCCCTCTGAGGCCTGGTCGAGGCGAGGGAAAAGCCTTGATAGGTCACTGGGTACTGGGCTGCACGGCCCCTCCCGAGGGAAGGGCACAGGAGCCACCGGTTGCAGAGGCGGTGCCCCATGTGGCTTGGGCATGACCTCGAAAGCTACCCTGTTTAGAGGCCTTATATTTTCCTCCGCTTTTGGAATAGAAGGAATATTGCGTATAGTAGGTTGGCTGCGGAGTATGGTGCATGCCGTGCACCATACGAAGAGCTCTGCCTGATGCCAGCAGGTCATCTAACAACGTCTGAGTACCTGGCCCAAACAGGTTGAACCCGTTAGAGGGTGCATTTATTTATTTATTTTATTTTGATGTCTGGGTAGGCCCACTGAGCCCCGAAGGTCCCTTTTTCAGGGGCGACCCGGGATAACATTACATGGTAACATACAGAAAAGGAAATTGGTTACAGAGTAAAGTCCAAAAATTATGCAGGTTATAGTCATGGTAAACATAATACAATACTTTATGGTAAACTAGCTGTAATGGTAGTGGGGGGAGCTAGTACAATGGTATTAGCTAATTTATGTTGTATGTCAGGGTAAACCGACATAAATAAACATATATATAAAGAGACTCAATAGCTGAGAGTTGAACTGAGGTATCAGTGGCATCATATCCCGACCTGAGTAGGTGGCAGGAGATAGAATTGCTAGTGGACACCGTTGCCAATAACTGGTCCTTTTCCTGGGAAGGAAGAAGTTTATTGATCATGTCCATGGCCGAAGCCCCAAGGGTACATTGTTATTTAACCATATATGACCCATATAGTTCAGAATTCGAATATTCATGGTGCCTGAGGCAAAAACCTTTTTCCCCAGGTAGTCAGTTCTTCGGGATTCTTTATCAGGTGGTAAGGGACTCATGTGTTTGGGTTTTTTAGTATGATCATGAGTGGCAGTAATGACCACTGAATCTGGTTCTGGGATCCTGGACAGAAAGAGATGATCCAGGGGAGCCTGATACAAGCGATCTACTTTTCGGGGAACAGCTGTAATAGCTGACTGCTAATGCCAGGCAGCCAGCATGGCGTTCTGGTGGGTAGGAATCAGTGGGGGTACCACCAAGGCCGGCTCCTCTGGCAGTTCAAGATAGTCTGCCATGTCCTAATGTTGTTTGTCATGTTCTGTGGTGGAGAATCCCATGACCTTTTGTATTTAAACCATCATCTCCCTAAAGGATGGGTCATCAGGAGGAGAGGTGGCAACTGGCACAGGCAGGTCCTCATCCAGGGAAGAGATTTCCAAGTAGGGAGACTCCAGGTTTTCGGGAAATCCAAATCTTAGAACACTTCTTCAGCAATATCACCGGGGAGATCCGTTGGTTGTTCAGGTTCATCTGACAAATAACCAAAAGCAGAAAAACAGCTCCAGCTGTAAAGGAGTGTGCTAGGTTATTGAAAAACAAACAAATTGAAACAGCAAAACCAGCACCACTCCAGACTTAAAGTTTAAAGGGCTTTAATCACAAATGTAAAAAAGGCAAATGCCTGCAGCATGCCATCCACAGCTAAGCAACAGAATAACCCCGACCGGTTTCGCAACAAGTGCGTCATCAGGGGGACAAATAGTCTTCCGTGTTAGGAAGAGGAGGAGACCAGGGTGGGGAGTATATCCCTGTCACCGTGAAATCTTTTAGGCGGAGGAGAATGAGACCGGAAAGGATCCTCCAGCTCTCCTGGGTTGGAGGGCTGGGTATACCGCATGGTATGCAAGACCTGCTTCACTATTTTGGTGATGTCCTGTTCTTTTGTTTTTGGGGGGGGGGAGTAGCAGGGGTTGAGAGATAATGGGGGTGATGGAGAGGATGGGACAGGCAGTGTGAGCAGGTCTCATCCCTGGGAAGAATAAACCAGGGTCCCGGTCTCTGTCCGCTTGTCCCCTGTAGGATACCACCTGTGAAGGTGGAGGGGCATGTTGTAAGGCAAAAGCCATCAGCTTGCCCTGTGGAATATGGGGTCCGTCAACGAGCCCATGGAATTATCATGAAATATGTCAGATGCTGTCAATGGAGCAGCCATGTATATGGCTGAATTTAAGACGGCAGAAAGTGTCATCTAGAGAGTATGAGTCCCCTTCGGAGCAGACAGACGAGGAAGCTGGAGGAAGGTGCTCCATCGGCGGAGCCACAGAAACAGTGGTCATCAACGGGCAACGCAGCCGGGTGTGAGAGGAGAGTTTTTCCCTCTTTACCCTGCCGAGAACCAGAGCTGGGGGAGCCCTTGATACGAGCCCCCTGGTTCTCCAACAGAGACATTTTCTGCTCCATAAGTAAATGCTGAATTTCGAGCAACCATCGTCGATGGGTTGCTCTTTTAAACTCCTGACAGGAGTTGCAGGAATTGGTGTCGTGTGTGGGTCCCAGACACTTTACACATGCTGTGTGGTTGTCAAAGCAGTATATCTTCCTACCGCAACGGCAGGAACAAAATAGAGCTTGTTTGGTTGAAGAATCTTTAGACATTCGTTTTTGTAATCCAGTTCTCGTTGATGACTGCTACACAGAAGTTGAACTACCTGCTGTGCCAGCTGAAGACGGCACTGCAGGAAAATTAACTGAGGATACCAGGGACTGCCCACACTTGTACAGGAAGCAGGAAGATGATGTCATATGTGGGCGGTCCCTGGTACAAAACTGCTCGAAGAGCTGCCGTGTCACAGTGCCCTCTGCTGGAAACTCCCAGAAGTAATTACCTATTACAAGAGACCATTCCGTGGAAGATCTGCTGTGAATAACCTCTCTTTTCCTGTACACTTTCCTTCCTTTCCCTCTCACTCAGAGGGTGCTATTCAAGCTCCAGGTGGAGGTGGCAGTTCTGATCCTCATTGCTTCCCTATGGCCTTGAGAGATCTGGTTCCCACTACTGCAGCAGCTGGCAGTGGAACTGCCAGTACCCCTACAGTTGTGCCAGGGGCTTCTGTCACAGGAACACAGAACCCTGGTCCGTCCGGACCTCAGATCGCTTTGTCTCCATGCTTGGCTCCTGAAAACATAGCCGTTGCTAGATTTGGAGTTTCTCAAAAGGTGGCGGATGTCCTAGTGGCTGCCAGAAAGCCTTCCACCTGGGCCACTTATTCAATGAAATGGAAGCAGTTTGCTTTGTGGGCTGCTTCTCATCACTTAGATACATTTACCTCTCTAGTAAATCAGGTTCTAGAGTATCTGCTGTCATCATTAGATGTAGGTCTGCAGTATTTCTCTATCAGAGTGCACTTGGCTGCCATTTCAGCTTACATTGTGCTTACTGAGGGTCTTATGGTTGCAGAGTTGGAGGTGACCTGTATGTGTTTAAGCGGCTTTCTGCACTTGAAGCTTCCTATCTGTAATCCAGTCCCAGCATGGGACCAGGGTCAGACTGAGGTGCGGGGGGGGGCCCAGCTGGAAATCAGTAATGGGGCCCGAGGGTCATAGTCCTATCAGCTTTACACTTCAGTTTGGTACTGTACAAAGACTCTATTTTTGCACTTTAGATTTTTCTGCAGTGATCAGAACATCCCATTTAAACATAAAATAGTTGATACATTTAAGGATTTTCAGAGTCTGGGAGTTGGGTAAGAGCACAAGCGAGGGGGTCCACCTGGAAATTTCCAGGTATACGGGTGGGCCAGTCCAACACTGCTTGGGACCTGGTTTTGTGTTGGAAATGCTTACTTTTGCTCCTTTTGAGCCAGCCACGACTTGTGGCTTACATTTTCTTTCTTGGAAAGCATTGTTTCTAGGGGCATGGATATGTTCTATCCACACTGTCTGGCAGGTACCTCGCCGCTTTAAGATGGTCTGGAAAGTCTTCAAGCTGGCTCCTCCCACCCACTCGGGTGATGAAACTCTCGGCTCCGCCCCGTGACGCCAGATCTTCCCTACTGTTTGGAAGCATCAGGTTCCCTCCTTAGCGCTCTCGCGTTTTGCAGGCTCTGTCTCTAAAAACTTCAGATACCATCCCTGGTGCAGGAAATGTGGTTGTGCTCCTTGGACCTCCAGGACGCGTTCTTTCACGTCCCAGTCTGTCCGTCTCATCAGCGGTTCCTCCGCTTTCGGGCAGAGAAAACCCTCTACAAGTTCCGGGCCATGCCGTTCGGCCTCTCATCAGCTCCCAGGGTCTTCACCATATGCATCGCAGTGGTGGCAGCATTCCTGCGGTGCCAAGGGGTCCATGTCTACTCTTACCTGGATGACTGGCTGATAGCAGGACCCTCCAGGTTGGTGGTGGAGCGGTCCAGAGATCTAGCCCTCCAGGCTTGCTCTCAACTCTGCTTCCTCATCAGTGGGGCCAAGTCGGTACTTGTGCACTCGCAGGTGACTCAGTTCATCGGGGCGGAGCTCGTCTCTCTCTCTCTGAGCCAGAGCCCCAGCTCCTGGCGGACAGGGATGAGGTCCTTTCCTCTTTTGCCCATTCATTTCTGGTTGGGCAGTTGCACCCTGCTCGGGACTTCCTGCACCTTCTGGGTCTCATGGCAGCTTGCACCAGCGTGGTCCATTGGGCCTGCAGGCATGTACGCCCCCTGCAGTGAGGGCTGGCCCGCCAGAGGTCTCAGCACTCAAGTCATCTAGACCAGTCAGTCTGTGACCCAGGAGATGTGGGACGGCCTGCAGTGGTGGCTCGTCCCATGTCATCTGCAGGAGGGAATCCCGTTCGTCCGCCCTGTGCTGACGGTCATCCTGACGACTGACTCCTCTCTGATGGGTTGGGGTGCCCATGTGGGGGAGCACAGAGCCCGACGGACTCTGTTCCCGTCAGGAGTCCCGATGCCACATCAACCTGCTGGAGCTTCGAGCGGTCTGGCTAGCCCTGACCGCCTTCGCTCAGTTTGTTCGGGGTCAAGTGGTCCAGGTCCAGACTGAAAACACCATGACCATGTACTATCTCAACAGACAGGACGGGATACACTCCTTGCCTCTGTGCAAGGAAGCTCTTCACATTTGGTCTCTCGTGCTCAGCCTAGAGGCGGATCTCCTAGCCATTCATGTGGCAGGAGCCTCGAACAGTCGAGCCAATGCCCTCAGCTGGATAGGCGATGCATCTCATGAGTGGTCTCTCCTGCCGGAGACAGTACAAGACCTGTTCTCTCACTGGGGCACACCTCAGGTAAACCTGTTCGCCTCCAGGGAGAACACCAAGCTGACGCTGTACCATGCCCGCTCACCTCAGCAGAGCTCGCTGCAGGGGGATGCCTTCTCCATGCCATGGACCCCAGGCCTCTTCTGTGCCTTCCCGCCTCTGTCCTTGATCCACAAGGTGCTCCTCAAGATCAGGAGGGACAAGGCACAGTTGATCCTGGTAGCCCCAGACTGGCCTCGCCAGTTCTGGTATCTAGATCGCTTCAGCTCCAGGCTCCCGAGGCGGCTTCCAGCCCGCCTGGACCTGCTCTCCATCAGTGAGGGGAAGGTACTCCATCCAGACCTTCAATCCCTTTACTTGACAGCCTGGTTCCTGAGCGGCTAGAGTTCCAGGCCTTGGGTCTTTCCAACGAGGTCCTCAATGTCGATGAGGCGTCTCGCAAGGAGTCGACCAGAAAATGCTAATGCCTTCAGACGGAAGAGATTCTCCGTTTGGTGTCAGGGCAAGGGATTTGACCCCTCGTCCTGTCCGCTGGCTAGCATTCTGGACTACCTGTGGTACTTTTCCCAGCAGGGGCTTTGGTCGACGACCCTCAAGGTGCACCTGGCAGCCATCTCTGCTTACTGGGCATGGGCCGGCAAGCAGTCTGTGGCGTAGGAGAAGGTGGTCTGGCACTTTTTCAAGGGCCTAGATCACATATCCCCTTCGGTGTGTGAACCACCACCTCCGTGGAATTTACTGCTGCTGATATTGCCCAAGTTCATGGGCAAGCCATTCGAACCAATGCACAGGTGTGACATCTCTCACCTGTCGTGGAAGACCGCCTTCTTGGGGCCTATCACCTCAGCCAGAAGGATTGGGGAGCTCCAGGCACTTTACATTGAAGCTCCCTACCTCGTCTTCCACAGGGACAAGGTTGTCCTGCGCCCCCACCCGAAATTTCTCCCTAAGGTGGTGTCAGAGTTTCACCTTAACCAGGTGTTGACTGCCGGTGTTCTACCCCAGTCACACCTCGGAGGCCGAGTACAGGCTCCATACTTTGAACCTGAGAAGAGCGCTCTCCTACTACAAAGCATACGGTGGAGGTTTGGGGAGAGGTTCGCCAGCTGTTTGTCACCTATGCTGAAGTCGCACCAGGCAGACCTGCAGCAAAGCGGTCTATTAGCAGGTGGGTCACTTCTTGCATTGATCTCTGCCATAGGTTGGCGGGTAGGGAGCCTCACGTAAGGCTTAGAGCTCATTCCACCCATCATACCGCTGCGTCAGTGGCTGTTTCTAGGGACGTCCCTATCCAGGAAATCTGCAGGGCTGCTACCTGGAAGTCAGCACACACCTTCATTTCCCATTACCACATCGACCATGAGTCACGCCAGGATGCTGGTTTTGGAACCTCAGATCTTACTTTGAGAAACAGCTCTTGCAGCAGGTTACACCATTAGGACTGAAGCCGGCAGGCGCCAGGATCCCACGGAAATTTTCTAGCTAGCAGTATTTAGCGGGGACCGCCTCCGATGTCGATCCCGCCCCCCGACGTCAGGCATAGTATATAAGGAGGCGGTCCCCCAGAATCCCCAGTTCTTTTCCTGCCGTTGACTCGCCAGCATCGGCCTCTCGGTCTCTACCTAGCGCACAACTTAGAACTTCAAGAGTTTCTCCAAACTAAAGTTCTCTCCAACTCCTTCACTTGAGGGACACCTTTCCAAGTGTGCCTGTGGAAAACCGATCGCTTTCAAGGATCCTCATTCCTCCTGTGTGCGGTGCTTAGGCCCAGACCACGACACCAAGGCCTGCACCTTTTGCCAAGGGTTCAACAGCCGCACCAGGATCCACCATCAGAAGGCACTTCAGGCTTACCTGCTGGAAGAAAGACTTAGGATGGACCAAGCACCTTCCTCCAGGGGCGATTCTTCTTCCAAGGCCCATAAACACTGGGACAAACACTGAGAGAAAGCAAGGTCCAGATCCCCGAATCGCGCCTCAGGCTCCACCAGGTTGGACCACTCTTCCTCCAGGGCTCGTTCTCACCCCCTCCGGTCAAAGTCCGAGCCTCAGGCGGCTCTTTGACTCTCCAGCCCATCAAGACTTCAAGGCCCTCGGCTTCCTCCACTCCCTCTCGGGCCTCTTCCAAGTCTTCCGAACGCCATAAGTCTTCCTCATCAACCCAACGTTGGGACCCTGACTCCAGGTCGGTTTCCCAGCCTCCCAGAGGACCCGATCCACCACCCAGGAAGACTAAAGACCTGACGTCCCTAAAGCGGACGTCGTACCAGTCAGCCAAGCATACAGAGTCGGACAGGCATTCGCCGGAGCCGTGGACACCAGCCAGGCACCAGACACCAGCCGGGCGTAAGCCGGACCCAAAGACATCAGACAAGCGACCGACGTCGGTCTCGCATTCACCGGAGCCAAAGACCACCCCATAGTCACAGGGATTCAATGGAGGAGGACATGACGCTGCCCGAAGACCAGGTGGGCGACATTGAGGATGCCGGGCTCCCGAGGGAACCTTCGCCCAACCCGGAGACACCCGCGGACCTGACCCCAGCGACAGACCACCGGCGCCAGGCCCGTCGGGCATGAACCTGCAAGAAGTAAAGGACCTCTTTACTTTCTGGTGGGACACCATCTGAAAGGATGTGGTCCCTGTAAAACCTTCTCCTCCTCCACCACAGGGGCCAGCAGGATGACCACCAACTCCTAAGGAGCAGACTCCACCTCCCAGGGGTAGATCCAAGGATCGGAGAAGGCCTCCCTCAAGAGCTCCATCAGGGTCTCCCAGCCCCAAGCGACCCAGACGTCGTCGGTATACTCCATCAGGCGAGGACTCCAGATCGGATACTTTGGATTACTCCAGATCTCCTTCTCCACCCAGCATTCCATCACCTGACCCACATGACCTGCCCAGGTCTACTCCGGATGATCCCTCTTTCTCTGAGATCATGAGGCACATCCAGGACAACATGGGATAGGATGCTGAAGACCTCGATCCCGGAAGACAGCGCCTTGCCTGTTTTCTTCAGCAGAAAGACCCAAAGCCTGTGGTAGTGCCACCCTTGGTGGACACCTTAGCGGACGTCACCAAGGCTGCATGGAAGCATCCGCACTCTACTCCTCCAGTGCCAAAGAAAGCTGACCACCTGTACAAGGCCCCGAGAGAGGACCAGTACTTGGTTCAACAACCTCTGGCCGATTCCCTGGTCATTACAGCCTCACATGACTGGTCCCAAAGACCGCAACACATGAGTACACAGCCACCGGACCAGGAATCCAAACAGTTGGATGCCCTTGGGAGACGCATGTATGCAGCCGCTACATGCTTTCATCAGGTCTCTGAACTACTTAACCCACATGGTACAGTTTCAGAACGCCCTATGGGAACAGGGCCAGGACCTGGTCGACAAACTTCCGGATGGCGATCAGAAGCGGAGCTCCTAAACCTTCCCTTTGAGGGTCTGATGTGGGTACTAAGTACTCACCGCATGACACGATTCTGTTGGACTCGTCCACCAGAGTTGCAGCTTCAGGCGTCTGTCTCCGGCGACACTCTTGGCTCCGTGTCTCCGGCTTCACCCCGGACATACAGAAGAACATTCTTGACGTCCCCTACAGTGGCGAAGTACTCTTTAGTGAAGCCTCGGAGAAGGTTATCACCAAACTTCAGGACACTGGGAAGGCAGTTAGGTCTATACAGGCCATGTACAGATCCAGACCTGGTTCCTTTCGTAGGAACCAGAGCCATTTTCGCAGCCAGCAACAAAGGCTGCAGCCACATTCCGGCCAGCAACAAAGGGGCACCTTTCAGCGGAAAGCCCAGTCTAAGTTGTCCCCAGGCAGAGCCCAACGCTACACTAAACTGGACCAGCCTGCAGGGACCAGTGCTGCCACAGCATGACTCCTTCCCGGCCCCTGCCCCTCCTCTGGATCAGTGGGCACAAAAGGTTGGGGATCTCATCGCTCGCCACTTTTTAGGGTGGCAGTCTATTACCACCGATCGGTGGGTTCTCCAGTTGGTCAAGAAAGGTCACTTCATAGAATTTCTCGACCACCCACCGGCAAGGCCTCTCCTGCTTTCCCGTTACTCTGGTCTGCACGCCCTGCTCATACAGCAGGAGGTGCTCGCGCTTCTGGGAAAAGAAGCAGTAGAGCACTTACCACGGAACCAGAGGAGTGCAGGGTATTATTCTCACTTCTTTCTGGTTCCCAAGAAAACAGGGGACCTCCATCCGACACTGCGCCTCAGCGACCTCAACGAGTCAGTCCTGTACAAACGCTTCCGCATGGTGATCCTCCCAGGTCTGATTCCCATACTCAAGCAGGGCGCCTTTCTAGCGTCCTTGGACATGCAGGATGCTTACCTGCATATACCCATTGCTCAAGCGCACAGGAAGTTTTTGCGCTTCGAGTTCCAGGGCCACCATTATCAGTTCCGGACGCTCCCCTTCGGGCTGTCATCAGCACCTTGGGTATTCACAAAGTGTATGGCGGTCATAGTGGTGACTCTGAGGAGACAAGGCCACTACGTGTTCCCCTACCTGAATGATTGGCTTCTCATGGCGCCCTTTCAGGAGGCCTTGATGTCCGCCATTCATTATACTCAGTCTCTGTTCGAGACGTTGGGCATCATTATCAATTGAGAAGTCCCGCCTGGTTCCATGACAGACTCTGTAGTTCATAGGCGCAGTTCTGGACACCGTCCAGGGGAAAGCCTTTCTTCCCCAGGACAGAGCGGAACACATCAGATCCCTCATCAGGGACATTTTGGCAAAGAAGACCGTTCCTGCCAGATCGGTCCTTTGCCTGCTCGGACGCATGGCTACGGCCGTTGCAACAGTCCCGCTTGCTCGTCTCCACCTACAGGTCACCCAGTGGATGTTACGGGTCCAATGGGATCAAAAGCAAGACTATCTGCAGGTCCCAATCCGGATCACGAAGGCCGTAATCCGGGATTGACAATGGTGGCTAGATCTGAAGAATCTATCGGCGGGAATCCCCTGCATTGCGCCGTCTCGGATTGTGACACTCTCCACAGATGCCTCAGGGCTCGGATGGGGTGCACACCTCGACGATGTCTGGTCTCTGGGCCTGTGGACAGCCCAAGAGACTCATCTCCACGTAAATATCCTGGAAATGAGAGCAGTTCTTTACGCCCTGCAGGCCTTCCAATAGGAGATTCCACCGGGTACTCTTCTGCTACAAACAGACAATTCCGTGGTGATGTATTACCTCAACAAACAAGGAGGCATCCATTCCTACCCGCTTTGCAGGGAGGCCATGAGGGTGTGGGATTGGGTTTTGCAACACGGCACAAACCTCATTGCTGTTCATGTCTCAGGAGTGGGCAACGTCATTGCAGACGGCCTGAACCGTTCTCAGGCCAAAGTCCACGAGTGGGAACTGCTCCAGGAGGTAGTAGAGGATCTGTTTCGCAGATGAGGTACACCAGAGTTGGACCTTTTCGTGTCCTCATCCAACGCAAAACTGCCCAATTTTTGCTCGCTAGATACAGGGCCTGGTGTTTTCTGGTGAGACGCGTTGTCCCTCTCCTGGCGAGCAGATTCCTCTATGTCTCCCCTTCCATTGATCCAGAGGTTCCTTCTGAAACTTTGCAGAGAGCAGCGGCGCTGATACTTATCGCGCCGTTCTGGCCCAGAGAGATTTGGTTCCCTCTACTGCATCAGCTATCCCGGGAACTTCCGGTGCCTCTGCCAATCAGCTGTCACTTGTTGTCACAGGAGGCGGGCTCCTTGGTCCATCCAGACCTTTGTTCGCTGAGCCTGCACGCTTGGCTCCTAGAGACATAGCCATTTTGCAACACGGGGTCTCACAAGAGGTAGCTGACGTTCTGGTGGCCACAAGAAAACCGTCCACTCATGCTACTTATGCCATGAAATGGTGCCGGTTTTGCCTATGGGCTCAAGCGTGGGGGTTTTCGTCTCTAGACTGTCCGGAAAAGTCAGTCTTGGACTACCTCCCCTCTCTTTTTCAGACAGGCTTGGCCTACTCCTCGATCAAAGTACACCTTTGTGCCATCTCAGCCTATCACACTCCTATAGGCCAACGTTCTATAACTCAGTTGGACACGGCACGCGCCTTCCTGAGAGGTGTCCTCCACCTTAGACCTCCGATTAAGTATCCTAGTCCTCCATGGGATTTAGCCTTTGTCCTGGAGCAGCTTACGCTGCCACCTTTTGAACCAGCCGCGGATTGTGAGCTACGTCTCCTTACATGGAAGACGTTGTTTTTAGTTGCCGTTACTTCGGCCAGAAGAATTTCCGAGCTTCATGCACTGATGTGCAAAGAATCTTATTTGGTTTTCCACCAGGACAGGGTATCCTTACGGACCAATCTGAAGTTTCTTCCTAAGGTGGTTTCCGCTCTCACTCTTAATCAAGATATCTATCTACCAGTGTACTTCCGTAAGTATTCGAATTGAGGAGAGGCCCTGTTGCACACTTCAGATGTGCATAGGTGTCTTCGATACTACCTGAACAGGACCAAACACCACAGAAAATCTGATCAGCTTTTTGTCTCCTTCGCCCACAGTACGCTGGGAGCTCCTGTTTCCAAACAGTCGCTGTCTAGGTGGCTTATATATTGTATCACGTTCTGTTACCAAAAGCGCAACAAACCCTTACTGGGCGCAGTTAAGGGTCATTCCACAAGGGGGGTGGCTACCTCCTTTGCAGCCTTAAAGAACGTGTCCACCTCAGCCATTTGTGCAGCAGTGACTTGGAGCACTGTGCACTCCTCTATCAGGCATTATAGCCTGGATGTTGCATCGAGGCGAAGAGCAGGTTTTGGTGTAGCTGTCCTTCAAGGACTTCTGTCCTAGGCTTAGGTTTCTACCTTCCCTCCTCCCGATGGTGTGGGATTTCCACTATTGCTTGGGAATTAGTCCTTCAAACACCATGAAGTCTTGCTATATTATAACATTAGCAGTCAGCCACTGCAGCTGAACTGCCCCGGAGAGGAAGGAGTTAACTCCAGAGGATCTGGAGTTCTACAGCGCGAAGGCGCTGTGCCCAAAGCTCTATCTGGCAGTTTCAAATGAAACTGTCAGATTCTTTACTCCGCTTCACTGAACAGTCGCTCCGGAGATCAGCTCCTTCAGCTCGGTTCAGCGAGTATTTTTAGTTCATTTGAACGGCAAAGTCATTATTTTTACCGCATTTGGTTTTAAAGCTCTATCTGGTAACCGTAAGTACTAAATTTTAAGTCTGTGTGGAAAATTAATTATCGGTTCGGTTTTGAACCGATCGGTTTGTTATTTCTGCATTTAAAAGTGTACAGTGGGTTTTAGAGTGCGGTTCCGGTTCTTATCGGTTCTAAAAACCAGAATTATAACGTTTTTTCAAATACCCGTGACACGGTTAGGAACCGATAAGGTGTCTTGCCTGGCACTGCCATCAAAGCAAGTTTTGGTTAGGCTGGCATTATGTCTGAGAAACCCAAAGAAAAACCGGCCCACTGGGTTTCAACACTGTGATGTCTGTGGGAGGCCTTTGCCAAGGCTGACCCACACTCCACTTGTGTTTATTGTCTGGGGCTGACCACCTCCTGTCAGACTGCCAGGTGTGTAAAATTTCCTGCAGCCACCCTGGAAAGAGATTGGGCCAGCTCGGGAATGAGAGGCCAAAAGTCCGCTGACCGGATGGCCAGCCTGGTCCAGTACCCACTGGACCAGAGGGGCTCCCTCTGACCAGGGCGAGACTTCCTGGGCAAAAAGAAAGGCTGGTTTAGAGGAACCAGTCCCGAGTAAAAGACAAGGAAATCAGTAGGTTTGGGGTCCAAAATTGTGTCTCCAACTGCTGCAGAGATAGCTAAAGCCATTCAGATTGTCCAGTCACTGTCTCAGGGATCTGTAGAACCACCAACAGTTGGTAAAAGGTTGGTTCGTTCAGTCCCAGTGGTTCAGAGATTTTGAAGTTGAGGATTTTATGAACCACAGGAGGGAGGAGGAATTTGATCAATATATGTGTGGCTGGGGGGTCTGGGCGTGCCCATTGAACGGACACTTCTCCAGACAGACCTTTAGAATCTCCTCCTATTCTGTCTGAGTCCCTTCTTTCTTTATTTTTACAAAAGGTTGCAGAAACCCTCCAGCTTCCTTTAGAGAGGCTGTGGATGAGCAGAGGAGCCTGATTTTGTGGAAATGATGGATATTCCAGAGTCTAGGAGGTTGTCTATTCCTTTGCATAAGTCATTTAGGAAGCAAACAACAAAGATTTTAAAAAATCCTCATTCTGTCCCTCCTGTAGATAAAAAAATGGACAGAAGGTATACTTTGTCAGGCTCGGATACAGACTTCCTTACTGAACAGTGTAGTCATGTAGGTGTGGTACAAGCTGCAGCCTGTGACAAGGCTAATATTCCTCTGGCCTCACATCCTCCTGATAAGGATTCCAGGAAGATTGATGCCATGGCAAAGAAACAGTATATGGCAGCTTCTTTGGGACTCAGGCAGGCAAATTATATGGCTTATGTGGCTAGATATCAGAAATCTAGGTGGGACACAGTATTGCAGTTAGCCAAGCAGGCCATGGCCAGCTAGTAGTGAGTTGGAACAGGTGGCTGCTGATGGCATTGAAGCCTCTAAAGTTCAATTTCATACTGCTGTTGATGTTAATGATGTTTCCTCTAGGGTCATGGCCACTTCTGTAGCTTTCCGTGGGTTGGCATAGCTCAGATGCCTAATCTGTCCCAAGATACCCAGTCAAAGGCTATGGATTTTCCTGTAGTGGGAAATTCTCTGTTTGGGGAGCAAACAGAAAACTATATAAAAAGATGGATGAATACAGAACTACCTACAAAAGTGCCCAGGCTAAGGAGAAGCATGCCATGCCACAAGGCATGCTCCCAGAGGTAGAGGGCAGGCCTTTTTCAGGCCTTTTACCAATTTCAAGCCTCCTCTGCTGTCTCGCAGAAGGTTTCTTCAGAGGCAGGGGTAGACGAGGCACAAGTAGACCGTCCCCCTTCCCTCAGCCTAAGGCTGCTGCTAAGCAGGCACCCTGATGGGGTGCCCAGGGCCAATTCTTCTGTACCAGTGGGGGGCAGGTTGGCCTATTTCAGCCGGAACTGGCTGTCCCTAACTACGGACAGATGGGTTCTGGAGGTAATAGGCCAGGGTCTGGTTCTCAGCTTCAAACACTTTCCAAAGATGAGAGCCAGACATTTCCCCTACAAATCCTTCAAAGCCCTTGCTTTGGAAGCAGAGGTTTCTTCTCTTCTGGACTGCAAAGCAGTGGAAGGGTTCCTCCTTGCCATCAGGGCAAGGGCTTTATTCAAGATACTTTCTTACCCCAAAAGACAGGAGAATGGCGGCCCATTCTAGATTTAAGGTACCTGAACAAGCATCTTTTGAAACCAAAGTTCAAAATGTTGACTCTGGCAATGATATTGCCTTCCCTAAGGCCAGGGACTGGCTAGCTTCCTGGACCTCAAGGATGCCTATTTTC
This sequence comes from Neoceratodus forsteri, assembly GCA_016271365.2. NCBI lineage: Eukaryota > Metazoa > Chordata > Ceratodontiformes > Ceratodontidae > Neoceratodus > Neoceratodus forsteri. The sequence continues at coordinate 93,594,224 of CM057451.1, forward strand.
ATGTTCTGATCAGGCCTTCTCACGAAAGTACCTCAGGTTCGAACTGCCCTCAGGCCACTACCAGTTCAGGGCAATGCCCTTCGGCCTGACCTCTAGCCAAGGGTATTCACAAATGTCTCGCTGTAGTAGTGGCTCACTTAAGAAGGAAGGGTTGCTGTGTTTCCCTACCTGGACGACTGGCTCATTGTGGGTCAGTCTCCAGGTCAGGTGAAACCTATTTGCAAGTCACCCAGCAGCTTCTCACTTCCCTGGGATTCCTGCTAAACTTACCAAAGTCAGTTCTGGAACCGGTTCAGGTCCTAACTTTCATAGGCAATTGAACACAAGGTTAGCCAGGGCTTTTCTTCCCTCGGAAGGGTGGACAGACTCATCGCCCTGGCATCCTCCTTTACCCTGTGGTCTCTCGACCAGCAAGGCATTTTCTGCAACTCCTTGGGCACATGGCTGCTTCCACAGCTGTCGTGCAGGAGCAAGATTCCAGATGAGGGACATTCAGTTCCATTTGAGGGCCTATTGGTCTCAAAGGAAGGACCCCCTTACCAAGTTGGTTCCAGTTACTCAAACTCTGATCCTAGCCCTCCACTGGTGGCAGGTCCAGAGCAATTTAAGACAGGGGGTTCCCTTCATTCCCATTTCTCACTCCCTCACCCTCACTACGGATGCCTCCCTGTTAGGGTGGGGGGCTCACCTGGGTGATCTTGCCACCCAGGGAGTGTGGTCTCCTCAGGAATCTCTGCTCCGCATCAATCTGTTGGAACTCAGAGCTGTCTTTTTAGCTCTTCGGGTGTTTTCAGATTCTGTCCAGAACAAAGTGGTTCAAGTCAGGACAGAATACCACCACAATGTGGTACATCAACAAGCAAGGGGGCACTCGGTCTTCAGCCTTGTGCACCGAAGCAATGAAGTTGTGGTCTCTGGCGTACTCTCGAACACCTCCTGATAGCGGTTCACCCCAGGGAAGGACAATGTCCTGGCGGACGCCCTCAGCAGAATTTCTCAGGGCCATCACGAATGGGCTCTGAATCCACAAGTGCTGGGGTCCGTCTTTGCCAGATGGGGCACTCCTCAGATAGATCTTTTCACAGCCCCAGACAACCATCAACTTCCTCTTTTCTGTTGCAGGCCTGCAGTACTGGGCTCAGTCCCTCTGGGCCTTTCTGTTGGACTGGAAAGGGAAGTTCCTGTATGCCTTTCCTCCCTTTCCTCTTCTTTTCAGGGTACTAGTAAAATCAGATCTCAACCTTGCAGAGTGATTCTGATTGCCCCAGATTGAGCCAGACAGCCCTGGTACCCTCTGCTTCTGTCCTTGGCAGTCCACCTGCCCTGAGCCTACAGAGTCCGACTTACTGGCCTGTGCACAGGGGAGAGTGTGGTATCCGGACCTCAAATCCCTCCACCTCAAGGCTTGGCTCTTGAGGAGCTAGAATTTGCTGACTTACACCTTTCTCAAGGTGTCATGGATATTTTAAAGGCTTCTAGGAAGCCTTCCACTAGGGCCACTTATAATTCTAAGTGGAAGAGGTTTTCCATCTGGTGCTCTGAGAGGCAGATTATCCCAGAATCTGCTGATCTTCCCATACTTCTGGAATATTTGGTCCATCTGAATTCCCTAGGCCTTAGACCAGCTACCCTGAAGGTTCATCTGGCAGCTGTCTCTGCTTTTGTGTCAGCAGGAAGCCTGCCTCCTTTCTTCTCACCCTGTGTTCTCCAAGTTTTTTAAAGGGTTACTTCATACTAACCCTCCTTTTCGGGAACCAGCTCCCGCCTGGGACCTGAATATTTGCATTGCTCAGTTAATGCAACCCCCCTTTGAGCCTCTGTCTTCAGCAGAGCTCAAGTATTTAACTTGGAAAACCGTTTTCCTAGTAGCTATCACCTCTGCCAGACGCATAAGTGAGTTACAGGCCCTGTCAGTGGAAGAAGATTTTATCTCTTTCCACAGAGATAAGGTAGTCCTTAGGACTAGTAGAAAGTTTTTGCCTAAGGTGGTTTCTGATTTCCACCTGAATCAATCTCTCTCTCTCTCTCTCCCAGTATTTTTCACTGAGCATTCTTCCTCAGGTGAGAGGAGACTGCACAGCTTGGATGTCAAAAGAGCCTTAAGCTACTATTTAGAGCGCACCAGAGGTCATAGGTTCGAATCCCTCCAACTGTTTCTTACCTATGGCGAGGTTGGCAAAGGAAAACCTGCCACTAAGAGAACAATTGCAAGGTGGATTGTTTCTTGTATCCAATTCTGTTATCAGAAACTAGGTAGAGTACCCCCCTCAGGATTGAGGGCCCACTCCACCAGGGGTACAGCTGCGTCTCTAGCGGCTGCTAGGGACATTCCCATTCTGGAGATTTGTCAAGCTGCTACCTGGAAGACAGTTCACACCTTTACAAGCATTATTCCCTGGATGTCCAGTCCAGGAGATGCTCGGTTTAGCACAGCTGTGCTTCAGAGCCTATTTCCTAAGTAGGTTCTGACCCTCCTCCATGGAGGTACTGCTGTGTAATCTGCTAATGTTATAATATAGCAAGACTTCATGGTGTTTGAAGAAAAAATTACTCACCTTAGTAATTGCTTTTCTTCTCATGGAGTCTTGCTATATCTCTTTCCACCCTCCCTCCTGCCTCTCAGAACCTCTACTTGGGTAGGGGTGTCAATTAGTGCAAGCACTGTGTCATGCCATTGTAGTTATCCTTTACCCTCTTTCCTTTGGGTTAGGGATCTGGTTGCTTTCATTTAGGTTATTTATATTGCCCCTTCCTGGACTTGAGTCTTGGGGAAAGGCGGAGTTCATAATGTGCTTGTCAAGGGTGGTAAAGCGAACCATAATACCATCAATTTTGTTATTATGGTTCTGGGTGTTTCTTTGTTGTTTATATTGTTGTTACTACTACTAGTAGGTAGCCATGGGCTAGTGTAGTTTTTCCACACAGACTTTCTGTTCTTTGATGTTAGCTTCGTAAAGATCTGACAGTTTCATTTGAAACTGCCAGATAGAGCTTTGGGCACAGCGCCCTCGGGCTGTAGAACTCCAGATCCTCTGGAGTTAACTCCTTCCTCTCCGGGGCAGTTCAGCTGCAGTGGCTGACTGCTAATGTTATAATATAGCAAGACTCCATGAGAAGAAAAGCAATTACTAAGGTGAGTAATTTTTTCTAATGGTGTAACCTGCTGCAAGAGCTGTTTCTCGAAGTAAGATAGCACAGTTACGTATGAACTTACCGTAACAGTAGATCTTCGAGAACAGCCCTTGCAGCAGGTACTTTCCCTCCCACCATCCCTGCTGGAGGTAGATTTTTTGGTTCCAATATCCTTCTCCTAGGATCAGGTGTTTTCAATTCTAATCTGATTGCCATTTGATGGTGGATCCTCAGTCTCCTCTTCTGATGTCATCCAGCGGCCGGGGAGTCTCCGGCTGGAGAACTGGGGATTCTGGGGGACCGTCTCCTTATATACTATGCCTGACGGCTGAGGCGGTCCCCGCTGAATACTGCTAGCTAGAAAATTTCTGTGGGGTCCTGGCGCCTGCCGGCTTCAGTCCTAATGGTGTAACCTACTGCAAGAGCTGTTCTCGAAGATTTACTCTTACGGTAAGTTCTTACGTAACTGTACTTTCTCTAGTCCCTGTTCCCTAAGTAGGGAGTGTGCACATTGCCCTCCCTCTTCCCAGAGAACTGGTAGGAGTCTGCCAGACAGTGTGGCTAGAAAAACATATCCAAGCCCCTAGAAATACAGGTTACTGACATGTAACTGGAAATCTTATCTGTGTCAATCTTCACCATTTATCACCTCTGGGTATAGTGGCCGGAGGCCATGACCCTGCGGAAGCTTTTTTTATTTTTTTTGATGGATGAAGTCAACACACCATCGGTGCCGCCCTCGAGGCCAACACACTGCATGGCGCTCACAGGTTGGCCATTGGGTGTCGTCAACCCTGCCCTCCCGCTAGTTCTTAGTCTCCCACCATAGTGGTCTTATCTCGTGGGAAGCTCTCTGCACAAGAGGCCTGCTGTCTTCTTTCAAGCCTTCGACGCCGAATCAGTCGATGGCAACACAGTTTGATGCCACTCTTATCTCCTGCCGGTTCCGTCGTTCACCTCTCGACGTCGATGGTAAGACTGTTCCTTTTCTTTATTGTTAGCGACGTCGAGTCTTTGTTTAGTTGTTTTTCCGTAGGTCATGTCTCAGCTGGGGGGCAATAAATCTTCGAAGACAGGAAGGCCCCCTATGCATTGGTGCCCTTTCAACCGTAAATACTCAGTCACCGACCAGCATGACGGTTGCCTCATGTGTTTTGGCCCGCTTCACGACATGGATTTGTGCGATGCCTGCTTATCCATTGACTGTCGTGTCATCGAATAACACGCGTGGAAAGTTGGACGAGCTCCGCCAACTTTCGGGCGGTGGGCGCGCACTCGACGAGCCAAGCCACTGTCTCTTGGCCTTTCCTCTGGGTCCCCTTCTGGTTCTGTACAGACCGTAGAGGAGAGGGCTTCTGCTTCTAGTAGCCTCGCCATTGTAGAAGCCCCTTCCGTAGTGCAGGAGGCCCAGTCAGTCTCCGGGGGCGGAGGCATCGCAGTGGCAATAGCCCCTTCAGAGGTGAAGGCTCCCCTGGTGTCGTCTTCTCGGGCTGGGAAGCCTGGGTCGGCGCCGTCAGTCGGTGCTGTCTTGGGCCTCTGCACCATTCGTGGCACTGTGGGCCCTGATTGCTCCATGGTTGGCGCCAGTCCACTCGCCGCCATCTCTGCTGTCAGCGCCATTTGCATCACCGATGGTGCTGTCGGTACTGTGGGAGGCTCTACGGCACCGTCCTTGACTGTTTCTCGCCTTGGCACCGTTTATGGCGCCAAGACTGAGCATGGCACCGTGTCCTACTCTGGTGCCGCCATGCACTGAGCTAGGACACGGCGCCCGTGGGGCTGGGCCATCTCAGCGCCGAGATTGTCTGAGCAGTCGCCGGCACCGTCCCTGGTCTCGACGCTGCTTGCTGCACCATGGGTCTGGGGGGGCACTGTGACATGCTCCGGCTCCAGTACTGCTACTGCCCTCGGCGCTGTGTCTTCTTCGTGCACCATCTGCAGTGCGGTTGGGGGCTTTGGCGCCGACTCGGGTGCAGTCCCTCAGACTGGTACCCAATTCGGTCAGGATGGCAGCAAGAGTCCACGTACAGTCTGGCACAGGACTTCGGTTTCCACCTCCTCAGAGGCAGAATTGGACTCTGAGTCAGATATGCAGCCTGACTCTTTGGAGTTGTCTGCTCAAGTGGACACCCTGATATTGTCCTCGACAGACCGGAACCATCCCTCCTCTGAGGAGCAGAGAGTTGCTTCTGGGTCCAGGATCAAGGGTGCTGACCAGCGGGCAGTGGTGCAGGCCACCATTGCTCTGCAGCCTGGCCTCGGAGGGTTTTCTGACCCCTCGGTGGTACCCCCTCTGGTGGTATGCCTGGATTGCCCAACTTTGGGGACGATCGGAGCACCCACAGGAGGGGAAGGTGCTGCTCTCTGGATAGTCCCTTCAGAGACTGACCAGAGTTGCCAGCTGCCTAGGCTGGCATTTTCAAGGAGAAGGGCTCTGACGGACTCCGAGGGGTAGGGATTCGACACAGTGACCCTTTTCTGGGACCCACCCAGGATCCGGAAGGAGTTGTAGTGGGGACCTCTGCCCTTCCTTTTCGGTCTCCTCGAGAGGGCCCTGATCTTCCCTTGTCAATCTTCACCATTCATTATTACTTGGGTGTAATGACCTGCTAGCTCTGACATTGTATATGTGTTCTGTTTAGCTTTACTGTTCTAGCTGCAACTGGCAATATTTGTTGAATGCTTTAAACAATCTACTTGTCAAATACTGTTTGTATTGCTATTATCCTATTGTCTACCTCTCCCTTGTGCTGCATCACATTGTACTGCTCATGTATTTTCACTTGTATACTCTCGGGCCGTGCCTGAAAATAGGCATCTCTATGTCTAGTGCACCCACCCGGTTACCAAAAGCAAATAAATAAGCCGGAGGCGCGCACCTGCCACGGGAGTGTTTTTTTTTTTGGGGGGGGGGGTCAGCGCCAACAGCACCGCCCCCGAGAGCAACGCACTATGTGGTGCGCGAGGACAGCCGTTAGGCACCGCAGACTCCTCCTCCATCACAGTTTTGTTTCTCCTGCCATCGAGGTAGCACCCGCTGCACATTTGAGTTAGAAATTTCGAAATATGCCTGTAGGCCTAGTACGCTCAAGTGACTTCCTTCATCTCGGTTTGTTTCCCAACACCGTTGACACGTTAAGACCGCTCCTTTTTAATATTTTTCATCGGCGCCGGAACTTTTCTGTTTATAGTTGTTTTTGCATCATGTCCGGTTCGGGAGCTAAGCGTAAGTCAAAAGCAGGCCATGCCCCCATGCATCGGTGCTCCTGTGGCCGGCATTTCCCCGTGACGGACCGGCATGATGTCTGCCTTCGGTACCTGGTACCTTACTGTGACATGGATAGATGTGACGCCTGTTTTTCAGTGGACCGCCATGTTCACGAAGTCCGCGCGTCTAAAGTCAGCAGGGCTCTGCCGACTTTCAGAGGACGGCGTTGATCTCAGGTTTCCCAGGCCAGGATTTTAGGCCCTTCCTCCGGGTCCCCTCCTAGGCCTATACTGTCTGGTGAGGAGGAGGCCTCCTCATCTACAAGCCTTGCTGAGGAGGAGGAGGAGGCTTCTTTTGCAGTGTCGGAGGAACATTGCGGCCCTCCTGGGGTCGCGTCAAGTCTACCTCGGCAGTCTCCTCCTTGAGTGCAGACTCCCCATTGTCAGCGACCCACAGTTGTTGGGTCCGCACTAGTGGACCCTCGGCGCTGCCTGCCGGTGTCGTCTCATACCCCGACGCCGTTCGCGGGGCTGGTGATCAGGGCGATGCCGCTTGCAGCGCCACCTTGCTTCTCAGCGCATTTTGCGGCGCTGCTTCTCTGGTAGACTACGCTGGCGGCGCTGTGTTGGACTCTGGGACCATGCATGGTGCCGGGGATTCGACCAGGGCTGTTGGCAAGTCGGGGCCGGGTAACGGTGCCACAGGTTATGTGCTGGGAACAGTTGGTGTCGCAAGCAACACCGGCCCGCTTCTCAGCGGACTCTTGGGGTAGCCAGCATCGAGGTCCTGCTGGTCAACTCTTCTTCGGAAGTGGGCAACTCGAACGTCGACCCGGTCTCGCACCCCGATTCCTTGGAGTCTGAGTGCTTTGGGAGGCGCAGTGTCAGGCGACCCTATTCCTGAGTCTCCGGAACACTCTTCCTCAGAGGACTCCTAGGCTGGGGGTGGCATGGAGTCTTTGGGGGAAGGTGTTTTGGGGATCGGGGAAGGAGCCATCCCCCCTGAGAGGGCAGTGGCAGCTGCCAGCCCTGGTGCTGCTGCGTCTTCCCGGGATGGATTGGAGGCTCTGTCCCCGGGGGGGGCTCCCCTCGGGGTCGACGGACCCCATCGCTGGAGTCGAGGATCAGAGCATCCTCAGAGTCTGAGGGGTAGGGGTGAGGGGCGTTGGCTTCCTTCCGCCACCTTTCCGGGCGCGGGACGGAGCTGTAGTGCCGAACCCTTCCTTTCCTTCTTGAGCTTGGGGGACCCTTCTGGTGATGCGGCCATGGGTTGCTCTTATGGACCCATGCAACCCCAGGCACATCACAGGAGATTCTTCATTTGGGCTCTTCCAGAGTTCCCATCCCCAGGGTTCCGTCTTGCGATCTGGTTTGATTTCAGGGACCCCGCCAGCTTGGGCTCCATTCCCTGGATTTCAAAGCCCTGGCAGAGGACAGTTGCTTACTCGTAGGTGCCCCTCTCCCATTTCTCTGCAGCCACCTCCCTCTCTTCCAGGCCATGTCGGTCCTATGGGGCTGTTATCCTGGGAGGCGTTCAGAGGCACTGTGGCGGCCTTCCCGTCATATGTTAGATATATGCATGAGTGGGTATTTAGCGTGTCCCATCTGCCGCAGGCGTCTTCTGCGCATTTTAGTTCCCCATCTTCCTCGGCTCCCTCTCGGAATAGAGGAATCTTCTGCTCACCTTTCCTCTGACGCTGATTTCACAGATTATCAGCGCTTCCTTTCGAGGATGGTTGGGGACTTCCATATCTCCTCTGTCAGGCGTGACCATACTGAGCGGGAGACGCGTGAATTCCTTGGCAAATTCAGTGCCCAGCATTTGGTGGTGCCATCCTGGCCTGTTCCTTTCCAGGAGGCATCTGTCCGCACCTGGCAGTCTCCAGCCGACCCTCTCCCAGCCCCAGCAGACTGCAGGAGGAGGTATTGTGCACCATCTGAGTCCCTAGATACTCTCCCCAACCCACCCTCAGGATTGGCGTTCCGTGAGACTTCCGGGCGCCACCTGGTGCACAACCATCTACCGGACTCTGATTCCCTACAATTTGACCGGTGGGGGTGAAGAGTGTTCTCTTCTTCTCGTGCGATGTTGTGCATTGCATCACATCAGGCACACCATGTTTCCTGCAACAGGCACTTATGGTCGATACTCTCTCAAATTCTAGCATCAGTGCCTGATATGGAGCAATCCGACAGGCCATTGCCCTCTCCGCTATAGGCCTGGAACTGGCAAGGCACCAAGCAAGGGCATCCTGTGACGCCAGTGAGGTGGCTTACAGGCTTGCAGGGACTGCAGTCTGCATTAGGCGGACGGTATGGCTTCGTCTGTCAAGATTGTCACCCCTGGCCCGGCGTAGGGTGATTTGCTCCATCTTACGAGGGACCTACCTTTTTTCTGTCAGGGCTAGGAGGCTTCTGCAGGAACTTCCTCCGTCTCCTCATCTCCAGGGGACACCTCCTAGCTCTCCTCGGCCTTGGGCTTCCTGTCTTGTAAGGCCAGGGTCTCTTCCTTCTGTTTTTCACCAGCAGGAGGCTGAGAGTTTTGTTCCCTCAGGTTTTTCCTAGTCCCCCTTGTGGGGGGGGGGGCTTGGTACTCACCCAAGCAGTAATGAATGGTGAAGATTGACATGGAAGATATGGAAACTACGTACCTACCGTAATTCTTGATGATCTTGTATCTTCACCATTCATTACTGATACCCGCCCTCCTTCCCCTCATGGGCCTCCTTCTTCGGCGTCTCCCCCTCCCTGCTAGTTGCTCCTTTCTCCTTCTCATGGCTTAAAGCCTGAATTAAAATATATATATATATATATATATATATGTGTGTGTGTTTTTGAGTCTTCCATTCTTCTCTCAGAATGGATACCATAAATTGGAAAGGAGAGGGGAACGAGTAGAATTTGGCTTTCTGCTGAGGGAACTCTTTCTGATTGCCCCTGAGGGTGACCTCTTGGCTCTTTTTTAAGCCACGATTGTTCAATTTACAGTTAACGAAACCTTTCCTTAGATGGTTTTGTTCCTTTATGCTGGTCCCCTGTAGCAATTCTGTATCTCCTGTTTTCGCCAGCCTCTGCTAGTTTAAACGCTGTCCTGGCACTCCAGTTGCCTTCAGCTGGTGATCTGATTTGCCCTGCCTTCAGGGAGTCAGACTAAGTTCCCACTCTCTCACTTTTTTCGCAAGGGGGTGCGCTCTGTTGGGCTTCAAATACACACACCTGTGTTAACACACAGTAAGGTGCTAGTGGGCTTCCTCCCCCTTTCTAGTTGGGAGTGCTCCCTTCGGAACAGATTTCTGCCTTGGCAGTCTGTGAGCTCTCAGCTTGAGTGTAGGGGTTGGGGATGACTGGAAGTGTAGAAAGTTTAACTTTTGTGTACCAAGCTGTGCAAACGGTTCGGTTGAACCTTCTTCGCCAGGTTTATTGAGTGGGATCCTTGCTCCTTTGCTTTTGGTTCCAAGCTTACAAGCCTTCAAACCATATTTCACAATTTAGCAGAACTTTCTCCCCCCTTCCAACATCCCCCTCTCTCTTCTTCTTCCTTCTTCTTTCTCTCCTTTATCTGTTCCTCCCTCGGAACTGCCCCAGGAGTGAGGCCCTGCGGTCCCATATGGTAGGTGTTCCTCTCTCCTGTCCTCTATCGGCTTATTCCTTTTTCAGTTTATATCCTTTCCTTTGTCTATCCCTCGGCTCTTTTGACTCACTCTCCTTTTCTTATCCTTATTTCCCCTCTCCGGCTGTCAGAACTGGGATGGAGGAGGAGTCAGCGGCGCCTAACGGCTGCCCCTTGCACACCACATAGTGCATCGCTCTCGGGGGTGGCGCCAGCTCCTCAAAAAAAAAAAAATCTCCCGAGGTGGGTGCGCGTCTCCGGCTTACACCCATGCGTAATGAATGGTGAAGATACAAGAGAAGATCAAGAATTATGGTATGTACATAATTTCCGTCCCTTTGGAGGTAGGGAACTGTCCTTTTGGAGTTCCACGGCCTCGGTTACCTCACAGGCAGAAATCTTCAGGGCACAGCCTAGGCAGTTCCAGTATCGTTGACCAGCTGTCGGCTATTGAGTTTTCAGAACACCCTCTTCTCTTAGCGCTCCAGGTGCACTCTCTGGCCCAGGCAGAGGACAGCCGATTCCTGTTGTCTGCTCTGCCCCCTCTTCTCTGCCACTTTCTCCTCTCCCAGACATTCTTGGTCCTAGCGGACCTCTCTCCTGGGAGCAATTCAGGGCTGTGGCTGCTCATTTTCCCTCTTAGGTTAGGGCCATGGACAAGCAGGTTTTCCAACCTCCCCCTGAGCAGCCAGCCGCTTAATCTTTGAGGTCCTCCGCTTCTTCATCCTCCGCTTTGGGAGGATAGGAACCATCTGTCCACATCTGCCTTGCTGCTGATCTCACGGAGTATCAGAGTTTTCTCGTGAGGATGTTGGAGGACCTGCATATCACCCCGCCCACTCGGCACAATCCGGAGCACTTGACGCGCTCCTTCCTAGGCGATTTCAGTGCAGACACAGTTGTGGTGCACCCCCCTTGCTCCCTTTCAGGAGGTGTCGTTGCGCTTCTGGCAAAGACCCTTTTCCAGAGTCCCAGCCTCTAGGGATCTGAGCCAGAAGTATTGTGCCCCCCCGGAGTCTTCAGGTCGTATGCCTCATCCTCAGTCAGGATTGATGCAGCTCGATAATCCCGATGGGCTTTGCGCCCCCAACCATGACCGGCCCCTAGATCAAGATTCTGTGGATTTTGACTTCTGGGGGGGGGGGGGACTTTCTACTTGGCACAGTTGCTTCTTTCAATTTCAGCACATCAGGCCCACTATGCTACCTATGATAGGTTCCTGTGGTCAAGGCTAGATCAACTCCTAGCCTCGATGGCCTGATATGGAGGTAACCAGACAAGCCATTGCACTCTCTGCACGTGCCCTGGAGCTCACAAGGCACCAAGCAAGGGCATCTTACGGCACCAACGATGTAGCTTCCAGGGTCATAGGGACAGTGATCTGCACTCGGCAGATGACATAGCTGCGTCTCTCCCGGTTGTCACCCTTGGCCCAGCGTAGGGCGATTTCCTCCGCTTACCAGAGAACCCATCTTTTCTCCCGTAGGGTCAGGCGGCATCTGTGGGGGCAACCTCCTACCCCCTCCGGCCAGTCCCAGTCTCACTCTTCCCTGTCTCGGGCCTCTCCAGACCCATGAAGGTTCTCTGTCTTGGTGTGCCACCCACTGAGAGCTAAGGGACTTAGTCCTTTAGGGTTCAGGGCCCCCTTCAGGGGGGCTCGGCACTCGCCAAGAGGTGATGAATGGTGAAGATCGACACAGATAAGATATGAAAATTACATACCTACCTTAATTCTGATCTTTCTGTGCATCTTCACCATCCATCACAATCCCACCCTCCTTCCCCTGGGGCCTCAGTATCTGGGTCCCCTCCATCTCTGTGCCCTCTTCTCCCCACCCCCCATTGGTCAGGGCGGGGTGACCTTGAAACACATAGGGGATGTTTTACTTTCTAAGGGGGAGAGTGATCAGGATGGGGGGGCACTTCTTCCTTAGTGCCTCGGCTCCACCCCGTGGGATGGGGGTTGCTGGTTGCCCTCTCTTCTGTTCTCTCTCTCCCAGTCAGCTTTTTTCCTTGTCTTTGTCCTTAAGGACTCAACCCTCAAATTAATTTAAGAAACTAGTTTTCTTACACCAAAACTTGATTTGGTGGGGGGGGGGGTTATTGCCCTGTATCCTACCTTTTCTTCCAGAATAGCCGCTTGTGCTTATTGCCAGTGATTCTGCGCCTTGAATTCTGGTAGTATAGCCTTCTGGCTACTCCTTCGCAGTTCCGATACAATCTGGAGACAGGTCAAGGTTCCAGGCTATGCCCCCCCAACACATCCATGCTTCTAAATTATTCCCTCCCTCCCTCCTCTTCTACTTCCAGAGATTAGGCCCCTTCATAATCCTCTTAGATTTCCATCTTTCTTTTGTCCTCTCAGTCGTTGAATTCTCCTTTTAGTTTCTGTATCTTTTCCTTTATCTGTCCCTTGGGCTCCCTTGTCTCCCCCCTCTCCCCCCCCCCAAACCTTTCTTACTGTACGGCGACTCAGAACTGGCAGGAAGGCAGGGGTCGATGACATACCACGCCAACCCGTGAGCGCCACGCAGTGAGTCTGCCTCGAGGGCGGCACCGATGGTGCATCTACTCCACCCATCCAAAAAAAAGCTCCCGCGGGGTCGTGACCTCCAGCCACTATACCCAGAGGTGATGAATGGTGAAGATACACAGAAAGATCAGAATTACAGTAGGTACGTAATTTTCATTTCTTGGGAGTGGTATATGTTGTTCATCCACATGTACCCACCTGATCTCCCCGGCTTCGGTGCCCAACTTGGCTTCCAGCAGTCCATCTGGCGCCATGGAGCGGAGCTGTGAGTTTCATCACCTGGGTGGGTGGGAGGAGCCAGCTTGAAGACTTTCTGGCCCATCTTAAAGTGGCAAGGTACCTGCCAGACAGTGTGGATGAACAACATATACCACTCCCAGAACTCTTGTTATAGGTGAGTAACCTGTATTTTTGGTTGCCATTACTTGTACTCAAAGGATTTCAAAGCAATAGGCTCTAAAGTGCGAGCCTCCTTATTCAATTTTCTCAAAAAAGAATGGAAGGGGGTGGAAGAGACGGTGACGTAGACCAAGGTGGGTCTGCAGCATAAGTATAGTGAAAATGGACAGACTGTTGACAGGGTAAGCAACCGAGAATCACACTCAGAAAACTTCAGTTCTAGGGACATGGATATGTTGTTCATCCACACTCATTGGCAGGTATCCTTGCCGCTTTAAATCTTGCCGGAAGGTCTTCAAGCTTGCTCCTCCCACCCACCCGGGTGGTATAACTCTCGGCTCCGCCCCATGACGCCAGATCTTCCTTACCGCTTGGAAGCTCAGGTTCCCTCCTTAACGCTCTGCGTTTGTGACTGGTTCCTATTTCTCCGTTTGAGGATTTAAAAATAAATTTTGCAAAAAGACTTCAGTCTTCTATCCTCAACGGGCCGCGATGGACAAATCGACCTCGATTTTCGGAGATGCCCATGCGGGCAGAAGATGTCTCGACGGATCCACACTCCACGTGTGTCTACTGCTTAGGCCTTGAGCACGACCCGCAGGCTTGCGACCTGTGCTCATCTTTCTCGGCCTACGTCCTCAAAGACCGTGCTGCCCGATTGCAACTGGGCCGTCCCGAGAAGCGTTTCGCCGTGAAGTCCAAGGAGGCCCGTTGGCGGTGTCGTCGGGGTGGTTCTGGATCAGCTCGAGCGGATGGTGCCCTCGAAGAGGAGGCGGCGCGGGCTCAGATCTTCCTCGGCGCTGCATTTATCCCGCCTTCTCTGGGTTCTTCCTACACGGCTTCTTTTAGGAGCTTTGTCTGTCCTCTCCACTAAAGAGGAGAGGCCTGCGCCTGCTGGACCTTATTCCTGCTCCAAAAGAGGGACAGGGTAAGTCCTCCGCGGACGCTCTTGGGAGCGGAAAGGTCCCTCTCTCGGCCGCCGGGCCGGCTTCGGTCGACCACTCGCTTCGGCCACTGGCCTCACGGTGTCCCCGCCAGGTCAGTTGACCGAGACTCCACCGATGAAGTCGAGATTTTCTCGACCCATTGACGGCTGTCGCCTTTAGCAGCCGAGATTCCTCCCGGTTCCCCGGGAGGAGTTGAGATCCGTGGCTCGCCTTGTGCCTCCGGTTCCGGAGCCTCGGATGGACCATCCGAGCCGGCGAGGCCGGTTCCGCCGACACCTCCCCGGACCGACCTCGGAAATTCCGGGACTCTCGTCCGGACCTCTTGTCCAGCCGCGATCCCACCCGTCATAGGCGGTCTGGTCTCGGCATCGTGTAAGCGGCGTCAGCCGTCTCGCCCTCCTCCTCGGATGAGGGAGGCTTCGGGCGAATTACGTCGACGGGTACGAGGACCTTATGTTGCAACAGTCTCCTGGCCGGGAAATAAGCCCGCTGCCGCCTTCCCCCGCCATCAAGTGGCTGTCACCGAACGGCCGACAACCCTCCACTTATCCGAGGAGCTCACCCAGGCCGGTTGTTCGGCCAAACCAGCTGCTCCACCGATTCCGTGGAACCTCCGCCTCCACAGCCACCAATTGGGGCTCCACCAAGGATTCTCGGTCGGCTAAGGGTCTACCCCATCGGCTGTCAGTTACCCTCACTCCCGACCGACCTCGGCAGGTGAAGGGTGGCTCAGGCCAGAGGCAGCTCTCGAGGACTCTTCCGAGTCCGAAGATGATTCCTCCTTTTCTCAAGCGACTGGACTTGGAGTCTTCAGGAGGTCAGTCAATGGGCGATAGCCCGTCGTCCTTCCTAGGACTGCTTGGCTCATCTCGGAGTCTACCGGGATGGAGCTCGAACCCGTTCCAAGCGGGCCAGGTATCCCTCACGGAGATTCTGGACCGGGATTCCCGGCCAGGCCTTTCCGGTGGCGAGGCCATAGTGGGTCCGGCACTGGAGCTTGGCAGCGCCCTGCTTCCTGCCCTGCGCCTTGCGCCAGGATGGCCAGGAAGTATGCGGTCCCTACGGTTCCTTGTCCGTTTTGAACACCCTCTGCTGAGGTTGGTTACCGACAGCGTTTTCCAGCGCCAGCGGCAACGCCTGGGATGTGGACAAACCTCCTGACAAGGAGTCCAAGAAATTGACTATGTCGGGCTAAAAGTCTACGCCAGGGCCCTCTCGGCTCGCCAGGCCAGTTCGGCCCTCATGGCACATTTTTCTCATGCCCTGTTGGGCTCCTGGATGAGGTCATCCTCATCTTCCCGCCGATCTGCAGACTACGGTTAAGCAGGTGCGGGACCAGGGAGAGGGTAGTCCAAACAGCAGCTCCAGACTGCTTTGGATATAGGGACTCATGTGCAGATCGGTGGCGGCCGCGGTGGCTATCGTCCGCGGGCTTGGCTGAGGATATCCACCTTTACTTCAGATACCCAGCACAAGTTGGCGGATGTTCCCTTTTGGGACTGACCTCTTCGCCCTGGGGGGAAGGTCACCTGCAGAGGATCGAGAAGTCCAATGCCACCTTGGACTCGGTCTCTTCCGCTCAGAAGGACAAAGGCCGCAAACCACAGCCTAAGCCCATTCGTCTTCTGTGCCTCGGGCCTCGCCCAGCAACGTCAGGGCCAGCAGGCTCGGCCTTGGCATCCCAAACCCAAGCCGCCGGCTTCCTCTAACAGGAGGCAGGGAGGAAAGGGCCCAGGAGGTCCCTCGGCCGGTCCCTCCTCCAAGCCTGCCCAGTGACGGGCTGAGGGGTGTCGCCCATCCCCGCTCACTCTTCCCCTAGTCCTCGTGGGGACGGCTCCGCATTGCTCCACCTGGTCCGCTGTTACCACGGACAGGTGGGTCTTGGAGGTGGTGGGAAGAGGCCTGCCTCTGGAATTCGAGCAGGCACCACCCTTCAGAGCCGTCGCCTCGGGGCCTGGGATCCCCAGCCTCACTGGCGCTCGCTGAGCCGACATCGCTCTCCTCCTCCAGAAGGAGGTGGTAAGAGAGGTGGTGGACCCTCCTTCAGACCCAGGGTTTGTGTCCAGGTACTTCCTGGTTCCGAAGCGGACGGGGCTGGCCCCATTCTAACCAACGACCTAAACAAGTTCCTAAGGTCTCGAACCTTCAGGATGGTCACTCTGGCTCAGATAATACCATCCTTGGAGCAGCGTGTGGTTCTGCTCTCTGGACTTGCAGGCCGCGTTTTTCACGTCCCTATCCGTCCGTCTCACCAGAGATTCCTTCGCTTCGAGCGGAAGGATCCTCTTGAGTTCCAAGCCATGCCCTTCGGCTTGTCTCCAGCTCCCAGGGTCTTCACCAAATGCATGGCAGTGGTGACAGCATTCTGGCGGCGCCGAGGGTCCGGTGTACCCTTACCTGGACGACTGGCTGATAGCAGCTCCTCCAGGAAGGAGGCGGAGTGGTCCAGAGATCTGGCCCTCCAGGTCTGCTCTCAACTGGGCCTCCTATCAACGGCCAGCGTCGGAACTCGAGCCAAGCAGGTGATTCTATTCATCGGGCGCAGCTCGACTCTCTCGAGCCAGAGCTGCCCCGCGGACAGGGCCGAGGTTCTTTCCTCCTTGCCCGATCATTTCTGGTTGGGCACTGCGCCTGCCGGGACTTCCTGCGCCTCCTGGGTCTCATGGCGGCCTGCACCAGCGGGTCCGTTGGGCCGCTGGAACATCGTCCCCTTCAGTGGGGACTGGCCAGCCAGTGGTCCTGGCCTGCGATCCCTTGGACCAGCTTGTGTCGGTGACTAGGGATGTGGAGCAGCTCTCCAGTGGTGGACCGTTCCAGATCATTTGCAGGAGGCATCCCGTTACGTCCGCCCGAGCCGGCGGTCTCTATCGACCGATGCCTCTCTGATGGGTTGGGGTGCCCATCTGGGGAACACGGGCTCATGGCCTCTGGTCCCTGGGAGTCGATGCCACATCAACCTGCTGGAGCTCCGAGCGTCGCCTAGCTCTCACCGCCTTTGCTCCGTTCCTCCGGGGTCAAGTGGTCCGAGTCCAGACGGACAATACCACGACCATGTACTATCTAAACCGCCAGGGCGGGACGCGCTCCATGCTTCTATGCAAGGAAGCTCTCCGCATTTGGTCACTCGTGCGCAGCCTGGAGGCGGATCTCCTAGCCATTCACGTGGCAGGAGCCTCCAACACCCTGGCCGATGCCCTGAGCCGGATAGGGGCTGCATCCCACGAGTGGTCTCTCCTGCCGGAGGTAGTACAGCATCTGTTCTCCCTTTGGGGCACACCTCAGGTGGACCTGTTTGCCTCCATGGAGAACGCGAAGCTGAGTCTGTTCCATGCCCGCCCCCCTCAGCAGGGCTCGCTGCAGGGGGATGCTTCGAGGCAATGTACCTCGGCCCTTTACGCCTTTCCCCATTTCCCTTGATCCACAAGGTGCTTCTCAAGGCGAGGAGGGACAAGGCGCAGGTGATTCTGATAGCCCCAGACTGGCCTCGCCAGTTCTGGTACCAGATCTCCTCAGTCTCAGCTCCAGGACTCCTGGCAGCTTCCAGCTCGCCTGACCTGCTCTCAGTCAATCAGGGGAAGGTGTTCCATCCGGACCTTCAATCCCTGCACCTGACGGCCTGGTTCCTGAGCGGCTAGAGTTCCAGGCCTTGGGTCTTTCCGACGAGGTCCTCAATGTAGTTGAGGCGTCCGTAAGGAGTCGACCAGAAAATGCTATGCCTTCAAATGGGAAAGGTTTTCCATTTGGTGTCAGGGCAAGGGCTTGGACCCTTCCTCCTGTTCCTTGGCAAGCATCTTGGACTATTTATGGTCCCTTTCTAGTCAAGGGCTTAGGTCGACGACCCTAAGGGTGCACCTGGCAGCCATCTCTGCTTACGGGCGCGGGCGGGAAGCAGTCGGTGAGCAGGAGAAGGTGGTCTGGCGCTTTTAAAGGCCTTGATCACATTTCCCTCCAGTCACGGGAACCCCCACCTCCGTGGGATCTACTGCTGGTACTGGCAAGCTCATGGGCAAGCCATTGAACCTATGCACAGGTGTGCTCTCTCTCACCTGTCGTGGAAGACCGCCTTCTTGGTGGCTATCACGTCAGCCAGAAGGATGGGAGAGCTCCAGGCGCTTTCCATCGAGGTCTCCTTACCTGGTCTTCCACAGGGACAAGGTTGTCCTCTTCCACCGAAATTCCTTCGAAGGTGGTGTGGAGTTTCACCTTAACCAGGTGTTGACTCTGCGGTGTTCTACCCCAATCACACCTCGGAGGTCGAATATAGGCTCCATACTCTGGACCCTAGAGGCTCGCTTATTATAAGGGCGTACGGCTGAAATTCGAGAGAGGTTCGCCAGCTGTTTGTCACCCTACGCTGAAGCCGCATCTGGCAGACCTGCAGCCAAGCGGACGATAAGCAG
This sequence comes from Neoceratodus forsteri, assembly GCA_016271365.2. Classification (NCBI taxonomy): domain Eukaryota; kingdom Metazoa; phylum Chordata; order Ceratodontiformes; family Ceratodontidae; genus Neoceratodus; species Neoceratodus forsteri. Next base: position 93,612,452 of record CM057451.1, read on the forward strand.
GTAGGTAACCTCTGCATAGATCTGCTATAAGTTGGCGGGCTTGGGGCCTCCCAGAGGATAAGAGCTCATTCTACCCGCCATACTGCTGCAACGGTGGCTGCTTCCAGGGACGTCCCTATCCAGGAAATCTGCAGGGCTGCTACCTGGAAGTCAGCAAACACCTTCATTACCCACTACCACATCGACCTTGAGTCACGCCGGGATGCTGGTTTTGGGGCCTCGGTTCTCCAGTCTCTCTTTCCCAAGTAAGTATATGGGGTGTGCGTCTTGCCTCCCTCCTCCCGGAGAACTGCTAGGAGTCTGCCAATGAGTGTGGATGAACAACATATCCATGTCCCTAGAAATACAGGTTACTCACCTGTAACAGGAGTTCTAGGAATGGTATATGTTGTTCATCCTACGACTCTCCGACCTCCGCCGACGCACAACCTGAGCTTCCAGCGGGCCAGATCTGGCGTCATGGGGCGGAGCCGAGAGTTATACCACCCGGGTGGGTGGGAGGAGCAAGCTTGAAGACCTTCCGGCAAGATTTAAAGCGGCAAGGATACCTGCCAATGAGTGTGGATGAACAACATATACCATTCCTAGAACTCCTGTTACAGGTGAGTAACCTGTATTTACCAAACGAGAAAGGGGGTGTGGGGTTGTTCCTGCTGAACCTACGAGGTTATGCTTTGGCAGCCTAGTTGACGCCTGCGTGGTGCTCCTATGCAAGTGCCCCAATGGGTTCAGGGAGAACGCGCAATTTCTCCCTATATCCTGGACTGTACAACTGTCTTCCAGCCAGATGGTGAAAGTATAAGTTTAGAATCCTCTTATTACACCAAAAACTGGCTTGCCTACCTTAAAAAAAAAAAAGGGAGCTGGATAGATAGGTATCCCTTCCCTGGATAAAACTTTTAGCCATCTCGGATGGACCACAGGTTCATGGTTTGGATTAAGAGGGGGTTGATCCATGCCTACCAGTATTATACAGAGGACAGTTTCAAATCCTTTCAGCAACTCCAGACTGAATTTTCGTTACCCTCTAAAGATTTTTACAGATGCCTACAAATGCATCACTTTGGGGGTTCTTCCCTGGGACTTCATACTCAACAGCTTTCAATACACCAGTTACTACTTCAGCTTAGACAAATGTATGGAGAGGAGACTCTGAGACGTTCAGTCTCCCACCTCTACAAGGCCTTTGTGCCCACACCACAAACACTGTGGGAAGGGACTTGTATCGCCTGGGAGGCTGATCTGATGACAGAACTTTCACAACAAGATTGGCTGTGGATTTGGCGGAGACAACACCGTATCACAGCATCAAACTACTGGAGGGAGTTTGGCTGGAAGGTGGTGTCAAGAGTCTTTGTACCCCACAGATCACAGCTACGTTCTCCTGTATAGTAGATTCTTCATGTTGGAGAGGCTGTGGAAGCAAAGGGGCTACACATGCCCATATATTTTGGTACTGCCTTGCTCTTTCCTCTTTCCGGGGTACGATAGACGATGCACTCCATGACTTATTTCTTGAACTTGAGTGCCTTACCCCTGAAACAGCCATTTTATTACACTTCCAAAAGCAGTTTAAATAAAAACAAAAAGTATACCTATTTTGTATTCTTCTGAAGGCAGCGAAGAAGGTAATTACAAGGAATTAACTGGAGTGGGCTCCACCCTCCCATCAATTACTGGGAAGATTTGGTATATGATATCTGTAAATGGAAAACGTGACAGTGAGACTCCAGGGAAAATTGGACACATTAATGAATACCTGGTTCTTGTATGTGCACGCCCCCCCCGGTCAACCGGACCAAGTCCCATAAATTCAGGCCTGAAAGAGTTGGCTGGTAGAGACTTGCTCCCTTGGTAGTGGGAACATCATGTCTTTGGTGCTGTGGTTATTGCCTCCCCCCTCCCTCCCCTTCTGTTTTGTCAGGATCAAAACTAGTAAGGATAACTCTGTTAAGGGAAGTTATAAAGCAACATATTTAGGGTCCTTGCTTTTATTTGTAAACCCGGTTTTCAAATACATATTAACTGAAGCGATATCCACCCAGATAGATGATTATCATTGTACTGCTATAGAAAATGAATTGAACAGCACACAATACCTGGATCTTATCTGTGTCAGTCTTCACCATTCATCACCTTTGGGATATTGGCCGGAGGCCATGACCCCGCGGGAGCTTGTTTATTTATTTATTTTTTGATGGGTGGAGCCGACGCACCATCGGCGACGCCCTCGTGGCCAAAGCAATGCGTAGCGCTCGCGGGTTGGCCGTTGGGCGTTATCGACTCCACCCTCCCACCAGTTCTTCGTCCCCTGCCATCAAGGTCACCTCGTGGGAGGCTCTAAGAAGAATTTTCAGAGGTCTACCTCTACAGTTAAAGCCTTCAGCTGCCTTTTTCAACCCCGTGTCGCTGCGTAGTCCATCGACTCCATATATCCTGCCGGTTCTGTTCACGCCACTCGACGTTGCCTGGTAAGATTGTTCCTTATTTTATTTGCTTTGCGACGTCTGGTCTTGTTTTGGTGTTTTTTCCCATAGGTCATGTCTTGGTCGGAGGGCAAGAAATCTTCTAAGACGGGGCAGATCTCTCCCCCCCATGCAGTCGTAAGTACTCTGTCACTAATCAGCACTACCGTTGCCTGGCGTGTCTTGGTCCCCTTCATGACATGGATTTGTGCGACACCTGCTTCTCCATGGACTGCCGGGTCATCGAGCAACGTGCGTGGAAAGTGGGGCAAGCTCCGTTGACTTCCGGGGGTCGGGCACACACTCGTCTGGCCAAGCCGTATTCTCTCGGCCTTTCCTCCGGGTCCCCTCCCAGTTCTATACGGACTGAGGAGGAGGGGGGCCTGTGCCTCTTCTAGCCTAGCCATGGCAGAGGCTCCTCCCGCAGTGCAGGAGGCCCGGTCTGTCCCTCCCGGGGGACAGACGGGAAGCACCGCTTTGGCAATCGCTCCTTCGGGGGCGAAGGCTCCCCCGGTGTCACACCTGCGGCTTGGAAGGTCTGGGTTGGCGCCGTCCTCAACGCTGTCTGTTGGGTTTTGGGCCTTGGCGCCATTCGCGGCACCAGCCCGTCGCTCGGCGCCATTGCTGCTGTCTGCGTCAATGGGGCTGTCGGCGCCGCGGGAGGCTCTACGACGTCGTCCATATCTGTTTCTCTTCACGGCGCCAGGGTTGAGCACGGTGCCGTGTCCAGTTCTGGAGCTGTTCATGGCTCCGAACATGAACACGGCACCATGGGGGTTTTGGACTTTGGTGCCGAGGCGTATCGGGGTCTGCTTCTGGGGTCCCGGCCCGTGCCGGGAGCACAGTCGGAGTCGTCATCGGTGCCATGGGCCAGGATGACACTGTGACAGGCTCTGACTCAGAGGCTGCGGCTCTTGGGGCCGTGTCCTCTTCTGGCACCATTCACGGTGCAGAGGTGGGCACCGACGTTTACTCTGGTGCAGTCTCTGGTCCTGGTGCCCTGTTCACTAGGGATGGCAGCGGGTGTCCGCGCACTGTTTGGCACAGGACTTCGATCTCCACCTCGTCGGAGGAGGAGTCGAACTCTGAGTCACACGGTCAGTCCGACTCCCTGGAGTTGGCTGCGAGCGTGGACACCCTGGTAGTGTCTTCAACAGGCCGGAGTCAGCCCCCCCTCTGAGGAGCGGACAGTTACTGCTGGGGCCAGGGTCAGGGGTTCTGACCAGCAGGCAATGGTGCAGGCCACCATTGCCCTGCAGCCTGGCCACAGAGGGTTCTCTGACCCCTCAGCGGTCATACCCCCTCCTGTGGTGTGCCTGGATCGTCCAACATTGGGGCCAATCAGAGCACCCACAGGAGGGGAGGGTGCTGCTCCCTGGATAGCCCCTTCAGGGCTGACCATGGCTGTCAGTTGCCTAGGCTGGCTCTCTCGAGGAGGAGGGCGCTCTCGGATTCTGAGGGGTCGAGGGGCATGGGGTCTGTGCAGCGACTTTTTTCTGGAGCCCACCTGTGCTCTGGGAGAAGCCGTAGCGCAGATCTCTGCTCTTCCTCCTCGGTTTCTTTGAGAGGGCCCTGTTCTTTGGAGGTAGGGGACCGTCCTTCTGGACCTATACAGCCTCGGTCACGTCACAGGAGATTCTTCGGGGCACAGCCAAGGCAGTTCCGATGTGGTTGTTCAGCTGTCGGCTGTGGAGTCTTCCGGAGCACCTTCATCTCATGGTGCGCTCCCTAGCCCAGGCGGAGGTCAGTCTATTTCTCTTGTCAGCTCTGCCCCATCCCTCTGCCACATTCTCCGGTGCTCCCAGGCATCCTTGGTCCTAGCGGGCCTCTCTCCTGGGAGCAGTTCAGGGCAGTGGCTGCTCGATTCCCCGCTTACATCAGGGCAATGGACAGACAGGTTTTTCAACCTCCCCCCGAGCAGCCACCCTCTAGGCATTTGGGGTCCTCTTGACTCCTCATCCCCCTCTTCTGAGGGAGAGGAGCCATCTGTCCACATCTCCTCAGCTGCTGATCTTGTGGAGTATCAGCGATTCCTTGTGAGGATGTTGAAGGACCTGCACATCACCCCTCCTACTCAAAGCAATCCAGAGCACTTGGCGCATGCCTTTCTGGCGGGAGGGCAGAGTCGACAGCACCTAACAGCCAACCCGCGAGCGCCACGCAGTGCATCAGCCTTGAGAGCGGCGCCATGGTGCGTCGACTCCACCTATCCAAAAAAAAAAAGGCTCCCGGGGGTCATGACCTCCGGCCGATAACCCAAAGGTGATGAATTGTGGAGATGCACAGAAAGATCAGAATTACAGTAGGTACGTAATTTTCATTTCTGGGGACATGGATATGTTGTTCATCCACACTTTCTGGCAGGTATCCTTGCCACTTTAAATCTTGCTGGAAGGTCTTCAAGCTGGCTCCTCCCACCCACCCGGGTGATAAAACTCTCGGCTTCGCCCCATGACGCCAGATCTTCCTTACCGCTTGGAAGCTCAGGTTCCTTTCTTAACGCTCTGCGTATAAGACTGGTTCCTAATTCTTCGGTTTACCTGAAATTAAGTTTAAGGTTTTCAAGACTTCGGTCAAATATTTCCCTCGCAGCTGCGATGGACAAATCAACTCCCGGTTTCGGAGGTGCCCATGCAGAGCAGAAGATGTCTCGAGACGGATCCGCACTCCGCGTCGTCTACTGTTAGGCCTTGAGCAGCGACCCGCGGGCCTGCGTCTGTGCTCTTCCTTCTCGACCCTCGTCCTGAAGGACGCGCTGCCTGTTTACAACTTGGGCGCCCCGAGAAACGTTACCCGCCGGTGAAGTCTAAGGAGGCCCGTTTGGCGGTGTCCGCGGCAGCTGGCTCGACGGAACAGCTTGAGCAGATGATCGCCCTCGATGAGGAGGCAGCGCAGGCCGCATCTTCGCCTTCCTCGGCCGCGGCCTTTATCCCGCTCTCTTTGGGATCCTCCTATTCAGCTTCTTTTAAGGAGCTCTGTCAGTCCCTTTCCACCAAGGGAGAGGGGCCATCAGGACTTTCCTCTCGGTCCAAGAAGAAGGACTCTAAAGGTAAGTCCTTCCGTCGACGGTCTTGGGAGCGGGAGAGGTCCCCCTCCCTGGGTAGTCGACCCTCGACTTCGGTCGATCCTTTGGCTTGACCACTGGCCTCCGGGGTCCCGTCAGGTCAGTTGGCGAGACACCCGTCGACGCAGTCGAGATTTTTCTCGACCCGTCGGACGGGTTGTCGACTGGTGAAGCCGACAACCCTCACTCCCCGGTTCCCCTGGCGGAGATCGAGGTGGCCGAGGAACTTGCCTGTGCCTCCGGTTCCGGAGTCCACGGTCAAAACTGCTGAGCCGAGGGGAGAGCGGGTCTCCCCCGCCCTGCCCCAGAACCCTCCTCGGAAACACCGAGGTTCTCTGTCTCGGACATCTTCATGGTCCAGCCGATCCCGCTGGCATAGGCAGTCTCGGTCCCGGTACGGTAGTAAGCGGCGTCGCCGCTCGTCCTCGTCTTCCTCCTCAGACGAGGAGAGGCTGCTACGCAAGTTGCGTCGGCGCTACGAGGACCTCATGTGGCAACAGGTCCTTCTGTCCGGGAGCAAGCCGACTTCGTCGCCTTCCCCGGTCATCAAGTGGCTGTCACCAGAGCGGCCGAAGCAACCCCTCGCCCTAGTCGAGGTGCCTGCCCCTGGGCCTGTTGCTCGACCGAAACCGACTGCCCCACCGATTCTGGTGGAACCTCCGCCTCCACAGCCGAAATTTGGGGCCCCGACCAAGAATTCTCGGTCGGGCCAGGGCCTGCCCCATAGGCTGTCTGTCACCCTCACTCCCGACTGTCCTCGGCAGGTGGAGGGTGGCTCAGGCCCAAGGCAGCTCTTTGAGGACTCGTCTGAGTCCGACGACGATTCCTCCCTGTTCTCCAGACAGGTCGACCTGGAGTCCTCCGGAGGTCAGTCGCTAGACGATAGCCCATCGTCCTTAATGGGTTTGCTTAGGCTCATCTCGGAGTCCACCAGGATGCAGCTCGAGCCCGTATCCAAGCGGGCCAAGTATCCCCTAACGGAGATATTGGACCGAGGGGATTCACCCACTGAGGCCTTTCCGGTGGCCGAGGCCATTGTCAACCCGGCCTTGGAGCTCTGGCAGCGACCTGCTTCCTGCCCTGCGCTTTCGGCCAGGAAGTATGCGGTCCCTACCGGTTCCCTGTCCAGTTTTTCGGAACACCCCTCAGCCGAGGGGTTGGTTACCGACCGCGTCTTCCGTCGTGACGGAAGCGCCGAGGGCGTGGACAAGCCTCCCAACAAGGAGTCCAAGGAATTGGACTACGCCCGGCAGAAAGTCTCAGCGTCCTCCTTGGCCGTCGACAGGCCAGTTCGGTCGTGCTGATGGCACACTTCTCTCACGCCCTATTGGGCTCCCTGGATGAAGTAGTCCCTCATCTCCCGGCTGACCTGCAGACCACGGTCAAGCAGGTGCTGGACCAGGGCAGAGCAGTGGCCAAGCAGCAACTTCAGACTGCTCTGGACATCGGCGACTCATGTGCCAGGTCAGTCGCGGCCGCAGTGGCCATGCGCCATCGGGCATGGCTGAGGATATCCACCTTCACAGCAGATACCCAGCACAAGTTGGCGGATGTCCCCTTCTTGGGGACCGACCTCTTGACCCTGGAGTGGAGGTCACCTCCAGAGGTTAAAGTCCAATGCCACTCTGGACTCGGTCTCCCCGCCCAGAGGGACAAGGGCCGTGACCGCAACCCAAGCCCTTTCGTCCATCTGCGCCCACGGCACGTCCGGCCCAGCAGCATCAGGGCCAGCAGGCTCGCACTTGGCATCCCAAAGCCAAGCCTGCGGCTTCCTCTTCCAGGAAGCAGGGAGGCAAAGGCCCAGGAGGTCCCTCGGCTGGTCCCTCCTCCAAGCCTGCCCAGTGATGGGTTGAGGGGTGTCACCCCCAACCTCGTCATTCCACCCTGGGGGGACAGCTCCGCCACTTCCTTTCCGCCTGGTCCGCTATCACCCACGGACCGGTGGGTGCGGAAGTGGTAGGAAAGGCCTGCCTCTGGAGTTAGAGCAGGCCCGCCTTCTGAGCCGTCCGCCTGGGGCCTCGTGATCCGCAGCCTCATTGTCGGCTCCCGAGCCAACATCGCTCTGCTCCTCGAGAAAGAGGTGATCAGAGAGGTGGCGGACCCTCCCTCAGACCCAGGGTTTGTGTCCAGGTACTTCCTGGTCCCAAAACGGATGGGGGGCTGGCACCCCATTCTCGACCTGCCCAACCTGAACAGGTTCCTAAGGGCTCGGACCTTCAGGATGGTCACTCTGGCTCAGATAATACCATTCCTGGAACGAGGCATGTGGTTCTGTTCTCTGGACCTACAGGACGCGTTCTTTCACGTCCCTATCCGTCCGTCTCACCAGAGATTCCTTCACTTTCGAGCGGAGGGATTCCTTTACGAGTTCCGAGCCATGCCCTTCGGCCTTTCTCTTGCTCCCAGGGTCTTCACCAAATGCATGGCAGTGGTGACAGCATTCCTGCGGTGCCGAGGGGTTCGGGTGTACCCTTACCTGGACGATTGGCTGATAGCAGCCCCCTTCAGACCGGAGGTGGAGCGGTCCAGAGATCTGGCCCTCCAGATTTGCTCTCAGATCGGCCTTCTCATCAACGAGGCCAAGTCGGAACTCGGGCCGAAGCAGGTGATGCATTTTATCGGGGCAGAGCTCGACTCTCTTCGAGCCAGAGCACAACTCCCGGGGGACAGGGCCGAGGTTCTTTCCTCCTTTGCCCAGTCATTTCTGGTTGGGCAATCGCGCCCTGCCTGGGACTTCCTGCGCCTCCTGGGTCTCATGGCGGCCTGTACCAGCGTGGTCCGTTGGGCCCGCTGGCACATGCGTCCCCTTCAGTGGGGATTGGCCAGCCAGTGGTCAAAGCGCTGCGATCCATTGGACCAGCTAGTGACGGTGACCCAGGGGATGTGGAACGCTCTCCAGCGGTGGACCGTTCCAGTCCATTTGCAGGAGGGCATCCCGTTTGTCCTCCCCGAGTCGACGGTCTCTCTATCGACCGATGCCTCTCTGATGGGTTGGGGTGCCCATCTGGGGGAGCACAGAGCGCACGGCCTCTGGTCCCCTCAGGAGTCCCGATGCCATATCAACCTGCTGGAGCTTGGGCGTTAGCTCAGCCCTCACTGCCTTTGCTCCGTTTCTACGGGGTCAAGTGGTTCAGGTCCAGACGGACAATACCACGACCATGTACTACCTAAACTGGCTGGGCGGACGCTCTCCATGCCTCTGTGCAGGGAAGCTCTCCGCATTTGGTCACTCGTGCGCAGCCTGGAGGCGGATCTCCTAGCCATCCATGTGGCAGGAGCCTCCAACACTCTGGCCGATGCCCTAAGCTGGATAGGGGCTGTGTCCCACGAGTGGTCTCTCCTGACGGAGGTAGTACAAGATCTGTTCTCCCACTGGGGCACACCTCAGGTGGACCTGTTTGCCTCCAGGGAGAATGCGAAGCTGAGGCTGTTTCATGCCCGCCCCTCAGCAGGGTTCGCTGCAGGGGGATGCCTTCTCGAGGCCGTGGACCCCAGGCCTCTTCTCACATCTTTCCCCATTTCCCTTGATCCACAAGGTGCTTCTCAAGGCGAGGAGGGACAAGGCGCAGGTGATTCTGGTAGCCCAGACTGGCCCGCCAATACTGGTATCCAGATCTCCTCAGCCTCAGCTCCAGGCTCCCGAGGCAGCTTCCAGCTCGCCCGGACCTGTTATCAGTCAATCAGGGGAAGGTGTTCCATCCAGACCTTCAATCCCTGCACCTGACGGCCTGGTTCCTGAGCGGCTAGAGTTCGAGGCCTTGGGTCTTTCCGACGAGGTCCTCAATGTAGTTGAGGCGTCCCGTAAGGAGTCAACCAGAAAATGCTATGCCTTCAAATGGAAGAGATTCTCCATTTGGTGTCAGGGCAAGGGCCTGGACCCTTCCTCCTGTTCCTTGGCATGCATCATGGACTACCTATGGTCCCTTTCTCAGCAAGGGCTTAGGTTGACGACCCTAAAGGTGCACCTGGCAGCCATCTCTGCTTACCAGGCGCGGGCTGGGAAGCAGTCGGTGGCGCAGGAGTCGGTGATCGGGCGCTTTTTCAAAGGCCTGGATCACATATTCCCTCCGGTGCGTGAACCTCCACCTCCGTGGGATCTACTGCTGGTATTGACAAAGCTCATGGGCAAGCCGTTCGAACCAATGCACAGGTGTGACATCTCTCACCTGTCATGGAAGACCGCCTTCTTGGTGGCTATCACGTCAGTCAGAAGGATGGGAGAGCTCCAAACGCTTTCCATAGAGTCTCCTTACCTGGTCTTCCACAGGGACAAGGTTGTCCTGCGCCCCCACCCGAAATTCCTTCCGAAGGTGGTGTCGGAGTTTCACCTTAACCAGGTGTTGACTCTGCCAGTGTTCTACCCCAATCACACCTCGGAGGCGATATAGGCTCCATACTCTGGACCCTAGAAGGCGCCGCTTACTATAAGGGCGCGGTTGAAGTTTGGGGAGAGGTTCGCCAGCTGTTTGTCACTCACGCTGAAGCCCACCTGGCAGACCTGCAGCCAAGCTGACGATAAGCAGGTGGGTCACCTCCTGCAGATCTCTCTATAGGTTGGCGGCATGGAGCCTCCCAGAGGATAAGAGCTCATTCTACTCGCCATACCGCTGCATCGGTAGCTGCTTCCAGGGGCGTCCCTATCCAGGATATCTGCAGAGCTGCTACCTGGAAGTCGGCACATACCTTTATAACCCACTCCCACATCGACTTTGAGTCACGCCGGGATGCTGGTTTTGGGGCCTCGGTTCTCCAGTCTCTGTTTCCTAAGTAGGGGGTGTGCGCCTTGCCTCCCTCCTCCCAGAGAACTGCTAGGAGTCTGCCAGAAAGTGTGGATGAACAACATATCCATGTCCCTAGAAATACAGGTTACTCACCTGTAACAGGAGTTCTAGGAATGGTATGTGTTGTTCATCCTGCATTCTCCAAACCTCCCGGCTTCGGCGACTGGCCCTGAGCTTTCCAGCGGGCCAGATCTGGCATCATGGGGTGGAGCTGAGAGTTTTATCACCCGGGTGGGTGGGAGGAGCCAGCTTGAAGACCTTCTGGCAAGATTTAAAGCGGCAAGGATACCTGCCAGAAAGTGTGGATGAACAACATATACCATTCCTAGAACTCCTGTTACAGGTGAGTAACCTGTAGTTCTCTCCCAGCTCACTTCCTTCCTCTCCGACTCTTCCTTTTTTCATGCCATTCCAATCTGGTTTTCGGAAGAACCACTCCACTACTACCTGCCTTCTCAGGCTCACTGACTCCATCCTCACCAGGATGGACAACGGCCTCATTACCTCAGCCATCTTTGTCAACTTTGCTAAGGCTTTTACAGTCTCCTATGTCCTGCTTCTTGACTCCCTTACAACAGCTGGACTGTCTGCACCTGCCGCTAACTGGTTCAGAGACTACCTCATCAGCAGAACACAATAGTCAAGATCCAAGATGCCTTCTCCCCTCCCTATCTCTACAGGAGTCCCTCAGGTCTCAGTCCTTGGCCCCATTCTCTTCTCCATCTTCAACTACTTGCCCTCAGTCTGCTCCCCCATCTTCCTCTATCCCCATGCATGCAGACAACACCGTCTTGTTTGCCACTGGCAAATGCTCTGCTGATGTAGCAGCCACCTTACAGCAAGACTTCCACCAAGTTCAGCTCTGGTTTGCCTCACAGCAACTATTACTGATTGCAAAGAAGTCTGTCTCCATGACCTTTGGCACTCGGAAGAGACTCTCTAGGCTTCATCCCCTGCCCTTCTTCCACACCCTAGATGGGACATTACTCGAGAACACCGTCTCATTCAGATACCTTGGGTTCTGACTGGACCAGCACCTCAACTTCTCTGGCCACATTGATGCCATTCTGAATAAATTGCGCTACAAGCTTGGTGCCTTGTACAGGAACCCATAGTTGCATCCCTCTACAGCTCGGTGTGAACTTGTCCAGAAGATGATTCTCCCCATCTTTGACGACTGCGATATAGTCTACAGTGCCGCTCTCAAATCCTCTATGACCAGATTGGACGCTCTCTTCAGCTCCTTCTGCCACTTCGCTCTCTCTGCTCCTTCCCACACCCATCACTGTGAGCTCTACCATGCTCTGTCCTTTCCTCCGCTAGCTAATAATCACCTCGCTCACTGCATAAAACACGCTTCCGAATTTTGGCTTGGCAAGCTTCCCCTACCACCACCTCCAACTCCTCTTCCACCCCACTCCCACATATCCGTGGACACTCATACCTTGCTGGTCCCCAGCCAGTCAGACACTATAGCCAATCTGGCTTCTCCATCCTTCCCTAGACTCTGGAACTCTTCCCTCTCCCCCCAAAAAAACTCTTCCTCCACCTACTCCCTTGCCTCTTCCTTACACAACTATCTGTCTTCTAGCTGCTCTTGTTTTAACCCTCCTTAATAATCCTTGCATCTTCAACACAACATGCCACCCAATCCATCTCCCACCAAGCCCTACCCTATTCGCGATCACTGTTCCTCACTAACACCACCTCCCCCATCCTTAATATCAAATGCCCTAGTCTGGTTCTGTCCCCTTGCAGGGTTCTCGGCATCCTGGAGGAAGTAGCTGTAGCCCTTTTCCTCTTCCTCTTCCCTGCCCCACCCCCCGTGCCCCTCAACTGCCCCCACACTGTCTTCTACTATCTGGTCCTTGCTTGGCTCTGTCCCCTCACAGGGTTCTCAGCATCCTGGAGTGGGTAGATCTAAGCACACCTTCCCCCATCTATCTTCCGTACCCTGACCCAAGTCCCTCGTCTTTTATCTGCCCCCACGCCAATCCACTACCCTCCCTACCCCCTTGTCATCGCCCACTTCTTACCCTGGCAGGGTTCCTCAACATCCTGGAGTGGCTTAGTTCTGGGCATGACTCGCTTTTCCCCTATCCTAATCCTCCTCTTGTCCCCTCTTCTCTTCCTTTCCCTTATTCTACCAGCACTTAATTGCTAACCCCCTCCCTATATGCACTATTGAATGCACCCTCCATTGGTCCCTTTGCTCTCTGCACTGCCTTAATCATTACCTTTGGCTCACCTCAGTCCGAATCAAATGTCTCACTCACCCAGGCCTTGCCTGTGTACTTACCATTAATGTCCTCCTCCTTCACTGTTTCTCCTTCCCTGTCTGGGTCCACAGCTACACCTGCTTTTTATTGTTGTTTTTTTAACCCTGTGTTTATATGCCTAATCTGCCTCCTCCCTCCACTCTCTCGGATATCCTCTGTGGACCCTCCAGTCCTTGCCGTGGTCTGCCCCTAGAGTGCCTCGTCCAAACACACTCCCCTGAAGACCCCCGGTAAACCCCCCCCCCCGTAGGGGTGTAGAGGGAACCCCTGGCGCTTACCGCTCTCCCAACCAGCATATACTGTGTGTGTGCGTAGATCCGGCACAGAGGAGTCTGCCCTGACGAGCCCGGAGACGTCCTAGGGAGGTGTCTTCGCCTAGGAGGGACTGAGGTGTTTTTCCGATTTCTTCCCTCCTGACATCGGCGTGCAATGAGGGGCTATGAGCTAGGAGACACGCTGAGACGTACTTCCTGCTCCGCCCCCTGCCGACATCCACCCAATCCACTTAACTGCTTCTCCACCTACCACGCCATCCACCTGGGCTCCCCTAGGTGGCAGCATAGCAGCGGGGGAGCCTGCAGTTAAACCCCCCCCCCACGGAGAAGGAGAGCTGCTGTCAGGCGCTCTATCCTTCTCCGCCCCAGCCGACCCCCAGCGACCCATGCTCGTTCCCAAACCCGAGTCGCCGGAGTGGTGCGAGGTGTAGTGTCCAGTGCCTCAACCCTTAGCACCACCGGGCCGGCCTACACCTATCTTTTTTTTCATATAGCACTTTAATTGGTTTAGATGTACTGTATTCTTGTTTAAATTGTAATGCCATTTCTACAGCAAATGTAACTGTTGTACGTTACCCTATGTACATAATCATATCCTTGTGTATGTAACTGATACTGTAAGTATAGTCTGTACCCAGTAGTTAGGATGGTTCAATCTCTGCACATAATTATCTCATCTATGTAACTCATACTCATTTATGTTTGTATTCCTGTAACTGAAATTGCATGTAGACCCTGTCTTGTATCCAGTTGTACCCCCACCACCCAGGTCGCACCGTGAGACGAGCAACTTCTTGTTCATTGTGCCTTCCTGGTGAAATATTTCAATAAATAAATAGAACAGTTACCTACTCACCGTCACAGAAGGTCTTCGAAAGAATCTTGTTCATTAAGCTGTGCCGTCCCAGCCTCCTTTCCTCTTTAGGATCCTGAGACTCAGGTGAGTGCTGTCTTCTTCTACATGAGGATCTACCTGCTGATCTCTGCTTCGCCTTGTGAGCAGAGCCCTAGGTTCTCTCCTGGTTCCATACAGGGAGGTTCTCTGAGCATGATCTCTAGGGGGAAGCTGAGGAGGGAAAGGGCAGCCCAGGTTTATGTAGTTGCCAGTGTCTGATATCATCATGGGTGGCCCCTAGTGGACTGCTAGGAAATGTTTTCCATGTGGTCCTAGTGCCTGGCATCTATAAGTTCCATAGGTGTGGCCTGATGAGAGATTCTTTCAAAGAACTACTGTTATGGTGAGTACGTAACTGTTCTTTCCATTTAGTGTCAGGGCGAGGAGCTTGATCCTCTTCCCTGCCCTTTGGCTAGCATCTCAGACTACCTTTGGTCTCTTTCCTGGCTGGACTGTGAGTGTTGTCCCTTAAGGTGAACCTTGCAGCCATCTCTAGTTACCAATCGCGGGCCAAGCCAGTATGCAGACAGTGGTCCAGGAGGAGGTGGTCAGGTGGTATTTCAAGGGCTTTGTCCACTTGTCCCCTCCAGTGTGTGATCCACCTTTACCGTGGGACTTGCAGCTGGTCCTGGCTATGCTTGAAGAGCCAGTGTACAGGTGTAAGTTATCACCTGTCATGGAAGACAGCCTTCCTGGTGGCAGTTACATCTGCCAAATGGATTGGGGAGCTCCAGGTGCTCTCGGTGCATTCACTTTATTTGGCCTTCCACTGAGACAGTCATTCTTCGCCTCAACCTGAATTTCCTCCCAAAGATGGTTTGAGTTTCACCTTAACCAAGTGATTAGCTTACCAGTATACTTTAAAAACCCATCTTTAGAGGCCGAATACAGACTCTGTACCCTGTACCTGTGAAGAGCACTCACGTATTATGTGGAGTGCATAGCTGAAGTTTGGGTAGTGGCGTGACAGTTGTGTGTTACCTACACTGAAGCTGCACCTGGCAGATCGGCTGCAAAACTGATGATTGCAAGGTGGATCACATCTTGCATCAACCTCTGCTATAGTTTGGCTGGTCGGGAGGTTTCCGTTGGGATTAGAGCGCATTCTATCAGATATAGCGGTGCCCCTGTGGCTGCTTCCAGAGATCAACCCATACAGGAGATCTGTAGGGCTGCTACCTGGCAGACTGCACACACTTTCATTTCAAATTACCACATCATCCTCGAGTCACACCGGGATTCGTATTTTGGAACCTCAGTTTTCCAGTCTGTGTTCGCCAGCTGGGGTGCACACCTTGCCCCCTCCTTCCAGAGAACGACTAGGAGTCCTAGAACTACAGTTACATGTGAGTAACCTATTCTCCTAGGGGCGTGGATATGGTACACTTAGCCATACTCTGGCAGACTCCTAGTAGGAGTGGTACATGGTTCACATTGAAACATTGCAACTGGTCTCTGTGGCAAGTGGCACATGATCATGCTTCCAGCATGTAAGATCCGACATGGGGCAGAGTCGGGGATATATCTGCCTGGGTAGTGGGGGACTTGGGTTAAAGACGATCCTGCCAATGAGTGCATTCCAGTGGAACTGCTAGAGTGTGGATGTGAACCATATACAACTCCTAGAACTACAGTTACAGTTGAGTAACATATTCTTTTCAACTCAGTGGTGTTCAGTAGATGGTATTATGGATGGTTGTCATTTGCTATAGGGCAGTGATACTTGGTATGAGGTGAAACAGAAGTAAAACAGCACATTTACCATATCAGTTTATTAATTTGTGGTTCTAGAATTGGATGAAGCTGAATATGATGCAGTTCCAGAAAACGGCATCTCTTCATTTGTGTCGTCGTACACCTTGCAGGAAATGGTTACGTCCACATGTGTCACACAGACAACTGAAAGGTAAGTCTGCTGTCAAAATCTCCTGATATTGTAGAGATAAGGGATAGTGGTTTAAATTTTAAACTTTGAGGTTGTGGCAAACTATTCTCTGTCAGACTCAGCCTGCAACTGTTACCAGCTTTCTCAAACTTGTCAGATGTCTGCAAGGGTACTTCAGTAGTTGCCAGCACTCTGCATAGACACTCCCTCGGGGTTCTCTGGGTCCAGATCCACCAGAGCTACTGCCCACACGATACAGTTGTCCTTGCAACCCACCCCTGTCTGTCACCACTCCAGACACTTTACTTAGAAACAAAATATGATAAATGATGAACCCTTCTCTTTGGAGACTGAACATGGTGTCTGTTACTGTAACCCAGTTATCTGTATTTTAAGGACTTCATCATAGAAGCATGAAGTATGTAAAAATAATGTTTAATACTTCAAGATACATATACATATAATACAGCATACTACACTGAGACTATGGGCAACAGTACTTCTCCAGAGATAGTTTTTTGAGGAGTACAAGAAAAACGCACAGAAAAAAATCTTACTGCACTTCATAACTTTCTCAAAGTAAAACTAGCTTACCACACAGGACACCCTGGTGAACCAAGGCAGACTCGAACTGTAAATAACTGCTCAAGAGTTCCAGCCTAACTACCCAGTCTCACAAAACTCCAACTTAACTTGGTTCCCAAAACCAGTCTCCACCCACCCTTGGTACACATGTTCTAAGACATCACTTCCAGGCCAGTCCTTTGTGTGTCTATGGAAAATTCCCTTTGGAATCTGGTATGATCTGGACTACTAGAGTTGGTGTATTCTAGAGGATACTGCCTTTGTCCTACTTCCTGTCTCGCACCGCAGGAATGACTGCTCCAGTCATTAGACGGAGACTCATCCCAACATGAAAGGGGGGGCTGTTCTAGGGATGTGGACATGGTGTTCATCCACACTTTTGGTAGTGTCCATTCCCCTTTAAGGCTTGCCAGAAAGTCTTCAAGCTGGGTCCTCCTATCCAGGTGGTAACTCCCTCAGCACTGCCCCGTGACATCAGATCTTCCTTTCCACAGGAAGATTGTGGTTCCCTCCCTACTGATCTTCCTGGACATAAAGTCTCCACCACTCATTCACACTAATGGGATCTGCGCCGGAGGCACTAGGACCCAACAGGAGCAAACTTTTTTGCTGGAGGGTTGGCGCCAGAGATGGAGCCGCGAGGAGCAGCACCACGAGCCTCAGCTCGTGTGGTAATGACTATCTCAGCATCGACCCTCCAGCCGCCTCAGTTCCTTTTTTCCCGTCGTAGAGTGCACTTCAGTGACGATGTCACTCGCCCACCGGGAGTCAAACTTCAAACTAGCAGCTTAGTTTTTCAGTTTTATTTTTTTGTAGTAATATCTCGAACAAGTTTCGCTTAGTTTATTTATTTGCAATTTAAGAAGTCGTGTCAGCCTACATTGAAGGAGTCGACCATGAGCGGGTCAGGTGACGGTAGGGAGACTTCATATGAAAGCTGTTCAGTCAGTCGGGCTGGGTCGGTCTGCTGCCTTCTCGAGGGTCTGACAACAGCCAGTTCAATGCCCAAGGGGTGGTCCCTTGAAAGCATAAAATAAGCGGTCGCATTCGGCACATTAGGCCTCGAGCTCTTCTTGACCCATGAGTCAAGAAGAAAGGCATCACTCGAGGTCACCCTCTGATATGTCTGCGTGTAGGCGGTCAGTTATTGGGTTAGTTGTCGTCTCTTCCTTCGGAGTCGCCGGTTTCTGTTTCTGTAGCCGACATCTTTCACATCGGAGCCCTACTTCGCTTTCTGTAGGTCTTCAGATGAGCAGTTTCATCAGTGGGCCGCTCTTATGGAGCAATGGGCTCGGAGGTTGGTCCAGCTGCCTGGCCCGGTCACTCAGGGGCTTCGGGCTTCTTGGGAGATCAGGTAGGCGGTTGAGCTTCCCCAATGCTTAGGCTGCCTTGCCATCGACTGCTGCTAGGTGTTTTCCTCTCACACGGCCGCGGCGCAGGATGCTACACTAATGCCTTTATCTCCTGGTTTTCATCCTTCTTTCTCCTGAAATCCTGTTTTTCGGAGTCTTGGGATGTTTTCGACGCCCTCTGCATCGATGGCTCGCTCGGTGCTGTCCTCGGCGCTGTTGACTTTCTTGGCACCGCCCTCATCGCCATGCGCTACGTCGGTGCCTTCCTCAGCACCGTGCAGATTTTAGGCACCGAGGCCTGTTAGGACGTCATCCAGCCTTCAAGACTTCTCCTTCAACCCTTTTCCTTCCTCATTTCTTTATGATTTTCACTCCTTTCCTGTCCATACAGTCCCTCCTGGACTGTGAGGAGATGACATTGAGCCTGACCCAGACCTTAGGCTGGGTGGTGATGTGGAAGGAACAGGATCTATTCCTGCTGCAGAGTCTGTGGTCGAGGACCTGTCTTTTAAGTCTCTGCTGAAAAACTTGATTTCCACTCTTTCTCTCCAAACTACAGATATCGATCCTGGGAAGCTGTTAAGACTCCAATACCTTCATGTTATGGAGACCCCTATGGATTTGACTCCTCCGGTACAGCCCCTCCTTTGAGACACTGTCTCAAATGGTATGGAATAATCCTGCTCTCATTCCTTCTGTGGCTAAGTCCATAGATAGGAAATATGCTGCTCCCAAGGATTGACCCATTTTGGCATCCCAAGCCTTTGCTGATCCTATTGTAGTCTTGGCAGAGAATGATAGGTCGTCCTTTCCCAGACTACCACAGCTTGACCTATTAACAAAGAATCTCGTAAGATAGACACTTTAGGTAAGAGTGTCTTTGCTGCTTCCACCCTCTGTATGCGTATTGCCAGCTACCAAGGCTATTTCTCTCAATATGAGTATATCCTTTGGCATTCACTCAAACAAATGGTTGAAGCTCTACCGGAGTCAGACACAAATTCAGAGCTTCTTTAAACCATAACCAGAGGTACCTAGTCCAACAACCAACAGGTTAAAGCGGCGGTGGGCATTTGTACCCACCGTCACTCATGGCTGCACATTTCAGGTTTCACGAATGATGATGCACAGCAACAGGTAATGGCGCTGCCTTTCGATGGTGTATATCTCTTCGGCCCTCAAGTAGAACAGGCTCTAGAGGCCACACAAAAAACTAGGTCAGCCATTAAATTGGCTCAACCTCCTCCTGTCCCCTCTCGAGGGGGTATTAATAAACGCCAGTTTCTTAACCGTCAGTCCTTTCGAGGCAAAGGCAGGGGAAGTTTTAATAAAAACCAAGCCCCCATCCTCAAAAGAAAAGCAGCAGAAGGCACAAGGACCCAAAGCGCCCAGTGCCGCCTTCTGAGTTGTTGGCCCAAGTCCCACCTCAGCTGCCCGAGGGGTACTCTTCCTCAGCAGCGGGAGGTCGTCTGACTCACTTCTACAGTCAACGAAGTCCATAACCTCGGACAAATGGGTCCTCCGGATAATCCGCGAGGGGTATTCTTTCAATCTTTTGGACAACCCTCCAGATCGTCCTCCCAGACGATAGCCCAGGCTGTCAGCTCTTCAGTCAGATCTTCTTGCCTCAGAGATACAGGTCCTTCTGAACAACACTGCAGTCAGTGGAAGTAGTTCAGCTGGATCAATGGAACACAGGGTTCTACTCCCATTACTTTCTGGTTACAAAGAAAACCGGGGGCAAGCGCCCCATTTTGGACATCAGAAAGCTAAACAAATTCCTTCCCAGAGAGAAATTCAAAATATCACTAGGAACCCTGTTACCTTTGCTTCATCAACACAACTGGTTAGCCTCCCTGGACATGCAGGATGCTTACCAGCACATTCCTGTTCACCCAAAGCATCACAAATATCTAAAGTTCGTGGCTTTGGGACAGCATTATCAGTTCAGAGTCCTGCCCTTTGGGCTATCCTTGGCACCACGAGTTTTTACAAAGTGTTGTGCAATTCTCGCAACGCATCTCAGAAAAATCGGAATACAGGTGTTCCCATATCTGGACAATTGGCTTCTAGCAAGCCCTTCCAGACAGGGAACTCTCGATGCCATAGCCACAGCTTCACACTTTCTCACGTCCATGGGAGTCCTGCTAAACCTAAATAAATCGCAGTTGCAGCCCTCCCAAAGGCTCCTTTTCATAGGAACCCTTCTGGACACCTCCTGTGCGAAAGCATTTCTTCCAGAGGACAGGAGGAGCAATATCCTTCAGATGGCCCGATACATACGAGAGAACAGCTCGGTTTCAGCTTTCTTGATGCAACGGATGCTAGGTCTCATGGCATCCGCGGTGTTCACTATACCCCTAGCACGCCTCCACATGAGAACCTCTCAATGGATGCTCAGTACTCAGTGGTCCCCGATCACTCACCCTCAGTCCTTTCTTATCAAGGTGACAGAACCTCTGAAGAGATCACTCACCTGGTGGTCGCAAGAGGACAGTCTTCTGGAAGGGTATCCCTTTGCTCCTCTGGATCATTAGATTTCCATTACCACAGACGCATCCCTGATGGGGTGGGGAGCTCACTGTCAGACTCTCCACACTCAAGGTACGGGGACTCAGGACAAGTCCCAGCTTCACATAAATGTCTTAGAGATGAGAGCCGTCCTTTATGCAGTCCGGGCTTTGAAGGACATTCTCTGTCACAAGAACATTCTCCTTCAAACGGACAACAAAGCAGTGATGTATTACATCAACAAGCAGGGTGGTGCTCTCTCTTACCCCTTATGCAGAGAAGCGATGAGAGTGTGGGAATGGTGCTTGGAGCACAAGGCTCTAATTCAAGCGGTCTACCTGCCGGGAGTGCAGAACGAACTGGCAGACTGTCTCAGCAGAACAGAGACAGATTCTTACGAATGGTATCTCGACTCAACCATAGTTCACTCACTATTCGCAGACCTGGACCTTTTTGCATCCCCACTCAACACAAAACTGCCTCTCTTCTGCTCCAGAAATCCAGGGCCTGGCATTTTCTGTCAGGATGCTTTCAGGCTGCAGTGGACAAAACACTTTCTATATGCCTTTCCGCCTCTTCCTCTGATTCAGAGAGTACTTCTGAAGTTCGAGTCCCAGGGGGACAAAATGACCCTCACTGCTCCCTTCTGGCCTCGACAGATATGGTTTCCACTACTCAACAGTATGTCAGAAGCTCCTTCGGAACCGCTTCCCCTTCAGGCGAACCTTCTGACTCAGGGGCCTGTGGTCCATCCCAACCTGAGGTCGCTTCACCTTCACGCTTGGCTCCTGAAGAGATAGAAGTGAACAGGTTCAGTGTCTCTCACAGGGTTTCTGATATTCTTCTGGCTGCGCACATGACAGCCATTAGGAAAACTTACACAGCCAAATGGAAGCTTTTTTCGCTCTGGTGTGCAAAGTCCTCTTTGAATCCCTTTTCCTGCCCACCAGATAAAGTTTTAGAGTACCTCTTAGACCTCTCAAATTCAGGTCTGCAATACTCTACAGTTAAGGTTCACCTTTGTGCCATTTCAGCTTATCATGAGCCAGTACTTTCCTTGTCACTTGCTCAGTTACCTGTGGTTAAGAGGTTTCTTAAGGGAATTCTGCATACCAGACCTCCTGTAAGACATCCAGTCGCAGCCTGGGACATTAATCTTGTGCTAGACGTGCTCACTCGAAAAACCTTTCGAGCCTCTAGTTACCTGTGAGTTAAAATTTCTCACTTGGAAAACTGCCTTCCTAGTGGCCATTACCTCAGCCCGCAGGGTCTCTGAGATACATGCCTTGGTCACAGATCCTCCGTATACTGTGTTTCATAAAGACAAAATAGTTCTTAGGACCCATCCTAAGTTTCTCTGTAAGATTGTTTCAGAATTCCATCTAAACCAACCCTTGGTCCTTCCTACTTACTTCACGAACTTCCAAAATGAAGGAGAGCGTTCTCTTCACTCCTTGGACGTCAAAAGAGCTTTGCGTTTTTATCTAGATCGAACAAAAGACTTTCGCAAAGCTCAACAACTGTTTATTTCCTTCAGTGAGACCCGGCTGGGCCAGCCTGTTGCTATCAGATGCATTGCAGCATGGCTAGTGGCATGCCTTCGCCACTGTTATTCCATGGCACAGGTTAAGCTGGATGGCAGAGTGTACGCTCACTCTACTAGAGCGGTCGCGGCATCCCTAGTGGAACCGCAACGGCTCCATCGGGATATTTGCAATGCGGCTGCCTGGAGCTCAGTGCATACTTTCGTCAAACACTATGCCTGGATGTCCATGCCAAACGACATCTTTCTTTTGGCAGAACCATCCTTAATGGACTCCTGTCCTAAAACTGTGAGCTTTTGGTCTCTCCTGCCGCCCTCTCGGGGGATTATTAGCTCGGTTCTCTCCCATTAGTGTGAATGAGTGGTGGAGACTTTATGTCCAGGAAGATATGGAAATTACGTACCTACCGTAATTCTTGATCTTCTTGGACGAGTCTCCACCACTCATTCACACGCCCACCCTCCATCCCCCGAGCTCACCTCTGTTGTTGGTCTTCACTCCCTCAATCTTAGGCTGTGAAGACTTCTTTGTTGACCCTTCTTATACGGGTCGTCCGGACTATTTTATGTCTGGGTTTTGGTTAGGCTATCCTTCTAGGTTAGTTACGCTGCATCTCCTCGGAAAAAAAGGTACTGAGGCGGTTGGAGGGTTGTCGCCGATATAGTCATTACCGCACGAGCTGAGGCTCGCAGTGCTGCTCCTCGCGGCTCCATCTCTGGCGCCGACCCTCCAGCCAAAAAGTTTGCTCCCGCTGGGTCCTAGTGCCTCCAGCGCAGATCCCATTAGTGTGAATGTGTGGTGGAGATTCGTCCAAGAAGATCAAGAATTATGGTAGGTACGTAATTTCCATTTGTAGGGCCTAAAGTGTGCCATTGGCAAATTTCTATCATTTTTTTTTTTTTCCAAGTTTTGTGATTTTGCTACTTTCCTTGGTCCTTCTCCAGTTTTCGGCTACTGAAGATGCAACATGAAAAAGCGAAGTCTATGAAAATGGGCAGTTTTGTTCATAAGCCTTCATTTAAATAAATTCATGAATTTCTATAGCAACAGATTATGATGTCACAAACAGATGACTTTTGCGAGCAGCAAGGAGAGAGAAGCAGGGGAATGGTGTTAAATCTGGGGGGCAAAGATAATGTTTTCATGCACAAGTGAAATCTTTTGTAACCAGCGGCTTACAGAATCCGAGGCAGCATGGATTCACTGGGGGAGGTCAGGTCAAACAAATCTGATACATTTATTTGCCTGGGTGACCAGGGAAGTAGATCAGAGTGGAGCAGTGGATGTGGCTTACCTAGACTGCAGTAAGGCCTTAGACACCATTCCACGAAGGAGACTCATAAACAAGCAGGGCAGCATGGGAGTGGCTCCAAAAGTGATAAACTGGGCAAAGAATTGGTTGGGAGATAGGTGACAGAGGGTTGTGGTAAACGGAGTTCACTCTGAGGAAGGGAGAGTGACTAGCTGGGTGTCACAAGGGATAAATAAATACTGGAACTTTTCCTCTTTAATGTCTTTATAAGCGACTTTGCTGAGGGGCTAGAAGGGAAGGTATGTCTTTTTGCAGGTGACAGTAAAATCTGCAGTAGGCTAGACACTCCGGGGGGAGGGGGGGGGTTGGAAAAATGAATAGGGATCTAAGAAAGCATGAACAATGGTCCAGAGGGTGGCAGCTAAGTTTCAGTGCTAAGAAGTACAAAATCATGCACTTCAAGCACAGAAACCCAGGGGCAGAGTACAAGATAGGGGGAGTGATACTGATGGCCACCAAACAGGAAAGAGACCTGGGGGTAATCATATCTGATGATCTGAAAGTGGCCAAACAGTGTGATAAGGCAGTGGGGAGAGCCAGTGGGATGCTAGGATGCATAGGGAGGGTATCACCAGCAGAAAGAGGGAGGTGGTGATACCGCTGTATAAATCATTGGCGAGAC
Source organism: Neoceratodus forsteri (assembly GCA_016271365.2). Taxonomy (NCBI): domain Eukaryota; kingdom Metazoa; phylum Chordata; order Ceratodontiformes; family Ceratodontidae; genus Neoceratodus; species Neoceratodus forsteri. Next base: position 93,636,022 of record CM057451.1, read on the forward strand.
TTTATCTGGAGTAGTGTCCAGTTCTGGAGACCACATTTTTGGAAGGGCATAGGTTAGAGGCAGTACGGAGGACTGCAGCTAAAATGGTGCAGGGTCTGCACCGGAGACCCTGTGAGGAGAGACTAAAGGACCTCAATATTTACACCCTGGGAGAAAGGAGGGAAATCAATCACTTTATTTAACCAGGCATAAACACCATTGAGCAAGCTCATTTTCAAGGTGGTCCTGGGCATAAATACAATACAGTACACTTCATAAGATTACAATTACGGTGGACAACGGTGCAAAAAAAAAAAAGGAAAAACATTGTGAAGGTGCTGGTCAATTTCGGCCTATACATATCGGTCAACATAATTAACATGCAAAGGTACATAATGATAAGCTTTACTGAAATGAGAAGAGACAACAATCCCATATAGTCTTTGCTGAGTAAGAGCTCATACCTAAATGATAAAAAATAAGGAGGTATTAAGGAATAGGGTAGAAATTGAGGTGAAAGAGTAGGCAGCCAAAAGGGAGGCCAGAATAGGTAAAAGGTAGAGAATAGGCAGGGTCATCTTGGATTAAGGGAACTAGGCTTGTAGGTCCTAGGTTTCTGTTAGGAATGTGGGGTGGATGAGATACTTAGGCGTAAGATTTGAGAGTGGCACCTGAGGCTTAGGGGTCATCGACATCTGAAACAGTTGCATGATTCCTTCAGATAATCCGTTAATAGAGCTTTGAATGTGAAAATGCTTGGAAGTGAGGATAATTTTAATGAGTGTTGCATAGTGTTCCAAAGTGATGGAAGTGAGAAGTTGATTGCTGCTGAGCCAAGGGTAGTTTTCACTCTAGGAATCTGGAAGCAGATGAAGGAGAAGTGTCTCAGGCCATAGGAACCTTTAGCCCATTTGAAGATGTTCGAGATGTATGCAGGGAGGTTATCAGATAATGCTCTAAAAAAACAGAGGAGAGCATTCCTTTTTCTTCTAGTTGTGAGTGAGGTCCATCCCGAAACCTGGTATAGACGACAGTGATGTATACTACGGGGGGTAGATTTAAGATAAATCTTAAAGCCCGGTGGTAAAGGGTGTCCAGTTTGTTTAGCATCGTTGATGGGCAGTGACTGTAAAGGAAGTCAGCGTAGTCCAGTATAGGTAGGAATGTAGTTTGTACTAGTCTCATTCTGGCTTCTAACGTGAGTAGGTGTTTAATGCGATAGAATTAACCTAATCGCTGTCTTAGTTTCTTCAAGGTTTCATTTTAGTGGCACGGAAAGTTGAGCTTGTTATCCAGCCAGAACCCTAGGTATTTAAAGGTATCAGCTACTTCTAGGGGTTCATCTAAGAGTGTTCGGATCTGTGTGATATGTGGACATCCGAAAGTAGACTTTGGTGAGAGAATCATTGCTTTAGTCTTTTTGGCATTGAGGAGGAGCTTATGAGTGAGAAGGTTGTATTGGAGGGTGACAGTCTTTCTGTAGGTACTCATGGGCCAGATCCAAGGATGAATTTGTGGTATAGAGTACAGTATCATCTGTGAATAAGTGCACATTTGCTGTGCCCAGCTGCGAGTCCAGATTATTGATGTATATTGCAGAGAGGATAGGGCCCAGGATGGAGCCTTGTGGGACTCCTCGTAACAAGGATTTTTGTGGGGGACAGATCTCCTATGGCTTTGACTTGTTGTAACCTATTGGTTAGGTAGCTGGTGAACCATTTAATGGCAGAACCATCAAGTCCGATGTTACTCAGTGCGGTAAGCATGATGGTATGATCCACAGTATTGAAGGCCTTACTTAGATCAAGGAATAGGGCAAGTACATGCTTCTTAGAGTCCAAGGCCATTTGCCAGTCTGTAGTTACTTTGGCAAGAGCTGATATTGTACTGTTAGGCTCTAAAGCCGGACTAAGCCGGGTTTAGCAACTTTTGTGAATACAAATGTTCTCTAAGTTGTATGTTGACAATTTTTTCAAGTAATTTAGAGAGGACGGATAGTATAGAAATAGGCCGGTAATTGTTCAGATCACTCGGATCCCCAGTCTTGAATAATGGTAGGATGTGGGCAGTTTTCCACAAGACCAGGTAGCTCACCTTGAATCAGAGAGGTGTTGAATAAGTGTGTAATGGGGGCGGTCAGATAGGTAATGGCCAAGTTTTAGGAAGTAAGGATCAATATTATCTGCACCCGCACTCTTTTTTTGTATCCAGAGAAAGGAGGAGGTCCTCCACTTGCTTAAACGTAATTGTGAGGAAGCTGAAGGGGGTGGGATGCAGTTGGTTATGGTTGTGATTATCAGTGAAGCCAACAGTGTAGTCTCTTGCTGGGCTACGTTTGCTGATAGGTGAGGTGTCAAAGGCAAGCCCTGCAGTGGCAAAGTGATCATTAAGCTTTTCTAGTATATCAGTTTTGACCGTATAGGTGGTACCATCAGACACAATTTTGTTTGGAAGGGGTGTTGCAGTGGACTGACCTTCGACTTCTTTGAGGATGTTCCAAAATTTGGCGATTGTTTTTATTGTCTTCTCGTTCTTTTTGGAAGTACCTAGCTTTTTCTGACCTAATTAGCTTGGTACAAGCTTTACTAGTGGTACGGAATGCTAACCAATCAGCCTCCAGGTGGGATTTCCTCGTTTTTTTCTACCAGTAGTCCCTATCCCTAAGTGCTTTCTTCGGGATGGGAGAGAACCAGCTAGGAGTTTTATTTTTTGATTTGATCAGTCTTAGTGGGGCGTGTTTGTCTATTAGCTCCAGTAAGAGGCTGTGAAAGATGTTAAATGCCTCATTAAAGGTGGAGGCTAGGTAGAAATCCTGCCAACGAATGTTGCTTAGATCTTTCAGGAAAGTGTACTGGCAGAACTTTTTCAGGCATCTTTTCAGTTTGAATTTGGAGGCCATTTTTATTTGGAAAGGATGTCTGATGCAGGCAGTAGCGCATTGGTCGCTTATATCGTTGAAGAATACTCCACTATGCGAGCTAGTGTGAGGTTTGTTTACTAGGATAAGGTCCAGGAGGGTGCTGCGCTCTGGGTTTTTTCTGTTAGGTCTGGTTATAGCAGTCACCATTTGTAACGGACCATTAACATTGCATAGATCCTTCAATTTCTTAGAGCTGTCATCATTCCAATTTAGATTGAAATTCCCCATTAGAATACACTCAGTATCAGCAGAGTCCAGAAGGTTTTGAAGGTGTGGCAGAAGTGCCCAGCCACCAGACGGTGGTCGGTAGCATGTTGCCATAAGGAGTGATAATTTTAGAGCAAAGCATTCAAATTCCTTAGCCTTTGAGGTACAGTCAAAGACTGTGACTGTGAATTTGCTTTTGACATATATTGCAACCCCTTCCCCTGTTTTCAGTATATCACAGCGGTAGATGATATATCCGGGTATGTTGATACATTTGTCCAGGGTCGAGGGTGTGAGCCAGGATTCATTTATCATGAAGAAATCCGGAGATGCATGTAGAGCCCAGGTCTGTATAGAATCAATCTTCTTTAGCAAACTACAGACGTTGATGTGGAGAAAGCTAATCCCTTTATATTGAGGGAGGTCCGCAGGGGTGTCCAAAGAAATAGGTGGACCTGGGTTTAATTCAGCATTTCCCGAACAGAGTAGGAGAAGCAGTAGTAGTTTTTTAAGGTGGTGTCTTAGCCTGCTAAACATTCTTTTGTTACTCCTCCTAGCGTACATTGGTTTAGCGGTGGCTGTGTTAAGGGGAGGGTTGCTATTTGCTAGGGATAAAACATAGAGAACTGATAGAACCGACACCATCCTTGGGAATTGCACTTGTTCTACAGTTATGGCCTGGTGGGAGGAGGGGCATGACCATAGAGGAGACGTCCCTGATGTAGAATGCCATGGTTTAATGTGGGAGGCTATATCTTGGTAGATGATAGAGGAAGGAAACTGGCCTTTGTCAGAGTTGCAAACCAAAAGTTTGGGTAGAGTATAACAAAGTAATATAAGGCAACTATAGAGAAGGATAGGCGCAGATGGCATTCTTAACGTGGAGATATTTCCTTTTACCAGTAAAATCACAGGATTTGCAACAGTTCCTTGAGAGGGCCAAGAAAATGAGTGGATCTTGTGGGAGGATGGGGTACCAATGAAAAATTAAGGCCTAGATAACTAATAAGGCATGGCTGGCAATAGCCAGTAGGAGTGAGCTAGAAGGCCGGGGTTTATGTGTGTTTAATCAGGACAGGGGGAGGGGGTCGGGTGGGCGAAAAAATTGGCAGCTAGGGCTCCCTTCCTGGAGGTAATCAGTCCTTGAGGGCAAGTCCGTACCTGCGTTTCTGTGAGGAGCTGGTGGCTTCAGACCTGAACTGCGGGTGGCAGTCTGGCAGGTCGAGTTAGTCAGAGAACCACGGCTGTGGCTCTCAAGACTACCTGGAAGGAGAAGGCAGAGCAGAATTAAATAAGAAAGTCAGAGGGGGTGGGGCTGCTCATGGAGCTAAAAAGAAATGCAGACTGGCTTAAACGGGGGTTTTTGCAGACCGAAATGTTAGGCAAGGTGCCTCCAAGTCTGAGTGGGCAATGACAGTGCTATTTAAAACACCATACTAGCGTAAAAAGGTGAAGGGGGGGGTTCAAATGCCTGAGCTGAGATCGCCACTCGTCTTATGAGAAACACAATACAGGCATTAGCATTAAATCAGAAAACTTCAGCTATAAAATACAAACAAGACAGTTTTAACAGAAAACATAATCTAGCACAATATAGTCAAACATTAATAGTGCAGAGCTATATGGAGCCAATCGGAGTGCTCCTGGGGCTGACTGCAGTCAGTGGGCCACATCAAAAAAGACTCTGGATTTAAACCCAGAGACAACTGTCCTTGTGTAAAGAAAGCCCAAAAAAATGGTAGCTAGGGCTCCCTTCCTGGAGGTAATCGGTCCCTGAGGGCAAGTCCGTACCTGCGTTTCAGTGAGGGGCTGGTGGCTTCAGACCTGGACTGCGAGTGGCAGTCTGGCATGTCGGGTTTGTCAGAGAACCACGGCTGTGGCTCTCAAGACTACCTGCGTTTCTGTGAGGGGCTGGTGGCTTCAGACCTGGACTGTGGGTGGCAGTCTGGCAGGTCGGGTTCGTCAGAGAACCACGGCTATGGCTCTCAAGACTACTTGCGTTTCTGTGAGGGGCTGGTGGCTTCAGACCTGGACTGCGGGTGGCAGTCTGGCAGGTCGGGTTCATCAGAGAACCACGGCTGTGGCTCTCAAGATTACCTGCGTTTCTGTGAGGGGCTGGTGGCTTCGGACCTGGACTGCGGGTGGCAGTCTGGCAGGTCGGGTTCGTCAGAGATAGAGGGGATATGATAGAGACCTTCAGATACCTCACAGGTATAAATAAGGTACAGGAGGGAAGCATTTTTTCCAAAAAAAGATGAGCAAGAATAAGGGCATGCTATGAAGCTGGATGGGGGTAAACTCTGGAAACGTGAGGAAGTACTTCTTCTCAGAAAGAGTAGTGGATGCTTGGAACAGCCTCCCAGCGGAGGTGGTGGGGGCAAAAACTGTAACGCGATTCAGGAATGCATGAGATAGGCATAAGAGAACCTTAGTAGTTGGGGAAGGTAGGGCTGTGCTGGAGATCAGGTAGAGTCTGCAGTATTACAATAGGTAAGGAAAATGGGCAGACTGGGTGGGCCAAGCAATTCTTGTCTGCCATCAGTTTCTATGTTAAGTGCTCCTTAATAAATAATGAGGTTTTCTATGTACCTGTATCAATCAAAATCTTTATTTTGCCAGGCGGAACGTATAGAAAATCAAATATAAGTTGAAGTATGTCTTTATGTCATAATGTAAAAAAGATTCCTGGATTCTGGAACAATACTTTTAAGATTTCATCCTGTGGTAGGAAAACTTAAATCAACAAGCCGTATCCCACCCTGTATAGAGTACTTGGTGATTTTACCCACACACCCCATCTAGGGGATGGTAAAGTTCTGTGCCTTTTGTTTGGAATTCTCTGATCCTTTTGCTTTAATATACATGGATTCAAGTTGTAAAATATTGTTTGAAAGCTTTAATTAAAAACAGTGGTTTTCCACTATACATTTGGTTGTTGGCAGTCACCAGTATAATTATATGGTTATGCTTGAAAGAATGTTTCTATATCATGTAGTGAAACCAGCGATTATGAGAAGCAGAGACCACTGTTCCTACCAAATGAGCAGGACAGCGTGATCAAGACCACTGCATCAACTTCAGATAACGAATGTAAGTATAATGTTTCCATTTCGTCTTAAAGGGGACATTCAGTAACTGACAATACTGTACTTAGTCATTTTTTACATCTTGTTTGGTGAGGTAAGACTTGGCTTCACAGCTGAGGAATGGAACCTAGGAGTTAGCATTAGTGACTCAGTCAAACCAGTGCCACAAGGCATACAGTAATGTAACTAAGATGGTGGGACGTATTGGGAGGGGTATTGACAGTAGAAGAAAAAAGGTAATACTGCCTCTTCATAGATCTTCTGTGAGGTCACACGTGGAGTACTGTGCTCCAGTTCTGGAGTCCTCACCTCAGGAAAGACCGCCTGTAAACAGTGCAGGAAAGACTGACAAGGATGATTCTGGGCCAGCAGAGCATGTCTTGCAAGGACCGCCTCAAGGCACTGAACATGAACTCGCTGGAGACCAGAAGAGAGATTGGAGATATGATAGAGACCTTCAAGAGCCTGAAAGGAATAAGCAAGGTGAACTGCAGGGAATTTTAGCATGAGTAGTGGTACAAGGGTGTAAGTGGAAACTGACAGGAACAAGGTTTAAGAGGGATATGAGAAAGTAGTATTTTACAGAAAGGGTGGTGGAACTGTGAAACAGTCGAACAGCTGAGGTGGTAGGTGCCAGTACCATTGACGGCTTCATGTTGAGAGAGTGAAGGGCATAGCGGATTAATCAGGGCTACAGTAACAGGGAGAAGAATAGGCGGGTGAAAAGGGAGGGTTAGAACCCTGTATGGGACAGTATTTTTCGGGGTCAGATAGGGAGCCATGGGCAGACTGAATGGACCATCACTCTTTTTCTGTCATCATAGTCTGTTTCTATTAAAGGGGGAAAACATTTGAAGTTAGAAGTAAACTTGGAGTGCTGTTGGGGGATGTGGGGTGCATGGGAACATATTTGGGCAGGCAGATGGCTTGGGTTTTGCTGTTTGAACTTATGGTGAAAGTAAAACTAAAGTTTAAAAAGAAAAATACAAGTCAAGCTATCACAGTTTTTCTCCACAACATATTATGATGTCATACGCTGAAGTTTATGATTTCAATAGAAATGTAGCAAACTTTTTTAAGATAACTGTTTTAATGCAAATGTCACCGTTTAAGAAATTTAAAAAAACAAATGAATTGTAAACTGAACTAAGTTCACCCTTAGGTGTTAGTAGCTCTTTGAACAAGACAGTTGTATCTTGATTTTTTTTTTCCTAACAGTATGTATGTTCTAGGAGCATGGATATGTTGTTCATCCACACTGTTTGGCATTGTTCCTTTCCACTTTAAATCTGCCGGAAGTCTTCAGGCTGGCTCCTCCCACCCACCCGGGTGGTATATACCTTGGCTCCGCCCCATGACACCAGATCTTCCTTTCCGCTGGAAGATGCAGGTTGCGTCCCTTGTACTGGCGCATTTTTTAGGCCCTGGCTTTCAAATCGTCGGTTTTACCAAAATTGAATCTCATTCGAGTTAGCGATCGCGCTTTTGCAGCATAGATCATGGAGGAAAAATCTCCTCCGGGATTTGCCAGTGCCCCTGCAGCCAAAAGATGTCACGCACTGATCCCCACCTTACATGCGCCTACTGCTTAGGTGTTGGCCATGACACCTCATCCTGCAGTTATTGCTTGTCCTTCCATCCCCACGTCCTGGACGACCGCAAGGCATGCCTGAAGCTGGGAAGACTGGAAAAAAGGAACCCTCCGGTGAAGTCCAAGGAGGCTAGGTGGGTGGTTTCTCCGACCGCGAGCTCTGCCAAGCAGCTGGAACACATGAAGGCGTTCGAGGAGGAAGCCGCTCGTGCTTCGGCCAGTCGAAGCTTCTTTGATCTTACGTCGAGACACAGCTCTTGCAGCAGGTTACACCATTAGGACTGAAGCCGGCAGGCGTCAGGACCCCACGGAAAAATTCTAGCTAGCTATCTTCAGCGGGGACCGCCCCCGACGTCGGTCCCGCCTCCGACATCAGGCATGGTACAAAAGGGGGCGGTCCTGCCAGATTCCCAGTTCTTTCCCGCCGTCGGACTTAAGCTTACTGGGACCCTTCGGTTACAGTCTCCAGCTGGCGCGTGGTTTAAGTGCTTCTCGAGAAATTGATTTTCTTCAAGCAAGACCTTTGCTGATGTCCTCTCCGACCTCTGGTCACTCCTCCAAGTGTGCTTGCGGAAACAGATCCCTTTAGGACCCCCACAGCCTCGTTAGGTGCCTGGGCCCAGACCACGATACCCGGGCCTGCCCGTCCTGCCAGGGGTTCAGCAGTCGTACTCTGATCCGACGTCAGAAGGCCCTTCAGGCTTTTTTGTTGGAGGAAAAGCTGAAGACCATGTCCTCCAAGGGGGAATCTTCTTCTCAAAAATCCCACAAGCACACGGAGAAACGAAGGGAGAAGGCCCCTTCCAGATCCCCCTCCAGGGCTTCGGAGTCACGCAGCTCCAGTTCTAGGTCCGACCGCTCTCCCTCCAGGGCCAGCTCTCAGCCTCCCCCGGCTGCGGTAAGGAAACCTTCAGGCCAAGTCCACCAGGCCGTCCTCATCTTCCTCCAAGGCCTTGGCGAAGTCCGGGGAGCGCCACCATCACCACCACAAGTTGGGTTCCCGCTCTTCGGTACCCGACGTCAGGTCGTCTTCTGTGCCTCCTCGCAAGACGCTGGAGCTCACGCCCTTAAAGAGACCTGTGGACCCGACGCCGGCGCGACCGGTAAATCGGCCTGTGCGTCATACCTCCCTGGAGCCGCCGTCGGCCAGACGACCGTCGCCGGCCAAACCATCACCTCAGCGGACGCCGGCAGGGGGACCGACGTCCGCCTCCTCCTGAGAAGAGGGCCTGTCGCCTCCGACCGGCGTCGGTCAGGAGACTTTAACTGAGGAGGACCTAACGCAGCCAAGACCAGGCAGGCGACGCCTGTCGTCGAAACTCCCGGGAACCCTCGCGTTACCAGAGCCCTCTGGAGCCGGCGCCTGGACCAAGCGACCGCCCACCGTGCCTGGGCCGTCGTCAGGCCTTTCTTTAGCGGAAGTGAAGGACCTCTTCACCTCCTGGTGGGACACCATAAAGAAGGACATGGTTCCCACTGTTCCTCCTCCTCCGGTTCCTGCACCCCCTTCACCATCGGGGTCGGCAGGCCGTTTACCTTCTCCCCGGGAGCCTAGATCCCCTCCCAGGGGGAGACCAGAAAAACGGAGACCTCCATCGAAATCTTCTTCTGGATCACCCAGCCCCAAGAGATCCAGGAGACACCGACGTTCGCCTTCAACGGAGGACACGGGATCAGACTACTCTGCCTCTAGATCCCCATCTCCACTCTCCATCCCTTCTCCGGACCCACGTGAGATGCCCAAATCTCCTCCGAATGATCCTTCGTTCCTTGATATTATGAGACACATACAAGAGAACATGGGATGGGATGCAGAAGACCTAGACCCGAGTACGCCTCGCCAGATATCTTCGGCAGAAGGACCCCAAGCCTGTGGTGGTACCACCCTTGGTGGACACTTTTGTGGGCGTCGCCAAGGCAGCGTGGAAGCGTCCACACTCGCTCCCGGCGATGCCGAAAAAAGCTGATAGTTTGTACAAGGCTCCTAAGGACGACCAGTACTTGACGCAGCAGCCTCAGGCCGATTCTCTGGTCATCACAGCCTCACATGACCGGTCACAGAGGCCGCAACATTTGAGCACCCTGCCACCGGACCCAGAGTCCAAGCAGTTGGACGCGTTGGGTAGGCACACGTATGCCTCCGCTACCTGCGCCATCAGATCCTTGAACTATTTAACCCACATGGTTCAGTTCCAGAACTCTTTGTGGGAACAGGGTCTGGAAACGGCTGAAAAATTGCCTGAAGGTGAGCAGGAGGAGGAGATGCTTCAGCTCCTCCGTACGGGTTCAGACGTGGGGACCCAAGTACTAAGAGCCGCGTACGACTCCGCAGACTCATCGGCCCGAGCAGCAGCTTCTGGCGTATGCCTCCGGAGACACTCCTGGTTACGCGTCTCTGGTTTTACCCCGGACGTCCAGAAGAAGAATATTATGGAGCTCCTTTTGAGGGAGAAGTCTTGTTTGTAATCCTTCAGAGAAGATCATTACCAGACTTCAAGAGGCGGGAAGCGGTAAGGTCGGTTCAGGCCATGTGACGACCCAAGCTTGGTTCCTTACACAGGAACCAAAGCCGTTCGATGCGGACACAGAGGGCAGCCCGCTCCGCTGCACATCAGAGGGGCTCCAGCTTCCGTAGAGCCCAGGGGAAGCAGCCCGCCAGCCGAGGTCAGCGTTCTCCTAAGCAGGCCCAGCCAGCGGGCCCATCTGCCGCCACAGCCTGACTCCTTTCCAGCCCCCGGCCCTCAGGATCAATGGGAAATCATGGTCGGGGGTCGCATTGGGAACTTCCTGCCGGGATGGCAGGCTATAACCACCGACAGGTGAGTTCTTCAATTGGTCAGTCTAGGCCACTTTATAGAATTCGCAGAAAAGCCACCCTCGAGGCCTCCTTTGCTCTCCCGGTATCCAGATCAGCACAAAGCTTTGATCTGGCAAGAAGTACTCGCGCTCCTGCGAAAGGGAGCGATAGAGTATGTCCTGGAGAACCAGAGAGGACAAGGATATTATTCCCACTTCTTCCTGGTTCCAAAGAAAACAGGGGACCTCCGTCCGATTCTGGACCTCAGCGACCTCAACGTGTCGGTCGCCTATAAGAGATTCCGCATGGTGACTCTTCCGGGTCTTATTCCCATGCTGAAACAGGACGCCTTTTTAGCGCCTCTAGACTTGCAGGACGATATCTGCATATCCCTATGGCTCAGGCGCACATGAGGTTCCTGCACTTGAGTTCCTCGACCACCACCTTCAGTTCGAGCCCTTCCGTTCGGACTGTCTTCCGCCCAAGGTCTTTACCAAGTGCATGGCAGTCGTGGCAGTGTCTCTGAGGAGACAGGGCCATTATGTGTTCCTGCATTGGCGACTGGCTTCTCATGGCGCCTCCAGAGAGCGTTGCTATCTTGCGGTTCAGAGCACCCAGGACCTGTTCCGGTCCCTGGACATCCTCATAAATTACGAAGTCTCTCCTGGTACCGTGCCCAGAAACTGCAGTTTATAGGCGCAGTACTGGACACTGTTCAGGGAAGAGCTTTTCTTCCGGCCGACAGAGCGGAGCGCATCAGATCCCTCATAAGGGATTTATCATCGAACAAGATCAGTACCTGCCAGGTCGGTCCTTCGCTTGCTCGGACACATGGCTGTGGCCATTCCTACTGTCCCTTTCGCAAGGCTCCACATGCGGGTAACTCAGTGGATGCTCAAAGTGCAATGGGACCAAAGGCAAGACCACTTGCATCATCCGGTCAGAATCACAAATTCCGTGATTCGAGACTGGCAGTGGTGGCTAGTCCCAGGGTCGCTCTCCACGGGCGTCCCATTCGTAGCACCGTCCCCGGAGGTAACCCTCACCACAGACGCCTCAGGTCTTGGGTGGGGGGCACACCTGGACGGGGTAAAGTCCCAGGGTATGTGGACCCAGATGGAAGCTCATCTTCATATCAATGTCCTGGAGATGAGAGCAGTTCTCTATGCCCTGCAGGCCTTTCAGTCAGTAATCCCACCGTGTACTCTTCTGCTTCAGACAGACAACACGGCGGTGATGTATTACCTCAACAAACAAGGAGGCGCACACTCTTGCCCCCTTTGCAGGGAAGCCATGAGGGTGTGGGATTGGGTAATCGGACACGGCGCAAATTTGATCACTGTGGACAACACGATTGCAGACGGCCTGAGTCGATCCCAGGCCAGAGTCCACAAGTGGGAACTTCTTCAAGAGGTAGCAAAGGATCTGTTTCTTCGATGGGGAATTCCAGAACTAGACTTGTTTGCATCCCCATCCAACGCAAAACTGCCCAATTTTTGCTCGCTAGATCCAGGGCCTGCTGTTTTCTGGCGAGACACGTTATCCCTCTCCTGGGCGAACAGATTCCTCTACGCTTTCCCTCCCTTCCCGTTGATCCAGAGAGTTCTTCTCAAACTGCGCAGGGAGCACGCACTCATGATCCTGGTGGCCCCATTCTGGCCCAGACAGATCTGGTTCCCTTTGTTGGTGCAACTATCTCGGGAACCCCCGCTCCCGTTGCCGCTCAGCTTCCACCTACTGTCTCAGGAGAAAGGTTCATTTGTCCATCCGGACCTACGTTCGTTGAACCTGCATGCTTGGCTCCTAGAGACATAGGCATCTTGCGTCACGGGGTCTCTCAAGAGGTTGCAGAGGTCCTTTCTGCAGCCAGAAAACCGGCAACGCATGCGACGTACGCCATGAAATGGCGCCGTTTTTGTTTATGGTCGTGAGCACGTGATTTTTCCCCTTTAGGTTGTCCTGTGGGAGTAATTTTGGATTATCTGCTCTCCCTCTTTCATTCGGGTCTAGCCTACTCCTCTATTAAGGTGCACCTCTGTGCCATTTCGGCCTATCACCTCCCGGTGGGACATAGTACAGTGGCTCAGTTGGACGCCTCTCGGGAATTTCTTAGGGGAGTGTTACACCTTAGGCCTCCAATTAGGGACCCTGTGCCTCCATGGGATCTGCTCTTTGTCCTGGAACAGCTCACGCTTCCCCTTTGAACCTGCCGCGGATTGCGAGCTACGTTTTCTGTTGTGGAAAGCGTTGTTTTTAGTTGCTGTTACTTCGGCGAGAAGAATATCTGAACTTCACGCTCTTTTATGCAAAGAGCCTTTTTTAGTTTTCCACCAGGACAGAGTATCCCTGAGGACGAACCCTAAATTTTTGCCTAAGGTGATTTCTTCACTCACTCTGAACCAGGATATTGACCTTCCGGTCTGCTTCCCGAGTTACTCGAATAGAGGAGAGGCTTTGCTTCACACCCTGGATGTTCACCGCAGCCTGAGGTATTACCTCAACAGAACTAAATCTTTTCGTAGCTCTGAGCAGCTTTTCGTTTCCTTCTCTGAGAGAATGATGGGCCAACCCTTATCCAAACAGTCCCTTTCTCGCTGGCTTGTCCAGTCTATTTCTTACTGTTATGATATAAAACAAAAGCCCCTCCCGGGCACAGTCCGGGGTCATTCTACTAGAAGTGTGGCCACCTCCTTTGCAGCTCTCAGAAACGTCTCCACCTCTGCTATATGTGCTGCAGCCACTTGGAGTTCTGTACATACCTCTATCAAGCATTATAGCCTGGACATCGCCTCTCGGCGAAGGGCTGGTTTCGGGCCGCGTGCTACAGGGTCTCTGTCCAGGTTCAGGACCTGGAATTCTTTTCCTATTTTCCTCCTCCTGGAATTTCTGGCAGCTTTACTGCTTGGGAATCCGTCCTGATGGTGTAACCTGCTGCAAGAGCTGTGTCTCGAGTAAGATAGTACAGTTCGTGGAACTTACCGTAACAGTGATCTTCGAGAACAGCTCTTGCAGCAAGTCTCCGCCCACCTTCCCCTTGGAGGCATGGCTCAGTCTTTCTGAGCAGGGATTTATGCCTTTCTGTCTTCTGACGCAGAATTCTCGGTCTCCCTTTTCAATGTCAGCCTGCGGCCGGAAGTCTCCAGCGGGAGAACTGGGGAATCTGGCGGGACCACCCCCTTTTGTACCACGCCTGACGTCGGAGGTGGGACCGACGTCGGGGGCGGTCCCCGCTGAAGATAGCTAGCTAGAATTTTTCCATGGGGTCCTGACGCCTGCCGGCTTCAGTCCTAATGGTGTAACCTGCTGCAAGAGCTGTTCTCGAAGATCTACTGTTACGGTAAGTTCTTACGTAACTGTACTTTCCTCTTAACCTAGGCTCCACCTTTACGGGCTCTTTTAAAGAGTTGTGACGGTCTCTCCCAGGGTGAGGCGCCTTCGGGCTCGCACTCCTCTCGCTCTCGGAAGAGAGAAAAAGAACCTTAGTGTTCGTTCCGACAAAGACGATCTTGGGACCGAGAGAGGTCTAAGTCCCAAAGCATGCGGTCTTGACCTCTGTCGAGATCGCCTCCTCGACCGCGCTTTACAAATCTTCCGTCTATGGGGTCCGAAAAGTGGCCAGTCGAGATAATCCTCGCCCGATCGACCCTTTGTCGCCGGCTGTGGCTGACGACTAATTAGAACGAACTCCGGTCCTAGTATTTCCTGATGAGGAGACCCAGATCGCTGGCGTCGCCATAAAGGACCCGGTTCCGGACCCTTTGGTTTCACCGATTTCCTCTAGTGTCTCCCGATCGACCGAGTCTGCCTCCCCGATCTCTGTCAAGGTCCAAGACCCCCTCGACTGAGCAAGAGCCATAAGCACTCGAAGGGGCAACGCCACAGGTCGTCCTCATCTTCCTCGAATGAAGAGAGGCTCCAACAGAAAATCCGGCGCTATGAGAACCTTATGTGGCAGCAGCTGATCCTGACTGGGCAGAAGCCAGCTCCGCCGCCCACCCTGGCCATTACTTGGCTTTTGCCTCCCAGGCCCAAGCCAACCCCTCCAGAACCGAAGTCTCTGGTTCCTCCGCCCATCCTCTGGTTCGGCCTATTCCAGTCTCTCCACCTATTCTGGTGGAACCACCACCTAAGCAGCCTACAGGACGGGCTCCCTCGAAAGAGGACCGACTAGACACCAGTCTTCCCCGACGTCTGTCGGTCACAGTCACCCCCAGACCTCCTTCGGCGATCGAGGGTGATTTAGGCAGTAGACTCCTGTATCACGACTCTTCGGACACTGTCACTGTGCTCCACTCTCATCCAGGGGATGATGAGTCATCCGTTGGCACAGGGATGGAGGAAGGCCCTTCCTCCTTTCAAGGGATTCTCCGTCTCATTTCTGAATCTACGGGAATGCCCCTGGAACCCATACAGAAAAAGGCAGAGTACCCTCTCACAGATATTCCAAAGAGAGGGGATACCCTGACAGAGTCCTTTCCAGTTGCAGAAGCCATTGTTGGCCCAGCCCTTGAACTTTGGCAGCGTCCTGCCTCATGCCCAGCACCATCTACCTGCATGGCCCGCAAGTATGCGGTGCCCATGGGGTCCCTTACAGGGTTCACAGAGCACCCTTCGGCCAAGAGCCTGGTGACCGCCTCTGTGTTCAGGCGTACTGGTAGTTCGGCCAACACTGAGCGAACTCCAGACAAATAGTCCAAAAATATAGACCACACTGCCCGAAAGGTCTATGCAGCCTCTTCTTTGGGCCTTGGTCAGGCCAGCTCAGCTGTCATTATGGCACACTTCTCTTGTGCCCTTCTCAGGTCATTAGAATGGTTGACCAGGGTCATGCTGTTGCCAAACAGCAGCTCCAGACGGCCCTGGACATTGGGTATTCTTGTGCCCGCTCGATGGCCGCCGCAGTGGCCTCTCGCCGCAGGGCTTGGCTGAGGCTTTCCTCCTTTCTGGCGGATACTCAGCACAAGTTAGCTGATGTGCCTTTCCTGGGGACCAAAATCTTGTTCGGTCCAGGAGTGGCTGGTCACCTACAGCGCGTAGAGCAGTCCAGTGCCACCTTGGACACCACTTCTGCCAAGGGTTCTTCGGGCAAGAACCAGCAGAAGAAGAAGCCTTTTTGGCAGTCTTCCCCTGCAGTCCGGCAGCCCTCTTATCAAGGAGGACAGCAGCAGACTCAGGCTTGGCACCCTCGGCCCAAGCCTGGACCCCAACAGGCCCACAAAGGAGACCGGGGCTCAGGTACTGGATCTTCCTCCTCCAAGCCTGCCCAGTGATGGGATGGGGGTCACCACCCCTATCTCCGTCATGCCAGCTCTGAGCCCTCCCGTGGGGAGTCGGCTCTGCCACTTCATTTCTGCCTGGTCTGCTATCACTTCAGACAGGTGGGTTCTCGAAGTGTTCGGTCAGGGACTGCCTCTAGAGTTCGAGCAGTACCACCCCAGCCGAGCCCGTGCCTCTTGGGAGAAATGGATTTCCGCGTGCACTCAGTCGGCTCTTCGAGATGACATAGCTCAGCTCTTCCACAAGGAGGTAGTAGCTCCTGTGGCAGATTCTCCAGCAGACCCAGGCTTTGTCTCCAGGTACTTCCTGGTGCCCAAGCAGACTGAAAGTTGGCGCCCCATTCTAGATCTCCACGACCTGAATAGATTTCTCAGGTCTCGCACGTTTCGGATGGTCACTCTGTCCCAGATCATACCATCTTTAGAGCGTAACGTGGTTCTTTTCACTGGCTCTGTAGGACGCGTTTTCACGTCCTAGTCCGTCCGATCAGCGGTTCCTCCACTTAAGGGTCGAGGGGACCCCGTACAAGTTCCGAGCCATGCCGTTCGGCCCCACGGGTCGTCACCAAATGCACTGCAGTGGCGATGGCCTGTCTTCAGCATCGAGGAGTCAGAATCTACCCTTACCTCGACAATTGGCTCCTGGCAGGTTCCACCCAACAGGAGGTGGAGAGGTCCAGGGATCTGGCCCTCCAGACCTGCTCCCAAATGTGCCTCCTCATCAACGAGGCCAAATCGGAACTCATGCCTTCCCAGGTGATGGGCTTCATCGGAACAGAGTTCGACTGTTGTCTAGCCAGAGCTCGGCTCACGGTGGACAGGGCGGAGGTTCTCTTCTCCTTTGCCCAATCATTTCTGGTTGGGCACTTGCGCCCTGCCCGGGACTTTGTGCGCTTTCTGGGTTACATGGCGGCATGCACCTCGGTGGTCCATTGGGCCTGGTTGCACATGCGCCCCCTCTAATGGGAGCTGGCCGCCCAGTGGACTCAGCATCATGGTCATTTCGACCCGCTGATCACTGTAGCCCAGAAGGTGTGGGACGCTCTTTAATGGTGGACCGCCCCAGACCGGTTGCAGGAAGGGGTCCCGTTTGTCCATCCAGGGCACACAGTCGTCATTACGACCGATGCCTCTCTCATTGGCTGGGGAGCCCAAATGACGGACAACAGAGCCCACGGGTTCTGGACCCCTGAGGAGTCCCTATGGCACATCAACCTGTTGGAGCTCAGAGCAGCCAGACTGGCACTGTCAGCTTTTGCTCCTCTGCTCTGGGGTCAAGTGGTTCAAATCCAGACGGACAATACCACAACCATGTACTACCTCAACAAACAGGGCGCACGCACTCCCATCTGCTGTGCAAGGAGGCGCTCTGCATCTGGACCCTCGTAAGCTGGTTGTAGGCGGATCTCCTAGCCATCCATGTGGCAGGAGCCTCGAACCAGCTGGCGGATGCTCTCAGCCACACAGGCCAGACATCCCACAAGTGGCCTCTCCATCCAGAGGTAGCTTACAGTCTGTTCCCCCGTTGGGGCAAACCGATGGTGGAACCGTTTGCCTCCAGAGAAAACGCCAAGCTGAGGCTGTATCATGCCCACCGCCCTCAGCAGGGCTTGCTGCAGGGGGATGCCTTTTCGAGGCCATGGACCCCAGGCCTCCTCTACGCCTTCCCTCCATTTCCCTTGATCCACAAGATGTTACTCAAGGTGAGGAGGGACAAGGCGAAGGTGACTCTGGTAGCCCCACACTGGCCGTGTCAGTTCTGATATCCAGATCTCATCAGCCTCAGGCCCCCGGAGCAGCTTGGTACACGCCTGGACTTGATATCTGTCAACCAATGGAAGGTCTTTCATCCTGACCTTCAATCCCTGCACCTCACAGCCTGGTACCTGAGCTGCTAGAGTTCCAGGCTTTGGGTCTTTCCAAAGAGGTCTACACTGTAGTGGAGGCACCTAGAAAGGAATCAACCAGGAAATGTTATGCCTTCAAATGGAAAAGATTTTCCATTTGGTGTCAGGGGATACCTTATCCTGTTCGGTGGCTAACATTCTCGACTACCTTTGGTCTCTCTCCAAAGGGGATCTGCGGTCCTCGACCCTTAGGGTGCACCTGGCAGCCATTTCTGCTTACCGGGCACGTGCCGGTCAGCCGACATTTTCACAGGAGACAGTGGTCGAGCGCTTTTTCAAAGGCCTGGATCACATATCCCCTCCGGTGCATGAACCTCCACCTCTGTGGGGTCTGCTGCTGGTTCTGGCAGAGCTAATTGGGAAGCCATTCAAACCCATGCACAGGTGTGAGCTGTGTCACTTGTCGTGGAAGACGGCCTTCCTGGTGGCTATCACGTCAGCCAGAAGGACAGGGGAGCTCCAGGCGCTTTCGGTGGACTCCCCTTATCTGGTTTTTCATAGGGACAAAGTTGTCCTGCCCCCCCAACCGAAATTCCTCCCGAAGGTTGTATCAGAGTTCCACCTTAACCAGGTGTTGACTCTGCCGGTATATTACCCTAATTGCACCTCGGATGCGAGTACAGGCTCCATACTTTGGACCTGAGACATGCTCTCTCTTACTACGAGGAGAGGACAACGGAAATTCGGGGAGAGGTTCGCCAGCTGTTTGTCACCTACGCTGAAGCCGCTTCTGGCAGACCTGCAGCCAAACAGACCATAGCAAGATGGATTACATCATGCATAGGTCTGTGCTATGAGTTGGCGGGCAAGGAGCCTCCCAGAGGGATAACAGCTCATTCTACCTGCAATACTGCTGCATCAGTGGCTGCTCCCAGAGACATCCCTGTCCAGGAAATCTGTTGGACTGCTACCTTGAAGTCAGCGAACACCTTTATTACCCACTACCACGTCGACCTTGAGTCACGCCAGGATGCTGGTTTTGGGGCTTGGGGCCTCAGTTCTCCAATCTTTGTTCCCTAAGTAGGGGGTGTGCGCCTTGCCTCCCTCCTCCCAGAGAACTGCTTGGAGTCTGCCAAACAGTGTGGATGAACAATATTTCTAGGGACATGGATTTGTTGTTCAATCCACACTTCATGGCAGGATCCTTGCCGCTTTAAATCTTGCTGGAAGGTCTTCAAGCTGGCTCCTCCCACCCACCCAGGTGGTAAAACTCTCGGCTCCGCCCCATGATGCCAGATCTTCCTTACCGCTTGGAAGCTCAGGTTTCCTCCTTAGCGCTCTGCGTTTTAGGCCTGGATCCAAACTCGTCAGTTAAACCGAAACTTATTCTTAAATTTTCTAAACTTCGGTCTGTTTCTTCCTTCGCGGCTGCAATGGATAAGTCGACTCCCGGATTTCAGCTGTACCCATGCGGGCAGAAAATGTCTCTGACCGATCCGCACTCCATGTGCATTTATTGCCTTGGACTCGATCACAATCTGCAGGCCTGCGAATTGTGCAAGTCTGTCTCGGTCAACGTCCTCGAAGTGCTGCCAGACTCCAATTTGAGCGCCCCGAGAGACGTGTTCCTCCAGTGAAGTCAAAGGAGGCCCGTTGGGCAGTATCCGCGGCAGCAGGCTCGGCTGAGCAACTTGAGCAGATGATCTCCCTCGAGGAGGAGGCGGCCCAGGCCGCATCTTCGTCTTAGACTTCCTCGGCCGCGGCATTTATCCCGCTCTCCTTGGGCTCCTCCTACACGGCTTCTTTTAAGGAGCTTTGTCAATCCCTCTGTACAGAAGGTGAGGGTCCATCGGGACATTCCTCTCAGTCCAAGAAGAAGGACTCAAAGGGTAAGTCCCACCGTCGGCGTTTGTGGGAGCGGGAGAGGCCTCGTTCCCCAGACAGTCGACTCTCGACTTCAGTCGAGGTTGTGGCTAAGGCTGCTGGCTTCACAGTGTCCCCATCAGGTCAGCCAGCCGAGACATCTGTCGACGCGGTCAAGATTTTTCTCGACCCGTCGGACGGGCTGTCGACTGGAGAACCCGACATCCCTTCTTCACCGGTTCCCCCTGTGGAAATCGAGGACTTGCCTGCGCCTCCTGTGCCGGAGTCCCTGGTTAAGGTTCCCGAGCTGAGGGAGGAACAGGTTTTCTCTGCTCCCTCCCAGACCCACCCTTGGAAACACCGACAGTCTTGGTCTCGGACCTCTTCTCGGTCCATCCGATCCCGCCGGCACTGAGGAAGCGGCAGCGCCACTCGTCCTCATCTTCCTCCTCCTCGGAAGAAAGGCTTCAGCGCAGATTGTGTCGACGTTACGAGGACTTGATGTGGCAGCAGCTCCTTCTGACCGGGAACAAGCTGACCCAGTCGCCTTCTGCGGCCATTAAGTGGCTGTCACCTGAGCGGCCGAAACAACCCCTCGTGGTCATCGAGGAGCCGAAGCCGGCGCTCTTTGTTCGGCCTAAACCAGCTGCGCCACCCATCGTGGTGGAACCTCCACCTCCACAACCAAAAACTGGGGCTCCGACCAAGGATTCTTGGTCAGATCATGGGTTGCCCCATCGATTGTCGGCCACCCTCACTCCCGATCGCCCTCGGCAGGTGGAGGGTGGCTCTGGCCCCCAGCAGCTGTTTGCAGACTTCTTGGAGTCTGACAATGACTCTTCCCTGTTTTCCAGGCCTCTTGACCTGGAGTCCTCTGGGGACAGTCGGTGGATGAGAGCCCATCCTCGTTCATGGGATTATTTCGGCTCATCTCAGAATCTACTGGGATGAAGCTCGAACCCATGTCAGAGTAGGCCAAGTACCCCCTCACGGAGATACTGGACAGAGGGGATTCTCCTACGGAATCCTTTCCTGTGGCCGAAGCCATTGTTGGCCCGGCCCTGGAGTTATGGCAGCGGCCAGTTTCTTATCCAGCTCCCTCGGCCAGGATGGCCAGGAAGTATGCCGTTCCCACTGGCTCACTCTCCGGATTCTCGGAGCACCCCTCTGCGGAGGGGTTGGTGACCGACAGTGTTTTCCGGCGCTCTGGAAACGCTCGGGACATGGACAAGCCACCAGATAAAGAGTCCAAGAAACTGGACTACTCCGAGTGTAAAGTTTACGCTGCGTCCTCCTTAGGCCTTTGTCAGGCCAGTTCGGCCATACTGATGGCAAACTTTTCCCACTTCCTTTTGGGCTCCCTGGATGAGGTGATTCCTCATCTCCTGGCTGACCTCCAGACTACGGTCAAGCAGGTGTGGGATCAGGGAAGGGCAGTGGCAAAGCAACAGCTCCAAACTGCTCTCAACATTGGAAACTCTTGTGCCGGGTCAGTAGCGGCTGCAGTGGCCATGCGCCGCAGAGCTTGGCTGCGGATCTCCACCTTCACGGCGGATACCCAGCACAAGCTGGCAGACATTCCTTTCCTGGGTACCGACTTGTTCGGGCTGGGGGTGGAAGGCCATCTCCAGAGGATCGAGAAGTCCAATGCACCTTGGACTCGGTCACGTCTGCCCGGAAGGACAAAGGCTGCCAGCAGCAGCATAAGCCCTTTAAGCCCTTCTGCCCGTATGCACGCCCGCCCAGCAACACCAACACGGTCCAGCAGGCACGCACTCTCTGGCACCCCAAAGCGAAGCCTGCAGCTTCCTCCAGCAGGAAGCCGGGAGGAAAGGCCCAGGAGGTCCCTCTGCTGGTCCTTCCTTCAAGCCTGCCCAGTGACGGGTTGAGGAGTGTCGCCCCCAGCCTCGTCACTCCCCCCTGGGTTCCCCCCATGGGGGGACGGCTCCGCCACTTCCTTTCCACCTGGCCTGCTATCACCGCGGACTGTTGGGTGTTGGAAGTGGAAGGGAAAGGTCTGCCTCTGGAATTCGAGCAGGCCCCACCCTATTGGGCCGTCTCCCCCACGGGGGTCTATGGGGTCCGCAGCCTCTCTGTCAGCTTGTCGAGCCGACATTGCTCTGCTCCTCCAGAAGGAGGTAATCAGGGAGGTAGCGGATCCTCCACCAGACCCAGGGTTTGTGTCCAGATATTTCCTGGTCCCAAAACGGACCGGGAGCTGGTGCCCCATTCTAGACCTACACGACCTAAACAAGTTCCTAAGGTCTCGAACCTTCAGGATGGTCACTCTGGCACAGATCATTCCATCCTTGGAACGAGGCATGTGGTTCTGTTCTCTGGACCTCCAGGACGCGTTCTTTCACGTCCCAATCCGTCCGTCCGTCCGTCCCACCAGCGATTCCTTCGCTTCAGAGTAGAGGGGCCCTTTACGAGTTCCGGGCCATGCCCTTCGGCCTTTTCTCCAGCTCCCAGGGTCTTCAAGTGCATGACAGTGGTGACAGCATTCCTGCGGCGCTGAAGGGTCTGGGTATACTCTTACCTGGACGACTGGCTGATTGCAGCCTCCTCCAGGCTGGAGGTGGAGCGGTCCAGGGATCTGGCCCTCCAGGTCTACTGTCAGATTGGCCTCCTCATCAATGAGGCCAAATCAGAACTCGTGCCAATGCAGGTGATTCAGTTCATCGGGGTAGAGCTCAACTTTCTTCGGGCCAGAGCACAGCTCCCGGCGGACAGGGCCAAAGTTCTCTCCTCCTTTGCCCAGTCATTTCTGGTTCGGCAATTGCGCCCTGCCCGGGACTTCCTGTGCCTCTTGGGCCTTATGGCGGCCTTCACCTGCATGTTCCAGTGGGCCCGCTGGCACATGCGTCCCCTTCAATGGGGGCTGGCCCACCAATGGTCACAGCGTTCCGGTCCTCTGGACCAGCCAGTGGCGGTGACCCAGGAGATGTGGAACGCTCTCCCGTGGTGGATCGTTCCAGCTCATCTGCAAGAGGGCATCCCGACGGTCATTCTAACGACCGATGCCTCTCTGATGGGTTGGGGTGCCCATCTAGGGGAGCACAGAGTGCATGGCCTCTGGTCCCCTCAGGAGTCTCGATGCCACATCAACCTGCTGGAGCTTTGAGCGGTCCGACTAGCCTTCACCGCCTTCGGCCCGTTTGTATGGGGTTAAGTGGTCCAGGTCCAGACGGGCAACACCACGACCATGTACTACCTAAACCGCCAGGGCGGGATGCACTCCTTGCCCCTTTGTAAGGAAGCTCTCCGCACTTGGTCCCTCGTGAGCAGACTGGAGGCGGATCTCCTAGCCATCCATGTGGCAGGACCCTCCAACACTCTGGACGACGCCCTAAGCCGGATAGGTGCTGCATCTCATGAGTGGTCTCTCCTGCCTGAGGTAGTACACAACCTGTTCTCCCACTGGGGCACTCCTCAGGTGGACTTGTTTGCCTCCAAGGAAAATGCAAAGCTGAGGCTGTTTCATGCCCGCCCCCCTCAGCAGGGTTCACTGCAGGGGGATGCCTTCTCGAGGCCGTGGACCCCGGGCCTCTTCTACGCCTTTGCCCCATTTCTCTTGATCCATTTGGTGCTTCTCAAGGCGAGGAGGGACAAGTTGCAGGTGATTCTGGTAGCCCCAGACTGGACACGCCAGTTCTGGTATCCAGAGCTCCTCAGTCTCAGCTCCAGGTTCCCAAGGCGGCTTCCAGCCCGCCCGGACCTGATCTCAGTCAAGTCAGGGGAAGGAACTCCACCCGGACCTTCAATCCCTGCACCTGGCGGCCTTGTTCCTGAGCGGCTAGAGTTCCAGGCATTGGGTCTTTCTGATGAGGTCCTCAAAGTTGTTGAGGCATCCTGTAAGGAGTCGACCAGAAAATGCTGTGCCTTCAAATGGAAGAGATTCTCCATTTGGTGTCAGGATAAAGGGTTGGACCCTTCCTCCTGCTCCTTGGCCAGCATTCTGGACTACCTGTGGTCCCTTTCTCAGCAAGTGCGTCGGTCAACGGCCCTTAAGGTGCACCTGGCAGCCATCTCTGCTTACCGTGCGTGGGCCGGAAAGCAGTTGGTTGGGGCAGGAGAAGGTGGTCGGGCACTTTTTCAAAGGCCTTGATCACATGTCCCATCCGGTGCAAGAACCTCCACTTCTGTGGGATCTACTGTTGGTATTGGCTAAGCTCATGGGCAAGCCATTCGAACCGATGCACAGGTGTGACATCTCTCACCTGTCGTGGAAGGCCACCTTCTTGGTGGCTATCACGTCAGCCAGAAGGATGGGAGAACTCCAGGCACTTTCCATCGAGTCTCCTTATCTGGTCTTCCACAGGGACAAGGTTGTCCTGCGCCCCCACCCCGAAATTCCTTCCGAAGGTGGTGTCGGAGTCTCACCTTAACCAGGTGTTGACTCTGCCGGTGTTCTACCCCAATCACACCTCGGAGGCCGAATATAGGCTCCATACTTTGGACCCTAGAAGAGCACTCTCTTATTGCAAGGAGCGGACGGCTGAAGTTCAGGGAGTGGTTTGCCAGCTGTTTGTCATCTACGTTGAAGCTGCACCTGGCAGACCTTCAGCCAAGCGGACGATAGGCAGGTGGGTCACCTCCTGCATAGATCTCTGCTATAGGTTGGAGGGCATGGAGCCTCCCAAAGGGATAAGAGCTCATTCTACCCGCCATACCACTGCTTCGGTGGCTGCTTCCAGGGGACGTCCCTATCCAGGAAATCTGCAGGGCTGCTACCTGGAAGTCGGCACACACCTTCATTACCCATTACCACATTGACCTTGAGTCACGCTGGGATGCTGGTTTTGGGACCTCGGTTCTCCAGTCCTTGTTCCCTAAATAGGGGGTGTGCGCCTTGCCTCCCTCATCCCGGAGAACTGCTAGGAGTCTGCCATGAAGTGTGGATTGAACAACATGTCCATGTCCCTAGAAATACAGGTTAGTCACCTGTAACAGTAGATCTTACTTCGAGAGGGCTCTTGCAGTAGGTAATTACATATAGGACTGATGTCGGCAGGCGGCAGGACCCCATGGAAAAATTTCTAGCTAGTAGTCCCTGGCGAGGGACCGCCCCCACGTCAGGTGACCTGTGTCGGGAGACGGTATAAAGGGGCGGTCCCTGACGCCCGCCTTCCTGTTCTTTCCTGCCGTTAGCTCGTGCAGAGCCTCGCGGAAAAGTTCGTTCCTTCATCAGCCTCCGAATTATTTTGACTTTTTTCGACATTCGTCAGGTCATTGTCGGTGTATGTCGTCCCATACACCCTCCGAGCACAAAAATAAGTGTGACTCGTGCAGCGCCCGACTCCCGCACAAAGACGGCCATTCCCTGTGCCTGTTCTGTCTAGGCCCTGATCACCCGGTCGAGAAGTGCCAGCAATGCCTCAGTTTCAATGCGGCTACACGGAAAAGGCGGCAGCAATCCCTGGAAGCCCACATCTTGAAGAAAAAGGTGAGTTCGATGGAGAAGGAGCTCAAAAAACTGAGACAGGCGTCCACTTCCCTTGAAGGCCATCGGAAGAAGAAAGACAAGGAGAGGCAGCGGGACAAGGGCCCCTCCACCGTGTCTCCCTCGGGAGTCGCAGGGACTCAGGCAACATCCCCTTCAGGGGACCGCTTCTCAACTGCCGCCTCGGAGGTTTCCGAGGGGGTGTCGGCCCGCCCGTCTGGCTCGAGCTAAGGCCTTTCGGACGCCTCCGGGCAATTGGAGGCCTCTGCCTCCGGTTCGGCTGTATCTTTGCGGCCTACTGGTGTGGGCGACTCCGGTAAGCCAGACATCGGCTCCTCCAACGTCCGTGCGGAGAAACCCGGTAAGGCACCACGACCCCTTGGGCGGTGCGCAATCTCTATCCCCGCCCGGACGGGTGATCCTTCCTTCGGTCTGCCTCCGCGGAGTCTCCATAAGTCGGACGCCAGCTTCTCCGGCGCCCGCCAGGATCTCGCTGTAAACCCACACGTCAGTTCATCCGTCCGGTCGGCAAAAGAACCGACAACGGACCTACCCACGTCCGTCGTCCCCAGTTCTCCACAGCCTTCCCTGCCTTCCGGGGACCCCGAGTCCCCCCAGCCTGACCCCGGGGATTTTTCCCTTCCATCCCCGGGCAACGCTGGGGTTCCTCCTCCGGACACCGGCTCCAACGCCGGGGCCTCAGATGCCAGTTTACCGACTCGGACAACATCCTGCTTCCGGATGTCGCCCGCTGCTGAGCCCCGGCCCCCTCAACCTGGATCCGCCCGTGAGGCCATCGGCCGGGCTGCCTGCCCGCAGCTCCTCCGCGTATCCGGGACCACAGTATCTGGTATCACAGTACCCGACGCCACAGTACCCGACCGGGTTTTGGGTACTCTCCGTATGGGTACAACCCATATCCTTATCCCCTCCCTCCTCCTCCACCGCCCCCACAGCCGCTGGTGGATTTACAGGAGAGACTGGCCTCCTGGTGGGCTGAGGCCAAGGCTCAGCTCACCAGGGAGGTGGAGAGCCACCTACCGATGACGGTGCCATCTCAGATTCCCCGTGACGTCCACGGCGGCACACTCCCTCACCACCTCCAGACTCCAGGGCTTTCCCATCTGGGTCCGAGAGGGCAGGATACGCTTCGGGTGCTCCCCAAGGGGTCCGTTCCTCCCCCGGGTCGGGAAAGGGAGTCTTTTTCCACTTACTCTTCATCTTCACCCTCAGACTCCTCCAACGGTGTCTCCAAAAGGGACAATGAGGCACGCTCTCCATCGAAGCCCAGGCCAAGGACTCCTCCAAAGTCTCTTCCGGAAGATCCTTCTTCTACGGAGTTGCTACAAAAAATCCAGGAGGTTCATCAGTGACATTCTCTGGAATCGGACCCTCAACAGTTGAAACTCGCCGAGCGTCTGGATCTGCCTGTGACAACACCTACTTTGGTGCCACACTAGATAGAGCCTCACGCCGACCTTGTTACCACCATCTGGAAGCAGCCGTCGGCTCTAGCCCCTCTTCCGCGGACGTCGAATAGGCTATACCAGGCTCCCGAGGGTGTTGATTTTTTGGATTCTCACCCTCGTGCTGACTCAGTCGTGATTAGCGCCGCTCACGGGCAGTCGGCTAACCCAAAACATCTCAGCTCGTCGCCACCTGACAAAGAATCCCGCCTACTGGACCAGTCTGGAAAGAAGATCTTCGCTTCCTCCACACTGGGGATTAGGGCCCTGAACTATGTCGGCCATATGGGGGAATACTAGAAGGCCATTCTTACTCATGTGGAAACCAAACTAGACTCCCTGCCGGACTCTCAGGTCAAGGAGAAATTGGCTGATCTTGTCCGCTCTGCACGTTCGGCCAGTCGACACATGCTTCATGCTACCTACGATGCAGTGGACACTGCTGGACGGAGCTCAGCTTTCACCGTAGGCCTACATCGTCATGCTTTGCTCCGTGTGTTAGGGTTGGTCCCGGAAGTGCAGTCCGCTATCCAGGAAGCGCCCTTCCGGGTGTCTGTGTTGCATGGCGATGTCAAGGACATCATCACCGATTTGCAGGAGAAGGGGATGGCACTGAAGTCTGTTTACTCCATGTACCGCCCCACCAGCCGCAGACGCCCTTTCGCAGACTGAAACGGCCCAAGGTGAAACCACAGGGAAGGCGGGCCACAAAACGTCGGGCCCCCACAGCTGCTAAGCCCCCCCGCCCACAAAAGCAGCGGGTGCTTCAGCTGCGGCGCTGCCCCACACTACCTGACTGCTCTCCTCTCCCATAGCCTCCGGACTCCTCGGAGGAACCCGTAGGAAGGAGGTTTCCCTCCACCTTCCGGGAGAGAGAAGATAACATTAGATTCTTGGGTACTCCAGCTGATCGCAGAAGGACTCTCAATAGAGTTTCTACAAAAACAACCTCGCCATCCCCCCTAAAGTCATCATGTTCAAGGGAACGTCTTCTCTTGGTCCAGGAGATTTCAGCTCTGCTACTGAAAGAAGCAATAGAATCCATCCCCCTTCATCTTCAAGGGACGGGTTACTGTTCCCATTTCTTCCTGGTGCCAAAGAAGACAGGAGATCTCAGACCTATTCTAGATCTCAGTTCTCTGAATCTTTTTGTGGAATACAAAAGGTTCGGAATGCTCTTGTTGCAGAGCCTTCTGCCCCTCCTTCGGTCGGGACAATGGCTGTGTGCCCTGGATATGCAGGATGCTTACCTGCATATTTCCATTCGCCTGTCTCATCGCAAATATCTTCGTTTTGCATTCCAGGGGGACCACTACCAGTTCAAGGCACTTCCGTTTGGCCTATCCTCGGCGCCCCAAGTGTTTACCAAATGTCTAGCGGTGGTGGCAGCCTACCTGCATACCCAGGGGGTGCAGGTTTTCCCATACCTGGACGATTGGCTCCTGGCGGCCTTGTCCAGGGAGGAACTCCTGCGTTGCCTCACCCTTACCCAGCAGGTTTTTGCCTGCTTGGGTATTACCATCAGCCATTCCAAGTCTCACTTGATCCCATCTCAGAGACTACAGTTTATCGGGGCGATTCTAGACACAACCATCGGCAGGGCCTTCTTGCCACCGGACTGGGCGTCCATCCTCCAGACTCAAATAAGTGTGTTGTCCGGCCGCAGAGAGGTCAGTGCAAGGTCGGTCCTTCGCCTTCTCGGGCTCATGGCGGCTGCTATCCTGACAGTTCCTCGCGCTCTGCTTCACATGAGAGTCTCTCAGTGGACTCTCCGCTCCCAATGGGATCAGTTAATGGACGACTTAGATCACCCAGTTCTAGTCTCCTCTCCGATGCTCCGAGACTTGCAATGGTGAATGGTTCGAGAGAACCTGTTTCGGGGTGTTCCTTTCTTTCGTCCCCCAGACTGTAACCACAGATGCCTCAAGGTTGGGGAGCCCATCTAGGTCCCCATCAGACCCAAGGCTGTTGGTCCAAGCTCGAACAGACACTCCACATCAATGTGCTCGAGCTTCGGGCAGTGTTGTACGCTGTCCAAGTCCTTCTCCCATACATCCTTCCCAGCCACCTAGCCGTTCAGACGGAAAACATGTGCGTGGTTTGGTACATCAACAAACAAGGGGGCACTCTGTCCTACCCCCTTTGCAGGGAAGCAGTGAGGGTTTGGGATTGGGCAACACGACATGACCTTCACCTCACGGCAATTCATGTTCCGGGAGTCGACAACACATTGGCAGAAAGCTAAGTCGTTAGTCTGCTCTGGCTCACGAGTGGGAACTGGACCAAGGGGTCCTAGACCGTATCTTCCGACTTTGTGGAACACCACAGGTCGACCTGTTCGCATCCCCTCTAAACACAAAGCTTCCAGTCTTCTGCTTGCTCGTTCCAGAGTGAGGCGCTTTCTGGAGAGACGCTCTGTCTCTAGACTGGAAGGACAGATTCATCTATGCCTTTCCCCCAGTTCCACTTATCCCACGAGTCTTACAGAAGCTAGCTTCAGAAGGAGCACGAATGATTCTGATTGCTTCTTTCTGGCCCAGGCAAGTTTGGTTCTCTCTTCTACAACAATACTCAAGAGGATCATCCTCTTCCTCTATCACGAGGTTTGCTGATCCAGGATCAGGGGACCCTGGTCCATCCAGGCCTCACATCTCTTCAGCTGCATGCATGGCACCTGCAGACTTGGTTCAATCCCGTTTTGGGGTTTCTCCCCAAGTGGCGGAGATTTTGGTGGAGTCTAGAAAACCCTCCACTAGATCTGCCTACACCATGAAGTGGTAAAGGTTCACTATCTGGGCTGCTTCTAAGGACGTGGAACCCTTTTCCTGCTCAACGGGGCTTCTGCTGGAGTACCTACGCCATCTTTTTGACCTGGGTCTCAGTCATTCTTCTCTGAAAGTCCACATGGTGGCCATCTTGGCCTATCATGTCCCCTTTGCAGACAAGACATTTGCTCAACTGGAGGTCTCTAAGACCTTTCTCAGAGGGGTCCTCCATCTGAGATCTCCTATACGTACTTGGGACTTGAACTTTGTTCTCGAGAAACTTACTCTGCCTCCTTTTGAACTGGCAGCTTCAGCAGGCTTGAAGTTCCCTTCATGGAAGACTCTGTTCCTGGTGGCCATTGCTTCAGCTCGGAGAATTTCCGAGCTCCAGGCCCTGATGTGTAAAATTACATACTTGATTTTTCACAAGGAGCATGTTGCTCTGCGCACTAACGCTAAGTTTCTCCCTAAGGTAGTAGCGGAGTCTACTCTAAACCAGTCCGTAGAGTTACCCACCTTTTTTACGCAGTACTCTAATCAGGGGGGAGTATTTACTCCATACTATGGACGTTCACCGGATTCTGAGATAGTATACTAACAGAACAAAAGATCTCAGGAAGACCGATCAATTGTTTGTCTCTTTTGCACCCAAAAGAGAAGACAATGCTGTTTCTAAGCAATGCCTATCTAAATGGTCGGCTCATTGCATCACTTTCTGTTATGACAAGTACAACAAGACCCTGCCGGGTCAAGTAAGAGGCCACTCCACCAGAAGAATAGCTGCCTCAGCGGCTTGTTTCAAGAATGTGTCGGCGGCAGATAACTGTGCTGCCGCCACCTGGACCTCCATCCATACCTTTACAAAACACTACAGTTTGGATATTGCCTCTCGCCGTGGAGCAAGCTTCGGGCTGGCTGTCCTGCAAGGCCTCTTATCTTAAAGCTTGCACAGCTAGAGCTTCTACTTGGAGTAGATTTCCTCCTCCCGTTGCTTCTCCTTGTTCCAGACTGCCTGGGACTCAGTCCTATATGTAATTACCTACTGCAAGAGCCCTCTCGAAGTAAGACAGTACAGTTACGTAAGAACTTACTGTAACAGTAGAGCTTCGAGAAAGGCTCTTGCAGTAGGTAATACCTTCCCGCCCTCCATCCCCATAAGCTTTTTCAGCTCATTTTCCATTGAGGAAAATATCCGCTCCTCTCTCGTCCAGCCTCTTCTGGCCTGTGGCGGGAAAGAACTCTAAAGGGCGTCGGGAACCGCCCCTTTATACCGACGTCTCCCGACACCGGTCACCTGACGTCAGGGCGGTCCCTCGCCAGGAACTGCTAGCTAGAAATTTTTCCATAGGGTCCTGCCGACGTCAGTCCTATATGTAATTACCTACTGCAAGAGCCTTTCTCGAAGATCTACTGTTACAGTAAGTTCTTACGTCACTGTACTTTCTAGGTGTGGTATATGTTGTTCATCCACACAACCCACCCGACCTCCCTGGCTTCGACGCACAACCTGGCTTCCAGCGGGCTAGATCTGGCGTCATGGGGCGGAGCCGTGAGTTTTACCACCCGGGTGGGTGGGAGGAGCCAGCTTGAAGACCTTCCGGCAAGATTTAAAGCGGCAAGGAACCTGCCATGAATTGTGGATGAACAACACATACCATTCCTAGAACTCCTGTTACAGGTGAGTAACCTGTATATCCATGCTCCTAGAACAGATTACTCACCTGTAACAGTAGTTCTAGGAGTAGTATATGTTGTTCATCCACATGGACCCACCCGACCTCCCCGGCTGCGGACGCGCACAGCCTGGCTTCTAGCAGGCTAAGATCTGGCATCATGGGGCGGAGCCGAGGTATATACCACCTGATAGGGTGGGAGGAGCCAGCTTGAAGACTTCTGGCAGATTTAAAGTGGAAGGGGACAATGCCAAACAGTGTGGATGAACATATACCACTCCTCGAACTACTGTTACGGATGAGTAACCTGTTCTTTGTCACTAGCAGCACGCTTTCATTTTCCCCTCACACAGCTTACAATTTTCGTATTTATTCCTAAATCTCAACAATAGCAATTAATAACCATCTTCTGTTTACAGCTGTTATCAGTGTACATGACAGCGAGGATGTTGTAAGCACTCACTCAGAAAACAAGTCCGAGAGTGGTTCTGCAATTCTCAAAGACCATGACAGTGAAGTAGAGATATTGGAGGAAAATGTTGGGTACCCGCAAGACAAAACTGTCCTCATCCTTCCAGTAAAAACTGTGGAAGTTCATGTAAGGTGTTATTCAGTAAACAAACACTTTTTAATTCTCGATTGCTGCAGTTCATAAGTTGTCACTACAGACAGAAGTATTGCAAGCGTAACTGACATGTTCCAGGCAAGAAACTTGTACTAAGGAGTTTCCTGCCTGAGAAACTAATTAAGGCAACTTTGGAATTTTTTGTTAAATAATAAAAGAGCAACTTACAGTTATATGCCAGCTCATAACATTCGCATACAAGCAGAGTGACCAGCAAGCATTGCAGCCCTGCCCCTAAAAATAGCACTTTGATGACGTGAAGTAGGGGACAGGATTACAAGTGTTACTTTTAGGGGCATTGTTGCAACACTTGCCATCTGCTGAGCTCACACATGGAAGTTACAAGCTAGGCATATAACTAAGTTATTCTTTTATTACTTGACAAAAATATTCCAAAGTAAGTCTCAAAGAGGGACATGATTAGAATAAGCATACCCCCAATGAATCTTATACCAAACATTAGGTTTCTGTGTTACTTCATTTTAAAGTTATGGGCTATTTTGTAACCCTGATTTCACTACCTGTTCAAAAAGGCCAGTTTCAGTGAAGAGGTGCTGATGATGTCATCTCCTGAACTCACATTCTAGCTCTCTGTCTGCAAGCTTACAGGACCTGTTTCTCCAAAGTTAAAAGATCATTCTGCAATGGTTTTCACAAGCAGCACCATTCTAAAAATAGTGCTATAGAATCTACGTGTTTCAGATTTCGTAACAAAGTTGACAAATGTCTATTTTAATGCCTTTTTGGTGTGGTTCAATTTGCAGAGTTGCAGGATGCTGTCGGTATGCTTCCCGGCTGCTGATACAATGTGAAGTGCTACTCTGCAGTGCCTGTTTGGAAGCTGTATTGCTACAAGTGTTGCAATGTTGGTAACTGCTTGCTGTTTGTCAGTGTCTGCTTTACAATAAGTTTTAATAGGGGCCTTGTATGTGTGAATTCCTGCTAGGGGTGGAAGTCCTCTGTCAGCTGTCATTGTAATGTGGTGTACAATGAAGATGAGCCTGAATATAGCTCAAGTAACAGCCTGTCAATGAGAAAACGGAACGTGAACTCTGCTCAACTTAGTATCCCATTCATTCATACTTTGATGATGAATAAAATGTTGATTGATTAAGGATTGTGCTGGTTACTGCATAGAAACTCGTAGTAAGGTTTCAAAACAGCACTACTTCTCCCACCCCCATTTACAGGGAGATGGAGTAATTGTTTTAAAGGGCCATCCTGAGAAATCACCTCATTTGAATGATAGGTGCGAATGATCATAGCCTTTCTCCACATCAGAGATATCCAGGTCTGCAAATCTCACATTAGTGAGCTGTGACTTAGCATTCAGCAACCCAGGAGAAAAGGACCGCAACAAAAAAGCACCAAAAACAAAAATATAATTTGTCAACTTAGTTACAAAATATTAAACACACACAGGTTTAAAAGCAATGTTTATTGAATGGTGCTACCTGTTTTACTGGAGAAAACAATTTGCACATAGTTTTTAAACTTTGGAGAAGCAGGTCCTGTAAGCTTGTTGACAGGGCTAGACTGCGAGTTCAGGAGATGACATCATCAGAACAGCTTCACTGAAACTGGCTTTTTTGAACAGGCAGAGAATTTGGGGTTGTAAAAAACGATTTGTAACTTTTAAACAAAGTAACCTAGGGATCTCAGTTTTGGCATGAGGGTGATTTGGGCTCTATTGATCCATATTTTGAATTTATTTATGCCAGTAATTTGTGACCTTAGCCCCCTCTTTAATATAGCTGCTGGGGTAGGCAACTCCTTAGTATGAGTTGCCTGCCCAAGACCTCAGATTGTGTCAGCTGCTCTTTAGTCTGAAAGGACCTGTTTTGAGGGTGTGGATAGGATTCACTTGTCCACACACAAGTAGTTCCACCGGAAGGTGATAATTGGCTGGACGTCTTTAAGCTTCTCCCACCACCCAGGCGGATATGTCTCCTAACTCTGCCCGGTAACATCAGATTTTCTTTTCGCTGGAAAAACAGGTCCCCTCATTCGCACTCCATTTAGAAGTTTCTGTGTGCCATTGGCAAACCAT
Source organism: Neoceratodus forsteri (assembly GCA_016271365.2). NCBI lineage: Eukaryota > Metazoa > Chordata > Ceratodontiformes > Ceratodontidae > Neoceratodus > Neoceratodus forsteri. The sequence continues at coordinate 93,669,610 of CM057451.1, forward strand.
TATTTCAAAGTTATTCCTATCTTGCTTGCAATTTCTTTGACTCCGTCTCCGGATTTATGATGGATCGCAAGTAGCCTAGATTAAAATTGTGCATTCATTGCCACCAGAAAATATCTGCCACTGAACCGCACGACACCTGCGTGTATTGTCTGAGTGGCAACACAACGTGGCTGGGTGCAGCCATTGCCTGTCCATGCTGCTTGAGTCGCTTGAGGATCAAAAGCTCCAGCTCTCTCTGAGTCGGTCGGCCTTTGGAATGTGCGGTGAGGAGTTCTGCTGGCAGCAGTGGATCATTGCGGGGCAGGGTAGAGGGGCTACCTCAAGGACTTATGGTCCCCTGGCAGCCGCCAGTGGCTCCACTGCTGGCCCTGCTCTTGCAGGTGCTGCCAACACCCGCTTCTCCGCCAGTTATTGTGGAGGTGTCACCTCGATAACCCCCAATCCAGTGCTCTGACCAAGGAGACCAGCCCTTCGACTCCTGGCTTGCCAGGCCAGTTGTTGGTGACGATCACCCTGGGTGAGGAGTCCTGGCAGGTCTGGGATGAAATACGGCCAAGAGTTGTCTTGGAGGAGTCATCAGACGACACTGATCGAGTCCATGACCTGTTCTGGAGCTATGCTTTTTGACCGGGTTGCGGTCACCAAGCCTTCCACCTACCAAGGATTCAGGGTGCTGCACCACCTTATTGCAGAGTCCACAGCTGTCCCATTGGAACCAGTCCAAAAGAGGGCCAAGTACCATCTTACAGACATATTGGAAAGGGACAAATCCCTGGAGGTTGTCTTCTCTTTGAATGAGACCATCTTGGGACCAGCACCCTCAGCTCATATGGACTGCAAGTACAGAATCTTGACTGGCTCCCTTCAGGAGTCTCTGAGCACCCCTCGGCCAAAGGGCTGGTTACAGATTCTCTGTTCCATAAGTGAGGACAGTAGAGGAATATGGACAAATCCCCGAACATGGAGTCCTGTAAGAGTGACCACGCCACTAAAAAGGTGTACGTAGCAGCTTCCTGGGGTCTCCAACAGGCTAGCTACAGCATCATGATGCCCAGTTATGGGCACTCCATGCTGTGAATGTTTGACATGGTCCTCCACCCAGAACAGTGGGTGGTGGTGAAACTCATTAGAGACCACAGTCGGTCTCTGGCTAAACACCAGCCCCGGACAGCCTTGGATATGGACAACTCTAGCGCCTATGCTGCGGCAGTGGCTGTCGCCATGCGTCGCAAGGCCTGGCTGCAGTTGTTTACTTTCATGGTGGACACCCCCCAGAGGTTGGCAGATGCCCTCTTCCTGGTCACGGACTTCTTTCACCCTGGGGTGGATGGGCATCTCATGAGGATCAAGAAGTTCAGTGCAACCCTGGACTCTGTGACTTTGTCCCAGAGGGAACTGATGAAAAAGCTGAAGAAACGCCTTTAAGTACTGGTCCACTCAGTCATTGCCTCCCAGCAGGGGCAGGCGACCTGGTGCCCCAAGAAGTTTGGAAGGTCAGGTCCAAAGTGGGGAGACAGGTACTGGTTGCTTTTCTGGCAGATGTCGCCGTGACACCACAAAACTGCCTTAGTGGTAGGTTGGGTGGGGGTGTCATGTCTCCACCTATCCTGTCACTGACCACTCTTCCCGTCAGAGGCATGATACAGCTCTTCTTGCCATGTTGGTCCGCTGTCACAACAGACAAGTGGATGTTGGACATAGTGGGCAGAGGACTGTATCTCGATTTCAAGGCTCTCCCGCCCTACCACCTCTGCGTGCCTCGAGAGTCTGGGGTGTCTCAGGACACCCTGTCCATCCTTCAGCAGCACATTGCTCAGCTTCGTGCGACAGGAGCCATAGCCCACGTCCTGGACACCCTGCACAGTCAGGGTTGTGAGTCCAGGTACTTCCTGGTCCCAAAACAGACAGGGTCTGGCGCCCCATACAGGATCTTCACAATCTCAACCAGTGTACCTCCGGCCCCTTGTTGCTACACCAGTGCTGTCGACTGTTACTGCTAGTACTACCCTCTACCTCCCACCCACCCTCCTGACTCAGCCTGTCTATTCTGGCTACCCGCTTAACTACCTCTCACTGCTTTTAGCATTTCAGATGCCCTCCCTGCTACTTCCCTCTTACACCCACAAACCCTACCATTGGAGAACCTTAGCCAATCTCAAGCTTCTTATATTCACAGTCATACAGCATAGCCTGCTCCTGCTCTCTGGCAATGTCCATCCTGACCCTGGCCCAGTTTTGCAACTCCTTCCTATCTCCCACAACTCAGATGGCCTCAAGCTTGCCTCTGTTAATATCCATAGCCTTGTGCCTAAGATCTGGGTCATGCAGCACTGCCCAGATGTCCTTGCTGTGGTCGAGACCTGGCTCTCCCCTAAAATACCTGAGACTGCGGTTGCTCTAGACGGCTACACACTATTTAGGGGTGACAGGATGGGGGGGGGGGTTGTACCATCTATCTAACCAACTCGCTACAAGGGCTGGTCCTCCCTCATATTGTAACAGGGCGGTCAAAATTGCAATTGGCTATAAGGGTGAATCGCTCATTGCCCTTTCCATTTATATTCCTCCCTGGAATACTTCGCAAGGCTTCAGTGCAATTCTCGATTGGGTCTCTAACCTATCCAACATCTGAGGTTATCTTGCTGGGTGACATTAATGTTAGCTGGCTGGCCCCGGAGTTAGCTCCACTCCAGGGATGCAGCTGCGACCTTAGACCTCTTCCTATTAGTATCCTCTCCGACAAGAATCGACTTCAGAACTGGAAGTAGTTCTCAAATTGTTCTTATTCTCACTAACCATCCCGAGAGGTTTACTAGTGTAGTGGTCCTACCAGACTCACTCAGTGACCACTCTGCAGTACTTTGCCATTGATCGAACCATTCCCCCAAACTCCCAGCTAAACCAACATACCACAGCACATTCAAAAAAGGTACACTAAAACAATTCCAAGCATACCTCTCCAACAGTGACTGGTCCCCGATTGACACAGCTACAAACATTGATCAAGTTTTAAAACACTTTATCTCCACATTCAACAAAGTCTGCGACATCTTCGCCCTCTACACCAAACGGAACACTAATCCCATCCCTGCCCTTCTCAAGTCCATGGCCTCGAGGGACAACCTCTGGCATAAAGCCCATGCCTCTGGAAACCCTACGGACTAGCAGAGGTACAAGTCGGCAAGAAACACATGTACCCATGAAATTCGCCTAGCTAAAATTGTCCACTTTCAGGAGAATCTGTCTTCCTCTTGGGGGAATGGAAGAAAGTTTTGGGACAACATAAAAGCACAATACGTCTCTTCACCCCCCCCCACACACTAAATATTAATGGTGCCACCGCTCAAGACCATCAGCTCATTGCTGACTCCTTTAACGCCGCCTTCTTGGATGTTAGTGGTGTCCTCATGTCCCGACTTTTCTCCAGTTCTCCCTCCTCCCAAACTTATGGCACTCCACACACGAGGGCCTGACAACACCCCTCCCCCCCCTTTTTGGTTCAGGATAGTCTTCCCGAATGAAGCCAGAACCTTCCTTCAACATGTGTTAGGTTAGTCCAGACACAGTAGCGACACCTTGAATCCAAAACTCGTGCACCTGGCCCTTGATGCAGTCTTACTCCCCCTCACCAAATTGTTAAACCAGTCCCTCTGCCTCAGTCAATTCCTCCAACTGTGAAAGGCTGCGGTTGTAACACCCATCCATAAAAGTGGTGATAGGGCCACCTGTAGTAACTACCGCCCAATCTCCGTTCCCCGGCCCCATCTAAAGCCCTTGAAAAGATTGTCTCTAATCAATTATCTGACTATCTCTCAAAATACAACCTTCTACGCCACCAGCAACACAGCTTCAGGAAGGGTCTTAGTGCTGCCTCTGCCCTCCTTTAATTTACTGACTACACACACAAAGCTCTCAATCTTGGTCACATTGTGGAGTCTGTGTACAGAGACCTTACAAAAGTGTTTGACACAGTCAGCCATGCCCTCCTAGTTGCTGCTCTCCCTGCCACTGGTCTCTCACGTGAAGCCTCCTGGTTCTCTAACTACCTAAATGGGAGAACACAGCATGTCAAAATCCAGGCTACCCTCTCTTCCAGCCTCCCCATCCACTCTGGAGTCCCTCAAGGATCAATTTATGGTCCACTTTTCAGTCTCTACCTTAACACCCTCCCGTTAGCCTGCTTCAGCAACCTGCTTCTTTATGCAGGTGATGCTATCTACTCAAGTCACTCCGACCCCCTTCCCCTTGATCATGCTCTCCAAAGATATTTTACAGAGGTTAAATCATGGATCTTACTTCGAGATACAGCTCTTGCAGCAGGTTACACCGTTATGACTGAAGCCGGCAGCAGGACCCCATGGAAAAATTCTAGCCAGCTACTTCCAGCGGGGGACCGCCCCTGTCGTCGGCCTCGTCCCGATGTTCTCTGCCTCATAAAAGGGGCGGTCCCCCAGCGTCCCTCAGTTCTTTTCCCACCATCTACTTGCAAGCATCGGCTCCATGGACACCTTCAGCTAATGAACGACACCATTACTTAAGTATTCTTTTTTATTTGTTTTATTTAAAAACATTCGACTTGTTTCTTTTCTGTATGTCTTCCCCAGAATCATCCGTAGAAGGGCACTCCTCAGAGTGTGCTTGTGGCAAACAAATCCCTTTTAAGGACAAGCATACAGCCTGTCAGGTGCCTAGGCCCAAAACACGACACTAAGGCCTGTCCCATTTGCCAGAACTTTAACAATCGCATGAGTATCTGCCGCCAAAACGTTTGAGACCTTTCTCTTAGAGAAGAAATTAGCAGCAATGCAACACAGTATTTCCGCCAGGGAATGGTCCTTTCATAAGTCGGGGAAGCATAAAGAAAAACTGAGGGAAAGGGAGAAAGAGCGCTCCTCATCCACGCGAACGTACAACTCCAGGGGGAGCTCAGATTCGATAACCCACTCCAACAGAACTCCATCTCGGACAAAGACTGTACCTCTGCCTGCCAAATTCCAGACTTTGGGTGGCTCTAGTGTTGCATCCACCCTACAGCTCTTCAAAGTCCAGCCTAAAGACCATACTCACAGCCGGCCTTCGGGCTCCACAGGCCGATGTGCTTCTAGAGATAGCCCAGTCAAGGTGCACTCCAAGTTGACCTCTGCTACAGGCCCCGACTCCCTGGACCGGCGCCAGGATTCTGACCAATGGAGGTCAGCCTCCCAACCCCCCAGAGGTACCTCAGGGACGTCTGCTAAACAGACCTCAGAACTCGCATCCATTAAGTGGACCTCAGACCCTAGGCTAATGTCAGAGTACACGCCCACCAAATGTCCCAAGGACCCAACGACCTGCGACCGTGGTCCACTCCCAGAAAAAGGACATCACCTTATCAATTCCGGACATCGGCCCATTGTGACATTCGGACAAGGAGGGTAGTGACGCCGGGGTCGAACGTCTAACTGATGACCAGGCCTCTGGAGACGGGGAGGAGGTAGACCTCCCACATGATCCCACGCCACCCAAGGACCAGACGACAAGTGCATCAGGCCACAGACCTTTAAACTCAGGAAACTGTCAGATGGCCCCATGGGAGAGGCAGACACCAGGTCAGATGGGCCTCAACATTTCAGAGATAAGGGAATTGTTTTCCTGTTGATTGGAAACCATCAGGAAGGATGTTGTTCCCAACACACTGCCTGTGGAGGACCAACATCCTCCAGAAGATCAAATCCCGACCAGACCACCCCCTAGAGAAGAAGGTATAAAACTTAGAGGCCGGTCTAAGGAGAAAAAGCAGCCTCCATCACAGACCCGTTCCTGCTCACCGAGCGTGCATAGGTTGAGTAGGCATAAAGTAAAGAAGCGGCCAAGGTCTCCCATCACAGACCCATTCCCGCTCGTCAGGCATGCACAGGTCCAAAAAGCTCCGCAGGAGGTCAGATTGCTCTTCCTCAGACGAATCTCACTCCTCCTCTTATGTATCCTCCAGATCAGGCTCTCTCCCTTCAGCATCCCTTAACCAAATCCAAGGGATCTGCCTAGGTCACCCCCAGATGACCCAACGTTTATGGATACAATGAGATATATCCAAGATAATATGGGGTGGGACACGGAAGATTTAGATCCTGAGAGGCGACGCCTCACCAGATATCTAAGACAAAAGGATCCCAAACCAGTAGTGGTCCCGCCGTTAATCAGTGCCTTCCAGGATGTGAACAAGGCTGCTTGGAAGCACCCCTTCACTTCCTCGGCAGTCCCTAAAAAGACTGATCACCCCCTTGGAGGACCCTTATTTGGGAGAGCAACCAGTGGCAGATTCTGTGGTGATCACTGCCACACACGATAGATCACAGAAGCCACAACATCTGAGCACTGTGACACAGTAGAATAGGACTCTGTCTGAGTTGTTATGGAGAGTTTGAATGCAGGGATCTGTTTTGTCCTTTCCTTTCTCTTGTCTGTCTGATTGCACAATCAAATTTTCCTATGAGACCTAGGATTTGATCACCCCGACAGTCTCGCAGTTCTTTGCCTCTCACTGTCAGTCTTCCCTTGCTGTCCTGTCTTTTCCTCCCTTGCATATCTGCTGGTATAAAATATATGCAAATCATTATGTGGATGTAACTGATATTGGGATCCCTTTGTTTAGAAATTATATAGTGTTACTGTTGAAATGTATATAATTATAATTTGAGTTGATTGAAAAAAGCTATTGGGAATTCCAGGGGTTAACATGAGAGAAGTTTTTAAGCCTTTTTCAGAACCTGTGGAGAAGGGGCCTCAGTTCTGGGACATTGTGTTCTTGCTGCACCTGCCTGAAACATACAAGAACATTAAAAAAAAGGCTGCTTGTTAAGGAGGGGCATTGCAAGGACTTGTAAAACAGAGCTGCAGTTTCTTGCAAGAGACGCACAGAGATTGAAGGAAAACTCAGATGGATAGAAACATAGAACTTGACGGCAGATAAGGACCGCTTGGCCCACCCAGTCTGCCCATTTCCCTACCTAATGGATAAGCTGCAGATCCTAGTTAACCAGCAGCCTACTTCTTCCTACCCCCTCCCCTTAGAATTGCCTTGTGACTGTCCCATGCATGCTTGAATTCCACCACTGTTTTTGACTCCACAACCCTCTCTGAAAAAATACTTCCTTAAATTACCTCTGAGCCACCCCCCCCCCCCAAAATCTTTAAATTGTGCCCCCTTGTTCTTGCACACCTTTTTGTTTTGAAAGATGCTACCCTCTTGGACTTTGTTGATTCCTTTGAGGTACTTGAAAGTTTCTATCATGTCTCCCTTTCCTCGAGGCTATACATAATAAGCTCCTTAAGTCTCTTCATATTGTCTTCCGTGCAGACCCTGCACCATTTTAGTTGCCCTCCTCTGACAGCTTCTATCCTGTCTGTGTCTTTCATGGAGATTGGTTCCAGAACTGCACGTAGTACTCCAGATGGGGTGTCACCGCTGTCTGTACAGAGGGATAATAACTTCCTGTTTTCTACTGGTGATGCCTCCCTATGCATCCCAGTATCCCCCAGCCCTCCTTGCTGCCCTCTCACATTGTTTGCCCACCTTTGGGTCATCTGATATGACTACCCCCAGGTCCCTTTCCATTTTCTTTGTTGTTAGTATCTCACCCCCCATTGTGTACTCTTCCCCTGGGTTTTTGTTTCCCAGGTGCATTACCTTGCACTTCTTAGCATTGAATCTAAGCTGCCATACATTTGACCATTCCTCTAACCTTCTGTTTGTTTTGCCTTTGTAAATAGTTATTTATTTAAAAATTTTACCAGGAAGGCATACTGAGTGGAATAACGCTCAATTCCAGATGTGTCCTGGGGGAAGGGGGCAGTGGAGAAGTATACAATAGAGTTATACTGAACAAGTTTATTTTTTTGTGTTACTGCTAGTACTAATAAACACTTTTTGCAGATTCTACAACTGCCCCTGGTTTTCCTACGCTTCCTGACCTGTGCTTCGACAACAAGCACCCAGCCCCAGACCGGGAGTCCAAACAGCTCGACGCCATGGGGAGGAAAATGTATGCCTCAGCAACATGTTCCATCCGCTCATTAAACTTCTTGAACCACATGGTCCAGTTTCAAAATGCCCTGTGGGAGCAGTGCCAGGATTTGGTCAGAAACCTTCCGGATGGAGACAAAAGGAAGAGCTTACAAAACTTTTCCAGACAGGATCTGATGTAGGTACACAGGTGCTCAGAGTGGCATATGATTCTGCGGATTCAGCTGCAAGAAGCGCAGCATCAGGCGTGTACCTAAGAGAGCATTCCTGGTTGAGGGTATCAGGCTTTACGCCAGATGTCCAAAAGGGTATACTAGACGTCCCTTTCAAAGGCTTGGTTGTTTTCGAAGAGGAATCCGCAAAAATAAAATTGCAAGATGCCGGAAAGGCAGCTCAGTCCATACAAGCCATGTACAGACCAAAGCCGAAGCCATTTTGGAGGCAGCAGAGCCATTTCAGAGGAAAACAGAAACAGCAGCAAAAAAAATGGCTTTGGCCATAAGGGCCCCTCTTGAGCTGCAGGAGGAGCAGATACAAGGAACAATAAGTCTCCTTAGGCTAACCTACCCCTCCACTGCATGACTCACTGATGGGACCCTCTTCTCTCTCTCCAGCCCAGGGGGGACGAGGCGGTCGGGCTGTTTCTCCAAACACATTCCAGGATGGTAGCACATTACCTTCAAACAATGGGTTCTTCAACTCATTCAAAGAGGGCACTCTATAGAATTCACCAGGCAACCATCGTCCAGACCACCGCTTCACTCTCCCGATATTCAAAACAGCATGCAGTGCTGATTCAGGAAGAGACACAGGCTCTCCTAATACAAGAGGCTATAGAGCCAGTCCCATGGATCCAGAGGGGAAAGGGATGCTATTCCCACTTATTTTTAGTACCCAAAAAGACAGGGGATTTATGCCCAATACTAGACTTCAGCAATCTGAACACCTTTGTGGCGTACAAATGCTTCAGGATGGTCGCCTGACCAGGCCTGAACCATGATGTTACGCCAGGGAGCTTGGTTCGCATCACGGGATATGCAGGATGCATATCTCCATATCCCGATCGCAAAACACCACAGAAGATTCCTGTGATTCGAGTTCCAGAGTCAACATTTCCAGTTCCAGGCATTACCCTTCAGGCTGTAATTAGCTCTGAGGGTCTTCACCAGATGCCTAGCAGTAGTAGCTGCGGCCCTAAGGAAAAGGGTCCACTACGTCTTTCCTTACCAAGACGATTGGCTGCTGACCGCATTGTTCAAGGAAGGCTTGCTTCAGGCACTAAAGGACACCTTTTTCAATATTCAAAGACCTAGGTGTCACTATCATCCTGCCAGAGTCAACCCTCACACCCTAACAAAGGCTACAGTTCATCAGGGCAGTGCTGGACACCATGAAAGAAAGGGCCTTCCTGCCGAAAGACAGAGCAGGATGCCTAAGGAACCTAACAAGACGTATCCTAGGACAGAGACAGGTCTCAGCACGGACCATGTTGCACCTTCTGGGCCACATGGCAGCAGCAGTAGCCACAGTTCCACTGTCTTGCCTTCACATGTGAACCATTCACTGGACACTCTGAGTCCAGTGGGACCAATGCCAGGACGATCTCGACCAAATGGTCTCTGTCCCCAACTCTTTCATCGAGTGTTACAATGGTGGCTAGTTCAGGAACACCTCGTGGTGGGAGTCACCCGCTCCAGCAGCAGCTCGGACCATGGACTTGCCAGGATCATGCTTGGCAGCACATCTGAGCGACAAAAGGACCCAGAGTCTCCGGGTGCAGAACAAAGGGGTTCCCTCCACATAAACATCCTGGAGAGGAGGGTGGTTCTTTGCGCTCTGCAAGCACTAAGACCGGTACTTTCCCCAGGGCACCTACTGATTCAAACGGACAATATGTCAGTAGTGTTCTGTATCAACAAACAAGGAGGCACTTGTTTCATACCAGCTCTGCTGAGAGGCAATGAGGGTATAGTATTGGGCAGTAGAACACCACGTCACCCTGTCTGCAATCCACATCCCAGAGTTGCAGAACACGCTAGTGGATCTACTCAGCAGATCCAGATCCAACGCACCCGAATGGGAGCTCCTGCAACCAGTTGCCGACACTCTGTTTGCAAAATGGGAAACGCCAGAACTAGATCTGTTTGCCTCCCCACACAGCGCAAAACTGCCCAATTTCTGCTGGTTAGACCCAGGGCCTGGTGTTCTCTGGCGAGACGCATTATCCCTCTCTTGGACAGGCAGATTCATTTATGCCTTCCCGTTGATCCAGAGAGTCCTGTTGAAACTGCAGAATGAAGGAGCAGACATAATTTTAGTGGCCCCATATTGGCCCAGACAGATACGGTTCTCCTTACTCCAACAACTAGCAAGTGAGCCACCCTTTGCTCTTCCACTCAGCTCACACTTACTATCGCAAGACAACGGGTCCCTGGTTCACCCGAACTTGCGGATCCCTACACCTGAATGCCTGATTCCTGAGGACTTAGCGACATCTCGCCATGGGGTCTCAGACAGAGTGGCCGATATCCTAGTAACTACGAGAAAAACCCTGTACTAGAGCCACTTACGCCATGAAATGGCGCAGGTTCTGCCTTTGGTCCTCGGCTTGTGACCTGGACCCCCAACTTGCCCAGTGAAATCAGCACTAGAGTACCTTCTTTCCTTGTCAGACATGGGGCTGAGCTATTTCTCAGTAAAGGTGCACCTTTCAGCATTATCTGCTTATCATTCATCTTTCGGAGATAAATCCTTGGCTCAGCTGGACCTGTCATGCACTTTCTTGTGTGGCATCCTTCACTTAAAACCCCCATTAGGGACCCAATCCCTCCTTGGGATCTGCTATTCATTTTAGAGCAGCTCACACTACCTCCTTTCGAACCAGCCATGGATTGCGAGCTACGCCTTCTCTCTTGGATGAAGTTATTTTTAGTTGCAGTCACCTCGGCAAGATGAATTTCCAAGCTCCATGCCCTCACGTGCCAAGAGCTGTATTTGATTTTTCACAAGGACAGGGTGTCCTTAAGAACAAACCCTAAGTTTCTTCCCAATGTAGTGTCCAAGCTTACTCTTAATCAGGACATTGATCTCCCAGTCTATTACCCAGAGTATTCCAATAGAGGATAGGTTGTCCTGCACACGTTGGGTGTGCATAGGACACTGATACTATCTGACCAGAACCAAGGGACGCTGACAGATCAGTTTTGTTTCTTTTGCCCCAAAAATGTTAGGGACACCAATTTCGAAGCAATTTTTCTCAAAATGGCTGCTAAACTGTATTGTTTTCTGTTACCAGAACTGGAACAAACCCTTACCGGGACCAGTAAAGGGTCACTCTACAAGGGGAATGGCGACATCCCTTGCCTCCCTAAAGAATGTCTCAGCCTCTTCCATCTATGCAACAGCTACTTGGAGTACTGTGCACACTTTTATCAGACATTACAGTCTGGACATCGCCTCCAGGCGCGGAGCGGGCTTTGGCCTTGCAGTCCTGCAGGGAATCCTGTCGAGGGGTTCTCTCTCAGCCTTCTCCTGTACTCCTCCCGTTTTCTAGGGGCTAATGTATGCTGCTTGGGACTCTGTCCTAATGGTGAAACCTGCTGCAAGAGCTGTAATAAGATAGTACAGTTACTTAAGAACTTACCGTAATAGTAGATCTTCGAGAACAGCTCTTGCAGCAGGTACTTTCCCACCCACCTTCCCCTCAGGAGGTCAAATACATTGCTTTCTGTCATTTGGAAGTAGATCCTTGGTCTCCCATCAGAATTACAGCGCTATGCCGGAGTCTCCAGCGGGAGAGCTGGGGGACCGCCCCTTTTATGATGCAGGGAATGTCGGGGGGAAGGGGCCGACGTCAGGGGCGGTCCTCCGCTGCATGTAGCTGGCTAGAATTTTTCTGTGGGGTCCTGCTGGCTGCCGGCTTCAGTCCTAATGGTGTAACCTGCTACGAGAGCTGTTCTCAAAGATCTGCTGTTACAGTAAGTTCATACGTAACTGTACTTCCAAATAACGTGAAGTCTTGCTGTATTCTGACATATGCAGTTGGCCCCAGCACTTGAACTGCCCCAGAGAGGAAAGTGTTAACTCTATGCATGAGCATAGAACGTTGATCTCAAGCTCGGTTCAAACCTTTGTCTGCAGCACTTCAAACTGTAACCGTCAGATTCTTTACTCTGCCTAACTGAACAGTCGCTCTGGAGATTGCTCCCTTCACTTGCTCATTTCCGTAAAAATCAGTCGGTTTAAATACCATTTGCGTTTATTTTTTTTCTGCTTCAAATCTCTGTTTGCGGTACAGTAAGTGCTGTAGGTAGTGGACTTTAGTTTTATTGTTTAATTTTCTGTGGAAATTGTAAAAACGTGTCAATCGGTCCGGTTGGAACCGACTGTCTTAGATATATTTTATTTTGCTGTTTTCCAGTGTGAGGTACCAGTTCCTATCGGTTTAAAAAAAAAAAATGATTTTAATGTTTTTTTCCACAACCCATAACACGGTTGGTATCCGATTGGGGGGGGGGGGGTTCTTACCTGGCTTTTAAGCTGTAAAGGGTGAGTTTGGTAGCCTGGCCATGTCTGAGAAACCCAAGAAAAAAAAACGGGCCCACTGGGTTTCAACACTGTAGTGAGTGTGGGGATGCCTTTCCTAAGGCAGACCCTCACACCACCTGCGTTTGTCTGGGGTTTGTCCACCTCTATTCAGACTGCCAAATCTGTGAAGAAAAGAAAAATTTCTGAAGGCCACCCTTGATAAGAGATTGGATAGGCTCAGGGAAAAGGAGGCCGAGAAGCCCGCTAATCCGAATGGCCAACCCAGTTCTGTTCCAGCCGAACCTGAGGGAGTGCCCACTGACCTGGGCGATACTCCCTCTGGCAAAAGGAGAGCCAATCCTGAGGGGTCGATTCCATCGAAGAAAAAGAGGAAATCTGCCGGTTCGGATCCAGAATCGCAACGTCCAACTGCCAAAGAAATAACCAGGGCGATAAGCATTGTAGAATCGGTCCGTCCGATCCAGCGCCTCTCGGTAGGTGCTCAGTTTGGTTGGTTCCACCAGTTCCAGAATATTGTCCGGATGAGTTTTATGAACCAGAAGGGGAGGAAGAGGATGATGGTGTGGAAGGTCTGCATGAGCCCATTGAACCGGACATCTCCCCAGACAGGCCTTTTTTTTTTTTTTTTTTGTATGATCTATTTTTCCGCCCCATGCTCGCTGGTCCTCCACTCCTTCGGGCTCTGCCAAGTTCCTCCTGACCTCTTCTGTCCTTGCCTGGCCCTCCTCTGATTCCCCAGATCGCAGCCGACCCCTGGGATATCCCGGTGTATCCCTTCACCGGGCAGGTCCCTCTCCTCCGAGGGGGAAGGCACTGGGGGGGAGAATAGCCCCAGCGCACACTTCTAGGGCCCGGGGATGCAGCTGGGGAACAGGAGGCACCGGGAAGGCACTGGAGGCCCTCAGGAACAGAGTGCTGTCATCCGGAGGCCAGCGAGCGATTTTCCTGGCCTTCTTGAGGTGCGTGACATTTGGACGTCAAGGCGAGAGCCAACGTCTGTCATGCACCACCCCAATGACCCCGACGTGCTGCTCACCACCGCCTCCGCCAGTGGTCGCCCAGCACCGGTCGCGATCCCTCCCTCCTGGAGACAGCGAGCAGTTGTGGGACGCACAAGCTGCCCCCCCGGGGCCCTCCAGTGGCCCAAGCTCGTTCCTGAACCCAGGTCGCTGGCGTCGCAAGCGGAAATCCAACCGCTGCGCCAACGGGCCGGCAGACAGGCCTTCTGATGTTTCCCCATCCCACTATTTGCTTTACAAAAAAGTGGCAGAGACCCTCCAGCTCCCTCTGGTTGAAGCTGTAGAGGAACAAGAGGAATCTGATTTTGTAGAAATGATGGACATCCCAGAGTCCAAAAGGTTGTCATTTCCCCTCCATAAATCTTTTGGGAAACGGACACAAAAAATTCTCCAAACAGCAAATTCATTACTCCTGTGGATAAAAGAATGGAAAGGAGGTATATGCTTTCAGGCTCAGGTGCAGAGATCTTATCTGTGTCAGTCTTCACCATTCACCACAGATGGGTATCTGCCAGAGATCAGGACCCTGCGGGAGTTTTTTTTTTTTTTTTTTAAATGTAGGCAGAGCCGACGCACCATCGGCACCGCCCTCTGGGCGACGACTGCGTGGCGCCATGGGTTGGCCTTAGGCTGTGTTGGACTCCGTGCCTACCAGTTCTTCTTGCTCCCGCCATAGAGGTCACCCCGTGTGGAAGCTGAAGAAATTTGAGACCTGCTTCGCAGTTTCTCCTACGCAGTATATCGTGCCGAAGTCCGTCGGTTATACCTGCCAGTTCTGTATTGCTTACTCGATGTCGCCCGGTAATATCTTTCCATTATTATTCTTTTTTGTGACGTTGAGTCTGTTTTTGGTGTGTTTTTCCCCGTAGGTCATGTCTCAGTCGGAGGGCAAGAAATCTTCCAAGACGGGTCAGCCCCCCATGCGACGGTGCCCTTGCGGCCGAAAGTTCTCAGTCACCGACCAGCATGACCGGTGTCTCTCGTGTCTTGGCCCGCTTCACGACATGGATTCGTGCGACTCCTGCTTCTCCATGGACCGCTGGGTCCTCTAACAACACGCATGGAAAGTGGGGTGAGCTCCGCTGACTTTTGGGGGTCAGGCATGCACTCGTCGGGCCAAGCCACGCCCTCCCTGTTCTATACAGACCGAGGAGAGAGGGAGCCTCGGCTACTTGTAGCCTAGCCGTTGCGAAGCTTCTTGGCGGCACAGGAGGCTGTCCACTCCTTCCGGGCGGCGGGAGGCGCCGCCATGGCAATCGCCCTCGGGGTGAAGGTTCCCCGGTGTCGCCCCAGGCCGGAGTCGGTGCCGTCGTCTGGCGCCATTGGAGGCCTTGGCGCAGTTTGCGGCGCCGTGGGCCCTGACAGAGCCGTAATCGGCGCCGACTTGTTGCGCGGCGCCGTGATCTCTGTCGGAGCCGTTTGCGGCGCCGACACTGCTAGCGGCACCGTGAGAACTACTACGGTGCTATCCTTTTCCATGTCTCGCCTCGGCGCCGATGTTCAGCACGGCGCCGTGTCCTCGAGGCTCGACGCTGTAGGGCCTTCGGTTTCCTCAGTCGGCGCTGTCTTCGGCGTCGCACCTGCCCTCGGGGAGCCGGGCGGCGCTGTGCTCAGCGCCATGTCCGCTTTCGGAGCCGTCCTCGGGCCGCCCCTGCCCTCGGTGGTGCCGGGGAGCCTGGGGGCGCCGATGCTGTCACCAGTGCCATCTCCGTCCTCAGCGCTGCTCGCGGTGCCGTGGGACCAGATGGTGCCTTGACTGGTCCCGGCTCTGGATCTCTGGTTCGAGTTGGGGCCGCGCCTCCCTCGGATTCCGCTCACGGGGCTGTGGGAGGCACGGGAACCGACTCGGGCACAGCTTTGGTCTCCGGGCCTGTTGGTAAGGATGGCACTGCCCACCCTCCCACGGTTTGGCACAGGGCCTCTGACTCTACCTCCTCGGAGACGGAGTCGAGCTCTGAGTCGGACGTGCAGTCTGACCCCTCTGGGTTGGCTGTTGAGGTGGGCAGCATGGTAGTCTCTTCAACAAGTCTGAGTCAGCCCCTTCTGAGGTGAGGTCGGTGGCTACCGAGACTAGGGTCAGGGGTGCTGACCAGCAGGCAGTGGTGCGAGCCACCATAGCTCTGCAGCCTGGTCTTGGCGGTTTCACTGACCCCTCAGTTGTGGTACCCCCTCCAGTGGTGTGCCTTGATCGCCCAGTTTTGGGGCCGATCGGAGCACCTGCAGGGGGAAGGTACTGCACCCTGGATAACTCCTTCGGGAGCTGCCCAGAGATGCCAGCTACCTAGGCTGGTCCTCTCGAGGAGGAGGGCTCTTTCAGACTCCGTGGGATCAAGGGGTGTGGGGTCGGCACTTCGGCCTTTTTCTGGGGTCCACTCGGGCCCTGGGAGAAGCTGTAGTGTGGATCTCCGCTCTTCCTCCTCCGTCTCTGAGAGATTCCCGTTCTTTTGAGGTAGGGGACTGTCCTTCTGGACCTATACGGCCCCGGTCGCCTCACAGGGGGGATTCTTCCGGACGCAGCCAAGGCAGTACCGATTTGGTTGTTCAGCTGTCGACTGTGGGGTCTTCCGGGGCACCTTCTTCCGTGGGTGCCCACAGTCCACTCCTTAGCCCAGGCAGAGGTCAGCCGACATCTCTTCTCAGCTATGTCCCCATCCCTCTGCCACATTCTCCTGCGCTCCCAGGCATCCTTGGTCCTAGCGGGCCTCTCACCTGGGAGCAGTTCAGAGCGGTGGCTGCTCGGTTCCCTGCTTACGTTAGGGCAATGGACAGCCAGGTTTTTCAACCTCCCCTGCAGCCACCCACTGAATAGACTGTAACCCCCAGCTCCTCATCCCCCTCTTCAGGGGGAGAGGAACCCTCTGTCCACATCTCTCCGGCTGCTGATCTCTCTGAGTATCCGCGATTCCTCGTGAGGATGTTGGAGGATTTGCACCTTACTCCTTCCACTATCAGCAATCCTGAACACTCGGCGCACGCCTTTCTAGGCGATTTTTGGCGAGGCCACCCTTGTGGTGCCACCCTGGCCAGCTCCCTTTTGGGAGGCGTTGTTGCATTCCTGGCAGAGGCCGTTCTCCAGAGTTCCTGCCCCAAGGCATCTCAGCCAGAGGTATTGTGCACCCCCGGAGTCTCTAGGTTCCTTTCCTCGTCCACATTCTGGATTGATGCAGCTGGATACTCCTGATGGGCTTCGTGCCCTTCACCGTGACCGGCTCCCAGATCAAGACTCCTTGGATTTTGATTTCTGGGGTAGGAGGACGTTCTACTCGGCATGGTTACTTCTTTCTATCTCTGCACATCAGGCCCACTATGCAGCCTATGACAGGTTCTTGTGGTCCAGGCTAGGTCAGCTCCTAGCCTCATTGCCTGACACGGAGCAAGCCAGACAAGCCATTGCACACTCTGCGCGTGGCCTGGAGCTAGCAAGGCACCTATGATGCCAGCAAGGTAGCTATCAGGGTCATAGGGACAGCAGTCTGCACTAGGCGGACGGCATGTGCGTCTTTCCCGGTTGTCACCCTTGGCCCGGCATAGGGTGATTAACTCCACCCACCAGGGAGCCTGCTTCCTTCCCTCTCCGGGGGGACTCCGTCTCTCTCTCTGCACTTTCGGGCCTCTCCAGGCCCTGAAGGTTCCTCCCTTTAGTGTGTCACCCACTGAGGGCTAAGGGACTTTGTCCTTTAGGGTGTAAAAGAAAACCCCCTTCGGGGGGGGGGGCTCGGTACTCACCTATCTGTGATGAATGGTGAAGATTGACACAGATAAGATATGAAAATTATATACCTACCGTAATTATAATCTTTCTGTGTATCTTCACCATTCATCACAACCCCACCCTCCATCCCCCTGGGGCCTCAGTCTCTGGGTCCCCCTCCCTCTCTGTGCCTCCCCCTCTCCTCCTTAGGAGTGGGGTAAAATAGGGACACACAGGGGAGTATTTTTCCAGGAAGAGTAGATAGCTTGAGCGGCACTCCTTTTCCAGTACCTTGGCTCCACCCCTGTGGGGTGGGAGTTGGTAGTTGCTCTCCTTCTCTCCTCCTCCCTGTTTCCATCCAACCTATTTCTCCTAAAAAAAAAAAAACTTTTTCACCAAAAATTTTTCCTTGAGAGGGTGCTGAATCCCTGTATCCTGTCCTTCTTCCAGAATAGCCAACTCTGCTTCTCTGGAGGGTTTGCCAGCCATTCTGTGCCTTGAATTCTGGCAGAAAGCTTTGCTACTCCTTGCAGTTCCTATACAATCTGGAGACAGACCGGGATCCGGGATGTCTTATCCTTCTCCCCTCTCTCCTAAATTCTTTACCCCACCTCTTCCTCTTCCAGAGATTGGGGCCCCTTCCAATCCGCTTTAGTTTCTAACCTCCCTCTTTTCTGTCCTCTCAGTCATTATTTCTCCTTTTAGTTCATACATCTTTTCCTTTTTCTGTCCCTTGGACTTCCTTGTCCCACCCTCCACTCCCTTCCTCTTACCTGTCCGGCGACTCAGAACTGGCAGGCAGGCTGAGTCGGCACAGCCCTAACGGCCAACCCCACTAAGCACCACGTGGTCTCGTCATTGAGGCGGCGCTTATGGTTTGTCTGCTCCGCCTACCTTCAAAAAAAAAAAAAAAAAGGCTCCCGCGAGGTCCTGACCTCCGGCATATACCCATCTGTGATGAATGGTGAAGATACACAGAAAGATCATAATTACGGTAGGTACGTAATTTTTATTTCTTGTTCCACCAATGCAGCCATGTTGGGGTAGTGCAGGCTGCAGCCTGTGACAAGGCTAATATACCTTTGGCTTCACACCCCCCAGATAAAGACTCTAGGAAGGTGGATGCTGTGGCCAAAAAACAGTACTTGGCATCTTCCTTGGGACTCAGGCAGGCAAATTATGTGGCCTGCACAGCCAGATACCAGAAGTCCAGATGAGATACTGTCCTGGAACTGGCTAAACAGGCTCCCCGCTCCCAGCTAGCCAAGGAGGTGGCTGCTGATGGGATTGAGGCATCTAAGATTCAATTTCATGCTGCTGTGGACTCAAATGATGTGGCATCACGAGTCATGGCTACATCTGTGTCTCTTCAGAGATTTGCTTGGCTCAGATGTCCTAGCCTCTCACAGGACACTCAGGCTAAGGCCATGGATTTCCCTGTGGTGAGCAATTCTCTGTTTGGGAAGCAGACAGAATTACACAAAGAAGATGGATGAATACCGGACCACCTACAGGAGTGCACAGGCCAAGGAAAGGCAGGCAACTCCTCAGAGGCAGCAGTCTAGGTGCAGGGGCAGGCCTTTCTACCAGGCACAGGCCTCCTCTCCTTTTCCTCAAAGGAGGTTCTTCAGAGGGAGAGGCAGAAGGGCGATGAGCAGGGCTGCATACTCCTCTCAGTCTAAGGCTCCTGCCAAGCAGACACCCTGATGTGTCAGCCCGATTAGGCTCCCTGATTCCAATAGGAGGCAGGCTGGCTTACTACTTCCAGGCCTGAAAGTCTGTTACCTTAGACAAGTGGTTCCTGGAGGTAGTAAGCCAGGGACTGGCCCTCAGCTTCAAAAAATGTCCAAAGCTGAGGGTCGGGTCTGTTACATCTGCAAACATCTCTGAAACCATTGCTCTAGAGGCAGAGCTTTCCTCTTGCTGGCTCTCAGAGCCGTAGAGAGTTTCTAGGGACATGGATATGTTGTTCATCCACACTGTCTGGCAGGTTCCTTGCCGCTTTAAATCTTGCCGGAAGGTCTTCAAGTTGGCTCCTCCCACCCACCGGGTGGTAAAACTCGGCTCCATCCCATGACACCAGATCATCCTTACCGCTTGAAGCTCAGGTTCCTCCTTAACGCTGTACTTATAGACTGGATCCTAACTCTTCGGTTCACCCGAAATAATTTTAAAGTTTTCAAGACTTGGTCAAATTCTTCCTTTGCAGCTGGGCAAATAGACTCCCGTTTTTGGCGGTGCCCATGCGGGCAGAAGATGTCCAGGACGGATCCACACCCACGTTCGTCTACTGCCTCGGGCTTGACCACGACCTGCAGGCCTGCGGTTGTGCAGGTCTTTCTCAATAGCGTCTTTGAAGACCGTGCTGCCTGGCTAGCTTAGGCGCCCAGAAGCGTTATTCGTTGGTGAAGTCCAGGGAAGCCCGTTGAGCAGTGGCTGGCTCGGCTGAGCAACTCTAGCAGATGATCGCCTCGGGGAGGAGGTGGCCCAGGCCACATCCTCATCTTCCTCGATCGTGGCATTTATCCCGCTCTCCTTGAGATCCTCCCACAGCTTCTTTTAGGAGTTTTGCCAATCCTCTCCACAAAGGGTGAGGGGCCATCGGACTCTCTTCTCGATCAAAAAAGAACTCAAAAGGGTAAGTCCCACCGTCGACGTTCGTGGGAGCGAGAGGTCCCTTCCCGGACAGTCGACACTCGACTTAGGTCGAGGTTGCAGCTAAGGCTGCTGGCTTCATGGTGTCCCCATCAGGTCAGCCGGCCAGACATCTGGCCGACGCCGGGTCAGATTTTTCTAATTCGGCCAGACGGGCCGGCTTCACTGCTGAAGCTGATAACCCTTCATCACCGGTTCCTCCGTGGAAACCAAGGACTTGCCTGCCTCCTGTGCCGGAGTCTCCGGTCAAGGCTCCCGAGCCGAGGGAGGAGCGGTGCCCCTGCTCCCTCCCAGACCCACCTCAGAAACACCGAGGGTCTCGGACCCTCGTCCTGCCCAGCGATCCTCCGACACCGCGGTCTCGGCACCGAGGAAAGCGGCGGCGCTGTCCTCATCTTCCTCCTCGGAAGAGGAGAGGCCTCGAGCAAATTGTGTCGACACTACGAGGACTTAATGGCAGCAGCTCCTTTTGTCCGGGAACAGGCCGACGCTGTCACCCGAAAGGCCGAAACAACCCCTCGCGGTGGTCGAGGTGCCCAAGCCTCGGCTGGTTGTTCGCGGAACCAGCTGCTCCCACTGATTGTGGTGGAACCTCCACCTCCACAACCGACCAAGGATTCTCGGTTGGGTCAGGGTCTGCCCACCAGTTGTCGGTCACCTTCACTCCCGACCCGTCCTCAGCAGGTGGAGGGTGGCTCAGGCCCCAGGCAGCTCTTCGCAGACTCCTCGAGTCTGACGGCTCCTCCCTGTTTCCAGGCCCCATCATCATTCATGGGTCTGCTTCGCTCATCTCGGAGTCCACCGGGATGCAGCTCGAAGGCCAGATCCAGCGGGTCAAGTATCCTCTCACGAAGATACTGGACCGAGGGATTCTCCCACGGAGGCCTTTCCGGTGGCTGAAGCCATTGTTGGCCCAGCCTTGGAGCTTTGACAGTGGCTGGCTTCCTGTCCTGCGTCTTCGGCCAGAATGGCCAGGAAGTATGCGGTCCCTACCAGCTCTTTGTCCGGTTTTTCGGAACACCCCTCTGCAGAGGGGTTGGTCACCGATAGCGTTTTCCGGCGCTCTGGGAACGCTAGGGATGTGGATATGCCCCCCAACAAGGAGTCCAAAAAGCTGGACTATGCCGGGCGCAAGGCATACACTGCGTCCTCCCTCGGCCTCCGTCAGGCCAGCTCGGCCGTACTGATGGCGCACTTCTCCCATGCCCTCATGGGCTCCCTGGATGAGGTGATCCCTCATCTCCTGGCTGACCTGCAGACTACGGTCAAGCAGGTGCGGGATCAGGGAAGGGCAGTGGTAAAACAGCAGCTCCAAACGGCTCTAGATATCAGAGACTCCTGTGCCCGGTCCGTAGCGGCCGCAGTGGCCATGCGCCGCAGAGGCTGGCTGAGGATATCCTCCTTTACGGCGGATACCCAGCACAAATTGGCAGACGTCCCCTTCTTGGGGACCGACCTGTTCGGCCCTGGAGTGGAAGGCCACCTCCAGAGGATCGAAAAGTCCAGCGCCACCTTGGACTCTGTCACGTCCGCTAGAAGGACAAGGGCCGTCGTCAGCAACATAAGTCCTTTCGACCTTCTGCCCCTGCAGCACGTCCGGCCCAGCAGCACCAGCATCAGGGCCAGCAGGCTCGTGCTTAGCACCCCAAAGCCAAGCCTGCAGCTTCCTCCAAGCCTGCCCAGTGACAGGTTGAGGGGTGTCGCCCAGCCTCGTCGCTCCCCTGCCCCCGGTGGGGGGGCGGCTCCGTCACTTCCTTTCCATCTGGTCCGCTATCACCACGGACCGCTGGGTGTTGGAGGTGGTAGGAAAGGGTCTGCCTCTGGAGTTCAAGCAGGCGCCGCCCTTCCGAGCCATCGCCCCACGGGGGGCTACGGGGTCCGCAGCCTCTCTGTCGGCTCATCGAGCCGACATTGCCCTGCTCCTCGAAAAGGAGGTGATCAGGAAGGTGGTGGATCCTCCACCAGACCCAGGGTTTGTGTCCAGGTACTTCCTGGTCCCGAACGGACAGGGCTGGCGCCCATTCTAGACCTGCACACTGAACAGGTTCCTAAAGTCTCGAACCTTCAGGATAGTCACTCTGGCTCAGATCATTCCATCCCTAGAACGAGGTGTGTGGTTCTATTCTTTGGACCTCCAGAAGCGTTCTTTCACGCCTAATCCATCCGTCCCACCAGCGATTCCTCCGCTTCAGAGCAGAGGGTCCCTCTCACAGTTCGGGCCATGCCCTTCGGCCTTTCTCTAGCTCCCAGGGTCTTCACCAAATGCATGGCAGTTTTGACAGCATTTCTGCGGGCGTCAAGGGTCCTGGTGTACCCTACCTGGACGACTGGCTGATTGCGGCCTCCACCAGAATGGAGGTGGAGCGGTCCAGAGATCTGGCCTCCAGGTTTGTTCTCAAATTGGCCTCCTTATCAGTGAGGCCAGTCTGAACTCGTGCCAAAGCAGGTGATCCTATTCATCGGGCAGAACTCGACTCTCTGCAAGCCAGAGCACGGCCCCGCGGACAGGGCTGAGATTCTTTCTTCCTTTGCCCAATCATTTCAGGTTGGGCAATTGTGCCCTGCCCAGAACTTCCTGCGCCTCATGGCGGCCTGCACCAGCGTGGTCCAGTGGGCCTGTTGGCACATGAGTCCCCCCTACAATGGGGACTGGCCAGCCAGTGGTCACAGCGTTCCAGTCCTTTGGATCAGCCAGTGACAGTGACCCAGGAGATGTGGAATGCTCTCCAGTGGTGGAGCGTTCCAGCTCATCTGCAGGAGGGCATCCCGTTTGTCCACCCCAAGCAGACGGTCTCTTTATCGACCGACGCCTCACTGATGGGTTGGGGTGCCCATCTGGGGGAGCACAGAGTGCACCGCCTCTGGTCCCCTCGGGAGTCCTGATGCCACATCAACCTGCTGGAGCTTCGAGCGGTTCATCTAGCCCTCACCGCCTTCGCTCTGTTTGTACGGGGTCAAGTGGTCCAGGTCCAGACGGACAATACCACGACCATGTACTACCTAAACCGTCAGGGCGGGACGGACGCGCGCCATGCCTCTGTGCAGGGAAGCTCTCCGCATTTGGTCCCTCATGCGCAGCTTGGAGGCGGATCTCCTTGCCATCCATGTGGCAGGAGCCTCCACATTCTGGCTGATGCCCTAAGCTGGACAGATGCTGTGTCCCACGAGTGGTCTCTCCTGCCGGAGGTAGTACAGGATTTGTTCTCCCACTGGGGTATGCCTCAGGTGGACCTGTTTGTCTCCAGGGAGAATGCGAAGCTGAGACTGTTTCATCCCCCCCCCCCCCCACCAAGCAGGGCTCGCTGCAGGGGGATGCCTTTTCGAGGCCGTGGACCATGGGCCTCTTCTACGCCTTTCCCCCATTTCCCTTGATCCTCAAGGTGCTTCTCAAGGTGAGGAGGGACAAGGCGCAGGGTGATTCTAGTAGCCCCAGACTGGCCCCGCCAGTTCTAGTATCCAGATCTCCTCAGTCTCAGCTCCAGGCTCCCAGGGGCCCCAGCCCACCGGGACCTAATCTCAGTCAGTCAGGGAAGGTATTATCCGGACCTTCAATCCTTGCACTGACGGCCTGGTTCCTGAGCGGCTAGAGTTCCAGGCCTTGGGTCTTTCCAACAAGGTCCTCAACATTGTTGAGGCTTCCCGTAAGGAGTCGACCACAAAATGCTACGCCTTTAAATGGAAGAGATTCTCCATTTGGTGTCAGGGCAAGGGCCTTGACCCTTCCTCCTGCTCCTTGGCAAGCATTCTAGACTACCTGTGGTCCCTTTCTCAGCAAGGGCTTCGGTCGACGACCCTTAAGGTGCACCTGGCAGCCATCTCTGCTTAGCGGGCGCGGGCCGGGAAGCAGTCGGTGGCGCAGGAGAAGGTGGTCGGGCGCTTTTTCAAAGGCCTTGATCACATATCCCCTCCAGTGCGAGAACCTCCACCTCCATGGGTTCTACTGCTGGTATTGGCTAAGCTCATGGACAAGTCATTCAAACCGATGCACAGGTGTGACATCTCTCACCTGTCATGGAAGACCACCTTCTTGGTGGCTATCATGTCAACCAGAAGGATGGGAGAGCTCCAGGCACTTTCCATCGAGTCTCCTTATCTAGTCTTCCACAGGGACAAGGTTGTCCTGCGCCTCACCCAAATTCCTTCCGAAGGTGGTGTTTGAGTTTCACCTCAACCAGGTGTCGACTGTGCCGGTGTTATACCCTAATCACACCTCGGAGGTCGAATATAGGCTCCATACTTTGGACCTTGGAAGAGCGCTTGCTTATTATAAGGAGCGGACAGCTGAAGTTCGGGGAGAGGTTCGTCAGCTCTTTGTCACCTACCCTGAAGCTGTACCTGGCAGACCTGGGGCCAAGCGGACGATAGGCAGGTGGGTTACCTCCTGCATAGATTTCTGCTATAGGTTGGCGGACATGGAGCCTCCCAGAGGGATAAGAGCTCATTCTACCTGCCATACCGCTGCATCGGTGGCTGCTTCCAGGAACGTCCCTATCCAGAAATCTACAGGGCTGCTACCTGGAAATCAGCACACACTTCATTACCCATTACCACATCGACCTTGAGTCAGCCCGATGCTCTGCTTTTGGGCCTCAGTTCTCCAGTCATTATTCCCTAAGTAGGGGCTAGTGCCTTGTCTCCCTCCTCCTGGAGAACTGCTAGGAGTCTGCCAGACAGTGTGGATGAACAACATATCCATGTCCGTAGAAATACAGGTTACTCACCTGTAACAGGAGTTCTAGGAATGGTATATGTTCATCCACACGACCCACCCGGTCTCCCCGGCTTAGACGCACAACCTGCTTCCAGCGGGCTAGATCTGGTGTCATGGGGCGGAGCCAAGAGTTTTACCACCCAGGTGGGTGGGAGGAGCCAGCTTGAAGACCTTCCGCAAGTTTTAAAGCGGCAAGGAACCTGCCAGACAGTGTGGATGAACATATACCATTCCTAGAACTCCTGTTACAGGTGAATAATCTGTATTTTCCTACTTTACACAGGGGCAAGGGTCTGTACTCAGATATTTCCTTACCCCAAAAAGACAGGAGAGTGGTGGCCCATCCTAGACCTAAGATACTTAAACAAGCACCTTGTCAAGCCATGATTCAAAATGGTGACTCTGGGAGTAATTCATCCCTCTCTGAGACCAAGGGATTGGTTAGCTTCCCTGGACCTCAGGGATGCCTATTTTCACATCCCAATCAGGTGCTCCCACAGAAAGTACATCAGGTTCGAGTTGCCGTCAGGCCATTATCAGTTCAGAGCAATGCTCTTCGGCCTAACATCAGCTCCAAGGGTGTTCACAAAATGCCTAGCAGTAGTAGTGGCCTTTCTCAGGAGACAGAATATCTCCATTTTTTCCATACCTGGTTGACTGGCTCATTGTGGGACAGTCTCCAGACCAAGTGAAGTCAGACCTACAAGTAATGCAACAGTTACTCACTTCCCTAGGGCTCCTTCTCAACCTACCAAAGTAAGTTCTGGAACCAATACAGCTCCTTACCTTCATAGGGGTAGAGTTGGATACTGTCCAAGCAAAGGCTTTTCTGCCCTTGGTAAGGGGAAGGCCCTTACAGACCTTGCTTCTTCTTTCCACCTTTGGGAGTCTCGACCAGCAAGACATTTTCTTCAGCTCCTGGGCCACATGGGATATTCAGTTCCATCTGAGGTCCTTTTGGTCCCAGAAAAAAGATCTGTTAACCAAATTGATTCCAGTGACTCAGACTCTGGTTCAAGCTCTCCAGTGGTGGTTGGATCAGGACAGTCTCAGACAAGGAGTCACATTCATCAGTCAGACTCATTCACTGGCGTTAACCACAGATTCTTCTCTCCTGGGCTGGGAGCTCACTTAGGAGCCCTCACAGCACAAGGGTGTGATCCCCTCAGGAGTCCCTTCTTCATATCAGTCTTCTGGAACTCAGGGCAGTATTCCTGGCTTTCCAAGCCTTCTCAGACTCAGTAAAGAATGAGGTGGTTCAGGTCAGGACAGACAATACCACCACCATGTGGTACATCAACAAGCTGGGAGGCACTCTGTTCACGGCCTTGTGCACGGAAGCCAAGAAAATATGGGCTCTAGTTTATACCCTGCAGGCATCTCTGGTAGCAGTCCAGCTTCCAGGAAGGACAATGTGCTAGCAGATGCTCTGAGCAGGATCTCTCAGGGCCATCACGAAAGGTCCCTGGACCCCTTCATATTGAAAGTAATTTTCTCCAGGTGGGGCACTCCAGAGATCTCTTTGCAGCCCCAGACAGTCATCAACTTCCTCTCTTCTCTTGCAGATCCCCAGTCATGGGCACAGTTCCCCTTGATGTTCTGGATTGGGGGGGGGGGGTGGATTCCTGTATGTCTTTCCTCTGTTGTTCAAGGTTCTGGTCAAAATCGGGTCACAATCATGCAAAGTGATCCTGATGGCACCAGACTGGGCCAGATAGCCTCGGTATCCTCTGTTGATGTCCCTAGCAGTCCATCTTCCCTTATCTCTTCCCAAGAAGCACAATCTGTTAACCGTCTCTCAGGAAATGATATGGTACCCCAACCTTTGGTCTCTCAACCTCAAGGCTTGGCTCTTGAAGAGTTAGAGTACGAAAGTCTGCATTTGTCTCAAAGGGTTCTGGATATTCTTAAAGCCTCTCGAAAACCTGCCACCAGAAAAACTTACAATTCCAAATACTGCAGATCTGGCTACAGTTCTGGATTATATGATTCATCTTAATGGCCCAGGCCTTGGGCCAGCCACTCTGAAAGTGCATTTAGCAGCTGTCTCTGCATTCCTGTCAGTGGGAAGGTTCCTCCCTGGCATCTCACCCTGTCTTCTGTAAGTTTTTAAAGGTTTGATCCATACCAACCCTCCCTTTAGGGACCCTACCCCTGCCTGGCATCTTAATATTTGCATTGCTCAGCTTATGCAACCTCCTTTTGAGCCTTTGGCTTCAGCAGAACTCAAGTACTTGACTTGGAAAACTGTGTTCCTGGTAGCTATCACTTCTGCCAGTCGTAATAGTGAATTACAAGCTCTGTCAGTGGAGCCGAATTTTATCTAATTTCACAGAAATAAGGTGGTCCTTAGAACCAATAGGAGGTTCTTACCCAAAGTAGTCTCAGATTTTCATCTGATCCCGTCCATGTCTCTTCCTGTGTTTTTCACTGATCATTCTTCTTCAGGAGAAAGATTATTACACAGTTTGGATGTTAAGAAGGCACTTGGCTACTACAAAGAACATACTAAGGCACTGAGGTTTGACTGTCCTCAATTGTTTCTCACGTATGGTGAAGTAGGTAAGGGTAAACCTGCTACTAAGAGAACTATTGCCAGGTGGATTGTCTTTTGTATGCAATTCTGCTATGAAAAGCTAGGCAAAACACCTCCCTCAGGCCTGAGGGCTCATTCGACTAGGGGTACAGCAGCTTCTCTGGCTGCAGCCAGGGATATACCTTTACTAGAGGTGTGTAAAGCAGCCACCTGGAAAACTGTCCATACTTTACCAAGCACTGCTGTCTGGATATCCAGGCTAGGAATAATGCTAGGTTTGGAACAGCAGTACAGAGCCTATTCACAAAATAGGTTCGGTACCCCCCTCCATGGCGGTGGTACTTAGTAGTCTGCATATGTCAGAATACAGCAAGACTTCATGTTGTTTGAAGAAAAAATCACTCACCTTAGTAACTGTGTTCCTTCTAACGGAGTCTTGCTGGATTCTGACCTCCCCTCTCAGAAGCTGTTTTTGGGAAGTGGGTTGGTACAGTGTTGCACCTCGGGGGTGTACTTGGCAAGGGAAGTGGGTTTATTGTTATGTTGTTTTGATAGCTATATGTTGGTTCACTACTTGGTTATTATTTTGGGTTCTCGACTTGAGTCTTCTAGGGGACCCAAAAATGTATTGCCTGTTGGCTATTTTCTTTACAGTTTCCATTTAGGTAGAATAGTTAGTTAGTATTACTCGCAAGAATCTGACGGTTACACTTTGAAGTGCTGCAGACAGAGGTTTGAACCAAGCTCAAGCTCAGCATTCTATGCTAATGCATGGAGCTAACTCTTTCCTCTCCAGGGCAGTTCAAGTGCTGGGGCTAACTGCATATGTCAGAATACAGCAAGACTCCATTAGAAGAAACACAATTACTAAGGTGAGTCATTTTTTCTTCTCTGATCATAAACTCATAATAAACTATAAAAAGACGAAGGTTATGGTATTTGCCAACACCCATAACAAGCACAAAGGGACGTGCCTCAGCATCCTCAATATTCACCCGCTGGAATAAGTCAGTAGCTTCAGATACCTTGCAGTAACCCACGACTTCTCCCTGTCACTCCGTGATCACATCAGCCTGGCCTGCAAGGCGGTGAACATTAGGCTTGGGCTGCTCTACAGGCATAAGCATTGCATGATACCTCATGCCCTCCAGCTGGCAGTAACTAGTTCTTTACTTTCTGTCATCGATTATGGCTTAGTTATCTGTGGCTGTGCCACAGATACTGTCTTCAGTAGATTAAAGATTGCTGTCAATAAAACGTGTTGCTTTGTTACCAGAGCCCACTGGCTCACCCACACATGCAACCTTTATTCACGTACTAACTGGCTAAACCTAAAGGGCAGGCTTTCTTACCACTCCTATCTGCTAGCAAAGATCACCCTTGGTCTCACCCCTCCCTCCTTGCAGTCCCTCATCATGCCTGCAACCACACCAAGGTATACGAGGAGTGCCTCTAAAGCTTCCTCCCTCGGGACTCAGGGGACTCCTTTGCTGGGGTCGAGGAGGAGGGCGTCCTCTGAGTCTGATGGCGAGGGGTGGTGGTGCTCCTCTGCCACCCCATGGGGCGCAGGGAGGAGCTGTAGTGCCGAGCCCTGCACCTCCTTCTCAGAATCTGCAGTCCCCTCCGGTGGCACCGCCAAGGGTTGCCCTTCTGGACTCATGCAACCCGAGGTGCATTACAGGGGAGATTCACCGTCTGGGCTCTTCCGGGGTTCGCATTACCATGGTCCTGCCATGCGACCTGGTTTGATCTCAGGGATCCCTCTAGGTCAGGCACCGTTCCCTGGATTCCAGAGCCCTGGCAGAGGACAGCCACCTCCTTGCAGGTGCCCTTGTCCCATTCCTCTGCAGCCACGCCCCCAAGCGATGTGGGTCCTACGGGGCCTTTATTCTGGGAGACGTTCAAAGGCACTGTGGCGGCCTTCCTGTCATACGTTGGGTACATGCATGAATGGATCATTCGCCTGTCCCCATCGCCGCAGGAGTCTTCTGGACATTAGAGTTCCCCATCCTCCTCGACTCCCTCCTCAGAGGGAGAGAAATCTACCATCCATCTCTCTTCCGTCACTGATTTCACTGAATATCAAAGCTTCCTATCAAGGATGGTTCAGGATCTCCGTATTTCTTTTGTCAGACGGGACAGTACCGAGCAGGAGACGCGTGAATTCCTCAGTGAATTCGGTGCCCAGCATCTGGTGGTGCCATCCTGGCCTGTTCCCTTACAGGAGGCGCTCTGTCTGCACCTGGCAGTCTCCAGCTGAGTTTTCCCAGCCCCAGCAGACTGCAGGAGGCATTATTGTGCTCCGTTGAGGTCTCTAGCTTCTCTCCCTAACCCTTCCTCGGGCTTGTTCCTAGGGCCTTCCTGGAGTCGAGCCTGAGGCCGTCCACGAACTCAGATTCCTACAATTCGACCGGTGGGGGAAGAGTTTTCTCCTTCTCATGTGATGTTGTGCATTGCATCATATCAGGCACACCATGCTGCCTATAACAGGCACTTGTGGTCAGTGCTGGCTCGGGTGCTAGCATCAATGCCTGATTCGGAGCAATCTCAACAAGCCGTTGCCCTCTCCTTTATACCACTCCCAGAACTGTGGTTTCAGGTGAGTAAACTTTTTTCCCTTGATCTTCCACCACACAGTCCCCTTCCCCTGCCCTGCTGATCTTCCTTGTCTACACCCCTTGCTTTCCTCTTTCCACTCATGTACGTGAGGAAAGTCTTGGCTCCTTTTTTTTTTTTTTTTTCTTCTCTCCCCTTTTTGGCGATCTTCCCCCATCCCTTCCTCTTTCCATCTGTATCTTCTAACCGTACTCCACGCCAGAAGAAAAGACATTTGTTTCTTTCACGTTTCTTCTTGAGTGCTGGACTCACTCAAGATAGTAACCCATTCATTGTAGAAAACATTATTCTGTATATTCCATTTCATAAGGAGCTGCAACAGAAAATTTCATATTTTCAAATGTTTTGAATGTTTTGTTTGGCAAATCGTCCCCAAAAGCATCCTGAAAGTGTGCTTCCTGCACCTACTGCTAATGGTGCTCACTCACCTACAGTAAGATCAAAAGAAATGTACTTTCAGGTATAATTGGAAAGAGCATAACACTGACACAGGTATCCAGGTGAACAATGGCCAATAAAAGGGGTTGGCTACCAGGTTTTAATTTACCAGCCAACTAGCTACCTACCCACAAAGTAATTTTGAGCCCTTGACAGTGGTCCTAAGAAATACTGATTTGGCTACCAGATTTTGAAAGCTAGTGACCAAACTGACCACCAGCTCACAAACTGTCCCAACCTGCATAGACAGTATAAGTGCTACAACAGCAAATCACTCAAATAGTAAACTGGTCAGATTTGAAACTACTAAGATGGATTTTCTTTCTTTCATTTTAGATGGTTGAAGATGGTGAACTTGAAGAGCAAGCTACTGAAGAGGGGGCTGGAGATGTATCGTATGCAGAGCTTCATCCTCCAGAGCCCTTTCAAGTAGCCTACACAATGGAGACTGAACTTATATCACAGCAGTTAAGCAGTGATGTGGTCAATGCCACGGAAGCTGCTGAATGTGAGATAGCTGTCATGGATGGAAATCAAGACTGCACTGAAGGGAACTTTACTCTGATATTAGAGGGTGAAGATGAAGACAGTGAGATAGAAATCCAGCCAGAATTGGAAATCCCTGACACTTTTAATATAGAAGTTGCTGATGAAAATCACAAAGACGAAGAGCAGACAAGCATGCAGGAATCTTCTCCTGTTGTAACTGAAGTACAGGAACAGCACAGCATTGCTGAGACCCTCCCATATGTGCCTGAACCAATTAAAGTGTCCATAGCAGAAAATTTACTAGCTGTAATTAAAGACACAAGAAACAAAGAATTTACTGTTGAATTAGTGGAGCCACTACAGGGAGATAAACCCATGACAGACACAGCGCTTAGGAGATCTTTTCGTAAGTCATTGCCGTCTCCAGTACAAGATGTGAAGGAGCCTGAAATAGAGGATCTTAATCTTAGTGCAGGAGCTGAGTAGGACATACAGAAGGCACAACAGAGGAAAGATTATTCAAAAGGAGCATGATCATTCTATTGAGAGCCAACAATTAGAATCTGAAGAAACCAGGGAAAATGAGCAGGAGGTAGCTTCACCATCTACATCTAGAAGAAATGTTGGGAAAGTAAAAGAGACATTAGAGGTTTCTGGAACTATACATCCTGATTCAGATGAAGAGCAAGCTTCTCAAACATCTGCTTTAAGGAGAAGTACTAGAAAAAGAACAATAATGTTGAAATCTCAGGAAAAACGTCCTGTTCTTGACAAAGACCACAAACTCCTGCTACCTTGAGAAGGGGACCAGGAGAACAAAAGATGTAAACGTGGAGGTGCCTGAAATCAAGCTGCCTGTTGTAGAGGGTGAACCCCTTAAAAAAGCAGTGCATCCACCTGCTACTCCAAGGGTTACCAGGAGGACAACTGAAGGTGCATCAAAAGTTCTGGAAAGAGAACAACCTATGCCAGAGGAAGCTGAAATGTCAGTTAGTCCTGTAAGAAGTAGTAGAAAAACAAAAGGGATCACATTCTCAGTCCCTGAAAATGTTCATCCCACCCAAGAGGAGAAACTTGTTGATCATGACACCCATCAGCCATTAACACCTAGGAGGACAGCGAGGAGCAGTGTGTTACAAAGAAAAGAAGCCTCCCTGCCTGTTTCAGCCAAGGCTTCTGTTGACAAATTAGAACATAAATTACCTGTCACTCCTAGAATTACCAGGAAGGGTGTGTCAAATCTACAAGAAGGTATGGAAAATATTAGCTATATCCAAGAGGATTTGGGTCCACAGCAAGGAGAACTGGCGATCAGTCCTAGAAGAAGTACCAGAAAGGGTGTGTCAAATCTTCAAGAAGGTATGGAAAATAGTTATATCCAAGAGGATATGGGTCCACAGCAACAAGAACTGCGTATCAGTCCTAGGAGAAGTACCAGGAAGGTGTGTCAAATCTGCAAGAAGGTATGGAAAATATTAGCTATATCCAAGAGGATATGGGTCCACAGCAAGGAGAACATGATCAGTCCTAGAAGAAGTACCAGAAAGGTGTGTCAAATCTTCAAGAAGGTATGGTAAAAGTTATATCCAAGAGGATATGGGTCCACAGCAAGAAGGAGAACTGCGATCAGTCCTAGCAGAAGTACCAGGAAGGGTGCGCCAGATCTACAAGAAGGTATGGAAAATATTACTATATCCAAGAGGATATGGGTCCACAGCAAGGAGAACTACGTATCAGTCCTAGAAGTACCACCAGAAAGGGTGTGTCAATTCTCCAAGAAGGTATGGAAAATAGTTATAGCCAAGAGGATATGGGTCCACAGCAAGAAGGAGAACTGCGTATCAGTCCTAGGAGAAGTACCGGGAAGGGTGTGTCAAATCTACAAGAAGGTATGGAAAGTGTTAGCTATATCCAAGAGGATATGGGTCCACAGCAAGAAGAACTGCATATCAGTCCGAGGAGAAGCACCAGAAGGGTCGTCACTAATGAAGTAAAACCTACGGGACATGCATTATCTGCACTAGAGAAAACGTCTATTGAACACCCAGGTGACATGGTCACTTTGTCAAGGAGTACCAGAAGGACTGTGCAAACGGGCAAGGACCAGGCTGTAAAAAAACAGTTACCAGCAGTGACAGAGAACACTTCAGAGAAGATATCTTTGCAACCAGAAAGCAGTGACAAAAGTATACTTGAAAGTACAATAACACATGTAACTGAGATTCCTAGTAGGAAAAAGGAGCCACTAACAGTTTCAAAGACTCATACCACAAGAAGCAGGGTCAACAAAGTTCTGTCAAAGGATATGTCATTGCATGAAAAGGAATCTTTTGTATTCACTTCTCCAATCACAAGAGTTACAAGGAAATCAAGAGGTGAATCTTTTTAAACTGTCTTTCTAAACATGTTTTAACTGGTTAAAACTAATGAAAATACTGTGCCATTAGCACATGGCTGACCCATAACCTCATATGTACAGATGCTGTATATATTAGCACCCTTTGCAAACTGTGTGAGAGGCCTTTCGGCACCATGCAATTTTGCTTAAAGTTGGACCAGCATAACATTCTGTGGTGATTTGCATATGCAGCCCATGATGCTTTGCATTGTGTGGGCATGTGTGATTCTGTATATATGTATTTATTTAAACACTTTTTAACTAGGATGGCACAGTAAGCTGAAACACAACTAATTCCCAAGTGCATCCTGGGGCAAATATTGGAAAAGATTAAAAAATATCATTAATAACCTGTTCTTAGAACAGTAATTCAAACAGCCAGTCGATCTATGTGCATCATCTCTTTGTGAGTCATGGTGCATATACCTTAGCATTTTTTTAAATGAAAACTCTCCTCCCTGCTGGTCTCGAGCTCCTAGCATTCCGCTGACAGATCTTCAGTTTCTGCTGAAGAGAGTGGTCTCCCAGATAGTTCAGCCATTTGGATGGCCAGGTCTTTCATTTATTTTTTATTTTATTGTAAACTTGTAAGTGTAGGCATTAAATTAGCTTAAACTTGCTCTCTGATCTGTTTTAGTGCAAAATTGGGTTTTTGTTTATTTCCTCTGCGTCTGCTGTTCCAGGGTGCTAAGGACTAGGCCATAAATCACACTCCAGATTGTGGGGGAGTTTGTGGTCTACAGTACAGCTCTCTCTTCCATTTAAGCAGTTCTGCATTAATATTTAAATACTTTGACAGTGCTTTTTAACAAGTTTTCAAGCACCAGAAGCTGTTTGTCTTGGCTCACCGCGACTGTGGTTGAGTGGTTGTCAGCTCACGGTAACTGTGGTGAACATTACCAGGAGTGCTTCTCTGCCAGTTGTTTAAGCAGCAGTGCATGAATGTGGTGAAAATGTTGACCTATACTTTTTATTCTAATTTAGATTGCCTGTTAATGTACTGACTTGTATGATACCCTTCTTTCCACAGTTTGAGTCTGCTGTACTTTTTTTCACATCTGAAATAATAAAAGGAGCATTCCCTTTAATATGGCTTGAACAGGTTTTCATCAGTATTCTCAGCTGTGTTTGTACATCAGTTGTTTAAAATCACTTCTGTTGTGACTAAAATGAACTAGCATGCAACAGGCAGTGCTTTCTGACCTTATGGAACAGTCTGTGTTCAGAAACACCTGGGAATAGTGATGAATACCTGGTCTGAGCCATATTAAAAGGGCTCCTTTTATTATTTCAAATGTGAAAAAAGTACTGAAGTAGACTCAAAACGGAGAAAGAAGGGCATCAGACAAGTCAGGAGACAACTGATCAATCTAAAGTAGCATAAACAAGTAGAGGTCAGAATTTTCACAGGATTCATGCACTGCTGTTTTAATAGCACTTCCAGCTCCCAAAGACTATGACTGAACAATAAAAAAAAAAAAAAGACACAGCTGTGGTTGATTTGAATACTTGCTTTTAGAGACTGAGGTCAGAGGTTGTGTTTGTGTTTTGTTCCTGTTGTGCTCTGTGTGGGCTCATGTCTGAGTCAGAATTGCCACAAGTGCTGAAAAAACACACATTGTCCGCAGGTTTTAAAAAGTGTTAAAAATTGTGATACTAGCTTGCCTAGAGCAGATGGCACTTGCTGTGCTACAAATGTTAAAGCACAGATCACATTTAGGGAAAAACTGATCTGTTGAAATGTTTTTATTTTAAAGCACAGAAAACATAGGGAAAAAGGCAGTCCCTGTTAACTCCTGCCTCTTTGTCTAGTCACAAAGAGCTGCGAACCCATTATAAATGTCTGCAAAAATGGCTTCACCTGAAAGACCTGTTATTAAAGCAGAGTCTTCCAGGAAAGCTAAGGAGCATAGAATGTCTGAGGAGCACTCCCACAAGGAACAAACTCCTGGTCAGAGCCGATATGGCCACTCAGAGTGGCGAGAGTGATGGAAGGAACATGTGGTGCTCTTGCCGGAGTCACCAGTATCTAAGATGGCGGTGATAACAGAACTGCACTTGCGCGATACTCACGCATGTGCAGTTTGCCCTGAGTCAGCCGTGTTCAGTATGGTATGACAGAACTTTGCATGCGCAGTACTGCACTATGCAGTTTGAGTTTGCACCGCCATCTTGGGCACATCAGCTGTCAGTTCCGCAGTTGCAGAAGAAAAAATAGTGCACTGGAAAGGGTGTGTGTTTATGCAACCTGCAGAGGGGGAAGGGCCACATAAACAGCACCAGTGGACATTTGCCAGAGCACTGTGGAAGTACACTGGACGGCAGTCCGGTCATGTGCTTCCACAATGCTGTTCTAAAGATCATATGATAGCATAACGTCTGCGGAGCTCCGCCCACACAGCCATAAAATAGAGATGGTAAAAAGAGGCATGAAGATGAATACTCACTGCAACCTCAAGAAAACTAAAAGATAGAGAAATGCATTGAACTGAAAAGTACAGGGCCCGGAGACAGTTGTCCAGCCTGTTGCAGTCCGCCTTGCCTGTATGAATTCATTTAAGCAGATGTGGGAGTTGTTGCAGACAGTGAAGCAACATAGAAATACAGCATTTGGACTGGAAGGACCGCTTGTCCACCTCAGTCTCACGGATTTCTTTCCTTACCATTATTACTGCAGACCGCACTTGATCTACAGCTCTTTCTCCTCTCCTCCTCTTCCACAGTAATTCACGTGTACCTATCACATATATTCTTGAACCCCACCACTGTTTTTCGCCCCCACCACTTCTGCTGTAAAGCTGTTTGAGGAGTCCACTATTCTTTCTGTGAAATAATTCCTCACTTCTCACCTGAATATACTCCCAGTTTCGTAGCATGTCCCTTTGTTCTTGAGCACCTTTTTTCTGAAAAATACTTCCCTCCTGTACCTTACACAGGTGTACGCAGTGGCTATTCTAGGTTTTAGTCAGACTAGTTACGCCATTGTGCCAAGGCACGCGACGCAACGATCATGCTGATCGGAGACTGAGAACTTACAGCTGCATGGGCACCAACGCATTGGGGACCGCCCCATCAACACCAAACAAGACCCGACGTCGCAAAATAAAATAAGGAACAGTCTTACCAGGCGACGTTGAGTAGGCGAACAGAACCGGCAGGAAACTCTGAGCCGACGGGCTTCGACATGGAGTCGAAGAAATTCTAACTGCACACACGAAGACTTGAAAAGTAGGCCTCTCAAGAGACATTCTTCCCAAAGCGTCCCACGAGGTGACCTCGATGGCGGGAGACACAGAATAGGCGGGAGGCGGGGTTGACAACACCTGCCCAGCCATCCACGAGCACCACACATGGTCGTCTGCCTAGAGGTGGCGCCAATAATTAACGTCGACTCCGCCCATCACTCCCAGGGGGTCATGACCTCCCGCTGGCACCCAAAGGTGATGAATGGTGAAGATGCACAGAAAGATCAGAATTACGGTAGGCACGTAATTTCCATTTTTCTGTAGATGATGCTGGGTCCTTTTTCTGTGACGTTATATTTAATCTATTTTGTATCATGTCTGGTTTGGGGGCTAAGAGGAAATCCAAAGTGGGCCGTGCTCCCATGCATCGGTGCCCCTGTGGCTGACATTTTTCCTTTATGGACCGACATGTTTGTGTGTGTTGCCTGGGTCCCAACCATGATATGGACAACTACGACTCCTGTTTCTCCATGGACCACCACATTCTTGAGATCCACACTTTTAAAGTCGGCAGGGCCCCTCCGACTTTCAGAGGACAGTGTCATTCTAGGGATGCCATGGCAAGATTTCCTGACCCTGCCTCCGGGCTCTCTCCCAGGTGTATATAGCACGGTGAGGAGGAAACCTCCACAGATTCCAGCCTTGCCGTCGAGGTTTCTTTCATGGTGCCGGAGGATCGTCTCGGTTCCCTGCAAAGCCGTGCCAAGGGCACCGTCACGACAGGCCCCTCCTCGGAGATGCAGGCTTCCCCAGTGTAGCGACCCACAGCTACTGGGCCCGGGACCGGCTGATCTTCGACACCGCTCCGGATCCCAGTGCCATTCGCAGTGTCTGATCGAGGCAGGTGGTGCAGTGTCTCACGGCAGAGCTGTTGGTAGGAGAGCTCCCAGGGTCGCTAGTCTGGCGGATTGTGTGGTCTCCTCTTCGGAGGCAGATGACTCGCTGGCTGATCCAGACTGGCGGCCCCCGCATATATTCTGTCTTTCTCTCTTCTCCCCCTCTCTCCTTTCTCCTGTGCTGTCACCCAAGGGTTGGGGCCCTATGGCCATGTAGGGGAAAGTCCAATCCCTCTGTCTTCTGGTCAGCTTATTCTTTTTATCCTTTCCTTTTCCTAGCCCTCGGCTTTCTTGCCTTACCTTGGTTTCTCTAGCCCCTTTGTTTCATCCTCTTTGGCAGAACAGAACTGGGGTAGAGAAGGAATCTGAGGTGCCACGGCCAACCCCGCGCCCACACACAATGCGGCCGCCTCTGTAAGGCACTGCCCAGCCACCCCCCCAAAAGAAAAGAAAGTCCCGTACAGGTCCGCGCCTCCAGCTTACATCCAGCAGTAATGAATGGTGATAACAAGAGAAGATCAAGAATTATGGTAGGTATGTAATTTTAATATACTGGTCTCACAGGGTCCCTCTGGCTGTCAGGCCTGACACTGGCCCCTCCTATGGGCCCTTTAGACAGGCCATTGGGCCCTCCTTCAGGCCCCTTGGACCCACCACCAGGCCCTTCGGGTCCTTCGCCAGGCCCAATTGCCCCTCCATCAGTGCCATCCTCGGGCCCCTCAGGCACTCCTCCGAGCTACCCAGCGTCACAATACCCTCAGGGGTATTCGATGCCGAGGCACCCGATGCTGGGTTTTCCTCACTACCCATCGCTGGGCTTCCCATCATCTTATTACCAGGTGCCGGGATATCCAATGTCAGGGTATGGACATCAGCCCCCACCCCCCCCTCCTCCTCCACCCCAGCCTCAGGTGGACCTGCAGGCAATGCTTTGTTCGTGGTGGAGCAGGCAAAATCTCAGCTCACTTCTGAGCTTGAGAAACATCAGCCTCCGGTTACCCGATGTCAGTCACCAGAGATCTGACACGCAGACATCCTCTCCACGCGGCCTCCAGGCCTTGATGTCAGTTGGTCTGTGGATCCTTTGCCTCAACCAGAGCGGCACACAGAAATCTCGAGGCCGTGGACCTCTCGAGACCAGTGGACACCCTCTACCCAGACTCTGCACTCCTCACGACAGCCCAGCGTCGGAATCTGAACCGGACTTGGCCCATTCGGGATCGGATTGTGAGTCTCCTTCCCCGGATGTGCCAAAACCGAGGGAATCACCGAAGTCCCCCCCCCCCCCGAGGACCCTACCTTTATGGAACTCCTCAAAAAGAATCAGGCAGCCTACGACTGGCGCACAAAGGAACAAGATCCCCAATGCCAGAGGCTTGCAGAGCATCTGGAATTACAGGATCAATCTCCTACTCTTATCCCACCATGGATAGGCCCTCACGAGGATTTAGCCTCTACAATATGGAAACAGCCTGCTTCCTTGGCACCAGTAGCAAGGAAAGTAGATAGGCTGTACCAGACGCCAGAAGGGAAGGACCATCTTAGTGTCCATCCTAAGGCCGATTCAGTGATCATTAGTGCTGCCCACAACCGTTTGTCCAAACCAAAACACTTCAGTAATTCTCCAGACAAGGACTCAAGGTACTGGATCAGTTTGGAAAATGGTTCTATTCTTCATCCACCCTGGCCATTAGAGCACTGAATTAAGTTGCTGTTATGGTAGTCTAGCAGAAATCCATTCTGGGTCAGCTAGTCCCCAAGCTGGAGAAACTTCCTGACTCCGAGCTCAAGGAAGACATGGCCGGTATGGTGAGATCGGCTAGATCTGCTAGCCAACATGCTGAGGGCCGCTTACAACACAGTGGATGCCTCTGCAAGGGGTACTGCTACAACAATCAGCTTATGTAGGCTCTCATGGCTGAGGATCTCCAGACTGGCACCTGAGGTCCAATCAGCCATCCAGGCTGCCCCTTTCCGGGGCCCTGTACTTTTTGGAGGGGATGTCCAAGATCTTATTACAGACCTACAGGACAAGGGCAAAGCCTTGCTCTGTGTCCAGTTTATGTACAAACTCCCTCAGAAGCCTAAGCAGCCCTTTTGTCAGCAACAGCAACGATAGGAAAGGCAACAGCAGAACCGACATCTGAACAAATGTCTGGCGAACTCTGCAGGCACGACTCCCCCAACTAAAGCCCATAGAGCCTCAGGAACTGCACCCTCTACCCTCCCCACTGCCTCCTGACTCGCTCCAACCCCTCCCACCCCCAGTTCTAGGTCAAGGGGAACCCGTAGGAGGCAGGTTTGCAAACCACCTACCAGGCTGGGAGGCAATCACAGCAGACTCATAGGTGCTTCAACTCATAGCCAGAAGGCACACAATAGAGTTCCTAGGGACACTACAGGAGCATCCTCCGACTCGCATACATTTGGTCAGAGAGCTCGGGACGAACTTACACTCCATATCAATGTACTTGAGATGAGAGCTGTGCTGTACACCCTTCAGGCATTTCAGTAGCTCCTCCAGCCGGGATCGTTCATGGTCCAGACGGACAATATGTGCATCATCTGATACGTAAACACAGGGGCACTTGCTCATACCCACTCTGTCGCGAAGTGATGCAAGTATGGTACTGAGCAGTGGAACGCAAACACCACCTCGTAGCAGTGCACGTCCCCGGCGTTCAAAACGTCTTGGTGGGACACACTCTGCCGCATTCAAGCCAGAGCTAACGGGTGCTGAGACTGTCTGTAGTAGATGAAATAGTCGCTCGTTGGGGCTGACCAGACCTAGAGCTGTTTGCATCCCCATGCAATGCAAAACTACTAACTTTCTGCTCACTCGTTCCAGGGCATGGTGTTTTCTGGCAAAATGCGCTGTCTCAGTGCTGGACAGGGAGGTTCATGTACGCCTTACCTCCCTTTCCATTACTACAGAGGGTATTACTGAAACTACAGGCAGAGGGAGCACATATAACCCTGAATGCTCCCTACTGGCCACATCAGATTTGGTTCTCTCTGCTTCAGCAGTTGTCAGTGGAACCCCCAGTTCCCCTGCCTGTCTGTCAGGACCGTCTAACTCAAGAACAGGGCACCCTGGTCCATCCGGACCTTCAGTCTCTTCACCTGCATGCGTGACACCTACTGACATAGCTGCCACTCACTTTAGAGTATCCTCTAGAGTGGTACAGGTACTAGTGGAGGCCAGAAAGCCATCCACTAGATCCATATATGGGCTACGTCCAAGGAGTGGGACCCCTTCTCCTGCCTCGTTCCGCATGTCTTAGAGTATCTGCTGCACTTCTCTGACCTTGGATTTAGTTACTCGACCCTGACGGTCCCATTTATCTGCCATTTCTGCTTTCCACATTCCAGTGGATGGCAAAACCCTGGCTCAGTTGAAAGTATCCAAGACATTCCTAAAAGAGATTCTTCATTTGAAACTCCCAGTCAGGAGTCTTGCTCCTCCCTGGGAACTGAACTTCATTTTGGAAAAGCTCACGCTGTCTCCATTTGAACCAGCTGCGAGTTGTGACATGCGCTACCTTTCGTGGAAAGTGCACTTTTTAGTTGCCATTACTTCGGCTAGAAGGATATCTTCCCTTGTCAGTCTTCACCATTCATTACTGCAGGGAGTAAGCCAGAGGCACGCACCCGCTATGGGAGTGTTTTTTTTTTTTTTTTTTTTTTGAGGGAGGAGTCCTTGAGAGTGCCGCACTACATGGTGTGCGAGAGGCTGCCGTTAGGCGCTGCAGACTCTTCCTCCATCCCAGTTCTGTTTCTCCTGCCGTCGAGGCTACACCTGCTGCACGAGAGTCAGTACTACGCCATTAGACCTTCGATCCAAAGCGATCCTTCTACTCCGTCCCAGTTCGATTTCTCAACATCGTTGACCGGTAAGATTGTTCTTTTTCTTTATTTGACGGCGCCAGGAGCTTTACTGGTTTTAAGCTAATTTTGCATCATGTCTGGTTCGAGAGCTAAATGTAAGTCGAAAGTCGGCCGTGCCCCCATGTGTCAGTGCTCCTGTGGCCGGCATTTTTCCATGATGGACTGGCATGATGTCTGCCTTCGGTGCCTGGGACCTAACTATGATATGGATAGATGCAATACCTGTTTCTCGATGGACCGCTGTGTTCTTGAAGTCCACGCATTCAAAATCAGCAGGGCCTCACCGACTTTTGGAGGACATTGTCGTTCTCAGGCCTCCCAGGCCATGTCTTTAGACCCTTCCTCTTGGCCCCCTCCTAGGCCTATATGGTGTGGTGAGGAGGGAGGAGGTTTCCTCATCTTCAAGCCTTGCCGAAGAGGAGGCCTCTTTTACAGTGTCAGAGGAAACTTCCTGGGTTGCGGTGGGGACACCGCCTCAGCAGTCACCTCTTCGGAGGTGCAGGCTCCCCAGTGTCACAGCACATGCTTGCTGTGTCCGGCATTGGTGGACCCTCAACACCACCTTCCGGCGCCATCTTGAATGGCACCAGTGATCAGGGTGGCACCGGTTTGGTGGACCGGGTTGACTCAGTGGGCAGCGCTGTGTTGGGTTCTAGTGCCCCAGGCAGCGCCGGGGACTCAACCGGAGCCGTGGGTCGAGGTGGGTTCCAGAGCCACGTGCAGTGCTCCGGGAGCGGCACAGTTTCTCGGAATTCTTGGGGTAGCTAGCATCAAGGTCCTTCTGGTCGACTCTTCCTCGGAAGCAGACGATTCAGAGGTGGACCCGGCCTGGCTCACCTATTCTTCGGAATCAGGGTCTTCTGTGGAATGCAGTGTCAGGCGGCTCAGCACTCCCATTCCTGAATCTCCACAGCAGTCTTCCTCTGAGGACTCCCAGGCGAGGGGTGGCGGCTTGGAGGTCGGGGACGGGACTGTCCTCCCATAGGCTGTGACAGCTGCCGATTCCGTGCTGTGCCTTCGGGTCGACTGAGGTCCTGTCTTCTCAGGAGGCCTCAGGATCGACAGATCCCGTCCACTGGGTCGTGGAGGGGGCATCCTCAGAGTCTGAGAGGGTTGAGGGGCCAGGGTGAGGGGTGTCTGTGTCCCCCTGCCACCCCTCGAGGTGCAGGGAGGAGCCTTAGTGCCGAGCCCCACCTCTCCCTCTTATGCTCAAGGGACCCTTCTGGTGCCATTGCTGTGGGTTGCCCTTTTGGATCCATGCAGCCCCAGGTGCATCACAGGGGAGATTCCCCTTCCAGGTTCTTCCAGATTTCACATCCCCAGGGTTCCGTCTTGCGATCTGGTTTGATCTCCAGACCCCACCAGCTCTGGCTCCGTTCCCTGGATTTCAGAGCCTTAGCAGAGGACAGTTGCCTCCTTGTAGGTGCCCCCTCCTGTTCTTCTGCAGCCATCCCCCTCTCTTCCAGGCCATGTCGGTCCTACAGGGCCGTTTTCCTGGGAGACGTTCAGAGGCACTGCGGCGGCCTTCCTGTCATATGTTAGCTATATGCATGAGCGGATTTTTCGCCTCTCCCCACCGCCACAGGAGTCTTCTGGACATTTGAGTACCCCATCCTCCTCGGAGGGAGGGGAACCCTCTGCTCACCTGTCATCCGACGCTGATTTCACTGAATATCAGTGTTTCCTATCAAGGATGGTTAGGGATCTCCGTATCTCCTATGTCAAACTTGACAATACTGAGCGGGAGATGCGTGAATTCCTCAGTGAATACAGTGCCCAGCATTTGGTGGTGCCATCCTGACCTATTCCCTTCCAGGAGGCGTCTATCTGCACCTGGCAGTCTCCAGCCGACCTTATCCCAGCCCCGGCAGACTGCAGGAGGAGGTATTGTGCCCCATCTGAGTCCCTAAGTTCTCTCCCAAACCCGCCCTCAGGTTTAGTGTCCCTAGAGACTCCTTCCGGGCGCCGCCATCAGGCACACGACTGACCACCGGACTCTGATTCGCTACAGTTTGACCGGTAGGGGCGAAGAGTGTTCAAATAACATGAAGTCTTGCTGTATTCTGACTATTGCAGTTTGGTCCTGCCTTTCAACTGCCCCAGAGAACAAAGAGTTAACTTTCCATGGCCAGCGTGGAACGTTCAGCGCGAGCTCGGTTGAAGCCCCTGTGCTGTTGTTTAAACTCCAACCGTCAGATTCTTTACTCCGCCTCACTGAACAGTCGCTCCGGAGATTTCTCCTTGTCAGTTGCAA
Source organism: Neoceratodus forsteri (assembly GCA_016271365.2). NCBI lineage: Eukaryota > Metazoa > Chordata > Ceratodontiformes > Ceratodontidae > Neoceratodus > Neoceratodus forsteri. Next base: position 93,712,936 of record CM057451.1, read on the forward strand.
AAAGCCTGTTAGTGTTGTTTTTCGTTCGGTTTCTACCGAATTTCTGCTACTGAATCTGTCTAAGTCTCGGTCTGTGGTACCGTGAGTACTAGATAGGTTTTACATTTAGTTTCTGTGTGGAACTTGTAAATTTGGGATCGGTTCAGTTTGAACCGATCAGATTGGTCTTAAAAAGTTTTGAATTTATTAGAGTGTGGTAACCGGTCCATATCGGTTCTAAAAAAAACGGCTTTAATTACTTTTTTTTTTTTTTTTTTTCCAAGACCCGTAACACGGTCAGGAACCGATAGGGATGTCTTGCCTGGCGGATTGCCGAAAAAAGGATAAGTTTTGGATAGGATTGGCCATGTCTCAGAAACCCAAGAAAAAAACCGTGCCCACTGGGTTTCAACACTGCAGTGTGTGGGGGAAGCCTTTGCTAAGGCTGATCCCCACACTACCTGTGTTTATTGTCTGGGGTTTGACCACCTCGATTCAGACTGCCAAATTTGTAAAAGTTTTCCCAAAGCTACCCTGGATAGAGAGTAGGTAGGCCGAGGGAAAGGGAGGCCGAGAAATCCGTTGACCCGGATGATCAGCCCGGTTGGGTTCTGACCGAACCAGAAGGAGTTCCCTCTGACCAGGGCGAAACTTCTTTGGGCAAAAGGAGAGCTGATTCTGAGGAGTTGGCTCTGGTTAAAAGAAAGAGAAGAGAAAAATCATCCGGTTCGGATCCACAAATTCTTTCTCCGACCGCTGATGAAATAGCCAAAGCGATAAGGATAATTCAGTCACTAACTTCCGTTCTGGCCGAACCGGCATCATCTGGCAGGGGCTCGGTTTGGTCGGTTCCTCTGGTTCCGGATTATACTTTAGAAGAATTTTATCAACCGGAGGAGGAGGGAGAGTATGAGGATAATGATGATGATGGTGATTATGAAAGTTTGGATGTGCCTATTGACCCGGACATCTCCCCAGACAGACCTTCAGGTGTTTCTCCTCCTAGGCTTTGAGTCCCCTTCCCACTTTATGTTTTACAAGAAAGTGGCTGAAACCCTCCAGCTTTCACTGGAAGAAGCAGTAGAGGATCGGGAGAAGCCTGATTTTGTTGAAATGATGGACATCCCAGAGTCCAGGAGACTGTCTGTTCCCCTCCATAAATCTTTTGGGAAACAGACATTTAAAATTCTAAAGACTCCTAACTCCATACTTCCTGTGGACAGACAAATGGACAAGAGGTATACCCTTTCAGGCTCAGACACGGCATTCCTTTCTCAGCAATGCAGCCATGTTGGGGTAGTGCAGGCTGCTGCCTGTGATAAGGCAAATATTCCCTTGGCATCACACCCCCCAGATAAGGACTCCAGGAGGATTGATGCCATGGCAAAGAAGCAATACATGGCAGCATCTTTGGGACTCAGGCAGGCTAACTATATGGCCTACACAGCTAGATACCAGAAGTCCAGGTGGGACACTGTCCTGGCTAAACAGGCCCCTGACCAGCTTGCCAAGGAGCTGGAGCAGGTGGCTGCGGATGGGATTGAGGCATCCAAGGTGCAATTTCATGCTGCTGTGGACTCCAGTGATGTTACATCTAGAGTCATGGCTACATCTGTGGTCCTTCGAAGCATGGCTTGGCTCAGATGTACTAGCCTATCACAGGATACCCAGGCTAAGGCCATGGATTTCCCTGTCTTGCTTATTCTCTGTTTGGGGAGCAGACAGAGAATTACATGAAGAAGATGGACGAGTACAGGACCACCTACAGGAGTGCTCAGGCCAAAGAAAGGCAAGCCATTCCTCAGAGACAGCACTCCAGGGGCAGGGGCAGGCCCTTTCAAAGGCCTTTTTACCAAGTCCAGGCCTCTTCTGCTTATGCGCAGAGGGGGTTCTTCAGAGGAAGAGGCAGACAGGGAATGAGCAGGCCTGCTTCCACCCCCTCAGCCTAAAGCCCCTGCCAAGCAGACACCCTGATGGGTCTGCCTGGGCCGATTCTCCAATACCTGTAGGGGGCAGGCTGGCTTACTTTGTCCAGGACTGGAAGTCTCTGACATCAGACAAGTGGGTCCTGGAAGTTGTAAGCCAGGGACTGGTTCTCAGCTTCAAAAAATGTCCCAAGATGAGAGCCAGATCCTTTCCACCTGCAAATCTCTGAGACCCTTGCCCTAGAGGCAGAAGTTTCTTGCCTCCTGGCTCTCAGAACCATAGAAAGGGTTCCTACCCTACACAAGGGCAAAGGATTGTACTTCAGGTACTTCCTAACCCCCCCCAAAAAACAGGAGAATGGCGACCCATCCTGGATCTAAGATATCTGAACAAGCTCCTTTTAAAACCAAAGTTCAAAATGGTGACTCTGGGAACAATTCTGCCCTCTCTAAGGCCAGGGGACTGGCTAGTCTCCCTGGACCTCAAAGGTGCCTATTTTCACATTCCCATCAGGTGCTCCCACAGAAAGTACCTCGGGTTCGAGTTGCCCTCGGGCCACTGTCAATTCAGAGCAATGCCCTTTGGCCTAACTTCAGCCCCAAGGGTTTTCACAAAGTGCCTGGCAGTAGTTGTTGCCTTCTAAGAAGACAAAAGATCTCCATCTTCCCATACTTGGACAACTGGCTCATAGTAGGTCAGTCTCAAGACCAAGTCAAGTCACATCTACAAGTGACCCAGCATGTGCTCACTTCCTTAGGATTCTTTCTCAACCTACCAAAGTCAGATCTTACTTCAAGATGGCTCTTGCAGTAGGTAATTACATATAGGACTGACGTCGGCAGGACCCCAGGGAAAAATTTCTAGCGAGCAGTCCCTGGGGAAGGACCACCCCCATGTCAGGTGACCGGTGTCAGAGACATCGGTATACAAAAGCGGTCCCAGATACCCGCCTTCAGTTCGTTTCCCTTGCGTTAGCTCGTGCACCTGCGGAAAGTTCATCACTCAGCCCTACCTTCGTCGTGTTTTTACCGAAATTTTTTTTTTGACGTCAGTACTACTGCCTGTGCATGTCGCCCCCACACCTCCGAGCACAAGAACAGTAGCGATTCAGGCGGGCGCCCAGCTACCGCGACAAGGACGGGCCACTTCCTGTGCCTGTTCTGCTTGGCCCCGATGACCGGTTGAGAAGTGCCAGCACTGCCTCAGTTTCAGTGCGGCTACCCGGAAAAGGCGGCAGCAATCCCTGAAAGCCCATATTCTGAAGAAGAAAATGAGTTCTGTGGAGAAGGAGCTCAAAAAACTGAGGCAGGCGTCCACTTCCCCCGAAGGCCATCGGAAGAAGAAGGAGAGGCACCAGGACAAGGGCTCCTCCACTGCGTCTCCCTCGGGAGTCACTGGGACGCAGGTAACATCCCCTCCGGGGGATCGCTCCTCGACGGCCACCTCGGAGGTTTCCGAGGGGCGCCAGCCTGTCCGCCTGGTTCGTGCTTGGCTTTGGGGCGCTCCGGGCAGTTGGAGGCCTCTCCCCTGGTTCAGCCGCAGGCTCAGTGGCCTTCCACTGTGGGTGACTCCAGTAAGCCGGGCGTCTGGTCCTCTGACGTCCCACTCAGAGAGGACCGGTAAGACGTCCGACCCTCCGAGGCGACACGCCTCCACTGGACCAAGCTGATCACTCTGCTCAGCCTGCCTCCAGTGATGGCTCTCATAAGTCTGATGCCGGCTCCTCTGGCGCCTGCCGGCGCTCGCCCCTAAGCCTCACTTTGGCTCGCTCCCTACGTCCGGCTGGCAAAGGAACCAACGATGGCCCCTTCCCCCAATCCGTCAGTGCAGTTCCCCGCAGTCTTCGCTGCCGTCTGAGGAACCAGAGTCTCCCCAACTCGACCCCGGGGATTTTCCCCTGCATCCCCAGGCGAAGCTGAGGATCTTTTGCCTCCGTCAGTCCTTCCTCCACCTAGTGCGCCGGACCTGACGTCAGGTTCGACGTTGGTACCTCCGGCGCCAGGGCCTCCCGCCCGCGCCCTTACCGACTCTGGGAGACATTCCGCCCCATCGGCCTCCGGTCTGCCTCCACTATGGACCCGCCCAGGAGGCCACACCGCCGGGCTGCCTGCTCTGGCAGCCCCTGCCCGGTACCCTCCTGCCTATCCAACGCCGTGTACCCGACCACAGTATCTGGCGCCACAGTACCTGACACCGGCTTCCTGACGCCACAGTACTCGACGCCACACACCCGACGCCATACCCGCAGCCGGGTTTTGATACGCCCATGGTTACAACTCCGTATCCTTATCCCCGCCTCCTTCTCCTCCACCGCCTCGCGACTGCCGGTGGACCTGCAGGAGACTTTGGCCTCCTGGTGGGCTGAGCCAAGGCTCACTCACCAAAGAGGTCGAGGGCTGCCTCCGCGACGGTGCCATCCCAGGTTCCTGTACGTCCGAGGCGTGCATTCCTCACCACCTCCAGGCTCCAGGGTTCTTCTGTCTGGATCCAGAGAAGAGCAGGACACGCTTTCCTGGGACTTCCAAGGTCCGTTCTCCCGGCCGTGGGAAAGGGAGTCTTTCTCCTTCACCTCTGACTCTTCTGACGCCTCCGTTGAGACGACGACGAGCCACACTCTCCGAAGCCCAGGCCAAGGACTCCTCCGAAGTCTCTTCCGGAGGATCCTTCTTTTACGGAGTTGCTTAGGAAAATCCAGGAGGTTCATCAGTGGCACTCCCTGGAACCAGATCCTCGGCATCTGAAACTCGCTGAACATCTGTATCTGCCCGTGACAGCTCCTACCTTGGTGCCACCCTAGATAGAGCCTCACACCGACCTCGTTACCACAATATGGAAACAGCCGTGACCTTAGCCCCACTTCCTAGGAAGTTTAACCGGCTATATCAGGCTGCAGAGGGTGTTGATTTTCGGATTCTCACCGTGTTGACCTGCTGTGATTAGCGCCCTCACAGCCGGGTCAACGAACCCCAAACATCTTCGCCGGCCACCAGCTGATAAGAATCATGCCTCTGGACCAGTATGGAGAAAGATTTACGCTTCTCCACGCTGTGGATCAGGGCCCTGAACTATGTCGATATGGGGACTACCAGAAGGCCATTCTGACTCAGGCGGAAGCCAAACTGGACTCCTTGCCTGACTCTCAAGTCGAGCAGGAGTTGGCTGATCTCGTCCGCTCTGCTCGCTCGCCAGTCGACACATGCTACGTATGACATAATGACGAGTGGACACTGTTGGCTGAGCTCAGTCGCTGTATTCATACGGCGCCATGCTTGGTCCTGTGTCAGGGTTGGTCTCGGAGGTGCAATCTGCTATCCAGGAAGCACCCTTCCGGGGGTCGGTGCTTTTCGGGGGTGATGTCAAGGACATCATCACCAATTTGCAAGAGAAGGGGACGGCTCTGAAGTCAGTTGATTCCATGTGCCATCTCCATCAGCAGCAGCGCCGTCCCTTTCACAGACGGAATCGGCCAAAGGTGAAACCCCAGGGAAGGCGGGCCACAAAACGCCGGGCCCCCACAGCTGCCAAGCCCCCCCTCCGCCCAAAAAAGCAGCGGGTGCTTCAACTTCGGCACTGCCCCATACCACCTGACTCCTTTCGTCTCCCACTGCCTCCGGACTCCCCGGAGGAACCGGTAGGAGGGAGGTTTTCCCTCCACCTTCCAGGATGAGAGAGGATAACCACAGATTCTTGGGTGCTCCAGTTCATAGCAGAAGGACACTCCATAGAGTTTCTTCAGAAACCACCCCGCCACCCCCGTCTGAAGTCGTCATATTCACGGGAACATCTTCTCTTGGTCCAGGAGGAAATTTCGGCTCTTCTGCTGAAACAAGCAATAGAGCCCATTCCCCCTTCATCTGCGAGGGACGGGTTACTATTCCCATTTCTTCCTGGTCCCAAAGAAGACAGATCATCTCAGACCAGTTTTGAATCTCAGTTCCCTGAATCTTTACGTAGAATACAAAAGGTTCAGTATGCTCTCTTTGCAGAGCCTTCTGCCCCTCCTCCCGCCAGGTCAATGGCTTTGTGCTCTAGATATGCAGGATGCTTATCTGCACATTCCCATTCACCTATCTCATTGAAAACTACTGCTTTGTGTTCCAGGGGACCACCACCGTCTAAGGCGCTCTGCTTGGTCTATCCTCGCCCGAACAGTGTAATTACAAAATGCCTGGCAGTGGTGGCAGCCCACCTGGCACACTACAGAGGAGTGCCGGTTTTCCGCACTGCCACGACTGGCTCCTGGCGGCCTTGTCCAGGAGGAACTCCTGCATTTCCTCTCCCTTACCCAGCAGGTTTTTGCCTGCTCTGGGCTACCATCAACCATTCCAAGTCTCATCTGGACCCATCTCAGAGGCTACAGTTTATTGGGGCGATTCTATACGATCACAGGCAAGGCTTTCCTCCTCCGGACAGGGCCCACCCTTCAGACCCAAATATGTCTGTTGTCCAACCACAGGATGGTCTCTGCAGGTCGGTCCTTCACCTTCTCGGCTCATGGCGCTACTATCCTGACGGTGCTCGCTCTCGACTCCACATGAGGATTTCTCAGTGGACTTACGATCTCAATGGGACTGTTAGTGGATGACCTAGATCGCCTAAAGTTCTGATCTCCCACTGATTCGAGACTTGCAGTCGTGGTGGATGGTTCAAGAGAACCTGTTTCGGGAGTTCTTTCTTTCATCCTCCCTCTCAGACTCTAACCACAGACGCCTCAGGCGAGGGGTTGGGGCCCCATCTAGGCCCTCATCTGACCCAGGGCTCCTGGTCCAAGCTAGAACAAGCTCTCCACATCAGTGTGCTCAAGCTTTGGGCAGTGTTGTACGCCTGCAAGCCTCTTCACCAATACATCCTTCCCGGCCACCTAGCCATCCAGACGGACAACATGTGCGTAGTGTGGTACATCAACAAACAGGGAGAAACTCGGTCCTACCCTCTATGCAGGGAGGCTATGATGGTTTGGGATTGGGCAACACAACACGACCTTCACCTCAAGGCAGTTCACATTCCGGGAGTCGACGACACCCTGGCAGACAAGCTAAGTCGCTCTTCTGCTCTGACTCACGAGTGGGAACTGGACCAAGGGGTCCTAGACAATATCTTCCAACTTTGGGGAACACCACAGGTCATCTGTTCGCATCCCCCTAAACGCAAAACTTCCTTGCCTTCTGCTCGCCTCGCTCCAGAGCAAGGCTTTTTGAGCGACACCTGTCTCTAGACTGGAAGGACAGATTCTGCCTGCCTTTCCCCCAATTCCACTTATCCCACAGTCTTGCAGAAGCTAGCTTCAGAAGGAGAGCTTAATGATTCTGATCATCTCTTTCTCTGGCCCAGGCAAGTTTGGTCTTCTTCAGAACAATATTCTAGAGGATCCTCCCTTCCTCTTCCTCCATCTTGAGGTTTGTTGACCCAGAATCAGGGGCCCTGGTCCATCCAGGCCTCAATCCTTCAACTGCATGCATGGCTCCTGCAGACTTAGCCCATTCCCATTTTGGAGTGTCTCCCAAAGTGGCGTTATTTTAGTAGAGGCCAGAAAACCTCCACCAGATCCACTTATACCATGAAGTGGAAAAGATTCACTATCTGGGCCGCTTCCAAGAACGTGGAACCTTTCTCCTGTTCAGCGGGGTTTCTGATGGAGTATCTGCGTCATCTGTTTGACCTGGGTCTCGGTCATTCCTCTCTTAAGGTACACATGGCTACCATTTCGGCCTATCGTGTTCCCTTCACAGACAAGGCTTTCGCTCAGCTGGAGCTCTCTAAGACCCTTCTCAGAGGGGTCCACCACCTGAGGCCCCCATCCGTACTCCTGCTCCCCCTTGGGACTTGAATTTTGTTCTTAAGAAACTTACTCTCCCTCCCTTCGAACCTGCAGCTTCGTGGATTTGAAGTTCCTTTCGTGGAAGACTCTCTTCTTGGTGGCCATTACTTCTGCTCGGAGAATCTCTGAGCTCCAGGCCCTGATGTGTAAAATCCCGAACTTAATTTTTCACAAGAAACGCCTTGCTCTTGGCCACTAATCCTAAGTTTCTCCATAAAAGTAGTAGCTGAGTCTACTCTAAATCAGTCCATAGAGTTACCTGCCTTTTTACACAGTACTCTAATCAAGGGAATATTTACTCCATACCTGGATGTTCACCGGATTCTGAGATACTACACCAACAGGACAAGGATCTCAGAAAGACTGATCAATTGTTCATCATCTCTTTGCTATAAAGGGAAGGCAATGCTGTTTCCTGAAGCAGTGCCTGTTCAGTGGTTGGCTCATTGCATCTCTTTCTGTTGACAAATACAACAAGACCCTCCCCAGGTCAAGTCAGAGCCCACTCCATAAGATGAGTAGCTGCCTCAGCGTTTGTTTCAGAGATGTGTGCCGTGCAGACATCTGTGCTCAGCCACCTGGACTTCTTTCCATACCTTTACTAAACACTACAGTTTGATGTTGCCTCGTCTGTAGAGCAGGCTTCAGGCTGGCTGTTTTGCAAGGCCTCCTATCTTGAGACTTGCACAACCAGAAACTACCCTTTGAGTAGTTTCTCCTCCCGGTGCCTTCTTGTTCCAGACTGCTTGGGATTCAGTCCTATATGTAATTACCTACTGCAAGTGCCCTCTAAGTAAGATAGTACAGTTACACAAGAACTTTACCATAACAGTAGATCTCGAGAGGCTTTGCAGTGGGGTAACTCTTCCCGCCTCCATCCCCTAGGCTTTTTCAGTTCCTTTCAATTGAGGAAATATCCGGCTTCTTCTTGTCCGGCTTTTTGGCCTGTATGTGGAAAGAACTGAAGGCGGGCATCGGGGACCGCCCCCTTCATACCAGCGTGCCTCGACGCCGTCACCTGACGGGGCGGTCCTCGCCAGGGACTGCTAGCTAGAAATTTTTCCTGTGGTGCTGCCGGTGTCAGTCCTATATGTAATTACCTACTGCAAGAGCCTCAAGATCTGCTGTTACGGTAAGTTCTTACGTAACTGTACTCCGAACCAGTGCAGCTCCTCACCTTCATAGGTGCAGAATCGATACAGTAAATGCAAGAGCCTCCTTCCTGAAAGCGCAGATTTTATGGAACTGGCTCTCTTCATTCACCCTTCAGGTGTCTCACCAGTACATTTCCTTCAGCTACTGTACCTAGTGGCAGCTTCCACAGCAGCGTGTCCAGAGAGCAAGATTCCAAATGAGGGGCATTCAGTTCCATTTAAGATCCTTTTGTCCCAAAGAAAGGATTCCTTACCAAACTAATCCCAGTGACTCGATCCCTGATTCAAACCTCCCATGGTGGTAGGTTCAGGACATTTGAGATAGGATTCTGTTTGTCATTCAGTCTCATTCAGTGATACTCACCACAGATGCTTCCTGCTGGGCCGGGAGCCCATTTGGGGATCTTACCACCCAAAGACTGTGGTCATCTCAGTAACTTGCCTCACATCAGTTTTTAGAACTCGAGCAGGTTTCTGGCACTGCAAGCTTTTTCCAACTCTGTACAGAACAAGGTGGTTCAGGTCAGAACAGACACCACCACCACCATGTGGTACATATCAATAAGCAAGGGAGGCACTGGCCTCACGGCCTTGTGCACAGAAGCAGGGAAGTTGTGGTCCCTGGCATATTCCCTACAAAATCTCTGATAGCAGTTTACTCTCCCAGGAAGGACAATGTCCTAGCAGATGCACTGAGTAGAATATCCCAGGCCATCACGAACGGGCCCTGGATCCTCTAGTTTTGAAAGTGATTTTCTCGAGATGGGGCACTCCAGAGATGGATCTTTTTGCAGCCCCAGACAATCAACAGCTTCCTCTCTTTTGTTGCAGACCCCCAGTCTTGGGCTCAGTCCCCCTGGATGCTCTGATCCTGAATTGGGAAGGGAAATTTATGTTTCTAGGGACGTGGATATGTTGTTCATCCACACTCATTGGCAGGTATCCTTGCCGCTTTAAATCTTGCCGGAAGGTCTTCAAGCTTGCTCCTCCCACCCACCCGGGTGGTATAACCTCGGCTCCGCCCATGACGCCCAGATCTCCTACCGCTTGGAAGCTCAGGTTCCTCCTTAACGCCTGCTTGAGACTGGTTCCTATTTCCGCTTGCAGATTTAAAAATAGATTTTGCAAAAGACTTCAGTCTTCTATCCCCTGCCGCGAAGGGACAAACGACTCCCGATTTCGGAGATGCCCATGCGGCAGAAGATGTCTCGGACGGAATCCACACTCCACGTGTGTCTACTGCTTAGGCCTTTGAGCATGACACCGCGGGCTTCATGACCTGTGCCATCTTTCTCGGGCCCACGTCCTCAAGACCTGTTGCCTGATTGTAACGGGCGCCCGGAAGCTGCTTCTCCGTGAAGTCTATGGAGGCCCAAGCAGGTGTGTCATGGGCGGCGGGCTCGGGCGGATCAGCTCGAGCGGATGGTCGCCTCGAAGAGGAGGCGCGCGGGTCAGATTTTCTCAGTCATGCATTTATTTCTGCTCTGGGCTCTTCTTACACCGGCTTCTTTTAAGGAGCTTTGTCTGTCCCTCTACTAAAGGAGAAGGGTCACGCTGGCGGACCTTATTCTCGGTCCAAAAGAGGGACAAGGGTAAGTCCCTCCGGTCACGCCTTTTGGGAGCGGGAAAGGTCCCTTCCGCCGGGTCACGGCCGGCTCGCTGGTCGATCGCTCGGCTTCGCCACACTGGCCTCACGTGTCCCCTGCCAGGTCAGTTGAATCGAGACTCTAATCGATGAAGCTTCAGATTTTCTACTCCATTGGACGGGCTGTCGCTTTAGCAGCCGAGATTCCTCTCTGTCCCCTGGAGAGTTGAGGACCCGTGGCTCACCTGTGCCTCCGTCTTCGGAGCCCTCGGATGCACCATCCAGTCGGCGGGTGCCGGCCCGCCGACACCTCCCCCGCACCGACCTCGAAATTCGGGAGTCTCTCGTCTGACCTTTCGGGTCCAGCCGATCCACCATTACAGAAGTGTCTGCCCTGCACTGCAAGCGCGTCATTGCCCCTCGCCTCCTCGGATGAGGAGGCTTGGCAGAAATTACGCCGACTGCACGAGGACCTTATGTTGCAACAGTTTCTCCTGGTCAAACAAGCCACCCCCGCCGCCTCTGCCATTAAGTGGTTGTCACCGAACGTCGGATACAACCCCCGACTTATCCGAGGAGCCTATACCCAGGCCGGTTGTTCGCCAAAACCAGCTGCTCCACCGATTCTCGTGGAACCTCCGCCTCCAGCCACCACTGGGGCTCCACCATGACTTTGCCTGCCAAGGGTCTACCCCATCGGTTGTCAGCCACCTCACCCGATCGACCTCGGCAGGTGAAGGTGGCTCAGGCCAGAGGCAGTTTTCCTGAGGACCCCTTCCGGTCCAAGATGATTCTCCCTTTCTCCAAGCCGACTGACTTGGAGAGTCTCAGGAGTGTCAAATAATGGATCTATAGTTCTCCGTCCTTCCTAGGACTACTGCTCATCTCGAGTCCACCGGATGGAGCTCGAACTGCTTTCCAAACGGGCCAGGTATCCCCTCACTGAGATTCTGGACCGTGGATTCTCCGACGGAGGCCTTTCCGTGGCCGAGGCTACAGTGGGTCCGCACTGGAGCTTGGCAGCGCCTGCTTTCCTGCCCTGCGCCCGGCCAGGATGGCCAGGAAGTATGCGGTCCCTACTGGTTCCTTGTCCGGTTTTTTCGAAATTTCCACCCTCTGCTGAGGGGTTGGTTAATGACAGCTGCCCGCTGGGCCGGGCAACGCCAGGATGTGGACAAACCTTCCTGACAAGGAGTCCAAGAAATTGGATCATGTCGGGCTGAAAGTCTACGCCATGGCCCTCTCTGCCTCGTCCAGGCCAGTTCGCCGTCCTCATGGCACATTTTTCTCATGTCCTGTTGGGCCCCTGATGAGGCAGGTCATCCTCATCTTCCCGCCTCGATCTTAGACTACGGTTACAGGTGCGACCAGGCAGGCAGGCCAAACAGCAGCTCCAGACTGCTTTGGATATAGGGGACTCATGTGCCAGATCGGTGGCGGCCGCAGTGGCTGTGGTCGGGCGTGGCTTGGCTGAGGATATCCACCTTACTGGATACCCAGCACAAGTTGGCTGATGTTCCTTGGGACTGACCTCTGGCCCTGGGGTGGAAGGTCACCTGCAGAGGATCGAGAAGTCCAATGCTACCTTGACTCGGTCTTCCGGGCCAGAAGGACGAAGGCTGCACCCACAGCCTAAGCCCTTTCGTCCTTCTGTGCCCCCGCGCCCGCCCAGTTAACGCCAGGGCCAGCAGGCTCGGCCTTGGCATCCCAAACCCAAGCCGCTTCCTCTAACAGGAGGCAGGGAGGAGGGAGGCTTCAGGAGGTCCTCGTCAATCCCTCCTCCTCCAAGCCTGCCCAGTGACGGGCTGAGGTGTCGCCCCCATCCCTGGCCACCATCCCTGGTCCTCTGCGGGGACGGCCCGCACTTCCGCCCGCCTGGTCCGCTGTTTCCACGGGACAGGGGTCTTGGAGGTGGTGGGAAGAGGCCTGCCTCTGAATCGAAGCAGGCACCACCTTCAGAGCCGCCGCCTCGGGGCTTGGGATCCTCAGCTCACTGGCTGCTCGTCGAGCCGAGATCGCCCTCCTCCAGAAGGAGGTATAAGAGAGGTGGGGACCCTCCAGACCCAGGGTTTGTGTCCAGGTACTTCCTGTTCAAGGACGGGGCTGGCGCCCATTCTGCACCCACACGACTCCAAATGTTCCTTGCAGTCTCGAACCTTCAGGATGGTCACCTGGCGTCAGATAGCTACCATCCTTGGAACGCCGGCCAGGTTCTGTCGGATTTGCAGGACGTTGCTTCACGTCCCTATCCGCCTGCCCCACCAGAGATTCCTTAGCTTCCCGAGCTAGATCCCTCGAGTTCCGGCCATGCCCTCTCGGCTTGTCTCCAGCTCCCAGGGTCTTCACCAAAATGCAGGCACAGCATCCCCGCGGCGCCTAGGGGTCCGGGTGCAACCCTTACCTGACCACTGGTTGATAGCAGCTCCTCCAGAAGGGAGGCATGGTCCAGATCTGGCCTCTCAGGTCTGGCCCCTCAACTGGGCCTCTCGGACAACGAGGCTGTCGGGACCCCGAGTCAAGCAGGTGATTCTATTTATCGGGCGCAGCTCGACTCTTCGAGCCAGAGGCTGCCTCGGCGGAGTAGCCTGGTGTCTTTCCTCCCTCGTTCGATCATTTGCTGGGCACGTTTCTGCCCGGGACTCTTGGCGCCCTGGGTCTCCATGGCGGCCTGCATCGCTGTGGTCCGCTTGGGCCTGCTGGAACATGGCCCCTTCAGTGGGGATCAGCCAGCCAGTGATCACAACTAGCGATTCTTTGACTAACCCAGGTTGCACACAGGGGGTGGGAACGCCTCCAGTGGTGGACCGCTCCAGATCATTTGGGAGGGCATCCTGCTCGTCCGCCTTAGCCGACTGGGTTCTATCGACTGATGCCTCTTGATGGGTTGGGGTGCCCATCTGGGAACACTGCCTGCATGGCCTCTGGTCCCCGGAGTCCCGGCGCCATCAACCTGTTGAGCTCCGGCGGTCCGGGCCCAGCTCTCACCGCCTTGCTCCGCTCCTCCGGGGTCAAGTGGTCTGAGTCCAGACGTACAATACCACCACATGTACTATCTAAACCGCCAGGGCGGGACGCGCCCATGCTTCTATGCAAGGAAGCTCTCCGCATTTGGTCACTGCGCGCAGCCTGGAGGCGGATCTCCTAGCCATTCACGGCAGGAGCCTCCAACACCCTGGCCGATGCCCTGAGCCGGATAGCTGCATCCCATTAGTGGTCTCTCCTGCCCGGAGGTAGTACAGCATCTGTTCTCCCATTGGGGCACACCCCAGGTGGACCTGTTTGCCTCCAGGAGAACGCTAAGCTGAGTCTGTTCCATGCTCGCTCAGCAGGGCTCGCTGCAGGGGATGCCCTCGAGGCAGTGGACCCCGGCCTCTTTACTTTTCCCCCATTTCCCTTGGATCCACAAGGTGCTTCTCAAGGCGAGGAGGGACAAGGCGAGGTGATTCTGATAGCCCAGACTGGCCTCGCCAGTTCTGGTACCCAGATCTCCTCAGTCTCAGCTCCAGGACTCACGGCAGCTTCCAGCTCACCCGACCTGCTCTCAGCCTCAATCAGGGAAGGTGTTCCATCCGGACCTCAATCCCTGCACCTGACGGCCTGGTTCCTGGAGTGGCTAGAGTTCCAGGCCTTGGGTCTTTCCGACGAGGTCTTCAATGTAGTTGAGGCGTCCTGTAAGGGTCGACCAGAAAATGCTATGCCTTCAAATGGAAAAGGTTTTCCATTTGGTGTCAGGCAGGGCTTGGACCCTTCCTCCTGTTCCTTGGCAAGCATCTGACTATTTATGGTCCCTTTCTAGTCAAGGGCTTAGGCCGACGACCTTCTAAGGGTGCACCTGGCAGCCATCTCTGCTACTGGCGCGGCCGGGAACAGTCTGGCGCAGGGAGAAGGTGGTCTGGTGCCAAAGGCCTTTATCACATTTCCTCCAGTGCGGGAACCCCACCCCGTGATCTACTGCTGGTACTGGCAAAGCTCATGGGCAAGCCATTCGAACCTTGTGCACAGGTGTGCTCTCTCTCACCTGTCGGAAGACCGCCTCTTGGTGGCTATCACGTCAGCCGAAGGATGGGAGACTCCAGGCTTCCATCGAGTCTCCTTACCTGGTCTTCCACAGGACTAGAGTTGTCCTGCGCCCCCACCCAAATTCCTTCCGAAGGTGGTGTCGAGTTTCTCCTTAACCAGGTGTTGACTCTGCCGGTGTCTCTACCCCAATCACACCTCGTGAGGTCTAATATAGGCTCCATACCTGACCCTGTAGGCTGTCATTATTACAAGGAGCGACTGCTGAAATTCGGGAGAGGTTCCAGCTGTTTGTCAACGACGCTTAAGTCCAGTCGATCTGGCAGACCTGCAGCCAAGCTTAGATTATGCAGGTGGGTAACCTCCCGCATAGATCTCGTTATAAGTTAGCGGGCATGGAGCCTCCTCAGAGGGATAAGAGCTCATTCTACCCGCCATACTGCTGCAGCGTGGCTGCTTCCAGGGACGTCCCTATCCAGGAAATCTGCAGGGCTGCTACCTGGAAGTCAGCAAACACCTTATTACCCATTACCACATCGACTTTGAGTCACTGGATGCTGGTTTTGGGGCCTCGGTTCCTCCAGTCTCTCTTTCCAAGTAAGTATTGGGGTGTGCTGCTTGCCTCCCTCCTCCCGGAGAACTGCTAGGAGTTCAATATGAGTGTGATGAACAACATATCCATGTCCCTAGAAATACAGGTTACTCACCTGTAACAGGAGTTCTAGGAATGGTATAGTTGTTCATCCACCCGACCTCCCGGCTTACGCACAACCTGAGCTTCCAGCGGCCAGATCTGAGCGCCATGGGGTGGAGCCGAGAGTTATACCACCCGGTGGGTGGGAGGAGCAAGCTGAAGACCTTCCGCAAGATTTAAGCGGCAAGGATACCTGCCAATGAGTGTGGATGAACAACATATACCATTCCTAGAACTCCTGTTACAGGTGAGTAACCTGTATATGCTTTCCCCCCCTTCTTGCTCCTGTTTAGGATGCTAATCAAGATGAGGTCACAACCATGCAAGGTGATTCTGATTGCTCCAGACTGGGCCAGATAGCCATGGTATCCTTGTTGCTGTCCCTAACAGTTCACCTTCCCCTGTCTCTTCCCAGGAATTACAACCTGTTAACATCCTCTCAGGGGAGGATTTTGTACCCGAATCTTCAGTCTCTCAATCTCAAGGCTTGGCTCTTGAAGAGTTAAGAGTTTGCAGATCTGCATCTTTCCCCAAGGGGTTCTGGATATCCTTAAGGCTTCTCGAAAGCCTTCCACCAGGAAGACTTACAACTCCAAATGGAAAAGATTCAACATTTGGTGTTCTAAGAAGAATATTTCTCCAGACTGTGCTGAATTGCCTACGGTTCTGGATTAGATGGTCCATCTTAATGGCCTAGGCCTCAGACCAGTTACCCTCAAAGTACACTTGGCAGCTGTTTCTGCTTTCCTGTCAGTAGGCAAGTCTTCCTCTCTGTCATCCCATCCTGTATTCTGTAAGTTTTTCAAGGGATTGCTTCACACCAATCCCCCCTTTTTAGGGATCCTGCTCCTGCTTCGGACCTTAATGTTTGCATTGCTCAGCTTATGCAGCCCCCCCTTTGAGCCTTTGTCCTCAGCAGAGCTTAAGTACTTGACTTGGAAAACTCTGTTTTTGGTAGCCATTACTTCTGCCAGACGGTATCAGTGAATTGCAAGCCCTGTCAGTGGAATCTGATTTCATCTCTTTTCACAGAGATAAAGTGGTCCTTAGAACTAACAGAAAGTTCTTACCTAAAGTGGTTTCAGATTTCCACCTCAACCAGTCTATATCTCTCCCTGTTTTCTTCACTGACCATTCCTTCTCGGGGGAGAGGAAGCTACACAGCTTGGATATTAAAAGAGCCATTCAAACAACATGACGTCTTGCTATATTCTGACTATTGCAGTGATTGCCAACCTTTGAACTGCACCGGAGAACAAGGAGTTAAATTTCCATGCAAGGCATGGTGAGCTCGAGCTCGGTTGAAGCCTCTGTCTGCAGTTGTTTAAACTCCAACTGTCAGATTCTTTACTCCACCTCACTGAACAGTCGCTCCAGAGATTTCTCCTTTGCTCAGTTCAAAAAAAGTCAAAGTGTCGTTTTTTTTTTCGCTCGGTTTCTACCGAATTTCTGCTTCTGAACCTGTCTGATTAAGTCTCTGTCTGTGGTACCGTGAGTACTAGATAGGTTTTGCATTAGTTTCTGTGTGGAACTTGTAAACATTGGATCGGTTCGGTTTGAACCTATCAGTTTGGTTTTAAAAAACTTCTGAATTTATTAGAGTGTGGTAACCGGTCCGTATCGGTTAAAAAAAAAAAAACGGATTTTATTACGTTTTTTTCCAAGACCCGTAACACGGTCAGGAACCGATAGGAGTGTCTTGCCTGGCGGATTGCCAAAAAAAGGGTAAGTTGTGGGTAGGATTGGCCATGTCTGAGAAACCCAAGCAAAAAAACCGGCCCACTGGGTTTCAACACTAGTGTGTGTGTGTGAGGAAGCCTTTGCTAAGGCTGATCCCCACACCACCTGTGTTTATTGTCTGGGGTTTGACCACCTCAATTCAGACTGCCAAATTTGTAAAAGCTTTCCCAAAGCTACCTTGGATAAGAGAGTAGGTAGACTGAGGGAAAGGGAGGCCGAGAAGTCCGCTGACCCAGATGGCCAGCCCAGTTCGGTTCTGACCGAACTAGAAGGAGTGACCTCTGACCAGGGCGAAACTTCTTTGGGCAAAAGGAGAACCGATTCTGAGGAGTCAGTTCGGTTAAAAGAAAGAAATGGAAAAATCTTCCGGTTCGGATCCACAAGTTCTTTCTCCGACCGCTGATGAAATAGCCAAAGCGATAAGGATAGTTCAATCACTAACTTCGGTTCCAGCCGAACCGGCACCATCTGTCAGGGGCTTGGTTCGGTCGGTTCCCCCGGTTCCGGATTATACTTTAGAAGAATTTTATGAACCGGAGGAGGAGGGAGTATGAGTATAATGATGATGGTGATTATGAAAGTCTGGATGTGCCTGTTGACCCAGACATCTCCCCAGACTTACCTTCAGGTGTTTCTCCTCCTAGGCTTTCTGAGTCCCCTTCCTACTTTGTTTTACAAGAAAGTGGCTGAAACCCTCCAGCTTCCAGTGGAAGAAGCAGTAGAGGATCAGGAGAAGCCTGATTTTGTAGAGATGATGGACATCCCAGAGTCCAAGAGATTGTCTATTCCCCTCCATAAATCTTTTGGGAAACAGACATTTAAAATCTCCTAATTCCATACCTCCTGTGGACAGAAGAATGGAAAAGAGGTATACCCTTTTCAGGCTCGGACACGGAGTTCCTTTCCCAGCAATGCAGCTATGTTGGGGTAGTGCAGGCTGCTGCCTGTGATAAGGCAAATATTCCCTTGGCTTCACACACCCCAGATAAGGACTCCAGGAGGATTGATGCCATGGCAAAGAAGCAGTACATGACCGCATCTTTGGGACTCAGGCAGGCTAACTACATGGCCTACACAGCTAGATACCAGAAGTCCAGGTGGGACACTGTCCTGGCTCTGGCTAAACAGGCCCCTGACCAGCTTGCCAAGGAGCTGGAGCAGGTGGCTGCGGATGGGATTGAGGCATCCAAGGTGCAGTTTCATGCTGCTGTGGACTCCAGTGATGTTTCATCTAGAGTCATGGCTACATCTGTGGCCCTTCGAGGATGGCTTGGCTCAGATGTACTAGCCTATCACAGGATACCCAGGCTAAGGCCATGGATTTCCCTGTCATTGGTAATTCTCTGTTTGGGGAGCAGACAGAGAACTACATGAAGAAGACGGACGAGTACAGGACCACCTACAGGAGTGCTCAGGCCAAAGAAAGGCAGGCCACTCCTCAGAGATGGCATTCCAGGGGCAGGCCCTTTTACCAAGCCCAGGCCTCCTCCTCTTCTTATGCTCAGAGAGGGTTCTTCAGAGGGAGAGGCAGGCAGAGAATGAGCAGGCCTGCTTCCACCCCTCAGCCTAAAGCACCTGCCAAGCAGACACCTTGATGAGTCTGCCCGGGCCAATTCTCTAGTACCTGTAGGGGGCAGGCTGGCTTACTTTGTCCAGGACTGGACGTCTTTAACATCAGACAAGTGGGTCCTGGAAGTAGTAAGCCAAGGACTGGTTCTCAGCTTCAACAATTTTCCCAAGATGAGAACCAGATCCTTTCCACCTGCAAATCCATCAGAGACCCTTGCCCTAGAGGCAGAGGTTTCTTCCCTCCTGGCTCTCAGAGCCATAGAAAGGGTTCCTACCCTACACAGGGGCAAAGGATTGTACTCCAGGTACTTCCTAACCCCCAAAAAGACAGGAGAATGGCGGCCCATTCCTGGATCTAAGATATCTGAACAAGCACCTTTTAAAACCAAAATTCAAAATGGTGACTCTGGGAATAATTCTGCTCTGTCTAAGGCCAGGGGACTGGCTAGCCTCCCTGGACCTCAAAGATGCCTATTTTCACATTCCCATCAGGTGCACCTACAGAAAGTAACTCAGGTTCGAGTTACCCTCAGGCCACTATCAATTCCGAGCAATGCCCGTTGGCCTAGCATCAGCCCCAAGGGTGTTCACAAAGTGCCTGGAAGTAGTGGTTGCTTTCCTAAGGAGAAAAAAGATCTCCATCTTCCCATACTTGGACGACTGGCTTGTAGTGGGTCATTCTCCAGACCAAGTTAAGTCACATCTGCAAATAACTGAGCAAGTGCTCACTTCCTTAGGATTCCTCCTCAGCCTTCCAAAGTCAGTTCTCGAGCCAGTACAGCTCCTCGCCTTTATAGGGGCAGAGCTGGATACAATAAGAGCAAAGCCTCCTTCCCTGGACAGGACAAGGACCCTATAGAACTGGCCTCTTCATTCATCCTTCAGGTGTCTCGGCCTGCAAGGCACTTCTTGCAGCTCCTGGGCCACGTGGCAGCCTCTACAGAAGTGGTCCAGGGGGCAAGATTCCAGATGAGACATTCATTTCCACTTAAGAGCCTTTTGGTCTCAAAGAAAGGATTCCCTTTCCAAACTAGTCCCAGTGACTCGAACACTGATCCAGGCTTTGCAGTGGTGGCGGGATCAGGACAATTTAAGACAGGGAGTTCCTTGTGTCACTCAGTCTCATTCAGTAATACTCACCACAGATGCCTCCCTGCTGGGCTGGGGAGCCCACTTGGGGGATCTTACCACCCAAGGGCTGTGGTCACCTCAAGAATCTCTGCTTCACATCAGTCTCTTGGAACTCAGAGCAGTGTTTCTGGCATTGCAAGCCTTTTCCAAGTCTGTACAGAACAAGGTGGTCCAGATCAGAACAGACAGTACCACCACAATGTGGTACATCAAGAAGCAAGGAGACACTCGGTCTACAGCCTTGTGCACAGAAGCAATGAAGTTGTGGTCCCTGGCATATTCCCTGCAAACCTCTGACAGCAGTTCACCTCCCAGGGAAGGACAATGTCCTAGCAGATGCTCTCAGCAGGATATCCCAGGGCCATCACAAATGGACCCTAGATCCCCTAATTTTGAAAGAGATTTTCTCGAGATGGGGCACTCCACAGATAGATGTTTTTGCAGCCACAGACAATCACCATCTTCCTCTCTTTTGTTGCAGACCCCCAGTCTTGGGTTCAGTCCCCCCTGGATGCTCTGGTTCTGAAATGGAAGGAAGTTCCTGTATGCCTTTCCCCCTTCCCTCTCCTGTTCAGAGTGCTAGACAAGATCAGGTCACAACCATGCAAAGTGATTCTGATTGCTCCAGACTGGGCCAGACAGCCCTGGTACCCACTGTTGCCATCCTTAGCAGTCCACCTTCCCAGTCTCTTCCCAGGAATTACAACCTGTTGACATCCTCTCAGGGAAGGATTTGGTATCAGAGCCTCAAATCTCTCAATCTCAAGGCCTGGCTCTTGAAGAGTTAGAGCTTGTTGACCTCCCTCAGGGGTTCTGGATATCCTTAAGGCTTCTCAAAATTTTGCCTTCCACCAGAAAGACTTACAACTCCAAATAGAAAAGGTTCACTATTTGGTGCTCTAATAAGCATATTTCTCCAGAATCTGCTGGGTTGCCTACAGTCCTGGACTATATGGTTCATTTTAATGGCTTGGGACTTAAGACCAGCTACACTTAAAGTGCACCTGGCAGCTGTTTCTGCCTTCTTGTCAGTAGGCAAGCCCTCTCCTCTATCAGCCCATCCTGTGTTTTGTAAGTTCAAGGGATTGCTGCACTCCAGTCCTTCCTTTAGGGACCCTTCTCCTGCTTGGGACCTTAATGTTTGCATTGCTCAGCTTATGCAACCACCCTTCAGCCTTTGTCCTCTGCAGAGCTAAGTACTTGACTTGGAAAACTGTGTTTCTAGGGACATGGATATGTTGTTCATCCACACTCTCTGGCAGGTATCCTTGCCACTTTAATTCTTGCCGGAAGGTCTTCAAGCTGGCTCCTCCCACCCACCCGGTTGGTAAAACTATCGGCTCCGCCCCATGATGCCAGATCTTCCTTACCGCTTGGAAGCTCAGGTTCCCTCCTTAGCGCTCTGCATTTTAGACTGGATCCTAATTCTTCGGTTCGTCCGAAATTGATTTTGAAGTTTTCCAAACTTCGGTCTTCATCTTCCCCCGCGGCTGCGAGGGACAAATCAGTTCCCGGCCTTCTAAGATGCCCTTGCGGGCAGAAAATGTCCAGGACAGATCCGCACTCCACGTGCATCTACTGCTTATGCCTAGATCACGACCCGCAGGCTTGCGAGTTGTGCCGTTCTTTCTCGGCCAGTGTTCTGGATGATCGCGCTGCCGCTTGACTCGGGCGCCCGAAACGCTTTCCACTGGTAAAATCCAAAGAGGCTCGCTAGGCGTCCCGCGGGCGGCTGGCTCGCTGAGCAGCTCGAGCAGTTGATCGCCTCGAGGAGGGGCGGCCCAGGCGCATCTTCTTCCTCCCGGCCGCAGCATTTATCCCGCCTTCTGAGTTCCTCGTGATACACCTTCGTTCAAGGAGTTTCAGTCCTTTCCACGAAAGGAGAGGGCCTTCGGGACATTCTTCTCGCCCTAGAAAGGGAATCGAAGGTAAGTCCCATCGTCGGTATTTGTGGGAGCGGGAGAGGTCCCCTCCCAGGGCAGCCGACCATCGACTTCGGTCGAGGTTGTGGCTGAGGCCTCTGGCTTCACGGTGCCCCCGTCAGGCCAGCCTGCCGAGACTCCCGTCGACGAAGTCGAGATTTTTCTCGATCCGTTAGACGGGCTGTTGACTGGAGAGGCCGACAACCCTACTTCACCGGTTCCCCCAGTGGATACCGAGGATCTGCCTGCTCCTTCAGGACCGCAGTCCCCGGTTAAAGTTCCCGAGCCGAGGGAAGAGCGGGTATCCCCCGGCCCTTCCCAGACCCGACGTCCCTCGGATCGTCTCGGTCTCGGACCTCTTCGTCCAGCTGCTCGCCATCGGGCGGTCTCGAGTCTCGTATCAAGTAAGCGGCGACGCCGTTTCTTCCTGCCTCCTCCTCGGGTGAGGAGGCTATGCGCAAGCTGCGCCGGCGCTACAGGATCTTATGGCAGCAGTTGCTGTTATCCGGCCTAAGCTACCCCGCCATCAAGTGACTGTCGCCTGAACAGCCGGGCAACCACTGCTCCAGTCGAGAGGTTCACCTTGCGGCCGGTTGCTGTCGAAACCAGCTGGTCCACCGATTGTGCGGAACCTCCGCCTCCACAACCAGTCGGGGGCACCGACCAAGAATTCTCGGCCGGGTCATGGCCTGCCCCATAGGTTGTCGGTCACCCTCACTCCCGACCGTCCTCGGCAGGTGGAGGGTGGCTCAGGGCCGAGGCAGCTCTTCGCAGACTCTTCGGAATCCGACGACGATTCCTCCCTGTTCTCCAGGCAGTGCGATCTGGAGTCCTCCGGGGGCCAGTCAGTGGACGATAGCCGATCGTCCTTCTTGGGTCTGCTTCGACTCATCTCGGAGTCCACCGGGATGCAGCTCAAGCCCATGTCCAAACTGGCCAAGTATCCCCTGACGGAGATTCTGGACCGAGGGGATTCTCCCACGGAGGCTTTCCGGTGGCTGAGGCCATTGTCGGCCCAGCCTTGGAGCTTTGGCAGCGGCCTGCTTCCTGTCCTGCGCCCTCAGCCAGGATGGCCAGGAAGTATGCAGTCCTTACCAGCTCTTTGCCCGGTTTCTCGGAACACCCCTCTGCCGAGGGGTTAGTCACCGACAGCGCTTTCCGGCGCTCGGTAACGCCTGGATGTGGACAAGCCTCCGACAAAGAGTCCAAAAAGCTGGACTTTGCGGGCACAAAGGTGTACGCCATGGTCCTCCCTCGGCCTCCGACAGGCCAGCTCGACCGTGCTGATGGCACACTTCTCCCACACCCTCATGGGCTCCCTGAATGAGGTTGTTCCTCATCTCCCGCCTGACCTGCAGACCACGGTCCGCCAGGTGCGGGACCGAGGTAGGGCGGTGGCGAAGCAGCAGCTCCAGACTGCTCTGGACGTAGGTGATTTCTGTGCCAGGTCAGTAGCGGCCGCGGTGGCCATGCGACGCAGGGCGTATAAGGATATCCACCTTCACGGCGGATACCCAGCACAGTTGGCGACGCCCCTTCTTGGGGACTGACCTCTTGACCCTGGAGTGGAGGGACACCTCCAGCGGATCGAGAAGTCCAATGCCACTCTGGACTTGTTCACCTCCGCCCAGGAGGACAAAGGCCATGATCAGCAGCAGAAGTCTTCGTCCTTGGTCCCTGCTCCTCATGACCCGCCAGCAGGCTCGCGTTTGGCGTCCCAAGCCCAACCGGCGGCTTCCTCGACAGGAAGCAAGGAGGTAAAGGCCTGGGAGGTCCCTCGGCAGTTCTTCCTCCAAGCCTGCCCAGTGCCGGTTTGAGGGGTGCCGCCAACCTCGTCACTCCCCTGGGTTTCCCCATGGGGACGCGCTCCCGCCACTTCCTTTCTGCCTGGTCCGCTATCACCTGGACGCTGGGTGTTGGAGGTGGTAGGAAAAGGCCTGCCTCTGGAGTTCGAGCAGGTTCCGCCTTTTCGAGCCGTCTCCTCGAGTCACTGGTCCAAGACTGCTGTCAGCCCGCAGAGCCGATATTGCCCTGCTCCTCGAAAAAGAGGTAATCAGGAAGGTGGCGGATCCTCCTCCAGACCCGGGTTTGTGTCCAGGTACTTCCTGGTCCCAAAACAGACGGGGCTGGCGCCCCATTCACGACCTGAACAAGTTCCTAAGGTCTCGGACCTTCAGGATGGTCACTCTGGCTCAGATAATCCCATCCTTGGAACGAGGCATGTGGTTCTGCTCCCTGGACCTCCAGGATGCGTTCTTTCACGTCCCAATCCGTCCGTCCCATCAGAGGTTCCTCCACTTCAGAGCGGAGGGATCCCTATACGAGTTCCAGGCCATGCCCTTCGGCCTCTCCCTAGCTCCCAGGGTCTTCACCAAATGCATGGCAGTGGTGACAGCATTCCTGTGGCGCCGAGGGGTCCGGTGTACCCTTACTGGACGATTGGCTGATAGCAGCCCCCTCCAGACAGGAGGTGGAGCGGTCCAGAGATCTGGCCCTCCAGGTTTGCTCTCAGGTTGGCCTCCTTATCAACGAGGCCAAGTCGGAACTCGTGCCAAAGCAGGTGATTCTGTTCATCGGGGCAGAGCTCGACTCTCTGCAAGCCAGAGCACGGCTCCCGGCGGACAGGGCCAAGGTTCTTTCCTCCTTTGCCCAATCATTTCTGGTTGGGAAATTGCGCCCTGCCCGGGACTTCCTGCGCCTCCTGAGCCTCATGGCGGCCTGCACCAGCGTGGTCCGTTGGGCCCGTTGGTACATGCGTCCCCTTCAATGGGGACTGGCCAGCCAATGGTCACAATGCTGCGATCCGTTGGACCAGCCCGTGACAGTGACCCAGGAGATGTGGAGCGCTCTCCAATGGTGGATCGTTCCAGCACATCTGCAGGAGGGTATCCGTTAAATCCGCCCGAGCTGGCGGTCTCTCTCTATACCACATCTCTGATGGGTTGGGGTGTCCATCTGGGGAACACCGGCGCACGGCCTCTGGTCCCCTGGGAGTCCGATGCCACATCAACCTGCTGGAGCTCCGGTGGTCCGTCTAGCTCTCACGCCTTCGCTCCGTTTCTATGGGTCAAGTGGTTCCAGGTCAGGCGGACAACACCACGACACCATGTACTGTCTGAACTGCCAGGGCGGGATGCGCCCCTTGCTGTTATGCAAGGAAGCTCTCCGCGATTGGTCCCTAGTGTGCAGCCTGGAGGCGGATCTCCCAGCCATTCACGTGGCAGGAGCCTCCAACACCCTGGCCGATGCCCTAAGCCGGATAGGGTTCTGCCTCACGAGTGGTCTGTCCTGCCGAGGTAGTACAAGATCTCTTTCTCCCACTGGGGCACACCTCAGGTGGACCTGTTTGCCTCCAGGGAGAATGTGAAGCTGAGTCTGTTCCATGCCTCCCAGCAGGGCTCGCTGCAGGGATGCCTTCGAGGCCCGTGGACCCTGGGCCTCTTCACGCCTTTCCCCCATTTCCCTTGATCCACAAGGTGCTTCTCAAGGTGTAGGTGATTCTGGTAGCCCCAGACTGGCCCTGCCAGTTCTGGTATCCAGATCTCCTCAGCCTCAGCTCCAGGCTCCCGAGGCGGCTTTCAGCCCGCCCGGACCTGATCTCAGTCAATCAGGGGAAGGTATTCCATCCGGACCTTCAATCCCTGCACCTGACATCTTGGTTCCTGAGCGGCTAGAGTTCCAGGCCTTGGGTCTTTCCGACGAGGTCCTCAACGTCGTTGGGCATCCTGTAGGAGTCGACCAGAAAATGCTACGCCTTCAAATGGAAGAGGTTTTCCATTTGGTGTCAGGGAGGGCTTGACCCTTCGACTGCCCCCTGGCAAGCATTCTGGACTACCTGTGGTCCTTTCTCAGCAAGGGCTTGATCTCGACGACCCTTAAGGTTCACCTGGCAGCTATCTCTGCTTACCGGGCGCGGGCCGGCAAGCAGTCGGTGGCACAGGAGAAGGTGGTCAGGTGCTTTTTCAAAGGCCTTGACCACATTTCCCCTCCGGTGCGAGAACGTCCACCTCCGTGGGATCTACTGCTGGTATTGGCCAAGCTCATGGGCAAGCCATTCGAACCAATGCACAGGTGTGATCTTTCACACGTGTCGTGGAAGACCACCTTCTTGGTGGCTATACGTCAGCCAGAAGGATGGAGAGCTCCAGGCGCTTTCATCGAGCCTCCCTACCTGGTCTTCCACAGGGACAAGGTTGTCCTGCGCCCCCAACCGAAATTCCTTCCGAAGGTGGTGTCGGAGTTTCACCTTAACCAGGTGTTGACTCTGCCGGTGTTCTACCCCAATCACACCTCAGAGGCAGAGTATAGGCTCCATACTTTGGACCCTAGACGAGCGCTCGCTTATTATAAGGAGCGGACGGCTGAAGTTCGGGGAGAGGTTCGCCAGCTGTTTGTCACCTACGCTGAAGCCGCACCTGGCAGACCCTGCAGCAAGCGGACGATAGGCAGGTGGATCACCTCCTGCATAGATCTCTACAGGTTGGCGGGCATGGAGCCTCCCAGAGGGATAAGAGCTCATTCTACCCGCCATACCGCTGCATCGATAGCTGCTTCCAGGGACGTCCCTATCCAGGATATCTGCAGGGCTGCTACCTGGAAGTCTGCACATACCTTTATTACCCACTACCACATCGACCTCGAGTCACACCCGGGATGCTGGTTTTGGGGCCTCAGTTCTCCGATCTCTTTCCCAAGTAGGTATTGGAGGTGTGTGCCTTGCCTCCCTCCTCCCGGAGAACTGCTAGGAGTCTGCCAGAGAGTGTGGATGAACAACATATCCATGTCCCTAGAAATACAGGTTACTCACCTGTAACAGGAGTTCTAGGAATGGTATATGTTGTTCATCCACACAACCCACCCGACCTCCCCGGCTTCAACCTGAGCTTCCAGCGGGCCAGATCTGGCGTCATGGGGCGGAGCCGAGAGTTTTCCCACCTGGGTGGGTGGGAGGAGCCAGCTTGAAGACCTTCCGGCAAGAATTAAAGCGGCAAGGATACCTGCCAGAGAGTGTGGATGAACAACATATACCATTCCTAGAACTCCTGTTACAGGTGAGTAACCTGTATTTTTGATAGCCATTACCTCTGCCAGGCGTATCAGTGAATTGCAAGCCCTGTCAGTGGAGCCTGATTTCTTCTCTTTCTATAGCGATAAAGTGGTGCTAAGAACTAACAGGAAGTTTTTGCCTAAGGTGGTTTCAGATTTCCACCTTAATCAGTCTGTCTCTCCCTGTTTTCTTCACTGACCATTCCTCCTCTGGAGAGAGGAGGTTGCACATCCTGGAAGTAAAAAGGGCCCTTAGCTACTACATAGAGCGCAGCAAGGGTCACAGGTTTGAGTCCCTCCAGTTGTTCCTCACTTATGGAGAGGTCGGTAAGGGCAAACCTGCCACTAAAAGATCTATTGCCAGGTGGATTGTATCTTGTATACAATTCTACTATGAAAAACTGGGTAGAACCCCACCCTCAGGTCTGAGGGCTCACTCTGCTAGAGGTACAGCTGCTTCCAGGGATATTCCTATCTTAGAAATTTGTCAAACAGCCACCTGGAACACAGTCCATACATTCACCAAGCATTATTCTCTGGATATCCAGGCTAGGAGTGATGCTCGGTTTGGCACAGCAGTGCTTAAGAGACTATTCCCAAAGTAGGTTCTGTCCCTCCTCCATGGAGGTACTGCTTGGTAGTCTGCAATAGTCAGAATACAGCAAGACTTCATGTTGTTTGAAGAAAAAATTACTCACCTTAGTAATGTTGTTTCTTCTAATGGAGTCTTGCTGTATTCTGACCTCCCCCGCCTCCCCTCTCAGAACCTGGTTTTTGGGATGTGGGTGGACAGGAGCAGTGTTGGCGCCCTAGAGGTGCCCATTTCTCACCCTCCTTTATTTTGGTGTGTGTATGGTGTTTTCTTTTGGTTTCTGACTTCAGTCTTTGCTTTGAAACCAAAAAACACCTTTTAATAAATTTAGTTGCCAGTGGCTAGTGTGAGTCTTACAGTTTCCACACAGAACTTGAGTGAGTATTGCTCGTAAAGATCTGACGGTTGAGTTAAACAGCAGCAGACAGAGGGGCTTTAACTGGAGCTCGAGCTCAGCATTCCTTGCCCTGCATGGAAAGTTAGCTCTTTGTTCTCCGGGACAGTTTAAAGGTTGGCAGTCACTGCAATAGTCAGAATACAGCAAGACTCCATTAGAAGAAACAACGTTACTAAGGTGAGTAATTTTTTCTTAGCTACTACATAGAGCGTACCAAGGGTCACAGGTTTGAATCCCTCCAGTTGTTCATTACTTATGGAGAACTTGTTAAAGGCAAACCTGCCACTAAGAGATCTGTTGCCAGGTGGATTGTTTCTTGTATACAATTCTGCTATGAAAAACTGGGTAGAACTCTACCCTCAGGCCTGAAGGCTCATTCCACAAGAGGTACAGCTGCTTCCCTGGCTGCTGCCAGGGATATTCCTCTCTTAGAAATTTGTCAAGCAGCCACCTGGAAAACAGTCCATACCTTCAGCAAGCATTAATCTCTGGATATCCAGACTAGGAGTGATGCTTGGTTTGGCACAGCAGTACTTCAGAGCCTGTTCCCAAATTAGGTTCTGTCCCTCCTCCATGGAGATACTGCTTGGTAGTCTGCATATGTCAGAATACATCAATACTTCATGTTGTTTGAAGAAAAAATTACTCACCTTAGTAATGTTGTTTCTTCTAATGGAGTCTTGCTGTATTCTGACCTCCTTCCGCCTCCCCTCTCAGAACCTAGTTTTTGGGATGTGGGTGGGCAGGAGCAGTGTTGGCACTCTAGGGGTGTCCTTTTCACACCCACTTTTTTGTTTGGGTGAGAGGTTGTGTTTTGGATGTGTTTTTGTTTTTGGGTTTCCTGACTTGTCTTTCTTTGAAACCAAAAAACTTTTTATATATTTGCCAGTTGGCTAGTAAGAATTTTACAGTTTCCACACAGAACACCTAGTGAGTCTTTACTCGTGAAGATCTGACTGTTGCAGTTTAAACAGCAGCAGACAGGGGCTTCAACTGAGCTCGTGATGAACATTCTATGCTAGGTATAGAAAAGTTAACTCTC
Source organism: Neoceratodus forsteri (assembly GCA_016271365.2). Taxonomy (NCBI): domain Eukaryota; kingdom Metazoa; phylum Chordata; order Ceratodontiformes; family Ceratodontidae; genus Neoceratodus; species Neoceratodus forsteri. The sequence goes on from CM057451.1 coordinate 93,741,548, forward strand.
TGTTCTCCGGGGCAGTTGAAAGGCAGGACCTGACTGCATATGTCAGAATACAGCAAGACTCCATTAGAAGAAACAACATTACTAAGGTGAGTAATTTTTTCTTACCAGCCAGGGCCATCTCCGTTCTAAGATGAGCTGTATTCAAATTTAGGGGGTAACTAAAAACATGGTAACATCCCAAACTAGCAAGTTTTGCTAGAGGCTAAGGTGGATGCATCGTGCTGGACAGCATTCGAGGTGAGTGTCATCTGAAGAGTCAGAGGAGCAGTACTGGGTGAACTACCTGAGACCTAGGGCTCCACCCCCACTGTGGGAAGGTGTAAATCATAGCTGGTGTTACACGTAGGTTGGCAGTCCCTCCAGGAGTGTTTGCAGTCCTTGACCCAAGCACCGTCCATAAGTGTCGCCATGCCCCCCAAAAAAACACTGGCATCTGATATTGTAGAGTGGTCCACTTGGGAGCTAAATAGAATTAAATTCTGATTCCTCGATAAGCAGGGCGTTATGGCCGCTCCTCGGGATAATCTTTTGTGAAGTTGGCATTCATGCACAGAAAGGGCCTAATGTTCGCTTAGCGACATTGCTCAGGGAGGACGTGGGGGTGTCCATTGACACCTTGTGCTTCATTCAGTGCTGTAGGCCAATGAGTGTCGTCCCCCCGGAAATGGGATTTACAGGACCAGTCATACTGCGCAAGGCTAATCGTAATGCCGCCAGCAGGGAAGCCCATCCCAGTGCAAAATGGGGTCATGGGAGCCTTTGCCAGGGAACACATCTCCGCCCAGCTGCCGATTCAGCAGCTAGACGCTCAGGCTCTTAGCATCAGGCAGTTGGAACTAGGTGACCACGTTGATGGCACACAGAAGTGAAAGTCTTTGCGTGCAATATGAGGTAACTGGTAGCTGGTGAAGAGCTGCTCACATTATCACGCTGTTGCGATTCCTTGTTGGACTAATCAGTTGATCTTACTTCAAGATACAGCTCTTGCAGCAGGTTACACCATTAGGACTGAAGCGGCAGGCACCAGGACTCCGCGGAAATTTTCTAGCTAGCAGTCTTCAGCGGGGACCGCCCCGGCGTCAGGCGTGGTACATGAGGAGGTGGTCCCCCCATAATCCTCAGTTCTTTTCCCGCCATCGACATCGGCAGTATCGGCCTCTCGGTCCTTTTTCTAGCATGCGACGACCTTTAGAGCTACGACGATTTTGTCTTTCTTCACAACTTTGGATTCAACTGATGTCCTCTCCAACTACTTCTCTTGAGGGTCACCAATTGAAGTGTGCCTGCGGCAGACAGATGCCCTTCAAGGATCCACATTCGGCCTGTGTGCGCTGCCTAGGCCGAGAACACGACACTAAGGCCTGCTCCTTCTGCCAGGGCTTCAACAGTCGCACCAGGATCCGCCGCCAGAAGGCCCTTCAAGCGTTTCTCTTAGAGGAGAAACTGAAAACCATGGATAAAGAACCTTCCTCCAGGGGGCATCGTTGGGTAAAAGCCACAAGCATTGGGACAAACACCGGGAAAGAAAAGGCCCAGGTTCCCTGTGAGCGCCTCGGACTTCCGAAGCTCCAGCTCGCGATCGGACCACTCTCCTTCCAGGGCTCAATCGCAACCTCCCCCGGTTCAGGTCAGATCTTCCAGCGGTTCCTCTTCTTTGCAGCCCCTGAAGACTTCCAGGCGCCGACCTTTTCCACTCCATCGAAGGCTCGTCAAAGTCCGGGGAGCAGCATAAATGTTCTTCCCCGCCGCGGACTCCAACGCCAGGTCAGTTTCCAGCCTCCACGGGTCGGATCCGGTTCCTCGCAAGACCAAGGACCTGGACGTCCCTCAAACAGGCGTTGGACCCGATGTCGGAAAAGCATCACTGGCGCTCCAGGAGCCAGTGACACCAAAACACCTGTCGCCGCCAGGCTGCTCCCGCCTCCGGTCGGCCAGGGGACTGACGCCGGCTACCTCAGAGAAGAGGACTGCACCACTGCTACGGGCGGACTGTCAGAAGTACTGGCCGGAGGAGGATACCACAGCCCGAGGACCAGGCGGGCGACACCGAGACGCCGGGCTCCTATGGAAACCTTCCCAGGACCAGGAGATCCCCAGGACCCGACCCCAGCGACAGGCCACCGCGCCGGCCTGTCGTCGAGCATGAATTTGGCAGAAGTAGAGGAACTCTTTATCTTCTGGTGGGACACCATCAGAAAAGATGTGGTCGCCACATGTCGTCCTCCTACTCCGCCTCCTCCTACCCCTTCACCACCTATGCCACCTCCTCTGCCCAGGGGGCCCATAGGATGGTCGCCAACCCCCAAGGAGCAAACAGCACCTCCTCGGGGCAGATCCTCAGAAAGGAGAAGACCTCCCTCTAGATCCACCTCAGGGTCACCCAGTCCCAAGAGACCCAGACGACGCCGGTACACCCCGTCTGGGGAGGATTCCAGATCTGACACCTCAGGGCGCTCCAGATCTCCTCCTCCTCCTCCTCCCAGCAGTATTCCCTCTCTGGACCCACACGACCTACCTAGGTCTCCTCCGGATGATCCCTCTTTCGTGGAGATCATGGCATATCCAGGAGAATATGGGGTGGGATGCTGAAGAGCTTGACCCCAAGAGACAACGCCTTGCCCGCTACCTTCGGCAGAAAGACCCGTAGCCTCTGGTAGTGCCGCCCTTGGTGGATACCTTCGCAGATGTCACCAAGGCCGCCTGGAAACGTCCGCATTCCACTCCAGCAGTGCCGAAGAAGGCTGACCACCTATACAAGGCCCCAGAGAGGACCAGTATCTGGCGAGCCATCCTCTGGCTGACTCCCTGGTCATCACTGCTTCGCATGACCGGTCTCAAAGACCTCAGCATTTGAGCAATTGGATGTCCTGGGTAGGCGTATGTACGTAGCTGTGACTTGCGCCATCAGGTCACTGAATTACCTCACCCACATGGTTCAATTCCAGAACGCACTGTGGGAACAGGGACCGGACCTGATGGAGAAGATGCCCAATGGCGACCAAAAGGAGGAGCTCTTGAACCTCCTCCACACGGGTTCGGATGTGGAGACCCAGGTGCTCAGAGCCGCATATGATTCTGCAGACTCTTCAGCCAGAGCTGCAGCCTCAGGCGTCTGTCTCTGGAGACACTCTTGGCTCCGTGTCTGCAGTTTTACTCCGGACGTCCAGAAGAACATCTTAGACGTGCCTTGTAACGGTGAGGTCCTATTTCGTGAAGCCTCAGAGTGATCACCAAACTTCAGGACGCAGGGAAGGCAGTCCGATCTGTACAGGCCATGTACAGGTCTCGGCCCAGTTCCTTTCGTAGGAACCAGAGCCGATTCCGTGGCCGGCTACAAAGGCAACAGCCATGTTCCAGCCAACAGCAGAGGGACACTTTCACCCGCAAAGCCCAGGCCAAGTCATCCCCAGGCAGAGGTCAACTATTTGCAAAGTCGGCACAGCCTGCTGGATCAAATGCTGCCACAGCATGACTCCTTCCCGGACCCCGCCCCTCCTCAGGATCAACGGGAAAAGAAAGTTGGGGGTCGCATCGCGTGCCACTTGCCAGGGTGGCAGTCGATCACCACTGACAGGTAGGTTCTGCAACTGGTCAATAAAGGCCGCTATATAGAATTTGTGGGCAGTCCACCCACAAGACCTCCCCTGCTCTCCCGATATTCGGGTCAGCATGCCCTGCTCATACAGCAGGAGGTGCACGCTCTTCTGGAAAAAGAAGCCTTAGAGCACGTTCCAGAGAACCAGAGAGGACTAGGGTGCTATTCTCACTTCTTCCTGGTTCCAAAGAAAACAGGGGACCTCCATCCAATACTGGACCTCAGTGACCTCAACCTGTCAGTCATTTACAAACGCTTCCGCATGGTGACCCTTCTGGGCCTAATTCCCATGCTGAAGCAAGACGCCTTTCTGGCATCTTTGGCATGCAGGACGCCTACCTGCACATTCCGATTGGTCAAGCGCACTGGAGGTTCCTGCGCTTCAAGTTTCAGAGCCGCCATTATCAGTTCCGAGCTCTTCCTTTCGGGCTGTCATCGGCACCTCTTGTATTCACGAAGTGCATGGCGGTCGTAGCGGCGTCTCTGAGGAGACAAGGCCACTGTGTGTTCCCATACCTGGACGTCTGGCTTCCCATGGCACCCTCCAGGGAGGCACTGACGACGGCCATTCACTGCACCCAGACCCTTTTTCAATCACTGGGTATTCTCATCAACTACGTGAAGTCGCTCCTGGTGCCGTTCCAGAAACTGCAGTTTATAGGAGCAGTTCTGGACACCGTCTGAGGGAAAGCTTTTCTTCCCTCGGACAGAGCTGAACACATTAGATCCCTTATCAGGGACTTGTCGACGAAAAAGACCATCCCGGCCAGATCGGTCCTTCGCCTGCTCAGACACATGGCTGCAGCCATTGCAACAGTCCCACTGGCACGTCTCCACATGCGGGTAACCCAGTGGATGCTAAGGGTGCAGTGGTACCAAAGGCAAGACCATCTGCAGCAGCCAATCCGAATCACGAACGCCGTAATTCGGGGTTGGCAATGGTGGGTAAATCCAGGGAACCTCTCCGCGGGGGTTCCCTTCACAGCGCCGTCTCCGACTGTGACACTCTCCACAGACGCCTCAGGGCTCGGGTGGGGAGCACACCTGGACGGTGTTCGGTCTCAGGGCCTATGGACAGCCCAGGAGTCTCATCGCCACATCAACATTTTGGAAATGAGGGCAGTCCTTTACGCTCTGCAAGCCTTCCAGTCGGAGATTCCACCGGGTACACTCCTGTTACAAATAGACAATACCGTGGTGATGTATTACCTCAACAAACAAGGAGGCACTCACTCCTACCCACTTTGCAGGGAGGCCATGAGAGTGTGGGAGTGGATATTGCAACACTGTGCAAACCTAATTGCAGTACACGTCCCGGAAGTAGAAAACACCATTGCAGACAGTCTGAGCCGCTCTCAGGCCAGAGTCCACGAGTGGGAACGTCTACAGGAGGTGGCAGAGGATCTGTTTCACAGATGGGGCACTCCAGAGTTAGACCTTGTCGCGTCCCCATCCAACACAAAACTGCCCAGTTTTTGCTCGCTAGATCCAGGGCCTGGTGTTTTCTGGCGAGACGCGTTGTCCCTCTCCTGGGCGGGCAGATTCCTCTATGCCTTCCCTCCTTTCCCGTTGATCCAGAGAGTTCTCTTAAACTTTGCAGGAGCAGCGACGCTGATTTTGATCGCGCCTTCTGGCCCAGACAGATTTGGTTCTCTCTTCTGCACCAGCTATCCGGGAACCTCCAGTTCCTTTGCCAGTCAGCTCCCATCTTTGTCTCAGGAGGCGGGTTCATTGGTCCACCCAGACTTACGCTCACTGAACCTGCACGCTGGCTCCTAGAGAAATAGCCATGATGCGATACGGGTCTTGCAAGAAGTGGCAGACATACTCTCTGCCGCGAAAACTGGTAACCCATCGAACGCGTCGCCATGAAATGGCGTGATTCTGTTTGTGGGCTTGCCATGGGTTTTTCGCTGCTAGACTGTCCTGAAAAGCTGGTTCTGGATTACGTGCTTCCCTCTTCCACTCTGGATTGGCTTACTCCTCGATTAAAGTGCACTTTTGTGCAATTTCTGCTTACCATGCCCCCGTAGGCCATCGGACGGTGGCCCAGCTGGACGTTACTCGTGCCTTCTTAATGGGAGTCCTCTACCTTAGGCCGCCCATTAAAGATCCAATCCTCCTTGGGACTTACTTGTCCTGAGTAGCTTGCTGCCACCTTTGAACCAGCCGGATTGCGAGCCACGCTTTCTCTTGGAAAAATTATTTTTAGTTGTTTTACTTCAAGCAGAAGGATCTCGGAATTGCATGCTCTTATGTGCAAAGAGCCTTATTTGGTTTTCCATCAGATGCAGTATCCCTAAGGACAAACCCAAAGTTTTGCTCTAAGGTGGTTTCACCTTAACCAGGATATTGATCTACCAGTGTATTTCCCAAGGTACACTAATCGAGGAGAAGCCCTTCTGCACACCCTCAACGCATCGGTGCTTCAGATACTATCTGACCAGAACCAAACAGTTCAAAGTCGGACCAACTTTTCGCCTCCTTTGCTCACAGGATTAAAGGAGCTCCTGTCTCCAAACAGTCACTGTCGAGGTGGCCCATTCAATGCATTATTGTTATGAGAAGTGCAATACACCCTTACCTGGTGCGGTCAAGGGTCATTCCACAAGAGGGGTGGCTACTTTTGCGGCGTTAAAGAACGTCTCCACCTCAGCTATTTGCGCTGCAGCTGCTTGGAGCTCTGTGCATACCTTTATCAGGCATTACAGTCTGGACATTGCATCTAGGTGAAGAGTGGGGTGCGGTCTAGCCGTCCTTCAGGGACTTCTGTCCTAGGCTCGAGTAATATCGAGATCTCTACCTTTCCTCCTCCCAGTGGTGCATGATTGCCACTATTGCTTGGAAATCAGTCCTAATGGTGTAACCAGCTGCAAGAGCTGTATCTCGAAGTAAGATAGTACAGTTACGTAAAAACTTACCATAACAGTAGATCTTCGAGAACAGCTCTTGCAGCAGGTACCTTCCCGCCCACCTTCCCCCTTTTTTGGAGGTAGGTCATAGTCAAGCACCCATCTTATGGGATGGGATATTTTTATTCTGTGGTCCTTGCCGTCTTGTGGCGGATCCTCTATGTCCTCTTCTGATGTCATCCAGCGGCCGGGAGTCTCCGGTGGGAGAACTGAGGATTATGGGGGGGGGGACCGCCTCCTTATGTACTACGCCTGACGTCGGGGGTGGGACCGACGTCGGAGGTGGTCCCTGCTGAAGACTGCTAGCTAGAAAATTTCTGTAAGGTCCTGGCGCCTGCCGGCTTCAGTCCTAATGGTGTAACCTGCTGCAAGAGCTGTTCTCGAAGATCTACTGTTACGGTAAGTTCTTATGTAACTGTACTTTCCCTAGGACCTAACAGTAACTGAGGGAGGCCGCCAGAACCCCAGTAAATGCAGACTCTTATGTAGGACAGCTAAGTAGCTATAGAGTTGTAGCAGTAATTATGCAAATGTTAGGCCCTGAGTAGTCACTGTGCCCCTCTCCCCCACCAAAAACACACACATACTAGGCAGCAGGAGGTTCAAGTACTAGTTAAAATTATGCCCTCCCCATAATGTCCTTAAAAGAGTAGTAGTCTGTCTTTGGGGCATGATGAAAACTGTGGAGAAGCTGCTTATATTAAGTGTGGACATGCTCTGCTGCTTACGATCATCTCTGGCCTCATGAGTCTCCCAAGCTGCAGCTCAGATTTCTTGTGTGTCAGAAGTGACAGGTGATCTGCAGGTACAAGATACTTGGATTCCCAGCGGCAAAGTTCCTTGGTGGCTTCCTCAGGTGTCTGAAAAGTTTAATGATGTCTGGAAACATTACTGAGAGATGAGCTGGGTATGGCATTTGGAACTTCAGCTGGTGAGACTTAGGGTGCAGAGAATTGGTACGTAGGCTCTGTGGCGAGCCGTAACGGAGGGTGAGTAATCATCCATGGAAACGCAGCAGTTCTTGTATTCAAGCTCTTTCAAGTGCCAGGCTTGGGTCAGGATGTGCTGTTTAGTGATAAAACTGAGAAATTTTAAAATAATGGAGTGTGGGCGCTCATCGGTGCTCTGGGGCTTTGGATTGAGTGCTCTGTGGGCCTGCTCTATATCGAGCAGGAAGGAGGGGTCCTGTAGTAAGAGTTCCTGCAAGAGAAGATACAGAGAGGCTTCAGTGTCATGACCGTCTTCATCCTCCAGTGTACCAGAATCTGGAGGTGTTTGCGCCATGACCGATTCTCCACATTTTCACATTTATCAACAAGATCCTGCACAAGCTGGAAAATTACACATTCATGTTGGTCCGTATGGGTGTCTAGTTCGCTTGTGAGTGTCCAAGTTTGAGACTTTATTTTCTGTTTTAGCAAGGTTAGCCTTTAACTCAGTCCTGTTGTTGATAACCTCCATGCGGAAATCTGAGTTCAGCCAGATTTGCAGCATTGGTTGGCTGGGTGGGAGAGGACCGGCCATTGCTACCATCTTGTCAGCAGGGCTGCACCTCCTCCTCTCAGTCTAAGGCCTGCCAAGCAGACACCCTGATGTGTCAGCCGGTTCGACTCCCATTTCCAGTAGGAGGCAGGCTGGCTTACTACTTCCAGACCTGGAAGTCTGTGACCTCAGACAAGTGGGTCCTGGAAGTAGTAAGCCAGGGACTGGCCCTCAGCTTCAAAAACTTTCCAAAAAAGAGGGCAAAGTCTTTTCCACCTGCATCAATCTCAGAAACCTTTGCCCTAGAAGCAGAGGTTTCTCTCCTAGCTGTCAGAGCTATAGAGAAGGTTCCTATCAGCACAAGGGAAAGGACTGTACCCAGGTACCTCCTACCCTCAAAGAAAACAGGGAGTGGCGACCCCTCCTAGACCTAAGGTATTTGAACAAACGCATTTCGAAGCCCAAATTTAAAATGGTAACTCTGGGAATAATCCTTCCCTCCCTAAGGTCAGGGGATTGGTTAGCATCCCTGAACCTCAAGGATGCCTACTTCCATATTCCTAGCAGGTGCTCCCACAGAAAATACCTCTGGTTCGAGTTGCCATCAGGCCATTACCAATTCAGAGCCATGCCATTCGGCCTAACATCAGCTCCAAGGGCGTTCATAAAGTGCCTTGCAATAGTGGTGGCTTACCTCAGAAGACAGGGTATCACCATCTTCCCGTATCTGGACAACTGACTTTTAGTGGGTCAGTCATCTTTACAGGTCAAGTCAGCTCTTCAAACTACCCAAGACTTACTCAGCTCCCTGGGTTTTTTTCTCAGTCTTCCAAAGTCTGTCCTCGAACCAGTTCAACTTCTCACCTTTATAGGCATAGAGTTGGACACTGTACAAGCAAAAGCCTTCCTTCCCTGGCAAGGGTAAAGGCCCCAGTGGATCTTGCTTCATCCTTCGGGACCTCAGGTCTCCCGCCTAGCAAGACAGTTCCTCCAGCTCCTGGGCCATATGGCAGCTTCCGTGCAGTGGTGCAGGGAGCAAGGTTTCAGATGAGGACATTCAGTTTCATCTAAGGTCTTTTGGTCTCAAAAGAAGGATTCACTTACCAAACTGATTCTAGTTACTCAGACTCTAGTCCAAGCTCTCCAGTGGTGGCTGGACCAGGACAGCCTCAGACATGGGGTTCCATTTCTCCCTCAAGTCCCATCGGTAGTTCTAACTATGGATGCTTCTTTCCTAGGGTGGGGAGCCCACCTGGGAGCCCTGACAGCTCAAGGGGTCTGGTCTCCACAGGAGTCTCCTTCATATCAGTGTCCTGGAACTCTGGGCAGTTTTCCCAGCCCTGCAGAGCTTCTTTGATTCAGTCAAGGGCAAGGTGGTCCAAGTCAGAACTGACAACACCACCACAGTGTGGTACATCAACAAGCAGGGAGGCTCTCTCCTCAGCCTTGTGCACAGAAGCCATGAAGTTGTGGTCTCTGGCCATGATTCTCTTCAGACTTCTCTGGTAGCAGTTCACCTTCCAGGGAAGGACAACGTATTAGCAGATGCTCTGAGCAGACTTTCACAGGGACATCACGAATGGTCCCTGGATCCTCACATCCTGAAGGTCATCTTCTCCAGGTGGGGCACCCTTAGATAGATCTCTTTGCAGCACCAGACAATCATCAACTTCTCTGTTTTGTTGCAGACCTCCAGTCCTGAGGACGGTTCCCCAGGATGCTCTCTTTTGGACTTGAAGGGCAGGTTTCTATGCCTTCCCTCCTTCCTTCTGCTGTTCAGAGTTCTGATCAAGATCAGGACTCAACCCTGCACAGTGATACTGGTGGCTCCAGATTGGGCCAGACAGCCTTGGTATCCTCTACTGTTGTACTTGTCAGTGTCCGGCCCCTGTCTCTGCCCAGGACATACAATCTCCTGTCCTCCTCCCAGGGGCGGATCTGGTACTCCAATCTCTAGTCTCTCAATCTCAAGGCCTGGCTCTTGAAGAGTTAGAATATGCAGCACTACATCTTTCTCGGGGAGTTCTGGATATTCTGGAGGTCTCCAGGAAACCTTCCAGTAGAAAAACTTATGACTCCAAATGGAAAAGGTTCAGTATTTGGTGCTCTCAGAAAGGCATCCTGCCCGATTCTGCAGACATTTCCACAACCTTAGACTATCTAGTTCATCTGAATGGTTTAGGCCTTAGGCCTGCCACTCTGAAGGTTCATCTAGCAGCTGTCTCTGCATTCCTCTCAGCAAGGAAGGGCTCTTCCCTGGCATTTCATCCTGTTTTCAGAAAATCTTTCAAAGGTCTGGTTCACATTAACTCTCCCTTTAGGGAGCCCACTCTGCCTTGGGATCTTAATGTCTGCATAGCTCAGCTTATGCAGCCACCCTTGAACCTCTGGCTTCGCTGAATGAAGTACTTGACCTGGCAAACTGTTCCTGGTAGCTATTACTTCGCCAGGCGGATTAGTGAGTTACATGCTCTGTCAGTTGAACCTGACTTCATCTCCTTCGATAGGGACATAATGGTCCTAAGAACCGATAGGAGGTTCTTGCCCAAAGTGGTATCGGATTTTCATCTGAACCCGTCTGTATCTCCGTGTTTTTCACTGACCATTCTTCTTCAGGTGAAAGAAGGTTACACAGTCTGGATGTTAAGAGGGCCCTTAGCTACTACATTGAGCATACTAAGGCACATAGAAATGACTGTCTTCAATTGTTTCTCACTTATGGTGAAGTGGGGAAAGGTAAGCCTGCCACTAAAATAACTGTTGCCAGGTGGATTGTTTCTTGTATACAGTTTTGTTATGACAAGTTGGGTAGGACGCCCCTTTCAGGCCTGAGGGCTCCCTCGACTAGGGGTATAGCTGCTTCTCTAGCTGCGGCCTCAGATATGCCTTTGTTAGAGATCAGTAAAGCAGCCACCTGGAAAACAGTACATACTTTCACCAAGCATTACTCCCTGGATATCCAGGCTAGAAGTGATGCTAGGTTTGGCACAGCAGTACTGCAGAGCCTCTTCCCAAAGTAGGTTCTGCATTCCCTCCTCCATAGGGAACTGCTTGGTAGTCTGCATTAAGTCTGAATACAGCAAGACTTCGTGTTGTTTGAAGAAAAACTTACTCACCATAGTAATGTTGTTTCTTCTCATGGAGTCTTGCTGTATTCAGACCTCCCCCGCCTCCCTTCTCAGAATCTGGGTTTTGGGAAGTGGGCTGGCAGGTACAGTGTTGCATCTCGGGTGTACCTTGTACCCTCCCTCTTGGGTGGGGTAGATGTTGTCATTTTTTCTGGTGTTTTTTACTTAAATATTGTCACTACCTTTCCTTCTTGGGTTCTCGACTTGAGTCTTTTGGGCCCCAAAAGAATCTTTTGCCCTTTGGCTATATGTTTGAACAATTTCCATACTATAATATATTAGTTTGTTCATAAGAATCTGATGGTTACACTGGGAAGTACCACAGACAGAGGTTTGAAAATCGAGCTCAACGTTCTGTGCTTCTGCATAGAGTTAATTCTTGCTTCTCCGGGGCAGTTCATGTGCTGGGGCTAACTACATTATGTCTGAATACAGAAAGACTCCATTAGAAGAAACAACATTACTATGGTGAGTAATTTTTTCGTAGTGGTGGCGCACCTGGGAAGGTTGGGTGTCGCAGTATTCCCGTATCTAGATGATTGGTTGGTGGCAGGGGTGCCGACAGGGCAGGGACAGCTGTCCTGGGCCTGGTGGCTCTGGGGCCTGAACGTCCGACAATATAAATTTTTTCTCAGCAGCTGGACCCCATCTTCTTCCTCCCCCCAAAATACTGCTCACAGGCTGCGCCTGCTCTATATCCTACCCACTCCTCCCTCGACCCAGCGGTTCCACCCAGTGCCAGAATTGCAGCAGACTGTGCCGGCTGCCAAGGAGGCTACCAGCTGGCAGCAACTGTAGCAGTCTCCCGAGTCCTGGCTGCCCTCCTCTGCTCTACTTCCTGGACAAGGATCTGTCAGAAGTCAGGTCATTGGGCCCACGGCCACCACATCTGACGTTGCACGGGCTGCTGTCGAGAAGGAGACAGACTAGTCATCAGGACAGAGTCACTTTCACTCGCAGGCTGACTGCTTTAACTTAGTTCTTGTCTTTTTTCTGATTACCTTAATTTTGAAAAAATCAGATCGTACCAACCGACTGTCCGTAAGTTGGAAGGGACATTGAATTTAGTTGGAAGTGAGAGTGACAAGGAAAGACAAGGAGGCCATTGCGGAGTGGAGGAGTCCTCATTCATGGCTGGGGCCTGGCCTGGGCAACTTGGACATGAGGCAAGCTGTGGTGGACAGGACATGGAGCCAGAGCCTGGACTGGTTAAATAAAGACAACAGTGCTGTGTGCTGTGCTGGGATTGGAAGGAAATAAGGAATTATTCAGGCGGGGGGGGTGCGAACTAACTAACTGTTACACTTAATATAGTCTACCTCCTCGGTACCTCTCGCTGTACCGGTTCTGTGTGATAAGGGTGAATTCGACATGCCGAATGCCCTTATCATACCCCATATCGCAATTCAGCTTTGTGCATATGGGATCCCGGCATGAGGAGACGACAAGAAACATCTTTTTTTTTGTCTTATGCAGGGGACTGCACCCCACACACCCCTTAAATTAGGATTCTCAACTCCAGAGGGGTGCATGTTGGGGGAAGGGGGTACATCTCAAAAAAAAAAAACACTTGTCTCGGGCTGTGCGCAACAAAAATTACTGGCGCCCGGTCCTAAACCCTGTATCCCCACCACCCCAAGCTGGCACCTAGCCCACAACGCCAGCTTGTCGTAACCCCGCAGCACCACCCGTTACATACCCTCCTGCCCCACGTTCGTCAGGCTCGCGCACGACATCGTGTCATCTTTTTGAGACCCACCCCATCCAGTCGCCGACCCCACACTCCCGCCATTGGGACATTAGCCTAATGTGGGTCGCCGTTTCAGCAGGTGCCCACTTGCTAGTGCCCCATATGACGGTATACCCACTCTGCCTACCTACGCTACCATACCACCTAGCTAGGCTAGCACGCAGCACCTATAAAAGGAATTAAGGCAGGGGGCTATCTGTTACAACTTGCACTGTTGCACTCTCTTAGTCTGTACTAGTATATAGGTTTGTAACTGTGCACTTAATAATCTACCTCCTCCAACAGACAGTACCTCGCTACACCTACCTACCTACCAAGGCTAAAATACCACCATAAGGAATTAAGGGGCTGAGATGGGGGGGGCCTAACTGTTACACTTGTCTTGTTATACTCTGTAGTAGTCTGTACTGTCTGTAACTGAGTACTTAACAGTCTACACCTCCTCCAGTACATTGCTCTACCTACCTAGCTACCATGCCACCTAGCACTACTAATATAATATTAGATACTAATGTTGTAATTTTTATAGTCTTTGATCAAGCGGCACAGCAGCGTATTATTTATTTAAATGTATTCATTTATTAATTTATGTATGTTTTACGAGGGGATGGGAGGATGAGGGGTGCCCAGTCTTAAAGGTGTGACCCGGGCCCAGAAATTTCTATCAGCACCCCTGGCTGGTGGTAGGAAACTCGCCACAACAGGTAAGGGAACATTTGCAGCACACACCCAGGGCCTCTTAGAGTCCTTGGGGTTTCTGATAAATCTCAAAGTTTGTCCTCCTACCTGCACAGGTACTGCAGTTTGTGGAGCAGAGTTGAATACCCTGAGGACAGGGCTTACCTGCCTCTTGTCAGGGTAAGAAACATTGTTCAGAATGCGGGCTCTTTCAGCTTGAACAAACCAAAAACTGCAAGGCAGTTTCTTCAGTTACTGGACCATATGGCTGCGGCCACAGGCACAGTCTTGGGGTCCAGGATCCAGATGAGGGACATAAAGTTCCACCTCAGGGCACATTGGTGCCAAAGAAGGGACCCCTTCTCAAAGCTGATTCCAGTAACAAAAACGTTACTGCAGGCCCTCCAGTGGTTGAAAGAGGAAGACAACCTAAGGGAAGGGATTCTTTTTCAACAAGAGTCCCCATTAGTGGTTCTCATAACGGATGAATCAATACTAGGGTTGGGTGCCCATCTGGTGGATCTCACCACCCACGGTACATGGTCAAGTGCAGAGTCACTCCAGCATATCAGTGTTGCTGGCCCTGCAGGACTTCGCCCCACTAATGCAGGGTAGGGTGATACAGATCACAACAGACAATACCACCACAGTGTACTACATAAACAAGCAGGAAAGAACAAGATTAAGCCCTCTGTGCACCGAGGCCATGGAAAATATGGAGCTTGGCCTACTCCTTGGGAGTTTCCTTCAGGCCATCCATCTGCCAGGAAGGAGAAAACTGGCAGATGCCCTCAGTCAAATCAGCCAGGTCAATCACAAATGGACCATCAACAGACAGGTGTTGGAAGCAGTTTTCAGAAGATGGGGTACTCCAAAGATAGATCTCTTTGCAGCCCACTAGAACCATCGCCTGCAAAGTACTGTTGCAGGCCACCAGCCCCAGGGGACAAGCTTCCTGGATGCTCTGACCTTGGATTGGTCAGGCATGCACCTGTATGCCTCCCTCCATTTCCTTTGGTGTTCAGGGTTTGATCAAACTCAGATCCCAGCCAGCATCAATGATCTTGATAGCACCAGATTGGCCCAGGCAGCCATGGTACTCTGCTGCTCTCCATGTCTGTAGCCAAACTGATGCACCTTCCTCGGAGGCACAACCTATTCACTTCAATCAAGGAGGATCCTGTACCCGAACCTCAAATGCTTCAGACTCCAGGCATGGCTCTTGAGGATTTGAGTATGTAGGCTTGAATCTCTTGCATTTTCTTAATGTTTAAGGGGTTACAGAAAGCCATCTACTAAGAAAACCTATGCTTCCAAAATGGAAAAGGTTTTCTATTTGGTGTTCCAACAGTGATGTAGTACCAACAAAGGCAGGGATTCCAGATTTGCTGGACTGTCTCTTACCCATTTACATTCCTTGGGCTTGCAGCCCACAACTTTGAAGGTCCACCTAGCTTCAGCTTTTGCCAACATTTCTGCTGGGAAAGGTGTCTCCTTTGCATCCAATCCTATCTTCAAGAGAGTTTTCAAAGGTTTGGTCCATCTGCGCCTCATAGGGAGCGGTGCTAGCTTGGGACTTGCATGTCTCTATAGACAAGCTCATCGGTCCCCATTTGAGCTTATGGCCTCAGCTCATTTAAAATTTGTCACATGGAAAACAGTTTTCCTAGTGGCAGCTACCTCTGCCAGAAGGATCAGTGAACTTCAAGCTTTGTGCATTGATCAGGACTACATTTCATTTAATAGAGACAAGGTAGTTCTGCAAACAAACAGGACATTTCTTCCAAGGTGGTTTCTGATTTCCACTTAAACCAGTCCATTACTCTACCAGTCTTTTTCACTGAACATTCGAGTTCAGGTGAGCACAGACTTCACAGTCTGGACATCAAACAAGCCGTTAGTTACTACATGACAGCTACTAAGGACCACAGACAGGACAGAATACAGCCGATCTTCCTGGACATAGTGTCCACCACTCTTTCACACTGATGGGAGTACGTGGAGGTGCTGGGAGCCAGTCCGAGATGGAGTCACAAGGAAGTGGCACTCAGAGCCAGGCTCGTGCGATATAGACTATCTGCATCGACCCTCCAACCACCTCAGTTCCTTTTTCCCCACCGCTCAGTACACTTCAGCAGTGGGCTCGAGGTTGTCCGACTGCCCGAAAGGGTCAGTCCGTCACCGGGGCCTTTGGGTCTGTCTGTTTCAGATCAGCAGACTGGGCAATTAGGACTTCCTAGTTGCATGGCACCTTCTTCGGTGTCTGTCCCCCTCACAGGGCTGCGACGCAGGGGTCCACACCAATGTCTTCATCTCCTGCCATTTTTCATCCTTTACTTTCAAATCGCAGTTCTCAGACTTCTGTGACGGTGCATTCGACCATGGTGCCAGCTTCTACGGCGTTGATTTAGTTGTCGGCGCCGTGGGTGGTTTTGGCACTTTCTGCAGTGCTGCATTCCCTCTAGGCACCGGGGTTGGTGTCTGCGCTGTGTGCGGTACCGTGCTACCTGTCGGCACCCTCTTCGGTGCCAGGGATGGCTTCGGCACCATGTGCAGTGTCATGCTCCCTGGCGGCGCCATGCGCAGCGCCATTCTCTTCGGTACAGAGGATGTGTACAGCGCCGTCTAGTTTCTAGAGGTTTTCGACTCTGATTCTTTCTCCTTCTCTTCCTCCTCCTGGTTTTCATTCCATTCCTGTCTGTACAGTGTCCCCCACCTCTGGACTGTCAGAAGATGATTTTGAACCCGACCCGGATCTTCAGTTGGGTGATGATGTTGATGCCGATTATGCCCTGGGGGCAGGGATCAATCTCTTGCAGAGCCTGTTATTGAAGACCTTCCTTTAAGTCTCTGCTCAAGCATTTAAAATTTGTTCTTTTCTCCAGACCATGGAAATCGATCCTGGAAGCTTTTGCATCTCCAATATCTACATGTTCCAGAAATCCTTATGGGTTTCACCCTCCAGTACAGCCCTCTTTCGAGACTCTTTCCCAGATGGTGTGGAAGAACCCGTCTCTTATTCCTTCTGTGGCCAAGTCCATACATAGGAAATATGCCTCTCCCAAGGATAGAAACAGAATTTGACGGCAGATAAGGACCACTTGGCCCACCCAGTCTGCCCATTTCCCTACCTAATGGATAAGCTTTAGATCCTAGTTAACCAGCAGCCTACGTCTTCCTACCCCCAACCCCTAGAATTGCCTTATGACTGTCTCATGCATGCTTGAATTCCACCACTGTTTTTGACTTCACAACCTCCTCCGGAAGGCCGCTCCATGCATCCACAACCCTCTCTGTGGAAAAATACTTCCTTAAATTACCTCTGAGCCGCCCCATCTTCAAATTGTGCCCCTTGTTCCTGCACACCTCTTTTTGAAAGATGCTACCTCTTGGACTTTGCTGATTCCTTGAGGTACTTGAAAGTTTCTATCATGTCCCACCTCTCCCTCCTTTCCTCGAGGCTATACATATTAAGCTCCTAAGTCTCTCTTCATATGTCTTCCGTGCAGACCCTGCACCATTTTAGTTGCTCTCCTCTGGACAGCTTCCATGCTGTCTATGTCTTTGCGGAGATTGGGTCTTCAGAACTGCACGCAGTACTCCAGATGGGGTCTCACCAGCTGACTGTACAGAGGGATAATAACTTCCTGTTTTCTACTGATGATGCCTCTTCCTATGCATCCCAGTATCCCCCCAGCCCTCCTTGTGCCCTCTCACATTGCTTGCCCACCTTTAGGTCATCTGATATGACAACCTCCAGGTCCCTTTCCATTTTTGTTGTTATTAGTATATCACCCCCCATTGTGTACTCTTCCCCTGGGTTTTTGTTTCCCAGGTGCATTACCTTGCACTTCTTAGCATTGAGTCTAAGCTGACATACATTTGACCATTCCTCTAACCTTGCCAAGTCCCTTCTGATCCTTTCCACTCCACCTTGTGCATCAACTCTGTTGCAGATCTTTGTGTCATCTGCAAAGAGACATACTTTTTCCTTCCAGTCCCTCTGCAGTGTCCCTTATAAAGACTTTGAAGAGGACTGGTCCTAATACTGATCCCTGCGGTACCCCACTAGTAACCCCCCTTTCTTCAGAGTGGACTCCATTTACTATTACTCTCTGTGTCCTATTCTCCAGCCAGTTCTTTACCCAGGCTGTCATCTTGGGACCCACTCCCAGGCTGGCTAACTTGTATATTAATCTTTTGTGTGGGACTGTGTCAAATGCCTTGCTAAAGTCTAGGTAGGCCATGTTCACAGCCCCTCCCTGATCTACTACTTTGGTCACCCAGTCAAAGAAATCTATCAGATTTTTCTGGCATGACCTTCCCGCTGTAAATCCATGCTGCCTTGGGTCCTGTGCCCCTCTGGCCTCTAGTACTCGACAATTCTTTCTTTCAGAAGTGATTCCATCATTTTCCCTATCACTGAGGTTAAACTAATAGGTCTGTAGTTTCCTGCTTCTGCCTTGCTCCCACTATTGTGAAGGGGAATCACATCTGCCCTCCTCCAGTCCTCTGGTACCACCCCATCCTCCCATGCCTTTGCCACAAAAGGACTGTCAGTTGTGAAACAGATTGCCCCATCTTGGCCACACAAGCCTTTGCTGATGCCATAGTGGTCCTGGCAGAGAATAAGGCTGTCCTCCCTCAGGAATCTACAGCCCGTCCTATAAACAAAGAATCTTGCAAGATAGACACCTTGGGTAAGAGAGTCTTTGCTGCTCAACCTTGGGCATGCGCATTGCCAGCATCCAGGTTATTTTTCTGTATGAGTACGCTCTTTGGCATTCCCCAAAGCAACAATAGAAGCCCTGCCTTGTCAGAGGTTAACTCAAGCTATTACAGACTGTAACTAGAGGTATCAGTCCAGTAATCAACAAATTAAAGCTGCAATGGATGTTTTCAATACTGCTTCCTGGGCGGCTGCACCCGGCATTTGTACCCGTCTCCATTCCTGGCTGCGTACTTCAGGCTTTACGAATGATGCCCAGCAGAAAGTCATGGCCTTACCTTCCAGAAGCATGTATCTGTTTGGGCCTCAGGTGGAACAAGCACTAGAGGCCACACAGAAGACTAGGTCTGCCATTAAGACAGCTAGACCTCTGCCCGCTTCCTCTCGAGGAGGTGGGAACAGGCGTCTGTTTCACAACTGCCAGTCATTTTGTGGCAAAGCAGAGGAGGCTGTAACAGAAACCAAACCCCTCAGCTGCAAAAGAAAACTCAGCAGAAGTCACAAGGCCCAAAAGTGCCCAGTGCCACCTTCTGGGTTTTAGGCCCAGGTCCCACCTCAGCTGCCCGAGGGGTACTCTTCCTCAACAGTGGGATGACGTCTGACTTGGTTCTACGACCAGTGGAAATCTATAATGTCAGACAAATGGGTTCTCAGGATAATGCGCGAGGGGTACTCTCAATCTGTCAGAAACGCCCGATCGTCCTCCCAAGCGACAGCCAAGGCTGTCTGCAGCACAGTCAGACCTTCTTGCTACCGAGGCACAAGGCCTTCTGAACAGGGCAGTAGAAGTAGTTATGTCGAATCAACAAAACACAGGTTTCTATCTCCCATTACTTTCTGGTTCCAAAGAAAACTGGCAGCATCTCGCCCTATTCTGGATCTCAGAAAGTTAAACAGATTCCTGCACAAGGAAAATTGAGATAATATATCTCAGTTCCCTGCTACCTTTGATTCATCAACACGATTGGCTAGCTTCCCTGGACATGCAGGACACCTACCAGCATATTCTTATACACCCAAATCACCACAAATACCCAAGGTTCATGGCGTTGGGTCAACACTATCAATTCAGAGTCCTGCCCTTTGGGCTATCCTTGGCGTCTCAAGTTTTTACAAAGTGCTGTGCAGTTCTCGCAGCGCACCTAAGGAAAATCGGAATCCAAGTGTTCCCATATCTGGATGACTGGCTTCTAGCAAGCCCCTTCAGGCAAGAGACTGTGGAGGCCGTGGCCACAGCCTCAGACTTCCTCACATCCATGGGAGTCCTACTGAACCTCAAGAAGTCACAGTTGCAGCCCTCCCAGAAACTACTTTTCATTGGAATCCTTATGGACACTTCCTGTGCAAAAGCTTTTCTTCCGGAGGACAGAAGGATCAATATCTTACAGATGGCCCGCTTTATCAGAGAACACAGCTCAGTGCGAGCTCTCTCGATGCAGCAGATGCTGGGTCTCATGGCATCCTCTGTGTTCACTGCACCTTTGGCTCGTCTCCACATGAGAACCTCTCAGTGGATGCTCAGTACTCCGTGGTCCCCAACCACTCATCCTCAGTCCTTTCTCATCAAGGTGACGGAACCTCTGAAGAGGTCACTCACCTGGTGGTCTCAGGTGGACAGCCTTCTGGAAGGATATCCCTTCGTCCCTCTGGATCATCAGGTGCGTCCCTGATGGGTTGGGGAGCTCACTGCCAGGATCTCCACACACAGGGTACGTGGACTCAGGATGAGTCTCGACTTCACATAAACGTCCTGGAAATGAGAGCCGTCCTCTATGCAGTCTAAGCTTTGAAGGACGTCCTCTGTTACAAGAACATTCTCCTTCAAATGGACAATAAGGCAGTGATGTATTACATCAACAGACAGGGCGGTGCACACTCTTACCCATTATGCAGGGAAGCAATGGAAGTGTGGGAATGGTGCCTGAAGCACAAGGTTCTGATTCAGGTGGTTTATTTTGTATGTATTTCATAATTCGGATTTACAACCTTTGAGTCAAAGACTCATTTACAAAGGCACCTCGTCGCAGGGAGGGTAGACAGCAATTGGTGGTGGAGTACAACAGTGGAGAACATTATAGGTGTGATACAATAAAAGAACACACAAAGCAATTTCAGTAATACAAAGGTGTGCAAAGGCTTCAGTTAGTTACAATTAGTCTAGTATATAAATAATAAGGTACCACTAGGGTTCTAGGGAGCAATACCTGGGAGGGAAGGGTGGTTGCTGAGGGAGAAGGCAGTCTGGAAGGACATTTACCTGCCAGGAGTACAAAACAAGCTGGCAGAACGGAGACAGATCCTCACGAGTGGTCTATCGACTTAACCTGTCGCTCAGTCACTCTTCAAAGAGTGGGGAACTCCAGGACCTGACCTTTTGCATCCCCACTCAATGCAAAACTGGCTCTCTTCTGCACCGGAAGTCCAGGACCTGGCATTTTTAGTCAGGATGCATTCAGGCTGCAGTGAACAAACGCTTAGATGCATTTCCTCCTCTTCCCTAATTCAGAGGGTACTGCTCAAACTGGAAACACAGGGGGCAGAATGATTCTCATTGCCCTGCTCTGGCCTAGTCAGATCTGGTTTCCCCAACCAACAGACTATCCAAACCGCTTCCCTTCAGACGAACCTTCTAACCCAGGGCCCTGTAGTCCATCTCAGCTTGAGGTTCTCACTCCGCACTTGGCTCCTGAGGAGATAGAGGTGAATAGGTTTAATGTTCTCGAGGGTTTCGATATTCTTTGGCTGCACGCAAGCCAGCCACCAGAAAACCTACACAGCTAAATGGAAGCATTTTCATTTGTGTGCAGAATCCTTTTCCTGCCCAACGATCAAAGTCTTGGAGTATCTCTTAGACTCTCAAACACAGGTCTGCAATGCTCCACAGTCAAAGTTCATCTTTGTGCAATTTCGGCTTATCATGAGCCAGTACTCTCCCATGTCGCTGGCTCAGCTGCGTGTAGTTAAGAGGTTTTTTTTTTTTAAAGGGATTCTGCATACCAGACCTCCTGTTAGACGTCCAGTTGCAGCCTGGGACATTAACCTTGTGCTAGACATGCTCACTCATAAACCTTTCAAGCCCCTAGCTACTTGCGAATTGAAATTCCTCACTTGGAAGCGGCCTTCCTGGTGACCATTACTTCTGTTCATAGGGTATCCGAATACACACTTTGGTCACAGCCTCCAAAAATACTGTGTTTCACAAGGACAAAGTAGTTATTAGACTTATCCTAAGTTCCTGCCTAAGGTTCTCAGAATTGCATCTGAATCAACCTTTAGTCCTTCCTACCTGCTTTGTAAACTTCCAGAATGAAGGAGAGTGTACCCTTCATTCCCTAGACGTAAAAAGAGCCTTGCGGTTCTATCTGGATAGACCGAAGGAAATTCGCAAGGCTCAGCAACTGTCTGTTTCCTTCAGCATGACCCGGCTGGGTCGATCTGTTGCTATCAGGTGCATTTCAGTGTGGCTGGTGGCATGCCTTCGCCATTGCTATTCCATGGCACAGTTCAAGCTGGAAGGCAGAGGTACGCCACGCTACCAGAGCAGTCGCAGCATCTGTATGGAAATTGTAATGTCTCCATTGCAGATATTTGCATTCAAACAACATGAAGTCTTGCTGTACTTGACAATTGCAGTGATTCCCAACCTTGAAATGCCCCTGAGAACAAAGAGTTAACTTTCTATGCAGGGCATAGAATGCTGAGCTCGAGCTCGGTTGAAGTCTCTGTCTGGAGTGTTTCAAACCTAAACCGCCAGATTCTTTACTCCTTACTTCCTCACTGAACAGTCGCTCCGGAGATTTCTCTTCAGCTGTGTTCGAAAGTCTGTTAAAGTTTCAGTTTTCATCAGTTTTTAAACCGAAAAGTATCTGCATAGTCTGTTCAGTCTCTGTCTGTGGTGCCGTGAGTACGAGATAGAAATTGTTCTGTTTTTTCTTTTGTGGAACTTGTAAAAGTGAGACTCGCTTCCGCTGAACTGGCCATTTGATAGTGAAATATTGTGATCTTCCTGGACCTAAGTCTTCACCACTCATTCACACTAATGGGATCTGCACCGGAGGCACTAGGACCCATCGGGACCAAACTTTTATTAGAAAGTCGGCGCCTGAGACGAAGCCGCGAGGAGCGGCACCGCGAGCCTCAGCTCATGCAGTAATGAATATCTCGGCATCGACCTTCCAACCGCCTTAGTTCCTTTTTCCCACCGCTGAGGCGCTTTCTGTGACACGTACGTCAGATCGAATCAAACTTCAAACTAGCAGCATAGTTTTCAGTTTTGTTGTTTTGTAGTAATATCTTGAATCAGTATGGCTTACGTTTATTCTTATTTACAAAGAAGTCTCCGCCTACTTTGATGGAGTCAACCATGAGTGGGTCAGGTGACGGTAGGGTGACTTCGTATGAAAGCTGTTCAGTCAGCCGGGCTGGGTCTGGTCCGCCGCCTTCTCCGGAAGGGGGGTCTGACAATGGTGTGTGGTTACCGGTTCTTATCGGTTCTAAAAAAAAAACGTTTTAGTGCATTTTTTCACAATACCCATGACACGGTCAGGAGCCGATAAGGGAGTTTTGCCTGGCGGTTGCCATAAAAAGGGTAAGTTGGTTAGGTTGGACATGTCTGAGAAACCCAAGAAAAAAAACGGGCCCACTGGGTTTCAGCACTGCAGTGAGTGTGGGGAGGTCTTTGCTAAGGCCGATCGCCACACCATCTGTGTTTATTGTCTTGGGTTTGACCACCTCAATTCAGACTGCTAAATATGTAAAAACATTCCCAAATCTACCCTTGAGAAGAGATTAGGTAGACTGAGGGAAAAGGAAGCCAAGAAGTCCTGTTTCAACTGAACCTGAAGGAGTGTCCTCTGACCAGGGCAGTACTTCTTCGGGCAAAAGGAGAGCCGATTACAAAGGATCGGTTCCGACAAAAAGAAAACACAAAGACAAATCGACCGGTTCGGATCCAGAGGTTCATGTTCTGACCGCCAAAGAGATAGCCAGAGCGATTCAGATTGTGGAATCGCACCGTCCGGTTCTGACCAGTCCTGCTCCTTCTGGCAGGGTTTGGTTCGGTTGGTTCCCCCGGTTCAAGAGTATACCCTTGAAGAATTTTATGAACCGGAATTTGAAGAGGAAGGGGATTTTGAGGATGATGATGTAAATGAGGGTCTGGATGTGCCTGTGGAACCGGACATCTCCCCAGATAGACCTTCAGGTGTTTCCCCTCCTAGGCTTTCTGAGTCCCCTTCTCACTTTGTTTTACAGAAAGGTGGCTGAAACCCTCCAGCTTCCTATGGAGGAGGCTGTGGAAGATCAAGAGGAGCCTGATTATGTAGAGATGATGGACATCCCAGGGTCCAGGAGACTGTCTCTTCCCTCCACAAACTTTGGGAAACTGACAAAAATCCTAAAGTCTCCCAACACTATACCTCCTGTGGATAGAAGAATGGACAAGAGGTATACACTTTCAGGCTCAGACACAGCGCTCTTATGTCAGCAATGCAGCCATGTTAGTAGTGCAGGCTGCTGCCTGTGACAAAGCAAATATTCCTTGGTTTCACACCCCCAGACAAGGACTCCAGGAAGATTGATGCCATGGCAAAGAAGCAGTACATGGCATCTTCCTTGGGACTCAGGCAGGCGACTACATGGCTCATACAGCCAGGTACCAGAAGTCCAGGTGGGACACTGTACTGGCACTGACTAAATAGTCCTCCCCAGCTAGCCAAGGAGCTGGAGGTGGTGGCTGCAGATGGGATTGAGGCATCTAAGGTTCAGTTTCATGCTGCTGTGGACTCTAATGATGTGTCATCAAGAGTCATGGCTACATCTGTGGTTCTTCGGAGGATGGCTTGGCTCAGATGTACTAGCCTCTCACAGGACACCCAGGCTAAGGCCATGGATTTTCCTCAGTGGGTAATTCTCTGTTTGGGGAGCAGAGAATTCTACATGACTAAATGGGTGAGTACAGGACCACTTTACAGGAGTGCTCAGGCCAAGGAAAGGCAGCAGTCTAGGGGCAGGGGCAGGCCTTTCAAAGGCCTTTTACCAAGCACAGGCCTCTTCTTTTCTCAAAGGGGGTTCTCCAGAGGGAGAGGCAGAAGGGGGATGAGCAGGGCTGCATCCACTCCTCAGCCTAAAGCCCCTGCGAAGCAGACACCCTGATGGGTCTGCCCATGCTCTACCCTGTTCCAGTAGGGCAGGCTGGATACTTTGTCCAGGACTGGATGTCTGTTACATCAGACAAGTGGGTCCTGAAAGTAGTAGCCAGGGACTGGTTCTCAGGTTAAAAATGTCCAAGATGAGAGCCAGATCTTTACCACCTGCAAATCTCTCGGAAACCCTTGCCCTAGAGGCAGAGGTTTCTTCTCTCTTAGCTTTAAGAGCCATAGAGAGAGTACCTACCCACAAGGGCAAAGGACTATACTCCAGGTACTTCCTGATCCCCCAAAAAGACAGGGAGTGATGCACCCATCCTAGACCTAAGATATCTAAACAAACATCTCTTAAAACCAAAGTTCAAGATGGTAACTCTGGGAATAATCCTTCCCTCTCTATGGCCAGGGGACTGGCTAGCCTCCCTGGACATCAAAGATGCCTACTTTCATATTCCCATCAGGTGCTCACACAGAAAGTACCTCAGGTTCGAGTTGCCCTCAGGCCATTATCAGTTCAGAGCAATGCCCTTTGGCCTAACCTCAGCCCCAAGGGTTTTCACAAAGTGCCTGGCAGTAGTAGTTGCCTTTCTAAGAAGGCAAAAGATTTCCATTTTTCCTTTCTGGACGACATTAATAGTGGGTCAGTCTCCAGACCAAGTCAAGTCTCACCTGCAAGTGACCCAGCAAGTGCTCACTTTCTAGGATTTCTTTTCAGCCTTCCCAAGTCAGTTCTCGAACCGTCCAGCTTCACCTTTATAGGGGCAGAACTGGGCACACCGAGCAAGAGTCTTTCTTCCTCTAGAAAGGGCAAGGGTTCTTATGGAACTAGCTTTTTTCAGCCTTCAGGTATCTCGACCAGCAAGGCATTTCCTCCAGCTCTTGGGCCACATGGCAGCTTCAACAGCAGTGGTCCAAGGGCAAGATTCCAGATGAGGGATATTCAGTTCCACCTGAGAGCTTTTTGGTCTCGAAGGATTCCTTTACCAAACTGATCCCAGTGACTCTGACCTTGATCCAAGCCCTCCAATGGTGGCAGGATCAGGACAATTTAAGACAAGGTGTTCCTTTTGTTACTCAGCCTTGTTCAGTGGTCCTTACCATGGATGCTTCTCTCCTGGACTGGGGAGCCCATCTGGGGTCCCTCATTCCCAGGGGCTGTGGTCCCCCCCAAGAATCCCCTCTCCACATCAATCTCCTAGCGCTCAGGGCAGTTTTTCTGGCCCTAAAAGCTTTCTCTCAGTCAGTACAGAACAAGGTGGTTCAAGTCAGAACAGACAACACCACCACCATGTGGTACATCAACAAGCAGGGAGGCACTCTGTCACGGCCTTGTGCACAGAAGTCGTGGAAGTTGTGGTCCCTGGCTTATTCCCTGCAAACCTCTCTTGTAGCAGTTCACCTTCTAGGCAAGGACAATATACTAGCAGATACACTGAGGAGGATCTTCAGGGCCATCACGAATGGTCCCGACCTCAGGTGTTGAAAGTGATATTTTCAAGGTGGGGCACTCTAGAGATAGATCTCTTTGCAGCCCCAGACAATCACCAACTCCCTCTTTTGTTGTAGACCTCCAGTCTTGGGCTCAGTCCCTCTGGATGCCCTGATCCTGAATTGGGAAGGGAAGTTTCTGTATGCCTTCCCCTTCCCACTCCTGTTAAAAGTTTTAGTCAAAATAAGGTCTCAACCTTGCAAGGTGATTCTGATTGCTCCAGGTTGGGCTAGACAGCCCTGGTACCTACCCCTGTTGCTGTCCCTAGCAGTCCATCTTCCCTTGTCTCTTCCCATGAATTATAACCTGTTAACATCTTTTCAGGAAGGATTTGGTACCCCAATCTTCAGTCTCAATCTCAAAGCATGGCTCTTGAAGAGTTAGTTTGCAGACCTGCATCTTTCCCAAGGATCTGATATCCTCAAGGCTTCTCAAAGCCTCCACTAGAAAGACTTACAACTCCAAATGGAAAAGATTCAGCATTTGGTGTTCTAAGAAGTATATTTCTCCAGACACTGCTGGATTGCCTACAGTACTGGATATGGTCCATCTTAATGGCCTCAGGCCTCAGACCAGCTACTCTCAAAGTACACTTGTTGTCTGTTTCATGCTTTTTGTCTGTGGGGAAGTCTTCCTCACTATCTTCCCATCCTGTGTTCTGTAATTTTTAAAGGATTGCTTCACGCCAATCCTTCTTTAGAGACCCTGCCCCTGCCTGGGATTTGAATGTTTGCATTGCTCAACTTATGCAATCCAGGTGTTTCAGGGAATTGCAACCCCTGTCAGTGGAACCTGATTTTATCTCATTTCACAGGGATAAAGTGGTCCTTAGAACTCTTGCCCAAAGTGGTTTCAGACTTCCATTTAAACCAGTCTGTGTCTCTCCCTGTTTTCTCCACTGATCATTCTTCCTCAGGAGAGAGGAGGCTACACAGTTTAGATGTCAAAATAGTCCTTTGTTACTACATAGAGCGTACCAAGGGTCACAGGTTTGACTCACTCCAGTTCCTCACTTATGGAGAAGTGGGAAAGGGCAAACCTGCCACCAAAAGATTTGTTGCCAGGTGGATTGTGTCTTGTATACAATTCTGCTATGAAAAACTGGGAAAAACTCCACCCTCAGGCCTGAGGGCTCATTCCATAGAGGTACAGCTGCTTCCCTGGCTGCTGCCAGAATATCCCTGTCTTAGAAATTTGTCAAGCAGCCACCTGGAAACAGTCCATACCTTTACCAAGCATTACTCTCTGGATATCCAGGCTAGGAGTGATGCTCGGTTTGAACATAGCAGTACTTCAGAGCCTATTCCCAAAGTAGGTTCTGTCCCTCCTCCTTGGAGGTACTGCTTGGTAGTCTGCAATTGTCAGAATACAGCACGACTTCATGTTTGAAGAAAAAAATACTCACCTTAGTAATTGTTTCTTCTAATGGAGTCTTGCTGTATTCTGACCTCCCTCCCTGCCTCCCCTCTCAGAACCTGTTTTTGGGAAGTGAGTGGGCAGGTGCAGTGTTGCACTCCAGGGGTGTTTTTTGCTTGCACCCTCCTCCTTTTTGTTTGGGTGCTGATTTATTATTGTTATTTGTGGTAGATTGGTTTTTGGGTTTCCTGACTTGAGTCTTCCTTGGGAATCCAAAACTTTTTTCAGCCAGTTGACTAATAGGAATTTTTACAATTTCCACATAGAATTTTTAGTTTAGTTGGGCTGGTAAGAATCTGACGGTTTAGGTTTGAAACACTCCAGACAGAGACTTCAACCGAGCTCGAGCTCAGCATTCTATGCCCTGCATAGAAAGTTGACTTTTTGTTCTCTGGGGCAGTTCAAAGGTTGGGAATCACTGCAATGGTCAGAATACAGCAAGACTCCCATTAGAAGAAACATAATTACTAAGGTGAGTAATTTTTTCATGCGGCTACCTGGAGCTCCGTGCATATTTTTGTTAAGCACTATGCCTTGGATGTCCATACCAGATGACATCGGTCATTTGGCAGGACAATCCTTAACGGACTTCTGTCCTAAAACATGAGCTTCTCTCTCCTGCCACCCATCTCGGGGGTATTATTTAGCTCGGTACTCTCCCATCAGTGTGAATGAGTGGTGGAGACATTATGTCCAGGAAAATATGGAGATTACGTACCTACCATAATTCTTGATATTTTTGGACGAAGTCTCCACCACTCCTTCACACACCCACCATCTCCCAAGCTCACGTCTCTGTTTCTGGTCTTCACTCCCTCAATGGTTGGACTGTGAAGGCTCTGTTTTTTACCCTTTTTACACGGGTCATTCGGACTATCTTGTTTCTGATTTTTAGGTTAGTCCTCTAGGTTAGTTACACTGCACCTCCTTGGAAAAAGGTACTGAGGCGGTTGGAGGGTCGACACCAAGATAGTCTGTACTGCACGAGCCTGACTCATAGTGCTGCTTTCTCGCGACTCCATCTCACACCGCCCTCTTGAAAAGTTTGGCTCTGCTTGGTCCTAGCACCTCTAAAGTACTCCCTTTAGTGTGAATGAATGGTGGAGACTTCATCCGGGAAGATCAAGAATTATGACATTTACGTAATTTCTATTTCCTGACTTATGGGGATGTAGGAAAAAGAAATCCAGAATCAAGCAATCAATCAAAATCTTTATTTATCCAGGCTAACATCGTTGAGAAAGCCATTTACAAGATGGACCTGGTTAGCTCCGGTCAAATGGTACAATGCATACAGAAAGATTTAAAATAGAGCCAAATAACACAAGTAAAAAATCATTAATGCAAGTAAGTACTCAATGTTACATCAGTCATATCAGTTCAGAGTGCTTCTGTAATATTTAAGGAGTACATAAGATGAGGCTTAGTAGGAACTTCAGTAGGAAGAGGTGATTGGCCGCACGTGTAGGGGGCTGACACAAGCACAGAATTTCAAAAATAGTGTAATCATCCAGTATCCCTGAATGTAACACACTAAACAGAAGGATAAGGGTCTTAACAGTCAAGGAGAAAAGTAATTACAACTCTTTCTGGGCAAATTTCGCATTGAAAACCGATTTATGTGTTTAGAACGGACACAGAAGCAGACTACAGGAACCAATTGGAAGCTAACGCCAAAGAGCGCACATTCTGATTGGACGGTTATCATATAATGCTTTGCTAATGGAGAGTCTGAGCTGAGGTTCTCAGTTGGCAATAGAGATGGCGCCGACTGCCTGGTGCCCAGGTTTCCCACACCTATGGGCAGGGAGCACGTGGAGAGCATATCCTTGGCAGGTGATGGAAGAAGGGGTCGGTATTAAGTACTGGGCCACGGACAATGGAACATCTGAACCAGCAGGAGGACCAAAACAGCAGGACAACAGAACTGGGTATTCCTTGATGCCTAAAGAGTGGCCCAACCATAGAAATTCAGAAAGGAGTGTAATCAGAGTCCCAACTCTTGACACTCTAAACAGGAAAAAAGAGAGGTAATAACTGTTAGGCAATAAGTAAGTACAGCGCTTTTTTTTGTGCAAGTTTTAGACAGAAAATCAGACTTTAGCTTAGTATTGAGGGAGACTGGAGACACAGGAGCAGACTTCAGGAGCCAGTCAGACACCAGAGCAGAAAAGCACTCGCATTCCCATGTTTACTGTTGTCAGTATCTCACTCCCCATTGTGTGCTCTTCCCCTGTTTTTTTGTTTCCCAGGTGCATTACCTTGCACATCTTTGCAGCTCAGATTCAGTGCAAAGAAGTGCAAGGTAATGCACCTGGGAAACAAAAACCCAGGGGAAGAGTGCACAATGGGGGGTGAGATACTGACAACAGTAAAAATGGAAAGGGACCTGGGGGTAATTATGTCAGATGACCTTAAGGTGGGCAAGCAGTGTGAGAAGGCAGTAAGGAAGACGGGGGGGATATTGGGATGCACAGGGAGGGGCATCAGTAGTAGAAAACAGGAAGTTGTTATCCCTCTGTACAGACAGTTGATGAGACCCCATCTGGAGTACTGTGTGCAGTTCTGGAGACCCCATCTCCGCAAAGACATACAGAGTGGAGGCTGTCCAGAGGAGGGCAACCAAAATGGTGCAGGGTCTGCACCAGAAGACATACGAAGAAAGACTAAAGGAGCTTAATATGTATATCCTTGAGGAAAGGAGGGAGAGAGGGGACATGATAGAAACTTTTGAGTACCTCAAGGGAATCAAAGTCCAAGAGGGTGGCATCTTTCAGAAAAAGAGATGTGCAAGAACAAGGGGGCACAATTTGAAGATAGAGGGGGGACGGCTCAGAAGTAATGTGAGGAAGTATTTTTTCACAGAGAGGGTTGTGGATGCATGGATCAGCCTCCCTGAGGAGGTCGTGGAGTCAAGAACAGCAGGGGAATTCAGGAATGCATGGGGTAGGAGGAAGTAAACTGTTGGTTAACTAGGATCTGCAGCTTATCTGTTAGGTAGGAAAATGGACAGACTAGGTGGGCCAAGCGGTCCGTATCTGCTCTCAAATTCTTTGTTTCTATGTTTCTGATTTGGTATCGGTAGTGCCGCACCTCGCTACTAAGGAGTCCGGTCTAGGTGTCTCAGGCGGCGGCTATGGAAGCGATAACCGCCCGGTATCCGCATTTCTCCCACCTGAGGGGCAGGGAGCCCCTCTAGGGCTAGTCTACTGCAGGGAAGAGAGAGAGGGGACAGAGGAAAGAGGTAGTAAGAGTGGAATGCAGTGGAAAGGGAATACGAAGATGAAATAGGGCAGTTAAATGGTACAGTTTAGAAGAATGAGCCACAGAATAAGCAAAATGTAAAAGACAGTAGGATGAGTAAGGTGTAGCGGCCGAGAAAACCATGAAGAGATGATAACCCTACAGGGGTTTCTAGAAGGGAAAAATATTTAAGGCACAAGACAGACACAGAGTTAAGGTCACCAAAGGTTTACAAGCGATCATAAATTGAACTACGCCAGAGGGCAGCAGCCTGATGCTTCAGACTAAAATTGGCTGAGGTAGCAATTGCATGGCTCACAAATATACCGAGCAAATAGAGATTTAAAGGCATTCATACTTGGAGGCAGCTTAATTTCAATAATTTTTGCACTTTGTGCCACAGTGTTGGCAACAGGAAACTAATGGCCACTCTGCCATAGTGAGAAGAAGCCTTGGGACGTAATGTATGTGATGTAGGATGTGCTTCTAGGGCATACATTCCTGGCTCACTTAGTGAAGACAGTCTATTATATATTGTGAAGCCGCTCAAGAAGACTAAGTCCAAAGGACTATGTTTCTATTACGCCTAACATAAGAGGATCACCCATGGCTTTGTACAAAGGAACAATGATGAGGAGACCAGTTATAAGCCAGATGACCCTGTGGTAAAGCGTATCCAACTTTGTAAGCGAGGCTTTGGGACATTGACTATAAAGGAAATCTGCATAATCGATCAACGAAAGAAAAGTAGTTTGGACAAGGTGCACTTTTGCATATCTAGTAAGAAACTGGTTAATTCTAAAGAATAGACTCTACCTTAACTTCTTTACAAGGTCCTCGACATGCTCAGTTAATGATAGATTATGGTCTAACCACACACCTAGGTATTTAAATTTTGAGACAAACTCCAGTTTCTCTTCAAGAATTGTGGTAATCTGAGGTAGCGCTCCAGAGCTGGTCAGATTCATCACACGGCTACAGGCCGAGAACAACATTGCTTTTTTTTTTTTTTTAGCATTTAGAAGAAGTTTTTTTATGGAGGAGCTGGTTCTGGATCTGGTTAAATTCCTTTGGAGGTCAGTACAAGCGGCCTCAGGTGTCGGATGACTTGTGTATGTACAACAGTGTCGTCTGCAAACAGGTGTATATTGGCCTTGATAATACTGTTATCAATGTTCTTAACATAGGTTGTGAATAGTAAGGGACCTAGTATGGATTCTTGGTATTCCCTCAGTAGAGGTTTGAGTGGGGATAGATCACCCTCTCGTTGATTTGTTGGTGGTCTTACAAGGTACTCTGTAAACCAATGCAAAGAAACAGAGTCTAGGGCCTATACTCTTGAGAAGAGAGAAGCAAGCTATGATCCACTGTGTTCTAAAGCCAGATTGCATAAGGTTTAGTAGGTTATTGAATTGAGGTAGTCCCTTAGTTGGTTGCTGACAATCTTTTCCAGAAGTTTCGCAAAGTTGGGTGGAGGGAAATTGGTCTATAATTGTCATGGTCACAGGGATCCCCTGATTTAAACAATCTAAAAGGTCTGTTTCTCGCTGGATAGTTAAGTGCATTCATTTTTGCTATTCCAAAGCTGGAAAAGAGCCCCTGCAGGGCTTGAGGGCCCATTCCACAAGGTGCACAGCTGCTACCATAGCGGATGCCAGGATGTTCCATTAGTGGAGATCTGTAAAGAGGCTACCTGGAGAACAGTACACACCTTGCAAACATTACAGCCTGAACACACAGTCCAGAAGTGATGCCAGGTTTGGCAAAGTAGTCCTGCAGAGTCTGTTTCCTAAGTAGGTTCTGTGCCCACCTCCAGAGATACTGCTTTGTGGTCTACAAGAGTTAGGAATACTGGGAATTCCTGGGGTGAGAAGAAAAAATACCACAGTAATCTTGTTTCTTCCAAGGTATTCTCCAGTATTCATAACTCACCCACCCTGCCTCCCTTCTAGAACTAGTGGCCTCCAAGCTGAGTAATCTGTGGAGGGTGCCACACACTGTCATATCTGTTTTGAGTCCTTGTGGGTATTGAATTTCTTCAGGTGATTCTGACATGAAAGGGGGTGTTTTTTCCTCCAATTGGGGGTTTGTTAGGTGGTTGTTATGATTATTATTAGATAGCTATAGCTCTTGGTGTGTCCTGTCCTTGCAGGCTCTCCATGAAATATGAAGCATTAGAACATAGGCACTTGATAAGGGCAGCATTTGAAAAGTGGCATGAGTGAATGATGATTCCATCATTAGCATACATTCTATCTCCGGTCAGTTCTATCCTAAAGGCTGACTGCAAGAGTTATGAATATTGGAGAATACCTTGGAAGAAACAAAGATTACTGTGATAAGTTATTTTTCTTTTCAGCAGTCTGTCTTGCCTATTATGTGGAGTGCTGGTGTCTCTCCTGGTTTCCCAGTGGGAGGTCCTACAAGCATGATCTCTGGGAGGGTTCTGAGGAGAGGAGGGGCCACCCACATTTATATAACTGCTGGTGTGTTACGTCATAGTGGGCGGCCCCGGCTTGCAAATGATAGGTAATTCGAAGAGAAAATCTACTATGAGGTGAAGAAAACTTCGACAAAAAAGCGGACACTTGATCACTGTTCTATCGCTTGCCGAACGTACCGAGGTGACGGCGGGAAGGAACTGGAGAGCAGGCGCGGGACCACCCCTTTTGTAGTCGGGCTGACTTCACCTGACATCCCCGCTGATGATTACTGTCTACAAGTTTGCCATTCGACCTGACGCCAGGGGCACAGTCCATGGTGAAGACCTGATTGCAGTGAACCTTTCCTCAAGATCTACTGTTACGTAAGTTCTTACGTAACTGCAGATCTTGGCATTTCCGAGAGGGCTCTTGCAGCAGGTAATTACATAGACTGATGCCGGCAGGGTCAGGACCCCACGGAAAATTCTTTAGCTGGCAGTCTGTATGTGGACCGCCCCCATGTCAGGTGACCGACCTCAAGCGATGTCGGTATAAAGGGCGGTCCCCATGCCCGCCTTCCAGTTCTTTCCGCCATTAGCTCGTGGTTCGCGTCCGCCGTAGTAAAGTTCAGCGCCGCCAGCTCTGTCGATAATTTTACCACCTCTACTCCGCTCATTCGACAAATTTGTTTGATTTTCGGTGTGTATGTCGCCCCTACACCCTCCGAGCACAAGAGCAAGTGCAACTCTCGCGCGCCAACTCCGCAACAAGGATGGCCAATGCCTCTTCTGTCTGGGCACAGATAATCAGGTGGAGAAGTGCCAACACTGCCTCAAATGCAGCGCTGCCACCGGAGTTGAAAAGCTCCGTCAGGCTTCCACTTCAAGGCCATCGTAAGAAGAAGGATAAGGAGAAGCACTGACTGGGGCTCCTCGACCGCGACTTCAGCCTGAGTAAGCACAGGTAACGTCCCCCCAGGTGCCCGCCTGTGACTGCTATCTTGGAAGTTTCCGAGGCGTCGGCCCGCCCGTCTGGCTGCGCTGGCCTTTCAGGCGCTCCAGGCTATTGGAGGCCACCACTCCTGGTGGGCAAGGCCAGCGCCAGCGGTTTACTGGTCTTGGAGCGCTCTGGTAGTCAGACGCCGGGCTCCTCTGACGCAGCCCGGAGACGGTATCTGTCGCTCGACCTTCGGGCAGTGTATGACATCTGTTCCGTCCGACCAGGCCGCTCCTCCTTCATGGTCTGCCTCGGGTGACGGGTCCGCTAAGTCAGACTTCTGTTCCTCTGACGTCCGCCTCGACTCTGCCAATACGCCAGATGTCTGTCCTGACGCCCGCCAAGGCAGCTGAGCAGACACTAGACTCCCTCTTGTCCGCTGTTCCTGGCTTCCCACAGCCTTCGCTGTCCTCCGGGGACCCTGGGTCTCCCAGCCTGCCCGGGATTTTCCTCCTCCTTCCCGGGCGATGCCGAGGATCATGCTGCGACTTGTCAGGTCCCTGTCCAATTGGGCCAGACGACCTGACACCGGTTCCCTGGACGCCAGCCCAGACGGTGGTTTTGCCTACGCTGGGTGTCATCCCTCTCCCGGATGCTGCCCCAACGCTGGGCCCAGTGCCCACCGGGCCTCCTGTTCTAAGCCCGCCTGCCAGGCCGTCTGCCCAGTCAGACCCCCAGGTTCCTGGGTATCCAGCCCCATCGTATCCGCGACGGCAGTATCCAGTGTCCCAGTACCAGACGCCGGCCTATCCAATGCCGCAGTACACGGTGCCTCATTACCCAACGCCGGGTTACCCGTCAGGTTATGGCTACGCGCCATTCGGATACACTCAGTATTCATATCCCCTTCCCTCCTCCTCTTCCACCGCCCCCTCTGCCGCTGGTGGATTTGAAGGAGACTCTGGCCTTCTGGTGGGCTGAGGCCAAGGCTCAGAGAGGTGGAGAGTCATCTCCCGGCGACTGTGCCGATCTCGGTTCCCGTATGCCGAGACACTGGACTCCTCCCAACCTTGGATACCAGAGGCGAGCCTCCAGTTCCAGAGCGGGGCAGGGTACGCTTTCCCGAGGGCTTCCCAAGGGTCCATTCCTCCCTGCACCGAGGGGGGCCTTCCTCTTCCTCCCTCAGATGACTCCGATGGTTTCGGACCGGACAACGAGCCTCGTCCTCCGGATAAACCCATGCCTAGGACTCCTCTGAAGTCACTTCCGGAGGATCCTTCCTTCACAGAGTTGCTGTACAAAATCCAGGAGGTTCAGCAGTGGCACTCCTTGGAGCCAGATCCACAGCGTAAGAAGCTCGCTGCACACCTGGATCTACCCGAGACTGCTCAGACCCTGGTGCCACCCTGGACTGAGCCTCATGCCGATCTTGTCTCCACTATTTGGAAGCAACCATCGGCAATAGCCCCTCTTGCCCGGAAGTCGAACAGACTATATCAGGCTGCTGAGGGTGCTGACTCCCTTAATTCTCACCCTCGAACTGACTCGGTCGTGATCAGCACCGCTCACGGTCGATCAGCTAACCCAAAGCATTTGAGCTCGTCGCCACCTGACAAAGAATCCCGCCTTCTGGACCAGTATGGCAAGAAGGACTTTGCTTCTTCCACTCTGGGTATTAGGGCCCTGAATTATGTCCATCATATGGGGGATTACCAGAAAACGATTCTTAGCAAGGTGGAATCCAAGTTGGACTCCCTTCCCAATTCGCAGGTGAAACAGGAAGTGGCTAGTCTTGTCCGCTCTGCACGTTCGGCCAGTTGGCACATTCTTCGTGCCACATACGATGCAGTGGACGCTGCTGGTAGGAGCACTGCTTTCACCGTTGATTTACGGCGACATGCCTGGCTCCGTGTGTCAGGGTTGGTCCCGGAAGTGCAGTCTGCTATCCAGGATGCGCCCTTCCGGTTTTCGGTGCTATTCGGGGGTGATATCAAGGACATTATCACCGATCTGCAGGAGAAGGGGACTGCACTGAAGTCTGTGGAATCCATGTACAAACCCCCTCAGGTGCAGCGTCATCCCTTTCGCAGACGGAATCAGCAAACAGTGAAACCTCAGGGGAAGTGGGCCAATAAACGCTGCCAAGCCCCCCGCCCAAAAATGCAGCAGGGGCTTCAGCCGCGACGCTGCCTCAGACCACCTGACTCTCTTCCTCTCCCACAGCCTCTGGGATCTCCAGAGAAACCAGTAGGAGGGAGGGTCTCCCTTCATCTTCCGGGTTGGGAGAAGATAACTTCAGATACCTGGGTGCTCCAGCTGATCGCAGAAGGACACTCAGTAGAGTTTCTTTGGAAACTTCCCTGAACCCCCCTCCCCAAAGGTTGTCGTACTCTGGAGCATCTTCTCCTGGTTCGGGAACAACTCTCCGCATTTGAAGGGGCTATAGAACCCGTCCTCCTTCCTCTTCAAGGGACGGGGTACTATTCTCATTTCTTCCTGGTCCCGAAGAAGTCGGTTGACATGAGGCCGATTCTCGCCCTCAGCTCCCTGAACTTGTTCTTAGAGTACAAGAGGTTCGGGATGCATTCTCTGCAGAGTCTTCTGCCCCTTCTTAGGCAGGGACAGTGGCTGTGCGTTGTGGATATGCAGGATGCTTACCTGCATATCCCTATCCGCCCATCCCACCGCAAATACCTGCGTTTTGCATTCCAGGGGGACCACTACCAGTTCAAGGCCCTCCCATTTGGTCTTTCCTCTGCGCCCCGAATATTCACCAAATGCCTTTTGGTGGCAACGGCCTACCTGTGTACCCAGGGGGTGCAGGTTTTCCTGTACATGGACGATTGGCTCCTGGCAGCACCGTCCAGGGAGGAACGCCTGTGTTCCCTTTTCCTTACCCAGCAGGTTTTCACCTGCTTGGGTATTACTGTCAACCACTCCAAGTCCCTCTTGTTCTGTCCCAGAAGCTTCAGTTTATCGGGGCGATCCTGGACACGACCTCGGGCATGGCGTTCCTGCCATCTGACAGGGTAGCCACACTCCAGGCCCAGGTCAGCCTGTTGTCCAGCCGCAGGCGGGTCAGTGCCAGGTTGGTCCTTCGCCTCCTCAGGCTCATGGCGGCCGCGGATTCCAACAGTCCCTCGTGCTCGGCTCCACGTGAGAATTTCTCAGTGGATGCTTCGGTCTCAGTGGGATCAGTTGATGAACGACCTAGATCAACTCGTTCTGGTTTCCACTCCTGTGGCTCGGGACTTGCAGTGGTGGATGGTTCAGTAGAACCTTTGCCGGGAATTCCCTTCTGTCTCTCTTCCCCCCCCCCGGCCCCAAGACGCTGACTACATAATGCCTCGGGCGAGGGTTGGGGAGCCCATCTCTGGCCTCACAGGACCCAGGGCTCCTGCTCCAAGCTTGAGAAGTCTCTTCACATCATTGTGCTCGAGCTTCAGGTAATGCTGTACGCTCTTCAGGCTCTGCATCTGCTTCCCGGTCACTTGGCGATACAGACAGACAATATGTGTGTGGTCTGGTACATCATCAAACAGGGAGGAACTCGTTCCCACCCTCTTTGCAGGGAGGCGATGCAAGTTTGGGATTGGGCAGTGCAGCACTACCTTCACCTCATGGCCATTCCGTCCCAGGGTCGAGAACATCTTGGCAGATGGACTTAGTCAGTCGCCTGCTCAAGCTCACGAGTGGGAACTGGATCAGGGGTCGAGATGATATCTTCTCGTTGGGGAACACCACAGGTAGACCTGTTCTCATCCCCTCAACGCAAAACTTCCAGACTTCTGCTCGCTCATTCCAGGCGTGCATTTTTTGAGGGATGCTCTGTCTCTAGACTGAAAGGCAGATTTGTCTATGCTTTCCCCCGATCCCATTGATTCCGAGGGTCTTGCAGAAACTCAGTTCAGAAGGAGCTCGAATGATTCTGATCACTCTTTTTTGGCCCAGGCAAGTTTCATTCTCTTCTGCAACAGTACTCTGAGGAACCTCCTCTTTCTGTCGCTACTTTTGCTGACCCAGGATCAGGGGACCTTGGTCCATCCAGGCCTCAAGTCCTTTCAGTTGCATGTGTGGCTCCTGCAGACGTAGCTCAAGCCCGATTCGGGCCCCCACCCCCAAGTAGCTGAGATTGTGGTGGAGGCTAGGAAACCCTCCACCAGATCTACTTATGCCATGAAATGGAAACGGTTCACTATTTGGGCAGCTTCGAAAGATTTCAAACCCTTCTCGTGCTCTGATGGGTGGCTTCTGGGTTACCTGCGACATGTCTTTGATCTGGGTCTCAGCCACTCCTCCTTAAAGGTTCTCATGGCAGCCATCTTGGCCTACCATGTCCCCTTTGCAGACAGGATATTTGCTCAACTAGAGGTGTCTAAGTCCTTTCTTAGAGGGGTCCTCCACTTGTGACCCCCTGTCCGGTTCCTGACCCTCCTTGGGATCTGAATTTTATTCTGAGACGCCACTCTGCCCCCCTTGAGCCGCGCAGCCTCAGCAGACCTAAAGTTCCTTTCTTGGAAAACTGTCTTCCTAGTGGCCATTACTTCTGCTCGAAGGATTTCCGCGCTCCAGGCCGTGATGTGCAAAATCCCGTACTTGATTTTTCACAAGGAACGTGTGGCTCTGCGTACCAACCCTAAATTTCTTCCTAAGGTGGTAGCGGAATCTACGCTGAATCAGTCCATAGAGTTGCCTGCCTTCTTTACGCAGCACTCTAATCACAGAGAGTACCTCCTGCATACTTTGGATGTTCACCAAATTCTGAGATACTCCACCAACAGGACGATGGATCTCAGAAAAACTGATCAACTGTTCGTCTCTTTTGCTCATAAAAGAGAAGGCAATGCTGTTTCTAAGCAACGCCTGTCAAAAGGTTGGCTCATTGTATCACTTTCTGTTATGACAAGTACAACAAGACCCTGCCAGGTGAAGTCAGAGGCCAGGCCACTCCACCAGAGGGGTTGCTACTCCTGCAGCTTGTTTCAAGAATGTGTAAGCGGCTGACATTTGCGCAGCTGCCACTTGGACTTCTGTACGCCTTTATAAAACATTACAGTTTGGACATTGCCTCTCGCCGTAGAGCAGGCTTTGGGTTGGCTGTTCTGCAAGGTCTCCTTTCTTAAGGCCTTTACAGCCTGAGGATCTATTTCTGAGTAGCTTTCCTCCTCCCGTTGCTTCTCCTTATTCCAGACTGCTTGGGACTCAGTCCTATACGTAATTACCTACTGCAAGAGCCCTCTCAAAGTAAGATAGTACAGTTACGCAAGAACTTACCGTAACAGTAGCTCTTTGAGAGAGTCTCTTGCAGTAGGTAATACCTTCCCGACCTCCATCCCTCTAAGCTTTTTCAGCTCCTTTTCCAGGATGGGAACTATCCGCTTCTCTCTCTTCTCGCCTTTTGGCGGGAAAGAACTGGAAGGTGGATGTGGGGGACCGCCCCTTTATACTGACGTCTGTCACCTGACGTGGGGGCAGTCCCCCGCCAGAGACTGCTAGCT
Organism: Neoceratodus forsteri; assembly: GCA_016271365.2. Lineage (NCBI taxonomy): Eukaryota > Metazoa > Chordata > Ceratodontiformes > Ceratodontidae > Neoceratodus > Neoceratodus forsteri. The sequence goes on from CM057451.1 coordinate 93,780,973, forward strand.
AGAAATTTTTCTGTGGGGTTCTGACGCCTGCCGGCATCAGTCCTATATGTAATTACCTATTGCAAGAGCCTCTCTCGAAGATCTACTGTTACGGTAAGTTCTTGCGTAACTGTACCTTTTTTATGTGGTCTGAGCACTGATGCGGTATAGTTCCAAAGGTGTGGCCTGATGAAAGAGATTCTCTCGAAGATCTAGTTCTTACATAACTGTTCTGTCTTACCCAAGTTAGTCTTCATCATTCATCACAATTGGATCTAAGCTGGAGGACTGGACTCTCGTGGGGGCATGTTTCTTTAAGAACTTTGGAGTCGGGTGCGCCATGTCAGAGACTGCATCACCCACAGGGCCGACATATTACATGGTGCTCACCGGCTATAACTGACGCTGCACCCAACCCCACCCCTACCGCCTCAGTTCTGTTTTTCCTGGCATCGAGGAAGGGTCTCTTAGAGGGAGTTCTCCAAAAACTGCATGAGCTCTTTGCGGGTTTTGGGCCTTGACATCATAAGTCTCTGCACTGCTTCGTGCCACTGATTATTTTCTTTTTCTTTATTTTCCTTGTTTTGTGAGTGTGGCATTGAGTTTTTCTTCCTGTTTGTTTTATTTATTTCTGTCAGCAGCGATGTTGGGTTTTGGGCCGGAAAAGTCTTCATAAAAAGTGGGAACTGCCCCCCTGCATCAGTACCCCTATGACAACTCCATGACCTTTACTGACCCACAGGACTGTTTTTCCTGTTTGGGTCCCTACCACGCTATGGACGAGTGCAGTGCCTGTTTTTCGATGGACTACTGCACCCTTGTTATCCACGTGATAAGGTTAGGGCGAGACACCTCCCCCCAACCCTTTGGTTGACGGCATGGCACCCAGGATGCCAAAACAAGGTCTTTGGGCTCCCCCTTTGGCCCTCCACGGTTCTGTATGGACCAGTGGAGAGCAGACCCCTGTTTCTCATCTTGCTGGAACAAGGGGTCTCCGCAAGGGTTTAGTGGTCCAGTCATCGCCGTCTGGGGGGGGGGGCTGAGCACCTCTTGAAGTCCAGTGTCATTTTGGAGGCTCGCGTGACCTCGGTTGTGGGGCCGCAGCTATATGCTCAGCCTGCTCCAGTGATTCCCTCTGTGCCACCTCTGATCCCAGTGCCAGCGAGCAAGGCAGCACCGACCGTGCACGCGGGCTCCCCTTCGATGCTGCTTTTAGTACTGGAGGTCCTAGGATCCAGGGGTAGCAAGCCTGGAGATCTCCCTGATCTCGTTCTCCACCTCTGAGAGCGAGGATCAGGATGATCCTGACTGGTTCCCTGATTCTGAGGAGTCCCTGGATGCCTCCCTGGTCAACATGAAGCCTTTTGTGAGTTTGGAGCCTGTGGGATCTCCCCTTGGTGCCGCCTGCAGCACCTCCCCTAAGCCTTCGGACGCCGGGAACTCTTTTGGTGTAGGCCTGGACACCAGTGGAGATAGCAGGCCGGGTTCAACGCTGAATCATGAGTCTGTGCTATCTCGGGTGCTGGGTCTGCTTCTGCCACTTTTTGGGTGTGGAAGCGGGTTCCGGTGCTGGGGACGGTGCCAGGAAGGAGTCTGGGGTCATCTCTACAGCTGCTCAGACTTCTCCCTCTCATGCTAGTCCATACTCTTCCTCTAGGCTTCTTCCAAGGGGCAGGTCCCTTTCTAGTGGGGCAGGGGTCGGCAGGTTGTGGGGGGGGGAGCCTTAGTGCTGACTCTTCCGTGCTTTCCCCTCCTCTTAGTAAGGATGCTGCAGTTGGTGGGGACAGGAGCCACCCGACGGGCACTGTACAGTTCCACTCTCCTCACCTTTGGGCCCCCCAGGCTACCACCCATTTGCCCTGCTGTTGTTGGGGCTCTGCAGTGGGCTAGGTAGGCAGCCCCTCCCCGAGGGATCCTGGGCGGTTTTCCAGCCCTTGTAGAGGACCTCTGGTTCATCAGAGCTCCCCCCCTTTCATCCTCTGCCTCCCCTTCCTGCAGGTCAGCTTGGTCCTACGGGGGCTCCTGACCTGGGACTAGTTCAGGGGGTTGACGGCTGTGTTCCCAGTGTATCTGAGGGCACTAAATGGGGTCATCTTTAGACCCAAAACCCCTGTACCGCCTCCCACTGAACCCAGCTCCTCAGTCTTCCACTTCCTCCACAGAAGAAGATTCCTCACTTCATTGTTCTGCTGATGCTGGCTATCTCCTGTCAGCGCTTCCTTGCGGAGATGTTGGAGGAGCTGCACATTTCCAACTTTGCAGGCACAACCCTGCTCATACGACATTGGCATTTTTTGGAGGAATACAGTGCTGACCATCTGGTCATACCTCCTGGCCCAGGCCATTTGTGGAGGCTTCGTACAGTGTCTGGCAGCATCCCCCTGCCTCAGCTCCTGCCCATAGGGACTGCATGCGTAGGTACTACACTCCTGTGAGGTGCCATGTCTCACCCCTCTTTGGGAGTAGAGTTCCTTGGTACCCCTTCCAGGCATTGGCACCCTCGGCACGACTGCTCCCCTAGAGTCTGACTCAGCTGAGTTTGACTACTGGGGAAGAAATGTGTTTGTGGCTGAATGCCTCCTCCTTTTTATTTTAGCTCATCAGGCTCACCATGTAGTCTACTCCAGGCACCTCTGGATGTTGCTAGGTCAGCTCCTAGCTTCTGTGTCTGACTGTGAGGAAACCCAGCAAGCCATCGGCCTTTCCGCGTGGGGACTGGAGCTAGCAAGATATCTTTCTGGAGTGGCGTACATCGTTAAGGAGGTGGCCTCCAGGCTGGTGGGAACCTCAGTCTGCATAGCATGGTTTCACCTGTGCTGCTGTCACCCTTGGCACAGCATAGGTGCTTTCCTCACCTTTCAGGTGCCCTCTCTCAAGGCAGGCGTGAGCTACAGTGGCATCTTCCATTTCCCAAGGCTTAGGAGCCTCCGCCTGCCCTGGCAGTTCAGTACTCGCCGCCAGGCCAAGGGGCCTCCACCTCTTGTAACTCCCCACAAGCGGCTGAGGGAACTGTTTCCTCAAGGTTTACCAGCTCAGCACTCTGACCTAGTCATGAAGAATCATAGAAAGTGTCATCAGAAAAGGACCCACGGCCCATCCAGTCTGCCTGTACCTCTCTCCCACCCCACCCCCAAGACCCTCTCCCTCCATTGCCAGCCTGCCTGTTAGGCCCATGTACCTATCCCAGGCTCCTTTGAAGTTGTCTCACTGTATCCACCTCACCATCATTTCTGGCAGACTGTTCCGTGGCTGACCACCCTCTTAGTAAAGAACCTCCCCTGATGTCCCTCTGAATCTTCCCCTTCCAGTTTGTAGCCATGCCTTCTAGTGGAATTATTCTTACTCATTCCTAAGATGCCATCAACCTTAACCTTGTTTATGCCTTTCAAGTATTTGAACGTCTCCACCATATCCCCCATCCAGTGCGTGTACAGGCCCAGCTCTCCCAGTCTCTCCTCAAAAGACTTTCCCTGCAGCCCCTTCACCATTTTGGTTGCTCTTCTCTGGACCCTTTCCAGTCTGTCCTTGTCCCCTTGTAGGTGTGGCCTCCAGAACTGGACCCCATATTCCATGTGTGGTCTGACCATGGTTTTGTATAGTGGCAGAATCATCTCCCTCCTCCTGCTTGTGAATCCCCTCCCTATGCATGCCAGCATTCTAAGTGCCTTTCCTGCAGCTCTGTCACACTGACTCCGGACTTTCAGGTTGTCTGAAATAGTAATCCTTAGGTCTCTTTTTTTGTTCTGTTACCTCCAGCTCCTTCCCACCAATCCAGTACTTTACCTTTTGGTTATTTCGCCCTATATGCATAATTCTGCACTTTTTTGTATTGAACTGCAGCTGCCACTTTCCTGACCACTCCTCCAGCCTAACCAAATCCTTCCTCATATCCTCCACCACCCCTTCTGCCATATCAACCCTATTGCTGCATATCTTCTTGTCATCAGCAAACACACACCTTCCCCCAAAGACCCTTCATGATGTCCCCAGTGTATATGTTGAAAAATATGGGTCCCCACACAGATCCCTTGGGAACCCCACTTGTTACCTGTTCTTCCTTTGAGTGTACCCCATTCACTACAGCCCTCTTGTGTCCTTCCCTCGAGCCGATGTTCTAACCAGCTTGTGAGCTTGCTCCCCACTCCTAAGCTATCTACCTTGCTTATCAATCTCCTGTGGGGACAGTGTCAAATACCTTCCTGAAGTCCAGGTAGGCCATGCCCTCCCTCCCCCCATGATCCCATATCTCCATCACTCTTGTCAGAGAGTTCAATCCGTTGGTCTGACAGGACCTACCAGCTGTGAATCCATGTTGATTATCATTTAGGAGGCCTTCCTCTTCTAGAAATTTTATTACTCTTTCCTTAATAAACACCTCCATTATTTTTCCAATCACGGACGTTAGGCAAACCGTGGTAGTTTCCGGCTCCTCCCTTCCTCCCTCAATGTAGAGGTACTACTTAGGCCCTCTTCCAGTCCCCAGAAACCCTTCCTTGTGCAGTGACAGGTTAAATAACCTTGTGAGTGGTGTTGCCAACTCCTGTCTTAATTCTTTGAGTACCCTTGGGTGAATCCGTCAGACCCATCACCTTATCCATCCATGGCTTTCCTAATTCTTCCAGTACCCTAGCTTCCATTGAAAGAACTTGAGTCCATCTCACTACCCATTCTTCCGTTACTTTTCCAGCCGGTCCATTACTCCCCACCATGAAGGCAGATACAAGTATTTGCTCAGTACCTCTGCCTTTTATATCCCCTTCCACCATTGCCCTTGAGCTTCATAATCCCATGCTTCCCTTTCTTCTGTCGCTCACGTATCTGAAGAACTTTTTGTCTCCCCTTTTTGCCTCCCTAGCTGTATCTCTTCCTTTTTGGCCTTTCCCCATTTGATTGCCTTCCCCGCTTCCCGAAGTTTTTCCTTGTATACCTCCATGTCTTTGTCCCTCTGCGATGTTTTATATATCGTGAACGCCCTCCTTTTCTCCCTAACTGCACTCCTTACTTCAGTTACGAACCAAAGTGGTTTCCTCTTATTCTTTTTCTTGCTAACCATCCTAACACACAGTTCTGTCACCTTCAGTATTCCTCTCTTTATTCCCCACCCCCCAGAGCTCCGCCAAGTCTTCCTTACCTTCTGGTTCTTCTTAAACCAGCACTCTAGTGTTGGAATTGCTTTTATCCTGACCGTTTCTGATTTTAAACTTTACTGTTCTATGGTCACTGTCGCCCATAAATTTTCCCCCTAACCTCCACAGCCCTTGACACTGTCCTTATTTGTCATGGGATGAAGATTGAGTTGGTAAGATATGAAAATTACGATTCACCATAATTTTGATCTTCCCAAGTATCTTCACCATTCATCGACATCCCCACCTCCATCACCCATGGCCAGGCATTGGGCAGCGCTCCTCCCTGAAATTCCTTTCATCCCCTCCTTCCCATTATTCCAAGTTTCACAAGGGTTAATTTTTTTGGGGGGGGGGTTGGGGGGCGCCTGACTCTTCTCGGCAAACCTTGCCCTTCCTTTTTAGGTTTGATTCCTCCATACCTATTCTGTGGCTCGGTTCTGTTCTCACAAGCCATCTTTTTTGAGGTGGGAGTTAGGGAAGGAAGGTGGAATGGAGACATTCAGTTCTCCTCCTTCCTCTTCCTTGCTCAGCCTTCTCTCCCTAGAGGGTTCTTCTTCAGAAGTACAGACATATTCTCCAGGAGATACCTCCTTCTGTCTTTTCAACTTACATCTTAGGCCTCTTCTTCCGAGGCCATTTAAAAAAAAGGGGCGGGTGGTACTCTCAAAAGAGTAACAGCAGGGGGATCACCACGTCCTGTGATCCCCTCACCCTGACCCCTTTCCAGCCTCACCGATCCTTGGCCCTGAGTCTCTTTTTCACAAAAAAAAGAGAAGTTTTTGCCATGCAGGGACCGTCTCCTACACTACCTTTTCTTGGCTCATTCCTTGGAGAACAGAAATTCCTGGTTTCCTTGATTCTGTACAAGGATGCTAGTCTTTTTTCTTTGGGCTTTCCAAGCGCTGATAGGAGCAGTTGACACATTTGGTTCCTTCTACCCTCTCTAGAGGAACATCAGCCATGAGGGGTGCTGACTACCTCTCTTTCTGTAGGGCTGCCCAGTGCTCTGGCTATCCCTACCCATGTCCATCATACCATCTCTAATCTTCCTTATAGCCAGCCTTATAATTTTTAGATCTCACTTCGAGAGGGAGCTCTTGCACTAGGCTATAACAATTAGGATTATGCTGCCAGGCACTAGGACCCCACAGGAAATTTTCTAGCTAGACGTCACCTATGGTATAACAGGGCAGTCCCCCGGCACCACCTCAGTCCCCCCACCACCACCACCATCGCCCCATGCATTTTGGCCCCATGGACACCTCTTGCTTCCAGTCTACCACAATTTTCACACTTTACAAAATTACCGCTTTCTCGTGCTTAACAACTGTTTGAGTGTCACGTCTCCCCCACCACCACCACCACCACCACATCTTCATCACACCGGTGAGACTACAGGTGTGCGTGCAGAAATGGATCCGTGAGACTTTCAGTCTGCCTTTTGTGCCTAGGCCCCAGTCACAAGCTGGACGCCTGTCTGCATTGCCTTAGTTTTAACCGCCGCACCAAGAGCTGCTGATTAAAGATGCTAAAGGCTTACCTTTGAACAAGAAGTGCCATGCAGAAGACCCACTCAGACCCCAGCTCGCCTTCTTCCTCGGCCAGAGGGACCTCCCCAGAGAAGAAATCCAGCAGGAAGCACCATCACCACGACAAGGACAGATCCAGGTCAGAATCCTGCTTGAGGTCCTTGCGTGAATAATCAGAGTTCCTACTTGGCGCAAGGTCAGACTCTTCCCTCTGGTTTCCTTGCTTTGCTTGGGTTACCGTCAATGAAGTCTCCCACCCCCACCAGACATCAGGCAGGGGGTCTTCAGGGCAAGGGCCATCCTAAGGCCCCCATCTCTCTGACAATTAGGCCCCACAAACATTCCCTTGGCCAAAATCGGGAGGTTCCAACAGTGGGTCGGAGCCCACCGTCCATAAGGCTGCTCCTTCTGGGGCGCCGGACAAGACGACACAATGAGCTCTGATGCAAAGAAAAACATTGTTCACCCAAGAAGCCGTCGACTGAAACCCCAGTCTGCCGGCCAGCCACTTCTGCAACCAATGCTCCAGCCGAGTCGTCAGGGCAGACGATGCCTTCTAAGCCGTCCGACCCCAAGAGCTCCAAGAAGACTCTATCGTTGGAACAGCTACCAAAGGACCTAACACCAGGCTCCAAACAGCCGATCACCTCACCCTCCCATCCCCCCTCGGGTGCCAACGGACCATATGCCAGGGCACTTGATGCCAGAGAAAGAGGCACCCCCAGACCAGACGCCCGATAATGAAATGCCAGACCAGACAACAGGGCATTCTAACCCTGTGGGTCCAACGCCAGAGCCTAGCGGTGCTCCCAACCCAGCGCCAGACCCACCACAAGCACCTATGGTTCCTCTAGCTGAAGTGGAGGTATTGTTCACCTCTTGGTGGAACACTGTCAAAGGGGTTTGCTACCCAAGCCACAGGAGCCAAACCCCATGCCAGCAACCCCTGCCAAACCTATCAGTCCAAGAAAATTGCTTTCATCAGTCCCAGGCCATTCGTCTCCAAGTGGCTCAGACCACGGGTCCCCCAGGCGAAAGGGACACGATCGCCACCCGTCATCATCCAGGTGACGGAGCCGCTCTGCCAAACGCAGGTCCAAACTTTCGGATTCATCGTCAGAGGGGCCCAGCAGATTTTCCTCCGATGACTCATCAGACGAAGGGTTATCTCTTCCTTTCCCAGATCTGAGGAAGGATTCACCTAGACCCCCACCCCGATTATCCCACTTTTTTGTAGATGTTATGAGGAATATTCAGTTTCTAAACCAGTGGGAAACCGAAGATCTGGACTCCGAAAGACGCAGGCTTGTGAAGTTCTTAGGAGCCAGTGACCCTAAGCCTCTGGTCATTCCACCTCTTGTGGAACCCTTCCAAGATGTAACCAAGCTTACATGGAAGCATCCATCCACGACTCTAGCAGTGCCTAAGAAAGCCGACCGCTTTACAGAACTCCGAGAGAAACCACATCTAAGTGACCAGCCAAAGGCCAACTTCATGGTCCTCACTGTGGCACATGGTCGGACACAACAGCCAAAACATATGAATTGTCAACCTCCAGACAAAGAATCTAAAAAGAGAAGATCAGTTTGGCTACAAGGTGTATTCCTCAGCCACATGCACGGTGAGATATCTCAGCTTTCTGACGCATATGGTTACGTACTAGAAGTCCCTCTGGAAAAAGGCTTTAGACCTGGCTAGGTCACAGCCAGACTCCCCGGCCACGTCGGAACTTCTAGCCGTCTTGCAGTCAGGGGCGGACATGGGAAAACACATTCTCAGATGCTCCTATGACTTCACAGATACAGCAGCCAGGGCAGCTGCAGCAGGGGTCTGCCTTAGGCAGTATTCTTGGTTTTGAGTGTCAAGATTCAGGCAGGACTTGCAGGATGCTATCCTAGACACTCCCTTCCAAAGGCCAGTCTTCTTTGGCCAAGAGGAAGAAAAGATAACTGGACTACAGGACTCGGGTGGGGGGGGCTGTTTCTGACGTCCACAAGATGTACAAGTCAGCGCTGACCCCTTATAGGCGGCAGCCCTTACGTAAACAACAAGGTCAACAAACAAAAAGGCGGCCACAAAGAGGAGAATACAAGAGAAAGGCTCCCCCTCAGACAGCAGGGACTCAAACGCCAAGAGCGCAAGGACTCCCTTGCCCACTCCTAGTGCCTACTGCATGACTCCCTACCTGCCCTCCCTCCTCAGACAGAGCTCCAGGGGGAAGCAGTAGGAGGGCAGTTCTCCCTTTACCTCTTAGGATGGTCCAGCATCATCTTGGATCAGTGGGTGCGTAAGACTATAGAGAGGGGTACTCTCTGGTGTTCACCCAGTTGCCTCAGACAACCCACCGATTTCCCACCCACTGTTCTCTGTCCACGCAGTCCTCATTCGGCAGATCCAGCCCCCAGTCAAAAAGGCAGCACTAAGGGTTCCTTCAAATCAAAGGATATTACTCCCATTTCTTCCTGGTGCCAAAAAGACAGGAGACCTGCACCCCATCCTGGATCTCAATTCATCTGAATTATTTCATAGAGTACAAGAGGTTCAGGATGGTCACCCTGCCAGGACTACTGCCCATGCTGAACCAGAGGGATTGGATCTGTTCCCTGGATATGCAAGATGCATACATGCATATCAAGATCCTGCCATCCCACAGGAAATACCTCCGCTTTATTTATTTTATTTTATTTATTTCAGTTTGGGATTAATACCTTTGAGTCAAGGACTCATTTTCAAAGGCTCCACCTCATTGTTGAACAAACATTACCAAAATACAAGGTTTACAGAGGGAAAAAAAAAACATTGAAGCATATACACAGGCAGTAATAGTAAGCTGTGAACTTATACACATCAGATTAGTACATATTAACAGACTGGTTAGATAGGAATTTTTTTGGGGGGGGGTCAGCCAGAGGTAGCATCGTCTGAGGTGGGAGAGGGATGGAGCTTTCAACCAAGTGAGGCCATCGTCGGGTAATTGAGGGTAGGGGAGCGGGTTAAGAAAAAAGTGGTATGTAGAGGGGATAGGTAAATGGAAAACTACCATCCAGGGAGAGCATTATCAGTTTCAAGCTCTGCTGTTTGGCCTGTCATCGGCACCTCAGGTGTTCACTGAATGCCTGGTGGTAGTGGCAGCAGCTCTCAGGAGGAAGGGTTTTTCATTTACCCCTACCTGGATGACTGGCTCCTAACAGCTTCAACAAAGTAGCAGTTGCTTCTTACTCTAGAAGGGACTTTCCAGCTTTTCCATATGCTAGGGGTCATGCTGAAGCTCCTAGAATCCTCATTTGGGCCCTTTCGAAGACTCCAATACATAGGGGCAGTCTTGGACTCTGGCCAAGGGAGGGCATTTCTCCTCTCCAACAGGGCGGATCGCCTTCAGTCATTGGCACAAAGAATGGCTTCAAACAACCAGGTCCCAGCCTGCACCATACTGCCACTGCTCGGTTACATGGCAGCTGCCATCGTGACTGTACCATTTGCCTGGCTGTACGTGTGAGTCCTGCAGTGGAACCTCAGGGTGCAATGAGATCAGTGCTTGGACGGTCAAGATCAACTGGTTCGGATCTCCAGTGCGGTATGTCAGATTCTGGGGTGGTGGCTGACCCCATCCCGTCTAGAGACAGGCGCTCCCTTCCAGAAACCCAGTCCTCAGCAAGTGCTGACCACAGAGGCCTCAGAATTCGGATGGTGAATGTATTTCCGGGACAACCAATCAAGAGGAGCATGGACTGCTATGGAACAAGACCTACACATAAATGTGTTGGAGATGAGAGCCGTCCTTATGCCTTACAGGCTTTTTAGATGGTCCTCCTCCCAGGCTGCTATTGGTACAGACAGACAGTATGTCTGTCGCAGACATCATCAAAGCAAGGGGCATGCACTCCAAACCTCTTTGCAGGAGGCCATGAGAGTATGGTACTGGGCAGTGGATCACGGTCTAGAACTCGTAGCAGCCCATGTTCCAGGAGTCCAAAACACCTTGGCTGACAGCCTAAGCCACTCGCGGTTTCGGGATCACGATTGGGAGCTACTATAGGAGGTAGCAGACAACCTCTTCAAAAGATGGGGACTCCCAGAGCTGGACCTCTTTGCATCCCTGCTCAACACCAAACTGCCCAATTTTTGCTCGCTAGATCCAGGGCCTGGTGTTTTCTGGCAAGACGCATTGTCCCTCTCCTGGACAGGAAAGTTTCTCTACGCCTTCCCTCCATTCCCGTTGCTTCAGAAGGTTCTTCTCAAACTACAAGCAGACATGATCCTGATAGCACCTTTCTGGCCTTACCAGATTTGGCTTCCGTTGCTCCAGCAGCTGGCAGTAGAGCCACCACTTCCTTTTCCCCTGTCCTCACACTTGCTCTCCCAGGACCAGGGGGAACTAGTGCACCCAGATCTCAAGTAATTGCACCTGTATGCTTGGCTCCTACAGACTTAGTCCAGAGCAGGTTTGGAGTATCTTCCAGAGTGGCAGACATTCTTGTAGCAACTAGGAAGCCCTCGACCAGGGCCACCTGTGCCATGAAATGGAAGCGCTTCTGCCTATGGATTTCAGCCTGTAGTCTGGATCCTAACTCCTGACTGGTTAGCATGGTCCCGGAGTACCTTCTCTCCTTCTCGGACTTGGACCTGAGTTACTCATCCATAAAGGTACACCTTTTGGCTATTTTGGCACATCACATATAAGTGGATGGCAGGACCCTGACACAGCTGGATCTATCTCTGCATTTTACTGAGAGAGATTCTGCATATCAAACCTCCATACAGGACCCTATTTCCCATGGGATTTACTATCTATGTTAGAAAAGCTTACGTTGCCTCCCTTTGAACCAGCCGCAAGTTGTGAGTTACATTTTCTGTCTTGGAAAGTGTTATTTTTAGTTGCAGTTACTTGTGCTCGGAGGATTTCCGAGCTGCAAGCCCTGACTAGTAAAGAGCCCTGTTTAGTTTTTCACAGGGACAGGGTTTCCCTGCATACTAACCCTAAGTTTCTGCCAAAGGTGTTGTCCGAGATCACGCTTAACCAGGACATTCATCTCCCTGTATACCACCCAGAGTACTCCAGTCGGGGGGGAGGCCATTTTACATACTCCGGATGTTCATTGGATTCTGCTTTACTATGTTTACCGCACTCTGTCTTTTCGGAAATCATACCAGTTGTTTGTGTCCTTTGCCCCAAGAATGCTAGGGTCCCCAGTGACTAAGCGAACCTTGTCGAAATAGTCAGTGGCATAGTCTTCTGCTACAAACAAGTACAACAAACCCTTACCAGGCTCAGTTAAGGGTCACTCCACTAGGGGTGTTGCCACTTTGTTTGCATCACTTCACACCATGTCTGTGGCAGATCTCTGTGCCGCAGCCACCTGGAGTTCCATCCACACGCTTCATAAGGCAGTACAGTTTGACATTGCCTCCTGAAGGAGGGCAGGCTTTGGCCCAGCTGCCTCCAAAGGCTGCCTCTTAGGAGCTCCCACGGATTCTACATCCACCGCCCTTCTGACCTGGATCTTTTCCTTGTACTGCTTGGGACTCTGTCCTAATTGTTACAGCCTGCTGCAAGGGCTCCCCCTCGAAGTGAGATAATACAGTTACGAAACTTACTGTAACAGTAGATCCTCGAGAGGAGCTCTTGCTGCAGCCGTGCTTTCCTCCCTCCTTCCCTAAATTTGGGTGGTATTATTTTTCTTCTCCCTTTAGGGACTTTGGAACCTCCTCGGTTCCCCATCCTTCATGCAAGTCATGTCTCCGGCGGCGAACTGAGTTGGTACCAGAGGACCACCCCTTATACCATAGGTGATGTCGGAGGCAGGGGCCGATATAAGGCGGTCCTCACCATAGACTGCTAGCTAGAAAATTGCCTGGCGGCATAGTCCTGATCTGACTTCAAGGGAGCTCTGCAGCAGGTAATAGCATTAGGACTAATGCCACCAGACGTTAGGACCCCACGGAAAACTTGTAGCTAGTATCTGTAGCGGGGTCCGACATCGGCTCCTCCCGACGCCAGACGTGGTATAAAGGCGGACCCCGCGCCATCTCAGTTCTTTTCCGCCATCGACCCACATAGTTCAGCTCCATGGACACCTTATTCTGTAGTCGATCATTATTTAGAAAAACAATTGAAAAATTAACTTTTTCAGTTGTTTTAATGCTTTGTGTATGTCGCTGCCTCTCCACGGTGACAAAAGTCGAGTGTGCGTGCAGTAAGCAGATCCTAGCCAAAGACGGCCACACAGCCTGCCTTATCTGCCTAGGCCCAGACCATCGGCCCGAAGGCTGCATGCACTGTCAAAAATTCAACCAGAAAACAAGAACCAGGATGGCCATCGCACTCAAGGCCTATCCCGTAGAGAAAAAAGTCGTGGCTATGCAGCATGGTTCTGAGCCCGGCTCATCTTCTCCCACCAGGGACTCCCCACCCAGAGACAAACCTTCGGCAGATGGGAAGCACCACTACCGGGATAAAGATAGGGCCAGGTCGGAGTCACGCCCAAAGTCACCCTTTAAACCTTCATTTTCTTCATCTTCAACCTCCGGACAGAGGTCTGGCTCGGTCCTGGCTCAGGCCTCCAAGTCCTCCCACAAGAGTAAGCCTGCTCCCACCTCTTCTCAGGGCAAACACTGGGAGTCTGCCTCTTCTGGGCAGTCGCCTTCCCTGGCCCACCAATCCCACAAGCCTGCTTCAGGGTCAACCCAGGAAGGCCATTCCTCGAGGAAATAGAAGGAAAAACACGGTTCGTCCGAGAAATGTAAGCGCTAGGACGAGTCTGAAGATTGGCAGGAAGTCATCCGTCACTGGACGCCCTCCACCGCCAAGGTACGCCCCTTCATGGATAAGCGCCTGCCTAGCCAGTCACCTTCACCGGACATCCCGTACCACGACTGATGAGGAGCGGTCGCCAGTGGAGGGTCAAACGCCTGCCCCTCCTTGGGGAGTCGATCACCTGATGGGCCTCCACCCACCCCGGATGCCAGTTCACCTGACGTAGGCACCACTGGACATCCGGACATGGACAAGGGCTCCCTGGACCCGGCTTTAGATCCCAAGGACCCCCAGACACACGGTCCTGCAAATCTGATGCTCAGCCCAGCAGTCGTCCCTGTGGCAGACACAGGGTCTCTGTTCACATCATGGTGGAACACTGTCAAGGAGAATTTTCTCTACAGATCCTCAGTGCCTACCCCAACTCCGCCACCCATGGGGCCTCCACCCACTCCGCCTACACCAGTTGGGGATGAAGGTTCCCGCCCAGACCCTAAGAGCAAAAGGAGACCCACGTCTCCAATTCCTTCTTCTAGCAAATGCCCGGACAACGGGGACACCAGCCCGTCTTCTCCAGACTCTTTCGAAGAAGAGTTCATCCCACCTTTTCTGAGACCCAAGAATTCTGCAACGCTCCTCCAGATGATCCTCATTCTTACATATTATGAGGCACATCCAGTCTATCTATGAATGGGATACTGAAGAATTAGACCCAGAGCGGAGTAACCTGGCAAAATTCTTAGGGTGTAAGGAGCCATAGCCACTGGTAATTCTGCCATTAGTCAAGCTCTTCCAGGATGTGGCTCGACTTACATGGCGTACGCCTTCCTCAATATCTGCTGTCCCAAAGAAGGCAGACAGGCTTTATAAACCCCCCAAAGCAGAGCCCTTTTTGGGGAGCAGCCCAGGGCTAATTCACTAGTCCTTGCGGCAGATCATGGCCGAGGCACCCAGCCTAAACATTTGAGCTCCCAATCCCGATTCCAAGAAATTGAATAGCTGGGATCATAAGGTCTGCTCGGTCACAGGTTCAAGTCAGGTCCCTGAACTTTATGATGCACGTGGTGACTTACCAGCAGTCACTATGGCAAAAGACCTTAGATTTGGTCAAAGAAGTGCCCAACTCAGACTCAAAAGCAGAAGTGCTAGCCTGTGCCCAGTCCGTCTGGACGGGATGAGCATGTCCTGCACTGCTCAGTATGACGCCAGGGACATGGCCTCATGAGCTGCAGCTATGAGGGTGTGTCTGAGACGGTATTCCTGGCTGAGACTAACCAGCTTTCCTCCCAATCTCCAGGACTCAATTCTGGACTTCTCCTTCCAAGGTCGATTGCTGTTCGCCAGGAGGTAGAAGCCCTGGTCAAACAACTCCAGGAGTCTGGGAAGGACGTGCAGAAGTTCACCACATGTACAAGTCCGAGCCTCAAGGACCTCACGCCATCCCTTTCGCAAAGGAGAAGGAGGTAAAATCCCCAGGGCAAGGGGTTTCAAGAGGCAGGGTCACCCTTCCCCAAGTCCCTAAGCAGCCTAAACCTCCCAGGGCACAGGGCCCCGCCACACCCTCCACCTAATTGCTGCCTCTCCCTCCTCTCTCTTGGGAACCACAGATCAAGAAGGTCATTGGGGAGATTTGTTTACCCTGTCGAATGGTCCAACATCACCTCAGACCAGTGGGTGTTGGACACCATTCGAAAAGGGTACTCGATAGTGTCTCTCTATCCCTCCAGACAGTCTCCCCCCGCCCCGGTCCATTGTCCACCAAACCATGCCCAGCTTCTGGCGGAAGAAATCCAACAGCTTCTGGAGAAAAAGGGCATCCAGCCGTTGCCTCCAGCCCAGAGGGGCAAGGGTTATTACTCCTGTGTTTTTCTGGTCCCAAAGAAAATGGGAGACCTTCGCCCAGTTCTGTATTTCAGCCAGCTCAACCTCTACGTCAAATACCAGAGGTTTCAGATGGTAACTCTGGCAAGTCCGTTCCTTGCTCCATCAAGGTGACTGATTGTGCTCCTAGATATGCAGGACGCTCACATGCATATCAAAGTGCTGAGATCTCGTAGGAGGTTTCTCAGGTTTCAGGACCAGCACTACCAGTTTTGGGTCCTGCCTCCCGGCCTATCATCTGCCCCCAGAATGTTCACCAAATGTCTGGCAGTGGTGGCAGCCCTCGAAGGACAGGCCTCTTTGTTTACCCTACTTGGACGATAACTTTGAGTTGCCCTGAAGGAGACAGAGGAGCTCTACTGCTCCCTAGGGATAACAGTCAGTTGGCGAAATCACAACCCAGCCATCCAGTGGTTGCAATACATAGGGGATCCTGACACCATACAGGAGAGAGCTTTTCTGCCCTTGGACAGGGCAGATCGCCTCATGACTGTGGCAGGCAGAGTTCAAGCAGCCTCTCTATCCCTGCATGGATCATACTTCAGCTTCTGGGACATATGGCAGCCACCATAAGTATTGTCCGCTAGCCAGATTGCACATAAGGGTCCTTCAGTGGCACCTCAGGGTCCAATGGGACTAGACAATGAATGACCTGGATCAGCTGGTCCAGGTTTCCCTGGCAGTCCATCGCTCCCTTGACTGGTGGCTCTGCCACTCAAACCTAGAGGGAGGGGTCTCTTTTCTGAGACCTCCACCTCCTCAAATTTTAACAGATGCCTCACTGACAGGTTGGGGGGCTGACCTAGTGGATCACAGGACTCAAGGGTCTTGGTCTCCCACAGAGAGCTAACTACATATAAATGTTCTGGAAATGAGCAGTCCTGAATACACTTCAGGCATTCAGAGTCCAGCTCTCTTCGGGTCCTCTCCTGGTGCAGACAGACAATATGCCCATCATCTTCTACATCAGCAAGCAAGGGGACACTCACTTTTATCCCCTTTGCAGGGAGGTAGTGAGAGTGTCGGACTGGGCAGTAGAACATCTTTTGGACCTCACAGCAGTACACCTGCCAGGCGTCCAGAATGTTCTCGCCGACAGTCTCAGCCACTCTCATTCTCTGAATCACAGTGGGAATGCTTCATGTAAGTCAGAACAACCTGTTCGGTCGCTGGGGCCGTCCAGAGCTGGACCTCTTGCGTCCCGTGCAGTGCCAAGCTGCAAAATGTTTGCTCGCCCGCTCCAGGGCCTGGTGTTTTGTGGTGAAACGATTGCTCCTCTCTTGCACAGGAGGTTCCTGTACGCTTCCTCCTTCCTGCTAATTCAGAGGTACTGCTCAAATTGCAGCTAGAGGAGCAGGATGATCCTAGTAGCTCCTCGGTGGCCTCGTCAGATTTGGTATCCGCTGCTCCAACAGCGGTCACTGGAACCCCAGTACAGTTGCCTCTTTCCACCCACTGCTCTCACAAGAGATGGGGACGCTTGTCCATCCTGCTCTGCATACTCTTCACCTGCACGCCTGGCTCCTGCAGTCTTAACAGAAGAGCGATTTGGAGTGTCAAGCAGGGTGGCAGAAGTTCTGAGTGGCAGCAAGGAAGCCTTCCACTAGAGCCACTTATGCAATGAAGTAGAAGCATTTCTGCTTTGGGCAATTGCCCATGCCCTAGATCCCCTGGACTGTCCGGTTAGACACATGCTAGACTAGCTTCTCCACCTTCTGGACCTGGGGCTCAGCTATTCATCCATCAAGTGCATATGTGTGATCTTTGCATACCACGCACTGCTTGGAGAAAGAACTCTAGCACCGCTGAATGTCTAAGATTTTTCTCAGAGGGGTCCTACACATCAGACCTCCAAGGAGAGATCCGGTCCCTCCTTGGGATTTACTTTTTGTGTTGGAAAAGCTCACCCTATCTCCCTTCAAACCAGCTGCAACATGCAAGCTACGCTTTCTTTCTTGGAAAGCGCTTCTTTTAGTTGCTGTTACTTCTGCTCGAAGGGTTTCCAAGTTTCAGGCCCTGATGTGTAAGGAGCCTTGTATTGTTTTCCACAGGGACAGAGTGACCCTGCCCACGAACCCTAACTTCTTACCGAAGATGGTGTCAGTACTGACTCTGAACCAGGACATCAGCCTTCTGGTTTACTATCCTGAGTTTGAGACCTCTGGAGAGGCATTGTTACATACCCTGGCTGTACACAGAATCTTGAGGTGTTATCTACACAGAACTAAAGCTCTTACTTCGAGACACAGCTCTTGCAGCAGGTTACACCATTAGGACTGAAGCCAGCAGGCGTCAGGACCCCACGGAAAAATTCTAGCTAGCTATCTTCAGCGGGGACCGCCCCCGACGTCAGTCCCGCCTCCGACGTCAGGCGTAGTACATAAGGGGGCGGTCCCTCCAGATTCTCCAGTTCTTTCCCGCCATCGACTTGCATGTCTCGACCCTTCGGTTCGGTTTCTAGCGCGCGACGCGTGGTAAAGTGTTTTCCTATGGGAAATTTGTTCTCCGAGTTCAGTTTTTTCTCTGATGTCCTCCCCGACCTCCAGTCACTCCTCGAAGTGCGCCTGTGGGAAGCAGATCCCATTCAAGGATCCGCACTCGGCCTGTGTCCGGTGCCTAGGCCCAGACCACGACACCCGGTCCTGCTCCTTTTGCCAGGGTTTCAACAGCAGAACCCGGATCCGTCGCCAGAAGGCCCTACAGGCATTCTTGCTTAAGAGGAGCAACTCAAGACCATGGCTTCCAAGGGGATTCTTCGAAGGCCCGCAAGCATGCTGAGAAGCACAGGAGAAGGCCCTTCTAGGGCCTCCAACTCAGCAGCTCTGGCTCCAGGTCCGACCGCTCTTCTTCCCAGGCCAGCTCTCAGCCTCCCCCACTGCGTGAGAAAATCTTCTTCCTCTTCTCAGGCCAAGACTCCCAGGCCTTCTCGTCCTCCAAGGCCCTGGCTAAGTCAGGGATCGCCACCATCACCACAAGTCGGGTTCCCGCCATTCTGAACCCGCGTTAGGTCTACTTCCTTGCCTCCTCCTCTTCACCGGAAAACCAAGGAGCTCACCTCACTTAAGAGGCCGCAGGACCCGACGCCGGTTCATCCGACATCGGCCTCTCGCCACAGGTCCCCAGAGCCGTTGTCTGCCAGAAGACCGTCACCGGCCAGGCCTACTCATCACCGGACGTCGGTAGGGGGACCGGCGCCCGCTCCAATTGAGAAGAGGACCCCGACGCCTGACCGACGCCGGTCAGGAGACCATCACTGAGGAGGAGTTAACTCCAGCCCGAGGACCAGACGGGCGCCTCTGGTCCTGTTGAAACTCCCAGGAACCTCGCGACAACCCGAGCCCCTGTGGAGCCGACGCGGGACCCGACGACCATCCACCGCGCCCGGCCGCTGCCGGGCCTTTCTTTTTCAGAGTGAAGAGCGAGCTACTACTGTGGATACCATCAAAAGGACATGGTCCCCACTCCACCTCCGCTTCTCCTCCTCACACCGGTTGCTCCTCCGGTTCCTGCGCCTGTCTCCGCCTGGGTCTGTAGGCTGGTTACCTCCTCCCGGAGCCCAGGACCCCTCCAATGGGGAGACTAGATAAAGGAGACCTCCGTCCAGATCCTCTTCTAGGTCACCCAGTCCCAAGAGACCCAGAAGACGCCGCCGTTCGCCTTCAACGGAGGACACAGGATCAGAGTTTTCTACATCCAGATCCCCATCTCCCTCTCCATCGCTTCTCCAGACCCACGTGAGCTGCCAAAGTTCTCCGATGACCCTTCGCTCGGATATCATGGAGACACATCCAGGAGAACATGGATAGGATGCGGAAGAGTTAGACTCGAGGCTGCGCTCTGTGAAGTATCTTCGGCAGAAGGACCCCAAGCCTGTGGTGGTGCCACCCTTGGTAGACACTTTCTTGGACGTCCACCAAGGCAGCGTGGAAGCCGCCCACTGCTCGCCTCCCGGCGATGCCGAAGAAAGCTGACCACTTGTACAAGGCTCCAAGAGAAGACCAGTACTTGACCCAGCATCCTCAGGCCGACTCTCTGGTCATAACAGCCTCTCATGACCGGTCCCAGAGACCGCAACATCTGAGCACCCTGCCACCGGACCCAGAGTCCAAGCAGCTGGACTCCATGGGTAGGCGCACGTATGCTTCTGCTACCTGCGCCCATCAGATCCCTGAATTATTTGACCCACATGGGTGCAGTTCCAAATGCCCTGTGGGAGCAGGGGTCTGGATCGGCTGAGAAATTGCCGGAAGGTGAGCAGAAGGAGAGATGTTGCAGCTCCCTCCGTATGGGTTCGGACGGTGAACCCAGGTGCTATGAGCCGCAGAGACGACCATGGACTCCCTCAGCCCGAGCAGTAGCTTCAGGCGATGCCTCCGGAGGCACTTTGTCTGTCTCCAGTTTTACCCCTGACGTCCAGAAAACATCATGGACGCCCATTCGAGGGAGAAGTTTTGTTTGGTAAACCTCAAAGAAGATAATTACCAAACTCCAAGAAGCCGGAATGCGGTGAGGTCGTTCAGGCCATGTACCGACCAAGCTTAGTTCCTTTCGTAGGAACCAAAGCCTATCTGTGGACGGACGCAGACACAGCAGTCCCGCCTGCTTCACAACAGAGGGGCCTGTTTCGGGAGCCCAGGAAAACAACCCGCAGGTCGGAGCCAGCGTACTCCTAAGCCGGTCCAGCCAGCGGGCCTCAGCTGCCACAGCCTGACTCTTTCCCGCCCCCGCCTCAGGATCAACGGGACGCCATGGTCGGGGTCGATTGCACTTCCTGCCGGGATGGCAGACTATAACCACCGACAGGTGGGTTCTACAGTTGGTCGAAGAGGCCACTTTATAGAATTCATGGAAAGCCACCCTCCAGGCTCCTCCGCGTTTCCTGCACCTCGGTCAGACAAGTCATTGATCAGACAAGAAGTGATCAAGGCCCTACAAAAAGGGAGCAATAGAGTACGCCCCAGAGAACCAGAGAGGACACGGATACTATTCCCACTTCTTCCTGGTTCCAAAGAAGACAGGGGACCTCCGTCCGATTCTCTGGACCTCAGCGACCTCAATTTGTCAGTCGCCTACAAAAGATTCCGTATGGTAACTCTTCCGGGTCTTATTCCCATGCTGAAGCAGGACGCCTTTTTAGCGTCTCTAGATATGCAGGACGCTTACCTGCACATCCCTATAGCTCAAGCGCACAAGAGAATCCTGCGCCCGAGTTCTCGCCATCATCGCTGTTCGAGCCCTTCCATTCGGGCTGTCATCGGCACCCAGGGTCTTTACCAAATGCATGGCAGTCATGGCAGCATCTCTAAGGAGACGGGCCATTATGTGTTCCCTGCACCTGGATGATTGGCTTCTCATGGCCGCCGGAGAGAGCGATTGCAGGCGATCCAGAGCACCCAGGACCTGTTTCGATCTCTGGGTATCCTAATCAACCACGAAGTCTCTCCTGGTGCCGCCGTAGAAACTGCAGTTCATAGGCGAGTACTGGACACCGCTCAGGGAAGAGCATTTCTTCCAGACGGCGAGCGGAGCGCATCAGATCCCTCATCAGGAGCTTCGTCGATCAAGACCACCCTTGATGTGGTCGGTCCTTCGCTTGCTGGACACATGGCTGCGGCCATTCAACTGTCCTTTCATCAAGGCTCCACATGCGGGTAACTCAGTGATGCTCAAGTGCAATGGGACCAAAGGCAAGACCACATGCAGCATCTGGTCAGAATCAAGGACCACCACGATCTCGAGACTGGCAGTGGTGGCTAGACCCAGGGACACTCTCTATGGGCGCCCTGTTCATAGCGCCCGTCCCCTGGAGGTAATCCTCACCACAGACGCCCCAGGTCTGGGGTGGGCGACACCTGGACAGGGTGAAGTCCCAGGGAACGTGGACTCTTGGAGGCCCACCTCCATATCAACGCCCCAGAGATGAGGGCGGTCCTTTATGCCCTGCAGGCATTTCAGTCAGAGATCCCGACAGTACTCTCCTGCTTCAGACAGACAACAGGCGTGTGATGTATTACCTCAACAAACAGGGCGACTCTCTTACCCCTTTGCAGGAGGCCATGAGGGTGTGATTGGGTAATCCCACACGGCGCCAACCTGATCACAGCATGTTCCCGGTGGACAACACACTGCAGACGGCCTGAGTCGCCCCAGGCCAGAGTCCACGAGTGGGAACTTCTCCAGGAGGTAGCAGAGGATCTGTTTCTTCAATGGGAACTCCAGAATTGACCTTGTTCGCTCCCCATCCAACGAAAACTGCCCACTTTTGCCTCGCTAGATCCAGGGCCTGGTGTTTTCTGGCAAGACGCGTTGTCCCTCTCCTGGGCGGACAGATTCTCTCACGCTTTCCTCCCTTCCCGCTGATCCAGAGAGTTCTTCTCAACCGCGCAGGGAGCATGCAACAATGATCCTGGTGGCCCTTTCTGGCCCAGGCAGATCTGGTTCCTTTGCTAATTCAGCTGTCCCGTAACCTCCGCCTCCTGCTGCCATTCAGCTTTCCTCTTGTCTCAGGAGAAGGGTTCACTGGTCCACCCGACTTACGCTCACTGAACCTGCACGCATGGCTCCTAGAGACATAGCCGCCTTATGCCACGGGTCTCGCAAGAGGTCTGGAAGTCCTTTCTGCAGCCAGAAAGTCAAGGACGATGCCATGAAATGGCGCCTGCTTTTGTCTATGGTCTCAGCACGCGGCCTTCCCCTTTAGGTTGTCCGGTGAAAGTGGTGTTAGAGTACCTGCCTCCTTTCCGCTCGGGTCTCGCCTTATTCCTCGATTAGGTGCACCTCTGTGCCAGTTCAGCTTGCATCACCCGGTGGACAGCGACAGTGGCACAATTAGATGCCTGTCGAGAATTCTTAAGAAGGGTGTTACACCTTAGGCCGCCCATTAAGGACCCAGTGCCTCCTTGGGACTTGCTCTTTGTCCTGGAGCAACTCACGCTCCCCCCCCTTTGAACCTGCCGCGGATTGCGAGCTGCATTTTCTGTCGTGGAAAACGTTATTTTTGGTTGCTGTTACGTCAGCGAGAAGAGTTTCTGAGCTTCAGGCTCTCATGTGCAAAGAGCCTTATTTAATTTTCCACTGGGACAGAGCATCCCTGAGGACGAATCCTAAATTCTAGGGACATGGATATGTTGTTCATCCACATTAATAGGCAGGTCCCTTGCGCTCCTAAATCTTGCTGGAAGGTCTTCAAACTGGCTCCTCCCACCCACCTGGGTGGTAAACTCGGCTCCGCCCCATGACGCCAGATCTTCCTTACCGCTTGGAAGCTCAGGTTCCCTCCTTAGCGCTCTGCGTTTTTGACTGGTTCCTGAAAAGTTCGGTTTTCAAATTTATTAAAAAGTATTGAATCTTCGATCTTTCTACTTCGCTGCGGCGATGGCTTTTTCCGGCCCCGAGAAACGTTCGGTTAGTTCCTCCAGGAGGGACTCGCATTCCACGTGCTCTTTTTGCCTGGACTTGGATCACGATCCTCGGGCTTGCAATTTTTGTACTGACCTTTCGGTCAGCTCTCCGGAGGACCGCGCGTCTGCTCGGGGCTCAGACATCCGGTGGTTTTTTCCGCTACGGAGTCTCCAGATCGGATCTTGCGGCCCGCCTCACTGTTTCTCTGCAGTCTTTTCTCTGCTGGGAAGGACGGGCTCTTCCTCTCCTCGGTAGTGAGCTTATCCCGCTTCCTTGACTTTTACATTCAGCTTGCTCAGGAGCTTCGGCCATTCCCTCCTCCAAGGGAGAGGGAACTCTGGCCTGTCTCCGGCCTATCTCTAAAGGGCGCTGAGCGGGTCTCTTCGCCGGGAGCAGGAAGTTTTTCCTCCTCATTGCCGACGCCACTTCGGCCGAGGTTTCGCTCGCCTCTGGCCCCACGGTACCGCCAGGTCAGCCAGCCAAACTCTTCGGGGCCTGCCAGGCCATTTTCCGCGCCGCGGAAAGTCGAGGCTCTGTCCTCCGCTCGGTCACACAGCCTCGTCCGTTTCCGGCCGAGGGGAAGAGCGGTGCTACCTGCTTTTCCCAGGCCAGCCCTCGGGTTATCCCGGGAGGATTTGGGTCTCGGTTCAGCCACTCACCGATCTCGGGCGTTTCAGTTGGAGCACCGGGTTATGGCTTAGCTGTTCTTCCTGATGAGGAGCGGTTCTCGATGCCGCTGGCCGGTGTTTCGAGGAACTTATGTGGCGACAGCAGTTGTCTGCTCTAATCCACCCCACCATTCTCTAGATAGCAAGCAGTCGCCGCTGGTCGGCAGCCATTTGTATCGGGTCGAGGAGTCTTCCCAGGATCTGTTGCTCGCCCACTGCTCGCCCCTCCGGCTTTGGCGGAGTCCAGGCCGGACCGTGGCCTGTCCTTCAGGTCTCTCGGTTCCTCTCACCTGCTCACCGCGCGGTCTAAGAGTGCCTGGCCTCATGTGCAGTTTTTGCAGACTTCGAGCCTGGAGCAGGCTCTGCCATGTTTCCTGACGGGAGGACCCTGATCTCTCAGGAACATCTAGTAGACGACAGCCCATCGCCTTCTAAGGGTCTACTGGCTCATTTCAGAGTTTACTGAATGTAGCTATGCCCGCCTCCCATCGGGCTCCTTACCCCTCTGGAGATTCTGGATCAGGGGTCTTCCACGGAGGCCTTCCCGGTGGCTGAGGCTAATGTGAGCCCAGCCTTGAGCTGTGGCGGCGGCTCACTTGCCCTGCGCCCGGCCAGGGTAGCTCAGAGGTATCCTATCCCGGGCGGCTCTCTGTCCGGCTGAGCACCGGCTGAAGTACATACCGATTTACATTTTCCAGTGTCTTGGAACGCCGGGATGGACAGACCACCCGACATGGAGTCCAGAAGGATGCCGGACTGTCGGGCGTGGCGGTTTACGCTTGCGCCCTCCTTAGGGCCTCCTCAGCCAGGCTGACCAGGTTGCACTGATGGCACATTTCTCCCACACCCTTTTGGGCTCCCCTGGACGCGGTCTCTCATTCCCAGGCGACTCCGCGGACCACGGTTCCGACAGGCGCGGACCAGGTAGGCGGTGGCAGCAGCAGCTCCAGACTGCTCTGGATCTAGGCGATCCCTGTGCCAGATCGCGGGCGGCAAGAGGGCTACAGGCATGCAGGGCGCATGAGGTTAAGATCCTTCTCGAAACCCAGCACGAGTTGGTGGACATCCCTTTTGGGACTGACCTTTTCGCCCTGGAGTGGAGGGATTCATCCATGGGCCTGAGAAGTCCGATGCCACCGACTCTGTCACTCCTCACCACAGGGTCAAGGGCAGCTCAGCCTTGCGCAGTAAGCTCCTTGCCCCCGAGCCCTGGGGCCCCCCTGGCCCAGCATGAGGGCCAGCAGGCATGTGCTGGGCGCACCTGTTGCCAGTCTACGCCTTTCTCCAAAGGAAGCGGAGAGGCAGGAAACCGAGGGCCTCGGCCCTCCTCCTCTAAGCCTGCTCAGTGACGGCCAGGGCATTGCTCCCGCCCCATCGTGCCTCAGCCCGGGTTTTCCTGCGGGACGGTCCCAGACCCTCGCTCTGGAGGTATTTAGGTGGATCCTGTCGCAAGTTGAAATGGATCCCTTTGAGCTGTTGCCCCACGGGAATTTGAGTTCACTGCCCCTGTGTCGGTCGGTCCAACATGCCTGGCTTCTTTAGTTAGAGATGATCAGAAGGCTGCGTGCCTCCCGCCCCATTCAACCCTAAGGTTCGTGTCCAGGTATTCCTGGTCTCTACGGACGGGGCTTGCTCACATCCTCCGCACGCCTGATGGTGTTTCTTCGCATTATTCCATCCTCAGGACGTGGGCGGTAGTGATTCCTGGTCTCCAGGATGTACCTACCCTCGCTCCGTCCGCTTTTGGGGAGGCTCCACCCCTTCTTGCGGGGAGCTGCTTACGAGTTCCTAACACTTCCTTGCTTAGCAGTCTCAAGGCATGGAAGGTCCAGATGTCACCCCACCCGAAGGCAGACTGGTCTCCTGCTCTGGAGCCGAGGAGAACTTGTATCTTAGCGTGAAGCTTTTTTCGGACTAAGCTCGACTTTGAGTCCCGAGCTCAGCCCGCCAACAGGGCGAGGTTTTCCTCCTTCCGGTCGGGTTGGCGGGGAATTACGCCTGCCAGGACTCACCTGCTCCTCCTGAACCCGGTGGCCTTCTTAGTGGGAGGCTAGCCAGAGGTCACAATGCTGTGTCCTGTGGGACCAGTTTGTGACTTACAGCCCAGAGTTAGAAAATGCTCCCTTGGACCGTTTCTAACTCGGCAGGAGACTATCCTGCTTGTTCGCTTCTGAGTTGCCGGGTCTTCTCCGGCTGGTGCTTCTTGATGGTGGGTGCCCATCTTGGGGAATGCAGAGTGCGCCTCTGGTCCTCTTGTGAGTCCCGATGTCCTTCCCCGCCGCTGAGACAGAGAGAGACGGTCCGATTAGCTGGCACCGGCTGGCCCCGCTTTGTACGGGTCTAGTGGTTCAAGTCCAGTTGGATTATTCTTAGACCATTGCTACCCACTCCGCCAGGTTTGGCCCATCCTTGTCTCGGTGCAAGGAGGTTCTCCAGATGTGCAAGTTACGCAGTCAAGGCTTCTAGCTGCTTTCATGGCAGGAGCCCATTTCCCTGGCTGCGCCTGAGCCGGGTATAGCTGCTTTCATGAGTGTCTCTGCCGGGGTAGCACAGGATCTTTCCCTTCTCCGGGAGTATACTAGGCTGAGACTGTTTTTGCCCGCCTCAGCAAGGCTTGCTGTAGGGGATGCCATCGGTGCCACGGCTCGGTGCCCTCCATGCCTCCCCATTTCCCTTGATCTACGGGCAAGGCGAGGAGGATTTGGCGAGGTGATGCTGGTAGCCCAGACTGGATTGCCAGTGCTGGTATCCAGCTCTCTCAGTTTCAGCCCCAGGCTCCCGAGACGTCTCTAGTCCACGGGGTCCTGTCTTTTCTTTTCAGGGGAAGGCTATCCATCTGGACCTTCCATCTCGTGCACCTGTTACGTCCCCTCAGGCAAGGTTAGGGGCCAGGCCTAGGGTCTTTCGGGCAAGGTCCTCGACCTTCGAGGCGCCTCTGCTAGAAGCCCAAGCCAAGATGCTTGTCCTTTGGGAGAAGTTTCTTCCGATGATGGGTCAGGCGGTGCCTTTCCCCATCCCTGGAGCAGTATCTCCTGGACCTTTGCGGTCCATCCTTATACCAGGGCTTCGGCCCATCTAATCTCTGGTGCCTCTGTGGTCACCACTATCTCCGGGCGCTGGCCGGAGGGTAGCTGGTGGTCCGAGAAGGTGGTCCAGCACTCTAGGCCCACCACACCTCCCCTTTGGGAGAGTATCCCTGTTCCTGTGGGATCCTTGATGGTATGGGCTTAGCTTTTGAGCGTTTCATCCGAACCTTTGCACAGGTGCTTTCCCCACCTATTGTGGAAGAACATCTTCTTGGGCCACTCCGCCATCCAGAAGGCTGGGAGAGTTCCAGGCTCCTTTAACCTCCTTATCCGGTTTTCCACTAGGGACTAGGTTGTCTTGCGCCCACCCAAGTTCCTCCAGGAGATGGTGGCAGAGTCTTCCTTCGGGTTTGCCTCTGCCGGGTTTATCCCCATTCGCACCTGGAGGCTCCATATCCAGGTTCTGTGGGAATCCATTTTAACGCCACTGAGAGCGTAGAGTGTAAATTGGGAGAGGTTCGCCAGCTGTTCATCACCTCTCGCTGAAGCCGCGATCTGGCAGATAGCAGCCTAGTGGAAGACAAGCTGGCATGGAGCCTCCTGAGGGATAAGCGCCCTTTAACCCGCCCTTCCGCTGCATCGGTGGCTTCTTCCAAGGACACTCTGGTCCAGGATATCCGCAGGGCTTCTGCCCGGAAGCAGGCTTTACCATTCCCTTCCACATCGACCTTCAGTCACGCCGGGTGTTGGTCGGGCCCTGCTCTCCAGTCTTTCACCCAATAGGGTGTGCGCCTTGCCTCACTCCTCCCGGAGAACTGCTAGGAGTTCGCCATCAAGTGTGGATGAACAACATATCCATGTCCCTAGAAATACAGGTTACCTGTATTGTTTAGGAACGGTATATGTTAGTTCATCCACACGACCCACCCGGCTTCCCCAGCTTCGAAAGACAACCTGGTTTCCAGCGGCTAGATTTGGTGTCGTGGGGCGAGCTGAGTTTTACCACCCGGTGGGTGGAGGAGCCAGCTTGAAGACCTTCCGCAAGATTTAAAGTGGCAAAGGACCTGCAATAAGTGTAGATGAACAACATATACCATTCCTAGAACTCCTGTTACAGGTGAGTAACCTGTATTGCTTGCCAAGGTGGTTTCCACACTCTCTCAATCAGGATATTGACCTGCCGGGTCTACTTCCTAATTACTCTAACAGAGGAGAGGCGCTGTCTTACCCCTGGATGTTCACCGCAGCTTAAGGTACTACCTGAGCAGAACTAAGCAGCTCTGCATTGAGCAGCTTTGTCTCCTTTACCGAAGGATGAGGGGCCAACCAGTATCCAAACAGTCCCTGTCTTGCTGGCTTGTCCAGTGTATCTCTTACTGTTATGATATCAAACGAAGCCCTCCCAGGAGCAGTCCGGGGCCATTCCACTAGGGTGTGGCCACTTCCTTTGCAGCACTTCAAACGTCTCCACTCTGCCATTTGTGCTGCAGCCACTTGAGCTCTGTTCATACCTTTATCAGGCATTATAGCCTGACATCGCTTCACGGGCGAAGAGCAGGCTTCAGCCTGGCAGTGCTACAGGGTCTCCTGTCCTAGATTCAGGACCTGGAACGTTTTTTCTATTTCCTCCTCCCAGAGTGTTTGCAAGCACTATTGCTTGGGAATCGGTCCATAGAGGTTTGTTGCAAGAGCTGTGTCTCAAGTAAGATAGTACAGTTACGTAAGAACTTACCATAGCAGTAGATTTCGAGAACAGCTCTTGCAGCAGGTACCTTCCGCCCCACCTCTTCCCTTGGAGGAGGCATGGCTTAAGCCTTTTTAACAGGATTTATGCCCTTTGTCTTCTGATGGTGGATCCTCGTTCTCCCATTTTGATGTCAGCCTGCGGCCGGAAGTCTCCGGCCGGAGAACTGAGGAATCTGGCAGGACCGCCCCCTTATGTACTATGCCTGACGTCGGAGGCGGGACCGACGTCGGGGGCGGTCCCCACTGAAGATAGCTAGCTAGAATTTTTCCGTGGGGTCCTGACGCCTGCCGGCGTCCCTAATGGTGTAACCTGCTGCAAGAGCTGATCTTCCCTTGTCAATCTTCACCATTCATTAC
The DNA here is from genome assembly GCA_016271365.2 of Neoceratodus forsteri. Taxonomy (NCBI): domain Eukaryota; kingdom Metazoa; phylum Chordata; order Ceratodontiformes; family Ceratodontidae; genus Neoceratodus; species Neoceratodus forsteri. Next base: position 93,809,443 of record CM057451.1, read on the forward strand.
TTCCTGGGTGTAAGCCGAGGCGCGCACCGGCCACGGGAGCTTTTTTTTTTTAAAAAGTTTGCTCTAACGCCCCGCCCCGAGTGGACGCCACGCACATGCGCGAGGGGCAGCCGTTAGTAGCGACCAACTCCTCCAACTCAGTTCTGTTTCTCCCGCCGCGGCAGCACCTGTTTCGTGGAGGCGTCAACTGCGTAGTAAGACCGACTCCGATTTTCTCTCTCGGACGCCATACCGTAAGACTGTTCCTTTTCTTTTGTACGGCGCGGGTGTTTTCTTACTGTATTTTTGACCTCATTTGTTTGCCATTATGTCCGGTTCTGGGCCAAACGTTAAGACGGGCGAGCCCCTTGCGTCGGTGCTCCTGCGGCCGCATTTCTCCGTCTCGGACCGGCATAGCGTTGTCTTCGTTGCCTGGGAACCCAGCCATGACATGCATTACTTGCAACGCCTGTTTCTCGATGGACGCCGTGTCCTCGAGTCCAATGCTCAAGCTCGGCAAACCTCGCCAACCTTTGGGGACGACGCTGCTCTCGGGATTCTCAGATAAGGTCTTCTTGCCTTCCTTCGGTCCCTCCCGGCCTATACGTGTCCGGGGAGGAGGGGTCTGTCTTTTCTTGCCGAGGAGGAGGCCCTTCCGCTGGGTGGAGCGTCGTAGTCCCTTCCGGGCCACAACGCCGACACCGGCCGGCAGTCACCTCTTCGGAGGTGCAGGCTCCCCCTGTGGCGAGGCCCTGCCTTGTGGGCCTGCTCGGTGGACTGAGGGCTTTTTCGGCGCTTGTTTTCGATCCCGTGCTGCCGTCTGCGGTGCCGGTGATTGAAGCGCACTGTTCTCGCGCCGTGATAAGACGAGACCTTTGATTCCGGGGCCGTCCACTGCAGAGAGGATCAGGGCGGCGCTGGCGGTGGCTTGCAGCTTCGGGCGCTGATGCTCGTGGGAGTGCAGTCAGCGGTGCCGCTTTGCCTTGCGCGCTGGGTCGGTTTCCGCACCGAACGGTGCCATTTGGTCCTTCCGGCGCTGTAGGGTTGAGGCCTGGCTGCTGCCAGCGGAGCGGTGCGCCATTGGTACCGGGCCTCATGCGCCTGTGGCATCTGGGACCCCTGGGGTGGCCAGCATTGAGGTCCAGCTGGTCTGCCTTCTCGGAGGACGATGACTGGATGTGAACCCATCCTGGCACCCCACTCTTCGGGTCTGGGTCCCGTGGCTAGAGGTAACAGGCGGCGTGAGGGCCCTCCCTCTGTCCCCCCTCCGTCGTCCTGAGGGCTCCCGGCTGGGGGTGGCCAGGGGCAGGTGTGGGGGCGACAGAGGGCTCCTCTCTGGGCTGGCTGACAGCTACCCCGGGGTGCTGTTGCCCCTCTGGGACGGGAACCCGCTGCCGAGGAGGAGGGCCCTCCGAGTCCGAGGTTGAGGCAGAGGGTCTGACTCGGCTTCCTTGGCCACCTCAGGGGGGGTGGCCAGAGCTGAGTGCGAACCCTGCCCCTCCCTCCGGGCTCTAGGGTGCCCTCCGGCGGTGTTCTTGTGGACTGCCCTTCTGGATCCATGCAGTCCCAGGCGCACAGGGAGGTTCTCCCCTGGGCTCTTCCAGGCTCCGCCTCCAGAGTCTGTTCTCGGCCTGGTCTGTTGTCCGGGATCCTCCAGCTAGGGCTCCGCTTCCCCAGATTCCAGAGCCCTGGCAGAGAGCTGTTGCCTCCGGAGGTGCCCCTCTCTATCTCTCTGCCTTCACCACCCCCACTCCCAGGCCATGTCGATCCTACGGGTCCGTTATCCTGGGAGCAGTTCAGGGGTTCTGCAGCGGCCTTCCCCTCATATGTTAGATACATGCATGAGCGGGTCTTTCGACTCTCCCCACCGCCGCAAGAGTCCTCTGGACATTCCAGCTCCCCATCATCCTCGTCTCCCTCCTCTGAGGGAGAGGAACCCCCTGCTCATCTTTCCTCCGATGCTGATTTCACGGAATATCAGTGCTTCCTTTCGAGGATGGTGAGGGATCTTCGGATTTCCCTGTTCGGAGATAATACCCGAGCAGGAGGCTGAGAATTCTTGGTGAATTCAGTGCCCAGCATTTGGTGGTACCTTCCTGGCCTATCCCCTTCCAGGAGGCGTCTATCCGGTCCTGGCAGTCCCCAGCCGCTTCTTCTCCAGCCCCAGCTGACTGTCAGCGTAGGTATTGTGCACCCTCAGAGTCTCTAGGTACCCTTCCCAATCCCCCTCTGGTTTGGTCTGCCTAGACACCTTCTTCCGGCGCCGCTGCCTGGCGCACGACCGCCCCACGGATCCGGACTCTCTCCAGTTCGGCCGTTGGGGGCGAAGAGTGTTCTCTTCTTCTTGTGCGGTGCCTGTATTGCATCTCATCAGGCTCACCACGCTGCCTACCGCCCGGCATTTGTGAGTCGATGATGTCCCAGCTGTTGGCATCAATGCCTGACACGAACAAACCAGACAAGCCGTTGCCCTCTCAGCGTAGGCCTGGGGCTGGCAAGACACTAGCAGTATCTACGACGCCTAATGAGGTGGCTTCCAGGCTTGCGGGGACAGCGATTTGCATCAGGCGGACGGCATGGCTTCATCTCTCTAGGTTGTCACCCTGGCCCGGCGAGGGTGATCTCTGCCTGCCTGGGACCTGTCTTTTTCTCCTCTAGAGCTAGGAGACTTTTTGCAGGGCCCTCCGTCCCTCGTCCTCGGAGGCACCTCCTAGCTCTTCTCCCACTTAGGCTTTCTGAATAAGCCAGGGTCTTCTCCTTCTGTTTCTCTCCAACAGGAGGCTGGGGTCTTGTTCCTCAGGGTATTTTACCTCCCGGGGGGCTTGGTACTCACCCAGGAGTAATGAATGGTGAAGATTGACAAGGAAGATATGAAAATTCGCTACCTACCGTAATTCTTGATCTTCTCTTGTATCTTCACCATTCATTCTACACCCGCCACCATCCCCTCAGTGGCCTCCTCCTGTGGCTTCTCCACCTCCCGTTTCTTCCTCTCTCTGCAAAAAAAAAAGGGGGAAAATTACTCCAGTTCCCCCAAAAAAATTTTTTTTTTTTTTAATATCTATATCCTTAAAGGGGGATCCTTATTTCTCCAGAAAAATTATTTACTCTAAGATTTTGGGCCTTTTCCTGGAATTCATGATATGGTGATCAGGCTGCACAACTATCTCTTGCCATACCTTCTGGCAGATACTTCTGGGTTTTTAGCCTGACTCTGGCTATACAGTTTTGATCCTGCAATTCCCTGCTACAGCTGTTAAGCCTTAGAATCCAACCCCCTTATTCTTGCCTTGCAGAGCAGAGGAACGGGTACGACTATTTTTTCTTTAAAAAAAAAGAAAGAAAACTTGAGGGAACTCTCTCCGACTACTATAAGGCAATCTCTAATTTAAGGTCATGCTCCTAAGCCGACAGGCTATGCTCTGTGTAAAAAAAAAAAAAGGAAAAACAAGGGCGAAGAAAATCCTTCTTGTAATATTTTGATGATTCGTTTTTCCCTTCTAGTGTCCTCCTGGACAGTTTTACAGGGAAGCAGTGCTGACCATGACCAATCTTCAGCAGCCTAAGCCTCTGGCCTGCCTTGGCAAGTCCGGCTGAGTTCCATTTCTATACCTATAAACCGCCTGAAAGGCCTAGATTTTCCATTTCTAAACCCTTGAGCAGCTCTCACATGCTGCCTGGGATTTATCCTTCCCTCCTCGGTGTCCTCCAGTTAAAGGCCTTTCCTCGGCCAGGAGCCCAGTGGGGATCAAGGACCATGGCATGTTGAAGATGAGGACTATGCCCTCCTGAGTCTGTCTAGCGGGTTCGGTGAACCTTCTCTTCAGCTCTATCACCGGGATTCTTGCTTCCCTGTTAATCGAGCCTTGTCATCAGCTAACTATGCTTGTAGGCATTCTGTTCCTTCAACATCCCATCTTTCTCTTCTCTTCTTCTTTCTTCCTTATTATCTTCCTTCTCTCTCCTCCTAGAGTCGCCCAGGTAAGGAGGCCCTACGGTCCCTAGGTTAGGATACTCTTATCTCCTCTGTCCTTCCTCCATCGGCTTATTCCTTTTCAGTTCATTCTTCCTTACTTTGCTATCCCTTGGCTATCTTGCCTCCATATCTCTATCTCTATGCTTTCACTTTTTGCCTCTCCGGCTCACAGAACTGAGTTGGAGGAGGTAAGTCGCTACTAGCATGCCCCTCGCGCATGACGTGATGTCACTCTAGGCGGGGCCGTTAAGACAAACTTTTATAAAAAAAAAAGCTCCCGTGTGTTTGGCGCCTCCGGCTTACACCCAGGAAGTAATGAATGGTGAAGATACAAGAGAAGATCAAGAATTACGGTAGGTACGTAATTTTCATTTCTCGAAGATCTATTGTTACGGTAAGTTCTTACGTAACTGTACTTTTCCAGAAAGACGCGGACCAGTTGTTCGTTTCGCTGCGAAAACGGATGACAGGGGCCCTGTCTCCAAGCCATCACTAGCCCGTTAGCTGGTGCACTGCATCTCTTTGTTACCAACACCATGACAAACCCCTGCCAGGATCCATCAAGAGTCATTCCACCAGGGCTGTGGCTACCTCTTTTGTCTCCTTAAAGAGTGTGTCGTTGGAAGATGTACAGCTGCACAACCTGGAGCACGTCCACACCTTCGTCGGGCATTACAGCCTAGACATTGCTTCTAGGAGGAGAGCAGGTTTCGAACTGACTGTCCTGCAAGGCCTACTCTCTTGAGGCTATTCCGTTTTTTCTCTCCACCTCCCTGTCAGACCTGGGCCTATCTTTGGGTACTGCTTGGAACTCCATCCTAATTGCATTACATGCTGCAAGAGCTCCACCTCGAAATCAGATAGTACAGTTACGTAAGAACTTACCTTAACACTAGATCTTCGAGAGGAGCTCTTGCAGCAGGTGACTTTCCCACCCTCCATCCCCCAGGAATCTGCATTGTTACCCTTATACAGGGTTAGAGAGTTCCTGTCCGGTTCTCCAGTACTTATCAGCCGGGTCTCCGGTAGGAGAACTGAGATGGAGCAGGGGGTTCCACTCCCTTTATACCACGTCTGACGGGCGGAGCTGACGTTGGGGTGGGCCCCCCGCTACAGACTGCTAACTGCAAGTTTTCCGTGGGGTCCTAATGCCTGGCAGCATTAGTTCTAGTGGTATTACCTGCTGCACGGGCTCCTGTCGAAGATCTACTGTTACGGTAAGTTCTTAAGTAACTATGCGGTATTCCTCCCTTCCCTACATCTCCTTTGGGCTCTCTTTCCATATCTCCTTACCTACCCTTTCTCTACTGGTGGACAGAGCTGGGGGGGTAGGTCATATGAGCCAGTCTCGCAGTGCCACATAATACGCCCACCTCGCAGGTAGCACCATCTCCAACGTTGGTTCCCCCGACTCCTGAATTCTTAAAGAAACATGCTCCCACGAGAGTCCAGTCCTCCGGCCTACATCCAGTTGTGATGAATGGTGAAAATACTTGGGAAATTGAAGAATTACGGTGAGTACATTGTTTTCGTTTCTGGTAGCTGTCACCTCTGCTCATATAGTATCTGAAATCCATGCTTTGGTCATAGAAGTATCCGGTGAATTTGGCATGGAAATAGTAGTGGGGCACAAATCTGCACGGTCAAGATAGCGCTAGTGACAACAGCTACAGGGAAATTCAGCACAGATTACAGCGCTGTATCTATAGCTGTTGTCACATGGGCCAGCTTCCCTAAGTTGCTGAATGTGTGGTATTGCAGCTGTCCCAGGTTCATGTCCTGCCACAACCTTTTTTGGTTTTGCTGTCGTGCACCCTCCCCGGAGTTTTTTGCTTCAGATCTGCCTACCTCCCAGGTATCCTCCCCATTCCCTGTGTTTAATAAATTTTCCTGCCCCAATATGTGCCCTATTCCCTGAGTTGTGCCCCCAGTTTAATAAATCTGCCCTCTCAGTATGTCCCCCACTCCCTGAGTTGTGCCCCCAAGTTTGTTTAATAAATCTGCCTGCCCCAGTTTTCCACCCACTCCCGAGTCTGCTCTCCCCGGTTTTTTCTTGAATGTGCCCTCCCCACCATGGTCGCCCTTCAGTGAGTTGCACCTAGTGGGGTGCATGTGCAGTACTGTTGGAAGCTCAATATTTTACCCACGTGCGGTCTTCTGTTTCACTGTTGTGCTCGTGCAGTAATGCACTGCACTGTATTTACAGCACAATGATTTTCGCAGTAACCCAGTCACCGATCCTTTGTATACTGTTTTCCATAAAGACAAGTTTGTGCTCTGCACACACACACATACATACATACATATCAAGTTTCTACCCAATATGGTGCTGTAGTTCCATTTGCATCGGATTGTAATCCTATCCATCTACTTTGCCAGCTTCCTGAATGAGGGAGAAAGAACACTTCATTCCCTGGATGTTGAGAGTCCTTAGGTTTTAGATGGTACTAATGACTACACACAGTCAATACAGCCCTTTGTCTCTTCCGACCCAAATCGAAAGAGACCACCTGTCACAGTCAAATGCATTTTATCCTGGATTGTGAATTGCCTTCGCCACTGCTGTCCCATGGCTCAGGTGAAACTGTAGGGCAAGGTACATGCCCACTCCACCAGAGCAGTTGCCTTGGCAGAAACGCACTGTTTGACGGTTGCAGAAATCTGCAGAACTGCATCTGGCACAGCACAGTCAGTGTATCCCTTTACCAAGCACCATGCCTTGATGTCCATGCCAGGCAGCATGCTACCTTTGGCAGGACATTACTGAATGAATTACTTTCCTGAGTGAGCCTTGAGCTTCAACCTCCCTAGTCTGTGGGACTTTCTCTGAGCTTGGTACTCTGACCCATTAGTGGGACTTGATGGACAAGATGGATTGTTGGACGATATGAAAGTCACGTACTTAACATAATTTTTGATGTTCCTGAATATCTTCTCCATAGAGTACCATGCCCATTCACCATCTGTCAGACCTCAATATTGTTTTGTTGGTCTTCACTCCGTTGTACTTGGTTTGGGTTGTGAAGACATTGTTAGTGGGTGTGGTGGCCCTTTGTACATGAGCCACCAGAACGATCTTATGCCCTTAAGTACATAGATATTTTCCCTCGTCAATCTTCACCATTCATTACTTCTGGGTGTAAGCGAATACGCCTGCTAGGGTTTTTTTTTTTTTTTTTTTGGGGTCAGAGAGTCTGTGCCGACGGCACCTTCCATGAGAGCAGCTATCACGCAGTGCACAAGGTGGCTGTTAGAGCCGAGACCCCTCCTCCATCCCAGTTCTGTTTCTCCCGCCCGTCGAGGCTGCACCTGCTGTCGTGGTACAGTGTGTTTTTGAAGTACGCATTAGGCCTTCTGTCGGCGCCATCTGTTCGGCAACAACTCAGTCCCGGTTCTCATCCTGACACCGGTAAATTCGTTCTGATTATTGTTTAAAGGCATCAGGAGCTTTGCTATGTTTTAGTTTATTTTGTTATCATGTCTTGTTCAGGAGCCAAACGTGAATGGAAGCAGGTCACACTCTACGTGCATCAGTGCTCCTGTGGCGGGCATTTTCAGTGATGGACCGCATGATGTCTGCCTCCAGTGCTTGGGACCTAACCATAATATGGATAGAAGTGGCGCCTGTTTTTCCTTGGATTGCTGTGTTTTGGAACCGCGTTCAAAGTAAGCAGGGCCCGCCAACTTTCAGAGGACGGCATTGCTCTCGGCTTCCCAGGCCAGGTCTTTAGGCCCTTCTTCTGGGTCCCCTCCCAGGTCTATACGGTCTGGTGAGGAGGCCTCCTCGTCTTCAAGCCTTGCCGAGGGCGAGGCCTCTTTCACAGCAGCAGAGGAAAGACGCCCTTGCCGGTGTTGCATCAGCGCCACCGCCTCGGCAGTCACCTCTCCTGAGGTGCAGGCTCTCCCCGTGTCGCGGCCCTGGGTTGCTGGGGCTGGCACTGGCGGACCCTTGACGCTGCCTCGCAGCACCGCTCCGCAGCCTGGTGCTGTTCACGGTGCCGGTGATCGGGGCCACGCCGCATGCAGTGCCAGTTCGGTTCTCAGCGCCAGTGGTCTGCGCAGCTGTGGTGCTGGTGTCCCAGGCGGGGCGTGGATGGAGTCGGCAATGAGTTCCGTAGGCAGTCACGGTGGAAACACCTGGAGATGCTGGAGCCGTTCGCAGTGCGTCCTCAGGGTGGCCAGTATTGCGTCCTGCTGGTCGACGATTCCAGATGGTATGGACTCAGATGTGGACCCAGATTGGTTGCCCGATTCTTCGAGAATCAGAGGCCTCTGTGGGACACGGCATCAGGCGGACCAGCGCCCACAGCAGTCTGCCTCTGAGGATTCCCAGGCAGGGTGACCTGGAGTCCTCTAGGGAGGACAGCTTGACAATTAGGAGGGATTTTCCTCGGGGCCGAGCAGCTGCTGGCCTTGGTGCTGCTGCTGCACCGTCTCAGGAGGGATTGGAAGCCCTGGCCGCGGCTCCCTCGGGGTCGAGGAGGATGTCGTCCTAGGAGTCACAGGGGCGGGGTGTGGGCGGCTGGCACTCTGCCTTACAGGTGTGAAGGAGCCATAGTACAGAGCCCCACCTCGCCTTCTCAGGCTCTGGGGTCCTTTCCGGTGGTGCCGCCAAGGGTTGCCCTTCTGAACTCATGCAACCCCAGGTGCGTCACGGAATATTCCCCGTCTGGGCTCTTCCAGAGTTCGCATTCCCAGGGTTCCGCTATGGGTCCTGGTTTTATCTCAGGGATCCCTCCAGCTCTGGCACAGAGAGCCCTGGCAGTGGACAGCCACCTCCATGCAGGTGCCCTTCTCCCATTCCTCTGCATCCACCCCTCTCTCCCAGGCCATGTGGTCCTATGGGGCCTTTATCCTGGGAGACTTTCAGAAGGCTTGTTGGCGGCCTTCCCATCTTATGTTAAGTACATGCATGAGTGGGTCTTTCGCCTGTCCCCACCGTCGCAGGAGTCCTCTGGATTTTCGAGTTCCCCATCCTCCTCGACTCTCTCCTTGGAGAGAGAGGAACATGCTTTTCGCCTCTCTTGACGCCGATTTCCCTGAATATCAGCAATTCTTATCGAGGATGGTTCAGGACCTCTGTATTTCTTTTGTCAGACGGGTCACTACCGAGCGAGAGACGAGCACATTCCTAAGTGAATTCAGTGCCCAGTATCTGGTGGTGCCATCCTGTTCTATTCCCTTCCAGGAAGCATCTATCCGCACCTGGCAGTCTCCAGCCGCCCCTTTCCCAGCCCCGACAGACTGCAGGAGGAGGTATTGTGCTCCATTGGAGTCTCTAGGTTCTCTCCCAAACCTCCCCCAGGCTTGATATGCCTAGAGACCCCTTCCGAGCATTGGCGCCTGGCACATAACCAACCACCGAATTCTGGTTCTCTACAATTCGACCAGTGGGGGCGAAGAGTTTTCTTCTCTTGCGATGTACATTGCATCACATCAAGCACACCATGCTGCCTATAACAGGCACTTGTGGTCAGTGCTGGCTCAGGTGCTAGCATCAATGCCTGATTCGGAGCAGTCTCAACAAGCCATTGCCCTCTCCACCGTAGGCCTGGAACTGGCAAGGCACCAAGCAAGGGCACCTTATGATACCAGTGAGGTGGCTTCCAGGCTTGCTGGGACAGCGATCTGCATTAGGCGGATGGCGTGGCTTCATCTGTCGAGGTTGGCACCAGTGGCCCGGCGTAGGGTGATCCGCTCTGCCTTCCGAGGGACCTGCCTTTTTCCACCAGGGCTAGGAGGGTTCTACAGGGCTTCCTCCATCCCCTCATCTTCAGGGAACACCACCTAGCTCTCCTGTGCCTTGGACTCCAATCTGGTACAACCAGGGTCTCTTCTTCCTGTTTCCCACCAGCAGGAAGCTGAGGGTCCTGTTCCCTCAGGGTTGTGCTAGAACCCTTCGGGGGGCTTGGTACTCACCCAGCAGTAATGAATGGTGAAGATTGACAAGGGAAGATATGAAAATTACTTACCTACCGTAATTGTTGATCTTCTTTTGTATCTTCACCATTCATTACTGAATCCCACTCTCCTTCCCCTCATGGGTCTCATTTCTTGAGCGTCTGCCCTGTCCTGCTCACTACCCCCCACCCCCAAGGCTGTTCGGGGGCTGAATCCCCTGGTTCCTCTGGACCTTCTGTTCTTCTCTAAAGAACAGCAAAGGATTTGAAGGAGGAGGCAAGCGAGCGGAGCTTCATCCTGTCTATCTGAGGGAACTCTTTCTGATTTCCTGGAAGGTGTTCTCTTCGGGGACTTTACCTTCAGGACAGATTAGTTCAGTCACCAGCCAACAGGGTTAGTCTCTGAGACAGTTCTCTAACCCTTGGTCTTCGGACTTAGCTGGTGTCCCGAAGTTTTACCTTGTGAATGCCAGACCGGGGCTAGTCAACAGCTGTTATAGCCCGATTCAGAAATCACCATCTTGTTCTGGTGGTCTGGTTGCATTTGGCCCTTGCCTTTTCCAGGGGTCATAAGGAGTTTCCTTCTCTGTCCATCTTGTCAGAGTTTGCCCTCTCTCAGGGTCTCTCCCCCGTACTAGCATCGTCTATGTGCTACTGGGATGCTTTCCCTAGACCTAGTTGGGGCTCTTCCTCCCGAACAGATTATTTGACTTGGCAATCTGTGAGTTCTCAGCTTGAGTGATGGGTATTCGTATACCAGGATGTGTGGGAAATCTGCATCTCTTGTATCAACCTGTACAGAAGGTTCAGTTGAACCATCTAAACCAGTTTGTCTGAAGGATCCTTGTTCCCTTGCTTTTAAGTTCTGAGCTGATAAGCTTCAAGCCAATTTCTCTCAAAATTAGTGGCAGAATTTGTCCTCCTTCTAGTATCCTCTTCAAACAACATGAAGTCTTGCTGTATTCTGACAATAGCAGTGAGTCCCTACCTTCGAACTGCACCGGAGATGAAAGAGTTAACTTTCCATGCCAGGCGTGGAACACTGAGCTCGAGCTCGGTTGAGACTCTTGTCTGTTGCTGTTTGAACTCAAACCGTCAGATTCTTTACTCCGCCTCACTGAACAGTCGCTCCAGAAATTTCTCCTTTCTCTGTTCAGTTTGTTGGTAAAGTACTGCTTTTCTGGTTTTTGACCAAATTTAAACCGTAACCTGTCGGTTCAGTCTCTGTCTGTGGTATTCGTAGTACTAGATAGGTTTATATTGTTTTTCTATTCTGTGTGGAACTTGTAAGCGGTTCATCTGTGTTCGGTTTGAACCGATCAAGTTGATATAAAATCTTTATCTGTACTTTTAGTTGTGTAGTTACGGTTCTTATCGGTTCTAAAAAAGCAGTTTTATTATGTTTTTCCACGACCCATAACTCGGTCAGGAACTGAAAAAGTGTCTTGCCTGGCGGATTGCCATTAAAAGGGTAAGTTTTGTTAGGACTGGCACAATGTCTGAGAAACCCAAAGAAAAAACCGGCTCACTGGGTTTCAACATGATTGCAGTGTGTGTGGGGAAGTCTTTGCTAAGGCTGACCCCCACACCACCTGTGTTTATTGTCTGGGGTTTGACCACCAATGCAGACTGCCAGATTTGTAAACATTTTCCTGCAGCTACCCTAGAAGAGAGTTGGTAGGCTCAGGGAAAGGGAGGCCAAAAGTCCACTGAACCGGATGGCCAGCCGGTTCGGTTCAAACCGAACCAGAAGAGTGCCCTCTTACCGGGGTGAGACTTTTTGGGGCAAAAGGAGAACCGATTCCGAGAGTCTGTTCCAGCTAAGAGAACAAGAAAGGAAAAATCAGTTGGTGTGGATCCAAAGTTTCTTCTCCAACCGCTGAGGAAATAGCCAAGCGATAAAATTGTGCAGTCGCTTTCCCGGTTCCACCGGTTCAAAATTATGATTTAGAGGAATATTATGAACCGGAGGAGGAGGAGGAAGAGAAGTATGAGGAAAGTGAATGGTTTTGAAAGTCTGGATGTGCCCATTGACCCGGACATCTCCCCAGACAGACCTTCAGGAGTGCTCCTCCTAGGCTTTCTGAGTCCCCCTCCCATTTCATGTTTTATAAGAAAGTGGCCGAAACCCTCCAGCTTCCTACGGAAGAAGCTGTGGATGACCAGGAAGAGCCTGACTATGTGGAAATGATGGATATCCCAGAGTCTAGGAGGCTGTCTATTCCCTTACACAAATCTTTTGGGAAACAGACATTTAAGATTTTAAAGACTCTTAATACTATACCTCCTGTGGATAAAAGAATGGACAAGTGGTATACACTGTCAGGCTCAGATATGGAGTTCCTTACACAACAATGCAGCCATGTTGGGGTAGTGCAGGCTGCAGCCTGTGATAAGGCAAATATTCCCTTGGCTTCACACCCCCCAGACAAGGACTCCAGGAGGATTGATGCCATGGCAAAGAAACAGTACATGGCAGCATCCTTGGGACTCAGACAGGCCAACTATATGGCCTATACTGCTAGGTATCAAAAATCCAGATGGGACACTGTCATGGCTTTAGCAAAACAGATCCCTGGCCAGCTTGCCAAGGAGCTGGAGCAGGTGGCTGATGATGGTATTGAGGCATCCAAGGTGCAATTCTATGCTGCAGTGGACTCCAGTGATATTTCAACTAGAGTCATGGCTACATCTGTGGCACTTCGTAGAATGGCTTGGCTCAGATGTACTAGCCTGTCACAGGATACCCAGACTAAGGCCATGGATTTTCCTGTGTGGGTAATTCTCTGTTTGGGGAGCAAACAGAGAATTACATGAAAATGGATGAATATAGGACCACCTATAGGAGTGCCCAGGCCAAGGAAAGGCAAGCCACTCCTCAGAGGCAGCATCTCAGGGGCAGGCCTTTTCATAGGCCTTTCTACCAAGCCCAGGCCTCCTCTTCTGCCTATGCTCAGAGGGGGTTCTTTAGAGCAGGCAAAACTGAAGTAAGGTGCCTGCCCGGTGCCATGGCTTGGAGAGACAGGAAGCGCATCCTCAGGATCACGAGAACAGCTGCACGGGAGTCTGAGCTGGACGTCATTGTCCACCTAGGGACAAATGACTTGGCTAATCATGAGATTAGAGCAGTGCAGAAGGACTTTGTAGAATTGGGAGGGGCCTAAGACAAGTAGCACACAATATCCTTCTCTGAGGTGCTGCCTGTCAATGGCATGAGTGAGGCGAGGGTACTTTGCACCATGCAGTTTAATGAATGGTTGAAAAAATGGTGTGAGCACAGGGGTTTGGCTTCATTGGGGACTGGGTTCCACCTGGAGGGACACCAGCCTATACTGGCAGGATGGTCTCGCCTGTCCAGGAAGGGAACAAGTCTTTTGAGCAATCGGTTTAAATGCTTCATTGGCAAGCTTTTAAATTAGTCAAGGGGGGAGGCTCTGATAAGCAGCAGGAAAATCCCAGCCTCTCCCTACAAAACAGGGTACTAAATGAGTAAAAGACCGAGGTAGACAGGTCAGTGGTGGATGCTGCAAAAGAAGGTAAAGCCATCAAATAATGGAGAGCAATGAGTACCAATGCCCGTAGTCTGAGTAACAAGCTTCCTGAATTAGTGGCCTTGATGGAGGAGGAACATCTGGATATCGTGACAGTCATAGAAACATGGTACACACAAAACCATGACTGGGATATAAACATACCAGGATACACTATCTACAGGAGGGACAGGGAGGGTAAAAGAGGAGGAGGAGTAGCTCTTTACATAAGGGAAGGAATCAAAGCAACAGAACAAAAGGGAAAACCAGGAGGAGAAGAAGCACTGTGGGTAAATTTGGAGACCGGCAATGGCACCACAATCTGCACAGGGGTTGTATACAGACCCCCTTCTCAGGGGGAGGAAATGATAGAAAGAATACTTAGAATGGCAGAAAAAGGGGAGATATTGCTGATGGGGGATCTGAATATGCCAGATGTTAACTGGAGTGCAGTTGCAGCAGCCACTTCAAAGAGTGGGTTATTCTAGATGCCCTACAAGGGCATGCCTTAGACAGCTAGTATTGGAGCCCACCCGAGAGGGAGCAATCTTAGACCTGGTTCTCTCAAATGGAGATCAAGAGAGGATCACAGATGAAGTGGGTAGCCATCTGGGAACCAGCGACCATCAAACAGTATGGTTCACAAAAACACAGCAATAGTCAAGCCATACAAAGGCAAAAGTACTGGACTTTAGGAGGGCTGACTTTGCCAAAATGGGTGAGGGCCTAAGGAATGCACTAGCAAATGGACAGGAAGGAGGGGTGGAAGAACAATGGGGAATAATAAAAACTGCCATCACAGAGGTAACAAGCCTTTGTGTGAAACAAATTAACAAAACGATGTAAGAAACCACTATGGTTCTCAAAGGAAGTGGCAGTGAAAGTTCAAGAGAAAAAGAAAGCATTCAGGAAGTACAAGGAATCACAGAAGGAGCAGGACAGGGAACTGTATCAGTTAAAGCAAAAGGAAGCTGGGAAGGCAGTCAGAACAGCAGAGGCCCAAACTGAGGAAAAGATGGTCAACTCAGTTAAGAAGGGGGATAAAACCTTTTATAGGTACATCAGGGAGCGAAGGAAGACCAAGGGAGGACTAGTGAGGCTTAATAAAGAGGAGGGAGGGTGGGCAGAGGGCGACTGTGAAAAGGCAGCGATACTAAACAAATATTTTTGCTCAGTATTTACAAAGGAAGAGGGAGGTACCTAAAACAAACAGTAGAAACACTCTGGATACAGAAGTTGATACCAGCCCATTTACAGAAGAAAGGGTTCTGAAAGAACTCCTAAAACTGAAGGTGGACAAAGCAATGGGGCCTGATGGGATTCATCCCAGAATTCTAAAAGAACTAAGGGTAGAACTAGTGACACCACTGACTACCCTCTTTAACAAATCAAGGGAGGATGGGGTGGTACCCGAGGACTGGAGAAGGGCAGATGTGATTCTCCTTCACGAAAGTGGGAGCAAGGCAGAAGCAGAAAACTACAGACCTGTTAGTTTAACCTCAGTGGTAGGGAAAATGATGGAATCACTTCTGAAGGAAAGAATTGTTGAGTATCTAGAGGCCAGAGGGGCACAGGACCCAAGGCAGCATGGATTCACAGCGGGAAGGTCATGCCAGACAAATCTGATAGATTTCTTTGACTGGGTGACCAAAGAAGTAGATCAGGGAGGGGCTGTGGACATGGCTTACCCAGACTTTAGCAAGGCATTTGACACAGTCCCACACAAAAGATTAATATAAAGTTAGCCAGCCTGGGAGTGGGTCCCAAGATGACAGTCTGGGTAAAGAATTGGCTGGAGAATAGGACACAGAGAGTAATAGTAAATGGAGTCCACTCTGAAGAAAGGGGTTACTAGGGGTACCGCAGGGTTCAGTATTAGGACTGGTCCTCTTCATTGTCTTTATAGTTTACATTGCAGAGGGACTGGAAGGAAAGTATGTCCTCTGCAGATGACACAAAGATCTGCAACAGAGTTGATGCACAAGGTGGGGTGGAAAGGATGAGAAGGGACTTGGCAAGGTTAGAGGAATGGTCAAATGTATGGCAGCTTAGATTTAATGCTAAGAAGTGCAGGGTAATGCACCTGGAAAACAAAATCCCAGGGGAAGAGTACACAATGGGGGGTGAGATACTAACAACAACAAAAATGGAAAGGGACCTGGGTGTAGTCATATCAGATGACCTAAAGGTGGGCAAGCAATGTGAGAGGGCAGCAAGGAGGGCTGGGGGGATAGTAGGATGCATAGCGAGAGGCATCACCAGTAGAAAACAGGAAGTTATTATCCCTCTGTACAGACGGTTGGTGAGACCCCATCTGGAGTACTGTGTGCAGTTCTGGAGACCCAGTCTCGCAAGGACATAGACAGGATGGAGGCTGTCCAGAGGAGGGCAACTAAAATGGTGCAGGGTCTGCACCGGAAGACATATGAAGAGAGACTTAAGGAGCTGAATATGTATAGCCTCGAGGAAAGGAGGGAGAGGGGGACATGATAGAAACTTTCAAGTATCTCAAGGAATCAACAAAGTCCAAGAGGGTAGCATCTTTCAAAAAGAGGTGTGCAAGAACAAGGGGCACAATTTGAAGATAGAAGGGGCGGCTCAGAGGTAATTTAAGGAAGTATTTTTCACAGAGAGGGTGTGGATGCATGGAACGGCCTTCCGAGGAGGTTGTGGAGTCAAAACAGTGGTGGAATTCAAGCATGCATGGGACAGTCATAAGGCAATTCTAGGGGTGGGGGTAGGAAGAAGTAGGCTGCTGGTTAACTAGGATCTGCAGCTTATCCATTAGGTAGGGAAATTGGCAGACTGGGTGGCGCTGTCTTATCTGCTGTCAAAATCTATGTTTCTATGTTTTCCCCTGCCTTCCCTCTCAGTACCTCTGTTTTTGGATGTGGGTGGGCAGTGCAGTGTTGGCACTCAGGAGGTGCCCACCTTTTTATCACCCTTTTGTTTGGGTGAGTGGGTGTTGTGTTTATCTCATTTTTGGATCTCCTGACTTGAGTCTTTGTTTTGGGACCAAAAATCTGTTTTCATGTTAGTGGCCAGTTGGCTAGTGTGGGTTTACAGCTTCCACACAGGAGCTCAGTGAGTTTAGCTCATAAAGATCTGACGGTTTGAGTTCAAACAGCAACAGACAGAGTCTCAACCGAGCTGAGCTCAGCTGCTCCATGCCTGGCATGGAAAGTTAACTCTTTCATCTCTGGGGCAGTTCAAAGGTTGGGACTCACTGCTATTGTCAGAATACAGCAAGACTCCATTAGAAGAAACATTACTAAGGTAAGTAATTTTTCTTTTCTTCTTCCTCCTTCCTTCCTCTCCCTTATCTGTTACTCCCTCAGAGCCGCCCAAGGAGTGAGGTCCTGCAGTCCCTTATGGTAGGATTCTCCTCTTCCTGTCTTCTTTCGCTTATTCCTTTCAGTTTGTTTCCTTCCTTTATCTATCCCTCGGCTCTCTTGCCTCGCTGTTATTCTTCTAATTTTTTATTTCTCCTCTCCAGCTTACAGAACTGGGATGGAGGAGGAGTCTGCAGCACCTAATGGACTCCCTCGCACTACACAGTGTTTTGCTTGTTATTAGCTGCACCAACTCCCTCTCTCCCCAAAAATCCCGTAGCGGTGTGCACCTCCGGCTTAATTTTCATTTCTTGTTAGGTCTGGTATGCTCATCTCTTCTATAAAAAGGTACTGAGGCAGTTGGGGACTGGTGTCACTGTTTACCAGTGGTTGTCTGCGGTGATGTGAGCATGGGGCCTGCTCACTCCACCAGCCCTCAAAGTTCTGGCTCCCGCGAGGGTCCTAGTACTTCTGTCTTAAATCCATTGGTGGTAATCTGTGGAGGAGATATTCAGGAAGATCAACAGCTATGGTAAATTGGTAACTTTGTATGTGACGTCACAGGGCAGAGGCAGAGAATATGCCACCTGGATGGTGGGAGTAGCTTAGTTTGAAGACAGATGATTCTGTCTTCTCCAGAAAGACCGCCTGTGTCTAGATGTGAACTGCATACCACTCTTAGAACTACAGTTACAGGTGAGTAATTTATATATATCACTATAAAAAGATAAATTTTCCTGAAAGTCTTTCCTCTATAAGAACCTCAGAACCCTGTTCTAGCCTTAAGCATACCTCAGAAATTCAGGTTGCCTCTAATGTGAACCTTACCATGTTGCAGATTGTTCTTAAATCATGCACTGCAATAAAATGCATCTTCCTGTGTTTCTTTGTTTATGCTTCAGCTGAAGGAACAGAGCATCCTGTGTCCCCCACAGCCTTAGAATCACTTTTTTCTTCTAAGTTTGCCTTCTCTCCCCCTGCAACAAGATCCAAGCAGAAGCCCAAGTCAGTTAAGGAACTGGTAAGCACCGCTGCAAAATAATTACTTTGTTTTTGACGCTGTACGTGCCTAGTCAACATAATCCCATGTTAAGTGTTATGCCTTTTCAGGTCCAGTGCTTTGTTGTAAGCAGTTGGAAAGCATGTGATGGGTAACACCTTTGTGTGTTTCAGAACCAGGCAACAACTGTTGCAGAATGGAGTTTGTGCTTTGTTTTTCACCACTAGGTATTGGAAATACAAATTGCAAGAAAAAATGTCAGCTAAAATAAGAATTAAACACAGTTACAAATACTATCCAGGTGCATAACGAGCTGATCCTCTGCTTCCTGTGGTGACTCATGTACTGAAGTCCTGCATCTAGGCATACCTCTCAACCTTTTGTCCCCCAAATGTGGAACATTGCCTCTCAGAATGTGGAACAAATGAGCAAAATGTGGAACACTTAATCAAATCTTTACCTAGGAGACTCAGAACACTGTTAAAATGTTTGCATTTATGTTTAGAAAGTCTGTTATTAATTGAATAATATATATCTTCCTGGACATAAGTCTCCACCACTCATTCACACTAGTGGGATTGGCGCCAGAGGCACTAAGACCCATCGGGAGCAAACTTTTTGCTGGAGGGTCGGCGCGAGACACGGCGCGCCAGCAGCTGCTCGGCGGTAATAACCATCTCGGCGGCGACCCTCAACCGCCTCAGTTCCTTTTTCTTTCCGCCGAAAAGCGCTTCAGTGATGTACGCCGCCGCTTGTCGGGAGTCAAACTTCAAACTAGCGCATAGTTTTCAGTTTGTTTTTTTGTAACATTATCACGATAGTAGTATCGCTTAGTTTTATTCTATTTTTCGTAAAATTTTTCTAATATTTAAATTTAACTTACTTGAAGAAGTCTCGGCCTACTGGACGGAGTCGACCATGAGCAGGTCAGGTGACGGTAGGGAGACTTCGTATGAAAGCTGTTCAGTCAGCCGGGCTGGGTCCGGTCAGCCTCCTTCTCCTCAGTGGGGTTCCGACTACGGTCAGTCCGATGCCCGGGGGGATGGGCGGTCCCCCCGCCGGCATAAAAATAAACGGTCGCATTCTCGGCGCCGTTCGGCCTCGAGCTCTTCTTCGGCCCACAGGTCAAAAGAAGGCATCACCGGTCGCCCTCTGGTAATGTTCGCGCTGCCGACGGTCGGTTATCGCGCTAGTTGCCGGTCTCTTCTTCGAGTCGCCAGCTCCGATAATCGCCGCCCCCGACATCGGAGCCCCTCCCCGCCTATAGGTAGGGCTCCAGATGAGCAGTTTCATCAGTGGGCCGCTCTTATGGAGCGATGGGCTCGGAGGTTGGTTCTTCTGCCTGGCTCGGTTACCTCGGAGCCCTCGGGCTCCTCCGGCGATCAGGTAGGGCGGTTGGACCTTCCTAGTCGCGCGGCGCCTTCTTCGGTGCTAGCGACTCCGTGCTTAGGTGTTTCCCCCCCTCACATGGCTGCGCGCAAGGGCCTCACCGATGCCCTTATCTCCTGGTATTTTTCCTCTCTTGTTTCCAGGTTCCGGGCTTTTCCGCGCCTTCTGCAGGGTCTGTGGCCGGTCGGCGCCTGCTGGGCCGCTGAGCTTGCGGGCGCTACGCGGCGCCTGCGGGTCTCGGCGCCGCAGGGGCGCCTGCTGCTATCTCGCGCGCCCGCCGGTGGTGCCGTGGATCGGGCGTGCTGCTCAGTGCGCTGCTCGTGGCGCTGCTCACGGCGCCGTCGCCCGGCACCGCTCGGCGGGCGCCGTCTGGTGGCGCGGCGGCCGCGCTGCGCGCTGGGCAGTCGCTGCCCGCGGGCGCTGGCTGGGCGAGGGGTCACAGGTTTCTTCGCGCCAGGGCGCCTCGTGCCGCGTTTTTCTGCTTTGCTGCCTCCCGCGCCGTGCAGCCCTTGGGACTCTCCTTGTTTTTCTGCCATTTCCTCCTTCTCCTAATTTTCACTCCTTTCCTGTCCAAACAGTCCTTTCTGGACCATCAGGAGATGATGTTGAGCTCGACCCAGACCTTCGGTTGGGTGATGAAGTGGAGGAAACAGGATCTTTCTTTGCTACAGAGCCTGTGGTCGAGGACCTGTCCTTTAAGTCTCTGTTGAAGAACCTGGGATCCACTCTTTCTCTCCAGACTACAGACATCGATCCTGGGAAGATATTAAGACTCCAGTATCTTCATGCTTCGGAGATCCCTACGGATTTGACTCCTCCGATTCAGCCTTCCTTCGAGACGCTGTCTCAAATGGTATGGAATAACCCTGCTCTTATTCCCTCAGTGGCTAAATCCATTGATAAGTATTCAGCTCCCAAGGATCGTCCCATTTTGGCATCCCAAGCCTTTGCGGATCCTATTGTAGTCCTGGCAGAGAATGACAAGGTCGTTCTTCCTCAACTACTACAGCTCGACTTATTAACAAAGAGCTCGTAAGATTGATACATTAGGTAAGAGAGTCTTTGCTGCCTCCACTCTAAGTATGCGACACAGTTATCAAGGCTATTTTCTCAGTATGAGTATATCCTGTGGCACTCTATGAAAAGAATGGTTGAAGCTCTTCCAGATTCGGATTCCAAGTCAGAGCTTCTTCTGACCGTTATTAGAGGTATTGAGTCCAATAACCAACAGGTCAAAGCCGCCATGGATGCTTTGACACTGCTTCTCGCTCAGCAGCCGCGGATTTGTATCGCGCCATTCCTGGCTGCACTCTGGCTTCACGAATGATGCTCAGCAGCAGGTGATGGCGCTGCTTTGATGGCTCCTTTCTTTTTGGCCCTCAGGTGGAGCAAGCCTTAGAGGCCACTCAGAAGACTAGATCGGCCATTGTTGGCCAGACTTCCGCCTGCCCCTCTCGGGGCATGTGAACAGACGTCAGTTTCATAGTAGTCAGTCCTTTCGAGGCAGAGGCAGGGGAAGCTTCCATAAAGCCAACCTGCCCAACCTCAAAAGAAGACGAGCAAGCGGAGGACCCAAAGCTCCCAACGCTACCTTATGAGTCGCTGGCCCAAGTTCCATCCACTCTGCCCGAGGTGGAACTTTCTCCTCCGTGGGAGGTCGCCTGATGTACTTCTACAACCAGTGGAAGTCCATAACCTCAGACAAATGGGTTCTTTGGATAATTCGCGAGGTTACTCTCAATTTCTTGGAACCCCCGAATTGTCCTCCCACAAGCAACCCAGGTTGTCGGCTCAGTCAGATCTCTCACCGCGGGAGATCCAGGGCCTCTGAACAACAGGGCAATAGAACTGGTGCCCTCAAGATCTGAAACACAGGGTTCTATTCCATTACTTTCTGGTTCCAAAGAAATCTGGGGATGCGCCCATTCTAGACCTCAGAAAGTTAAACAAATTCCTCCCCAGGGAGAAATTCAAGATGATTTCTAGGTACCCTGTTACCCTTGCTGCATCAGCACGACTGGCTGGCCTCTCTGGATATGCAGGATGCTTACCAGCATATCCCGCCCACCCGACCACCGCAAATTCCTCAGGTTTGTAGCTTTGGGTCAGCATTATCAGTTCAGAGTCCTGCCCTTTGGGCTATCCTCGCCGAGTTTTTACAAAGTGTTGTGCAGTTCTCGTGGCGCATCTCAGGAAAGTCGGACTCGAGTGTTTCCCTACCTGGACGATTGGCTTCTAGCAAGCCCTTCCGGCCAAGGGACTTTTGGAAGCCGTTAACGACTTCCTCTTCTCACGTCCATGGGAGTTCTGCTGAATTTGAAAAATCTCAACTGCAACCCTCCCAGAGGCTCCTTTTCATAGGGGCGCTTCTAGACACCTCTTCCAGCGAAGGCTTTCCTTCCAGAGGACAGAAGACTCGACATCCTTCGAATGGCCCGTTACATCAGGGAGAACCAATCGGTTACAGCTCTCTCGATGCAACGCATGTTGGGTCTCATGGCGTCCTCGGTCTTCACTGTCCCTCTGGCCCGACTGCACATGAGAACCACCCAGTGGATGCTCTCCACTCAGTGGTCCCCGACCTCTCACCCCCAGTCTTATCCCATCAAGGTGACGGAGCCCCTTCGAAGGTCTCTCACCTGGTGGTCTCAAGAGAGCAATCTCCTGGAAGGATTCCCCTTTGCTCCCCCGGATCATCAGATCTCCATCACCACAGATGCATCGCTAATGGGATGGGGAGCTCACTGTCTCTCCCTCCACACTCAAGGTGTATGGACTCAGTTCGAAACTCATCTCCACATAAATGTCCTGGAGATGAGAGCGGTCCTCTATGCAATCCGAGCTCTGAAGGATGTCCTTTGTCACAAGAACATTCTCCTTCAAACGGACAACAAAGCAGTGATGTATTACATCAACAAGCAAGGCGGTGCTCATTCTTATCCCTGTGCAGGGAAGCAATGAGGGTGGGAGTGGTGCTTGGAGCACAAGTCTCTGATTCAAGCGGTTTATCTGCCAGGTATACAAAACGACCTAGCAGATCACCTCAGCAGAACGGAGGCAGACCCTCACGAGTGGTCTCTCGATCCAGCCGTAGCTCGGTCCCTGTTCAAAGAGTGGGGGACTCCAGACCTGGACCTTTTTGCATCCCCACTCAACGCAAAACTGCCTCTCTTCTGCTCCAGAAATCCAGGGCCTGGCATTTTCTGTCAGGATGCGTTCAGGCTGCGGTGGACAAAACGCTTTCTTTACGCCTTTCCACCACTTCCTCTAATCCAGAGAGTACCCTCAAGTTCGAGTCTCAGGGGACCAAGATGATTCTCATTGCTCCTTCCTGGCCTCGCAACTATGGTTTTCTACTCAACAGTATGTTGGCAGCCTCCGAGACCACTTCCTTTGCAAATCAGTCTTCTGACTCAGGTTCGTTGGTCCATCCCAACCTGAAATCACTTCACCTTCATGCTTGGCTCCTGAAGAGATAGAAGTGAATCGGTTCAACGCTCTCGTGAGAGTCTCAGACATCCTTCTGGCTGCTCGGAAGCCAGCCACCCGAAAACGTGACGCCCAAATGGAAACGTTCTTCTCTGTGTGCAAAATCCTCTTGGAATCCTTTTCCTGTCCTCCTGGCAAGGTTCTGGAGTATCTTTGGACCTATCAAACTTAGGTCTTCAATACTCCACAGTTAAAGTTCACCTTAGTGCCATCTCAGCTCCATGAGCCGGTTTCTTCCTTAACTCTGGCTCAGTTACCTATGGTGAAGAGATTTCTTAAGGATTCTCCATACCAGACCCCCTGTTAAGCCGTCCAGTTGCAGCCTGGGACATTAACCTGGTGCTGGACATGCTCACCGGAAGCCTTCAACCCTTAGCTACCTGTGAGCTAAATTTCTTACCTGGAAGACTGCCTTCCTGGTGGCCATTACCTCAGCCCGCAGGGTCTCTGAGATACATGCACTGGTTACGGACCCTCCGTATACTGTATTCCATAAGGACAAGGTAGTTCTCCATGACTCATCCTAAATTTCTTCCCAAGGTTGTGTCAGAATTCCATCTGAACCAACCCTCTGGTACTCCCGCTTACTTGCTAATTTCCAAAATGAAGGGGAAGGCTCTTCATTCCTTGGATGTTAAGAGAGCCTTATGTTCTATTTAGATAGAACCAAGGATGTTCGCAAGACTCAGCAACTGTTCGTCTTTTCAGCGACACCCGCTGGGTCAACCTGTCGCTATTAGATGTATCTCTTCATGGTTAGTGGCATGCCTTCGTCATTGCTATTCCATGGCTCAAGTTAAATTAGAAGGTAGAGTGTACGCTCACTCTACTAGGGCGGTCGCGGCATCCCTAGCGGAAATTCGCAATGTTCCAATTGCAGATATATGCAACGCCGCTACCTGGAGCTCAGTGCATACTTTCGTTAAACACTATGCACTGGATGTTCATGCCAGGCGGCATTCCGCATTCGGCAGAACTATCCTTAATGGGCTTCTATCTTAGACGCGTGAGCTCTGGCTTTCCTGCCGCCTTTTGGGGATTATCAGCTTGGTACTCTCCCACAGTGTGAATGAGTGGTGAGACTTATGTCCAGGAAGATGGGAAAATTAGGTACCTACCGTAATTCTTGATCTTCTTGGGCAGTCTCCACATCATTCCACGCCCTCCATCCCGAGCTCACCGCTGTATTGGTCTTCACTCCCTCAAATCTTTAGGCCGTGAGGACTTCTTTGCTGACCCTTCTTACACGGGTCATACGGACTATCTTATGTCCGTTTTTTAATGTTGGGTTTACCCTTTCGTTAGGTGGTCGCTGCACCTCCTTGGTAAAAAAGGTACTGAGGCGGTTGGAGGGTCGTCGCCGAGATGGTCATTACCTCGAGCCAGTGTTTCTCGGGCGTCAGGTCTCGCGGCGCCTGCCTCACACCGACCTCCAGCAAAGTTTGCTCCCGATGGGTCTTAGTGCCCGGCGCCAATCCCACTAGTGTGAATGAGTGGTGGAGACTCGTCCAAGAAGATCAAGAATTACGGTAGGTACGTAATTTTCCTTTTTGCATCATGTACTATAGATTATTGCTTTAAAATGTTAACATTGAATGTGGGATAAGTCCTTACAATGTGGAACAGGGAGTTTTTGTGAAGTAAAATGAGGAACGTTCCTCGTAATGTGGTACAGTTGAGAGGTATGCGTCTAGGAACATTTTTTTCTTTCAGTTTACCGTATTTTGGACTGTGATATAGTAGGGAAGGCTAAAGCACAGGAAAACTGATTTGTTCTTGGTCCCATAGTGAACCACTGATTGTGGGGAGACTTGTCTGTAGCATCTCCTGATGAACACTTAATGGTCTTTCAGAGTGATACCGCTTGTGGTTCTTCTAGATAGTTGTGGATTGGTTGCCCCGTGGTGAGCACCTCCCCGAGAGTGCTGGGTCACAGCTTGATTTGGACCTTGCTTTCACTAGACTATGCTGCTTCCCTAAGGCACTACCTGCAGCCACAGACCTGCATGAGAAAAATGTCACGTGACATAGCTAGTAAGATATTGTATCACCTTGCCCACTCTGACTGCCCTTCCTTCACCCTCCCTGCCCAAGGACCACATCTGACTGCTTCCTCCTACAGATTCCCATTCTCTGGACAAACTTGCCCTCTGGTCTTCCTCCTCCCTTTCATCTTGAAAGCTTTGCTTTGCAAACACAATATCTAGCGCTGCACCTCATCCCTATCCCTACTAAGTATTGTTTTCACTGTATATTATATTTTACTGTATATTTCTGCATGTTTAATGTACAGTTTTTTGCCATGATGTACCTGGATGCAAGCTGGTTGCTCAGTGTGCTTTCCTAGTAAACCATTTTGAAAAAATGCATACCTGAGATCAAACTAATTAGCTGACCTGAGAGCTCAGCAGGTAGAGCATCTTTATAGTTGCCTAGGTATCTGTAATGAATATCCAGTAGTCTATATTACTTTTTCTAGAAATGTGGTCATGGTGTACTATCCACACTTCTGGCAGTATCCTTTCCCTTTAAGACTCTGGCTGGAAGGACTTCAGGCTGGTTTCTCCGACCCACCTGGGTGGTAACTTCCACGGCACCACCCGTGACCTCAGGTCTTCCTTTCCTCTGGAAGAAGGTTCCCTCCTTATCGCTCTGTGTTGAGTAGGCTCTTTGCTTTCTAAAATACAAAACATCTTCAAGTTGGTTTTTGAAATTCATTCTAAACTCTTGTTGGTATGGATGATTCGAAGTTGGCTCCCGGTTTCAAGAAATGCGACTGCGGGCAGAGGCTGGACCTGCACACCTCGTGCATCTACTGCCTAGGCCACGATCTCGATCCCCAGGCTTTTGTGGCCTTTGTCGCACTTTGCATCTAAGTATTTTGGAGGACTGGCACGCTCGACTTCTTCTCGGGCACCCAGATGAATGGGACCTTCCTGCTCACTCAAGGATGCCCACCGGGGTCTTAGTGGCTGCGAGGTCCAAGAACAACTTGGCATTTGAGGAGGAGGAGGAGATGGATCATGCCTCTTCAGCTTCGGCTTTTGTGCTGCTTTCCTTTGGCACCACCTTTATGGGATTTGTGCCAGTCCTTCCCACTCTTCTACCGAATCCTCTAAATCTTCCAAAAGGATACTAAGAAACGATCTTGTTGATGGATCAGGATCACGAGTGCTCTTGGGCCGGATTCCCACACTTCTGAAGTTTCGACTGTGGTCGATACTCTGGTCCAGGCAGCTGGCTCCACAGTCTCCTGTCGGGCCAATCAGCCAAGACGCATGTCAACCAACCAGTCAAGATTTTTCTCGAGCTGGTCGATGCGCTGTCACAGGACCAGGGGATACTTCTCTCTAGGACCCTGGTCTTACTTATCACCTCCCAGGGAGAGTCAGACCAGCTTCCTGATCTGCTCCGAACCCTAGGGATCCCATTCCTCAGAGGAGTCTCTGCTGTCGGCTCCTCTCTCAATGTCTGGTTCCCCGGCAGTTGAGGTCGAGATCCCATAGCCTGGAATCAAGCATCCCTGCCAGCATCAGTGCTTCCATTCTCTTCACTGGTAAGCTGTTCTCTCTCCTCCCTCCTTGGTGAGGAGAGGCTCCAACGCAAGATGCGCTGGTGCTATGAAGAGCTTATGCAGCAGCTCATGCTATCCGGGGTTGCTTGATTCCACCCACCCCTGCTCTTCTGTGGGTGCCCCGCCACCATGGCCCCAGCCTGTTCTGGCCTCCTGCCCATCCGGATGGAGCTGCCTCCTGAGCAGTCGAAGGATGGGCCCTTCCTAAGGGTACCTGTACTGCCCCTGGACTTCCTCGTAGGCTGTCGGTCACTGATACTCCCGAGAGGCACCACAGGGTCATTCGGGATTTGGGAGGTTGACCGCCGTGAATTCTGAGTTTGAGGACTTCACGCTGCATTCTTGCCTGTTGGATGTGGTCTGGGGGTGGGTTGTCTACAGAGCATGATCCCACTCCTTTTGGGGGCTTGCTCCGTTTCATTTCAGAATCTACAGGGATTCAGATGGAGCCCGTCCAAAAACAGGCCAAGTATCCCTTAACAGAAATTCTCGACCAAGGTGACTCCCCAGGGATCACCGAGGCCATTCTTGGCCCCACTCTGGAGTTTTGGCATCACCCTGCTTCCTGCCCTGCACTGTCGAATCGTATGGCCAAAAATATGTGGTCCCTACGGGTTCCCTGTCGGGTTTCACCAGACATGCCTCAGCTGAGGGTTTGGTGGCCGACTGTATTTTTGGCATACCGCAATGTTGGGGATGTGATAAACCTCCTGACAAAGAATAAAAAAAAATTGGATCACATGGCCAGAAATGTCTATGTGGCCTCTTCTCTTGGCCTTCAGCAGGCAGTTTCAGCCCTTTTAATGGCCCATTTCACTCACTTCTTACTCTGCACTCTGTGATGTGCTTCCTCAGCCCCTGGCAAACTTAACAGACCACATTCAAGCAAGTCCAGGACCAGAGCCGAGCAGTGGCCAGACAGCAGCTCCAGACAGTCATGGACGTCAGCGATTCCTGCACCCGTCTGTGGCCACAACGGTGACCATGCGTCGCAGGGCTCAACTGTGGATTTCTGTTTTCACGGCAGACACCCAGCACAAGTTGTGGAAGGACACACCTCTTAGATTGAGAAGTCCAACGTCATCCTGGACTCTGTCACCTCCCCCAGAGGGATCCCAAGGGCTCCAAGCTTCAGAGGAAGAAGCCCTTTCGGCTCCTCTCTCTCCCTGTGGCCAAGCTGTCCCAGCATCCAGTTGGGCAGCAGACCCAGACTTGGCATCCTCGACCAAAGTTGGTTGCTTCAGTCATCTGCAAACCAGGTGGTCGAGGTCCCACTGCTTCCTCAGCCGGTCCCTCCTCCGCCTCCAAGCCTGTCCAGTGATGGGCTGTGGGATGCCTCCCCATGCCCGTCCCTCCTGGTTCCTCCTGTGGGGGCCGGCCCGCCACTTCTTTCTGACTGGTCCGCTGACTCCAGACAAGTGGGTCCTCAGTGGTTGGCCAGGGTCTCACTCTGAATTGAGGAGTACCCACCTTGCCGAGCCTGTGCCCCACGGGAGGGCATCATAACTGCAGACATCCTGTCGGCCCTTCAGGACATCGCCAGCTCTTCCCGCAAGAAGGTCTTAGCTCTTGTTATGACACTCCAGAACACCCAGGGTTTATCTCCAGGTACTTGCTGGTGCCAAACAGACGAGGAGCTGGCACACCATCTTAGATCTGCACGACCTGAACAAGTTTCTGTGGCTGCACACATTCAGGATGGTCACTGTCTTCGGGACACGTTCTTTCATATCTTAATCTGTCCGAGCGGAGGGGATCCTCTGAGTTCCAGGCCATGCCGTTCTGCCTGTCCTAGGCCCCAGGGTCTTCACCAAATGCATCGCAATGGTGGCAGCTTACTTGAGGCAATGAGGAGTCCGGATTTACTCCTACCTGGACAACTGGCTGATAGTCAGTCCCTCCAGGCTGGAGGTGGAGCAGTCCAGGGACCTGACCCTCCAGACCTGCGTCTCTGTTGGTCTCCTGGTCAATGAGGCCAAGTTGGAACTCATGCCCTCGCAGGAGAGCAACTTCATCAGGCGAAGCTCAACCCTAGCGGGAAGGTCATGTCAGACAAATATAATAGATTTCTTTGACTGGGTGACTAAAGTAGTAGACCAGGGAGGGGCTGTGCACATGGCCTACCTAGACTTTAGCAAGGCATTTGACACAGTCCCGCACAAAAGATTAATGGTCAGATTAACCAGCCTGGGAGTGGGTCACAGGGTGGCAGCCTGGGTAAAACATTGGCTGGACAACAGGACACAAAAGGTAATTGTAAATGGAGTCCACTCCGAAGAAAGAGGGGTTACTAGTGGGGTACCGCAGGGTTCAGTACTCGGTCCAGTCCTTTTTAATGTCTTTATAAGTGACATTGCAGAGGGGACTGGAAGGAAAAGTATGCCTCTTTGCAGATGACACAAAGATCTGCAACAGGGTTGATACACAAGGAGGTGTGGAAAGGATGAGAAGGGACTTGGCAAGGTTGGAGGAATGGTCAGAAGTATGCCAGCTAGATCAATGCAGAAGTGCAAAATAATGCACCTGGGAAACATAAACCCAGGGAAGATTACACAATGTGGGGGTAGTAACAACAAAAAAGAGAAAGGGACCTGGGGTTATCATATCAGATGGCCTTAAGGTTAGCAAGCAATGTGAGAAGGCGGTAGGGAGGGCTGGGGTATACTGGGATGCATAGGAGAGGCATCACCAACAGAAAACAGGAAGTTTTTATCCCTCTGTACAGACAGTTGGTGAGACCCCATCTGAGTACTGCGTCCAGTTTTGGAGACCCCATTTCGCAAGGACATACACAGGATAGAGGCAGTCCAGAGGAGGGCAGCTAAAATGGTGCAGGGTCTGCAAAGATGCCTGCATTTGTAGAGACTAAAGAAGCTTAACATGTATACCCTTGAGGAAAGAAGGGAGAGGGGGACATGATAGAAACTTTTAAGTACCTCAGTGGAATCAACAAAGTCCAAGAGGGTAGCATCTTTCAGAAAGAGACGTGCAAGAACAAGGGGACACGATTTTAAGATAGAGGGGGGGTGGTTCCGGGGCAATGTGAGGAAGTATTTTTTCACAGAGAGGGTAGTGGATGCATGGAACAGCCTTTCTGAGGAGGTCGTGGGGTCTAAAACTATGGGAGAACTCAAGAATGCATGGGACAGACATAAGGCAATTCTTGTGGGGGTTAGGAAGAAATAGGCTGTTGGTTAACTAGGATCTGAGGCCTATCCTGTAGGTAGGGAAATGGGCAGACTAGGTGGGCCAAGCAGTCCTTATCTGCCGTCAGGGTCTATGTTTCTATGTTTCTTGCAGAGCCAGGGCTTGACTCCAGGCAGACAGGGTGGAGACTGTCTCCTCCTTTGCCTGATCATTTTGGGTTGGGCAGTTGCGCCCTGCTCAGGACTTCCTCCACCTACTGGGACACATGGCGGCTTGCACTAGCATGATCCATTGAGCCTGCTGGAGAATGCGCCATCTGCAGTGGGAGTTGGCCTGTTAGTGGACTCTGCCCAAGGGCCACCTCAACCAGCCGGTCACAGTGACCCAGCTGATGTGGGACGCTCTCCAGAGATGGTTTGTCCCAAAATATCTGCAGAAAGGTATCCAGTTTGTCCGCCCAGAGCCGATGATTGTCCTGATGACCAATGCCTCTCTCATGGGCTGGGGTGCCCATCTGGGGGAACACAGGATCCACGGGCCCTGGACCCTCAAGGAGTCCCAATGCCATATCAGACTACATTTAGAACTGTGGGCAGTGCAACTGGCACTGATAACCTTTGCTCCGCATGTTCTGGGTCAGATCGTTCAGGTCCAGACGGACAACACCACCACAAGTACACCTCAACAAACAGGGTGATATGTACTACCTTCCTTGTACAGGAAGCTCTCCATGTTTGGACCCTCATGCAGCCTGGAGGCTGATCACCTGGCCATCAGTGTGGCGGTGTCTCTAACCAGCTGGCAGATGCTCTCAGCCATGTGGGCAAAGTGTCTCACGAGTGGTCTCTGCACCCAGAGGTAGTACGCCGCCTGTTCTCCCAGTGGGATCACCCCTCTGGTGGACCCGTTTGCCTCCAGGGAGAACGCAAAGCTGAGGCTGTACTCTGCCTGCCCTCCCCCCACCAAGCAGGGAACGCTGCAGGGGGATGTCTTTTTCAGGCCCTGGACCCTGGGCCTTCTGTATGCCTTCCCTCCGTTCTTCTTGATCCACAAGGTGCTGCCCATGGTCAGGAGGGACAAGGCATGGATGATCCTGGTGGCTCCAGACTGGCCTCACCAGGTCGACTACCCCGATCTCAGCCTCAGCAGCAGGCTCCCAAGGCGTCTGCCTCTACGCCCGGACCTGCTCTCAGTCCTTCAGGGGAAGTTACTACACCCTGACCTTCAGTCCTTGCACCTCATAGCCTGGTTCCTGAGCGGCTAGGGTTCCAGGTTTTGGGTCTCTCCGACGATGTCCTCACCGTCATCGAGGCTTCTCAGAAGAAGTCGACCCCAAAATGCTATGCCTTCAGGTGGAAGAGGTTCTCCATCTGGTGCCAGGGCAAGGGGTTTGACCCCTTATCTTGCCCAGTGGCTAGCATTTGCGACTACCTTTTGTCCCTCTCTGTCAGGTCTTCGGTCGACAACCCTTAAGATGCACCTGGCAGCCATCTCTGCCTACTGGGAGCAGGCCAGTACACAGTCAGTGTAGCGAGGAAAAGGTGGTCTGGCTCTTTTCAAAGGCCTCAACCACATTTCCTCCAGTGCCTGAACCACCACCACCACCACCACCTTGGGACCTGTTGTTGGTACTGGCAAAGCTCATGGGCAAGCCATTCGAACCGATGCACAGGTGTGAGATGCCACACCTGTCGTGGAAGACCACCTCTTGGTGGCTGTCACGCCAGCCAGAAGGATCAGTGAGTTCCAGGTGCTCTCGTGGAGTCTCCTTACCTGATCTTTCACAGTGACAAGGTTGTCTTCGCCCCAACCCAAGTTCCTCCCGATGGTTGTCTGATTTTCATCTTAACCAGGTGATTACTTTTCTGGTGCACTTCACCAACCACACCTCGGAGGCTGAGCACAGGCTCCATGCGTTGGACCTGGGGCAAGCACTAGCCTACTATAAGGAGCGCACAGCTGAAGTTTGGGGAGAGGTTCACCAGCTATTTGTCACCTACGCTGAAACCGCACCGGGCTGATCAACAGCTAAGTAGGCGATTGGCAGGTAGATCGTATCCTGCATCGACCTCTGCTATAGGTTGGCTGGTAGGGAGCCTCCCATAGGGCTAAGGGCTCATTCCACCCATCATGCGGCTGCCTCAGTGACTGCTTTCAGGAATGTCCCCATTCAGGAAATCTTTCGGGCTGCTACCTGGAAGTTGGCACACTCCTTCATTTCCCACTACCACATCGGCCTTGAGTCATGCCGGGATGCTGGTTTTGTGGTGGCCACAGTGCTCCAGTCTCTATTCCCTAAGTAGGAGGTGTGCACCTTGCCTCCCTCCTCCTCCTCCCAGAGAACCGCTAGGAGTCTGCTTGAAGTGTGGCTAGAACACCAAATCCACGTCCCTAGAAAAACAGCTTACTCACCTGTAACAGTAGATCTTCCACGGGGATAATCTCTTACAGCAAGTAATACACTTGGGTCATCACCAGAGGGCACTGTGGTACATGGCAGCTCTCTTCTAGCAGTCTTTATCCAGGGGTCGCCCACACATGACATCATCATCCTGCTCCTATATGAGTGGGCGGTCCCTGGTATCTTCCGTTCATTTTCCTGCCGTCTTCAGCTTGCACACAGCAGGTAGCACTGTAGTGAATCGGTCATTGATGAGAACTTGAGCTGGGAACGGATTTTCCTCCATTTCCAGTGTTCGAATGTCCAAGAATCTACAGGCAATCAGCATTATTCGGTCATTTAGTTACGGTGGGAAGATCTCGTTACAACAAAGCACACCATTTAGATTGAGGTGTCTGGATCTACAGCCACCATCTCCTGTAAACACTGCAGAATTCAGCCAGGCAACCAGTCAATGATGGCTGCAGGAGATTGAAGCTCACCTCATGGAGCAGAAATTCTCTCTTGGAGAAGGGGGGCCTGTCCCAAGGAGCCCCCTACTACAGCTTCACAAAAGAAGCATAAACATGATAAGGACAAAGTCATCCTCAACATCAGGCAGACCCTCGATGGCCACCGTTACTGGTCCTCCAGTATCGATGATGCCCTCCAGAACTGATTTTTCGTCGATGGGGATTTACACCCTCTCATCGACGGTGCTTTCTGATACCCTTTCAGCAGTTTCTATGGAACCTTATGTAAGTTCTAATGACGCCCCGTAAACGGTGACTCATTTCCCATCAACGACGTCTGCTTTAAGCATGCTACTGCCTTCATTTACTGTTCCGCCGACGACGGGCCAGGTTTTCATGGGGAGAACTACTGGTTTTGGCCTCCTCCTTCACAGCCATTCTCTCACAGGAGCCAGTCGAACAGGGACCGGGACCCTGATATTTACCACCAGGGACTAGACCTGTTTATACCTCACTTCCTATTTCTTCCACAATCCTCTGGCTTCCCAGAAGCCACCTACCCCACCCTTTACTACTATCTCATTGGACATAGCTGCAGTGTTACAACAGTTTTGGAAGTGATGAGGCATTCTTAACCTCCCACTCCAGGGAGGCGGGTCGCCTTCCTCTCTCTCCCACGCCCACCTAAAGCGATTCCAAGGCGACGGAGCTCTCTCCACCCTGATTCCCCTCCTTTCTATGAGGAAGAGTATTTTTTTAGAAGAGGCAGAATTTCCTGAAGGTTTTCCAGGAGATCTGGAAGATATTGACCATCAGGACTTGGACTCCCGTCCTCTATTTCCTCCTTACACGAGGATGCTTCCTGACACACAGCTGCCTCTCCTCCTGATGACCCATCCTTTCATGAGATGATGGTCCAAATTCAAAAAATCATAAGATTTTCAACCACTGAACATAAACAAAGGAAGGATATGGCAGATGATCTCAAACTGCATGACGAGCTTGTAGTAGTGGTACCCCCACTTACACAAACTTACCAAAACACTGCACTAGCGGCTTGGAACCAACCCTCAGCTGTTCCTGCCATTCCTAGAAAGGCAGATCGCCTTTACTATGCTCCTCTTGACCATTCTTTTCTTTCCACTACCCCCGAAGCAGATTCAGTAGTCATCACAGCAGCTCATGACTGTACCAAACGACCAAAACACATGAGCTCATTACCACCTGATAAGGAATCCTGCCATCTCGATAACCTCGGGAAGAAGGTATTCCAGGTGGGCATCATGAATCTCAGAATGCTAAACTGTATGGGACACGTGGTTAAATACCAATGTACCCTCTGGTCTTCTGCTATAGAGCTAATCAGTCACTTTTTCGCCATCTCAGGAGAAGGACCAATTATTGGCAAAAATTTCCACTGGAATAACATCTCTTGACACTTGCTCCGCTCTGGGTATGATGCAGTGGATACCTCTGCTTCGTATGTCGGCAACAAGTATTAACCTAAAGGCGACTTGCCTGGTTGCATATATCAGGGTTATCACCAGATGCACAGCGTAAAGTGATAAATGCCACTTTAATGGATCTAAACTTTTGGTCCGGTACCAAACACTTCTGGATGATCTCCAAGCTTCAGGTTGGACCTTCACGTACAGTGGATGGCATGTATCATACCTACAGCCATTTTACCAGTACTGCTTCCAGTCCTCACTTCAATCAAAGAGAAGCTGCAGACATAGAGGTACCTGCAGAGGCAGATTCTGTGGT
Organism: Neoceratodus forsteri; assembly: GCA_016271365.2. Lineage (NCBI taxonomy): Eukaryota > Metazoa > Chordata > Ceratodontiformes > Ceratodontidae > Neoceratodus > Neoceratodus forsteri. Next base: position 93,843,379 of record CM057451.1, read on the forward strand.
CATTCTCCACCATCTTCTAGGACCGCCACTCCTACCTCTAAGGGCCCCCACCTCCTGATGGGGCTGGTCAGCCCACTTCCCAGTGACCAATGGGGCCTTGCCGGGCTTACTCGACCAGGCCTCCGGAAGCTGTGGGTGGTCGCTTGGCCTCCATTTAGAGGCCTGGCAAGCAATAACATCGGACGAGTGGGTGCTTCAGATCATAAAGATGGGGCACATGCTGGAACTCGCCTCAGTGCCTCCCCACTCTGTCCATTATCCACCTGACCATATCCCCATTCTTCAAGAACTTGAAGCAGTTCTTCACAAGAATGCCATCTATTCAATTCCTTCTTCAGATTACCATTAGGGATTCTACTCCCATTTTTTTCTGGTACCCAAACGCACTGGAGATCTCAGACCTATACTAGACCTCAGACAACTGAACGTACACATTAAGTACAAAAGGTTCCAGATGGTCACTTTAACATCCATTATGCCAATGTTAAAACAAAGGGATTGGGTATGCACATCAGACGTGAAAGATTCCTACCTACATATCCCCATCCACCCCGCCCACCACCGGTTCCTTCGCTTTTACCTGTTAGGACAACATTACCAATTTCAGGCATTCCTGTTTGGTCTCTCATCTGCCCTGAGAGTCTTTACCAAGTGTTTAGTAGTAGTGGCGGCGGTCCTGACGGACATTTCGGCTTCCCGAGCTTGAACGATTGGCTCATAAAAGCAGACTCCAAAACCTCTCTGCTTTTGTGCCTCCAGGCGACCGTCACTCTGTTCCAGTCCCTTGGAATTACTGTCAACTGCCCCAAATCCAATCCAACTCCTACCCATTCGCTCCAGTGTATAGGAGCTATTCTGGACACCACCTCTGCCAGGGTTTACCTCCTGCCCACAGACAAGACAGACTTCTGTCTCTGGCTTCCCAGATACGAACTCAGCTATTTCACAGCCAGACGTCTCTTATGCCTTTTTGGGACTTGGCGCAGCCATCTTGATGGTGGCCTTTGTCTGTCTACACATGAGACCAGTCCAATGGACTCTTTCAGAATCAGTGGCAGCAGACAACAGGGGATTTCGAAGACAGAATCCATCACTCCCATTCTCGTTCTGCCATAAACTGGTGGACCCATCAACCTATCTCAAGGCATGCCCTTCCAGTCCCCTCCTCCCCAGCAGACGTTGACCACAGATGCTTCCCTCCATGGCTGGGGGGGGGTGCACTTGGGCCCCTACAGGACACAGGGAAGGTGGCCCTGATTCTCCATCCCTCCTCATATAAATCTACTGGAAACAAGAGCAGTCCACCTCGCCCTTCAGGCTTTTCACCCCACCTTTCCCTGGGGCCTCTACTGATCCAGTCGGATAACACCTCAGTGGTGTACTTCCTGAACAAACAAGGAGGTACCAAGTCCCGCGACTCTTTGCAGGGAGGCGATGGCGGTTTGGCAGGAAGCCATACTACAACATCTATCGTTGATTGCTGGCCGCTCACGGGATGCCACAATACCCTGGCCTTGCCGACATTCTCAGTCGCCAGACCTCCACACACAGTGGACACTTCATCATGAAGTTCTTCAGATGATTCTTTCGATTGTGGCACCTCGACTTCTTTGTCTCCCCAACAATCACCGACTCCCCAGATACTATTCCATTATCCCTAACAGAAAGGGATTTGCCTTAGATGCCCTGTTCCAACGGTGGACAGGACTCTTCTTATGTGCCCCGTCCCACTCCTGCAACAGACTCCACTGAAACTACAACTTGAACCTGCCACCTTGATCCTCGTAGCCCTTTGTTGCCTTAGCAGGTGGGGTTTCCCTATTTCAGCAGTTCTCAGTAGCAGACCCCATCCCATTGCCAATCAGGCCAGATCTGTTGACTCAAGATCAGGGGACCCTTCTTCACCCCAACCTGAAGTCAGTACATCTTCACGCTTGGCTCCTGAGGACACTTTCATAGCCCGCCTTCCGGTCTCCTCACCAATGGGCAATATTCTGTTGGCTTCACGCAAACCATCTGCCAGGGAAATGTATAATGCTAAATGGAAACGCTTCTCCATGTGGGCCACGTCCCAGTCTTTGAACCCTTCCCTTATTCATGTCCATTGACCAAGATATTGGACTACTAGGCTTCACTTGCTGAGACAGGCTTGAGCTGCTCCTCTATTAAGGTTCATCTGGCCTCTATCTCGGCCTTCCATAAGCCTTTAGAAGGGAGACTACTGTATCAACACCATCTTGCCAAGATGTTCTTAAGGGGAATGTTACACCTCAAACCTTCCATTAAATGGCCCACCACTCCCTGGGACTTGAATTTCCTGTTGGAAAAGCAGACCCTTGAAGCTTTCCAACGGCAGCTATTTGCAACATAGCCTTTCCTGGAACACAGTATTCTTAGTTGGTATCATTTCAGCTCGCTTCATGCCCTAATGTGTAGAGAGCCTTACTTAATCTTTCACAAAGACAGAGTGGCTCTTCATACCAATCCTTCTTTTTTTACCTAAGGTGGTCTCAACACCCCTTAAATCGTTCCATAGAATTGCCAGTCTACTACCTTGTGCACTTCTCCTACACACTTTAGATGTTCATCGTATTTTGAGATATTATATAAATCGTACCAGATCTTTCAGAAAAACTCTTCAGCTTTTTGTTACCTTCACCTCAACCAGGGAAGGTTTTCTGGTCACTAAACAGACCCTCTCCAACTGTTTGGTACATTGTATAACCCTTTGTTTTAAGAAATATAACAAACCATTACCAGGACCTGTCCAAGCCCATTCCACCCTAGCCATGGCTACTACAGTGGGCTGTTTCAAAGGGGCTTCTATCACAGATATCTGCAATGCAGCCACATGATCCACAATACATACTTTCACGAAGCACTACAACTTAGACATTGCTTCTTGCCGTAGGATGGCCTTTGGCCGCACTGTCCTGTAAGGCCTTCTGTCATAACTTTCTACCCTTCCTGCTTGGGAGTCATCCCAAGTGTATTACCTGCTGCAAGAGATTATCCCCATGGAAGACAGTACAGTTGCGTACTAACTGTAACGGTTGATCTTCAAGAGGTATCTCTTGCAGCAGATACGATCCCTCCCTCCATCCCCCTCCTTCTCTAAGAACAACTTCTGATCCAAATATATATGGAAAGGTATACCTATGGTACCTCGGCCCTCCCGCGTTCCTCGCTTTGTGAGCTGAATCTAGTGGGGAACTGAGGATACCAGGGACCTCTCACTCTTATATAGGAGCAGGATGATGATGTCGTATGGGCGGCCCCTGGAAAAAGACTGCTAGAAGAGAGCTGCCGTGCACCATAGCGCTCTCTGGCCACTACCCAAATGTATTACCTACTACAAGAAATACCTCTCGAAGATCTGCCGTTATGGTAAGTATGCAACTGTACTTTCTAGGAGTGGTATATGATGTACATCCACACAACCTCCCCTGGCAAGTGGCACACAGAACCCTGCTTCCAGCATGAAAGATCAGACTTCACGGGCAGAGCCAAGGAAGATATCCCTGGGTGGGTGGGTGGAGCTTAGCTTGAAGATGTTCCAGCTGGAATTAAAGGGAAAGGAAGACTGCCCAAGTGTGGATATCGCCATACACCACTCCGAGAACCACAGTTACAGGTGAGTAACCCTCATTTATAGTGCTATCGCATGGTTCAACTGCTCACACTGCAAATATTAACCAACTACTGAAATGAAAATATAAGCTGCCATATTGGATTGGTCAGCTGTATGTATTTGCAGATGTGCTTTGTAGAACCACAGGGTGGTAGCAGGCAGCAAGGGTGTAGGCAGGCATATTCACTGTACACATTTGTGTACAGTTTTGTTGAGTGCCTGTCACAAACCCTATGCCTTTCTGTTAACATTTTCATTCTAATCTGTAGTATTTAGGTTAGTGTAGGCCACTGAGGAGCGTCTCTGTTTAAACGTTTGTTGTTTAGGAGACAAATACACGTATAACCTTTTTAGAGATTAGAGTAATCATTTGACAATCTGATTTGTTTGGATGGGGGTACCATTTGGGGAGGATGGGTAATTTTTTTCAGTGAGGGGGTGTAACTGTTGGAGATTGTGTGTACAAAACGTATATTTCTGGCTACACACCTGGCAGGCAGAGCTGTCAGTCTCAAGCTATGAAACACTTGTTTGATTCAGCATGAGCAGCTTCTCACAGTTAGCTTGTGCAAGGGCGAACATATTGTTATGATGGATTTTGAGAGGTGTACCACTGCCATTCCAATGCAGGGCAGTCTGCAGGGGGTTTGGCATAGATACATAGACAGTGTCGGCAGATAAGGGCCTATGGCCCACCCAGTCTGCCCATTTGAGCTTGTAAGTTCAGTTTGTTTTCCTAGAAGTCTGTTGCACCTTACCCCTGACAGTGTTAGACCAATCGACCAGGCTGATTATGACACTCTTCAGGTCTTGCTGGACAGAAACATTATGTACCAAAGGAAAGAAGTCCCCGAATCATAGGGTGGTTCTTTCTTTTGCTCTGCATAACACCACCCAGCAAGCAGAGCTGATCGGTGTCACGATCGGCCTGCTGTGCGCGCCCCACCAAACGAAAAAACAATCCCCCCTACCACCCATTACTTCCCTCTTAATTTTCTGACATGGGGGTGCCTATTTCCTGGTGCTGACTAGCGCCCCCCACCCTGCTGTTACTACTGTGTGACACTGGGGAACCCTGTCCCAGTGCTGCCAAACATAACACTGAGACTGGGGATGCCGAATCCCCAGTGCCAGTACCCGAAATAAAGAAAACCTTCCCTCATAGTTTTTTTTTTTTTAATACTTCCTGTAATCCCGCTTCCCATGCCTGTAGAGGTTAAACTAACACTGGTGTACCAAGTCCCCAGTGTTGGAACCTAAAATAAAGAAGACTGTCCCTCTTAGTTCTTTTTATGTTTGCTTACACAAGAAACATTTTGTTACAGAGAGCGGCATTTCAGAGATGTGTCACTGGCTAGCCCAGTGCAAGGCAAGCTACATTGGGCTTGTCCTTTACAGACCAGTGACCACGTAAGCTGAGATTGACAGTGGTCACAGTTTTATGGGTGGCAACTTTATTTGAAAGGACTAAAGCTCTCCAGTGAGAGAGCACTTCAGTACTTTAATTTGCATAAAGCCGGCTGGGAAGGAGCTGAGCGACTTTATTAGTTTATAGATAGTTCCCACCTTCTTAGCCCCGTTTTCTTACACCAGTGCCCTGTGACTGTATATCTGCTACAAACATAAGTGATTCATGTACCTCTGTACTTCTCGTCTGTCAGACAATAGCGGTGAGGAGAGCGCCCCCTTATGTAGCCCACAGCACTGCTGCCCCATCCCACCTTCTTCGGGGTATGTATTTTACCACTGTATCTCCCAGTTCTAGTTGAAATTTGTGTAGTAATTAATGATGTTTAAAAGTCTTCCACTGGCTGGGGAATTCTAATATCAAAAGATATCGCACAGCAGAATAAGTAGGACCAGACAAAGAAGTCGACACAAGATTTTCAGAGCTCTGGTCTCTGAAATGAAGACATTTTCAGAAAATGCTGTTAAAGGTAAGCAATTGGCATGCGGTACTGAGACCTACAGTTAGGGAGCAAGATATGTTTTAGCTGTAACTTGTCTAGAACAATGTTTCCTGATGATCATTTTACTTACAGCAGCTATCCGTTTTGCTCTTTTGACTTTCTCATTGCCAAACACAGTGCAGAAGTTTGTGCTTTGTGGAACAACACCCATTAGTTATAAAATCCTAAACAACGCAGTGGCAACAGCATACTGTACCAAAAGCAGACATGAAAAGCCACAGCAAAACTTAATTCAGCTGTTACGGAATTAGTAATGCGCATGTAAACAAACTCTGACCTGTAGTAGATATCAGTTGAACACAGCCATGTCTGGAATCTCGTATGACGTAGCCCATAGCATTGCTGCCCCATCCCTCCTACCCAGAGTGCTAGTGTCACAGCTGCTACTGACCCTTGTAGTATCTGCTGTCCTCCGCCATCATCCACATGTTGGGTGCGCTGTGCAGCAACTGTAAGCCACTCCACTTGTCACGAAGAGAAGACATGCACAGACACCCCTGTTCTTCATTTCAGCAGCTTCCGCTTGTAACACCCGTTGGTGGCAACAGAGGACACACACACCCCCCTCTTCTTCAGTTCGGTGGCTTGCATTTCTAACCCCTGTGGGCAGCAGCGGAAATATGGTTTGCAAATAAGTGGAAAATTTAATCATACAAACAGAGTACTGATTTCTGAGGAACAGATTGTTACTTAATGGCAGCTTAATGTACTGTATACTACACACAGTCCCTGAGCTGCCAGTATCTAACTCATTACTTGGTAAAGCACTTTGGGATATAGTCAGTATTAAAGGGCATTACATAAAACCAAATTCTGTTCTACTCTAAATACATGGAACTATGGAGTAAACTTCAAGCCAGATTTTGAAAGTCTGCAGGGATGCTTGTTCCATGACCGAGTCCAAGGTTTAGATGCTGCTTGACAAATACTTGTTTCTCTATCCTGTAAAAGAGAAAAATGTCCATTGATAGCTGTTGCCACCACCAACCCACTACTGCTGTTACCTTCCCGTACCCGACCCTCCCACTCAGCACCCCCCACCACTGCCACCCTTGCTTTCCTACCAGGGGTTCGACACCATAATCCTCTCTGAACCGGAGATAGATCTCTAGACTTCAGTGTTGGACCGGGAACTGAGGAAATCAGGTATATGGGGTTCAATGTATTTCAGTGGGTTTTGAATGTTAACTTGGTTGTTTTTTAATATTGGTTTCCGAAATTTTCAACATGGCCTTTTTGGGACCCCATCTCATGAACAAGGGTGGTGAAATTACGCAAATCCTCCTGGAAGGTGATTTTGTGGTCGCTGCCGAAACCATCTTTTTGGCAGGATTGGAAATTTTTCTCCAACCTACCTCGTGATAGTCATACGAGAAGGCTGTGTTGAAAATTTGGGGTTAAAATACTAATAACTAAAGCTACGAGCATACATTAAAAATGTTCAATGCATGGTCATAACTTTGATCATTTTCAGTATTTTGATCCCTGTTTTTCAACATAGCAATTTTTGTCACACCACCTCATGAACGTGACAGCTGTCATTGTTCAAATCCTAGCCAAAATGTGTTTTTGCACTTGTGGTGTAAAATCACCTTTTGGGCAGGATTTGAACATTTTCTCTGCCCTTGTTCATGAGGTGGGGTCATAAGTAGGCTATGGTGAAAATGTGGGGTAAAAATCTTAAAAAGCAACAAAGTTATGAGTGTGCGTTACATTTTTTCAGTGCACGTTTGTAACTGGTAATTTTCAATATTTTGACCCCAAATATTCAAAATAGCCTTGTGTTCACACCACCTCATGAACAATGACAGCTGTCAATTTTCAAATCCTGGCCAAAATATGTTTTCACACTTCTGGCACAAAACACATTTCAGCCACTGTTTTATAAATGACACCTTTCATGTTCAGGAGTGGTCATAAAAAGACTGTGCTAAAGATTTGGGGTCAAAATGTGGGGGGGACTTGAGTTCTGAAGAAACGAATTGTTCCAACGTTCACTTGTAACTTTATTTTTGCAGAGTCTAACCCCTAATGTTCAACATATCCCTTGTGTTACCCCACCTCCTGAACATGATGGGTGTCATTTTTCAAATCCTCTCTGAAACTTGTTTTCGCAGTCACGCTGCGAAATCGCCTTTCAAGTGGGATTTAAAAAATGTCAGCTGTCTTGATTGTAACGTCAGGTCAGAAAAAGACTGTTGGAAATTTTTGGTCAAAACATGGGAGCCCACTAATTTGATCTTACTTCGAGAAGAAGCTCTTGCAGCAGATAACGCATATAGGACTGATTCCACCTGGCAGCACATCTCTGCAGTTCTTTTCTCCAGCAGTACTGACGTGGGACCGCCCACCCGACATCACCCTGTATAAAGGCAGGAGGTGGTCCCCACATGCTCCAGTTCTTTCCCGCCGCAGCAACGCGTTAGTCTGCTCTTGGCTCTCCGACCAGTTCCTCAGCTTTAGAACCGTTATTTTTCTGTCTCACTTCAGCGATTCTTCAACGTATGTCTTCTCCACCGACCGGGCACGGTAGTAAGTGCTCTTGTGGGAAGCAGATCCCTTCCAAGGATGGACATTCGGCCTGCCTCTTTTGCCTGGACCCAGACCACGACACCAGCGCCTGTACCCATTGCCAGGCCTTCAGCAGCCAGACCAGGATTCAGAGGCAGAAGTCTTTCCAGGCTTACCTAGCCCGGCAGTGTTTGGCCCAGATGCAGCAGGAGACGTCCTCTGAGAGGGAATCTCGTTCCCCCTCTCCACCCAAGAAACATAGAAAGGAGAAGCGCCACCACTGGGACCGGGATCACTCGGCCTCCAGACCCAGGCCTTCCAGTTCCCAGTCCGCTGGTCCCTCCAGTCATGAGGCCCGGCTTACATCCCTTAAGCCTCCCTCCTCAGCTTCTCACGTCAAAGGGACTTCTCTTCAGCCTATCAAGATCAGGCCCCCGGACACTGGTTCTGCTGTGGCAAAAAAGCCCTTGGACTCCAGCTCCTCGGTGCCTAAGAGGCCCTCCGATGCTGGCTCCACAGCGGCAAAGGGTAAGTCCTCCTCCCGATCAGCCTCTGTCGATCCCTGGGAGTTCAAGCAGATAGCGGGGCACTCTTCTTCCAGGGCTCCGTCCCTGCCGTCGAAGCATAAGTCTGACCAGCGTCCATCTGCAGATTCCGACTGATGCCCCTCGGACAAGCCCCACAAGTCTTCTGATAGGCCAGCCAAGGCCTCTTTGCGCTTCGACCATCCCCACCCTTCTCCTGTCAAGGGACGTGTGTCTGACAAAGCTTCTGGCCTGATGCCAGAGAAGCGTTGTCCTGTTCCTCTGGCACCTGGTAAGTCGCCCACTGTACCACGGCCGTCACCCCCAAATCCCCTCTCTGCAGCCCCAGCGTCTCTCCTAGGGACCATACTCCGGTCCAGACGACAGTACCACGAAGGTACCACCGACATCGGTCATTAGACTGACACCTGTTCAGGAGAAGGCCGACCGGTGTGACCTCCAAAACCTGAGTCACCAAGGCTGGGCATGTCTCAGGTTAAATAACTTTTCACCTATTTGTGGGAGACTGTTAAACAGGATTTGGTGTCTCCTCCTATTCCTAAGCCACCTCCTGTCACCCTTGAGCCAGATGTTCAGGCCACTCCTGTTCCATCTGGGAACGAGGAGGATAAAACCCCCACTTGTCCCAGGAAGCCCATCCGGGATCTCAGCAACCTCAACCGGTGGGTCTCCTATCGGAGATTCTGCATGGTCTTTTCCAAATCTCCTCCCCTTCCTTGTGGTCAGGGATTGGATGGCGTCCATGGACATGCAAGATGCATATCTTCACAATCCCATCTGCCAGAATCAGCGGAGATTCCTGAGATTCAGGTTCGAAGGTCGGTCCTACCAGATCTCCCTTTATAGTCTTCACCATTCATTACTGCTTGGAGGTTAGGCGGGCGGCACCCTTCTGGGAGGTTGTTTTTTGTTTTTTCTTTTTGGAGTCTCTTGCTCCAGCGGTACGCCCATCCCTCGGCCTTGACGTGTTAAATCATGGCAAGGGGCAGCCGTTAGGTGCAGGACTCCTCCTCTATCTCAGTTCTGTTTCTCCCGCCAGGGGCTGCACCTGCTGCGGTGGCGAAATAGTTTAGCGGTATTCATAGTTCTTCAAGACTCCTCGTTTCTCAGGCGACTCTCTCGGCGCCATATACTGGTAAGACCATTCCTTTCTTTTCTTTAATGTCTGGCTTGAATGCTTTATTGCTGTTTTTCTTGTTTAGTTTGCATCATGTCAGGTTCCGGAAGCCAAAGTGAGTCGGCGAAGGCGGCGCCTATCGCGTCGGTGCTCCTGTGGCGGCATTTTCCGTCTCGGACCGGCATGATGTCTGTCTCTGTTGCCTGGGACCCAACCACAACATGAAGCGCCTGTTTCTCCATGGACCGTCGTGTCCTCGAAGTCAGCGTTCAAGCTCGGCAAAAGCCCGCTGACCTTCGGAGACCGTCGCTCGAGGATTCCCAAGTGAAGTCTCTAGGCCCTTCCGGGCCTATCACGGTCGAGGAGGAGGCTTCCTCGTCTTCTCTTGCCGAAGAGGAAGCTTCTCTCGCGGTGTCGGGGGACGTCATGGTCCTCCCGGGACACCGCCTCGGCAGTCACCTCCTCGGAGGTGCAGGCTCCCCAGTGTCGAGGCCCGCGCCTGTTGGGCCCTGGCACGGTGGACTCGGCGCCGCCCTCTGGCGCCGTTTGGATCGGCGCCATGGCGGTGCGCAGGCCCGGTTTGCGCTCGGCGGCGCCAGGTTGGGTTCTGGCGCGGGGACCTAACTGGCGCAGCAGGGCGGGGCCGGGCCTAGCAGTCGTGGCGGGCTAGGGTAGGTCGGTGCCGCCTAGCACGAGCGCCATTCCTGGGGGACCGCGTTACAGCGTGGAGGTTCTGCTAGTCTCATCCTCTTCAGAAGTCGATGACTCGGTCGTGGACCCTTTCTGGCACCCTGACTCTTGAGGTCGGGTCCCCAGTAACACGCGTGGTGCTAGGCGGCACAGCGGGCCCTTCCGCTGTCTCCACTCCCGTCCTCCCTGGGGACCCTTGGGCTAAGGGTGGCCCGGGTCCTGGAGGTGATGTGTGGTAGGGCGGGCTTTCCTCCTAGGGGTCTGTGACAGCTACCCTTCCGGTGCTGTTGCCACCTCTTGGGGTGGGGGCAGCTGGAGTCGAGGGCTCTCTCTTGAGTCCGAGGGGTGGGGGACGGTCGTCGTGGTCTCGGCCAGCCACCCCTCGTGGGGTGTCTAGGAGCCGTAGTGCCGAACCCCGCCTTTCCCTCTTGGGCCCCGGGACTCCCTCCGGTGGCGTTGCTGCGGACTGCCCTTCTGGATCCATGCAGTCACAGGGGAGGATCCCCTTCTGGGCTCTTCCAGGCCTCGCATCCCCAGGGTTCCGTTTTGCGACCTGGTTTGTTGTCCGGGATCCCGCCAGCTCGGGCTCCGTTCCCCGGATTTCAGAGCCCTAGCAGAGGTCAGTTGCCTCTTCGCAGGTGCCCTTCTCCAGAACCTCTGCAACCACCCCCTGCTCTTCCAGGCCATGTCGGTCCTACGAGTCCGTTATCCTGGGAGCAGTTCAGAGGTTCTGCAGCGGCCTTCCCCTCATACGTTAGATACATGCATGAGCGGGTCTTTCGACTCTCCCCACCTCTGCAGGAATCTTCTGGACATTCGAGCTCCCCATTATCCTCGTCTCCCTCCTCTCAGGGAGAGGAACCCCTGGCTCATCTTTCCTCCGACACTGATTTCACTGAATATCAGCGATTCCTTCGAGGATGGTGAAGGATCTTGAATCTCTTCGTTAGTGAGACAATACTGAGCGGAGGCGCGTAGATTCCTTGGAGAATTCAGTGCCCAGCACCTGGTGGTACCTTCTGGCCTATCCTTCCAGGAGGCGTCTATCCGTTCCTGGCAGTTAGCCGCCCCTTCTCCAGCCCGGTAGACTGTCGTCGAGGTATTGTGCCCCTCGAATCACTGGGTACCCTTCCAACCCGTCCTCGGGTTTGGTATACCTAGAGACTCCTTCCGGGCATCGCTGCCTGGCGCGACCGTCCACGGTTCGGATTCCCTACAGTTCGACCAGTGGGGGCGAAGAGTGTTCTCTTCCTCTCGAGCGGTGGCCTGCATTGCATCACATCAGGCTCACCACGCTGCCTACAGTCGACATCTGTGGTCGATGCTCTCCCAGCTCTTAGCATCAATGCCTGATACGGAGCACACCAGACAGGCTATGAGGTCTGGAGCTGGCAAGACACCAAGCAAGGGCATCTTATGGCGCTAATGAGGTGGCTTCAGGCTTGCGAGGACAGCGATCTGCATTAGGCGGGCCGGCATGGCCGTCTATCAAGGTTGTCACCCCTGGCCCGGCGTGGGGTGATTTGCTCCGCTTTCGGGGACCCGTCTCTTTTTCCTCAAAGCTAGGAGACTTCTGCAGGGCTTCCTCCGTCTCCCGTCCTCAGAGGCACCTCTAGCTCTTCTCCCACAAAGGCTTCTCTCTGCATTAGCCAGGGTCTTCCCCTTCTGTTTCTCACCAACAGGAGGCTGGGGGTCTTGTTCCCTCAGGGTTCTACCCCCCCTTTTTAAGGGGGGGGGCTTGGTACTCACCCAAGCAGTAATGAATGGTGAAGATTGACAAGGGAAGATATGAAAATTACGTACCTACCATAATTCTTGATCTTCTCTTGTATCTTCACCATTCATTACTGATACCCTCCCACCTTCCCCTCAGTGGCCTCCTTCTGTGGCGTCTCCCCCTCCCGTCTCGTTCCTCTTACTTTTCTTGGCCTTTATGCCAAAAAAAAAAAAAACCTTCTATTTTTCCATTCTTAGTGAATGGATCTTCCTTTTTCCTCAAGGTAAGAGGAACGAGCACGGTTATAATTTTCTCTACTTCTGAGGGAACTCTTTCTGACCACCCTGTTGGTGCGATTCCTTGCCTTCTTCAGGTCATGCAGTTTCACGGCCCAAGTGGCCATGCCTGTCCTGGCCCTGGCAAAGTCAAGAATCCTCCTGGCAGGTATTATTTCTAGCGCTTCTAGCTTCTGACTGAACTTGTCAGCTCTGAGCGTCTGCCTGCCTTGCCCTAGGGAGTCTGATTGAGTTCCACTCTATTTTTCATACAAAACTGCCTTCAAGAAGGCATAGTCTTTTCCATACACTGCTGTGTTAGCACCTAACAAGGTGCGAAGGGACTTAGTCCCCTTCCTGGCTGGGCGCTCTACCCAGAACAGGCTCTGCCCGGACAGTCTAGGAGCCCTCAACTAGGATGAAGGGACTGGGCATGTTGAGAGTCCAGAGAGTCTGCCCTCATTCAGATCTGTTCAGGTGGTTCGGTTGAACCTCCCCTCAGTCCTAACAACTGGGATTCTTGCTCCCTTGTTAGTCTCGAGCCTATAAGCCTCTCAACCAATGCTCGATGGGCACTGTTCTCCCTCTCAACATGCCTCCTTTTCTTCTTCTACTTTCTCTTTCCTTCTCTCTGTTCCTCCCTTAGAGCCGCCCCGGAAAGGAGGCCCTGCGGTCCCTTAGGGTAGGAGTTCTCTCCTCTGTCTATTCTCTACCGGCTTATCCCTTTTTCAGTTTATATCCTTTCCTTTCCTTTTTCTATCCCTCGGCTCTCTTTCCTCACTTTCCTTTTTTCTTACTCTTTATTTTCGCCTCTCCGGCTAACAGAACTGAGATAGAGGAGGTCTGCGGCACCTAACAGCGCCCCTCGCGCAGCGCCATGTCAGTCGCGCTCGGTGGCGCCGTTGGAGCCGACTCAAAAAAAAAAACTCCCGTGGCGGAGGTGTCGCCTCGAGCCAACCCAAGCAGTAATGAATGATGAAGATACAAGAGAAGATCAAGAATTACGGTAGGTATGTAATTTTCATTTCAAGGTTCTTCCTTTCGGCCTTTCCTCTGCCCCCAGGGTCTTCACAAAATGCCTTGCTGTCGTAGCAGCAGCACTGCGAAGAAATGGACATTTCCTGTTCCCCTATGTAGACGATTGGCTTCTGCTGGCCTCATCCAGGTCTCGTCTCTGGAGACCATCCTGGACACTCTCCCCATCTATCTGAGCCTGGGGGTCACAGTTAACCCAGAAAAGTCACAGCTCCTTCCCTCCCAGCATCTACAATTTATAGGTGCCCTACTGGATACCTCCTTGGGGAAAGGCCTTCCTACCTTCTGACAGAGCAGAGCACCTCAGGGCACTAGCAGTCCAAACTTGGTCAGCAGCTGTCGTACCCACCAGATCCATCCTTCGGCTTCTGGGACACACGGCGGCTGCCATAGTCTCAGTTCCCTTCGCCAGGCTGCGCGTGCCCACCATTCAGTGGACACTTCACATCCAGTGGGACCAAACAAGGGACGACTTGGATTTGCCCATCCGGATCATAACGAATTTGTCAGGAACTCCGGATCACAACCAATTCGTCTGGAACTCTGCTGGTGGGGGTCCACTCAGAATCTCTGCAGAGGCCTTCCCTTCCAGCCAGATACACCTACCCAGACTCTCACTGCAGATGCGTCTGGGACAGGTTGGGGGCTCATCTGGAGAGTCACAGGACTCGAGGACTGTGGTCCCCGTTAGATGAGAACCTGCATATCAATGTGCTCAAGCTAAAAGCTGTCCTGTACTGTCTACAGGCATTGACTCCATTCCTACTGCCCGGTCACCTTCGAGTATCAGATGGACAACATCTCTGTGGTGGTCTACGTCAACAAGCAGAGAGGCACACACTCTTACCCCCTTTGTCGGGAAGCCATGAGATTGTGGGATTGGGCGATGGAGCATCAGCTCAGTCTGTCTGCAGTCCACATTCCAGGTTCTCTGAATGTGGTTGCAGATGATGCTCTCAGCCGGGCCAAACCATTAACTCACGAGTGGTCCCTGCTACAGTCGGTAGCAGACACCCTGTTCGCCAGATGGGGGATGCCAGAGTTGGACCTTTTGCATCTCAGTGCAACACAAAACTGACCAATTTCTGCTCGCTCAGTCCCAGGCCTAGAGCTTTTTGGCAAGACACATTGTCCTTATCCTGGAAAGGGAGGTTCCTTTATGCATTTCCTCCCTTCTCCCTCTTGCAGCGGGTTCTACTCAAAGCCCAATCAGAGAGGGTGGTCATGATCCTGCTAGATTTGGTTACCACTGCTCAGGCATCTGACAGTGGAGCCTCCGCGGCCCTTTCCACTCTCAGGTCAGCTACTCTCTCAGCAACAGGGAGCTTTGGTCCATCCCAAGCTGTACTCACTCCACCTGCATGCTTGTCTCCTCAGGACCTAGTGAAGCTCAGATTTGGAGTATCGGACAGAGTAGCTCAAATCTTGGTTGAGGTGCGGAAGCCCACTACCAGGGCCACTTAGCCATGAAATGGAAACGCTTTTGTCTGTGAGCGACAGCCAGGAGATTGGACCCTCTGGTCTGTCCAGTCAACTCTATCTTACAATACCTGATCTTCCTGGACATAAGTCTGCACCACTCATTCACACTAATGGGATCTTCGCCAGAGCACTAGGACCCAGCGGGAACCAAACTTTTTGCTGAGGGGCGCCAGAGATGGAGCATGAGGGAGCGTACACCGCAAGACCTCAGCTCGTATGTAATGACTATCTCGCGGCCGACCCTCCAGCCGCCCCAGTTTCTTTTTTCCCGCGCCGAGTGTTTTTCTAGTGACTTACATCGCCGCTCGCTGGGAGTCAAACTTCAAACTAGTTTTCAGTTTTGTTATTTTGTAGTAATATCTGCTAAGTTTATTCTTATTTACAAAAGTCTCATCCTACTTTGGAGGGAGTCGACCATGAGAGGTCAGGTGATGGTAGGTAGACTTGTATGAAAGCTGTTCAGTCATTCGGGCTGGGTCCGGTCCGCCGCCTCTCCGGGGAGGGTCTGACAACAGTCAGTCCAATGCCGAGGGCAAGCGGTCCCCTGGAAGCATAAAAATAAACGGTCACATTCTCGGCATCGTTCGGCCTCGAGCTCTTCTTCGGCCCACAGGTCAAAAAAGAGAAGGCATCACTCGAGGACGCCCTCTGATATGTCTGCGCGTAGACGGTCAGTTATTTGGGCTAGTTGCCGGTCTCCTCCTTCGGAGTCACCTGCGTCTGTTCCTGGTAGCAAACGTCTTCAACATCGGTGCCCTACCCCGCCCTCTGGTAGGTCTTCAGATGAGCAGTTTCATCAGTGGGCCACTGTTATGGAGCAGTGGGCTCGGAGGTTGGTCCAGCTGCCTGGCCCGGTCACTCAGGGGCCTTCAGGCTTCTTGGGAGACCAGGTAGGGTGGTTGAGCCTCCCTGGTCGCGGCCGACACCATCTTCGGTGCCGTCGACTCCGAGCTTAGGTGTTCCCCCCTCATGGCTGCAGCGCAGGGGGCCACACCGATGCCTCTATCTCCTGCTCTTCTTCCTCCCTTCTCCTGAAATCCTGGCTTTCGGGGTCGTGGGGTGTTTTTGGCGCCCTTGGCGTCGATGGCACGCTCCGCCGATGCGTCTGTTGGTGCCGTCCTCAGCGCCGGGTGGCATTGCGGCACCATCGGCGCCGTGCGTTTCTGTGGCACCAGGGGGTTCTTAGGGCGTCATCCACCTTTCAGGACTCCTCCTTTAACCCTTTTCCTTCCTCATTTCCCTCTGATTTTCACTCCTTTCTTGTCCATGCAGTCCCTCCTGGACTGTCAGGAGATGACATTGAGCCTGACCCAGACCTTAGGCTGGGTGATGAAGTGGAAGAAATAGGATCTATTCCTGCTGCAGAGCCCATGGTCGAGGACCTGTCTTTTAAGTCTCTGCTGAAAAACTTGATTTCCACTCTTTCTCTCCAAACTACAGACATCGATTCTGGGAAATTGCTAAGACTCCAATACCTCAATGTTCCGGAGACCCCTACGGATTTGACTCCTCCGGTACAGCCCTCCTTTGAGACGCTGTCTCAAATGGTATGGAATAATCCTGCTCTCATTCCTTCGGTGGCTAAATCCATAGATAGGAAATACTCAGCCCCCAAGGATCGACCCATTTTGGCGCCCCAAGGCTTTGCGGATCCTATTGTAGTTTTGGCAGAGAATAAGGTCGTCCTCCCCCAGACTACTACAGCTTGACCTACTAACAAAGAATCTCATAAGATAGACACTTTAGGTAAGAGAGTCTTTGCTGCTTCCACCCTGGGTATGCGTATTGCCAGCTACCAAGGCTATTTCTCTCAATATGAGTATATCCTTTGGCACTCACTCAAACCGATGGTTGAAGCTCTACCGGAATCGGACATAAAGTCAGAGCTACTTCAGACCATTACCAGGGGTATCGAATCTAACAACCAGCAGGTTAAAGCGGCTATGGATGCTTTCAATACTGCTTCCCGGGCGGCGGCGGCTGGTATTTGTACCCGACGTCATTCCTGGCTGCGTACTTCAGGTTTCACCTAATGACGCACAGCAGCAGGTAATGGCGCTGCTTTTGATGGTGTGTATCTCTTGGCCCTCAAATAGAAACAGGCTCTGAAGCTACACAAAAACTAGGTCAGCCATTAGTTGGCTCGACCTCCTCCTGTTCCCCTCTCGAGGGGGTGTTAATAAACGCCAGTTCCATAACCATCAGTCCTTTCGAGGCAAAGGCAGAGGAAGTTTTCATAAAAATCAAGCTCCCCAGCCTCAAAAGAAAACGCAACAGAAGGCGCAAGGACCCAAATCGCCCAGCGCCGCCTTCTGAGTTGTTGGCCCAAGTCCCACCTCAGCTGCCAGAGGTGGACTCTTCCTCAGCGGTGGGAGGTCGTCTGACGCACTTCTACAATCAGCGGAAGTCCATAACCTCAGACAAATGGGTCCTCCGGATAATCCGCGAGGGATATTCACTCAATCTTGTGGAGAGCCCTCCGGATCGTCCTCCCAAACGACAGCCCAAGCTGTCAACCCTTCAGTCAGACCTTCTCGCAGCCGAGATTCAGGGCAGTAGAAATAGTGCCGCTGCATCAACGGAACACAGGGTTCCACTCCCATTACTTTCTGGTTCCAAAGAAAACTGGTGGCATGTGCCCCATTTTGGACCTCAGAAAACTAAACAAATTTCTGCCCAAGGAGAAATTCAGAATGATTTCACTAGGAACCTTGTTACCTTTGCTTCATCAACACGACTGACTAGCCTCCCTAGACATGCAGGATGCTTACCAGCACATTTCTATTCACCCAAAGCATCACAAATTCCTAAGGTTTGTGGCTCTGGGACAGCATTATCAGTTCAGAGTCCTGCCCTTTGGGCTGTCCTCGGCGCCACGAGTTTTTACAAAGTGTTGTGCAGTTCTTGCAGCGCATCTAGAAAGATCGGAATACAGGTGTTCCCTTATCTGGACAATTGGCTTCTGGCAAGTCCTTCCAGGCAGGGAACTCTGGACGCCGTAGACATAGCTTCACGCTTTCTCACGTCCATGGGAGTCCTGCTAAACCTCAAAAAATCACAGTTGCAGCCCTCCCAGAGGCTCCTTTTTGTAGTAACTCTTCTGGACACCTCCTGTGCGAAGGCTTTTCTTCCAGAGGACAGGAGCAATATCCTTCAGATGGCCCGTCACATCGGGGAGAGCAACTCTGTTCCAGCTCTCTCGATGCAACGGATGCTAGATCTCATGGCATCCTCGGTGTTCACTGTACCACTAGCACGCCTTCACATGAGAACTTCTTAGTGGATGCTCAGTACTCGGTGGTCCCCAAACACATACCCGCAGTCCTTTCTCATCAAGGTGACAGAACCTCTAAAGAGGTCGCTCACCTGGTGGTCGCAAGAGAACAATCTCCTGTAAGGGTATCCCTTTGCTCCTCTGGATCATCAGATTTCCATTACCACAGACGCGTCCCTGATGGGGTGAGGAGCTCACTGTCAGGCTCTCCACATTCAAGGTACGTGGACTCAGGTCGAGTCCCAGCTTCACATAAATGTTTTGGAAATGAGAGCCATCCTTTATGCGGTCCAGGCGTTGAAGGACATTCTCTGTCACAAGAACATTCTCCTTCAAACAGAAAACAAATCAGTGATGTATTACATCAACAAACAGGGCGGTGCTCACTCTTACCCCTTATGCAGAGAAGCGATGAGTGTGGGAATGTTGCTTGTAGCACAAGTCTCTAATTCAAGCGGTCTACCTGCCAGGAGTGCAGAACGAACTGGCAGATCACCTCAGCAGAACAGAGACAGATCCTCACGAATGGTCTCTCGACTCAGCCGTAGTTCAGTCAATATTCGCATAGTGGAGAACTCCAGACCTGGACCTTTTTGCATCCCCACTCAACACAAAACTGCCTCTCTTCTGCTCTAGAAATCCAGGGTCTGGCATTTTCTGTCAGGATGCGTTCAGGCTGCAGTGGACAAAACGCTTTCTATACGCGTTTCCGCCTCTTCCTCTAATTCAGAGGGTACTTCTCAAGTTCGAATCCCAGGGGGACAAAATGATCCTCATTGCTCCTTCTGGCCTCGACAGATGTGGTTTCCACTACTCAACAATATGTCAGCAGCTCCATGAAACCATTCCCCCTTCAGACTAACCTCTTGACTCAGGGGCCTGTTGTTCATCCCAACCTGAGGTCGCTTCACCTTCACGCTTGGCTCCTGAAGAGGTAGAAGTGAACAGGTTCAATGTCTCTCGCGGGGTTTCAGATATTCTTCTGGCTGCGCGGAAGCCAGCCACTAGGAAAACTTACACAGCCAAATGGAAGTGTTTTTCGCTCTGGTGTGCAAAATCCTCTTTAAATCCCTTTTCCTGCCCACCAGATAAAATTTTGGAGTACCTCTTAGACCTCTCAAATTCAGGTCTGCAGTACTCTACAGTCAAAGTTCACCTTTGTGCCATTTCAGCTTATCATGAGCTGATACTTTCCTTGTCACTGGCTCAGTTACCTGTGGTTGAGGTTTCTTAAGGGAATTCTGCATACCAGACCTCCTACAAGACGTCCAGTTGCAGCCTGGGACATTAATCTTGTGCTAGACATGCTCACTCGGAAACCTTTCGAACCTCTGGGTACCTGTGAGCTAAAATTTCTCACCTTGAAAACAGCCTTCCTGCTGGCCATTACCTCAGCCCGCAGGGTCTCTGAGATACATGCCTTGGTCATAGACCCTCTGTACACTGTGTTCCATAAAGACAAAGTAGTCCTTAGAAACCATTCTAAATTTCTTCCTAGGGTTGTTTCGGAATTCCATCTAAACCAACCTTTGGTCCTTCCCTCTTACTTTACGGACTTCCAAAATGAAGGAGAATGTTCTCTTCATTCCTTGAACTTTAAGAGAGCTTTGCGTTTCTATCTAGATAGAACAAAAGACTTTCGTAAAGCTCAACAACTGTTTGTTTCCTTCAGCGAGACCCGGCTAGGTCAACCTGTAGCTATCAGATGTATCTCAGCATGGCTGGTGGCATGCCTGCCACTGTTATTCCATGGCGCAGGTTAAGCTGGAGGGCAGAGTTTACACTCACTCTACTAGGGCGGTCGCGGCATCTCTGGCGGAAATCCGCACCGTGCCCATTGCAGATATTTGCAACGCGGCTACCTGGAGCTCAGTGCATACTTTCATTAAACACTGTGCCCTGGAAGTCCATGCCAGACGACATCTTTCCTTTGGCAGAACCATCCTTAATGGACTTCTGTCCTAAAACTGTGAGCTCTTGGTCTCTCCTGCCGCCCTCTCAGGGGGATTATTAGCTCGGTACTCTCCCATTAGTGTGAATGAGTAGTGGAGACTTGTGTCCAGGAAGATATAAAGTGCTACCTGTAATTCTTGATCTTCTTGGGCGAGTCTCCACCACTCATTCACCATCCTCCCTCCGTCCCCGAGCTCACCTCTGTTGTTGGTCTTCACTCCCTCAAATCTTTAGGCTGTGAAGACTTCTTTGTTGACCCTTCTTATACGAGTCGTCCGGACTATCTTATGTCCGGTTTTTAGGTTTAGGCTATCCTTCTAGGTTAGTTACGCTGCACCTCCTCGGAAAAAAGGTACTGAGGCGGTTGGAGGGTCGGCCGAGATAGTCATTACCACATGAGCTGAGGCTCATGGTGCGCCCTCGCGGCTCCATCTCTGGCGCCGCCCTCCAGCAAAAGTTTGTCCTCGCTGGTCCTAGTGCCCCGCGCTCGATCCCATTAGTGTGAATGAGTGGTGGAGACTCATCCAAGAAGATCAAGAATTACGGTAGGTACCATAATTTTCATTTATCCCTTTCGGAGTCAGGTCTCAGTTACTCCTCCATAAAAGTACACCTGGCCACTGTTTCTGTCCATCATCACTGCATCCATGACAGGACAGTGGCTCAATTGGAGGTAGTTAAAACTTTCCTTAAGGGGATCCTGCATCTCCGTCCCCCTGTTCGGGATCCTGTTCCTCCTTGGGAGTTGTTTGTTCTGGAAAGGCTTATGCTTACCCCATTTGAACCGGCCATGAGTTGTGAGCTTCGTTATCTCTCCTGGAAGACATTGCCTTTGGTAGCAGTCACCTCTGCTAGATGCATTTGTGAGCTTCATGCTTTGATGTATAGAGAACCTTATCTGATTTTTCATAAGGATAGGGTGGATGTCTGCACCAGTCCAAAATTCCTTCCTAACTTAGTCTCAGAGCTTACTCTTAATCAGTCGGTTCAGCTTCCGGTTTATTACCCGGAACACTACAAACAGGGGTGAGGCACTTCTGTACACCTTAGATGTGCATAGAGCTTTGCACTGTTACCTGTCCATAACTAATGAGGCCAGGCAATTGGATCAGCTTCTTGTGTCCTTTGCAGACAGATCCTTGGGGCGCCCAGTTACCAAACAAACACTTTCGTGTTTGGTTGGTTAACTGCATATCCTTCTGTTATGAGAAGGGTGAGAAAACCCTTCTGAGTGCGGTCAGGGCGCATTCCACCAGAGCGGCTGCTACTACTTTTGCAGCACTCAAGAGAGTGTCGGCAGCTGACATATGTGCTGCCGCCACTTGGCACTCTGTTCACACGTTCATCAGGCACTACAGCCTAGATACAGTTTCCAGGTGTTGAGCAGGTTTTGGCCTTCCGGTCCTCTAGGGCCTTATGTCATGAGAGGTCTCTCTCTCCCAGTGTATGTCTGCCTCTCCGTTCCCCCTCCCAAGGGTTGTCTTAAGCTTTATACTGCTTGGGAGCATGTCTGTATGTTTACTTCCCCTTCCCAAGGGTTGTCTTTAGTTTTATACTGCTTGGGAATCGGTCCTACATGTGTTACCTGCTGCAAGAGCTTCCTCTCGAAGTAAGACAGTACAGTTACGTAAGAACTTACCATAACAGTAAATCTTCGAGAGAAGCTCTTGCAGCAGGTATGATTCTCCCTTCCCTCCTTCCCACGGGACTAAGTCTCTCTGCTCTGATCCAACTTTCATTCTTTCAGTTGCGGGTTTTGTGTTTGCCCTTGTTTGTTCTGTGGTGTTTGTTTGATCCACAGCTGTTCGTTTTTGGCTTGTCACTGGCGTACAAGAACTGGGGGACCACACATGGGGACCACCTCCTGCCTTTATACTGGGTGACGTCAGGGGTGGAGCCGACGTCGGGTGAGCGGTCCCACGTCAGTACTGCTGGAGAAAAGAATTGCCAAGATCTGCCACCAGGTGGCGTCAGTCCTATATGTGTCACCTGCTGCAAGAGCTTCTTTCGAAGATCTCCTGTTACGGTAAGTTCTTACGTAACTGTACTATATTACCTCTCAGCTGGCCTGTCTTTGGTAAATAGTCTAAATAATGTGAAAAAGCAGGACACCACTGAAAATGAGGTGCTGTACTTCATCTGGTCTATCCTGGGTAAATATATAGTAAGAAAGTGTGTGGACAAGACCCAGTACAACAGCAATGCAAGCGGCAAACATTCTGCATTGACAAATGATTGATTTTGTACTATTTGTCTACTTAGCAGGGCCACATTTGGTAGGAGGGGGGAAGATTGTGTTTTTTTCCTTTAAATAAATTGGGGATAATGTGCACTACTATAATGTAAACACCTGGAATGTTTTGAACTGATTCAAATGAAGTGTCAAATATTTTTTGTACAGTAATGTACAAATATTTTATAGTATTGCCATTGTACTCCTAAAGCTTTCAAGTAATATGTGCTAATAACATTTTATCTTCTCGTTGTAGGCTCTCCCTGCTGTTGAGGGTAATGTTCCGAAAGTGAGTGAGGTGGTTGAAATGCAGGAGAAGAAAAGTACTAAAAGCAGAACAGTGAAAACAAGGACAAAGAAAAGCAAGTAAGAGAAAATAAAATGAGCTCAGGCTCAGTGTGCCTTTCCTGGCTAAAAATTTCAAATAAATAAAACAAGATTTGGCTCGTGCCAGCAAGACTAGCCTTGTTCCATGGTTGGGAGTGAGGAGTGCATTTAGACCAGACTGTTTTATATTTAAGAAAAATGCACACTCATATATTATAATTTTCCATCTACTTTGCAAGATAATCTGCTCCCGTTGATGGCAAACAAATATAATCCTGATCTCATGCAGGAGGAGGACGAAGACTATGCTAAGAGCCTCTGTGGACATGGCACCAGCTCCACGGTGTCCTCCTGTAGTGAGGACTCTGTTGTGAACACACCAAGATTACCTGCATGTCATTGAGGCACAGGTCAGGAAGCATAGGAAAACTAGGAGAAGTTGTAAAACTCACAAGAAGTGATGTATTATTAATGGCAGTAAAATAAACAAATAAAATTGTTCAGAATAACTATTTACAATAG
This sequence comes from Neoceratodus forsteri, assembly GCA_016271365.2. NCBI lineage: Eukaryota > Metazoa > Chordata > Ceratodontiformes > Ceratodontidae > Neoceratodus > Neoceratodus forsteri. The sequence continues at coordinate 93,866,661 of CM057451.1, forward strand.
CAGTATAACTAGAGAAAGTCCATCTGGGTTTCTTAATTTCCAGTCTCGGACTCTGTCTTGCAAAACATTGCAGCTCTTTTTTAGAAGTCTGTGCAGGAGCTCGTTAAGAAAATAGCATGCTTCTCACAGTGTTCTTGTAAGTTTCCAGTGTTCTTGTCAGTTTCAGCAGGTGCAGCAAAAAGAACATTGTGACCCAGAACTGTCCTCTTGTTTACATCTTCTGCAAAAGCTTTAACAATTGCATCTCAGGTTAGCCCCTTGAGTTCCAAATAGCTTTGCAATCATTTCAACAGTATAACTAGATAGTTTTAGCTTTGCAGTCATTTCAACAGCATAACCATATATAGCTTTGTGAATTGTAAAGCTTTTTAACTTCTTTGAACCATTAATGGTCACTATACTGAAGTTGCATCATTGTTTTCGTATATACACTTCACTGCTCCTTGTCGGATCTTATTTTTTATAACTTTTTTTTGTTTTAAAAGTGTACTCAGTGCTCAGTCAGCATTTGCTACTGTTAAACTGGACAAATGCTAACTCCCACAAAATTATATATCGCAATGCCAATCCCCTTACATCCCTCCCGGGAAGGGGTTGGAGCTACAGCCCTTCCTCATGCCTAAACCTCACCCCAGGGATTCTTTAGGTAGAATATACCTTTCTACCATAACCTAGCGATGTATGAAAACACTTTGGGAGTCTCTCTCCATTTACCCATACCCTAAACTGAGTTACAAGTTGCCACAGCATACATCTCTCATGTAACCATGTCCCATATATTTTCTGGATGGGTAAGTCTAAAGCTGGGCCTTCTCTACAATACTTTGGAACAGCTATATACCATCTGGAGCCCATTATTCTATGTGTGAACCTCCCATTTCTCCAAGGGTGCTACTTTTTGTGAACTTCAACCCTCTGGGCTAGTCCTCTCCCACGTTCTGTGATCTCCCTTCGATGGCTGACAGTTCTGCCCTTTATATAGGTTGCTACCTGTCGGTACATCCCTGGTCAGTGATAGTGTGGAATAAGGTGTCCCAAAACCTTCTTATGGTCTAAGGGCTTAGCATTCATGCATACTGCATCCAACAGTTCCCTCCTGTAAGCACCGGGTACCACCACCCTTGCTTCTACCTGCCTGGTGCAGGGGTTAGGCCTCATATGGCATAGTACCCCATCTCTGAACTCATACCACCACAATGTCTTCCTTACCCCCTTATTACTTTTGCTATTCCCCTTTTTGGTAGCAAACTTACTGAGCTGAGCCACTTCAGGATCTCCTGCCTGTAACTGTTTCGAGTCAGCACAAAACATATTGGTAATCAGCTTATCACATTTGAACATATAAGTCCCTTCAGCAGTCACTGCTTCTTCATTCTTGGTTGTAGACTTTTCCTCTTCTGACCTGCCTGCAGACGTCACCCCAGAACACACAAAGTCTGGAACAGTCTCACCTGGGGACTTCTCTAATGTCTCAGTTCCATTATCTCCTAGCCAGTACATCCCTGGGAACATAGGCAAAACCGGAATCTCCAAATCAGCACACTCTGCACAGGCATCTTCCAATTCCAACCTCTCAGGCTCTTTTACCCTGTACAAATCCTTGGTGTCTTCCAACTGGACCCAGAGCTCCAGGTACCTCCGCTCGACCGCTCTCCAACGGCTCTCGGCATCCATCCATCGCTCAAACATATAGTGTATCAGGCTTATCTGGTCCATCTGGTTATGCATTGCCTCACCTTGGCCACCATCACCACACAGCTTCATCTTCACTGGCACTATAGCCAACTGTCGTACCTCAGACTTCAGGCCAGCAAACATGGGAATATGCAGCTTCTCCATTACGGGCCTTGTAGCAACCCCATGGATCAAGAATTTTGCTGTTCTGTTCTGCAGCATTAATAGTCCACCAGGCCTTGTACAGACCAATCACTATCCCACCACTAGGGCTGTCACGAGTCTGTTCTGCATCTGTATTCTGCAATCAGCGTCCAAAACCGGAAAGCACCAGTACTGCCAGTACATCCCACCACTGCCACCAGTGTAAAAGGGTGTGGATGTAAAGATGGACGCTGACACAAAATTATAAAGAGGCAAGGCTTAAAAGAAGCAGCAAAGCCTACAAATATTTATTGAGATACAAACAGAACAAAATTAACTCGTGCTTCATACATGAATAAGAAATTAAATCAAAAGGCACAAAAATAAACTTTTGTTCACACAGGCAATAACAGCATCAGCCACCTGGGAACATCAAGGGTACATAGTCTGAAAAAAGGCGCAGACTCCCCAGTAGATCAGCCCAGAGCTGATCCCAAAATGAATCTGACATGGTCCAGCCTAGGAGCTCCTCTTAACCCAAGAGAACAGAATGTGACCATATCAGACTCCACCCACAACACTTTTAAACTTAAACTTTCATTATTTAACATAAAGGTCTTTTATAAACCTTTTAAAAATTATCTGGGTCTTTATGTAGTCAGTATATGCTAATATACACAAAAGAAATCAGTCCTCAACAAGAAGAAAATGTTATGCACTCTATGGCTCCTCCCATGAATGACCCAAGGTATAAGTATGGAGAAGAGAGGGCCGGCTGACTCCTAAGGATCCATTCATAATGATCCCTGCAAGGAGACAACCCCTTCTAGAAGAAGATTTCATACATACATAGATACATAGACAGTGTCGGCAGATAAGGGCCTATGGCCCACCCAGTCTGCCCATTTAAGTTTGTAAGTTCAGTTTATGTTTTCCAGGAAGTCTGTTGCCCCTTACCCCTGACCTCCAGAATTCCTTTATGTCTATCCCATGCATTCTTAAATCCGTGATTGTTTCAGCCCCACCACTTCCTCTGGCAGGCTGTTCCACTTGTCCACCACCCGTTCTGTGAAGAAATTCTTCCTCACGTTTCCTCTGAATCGTCCTCCCTCCAACTTCATCCCATGCCCTCTAGTCCTGGAACATCTTTTTGCTTAAAATAGTGCATTCCTGCACCCTGTTCCTCCCTGTAAGATACTTGTATGTCTCTATCATACCCCTCTCCCTCCTCTCCTCCAGGAGTACATGTTCAGTGCCTTCAACCTGTCCTCATAGGACTTGTGATGCAATCCATGCACCATCTTTGTTGCCCTCCTCAGACCTTCTCTACCCTGTCTATGCCCTTCGTAGGTAAGGTCTCCAGAACTGCACGTGTACTCCAGGTGCGGCCTCACTAGTGTCTTGTATAGTGGAATTATGACCTCCCTTTTCCTGCTGGTGATGCCCTGCCTATGCATCCCAGCATCCTATTTGCTTTACCTGCTGCCTTGTCACACTGTTTCCCTGCTTGAGGTCATCAGAGATGATAACCCAAGATCCCTTCCTGCTTGGTGCATGCTATATCCTCACCCCCAACTGATATATTGTGCCAGGGTTTTTGTGCCCCATATGCATTATCTTGCACTTCCTTGCATTGAATTTCAACTGCCAACCCCTGACCATTCTTCAAGTTTCTGCAGGTCCTTCTCATTCTGTCTATACCCTCTGGTGTGTCTACTCTGTTACAGAGCTTTGTGTCATCAGCGAACAGTGAAATTCTGCCTTCTAGGTCCTGTGCAATGTCACTGATGAAGATATTGAATAGTACCGTCCCAGCACTGATCCCTGTGGTACCCCACTGGTCACTCTTCCCTCTGTGGAGTGACAGCCATTTACCACCACCTTCTGTGTCCTGCTGCCCAGCCAGTTACCTACCCACCGCACTACTGTCCTGCCCACACCCATATTCTCCAGTTTGTGCAATAGTCTTCTATGTGGCACAGTGTCAATTTCCCCTGCTTATACCTCGGTAAGACCTTCCATTCTTAAATAACAAACTAACATTGGAATTTTATACTTTCTTTTAACCAAAAGCTGAAAGTTATCTAGAATTCTGCACATTTAAGTACAGAAGTTTCTTTTTTATATTTACAGACGTGGTGCAGCACAGGGAAACACAGAGCTCTTAGCATTGTGTTGCTTTTGTATGGCCGTTATCATTCTTGCTTTGTTTATTCAACTATAATACTGATGGAGATTCTGCAGAAAACATAAACATTAACACCATGTTTTCTAGAATTCATTTCACCATGTTACTAACAGAACTTCATATCATTCAGTGTTATGCTTGGATGCCTAGGCCTGAAGAAAACGAACAGAAAACTGTGTCTCTTTCGGTTTAGGTTTAAAATAGTTTTTACTGAGGCAAACTCAACAGTTTAACAAATACCTCCACGTGGAGGTCTCTCTGGACATCTCAAGGGAAAAAAGGAAAGGGGGTTCCACCTCGCAAGTGCGAGAAAGAGGGAGGGGTCACTTCTCGGCAGCTTTAAACCGCTGCTTTACTGAGTATACTGTGTGCAGGTTTCTAAATAAGGCTAACAGGGCAAACACCCATATGGCAAAAGCTCTTTGCAGAATGCACTGCGCATAGAAATTGTAGCACTGTCAAAGTGCCATAACGTTGCAATAATGGGACACAAGTGAAGATATATTAGCTACGGGGGGCAGTGAGAACATAAAGGTTTCAGAAATGCAGAGAAAGAAGAAAAAAGACGAGCATTTGTGAGACACCTGTATTTCCAGGTTGCTAGCCTGGAAGAAAGAGGGAAATGAGAAACAGGAAAGAAGGCAACAGAAAAAGAATTAGGATCTTAGCGCTACTGCAGCAGTCTTTTACTAGAGAAAGGAATGAACCTCTGGAGAGACTTGGACATTCTTTCACAAGATTTAAGCAAAGGGATCCCAATATTAGTTACATTTCCACATAATGATTCACATATATTTTTATGCTAGCAGATATGCAAGGGGAGAAAATTCAGAACAACAAGTGAGGGTAGCGAGAGGCAGAGAATTGTAAGACCATTGGGGTGATCAAGTCCTAGGTCTCACGAGAAAATTTGGTTGTGCAGCCAGACAGAGAAGAGAAAGAAAAAGGAAAGAATAGAACAGACCCTTGCATTTAAATACTTTCTGCATAACAGCTGGGACAGGGTCGTATTAAACCCTGTCATATACCCCCCCCCCCCAAGAGGGGAACCTGTTTTGCAAAAACGAGTTTCCAAAACTTTTAATTATTTTCTAGCATAAGCATATAACTTTTACAGTTCTCTGCATGTGCAGCATAGCAATCGGAGAAGTTTCAACTCACATTTTTTTCAGCCTTCGGAATTCTTAATTCCCAATCCATATCTAGACAGAAAATCAGCATTGACATTCTCTTTCCCAGATTTTTGCATCACTTTAAAGTTAAATGGCTGTAGTGCCAGGCACCACCATATGATTCTAGAATTTTTATCCTTCATTTGGTTAAGCCAATAGAGAGGATTGTGATCTGTTACAAATATAAAGTTAGCTCTAGTAAGTAAAACTTAAGGGACTCCATGGCCCGCTTTGCCGCAAGGCATTCCTTTTCAATGGTGGCGTACCTTTTCTCTCTGTCTCTCTCATGCAATTTTCTACTTATGTGTAGAATACAATGTTCTTTCCCATCTATATTTTGACTCTGGACTGCACCTAGGCCTACCTCTGCATCAGTCTAACAGAAATTGTTTCTCAAAGTCTGGGCTCCTTAAAACAGGGGCTGAACATAATGCAGCCTTAATGGCTCAAAAAGCCTTGTCACATTCTGGAACCATTTCACAGTATTTGGGAACCGTTTCTTTGTGAGTTCAGTAAGGGGAGTAGCTGACTCTGCGAAGCTGGGAACAAATCTCCGATAATAACAAGCCAGCCCTAAAAATGACCTGACATGTTTCTTGGTTTTAGGGACAGGGCTGGGCACAGGGACAGCTTCTGTCTTAGAAACCTCTGGCTTGACTTCTCCATTTCCCAAAACGTAGCCCAAATATCTTTTTTCCTGCATGCCCAATACACCCTTGGTAGGATTAATTGTCAGACTTGCCTTTTTGATAGTTTGGATGACTGCTCGTAGGTGTTCCAGGTGACTTTTCCAATCTGGACTGTGCGCTACGACATCATCCTTGTACGCAGCACAATAACAAGTGTGAGGGGATAAAATTACATCCATGTACCATCGCTGGAATGTAGTGGGTGCACCATGTAAACCAAAAGGCATAGTGGTGAACTGATAGAATCCTATAGGAGTGGCAAATGCAGTTTTGTCTCTGGATTCTTTAGCTAGGGGGATTTGCCAGTAACCCTTGTTAAGATCGAGGGTACTGATATACTTGACACTCCTCAGTCTGTCCACTAAATTATCTATTCTTAGCATTGGATGACTGTCAAATTCTGACACTTGATTACGTTTCATAAAATCAAGGCAGATTCTTACACCCCCTTCTTTTTTGTTTACAATCACCATTGGTGATGACCAAGCACTTCTCGACTCTCCTATGATTCCCAATTCTTTCATTTTTTTGTATTTCCTTAACCACGTCAGCTCTTAACTGCTCTGGTAATCTGTATGTCTTTTGTCTAATAGGGTAAGCATTCCTTGTTACTGTTGCTTGCTTGACTCCTTTTGCTCAGCCTGGCACTGTGGTAAAAGTACTGTTAAATGTCTTTAACAAATTAAAAATTTCTGTGGTTTGTTCCGAGGTTAAGGAAACATTCGCCATAACATCATCAGCAGTTAGTTTGTTCCAGTCTGTCATAAGCTACATCAATATCTTAATCAGTTTCTGGTAAAACCAGCATAACAGCTTTTGGTGTTTTTTCAACCCATTTCTTGTGCAAGTTAGCATGGTACATTTTAGTAGGATTTTTCCTATCTGGGATCTCAATCTCATAGTTAACTGTGCCAGTACATCTAAGAACCTTATAAGGCCCTTGCCACTTCATTAACAGTTTTTCTGTAGATGGTAACAGTAGCGAGACCTTTTCACCTGGCTCAAAAACGTTCTTTTTGCCCATGGTCATAATACACCTTCTGGTTTTGGGCCTCTTCCTGATTACTGTGGTCGATTTCAGCGTATTTTGCCAGCTTCTTTCTCAGAGCACACACACATAAGATGTTATAGATTGTTTCTGATGGGGGTTATCTTCCCATGTTTCTTTTATTACATCTAGTGGCCCTCTAGGTTGTCTACCATACAGCATTTCAAATGGCGAAAAACCTGTTGATGCTTGTGGCACTTCTCCATAAGCAAGAAAGGCAAGTATTAGTCCCAGTCTTTCCCTTCCCCTTTTACAAAGCTTTTTAGCATGCATTTTAGGGTTTGATTAAAACGCTCAACAAGACCATCTGTCTGAGGGTGATGAGGGGAGGTTCTTATGGCAGTGATACCTAGTAGTTGGTACAGCTCCTTAAGCAGTGCAGCACCAAAATTACTACCCTGATCAGTAATCTCTTTTGGTATGACCAGCCTGCTGAAAATTTTGGAAAGCTCTGCTGAAAATTTTGGGGCTGTGACGGTACGCATTGGAGCTGCCTCTGGATATAGAGTAGCATAGTTGCATACTACCAAAACAAATCAATTTCCATTTTTACTTTTGTCTAAGGGGCCAACCACATCAATTGCAATTCTCTCAAAAGGCACATCTATCAAGGGTAGAGGTGCCAAGGGTACCTTGTCTTTTTTTTAGTCACTGGGGCTACTTTCTGACACTCCGCACAAGAACTGCAATATGTAGCAACATCTTCATGAATTCCAGGCCAGTAAAATCTGTAAAGCAGTCTGGCAAGGGTGCGATCCCTCCCAGAGTAATTAGCCATAGGACTATCCTGTGCTATCTGTAACAACTCCGATCTATACCTTTGTGGTATAACCAATTGTTCTATCTGGTCCTGTGTCTGAGGTTTAACCCAAACTCTGTGCAGTAGCCCATTACATTTTTTAAACATAGGGTCACCTTGTTTTGGTTTCAACCCCAGCTGTATAAAATAACCCTGGAGAGACATCATTAGCTTGTTCTGAAAGAGAATCACAATGTGTTACCAGTTTAGTTTCAGCATTTTCATATGTTAACCCCTTATGTCCATCAGTCTTTTGTTGCCACTGTTTCTTCAAGCGATGTCTTTCTTTCCTGGACTTCCAAATCTTGGGGCTGTGCTCAAACAAGTCCAAAAAAATCAGCAAAAGGAAGAGAGTCCCTACCATCTGATATTTTCTTTGCCTGAGCTGTTGTCACCACAGCTGCTGAAACATCTGGATTTACTCCCTCTTTAATTAACTTAGTAAATCCTGGAAAGTCATTTCCAATAATCACAGGTACCGGTAACTTGGGTACTACCCCACTTTCATTTTGTGCGACACCCCATTGATAGTCACTTGGGTGGTGGGATAGTATCGAGTGTCCCCGTGGATGCAGATGACACCAGTACTTGGTCCTTTTGGACATTGTTTTCCTAGCACTTCAGTATGTACTAGGGTCTGTCTGCTTAGCTTGCTATAGCAAGGCATTTGACACAGTCTCACACACAAGATTACTATACAAGTTAGCCAGCCTTGGAGTGGGTCCCAAGGTGGTAGCCTGGATAAAAAAAACTGGCTGGACGACAGGACGCAAAGGGTAATAGTAAACTGAGTCCACAGTGAAGAAAGGAAGGTAACTAGCGGGGTACCGCAGGGTTCGGTACTGGGACCGGTCCTCCTTAATGTCCTTATAAGTGACATTAGAGAGCACCTGGAAGAAAAAGTATGTCTCTTTGCAGATGATACAAAGATCTGCAACAGGGTTGATGCACAAGGTGGGGTGGAAAGGATGAAAAGGGACTTGGCAAGGTTGGAGGAATGGTCAAATATATGGCAGCTCAGATTCAGTGCAAAGAAGTGCAAGGTAATGCACCTGTAAAACAGAAACCCAGGGAAGAGTACACAATGGGGGAGATGATACCAACCACAAAATCAAAAGAGACCTAGGAGTAATTATATCACGTCGTGCAAGCAATGTGAGAAGGCAGTAAGGATGGCTGGGGGGATACTGGGATGCATAGGGAGAGGCAGCAACAGTAGAAAACAGGAAGTTGTTATCCCTCTGTACCAACAGTTGGTGAGACCCCATCTGGAGTACTACATGCAGTTCTGGGGACCCCATCTCCACAAAGACATAGAGTGGAGGCTGTTCAGAGGAGGGCAACCAAAAGAAGACAAAAGGAGAGACTAAAATAGCTTAATATGTATACCCTTGAGGAAAGGAGGGAGAGGGGGACATGATAGAAATTTTCAAGTATCTCAAGGAATTAACAAAGTACAAGAGGATAGCATCTTACAGAAAAAGAGATGTGCAAGAACAAGGGGGCACAATTTGAAGATAGATGGGGATGGCTCAGAGGTAATGTTGGAAAGTATTTTTTCACAGAGAGGGTTGTGGATGCAGGGAACAGCCTTCCTGAGGAGGTTGTGGAGTCTGGAACAGTGGGAGAATTCAAGAATGCATGGGACAGACATAAGGCAATTCTAGTGGGGGGTAGGAGGAAGTAAGCTGTTGATTAACTAGAATCTGCTGCTTATCCATCAGGTAGGGAAATGGGCAAACTGGGTGGCCCAAGCAGTCCTTATCTGCCGTCAGATTCTATGTTTCCCGAATATATGTCACTTCACAGTCTTATCTCCCACCTTCACATCTGTTAAGTATTTAACCCAATTTGCTAAGGACAAATCTGCTCCAGTGTCACTCTTCTTACTACAGCAATTTCTTGCAATATGACCCAGCTTATTACAGTTAAAGCAAATAAAGACTTTGGCCGCAGATTTGTTACCCACACCAGAGTTCTTATCAGACTTGGAGTTTAAATGGAAAAAAGAGGGTCTTACCAGTGCTTGGCTGTTACCGCTCTGCTGTGGCATCTCTCTGGTCATTTGGTAGTCTTCAGCCAAAGAAACCGCTTTTTCCTCACTTTTGGATAGGTGTTCTTTCACCCAAAGCTGCACATCTGTAGGCAGGATGTTGATTAATTGCTGCGTTGCAAACATGTTGATGATCTGTGGGACTGTTTTGCCCTCTGGTTGGAGCCATTTTATCAGGAGTTCTCTGAGTCGGGTGAAGGCATCTCGAGGATTGTCGACTCAGTTGTACTTCAGAGACCGAAATCTCTGGCTGTAGATCTCTCCTGAGAATGTCATACCTTTTCAGGATTATACTTTTCACCTGGTTATAGTTTTCTGACTGTGCAATGTCCATATTGCTGTTGTCACAAACACACGCCGGGGGTCAGGCCCTCTGCTCCCACAGTGCCCAACCTTGAAGTTCAATATGTGAACAAGAGACAAACGGTAACCCTCCTGTCTGTTTTGGGTCCAAGCAACTACCAGTCTCGAGTCCTGGGGGTCACATATGAACCCTTTTTCACTAGCATGCCCAGGTAACGGGTCCAGTTGGGGAATGCAGTGTAACACTTAACCCAGCAGGAACACAATCTGGGTTACATTCCCCCTTCTGACTCATTTGAAACCTAGTGTTTCCTTACATTGGTGCATATGGTAACACTGCAAACAATTTGACAGTTCTGTCAGAATTATCAGTACTGTCCCAGCATTCACACTCAAAATGAGAAAATGGTTCAGGCAGAACATATAACATTAATGGTACAGTCATAAAAAATGGACAGTTGTACACAAATCACCTTATACTGAATAGCTAATCCTTCCCCAATTGCAGCTGGTAAATAGTGGTGCTGAAATTACCTAATTATGGTAGAAGTGCTTCTTAAGAGTCCAGAACACAAGTATGCGAAGCCTTGTAAAGCTGGAACAAATGTGTCCTTTCAGGAGCACAAAAGTAAGAGTACAATGTTCCCTCAGTAATTTGTCAAGATCAGAGGGGAAAAGGGTCCCACCCAGCTTGTGAGGTCACAGCTCTGTGGTCATGCTGGCTGTGAGGTCAGTCTCATTCCTACACACTGAATTAGTTGCATGCCACTTCACACTGCTAAACATTCCAACTAAAAAATAGATATATTTTTAATTAGGGAGCCACAGAGCATGGATAAGACAGGACAGAATATCCCTTTGACCTTCAGAAGAACATCCTGATAGACATTTCTCCTGTGTGAAGATTTTCACAGTTTTGTCAGAATTTCCTTTCCTCCTGGTAGGTCATAAAATGCAGTCTTTTATGGCCAGTTTCCTAGGATCAAAGCAGTTGTCATTTTACAGCCTGTTACAACCTGGTGTATAGCTGCTAACAAAGGCTTCTGACAGGTAGATGTCAGAAGGAAGCTCCTAATTAGTTTATCCACTGGGTCACTGAGAGTGCAAACTCCCTTTTCCTCACTTTTAAAATCCCAGCTCCCATGAGGCTTTGCTGCTTGGCCTGTTTCATAAGCAAAAGTCTAAACATATATTTATATCAAAACTATATGCTCATAACTTAGCTTAATCTGGTTCAAGGTCAGTTGGCATTCTCTGTATCCCCTCCCCCGGGTTGAGCCTGAAAATAGGCAGGATTTGTCTAGTGCACTTACCTGGTCAACAAACACTAAAATAAAGAAAATAAATAAATAAAAACTGGTAGATGGTTATCACATTACACCCCTCCCTCCTAGAATGAATTTGGGGAATCTATTCCTAGGCATGGGATGAGTTTCCCAAATTCAGTTCACTGCTCTGACGCAATAGACCATCTGCGTTTGCTGCCCCTGCCTGTGAGTGACTGTCATGTCATAACCCTACAAGGCAAGGCTCAGTCTTAAAAGCCTCCTGTTCATTTTACTTATTTGTGCCAGCCAAACCAGGGGGGTTATGATCGGTTTGTACCTCAAAATGCCACCCGTATAGGTATGGCTCTAATTTCCTTAGTGCCCACCCCATTGCAAGGCATTCTTTCTCCACTGTAGAATATGCCTGCTCCCTGGGAAGTAATTTCTTACTGAGGTGTACACTATTGGGTGATCTTTCCCTTGGTTAGAAGTCTGTCTAAATACCGCCCCAATACCCGAAAAAGAGGCAGCTGTCTGGACTGCAGATGGTTTACTGTAGTCTGGACTGGCTAATACAGGAGCACCACACAGTGCCTCCTTTAGCTGTGTAAAGTCTCGTTCATAGGATGGTTCCCATTTTACCTTTTTAGGCATTCTTTTCTTTAGAGGTCAGATAGGGGAGCTGCCAGGACACTGTAGTTTAATACAGATTTTCTATAGTACCCTGGAGTTCCTAGAAAACTCAGAACCTGCTTCTGTGTTTCAGGTCTGGGCCTCACCTCAGTTGCCTTAATCTCTGCTTGATTAGGACGCTGTCCCCACTCTAACTACATGCCCTAGGTATGCCACCGCAGCCACGTCCACCTGGCACTTTTCAGCTTTCAGAGTGAGCCTGGCCCTCTGTATCTTGCCCAACACTTCCTTAAGGTAGGACAGGTGTTCCTTCTAGCTGGCACTAAAGATGGCAGTATCGTCTCAGTACGCCACTGAGTACTCTTCAGTACCATGTAACACCGGGTTCACCAACCTTTGGAAGGTGGCAGAGGCATTCTTCATTCCAAAAGGCCCTTACACTTAAAAATAATCCCATCTGAGTGATGAAGGCCGACCTCTCCCTAGCTCTGGCAGTTAACTCCACCTGCCAATACAATACCCTTTCATCTGATCAGTAGTGGTAAGGTATGTCACCCCTCCCAATTTGTCCGGTAGTTTGTCCGTCCATGGCATTGGGTGGACGTCTGACTTTGTGACTGCATTGAGTCCATGATAGTCCACACAAAACAATTAGAGCCATCTGGCTTGAGCCTATGGGTGAGGCCCGGGGGTGTGGGATTTCTGGATTACCCCTAAATCCAGCATTTCCTCCATCTCCCTTCTAATGTCCTTTTGGACAGCCTCTGACACCTGATATGCTGTTTGCCATATGGTTGCTTGTGTCCATGTATCTACATCATGTATTGCTAAGGGGGTTAGTCCAGGCTTGTCATTAAACAATAGGGCAAAGTCTGCTAAAGCGTCCTTTACTTCCTGGATCTGGTCCGGGGTCAGCTGGGGTGACATTTTGATTGCCTCCACAGAGGACTTCTGCTTGCTTTCTTCCAGCAAGTCCAGAAGGGGGTCTTCCTCATCCGTCCCCTCCCCAGGACCACACACTGCAAAGACCATGTCAGCCATATTTGCATGTGACTTCATCATGTTGACATGGTACATCCTTTGGGTATGTCTCCTGTCAGGCAGTTTTACAATGTAATTTACGTCATTCACCTGTCTGACTACTTTGTACGGTCCTGCCTATTTAGCCTGCAGCTCATCCCTCCGAATTGGGATTAGAACTATGACCTCCTGACCTACGGTGTACGAGCAAGCTCTGGCTCTGCGGTCGTAACATGCCTTTTGCATCTGCTTGGCAGCTGTCAGGTTGCTCTGGGCTGTTCCCATAATCTCCTTCAGCTTTTCCCTAAAGTTAAGGACATAATCCACTATGGGAGTTCCCTGTGTGGCATGCTTGCCTTCCCAGTCCTCCCGGATCAAGTCTAGGGGCCCACGCACCCTGTGTCCATATAAGAGCTCGAAGGGGGAGAACCCTGTCGACCATTGGGGCACCTCCCTTTATGTGAACAACAGGTGGGGAAGGTATTTCTCCCAGTCCCTCCCATGCTGATCAGCAATGCATGGAACATCGATTTAAGGCTACCATTAAACCTTTCCACAAGCCCATTGGCTTGCGGGTGATAAAGTGCATCTCTGCACCACCCACACTTCTCCCACAAACACTTCATCAGGTCCAACATGAAGGAACCCCCTCGATCAGTGATAACCTCCTGTGGGAACCAGACACGGGAGAAAATCCCTAGCGAGGCATCTGCCACTTTGGCTATCCTCAGTGAGGGTAGGGCAACTGCCTCTGGATACTGGGTGACGTAATCCACCACTGTTAGGATAAACCTCTTCCCGGAGGAGCTGAGGATTTTCAAAGGCCCCACAGTATCCATTCCTACCCTCTGGAATAGCTCCTCCACTATGGGCAAGGGAATTAGGGCAGCTTGGGTTTTACTACCTAGCTTCCCTATTTCTTGGCACCGGTGGCAAGACCTGCAACATTCCTTTACCTGCTGGGTGAATTTGGGCCAGTAAAAATTCTGGGCCAGTCGCTGCGTAGTATGCGCGATTCCCAGATGTCCAGACATGGGGATATCATGAGAAATCTTGAGCAGCCACTCACGGTACCTCTGGGGAATGACGAGCTGCCTGCCCATCACCCCCACCCCATCCTTACATCCTGTGTATACAGCAGTCCATTGTCCCAGTACACTCTGTCTCCCATCACCTCCCTGTGTCCCATCAGATTCTGCCCAAGCCCTTCGCCTCCCTGAACTAGGGTCATTTTTCTGAGCAGCTGCAGAATCTTTACACATTCCCAAGGCATGGGACAAGTCCCCTTCAGTTCCTAAACTAGGGTCCCTAGCTCTCTGACAGTTGGCTATCCCTCCCTCCTCAGAGTAACCTTCTGTAGCTGTTTTGTTAACTTCTACATGGGGAATTTCTACACCCCTTTCACTGTTCTCCATATCAGGAGAGACAGGCTGGGGAACCAGCCTCCCTGTGTTTTCTACAGGGGCTTCTATGGGGTCCAGGGAACTACATTCTGCCTTTGCCGCCTGACTGCAGGTAACTGCACAGACCGCCCCCTTTTGGAGATTGTTCCCTATAATCACATCCAGGGCAAGATTTTATGCCACTGTAACTTTTTGCACAGTCTCTCCTGTCTCACCCCAGTCTAGGAGAACACTAGCAAATGGCAGAGTTTTCTTCTCCCCAGTGAATTCCCGTACTGTAACAAACTGATTAGGTATAAGCTGTTCAGACTCAACCAAATCCCTTTTTACCAAAGTAAGGGATGCCCCCGTGTCCCTTAACCCATAGGTTAGCACCCCATTCTCAGTAACTGGGTGTATGTGCTCTCATGTTTACTGGTGTGCTTTCAGGGATACACAAAAAACCCACCTCTTTCCCAGCACCACTTTGTGCGCACTCTGCCTTTTTAGGACAGTGTCTTGCAATATGCCCAGGTTGTTTGCAAAACCAAACATCATTTCTTTTATCAGGCAAATCTTTTCTTTGTAACCTTGGGCTGCCTGCTTTCTGGGGAGGCAGTGAGGATTTTAGCTGCCCTGAAGGCGCGCTTTTCCCTTTCTGTGCTGCCACGCCCGCCCCACCCCCTCTCAGAGCAGGTCTGCTCCTGGCATAGCGGTCTGAGAGCTCAGCAGCCTCCTGCTCTGTTTTTGGATTTCGGTCCTCTAGCCTGGTTTTCAGCTCTGCTGGGCAAGCCCAAAAGAACTGCTCCAAAAGTACAACATCCTCAATGATCTTACTTCGAGTGGGAGCTCTTGCAGCAGGCTATAGCACTCAGGACTAAGCTGCAGGCACTAGGACCCTCCGGAAACATTTTCAGTCAGCAGTATACAGCAGGGACCACCTCCGACGTTGGCCCTGGTACAAAAGGGGGCAGACCCAGCTCCACCTCAGTTCTTTTACCGCCGCGTCCCGCACGTGAAGAAAAGATCTCGTTCAGCTTGCCAGGAACAGCTAAAACTTTTTCGGAAACCCGCTTTTTGCTACCGTTTTTCTATTTTTTTTTTTTCTAATATACAGTCATCAGGCCGTTTCCAATGGTTTTTGAAGTTCTTCGAATGTCTTCACCGTCGTTGGCCTCGCCTGAACCCCATCAGAACAAGTGTGATTGTGGGAGGCAGATCTTGGCCAAGGACGGGCATAGAAGCTGCATTTTCTGCCTCAGGCCGGACCACGACACCGCAGCCTGCTCTGCCTGCCAGGCATTTACCAGCCGGACCTGGATCCGTCGTGTGAAGGCTTTTCTTCTGGAGAAGAAGATGGATCTGCACTCCTCCGAGGGGAAGCGCAAAGAAAAATCCAAGCAACATGGGAAAGACCGTAGTCTGTCCAGGTCCCCATCTCAATCGGCCCACTCCCAATAAGGCCCGCCCTTCCTGGGCTCAGGAGAGCGTCCCAAGTTGCCAGGCCAAGGCCCGGCCTTCTGGGAGAAGCCGGTTAGCTGAAGGTAACCACGCGTGGGTTACCACCAAGCCCTTGAGGTGAAAGCTGCGCCCTACCTCCCAAGGTACCAGCACCGCCTGCTAAAGGTGCGCCTCCGGAGCCCAAGGACTCTCAGGCGCCCCCTGGCAGCACCCTGGCATCAGTACCACCACCGACGCCTGTTGAAGGGGCGAAGGGTGAGGGATCGGCCATGGAGGAGCCGACTTCCCAGTCTCCCAAGTCCTCCTCCCCCCAGGCCCCTAGGAGGGCTCTCCTTCACGGGCCAATGTCCTGGATATTCCCTTTCCGGGCCGAGCTTTTTTCGAAGGATGAGCTACAGGAGCAGTTTTCCTTTTGGTGGGGGCAGGTCAAGCGGCCTGCCCACGCGCCCCAACCCCACCGTCGCCAGCCCAGACACTGGTACCGGACCCTGTGGGCAAACCACAGCCAGGAGGTGAGCCTTCCCCGCGGAAGTCCCTGGAGCGACCACCTACACCTCCTTCTAGGGCTCGTTTCCACACCCGGTCTGGAGACCACCAACGACACTCCAAGGACTCTGGAGACCGTCGCCGATCAAGGTCCCGTACACGCAGCCCTTCTCTGTCTTCTAGATGAGAGCGCTCCCGACGTCAGTCCTCTGACGGACATCGGTCTTTTCTCCATTGCCGGTCTCGGGACCGGAGTCGGTCCAACAGTTACCAACGATGGAAGGAGTCTGGTCATAAGGGGAGATCAGACTATTCTAGGTCTTATAGTCAATCTCCCTCTTCCTCATCTTCGTCAACTTCCTCTCTCGGCTTAGAGCGGTCTCCGGGAGAGAAGGACCAGCCTTGCTCACCTCCAGACGAGCCAACCTTCATGAACGTCATGAGGCGTATCCAGGCCTCCAGTGAGTGGGGAAACGGAGGACCTGGATCCGGAACGCCGGAGATTGGCAAAATACCTGAGTCAGAAGGAGCCGAAACCACTGGTGGTCCCTCCTTTAGTGGACGCTTTCCAGGACCTCACGCGCACTACCTGGAAACGTCCAGCTTCCATCCCGGCTGTTCCTAAGAAGTCATTTAGGCTGTATAAGGCCCTGAGGGCAGAAGCTTTCCTAGCAGAAAATCTTCAGGCAGACTCCTCGGTGATTCGGCTGCCCATGACAAATCCAGGCAGCTGAAACACCTTAGCTCACAGCCTCCCGATCCAGAGTCTCGGTATTTGGACCAGGTGGGTAAGAAAGTTTATTCTGCCTCCACCTTTTCCATCCGGTCCCTTAACTTCCTGACGCATATGGTCCAGTACCAGAATGCTCTATGGGAGAGGGGACAAGAGCTATTGAAGGTCATGCCAGATTCCGATCAGAAGATGGAACTTCTGGACATCATGAAATCGGGCTCAGACGTAGACTCCCATGTCCTGAGAGCCTCGTGTGACACTGGAGATATGGCAGGCAGGGCAGCCGCTTCCCGGGTGTGCCTCCGGCACAATGCCTGGTTGAGAGTTTCGGGCTTTCACCAGGATCTGCAGTCCAGTATCGAGGATTTACCATTCCAGGGTACCGTGTTATTTGGGCAGGAGACAGAAGCTTTCTCATCTACAAGAGTCTGGCAAGTCTATCTGGTCAGTCCGACCAGCGAAGGCAGCGAAAGCGGCCATTTCGTAAGCCCTCAGGCGACCAAGGTCACACCCATAGTAATCAGCAGGGGCAGAGAGGCAGCTTCTGTAGGAGAACCGGTAACCAGCAGCCTAGAGGTGCACCTACCTGTGGGCCCAAGTCCTCCCAGGCCTCTCTGCCTATGCCTGGCTCAGCCCAGTGACTCCCACCTCCCCTTCCAGGGGGAGACAGTCAGGGGCCGCTTCTGCCTTCATCTCGAGGGGTGGAAGTCGATCACTGCAGACCAGTGGATCCTAGATATCATCAGGAGGGGATACACACGCTGGAGTTCACGGAGTTTCCCCCAAACACTCCGCCAAAGTACTCCCGTTATCCTCCTTCTCACATCTCACTAATAGAAGGAGAGATTCAGACCCTCTTGCAGAAAAGGGCAATAGAGGTCGTCCCCTTTCATCAGCGGGGAAAGGGGTTTTATTCCCACTTCTTCCTTATTCCAAAAAAGACATAAGATCTTCATCCCATTCTGGACCTCAGCTCTTTCAATCTCTTTATAGAGTACAAAAGGTTCAGGATGGTGACCCTCCCAGGTCTACTTCCTCTGCTGCACCAAGGAGACTGGCTCTTCTCCCTAGATATTCAAGATGCGTATATGCATATCAGGGTCTTGCCTCCTCACAGGAAGTTTCCGAGGTTCCACTTCCAAGGGGAGCACTACCAATTTCGAGTTCTTCCGTCTCGGCCTCTCTTCCGCCCCGAGAGTCTTTACAAAATGCTTGGCAGTGGTGGCTGCAGCTCTAAGGCGCGTGGGGCACTACATTTTCCCATACCTAGACGATTGGCTACTTACAGCCCCACCAAGGTCAGGCCTACTTCACGCCCTCAGAGACACCTGTACTCTATTCAGAGAGCTGGGGATCATCCTGAATCTACGAAAATCTTCCACAGAGCCCAGTCAAAAGCTTGTTTTAATTGGAGCGGTCCTAGATTCTATCCAGGGCATGGCTTTCCTTCCCCAGGACAGCGGCGATCGCTTGCGAGAGATTGCCGAAGGGATCTCAATAACTCTTCAAGTTCCAGCATGGAGCTTCCTCAGGCTATGGGGGCACATGGTGGCGGCCATTCCTGTCACTTTCCTGGCCCGCCTCCACATGCGGGTCCCACAGTGGATGCTCAGGGTACAGTGGGACCAAGACTACGACGATCTAGACTTCATTTTCAGGATCACTGAGCCAGTCAGGAGCACTTTACTTTGGTGGATGAACCCCCAGAACTTGGAGAAAGGGGCTAGCTTTCGTCTGGAGCCACCTGGTCAGACTCTTACAACAGATGCATCAGACCTGGGTGGGGGGCACATCTGGGTGCTCATCAAACGCAATGGGTTTGGTCACCCGAGGAGCGATTCCTTCACATCAGTGTACTGGAAATGTGAGCGGTTCTCTATGCCTTACAGGCCTTTCAAGAGGACCTGGTGTCAGGCTCTCTTCTGGTTCAGACAGACAATATGGCGGTCATCTTCTACATCAACAAGCAAGGGGGTACTCATTTGTATCCCCTTTGCAGGGAGGCAATGAGAGTCTGGTACTGGACGCTGGAGCAGCGCATTCTGCTGTCCACAGTGCATGATCCAGATGTCCTGAACGATCTGGCCAACAGATTAAGCAGGTCTCGATCCAGAGCACACGAGTGGGAGGTGCTACAGTCTGTGGCAGATCAGCTCTTCGACAAGTGGGGTCATCCAGAGCTGGACCTCTTTGCGTCACCACGCAACGCCAAACTGCCAATGTTCTGTTCGCGAGAGCACGCGACTGGAGTTTTCTGGCCAGACACATTATCCGTTTGCTGGGCTGGGAGGTTTCTCCATGCCTTCTTGCCCTTCCCTCTCATTCAGAGAGTCCTTCTAAAGTTACAGGCGGAAGGGGCCCGAATGATACTCGTAGCCCCCAGATGGCCTCAGCAGATTTGGTTCCCACTCTTGTAGCCGTTATCCACGGTGTCTCCAATTCCGCTGCCCATGTGCTCGCAGTTGCTGTCCCAGGAACAGGAATCGCTGGTCCATCCGGACCTTCGTTCCTTACACCTACATGCTTGGCTCCTTCAGACATAGCTCAACACAGATACGGGGTTTCCCCGGAAGTGGCGTCAGTCCTAGTTTCAGCAAGGAAGATGTCCACCCGCTCTGCCTGTGCTATGAAGTGGAAGCGTTTTTGTTTATGGGCCTCGTCACAGCATTTGGACCCTGTCACTTGTCCAGTGAACTCAGTGTTACAGTACCTCCTCTCCTTGTACCAACATGGCCGGAGTTACTCCTCTATCAAGGTGCATATGTGGGCTGTCTCCACCTATCATGCTGTCATTGGAGATAAGGCGTTGGCACAATTGGATGTCACCCGCACCTTTTTGAGAGGAATTTTGCATATGAGACCTCCCATTCGGGACCCTATCCCAACCTGGGATCTCCTTTTTGTGTTGGAGAAGCTCACCCTCCCTCTCTTTGAGCCGACAGCGGATTGTGAGCTGCAATTTCTTTCTTGGATGGTTCATTTTTTGGTTACTAGTACCTCAGCTCGAAGAGTTTCCAAGCTTCAGGCTCTGATGTGTAAAGAGCCGTATTTGATTTTCCACAAGGAAAGGGTGTCCCTTAGAGCAAATCCTAAGTTTCTTCTGGAAGTGGTCTCGGAGTTGACCCTCAACCAGTCGGTTGACCTTCTAGTCTATTTTCCTTCCCCATCTAATAGGAGGCTCTCCTTCACACTGGATGTCCACAGGACTTTAGTATTTCCTCAAACGGACGGCTACGCACCGTCAATCAGAGCAACTCTTTGTGGCCTTTGCACCACAATGCTTGGGCAAACCACTGACCAAGCAGACGATATTGAAGTGGATAGTCCACTGCATTTCCTTCTGCTATGAAAAACACAATAAGCCCCTACCGGGCCTGGTTAGGGGTCACTCCACCAGAGGAGTGTCTGCTTCTTTTGCCGCCCTGAGAAATGTCTCTATCAGGGACATATGTGCGGCCGCTACCTGGAACTCTGTGCATACCTTTGTCAGGCATTACAGCTTGGATATTGTCTCCAGACACCGAGCTGGTTTTGGTCTGGCTGTTTTGCAAGGACTTTTGTCCTAAGGCCTCTGGAGTCAGCATATTCCACCTCCCAGGGTCGTCTGCCTCTTTGGCGTGGGACTGCTTGGTATTCAGTCCTGAGTGTTATAGCCTGCTGCAAGAGCTCCCACTCGAAGTAAGATAGTACAGTTATGTAAGAACTCACCGTAACAGTAGGTCTTCGAGAGAGCTCTTGCAGCAGGCGTTACTTTCCCACCCGCCTTCCCCCTCGAGGTGTGCAGATCCATCTTCATTTACATCTCCTCTATGTGCTTCGTCTCCTTCTTTTGTCAGGGCTTGGTTGCGGGCCTTGGCGGGAGAACTGAGGTGGAGCTGGGTCCGCCCCCTTTTGTACTAGGGCTGACAGGGCGGGGCCGGCGTCAGGGGCAGTCAATGCTGTATACTGCTGGCTGAAAATGCTTCCGGAGGGTCCTGGTGCCTGCGGCATAGTCCTGAGTGTTATAGCCTGCTGCAAGAGCTCCTCTCGAAGATCAACTGTTACAGTAAGTTCTTACGTGACTGTACTTTCTCTACAGAGGCTGCTTTTACCCCGTCCCACCAACGTTTAAAAAACTGACGTCGTTTTGTGGCTAGCTCCTCGTAGCTCATGTCAGGGCTTCCTGAGCTTACGGAACTTAACACTATACACTTCAGTTGTCAAATCATACTTCTTAAACAAGACAGTTTTAAGTTTGCCA
This sequence comes from Neoceratodus forsteri, assembly GCA_016271365.2. Classification (NCBI taxonomy): domain Eukaryota; kingdom Metazoa; phylum Chordata; order Ceratodontiformes; family Ceratodontidae; genus Neoceratodus; species Neoceratodus forsteri. The sequence goes on from CM057451.1 coordinate 93,887,954, forward strand.
TAATCACTACTGTCCTGTTTGTCCATTTGACCCAGTGCATCACGAGCTTTACTGGTAAGCAGCGGGGACAGCTGGAAGCTCCCGGACTCTGTGGGGAATTTTTGCCTGAATGCATACCTTTTCAAAATAATTAAAAAATGCATCTATATCTTCCCTCTCTTTAAATTCAGCTATCAATTTAGAATTTAATTTGTAACCCAGTCCTGTAGTTCCAGGTTCACCCATGCCACTTACCTGCTCTGGTGCTGGTTTTTGGAGTTGTAGCTTCTCCAGTTCAGATTTCCTCTGATGCAGTCTCTCCTGTCGCTCGACCTCTGTCTCTGAAGCTGTTGTTCTTTTTCCTCTGCTCCTCTCCAAAGCTGTTTTCTTCTTTCCTCAAACACTGTCCGGTGTTGGTTTTCTTTTTCTTGCTTCTTCAGCTCCTTCCGGAACTTTCTTTGCTCGAATTCCTCTCCATTTTCCTCAACTCTAGCTGCAGCCTGATCCCTTCTGGCTCCAGTGTTGTGGTGACCCTCCCCTGGTGCTGTGGCTCTCTGTTCCTACTGGTCCCGCTGTCCTCCTCCCTGGGACTGGACACTGTAATGGCCGCGCCACGCCCAAGGTCTGGTCCCTTTCAGTTACTGACTGTGACTCGAGGTCTTGGGCAGTCGGTCGTGCATCTGCTGCCACAAGAGCCTCCACGAGGTGCTGTTTGTTTCGACCCTCGCAGCGGACTTCTCTCTCCTGGCACAACTGCCACAGGTATTATGCAGTGTACTTGCTGTAGGTGGAAGCCATTTTCTTCTATAATCTACGGCTACACTAGCTTGTACCCCAAAAAAAATAAATGGGTAGGGAACTTAGACTGTAACCACAATGGTATATTTCTTTTTTAAAATCATTGGCTTGTTTTGTGTGTGAACTGTTATAGTTTACCAATCAGACACACTGGACTGTTTATGCTCGTATCATCAAATAATTTCACAGTATGCAAACAAATCTTTTTTTTTTTTTTTTTGTATGATTCAAGTTTATTGAAACGGTTGGGTACACAATACATAGATATATCCATAATTCCTGCTGTATACATATTCCATTCAGGTAACATTATTGTAAATAATGTATTTTATGGGGAGTTCTCTGCATAATGTATGTCTCCGATTCTTATTATTTGAAGACAGAGTGTGACCAGGGATATGAAAAAGTTCCACCTCCTACCTCCACAGCTCATCCAAGATTTTAATGTCTATTTTCCTCTCCTTGCCCTCCTCCCACCATCCGCCCAATCCCAATGAATACCAGTCTGTTTCGCCATGGATCCCCCTCCCTGGTTCCGTCCCTATTCGTAAGCAGTTAAACCTAGAGTTTATCCATTTCAGCTTCATCCGGCTCATTATATAGGGTGAGACCAGAGTACCCACTTTGTCCATCTTCAGGTGAAAATATGAAGCTTGAGGTTTATTTTTTTATGTCAGTTCCTCCGTCTCTTGTATTTCCTGCACAATGGTGTGCCATTGTTGATAAGATGGGGGTCCCTAGCTAAGCATTTCCTAGTGATGGCCTTATGAGCTGCCGACAGGAGTATATTCCATAAGTAAATTCCGTCTGACCCCCTAACTTCCAGGGGAATGGGGCAGACCTAATAAGTTTACAGTGGTAAGGGACAGGAGAAGAGGTCAGCCAATGTCTGGGATATTTATTGCCAGTAAGCATGACCAGAAAATGTGTGAGTGATTTTCCTGTAGTTCCCTACAGTGTCTCCAGCTGCTCGCCTGTGCCCCCTCCCCCATTTCTGCTGTATGACTGGTGTGTAAAAAAAATCTGATTCTTATTTTCCATGCAAATTCTTGCCATTAAGGCGAATGTGTGGTTCTGGTAGAGATGCTAAAAACCCTATCCTATTCTTCCTCCATTAGGTTGATATCCGCTTTCCCTTCCCATCTCTTCTTAATCTGTTGAGTGCTATCATCATAAAGCTTTCTCAGAGCTTTGTATAGAGTTGATATGTGTTCCCTTTCTCATTCCTGTCATGTGATTGACTGGATTGCTGTGCGGAGGAGATTAGTATTTCTCGGTGCTTTAGTTTCCCTTTTGAGTGTGGCTGTGTACGCTCTTATTTGTAAGTAGCAGTAATGGTCCAGGTTTCTCAGCTGATAAGTATCTCTAAGTACCCCAAATTCAAACAAATCTTGATGATTGCAACACTGCAAACCAAATTTTTAGTTTGCACCGCTGCCAGCCAAATCTGACACAAACGCACTCCGGAAGTTAGGCCCTCTGCTTCCACAGTGCCTAGCCTCGGAGTGCAGTATGTGAACAGGAGACAAACAGGGTAACCCTCCTGTCTGTTTTGTGTCCAAACAACTACCAGTCTCGAGTTTTGAGGTCATATATGAAACCTTTTCTGCTAGCACACCCAGGTAACCGGTCCAGATATCACACTCTCTTCAGGGAATGCAGTGCAGTACTTAACCCAGCAAGCATACAACCTGGTTCACAATCCCCCTTCTCACTCAATTGAGACCTAGGTATTTCCTTACCTTTGGTGCATATGGTAGCACTAAGTAATTTAACAGTTCTGTCAGAATTAGCAGCACTGTCCCAGCATTCACACTCAGAATGAGAAAATGGTTCAGGCAGGATTTCAGCGAAAACCAAGTTTACTAGAATTAAAAATAGTAAATAAATTACAAAACGCAGAACACATAACATTAACAGTACAGTCATAATAAAAGACAATTGTACACAAACTGCCTTGTACTGAATAGCTAATCCTACCCTAGCTGCAGTTGATAAATAGTGGTGTTGAAATTACCTAATTTTGGTAGAAGAGCTTCTTAAGAGTCCAGAACACAAGTGTCTCTTGAATGTCCAAACATTAGTATGCAATGTTGGAACAAGTGTGTGTCCTCTCAAGAGTCCAAAAGTAAGAGTACAATGTTCCCTCAGTAACTTGTCAGTATCAGAGGGAAAAAGGGTCCCACCCAGCTTGTGAGGTCACAGCTCTGTGTGATGCTGGCTATGAGGTCACTCTCATTCCCGCATACTGAATTAGTCACATGCCACTTCACACTACTGAACATTCCAATTAAAACAAAGATTTATACTTTTTAATTAGGGAGCCACAGCACATGGATATGACAGGACAGAATATCCCTTTGATCTTCAGAACATCATCCTGAAAGACACTTCTCCTATCTGAAGATTTTCACAGTTCTCTGTCAATTTCCTTTCCTGCTGAAAGGTCGTAAAATGCAGTCTGTTATAGCAGGTTTCCTAGGTTCAAAGCAGTTGTCATTTTACAACCTGTTATAACCTGGTGTATAGCTGCTAACAAAGGCTTCTGACAGGCAGATGTCAGAAGGAAGCTCTTAATTAGTTTATCCACTGGGTCACTGAGAGTGCAAACTCTCCTTTCCTCACTTTTAAAATCCCAGGTCCCATGAGACTTTGCTACTTGGCCTGTTTCATAAGCAGAAGTCTAAACATATTTATATCAAAACTATATGCTCATAACTAGTAGATGGTTATCACGTTACAGCTATAAGCAAGTTGGGCTTTCCCTGTCAAGTAAGGTACCAGTCAGATTGCCCATTGCTGCTTTGGCCACTGGCAGGCTGTGGCAACCCTTTCAAAAGTTGTCAGGTATGCTTCAATATCATTGGAGGGACATAACTTTGTAAGTTTAATGTATTTCAAGTTGCCTGTGCCCTGTTGCTCATCTGCATCTGTGCCAGATCCTCTGCCTTTAATAGCCTGAAAGGCATCCAGCCACCGCTGCTCCTGTCGCTGCATCTCTTCTCTCCTCTGCTGCTCCTGTCACTGCATCTCTTCTTTTCTCTGCTGTTTGAGTTGTTGCATTTCTTTTTTTCTCTGTGCTTCTAAACGTTGAAGTTCTTGTTCTCTTTGCTGCATCGCCTCTCTGTCTCTTTTTGTTGTATAGCCCACCATTTAAAAAAAGGCAGTCAGGCTTTCAGGTTCTGTCACTGCCTGTTCTTTTTCTATAACTGGTGCTAGCTTACAGTCTCAGCTTTGCCTTTGTCTCTGCTAGTTTGGCTGACATTCTCCCGGTAACCATTCCTGAGCTTGCTGCTTCAGAATCCAAAACTTTCTTCTGTGCTTTCCTGGTACCAGGTCTAGTACCCACGCACAAAAGTCCTGGCTTAGAGTATGCACTGCGTAAATCCCACTTAAGCTGACACCATCTGTCGTTGAGGCACAGGTCAGGAAGCGTAGGAAAACCAGGAGCAGCTGTAAAATTTGCAACAAGTGATTTACTATTAACAGTAAAATAAAAAAATGAAATTGTTCAAAATATCTGTTCACAATGGCATTATAACCAGAGAAAGTCCATCTGGGTTTTTTAATTTCCAGTTTCAGTCTGTGTCTCTTTTACAAAACATTGCAGCTCCATTTCATAAGTCTGTGCAGGAGCGTGTTCAGAAAATAGCATGCTTTTCACACAGTGTTCTTGCAAGTTTCCAGTGTTGTCAGTTTCAGCAGGTGCAGCAAAAAAACATTGTGACCCAGAACTAACTTCTTGTTTACGTCTTCTGCAACAGCCTTAAAAATTGCATCTCAGGTTAACCCGTGGAGTTCCAAATAGCTGTGCAGTCATTTCAACAGTATAACTATATACAGCTTTAAGCAAAGGGATCCTAGTATCAGTTACATTTCCACATAATGATTCGCATATATTTTTACATCATCAGATATGCAAGGGTGAGAAAATATAGAACAGCAAGTGAGGGTAGAGAGATGGAGAGAGGCAAAGAATTGCAAGACCATCGGGGTGATCAAGTCCTAGGTCTCACAAGAAAATCTGGTTGTGCAACCAGACAGAAGAGACAGAAAAAGATGAATAGAACAGACCCTTGCATTTTAAACACTTTCTGCGCAAGAGCTGCGACAGGGCTGTATTCAACCCTGTTACACTGCAGAGGGTCTTTTTTTGGGGGGGTGGTTTAGTGCACCCCCTGTCTGTTCTGTACCCACACTCCTTCAGGAGTCACCAAGGCACTTTATCTGCTGTTGTCCCTCCTTACCTGCAGACCAGGGTTCTATACAAAAAGTACTTCGGAAAAAGGGCACATGGGGAAAAAAAGGCACCAGATACAAAGAAAGAAAAACAAACTGCACCATCCAAGGTAAGTGCTGATTTACTAATACAACACCACGCCACCATGGATCACCACTCCAGTGAAATCTGAAGTAAAATACGTGTCTCACAATATCTGAGCCTGTTTTTCCATGTGCCATTCTTTCCAGGTATCGTGGGCTGGTTCCCGGGCCGATCATCCATTGAGTCGTGGCTTCCCACCCCCATTTTGGGGGAGGGGGATGAGGTTGAGGGGCAGACTCTCAAAGTATTGTGTGCAGCAGGAAGCTGGAACGGTGGGGCAGGTAGGAGGGATTTGGAGCAGTGCCAGGCGCTCGGTCATCTGTGGGCATAGGAGCCATTTCAATCAATCATTTTTATTTTACCAGGAATAGCACCGTTGAGCAAGCTCATTTTCAGGGTGGTCCTGGGTGGATACTTACAGAAAAACATTTCAGTAAGATTGGTACAGCGAGCATCACAATACAACCTGATAAGGTCCTAAATTGGTTGACAACAGAGGATACAGAACAGCGGAGGAGTATAGTTTCCTGGTTTTCTCCCTGAGAATGCCAGAACACAGAGAGACCAAGGAGCGTGTGTATGCAGAGGTATGTCACCACTCCTGGATCCCAGCTGATGTTTATCTCTCCCATCCCCCAGTAGGAGAGTGTCCTGTGGGAAGCTCAGTCCTCCTTCCCCTCCCGGACACAGATGAAACTAAACTGGATTCTGAACTCTGGTCACGATTGGTAGTGATACTGCTGCACACAGTCCAGCAATCCCTCATTTTTAACATGGCGCGTAAATGCAAACTGCCATGGCTTTCAAGTTAGAGTAGGATTCTACCAAAAAGAACCTGCTGGGGTTTCTGGAGATGCCAGAATCTCTGTCTGCTGTGGTTCAAACAACATGAAGTCTTACTGTATTCTGACAATTTGCAGTTAGCTCCAGCTCTGGAACTGCCACAGAGAGTGAAGGGTTAAATTCTATGTCGGGCATAGAACGTTGGGCTCGAGCTCGGTTGAAAACTCTGTGTCCTTTTTAAATCAAACTGTCAGATTCCTTACTCTGCCTCACTGAACAGTCGCTCCAGAGATTTCTCCTTCTGCTCAGTTCTATCGCGGTTAAAGTTTCAGTTTTAGTTCGATTTTTCGTTCCGTTTTTCGGTTCGAGACTCTATGCTACCGTACGTACTTGGATTGGTAGCTGTTGTGTGGAAATTGTAAAATTTTTCCGATCAGTTCGGCTGAACCGATCTTGCAGTAAGATCTTAAAAAAGAAAAAGTTAGTGTGTGGTTACCGGTCCGTATCAGTTTAAAAAAAAACGTAATTTTAGCGTTTTTTTCCATCACTCGTGACACAGTGAGAAACTGATAGGGGAGTCTTGCCTGGCGGTTGCCATATAAAGGGTAAGTTGGTTAGGCTGGCCATGTCTGAGAACCCCAAGAAAAAAACGGGCCCACTGGGTTTCAACACTGCAGTGTGTATGGGGAGGTCTTTGCTAAGGCCGATCCCTACACCACCTGTGTTTACTGTCTGGGGTTTGACCACCTTGATTCAGACTGCCAAATTTGTAAGAATTTCACGAAGTCTACCCTGGAGAAAAGGTGAGGTAGACTGAGGGATAAGGAGGCCGAGAAATCCGCTGACCTGGAAGGCCAGCCGAACCAGGAGTGCCCTCTGACCAGGGCGATACTTCTTCGGGCAAGAGGAGAGCCAATCCTGAGGGATCGGTTCCTACAAAAAAAAAAAAAAGGATAAATTGGCTGGTTCGGATCCAGAGCTGCATGTTCCGACCGCCGAAGAAATAGCCAAAGCAATTCAGATTGTGGAATCGCTTTGTCCGGTTCTGACCGATCCAGCGCCTTCTGGCAGGGGTTCAGTTCAGTCAGTTCCCGGTTCAGGATTATTCCCTGAAGATTTTTACAAACCGGAGTTTGATGAGGAGGGATTTTGAAGTGGGTGATTCTGACGGTGAAAGTCTGGATGTGCCTGTGGAACGGACATCTCCCCAGACAGACCTTCTGGTGTTTCTCCTCCTAGGCTTTCTGAGTCCCCTCCTCACTTTCTGTTCTACAGAAAAGTGGCTCAAACCCTCCAGCTTCCTATTGAGGAGGCTGTAGAGGATCAAGAGGAGCCTGACTACGTAGAGATGATGGACATCCCAAAGCCTAAGACACTGTCTGTTCCCCTTCATAGGTCATTTGGGAAACGGACACAAAAAAATCTTAAATCTCCCAGCTCTGTACCTCCTGTTGACAAGAGAATGGACAAGAGGTACACCTTGTCAGGCTCGGATACGGAATTTCTCTACCAACAATGCAGCCATGTTGGGGTAGTACAGGCTGCTGCCTGTGACAAAGCAAACATCCCCTTGACTTCGCACCCCCCAGACAAAGATTCCAGGAAGATAGATGCCATGGCAAAGATACAGTACTTGGCATCATCTTTGGGACTCAGGCAGGCTAATTATATAGCCTATACAGCCAGGGTACAAGAAGTCCAGGTGGAACACTGTACTGGCTCTGGCTAAACAGTCTCTCCCCCCCCCCCCCCCCAGCTAGCCAAGGAGCTGGAGGGGGTGGCTGCTGATGGGACTGAGGCATCAAGGTGCAATTTCATGCTGCTGTGGACTCCAGTGATGTGTCCTCAAGAGTCATGGCTACATCTGTGGCTCTTCGGAGAATGGCTTGGCTCAGATGTACTAGCCTTTCGCAGGACACCCAGGCTAAGGCCATGGATTTCCCTGTAGTGGGTAATTCTCTGGGGAGCAGACAGAGAATTACGTGAAGAAAATGGATGAGTACAGGACCACTTATAGGAGTGCCCAGGCCAAGGAGAGGCAGGCAACTCCTCAGAGGCAGCAAACTAGGGCAGGCCTTTTCACAGGCCTTTCTACCAGGCGCAGGCCTCCTTTCCCTTTCTCAGAGGGGGTTCTTCAGAGGGAGAGGCAGAAGGGGGATGAGCAGGGCTGCATCCACCCCTCAGTCTAAGGCTCCTGCCAAGCAGACACCCTGATGTGTCAGCCTGGGTCACCTCCCCATTCCAGTAGGAAGCAGGCTGGCTTACTTTGTCCAGGACTGGATGTCTTTTACATCAGACAAGTGGGTCCTGGAGGTTGTAAGCCAGGGGCTGGTTCTCATTTCAAAAGTTTTCCGAAACTGAGACCCAGATCCTTTCCACCTGCAAATACTTAAAACCCTTGCTCTAGAGGCAGAGGTTTTGTCTCTACTGGCTTTAAAGGCCATAGAGGAGTTCTACTCCATACAGGGCAAGGTCTGTACTCCAGGTACTTCCTTACCCCAAAAAAGACAGGGGTGGCTGACCCATCCTAGATCTAAGATACCTGAACAAGCACCTAATAAAGCCAAAATTCAAAATGGTAACTCTGGGAACAATTCTTCCCTCTCTGAGGCCAGGAGACTGGCTAGCCTCCCTGGACCTCAAGGATGCCTATTTCACATTCCCATCAGGTGCTCCCACAGAAAGTACCTAAGGTTCGAATTGCGTCAGGCCATTATCAGTTCAGAACAATTCCCTTCGGTCTAACCTCAGCTCCAAGGGTGTTTACAAAGTGCCTAGCAGTAGTGGTGGCCTTTTTAAAAAGGAAAAGGATTTCTATTTTTCCATATCTGGACGATTGGCCACTGGTGGGCCAGTCTCCAGACCAAGTCAAGTCAGATCTACAGGTCACCCAGCAAGGTCTCACTTCCCTGGGGTTCCTTCTCAATCTTCCCAAGTCAGTTCTCAAACCAGTACAGCTCCTCACTTTTATAGGAGCAGATCTGGGCAGCCCTCAAGACAAGAGCCTTCCTTCCTTTGGAAAGGGCAAAAGCCATCTCAGCTGGCCTCTTCCTTTCTCGCTCTGGTTTCACCACGGAGGCATTTTCTGCAGCTTCTGGGCCACATGGCAGCTTCCACATCAGTGGTCCAAGGGGCTAGGTTTCAGATGAGGGACATTCAGTTCCATCTGAGAACCTTTTGGTCCCAAAGGAAAGATTCTCTTACCAAGCTAGTTCCTGTTACTCAGACCTTAATTCAGGCCCTTCAGAGGTGGCAGGACCTGGACAATCTGAGACACGGTGTTCCATTTGTCTCTCAGACTCACTCTGTGGTTCTTAAAACAGATTCTTCCCTTTTTGGGGTGGGGAGCCCATCTGGGGGCTCCCACGGCCCAGGGACTGTCGCCCCTCAGGAATCCCTTCTTCGCATCAACCTTCTGGAGCTCAGGGCAGTGCTTCTTGCCTTACAAGCTTTCTCTCGGTCAGTACAGAACAAGGTGGTTCAGGTCAGGATGGACAACACTACCACCATGTGGTATATCAACAAGCAGGGAGGCACTCGGTCCACGGCCTTGTGCATGGAGGCCATAAAAGTATGGTCCCTGGATTATTCCCTGCAGACCTCTCTAGTAGCGGTCCACCTCCCAGGAAAGGACAATGTGATAGCAGATGCATTGAGCAGGATTTCCCAGGGCCATCATAAATAGTCTCTGGATCCCTTGGTGATGAAGGTGAACTTCTCAAGGTGGGGCACTCCGGAGATAGATCTCTTTGCATCCCCAGACAATCACCAACTTCCTCTGTTTTGTTGCATACCCCCAGTCTTGGGTTCAGTCCCTCTGAATGCTCTGATTTTGAACTGGGAAGGGATGTTTCTTTATGCCTTGCCTCCTTTTCCTTTGTTGTTCAAGGCTGTAGTCAAGGTAACGTCACAACCATGCAGAGTGATTCTGATTGCTCCAGACTGGGCCAGGCAGCCTTGGTACTCCCTGTTGCTGTCCTTAGCAGTCCATCTTCCCCGGAATTACAATCTGCTAACATCCTCTCGGGAGGATTTGTTACCCCAATCTCCAGTTACTCAATCTCAAGGCATGGCTCTTGAAGACTTGAGTATGCAGATTTACATCTGTCCCAAGGGGTTCTGGATATCATCAAGGCTTCTGGAAAGCCTGCCACAAGAAAAATCTACAACTCCATATTGAAAAGGTTCAGTATTTGGTGTTACAAGAAGTACATTTCACCAGACACTGCTGAGTTGTCTACAGTTCTGGATTAGATGGTTTACCCTAATGGCCTAGGTCTCAAACCAGCTACTCTCAAAGTTCATTTGTCAACTATTTCTGCTTTCCGGTCAGTTGGGAAATCTTCCTCTCTGTCATCTCACCCTGTATTCTGTAAATTTTTCAAAGGATTGCTTCATACTAATCCCCCTTTTAGGGATTCTACTCCTGACTGGGATTTGAATATTTGTATTGCTCAGCTGATGCAACCCCCTTCGAGCCTATGTCCTCAGCAGAGCTCAAGTATTTGACTTGGAAAACTGTGTTTTTGGTTGCTGTTACTTCTGCCAGACGTATCGGTGAACTGCAAGCCCTGTCAGTGGAGCCTGACTTCATTTCTTTCCATAGAGATAAGGTGGTCCTTAGGACCAATAGAAGGTTCCTACCTAAAGTGGTTTCCGATTTCCACTTAAATCAATCTGTCTCTCTTACTGTGTTCTTCACTGATCACACCTCCTCAAGGGAACGGGGGCTACACAGTTTGGATGTTAAAAGGGCCCTTAGTTACTACATAGAATGTACAAAGGACCATAGGTTTGACTCCCTCCACTTCCTCACTTATGGGGAAGTAGGTAAGGGAAAACCTGCCACCAAGAGAACCATTGCCAGGTGGATTGTCCTGTATTCAGTTCTGCTATGAAAAACTGGGAAAGACTGCACCCTCAGGCCTGAGTGCTCATTCCACTAGAGGTACAGCTGCATCTCTGGCTGCAGCTATAGATATCCCCTTGTTAGAAATCTTTTCAAGCAGCCACTTGGAAAACAGTTCATACCTTCACCAAGCATTACTCTCTGGATATCCAGGCTAGGAGTGATGCTAGGTTTGGCACAGCAGTACTTCAGAGCCTATTCCCAAAGTAGGTTCTGTCCCTCCTCCTTGGAGATACTGATTGGTAGTCTGCAAATTTTCAGAATACAGCAAGACTTCATGTTGTTTGAATAAAAAATTACTCATCTTAGTAATTGTGTTTCTAGGGACATGGATATGTTGTTTAATCCACACTTCTTGGCAGGTATCTTGCCGCTTTAAATGTTGCCGGAAGGTCTTCAAGCTGGCTCCTTCCACCCACCCGGTTGGTAAAACTGTCCTCTCCGTCCCATGACGCCAGATCTTCCTTACCGCATGGAAGCTCTGGTTCCCTCCTTAACGCTCTGCATCTAGACTGGATCCTAACTCTTCGGTTTACCCAAAAATAATTTAAAAGTTTTCCAGATTTCGGCCTACTTCTTCCTTCGTGGCTGCAATGGACAAATAGACTCCTGGTTTTTGGCGGTGCCCATCACGGGCAGAAGATGTCAGGGCTGAGCCGCACTCCATGTGCATCTACTGCCTCGGGCTCGACCACGACCACATGGCGTCTGCGAGTTAATGGAGGTCTTTTTCACTGGTCCTTGAAGACCGTGCTGCCCGGCTCCAACTTGGGCGCCCCAAGAAACGTTATCCGCCGGTGAAGTCCAAGGAGGCCCGTTGGGTGGCCCCTACCGGCTCTTTGTCCAGTTTCTCGGAACACCCCTCTGTGAAGTGGTTGGTCACCGATAGCGTTTTCCGGTTTTCCGGCATTCTGGGAACACTAGGGATGTGGACAAGCCCCCCCAACAAGGAGTCCAAAAGGCTGGACTATGCCGGGCGCAAGGTATACGCTGCATCCTCCCTCGGCCTCCGTCAGGCCAGTTCGGCCATACTGATAGCGCATTTCTTCCACACCCTCATGGGCTCCCTGGATGAGGTGATCCCTCATCTCCCGGCTGGTCTACAGACTGCGGTCAAGCAGGTGCGGGATCAGGGAAGGGCAGTGGCGAAACAGCAGCTCTTGATATCTGAGACTCTTGTGCCCGGTCAGTAACGGCCGCAGAGCCTGGCTGAGGATATCCACCTTTACGGCAGATACCCAGCACAAGTTGGAAGACGTCCCCTTCTTGGGGACCAACCTTTTTGACCCTGGAGTGTAAGGTCACCTCCAGAGGATCAAAAAATCCAACGCCACCTTGGACTCGGTCACGTCTGCTCAGAAGGACAAGGGCTGTCGACAGCAACGTAAGTCCTTTCGCCCTTCTGCCCCTGCGGCACGTCCGGCCCAGCAACACCAGCATCCAGGGCCAGCAGGCTCGTACTCGGCACCCCAAAGCCAAGCCTGCAGCTTCCTCTAACAGGAAGCTGGGAGAAAAAGGCCTAGGAGGTCCCTTGGCCGGTCCTTCCTCCACGCCTGACCAGTGACGGGTTGAGGGGTGTCGCTCCCAACCTCGTCACTTCCCCTTGAGTTCCCCCCGTGGGGGGGCGGCTCCACCACTTCCTTTCCCCTTGTCCACTGTAACCACAGACCATTGGGTGTTGGAGGTGGTAGGAAGGGGTCTGCCTCTGGAATTCGAGCAGGCTCTGCCCTTCCGAGCCGTTGCCCCACAGGAGGTTATGGGGTCCGCAGCCTCTCTATCGGCCCGTCGAGCAGACATTGCCCTGCTCCTCCAAAAGGAGGTGATTAGGAAGGTGGCGGATCCTCCACTAGACCCAGGGTTTGTGTCCAGGTACTTCCTGGTCCCGAAACGAACGGGGGACTGGCGCCCCATTCTAGACCTGCACGACCTGAACAGGTTCCTAAGGTCTCGAACCAGGATGGTCACTCTGGCTCAGATCATTCCATCCTTGGAACAAGGTGTGTGGTTCTATTCTCTGGACCTCCCGGACGTGTTCTTTCACATCCCAATCCGTCCGTCCCACCAGCGATTCCTCCACTTCAGAGCAGAGGGGTCCCTCTACGAGTTCCGGGCCATGCCCTTCGGCCTTTCTCTAGCTCCCAGGGTCTTCACCAAATGCATGGCAGTGGTGACAGCATTCCTGCGGCTCCAAAGGGTCCGGGTGTACCCCTACCTGGACGACTGGCTGATTGCGGCCTCCTCCAGAATGGAGGTGGAGCGGTCCAGGGATCTGGCCCTCCAGGTGTGCTCTCTGGTTGCAATGTAAACAAGAAATGACCGGAGTCTGCGGTTCCATAAAATCATGTCTTTAATTCCAATTCAAATACCCCTACATTTCGCTCCTAAGAGCTTATTCACGGGGCTCATTCACATATATTAAGAGACAATTTTAACATTTAATTTATGTCTGAACTTTTGCTTTCAGTAATAAAGTAATAAGATGTATGTCAACTTCATAAGTCTACCTGACACATGTATTTCTATAAGTCTTAATTCGTATAAATTCCAAAGAAGTATAATCCTTTTGACTTCTTCCTGAAATGAATATGAAAAACAAAATAACTTAAATCTTATGACGCCCAAAGCAACAGCCATGTCGTTACTGATGACAAAAACTTTTTAAGTAACATTATGAGAGGCGTAATGGCGATTGCTTACTAAAACGCTGTAGCGTTACCCCAGGCTGCGTTCCTCTTGGGCAGCCCAAATTTTCCGTGGGTGTGGCGTGTCGTCACACCTGCGAAAAATCGAGCTGCTCAGAGGGCACCTGAACATAACGCCCAGCCTGTCATCTCTCATATATCACATAAAAAATTGCTATTTACACGGTCAATGCGATGCTTTTGAAAAAAACTTTTGGATTTTCCACTGTATAAGTTTAAAGAAGGTAAGCTGAATATCGCATTCAAGTAATGAAATGTTCTAGGGACATGGATATGTTGTTCATCCACACTCATTGGCAGTATCCTTGCCGCTTTAAATCTTGCCGGAAGGTCTTCAAGCTTGCTCCTCCCACCCAACCGGGTGGTATAACTCTCGGCTCCGCCCCATGACGCCAGATCTTCCTTACCGCTTGGAAGCTCAGGTTCCCTCCTTAACGCTCTGCGTTTGTGACTAGTTCCTATTTCTCCGTTTGCGGATTTAAAATAATATTTTGCAAAAGACTTCAGTCTTGATCCCTCGGCTGCGATGGATAAATCGACTCCAGGTTCGGAGATGCCCATGCGAACGAGAAGATGTCGAGGACGGATCCACACTCCGTGTGTCTACTGCTTAGGCCTTGAGCACGACCCGCGGGCTTGCGACCTGTGCTCATCTTTCTCGACCTCGTCCTCGAAGACCGTGCTGCCCGATTGCAACTGGGCCGTCGGCCCCGCTTCCCTCGGTGAAGTCAGGAGGCCCGGTTGGCGGTGTCCGCGGCGGCGGGCTCGGCGGATCAGCTCGAGCGGATGGTCGCCCTCGAAGAGGAGGCGGCGCGGGCCGTATCTTCCTCGGCCGCGGCATTTATCCCGCTCTCTCTGGGTTCTTCCTACACGGCTTCCTTTAAGGAGCTTTGTCTGTCCCTCTCCACTAAAGGAGAAGGGCCTGCGTCTGCTGGACCTTTTTCTCGGTCCAAAAAGAGGGACAAGGGTAAGTCCCTCCGTCGACGCTCTTGGGAGCGGGAAAGGTCCCTCTCCCCGGGCCGTCGACCGTCGGCTTCGGTCGACCGCTCGGCTTCGGCCACTGGCCTCACGGTGTCCCCGTCAGGTCAGTTGACCGAGACTCCCACTGATGAAGTCGAGATTTTCTCGACCCATTGGAGGCTGTCGCCTTTAGCAGCGATTCCCTCTCCCGGTTCCCCGGGAGGAGTTGAGGATCCGTGGGCTCGCCTGTGCCTCGGTTCCGGGCCCTCGGATGGACCTTCCGAGCCGAAGAGTGTCGGTTCGGCCGACACCTCCCTGCACCGACCCGGAAATTCGGGACTCTCGGTCTCGGCTCTCGGACCTAGCCAGCGGTCAGCCGTTCCCACCGTCATAGGCGGTCTCGGTCTCGGCACCCTGATGCGGCGTCGCCGCTCGATCCTCGTCCTCCTCCTCGGATGAGGAATCCGGCGTAAATTACGTCGGCCAGTGCGAGACCTTATGTTATAACAACTCCTCCTGGCGGGAATAAGCCGACTCCGGCGCCTTCCCGGCCATTAAGTAGCTGTCACCGGGCGCCCGACACAACCCTCGACTTGCCGAGGCCTATACCCAGGCGGTTGTTCGGCCAAAACCAACTGCTCCACGATTGCGAGTGGAACCTCCGCCTCCACAGCCACCAATTGGGGCTCCGACCAAGGATTCTCGGTCGGCTAAGGGTTTACCCATCGGCTGTCAGTTACCCTCACTCGACCGACCTCGGCAGGTGAGAGGGTGGCTCAGGCCAGAGGCAGCTCTTCGAGGACTCTTCGAGGTCCGAAGATGATTCCTCCTTCTTCTCAGCGACTGGACTTGAGTCTTCAGGAGGTCAGCCAATGGGCGATAGCCCGTCGTCCTTCTAGGACTGCCGGCTCATCTCAGGAGTCTACCGGGATGGAGCTCGAACCCGTTCCAAGCAGGCCAGGTATCCCTCACGGAGATTCTGGACCGGGGGATTCTCCGGCCGGAGGCCTTTCCGGTGGCGAGGCCATAGTGGGTCCAGCACTGGAACTTTGGCAGCGCCCTGCTTCCTGCCCTGCGCCTTGGCCAGGATGGCCAGGAAGTATCACGGTCCCTACCGGTTCCTTGTCCGGTTTTGGAACACCCCTCTGCTGAGGGTTGGTTACCGACAGCGTTTTCGTGCGCCCGGCGAACGCCAGGGATGTGGACAAACCTCCTGACAAGAGTCCAGAAATGGACTATGTCGGGCGAAAAGTCACGCTCGTCCTCTCTCGGCCTTCCGATCAGGCCAGTTCGGCCGTCCTCATGGCACATTTTCTCATGCCCTGTTGGGCTCCTGGATGAGTCATCCTCATCTTCCCGCCGATCTGCAGACTACGGTTAAGCAGGTGCGGGACCAGGGCAGGGCGGTGGCCAAACAACAGCTCCAGACTGCTTTGGATGTGGGGACTCATGTGCCAGATCGGTGGCGGCCGCAGTGGCTGTCGTCGGCAGCTTGGCTGAGGATATCCACCTTTACTTGGATACCCAGCACAAGTTGGCGGATGTTCCCTTTGGGGACTGACCTCTTGACCCTGGGGTGGAAGGTCACCTGCAGAGGATCGAAGTCCAATGCCACCTTGGACTCGGTCTCTTCGCTCCAGAAGGACCAAAGGCGCAAACCACAGCCTAAGCCCTTTAGGTCCTTCCTGTGCCCGGCCTTGACCCAGCAACGTCAGGGCCCAGCAGGCTCGACCTTGGCATCCCAAACCCAGCCGCTGACTTCCTCTAACAGGAGGCAGGGAGAAAGGGCCCAGGAGGTCCCTCGGCCGGTCCCTCCTCCAAGCCTGCCCAGTAGTGACGGGCTGAGGGTGCCGCCCCATCCCGTCCTGCCCCTGGGTCCCCGTGAGAGCGGCTCAGGCACTTCCGTTCCGCCTGGTCCGCTGTTACCACGGACAGGTGGGTCTTGGAGGTGGTGGGAGAGGCCTGCCTCTGGAATTGAGCAGGCACCACCCTTAGAGCCGTCGCCCCTCGAGCTTGGGATCCCCAGCCTCACTGGCGGCTCGTCGAGCCGCATCCTCCTCCTCCTCCAGAAGGAGGTGGTAAGAGGTGGTGGACCCTCCTTAGACCCAGGGTTTGTGTCCAGGTACTTCCTGGTTCCGAAGCAGACGGGGGCTGGCGCCCCATTCTCGACCTACACGACCTAAACAAGTTCCTAAGGTCTCGAACCTTCAGGATGGTCACTCTGGCTCAGATAATACCATCCTTGGAGCAGCAGTGTGTTCTGCTCTCTGGACTTGCAGGGCGCATTTTTCACGTCCTATCCGTCCGTCTCACCAGAGATTCCTTCGCTTCCAGCGGAAGGATCTCTCTTGATTCAAGCCATGCCCTCGGCTTGTCTCCAGCTCCCAGGGTCTTCACCAAATGCATGGCAGTGGTGACAGCATTCCTCTGCGGCGACGGGTCGGGTGTACCCTTACCTGGACGACTGGCTGATAGCAGCTCCCTCAGGAAGGAGGAGTGGTCAGAGATCTGGCCCTCAGGTCTGCTCTCAACTGGGCCTCCTTGTCATGAGGCCAAGTCGGACTCGGGCGAAGCAGGTGATTTTATTCATCGGGCGCAGCTCGGACTCCCCGAGCCAGGCGCGGCTCGGCGGACAGGGCCGAGGTTCTTTCCTCCTTTGCCCGATCATTTCTGGTTGGGCAATTCGCCTGCCGGGACTTCCTCCGCCTCCTGGGTCTCATGGCGGCCTGTACCAGCGTGGTCCGTTGGGCCGCTGGAACATCGTCCCCTTCAGTGGGGACTGGCCAGCCAGTGGTCTGGCAGCTGCGATCCCTTGGACCAGCTTGTGTCGGTGACACAGGGGATGTGGAATGCTCTCCAGTGGTGGACCGTTCCAGATCAATTGCAGGAGGGCATCCCGTTCGTCCGCCCCGAGCCGACGGTCTCTCTGTCGACCGATGCCTCTCTGATGGGTTGGGGTGCCCATCTGGGGGAACACCGGGCTCATGGCCTCTGGTCCCCGCGGGAGTCCCGATGCCACATCAACCTGCTGGAGCTCCGGCGGTCGCCTAGCTCTCACCGCCTTTGCTCCGTTCCTCCGGGGTCAAGTGGTCCGAGTCAGGCGGACAATACCACGACCATGTGCTATCTAAACCGCCAGGGCGGGGACAGCTCCATGCTTCTTGCAAGGAAGCTCTCCGTTTGGTCACTCGTCGCGCAGCCTGGAGGCGGATCTCCTAGCCATTCACGTGGCAGGGCCTCCAACACCCTGGCCGATGCCTGGGCCGGATAGGGGCTGCATCCACAGTGGTCTCTCCTGCGGGTAGTACAGCATCTGTTCTCCCTTTGGGGCACACCTCAGGTGGACCTGTTTGCCTCCACGGAGAGCGAGCTGAGTCTGTTCCATGCCGCCCCCTCAGCAGGGCTCGCTGCAGGGGATGCCTTTTCGAGGCAATGGACCCGGGCCTCTTTCACGCCTTTCCCCATTTCCCTTGATCCAAAGGTGCTTCTCAAAGCCGAGGAGGGACAAGGCGCAGGTGATTCTGATAGCCCCAGACTGGCCTCGCCAGTTCTGGTACCAGATCTCCTCAGTCTCAGCTCCAGGACTCCGGCAGCTTCCAGCTCGCCGGACCTGCTCTCAGTCAATCAGGGAAGGTGTTCCATCCGGACCTTCAATCCCTGCACCTGACTGCCTGGTTCCTGGCGGCTAGAGTTCCAGGCTTTGGGTCTTTCCAGCGAGGTCCTCAATGTAGTTGAGCGTCCCGTAAAGTCGACCAGAAAATGCTATGCCTTCAAATGGAAAAGGTTTTCCATTTGGTGTCGAGAACAGGGCTTGGACCCTTCCTCCTGTTCCTTGGCAAGCATCTTGGACTATTTATGGTCCCTTTCTAGTCAAGGGCTTGGTCGGCGACCCTAAGGGTGCACCTGGCAGCCATCTCTGCTTACGAGCGCGGGCGGGAAGCAGTCGATGTGCGGAGAAGGTAGTCTGGCGCTTTTTCAAAGGCCTTGATCACATTTCCCTCCAGTCTGTGGAACCCCCACCTCCGTGGATCTACTGCTGGTACTGGCAAAGCTCATGGGCAAGCCATTCGAACCTATGCACAGGTGTGCTCTCTCTCACCTGTCGTGGAAGACCGCCTTCTTGGTGGCTATCCGTCAGCCAGAAGGATGGGAGAGCTCCAGGCGCTTTCCATCGAGTCCTTACCTGGTCTTCCACAGGGACAAAGGTTGTCCTGCGCCCCCCACCGAGAATTCCTTCCGAAGGTGGTGTGGAGTTTCACCTTAACCAGGTGTTGACTCTGCGGTGTTCTACCCCAATCACACCTCGGAGGCCGAATATAGGCTCCATACTCTGGATCCTAGAAGAGCTCAAGCTTATTATAAGGAGCGCTGGCTGAAGAATCGGGGAGAGGTTCGCCAGCTGTTTGTCACCACGCTGAAGCCGCATCTGGCAGACCTGCAGCCAAGCGGACGATAAGCCAGGTGGGTAACCTCCTGCATAGATCTCTGCTATAAGTTAGCGGGCATGGAGCCTCCCAGAGGGATAAGAGCTCATTCTACCCGCCATACTGCTGCAACGGTGGCTGCTTCCAGGGACGTCCCTATCCAGGAAATCTGCAGGGCTGCTACCTGGAAGTCAGCAAACACCTTCATTACCCACTACCACATCGACCTTGAGTCACCCGGGATGCTGGTTTTGGGGCCTCGGTTCTCAGTCTCTCTTTCCCAAGTAAGTATATGGGGTGTCGTCTTGCCTCCCTCCTCCCGGAGAACTGCTAGGAGTCTGCCAATGAGTGTGGATGAACAACATATCCATGTCCTAGAAATACAGGTTACTCACCTGTAACAGGAGTTCTAGGAATGGTATGATTTGTTCATCCACACGACATCTCGACTCTCCGGCTTCGACGCACAACCTGAGCTTCCAGCGGGCCAGATCTGGCGTCATGGGGCGGAGCCGAGAGTTATACCACCCGGGTGGGTGGGAGGAGCAAGCTTGAAGACCTTCCGGCAAGATTTAAAGCGGCAAGGATACTGCCAATGAGTGTGGATGAACAACATATACCATTCCTAGAACTCCTGTTACAGGTGAGTAACCTGTATTTTTTGCGTTTATACGTATTTGTGTTCCTGAGGCTGATAAGTTTGGCATCAAGATTATGGTGGTCACAATGTTTTTTTTTTTTTTTTAATGATTCTTTCAGAAACACATTTACCGCAGAGAGTGTAGAAATATTCACGTTTGTGCATGCCAGGTATGCGAGTTATGGGGGGGTTAAAGTTTTATAACTTATGTTATCAGTAATGACATGGCTGTTGCTTTGGGCGTCATAAGATTTAAGTTATTTTTGTTTTTCATATTCATTTCAGGAAGAAGTCAAAAGGATTATACTTCTTTGGAATTTATACGAATTAAGACTTATAGAAATACATGTGTCAGGTAGACTTATGAAGTTGACATACATGTTATTACTTAAAGCAAAAGTTCAGAAATAAATTAAATGTTAAAATTGTTTCTTAATACATGTGAATGAGCCCCGTGAATAAGCTCTTAGGAGCGAAACATAGGGGTATTTGAATTGGAATTAAAGACATGATTTTATGGAACCGCAGACTCCGGTCATTTCTTGTTTACACTGGATACTGAAGCACCCTACAGGAGTCGCCAAATAATTCATCAAATTTGTTCACCATTACCCAAATATTGTTGTATCATTTGCTCTCAGGTTGGCCTCCTTATCATCGAGGCCAAGTCTGAACTCATGCCAAAGCAGGTGATCCAATTCATCGGGGCAGAGCTCGACTCTCTGCAAGCCAGAGCACGGCTCCCGGCGGACAGGGCCAAGGTTCTTTTCTCCTGTGCTCAGTCATTTCAGGTTGGGCAGTCGTGCCTTGCCAGGGACTTCCTGCGCCTCCTGGGCTTCATGGCGGCCTGTACCAGTGTGGTCCATTGGGCCTGTTGGCACATGCGTCCCCTACAATGGGGACTGGCCAGCCAGTGGTGACAGTGACCCAGGAGATGTGGAACACTCTCCAGTGGTGGATCGTTCCAGCTCATCTGCAGGAGGGCACCCTGTTTGTCTCTCCCCGAGCCGACGGTCTCTCTATCAACTGATGCCTCTTTGATGGGTTGTGGTGCCCATCTGGGGGAGCACAAGGCCCACGGCCTCTGATCCCCTCGGAGTCCGATGCCACATCAACCTGCTTATGCTTGGTGGATTCGTCCTAGCCCTCACTGCCTTCCTTCCGTTGTGCGGGGTCAAGTGGTTCAGGTCTAGACGGACAATACCAGGACCATGTACTACCTAAAGCGCCAGGGCGGGATGTGCTCCATGCCCCTGTGAAGGGAAGCTCTCCGCATTTGGTCCCTCGTGCACAGCCTGGAGGCGGATCTCCTTGCCATCCATATGGCAGGAGCATCCAATATTCTGGCCGATGCCATAAGCCGGATAGGAGCTGCGTTCTATGAGTGGTCTCTTCTGCCGGAGGTAGTACAAGATCTGTTCTCCCACTGGAGCATGCCTCAGGTGGACCTGTTTGCCTCCAGGGAGAATGTGAAGCTGAGGCTGTTTCATGCCCGCCCCCCTCAGCAGGGCTCACAACAGGGGGATGCCTTCTCGAGGCCATGGACCCCGGGCCTTTTCTGCACCTTTCCCCATTTCCCTTGAACCACAAGGTGCTTCTTAAGGCGAGGAGGGACAAGGCGCTGGTGATTCTGGTAGCCCCAGACTGGCCTCTCCAGTTCTGGTATCCAGATCTCCTCAATCTTACTTCGAGATA
Organism: Neoceratodus forsteri; assembly: GCA_016271365.2. Taxonomy (NCBI): domain Eukaryota; kingdom Metazoa; phylum Chordata; order Ceratodontiformes; family Ceratodontidae; genus Neoceratodus; species Neoceratodus forsteri. The sequence continues at coordinate 93,909,168 of CM057451.1, forward strand.
CAGCTCTTGCAGCAGGTAACACCATTAGGACTGAAGCTGGCAGGCGTCAGGACCCCACGGAATTCTTCTAGCTAGCTATCTTCAGCGGGGACCGCCCCCGACGTCAGTCCCGTCTCCGACGTCAGGCGTAGTACATAAGGGGGCGGTCCCGCCTGATTCCCCAGTTCTTTCCCGCCGTGGACTTGCATGTCTCGACCCTTCGGATCGTTTCTAGCGCGCGACGCATGGTTAAGTTCCTCCTTTGGGAAAACGTTCATTTCTTTGGTTCAGTTGCTCTCTGTTGTCCTCTCCAACCTCCGTTGAAGGCCATCCCTCGAAGTGCGCCTGTGGGAAGCAAATCCCGTTCAAGGATCCGCATTCGGCCTGCGTCCGGTGCCTAGGCCCAGACCACAACACCTGGTCCTGCAATTTCTGCCAGGGGTTCAACAGCCGGACCCGGATCCATCGCCAGAAGGCTCTGCAGGTGTTCCTGCTCGAGGAGAAGATTAAGGCCATGGACACCTCCAAGGGGGAATCGGCAGAAAAGGCCCGGAAGCACTCTGAGAAGCACAGGGAGAGGGTTCCTTCCAAGTCCCCGTCTAGGGCCTCTGACTCCCGTAGTTCCGGCTCCCGATTCGACCATTCACCCTCCTGGGCCCGTTCTCAGCCTCCCCCCACTGCAGTGAAGAAACCTTCGGGCTCCTCTTCCTCCTCACAGGCCAAGACCTCCAGGCCCTCTTTGTCATCTTCCTCCAAAGCCCTGGTCAGGTCTGGGGACCGTCATCATCATCACAAGTCGGGTTCCCGCCATTCCGAACCCGACGTCAGGTCTGTCTCCTTGCCTCCTCCTCCCCAGCGAAAGACCAAGGAGCTCACCTCTCTTAAGAAGCCGTCGGACCCGACGTCGGCCACTCATCACAAGTCCCAGGAGCCGTTGACCGCCAGACCCACGTCGCCAGTCAGGCCTTCGCCCTCTTGGTCGTCGGCAGGAGGGCCGACATCCGTACCTGTACGTTTAGAGAAGAGGACCCCGACACCTCCTACCGACGTCGGTCAGGAGACTATCACAGAGGAGGAATTGACGCAGCCCGAGGACCAGACAGGCGAACCCGGTCCTGTCACACCTCCCAGGGAACCCTCTCCACAACCTGAGGCCCCTGAGGAGCTGACACCAGAACCCGACGACTGGCCACCGGCGCCCGGTCTGTCGTCGGGCCTTTCCCTTTCCGAGGTTAAGGAGCTCTTTTCTCACTGGTGGGATACCATTAAAAGGGATCTGGTTCCCACACCGCCTCCTCCTCCGCCACCTGCAACACCTCCGACTCCTGCGCCCCCTTCTCCGTCCGGGGCTGCAGGCCGAGTACCTCTCCCCCAGGAGCCTACGGAGCCTCCAAGAGGGAGACCTGATAAAAGGAGACCTCCGTCTAGATCTTCTTCAGGGTCACCCAGTCCTAAGAGACCCAGAAGACGCCGTCGTTCGCCTTCGACGGAGGTTACGGGATCGGAGTTCTCGACAGGATCCAGATCCCCCTCTCCTCTTCACATTCCCTCTCCGGACCCACGTGAGCTTCCTAGATCTCCTCCGGATGACCCATCGTTCTCTGAGATCATGAGACATATCCAAGAGAACATGGGATGGAATGCGGAAGAATTAGACCCCGAGAGACTACACCTTGCTAGGTATCTTCGGCAGAAGGATCCTAAGCCTGTGGTGGTACCACCCTTGGTGGACACTTTTGTGGACGTCACCAAGGCAGCGTGGAAGCGTCCACACTCACTGCCGGCGATGTCGAAGAAAGCTGACCGCCTGTACAAGGCTCCTAAGGAGGACCAGTACTTGGCTCAACATCCTCTGGCCAACTCTCTGGTCATAACAGCCTCTCATGACTGGTCCCAGAAACCGCAACATTTGAGCACCCTGCCACCGGACCCGGAGTCCAAACAGCTGGACGCTATGGGCAGGCGCACGTATGCTTCCGCTACTTGCGCCATCAGGTCCCTGAACTACTTGAACCACATGGTACAGTTCCAAAATGCCTTGTGGGAACAGGGACTGGATCTGGTGGAGAAATTGCCAGAAGGTGAGCAGGAGGAGGAGATGTTGCAGCTCCTCCGTACGGGTTCGGACGTGGGAACCCAGGTGCTGCGAGCCACGTATGATTCCGCGGACTCCTCGGCCAGAGCGGCAACTTCAGGCGTATGCCTCCGGAGACACTCATGGCTTCGTGTCTCCGGATTTACCCCGGACATCCAGAAGAACATCATGGATGCCTCTTTCGAAGGAGAAGTTCTCTTTGGTGCACCCTCTGAGAAGGTTCTCACCAAGCTCCAAGAGGCCAGGAAGGCGGTGAGGTTGGTCCAGGCAATGTACAGACCGAGGCTTAGTTCCTTTCGTAGGAACCAAAGCCGTTTTCGTGGACGGACACAGACAACAGTCCCGCACCGATCCACAGCAGAGGGGCTCCGGTTCCCGCAGAGCCCAGGGAAGACAGCCCGCGGGCCGAGGTCAGCGTCCAGCTAAACTGGCTCAGCCCGCAAGCCCCTCCGCCGCCACAGCCTGACTTCTGTCCGGCCCCCGCCCCTCAGGATCAATGGGATATCAAGGTCGTGGGTCGTATTGCGAATTACCTGCCAGGATGGCAGTCCATAACCACCGACAGGTGGGTTCTTCAGTTGATCGAAAAAGGCCACTTTATAGAATTCGCAGACAAGCCACCCTCGAGGCCTCCTCTGCTCTCCCATTACTCGTGTCAGCACAAATTGCTTATCAGGCAAGAAATACTTGCACTCCTGCAAAAGGAAGCAGTAGAGTATGTTCCAGAGAACCAGAGAGGGTATAGATACTATTCCCACTTCTTTCTGGTTGAGAAGAAAACAGGGGACCTCCGTCCAATCCTGGACCTCAGCGACCTCAATATGTCTGTCGCCTACAAACGATTTCGCATGGTGACCCTGCAGGGTCTTATTCCCATGCTAAGAACGCCTTCTTAGCGTCCCTGGACATACAGGGGACAGCGTACCTCACATATACGTAGCTCAAGCGCTGGAGGTTCCTGCACTTGAGTTCCTCGCCACCACTTCCAGTTCCGAGCCTCCGCTCGGACTGTCATCGGCCCCAGGGTCTTTAGCAAATGCATGGCAGTCATGGCAGCGTCTCTAAGGAGACAGGGCCACTATGTGTTTCCGTACTTGGACGATTGGCTTCTCATGGCCGCCTCCAGAGAGGCGTTGTTGATGGCTATTCAGAGCACCCAGACTCTGTTTCGGTCTCTGGGCATCATAATCAATTACGAGAAGTCTCTCCTTGTACCGTCGCAGAAGCTGCAGTTCATAGGCGCAGTTCTGGACACCGTTCTGGGGAGAGCATTTCTTCCAGATGACAGAGCGGAACGCATCAGATCCCTCATCAGGGATCTCTCGGCGAAGAAGACTGTCCCTGCCAGGCTGGTCCTTCGTCTGCTCGGACACATGGCTGCGGCCATTCCGACTCTCCCTTTGGCAAGGCTCCACATGCGGGTTACTCAGTGGATGCTCAAGGTGCAGTGGGACCAAAGGCAAGACCACATGCAGCATCCGGGTCAGAATCACAAACGCCGTGATTCGAGATTGGCAATGGTGGCTAGACCCAGGGACACTTTCTGCGGGTGTCCCGTTTACAGCGCCGTCCCCGGAGGTAATCCTCTCCACAGACGCCTCAGAGCTGGGGTGGGGAGCACACCTGAACGGGGTGAGGTCCCAGGGAACGTGGACCCCTCAAGAAGCTCATCTCCACATCAACATTCTGGAGGTGAGGGCGGTCCTTTACGCCCTGCAGGCCTTTCAGTCAGAGATCCCGTCAAATACTCTCTTGCTCCAAACAGACAATATGGCGGTGATGTATTACCTCAACAAACAAGGAGGCGCACACTCTTACCCCCTTTTCAGGGAAGCGATGAGAGTATGGGATTGGGTAATTCGACACGGCGCGAGCCTGATTGCAGTTCACATTCCCGGAGTGGACAATACAATCGCAGACGGCCTGAGTCGTTCCCAGGCCAGAGTCCACGAGTGGGAACTTCTTCAAGGGGTAGCAGAGGATCTGTTTCTTCGATGGGGCACTCCAGAACTGGACCTATTCGCTTCCCCATCCAACGCAAAACTGCCCAATTTTTTGCTCGCTAGATCCAGGGCCTGGTGTTTTCTGGCGAGACGCGTTGTCCCTCTCCTGGGCGGACAGATTCCTCTACGCTTTCCCTCCCTTCCCGTTGATCCAGAGAGTTCTTCTCAAACTGCGCAGGGAGCATGCAACAATGATCCTGGTAGCCCATTCTGCCCAGACAGATCTGGTTCCCTTGCTACATCAGCTGTCCCGGGAACCTCCAATCCGTTGCCTTTCAGCTCCCATCTCTTGTCTCAGGAGGAGGTTCTGTAGTCCACCCAGACTTACGCTCTCTGAACCTGCATGCTTGGCTCCTAGAGACATAGCCATTTCATGACACGGTCTCACAAGAGGTGGCGGAAGTTCTTTCCACGGCCAGAAAGCAGCGGCGATGCCATGAAATGGCGCCCGCTTTTGCCTGTGGTCTGCAAGCACGCAGCCTTTCCCTCTAGGTTGCCCGGTGAAGCGGGTATTAGAATCACCTGTCTCCTTTCCATTCAGGTCTCGCCACTTCTCTATTAAGGTGCACCTCTGCGCATTTCTGCTTACCACCTCGTGGGACAGCACATAGTGGCGCAACTTGACGCCTCTCGAGACTTTCTGAGAGGGGTGTTACATCTTAGGCCACCCATTAAGGACCCTGTTTCTCCATGGGATTTACTCTTTGTCCTGGAACAACTCACGCTCCCCCCTTTGAACCTGCACTGAGATTGTGAGCTGCTCCCTGTCATGGAAACGTATATTTTAGTTGCTGTTACGCCAGCAAGGAGAATTTCCAGCTTCATGCTCTCATGTGTAAGGAACCTTATTTGATTTTCCACCAGGACAGTGTGTCCCTGAGGACGAATCCTAAGTTCTTGCCTAAGGTGGTTTCTGCACTCACTCTCAATCAGGACATTGACCTGCCTGTATATTTCCCTAAATATTCTAATAGAGGAGAAGAGCTGCTCCACACCCTGGATGTTCACCGCTGTCTTAGGTATTACCTGAACAGGACTAAACAGTTTCGCAAGTCAGAGCAACTCTTCGTTTCCTTTGCTGACAGGATGATGGGACAACCAGTATCGAAGCAGTCCCTTTCTCGCTGGCTTGTCCAGTGTATATCATACTGCTGTGATACAAAGCAGAAACCCCTCCCGGGTGCAGTCCGGGGCCATTCCACTAGAGGGGTGGCTACCTCCTTTGCAGCACTTCGTAACGTCTCCTCCTCTGCCATCTGTGCTGCAGCCACTTGGAGCTCTGTGCATACTTTATCAGGCATTATAGCCTGGACATTGCTTCACGGCGAAGAGCCGGTTCGCCTGGCCGTGCTACAGGGTCTCCTGTCCTAGAGTCAGGACTTGGTATGGACTTTCCTAGTTTCCTCCTCCCAGAATGCTTACAAGCGTTATTGCTTGGAAATCAGTCCTAATGGTGTTACCTGCCAAGAGCTGTATCTCGGAAGTAAAATAGTACAGGTTACGTGAAGAACTTTCACCGTAACAGTAGATCTTCGAGAACAGCTCTTGCAGCAGGTACCTTCCCGCCCACCTTCCCCCTTGGAGGAGGCATGGCTTTCCGAGCCTTTGGCAGGGGTTTACAACCTTTTACCTTCTGATGGTGGATCCTCAGTCTCCCCTTCTGATATCGTCCTGCGGCCGGAAGTCTCCGGCGGGAGAACTGGAGAATCTGGCGGGACCGTCCCGTTATGTACTACACCTGACGTCGGAGGCGGGACCGACGTCAGGGGCGGCCCCGCTGAAGATAGCTGGCTAGAAGAATTCCGTGGGGTCCTGCCGCCTGCCGGCTTCAGTCCTAATGGTGTTACCTGCTGCAAGAGCTGTTCTCGAAGATCTACTGTTATGGTAAGTTCTTACGTAACTGTACTATCTCAGCTCCAGGCTCCCGAGGCGGCTTCCAGCTCGCCCGGACCTGATCTCAGTTAATCAGGGGAAGGTTTTCCATCCAGACCGTCAATCCCTGTACCTGACGGCCTGGTTTCTGAGCGGCTAGAGTTCCAGGCCTTGGGTCTTTCCAACGAGGTCCTCAGTGGTGTTGAGGCTTCCCGTAAGGAGTCGACCAGAAAATGCTGTGCCTTTAAATGGAAGAGATTCTCCATTTGGTGTCAGGGTAAGGGACTGGACCCTTCCTCCTGCTCCTTGGCAAGCATTCTGGACTACCTGTGGTCCCTTTCTCAGCTTGGGCTTCGGTCGACGACCCTTAAGGTGCACCTGGCAGCCATCTCTGCTTACCGGGCGCGGGCGGGAAGCAGTCGGTGGTGCAGGAGAAGGTGGTCGGGCGCTTTTTCAAAGGCCTTGATCACATATCCCCTTCGGTGCGAGAACCTCCACCTCCGTGCTATCTACTGCTGGGATTGGCTAAGCTCATGGGCAAGCCATTCGAACCGATGCACAGGTGTGGCGTCTCTCACCTGTCGTGGAAGACTGCCTTCTTGGTGGGTATCACGTCAGCCAGAAGGATGGGAGAGCTCCAGGCGCTTTCCATCGAGTCTCCTTATCTGGTCTTCCACAGGGACAAGGTTGTCCTGCGCCCCCAACCGAAATTCCTTCTGAAGGTGGTGTCGGAGTTTCACCTTAATCAGGTGATGACTCTGCTGGTGTTCTACCCCAATCACACCTCGGAGGCCGAATATAGGGTCCATACTCTGGACCCTAGAAGAGCGCTGTCTTATTATAAGGAGCGGACGGCTGAAGTTCGTGGAGAGGTTTGCCAGCTGTTTGTCACATCTGGCAGGCCTGCAATCAAGCGGACGATAAGCAGGTGGGTCACCTCCTGCATAGATCTCTGCTATAGGCTGGCGGGCATGGAGCCTTCCAAAGGGATAAGAGCTTATTCTACCCGCCATACCACTGCTTTGGTGGCTGCTTCCAGGGATGTCCCTATCTAGGAAATCTGCAGGGCTGCTACCTGGAAGTCAGCACACACCTTCATTACCCACTACCACATCGACTTTGAGTCACGCCAGGATGCTGGTTTTAGGACCTCGGTTCTTCAGTCCTTATTTCCTAACTAGGGGTTGTGCGCCGTGCCTTCCTCCTCCCGAAGAACTGCTAGGAGTCTGCCAAGAAGTGTGGATTGAACAACATATCCATGTCCCTAGAAATACAGGTTACTCACCTGTAACAGGAGTTCTAGGAATGGTATATGTTCATCCACACAACCCACCCGGCCTCGACGCACAACCTGGCTTCCAGTGGGCTATATCTGGCGTCATGGGGTGGAGCCAAGAGTTTTACCACCCGGGTGGGTGGGAGGAGCCAGCTTGAAGACCTTCCGGCAACATTTAAAGTGGCAAGGTACCTGCCAAGAAGTGTGAACAACATATACCATTCCTGGAACTCCTGTTACAGGTGAGTAACCTGTATTTCTTCTAATGGAGTCTTGCTGTATTCTGACCTGCCTCCCCTCTCATAACCCGTTTTGGGAAGTGGGTGGGCAGGTGCAGTGTTGCACCCCAAGGGTGTCTTTATTGGGTGCTTTGGATTTTGTTTAATTGAGTTTTTAGTTCTTATTACCTGGTTTTGGTTCTTTGGGTTTCCTGACTTGAGTCTTTTAAGGAATACAAAGGCTTTGTTGCCAGTTGGCTACTAGGAGTTTTTACAGTTTCCACATTTTATAGTCAGCGAGTTTTAGCTCATAAGAATCTGACGGTTTGGTTTCAAAAGGACACGGACAGTTTTTTCAACCGAGCTCAAGCCCATCGTTCTATGCCTGGCATAGAAGTTAATCCTTCACTCTCCGGGGCAGTTCAAGAGCTGGAGCTAACTGCAGATGGTCAGAATACAGCAAGACTCCATCAGAAGAAACACAATTACTAAGGTGAGTAATTTTTTTCTTCCTCCCCATTTCAAGTCTTGGAGGATGCCACTTGTGCAGCCTGGTGTATGCCAAACAATATGTATCAGCTGTGCCCAGAAAGGCAGACAAAATGTATTCAGCCCCTTCTGGAAAGCCCTTGTACAAACCACTTTGAGACAGACTCAGTGGTGATCACAGCTGCCCATGACGGGTCCAGGGCACCTAGGCACCCGAGCTCCATTCCTCCAAATAGAGAATCCAGGAGGTTGGATGTCGTAGGCAAGCATACATATGCCCCTGCCTCATTGGGCCTACCTATTGCTAATTACCAGCCCCATATGGCAGAATATCAGAACACTCTCTGGAGGAAGACTAAGGCTTCTGCACAGGCCTTACCTGAGAGGTCTACTAAGCAAGAGCTGATGAAACCCCTACTGTTATTGCAGATGTGTGGGGAAACATTTGATCTGCACAGCATATGTTATTTCTGATGCCTCTGCAGGGCTGCAGCCTCTGGCATCTGTCTTAGGCTGTACACTTGGCCCAGGGTAGCAGGTTTTGCCACTGATGTGCAGGAAACCATTCTCAGTGCCCCATTCAGAGGTCAGAAACTCTTTGGCCATGATTTTGAAGAAGCTTTTAAACATCTTCAGTCATCTGGAAAGACCCTGAAGTCCGTGAAATCCCTGCACCATACTAAAAACAGGGGTAACTTTTGTCCATCTACAGTCAGGCAACAGCGCCCTGCCTACAGACAGCAAGGAAGAGGCAAAGGTGCAGGGGCTTGTTAGTCCCCATCACAACACCAGGTGCCCATACAAAAGCAGGTAGAGGTAGTGGAGCCGGGGGCTCTTACCCCCCCCCCCCATACACTCAGCATGAGTCCCTATACACACCCCAACCACCTTTACTTCCAGGGGTGGTTGTATGGAGTCTCCTTTCCCTCTACTTAGACCAGTGGAGGGCAGTGACTACAGGCGAATGGATTCTGGTGATTATAGAGAATGGTCATGCTGGAGAGCTTCTGGAACCCCCCCCCGATCGTCCACCGGTTGTTATAACATACCCACCAAGGCACATTTCCCTGTTGCTAGAGGAAGTACAGACTGCTTCAAAAACAGGCCATAGAACCTGTGCCTTCAACACAGAGGAACAAAGGATCTTCGAGTGGGATCTCCTGCAGCAAGTTATACTATAAGGACTGAAGCCGGCAGGTGCCAGGACCCCACAGAAAACTTCTAGCTAACAGTCTACAGGAGGGGACCCACCTCCGTCTGCCAGTAGTATAAAAGGTGCGATCCCCCAGCCCTACCCCAGTTCTTTTCCCGCCATCTACCCATGCACATCGGCTCCATGGATGCCTTCTGCTCTAGTTGACCGCCATTTCTCACGCATTTTTAAATTTTTCTTCATTCGTGTTTTTTCCTCTGTGTGTCTTCTTAACCATCTTCCTCCATCAAGCAGCGCCAGTCCAAATGTGCCTGCGGCAAGCCAATTCCAACTAAGGACAGCCATTTGGCTTGCCTCTTCTGTCTATTCCCAGACCCCAACACCAATTCTTGCCAGCATTGCTTGAAGTTCAACAGTAGGACCAGGATTCACCACCAGAAAGCCCTCAAATCCTTCTTGCTAGAAAAAACAGTTGGCTGCCATGCAGAAGGAGATCCAGGGTAAAAGTTCTTCATCTTCCCCTGTTTCAGGATCTTTGACTTTGGCTCACCCTAAGGAGAAGTCATCGGGAAGTACCACCATAAGGAGAAGCACAAGGACAAGTCCTGCTCAGGCTCCCATTCCTGATGCCCGCTAAGTTGAGTTTCCGGTCCTCTTCCTGTGAGAGATCAAACTGGGGGGGGGCAGCCGTCACTCCTTCCAGGCTACCGGTGGTTAGGCGTCCCGCCCTTATCCTGACATCAGACGGAGACTCTTCAGGGTCTGGGGCTTCATCCTCTGCCCTTCAGCCCCTGAAGCTCGGGCCCTCTTCCCAGGCTTCGGATCCTAAGCCAGGTGGCTCGGCCAGTTCTTTGGGCAGGGGGTCTTTACCCATCTTCCAGCTGGCCACGGCGTCCGCCAGGTCAGCCTCAGAATCCAGAGCTGACTCCTCTGAGTGGTGCTGGGGGCCTGCGCTCACCTCCCCTGGGAGAGTGACACCTCTGCCCTACTCAGGACTTCGCTCCCCTCATCTGGCCTCTCCTAAGCCGACACTGGCCCGCTACTCCGAACCGATACCATCACACCCACTTCCCTTTCCACAGCCCCTCAGTGGGAGTTGCCAGACCCTCGTACGTCACCGCTGATCGATAATGTTTCACATAAGCCGATGCTTGAGGGCCCATCGTCCAGTCGGCTGACGGTATCAGACGACCATACTCCAGGAGAGCAGACGCCGGCTACTCCTACTCCATAACGGCTACTGCCACCTCAGGGACCAACACCTAGTCCGTCGGCTCCTCCAATGCCGGGCACTTCCCCTGAGCCAAGGATCCCACTCTCAGACGTCGAGGATCTTCTTCTGCAAAAGCCTTCCCCCCACCCACTAAGTTGCCTATGACTCGGGCCCCCCAAAGTCCGGCCTTCTCTAAGCCAAGGGAACCTAACCCCAGCCTAGGCAACAGACACTTCAGCTGGATGGCTCGTACAGAGGTCATTCTGGCCGCAAAGGTAGGAGGCAGCATTCCTCCTCCAGGTCTTCGGACAGGCACAGATGCTGGTCTGGCGGACGCCGGTCCCAACACTCCTCCTCCAGGTCATCTTCTCTGGAGGATTCCAGGAGTAGCTCTTCCTCCTCCTTCTCCATATTTTCCCCTTCGGGGGGGGGGGGGCTCCTTCGGCCCCGGATACTAAGGACTCCCTTAGGTCACCGCCTGAAGATCCATCTTTTATGGACGTCATGCATCATATCCAAGTAAATATGGTGTGAAACACAGATCATCTGGATCCAGAAAGACATCTAAGTACCTCCATCAGAAGGATCCTAAGCTTATTGTGGTGCCACCTTTGGTTGACACCTTCCAGGATTGCCTGGAAGCACCCTTCTACTCCTCAGCAGTGCCCAAGAAGTCCGACCGTTTTTACGGGGCTCCCAAGGATGAACCCTTTTTGGGGGAACAACCTCTGGCTGACTCGATGGTGATCACAGCTGCCCATGATGGGTCTAAACAGCCTAGACACCTGAGCACCTAACCTACTGATAGGGAATCAAAGCAGCTGGACCAGCTCAGCAAAAAGATGCATGCCTCTGCCACTTGCACTGTTTGCTCTCTAAATTTTCTAACTCGTATGGTTCAATATCAGAACGCCCTCTGGGAGCAGGGCATGGAGCTTGCCCAGGCCTTGCCTGATGTTCCCCAGAAGGTGGAGCTGCTCAACCTTTCAAGTCTGGGTCAGATGCTGGCAACCATGTCCTGCGTTATTTTTTATTCTGCTGCCAGGGCTGTGGCTACAGGTGTCTGCATAAGATGACATTACTGACTCCATGTCTATGGTTTCTCTCTGGACATCTAGGCGGGCATTATGGACTCCCCCCTTCAAAGGCCCGGTCAATCTTCCTGGACATAAGTCTCCACCACTCATTCACACTAGTGGGATTGGCGCCGGAGGCACTAAGACCATCGGGAACAAACTTTTGCTGGAGGTCGGCGCGAGAGGCAGCGCCGACAGACACGGCGCGCGAGAGCAGCGGCTCAACGATAATGACCATCTCGTGCGACCCTCAACGCCTCAGTTCCTTTTTCCCGCCCGTCAAGTGCGCTTCGGTACGGCGTCGCTCGCCTGTGGAGTCAAACTTCAAACTAGCGATAGTTTTCAGTTTGTTTTTGTAACATTATCACGATAGTAGTATCGCTTAGTTTTATTCAATTTTTGTTAAAATTTTCTAATATTTAAATTTAACTTACTTAAAAGTCTCGGCCTACTGGGCCGGAGTCGACCATGAGCAGGTCAGGTGGCGGTAGGGGAGACTTCCCGTGTAAAGCTGTTCAGTCAGCGGGCTGGGTCAGGTCAGCCTCCTTCTCCTCAGCGGGGTTCGACTACGGTCAGTCCGATGCCGGGGATGGGCGGTCCCCGCCGGCACCAAAAATAAGCAGTAGCATTCTCGTGCCGTTCGGCCTCGGCTCTTCTTGGCCCACAGGTCAAAAGAAGGCATCACTGAAGTGCGCCCTCTGGTATGTCTCTTGGCGTCGGCAGTCGGTTATCGTTGCAGTTGCGGTCTCATTCTTGGGTACGCCAACTTCCGACAATCGTGCGTCCTCGACATCAGGAGCCCTCCCGCCTAAGGTAGGGCTCCAGATGAGCAGTTTCATCAATGGACGCTCTTATGGGCGATGGGCTCGGAGGTTGGTTCTTCTGCCTGGCTCGGTTACCTCGGAGCACTCGGGCTCCTCGGCGATCAGGTAGGCGGTTGGACCTTCCTAATTATGCGCCTTCTTCCGTGCTAGCGGCTCCGCTTCAAGTGTTTACCCCTCACATGGCTGCGGCGCGAGGGGCTCACGATGCCCTTATCTCCTGGTATTTTTCCTTCTCTTGTTTTCCAGGTTCCGAGGCTTTTCCGGCGCCTTCTGCAGGGTCTGTGGCGTGTCAGGCCGTTTTGAGCGCGAGCTTGCTGGCGCCGTTAGCGGCGCCGCGTGGTCTCTGGCGCCGTTGGTGGCGCGCGTTATCTCGCCGGCGCGCGGTAATGCTACGTTGGATCGAGGCGGCGCCCGTTCGCCAGCGTCGGCTACCGATGCCGTTCAGCGTGAAATCCGTCAGCGCCCGTCTGTGGCGTAATCATGAGCGCCGCCCGGGCGTTCGCGGGGCAGCGTGCCTCTTGGCGCCGTCGCCTCCTCGATGCCGTCTTCAGCCCGTTTTGCCGTCTCGGCGCGGCGTCGCGAGGACTCTCCTTGTTTTCTGCCATTTCCTCCTCCTAATTTTCACTCCTTTCCTGTCAAACAGTCCTTTCTGGACCATCAGGAATGATGTTGAGCCTGACCAGACCCGGTTGGGTGATGAAGTGGAGAAACAGGATCTTTCTTTGCTACACAGAGCCTGTGGTGGGGACCTGTCCTTTAAGTCTCTGTTGAAGAACCTGGGATCACTCTTTCTCTCAGACTACAGACATCGATCCTGGGAAGATATTAAGACTCCAGTATCTTCATGCCCGGAGATCCTCACAGTTTGACTCCTCCGATTCAGCCTTCCTTGAGGCGCTGTCTCAAATGGTATGGAATAACCCTGCTCTTATTCCCTCAGTGGCTAAATCCATTGATAAGAAGTATTCAGCTCCCAAGGATCGTCCCATTTTGGCATCCCAAGCCTTTCTGCGGATCCTATTGTAGTCCTGGCAGAGAATGACAAGGTCGTTCTTCCTCAAACTACTACAGCTCGACCTATTAACAAAGAGTCTAAATAAGATTGATACATTAGGTAAGAGAGTCTTTGCTGCCTCCACTCTAAGTATGCGTTTGCCAGTTATCAAGGCTATTTTCTCAGTATGAGTATATCCTGTGGCACTCTATGAAAAGAATGGTTGAAGCTCTTCCAGATTCGGATTCAAGTCAGAGCTTCTTCTGACCGTTATTAGAGTATTGAGTCCAATAACCAACAGGTCAAAGCCGTCATGGGCGCTTTCGACACTGCTTCTAAGCTCAGCAGCCGCGAGGATTTGTACTCGCGCCATTCCTGCTGCGTGCTTCCGGCTTCACGAATGATGCTCAGCAGCAGGTGATGGCGCTGCCTTTGATGGCTCCTTTCTTTTGGCCCTCAGGTGGAGCAAGCCTTAGAGGCCACTCAGAAGACTAGATCGGCCATTAAGTTGGCCAGACCTCCGCCTGCCCTCTCGGGGGCATGTGAACAGGCGTCAGTTTCATGGTAGTCGTCAGTCCTTTCGAGGCAGAGGCAGGGAAGCTTCCATAAAAGCCAACCTGCCCAACCTCAAAAGAAGCGCGCAGAAAGCGCAGGGACCTAAAAGCTCCCAGCGCTACCTTTAGTCGTTGGCCCAAGTTCCATCCACTCTGCCCGGTGGACTTTCTCCTCGGTGGGAGGTCGTCTGATGTACTTCTACAACCAGTGGAAGTCCATACCTCAGACAAATGGGTTCTTCGGATAATTCGCAAGGTTACTCTCTCAATTTCTTGGAACCCCCGAATTGTCCTCCCATCGACAACCCAGGTTGTCGGCCTCTCAATCAGATCTCCTCGCTGAGAGTCCAGGGCCTTCTGAACAACAGGGCAATAGAACTGGTGCCCCGCATCTAGAAACACAGGGTTCTACTCCCATTACTTTCTGGTTCCAAAGAAATCTGGGGATCGCCCATTCTAGACCTCAGAAAGTTAAACAAATTCCTCCCCAGGAGAAATTCAAGATGATTTCCCTAGGTACCCTGTTACCCTTGCTGCATCAACACGACTGGCTGGCCTCTCTGGATATGCAGGATGCTTACCAGCATATCCCCGTCCACCCGACCCACCGCAAATTCCTCAGGTTTGTAGCTTTGGGTCAGCATTATCAGTTCAGAGTCCTGCCCTTTGGGCTATCCTCGGCGCCGCGAGTTTTTACAAAGTGTTGTGCAGTTCTGTGGGCATCTCAGGAAGTCGGACTCCGAGTGTTTCCCTACCTGGACGATTGGCTTCTAGCAAGCCCTTCCGACCAAGGGACTTTGGAAGCCGTGCAAACGACTTCTCGTCTTCTCACGTCCATGGGAGTTCTGCTGAATTTGAAAAAATCTCAACTGCAACCCTCCCAGAGGCTCCTTTTCATAGGGACGCTTCTAGACACCTCTTCAGCGAAGGCTTTCCTTCCAGAGGACAGAAGACTCGACATCCTTCGTATGGCCCGTTACATCAGGGAGAACCAATCGGTTACAGCTCTCTCGATACAGCATGTTGGGTCTCATGACGTCCTCGGTCTTCACTGTCCCTCTGGCCCGACTGCACATGAGAACCACCCAGTGGATGCTCTCCACTCAGTGGTCCCGACCTCTCACCCCAGTCTTATCCCATCAAGGTGGCGGAGCCCCTTGAAGGTCTCTCACCTGGTGGTCTCAAGAAACAATCTCCTGGAAGGATTCCCTTTGCTCCCCGGATCATCAGATCTCCATCACCACAGATGCATCGCTAATGGGATGGGGAGCTCACTGTCTCTCCCTCCACACTCAAGGTGTATGGACTCGGTTGAAACTCATCTCCACATAAATGTCCTGGAGATGAGGCGGTCCCTCTATGCAATCCGAGCTCTGAAGGATGTCCTTTGTCACAAGAACATTCTCCTTCAAAGCGGACAACAAAGCAGTATGTATTACATCAACAAGCAGGCGGTGCTCATTCTTATCCCCTTTGCAGGGAAGCAATGAGGGTGTGGGAGTGGTGCTTGGAGCACAAGTCTCTGATTCAAGCGGTTTATCTGCCAGGTATACAAAGCGACCTAGCAGATCACCTCAGCAACCGGAGGCAGACCCTCACGAGTGGTCTCTCGATCCAGCCGTGGCTCGGTCCCTGTTCAAGAGTGGGGACTCCAGACCTGGACCTTTTGCATCCCCACTCAGCATAAAACTGCCTCTCTTCTGCTCGAAATCCAGGGCCTGGCATTTTCTGTCAGGATCGTTCAGGCTGCGGTGGACAAAGCGCTTTCTTCGCCTTTCCACCACTTCCTCTAATCCAGAGAGTACTCCTCAAGTTCGAGTCTCAGGGGACCAAGATGATTCTCATTGCTCCTTCCTGGCCTCGGCAACTATGGTTTCCTCTACTCAACAGTATGTTGGCAGCCTCCGAGACCACTTCCTTTGCAAATCAGTCTTCTGACTCAGGGTTAGTTGGTCCATCCAACCTGAAATCACTTCACCTTCATGCTTGGCTCCTGAAGAGATAAAGTGAATCGGTTCAACGTCTCCGTAGAGTCTCAGACATCCTTCTGGCTGCTCGGAAGCCAGCCACCCACAACGACGCTTCCAAATGGAAAGCGTTTTCTCTCTGGTGTCAAAATCCTCTTGGAATCCCTTTTCCTGTCCTCCTGGCAAGGTTCTGGAGTATCTTTTGGACCTATCAAACTTAGGTCTTCAATACTCCACAGTTAAAGTTCACCTTAGTGCCATCTCAGCGTTCCATGAGCGGTTTCTTCCTTAACTCTGGCTCAGTTACCTATGGTGAAGAGATTTCTTAAGGATTCTCCATACCAGACCCCCTGTTAAGCGTCCAGTTGCAGCCTGGGACATTAACCTGGTGCTGGACATGCTCACTCGGAAGCCTTTCGAACCCTTAGCTACCTGTGAGCTAAAATTTCTTACCTGGAAGACTGCCTTCCTGGTGGCCATTACCTCAGCCCGCAGGGTCTCTGAGATACATGCACTGGTTACGGACCCTCCGTATACTGTATTCCATAAGGACAAGGTAGTTCTCCGTACTCATCCTAAATTTCTTCCCAAGGTTGTGTCAGAATTCCATCTGAACCAACCTCTGGTACTTCCCGCTTACTTCGCTAATTTCCAAAATGAAGGGGAACGAGCTCTTCATTCCTTGGATGTTAAGAGAGCCTTGCGGTTCTATTTAGATAGAACCAAGGATGTTCGCAAGACTCAGCAACTGTTCGTTTCTTTCAGCGACACCCGGCTGGGTCAACCTGTCGCTATTAGATGTATCTCTTCATGGTTAGTGGCATGCCTTCGTCATTGCTATTCCATGGCTCAAGTTAAATTAGAAGGTAGAGTATACGCTCACTCTACTAGAGCGATCGCGGCATCCCTAGGAAGTCGCAATGTTCCAATTGCAGATATATACAGCAGCTACCTGGAGCTCAGTGCATACTTTAAGTTAAGCACTATGCACTGGATGTTCATGCCAGGCGACATTCCGCATCGGCAGAACTATCCTTAATGGGCTTCTATCTTAGACGCGTGAGCTCTGGCTTTCCTGCCGCCCTTTTGGGGGATTATCAGCTTGGTACTCTCCCACTAGTGTGAATGAGTGGTGGAGACTTATGTCCAGGAAGATAGGAAAATTACGTACCTACCGTAATTCTTGATCTTCTTGGACGAGTCTCCACCACTCATTCACACGCCCACCCTCCATCCCCCGAGCTCACCGCTGTATTGGTCTTCACTCCCTCAAATCTTTAGGCCGTGAGGACTTCTTTGCTGACCCTTCTTACACGGGTCATACGGACTATCTTATGTCCGTTTTAATGTTGGTTTACCCTTTTCGTTGAATTGCGCTGCACCTCCTTGGTAAAAAAGTACTGAAGCGGTTGGAGGTGTCGTCGCCGAGATGGTCATTACCGCTCGAGCGCTGCTCTTGCGCCCAGTCTCTGGCCGTCTCCGCCGACCCTCCAGCAAAAGTTTGCTCGATGGGTCTTAGTGCCTCCGGCGCCAATCCCACTAGTGTGAATGAGTGGTGGAGACTCGTCCAAGAAGATCAAGAATTACGGTAGGTACGTAATTTTCCTTTTTTGGAGATGAATCTGAGAAACTCATTACTTGTCTTCAGGACTCCGGAAAGGCTGTCAGGTCGGTGCATGCTATGTACAGGTCTAACCAAAAGCAATTGAGGCATCAGTCTTTCCGCTGCTCCTCTGGACAGCAGTGGTGAGGTGCCTTCAAGTGAAAGGCCACCTCTCAGATGCTAGGGGGAGCAGCTTCTAGAGCTGCCAAGTCCTCCCAGGCTGCTCTGTTTACCCCAAGTGTCTCTGCCCGGGTACCCGGTTAGATTAGCGCTACGGGAGCAGCGCCAGTCAGAGCACTAGTCCCTGTAGCGCTAACATGGACAGTGGGAAAGGATTTGCAGCGCTTTCAGTAAGCATTTCCCTGGTTGCTGTCCATGGTGCGTATGGCACACAAGGGCACCAGGATCCAGAAGGCTGACGGAGTTGCTCCTGTGGCGTGGAGGGCTGGGGCATTGAGCAGCTTGGGCAGCGGCACTGGAGACCAGGGTTCTAATCCTGGTCTCCAACTTTTGTGTGCACTTGGGACTTAGAATTTTTTTACGTGGGGCCATGGAAACAGTATTCCACAGCCCCACGAATTTTAACTGTCCCCGGGATCTGCTCCCTCACAGAGTGAGAATCCTTCAGTCTGGGGGGTGTGGGGAGCTCTAAAATTGACAGCATTTTTGCCATGCTCATGATGCCGATGACATTGTGCCCTCTGCCTGACTCCTTGCCCGACCCCCCTCCCCAGCCAAATCCCAGGGGAGATGGTGGGGAGGTAATTTCTCTCTCTATTTAGAGGGATGGAGCAGGATAACGTCAGATTGTTGGGTCCTCCAATTGATGGAGAAAAGACATACTCCAGAATTCCTAGACCTGCCACCGGACAACCCTCCCCTCCTGCTGTTCACCATCGCATACTGCCCTCCTCCAGGAGGAAATCCATGTGATTCTATGAAAGCAGGCCACAGAACCAGCTCCAGCGGCCCAAAGAGAGAAGGGCTTCTTCCAGCACTCTGGCCTCTGTCCTCCAAAAACAGTCAGGCAACAGAAAAGTTGTACACATTTTAGCCCCTGACAGGGTACATTATCAGTATCTGATTCATAAGAGTGAATAAAATTTTGCTGCTGCTACTGCTTCTACAGATTAAGTGTAGCTTCTTTGTATTTCCAAGGAGGAGCATTACATGAAAGAGTTCACAGGCTGATTGTGAGGGAGAATGATATTACAAGGGCTGAAATTAGAATTTGGCCATTGTGAGCTATGGCCAGCTCCTGGGTATCCACATTTTCCAGCCAGCCTGGGAGCGAAGGTCAAAAATAGCTGAAAAATGAAAAAGTGAATTTCTTAAACATAGCAATGGCCACTGCTGCCACACCACAACTGACCGTGAAAGAATCTGACAGTGTTCAGGTTTCATGTTGTCATATATCAACAGATAGGGCACGAAGCCCTCCAAATTCTGCTCTTAGCAACCAGATCCTTATTTTGACCCCTGTCATATGTTGTCCGGCAACTCTATTCTTGACTGCTCCCCTTGAGTGTTGAGCTGCTGGTGGCACCTCTGAGTTGCTGAGTTTCAAAGCAGCAAGTACTAATCATGAAAATACAGGAGCAAATTAACATCCTGCACCCCCTTATTTCAACCTCTGTATTATAGAGACTTTAAAGTGATTTTTTTTAATACAGAAGAACACCAATGCACTTTCTGCCCTGGTGATCAGGTCTAAAGAAGTTAGTATCTGAGACAGTGGGCTTAAGTCAAGTTTCAGAGAGACCTAGAGCTGGATTCTCAGAGAGCCAAAAAATTCCATAGTTGCGGAAACATGGCTTGTAGCACTGCGGAAATTTAGTTGTGGCATACTCACAAAGAAAATTTCCGCAGGGGATGAAAATCCACAACATTTTTTCTGCAGCCGAGGAAAAGGCTCAGCAGGCACAACAGTTGATCCATATTAACAGGCGCAGCAGACTTTGACAGTCTTGCCATAGCTGCAGCAGAAAATACTCACAGAGAGACCAGCAGCCAGCCCTTTAACTGGGACCACTGCAGCACCACTGGAACCAGCTGGACCACGCACCACTGTGGTTGTCTGTAACTGATGGTTGTCTCTATCTCTGGAGTGTTTGTTGCCTGCTTCAGTTGCACTCACTGCAGGCAGTTACCAGCTCTGCCTCTACTACCTGTGGGGCTCAGTTATTGGCTGCACTGGGTCTAGTGGTTGTCATTTGTTGCCTTTCAATGAAAATGTGTGCTGTTTTTGTTGCAACAACTGACACTATTATACACTCACTGGTTTGCTGTTGCTTGATGCCTGAACCTCCATTATAATTGTGCCTGAATTGTTGGTACACTGCATTTTGCTCAGGGAGAGTTACGCCTCGCTCTCTGGTGCAGCACGTGTGCAACATTTTTTTTCCACAACTGCAAAAAAAAGAAACTGGCTGAGAATAGCCATTATGGGGATATGCAATAATTTTCATTGGCTTTTTTCCATCAGGAACTTTCGCAGCTGCACATTTTTCTACAGTCCTCAGTGTATTTTTTTCCACAGCTGCGGAAGTTTTGTGTGCATCACTCAGCGCAATTTCACCCCTTTTTTCTGCAACTGCAGAACTTTTTGGGACTTGTGGATGGTTTTACACCTTCAGAGTGTTTGGAGAATCCAGTCCCTAGTATGTCGGGCTGGTAAAAACTTACCCAGGCAGTGACTTCCATCAGGTTGAGAAGAAGGCACTGAGTGAAAGACGCACAGTTTTAGAAACATAGACTTTGATGGCAGATAAGGACTGCTTGGCCCACCCAGTCTGCCCATTTCCCTACCTGTTGTATAAGCTGCAGATCCCAGTTAGCCAACAGCCTGTTTCCTCCTACCTCCTACCCCCCACTATAATTGTCTTGTGTCTGTCCCATGCATTCTTGAATTCCCCTACTATTTTTGACCCCACAACCTCCTCTGGAAGGCTGTTCCATGCATCCACCTCCCTCTCTGTGAAGAAATACTTCCTCATGTTGCCCTTGTCCAGATATGGGAGTGGTGAAGGGCTACACTCTACATCCCCTGTCAAGGCAGTGTGGTGGGATTTTAGCCATAATGGTTTCAGTGCACACAGCCAGTAGTAGGCAGGGAGAGGGAGTAAGTTACGCTTGAGATGTAGGCCTCTAGATAACATAATCCACCGTCGAAGGAGCCATGTAGAATGAATCACATGATTGCATTTGATAAGTATGTTAGAAAATGTAAAATCAAAACATGGCTGATGTATGAGTTATTTTCTACAGAGAAACAAAGGTGACCTGCAGGAGAGTTTGGACCTCTCAGAGGGTAAGAGGGTGGAAATAGGGTGACAAAAAAAAGTAGTTATTTGTTTCCCAAACAGTAGTTTGTGTCTTGAAGTTTCTAAGTTTTGACATACATTTCTTTCATCTTACTTTTCAGAACAGAGAAGGGAGGCCCATGGTCACCCCCACCAGTAGAAGTTAATCTCATTTCTCCAATGCCAAGTCCACTGGAAGAGCAAATAAGTAAACACAAGGGATCTGAAGAAGCAACGAATAAGATGACCCTTAGAACTAACCGAAAGAGACTAATGTCAGCTTTCCCAAAGCCAGTTACACGGAGGAAGATGCTCTAATTTTAAGTGGAAAAAAGTCTTAAGTTTTTATCTGCCGCTGTTTGTAGAAAAAAAGAAGAAAAATGTCCTCAAAAATTGTGTGGATTATTGAAATGCATCTGATTTGGGAGAATAATTTATATAAATTATTGTAACATTTCATAAACAGATGGTCTTTATTAAGAAAGATAACTCCGTATGGAGTCTGATATTTGTCCCAGGTAATTTTTTCTATTTTATATTAAAACTTCATACATTTATAAACTATGTAAATATTGTTTTATTTTAGGAATGTTATAAATAAAATGTACACTTCGCTATATTTGTGTTTTATGCTTATTGTAATTTGATTCTGATTTGAATAAAGAGTTGCATTTCCCAGTAAGGAAAAGTCATATTCTAGGGACATGGATATGTTGTTCATCCACATTGTCTGGCAGGTTCCTTGCCTCTTTAAATCTTGCCGGAAGGTCTTCAAGCTGGCTCCTCCCACCCACCCAGGTGGTAAAACTCTCAGCTCCGCCCCATGGCACCAGATCTTCCTTACTGCTTGGAAGCTTAGGTTCCCTCCTTAACACTCTGCGTGATAGACTGGATCCTAACTCTTCAGTTCGTCCGAAACTCGTTTTAAAATTTTCAAGATTTCGATCTTCCTTTCCCTCGCGGTTGCGATGGACAAATCGACTCCCGGTTTTCGGCAGTGCCCTAGTGGGCAGAAGATGTCAAGGATGGATCCACACTCCACGTGCATCTACTGCCTCGGCCTAGAACATGACCCGCAGGCCTGCAAGTCATGCTGTTCGTTCTCGGCCAGCGTCTTAGAGGACCGTGCTGCCTGGTTGAAGCTTAGGCGCCCCGAAAAGTGCTGTCCGCCGGTGAAGTCAAAAGAGGCCCGTTGGGCGGTTACCGCAGCAGCTGGCTCAGCTGAACAGCTCGAGCAGATGATCGCCCTCAAGGAGGTGGCCCAAGCCGCATCTTCCTCCTCCTCCTCAGTCGTGGCATTTATCCCTCTCTCCTTGGGTACCTCGTATTCAGCTTCGTTCAAGGAGCTTTGCCAGTCCCTTTCTACAAAGGCAGAGGGGCCATCGGGACATTCCTCTCGATCCAAAAAGAAGGATTCCTAGGGTAAGTCCCATCGTCGGCGTTTGTGGGAGCGGGAGAGGTCCCCTTCCCCGGACAGCCGACCGTCGACTTCGGTCAAGGTTGCGGCTAAGGCCGCTGGCTTCACAGCGTCCCCGTCAGGTCAGCTGGCCGAGACTCCCGTCAACGCGGTCGAGAATTTTCTCGCCCCGTCGGACGGGTTGTCGACTGGTGAAGCCAACAACCCTTCTTCGCCATTTCCCCTAGTGGAGACCGAGGATCTGCCTGCGCCCTCGGTGCAGCAGTCCCCGGTTAAGGTGTCCGAGCCAAGGGAAGAGCGGGTGTCCCCCACTCCTTCCCAGGCCCATCCTCGGAAACACCGAGGATCTCTGTCTCGGACTTCTTCTTGGTCCAGCCGATCCCGCCAACATCGGCGGTCTCGGCACCGAGGTAAGCAGCGACGCCGCTTGTCCTCGTCTTCCTCCTCGGAAGAGGAGAGGCTTCGGCGCAAATTGCGTCGATGCTGCGAGGAACTGGTGTGGCAGCAGTTACTTTTGTCCGGGAGCAAGGCGACACTGACGCCTTCCCCGGCCATCAAGTGGCTGTCACCCGAACAGCTAAAACAACCTCTCGCTGTAGTCGAGATGCCCAAGCCTGGGCCGGTTGTTCGGCCGAAACCTGCTGCCCCACCGATTGTGGTGGAACCTCCGCCTCCACAACCAAAATCGGGGGCGCCAACCAAGGACTCTCGGTCGGGTCAAGGCCTGCCCCACAGGTTATCGGTCACCCTCACTCCCGACCGTCCTCGGCAGGTGGAGGGTGGCTCAGTCCCTAGGCAGCTCTTCGCAGACTCTTAGGAGTCCAACTCCTCCCTGTTCTCCAGGCCGGTTGACCTGGAGTCCTCCGGGGGCCAGTCACTGGACGAAAGCCCATCGTCCTTTATGGGTCTGCTTCGGCTCATCTCAGAGTCCACCGGGATGCAGCTCGAGCCAGTATCCAAACGGGCCGTATCCCTGACGGAGTTACTGGACCGATGGATTCACCACGGAGGCCTTTCCGGTGGCTGAGGCCATTGTAGGCCCAGCCTTGGAGCTTTAGCAGCGGCAGGCTTCCTGTCCTGCCTCAGCCAGGATGGCCAGGAAGTATCACGGCCCTACCAGCTCTCTGCCGGGTTTTGGTACCCCTCTGCCGAGGGTTAGTCACCGACAGTGTTTTCCGGCGTTCCAGGAGCTAGGGGCGTCAGACAAGCCCCCCCAAGGAGTCCAAAAAGCTGGACTACGCCGGGCGCAAGGTGTACGCTGCGTCTTCCCTCGGCCTCTGCCAGGCCAGCTCGGCCATGCTGATGGCACACTTCTCCCACGCCCTCATAGGCTCCCTGGATGAGGTTTTCCCTCATCTCCCTGCTGACTTGCAGACCACGGTCCAGCAGGTTCGGGACCAGGGTAGGGCGGTGGCAAAGCAGCAGCTCCAAACAGCTCTGGACATAGGGGACTCCTGTGCCAAATCGGTTGTGGGCGCGGTGGCCATGCGCTGCAGAGCATGGCTGAGGATATCCACCTTCACGGCGGATACCCAGCACAAGTTGGCGGACGTCCCCTTCTTGGGGACCGACCTCTTTGGCCCTGGAGTGGAAGGTCACCTCCAGCGGATCGAAAAGTCCAGTGCCACTCTGGACTCGGTCACCTCCGCCCAGAAGGACAAAGGCCGCCGACAACAGCAGCACAAGCCCTTTCATCCTTCTGCGCCTGTGGCACGTCTGCACCAGGGCCAGCAGGATCGTGCTTGGCATCCCAAACCCGCGGCTTCCTCCAGCAAGAAGCAGGGAGGTAAGGCCCAGGAGGTCCCTCAGCCGGTCCCTCCTCCAAGCCTGCCCAGTGACAGGCTGAGGGGTGTCTCCCCCAGCCTCGTCACTCCCCCTTGGGTTCCCCCCATGGGGGGACGGCTCCGCCACTTCCTTTCCGCCTGGTCCGCTATCACCACTCACCGCTGGGTGTTGGAGGTGGTAGGAAAGGGCCTGCCTTTGGAGTTCGAGCAGGCTCCACCCTTTCGAGCCGTCGCCTCTCGGGGGGCCTCAGGGTCCGCAGCCTCGCTGTTGGCCCGCCGAGCCGATATTGCCCTGCTCCTCGAAAAAGAGGTGATCAGGAAGGTGGCGGATTCTCCTCCAGACCCGGGGGTTGTGTCCAGGTATTTCCTGGTCCCAAAATGGACGGGGAGGCTGGCACCCTATTCTCGACCTGCACGACCTGAACAGGTTCCTAAGGTCTCGGACCTTCAGGATGGTCACTGTGGCTCAGATAATCCCATCCTTGGAACGAGGCGTGTGGTTCTGTTCCCTGGACCTCCAGGATGCGTTCTTTCACGTCCCAATCCATCCATCTCATCAGAGATTCCTCCGCTTCAGAGCGGAGGGATCCCTTTACAAGTTCCGGGCCATGCCCTTCGACCTCTCCCTAGCTCCCAGGGTTTTCACCAAATGCATGGCAGTGGTGACAGCATTCCTGCGGCGCCGAAGGGTCGGGGTGTACCCCTGCCTGGACGACTGGCTGATTGCAGCCCCCTCCAGAGCGGAGGTGGAATGGTCCAGAGATCTGGCTCTCCAGGTTTGCTCTCAGATTGGCCTCCTCATCAACAAGGCCAAGTCGGAACTCGTGCCAAAGCAGGTGATACATTTCATCGGGGCAGAGCTCGACTCTCTTCGAGCCAGAGCATGGCTCCTGGCGGACAGGGCCGAGGTTCTTTCCTCCTTTGCCCAATCATTTCAGGTTGGGTAATCGTGCCCTGCCCGGGACTTCCTGGGCCTCATGGCGGCCTGCACCAGCGTGGTCCGTTGGGCCCGCTGGTACATGCGTCCCCTTCAATGGGGACTGGCCAGCCAGTGGTCACAGCGCTTCGATCCGTTGGATCAGCTAGTGACAGTGACCCAGGGGATCTGCAGGAGGGCATCCCGTTTGTCCGCCCGAGCCAACGATCTCTCTTATCGACCGATGCCTCTCTGATGGGTTGGGGTGCCCATCTTGGGGAGCACAGAGCGCACGGCCTCTAGTCCCCTCGGGAGTCCCGATGCCACATCAACCTGCTGGAGCTTTGAGCGGTTCGTCTAGCCCTCACCGCCTTCGCTCTGTTTCTACGGGGTCAAGTGGTTCAGGTCCAGATGGACAATACCACAACCATGTACTACCTAAACCGCCAGGGCGGGACACGCTCCATGCCTTTATGCAGGGAAGCTCTCCGCATTTGGTCTCTCTTGCACAGCCTGGAGGCGGATCTCCTTGCCATTCACATGGCAGGAGCCTCCAACACCCTGGCCGATGCCCTAAGCCGGATAGGGGTTGCGTCTCATGAGTGCTGTCTCCTACCAGAGGTAGTACAAGATCTCTTCTCCCACTGGGGCACGCCTCAGGTGGACCTGTTTGCCTCCAGGGAGAATGTGAAGCTGAGACTGTTTCATGCCCGCCCCCCTCAGCAGGGCTCGCTGCAGGAGGATGCCTTCTCGGGGTCGTGGACCTCGGGTCTCTTCTACGGCTTTCCCCCATTTCCCTTGATCCACAAGGTGCTTCTCAAGGCGAGGAGGGACAAGGCGCAGGTGATTCTGGTAGCCCCAGACTGGCCCTGCCAGTGCTGGTATCCAGATCTCCTCAGTCTCAGCTCCAGGCTCCTGAGGCGGCTTCCAGCTCGCCCGGACCTGATCTCAGTCAATCAGGGGAAGGTATTCCATCCGGACCTTCAATCCCTGCACCTGACGGCCTGGTTCCTGAGCGGCTAGAGTTCCAGGCCTTGGGTCTTTCTGATGAGGTCCTCAACGTCATTGAGGCGTCCCATAAAGTCGACCAGAAAATGCTACGCCTTCAAATGGAAGAGATTCTCCATTTGGTATCAGGGCAAGGGCCTGGACCCTTCGTCCTGTTCCTTGGCAAGCATTCTGGACTACCTGTGGTCCCTTTCTCAGCTTGGGCTTCGGTCGATGACCCTTAAGGTGCACCTGGCAGCCATCTCTGCTTACCAGGCGCGGGCCGGGAAGCAGTCGGTGGCGCAGGAGAAGGTGGTCAGACGCTTTTTCAAAGGCCTTGATCACATATCCCCTCCGGTGCGAGAACCTCCACCTCCGTGGGATCTACTGCTGGTATTGGCTAAGCTCATGGGCAGGCCATTCAAACCGATGCACAGGTGTGACATCTCTCACCTGTCATGGATGACCGCCTTCTTGGTGGTCGTCACGTCAGCCAGAAGGATGGGAGAGCTCCAGGCGCTTTCCATCGAGTCTCCTTATCTGGTCTTTCACAGGGACAAGGTTGTCCTGCGCCCCCACCGAAGTCCTTCCGAAGGTGGTGTCAGAGTTTCACCTTAACCAGGTGTTGGCTCTGCCCGGTGTTCCCCATTCACACCTCGGAGGCGAATATAGGCTCCATACTTTGGACCCTAGAAGAGCGCTCGCTTATTATAAGGAGTGGATGGCTGAAGTTTGGGGAGAGGTTCGCCAGCTGTTTGTCACCTACGCTGAAGCCGCACCTGGCAGACCTGCAGCCAAGCGGACTATAGGCAGGTGGGTCACCTCCTGCATAGATCTCTGCTATAGGTTGGCGGGCATGGAGCCTCCCAGAGAGATAAGAGCTCATTCTACCCGCCATACTGCTGCATCGGTAGCTGCTTCCAGGGAAGTCCCTATCCAGAAAATCTTGCAGGGCTGCTACCTGGAAGTCAGCACATACCTTCATCACCCATTACCACATCGACCTTGAGTCATGCCGGGATGCTGGTTTTGGGGCCTCTGTTCTCCAGTCTTTATTCCCTAAGTAGGGGGTGTGCGCCTTGCCTCCTTCCTCCCGGAGAACTGCTAGGAGTCTGCCAGACAGTGTGAATGAACAACATATCCATGTCCCTAGAAATACAGGTTACTCACTTGTAACAGGAGTTCTAGGAATGGTATATGTTGTTCATCCACGACCCACCCGACCTCCCCGGATTCGACGCACAACTTGGCTTCCAGCGGGCTAGATCTGGCGTCATGGGGCGGAGCCGAGAGTTTTACCACCCGGGCGGGTGGGAGGAGCCAGCTTGAAGACCTTCCGGCAAGATTTAAAGCGGCAAGGAACCTGCCAGACAACATATACCATTCCTAGAACTCCTGTTACGGGTAAATAACCTGTATTTATTGCAAATGCTCTTGTCCCTGAATTAATCATTTACAAAACTGAAATTCATACATTTAAGAGAGTCAAGATAGTTTGGACGTTCAACTGAGAGGTGGCAAAGTACGATGTAATTTTGTAGCTTGCACCCCTTTATGGTTTTCCCCGAGTGGTGGACCTAGCCAAGGAGAATTCCCTGAGTTGGTGTGGCTTGACATGAAAGCCCCTCCTACAATGAACATTTATATTCCTCAGGATTGGTGGCGCTTGAGTGTTAATGCCTGATTCTGACCTGCACCCGTGGACTTCCAGTAGCCCTTAATCACGAGACTGGTGTAGAGTCTGTGAAGGAGTTGTGGGATAATGGACCAGAACTTCAGGTTCAACACACAGTCTCTGCATGATGTTTATTTAAAAATAATAAACTTAAAAATAAAGAAATTCTTTACAGAATTGTAGGTGTTTCACTTTCCTCAGTGACCACAGGAGATAACCTTAAGCAATGGTATATCCCTTCTTCAATACATCAGTTTGCTGCAACAAACTGTGCACGTCCTTCCCCTGCACTTGGTCAGCACGTACTGACCCATTGATCTAACTCGCCCCAGTGGAAATGAACCATCGTCTGTGTTAGTCTTGAGTGTTAGGTCATGGTAGAGCCCCAAAAAAAAGCTAAAGACAAAGAACCTAAGCGCAAAAGTACCGAAGCAAGGGTTACCCCAAAGGGCCTTGGCAATAAAGCCAGGTTTCAAAGAAATACAGAATCACACATACCCCCCCATAATGCCAAATCATCATGGGATATGCAAATCACCATTACATTTTAGGCTGGTTCAGCTTAAAGCAGGAATGCATGGTGCCAAAGAGCCTCTCAAACAGTCTGCAATTTACATGTATTGTAACACAGTGGGGGGTTTCTGATATCTCTACCCTGGTAACTTAATTCTATAATACAGTCACCTAGTAACTTGTTACCTTTATCAAAAACACCTAGTGCTGTGGTATTTTCAACATGTACAGGTTTCATAAGCATTGGGCATATACCTAATGTGCTTTTATGTCATAGTGCTTTTACATACTTTAGGTCAACAACAAGGAACACAGCCTGTTATAAATCAGTTCGGAGGTCACCACAGTAACTTCCTTGTACAAGGACGAGAGGGAAAAGGAAAAATAAGGCTGGACACTATAGACTAGTCAAGAAGGATGGGGGTTGCCCGTAGATGCCCAACCATATGGATTAGAATTGTAAAGAATAGTTAAGGAAACAGAACTGTTGCAACAGCTTTTAAGAATAAAGAGACAGTCCTTTAGGGTGATGATAGGTTCTCCGTCACAGAGTGCATGCACACACACATGAACGAGTTGAGTTCCAGAGATCTCATTTCATTGGCAGATTTACATATAATCTGTGCATTTGTCCCACTGTCAGTATCTGCAGAGCACCCTTGAGGCTAGGCGGTTCTCTATTTCTTTTTCCTCCACTGGCAAAAGGTGTTTGCTTCTCCCGAGACAAACCCTCTGCCTCCAGATCCCCAAGAGCATAGTGACACTACTGCGCTCATGGTTCCACAATTCATATCCTCCTAAGGATTTGGACCATCTGTCATGTTTTAAAGCATTTATTGATTATAGAAATAGTAAAGGAAAAAATAATAGGAATCTGTGACCAGTTTACATGGATTAAAGGTTTGAAGGTGGTTTGTATATGAATAAATGGTGCTAAAAAAGATGGGCGTTAGGGATGCTCTCAAAAATTTGGGAAATTGCTGCGAGGTGGCCAAATTCAAGATGGCCACCAGCCATCTTCAAAGTGGTATATCTTGGCGCTCAGATCTTCCTGGACTTAGTCTTCAACGATTATTCATACTTCTGAGTTCTAGCCAGAGGTGCTAGGACTCTGCTGGAGCCAAAAATCTTCAGGAGGGCCGGCGCCGTGGTAGGTCCGAGCATGCATGGCACCACAAGATTAGCTCACACCTGTGTAGACCTCGGCATTGACCCTCCAACTGCCTCAGTTCTTTTTCCCGCCATTGAGTGTGCTTTAGTGACGACGTCGCTTGCCCACTGGGAGTCGGATCTTCACGTCTATATGACAGCAGCTTATAGTCATTCAGTTTGTTTAGTATAGTAGTTTATTCTTTGTTATTTTAAAAAAGAAAGTCTTCTCTCAGCTCTGCCATCAACAAAGTCAACCATGGATAGTTTCGGTGATGGTAGGGAGACTTCACCAGAAAGCTGTTCTGGCGGTGGGGTTTTGTCCGGTCCGCCGCTCTTTTCGGGGGGACAGTCCTTCCATAAGCACAAAAAGAAGCGGGCTCGTTCCGAATCGATCAGGGGCCTGGCGCCACTCGAGCTGTTCTTCCCGGCAGAAGAAGAAATGGTAGCACTTGAGGTCGCCCCTTAGTATGTCTGCAAGGAAGTCTTTGGTAGTGAAAAGCGGTAGGCCTACCCAGACCCCTCCAGAGTCCACGGTGGCCTCCGTTCTTAACTGCAGGGGCTCTCAACACTGGAGCCCCTCTCTGTCCTCTTTCTTGGTTTCTGCTGAACAGTTTCACCATTGGGCCTCTCTTGTGGAGCAGTGGGTACAGCACCTGTCTCATTTGCCCCTTCCGATGGTACCAGGGCCCTCAGGTTTGGAAGCCGCTGGTATGTGGTTAGTGCTTTCGGGACAGGATGGGTGTTCTATGCTGGCGTCAGAGTTTCCACCCTCACCGGTACCAACACAGTCTACGCTGGTTCTACTTGCCTTTCCCCCTCACCTCGTCTTTAGCACCATTGGCGGTTCCAGTGTCACTTGTCTTCCCCCTTGCATAGGCCAAGCTTCGGCCTCGCAGGAGCTGCTCCTGATTTTGCTGGGGTAGAGGTAGAGCATGATGAGTCTGATTCTGACCTTATTGTATGTGACGAAGGCAAGGATGACTCTACGGCTCAGACGAGAAGCCCTCTGTCCCAGCTGAACCCCTAGTTGAAGACTTTTCCTTCCAGTCTCTTCTCAAGAACATGGGGACTACCCTGGCTGTGCAGACCTCCTCTGTGGACCCAGGTAGGCTTTTGCACCTCGAGTTCCTTCATGTTCCTAACACTCCTGTGAGTCTGTCTCCTGTCTCCTTCACACCTTCCTTAGAGACTTTATCACAGGCATTGTGGGACAGGCCAGCTCTGATTCATTCTGTGGCCAAGTCCATAGATAGGAAATATACCCCTCCCAAGGACAGACCGTTCTTTGCATCACAACCTATTGCTGATGCTTTGGTTGTCTTGCAGAGAACAAGGCTATTCTCACGCAGGAGTCAACATGTCCTATTAATAAGGAATCTCATAAGATTGACACCTTGGGGAAGCAAGCATTCACGGCAGCAACTCTGGGCATGCGTATAGCCAGTTATCAGGGATACTTTTCCCATTATGAATATGTGCTTTGGAACTCCCTTAAATCAATGTTTGAGAATCTCCTGGAGTCTGATTGTACCTTGGAGCTTCTGCAAACTATTACCAGGGGCATAGAGACCAACAGTCATCAGCTGAAAGCTTCTGTGGATGCCTGTGACACTGTGGCTAGAGCTGCCACCGCCAGGATTTGTATCAGGCGGCACTCTTGACTCAGAACATCAGGATATTCTTCTGATGCTCAATGACTGGTAATGAACGTCCCTTTTGATGGTGCTGATCTGTTTGGCCCTCAAGTTGAGCAAGCACTAGAGGCCGTTCAGAAAACCAGGAACGCTATTAAAATAGCCAGGCAGGCTCTTTCTGCTCCACAAAGGGGTGGGAATCATCGACAGATTCATAACTGGCAGTCTTTTCGTGGTAGAGGGCAAGGAGCCTTTAACAAAAAACAAACTCCTCAGCCACAAAAGAAAACACAGCAAAAGGTACAGGGACCGAAAGCGCCCAGTGCAACCCTCTGTAAATCTGGCCCCAGTCTCACCTCAGCTGCCCAAGGTGGACTTTTCTTGTGCAGTGGGAGGTCATCTGACTCAGTTTTACAACCAATGGAAGTCCATCACCTCAGACAAATGGGTCCTCAGGATTGTTCAAGAGGGTTACTTTCTCAGTTTTCCAGAGATTCCTCCGGATCTTCCACCCAAGCAACAGCATAGTCTCTTTGCCGCTCAGTCAGACCTTCTCACTTACAAGATGCAGGGCCTTCTCAGAAATAGGGCAGTAGAAGTTGTTCCCTGGGCAGAAAGGAAAACGGGTTTCTACGCCCATTACTTTCTGCTTCCAAAGAAGACAGGCGGCTTATGCCCAATTCTCAACCTCAAAAATTTAAACAAGTTCTTATTCAGAGAGAAGTTCAGGATGGTCTCCCTGGGAACACTGCTTTCAGTTCTTCGTCAGTACAACTGGCATCCCTGGATATGCACGATGCCTGCCAGTGCATTCCAGTCCATCCATGTCACTGCAGGTACCTGTTTTATGGCCTTGGGTCAACACTACCAGTTCAGAGTCCTGCCCTTTAGGCTCTACTCAGCGCCTCAAGTCTTTACAAAGTGTTTTGCAGTTCTCGCTGCACATCTTCAAAAGCTCAGCATTCAAGTTTTTCCCTACCTAGACAATTGGCTCCTAGCAAGCACGTCCAGGCAAGAGATGCAGAAGGCTGTCTCCATGTCATCTCAGTTCCTCACCTCCATGGGGATTCTGCTGAACCTGGAAAAGTCACAGCTCCAGGCCTCTCAGCAGCATCTCTTCATAGAGGCACTCTTCGACACTTCCAAGGTGAGGGCGTTTCTCCCAGAGGATAGGAGGAACGACATTCTCCAGTTGGCTCGCTTCATCAGAGAGCAAACCTGTGCGAGCTCACTCCATGCAATGGATGTTGGATCTCATGGTCTCATCTGTGTTCACAGTGCTTCTGGCTTGGTAGCACATAAAACCACTCCAGTGGATGCTCAGCGCACAGTGGTCCCTAACGACGCTTCCGCAATCTTACCTCATCAAAGTGACAGATCCTCTGAGGAGGTCACTTGCATGTTGGATTCAAGAGAACAACCTTAGACAAGGTTTGCCCTCCAGAATCTCAGATTACCATCACCACGGATACATCTCTGATTGGCTGGGGGCTCACTGCCAAGAGTTCCATACTCCAGGAGTGTGGACCCAGGAGGAGTCTCATCTACACATCAGTGTTCTGGAGATGAAAGCAGTCCTGTACACTGTTTGAGCCCTGAAGGATGTCCTCTGTCACAAAGCAGTCCTTCACACGGACAAGGCAGTGATGTATTACATCAACAAACAGGGGAGCCCACTCCTACCCCTTGTGCAGAGAAGCCATGAGGGTATGGGAATAGTGCTTGAACACAACGCTCTGATTCAGGTAGTATATCTGCCAGAAATTCAGAACAGTCTGGCAGATCACCTCAGCAGAACAGAAGCGGATCCCTCACGAGTGGTAACTACACCAGACATCATGTAGTTGGTCTTCAACAAGTGGTGGGGGGCAGTCAGGTGTGAACCTTTTGCATCCCCACTCAATGTAAAACTGCCTCTGTTCTGCTCCAGAGATCAAGAACCTGGCATTTTCTGTCAGGATGCATTTGGACAGCAGTGGACAAGATGCTTTCTGTACACATTTCCCCTGCTAGCCCTAGTTCAGAGGGTGCTGCTTAGACTAGAGGTGCAAGGGGGCAAAATGATTCTAATTGCACCATACTGGTCTCTATAGATCTGGTTTCCATTAATCAGCAAATTGTCGGAGGGCCCTCCAAGGCAACTGCCTCTGCAAACAGACCTCCTGACACGGGGATCCCTGGTTCATCCCAATCTGCACTCCCTTCATCTCCATGACAGGCTCCTGAGGAGAGAGAAGTGGGCAGGTTCAAAGTTTCCCAGAGAATCTCACAGATTCTTTTGCCAGTACGTAAGCCATCCACCAGGAAGAGTTACACCGCTGAATGGAAGCGTTTTTCACAATGATGTGCTAAGATCTATCTTGATCCATTTCAGTGCCCACCAAATAGTGTTGGGAGTACCTCTTAGACCTTTCAGATGCAGGATTACAGTATTCAACAGTCAAGGTACACCTCTGCACGCTTTCGACCTATCACAAGCAAGTCCAGAATATGTTCCTGGCTCAGCTGCCTTTGTTCAAGAGATTTCTTAAAGGCATTCTACACACAAGGCCTCCGGTTAGGAAGCCAGTTGCCGCATGGGATCAGTTTTGTTCTGGATATACCCACTCATAAACCTTTTGAGCCTCTAGCCACATGTGAGTTGAAGTTCCTGACCTGGAAAACAACTTTTCTGGTGGCCATCACTTCTGCTTGCAGGGTCTCTGAGATGCATGCTCTGGCCACAGACCCTCTGTACACTCTTTCACAAAGACAAGGTGGTTCTTTACTCACCCCAAGTTCTTACCCAAAGTGGTTTCGGAGTTCCACCTCAACCAGCCCTTGGTTCTGCCTACATACTTTGCTAACTTCCAGAATGAAGGGAAATGTACCCTTCATTCCCTGGATGTCAAGAGAGCCCTACGAATTCACTTAGGATGGGGATATCCGTCAAGTGAAGCAACTCTGTGTCCTTCAATACGGCGCGGCTGGGTCAGCTGGTATCCATCAGATGCATTTCTGCTTGGGTAGTGGCATGCCTTCACCATTGTTGTTTTGTGGCGCAAGTCAAGTTGGAAGGTCAGGTGTGCGCCCACTCAACTAGCCTGGTTGCTGCGTCTCTGGCAGAGATTCACTCAGTTCACATTACTGAGATTTGTAAAGCAGCTACTTGGAGCTCAGTGCACACCTTTGTGAAGCACTACACTGTGGATGTCCACACCAGACAGCATGCTTCCTTTGGCAAGACGGTCCTTAATGGAATTCTGTCCTGAGTGAGTGCTGTCTCCTGCCCCCCTGCTCAGAGGATTGTTTAGCTTGGTACTGTAACCCAGAAGTATGAATAAACAGTGAAGACCAAGTCCAAGAACATATAAAAATTACGTACATACTGTAATTCTTGATCTTCTTGGACAAGTTTTCACCGTTTATGCATACACGCCCCCCACCACCACCATCGCCCGGGCTTACTCAATCTGTTCCTGGTCTTCACTCCCTCATTGATTTGGGCTGTGAAGACATTAATTTGACCCTTCTCTTATGGGTCAAAAAGGGATATCTTATGCCCTTGTTAGGGTAGATGTTTCCTAGTTTTGTTTACGCTGCACCTCCTCAGTAAAAAAGGTACCGAGGCGGTTGGAGGGTCGATGCTGAGGGTAGCCTACACAGGCGCAAGCTAATTTCACAGTGCCATGCATGTGTGGTCCAACCATGGTTCCCACCCTCCTAAATTTTTGGCTCCCCCAGGGTCCTAGCTCCTCCAGCTAGAACCCAGAAATATGAATAAACAGTGAAGACTTGTCCAAGAAGATCAAGAATTACGGTAGGTACATCATTTTCATTTGTCACATAAAGCTGTGTTTGGTGTCTAAATGGGGGGTTTTGAGGGTCAAGGAATTAGTTTCTTATAAAAAGTTTCATTTTTGAAGCTACATTTTTATGTATTGTAGGGGCACAGTCACGCCCCTATAGTTAGGGATGAGTTGGCATCTCAATGTTAAACTCAAAATGTTGCACTTTAATAACTTTGCAACTGGTACGGCACAGCAGCAAGGCGTCCGCTTGTGACACAGACATCCCGGGTTCGGGGACAGACTCAAGAGACAGAGGGCCGGAGGGGAGGATTGAGCATCCCAGGGTCTGCTCTCCTCTGGGGGGAGGGGGTTGAGTGTCCGTTGCATTGCGGACCTCTGGCAGAGGCTGTGGGTGCCGGTGCCACACATCGGGGCGGCGGACGCTGGTCGCCATTGCACATCCCCACCACCGACCTTGCAGCAAAGAAAACGTTAGTCCTCACATGACGTGAGCCGTCCCTGCTACCTACCCATGTTCGCCGGGGCCTCGGCCCTGTGGCCCCGACCCAGGGTAAGCTGGCATCGTCTACCACCCAGTGTCCATTGGGGGTGCCTACCCACCGCCTCACCTGGCGGGGGTAAGCTGGGCATGGGGGACGTGGACAGAGCTGAGCTGAGTTCCGGGGACCAGGCAACAAAAAAACAACTTTGCAACCGTTTAATGGATTTGCACAAAATTTGCTATGCGTCGTCCTGTGGGGTAGATTTTGTAATGTGGCAAGTTATGTTCTGGTCAGATGTGAGGTTTCTGAGTTATGGAGAGGTGGGGAAAAAACATGTTCATTCATTGACTTTGCTGGGATTTTTCTTTAAACTTTCCTACAGCCCAGCTGATTTGCTTTTTTGGTCTGACATTTTCAGGGCTGAAAGGGACTACCTCACAGATGTGCCTTTTGCTAGTCTGGTGAAAAAATAAGCTGTTTTAAACTTACTGCAATTTATAAATTTGAAAAAATCATTTCAGAGCATGCTCAGTAATTACTAAAATATAGCAGTATGAAACAAAAGAGGTATCTTGCTTTGTATGAGAAAATTCCTCTTTCATGTGGCCGCTATCTTGTTTTTAGTTTGCCTGAAATATTCAAATTTGGGCCCCCCCCCCCCAAAAAAAAATGATGACCTGGGGAGGAACCAACACATGTAACTTTCTTATTGTGACCCCTTAGGTGCGTTTTTCACTTTACTGCTTGAAAAATACTCTTAAAATGGGCTTTTATTTAATGGTGAAATTCTTTTGTATCCACGTAATACAAGTTACGAAGCAAAATCCTACTTCGTGAGCCGAAAATATAAATATTGCTGTTAAAATAAGTTTTACTGCCAACATTAGGGTGCCCTATCCACATGTCGGTACTAGACAGCACTGTGGGACACTGGGGAGCCCACTCCCAGTGTCCCTAACACAAGAAAACTGTCCATTTCTGACAACTGGGTACCAATCCCCATGTCGACAGCCCCCCCCCAAAGTGGGACACTGAGGAACCCACTTCCAGTGTCCCCTGTTATATCATAATTCCACCACCACCAGTGCTATGGAATACTGGGGAGCCTATCCCCATTGTACCGAAATGTTTATTTTGTTAAAATTATACCCCAAAAAAGAAAAGTCCCCTGACATTCGTTTTTTAAAATCCTGTAAAAAAGAAAACAGTCCCTCATCATCTCCCCCTTCCCCATCCCGACTCTCCCACTAAGCAACCCACCCCCCTTGCCCAATACTTACCATCGGAGTTTGGCAGCTGTCATCTTCTGTGGACTGGGACATGTCTGCACTCTTCAAAGTCGAGCTGCAAACTGAAGAATCGAGGGAAGTGCCTTATAATGGCTGTCAATGGCATTTTGAACATATGTTGATATCTCAGCCATTTTTTGGGGGGGGGTCAACTCTGTTTTGCACCTTCCTCGGGGAACTCTCTCCAGCATCCCCACCACCTCCAGGCTCTACCTCCTACCTGAAGCACCTCCTACTCGCGCCAGCCCAACGGACCCCCTGGCTCTGAACCCCCGAGGTGGCGCTGCCCTATCCACCCAGGGCACTCTATTTACAGTCAAGCAAGTTGGGCTGGGCCACCAGCAATGGAGAGGAGAGAGCTCAGTGCTCCCTCACCTTCCCGCAGACCTTCAGACCACGGTCAAGCAGGGCCAGGCTGTTGCCAGACAACAGTTCCAAACGGCCTTGGACATCTGGGATTCCTGTGCCTATTCTGTTGCAGCCTGCGGTTGCCACGTACTGTAGGGCATGGTTGCAGGTCTCTACTTTCATGGCTGACACCCAGCACAAGTTGGCAGATGTCCCGTTCCTGGGTACTGACTTGTTCGGTCCAGGAGTGGACGGTCACCTTGAACGTATCGAGAAGTCCAGTACCACGTTGGACTTTGCTACATCTGCCCAAAAGGAATCCCAGGGTTTCAACAAGCAGACAAAACCATTTTGCCCTTCTGCCCCTGCGGTCAAGCAGCCACAGTTTCAGTCTGGGCAGCAGGCCTAGTCTTAGTGCCCTCGGCCCAAGTCCGGCGCTCAGTTGCACAAACCAGGAGGGAAGGATCCCATTGGTCCCGCTTCCGGATCCTCCTCCTCCTCCTTCTAGGCCTGCTCAGTGATGGGATGGGGGTGACCAGCTCCATACCCGTCACGATTACTCTGGGTCCTTCCGTGGGGGGCCGGCTCCACCACTTCCTTTCTGCCTGATCCGCTGTTGCCACAGACAGGTGGGTGTTGGAAGTGGTTGGTCAGGGACTACCTCTAAAGTTTGAGCAGGTACCCGCCAAGCCAAGCCTGCACCCCACGGGAGGAAAGGATATCAGTCCACACTCTTGTCAGCTCTGAGAAATGACATAGCCCAACTCCTCCTCAAGGAGGTAATGGCCGAGTGACAGATCCCCCAGTCAACCCAGGGTTCGTTTCCAGGTTCTTCCTGATCCCGAAACGGACGGGGGGCTGGTGCCCCATTCTGGAACTGCACGACCTGAACCAGTATCTCAGGTCACACACCTTTCAGATGGTAACTCTGTCCCAGATCATACCATCCCTCGAGCAAAACATCTGGTTCTGCTCTCTGGATCTTCAGGATGCCTTCTTCCATATCCTGATCCATCCATCACACTGAAAGTTCCTCCACTTCCAAGCGGAGGGAACCCTCTATGACTTCCAAGCCATGCCGTTTGGCCTGTCATCGGGCCCCCGGGTCTTCATCAAATGCATTGCAATGGTGGCAGCCCATCTTCGGCATCGAGGGGTCAGGGTGTACCCTTACCTCAACGATTGGCTCATAGTGGGTCCCTCCAAAGCAGAGGTGGAGAGGTCCAGGGACCTGGCCCTCAAGACCTGTCTCGAACTTGGCCTCCTGATCAACAAAGCAAAGTCAGAACTCGTGCCATCATGGGTGATCTGCATCATCGGAGCAGAGCTCAGTTCCCAGCGGACAGGACAGAGGTTCTCTCTCTCTTTCTTTGCCCAATTGTGTCTGTTGGGCAATTGAGCCCTGCCCGGGGCTTGCTGCATCTTCTAGGATACATGGCAGCCTGCACCACCGTGGTCCATTGGGCCTGGTGGCTAATGCATCCCATTCATTGGGGCTTGGCCAGCCAGTGGTCTGAGCGCCTAGGTGGTCACAGTAACCCAGAGGCTTTGGGACACTTGCCAATGTGGACCGTCCAGGAACATCTGCAGGGAGGGATCTTGTTTGTCCGCCCCGAGCCAACTGTTGTCCTCACGACCTATGCCTCTCTCATGGGCTGGGGAGCCCACATGGGTAACCACAGGGTCCATGGGCTTTAGAATCCCGAGGAGTCCCAATGCCACATCAATCTGCTGGAGTTCTGAGTAGTACGGCTGGCACTGACTGCATTAGCTCCGTTTGTGCGGGGTCTAGTGGTCCAAGTCCAGATGGACAACACCACAACCATGCACTATCTCAACAAACAGGGCAGCATGCAATCCCAGTGTCTGTGCAGGGGAAGCCGCATCTGGACCCACGTGAGCCAACTGGAGGCAGATCTCCTAGCCATCCATGTGTCAGGAGCCTCGAAACAACTGGCGGATGCCCTCAGCAGTGTAGGCGAGGCGTCCTACGAGTGGTCTCTTCATCCAAAGGTAGTTCGCAGCTTGTTCTCCCTGTGGGGTACCCCTCAGGTGGACCAGTTTGCCTCCAGGGAGAACACAAAACTGAGGCTGTTTCATGCCTGCCCCCCCCCCCCCAGCAGGGCCCGCTGCAGGGGGATGCCTTCTCAAGGCCTTGGACCCCAGGCCTCTCCTTACGTCTTCCTTCCATTTCCCTTGATCCACAAGGTGCTTCTTAAGGCAAGGAGGGACAAGGCGAAGACGATCCTGGTAGCCCCAGATTGGCCACGCCTGTTCTGGTGTCCAGATCTCCAAAGCCTCAGCAACAGGCTCCTGAGGCATCTTCCAGTATGCCCGGACCTGATATCAGTCAATCAGGGGAAGGTATTCCATCAGGACCTTCAATCCCTGCACCTGACAACCTGGTTCCTGAGCGGCTAGAGTTCCAGGCTTTGGATCTTTCCAACAATGTCCTCAGTGTAGTTCAGGCATCTAGGAAGGAGTCGACCAAGAGGTGATATGCCTTTAAATGGAAAAGATTTTCCATTTGGTGTTAGGGCAAGGGCTTAGACCCTAGTTCCTGTCCTGTGTCCAGTATCCTCGACTACCTTTGATCCCTCTCCAAAGGAGGTCTCCGGTCGACTACCCTTACGGTGCACCTGGTAGCCATCTCTGCTTACCGGGTGTGAGCCAGTCTGAAGATGGTGGCACAGGAGAGTGGTCTGGCACTTTTTCAAGGGCCCTGATCACATATCCCCTCCAGTTCATGAACCTCCACCTCCATGGGATCTACTGCTGGTATTGGCTAAACTCATGGACAAGCCATTCAAACCGATGCACAGGTGTGAGATGTCCAGGTACATGAGGTGGGGTAATAAGATGGCTATGCTGGCAATTTGGTCACTGTTGTCCTATAAATTGGAGTGCAGGACTCTTCCATAGCGATATACCATATACACATCTATGGAGGGGTGGGAGCATAGGGCCCAAAGGGCACTGCTTCCACAGGCAAATAAGGCTGCAATTACACCATCTCAAAAAGTAAGGCAATTCTTTGCAAAAAAAACTACATTAATGCATCGGTTAGGGTTGATATAAGTCTGTAAAAAGGAGGGAAATGCGATGTTAGGGTTTCCAACCCTAACACCCCACTCCCACCCTCCACACACCAACAGGCATCAGGGGTGTGCAATGGGGTCGTCAACCATAATGTTCACCCTGTTCTCCTATACCGTACCCATCGTCAGCTTACTTATTTGCAGAATGGGGTGAGCATTATGGCTGACGACCCCATGGCATACCCCGATGCCAGTTGGTGTGTGCAGGGTGGGATTGGGGTGTTAGGGTTAGAAACTGTAATGTCGTATTTCCCTCCTTTTTACAGTTTGATATCAACCCTGATTATCTGTTCTCAGGTGTGTCCAAATGAAGTTCTGTGATTGGAAAGATGTTGACACCCATGATAAAACCAGTACAACAGTCGCGAGAAAAGAGGAGTGGTGGAGACGATTAAAGAACTGTATATTATGTGACAGAGTGTGATGAAGACAAAAGTGACTATCCAATTGATTCATGGAACAAACTGAAGAGTCTGGCACTGGAATGGAGGGGATGGATAAATATGTAAGTGTTTTTGAGAAAGTAAACTGGGATGATGGTTCAGCTGGCATGTTTTATCACAAATTGCGTAAGACTGGATTCTAGGGATGTGGATGTGATGATCTTACTTCGAGAGGGGTCTTGCAGTAGGTAATTAACTTGTAGGACTGCGCCCCGTTGTGAGTACCACATGGAAACGTTTGCTAGCAGTGCCTGACGGGGGGGGATGCCCACCCACCCAACGTTATGTGACGGACGTCAGCATGACGCTATGTAGTGGGCGGTCCCCACGTCCACCCTCCAGTTCTTTCCCACCATCGACCTGCGCACGTCAGACTGACTGAAGCTCGTTGCAACAGTTTGAGCAACTTTTCGAACGAGTATCCATTTCTTTATTTTTACTAGTATTAGTAGTTTGTATGTCCTCTACTCCAACGGAGTTGCATAAAAACAAGTGCGGATCATGTGGCGTCCAGTTACCGCACAAGGACCAGCACACCCTTTACCTCTTCTGCCTGGGTCCTAACCACAAAGTCGAGGAATGCGAGGCCTGCGCCCATTTCAACCAAATGACGCGGAAATGGTGCCAACAGTCCTAACAGTCCTTCGAGGCCAATCTCCTGAAAGAAAAAAATGGCTTCAATGGAGAAAGAACTAAAAGAGCTGAAAAGCGCATCTTCCTCACCAATGGATCCACACAAGAAGAAGAAAAGGGATAAAGAAAAGCATCGGGACCAGGAGCAGTCCCTCCCTCCAACAAAGCCGCCCACGGGCCCTTCGACAGAGGACCGGCCCTCTTCTTCCAGGAAGGTAAGTGGCATGCCCAAGCCTGCTCTTCTGCCTCCAGAGCAGGTTTTGGTCCCCCTGCTGCCACTAGTTATGGTAACAGCGGGCTCCTCGGATCTGTCCAAGGTCGCTGCCGCGCTTAGGCCCATTTCCACCCCATGCTCTGTCAGCAGGCGTGGCCAATAAGCAGCTTGTAGGACCCTCCGGCAAATGCCTGGCTGGGGTTGGTAAGTGGGGAGTCGGAGCGCCGACTCCTGCACGACCCAGATCGAGCAGTCAATCATCGGACCATCCGACAATCGCACGACCTCTTCACATCCATCAGGCTCTGATGTCGCACTGCTGGATGCTAGCCCCATCCAGGCTGGAGGACAAGGGTCTCCCTGGGGTTCCCTTCATGGAGAACCCCCATCTCCTGCTCCATCGGTGATTCTTCCACTGTCAACGGACCCGCAGGTCCTGATAGATGAGCACCTTTCGCCAGGTTTGCCCTACAAAAGGGTGCCAACAGGACTTACGGTGACTCTGACACCGCCTGTAGTAGTACCAGACCCTGCTCCTCAACATCTGCAGGTCCCCTTACCTACACTGGGACTGCCAGGCCTTCCCCTGTCAGGGCTTCCAACAGGTATTCCACCCTCTAGACCTCCCTTGAGGCTTCGCGCCTCAGGACGTTTACCAAGTCTTCCTCCCACATGTCCCCCCATCTGGGCTGCCGTCAGGTGTCCCTCCATCTGGGCTGCTATCTGGCTACCCTCCTGCGGGGCCCCTTTTTGGCTACCCTCCGGGGCCACCATCATACCCTCCATCGGGGCAGCCATCTAGGTATCCTCCATCAGGGCCGCCATCAGGTTACCCTCATTCAGGTCTGACATCAGGTTGTACGACTGTGGGGACCCCGTTGGACTATCCTCTGTCAGCCCCAATGCCAGA
The DNA here is from genome assembly GCA_016271365.2 of Neoceratodus forsteri. Taxonomy (NCBI): domain Eukaryota; kingdom Metazoa; phylum Chordata; order Ceratodontiformes; family Ceratodontidae; genus Neoceratodus; species Neoceratodus forsteri. The sequence goes on from CM057451.1 coordinate 93,951,072, forward strand.
TCCCTTCTCATCTGCTTTTTGTTACTCAGGCTACCCTAGTTACTATCCTCCACCAGGCTACCCTCACCATTATCCATCTCCTAGGTTTGGGGGACATGGGCCTGGATCTGGTTTTGTTCATCCACCTCCTCCTGAACCTCGGGTGGATTTTAGGGTGATCCTAAAATCATGGTGGTCTGAGACCAAAACCCAATTGGTCTCTGAATTAGACAGCAGGCATCCTGTTCTTCCAGACGCAAGCCACCCAGCTCCCCCTAGGGCACCCTCTCCAGTACTTTCTCATACTTCGACATCAGGCCATCTGTCCGCTCCAACACAACCCTTGATGTCTGAAGGGATCACCAGGGAGCCAGATCCTCCGACTCCTGAAAATGATTCCGAAGCAGACTCTGATTCCTCATCTGCCGGTTTGGGTTTTGAGACACCTCCCCCTGAGGAACCAGTCCCTCGGGAATCCCCAAAATCTCCACCCAAAGATCCTTACTTTGTCGACCTACTGAAACACATGGCGGAGGCCCAAGGATGGAAGTCGCAGGCTGTGGACCCCAAAAGACAAAGGTTGGCAAAGCATCTGGACTTTCCAGATACAAGTCTAGTACCCCGCTGGAACCCCACGACGATTTATCCTCAACCATATGACAGAGACCTTCCTCCATCCTGCCATGGAAGAAAGCCAACCGGGTTTACTGGACCCCTGAGGACAAGGACCACCTCAGTGTGCACCCTAAGGCAGATTCAGTGGTCATAACGGCAACCCATGATAAATCTGCTAAGCCTAAGCACCTCAGTACTTCCCCTTCCGACAAGGAGTTCAGGCAAATGGACCAGTTTGGGAGGAAATTCTATGCCTCCTACTCTAGCGATACATGCTCTCAACTACATTTCGCACATGCTAGAGTACCAGAAGTCCTTGTTCCGCCAGCTTGAGTCAGTTGTTGAGGCCCTACTGGACTCTGATACAAAGTCATCCTTTGCTAATACCCTATAAATGGCCAAGGTGGCTGGACACCATTCTTTAAGGGCCACATACGATGTGGTGGATTCTTTCGCTAAAGGTACAGCCACAGCTGTAAGCCTTCGCCAGTATTTTTGGCTAAGAGTATCGGGCTTAGCCCCGATGTTCAGTTGGCTATCCAAAATATCCCTTTCCAAGGCTCCGTCCTGTTCGGCAGGGATGCCCAGGACATTATCTCAAGCCTGCAGGATAAAGGCACAGCTCTCCGGTCAGTCCATACCATGTATCTACTGAAACAACAACAGTAACAAAAGTGTCCTTTTCGTTGGCAAAACAGGTGTCAGATGAAAAACCAGCAAACACCCAAATGTCAGTTTAAACTTAGGGCTCCCAATACTGCCACCACCCCAAAGGGCTTCAGGAGCAGTCCTCCCCCTCCCATTCCTGACTTGCTAACCGCCCTCCCTCCACCTTATCTGTCAGTGGAACAGGTGGGTGGAAGATTCACAAGTCATCTGGGAGTCCATCACAACAGAAGCCTGGGATCTTCAGTTAATAAACTTTAGTCACATTCCCGAATTTCAAGAAAAACCTCCAAACAATCCACTGAGGTCTTCTCATTACCCAAGGGTGCATATTCCCCATCTAAGGGAAGCGATCACGGTTGTTCTTCAAAAAGAAGCAATAGAGCCAGTGCTGACAAACCAGATCGGGAAGGGCTTCTACTCCACTTGTTTTTGATACCCAAAAAGACCGGATTTATTCGCAATTCTGGATCTCGGTACTCTAAACTGCTTCATAGAGTACAAGAGGTTTCGGATGCTGACATTACAAAGTCTTCTGCCTCTCCTCTCCAAAGGACAATGGCTTTGTGCCCTGGACATGAAGGATACGTATCTACACATCCTAATATTCCACCCACATCACAAATTCCCTCAAGTTTTCCTTTCAAGGGGAGCATTACTAGTTCAGAGCTCTCCCTTTTGGCCTGTCCTCTGCTCCACAGGTTTTTACCAAGTGCCTAGCAGTAGTGGCAGGTGCCTTGAGGAGTCAGAGGCACTACATCTTTCCCTACCTCGACGATTGGCTCATTGCAGCACCGTCGAGGGAGGGACTGGAAGCTTCTTTATCGGGTACTCTGCACCTTTTCGAGCACCTAGGTATCACGGTCAGTTACCCCAAGTCCCAGCTTGCACCTTCCCAGTGCCTTCACTTTATTGGGGTGGTGCTGGACACAGTGCAGGGTACGGCCTTTCTTCTCCTGGACAGGGTGGATACCCTGGAGAGAGACAGGCCAAGCTGGTATCGTACAACTGACACATCTCGGTCTGGGCGGTTCTCTGTCTTCTTGGCCTCGTGGCAGCGGCTATCCCTACAGTCCCGTTGGCCAGACTCCACATGCATGTCTCACAGTGGGCTCTAGGGCCCCAGTGGGATGAGAGAGAGAGGATAACTTGGACAGTCAGGTCCTCCTCTCCAGCTCAGTGCAACAGGATCTGTTATGGTGGCAGGACTCCAGCAATCTGGTTCTAGGAGTCCCTTTCCAGACCCCTCCTCATTCCCAAACTCTGACTACAGATGTGTTGGGATGGGGATGGGGTGCCCATCTGGGACACCACAGGACCCAGGGCCTGTGGTCACCTGTAGAAGTGCACCTGCACATAAACATGCTAGAAATGAGAGCAGTGCTTTATGCTCTTCAGGCCTTTCAGCACATCCTTCTACAAGAAACCCTGTTGATCCAAACAGACATGTGCATGATGTGGTACATCAACAAGCATGGGAGCACCGACTCATATCCTATTTGCAGGGAAGCAATGCGGGTCTGGAGCTGGGCAGTTCTGCACAGGGTTCGTCTCCTAGTGGTCCACGTCCAAGGCATGCAGAACGTTCTCGCATACAGTCTGTCTCACCAGGGTAAGAGCCCACAAATGGGCGCTAAAGCAAGAAGTTCTAGATAACATCTTCGACCTTTGGGGTCATCCGGAAGTGGATCAGTTCACAGACCCATCAAATGCTAAAGTTCCCAAGTTTTGCTCGCTCAATCCCGGGCATGCTGCTTTCTGGCAAGACGCACTGTCACTTTCTTGGACGGAGATTTCTGTACGCATTCCCTCCCTTTCCAATCTTACAGAGAGTGTTGATCAAGCTTCTGACAGAAGGAGCACAAATGGTATTGATAGCTCCGTTTTGGCCTTGACAAAGCTGGTTCCCGCTGCTTCAGCAGCTAGCAGTGGAACCTCTGATCCCTCTACCTCTGTCTTACGATTTCCTGACCCAGGACGGGGGCACACTGTTACATCCAAGGCTAAAGACCCTTCATCTACATGCGTGACACTTCAAGACATAGCTGCTTCTAGGTATGGGGTTTCCCCAAGGGTAGCTCAAATTTTGGTAGAGGCATGAAAGTCATCTACCCAAACTACCTACACCATGAAGTGGAAACGATTTTCCATCAGGGCCACCTTGAAAGATTTGGATCCTTTCTCATGCCCCGCTTCCCAGGTCATGGAGTGTCTTCTACACCTATCGGATCTGGGCTTGAGCTATTCATCACTGAAGGTGCACCTAGCAGCCATCTCTGCCTACCATGATCCAATAAGAGGCAAGACAATGGCTCAGTTAGAGGTCTCCAAAACTTTTCTGAAAGGTATTTTGCATCTGAAACCCCCGGTGCGTAATCTTGCTCCACCATGGGACCTTAATTTTGATCTTACCTCCCTTCGAGACAGCAAGTACTTGCGATATATGCTTTTTGTCCTGGAAAGTGCTCTCTTTAGTTGCAGTTACCTCTGCCAGTAGAATTTCCAAGCTTCAGGCCTTAATGTGTAGGGTGCCTTATTTGATTTTTTACAGCGACTGAGTGGCTCTGCACACAAATCCTGTTTCTTCCTAAGGTTGTTTTGGAGACTACCCTTAATCAGTCTATAGAATTGCCAGTATATTCCCTCAAGCATTCTAATTGGGGGGGAAGCCATCCTGCATACGTTAGACGTTCACAAAATTTTACATTATTACATGAACAGGACAAAAGATGTCCGCAAGACTGATCAGCTTTTTGTTTCTTTCGCACCAAAAAGGGAGGGTGCGGCAGTTTCCAAACAGTGCCTTTCAAAATGGCTGGCAAACTGCATTACTTTTTGTTACCAGAAGTATGGTAAAGTCCTTATGGGACAGGTAAAAGGACATTCTACCAGGGGAATGGCTGCTTCCACAGCCTGTTTCAGAAACTTAGCTGCTGCAGACATCTGCGCGGCAGCTACTTGGAGTTCTGTCCACACTTTCACGAAATACTACAGTTTGGATATTGCCTCAAGATATAGGGCCAGTTTTGAACTAGCAGTGCTTCAGGGACTCCTGTCCTAATTTTTCCTTGTTTTCTACTGGGATTATGTTCTAGCCTCCCATGTTTTTCCTTGTCCCTTGGACTATTTACTGCTTGGGACTCAGTCCTACAAGTAATTATCTACTGCAAGAGCCCTCTCGAAGTAAGATAGTACAGTTACGTAAGAAGTTACCATAACAGTAGATCTTCGAGAGAGGCTCTTGCAGTAGGTAACCTTTTCCCCCACCCACCTTCCCCCTCTTTATTTACAGCTGTCTTTCCAGAAAGGCATTTTTTTGATTCAGTAAACTCTTCCCATTCTCCTGTCATGAACCTTGGAAGTCTGCGGCAGGAGAACTGGAGGGCGGATGTGGGGACCACCCACTTTATAGTGTCACACTCACGTCCATCATGTGACGGGTGGGCGATCCCCCATCAGACACTGCTAGCAAAAGTTTCTGTGTGGTTCTGACACCAGGGGGCACAGTCCTACAAGTAATTACCTACTGCAAAAGCCTCTTGAAGATCTACTGTTACGGTAAGTTCTTCTGTAACTTGTACATTTTATCCATGCTGTCTGGCAGTTGCCTTTCCCTTTAAGATTCACCAGAAACATCTTCAAGCTGGCTCTTCCCACCCACCTGGGTGGTAACTCCCTTGGCTCCACCCCATGACACCAGATCTCCCTTTACGCTGGAAGAAGCAGGTTCCCTCCTTACCGCTCCCGCGTTGAGTAGGCTCTGGCTCTTAAATCTTCAGATTTACTTCCAAAACTTACACTGAAACTCATTTGAGTTTCGTCTTCATATCGATCTTCGATCACAACTGCAAAGAAGTTACCGGCCCGCCGGCGCAGCGGTTGGATTTCTGCTTGCGACGCCAGCGACCCGGGTTCGGGAACGAGCCCGGGAAGCTGGAGGGCCGGCCGGGGGAGAGGGCTTGAGCGTCCGGGACTGCTCGTCCTCTCTGGGGGGGAGGGGGGATCCAGAGCCCGCGCTTGACTGTCCCCAGGTGGAGACCTGAGGCGCAGCAAGGCCGATGGCAGGAAGAAGGGGTGGCGTGCCAGGCGTCGTGCTCCAGGCGTCTTGGCGTCAGGGGACCTGGCTGCGTCGCCGGTAAGAACACGGAGAAAAGCACCTCGGCGGTTCCCGGTGAGCAGAGCACTAGGCCCCGACCCTCAAAGCCCTGCCTGCCCAGAGACAGCATCCCGGCGAATTCCAGTAAGTCTCGGGTGTAGGGCCCCCACCCGTACCCCGCCTGGGAGGTAAACCAAAGCTCCGTGGGGATGGACTGCTCTGGTCTACAGGCAGGTGGCGGCGAGGCTGAAAGGCCGTAGAGTGTCTCCCGAAGAGAGGGGGACTGCGGGGGAGAGGAGGGGAAAAAAAAAAAAAAAAAAAAAACAACTGCAAAGAAGGATAAATCTTTGCCCAGATTTCACCAGTGCCCACGTGAGCAGATGATGTTGTGTACCGACCCTCAGGCCTTGTATACTGTCTGGGCCACAATCACGATCCACAGGCCTGTGACGTGTTGGTCATTTCATCTGAATGTCCCGGAGGACTGAGTTTCCCACCTAAAATTGGGTTGTCTGGAGAAACGTTATCCACTGGTCAAATCAAAGGATGCTTGTTCGGTGGTCTCCGTGGCAGAGGGGTCTGCCAAGTAGTTAGAACAACTTAAGGCCTTCGAGGAGGAGGCAGCCCAGGCTGTTGCTCAGTCCTCTTCTGCCTCAGCCTTTGTTCCACTCCAGTTGGGCTTCACCTGTTTGGCCTCCTTCAAGGAGCTGTGCCAGTCCCTCTCTGCCAAGGGAGAGGGCACTTCCAAGTCACACAGTTACCGCTCACGCAAGGAGGAGACCAAGAAGGATAAAGAGAAGACTCATCGTCATTACTCCTGGGACCGGGAATGTTCCTGCTGTCAGGAATCTTAGGTTTTGACTACACTCAAAACCGAGGCCTTGGTGGCTGGCTTCATAGTAACCCCCTTGGACCAGTTGGCTGAGATGCTGGCCGACGTTGCGGTCAAGATTTTTCTTGACCCTGTTGACCGGTTGTCATCTGAAGAGGCAGACAACTCTCTCTTCAGGATTCCGGTCCTGCCGGTGACCACTGACTGGTCGGCCCAGCCCGCTGAGCCGGACCCACTGGTCATCAGCCCAGACCAGGAGGATCCACAGACCTCATGACTCCCTCTGAGGTCCCCCCGTCGGCACCGCCGACAGTCGAGTTCTCGGTCATCTTCAACTTAGGAATCTAGCAAGTCCCACCGACATTGGCAGTCTTGCTGTCTGCACCATGGTAAATGGCACCGCCACTACTCATCTTTGTCCTCCTTGGGTGAGGAGAGGTTTTGGCGCAAATTGCATAGATGCTACAAAGACCTTGTGGCAATAGTACTGTCCAGGACAAAGCCATCAGCGGCTACCACCCTGACCATTACCTGGCTATCACCCGAAAGGCTGACACCGACTCCTGTGGTGGGGCTGTTCAACACAGTTCCTCCCCCAGCAGTGCTGGTTCACACCACATCGGCTCAGCTGAAGCATGCTTCTGCACCGATCGTGGTGGAGACGCCACCTAAGCAGCCGACAACCAGGGCTCCAACCAAGGAGGACTAAGAGTCTTGGTCGGCTAAGGGGCTTCCCTATCGGCTGTCAGTCACCCTTATGCCTGACCGTTCGCAGTGGGTTGATGGTGACAGGTGGTCACCCACTTTATGCGGAGTCCAAGGATTTCCCCTTGCACTCCCATCCACTGGACACAGAGTCAGTCAGGGATCTCTCCACGGATGAAGGCCCTACTTTGTTCATGGGCATTCTCCGCCGAATCTACGGGGATGAAGCTAGAGCCCGTCCAAAAGCAGGCTCGATATCCCCTTACAGACATTTTGGACAAAGGGGATTCTCCGACGCAGGCCTTCCCAGTGACTGAGGTCATTGTTGGCCCTGCCCTGGAGCTTTGGCAGCACCCTACCTCTTGCCTTGCACCCTCAGCCCGGATGGCCCACAAATATACGGTGTCCTCCAGTACCCTTTCTGGGTTCACGGAGCACCCTCGGCTGAGGGGTTGGTGATTGTGTTTCGGCGCTCTGGCAATACTGGGTACGTCAATAGACCACCAGACATAGTCCAAGAAATTGGACCATTCGGCCAAAAAAAGTCTATGTTGCTTCCTTGCTAGGCCTCCACCAGGGGAGCACGACCGTCTCAATGGCACACTTCTCTGTCATGCCATATTAGGCTCCCTGGACGGAGTGATTCCTCACCTTCCTGCAGATCTTCATAACACGATCAAACAGGTCCGAGACCAGGGTAGGGCAGTGGTGAAACAGCAACTCAAGACAGCTATGGAAATTGGTGATTCTAGGGACATGGATATGTTGTTCATCCACACTTTTTGGCAGGTTCCTTGCCGCTTTAAATCTTGCCAGAAGGTCTTCAAGCTGGCTCCTCCCACCCACCCGGGTGGTAAAACTCTCGGCTCCGCCCCATGACGCCAGATCTTCCTTACCGCTTGGAAGCTCAGGTTCCCTCCTTAGCGCTCTGTGTTTTCGACTGGTTCCTGGAAATTTCGGTCTTCGAAATCATTTGGAAGTTTTCTGAAACGTCGATCCTTTCTTCTTCGCTGCAGCGATGGCTCATTCTTTTTCCGGCCCCGAGAGGCACCCGGTCAATTCCTCCAGGAGAGACCCGCACTCCACGTGCGTTTACTGCCTTGACCTGAATCATGATCCTCAGCTCTGCGAGTTTTGTTGTGCTCTTTCGACCAGCTCTCTGGAGGACCGCGCGGCCCGTTCAGGGCTCGGTGATAATTTCCCGCTCGGAGAAACTCCTCGGATCGTCGGGCAGGTCCGTGATCGCCGCTTCGAGCAGCTTGATCTTCTTCCTCCTCCGGGAGGGGTGGACTCCTCCTCTTCCTCGGTCGGCGCTTATCCCACTCTCCTTGGGTTCTCCTCATGCAGCTTTGTTCAAGGAGCTTCACCAGTCCCTTTCCTTGAAGGGAGAGGGACCTTTGGGACCTGCCTCTCGGCCCAAGTCTAAGGAGCCGCAGACTAAGTCCTTTCGTCGGCTCCGGAGGGAGCGGGAGAGTTTCCCCTCCCCTGCCGGCCGACGCTCGATTTCGGTCGAGGATGCGGCTTCGGCCACTGGCCTCACAGTGTCCCCGTCAGGTCAGCCGGCCAGGACCCCCGTCGATGTGGCCGAGCCTCTTGACCCGTCATCTGGGCTGTCTTCTGCTAGTGCTGCCATCTCTTCGCTGGTTCCCCCGGCGGAGGCTGAGGTTCTGCCGGTACCTTCGGGTCGGCACTCCTCGGCCTTTTCTTCCGAGCCGAAGGAGGAGCGGGCATGCTCCGCTCCTTCCCAGGCCTGCCCTCAGTTCCCCCGAGGATTCGGGTCTCGGTCACGGTCCTCCTCTTGGTCTAGCCGCTCACGCCGACCTCGGCGTTCTCGGTTGGGGCACCGAGTCAAGTGGCATTGCCATTCTTCCTTGTCCCACTCCTCGGATGAGGAGTGGCTTCGATGCCGTTGGCGTCGACGTTACGAAGAGTTTATGTGGCAGCAGCTGTTGTTGTCCGGGAATCAATCGACCCCGATTCATTCTCCAGCTAGTAAGCAGCCTCCGCCAGGTCGGCCGACGCAGCCGCTCAAGGCAGTCAAGGTGCCCTCTCCGGGGCCGGTTGCTCGTCCGATCCCTGCTGCCCCACTGTCCTCGGTGGAACCCAGGCCGGGCCATGACCTGTCCCGCAGGTTATTTGTTCCCCTCACTCCCACCAGCCCTCGGCAAACGAAGAGTGACTCAGGCCTGCGGCAGCTTTTTGAAGACTTCTCGGAGTCCGAAATCGACTCCGCTATGTTTCCTAGCAGGGAGGACTCAGGGTCTTCCTCGGAACATTCTGTGGACAACAGCCCATAGTCCTTTATGGGTCTGCTCCAGCTCATCTCGGAATTCACCGGGATGCAGCTTGAGCCCGTTTTCAAATGGGCCCCTTACCCGCTTACGGAGATTCTTGACCGAGGGGGCTAACCCTCGGAGGCCTTCCCGGTGGCTGAGGCAATCGTGGGCCCAGCCTTGGAGCTCTGGCAGCGGCCTATTTCCTGCCCTGCGCCTTCGGCCAGGGTGGCCAGGAAGTACCCTGTCCCTGTCGGTTCTCTGCTCGGTTTCTCGGAACACCCCTTGGCTGAAGGGGTTGTTACCGACAATGTTTTCCAATGTTTTGGAAATGCTAGGGATGTGGATAGGCCCCCTGACAAGGAGTCCAAAAGGATGGACTATGTCGGGCGCAAGGTTTACGCTGCGTCCTCCCTAGGCCTCCGACAGGCCAGCTCGGTGGCACTGATGGCACACTTCTCCCACGCCCTTTTGGGCTTCCTGAACGAGGTCCTCCCTCATCTCCCGGCCGACCTGCGGACCACGGTCCGGCGGGTGCGGGACCAGGGTAGGGCGGTGGCGAAACAGCAGCTCCAGACTGCTCTGGATCTGGGCGACTCCTGTGCCAGATCGGTGGTGGCCGCAGTGGCCATGCACCACAGGGCGTGGCTGAGGTTATCCTCCTTCTCTTTGGAAACCCAGCACAAGTTGGTGGACATTCCCTTCTTGGGGACTGACCTTTTCGGCCCTGGAGTGGAGGGACACCTCCAGGGGCGAGAAGTCCAATGCCACTCCGGACTCAGTCACTCCCGCCCGGAGGGACAAGGGCAGCCGACAGCCTTTGCGTAAGCCCCTTTGCCCCCCAGCCCCTGCGGCTCGACTGGCCCAGCACAAGGGCCAGCAGGCGTGTGCTGGGTGGCCTGTCGCCAGACCAGCGTCTTCCTCCAAAAGGAAGCAGGGAGGTAGGGATCCAAGAGCCCCCTCGGCCTCTTCCTCCGCCAAGCCTGCCCAGTGACGGGCTAAGGGGCGCTGTCCCCGGCCCCGTCGTCCCTGCCCAGGTTTCCTCGTGGGGGGACGGCTCCGCACCTCTTCCTCTTGGGTGGTGCTTAGGGTAGGTCCTGTCGCGGGTTGTGAGCAGGTTTTTCCCCTTTTTGAGCCGTTGCCCCATGGGGATCTTGGGTCCACAGCCTCTTCGTCGGCCCGCTGAGCCGACTTGCCTGGCCCTCTAATTAGAGGTGATCAGGAAGGTGGTGGACCCTCCTTCTGACCCTGGGTTCATGTCCAAGTATTCCTGGTCTCAAACGGACGGGGGGGGTCTTGCGCCCCATCCTTCTGCACGCCTGGATGGTCTCTCTCCCAGATATCCCATCCTCAGAACGAGGCGTGCGGCTTCTTCCTGGGTCTCCAGGATGTACGTACTCCTCGTTCCGTCCGTTTCTTGGGAGACTCCTCCCTTTCCTAAGCGGGAGATCTCCCTACGAGTTCCTGGCAGGCCCTTCGTTCTGTGCTCAGCAGTTTCTGCGGCATTGAGGGGTCCGGGCGTAACCCCACCTGGATGGCGGCCTGATTACGACCCTTCCAGGCTCAGACTGGTCTCCCTTTACCGGAGCCACGTTGGAACTTGTGTCTTAGCGGGTGATGCTTCTTCAGGACTAGGCTCGACTCTTGAGTCTGAGCTCTGCTCCTGGTGGACAGGGCTGAGGTTCTTCCTCCCTTACCTAGTCAGGTCTGACTGGGCAATTGCGCCCTGCTGGGATCTCCTGCACCTCCTGGGCCTCATGGCGGCCGGCTCCAGCGTGGTCTGTTTGACCTGCTGGTTCATGCGTTCCCCTAGTGGGGACGGGCCAGCCAGTGGTCACAGTGCTGTGTTCCTCGGACCAGTTCGTGACTACAGCCCAGGAGTTAGGGGAATGCTCCCCCTCGGACCGTTCCGCTCCTGCAGGAGAACATCTTGTTTGTTCGCCCTGAGTCGACGGTCTTCTCCGACCGATGTTTCTCGGATGGGTGGGGGTGCCCATCTAGGGGAATACAGAGTGCTTCGCCTCTGGTCCTCTCGGGAGTCCCGATGTCCTTCCTACCCGCTGGAGCTCCAGGTGGTCCGCTTAGCTTGCACCGCTCGCTCCGTTTGTGCGGGGTCTAGTGGTTTAAGTCCATGCAGACAACACCACAACCATGTGCTACCTACCCCGCCAGGTTCGGTCGAGCCCCTTGCCTCGGCGTAAGGAGGTTCTCCGCATTGGGTTTTTCACGCAGTCGGAGGCGGTTTCCCAGCCATTTGATGGCAGGAGCCTCCAACTCCCTGACTGATGCCCTAAGCTGGACATAGGCTGCGCCTCTCGAGTGGTCTCCCCTGTCGGAGGTAGCACAGGATCTTCTCCCTCCTCCCTCCAGGGAGAATACGAGGCTGAGACTGTTTCATGCCCGCCTCCTCAGCAAGGTTGCTGTAGGGGATGCCATCGAGCCCGTGGACCCCGGGCCCTTCCACGCTTCTCCCCCATTTCCCGTGACCTACGGGCACGGCGAGGAGGGACTAGGCGCAGGCGATGCTGGTAGCCCCAGACTGGATTCCAACTCTGGTATCCAGCTCTCCTCAGTCTCAGCCCCAGGCTCCCGAGGTGGCTTCCAGTCCGCCCAGTCCTGATTTCTGTTTTCAGGGAAAGGTTTTCCATCTGGACCTTCAATCCCCGCACCTGAATGCCTGGTCCCTGTGCGGCTAGGGGCCAGGCCTTGGGTCCTCCGGCAAGGTCCTCAACGTTTCAAGGCGTCCTGCTAGAGGTCGGCCAACATGCTCGCCTTCTCCATTTGATGTGATGGGATAGGGCCTGGCCCCTCTCCCGTCCCCGGGCGAGCATTCCGGACCATCTGCGGTCCATTCTTTGAACTAGGGCTTCGGCCGACAACCCTCTAGGTGCTTCTGTTGATCACCCCTGTCTTCCGGGCGCGGGCCGGAAGGCAGTCGGTGGCGCAGATGAGGTGGTCTGGCCCTTCTCTAGGCCTCGATCACACCTCCCCTTTGGGGGAGAGTATCCCCATTTCTGTGGGACCTGCGCTGGTATGGGCTTAGCTCACGGGCAAGCCGTTCGAACCGTTGCACAGGTGCTAGTTTCCCCCCACCTGTTGTGGACGGACACCTTCTTGGGGCTACTCTGCCATCCAGAAGGAAGGGAGAGTTCCAGGTGCTCCTTTGAATCTCCCTATTTGGTCTTCCACAGGGACAAGGTTGTCCTGCGCCCCACCCAAAGTTCCTTCTGAAGGCGGCGGCGGAGTGTTCCCTATCTGGGTATTGTCTCTGCTGGGGTTCATCCCCATTCACACCTCAGAGGCCGCATATAGGTTCCATGGGACCCTATTTAATGCTCACCTACCCAGGGAGCGTAAGGCTGAAGTTCGGGATAGGTTCGCCAGCTGTTTGTCATCTACGCTGGAGCCGCACCTGGCAGACCTGCAGCCAAGCGGACGATAAGTGGGTGGGTCACCTCCTGCATAGGCCTCCGCTATAGGTGGGCGGGCATGGAGCCTCCCAGAGGGATAAGTGCTCATTTTACCCGCCCTTCCGCTGCATCGGTGGCTGCTTCCGAGGATACTTCGGTCCAGGATATCCGCAGGGCTTCTGCCCGGAAGCAGGCTTACCGTTTCCCCTTCCACATCGACCTTGGGTCACGCCGGGATGTTGGTCAGGGCCTCGGTTCTCCAGTCTTTCTACTTAAGTAAGGGGTCATGCCTTGCCCTCCTCCTCGGGAGAACTGCTAGGAGTCTGCCAATAAGTGTGGATGAACAACATATCCATGTCCCTAGAAATACAGGTTACTCACCTGTAACAAGAGTTCTAGGAATGGTATATGTTGTCATCACCACCATTCTCAACCTCCCGACTTTGGCGCTTTAACCTGGCTTCCAGCGGGCTAGATCCTGGCGTCATGGGGTGGAGCCAAGAGTTTTACCACCCGGTGGGTGGGAGGAGCCAGCTTGAAGACCTTCTGGCAAGATTTAAAGCGGCAAGGAACCTGCCAACAAGTGTGGATGAACAACATATACCATTCCTAGAACTCCTGCTACAGGTGAGTAACCTGTATTTCTTGTGCCTGCTCTGTGGCGGCCGTGGTTGCCATGCACTATAGGGCTTGACTGCAGATCTCGACTTTCACGGCAGATGCCCAGCACAAGCTGATGGATGTCCCCTTTTTTTGCATCGACCTGTTTGGGTCTGGTGTGGAGGGTCATTTCCAGCACATTGAAAAGTCCAGAGCCACCTTGGACTCTGACATCCATCCAGAAGGACCCCAAGGGCTCCAAGCAGCAGAAGCATAAGTCCTTTCAGTCTTCCACCCTTGAGGTAAAACCAGCCCAGCATCACTCTGGACAGCAGGCTCAGTCCTGGAGACATCGGGCCAAGTCCGTGGCCTCGGTGGTCCGAAAGCCTGGAGGGAAGGGACCTGGTGGTTCCTCAGCTGGATCCTCCTTCAAGTCTGCTCAGTAACGGGATGGGGGTCACCATTCTCCTGCCAGCCATGCCTCCCCTGTGTCCTCCTGTGGGGGGCTGGCTCAGCCACTACCTTTCTGCTTAGTCTGTTGTTACCATGTACAGGTGGGTTCTAGAAGTGGTCGGTCTGGATCTGCTTCTAGAATTCGAGCAGTACCCTCCAACCTGAGCCCATGCCCCAAAGGGGGGACTTGGTAACTGCAGACACTTGGTCGGCTCTTCGAGATGACGTTAGCCCAGCTCCTCCGCAAGGAGGTCATGGTCAGAGTTGTGGATACTCCGGAATACCCAGGGTTTTGTCTCCAGGTACTTCCTGGTGCTGAAGCAGATGGGGGGGGTTAGTGCCCCATTCTAGATCTGCATGGCCTGAGCAAATTCCTCAGGTCCTGTACCTTCAGGGTGGTAACTCTGTCCCAGCTCATACCAACTCTGGAGCAAAACATGTGGTTTTGCTCTCTGGATCTTCAAGACGCATTCTTTTACATCCCGATTCATCTGTCCCACCGAAGGCTCCTCCACTTCTGAGCAGAGGGGGCGCTTTATGAGTTCCAAGCCATGCCTTTCTGCCTGTCCTTGGCCCCTAGGGTCTTCACCAAATGCATAGCAGTGGTGGCATCTTACCTGAGGCACCGAGGGGTGCAGGTGTACCCCTACCTGGATGACTGACTGATAGCAGGTCCCTCCAGGCAGGAGGTGTAGCGGTCCAGGGACCTGGCCCTCCAGACCTACATCAGCCTTGGCCAATGAGGCCAAGTCAGAACTCACGCCCTCGCAGGTGATCGGCTTCATCGGGGTCAGAGCTCAGCTCCTGGTGGACAGAGCAGAGGTTCTCTCCTCCAGTCATTTCTGGTTGGGCACTTGCGCCCTGCCCGGGACTTCCTGTGCCTTCTTGGTTACATGGCCTGCACCAACATGGTCCTATGGGCCCATTGGCATATGCCCTCCCTGCAGTTGGAACTGGCCAGCCAGTGGTCTTGGCGCAAACATCACTTCAACTAGCTAGTCCCTGTGACCCAGAGGATGTGGGACACCCTCTAGTGGTGGCTTTTCCCAGAGCATTTGCAGGAAGGGATCCCATTTGTCCACCCCGAGCCAACGGTCATCCTGACGACTGACACCTCTCTCACGGGCTGGGGAACACAGAGTACACGGGCTCTGGACCTTCCAAGAGTCCCAATGCCACATCAACCTGCTGGAACTCCGAGTGGTTCAGCTAGTCCTGACCGCATTCACTTCATTTGCCTGGGGTCAAGTGGTCCAGGTCCAGATGGACAACAACAAGACCATGTGCTACCTCAACAAGCAGGGTGGGACGCACTCCCTGCCTCTGTTCAAGGAAGCTCTCCACATCTGGACCCTCATGCGCAGCCTGGAGGCAGATCTCCTGGCCATCCATGTTGCAGGAGTCTTTAGTCAGCTGGCGGATGCCCTCAGCCGGGTGGTTAAGGCATCTCGCAAGTGGTCCCTCCACCCGGAAGTAGTTCATAGTTTGTTCTCCCAGTGGGGCACTCCTCAGGTGGACCTGTTCGCCTCCAGGGAGAACGCAAAGCTGAGGCTGTTTTGTCCCCTCAGGGCTTGCTGCAGGGGGATGCCTTCTCGAGGCCATGGACTCCAGGCCTCTTCTATGCCTTCCCTCTGCTTCGCTTGATCCACAATGTGCTCCTCAAGGTCAGGAGGAACAAGGTACAGGTGATCATGGTGGCTCCAGACTGGGCCCACCAGTTTTGGTACCCCAATCTCCTTAGCCTCAGCAACAGGCTCCCGAGGTGTTTTCCAGCATGCTTGGACCTGCTCTCCATCAATCGGGAAGGTTCTCCACCCAGACCTTCAATCCTTGCACCTGACAGCCTGTTTCCCGAGCGGCTAGAGTTCCAGGCTTTGGGTCTTTCTGAAGACGTCCTCGCTGTCATGGAGGCATCTAGAATGGAATCTACTAGAAAATGCTATGCCTTCAAATGTAAGAGATTCTCCATTTGGTGCCAGGGCAAGGGGCTGGACCCTTCAACCTCACCTGTGACTAGCATTTTGGACTATCTATGGTCTCTCTCCCAAGGGGGACTTTGGTCAATGACCCTTAAGGTGCACCTGGCAACCATCTCTGCTTACCAGGCGTGGGCTGGTCAGCAATTGGTGGCACAGGAGAAGGTGGTCTGGTGCTTTTTCAAAGGCCTTGACCATGTTTCCTCTCTGGTGTGAGAACCACCACCACCACCGTGGGACTTGATGGTTTTGGCAAAGCTTATGGGCAAGCCATTCAAACCAATGCACAGGTGTGAGATGTCTCACCTGTTGTGGAAGACTGCCTTCCTGGTGGCTGTCATGTCAGCCAGAAGGATCAGTGAGCTCCAGGCACTCTCGGTGGAGTCTCCTTGCCTGCTCTTCCACAGGAACAAGGTTGTCCTGTGCGCCAACCCGAAGTTCCTCCCAAAGGTTGTGTCAGAGTTTCACCTGAATCAGGTGATGACTCTGCTGGTGTTCTTGCCGAATCACACCTTGGAGGCTGAACACAGGCTCCATACTTTGGACCTGAGGTGAGCGCTCACTTGCTATAAAGAGCATACGGGCGGAGTTCGGAAGAGGTTCACCAGCCATTTGTCACCTACTCCGAAGTCGCACCTGGCAGACCTGCAGCCAAGCGGACATTTGGCTGGTGGATCACTTCCTGCATTGATCTCTGCTTTAGGGTGGTGGGTAGTGAGCCTCCCGGTGGGCTAAAGGCTCATTCCACCCACCATACCGCTGCAATGGTGCCTGCTTCTAGGGATGTCCCTATCCAGGAAATCTGCAGAACTGCTACCTGGAAGTCAGCACACACCTTCATTTCCCATTACCACATTGACCTCGAGTCACGCCGAGATGCTGCTTTTGGGGCCTCAGTTCTCCAGTCTCTGTTCCCTAAGTTGGGGGTGCGCACCTTACCTCCCTTCTCCCAGAGAACTGCTAGGAGTCTGTCAGACAGTGTGGATAGAACATCATATCCACGTCCCTAGAAACACGGGATCTTACTTCAAGAAACAGCTCTTGCAGCAGGTTACACCATTTGGACTGAAGCCGGCAGGCGCCAGGACCCCATGGAAATTTTCTAGCTAGCAATATTCAGCGGGGACCGCCCCCAACGTCGGTCCTGCCCCCGACATCAGGCATAGGACATAAGGAGGTGGTCCCTCAGAATCCCCAGTTCTTTTCCCGCTGTCGACTCGTCAGCATTGACCTCTCGGTCTACCTAGCGCACGACGACTACAGAACTTACTGTGGTTTTCAAACTGATGTTCTCTCCAACTCCTTCGCTTGAGGGTCACCTTTCTAAGTGTGCCTGCGGAAAACAGATCCCTTTCAAGGATCGTTACTCCTCCTGCGTGTGGTGCTTAGGCCCGGACCACAATATGAAGGCCTGCACCTTTTGCCAAGGGTTCAATAGCCGCACCAGGATCCGCTGTCAGAAGGCACTTCAGGCATATCTTCTGGAAGAAAAATTGAAAAGGATGGACCAAGAACCTTCCTCCAAGGGAAAATCTTCCTCAAAGGCCCATAAACACCAGGACAAGCACTGGGAGAAACTAAGGTCCAGATCCCCAAACCGGGCCTCGGACTCCTGCAGCTCAGGCTCCACTAGATCAGACCACTCTCCCTCCAGGTCTCAGTCCCAGCCCCCTCCCGGTTAAGGTCCAGGCTTCAGGTGACTCTTCTACGCTCCAGCCTATTAAGACTTCGAGGCCCTCGGCTTCCTCCACTCCCTTCAAGGCCTCTTCCAAATCTTTAGAGCACCATAAATCTTCCTCTTCTACCCCACATCAGGACACCGACTCCAGATTGGTCTCCCAACCTCCCAGAGGTCCTGACCCAACTCCTAGGAAGACCAAGGACCTGACGTCCCTGAGGCGGACGTCGGACCCGATGTCAGTTAAGCACGCCAAGTCGGCCAGGCGCTTGCTGGATCCAAGGACACCAACCAGACACCAGTCGCTGGCCAGGCGTTCACCAGATCCGGAGGCATCGGCCAAGAGACCGACATCGGCTTTGCACTCTCCAGAGCGGAAGACCGCCTCCCCCCCCCCGTCACCGGTGGACGCCGGTCACAGGAACTCTACGGAGGAGGATGCTACATTGCCCGAAGACCAGGCGGGCGACGCCGAGGGTACCGGGCTCCTGCAGGAACCTTCCCCAAACCTGGAGACGCCCATGGACCCAACGCCCAACTCCGGCGACAGACCACCGGTGCCAGGCCCGTCGTCGGGCATGAACATAGAGGAGGTAAAGGAACTCTTTACCTTCTGGTGGGACACTATCTGAAAGGATGTGTTCCCTGTTAAACCTCCTCCTCCTACTCCTTCTTCCCCTTCTTCACCCCCTCCTCCACCAAAGGGGCCAGCAGAATGACCACCAACCCTTAAGAAGTAGTCTCCACCTCCTAGGGGCATATCAAAAGACAGGAGAAGGCCTCCCTCAAGATCCTCATCAGGGTCTCTCAGCCCCAAGTGACCCAGATGGCGTCGGTACACTCTGTCAGGGGAGGATTCCAGATCGGACACCTCGGACTACTCTAGATCTCCATCTCCGCTCAGCATCTCCTCTCCTGACCCACATGACCTCCCCAGGTCTCCTCTGGATGATCCCTCTTTCACTGAGATCATGAGGCACATCCAGGAAAACATGGGGTGGGATGCTGAAGACCTTGACCCCGAACGACAACACCTTGCCCACTATCTTCGGCAGAAAGACCCAAAGCCTGTGGTAGTACCACCCTTGGTAGACACTTTCGTGGAAGTCACCAAGGCTGCGTGGAAGCGTCCACTCCTGCAGTGCTGAAGAAGGCTGACCACCTGTACAAGGCCCCGAGAGAGGACCAGTACTTGGCCCAACAACCTCTGGCAGACTCCCTGGTCATCACGGCCTTGCATGACCAGTCTCAAAGACCACAACATATGAGCACACAGCCACCGGACCAGGAATCCAAGCAACTGGATGCCCTGGAGAGACGCACTTAAGCGGCTACTACATGCACCATCAGGTCTCTGAGCTACCTCACCCACATGGTGCAGTTTCAGAATGCCCTGTGGGAACAGGGCCAGGACCTGGTCGACAAGCTTCCGGATGGCGATCAAAAGGCGGAGCTCCTCAATCTTCTCCGCACAGGGTCAGATGTGGGTACCCAAGTGCTATGAGCCGCATATGATTCTGTGGACTCATCTGCCAGAGCGGCAGCTTTAGGCATTTGTCTCCGGAGATGCTCTTGGCTCCGTATCTCCTGCTTCACCCCGGATGTACAGAAGAACATTCTTGACGTCCCGTATAACAGCGAAGTACTCTTTGGTGAGCCCTCGGAGAAGGTCATCACCAAACTCCAGGACGCTGGGAAGGCAGTCCGGTCCATACAGGCCATGTACAGATCCAGGCCAGGGTTCCTTTCTCAGGAACCAGAGCTGTTTTCGCAGCTGGCATCAAAGGCAGCAGCCACGTTCTGGCCAGCAGCAAAGGGGCACTTTTCAGCATAAAGCCCAGGCGAAGTCGTCCCCAGGCAGAGGCCAACGTTACATGAAATCGGCCCAGCCCGCAGGGACAAATGCTGCCACAGCATGACTCCTTCCCAGTCCCGTCCTTCCTCTGGATCAACGGGCGCAAAAGGTCGGGTTAGCATCACTTGCCACTTTTCAGGGTGGCAGTCGATTACTGCCAACCGGTGAGTTCTTCAGTTGGTCAAGAAAGACCATTTCATAGAGTTTCTCGACCACCCACCAGCCAGACCTCCCCTGCTCTCCCATTACTCGGGTCAGCATGCTTTGCTCATACAGCAGAAAGTGCTCACGCTTCTGGAAAAAGAAGCTATAGAGCACGTACCATGGAACCAGAGGTCTAGGATATTATACTCACTTCTTCCTGGTTCCAAAGAAAACAGGGGACCTCCATCCGGTATTGGACCTCAGCGACCTCAACGAATCGGTCCTGTACAAACGCTTCCGCATGGTGACCCTCCCAGGTCTGATTCCCATGCTCAAGCAGGATGCCTTTCTAGTGTCTCTGGACATGCAGGATGCCTACCTGCACATACCCATTGCTCAAGCGCACAGGAAGTTCCTGCATTTCGAGTTTCAAGGTCGCCACTATCAGTTCCGAGCCTTTCCCTTCGGGCTGTCATCGACACCTCGGGTGTTCACGAAGTGCATGGTGGTCATGGTGGCATCTCTGAGGAGACAAGACCACTACATGTTCCCCTACCTGGACGACTGGCTTCTCAGGGCGCCCTTCCGGGAGGTCCTGATGTCCGCCATTCACCATACTCGTCTCTGTTCGAGACGTTGGGCATTATCATCAATCACGAGAAGTCACGCCTGGTTCCATCTCAGACTCTGCAGTTCTGGACACCATCCAGGGGAAAGCCTTTCTCCCCCCGGACAGAGCGGAACACATCAAATCCCTCATCAGGGACTTTTTGGCGAAGGCGACTGTTCCTGCCAGACTGGTCCTTCGCCTGCTCGGACACATGGCTGCGGCCATTGCAACAGTCCCACTAGCCTGTCTCCACATGCGGGTAACCCAGTGGATGTTAAGGGTCCAGTGGGATCAAAAGCGAGACCATCTGCAGCACCCAATCCGGATCACGAAGGCCGCAATCCGGGATTGGCAATGGTGGCTAGATTCGAGGAATCTATTGATGGGAGTCCCCTTCACTGTGCCGTCTCTGATTGTGACACTTTCCACAGATGCTTCAGGACTAGGATGGGGAGCACACCTTGACAGTGTTCGGTCTCAGGGCCTGTGGACGGCCCAAGAATCTCACCTCCACATAAACATCCTGGAAATGAGAGCGGTTCCTCACGCCCTGCAGGCCTT
This sequence comes from Neoceratodus forsteri, assembly GCA_016271365.2. Taxonomy (NCBI): domain Eukaryota; kingdom Metazoa; phylum Chordata; order Ceratodontiformes; family Ceratodontidae; genus Neoceratodus; species Neoceratodus forsteri. Next base: position 93,971,525 of record CM057451.1, read on the forward strand.
CCAGTCGGAGATCCCACCAGGTACTCTTCTGTTACAAACAGACAGTTCCGCGGTGATGTATTACCTCAACAAATAAGGAGGCACCCACTCCTACCCGCTTTGCAGGGAGGTCATGACAGTGTGGGATTGGGTTTTGCAACACGGCGCAAACCTCATTGCTGTTCATGTCCCAGGTGTGGACAATGTCGTCGCAAAAGGGCAAAAGAGACATTCTCAGGCCAAAGTCCACAAATGGGAACTACTCTAGTAGGTAGTAGAGGATCTGTTTCTCAGATGGGGCACACCAGAATTAGACCTTTTCACGTCCCCATCCAATGCAAAACTGCCCAATTTTTGCTCACTAGATCCAGGGCCTGGTGTTTTCTGGCGAGACGCATTGTCCCTCTCCTGGGCGGGCTGATTCCTCTATGCCTTCCCCCCCTTTTCCGTTGATCCAGAGGGTTCTTCTGAAACTTCGCAGATAGCAAGCGATGCTAATACTTATCGTGCCGTTTTGGCCCAGGCAGATCTGGTACCCTCTTTTGCATCAGCTGTCCCGGGAACCTCCAGTGCCGCTGCCAATCAGCTCCCACTTGCTGTCTCAGGAGGTAGGTTCCTTGGTCCATCCAGACCTATGTTCCCTGAAACTACAGGCTTGGCTCCTAGAGACATAGCCATGATGTGACACGGGGTCTTGCAAGAGGTAGCAGACATTCTGGCTGCTGCTAGGAAACCGGCGACCTATGCCATGAAGTGGCGCAGGTTTTGTATATGGGTTCAAGCACGCGGTTTTTCACCTTTGGATTGTCCAGAGAAGTTAGTTTTGGACTACCTACTGTCTCTTTTCCAGTCAGGCTTGGCTTACTCCTCGATTAAGGTACACCTCTGTGCCATCTCAGCCTATCACGTCCGTGTAGGCCAATGCACTATAACTCAGCTGGACACAACACGAGCCTTCCTGAGGGGTGTCCTCCACCTTAGGCCCCCGATTAAGGATCCGATTCCACCCATGGAATCTACCCTTTGTCCTGGAGCAGCTTACGCTGCCACCCTTTGAACCAGCCATGGATTGCGAGCTACGTCATCTTACTTGGAAGACGTTGTTTTTAATTGCCGTCACCTCGGCCAGAAGATTTTCTGAACTCCATGCACTTATGTGCAAAGATCCTTATTTGGTGTTCCACCGAGACAGGGTATCCCTACGGACTAATCCTAAATTTCTGCCTAAGGTGGTCTCAGCTCTCACCCTCAACCAGGATATCGATCTACCAGTGTACTTCCCTAGGTACTCTAATCGAAGAGAAGCCCTACTGCACACTTTAGATGTTCATAGGTGTCTCAGATACTACCTGACCAGAACCAAACTACACCAAAAATCGGACGCGCTTTTTGTCTCCTTTGCTCAAAGGATGATGGGAGCTCCTGTTTTGAAACAGTCGCTATCCAGGTGGCTCATTCAGTGTATCACGTTGTGTTACCAGAAGTGCAACCAACCCTTACCCAGCACGGTCAAGGGTCATTCCACCACAGGGGTGGCTACCTCCTTTGCAGCTTTAAAGAATGTGTCCACCTCAACTATTTGTGCTGCAGCTACTTGGAGCTCCATACACACTTTCATCAGGCATTATAGCCTGGACATTGCTTCGAGGTGAAGAGCAGATTTTGGTCTAGCAGTCCTTCAGGGACTTCTGTCCTAGGCTGATCTTCGTTCAAGGATTTCTACCTTCCCTCCTCCCAATGGTGTGGGATTTCCATTATTGCTTGGAAATCAGTCCTAATGGTGTAACCTGCTGCAAGAGCTGTTTCTCGAAGTAAGATAGTACCGTTACGTAAGAACTTACCATTAACAGTAGATCTTCGAGAACAGCTCTTGCAGCAGCAGGTACTTTTCCTCCCACCATCCCTGCTGGAGGTAGATTCTCATTCCAACATCCTTCTCCTAGGATCAGGTGTTCTCAGCATCTCTGATTGCCATTTGATGGCAGATCCTCAGTCTCCTCTTCTGATGTCATCTAGTGGCCGGGAGTCTCCAGCGGGAGAACTGGTGATTCTGGGGGACCGCCCCCTTATGTACTATGCCTGATGTCGGGGGCGGGACCGACGCCGGGGGCGGTCCCCGCTGAATATTGCTAGCTAGAAAATTTCCGTGGGGTCCTTCAGTCCAAATGGTGTAACCTGCTGCAAGAGCTGTTCTCGAAGATCTACTGTTACGGTAAGTTCTTACGTAACTGTACATTACTCTCCTGTAACAGTTTCTAGGAGTGGTATATGATGTTCATCCACACAGACCCACCCAATCTCCCCAGCTTTGGCGCTCACACTCTGCTACTAGCGGGCAAGATCTGGCGTCATGGGGCAGAGCCGAGGGAGCTACCACCCGGTTGGGTGGGAGGAGCTAGCTGGAAGACTTTTCTGGTGAACCTTCAAGGCAACAGCAACTGCCAGACAGTGTGGATGAACATCATATACCACTCCTAGAACTACTGTTACAGGTGAATAACCTGTGTTTCCCCTATTTTTAACTACAACTTCATTCATCCCTGGTGCTCCCTCCAGCAACGGACCTGTCATACAGGGTGCAGTACTGTTTGCTCTGAAACAGCCGTCCGCACTCACTAGCCCCCTAGAAAGGAATTGCAAGCACGAGGCCCAATCCCAGGTGCTCCCTCCAGCAACGGACCTCCGGTTTATGGTATGTCGAACCGGCAGTGTTCTACCTCCTCACTGCTCTGTTTACTAGCGTTTTAAATGCAATCCATGCTTTTAAAACTGCACTGTTTTTATCAATTTTTCTGTAAAGTATACTGGAATCTTAGTATTCTTACAACTTTACTGCTAAATTAATCAGAAGCATTTTTAGAAGCTAAATAAACTGGAATTTTAGTATTCTTACAGCTTTACTGCTAAATTAATCAGAAGCATTTTTAGAAGCTAAATAAACTGGAATCTTAGTATTCTTACAGCTTTACTGCTAAATTAATCAGAAGCATTTTTTTAGAAGCTAAATGAACAAACTGTTGCAACCACTGTTATATTCTTATTTATGCAAAGCACCCTGGAATCTGTAAGTACTTTTCAGCCTTAGTGCCATTTAATCAGAGGCATATTTTAAGTTTTAGTGCTAAGATAAGTAAATGAAGTCCAGCAACCTCTGCTATAACTTTCTTTCCTATATTTTATCCTGTTCCCTCCTCTTATGTAATTTTTACTTTCCAAATCTTTCAGCCTGTATTCTTTCCCTGTTTGCTTCCAACTCCTGTAACCACACTGTCTTCCCCTTCTTTTGTTCTGTAAAGTGCTGCAACTTGCAAATTGCCACACCCAGACTCCTGACTGATGCTCAGTCTCCTGTGCTCGTTACCCCCAACCACCATCTCTCCCTCCTTTCTTTTGTTTGTATATTCCATTTGTTTCCCCAATTTTAACTGCAGCTCTCTCTTCATACTTCCATTAGCAGAGGCTCGATCTTGGGTGCTCCCTCCAGCAACGGACCTCTCATTCAGGGCGTGGTACAGTCTGTTCTGAAACAGCCCCCACCCGCACTCACTCGCCCCTGAGAAAGGAACTGCAAGGTACGGCTGTGTTTCCACTAAGCCCTTCAATTTGAACTTCGGCGCCTTTCACTGGTATCTCCTGATTGGCTGGTTAGCCTTGCTCAGCCTCCCTACTAGCTACTCTGGTTTATGGTATCTTGAACCGGCAATGTTCTACCTCCTCACTGTTCTGTCTACTAGTATTTTGTCCCAGCCACCCACCCCGTCCCCGACCTCTATTAAATACTCCTAGGCTCCTCCTCTATTTACCTGTCACCTCTCACATTGGCTCCAGCGCGGCGTTGTCTACTTAAGCTTTCTCTCACTCAACTGGTAAACTAGCATTACATTGTAAACGAGTGCCCTCCACACACCTCTATACTCTTGGTTTTCTACACATTCCTAAGCATACCTTCTAACTCCTACTCTAGCATCTTCTCCTCTTTTCTTTTGCTCTTCCACTCGCCCCCCCTTTTCACTATTGTACTTTCTAATCTCTGCCCATCATGCACCCACTTGTCCTTGCCTGCCTCACCCTGCTCTTCTCCCCGTCATCCCTCCCTCCCTCTTATTTTCCTCCTGTTCTGCCTGCCCCTCCCCTGTGCACCAACTCCCTCTCCCGTGTACCACCTCCTTCCCCCCACCATCCCCTTATCCAGTGAGCCTCCCTTAACACACTTCCCCTGGCACGCTGCTGCCAGCATCCTTCGTAGCACCAGTATCCACCTGGCCTCCTTGCGAGCCCTCACATTCCACATCAGCTACTCTTTTAACAAGCCCAAGCCCGCCTCCTGCTGACTACTCCCCCGTCAAAAAAATGCCTGGCCATCCTAATAAGAACACTCATAACACTTCTGCTTATCACGGCTAGAGACATCAAACCCAACCCCGGTCCCCCCCCTCCCCATCTGCCCAAAGGTCTTAGGCTCCTGCACCTAAACATTAGAAGCCTACTCCCTAAAATTAACCTTCTGCAGCCACCCATGCTGCATCTCAGACCCTCCATCCTTACCCTTACTGAGTCTTGGCTCAGCTCAAAAATCCCTGACTCTGCAATCTCCATTCCTGGATACTCCCTCATCCATCAGGACTATAAGTCCAGGGGCGGGGAAGTTGCCTTGTACATACCAACATCTATAAATTACTCAGTCTGCCTCTCCACTACCTCTGCCTATGGAATGCTACTAGTAAAAATTTCCATCCCCATCTTTGTAGGAGGTTTCTACTGCTGCCCTAACTTCCCTGTCTAGTCCCTCTCCTCTATCACTGATCTTCTCTCTTCCCCTGGTGAACTCTTCTTCCTTGGGGATTTCAATGTCAATTAGCAGTCCGGTACCCTGTCCAAAGTCTGTAGCCATGTCTCTTCACTCAACTTAAAGCAACTCATTACAGACCCTACACAGCTTAATCACAAATCTGGTAAATACTCCCTTATCAACTGTGTACTGACGCCGCCACACCAGGTCATACTTTCTGGTATAGTTCCCGCATTTGCTGCACTTACATCACATGGTATACTGTGTACATAAATCCACCGTGCTAAATCACCCTGTCATTCTCAACTTTCATGCCTTCCGCTCCTTAGATCTAGCCTCCCTCCATAACGACCTGTCCAACATAGATTAATCACATATCACCACTGCCGCCTCTGTCAATACTGCATTGAGCTATTTCAGCTCGTAGTTTCTCAATGTCTGGGAACAGCATGCGCCTTTCAGAAATGCAAAGGTCCACGGAAATCACCTCCCCTGGGTCTCTGCTGAACTGCTTGTATGCCAACATACTAAAGACCAAGCCTGGGCAGCTTTCAAAACTTCTGGCTCCCCCCATGACATTCAACGCTACTGCACACTTTGTAACACATGCACCAAAATCGAGTACTTTCAAGCCTCCTTCCACAAAAATATCAACAACACTTCCAAATTCTGGAAGGTTATCCTTGCCCTATTTTCTCCACCTGCCCATTCCCCTTCATCTGGCCTTAAAGTTGGTTCTGACACATTAGATGAACCCCCCCCGTGGCAGCCAAATTTAACAGCTATTTCACTTCTTGTGCCTCCTCCCTCCTTGCCTCTTTTCCCTCACTTGTGACCAGTGTCCATACATGTTCCTCCCCACCTACCTCGCACCCTCAACCCCCCACCTCACACTTCTCCTTCAAGCCTGTACCACCCAAGGACACCCTGTGTATTTTATTGGCCTTGAACCCTTGCAAGGGAAAAAGCCCTAATGGCCTCAACCCCAAACTTCTCCACCTCTCAGCCAACTCTATTGCTCAGCCTCTGTCTACCCTTCTGAACCTATCCTTCTTACATTTATCAGTTCCTGATACCTGGAAGTCAGCTACTATTATACTCCTTCCTAAAGGTGGTGACACCTCCAACTCTGACAATTTCTGCCCAATCTCTTTATTTCCTGCTCTGGCTAAGCTCCAAGAACACTTGGCCCCAGAGCAACTCTCCTCCTTCCTTGACTCTGCCTCCTTTTTCAACACTTTCCTGTCTAGATTCCATAAAACCCATTCTACCTCCATCTCCCTCCTTCAGCTCACTGAGTACATACTCACAGGTATGCATCAGGGATGCATCACCTCTGCCATCTTTGTCGACCTGGCCAAAACCTTCGACACTGTCTCCCACTCCCTCCTTCTGAGCAAGCTGTCATTGGCTGGCCTCTCTGTATCAGCCACCAGCTGGTTCCGGTCCTACCTTATAGGTCAAACACAGTCAGTTAGAGATGGTACTTTACCTCCCCTCCCGATCAACTCTGGTGTCCCCCAAGGTATAGTACTCAGACCAATACTGTTTTCATCTTCCAAAATGACCTTCCTAATGCCTGCCTTTCCTTATGCATCCACATGTATGCAGACAACATGGTCTTATTCTCTTCTGGAACCTCCCCCTCTGATGTAGCCACCAACCTGTAGCAGGACTTTAACAACATCCAGCGCTGGTTCAACGCTAACCAACTCTCCATGAACTTGAAAAAAAAAAAAATGGCTCCAGGCAAAGGCTGTCCAGACTTGTCAACACCCTCTCTGGTACTATACTGGACAATGTTCCCACCTTTAAGTACCTTGGGTTATGGTTAGACAAGTCCCTCGACTTTTGGGCTCACACTGATGCTGTCCACAAAAAACTACTCCCTAGGCTCAGTGCTCTATACAGGCACTGCAGCTGCCTGCCACTGCAAACCCAGAGAGAAATCATCCAAAAGATGATTCTCCCCATCCTCGATTTCGGGGACATAGTCTACTGTTCTGCCCCTAAATCCACCCTCTCCAGACTGGACACTCTCTTTAATTCCTTCTGTCGCTTCATAATGGGTTGCCCTCCACTTACACACCACTGTGACCTTTATACCTCACTCTTCTTTCTCTCCCTTAATGCCAGATGACTTCTGCACAGTGGCAGTCTAGTTGAGAAGTTCCAGCTCAGATCTCGATCTCTCTCTCTTCTCCCCCTCCCATACTTATGCTCCCTCCTATCTCTCCCCCCTTCTATTCCCTCCGCAATTCCACTCATCGTACCCTTGCCCTTTCCCTACGGCACACCTCAACAGGTCACGACGCTTACTCCTTCAAGTTCCCTAATATTTGGAATACCCTCCCTCTTGAAATTTGCTCCACTCAATCTCGCCATTCACTAGCATGTCTCTTCCAGAAGCACACTATTCACCGTTGCACCTACAACTAACCCTTCCCTTCCTACCCCTTTTTTCCCCATCCTAACCTCCCAACACCCATATTCTTCCAGGTTCTCTGTCAGTCCTACCCCTCCCCCCCCCTGCATCCCCCTTTCTCTCTCTTTCTTCCTTTTCCAGGCAGAATCCCTTCTTACAGGGCTCTTCGCATCCTAAGGGGTGTAATTTCCCCAGCTTGCCTGCCGCCTCTAAATCTACCCTCTCCAGACTGGACACCCTCTGGAGAGATGTTCTCCCCGACTTGCCTTGCCTTATCCCACCCCCTCTTTCCCCTGCCTCTCTCACTGCCTTCCTTGGGGTGTTCTTCCCCAGTTTGCCCTGCTTTTTCCCACCCCCTCTTTCTCCATCCTTTCCTTTCTCTCTCTCACTTCCTTCATGTGTGGATACATACCCCTTGCAGGGTTTTCAGCATCCTGAAGGGGTGTAACCCCTCCCCCGGCTTGCCTTGCCTTCTTCTCCCCCTTCCCTTTCCTTGCCTTCCACCCCCTTTCTCACCTTCTTCCTGTCTGGGTTCATACCCCCTTGCAGGGTTCCCAACATCCTGAAGGGGCTGTAACCTCCCGGCTTGCATTGCCGTCTCCCCCCCTCTCCTCTTTCCCTTCCCTCTCCCCTCTCACTTATTTCCTGTCCAGGCTCATACCTCCTTGCGGGGTTCTCAGCATCCTGAAGGGGTGTAACTCCCTGGCTCTTGCTTCCTTTCTGTCAGGGTTCATACCTCCTTGCAGGGTTCTCAGCATCCTGAAGGGATGTAACCCCCTGGCCTACCTTGCCTTCTTCCCACCCTTCCCCCTGCCCTCTCCCCCCTCTCGCTCACTTCCTTCATGTCCTTGGTTCATACCCTCTTGCAGGGTTCTCAGCATCCTAAAGGGACATTCACCTCCCCACTTGCCTTGCCTGCTCACCCACCTCCTCCCCTCCACTGCCCTTCCAGGTCTACCTCCCCCCCCCCACAGGGTTCTCAACATCCTGAGGGGATGTAACACCCCAACTTCCCATGCCTCCTCCCCTTCTCTCCCCTTCCCTCTCCTGTCTGTCCCCTCTCATGCTCCTGGCCCTTCTGCTAGACTTTCACAGAGTGGTCCTCTACAGGACAAGGATCTCTGCATCTGGTGCATGACGCCAGAAGACAAAAAAACATCCTGGCTGAAACAAGTGGTGTCTTCTCCAACAAATGTATGCATGGCACATGTTCAAAGCTCACACAGTGTACCTAGAAGATGCTACAATGTGTGGACCGTATCTTAGCTATAATTGATTGTACAACAGATCCTTTTGCCACTGAGATTCAGTATCATTGTACCTGTTGAAAAAAATCTCTCCCCAATATACCACCAGGACAAAAACATTAATTCAGAGCTCTACTTACAACAGGTTCATCTTACAAAAGTTTGAAAAATGTTCTTCAAACATGTACGGATAGTTGTACTGGATATGAATGAGCCAAGAACATTACAAGGACTACTGATGGACTACAACAACCTGTTGAGGAATTTCAGTTATGATACAAGTACAACAAAATCAAGCACAATTAAGCAGATAATTCAAAAGGAGTTTACAAACAAGATCAGATTTCATGATCGTTTCCAAAAAATGAGAATACCATAGTGCATGACACATCTGCAGGTGGAAGTTATGTGGAAGCAGCAATCTACTCATGGGGAGTGAACGATGAACAATTACTGAATACCATTGCCAGGTACACTGACAACCCAGGTTCGGGAATGGATCCGAGTCGGAGGACCGGCAGAGGTGGAGAAGGCTTGAGTGCCACCTGGTGGCTCTCCTGGGAGAGAGGGGGATGAGCAGTCGGTACGTTAGTGGCCCCTGGTGGAGGCTGGGGAGCAGCAGATACAAAGGCCATATGTCATGGGAGGCGGGACAGACGTTGGATACATCCATTGACGTCATTGCACATCCCGCCTCCAGGGAACATAAGCATTCACAAAAAATCTGGCCCCATGGGTGATGCTCCCACCTCCGCCACCACTCCTGCTGTGATAAAGGCCAGGGGGGTCCACTCCCGTGGCCCCATCCTAGAAGTTAAGCCAGGGCTTGAGACTGAATGTCCTGGGGAGGGAGTGCCCACCTGGTGGTGCCGCCCAGGGGGGTAAGCCTGGGCTGGGGGTGGTGAGCAGGGGCTTGGAAAGCTGATTAGGCAGGAGTGGGGATACTGGGTCAAAAAAAAAATACCGTTGCCAGGCGCTTGAAAGATAAGTTATCGTGTGATACAGGCATGAGCTGGCCTCCGTGTATTGATGAGCTTGACAACACTGAAGAACCTAATCCTGAGTTACTAAAGCTTCTCACCTAGTTAAAGAACCCTGCTGCTAGTGACTTCAGTGATGCCTGCCAGGATCCAGAGATTGCAGCCTTGTCATCACTGTCATTTTCATTCATCACAGGGAATCAGGCTTCCTTAAAGGTCAAGTTATCAATGACGATTCATGGCCTGACTAGAAGTCATGAGATTATAGACACGAAAAATGCATCACTCTGAATAAGCTACCAGGATGTTCTTAATCTGTATGCTACATGGGCCAAGTTTGAACTTGAGAAGAATGACAGCTGTACTGAAGAGCTTGCCAACGATTTTCCTGGAACTGCCATTCTAGACAATGATGACTTTCAAAACGTCACATTGACCAGAGCAGATACATCTCACTGCACAAACATGATGTTTGTTCAACCAGAGGATGTTGCTACTAAAGATTTTACAGAGAATAGTCCTAAACTGCCCATGGCAAACCCTCTTGAACTGAAAAATATCAGTGCAGAACAACACAGAGTTCAGCCGTACAAGATTGTCAAACGTGGCCTACCATCAGTTCGAGGTGAAGTTGATATCTTACCACAAAGCACTCTGGACCAAAAGATTTGAGAAATGGTCCATTCTATGGCTCATTTTGATAGCAATGGGAAAGAAGTTCCAGCAGAACGCCAGAAGATTGGAGCATTTGCTGGATTTCAAGCCAATATCCAGAAGTTGCCTACAAAGAACAAGGCATACTACTACCTCATATTGCTCAAGCCACCCCACAAGTCAGTAGTACACGAGGTGATGTGTCGCATAGTCGCTGTAGCAAAAAATCAGTGCCTTTCATTCAACTGGTTGGAGACCAGCCCAGTCTGCTCTAATTGTTTAGTTGAAAAATAAGAATCCTACGCAGTTTTTGCTGATCCTTCAATTCCTAGGTCCAGTCCATGTGCAGTGTTCTTTCATAGGAAGTAGTGATCATAATAGTGTGTTTTTTACCATTAATCAATACATGCCCATAACTAAACGATGTAGGAAAGTCTATAACTTTAACACTGCTAACACAGAGAATATAAAGACTGACCTAGGGAAGCTAAACTGGGAAGAAATATTCACAGAAAAAACAGTAAATGAGATATGGGAATATTTTAAGTACTACATGCTAGAAATATAAAGAAAAGCAATAAACATAACACAAGGGGTATAAAGCCCAAATGGTTTAATAAGGCCATTAACAAAATAATAAGGAAGAAACAAACTCTACGCAAAGCATAAGGAGCTAGGAACACAAGGAACTTTGGAAGAAGATACAGAAACAATGCAAAAAACTAATTAGGAAACGTAGAAAAATGGAGCAAAAATAGGGTCTGCAAAAAAGGATAACATGAGAGAATTTTATGGCTATGTTAATTCCTTGCGTAAATCAAATACTAGTCTATGTTCTGTCATAAATGGGGACAGAATGGTAAATGACCCAAAGGAAATGGCAAATATATACAATGAATATTTTGGGACCGTCTTCTCACAAAACTCTAGCAAGGAACAAAGAAACATAGTAATCCAAGAACCTTGTATAAACATTTCAGAAGAAATAATTGTGGAAAAAATAAAAGGACTTAAAAATACAGTCAGCGGGACCAGACAATATACTGTATCTGACACTATGCTTAAACTGCTCTCCCCAATTGTGGCAAAACCATTGAAAAGGATACTTATGAAGTCATTAACGGATTGTACAGTACCCAAGGATTGGTTGACGGCAAGCATGGTGCCAATACATAAGCATTTGTCAATGCCGAATATTGTCGCGCTGGTATTGGCTTTGGTAGTGCAGTGCAGGAAACATTTTGGGCAGGATGTGAAAAATGACAGCTGTACAGTTCATAAGGAGGTGTAAAAAAATGCCAGTGTTGAAAATGTGGCATGTAAGTATTGAAAATTTATGAAATTACAAGGGTGCATGGGAAATGCGCAACGCACGCTTGTAACACAATCATTTATGGATGTTCGGCACCAGATTTTCAACATAGGCATTTTAGCACCTCTGCTCATGTACAGTGTCACTGTTATTTCCTCAAACTGTCCCAAAAAGTGATTTTGCACAGCCACCGCGACATTCTGCGCTGGACGTGCGAAAACACATTTTGGGCAGGATATGTGAAATGACAGCTGTACTGTTCATCAAGAGGTGTGGAAAAAATGCCAATGGTGAAAATCCAGAGTGAAAATATTACAAATGCACGACGTTATGAGCGTGCATGCAATCTGCCAACGCACGCTCATAACACAGTCATTTTATGGAATATCGTCATCAAATTTTCAACATAGGCATTTTAGGACCTCTGCTCATGAACAGTATCTCATTTTCATAATCTGGGCCGAACACTGATTTTCCACAGCGACCGCGCTATTGTGCTCTGGAAGTGCGGAAACACATTTCGACCAGGATGTGAAAAATGACAGCTGTACTGTTCACAAGGTGGTGTACAAAAATGACAATGTTGAAAATCTGGCATGAAATATTGCGGTTCTGAAATTCTGGAGCCGGCGCTGTCATGACATTTTCGGTAAAACAGCCATTTTTGGTTTTCCCACCAGAATTTGCAATATAGGCTTTTTGAGAGCCACCTCATGAACAGTGGCCTGTCATCTCATTAATCAGTCCGAGGTGATTCCCGCAGTGACTGTGAAATCACCTTTGGGACCGATTAACGATATGACAGTACCAGAATTCTTGAGGAGGGGTCCCAAAAACCCCATGTTGAAAATTTGGTATAAAAATTCCCAAAAATGCCCGAGATATGCCTTAAAGTTGAAAAACACCTATTTATTCCATTATACAGCTTACCGGCATTTCCACAGTTCATGGTCAGCTTTGACGAGTGCAGACTTGTTCCCGGTCCACCGAAGATCATCGTGCAGGACTCCGGAGGTAAGTATGGGGTTGGGGGTGGGGAGGCAGGGTGAACAGTGGGTGGGTGTGATAGGGGGTTGGAAGAGTATGAGGGACCGTTTTGCTTTACAGGTAAAGACATCGAGGACCGTTTTCATTTAATAGGTGCTTTGGCATGCTGGGGTGGGCTCCCAGCATGCCCCTAATGTTGTGTGTGTGTGTACTTTGGCGATGGGGGACTGGGCACCCATTGGAAAACAAGGAAAGGGGAGCCGCAGGGAGCAGGGGATTGGGCACCCCTTGGCAAGCTAAGCAGGGGGGACATTGCTTGCGATTGGGAGTGCTCCCATCTGCAGGGAAATAAGAGGAGGGAGGATACATGCCAATGAGTTGGGCCCCCTTCAGCAAAGAAAAAACTGTGAGGCGCATGATGCCTGAGGAGTTGGGCACCCCCCTTCAGCACAATAAACAGGGTGTTGACAGGCAACAGCGGCGGTCACTGCCGCCATGTTACTGCACATGGGAGGAGGCGTGTTGTGGTCACACTGCATGAGAGCTTCGCTCTCATTGCAGTGGACCTTTTCTCTCATGTCTATGCCTCATTAGCGAGGCAGGGTGTCGGCCCCTGCTGCTGGCTGATTGGATAATGCAGGACGCACCTACTGGTGCATGCCCCGCATTCGCCCAACAGTGACCATGCCTCCAAATCTGCACTACCACAAGATGCTGGCTGCGCAGGTGCACCAACATAAAAAGGGAGACAAGTCAGATCATAAAAAGTATAGACCTATAAGCCTGATATCTGTCCCAGGTAAAAAAAAAAAAAACACACACCCGGAAACCACAGGCCAGGTAGACAACAATCAACATGGGTTTAGTGCAGGTAGATCCCGTGTTACGATCCAGCTATGTTTTTATGAAAAAATATCATTGGCACTGGATGGGGGACAGCCGGTGCACTGCATTTACCTGGATTTTGCCAAGGCCTTCAATGAAGTCCCTCATGATGCAATTAGTAAATGTTTAAAGAGAAGAGCATAAATGAACAAATTATTGGATGGCTGGAAGCATGGCTGGGGCACCGGACCCAGAGGGTGATCATGCCTTTAGGAAGTACAAGAAAACAGGAAGGGGGGAGGACAGGGAGGAGTACTTGACAGAATCGAAGGAGGTGACAAGGGCAGTAAGGGAAGCCAAAGCATCTACGGAACTCAGGCTGGCACAAGGCATTAAAAAGGGGGAGAAGGACTTCTTTAAGTACATCAGGGAGAAAAGGAGCTGTAAGGACACATAGTAAGGATTAGGAAGGAGGGGGTTGGGTGGAAGCAGGGTGCGTATAGCGAAGCACTAACGAGTATTTCTGCTCAGTATTTACTAAAGAGAAGAGGGGTGACACCCAAGGTGGGAGAAATGGCAGAAGCAGGGGGGGAAGTGGTGACAGATTGGGAAATCATGGAGAGCAGAGTTCGAGAGGGTTTGAAGGCACTGAGGGTGGACAAAGTGCCAGGCCCAGATGGCATACACCCTAGGGTACTGAAGGAGCTGGCAGAGGTCCTTGCAGGACCTTTGGCAGACCTATTTAATACCTCACTACATTCGGGGTGTGTACCTCAGGACTGGAGGATGGCTCAGGTGGTGCCCTTCCACAAGAGTGGCCCCAAGGATGAACCGGGAAACTACAGACCAGTGAGCCTCACATCCATCGTGGGTAAGCTAATGGAGACTATCCTGAAGGAGAGGCTGGTGGCCCTCCTAGAGGCCAACGGACCACAGGACAGCAGACAGCATGGCTCACACGCGGCAGATCCTGCCAAACCAACCTGGTCGAAGTTCTATGACTGGGTAACTAGGCAACTGAACAGGGGCCATGCAGTGGATGTCCTGTATCTGGACTTCAGTAAGGCATTCGACTCAGTGCCACATGGAAGGCTGGAAGGAAGTTAGTAGGCGCCAGGGCGGGTGCAAAGCTGGTGAGATGGGTAGGAAACTGACTGCAGGGAAGGCAACAGAGGGTGGTGGTGGTGGGTGGGGAGCTCTCACACCCAAAGGCAGTGACGAGCAGTGTTCCACAGAGCTCAGTGTTGGGACCAGTGTTGTTTGGGATATTCATTGCAGACATATCATGGGACATCAAGAGCAAGATCAGTCTGTTTGCTGATGATACCAAGGTAGGCGCAGTGGTGGATGACCTAGGGGGATGGCAGGGGTTGCAGGATGATCTGGAAAAGCTTGTAACCTGGTCAGACACCTGGCAACTGGGCTTTAATGTCAAAAAGTGCAAGATGCTGCATTTTGGGATGAAGAACCCAAGGAGGAGTTACCAGCTAGGGGGAGTGCAGCTAGCCCAGACAGAGGAGGAGAAGGATCTGGGTGTGCTCATTACAGAGTCAATGAACAACTCGGCACAATGTGAAGAGGCAGCTGAAGGCCAACAAAATGCTGGTTGTATTGCAAGGGTATATCTTCAAAGGAGGAGGTGATTCTGCTACCGTGGGTCATTAGTTAGACCACACCTGGAGTGCTGCGTGCAGTACTGGCATCCGTATCTGAAGAGGGTCATTAAGTTACTGGATGGGGTGCAGCGCAGAGCGACAAAGATGATCAAGGGGCTGGGGGACTCACCATATGAGAGGAGGTTGAAGGAGTTGAACATGTACTCACTGAAGGAGAGGAGAGCCAGGGGTGACATGATTGAAACCTTTAAATACATGAAAGAAATAAACAAGACGGGTACAGAGGGGCTGTTCAAAGTAAGGGAGGGGAGGGCCACCAGGGGCCATGATATGAGACTGGAGCGAGGAATGTTCAGGAGGGAGATGAGGAGACACTTTTTTACAAAGAGGGTGGTGGCTGGGTGGAATGCTTTACCTGCTGAAGTGGTGTGCAGTAGAACAGTGGACTGCTTCAAATGAGGATGGGACAGGACAAGGGGGAGGGTTAATGAAGGGGAAGGGTGGAAGGGAGGGAGGGGCATCTGCAGAATAAGGGGTGCTAGCTGCACATTCGAGCAGACTTGATAGGCCTCTAGGCCTTTTTCTGCTGGCAAATTTCGTATGTTTGTATAAATGGGCATCTGTCCGAGGCTGTGCCAGTGACGAGTGGGGTACCGCAGGGGTCGATGTTGGGCCCGGTACTGTTTAGAACATTTATGGATAGAATGGGGGGGGGTGACTTAAAAAATTGGATGAGTAAATATGCTGATGACACAAAACTGGCAGGCCTTGCTATAAATGAGGAAAATGCTGACTCTATACA
This sequence comes from Neoceratodus forsteri, assembly GCA_016271365.2. NCBI lineage: Eukaryota > Metazoa > Chordata > Ceratodontiformes > Ceratodontidae > Neoceratodus > Neoceratodus forsteri. The sequence continues at coordinate 93,987,141 of CM057451.1, forward strand.
AGCTGTTTTGAACAAAATTAATGATTGGGTACAAAAAAACAAGAGAAATGCTGTGTAATACACTTGGGTATAAGGAAGAAAAAGAATAATTATATACTCAATGGTCAAAATCTTAGAAAATCTGAAGAAAAAGCTCTTGGTATTATCATAGATAATAAATTAACGTTTAAGGCACACCGCAAAACACAGATAACTAAAGCAAATAATGTGCTGTGGGCTATAAGAAAAAACTTTAGGAGTAGAAGTAGGGAGGTGATTCTCTCATTGTACAGGGCATATGTCAGGCCACTATTGGATTTTGGAAGTCAGATATGGAATCCCATATCGAGGGGAGGGGTGGGTGCCCTCAGCAGGGTGCAGAGGCGGGCTACAAAGATAGTACACAATCTAAAATTGGTTCCATATGAGGGGAGACTGGAGACATTGACTAATGTCTCTGGAAACCAGAAGAATTAGAGGAGATTTACTCTTGTGTTATGACATAATGCAAAATCCCAGCTTACTAGAACTAAATTTTACTATTAAAACCCAGAAATCAGTTCTAGAGGACACCCATTGTAGCTCAGGGGGAAGAAATTTAATATGAATAAAAGAAAGGCATTCTTTACACAGAGGATAGTGAACCCATGGAATGGGCTGCCATCAGAAGTAATAAGCAGCAATAGTAAAGCACAATTCAAATATAGTCTAGATCAGTATATTTTAAAAGGAAATAAAATGGTATATTATGGTCAAATGGACAGGAGCAATTGATGGGCTGACAGGCCTTCTTGGCTCCTTTTCACCTTACTATGAACCTTAGTAGTACATCAGCAATCAACAAGTGATTTAAATTATCTGTTTTTTTCTGACATTCTTCTTGCAGTTAGTGTGATTACAGAGGGTTTAGTTGGCAAAGCACTGTGCGGAAAACAAGAGAAGCATCAGATGTCTTTGACTGACGTATGAGGTACTGGCTCGTAGATATTTTTCGTAAAGAACTTGGTAATGTTCTTAACTTGTCTCCAGAGCTACAAGAAAAGCTGGAAAAACTAAGACACCCATCCACGAACACACAAGAAGAGCTCAAGGTGATCTGTAATGAATTAGAGGCAGATCAAGAGTTATCTGCATTTCTTGTGAAAGCATTCGAAACAGTTGAAAATTCTGATAGTTCAATGGCAAAATATTGGCTCAGTTTCATGTACATGACTGAAATGACGAATATCCATGCATTATTTATTTATTTAGCTTTTGTTGACCTTGTAAGTGCACTAGACAAATCCTGCCTATTTTCAGGCACGACCCGGGGGTGGGGGATACAGATGAATGCCAACTGACTTTGAACCAGATTAAGCTCTTGGTGGTATTTTTAGTGAATGAGGGAAATTATGCCAGGACACTGGGGAAATTCCCCTACTCTTTTCGATAAGTGCCATGGGATCTTTAACATCCACCTGAACTACCACCAATCCAGGCAGATGGGACCTCGGTTTAACGTCTCATCCGAAAGACGGCACCTCAGAAGTGCAGCACCCCTCTCATGCTGCACTGCAGTGTCAGTACTGGGATATTAACCCAAGTGCCAGATATGGGAACTGAACCCACAGCCCTCTGATCTCCCGGCCTCAGAGGCGAGTGTGCTACCTACTGAGCCACTGACACTGACATTAAGAACTCAGGATTGGGAGGCATTCAAGGCATCACTTAGACTGATGTTACCATGGCTGCAACAAGGATATGACAAGTATGGAAGATGGCTCGTTGAGTTCTGGCTAGAGATAAGCTGTCTGCCTGAGGAGAAAATTGAGTACGTGCGTGATGGTTTATTTGCACAGTCAATGACAGGGAACCCCTGCTGTTGCTTGCCATTGGATCTACTGATAGAAATGATAGTGAATAAGGACTCAAAGATGAAAGCCAGTTGGATTGGAATTTTGAAGAATGAGAAGGTGCTGCTAACTCACACTCGACATGTAAACTTTATAGAGTTAGATTCTCTCTACATACCTTCGCTAATATGAACACAACCTTTCAATGCCCCAGTGAGAATTCAACCAACAGACTCTGAGCAGATGAACAGGCAATACAGGATCTTGATAGCTGCATCATAGAATTTGACTGATCCTTTTGACCTTACATAGAAACATAGAATTTGATGGCAGATAAGGACCGCTTGGCCCACCCAGTCTGCCCATTTCCCTACCTAATGGATAAGCTGCAGATCCTAGTTAACTAACAGCCTACTTCCTCCTGCCCCCAACCCCTAGAATTGCCTTATGTTTGTCCCATGCATTCTTGAATTTCCCCACTGTTTTCAACTCCACAACCTCCTCAAGAAGGCCGTTCCATACATCCACAACCCTCTCCATGAAAAAATACTTCCTCACATTACCTCTGAGCCATCCCCATCTATCTTCAGATTGAGCCCCCTTGTTCTTGCACACCTCTTTTTCTGAAAGGTGCTACCCTCTTGGACTTTGTTGATTCCCTTGAGGTACTTGAAGGTTTCCATCATGTCCCCCCTCTCCCTCCTTTCCTCGAGGGTATACATGTTAAGCTCCTTAAGCCTCTCTTCATATGTCTTCTGGTACAGACCCTGCACCATTTTAGTTGCCCTTCTCTGGACTGCCTCCATCATGTCTATGTCCTTGCAGAGACTGGGTCTCCAGAACTGCACGCAGTACTCCAGATGAGGTCTCACCAGCTATTTGTACAGAGGGATAACAACTTCTTGTTTTCTACTGGTGATGCCACTCCCTATGCATCCCAGTATCCCCCCAGCCTTCCTTACTGCCCTCTCACATTGCTTGACCACCTTTAGGTCATCTGATATGACTACCCCAGGTCCCTTTCCATTTTTGTTGCTGTTAGTATCTCACCCCCCATTGTGTACTCTTCCCCTGGGTTTTCTTATAAAGCCTAATCTGAGGACTCTGTAATCTGGAATGATTGCATCAGAAAAACTTGTCTAGGAGTTTGAAACAACACACGAGGATAGTGAATCACTAGTCAATGAATTCTGTCAGGAGCAGATGTTTTCAACTAAGAAATCATTTGATGCAACAGTTCACAGAAACTCAAGGTACAAGTTTAGTAGACAGCCTGTTATCAGAGATGGAACAAAAAACATTGTAATGAGGACTAATGTAATGGAAAACAGTGTCATGGCAGAAGTAATCTCTTGCGTGAAAGTGCAAGGAGAAATTTGACTCATCACAAGTAACGGAATATCGTGTGACAGAGGAATGTCTCTTACTATTCATCCCTAATGGAACTATGGTCTGAGTTAGTTGAAAAGTCTAACCTGGTTCCACTACACCCCATCAGCAGCTACATTGCCCTGTTAGACATAGGATTCATTTGGAGGCTTGCCACTCCCTTCTTCAGAGGATAGAGAAAAGCACAATGAGATTGACTTCACATGGGCAGATTATGCCCATAAGGTATTTGCACTTGTCCTGGCTCGACACCCCAAAGCTTCTGAGATCATCTTTATGAATGATCCGTATAATTTGGAGAAGAGCATCAAAGGCAGTGAGCATGAACATAGGACAACATGCACATCCTACACAGCAGGGATGTGGAATAAGTATAATAAGAGAGAAGATGAACTGCCTGCTTCAAATGAGTTCCACAACATGTTCAAAAACCCAGGCAAGAAAATACATATCCTGCCATTCCTGAAGGGTGAATTCAGGGTGCTTGTACATCAGCATCCAGCCATCAGATTTTTATGAGTTCCAGTGTCACCACATAGAAGCAGACACAATATTTATGTATATACACTCACAATTGAGGAAGAGGAGTAAAGGATGTTGTCCTTGATGCAGAAGATACTGATGTAGTAGTCCTAGCAGCACGTGTATCACACCAGGTTGACAGTATTCTCGGGTTGAAGAGGAAGGAGGACATATTTAACTGCAAGACAATGTGTTCAAAAGAAGTTGCTGAAGTCCATTGTACCTCTTCATATACACAGAGGAGCAGATGCAGTCTCAGGGTTCTTTGGACATGGAAAGAAGTCATAATTTCAAAGTGCACTGAAATCTGAAGCAGAGCATAGGTTGTTGTCAGGTATTGGAAAGAGTCTCCTAGTGACACCAAATATTCTGGACAACATGGCGAAGTTAACTATGAGGTTTGTCAATCAAGACAGTATTAGCAAAATGCTAGCTGAGGCTCAAGCATCGAAGTGGGACAAAATGAAGAGAAAGTCAACCCAGAGAATACCTCCTGACCGTGATTCACATGATTTGAAGGCAAAGCGAGTTAACTACCAGGTGTATATCCTGTTCAACTATGACAAGCCTGATGCGCCACCCGGTAACCGGAGTCCTAATTTCGGCTAGTGAAGGAAGGAGGAGGCAAGCAGCATCACGGAGGAGGAGGGGCAGCTCAATATAAAAGACCCGCGCTGTGTGGCAGATATGCTGAACTTGAACTGACTAAACACCTGTCTGCAATATTGATTCAGTGTACTGTGGCATTTTCAGTGCTTTCTGCCATTTTTTTCTCTGAGGGTCAGTGTGAATTTCTACTCTGTGCCAGTGCACCCCCCGTGTGGTACAACTCCCTGCTCCCGGTAACCAGAGTCCTAATTTCGGCTAGTGAAGGAAGGAGGAGGCAAGCAGTGTCACAGAGGAGGAGGGGCAGCTCAATATAAAAGACCCACACTGTCCACGCAAGGAAGGGCCAGGCGAAATACCACTCAGTAGAAGGAAAACAGAACAAAAGAGCAAACAGAAGAGTATTGGACTGGTGTGTAAAAGAGTTGTTTTTACCTGGTAAATGTTTAGAAGTATTTTGTAATGTTTTTAAATTGTTTTATTGAATAATTCTGCATTTTAACAGAGGATTGGGTAATTATTGTTACTTGGGGAGAATATACATAGATTTTAGTGATAGCAAGATTTTATCTTGCTGTCTCTAAATATACCTGCTGTATATTAGTGTTTTGGATACATACTTTGCAAAATGGGTAAAACATTAATTAATGTTCTGATGATAGTATGTTTCATGATTGGTATTTTTTCCTTTTTTTCCATGTTTGGAAATATAAATCTTAAATATGGAAATGTGATTGGAGATCAATTAGGAAAACCAATTGTCAAACAATGTGGGGATACTCAAACTTTACCCTTAATTATTTTGGGAACAAAGGTTAGGCCAATTGCTCAGTTGCTAATTCAAATACAAAGCTCTACTTTTTGCAGATTAGCTGTTTTGATAGGTGAATGGAAATTGAACCGTGAGGCAAACTATAGACATTATTTTTGCCTTATGATTCGAAGACTTCTTTCAAAACAGTATGGAATGGTTGCAAAATTAAAAATTCTCATAGTTTTGAGTTTATTGATGTCAGGAAATATCCATTTAAACCCAGGACCAGGTAATATCTGTTCAACCCAGGGGTCAGGTAATGAGAATATGTATACAGCTGATATTCTACAACGTAATAAGCTTTCGTTTGTTCAGTTGAATGCTAGGAGTTTTTTTCCAAAATTTGATATGATAAGGGAATGGATTTTGGAATTTAAACCAGATGTTATAGTAATAACTGAATCTTGGCTAAATAAAAAGATACAGGATGGTGAAATACAGGTACCTGGTTATCAATTATGGAGGCATGATCGTGGGAAAAGGGGTGGAGGTGTTTTGGTTTATGGTGTTGTAGCTTTGGAAATTAAGAATCTAAATTGTGCTAGTACATCAGGCATGGAAAAGGTAGTTCTGGAGATAAAAATTCCTTATTGTAAACCATTGTTGCTGGTGGGCTGTTACCTTCCCCCTAAGGGAGATGACCAACAGTTTCTTGTTCTCCAGGATCTTTTGCTTTCCTATAGGGAAGGCCATGAGCTTATGATTATGGGGGACATGAATATAGATTGGATGAGGGTGCCACCCACCAGCAAAATAATGGACTTAAAAACAATATTGGGCTTGTCCCAGTTGATTACCACAGCTACAAGATTAAATACTAAGACTCCCAATTCCTCCACTATTCTGGATCTGATATTTACTTCTGATCCTACTAAATATTCAGTGGCTGGAGTGCTTCCAGATTCATTTAGTGACCATCAGATAACTTTTTGTGTTAGGAAATCAGCTAAGCAACTGACAGTTCCTCAAATAAAATGTTATCGTAGTTTTAAAAATTTGGATTATACATCCTTTATGGTTGAATTGGAATCAAGAAACTGGTCTCGATTAACTTTGATTCCTGATATAGATAGTGTCTGGTCATATTTTTGTGGAGAATTTATATCTGTAAGTGATATTTTTGCACCTATTCAAAGTAGGAAAGTTAAACAAAAAAATTCCTTTTGGTATACTGCAAAGTTAAGAGTTTATCGTAAGAAAAGGGATGCTGCATGGAGATTGGCAAAGAAAAAAAATGAGAGAGTGCTTTGGGAAAAATATCGAGCAGCACGTAATCTGTATATTGCACAAATAAGGAAAGCAAAATCAGATATTTATCTTTCTGGAATGGCAACTGACCAGTTTAAAAAACCTAGGGATTTCTGGAATATGGTTAAAAACTTACAAGGAAATAAGACCTCAGAACTGCCAAATGATTTTATGGCAGAAAATGGCCCATTAAAACTTTCGGATGGGGCAGCTGCTATATTGAATAACATGTTTGTTGATATAGGGTCCTTTCAGATTAATGCATGTCCCCTTTCTGATATAACTAAACAAGTGAGAAACCAAGAAAAGAAAGATGAAAATGGTTCACTATTTTGTTTTCAAAATATTATTCCAAGCCAAGTTTATCGGGAATTATTAAAAATAAATATAAATAAGGCCCAAGGTCCAGATGGGATTCCGTCTTTTTTGCTTAAAATTGCTGCCCCAGTAATAGCACCAATTTTGACTGACATTTTTAACCTTTCATTGAAAACTGGTACCTACCCATTAGTCTGGAAACAGGCAGAAGTGATACCAGTGTTTAAGGGAGGTGTGAAAAATGATATGCGGAATTATAGACCAATATCATTGCTCTCGGTTACTTCTAAAGTGTTTGAAAAAATTGTGGTTTCTCAATTAAACAGCTATCTTGAAAAAAATGAATAATATAATAAATATCAGTCAGGTTTTAGGGCACAACATAGCACTACTACTGCACTTGTTAAGGTTGTGACGGACATCCAGGTGGCCATGGATAGAGGCTTTCTGGTTGGAGCAATTTATATTGATTTGTCGGAGGCTTTCGACACTTTGGGACATCAGGTATTGATGGAAGAATTGAGATCTGTAGGCCTCAGCCAGGAAGCCCAAAATTGGTTCCATGGCTATCTGGATGGTAGACAACAAAGGGTTAGGTAGTAATTTTGTGTCCAGTTATCTAGATGTCAATTCTGGTGTTCCTCAGGGGTCAGTGCTAGGACCCATCCTATTTAATATATATATACAAATGGTGTCGGACATCTGATGACTGATGTCGGCACCATTATGTATGAATATACATTTTGTACCTTGAAGGAAATCTGTGGGATATATACAGGATAAATTGCAGAAATGTTTCAATACATTACAAATATATTTTTCAGAACATGGTTTGGTTTTAAATTCACAAAAGTCACAGGTAATGCTGTTTTCAAATAAAAAAGTATCTGTGGAGTTGGATATTAAGACACTGGATGGGTGTAGCCTGGCCTCTGTGGATCGCTATAAATATTTGGGAGTATGGTTGGACTCTCATTGTAGCTGGGATTTTCATATTGATAACTTGATACAAAAATTGTGTAAAAAGTTGGGAGTATTGTACAAGCATAGAAGTTGTCTTTCATCTGATGCTAGGTTAAGGATTGTGAATTCAATGATAATTCCGCATATCGATTATGGTGATATCATATATAGAGGGGCAGTTAGGAGTAACTTAGAAAAAGCTTGATGTTATCTATAATAGATTTGCACGTTTTGTCTTGTATGCACCTCAGAAAACACATCATTGCATTCTTTACAGAAACTTAAATTGGATATCCTTGACAGAACGGCGAAATATGCATGTGCAAGGTTAACCATCGCTGTTACTGTAAAAAGCTCAGGATATCTAGTGGAGTTTCTGGAGGAATGGAATGTTAAGGTAGGTTTGAGATCTGAAAAGGAAGTAAAATTTAGGGTACCCCTTATGAGAATAGTGAAGGGCCAACATTGTTATGTACATGAAGGTCCAAAATTGTGGAATTCATTATCAGGTCAATTGAGGTCAAGTACAAATAAAATATCTTGGAATGAAATAAAATCATGGCTTGTAAAGGAAGTAATGTCTTTAAAGATTTGCTGTACCTGAGATGTTTATATATATGGTTTATTGTTGTAATTACTATTTGTTTTCTTTCTTTCTTTCTCTTTTTTCTTGGTTATATATGCATTGTGTTTTATGTATGTATAGCGTTTGCATTTGTATGTATTTAAAAATGAAACTATATTTTTTGTACAGTAGGACCCCATTGTAAATTAGCTGATGCTAAATTGGGTTTTATCCTGTTTCTGATATCAGAAATAAACTTTTTACTACTACTACTACTACTCTTCTCTCTGGTATACTAAAGAGGTAGCACCAAAAATAAAGGCCAAGAGAAAAGCTTTCAAGAGATTCAAATAGACAGGAGCATAAGCTGATATAGAAAACTACAAAGTCAAACACGCTGGTAAGGCAGCCAAATTAACCAAAGCCCAAACAGAAGAAAAAATATCGAGAAGTAAAGAAGGGCAACAAAATGTTTTATAGGTACATTAGAGAGAAAAGGAAAACAAAAGGAGGCATCATCAGACTTGCAACCAAGCACAGACATCACGCAGAAATGGACAACAAAGCTGAGATTCTAAGCAATTTTTTCTGCTCTGTCTTCACAAAAGAAGACCAAAAAGATGGCCCCAAGTTGCAAAATGTAGGCAGACCTGCCAAGGAGGCTGACCCAGGACCCTTCACATAAGAAAATGTAGTGAAACAACTTCTTAAATTGAATACAAATAAAGCAATGTGACCAGATTGAATTCACCCTAGGATTCTAAAAGAACTTGTAGAGGAACTTGCAGACTCACTGGCAGAACTATTCATACAGTCCTTAGAGAGCGAACAAGTGCCTATGGAGTGGAGAGTGGCCTCGGCGGTACCTTTGCACCAAAGTGGAAATGAGGAGGCCAGAAACTACCATCCAGTCAGCCTAACCTCAGTGGTGGGGAAGCTTATGAACTCTCTACTTAGAGTAATGACATACCTAACAGAAACTGGGCAGCTAGACACTAAATTACATGGCTTCACAGCAGGGCAGTCGTGTTAGATGAATATGATCAAAATCTTCAGCTGGGTCTCCAGAATAGTAGACCAGGGAAGGGAAGCAGATATATCTGGATTTTAGCAAAGCTTTTGACTCTGTCCCCCACAGGAGACTGGCAAACAAGCTGGAACACACAGGCATACAGCATAAGATGGTCAGGTGAATTCAGAACTGGCTTCAAGACAGGACCCAAAGAGTCTTAGTTAACGGAACTCTGTCTAGGGAGGGGAAGGTAATCAGTGGGGTACCTCAGGGGTCGGTCCTCTTCAATGCGTTCATCAACGACATAGCTGAGGACCTACAGGGAAAGGTATGCCTTTTCACAGACAACACAAAGCTCTGCAGCAGGGTAGACACAACAGAGGGGGTAGCAGCGATAGAAGCAGATCTAAGATGCTTGGAAGCATGATCTAGAAAGTGGCAGGTGAAATTCAGTGCCAAAAAGTGCAGTCATGCACCTGGGAAAAAGAAACCCAAACAAACAGTTTACACTAGATGGGGAGCAACATGACAGGAACAAAACTCATACTGGACCTCGGAGTACTGATTTCCGATGACTCAAAAGTAGGCAGGCAATGTGAAAAGGTGGCACAAAAAGCTAGTAGTATCCTCAGGTGTATAGGCAGGGATATTTCAAGTAGGAAGCAGGAAGTGAAGGAAGTGATAATGCCTCTGTACAGGACCTTGGTGAGGCCACATCTTGAGTATTGCATGCAGTTCTGGAGGCCACACTTTAAAAAGGACATAGACTGCCTAGAGGCAGTACAGCGGAGAACTACTAAAATGGTGCATGGCTTGCACCACGAGCAATATGCATTTAGACTGGATCAGCTGCAGATGTACTCCCGAGCAAAGGAGGAACAGAGGGATATGATAGAAACCTTTAAATACATGAAAGGAATAAATGAGGTGTAAATGGAAAACCTATTCCACAGAAATAAGACTGTCTGAACAAGGGGGCACAGCATTCACCTGATACAGGGTAGGTTCAAATCCAACATTAGAAAGTTCTTCACAGAGTGTGTGGTGAGACTGACAGCCACTGCATTCAAGCTAGCTTGGGGCAAGTACTGTGGTAATCTCGAGGAAAAGAATAAATTGGAGTAGGCAAATTGGGCATACTAGATGGATCTCCCCTTCTGCGTCACATTCTTATGTTCTTATTTTAGAGATTCTTGGCAGCCGTTTTGAATTTGGCTACCTAGCAGCAATTGCCCAAATTTTTGGGAGGATTCCCCAAGCCCATCTTTTTTAGCACCATTTATTCATATAAAAACTACCTTCAAACCATTGTCCCTGTAAATTGGTCACAGACTCCTATTATTTTTCCTTTACTATAGTCTCCTGTAAATTTCTTTTGGGCATCAGGCTGTGAAAGCCAGTCAGAACAGTTATAGGTTATGAGTACCCAGTCTCATATCCCAGCTACTCAAACTAGCTACAGTCAAGGAGCAAGGAAGATGGCAGCAATACTGAGCTGCAGCTTGTAAGCTCCCTTTTGTGAGCACTTGCCTCCCCCGAATAAAGTGTATGTTTTGGCACTCTCTCTACCTGGAGAGCCACAAATTTGATGTGCGAGTTTTCTGGCTGTTTTACTGATGACCAGAATACCAAAAAGCAAATTTTAAATGTACAGTTAGGGAGTTAGTTTAGGGTTTTAACATGAGGCAGGGCTGGTGAGTGAGCTAGTCCAGCAAGTTAGTTTTCTTGTTTTTAGTTAGTGTCCTGAAAACCGCAGCTCGCCTACCTTTGGTACCCATTCTGAATGATTTAGTGCTGCCTGAGGACTCGATGACTGAACTGGGTTCTTGCTTTCCAGCTGCTTAATGGTCCGACATGAGTTAGCAGAGTCGGGCTCCCAGATTCACGGACTCGCTGAATCTTCATGCGAGGTTTTCTTTTGTGGTAGAGTGAGAGCACTTTCTGGACAAAGGGGGACGAGGATTTGTGAGCCGAGGCTTGAGGTTAGAACTGTTTCCAACCGACGCCATTTCTCCACCCTTGATCTCCCAAAGGTGCTTCTTTAACACCTTTATGAGCGGGCCAGGTGGTGTGGTTGGATCCTGCTTGCCGCCTGGACTGCCTTCCAGGGAGAACTTGGCACAGAGGGCACTCAATCGTATGGTTTCACTGGGCATAAGCGGCAAAACTGGATTATCATTTAGGAACCGGGTTTTGGGCTTCACTCTCCAGGATTCCAGAACTGGTAGGAGCAGTTCTGGGCATATCCTTGGCGTCATCCTGCATGACTGGCATTGTGCACTGATTCAGCATTCTGCAGTGACTGGGGCTGGTGAGAGAGTGCTCAGACTCTATGCAGTGGGCTGATATTTACTCCTTTTAATAGCACAACGTGCTGTATAATATCCTGCAATTAACTGTTTTACTTTGCCCTGTCTTGTAGGACTTTTTTTTTTTTTTGAGCTGTGGTCAGTGTTACTTCCTAACTCAAGAACTTCTTCTGGATTTGCTACTGCTCTCCTTGTGGGTGTGGGGTGCTCGGGGGTTTTGTTGGGTTAAAACAATTTAAGTTAGGTGTGTGTGCTGTGTGTATGGTACTAGGTTAGTTTGTTAGTAGTGTGTGGCTGGAGAAGTGAGTGTTTAGTTAGTACTGTATTGCTTTGGGGATATTATAGTCTGTCAGAATGTGTTTGGGGAAGGTTGAGGGCCTGTGTGCCAGGATCATGTATGGGATGTCCCAGCTGCATGATCTGTGGCCCTTTTCTGACCTCCCAGTTACCAACATTACAGCACGGCACTGTCAGGAGGTCGGAATTGAGAGGAACTGCACGAATTGGCCTTGGTGGGGCACCTCATGCACGTTGGAAGGGGCAGGATTAGGGTAGTGAGGCATAGAAGGCGTCCTGGGGTTCATTGGGCCCAAGGGAGAAGCTAGACATGTTTGGTCTCTATCCCCAGGGTTCCCACCAGACTGAGTGTGCAGGTAGCAGAGGGGCTGTGTTGTCCACCAGCCCCCTGTGGGTAGTGCTATGCAGTGCCAGATCGATTAGAAACAAGACTGCAATTATAGCGGACCAGATTTTGTTGGTCAATCTGGCTTGCATTACTGAGACCTGGATGGGTGACAATGCTGGGCTGGATTTTGAGGCCGCCATCATTCCCCCCCCGGTACCCTGTTGTGCACTGCTCCAGAGTGGAATGCAGGGGCTGGGGAGTCCCCATCTGTTTTAGATCTGAGCTGGGATTCACCATGCACCCAGTGAGGAGCCTGGGTTCCTTTGAATGTGTGGCCATTCGGAAGGGGGGGGTCCAGGTGCACACTGCAGAATTCTCCTAATTTACCACCCTCCTGGAGCGGCGGGAGATTTTCTGCAGGAGGTAGCCGATTTAGACATCAGCAAAACATTGGAGGCCCCCAGATGTTTAATTCTGGGGGACTTCAATGTTTGGGCCAATGATGAACCATCTAGGCTTGGTTACAACTTCCTCCAGACCATGTAATCATGGGGCCTGTCACAGAAAGTTTCCTCCGTCACCCATCAGGGCAGTCACATGTTGGAGCTCGTTTTCCCGCTGGGGCTTGAGATCTAGAACCTCAAGACTGATCGTGTCAGTTGGTCTGATCATTGCACGGTGAAGTTCTCGTTTGGGGTGCCCCCGAGAGCCCTCCCCCAGCTGAGATGGTAAGCTACTGCCCTTTGAGGGGTGTGACCCCAAGGGTTTTCTGGCAGTAGCTGACCTGTCTAGGGTGGGCGCTGCAGTTGCTGCCTATAACAAGGTGTTGTCTGGGGCGCTTGACTCCCTTGTCCTGGTCTGTGTATGACCCAGATCCTCTCACTTAAGGTCCCTGTGGTTTGACGGGGAACTTAAGGTGATGAAGATTTTCGGTCAGAGGTGGGAGCGCTGCTGGCAGAGGATGGGCCTGGAGGTGGACAAGCTGGGCCTGTATGCTTACTATGGTGAGTACCAGGGGGCAATCAACCATAAGAAGGCAGAGTTCCTGTCTAGGGAGATTGCTGCTGGGAAGAACTGACCAACTGTGTTCTTTCAGACTGTAGACAGGCTGTTAAATCCAGCCTATCTCCAGCCGAAAAAAGCCTTTTCAAACGCTTTATGCGAAGAGTTTGCTCGGTTCTTCTTGGACAGAGTGTCTTCCATCAGGCAAGGGATTCCACCAGTGAGCCAATCTTTGGCCAACAGCAATCACCTTAGATGCCCAGGGATCACTTCACCGAGCCGGGGTGAGTTTAGACCAGTGAAGGTGGCTAAGGTCATTGGGGTTGCTTCCAAGCTGAGGCACACGTACTGTGAACTGGACCCAGTGTCGACTTGTTTCTTGATTTGGATGTGTCAACTTTGTTGGCCCGGTGTTTGCCTTGATAGTCTGGTGTTCCCTCTCAGAGGAGGTCTTTCCTGATGCCTTGAAGGAGGCATTGGTGAGACCCCTTCCGAAGAAACCATTATTGGACCCTGATGGCAAGGTAAATTCCCATCCTATCTCCAACCTTCCATTCTTGGGTAAGGTTGTTGAGAAGATTGTGGCGCTGCAGCTTGAGGAATACCTCATGGCCTCTGATCTATTCGAGCCCCTCCAGTCAAGGTTTTGTGCAAGGCGCAGCACAAAAATGGCATTAGTTCAGGTGCACAATGACCTTCTCAGGGCGAGAGATTGAGGAGATGGGACAATTCTCGTTCTTCTCGATCTCTTCTCAGCTTTTGACACGGTGGATCATTGTGTGCTACTTAAACACCTGAGGGAGTTTTGTGGAGTTGCCGGCACTGTCATCTGCTGGTTTGAGTCCCTTCTCACAAACAGGAAGCAAAGGGTAGTGATGGAGAGTTTCTCCTCCTCCCCTAGCCTCCTGTCTTGTGGAGTACCTCAGGGCTCGATCTTGTCACCAATGTTGTTCACCATGTACATGCTTCCCCTGGGAGTAGGGCTCATTAGAAAATATGGTTTGGGTTTTCATTGCTATGCCGATGATACCCAGCTGTGTCTTTCATTTGCACTGGGTATATCCAATGCATTGGACACGCTTAACAACTGTCTCGCTGAAATCAACGACTGGATGGTCTCCCGCTGGTTGCGACTGAACTCAGATAAGACAGAGGTACTGGTAGTGAAGTCAAACAGAGGGCATGATAGGATGGCCTCGAGTGCAGAGACAAGACTGGTCCTGGGTTCTGTGCCCTTGAAGGCCTCTTCCAGGGTGCGTAACCTGGGTGTTATTCTGGACAGTGGTCTGACACTTGAGGCTCAGGTGTCGGCTGTTGTACATGTCAGTTTTTACCATCTGAGAAATATCACCAGGATTAAGCCCCTGGTTCTGGCCCTGGACCTCCCTATCTTAGTGCATGCCTTAGTGGCTTCCGGGCTGGATTACTGTAATGTGCTCTACCTTGGGGTCTCGGGAGGTATCCTCTGCAGACTTCAGCTGGTGCAGAACACAGCTGCCAGGTTGCTGACAAGGAAAAGTATTGCCATGTCACCCCAGTGCTGCGTGAACTGCACTGGCTGCTGGTCAGGTGGAGAATCCTCTTTAAGGCTCAATATCGTCTGGGTCCCGGCTACCTGGTGGACCTTCTTATGCCTGCTGCATCAGTCCGCTCCCCCTCAGAATTCCCAGGATGAGGTCAAAAACTGCTGGCGATAGAGCTTTTAGTGCCGCCAGCCCCATCCTGTGCAATTCATTTCATCCATCAATAAGGGAGGCCCTTTTGGTGGAGGTTTTTAAGGCACACCTCAAGGCCTTCCTGTTCAAGCAGGCTTTTCCCAACCCAGCACTGTAAATATTGTCTTACACTGACCTATTATACTATTTGCCCCGATCTCTTTGTTTTACTTATCATATTCTATGTAATTATATTGTAGTTTTATGATTGTTCTATTTATTGATTCTGTGATGTTTGGTTTTATGTACAGCACCCAGAGCCTCCAGGATTGGGCATTTTTTAAATAGAATTTGCCTTGCCTTACCTTACTCCCACCCTAGTCCTGTCTACTACACTAGACTAGACCAAAACCACCATGATCCCATGGGCCAGTGCCCCCAAGCTAATCAAATGGCAACCCTCAGTCTGGGGTCCCACTCCCTAGGACACCACAGGCTCCCTTGTGGTGTATCGATTTCCTACTTTCCACCTGTATCCATCTAGGCATTCTGCATTAATTGTTTGTGTGCCTCTTCAAATCCCAGGAATCCTGAACTGGATGTTTACACAAAGCATCATCTTCCTGGCTGAGTGTGTTGCCATGAGATATAACTTTATGCTAATGATGGAACTGGTGATTCTCAGATCAAACTCTGCACTGTGACATCTCGTTCCACTCTCGCAGGTTGTTTTTTTTTGTTGAAATTACTATTTATTCCTCCTCCCCAGCCTGCCACCTCTGACCCTTCAGGGGGACAACTGGACATCCCACTGCCCGGAACCCTACCCAAGCAGACCCCTAGGCCCCATGGAGCCACGGATTACCCGGGTGGGCAGAGACAGGGGACTCAAATCCGTTACCCACATTTAGATGGGATCTCTGAGGTCTGCTGGGTGGGCACAGGCAAATCATTAAGACACGCCGCCATGGTCCTCCCATCTTCCCACTGAGGCAGGCTTGTTTTCCGTGGTTTTCTCCCTCCCCGAGCAGCAGCAATCTCCCCGACGCCATGACGCGGCACGCCAACATCCGTGCTGCTCAATGGCATGCCATCCCCAAATGGGGCTTGCAGTTCCTCGAGCCTCCGGCTTGGGGTCATGAAATCCGGACATCGAGACGAATCCTCCCGGAGAAACTGTCGTTGGACGCTCCAGCCTATCTCCCCCGACCACCCACCTACTACCCGAACCGGCTCCTAATCCGGGTCGCCAGCGTGCGAGGTGTGGCATCCAGCGCCAACCTCAGCGCCACCAGGCCGCTCTCTCGCAGGTTTTTTTCTGGCTGAAGTGAGCAGTCATCCCATAGTCAGTTCCGGTACTTCTGGTCTCCAGACATTATTTTATCGTTTTAAGGTCAGTTCTGATAACTGTGCATTAGTATAGAGTACTGATCGTATGATAGTTTTTTTTTTCATGCATTTTGTGGTTTCTCCAGTTCAGATTCAGTCCCCAGAAAGGAGAGAAGGCCACAGTACAACACATTTCCCGGCTGAAGGGTACCGCACCATTTTTATCAGTTTTGTGTAGAAATAGGACTCTTTAAACTGCATTTATGACTTTTTAACTAGCGTTTTTGTATTTCTTAGTTGTGGTTCCCACTGAGAAGGAACCAGAACATTTTTTACTAAGCTTATTCAGAATTTGCATTTAAAACTGTTCTTTTGATGTGAAACTTAAGATCTGACTTTGAGGGTATCTCTTGCAGCAAGCCAGCACCAGTAGGACTACAGACACCAGGCACTAGGACCACACGGAAAACTTTCTAGCTAGCAGTCTACCAAAGGGGGCCACCCACCTCCAACATCAGCCACTCCTATAAAGGCAGGCAGCCCCCATACCCTCTTCAGTTCTTTTCCTGCCGTCAACCAATGCATATCTAACCACTGAAATTGCCGGAGCTACAGTCAACCATTTCTTGTGTTTACCGCACTTTATTTTTTATTCTAACTCAGTTTTATCATTGAATTTTCGGTGTTCTCACCTGTCAGTTTATGACTTCTAAACCTTCTTCATCATCTGACTGCTTCATGAAGTGTGCATACGGCAAAGAGATCCTGGCAAGAACGGACATTCTGCATGCGTCTTGTGCCTAGGCCCAGACCACGACATCCAAGTCTATGAGGTCTGCCAGGGATTCAATCCAGCCATTAGAAGATGTCACCAAAAGATCTTGGAGAGTCATCTCCTTAAGCAGAAGGTCATCTCGATGGAATGGGAGTTGCAGGCCAGGAGCTCCTGTGTTTCCTTGGCCCAATCCTCAGGGGTCTTCATCCTTCATCCTAAAAACCCCAGGACAAAGCCAGTGGAAACATAAGCACTGGGCTAAAGATCGGGACTGATCCTGGTCTGCCTTCTGCTCACGGTTCCCTCACAAGACATTCCTCAACCGCAAAAAAGGTCTTCCTCCAGCGAGGAGTTGATCACTTCAGCCCCATGCACCCTTTTTTTTTTTTTTTTGGTGCCTGCCCTCCGATCCTCCATTTGGATGTCAGCTCTGCTCCATCCCCCATGCCCAGTTTTGCCCCCTTGGGTGGTGCCACCAGGTGGGGCCCTCCCAACGGACACTGCAGGTGGGAACAGGACACACACACACCCCCACCGTACATTAGTGACAGCGGAAGAGCAGAGAGGCATACCTGGGGTCCGGCTTTTTTTTTATGTGAATGCTGGATCCTTGGGGGCGGGGCCATGCAGTGATATCCAGCATTCACCCCGCCTCCTCTTGAGTAACAGTGATGGCCACAGCGGTACCCCTAGCCTCCGCCAGGGGTCCAGAAAGTGCTGGGCACTATTCCCTCCCCTGAAGAAGGAGAGCAGTCCCTAGGATGCTCTATCCTTCTCCCCCTGGCTGGCCCTCCGACTCCCGAATTTGTCACCGAACTGGGGATATCAGCACCGCAAGGGAACACCTTGCCACTGCACCAGTGGGCCAGCCACACCCTAACTTCTACTAGGCTAGCGGTGGCCCAGCCGCCTGCCTGGGTTACCTTCTTGGGCGACTGCTCCTCAGGTCAGGGTACTTTGTATCCTGCTCACCAGCCCCTGCTGTTCTTGCCCTTGTTCAAAGCAGGCACACAGTCAGGTGGTTCAGCCGTAGTCTCTTTGGCCAGTGCAGGTGCAACAGATGCTGAGCTTCTCACTGCCATTCCCCCCTCCACCCATGCCACCAGTGCCAGTCTCATCCTCCGGGACTGCCACCAGCTCTACTTCTGTCTCTCTCGGGGGAAGACATTGCAGGACACCAGTGTCTCCTTGAGCCCGGTCTCTCCTTAGCCTTCGCCACGGGGTGGCCCTCCACTCCAGCACCCATGGGCCCCCCCCCCCAGGTATCACCTCTGTTAATGCCTGCCAGGCCTGTGCCCATTCTCTATCCTTCACAGCCCACAGGACCTGCATTGGCCTTGCCTGTTCCACCCTCTGGCCCAATGCCTGGCTTCCTCCAGCCAGCGCCCGCTGGGCCCACGCCAGACCCTTCACAGCTGACGCCTATTGAACTTGCACCTGTCCTGCTGCAACCTGTGCCAGTGGGTCTGGCACCTGGAGAACCTCAACCAGGTACCCTCAGTCATCAGCTGTGGGTCTGATGCCTCTCTACCCCTATCCCATGCCTTCTGGGCCTGCGACAGGTTACCCATACCCAACGCCCCTTTGACCGACACTGGTCTACAATTACCTAGTGCCTATGGGACTGGCACCAGCCCCCTTTGATTACCAAGGTCTGATCTCAATCTTATGGTGTCTTATGCAGATGCAGGTCCTGGCTCTAGTTCAATTGGGCCCCAGTGCTCCTCACAATCCCAGGGATAGGCCTAACTTGGACCATCAGCCCGATGTCAGTGGGGATGAAGATGCAGACGACACTGTTGAGAGTGACAACAGTGAGTCTTCCTCTCCAGGGCCGGAATCCTCAGAAGAGGGCCCCGAGTAATGTCCCTAATTTCTAACCCCAGGAATCCACTAATATTATTACTCTTGCAGTGTTCCTTTAAGTCAGCACTGCCCCGGAGCCAAATGGAATGCTATGCTAATGATGGAATTTTTAGCTGGTGCATACAATTTCAAACTGCCCAGTGTAACTGCCGACATTCTAACCTCAGATTTCTTCTCTCTGCTGCAAAGTTGAGATGCTCTGGAGATCTTCCTTCCTGTAGTGCATAGAACAAAAACAACCTTGAGTATTTTGTTTTATTTTTCCATTACTGCCTAGTGTAATTGTTTTTAGTGAACTTATCTGTGTCAGTCTTCACCATTCATCTTCTTTGAGTATAGTGGCCGGACATCACGACCCCGCGGGAGCTCTTTGGGGGGGGGGATGGGCGGAGTCGGCGCACTATCGGCGCCGCCCTCAAGGCTGACGCATTGCGTGGTGCTTGCGGGTTGGCCGTTAGGTGTGATCGACCCCGGCCTCCAACCAGTTCTTTGTCTCCCGTCGCAGAGGTTGCACCTCATGGAAGCTCTACTAGCAAGAGGCCTGCTGCTCAACCAAAGCCTTCAGCTTCGTTATCTTCCATTTCTCGATGCCGAGTCTGTCGATGCTGCTTATTGAAAATTTTCCTGCCAGTTCCACTGTCTGCCACCACTCGACGTCGCATGGTAAGACTGTTCCTTTTCTTCTATTAGCGACGTTGAGTCTTGTTTTTGGTTGTTTTTTTCCATAGATCATGTCTCAGTCAGGAGGCAAGAAAACTTTGAAGATGGGATGGCCCCCTATGCGTCGGTGCCTGTGCAGCCGTAAGTACTCCGTCACCGACCAGCATGACCGTTGCCTTGTGTGTCTTGGCCCACTACATGACATGGATTCGTGTGATGCCTGCTTCTCCATGGATCATCATGTCATCGAACAACATGCGTGGAAAGTGGTACAAGCTCCGCCAACTTTCAGGGGACGGGCACGCACTCGGGACAAGCCACGGTCTCTCGGCGTTTCCTCCAGGCTCCACTCCTGGTTCTATACTGACCGCGGAGGAGGGGGCTTCTGCTTCTAGTAGCCTCGCCATTGCATAAGCCCCTTCCGCAGTGCAGGAGGCCCAGTCCATCCCTGCTGGGGGGCGGGCAGCACTTCTTGGCAATCGCCCCTTAGGGGGCGAAGGCTCCCCCAGTGTTGTCTCCTCTGGCTGGGAAGCCTGAGTCAGCGCTATTCTTGATGCCATCTGTTGGTGCCATCTTGGGCCTCAGCGCTGTTTGTGGCAGCGTGGACCCTGATGGCACTGATGTTTTCGCTCGGCACCATCTCTGCTGTCAGCACCGTTCACGATGCTGATGGTGCTAACGGTGCTATGGGAGGCTCTACAGTGCTGTCCTTATTTGTTTCTCACCTCGGCGCCATTTGTGCCACCGTGGTTGAGCATGGCGCCATGTCCAGCTCTGGTGCTGCTTGCGGCGCTGAGCAATGACATGGTACCATGGGAGTTTCTGACCTCAGCACCATCCGTGGTGCCAAGAGCGCAGTTGGGGCCATCGTCAGCACCATTTCTGGCATCGGCGCCGTGGGTCAGGATGGTGCCGTGACAGGTCCCGGCTGTGATACTGCAGCCATCCTCGGTGCCATGTCTTCTTTGCATACTGCTCACAGTGTGCTTGAGGGCTTCAGCACTGACACTGGTGCAGTCCCTCATTCTGGTGCCCCATTCAGTCGGGATGGCAGTGGGCGTCCACATACCATCTGGCACAGAACTTCAGTCTCCACCTCCTCAGAGGCAGAATCAGACTCTGAGTCAGATAGGCAGTCTTACTCTTTGGAGTTGGATGCTTACGTGGACACCTTGGTAGTGTCCTCGACAGGCTGGAGCAAGCCCCCCTCTGAGGAGCAGACAGTGGCCCCTGAGTCCAGGGTCAGGGGTTCTGACCAGCAGGTGGTGGTGCAGGCCACCATTGCCCTGCAGCCTGGCCTCGGAGGGTTTTCTGACCCCTCAGGTGGTGTACCTGGATTGCCCAACTTTGGGGCCGATCAGAGCACCCACAGGAGGGGAGGGTGCTGCTCCCTGGATAGTCCCTTCAAGGACTGACCAGGGCTGCCAGCTGCCTAGGCTGGCTTTTTTGAGGAGAAGGGCTCTTTCGGACTCCGAGGGGTCGAGGGGTAGGGGTTCGACACGGTGACCCTTTTCTGGATCCCACCTGCGTCCCAGAAGGAGTCGTAGTGCGGATCTCCATCCTTCCTTTTCAGTTTGCTCAAGAGGGCCCTGTTCTTTGGAGGTAGGGGACCATCCTTTTGGACTATCACAGTCCCAGTCACCTCACAGGGGGGATTCTTCAGCGAGCAGCCTAGGCAGTTCCAGTATGGCTGACCAGCTGTCGGCTGTTGAGTTTTCCGGAGCTCCCTCTTTCCTTGGGACTCCCAGTGCACTCTCTGGCCCAGGCAGAGGACAGCCGATTCCTGTTGTTGGCTCTGTCCCCTCTCCTCTGCCACCTTCTCCTACTCTCCCAGGTATTATTGGTCCTAGCAGCCCTTTCTCCTGGGAGCAGCTCAGAGCTATGGCTGCTCAATTTCCCTCTTATATCAGGGCCATGGACTGACAGGTTTTTCAACCTCCCCCTGAGCAGCCAGCTTCTGAACTCTTGAGGTCCTCCGATTCTTCGTCCCCCTCTTCTGGAGGAGAGGAACCATCTGTCCACATCTCCCCAGCTGCTGATCTCACAGAGTATCAGCGATTCCTCGTGAGGATGTTGGAGGACCTGCATATCATCCCACCCATGCAACACAATCCAGAGCACTTGACGCATGCCTTTTTAGGCAATTTCAGTGCAGACACCCTTGTGGTGCCCCCCCTGGCATGCTCCCTTTTGGGAGGCGTCATTGCATTCCTGGAAGAGACCCTTTTCCAGACTCCCAGCACCTAGGGATCTATGCCAGAGGTATTATGCCCCCCCCGGAGTCTCCAGGTTCTATGCCACATCCTCAGTCAGGATTGATGCAGCTGGACACTCCTGATTGGCTTTGCGCCCCTCACCATGACCAGCCCCCAGACCAAGATTCCTTGGACTTTGATTTCTGGGGTACTTTCTACTTGGCACGGTTGCAGCTCCCTATTTCAGCACATCAGTCCCACTACGCTACCTTTGATAGGTTCCTGTGGTCCAGGTTAGGTCAGCTCCTAGCCGCAATGCCTGACACAGACGTAACCAGATAAGCCATTGCACTCTCTGCACATGGTCTGGAGCTAGCAAGGCACCAGGCGAGGGCATCTTACAATGCCAATGAGGTAATTTCCAGGATCGTAGGGACAGCAACCTGCACTAGGCGGATGGCATGGCTGCATCTTTCTCGGTTGTCACCCTTGGCCTGGCGTAGGGTGATTTCATCCCCTTATGAGAGAACCTATCTTTTCTCCCATATGGTGAGGCGGCATCTGTTGGGGCAACTTCCTACTCCTTCTGAGGAGTCCCCGTCTCACTCTCCCCACTACAGGGCCTCTCCAGACCCATAAAGGTTCTCTCTCTCTTGGTGTGCTACCCACTGAGAGCTAAGGAACTTAGTCCTTTAGGGTTAGGGCTCCCTTCGGCGGGGGCTCAGCTCTCATCCAAAGGTAATGAATGGTGAAGATTGACACAGATAAGATTTGAAAATTATGTACCTACCGTAATTCTGATCTTTCTGTGCATCTTCACCATTCATCACAATCCCACTCTCCATCCCCCTGGGGCCTCAGTCTCTGGGTCCCCCTTCCTCTCTTTCACCCTCCTCCTTTCTGTTGGTCAGGAGTGGGGTGACCTTGGGCACATAGGGGGATGTTTTCCTCTAGGGGGAGAGTGGCCAGGAAGGGGGGCACTCTTTCCTCAGTGCCTTGGCTCCATCCCCGTAGGGTAGGAGTTGGTAGTTGCCCTCTTTTCTACTCTCTCCCCTTCTCCCAGTCAGCTTTACTTTAATTCCCTTTGATTTCCTTGTCCTTTAGACACAACCTCAATTTAATTTAAGAAACTAGTTTTCTTATGCCAAAAATTTGATTTTTTTGGGAGGGGTATGCCCTGTATCCTGTCTTTTCTTCCAGAATAGCCAATTCTGCTTCTGTTTGGGTTATTGCCAGTGATTCTGTGCCTTGAATTTTATTTATTTATTTATTTATTTGCTTTTGTTAACTGGGTAGGCACACTAGACAGCCATGTGCCTATTTTCAGGTGCGACCCGGGAGAGTTACAGGTAAAACTTCATACAGCAACAATTGAGGAAGCATTAGAAATACATAGGAAGGTAGTTACAAGTAAATACTTCGTACATAAACAACAGAGGGAGCATAAGGAATACAGAGAAAGATAACAGGCAATTCAGTGCTGGCTCTAAAGCAAGGTAGGGATACATTGAGCAGTTGGGGAACAGAGAAGAGTGTTTAAGAAATACACAGGCAGTTACAGGGCTAGCTCTAGGGCAAAGTTGGCACAGAATTCATATAGAAATACACAGGCAGTTACAGGGCTAGCTCTAGGGCAAAGTTGGCACAGAATTCATACATATACGATTGAGGAGACAAGAAACATAACTAAATTAACAGGCAGTTCAAGGCTGACTCAAGGACAAGGTTGGCATAGTGCATTTAGAGTAGGATGAGACAGGCAAGATAAATCTCGGTGGTGCACGGGGGGGTGTGCCCTGGGCAAGTGGTAAGTCCAGGAATCATGGCCAGATTCAGAAGCAGTAGTGCAAGTCACGCTGAGGCCCCCACCTTCCAGTCAGGTTGGCGAGGGGCAGGGGAGTAGGTCTACGTTGAGCAGGAGCAGGGGGAGGGAGGTTTCAGGAAGTTCCAGAGGGAGGCTTTGAAGCTTGGGTGGGAGGAGGAGGACCGAGTGAGCTCGGGTAGCGAGTTCCAGAGTTTGGGGCATAGGTGTGGAAGGCTCACACTGCAAGGGTGCGTGGTTCTAGGAACCAGGCGCCCTGAGTTGATGTAGATCGTAGGTGGTAGGGTGTGGATGCCAGGTTTAAGGGGAAGGCCAGAGCTTGGGGTGCTAGAACGGATGATGTTGTCAATGAAATTACCTAGAACGAAAGAGCGATATTTCTCAGGGGGAAGCCACTCCAGGCGGCTGTATAGGTCACAATGATGAGTGAGGGGAGGGGCGGAAAGCGCGAAGCGGCAGACATTGCTGTAGGCCGTGTCCCATTTTGTGAGGCTGGATTTGGGAACAGGTGCAAAAGTCACTAGTCCGTAACAGAGTGATGGAAGGAGGACCCCCCTAGCTAGGGCCAAGCTGGCGGCAGGGGTAAGGCAGTTATTAGCGCGGTAGGCTAAGCCAAGCTTGCAATTAGTGGCCTTGCAAACATTGCGAATGTGAGAGGTGAGGTCCAACTGAGGATCTAAGGTGACGCCCAGGTACTTAGCAGAGGTTACCTGCCTCAAGGGCGAGCCGCCACTCCATGGATCAGCAGGGGGCAGGGCAGGATTTTATTTTGCTAGGGACCGAACAGCATGGATTTAGTTTTGTTGAGATTGAGGGTGAGCCTGTGGTCACCCAGCCAAGTTTGGATGCATTCAAAGTCATAGTTAAGATGTGAGTTTATTATGGAGATGTCCCGGGAGCTGGCCAGGAGGACGAGATCGTCGGCATACAAGGTGGTGTGGCCATGGGCAGTGATGGAAGGAAGGTCGTTGATAAATAGCGAGAATAGGGTTGGACCGAGGACGGATCCTTGAGGGACCCAACAGCGGATGGGTGCGAGGTTGGAGGATGTCCGATTGAAGTAGGTGAATTTCTGATGGTTGGAGAGATAGTTTAGGAACCAGGCATGGGCGGAGGGGGAGAACCCAAGGGATAGGAGTTTGGAGCCAAGGAGTGTGTGATCAACCCTGTCAAATGCTTTTGAGAGGTCCACAAAAATGGCTCCAGTGAGGCTGCCTTGGTCAGCACTTGCCCTGATCAGAGAAGTGACTACAGCGAGGGCAGTGGACGTGATATGCCCTTTCTGGCAGTTTAGCCTTCTGACCACTCCTTCATAGTTTCTATACAATCTGGAGACAGGTCAAGGTTCCAGGGTATGTTCCCTCTCTTTTCCCTCCCCCTCACATCCTTACTTATAAAATTCCTTAACCCACCCTCCCTCCCTCCTCCTTTTCTACTTCCAGAGATTCGGGCCCCCCAATCCCCTTAGTTTTCCTGCTTTTTTCTGTCCTGTCAGTCATTTATTTCTCCTTTTAGTTTGTATATCCTTTCCTTTATCTGTCCCTTGGACTCCTTGTCCCTCTCTCCCAACCTTTCCTTATTCTATGGTGACTCAAGTGTCGGGAGGGTGGGGTCGACCACACCTAATGGCCAGCCCACAAGCACCATGCAGTGCATCGGCTTCGAGGGGCTGGGCACTGATGGTGCGTCGACTCCACCCATCAAAAAAAAAAAAAGCTGCCTCAGGGTCGTGACCTCTGGCCACTATACCCAAAGGTGATGAATGGTGAAGATACACAGAAAGATCAGAATTATGGTAGGTACATAATTTTCATTTTTTACCTCACAGTTTTAAATTTTCGTTTTGTTTACCGGTTCCCTGCAGTTCCTGTGAACCGAGGGGCAACCGATCCTTTCTTCTTTTGAATCAGAACCTTTTTCTAAGGGTTCTGATTACTTTTTTCTTAATTTTTATTACATTTAGCTACATTTAAACCGAGGTTTATTGGTTCCCTCTGCGTTTTTTTTGGTTCCAGATCTAATCGGAACCACTAGTTTTGGGACTATATCGGTTTCTGAACCGACCTCTACTCTTTTAGGAACTGACCGCGAATATTTAAATTCTTTCTATTTTTGTCAGTGCCCGTTTTCTTAAAATGTCAGATAAGCCAAAAAAGAAAACAGGACCTCCTGGTTTTAAGAACTGCCTGAAGTGTGCAGAGGGGTTTGCCATGGCAGATAAACATGACCTATGTTTGATCTGCCTTGGCCAACAGCATTTTTCTGAAAATTGTGAAATTTGTAAGTCTTTCCCTGACAAGACAGTGGAAAAACGTAGGGAGAGGCTTAAAAGAAGATTGGAAGAGGGGTCCATGGGCTCTAATCAGTCCACCCCTCTAAGACTGTGGCTATTCCTTCCAGAGCCTCCAAATCCACCCCGATATGGGTGAGGGCTCTAGCAAGAGAGGCAAAGAACCAGTTGACTCCTTGGTACCTGACAAAAAAATTAAAGAAAACAAAGCATATTGAAACCCCAGCTGAAACGCCTCAAGGGGTCCCTCAGATGCCTTTACCGGCTCCTTCACCTGCTGATCTAACTCAAGCTATAGTCTTACTTCAGGGGCTTACTACCCCTTAAGCAGCCTGTGGTCACTCCTGCTGAGAAACCTATTGTTTGCGCACCTCTTTTGCCCACTGCCTCAGTGGAATATGAGAAGGATGATCAGGATGAGGAGGGTATTGAACCTGAGGTCTCACTAGAACAAGATTTTGGCTCTCCTCCCAGACCCACAGAGGATTTCTCATCCCATTTTTCTTTTGTAAAAAAAAAATGGTAGCAACTCTGGATCTACAAACAGCAGAAGAGATCCAGGATGAAGAAGAGGCACAATATATGGAACTCATGGGGCTGACACCCGCCAAAAGGCTCCTCCTGTCTATGTACAAATTCTTTAAAAAGGATGTTCTGGGAAATCCTCAAGTCTCCTAATACTGTCGCACCCACTGACAAAAAGTGTGACAAGAAGTACCAGCTTGAAAGGTCAGGGGCCGAGTTCCTGTTTACACATCCACACCACCAGGGTATTGTTCAGCAGGCTGCCTGTGAAAAGGCTAAAACTCCCTTGTCCTCTCACCCCCCCCCCCGAGAAGGATTCAAGGAAAGTGGATAGCATGGCAAAAAGGGGTACCTTTTGGCATCCCTAGCAGTTCGTCACGCCAGCTGTCAGGCTTATGCAGCCCTCTATCAGAAGGCTCTTTGGCAGTCAGTTGTAGATAATGTTAACCCCTCTTTAACAGTGTCAGAGCTGCTGGACACTGCAAGACTGGGCTTGGAGGCTTCCAAGTTCCAGTTTCAAATGGCAGCTGACACAAATGATACAGCTGTTAGATGGATGGCAGGTACCATAGCACTAAGGAGGTTTGCCTGACTGAGAGCCACTAATCTCACCCAGGACACCCAGAGTAAGGCTATGGATTTCTCAGTCAATGGCCACTCTCTTTTCGGTGCCCAGACTGAGGCATGTATGAAGAAAGTAGATGAGTACAATGCTACTTTGAGGAGCAATTGTACCAGAGAGACAGCCTCTCCTTCCACTTCGTCCTATGCTAGGGGAGGCAGAGGTAGGTCCTCCTTTAGGAGGCCTTTCTTCCAAGTGCAGGCTGTTCCCCAACAGCAGTACCAGCCACAGCAGGGTGGTTTCTACATAGCTAGAGGCAGAAGGGGTTCCAGGAGAGGATCCCAATCTGCACAGCCACAGCAGCAAGCAAAGCAAAATCCCTGACTTTTCCCCTTAGGCAGCCTCTCCATCTCCTGTAGGGGGCAGACTCACTCATTATTTTCAGGACTGGTTGAAAATAACCACAGACAAGTGGGTCTAGGAAATAGTGAGTCAGGGTCTGTCTCTTTGTTTCAAGTCCCTTCCTCCTCCAAGATTAAAGCAATTTGCACCAGCTTCTTTCACAGAAAGAAAACTGCTGGAGCAAGAGGTGCAGGCTTTACTGCTGGCATGGGCAGTGGAGCCTGTTCCCCTCAATCGGGGGTGGGGGGTGGGGCAAGGGTTTTATTCGAGATACTTCCTAACAAAAAAGAATGGAGAGTGGTGGCCTATACTAGACCTCAGACTGCTAAACAAATACCTGGTAAAACCCTGGTTCAAGATGTTCACACTGGCCATGATTTTGTCAACTCTGCAAAAAGGGGACTGGCTAGCCTCCTGGTCAGCTGTTAAGATGGCGACTACAAAATCGCGACGTCATTATAGCAATTAATTATCGGCGACTGCAATATAAGTGACTTGCACATTTCAGCGATCTTGCCGAAATAGCGACTGACCATAAGTTTGCAAGGTTAAAATAGCAACCATAGAGAGGTAGGGAGGAGAACGCATAGTGAAGCAGCATAGCGGCCATCTTCACAAGCCCACTAGTCCATTTCCAACTGACTTGGCTTGTAATTTAGTTGCCAACTCACTTGTCACTTGCAAGTTGCCAATCACTTCTGAGGTGTGTGCATTCTTATTCTTAGCAGTAACAGGCTTGTAATTTAGTTGACAATCGTAATTTTGGCAGATGCGATCACTGACATTCTGACAGGCAGTCAGTTCTCTCTGAAGCCGCAGTAAGCATGTGGGGTGGGGTTGGGGAGGTCACTGCAGGCAGAAAACGATTGCAGGAATAAAAAGCATGAGTAGTGTACTGAGATGCCTAATTCAGGCAATGCTACTGAGGTAGGGATGGTATCAGCACATGGGAGGGGAGATCAAAGATGTGACTGTTGGGGTAAGGAAGGCTACGGTTGGTTGGTTGGTACCAGCAACAGAGTTGAAACTGGGAGAGTGGCTTTAAGGTGCATGCATTTGAAACAGACAAGGAGGGTGTCTGGTGCGATTGCGATTTTGGTAGATGCAGTCATGAGGTCATCATGCAGTCGTTGGCATTCTGACAGCTTATACTTGTGCTTACAATGTTAGGAGGTGGAGAATGTGCTGGGGCTGTTACAGCAGCTAGAGCGAGCGACCGCACAAAAAGTGAGAGAGACAGACAGGCAGCACTTTGTGCTCCCTGCACCCAAAGAGCTACAGCCATAAACAGACATAGAAGTTGTAAGTACAACATTCATTACCAGGCGCTATTATTACAGGGTAGCTAATTATGCAAGGCGCTAAAGTGTACGATCGCTAATATTGAGGTTGCCGAAAAAAAGACGCTATTATTGTGGTCGCGATTTTATAATCGCTATTTTAACATGGAACCAGCCTCCTGATACCTAAAGGACGCATATTTCCATATCCGCATAAGGGAGTCACACAGAAAGTATCTCAGGTTCAGACTCCCATCAGGCCACTACCAGTTTTCAATACTTCCCTTCGGCCTTACCGCTGCACCAAGAGTATTTACCAAGTGCATGGCAGTAGTAGTGTCACAGTTTTTCCCTACCTGGACGATTGGCTAATCATGGGAAAATCTCCAACAGGTATCAGAGCACCTTCAGATAACCCGGGATCTGTTGCTCTCCCTGGGATTCCTCCTCAACATCAAAAAGCCAGTCCTGACTCTTGTGCAGGTTCTGTAATTCATAGGTGCAGAACTAAACACTGTAGTAGGAAGGGCTATTCTCCTTCAGGAGAAGGCAGAAAGCATTCAGCTGTTGGCAGGCTCATTTGCCCTGGGCAGGCCAAAGCCAGCCACGCAGTTCCTACAACTGTTAGGGCACATGGCTTCAGCAACAATCACAGTCATAGATGCCAGGTTCCAGATGAGGGATGTTCAGTTCCACCTCAGAGCACACTGGTGCCAAAGGTGGGACTTCCTATCAAAGCCAGTACCAGTCTCAAGGGTGTTACTACAGGCACTCCATGGTGGAGGGAGCTGAAACATTTGAGAGAAGGCCAGGGTTCCATTTCTGCAGGAGCCCCCTTCACTGGTTCTCACAACAGATGCTTTCCTGTTAGGATGGGGTGCTCATTTAGGGGAACACACCATTCACGCTACCTGGGCGAGTGCAGACTCACTCCTGCACATAAACTTGCTGGAGTTAAAAGCTGTTTACCTGGCCCTTCAGGCTTTCTCTTATCTAATACATGGAAAGGTGGTACAAATCAGAATAGACAATACCACAACAATGTATTACATCAACAAGCAAGGAGGGACAAGGTCCACTCCACTGTGTACAGAGGCAATTAAGATATGGAGTCTTGCTTACTCTCTAAATGCCTCTCTGCAGTCAATTCATCTGCCTGGCAAGGACAATACCTTGGCAGATGCCTTGAGCAGGATAAACCAGGCCCATCACGAATGGGCACTGAACAGGCAAGTGGTGAATGCTCTATTCAGGAGGTGGGGAACCCCAGAAATAGATATTTTTGCATCCCACCAAAATCACCACTTACCTCTCTATTGTTGCAGGGCCCCTGTGAGGGGACAGCTCCCATGGATGCCCTGATTCTGGATTGGACATGGAGGCATCTCTATGCCTTTTCCCCGATACTCAGGATGCTCATCAAACGCAGGTCCCAGCCAGCTTCAATGATTCTGGTAGCTCCAGACTGGGAAAGACAGCCTTGGTACTCCCTCCTGCTCTCAATGTCAGTGAACAAGCCGATTCACCTCCCACAGAGGTACAACCTGCTGACCTCCTTTCAGGGGAGGGTAGTGTACCCCAATCTCAGGTCTCTCAAGCTCAAGGCTTGGCTCTTGAGGACTTAGAATATGCAGATTGGCAATTCTCTGAAGGAGTATTGGAGGTCCTTAGAGGCTATAGGAAACCTTCCACTAAGAAAACCTATGCCTCAGTATGGAAAATATTTTTCCATTTGGTGCAGAGATAAGGGTTTAGTCCCAGCCCAAGCTGGCATCGCAACCCTTCTGGATTACTTGTCTCACCTGCATTCCCAAGGGTTGCAGCACTCAACCCTAAGTGTGCACCTAGCTTCAGTCTCAGCATACCTTTCAGCTGGAAAGGATACCTTCCTGGCATCAAATCCTATCTTCAGAAGGTTCTTTAAAGGACTCTCTCATTTGTTTCCCCCTCACAGGGAACCAGTGTCAGCATGGGACCTTAACATTTGCATTGCCCAGCTTATGCTTCCGCCCTTTGAACCTATGGCATCTGCAGAGCTTAAATTTATTACTTAGAAGGTAGTCTTTCTGGTAGCAATCACTTCTGCCAGGAGGATAAGAGCTCTAGGCCCTTTGTGTGGAAAAGGACTATATCTCCTTTCACAGGGACAAAGTAGTGTTGAGGACTAATAGGAAGTTCCTCCCCAAGGCGGTCACTGACTTCCATTTGAACCAGTCTATAACCTTGCCAGTTTTCTTTACTGAACACTGTAGCTCAGAGGAGCGTAGATTGCACAGCCTGAATGTAAAAAGGGTTGAGAGTTATTACATGGCTCATACCAAGGACCATAGGCAGGACAGGCAACAACTGTTCCTCACCTATGGGGAGGTAGGTAAAGGGACTCCTGCCTCAAAGAGAACTATCTCTCGGTGGATAGTTCAGTGTATTCAGTTTTGTTACTCAAAAGCAGGTAAGGTACCCCCTTGTGGTCTTAGGGCCCACTCTACAAGGGGCACAGCTGCCACTATTGCAGCTGCCAGAGAGGTATCTTTGACAGAAATCTGTAAAGCACCTACCTGGAGGTCAGTCCGCAACTTCACTAAGCATTATAGCCTGGACACCCAGTCCATGAGTGATGCTAGATTTGGCACAGCAGTTCAGCAGAGTCTTTTTCCTAAATAGATTCTTGCCCACCTCCTTGAGGTACTGATGCATAGTCTGCAAGAGTAATAATATTAGTGGATTCCTGGGGTTAGAAGGAAAAATTACTCACCTGTAGTATCTTGTTTCTTCCAAAGGGATCCACTAACATTATTACTCCCCCCCCTGCAGAATCAGTAAACAGAAAAATCCTCTCCGCAAGCTAATTATATGTACACTTAGAGTGGTATGCCACTTACTAGCTGTTCTTAGTAATGTTTTATACCTTGTAGGTTCTTTTTCTTAGGTAATCTGACTTTAAGAAAAAGGGATATTTCCTTTTTGATCCTTTGCTTAATGTTGCTAGTTGTCCCGGTTGGGGACCCCCTTTTTTTCTATTGTTATTTTCTTATAGGTTATTATGGCTTCTTTGCAGGCTTCCAAGAAATCTGAGGTTAGAATGTAGGCAGTTTGAAATTGGATGCACCAGCTAAAGATTCCATCATCAGCATAGCATTCCATTTGGCTCCGGGGCAGTGCTGACTTAAAGGAGCACTGCAAGGGTAATAATATTAGTGGATCCCTTTGGAAGAAACAAGATTACTACAGGTGAATAATTTTTTCACCCCCCCCCCCGGATGATCCCACCTTCATGGCCATCATGCGGCACATTCAAGCTACTATGCGGTGAGAGACAGAAGAGTAGGACACCGATCAGTCACGGTTAGTGCTTCACCAATGTCAGCCTGATGCACCTCCTTGGTGGTCCCTCCATTCATTGAATCTTATGAGGCTGTTACCTGGGTTGCTTGAAACTGCCCCCACACAGTCCTGGCAGTGTCCAAATAGGTGGATAGGCTTTACCATGTACTGGCTGGCAAACCATATTTTGGAGAACATGCCAAGGTTGATTCGGTCATCATAAATGCAGCGTACAACTGAACCAAGAGGCCAAAACATCTCAGCTTCCTCCCACCTGACAGAGTCTCGGCAGCTGGGTCAGATGGGCAAGCATGCATTTGCCTCAGCCACCCTGGCCATTCATGCCATTAATTACTTGACCAACATGGTGCAGTATCAGAATCTCCTCTTGGATCAAGCCAGGGATGCGGTCCTTGCCATGCCAGATGACCCTTCAGAGCAGCAAGACCTCCAGACCCTCAAGATGGGCCCTGATGTTGGTACCCACATCCTAAGGGCTGCCAATGATGTGGTAGATGCTTCTGGCCAAGCAGCAGCCATAGGCATTTGTATGAGATGCCACTCCTGGCTATGGGTCTCTGGCTTTGCCCAGGATGGCCAGTCTAATAGAAAGGACACCCCTATCAGAGGTTTCAAACTTTTCAATGGAGATGTTCAGGATATCATGTCTGACCAATAGGCCTCAGGACAGGATCTGAAATTCATCCAGACCATGTATCATACCCAGCCAAAGTCAGAGCAGCGAGCTCAGTTTCATCACTCCCCCACAGGCAAGCCTGTGCCCCTCACAAAGCCCAGGGCAAGTGCAAGGCAATGGGTGCCCTTCCCACTCCTTCTCCCGCTTCCTCCCATGGCACCAGAGGTGCAGCCAGAGTCCAATCAGTGGCTGCTCCCACCTCCTGACTCCTTCCCAGACCCCCCCCAGCTGTAGATCAGGAGGTGGTCATAAGGGGTTGCTTCTCCCTGTATCTGGTCAAGTGGAGGGAAATAACGACAGACAACTGGGTGCTGCAGCTCATCGAGCATGGCTACACATTAGAATTCATGGAGTGACCTCCGTAAAAATCCTACAGGACATTCCTCGTACCCTCCCACACTCCCCTCATCCAGAAAGAAATTCAGTCCCTTCTTCAAAAAAAGGACATAGAGCCAGTCTCACCTTTGCAGCAGGGCAGGGAATTCTACTCCCACTTCTTCCTGATCCCCAAGCACACAGGAGACCTTTTTCCCATCCTGGGCTTTAGCCAGCTGAACCTGTTTATAGAGTACAAATGGTTCAGGATGGTCACCCTTCAGGGTTTGCTGCCCCTGCTACATCAGGGGGACTGGATCTGCTCTCTGGATGTACGGGATGCCTACCTGCTTATCAAGGTTTTCGCCTCTCATCAGCGCTTCCTCCATTTCCACTTTCAGGAAGCACACTACCAGTTCAGAGCTCTGCCTTTTGGTTTGTCCTCAGTGCCCAGGGTCTTCACCAAATGCCTGGAAGTAGTGGCAGCTGCCTTGAGACGGCATTGTTTCTACGTGTTCCCATACCTGGACAATCGGCCCTCTTCCCCCATAGGCGCTAGTTTCAGACTCCTGCCTTCCACCTCCTCCGTGAATACCAAGCTAAAATACTCATTTAGTGCCTCTGCCTTTTCACAGTCCTGCTCCAAGTTTATCCCTCCTTCCCTCCTCAGTCTAGCAATCCCCTGCTCTGCTGCTTTCCTCTCCCTCACATATCTAAAACATATCTTATCCCTCCTCCTGGCCCTTTTGGCTATTTTTCTCCTCAGTGGCTGCTTTTGCCCTTCTGATCTTCCTCCCTGCCAGACTCGTCTTCTCCCTATACTCCTCTTTAAGTGTCATCTTACATTTTCTTAAAGCCCTCCTCCTTTCCCTGCCTGCCCCTGCCACATCCCTAGTGAACCAGTGCGGTCTCCTCCCCCCTCTTGCTTTTCTTGACCTTTTTTATGCACATTTCTGCTGCTTCCTGAATACCTCCCCTGATAGCTTCCCAGAGTTCATCTACCGCACCTTTTTTCTCTGTACCCTCCATCTTTCCCTGTCTTTCTCATCTTATTAAAGTCTATGTGTCTGAAGTCCTTGACTGTCATATTAGTCTTACTTGTCTCCCTCCCTGCCCTGACCCTGAACCATACTGTGCTGTGGTCACTGGTGCCCAAGGCTTCTTCCACCCGCACCTCCTTCTCACTCTCCCCGTTAGTCAGGATCACATCCAACAAGTTGCTTCCCCTCATTGGTTCCCTGACCAGCTGTTGAAGGAATACCCCCTGCAGCTTGGCTAATACCTCCCTGCTCCTTGCTGACGCTGCATCTGGGATTTCCCAGTCAACTTATGGGAGGTTCAGATCACCCACCAGTAGCAGTTCACCTTTCTGTACCAGCCCTGTGATTGCCTGAGTTAACTGTCTATCATCTTCCTCTCCTTGCACAGGTGGCTTGTATACCACCCCTAGCCGCAGGGATTCACCTATCCTCCTACCTAGTGTTAACCACAGAAGCTCGGTCTCCCCTTCCTCCTCCTGCCCTTCAGTAACACTGATGCCTTCCCTGATGTATAAGGTAACCCTTCTTCCCTTCTTGCCTTCCCTGTCCCTTCTCAACATTCTATAACCTGGAATGGTTGTTTCCCAAGTATGATGCTCTGTCCACCAGGTCTCATTTATTGCGACTAAATCTAATCTCTCATCCCTCACGATGGCTTCCAGGTCCACCATCTTGTTTCCTAAACTCCTGGCATTTGCTGACAATCCCTTCCACCAGTCTTCCCCTTTTTTCCCTTTTCACCCATCTCCCTCTTGCTGAGCCATTATTCTGGAGGGGGGCTGGTAGCCCCCCCCCCAACTTTCCTTCTTGTGGAGCAGATTTGTTCCCACCACCCCCCAACCAAGTTTAAATTGTAGGTATCCACTATGTATTCTCCTAGCTTGCATTTCAGTACTGCTACCCCTTCCCTATTCAGGTGCAGTCTGTCTGGTGCAAATAGGCTCTCATCCTCCCATGTAGATCCCCAGTCCCCTACCAAGTCATATCCCATTTGCTCACACCACACCACCAGCCTCTTCTTGAACTGTCTAATCCTCAACTTCCTATCAGTGCTTGCCCTCAGTATTTGGTAACACCTCTGAGAACACCACTGATTTAAATCTCAGACTTCTACAGTATCTAGCTAGAGCTCTGAATCTAACCTGTACCTCCATCAGGCTACTTCCTGCCAGGTCATTCGTTCCCAGGTGGAACAGCAGGTGCGTTTTCTCATCCTGCTGCCTTCCCCTTGAGGGGATATAATGAATGACCATTGCTGCTGTCATGCCCAGCGGACATTCCACCCACACTGTGCTGTTTTTGTTTCCCCTCCCCCCCACCTAATCCCTTTCATTTTAGAGTCCCCAACCAGTAGGACCCTGCTCTCCATCTCCTTCTGATTGTATCTCCCTACCATCCTTCCCCAACCTCCTGCATCTTATTTCCTACCTTATTATCAATACCCCCTTTGCCCATTTCGCTTCCTGAAGCACTGTCCGCACTCTGTGCCTCCCCAGCTTTGTGCCCCCCTCCCAGGCTCTGTCAGGCTGCCTGCCTCTGCCCCTCCATTTTCTAACTTTTCCCCTCCTTGTTTATCTGTCCCTGCCCATGTCCTGCATGATTTACCCTGGGGACCT
Organism: Neoceratodus forsteri; assembly: GCA_016271365.2. Classification (NCBI taxonomy): domain Eukaryota; kingdom Metazoa; phylum Chordata; order Ceratodontiformes; family Ceratodontidae; genus Neoceratodus; species Neoceratodus forsteri. The sequence continues at coordinate 94,022,675 of CM057451.1, forward strand.
TCCTTCCCCATCCAGCTTTTGCTCCTCTGAACCAGAGCATGTTATCCCTCCCCTCTTTCTGGGCTTGCCTGTTGGTCTTACCTGATAGTGCCTCCCCCTTTTCCAATTGTTCTGCACCTTCCTTCATGCTTGCCTCTTCTTCCCCTGTGTGCTCTTCAGCTTCCTTTTCATGATCCCCCCCCCAATTTAGCACCTCTAGTGGTGCAAATCTATTCTTCTGTTCTAAGTCCACTGCCTGTACCTTGTGGTCGATAGTCCTCCCATTGCCCCCCTCTTCCTCCTCCTACTTAAGGTCCTCCAGACTGGGGCAGATATAGATAAGCACCTCTTGAGGTCTAACTATGACGTCTCACATGCCTTAGCCAGAGCAACTGCAGATGGTATTCTTGACTTAGGGTGTCAGGATTTGCTAGTGATATCCAGCAAACCATCCTGAATGACCCTTTCAGATGTTACAAGCTCTTTGGGGCAGATGTGCAGAATATCCTTTCTGACCTGCAGGCCTCAGAAAGGACTCTGTGGTCAGTTCACTCACTTTACCACACCAAGCCAAAAATTGGACAGAGGGTGTCTTTTCGTCATGCCTCCCACAGACCCAGGTTGGGAGCCCGACAGCAGGGCAAGTGCAAAAAAAGTGCAGCTTAGCCTGTCCCTACCTCCACCACAGGAAAAGCCCTAGAGGTGGAGGTGCGGCACCAGCCACTGGCTGTGCTTCAGCGTGACTCCTTTACTAGACCCCCATACTCCAATACTTTAGGAAGTGGTGGTATGGGGTCGCTTGGGTCCTGCAGCTCACAGAGCAAGGCCACACTCTAGAGCTTCTAGAGTTGCCTCCAGACCTTCCTCCATTCATAGAAACTTAGACGTTGTCGGCAGATAAAGACTGCTAGGCCCATCAAGTCTGCCTGTATACCCTACCTTTATTAGTGTCCGTTAACCCTATCTGGTCATTGGCTGTAGCCTCCCCTTTCCACCTGTAGGGTTCCCTTATGCATGTCCCGTGCATGTTTAAACCCCCCCCACTTTACTTGTTCCCACCACTTCCTAGGGTAGGCTATTCCATGCATGCACTACCCTTTCTATGAAAAAAAAACTTCCTCATATTTCCCCTTATTCTGCCCCCCTCCAATCTCATATTGTGCCCCCTCATTCTTGTACCTCTCCTATACCAAAAGATGTTGCCCCCTTGTACCTTGTTTATGCCCTTAAGATATTTCAAGGTTTCTATCATATCTCCCCATTTCCTCCTCTCTTCCACTGTATACATATTGAGGTCTTTTAATCTCTCCTTGTCATCGAGGCATAAGTCAGGAAGTACAGGAAGCACAGGAGCAGTTATAAAATTTGCAGGTAGTGTTTTATTATCAGTAACAATAGAATAAAAATTGTAAAAAAATGTTCAGGATAGCGATATACAAAGGCAGTACAAACATAGAAAGCAAAAGTCCTTCATCTGAGAGTTTCTTTCCAGTTTTCAAGAAGTCTCAGTCTCTCACTCTCACTAGCAAAAGCATTGCTGCTCTTTTTATAAGTCTTTGCCTGGGAACTCGTTAAGAGACATCCTGTTTCTCACAAAATGTTCTTGCCAGTTTCTTTGCGGAGCAGACTTGCAAATAGGACAATGTTCCAAACTGGCACCCTACTGACAGCTATGCAAAAGAGTTTGCAAACAAGCCTTAGTAGAGCTCAAACTGCAACTTGGGTTAACCCCCTAAATTTCAAATAGCTTTTTGCAATCATTTCAATGATATAACTATATACATTTCAAACAAAGGGATCCCAGTATCACTTTCAGCTTCACATAAAGAGTCACATATATGTTGTAACCAAAGATATGCAAGAGGAAACAAAAGACAGAAACAGCAAGTGAAGGCAAAGAGATAGTGAGAAGCAGAGAATCATGAGACCATCAGAGTGATCAGTTCCTAGGTCTCATGAGAACATTTGGTTGTGCAACCAGACAGACAAGAGACAGAAAAGGAAAGAATAGAACAGATCCTTGCATTTGACTCTCTGTGCATAACAAATGGGACAGGGTCTTATTCAACCCTATCACATTACTCATATGTCTTCTGGTGTAAACCCTGCACCATCTTTGCTCTTCTCTGAACTGTCTCCATCTTGTCTGTGTCCTTACAAAGATGCAGCCTCCAGAACTGTACACAGTATTCCAGATGAGGCCTCACCAGTGTGTTGTAAAGTGGTATCACTACCTCCCTCTTTCAGCTAGTGATACCCCTTCCTTTGCACCCTAACATGCCACTGGCACCTTTAGGTCATCTGAGATAATAATCCCCAAATCCCTTTCTTACCTGGTGGCTGTTGGTAATCCCCCCCCCCAATATCATCCTGTAGCTTTCCCCATGGATCTTGTGCCCCAGATGCATGATTTTACACTTCTTTGTATTGAATCACAGTTGCCACACTTAAGACCATTTTTCCAGCTTTCCAAGGTCCCTCCTCATTTTCTCCACCCCATCTGGGGTGTCTACCCTGTTGCAGATCTTGGTGTCATCTGCAAACAGGCAAACCCTTCCTTCCAGCCCTTCTCCAATGTCACTAATGAAGACATTAAAGAGAACTGGCCCCAGGACTGATCCTTGAGATACCCCACTGGTCACCCCCCCCCTTTTCTTGGATTGGATCCATTTACCACCATCCTCTGTTTCCTGTCCCCTAACCAGTTTCTAACTCAGTTCACCACCTTGCAGCCTATGCCCAGGCTGCCCAACTTGTTAAATAGTCTTTTATGTGGAACAGTGTCGAAGGTCTTGCTGAAATTGAGGTAGGCAACATCCACCACTCCCCCGGTCCACCTCCATCATCACCCAGTCAAAAAAACTATCAGATTTGTTTGACATGACCTTCCCACTGTGAATCCATGCTGTCTTGGATCCTGTGCTCCATTGGATTCCAAGTGTTCCACAATCCTTTCCGTAAGCAGTGCTTCCATAATCTTACCCACTGTTTAGGTGAAGCTGACTGTCCTATAGTTTCCTGTCTCCTCCCTGTTGCCATTTTTATGGCTGTGTGGGTGGAGCTTCACAGATGTGTTGCCATCATATACGTTTTTGGAAGCACGTGACCAGACTTCTGTCTGGTGTGCTTCCATAGTGCTTAGGCACAGATCCAGTCCTTGTGTTTATGTGGCCCTTCCCCTCCGTGGGTTGCATAAACACCCCCCTTCTCGGGGCACTACTTTTTCTTCCGCAACTGCAGAAGTGATGGCCACCGTTACCAACATGGTCTTGAGAGTACAACTGGGCATGCGCTACTTACACTGATAAAAAGCAGGTATTCACTTTTTTGGCCCTTAGGGACTGAATTATCCAGTGTAATAAAGAATGTTATCCTACCTCAATTTGTGTGGTGTTATTTTTTTTTTTTATCGGCTGTCCTTACAATGTTCCCTTGTCCTGTGCTTTCTTACTTTATTTTTGTCTTAGTGGGTGACGTGTAAAACAAAACAAAAAAAAAATAAAAATTCTGTGCCATGGAACACTGGAGCCCAAGTCAAAGTGACCTCAATTAAAGGCTGCAGACTTGGATTCCATCTGCTGGTTATGAGTGCTTGTTCATGTAGGAGTGACTGACAGCTGTTACTCTTTCCTCTCTGGGTAGCTCGGCGCAAGTTGCAGCTTTCCTTGGAGCAGCTGTTGTCACAAAGTGTTGGCTGTAAAACCTGTGGAAGGCAACCTGTTCTTTGGCATTTATTTGCGTGTTTGTGAATACAGACTGTGGAAATAAACCGTGTTTCAGTCATTAAAAAAATGAACGTGTCTCCTTGAATTTCCTTACTTAGTTCCAGGTTAGTTGTGGAGATGTGAGGTAATAGCAGTGTGTCCTTCACATTAGGATTTATAAGTGTTTAATTATTTAACTGGTTACATCAGTTAAACTGCAGGAGGTTGATTAATGTGTCTAGACTGTGAGGCAGTACAAGTGTTGATGTATTACTAATTGATTGTCTTCCCCACATTCGGTCCCAAATATTAAGCTGTACTGTCGTATAGTGAGATGTAGTCATGTCTCTGATCTCTCTCATTTTCTTTTTTTTTGTCTTGATAGCCTGCCTGTGGTTTGAAAGAAAAAAAAAAAGACACAATTGTTCCCCATGGGGAACTGAACCCACAGCCTTTGGCATCAGAGGCAAATAACTGCATTCTGATGTAGGGTGTATAAGACAGTTTGACTTTTTTTTTGTAGACTTTTTCCCCCACTCTGTTCGCTGAGCCCTGGGCATCTCTCCAGTGAAGTCCCACTCGTTTGCTGCCTCTTCCACCCACTGTGTCCCTACCCTCGGCTGAGGAATCAGGTGCTAGGTCCAGCCCCTCCCACGTGGCCCAGCTGGGAGAGGTGCGGATCAGGGAGATTCAAGCTGGATGGATCCACCTTTGCCTCCCAGGACACCACGGTTTTCCACCTTAGAGTTACCCTGGGAGTGCAGACGTGCAGTGATGCCCTGCATGCGATGGGCATGTTCCCACACCTGTGCGTATCGCGTCTGCCGCCACTCGCAACCCATAAGAGTGTGCCACCAGTTGCACCACCCCTAGTCACCACCAGGAGCCACTAGCACTGCAGTAAGCATACCCACCCAGCCCCAGGAAAGGAAAACAGTCCTCCAGATGCTCACTACTTTCCTGCCCCTGCCGACCCCTGATGGCCCGAGTTCACTCCTGAACCTGGGCCACCGGTGCAAGGTGTGGCATCTGGTGCCTCAACCCTCAGTGCCACCAGGCTGGCTTTATTTTGCCTTGTTGACTGTGATATTTATGTCATGCAAGAAAATGTCATCTTAATTCTTCTTATCATAATGTGTGGGAAAAGGATAAGAATCCTCTCTGAGAGAACTGAACACATGGCATACAGAAGTACTGTAGTGCCAAAAGTACAAACCCTTAATCCAGCCTCTCAGTCAACATGACAAAAAAAAAGTCAAGCTGTCCTATATTCCCAATGTAGGGGATACAAGATGGGTAGGAGTGTGATATGGGAAATATCTCCATGAGTGGCCAGTAACCTCAGGATACTCATGAGTGGTGGAGCCATGGGTGTATGTGTCCTGAGGTTACTGGTCACGAACTGGGAAATTTTCCCATATCACACTCTTGCCCATCATATGTTCGATTTATACAGTAAGGCAGGAGTGTGTTCTTTGTGGAAATATTTTCATTCAGTTATGCATTTTGGTTTAGTTTTGCTGGACTTACTTTTTTTCCTGGTCTAGATGTGCGAAAGTTCTTCTTTGGTTGATGTGGTGTACATGATATGTAGCATGTGCTTTTATAGGCTGTTTGGGTTTGTGTGGGCATGGTTTGGTGTGGGAGTCCGGTAGCATTTCCGTGCTATTTTCGGGTAGTTTTGTTTTATTGCTTTACTTCTGCAAATATGTTCCGATTATCTTCACTGGAGCGTTTTTTATTGGAACTTCAGGTTATTTCTTGAAGTTGAACTTCGGATTTATGTTGGTTTGCGTCACTGATTTTATTACTTTGGTTCAGGAGTAACTTTGAGTTGTGTCCCGAAGTCAGACTTCCGGTTTCTGGAGCCCAGAAAAAGGCTGTGATGGGTTAGCTGGTGATAATGCAGGGCATGGCTAAACTGGAGATTAACAGACTACACGTGCTGTACAACAAGGTGGCTCACTTTGCCTCTCAGTCTCATGCTAGACGCCACCACTGTGAATCCTTGGATTTCCTAAATTGGCCATCCCTTGACTCTCGCCTTCAGTACCCTTTGCTCTGTCACACATATAAGTTCTTCCGCTCTCCCCGCCCCTCCGCTAGCCTTGCTGGGCTCCTAGTCCCAAAGTACTCCAGTCAAAACCTCCGTACAACAGGAAAAATCCTCCTGGAAGAACCCAGGGTGAGGACCAAGGTAGATGGCAAACCCTTCATCTCCTCTGCCCCTCTGCTATAGAACAAACTCCCTTCCTCTGTACAGGAAGTCCCTTCCTTCAATACTTTCTGTACCAGGCTCAGGGCCCACTTGCTTGATGCCAGTACCTGCTCCTACTACTGCACTTGGCCTGACCACCGTACCACCCAATGTCAACAATTGCTGCATGTTTGTCTTGTACACTGAGCAAATATTCTGTATACCTAGTATCTGTACTGTAAGATCTTGTAAATAAGCATTACTCTAACATTCTTGTAAACCAGGGGTGTAGCCAGGAATTTCAGATCTGCACATCAAGTTGACTCATTGCTACCCCACTCCCATTGTTCAGGCCAACAACCCCTTCCCCCACTATCCATGCCCTGCTCGTGCCCCCTCACCTGACACAAGTGTAATTTTCTCTGTGTTGCATACCAGCATAGCACACCACTAGCCATACTACCAACAGTTGTCAGACTAACAGACTGGCTTTTGGTTACAATATTGCACTGTGACAAGCCTCTGTACCACATCAAGGTAGCCAGTCCCACAGAGGTCCATTCACACACCACTAGACATGCCACCACACACTTGCCACACCACTGACAGTTGTCAGACTAACAGACTGGCTTTGGTTACAATATTGCATTGTGCTGTACCACATCACGGTAGCCGGTCCCACAGAAGTCCATTCACTTGCCACTAGCCATTGGAATTATGGTGCTTGCCTTAGATAGTAAACACGGTAAAATAAATCAAGCACCCACCAAGCTAGCTAGCTATTGCTAAAATAATAAGAGCGCATACATCTCATCTCATCTCATGGCTGAGGTGATATATGCACTTAATAATTTTGCTTAAATAAAGTGAGTTACCTCTCCCCCTTTCTTTAAAGCATTTTGTGACCAACTGTGGGTGCTTGATTTGTTCTGTTTTACAGGATATCTATACAAAAAGGACACATGTACAGTTTTGCACACCTCTTCCAGAACTCAGCTTAACAATTGCAAATTTTTGTGAAAATGGAGCAGCATCAAGTCAACATTTTTTTACACTTCAAATGCATGCACAGATTGATAATCAGAGCAGGTTTCCGACCACCCCAGTCTCCACAACACCTGATAAGGCAGACTAAATATAGAAAGAATACCATTATACTTAACACTCTTAATTTTAGGCAGTGTGGGCAGAATGGCAACTCACAAACATTCGCATACAGTAAAGCTCAAATGTCAATGATGGGGACCAGCAATGTCACCTAGACTGTTTTCAGTTTAAAAGTGTCTGCTAAAGTTGGGGTCTAGTGAAGAGACAGCGCCAATTACAGAACTCTTAACTTTGACACCTCAGAGGTGCGTAATGTAATATGGTAAGTGTGAAAGACATTTCAAGATAGCATCTACAAGTTTTCTGTGAGGGTGTTATTAACCAGATGAATGGCAGAGTATAGATTTGGAAACAGAAGGTGGGAGATCCCCCCCCATCTCGAGCAACAAGTTTACCTCTCCGGGTTCAGTCTGGGCACCTGTGTTTTCTTTCAGTGCATTTGGCCAGTGCCTGAAGAAAATAGTTTACCCAGACATAGGTTGGATTTTCTGTGAGCCTGTATGTGGTCTTTGGTGGTAGAGGGTGCCACTAGTAATTCCTCATGAAATATGAGACAGTGTCCTAGTACTGGCAGTGTGTGCCTAGTCAAGGGAAGTGTACCAGTAGCTGGCCATGTGTGCCAACCTCCTAATTCAGAACCAGAGAGTTCACTGTGTGTGTTCAGTATGCCTATGCTACATGGGAATTTAGGAATGTCTGCATCTCAGTAATCTGCATCATCAGTAGGAGAAGCCCTGTGGGGGGTCCATCTTCGCTTTGTGATTATTCTCTACGTATGTGAATAAAAGCCACACTCTAGAATCCCAACCTGGTTTGGACTGTACTGTTATTGCTTCCACTGTGTCTGGATTTACTTGGGTGCCCCTGTTCAGAAGTTCAAACCTAGTATAACTGTGAGCAGACATTTTCTCCCAGGGACCTAGGTTGATGGCCATGGTAAATGGTTCCACCAGGTGTGCACCAGGTAGTTGCCACACTTGGTTTGCCAGTCTATGTAAGGCAGGCTCAGAAGTAAATGTACTAGTAAACTGTAGTGACAACCCCATCCCTCTCTTTAGCGCCATTTGGTGAGAGGTTCAGCCCTGCTAGTTAAATAAGGGGGCCAGTGGGAGAAGGTTACACTAGTGCAAAATATACAACACACCACACGACACTTAAGCAAGCACATGAATTGACTTGACTACACAACACTTTTTTAATATGGACTGACCCATATTACTGAACCTAAACAAGGCACTCATCTGGTGCCTGGCATAGTCACTTGGAAGCCTAAGACTCTGGGTAAAATTTTATTTTGTCACATGGATTTGTCAACCAGTAGTAGTAGACCCCTCTGCCCCAAAGTGGCATGCTTCCACAAGTTACTATAAATCCATCTGCTGAATGAGGCAGGGGCCAGAGGGCGAAAGGTCAAAATCCTTACATTTACAAAATATGAGCACTCAAGAAATTGCAACTTGTTTAAGTCAATTTCATGGCTTGGATCAAAACACACACACACACACACACACACACGATCTCTCATTAAACTGAAAGGGAGCCTGAGGCAGAGGGTCTGATCCCCTTCTCGCTCCAGTTCTATCGGCCACCCAAAATACCAAACTCAGGAAGAATGGTGTTTCAGAGCAAAACACCACAGACAGTAATTTCTCACCTCTATGCTTGATTTTTGCAATCTCCTCTCTCTATATAGGTAACACTTGCCATTATCTGCACTGAACCATATTGGCAGGCTTCTATTCTTCACCAATATGGGGCTAAAGTCATAGATTATTTAATCACATTTAAGTATATTAATAGTGAAGTGCAGAACAAGCCTTCCTTATTTCTATTTTTTTCAGTCTTGAAAATGTAAAATGATACCTACTGTATGCTTTGTTATATTGTGGCATATCTGCCATATACCAATAACTAGTAGCAGAGAGCATACAGTAGGTATAATTTTAAATTCAGAAAGAAAGTGATGTGAACGGAAGCCTGCCAGCATGGGTCAGTGTCCTAATTACAAATGTGCCTTCAGTTTATAGAAATGGAAGATTTCGATGCAAGATGCAGAGGTAACATATTCTACTCCATGCAATTTTCTGCTCTGAAACACCATTCTTCCATACCATTAATACACAACATAGCACACTGCATGGTACTTAAACTGTGCTGCAGCTGTATTCAAACTTTAGCTATTCCTGATCTGCCCCCTCCACTTCTTATTAGTTATCTCCAAGGCTCCAAAAAACAAGCAACTTAACATTACATCTGACATTCTCTGTCTACAATACAGTCACATTTAACCTAGTGTATAGAATATTTGTAAAAAGTTATATTACAAGATTACAACATGACATTCTTCTGTATGTACATCCCCTCCCCAATTCCACATTTAACCTAGTATATAGAATAGTAGAAGTTACATTACAACATCTGACATCTGTATATAATACATCCCCTCCCCAATTATTCCACATTTAATTTAACCTAGTGTATATTAAGGAAAAAAGTACAGCAAAAAAAAAAAAATACCCCAGGGCTCAGCTCCTCAGTTGTCTGTCTTCAGTCTGCACTCAGAGTAGTGGTCCTTGGTCAGTGGCTCAGACTCGGTGGCTGTCTGGTATGTTGAAAATTAATCCCTTGGACGAGATCGATCACCCGACGTGAGTGCAACAATACTGCCATCTCCCATGGTCAGGGGCCACCCAACCAAGTAGTGGCACACAGGCACAGCACAGAATCAGTCACCTCACCACCACAGTCTCAGTCATGAACACTTAGCCAGCTTAGCACAGCAGGCACCGATATTGGCAGCAGGCAGGTTCCCCCTCTGGCTCCCCTAGCTTGGTGCTGCAGTGAAACTTAAGAAAGAGGAGAGGGCCGACCTGGCTGATTCCTCAGAGGACCAGTGAGAGAGAGAGAGAGAGCGAGTGAGCGCGAGAAACAAGTAGCAAGAAAGAGGACCTGGGCAGGGCAGGCAGGGCGCAGGCAAAACACCACAAGACGGTCAGACTCTGTGGTAGTACTGGCAGAATAAGCAAACAAGCAAGGTAGCAGGCAGTAAAAAAAAAATGAAATTGTGAATTACAACTCTTTTTAGCTGCTGCCCGTGCCTATAAGCTTGTTTTCAGGAGTCCGACTACTCAGTTCCTCCTGCCGGCTGCCACTGCACTGACTCTAGTGAATGCTATTCTGACCGAGCCACGCTCCCCTCAGGCTCCGGCTGCTAACTCCAGTTGTAGAACTTCTGCAGCTGCCATGGTTAGAAACTGCCAGCCCCAGTCTCATCTCTCTCTAGTCACGGTGCAGCCCCACTCTTTTCTCCCTGCTTGCTTTCTTCTTAGACTGTGGACCAGTGGTCACTTTTTCTCACTCTCTCTCCAGTTCTGGTGGTGCTAGTCTCCCTCTGCTTCCGTCTCTCTCCAACACCAACTCTCCGGTCCGTGAGACTCTAGGACCAGGCCTGGCTTCCAATTCAGTTCCAGCCCAGGTGACTCTAGGGTCTTGTTGTTCGGCTCGGCTCCAGCTTCACTTTTCGGTGTCCTCCACTGCAAGCGAACCCCATACCGTCAAGACAAAACACTCTCGCTTGGTTCAGCTGGCAAACCTCTCCAACTTCAAGTACAGAAAGTAGAAAATCTACACTGTATGGGGCATTTAAACATGGCGCCCCAGTGCAGCCACGCCTCCTACTACTGCATTGGCCCAGTCACTGAAGTGCGGCACCACCACGGACCTGAGTGAGGAACCCCCCCCCGCCAAGATATGTGAGCCATGGGAAAAGACTAGAGCCAGGAAGGGGAACAAAAAAAAAAAACACACACACAGGAGACACGGAGTAAACTCGGTTGGCTGCTGCTAACCCTGCTATTGTTGGCAGCATGCCATGGTGTGCATGACGTATCGGTAGCTACGCCCTTGTTGTAAACCACTATGTATGCCTTATCTCTCTAACTAATTCCAGGTTGCCCCTGAAAAAGGGACTCTCAGGGCTCAGTGGGCCTACCCGGTCACCAAAATTGAATGAATAAATAAATAAAGCTGTGGTGTATGCACAGTATACATCAATGTAAGATAAAGTATCTGTGCATATGTCAGTGCTGATTTAACCAACGCTGGTGAAGATGCGTTTTTTAAATCTGAATACATACTATTTGAATCTCAATTCGCTGAAGCAGCACAAATAGAAATTAGAAAAACTGAAGCCTTTTCTCTGCGTAGAGTTGGTGGCTCAGCAGGTATCGATCTCTGAAGCCAAAGGCTGTGGGTTCAGTTCCTGTGGAGAACATTTGCATTTTTTCTCAAACACATCAAGAAGTAAAGATCTGACTATAAGTATGTTGTACATAGTCAGGAGGTAGAATTTTAAGGGGATGGGGAGAACTTCATACCAATGTATGCTACCCAAGAACAGAGCATATTAACTGGAGGATGGGAAGAATGGGCAGAATGGATGGGCCTTGCGGTCCTTATCTGCCGTCAACTTCTATGTTTCTATGTTTCTATGTAGTCATAAGTTCTATGAAGATCAAATGCATGGTTACAGAGGCACAAAAGGATGGGGGGAGGGTATCACAGGACGCCAGGGAAAATATGAATTTATTTTTTCAATAATAAATTTAAAAAAAAAAATCACGTGATTACTCCCAGTAATGCATTTTATTCTCATATTCAGTACACTGTAACAATAAGAAGTTAGATAAAATGTTTTCCTCGCATGACGGATCTAGCTCAGTCAACAGCCTCATAAAAAATCTCTAGCCAGAGCCAATACAGCTGTGGCGAGCTTCCAAAGCACCAAAGAGCTAGCACTGCCAGTGCTGCCGAGTGCATTCTGCCAGATGGTGGCAGTGACACAACTATACATGCATGCGTAGTTGCAGTGAATGGCATTCTGACATTCCCAAGTAGGCAGCACCAACAGAACTGTGCATGTGCAGTTCTTGTACCGTAACGCAGAAGTAACAGCCGAAATAGTGAGGCTGTTACTCCATAGCTGCCGGCCGTGGTGGAGTACTCCCAGCTCTGTTGGACCTGGACTTTCGGAAGGATACTTCCAAAAGTTCAATGGAAGCATACCACGATTGGAAGTTTTCAAGCTACAGATTGCAAAATGGCTGTAGGCTCTGCCCACAGCCATAAAAAATTGAATTGTCATATGCACCCGATGTAAGAATACAGAATATTTATATCTCAATTCATGTGAATCTGCAAAGACAGAACTAAGATAAAATACTTCACTAACTGTAGAATATAGAGCTGGTGGTTCAGCAGGTTACTCATTGGACCCTGATACTAAAGGCACTGGGTTTGATTTTCACTGTGGGCACTTGGGTATCTTTTTTTAACAATTGAATGTTACATGATGACTATTAATACTTTTTAAATAATCCCATGGAATATTGCAGAGGTGGCAGCACATTTATTTTAAACACGTCGATTTGGATCCCTGATTTGCACCTACATCATCAGCATAAACAGGCCCACATTAAAAACTTGATTACCGTGCATGGCCAAAGTCACATAAGGCAACCTTTTTTTTGGGGGGAGGGTATACATATAAAGCTTGTGATAGTAAGATGGACAGTTTTTTTGCTTTTTTTTTTGCCGAAATGAGCATCCAGCACATAGGTTCTAATCCCACCCCCACAGAAACAAATATTGACATTTTCACACATGCAAAGTTAATGCAGAAAACTCTTTTGCATTGCATGACAATAGTTGATGTTACTAGATATGTAACATCCTGCATTGCTGTGTCAATGGGGGAAAAAAACAAATAAAATAAATTTTATGTTAATACATGTTAACCAGTGTATACAAATGGAATACCAAAGAGTATGTGGAAAAGGGTCATTCACTGTGCTGTGATATGAGACAGCACTGCCCGCCACACACTTCCCATTTGCAGCTTGCCAGAGACATTTCTATTTGCCATGGAAAAAGGTACTGAATGCTGTCAGGAAAACATAACTGAAAATACAAGTTGGATTTCCTAAGGCAAACTGCAGCTTCGATGTTTGCTGGCTGCCTCACAACCTTGGGTCATCCTTCCTGCAGCTCATGCCCCGTGCTGGGGATTCGGTGAAGTGTCTTGAGTCCAGGAACCTGTGAATGGGTAAAAAAAGAGACCGAGACCCTATACTCAGATGACGGCTCAAGCTAAGAGTTTCATACATATGAAGCTTTTTTTTCCCTATGTTGCAGACAGACCAGAAGAAATCATGAGAGGCAATACCTAAGAACTGTGCCACCCTGGGGATAGAGTCAGATATTTAAAGAAATAAACACTCTGTCCGCCATTACAGAGGAACCAACACCTCCAGACAGGGAGAAAACATGTTCAATCTTCCTATGACCACATCTCTGTGTTGGCTAACTGATCACCACAGGCAGGCTGCTATCAAGGAGAAAAAAAGACAGAAAGAAAATGAAAGAGATCAGGGACATGACTACATCTCACTATCTGACAGTACGGCTTAACATTTGGGACTGAATGTAGGGAAGACGATTAGTAATTCCTCTGCATGACACTTTTTTTTTATTCTCTTATTTGTATTGTTTGTCTGATTGTTGTAGTTATGACGTGGAATCTTTGTAAACGAGCTTTCAGCTCAAAGGTATTACAATCCAAGAAATAAATAAAATACATCAACATTTGTACTGCCTCACAGTCTAGTCACATTAATCACCCTCCTGCAGTTTAACTGATGTAACCAGTAAAATAAATAAACACTTATAAATCCGAACATGAAGGACACACTGCTATTTACCTCACATCTGAGGTATTCATAAACGGGACCACAACTAACCTGGAACTAAGGAAATTCGAGGAGACACTTTTTTTTTTTAATGACTGAAACAAGGTGTATTTCCACAGTCTGCATTCACAAACAAGCAAATAAATGCTGAAAAATAGGTTGCCTTCCACAGGCTTTAGAGCCAACACTTAGTGACAACAGCTGCTCCAAGGAAAGCTATGACTTGCACTGAGCTATCCAGAGCAGAAAGAGTAACAGCTGTCAGTCACTCCTACATGAACAAGCATGCATAGGACAGCCGTTTTAATGCACATGTGCAGATTATCCAGCAGCTGGAGCCCAAGTCCGCAGTCTTTAACTGATGTCACTTTCACTCGGGTTCCAGTGTTCCATGATATGGAGTTTTTTTTTAAGCCGCGCTGGCCTGGCTGCAGTTTATGAGGGACAGAAATATGGCATCCGAGATGGTCGAGCACAGAGTGACATCAGTGATGTCATTTTATATTGGTAGGTATTCAGAATAGTAGTATAGGGTATGTATTTGGAATAGTAGTAATAGGAACTCGGTACAGAACAATGTCACGGCATGGGGAGGTGCGGGGGGGGGGAGAGCCCCCGATGACAACAATGGAAAGGGATATTGAAAAATGAATTAGGCCGGCCTGGTGGTGCTGAGGGTTGAGGCGCTGGAAGCCACACCTTCAAGATTACGCCTGCGACCCACATCGTGAATAAGCGTGGGCCACCAGGGTTCGGCAGGGAAGAGAAGGACTGAGTGTCCGGAGGACAGATCTCTTCTCTGGGGAGTAGGGTTTTCAGCAGTTGGTGCTAGCCTGGCCCATAGTGGTGGCTGGGGCTGGTGCACCGATGCTGTAAGACAAGGGGTCGCGAGTGGTGCAGATGCCTGGCGGCGGTGCACACGGAAGTGAGTGCAGCGCTGTCGCAGGCATCATTGCATGCACCATCCCGGCAAGATGGAAAAAACAGAAAAATGCACCACAGAGGATGAAGGGGAGCTCGCAGGCCTTGCACCCAGCCAGCCACGGCACAGGAACACTTGATCTGGTCTCAGAGGGGAGGGCCACCCTCAGACCCCGCCGGGGGGGGGTAAGCCCTGGGGCCACTACTGTGCCGGCTGGTGGATGCCAGGGTGACGAGGCTGTGGCTCCTCCAGATTGTGAGGGCTGTGGGGGCAGGGGTATAAACAATCAAAAAAAAAGTGAATTAGTGAACGCTAATACGTGGGGTGCGGGGTGGCAGAGCCTCCCAATGATAAAAATGTTAACAGTAATTGAAGTTGCTGTTTTCTGTTGCTACCATACAGTGTGATTATGAGAGGACACTCATTGACAGCTGAGATCTCGTCATGGTACGAGTTTACACATAGGAGATCTCGCCCGCCAGATTTCCTGTCCCTCATAAACTGCAGCCACTCCACAGCGCCCACTAAAACAAAAATAAAGTAAGAAAGCACAGGAGAAGGGAACATCAGAAGGACAGCTGGAAAAAAATGCTACACAAGGTGAGGTATGATAACATTCTTTATTACACTGGACAGTTCAGTACCTAGGGGAAAAAAAAAAAAAGTGAATACCTGCTCTTTAAGATGTTACCATACTTCCAGGCAAATGCTGCAGTAAATGATTCACATGTGGCAGATAAGGCTTGGCAGTAATAACAGAGACAAAAAAGCTGTGGTGAAGCCTGTAGAAGAATGCTGTTAATGGTCTCAGTGTACCCTTTCTGATTTGCAGTACAGTAAGCTGAGAATCCCGATCAATGTTCTCTGAATTGAGGATTCTGGTTACCACTAGTCACTCATCTGGATGTGCCCTTCAAAGAAATGCAGTACAATCACTTCAGTGGACCAGAATGCACTTTGATTTTGCTGAATCGATTTTGTCATTCTTCAGTTACTGTATACCATATTCACAACGCTTTGTTTCAGCTACAAAGTGAAAACCACACTCCCTGAAAACTCAGTACAGGCAGTTCCAACCAAGTCACAGTCATTTCTTCAAGTGGGTAGGGAATCTAGCCCCATCCCCCCCCCCCAACAAATTTGGGATGATCAGTTAAACTTTAAAACCAAGCGTGAAGTGAGGTACTTTATTTATTTTTTTCCTTTTTACAAACAACACTAATCCGGAGCGAGTATGCTGCTAACACCTGATTGCCAAGAAACCGCAACAGTGGGGCTTCAGCAGAGTGGAGCTTCAGTCCGTAAGTCAAATTAAAAATGTCCACTCTCCTACCTTTCAGTCTGAGCTGTCTCTACAATAATATGAAATAAGTGCACCTTACATCAGAATGGAGTCTGTGCGGTCTGTAAGATTCAGGAGTGAGGGCAGAAGTAATCGGGAGCCAGTGCGAACTGAGGTACTTATTTTTGTGTTGCTTGCACGCATGTGCAAGAAACATAGTGCCATCATCCGAGTTTTCGGAGGTGTGTCAGCCCGTCTTCCAATGCAGTCAGTGTGTTTGCAGGCGCGGCCCCAGTTCCCCAATCACTGCTGCAGCTGTCTATGACAAGCTGAAAATGCAGTGGCGTACAGTTGAAAGGAGAGCTCGCTTGAGTGAGCAGAGCTCTCCCCCCACACACGCACGCCGCACACTGCGCGGCTCATGCCTTCCCTCGTGGTAATGGCTGACGGGGTGCCCAATCCCTCTGGCTCCATGCCCCTCAGTGACCAGGTGCCACGCTGGGAGCCCACCCCAGCGTGGCAAAATCATGTTATGGCCGACGGGGTGCCTCAATCCCCATTGGCTCCACTGTCTCTCCCCATGTTGTCACCGGTCGGGGTGCCAATCCCCATCGGCTCCACTGTCCCTCTAGTAGTGGTGCCACGCTGGGAGCTCCACCCAGCATGGCAACAGATGCCATGGGCTGACGGGGTGCCCAGTCCCCGCCGGCTCCATGCCCTCAGCTATCTTCTGCCACGCTGGGAGCCCACCCAGCCTGGCAAACGTCCCACGCTATTTAAAAAAAAACCTAAAACAAAACGTCCTCGTAGTGTCTGCACCCACCCGTGCTCACCCACTGCGCACCCTGCCTCCCCACACCCCCCCCCCACCCCATACTTACCTCTGGAGTCCGCGTGATGATCTTCGGTGGACCGGGAACACATCTGCATTCTTCAAAGCTGACCGCGAACTGAGGAAATGCCGGTAAGCTGTATAATGGGATAGATAGGGTTTTTTCAACTTTGTTGCATATCTCAGGCATTTTTTGAATTTTTGCACCAAATTTTCAATGTGGGTTTTGGGACCCTCCTCATGAATTCTTGCACTGTCATGGCGTTATTCGGGCCGAAGGTGATTTCGCGAGCCACTGCACGAAATCACCTTCCGGAATGATTAATCCAAATGACACTGCTAGTGTTCATAAGGTGGGCTCTCAAAATGCCTATTTTGAAAATTTGGTGGAAAATTCTAAAAATACTGTTTTATGAGCGTCGTTGCTATGGAGTTCCTACGCATTGCATGCCTATGAAATTTCAATATTTCACCTAGATTTAAAGCATTGCCATTTTACCACACCTCCTTATGAGCAGTACAGCTGTCATTTTCATGACATCTCACCGAAAACATGTTTCCGCCCCACGCAGCGCCGCAAGTAATGGTGCAGTCGGTGTGCAAAATCAATGTATGGGAGACATTAAGAAAATCACAGTGACACTGTTCATGAGCAGAGGTCTTAAAATGGCGATGTTGAAAATTTGGTGAAAAAATTCCTAAAAATGACTGTTTTACGATCGTGCATTGCGCAGTTCCTACGCACGCTCGTAAGTTCGCGAATTTTCAATATTTGCACTCCAATGACTTCCAAATTCCTAAACAGCACATAGAAGAAAGCAACATTCGGCATTGACAAATGCTTGTTTTTAATGTTGTGTTCCAAGTGCTCCAAGTTCTGCAGTACTCCCGTTTGCTTACTGACGTCAGCAGAGAGCTTGCAGTATATCTCACTGTACTCAGTAAGAGCTAACAGTGACAAGACATTTTAAGCATGCAACCTGTGGGGAGGAGGGATGGCTGGTGTGGAGAGAAAGCAGACATTACTCACCAGTCTGAGGAAAGTATTCTATCATTATGTTCAGTCACTAGGGAGCACTGTTAGACTGTGTGCCGTTGGCAGAGAACTTGCCGACTCTTGCAAAGCACAGTGAGGCAGATTAAACTGTAACTGATAACAGAAAAGTGTTCCATCAATGTGCTATGAATTATTTTCAGTCACTAGGGAGCACTGTTAGACTGTGTGCCGTTGGTGGAGAACTTGCTGACTCTCGCAAAACGCAGAAAGGCATACTAAATTGTAACAGATAAAAAAAAAACCAAAAAACTGCCGACTGGTGTAGGTCACCGTGGGCCACAGATAACCTCCTTGGGGCCATTTGTGGCCTGTGTGCTGTATGTTGTGTAGGGCTGGGAGAACTCTGTGAAGTTCTGACCCTTATTAAATAAGAACCGAAACACGGTGAAGTTCTAATTTATTCTGATTAGTTCTGATTTATTGACCAATAAATGAAAAAAAATGAAAAAAGAAAAAAAAAATGCATAAAAGTGGCCAAAGTTGCTCACATTTGACACAGAGGCCTAAATGACATAATTGAATGGATTATTTGTATACAAATTAAAGTAAAAAAGCAATCTGTCATTACTAGCCCATGGCTGACCTATAATGGTGGCATATCCTGATCTGGCCCATGAGAGAGAGAGAGAGACAGAGAGAGAGATATGCGAATACCTATATCATAGCACCACCAAGCACAGCAGGCAGCTAATATTTCTTTATTTCATTAATGGTGCTGTGTGGGTATTATTTTGATGGATGTCCCAGTCAGAGCTGAACAGGACAAAAGAAGTGGATATGAATGATCAAATGAGCAGCACTAAGAGAGCCTACCCATGTGAATGATGCAACTGCTTTGCATGCCCCGGTGTACTGTGGTATATGGTACACTACCCGGTCTAAGAGGTGGTAATGTTTTCTAGTACTACGACTACTTCTACTGAATCTGACCAACATGCTGAGGATGCTGAATCCTTAAAGAAGAAAAATGAAAGACGTAGTGATCACCACCCAGGCATTCAGCCAGTCACACATCGCATTAGTCAAGTGTAGAGCAGTCATAAAAAAGTTTGACACTGAGACCTGAAGACCTGATGACACAACACAATGACATCCTTCCTAGTTCCACAATGCTTGCTGCCAGTCACCACCAAGTAATTTAAGTATCGCAAATAAAATATAGTAATATAATAATCTCAATAACTCAATAATCTGTAATAACTTACAGTTACTGTGAGATGTAGCCAGGCTATCATACCACGCACACAAACAATTGATAAAGAAATTATATGGATTTTTGAAGTATTAGTAGCATTTTGTTTCTGTGAAGTATTTGCAGCTAAATATTGGGGACGTGAGAAATATACAAAGAGTATTCAGTTTCTGAACTTTCAAGCATCTGCTAAGTTATGACTGTACGAGAATTAAAACAGTACAGTCAGGACTCAGGATCAGTTGCTGAGGTAAAAAAAAGTGACAAGTAGTAGTTGTAAGGAGTAGGACTGGAGTAAGGACAAAAAGTGATAAATAATTAGTAGTCGTGACTCGTGAGGGCAAAAACTGATAGTAATAGTAGTAGTAGACAGCAGTACCTTATCTTCCAGATCAGATAGTGGTACCAGGTACCACCAAGTAAGTTTGTGACATGAAATGCAGTTGCTTGCTGTGTTTGGATGCTGAACCCACTGATATTATTTTTTTTCTATTCTGTGCTGCTCATGTGATCATAGTGGCCTGACCTGACTTGTTGCAATTAATTGCTACCTCATGTAGTAGACCCTAGTCATAAAGGATTTTCACCCACAGGCACACATTCTTGAATGTGTTTTGTGCATGGGGCCTGCTTGAAGCAGTCAGTGTAAGTTTTATTCAGGTATCATATTTAAAATTAATGTGAGGAATGTTGACTTCAAGAAACGTGAGGCGCTCAGCATTTTCTGGTGTCAAACAGGATTGTGTGTCTGTAATGATGTTACCAGCTGAACTGAACAATCGTTCTGAACAGACACTAGTTGGATCATGTACTTCATTGCAATTTTTACTAAAGCAGGCCACATATTTGGTTTGGATTTCCAGTATTTCAAAGGATCAGCATTCCAGCTGATATTGGTCTTTTGCCAGGTTCATTTCAACAATGGTCTGTGCTGAGACTGTGTTACAAGAGGCAGATGAAGATGTTATAATAACATATTCTAAGTGACTCCAGAGACATGAAGCTGAACCAAGTGACTGTGGGACAATGCTGTGCTTGGCTGGTGGTGAAGAAAGAGATTCGGCTGCAGTGGCTTAGGAGGAAGAGGGAGAAAATGCTGCAACAGTAGAGGATGGGTCACCTGATGCTGTGCTGCTGTGTCGTGAAGAAGATTCTGAATGTGGTGCTGCTGTTGTACTCTGTTCCATGACAGCATGCACCTCGTCAATTATTTTAACAACTATTTTTTTCTCCCACTATCCTGTAACTCTCTCTAGTGTCCCTCTCTCACCTACCAACCTCTCCCGATGTCTGAGACTCCTTCCTCCAGGAAATCAGAAACAGACACTCCCCCTCCCTACCTGATCTGGAGACTCAGGAGCGCTACCATCATCAGATCTAGGCAGATCGGAGGGATCGGGAGAGCTGGAGGATTGAGCCCAACACTAGGTATGTGACGGTGGAGGCCCTGGAGGGTGCCGTCACCTATCTGGGAAGCAGGGGGTATTCTTGTTTGTCCCCCAGAGCGTGGCCATGCAATGGCATTGGCGCACCTTGTGTGCAGACACCCGCCACCACTTCACCCCTATCTATGGCGACACTACCTGCAGTGCCTCCAATCTCCACCAGGGGGCACTGTTAAGTGGCACAATGCCCACTACCCATCTGGGAGAGGAGAGCAGTCCTCTGGATGCTCAATCTTCTCCCTCTCAAGCCAACCCCTGGTGGCCCAAGTCCGTTCCCGAACCCTGGTCGCCAGTGTGGCACGAGGTGTGGTGTCCGGCACCTTAGCCCTCAGCACCACCGAGCCAGCTTGTCAATTATTTCTTCTTTGTTTCTCTTGAAACAAGTGCCATCATCATCCCTCAATAGTTGCTTAAATTTGTATCGTGGGTCCAAGATTGTTGCTTTAATGTAGTACTCAGAATGACACATTTTACATAGTTTGTCGTTATCTCCAACTTTTTTGATCATACATCTCGTTAGACCTTGTTGTATTCTGGAAGGCAACCTGCATGTGTCAGCACCACTGGCAGGCTGCGTGATCACGGAACTGTCTTGCTTCTCTAACGTTTCCCTAATCAGATTCAATCTGAATTTTAAAATTTTTATTGGGGATATCACCTGGCTGAGAGTGGCTGTGTTTGCACTAACCTCCCTGGTGATTTCTTCAAATGGCTGGAGCAGGAAAATTAGAAACTCCAGCATGGCCCACTGTGGTGGAGCAATACAGACATCTGCATCACCAATTTTATTTTCTAATATGTACTGCCTGACAGCCTTCTTTTGTTCCAGCAGCCTTTGGAACATATAAAAGGTGGAATTCCATCAAGTAGAAAGGTCTTGGATCAGTCTGTGCAAAGGTAAACTGTGCTTCTGCTATATTTTTTTCAAACAAGTGACAGGCTTTGTCTGAGTGACTGAAATGAATGCATATTCTTTTACCAGTGCTAATGAGAGCCTTAATCTCTCTGTCGGCATCAAGAAAACTGTGAACTATTAAACTTAAGCAATGCACAAAGCAGTGGATGTGAACAAAGCCCCCCTCCTCCAAGGCTTTCCTGATGTTGGACCTATTAGCTGCAACTACAGAGCCCACTGACAGTCTCTGTGAAGTGAGCCATTGCTGTATTGGTTTTTGGAGCTCTTCATTGATGTTGTATGAGGTGTGTTCAGATGGAAAATAAAACATTCTTAGAACAGCAAACTGCGATGCTTCACTGTCCCCAGTCCCATGTGAATTATCAAAACATACCCAATGTGCCATCACTGACATGAAGGGTTCAGGCTGACAGCTTGTCCAGATATCTGTTGTAAGATGCACCACCCTCCCAACAGCACTGCACAACGCGCTTCTTAATTCTTTACATACAACAGCGTAAAGATCTGGAATCCCTGTTGTCGAGAAGCATTTCCGCAATGGTATACTACTTCAAGGTTCAAGGTACTCAAGCAGCCACCTGAATCCTAAATGTTCAACCACGGTTTATGGTAGCAAATCAACAGCTATCATTTCTGAAATTTGTTTGGTTATTGTAACAGCAGCAGAGTGAGTCGAGGCATATTTGGCTTTACGCTCATATGTTTCTGAGATAGTAAGCTGTCTCCTTGAAGGAGAAGGGCTTTTGAACACATGGTCACTTTCAGTAATAGTTGGAGGAATCCTTCGAATGACAGGAAGTAGTGGTATAGGTGTTTCAGTAGTGCTGCGGGGGCTGCCACTGCTTTCGTCTATGGGAGTTACCCCTGAGTGTAGTGAGCTCTGACCGTCACTTTCTCTTCGAGACTCGCAACTGAACTTCCCAGTAATGTTATGACATCTGTCTAGGGGCTTTTTCAGTGCTGAAGTTCCCAATGCTCCTTTCTTTTTACCCCTGCTGATTGGTCATTTACAAATAGTGCATGTTGCTATCAACTCATTGGCAGCACTAATGGAGAAGTATGACCAAATTATATTTTTTTAATTTTTTCCCAGGAAGGCACAACACCTCGATCGCCTTTTCAGGGTCCTCCCCCCCCCCCAAGATTTTTCTTGGGCCTGTTCCTCTTGTGGTTTATTCCCACTGCCCCCCTTCACAACCAAAATATCTCTGCCTGTTTCTTCCTCATCTACAATTTCCATCCCCTCCAGTAAACCTTGTGCTGCCTGATCATTCTCTTCATGTTTATTATTGGTATGACCCTCATCAGGTTCAACCTCAAAAGACTCAGATGAGGCACTGGCAGTAGCATAGTATGCAACTGTACCATACTGTTGTATGCCTCTGCGGGTGGTACCCACCACGACTTTAGTTTTTTTAACTGCATAACCTTTTTTTTTTTTTTTTACTTGGGACTGATGATGATCTGAGATATTCACCATTTTTGGATTCAAGCATTCGCTAGGACGACAACGTCTTAGATGTGAAAAGATCACTTTTTGGGCTTTGATTTTGTTTTCCCTTTTCAGGCTGATTGCTGTCTTTTGCAGTGCCACTGCCTACCTGAGAAATAGAATGCACCTCATCAACACTTTGATCCATTTTGTAACAAAAGATCCCTCTAATTAACATGAAGTCCTTCTGATGACTCCCACCCACAGGTCAGGGACAAATTTACTGTCATGACTTATGACTCTACGCACTGACAGCACACCAATAGCACAGCAGTCCACTACCACTTCCTTTCAAGATTACCAGACTGACTCCCACAATACAGTTACTGTTAAGTGACCAAATTCAGCAACTGTTAAGTGCCCCTCAGAATTTGAATTGGAGATGCAGACACATCTGTTGCATTAGCCATACGCAGCACAGTCCCACACTGGGGTTGGTTAATGCTTATACATAATGTAAGTTTGTAATGCTGTATACTATGAAACTAATGATAATAAGGAATAGTGGGGAATGAGTGATGATGATGATGACACTTGTGTGTAGTGCTTGTGCTTTACTTGTGTTGTACTGTAAACACTCAGTCTGCTACAACTCGCAGTCAGATTATCCCCTGGGCCACCCACAGTCTGCAGCACAGGGAAGGTGCATTAACTTGTATGTTATTTTGAACAGTATTTTTTTGTTTAATACATGAAATTGTGATTTGTGAATGAACGTAGGTGATGATTATCATTCTTCTTGAATAGATGGCACAAGTCAAAGATTTATTTTGCCACGCTGCTGCCCTTGTTCTGTACACACAGCTGCACTGAAGCCAGGAAAATAAATTGGGGATTTTATGTAACTGTAAAACCTCTCTGGTACCCGTAGTAGTCTCTCTCTCTCTCGCCCGCCTCTGGATCTGGAATGGCACAAGTCAAAGTTTTTGCCAGCCTGCCCTTTTTGTACACACTGCTAGCCTGCCCTTTATGTACACACAGCTACTGTCTAAGGCCAAGAAAAAAAGTTTTATTTGGTATTTTCTGTAACTGTAATTTCTGCCCCCTTCCCTAGTACTCTGGTTCTGGAGTGGCACAAGTCAGATTTAGCCAACCTGCCCTTTTTGTACACACCGCTACTCTCTGAGGCTAAGGACCCCCCATACTCGGGATCTGGAATGGCACTGGTCAGATTTTGCCAGCCTGTCCTTTTTGTACACACAACTACTGTCTGAGGCCAAGAAAAAAAGTTTCACTTGGGATTTTCTGTAACTGTAATCTCTGCCCCCCCCCAGTACTCACTGCCCTTTCCTCCACCCCCTGAGTCTCCTTATACCATCTGAATGCTGCCCTTTTAGCTTTTACCTTTTCAGCCACTTCTTTGAAGAACCATAGCAGTCTCTTTTTCCTCTTGCTTTTGCTCACTTGTTTGACATACGGATGTGTTCCCTTTACTAGGCTCCTTTTTTTATTAAACATTGTCATTATTGCTTTAAGTGAAACTTACAGACATTCCCTCATACAGGGCCATAATAAGTACAGCAACAGTAGCTTCTTAAAGTTGACATTCATATGTATCCCCTGTATTCTGTTACAATAGGAGTGGGGGGTTCCCAAAGTTAAAGCTGTCAATTGTCCATCAATGCTAGTCATCTCAGCGGCTTTGAAATATCCAGAGTCAACTATAATTTACAGAACAATATTAAAAACAATCACAATGGATTGCTATTTATCCATTTCTGCAAGTGTAATAGAAAAAACACTAAGAACTGTGTTTTTCTTAACTTCCTGCGTAGAACAGTATTTCAAAAGTCTCAGCCCTTTAAAATGAACTTTTATCAACTTAGAGCTAAGGATTCAAATTGTAACTTGATCAGTAGACCAGACATGTACAAAATGAGTTACACATGGCCTGGTGGCACTGAGGGTTGAGGCACCTGACTCCACACCTCGTACCATGCCAGCAACCTTTGTTCGGGCACGGGCCACGGGGGCCGGTAGAGGAGGAGGAGAAGGATTGAGCGTCGGATGGACTGCTCTCCTTCTCTGGGGAAGGGGGCTCTCAGAGTCAGCACCCATTAGCCCCCCTGGCAGAAGCTGGGGGACAGGGCACCATTCTGCAGTTCTGGAGGAGTTGGGGGCAGATACTTGGAAGGGAGCATGCACAGATGCGTGCATGCTTCCCCCCCCCATCAGCGTCATTGCATGCCCCCCAGCTCCAGGGAGAAAATCAGAGTTAAAAATGGAAGTGGTCATGGCACAGTGGTGGAGGGCACCTCGCAGGCTGTGCTCCCGGCTAGCTACAGTGCTGACCCACTGAAATTTGGTCCTCGGTAGGGGGTTGGGGGAACCCTGCTGACCCCACCGAGGGGGGTAATCCCTGGAGTTTGGGTCAGTGCCAGCTGGTGGACACCAGGGGATGGGGCTGGGGTGCCCTCTGAAGAAATGCCAGCCAAGGTAGAAAAAGAGAAGAAAGAAAAAAATGAGTTACACATCAATATAAAACGTAATGCATCAGCCCCACATCAGAAGATGGCAGAGAGTCAAAAAAAGTGATTAAGCTAAGCAAGCCACGTTTTGAATCTTAATGGCCAGTGGATGGGTACATTACTTCAGTAATTTCCAACAATATTCTCTGCGAAACTTACTGCGAGGACAGTCTGCTTAATGGGGTCACATTACATCTGGCAGCATTAAACTACCCTCCATACACACATAAGGAGGATATATGTCCCATGTTGTTCTGATTGATGGCTACAATCTGTAGAATAAAGGAAAAACAAGCTGAGTTCAGACAGCCACCTGCTCTTCCTCTATGGTTTCTTCCTCCACAGAAACACCATCTCTGGTGGCAAATTAGCTCTTGCTTTTCTCCAGCTACCATCCGGCATCTTTAGGGCCTGTGAATTGCCACGACTTGTTGCTATATGTGATCCGAAGTCAAACTGTCAGTAAAAAATGAATGCACCATTTCCAGTGCCTGCAGCTTCTGTCACACTCCATCAAATTTCTTGTGAAGGAAGCGGGTCTGGAAAGAGAAATCTGGGAAGAATTTCACATTGAAACCATTTATAGTGAGTGGGTAGGCCACCCACACTGCAGATATTAGTGTATCCCGAACCTCCACTCCTGAAGTCCGCGGTAGGATAGTGCAGGGTAGATTTGTGTTAGTGGGCCACACTCTTGAGTTTACTCCATAGGCTCTGCATAGCAATCCCCAGTCAGAGTCCTCCACCACAGAAATCGAAGCTCTCGCAACCAGTCCTTCAAGAAGGTCAGTAAGTTTAACCTCTCTGTGCCTTCTGGTACTCTGACCAATCTAATGTTCCCCACCCGAGCCTCATTCTCTGAGGCCTTGACCATGCCTCAGAGCTGTACATACTCTCGGGTAAGAGTGTCAACTGCTGCCTGTGTAGTGATTGAACGCTTATCACTCTTGGCAACAGTACTGGACAGTTCAGTGAGTGCTGCATCATGTGTCTCCAACTGGGCCAGGGTTTTTTCCATTTTGGCATCCATCAGTTTCATCGTAGTCAGCATCTGATGCGGGGAGGGGGGGCGGTTGCTGAGTTTTCTGCTGCTTTCTCCATTCAGAGCTTGTGATTTACGTGGCCTTTACCGTTTCAGCTGTTGAGGGTTTGGAAGCCACTGGCGCCGGATTTTTCTGTTTTCCCATTGCAAATTTTGGTTTGGCTGGTAGCTGATCACTTCAGGAAAATAATTCTACCAAGAATATGTAGATTAAGTCAACTTAAAAAAGTTAGCAATTTAGCAGAGCTGAAGTGCAGGTCTGTTAAGAAAAGCATCCTGCCAGGAGATCAGCCCTCTAGCACCCCTCCCACTGTGCTTCCTTTTATCTTCTCCCACTGTTCCTTCACCCCACCCAGATCACCCATGCCTGCTAGGTCATCCCTGAGGTATTCACCCATCTTTCTAAAATCTGCCCTTCTGAAGTCCAGGACCCTTGCCCTTGTGTGATTTGATTCTGCATCTGTCCTTATACTGAACCACACCATAGAGTGATCACTGCTCCCCAATTGTAAAAAACAAAAACAAGGCGCTGTGTCAGCATGTGGTCTAAAAGCAAAACAAAATGGTTATATTAAATGCACGCTGAAAATGGAAAATAGAGTTAGAAATCTACCTTTCGACCTTAGGTCTTCTTCAGGAAATATCTAAAAGAGAAAAAAAACAAGTTAGTGTAGAGGACAGGTAAAATGAGAGAGAGGTATATATGTGGAGAAAGAAGAAAGGGGAGGCTCAGGAAGAAGAAGTGATAAATGGTAAGATCAAGAGAGAATCTGTGAAACAAAAAGGTGATGATGGGAAAGATAAAGCATAATGGGAGTGAAAGAGCTGGGGAAGTTCCCAGGTGGAGACTAATTAACAGGGCCTAGTAAGAAGGCTGAAAGGTGACATGTGTGGGAAGGAGACAGAAATGGAGACAAATGGTGACAATGAAAAATAAATTAAATGAGTACAAAAACAAGTAGACTTTAGGGAAAAAAAAGGGATGGCTGAAAGATGTTAGTGGAAAATAAGTCTATCATTTAAACCAGAGGGCTGCTGGGAACCAAGGCGGATGATTAGCTTGGCTTCCATGTTTTTTCTGTGGTCAGGATCCCAGAAGCCCTGCTGAAGGACACAAACAGAGAGGTCATTGACATTGTGGTCCCTGGAGATAAAGTGGGATACAATGGGTTTAGCAGTTTCACCATTCCTGACTGCTCTGTAATGTTCCCTGAAACGGTCAACGAGACGCCTACCAGTTTCTCCGATGTAAATGGCTGTACACTTCCTGCAAAGAATACAATACACCACATTAGTGGAGGTGCATGAGAACTCCTTGGTGATGTGAAAAACACCTGTAGGCCCCTGAATCTCAGTCACACTGGAAATAAATTTGCAGGTGTAGCAGCGAGTCCAGTTACGAGGTTTGGTACCTGGGAGGGAGGAACTGTTAGGAGTAGGTAGACTGCTTTTAACCAGGAGATCCACAGGTTGGGTGACCAGCAGTAGGAGGCAATAGGTGGTTCTGTAAAGGAAGCACCAATGTTAGGGTCAGTTTGCAAAATGGAAAAGTTACTAGTGATGATCCTGTGAAGAGAAGGTGTGCTCTAAAAGAAAAGGAAGAACTAGAGGAATTCTCCGTTGTTCTTGTGTGACAGTATCCCTCCTGCAGGGGGTCAAGGTTACGGGGCATGTTCCTGACCCGGGAGAGTGCTCTGTCCACTGTGCTTTTAGGGTATCCCCTATTGATAAAAAAAACTATGCATTACTTGGGTCTGCTCAGCAAAATCATCCTCTTCACTGCATAACCTGCGAAGTCTAAGAAACTGTGAATAAGGCAGGCCATTCTTGACATGTTTAGGATGGAAGGAGCTGTGGAGGAGGAAACTGTGAGAATCTGTGGGTTTGTAATAGACTGATGTCTTTAGACCAGTGTTCTGGACTGACAGCTGGATATCCAGAAAAGGCAGTGTAGAGGAGGATACTTCAACAGTGTACTGAAGGGAAGGATGGGCCGTGGTAAACTTGTCAAGGAAGACTTGGAGGGTCTCCCTGGAGCAGGAGGTGGCCCCCACACAGTCATCAATGTAGCATTTGTAGAGTTCAGGCATAGTCCCTGTGAATGAGAGAAAAAAACGTTCCTCCACCCAACTCACAAACAGATTTGCAAAGCTGGGACCCATCTTGGTACCCATGGCAACTCCATTGACCTGCTGAAAAAAACTGTTATTAAAAGAAAAAGCATTGAGTGTAAGAACCAGTTCTGCCAGATGAGTTAGTGTGTGTGTGGGTGGCTGCTGGACTTCCCGCTTATTCAAGAAATGCTGCAAAGCTGTCAGACCATCATCATGGGGGATCACTGTGTAAAGAGATTTGATGTCCATGGTGAAGATGAGCTGATGAGAGTCACTGAATCTGAACCTGTCAAATAACTGGAGAGCATGGTTAGTGTCTTTAACATAGGAGGGCAGGGACTCAACAAGGGGTCTCTTGAGGCCGTCCAAAAATGCTGAGATGTGGGATGTGGGGTAGGAGCAGGCAGACACTATGGGGCAACCCAGGTTACCTGTTTTGTGGATTCCCAAGTGGCCTCCCACCTTGACGTCTGCAACACTGTCCCTGTTAGTGAGCATCAGGTCCAGTATTGCCCCCATCATGAGTAGGTTCACTAATTAATTGCTTGAGGAATGCCCCCTGCAGAGAGTCCAGGATGTAAAGTGAGTAACTGCTGCCTTTCGGAATGTGCATGTCCCAGGGTTCTGTGCTGAGGTCATAGCTTTGGACTGTACCACTATATCCAATAGTGCAACACATAATCCATTTGTATTATTTATTAATTTTTTTGGTTTTATTAACCAGGTAGGGTGCACTATACAAGCATTTGCCTATATTCAGGCATGACCTGGTAGAGTACAACTAGTAAAACAACACAATGTATGATAATAGCTTAGGAAAAATATTACAACATGGTAAAACACAAGGTACGAACACATGTAGTGTCTACAACAGCATATGGACAAAATGTGAAGTGTAGGTGTATGGGCAAATGGTTATGGTCGAAAGACTAGGAACAGGTGCATACTGCCATCTGTTGTAAGTAGGAGCGGTACTGGTTTCTGAAGGTGCTGACAACAAATTCCCCATTGTAAGATTTAAGATCACATTATTGTAAGTAAAGACTCAAAAATCCTTTGTATCCTCAGTGGAACTACTAAAAGGTCAGCAATGCTCTCTGCATGCTGTTCAAAGGTATCTGTTCCAGTGTGTACTGCAGTCATTTGAAACAAAGGAAGAAAGGGTTATTATCTGTGTCTTAATACAAATTGCTGTGCAGTAAGTTTCTCAAAGAATCCAATTTCAAAATACTTTTAACTTCTCTAATAAAATGGTAAATGCAAAAATGCATTCAAGAGCATAAGTTGCCAAACTTCATTAGTGGTTTAGGTAGCCAGGTATGGTGGTGTTCATTGCTGATATAAAGTGGCTACTAATCTCACATTTCCTGATACTTCTCCCTCTACTGAAAGTTACGGACACCCTTATGGACCTCCAGTTGGAGGTCCCCTGAAGGGGACAGAATATGCCAGTACTGCTAAACAATTGATTTAAGTGCATTAGCTGCCAAGTTGTAGTGTATTACAAATGTTACCCAGTCTTGCTAGTGTAACCCCCCCCCCCAACTGTAACTTTATACAGTTAGCTACCTCTGGCACCCATAAAGGGCACAGTCTCAAAATTTAGAAATAGTACCACCCCTAGCTTTGGGAATGTATACCAGGCTCATTCTTCTAGAGATCAAGGGGTGGGGGTGTACAAAAGCAATTTAACCTATTTGGCATTTACAAAAACCAAGTCCTAGGGAAAGAACTTTTTGCTAGGGCTATGCTAGCCCTATCTTCTGTAGGGGTACCATGTAAGTCCACACAGGAAGAAATAACGTAACTGTCCAAACCATAGTTGGGGTTCTAGAGTGTGACTTTATTCTAAAATATGTTCTCTAAAGCAAGGGTGGACCCCCAAGGTTTATACATCATGGCACTAGGAACTTGCAGAACAACAAAATTGACTGTATCTGGCAGAAAACTCTCTGTATTCCCACACTGTATGACCAGTGTTTAATTTGTAAAGAAAGAGGTGCCAGGGCTCTGAGTCAAAAACCAAAATGCTGGGGTCTGGGGGCCACCAGGAACTCAGAAGCTATGGGTCTTTAGATGTTCTGTTGTGAGTTTTGGAGCTTATATTGCAGATAAAACACATTTCTGTGTTAGGTTCCCTACACCTGATTCCAAGGGAATCATTTTCTTTTTTTTTGAGGTGGGGGGAGAGTCTGGCTGACCACTACAGGTAGGCCCCAGAAGCTCTTTAGTTTTAGATGCTCTGTGGGGAGTTTGGGGGCTTTTATTGAAGATAAAGTACATCTCTGTTAAAGGTTACCTACCCCTGAATCCAAGGGAAGATTTTTTTTTTGGGGGAGGGGGTTAGGGTATTGGAGACTGGCTGACCTTACTAAGCAACAAAATGTACCACATAGCATCTAACACGGTACAAGTCGTAGCAGAGCCAATTAAAACTGAAGCATGAAAAGGTTTTGTAGGGAAAGGATCATGGACATGTAGAAGCAATGGCACAGTACTGTGATGCAAAAGCCATGGCAGTGGGGACCGGTAGGACCCCAGAAGCTCTTGGGTTTTAGATGCTCTGTGGTGTTTTGGGGCCATTATTGAAGATAAAGTATACTTCTGTTAAGGTTCCCTAGTATGGAACCTGTAACAGAAGTGTGCTTTATCATCAATAAAAGACCCAAAACACCACAGCGCATCTAACCCATCCAGGGGAAGAATTTTTTTCCCACTTGGAATTAGGGTATTTGAGACTCTGGCTAACCTTATTAAGCAGTAAAATGTACCACAGCGCATCTTATGTCCAATTTTTAGTTGGTGGCTGTAAAAGCCATTCAAACTGAGGCATGAAAAGTTTTCTATAGGTAAAGGATTGTGGGCATGTAGAATGCAATAGCAAGGTGCTGGAGCCCAAAGGACTTTGTAGCACCAGTGTGTGTGGCCCTGCAATGGAACCTTACCCTGAGCTTAGAGTTTATAAACTGATCAGCAATTATCAAAATGAATTTAATGCAGCAGCAATACGTGGCCAATAAAAAAGAAAATGGAATATAATTTCAAAGTAAATTGATGAAAAAATTGCAGAAGGTACACTAAGGAGCCTGAACACATGTCCACATTTCCAAGTAAAATAACAAAAATTTAACTTTACATTTTATGCAGGTTCTGAAAAAAGAATCCAATTAATACAGCGGGCATGCAGTTGAACTGGAATATTACAGCATCTTCCCTTGTCAATCTTCACCATTCATTACTTCCTGGGTGTAAGCCGGAGGCGCGCACCCGTCAGGAACTTTTTTTTTTTTAAAGAAGTTGCCTAACGGCCCCGCCCTCGAGAGTGGCGTCATGCGTCATGCGCGGTGGCGATAATGTGACTCGACTCCTCCTCAACTCAGTTCTGTTTCTCCGCCGTCGAGGCAGCACCTGTAGCGGTAGCTAACGAAATGCGTATCCGACTCCTTTTCTACACTCAGCGCTCTACGGTAAGACTGTTCCTTTTTCTTTCCTTATGCGGCGCGGGTGTATTTCCGACTGTGTTTAATCTTGTTTATTCGCGTTATGTCGGTTCTGGAGTAAGCGTTCTTCTAGGCGGGCCGTGCCCTATGCGTCGGTGCTCCTGCGGCCTTTCTCCGTCGGACCCGGCATGGCGTCTGTCTTCGTTGCCTGGGACCCAACCATAATATGGATTCGTGCGACGCTTGTTTCTCGATGGACCGTCGCGTCCTCGAAGTCCGCGCGTACAAGCTCGGCAAGGCCCCGCCGACTTTCGGGGGACGGCGTCGCTCGCGGGAATCTGGGCGAGATCTTAGGCCTTTCCCGGGTCCCTCCGGGCCTACTCTGATCGAGGAGGAGGGTCTCCTCTTCCCTTCTTGCCGGGAGGCCCTTCGCGGTGTTGGAGGCGTCGTAGCCCCTCCGGGGGCCCAGCGCTGACACCGCCTCGGCAGTCACCTCTTCGGTGCAGGCTCCCCGCTTCGAGGCCCTTGGCTGGGCCCGGCTCGAGTGGACCTCGGCGTCGCCTCGCGGCGCCCGTTTTAGATCCCGGCGCCCGTTCGCGGTGCCGGTGATCAGCGAGCGCCGTTCAGGCGCATTTCAGAATCAGCGCCCTTCGCGGTGCGGTAATCGAATGGCGCCGTTCCAGCGGCGCGCTTTGAATCAGCGCCCGTTCGCGGCGCCGGTAATCAAGCGGCGCCGTTAAGCGGTACCGTTTTGAACATGGCGCGCGTTCGCAGTGCCGATGAGCCTAGCGGCACCGCCCGGCGGTGCCGCTTCCGCCTCCGGCGCGCCCGGCGCGCCGGCGCCTCCTCCGGGCGGTGCGGGTCTGCGGGCCGCTGGGGGTGTGGGTTGGGCCTTCATGCTGCCCGGCGTGCTGGGGCGGCGGTGTCGCGCTTTCGGTACGGGGCGTTCGCGGCCCGTGGCCTCGAGGACCCCTGGGGTGGCCAGCATCGAGGTCCTGCTGGTCTCGTCCTCCTCGGAGGATGATGACTCAGATGTGGACCCATCCTGGCATCCCCATTCTTGAATCTGGGTCCTCGGTGGCTAGGGAGTACCAGGCGGCATGGCCGGCCCTCCCTCTGTCCCCTTGCGTGCGTCTCCTGGGGTTCCTCGGCTGGGGGTGGCGAAGTCCCGGGGGCAGGCGGTGGGGGTGGCGGAGGGACTCCCTCTCTGGAGGTCGGTGACAGCTACCCCGGTGCTGTTACCTCCTCTGGGGTTAGGGAACGTTGCAGTCGGGAGGAGGGCCTCTCGGAATCCGAGGGTTGAGGGCAGGCGTCCTGCTGCTCGGTCTTCTTTAGCCACCTCAGGGGTGGCCAGGAGCATAGTGCAGAGCCCGCCCCTTCCCCAGGTTCTAGGGTGTCCTCTGGCGGCGTTTGTGTGGACTGCCTTCTGGATCCATGCAGTCGGCGTCGTCACAGGGAGTTTCTCCCCCAGGGCTCTTCAGGTTCCGCTTCCCCAGAGTTCCGTTCTGCGGCCTGGTTTGATATCCGGGATCCTCCTACCAGAGCTCCCTTCCCGGTTCCAGAGCCCTCCGAGAGCAGTTGCCTCCTCGGAGGTGCCCCTCTCCCATCTCTCTGCCT
Source organism: Neoceratodus forsteri (assembly GCA_016271365.2). Classification (NCBI taxonomy): domain Eukaryota; kingdom Metazoa; phylum Chordata; order Ceratodontiformes; family Ceratodontidae; genus Neoceratodus; species Neoceratodus forsteri. The sequence continues at coordinate 94,056,227 of CM057451.1, forward strand.
TCCCACCCCGCTCCCAGGCCATGTCGGTCCCTCGGGTCCGTTATCCTGGGAGCAGTTCAGAGGTTCTCGTGTGGCCTTCCCTCATATGTTAGTTACATGCATGGCGGGTCTTTCGACTCTCCCCACGCGCAGGAATCCTCTGGACATTCAGTTCCCATCATCCTCGTCTCCCTCTCCTCTGAGGAGAGGAACCTCACTCATCTGTCCTCGATGCTGATTTCACAGAATATCAGCGTTTCCTCGAGGATGGTGAGGGATCTTCAGTTTCCTACGTTCGGAGAGACAATACCGAGCGAGGTGGCAGTAATTCCTTGGTGAATTCAGTGCCCAGCATCTAGTGGTACCTTCCTGGCCTATCCCTTCCAGGGGCGTCTATCCGGTCTGGCAGTTCCCTGCCGTTTCTTCCCAGCCCGGCGGACTGCCAGCGTAGGTATTGTGCCCCTCTGAGTCTCTGGGTTCCCTTCCCAACCCGTCCTCAGGTTTGGTATACCTGGATACTCCTTCTGAGGCGCCGGTGCCTGGCGCCACGACCGCCCACGGATTGGACTCTCTCCAGTTCGACCGTTGGGAGCGAAGTGTTCTCTTCTTCGGCGTGCGGTGCATGTATTGCATCACATCAGGCTCACCACGCTGCCTACAACCGCATCTGTGGTCGATGATGTCCCAGCTGCTGGCATCTATGCCTGACACGGAGCAAACCAGACAAGCCGTTGCCCTCTCCGCGGTAGGCCTGGAGCTGGCAAGACACCAAGCAAGGGCATCTTATGACGCCAATGAGGTGGCTTCCAGGCTTGCGGGGACAGCGATCTGCATCAGGCGGACGGCATGGCTTCATCTCTCCAGGTTGTCACCCCTGGCCCGGCGTAGGGTGATGCGCTCCGCCTTCCGGGGGACCCGTCTTTTCTCATCCAGAGCTAGGAGACTTTTACAGGGGCTCCCTCCGTCTCCTCGTCCTCGGGAGGCACCTCCTAGCTCTTCTCCCACTTAGGCTTTCTGAATAAGCCAGGGTCTTCTCCTTCTGTTTCTCACCAGCAGAAGGCTGGGGGTCTTGTTCCCTCAGGGTATGGCCTCTTCCCCTCCTGGGAGAGAAGCAGTACTCACCCAGGAAGTAATGAATGGTGAAGATTGACAAGGGAAGATAGGAAAAGTACGTACCTACCGTAATTCTTGATCTTCTCTTGTATCTTCACCATTCATTACTACCGCCCACCATCCCTCAGTGGCCTCTTCCTGTGGCTTCTCCACCTCCCGTCTCCTTCCTCTCTCTGCATTATATAAAATATAGGGAAAATTGCTTCATTTTCAAAAAAAAAAAAAAAAATAAAAAAAAAAAAAATCTTCTTGGGGGGTTTAAAATCCACAAAAATTATTTACTCTAAGATTCATGGGCCATCTCGCGGATTGCATTGGCGATCAGACTGCACAACTATCTCTTGCTATTCTTATGGCAAGATACCTCTGGGGTTGTTTGGCCTGGCTCAGGCTATTCAGTTTTGATCCTGCAATCCCGTGTTCAGGTAGTTGCCCTGAAATCTAATCCCCCTCTATTCTTGCCTTGCAGAGCAGAGGAACAAATAGTCTGTTCCTTTCTCTTCTAAAAAAAAAAAAAAAAATGCTGAGGAACTCTCTCCGACTGCTATAGGCATCTTGGTATCTGGGTCATGCATCTAGTTAGTTATCTGTAAAAAAAAAAAAAAAAGAGAATAGGAGAAATCAAACAAGAAGGCAAATGAGAAGGTAGGCTATCCTTCTCAGCTGGTTTGCTAAGTGGTTTCTCCCTTTAAGTGTCCTCCTGGACAATTTTTACAGTAAGCTCTGCTGACCATATCCAATCTTAGCCAGCCTAAGCCTTGGCCGGCCTTAGCCAGTCAGTCTGAGTCCGTTTCTATCTTGGAGCGCCTGAAGGCTTACATTTTCCATTTCTAAACCCTGAGCAGCTCTCATGCTGCTAGGGTTTTATTCTTCCCTCCTCGGCTGCCCTCAGTTTAAAGGCCTTCCAGCGGCCAGGGCCGGGTGGGTGTCAAGAACAATGGCATGTTGAAGATGAGGACTATGCCCTCCTGAGTCTGTCTAGCGGGTTGGTGAACCTTCTCTTCAGCTCTATCTCAGGGATTCTTGCTTCCCCTTTAGTCGAGCCTTCAGCTACAAGCTAACTATGCTCGTTGGGCATTCTGGTCCCTTCAACATCCCATCTTCTCTTCTCTTTCTTCTTCTTCTTCTATTTTCTCATTTCCTTACTCATCTCTCCTCCTAAGTCTGGCCCAGGTAAGGAGGCCCTGCACTCCCTAGGCTAGGGATGTTCTTATCTCCTCTGTCCTTCCTCCATCGGCTTATTCCTTTTCAGTTCATTCTTCCTTGCTTTGCTATCCTCGGCTATCTTGCCTCGCTATCTATATTTTCTGCTTTCATTTTGCCTCTCCGGCTCACAGAACTGAGTTGGAGGAGGTCGATCAGCTACTACGGCCACCCCTCGCGCATGGCGCATGGCGTCACTCTCGAGGCGGGCAGGTCAGAACTTAAAAAAAAAAAAAAGCTCCGTGGACGGTGCGCGCCTCCGGCTTACACCCAGGAAGTAATGAATGGTGAAGATACAAGAGAAGATCAAGAATTACGGTAGGTACGTAATTTTCCTATTTTGACTATAACATTATAACTATGCTCCTGCAATTGTTACAAAGGGAGATTAGCTGCTCAAGTAAGAACAACATCTCATCATATGACAGGGTCTAAGACTTACTGAACCCCTGGCCACTGTGCAACATACAATAACAGGGCAAAGTTGTACCCTGCTAGATGATCTGGGGTACATATTGTTGTTGCTTAATAAGGTTAGCAACAGTCTCCAATACCCTGACTCTGTCCAGGTGAAAACAATATTTCTTTCCCAGGAGTCAGGGGTAGGGAACCTGTAATTAACAGAAGTGTGTTTTATCTGCAATAAAAGCCACAATATCAAAACCATAGGCGTGCGGGGGGGGGGGCTACCCAGGCCCTGGACCCCCTGTGAAAAATCATCCTCCTACTAAATTATAATATAATTATATATACCCCCAGATCTCCCTAGCTTTGTGGGGATTCTGGCCCCTTTGTTCACTGATTCTGCACACTCCTCTGCTCAAAACAGACCATCTAAAACCCAAGATTTTCTGGGGACTAGTCAGAACAGGTTACTAAAATGTCTAGCATTGCTCCTCAGCCTTTAGCCTAGGGGTTTATTTTATTTTTCTTTCAGCTGGTGGAGTGGGAACTGGAAAGTATAATAATTAATGAACCCTTTACAGGCTGCTGTATGTACCAAGTTGACACACTGGTGCTCCTTTGCCTTTCTTATTTAACTTTTTTTTGGTCAACCTATTTTATTTTATACCCAGTCTATCTGAGCTATATACCAAATTCACACAGAGACACAGCTCCTCTTACACTTATGAGTTTTTCTTGGGGGTTGGGAATTACTGGTTATCAGCACCAGAGCCCCTGTTTAATCACACATATGGTAGGAATGGAACACTAGACTGCCAGTCTACTGGATATACCACCAGTCTCACACAACTCCTCAGCCTTTGTATAGCCTTAGGGGGTTAATTTTTAATTCAGCTTGTGGAGAACTAGGAAAAATAATTAATCAAACCCAGGCAGACTGCTGACTGAATTTACCAAGCTCATACACAACTGAGTTGATGAGTTCTCTGCTCAGGCAACAAAACTTGTCAGCCTCAATGCAGTCTGCTTCTTTACTCTGAATTGTTTGAAGAGCCAAGGTTTTAAGTATTTTTTTCTTTTGGTTTGCTACTTACTTTAGATTAGTTTTAGGTAGTACGTCTCAAGTTCTGGCCTGAAGCACAGAAGCAGGCTTCTTCTGTTCTGCCCTGCACTTCTCCTTCACTACTTCCGTGCCTTCTGGCTTCTACCTAAATGCTTCACTGCTTCAGAGTACCCCTGAATGTTGCTGGCTTCCTTGAATCTCCTCCCTAAGCCAGGTATCTACTCCCCACTGACTGTTCCAGTCACTCCCAGCCACAGCTACTTTCCCACCACCTGGGTGTTCTGTTTCCTGATCCCTTGGTCCGCCCACTCCCTGCCTTGCCCACTCGATGACCGACTTTCCTTTCTCCTTTTTAGTTAAGCAACCCCTGACAGACTCCCAATCTCAGTACAACTAACAGCTCTGCAAATAAATGTAACTTTCAAATTATTTATTTTTCATTCAGAATCATCAGTACGCAGATTTTTTTCCTCACAACGAGACGACAATAGATGCAGCCACAGCCTGGAAAAGACAGTGACTACTGACTCCTCCCATGATGTTCACATGCAGCATGAGACACCTGACCATGGAACAGTTGGTCAGGTGATGCCCGTACTGTGTGTGCCTAGCATTGAAGCACAAGCATGCAAATGCAAGGCGGTCATGCACACCGCCACTGGCAACCTCAACTCCCCCCCCAGAACAAGCAACTTGGGAGTGAGCAGCATGGAGGAAGCAAGCAGCAGCAGGCAGAAGCTCAGTTGAGAGGATGACTACATAGAGGTGGAGCTAACTGCGATCTGCACTGCCGCAGCACAAACAAATCAGCCAACTTTGAACAGTGAGTACACACCCAAAAAACAATATTTAAAGTGCAGTGTCAGGGAGAAGAGGTGCCAGAGCTCAGCCCTGGCATGAAAAGAGGTGCCGGGGCTGAGCCCTGGAAAGCTCTGGCACAAATTAAGCACTGTGTAGGACACAGAACATCTTGCACTTGTATTCCCACATTTTGTAGGACATAGGACGCTTCTTCCAGTGGCACTGTCCACAACTGAACACACATTTTGCTAAGAACTAGCATAACCCACTTAAGGGGGTAAAATTCTCTTCAGACATTGGCCCTTTGTCTAAAATAACCAGGTGTCCTTTCTAAACCTGTAGTCCTGAACTGGTTACTCCAAATGTGGGTCTGCCCACCCTTTGCTCCCAAATCCATACTCGGCGATTCTTTCAGTTACACCTTAACCATTTGGAAATACACTTTGGAAAATGCTTATTGAATGAAAATTTGGCATCCAGCATTTGAATCACTACACTGGTGGAAAAACTAAAGTCCCGAACAATGTGATATAGTCATACCTCTGGACATCACACACTTCAGCCAACTTTAAATTAGAACAGTCTCACACTTCTGAATTCACAGAAAAGTTGTGCCTTTCCCTTTTAGCCAGAAAACACAACAGCACAGGTACTTGCTTTCTGCAGCAAAAGTCAGATTCTACTCACTGTTAGACATTTCAGGCAGCTTCAAAACATCCTGGATAAAAAAGGGGATTGCCCCTTGGATCCATCCACTAGCAGTCCTTTTCACCCTTCCAGGGATGAAAATCAGGAGATCCTGCTGTAGACAACGGTTTTCACCACTTCTCTTGGCAAGCTCAAGAATTACCAGGACTAGGGTGAGAATGCATGCCCTCAACTCAGAGCCCTCAGCTGAGCAATTCTCACTTCTCCAACTTCCAACTACTGACTCACCTTGACCCTCGTCTCAACATTCTAAAACTCCCTTCTCACAGCTGGTCAAGGCTTATGCTGCTGCAAGGGTTCCAAATGAGCTCATCACTTCAATCTCAGCTGAAGCCAAGTAAACAGAAGAGTGAGCAGGTGAAAAACCCATTTAACTAGTTAGTCACCAGCTGCCTCTCCCTGCCTGGCACTGTAACTGGGGGGATTCTAGCAACCCCAAGGGACTGAGTGGTTACACTAGTCTTGGGACTGTTGGTGGGGCATCACTATCAATCCCAAGACTAGCAAGAATTCTGGGTACCTCTTATTGCAGGGCTTCCTGCTTGTATCTTGTCTGGAAATCATCTGCTTCAGTTTTAAGGTGGAGCCTTTGTGGTGTAATCTAATCAATTGGCCAAAGAGAATGCATCAAATTAATAACCAAGGTGGGCACACACACAAAGTATGTAGCAAGGAGTTGTCTGCTGTTGGTCTATTTAACACAGAAGTGATAAATGTCTGGCCTGGTACTCTCTTAAGTATAAGGTCCAAAAACGTAGTGGTGTTTGGACTGATTGTAGCTGTAAATTTTAAACTTAGCTTGCTGTTATTCAAATGTTGGATGATGTTTCATGCCTGGCTTACTGACCCCCTTCTAGATACAGAGTGCCTAATCAATGAGTAGAGCCCATAGAACCATGTGTTCTACAAATGGGTTGGCCAAAGAGTTGTAGATGGCAGCCTTTTCCCACCAACCCAAAGCAAGAGGTTGGTATAGGAGGGTGCCACCATTGTGCTCTTGGCCATTCCTTGGACCAGTAAATTTGCCATTAGAAATACAAAGTGCAGTTGTTAAAATAAGTTCCAGGGTTCCCAATATAAATTCAGATGGAAAATCTAGACTGGACTGATGTAACATCTTCCTGGTAACCTTTAGGCCTAAGAGATGGTCAATCAATGTGTAAAAGCTGCTTACATCAACAGTTAAGCATAAATAGACCCACTGGCACAAGTTTCAAATCGTTTACTTTTTTTAATTAAAAATATCAGATGAAAAATAAAGCCTTGTGGAACAATACATCAACATTTTGTGAACAAGGAGTTACAGTACTTTACCATAACTTTAGATCTTCTAGAATATCCTTTCCATACAGTACCACTCTTGGATCTTACCTCAAGGTGCTAGGACCCCACAGGAGCATATCTTTTTTAGCCAGGGCATCAGCACCGGTTATTGGTGCCAGTGCATGCCACATGGTGCCCCAGCCCACCTGAGTTCTGTTAGCAACAGAGTGAGAATATCACGGCCACGAGTATATGCTTGTAGTACAGATAGTAGAGAAAGAATTGGAATGATATATGATGTGAAAAGCAACAACTGAATATAAGCCAACTACCAACCTAAAAGATAAGGACGGGGTCCTTACAAAATGGTTCCCCCTGGAGAGGGCAAAAGATAGTTCAATAAATAAGAAAAAAGACCTGATCCAGAACTATTATTGTCTTCACCTTCCTCTGCAAAGAAACATCTTGCTAGTAACAAAGGGGGAGGAGACATATGCAACAGCTCCAAGAGTAGCATCAGCTTGTGGTCTATGCTAGGTCTAGAACTCTGATCCAGCTAAAAAGTCTAAAGATGTCCCCAGAAAGTTATCCTGTAACACACGAGGCACAAAAAATACAGTTTTCAATGGAATGAGTGATACGTCATTAACAATCCCTCATTACCAGTGGGTGAGGAGGTAGAAAGATTAAACTTGAGAAGACATGTGCCTTAGATTTAGGGACATTGTAGCATACTAAGGAATAAAACAGTAATTTCTGTCCAAAGAGAAAAAATAAAATTCCAAGTACAACTTCTGGAAGTGGCTAGTAACCCAACAATATGCAGGGATGCAAGTTGGCTAACATAGTACGAGTAGCACCTATAATGCTTAAGTGCTAAGGACTGTAACCATAATGTATCTCTCCCTTTATATGTGAAACAGGGATCTACCCAGCTATAGCAAAAATAGGGTACACTGTGCCCCTGACACAATCACATCCATTTCAGATTAATAAAGTGTGAATCCACCAATTTGCCCACACTGATAGGACTACTATCAGGTAGAATTAGGCACAATCTAACATCCAGTACACACATTGAATCACTAGACCTTGACTCCTTCATTATGGCAGGTTTATATCAATTAGTAACTGAACCGACTAGCGATAAGAACATATTAGATACTGTTTTAAACAATATGCCAAGTGATATCAAAAGTCTTACTGTTTCAGCTCCAATTGGTAACATAATTCAATTTCTTTGATATCGAAAGAAAAAATAATAATGTGGGAAAGGTAAACTATAACTACAGCTACTGTATGCCAAAGGTGATTACAACAATATAAATAAAGCTTTGAAAACTTTTGATTGGGATTATGCCTTTTCTGAATTAGGAACCAGTGAAAGCTGGTTATTATTTAAAACCATTATAAATGACCCAGAAAATCTTTATATACCCTTAAAGAAATCACATAACAATAAGCGCAAGATTCCACAATAGCTAACCCAGAAAATTAAAATACAAATAAAAAACAAAGAAGGGGCATTTAAAAAAATAAAAAAAAAATACTTCAGAAAAGAACAAGAACATATACAAATATGAACAAAAAAGAACTACAATTCTAATAAAGAATGAATGTAGGAAAATCAAATATCGGTTATCTGTATCAAAGGAATCAAAAGCTTTCTATGCATATGTTAACTCTAATAAACAAAAAGACAACAGTATCACTAAAATAGTGGAAAATGGTGTAGAAATGCAGGATAGTATGGACATTGCTAATGCCTTTAATAGATTTTTTTTTATCTGTCTTTACTATTAATGACAAAACAAAAACTGATATGCATTCAAGTGATAAGTTCAGTGAAATCACTGAAGATGCAATCAAGTCGGCATTATGCTTCTTAAAATTAAATACATCACCAGGGCCTGGAGGTATTAACATGTGTTTTCTTAAAAATATGATTGATAACATTATTCACCCCCTGAAATTAATTTTTAACAAATGATATGCTGAAGGACTAGTGCCTGAGGAATGGGAAAAAGCTATTGTTATACCAATTCATAAAAAAGGTGGTTTAACAAAAATTGAACATTTTCGACCTATCAGCCTTACATCAGTCATATGCAAAACAATGTAAAAAATACTAAAGATCAGAACTGAAAATGAAATAGGGACTAGAAGTATGCAGGATCTATCACAGCATGGATTCAGGTCTGAACGATCCTGCATGACAAATACGATAAGCTTTTACGACAAAGTAAATTCATGCATAGACAGAGGAGTATCTGTGGATGTTGTATTCCTCGACTTCAAAAAAGCTTTTGATTTGGTTTCTCATAAATTACTGTTAGAGAAAATGATTAAGCTAGGGTTCGATACAAAAATAACTAGGTGGGTTGAATCATGGCTACTAAATAGAAGTCAGAAAGTTAAAATATCAGACTCAACTTCAGATGAAATGATGGTTACAAGCAATGTGCCTCAGGGACCTATGCTAGGACCTACACTGTTTGGGATTTTCATATCTGACCTGCAGCAAGGAACTGGATGTCAAATTTGCAGACAATACAAAAGTACGTGCAGAAATAGATACCGAAAATAAGATGAATAACTTTGTATTGGATCTGCAACAAATTGACAAATGGGCACATGTAAATAAAATGACATTTAATGTTAACAAATGTGCTGTAATCCATTTTGGGGCAAAAAATCCTCACAAAGAATATACATTGAATAATCAACAGGTAAAAACTGTAACATCCGAAAAAGACCTAGGCATAGTTTTCAATAGTTTACTTGCACCAGGAGAACACTGTAGGCAGGTGGCTAAAGTGGCCAATAGTATTTTGGTGGCTAGAAAGAGATCATTTATCTGTAGAAATGAAACATGTATTGTGCCGTTATACAAATCCTTTCTCAGGTCTCATATTGATTATGCTGCCTCCTTTTGGACCCTTATTTGACTAATGGTATCAAAATAATGGACAGTGTCCAGAGGAGGGCTACTAAAATTATACCAAGAGTTTGTAAACTGCCCTATCAGGGAAGACTAAAGTCCTTACATCTGTATGATCTTAAACTGAGAAGGGACAGGGGAGACATGCTATTACTTTATAAAATACTTAATGATAAATAACTAATGAACAACTGTAATGTCTATTTTGTGCAGAAACCCAGTAGCCTTAGATGTCACAACAAACTGTGCATCCCAAGAGCAGTAACTAATAAAAGAAAATATTTCTTTACAGTACGAGTATGTAGTCTGTGGAATTTACTTCCACAATATATAGTGGACTCTAAAAATTTTAACATATTTAAACATAACCTTGATAAGTACCTACTAGGGGATGACAGCTAAAAAAATACCCCCACTAGGAGTGGGTAGGGCAGTCTCGATGGGCCAAGTGCCTTTTTCTGCCCTTTAAGAACTGAGTAATACTCAGTAACATCACCAGGAGTGCTATGTTAACTGGCCTAGTAGCACACCAGTAGTGCTACTGCTTGTCACTCCAGCAACCTGTGTTCAGAAATGAGCATGAACCATCAGGGGAAGAAGGACTGAGTATCACAGGGACTATTCCCTTCCTCAGGCAGTGGGGAAACGCTGCTCTCACTGCATGACTGCTAACTGGTGGAGTACAAGACAGTCCATGGTGACCATCACCTCCATAAGACTACAATTGTTCAGCTTAGTAATGAGAAAAGGCAAAAAACATACCTTTAGTGGCAATCATCATCAAAGTGCACATGTGTGAAATGCATCAGGTGATGTGAGTAGGTGGAGGGGGGGTTTCCTTTGTTATGGGATGGCAGCATATCCAGTGTGTTTGTGCCATTTAAATGGGAAATGTATACAGCTTGGCTTGAATCTTCATGTACTACTGCTCATCTTTTGCACTGAAATAAAGAAGATTGCCACTAAAGGTATGTTTTTTGTCTTTTCTTATTACTAAGCTGAACAGTTGTAGTCTTATGCAGGAGCTGGTCACAACAGACTGTCTAGTTTTCTGATCTCATTTTGACCATGGCATTGCAGCTCCCAGGTGCATTTTTTCCTCTCTCCCTTCTGACTGGTGGAGACAAGTCTGTAGAACTGCTGGGAGCACCAGTTGGGAGGGTTCACCGCCTGACGTCTGCCATGCATAAATGCCTCTTCATGCATGCAAGACCACATCATTGCATGCTGGCACCCTAAGAAGAGAAAACAGATGGCAGAGGAAAGAGCCAGGCTGTCCAATGCAGCACCTTCTGCAGGCTCTAGCATAACCAGCATGGCTAGCAAGCTACCATAGATGGTCCTGGGTAAGTGGTGGATAACTGGTAGGTCCATAACAGGGGCAGGGGGTGCAGGCAGACAAAGGAACAAGAAACAGCTTATTAGATAAAAAAGGAGTGCACTGTGACACAAAGTTGCACCCCAGGCAGAGAGGGTGGGATGGGAAGTAATAGGTTAGGGAAATACATATTTTTTTTGTGGGACAAAAACCCAAACTCCTTAGGGAAAGAGGGAAACGATACCCATGGAAGGTAAAATGGTTGCCAGAATGGCTGCCTCCTCTTTGGAGTGAGCAGTCTGGTGGTAGCCCTGGTTGTTACAAAGAGGGGTATGGTGGATGAGTGAGTGTTCTCTGTGGAGAAGATATTCTGGAATATCTACAGTTACAGTAAGTGATGTAACTTCCTTGTTTTCCAAGAATCAGTCTTCTCTAAAGAGTCCCACTCCTGGGTCAGTGTGCCAAGCTTTTCTTTAACTAGGGAAGAGCATGTTCACTGCTGGGGCTTAGAGAGCCTCAGCATGGAGGGAAACACCTGAGAGAGGAGGCTCCTGTTTATCCAACTGAACCAAGAATTGTTCCAGTTCAGGTGGATGCTCCTGGGGCTCAGGAGTGGGAGGGTTCCTCAAAAATTCACACCTGATCTGAAGGGAGAGAAAGTGAGTCCCTCAGAATTGCAAGTTCAACACCTTGTGCCAGGCTAGAGGTACTAACTGGGACAGATAAAACCAATCTCAACACGCTATGCTCAGTTCCCCTTTCAGTGGCTTCAAGCTCTTTGGGAGTGCTGTTGAAAAATCTTTACATGTGCTTCGATCCTCCACGATGACTTTAAGATCAGTCAGATCCCTGAACCCTCAGCTTGTCAGGGGGCATGGTAAAGGCTCACTTCTTAGTCCTGCGGCTTGTGGTGGCCATGCCTACCATCAGCAGTTCTGTGGTCATGGAGGCAGTCCCTTTTTGGTCCCCTCACCCCAGTGCCCACGCTAAGGCATCCAAGGGTATCGGTCAAGGTGACCCTGCTGCCTTGGTGCCTTCCAACTTACCACTTTCTCCTCCTCTTCCTCCTCCACTATTACCTCCCTTGGTAAAAATGGGGTGGGGTGGAAAGAACTCCCTTCATCTGTCAAAATGGAGGGAGATCACAACAGATGAGTGAGTCCTGGAAACAGTGGAAAAGGGACATGCTCTGGAGTTGCTGTCCACCCCTGCAGTTCATCCTCCACCTCCTACTCATTAGCTATTCAAAAGAGAGCTAGCAAACCCGCTCTTCCCCAAGAAAGAAGCAGAGTTCTGTTTAAGATACTTCCTGGTTCCCATGTGGACAGGAGATCGTCAGCCTGTACTGGACTTGAGAGACCTAAACCGGTTCATTGTATACAAAAAGTTTCAAACAGTGCTGTAAAAGAGGGATTGGCACTGTGCTCTGGACGTAAAAGACTCATACTTTCATGTCAAGATTCAAAAGTACCACAGAACGTACCACTGCTTTACACTGGAGGACAGCCATTATCAATTCTGAGTCTTGCCCTTTGGTTTATCCTTGCATGTGAATATTTGCCAAATGCTTTGTGGTTTTGTCAGCGACCCTTGAGAAGAAGGCACTTTATGTCTTTCGGTATCAGAATGACTGGCTCCTGCATGCTCTATCCAGAGAAGTGGTTCAGTTCACATTGTCTAGATTTAAACAATTGTTCAAAGAACTGGGTGTTATGGTGAACATACTGACATCAGTATTAGTTCCTTGTCAGTGCCTCCAGTGTATTGGTGTGGTGCTAGACACAGCAGTGGTCAGTGCCTTCCTGCCTGCAGACAAGGCAGAGACCCTTGTTTCCCTGGCTAGGCTAATACACAGGAGTCATTATGTGTCCATTTGGACAATGTTATGCCTCCTGGGACTCATGGCTGCTGCCATAGTAATGATTCCCTTTGCCCACCTCCATATGCAAGCAGGCAGTATAGCCTAGAGGTTAGAGTAATGAGCTATCAATGAGCCTGGTACATCCCAAAGACCTGGATTTGATTCGCACAACCTCCACTTGCATATTGTGTGACCCGGAGCAAGTCACTTAACCTCCCCAGTGCTCCCTGGTTGCCCCTGAAAACAGGCATTGTGACTAGTGGACCTTACTTGGTTACCAAACAATAAAGAAAAAGAATGAAAAAGATTATGTGCATACTGCAAAGGACTTTTTGGTACAGTGGGATCAACTGATGAACAAGCTGGACCAGATGGTCCTTGTCTCGTCCCATCCCATCTCCGCAGTGCTCTGGTCTGATGGATGGACCACCAGCACCTATTGCAGGGTGTTCAATTCTTCTTCCCAGCTCTAATGCAGATCCACACAACAGATGCCTCAGATCAGGCTGGGGTGGACATCTTGATCCTTTTCAGACCCAAGGGTTATGGATCAACCTGGACTAAGATCTCCACATCGATATCCTGGAGATGCGGGCTGTTCTGCTTGGTCTCCAGGCTTTCACAGAACACCTCATTTCCAGTCCCTTCTTAATCAAGATGGACAATGTCAGTATAATACACTACATAAACAAGCAAGTGAGAACTCACTCTTACCCACTGTGCAGGGAAGCGCTGAGAGTGTGGTACTGGGCAATGTTGATGGTATTCAGATAGTCGTGTTTCCCCCGTATGTCTAAAACATCTTGGCAGACAGACTTAGACAGACTCAGTCCCTGGTACATAAAATAAAAATTGCTGACCTCTGTGGTAAATGACCTCCTTGCAAAATGAAGTCATCCAGAGTTGGACCTTTTGCATCCCCACATAACATAAAACTGTGTTTCTGAACGCTCGCTCCAGGATCTGATGTTTTCTGTTGAGATGTATTGTCCCTCTTCTGGAAAGGGAGGTTCCTTTATGCATTTCTTCCAATTCTTCTTATTCAGAGGGGTCTGCTGAAGCTGAGGGCGCAGCATGTCACCCTAATACTGGTGGCCCCTTTCTGGCCTCGCCAGATTTGGTTTCCACTTCTGCATCATCTGGTAGTGGAGCCTCCTGTTCAGCTGTCATTTGTCAGGGTCTGCTGTCACAGGACAAGGGATCCCTGGTCCATCAAGACCTATGGTCCCTGCATCTGCACACATGGCTCATGAAGACATAGCCATTGCCCGTATTGGGGGTTTCCTCCAGGTAACTGATGTCTTGTTTGTGGCTAGAAAGCCTTCCAAGAGACACACCCATCCTTTCAAAATGGAAGTGCTTCTCCATATGTTGTGCTTCCCATTCAGAGGACCCATTAACATGTTCAGTCAATACTGTACTGGCCTATCTCCTGTCTCTATTTGATTCCAGTCTCCAGTACTCCTCCATTAAGGTGCACTTGACTGCTGTTTTGGCTTTCTATGCCCCTATTGATGGGTGCATGGTGGCACAGTTGGAAGTGTCCCATACGTTCCTAAAGGGTATTCTGTACATGTGTTCCCCCCCTTTGTAAAATGGTTCTGTCTTGGGACCTCAATTTCATACTTGAGAAGTTGACTCTGGCTCTGTCTGAGCCTGCTGTGGCTTATGAGATATGTTTTCTTTCATGGAAAACACTGTTTTTGGTCACCATAACTTCTGCTCATAGGATTTACAAGCTTCAGGCTCTGATGCATGAGCTTCCTTACCTGATTTTCCACAAGGACAGGGTTTATTTACAGACTAGTCCACACTTTCTGCCCAAGGTAGTCTCTGATGTCACATTGAATCAGACCATAAACCTTTTGATGTATTTTTCTGAGCATGCTAACAAGGGTGAGGCATTGCTCCACTCACTTGCTGTACGTAGAACACTGTGTTTCTATCTTGATCACACTAAGGACTGCAGAAAGTCCTCTCACCTCTTTATCTCATTTGCCCCTGGAAAAGAGGACACCCCTGTGACTAAACAGTGCCTGTCCAAATGGCTGGCTTACTGTATTGAGTTTTGTTATAGGAAGTATGGTAAAGAACTTTGTGGTGCTGCACGTAACCACTCTACATGTGGTATGACTGCTTCTGTTGCCTGCTTTCAGAATGCTTCTGTAGCTGACATATGTGCTGCTGTCACATGGAGCACTGTGTATACTTTCACTAAGCACTACAGTCTAGACATCATTTCTCATAGGTGTTCTGGCTTTGGTTTTGTGGTATTACAAGGCCTTCCATCTTGACTGCATGTCAGGCTCTGTCATCCTCCCTTGGTACCTTGTGTACTGCTTGGAAATTATTCCAAAGGTGTTTCCCAATGGAGGAGTTATCCTTGGTGAAGATAGAACAGTTACTTACCATAACACTAGATTTTTAAGAGAACCTCCTCCATTGGGCCACAGTGCAACCACCTTCCTTCTGCTTTCTTTCTGAGGTATTTACTGACAGGTTTGTCCAGTGCCTTGTCTGGAGGTGTCCATTGATGCTTATTATTATTTCCCTGTCCCATGCCTCTTCTTGTGACCTGGTACTGGTTTGGTCTCCTTGTTTCTCATGGTAAGAGGCACTCCAAGCTTGTCTCTGGTGGAGAACTGAGCAGTGGGGTCACCCCCGTTATATAGGCAGAATCATGGGTGGCCTCTGGCTAACAAAAGTTTCTGAATAGTCCTGATGCTAACAGGTTATAGTTCCAAAGGTCTGGCCAAGTGGAGAAGATTCTTTCAAAGAGCTACTATTACAGTAATTGTTCTTTATGATGATGTAGTAGCTGTAAAATAGCACAGCAATACTGCCCTTCTAGGAAAACTTTAGAGCTACACATCTGAACTGCAAAAAAAGATGAGGGGACCAGTCCATGGATTGGAGGTCAGTCAGTAAGGAAGGGTAGGTGCAGTGACCTATAGGAGCAATGCCAAATGACTGTAAGGGGGGTACAGTGTATTTTATGCATGTAGTTGATCATTTGATGGTAACTGAGTGTATCTGGAAGTGTATCTGCTTCCAGCATGTGATGGGATGGGATGACAGAACCCAGTCAATTAGGGAGTGGTTGGAAGTAGAGTGGTTAAGTCATCTCAGTTCAGTGATGTGTTGCAGGAGGTGTAGGGCCTGTATCTGTTGCATAAGTTTATTGGAGGAAGGGCATGACTGTTTTATGTTGAATGAAGTTGCCCACAACTAGAAGTTCACCCAAAGAGGCTGCAGATGATAGAAAAGATATATTGGGGATGATAGCAGGCTTGGGGGCCAGGGTTGCAGTACACTCAGCAATTAAAATATGAACAAAGCAAGGGAACAAAACTTTACAGACAGGGAGCTCATGTGAAAAGAGGGTGGAGAGGCGGTGTACCACCTTGAACCTGAGGCTTAAGGCAATGAACATTACCACCCTGCCTCCTGTCTTACTATGGTCCTGCCTGTGAACTGTATAATTAGAAGTGGAAATGTCAGTGTCACATATCCTGGAGAAGAGGTAGGACTCTGAGTCCACAACCACATCTGGCTTGGCCTGCATGTGGCGGAGTTGGGCTACACCCGTGGTTGTGACTGATGGACTACTTTTCTGTCTCCTTATTTCCTAGCTACCAAAACTTCTGTTGTGCAACTGTTAACGCTTTTCTCTTTGCCTTTGTTCTTTCCCCCCAACCTAGATCAGCCACCTAGTGTAACTCTGTACTATCCCTACTAAACTTCCTACTAGTTCTCTCTTTTCATTCTTTTTCCATTTCCATCCATTAAGTACCTGGAATGATGCCAAACACTCAGAGAGGTGTTGTGTAAAGTGCGTAAATGCATTTTGTGTGCAAAAAGCATGAAGGCTATTTTAAATAGGAACAAATACAGTTAATAAAGCCTCTTTAAATAAAAAGGAGTCAGAAGCCATATAAAACAACAATAATTGCATGATTAGTACAGTTATAAGAAATCATTCAGGTATTTTCATAAAGTCACACTATAAACCTGTTACTGTACAAGGTTAGAAAAGTGCTTAGTCACTGTGAATCAGAGATATATAGAGTCACTATCTGTGAAGATATACATTGTACCTTTAACTGAACCAGGAGTCCCCTGAAACAAAACCTCTCTTGGTTTTGAAACAACATGTCAAGACATGTAAATAGAAAGGGCTCAGTTAGGTGACCCCACCAAAAGATATAAAAACCTCTTCACTGAGTTCACTTCAGTTCAGTCCAGTGGGGATCAGCCCTGAGAGAGAAGGAGAGATCTGCTACTGTAGATAAGCTGTTGAATGCTGATGAAAAGGGTCTTAGGAGCTCTAAGATCCAGGACTGTATTATATGAGAAACTACTGATGTTAAGTAGTGATTTTCTTTGTAATTTTTTTGATTTCATGTATTATTTTTTGAACTTTTGAAAAATAACTATCACACTACGGTGTGTTTCAAACCTGTAAATTTGCCTCGTCTTAAGTTTATTCCCACATGCTGTGATGAACTTGGTGTTTGCAGTGGGATAGTAATGGTTGTCCAGAGAAACAAGGGGGAGACCAGTACCCAGATACCAGCCCTGGTATCCAGACATAGGGGCAAAGAGCAGGATGGCATATCTCCAGGATCTCATGGATGCCAATGATCTGTTGAAGGAGAAGGGGCTTGCCAGTGTGCATACCAGAGCCCAGGTTAGGAGAACTGGAGAGGAGCTATTGCCTGGATTGCAGTTTGATGGAACGCAGAGGCAGATCAGCACCAGAGAGAGGCAGAGCACCACTGCCAGGTGCTGATGGAGGGTTCCAAACCTGGGGATTTCATGGTGGAGGCAGAGGACCAGGATCAATGAGTTCTAGAGGAGGAGGACTCCCTGATGAAACCTTTGTTGCCAGTCACTTTTGAGATCCTGTTGTTGCCCATTTTTATAGACTGCTGCTACTTGGAGGACAATGAGATGAACGCCTCTGGTAAGACTGTTTCAGGACATATGCATACTGGGATGAAACCTACAAGCAACAAGGAAGACACCATGGTGGCTGAAGGGACTTTCCCATGTTTTGAACCCCCTATGATATGGGATGAAATGTATAAAACATGTAATGTTTAAAATTAATATAGCTTTTAAGGCTGGTGCTGAGTACAGTCAGTTGAGGATACCAGAATGGTAAAAGGGTTGAAAGGAAACCCCAAAGGTTTGGGGAGTTAGGAACTGGCTGGTTGATGTTCAGCATGAGAAGTTTCCTTGTCTACCAGAAAATATATGAAAGGGAAATGGATACATGAAATGATTACAAGAAATGTATAACATAAAATAAATGTCAATACTGTATGAGATAAAATGAGGAACCTAGGGTCATGGAAGATCTAGGTATGGGGTGGAACCTATGATTGGGTCCCTGAGTGGAAACAATGTATTATAATGGGGTTGGAGCTGGGTACAACTCACCCTGGAGAAAGTTGTGGTATAGGTCTGTATGGCTGCCCTGATAGCTAGATGGAGGAAGCTAGAAGTCAGCATAAAACTGCTGTGTATTACTTCCTCTTTTGTAATGTACTGATGAAGGTATGATAGTGGGTACACAGGGCTGAAACTCTGCCAAGTGATAGGTGCTGAAACAATGCCTATTGATGGGTGCCTGATATTAAATATGAAATGTCTGAGTTGTAGTAACCAGAGTACAATAGGGGGGTAGACAGTCACTACAGACTGAAGTCATCTGAGAGCACAGATGGGTACTGTGCTGAATTGTATGACAGCCCCAGGGTAATGTGAAAATGTTATTGTATTGCAGTAACTTGGTATGGTGGACAATACTAAAAATAACTGAATTAAGGGACCCTGGGGTGAAGCTCTCATAGTGGGTGAGAGAAAGTTTCAACCAACCCCCATTCTACTGTTTTGGAAGAATATTTATGACTGGGAGGGGGTTCTTGAAAAACCAGCATAGTTTTGAGAACTGTTTTTTTCTTAAGAAGGGAGGTGTGTGGCGAAGTTAGGCTACACCCTTGATTGTGACTGATGGACCACTTTTCTATCTCCTTATTTCCTAGCTACCAAAACTTTTGTTGCACAACGGTCAATGCTTTTCCCTTTGCTTTTCTCCTCCCCCCCCACCCTAGGTCGGCCACCTAACATAGCACTTTACTATCCCTACTAAACTTCCTACTAGTTCTCTCTTTTCATTCTTTTTCCATTTTCATCCATTAAGTACCTGGAATGATGCCAAACACCCAGAGAGGTGTTGTGTAAAGTGCATAAGTGCATTTTGTGTACAAAAAGCATGAAGGCTATTTTAAATAGGAATAAATACAGTTAATAAAGCCTCTTTAAATAAAAAGGAATCAGAAGCCTATAAAACAATAATAATTTCATGATTAGTACAGTTATAAGAAATCCTTAAGGTATTTTCATAAATTCACACTATAAACCTGTTACTGTATAAGGTTATGAAAGTGCTTAGTCACTATGGATCAGAAATATAGAGAGTCACTATCTGTGGAGCTATACACTGTACCTTTAACTGAACCAGGAGTCCCCTGAAACAACCCCCCTTTGGTTTTGAAACATGTCCAGACATGTAAATAGAAAGGGCTCAGTCAGGTGACCTCACCAAAAGATATAAAAACCTCTTCACTGAGTTCATGTCAGTCCAGTGGGGCTCAGCCCTGAGAGAGGAGGAGAGAGGTGCTACTGTAGATAAGCTGTTGAATGCTGATGAAAACGGTCTTAGGAGCTCTAAGATCCAGGACTGTATTATGAGAGAAACTACTGATGTTAAGTAGTGATTTTCTTTGCAATTTTTTTGTTTTCATTTATTATTTTTTGAACTTTTGAAAAATAAATATCACACTGTGTTGTGTTTTAAACCTGTAAACTTGTCTCATCTGAAGTTTATTCCTGCACGCTGTGACACTGCAGCATCCACAGTCTGAGTTACTCTGTTTTGGGCAGCTGGCTCTGGATGCTTATTCAACCTAATAGGGAGGGGGAAGGATTGGGATAATTGATTAAAAAGCCTGGGTTTTCCTGAAATTTATCCACCAGCAGAAGCAGCAGGGAGATGAAAATGTAAGCCCCACCCATGTGGGGCTTGCCTGAGTGAGCTGTTGCCCTGGTGTGTCTGTTTTCTGCCTCCGTTCCCCTGTGTTGGGAATCAGGACCAGAGGGCTTTCTTAAGAAGTCCCTGGTGGGATTCGGGCCAGGGGTTCCTCCTTGAGTTCCATGGCTGCTGCCACCAGTGAGAGCTGGACCGGGATGTAAACAATAATGGATGTGCATGCAGAAGTTCAGCGCATGTGTGGCCATAACCCTTAAAGGAGCTGTTGCTCTCAAATCCACCGTTTGGAAGTGCAGCTACAATGTGAAGACTTTCCTGGCTCCAGAGCAGGCAGCAGAGCTGGGAACCAAGTGTTAAATGTCTCTGGGCCTGTTTAGTGGGGGTTTCCTGGTCCTGTTTTAGCCCTTGGGACCAGGAGCTATAAGATCAAGGTATGCATGCACACCCGCAGCCTTGGAAGGTGCAAAGAAGGTGCCTCATCTTTCAGGAGCCCCAACAGCCAAGCAGGGCTCCCCACAAACCAAATAAGAGGTTCCCTGACCTCATCAGGGAAATTGGGGCCACAGCATATAGTTTTCTACCCCTGGGGATTTTTACAAATCAATGTGGAGGCTTCAGAAAGGGAGCATTTAGAAATGTAGACAAAGATGGCAGCCCACTGTGGTTCCCCTACCACCGCAGTTTGTGGGAGTGATTAGAGGGCACTCTTAACTGCCTGAGAAAATCTGACCAATGAGAGGGGGAAATTGGGGCTGCTATAAAATGGGCTGTGCCCTAAGTCTAGGAAGAGTCTGGGAGAATCCTTGGGAGACAAGAGACTGTCGGTGGGGGCTGCACCAGCCAGAAGTCTAGCCTAGGTGCAAATAAGCCCCTGAGCCCAACCAACTGTAGGCAGAGTGCCTGGTAGCCTCTTTACCAAGAAAGAAAGTACTGGACTGCTAAACTGTTTCTCCCAGTGGGAATTATTTAGGATGCTGTTTGAACTGCTGTTCTCCTATCTTAAAGCCTGTAATCTGAGTTAAACTGTTTGGACTGTTTCCCAGCCAAGAAGAAAAAGTTATTTGGGTGGGGAAAGAGACTGTTAAAAGCCCAAGTAAGCTTAATTTCTGGTAGAATGTGTGTATCCAGCTGGACGTATTGGGTGACCACAAGCCTGGGTGGTCTCTCTGGAAGATGAAGAAAGACTGTGGGGTGAAGACAATGAAAGGCCCATCACAGGTGAAGAATCCAGCATCTGCTTAGAATCTCCTGCCTGTAATTGTTTCCCTGAGAGACTATTTGCTGATTTCAGGGTGGTACCTCTAGTCTGTATCATTCCTCAGCACCCCTGAGACTTTCAGCAAACTGTGAGTACCTCTGGGCTGCAGTCCCGAGGTGTTCTTTCCAAAACTTGGTTAGATAAGCTAGATATATAAAAGGGGTGAAATCCTGGTCAGGACTTGGTAACCTACAGGATACACCAAGGCAGAAAATTGCAACATTCTGTGTTTACACATTTTGTAATCCCATTTAAAATTCTACCAGTTCAAGTTCAAAAGACTGTTGTTCCCACTGTATCACCAAATTGTCTACAACCTTATGTCATCTGGTTAGCCACCAGTAACCCAGTGAGGTATGATCACAATGGACAGTTACAACTTACAGATGTAGACAGCCAGGTGCACCTGTGGGGGTGATACGGGGACTGTGAGGGGAAAATTGTTGAAATCAAAATTGTTTGTTCTCTGTTTTTTGCTTCCCCTTCACCCCTTACCTATAATAAACAGGAGGTTGGTTCACTTTATATTTCTTGCTCATGGTTATTGCTTTGTGTGTATTACTATTGTGTGGGGAATAACTAACTGTGTGTGGGACGGAAAATAATTTTTCCTGGGGGGAGGTTAGGGCCACATTGGGTAGCCTTATATACCTCTGCCCCAGGTGGAGACACCAAAACCTATTAATGGTATTCTATTTGTGTATTGCACCCAAAAGAACCCAGGCTGACTCCAAGGTAGGTTGTTATGTGAAGGGGCACCAGAGGGTGAATGACAGAAAGACTCCCCTTACAAAAAGCCTGAGGAAAAAAATAAAGCAGCATAAGGGAGAGGGGCATTGCATACAGAAGGGGAAAGGGTGGGAGCTAAAAGTCAGTTCAAAATAAAATTAAACTAGCACCAGCCCCTACACTCCTTGGGTCATGGGGGAGATGGAAGCAACAAGTCAAATAAAATTAAACCAGCCTCTGCATCCTTTGGGTCATAAAGTGGGAGTGTGGAAGCAACCACAGTTTAACTAAGGAAAAGATAATTAATGTACCTGCTCCCACCCCTAGTTACAGCAGGGCACCTGTGTGCTAGGTCAGTGTGTGTGTGTGTGTGTGTGTGTGGTTTAAACATAATTTGAACCACTGCCACATTCTAGTGTTATGACATACTGGGACCATAATCACAATGCTAGGTTTATCCATGTTTGCAGGCACATGCCATAATGTTTATTGTTAGCTAGCAGGGTATTGTTTGGGGCTGTTGTAATTTTGAAACCTGTTTTGGTAGCTATAAGTGGGCTCATTTGTTTGATTCACTGTGTGGCAGGCTGCATTTGTAGAGGCCTATTTCTTCTGTTTTAAAACATAATTGGTGTGATTTAACTGGGTCTGTTTCTTTCAATTGGAGACACATATCTTCTAATTCCAAGCCTATTTTGATGTGTTGTTGGTGAAGCTGTTTGAATTGGAGTCCTGTTTCTTTGGGTAGCAAACCTATTTTGGGGGCTTTGAGTAGAATTGTGATTCATTGTTGCTGGCTTCACTAGCTGCAAAGTTTGAGTGCAGAGTAGGGAAGGGTGCTAATGGTCTGACCAGAGGCCTCAGCTACCTGATTGTTTCTGGAAGACTTGGGCTGGTCCACCCTTGGTCCATTATTTCCTTTATACCAGGGTTCTGACATCACTTCCTCAAACAGGCAAAGGATATGCACCTGTCATAGCAAAAGCAGACATCCAGGAAAGGAACAGCAGCAAGTGAAGAGGTGATTGCTCTCTCAGTGGAAGGGAAGTAAATGCAAATCTAGGAGCATTCATTATTACTTCTTCGAATTGATATTGCATTGGGGAAAGGAGGAGTAGGAGTTTGAAGAAGGTTGTGCAATGGCTACTTAAAGTCTGTTTTTGAGTGTGGATAGGAAGGATAGGAATATAAAAAACTTAGAAAGGGGATTGAGGGTCTGCAGGAGGAACTAAGACAGGCAAGGCAGATTGGGGGTGGGTTTAGCCCAATACTGGAGGGAGGAAGAAGGGGAGATGAGGAGGCAATTTAAGCCAGTGGTGAGGAGAGGGTCAGAAGAAGGAAGCAGAGACAAAGGGGCCCAGGCCAGGAAGAACAATTGCTGGGAAACCAGGTCAGGAGACAAAAGACAAATGGAAGCAGAAGATAGGGACTTGTGAGGGAGGTGAAGAAGTGGCAAAAGTCATGGAGTGGAAAGGAGAGAACAGGTTACTATGAAGAGAGAGGGCAGGCATTTGTGAAGGGTCTTCAGAAAATAGTTGTGCACTGCTAGAGAGGAAGAAGGTGGAGGAGGAAATGATGAAATTAGAGGAGTAATTGATAAATGCCTGGACCAAACTGGAGCGGGGAAGTTCTCCTGGGAGAATTGCAACAGGGTAAAAGGGGAATAATGTGCAGGAGGAAGAAGAGGAGCTGGAAATGAGAGGGAGATGAATGGAAGCAAGCAGGAGTAGAGGGTGGAATCTTAGTGCTGGGGACTCAATACTTAGAGGAGTTAGGTGGGTTAGCAAGGGGGAGAGGCATAGTCACATTTGGGTGGAGGCCATGCCAGGAATGACAGCGGAAAGGGTGGGACAGTCTGTTCTGAAATATGCTAGAAGGGCTAGGGACAAGCCTCATTTAATTATACAACTTGAGACAAACGACCTGTCTGACAAGACAGTAGATACAGTCCCGAGGAGGTTTGAGGAACTAGCACAATTATGTGAGGGGCAGGATGATCAGTAACTTTTTCAGAGATACTTCCCATGCCAAAGGCAAGCACAACAAGAAAGCTGAGAATAGAGGAATTTAACGGATGGCTAAGAACCTGGTGTTGTGCTAAAGGGTATGGGCTGTTGGGGGGGGAGGGACCTGGGAGGACAGTAGTGTCTATGCCAAAGACAGACTACACTTGAGTGAGGAGGGAAAGAAAGTGTTGAAACAGAGGATGGAGGAGTACATAGAGGAAGTTGGGAGTTTAAACTAGGAGTGGGGGGTGGCAGTTGCGGAAGCGATATGCAGAGACCATGGGTTGGGAAACCATATGAGCTTACCCCCATAACAGTGACAAAGGACAAATGGCAAGTACTGTTGGTGATGCTAGGAAAGGACGGCAGGATGGGAGGAGGGGAGAAGGGTGGAAGGTGGTTACCCTTAATGCTAGAAGCCTTGGGAGGAAAACTGCAGAGTTACAGGTGCTCATGGCAGAGGGAGAGGTGGACATTGCAGTCATCACGGAAACATGGGCCACCCAATACAATGACTGGGACCTGTCTGTACCAGGGTACAGGTTATTTCGTAGGGACAGGGTGATTGGGAAAGGAGGGGGGTGGCACTATATGTGAAGGAAGGACTAAAGTGTGTAAGGGAGGAAGGGGAGGAGGGTAGTACGGAGTCACTTTGGATGCAAATCCAGGATTCCAAGAATAGGATTCTTAGAATGGGAGTGGTGTACAGGCCACCATCTCAGATGGAGGAGTTAGACAGGGAACTGCGGACAGATCAGGAGGACCTGCAAGAAGGGTAGTGTGGTGATTGTGGGGACTTCAACATGCCAGGAGTGGACTGGAGTACGCAACAACCAGGAACAGAAGGAGCAGGTACTGCTGGATGCCTTCCAGGACAGCTTCCTGCTGCAAATGGTCAGTGAACCAACCAGGTTAGGAATACCCTTGATCTTGTGCTGGCAAATGGGGACTTTATAGAGAACTTACAGTGGAGGAACCGCTGTCAGGGAGTGACCACCGCTCAGTATGGCTCACATTGGATATGGGCAAGGAAGGAGTGGAATCTGGCACAATAGTGCTGGACTTCAGGAGGGCCGACTTTGGGAGGATGGGGGAAGTGGTAGAAGGGTACCTGGCCAGAAGTCAATCTAGTATGGACACTAACCAGAGGTGGGAGCTCATAAAGCTGGGGATAGTGGAGGCAACCAAAACCTGCTGCAAAGTCCAGAGCAAGAAGTCTAGGGCTAAGAAACTGATCTGGTTGAGCAAGGAGATCATGGAAAAGGTAAGGAGGAAAAGAGCTGCCTTTAGGAAGTACAAGAAAATAGGGAGGGGGAGGACAGGGAGGAGTACTTGACAGAATCGAAGGAGGTGACAAGGGCAGTAAGGGGAGCCAAAGCATCTACAGAACTCAGGCTGACACAAGGCATTAAGAAGGGGAGGACTTCTTTAAGTACATCAGGGAGAAAAGGAGCTGTAAGGACCACATAGTAAGGATTAGGAAGGAGGGGGGTTGGGTGGAAGCAGGGTGCGATAAGGTGGAAGCACTAAATGAGTACTTCTGCTCAGTATTTACTAAAGAGAAGAGGGAGTGACACCCAAGGTGGGAGAAATGGCAGAAGCAGGGGGGGTGGTGACAGATGGGAAATCTTGAGAGCAGAGTTCGAGAGGGTTTGAAGGCACTGAGGGTGGACAAGGCACCAGGCCCAGATGGCATCCACCCAGGGTACTGAAGGAGCTGGCAGAGGTCCTTGCAGGACCTTTGGCAGACCTATTTAATGCCTCACTATATTCTGGGTGTGTACCTCAGGACTGGAGGATTTTTCATGTGGTGCCCCTCCACAAGAGTGGCCCCAAGGATGAACCGGGGAAACTACAGACCAGTGAGCCGCACATCCATCGTGGGTAAGCTAATGGAGACTATCCTGAAGGAGAGGCTGGTGGCCATCCTAGAGGCCAAAGGACTACAGAACAGCAGACAGCATGGCTTCATACATGGCAGATCCTGCCAAACCAGCCTGGTCGAGTTCTATAACTGGGTAACTAGGCAACTGGACAGGAGCCATGCAGTGGATGTCCTGTATCTGGACTTCAGTAAGGCATTCGACTCAGTACCACATGGTAGGCTGGGAAGGAAGTTAGTAGGCACAGGGGCGGGTGCAAAGCTGGTGAGATGGGTGGAAACTGGCTGCAGGAAGGCAACAGAGGGTGGTGGTGGGTGGGGAGCCTCACACCAAGGGCAGTGACGAGCGTGTTCCACAGGGCTCAGTGTTGGGACCAGTGTTGTTTGGGATATTCATTGCAGACATATCATGGGACATCAAGAGCAAGATCAGTCTGTTTGCTGATGATACCAAGGTAGGGGCGGTGGTGGCTGACCTAGGGGGATGGCAGTGTTGCAGGATGATCTGGCAAAGCTTGAAACTTGGTGAGACATCTGGCAACTGGGCTTTAATGCCAAAAAGTGCAAGGTGCTGCATTTTGGGATGAAGAACCCAAGGAGGAGTTACCAGCTAGGGGGAGTGCAGCTAGCCCAGACAGAGGAGGAGAAGGATCTGGGTGTGCTCATTATAGGGTCAATGAACAACTCGGCACAATGTAGGAGGGCAGCTGCAATGGCCAACAAAATGCTGGGTTGTATTACAAGGGGTATATCCTCGAGGAGGGAGGAGGTGATTCTGCCACTGTATAGGTCATTAGTTAGACCACACCTGGAGTATTAGTGCAGTACTGGCGCCCATATCTGAAGAGGGACATTAAGTTACTGGAGGGGTGCAGCGAGAACGACAAAGATGATCAAGGGCTGGGGACTTATCATATGCGAGAAATTGAAGGAGTTGAACATGTACTCACTGGAGGAGAGGAGAGGAGAGACAGGGTGACATTATTGAAACCTTTAAATACATGAAAGGAATAAACAAGACAGGTACAGAGGGGCTGTTCAAAGTAAGGAGGGAGGGCCACCAGGGCCATGATATGAGACTGGAGCGAGGAAGGTTCAGGAAGGAGATGAGGAGACACTTTTTTACAGAGAGGGTGGTGGCTGGGTGGAATGCGTTACCTGCTGAAGTGGTATGCAGTAGAACAGTGGACTGCTTCAAATGAGGATGGGACAGGACAAGGGGGAGGGTTAATGAAGGGGAAGGGTGGAAGGGAGGGGCAGCTGCAGAATAAGGGGTGCTAGCTGCACATTCGAGCAGACTTGATAGACCTCTAGGCCTTTATCTGCTGGCAAATTTTGTATGTTCGTATTGTGCATCTAATAACTGGAATGACAATACGCATTGGTTTGCACTAACAAGGAGGCTCCTCCATCCTCCAATGTGCTCCAGAAGCTGTGCATAGTAGTTTGGGAAGGTGTGCCAATTTGTGAACACAGATGTCCCGTTTTGCACTGCCCCCATTTGCTACTGCGAATTACATCCATGTGCATTTCAATTTTTTTTTCTATATACGTGTACCCCTCCCTTTTTGGGGCGTATACATGTTGTGCATTGTTTTAGGCGATAGTTTTTAGGCTAAACTGGCTTGGTGAATAATGGGTTAAAACTTCTGCCACACAGTGGGAACTTCTGCAGGTCAGGAGATCACCATGGGTGCAGGGGTATTTAACTGTGGATTTCAGTGGGATTGGAGGGGGGCTGTTCCTGTGTGCATAGGAGAAGCAGCAGGGAGGAGACGGCGAGGCAGGGATGATTGCCCACACTGATCTGTGGCCAGTAGCTGCTGTGGGGGGGGGGAGGGAGAGAGAGAGAGAGAGAGAGTGAGCCCTGGAGGAGCCACAAGGGAAAAGATGAGCTGCCTCATAGTGCAAGCTGTGACGGGAGGCATCAGCGGTAGTGACGGAGTTAGTATGGGGAGCCAGCCATAAATGGAGGCTTTGAAGGCTCCCCAGAAGGCCCTGTAGTCTGGGAGAGAATGGAGCAGCATGTTTCAAGCTAGGTGGCTCCAAAGGATGTGTCACCCACTGCTTCAGGGACAGTCGCCAATGGAGCATGAAGAGTTTCACTGGGAGGTACTATGGGACCATGCAGCCCCAATCTGAGAGGCTTATTGATTTTCCCGTGAGAGTCCAATTGGGAGAACATTGAGAGCCAGGCTAAGCCGGGAGAGATGTAGTGCCAGCTTGTAGGGGACATCAGAGTCGTGGCCAGTATTTTAGGCTGGCAGAGAGAGAGAGGTGTGTAGACTGTGAACTGTGCTGCCTGATGAATGTGAGATCTTAGCAGTCTCGATTTAAGCTGCCTACGGACTGTGAGACCATAGAGGTCCAGGAAAAAGCTGCCAAAATTGTAGACCATATGGGTCTGGAGTATGCTGCCAAACTCCTACTGATCAATTCTTGCTCCATGGAGCGGTGTTTTACTGTTTTAAAATTAAATGGGATCATACAGTTCATTTAATCTTGTGTGGACTGTGGTTATTGCTTTGGAATGTCAATGCAAGTTAACCAGTTTCTGTTTAGCCCTGAACCTAAAGATACCAGCAACCTGGTGATTGAGATGAACTAAAACAAAGGTAAGTCATTTCAGTGAGGTTTCTGCTGTGGTTGCCCCCCTCCCCATGGATTGCTACCATCTCATACCCCTGGACACCAGGGAGGGGGTGGGCTACATACATTTTGTCCACCTGTTAGTCCCTGGCCACCCCTTCTGTCTGGTTCCCCCATCCTCGTCACCCAGCCTCTCCAGGACTTACCTTCTTGCCGTCGTTCTTCCGCTTGCAGGACTGTGGTGGGGTGCACAGTTGCTCTTGCAGGACCTGTGAAGTACTGGACATCAGCCTGCGGTCAGAGAGGTTTTTCCTCCTGTTTTCTCCCCAGATCCACACATGTGCAATGGGCGTAACATGCGAGCTCTACCTCTGCAGAGACACCACCAGTGTCCTGTGTGTGGTCTTTCCCTGAACTGCGTGCTCAGACTGCACTGCTACCCAGACACTTCCAAGTGGCAGACAAGCAGAGTCTTGCACCCACTCCCCTCCCTGAGGGAGGAGAGCAGTCCTGTGGATGCCCAGTACTCCCTTCCTTGGCCGGCCCAGTGACCTGTGTCCATTTCTGAACCCGGGTCACTGGTGTGCCCGGCGGTAAGGTGCCAGCCCCTCAGCCTTTCACGCTACTGTACCAGGTACATTTCAGTTCTTGTTCATGCACCAGATGGCAATGTACTGTGTGTCAGAAGACAATGTAGCATGTTCCCAGGTATAATAGAGACTGAGCTATAGAAGAATTACCACTGAGTTTGTACAAAACTAAGAAAAATGACATTAGTTTAAAAGCAGCTCACACTGGTTTGAACATAGTATGCCTTCAGTGTCATGACTACTGCTGGACATGTTTTGAAACAACAAACAAAGCATTTGGATTTCTTATAAACTGTAATTTTTTTTCGATTACAAAGGCCCGGTGATATCTTCAGCTCACTGGACTTGGTAATAGGGGATCTCTGGATGCCCTGGAGAAAGTTTTGTGAAGGTCAGGTTACGTTAAGGAATAATTTATTTCAGGTAAACAATATCTTCTTTGTTCTGTGAGTGGCTTTCTTAATAATTAATAGAGGATACCATCTGTAGGTACGGAGGCATGTGGGCTAATGATTCTGAATGTGGCTGCTTTTAGAAGGCGATGAACACGTTTGCATTTGATTTACTCATCATTAGACTCTGGGGTCTATACAAGCCTCCCAGGCTAGCTATCGTTTTACACCAAAAGCTTTAATTCTGTTTTTTACTAGAAGTTGAAGAATTAAAAATGCCAAATGTGGACAGTGTAAAAGTGGCTGTTAGGGTGAGACCATTCAGTCAGGTGAGTCAAATACAAGTCTACCTTTCCAAGGGACTTATGAAACATTAGTGTCTTATTTTAACAGTTGTCCAAAGTGATGTGATCCAGGCTGTCTCTGCACTTTTGTTTTTTGCACTGCAGCAGGTGGTTATTTGGAATGCTGCAACAGCTGTTGCTTTCTAATACTGCAAGACTGATAAAGTCTTATTCAATGATGTATGTAGCTTTAGCATTGTACGTTTCAGTCATTGGCCTATGTTGAAGTTTGTGGTGCTAAAGCATATTGTCTTCATGCTCCAGTAGTGTTACTGCATTGGTAAACTGTATGTAGAGTGACTAGAATGTCAGTGTTACATGCAAAACAATTTTATAGTAGATGGTTAGGTCTTAATGTGTATGGAAAATAGCCTCCTCAAAAACATTGTGAACGTTTTAAGTTCTTGTGCATGTTCCATCATTTTACTCAGGTGTGTTTCCCCTCATGCTCACTCCCACTGCTTTCAGTTTTTCCACTCCACTCTGCTCACACACACACACACACACATACACACACACACGCAAGGTTGCCCCACCTCGCGCACACTCCCACTGTCTCCGCTGTCACTTTCTCAGCAGCTCTTCCCTCAATCACACAAGGGTAACAAACTCATTTAAAAAATGCCTGAAACCATATACTATAACAAATAAAATATGGGCAATCATAGAAAACTTTGCCTGCTGTGTTTCCATCTCGGGGTGAGATAACAGCATGGACCCCTCGAGCTTCGCTCTCAAGGTCCACTTGCTGTTCAATCCCTCGATGGAAACACAGGCTCTTTGTGTATGGTCGCCCATACATTATTCTTTATATTTTCATTATACAGAAAACCAAAAACTAGTTGATACCTATATGTTCTTGCACTTTGAAGGAAGTTACTTTTATGCTGTAGTATGTGAGGTTTTGTTGGGGAAGAGCAATGGATGGTTTATTGTCTGATCGTTTGACCAGCTGTATAAACCTTTGTTTAGCTTTGGCTCATGCGGCATGGCAGCTACTGTATCTGTGACACTCACAGCTCCATGTATACCAAATTCTGCGTATCTGGAGGGAGCCCTGTATGAATATTCAGAGTATTCAGAAAAGTGTCCTTGCACTGCACCAGCCTTGCTTACAAAACTGAAAACTCCATTTCATACTAAGGTTTTAAGGGTGGTAGAAGGCATGTGCCCATTAGACCACCCACCCCTGTTTGCCAAAGGTAACATTCAGTAAGTACTGCCCCTTCCATATATTTGGGCTGGCAGTATAGCCTAGAGGTTAGAGTGATGAGCTGTGAATGAGCTTGGCACATCCAGAAGACCTGGGTTTGATTCCTACAACCTCCACTTGCATATTGTGTGACTTTGAGCAAGTTACTTAACCACCCCAAAGCTCCCAGGTTGCCCCTGAAACCAAACTTTTGTGCCTAGTGGGTCTTACCCAGTTAACAAACAAAGAAGTAAAAGGAAAATTATCAAGCTCAGGTTTAAAAATATCAAGATTATTGCTGTACAAGCTGGCCCACTGGGGCAGTGGTTGGATTTCCGCTTGCGATGCCGGCGAACCGGGTTCGGGAATAAGCCCGGGTCATCGGAGGGCCAGCTGGGGGGAGAAGGATCGAGCATCCCTAGGATTGCTCTCCTTCTCCAGGGGCTGGGGGATCTTTGCGCTCAGTGCAGGAGCGACACCTAGCAGAAGCTAGGTGCATCACCCTGAGCACTCACGCACGGTCAAGTGGCACTGGGGCAGGACAGATGCAGGCGTCATTGCATGTCTCCACATCAGCCTATAGGGACAAAAAAATCTCTCCTCACTGGACATCTCTATGATGCCTTGCCCCCGGGCTTCAATTAGCTGCCTGGCCGAGAGCTCTCCCAACCAGTTACGGTCACACAACACCGATACCTGCCACGGTACCGTGCTCTGCCTCCTGGGGGGCAAGCCAGGAGTGACTGGGAGAGCGAGGGGCTCAACAGGTAGTGAAAGCCTCAGGGGCACCGTGACAATGGGGGCGGAGCTCTGACGGACGGCAGGACAAAAAAGTGAGGTAAACATATAAAAAAAAAGATTATTGCTGTACAGAAGAGATTTTGGCAAACAGTTCCAGACGTTGATTGTGCACTGTATAAAGAAGTGTTTCCTAAGTTCAGTTTTAAATGGTTTCTTGGTTGTAGAGAATGATCCCTAGATTAATGCTCATTTGTCCTAATGGCTAAGTTTCATTACTGCATTAAACTTTAATCTTTAATTATTTTGAACATCACTTGTAAATCTCATCTTATATATGATGTCTGCTCCTGAAGCTAAACCAGTGGTGGAGGAGAGTACCAAAAAGTTGGGAGTCAGAACTGCATAGAACACATTAGCCTGGGACGCTGGGAAAGGAATTGCCTTCTTGAATATTCTTTAGTCAACTTACCTAGCTTTTTATAAGCATGAATAATCCACATATTTTGATGTATAATCCAAAATTCATTGTCTGACCCTTCAGTTACAAAAGTGAGGGTCGCCTGACCCCCTGGCTCCACCGCCTATGAGCTAAGCAGACCTCAGTTTTATAATCTCTCTTCATAAAGACATAGTTCTAACTCTTGATATCAGCTTAGTAGCCTCCCTTTGCATGCCCTTCACTCCGTCTGTATTCTTCCTAAATTGCGAGCACCAAAATGAAGAGCAATGTCAGCAATTTGACACACATGGTAGGAGGGGGAAGGGCAGGAGACTTCTGAAGGGGTGGGAGGGGTCAGTTTTTTTTATTTACTGAAAAGTTTCACCAGGAAAGCAGACTGAACAACCGAGTTGCTCGTCTCCCAGTGCATCCTGGTGGAGAAGGTAATGGAGTGCAGTGAAGCAGAACATGCGAATAACATCAGCAGGATACAACTAGTACACATCTGGTACCTAGCAAGTGCAAACAATAGCAGTAGACTGCATAACAGTGAAGTGCTTATGCTGTAACAATGCAAACTGCGTGGCCTTGGGATTGTCTCTGGCAACCTAGGAGAGGGGCAAGAGCTTTTTAAAGCTGTGTTTTATGTTTTTAGCTCAAACAATAAATACCAAATCTTGACTACATGAATATTGGACCCCCCTCAAATACAAATAGGTAGCTGAAAGACTTTCACATCTCCCGTGCCTTTTCTCATTAGAATATGTGTCATGGTCACTCTAACTTCCCCAGCTCTTTTCAGCTATTTTTGTGGAGGAAGTAACCTCACTCCTAAGGGTCTGAGCCATTGGGTAAGTCCCTCCACATGTGGTTGGAGGTAAGAATGCTCAGAATTGGTTGATTCTGATCTGACAGAAGCCCATCAAAACTTCAGAATATCTGTTCCAGAGTATGATTTAACTGTGAGTCTGATAAGGACCTCAGAATTGGAATTCTAAAACCCACTATAATTTCATAAGTAAAAACATTTTTTTGCCTTTATTTCTGGAATCAGGATTTTCAGATGACTATTCCAAAAATCCTAACTAAAAAAAAAAATTAAACAGCCACACCATGCGGTCAGCACCATTTCTAGGAAGATTCAAATACACCATAAAGCTTCATATTAAATATATATCTAAAAAAGGCTTACCCCACAAATCTCTCCACTGCAAAACAAAGTCCCAAATTATACTAGTGTACCAAACAAAATATTTCAGTTACTCATCATCTGAGTCTTCAGCCTGCTCCTTTTCTTGAGTGTCTGGCAACAAATTCTTTCTCGATCTTCTCCACCCAACAACCTGCATCCTTAGGGTGACTGTATTAAAAAGTCTTGTCTCAACCTCCGGTGACATCATCCTTAAGATGGCAGCTTGAGAAATCGTGCAGCAGCTGCTCCTGAATCAAAAGCTTCTAAATTGCTGGATCCTGTTTGAAATCACTAGTGCACAACAAGGGGAATATCCAGGAGATCTGATGCAGTGAATGAATTTGAAAGATTCTGGGTTGGAGTGGGAGGATGCAGAGGGATTCGGGACCACCGGCTCCAACAGTGAATACTCCCAGGCCTCGGTTGCTTCCTCTCAGTCAGGCTGCCGAAAACCAGGACAGGCAAAAAAAATGTAAACTCTCTCCAGCTGAGCAGCTCCATAGGAAACTGGTCCTGCTAATTAGTGAACTGCGGGATTTCTGCAAGGAGGTCTGAAACACAATGGTGGCATTAAGGATGGACGTTAGAAAGTTAGGAAAAGGATTCAACAACCATTAGGAGCAGTTGTCTAAGAATGATCCCTGTATGAACATGGCGGCGTCAGCTGTCTTACACTACTACTCTGTAATCCAGGGAATCAAGGGCAAGCTTGAAGATGCAAAAAGCCACAATAGGCACAACAATTGGTGCTTTTTATGGTTTTCCAGAGGAAGCAGAGGGCCAGGACATTGCTTCTTTCCTGTAGACTTTCCTCCGTTCAGCCCTCCAGCTCCCCCCACTCCCCGATATGACTCTTAAGATTGAGCAAGCTCTCCAGGCTCTGGGACCAAGACCAGCAAACAAAGAAAACAAGTAGTCCACTGCATCAGGAAATTAATAGTGACTTTAATGTGCATATTGTGCAAACACTGCAAATGAATACAGCATATATGTGAAACAGGGACCAAACAAATTGCTGCCTGATGAGCCCCAGCACTTTGAGGCAAAAACACTTCTTCCTCAGGGGGCATGGCTACATATGCAACACAACTTACCCTAAAGGTAAGAAGCTCAGGATGGGGGTGGTGTACAGGCCACCCTCACAGAGCGCAGAAGTGGATAGGGAGCTGGGGGAGCAAATCAGGAAGGTCAGTGGCAAAGGGAATACAGTTATAGTGGGAGACTTCAACCTACCTGAGGATGACTGACAGTAACTACAGCAAATGCCAGGGAACAGGTGCTGCGGGAGGCTGTCCAAGACAGCTACCTAGTGCAAGGGGTGATGGAACCTACTAGAGAGGGAAACATACAGGATTTGGTGCTAACAAATGGTGATCAAGTCCAGGATATGGTAGTACAGGACCTTCTAGCAGGAAGTGACCACCGCTCAGTGTGGTTCCTCTTCAACACAGGGAGGGAGTCGGCTAAAACCAGGACAAGAGTGTTGGACTTCATTAAGGCAGATTTTGCCAGAATGGGTAGCATCCTAGAGGGGTATTTAGCTAAAATTAACCCAGTGATGGTTGCTGAACAGAAGTGGGCAATCATTAGGAAGGGGCTGAATGAGATCACGAACACGTGAGCCAAATCTCAGAGTAAGCAGTCCAGGTCCAAAAAACCTAGCTGGCTCAGCAAGGAAGTGGAGTGGAAGGTGAGGTAAAAATGATTGGCCTTCATTAAGTTAAAAAAAAATTGGGGCGTGAGGAGCATAGAGAGGTGTTCACAAAGGCGTCTAGGGAGGTGACCAGGTCAGTCAGGGCAGCCAAGGCAGAAAAGGAGCTGAAGCTGGCTCAGGTGATCAGAGAGGGGGAAAAGGGGTTCTTTAAGGGAGAAGAGGAGTTATAGAGATGACATTGTTAAAATCAAGAGGGATGGGGGATGGGCGGAACAAGGGGAAGAACAGGCAGAGGCACTCAATGAGTACTTCTGCTTAGTGTTCACAAAAGAAAGGGATGGCCCAATACCGCATGGGAAAGGGGCAAGGGTGAAGGGGAGCAGAGATAACAGATGGGGTCATCCAAGAGGACAGAGTTCTGAAGGGCCTTAAAGCCTTGTGGGTGGACAAGGCACCAGGTCTAGACGGTGTACACCAAAGGGTTCTGAAGGAACTAGCGGAGGTATTGGCAGGCCCTCTGACGAACCTCTTCAACACCTCCTTGGAGATGAGGAAGATACCCAGGGACTGGAGGATGGCTCACGTGGTGCCCCTTCACAAGAGTGGACCCAAGGACCAACCAGACAACTACAGACCTGTAAGCTTGACTTCCATAGTGGGGAAGTTGATGGAGACCATTCTAAAGGAGAGGTTAATAGCCTTTCTCAATTGTAATGGTCTATAGAATGAGAGACAGCATGGATTTGTCTTGGGAAGATCGTGCCACACTAACCTGATTGACTTCTTCGACTGGGTCACTAGGACGGTTGATGAAGGTCATGCTGTGGATGTCCTGTACCCGGACTTCAGCCAGGCTTTTGACTCAGTGCCCCATGGGAGGTTAATGAGCAAGCTGAGGGACATGTGGGTGGGGGAGAAACTGTTTGAGTGGGTTGAGAGCTGGTTGCAGAGCAGACAACAGAGGGTAGTTGTAAGGAGGGACTTCCAAGCCAAGGCTAATAACAAGTGGGGTACCACAGGGTTCAGTGCTGGGCCCTGTTTTGTTCAGTGTCTTCAGTGGAGACATTGCAGAAGGGGTCAAGAGTAAGATCAGCCTGTTCACAGATGACACTAAGATTTGTGCAAAAGTGGACAATGAGGAAGGGAGGCTGGCACTTGGGGAAGATCTAGCTAAACTTGAACACTGGTCTAGGGAGTGGCAGTTGGGGTTTAATGCTAAGAAGTGCAAGATCATGCACCTCTGAGCAAGAAATCCCAGGACCAGCTACTGGCTGGGGGGAGTGCAGGTAACAGCTTCAGAGGAGGAAAGGGACCTCAGGGTAATAGTCACAGGGGGCATGAAGGTATCAGCACAGTGTAGGAGGGCGGCAGCAAGGGGAACTAGGATGCTGGGGTGCATTGCCAAAAGGATCACCTCTAGAAAGGAGGAGGTCATCCTGCCTTTGTAAAGATCACTGGTGAGGCCACACTTGGAATACTGTGTGCAGTACTGGTGCCCATACCTCAAAAAGGATGTGAGATTACTGGAGAGGGTGCAGTGCAGGGCTACGAAAATGATCATGGGACTGGAGGAGTTGCCGTATGAGGAAAGATTGAGGGAGCTCAACATGTATTCCTTGGAAGAGAGAAGGGAAAGAGGGGACATGATAGAGACCTTTAAGTACTTGAAAGGCATAAACAAAGTCAGAGAGGGAGGATTGTTTCACTTAAAGGAGGGAAGGGTCACTGGGGGGGCACAGTCTGAAGTTGGAAGGGGGAAGGTTCAGGAGGGAGATGAAGAGGCACTGCTTTACAGAGAGAGTGGTGGCGAGATGGAATGCACTGCCGAAGGAGTTAATCGAACTGAGGACAGTGGATAGCTTTAGGCGGGGTTGGGCTAGAGTCAAGGGCAGGATTAGTATAGACAAGAACACAAAGGGGAGGAAGGGAGGGGTTTGGGTGGGGCTGGGGCAACTGTAGTAATATGAAACTAAGAGCTGCACAATCGGGCAGACTTGATAGATCTGTGGGCCTTTTTCTGCTGGGAATTTCGTATGTCCGTAGACTTATACAGGTATCTCAGGTGTGTGTGACTGGTGTTAGATCTTTATAATTACTTTATACCTTTACCAAGTCTGTGAGACTACAGCATGCCTCCCTACCACCACTTTAAATTTAAGGGTAAGTATCCAGTTCAACTCTCTATAGATTTATAGAGTTAATAAAATTGGCGGGGAGAGGCACTGAAAAAATCCCAAGGCTTATTTAATAATAATTGAAACATAATATCTTACGAACGTAATACGAACATACAAAGTCGCCGGCAGAAAAAGGCCCATAGGTCTATCAAGTCTGCCTGAGTGTGCAGCTCACAGTTTACTTCTCCTGCAGCTGCCCCCTTCCCCAATTCCCTTTCCATTATTCCCTCTCCCTGGGCTTTCCCCATTTTGTTCTTGTCTGTACTTGCCCTGCCCCTGACTCTATCCCATCCCTGCTTAAGCCTCTATCTTCAGTTTGATCAACTCCTCCGGCAGTGCATTCTACTCTGCCACCACCCTCTCTGTGAAATAGTACATCCTCATCTCCCTTCTGAATCTTCCCCCTTCCAACTTCAGACTGTGCTCCCTTGTGACCCTTCCTCCCTTTAAGCAGAACAATCCTTCTGTTCTGACCTTGTTTTATGCTGTTTAAATATTTAAAGGTCTCTGTCATGCCCCCCTCTCCCTTCTGTCCTCCAGGGAGTACATATTGAGCACCCACAATCTTTCCTCATACAGTAGTAGCCACAGACACTGCCAGCTATTTCGCGAAATTTCTGTGATATTTGCAGAAATATCTGATGCTTTTTGCATATAAACAGTAGGGGCAGTAGAGAGAAACTCTTCAGAAATTTCGTGAAATATCTGGAAATAGCTGGCAATGTCTGTGGCTACCACTGTATAGCTTCTCTCTTAGCCTCTCGATCATCTTTGTCACCCTATGCTGCACCCCCTCCAGCCATCTCACATTCTTTTTTTTTTAGGTAAGGGCACCAGTGCTGCACACAGTACTCCAAGTGCGGCCTCACTAGTGATCTATACAAGGGGAGGATAACCTCCTCTTTCCTGGAGGTGATACCTTTGGCAATGCACCCCAGCACCCATTTGGCCCTTGCTGCTGCCCTCCTGCACTGTGTTGAAACCTTTATGTCCCCTGTGACTAGTACCCTTAGACCCTTCTCCTCCTCTGAGGTTGATACTGATCCTGGGGTTTCTGGCACCAAGGTGCATGACATTGCACTTCTTAGCATTAAACCTCAACTGCCATACTGGCTCGGTGGTGCTGAGGGTTGAGGTGCTGGAAGCCACACCTCGTACCACGCCAGTGACCCGGGTTCAGGAATGAGCCGGGGAGCTGGGGGTCGGCAGGGGAGGGAGGTGGATTGAGCATCCAGAGGACAGCTCTCCACTCCCTGGGGAGGGATACAGGGTTCTCCAGCACAGTAGAGACCCCCGGTGTGACCGGAGGTCATACTTGCACATGTGGATAGAAATTGGGGGACAAGCACGGCGGACATCTATGGGCAGCCATGTGCAGATGTCATTGCACAGCTGCGCTCAGGAGGCAAGCAACACAAAGAAAGTGCAAAAACACCTCTGGCCACCCAGTGAGATGATGGAGGCCCCGGTGGAGCGCCCACATCCCTATGCCGGCCCAGCGCACCCAGGTCTCTCCAAGGTCCAACCTGGCAATGGAGGTAGGTCCCTCACACACAGGTACAAAGGGCACCAAGGGAGGGTGGACCCAGCCCCAGAGGTGATCCAGGGGTCGGACTTGCTGAGGTCATCCGGGGGAGAACTGGGGGAATGCGGGGGTTCAGGACGGGAGTAGAGGCACACCTGAGTGGGCACTCCCAAAGGATGCCTAGGTGGTTCAGAGAGGATAAAGAAAGTTATAAAAAAAACAACTGCCAAACATCTGACCAGTGCTCGAGCATAGCTAGATCCTCCCTGAGTGCCAGCCTCCTTTCCTCACTGTCCACTTTTGCACATATCTTTGTGTTATCAGCGAACAGGCTGATCTTACTCTTGACCCCCTCTGCAATTTCCCCTATAAAAATATTGAATAAAACAGGGCCTAGCACTGAAATCTGCAGTACCCCACTAGTCACGGGTCTTGGCTTTGATGTCTACCCCCTTACAACGACCTTATGCTGTCTGCTCTGAAGCCAGCTCCTAACCCACCCCACTAGTTTCTCCCCTGCCCCCAGGTCCCTCAGCTTGCCCAATAACCTTCCGTGTGGCACACTGTCAAAAGCCTTGCATAAAATGCATGTGAAGTGCATAGTAAAGTTAAAATCTAAATCAGTCACAACCATGTAGTCACAAGTTAAATCTCTAATTTTATCAAAAGTAAATGATTGTAGCTAATAAATGTTGAAATAGCAGAACTGTGTGGGTGCAAGCACAGAAAAACTAATGAGTAACCAACTTTTAAACTGCTAACTATTAGAACAGTGTTGCTGTTACATGATGACAATGCTACCTTGATAATGACATGGTAGCTACCCCACAGTAAAGGAGCCGATTGGGGGGAGGGAGGTGCTAAAAAACGGCATGCACAAAGCACAATACCAAAAGTTCAATTACTATATCTAAACGCAAATTGCAGTCCATAAATGGTAGATCGCTGTTGCCATGATTGGAGGAATGGTCAGAAGTATGGCAGCTTGGATTTAATGCAAAGAAGAGCAAAGTAATGCACCTGTGAAACAAAAACCCAGGGAAAGATTACGCAATGGGTGGGGGGTAGTAACAACAACAAAAATGGAAAGGGACCTAGGGGTAATCATATCAGATGACCTTAAGGTTGGCAAGCAATGTGAGAAGGCAGTAGGGAGGGCTGGGGGATACTGGGATGTATAGGGAGAGGCATCACCAGCAGAAAACAGGAAGTTGCTATCCCCTGTACAGACAGTTGGTGAGACCCCATCTGAGTACTACATCCATTCTGGAGACCCCATCTCCGCAAGGACATAGACAGGATGGAGGCAGTTCAGAGGAGGACAACTAAAATGGTGCAGGGTCTGCAAGAGAAGCCATATGAGGAGAGGCTAAAGGAGCTTAATATGTATACCCTTGAGGAAAGGAGGGAGAGGGGAAACATGATAGAAATGTTTAAGTACCTCAGTGGAATCAACAAAGTCCAAGAGGGCAGCATCTTTTAGAAATAGAGATGTGCAAGAACAAGGGGACACAATTTGAAGATAGAGGGGGGATGGCTCAGGGGCAATGTGAGGAAGTATTTTTTCACAGAGAGGGTGGTGGACACATGGAACAGCCTTCCTGAGGAGGTTGTGGGGTCTAAAACTGTGGGAGAATTCAAGAATGCATGGGACAGACATAAAGCAATTTTGTGGGGGGGGGTAGGAAGAAATAGGCTGTTGGTTAACTAGGATCTGCAACTTATCCTCTAGGTAGGGAAATGGGCAGACTAGGTGGGCCAAGCGGTCCTTATCTGCTGTCAAAGTCCATGTTTCTATGATCTCGCACCGTTCATGAACCATAGCTGCACATTTTGTATTCCTTTACAAGCCCTCTCAAGCCAGTTCTTCTCACCTCTGTATTCTCCCCTAGCAGAAGTCCAGGTGAACAGTTTTTAAATATACTTTTATTGCCACAAGAGTCTTACACATCATGCAACTGTTATTCCTTTTCCTATGTTGTCTTAATATAATTTTACCTTGCTCTTGTGCCACTCATGGTGTCCTCATATGTCTCTGTGGTAAATTCATGCTCAGTTCTCGCAGTAGCCAAACTATCTCTCATCAGTGTAGACGCCTTAGCCCCTTCTTTTTTGTAGCCAATTGGCAGTCTATGTGGCAAAATCCAAAACAGTTTGAATAGGTCCTCAAATCCAATTCCCGATGCAGATGGTTATGGTTGCCTGCCTGGGCTGCTAAGCCAAAACATATGGTCAACACAGAACAGAGAAAGTTGTGCTCTCAGTGAAGACCAGGTGCTAGTAAAATAAACAGTACCAGAAAACAAGCAATCCACTGTATCTGGAAATTAATAGTGAAGAAAACAAGCACTCAACTGCATCTGGACATTAGTAGTAACTTTAATGTGCACACTGTGCAAACTGCAAATAAATACAGCATGTATTTGAAACAGAGACCAAACGAACTGCTGCCTGAGTTAGGAAAAAAGGGCAGGCAACCGTGAGGAGCAGTTGTCTAAGACTGATCCTCAGATGAACATGGCAGAGTCAACTATCTTACACCACCACTCTGCAATCCAGGGAATCAAGGGCAAGCTTGAAGATGCAAAAAGCCGTAATAGACGCATCAATCTGTGCTTTTTATGGTTTCCTAGAGGGAGCTGAGGGCCAGGACATTGCTTCTTTCTTACAGACTTTCCTCCATTCAGCCTTCCAGCTCCTCCCAGATCAGACTGTCAAGACTGAGCTGGCTCACCAGGCACTGGGAG
This sequence comes from Neoceratodus forsteri, assembly GCA_016271365.2. NCBI lineage: Eukaryota > Metazoa > Chordata > Ceratodontiformes > Ceratodontidae > Neoceratodus > Neoceratodus forsteri. The sequence continues at coordinate 94,097,396 of CM057451.1, forward strand.
CAAGTCCCACTTCCCCAGATGCTCAGCCTCGCTTGATTGTGGCAACATTTTTTCCAGACAAGCAAGATCTTTTGACACGAGCCTGGAAGGCCAAAGCGGTTAGGTACTAGGAGGCCAGAGTCTTTTTCAATATGATTACCCTACTTCACTGCAAAACAAATGGAGGGCCTATGTTCCACTCATGAAAGTCCTCAGGAGCAGGAACATAAAATTCTGCTTCTCATATCCAGCTGAAAAGGTGGTTAACTTCCCTGAAGGACAAAAGACATACACCACAGCTGAACAAGCAAAGAAGGATTTAAAAACCAGGAGAATACCTCCGGACTCATTCAGGAGCAAGCCACTCCCACATCCCTGGCCTCCAAGATCGCTGTCACACCTGGAAGATGGCAGGCAACAGATGCCAGAACTCAGTGGAGACCATGCAGCAGATCACACAATGTCTTTGGGAGGACAGTACTGCAAAGGGAGGCTCTAGACCTCAGGACTGAACTTCATTTCATTTCATTTTATTTTTTATATTTGTTAGCTAGATGAGCAAACTGCCTGTTTTCACAAGCGACAAGTCAACAAACAATAGATTACAAAAAAAAAATAGAATACAAAAAATACAGAATACAAATAACACAAAACTAACAATATAAAATACAATACTACATTAAAAAGAGTGACAATCATTTACACAGTTTAGCCAATCAGCAAAACTTTTCTTAAACATTTGAACAGTCCCAGCATTAATGATTTTAAATGGGATACCATTAAAGATTATTATCACCCTGTAAATTACTGACCTTTGACCAATGGATTTTTTGTAAAGAGGGATTCTAAATGAACCTCTAGACTTACACTTAGTTTCAATATAACTTAACTGAGGGGGGATAAGATCCTGAGTTACCTGAGGGAGTATACCCTGGGTTCTCTTAAACAAAAAGACTCCAAGTTTCAGGTTTATCCTGTCAAGGAGAGAAGGACAATTAGCTTCTCTTAACAAAACACAATGATGTGTTCTCAAGGGAAGACCTGTCATAAAACGTAATATACTATTGTATGTTACCTGTAATTTCTGAATCATTGTATCATTTGTACAAGAGTAGATCAAAAGACCATATTCTAGAACACTTAGTAATAGACTGTTTCCAAGAAGTCTACGGGATTCAGGAATAAGAAAGGATTTAATCCTAAATAACAACCTAATTCTCTGATGATTTTTTTTAATAGACTTGGCCACATGTTGGTCAAATTGAAGGTGAGAATCAAAGAACACTCCCAGGTAATCAAAACTGTTTACCAATTCAATACAGTTCCCCACTAAATCAGTAATATGAATTTTATATTGTTATTTTTCCTAGGGCCAGTAAAAACCATGCATTTAGTTTTTCCTGTATTCAGTACTAGGTTACAGGAAGACAACCATATTTGGAAATTTTCAAAGTCCGTCTGGACTTTATTTAATGCTTGGTCTGGAGTATTTCCTTCAGAAAAATTACCGCATCATCTGTATACATAATAAGACTAGACCCTGTGATGGTAGAGGGAGCGGCATTAACAAAAAGAGAAAACGAGAGAGGGCCCAAGATTGAACCTTGGGGTACCCCACAGGATGTGGGGTGAGGATCAGAACTACACTGACCAATAATAGTTTTATGTTCCCATTATTAAGATACCCTCCAATCCAAGTGATAACTTCCTTGGAGAGATAAACTTCATTTAGGGTCCTCAACAACAGGGAATGATCTACTAAGTTGAAGGCCTTGGTGAGATCCATGAATATTGCAGCAACGGAGCGCCCTGAGTCAAGGAAGCCCTGTATGCTGTTCGTGAATCCCACCAAGGCAGTCTCCGTATTGTGCAATTTCCTGAAACCATGTTGACAGTTTGACAATAGGTTATAACCTGATAGAAAAACCTGAATTTGATCGAAGACTATTCTCTCCAGGATCTTTGATAATGGTGATAATAGGGAAATAGGTATATAGTTGGAAGCAATCTTTTTACTACCTGATTTATGTATGGGTTTGATAAGTGCCAATTTCCAAATCTGAGGGAAAACACTGTGACATAATGAGTAATTAAAGATTGAGGCAAGAGGAGTAGCTAAGACTTTGATTCCCTTTTTAATTAGTCTAAAGTCAATCCCATCTAAGCCTATGAGTGGTTTGGGGCTATTCTTAAGCACGTAATCAATAACAACTTCAGGGGTTAATACTCGAAAATAAAAAAGGGGATGATTTTTATTAGGTTCCTCTTCTATAAATGGATTAGAACTTGAAAAGTTTAAAGGGTTTTGAAATCTTACAAGGTCCCCAAAATATTCATTAAACATTTTAGCTATGCATATGGGATCACTAATTAATTGATCACTATCCTGAAGGGTTTTAACAGTGTCCCCAGTAACTCTTCCAAGGAGATTGTTCAATGTTTGCCAAGTTTGTTTTGGACTACCAAAAGATAATAATTGTTCATTTAAAAAAATATATTTTAGCTTTTCTAATGGAAGCCTTACATCTATTCCTGACAGTTTTATAACTAATCAATAAAGTAGGATCATTATTTTTTTAAAATGTTTCCATGCTCTGTCTCTTTGCTTCATTAGCACCCTTAATTCCCTGGTTACCCATTCTTTTTTATTTCCCCTTATTCTAATTTTTTTAAGTGGGGCAAGTTGGTTAATTACCTGATTAAATAATTGGCTGAACGTTTTTAATTTTAAATGTCATGAATATTTTCAAGACATGACCAATCAATTTGTTCACATGCTTTAGTCATGGTTAGAGGAGTAATCCCATTTATATTTCTTGTTTCAATGTAAGTAGGTGGGCAAGAATGCTGTTTTGAAGTCCACCTACAGTACATGGGGCTGTGGTCACTAACTACGTCAGGTAATACTCCGGAATCAATTATCTCAGTTGGATGGGTTACTACAACCCAATCTAATATAGTACCCCCACCAGTTTTATAGTTAAATCTTGTTATTTGTGAAATTAACTGTTGTACTCCAAGTTCTTGAAAATAATCAACAATATAATGATTTTGTTCAATATCCCAATTGCAATTAAAGTCCCCCATTAAAATCCACTCCCTGTTTGATGGTAATGATTTTCTGACTTCAGATACAGCCTCGAGTCCTTGCTTAATAAAACAGGGAGAAATGTAAAGGGATGTGACAGTAAGATGTTTATTCTGATCCAAAAGCAGGTCAACAGAAATAATATCACATCCTGATCCACTGGGATGGGGGGGCCAATGCTAAAGCTTTGAAACTGATCCTAACATAAACCGCAACCCCCTTTTTTTTCCTGTTCTGTCTTGTCTGAATAAATTGTAATTGGGAATAAATATTTCATTATTGAAAATCCTGTTCATTAACCATGTTTCTGTAAGAGTAATGACATCAAAGTTATGCTGTACAGCCCATGCCTCAAATAACAGCCATTTAGCTGTTAAACTTTGTATATTGAGATGTATTATCTTGAGGGAGGACTGTAATAAATTATCAGGGCCAACATATTGTATTGGACCAGGATGAGGGTGTACTGAGCCTGACAGAAGAAGAAATAATAGAATCATGCATGTAAGAAATGATTTCTGTTTTAGATGATCTGATTCCTTACATATACCCCTTGAGTTTTTGGACATGGTAGGAATACCCAGTTTACACAGAGCCGAGAAATCATTGTAACCGAATCTAAATAATGTGCATCCAGGTTCATTTAGCAATACTGGGTTAAACAAACTAGGAGAATTAAAAGTAGAACTCCCTCCTGTTGAATCCATTAATGCATTCATTTAGTATCCTAGGGTTTAAGGATATCGCTATTTCACTGTGCCAATTAACCACAGATAGAAACAATACCAAACCCAGACCCCTCATTTTTCAAGACAGAGTTAATAACCCTCAGAAGATCATAAAAAGAAATAAAAATGGACAATAAAATAAAATAATTATAATACAAATCTTAAAATGTATCATTAGGCTAGTACATATGTATTCCTTGTTTAAAGTGCAATAAGTAAGATAAACTACTAAGGAACACAATTAAGATCAGTGAACATGATTCAGCAAACTTAGACAATAGTCACTCAAGCTGTAATACAAATTAAATTCTATCTACTCTGTTAATTACTGTTTTAGCTCACCCAAGAATTTTCTGTGCTGAGTGGCGCTCATAGCAGCGCGATGTTTAAATGCAGTCCTGCCCCTCCTTCTTTGCTGACATCTTGCTCTGGTAGCCTTCCCCACTCAGCTGCTTAATACCTGGGGAGGGGCAGCCTGGTGATGCCTATTTTAGGAGATGCCAGGTAAGTCCCTCTTCTTTCTAAGCTGTCAGCTTGGTTTTCCCTTGGTCTCCCCTTCTTTGGGTGTTCTCCTGCCTCTGCCATGCCAGAATTCCCCAGGCTGGGCTTGCAAGCCACCTTAACCTTGCCTCTGACTAACTTAGATTTTGCTTCCACCACTCTTTGAACTCCCCAGGTCCCCTGCTTACTGGGCACAGGTGATGGCCACCGATATGCCCAGACTTCACTGTACTTTGGAGGTTGACCTTGTCTCTGGCTGTTCCATAGGAGTCAGACCTTTGAATTGGCAGTCTGTGACCGGGGGGTCCTTGTCATGCTAATCTGAATCAGGACTGACTTGTGAAGGAGTGGGATCACCGTCTTCACCTACCCTAACCAATGGGGAGGGAGGATGGATGCTCTACCAATCTCTGGGACACCACAGACATTACTAAATGGGTTTAGGCCAGTGTAAACAAGCCATGTGGTGCCAGGTGCCTAATCTTGATCCATAATAAGGCCTGTCATACCAGAAGGACAGTGGGGAGTTTAGATAGTGGAGCTGATCTGTTGTGCCTGGCAGGAGGATGGAGATTTCTGGCTCAGGGAGAATGCCTGGTGGAGGGAGCAGGATGGCGCAGTGGAGGGTGGTGGAAGGGGGCAGGAGTGGCTTGTCAGCCCTTGGGTTTCTTGGATGACGGGCTGCCATACAGAGAACCTTGACAACTGATTCCTCAGGTCAGACATTTTGCCTACGTCTGAACTCTACAATGTGGACCAGTGTTCTGATTTTTAACAGATCTGTACTGCAGGGGGATGTACTTTACATGGACCAGAGGCAGGAAACTTAGGATGCTTAGCCTTTAGCGACATGGGGGCTATAACCATGCTCCTGCTTCAGGCCTCTTTATCTTTGCACCTGTAGAACAACCCCTGAGTTCAAGAATGCCAGAACAGTGGCTGCTGTAGTACTCCAAACTGCTGGTTCTTTGTGTAACTGCCTGGATTATGAAGAGCCCCTTTTCTTTTTTTCTTTTACTTGAAAACTGTTCCTGCTCACAGGCAGAGGGGAACTTGAACCTGATATTGATATTCCAAACAGATTTCTATGCACTGTATTCTTTTTTCTCCTGTTAATAAGGGCAATTCGTTACAAGGCCTAACTTGGTGGATGTGGTGCGGGAAGCGGCCCACTAAGCACTGCCTGTTGATGTCAGAGCCTGACCATCCCCCATACCTATATAGTCATAGTACTATCCCATACCTTTATAGTCATAGTACTATAGAGGTTCCCTCATTTCAGTGAGACATCCCTTCACCACGTAGCCAATCCACAGGCACAGGGCTCAGCCTAAGCTCCTACTTTGGGGGCCCTCACTACTGCATGTTGGATGAGTAAGCCTGATTGGCTCTTTCCCTTGTTTCTCCCTTTGGTCTATGCAAGTTCCCATTATGATGGGTGTCCAGTTGGCACAACACTGTCTTTAGTCCATGCTGTTGAGCCATTTCTATTACTGTTCCAAGGATGCCCAGCTGACTCCTCTATGGTTACAGGACAGTGTTACATAACTGCACACCATATATCAGGATTGATATTGTACAGACCCTCCATGTTGTAGTATGGAGGGATCTGCTATGGGGAGAATATACATCATGATTCATAATAGGTAAGGATGCTCTACGGTATTTCTTAAATGTGAATGGGTTGAACAACCTGGTGAATTGGGCCTAGGTGCCTTCACACATCAGAAAGGCATATCCTAACTTGTGTTTCTGCAGGAGATGCACTGTGATGCTGCTGAACATGGGAAACTTCACAAATTTGGATATAGGCTGGTCCATAGCTCTGAAATACCTGAGGGGGGGTTGCAGTTCTTATACCTTACACCACCTCTTTCCAGGAATCTAAGGTTATTAGGGGTGGAGTGGGCCATCTAGTGGTGGTCCAGGGCATAATGTACCAGATGGCGGTTACCTTGGCTAACATACACTTTCCCCCTGGGTTCAGCATTTCTGCTGTATGATGGCTTCTGGATGACCTTATAATGGAAAGCACCCATGGGATATTACTTCTGGTGGGGGACCTCAATATGCTCTAGTCCACTGTCTGGGACTGTGGAGGGGTTGTGGGATAAAAGATGGACCAAGCACAGAAATTCAGGTTCAACTCACAGTCTGTGTGTGATGTTTATTTAAAACACAGTGAATAACCTTAAGCAATGGCATATCCCTTCTTCAGTACATCAGTTTGCAGAAACAGACTATGCATGACCTTCCTCTGCACTTACTTAGCACCTACTGATCTACTTACTGATCTGTCTGTTCAGTGGAAATTAATTATTTCTCTATGTTGGTCTTGTGTGTTTGGGTGATGAGCTCAAAAAGGAAAAAACAAAACAAGCTAAAGACAAAGAACCTCAGTGCAGAAACACTGAAGCAAGGGTTACACCAAAGGACATTGGCAATAAAGCCACGTTTCAAAGAAACACAACATCCTTCACACATCCCCTAGTAAGGTGCTCATCAATCCATTACTTTTCCTAAAGAAATAATAATCACTGCTAATGTCTCACTAATTTTTTTTTATATACTACTGTAATTTATACTATATGGTAATGACACATCCTAAAGCTTGTTAACATAAATTTTAATTAAATAACTAGTCTTTGCCAGAATGAGCAGACATCTCTAATTCCACTTTACCATCCATATAAGATAACCACTACCTAAAGTTGATAAACCAGATAATTCAATATAAAAAACATTTCTTGCACATGTTATGGTAACCTAAATTTACTTTCCAATAATAAAATAATTTCATTTTACATTTCAGAATTGTGGTGAGCATACTGTACAAATTGTGATAAAATCCCTATCTGCAAAAACAAGAAGTCCAGTTTATCATTAACTGTGCTGTATAAACACTAGCTTATTAATGTTTAAAAATAATTAATTAATGTACTTTTTCGGTTTCACCATTTGGTTTTGAAAATGTATTTTATTTATTTAAGTAGATCATCGGTTTACAGACCTTTGAGTCAAAGACTCATTTACAAAGGCACCTCATCAAGAGAGCAATACATCACAGCAAACAAAACAGTACAGTACATAATGCTTAGATTAAAAAAGCAACCAGTGTTACAGGAATTCACTGGTGGTACAAGCTTGGTAATAGGTAGGTCACAGTAGTCATAATATAGGTACACAAGTACCACGTCAGGTAGCAACCAGAGATATTTTATTACATTAGTCAGTAGATGTTGCCTGAGACCCCAGTTGTACCTTATGCGGTCTTTTCAGAGTAATGTCTGTGGTTCCTTGTAACCCACTTTGTATTTATTTTATTTATTTATTTAGTTTTTGTTGACCAGGTGAGTACATTAGACAGCAAGGCTGCCTATTTTCAAGTATGACCAGGAGTTTACAGTACATCAAAACATATTACACATCAGTACAGCAGTTGATTGTTAAAGGAGAAGACTCCTGCAGATTTATGATTTGGATATGTATGATGCATTTATCATACATTACATCAAGTACTGTACATATGTCAATAAGAGAGCAGTCATTTCTTCTGTTGCAACACATACCTAGAGTCTGAGGCTCTGACACAATGTAGTAAAGTGTCAAGCAAGCCTCCATTTTCATGTAAATGAGTCACTTGTAATATAGCCCCTCCCATTCCTTGATGTCACTGCAGCAACAATGCGGAAGAAAACATAAGGGTATCAATGCTGTCTATCCTGATTTTAGTTTAAGTTTGCAATGGCTTAGGACAGTTCTGTCATGCATCTCACACAGGGAGTAGTACTTGTAGCCTTAATACTGTATGTGTATAGCAAATAATACATCTCATAGTATTTCATTCACAGGAAACAAAATCTGTTTCTTTGTACTGCTCATTTCTCTCTGTGAGACAGTTGTAACATGTTGTGGACAGCAGTAGACTGAATCAGTCAATCAATCAGTCAGTCTGTATTGAACCAGGTGAACACCTTTGAGAAGATTCCTTTACAAGGTGGGCCTGGGCAGTTTTCCCAAAGGATCACACGAGACTAAATTCCTCCTTTGCACAAATGATACATGCCCCCTTTCAGCAGCCTGAAACTGGAGAGCTAGATCACTTACTTTATAAAGTGTATTGTTTTACATTTCAAATTCTCCTTAAATCTAAGTTTCTGACTGGAAATACCAAGACACAGAATGCATATGACATGAGAGGAATGAACTAAGCAAATACAGAGCACTGCAAACACTGAGACTGATTTGTTTCTTTACCTACAACAGCTGAAGTGTAGCATCTGATTTATGAGGGACATCCTACTTCAAATACTGGCATTACAATGGGTGGGGCTGCCACAGCTTGTCCTCAGTACCGTAAGTGCTGTAGCTCTCACATCACTGCTAATGATTTATAATGGGAATGGGGGCACTTTTAAAGTCATGGATCTGAGGGGCCATCACAGTTCCCAAGGAGGTTAGGGGAACTTGTTAAGGGTTGGAGAGTAAGGGACTCTAGTAGGATTTGAACCAGTCTCCCCCAGTTCTTGTGCCTGTGCTGTAACCACTAGATTATCCTTCTTCCATATGCTTCAGCTGATACATTCCTGGTAACCTATTCCTTGTTATAGTGGAACTCTTTATTGCCTTACAGCAGCCATCCAATCACTGACTGCCTAGTTACAAGGGGAAAGGGGCATATTTGCAAGATTGTTTCTCATTGTTGGTGTCAATCAAAACAGAGAATGCTAACACACACAGAAAAGAATACACCAGCTGTATAATACCACTTAAAACTCTTGTTGTACCCAGAGTCATTTGTTGGGTAAACTGTTTTTGCTAACAGAAACAGTAACAACACATACAGGCACTTCCTTATATGAATACTGTATATACCTCAAATCAGTGCTGCATCACACCCACATGGTCCTAGTCCCTATTAGACCTGCACTTCAGGATGTGCACAACACTTAAAGTGTTCCTCCATTACTCAAGTGGGGAACCAAACATTGTGGATTTGGTTTACAGGTGGAACTGCATTTAGTGCAGCACCATTATCTTTTGCTCTGATGACATCGACCTCCAGCAACATTGATGGTAAAATGGAGGACAAACACATTGATAACTTCTGGGGGTTGTATATTGTTATTTATAAATCTAGATCTGGACAGCAATAGGACTGCTGGCAACTGGAGGAGGCACACAACAGTTACACATACAGAATTTGGAAAATATTGGTGTGAAACTATGGGAGACTTCCCCTTTAAATGAAAAGAGATAGGTAATGAGAATACCAATATAGACAAATACAGAACAAACATTGGCAGTAACAATTATGTCAGACGTCAATAAGAACTAGAGCAACATTTAAATCAGAGGCTAACTATATTCAGGTAAGTGAGATATTAACAGTGATTAATATTTCTTTAGGAGAAGTAATGGATTGATGAACATCTTACTGATTATGATTAAAAGGATGCCTTTGTTCCCATATATAGATATAGTACTAAAGTTCAATTTTTTTGTATTATTTGGTAGATTTTGAAACACTGTGGGCCTGATGAAGTGGCCAATGCCATGAAATGTAGCCTTGGATAGTGTTTGATTCATGGAAAATAAACTGTTGAAGACATTTACTTTGTGGAGTTCATCCTAATTGTATTACACAAACAGATTCTGCTGGTCAATGAAGGATGACTCAAGGACTTTGAGAATATTTAAGCTCATTTAAGAGCAGGGACATCCTGAACAGACATTTTTAGAGAATGTATATGCAAATCACCATGAAATTGTAGGCTGGCTCAGCTTAAAGCAGAAATACATGGTGCCAAAGGGCCTCTCAAACAATCTGTAATTTACATGCATTTAAACAACACAATAGGGGTTTTCTGATATATCTACCCCGGTAACTTAATTTTTATAATACAGTCCCCTAGTAACTTTTTACCTTTATCAAAAACACCAGGTGCCATGTTATTTTCAACATTTACAGGTTTCATACACATAAGATATATATATCACTGTATTTTATGACATAGTGCTATTGCATATTAAATCCAGCAACGAGGAACACAGCCTGTTGTTTTACATCAGCTTGGAGGTTACCACAATAACCTCCCTGTATGAGGACCTGAGAAGGAAAAGGAAAATTAAAAAGGACACTATAGCATAGTCAAGAAAGGGGTGGAGAATCAGCCTGGTGGTGCTGAGGGTTGAGGCGCTGGACTCCCACACCTCGCACCAAGCCAGTGATCCGGGTTCGGGAATGAGCTCGGGTCACCGGGGGTAGGCAGGGGAGGGATGAGATCAAGCATCTGATGGACTGCTCTCTCATCCCGGGGAGGGCTTTTGGGACGTGTCCGCTCACTAGTGGCCTCTGGCGGTAGCTGGGGGCTGCGAACACAGCAACACGACATATGCCTTGGGGGCAGAATCATGGCACTACATTGCCTTGTCAGCTGTGCTCCGCAGGGGACAGAGCCACACCAGAAAAAACCTTGCCTCACTTGTGGAGATGAAGGAGTGCCAGGGACACAGCCCACATCCCACCTGCCGGCCCTGTTCCTGGAGGACTCCGTGGCCGACCCGCCATCCAAGGTATGACCTCCCTAATTTCAGATAGGCTGTCGTGAAAAGATGGGCCTGCCCCCGGGGGGGTTTATCCAGGGGTTTAGGTCTGCCAGGGTTGTTAGGGGGGAGTTCCTCCACTAACTAGGGTTCAGGCAAGGGAATAGAGGCTAGTGTCGAATGCACACCCCAGAAGGATGCCTGGGTGAGGAAGGAGCATAAATAAAGTTAAAAAAAAAGGGGGGTGGGGTGCCCATAGGTGGCCAACCTTATGGACTAGAAATTGTAAAGGATAGATTAGGCTAAGAAATAGAAGAACTGTTGCAACAGATTTAAGAAAAGGTTGGTCCTCAAGAGTGGCAGGATCTCCCTGTCACATATCCCCCACCTTAAGAGGTAAGCAGTTATCTCAGACTGCTTACCACCTTCCTGTCCCATGAAGGGATGAAGCTTCTACCCATCCATTTTCAGAAGCTCCATCTCAGGGTCCCTATTAACAATAAACATTCCATCATAAGCATAGTGGATATCATCATTCTTTACCCTAAGGTGTTAACACATTTCTCAGCAGAGACAAATGGTATCTTCCCTGCACTATCTCCTGTAGTCCTTTTAGAGAAAGTCCATCATACTTTATTAACATCAATTCTTGCACCATATCTAGACATGAAATCAACATTTAAATGTTTTGTCCCTGCCCTGTGGCACACAGTAAATTGATAGGGCTGAAGAGCTAAGTACCACCACATTATGTGTGGATTTCTTTCTCTCATTCAGTGCAAACAGCAAAGGGGGCTATGATCAGTTACTGCCTTAAATTCAGCCCTCCCCACAAGTAATATTTCAGAGACTCAATAGCCCATTTCAGCGCTAAGCATTCTTTCTCTATGGTAGCATGTCTTTTCTCCCTTTCATGTAGCTTCCTGCTGATATACATGATCGGATGTTCTTCCTCATCTATTTTCTGAGATAAGACTGCCCCAATACCATTCTCTGATGCATCAGTCTGGACCGCAAACACTTGGTTGATGTCAAGGCTTTTCAATACAGGAGCTGTACACAGAATGGCCTTGATATTCCTAAAAGCCTCATCACAAATAGCGGTCCACTGAACCTTATTTAGGCACCTCTTTTTAGTGAGACCAGTCAAAGGACTGGCACTGGCTGAGAAATTAGGAATAAATCTCTAGTAATAACCAGCCAGGCCTAGGAAAGATCTCACATGCTTTTTTGTGGTAGGTATTGGGCTGTTTGCTGCTGCTTTAAACTTCTTTACCTCGGGCTTCACTTGTCCGTTGCCTAAAATGAACTGTAGGTATCTTGTCTCGGTCTTTGCTAGGGCACATTTAGCAGGGTTAATGGTCACTCATGACTCCTTTATTACTTGCAACACCTGGGACAATTGTCTAACATGAGATTCCCAGTCAGGGCTAAATATGACCACATCCTCCAAATAAGCTGCACAGTACTCAGAATGTGGTCTTGGTATGTGGTTCATAAAATGCTGAAAAGTGTCTGGAGCCCCATGCAGTCTGAATATCATTGTGACAAACTGGTATAAACTGATGGGGTGCAGATGTGGTTTTATCTTGTGAATCAGTTGACAAGGGGATTTGCCAATATCCCTTAGTAAGGTCAAGGGTGGAAATATACTGTGCATTGCCTAGCCTGTCAATGATGTCATCTATTTGGGGCAATGGACAGCCATTGAATAGTGACACATTGTTAAGCTTTCTAAAATCTAGGCATAGATGTATCCCACCCTCTTTCTTGTCCACTATGACCATGGGTGAAGACCACGCACTCTTTGAGGGCACAGTTATACCTAACTGCTCCATTTTTTTTGTGCACTTTCTTTATGCACCCTATGGCCAGGGCATCCTTCCAAAGTACTCACTCTGCAAGGCCTCCACTTCCTGCCTGAACTCCTCACTACCAACTTCCTTCCCTGAACACCCAGGCAGGTCTAGCCTCCCAGATCACCCGCCGGGGTGGGCCTGCCCTGCCCTCTTGTGGCAGCCTTTCTGAAATTAGAGAGACCTACCTGAGTGTCAGGTCAGCCGCGGAGTCCTCTGGAGTGCTGGGCCAGTGTTGGGATGTGGGCCTGCCCCTGGAGTCCCCATCACATCTGCGGTGCCATAGAGGGTTTTTCTTTTACTGTTTACCCCTTGGAGTGCAGCATACAATGACATCTGCACATGGCTGCCCTGATGGCATCTGCAGTACCCCCAAACTCCATTAGGGGTCACCAGGATACCGAGTGACCCAGGATCCCTCCCCAGGGAGAGGAGAGCGGTCCTCTGGATGCTCTATCCTCTCCCTCCCCTACCGAACCCTGGCTACCCGAGTTTGTTCCTGAACCTAGGCTGCCAATGTGGTGCAAGGTGTTGCGTCCAGCACCACAACCCTCAGCGCCACTGAGCCAGCCATGCTCCATATTTTGACTTCCTGAATCACCTCATCCCTCACCTTAATGGGCAATCTGTAGGGCTTTTGGTGTATGGGCTTGTCTTGCATGGCAGTTATGGTGTGCATAGTTCCTTTGGCCCTCCCCGGTATGTTTGTGAATATGGGCTCAAATTCTTGTAATATCCCCTGCAAATCTTTCTGTTGCTGAGGCTCCAATGCAGAGTTTATCTGGATCTCCCCCAATGATCCTGACTGATCTAGCCTTTTATAGGCAACCTCCAGCTCTGACTCCCTAACTTCAGGATGAATATAAATGGAAGGGTTAGGCTTCTCATGCCATTTCCTAAGGAGGTTCACATGGTAAATTTTCTGGGGGGGGGTCTCTTTCCTGGCATGCTAAGCTCATAATTCGCTGCTCCTGTTTGCCTCAAAATTATGAAGGTGCCCTGCCATTTCATGAGTAGTTTGTTCTCTGTGGAGGGAAGGAATAGCAAAACTTTGTCCCCTGACTGAAATGTTTTAGTCTTCAAACCATTATCATATCTTTCTTTCTGCAAGTCTTGTTTTTGTTCTAAGCTCTAGTGTGCCAAGTTGATATACCTCACCAGGCATTTGTGTAACTGAGTTATGTACTCTACGACATTAAGATGTCCCACCTTAGATGTCCCACCTCCTTACCAGTGTTCTTTAACCACATCCAGTGGCTCCCTTGGGTTCCTGCCATACAGTAATGAGAAAGGAGAGAAACCAGCGGATGCTTCAGGGATTTCTCTGTAAGCAAAGAGTATATAGGGAAGGTATCAATCCCAATAATTTCTACCCTCTTCTTTTACATACTTCCTCAACATTCTCTTTAATGTCTGATTAAACCTCTCTATGAGGCCATCAGTCTGCGGGTGGTATGGGGAAGTATTCATTGCCACCATGCCCAGAGGATGGTACAATTCTTTTAGCAGGTGTGCATTAAAATTACTTCCCTTATCAGTAAGTATTTCCTGGGGGATTCCCATGTGACTAAATACCTTTGCTATCTCCTCTGCTATCCTCGGGGTGGTGACAGTTCTCTTGGGGATAGATTCTGGGTAGTGGGTAGCAGAATCACATATGACCAGTACAAATGTTACACTTGGAGCTCTTTTTCAGGGGGCCCACTACATCCATGGCTATCCTGTCAGAGGGGTTAGTCACAATGGGGATGGGTTGTAGTAGTACTCTATCCCTTTTTCCTGCCTGAGCTACTTTCTGACACTCAGCACATGCTTTACAATACTCAGCTATGTTCTCATGGATAGAGGGACAATAAAACCTGGGTAATAATCTATTCTGGGTACTGTCTCTGCCTGATGGCCTGCTAAAGGGATGTCATGTGCCAGATACATGATTTGGGAGTGGAATTTTTCTGGAACCATTAGTTGGTCTACTACCGCTCCAGTTTTAATGTTAGTGCATTCTCTGTACAGTATTCCCTGTTTTACAACAAACTGAGGGGACCCTTTTTCCACTCCCTTCCCCACCTGTGAAAAATATTGTTAAGTGAAGGTCTCCTTTTGCTCATGTTGCATATCACATTTAAAAGTGTGTCCCAAGTCTGGTTGTACACCAACATGAGTATCAATCCAGTCCTTCTTTAGCTTCCACTTCTCCAACTTAGTTTTCTGGTCCTTGCCAGGATCCTCAAAAACATCATCATCAAATGGGAACACAGATGGTAAATATCCCTGCTTCACTTGTACTCTGGTGGTTATGGCAACTACAGCAGATTCTTGGATGGCATGACAATGTATAAATGAAGCAAAGTCTGGGTGGTCATGCCCGATAACAACTGGCATCGGTAGGTGAGGTACCATCCCCACTTCTACCTCATGTGTCTTTTCTTGAACAGTCATTTGTATGGTGGCTGTAGGGTAGCAATGGGTATCACTGTGCACACAGATGACAGCTGTATCCGGCCCTTTATTATTCCCAGTCACTAGATCTGCTCTCACAAGAGTCTGACAGCTCCCTGAATCAATCAGTCCCATCATCTGCTGTCATCCAATTTGCACAGTAGCCATAAAGTGACCCCAGTTTGCTAAGGCTAGGTGAGCTGCCCCTTTCTTTATATTAGGACAGTTTCTTACATAATGTCCCTTCTTTTGGCACCCATGACAAACAATCTCTGCTACAGGAATTTGCCCCCCTCTTTCTGCTCTCCAATCTTGATTCACTGGGGCTGGATTTGACAGTTTAAAAGTAAAAGGGTTCCTTACCGGATTGCTGGTGGTTACAGCTGCTGATGTCCCTTGGAACCCTCTGGGTCTGGATGGTTGGCCTGTAAGGAAGTCTTCCGCCAATGTGATGGTTTTATCGGCAGAATCAGGCTTATGCTCCTGAACCCAAAGCTGTATATCCTGGGGTAAAACTTTAACAAACTGTTCAATAATTACTGCCTCAAGACACTGGTCCTTGCTCTTGTCTGGCTGCAGCCATTCATAGCAGAGCTTCTTGATACAGGCATACGTCCTTAGGGGGGTATCCAGTGACTGTATTTTAAGAAACCTAAACCTCTGGTGATTGGTTTCAGTGTTTACGTCATAGCACCTGAGGATCTCCTGCTTCACACGTTCATAGTTCTCTGCCTCTCAGGAGTCCATGTGGCTAGAAACTAACTGGGCACTGCCTGTCAGGTGCGGTGGCAGTTGAACAACCCACTGTTGCCTTGGCCATGTGCATGTTTGAGCTATCCTCTCAAATGTTGTAAGGTACGCTTCAATGTCATCACTGTCTGATAGTTTGGACAGTTTAATGTCTTTCAGGCTACTGGTTCTTTCAGTTTGTCCTGCATTGATAGCATGCAAGACCCACATGGTATCCGCCCATTTGGCATCTTGTCTTCTCAGCTCAGTGTCCCTATCTCTTTCCATCTGCACCTGTTTTATGCAGACCCATTTCAACCACTCCCCTATGTCCTCAGGTGGAGTGTCTTCAAGAGGAGAAACATAGAAACATAGAAGTCGATGGCAGATGAGGACTGCAGGGCCCATCCAGTCTGCCCATTTCCTTTTCTACCTTATGAATGTGCCATTGACCTTTGCTCTGTCAGTGGCCTATCTATTCATATTCATCTGTATTGCTCCCTTATGCCTATCCCATGCCTGTTTGAAGCCCTGCACTGTATTCATATCCACCACTTCCTGATTTAGTCCATTCCATGCATCCACCACCCTTTCTGTGAAACAGAACTTCCTCACATTACCCCTTAATCGGCCTCCCTCTAATCTCATGCTGTGTCCTTTTGTCCTGCTATTTTTCTTATATTGAAACATGTTAGACTCTTTCACCTTGTTAATGCCCTTAAGGTGTTTGAATGTTTCAAATGTATTACCTCTTTCCCTTCTTTGCTCTAGGGTATACATATTGAGATCCATTAATTTGTCCTCATATGTTTTCTGATGCAGTCCCTGCACCATTTTGGTTGCCCTTCTCTGGACTGCCTCAATTTGGTTAATGTCCTTGTGAAGGTGTGTCCTCCAGTACTGCACACAGTACTCCAGATAGGGCCTTACCAGTGTCTTCTAAAGTGGGATTATTACCTCCCTCTTATGACTTGTGATACCCCTACTAATACACCCCAACATCCCCTAGCCTTATCTACTGCTTTAGTGGTCTGCTTGGATGATTTCAGGTAACCTGTGATGATGATGCCCAAGTCTATTTCTTCTCTTGTGACTGCCAGCAGCTCCCCTTCCATCCTATAGGTGGCTTCAGGGTTTCTCTTACCTATGTGCATGATCTTGCACTTCTCTGCATTAAAACCCAGTTGCCACTCTTCTTACCATTTTGCCAGTTCATCCAGATCTCTTCTCATTCGGCCCACCCCATCTGGATCATCTACTATGTTGCATATCTTGGTGTCATCTGCAAACAGACAAACCTTATCCTCTAGTCCATCTGCAATGTCACTGATAAAGATATTGAAGAGGACTGGCCCCAGAACTGATCCCTGAGGTACCTCACTTGTAACTTGCATCTTTCTGATTGTATACTGTTTACCACCACTCTGATTTCTGCCCACCAACCACTTTGCCACTCAGGTGACCAACTTCTGACCCACCCTGAGCCTACTCAGCTTATTAATCAATCTTCTATGTAGAACAGTATCGAAAGCGTTGCTGAAGTCAAGGTGGGCGACATCAACTGCTCCCCCTTGGTCCACCACTCTGGTTAACCAGTCAAAAAAATCTATGAGATTAGTTTGACAGGACCTTCCTGTTGTCAACCCATGCTGTCTTGGATCCTGTGCTCCTATGGATTCCAGGTGTTGCACTATCCTTTCCTTAAGGAGTGCCTCCATAATCTTGCCCACTACTGAGGTAAGACTGACTGATCTGTAGTTCCCTGCCTCCTCCCCTGCTACCATTCTTGTGGAGTGGGATCACATGAGCCCTTCTCCAGTCTTCTGGGCCTCTCCTGTGCTCAGAGACTCACGAAACAGTTCTGATAATGGCTCTGCCAGTTCCACCCTTAGCTCCTTTAGTACCCTGGGATGTAGGCCATCAGGTCCCAATGCCTTGTCCACCCTGAGCTTATCGAGCTCTTGTAGGGGCCCTTACTTTTGTGAAGGGACTAGTGCACATCTCCCTCCCCTGTGTCCACTGTGCTGAGCTGTGGGCCCTGCTCTACCTTCTTTTCAGTAAATACTGAGCAGAAGTATCTATTTAGGATAGATACTTTTACATGGTCCTCCTCCTCACATGCCCCCTTGTCCCCTCTTGATCTTAATGATACCCTCTCTGGACTTTCTCCTTTCACTAATGTACAGTATCTATAGAAAGTCTTGTCACCTTCTTTTATTGTTTGTGCTAGTGTTTCCTCGGTTTGGGCCTTTGCCTGCCTTACTGCCTTCTCTGCTTCCCTTAGGAAAGTTTGGTATGTCTCCCTATCTTCATCCCACGGCGTTCCCTTATATTTCCTGAAGGCCAGCCTTTTGGCTCTGACCATTTCTGCTACTGTTTTTGAGAACCAAAGTGGTTTCCTTCTTCTTTTGCACTTCCTTTTCTCTCTGACACAATGGGATGTTGCTTCAAGTATTATATCTTTAATGCTTGCCCACTTTGCCTTTACCACCTCACCAGTATTTCTTTTTGCCAGGGCTAGCTTAACTCTGTTGGCCATCTTATTAAAGTCAGCTCCTCTGAAGTCCCAAATTTTTGCCTTGGAATGGGATGATTTAGTTCTTGTGGCCAAATTGGACCATACCATGTGAAGGTCACTGGCCCTGAGGTGACTTTCTCCCGGGAGATCCGTGATCATTTCCCTGTTAGTCAGTACTAGATCTAGGATAGCCCTGTCTCTTGTGGGTTGTTGTACCAGTTGTTTGAGGCCCTTCCCCTGCAGGGAATCCACTGTGTGTCTAGTTCTGGCAGATGTTCCTGCTGGTATTGACCAATCTGTGTCTGGCATGTTAAAGTCTCCCATTATCAGTACCTCCCCTTTAGCTGTCATGTTTTGTATATCTTCCAACAGTAATGTGTCTATGTCCTCCCCCTGGTCTGGAGGCCTGTAGACAACCCCAGTTCGTATGGCTGTCCCATTTCCTGTTTCCAGTGTGACCCGCAGTTCTTTTTTTTTAAACTTTAAGCTTTATTCATACATCCAAATAAAGCATTTTACATTTAAAAAATATTTTCCAGTACATTTCAGATATAGAAACAGGGCCTTACAATCTCATATCTACTCTAAACAAAATAATGTCCATGCAAGGATATAACTTATTATGACTTTAACTTACATCATTTAGCATAACGTCCTGTCTCTCTGTATATCTATAATTATCCTTTCAGCAGGTATTTTTTTATAAACAGTTACTACATTTATAAATAAAATAAAGGAAATTTTAACATTAAAAAACTTATAACTGTCAGTAATAACTTACAACATAAATAAAACAATAACGCCCTTCATTATCTATGAGTCCATTTAAAGGTCTATATTTCTAAAGGTATTATACCATTATATTAATTTAAACTATTTTCTTATCTTGTTTTTGAATTTTGTGACTGATAGGGAGAGAAAATCAATTTATTTCCCCCTTAGATCATTTCATGGGGAAAAGCAAAACTAGAGGTACCAAAGCAGAGCAGTTGAGAAAAAAAAGAAAGACCTATGGTCATTCTAGGTCAACTAAGTTTCCATTTTAAGGTGTAGATGTGTCATCTAGTAAAAGGTCCCATCTAGCCCACCTATTGATAAATTGTGGAGTTCGATGTGAGAGGGAGAAAGTGATTCTTTCATTTGTTTGAATCATGGAAATTATCTCTTTCCATTCTTGGGGAGTTGGGGGTATTGGTTAACCATTTTTTGGTAATACCTTTAATTGCAGCTGTGACCAGAATATTCCAAAGATATTTTGAATCTGCGCCTTTTAATTCCTGTGGGGATAGTCCTAAGATCACATGTTCTGCTCCAAGGGCATCTGTAAGTGTAAATATTAATTTGAGATGTCTCAGAATGTTTTCCCCAATATTTCTGTATGATGGGGCAGAACCAGAAAATGTGGGCCTGTGTGGCATTTTCCATACCACACCCCTCTCCAGTAACTGGAGCCATACACTGGATTCCATTTAGTTGTCTGGGCTGGAACTCTAAAGTATCTGCATCTCAGTTTCCAGACAAATTCTCTCCAACCAGGAGAGGATGTTGTGCTCCATGTGTTTTTCCAAATTTGGGACCAGGTGTTATCTGACAAAGGCTGTCCTAGGTCTTGCACCCATCTATGCTTAATGTATTGTGTGGAGTACTGGAGGTCAGCTATATAGTTTGAATAAAGAATGGTTATTGCTTTCTCTCCCGCACTGGAACTCCAGATGGATTCGAATACAGGAGTAAATGTTTTACTTGCAGATTGTAAACAAGTCTTCCTAGGCTGCGTATTTATGTAGTCTCTGGTTTGGTAATAATATATTAAGTCCCTTTGTTTCCACTGGTACTTTTGTTTAGCTTCCTCGAAATATATAATCTGATCCCTTTTTAAGAGATGTCAGGGGTCTCTACAGCCTCTTGCCTCCTGGACAGCATACCAGGGGTCTGCATGAACCTTTATCTTTTTAGCTGTTTGGGACCAGCTCTGATATCTCCATAGAGACACCCAGGTCAGGCCTTTTTGACAACCCCTTTGAAAGCCTTTAAGGGCAGCTACTGTTCCTGTATAGATAATAGCGGGATTCAAGTCTACCGTATGGATATTAAATATCCGTTCTTGTATAGTTGGGATACATGGAATTTTTAGATCTAAGTCTTTCCATCTTGAGTAATATCTTGTGTGTAGTAGCAATAAAGCAATTCTCATTTGGGATGCTATCCAGTATTCCTCAAGGTTAGGTAAAGCAATCCCTCCCTCTATCTTTGGTAGGTACAGGGTTTGTGATCTAATCCTCGGCCTTTTACCTTCCCATACATATTTTAATAGAAGACTTTGCCACTTATCTAGGATTGCTTTCGAGACTAGGCAGGGGACACATTGGAATAGGAAGAGAAGTCTGGGGAGAATATTAGTTTTAATAGCCTGTATTCTAGAGTGTAGTGGTAAGGGGAGTAGGGACCATCTCTGCATGTCTCTAGTGATTTGTTGTATCAGCATGGGATAGTTTAGTGTAAAAAAGAGTGAATTGTTATTTGCTAGGTTCACTCCCAAGTACTTTATATGGGGCGAATCCCATTTCAAGGGAAATTTAGCCCTCAAGAGGACAGAAGGTTTATAGTTAAAGCAAAATACCTCAGTTTTACTAGTGTTTAAAGAGTATCCGGATAATTCTGAGAACTTCTGGAGGCATTCACATAGAATAGGGACAGAAGATTCTGGGTTTGTTATGTAGAGTAGAATGCCATCAGCATAAAGTGCTAACTTCTGATTGGTTCCATTAATAGCTACCCCTTGGATGTCCGGATTCTACCTTATGCCTTGTGCCAATGGTTCTAGGTATAGGGCAAACAAAATTGGGGACATCGGGCATCCCTGTCGAGTACCTCTCTTAACAGAAAAAAAGGATGAGGCATGACCATTTGCTCTGATAAATCCCATCAGTGTTTTATAAACTTTAAATATTGTACTTATAAACTTAAGGGGAAGGTTTAATTTATGTAATACTGCCCTCAAGAAAGGCCAAGAGACCTTATCAAAGGCCTTTTCTGCATCAAGGCTGAGGAAGATAGCTGGGAGAGAATTCAAATTAAGATGGTCGATAATATGTGCCGTATGGTGTAGATTATCCTATGCTTGACGGGCTGGTATAAACACTACCTGATCTATGTGAATTAGTGTGGGTATGATCTGCTGTAAGCGTCTTGCTAATACAGACATAAACATTTTATAGTCAGTATTAAGTATGGATATGGGGCAGTATGAGGGGCACAGGTTGGGGTTCTTACCTGGTTTTTGTATAACAGATATGATGGCTTGATCCCAGGAATCTGGGAGGGACCCAGAATCTTGCATAGCGAAATTGAATACCTTCAGGAGTATGGGGGTTAACTTATCCTTAAAATGCTTGCAAAATTCTGACAGTGATCCGTCTGTGCCAGGGCATTTTGTAGTTTTTAAATTTGAGATTTCTGTACTTAACTCGGATCTAGTAATAGGGGCTATTAATTGGGCTTGAAAAGTGGGGGGGACTTGAGGTAAAATAATGCTTTCTAGAAACTCCATTATTTTGGATTCTTCTGGAGGAGATTCTGGTTCTTCATATAATTGTGCATAATAAGTACGGAAAGCCTCTACAATGTCTGGGGTATGTAGAAGTTGTTTTCCATTTTTGTGGGTGTCTTAAAGAGGGAATAATAGCTCACGCTCTCTGGGTTCTAATATGCAATGCTAAGAGCCTTAGGGATCGGGGACCACCCTCATAATATTTTTGTTTCAGGTACATAATCTTTTGCTCTACTTGATAGTCAAGAATTTTATTTAATTCTTGTTTTGCTAGTAGCAACTTTTTGTTGAGAGGGGCTTCAAATTTTATTTGAAGTTGTCATTCCAAGAATTGAATCTCCATATTCAATGCCACTTGCTTGGTTTCTCTTTGTTTTTTCTTGTATGCCGCAATAGATATGAGTTTTCCTCTCAAAATTGCCTTTATTGTGTCCCACAGAAGTGCAGGGGGGATCTCTGCAGAGCCATTATCTGTTATCGCCTGTTCTATAGCCTTTTCTATAGATTTTATTACTTCTTGATCTTGTAATAAGGAGATATTTAGTCTCCAGAATGTACATTTAGAGAAGTCTCCTAAAAACATTTTCAGGAAGACAGGAGCACGATCAGAGAGCGTTCTGGTACCAAACCAGGAATCACTGACCCATCCTGCAGCCTCCTTGGGGACCAGCAAATAATCCAGCCTGGAGTGAGTGTTATGGGAAAGGGAGAAATATGTATAGCCTCTTTGAGACTTATGCATAGATCGCCATATATCTATGTAACCCAGCTCCGTAAGGAGAGTAGAACGTTTTTTCACCAGGTTGCAGTCTTTACTCAGGGTATTTGTGGAAGAGTCCACACTGGGGTTAAGTGCTATATTTAAATCACCACCCACAATGAGCTCCCCCTCCGCCCATTCCTGTAATTTCAAAAAAATGGAAAGATACAGAGTGAAATCCAAGCTAGGGGGTACATAGATAGAGGCCAGTGTTAACATTTTATTATATAGTCTTCTCTTAAGAAAGACAAATCTCCCCTCCTTATCTATCAGTTTGTCAATTTGAATGAAAGGGGTCTTAGTGGGGACTAGTATAGCAACGCCCTGTCTATGGCCCCTTCCATATGAGGCACATGCTGTAGATCCAAAACCAAATTTAGCTAATTTATTATGCTCTTGCAAGGAGAGATATGTTTCTTGCAGCATTATTATATCAGCCCCAGATTTCTTTAGAAACCCCAGAATTTTGCTCCTTTTGACTGGATTCATTAGCCCATTTACATTATAAGAACATATTATAGTAGATTTATCTATCATTTAGACAAGATTTAAGTTTCATAGTGTAATCTAGCCTTATTCTTTCAGAAACTGTTCTAACTTCCCTCTTAATAATACCTAAAACATGTAGACCCATTAATGCAGTCCTTTGCTTACTAACTAGGGCAGTAATTCATACAACAAACATCAGATAACAGTTGTAACAGCCATTTAAGATACTTAAACACCAAAAATCGATTCTCTCTTCTCTTACTGGTCGGGTTAAACTGAAAAGTGACCAAAAGAGAGAGAAAGGATAGACAGAACTCCAAACTCTCAACAAAGGAGTTCTGGTAGTAATAACATTAAAACTAAGTAGTTGAGCTTCCAAGGTAGGGGGACCACCTAAAGGGGCCCCCTAAGCCTCTTCCTGCTGATGGTAGTCGAACGGAGGGAGGGGCTTGTGAGGGGGGTGACTCGCTGTAATGAGTCCTCCTCATCAAATGACTCCTTAAGGAGTGATTTGAATAATACACTCCACCTGGTGAGTGCTATAAAAGTGATAGGCAATAAAGTAAGAAATAACCTATCGGGTCCACCCTCCTCCCTCCGTGGGCAAAAAACCTTAATTTATATATTTTACGATCTTCACCTGGAACCGCATCCATTATATATTCTAAGGACCCAGGTTAAGATGTGCAGCATTATCTACTGAACTGCATCTAATAATCTCCCAACTAGTCAAGGAAGGGGGCGCTGTTGAGATCAGATCCAAGTTAACATGACATCGCGGTTGTTAATTTGCATTTGCAGCAGCATACTTTGAGTTAAGTCATTTAGTCCACGGTGTACTTGATTTAGCTGGGGGTAAGTAACTTACAAATTCTCCCCAGCGTTACGACGTATTTTGCCTCTAAAAAAAACTCGGGACCAAGGCTCAAGCAAGACCAGTTCTAGTCCTTCAGGTAGTCACTGCATTTGGGGATGTTCCTCTGCGAGGCTCGCTTCGCCACTTGCATGTTTTCCAGAGCGTCTTGTGCTGCTCTGAGAGGGGAAGTAGCTCTGTGCCACTGTGTCACTACATTCCAAGCCGGAGGAAGGGGGCGCTGTCTCTTGATTCGTTCCGCTTCTTCAGAGGGCACCTCAATCCCTCTCTTAAACATCTCTTCCTTGGCTTTGCGTGGAGTTGTATACATCTGTACCCCATCTTGCCAATGGACCCGTAGCTTTGCTAGAAACGGGGTTTGAGCTTTTATTCCTCATTCACGAAGTAGTTTCAGCAGGGGGATATACATCTGATGAGCTTGCTGCACCTCATAGGAGTAGTCGTGATCCATGGAGAGCTTCGAAGAGAGGTAAGACATAGATTTTTTGGCCCAGGCTCTCTGCAACAGGTCCTCTTTTGTTTTATAGCTGCTTACTTTGAAGATTATAGAGCAGGGTCTAGCAGAAGAACCTATTGGCTTGGGGCCAAGGGATCTGTGTGCTCATTCGATTGACAAACTGTAACCTTGTGGCAGGTCTAGTACATCCCTTAAAAGATTTTCAAGGAATGTTGTCATCGGGGGTTCCTCCGATCCCTCTGCTAGCCCAGAAAGTCTTCAATTGCTTAGTTGGGAGCGTCCTTCTAAATCGATGCACTTTGCTTGCAGAGCGATTGATTGTTGTAGTAGGGCTTCCACCACTTTGCCCATCTGTGTGGCCATGTCTTCTAGGCCTGAAATT
Organism: Neoceratodus forsteri; assembly: GCA_016271365.2. Classification (NCBI taxonomy): domain Eukaryota; kingdom Metazoa; phylum Chordata; order Ceratodontiformes; family Ceratodontidae; genus Neoceratodus; species Neoceratodus forsteri. Next base: position 94,122,292 of record CM057451.1, read on the forward strand.
TGCTCCTCAGCTTCAGTGACCCTATTATCTGTAGTTGATAGTTGGTGTGATAGGGCTTGGAATTCTCTTTTATTTTTGAGCCAGGAGTCACGGATTTCTCTCAGTAGGGTTTTGTAGTGGGTCTGCAAAAGTAAGTCAGCCTCTCCATCTGTATCATATTCAGAGCCATAAGGGCCGTTCAGTGACTGGCTTCTACTCTGGTGATACATCTGAGCCGTCAATCCTGTACCATCTCGCTTTTTGGAAATAATCTGTTTCACCGAGGCATTACCTTTATCTTTCTTACGGCTCTCCTTTGACATTTTAGTTCCTATTTGTGTCTGGATGCATTATTTAAATGCCCAAAATGGGAAGGAGGATCAGGCCCAAGCTGTGAGCTACTCCATGGCAGAACCGGAAGTTGCCGTGACCCGCAGTTCTTCTGGCTCCTTATGTGTATTCTGAATTTCTGTAGCTTTGATATTTTCATTGACATAAAGGGCCACTCTACCCCCCTTTTTGCACCTCAGTCTCTTCTGAACAGTACATAGCCGGGTACTGAAGTCTCCCAAGTGTGGTTACTGGTGAACCATGTCTTGCTAATGGCTACTATGTCCAGTTTAGCCTCTGTCATTATTGCCTGCAGGTCTGGGATCTTGTTTCCAGACTGCGAGCACTTGTGTACATGATTTTCCATTGGCCAGATTTCAGTGTGTTAGTTGTTGGGCCAGGTCTGGCATTTCCTCTGTGTGTCGTATGGGGAGCTGGACCTTTTCCCTTACCTGGTGATGCAAATCAACTACAAACATGCTGAACTCATGTTTGATCACTAGCTGGAGTTATTTCTTTTGATTTTTCCTTGTCCCCTTGCATCGCTTCTTCATCTTCAGGCTTGGCCTTCCTCCGAGCTCCGATGTCCAGTCAAGACAGTAGCTTCTCTCTTAGTCTGTTGGCCATGGTTCTGGTCAGAACTCCACGGACCTTCTTCTCCAGGTTCCCCTCTGGCAACTCCTGGTGCATCAGTCCACCTGGGATATCTGGGTGATAACCGCCAGAAAATATCCCCCTAGCCCACTTGTCGAGATGTTTCCAGCAAGTTATCCCACTCTCACACCAAGTCTGTGGAGGGGTTGTCGGGTAACAGATGGACCAAACACAGAACTTCAGGTTCAACACACAATCTCTGTGTGATGTTTATTTAAAACACAGTGAATAACCTTACGCAATGGCATATCCCTTCTTCAATACATCAGTTTGCAGCAACAGACTATGCATATGCTTCCTCTGCACTTAGTACCTACTGACTTACTGATCTGTCTCTCTTCAGTGGAAATTAATTAATTCCCTGTTGGTCTTGTGTGTTTGGGTGATGGGGAGATAAAAAAAAACAAAAAAACAAGCTAAAGACAAAGAACTTCAGTGCAGAAGCATTGAAGCAAGGGTTACCCCATAGGGCTTTAGCAATAAAGCCAAGTTTCAAAGAAACACAACATCACAACCTCCCCATAATGCAAAGCATCATGGGATGTATATGCAAATCACCATGTAATTTTAGGCTGATTCAGCTTAAAGCAGGAATGCATGGTGCCAAAGGTCCTCTCAAACAATCTGTAATTTACATGCATTTAAGCAACACAATGGAGGTTTTCTGATATCTCTACCACAGTAGCTTAATTTTTATAATACAGTCCCCTAGTAACTTTTTACCTTTATCAAAAACACCTAGTGCCATGGTATTTTCAACATTTACAGGTTTCATACACATAAGGTATATACATCACGTAATTTTATGACATAATGCTATTGCATACTAAATCCAACGAAGAACACAGCCTGTTGTTTTACATCAACTTGGAGGTCACCACAATAATCTCTCTATACGAGGACCTGAGAGGGAAAAGGAAAATGAAAGAGGACACTATAACATAGTCAAGAAAGGGGAAGGGGTGCCCATAGGTGGACAACCTTATGGACTAGAAATTTTAAAGGATAGATTAGGCTAAGAAATAGAAGAACTGTTGCAATGGATTTAAGAAAAAGTTGGTCCTCAGGAGTGTCAGGATCTCCCTGTCACAGGAACACCTCCAACCCTAGGTTACTTAGGCAACCTGCAGCTGATAAGGCCTACACCACAACACTGCAGTCCCATAAATGGGTGGACATCTGGCGGGACCTTCATTCCCAAATCGGACTCTATACACATTGCTCTATGGAACACGCAGTCTGACCAAATATATATTATAGCTATACATAGCAGGAATCGCTCAGATATTGCAGACTGTAAAACAGGCCTCCGGAGCAGTAGGGTCATGAGGACGCCATCTCCTGCCCTCCCCACCACACCAGCAGACCCCCCCAACAAGTCTAGCTCATTGGACGGCAAAACAGATCCCCTGAAGCAGCAGGGTCATGAAGGTGCCATCTCCTGCCCACCCCACCATGCCAGCAGACCCCCAGCAAGTCCAGCTCAAACAGACTACAAAACAGACCACCGGAGCAGCAGGGTCATGAGGGTGCCATCTCCTGTGCACCCCACCATGCCAGCAGACCCTCCAGCAAGTCTAGCTCAAACAGACTGCAAAACAGACCACCAGAGCAGCAGGGTCGTGAGGGTGCCATCTTCTGTGCACCCCACCATGCCAGCAGACCCTCCAGCAAGTCCAGCTTGCTGGACTGCAAAACAGACCCCCAGAGCAGCAGGGTTGTGAGGGTGCCACCTCCTACGCTCCCCACCATGCCTGCAGATCCTCCAGCAAGTCAAGGTACAGATGTCAGAGGTGGCAACATCTCTACCCTGGTCCTCTGCTAATCCAGATGGACAACATCAGTGTGATGTATTGCATCAATGAGCAAGGGGCACTGACTCCTATCCCCTATGCAGGGAAACAATGAAAGTATGATACTGGGCTTTTCTCATTGGCTTCAGCTGTTGGCTGTGTTTCTTCCAGGTCTCCAAAATGTCTTGGCAGACAGATTAAGCAGGTCCTAGTGAATGCTTCATGAATAGGAACTGCTGACCTACCTGCATGGTAAATTACCTCTTTGCAAGATGGCGTCACGCAGAGTGGACTTTTTTGCATCCCCACAGAATGCAAAACTGCCAGATTTCTGCTCATTTGGTCCAGGGCTTAGAGTTTTTGGGTGATACACTTGTCCCTCTCCTGAAAAGGGAAATTCCTATATACAGTTCCCCTAATTCTTCTTACAGAGGGTTCTGCTCAAGCTGTGGGTGGAGAGTGCCACCTCATTGCTCCATTCTGGCCTCGTTAAATATGGTTTCCACTCCTTCAACATCTGGTAATGGAGCCTCCTGTCTCTCTATCTCTGTATTGGTGTCTGTTGTCACAGGGAAAGGGTCCTTGGTCCATCCAGACCTGAAGTCCCTGCACTTGCATGCATGGCTCTTGAAAACAGCCATTGCCTGTTTTGTGGTATCCCCTAAGGTTGCTGATGTCCTGCTGGTGGCTAGGAAACCTCTACCAGACATACTTATTCCCTGAAATAGAAGTGATTCACTTTGTGGTCTGTTTCTCGGAATATGGAGCCTTTTACATGCCCTGTAAATTCTGTGCAGGAATACCTGCTTTCCCTCTCTGAATCTGGCCTGCAGTATTCACCCCTTCTTGGGTGTCAGCGTGGCTGAGTTGGTAGCACATCTGCCAGCTAAACCCTGGCACCAAAGTGCAGTATTGGGGTGGTGCAGTTCTGTCTTGGTGTGCTGTTCTTCGGATGAGATGTTAAACCAAGGTCCCTTCTACTTATCTCTGGTGCTGTCCTGGTGGGTGTTCAGGTGGAAGTGAAAGAACCCAAGGCACTTTTTGCAAAGAGTAAGAGACTTCTCTCAGTGTCCTGGTCATCATTCCCCTTGCCATAAAACCAGTTCATGCAATTGTCCAAGGCTGTGTGTGGGTGTTGATGTGCAAAATGGCTGCCACTATACATTCAGTCACTTCACTACCAGTCTAGCATTGCTTGTAAAGAACTTCAGGATACAGTGTGTATGAAAAATACAATATAAATGCTGATTCTTCTTCTTCTTCTTCTTTCATTAAGGTGAATTTGGCCACTGTATCAACTTCCCATGCCCCTATTGATGTTTGTATGATTGCTTAATTGGAGGTGTCACATACCTTTCTTTTTATCCATATTTTTGGTGCTTTCCTCCCCTCGGTGGCCCCTATCTGCTTGACCCCCCCAGTCCCATCACCCGGCTCCACCTCGGATCTTACCTTTGAGCTGTCTTGATCACAGAATCAGCTGCCCAGCCACCGGTGTGGAGCCTGTGGGGGGTCAAACTTCATCCTGCAGCCAGGAGGTGTTTTTCCTCCATTTTCTCCTGATTCCTCCCCATTGCTGGGGCACGACATGTTAGTGCATGTATGTGCCGGTGTACGCACGCTGTGAAGTCCCACAGCACCCACCCTTCCATTGGTGCCCAGTCCTGTTCTACCCTCAGGCCTCCACCTGAGGGCAGCCAAGTGTCCCTCCCCGGGAGAAGACAGCTGTCCTCAGGCACTCAATCCTCTCCCCAGTTGAACCCCGGCAACCCACTCGCACAGCGAACATGGGTTGCTGGTGTGCTAGGAGGTAAGGCATGAGTGCCTCAGCCCTCCACGCTACTGGGTCGACCTGGTGTCACATACATTTCTGAGAGTTACTCTTCATATTATACCTCCTGTCTGTAATCCAGTCCCTTCTTGGGACCTGAATTTCATTATTGAAAAATGATGTTGGCTCCTTTTGAGCCTGCCGTGAGTTATGGCTTATGTTTCCTATCATGGAAAATTTTATTTTTAGGTCATATGACCTCTGCTCAAAGGATTTTTAAGCTTCAGGCTCTGATGTGTGAGCCTCCTTATTTGATTTTTCACACAGTATCTTGAGTACGACTCCTGTTTTTACCAAAAGTGGTATCACAGTTTACACTGAACCAAACAATATACCTTCCTGTATATTATTCTGAGCATGTCAACCAGAGTGAGGTGCGTCTCCATACTTTAGATGTGCATAGAATACTGAGATACTATATTAATCACATCAAGGATTGCAGAAAGTCCTCTCAGCTTTTTGTTTTATTTGCCCCCAAGAAAGAGGGAGCTCTTGTGTCTAAACAATGCTTGTCCAAATGGCTCGCACACTGTATTACATTCTGTTATATGAAATATGGTAAGAAACTTCCTTGTGTTGTTCATGGTTATGCCACAAGGGGGTATGGCCACTTATGTTGCTTATTTAAAGGGGCACTGTCAGCTTTGCCCCTGGTATGTTTTGGATCATCATTCAGTTTGTTGGCACACTTATGAATGTTTATAGTAGAATGTTTCATAGATGTGGAACATAAGTTGTTTTTATTACTAATGAAATCCCTTTCACCATGCTGTCATTAACCGACTCCACCACCGAAGCATGTAGTGGTTGTGAACGTGCGTCATGAACGCATGCAGTCCTCGGCAGCATAGCATGATCACTCCAAAGATATTCTTTCAAAGTCTGTTAAACCGAACGCTCCTGGTGCTTAAAACCCAAAGCTAGCATTATGAATATCACAAATTATATTTTAGACTGCAGCCGAAATCCTGCACATGCATAAAAGAGACACGGGTGAAGACCCCACGCATGCGCAAAAACATGCCACCTTTGCACATGTGTGGGATTTCGGTTGCAGTCTAAAAATGTAACTTGTGATATTTATAGTGCTCACTTTTAAGCACCAGGGGCGATTTGGTTTAGCAGACTTTACAGAGGGAATCTCTTTTTGGAGTCGTCATGCTATGAAATTGTGCTTCGGAACTGCGCGTGTTCATGACGTATGCTCACAGCCACTATATATTTCCAGTAGCGGTCAGTTATCATCGTCCCGAGTGAAAAGGGATTTTCATTTGAAATTATTAAAAACAGGTACAACTGAATATTTTTACATCTATAGGGGCATTCTACTGTAAATGTTTCATAAGTGTGTGCCTACAAGCTTACAGGTTAGAAGTGGTCAAAAATGTAGGGGCAATATTGACAGTGTTCCTGCTGCTGACATACGTGCTGCAGCCACACTGAGCACTGTTCACACTTTCACTAAACATTATAGTCTGGACATAGTCTCTCATAGACGTGCTGGTTTTGGTCTTGCTATGCTTCAAGGCTTCCTGTTCTGATTACATATTGGACAGTGCCATCCTCCATCCTTCCTGCTGCTTTGTACTGCTTGGGAGTCATTCCAAAGGTGTGGTCTAATGGAGGAAGATCGAACAGTTACATATGAACTTACCATGACAGTAGATCTTCAAGAGAATCTCCTCCCATTAGGCCATGCCGTACCCTCCCTCCCTCCTCCTGTTCTATTTCCTGAGGGTTATAGCAGATGGTATGCCTAACACTGCGGTCCATGCATTGTATTTGTTGTCAGTCCCATGCCTCTCTTTGTATGCCTGTTACTGGTTTACTCTCCTGGTTCCTCATGGTTGGAGGCCCTCTGAGGCTAATTTCTGGCAGGGAACTGAGAAGTGATGGCACTGCCCATGTTATATATGTATCGACGCTGCACATCATTGTGGGTGGCCCTTGGCTAGCAAAAACCTTCTGAGTAGTCCTGACGCTAATGGCTTATAGTCCCAAAAGTGTGGCCTAATGGAGGCAATTCCCTCAAAGAGCTACTCTTACTGTGAGTACTTACGTAAATGTTCTTTCCAGGACAAGCAACAGGTGACCTCTTTTTCTGGGTCTTACTCCTGGTAACTGGTCATCTGGTGGGTGCAGAGGGTTCACGCTGACTTGGACTTTTGGTATCAGCTATCTGATTGACAACAGATGGTTGCAGTGCAAAGTTTTTAACTCAGTCCTCCAAAGCTCCTGGCACAATCATTATTCAGGCATGATGCATAACTGCTCAGCAGTCAAACAGCTTAATCTGTTTCAAGGTCAGTTGGCATTCATCTGTATCCCTCTCCCCTGGGTCGTGCCTGGAAATAGGCAGGATTTGTCTAGTGCACTTACCCGGTCAACAAAAACTAACTAACTAACTAAATAAATAAATAAATAAATAAAGTACTGATCTGATTTCCAGTGCTATTTTGTTTTCCTGGCATACCAAGTTTCCTGATTAGCACGCTGTCTCTAACCTGAGTTGCTTGTTCTTGGACATGCTTGTCATAACCTGACTGTGTAAGCCTTGCTGTGCTTTCTAGTGGCTTCCTGAGTCATGCAGTATGCTTCCCTGAGCTGCTGAAATAGACATTTGGGGTGTTTCAGATAAGTCTCGGACAGATCCCCATTGATGGACACACCAAAGCAAAAGTACATTGGGAATTGGGCCTCTCTCCCAAACACCAGTAAGTGTGGAGAAAATTTGGTGGTTTTATCCTTTGTACAGATATAGTGTGCAAAATAGGACTGGACCAGCTGAATACCATGGGGGGGGGGGGGCAGAGTTCCCAACATGTTCAATAATGTTCTGTTTAACCTCTCTGGCTGTGGGTCTCTCTGCAGTGGTACAGAAGTGTTCAAGTCTCATCCCTTGTTTTTTTACTTTTACTTCCTTCCTGTAGCCCTTGGTGCTTCCTTACTTCTTTCCAGTCTTCAAAAATGGTCTTTTCCTCGGCTTGCTAAATTTACTGCTGGCACTGACACACATACCCTGACTCCCAGGGTTGCCCCAGGTCTCTGGGTTCAGGATCTATCCTTTCTGGGGGTTCTCATCCCCTGAACAGCTGACAGTGAGGCAGGAGAAGCCCCTTGGAGTCCTTGAGACCAGGACTGGAGAGCGTTCATGCTGCCAAGCAGGGCATGTGGCATTCGGTCTCAGGAACAAGGAGGCCATCATCTGAAGCAACTGATCTGGACGCTTTTTTTGTGTGTTTTCTTTTATTAAACCTTTTATTTAATCATTTCCACTGTAAATATGGAACTTACACATTGACCAACATAGACATAGAATAACATTGGTTTTAAAAAAATTAGCTTCATATTTAAGGAGGTAGTTAAACAACTTTAAATAAAGTTTAAGAAGCTGGATAGTTCATCAGTTTGTAAAGTACAATCTCACATAGTAGCATTCTTTAATATAATTAATTGATGGAGTATTAAGTATCTGTTAGGATCATCTCTAAATTGAATATGACAGTATCCATCTAAGGGAGTCTCATCAGGGAAAATTTAACATACTGGTGAAATCCCTGATATATTATAAAATTGATAATAGTTAATACTTTCCTAAACAGTTCTCAACCCCCCCCCCCCGGCCTATGGAATAAAATCTTGCTTATGAATCATTATATAGAAAATCCAACATCTCCAGAACAACTCAAATTGATCTCTGCTATGATTAACTAAAGCAGTAAGTCAATCCTTCTTATATACTGCTATCATCAGATCCTGCCAATTAGTCATTGTAGGAGCTCCTGTTATAAGCCATTTCTTAGTTATGGCTTTCTTTGCTGTCAGAAGGCATATGTTTGACAGTTTCCTGCTAGATGGGTCCCAACACCCCCCCTAGGGTAGCTAGAAAATAGGAAGAAATCTGCTGTAAGCTGCACTGGAATAACAAAAATATCTGTTAATGCCCCCTGTAGTGCTTTGAAAAAAGGATGAAGCACTTCACAGCCCCAGAAAATAGGTCCATGGGTGGCCAGAGAATGCCCACAGTCCCTCCAGCAGGCAGCCTCTCTCTCTCTCTCTGGAATGTACTTCACCTGGATGGCTGGGGTTCTAAAGTAACAAAATGTGACCATCCAGGAGAACTCCTTCCAGACATGGGAAGTCATACCTGAGAATAAAAATTTCAGATGTCTCTCCCATATGGAGTCTTCTCTATGATAATTTAGATCAGCCTCCCACGTTTCCCTGACCATTTGCAAAGGATTCCACCTCAGTGAGGTCACTGCCACATATATATAGGATATCATATGATTTAGGGATGTCCGGCCCTCCCAAGTCCAGCTTCAGAATGTCTATAATCTGTGGGGTCTGCATTTCCAATGAGAGGGATGGAACCAAGGTCTTGATGTAATTAGTAACTTGTAAATATTTAAAATAATCCTGATGGTGAAGGCCATATTGTTGTTTCAGGTCCCCAAAAGATAATAATTGACCACCTCTGAGGAAATGTAGAACTAAATGTAGGACCAATCTCTCCCACCTAAGATAACCATGATCAAGTTTGGCTGGCTGAAAGGAACCGAGACAGGGGAAGAAATACAATAAGTATCTAAATTTAGAGAATTGTTTAAATTCTAACAATGTTTTCCAACATCTTAAAGTATTAGACATATATGGATTTAGGGTTATCTCCCCAATTGGTATACTGGGAAAAGACAGTGATATTTTATTAATATTAATTGAGTCTGCCTCCTGCACCTCTGGCTCACTCCATTTTGCATTTTACTGAGAATGCAGCCAATAGAATATTACCCGAATTTGGATAACATAATAATAGCTAGTCAGGTCTGGGAGGGCAAGGCCCCTCAATTCTTTGGGGAGTTGAAGAATGGAATATCTAATCCTGGGTCTCTGAGATTCCCAGATGTATCATGATATCTTTTTATTTATTTCTCTGAAGAACCTGTCCGGTAAGGGTATGGGAAGGGTCTGGGCCAAATGTAAAAATCATGGAAGTAAATTCATACAGACTGCCTCCACCCTTTGAATCAAGGGGAGTGGTAGTATCTACCATTTCTCTAAGTCTATATTTAACTGCTGTAAAAGGGGGACATAATTAAATATATACAGCTGGGAAGGGTCCTTCATAAGATAAATCCCCAAATACTTCAAGGACAGGAAGTCCAAATGAAAAGAAAAAAGACTTTTAGTGGGTTCAGAAGGGATATAATTTATCTGTAGTACCTCTATCTTAGTTAAATTCACTTTGTATCCTGCTAGGCTACCAAATTTATCCAGAAGCTACCACAAAGGTGCAAGTGAATCCTCGGGGGATGACAGGTACACCAGTAAATCATCAGCATACAACGCAAAATTTTTGCTGTCTGTCCCCTGCCATTACACCCTGCATGGCTTCATCCTGACATATAGCTTGTGCCAAAGGCTCCAAATAAATAGCAAATGATAAGGGTGATAAGGGTCTCCCCTTGCCTAGTACTATGTAGTAAGGGGATAAGGTCAGATATGGAACCATTTACTTTTATATAAGCCATGGGGTGGTCATACAGGCCCATGATAAGCTGTTAAAATTTACCTGAAAAGCCCATCACCCACAGGGCAGCCATCAAAAAAGGCCGTGCCACCCAGTTAATGGCCTTTTCTGCATCCAAACTTAGGAGCAGAAAAGGGATCTCCAACTGGGCGATGCGATACAGGAGATGGAGCGTCCTTTAAATGTTGTCTTGTGTTTGCCTGGATGGAACAAAGCCACATTGATCCCCACCAATTAAGTAACGGTGCAGTCCCTCCAACCTTCTTGCAATTACCCGAGGCAAATACCTTATAGCCTATATTGAGTGCTGATATAGTGCAGTATGACATACAAACATTGGGATCCTTGCCCGACTTTGGTATACTTGTTATAGTGGCATACCTCCAAGTTGGGGAGGACTGCTTCACCCTCTATGACTCCTTCGAACACCCTCAATAGTGGAGGCATAAGCAATTCCTTAATCTTTTTATAGAATTCCCCTGTATAACTGTCTGGTCCCAGACTTTTGTTATATTTCAAATTGGCTAATGCTCCCTCCAGCTCAGGCTGTGTGATTGGAGTCTCCAGCAATGTCCTCTGCTCTTCAGATAACTTGGGCAACTTCAGCCTGGTCAAAAATGCCTGTATTTTCAAAGGGCCAGTCGATACCTCAGGAGTATACAATGTTTGATAATAAGATCTAAAGACTTGCATAATTTGGGAAAGTAATCTTTCCATATTGCCAGTCTTGGGAGATTTAATTTTTGTAATGGTAAACTGAGTCACCCTTCGTCTTAAATGCTGGGCTAAAATTAATGTGGCTCGAGGGCCCCCTTCATAATATTTTTGCTTTAAATATTGTAGGGCTTGCTCCGTTTTTATCTCCAATATGTATTGTACCCATTGTTTAGTGGCTTCCAATATTGGGAGCACTCCCTCGTCTTCTGCAGCATGTTATTCTTGGAGGTCTTTTAATTGCCTCTGCAAAGTATCCAACTGAGTAGATTGCTTTTTTTTATAGTGTGCCCCAAATTTTATAATCCCCCCCCGAGGACTGCCTTGATAGTGTCCCAAAGTGTACCAGGTTTTATGTCAGGGGAGTCGTTTTCCTGAATTATTTGTGGGAAACAGGCCTCTACCATTTCTTTAAATTCCAAAAGATTCTGGAGGTAGTTATTAAACCTCCATAAGGTCATTGTTTTATCTGAAGCCCACTTCAGTGTTAAATGTACCAGGGAGTGGTGTGAAGGAGGGAAAGGAAACAATTCACAACTGTGAAAAATGTATTGATGTTCTCCTGAAACATGACAAAGGTCTGTTCTGCTATAGAGTCTATGGGGGGGGGGGCTGAGTAGTGACTCTATGCTCTACTATGGGGATGTGAAAGTCTCTAAGCATCCGCCCAGTGAACATCTTTAATAGATGCCTGCGCAGCTTTTTGAGCACCAGTTTTTTTTAGGAGGCCTACTATAGGAGTGGTGATGTCATGATTATCATACCCCTTTCTTTTCTTTTTTTTTTTTTTGCACTTGCCCGGCTCCCACAGCTTTTGGAGTAGGCCTCATACCCCCTCCTACTCCATCCACCTGGGCTATTCAAGACTACCCTTTCCCCAGTTTCATTGTCGCTCAGGGGGCCAGGGGTGTATACTATTATTTCCCTATTTTCTCCTGTTACCCCCTGAGGACATCGGCGCGAAGGACATACGTCTTAGTGCAGATGACGTGCTGACGCATGCCGTTGTCAAGTGCCCACAACGTCCTCCCCTCTCTGGCTCCAGAGGGCAGCCATTGCCCCTGAAATCCCATACTTACACTGGCCCCCGGAGCATTGGATGCATGAGGCACCCTTGATATCCCACCCCAGGGGGAGGAGAGCATCCGTTGGGATGCTCAATCCTCCATCCCCTGCTGACCTCTGACAACCCTGAATCCATTTCCAAACCCAGGTCACTGGCATAGCATGAGGTGTGGCATCCAGCACCTCAATCCTCAGCATCACTGGGCCGGGCCTTCAGTACTCCTTTCTGATGTTCTACGACCTTCTGAAGCAGCGTCTGAATAGCTACTGCATCAGAGCCTGGGGTTACATACAAACTAGCCAGAGTGACTAAGACTCCCTCATATGTGCCAGTAACCAGCGCCAGGCAGCCTTCTGTATCAGTGTATGCTGTTAAAAAATTTAATTGAGTGGAGCATGGTATTAAGATGGCTATGCCCCGGCGTTTCCCTCTCTAAATGAGGATGCTATCACATGAGGGAAACCAAATTTTCCTAATTTCTGATGTTCTGTTTTGCCCAGGTGCATTTCCTGTAATGAAGTAAAGGTGGGGTGGTGCCTTTTAAGTAGGGAAAGAACATTATATCTTTTAACTGGGTTATTTAACTCGGTGACATTTTGGGAGCAAACAACTAATTTATGTTTAGGTGCCATTGTAACCCCCTGCAATGTAATTTGTCCTCCATGTATAACGCAGTTCTGATAATATGTATATTCCCCCTGCTAAGAGATATCCCTTAACAGACAGCGAATAATTCAGCAATTGTAAGATCATTTCCCTATTTATTCCATTCAGCAGATATCTGGTACAGAGGTGCCTCCAGATAAAATTAAGTAACGCTGCATATGAATTATTGATTATGTCCAGCTTATGTAAAAATTAACTAGTAAAACAATTAATATTCAAACAGTATACACAATAAATTAACAACACCCAGAAAACTAGGCTTCCAAGGGAGACAGGCAAAAAAAAATGCCCTCTATTAGTCTGGACATAATCGCATATTAACTGCGTAGTCTAGAGGGAGGAAATGTTGGTAACTGTAGTTACCGGACCTCCCAAACCATGATCAGAGTCGAGGCTATCAGATGGCCAGGCCGCCATCACAATGCACATGTATGCCCACTGCAGCGATAGGAGCACCAGACATAGAAGTACCATAGTAAATCCCAGAGAGCCTCCAAACCAGCGTCCTAATTTGACCATAGCGAATGTTATAAGCCCTGATCCCCCACAGCCCTGGAGGCCCTTCTCTTAATTCTAACAAGAAGTGCATTCAACCCTGTTTGAAAAGAAATGCATCATGAGCAACATGTTCTTATAAAAGAGAAAGAAGCAATATATTCTAATTGCAGCATCACAAATGAAGAAAAAACAAATCACCATCCTAGGAAAAGGACAAGACCCCATCCAGTATTGTAACAACAGAAAACTTAAGCCAGTATTGAAACTATGTACGATTATAATATTTGGAGTCTCTGTATACCATGAGGTTCTTCTGTGGTAATTACATATTGTTGCGTAAAAAAAGTTCAGTCTAAATGAAACATTAAGACCCGATCATACAAAGAAAATGCCATCTTGGCTAATCTTGTAGTATACTAGGTGTTGCCTTGGACTTTAAGCCTATAATAGCTCCCAGCGGTTACAGGAATTTCATAATCAGCCAAGCCGATCTGACGGTTTATTAAAACAATTTTGTATATGAGAAAGAGAAGCAATGAGGTCAATCTGTGACATTTCAGATAAAAGTGAACACCAATCACTGTCTGAAAGCAAGGGCTATACCTCAGTCATTATTATAATACCCACGACTTAAGTTAGTAGAAAGTTCTGTATAGTTGCAATATTTAGGGTCCTCATGAAGTAGTATTAGTAGTAATAATCTTTATTTTTATACAGGAAGAAGGAAAATGCACCATTAGGACCAATGGTCCTGTTTTCAAGGTGATCCTGTGTATATGTATAAAAATATACATGACAGAATACAAATTAAATTATCACTCAGTTACACATACAATATAACAATACATTTACCACAAAATTTGACAAACCATACATAATTTAGTACATTAACTGTAAGTTTTTAGTAAATCTAATTCATACGATCTAATAAATATTTCCCAATCAGTGAGAATAAAAACTTTCTGTTCAGTTTAACATTAAGATGTTCCAGGACCTAGGATCACTAAGACTATACAATCTAATATTTAACACATATAGGTTGATAACATACAGTCTGGTATGTCATACCTTATGCACACATACATTTTACTTTAAGATCCCTTTTAAAATGTGTGTAAAATAGTTTAGAATGTTTCCTTAGCTCAACTTCCTGATTTTCTAAACTGTCCCAATATTTTGTTACTATGTTTGGGAAAGTCATATTGCCATATTTGTTAGTTGCTTTTTGCGCAGGAAATTTTTGTGCACTGCTGTTTCTTAATTTATATTTATGTTCTATTTTACTCAGCTTATCTATCAAATAACTTGGTTTACCTTAATATATAGTTGTGTGTACCAAGCAGGTCCACTTTAGCCTCCTATTATTCTCTAAATTGAGCCAATTTAATCTATTACATACATTGTCCAATGGCATGTAGTGAAATCACACTTTAGCACAAACCTTGCCATCCTATTGTGCAGCTTTTCAACTTTTACTAAAGCAGTCTTATTTATATATATGATCTCCATAATCTAGTATAGGGATTAATAAATGATTTACGATAGATTCCCACATCCTATAATTAAGGCAGAAACTAGTTTTCCTGAAAGCCCCTAGCCTTGTGTCTACCCTCTTGATCATCTCGTTGATGTGGTATTCAAAATTCAGATTTGTGTTCACCCAGATCCCTGGATATTTATATTCCTTTACCTGGGATAGTAACTTTTCATTTCTTGTTTTAATGGTAAATTCTTCCCCTTTTTTATTTGTGGCTGCTGAGTTAAAGACCATAATCTTTGATTTTTTTGCCATTTAGGACCAACTTGGAGTTTGCAAACCAAGTGCACAACACATCAGAATCATTTTGAAGATGTTTTTCCATTTCTTTTATGGCACTACCACCTGTTGCTATAAGTACCATATCACCTGAGTAAAGTCGTAAGCTTGTTTTGTTTATGTACTGTGCAGCCTGGTTTACATACACCAAAAATAGGGTGGGCCCCAAAATTGATCCTTGGGGACTCCTCTACATGTTGATTCCTTTCTTGATAGGACATTTCCTATTTGGACCTGTTGGGACCAATTTATTAAGTAGGAGTCAAACCATTGAATAGTGTCCTCTGCTACTCCAATTTCTAACAGCCTATCACTCAGAATCGCATGGTCCACTGTATTAAATGCTTTTGATAAGTCCACATCCACCTCCTGGCTATTGTTTAATGATGTAGAAATCAAATCAACCAGGCTGGTGAGTAAGGTGTTCATGGAGTATCCCTGTTTGAAGCCAGATTTATATTTAGATATTAAGGAATATTGTTCCAAATGATCCCTTAACTGGTCCTGGACAAGATCCTCTAATATTTTTGAAATTATTGACAAAAGGGCTATCGGCCTGTAATTTGCAGGATCAGTTTTTAGGCCTTCTTTGAATATCGGAATCATTGTTGCTAATTTCCAAGAACTTGGGAATTTCCATTCTATTAAACTCCAATTTGAGGAGGCAGTATAGCGCAGTGGTCTAAGGCTCTGAGCTGCAAATCTGGTGACATCCAGCAGACCAGACCTGGGTTTGAATCCCACAGCTTCCACTTGCATACTGTGTGACCCTGAGCAAGTCACTTAACCTCCTTGTGCTCCCAGGTCGCTCCTGTAAAAAAGCTTTCAGCTTTGTGTGCTATACCTGGTTAAACAACTAAATAAATAAAATAAAAAAAAATTTAATAATTTTGTCAATATAGGAGCAATAACCTCGATCGAGTCTTTTACAAATCTACTCTCCACTCCATCTGGTCCACAGGCTTTATTAACATTTAGCTTTCTTATATGTTTCTTAACTTGCTTGCAGCTTATTGTCTTAAACCTAAATTTTGGTCTGTCTATCTTATTGTCTTTCTCTTGAATATTATCATTTGCCTCAGTTGTGGTAGTTGGAATATTTACATCTGGCAAGGTTGTGTCATAGACATTTAGTAAGTCAGCTGATGATTTGGAATTTTGCTAAAGTCCATTTTGAATCATCTGTATAATTGGTTTACTATTTGCAGGAGATTCAAACAATTTAATCAATGACCAGTACTGACTTGGGTTTGTGGTTTCTTTGATCTTATTTTTGTAAAAGTTCCATTTTGCATTTCTTAAATGTTGTTTTAATCTGTTCCTGGCACTTTTATATTTATTCCAAATTTCTGAATCTAATGTGCTACTCAGCTGATCACCAGCCAACCCAACTCAATACAGAAATCCTTGCTTGGTTAAAGGGAAGCAGGTTCACAGCGACCAATTGCAATACCCGGACTACCGCTGAGATCACTGTCCTCCCAGTAGTACTGAAACCAACCACCTCCACTTTATGGGATAACCTGCCTTGGGAG
Source organism: Neoceratodus forsteri (assembly GCA_016271365.2). NCBI lineage: Eukaryota > Metazoa > Chordata > Ceratodontiformes > Ceratodontidae > Neoceratodus > Neoceratodus forsteri. Next base: position 94,138,704 of record CM057451.1, read on the forward strand.
GTGGCAGGGAGAATGGGGGGAGAATAAAGCTCAGACAGGAGATAAAACAATGGATAACAACCAAAACCTTTGGAATATGCGAATACCCTACACCCGTTACATTTAATGCATCCACATAGACACAGGACAATATCAACAATCAAAAATAATCTACTGAAATATTTTTTCTAGATATTATGCAAAATCCACACACTACAATGAAATAGAAGAAAGCCACAGCAAAAGTTCTTTTGAGGTCGATTGTTCCACTCTCTCACAAGCAATAAAGGACCAAAAGCCCCCAGCTTCCACAGTAAACCTTAATCTCTTTCTTGATCAAAACTGATCCAGGACTAATGACCCCATAACAATCTGAGGCCAACAATCTCAGTCCTTGGAGGAGCATGGGGCTTTAATGCTGCAGCTTAAATCCAGGCAGAGACCTGCAACATGCAGTTTGTAAAATGTCATGTTCGCTGCTACATAGAATTCAGTCCCTTCAAAATGCCTTTACTGGAATCCAACCCCCAACAAATACCAGCAGGGCAATTTGATGATAACACAAAAAGATGGTCCTACCAGGAAAAATAGATTACACAGCCTTCAAAAAAACTTTCTGACCAGTTTTCCAAAGAAGAAAGTCTCTACCTAGCTGGTTCTCCCACCAACGGTTGCTGGAGAACACTTTTCATTCAGCTTCACCCACCAAAAGCAGACTCTCTCCAATACTAACAACACACCGGGCCACCCTTCACATCAGTAGATTAAAAATATGGTTATATGGACCTCCATTAGGCAGTCAATAGCAGGATCAGCAACCCCGATGACCTTTATCCAGAGAATACAGACTGTCCACAGCCAGCTCTCTCACCATTGCTACTCTTCCGACCATTTTGCCAGTTTATCCAGATCTCTTCTCATTCTGCCCAACCCATCTGGATCATCTACTCTGTTGCAGATCTTGGTGTCATCTGCAAACAGACAAATCTTACACTCCAGTCCATCTGCAATGTCACTGATGAAGATATTGAAGAGGACTGGCCCAGGACTGAACCCTGAGTTACCCCACTTGTGACTTGCTTCTCTTCTGACTGTATACCATTTACCACCACTCTTTGTTTTTTGCCTGCCAACCAGTTTGCCACCCAGTTGACCAACTTCTGACCCACCCCGAGCCTACCCTGCTTATTAATCAATCTTCTATGTGGAACAGTATTGAAAGCTTTGCTGAAGTCAAGGTAGGTGACATCAACTGCACCCCCTTGGTCCACCACTCTGGTTACCCAGTCAAATAAATCTATGAGATTAGTTTGACAGGACCTTCCTGTTGTAAACCCATGCTGTCTTGGATTCTGTGCTCCTATGGATTCCAGGTGTTGCACTGTCCTTTCCTTAAGGAGTGCCTCCATAATCTTGCCCACTACTGAGGTAAGACTAACTGGTCTGTAGTTCCCCTCCTCCTCCCTGCTACCACTCTTGTGAAGCGGGATCACATGAGCCCTTCTCCAGTCTTCTGAGACCTCTCCTGTGCTCAGAAACTCACTAAACAGTTCTGATAATGGCTCTGCTAGTTCCACCCTTAGCTCCTTTAGTACCCTGGGATGTAGGCCATCAGATCCCATTGCCTTGTCTACCCTGAGCTTAGCGAGCTCTTGTAGGACCCTTTCTTTTGTGAAGGGACTAGTGCACACCTCCCTCCCCCCTGTGTCCATGGTGCTGAGCTGTGGGCCCTGCCCTACCTTCTCCTCAGTAAATACTGAGCAGAAGTATCTATTTAGGATAGATGCTTTTCCCTGGTCCTCCTCCGCACACTCCCCCTTATCCCCTTTGATCTTAGCAATACCCCCTCTGGACTTTCTCCTTTCACTAATGTATCTATAGAAAGTTTTGTCCCCTTCTTTTACTGTTCGTGCTACTGTTTCCTTGGTTTGGGCCTTTGCCTGCCTTACTGCCTTCCCTGCTTCCCTTAGGGAAGTTTGGTATGTCTCCCTATCTTCATCCTGCTGCATTCCCTTATATTTCCTGAAGGCCAGCCTTTTGGCTCTGACCTTTTCTGCTACTGTTTCTGAGAAACAAAGTGGTTTCCTCTTCCTTTTGCTCTTGCTTTTCCCTCTAACACAATGGGATGTTGCTTCAAGTACTGCATCCTTTACGCTTGCCCACTTTGCCTATACCCCTCACCTGTATTTTTACTTGCCAGGGCTAGCTTAACTCTGTTGACCATCTTATCAAAGTCAGCTCCTCTGAAGTCCCATATTTTTGCCTTGGAATGGGATGATTTAGTTGCTACAGCTTCAAATTTAAAACAAAAAGCTAAAAACACTACTACAGTAGCAAGAATGCTAGTCAGAGCACTGTGGTGGCCATCTTGCCTCCAGTAGGAAGTACAAGTTGCTTAAGTTACAATTTGCAGTCCTGCACACAAGGCCTCCCATCAGGAAGCCAGTGGCTCCCTGGGATATTAAACCTGTGCTGGATATGCTCGTTTGCAAGCCATTCAAGTCTATTGCAACTTGTTACTTGAAGCTGAAGTAATATATCACGTGGAACCTTTGTAAATGAGCCCTGGCTCAAAGGTGTATCTCTGAAATATTAATAAAGAAAATAAAGAAAAGTTTCTTACCTGGAAAGTAGCATTTTTGGTAGTGCCATCTCTGTACACATAGTATCTAAAACCCATGCTTTGTTCAAAGATCCTCTGTATACTGCTTTCCATAAAGATAAGGTTGTTCTCCGTACACACCCCAAGTTTATAGCTTACATAGTATCAGAGCTCCATCTTAATCAGGCTATAATCCTGTCTACCTACTTTGCAAAACTTCCAAAATGAGATAGAAAGGATTCTCCCCTGTCTGGATCTTAAGAGGATCTGTAGGTTTAACCTGGCCAGCACTGAGGACTACAGACAGTCAAAACAGCTGTCTCTTTTGACTCTAATCAAAAGGGACAGCCTGGTACAATCAAGTGCATTTCAGCCTGTATTGTAAACTGCCTTCACCACTGCTATGCTATGGCTCAGGTTAAACTGGAGAGCAAGGTACATGCCCACTCCACCATAGTGGTTACTGCTTCCCTGTCAGATATACACTCTGTGCCTGTTGGAGAAATTTGTAAAGCTGCAACTTGGAGCACAGTGCATACCTTTACCAAGCACTATACCTTGTATGTCCCTGCCAGGTAATATGTCACCTTTGGCAGGACAATTCTGAATGGATTACTATTCTGAGTAAACCCTGAGTTCCAGCCTTCCTGCCTTCCTAGCCCAGGGTGCCTTCTGTGAGTTTGGTACTCTGACCCATTAGTGGGAATCTGCAGGGCAGACTGATTCTTGGATGATATGACCGTTACATACTTGCCCTAACTGCTGATCTTCATGAATATTTTCTCCATAGATTTTTCACACCCACCCACCATCCCCCAGACTCACTCTACTACTGTTGTGTTGATATTTATCCCTTTGTACTTACTTGTTGCCTGGATTTTAGTCAATATTTCCAGTAGTAGCATGTGCCGTCACTGAAAGGTAGACATCTGTACCCTGTACCAATTGTTTTTGGTCTTTTTTCAACCCCATTCTGACTCCTGATCACTAACTGAGTCCACTCCAATCCAACCAGAAAAAAAATGTAGTCTCAGCAGTGCAAAGCTGTTAAATGTTCTTTTGGAAATTGAGGAGATCAGAGCTCTAAAGAAAAGCTGTCACCATGTTGGCAACTCCACAGTGCCCCCTTCCCAAATATTTTCTTTCCTGAAATTTAAAATTGAGCTTGTGGAATAAGCTGTGTTATATTTCTCTTTTTAATCTCCCCAAAAATCTATAAAAATAAAATGTTTTCCTTTATGCTAAGGCGTTACATGTTTAAAGGAAAACACTGCTTACGTGCCAGCACTCTCCTGCTAGGGCATATGCCTCCGATTAGTTCTGTATAAAAAAAATTATTGTTTTACCTTGCTTCAGGTAGTTAAGTTTAAAACAGCGCCTGCAGATTTACATTTTGAAAGGCTGAGGGGAGCCTTCTCAGGGGAACCGTTCGCTCTCTCACCCTGGATATGCTAATATGTCCAGGCTGACCAATGTGCTGAGTCGGCAGTAGTATATTACCATATACTGAGTGAGGGAGCAAGCGGCTCCCCGAGATGGCTGCCCACAGCCTTTGAAATTGGAAGTTTGCCGGTGCTATTTTAAACTTAAATGTAACTACCTAGCCTGAGTAAAAAAAAAATGTTTACTGTAGAACCGCTAACCAGAGGCATATGCACTAGTAGGATAGCACTGGCATGTAAGCAGTGTTTTCCTTTAAAAGTTAGTTCAGAATGCAGTACTCTTACTATATTTGAAAGTAATGTTGTATTATTCTCTATAAATAAAACTAAAGTAAAAAAAAAACTCTGTCTTTACCTATTAAATGTACAACTCCAGGTCTGTGTGCTTATACTTAACAGGCTGGGAATCCAAGTACTGTACAACTCATAGATACATACATAGATACCAAGACACTGTCAGCAGATAATGGCCTACACGGCCCACCCAGTCTGCCCATTTGAGCTTACATAGGTTACATAGGTTTCTTCAGAGCTTAGAAGACTTATACTGTCCATATAGCTCACCTCTAGAAATTACTGATATCCCATAATGTTACTTTTCATCAAGTATCTGTCCAGATTTATTTTCAAAGCTTGCATGGAGCTACTTGATACCACCTCTAGTGGCAATCTATTCCAAATTGTGACCACTCTGATACTGAACCAATGCTTTCTTTTCGTGGTGCTATACCTCTCCCTTGTGAACTGCCATTGATGTGCTCTAAGCTGACATGGCTGTTCCTGTAGCTTTAGTCCCAGCTGCTCCCTCAAATTGGTATCCGTGAGAGCCTTGAACACCATGCACATGTCTCCCCTCAACCTACGGTATTCCAATGTGTACATCCCCAGTTTTGTCAGCCTATCCTGGTATTCCCCAACCTGTACAGCATCAATCATTCTTGTAGCTCTTTTCTGAACTCTCTCCAATGCCGTAATCTCCCCTTTGTAACCTGGAGACCAAAACTGTGTGCAATATTCCATATGAGGCCGTACCAGTGACCCATACAAGGGCAACAAGACTTCCTTCGATCTGCTCTTGTAAGTTCACTTTATGCCTTCCTAGAACTCATGGTCAGTGTACTTATACTTAACAGGCTGGGAATCCAGTGTGGTTGCCTTCTGTGAAAAGAAACAGCAGGGAGGAGTCTGCTCCAGAGGAAGCCTGCCTATGTCCAAACCACCTCTGGAGATAATGACTCACTCACCAAACAATGTAGTCAGTTTTTATTACATTTTATTATGTCCCAGTTGGTGACACTACTGTTAAAAGTTGCCTTGCCAGAATTCCTAAAATCTTGAAGCACTTTACATTTTCAATTGGGGATTGTTAGAACTTATAATTGTTTTAAGAATATGTACAAGCATCACATATTATATTTATCTGCCTGCAAATGCTGTAATTAACATTTCGCATATATTATTGTTTTTGTACTTGTTTGTCAAGTCGGGTCCCCCTTAAAAATGGGCTGTAAATGCTCTTGGGTTCTTACCCGATTTAACACATTTTTAAAACCCATCAATCAATTAATCAAGATTGTTTCACATATGTCAATCCATCAGGCACTTAATGGTACATTGACGTTGTAATTCTGGACCGGTTTGTCCTTTTTGGTGCCACCTCCCTTCCCAGTGGCTGAATACTTTGTCAAATTACAATGGGTGTGAAGTCCTTCACAAACTTTCAGTTGTATCCACAGAATCCAAGGAATGATTGCAGAGTCTTGAGATTGTGGTGTCTGGACCTGGTAGCAAGGGCTTCAGCGTTTGAACGATCAGTGCTCACTCTGTTCTTGGAGATGATGTGTCACGTGTACTTCACTGATGTCTTTAAAAACTGGCACTGAGAAACAGAGTTTGATGGCAGATTAGGACCACTTGGCCCACCCAGTCTACCCATTTTCCTACCTACTGGATAAGCTACAGATCCTAGTTTTATCAACAGCCTACTTCCTACCTTCCACTAGAATTGCCTTATGTCTGTCCCATGCATTCTTAAATTCCCCCACTGTTTTTGACCCCATGACCTCCTCAGGAAGGCCGTTCCATGCTCCACCACCTTCTCCATGAAAAAATACTTCCTCATGTTGCCCGAGTCATCCCCTCTGTCTTCAAATTGTGCCCTTGTTCTTGCACATCTCTTTTCTGAAAGATGCTACTCTTGGACTTTGTTGATTCCCTTGAGGTACTTGAAAGTTTCTATCATGTTCCCTGCTCCCTTCTTTCTCAAGAGGTATACATATTAAACTCTTTTAGCCTCACCGTATGGCTTCTGGTGCAGACCCTGCACCATTTTAGTTGCCCTCCTCTGGACTGTCTCCATTCTGTCTATGTCCTTGCGGAGATGGGGTCTCCAGAACCGCACGCAGTACTCCAGATGGGGTCTCACCAACTGTCTGTACAGAGGGATAACAACTTCCTGTTTTCTACTGGTGATACCTCTTCCTGTGCATCCCAGTACCCCCAGCCCTCCATATTGCCTTCTCACATTGCTTGCCTACCTTTAGGTCATCTGATATGATTACCCCCCAGGTCCCTTTCAATTTTTGTTGTCATTAATACCTCCCCCCCCCCACTGTGTACTCTTCCCTTTGTTTTTTGTTTCCCAGGTGCATTACTTTGCACTTCTTTGCATTGAATCTAAGCTGCCATACTTTTGACCATTCCTCCAACCTTGCCAAGTCCCTTCTCATCCTTTCCCCCACCCCTTGTGTATCAACCCTGTTGCAGATCTTTGTGTCATACGCAAAGAGGCATACTTTTCCTGGGGACAGGAACAGCTTCAGGCTGTACTCTTCCAAATGATCTCACACTTTTATCAGGTGGGCTTTACAGTCTTCTAGCATCTATCTAAACACTACTAGTTTGCTCAGGTACACTGAGACTTCTAAAAGACTAATGTGTCCTGCTGTTTTTCTCCATTAATTAATGGAATGTAGCTGGGTTACCAGAAATTCCTTGGTCCATGTGTTTGAACTAATAGAAACCTGAGGCAGAGAAATACTGTTTGTTTCTTCTGTTTTCCTGACATGGGGAGTGGGGAGTTGAAACTAAGCAAATCCAAGACAGAAAACTACATACTCCTGGTGAGGTAGTCCAGTGCATCTTCCACGCTGGAAATGGTGTTCTAATCTGATATGGCTTTTCAAAGTCTGGTAATCTATGTGCATCCACACGGTTCCATTTTTCTTTTAGGTCACAATGACCAGAGAGGCATATTGAGCTTGTGACTTCTTGATGATCTCTTCAGACAACAGTTCTTGAAGGTGCCATCTGTTATCCTCAATATCTGCTGGGGCTAACCTCCTTAACCTCACCTGGAGTGAATGGTTATCGTTCAGAGGGATTCTATGTTCTTTTCCCTTGGCACATTTCCCCTACCATTCATGGACAGAATGCACATCTGATGGTCATCCAACTCCTCTTTCAACCATTTTTTCCATCCAGCAGGGACTGGTGTCGTGTCTAATTCAAATACCTTCTCTCTTTCTCTGTCTTCTATTTTAAATTTAGTATGCTTTTCTTCTTGGACCTGCCCCAGGCTATCTGAAAGACCTGCTGCCCATCCAATGCGCTTATTTCACTCCTCTACTGAGGGCTTTCTAGCGGTTCCCAGGGCCCACCTTAAGTCTTCTGGTGATTGATCATTTGAGGTGGCGAGCCCGGTATTGTGGAACTCGCTTCCAAAATCTTTGAGGGAGGCTCCATTGATAGAGATTTTTAAGCAGGGCTTGAAGGCACATCTTTGTAGGAAAGCGTTTCCATATTATCAAGAGTTAAGACAGGAATCTGCTGCAACATTTTATTTAAATTGGATTTTAACTGTTTTATTGTTTGTTTTATGTTTATTTATTGTGATATGTGTTTCCTAGCTACTTGTACAGTGCTCAGAGGCTCTGGGATGGGGAACGCAATTAAATAAACTCTTACTTACCTATATCAGCCATTCTCTCTCTCTCTCTGAGCCCCATCACCTACTGTCCTTGGGACGTACCTCTAAACTGTACAGTGCCCCATGGTCCCTCCCCACCACTGCGGAGCCTTCTAGGTTTCCCAGGCCTAGGGGGGGATTAGTTCAGTTGTGGTCAGTAGCCCAATGGGTGGTGTGGGGCCTGCGGGGAGAGAGAGAGAAAGAGAGAGAGGTGACATTATCCTGCCATGGTCCAAGGAGGCTTTTTCCTTCCCCCTTATTCCCATTCCAAGTGCCTTGTGGGTGAGGGCTAAGTTGGCATCTACACACAAGCATACACACGTCCTAGTCAGAAAACACTTTGCCTATCCCTCCTGGCTCCACTTGCACTGTCATCTGTGGTCACCCACGTGGCAGAGTTGTAGTGGAGCACACAGACCCCAAAAGAGTCTCCTCTGGGATGCATCCTTAGGGATGCTCAGCCCTGCTGCCCCCAGCTGGCACCTGATGACTTGGGCTCACTTCCAAACCCAGGTCACTGGTGTCACAAGCAGTAACATTACCGCTACGCCAATGGGCCAGCTTCAAATGCCTTGTCATCCACTCAGAAATAAGGATGCTTAGAATCCAGTTCATGGAATCAGATGCATTGAATTCCAGCCAAATTTTTTTTAGGAATTAGGATTTTTGGAATTAAAGGCCAAAAATAATTTCTTAAAAAATGATATGAATGGGAATCTGATTCTGCCTCTGACTGCTATTTAAAACTCCACCGACCAAATAAAAGAATTACAAGCCCTCGTCTAGGGCTGCCCAGGGCATGCACATTTAAACAGCTCTCCCCTTCCCTCCACCCTTGTATCACCTACTCACCCCCCCGTAACTTAGTTTGGGTTGGGACAGGCTGCTCTCAGTGCACAGTTGCAGCACTGGGCTCATCCTGCACTCTTCTGCTGCTGTGGTGTTATCCAGTTTCTGTCCACTCCAAAGTGCCTGGCCTGCTGCCATGCATTCACAACCATGCTGACCATGGTCTATACCAGCCTTCCCACTTCCTCTGGGTCTGACTCTTCCTGTCCTGAGGACTCTGATTGACCACCGCCAAACATGACACTCAATTCATCTCTCCCAACCCAGAGTCCTGACTCCGTCCTACTCCCGACTCAAGTGAAAGAATCACACTTAAAGCATTCACTTTTTTCACAAAGTAAAATTAGGTAGGCCTTCTTCAATTATTAGTCTTTAGCATAAGTAAGACCAGATCGAATTGTAGCCCTAGCTTTTATATCCTTTTTAAGAAGATGCCTGCAGGTCAAAGAATCTTTGATTATTATGCTGCTGTGTCATATAATAACTTCTGTATGTGAAGGGGGCAGTACTCAGACAAAAAAATCCATTCCAGTCTTGTTTTCTGAATCGTGAATGATGCTCTTTATTAGTTGCCTGTACCCCAACATTTGGCCATTTCATATATGGCTTCTTCAGGGGATAGCCTTTAATAAATCACCTCTGTATGCTTTTTGACAGATATTTACCTTCTATATTGTAATTTATTTCTCTATTGCCTGATAGTGCTGCGGAGTAAACTTCACAGTTGTTGGCTAATTTTTCTTTAGATTCATTCCCTTAAGCTTTCTCTGATTTTTGAATTCCCGTCTCTGGGCACTGCTTCTCATTGTACTGCCTAGGCCTTGCTCCAAAAACAGCATCATTGAAAATTCAGAAAACAAGTTTGGATGTGATTGTTTGTCTGATGCACCCCCTGCTTTCTTTCACATATAGTATTTGCTAGCATTGATCAGCAGTCTACATGATTATTATATTACTATTCCTTAGCACACTTTGTCCTTTGTTTAAACAGTAATTGTCAAATCATGTTGTCAATCTATCACTGTTTTTGGACATCTTATAATTTGTTACAAACGGACGCTTGAGGGGATTATCCATGGTATGCGCCTACGAGCTGTAGTGTTTGATCCTGACCTACTTCCCTAATATTGGGTTGTGACATCATCGGTCCAATCCTTGTGCAAATAGTCTGGTGCTCCCTGACTCGGGTGAGTTTCCTAGCTCCCTGAAAGAAGCGGTGGGACACTGCTCTTGAAGAAAGCTACCTGGACCCAGACTGTTTGCAAACTACAGACGATCTCTAACCTACCCTTCATTGGGAAGGTGATTGAGAAAAGTAGTGGCGATCAACTGGAGAACCATTTAACCATCCATGCAATATACGAACCCTTCCAATCGGTTTTCATAAAGACATAGCACCGAGACTCGCTGGTTCGGTGCTTAATGATCTCTTGAGGCAGAGACCAGAAGAGACGTTCTATTCAGTTCTTCTTGATCTCTTCAGTTTTTGACACCGTGGATCATGTGGTGTTGTTAGATGCCTGAGGCAGATCTGTGGAATATCGGAACCATCCTTGGATGGTTCACGTATTCCTCACTGAGAGATCACAAAATTTATTAATGAAGTTTTCCTCTGGCCCAATTCCTTTATTTTGTGGGGTGCCTCAGGGTTCTGTACTATCTCCCATGTTATTTGCGGTGTATATGCTGCCCCTCGGAGACATTATAAGATGATGTAAGCTCAGGTTTCATTGCTATACAGATGATACCCAGCTCTACCTGTCTTTGCCCCTGACCAGGATGGAGCTCTCTCGGTGTTTAACAACTGCCTGAAAGAAATCCAGGATTGGATGGATTCTAGTTGGCTGAAGTTGAACTCAGAAAAGACAGAGGTTTTGGTTGTGGATCCGGGTTGTCTGATAGAGAGGTCGCCTGCTGGTGCACCCTCAGGAATTTTTCTTGGGGGTGTATCACTTCCAACCTCTGAACGGGTGCGTAACCTAGGGGTTATCTTAGCTGACAGGCTGACACTACAGTCACAGGTGTCAGTGGTCAAGACTTCCTTTTACCATCTTAGGAATATCACTAGAGTGAAACACCCTGTTCCATCTGACTCGTTACCAACGTTGGTCCACGCCTTTGTGTCCTCACGCTTGGACTACTGCAACGCCCTGTATTTTGGGCTTTCTGGGGTTGAAATCCACCGCCTCCAGCTAGTGCAGAATGCAGCAGCACGGATTTTGACTGGGACAAGCAGGTCTTGCCACATTTCCCCGGTGCTGCGCGATCTGCACTGGCTTCCTGTTAGGTGGCGGATCACCTTCAAAGTCTGTTTATTGACTTTTAAAGCCCTACATGATCAGGATCCAGCTTATCTGAAAGATCTTCTGGTTTCTTACTGCCTGGGCCAATTACTCCGCTCGGTCGACGAGGGGTTGCTAGAGATTCCAAGAGTGAGCCTAAATTCATCTGGTTGTAGAGCTTTCTCTTATGCTGCTCCCACTCTTTGGAATTCTCTACCCCGTCGGCTGCGGCAGTGCACCTCCATGGAGGAGTTTAAGAGGATTTAAAAACTTACTTGTATCAGTCTGCCTTTTTAGATCATCGATTGTGATGTATTATTCTGAGATTGAAGTTTTTATCTGTGTTTTATCTTTGTTTTATTATGTTTGTACAGCGCCTTGGAAATTTGAAAGGTGCTTTAGAAATAAAATTTATTATTATTATTATTATTATAATCAGGCTCATTGTAATTGGGAATGTTTTACATTTTGGATGGTTTGTAAACATCTGTTGCCGCTCACATTCGAAAAAGGGCAATTTGTTCAATATACCTACCAGGGTAGCAAATAAACAAAGCAGAACAAAAGTCCCTTCACTACATGCATGTTACACTGGTGAGGTTATGGGGGAAACTGGCACAAAACCATGGACTGTCTCCAGGTGCTTCATTCAGTCTACCATGTCTGGCTGAGGTGATGGCCCAGGACTTTTTGCTGGTTGGTTCCCTCACCTCATCAGTACCACATGCATGTAGGTAGGTGACTTGCTTTTGAGTTGGAAGAACTTGGGAGGGAGTTAGACATTGGGACAGACTGTGTGTCTAGTGACTGTTGGTCAGAGTTCTATGTCTGGAGTTGGAGGATGTGGGTATTTATGTGGTTTGGATAGTTGGCATGGACCATGGGAAGTATGGCAGTGGGTGGGTACTTTTTGGAGACAACAACAGGACAACACCCCAGCAGCAGAAGAAAAGTGCAAGAACTCCAGGAAGGGCTCAGTGTTGCAGCATGGCAGTGAGAGCACCCCTTCCAAACCCAAAGTAAGTTTCAGTGGGAGGGGGTTAGAAGTGGGAAGAATGGATTCAATGAGGGGTGGAACAGGCACATGGGGCCTGTGTCTGCTTAATTGTGCATGCAGTAGGGTGATTCAGCTCAGGCCCTTACAGTAGGTTTAGTTGGGGGTGGGGGTGGGATTTAAAGCAATTGGATGTGGAATCATGAATTCCAATACCAACTCTGATGCTGATTCCAGTGGCATGACTGCCATCAGAACAGAATCAGACTCAAAATCAGAATTTCTGAAGATCCTACAGAATGGAATAAACTGATTCTGAGCATTCCTTTTAGAAAGTTAATTTCCTTGGGGAATGAAGTCACAATGGCATTTGTAACATACATGTTAGACAGCATTGTTCCAGCATACACACAATCTTTGTTAGTTTATTCTTGAGTCATACAGCAATTCTCTTGGTTGATACTGATGTCACTGGTAAGACTTCTTGCTTCATCATCAATCCTCTAGGCAATCCTCCTCTCTCTGGTAGCTTGATTATGGCTACTTGGTTCTGTACATCAGCAAGACACTCCACTATGCCATTTACCATGCACGCAGCTCCTGGAAGCAATTTCAGTGTTCCTTCCCATCCTTCTTGATAGCTCCAATCATTCCACTAATAATGTGGTTGGATTCTACCTCCTTTTTCAAGTAGGCATTGGAAACAGAAGTGTAGATGGACAAAGTCTTGTAATATTGGTCTCTGGTCATCTCTCAGCACATGTATGGCTGCCAGCCAAGGTGGTGGGGGCAAAAACCATTAGTGGTTTTAAGCATGACTTGGACAGAAAGAAGGGTATAGTGGTTGCTCAGAACATCAGAATCAGGGAGGAGAATGGAGGGGTGGGGGGAGGGCTAGAACACTAGAGGAACAGTGGACCCCATGGCTAAATATGGAACTCAGGCATACTTGAGGGACCTTTGGTCTTTTTCTGCTTTCATTGTCCATGTTTCTGAGTCAACCTTCTAAACAAGTTGGCATTGGTCCTTAAGATTGGTGTGTTGTCCAAGATATAGGCATCAATACCATATTTTCTATTTTTTTAAGGTTGTTTCATGAGAATCTCTAGGAATTTGATTTGATAGCCATCATAGGATTAACTGTATCTGCTCAAACTCCAAACAAGTCCTTCCAAAGGTAGCAAAGACACACGTCTCAGGTAAATTCTGTAGAAGGAATGGTAAATGATGAGGACCAGAGAACCACTAACATGCCTTACATCGATATCCCTTGATGGTGATAAATATAACTCACCAGTCTCTGAGGCAACTTACTTCCAGGAGAGGGAGGTCAGTTCAGTCCATTTGACAGAGTTTTGCACTGTTGGAGTCCTAATTCACTTCCTCCCTGGACTCTATTGTCAATTCTCTGCTGATTATGCCATTCTCGATGCCCTACAGGGGGCATGCCTCAGACAGCTAGTTTTGGAACCCACTTGGGAGAGAGCAATCTTAGACCTGGTACTCTCAAATGGGGATGGAGAGAGGATCTCTGATCTTGAAGTGGGTAGCCATCTGGGAACAAGTGACCACCAAATAGTGTGGTTCACGATAAACTTAACTCTAGAGTCAAGCCACACAAAAATGAAGGTACTGGACTTCAGGAGGGCTGATTTTGACAAAATGGGAGAGTGCCTCAGAAAAGCACTAGCAAACAGGCAAGAAGGTGGGGTGGAGCAACAATGGGGAAACATCAAAACCGCCATCACAGAGGCAACAAGTCTTTGTGTGAAGCAAATAAACAAATCAAAATGAAAGAAAAAAAACACTATGGTTCTCAAAAGAAGTGGTGGGGAAGGTAAGGGAAAAAAGATAGCATTCAGGAAGTATAAGGAAACACAGAAGGAGCAGGACAGAGAACTCTACCAGTTAAAGCAGAAGGAAGCGGGTAAGAATAGCTAATCAGCAGTCAGAATAGCAAAGGCCCAAACCGAGGAAAAGATAGCCAATTCGGTTAAGAAGGGGGATAAAACCTTTTATAGGTACATTAGGGAGCAAAGACAGACTAAGGCAGGGATACTGAGGCTGAACAAAGAGGAAAGTGGTTGGGCAGAGAGCGACAGTGAAAAAGCAGGGATACTGAACGAATACTTCTGCTCAGTATTCACAATGGAAAAGCAAGGGGAAATACCTAATCCAGTCAATAGATGCACTCTGGATAGGTGGCTTGATATTAGTCCTTTCACAGAAGAAAGGGTTCTGAAAGAACTCTTAAAACTGAAGGTGGATAAAGCAATGGGGCCTGATGGGATTCACCCCAGAATTTTAAAAGAACTAAGGGAAGAACTAGTAACACCACCGACTACCCTTTTTAATAAATCATGGGAGGATGGGGTGGTACCTGAGGACTGGAGGAGGGTGGATGTGATTCCCTTCACAAAAGTGGGAGCAAGACAGGGCAGGAAACTACAGACCTATCAGTTTGACCTCAGTGGTGAGGAAAATGATGGAATCACTTCTGAAGGAAAGGGTGTGTCGAGTACCTAGAGGCCAGTGGGGCTGGGACCCAGGTAGCATGGATTCACAGTGGGAAGGTCATGTCAGACAAATCTAATTGATTTCTTTGACTGGGTGACCAAAGCAGTAGACCAGGGAGGGGCTGTGGACATGGTCTACCTAGACTTTAGCCAGGCATTTGACACAGTCCCGCACAAAAGATTAATAAACAAATTAGCCAGCCTGGGAGTGGGTCCTAGGGTGGTAGCCTGAGTAAAACACTGGTTGGACAACAGGACACAGCGGGTAATAGTAAATGGAGTCCACAGTGAAGAAAGGAGGGTTACTAGTGGGGTACCACAGGGTTCAGTACTGGGGCGGTCCTTTTTAATGTCTTTATAAGTGACATTGCAGAGGGACTGGAAGGGAAAGTATGTCTCTTTGCAGATGACACAAAGATCTGCAACAGGGTTGATACACAAGGTGGGGTGGAAAGGATGAAAATGGACTTGGCAAGGTTGGAGGAATGGTCAAATGTATGGCAGCTTAGATTCAATGCAAAGAAGTGCAAAGTAATGCACCTGGGAAACAAAAACCCAGGGGAAGAGTGCACAATGGGGGGTGAGATACTGACAACAACAAAAATGGAAAGAGACCTGGGGTAGTCATATCAGATGATCTAAAGGTGGACCAGCAATGTGAGAAGGCAGTAAGGAGGGCTGGGAGGATACTGGAATGCATAGGGAGAGGCATCACCAGTAGAAAACAGGAAGTTGTTGGCCCTCTGTACAGACAGTTAGTAAGACCACATCTCGAGTGCTGTGTACAGTTCCGGAGACCCCATCTCCACAAAGACATAGACAGGGTGGAGGCTGTCCAGAGGAGGGCAACCAAAATGATGCAGGGTCTGCATCAGAAGACATATGAAGAAAGACTAAAGGAACTAAAGATGTATAGCCTCAAGGAAAGGAGGGAGAGGGGGGACATGATAGAAACTTTCAAATACCTGAAGGGAATCAACAAAGTCCAAGAGGGTAGCATCTTTCAGAAAAAGATGTGTGCAAAAACAAGGGGGCACAATTTGAAGATAGAGGGGGGACAGCTCAGAGGTAATGTGAGGAAGTATTTCTTCACAGAGAGGGTTGTGAATACATGGAACAGCCTTCCTGAGGAGGTTGTGGAGTCAAAAACAGTGGGGGAATTCAAGAATGCATGGGACAGACATAAGGCAGTTCTAGTGGGGGGTAGGAGGAAGTAGGCTGTTGGTTA
Organism: Neoceratodus forsteri; assembly: GCA_016271365.2. Classification (NCBI taxonomy): domain Eukaryota; kingdom Metazoa; phylum Chordata; order Ceratodontiformes; family Ceratodontidae; genus Neoceratodus; species Neoceratodus forsteri. Next base: position 94,154,563 of record CM057451.1, read on the forward strand.
ACTAGGATCTGCAGCTTATCCGTTAGGTAGGGAAATGGGCAGACTAGGTGGGCCAAGCGGTCCTTATCTGCCATTAAATTCTATGTTTCTATGTTTAGTCCTCTTCTGGTCAACCAGCAGGGGAGTAGCTGGATTTAGGTACCTTCAGGAGATATTTCCATCCTCTCTACATCAGTAGTAGAATATCCCTGCCCTGGACAGAGTTGAGATTCGAGGTCCATTCTGAGCAGCAGAAGAAAGAATGGGGGCATGCCGTCTTCTGGGCAGCATTGATATGTCTCACTCCCTGATCTTGAGCCATCTTTATAGCTTTCAGTTATTCTGTCAGCTCTTTCAGCTCCATCCCGGCCTCCCTAGGCATCATTCTGTGCTTATCCTCATGTGGCATTGGTTTGAAGGAGGTTAGCATTTCCCATGGTTAAGTGATTTTGATCATGGCCAAATGTGCATATAAAACAGTAGAATTGAGTTGACTAGAGCATAGGGACCTAACAACCTCTAAAGTCACGCTTTGGAGACTCTCTATCACCTTCGTATTTTCATGAGATAACTTCCGCTCTTGCATCATCTGAGTGGCCTGGCTCATTCATTTATCATATTCATCCTTCCAAGACAGAGGGTGCACCAGTAAGCATATGCAATCTCTAGCAGGATCTTGTCTCACTAGGTGATGGTAGGTTTGGTATTCAACTGTGTCCCCAGACTGCAGGCCAGGGTATGTGTATAGACCCTGGCTGGGTAGTTTTTTCCTACTGCACTCAGAAAAGAATGATGCTTTTTCTCAAACTCTGCTGGCTCTACGTGGTCCTCTGGGGCAGAGGTCTGGACTAGAATGGCTCATTACTGTCCATGGGGAGTTGTCACCATCAGCTGTTATTTGGTTGGATACTTTTGAGAGGTGAACTTCTTTTTTGCATTCCACAGGTACATTCAGATTCTTCTTGGCAGAACTGTAAAGCCCTCCCTCAGGCAATTACCTTCTCCAGGCATTTAATGGTGGTCAGTGTACTCTTTATATGATCCCTGTCAGTCTCTTTAGAGATTCCATGAACCAGAATGGCTTTAATAGGATTAATGTGCTCTGCCTGGCTTCAATTGGTTATCTTATCTTGCTTCATCCTTAAAATGGGAATTGTGAGGTACCACACAGTTTAACTGTTTCTGCACTTCAGGGTAGTTGTTGACAACATGAAAGCCCTGCAGTGCCTCCAAGTTGTAACCCTGCTCCTTTGGAAAGGTGCAGACTGGTGGATGTTTGGCCATGGCTATGCCTTTAAGCCTGAGGGTAGAGGGCCCTGGGGTTGTGCCTGTTTCTGGAGTTTGATAGGTTCATATCAGAATGACGCAGTGCCTCCTCTTGATGGGATTCTTCTGATAACAAGGTGATAGGGTAGTCACCCCGGTGGCACTGAGGGTTGGGGTGTTGGATGCCACACCTCGTGCCACGCTGGCAACCCGGGTTCGGGAGCGGACTTGGGCTGTTCGGGGTTAGCAGGGGAAAGGATCGAGCATCCAGAGGACAGCTCTCCTTTCCTGGGAGGGAAGGGGGACATTGGTCTCACTGTATGGTGACCCCTAGTGGTGACTGGGGGTATACAGCAGTCGAGTCCTGGCAAAATGCAGGGGATGGCCGCAGCAGCGCTTCTGCTGGCGTGAATGGGAGCGTTCATGCACCGTGCTGGAGCGGATTGCACTGCTAGGCCAATGGGGGTCAGTAACAAAGAAAATCCCCCTTCCCATTGGTAGGCGAAGGTGGGGTCTAGTGGCGCCGGCACCACATCCAATGCTGGGCCAAATGTGTTCTCCTGATCTCCCCTCATGCATCCACCAGACACTTAGATAGAGCGCCGGTTGGAGTTGGCAGTCCTTACTCCTTGGGAATTCACATCCGGGGTGGGGGGGTTCAGGATGTGGCATGGGGAGTGCCTGAACTGGGACAGCACCGGAACTTCAGGCAGATGGGATAAACTGGTAAGCCCCATGAGCTAGCTGGTGAGAGTCCAGTGTGGATCGGGTGCATAAAAAACAAAGTGTACAAAAAAAAAACGAAAAAAAACAAGGTGATAGGGTGTTGTCAACCAGGAAAATATTAAGAAGACAACTCCACCCTAGGCAGATAAACAGTAGCTGTATGTAAATACCCCACAACATTATACATTTTAACACAATAATTTGACACAAATGAACAGTGCACAAAGGAGTGCGATTTATTGGGGGATGGGATACGGGAACAAATATCTGGTAAGGTAAATTAGGTAAACATATATTCAAGTAATATTGAAGCAAACACAATTTCAAGTCCCACTGCCCTCCAAGTAGCAATTCTCCAACAAAGTCTGAGTTATACAGTCCCAAACAACACATATCCCAAAGTCCCTTTTATGAGTTCCCACTGTCTATCTGTGCACACTATGAGGTCACAGGTTGCAGGCCTGCAGATTTGGAATGGTGAGGTATCAATGAAGATATTTACTGGGGGATGTGGGTCCCAAATGACATTCCCAATTGCAACAATTAAAGTTTTAAATAAAAAGCCATGTCAGTTGAAGATGCATTCCACTATGGGCATATCTAAGACTGTGCAGGTCTTGCTCAGTCTAAGTCCCTATCTACAAATATTGGAAAGTTTGGACCCCAGTCTGAACTTATAACCTCTACGAGTCAGCTGCACAGCAATCACTGTGAGACATCATCCACTTGGATTCTGAAACAGGCTTGGCTAAAACTGTGAGCATCCATGCCAGTGCTGGAATTACAGGAGGGCTTGACAAGGCTCCCCCCCCCAAGCTCTGAAGGGAGCCACGGTAGCTCACACATCACTGCCATTGACGTATAATGGGAAGGGGGCTCAATTTAAAAATAGGGCTCTTATGGGCCCCCTAGCTCCTGAAGCTTACAAAGTGTAATTCTAACATTACCTGTGTCTTCTGCAGAGTAAATCAACCATATGAGCTGCTCTCCAGCACCCACTTTACAAAGTATAATGGACTTCACCAACAAAGTTTTGCCTTTGCAAGTCTACATGAAATCCCAATCACTTTGCTTTGCGGTGAAGACTACATGAAATTTGAGCCTTATATTTACTTTGCCGTGATGATTAAGCAAAGCATTGTGAGCAGAGTTCACCCACCTCAGTTTATAAACCTATAATATAACTCTCAAAAGCCAGTCTAAAAAATGTGTTAGTCCAATATACATCATCCGCAACATAGTTGTATTTTTCTCTTGCAGCTTCATCTGAACTAACAGGGTTACCACATTTCTGCACTGGAAAACGAGATGGTGGCTGATCACTACTATGTGGTCCATTGTGGATGTTTAGAATGTTTTTATCATAATTAGGCTGAGAACACAGGGATGGCAGCTGATCACTATTAGTGCAATGGGAATGTTCACATTGTTTTTATTATCATAACACTAAGAATGCAGGGATCGGAACTGATCACTACTAGCCCACTAGTAATGCTTACAGTGTTTTATTATTTGCATACAGCTTTTTCTCCCAGCCCTGGCCATCATCAGGGATATTCCCTTTTCACAGGGATGTACCCTAATGAGGTCTGTTAGCTCTCCTCCTCAAACATGTCCCAGCTCTGCATCTCCCGTAAGTTGCCCCTCCCCCATGGCGGGGCCCTGGGGGAGCCATCTTCTCCCCAGGCGATCACTGCTGTGGTCTAAGATCTAGGGCTGGCTATCACTAGGACTCAGAGGAGTCCTTGGAGCCCACGCTGTCATGCAGATGGTCATGGGACTTTCACCCCTGGTTTTCTCTCTGATAGCATCCTCCTTCCCAGACATGGAAGTAGCCTTGGCAGCGTGCAGTGACATCCTGCGGAGGAAGCAAGCTCCCTTGGCCCACCGCTGGGGTCACTGCGGCATCGTTGTCCAATGTCTTCCCTCCCTCCCTCACTACAGCGCACTATTAAGTGACAGCTGCTGCAGCAGCCTGGCCTGCCTCCCAACACCACGACCCAAGTTTACTCCTGAACGTAGGCCACTCACATGGCAGTGCAACGTGCTGCCACTGGACCATCAGGGCAGCTGTTAAAGTGTTTTATAAGAAAATAAAAAAACAGCAAAGTGGAGGCTGGCAGGGAGGGTTCTTCAGTTTGCCCCCTACAATACTCTGCAACTATTGAAGTGAGAAGTGTGTGTGTATAATGTTTGTTGACTGTTTATTCCACAGAAGAATACAGATGTGGGTAGTTGGTCTCCGATTTCTATATTTTGCCCCGTACAATACTCTGCAACTATTGAAGTGAGAAGTGAGTGTGTATAATGTATGCTGGCTGTTTATTCCACAGAAGGATAAAGATGCAGGTAGTTGGTCTGTGATTTCTATATTTTACCTCCTACAATACTCTGCAACTATTGACATCAGAAGTGAGTGTGTATACTGTTTGTTGGCTGTTTATTCCACAGAAGGATAAAGATACGAACATACGAAATGCCAGCAGAAATAGGCCTCACGGTCTATTGAGTCTGCTCATTTGTGCAGCTGCCCACCCTCTCTTCCCCTCCTCACAACAACCCCCCCCCCCACTTTGTCCCACTACTTCTTAAATCTGCCCACTGTTCTACAGGATACCACTTCCTCAGGCAGAATATTCCACTTGTCTACCTCCATTTCTTGAAAACGTTTCTCCTGATTTCCCTTCTGAATCTTCCCCTCCAATCTCAGCCAATGCCCCCTTGTGTCTCTCTCCCCCTTTTGATCTGGAAAGTCTCTTCTATATTAGTCTTGCTTATTCCATTTAAGTACTTAAAGGTTTCGATCATATCCCCCCTATCCCTTCTCTCCTCTCCTCCAAGGAGTACATGTTCAGCTCCCCCATCCTCTCCTCTTAGGATTTTCCCTCCAGTCCCTGGATCATCTTCGTTGCCCTACGCTGCACCCCCTACAACAATCTAATGTCCTTCTTCAGGAATGGATGCCAGTACTGTATGCAATATTCCAGGTGTGGCCTAACCAGTGATCTGTACAAGAGAAGGATCACCTCCCTGTTCCTGGAGGAGATTCCCCTCGCTATGCAACCCAGCATCTTGTTTGCCTTTGCAGCTGCCTTTCTGCACTGAGCTGAGTGGTTCATACTCCCCACAATAACCACCCCTAGATCCTTCTTCTCCATGGTACATTCCAACTCTACCCCTCCCAGCTGATATTTCCTCCCCTGGTTCCTAGCTCCAAAGTGCAGGACCTTGCACTTCCTGGCATTGAACCCCATCTGCCATGTTTCTGACCACTCCTGTAGTTTGGTCAGGTCCTCCTGCAGTCCTCTCCACCCTTCTATGTCATCTAGCACAGCTCCCATCTTGGTATCATCTACGAACAGACTGATCTTACTCTGGACCCTGTGTGAGATATCGGCTATGAATATCCTGAACAGTACTGATCCCAGTACCGAACCCTTCGGCACCCCACTCGCAATGTCCCTCAGTGATGAGAGTTCCCCCCCACCACTACCCTTTGCTGCCTACCCCTCAGCCAGTTGGTGATCCAATTGACCATTTTTGTCCCCACCCCTATGTATTCCAGCTTCTCGTCCAGCCTCCCATGTGGCACCGAATCAAAGGCCTTGCTAAAGTCCAAATACAGGATGTCCACTGCATGGCCCTTGTCCAGCTCCCTGGTCACCCAGTCGTAGAACTCAACTAGGTTTGTCTGGCAGGATCAGCCCAGGACAAACCTATGTTGATGACTGTCTTGGAGACCATTGTCTTCCAAAAAGGTCACTAGCCTCTCTTTTAGGATTGTCTCCATGAGTTTTCCCATGACTGAAGTGAGGCTCACCATAGTTATGAATGGGCACCACATGGGCCATCCTCCAATCTTGTGGCACGCATCCTGTGTCCAGTGATGTACTGAACAGGTCTGCCAGTGGTCCCGCCAGGATCTCCGCTAACTCCCTAAGCACCCTAGGGTGAATGCCATCTGGTCCCGGCACCTTGTCCACCCTCAGCGCCCTTATTCCTTCCAGAACCCTGTCCTCTGTAATCCTGATGTCAGTCACCCCCTTCCCCACCACCCACTCTATCTCTCCCATGTGATATCGGACCTCCTTTTTCCTCCGTGAACACAGAGCAGAAGTAACCATTTAGTGCATCTGCCTGGTCCCCCCTTCTCCACCCCATCCTTCTTAATCCTCACAATCTGGTCTTTGTTTCTCCTTCTCTCGCCAATGTATCTGTAGAAGTTATTTTCCACCTCCTTAATTCCCTGTGCCAGTCTCAGCTCCCTGGATGCCTTGGCCACCCTGACTAGCCTGGTAACCTACCTGGACTTCTTCGTGTACTCTTCCTTGTCCTCTTGCCCTCCTGATGTTTTGAGTCTCTGGAATGCTTTTCTCTTGGCCCACACCCCTTCCATGACCACCTGAGTCAGCCAACTTGGCTTCTTTGCCCTACCTTCCTTGCTCTGTGTCCTGGTACAAGTCTCAGCAGCCTCAGCTAGTCCCTTTTTAATAATACCCCATCTGTGGTTAGCAACCATGCCTGCTTGAATTCCCTCCAGTTGCCCAACCAAAATTCCCCCATCCTTTTGAAGTCCGCCCCTTTAAAATCTATCACCCTGGCACCCGTATCTCCTGTTTCTCTGCCCATATTGAGTGTGAACCATGCTGAGTGATGATCACTCCCCACTAGGGGGTCCTTCACCTCCAGATCCCTTGCAGTCTCCCCATTTGTTAGTACCAAATCCAGAGTCCTTCCATCCCTTGCTGGCTCGCGGACCAATTGCACCAAGAAGTGGTCCTGAAATGCCTCTAGTAATATCTGCTTCCTTGCACTCGTGGTGGTTGGGGTATTCCAGTCTACCCCAGATAGGTTGAAGTCACCCACCGCTACTGTGTTCTCCTTCCTAAAGACCCTTCTAATCTGCTCTGCCAACTCTCTGTTCAGGTCATCCCCCTGAGCTGGTGGCCTGTACATTACCCCCACCCTCAGTGCCCTTCTTTTGCAGTCTTGAAACTGCATCCATAGGGCCTCTGTCCTGCCCTCCTCCACCTCCTCGCTCATACACCTTATCCCTTCCCTCACGTAGATCGCCACCCCTCCTTCCCCTTAGCCCTGTCCTTCCTGAATATCCTGTACCCTGGGATCATCAAATCCTAGTCCTGATTCTGGGTGGCCCATGTTTCCGTGATGGCCACTATGTCCACCCCCCCACTGCCAAGATGTGGGTAGTTGGTCTGTGATTTCTGTATTTTGCCCCTACAGTGTTCTGCAACTACTGAAGTGAGTAGTGAGTGCATATAATGTTTGTTGGCTGTTTATTCCACAGAAGTATAAAGATGCGGGTAGTCAGTCTGTGATTTTTATATTTTGCCCCTACAATACTCTACAACTATTGAAGTGAGAAGTGAGTGTGTATAATGTATGTTGGCTGTTTATTGCACCGAAGGATAAAGATGCGGGTAGTTAGTCTGTGATTTTTATATTTTGCCCCTATAATACTCTACAACTATTGAAGTGAAAAGTGAGTGTATATAATGTATGTTGGCTGTTTATTGCACCGAAGGATAAAGATGTGGGTAGTCAGTCTGTGATTTCTATATTTTGCTCCCTACAATACTCTGCAACTATTGAAGTGAGAAGTGAGTGTGTATTACGTATGTTGGCTGTTTATTGCACCGAAGGATAAAGATGTGGGTAGTCGGTCTGTGATTTCTATATTTTGCCCCCTACAATACTCTGCAACTATTGAAGCGAGAAGTGAGTGTTTATAATGTTTGTTGACTGTTTAATCCACAGAGGGAAAAAGATGCTGGAAGTCAGTCTGTGATTTCTATGAACTCCAACTGCACCACCGTATATGATCCAAAAAATCCAGTAAACCGAAAAACCTTCAACTTTGACCTGGCCTACTGGTCCCATAATAGTTTTATAAAGAACAAAGATGGAATGTTTGTTGCAGATGGGCCCAGCAGCAGATATGCAGACCAGGTAAGGAGAGCATTTAATATTATTTTAGGGTTCTGTTGTACATACAGTATGTCTCCAGGGCATGTGCACCAAATTATCAGGCAGAAATAGTACAGTGCCCATTCCTAAAACTATATTACATAGGGAAAGAACATTATATGCAAACGAGTCTGTCAATATCCTTTATAGATGATAATTATAATTATGAACAGACACAGGAATTCTCATCAAGACTTTGAATTGTAACCTTTCTGGTGAATGATTTTCATTACTATCTTCTGACGCAGATCACGGATTACTTAAGTGAAGTGCAGATTCTATGTAACATGATTTGACCACTACCGGAATACTTTGTCATGCATAAATTTATGTCATGACAAAAGGTCCTCAAGCAATTTGGATTTTGCTACAATAAATGGCAACTTACATCACTTAACAAATTGACCGTTTGTGGACCCTAAGTATACTATACCGTAACAAAGACTCTCTCCCTCTCCCCGTACATAGGGAACTTCTAACAAAAATGATTATGCCAGTCTTTGATTACGCTGACATTGTTTACTGCACCGCATCCTCTACATCACTCTCTCAACTTCATTCCCTCTACTATGCCTTCTGTCATTTCACCTCTAACTCTGCATATAGATCCCACCACTGTTCTCTACTATCCTCTCTGAACCTCCCTCCACTCACACACAGGTGTCTCATCCACTCTATAGCCTTCCTTTCCAAATTCTGGTTCAATCTGCTCTCCACATACATCTCTTCCCTCCTCTCCCCTGCCCAACCTAAACATACTCCCTATGTTCTAGGGACTTAAGCTCTTTCTCACTCCCTACTCCATCCTTGAATATGGGCAAATCTGCTTTCCACTATCATCTCCTGTCTCTCTGGAACACTCAGTCTCCTCTCTTACTCAACTCTTCCTCTCACTCCTCTGTCGAATCGCTGCTCTGTCTCCCACCTTTCCCTACTTGCTCCCATAACATCTCTTAGCACTTGAAATGTTTGTTCCCTGTTGTAATAACACTAATTTTAAGTTACTCTGTACCGTTTGCAGTTGTCTCATTGCACTTGAAATGTTTGTCCCTTGTTGTAACTACTCCAATCTTTGATACACCATTCCATTGTACAGTTGTCTCTCTGCATAGCCTGTTTTGCTGTATTGTATTCATTTAAATATTTTATAATGCTTACTATTGTGTAATTTTGTACTGAATGCCTTGTACTGTATACAGTGATTCCCATGCTCCCTGTCCCCCGGGTCGCACCTGGAGATGAGCCTTGGCTCAGTGTGCCTTTCCCAGTCACTAAATGTTTAAATAAATAAAAAAAAAATAAGTGCAGGTATTCCTTTTGTTTGCTTGTTGTGGGCTGGCTACCCTTTCCTGCACCATGGTGTGTATTGTATCGCGCTGCCGTTTTGTTAATATAAATGTATGTCATCACTACTTATTTTCCATCTATGTGAACCAAAATTTGGAAAATGTTTAAAAAAAAAAACCTCTACTAGGCATGTTAAAGACTATTTTCCATCTATATGAATCAAAATTCAGAAAATGTTTCGAAAGCTGCTTTTTCTTTAACGTTAAATTGTCACATCAAAGTAGTGTATTGGCACATTGATAAAATTGTAGAGACTGATATCGCCACACCTGTGTGTAACAAAAGCTGTTATACACTGTTGGAATGTTAAGGGCCAAGCCTTTCCAACCATGTACAACATAAATTTTAAGATGCCTGATTAAGAGGCTATTTGCTTCTAAAGTTGCAGTGTCATTACCAATATAAAGACAATAAATCAATATAAATGTTAATATATCAATACATAAACATTACAAGTTAGCCTGTTCTAAAGATACATTCTTTGTCAATGACTAACTTTGGAACTGTGTTGGCTATGAATTTAATGAAATCCTGGACATACTGTAGCTATATCACAATGATGCAGTTTTACATTGTTAAAACACTTTTAAATATGTGCAGCACAAGTGTCCTCGGGGGTGTTTTTCTTATATTCAAAAAGACCATCCAGGGTGGCTAGTTGACATAGTAAGTGGTGCTGAGCACCCTGGAATCCTCTTCCTTCAGAGGGCACTTAAATCACAGTTGCTACCAAGTGATGGGGTCCATGTAGGTGTTCAAGTTCAAGCAGCACACATTACATTATACTGTACTTTATGGCAGAAAAGCAGCATTGTTTTATGTACTATTGACATAGATGACAACCATATGGTCTTACAGGTATAGTTTCATGTGGTACAGTAGATCTGGATAGAGTATCAGCCAACAGTTCATCTTTTTACATAGATACATAGACACTAATGGCAGATAAGGGCCTATGGCCCACCTAGTCTGCCCATTTGAGCTTGTAAGTTCACTTTATGTTTTTCTAGAAGTCTGTTGCCACTCCTCTGGCAGGGTGTTCCACTTGTCCACCACTCTTTAGGTGAAGAAAGCCTTCCTCACATTTTCCCTGACTCGCCCTTCTTCCAACTTCATCCCATGCCCTCTAGTCCTGGAACATGTTTTTTTGATAGAAAATAGTGTATTCCTGCATCCTGTTCCTCCCTGTAAGATACTTGTATGTCTCTGTCATATCCCCTCTCTCCCTTCTCTCGAGAGTACATATTCAAGCCTTTCAGCCTGTCCTCATAGGACTTGTGATGCAATCCCTGTACCATCTTTGTTGCCCTCCTCTGAACCTTCTCTACCCTGTCTATGTCCTTGTAGGTAAGGTCTCCAGAACTGCACAGTGTACTCCAGGTGCGGCCTCACTAGTGTCTTGTATAGTGGAATTATGACCTCCCTTTTCCTGCTGGTGATGCCCCTGCCTATGCATCCCAGCATCCTATTTGCTTTACCTGCTGCCTTGTCACACTGTTTTCCTACCTTGAGGTCATCAGAGATGATAACCCCAAGGTCCCTTTCCTGCTTGGTGCATGCTATAATCTCACCCCCAACTGATATGTTGTTCCAGGGTTTTTGTGCCCCATATGCATTATCTTGCACTTCTTCACACTGAAATTCAACTGCCAAAACCTTGACCATTCTTCAAGCTTCTGCTGGTCCCTCCTCATTCTGTCTACACTCTCTGGCATGTCCACTCTGTTACAGTGCTTCGTGTCATCAGTGAACAGGGAAATTCTGCCTTCTAGGTCCTTCGTAATGTCACTGATGAAGACGTTGAATAGAACCGGTCCCAGCACTGATCCCTGTGGTACCCCACTGGTCACTCTGCCCTCTGTGGAGTGACAGCCATTTACCACCACCCTCTGTGTCCTGCCACCCAGCCAATTACCTACCCACTGCACTACTGTCCTGCCCACTCCCATATTCTCCAGTTTATTTATTAGCCTTCTATGTGGCACAGTGTCAAAGGCCTTGCTGAAGTCCAAATAGGCCATGTGCACTGCCCTCCCCTGAACCACCTCCCTTGTCACCTAGTTGAAAAATTCAATGAAGTTGGTCTGGCATGACCTCCCCCCAGTGAAACCATGCTGCCTTGGGTCCTGTAGTCCGCTGGCAACCAGATGTTCTACCAATCTCTCCTTCAGTAGTGCTTCCATGATCTTCCCCACTACTGAGGTCAGGCTGACTGGTATATAATTCCCTGCTTCCTCTTTGTTCCTGCTTTTGTATAAGGGGACTACATCTGCTGTCCTCCAGTCTTTATGTACGTCCCCTGTTTCCAGTGATTGGCTAAACAGGATTGCCAGAGGTTCAGTCACCACCTCTCTTAGTTCTTTAGGACCCTGGGGTGCACCCCATCTGGCCCCATTGCATATCCACTCCATCCTTCCATTCCTTTGTCCATTCCATTCTCCCCTTCCCTTCCTTGTTCACATTTCCATCTTCTCCTCCATCCACCTCCATCCCCATCCTCCCTTCAGTCTCACTATCCCTCCCTTTGCCCTTCTTTTTCCCTTATGTACCTGTAAAAGGTTTTGTCCCCTCTACCCACTGATTTTGCAATACACTCTTTTGTTTGAGCTTTGGCTTCCCTTACTGACCTCCCTGCCTCCCTTTGCTTCTTCTGGTACTTCTTCCTGTCCCCTTCTGCCTGTGTCTCTTTGTATTGCCTAAATGCGATCTTTTTGGCTTTCACTTTCTCTGCTACCTCCTTGGAAAACCATAATGGCCTCCTCTTCCTTTTCCCCTTGATAACCTGCTTAATGCATAATTATGTTGCTCTTGTAATCCCCATTTTAAATATTGCCCACTGTTCCTCAACCCCTGATTTCCTCCCCATTCCCATTAATGCCTCTTTCAAGTATCTCCCCATCTTCCTAAAGTCTGCCCCCCCCCCTAAAATTCAGGATACGTGTTTTTGTGCAGTTTGGTTCTGCTCCTTCTGTGATTTCAAACCACAGTGATCAGTGGTCACTGTTCCGCAGGTGCCCCCATTGTTACCCCATCACACTGTCCCCGTTTGTGAGCACAAGGTCCAGTATTGCCTTCTGCTGAGTTGGTCCCATGACCAGTTGCTTAGGAAGGCACCTTGAAGGGAGTCCAGGATAATCTGCTCCTGGTTGATGCTGCTGCTGGAAGGCTCCAGTCCACGTCTGGAATATTGAAGTCTCCAACTAGCACCACCTCACCCTTGTCTGCCATCCTTTGGATGGCTAGCATCCGCTCCCTGTTTCTTCCTCCTGGGCTGGTGGTCTGTAGACCACTCCTGTGTGGATGGCTGGCCTCATTTTCCTTTCCAGCTTAACCCACAGTATCTTTCCCTCATTTTGTTCCTCCTGGATCTCTGTGGCCTTTATGCCATCTTTCACATAAAGTGTCACTCCTCCTCCCTTCCTGCCTACCCTGTCTCTTCTGAATATGTTGTAGCTGGGTATGGCCATCTCCCAGTCACGGTTATCATTACACCAGGTCTCTGTAATGGCCACAATGTCCAGGTCTGACTGCACCATGGCAGCCTCCAGATCCTCCATCTTGTTGCTAAGGCCCCTGGCATTGGCACACATGGTGTTCCATGATGTGAACTCCCTAGACTGTTTAGCTATTCTACTCCAGTCCCCTCCCTGGTTGTCCTTTATCCCTGGTTCTCCCTGCTGTCTGCCCTTCTGCTGAATTTTGCCCCTTTCTGCCTATCCACCCCTTGGGTGCTTATCTCTATCTTTTGCACACTGCTTTGTAGAGATATCCACTCCTCCTGTTCACTGATTCCACTTCCTGATCTTACGTCACATTCCTGGTAAGTTCAGATGAGGGGACTCAGGTAATGATACTCTTGATGGCTATAACCTCTTCATGGTACTTATTCTTCCCTAGATAAGCAGCTACATCAGATGAAGTCCATGGGAGGACTGATCCCATTTTCAAGTGTATATCATAATTTTCAAATAAATAGGGGAAGCTATAGAAACATAGAAACATAGAAGTTGACTGCAGATAAGGACCGCAAGGCCCATCCAGTCTGCCCATTTCTTTTTCTACCTTATAAATGTGCCATCGGCCTTTGCTCTGTCAGTGACCTATCTATTCATAGTCATTTGTATTGCTCCCTTATGCCTATCCCATGCCTGTTTGAAGCCCTGCACTGTATTCATAGCCACCACTTCTTGTGTGAGCCATTCATGCATCTACCACCCTTTCTGTGAAAAAAATTTCCTCACATTCCCCTTAATCGGCCTCCCTCTAATCTCATGCTGTGTCCTCTTGTCCTACTATTTTTCTTATATTTAAACATGTTAGACTCTTTCACCTTGTTTATGCCCTTAAGGTGTTTAAATGTCTCGATCATATCACCTCTCTCCTCCTTTGCTCAAGGGTATACATATTGAGCTCCGTTAATCTGTCCTCATATGTCTTCTGATGCAGTCCCTGCACCATTTTGGTTGCCTTCTCTGGACTGCCTCAATTTGGTTAATGTCCTTGTGAAGGTGTGGCCTCAATACTGCACTAGTACTCAGATGGGGCTAACCAATGTCTTGTACAGAGGGATTATTACACTCCTCTTACGACTTGTGATACCCCTACTAATACACCCCTAACACCCCTAGCCTTACCTACTGCTTTAGAGGTCTGCTTGGATGATTTTGGTCATCAGTGATGATGATGCCCAAGTCTCTTTCTTCCTTTGTGACTGCTAGCAACTCCCTCCCAGCCCTATAAGTGGCTTCAGGTTTCTCTTCCCTATGTGCATGATTTTGCACTTCTTTGCATTAAATCCCAGTTGCCACTCTTCTGACCATTCTGCTAGTTTATCCAGATCTCTTCTCATTCTGCCCACCCCATCTGGATCATCTACTCTGTTGCAGATCTTGGTGTCATCTGCAAACAGACAAGCCTTACCCTCTAGTCCATCTGCGAGGTCACTAATGAAGATGTTGAATAGGACTGGCCCCAGGACTGATCCCTGAGGTACCCACTTGTGACTTGCATCTCTTCTGACTGTATACCATTTACCACCACTCTCTGTTTCTGCTAGTCAAGCAGTTTGCCACCCAGTTGACCAACTTCTGACCCACCCCGAGCCTACCTAGCTTATTTATCAATCTTCTATGTGGAACAGTGTCAAAAGCTTTGCTGAAGTCAAGGTAGCGACATCAACTGCTCCCCTGGTCCACCACTCTGGTTACCCAGTCAAAGAAATCTATGAGATTAGTTTGACAGGACCTTCCTTTGTAAACCCATGCTGTCTTGGATCCTGTGCCCCTATGATTCCAGGTGTTGCACTATCCTTTCCTTAAGGTGCCTCCATAATCTCTTGCCCACTACTGAGGTAAGACTGACCGGTCTGTAGTTCCCGCCTCCTCCCTGCTACCACTCTTGTGGGTGGGAATCACATGAGCCCTTCTCCAGTCTTCTGGGACCTCTCCTGTGCTCAGAGACTCACTAAACAATTCTGCTAAAGGCTCTGCTAGTTCCTCCTTTAGCTCCTTAAGTACCCTGGGATGTATGCCATCAGGTCCCATTGCCTTATCCACCCTGAGCTTAGCAAGCTCTTGTAGGACCCTTTCTTTTGTGAAGGGCATAGTGCTCACCTCCCTCCCCTGTGTCCATGATGCTGAGCTGTGGGCCCTGCCCTACCTTCTCTTCAGTAAATACTGAGCAAAAGTATCTATTTAGGATAGATGCCTTTACAGGGTCCTCCTCCTCACATGCTCCCTTTTCTCCATTAAGCTTAGCAATACCCCTCTGGACTTTCTCCTTTCACTAATGTATCTATAGAAAGTCTTGTCACCTTCTTTACTGTCCGTGCTAGTGTTTCCTCAGTTTGGGACTTTGCCTGCCTTACTGCCTTACCTGCTTCCCTTAGGGCAGTTTGGTATGCCTCCTATCTTCATCCCGCTGTGTTCCCTTATATTTTCTGAAGGCCAGCCTTTTGGCTCTGACCTTTTCTGCTACTGTATTTGAGAACCAAAGTGGTTTCCTTCTTCTTTACACTTCCTTTTCTGTCTAACACAATGGGATGTTGCTTCAAGTATTGTATCCTTAATGCTTGCCCACTTTGCCTGTACCTCCTCACCTGTGTTTCTTTTTGCCAGGGCTAGCTTAACTCTGTTGGCCATCTTATCAAAGTCAGCTCCTCTGAAGTCCCATATTTTGCCTTGGAATGGGATGATTTAGATGTAGTAGCCAAATTGAACCATACCATGTGATGGTCACTGGCCCCAGGTGACCTTCTACCTGGAGATCTGTGATCCTTCTTTGTTAGTCAGTACTAGATCTAGGATAGCCCTGTCTCTTGTGGGTTGCTGTACCAGTTGTTTGAGGCCTCCACGGGGAATCCACTATGTGTCTAGTTCTGGCCGATGTTCCTGCTGGTATTGACCAATCTGTATCTGGCATGTTGAAGTCTCCCATTATCAGAACCTCCCCTTTAGCTGTCATGTTTTGTATATCTTCTAACAGTAATGTGTCTATGTCCTCATGAAGCTAAATAAAGAAAATACAATAATGTAATTTGAAATGTGTCTAAATATTGCGTTATTTAAAGTTGTCTTGAGCTATCAGTGGCTCTTTAAAGATGCAGTTCTCTGTAAATAGTTCTATTGGCTCATAATAAAAATACAGTACATCCCACTCAAAAGCATACCTGATAAACATGTAGCCCGCATAAATGCATAAAATTTCAAAGTCCCAATTTTTTTCCTGTACTTCCTATTTTAAATAGACCTGTTTAACGCATATAAGGATCCCTTTTAAATGCATATTTTTGCCCTCAGTTTTGTTGTTCAAGTATGGAATGATTGGCCCTATTTTACTGACACTGCCTGTAGTTGCCTTACTAATTAGCAAGTAATTGTTTGTTAATTGGCTGCTCTATTAAAATGAAGTGTTAATCACTTACTTCAGCCTTTTAACCATCAAACCCAAGTCACAGAAGCACCATTCCTCACTCTGAAATCAAAGCAAAGAACCCAAAAGAATGTCACAGAAGCACTTTACATGAATCTCAGAAATACCCTCCGCCACATAGGAATCAGACCAAAGAATGCCACAGCATGTCACAAATTACTTTATCCCAACCAAACAAGCACTTAAGTGCTGCTGGCATTTCTTTTTCCCACCCAGCCCCCTGGCACATACTGTAAGTTACACTCACCATTAAAAGAATACAAGATCTGATAAATGCATAGTCTTCTTATATGCATATTTCTTTGCTGGTCCCAAGGGTATGCGTTTAAGAGGGCTGCACTGTACAATAATCCAGTTTTGTAAGAACAGAGGGCTCTTTTTTAAATACAACAAAGAAACATAGAAAACTGACAGCACTGGAAGGCCTCATGATCTTCTATCTAGTCTGCCCTGTGAGGCTGTACATGCACCCTAGGGGTCCATTACCATTCCCCACCCCATCCTCCCCAGTTCCCGTAACCAGTCCCATCCCCTCTTGAATCCCTTTACTGTTTCTGTGCTTCCACCTCTGTGGGCAGAATGTTCCAATTTTCCATCACCCGCTCTGTGAAGAAGTACTGTTTTTTCCTCTTCCATTGGCAGCAGATCTGACCGCCTGCTGCCCATTTCTAGCTGTCATGCTGCTGCAGTGGAAATAATTTACCACTTAGTTTCCTCATCTATACCCCAGTGAGGATGTCAGGACAAGGACCAAAGTCCAGGCTATTACATGTGTGAGCACCCCCAGTTGAGCGCCAAATGACATTCTCCCCATCCTACACCATAGCTGCCACGCCATCATCCTGCACCCTCACAGGTGGTAGTATCAGAGAGAGGTGTTGTTTGTTTCTCTCCTTCCCTGGAGGAGTAGAGTGTCCATTGGGATGTACAAGTCTCCTCCTCCTCCTAGCTTTCTACTGACATCCCTGGCTCATTCCCAAACCTAGGTTGTCTGCGTCCCAAGCGGTAGCCCTATTGCTAGGCCAGAGAGCTGGCAATAGAAGTACTTTCTCGCTATTTTTTTCATTGATTTTTAACCGAGAAAAACTACATACTGTAGTTGATCCCCAAGGTACACATAGCAATGGTACAGTACCAATACATTACATCAGGGTTCTTCACATGTACATGCAGGGTCATGAGGAGTGCACACCAACAGATTTATAAAAAGAGCAACATACATTTATCATTCAATCAATCAATCAAGTCTTTATTTAACCAGGCATTCATCGTTGAGCAGAAGCTCATTTGCAAGATGGACCTGGGTGGAGCATGAACAATTGTATATACATGTCAACACAGGTATTTACAAGGCAATACAGATAATACTCTTTACAGAGAGGAAGAAAAAGAAGTTCATATGTACATAGAATTATACAGATATTGTACAGATTACAGGGTATTTACATACATAGAAGTGTCTATAGGAAGATAAAGCAAGTTATCTAAGGTTGCAGGAGGAAGTACGGAAGGAAAAAAATATATACACCAGGCAGAGGAGAAGGTAGGGGGGAAGGGAGGGAGGGAGGTAGGGGGAGAAAGGCTAGGAGGGCACGGTGCACAGAGAGAAGTTGGTAAAATGGGCTGTAGAGAAGGTGGATGGAGAAAAGGAGTATGTGTGAGCCCCGGGATTGAATGCTATGAAGTACAGAGCATGGTAGAATGTCACAACTCAGGGTAGTGAGCTCCTATCCGAGGTTGGGAAAGGAAGAATAAGGAGATGGACGGGCCTAGTGTTGATAAGACAGGGGGATAAGAGAGAGAACAATTAGGCTTGTGAGGAGCAGGCTGGGGGTCAGTACTTAAAATTGGGTCTAGGCGTGGCTATATACCAGTGCAGACACCGGTACTGGGTCTGAGTGGGTAAAGCAGTTACATACTTCTTTGATTGTATAGAAATAAAGCATCTTGAAGACATTTATACCAATTAGAGTGCTTAATTTCAGGGTTTTTTGTAGATCGTTCCATAAGGTAGGTAGCAAGAAGCTTAGGCTGCCATGCCGAAGTGGGATTTTGCTTTGGGTACTTTAAGTGTAATATCTGAGTAACTTCTTAATGCATATTTCCCAGTTATACTCAGGGGAAGACAGCAGGAGATATAATAAGGCAGCTTATTAGAGGTGACTCTATATTTAGCAGAAAAGAAGCCATATGAGCCAGATATCCTGTGGATGTTCAATAAATGCTTGTACATATGTTAATAGTTAAGCCTCTACTAGGCATATTAAGGTCCACCAGTAGCAGTGAAATGCTAATAAATGTTTCTTCTGTACTCAACTGCCTCTGAGCTCCAGGTCCAACCTGACACTAAAATTAATAACAGCTTAATCTCACTCTTAAACTAGCCTAACTTCAATGAATGGGGGGGTGGGCTATTAAGCCAGAAGTTAAGCTATGGCCCCCATGAACTAATCATAAGTTGTGTCCCTCTGCACAGTTTCTTAAACATTGAAAGAAGATTTTAACTTATCTGCGAAACAGACTGCTAAAGAGGAACAATGTTTTTAAACACTGCTCACTTTCCTTAAAACACTGAACTGAACCAGAGAAAGAATAGTTAATAGGCAATTACGGACCTACAGTAATATGATTTGCAAGTATGGGGGGAGGAGGGATCAGCTCAAGTGAAGCCATACAGATGGTGCCATCTTCCAGATGGGATATCTCATCAGGGATGTAGCCGGGGATTTCAGATCTGCACACCAAGTGGACTTCAGTATCAGGCAGCCTCTAGCTGGAATTGTCTCCCCCCGTTTCTACGTGAATTAACAATCACTGACAATGTTTTTAAAAATGGTTTGAATCACGAACTTAGTTTTCACTGCTATTGTAACAGGTGAAAATAATGAAGAGGTTAAATGATCATTTGCCTGTTTCTGACGTTATTGTAATAATTGTAATGTATTGTATTTTTTTATATGTTTTGTATTTTTGTATTATAACATTTGTAAAGTTGTAATTGTTTTTTGTATTATGTAAACAGGTAAGCCTTGTGAATAGAGATTTTCGGACCCCTAATGGCTTTATCACTGTATAAATAAAATTTTACCTTACCTTACCTACCACTGCTACCCCATCCCCCCTTGTTAGGGTGATCTACCCCCCTCCCCCCAGGGTGTAGCCAGACAATATACAAATGTACACCAGGATTGTGTTTGTTGCCTCATTTGGCACAATGAATACAACTTTTGTATCTCATGACAGTGGTTGTTGCCATGCATGGGTAAATACAAATGCCATGCATTGTTCCCTAAGACACCCACATGTCACAAACTCACTCAGCCAGTCAGCCCTCTACTCCCAAATTGCCAACCTCTGAGCTTATGATTTGTGGACAGTGAACAGAAGAAGGTAACCCTCTTGTCTGTTTTGTGGGTTCAAGTCACCTTAGTCTTAAGTTCTGGAGAGATTCAAACTGATAACCTCTTGTTAGCATACCCAATTATCAGGCTCAGATAATTCTGTCTTTGGGGGGGGGGGGCAGATATCATTGCCTATGGGCACCCAACCAGGTCTTTCAAATGAACTCTTAGAACTCTATGCAAAACTTTAGAGAACTCTATCCGTTTCCCAGTTTAGTATATCAATACGCCCATACACAGTGTTAACTGTAACCTTTAAAAGATCCACTTAAATAAAGAGAAATGTCAAGGCACTCCAGGCAGTCTCCATTATAAAATATATCTTTACTTTAAAATATCAAAACAGAACAATAAATACAGAACAAATATCCCAAACACACACAATCTTAAAAACAAACCAGGTTTTTAAAGTACAAACTAATCTCTCCTATCCACATAATACTTATCTCCTACAGTGCTGATGTTGTCCTTCTTCTCTCAGCCAGAAATAAAATAAAATGTGTCTCTCTAAGCTTGCTCAGTTGGATAAAAGCAGTCCTGAGCTGGCCTGCTCTCTGAGGTCATTAAACTCCACCTTGGAGTGTTAAGTTATATTTTACAGCACAGGATGTCCCAACAAGATTTAAAAAAAAAATAAGTGACATACTCAATTTCTCTCTCCTCAGGTTAACTGGTCAGAACTGGTATTTTTTTCTGCCACACACAAACAGTTTCTGTGATGTCCTTCCAAAGCATCCTGGGAATGTGTATTGGACCTTCCAAATTCATCTGGTTCCTTGTTATCTACACATCAAAGGTCTTTCTGATGTAATCCAAGGGCTCCCTGAGACACCCCTCCCAGCACAGGTTCTTCCTGGCAACTATTGCAAGTCAAAGGATCTCCCTGAGGGCATAATAAAGTGGATACTTTGGTTCCTGCCTTCAAAGAAAATTTAACAAAGGAATTGCATTTTAAATAGCTGTAGATTTAGCAATGTCCTGTTCTTTGAACTTATCCCTGGTTTTTTTTGGATGTGTCAATTCAGCAAGACTATGGGTCTTCTGACTCCCCTTCCCTTACATAAATTATATGTAATACATCGATCAGAATCAGTGGTCCAAGTGTGACGATTCCTCCCCACCTAGACTGAATTTGGGGGATCTATCCCCTACATGGGATGAGCTTCCCAAATCAGTTCATTCCTCATACACATGGGACAAACCATCTTAGTTCTGATTCTTGGCTCCAGCCCTATGTACGATTTTCAAATCATACCCTTGTAAAGCAAGACTCCATCTGAGCAGTCTGCCATTGTTTTTCCCCATTTGCATCAGCCAAACCAGGGGGTTGTGGTCAGTCTGCACCACAAAAGGCTGCCCATACAAGTATGGCTCCAACTTCTTTAGGGCCCACACTATGGCAAGACACTCCCTTTCCACAGTAGAGTACGCTTGCTCCCTGGGAAGCAGTTTTTTACTCAGGTAGGCAATGGGGTGGTTCCTCCCTTCGCTGGATGTCTGACTTAGTACTGCCCCAATACCCACCTGTGAGGCATCCGTCTGAACTATAAAAGTTTTGCTATAGTCCAGACTTGTCAAAACAGGAGCACTGCACAGTACCTCCTTCAGTTTGGTAAAGGCTTCCTCACAGGCTGGGCCCCAGGTGATTTTCCTTGGCATGTCAGATAGGGGAGCAGCCAGGGCGCTGTAATTAGGTACTAACTTTCTGTAGTACCCTGCTGTCCCTAGAAAGCTCCTGACCTGCTTCTGGGTTTCTGTTCTGGGCCATTCCTGGAGCACCTCTATCTTTATTTCACTAGGACGGAACTGTTCGTGGCCTACCACATGCCCAAGGTATGCCACTTCCCCCATGGCCACCTGGCACTTCCCGGTTTTGACAGTGAGCCCAGGCCTCTGTATTCTTCCCAGCACTTCCCTAAGGTGTGAAAGGTGTTTCTCCCAGCTGGTACTGAAGATGGCAATGTCATCCAGGTATGCCATGGTGTACTCCTCAGCACCATTTAACACCTGGTTCACCAACCTTTGGAAAGTGGCCGGGGCATTCTTCATTCCGAAAGGCATTACTTTGAACTCAAATAAGCCTATCAGAGTGATGAAGGCCGACCTCTCCCTAGCTCTGTCCATCAACCCTACCTGCCAATACCTCTTTGTCAGGTCAATGGTCGTAAGGTAGGTCACCCTCCCACTTGTCCAGGAGTTTGTCCGTCCGGGGCATCGGGTGGGCATTTGACTTCATGACTGTATTCAGTCCACAATAGTCTACACAGAAATGGTTTGAGCCATCTGGCTTGGACACAAGGACTACGGGTGAGGCCAAAGGACTGTGGGATCTCTGGATTACCCCTAAATCCAGCATCTCCTACACTTCCCTCCTAACGTCCTTTTGAACAGCCTCTGACACCCGATATGCTGTCTGCCGTATGGGCGTCTGTGTGCGCCTGTCTCCACATTGTGTGTTGCTAAGGGGGTTAGTACAGGTTTGACGCTAAACAAGGGGGCAAAGTCTGCTAAAACCTCCCTCACTTTCTGGTTCTGGTCCGGGTTCAGCTGGGGAGACAATTTTACTGCCTCCACAGAGGACTGTCGCTTACTTTCCTCCAGCAAGTCCAGAAGGGGGTCTCCTTTGTCCGTCCTCTCCCCATGACTACACACTGCGAACACCATGTCAGCCCTATTTGCATATGGCTTCATCACGTTAACATGGTACATCCTTTCTGTCTGTCTATGGTCAAGTAACTCCACAATGTAGTTTACGTCATTTGCCTTCCTAACCACTTTGTACGGGCCTGCCCACTTAGCTTGCAGCTTGTCTTTCCGGACTGGAATAAGGACCATGACTTCCTGACCCTCCATATATGAGCGAGCTCTGGCTCTGCAGTCATACCATACTTTTTGTTTCTGTTGGGCAGCTACCAGGTTGCTCTGGGCTGTCCCCATAAGTTCCTTCAGCCTTTCCCTAAACCGTAGGACATAATCCATAATGGGAGTTCCCTGGGTGGTGTGCTTGCCTTCCCAGTCCTCCCAGATCAAGTCTAGGGGCCCACGTACCTGGTGTCCATACAAGAGCTCAAAGGGGGAAAATCCTGTTGACTCTTGGGGCACCTCCCTGTATGCGAACAACAGGTGGGGAAGGTATTTCTTCCAGTCCCTCCCATGCTGTTACATAGAAACATAGACTTTGACGGCAGATAAGGACCGCTTGGCCCACCTAGTCTGACCATTTCCCTACCTAGAAGATAAGCTGCAGATCCTATTTAACCAACAGCCTATTTCTTCCTACCACCCCATAAAAATTGCTTTATGTCTGTTCCATGCATTCTTGAATTCTCCCAAAGTTTTAGACCCCACAACCTCCTCAGAAAGGCTGTTCCATGCGTCCACCACCCTCTCTGTGAAAAAATACTGCCTCACATTGCCCCTAGAGCCCCCCCATCTTCAAATTGTGTCCCCTTGTTCTTGCACATCTCTTTTTCTGAAAGATGCTACCCTCTTGGACTTTGTTGATTCCACTGAGGTACTTAAAAGTTTCTATCATGTCCCCCCCCTCCCTCCTTTCCTCAAGGGTATACATATTAAGCTCCTTTAGCCTCTCCTCATATGGCTTCTCTTGCAGACCTTGCACCATTTTAGTTACCCTCCTCTGAACTGCCTCCATCCTGTCTATGTACTTGCGGACATGGGGTCTCCAGAACTGGACACAGTACTCCAGATGGGGTCTCACCAACTGTCTGTACAGGGGGATAACAACTTCCTGTTTTCTGCTGGTGATGCCTCTCCCTATACATCCCAGTATCCCCCCAGCCATCCTTACTGCCTTCTCATGTTGCTTGCCAACTTTAAGGTCATCTGATATGATTACTCCCAGGTCCCTTTCCATTTTTGTTGTTGTTACTACCTCCCCCCCCCATTGTGTAATCTTCTTATGGGTTTTTGTTTCCCAGATGCATTACTTTGCACTTCTTTGCATTGAATCCAAGCTGCCATACTTCTGACCATTCCTGCAACCTTGCCAAGTCCCTTCTCATCCTTTTCACGCCTCCTTGTGTATCAACCCTGTTGCAGATCTTTGTGTCATCTGCAAAGAGTCATACTTTTCCTTCCAGTCCCTCTGCAATGTCACTTATAAAGACATTAAAAAGGACTGGACCCAGTTCTGAACCCTGCGGTAGCCCACTAATAACCCCTCTTTCTTCAGAGTGGACTCCATTTACAATTACCTTCTGTGTCCTGATGTTCAGCTAATGTTTTACCCAGGCTACCACCCTACGACCCACTTCAAGGCTGGTTAATTTGACTACTAATCTTTTGTGTGGGACTGTGTCAAATGCCTTGCTAAAGTCTAGGTGGGCCATGTCCACAGCCCCTACCTGGTCTACTACTTTGGTCACCCAGTCAAAGAAATCAATTAGATTTGTCTGACATGACCTTCCCACTGTGAACCCATGCTGCCTTGGGTCCTGTGCCCCACTGGCCTCTAGGTACTCAACAATTCTTTCCTTCAGAAGTGATTCCATCACTTTCCTACCACAGAGGTCAAACTGACAGGTCTGTAGTTTCTGCCTCTGTCTTGCCCCACTTTTGTGAAGGAAATCACATCAGCCTTCTTCCAGTCCTCAGGTACCATACCATCCTCCCATGATTTGTTATAAAGGGTAGTCAGTGGTGTCACTAGTTCTCTGCTTAATTCTTTTAGAATTCTGGGGTGAATTCCATCTGGCCCATTGCTTTGTCCATCTTCAGTTTTAGGAGTTCTTTCAGAACCCTTTCTTCTGTGAAAGGACTGGGATCGACCCCCCTCTCCAGAGTGCTTCTGTTAATTGGATTAGGCTCCTCCCCCACTTCCTCTTTTGTGAATACTGAACAGAAGTATTCATTCAGTATCCCTGCTTTTTCACTGTCACTCTCTGCCCACCCACCATCCATTCTATTCAGCCTCACTATCCCTCCCTTTGTCTTTCTATGCTTCCTGATATACCTATAAAAGGTTTTATCCCCCTTCTTAACCAAGATGGCTATCTTTTCCTCAGTTTGTGCCTTTGCTATTCTGACTACCCTCCCTGCTTCCTTCTGCCTTAACTGGTATAGTTCTCTGTCCTGCTCCTTCTGTGTTTCCTTATACTTCCTAAATGCTATCTTTTTCTCCTTAACCTTCACCACCACTTCTTTTGAGAACCATAGTGGCTTTTTCTTTCATTTTGATTTGTTTATTTGCTTCACACAAAGGCTTGTTGCCTCTGTGATTGCAGTTTTTATTTCCCATTGTTGCTCCACCCCTCCTTCTAGCCTGTTTGCTAGTGCTTTTCTAAGGCACTCTCCCATCTTGCCAAAGTCAGCCCTCCTGAAGTCCAGAACCCTCACTTTTGTATGGCTTGACTCTGTAGCTGAGTTTATCATGAACCACACTGTTTGGTGGTCACTTGTTCCCAAATGGCTACCCACTTCTAGATGTGAGATCCTCTCACTGTCCCCATTTGAGAGTATGAGGTCTAAGGTTGCTCCCTCATGAGTAGGTTCCAAAACTAGCTGTCTGAGGCATGCCACCTGAAGTGCATCAAGAATGGCCCTGCTTTTGGATGTGGCTGCAGCAAAGGTGCTCCAGTTAACATCTGGCATATTAAGGTCCCCCATCAACAGTATCTCACCTTTCTCTGCCATCCTAAGTATGCCTTCTATCATATCCTTGTCCATTCCCTCCCCCTGACATGGGGGTCTGTATACAACCCCTGTGCAGATTGTGGTGCCATTTCCAGTCTCTAAGGTGACCCACAGTGCCTCCTCTCATCCCTGTTTACTCTTTTGTTCAGTTGCTCTTATCCCTTCCCTTACATAGAGAGCTACTCCCCCCCATCTTCTGCCCTCCCTGTCTGTCCTGTAGGTTGTGTACCCTGGTATGTTAACATCCCAGTCATGGTTCTCTGTGTACCATGTTTCTGTGACTGTGAATCTCTTTTCAGCAAATGCCCAGAGCATTGACTTTAGGGTACTATTGAATCATTCCACAAGTCCATTGGCTTGTGGGTGATATGATATCATGCATCTCTACACCACCCCACACTTCTTCCATAGACATTTCATTATGTCTGACATGAAGGAACCCCCTCGATTGGTGATTACCTCCTGTGGAAACCCAACATGGGAGAAAATCCCAAGTAAGGCATCGGCCACTTTGTCTGTCCTCAGTGAGGATAGGGTGACTGCCTCGGGATACCGGGTGGCATAATCCACCACAGTCAGGATGAACCTTTTCCCTGAGGAGCTGGGGGTATTTAAAGGCCCCACAATATCCATTCTCACCCTCTGGAATGGCTCCTCCAGTACGGGCAATGGAATCAGGGCAGCTTGGGTTTCCTTGCCTGCATTCCCTATTTCTTGGCATGGGTGACAAGACCAGCAATACTCCTTCACCTGCTGGGTGAAATTAGACCAGTAGAAATTCTGGGCCAACCTCTGCATTGTGCATGTGATTCCCAGATGAACAGACAAGGGAATATCATGGGCAATCTTGAGCAACTGCTCACGATATCCCTGGGGAATGACAAGCTGCCTGCCTAGCATCCCTCCCTCCCTCGGACTGTACTGCCTGGGTATACATAAGTCCATCTTCCCAATAAACCTTATGTCTGCCATCGCCTCCCTGTGCACTGTCCGAGTCTGTCCAAGCCCTCAGCTTCTCTAAACTAGGGTCACTCCTCTGAGCAGCTGCAAACCCCTCACACCTTTTCAAGGCATGGGACAGGTCCCCTTCAGTCATGAAACTAGGGTCCCTAGCACTAGTGTCAGGGCCCTCAGGATCACTGTCAATCCCAACCCTCTGACAAGAGGTCACCCCTCCCTCTTCGGAGTAACCCTCTGTAGCTATGTGGTTACTTGCTACGGGGGAAATTTCTACCCTCTTTTTATCAGTCTCCCCCTCTGGAGACACAGGCTGGGGAACCAGTCTCTCAGTATCTTCCCCAATGGCTTCTGGGGGGCTCAGGGAACTACAATTTTCCCTGGCCGCGTGGCTACGGGTAACTGCACATACCACCCCCTGCTGGAGATTGTTACCCAGGAACACATCCACTGCTAATGTGTTGGCTACAGCCACCTGTTGCACAGTTCCCCCTGTTTCACCCCAGTCAAGGCGAACACTAGCGATTGGCAATGTTTTCTCTTCACCAGTAAACCCTTGTATAGTTACGTATTTATTGGGTATAAGCTGACCAGGCTGTACCAGATCCCCCTTTACCAATGTCAGGCATACCCATGTGTTCCTTAACCCCTGCTTCTGTATGCCATTTACCATGACTGGGTGCATGTGTTCCCTCATGTTTACTGGCATGCTTCCAGGGACACACAAACAACCCAATTCCTTTCTGGTACTACTTTTCATATTATTGCTTGCCCTTCTTGGACACTGTCTGGTAATGTGCCCAGTTTCTTTACATAACCAACAAACATTTCTTACTTCAGAGAAGTCTTTTTTTTTAAACCTGGGGCTAACTGGTTTTGGTGGAGGCAGTGATGGTTTTAGCTGCCCTGAAGGTGCGCTTTTCCCTTTCTGCACTGCCATGCTCACCCCATTCACTCTCAGAGCAGGTCTGCTCTTTGCATAGTGGTCTGAGAGTTCAGCAGCCTCTTGCACTGTTTTTGGATCTCGGTCCTCTAGCCAGGTTTTTAACTCTGCTGGGCATGCCCAATAAAACTATTCTAATAAAATCACATTTTCAATTTTATCAACAGTGTTTGCCTCAATTCCTTCCCACCAATGTTTTAAAAACTGATGTTATTTCATGGCTAGCTCCTCATAGCTCATATCAGGGCTTCTCCTGAGCTTATGGAATTTAGCTCTGTATGATGCAGCAGTTAATTCAAACTTTTTTAACAGTGCAGCTTTCAACTTGCTGTAATCATCACTGTCTTCATTGTTAATTTGACCCAATGCATCCCTAGCTTTTCCGGTAAGTAGCGGGGACACCTGAAAGCTCCAGGACTCTCTAGGAATTTTAGTCTGAATACAAACTTTTCCTAAAGAATTTAAAAAGGCATCCATGTCTTCCCCTTCCTTAAACTCAGCTATAAATTTGGAGTTCAATTTGTAACCCAGTCCTGCAGTCCCAGTTAAACCCAAGCCACTTACCTGCCTTGGTGCCGCTGGTTAGAGTTGTAGCTTCTCCAGTTGTATCTTCTCCAGTTTGTGTTGCCACTAGCACTCCTCTCTCCTCTCCTCTGCCTCTCTGCATTCTCACTCTCTCTTCTCCTCTGCAGCTCACTGGCACTCACGCTTCTCACAGTCTGCCTCTCACTGTTCCCTTTCTCTCCTCTCCTGGGACTGCAGCTCCATCCTGCACAACTCAAGTTGCAACCTGAGAACTTCTGGATACTGGTGACTTGTCCCTGCTGCTGTGGCTCTTCACTGACAGTGGCCCTGCTGTCCACCTCATCAGCTCAGCACTCCTCACTGGCCGCTAGCCCTTCCACACTTGAGGTTTGGTCCTTTTCAGTCACGGTCTGTGACTTGCTGCTCTGGGTATCTGCTACCATAAGGGCCTCTATGAGGTTCTGCTTACTGGCTTTCACCCCAAATGGGACTCCCCTGTCCCTGCACAACCGCTTTAAGAAATCTGCAGTGTGCCTGCTGTAGTTGGAAGCCATTTTCTTCTTCCCTCACTACTAATACTATTCTGACTGGCACTTCAGAAAAAAAAAATGGGTGGGAACTTAACTGTAAGTCAAGGGATATAGTTATGTTTCCTTTTGAAATAAAACACTGCCTTTCTTTTTTTTCAAGTGAGCTAAATGGTCTCAAGCTGACACATTGAACAATGAAGCTTATACCACCAAACTTTTTATATCACCGCTGCCAACCAATCTGTCACAAACCCGCTCAGCCAGTCAGCCCTCTACTCCCAAAGTGCCAGCCTCTGAGCATATGATTTGTGGACAGTGAACAGAACAAGGTAACCTTCTTGTCTGTTTTGTGGGTTCAAGTCACCTTAGTTTTAAGTTCTGGAGGGATTCAAACTGATAACCTCTTTTAAGCATACTCAACTATCAGGCTCAGATAATTCTATCTTTGGGGGTGGCCAGATATCATTGTCTACAGGCACCCAACAGGTCTTTCAAATGAACCCTTAGAACTCTATACAAGACTTTAGAGAACTCTATCCGTTTCCCAGTTTGGTATATCAGTAAGCCCATACACAGTGTTAACTGTAACCTTTAAAAGCTCCACTTAAATAAAAAGAAATGTCAAGGCACTCCAGGCAGTTTCCATTGTAAAATATATCTTTACTTTAAAATATCAAAACAGAACAATAAATACAGAACAAATATCCCAAACACATACAATTTTAAAAACAAAACAGGTTTTTAAAGTACAAACTAAGCTCTCCTATCCACATAATACTTATCTCCTACAGTGCTGATGTTGTTCTCTGTCAGAAATAAAATAAAATGTGTCTAAGGCTTGCTCAGTTGGATAAAAGTAGTCCTGAGCCGGCCTCCTCTCTGAGGTCATTAAACTGCGCCTTGGAGTATTAAAAGTTATATTTTACAGCACAGGATGTCCCAACAAGATTTAAAAAAAATGATAAGTGACATACTCAATTTCCTCTCCTCAGATTAACTGGACAGAACTGGTTTGTGTTCTGCCACACACACACACACACACATACACTCACATACATATAAACAGTTTCTGTGATGTCCTTCCAAAGCATCCTGGGAATGTGTATTGGACCTTCCAAATTCATCTGGATCCTTGTTATCTACACATCAAAGGTCTTTCTGATGTAGTTCAAGGGCTCCCTGAGACACCCCTCCCAACACAGGTTCTTTCTGGCAACTATTGAAAGTCAAAGGATCTCCCTGAGGGCATTATAAAGTGGATACTTTGGTATCTGCTTTCAAAGAAAATTTAACAAAGGAATTGCATTATAAATAGCTGCAGATTTGGCTATGTCATGTTCTTTGAACTTATCCCTGTTTTTTTTTTTTGGATGTGTCAGTTCAGCAAGACTATGGGTCTTCTAACTGCCCTTCCCTTACATAAATTATATGTAATACAAAATAAATTAAATACATGGATCAGAATCAGTGGTCCAAGTGTGACAATTATACCAGCCCAGAGCCTGTAAAGTTGTATTGTCCTTGGGATGCAAATAGAGTACTAGTGACCTGTCCTTCTAGTTTCAGCTCCTATGAATAAAATTACAGAAGGATTCAGTATTTTCTGTGTTAGTTGTCATGGAAAAAGGAAGCAGTTCAGAGCCTATTTGCTACCCCCTTAAATGAAATTGCACACCATGGAGTGCTTGGAGTATGCCTGCCTACACCCATGTATCTCATCTACCTGTTATCACCCTGTATTCAACAGGCCTATGGAAAATGATCATTTTAAATTATGAGTGCACCTTTAAACCACTGACTCACACTATACCTCTCCCCCAACAAACCCCTTACCTCACTCATGTCATCCAAAAGTCAGGAATTATTGGGGAGTGTGACAGGACAGGGTAAGACCCAATCCCATTTGCTGTGCAGAAAAAGCTAAAAGCAAGAATATGTTTTGTGTCCTCTCATATTCTGCCACTTGTCTGTCTCTTACTTGTCTGATTGCATAATCAAAGTTTATTTGGCTCAATCGGGCTGACACTCAATGTTCCTAATTTCACCGTCCTATCTCCCTTCCATCACTTGCTATTTCTGTTCTTTCTTTCTCTCCTTTCTTCTCTGTGGTTAAAAAAAAATGTATGTGTATCTTTATGTGAAACTGGGACCCCTTGGTTTGCAAATGTATATCATTATATTAATGAAATGATTGCAGAAAGTTATTTGGGTTTACTAGAAAATATAACCATCTGGAACACAGGGGCTTAACCTTGAGATGCATTTTGACCTTCACAAGCTTGATTACAGAATTGTCTACAGGAAACCAGCTCTGGGACAAAATCTATTCTTTTGTTGCACCTGATAAGACTAGTTGTGCTTTTTAGTCTGGTCTCAGTCAGGAAACATTTGTTTTCACAAAATATAACTTACAACAACAGGATGCAGGGTTTGAAGTGCCAGGTAAAAACATCCGATGTAAATAGAGCAATGTCTTTCCAGAGTGGGACTCAGAGGATTTTTATTTGTACTGCTTTTAGGAAGAGCTATCCTGTACAATTTTTTTTTCTATTCTGTTGTTATTGATAACAAAATGCCACATGTGAATTTTGTAACTACACCTAGTCTGCCTATGCTTCCTGACCTTTGGCTCTATGGCAGTTGTTGGTCAGACAAAGTGGGATTTATGCCATGCATACTCTACGCTATCAGTTTTGTGTGTGGGTACTAGACCTGGTGCCAGGGATGCACAGAAGAAAGGTATGGATCCTGCAACAGCAAACCCAGCAGTGATTACCAGAAGAATGACAACCAAATTAGAAACAGAAACAGGTCCACACTGAGATTGTACAGAATAGGGTTACTACCTTTTAAGAAGTCCAAAGTGGGACATTTCTTACTGAAACATGATTTTTTGCAGAACAATAGGTAACCTTGTCCAGCGCAGCAGATCTGTCTACTCTAAATGCAGTAATCAGAAGTAAGACCAAGTGTTGTAGTTTTAGTTGTTTCTATTGCTTCTTATCATTTTAAGGTATTTTAGTTAAGATATTATAGTTATCTGCAACATTTAGAGGAAAGTTAGAAAATATTTTTTATACTATTAGGTCAGGACATGTAGTATTTTTCATGTTTTTTTACAGAACACAACTGCCCAAATCAGGACTGCCCTGTGAAACTCAGGACATGTAGTAACCCTTGTACAGAAGGCACCAGTGATGAAAGAAGAAGAATATGCAGGGACAGAACCTGGCAGCATGTCTGTCTTCTTCAAATGGTGGGCTATACAACAATACAACAAAGACAAAGAAATAGAGAAGAGAAGAGATGCAGTGGCAGGAGCAGCAATAGCTGGATAACTTGCAAACTATCAAAGCTGGAGGATCTGGTACCAGTCCAGCAAATCAACAAAACACAAACACCTTAAAAGACATAAAACTTACAAAGCTTCGGAAAGGTCACTGGAGCTTGCCAGTGACCAAAACAGCAATGGGCAATCAGGTTGGTACCTTATCTGACAGGTAAAGCCCAACTTGCCTACAGCAGTATGGACATTACACAGTCAGAAACTATGACTTTGTAAAAAGAGAAATTCTTAAAAGATATGACATCTCAGGAGAAACCTATAGGCAGAGATTCTGGTCCCACTCAGTAGACAATCCTCAAGAAGTCTTCAGCAGACTTGGAGAACTCCTCATTAAATAGCTTCAGCCAGAGGGCAAAACAGTCCTACAAATCATTGACATATTTGTAATGAAGCAATTCATTAATATTCTTCCAACAGATGTGAAGCTTTGGGTAAAAGAACATTGATCAGAAAATGGAGAAAAGGCCGTTTCTTTCACTGAAGACTATCAGGTGACCAGAAAGACACCACAGGAGTGAAGTAACAGCCTGGGAATGTAAGACTCTCTTTTTCCCAACTTAACTCCAGATCAGATAAGAACGCTGATGGGGGGGAGGGGTAGCAAATTTGAATCCAAATACTTTATTTGCTATAACTGTAATAAGCCAGGACAAATTGAAAGAAACTGCCATAAAAATAAGGAGGGTAACACTAGAACAAATTTGACCTTAGCAAATTAGGGCAAGTATTTAGAAGTCAAGGTGGGAAATAAGACTGTGAAGGGACTTATAGAGTTGGGAAACAGATAGCCCTTGTGCATGTTGAAGTTCTGTGAAAAGACTGTGTGAAAGAACCAGTTACTGGGGTCATCTGCATCCACAGGGACATTTGATACTATCCCACAATTCAAGTAACTCTGAATATTAATGAGGTGTTGCACCAAATGAAAGCGTGTTTAGTACCAAAGTCAACTGTACCTGTTATTAATGGAAATGACTCTCCAGGATTTGTTAAATGAATCACAGATGTAGTAAACCCTGTTATTTCAGCAGTTGTGATAACGAGCACAGGCAAAGAAAATCTCAGATGTTGGGGACTCTTTTCCTTTTGGTGACTTTGAACTGGACTTGTTTGAGCCTAGATCCAAGGTCTGGAAAGTCAAGGAAAGAAAGAAGATGGCTGAAAAAAAAAACAGTGGCAACAAAAGACTGATGACCATTGCAGTTCTTGTACAGAATGTAAGAAAGTAGTCCCGATGAATAAAAAAGACAAGGTACCCATGGTGACCCTACCCTTGACAGATGTGCTTTCTGAGAAAATTGCAATGGATGTGGTTTATGTGCTGTCTGAGAAAATTGCAATGGATGTGGTTGGCCCCTTAGATAAAAATAAAAAGGGTAATTGATTCATTTTTGTAACATGTGGCTACATTACTTGATATCCAGAGGCAATTCTCATGTGTACTGTCACAGTCCCAAAATTGGCAGCAGAGCTTACCAACATTTTCAGCAGGGTGAGCATACCAAAAGAGATTATTACTGATCAGGGTTGCAGCTTTGATGTTGCATTGCTGAAGGAGCTATACCAAATATTATCACTGCCATAAGAGCCTCCCCTTATCACCATCGGACAGGCGGTCCTGTTGAGAGTTTAATCAAACCCTGAAATGCATGTTAAAAAGGTCTGTGGAAGGTGAAGGGAAAGACTGTGGCCAATACTTATCTTACCTGTTTTCTGCTTACAGAGAAGAGCCAAAAGCATCAACAGGTTTTGCATCATTTGAAATGCTGCATGGTAGACAACCTGAAGGGCCACTAGATGTAATAGAAGAAATATGGGAAGAAAAACCCTGCTCAGAAAGAATCCATTACATCATATATGAGTACACTTAGAAACAGAAACTGGCAAAACATGTTGAAATTGCCCACCATAATCGAGAAGAAGCCCAAAACAGCAAAAGTTATATTATGACCATTGGGTGAACAGAAATGTTTTCTAGCCAGGTGAAAAATGCTTTCCGTTACCCACTACAGAACACAAACTGTTAATGAAGTGGCAAGGACCTTATTAAGTGTTTAGACATACTGGTACAGTTAATTATGAGACTGAGGCCCCTGATAGGTGAAATCCTACTGGGATATACTATGCTAATAGGAGGCAGTATAGTGCAGTGGTCTAAGCCTCTGAGGTGCAAATCTGGTGACATCCAGCAGACCAGACCTGGGTTTGAATCCCACAGCTTCCACTTGCGTACTGTGTGACCCTGAGCAAGTCACTTAACCTCCTTGTGCTCCCAGGTCGCTTCTGTAAAAAAGCTTTCAGCTTAGTGTGCTATACCTGGTTAAACAACTAAATAAATAAAAAAAAAAAAAATAACCTCCTGAAGAAATAGGTTGAAAAAACACCAAAGGTTGCTTTGTTAGTATTACCAGAAACTGGTAAAGAAGATAGAGATATAGCTTATGTCAGACTAGATCAAACTGTAAGTTCTGATGCTGTAAAGATGAATGTTTCCTTAGCCACAGAACAAACCATAGAAATTTGTAACGTGGTAAAGACATTTTAAAGTACTTTTACCACAGTGCCAGGTCAAGCTAAAGGTGTTGAGCACGTAATAGTGAAAGAGAATGCTCACCCTATCAGACAGAAGTCATACATATTACCAGAGTGGTTAAGAGCAGACACGTTAAGGAAATACACAAAAATGGGAGAGTTGGGTATTATTGAAGAATTGAGAAGTGCTTGGTCCACTCATCATCAATGGTGATTGTAAATAAAAAAGAAGGGGGGGGTAAGAATCTGCTTTGATTTTAGGAAACTTAATCAAGTGTCTGTATTTGGCAATGATCCTTTGCTCAATAGAGATGATTTGGTGGGCAGACTGGGAAGTGCCAAGTACATTAGTACCCTTGATCTCACCAAGGGTTACTGATAATTTCTCCTAGCTGAAGAATCCAGAGACACAACTGCATTTTCCATTCTAGCTGGATTCTATCAGTTCACCACCACACCATTTGGTTTACATGATGCACCCACTACATTCCAGCCATACATGGATGTAATTCTAGCCCCTCACACTGGTAATTTGTGCTGCTGACCTGGACGATGATATGGTGTACAGTCCAGACTGAAAAAAGTCACCTGGAACACCAATGAGCAGTTATCCAATCTATCAAAAATGCAGGTCTTACCATTAAGCCTACCAAGTGCACATTAGGCATGCAAGAAACCATATAATTGGGTTATGTTTTGGGAAATGGAGAAGTACAGCTAGAGATTTTCAATATAGAAATTAAAGCTAACAGTCCTGTCCCTAAAACAGAGAAACATGTCAGGTCATTTTTAGGTCTGGCTGATTACTACTAGAGATTTGTTC
Source organism: Neoceratodus forsteri (assembly GCA_016271365.2). NCBI lineage: Eukaryota > Metazoa > Chordata > Ceratodontiformes > Ceratodontidae > Neoceratodus > Neoceratodus forsteri. The sequence continues at coordinate 94,189,511 of CM057451.1, forward strand.
CCAGTTTTTCCCAATTAGCTACTTCCCTCACTAAACTCACAAACAATGAATAACGTGAAATGATTCCTAGAGTGTGTTGAGGATTTTTGGGCCATCAAGGCTACATTATGTCCAGCCCCTGTTTTAAGAAGTCCAGACTTTGAAAAACAATTTCTGTTACAGACAGATGCATCAGAGGTAAGTCAAGGTGCAACTGAGTCAGAATATAGATGGGAAGGAACATCTTATTTTGTATATCCATAGAAAACTGCATGACAGAGAGACAAAGTACTTCACTATTAAAGGAATAATGCCCGACAGGGTGGGTGTTATGCTGGGATAACATCCCACCTCAGGTGGTTGGGCCTGAGGCCAACGGCCGAGGGCATCCAACACCTGAGGCGGATGTTATCCCAGCATAACACCCACCTGGAGGCATTATTCCTATACAATGGCTTATTGTTTCATAGTTAAAAAGAATTTTAAAGAATGTTTTGTTAGTGTGTAAAATATTTTTGTTTCTCAAGAGAAAAAAAGCGCATCAGCATGCTCCATATCCTACAAACAATCAGCAGGGATGTTATGCCAGGATAACATCCCTGCTGTGACAGCCAACTGACCAATCAGAAGCCAGGATTCTTTTTTGCCATTATATAATGAAAAACAATGCCTTGCTATGAAATGGGCAAGGGAGTCCCTTAAGTTTTATCTGCTACGAGCTGACTTTGTACTTATAACAAATCACAATCCTCTTTGTTGGCTTAAATCAAATGAAGGATAACAATTCTAGAATCACACGGTGGTACCTGCAAAGTTATGCACAAATCTAGAAAAGAGAATGTTATTGCTAATTTTCTGTCACAATTTGGGTCAGGAATTTAGAATTTGGAAGGCTGAAAAAATGTGTGTGTTTACCTGAAATGATTGCTGTATGCCCTGGCTGCCATACTACTCAGGTTGCAGGGTACGTGGATGAGGATTGGAGCTCGGGGCTGGGAAGGGGGTTTGTATTAATATAATGGGGAATTGGGGCTGAGGGGGATTATATGTGAGCACATGAGGTTTAAAGACCTTTATATCTAAAATTGGTGAAGCACAAGTACAAAAGGCTACAATATTTACATATTTAGTTAATGAATTGTTTTATGTGGATGAACTCATCCCTTGCTGTGTTCCTTATCTTCTTAATTTTATAGGTATTATGGCAATGTACACAGTGACCACACTGGAAATTACCATTTATAACTACTGCACTTAAGAAATGCTGAGGTTTACTATCCTGTACCTTGTGATTTGTACTGACTAGTCTGTCACCAATCGTTCTATTTCTCTTCGCTACTGTCATAGGTTTATGGTTAAAGACATGTGCCCCCACTGGTGTGGCCTGTAAAACATCCCAGTGTTTATTAACTATGGTCCTAATTTTAAAAAATACATCATTGTATGTAGTGGCAAACACTATTTTGCCTATGTTAGCCCCAGTTACCTTTGGTGTTGCCGTAAGCAGGTCTGCTCTGTCCTGAGTGTCAGTTCTGGCACTGGCTGCCTGCAAGACAGAGTCATGATAGCCTCTATCCTGAAACCTTATAATCATGTCACCTTTGACTCTGTCAAATTCTACAGGGTCTGTACAGTTTCTCTTTGCCCTTACCATCTGTCCAAATGGGATGGAATCTACTAGTTTTTTAGGGTGAAAACTGCCCGCATGTAATACTGCGTTCTTATCTGTTAGCTTTCTATAGAGTCTCGTTGCTAGAGTGTTATAGTCTTTATAGATTAGCAAATCTAGATATGGGATTTCTTCTGTACTGTAGTTCATGACAAAGACCAAATGGTCAGTTCATTTGTTCAGATATATGTTGAAGGTTTCTAAGTCCTCAATTGTTCCTGTCCAAATGACAAGAATGTCACTAACTAAGCAATAATGCCCAACAGGGTGTGTGTCGTGCTGGGATAACGTCACACCTCAGGTGGTTGGGCACGAGGCCGCAGGCCGAGTGAGTCCAACAACTGAGGCGTGGCGTTATCTAAACAACATACACACCCTGGAAAATATTACTATTATACAATGGCTCATTGTTATATATAAAATAAAATAATAATTTTAAAGAATCTTTTTATTAGAGTGGAAAAATATTTTAGTTTCTTAAGAGGAGATGCAAAAAAAGCGGATAAGCAATAATGACGAGAGCAGCCATAATGATGAGAGTAGACCCGTGATGTTGTGCTGGGATAACATCACGGGTCCAGCACATGACTGACCAAGCAGAGTCCAGGATTTTTTCTTGCCATTGTATAATAAAGCATTTATAAGCCCTTATTTTATTCAAAAATGGATTTAAATCACTCCATATAAATTGTGTTTCAAAATGGTTCATATAGATGTTAGCATAAGATGGGGCCATACTGGACCCCATGGCTGTTCCTCGAATCTGTACATAAAAGTCTTTTTCAAATTTAAAATAGTTCTGTGAAAGAACAATTTCTGCAGTTTTTTAATTAATTCATTAGGTGGATTCTCTTCTGCTCTTTCTTTATCTAATGTAAGTTTAAGAGCTTCACATCCACGTTGGTGCAACATTTGGTATTCTGCAAAGCAGCCTGTGACATGTCACAGGCTGCTTGCACCAAAGTGGACTTACGCCACCAATTACGCCATAAACCCCCTGCAACATTTCGCTACGGGGGTTTACAGCAGCAGTTGCGCCCTCTTCTGGAAGGGCAACTGCAAAGTCCCTGATGTTGCTATTCTGGAACAACCCCTGGAGGACATCCACCAAAGTACAGTTACACCAACTATTAGCTGGTGTAAGTGTACTTTGTGTCCACTGGGGGTTGCTCCAATGTGCCGCCAGCCCATCCCTCAGGACATATAGCCCAAACAGCACCCTCCTTGCACAGATCCCCTTAATATTTATAAAATTCCTTCTCCCAGCCCCAATCCCCATAATAATCATAAACTCCCCCTCAAGCCACGATCCCCCATAATATTCATATTTAATTCCCCCTCAGCCCTGATTCCCCCATAATAGTCATATATAATCAGTTAGTAGCTGTCCCTTTTTGATACCTTTTAGTTTTCACATTGCCAGTGTTGACTTCCCCAATTAAAGTCAAATCCAGGAAGTCTATCATCATCGTACTGATCTTTGATGTAAATCACAGATTCCAATTATTTTGGTTTAGCCAAACTACAAATTCTTGAGCACTTGCTTCTGATCCTTTTCATATGAAACATAGACTTTGATGGCAGATAAGGGCCACTTGGCCCACCTAGTCTTCCCATTTCCCTACCAACAGGATAAGCTGCAGATCCTAGTTAACCAACAGCCTATTTCTTCCTACCCCCCACCAGAATTGCCTTATGTCTGTCCCATGCATTCTTGAATTCTCCCACAGTTTTAGACCCCACAACCTCCTCAGGAAGGCTGTTCCATGCATCCACCACCCTCTCTGTGAAAAAATACTTCCTCACATTGCCCCTGAGCCATCCCGCCTCTATCTTCAAATTGTGTCCCCTTGTTCGTGCACATCTCTATTTCTGAAAGATGCTACCCTCTTGGACTTTGTTGATTCCACTGAGGTACTTAAAAGTTTCTATCATGTCCCCCCTCTCCCTTCTTTCCTCAAGGGTATACATATTAAGTTCCTTTAGTCCCTCCTCGTATGGCTTCTCTTGCAGACCCTGCACCATTTTAGTTGCCCTCCTCTGGACTGCCTCCATCCTGTCTTGTTCTTGTGGAGATGTGATCTCCAGAAGTGGACGCAGTACTCCAGATCGGATCTCACCAACTGCAAAGGCAATCATCAGTGTAACTGTACCATTTTATAATATTACCATGGAAAGGATTGTTTGGATTATGTAGCGCCTCTTCCTCCAACAGATCTAGAAAAAGGTTTGCATACAATGGGACCATAGAGGTCTCCACCGCTGCCCCACAAACCTGCAAGTAAAATTCATTGTTGAATTCAAAAAAAAATGTGAGTTAGCAGAAATTCATGGCCTTTTACGATAAATTCAGTTGGCATTGACTCCCTTAAATTGTTTTTGTTCATAAAATGTTTGCTTGCTCTAATTCCATCAGTATGTCCGATTGAGGTATATAATGCCTCTTCAGCTATGCATACTGACAAGAAATCATGTTCCCACTTTGTTTCCTTAACCTCTTTTATGGTATCTCTAGTGTCTTTTAAATAAGAAGGAATTTTTAAAACACTCTGTAGAAGGAAGAAATCCAGAAATTCACACAAGTGCTCATTTAGTGACCCCACCCTTGAGACAGTTGGTCTTCCGGGGGTTCATTTAGATTCTTATGGATTTTGGGGAGCAAAAAAAAGTGGGCATGACAGGTTGATCATTGTAAAGAAACTTAAATTCTTAAATTCCTCATTTGTAGGGAGCGTGGGATAGACACAAGGGTCTCTTGGATCTGGGGGGGGGGAGGTAATAGCAAAGACCTAGCTGATAGCTAGGCAAACTGGGCAGACTGGGTGGGCCTGGCAGTCCTTTTCTGCCAACACATTGTATGTTCCTATGTAATTTCCCCCTTTAGTATCCCTTCTTGTAATAGATGAAATGATTCTTTCTTGAAAATGTGCATAGGGTTACTTGTGAGTTTTTTTATAGCTGTTAGTATCTTGTAGTAAAGCCTCTACCATCCTCTTATATTTCTTCCTGTCCATAATAATATTGCCTTTTTTGTCCACTTGTTTTATTTCTATCTCTTCCACATTTGCCAGAGTGTTTAATGCCAACATTTCTGATTTTTAGATTTTTACGGACCCAGACCATTGTTACATTTCAATAACTCTTTTATCTGGTGTAAAACTGTTTTTTTTTCAAAAGCACTAATTATATTGGGGCCTATGCATGACCCGGGTGCAGGTACATGTGAAAGGCGAAGGCCTGACCCTCACTGCCCTGCACCCATGGATCATGTCTGCACCAGCTGGCATTAGCCATTGCCAGCTGCCCTCTGGTCTGCAGCAGCATGGGTGAGGAACACAGCTGTGTGGATGGGCATCCAATTGGATGTCCATCCTGGGTCCTGGAGTGGATCCCCTGCTGCACTCATGCAGGTGGTCCTGGGATGGTGAGTAGCCCAACAGCATTTACACATCAGGCGTTTGCCTCCCTGGACACCCCCAGCCCTCCCAGGCAGCACTGTGAGTAGGTGTAGATGTGTGCAGGGAGATCCCACTGCCACCACGCCCTGCCCTTAACCTTTGGGGAGGTGCATAAATACTTATAGCAGGGTTCTCCCTTGTGCAGCATTACCCTCTCTGGCATGGCACACAAGTGGGGTTGTACATACATGTGGCTCAGGCAACCCCCCTGGCATGTCCCCATCCCACCCCTAGTGTGGTGCTGCGTGGTCAGCCAGGGGATCCATCACGCAAGCTGCTAGCGTGCCTGTGGTGAATGCCACCAGGGGTGCGCAGATCACTGCTGTGTAGCATTCGGGTGTAGGAATGCCTATGCACTGCCCATAAATCACCTGTAGGTATTCATGCATAGGGCCCATGTTAGAAACATGTGGACAAAAGTCAGATTTTTGTTTAAATAATGCTTCCCTTGCAGTTCTAAGGTCCAAGGCATTTCCATATTCATTCAGGCTGCCTTCAACACCATCATCAGTTTCTTGTAGTAATGCAAATAAAGTATTTAGATTAGTTTGATCCACTGAGTCATTGTACTCAATTGCAGGGTTGTCTCACATTCCCCATTCCTGATTTGTTTCCGCTATGAAGTCCATATCTTCACCTTGTGATGCAACTGAATTATTTTGGAAATCCGTTGTATCTGTTTATGATATACCAGTCTTAATAATATTGAAATAATACTGTAGTTTGATTTTTCTAAAAAATTTGTAAAGGCCCACCAAAATGGAAAAATCATTTACTCTGGGGGTAGGCACAATGTTCAAACCTGTGAGCAAAAGTGATGTTTCTGCTTGGGATAACATGTAATTAGAGAGCTTTATAACTGTAGTTGGGATGTTTCAGATCTCTGAGACACCTTTTGTTTTTATTTGCTGCCTCTACCTCTCTTTCCCCTTCTTATATGTCTCCCTCAATTGTGAGTTGTGGGTTGGGATCTTTTTTTTCTAAAAAAGGGCTTGCTGCTGTATTGAGTTCAGCACCAATAGTCACAGTCTTGCTCTGTTTACTTAAATTACCTCTTTGTATCCCTCTATTGCGGCTCTTTGATCTTCCTCTGCTCCCAGAGTGAGTTCTTTCATTGTTTCCTGCTACCAAAAATGATGCACTGTTCTCGTCATCTAGTTGGTCCCTCCTGAATTAATTTTGCTTTCTTGCTGTTACTTCTTTTTCATGTTTCAAAGCCTTATCACGTTGTTGAAATTCACTATTCGTCTTGTAATTTGCCACTTCCTGTTTTGCGTCTTTTAATTTAGAACTTAGAGCATCAAACTTCTCTGTATCTTCTTTAATTATTAATTTAGTGAACTTACTAGATATTTACCCAGCTACCTTTAACCATTCCTCCCTGTTGTTAAAAGACTTGATCCCACATGAAGGAGCCTTCTGCACACTCAGTCCCCTTGGAACTTGCTTTTTTCTAGATAAGTTTCAAGTGTAGTGATACATTAGTATAGCTAATGCCAATCTCCTGTGTTAGCAACTGTTCAAGCTTCAGAAAGGCAGTTTGAATATTGCCTTCATTATGCTGATCAGTAGTTGCAGAAGCTGTAGCACTTTCTTGCAGTTTTGCTTTCATCTTTTCCCTTCTCCATTGTAGAGACAGTGCATCCACGAGACTGAGGCTCTTCTCAGTAGCGTGGCCTAAGTTGGCTTCCGCTGCACTCATTCTTCTTCATGAAGTTGAAAAGAACAGCAGCCAGAAGTCCTAAATCAGGAAAAAATTGTAAATTCCTATTAGATTTTGATTTGCTCATCCATTTATATGAGGCAAGCAGCTCCTCTTTTTCTGTTTCACCTGTGCGTGCTGGGTCAGACAAGAAACCATTCTGTCAGGTGATTACACATGTCCCCATTTGTGGGCAGAGTAATGCAGCCAAATCTTAGAATCCAAGTGCAGCATGCCGTGCTCAAGGGGACAAACATGGTGTGTGTATAGGGGGTAATTCCTGCTTTATTACAGAGTAATCCACAAGGACAGCTCTACTTTCTTGTTAAAAAAAAAGCTTTACTTGGAACCAAAAATAGCACCTGTTACTTATGAGGACACACCATTTAATGATTTAAAAAGGAATGTAAGAATGGCAAGTAATTAATTGGTCATTTAAATGATGATTTTATATTCAAACTGTGTTATAAATTTGGGTGTATCGTTTTTGTGTTCAATCCCCCTGACAAAGCCTTACAGCGAAGCGTTGGGATTTTATTTCATAGGGTGACTAGGTCCTTCTTGGGCCATATGTGTAATCTAGTTACATTACTAAAAGAGATTCACTGGCTATTTTTGGCTCCACATAAAGTTTTTTAACAAGAAAGCAAGTAGTGCGGTCCTTATGGATTACTCTGTAACAAAGCAGGGGTTAACTCTCCCTATACTGTGCACCACATGCGTCCCCTTGAGCATGGCATGCTGCACTTGGATTCTAACACATGGAAATACACACTGATGTCAAATGGTTCTATGCTGCTAACCTGCTGTTTGCTAACATGTTGCCATATAGGTGGGTGTACAGTCAAGTATTGGGTTGGGGGGTCCACATTGACAGACACACTGATGTCAGATGGTTCTATGCTGCTAACTAGATGACTGCATGTAGGTTGCCATTTATTTGTGTGTACAGTCACACTATATGTCAGAATTCAGTTTTACGACTGCATAGTGAGAGCTATGCATGAAATAGTGCAATTACTTTGAGAAGGTGGCTCTGGTACCATGTGACTGCAAATGCATCACAGCTGTCTCCTTCCACTGAGTGGAGTTGAAGCACATCTCTCTGGATCATCTCTATTCAGTACAGTGTAGTTGCTTTCTCTCTCTCTCCTGCCACACTATTTTCTTCCTCTTGTACTGAGCTATTTGTATATTGCAACTACCCCAGCCCCCATCCACACACACACAAAGCAAGCACCAAGTAAATATATTAGCAACAATTGCATGTAGCACCATGTTTTTTAAAAGCTGAATTTAGAGACACTGAAACAAAGGATGCAACTGTGCAGTGGGAGCCTTACAGCAGTACATCTCGGTGAGTAAATGTTTTGTGAATGCAAAGCCTGAATAGATCTGCTGGGCTGGCTGTAATGATGTGATCTAAATTAAGCAAATCACTTTGACCAAAAATACAACTCTCCATGAAGTGAACTGTGATTGACTGAGACTTTGCTTTACCTTTTAGATTGCTGAAGCAAGGTGCCTGTAACAAAATGAGTCTTGTAGCTGGGCAGTGCTGTCCAGTAACTAGCTTCAGACATGATGAAAGGCTGATTGGCTTCATTCTAAATGATGCTGCACTAACGTATTAGTGATGATGTGTTATCACTGAATGTCATGATCACGTCCACTGACATTTACTGTGGTGTAACAACAGCATTTTCTGTTCCCTAATAACAGATGCATATGCAGTGGCAACATTACACTATGCCTCTAATGAAAGAAAATGTAGACTTCATTAAAAAGAACAAAGTTGCTTACTCATGTAGGTTTGGTGGTGCATTACCACCGTTATACTGCTGGTGGTACTTGCAGTATGCAGTCTGTAGCACATTGGGATCACATACCACAGGCTGGAAACAGCTGTGCATAGGGATGCAGCCTACGTTTTCATCCTCATGACACAAAGTAATATGTTCAGTCTCCGGATAGCAAGCACATTCAAGAATATCATCCATGTTTGTGCAGAAAACACACTGACACCTATGAAACAAAAACAGAAATGAATAGAAATGTCACAAATGGGGACAGAATAACAGATGCATCAGATGGCAGCCATCTAGGGTCCAGTGATCACCATACAGTATGGTTCAAGGTAAAAACAGTAGAAGAGGCAAGCCACACAAAAGCAAAGATCCTAAACTTCAAAAGGGCAGACTTTGCAAAAATGGGAGAATGCCTCCAGAAAGCACTGGCAAAGGAAGAAGGAGGTGGGTAGAGAAGCAGTGGGAGCAATTTAAGAGAGCCATAACAGAGGCAACAACCCCTGGTGTGAAGCAAGTTACCAAGGCAAAAAGAAAGAAAAAAAATTATGGTTTTCTAAAGAAGTGGCAGGAAAGGTTAGAGAAAAAAAGGGCATTCAAAAAGTACAAGGAAACAAAGAAGAAGGAAGACAGGGAACTGTATCAGACAAAGTAGAGGGAAGCAGGGAAAGTGGTCAGAAGCACAAAGGTGCAAAGAGAAGAAAGGATAGCTTAGACAGTAAAGGAAGGGGACAAAACCTTTTTCCTTTTTTTTTTGTCTATTGGACCGAGACCTAAAGTAGTTGACATTAGGGGAAAAGTTGTGAGCAAAATTACATGCTTTGGTGTTCTAGAATGTCCTAACCATTTCAAGAGAAAGGGCCCACTCAGTCACCGGAATCCCTGAAGGAGGCTATTGTGACACCCCTTTTAAAGAAATCTTCAATCAACCCAGACTGTCTCATGAACTACCTGCCTTTCTTGGGCAAGATTATTGAGAAACTAGTCGTGTTGCAGCTTGAGGACTTTCTTACCACCCATGAAGTCTATGATCCTCTCCAGTCCAGTTTCAGGAAGAGGCATAGTACCGAGACAGCGTTGGTTCGGGTACTGAATGATCTCCTAATAGCGAGAGATCAGAGGAGTTGTTTGATCTTGGTCCTCCTTGATCTCTCTGCAGCATTTGACACCATGGACCATGGAATGTTGCTGTAATGCCTATTGCTACTCTGTGGACTGTCGGGGACAGTCTTCAGATGGTTCCATTCTTTCCTCATAGGCAGAACTCAGAGGGTGGTGTCAGGAATTTTTTTCTCAGCTCCCTTTGTCCCACCTTGTGGGGTGCCGCAGGGTTCCGTGCTTCTCCCATGTTGTTCATGGTGTATATGTTGCCGTTGCAAGACATTATAAGGCATTATGGGCTGAGTTTTCACTGCTATGCAGATGATACTCAGCTCTACATGTCCTTTGTACCTGAACAAAATAATGCAATCTCGGTCTTTAACAACTGCCTCACTGAGATTCAGAACTGGATGAGTGCTCACTGGTTGAGACTGAATCCATACAAGACTGAGGTGTTGGTGGTGAACCCAGGTCAGCATGTAGAGAAGTTGACTCCTGGGCTTCCTTCTGGCCTTGTGTTAGGGGTAACCAGTTGAGACCTTCTGAACAGGTGTGGAATTTTGGCGTAGTGCTTGACAATGAGCTGATGCTTAAAACACAGGTGTCAGCCATTGTCAAGTCCTCATTTTACCATCTGAGGAACATAGCCTGGATAAAGCACCTTGTTCCGAACAATGACCTTCCTATACTGGTTCATGCCTTTGTGTCCTCTCATCTTGACTACTGCAATGCTGTATACCTAGGGTTACTGGGGGTGGATCTCCGTCACCTGCAGCTGGTGCAGAATGCTGTGGCCAGGTTGTTGACCAGGCTACCAAGAACTTGCCGTGTCACACCTATGCTGTGCAAACTGCACTGGCTGCCAGTGCGGTGGAGGATCACCTACAAGGTCACATTGCTGACCTATAAGACCCTACATGAAAAGGGACCAGGTTACTTGCAAGATCTCCTTCAGCCCTACCGCCCTGTCCGTCCACTCCACTCAACCGACGAGGGATTGCTAGAGGTTCCCAGGGTTCGTCTTCAGTCATCTGGGGCCAGGGCTTTTTCCTTTGTGGCCCCAACCCTGTGGAATTCTCTACCTTGTCAGATCAGAGAGTACTTGTCCACTGAAACCTTCAAAGCTTCTCTGAAAACATATTTAAGTTGGCTTTTGGAGATAATATTTGTCACAAATTCGCTCAGTCAGTCAGCCCTCTACTCCCAAAGTGCCAACCTCTGAGTGTAGGATTTTTGGACAGTTAACAGTACAAGGTAACCCTCTTGTCTGTTTTGTGGGTTTGAGTCACCTTAGTCTCAAGTTCTGGAGGGATTCAAACTGATATCCTCTTGTTAGTGTACCCAATTATCAGGTTCAGATAATTCTGTCTTCGGGGACCAGATATCTTTGCCTATGGGCACCTAACAAGGTCTACAAAATGAACCCTTAGAACTCTATGCAAGACCTTGGAGAACTCTATCCATTTCCCAGTTTGGTATAACAGTAAGCTCATACACAGTGTCAACTATAACCCTTAAAAGCTTCACTTAAATAAAAAGAAATGTCAAGGCACACCAGGCAGTTTCCATTTTAAAATATATATCTTTACTTTAAAATAGATAAAATAGGAAAACAGAAAATATTACAGAACAAAATATCCCCACACATACAGTCTTAAAACAAACATGTTTAAAAGTGCATATTTCTACAAATAATAACACTCAGACTAGTCTTGCCTAAGGTCCTTACTTCTTAATCTTCAGTGCTTTGATGTTCCTCCACTCTCAGTCAGGAATATGAAAGTGTGTATTCTATGGTTTGCTCAGTTGGTTAAAAAGAGTCCTGAGCCGGCCTTCTCTCTGAGGTCACCAAACTCTGCCTTGGTGTAACAAAATTTATATTTTATAACACCAAGATGGCCTACTAAGGTATTTAAAAAAATAAGAGATGACATAATAAATCTTCTCTCTATGTAATTAGTTGAAACCAGTCTGTGCTTTTCTTCACACACACATCAAAAGTCTCTTTATTATAAGTCACTGTATATTCAAAGCAAAAGTGTATTTGTTTCCTTAATTCTGTCTGGGCCTTGGTATCTACATATCAAAGGTATCTTTGATGAAATGAGCTGGCTTCCTGGGAGGATATCCATAACACTTGCTGCTGTCCCTTTTCACAGGACATCTAGTGCAGATCAAAGGATTTCTCTGAGGACATCATGAATGGCTAATTTTATTTCCTGGGATCAAAGCAAATTGACAAGATAATTACATTTAAAAAATCTGAAGTTTAAAATACCTCCTGTCCTTTGAACTCATCCCTGTTTTTTTGTATCAATTTCAGCAAGACAGCATTTTCTCTTGACACAGTCCATCACACATTTTTTTATATTTACAGAAAATATGATACAGGGATCAGAACCAGCTGTCCAAGTGTGACAATATTTAATTTTATTCTGCTGCCTTTTTATATTTGATATACATTTTTATTAATTGAACGTTTGTTGTTATATTTATGATGTATTCATGCTTTGGTTTTTTGGAAAGCGTGTTATAAATAAATGTTGATTGATTGATTGGTGAAAATGATGTGAAGTCTTGATTTTTAACAAAGCAATCCACATCATTGACGCTTAACAGAGACTGGGTGTTTGCTTTTTTATGCCCCACGGAGATCTTGAATTTGAGCCCCTCCAACCAGAGGATAAAAGTGTACCAAGCTGGGGCAGGTTTCATGCAATCCTTCACTACAACTTTGAAGAGAAAAGATTCAAGACCACAACTGGTTACACAGTCTTTCCACCGATAAGGATGCTATGTACATAGGACTAAAAACAATCGAGAAACAGATGCAGACAGTGGGCCAGGAAACCTCAGTGATAACGTTGGACCTTTAGTTGTACATCATTGCCCAAAAAGTCTGTTTCTGCAACTAGGAGGAGCTGAAGCATCATGTTTTGAGAATGGGAGGATTCCACATCATGGAGCTCTACTGGAAGATACTTGGCAAACACTATGCAGACAGTGGATTTGAAGATTTGCTAGTTGAGGCATAGGTATTTGGAACAAATGCTGCAGCTGTGATCATACAGGGAAAAAACTACAAATGTTGTACATTAGCCCACAAGCTGATGAAGCCATGTGCCAGCTACAGTGACAAGCATTCTTCGCCTGGGTGGTACAGAAGAAAAAAAGACAATCAAGGGACACAGATCAAACTGAACTGAAGACAAAGTGCAAAAATGCCCAGCAACTAATGGCTGTGATAGCAACAGAAGGTGAATGAGGGAAATAGACAGAGTTGTGTTGATGCATTTCAAGACTTTGAAGTCATGCTGAAAACTCTAAAAGGTGATTTTGAGGAGTTCATTAACCAAGGGCAAAAGCAGCAGTCAACATTTCACTTCTGGCAGCAGTATAGGGCAACAAAGGCATCAAGGGAGCTCAGGCTGGTGAAGGGAATTAAAGAGGGGGAAAAGACTTCTTCAGGTACATCAGGGAGAAAAGGGGTTGTAAGGACCAAATAGTAAGGATTAAGAAGGAAGGGGAATGGGTGGAAAAAGGGGATGAAAATGCAGAAGCATTGACTACTTCTGCTTGGTTTTTACTAAAGAGAAAGGGGGGGAATACCTAAGGTTGGGGGGAGGATAGGATCAGAGGGGGAAGGGGTGATGGATGGGGAAATCACAGAAGATAGAGTGCTAGAGGGGTTAAGGGCACTGAGAATGGACAAGGCACCGGGACCGGATGGCATATGCCCCAGGGTACTGAAGGAGTTGGCAGAGAGGTTCTGGCAGGCCCATTGGCAGACCTGTTTAATGCCTCTCTGGACTCAGGCTGTGTACCACTCCATAAGAGTGGTCCCAAAGATGAACCAGGGAACTACAGACCAGTGAGTCTCACTTCCATAGTTGGGAAACTGATGGAAACAATCCTGAAGAAGAGGCTGGTGACCCTGCCAGAGGTCAGTGGGGTGCAGGACAGTCAGCAGCATGGCTTTGTCAAGGGCAGATCCTGCCAGACCAACCTAGTGGACTACTATTACTGGGTGACTAGGGAAATGGATAAAGGGCATGCAGTGGATGTCCTGTACCTGGACTTCATTAAGGCATATGACTCATGCCACATGAGAGACCAGCATGTAAGATAAGAGGCACAGGGGCAGGGGCAAAAGTGGTGGGATGGGTGGAGAACTGGCTGCAAGGACAGCAGCAGAGGGTGGTGGTGGGAGGTAAATTATCATCCCCACAGGGGTCAGTGCTAGGGCCAGTGCTATTTGAGGTATTTATTGCAGACATCTCGGTAGGCGTAAATAGCAAGATCAGTCTATTTGTGGATGACACCAAGATGGGAGCAATGGTGGATGACCAAGGGGGGGGTGGCAGAGATTGCAGGAAGATCTAATATGGCTGGAAACATGGTCTGACACTTGGCAACTTGTTTTCAATGCCAAAAAATGCAATGTGCTGCATTTTGAGTTAAAGACTCCAAAGAGGAGCTACCATCTAGGGGTGTGTGCAGTTAGCTGCGACTGAGGAGGAGAAACATCTCGGGGAGCTCATTACAGGAGCAATGAACAACTTAGCACAGTTTAGGAAAACAGCAGCAGTGGCCAACAAGATGCTGGGTTGTACTACAAGGGGTATAACCTCTATGAGGAGGGAGGTGATTCTGCTGTTATACAGATCACTGGTCAGACCCCACCTAGAGTACTGCATGCAGTTTTGGTGCCTTTACCTAATGAGGGACATCAGATTGCTGGAAGGGGTGCAACGCAGAGCAACAAAGATGGGTCTGGGAGAGCTACCAAATGAGGTTAGACTGAGGAAGCTGAACATTTACTCTCTGGAGGAGAGGAGGGACAGGGGATGTGATTGAGACCTTTAAGTACATGAGAGGAATAAACAGGACAGGCACAGAGGAACTTTCAAGGGAGGGAGGTGGGTGAGACAGTCGGGGTCATGACATGAGATTGGAGGGTGGAAGGTTTAGGGAGGGAGATGAGGAGGCATTTCTTTTCTGAAAGGGTGGTAACAGAGTGGAATGCACTACCAACAGAGGTGCTGGCTTGTAAAACACTGGGATGCTTCAAGAGGGGCCGAGACAGGGCAAAAGGGTGGGTCATGGGAGGGGGTAGAGTGGGAGAGGCAGCTGCAGAGTAGGGGTGCTAGCTGCAAAATTGAGCAGACTCGATAGACCAAATGGCCTTTTCTGCTGGTAGTTTTATATTTTCGTGTGTTCGTTTATCACAGAGGTGCAAATCACTCTTGACTACATTGCAACTGAGAAAATTCCAAACTGGAACCAGCACCAACAATGCTTTGCTGACATCCTTTGCAATGTCTTCACATACGATCACCAAAACTATGCCAGATGGGGTCCTGTGCACCGCTTAGAAATGTTTCTGCTTCCCAAGAATGCTCCAGCAGTGCATGAGCTATTTGCCAATGGAGAACATGTCATCAGACGATCAACCTCAGCCTGCTTTCATAGTGTCTGGTCAGACTTAGGCATGGAACAAACTGTGGTCAGGGATTCCAAGTCAAGGCGTGGGCGGAGAGTTTCTCACTCTTTCAATTCAGCCCAGAAATAAACTTATTGTATGAAAATGTGTTGTTTCTCTATGCATGTGTACAGAGTATGCCTTCAGGAATGAGATTCAGTTATAGGAACACATTCTTGGCCAGTGTGTATAAATAAATTATTACAATGAAATCGTGACATAATTTCTGAGCAAATGGAAGAAAGGTGAAAGCAATAATGAATTAGTTAAGATGTTATTAGACATGCTTACTAGACATAAGGTATGACAAATTGGTTTTAGATGTTATATTTTACGTATGTTTAGGGTTCATTTATGGGCATTTAGGTTCACTTTATTCAATTTCATTTTAGCAATTTACAAAAATTGGAAACTAATGCCCAAACTATACAAATATGATGTTAAAAATAACACTTTTACAATTTCTTCAAAATTCAGGATTCACTCAGTTTCATCTTCTTTCAGCTATATTATCCAGATTTTCTCTTCAAAATTCAATATTATTGACCATGTGATGAACATCACAACATACCTTTTCTGAAAGCGGATGAGTAGGGCTATCTTATGCAACCATCAAACCTTCTCTAACGGAGGGGGGTGTAACAGGACGAATATTTTGAAAATTGGCCGCTAGACTACTGCTTATGTGAATGTACATGAATACTGTGCTAAATATACAGAAAACTACACAAAGTCAATACAGCCACAGAGAGAAACAAATGCACGTGGATTACCAGTCATTATTTCCTAAGTGCAGAATGCTCTGATATGGTGGTGACCAAATGCTTATCATCCTCCTCATCTCTTGACTCAGGCAAACCGGTGATTGTATCAGAGGCATAAGGAGCTTCTCGACAAGGGTTTAAGACATCACCCTGTTCAGCAGTATTAATGGAATCCATATCGCTTTCACTGGATGAGTTTGTATTACTCTCATCCACAGCACTGGTATCAGATATGGTGCCTTCCATCTTGGTTTCCCTTTCATGCATGGAAGGGGAAAAGTTTGTGGCAGTAAAGGAAAACAATGGGCAGAGCAATGGATTCAGACCAGTAAGATTGAAAAAGAACATTTTAATATATTAAAGTTTTGTTTTTTCTGTTTATTTTAAATGTACGATGATAATTAAGAACACAATGTATGTATGTAAACAGAGTTTTATATACTGAACTTCAAAAAAATCACTTTAACTTTAAAGCTACTAGTGCAACGAAACTGGGCAAAAAATTTGATCCACCTTTTTTCACAATCTTCTTATTTTATTTGGTGGTAAAAATCTGGTTCTAGTTCCCCAAAATGTGAGTATCTTACACGTTTACATTTACTTTTTTCTTAAGAAAAAAGATGGCTGCCTCATTTGGACTAGAAATAGCACTGTAGACCTGGTAAGGGTCAGGGTCCAGAAAAAAAAAAAAAAGAACTCAATGTGCTCAGCAGAGGAAGTACCTAGAAAGTGGATTTGGCCTGTATGCTAATATTTTTATTATATGTAGCTAAAGCTAGCTTGTTAGAAAAACAGTTGTCATTACACTGCCGCTTTAACAGGTTAAAATGTTAAATGAATTAACTATATAGAATAGTGTATAGGAGCCCATACACAACAAGGCTATTCTTCCACTGAGTGGTTAACATGATGACAAGGACCTCAAGAGTGATGCTGAAGAGGTATGTCAGTCATCATAGTAACCACAAGGTGGAAGAATAACCTTGTTGTGTATTGGGGCTCCCATAGAGTAGCTTATATAGTGTATGGTAAATAGAAACACTCTACACGACTTTCTTACTCACTGCTGTCTGCCTGGTTGGTTCTATTCTCGATGCTGCAACTATCCTCCAGCGTCTGAACAGTGACCTCACTCTCCCCACCAGCACTGCAGGCTACCTGATCGCTTCTAGTCTTGATGCTGCAACTACCCTCTGACCTTCAACCGCTGAGCTGCACCCTCTCCCTTCCACAACCAACCAATCAACGCCAAAAACAGATCTGTCTGTGATTCTTGTATTATTATTATTATGCTATGGCTTTTACTGCCATGTATTTTTAAATGACAGCAGTATGCTTGTTTGGGTTTAGCGTTACCGCTGGTAGCATAAGTGTAAATCACCTGTTCTACTGTATTGTTATATGACTTCTATACTACAGCAGAACGAAAAGTCATTCTGCTGCAGTAAGAATGTCACTAGTACACCAGAATGATTTCTGTGACAGTACCAGAATTTCGACTAAATGAGCTGAAATACACACCATACACCATGGTTAAATTTACCTCTGGAATGCTGGGTATGTTGTGTCTTTCAGCCATGTAAGGTAAGCTCCTCTGACGAGAATTGAAGGTGTAGTGATTTATTGTTTATGTTATGAGGTGTCTGACTGGAACTTTTTTTAATTTTCTGTAGTTTTGTGCTGGGATTTACAACAGCCCTTGGCAAATTACATTTCTTTACTGTATAAGACTGTTCTTTAATGTTGTTTTGTCTATGCTTTCATTAATTAAACTGCTCTGCCTATTTTTGTTTCACATTTGCTAATTGTATTCTGTAACCATGAATGCATGTCTTGTAACCCCTGCATTTACCTTACCAGGTCCCCCTTGTAAAAGGTTCCCCACTCTCCATGGTATTCTGCCAGGTAAAATAAAGGCTTTAGCTGTTAAGAGTGCTAGGACTGTTTCAGAATGAAAGAGGTGATACTCTTTCAGCCATAAGATACAATCCCTGTGCCCTATAAACATACTATAAATCATCAAAATATGTTTGAGGACTTGAAATATGTTTAAACTTTAAAAACTCTTTTTGATTAACTGTTTTTTCCTAACTATGGTCAGTGCCCCATCCAACAGCATCCCCAGCTAATCAACCCCAAAACTTTCCTACTCTGGTGCCCATGGCATAACCCCCCCCACCACCAATAGTTAGGCTGCCAGGATGGGATTAAGTTCTGGTGGTGACAGAATCAGCGGTGAAACAAAGTCTGGCAGCTATCAAGCCTGCAGAATGCAGGAGTTATCCTGCATCCTGGCCAGGATTTTCAATGTTTTTTTGTGTGCCTTGCTTGGAGTTGGTGGCATTAACATGCATGTGCATGCGTGCTGTGAGTGTGCACATGCGAAAGCTTACTGGCTTCCCCACCCAGCTGCTGACCATGTGAAATTACACCTCTCACGCCTCCACAGGAGGTGCTAGTGCAGCAGTAAAGGCAGCCACCCTCCCCCAGAGAGGATGAATGTCCACTGGGATGCTCAAGCCTTCTCCCCCTGACCAGCCTCCAGCAACGTGGGAATATTCCCAAACCCGGTTTGTCAGCATCACAAGTGGTAACCCTAGTTTCTGCACTGACAATCCCGCCTATAAAATGTTTATTTTTTCACTATAAAAGAAATGGACACAAACATTTGAAAAATTGAACATTCCACACTCAAACACTGCGCATGAGGCCCTCTTAAGGTTTAGTGCTCATTCAGCACTGAAGAGTTATAAAATTAAAAATATTCTGCTATATTTTATTCCATTCCATTTCTTTCCAACCAAAGGATAAGTTTAGTGACATGTTTATTCTGTTATTTGAGTGATACCAGAGGATTGGAGATCCACCAACATATCACCACTCCATGGTGGTGGTGGTGGTGGTGGGATGTGCGTGTGACAGGGAGGATTCAGACAACCATAGGCCTGTCAGCCTTATCTTTATCATTGGTAGACTGTTGGAGACCACAATGGAGGAGAGTTTGGCGGCCTACCAGGGGATACTGCACCACAGATGAAAAGCAGCATGGGTTTGTGTCAGGGAAGTCTTGCCAGATTAATCTAATACTATTTTTTGATTGGGTCACCAATGCAATAGACAGGGGCAGGCAGTGGATCTACTCTACTATGTCTTCATCAAGGCCTTCTATCTGGTATCACACAAGAGGCTGCTGAAGCAGCTGGGGGACTTGGGAGCGGAAGTGGGTTCAGTTTTGTGGGAAAGTAATTGGATAAGGAGGAGGAAACAGAGAGCAGTAGTTAATGGGGCTAAATCATTGGACAGAGAGGTCACAAGTGGGGTACCATAGGGATCGGTATTTGGACCTGTCCTATTTATGATAATATGTTCGTAAATGACATTGAGGAGGGTATCCAGGGAAGGTTAGGAGGAGTTAGACAGTCCACTTCAACAGAGGAGAGAGATCTGGGGGTCATAATCAGTGACTCCTTCAAACAAATAGGTCAGTGCAATAAAGCATACAGCAAGGCGTCGAGGATGGTGGGGTGTATAGGGAGGGGTTTTGAAGGTAGGAGACGTGAAGTGATTCTGCCACTGTACAGATACCTGGTAAGGCCTCATCTGGTGTACTGCACTCAGCTCTTCAGCCCTCACCTGAGGAAGGCCATCGACAGATGAAAGTCTGTACAGCGAAGGGTCACTAAAATGATCCAGGACCAGCAGGGCAGATCCTATGAGAAATGACTGGTGACCCTATACATGTATCGGTGGGATGCCAGGCGGGAGCAGGAGGACATGACTGAAACATCTAAGTTTCTTTGGCATAAAACAAGGTAAACAGTGAGGACTTATTTGTACAAAATAAGGATGCAGTCACTGGAGGTTCATGGAGGGGAATATGGACCAGTAGAGCAGCAGATCAATGGGGCAAGGTAGTATACCAAGGGTAGATTTGATAGACCTTCGGTCTCCTGCTGCTGCTGTCAAATTCTTTGTTTCTATTTCCTGCAGAGAAAAGTTTTCAATGACCTTGGTCGAAGCTTGCTGGACAATGCCTGGCAGGGTTACAACGCCACTCTTTTAGCTTATGGCCAGACTGGCTCAGGAAAGAGTTACACGATGATTGGTTATAGTGCTAATCGAGGACTCATCCCAACTACCTGTGAGAACTGTTCTGCGCGATTAAACGTAACCAAAACAGGAACAGGCAATACCAGGTAGGTCCATTACAACTTCTGTCTGTGTATATGACCACTCCCCCCCCCCAAAACAAAAGAAAACCAGACAAACCTCAACTTTTCTTGTTTATAGTTCTGTGATGGCAGTAAGAGCAGTGGTTCCTTGCTATAGTGATTTAGTTTGAAGACCATCTGGTACCATAAGGTTCCAATGAAATGTACTGTAGCACAGCAAAAGTCCATATCATGGTGATCATAGGCAAGAAAATTGCTCTTTTTTTGTTTTTTTGTTTTACGCTTTTTTGTTTGTTTTGTTTTACAGTTTATTTTACCCAGGTCAGCCCACCTGTGATACACTATCTTGTTACAGTAGGGTCCTGCTTCTACCCATTTCTGCAGCTGATTGGACCGGAGCACTGAGAGGTTAAGTGACTTACCCAAAGTCAAACAGTGATTATACAATGGGCTAGGTAAATAAAGCAATCTGATTGGCTGACTGGTACTCTTAAGCGTGAGTAAATCCTAGTATAACTCACGCAAAAAAGTACCAGCCAGCAACCATCCCTTTCGCTACTACAAGCAATCCACAGTAAACACAAACATAAACAAACAGTGGCCATATTGCCTCACCATTTACCGGTACCTCAGCACGGAAACACGTTTGTAACCTGCCTAATCCTGTCTGAAAAACATTTGAAAATGAGCGATCTCAGCACATCTTTTCAACTCGATGGTCCAGAAACACCAGAGGAGCTGTTCAGTTCATTTAATGAGCCATAGTCACCTACCTGGTTAATGGAAGCTATTCAGCCCTCAGAACTGTCACAGCAGCTGTCAAACTCTATCATAAACGAGCTGGATCCCCATGGCACTGAAACCTCATCAGTGCAGCAGGAGCCTGAAAAGCAAAGAGAAAACACCACTAAAATGGCTAAAAGACACAAATTTAACAGACAGTGAAATGTTACAGCTCGAAATAGAACGGAACAAGCCGACCACTTTAAAACAAACTAAATGGAGACACCACAGAGCCTGCTTCCAGGCAGGACACTTTCATCGCAGCTCTGCCCATATTGCTCCATTTCAACTATAAATACTAATTTTTAAGGTCTGATACAGCAGATGGAGGAGATTATTGGTCACTTGAGCCTTCAAGCTTTACAACAATACTGTATTTACCATGGGGCGTACTAAAAATACACAACAACAGAGTTCAGGACAGCAGCGGCCTGCTGCGCCACGACTGCAAACAAGTGGTGAAGCTGAGTTGCCTGGACCCGCTGCAACAGCACCATCTAAGAATCCTCCATGGCAAGCTGTCTTAGAGTCGGTGAGGGCTATGGATGCAAAAATAGATAAAAACCCTCACCAGACTTGAGACTCACGATGCAGCTTTAACTGCTCTGTTGACCTCAGTGGCTGAAGCAGATAAAAGAACCCTGGCTACACAGGCTGCAATGGCTCTACTTACCAAGAACCAACAGCTCCATGGCAGGCTTCAGGCAGTGGAGAACACATTGCAGATGGGGAATGTCTGTACTCTTGGATTACCGGAGGGAACAGAGGGGGGTGCATCTCCTCAGGTTCCTGAAATCATGGCTGGCAGAAAGTTTGTCCCTACTGGAGAAGTTTGACTGGTTGGAGCTACATCTCCCCTACTGGGTGAATTCCAGAGTGCAGCCTGCTGACATTAATCAGCTGCAGACTGTCTTACTAAAGACAGTGGGACCAGAGGTATGGGACATTTTAATTGCAGCAGCTAGAGCAGCTTATACTTTGGCCGTCTAGGGACAGGATATTAAACTGTTTCCAGATTTGCCATTTCAAACTCAGGCCTGCAGTAAACAATTCGATGTGGTCCGACAAAAACGTCACACCCTGGGGATTGTTCACTCTTTCTTGCTTCCTGCCCAGCTCTATGTTACCTATGGAGGTAAGAGCTGGCAGTTTACGGACCCCAGGGATGCTGACCGATGGATTGAGTGAACTGAGTCCGAGTTCCAGTCCCAACCGACCACAGAGACTATATCTGAAGTATTGGACTCTGAAGAAGGCTGAGTAACAGAGTTTTGGGACTAACAAGTTTAATAACATTGTTTTGCTCTAGGGTTTTTACCTGAGATTTCACTAGTTGTTCCAGTTCGTAATGTGGGGAGGGATGGTTTGTTTGGAGGACAGGGAAGTTTTATAATATTAGTTATTATAATTTTCCATTTATTAGGATATCTTTGTCTCCTTAGCTTTCCCCTCTCTAGTTGTTTAACACCCTTTGAAACACTTAGGTTAACTGGAGTTCATTACAGTACCTTTTTCTTGTTGTAAATTTTTGCTTGTATTTGATTGAACAGAGAGAGGTGGAAACTGTGTGTAATTATTTTTCTGTTGAACCTGCTAGCTTTATAAAGGTTAATAGCACTACTGGTTAATGCAGCTTCATCCCTTTGTAATTTACTTATGGGCTATAACCTATGCCACTGAAGCGGCTGGCATTCACTGGACATTTTGGGACTTTAGGTCTTAGTGTACCTTACTGCATGATTTCTCCCCCACTCCTATTGTAACAGAATGTAAGGGTATGTTTGTGCTATTCCAACTGTATCTAAAGTTGTTTTGATGCTGGTTGAATCTCTTACATGACAATACTTGATGTATTGTTTGAATGAAAACAATAAACAGAAAATAAAAAATAAATAAATAAATAAATAAATGGTCTCTAAATGTGTTCTTAAACTAACCTGTAACTGTTTCTCGTAATCTCCCTGGCAGTTGCTCCTGTTCTTTACACCTCTCTACTATCCTCACTTCTGTCTTCCACCACCCTCCCCCCCCATATCCCTGCCTCTCTCCCTAGCCCTGGTCTACCACCTTCCTCTCTCACCCATCCTTCAACTCCCTTTCCCTCTTCCTTTTCTAATCTGCTTGCCCCACCCACTGTTGCACAAGTTCCCTAATCCTTGCCTCCCACACACCTCTCCTTCTACCTCCCTTCCTCCCAGTTAGCCCTCTATACCCACTCTCTCTTCCCACTTTCCTACGCTAACTGGCAGCAACCCAATTTTTCCACTCCACCTTTCCCTTTGACAATGCCCTTCTGGCAGCTTTAATTCATGTTAACATTGTTTGCTGTGACTCATCATTCTTAAATGTATGCTTGGTTGTGTTGTTCTAACTGCTAATTATATTACTTGTAGCTTTTAGACCATCTATACCCTGTACTGAATTTTGCATTCTAACCGATTGCCTGCTAATCTCACACAAATTGTACTTCTATTCTTTGTATACTGATGTGGAACCTTTGTAAAAGAGCCATTGGCTCAAAGGTATTTATCCGAAATTCTAATAAATGAATATAAACTGGTGTAAAGAAAATAAAATAAACGTTAACCTAAAAGACATCCCACTGCCAGAACTGAACAAAATATTACATAAATATTACAGCACAGTCCAAAATACAGAGGGGAATGAATATGGTTTAAGTAGCTATGTCAGCTTGCATTCAGGACTCAACTGGCACTTAAACGACCCGCTCTCCTCAGTCGAGCAATCAGTCTAATGACAAATCCTGGAGTTTACCACCAGTAATAATGTTTTTAATGGTGTATTAAAGAGACAATGTAGGGAGGGTAAAGACAGAGCTACCCACCACTCAGCATCGAAGAACTAGAATTCCTCAGAAACTTGCCCTGTCACCCAATACAGCAGCCGGCCTAGTGAAAAAGGTTTGGCTCGATCTGCAACCGCAAATGATGATGCACATTTGGCAATTACAAATCAGTGTCTGTTGCCCATATTGCACTACACCTCTATCGTTGTGGATAATGCACCCATTAGTATTGTGATGCGCAAATCTGTGTTATTACATAAAATAGGTAGATTCGCACTTTTAGCACCTAATACGGTTCACCACTGTGACGTAATTAAAAGCCTTGGGTGGTTACCTGTTAAACAATTTCATAAGCTTGTTATGGCTAAATTTCTTTTCAGAGTACAACAAACTGGCATGCCCCTTAATTTAAAAAAAAACAACTTGAGGTACCTAACATAGAGTGCCACACAAGATCCTCAGGGGATCCAACCTTGTTGAGAATCCCATTTAAGCACACAGTAAGTGGCTAGCGTTCTTTTGCATTTGCTGCACCAACAGTATGGAATAATATCTCTGTACATATTAGAAGTATAGTAAGTCATAATTTGTTTGCAAAGGCACTCAGATTACATCTCAGGGGATCTAGCAAAGTGTAATTGTTTTTAGGAACTGTTTTTATAATGATGTGGAATTTGTATTCCTAGTTATGCACTTGTATGTAATGTGAAAGCTGTTTTTTGTATCATGCGTATATATTTTTATTGACACGAGTCGTACCTGTAAAAGAGATTGTATCTCAGAGTGCTTACCCATATACAAATAAAAATCAAATCAAATCAAATGGCACGTACGGGCAATGGAGTATACCCCTTCACCAGGCAATCCTTCAAGATCAAATCAACACCCACAGGACTAAAATACCTAACAAAAACATTTAACGAAGACTATCAAAGACATTTAATGAAGAGACTAAAAGTCATAAAAAGGTCAGTGATGGCAACAAGGAAAACACTCGGGGCTTCTTGTTTGAGTAGCCAGACAATCCACTCTACCCCATTAAAAGCTTTATCAAATGCTTGAGTATACTTGCACCAGAAGCACCAGCACTTTTTTGCCACCCAAAATGGCTGCCACAGGAGCATCTAGACCAAAACATTACTGGTACTCTACTGAGCCCATGGGTATGAACTATCTCAGCTCAGTGCTCCCAAGACTATACAAGCAAGCCGGTTTGGCAAAAATTTACATGGACCAGTCACTTCAAGCAACTGCTGTCACATTACCCAGCTAGTCCGGTCTCGAAGCGAGAGAAATTAGGTCCGTAACTGGACATAAGAATGAAACCTCAAGTAAGACCATACTGGAGGCCTAATCTCGAACAACACCAGCAGTGGAGCAACATATTAACCCCCAGACCAGTGCAAGAAGCAAAACCATGCACCAGTCCCTACATATCGGAAACCCCAGAATCCAACTCCTGCACCTCCAGTATTATCCACGATGAAACCGTGGAAAGTACCAGCCAAGCAGCCTTCCCCGAACAAACCTTTTCAAAACAGCCCCAAAACAGTAAAGAACCTGAACAAAGCATTCTTCTAAGCAAGAAAGTGAAAGACATTACCTGCCCAAAAAAAGAAGCATACAGCTTCCAGCCATGAGATACCTCTGCATCACACTGATGCTCAAATCCTGCTAGCAGAGCTCTGCAAGTAAGTAAATTACCTACACAGCAGGGAAATGAAGTCAGTGCAATCCATGCAAAATGAGCAAGACAGCTTCTTAGATAGCGAAATCCAGCCGATGGACACAGTTGACGAATATCCATCCAGTGTGGCTCCCATTGACCTGAAAATGGCTGAACAAATTCCCACTACTAAATCTCGGATGCCCGCGATATCTTGCCCACCAATAACAATGCCACCAACTGGACCTCTTCTCACCCGGTTCCTCAATCATGGGACAATCAACATATACTTTCAACATTAGAGGAACTAAAATATGAACTTTTTGCTAGTTAATTTCTAAAGCATCTGTTTAAAAACAAGCAAGTTAAACCTAAAATGTGACACAGTATTTACAGTGTTAAAGTTAAAGCTCAAATTTACAGTTACAGTTAAAGTTAAAGCTCAAGCATCTCAAATGTTTTTTTTACCACAGTTACAGTTCAAATTCATTACAAAAATTAAAACAATAAACCTATTAAGTAACATGTTATAGCACTAACAGTATCTATTTATTCAAGTAACTATTTAATGCAGTGGAAGAATACATTCCTTAAAAAGGAAAAAAACAATAAAAAAATTAATTTTAAAAACTACAAATGTCTCCTTTCATAATTAAATGCAATTTTCCATATGTATAATTGCAATAATCCACTCCAGGGTGTGGGTTATGCTAGGATTTACTCACACCTGGTGTGGATTTGGTCACAAGGCACATAACCCACACCCTGTTGTGGATTATTGCTTAAGTATTTGACTCTAGAGGGATTTGAACCTGCAATCTTCTGGTTCTCAAGCCAGTGCTCTAACCACTAGACCACATTGCCTTCACCAAATGGTTCCACTTGTGAAGGAGGGAAAGCTGTCTAATGAAATTACAGTATAGTTGTTACATACAGTAGGTCCC
The DNA here is from genome assembly GCA_016271365.2 of Neoceratodus forsteri. Lineage (NCBI taxonomy): Eukaryota > Metazoa > Chordata > Ceratodontiformes > Ceratodontidae > Neoceratodus > Neoceratodus forsteri. The sequence continues at coordinate 94,215,842 of CM057451.1, forward strand.
AAGTTTCATCAACTGGAATACTGGTCCAGCTGTGGCTGAGGCTGAACGGGGGTGCCTGACAACTGCATTTGTTATGCAGAGCCTGGATGTAAACGTGGCAACTGCATATTTTAATAATACTGCATGCAGCAAACAGAGCCTAGATGCTTAGAGGGAATAGCTACCTGACAAATGCATTTAAAAATATGGATCCTCCAGAGTGTTTTGAGGAAGAAGAACCAATCTACCCATGCAATGCTGAGGAGTTAAAATCCCCACCGGGGTGAATGAAGACTATTTTTTATTCAGCATACCAGCCATTTGGATAAATGCAGTAGTACTGAATAGTCTCAATAAATAAAAAAAGAGTCTTCATTCACCCCGGTGGGGATCTGCACTCCTTAGCATTACATAGGTAGATCTTTGAGGTAGAGGGGCATGCAGCTTTAAGACCCTCAAATTTCCTGTTCCAACTCAAGTGGAAGGCTAAGAAGAGAGCACGGAACATATCACAGCTATGCCCCCAACAATGCAGCACAACTGGAAAATAATGAAAGCAGAAACAGTGAGCAAGTTTGACACTCAATGCCTGAAATGTTTCCCTTTTCTTGCACTGGCCCTCGGCCACTTACCAAACACCTCCTCCTTGCCAGCTGCAAAATGTCAACATCTGTCCCAGTTTTTTTTTTTTTTCCAACACAGCGGCGGATATTTTAGTAAACCTGTGGAACTCTGCCTCGGAATGCTGCACCGCTAACTGAAGCACCCGCTCAAAAGTTGAGAGGATGGTACCAAGCACCACTTTTGGGACCCACTGCATAGATGCAAAGACTCTCTTGGCAGCTGCTGCATTTTGTAGGTTGTGGCAAGACTGTGCGGGTCTGCGGGTTTTACAGTGAAATTTTGGGTCAGATCCGTGAAATACGGGTCACTTGGGGGTGTGTTACAACCTCTCCACACTCAAGATACAGTCTGCAACAGGTTGCCAAGTTTCTCAGCCCTCCGCTCCTGGAAGGGTCCCTCAGTAGCTGCCACCACTCAGACATGATTCACTTATGTGGGGACTTTCTTGGTCCAAATCCCACCAAAGACACTGCTCACAAAGTGCAATGCTCCTTTGGTTATGGGCAAATGGCCTTCCCCTGTGTCACCCATTCTTGAAACAACACTTCACATCTTAGAATACGGTAACTGTAGCTATCTGCCTCCCCTTCAGAGATGGATCATGGATTTGTCAATACCAACAGTTAACTATTTCCCCAAAAAATTCAGTCAGAGAGGCATGAAGTATATAACAATAATATTTACCACCTCACAATATTTACACAATCTACAGGATATCGCGATACACAAAGATTATGGGAATTACAGGGTTACTACAGAAATTAAAATGAAATGGTTTGCACGCAACAGAACAGACACATAGAGAAAACCTGTCTATAGCTTCTTAACTCAGAAAGATGTCGCTGTTGTTTTAGATAAAACAGTATGGTTTAATTATGTGCTTATAGTCTTCCACTATTTTAATGAACTTTGTAACTGTTTTTGTTAAAAGATTACAGTAGTATGATACTTTGAATGTAATTTGTCATTTTCCTATGTACTGAACTGCTGTGCGTAACTTTGTTACTATTCTTGCAAACAGAATGCAGTAATATGATGTTTGAATGAAACTTTTTTTTTTGCTCCCATCCGCACATTCTTTGGTCCCTCTTGCGGGCTCCACATGGACCAATTCCTGCCCTGGCAGCCCCCAACCCCCACCGCCCCACATCACAGCCAGCCCCAGGGTACCCCGATGTAACCCTTCATCGGGCGGGTCCCCTACCTTTGCAGGGATTGAGTCTTACTGCCCTTTCCGTGTGGTCCTGGGTGCTGCTGAGGTGGCTGGTGAAGGCTATGGAGCTTCAGTGGTGAGGATCCAGGGGGCTGTCACCCTACCAACTAGTGCGCCATTTCCACATTTTCTCCTGCAGGAGCATGACATACAGGACACAAGGCAGATGCCAGCGTCTGTCATGCTCCTTAGCTAGTGGGACCAAGCACACTGCTGTACCCCCCCGGCCTCCGCCAGGGGTTAGTAGGCACCGGTCCTCTACCCCCCCCCGAGAGAAGGTGAGCAGTTGGCGGATGCTCCAACCTTCTTTCCCCGGCCGGCCCTCTGATGCCTGAGTCCGTTCCCAAACCCAGGTCGCCAGCATCACAGCGGTGAATCTTTCCGCTGCGCCGGTGGGCCGGCTGATGAATTAAACTTTTAATGTCCTATGTATTGCACTGCTGTGTATAATTATAGTTACTTATGTAACCCTTGATACTCATGAAAGTGTGACCAAGTTATAAGGACCTCCTTGGAAATGAGCTGTGCTCAGTAGAGCTGTAACATCTATCCTTGTTCATAAATGTTTGTTTATGAATAACATTTATTACTATTACTACTACTACTACTACTACTACATTTCTTACCACACAGGATAACTTTAGTGAATCAGGACAGACTCAAACCTTAGACAGTAACTACTCGGAGTCCCAACCTAACTGATTTGCTAGGGTCTGGCCTCCACCTCAAAACCTTCAGCTGTCAGCCCTCCATGATGTATCATCAAATATGTCACTCTTACATGAATTCGACAAGTTCTTTGTCTATGGAAGGTACCTCCTCTCAGGAGAGCTGGCCTAAACCAGAATTTTGAATTCTGTGGGCTCAGAAACTCTCTCATTGTTCTGAGCCCTGTATTCCCCAGTAGGGGTGGCTGCATGGCCAGGACATGAAAGATCTTGACCTCTTTGAAGCTCCCTCATTAACTGACTGGGAGTCTTGTCTTTACAGGACATAGAGATTATAATTACTTTTCGGGGGGAGCTGTTTTTGCTTCTAGCTAAAATTTCAATCTTATCTCTCCAGCCCAACTATGTCCCTGCAGCAGATAAAGTTAATTAAAAAGGAAAGTCATAACCCCTCAAGAGATTAAACTTCAAGTGGTTTATACTGGCATCACACTGAGGGTGTGTAAACAACCCTGAGTTGCAACACTCCCCATGTTTTGTTTTAATAGTTATTGGTTTCCTGTTTTGGAAGCTGTGTAATCTCCTGCGAGGAGAAAGTCAAAGTGGTGTTATGTTAATTGATGGAATATGCTTTGACACCTCATTATACACCATTGTGCATGATGGAAAATTCTAGTACTGAATTTCAGTTTGTAATTAACCCTTACCAGTAATTATAAAACCAGATTGACTCACTCACCTGCAATTTAAAAGATTTTACTTTTTTCTCTCACATAATCCCAGACACAGTAATAAACAGTCACATCATTTCATGGCTAGCTTTGCCACCTCCCCAGGGTGAAATATGGCGCATTATACATATTTTTTAAGGGGCAAACCTATTTTCTTCACTTAAGCTTTTACCTTCCCAATAAAGAATTGCATATTTAAATTTTATTCAGAATGTGGGACTTCCTGGTTTTCAACCATAGTTTCAACCACCATTAGGTAGGACACCCTGGACATTTTGCCTAGCTTTTGTAGCATTTGGTATGAAAAATATTAAAATAAAAAGTTATGAACATTAAACAACTTGCCGGTTGCCTGTGTAAACTACTGATTCTTCATTGGTTTACTACTTACTAATCCTTCACTGATTTTTCATTGGTATTTTCACAAAACAATTACCACATGGCATGGGGTGATAGTATTATGCCATGTAGTAATGGCATTTGGGGCTAATCACTGCATGACCGGTGCATTTTTTTTTTTTGGAACTCTATTTATCTCCTACCTTCCAGGGCTTCTCTCGGGTTGCCCTCACTCAGCCTACAGCTCCTAACTGCCTGCCTGCCTGAACTGCTCTCCCTGACAGCTTCATCGGTATGAGGACCCCCTCCTCTCCCGGGCTCCTTGGAGAGGCCGAGGGCCCCCGGGGGTAGAGTCAGGGGTTGAGGCTGGTGATGGGAGTGTGGGGCCTTGGTTTCCGGAGGTAGCCGTCACCTCACCCAGCAGCTTTTTTTTCTTGCTTTTTTCTGCCCCCTTGAGCTCAGACATGCAATGACATCCATAGCACTTGTGTGCCCAATGTCGGCTCCATCTCCACCCCTGCATCTGCTTGCGCAGCAGGTTCCATGGCATGCCCCTGACTACCGCCAGAGGCTACTCAGGAGTGGCACATACCCTGGCACCCTCCCTGGGAAGGGAGAGCAGTCCTCTGCATGCTCAATCTCTTCCCTCCCCTACCAACCCCTGATGGTCCGAGTCCGTTCTCGAACCTGGGTCACCGGCATGGTGCGAGGTGTGGCATCCAGCACCTCAACCCTCAGCACCACTGGGCTGGCTTCATGACCAGTGCATTTAAATAAAAAGTTTGTCACCTGGACTAAACATCAACTTTGGTGCTGGGAGCCCATCTCCAGTGTTGCCAAACACTTCTCCCCATAAGTTAAAAAAATGGCACCAGGAGTTCATCTATGGTGCAGCATAGACCCTTCCCCCAGGTTAAAATGTAGCACCAGGAATCCATTTCTGGATGCTACATATATCCTTCCCCCAAATTAAAATGTGGCACCATAATCCCATATCTGATGATGCATAGACCCTTCCCCCAGGTTAAAATGTGGCACCAGAAACCCATCTCTGATGCTGCATAAGTGCATATTCTCTTCCCCCAATTAAAATGTGAATGCAGGGAACCCATCTTCAATGAAATGTTGCTACTTCTGCCAAGTTAAATTGTGGCACCAGGAGCCCAACTCTGATGCAGCATAAGTGGATATACCCTTACCCCGTAGTTAAAATGAGACACTTGGACCCCATCTGTGATGCTATGCATACTCTTCCAAGTTACAATATGGCATTGGAAGACCATTACTGATGTGGCATAGACCCTTTCCCAAGTTAACATGTGGTACCTAACCTGGAGCCCATCTCTAATGCTGTATATGCCTTTCCAAGTTAAAATGTGGCACTGGGAGTCCATCTCTGATGCAGTGTATACCCTTCCCCCATGTTAAAATGTGACACTGGGATTCCATCTCTAATGTCACATATACCCTTCTCTCAGGTTAACTTGTGATGCTGGGATTCCATCTGTTGTGCCACATACTGTATATCCTTCCCCAAAGTTGAAATGTGGCACTGGGAGCACATCACTGATGCAGCATATACCCTTCCCTCAAGTTAACATGTGGCACCCGGAGCATATCTATGATGTCATGTATACCCTTCCAAGTTAAAATGTGGCACTCAGAGCCCATCTCTGACAGGTACTCTTCTACGTTAAAATGTGGCACCTGGAGCCCACCTATGAGATTGCTTGTGCCCTTCCAAGTTAAAATGTGGCACTGGGAGCCCACCTATGAGATCGCATGTACCCTTCCAAGTTAAAATGTGGCACTGGGAGCCCACCACTGATGCAGCATGTACTTTTCCTCCAAGTTAAAATATGGCACCAGGAGCCCAACTCTGATGCAACATACAGTATTCCCTTCCACATTAAAATATGGTACTGGGATCCTTTTTTTTTTTTTTTTTTTTTTTTTGTCTGGACCCCCGATCCTCTAGTCAGAGATCAGCCCATTGCCCTGCCTGCCGCACCCCCCCCCCAAGCTCAGGCTTGGCCCCCTGGGTGGGGCCACCGGGAGGGCCACCCCAATGGTCACTAATGACAAACCTGGCTTACCCCCCAGGTCAAGGCCACGGAAAAGAGATCCCCCGGTGGACAATGGTGGCTGTGGGGACAGCAGCAGAGTTGGGCATCATACCCGGGGGCTGGCTTTTATGTGCATGCTGGAGCCCTAGGGGCAGGGATGTGCATTGATGACCAGCATCCACCCCGCCCTTCCCTAAGTATTGGCACTGGTCACGGCAGTACCCCCGGTCTCTGCCAGGGTCCAGGAAGTGGTGGACACTCTTACCTCCCCCCCCAGAGAAGGAGATCAGTCCTAAGATGCTCAATCCTTCTCCCCCTGCCAGTTCTCTGACTCCTGAGTTCATTCTCCAAGTCGTCGGCGTCGCAAGCGGAATTCCAACCACTGCGCCGGCGGGCTGGCCCTAGTACTGGGATCCTATCTCTAATGCCATGTGTACCTTTCCAAGTTAAAATGTGGCACTGGAAGCCCATCACTGATGCAGCACATACCCTTCCCCCAAGTTAAAATGTGGCACCAGGAGCCCATCTCTGATGCTGTGTATACCCTTCCCTTAAAATATAGCACTGCTGTCCCATCACTAATGAAGGGAACAGCAGGAGGTTTAGTAAAGGCACAGGAAGAAGCAAAGTGGCCCTGTAGGAACTGCATGAAAGAGAGGTAAGATGGTGAGATCCATAGGTTAGTAGGTGGGTTATGAGAGAGAGAGAGAGAGAGAGAGAGAGAGAGAGAGATGGACAGAAAAAGCAATCTGACTAATGAAGGTTCTCTGTAGCAGGGCATGTGAAGTGAAGGGTGCAGGAATCAATGGACCAAAATGAGTAGGAAGAAGTGACAGATGAGGACGAGATGGTAGAGAGGTGGGGGGAAGTGAAGAGTACCAGTTCTTGGAGAGTGTGTTCCTATGTGGCACTGAATCAAAGTCCTTGCTGAAATCCAGGTACAGACTGTCTTCTGTCTGGCCTCCAGCCACTATTTGTGTCACTGAATTGAAAAAAATCAGTCAAGTTTGCTTTGCACAACCTGCCCTTCATGAATCTACGTTGACTCCTATCCATGTTCCTGTTTACTTCCAGGAATTCAGCTACCTGCTCCTTAGCTTGCTATTTCCCCGATTCTCCCTATCTACAGTCTTGTGTATGGGAACCACATTTGGCACCTTCCAGTCCCTCCGTCCCACCCTTGAGCGCATTCTGTCTGGTCCAAGGAACTTGTTTAACTTTTAGGTCCCTAAGACTCTTTAGTATTGTCTCTTCAGATACAGCACATATCCAGTCTCTAACTTTTGACTAGCTGTTTCCCCAAATATTATACATCTGTAAGTGTCCTGTAGCTTCCACTGTAAATACTGAACTAAAGTACTCATTCAGTATGTTCACTTTCCTGTGTCCTCCTTCACACTCTCTTTGTCTTTCTCCATCCTCACTATTCTATCTCATTTGTCTTTTCTCCCTAATGTATCAGAAGCAGGTCTTATTGTCCTTGTCTCTTTCAGTATCCTTGTTCTGTGTTTTCCTTCTTCCTAATTAGCTGCTTGCTTGTTTCTAGATTTTTCTTATAAATCTCCCTATTGGCCTGATTTTCCCCTCTTTGAAGACCATGAAAGCCTGCTTTTTGCCCCCAATTGCATCTCAAATTGTCTGTCCAACCATATTGGCTTTGTATGCTTTTTTGTCTTACTGACAAGTTTGATGCATCCATGGGCTGCTTGTAATACTGCCCCATTTGTTACTGTCCACTTAATTTCTGCACCTTCCAGCTCATGAATGTTCTCTAGCTAACCTTTAGTTAATTCTGTCATTTTTTCAGAATCCGTTTTCCTAAAATCAGGTACCACTACATTGAAATTCAATCACTGGGCATCCAGCACACTGTTGAATTTCAGTGTTGCAGTCACTCCGTCCTATTGGATCCTCTACCGTGATATCCCTAATAATGTCCTGGTTGGATATTACAAGATCTAGCATTGCTTCTCTCTGTTTGGTTCCCTTACCACTGGGTGAGAAAGCAGTCATTCAAAACCTCCACAGATGTCTGGCCCTTTTGTTTCCCTGCCTCTTGTGTGTCACCACAGTCAATTTCAGGGAGGTTGAAATCTCCCATGATTAAAATTCTTCACTGGCTCACTGCCACTGAATTTAATTTTCTAGTACCTTATCTTTCTGCTGTCTGGTTAGGCAGCTTAGAAACTACCTCTATCCGGTGTTCCCCCTCCTCCTTCTTCAGCCACCTAAAGCCATAGCATCTCTACTCGCTGTCCTGAGATAGATTTATCCTCTGAGGCGTTACAGATTCCATAACATATGCTGCCAGGGGAGGTCTTTATGTCTTGCTGTATCTGGACAATTGTCTTCTGAGGGCCCCATCCAGGGAAATGGTTCAGTACACATTGTCCAGAATGAAAGAATTGTTTGATGAGTTGGGTGTTGTGGTCAATGTACCCAAATCCATACTACTTCCTTGTCAGTGCCTCCAAAATATTGGTGCGGTGCTGGACACATCAGTGGGCAGTGCCTTCTTGCCTGTAGACAGGGTGGAGGCCCTTGTTCCCAGGCCAGGCTGATACACAGAAGTCATTACATGTCTGCTTGGATGATGCTATGTCTCCTGGGACTCATGGTTGCTGCCACAGTGATGGTTCTCTTTGCCCACCTCCATATGTGCATACAGCAATGGCTTATTTGGCTGCAATGAGATCAACTGACAGATGAGTAAGAACAGATGGTCCTTGTCACATCCCTTCTTCGCAGTGCTCTGATTTGGTGAATGGACCACCAGCATCTTTTGCAGGGCCTTTCATTCTTCTCCCCGCTTCAGTGCAGATCCTAACTACGGATGCCTCAGGGTCAGGCTGGGGTGCCCGTCTCATGATTCCTTCCAGATACAAGGGTCATGGATTGACCTGGATTCAGATCTCCACATCATTACTCTACAGTTGAGGGCTGCTCTAATTGATCTCCAGGCCTTCAAAAAACACCCCAGCCTCAGGTCCCTTGTTGGTCCAGATGGACAATGTCAGTGTAATGCACTACATAAACAAGCAAGGGGGTACTCACTCTTACCCCCCTGTGTAGGGAAGCTATGAGAGTGTGATACAGGGTGATGTCTCATGGCCTTCTGATATCAGCCATGTTTCTCCCAAGTGTCCAAAACATCTTGTCAGACAGGCTAAGCAGGTCTCAGACCCTGCTGCATGAATGGGAACTGCTGACCTCTGTGGTAAACAACCTTTTTACAAGATGGGGGCATCCACAGTTGGACTTTCTTGCATTCCCACACAATGCAACACTGCCACGTTGCTACTCGCTCGCTCCAGTGCCTGGTGTTTTTTGCTGAGACCCATTGTCCTTCTCCTGGAAAAAGAGGTTCCTCTATGCATTTCCTCTGATTCCTCTAATTCACTGGGTTCTGCTCAAGCTGAGGGTGGAGCAGGCCACCCTAATACTGGTGGCCCCCTTCTGGCCTTGCCAGATCTGGTATCCACTTCTGCAGCACCTGGCAGTGGACCCTCCTGTTCCCTCCCCCTTTGTTGGAGTCTGCTTTTGCAAGACAAGGGATCCCTGGTCCATTTGGACTGAAGGAACCCATCTCCTTTGATGTAGGATTAAACATACTTGACAGGATCAGGGTCACATGTTTCCTCACTATGTGTTGAATTTTTACACTTTATTTGGTCAGTTTTATGCCTTTTATGAAATATTTTTTACACAAAAACAGTCTTTCCACATTTTGCTCCTGGATCTGAGTCAGATTTCTAATTTCCCTCTGTGAACGGAGTTCCCTCAGCCCCCCCCCACCCCATTTCCACCACTGTATAAAACCAAATTTTATCCCTTTAGAAATCCTGTTTGCAGCTCCATGTGATAACCCAGGGTTTATAAGCAGAAACAAGTCAGCTCCATTTTTCTGTAAGAGCCACGTGGGAGCATTTGACACAGACACGCACAAGATATACACACACACACACACACACACACACACACACCTGAAATTCCTGACTCAGAAATGACATTTCCTGTGAATATTGAAAGTGATGGAACGTGAACATAAAAAGTAACATTTCTTCTTTTCTTTCACAGGTGTCTTACAGTATGCTGGAAATTTACAATGAGCAGGTAAAAAATACTTAATAATGTCAGTACTGCTTTGTGTTCTTGTGACTGGTAGCACAACAGACCAATGAAATGTCCGTATTAAGAAGTTTCAAAACAAACCATCAGTCATCATGGATTTTCTATTAAATGGGAACTTCAGATATTGAAAACTTCAGAAAGGCGAATGCAGTGTTTGTCTGCTGTGAAAGGGAAAGGGGGGCCCAATTATCAGTCACAGTTTTTCTGATGGAAATGGGCAAAATATATGACCTGAGTGGGATCTGTGCGGGGTGGTGGGGGGTGGCCAGACCTCCCAGCACAGATTGCAATGTGTAAATCAAGGCACCCAGATGTTACAGTGTACTGGCTGATGCATGTACGCACGTGGCTCAGTGCCATGCACATACATACGTGTGTAACAACCCTTTTCTCAGCATAAAACGGGACAGGTTTGATACAGGTGGGGATTGGTACTGTGGCATCATTTGCTGCATTTTGACAGTGGAATGGGAGGAGTTAGGTGGAATATAAGAGATGGTGATTGATGGGAAGGGAGGGTGTTGTCGTGGAGAGTGGATTCAGAGATATAAGGAGTGCTGATGTAGGCCTCAGCAAGGGAGTGGGACATGTGGTCCAGGGGAGCTTGTCATCTCTGGGTTGGGGGATGAGAGCTTCACCTAATGGCAAGGAGCCAGCCTGGCATCTCTTCATAGAGATGGGCTGGAGGGAGGCTGATCAGTATCTATACTTAGCAGCTAGGATATGCAGAGGTCTGCGCCTGTTTCCTGGGAGGGAAGGCAAGAAGGCAGCCCACTGAACAGGCTGGGTCCTGTACCCAGGATCCAGGCATGGCAGTTCCTGTATAGGCTCCCACTTGGGACCAGAGGGCTGGCCATCCTCATGCAGGGGTGGCACTTGGTCTGCACCCCACAGTCACTGCAGGTGTGGAGCAGTACATCTAGTGCCTAGCCTGACCAGGAACAGGGCCTGACCCTCAGCTACCCCAGCTCACAACAAAAGGTACAGGGTATGTAAGGAGATTACCCTCCCTCTTTGTATCCACAATGGGGGGAAATCTGTGGGGGACTCTAGTCAAGTGGCACTGGGGGAAGTGGCTCTCAGTCGAGGGCAGAAAGGACAGGGCTATGAGCCTGCCTGCCGAATGCCAATAAGGTAAAAAACTTTATGAAAACAAGTGAGATGCAACTGGCTGTGTAGTATTTGTCTCAGGGTTTGTTTACAGCTGTGTGTTTTGGAGCTTTGCTAGGGTGTGGAACACAGTTTCAGACACATTTTAGGAGAGTACGTTTTTAAAACTGAGGCAGTAAATTTAAAAAACCTTTTCTATTGATGTTAAAATGTATTTATTAGTTCAGGTATTGATGATGTCAGAATTGATTCATTATTTTAGTTATATGGCAAGGATGGTGTTAATGTTTTAGGCTCAGTTCTTCAGTTATGATGACATAATTGATTAAGTCTGTTCTAATATTGGAGTATATGGGCCCGGCCTGGTGGCGCTGAAGGTTGAGGTGCTGGACACCACACCTTGCGCCATGCCAGTGACCCATGTTCAGGAATGGGCACGGGCCGCTGAGGGTCAGTAGGGGAGGAGAAGGATTGAGCATCCGATGGACTGCTCTCCTTCTCCGGGGAGGGGGGCTCTCAGTGTCGGCACCCGTTCGCCTCCTGGCAGAGGCTGGGGTACAAGGTGCCGTGCTGCAGTCGGGAGGAGCTGGGGGCAGACACTTGGAGGAGAGCATGCATGGATGTGTGTGCATGCTTCACCTCTGTCAGTGTCATTACCGCACCCCAGATCCAGGGAGAAAATCAGAGAAAAGGAGTGACTGCGGCTGTGTGAAGGGCACCTGCATGGGCTCCACTCCCGGCTAGCCACGGCATGGACCCACTGAAATTCGGGCCTTGGTAAGGGGTTGGGAGAACCCTGGTGACCCCGCCAGGGGGGTAAGCCCTGGAGTTGGGTCGGTGCCGGCTGGTGGACACCGGGGGATGGGCCTGGGGGTGCCCTTCAGAGGAATGCCGGCCTGAGGAGGAAAAATGAAGGGAAAAAAAAAATATTGGAGTACATGGATTCCTTTTTCCCTCAAATGAAAAAGACCTTCCCACATATGTTAGTACTGCCCCTCAAGAAACTATACCAACCCACTGTGGACCTCTCTGGTACAACTCATCTGCTTCTCACACAGTGCAATAACAGTTTACTTTTAAATGCAAGTGACACATTACTCTACAAATAGTCTGCAACAGTAATTACAAACTCAATAATGAGTTTGTTGGAGATATAGTATCAAGGATATGGGGGAAGCAAAAGATTCATGCAAGGCGAAGAATAACCACAACACCATGCATTGGCTACATCTACTCCCCTCCCAACCAGTCCTCCCAGGTGCTGCCTTCCCTCACATCCTGCCTCACTGAGCTGCCTACCAAGGAACTCATCGTATGTGGCGACCTCAGCCTAAACTGCCTGGGCCCTAAAGAAAAATGTTATCAGTCCTCACTGGATAATGTCCGTTTCTCGCAGTTAATAGCTGAACCCAAAGGACTTCACCTCAGATCAGATAACTACACATTATTAGATTGGATACTGGTAAGCAGAATAGACAGAATAAGAGCTGCTGGTATCCTCCCAGACATGCTTAGTGACCATTCTCCTGTCTTTTGCATATGGAAAAATAACTATCCCCACTCCCCTCCCAAATATATTGAGGCCAGAAACCTCTCTAACTTTGAAGAAGCAGCCTTCCTCACAGGCCTTAATGAGGTAGGTTGGAGCCCAATAATCAACCTCCCCAGTGTCAGACAGGCACTAGATTTCTTTTGTACACAGCTTCATGATTGTCGTTAACAGACATGCCCCCAATAGACAATGGAGGGCTAAGGGCCTTCATGCTCCATGGCTTAACTGCAAGCTATGAAAAGCTTTAAGACTCAGGGATAAAGCCTGTTATCAATTTAAACAGTCAAACTTATCATCTGACTGGCACTCCCATAGATCTTTCTGGAATTTGTGTAAAAGTAGATTAAACAGTGCCAAATAGTTTTACCTCAAGTCCCTACAAACCCAAAATCTCTTCTCCCCCAGGCATTTCTGGTCCCAGATAAACCAGCTGCTCCATAGTAAAACTTCGGTCTCTACTAGTGAATTTCACTCAGACAAGTAGACCCTATCTAACCCACTAGATATTGCCTCAGATTTTAATCTAGTGATGCTCGGATAGTGCCTTTGTGGATCTGACTGTGATCTGTTGGATAGTGGCAGTATTCAGCCTGGGATCTGACTTAAGTCGGAGGTCAGATCCCAGGTTGGATCCCACATTATCTGAGGTCAGATCCAGGGATCTGTGGTCAGATCCAGGGATCTGATGTTGGATCTAGCATCAGATCCAGAGATCCTACTGCAGATCTGGTATGGTCAGATCCACGGTCGGATAGTGCTACTATCCGACTGGATCCACTATCTGGTCATACATCAGGTATCTGGTGGTATCCTAATTCATAGGATACTATCTGAGCAACATTATTTTAATCACTTCTTCACTGATCTGTGAAAGATTTAGGTATCCTCTTCACTCCCATCCTGACAACCCTCAACCCTCCCTGCAGCAGCAACCCAATGACATTCATGGATCCCCCTTACCGCAGTCTCCAGGTGCAAAATCCTCACCACAGTTCCACCTCAGAAGAGTAACCAGATAAGAAGTTCTAAGACAGCTAAAGAGACTCAAAACAGAAGGATCTCCAGGGACTGACTCACTGAAATTACAGTTCTTAAAAATTGCCACACCGGCTATTGCCACCCATAACAGAAACTTAATAAATAAGTCCTTCCTAGTGGGGACCGTCCCTGAGAAATGGAAACTGGCCCTTGTAGTGCCCATACATAAAGGAGGGGCCCAAGGACAAGATAGAAAATTGCAGACCTATATCCCTCCTCAGTGCAGTTGCCAAGGTGCAGGAGAGTCTAGTATACGAACAGCTGTTAGACTTTTTCGAACGGAACCATACTCTCACTCAATTCTAGCATGGTTTCTGCAAAAACCATGGTACCAATACACCTTAGTATATGTCACTAGTGATATTATCAATTCCATGAATATGGGCATGGCATGGGGGCCATTTTTGTGGACCTAATGAAAGCATTCGATTTGGTGAACCACAATCTGTTGCTCATGAAACTACGGGAAAGTGGCTTGGATGCTCTATCCTGCCGCTGGTTGCAGAGCTACCTCTCCAGGCGGATGCAGTGTGTGAAATGGGAAGGTACAACCTTACCCCCCAGGTCAGTCACTGATGGGTACTGCAGGAGTCCATCCTTGGCCCCCTTTTATTTACACTATTCATCAATGACCTACCTCAAAAGTGCAGTGGTGCCTCTATACAGCTATCTGCTGATGATGCCATACTATACAGGTCTTCCCCAGATCCAACCTGGATCAACACACAGCTGCAAAAAGACTTCCACTCATTAGAAAGTTGTTTTTTGGCCAACAAATGTGTACTATGTACCAAAAAAACAAAGGCAATGTTATTTGGTCACAAACACCTTGGCCTAGACAGGCAGGATCTCCTCAAAATTTCCACCTGCAGTGGATCCAACTTAGAGGTGGTCCCAACCTTCAGATACCTGGACATGCCCCTAGACCAATCCGTGACCTTTGAACCCCATGTAGATGCACTGACTAAAACACTCGGCCTAAAGCTAGGACTACTATATAGACTTTCCCCTTACCAGTCTCGAGAGGCACGTCATACCATTGCCTTCAGTTCCCTCCTCCTTCTCTTACTCTATGGCACTCAGGTAATACAGGCTCAATGAGAGCCCACCCTAAACAGGATTAGAATACTCTACCATATGATAGGGTGATTTGCAACCAGTGCACATCCCAAAACCCACCATTGCATAACACTAACTACCTTGGGATGGCCTCCTTCGAAACCAGACTGCACTATCCCCTATATTGCCTCACCTTTAAGTTACTACAACCCCTCGCCCCACCTGGCCTCTCTGGCATAATTCAATGCAAGCTGTTTGCTCACCCCCTCAGAGTCTCAGCCTTCTCTACACACTGGAAGTTCCAAAAGTACGGTATGAAATTGATAGACAGTCCTTTTCATTTTCAGCCCTGCATCTGTGGAACTCCCTGCCCCCAGCAGCCCGAGCCTGCCCTACCTTGGGGGCAGTTTAAGCAGACTCTTAAATCTCTCTTTTGGACAACTCCCCCCTGCAACTGTTTCCATTGAAAGCTCTTTCTAAAATGTAACTTCTCAAACCTTATCTAAAACTACTGTCTGCATGAATAATGATTGCATTCTCTGCCTTATAGATTACTGTATATTTTTTTACTTACTACTACTGTCTCTAAATTCCTGTTTGGTATAAAAACTGTATGCATATGAATGAAAAACCATGTAAATTCCTTTGTTATTCCTGTTATTTATTGTATGTAACTAACCCTGGATCACCCCCGGAAAAAGGGACTTAACATCTCAGTGGGCTTACCCAGTCACCAAAATTCAAATAAATAAATAGTAGCTTTCTAAAGCTAACAGGCATCACCCTCCCTCATTACAATGCCCTTGACTGACTGTACTCCAGGTGTCTACACCACTTCCCACTGGTATCGGCATACCCATACATACATCCTTACGGAGCTCCCAGTGCTTCACTGAGTATGCAGCCAGTAATACGGTGTAGGCCTGACATCTAATCATGTTGCATGATAGATCTGGTGAGAAACTACTGTATCTATATTTATATATTTCGATTTCTGTTTATGCCCTCTTCATTCTGGCCCCTCCAAGTCTGTCAGGCCCTGCAAGCAACCCCCCGAGCCTCCCCGGTCATGGTCACCTACCTCCATGGAACTATGGCTTCACCCCCCAGGTGGGGTCAGAGTGGAGGATTCTCCTGAAACTGTGCAATTCGTCAGGCAGGTGCCATGATCCAGACGGAGATGGAGATGTCAGTCACTGAGCAGGATCTGTCTGGCTGCTTCTCAATGGCTGACTGACTATTCAAATACTGGGTGAATTAATAAGTCATGCAGCAGCAAATGAGCCCCCTGTGGCACTGCTGCAGGCTTCTGCAGCTGATTGGATACTTTTTTGAGAATTTTTATTGATGTTTTTCTGTTTTCTTACAAGCCACAATGCATTTAGACATACAGCAGTGCACACAATCAAGAGGCTGAACATACAATAAAAACACATAGAATAACGTATAATACAAAATATATTAAAAAGATGGTGACTTCATTTCATGTATTGCACATTACTGAGTGTAAGTATACACGCACGGTCCATCAATCCCCAAAATTTACTTCTTAAAATTTACCTTTATAGCAAATTTAGCAATTGCATGCAATGTTACTATATCAGATGAGTTCAGTAACCATTTCATCTTATCCTGCATTGACTCACATGTCAATGAACTTATATATGGTACAAACCATTTGTATGGCTGTGGGCGGAGCCTACAGCCATCTTGCTGTCTGTAGCTGGAAATGGAGTATCGTGGAACACATGTTTTGGACTTTTCAATGTATCCTTCCATGCCGACTGAAATAAAATACTCCCTTCTTTCTGTT
This sequence comes from Neoceratodus forsteri, assembly GCA_016271365.2. Classification (NCBI taxonomy): domain Eukaryota; kingdom Metazoa; phylum Chordata; order Ceratodontiformes; family Ceratodontidae; genus Neoceratodus; species Neoceratodus forsteri. The sequence goes on from CM057451.1 coordinate 94,232,165, forward strand.
AATAATGTTGAAGACATAACTCCAAGCTGCTTATAGATGCCATTAGGAAACTGAAACAGCTTGTTAAATATTTGTTAAATATTGGTTGCCTATTAAACTGGAGATTTGTTTACCCCCTTCGGAATGCAACAACTTGAACATTTAAATACTTAGCATTTAAACAGCTTCCTACATTGTATATTTTATGGTATTGTCCCCTCATACAAAAGCTTTGGCACTGTACTCACAGATTTGCAATGAAAGTGATTGGTCAACCTTTTGCATTGGACCCTAAACATTGCATTCTTGGTATTTTTAATTACCGTTCCTACAAAATCTCCTATTCACATAACAGATGGTTAAACATGCTTTTCCTTCAAGTTAAATGCATAATACTTATGCATTGGAGATCTAATATAATCCCCACCCTTCCCGATATCCTCAAACAATTATCTCAATATGCCTCCCTTGACCATATGACATATATTTCTTCTGACCAGCTCATGATATTTAATAATTGTTGGCAGGGCTTTTTTAATTTTCTGGAATCATCTAAATCTTCTGACACCAATATATGGACTTAATATACACAGCTTTTTTCTCCTTCTACTAACCCCCCACAGATATCTCATTGTAGTCTCACTTTCCTGTCCCCTTTTTCTATTGCTCCCTCCTTTTTTTCTTCCCTCTTCTCTCATACATCCCTCTTTTCTTGTATACTGTCTTTAGAGGTTTCTTAGCTATTCCACAATCCTCCTACATATGTTTTTGCAGCATCATATGTGATTATGTAACATCATAATGTAAATTATGTCTATTCATACTACCTGTCTCAGGGCTACACCAACGTCCAGCCTACCTTAATCACATGACTTGTATTGTTTGCTCTAATTTTGAATTATAAGCTCTTTATATTAATATTGAGTAGTGTACCAATTATATGCTGCCTTATCTTTTCTATAAAATCTCACAATGTATTGTATTGTAAGAGGTTTGTCTGCACATCTTATGAAAACCTTAATAAAAAGTTTAACTACAAAATAAACAGCTTCTTACTACTAGTTTCACTTGGGATTGTATTGTCTTTCAAGAAAGATTCATAGATCATAAATGTCACCCTTTCCCAGCAAATTTATAATTTACACTGTTTTTTAAACTCTAAAGACACTATCTGATAAACACTGTCTCAGACATATGCCAGATCTTCAGTGAACTACACAGACTAAATATGTAGCAATCAGCAGGCATTTTCTACTATGCTTTTTGGGAAAAAAATATATTGAGCTACAGCAAACACACACACACACACACACACACACTCCACACACTCTGTACACACCATCCTCATGGCCACAATATTCAAAATAAATAATGCATTCTAGTATGTTATTAAACAATAAAGAAACTGCTTATGACAGTGAACACAGTGAAATTCAGTTTAGAGTAGATTTCCTTTAAATATTTCTTATCCTATATTTTGTATCCTGAATAGTGCAGGGGAGATGCTACATCTCATTGTCATAGGGAACTTCATTTACACATTGTATTTACTCAGGTTGTCCCAGATTAGATGCAATATCTTGTTTTCAGTGGGGTCATGATTTTACCATTTTGATAATGTATTTCTTCAGGGTCACCTAGTCCAGAGCCCCCCATATTCAAAGGAGATGCGTGGCACATCCTGGCAAAAAAGGGATATGTTCCGCGTAACTCCAACAATGCACCACAGCGTGATATTCAAATGTGCGGGATGCACTGGCCACAAGGGAATGGGCCAGGGTGCACACAAATAGTATGCCATGCAAGTCGAGGGTGCATTCCCATGCATATGGCATGCTGTGGCATACTCAGTGGGAATGCATCCCTCTTGTTCAGAGCAGCATGGCCCACAGTTAGGCCATGAATAGCTGGCCTAACCTGGCCAGCCACCCACAGGCGGGCTGCAGAAGTGCACCCAGGTGCACAGCAGTCTGACAGCCCTGGTGGACTAGAGGTACCCCCTCCCATCCCTGATAGATCCAACTCCATCCCCAAAGAGCTCCATAGTGTAGGGCCCTCCCTGGACCCAATTGCACTAGAGGAAACCACAGTCCATATCCATAGCATAGAGGACCCCCACCCACCACCTCAGTATGTAGACACCCCCACTCCCCCCATACCTGACCTGTTGCAGAGACTGGCACTGCCCTCCACACCCTGCCATGGCCAGCCACCAACTGCACTGGACCCGGGCCATGGACCCGAACTCTGGAATGACCCAAGTGGCTGTATCATGCATCGGGGCACTATGCAAGCTGCAGACCCATCAGTGTATGTAGCCATATGTATGTCCCTGGCAAACTGTAAGAGGGAATTGACATACCTCCAATGCATGCCTTGTCGATGCTGTATCTTCCTGCTATCATACACCACCACTGGCCCACACTTTCTCCCATTCCCTTGCGTAACATGCCACCCTCTGGACTGCTGAGGTATCCTGGGTGCCATGGGGTGTGATATCCTGCAATGCCATTTACAGTGTATGCTCTAGGCTATGGGTAGTGTGTCTGTGGTTCCCCAATTGTACAAACAAATGGGAGATTGGCTGTAACATGGCTGTTTCAGGACCTGTGTGAGTGGGTACAGCATCTGCTGTCTCCTGTACTGAGCAGTACAATGGCACTGGGACGATGGATCTGCATCCGAGTGCCTGAGGTGTATGGCCACTGGGGATTATTGCCCGCACACAGCTCATGCCTATGTATGACACATTTCAGCATCCTACTGCCAGTGCTCCACCACCTGAAAATAAGATGCCATTTCTTCTGTGAACTATCCAGGCTAAATATATAGCAATCAGCAGGCATATTCTAGGAAAGTACATTGTAAAAATGTGTAAAAGGGAGACCACATTGAAACTGCCTCTCAGCAGATCTGCATTGTGCAAATTCATTAGAATTAATGGGTAAAAGCATCCCAAAAGCCCTCCACAGCCTTATCGGCTCTGACCAGAGCATGTTCTCTGAGTGGTTGTGGTAGTGGGCACGCTAACAGAATGTGACTACTCATCCATTTTCTGGAACACCTGTTCTTACAGTCTACATTATTTTATACTGTAACCAACTCAGAAAACATGTTTGTGTCCCCATATTCACATCCATCCTTAATCTAGCAATCATTTTAGTGTGGAGATTATTTTGATACCCATCCAAATAGATTTCCCTTCAATTAACTTGTTTTAAAGATTTACACAGTATGTGGCAAAATTCTGAGTTTTTCCAAACCTTTAAATATTCATTTAGAAAAATATATATGACCCTCTGTCTGGACTCTCCCTTATAAAGCAGAAGTTCAATTGTTGACCATACTCTAAATATAGCACAAAGACCATAAGTTAAAGAGTTTATCTATATCTTTAATCCATGACCATGATTTTGGGCTTTGTATTATGCCATCTGGGGATCTATCCCATGCTTCCTACCAACATGCTAACAGCAATTCATAATGATTTCTTATGAGCATACAGAAAAAGTTCAGAACTCTAAACTGTTCAAGAGCCTCCACAGAGATAAGATCACACTCTACTTGTAGAAATTCCCCTGGCATAAATTGGGGTACACCCAAAATAAGTCTTAAATATAGATTTTGAATAGGGTCTAACATGGTTACATTCTTATCCATGCCCCAAATCTCAGTCACATACAAGAATTTACTTTCATCTCATAAAGTTTCAGCATGGCTTGTGTTGAATGATTAACATATTGCTTTGAGAATTTATTTACTGCAAGAACTGATTGTCTCTCCTTCTGTTTTCCCACCTCAATATGATTAACCTAATTAGTACAAGCACAGATAATAACACTCAGCTGTGTTAACTTATTCACCTCCTGCATTACACAGCCATTTGCATTCAAATTGTATCTAAGGTTCGTTGATCTTTCTAGGACTAGAATTTTAAATTTTTCAACATTTAATTGTAATTTTCAATTAACCAACATTTACTTGATTGAAGACCACATGCTGTCTTAGAAATTAGGATGGCATCATCAGCATATAATAAAATATTCAGGGAGTGTCCATTTATTTTAGGAGCATCTATCGGGATCAAGTCCAAATCATGCACCAATTGGTCTCTTACTCTCTCTCTCTCTCTATATATATATACATATATATATATATATATACATATATATAATATATATATACACACACACAACAGAGCTAGAAGGCACCCTTGCTTAACACTCTTATAAATGTTCATTTTTTCAGTAAATGTGCCATCACTGTGGTATCTTATCTTAATATTACTATCATTATGTAAACATTGAAGTAAAACAAGTAGTCTTTTATCTCTATTAAATTTCATTAAAATCGCCCACAAAATTCCTCTATCCACATTATCGAATGCAGCATGCATGTCTATAAATGCCAACTTTAAACCATGACTTTGATTTTGGACTTTGTATTATATCATCTGGGGAGCTATCCCCTGCTTCCTGCCAACATGCTAGCAGCAGTTCATTACAATGTCTTATGATACTACAGAAAAAGTTCATTACTCTCAACTCATGAAAAGCCTTTACAGAAATAAGGCCCACTCTGCTCATAGAAATTCTCCTGGCATAAAACTGGGGTACACCGCAAAAAAGTCTTAAATACGTATGTATTTTTTAAACTTTTTATTTAGCCTTTTTACAATCATATTTGCAAAAAAGTTACTACAAAAGGAAAATACAATATTAGTTTTCAAAAACATCATATACTTACGAAGGAGATCGATGGACATCTCCCCATTAGATATTGCATAGGGGAAGTACAGGTATAATTAACATTGAATATTAAAATCTAACATTTGCATACAGCCAAGGGACTGTTAAGGGGACTGATGTTCCCAATAAACAGATAATAAGGATACCCAATTAACATAATGACCTCTGGTCTAAAGTGCCCCCCCCCCCAGCTAGAGGACAAACAAAGATCCCAAACTTCTCCACGAGTCCCAGAGAGAAAAGCGTTAAATGCAGCTCACTGCCAACTGCAAGGCTAAACACATTTTTGTTTGTAAAGTACACTTTGGCTCTAAAGAGAACAAATTGGTAAATTCACTAGCTAGAACGATCTAGTACAAATGATGGTTATACAAAACAGATTAGCTCAACTAGCAACCAGAACCAGACTGAAACAAGTATGCAGTATTAAATTATGCAACATCATATAAATGTGCATGGTTACGTTGGACTACAAAACCTCATATAGGAAATAATAAAAAAAAGGAGCAAAATTAACAGTAATCTGCCCATGAAATGTCAAACAATAATTATAAGGCTATAGGTAACTGTTCCAAAGGGCAGAACACCATAGTACATGTAATGATACTGGACAGTCCTTGCAGTCCATGTAAAGGTGGGAAACCACCATGTTCTTAATAGTCACTTCACAATGTGTAAACTGCTAAGAGACAAAACTTGTAATTTTACAGGAACTTTAGATAAATAAGAACAAAGTAAAACACCTTATATGATATATACAAGAGTGACAAAAGCAACTGAGGTAATTCAGTGTAGTCACAAAAAACGCCCTAAGAAAACTCAGTCCCCATTTGTCAATTCCCAATCTTCATCATTGGCTGTGAGCTCTGCTTCAATATGTGAAAGTAACTTTATTTGCTTCTTTAAGTTTTATGTAAAGATAAGACTGCCCGTTCCATACTAAGCAAAGCTTTATAGGTAGCAGGAGTTGATGAGTCTTCAATCTGCCTCTTGCACCATCAAAGGCTTTTTGGTGAAGTCTGGTGCTGTAGGAGAGAACTGGAAACAATTGAATAGTGGCTTCTCCATACTGGACCGGTCAGTGCGTCCTCACTATGTTTAGAGCCCGTTTCCTGTCCCCTACACCAGTGAGGATGATCAAAAATGTACAGAGAATGTTCTAATCTGTTGGGGTTCTGTATGGGGAGATCCAAAAAGCTTTTTAAGCCACAGTTTTTCTGATGGCTGGGGACAGGAATCCCAGTGCAGTGCAATGTTCAGCATGGTAGCACTGTGCAAAGGGAACAGCACAGGTAACCTTGCACTGTGCAATTACTGCTGAGAAGAAGCCTGACTTACTCCAGGCAATTAGTGGCTGTCAAAGCCACAGCAGCCAACAATCACGTTGATGGTTGGGAGTGCACATATGCTCCCTGGTGGCTAGTGGCACCCCCCACCCTCTGAACACTGTCCCCATTAAAATTACATTCTGCCTTGGTGTCTAGTGGTCTTCCCACTCTCCAATCACTGTCCCTGGTATAAGAAAAGACATCCCTGGTGTCCAGTGGTCCCCCCACCCTCCAATTTCCATCCCTGGTAGAACAAAATAAGTCCCTGTTGTCCTATGGTCCCCCCGTCCTCTGATCACCAGCCCCAGTAAAACAAAGTCCCTGGTGTCCCATGGTCCCCCCACCCTCTGATCACCAGCCCCAGTAGAATAAAGTAAGTCCTTGGTGTCCCATGGTCCCCCCATCCTCTGATCACCAGCCCCAGTAGAACAAAGTAAGTCCCTGGTGTCCCAGGGTCCCCTGCCCTCCAATCAACAGCCCCAGTAGAATAAAGTAAGTCCCTGGTGTATAGTGGTCCCTCCACCCTCTGATTGCTGTCCCATATAGTGTAAAAGGTTTCTGTGGTGTCCAGTAGCCCCTCCCTCCAATTGCTAGCCCCATAACCCCTCACCCACTGATCCATGTCCCTCTACTAGCAGAAGTTTTCCCTGGCATCTAACAGCCCTCCTCCCCACCACGGGCACTGACCAACCCACTCTGCAGCCCCCCCTTACCTTAATCATTGGTGCTGTGGGAACCCATATGGTAACTGGCACAGTCACTACCTTAGCTGGCTGCCATATACAATGACAGGGAATACGTGTCCCCTGTAGTGTAAAGGGAGCATACGTACTGTCTACAGTAGGCAGTACACATGCTCTCTTTACAATACAGGGGACACACTCCCTGTCATTAGACAGTATGCACCCTTACTCCCACAGCCCTCCTAAAGGGATTCAAAGTACTTCATCTAAATATCCGTTGCTTGCTACAAAAACTTGACCTCCTACAAGCCATGGTTGCCACCCTAAAACCAAATATCCTAATTATCACAGAAACATGGTTAAAGAGCATGATCCCTGACCACTCGATCTCCATTCCTGGCTACTCCATTCTAAGGCAAGATAGAGCCAGTAGAGGTGAAGGAGTGGCCACGTACGTCCAAACCTCCCTCCAATACTCTACTGTTCACTCCTCCCCTAACCCCACAACACATGATGCATTAGCAATCCACGTGTCCCTCCCATTTACCCTACCTATCTTCGTGGCTGGCATCTACTGCTGCCCAAACATCCAGCCCTCTACCACTCTCAACAAATCAATCAAATCTTTATTTATCCAGGCGATCACCATTGACCAAGCTCATTTACAAGATGGATCTGCTGTTGGCAGGGCAAATTGTACAGTTACATATAAATATACATAATACAAAAGGAACAACATGTTTACAATACTGATAGGAGCAGAGTATTTACATTCCAAGTCACATGTACAAGAAAGATATACATAACACAACCCGAACGTAATATATATATATATATAGACATACACACAGTTCCCACTGGAGCAGGATGTGTATGGATGTCATATACAAACCATAGAAGAAAAAAAGAAAGATTATTTATATTCCTGTCCAGCAGAAACACGTTACAGGCCTGGATTGAAATTCCTAAGCTACGGAGGTGCGCATAGCAGTGTGTAAGCCTTAGGTAAATGCGGCAGAAGGGGGGTGGTGAATAAGAGGGATGGAGAGGGTGCTAAGGGCAAGTGGGGTAGAGGAGGGGGGAGTAGTAGTGGCAAGGGCTGATTTGGATAAGCAGCTGGACTAGTGTTGAAGAAGAGAGGAACAATTCAAGCTGCTAGGAGCGATAGAAGCAATTACAGATTTCAGAAAACGTTTTGTCATAGAGGGTCTTAAAGAAGGCAGGACTGACAGGTGAGCTAAGTCTCAACGATTTTTGTATCCTATTCCAGAGAGTAGGCAGGGCATAGCTTATGGCGGCCCTTCCAAGGCGAGTGTTGGCCCTTGGTACATTCAAAGAAATCAGCGATTGACTTCTTAAGGCATAGTTCCTAATAGGACTAAGGGGGGAGACAGTCAACAACGTATTGTGGGAGTTTGTTGGTAAGGGCTCGGAGCGTCCATAGGGCTGCATTTCTATATTGCCTGTATTGAAGGAAGGGCCACCCTACGGCTGCGTGTAAAGAGCAGCGATGTGTGGAGTACGGGAGGCCAGTTATAAATCTCAGTGCTCTATGATATAATACATCCAGTTTTGCAAGATATGAGGCAGGGCAATGGCCATAAATGAAGTTGGCGTAGTCAATTAAAGAAAGGAACGTAGATTGTACAAGCTGTCTTTCTGCGTCTGTGGTCAAGAGGCGTTTAATTCTGAAAAAAAGACCAAGCCTCTTCCTCAGTTTTTTTCAGCAGTTCTTCTGTGTGTTCCACAAAAGAGAGTTTGTTGTCTAGCCAAATACCAAGGTATTTGAATTTAGTCACAAATTCAAGATTTTCACCTAATAAAGTAGAGATTGATGGTAATGGACTAGCGACAGCAGAGTAAGCCCCTGGGCCTGTTGGTGAGAAGAGAATGGCCTTGGGTTTTTTTGCATTTAGTAGTAACTTTTTGCTAAGGAGCTGGTACTGCAGAGTATTAAAGTCAGCTTGTAACTCAGCGCAGGAAGCTTCAGGAGATTCCCGTCTTAAGTAGAGTACCGTGTCATCAGCAAACAAGTGAATACTGGCATCTTTGATGCCTGCGTCCAAGCTGTTGATATAAATGACAAACAGTAATGGGCCCAGTATGGAGCCCTGGGGGACACCTCTTTTTATCAGTTTAAGTGGAGAAATCTCTCCATCAGCCTTAATTTGTTGCTGTCTATCAGAAAGGTAGTCTTGGGACCATCCTAGTGCAGTTGAGCCAATGCCTATAGTTTTTAAGGTGGAGAGGAGTGGGCAGTGGTCGACAGTGTCGAAAGCCTTACTGGGGTCCAGAAACACGGCACAAAGAAATTTTTTGTTGTCTAGGTCCCATTGGCAATCATTAGCAACTTTTGCCAGTGCTGTAATTGTACTATGCTTAGCTCTAAAGCCAGACTACATTGGGTTGAGTAGTCTAGTGTTGTCTAAGAAAGATCTCAGCTGCGTATCCACAATTTTTTCCAGAAGTTTTGAAAGTATGGGAAAAAGGGAGATTGGTCTATAGTTATTTAGGTCATAGGGGTCCCCTGCTTTAAACAGGGGAATGACGTGAGCAGTTTTCCATGCCTTGGGGATGGAGCCTTGTGCTAAGGACAGATTGAATAGGTGTGTTATAGGGGTAGCAAGTATATGGTATGCTATTTTCAAGAAATATGGGTTGAAGGAGTCAGCCCCCGCACTTTCTTTAGTATCTAGTCATAGGAGAAGATCTTCAACTTCTTTTATGGTGGTAGGTGAAAAGGAGAAGTCCATGTTATTGCTACTTGGTTCTGAAGGCTGGGTGTTGGTCTGAGGAAGAATGCTACTTACAGGTCCATTATCAAACGCCAGGCCAGCAGTGGCAAAGTGATTGTTGAAAGCCTGCAGTATCTCTAATTTATCGTTAATGATAATATTATCAGTGGTAATTTTGGAAGGAAGCACACTTCCTGGAGAGTGGCCAGATAGCTCTTTTATGGTGGACCAGAACTTGGTAGGGCAGTTTGACGCAGCGAGTAGCTCGGTTTGATAAAAGTGGCTGTGGCCTCTCTGACTAACTTAGTACAGAGGTTTCTAGATACCCTGAAGAGACACCAGTCTGTGTCGGCACAAGATTTATGAGCCTTTTTCCAGAGGTAATCTCTTCTGAGTAAGGCAGCCTTCAGATCCAATGAGAACCAACGACAGGTTCTGGCTTTTATTCATGCTTTAACCAGTGGAGCATGGCTGTTTAGGGCACTGGATATGATTCCATGGAGAACGTCATAGGCATCACTCACTGACTTAGCCAGGTAGAAACTCTGCCATAGCAAAGAGTTTTTTTAGATCATTGAAGTATGCAATAGGATCGAAGTTCTGTCTGGATCTTTTAGTGGAAAACTTTGATGTAGATAGAAGTTTGGTAATAGTTCTTATGCCACCAATAAAGCAGTGGTCGCTAACGTCTGCTACAAGGATACCAGTATGGGAAAAGGAAAGAGATCTGTTAACAAGGAGAACATCCAAGAGGGTGCTTCTCATTGGATTTTTTTTTGTTGATGCAGCAGGCTCAGTAATAAGTTGAGTGAGCCCATGAGAGTTGCAGAATTGTTTCAGGGGTAACAAGACCTTAGTCAGCCAATCATAGTTAAGGTCACCTAGTATGATTGTTTCCATTGGGGTAGTATCCAGGTGGGATGACAGGTGTGTCAGAAGTTGTGGTCCTGCTGCTGGAGGTCTATAGCAGCCTATGATGCAGAATGCCACTGATGGGGAAAGCTTGACTTTAAGACACAAGCATTCAAATCCATAGGCAAGGGAGGTAGCATCTAATATAGATGCTGAGAATTTGTTTTTAACATAAATGGCTACTCCTCCACCCCTGGTCTGCCTGTCAGTTCTGAAGAGGCTGTAGTTAGGGATGTTTACCTCTCTGTCTGGGCTGGACACCCGAGACCCATGTTTCCAGCTGCGTTATCGTCTGGTGCAGTATGAATAATCCAAGCCTAGACTGAATTGAGCTTCTTTAAAAGACTGCACACGTTAGTATGCAAGAAGCTAATTCCTTTCAAAGTTGTGAGTTCAGAAGGAATGACAGCACTTTCGTAGGGCCAGGGATAAGTTCGACGTTACCTGAGCATAGGAGTAGAAGCAGCACAATTTTCCTCAGGACAGCAAGGAGAAGTTTAAAGGCATGAGTCTTTCTACGTCTGGTATAGGTTTGAGTACATGGGTCCAAAGACTGAATCATCTTATTGTGCTGCCCTACGGATGCATATCCTAGGATCCATGCAGAATAGCACCAAGCCATACCTAGTTTGAATGGATAGGGTATAGGACCACGTAGAGGATATTGGTTAGCCGTGCCACTTCGAGGAGATTCCACAAACTGTGAGGGGATCAAAGGCATACAATGGCAGCATAATTTGTTCATAGTGTTGGTATATGGGGAGACTAGCATGGTAGAGCATGCACCTTTGTTGGAATCAATTCTGTCAGGTTGCCTAACCACATAGGGTATTATACAAAGGCTGGTGAATAAGCATAGCCAAACAAGGCCTGTCATGGTTGCCCTTTATGTAAGTAAGAAGCGTACTGCAGTAGCTTCTGCTATGTAAGCTACATAGGTCCCGGGTCGTTTTTTCCGTATGCGACTTGTTTGGGGAAGTTTAAAAATAGTTACACAAGATAAATGTATACTGCCCTCGGCTAGAGAAAGGAAAGAGTAACTCGAATTAATAGTGGGGCAACACAAAGGCTAGCAGTTTGAGTAAAAACAGCTCAATTATCAACTGAAAAGCCTGCAATTTCCTTGGTGCCTTGCAGTCTGGAGAGAGCTACAAAGTCATGAAGGGGCTGTAACATTTGGTTGCTGGGAACATTTTTAGACAATAAACACAGTCTTTTGGCAAATCAGTCAAAGTTCAGTAATTTGTTTTTTCAGTAAAAGGGATGTTTCAAGTAAAACAGTGCCTTAGCAAGACAGAATATGCTAGTCAGCAGGACAGGATATGCTAGTCAGCAATAAGCAAACCTAAAGTTCCAAAATAGTATGCCTCAGCAAGACAGAATGAGATAAAGCTGCTAGAAGGCTTGGTTGCAAAAAGGGGATGGGGGGAATTGCAGTTGTTGGCAGTAAGTAACCAATAAATTGAAACATCAGATAGGAGTGGGCGGAGACTGTGTGCATTTAAAGGACGCCTGGGAGGAGAAGGAGGGTGGGACTAAAAATCAGAGCTAGCACTGAATCAGTGCATATACAGTTGGAGAGAAACTGCAGCAGGGGGGAATGGTAAGTTACTTTACACAGGCCGAGCAGAACAGGCTAAATTAAAATATATAAATTAGAAGCCGAGTACAGGGATGCAGGCTTACATTTAGCCACACGTCTCGGGTGCTCCTGTCTCAGGTGAGTGAGACCAGCCAATCAGGGAGCTCTACACAGGCATGGAGCCAATAGTGCTAACCTGAGAAGGTGCTGAAACTGAAAACAGCAAATTGCAAGTGATGATCCAGTTCAGCATTCACACAGCCCAGAGAAATCGTGGCAATTTTTCAAGCATCGTACCTTATCTATCTCTTTGGGGGGTAGGTGGATCAGGCTCCTTGCACCGTGGAGGTGCTATGGCTGGATCGTGACCGCTGCCCGAGGGGGCAAGTGGCACCTGTAAGGAAGGAGATAGCAGATTAAATAGGAGCAGATGGGGGGTGTCTAAACAGAGACATACAAAGACAGCTGAGCACCAACTTGAAAGACAAATCAGGGGGCAGTCTCAGACAGAGGCAAGGTGCCGGCTAACTCGGGAATCCAAAACAAGCACAAAAAAACAGACTGATGGGAGAGGGCAGGAGGGACAGAACAGAGACAGAGGAGGACAGGGGGACAACGGAAGATGATTAAGAATGAAAGTCAAGAGCAGAAGCCTTAGGCTCAAGACAAGGCTACACAGATTTTACAATTCACTGAATTTTCTAACTAAGTCCATAGCAGTAAGCATGTATATCCAGTACAGTCTTAAATAGGATTAAAAAAAACATATTAACAAAGCCAGTAAAACTTTTTTACAAACTCAGTTCAAGGCAGTGTACAGAGTAAAATCTTAATTGGGGAAAAAATCAAGCGGAAGTTTGCAGAGCTAACACATAATCTGTGCACATACAGTTGGAGAGAAACTGCCGCAGGTGGGGAATGGTTAGTTACTTTACACAGGCCGAGCAGAACAGGCTAAATTAAAATATATAAATTAGAAGCCGAGTACAGGAATGCAGGCTTACATTAAGCCACACGTCTCAGGTGCTCCTGTCTCAGGTGAGTGAGACCAGCCAATCAGGGAGCTCTACACAGGCGTGGAGCCAATAACGCTACCCTGAGAAAGTGCTGAAATTGAAAACAGCAAATTGCAAGTGATGATCCGGTTCAGCATTCACACAGCACACTCTCGACCTCCTTGCTTCCATCTCCTCCCTCTCTAAATCAGGTGAGCTATATATCCTAGGTGACTTCAACCTAAATTGGCTGCCTCCATCAACAACTAATGCCAGGAATGCAGTCGGTACCCTCAACCTCACGCAGCTAAGATCAGAATCCACACGCCCTAACCATAAGATCCCAAACCACTTCCTACTTGACTGGGCCCTAACCTCCCACCCCCACAGGGTCATCGCTGCTGGAATCCTCCCTGATGCGCTCAGTGACCACGGTCCAATATTTTTAGTAAGAAAAATCCACAGCCCCAAATCCCCACATAAAACCCTGCAACTACGTTCATATATCAATCAATTCTTTATTTATAAAAAGGCGCCTTTCCAAAACCAAGGCGCCTGTACAATAAAACCAAACACACTGATAAAATAACAAAAATAAAATTAAAACTAATAAATACAATAGCAGCTTTAATAATTGGATAATGCCAAGCTAAAAAGATACGTTTTCAGGGCAACTTTAAAACTTTGGACAGTCAGGCTATCTCGCACCCGATGTGGTAGAGAATTCCACTGGGTCAGGGCCACAAAACTAAATGACCTTGCCCCAGATGTTTGTAAATGAACTCTGGTAATCTCTAGAAATCCCTCATTGGTGGATTGGAGAGGATGGAGGGGACAGTAGGGATGAAGGAGATCTTTCAGGTAACTAGGTCCCTGATTGTGTAGGGCCTTGTAGGTTAACAAAGCAACCTTGAAGGTGATCTGCCACTGTATCAGCAGCCAATACAGTCCGAAGAGCACAGGCATTATATAACTGGTCCTAGAGGTACCAGTCAAAAGCCTGGCTGCCGCATTCTGCACTAGCTGCAAGTGGCGGATATCAACCCCCGGTAGCCCTAGGTAAAGGGCATTGTAGTAGTCAAGGCGGGAGGTAACGAAGGCATGGACCAAAGTTAGAAGATCATCAGGAGGAACCAGGTGCTTTACCTGGGCGATATTCCTCAGGTGGTAAAAAGAGGTTTTGACAGCTGCTGCCACCTGCAGTTTTAGGGTCAGGCAGTCATTAAATATAATGCCCAGGTTCCGCACCCGGTCTGAGGTGGTTAGCTGGACACCTCTGAGCCATAAATCTGAAGGAGAACCAGCCAACACACCAGCCTCTTGACAACCTGGGTCCACAACCAACACCTCAGTTTTTTCTGGGTTTAACCGCAGCCAGCTCACATTCATCCAGTCCTGGATCTCGGCTAGACAGCTGTTAAAGACCGAGGCCGCATCATCCTGACCAGGCACAAAGGACATGTACAGCTGAGTATCATCTGCATAGCAGTGAAAACTCAAGCTGTACCGCCTAATAATCGCTCCTAACAGCAGCATATAGACCGCAAACAACATGGGTGCCAAAATGGATCCCTGCGGTACCCCGCAGGATAGGGAGAGTGGGGCTGAGGAAAAAAAAACCAACACCACCCTCTGAGTCCTACCCTAGAAGAAGGATCGAAACCATCTGAGGACCGACCCCAAAAGTCCACAGATGAACCGCAGGCGATCCAACAGCACTCCATGGTCCATGGTATCAAATGCCGCAGAGAGATCAAGAAGGACCAAGCTGGCACGGGTCTTTTGATCTCTCACTATTAGGAGGTCATTTAGTACCTGGACAAGGACTGTCTCGGTACTATGTCTCTTCCTAAATCCGGGCTGGAGAGAATCATAAATATTGTGGCTGGTCAAATGGTCATCAAGCTGCGACGCCACCACCTCTTCAATAACCTTACCCACAAAGGGCAGGTTAGAAACAGGCCTGTAGTTGGCCAGACAGTCCGGGTCCAAGGAGGACTTCTTAAGAAGGGGCCAAACCACAGCCTCCTTCAGGGAATCAGGAAAGATCCCCCTCTCCAAAGACATCCAGACTATCTCGACAAGGACCGGACCGATACTATCCACACAGCCTACTAAAAGGTGCGTCGGGCCCGGGTCCAAACTACAGTTGGTCGAACGCAATGACTTGATAACCATCACAATATTATCGATTGTGGGCTTGCCGAAGTCACACCACACAAACTGGGCATCTGACAACTCCTGATGACCACCGCAACTCCCTTGAGAGAGGGTCAGGTGGATGCCGGACCTGATTGTGACAACCTGATCCGCAAAGAATCGAGCAATCTCCTCACAACGCTCTTGTGAAAAAGCGTTTCTGGGCTGGAGACAGAGTGGATTGCACAATCTGTCCACAGTCCGGAAAAACTGGGCTGATTGATTCTGTGCAGCAGCAATCTCCCTGGACAGGAATTCTGCCTTCTTATGGGTATTTGCTGATTGATAGACCAAATAATGGTTGGTCAAACTAAGTCTGTCACACTCCAGGCCCGACCTCCGCCAGCGCCTCGCTAACCTTTGTCCCACTCGCCTCAACTCCCTCAAGGCCTCATCAAATCAAGGAGACCTGGGGCGAAGAGTGAGGGGGCGAATGCGAACAGGAGCAATAGAATCCAGGGCCTCTGTCACCGCCTTGTTATAGGCTAGTACCAGATCCCCTGGATCCATGCATTCACTCGGCATACCCGATAGGTCTAGTACCGCCATCAGGCCATTAGGTGACACACCCCTCAAAGGGCGGTATCGGACCATCTCCATAGGGGCAGGCCTATTGGGCGGGCCAGGAAACTGAACCCGATAGTATGATGGTCAGACCACCCAACTGGTTCCACCACCAAGTTGGATATCCCCATCCCCAGGAGAAACACCAAGTCCAATGAATAACCACCAATATGAGTCGAGGAGGAAATAACCTGTGTGAAGCCCAGAGAATTTATTAACTGGAAGAAGTCCTGTCCAAACTGTGAGAGTTCATCGTCGACCCAGGCATTGAAATCATCCAGGATCAGCCATCTGGGGGATCCCAATGTCAGGTCGACAATGAAGTCCGCGACTTCCCGCAGGAAAACATTCCCATCTCCTGGTGGATGGTAGATGAGAAGAATCCTGCACCCCACACCCTCACCCAAGATACATTCAAAAGAGTTGGTGCCTCCCACTGGTACTTCCATCAGGTTCCTTAGAATTAGACCCTCTCCTGTGCAGTCTAACCCTCTCCGACTGGTCCCCACTAACTACTAGCCTTTCAGTTGATAAGGCCCTTGAATATTTTAAAAACATATTCCTAGCAAAATGGAACGCCCATGCCCATCTCAAACAAACCAGGGTTAGGGGTAATCACCTTCCATGGATCATACCAGAACTTCTGGCCTATCTATGAGCAAGAGATCAGGCCTGGAAAACGCCATAAAATTACCCAACTTCCTAATGATCTCACATCCTATCGTTTACTCCATAATGCCTGCACTCAGGCAACAAGGCTAGCTAAATCAGAATATTTCAAAACTGCCTTCCATACAAACATAAACCCCCCCCTTCCAAATTGTGGAAGTTGGTCCACGACCTATTCTCTCCTCCATCCCACCCACCCTCACCTGTACTTAACATAAATGGTTCCCTTGTGGATGACCCAGGTGCTGTAGCTGCCGCTTTTAACTCCTACTACACCTCATGCACTGTTGATCTCTGAAATCCCTCCCTAACTGCCCTCCCACCGCTCCACCCTCAAATGGTCCCCCTCCTCTCTTTCACTCCCATCCCACTTTCTCCTTCACTGCAGTCTCCCAACATGACACCCTTCAGGCTCTCCTGGCAATCAACCCTTCTAAAGGCTCCTCACCAGATGATCTAGACCCTAAACTCCTATCTCTCTCTCTGCCTCGGCCATTGCCTATCCACACTCTCTTATTCTAAACCTCTCATTCTTAACAGTCTCAGTCCCTTCCTCATGGAAACATGCAGTTGTCCTCCCCCTACCTAAAGGTGGTGACCCCTCCTCCCCTGGGAACCACTGTCCTATTTCTCTCCTTCCCACGCTAGCTAAACTACAAGAGCACCTAGTTCTCTCCCAACTTACCTATTACTTAACTGACACCTCCTTCTTCACCCATTTCCAACCTGGCTTCAGGAAACATCACTCCACTGCCACCTCCCTGCTTCAGCTCACTGACTCCATCCTTACAGGGATGGACAACGGAAAAATCACTTCAGCCAGCTGTGTCAACCTGGCCAAAGCCTTTGACGGTGTCTCCCACTCCATTCTCCTAGATTCCCTCTCAACAGCTGGTCTATCCCCCTCAGTCACAAACTGGTTCAAGGCCTACCTCACTAGTAGAACACAATCTGTCAAGATCTCCGACGTCATCTCCCCTCCCTTCAGATTAGAACAGGTGTCCCACAGGGCTCAGTGCTAGGGCCTATATTATTCTCCATCTTCCTAAGTGACCTACCATCCACCTGCTCTCCCTCCTTTGCCATTCATATGTATACCGATAATATGGTGCTGTAAGCATCTAGCTCCAGCCCTGCAGAAGATACAACCAACTTACAGCATGACTTCGACAAAGTTCAGCCTTGGTTTGCTAACCACCAACTTTTTCTTAATGTCAAGAAGGCCGTCTCCATGACCTTTGGCACAAGGCAGAGGCTCTCTAGGCTTCCCTACCTGCCCACCTTCCACACCCTTGACGGGACCCCACTCGAGGATACATCCTCCTTCAGGTACTTAGGTGTCTGGCTGGACCAACACCTAAACTTCTCTGTTCATATTTATGCCATCCAGAAAAAATTGTGCCCCAAACTTGGTACACTGTTCAGGAACTGTAATTGCATCCTTCTTACGGACAGGTGTGATCTTGTTCAGAATGTGATCTTACCCATTTTTGATTACTGCAACATAGTTTACAGTTCTGCTCCCAAGTCCTCTGTGGCCAGATTGAATACCTTCTTTAACCTGCCGCTTTGCCCTAAATGCTCCCTTCCACACTCATCACAGTTCTCTTTATCATGCCCTGTCCTTCCCCTCCCTCACAAATAGATGACTTTCCCACTGCGCCAAATTCACCTTCGATCACTGGTTAGGCGTACTCCCTACCTACCTCTCCTCCTCTTTCATAACCCCCACTCCTCCAGCCCACTCACTACGATCAACCGACTCTCGTACCCTGGTGGTTCCCTGCCGCACCACCCTTATTAGTGAATCAGGTTACTCCTATAGTCTCCCAAAAATGTGGAATTCCCTCCCTCCTCAGATTCATCACTCTTTCTCCTGCTATTCCATCATCTCAGCCCTTAAAATCTTCACTGCACCTAGCTGCTCCTTTTTTTTTTTTTTTATTCTTTTTGTATTTATTCCTCCTCTCCTCTCCTCTCCTCTCCTCAGTTCTGGTCTCCTCGGGAACACCAAGGAGTCATCCCTCTGGGGTCCGCCCTACCTGGACAGTCCTCCATTGCCCATGTAGCCTTGGTTTACCCCCCGGGCAGGGACGAGCTGGGCCCCTAACACCCCGAGCAGTCAGTAGCATTGGTCGGGAGGGTGCCAGGCGGGTGGCTGCAGATCAAGGGCAAGCTCCGTTGCTCCAACTCTGCCGGAGCTGAAGGGTATTTTTCCCTGTTTCTTGGGGAGTGGCTGGCACCCTGACATCAAGGCATGGAACCAACGTCTGCCACTCCTCCGCCCCTTCTCTACGTCGTCAGTGCTTGCTGCATCTCCGGCCTCCACCAGAGGGCAGCCAAGCACCGACTTGGGACCCTTGTCTCTCCCAGGAGAGGAGAGCTGTCCTCCGGATGCTCAATCCTCTCCCTCCCCTGCCGACCCCCAGCAACCTGGGCTCATTCCCGAACCCGGGTCGCCAGTGTGGCGTGAGGTGTGGCATTCAGTGCCTCAACCCTCAGCACCACCGGGCCGGCTTAGCTGCTCCTGTTTTGACCGCCCCCAACTCCCAACCCCTTGCCCCTGCAAGCCCCACTACCTCCACCCCCCCATATCCATCCTACTTGACCTAGCTCTATCCCTTGCCCCCTCCCCTTCCTCCCTCCTGATCTATCAGCCTACAAGCCCCTCAATCTCCACCCCCTATACCCATGCAGTTTGGACCAGGTTCGATCCCCCGCCTCCTACCTCCAAAACTAACAGCCTCCTCCCCTCCCTCTATTTTCCTCCCCTACTCAATACCAGTGATCCTACCCCAGCCCCTATACCCATGCAATTTGGCCTAGGTTTGATCCCCTGCATCCTACCTCCTAGTCTTCCAGCCTTCTCCCCTTCCACTTTACTCCTCCCCCACCTGATACCTGTTTCTTCTATTTCCCACGTTCTACCTCTGCCTTGCGCAGACAGGGTTCCTCTGCATACTGGTGCGGCCAGGCCACAGCTGACTATTCTCCTTCTCCCTTCACTCCTCCTTGCTTTACCCTAAACCCTCACTGCCCTCAACCTGTTTCCCTCTTGTCATGCTTGACCACTGCCTTGTGCAGGCAGGGACACCAGCATGCTGGAGGGGATAGCCCACCTCTGTCCCCCTTCACTCCTCCTTGCTTTTACCCTAAACTCTCTCTGCCCTCAACCTGTTCCCTCTTGTGCTAGACCACTGTCTTGTGCAGGCAGGGTCACCAGCATGCTGGAGGGGATAGCGCACCTCTTTCTCCCCCTCCCTTTCGTTCCACCCCCACTGCCCCTGCCTCTACTTTCAACCCCCTCCCCCTCTTAACTAACTCCAGTTTTTTGGGCTACCTTTAATCTCAAAGCACTTATACTCAACCTCTACCCTGCACTTCTGTTCACCTTGTAATTCTTGTGTGTCTGCATCTCTCCTCACCATGTCCTAGTTCAATCCTCCTGATCCCACTCTGCCATTTTCTAATGACAAAACTATACCTCACCAGGAACTGCCAAATGCTAGTCGTGTTACCATACTTATTCTAGGTCGCTCTCACTTTTAGCTCCGAATCCATCTAGTTCATACATTAGCATTCCTCCATTCAGAACTTTTGAATTGACTGCTCACTGTATTGTCGCAATCAAATTGTATTCCTATATTGTTTACCAAATCTCTGTATACATTTGAATGTATTCAAAATGTGTTTCTATACTGTGTAGCAGAACTTTGTCTACTATCCCCATGTCCCCCCCAAGGTTGCACTGGGAGATGACCAACATGTTGCTCAGTGTGCCTTCCTTGTGAAACATTTCAATGAATAAATAAATAAATGTGCGCTCCCTAATTTTACCTTTTTTGGTCAATTGCTTATATTTCTTTCCACCTTGTTTTTTAGTCAGATTTTCAACTGATTGCAAAAATCTCCTCATAGTATAACTTACCTCGATACTGTTCTCTTGATGTTCATGGAGAGTTTTAAAACTTGCGCCCTCAACTCATGAGATCTTACCACAAAACAGATATAACCCCTTGGCTTGAAACCCCTTACTGGTTTTGCCTCCACCGTTTCCACTGGCTGTCTATTCCAGGCATCTACCACTCTTTCAGTGATGTAGTACTTCCTCACATATCTCTTCGACATCTCCCCTCCAGCTTCATCACATGCCCTCTGGTCCTAGTCTCTTACTCATTTGAAAGAGACTCCCCTTGCACACCCTGTTCACCCTATGAGGTACTTGTAGGTCACAATTATGTCCTCCTCGCTCTCTTCTCTTCCAGGGTATACATGTTGAGATTCATCAGTCTGTCCTCATAGGGCTTCTCATGCAAACCCTACACCATTTTAGTTGCACTCCTCTGGACTGCCTCCACCCTGTCTATATCTTTTCTGAGGTGCGGCCTTCTGAACTGGACACAGTAATCCAGGTGGGGTCTATCCAGCTCACTACTTTCCATTAGAGTTGTCTGTATTTCCTCATCTTTTCTCTTTTTTTATGTTCACCTTTACCTTGTGTCTGGTTTTGCTCTAAACCATTGGACTCCATATTCTTCTTAAGCATTTCAAGGCTCTAACATACTAACATACTAAAATGCCAGCAGAATAGGCCTAACAGTCTCTCAAGTCTGCTCGATTTTCAGCACCCGCACTGAGGGCCGATTTTGGTGTCCCCCCCTTCCCCTTGGGTTATACTGTCCCCAGTCCCAGATGTTCCACCTGTATTGTGCCTAGTCAGATTTACCCTCCCCCTGTACCTATCCCATCCCCTCTTAAACCCATCCACAGTCTTCATCTCTACCAGCTCCCTGGGCAGTGCATTCCATGGCTCTATCACCCTTTCAGTGAAATAACATCTCCTCCTCTCCCCTCTGAGCCTGCCCCCTTCCAGCTTACACCCATGACCTCTTGTTGCCCCACCCTCCTTCCGTTGGAGCACTCTGACTGGGCCTCATTTATTGACCCCTTTCATGTACTTAAAGACCTCTATCATGTCCCCCCTGTCCCTCCTCTCCTCCAGGGTGTACATTTCGAGCTCCTTGAGCCTCTCCACATAGGTCCTCTCCCCCAGGCCTCAGATCATTTTGGTTGCCCTCCTTTGGACCCTCTCTAGGAATGTAATGTCCCTCTTTAAATGTGGTCTCCAAAATTGTACACAATACTTGAGGTGTGGCCTAACCAAGCAATTGTACAGTGGAAAGATCACTTCCGCCTTTCTGTAAGTAATCCCCCTGGTGATGCATCCCAGCATCCTATTTGCCCTTGCCACTGCCCTCCTACAGGTCTCTGAGTTGTTCATTTTGACATCTACCACTAACCCCAGGTCCCTCTCACCCTCCGTGACTTGAATCACGTCTCCTCCCAGGGTATACCCCTGGCCTGGATTTCTGACTCCAAGGTGCAAAACCTTGCACTTCTCCACATTGAATTTTAGTTTCCATTTTCCCGACCACCTTTCCAGAGCCTCCAAGTCCTCCTGCAAGGCCATCCTCCCCTCCTCCCCATCCACCACTGCACCTAGCTTTGAGTCATCTGCAAAGAGACTCATCTCACTACTGATCCCCCTCCTGATGTCTGAGATATAGGCGTTGAACAGAAGTGGCCCCAGCACTGACCCCTGGGGAACCCCACTAGTAACCCACCTTGGGGATGAGGCTAACCCTCCAACCACCACCTTCTGAGTACGCTCAGACAGCCAATTTCCTATCCATCTTAGCAACTGTCTCCCTACCGCCATTTCCTTCAGCTTAGCCAGCAGGCCACTGTGAGGTACCGAATCAAATGTCTTGCTAAAATCCAGAAAGAGGATGTCCACTGGCCAACCCTGGTCCAGGGCCCTCATCACCCAGTCATAGAACTCAACAAGATTTGTCTGGCACGATCTTCCCATGGCAAAGCCATGCTGCCTATTGTCCAAGCCCCCAGTTTGCTCCAGGAACCCACCTAGCCTTTCCTTGACAATACCCTCCATCACCTTGCCGACCACCGATGTCAGGCTAACGGTCCTGTAATTTCCTGCCTCCTCTCTTGATTCCCTCTTGTGGATCGGCATGACATGGGCCACCCTCCAGTCCTGGGGCACCCACCCAGTCCTAAGAGAGATGTTGAAAAGCTCTGCTAGAGGGACTGCCAGGACATCTGCCAGTTCCCTCAGCACCCTGGGTGTATCTCATCTGGTCCAGGTGCTTTCTCTGTCCAAAGGGACCTGAGGGCTTCCCTTACTCTCTCTACTGGGATTTCAGCCTCGTTCTCCCCCTTTTCACCATGCACTGCTGGGCCCCCACCTATCGGTGGTGGCCACTCCCTTTCCCCAGACCCATCAGGGTCCTTGGTCTCCTACGGTCTCACCCCTTGCTCGGTTTGCTCCCGCTCCCCTCGCAAGACCTAGTCCCTCCATCACCCCGGTATAAACTGAGGCAAAGTACTCATTTAGGACTCCTGCCTGTTCCCCCACCTCCTGTGCCCAAGCATCCCCTACCCTTATCTTGCTGATCTGCCCCTTTACTTTCCTTTTTTCTCCTATATATCTAAAGAACCCCTTGTCCCCCTCTGGATTCCACTGGCCAAGGACTGCTCCTTTTTTACCTTAGCTGCTCTCACCACCCTGGTGACTCTCTTGGCTGTCAGCTCAAATTTCTCCTGATCCCTTTCACTCCTTGACCACTTGAAGTGCCTATAGGCTGCCTTCTTTTCCCTCACCACCTCCTATTCCTCCCGGGTCCACCAGCAGGGTTTTCTGGCCTTACCAAACTTATGCCTTTCCCTTGCGCAGGATCTGGTAACCCCCTGTATTCCCCTCCTAATAATCCCCCACCTGCTGTCAGCATCCATATCTGGCCTTATCCTGTCTAGATAATCTTTAAGGATCCTTCCCATCTCCCTGAAGTCTGCACCCCTAAAATCTGTTACTACTATCCTTGTTCGGCTTTCCTCTCCCGCTAGGTCCAGGAAGAACCAGACTGTGGCGTTATCACTCCCAGCCAACAGGTCCCTCACCTCTAGGTCACTAATCTGATCACTGTCTACCAGGACCACGTCCAGTGTCCGGGCCTCCCTAGTTGGCTCACCCACCTGTTCTGTCAGAAATGCATCCTGGAAGACATCAAGCAGCCTCTGCTCTCTGGCCACTGGTGATGTCATAGTTCCTCAGTCTGTTCCTGGCATGTTGAGGTTCCCCATTACTATTACCCTTCCCTTTCCTAATCTACAGTGTCCCTCAAGATTTGCCACCAAACTTTCTTCCAGGACCTCTGCCAGTGCTGGTGGTCTGTATACCACTCTGACCTTTACTCTCTTACTCCCTGCATCAGCAAGGTGACCCAAATAGCCTCCACATTCCACTCTGCCTCCTCTACCCCTCCAATACCCACGCCATTCTGACTAACAGTGCTACACCACCACCCTTCCCCCTATCTTTTCTGAACATAGTGTATCCCTCCAGATTTAGGTCTCACTTGTGCCCTTGAGTGGCCCAGGTCTCAGTGACTGCTGCCACATCTACCTCCCCCTCAACTAGCATTGCCTAGAGCTCAGGCATTTTATTTCCAAAGCTCCTGGCATTTATCAGGACCATTCTCCACCCCTTTTCCCTCCTCTCCTTTCTCCCCCTTGGGCTCCCATTTCTCAGCTCCTGCACCCTACCTGGTGACCCAGTTCCATATCTCCCTAGCTCCCTAGAGGAGTGGAGACCATGTCCCTCATTTATATTGAATCTGCTGGCACTGCTCCTTTTTTGATCTCTCCTCCCTTCACAAGTTTAAACCTCACCTTTCACTGGTGAACCCAGCTAGTTTGAGCTTTAGGATTTCCTTCCCCTCCAAATTAAGATGGAGCCTGTCCCTAGCATACAGCCCCTTATCCTCCCAGGCCTCCCCCCAGTCCCCCACCAGGCCATACCCCAATTCCCCACACTACTCCCTAAGCCATTGATTTATCTCTCTGATCTTCATCTTGTTTTCCCCGCTAGCCCTTGGCACCGGCAGGATTTCTGAAAAGGAGATCTTACAGCCTATGGAAAAGCATACCCTGGCCAACTCCCAGAACCTTGCCTGAATTTCTAGTTCACTATTACCACTTATGTCGTTTGTGCCCAAGTACACTAGAATGTCTGGGGTCCCCCCACATTCCCTTGCCAGTGAATACAACTCATGCTTGGCCCTGTGCACTGTCAGGCCTGGGTGGCATGTGGTTCCAATCAGACAGCTTTTACCCTCCTCCTGCCCCTCCCACTGTATGCCTCTGATCATAGAGTCCCCCAATAGCAGTACTCTAACTTCCCCCTTGCCTTCCTGTTCATCCCTCGGGTTCCCCCTCCTTACATGCCCCTCCTCATCCCTTCGTCTGGATTCTCCCCTCAACCGGCCCCTCGCACCTCCCACAATCTGGGTGTTGAAGGTAGCCCCTTCACTATTGTCCCTGGTCACCTCCTCTACCCGTGTCCTGGCCTTCTTTATCACCCCCACCTGAGTATCTTTCCCTGTATCTCTTTCCCCACTCCTTACTAATGTAACCCCTGGGTGGCACCACCCCCCAGTGTTACACCCCTGCCTACTACCCTGGACATAGGTTAAGGGGTTTGGGTTCGCTAGCTAATAACATTTTTAAAACCTTTGTGCAGTGCCTCCACTCAGGGTGCTTTACGTGGGTGAGATGGTGCTGGGTGTAGCCCCCTGAGCTGCTACACCACCCACGGTGACCAGTTACCTTCCCCAGACATGCCCCAAGATACAGCTCCCCACATTTCAACATTTAAATTAAAGTCTCTCTCTAATAATATGCTCACACAGGATCTCAAACAACAAATAAGATATTTATTTTGGGGGAAATAAAGGAGCTAGGAAAGGGAAACAGGAGGAGTAGAGGTTATCTTACCGTATTTACACATGTTCAGAGATCATTTTGGATTTTGCTGGTGAATCCTCCAGCTGGGTGGCTACATATTAACAGGCAGACATAAATCACATTTACCCATTCAACTTAAGACATCCAGAGCCCTGGCTATCTAGCTGCTGATAAATCAGATGTTAGACATACTTATTAATAATATCCACACTGGTACCAGTCCCAGATACAGCAGAAACCCTGCAATCTCATACCATACTGGTTAAACAGATACCACAGTCCAAGATGTTGCAGGCCTGATGGAGTTGCAGCTGGTCGAAGTGGCCGGCTATTAATTTGAGGGTGGGGGCATCTTGGAACCAGATTTTTGTAAAGCAGCAAATTAGTATTTACAACCACAGCAGGGATTGCCCTGCACTTTAGCAGACAAAGCAGGGATTGCCCTGCACTCGCAGACTTCTGAACATTCCAGAACAAACTATGTGGATCTTACATCCAGAACATTCAGCACAATACTTGAAAGTCCCATCCAAAGCAATAAGGGTGATACTTTAGTCAAACATCCTATATGCAATTCAAATACAGTCACATCCAGTACTTTATATACCAAAAGGCATCCATCCAGAGTAAGTTGGCAACGACACTTTCATCAAGCATCCCATATTTTAGTCACAGGCAGTCACATCCAGTACATTCTATATACCAAGAACATTATCCACAAGCGGAGTCCTATCCAGCATGTTTAGCCATTTAACACTTATACCAAGCGCTCTTAAACGAAATTCTGTGCAGACACAGGTACATTCTCCTCACATTTACATGATTCACTATACCCAGCATCTTGCTGCACCTGCAACTTAGCCATTTGGGCCACAGACAAGATGCATCCATTACTTGAACTAGGCAGTCTCTTATGGGGTTAGTAGCCCAGACTGATGACTTCAATACTTCACACTTAACAGCACACATTTCTTAATGGGGCATGGAGCCCCCAAGATTACTTGCTTAGCTTCTCCCTTGCACCATGGGGTACAAGGGTACTCACTCAGGTCCTCCACAGGTCTCATCCGAAATCGAAGGCATCCTGAAGACTTCTTCAGCTTTCTCACCGCTGAGGTACTTGGTCAGCGCTCTCACCACTGCATGATGTCATCTGGTCTGGTCAGTGCTCTCACCACTGCTGGACATCTGATCTTCAGTCCACATCTTTCCCCAATGTGGGAGGAAAGGCTAGCCTCTGGAGGACAGTACTGGCAACTTCCAGACTAGCTGTTGCAGAAAGCACAATTACTGTAACTAGTTAACTGTTAACTGAAGAAAATAACAAATGCCCTCTGATGACTGAAAGGGCTTGAATTAAGTGGCCCAGGCCTGGTGGCATGGCTGGAGCCTGAGCCCTCCCCCATGGGGGGCTCCCAGCAGGCTGGAGCCTGCTCTGCTGCTCTCTCTTTCTCTCAGCTCTGCATCTCTGAATCTCCAGACAAGCTGGCAACATTGTCTCTTTATAGAGCTCCTAGCTCGACTCCTGATTGGTAGCAGGGATGGGGTGACACGTCTCCAAGTTGCTGAAGGACCTGTCAATCAGAACACTCGAGGCACAATTGGGTTGTGGAATTTGCACCTAAAGTAATGTCCCTGTAAGCCCCCATAAGCACTTGGGTGCTTACCCATGAGATGCAGTCAATGTCCCACAAGTCCTGGCTATCTGTTGCTGCAATTCCAATTGGCTGTACTGCTGGCAATGGATGCTTAACCCACTGTCACTTATAGCAGATTAGATACAGTCCTGAATAACGTCTTGGTGCAGCCAGAAAGAAGTAATTATTTGCCTCAAATGCCCCACAGTTCTATAGCTTAAAGGCTGTACTTGCAGTCGCTGCACAGATGAAAAACATGGCTCTTTTACTTTTCCTGTTGCTACTGCACTTATGCAAGCTCCCCTTTCAGCAGCTGACAGGCTGATACACAGAGTCCCAGATACTGGAATGGCCAGGGAAACAGTACTCATTTTAACTTTAAGCACTTTTCCCCACATATACAATATATTCCCAACATGCAGCAACAGTTCCATTATCTAAAACATTCTAATTCCCTACTTTTCATCTGGAGCTGAACATAGCTACCCAGGATGCAGCCAGATACACTGTTATGCATTATTCAGATGACCAGGGCCCTGCACAGGCATACTCAAATGAGCCCTGGTCAGAACTCCTTTAATTCCCACCTGAGCGATCCCCCAGCAGGCTGTCCATGGTCACTGGGTCCCAAATAGGTGGAAGGGATCCCGGGACCCATGGCACAGTCCCCGAGGCGACTGCAAAACAAGCTGCTCCACATCAAAGGAGCTTTGCGTGCCAACGTGACTCCCGCTGCCCTGGAGGCAGCACTTTTGCAGCGGGAGCTTGCGGTCAGCAGTTTAAGCCCCGAGGGGCTGGATTTTCATTTGACTGCAAGCTGGAGCACACACGAGGGCAAACAGGACCTGGGAAGCCAGAAAAATTAGAGACCAAGTCGGGAGAAGCCCAAGAGATAGCGGGAGAAGGACAGAACAAAATGGGCTAAGGTAAACCCAGATTGGCATTTCTAGGAACCCCCATTTGCAAGGGGGTTACACTAATCCATCCGTCCTATCCGTTCGCCTATCTGCTCGCTATCATCCCATTTACGTTCTGTGCCTTCCTGTCTGTCGTGCTCCCCTGTTCCATACCATCAGCCTCCTCCTTGTTCCCCTGATCCTCCTTTTTCTTTTCCCCTCCTACACCTCTTCCCCCATCCTGTCCGGGACCCCCTCTATTGTGCCCCTGACACTTGCCCTGTACACCTGTTCTATCCATCCCTGTCCCAGCTACACCAGTAGCAGCAGCAGCATCTTCCTCCTCTTCCTCCCCCCCACACACCTCTCTTCTACCAATGGGCGTAGGGGGTTAAAACTATTTGTGAGCCTTAGCCCATCCCCCAGCGCCCCCTTTGTCCCTACCTCCTCTCTCGGTTTCTTTTGGACACCCCCAGACTCTTGCCTACTGCTGTGGAAATTTCCACCTTTTGGGCCCCATCTGCCAGGGTACCTGAGAGCCCTCTGTGTAACCCCTTCCCTCCTCTGCTAGTGTGAGCACCACTCTTCACTCCTCCCCCAGCTTGGGAGGCCCCAGCGCCTCATGCTTCCATGTAGGTGACTGCTTGCCTCCTACCTCTCCAATCCTCCCCCCCCAGCTGCCTTCGGATCTCCTTTACCTCCTCCTTAAGCTGTGCCAGCTGGTAGCACACTGGGCATCCCCCAAACTTCCAAGCCCAGTCCAGTATCATGGCCGCACTACACCCTGTGCACCCAACCACTTTCCCAAAGATACCTGCTCTAGTGATATGCGATCCCTTCCCTATCATCACAGCAGTCTTTTCTAGGCCAAATTATCAACTCAGTGGCTCTACAGTTTCTTAAGCTACCAGTACCTGTACCTAGGCAACCCCCCCCCCCATATAGCATGCAGACCTTTAAACTTGCAAAGCTTGGGTGGCTGAACCTTTCCCCACCTGACTATTTGCCTTAAGAGTTAGTTTACAGGGGAAGATTACAACTCCCTACGCACCTCTCTCCCAGCCTTAAAACTCAACCCCAGTGGCTAGAACTACATGAGCTGCACCTGAAGTCTTTTCCTCCAATTGCAGGGCAGGTGTTCCCCTATAAATTAGCTGTGCTCTGGGAGGGAGGGTGGGGAAGGTGGTATTGGGCCCACACACAACACTCACAAGAGTGTATCAGCCCTGTGTCTGCCCTCACTGCACCTCCAAGCACTGCAACCTCCTCCGGAGGAAGATTCCACACAAAACAACACTTACTACACAAGTCAGCAGTCCTGTTTAAAAGTCTACAGACTGATAAGAATTTAAAGCTTATCCAGCTACTAAAATCCCCAGCTGCTCAGCAAAAGCAGGTTCCCACAAGCTCTACCAGCCCCAACTGTTTCTGCAGTACTGCTATGTGAGAAGCCCTGGTATTTAATCCTCTATGAGCTGTAAGTTGATCCTGGCTGAGAAAGACAGAACCTTCTAGAAGCTGCTCACAATACCTGTAGAAAAGATGAATGAATATCCAGCTTCCTCTATGGATCCCACACACAAAACAACACTTATTAAACAAGTCAGCAGTTCTGCTTAAAAGTCTATAGATTGATAATAATTTAAAGCTTATCCAGCTACTAAAATCCCCAGCTGCTCAGCAAAAAGCAGGTTCCTACAACCCCTACCAGCCCCAACTGTTTCTGCTCTCCTCCTGTTCTTTCAAATATCACTTTTTCTGTTACCTGCTTAATAGACTTAGTACTAGATTATTTCCCATTTTCAACACCCTTCATTGTTTCTCCAGCAGATTTTTTTACTTAGAATCTAGTTTAGATTTTTCAGAGTCAGTAATACTTTACTTAGTATTTGGCTGTTTTTATTTAGGGCTCCCTTAATTTCACCCAGCTCTTTTCCAGTTCTTAAATTTGCCTGTCCTATACACTTCTCCAGTAGTTGTTTTGCTGAATTGTGCACTTTCACAGTTAAGGTATCCCTATAAGTCACAGCCTCATCAACAGACCAGAAAAGTGTAACATCTAATCTTGGGGGTCTAGTTTTTCTTTGACACATTTTCAAAATCTGTCAAAAAATGATTTTGTGCTTCATGTCAAGTATTAACTTAACTCCTTGTGATTCGTATCAGTTAATTTTTGCTCTGCTAAGGGTTCCATTAAAGCTCTTTCTGTAACTCTACCTACTTTAGGACCCATATTCCTCATCTGATGAGCTAACCTAGTTAATATTTTCTGTGCAGCATTACTCTGTGATTCTAATTGTCTAATCATATTCATGACATAGTTGTCCTCTATTAAATTTATCTTAGGGTCAATCATTCTTTTAGGAAATTAGGTTATTGGTTCAGAAACCAGAATAAGACTTTAGTTCCCCTCTCAATTGGTTTAGCAAATTCAGTTATTTTCTTAGTTTTACCTTCCATTGTTTCCCCACTTTTACCACTGTATCATTCCTTAGCCTCATCTCTGGCTTCTGTTTTTGCTGGTCATTACTTATTAATATTAAAAACTAACACTGATATACACAGTATTAGGTAGATCCACAGGGTATGAAACACATCAGTGCTCAAAAGTTCTGTTTAACTCTTAGGCTGCCAACAGAATTAGAATGTATGGGAATTCTGGACTGGTATATCAGTCAGTGTCCCTACAAGGGTTAAGCACATAAAACAATGAATTAACCAGTCCAGTGCTACCAGTTTTGTTCAGCTTCATTACATGCACTTCATCACACCCAGAAGCTTCCAGTAGTTATTTATGCTGAAAGCATTCAATTCCAAACAATGTCCGAAAAATTCTGCACTCCACGAAACCTCGGTTTGTAGTGGCACCCCAAGGAAGCTCGAAGGAGTGAAGCGCAGGAGTGAGAGTGTGTAGTCACAGCCAATGCTACTTTGTTGTGGAACTTAACTTTTCAAGAGGTAATTAAACCTTTTCTGAACTCTGAATTTTGTTTGCAAGTTTTTTCCTTGGGATGCCACTGCAAACTGAGGTTTTGTGGAGTGCAGAAAATTTCGGACATTTGTTTGAAGTTTACTGAGGTAGCAACCTCCCTTTTGCACCCACTCTTTCCATAGAGGCACAAGACTGCCTTGCCAGTTGTTTAGCATTTAATTCCAGCCAGTGGCATATGTTCCTAAAATAGGGCTCTGTATTTTACTTCTTTCCAAAACAATGTCCCTAGTCTTACAAAATCAGTTGGCACACCCTTTGTTAAATATGACTTCATTTACTGTGGCCTCAGAGTTTCACATTGTTAATTTAAAAGCCTGTGCTCCACACAGATTATCAATTGTTATTAGTGTATACTTCATGACTGTTTCATGTATAAAGCTTTTTCCAGTAAAAATATTTAAAAATGCCATGCTCAATGCAAACACATCTGCCACAGTGTTCTCCCAAAGGCCCTAGTGCCTTCTCGAAATAGTGATACATTAAGCTCCATACTGTAAGAATTAATATGACAAGTCTTCATATGTCTTTCAAACACCTTTAACACCATTATGTCTGTCAGTGAAAATCCTATAGTGTGGAACATATTGATGTATCACCCCACCTGCACAGAGGGAGTAATAAACTTCTGGAACCCTTTCAGTATTATTCATTTAAACCTATGTAATCTGAATATAAAACTTGAACCATAAAACGTAAAAAAACTCCAAAAAAAACTGAAACTTGAGGGAAAGGCACTACCTCAGTGATAATAATGTTAATAGATGTGGTCTCCTGTTCTAGGGGATGGTGACACCAGCCCTAGATAAATTTAAGAACCAAACAGAGGGTGGGCCTGACCACTTTCTACAGGTATGAGCAATCCTTCTCTAATTCAAGGGGTTACCACCATCCAGAGGGTAGACCTCCACAAGTTAGGAAGGGGCCCTATATTTTTTATATTTCTTAAAATTTTGCCTGCACTGGTATGTTATTCTTTCTAGATAGGCTAATTCTGCAATTTGTTTTTACCAGTGCTGAAGAGGGGGAGAATGCACATCCTTCCATGTTTTCATAGTAACCTTTTTAGCTACCAGTAATGCTTTGAGTACTAAAGTTCCGTGTAAGGCAGATGGGCAGCAGTTTACTGAAATGACCAAGATTGCATAAGTGGGGTCTAAATGGACTGGAATTTGCACAATATCTCTAATTTCTGCCTCTACCTCCCTCTAAAAAGAATTAACCACTGGGCAATGACAGAGCATGTAAAGGAAGGTGCCTGATTCTACATGGCATCTCCAGCAGGTATCCATGTCACATAACCCCACTCGGTGTATGCACCTCGGGGTCCAGTACATTCTGTTTTAAATTTTAAATTGTATGAGCTTAGATTCCAGTTCAGTGGATGACACCCATATCTCTAGTAGCACCTTCTACCACTGTTCCTCTATGATGCCATCACTGTCTAAATCATATGCCTGATTGACCTGGCAAGGGATAGGGTAGCAATAGTCCAGGGTAATTTCAGAGAGCTGGGGAGGGGTCTGAAGCAGGTAGCATGCATGGTGGCATTTGCTAAGGTGCTATTTGTGTACAGCTGAGGAAAGGAAAAGGCACTTTGTACCACTGCTTTTTTTTTTTTTTTTTACAGTTAGTTTATTTGTACTCCCCTGGTCGGGTGGCTGTACATCTAGCTGGATCCCCCAGCCCTGTCCCCGGCTCACAACTCACCTTTCCAGCTGCCCCATGGCTGTATCCCCCATGGTGGGGTGGTGTGGATCCCTCAACCCACCGAACGCATGAGTCCGGTGCTGGAGGTGGCTGCCATTCATGGGGGCGGTGCCTGTGGGGATCAAGTTCACTCTGTTGCACCTGGCCACTTTTTGTCCTCCTAGTTTTTCCACCCCCGAGATGAGGCATGCAATGATGCCTCAGGAGACAGTGCGCATGTGTCTGCATGCCCTACTCCAACTGCCTGCCTTGTCTTTTCCCCATCGGAAGCGTCAGTGCACCAGCCCCCAGCCTCCACTAGGAGCTAGTCATGCTAGTGTCCCCCCTTCCCAGAGAAGGAGAGCAGTCCATCAAATGCTCAATCCTTCTCCTTCCCTGCTGACCCCCAGTGGCCCATGCTCATTCCTGAACACAGGTTGCCAGTGTAACGCCAGGTAAGGCGACCAGTGCCTCAGCCCTCAATGCCACCGGGCTGGCCTGTACCATTGCTTTTAACAACTGGTTGAAGGCATGTTGCATGGAGGAGGGCTTCAGCAACATTGAGGACTGGGGACCAGCTTAGGAGGATATGGGCCTCTATAGGAGAAGAGGACCACAGTCCTTAGTGGAAGATTTAAATGCTTCTTGGATGAGCACTTAAATTAGCCGGGGCGGGCTGTAATACCAAAGGAGGTAAAGATTGCCTCCCCACAGCTGATGAAGCAACAAGGAGGAGAGCCTGAGGGGAGGAAGCTCCCCTAGGGCAGAGAAGCAGGAAGACAGGAGTGGAGACAAAGTTGAGGACAAGGGGTATAAATCAGGATGGAAAGAAGAGAGGGGTAAAGGAGACAGATAATGGAAAGGGCAACAAGGGAAGAAGGGGAAGGGGAGCTCCAGGAAATGACACAGGTGTGGGAGGAGCAAGAAGGCAGTTGAGCGAGGTATGGAGAGCCATGTGTGCTAATGAAAGAGTCTGGGAAATAAATTCTGGACCTGGAGGCCATCATGGAAGAGGCTAGCCCAGATCTGGTGGCCATAATGGAGTTACGGTGCACTGACAGCCATGACTGGAATGTGGCCATACCAGGCTAATCTCTGTTCAGGAGAGACAGGGAAGGGAGGAGGGGTTGTACTATATGTGAGAGAAGGAATCAAGGCTATGGAAGTGCAGGGGCACTTGGAGGAAAAGAAAGGACTGGAGGTGCTTTGGGTCATCCTGGAGACAGGTGCAGAGGCCACTATCTGTACAGGCATGGTATACAGACCTCCAGCATAGGGAGAGGAGTTGGATAAGGCACTTGGGAAGGACATCATTAGGATGGCAAATAAGGGGGAGGTGCTGCTAGTTGGTGACCTCAATCTACCAGATGTAGATTGGAGCCTTCCAGCTGCAGTTTTGGCAAGGAACAGGGCTATCCTTGATTCCCTACAATGGGACTTTCTCAGATAGCTACTCAAGTGAACCCACTAGGAATGGGACAGTGCTGGACCTAGTGCTTACAAATAGGGTCAGCATTGCAGATGTCACAGCGTGCAGTCCCTTAAAGTAAATGTTGAAGGTTCCCATATCAAATTGGAGTAGTAACCTGTAGGTGTTGTCAGTCAGTCTCCTACCATTCAAACTGCCAAATAGTGCTGTTTTCCATGAAATAAATCCTTTTATTTTGGTGCTCTGCTTCATTTGTATAACCCGTCCTTTTTGTTCTCAGTGCTGCGACATCATATGAGGGAAATAAAGTTACTGTACCCACAGTGTCGCACTATGTAAATTAGCATACAGGGTATTATATTTCTGTGCTCACTGAAGAAATCGGAGCCAATATCTCTCAGTATAGAAATCTTGTAGCTAGATACGGTATGTACAATGCATTGTTGTGAAAATAAAAAAACAAGCGCTTATGTTGTTGACACCACCACACAAATATGGGACAGCATCTCAGAGTAAGGAAACTGTAAAACAGGTTAGTATTTTACTCACAATGCCTTGCTACAGTTATTTACAAATTACTGCTCACCACCAGCAACATAAGGGACTGTATGTCTGAGTAAGGCAAATGTAAGGCAACATTATAAATTGCCCAGAATTCCTTGTTGCTGTATGCAAAACAATGACAGCTCCCCGTATGACAATATTTTGGGGGTGTGGCCATACACAGGCAACTGGAGGACAAAACGCTGATAAAACATAATATAAAATGACTATGACAGATTGTTTTACAAAACAAATTGCATCTTCAACATCTGAAGCATATCTGGCAATGGCAAACTAAGTGTAACAGGCATTTGGGGAACCTTATACATTTATTTTAAGTACCAGTTATCACCATACAGTGTGGTTTAACATTAAGTTGGGAACAGAGGCAAATCACATGAGGATAAGGGTCCTGGACTTTATAAGCATGAATTTTAAAGAAATGGAAGAGTGCCTCTGAAACTGTCTAGTGGGGAGTTGGGAATGCCAGGCACAGGTAGAGGAACAGTGGGGAAAATAAGTGAGGGCATAATTAAGGCAAATCAGCCTCTGCATGAAGGATGTGAGTAAATGCAAAAGGCAAAAGTGACCATTATGGTACTCTAGGGAAGTGGTCATGGTGTGAAGGAAAAAAGGTGGTGTTCAAGAGGTATAAGGAAATGCAGAGGGAGGAAGACAAGGCAGTGTACCAGGTAAAACAGAGGGAAGCAAGTAAGGTAGTGAGGGGAGAAAAGGCACCGACAGAGTAAAGGATAGCCAAAGGGGCAGTAAACAGAGGTAAGACTTTCTTCAGGTACACAAGTCAGAAAAGGAAAACATGAGGAGGAATACTAAGGATAAGGAGGGTGGCAGAGGGAGTCTGCACAGATGAGGACCAAGAAAAAGCAGATATCCTAAACAGGTACTTTTACTCTTCACTGGGTGCAGGCCACCCGTGATCAGCAGGAACAAAGGGGGAAGGGAGGGGAGGCAGACCCAAGTCCATTTTCAGAGGAAAGAGTCCTGAAGGGACTTGCAGCTCTGAAAGTGGACAAGGCTATGGGATGAACAGGATACACTCAAGCATACTAAAAGAACTCAATGAAGTGCCAATTGCCCCACTGATGGCTTTATTCAACAGCTCACTGGAATCAGGCATGGTTGTGGAGAACTGGAGGAGAGCAGAAGAGGTCCCCCTATACATAAGGACAGTAGCAGGCAAGAGGCTAGTAAATATAGGCTGGTGAGTCTCACCTCAGCAGTGGGGAACTTAATGTAAATACTGTTTTTTTTTGTTTTTTTTAACTGTCTTTATTGAGTTGCATCAAAAGTACAAAAAGGTCTCAAAGTATATCACAGTGGAGCTATATTACACATATTCTTTTTCATACTGTATTTAACATGTACCACTATGACAGGTCCATTTTTTGTTTTATATGTTGTATTACAAACAACATGAAAACACAGAAACCCAATGCGATAAAAACACAACTATGGAGGTTGCTAGTATGGTGGTTACATATGTCTGGTTCTGTTTCTAACTGTTTAAAGGGAGGTTGGTAGAGTATCTTGAATTCAGTAGGCTGGAAGATCAAAGGCAGCATGGATTCATGGGGGAGGTCATGCCAGATGAATCTGACTGAGTCCTTTGTCCGGGTGACCAGAGGAATAGATCAGGGGAGGGCAGTGGATATGGCCTATCTGGACTTTAGCAAGGCCTTTGACACTGTACCACACAGGATACTGATTAAGAAATCAAGCAGCCTAGAGGTGGGATCCAAAGTAGCGAACTGGGTTAGATGGTGGTTAATGGCACTCACTCGAATGATGGGAGAGTGAACAGTGGGGTGGCGCAGGTTCAGTACTGGCACCGGTCCTCTGTAGTGTCTTCATAAGTGACATTACAGATGAACTGGAAGGGAAGGTATGCCTTTTTGCAAATTATACCAAAATCTGTAATGGGGTGGACAATAAGGGAAGGGTGGAAAGAATACATAAGGATCTTGGGAAACTCAAGAAGTAGTCAAGAGCATGACAGTTGGGGTCCAGTGCCAAAAAGTAAAAAATCACACACCTAGAAATGAGTATTGGATTGGGTGAGGAGGTACTGTTAGTCACTAAGCAGGAAAGATACTTTGGGGTTATCATATCTGATGACCTTAAAGTGGCAGAACAGTGTGACAAAGCAGTTGGTTATGCCAGTAGGATGCTGGGATGCATATAGAGCGGTAACTCCAGCAGGAGAAGGGAGGTGGTATTGCCACTATATCACTCACTGTTGAGACCCACCTGGAGTATAGTGCCCAGTTATGAAGGTTGCATATCAGAAAGGACATAGAGTGGAGTCAGTCCAGAGAAAGGCAACTAAAATGGTGCAGGGTTTGTATCAAAAGCCCTATGAGGAAAGACTGAGAGATCTCAACATGTACACCCTAGAAGAAAGGAGATTGGGAGGGAATATAAGGCAGACCTACAAGTACCTAAGGGATGTGAACAGGGTGCAGAAGTAGATTCAGTTTCTCTTTCAAATGAGGATGAGCACCAGAACCAGAGGACATGCGATGAAGCTTGAGGGGGGGGAGGTAGGAGGGATGTGAGGAAGTACTACTTTACTGAAAAGAGTGGTGGATGCCTTGATTAGACTGCTAGAGGAAGTGGTGGAGGTGAAAACACTAAAGGCTTCAAACATGTGTGTGATACACTTAGGGGAATATTAGAAAATGGGCATAGAGGAGGGAGTGTCATCGGAGACCAGCTAGGGTTTGCGGAGACAGAATAGGCAGGGACCATCTGGGAAGAGTGGGGGAAGGCAAATGGTCCTTTTCTGCCAACAAATTCTATGTTTCTATGTCCATATCTGGTACAAGGCGCTTACCCCCATACTGACTTCTCAATAAAGCAATCAAAATTGTGTTTATTAAAATATAAACAGGATGGTGACATGTCATATGAGCTTGAAGTGATTTATGGAAGTTCCACAAATGCCTTTTTCACATAGTATGTCACTACCACCCATGCTTCAGATGTTGAAGCTGTAATTTGTTTTGTAAACAAATCTGTTATTGTCGGTTTTTTTATGTTTTATCAGCACTTTGTTTCTGCCAGCCCCCAGTTTTCTGTGTGTGGCCACACCCCAGAATGATGTCATGCAAGGGATCTGTCAATGTTTTACATACAGCAACAAGGAATTCTGGGTAAAATATACAGTTGACTTAAATGTTCATTACTTAGAGGTGCAGTTCCTTATTTTGATAGTGGTGACTGCAGTATGGCACCTAATATGTAGATGTACATAGCAAGGTATTGTGGGTACAAGAAGAAGTTGTTTTCCGATTTCCTTTCTGTGAGGTGCAGTCTCATATTTCTGTAGTGGCTTCAACAATAAAAGCTCTCGTATGTTTATTTTCAAAACAAGGCATTGTGCATACAGTATCTAGTTGACAAGATTTCTTTACTGAGAGATGTAGTCTACAAGTCTCCTATTTCTGTAGGTAGGAGGTATTGTTATAGATCTAGAGTCTGCCACACTATTCCAACAACATCTGGATCAGCTTGCGAAATGGGCCAATGATCTTAAACTAATTTTTAATGAGGATAAATGTAAAATAATGCACTTAGGTAGAAATAACCCCTGCTATAATTACACATTAAATGGTACATAATTACACGAAACCAATGATGAGAAAGAACTTGGTGTACACATAATGCCTGATCTCAAGTTTGACAAACATATAAATATAATCACCAAAAAATGCTATGATATCCTTCACTGTATTCTCAGAAACATAAAAAGCAGAGATCCTGATGTAATCGTTCCATTATACACTTCTTTGGTTAGACCACACCTGGAGTATTGTTCTCCATTTTGCACTCCATACACAATTGAAGGCAAAAGTAGAATTGAAAAGTTCAGAGAAGATTAACAAAAAAGGTAAAAAACTTGAATAAACTTTACGACATAAGATTAAAGGAACTAAACCTGTATTCTATGGAATATAGGAAAATGAGGGGAGATCTATGCCTTGTCTTTAAAGCATTTATTGAGGTTTTCAGAAATACACCTTTGAATCAGAGGCAAAGGTTCCACGTCATACATACATACATTAGGAGTTACATAAGGAATTAGTTAAGAATACACTGGGAAATTAGACTTACAGTACAAGAATAGCAAAAGAAGTCAATAGGGTAGAAACAAACCCATTGTCCAAAAATTAACAAGCTAGGATACAGATACAGCAGTTATTATCAAAACCAGTATTGGGTTGTTTGCATTCACAAGAGACTTAAGAGTTGAGAAGAGACACGCAGTGGGTAAGCATATCATAATGATGCTCTTTTAGAAACACTAGGACTAGAAAGACATAATTCTAACATCAAAAATACTAGGTCACATGTGTAAACTCAAAGGAGAAGTGAATAAGACCATAAAAGGAATCAGTGGTATAATTGAAGCATTATTACATTATGGAATACACTTCCTAGAAGCATAGCTGAATGTGAAATTATGGAAACTTTTAAGAAAAGACTAGACACACATATGAAACAAAGAAAGTTTGTTTACCACCATTAAACAATAATGGTGGCAAGTTAATTAAAAGACTAAGGTCTAAAGAACTTGTAACCCCTTATATGATTCTACGATTCTGTAGTGACCACAGAAATATAATAGTCTGTATACTAATTGACATAGTGAGGCATTGTGGGTACACTAAATAGCTAATTTTTCTATCTCCCTAATCAAAATGCAGTCTCCCCTTTTGGTAGTATTTACAGCAGTACAGTCTGTAGAAATGTTTCTGGAAATTTTTTTGTGATGCAGGTAGGCCAAAAAGATAATTTGCCATTCTGTGTAGATGTCGTTTCACTTTTACTGCCTGCTGGTGAAGTAACGGGTCTGAAATGACAGCTCCTGTCAGAATGTGGGAGTGTGATAATACTTTTCTATGTTTATGTTATAGGGCCTGAATGGCTGTAAGTAGTTCAGGAGTGTAATTATGGGTTAATGATAACATGGCTCTGAGCTGCTTTCAGCCAATCAAATCACTAGAATTTTTCTACACGTTATAATGCTAGATGCAGCTACTTGCAAACAAGGTAAAGAGTCAGCTAAAAACTGATGGTGTACCTTTAAAAACTGTTTCCCTTGCATGATGTCATGGTTGGGGGTTGCAACACTGAGAAACAAAAGGGCAGGGTTTTGCAAATGAAGCAGAGCACAGAAATAAAATATTTTTATTCATGGAAAACAGCACTCTTTGGCTGTTTGAATGGTAGGAGGCTGATTCACTACTCCTACAGGTTACTACTTCCATTTGCTATGGCACACCTCAGAAAATCATTTTAAAGCTCATTTCCAATGGCATCCTTAATAATCATTATTTCCATTGCATTATTACAATGAAAACAGCTAGGCACAGTCATTCAACACTAATTCACCTGACTACACATAGAATACAATTACATAGACAATAAAATCATCAAGAGAAGACAGGGAAGTTAAGGAATTCTCCTAATGTTTTACATGATCTGGAAGTCACATGCGGACCATCCCATCCCACCATGAATTCTTGAAACTTGGTCGCCTCCACTGGTTTGCCCCCCATCTCACGTAATGCACTGCAAACAGCTCCTCTTATCTGCATATACCTCCATAACTGTGTTTCCGAATTGTTTCTAAATAAATTAATAAATATCACCTGCAAATCTCAGGAAACAAAGTTTATCTCCCTCAAATAGGTCACCAGGTTCATTTATACCATGCTCTGTCTATAATTTCCCCAAACATTAATTTTTGTCCCACTTTGAGTTTTGGGTTCTCCCACACTGATGCCATGGGACTTGCTGAAAAGTGCTACTAAGCATTCTGGTTAGTTTCTGCCAAGTCTGTGGGCTGGTTTTTACTGCTGGCAGTAAAGCCTGTCTTGGCCACAGGCATTTCAACTCAGGACATCCCCTTATTTCAGGGAAGCAATCAGCACCTTTTCCATTTGGAACCACAGTGGAGCCCCTTTAGGTGACAGCAGCAACCATGCCCCATCCTGTATCCAATGAAAACTAAGACATACCATCAAAGATTAGGGAGTCTCAACCCTCCTCTGTCTGAAGCCTGAAACAGAGTTTCCAGTTTCAGTCTGGCTCACTTCCCACCCATATTAACAGTTTAAGTTGTCTCTCTCTCATATTGGAAAATTGTGTTCAGGGATAGCATATGGGAACACATGCATACGATAGTGCACTTTATGTGCCAGATTCATCAGTGCCACTTTAGCTCTATTCCAGAGCGTTAAATTTAGATGTTGCCACTGATCAATCAACATAACCTGATTGGATGCTTAGTGCTCTTTGATCCTGTTGCCATGTAGGATCAGAGGCAACTAAAAAGGTAACAACCATGTTGTCAAGGGCATCCAGTGCACAGAGTTCCTTATTTACACATCCATGGCAGTCCATAGCCCTCTGGGCTGGAGGTGAGCAACAAATTGGCAGGGTGGGTGCATGGGTTCGGAGAGCCCAGAAGCTAAGCCCCACCAAATGGGGTGGGGTTGGGCTCTACAGTTCTTCTGATGTTTCCCTTTAATCTTCCATCAGTGACGTACAGTGCCGCCTGGATCTTTCATCCGTGTGCATCTTGAAAAGCAATACATGGTCTAATGTTTTTGTTTTTTTGTTATAATTTACTTCTTCATTATATACAGTTCAGAGTAGTATATTATAATGAAGACAATACCATAAATATACATAATCATACAAACCAACTTATTAAATTACAGCTCAAATGTATCATCCACACAATGTGTCCTGGTAGCTATAATTAAAATAGGAGCTCTTATCAAATGAGTAATATATAGTAAGTCATGGTAAGTTCATGTTCAATTGCAGTCCTTTATCCCTGTTAGATGTTCATCCTTCACAAGCTTTTTTTCATCTTCCATTGAGTAGAGTTAAGATGAAAGTTTGGTGAGAAGACCAAAACATAAGTACTTCTCCTCCACATGCAAGCCCAGTTTACCAGTACGATTTCAATATTAACAGTAAGATACACAGAAAGACAGGGGGAAAAAAGGGGTTAGAAAGAAAGAGAGAG
Source organism: Neoceratodus forsteri (assembly GCA_016271365.2). Classification (NCBI taxonomy): domain Eukaryota; kingdom Metazoa; phylum Chordata; order Ceratodontiformes; family Ceratodontidae; genus Neoceratodus; species Neoceratodus forsteri. Next base: position 94,273,628 of record CM057451.1, read on the forward strand.
AGGGGGGTCACTGTTATTATCCACTAATGCTCCAACCATCACAGTGAAATGAAGTGCCAACGTGGTCCCTTGTATCAGACAAATGAGGCTTCATCCTAAACCTCACAGCATGTCCCCTGTCTGTTGAGGTCTAGTCTAGGTTCATGTACCATATAACTTCAAGAAGTCTTATGGCACAAAATCTGTGTAATGATCTGGCTGATACAGCACCAACTTTCTCCACTTAAGTTCAAATAACTCTACTCGTTCTACCAACTGGACAGAGAGCCTCTCCAGGGCATAAATTTCTCTGGCCAAGGCACCCCAGGCCTCCCGAGTTGGGGGGAGTTTTTTGTGCCACAGATGGGTTATGACTTTATGAGCTGCAATGACAAGAATGGAGACCTGTCTATAGGTTACCCGATCTACCCTAACCACCCCCCACCCCCAGTGGTGCAAGCGTCAGGATATGTGTAGGAGTAAGTAACTCTGCACAATCATATATGGCTATTAGTTTCTGAAGCACTTAAACATAGAAACATAGAAACATAGAATTTGACGGCAGATAAGGACCGCTTGGCCCACCCAGTCTGCCCATTTCCCTACCTACTGGATAAGCTGCAGATCCTAGTTAACCAGCAGCCTACTTCTTCCTACCCCCATCCCCCAGAACTGCCTTATGACTATCCCATGCATGCTTGAATTCCACCACTGATTTTGACTCCACAACCTCCTTCGGAAGGCCGTTCCATGCATCCACAACCCTCTCTGTAAAAAAATACTTCCTTAAATTACCTCTGAGCCGCCCCCCCTCTATTTTCAAATTGTGCCCTCTTGTTCTTGCACACCTCTTTTTTTGAAAGATGCTACCCTCTTGGACTTTGTTGATTCCCTTGAGGTACTTGAACGTTTCTATCATGTCCCCCCTCTCCCTTCTTTCCTCGAGGCTATACATATTAAGCTCCTTAAGTCTCTCTTCATATGTCTTCCGTGCAGACCCTGCACCATTTTAGTTGCCCTCCTCTGGACAGCTTCCATCCTGTCTATGTCTTTATGGAGATTGGGTCTCCAGAACTGCACACAATACTCCAGATGGGGTCTCACCAGCTGTCTGTACAGAGGGATAATAACTTCCTGTTTTCTACTGGTGATGCCTCTCCTATGCATCCCAATATCCCCCAGCCCTCCTTGCTGCCCTCTCACATTGCTTGCCCGTCTTTAGGTCATCTGATATGACTACCCCCAGGTCCCTTTCCATTTTGTTGTTGTTAGTATCTCACCCCCCATTGTGTACTCTTCCCTGGTTTTGTTTCCCAGGTGCATTACCTTGCACTTCTTAGCATTGAATCTAAGCTGCCATACATTTGACCATTCCTCTAACCTTGCCAAGTCCTTTCTCATCCTTTCCACCCCACCCTGTGCATCAACTCTGTTGCAGATCTTAGTGTCATCTGCAAAGAAACATACTTTTCCTTCCAGTCCTTCTGCAATGTCGCTTATAAAGACATTGAAGAGGACCGGTCCTAATACTGAACCCTGCGGTACCCCACTAGTAACCCTCCTTTCTTCTGAGTGGACTCCATTTACTATTACTCTCTGTGTCCTATTCTCCAGCCACTTCCCTCCAGTAAGGAGCCAGGGCACCACAGGCCCACATAACATGTGGTCTAATGTTGTTATCCCTTTAAGATACTTGTATACTGTAATTGTGTGTCCACTTAGTCTTCTCTTTTCCATGGTGAACAGTTCCAGTTCTGCCAGTCAATCCTCACAGCCCATATTTTCAAAAACATCAGCCATCTTAGTTACTCTCCTCTCCAATTACTACAAGACCTCATGGACCTGTGAACTACTTTTTCACTACTGCTATGAAAACTCTTCCTGGTCCTATCTTCTCAGGTTAAAGATTTGCTATCTAAGACCAAGCAGCCTGGTGGGCTGAAGCTGAGAGAAGACCAGCAGAGAGGATTCTATGTGGAAGGCTTAAAGTCAGTGCCCTGTGAAGACTACACTCAGATTGAAAGGCTGATGGAGCAGGGAACTAAACTGAGGACCACGGCTTCCACCAACATGAACAGTACAAGCAGCCGGTCTCACATGGTGATCACCATTCAGTTTAAGCAGGTACAGCACTGCAGCAAACATTACGGAACCACCTTGTTAATACCCGAAGCTGTAATTGCCACTAGTCAAAGCCGTACTCAATACTAATGACAAAGCTTACTACTAAGCTTTTAGCTATTTGTGCAACCTTGTACCTCTATTTGTCTGTAAATGTTTTTTGACGCGGAACCTTTGTAAAAGAGCCTTGGCTCAAAGGTATTAATTCCTAGATTTTACAATAAACAATAAACAATAAGCTGCTAAGGACAACATAACGCTGTTATTGTTTGCATCAATCCTACCTGTACCAGCTTGTTTGTATCTATGTCTTAAATTACTGTTATACTGTGTTATACTGTGTATTTTCGTTTGTCTTACTGTGACAAGGTACCTTTGTAAATGAGCCTATGGCTCAAAGGTTTTCCAAACTGCTGTCTAAATAAATAAATAAATCTCTGAAAATGTTGTTATACCCCTGCGCTTAAATCATAGGGAGAGGTCCACAGTTATAAATCAGTGTCCCTAATTGGCTACCAGTTTCATCACACACGAAAAATCAACAGATCATACCCTCTCATGACGATAAAAATTATATCTTAAGTCAGTCCTTGTCGTATCTCCTATTTGTCAGGGCACATTTATCATCAATGGTGTTCCATAAATTTGTTTTCCTTTTATTAAGAGATGACAGATTTTTTTAGTGAGTATTAGTCACTGCCTAGCAACTGAATTACTAATTGTAGTGAGAAAGAAATAATGTGACCTACTGGGAACTGAACCCAGGCCCCCAGAATACCGTCCCAATTCCAAAAGAAATGAGCGAGCAGAAATGGTATAGGGCTAGTGTGTCTGTGTCTATCCTCCTAAACAAACCATACCAGTCCATGATGTTAGATGCGCTCAAAGGGTGTTAACACAGATTAGCACTTCTTGAACTAAAGGATTTCTGGAACAAGTTAGCAATGATTGCACTTACTTTATAAAAGTTTTCATGTCAAGTCTTGCAGAAAAATACATATATAATAAATAGCACATTGCACATCTACAGAGTAACACAACTGTACAGTAAAGTGCTTACTTGTAAAATGCCAAAGTTTGAAGAGCTTTATCAAGACAATGCGATTCAACAAATCAGTAATAAAGAGCTACAGTTTCATGTTTCCTCAAAAGTTTTAAGGTTTAACTCCTCCTGCACAGACTGATCCTAGCGTCAAAAAAGGTGAACCCCAGCGTTTTCCCCTTCTCAGGATTCCTCAGGAGGCATGGCCATAGGGTTTTGACAACCATACCTCCTACCCATGTCACATGATATCCTTCACTTAAAGAGATACATTCATTTTAAATGTGACTAATACACAAAAACACAGAATGTGTCAGCAGAAAAAGACTGATAGGCCCATCTAGTCTGCCCCATCTTCCCTGCCTAACACTACACCCTGGACTCTGTTTGGTCACAGGTGCCCCTCCCTCCTCACCTAACTCTGTTTATTATACCCATGTGCCTATCCCATGCATGTTTGAAGCTCCCATAGTCTTCACCCCTACCCCTATTCTGGCAGGCTATTCCAGGCATCAACCACTCTTTCTGTTAAAAATTTCCTCACATCCCTCCTAGACTCCCCCTCCCAAGCGTCATATCATGCCCTCATGTTCTGTTACTCCTCCTCCTGTGAAACAGGCTTCCTTCCTGCATCTTGTTCACCTCCGTGAGGTATACTTATAGGCCTCAGTAATGTTCCCTCTTGCTCTCCTCCAGGGAGTACACACTGAGCTCCCACAACTTTTCCTCATATGGCTTCTTGTGTAACCCCCACACCATTTTAGTAGCCCTCCTCCTTCCAACCTGTCGATGTCCTTACAAAGTGGTGGCCTACAGAACTGGATACAGTACTCCAGGTGGGGTCTCACAAGTGACTGGTACAGAGGAAATATCACTTCTCTCCTCTTGCTAGAGATCCCCCTCCCTATACTCTCCAGAATCTGGCTTGCCTTACCTACTGCCTTGTCGCACTACCTTGGAACACTAAGATCATCAGATATGATCACCCCAAGATCCCTCTCCTGTTTGGTAAATGTAAGAACCTCCCCCCATCTTATACATAGCCCCCAGGTTTCCCCACCCTAGGTGGATGACTTTGCACTTTTTGACATTGTAACCCAGTTGACACTCCTTAGACTGCTCCTCTAGTTTCCCCAGATTCCTTTGCATTTTCTCCACCCCCTCCTGGGTGTCCACCCTGTTGCAAATGTTTGTGTCATCTACAAAAGGACAGATCTTCCCCTCCTATTCCTCAGCAATATCACTTATGAAGACATTGAAGAGGACAGGGCACAGTACTGATCCCTGCGGTACCCCACCGGTTACCCTCCTGTTCTCTGACTCACTGCCATGCACCACCACCCTCTGCCGTCTATCTTTCAACCAGTGAGATACCTAGCTCACCACCTTCTCCCCATCTACATGCTGCTAAGTTTCTTTATCATCCTCCTGTGTGGCACAGTGTCAAAGGCCTTACTGAAGTCTTGATAGACCACATCCACTGCCCTCCACTGATCTACCTTCCTAGTTACCCACTCAAAGAAATCTATGAGATTTGTTTGGAAATGACCTCATCCTGTGAAGCCATGCTGCCAGAGGTCCTGCAGCCCATACAGTATGTCTCCAGGTACTCCATCAGTCTCTCTTACAGCAGGGACTCCATTAACTTCACCATTACTTGTGTGAGACTGACTGGTCTGTAATTGCTGGCCTCCTCCTTGCTGCTGCTCTTGTGCAGAAGGACCATATCAGCCCTCTTCCATTCCTCTGGAACCATCCCATCTCCAATGAGGTGCTAGAGAGTGTTGCCAGAGGGGTGGCAAGCACCATGTTCAGTTCCTTAAGTGCCCTTGAATGAATTCCATCCGGCCCCATCACCTTGTTTTCCATAAGAGAGTCCAACCCCAGGTGGACTCTTTCTTCCATAAATAGACTTGTATCTGCTCTCTTCTCCCCCCGACCCACGTGCCTGTTAATGCATGACTGCCCATCTCCCCTTCCACTATGAAGACTGAACAGTAGTATTCATTTAAAATTTTAACTTTTTCTTGGACTTCCTCTGCACAGAATATATAGATATTTCTATCAAAGATGACGGTGACCCATTGCACTCTTAAAACACAAGTGTAACTAGTAATGTTAAAAATTCATAAAATGTTTATGAAATCATAAAACTAACCAGACTGTAACCATGAATAAACAATCTCCAAGTTACATTCATACATTACAAAGCTGAAAGCCAGTTAATGCATTGTTCTACATCAATATGATTTTGTTTTATGCTATCTAAGTGTATACAGACAAATCTCTCAATTTAGAATTTCATGGTTTTAGCCACTGAGGTGCATAATGTGGTCTGCAGCATCAGAACTGTTTCTGTATCCAGTTTCAGGAACCTCACTTGTCTTTTCTGCTTCCTGGAATACTTTCTCTGTGCTCTACATTGAGCTATAGGGTTGCATACCTACTTTTTCAGTTAGTAGGATGCTGTGTGAATCAAGTCACCATCTCTTTTTTTTCAATTCTATTTATTCACCCAGGCTCAGGTGGGGATGTACCCCTAAATCTGCCCCTTGTCACTCTACCCAGCATCCTCCCAGCCACCCATACTGGGAGGCCTGCATCTTAACCCCTACGGTGGGGTTCTCAAAGGAAAGACAGATCAACCTGTTTGACTCAGCTGAGACTTATGCTGGGGGAGTCATTTGGGAGGGAAAGCGAGGGATCTTCATTTGGCACTGCTCCCGAGGGCGTTCTGTTTTGGTTGTCCCTGGAGACATGGTTGTGCAATGATGTCAGTGCGGGGTCATGCATGCTCCCATGCATGCCCCACAGATGTCCACCATATTTTCCTCCCCCTAGCAACATGATCTCAGCTGGTGTTCACCCAGTCTCCACTGGGTGTCACTCGCGTGCAGTGCACCTGTGCCCCCCTAGAGGAGGAGAACAGTCCATGGGACGCACATCCTACCTTCCCCCAGCCAGCCTACTGATGCTTCTGGGATATTCCGGAACCTGGGTTGCCAGCATCACAGGCAGTAGTGCTATCGCTGTGCTGGCAGGTCAGCTAAGCAACCACTGTTTATCTCAGAATTTTGTGGGGGCCACATACTGTAATAAAACACACCTTGGAGAGAAACAGTACCTAAAGGCGATAGAAAACAGCTTTTTACACCTCTAGATGCCCTCCTGTTATCCGTTTTGTGTTTATCCAATATTCTGATATGTCTTTGACCTTTTTCTAAAATTAATAATCTAATTTTGTTGCCTTTGTAACTACCCTGAATCCCTCTCTTCTCAGCAATTGCTGCTGTCTCGTTTCATACTGCCTGAATATTCTACGATATCAATAACGCCATTCCAGGCCATTTAGATGAGTAGCAGGGAATCCTGTTATTGATATTATAGAATGTCCTAGAAATGTGAAAAGAAATAGCAGTAGCTGGTGAGGAGAGTGGAGCTCTATGTATATCTGAGGGTGCCCCAAAGTCAGATTATTCATTATCACAAATTGGTCAACACATATCAGAATACATAACTGGCATGAAAAGGAAGATAGAAGGGCAGTAAGTTATGTAAAACTAATTTCCTATCTTCTTTAAGAGGTGACAAACAAGGGCTATTTGAGCAATTAGGCTTACAGGACAATCAGTTAAGTCCAGAGTAATACAGAATCATATTGCAGTCACAATGTAGAAAACAAGAAGAAGCTATCCGACCAGCACTACTCCATTGGTTGCAATGGGAAAACAACTACAGTTACCAGTATCATCTTTTCTTTGACTAGTTCCTAAACACCCTGCTACGCAATACTGTAGATCCCAACCCCTTCTATAGCTTTGCACTACAGTTGCACATGTCTTGACCTCTGAGTTGATATCTTTTGGAGAAAACAAAATAGGGTAATTCACCTTTTACTGTTTTGGCCATGCCGAACATTCTGCTAACAAAACGTCTGCTTTTAGCTTTACTAAGCAGCCTTAACAATGGGTAGAACGTGAGATACTGTAATACTTAAACTACAGTACTCATAGACACAAACCACCCTCTTTCCCCTTAGGTCAGGTAGGTAGAGTGTGAATTAGCCTAACTGTGGAATCAGAAATTCTTCTGAGTTACTATGACCAGGCTAAAACAAACATGCAATGTAACACACTTACAAACTTTGCACAAGCTGTTTTGCAATCTCTGTAGCAAGTCTATACTTTTGCTACACCTTTGAGAATCATTGGGGCTCCACTGTTTTTTAACACATTGCTTTTTATCTCCTACCTGCTGTTGCTCCAGTGATATTACCTGTATATCAGGGATATACACTGTTCAGGGGATTTATGCCATCATACAGACTACAGGGAATTTTTTCTTCCCATCTGTTTCCTCCCTTGACCCTCTCTCCTTCCCCTGACATGGGCTGTGCCCTACAGCTTTGGTGATGCAGCGTGACCTCTGCGGAAGGAGCAAGCTCCCTGGCCTGCCTGCAGTGGTTGCTGCACACTGGAACCTGCTACTAGCCCTTCCTGGCTGAAACATGCACCCTCCAACAGCTGGCTGCAGCCTATCCTGTCTCCTGATGTGGCAACTAAGTCTGCTTCTACTTTCTTGTTGCTTACAAGGCAGCACAGTGTGCTGTCACTGGGCCATCAGAGCGGTCCTGGTGCTCCATCCTTGAAGGTGTTTCTTCCATTCTATGCCCAGAGCAAAAATCTGTTGAATAGGGCCTCTTTGCTGTTATTGCACAAAATACTACAGTTTTATATTGTCTGCAGGGGCTACTAAACACTAGTGACAAGCTGAGAGTTGGCTAGCAAGTCATTTCAGACAGCACCTATTTTCCCAATATGCTCAGACTACAAACATGGCTAATAACTACAACTCACCCTAAATAAGATTCGTTACTCGCTAATTCAGTGGCCATACTTATTACTTTTTAAACTAGTTTCCGTTGCTTATGCAATTTTCAGTAGCCATACTTATGAAATCCCAGACTAGTCTCTAATGCTTATAGAATCATCACTGGCCATGCTCATTAAAATACAGACTAGTTTCTAATGCTTATACAGTCATCCATGGCCATACTTATTAAATCACAGACTAGTTTCGAATGTTTATACTGTCATCAGTGGCCATACGTATTAAATCACTGACTAGTTTCTAATGCTTATACTGTCATCAGTGGCCATACTTATTAAACCACAGACTAGTTTCTAATGTTTATACCGTCATCAGTGGTCATACGTATTAAATAGTTGACTAGTTTCTTTTTTTAATTTTTAATTTTATTGAGTCAGTAATAATGTATTACAGCAAATACGTAGCTGGGAGCATCCATAAATCCAATATAAACATCAGGGATTTGGTAACATCTCATAAAAACACAGTTAAACAGCAGCGTTAATTACCCCTTGGAAGAAGCAAAGGCATTTCGGATATAAACCTAGATGGAAATTATTGTACTTGTGTGCTTTTGTCTGGCACCATGCTCTCATGATGCTTGTGTTGATTGTCCAGAATTATAGGATATAACCTCACATTAGTTTGTTTATTTATTTATTGTTGACCTGAAAAAGAGAGCTAGGCAGTTCTGTCTACGTTCAGCCTCATCGTGTGTGTGTGTGTGTGTGTGGGGGTACAGATGGGAAACTAACTGAAATTGAACCAGATTAAGCTGTTTGTGGTATTTTTAGTGAAGTTTGGATAATCTGGCTAGTACACCGGGGAAATTTCACTACTGTTTTCAATAACTGCCATGGGATCTTTAACATACACCTGAACAACCACCAGAACAGGCAGACGGGACCTCCGTTTAATGTCTCATCTGAAAGACGATATCTCAGGAGTACAGCATCCCCCTCATGCTGTACTACAGTGTCAGTAGTGGGTTTTACCACAAGTTCCTGGTGTAGGGCTAGAACCCACAACCTGCTGATCATCTAGTCTCAGAGGCAGGTGTGCAACCTGCTAAGCCACTGACACTGGCAGTATATGTATATCAGACCAAAATGATAAGGAAAAAAATGAATCATCTATCATCATCATGTACTGAACCCCACTTTGCCAGTTAGTCAGGAATTGTAATAGTCTACCATGGAGAGAGGCCATAACCCACACCATCAAGTATATTTCTGGAGAATGTGGTGCCAGGTTTCCACTGTGGGAGGGTACCTAACCATCCACAACCTCTTAATAGCCTTTTTAGAGTCTAGAGTATATAAATATGCCATGGATCTGGGAGGCACCATTACCGGGGGGTGGGGGTGGGGGAATAATAGGAGAACCATGGAAGAGGAGATGACACCAGGTGCAAAAGACAAAAGCTGCAACTGGCCAGAAATGTCTTTCTAAAAGGGGGCAAGGATGGGACAGGACCAGAAAACATGGGCTTGATCAGCTGGGAAGTGGCCACATTTTCTCCAGCAGTAATCATATTTCTGGTGCAAAAATTCTGTCAATCTGGCTAAGGTGCGAAAATATCTGTTTCTATATTTCCATGCAGACTACCTCCAAATTGAAAAAGAAATTACTTTAACTGAAGAGTGTGCTTTAGCCAAGCAGAGTGTGGTATGGCAACAATGAGATCCTGTTTCCAGGCTTCCAATATAGATTGTTCTGAATCCCCTAGAAGGTCCTGGAGCCCCCTATACATATTTCATATGAAGTGTAATCAGATTTCTCCCTGGATATTTCCCATAAGTAATTGTAAAGCAAAGGGGCAGGATCCGGAAGATGTGTTCCACTCGTCTCTTTATGAAGAAAGTGGGTTCTGTCTTGGAAATTTCTGACGTTTTCCCAACCTGCCAAGTGATACTGGGATTGCAACCATTCAAAAGGAAGTACTACTCTGTATCTAAAAATTGGAAAATAATAGTGAATCCCAGGTGATTTGTATGGGAAAGAAATCTGTCTGTGGCCAAGACTCTACAAAAATAGAAAACTTGTGCAAGAGCAGGAAGGTTGTGGAGTCCACTCTCTCAAAGTTTGGGCCATAAAGTTTATAAATTCAGACAGGTTCGGAGTATTTCCTAGACTAGAAAATAGCAACCTGCCTATATTATACATGTAATTAATCTCTCCCTTTCATTATTTTATTGTGTGGGTGGAGGGGTGGATTGCTTTGGGTTGGGAAGTTTGTGGTTTGAGGGAGGGGGTAGTGTTTGGAATTAGGTTGTTAAGGGTAGTATTGGGTGGGTTAGTTGTTGGTTGTGTTAAGTGTAAGAATGAGTGAGTGATTGATTGTGTGGGTGAGTAGTGTGGTTTGGTTTGCCATTGCACTTTAACAGCTTGTGCTGCTGTGTTGCTTGAGAGACTGAATTGCCAGGTAAAGATGTGTTGGTGTCGTGGCTCCGCCCATATCACCTATGCTACTGCTCGGCTCTGGGACCTTTGCGCCTTTACTGACCTCCCAGTTCCAGCTACTGCAGTGAGGTGCTGCAGGGAGGTCAGAATAACTAGACAGCGGAGGGGTCATGGGTCGAGGGCAGCTGAGGAGGGGGTGGTGAGCAGCATTGAGGTTGTTCAGTGCAGAAGATGCCCTAGGCATAAGGGGAGCCTAGGAAGAAGCCAGACGTGGTTGGTCTCCATAACCAGGGTTCTCACTGGACCAAGTGGGCAGGTAGCTAGAGGGCCGGCTGCTTCCTCTAATCCTCTTCGGGCAGTGCTATGCAATGCCAGGTTGATGAGGAAAAAGACCGCTATTTTTGCTGACTTGATTTCCTCAGTTGACCTGGCTTGCATTACGGAGACCTGGTTGGCTGACGATGCTGGCCCGGTTTTTGAGGCCGCCATTCCCTCTGGGTACTGTGTAGTGCACTGACTGAGGAAGGATCACAGGGGTGGGGGAGTAGCCATTGTTTTTTGATCCAGCCTGGGCTTTTTGGTGCATCCAGTTGCTAGCACCCGATCTTTTGAGTGTGTCACTGTCCATGGGGGTACAGGTGCAGATTGCAGGATTCTTCTCATTTATTGCCCCCCTGGGGTGGGGGGAGAATTCCTGCAGGAGGTGGCAGACTTCATCGTCGACCAGATGTTGGAGGCCCCTAGGTCTTGAATCTTGGGGGACCTCAATGCTTGGATCGACGATGAATCCTCGTGTTTTAGCTACCACCTCCTCCAGTTGATGCAGTCACTTGGCCTGGCACTAGCAGTTGCTTCTGCTACCTACCAGCATGGCCACACACTCGATCTGGTGTTCCAGTTGGGTCTTGAGGTTGATAATCTCAAGATTGATCAAGTCATTTGGTCTGATCATTACACCATGGAGTTCATGTTTGGGCCCCCCCAAAAGTCCCTCCCCTACAGAGATTTCGGCTACCGCCCTTTAAGGGGCTTGCACCCAGAGGGACAGTTGGCATTGGCTGATCTATCTAGGGTTGATGCGGCATGTGCGATTGGCACTGGAGAGGCGGTGGCCACCTATAATAGAGTGGTCTCTGAAGCTCTGGACACCATTGAACCAGTTCATATAATACCCAGATCTTCTCACTTGAGTTCACCTTGGTTTGATGGGGATCTCAAGGAGATGAAGATCAGGGGTTGGAAGTTTGAATGTTACTGGCAGAAGACCCGGCTGGAGTCTGACAAGTTGGCCCTGCGTGCTCACTATGCTGAGTACCAGGGGGCAGTTTCCCGTAAGAAGGCAGAATTTCTGTCCAGGGAAATTGCAGCGGGGAGGAACAGACCATCTCAGCTATTTCGGACTGTAGACAGGCTTCTACATCCTGCCTGTCTGCAGCCAAAAAAAGCCTTTTCATTCACATTATGTGAAGAGTTTGCTCTGTTCTTCTCTGACAGAGTGTCAGCCATCCGGTCGGGGATTCCGCCAGGTAGGCCATTGCCTAGCAGTGGCTGAGCTGGGGGGAATAGAGGCACTCCATCTGTCTGGGAAGAGTTTAGGCCAGTAGAGGTGTCCGAAGTGACTAAAGTGATCTTAGAGCTGAAGCACACTTTTTGTGAACTGGACCCGACTCCGACATGTTTTTTAATGGGATGTGTTGAAGCTGTTGGCCCAGTGTTCACTGGGATTGCCAGGTGCTTGATGGCAGAGTGGGTTTTCCCAGCTGCTCTGAAAGAAGGGCTGGTGAGACCCCTCGTCAAGAAACCTTCCCTTGACCCTGATGTCCTGGCGAATTACCATCCTATCTGCAACCTGCCTTTCTTGAGCAAGGTTGTTGAGAAGTTAGTGGCACAACAGCTCAAGGACCACCTGGTGTCCTTGGACATTTATGAGCCATTTCAGTCAGGTTTTTTGGGCTAGACACAGCACTGAAACAGCTCTAGTGAAGGTGCATAATGATCTGCTCAGGGCTAGAGATAGAGGAGCCAGGTCAGTTCTTATACTCCTCAATTTCTCATTAGCTTACAACACTGTGAATCATGTCGTGCTTTTGGATTGGCTCTGTGAGTTTTATAGACTTGCCGGTACTGTCATCAGGTGGTTTGAGTCCTATCTCTCGGACAGGGTGCAACTGGTGGTGATGGGGAACTTTTCCTCTTCCCCAATGCCTCTGTCTTGTGGAGTACCACAGGGCTCGATCCTGTCACCAATGTTATTCACAGTGTATATGCTGCCCCTAGGTGAGATCATTTGACAATACAATGTGGAGTTTCACTGCTATTCGGATGACACCCCAACTGTATTCGTCATTTGCTCCTGGAATATCTGGAGCTGTTGATGTGCTTAACAACTGTCTGGCTAAAATCAATGACTGGATGGCTTCTAGCTGGCTGAGACTTAACCCGGCCAAGACGGAGGTGCTGGCGACACAGCCTGGTCACGGTCGTGATGGGTTGCCTCCCGGGGCTGACTCTGGTCTTGTACTGGGTTCCACCTCATTGATAGCTTCCTCGAGAATGTGAACTCTGGGTGTTATCCTTGATAGCAGACTGACTTTTGAAGATCAGGTGTTGTCTGTAGTCAGCAGTGGTTTTTACCATTTGCGGAACATTGCCCAGATTAAGTCCCTCGTTCCTCCTGTGGACCTGCCGAAGCTAGTACACGCTTTTGTTTTCTCCAGGCTCGACTACTGCAATGCTCTGTACTTCGGGGTCATGGGAAGGACCCTCCGCTGACTACAGCTGGTGCAGAATGCAGCAGCCTGGTTGCTGATGGGTCTTTCTAGGTCCAGTCATGTAACCCTGGTTTTGCATGCCCTGCACTGGCTGCCGGTCAGGTGGACGGTCCTTTCCAAGGTGGGTCTTCTCACTTTTTAGGCTGTATATGGACTGGGCCCTGGCTATCTGTCAGAGCTCCTGACAACGGCAACCTCTACTCACTCCTTCCGCTCCTCTTCGAGGGGCCTTCTGGACGTTCTCAGGGTTCGGCTCAAGACTTCGGGAGATCGTGCTTTCAGCATTCTGGGCCGACCCTGTGGAACTCGTTACTATCTGCAGTCCGGAAGACCCCCTCAGTAGAGGTGTTTAAGTGGAGGCTGAAGGCCCACCTTTTTAGCCTGGCTTTTAATGATTACGGAATTCCATTTTGATTTTGTTCAGTCCCTGGTTATGGTATTTTGAAAGTTTCCCTGTTAACCTGATTTATATTTTATTTATTTAAAACTGTATTTATCTAATTTTATTCTAATCGTGCTACTGCCTGTTCTCTTGTAATTTTCTGTAAGGTGCTCAGAGCCTCTGGGATTGGGCGCCATATAAATAAAATTTGCCTTGCCTAATTAATTACAAATTCTATTTGTTTCCAAAGGGGTTGTAAGTATTGGTTTAACCATATGTACTGTATATAGTCCTAAAATGGGCTGCACTTGCATAATTCAATAAATTGGGAAGGTTTACCCTTCCTGCTGACATGGGAAGATGAAGAAGGGAAAAATGAATTCTGGGACATTGACACCCCCTCCCCCCCAAATGAAGTGGAAAATATACTTATTCTAGGAATTAAAGTTATAGGGTGCAGGCATAATAGGGAGGGTTTGAAGGAAGTATACTATTCATGGTAAGATGTTCATGTGGATGGTGGCAGTTCAGGAAAAGAAGAGAAGATGCACCTGATTCCATCTTGCACAATCCTGTGTGAGGGAGAGAGTCAGGGGTTTATAATTAATAAGTTCAAGGTTAGAAAGGTGCATGGCGATCTGGATTCCTAAATATTTTATTTTAGTGCTTCTCCAGCGAGAATGTTTGGCTTGGCAAGGCCTTAAGGGGAGACCATAATGTAATACCAAAACTTATATAAGTGGAGAGTAAGGGAGAAACTGGAAAGTGAGCCAAAAGCTTGAAGTACCGACCATGTCACTGGGATGTCAATTTCAGGTTCAAGAAGAGTTAAAAGAATATAATTTGCATACAAATTAATTGTATTGTGGGAGCCACCTAATGGAATCCCCTTCACCTCTAGGGTTAGTCTGATAGCTGTCGCCAGTGGCTGAATACATAGGGCAAATAATAATGGTGACAGTGGGCAACCCTGTCATGTGCATTCTCTGCAACATGAAGCGAGGGGCCAATGAGCCATTAATTCTAATGTATGCCTGAGGGTTAGTGTAAAGGCGTTGAAACAATTCTAAAAAAGGGAGAGGAAACTCAAAGGCCAACAGGGTGTCCCAGAGGAAATGGCCGGACACCCTGTCAGATGCCTTCTCAGCATCCAAGCTTATAAAGGCTGCAGGGATGGACTGTTGCATAATATGTTTCATCAGAAGAAGGGTATGATGAATATTATCCATCGTTTGCCTATGACTATCGTAGGGGCCGGGGTGTAGCCATTATGTTTAAGACTGAGCTGGGCCTTGTGGATGTGCCATTGGGAAGTACCAGATCCTTTGAATATATCCTGGGTGAGGGTGCAGGCGGTGGAATTCTCCTCGTCTACCATCCACCAGGAGATGGTGGAGAATTCCTGCAGTAGATAGCAGACTTCATCGTCGACTTGGTGTTGCGGTCCCCCAGATTGATAATTCTGGGGGACTTCAATACCTGGGTCGACGATGAACTCTCACATTTTGGTCAAAATTTCCTCCAGTTGATGATGTCACTGGGCCTAACACAGGTAGTTACCTCCTCAACCCATATAAAGGGTCATTCATTGGATCTGATCTTTCTTCTGGGTATGGAGATTGCTGATTTGGGGTGGAACCAGTCAGCTGGTCTGACCATCACACCATAAGGTTCAGTTTCAGGCTCCCCTAATAGGTCTGCCCCTACGGAGATGGTTCAGTACCGCCTTTGTGGTATTAATCCTGGACCTAATGTATGTACTGGATCTATCGAAGCTTGTCTGGTAATGCATGAGTCCAGATGATCTCGTGTTAGCCTATAATAAGGCTGTGGGAGATGCTCTGGACAAGATTACTCCTGTTTGTGTTCGGCCTCTCACCCTCTGTTCAAGGAGCCCTTGGTTTGATGGCTCCTTGAAGGAGTTAAGGAGAGTTGGCTGAAGGTTGGAGAGAGCCTGGCGGAAGTCCGGCAGTGATGCTGACAGGCTTAGGTTGATGATGGCTGTCAATCAGAAATCACCCGTAAGAAGGCAGAATTCCTGTCCAGGGAGATTTCTGCTGCACAGAATCGACTGGCTCAGCTTTTCCGGACTGTTGACAGATTGTGCAATCCAATCTGTCTCCAGCCCAGAGAAGCTTTTTCTCAGCTAAGATGCGAGGAGTTCACTCGATTTTTTTGCAGATAAGGTTGCCAGCATCAGGTCTCGCATTGGTCCGACCTCTCCTTTGAGGGATTGCAGTGGTCGAAAGGAAGTGTTATGCACCCGGTCTGTCTGGTCAGATTTTCGCCGGCTGGAGTTCACTGTTATTGTGAAGATCATCCAGACACTGCGACCAACCAATTGTAGTTTGGATCCAGGCCCTACACCCCTTTTAGTAGGATGTGTAGAAGTTATCTGCCTGATCCTTGCTGACATTGTCTGGAAATCCTTGGGGGGGGGGTCTTTCCTGACCCCCTCAAGGAGGCGGTAGTTCGACCACTCCTTAAAAAACCCTCCTTGGATCCAGATTGTCTAGCTAACTACCAGCCTATCTCTAACCTGCCTTTTGTTGGTAAGGTTATTGAAAAGGCAGTTGCGTCACAATTGGATGATCATCTTACAACTCACAATGTCTATGATACTCTCCAATCTGGCTTTAGGAAGAAGCATAGCACGGAGACTGCCCTTGTCTGGGTGTTGAATGATCTCCTAATGGCTAGAGATCGAAAGGTACGTACCATTCTGGTCCTTCTCGATCTCTCTGCCGCATTTGACACTGTAGACCATGGTGTGCTGTTGGAGCTCCTGCGAATTTATTGTGGGCTGTCTGGAACAGTCCTCAAATGGTTCCAGTCTTACCTCACAGATAGATTTCAGAGAGTTGCCACTGGAATTTATTCCTCTGGCACTCACTCCCTGCCTTGTGGAGTACCACAGGGCACCATTCTAGCACCCATGTTGTTTGCAGTGTATATGCTGCCATTGGGAGATATCATCAGGCGATACAGTCTGGGTTTTCACTGCCATGCAGATGATACTCAGCTGTATTTGTTTTTTCGGCCCGGGCAAGATGATGCTCTCTCCGTGCTAAATAATTGCCTTGCTGAAATCAGATTATGGATGAGTTCTAGCTGGCTGAGACTGAGCCCGGATAAGACTGAGGTGTTGGTGGTGGACCCAGGTCAATCGGTGGTGGGTTTGGGGGCTGGACAACCATCGGGCTTATTGCTCGGTGATATGTTGCTCGCTACCTCTGATCAGGTATGTAACCTGGGCGTTATTTTTGATGATGGCTTGACCTTAAAATCTCAGGTATCAGCTGTCATCAAATCCTCTTTTTATCATCTGAGGAATATCGCCCGGGTGAAACACCTGGTCCCACTGGGTGATCTACCAACATTGGTCCATGCCTTTATCACTACCCATCTTGATTACTGCAATTCCCTCTACCTAGGGCTACCTGGGGTTGATATCCGCCACCTGCAGCTGGTGCAGAATGCGGCTGCCAGGCTTTTGACTGGGACTTCCAGATCCAGCCATATTACACCTGTGCTCCGTGAACTGCACTGGCTGCCTGTTAGGTGGTGGATCACCTATAAGGTTGGTTTACTAACCTTTAAAGCCCTACATGATCAGGGACCTGGCTACCTGAAAGATCTCTTGGTACCCTATTGCCCCCTCCATCCTCTCCGCTCCGCCAATGAGGGATTGCTGGAGATTCCCAGGGTTCTATTAAAAACATCAGGATCTCGTGCTTTTGTTTTCTCAGCACCAACCCTGTGGAATTCTCTACCTCGTTGGTTAAGAGAATGTCCAACCGTCGAGAGATTTAAAATGGCGCTAAAGACTCATTTATTTAGTTTAGCATATCCTAGTTATGGTTGATTAATTTATGTCTGTTTTTAAAATTTATATATATGTATGATCTCTCTGTACAGCACCTTGGTTTTGAAAGGTGCTTTAGAAATAAAGATGATTGATTGATAAAGATGATGACGGATGAAACCAGATTGATCGGGTCCAATAAAGGAGGGAAGAAGGAGATCTAATTTTGTAGCCCATGTGGACATAACAAATTTTTAATCCACATTTAAAATGAAAATAAGGTGATAGGAAGTCGGGGAGGTGGGAACTTTACCTGGTTTCAGAATAGCAGATAGGTTGGCGAATGACCAGGATGGGGGGGGGGGGTGGATCTTCCCTGTGCACTGCCTGAAATGCAGCCAGTAAGTGAGGTAGTAAAACAGGTGAGAATGACATGTACCACTCAACCTGATACTCATCAGGCCCCAGACTTTTAAGAGTTTTTGCCTTCTTAAGAGCTACTTGTAACTCCACCAAATGAATTGGGGCACTAAGGGATTCCTGTTGACCTTTGATGGAAGAGGAAGGCTGAAAAGGAACTCCTGTATTAGGGAAGGAGAAGTGCTTGATGTTTCAGTGTAAAGTGTCTGACAGCAATCCTGGAATAGGTGTAGTATTCCTTGTGAGTCATGGATCAATTTGCCAGTGTCAGGGTCCTTAAGCTGAAGGATACTGGTAGCTTTTTTCTGTGCACATAATCTATGGGCTAAAAGCCTGGAACCTCGGGTGCCACCCTCATAGTAATAATGTCTGACATAGGACCACACACTAGTTTCTGATGTTTAAACAATTATCAGTGGCTATACTTATTAAATCACAGACTACTTTCTACTGCTTATAGAATTAAATGGAGTCGTTAAGGTAACTTACAGGATGTCTTATCTTCTAATGTTGTGTGTTGCTACTGTCTTGCTGCAGATATTCCTGGATGAGAAAATCAGTAAACAATCAAATATAACCTTGGTGGATCTGGCAGGAAGTGAAAGGCAGAAAACATCAGGATCTGAAGGAGACAGATTAAGGGAAGGGACTGCAGTGAACCTCAGTTTAACTACCTTGGGCAATGTCATCAGGTGAGAGGCAGAGAACACATTGCTCAATCTCATTTACTGTTTCCCTCAGTAAAACAGGCTTTTGCTGGAATGAGAGGACCCCAGTGGACAGCACTGCAGTCTGTTTCAGGCATATAATAGCTGGTCTTCAGTTTTTACGGCTGCACTGGGTGGAGCCTGCAGTCGTCTTGCTATTGCTGGAAAAGGGGACACCAAAGCACAAATTTGGAGTTGCAGCAGTTTGTTCTGCATCTCCAAATCAGTGCCCTCATTCCCCCCTCCCCATGGGCACACTACTTTTTCTGCCGTCACCCACTGAGCTCGCTGAACTCATGGCAGAACATGGCATAATCTGCTGTGTCCAAGATGGCCACCAGACCTTGGTGCGCATGTGAGACTTGTTTGTGCGACTTCACTTCTGCAGTTGCAGTGAAGTCACACATGCGTGATGACTTGCACATGTGCGCTGAGCTCCAGAAGCCATATTGGACGTGGCAGACTATATATATTCTGCGTGAGTTCAACTTTCTCAACTTCTTATATCGGCTCCTGGACGGAATTTTTTCTGTTGAGATGACCAGTTATTATCTTCCAAAATAAACGGCTGGTTATTGTGGCATTCATTTAATTTCATTTTTTATTTTTAACCAGGAGGTGAACTGGGCACAGCCCTTTTTCACTCACGCCTGACATTAAAGTACAATACTAGACAATACAATAAACAATAAAAGACTTAACAAGTAAGACTGTGCACAATCAATGAACACGCACACTGTCTATTGGCTGTAAATGCAAGCCACTGACATGCTGTGCTCATACTTCATAGTGAACTGTGCTCAAGAACAACTGATCACAATACAGTTCGCTATCAGAACTGCTACAAAAGAGAAAACATACAATTTGAGGTCTATCATGGGAAAAACAGTACCTTTTGATAGTAGCTGCTCCTCATTCCTAACTCCATCCAGTTTTATAGGAACTCCTGCTCCTTGTGACTCCCGAGTAAAACTCCATGGCAACCACACCAAGAGCACAGAAAAATGGACTTAAAAACAATGTTTTACTTAAAGCTTTGAGGTTATTTAGATCATTTGCCCACACTTATGTGTTTCTACTTTATTTTCAGAAGTTTTAGACTGTCAGTTTGATACAAAAAGCGGAGTAGGTAAGTAACTATAAAGTCTCTGAAACTTGTGGAAGAAATTGATGCCCAGAAATGATAAAAAATAAGCCAAAATTCTCACAATTGAGCTTCACTGCATTAGGTGCACCATAACTGACGGACATGATCAGCCATCTGCCAATCCCAAACACAGCTGATATATTTTACTCTGATCAGTTTTAGGCAATTTTATTTTTAGAGTTCAGCAAATTTTTTCTTTAGTGCTTTAATCACTTGGAGTATCTTATCACATTCCACAAGATCACTGCTTGGGTATGCCATCAGGTTCCCTTTGTTTTAGTACTCGTTGGGTCACTACTCTTTCTTATATTGAGCAATAAAATATTGGAACAGTTTGCCAGCCAGTTTTCAAAATATCAGTTCTCACAATGTATTTAAAATTGTACTGAAACAATATTTTCTTGATAACTCTTGTAAATGTTCCTCACGAATCTTTCAAAACTATACATATGTTTATTATATATTGCATCTTATTTTGTTGTTCATGTGGATTTAGGTCCCCCTTGTAAATGGGCATTTGATGCCATTGGGATAACCCAGTTAACAAGTTTTAAAATAATAAAATATACCTCAGCGGATCATGCCAAGAATTCCATTTATTAAGAGCACCGTGACTGAGGTGCATGACCAGCACCCTGCCAGTCCCAAATAAAGCTGATATGTCACAGCACATTAGGCCAAGAATGCCGTATTAGTTGTACCCTAATTGACGGACGTGACATGACCAGCACCTTGGCAATCCCAGACAGACTTGTTATATCTCAGTGGGTGAGGCCAATAAATCCATGTTTTTTTTCTTTAATTCTTTGGTAACCAGCTAAGGTCCACTAGGCACATGTGCCTGTTTTCAGGGGTGACACAGGAGCAGTGGGGAGGTTAAGAGACTTGCTCAGAGTCACATAGTATGCAATTGGAGGTTGTGGGAATCAAACCCACATCTGCTGGATGTACCAGACTCATTCACAGCTCATTATTCTAACCTCTAGGCTAGACGGCCAGCCCGTGCCCATGTCATGCAAAACAAATAAAACACCTTTATTTGTCTGACAAAATTGTCATTACAATATAAAAACACCTTCCAAAAGTCAATAATATACACAACTTAGGATGTACATTTGTAAAGAAATATGTGCTTCATTTTACAAACATATCCTTTCTAACAACAGGAGTCCAAGAAATAATGTTGTGCAAATGGCCTCATCTCCTGCTGTAGATGATGCCCTGGAGACAGTAAGTTGGATTCAGAATTTGGGTCATACTTTATTTTAAGTGTTCTTAACTACACTGGAACTACTGTGTAACTATGCGGTAACTACACTGTAACTACTGAGTAGTTACATGTAACTACTATGTAGTTATTAACTAGTTTCACATTTGCGTGTTGTGTAGTTACACAACTTGCATACATGTGCAACTACTACTGTCTCCCTTTTGGCAAAAATCATTTAATTCTGACAAGTGTAACTACACATGTAATAACTGTTGCAAAGTGTAACAGAAATCTATTGTGTAACCGCTATGTTACTACTTTTGGCATTATTAAATCTGTTCTTACAAGTGTAACTACATATAAATGCAAGTCTTATGCACTGTTTCAACTGTCTATGTCTATATCTGGAATACTCCAGTGCTGATACCCCTATGTCTCTGACAGACGCTGGGATATTATTGAGGAAAAGCGGTCGGATTAGGTGTTCTGGGGCATGGTGCAAAAGCTTCAACAGCAACCAGAGGCCTCTGGCCAGTCAACCCAGGCTGTCATCCAAAAAGCAAGATCTCTGTGTTTTTCCATGCCTTGCACTAGATTTACTTTATTCAAACATTTCGCCCTTGTGCAAGATGCGGCCAGCTGCCGGATGAAGTACTATGTGATATCAGTGGATTCCTTCGGTGAGGAGGCCACTAAGCCGGATCCAGATTATTATTATCCTCATGGCAGAGAGCCCGCCATCTAAAAAGGGAACACTCAGCACCATTGTGATTTGCCAGGACTGTCCTGTTTTAGTAAGTGAAGCTCTTCAGTGAGAAGCCATAAAAACATAGAACATAGAAATACAGACTTTGATGGCAGATAAGGACTGCTTGGCCCACCTAGTCTGTCCATTTCCCTACCAATT
This sequence comes from Neoceratodus forsteri, assembly GCA_016271365.2. Lineage (NCBI taxonomy): Eukaryota > Metazoa > Chordata > Ceratodontiformes > Ceratodontidae > Neoceratodus > Neoceratodus forsteri. The sequence continues at coordinate 94,295,391 of CM057451.1, forward strand.
AGATAAGCTGCAGATTCTAGTTAACCAGCAGCCTACTTCCTCCTACCCACCCCCCCCACTATAATTGTCTTATGTAGGTCCCATGCATTCCTGAATTCCCCCACTGTTTTTGACCCCATGACCTCCTCAGGAAGGCTGTTCCATGCATCCACCACCCTTTCCATGAAAAAATACTTCCTCCACGTTGCCCCTGAGCCATCCCCTCTATCTTCAGATTGTGCCTCCTGTGCTTAGCATCTCTTTTCTGAAATATACTACCCTCTTGGACTTTGTTGATTCCCTTGAGGTACTTGAAAGTTTCTATCATGTCCCCCTCTCCCTACTTTCCTCAAGGGACATATTAAGCTCTTTAGTCTCTCTTCATATGGCTTCTGGTGCAGACCCTGCACCATTTTAGTTGCCCTCCTCTGGACTGCCTCCATCCTGTCTATATCCTTGCAGAGATGGGGTCCCAGAACTGCATGCAGTACTCCAGATGGGGTCTCACCAGCTGTCTGTACAGAGGGATAACAACTTCCTGCTTTCTACTGGTGATGCCTCTCCCTATGCATCCCAGAATCCCCCCAGCCCTCCTTACTGCCTTCTCACATTGCTTGCCTACCTTAAGGTCGTCTGATATGAGTACCCCAGGTCCCTTTCCATTTTGGTTGTTGTTAGTAACCCCCCCCCCATTGTGTACTCTTCCCCTGGATTTTTGTTTCCCAGGTGCATTACTTTGCACTTCTGTGCATTGAATCTAAGCTGCCATACTTTTGACCATTCCTCCAACCTTGCCAAGTCCCTTCTCATCCTTTCCACCCCTGCCCCTTGTGTATCAACCCTGTTGCAGATCTTTGTGTCGTCTGCAAAGAGGCATACTTTTCCTTCCAGTCCCTCTGCAATGTCACCTATAAAGACATTAAAGAGTACCGGTCCCAGTACTGAACCCTGCAGTACCCCACTAGTAACTCCCCTTTCCCAAGAGTGTGCTCCATTTACTATTACCCTCTGCATCATGTTGTCCAGCCAGTTTGTTACCCAGGCTACCACCCTGAGACCCACTCCTAGGCTGACTAACTTGTTTATTAATCTTTTGTGTGGTACTGTGTCAAATGCCTTGCTAAAGTCTAAGTAGGCCATATCCACAGCCCCTCCCTGGTCTACTACTTTGGTCACCCAGTCAAAGAAATCTATTAGATTCATCTGATGTGACCTGTCCGCTGTGAATCCATGCTGCCTTGGGTCCTGTGTCCCGCTGGCCTCTAGGTACTCGACATTTCTTTCTTTCAGAAGTGATTCCATCATTTTTCCTACCACTGAGGTCAAATAGAATATTGTGCCCTGTGGAGGTTGCTCCAGGACTATCCCCGCTTTGGGGTTGGAACTGTTGGACTAAACCACTGAGACTGTTGTGGTTAAAGTTTAAGAAAAGAAAAGAGAGTATTTTTAAGTGGCTGCTCCCATTGGAGCAACCTTCAAATTATACGTTTAACTGCACTATTTCTATCTCAAGAAATTAATGCAGAGAGTGGGAATATATTGTGAGACTGGGTGGGAGAGTGGTGAGTGAGTGCGTCCTTTTATTAAGGTAGATCCAGAAACAAATGGTTTGATACCTTTTATTGGACCAACATAGATGTAACAAAAGAAACCATTATTAAATTATTAAAACATTATTATTTATTAAGGTACTAACCATTGGTATGTTAAAATGTTCATTGTTTGGATGGTTAAGTGACAGTCTGGCTATATTATTTGCACTATGTTCAGTTTCAGTTCTAATTTTTGGAAAAACATCTCAGTGCCAAACCCACTCCACAAGGCAGTATAGGCAATAGGCCCGGGAGGTTTGGGTTTCTGGGGTGTGATCAGGGGGAATCCTTAGCCAGGTGGGGAGTGCGTATGCCCATCCTATGTTTGGGGTCCTCTTGGAAGGGCCCCATTTCCAGGAGAAAATGGTTTAAAGGGGGGGAATGTAAGCCCCCCCTCAAGGGGCAGGCTTACTATCCCAGTTGCCCCCCACTTTAGGTTATCTTTGGGCATGTTCTGTGCTCTGCCTCTTGGGGCGATGTTTTCTACCCATATTTAAGATCAGGGCTTCTGGGTGTGAGAGGAGAGGGAGGAGAGAGAGGGAGAGCCAGTGGGTTTAGACAGGGCAAGTGTGGCCAGGGCCTAAAACCCCTGGCCCAGTAGGTACTGGCCTGGACAGTGGTGATGCATCACGGGGTTTCTTCATGGGGGAGGGTGACAGAGAAGTTGGCAACCGTTGGGGTCAGAGGAGCCTTGGGCCATTATTGGTGGGTAGGATTCGGGAGGTGGAGAAGAAAGGCTGCAACATCTGGAGGCTGGGGTCCCTGCACTCAGAATTTATGGAGGTGTGGCAGTGGGGCTGTTGCGGTGGTGGCAGGGCCGCGACAGGGCCCCTTGGAGGTAGCAGCTTCAAAGAGGCCATTTCCCATGTGGCACATTGTGGGAGGTAAGGTTGGAGGGCCTGCATTCTAGGATTCACTTTATTGGGCCTGCTATGCCCGTGTCTGGGGCAGGACCCATGTCAGACACAAAAAGGAATGCAGGGGGAATGCTGTAACAGAAGGAGGGAGCCATTTGTACAGCTTCTTTGTTATAAGCCACTGTACAACCTGGTATGGCGGAGGGAAACAGCACCTGGCTTTGGCTGCTGGAAAAAGGATATCAAGCAGCCATGGTAAGAAATTTAGTCTGCATCAGGCCCCAGTTCCTTAAGGTCTGGAGGTGTACGGGAGTTATGCACTCCCCTTGGTATGGTGGTTATGGTTAAATGTATTTGGTAGGTGCAAGCTTTGATTCGAACCTGCAGATCTATGCATGGAGCTTGTTCTGGTCTATTTTTCTAGGCCTGTGGAGATCTAGCTATTCTAGCCCTTCAGTACCTTTCTGCCTGTCAACCCCGTATTCTTTCAGCCCTCTGGAGCTGCTCCATATCTTTATTATGTAAATCATTAATATCTTCAAATTAAATGTTCCTCTGTTTTCCTTTTACATGGCCTGTGCTGAGTTATTTTTTTTTTTCATCCTTATTTTTGCCTCCTTTAGCCACTGACCTGCCAATCTTCAGCCACTGCTCCACCGCCGACCCTGAAGAGGGTCACGCCCAGCTGGCATATGCAGCTGTACCCTCGAAGGGGACCTCCCATGTCCCCGCGCCAGGTCAGGATCCAATACTGGCATGAAATAGATCCAGGCATCATCGGCTGGCGAAGGAGCGGCTATCAAGCTGCGCGAACAGTGCTGCCATTTTTCCTCCGTTTTTTGTCCCTCGGAGTGCAGGCGTGAAATGATGTCAGGCACTACGTGCCAACGTCTGCCGCACTCCGCCCCTTTCTGGCAGCACTCTGACAGCACCCCTTGGTCGTCACCAAGGGCCGTTGCAGAGCGGTGGCACCCTGGAACCCTCCCTGGGATAGGAGAGCAGTCCTCTGGAAGCTCAATCTTATCCCTCCCCTGCCGACCCCTGATGGCCCAGGCTCGCGTCTGAATCCGGGTCACCAGCATGGCACGAGGTATGGCATCCAGCACCTCAACCCTCAGCACCACCGGGCTGGCTCTCTGCTGAGTTATTTAATTAACTAACTTGATTGCTCCCTTCAAAGAAGGTTTTCCATCTCCTTTCCCACTCGGGCCTGTTCAGAGGAGCACAGCAGCGGTTGGGTCAGCATTAGCCTGATAAGAGGAGGCCTTCTTAGTGCTTGAAATTCCACTAACAGGTAAGGTCTGCATTTTATTTCCAATGCTGTGTGCTAATTGCTGAAGGAACTCCGGTTCTGTGCCCACCCCCTTGCTTTTAGATTTTTGCTTTCCGAGACTAATAAACTAAACTAAACTAAACTTTACCATCAGGACCCGTAGGCAGAACAGAGGGAGGAGGGGGTTACAATTATTTGTGCAGCCTTGAACAGCATTACAGTGCCCTGCTTCTCTCTCCAGCACCAAAGTGCAGAGTTCACTTTCAAAATGTTAATGTCCAAATGCCCCAAAGTCTCTGCTATTACTGTAAATAAATAAGGAAAAGGGTTTATCTCACCAATTTAAGACTGGCAGTCTGTCTTAGTCCAAGTCCTTTAGCATCAAACAGTTGCAGTACCTCTGGGGAGGAAATAAGAGAAACCAGGGGGCAATGACACTGCATAGAGTCCTTAGGCCACAACAGTCACCTTATTGCCTGGAGTAGTAATAACAAGGATTCGGCTTGGTGGTTGCTTGTCCAAACGAGTCCACTCCACTCACGAAGTGCTTGGTTCACTTAACGTCAAGGTCTTGGACCAAGGCAAAAAGTCTTAAAGATGGTAAGTCCCTCATAGATGGGCTTGGAATGCATCACCTTTGCAATCCACTGTATCTCTTGCAGGGCCATATTGGTACTTTTGGGATCCAACTTGTGCTTTTCGTACAGCTTGTCAAGGGTGCCCCAATACACCCAATCTTGGTGGTTCTCTTCAGTTATGGCCCATATTGTTCAGGCAGGTATGAGTACAAGTACTAGGGGTAGTCCTGGCATATCTTCCTCCAGATGATCCTTTCAGCCTGTGGCCATTTGGGTAGGCTTCTCACCATGGTCCGTGGGGCCTGACGTCTGGCAACCACACTCCCTCTCAGTAACACCGCACCTGTGAATTTCCATCCTGGACTCCTTCATACTTGTCACACCTCTTCTGGCATTTGGCAGCTAGGCTGGGTCAGTCCTTCCAAGGGGTCAGGTACACCGATTCATACCAGGATGGGATGTCCCTCTCCAAGTTGTCATCGCTAAGATCAGCAGCCACAGGCTGGTGGACAATCTCAGGGTCACTTGCCTTCTCTGCTGCAGCAGGGGGGCCACTGCCTTCCACTGCTTTCTTAGGCTCCCACTTTGGTTCTGGTGCAGCACTGCCCATGGGTTCGTTGGGCACACTCAGAGACAGCTTCTCTGATGTCCAAAATTCCTTGGGGGTTAAAAGTTTCATTTGTGCTCCCCTGCCTCAACCTCTTAAATGGGCCATGGGTACTGGCTCTTCAAATGGAGCTGTGGGCTTTGTTTGTGCTACTCAGCTGGGCTCAGGGGAATCTTGAGGGCTTGAAGCTGGATGGCTAGCTTTCTCTCCCTTTTTCTCTGCTGACACACTGAGTTGATTGCTCATTTCCTCCCAACTTTCAAGGGATGACTCCTCTGACACCACAAATCCACTCACCTTGGGGAATGATTGCCATTCCACCATTGCTGGAGCCTTCCTCTGGCATCCTGTACACACTGGCAAAAGAGTCACTCCCGGGCCCTCAAACTGGCATAGCATACATTTAGAAACAGTGAATTTTTCAACCACATCCCACATCCGCCTAAACATGGCAGAGGGGACCGTAACCTCGGGAGTGTCTGAAGCTTTAGCCTTCTTGAAACTCGAAAATCGTGCTGGCTCTCACTCTGCACCACAGCTCACTCTCCAATAACCTGTTGTGATCTCTCTTCTCATGGTTCAAAACATGCCCAGCAACAGTTAACTTTGCCCCCAAAAGTCCCCAAGTCCAATTGGCATGGATGCCCCAGGGCATTTACATATGCTACACATGTTCTGCCTTGTGAAGTGCACCAGCTCCCGACCCACTGGCACCACTGTTCTGCAAGAAGATGCAAAACTCCTCACCACTGTGCCATATTGTCTTTCAGTCCCATATGCCAGAATAAACATCCAAAACATTCATGCCTCACCAAACACCCATTTAGGTGGTTCAAAAGTGTCCTGGCACCCCCAAATGTCAATCACAATTGAGCACCCAGGTTGTAAGCCCCCCCCCCGGTGTCTGGGGTATGAGGTGGTGATTTTCCATGGGGAAGGGGCACCCACAGCAGCAGAAACCAAAGACAATTGTACCTTACCAGGATGGCGGTGTTAGCAGGGTCCACAACTGGGGGTGCCATCTTCTGGTGCAGGGCTGCAATGTAATTCATGATAGCAAGCAAAAGCAGTCCCATGAAGAAATATCTGAAGTCCCCACCAACATAACGGTAAGAAAGGGATCCTATTTAATGAACAACTTCAGTGGCGCCATAACAATTAATACTGTACATTGGAACTGTGGGGGTCCTTACATGGGGGTTAGTGGGTGCATTTTGTGGCCAAAATGGCTCCACTATTCCTGGGTGGCTTTCTCTTGGGTCGAAATGGCCACTGATGCAGTTAGGCAGCAATATTTGGGGCCAAATCAGGCTCAAGGCGGCAACAGGCTATCTCTCTCTCTCACCACATATTGGCTTCCAAAATCTTTCTCTCACTCTGAACTGGGTCCACACTGTTCTTCCAGTGCCAACCACTGGATCTCTATAAAGGCTGGCCATAGTGAGTGACTCCACCTTGGCACACAGGCAGACGTCCCCACAGCCTGGCACCCTCTGGGAGGGCATAATGAACTTTGGGCTTTAGATTTTTAACCCAGGCTCCTAGAGAACCCCTGGCTGAACTACTCTTCTTGCACTGGAATCAGCTCCCATCTCAGACCGCAGGCACAGCTGTGACTCAGGTCCATCTTGAGGCCCCAACAGAGCTGCCACAACCAGGTTGTTATATCTGCTCCAGGGCTACTGCTTTCTCTTTCTCTGGCAGGTTCCAATTCTTCCCTTGAGTCTTTGTCCCTCTCTTCCAGAAAATTGGAGCACAAAATGGAGCCATGCTGAACTCTGAACATCACTCCACCGAGGTGGCACTGAAAGGGGTAAATCAGATGGCCGAAAACAGCTGCTGCTGGCACGTCCACCACTGGACTGGTTCTCACATGCCCCACACCATGAATAACCCTGCTCTCCTTTACTGCCTCCTCACACATCTCCCCGTGGCTCACACTTGCCTCTCCTCGTGTCTATCTCTTTAGGTGCTAAAACCCCCAAATTTAAAACCTTGTGCACCAGTGCTGACCTCCGACCCACAGAGCTCCTGCCAATGCACAAAGGCAAAATTAACCATTCAGTTGATGGCCCAAACTCAACATTTTTCCCAGCTTAATGTACACATCCCACATGGGGGTGTTACAATTACGTAAACAGGGAGGTACCAGATCCACAAAGCTCTGCACAGAAGCAAGGCGGTTATGGAACCTAGCATACTCTTCAGATGTCAAAATAACTTCAGTTGATTTTTGAGGAAAGGACAATGTCCTGGCAGACTTCCTGAGTAGAATGAGGCAGGGAAATTATGAGTAGTCACTGGATCAGCAAGTGCTGAACAATATTTTCAGATAATGGGGCATCCCTGAGGTCGACCTCAGCCTCATGGGAGAATGAAAAGCTACCCACATTTTGCTGCATCCTACCCTTCAAGGGTGTAGTCCTAGAGGATGCTCTCTCACTCAGATGGAATGGGAAATTCCTTTAAGCATTCCCTCTGTTTCCTTTAATACAGAGGCTATTACTGAAGCTGAGGAGGGAATCGGCAAAAATGATTCAGATAGTTCCAGACTGGGCCAGACAGGTATGGTATTCAGTTCTGCTGTCCCTGTCACACAGGAGCCTAATCACACTGCCCCTGAGCTTAATATACCAACCCTATCTCAGGGCAGGGTAACTTTCATAGAACAATGTGCCTCTAAAGGCTTGATACTTGAAGAGTTATAATATTCTGGGTTAGAACTCTCAAATAGAGTCTTAGAGGTTTTCAGGGTGTCCAGAAAACCGGCAATGAGGAAAACATATTTCTCAAAGTGGAACAGATTTTCCTTCTGGTGTGCTGGGCAAAAGGTTTCACCCTTACAGGCCAACTTATTTGTGGTTCTGGACTGTCTGGTGCACTTCTAGTTTCTTGGGCTCAGGTCCTGTATTCTGAAGGTGCTTTTAGCAGCTGTCTCAGTCTATAAATCAGCACTCAAGAAACAAGCATTTGTCAATGCCGAATATTTGCTTGCTGGCATTAGCAGTGGAAGTGCAGGAGTTAGACAGATTCAGTATAGGAATGGCATTGAAGTATTGAACTGATGCCAACTCGACCCTCACCCTGCAGAGATGGACAGGCATTGAGGTGTGCCTTTGGGTTGTCACCCATAACGGTCACGACATTTCACCTCACCCTACCCTTCAGACACTGCCAAGTGTTGAGGTGTGCCTTGGGGTGTTTGGGCTTTACATTCACCTTATTCCATAAGGAACTACACTGAAATGGGCGCAGTATAGGAGAATGGGGTTAACTCTGGGGGCAAAGGGTCCAAGGCGCACCTCGATGCTTGTCACTGGCTGGAGGGTGGCGGTGAGGGGTGCAATGGCATGAGCATTACTGTCGACAATCCCAAGTCACACCCCTGACACCTGTCAGTCCCTACAGGGTAGGGCGTTATGGTAGAAAACCCTAAAGCCCTGGGTGTTTCCTGGTATTTTTACTCCAAGTTTTCCACATGTGCTTTTTATGACCCCACCGAATGAACAGTGACACTATCACTTCGTTAGGTGAAAGGCGATTTTGCACAGCGACTGCGCCATTTGATACCACAGGTTCAAAAACATATTTTGAACAGGATGTGAAAAGTGACAGGTGTACTGTTCATGGGGAGGTGTAAAAAATGGCATTGTTGAAAATCTGGAGTGAAAATATAAAAACTGGTGAAGTCACAAGCGTGCGTAGAAACTGCACAATGTACACCCGTAATGAAATTAGTTTGAGGATTTTTTACTGCAGATTTTCAACATAGGCATTTTGGGACCTTTGCTCATGAACAGTGTCACTGTAATTTTCTTAATCTATCCCGAACACTAATTTCCCACAGCGACCGCGTTATTCTGCGCTGGAAGTGCAAAAACACATTTCGGCCAGGGTACGAAAAATGACAGTGTACTGTTCATAAGGAGGTGTGGAAAAATGTCAATGTTGAAAATCTGGACTGAAAATATTACAAATTCGTGAACTTACGAGGGTGCATGGAAATTGCGCAATGCACGCACGTAACACAGTTATTTTATGGACTTTTGTCACCAAATTTTCAACATAGCCATTTTAACACCTCTGCTCATGAACAGTGTCACTGTGATTTTCCTAATGTGTCCCGAACATTGATTTCGCCAACCGACCACATCAATGTGCGTTACATGTACGAAAACACATTTTGAGCGAGATGTGAAAAATGACAGCTAACTATTCATAAGGAGGTGTGGTAGAATGGCAAAGTTGAAAATCTGGAGTGAAAATATTACAAATTCTCAAAGATACCAGCGTGCGTAGGAACAGCGCAACGCATGCTCGTAAAACAGTCATTTTTAGGAATTTTTTCACAAAATTTTCAACATAGGGTTTTGGGCTCCTCATGAACTGTGACACTGTTGTTTCATAAATTGGTCCCAAAAGGTGGTTCCGCAGTGACCGTGAAATCACCTTTCGGGACCAAATAACAAAATGACAGTGACTGAGTTCATGAGGTGGGGTCCCAAGAAGCCATGTTGAAATAGGAAAAATTCCAAAATGCCCAAGATATGCACCAAAGTTGAAAAACCCTATTTAGGCCATTATACAGCTTACCGCATTTCTTCAGTTCGCAGTCGGCTTTGAAGAATGCAGACATGTTCCGGTCCACGAAGATCGTCGGCTCCGGACTCTGGAGGTAAGTATGGGTGAGATGGGGTGGGGAGGTGGGGCACTCAGAGGATGGGCGTGGGTTGGGGGAGGGGGGTCAAGACAGCCAGCGAGGACTGTTTTTTCTTACAGGTCTTTTTTTTTACAGGCGATGCGGGACTTTTGCCACGCTGGGGTGGGCTTCCAGTGTGGCAGCTGGAAGTTGTTTTGGGGGCAGTGGAGCCGACAGGGGTTGGGCACCCCATCGGCCTACAGACTGTTGCCAGCTGGGGTGGGCTCCCAGCGTGGCACCTGCATCTGTTGGAGGCGCAGCGGGCCGACAGGGGTTGGGCACCCTGTCAGCTGCCACAGTGTGTGGGGAGCGATGAGCACGCTGGAGAGCTCCTAGGAAGCTACTTGTTACCGGGATAGAGCTGTTCATGACAGCTGTCAGTGCAGTGCCGACGTATAGGTACTTTGCATACTGCCGATGGCAGTATGTAAATTGCCTACACATTACCACTGCTGATTGCAGCGGTTTTTCACTGCATCTGAACGGCTGTCATAGACAGCTCCGACATTTATTGGCGTGGTGTGGCTGCACCTACAAAAGGCAGCAGGGCATTGGAAGTGGGGGAGGTGTGGTGGCACTATGTTTCTTGCATATGCATGCAAGCAAACATAAAAATCAATGGCATTATAGCATGTGTTTAGGTTTTTTAAAGGTTTAAACCATGTGCTTACCCCAGTGAGAGAACCTGTCCCTCCATAGTATCTGAACATATGCCTGGCACAGCTGGTGGAGTCTTCTTTCGAGCTGATGGTCTCAGCAGATATCAAGTATGTTACTTAGAAACCAGCATTCCTCATACTGTAGCAATGACTTCTGCCAGGAAGATCAGTGAACTTCCAGCCCTTTTGTACAGAACCTAACTACTTTATCTCTCATAGAGACAAGGTAGTGCTGAGAACACATAGGAAATTCCTTACTAAATTGGTGTCTGAATTTCACTTGAACCAGTCTGTCTCCCTTCTTGTCCTTTTTCCAAACCAGTCTAGCCCAGGGGAACAGAAGCTTCATTGGCTGTATATTGAAAGGGCACTGAGCTACTACCTGGATAGCACTAGACACCAGAACTGACAGTACTCAGCTGTTTGTCACTTATGGCAATGTGGGAAAAGGGAACACAGAAACATAGACAATGATGGCAGAAAAAGATCCATGGTCCATCCAGTCTGCCCAAGTTCCCTAAATCCCTGGAATCATCCTTGAAACCTAATATTCCCCTAGAGTACTAACCCTCCTGGCCCTTTCCCAATTTTCTTCCCTAGTTCTGTTGGCCTAGGGACCACTATTCCCTTCATTCTATCCCAGGCCTGTTTGAACCCCATTACTGTGCTCGCTCCCACCACCTTGGCTGGCAGACTGTTTCAGGGCTCCACCACCATTTCCGTAAAGAAATAATTCCTCATGTCTCTCCTGAACCTCCCGCCTGCCAACTTCCACTTATGACCTTGTGACCATGAGTTTGTACTTAGGCTAAATAATTCCCCACAGTTCATTTTATTAATTCCTTTGAGGAATTTGAAAGTCTCAATCATATTGCCCCTTTTCCTTCTGGTTTCCAATGAGTACAATTTCAATGCCCTGAGGTGCTCCTCACAGGATTTATCCTGCTGTCCCTGAATCATTTTGGTCAATCTGCTTTGCACTGTCTTTAACCTATCCTTGTCTTTTCTGAGGTAAGGACTCGAGAACTGGGCACAGTACTCCAGGTAAGGCCTCACCAGGGATCTGTAGAGGGGTAGTATTACCTCTGTTCTATTATCAATCCCCCTCCCGATGCATCCCAGCATCCCAGTGGCCTTGCTATAGGTTTTGTTGCACTGACTAGTTGTTTAAGGGAGTTGTTGATGGCAACTCCTAGATTCCGTTTGTTTGTGGTGCTAAGTCTCTCCCCACCTATCCAGTACCCCGTCATGGGGTTCTTATTCTCTTGTGGCATTACCTTGCACTTTGTATTGAATTTTAACTGCCAGCTAGTGTTGCTCAGATTGTGCTTTTGTAGATCCTACCCCTATCTGTCAGATAGTTCTGGTATCCTTCCTGGGATCCTACCAGAAATCCTGCCAAAGACAGATGTAGGATCCAGGGTCAGATAGCGATGGATCCTAGTTAAGATCCAGGGATCCTAGATCAGATTCAGGGATACTAGGTCAGATTATTTATTATTTTATTATTTATTATCTCTCGGATTAACACCTTTGAGCAAGAACAGCTCATTTGCAAAGGTTCCACGTCAAAGTGAAGGTAGACCATAAACAGGGTGAACCTTTTTACAGAGTAAAACAGAAATTACACAGATGATAAAAAAATATACAGGGGTGAACTTCATTTCATGGTTTATACAAGATTATACAAGAAAGGTTGAGACAGAGTAAAACAGCCAGTGGTACAAGAGAGGAGCCTAGCTATGACAGAGAACTAGGCACAGCTAGGAAGATTAAGTGAATAGGTACATGTGGAGTAGACAGTAGGGGAAACTCTGTAGGAGTAGGCAGGCTAGAGGGCCATTGTCAAGGGCTGGGGGAATGATTTAGAAGTGCTAGAGGTTAAGGGAAGGGAACAGGGGCGAGAAGTGCATATGTTGGTGAGAGTGGGGGGGAGAGGGGTATAGGAGGAGTGGGAAAGCAGAAGTATATTGCAAGGAAGGAAACTGCACACAGAAGCTTTGGTGAGAGTTAGGGAGGAGGTGCTCATGTATGAAACAGTCACAACTACTGATGGAGGTGAGGTGTTCCTGGAGGAGCCGCTTGAAAGGTCCAAGTTTGGGAGTTGTTAGAATATCCCAGTTGAAGACATTATACCAGTGTGGTGCTCTGTAGGCAAACGATCTCTGCCCCATGGTAGTCCGATACCTGGGGACCTGGAAGGTTTGGTTTATGGCATTCCGTGTATGCTGAGCGTTACAGTGCGAGTTTAAGAGCTTTTTGATCCTTGGTGGCATGAGGCCAAGGAGTACCTTTTTTGTTAGCAGGCAGGTCTGATATTGAATGTGACAGTGGAGTAGAAGCCAACCAGCTTGGGCGTAGAGGTCGCAAGTGTGAGTTAGATGGGCAGCGCCGGTGAGAGGTCTACAGGCTTTATTAACTCATTGCCTCTATAGGAGCTATCTGAAGCTGCGCCACTTGTCTCCTGTATACTATTAACAGTGAATCCTGGGCCTTTCTAAGCAAAATCAAGCCATAGTCAGCATGCTACAAACAAATCCTAATAGCTCAAGAACTGTAAGCGCTAGATACAAAGTATGAGTGGCAAAGTTGTTCAGCACAAAATTACCTTTTCATCAGTGGTATGCAAGTATAATAAGTAATTTCGGTTTTTTTCTATGCTGGTCGAAACAGCAGATAACATTATTTTTTTCACTAAAAAAGGCAACATAAGCCATACACACCATACCATAAACAAATGCGAATAACTCCTAAAGTATACATGATATACACAAAATATCAGTGGCAAAGTTGTTCAGCACAAAATTACCTTTCCAACGGTGCTATGCAATCAAAATATATTATATATTAAAAGATATAAAAGTGACGTCTCCAGACATTGCAAGGGCACACAGGAAGTCAGTAGCTGACTTCTGTAGTCGTCCTCAAGACACACCAGTGTATTTTACTGCCAAGTACAGGCATTTGCTAAAGACAATGAGTTAAGTGCCACGGTTATCCTACGGAGGGCTGTGGGGGAAGCAGTGCCATAGATAACTAGACCATAGTCAATGATTGAGGTGACTGAGCTGTGGATTGCCAGTCTCAGGGCATCAGTAGGCATACAGTGTTTGTGCCTATGTAGCATTCCAATTTGAATATTTACGGCCTTAGCAACATTCTCAATGTGGTTAGTGTAGGAGAGGAAGTTATCCAACGTGATCCCAAGGTATTTGAACTGCTTGACCTGCTCCAGCAGGACTCCAGAGCCGTTCCTGATGGTGAGGGACTGTGTTTTTTGTTTGTTATGCACACTGCTGAATAGCATCACCTTGGTTTTGCTGAAGTTCAGGATCAGCTTGTGTGACCTGAACCATTCTTCCACTCGCTCAAAGTCAAGCTGGATTTGTTGCTCGATAAGTTTAGCATCATGGTGACCAGTAAAGATGACAGCGTCATCTGCATATAGTAGCATTCTCTGTTGACAGGCACTTGGAAGGTTATTTAAGAATAGACTAAACAGTAACGGGGCCCAGGATGGAGCCCTGGGGGATGCCTGATAGGACCAGCTTACGATCTGAGGTGACATTAACAATCCTTACTTGTTGGAGCCGGCCCACCAAATAACTTTCAAACCATTGTAGTGCTTCACTGGAGAGACCAATGGAGGAAAGCTGACTGAGTAGAAGTGGGTGGTTGATGGTGTCGAAAGCTTTTGTAAGGTCAATGAACACCGCACCAGCACAATTTCCCTGATCAAGTGTATTGTTGATGAACCCCGTAAATTCCAATAGAGCAGTGGTGGTGCTGTGCCCTTTTCTGAACCCATGCTGTTGGGGGCATTGTATTTGATATTTCTCCAGATATTCCACTAGCTGGTCAGAGACTATGCATTCCAGTGCTTTGGAAAGTGGAGGGAGAATGGAGATGGGCCTGTAATTGGTGTGTAGTGCCCTGTCTCCACTCTTGTGTATCGGCGTGACAAGCGCCTGTTTTCAAAGTGAGGGGGAACTGTGCAGCCCTGAGTGAGAGGTTAAATATCTTCGTGATAGGCACAAGGATTTCTTCAATGATGAGTGAGACTAATTTTAGATCAAGAGAGTCACCACTTATACAAAGTTTATGGAGTTAGGATCCGGGGTCAGATAGCGATGGATCCTAGGTCAGATCCAGGGATCCTAGGTCACACAGTTAGGATCTGAGTTGGATCTGTTGCTAGGATCCATAGGATCCACAACATTTGTTGCTAGGATCCACAACATTTGTAGGATCCATGCACTGGATCCTAGAGGGTACGATCCATGGTCAGATAGCACTGCTATCCTACCACAACACCTACCTGGCCAAATGGGAGGTATCTGTTGGTATCATAGTTTCTAGGATACTATCTGAGCAACATTACTGCCAGCCCTTTGACCACCCCTCTATCTTTAGTAGGTCCTTCTGCATAGTCCTTCTTCCTTCTTCACTATTCATCATCTCTCAGAGTTTTGTATCATGTGCAAAGAGACACAAATTGCCCTGCATTCCTTCACCAATGTCACTAATGAACATGTTGAAGAGGACCGGACCCAGGGCTGATCCCTGTGGAACCCCGCTCACTACATCCCTCTCTTCTGATTTAACCCCATTGACCACCAGCCTTTGCCACCTTCCTCCTAGCTGGTTACCCATGACTCTAGAAACCTGCGTACTGCCGTAGAAATCTCTATTACCTTGCTTCACCAGGCTGTCTGGCTCCATTTATATGGTAAACACCCCAGAAGTTCTTATCAATGAAGTAACCTCAGCCTAGTTTACTGCATATAAAATGAGATTTATTATGAAAAATAACAAAATGTAAAGGAAGCAAGTGAGAGAAAAGACCAGTCACTGGCCACAATCTCTCCCTGGCACTTTGGGTCACAAGACCCTTTCTCAGGGGGGCATGGCTAGTACAGCCAGTTACCCACCCAGCTGACTAGAGTTTTACCTGCACCCAGATCTTCCATTTTCTTAAGCAATCTCTTGTGTGGTACCGAATCAAAGGCCTTACTAAAGTCAAAGTACAGTACAAATTCACTGTGTGGAACCTTGTCCACCTCTTTTGTCACCCAGTCAAAGAAGAGTATCAGGTTGGTCTGACAAGATCTTCCTCCGACAAAACCACATTCTGTATTATCCTGGAGTCCATTGCTCTCCATGTATTCCACAAGGTCCTCTTTCCATCAACTTCTCCATGATGGAGGTCAGACTAACAGGCCTATAATTCTCTGGTTGCTCCCTGTCCCCTCCCTTATGTAGCGACACTACATCTGTTAACCCAATCCCCTAGGGCTTCCCTAGTCCTGAGTGAGCTGTTGAACAGCCCAGTTAGTGGATCAGCCAGTTCCATTACTAACTCCCTCAGTATCCTCTGGAGCAACCCTCCTGGACCCAAGGCCTTATCAATTTTGAGGGCTGCTAGCCCCTTCAGGACTCTTTCCCTAGTAAACAATGGCAGACTCATTTCTGGGATTGCCTTTGAGGCTGCTTTGATGATGCTCTCAGGCAGGGGCCCGCCTTCCTCCTTAGTAAATACTGAGCAAAAATAGTCATCCAGAATGGCAGCCTTTTGCCCATTCTCTTCTATCACCCTACCCCCCTTCCACCAGCTGTTCGATTCTCCCCCTTTTTATGTTTTTCACTAATATATCTAAAGAACTGTTTTTAGCCGTTCTTTACCCCCTCCACAATGTGCAGTTCTGTGTCTGTTTTTGCCTTCCTGATGGTCCTCTTTGCCTCTCTGATTTTCTGAAGATATTCCTCCCATTTTACCTCTCCTTGCTTACTCTTGCATTTATAAAAGGCCCTTTTTTTGGCCCTGACCACCTCCCTGACTCTAGGTGAGAACCATAGTGGTTTCTTCGACCTAGTTTTCTTTGTTACTACTTTTACGCATGTCTTCAATGCCTCAAGGATAGCTCCCCTGATTGCCTTCCATTTCTCCTCCACCCTGCCTATGCCCTCCACCCCTACTAATTTCTCCCTGACAAGTTTCTTCATCTTATTGAAGTCTGCCCTTCTAAAGTCAAGGACTTTGGTTTTTGAGTGCAGCTTACCAGCCCCTAGGGCCAGTTCAAACCACACAGATCTTTGGTCGCTGTTCCCCAGTGGTTCCCCCACTCTAATGGCACCCACTAACTCTGTGTTAATGAGTACCACATCTAGGACTGTGGACTGCTTGGTGGGTTCCTTAATTAATTGTACCAGCAGACAGTCTTGAAAGGCATTCAGCATTGACTGACTCCTGGTGCTCTTGGCCACCGGGACGTCCCAATCAATGTCTGGCAAGTTTAGGTCCTCAACCACTACCACCTCCCCCTTTGCTACCCCTCTTTCAAGTTCTTCCCCAAGTTCTCTGTCTCTTTCCACCCCTTGACCCAGTGGTCTGTAGATGACCCCTCATTTTATCTTCCTGCCTAAGGTCACTGTAAATTGCACCCATATAGACTCAGTTTCCCCATTATTACCTCTAATACTTCCATCTTCAGTCACTTTAATACCCTCTCTGACATAGAGGGTGACTCCTCCCCCTACCTGTCCTTCGATCCCTCCTGAATAATGTATATCCAGGGGCTGCCACCTCCCAGTAATTATTGTTTGTGGCCCATGTTTCCGTGATGGCCACAAGGTCCACCTCAGTGTGTGGAGCTCACTATGTTTGTTCCCCAGACTCCTGGTGTTAATGCATACCCCCTTCCATTTGACCCCTGCTCTGACTCTGCTATTGTCCATCTGCCTGCTGTTTTCTCCCCTCTCCCTTAGTGTCTTTGCCTGCAGTTTTTCCTCTCACAACTGTCCATCCCCTTAGTCCTGTAACTCCTACAGTGTTCCCTGTACCCTGTATTCTGCTACCATCCCTGGGTGTGGGGGAGTACTATCTTGGATCCCCTTCTGTTCACCCTCCACTGTGGATCCTCTAGATCTGAACTCCCTGTAATCAGTTTAAATGCCTGATATACAGTAAACATCAAACTTCTGCCCCAGTGTGCTGGCCACCTCTCTTGTCAGGTGAAGCCTGTCACCTTTGAAGACTTGTCTTTCCCAGAAATTCCCCCCAGTCCCCTACAAAGTGGTCCTCCATGTCCCAACACCACTTCTTGAGCAAACTATTGAATTCCACTGTCTCAGTACCCCTAATCCTGTCCAGCCTTCCCACCCAGCCCCACACAGGGAAGACTTCGGAGAAAATCAGGGAAGATGAGTGTGCCGCCAGTCTGTGCCCCAGTTGATGGAAGCGCTGCTTCACTGACTGGTTGGCCAGATCATTGGTACCTAGGTGCACCAGCATCCCTCTCCCTCTCCACATCCTCCCTATTCTATCTAAGTCCCAGTTGGCTGATGCTCCAGGCAGGTATCAGACCAACCCACCTCCATCTGTCCCTCCCAGCACCCTCTCCGTGCCACTAACCATTGAGTCCCTGATCACTAGGACCTTCTTTACAGTCTTACCCTCCTTTGGCACCAATGTGCTGTCTGGCCCATCACCCAAGACTAACTTGGAGTCCCCCCTTGTGGAGTAAGGAGCCTGAGCCTCCACCACGGGTGCAAAGCAATTTGCTGTCTGGATGTAACTGGGCTGGGCAACTTCTTTAAGGCTGCCCCTTCTCTCCCTCCCGCACCCCACCACCCTCCACCCTCCTGGACCATTGGGTTTCTGGGGGAGTGGGGGTGAGGGGGGTAGGTGCCCGCTGACCTGATTGTGCAACTGGACAATTTCTATCCTGGCTGCTATCAGCTGAGCACGGAGTTCCGCTATGGTCCTGCAGAAGGGGCAGTGTCCCTGCTCCAGAGCACTTCCCTGGAGAATAGTGTCCCACATTCCCCACAGGTAAGCTAGCAGTTAAAAAGACTGTCTCTGGGTGAATAGTCTACCCAGTTCTTTTATGAGAAAGCTAATAGCTACCACCAAGAGGCCTAAGAGCAGCACACTTTACAAGGACTACTTCAGCCTCAGTGGCAGAAACAAGGGGTATACCCCTTCAGAAAATTTGTAAAGCAGCAGACTGGTCCACAGTACGCACCTTTACAAGGCAGTATTGTCTAGACATCCAGTCTAGAAGGGATGCCAGGTTTGGGACTATGGGTTTACAGAACCTTTTTTCCAAGTAGGTTCTAGACCTGCCCCCCCCCCCCAAGGTACTGCTAGGGAGTGTGCCATTTGTATGACATCATTATTTGACTTCTTCTGTTAGAAAAAATTACTCACCATAGTAATGGTGTTTCTTCTAAGGGGTCTATTAATGAGTCTTACAAACCCTACCCTACCTCATCTTCTAGAGCCTTAGTAACAAGATTCTGCTAAATAAATTAAGTTTATTTACTTGCTTGATAATTTGTTGTTTTAAAACTTTTACCTTTTCTGCACAATGTTCAAAAAGTGTTTTTTTCTTAATTATTACTAAAATCATTTCTATAGTTTAGATTGGTAGACATTGCTTCCTTATTAGCTCTTCAGCACAAACCTGGCCAGTAGCTAACCCCCCACCCACCACAGGGATTGCTGTGGTGAAGGGACCTCGTGCCATTGGTTCTCAAGCTGGGAGCACTGCCATATGACATTGCCACTCCAGATACCCATGCCAGCATCTGAGTCTGCTCCTAAACCTGGGTCACTGGCATAAGAGCACAATGTGCGACCCACTGGCAGAGGGGAGGCCCACATATACTATATTAAAAAAATACATGTAATTCCTGGTTTCCTGCCTTTTTAATGTATTTCCCTGGTAGTCTAGTGGTGTGTGTGTGTGTGTGTGTGTGTGTGTGTGTGTGTGTGTTGTGCATGTGTGTGCGTGGGCGTCCCACACCACCACAGCTCACCTAATGGCATGTGCACCATCTTGCAGGCAGTTGAAAAACTGTCACTGACCATGTAGGTTTTGATAAGAACACAGCAGGTCAGACTGTGGTACTGTGGGCCCACCTGGAAAACTCATAATGGGGAACCCACTGGAAAATCAATAGTCTGAGGGCTCGGGGCAAAACACTCACAGAGGTAAGCCAGGATTTAGGAAAAAGGGCTTTCCACCAAAGACGTTGCAATATTTAGTTCCAGTGTACAAAAACCTTTTTATGAAAATATAATGGAAACAGAATGGAGGGGGTTTGTTGGCACCAGGACCCTCCCCCCACTGGCTATGCCTATGATTCACATCAGCACTCTATTTAAATTTTGAACAGTTGCTCATTTTATGCTTACTTTAAGTGACTGGAAACCCCATGTAATTAGAAACTAGATGATATATGTAAGGATTTTCAGAGTTTAGAAGATAGAGATGAGCCCAAATGGGGGGTGGGACACCTGAAAATTTCCAGTCATTCAGGTAGGCCAGTCCGACTCTGGCACATAGAAATGCGGGCCACAATTCAATAAGGAACTGAAACATTAGAATTTTTTTTATAGCATCACACTTTAAAGGTTTAGCTATAGCTAATATCATCTGGTGGTCCTTGGGACCACAAGCAAAAGTTATGGTGTCCAGGACTGTAAAATACATCTATAAAATTGTGAGGATGGTAAGGGATATGGGGGTGGCAGGAAATGAACTGGAACTGCAACTCTCCCCCACATCGCAAGGTATTTGTTTGACCAAAGCTTGCAGTGAGTCTGGATTTGCGTCCTGTGCACAAAACTGCTGCAGCTGTCCAGAGGCGTGTATAGAGTCCCACAGGATGCTAATTGCCTCTTGGGGTGGGAAGGACAATACTAGCAGTGCACAAGCACCTTTGGTAACCGAGGGGATCTTCTGTACTATAGTCAGTATGGTTTGGACTCCTTGGAATCTTAAGGATTTTGCTGCTCTGTCACTACTGTCTGCTTTAGGCTGGGGGGGGGGACAGGGTACAGACACTGGTGTTGTCCCACTGACAACAGATTCTGGTGGCTAGAGGTATGTATCATCAGACTGGAGTGGTCCAAGCAAGGTATGCAGGCCACCACTGTGCCCCCAAATCATACATAAAAAACACAGTGCCTGGCAGTATTTCATGCGTATGCCCCTCCAGCTGTACAATACTGTACTCACCATTGAAAATCTAAATACTTGGAAGGGGAACCGTAAAATGGGATTCATATTTTAAAATTGACTCCAAGTTGACAAATATCAAAATACAGTATCTGCAACTCCAAACCTCCCTATTGTTTGATATTTTTATTCATGACCTGGAGTTATGGGTTCCAAGTAAATGTGTACATGAATCAGAGTGAATGAGGGTTGTACAGTGGATAAGAAGAAAGAGGAAAACAGTCTGCAAAGGCACACAATTGTACTGGAGGAATGGGCCAGTGAGTGGTAAATGAAATTCTTCGAGGATAAGAGCAAGGTCCTTTCTTGGCCCAAATAATTCAGGTCAGTGGTTACTATTTAGATAGTAAAAAAAAACTAGCAGCAGTGACCATAAGAAAGTCTTTGGAATTTGAAGCTGGTTCCTGATTCCTAACTCATGTGTTTTCACTCTAGTGCCCTGGCAGAAGTAGCTATGGGGAAGAAAGTGCTGCACATTCCCTACAGAGACTCAGTCCTCACCAAGCTCCTGCAGTCAGCCCTGGGAGGAAACAGCAGGACTATCATGGTAAATGCTGACAAATGGTGATTAGTGTGTACAAGTATCAAAAACAGAACTTCAGCTTGCAAAAGGAAATGTTAGCTTGACCGAATGGTGACTTATCGATGCCAGCCAAAGTTCTTGATAGAGTCACACTCAGTGCATGATAGTGTGCAATTGTTAGTCGTAATAGAACAGACTAGGTGAGCTGAAGGCCCTTATCTATGTTTGAGCAGCCTTGGGTTTCTAACCATGAGACTTGCAGAGGGTAGGGTGCATAGTGGCAGTAGAGCAGGAGCAAGAGTGTGGGCCACCAGCATTTGTGCTCCTCTACCAGCTGACCAGAGGGCAGCCTGGATATTGACAGCAGTCATTAATTTGTCCCCGGAACCCCACGCAGTGGAGCTCCATTGGTTTGCTGAGTGCAGAAAAAACAACTTTAGACTAAATCGGAGTCTCCTATTTAAACCTGCTCCCCAGATACGCTTTGCTACCCCTGATCGCCCTACCCCTATGGTAACTGCTTTTCTGTAGCAGTGCTTTGGGGAGATAAGGGGCTACAAACTGCAGGAAGAGGTGCAATGGCATTGTTGGTACTGCTGACTTGGGTTGATGCTTCAAGCTCTAGGTACCTGGAGGGCTAGCATGAGGAGGATTGAACATCCCGAAGGATGCTTACCTCTCCCGGCAAGGGAGGGTAGTGCAGCCCACTGTGATACTGACGCTCTGTGTAACCACAGGTGGCTATGCAGCTTGTAAAAGACATGTAGGAGAGGGGGACAAAAGAGAGGTGTATCTAGATGCTAAAGTGCACTGTTCCTTATGTCCTTGGGAAGGGAGTGTTAATGGGGAAAACAGGAAAAAACAGGTCACCCCTCACAGAGAATGACGCTGCTCTGCCCATTAGACACCCAGTGGAGGCACATAGAGTAGATGAGATGAAACCTCAGGTTCCTACCCTCTCTTCATTTGATTGATTACTCCTTCATGGGGGGGGGGGCTCATTGGAAATAGTACTCTGTCAGAGGACAGGAGCACAGCTTGGGCATGGTGTATAAGGGGGAATCTGTGTTCCCAGCTAGAGGGCAGTGGAGCAAGGTCTGTGAGGTGGCTGGACCAAAGGAACAAAAATATACATGAAAAAAGAAACTGCAACAGGGCAGAGTGGGATGAGTAACTTTTCAGACAGCTCTGTGCAAAGACTGCAGAATAGCTGGTTTTAAATGCTTGGCCTTACAATTGTATTATTCAGCTTTCATGTATGCTTGAAAATAGCTTAAAGTGGCAGTGAGGATTTAGACTTCATCTTGTTTGCACCTCCTTCTGCACAGCTGTGTCTGTAGTCTCTATTTCTCAGTTTCAGTATTGAGACACACACACACACAGCTTGACTGGTGAAATGTTGCTCCTTCTCGTGCTGTGTATCCATCAATATTATTCTTCCTCAAGAATCTATCTTCTCATGCTTTGCAAGCCTGAATGTTGCCAGCTTCCACTACCTCACCAGGTCGACTAGTCTCCATGCTGATCACCCTCTGAGTGAAGTAATGCTTTCTGATATCTTCCATTCTCCTACCCCTACTCCCAGTTGGAGCATATGCTCTCTAGTTCCTCTTGTACTCATTAGCTCAAACAACTGTTTATGCTACAGTCTGTCTCTCTGTTTTACTATTTGGTACGTCATGATCATGTCTACCGTCTACCTTCTCTAGGTCAAATATTTTGAGTATATTCAATCTTTCCTCATAGATCTTGCTCATTATCCGCTTGTTGGCTCTGTGCTGAATCCTCTCAACCTCTTTAAAGTTGCTGCTGACTGCATGTATTATTTTTGCCTGTACAAATGCCATTGTCCACTTGGGAAAAGTAAAGTCAAGCACAGATAACATTTATTGTCCAGAACACAGATGCTCAGTTCCCCAAGGATGACTCATTTATTTACAGGGCATAAAACACATAATGCTTATTCCTAGGGTGCTGGAACAATAGGGAGCCCTCTATACATTTGGTACTGCCCTCACACAATATATACTGAATTCACACAGAGATCTTCACTAGGATCCCTGGTTTTACTGGAAGCCCTCCTCTACATAGATTCTTTAGCCCTCTAACTATTTACACCTGCCATTCTACAGCTGTTATAAGTGCTACACCTAAGGTAGGCAATTGGCTACACTCTTACAGTGACACCCCTTTGGTACACTTTGAGGTCTGCTGTTACTCTTACTCTTAGGAGGCCTGATTTTAAATTGGTAACTCTTTCAAGGCTTCCCTGAAACCTACCCTCAGCTCCAGCTTACTATGGGGCAAACTTTCACGAGCCTCTCAGGGCACAGACACATACCTTGATGGGCCACACTCAGCATACATGCATGACCTCCTCAAATGGAGTGATCTTGATAGCTGACAGGAGGATTTCTCCTTGTCTTCTCCATTTCTCCATGTGTATGTCCTAGGCTGCCATCTTCCATCACCTTAAAATCTGGACTGGATTCTTACAAACCTTGGGTGACTCCCTTAAATGGAGAACCCCATCTTTCAATTTACATCTTCATGTTGTGAGACCATAGGTCATGTAGTCTCTCCTTTCTTTGGCTCTTATTCTCTGATCTGTCTATTTTCAGATCTCAAACTTCAGTTTTCTCTCTCACTCTCTTTCTCACACACACTCCCTATGCTTTTTAGCTGCCTCTGGCCTTCTTCTCTCCCCCCCCCCCCCCGCAAGTGGGGAGAAGCTGGTGGACTCTGTTTCTTTCTCTAGGCCAATATTTCTGCACTCTTCTGAGCAGAGGACTCAGAGCTCAGCCCAGGCAATGCTGAATAGTGCATGTGCCCTTCTCTTTTATGAGGGAGTGGCGGGGTAGCTAGCTCCCCAGCATTTACATAGGCCATATACACACATCCTTGTGCACTGTTTAACAGCCTATAAAAGCTGAACGGGGAGGAGTGTCTGGAGGACTCTTCCTGGACTCAGAGGCTCTGCTTTTTGGGTTAACCTTGTAGTAACCAGACTCAAGCAGGCAGGAGCTGAAAGCCTGATTACAATATCTCCATGTACACAGTTCTGAGTGTTGAGTGACTTACTGAGTGCCATGCTTAGATCCAGGTTCTCACTGCCTCAGTTCCTCACTAGCCACTGTTAGGTCATCACAGGGGGTATCAGACATCAATCGGGTCCCCAGACACTCTTCAGCTTCTAGAGCCTTTTAGAACTGATGTACAGTAAACATAATATGCACTCACAAACTTGCTCACTTACTGTAAATTGCTTTACTCTGTTTTGTGATATGAAGGCACCCATTTCTGTATGTAGTTTGAACAATAAACTTTGTGGTGCTATGGCATCTGTCTCACAATCAGTACACAATCCACTCTTGTGGTGCTACATCACCTGCCTCACAATCAGAATGGACCCTCAGGCCTTCAAACGCAATGCCATTGCACTTCACACACCCACGCAGGAAATTACTTTTTCCACTCACTGGAGTGAATGATGCAAGTGCCTTCGGGGGGGATGAGGGGCAAGAACCCACTGGGCTGCCATTTCGGTCCCACACCTGTTCTCTTGGATACAAAGGTGTGGACAATAAGACAGGATTCCATGGTCCAATCGCTCTGTTGTTACTCCTCCACTGAACTTCAGCTTCTCTTCAGTTTCCACTAAATGCAACTCGCTCTGTGGCCTACCTGCAAGGGTTAGACACTCAGCCACCTTGTGGGTTCCTGGGGCTGTTTTTCCAGCTTCCAGGGATTCCTCCCATGCTAAGGCACCCTGGTAAACAAATAGCATCCAGCCAGGACCACTCTCAGGGCCCAGAATCGCAAAATGGCAGCTGCTCCCCATTTTTATACTCTTACTCCTAAGCTCCTCCCTCTCTAACTGTGCACCATGCACAATCCAGATGTGGTGGGGAGGGGAGGGGAAGGATATTATATTATTGTCCATAATTACCCTCCAAATCATTTTCCTGTGTTGTGGTGTACACTGTTGCCCCACACAGGCTGTATGTGTGCACCGGATTTCTTGTCCTTAGGTAGGGCTTCAGTTAAATCTATGTTGAGAGTATATGACTCTCAAAAATAAGGTAAAAACTTCAAGAATTAATAGGAAAATATATTTGACTTTCAAGTGGGGAAAAAAGAAAATTAGGTCACTTCTGATTTTTTTAGACATACTGTAGAAGTCAAAAATGGCTGATTTTTCTGAACCAAAGCTTATTTTCTCCAGTAATATTTTATGTGAATTTCCAAAACGTTATCTCTGGACAACTTTGACTTCCAAAATTTGGAACTGGCAGTATTTTGACTTCCAAAAAACTGAAATGACATTCAAAGTTGGAGCCATGGATGTTGCTGACTTCCATAGAAACAAGCATTTGTCAATATCGAATGTTTGCTTGCAGTGTAATAGAGCTTTAAACAGCCTCTGATGTTGCTGGGACAACTTTGAAAAATATAATATTTAGACATAATTTAGTTTATATTTCACACTTTTTCTGTAACGGCCGCCCTTATGTCTTTATTACGGTTCCACGTCAACACATAGACAACATCTTTGTCGAAACCCTAGACATCGACGGGAGCAATGTCGACTGTCAGCACTGTTCCCATCGGGAAGAAGTGTTTTTTAGTAGAGGGGCTTTGCCCCCCACAACCCCCATCTCTAATTAACCAACTCCAAGTTGGAGTTGGTTCAGGGTGGGGGCGAAACACCGGGAGTCGAGGTGTCGGCATGCAGCGGACCACCACAGCGACCTGGTGAGATTTGTCACTGTGGTAGTGTTCACTGTAGAATTGTCATTGTGGTGGTGTGCTACCCTTTATTACTAAGGATGTTCGCATGGCAACAGGATCTCTGACCTTTTTGTTTGTCTGCACTCTACTTTCACAGTCACAGTTCTGTTTATGACATTCCAATCTGTTGCTGTGGAAATAATTATAATGTCATAAATGGGGCATTATGATGTCATATATAGACCAGCAGCCAAAGCAAATAAAGTTCAGTGGACAGTGATCTTGTGTTTGTCACTTCCCTGAGTAATAAAGAAAAAGGGGAAAGAACTGCAAAAACATAGTTCTGGCTGAATGGTACAGAGGGTAAATGCATAGAACTGCACAACAGTGCAGGTTCAGTCCCCTTCAGGGGCACAAACAATATTGTCTAAGGAAATCTGAGCTACAGTAAACCTTTATGGCCCATTGGCATGGAGAGCTGAGGTGCTGGACATCTCATCTCCAGCCACACCAGTGACATGGGTTCAGGAATGGACCAGGGTCGCTTGTGGCTGGTGGGGAAAGGAGGACTGAGTGTCTATCGATGGCTTTCTTGCTTTGAGAGGGTGGGACATTGTGTGCTGCTGCTTGTCTGCCACCTAGTGAAGGACAGGTGGTGCAGTAGTGGTTATCAGGATTGAAAGCCTGATGCGGGTGTTGACAATGTGCACTGTCTTCACAGTCTACGTGCATGCCATTGCATGCCACCAGCTCTGACTCAAGTGGAGTAATAGATGGAAAAGAACCCCTGTTGGTAGTATGACGCTGTGACACTGCAGGCACCATGCCACCACCATCCATGGCAACCACTCACATAACGAGGGAAGAAGTATATGAGGTACATCCTGGAGGTGGGCGACAGTGCTGGAGGTCAGCAGTGGGAAGGGGGGAGGGTCAACGGGGAGGAGCAGGAGGATAAAGTCCATATAAAAAAAAAAAGAACTGTGGCTGGCCCGATGGTGCTGGAGGTTGAGGAACTGGATGCCACACCTTGGACCACACCAATGACCCAGGTTCGGGAATGAGCCCGGGCTGCCGGGGGTCGGCAGGGGCGAGAGAGGATTGAGCATCCAGAGGACTGCTCTCCTCTCTTGGGGTGGGGGGGGTTTGTTATCCCACCCACTGATCACCCTCTAGCCAGGGCTGGAGGGTGATATGGGTTGGGAGGCACGTAACCGGTGCGCCTGACATCGGAGGGGAGGGGGGTGAGGGAGAAAAGTGAAAATGCAGCTGGCAAGTTCCATGATGGCCCCGACTGTGCCCACACTGAATCCCAGAGTCTGGATTCTGACTTTCTGGGGGAGAGGAGGGGAGAAAGTCAACACTCCTCACCTCCAGCCCAGTCACAGGGGGCAACATGTGGGGGATTTCCTGGGGAGGCTTGGTGCGGGGATGCCAGGGCCAGAGAGATGAGCTCCTCTGAAGGAGGAGCCATAGTCGCCTGCCAGCTCCCCCATAAAATGCAAATAGAAAAAAAAGTTAGAACTGCAAAAACATATGAACTATAAGCTGAATGGTCTCTCAACCTTACATTTTTCAAAGTTATCCAACTAAGAGAACATAAACAATATGTAATTTAAATAAACTACTTCTGGTGTTTTATGTTCTTTATTGACATGCTGTTAACATATTCAGTGTTATTATATTCGCATTTTGCATGCTGACTGTTTTTTTATCACTGTTTGGTGCTTTCAGA
This sequence comes from Neoceratodus forsteri, assembly GCA_016271365.2. NCBI lineage: Eukaryota > Metazoa > Chordata > Ceratodontiformes > Ceratodontidae > Neoceratodus > Neoceratodus forsteri. The sequence goes on from CM057451.1 coordinate 94,322,649, forward strand.
GACACTCTTCAGACTCCTGTCTGTAACTAGGGGAAACCAGTAAAAGTTTGAAACACACACACACACCATGAGGCTTGATGTTCATAATCTTCAAAGGGTGATGATGATGATGATGCCTGTTAGCTGGCTAAATGGGAAGAAAACCACTGTGACCGCTGGGTCTGCATCCACTGAACTACACAAAGTTTACACCCATCATCAGAGCAAGTTGAATACTATCATCATCACCCTTCTCAGCACTGACGTTTGAGTACCAAGCCCTCTGTATTTCTACATCCATTGGCTTTTACAGCACAGACACCAACACAGCCCCCTACACTGCTTGAGCATCACCAATATGTTCACTTGCACAAGCGCTAAGCAAACATAAAAAATTAACTGAACCCCTGCCCCTAGGTAAAGTACCCTGTTTCCCCACATTAAACCTAAGTAGTTTCTAACAAAGCCTGAACTTTGTATGGATTAACTTTTTATTTTAATTATTTATTTATTGAACAGTATCGGAATTACAATCCTTTGAGTCAGAGACTCGTTTACAAAGGATCCACATCATAGTGAACAATACCAATACAGACAACATGATAACAGTACATTCATTAAACTGGAAATATATTCGTAAACAAGTAAGTACTGACATATGTTGCAAGTGAAGGCAGTGATATCTCAGCAGCGAGGGCCTACACAGTAAACGAGGTAAGGCAGGACAGAGGTCCTTTGTCAAGGGGTAAGTGTGAGAGGGAGGGTTAAACAGGGGTAAGTGTGAGGGGAGAGGGGTTAACCAGGGCAGTTGCAGGAGCGAGAGGCATGTAGATGGTCCTGAAGGAGAGACTTGATACATCCAAGTTTGGGTTCAAGGGTGATAGGACTGGGGAGGGAGTTGAACCAGGAGGGGGCTCTGTAGGAAAAGGAGCGCTGGCTCAGGGTGGTCCTGAGATACAGAACTAACAGATTGGATTTAGATGAGCTGTGCGTGGCGACAGTGTTGGGTACATGCTGAATGAATTGGGAGAACCCTGGAAGGGCCATACCACTGGTGATTTTGACAAGTAGACATGTCTAGTACCTTCGCCATTCCTCAAAGTTTAGCCAGGGGACCATCTTGTAAAGCAAGCAGGTGTGAGTTAATCTAGGACAACGTGTGGTTAGCCGACACACCTTATTTAAAGAGATTTTGATTCTATGCAGGGCCGTGCTGTCAGCAGCTCCATAGACCATGATCCCATAGTCTATGAGTGACAGGATAGATGATGAGATAGCGAGGTGGAGGGCTTCCAGTGGGAGGCAGCTCCTATGGCAATACAGCATGCCAATTCGTGAGTTGACTGCAGTGCTGAGAAGGTGAATGTGGTCATGGAAGGTGAGGGCAGAGTCGAGGGTGATACCCAGATACTTGAACGTATTCATTAGCTTAAGGAGTTGGAGAAGGTTGGTTTGGATACAGAGAGAGGTCTCTTTGTGCTTGCTCTGGTGGTGGGCAAACAGCATGGCCTTGTTTTTTTTCTGATTTAAGAAGAGCTAGTGATCAATGAACCAGGTTTCAGCTGCTGAGAAGGAGTTCTGTAGTGACACTTGAAGGGAGGAGGGGTTGGAGTGAGAGGAGTAGAGCACCACATCATTGGCATATGGGAGGATTTTCTCAGGGCAGGACTTGGGCAGGGAATTGAGAAATAGGCTGAATAGAATTGGTCCCAAAATGGAGCCCTGTGGAATGCCTGAGAGGACCAGGAGTGGGTTTGAGAGGGTGTTACCTATTCTAACCTGCTGGGTATGGTTGGATAGGTAATTCTTGAACCAGGCCATAGCATTCTTGGAGAGGCCCAGGTGGGAGAGGACAGTTAGCAGGAGGGTGTGATTGATAATGTCAAAAGCTTTAAACAAGTTAAGGAAGACAAAGCCAACCAGTCATCCATTATCTAGGGCGTCATGTATGTAACTAGTAAGCTCCAGGAGGGTGGTGGAGTTGCTATGTCCCTGCCTGAAACCGTGTTGTTCTTTAGCTAGGAGGTCATATTTAGTAAGGTAGTCTATGAGCTGGTCCGAAACTACTCTGTTAAGGGCCTTTGAGAGGGGAAGGAAGATAGATATTGGCTGATAGTTCCCAGGGGAGAGGCGGTCACTACTCTTGTGGATGGGGGTAATAAATGCAGTTTTCCAGACAGAGGGGAATTTACTAAGGCAGAGAGAGCGGTTGAGTAGGCAGGTAAGGGGGGAGAGGACAATGTCCAGTACTAGGCATAACAGTTTGAGGTCCAGGGTGTCATTGCTGTGACAGAAACCACTTAGAGCTTTGAGAAGATATGGTATGGCTTCAAGGGAAGTAAGGGCTGTGAAGCAAAAAGGGGGGTGAGGGTGCTGAGGGGCTGGGGAGCTCAGTGCAGTAAACGAAGTTGGGTGGCAGGACAGTGCTAAGGTCTGAGAAGGAGGAGTTGAGACTGTATGATGATTTTATAATCCATGGCTATGGAACCGTTGATGATTAGCTGTGTTGTGGGGGGGGGGGTAGAGGAGTTGGTGATTACTTTCATGTTTGCCCACAATTTGTGACCGGAGCTTCAGGTAGCCATAAGGGAGGTTTTGAAGTATTCGGATTGGGCTTTGTGTATAGCCCATGTGTATCTGTTACATGCAGCATGGTAGCATTACCTCTCAGTCGGCTTGCCAGAATCAATAGCTTTTTGCCAGAGGTTATCTCTGAGCCGCATCATGTTTAGTAGCGCCTGGGATATCCAGGGTGTGTTAGGACCCTTGCATGTAAGCTTAGTGAGGGGGGCATAAATATCACAGGCGTGGTTAAGCGAACTGTTGAAATAATTGAGGGCTGTGTCAGTATCACTAGCATGGCTAATAGGTGACCAGTCCCACTGGACAAAGAAATCTTTGAAGGGCCCAACCTACCAGGCTTTAGGAGCCACAGGAGGACCATATTAGGAGCAGGTTTCTCAGTCTTACAAGACCAGATACATAGGACAGGGGAGTGGTCACTGAGGGCATTTGGGAGTATAGTGGTATCTGTTATTTTATGGGGGCAGTTGGAGAGTACAAGATCCAGCAGGGTAGCGGTGCCTGTGGTGGATTAATGTGCATGAAGTGGGTGACAAGTTGTGTAAGGTCGAGAGTGGATCTGGCATCCTTGTAGTGGGAGGCTGACTGGGAGAGCCAATTAGTGTTGAAATCTCCAAGAATTAGTTGTTCAGACTTGTGGGAGAGGGTGAAACGATACTCCATTATAGATTGGAATGTGGGTTTCTGGTCTCTTGGGGGGAATGTAGACTGTGGTGATGACCAATGGAGCCCTAGCTGTGCTAGGTGTGATGTTGAGCATTGGCGCCTGTGTGCCAGACTTCAGGTGGGGGGAGAGCATGCCCTTGGAGGGATTCACAAAGATAGAGAGCACCCACAACCCATCGCTTTCCAATTCTGTCGGTCGGCATATAACAGACACTGTTAGATTTTTGGTGAGTAATCATTATACATTTTGATATTGGTACCTTGTCCTGCTATGTTACAACATATAAGGTGATGTTCAATTTTTGCTACTTAGTACTGGTGCAAAAACTGAAAGGGACTGCGAGGAATAGCCAGATGAGTGCAGACACAACCACTGTAAACAGTGACATGATTACATCACACACACACACCAGAACATAGCAGGACAAGGTACCAATATCAAAAAATAATAATGATTACACTCACCCAAAATCTAGCAGTATGTCTTCTCTGGAAGAAGTACTCTCTCTGTGGATGAGCTGTGACAGACCCTGTCACAAGTCACTGGCCTCCTGCAAGGGCGATTAGACATCACACCAAAGGGCACTCTAGGAAGACTGTCTAGAACAAGAGGCCATAAATGAAACCAGAATGGCAACCTCCAGGGACAATAAAACAGCCAGGGAGAGTTAGAAAAAACAACTCTCACAGCCAGAGGAAATAAAAAACACTGGGAAGAGGTTATAACACAGAAAAAAGTATACTACAGATCTTTTTCTGATTTTAACATGGAGTTTTCCTTTAAGGTAAGGGGACAGGCCAGAAGAAATAAATGAGAGTAGCTGAGAAAACAGGGTGGGTTTACTTGGGCAGAATGAGAGAAGACTGGCCTGGGGCTAAATGAAGGCGTGTTGAGGGAATCAGTTTATAAACATAAGCTACTCTTAGTCAAAAATACCCCAGTTGCAAGCTGAAACTACTCTCAGCTAAGACACACAGGTTACAAGCTAAACTACTCACAGTCAAATGCTATACACTCTTAAATGAAAATCAACTTGAAATAAATATGTTTAAGCCAGTAGTACAGATGCTATTACATTTTATATAGTAACTTGGTGCAGCCTGTGCTCACGATGAATTAGAGCCTGCAGTGAATCTTTAAGGCTAGCAGGTTTGCATTGCATTTGGCACCCACCAGAGTTAACTGTGCAGCGACTGGAACACTAGCTCCTTAAGGCACTTATAAAACAAGAAAAAAAGCAAATTCACAATTTAAGGACTATACAGATCTTAAGGTAACATGCTGTAAGTAACCAGATCGTTGATAATTCTACAGAATGCAGGGTAAATAAAACTATCAGTAGACCTATGCCAATTTTTATGCTAAGGTGCAGTCCGGTAAGATTTGAAAAGTGAAATGGTGCCAAAATCACCAGCACAGCGAGACAGAGAGGCTGTCTTGATGTGCTATAAGATATTATTACATGCAGTTTCCTAATTATGAAAATGTATGAACTTTTGTGAATCATTTTTTGAGATGGCATAAATAACACTGGCTCTGTTGTTTAGATTGCAGCTCTGAGCCCAGCAGACATCTGTTATGAAGAGACATTATCATCGCTACGATATGCTGAAAGGTACATCAATCATCATTGCTGCTTCGCAAAAATCCAGTCAAAGTACCATTCGCCCCATCATTTAGACCCAGTGAGGTCATAATTTCCCCCCCTTTTTTTCTGGAAAGGAATGCCTACATTAATCTTTCTTGTTCTTATTCTGCCTGCTCTTTTATTGTGTGAGGCCCAGGGACACCTTGCATATGAATGTCCCCGTCTCTCACACAAATTACATTTAAAACTGTTTTGACAATCAGTGGGTACATGGCCATATTCAAAACATTTGTTGCATTTTATGCTATCGCATGCATTACTCAGATGACTCCTGGACCCACATTTAAAGCAAGCTTTCGGCTGGCCTACATAGAAAAGTGATCCCCGATCCCTCCCCAAAAAGAAACTGCCAGGAAGAAGTAAAATTCCCATATCTGTTTGCTTCAATTTTACCTGTACTTTCCAACCTCCTGTCCAGATCTGTTCAGAATCAATAATAGGGGAGGGGGGTCCCAACGCCTCACATATCTGCTTTAACCAGAAGAAAAAATTACTCACCTTAGTAATGTTGTTTCTTCTAATGGAGTCTTGCTATATTATGACAGATGCAGTTTGTCCCACCATTAGAACTGCTCCGGAGGTGAAAGAGTTAACTTCCATGCAGTGCATGGAACTTAGAGCACGAGCTCGGTTAGAGAAGCTCTGTTAGGGTGGTTTCAAACTGAAACCGTCAGATCTTTAGGAGCAAAACTCACTAAGGCTCTGTGTGGAAGCTGTAACCTACACTAGCCAACTGGCTACTAAAATATTCACACATTTTCCTGGTCCCAACACCAAGACTCAAGTCAGGGGATCAGAAAATTAAGATAAAATAACTAAATAAAACACAACACCCAAACATAAAAGGGGACATCAATAAGTGCCAACAGTGGACTGCCCACCCCATACCCGAAGTAGAAGTTCTGAGAGGGGCAGACTGGGGGGGAGGTCGTAATATAGCAATACTCCATTAGAAGAAACAACATTACTAAGGTGAGTAATTTTTTCTTCAAACAACATGAAGTCTTGCTATATTATGACAGATGCAGACTACACAGCAGTACCTCCATGGAGGAGGGACAGAACCTACTTAGGAATAGGCTCTGAAGCACGGTTGTGTTAAACCGAGCATCCCTCCTGGCCTGGATATCCAGGGAGTAATGCTTGGTGAAAGTGTGTACTGTTTCCAAGTAGCTGCTTGACATATCTCCAAGATAGGGATGTCTCTAGCAGCAGCTAGAGATGCAGCTGTACCTCTGGTAGAGTGAGCCCTCACGCCTGAAGGGGGAACCTTACCCAGTTTTTGATAGCAAAATTGGATACAAGAGACAATCCACCTGGCAATGGATCTCTTAGTGGCAGGTCTCCCTTTTCCAACCTCACCATAAGTGAGAAATAGTTGGAGGAGTCAAACCTGTGACCCTTGGTACGCTTATGTAGTAACTTAGGGCCCTCTTAACATCTGTTGTGCAGCCTCCTCTCACCAGAGGAGAAATGGTCAGTGAAGAACACTGGAAGTGAAATAGATTGGTTAAGGTGGAAATCCAAAACCACCTTAGGCAAAAACTTCCTGTTAGTCCTGAGGACTACCTTATCCCTGTGAAAGGAAATAAAGTCATTCTCCACTGATAAGGCCTGTAACTCACTTATGCACCTGGCAGAAGTGATGGCTAGTAGAAATACAGTTTTCCAAGTCAAATACTTAAGTTCTGCCGAAGACAGAGGCTCAAAGGGGGGTTGCATCAGCTGAGCAATGCAAACATTAAGATCCCAAGCAGGGGCAGGGACCCTGAATGGAGGGTTGGTATGAAGCAATCCCTTAAAAAACTTGGAAAATACGGGTGAGCAGAAAGAGAAGAGGGCTTCCCTGCTGAAACAAAAGCAGAGACAGCTGCCAAATGCACTTTCAGGGTAGCTGGTCTCAGTCCCAAGGAATTAAGATGGACCATATAATCCAATACAGTGGGTAAATCAGCAGATTCCGGGGAAATATGCTTCCCAGAACACCATATGGAAAATCTTTTCCACTTGGAGTTATAGGTAGCCCTGGTGGAAGGCTTCCTAGAAGCTTTCAAGATTTCAAGAACACTTTGAGAAAGTTGTATATCAGCAAACTCTAACTCCTCAAGAGCCAGGCCTTGAGGTTGAGGGATTTGAGATTTGGATACCAGACTCTCCCCTGAGCACAGGTTAACAGATTGTGGTTCCTGGGGAGGCACAGGGGATGATGGACTGCTAAGGACAGAAGGAGTGGGTACCAGGGCTGCCTGGTCCAATCTGGAGCAATCAGGATCATCTTGCAGGGCTGAGACCTGATTTTGACTAGCACCTTGAACAGGAGAGGGAAGGGGGGGAAGGCATAGAGAAACTTCCCTTCCCAATCGAGGAGAAAGGCATCCAGGAGGACTGAGCCCAACACTGGGGGCCTGCAACAAAAAAGTGGAAGTTGGTGATTGTCTGGGGCTGCAAAAAGATCTATCTGAGGAGTGCCCCATCTGGCAAAAACTATCCCTAGTACTAGGGGATCCAGTGACCATTCGTGATGGCCCTGGGAAATCCTGCTGAGAGCATCTGCCAGGACATTGTCCTTGCCTGGGAGGTGAACTGCTATGAGGGAAGTGTTCAGAGAATAAGCCAGAGACCTCAACTTCATCGCCTCGGTGCACAAGGCTGAAGACCGAGTGCCCCTTGTTTGTTGATGTACCACATTGCAGTGGTGTTGTCTGTTCTGACCTGTACCACCTTGTTCTGAACAGATGCAGAAAAAACCTGAAGTGCTAGAAAAACAGCTCTGAGTTCCAACAGATTGATGTGGAGCAGAGATTCCTGAGGGGACCATAACCCTGGGTGGAGAGGTTGCCATGTGAGCTCCCCATCCCAAGAGGGACGATTGTAGTAAGGGTCAAGGAGTGGACAGAGGGATGAAAGGCACCCCTTGTCTCAGATTGCTCTGATCCTGCCACCACTGAAGGGCCTGGATCAGGGTTTGAGTCACTGGGATTAACTTGGATAGAGGATCTCTTCTTTGAGACCAGAAGGCTCTCAAATGGAACTGAATGTCCCTCATCTGAAATCTTGCTCCTTGCACTACAGCTGTGGAAGCAGCCATGTGCCCTAGGAGCTGCAGGAAATGCCTTGCTGGTCGAGAGACCGGCAGAGTGAAGGACGAGGCCAGGGCCACCAAGGTCCTTACTCTTTCTAGGGGAAGGAAGGCTCTGGCCTGCTTTGTGTCCAGTTCTGCACCTATAAAAGTGAGTACCTGGACAGGTTCCAGAACTGACTTTGGAAGATTGAGAAGAAAGCCCAGAGAGGTAAGCAGCTGCTGGGTAACTAGCAGGTGTGATTTGACCTGGTCTGGAGACTGACCCACAATGAGCCAGTCATCCAGGTAGGGAAAGATGGCAATCTTTTGCCTTCTTAGATGAGCAACTGCTACTACCAGACATTTTGTGAACACCCTTGGGGCAGAGGTAAGGCCGAAGGGCATTGCTCTGAACTGATAATGGCCTGAGGGCAGTTCGAATCTGAGGTACTTTCGATGGGAGCTTCTGATGAGAACATGGAAGTAGGCATCCTTGAGGTCCAGGGAAGCTAGCCAGTCCCCTGGCCTTAGGGAGGGTAAAATCATTCCCAGAGTCACCATTTTGAATTTTGGTTTTAAAAGGTGCTTGTTCAGATATCTTAGGTCCAGGATAGGCTGCCACTCTCCTGTCTTTTTTGGGGTAAGGAAGTACCTGGAGTACAGACCCTTGCCCTGGTGTAGGGAGAAACTCTTCTACAGCTCTGAGAGCCAGGAGGTTGAGACTTTTGTTTCCAAAGCAAGAGTCTCTAAAGGGTTTGCAGGTGGAAAAGATCTGGCTCTCATCTTTGAAATTTTTGAAGCTGAGAACCAGACCCTGGCTCACTACTTCCAGGACCCACCTGTCTGATGTTAAAGACTCCAGTCCTGGACAAAGTAAGCCAGCCTGCCCCTACAGGTAATGGAGAGCCGACCCTGGGCATCCCATCAGGGTGCCTGTTTGGCAGGGGCTTTAGGCTGAGGGGGTGGAGCAGGCCTGCTCGTACCCCATCTGCCTCTCCCTCTGAAGAACCCCCTCTGAACATAGGCTGAAGAGGAGGCCTGGGTCTGGTAAAAAGGCCTGTGAAAAGGCCTGCCCCTACCCCTGGGGGGCTGCCTCTGAGGAGTGGCTTGCCGCTCCTTGGCTTGTGCACTCTTATAAGTGGTTCTATATTCATCCATTTTCTTCATATAATTCTCTGTCTGCTCCCCAAACAGAGAATTTCCCACCACAGGAAAATCCATAGCCTTAGACTGGGTATCCTGTGACAAAGTAGTACACCTGAGCCAGGCCAATCTACGAAAAGCTACAGATGTAGCCATGACTCTAGAGGATACATCATTAGAATCCACTGCAGCATGGAATTGCACCTTAGATGCCTCAATACCATCAAAAGCCACCTGCTCCAGCTCCTTTGCAAGCTGGCCAGGGGCCTGTTTGGCTAAGGCCATGACAGTATCCCATCTAGATTTTTGGGTATCTTGCAACATAAGCCATATAGTTTGCTTGTCTGAGTCCCAAGGACGCTGCCATGTATTGTTTTTTGGCCATGGCATCAGTCTTCCTGGAGTCCTTGTCAGGAGGATGTGAAGCCAGGGGAATATTAGATTTATCACAGGCTGCAGCCTGAACTACCCCAACATGACTGCATTGCTGTGAAAGAAATTCTGTATCAGGACCTGACAAAGTGTACCTCCTGTCCATCTTTTTTATCTACAGGAGGCACAGAATTAGGAGCTTTTAAAATTTTTATTGTTTGTTTCCTAAAAGATTTATGTAAAGGGATGGACAATCTCCTGGACTCTGGGATATCCATCATCTCTACAAAGTCAGGCTCCTCTTGCTCATCCAAAGCCTCCTCTAAAGGAAGCTGGAGGGTTTCAGCAACTTTTTTATAAAACAAAAAATGAGAAGGGGACTCAGCAAGCCTAGGGGGAGATTCACTTGAAGGTCTGTCTGGGGAGGTGTCCGGTTCAATGGGCACATCCAGACTTTCAAAGTCACATTCACACTGATCATAATCATCCTCCCCCTCCTCTGGTTCATAAAACTCTTCTATATCATATTCTTGAACTGGTGGAACCGACGGAACCGACCTTTTGCCAGATAGTGGCAGTTCGGAGGGAACCGGGGACAGTGACTGGACAATCTGTATTGCCCTGGCTATCTCTGCAGCAGTTGGAGAAGGAATTTTTGACTCCACACCTGCTGACTTTCTAGTTCTCTTTGCTGGAACTGGCTCCTCAGAGTCAGCTTTACGTTTGCCCGAGGAAGTCTGGCCCTGGTCAGAGGGCATTTCTCCGGTTCGGCCATCAACCGGCTGGCTATCCGGTCAGTGGACTTTTGGCCTCTCGTCCCCTGAGCCTACCAACTCTCTTATCCAGGGTAGCTGCAGGGAAATTCTTGCAAATCTGGCAGTCTGCATTGAGGTGGTCAAACCCCAGACAATAAACACATGTGGTGTGTGGGTCAGCCTGGGCAAAGGCTTCCCCACAGACACTACAGTGTTGAAACCTAGTGGGCCTGGTTTTTCTTTTGGGTTTCTCAGACATAATGCCAGCCTAACCAAAAACTTGCCCTTTTGATGGCAGTGCCAGGCAAGACACCCTTATCGGTTCCCAACCGTGTCACTGGTCGTGGAAAAACCGTAATGAAACTGCTTTTTTGGAACCGATAAGAACCGGGAACCGCACTCTAACAAGCCTTAAAAGGCTTCCAAACAAAGTTTAAATACAATTTGATCGGTTCAAACCGAACCGATAAACATTTACAAGTTCCACACAGAAAACCTATCTATTACTTACAATACCATAGACAGAGCTTGAACCGATCAGTTTGCGGTTAAAATAAATAATATCGCGGTTGAATTTAACCGAGAAAAGATGCTTTAAACCGAGGAAATGAACCGAGCAGCAGGAGGAATCTCCGGAGCGACTGTTCAGTGAGGCGGAGTAAAGAATCTGATGGTTTCGGTTTGAAACCACCCTAATAGAGCTTCTCTAACCGAGCTCGCGCTCTAAGTTCCATGCACTGCATGGAAGTTAACTCTTTCACCTCCGGAGCAGTTCTAATGGTGGGACAAACTGCATCTGTCATAATATAGCAAGACTTCATGTTGTTTGAATAACATATCAGAAATATTTACCCCCTCATTTCTGAATAATATAGTGATGTTTCTTATCATTGGTTTTGTGATTGGAACTGCCAAAAAGGGGCTCCATCTAGGATTCTTACTCATAACATTATATTTTGCCCAAAACCTCTCTAATCCTGTAACAGATTTAAAACTAATATCGTAATTTGAAACTCCCACATGAATCAATGCATAGATTTCTGATGCAAAAAATCTCATTGAATCTTTTAGTAAAGTCTTAGCCACATGCACCCTATTAGGTGATAGTTCCAGGCCGCCTTTGTAGATTAACCTCAGAGAGTTTCTTCTGGGAACTGGTTCCCCCCAGAAGAAAACAAATTAGAAAATTGCCTTTGTTTAGAGTTTTCAAAACTTATCTTATTATGTTCTGTGGCTTTTTCATTCTCTTCTTCTGAGGACAAGTTATTTTCAATGCTGTTCTGCTTGTTTTGGTCATAAAAAGTCCAAGTCCCCGATGTCGATGGGGTTTCATTGTCTGTGTTGCTTGCTGTATCAGGCTGTTTAAAGTTCGTATCTTCAGTATACTGTTGCATTTTGGGGTCTGAAGGGTCTGGTTTCCAATGACCTCCTTCCATTTTTAGCCAACCAGCTGATTTTAGCGCTATTTCTGGTGTCCAATTTACATTAGGTGTGCTTTTCACTGTTCTAGGTTTCCTCATACCTAAACATTTTTTCCCTTTCGATTGCAGTTTTTGTTTTACAATTTCTGCTTCATATGCAACTAGATTCAATAAGGGATTTTCAGAGAAAATTAAATTCTTTGCAGATTCGGGGTTACTTACAGTCTCTGGCAAGTTTACTCATTCTATTTTTGTTGCTTTTAATTCTGTATCTTGAATCGGTACCTTTTCAGCATCAGGCGTGGTAAAAACTGCATCTGGGGCCTCTGCCACGTCATCGTTTGTCACCCTCAGCTGTTCAACTTTTTGACATTTACTCTCGCTCTGCCGCTACTCTGCTGTCGTAGATCGCTGCATTTTTTCTCTGCAAATTGCCGATTCCATTTTGGAAAGCAAATTGAGTAGTTGCTCCTTCTCCTTTTCCAAAGACAAAATAGTGTCCATTTCTTCAAAATCACCAGTGTCCATCTCAGAACCTGAAGGCACGGTCATATTTTCTTCCATTTCTTTTTGTAGTTCTACATCAGCTTTCTCTGCCAGAGCCTCTTGTTGTTTCAGAGTCAGGGAGGAGGCTGTCTCCCTGACTCCTATGTCCGCCTTCCTCTCTCCTCCTCCGGTGGCCATCTTGGCAGACAGCCTGATGGCCGGAATCTCCCCCAGTGGTGAGTAGGGGAATTTCCCCGGTGTCCTGGCCAAATTTTCCCCATTCACTAAAAATACCACCAACAGCTTAATCTGGTTCAATTTCAGTTGGTTACCATCTGTATCCCCCTGCCCCCCAGTCACCCCTGAAAAAGGGACTTCTAGTCTCAGTGGGCCTACCGGGTCAACAAAATTCAATAAATAAATAAACTCCACCCCATTTCATGACATGCCAGAGGCAATGGCATTAATGCTATCAGTGTAGGCAGGCATAGGGGGGCCTCCTACAGTGGGTCCGGTCCTGTAGTTTTATTTATGGTAGTTAATGAGGATACAAAAACACATGTACTCTGGAGAAGGCTATCTCTCCCTCTTTCAGGTTATCTGAGTCTGTTATAACATTCACTTCCTCATTTTGGCAGATTGGGCCTCTTATTTCTGATCAGGGTCTCTTTCATTGTTTGAGGCATAAGAACTATGGCCACCAAACTGCAGCGAAAGGGATTGTTTTGACTGAGAAATGACATGCAGACTAAGCATGTAGTGGGATTTGGTTTCTGTAGCGCTCCATGTTGTCAATGGGGAGTTAATACATATTAGTAATGATAACCCCTACTGGGGTAGTGGTACAGCCCAAAGCTGTCAATCAGCATAGAACCTTAAGCACATGAACATTCCAAGATCACTGATTCTCTAGTCTTTGCTGTGCCACTAGAGGGGCAGGGCAGCATAGGAAGAGCTCTCTCTCAGAAGTGGCAATCTACTATTAATTTGTTGTTTTTCTGACAGGATTATGTAACTGGGAAGCAGGTTGGGGCTGCCTGGTAACAGGGAGCACCTCAAATTTAGAAATTGTGCCTGATAATCCGTGGCTTTCAAATTGACAACCTGCTAATTCTCTTCAATTTTCAATGCCTGTTGTGCATGAATTGGGGTCCACGTGCCACTGTATGATCGTTACAGTGTGCAGCAAGATCTCAGAGACTCCTAGCCTGGTGCCTGTGCTAAGTACTTTATTTGGGGGTGGGAGGGGGACATAGTCAACTTGCTTGTAGGTCTCTTTCTGACCCTTGTTTCCTTTTTTATATCTTTCCCTAGCGTTCTTCTGGTGACGGACCCTCCCTCACTCCCCCTCCTCTACTGGGATTTTAGTTAGATGTGTTGCCTTAGGCACTGAGCTGAGGAGTGTGCTGTTGTTTTTTTGCTGCGGACTGCCTGCTCTCCATTTGTTTTTGCTGTACTGTGGTCTTTTCTTTTAGCTGCCTGTTCTCCATTTCTTTTTTCTGTACTGTGGTCTTGTGAATTTTGTGTCCCCTAACTTGTTGGGCTGTTATTTACCCAAGGAAGGAGAAGCGGCGCTCGACAATGCATCACTCTCCTTTCCTGAGCTGCATGGTTCAACTGCCAATACTGGCATCCTGCCAGCGTGACCTTGCGCCTCCTTGTTGTTAGGTGCAGCAGCTTGTCTAATTTTCTCACCCTTTGTCAGCGGGCACACATGTAATTGGCCAAGCAACGCCCACCTGATAGTGTGATGTCACGCGCATCAGCATGACATCATCCTGCTAGCACGCACTTGTGCACGACCTCTCTAGCTCACCCAGTGCATTAGCTGCAGCAGAACAGTTTTTCTTTCCCTGTGGACTGGATGCATTTCACAGTGTTTTAGCAGTTGCAGTAGAGGGGCGGCACTCTTGGAGAACAGGGACAGTGTTTCCGATCAGGAGACCAGCATGCTAATAGCAGTGCATGGATGAGGCAGTACTTCACCTTTTTTAAGGCAGCTCCAGGTTAGGTCAAGGGTTTTTTCTCCTACAGTGCTCATCTACAGGGGCTCAGTGCTCAGCTCAGGGGGGATGGAGTAATTGGATGAGAACAATAAGCCTTTTTTCCACCCTGTTGTTGCAAGCATGAGGCACAGAGGATCTACATATAGCCCACATATATTTTTGTTTATTGCATTGATGGGCTAGTAGGTGGTGGCACTGTGGCTTATCGGAGACCTGTCATGTTTAAGAGATGTAAGAAAGGAGGATGATGAGACCTTTCCTGTTAGGGTTTTACTGCCCTAATTGTATAACACAATCTACCATGTCCATGTTGGTCCCCTCTAGCCGAACCTGTGAGCTGGGGGGTGCACCTAGGTTAATGACTGGCAGTAGCAAGGATGAGTTGTGCAAATCCCTTTTGCTGCTCTTAAATGAGCTGCTGGGTTCTGATGTTTCGCAGGACATCCCCACCAACACAGCTGAACCCAAGGTGGGTCCCTCAGGTTGGGGGTGGCCATCCAGGCACATCCAGCTGTGCCAGAGCAGAGCAATACTGCTCACCTAGATCTCCAGGCAATCCTCGGGCTTGACAACATGGAAGGACAAGATGAGGATACAGGGGGCCATGGGGAAAATTCTTACCCAACCATTCTATTTGATGAGGAGGAGGACAACGCCTCTGAGAAGGAGGAGGAGGAAGGGGAATGAACAGAGCCTAAGAAAAATATTCCGATCCCGCCCCTGTTTGATACAAAATCTCTGTCCTATCTTATAACAGAAGCTTGTTGGACATTGCAGCTGAAGGAGGTGCAAGTCATGGAGTCTCTGGGTGTAAATCCTGTTCTGTACACTTCTTCCTCTGCACTGAAGTTTTTTCCAAAACTTTGTACACTGTGACCAGATTATTGAACAGGAATGGGCTGGCATGGATAAGCACAAGCATCTCCCTGGACCGAGGATGAGATGTTATCCTTTTCTGGAGGAGAGCTCCCAGAAGTGGGAGGTCCTTCCTTTGGCAGGTAAGGCCGTGCATAATTCTGTTAAGCAAACAACCATATCTATTGAAGGTTTGTTGGCCCTAACCGACACCCACAATGCACCGGTGGATGTCTCGTGCAGAAATGCTTTTGCTTCGAATGGAGTAAACCTTTACACTTCATATGTATCTTTTATTGTATCCAGAGCCTTGAACTCATGGGTCATGGCCCTGGGTAGTTTCGATGCCCTGATCTCGGAAGGGGTGAACATTTTGCAGCTGGTGTCCATGGTGTTTGCCTTTCTGGGGGATGCCACAGTGGACAATTTACAGATGCCAGCACACTCCATCTATCATATTGTGGCAGCGACGTGGGGTGTCTGTCTCAGGCATTGGGTTGAAGAGCAGACATCAAAGGCAAAGCTGTTTAATCTGTCCTTTGAAGGAGGTCTATTATATGGACCAGGCCTGGACAATATCTTGAACACAAACTCAATGTTAAGAGGACGAGGAGGTGCACAGCAGTGTGAGTCGAAGGTGGTTTTCATCCCTTTCAGAATTTCAGAAACCTGAAGAATAGGGGACCCTATTCCTGATTTAAGGGCAACGGTAACAGAGGATCCTTTACCCATAGACATAAGGGAGGTGCAGGATGAAAAGGAGGCAATTCCCAGTGAAGGTACAAGGGCCCATCTCTACACCCCTTCCCTTGGTAGAAAACTGCAGAACTTTTACTAGTGATGAGCCCAAATAACATCAGACATGTGGGTACTGGAAATCCTGGCTCTAGGCTATGCCATAGAGTTTGCAACAGTACCCATGAGAGGTCACTTCCTGCAATCCCCTATGCCCCAAAACCCAGTGAAAAGGCAGGCAGCGACTCAGACCTTGGATCCATTGATACAGATTGGGACAACTGTCCCAGTGCTCCCCAGTGAAGAGGGTCTGAGATTCTACTCAACTTATTTTGTGGTCCCCAAGAAATTGGGGAGTCTCCAACTGATTCTGGACCTGAAGCACTTAAACAAGTTTCTCCACCTACAATGTTGAAGATGGAGTCTTACAGTCAATCATTTGGACTGTCCAACCAGGGAACTATTTAGTATCCATAGATCTGAAGGATGCCTATCTCCATATCCCCATTTACCAGTCGCACCAGAAGTTTCTGAGGTTCATGATTCAGAGACAGCATTTCCAGTACTGGGTGCTTCCCTTTGGGTTGGTGACGACAGGGTATTTTCGAAGGTCCTGATTGCATTTGTTACACAACTGAGACAGGAGAAACAGTATATCCCTACCTGGACGATTCTGAGCACTGACTGCTCGGATGGTGGAAAAGTCAATGTCAAGGACTCGTTGGAGACACATGGTTGGGTCATCAATCAGGAAAAGAGTTCCCTGATCCCATCTTAGAGGTTGGAACACTTGGGAGTGGCATTCCAGACGTATGAGGGGAAAGTGTTTCTCTCTTCATCCAGGAAGGAGACCCTGAGGTGAAAGGTTCAGTGGCTGAGAAGCAAGTCATCGCTCTCTGCTCACAGACTTCTCCAGATTCTGGGGTTGATGAGTGCAATGATAGAGATAGTTCTGTGGGCCTGATTACATATGCAACCCCTCCAGAATGGGATGCTGGAGGCTTGGAACCAAGCCTCAAAGGTCTACCAAGCCCTGCTTGTGCTCCCCTGGTCGGTTCTGCAGTTGCTAGCTTGGCAGGAGAGCCCCGAAAACCTCAGCAAGGGGTCTCTCTTGGAAGTCTCAACAGAACTGATTTTGATGACTGATGCCAGTGTATCAGGCTGGGGCATGGTCATGGACCAAGTCCTGGTCCAGGGGGTCTGGACTCCCAGGAGAAGCAGTTACAGATAATGTGGTGGAGATGAGGGCAGTGTTTCTTGCTCTTCTTTATTTTCACAGTCGGGTGCAGTCCAAGGCTGTGAAGGTAAGGTTGGACACTGGCACCACAGTGGCATACATAAACAATCAAGGGGGCACAAGAAGCAAGGGGATGCTGGCAGAAAATGAAGTACTGCTCTGGGCAGAGAAAAAACTTCTTACACGCTCGGCTGTTCATCTGGCTGGGGAAATGAACATTCAGGCCGACTGGATGAGTCAAGATACAGTCCATTCAGGGGACTGGATGTTTAACTTGGAAGCATTCAAACTTCTGTGCAGAAAGTTCAGTTAACCTCAGATCAACCTCTTCGCATCAAAGGAAAATGTTTAGGTGCTGAGGTTCTTCAGCTGGTACTGGTGTCCTCAGGTGGATGCTCTGTCCAGACATGGGATTTTTTCAAGGCTTACTTGTCTCTCCCCCTTCCCCCACTACCGCTTTTTGCCAAGCTAATTCTCAAGATAAGGCGATCAAGAGGAAGCTTCCTCCTGATAGTCCCAGAGTGGCAAAGAAGGTTGTGGTTCTCAGTCCTTGTGACTCTACAGTAGCTCAGCAGGCTCCATTTTGTCTTCTACTCCAAGGGAATCTTCTCTTGCAAGGCTACTCTGCATCCATCCCCAGAGATGATGTAGCTGGCGGCCTGGCTCCTGAGAGGAGAAGATTGTTAAGGCAGGGTTTCTCCAGAAAAGTGGTGGATACCCTAGTAGCCTCAAGAAAGGTGTCTACATCTGCAGCTTATGACCGTGTGTGGAATACTTTCTTGGTTTGGGCCAGACAGAGAGAGGTATCAGACCTTTTAAAGCTATGGTCCCACAGATATTGGACTTCTTGCAGGATGAGGTAGACAAAGGACTTGCGTTGAGCACCCTGAGAAGTCAGGTGTCTGCACTAGGAACAGCCCAGGGAACTTCCATGGGCTCATCCATGGGAAACAATCTGGAGGTTATCTGTTTTCTAACAGCAGTCAGCAGAAGCTGACCATTGTTTTTTTTCTCCGGTTCCTCCTTGGGACCTGAATCTTGTGTTGAATGCTCTTTATAGGGCACGCTTTGAACCTCTTTCATTGGTACCATTGGACATTCTGTCTTGCAAGGTGCGTTTCTTAAGTGCAATCTGCTCAGCCAGATGGACTGGCAAACTTCAAGTGCAGTCCCACAAAGAACCTTCCATATAATTCATAAGGAGAAGGTGGTATTGAGGATGGTTCAGTTATTTGTGCCGATGATACCTACAGCATTTCTTTTTTTCCATATTGCTTTTTCTCCCATGGGGCAACTGGCAGGCAAGGCTTTAGCTTTCTCAGTGAGAGGCTTGGTTTTGCCTGTGAGCGTGACTCACTCAACTCCAGCTCTGACCCAGGCAAGTCCCCCACTGATTTCCCCCCATGGCAGGGCCAGAGAGGGTAGGGCCACCCCCCCGGTGAATAATCCAGATTCCTGGGTGGAACCATGAGTCAGGAGCATGATCAAGGCTTCATGGAGCCTGCCAACAACCCCTTTTCCATTTTCCCCATCCCCATTGCTGGGGCGCGCATGTCAATGTCCGCACATGGAGGCGTGCGCATGCTACGGAGTTCAGCAGCACCCTCCTGTCTTTGGCACCCTCAGATCTGCACTACCCTCAGGCCTACACCCAGTGGCAGTCATTTGATGGAAATGCTAATCCACCCTCCCCGGGAGAGGAGAGCAGTCCTCCAGACACTCTATCCTCTTCATCCCCGGCAGACCCCCAGCAGTCCATGCTCACCACCTAACATGGGTCGCCAGTGTGACAAGAGGTAAGGCACCAGTCCCTCAGCCCTCCAAGCCACTGGGCTGGCTATACCTACATCCTTTCATGTAAATCAGGAAATCTGTCTACCATCCTTCTGTCCAAAGCTGGCAAATCCAAAGGTATGGGCTGCACAAGTTGGATTTGCACAGGGCAGTCAGGACGTACCTTAAAAGGACAACAGAGTTCAGGAAGTCTGAAAGTCTGTTTGTTCTTTTTGTAGCAGCTAAAAAGGGTCAGGAAGTCTCCAAGACCACCTTGGCTAGGTGGGTAAGGGCTTGCATCGCCAAGGTGTAGCAGCTGAAAAGAAAGCTCATGCTCTCATCAAAGCTCACTCTACCAGGGCCCTTGCTACTTCTTGGGTGTAGAGAGGGGAGGCATCTGTGTTGGAGCTGTGCAAAATGGCAATGTGGTCCTCTGTTCATACATTCAGTAAGCACTACAGATTGGATGTCCAGAGTTCCGCCGATGTGGCCTTCAGTCACAGAGTCTTGCAGACAGTGGTTAGCAGACAATATTCTTCCCCACCCAGATTTGGAAATGGGTACTGCTTTTCAGAACCCATATGTAGTAACTCCCCGTTGACAACGTCCAATGATACAGAAAGGAGAAATTCCTTCATACTTACTGTAATTTAATTTTCTGTCAGCTCCAACATTGTTAATGGGGCCTCTCCTGGGACCTCCTGGCTCTTGTTGGAGAATATTGTCCAATATATTGAAGGACTTTAGATTTCAGTAAAGATGATTTGTATGTGATTATTGCTGGTTATTTGGAATTGTTTGCTAATAATGAAAATGTTTATAATTATTTTGGACTTACAGGCACACAGGATAACGGTTTGTGATTTTTGAACATTGTGTGGTGCTTCACCATTACAGGTTAGTGCTTAACGTGTTCTGTTCAGTTATATGTACTGCTATTTCTGTTTACACATCTTTATGCTGCAAGTGTTATCAGCAGCATACCAGCCTGTCAAACGATCAGTGGTCAGACACTTGCGAGAAAGAACAGCAGAACTGGTCAGCAAGACTCCATCAGTCATCTCTCCAGAATGGGGGTAGGTTATCCAGTTACCCATTTTATAATGTCATGACTATTACACGTACAGTTGTTTCGCTGACCTGGCTGACATGCAGATTATGGCAGTATATAAGTACTGCATGGGAAAATGTGACTGGAGAATCTGTGATATTGGAATGCTCACATGCCAAAAGTTCTATGCTGATTGACAGCTTTGGGTTGTGCCACTGCCCCAGTAGGAGTGTTCATTACCCATGTGTATTTACTCTCCATTGACAATGCTAGAACTAACAGAAAAGGAAAATGCAGTAAATATGAAGGAATTTCTCTTATTTTATATCTCACTTAATTAAGTGTTTTATGACAGGACAAAGAAAATCAGAAACAGAGCTGTGATAAATGAAAGCCCAACAGAGAAACTTATCAAAGAGCTGAAGTCCGAAAACGCCAAACTGCTCTCCAAATTGTCCAGGCTTGGCAATTCAGGGAAACGAGTGGAGGATGAAGCAAGTAGGTACTGCATGACATATCTGCCAGTTCCTGGATATTTTGAATGGAATAAGTTTTTTTAAGCAGTACGTGTAGATTCTAGTTTGTCACATTATATATATTTTTGCATGTGGCATCTTCATTACAGTGTATGTGGTATAGTGAGGAATTTAAGCAGGACACTCCAGTATTTTTGTTCATACTCAGACAATATACCCTTTGGTTAAATTAACTGGCGACTTCAAAACATTAACTGTGTTAACTCTTTCACTGCATTGTGGCAGCAGTGCAGTTCCCATGCCAGTGTGTTTGCACAAGGGAGCTGAGGAGTGATGTGGGCAGCTGGGCAGTTGATTCCCTCACTCAGTCAGATTATATTTTCAGAAAGGAGAACAAAATCTCTCTCCCACTCTCTTCTTTGCACTTTTTCTCCATTCAGCTTGCCAGGTCCCTCTGACACTCTTTTTTCCATTAAGCTTTTTTCCTTGTTGGATGATGCAGGAGGACTGTCTGCCCTGTCCCTCCTTCCATGTTCAGCACTCACCTCCTTTGGACCACTGAGCTTGAGATCCCTAAGGATTGCCCCCTGTGGAGGGGCCAGGAAGGGGAGGGCTGTCATCCCCTTTACTGGTGACTCACATCCAGTCTGGCCTGATGGTCTAGATGATGGCATAGGATGGAGGTAGGTGGGCAGGGCTTCATGATGTCTGCGCTGACCAATTTTCTGTTTTCTCCCTTTGTCCCCTGCTGTGGTAGCACGTAAGTGTGTGCACGAGGAGACAGACACATGCTATGGAACTGTGGCCCCTCCCTTCATGTTGCTCAAGCAGATGGCTTACCCACCCCGGGAGAGGAGAGCTGTCTGATGGATGCTCAGTCCTCTCCCCCTCACCCCACCCAGCAGCCCTGAGCTCATCCCCCAAACTCAGGTCACCAGTGTGGTGAGAGGTAAGGTGCACAGTATAAAAGGCAGTATAAAATAGGAATAAAAAGTTGCTGGCCTGAAATATTTGCTATAACATGAACAGTTGCATTCAATATACAGACTAAGAAATAAAGACGAAGGCAGATCAAAGCTTCTGTATGCCCACTTACAGCATAGACAGTTACAGCTGTCCTACTCCAAAATCAGTGAGTTGCATGCACAGATTTGTATTTTATTTATTTGTTCTTTGTTAACCGGATAAGGCACAACTGCTTGTTTTCAGGGGCAACCCAGGAGCTTTGGGCTGGTTAAGTGACTTGCTCAGAGTCACACAGTATGCAAGTGGAAGTTGTGGGAATCAAACCCAGGTCTGCTGGATGTACCAAGCTCATTCACAGCTCATTACTCTAACCTCTAGGCTGTACTGCCAGCAGATCCTTTCTTTTAAATGAAGTTGCAAAATCCTGGCACACTAAAATATTATATTGACATAACATTTCTTAGCAAAGAGGTGTAAAAAACACTGCAATCTTCTTTGAGGGTATCTCCTTCAGAAATCATTAATTGTCAGTGTGAGTCATCATGGATTATTGGACTTCTCGCCATTGTCACTGTGGAAGCCCAATTTATCGTAAGGATGCCCTAAGTTATGAGTGTGTTGTTTGGGCCTGCCCCACCATATGAAGAACTATGATGTTTGTTAGGGTTTCAGCCAGGCTACACGGAGATGCAGGTGAAAAAGTTTGGAGCATTTTTTTTGGAAAAATGGACAAGACTGCTGCAGTGACTGGCAAGTCAGCAAATTTGCTTCTGAGATTGGCAAAGCGGAAATCATCAACATCAGAAAAAGGGGATACATCAAGCTCACCATGTTAATCGATATTGCAGTTGCTGTTGAGGGCTGTTGCTCAGTCGGTGTCTTTGCTACTGTTGATGGAGAGCAACTTAGGTCAACAGGAGTTGAACTGCTCATTGTTGGTGAATCAACATTGCTGCTATGCTCATCAGCAGTCCAGATCCCCACTCTCTAAAGGGGATGATAAGTTGAGATATTTATTTATTGCACTGGTGAAACAGGTGGGTTTAGCCTATGCAAAGCCAGACGATGACCTGCAGAAGGCTCATATTCAACATCAGTGGTACCACAGCCTCCCTCTAGCACCTCTGGAACTGAATAGTTGAGCACTGTCTTGTTGACAGGGTTAACAGGAATGGTCCTGTCGGGGGGTGCTGCGGAGCAGCAAGATGGCGGCAGCACTTTAGAGCAGCTCTAACACCACATCATCACAAAGTGCTAAAAACCTGAGATTTTGCCCACAACAGTCCCTATAAAGTTCGTTTGTTCATGTCTAGTCTCTGTTAATTGATGTGGAGCCTTTGTAAAGGAGTCTCTGACTCAAAGGTTGTAATTCCGAATTTTTCAATAAAATAAAGAAAGATACCAAGAGGGCCTTCCATAGCCCTGAAGCATTCTTGTCCCTGGCAAGCTCCAATGCGGGTTCTGGGCCTGTCATAGTAAGTGGATCAACAGTGCCTGAGCTCCCGACCATGCAAATCCTGGCTATGCTGTCCAAGATTCAGGCGAATGGTGAAGAGACTAATAAAAGGCTAGTGGCAATTAAGGCAAAGCTCTCGGACAACGATTGCCTCATACAAGATAACGCCGTGGCCATAAAGGATCTACAAGAATCGCATGGTTGGCAGGCAGACTGTAATGTGGCCTATGTCCAGAACTTTTCCTTCCTGAAATACAAGGTGGAAAGTTTGGAAAACGCTCAGCGACTAGCGAACATCTGGATTGTGGGCTTTCCTCCTCGGTTCAGTGGAGCCACAAAAATCCTACCTTCGGTCATCAGGTTAATTTTTGATGATCTGCAACTCCTACCCTTGGACTCAGGAATAAAAATCTTGATGGTGTTCGTTATTCCCCAATGATCCAGGCTGCGAGGTGACTTGCAACAGAGACCACTTACGGCGATCGCCACATTGTTGGCACCAGAAGCTTGGATATCGCTCCTGCAGGCGGCCAGATCTAGAGGAGAGATCATGTGAGAAGGTAGTCATTTGGGTTTTTTCCCGATTTATCTGCACAAACACAAGCATGAAAGAAGGAGCTTCAGGTGGTTAAGAAAGATCTTCTGTGGCATGGCATTGAGGCCAGGCTCAACTATTCAGGGTGACTTTAGAGTCGGCATGAGTCAAAGTCTCATGTCTTTATAGACCCTACTACAGCAGTCTAGTTTGCCGAGAAACTTCTTGAAAAATTAAATCCACCAGACTCCACGTCTGATGAAGATGGGTAATGTACTGAACTTATGCACTAGTATTTAATCTGCACCCGTCTGGGGACTGGGGCTTTATTTTGCCTCATTTATGGGCCTTAATGAATACCTGCTAGTGTGTCTCATATATCTCAGGTTGCTAATTCATATTAGAGCTGTTTAAAAGTTGAAGTTTAAAATTCCCTTCACAATATTTTTATAAGTGTATGCTGTTTTATACTTAGTTACGGTTCTTTTTTAGGTCACCTGAATTGCTGCTCCAATCAAATGACTTACTTTTAGCATAACCTCTTAGACTAGCACTGTAGTTGTTGTTAAGATGGTGAGTAAGATCTCCACTCAGTTTGTGGACATTAACTAATCTCTGAAGTCTATCCTGTAACCGTAGGGCAGGTTGCCTTGCTTTGCCTTTGACTATGGGTTTCTAAGGCAACTTAACTGAGCTCAGGCTATTATATTATTCTTCTGTCTACTAGTATGTATGTCACTCGGCCCACCACAATATTTTAATTCTATGTGAGAACTGATATCCTGGTTTTATAGATTGTTGGGCTTAGTTTGTGGTGAGAGTGTCATTGCACTACAGGGTAATTGGTTCAAACTTTACTTCTTTCTGCAAATAGATTGTAGTCTTCCATAATGCATGGACCTATAGGTTTATTTACTTTTAAAAAGGATATACTGCATTGTATCTGTACATTCACTGTGGAGGTCATACGAGGAGAGGCTAAAGGAGCTTAATATGTATACCCTTGAGAAAAGGAGGGAGAGGGGGTACATGATAGAAACGTTTAAGTACCTCAGTGGAATCAACAAAGTCCAAGAGGGTAGCATCTTTCAGAAAAAGAGATGTGCAAGAACAAGGGGACACAATTTGAAGATTGAGGGGGGACGGCTCAGGGGCAATGTGAGGAAGTATTTTTTCACAGAGAGGGTGGTGAACGCATGGAACAGCGTTCCTGAGGAGGTCATGGGGTCTAAAACTGTGGGAGAATTCAAGAATGCATGGAACAGACATAAGGCAATTTTTGTGGGTGGTAGGAAGAATTAGGCTGTTGATTAAATAGGATCTGCAGCTTATCCTCTAGGTAGGGAAATGGGCAGACTAGGTGGGCCAAGCGGTCCTTATCTGCCGTCAAAGTCTATGTTTCTAGGTCTGCGTACCTCATCTCTTTTTTATGTACAGTGGCATCTCCCAGGATGAAACCCAATTTTGCAGCACTCTGCAGAATGCTGCAGCAGACCTACTGAATAAAGCAATATAATTTCAATGGCAATTAGTTCCTTTTGTCATTCAGGAAAATGTGACACTGCCAGGATGAAGTGAATGCCAGTTTCCTGCATGACATAAGGGACTAATTGCCATTGAAATTACATTGCTTTATTCAGTAGGTCTGCTGCAGCATACTGCAGAGTGCTTTAAAAGTGGGTGTCATCCTGGGGAACGACACTGTATATTACAGTTTGTGCTGTAAGACCATAACATTTTATAAATAAAACGTTTACAAATAAAAGGAATGGTCCTATCAACACCAGCAATGGGACAAGTCCTGTCAATGCCAACAGCTTTAGCCATCAATGTTGTTCCAGGCAGTTTTAGTAGAATGCTCTGACTTGATAAAGAGATTACTGCCTAGCCTGCACCAGTCAATAAAACAGTGTTGCTGGCTGGCCCTGCTGCACTTTCTTAGGCCCCTTCCCCATGGTCGGTGACTTTTTAGCCTCCTCCCCAGATGAAGAGGAGGACGAAGAGTACAATCCTGACCTCCTAGATAAGGAAGACAATTTGGGGAGAAGAGGACCCCAACCTTCTGGCACAGAAACATTCCGCTGGATCAACTGTGTCCTCAGGGAGTGAAAATACAGTCCTTTACAGGCCCTGTTTCCTCTCAAGGACCCTACCTTCCAGGAATTAATGAGGCAGATCCTGAAGACTGACCTCCTTGGAGGAAGAAATATTCTTAAAAAAATCTCTGTGATTTCTTGGATGTGGAAAGTGCCTCCTCATTATTCATCCTTCCTATTCAGACTGCTCTAGAAGATGCTACCCTGAGTGCCTCACACAGGACCAGAACCTTACTGGCCCTCCCTAGGAAGACAGACAAGCAGTATCTAGCCCCATAGGGATAAAAAGTAGTATTTTACTCAGCTGGATATCGATTCAGTTGTAATCATGGCTTCATATGATTGGTCTTGGGCCCCCGCAGAGGATGAATACCAGACCTCCAGATAAGGAGCCAAGAAAACTGGACATTATGGGCAAGTCCACCTTCACCTCAAATTCTTTTGGTGTGCATATTGCCAATTACCAGGCATACCTGACTAAGCAGTAGAACGACGTGTGGAGAGAAATGGACCATATTGTCGGTGGTATGCCTGATAGACCTCACAAAGCAGAAACCCTTAACTGTGTGTCATAGGGCTCAGAAAGAGTTAAGCATCTCCGGTGATCTCTCTATAATGCCTTGGATGCTATAGACAGGGAAGCCATCTCTGGCATTTGCTTAAGATGCCACTCCTTCCTCCATGTTGCAGGATTTGCCCAGGATGTGCAACAGTCCATTCTGACTAATGCCCCCTTTGAGGGCAACATGCTTTTTGGTTTAGAAGTGAAAACCATTCTTAATGAGCTTGAGACCACCAAGAAGTCAGTGAGGACTATTCAGTCTTATCCCCAAATGACTGTCTGCATGGCTGTGGCAGATGCTCCTTTCATAAGTACACTTGCAGCTACACTTCCTGTGGTCAGGGATGTAGTTATGCATCCCAGAAGTAGCAATATTAGCAGCAGTATATAAGAACCCTCTCCACAAAGCCCCAAAAGGACATGGGAAGGGGCCACCAGCTATCCTTTCACCCCTCCTTCTGACTCTCTACCTTCCCTTTCAAACAAGAAGAAGTCCTAATGTAGTCTGACATATGTAGTAAGACCCTGCTGTTGCACTGCCCTGGACAGGAAAGAGTTAAAACCTACATTCTGTGTAGGCACGTGCTCGGTTTCAAATCACTTTCATAGAAACATAGAAGTTGATGGCAGATAAGGACCGCAAGGCCCCTCCAGTCTGCCCATTTACTTGGTTTACTTGGTTTGTTTGGGAACAAAGAAGGCTGAGACCCATCTAGATTTTCCCCCCACACTAGAGTGGGAACAATTCATATATCATGCTTCTTGGTCAACCAATTATCAATACCCTTTTTGAATGCTTCAATGTTAGTTGAATCCACCAATTCCTGAGGAAGTTTATCCCATAGTCTTGGTGCCCTTAGTGAGAAGAAGTTTAATCTAAGATTGTTTTTTGCCTTTGGAACCATAAATTGTCTAGTATGACATTTGGAACAATACGTCTGGTAACATAAGATTGTCCTCATTTATTCATTTATCAGGGTTTTTTTGAAGCTTATATGTTAAGAGTAAATCCCCCCTAATTCTTCTACTCTGAAGAGAATGTAAACCAGTAATAGATAATCTTGATTTATAGGGTATTTTGGTTAACCTGGGGATCATCCTGGTTGCACGTTTTTGAATTCTTTCTAAGTGATCAATATCAGACTTTATATAGGGGTTCCAAAAAGGGGACCCATAGTCGATAAGGGGTCAGACACAGGATCTATAGAGAGCAATCATGCACCGTTCAGTTTTGGTTACAAAGGATTGCTGAATTTGTCTAAGTAGTCCGTTAGTAGAATTAACCACTTTAGTGCAGTGATCAACTGATGTAAGTTTAGAATTTACTAGAACACCCAAGTCCCTTTCCACATATGTTGAATTCAGTAGTGAATTACAAATGTAATATTTATTTATGGGATTATGAGATCCAAAGTGCAAAACTACACATTTGTCAACATTAAATTCCATCAGGTTGTCAATAGCCCATTTTTCGATCAGCCGCAAATCGGAGTTGAAAGAGTCAAAATCCGATTGATTATTTACAGGGCCCCCAAGCTTTGAATCGTCGGCAAATTTAGACAGCCAGTTATTACTGGATACTTGCATATCATTTATATAAATATTAAACAAAACCGGGCCCAACACTGAGCCCTGAGGGACTCCACTAGTGACTGCACCCGAGTCAGAGAAGTGATTATTTAATATGACTCTCTGGGTTCTATTTGTCAACCATGCAGAAACCCAGTCAACTAGTTGGTTTGAGAAGCCAAGATGATACATTTTGTCAATAAGAATACTATGGGGGACTTTGTCGAAGGCCTTGCTGTAATCCAATAGAATAGCATCTAGTTGATGGTTGTTGTCCAGGCCCTGGCTAATAGTATTGTAGAACGATATTAGATTGGTTGTACAGGAGTGACTGGTTTTACACCTGTGTTGAGTAGGATCGACAGTATTAAGTTCAATCATTTCTTTTTCAAGAAATTATTTTATCAGTTTTTCCATTTCTTTTTCTACCTTATGAATATGCCATCGGCCTTTGCTCTGTCAATGGCCTATCTATTCATACTCATCTGTACATTCTCCTGGTACATTCTGTTCAACCGTCAGATTCTTTACTTCGCCTTACTGTGGAGAAGCCTCGGAAATTCTCCTCAGCTTTTCGTCGGTTAAAAGTGGTTTTTTGCCTCGGTTATTTCACTGATTTTTAAAAATATTAGTATTTTTTGTTTCTTTTCGCTGTCCCTCGGTACAGTTACAATTGCTGTTGGTTTTTTGCTATTGGTGGGTAAGTTCTCAGTCCTTTAGTGGTTGCCGCCCAACCGTTGGAGTACCGAGTTTTATTCCTTCATTTTCTTTCAAAATTAAGTCTGGTTAGCTCTGGTTAATAAAAAAACAAGGTTGTCATTTTTTTCCCAGACCGCTAATACTGGTCTATTAACCAGAACTATTTTGGTTCTTATCCAGCCTAACCACCTTTGGGATAAGTTAGATGGAGTCACATAAATCTAAGAAGAAAAGCGGTCCTACCGGTTTTCAACAGTGTATTGAGTGTGGGGAGACTTTTGCCAAAGTTGATCCCCACACTACTTGTGTTTTCTGCCTAGGGTTGGAACACTTACAGGCAGACTGTGACATATGCAAATATTTCCCTAAGTCAATGCTTGTCAGGCACCTTAACCAACTGAATGAGAAATTGGCCAACAAATCTGCTAACCTGGATGGCCGTACAGGTTCAGGTTCAAACGAACCGGAAGGGGCCCTTCTAACCAAGGCGATACCCTTCCTCCTAAACAAACTGTGGATTCAGCCCTTGAACCGACTTCTGCTAAGAGAAAAAAGAGAGAGAAACACACTGAACCGACTCCTAAGTCAAATCCGGTTGTAGTTCCGATCGCAGAGGAGATTGCTAATGCTATTTGCATTATACAATCCCTGCAGGCACCCAAACCGGTGATTTCTCCCGTAACTCCTCAACCGGTTCCAATCCCTTCATACCCCTTGGAATGTGATTATCCCTGGGACCCAGAATGTGAGCAGGATAATGAAGAGAAGGAGGACCTTTATGGTCCAATTGAACTGGAGGTTTCTCCTGAACATGAGGGAAGCATTTCCCCACCTAAACAGTTGGAGGATGCTCTCACTCATTTTTCATTTATGAAGAAGGTGGCCAAAACCCTTCGGTTACCGGTTCATGAATCTTCAGAGGAAGAGAAAGAACCGGGTTATGTAGAAATGATGGATGTCCCTGTCTCTAAAAGGGTGGTGATACCCATCCACAAGTCTCTGAAGAGACTAACTTTAAAAATCTTGAGTACCCCCACCTCTGTTCCTCCTGTGGATAAAAGATAGGAAGTACCCAGTAGCCAGAGAAGGTACAGAATTTCTGTCAGGGCACCCCAGCCATGTAGAGGTGGTTCAGGCTGCTGCCTGTGAGAAGGCAAGCATCCTATTAGCTTCCTACCCTCCTGAAAAAGTTCTAGGAGGATTGACTCCATGGCTAAAAAGTCTTACCTGGGGTCTTTGCTCATTGCCAGGCAGGCCTCTTACATGGCCTATGTGACAAGATATCAAAATAAACTGTGGGAGGCAGTTTCCTCTCTGGCAGCCAAACTTCCAGCTGAAGCAGCTGCTGATCTGGGAGAGATGGCAAGGAGTGGAATAGAGGCTTCCAAACAGCAATTCCACATGGCAGTGGATGCCAATGATTCAGCATCCAGGATTTTGGCTATCTCCATTTCCCTGAGAAGGTTTTCCTGGCTTAGAACCACAAACCTCTCTCAGGACACACAAACCAAGGCCTTGGATTGTCCTCTGGTCCAGAACTCCCTTTTTGGGGAGTAGAATGAGGCCTATATTCGGAAAATGGTTGAGTATAGAACCTCATATAGGAATGTTGCAGCCAAAGAAAAAGCTGCCACCACTCAGAAACAGCAAGGTCGGGGAGACAGAGGCAGGCCTTACCAGAGACCCTTGTACCAGGCTCTGGCCTTCCCTGTTTACCAGCAGCAGTGTGGTTATTTCAGGAGAAGGGGCAGGAGAGGTGCCACTCATCCTACCCCAGCTTCCCAGCCCAGGACCCCAGCTAAACAGACTCCCTGAGGAGTCTTTGGTCTCTTCTTTCTTCCAGTAGGGGTTAGGCTTGCCCACTACCTCCAGAATTGGCAGTCTATAACATCAGACAAATGGGTTCTGGAGGTAGTGGGCAAAGGCCTTGCTCTACATTTCATACATTTTCCCAGATTAAGAGCAAGGCTGTTCAAACCGGCTTCCACAGCAGAAATCTCCCTGCTGGAATCAGAAGTTACAATCCTACTCCAGGACAGGGCAGTAGAACCTGTCCCTCTGTCTCAAAGGGGAAAGGAGTTGTATTCAAGGTACTTCCTGACCTTGAAGAAAAATTGGGATTGACGATCCATTCTGGATTTGAGGTTCCTGAACAAAAACTTAACAAAACCAAAATTCAAGATGGTCACTTTGGCAATGATACTATCCACTCTCAGGCAAGGAGACTGGCTAGCATCCATAGTCCTCAAGGATGCTTATTTCCATATTCCTGTCAGGCAGTCACACAGAGAATACCTAAGATTCAGACTGCCATCAGGTCACTACCAATTCAGGTCCCTTCCCTTCGGTCTGACCTCAGCTCCCAGAGTGTTTACAAAATGCCTGGCAGTGGTAGTAGCACACTTAAGGTGTGTAGGAGTTTCAGTTTTTCCCTACCTGGACGACTGGCTGTTGGTGGGTCAGTCTCAACAGCAGGTTCTAGAAGCCCTAGCAGTCACATAGAATATTCTTCATTCATTGGGCTTCTTAAGAAATAC
Organism: Neoceratodus forsteri; assembly: GCA_016271365.2. Classification (NCBI taxonomy): domain Eukaryota; kingdom Metazoa; phylum Chordata; order Ceratodontiformes; family Ceratodontidae; genus Neoceratodus; species Neoceratodus forsteri. The sequence goes on from CM057451.1 coordinate 94,353,317, forward strand.
AAAGAAGTCAGTTCTGGAGCCAGTCCAGTGCCTGCAATTCATAGATGCAGAGCTGGACACAATTCTGGGAAGAGCAAAACTCCCACCAGACAGGGTGGAAAGCCTGGTGCAGCTAGCAGAGTCTTTCAGACTCCACTCCCCAAAGCCAGCCAGGTACTTCCTGTGGTTACTTGGGCACATGGCAGCCACAACAGCAGTGGTACCAGGGGCAAGGTTTCAGATGAGAGACATTCAGTTCCATCTGAGGTCTTTTTGGTCCCAGAGCAGAGATTCCTTGTCCAAACTGATTCCAGGAACTTCCACACTTCTCCTGGCTCTGCAGTGGTGGCAGGACAGAGACAACCTCAGGGTGGGTATTCCCTTTCTTCAGGAAAATACCACAATGGTACTCATCACGGATGCATCCCTTTTGGGCTGGGGAGCACACTTGGGGGAGCATACAGCTCAGAGTATCTGGTCCCCTCAAGAGCGTCTTCTGCACATAAATCTATTGGAACTCAGGGCATTGCTGCTGGCTCTTCGATCCTTTTCTCCCATGGTTCAGGGGAAGGTGTTGCAAGTCAGGACAGACAACACCACAACAATGTTTTACATCAACAAACAGGGTGGCACAAGGTCTACACTGTTGTGAACAGAAGCCATGAAGATATGGAATTTGGCTTACCCTCTGGAGGTGACTGTCAGCAGTTCACTCTTCTTGGGAAGGATTGTGTTCTGGCAGACTCTCTCAGCAGGATCAACCAGAACCACCACGAGTGGTCTCTGGATCACTTAGTTCTCAAGAGCATCTTCAGGCTTTGGGGCACTCCAGAGATAGACCTCTTTGCAGCCTCAGACAATCACCAGTTACCCCAGTATTGCTGCAGGCCTCCAGTTCTGGGCACAGTCCCACTGGATGCATTTCTGTCGAAATGGTCATGGAAATTCCTGTATGCCTTTCCCCCATTCCCTCTGTTACTCAGGGTACTGACCAAACTCAGGGGTCAGTCTGCAATGATGATCCTGATAGCTCCAGATTGGGCCAGGCAGCCTTGGTACTCACTTCTGGTGAACCTGGTGTCGACAAGCCTGATTTGCCTCCCCATGAGGTACGACCTGTTGACCTCATCCCAAGGGAGGATCATGTACCCCAACCTGGGATCCCTCAGACTGAAGGCTTGACTCTTGCAGAGTTAGAGTATGTTGGCTTGAATCTCTCCAACTCTGTCATGAATATTCTAAAGGTTGCCAGGAAGCCAGCCACTAGGAAAACATATTCATCCAAATGGAAGAGGTTCACTATTTGGTGCAACCAGTTAGGTGTGGAACCACAGGAGTTGGGCATTCCACTACTTTTGGAATATTTAGCTCATCTACATTCTCTAGGCCTTAGGCCTTTCACCCTAAGGGTACATTAGGCTGCAGTCTCTGCTTACTTGTCAGCAGGGAAAGCCTCTTCCCCAGCTTCTGACCCTATATTCAAAAGATTTTTCAAAGGGCTATTGCATTTACACCCTCCTCGTAGGGAGCCTACCCCGACATGGGGTCTAAATATTTGTATAGCTCAGTTGATGCAACCCCCCTTTGAACCTATGTTCTCAGCAGAGTTAAAATATGTGACATGGAAGACTGTGTTTTTAGTAGCCATCACTTCAGCGAGACGTATCAGTGAGGTACAGACTTTATCAGTGGAACCCAATTATATCTCCTTTCATAATGATAAAGTGGTTCTTAGAACAAACAGGAAATTTCTTCCCAAGGTGGTCTCAGAATTCCATCTTAACCAGTCCATGAACTTGCCTGTCTTTTTCACTGAACACTCCAGTTCAGAGGAGCACAGGCTGCATAGTCTGGATGTGAAAAAGGCTATCAGCTACTATCTGGATCTCACCAGAGACAATAGGAGTGACACTAGCCAGTTGTTCCTTACCTATGGAGAAGTGGGTAAGGGTAAACCTGCCACTAAAAGGACCATTGCAAGACGGATGGTGCCTTGCATTCAGTTGTGCTATCAGAAACTAGGGAAGGACCCCCCCCCCCGTAGGCCTCAGGGCTCATTCTACCAGGGGTACAGCTGCCACTACAGCAGCTGCAAGAGACATTCCCTTATCAGAGATCTGTAAAGCAGCTAACTGGAAAACTGTACACACATTTACCAAGCATTACAGCCTGGATGTTCAGGCAAGAAGTGATGCCAGGTTCGGAACAGCAGTATTGCAGAGCCTTTTTCCTAAGTAGGTTCTATGCCCTCCTCCAAGGGAACTGCTTGGTAGTCTGCATATGTCAGAATACACTAGGACTTCTTGTTGTTTGAAGAAAAAATTACTTACCACAGTAATGTTGTTTCTTCTAAAGGAGTCCTAATGAATTCTGACCTCCCACCCTGCCTCCCCTACCTGAACCTGGGGTCTCTGCACTCCAGCTTATGTGTTTTTATTGATTATTAAACTTTAGTTTTCTTAGAGGGCATCTGTGACTTGAGTCTTTTAGCCCATTTTGGGGTTGGTAGGGTCTTGGATAAGTTCCTGTGAAATGCTTTAGCATTTCCAAATTGTTTTTTCATCTGCCTTTGTCTTTTCTGGGTTGCTCGTAAGAATCCGACAGTTGACTAGAATGTACCAGGGGACAGTGATTTGAAACCGAGCGCGTGCCTACTTAGAATGTAGGCTTTAAGTCTTTCCTCTCCAGGGCAGTGCAACAGCAGGGTCTTACTGCATAAGTCAGAATACATTAGGACTCCTTTAGAAGAAACAACATTACTGTGGTAAGTAATTTTTTCTTCTGGATCTCCCATTAAGAACTTGGGTGGGGGGCAATATTCCTCTGTTTCTGCCCTAGTGGCAGACAGTGACACATAGAGATGGTGCCAGAGTTTGTCAGTTATGCCCTGGAGTTAGTGTCACCGCCCTCCAGAGACCCTTCCAAGGCCCTCTCACTAATCCCTCAAGCACTAAACTTAACCATCCTGAGGAAGGAGGTACAAATGTTGCTTCACAAAAGGGCCATCCAGTCAGTTTACCAGCACAAATAAACCAGGTGTTCTACTCCAGGTATTTCCTGGCATATTCTGGACCTCAGATGACTAAATAAGCATGTGGTATACAAAACGTTTTGCATGCTGTCCCTAGACTGCCTTCTCCCTCTCCCGTCAGAGGGAGATGAGATTTGCTCCCAGGCAGTGCCTCTGGTGGTTCTTTGGCTTCTGTTGGGGGGGGGGGGGGGCTACACTACCAAATATGGATCTTGGTCTTTGAATTGTTGGTGATGCCACATGTCATATTCCTTGCTTTGGTGGTTGCAGCTCTGTGTCAAGAGAAACTCTTTGTCTTTCTGTACCTGGAGGACTCGCTTCTGAAAGGAATTTCAACCGTCAAGGTGGAGTACACTTTGCACTGCACCAGACACCTGCAGTCTGGGGGCTTGATTCTCAAAGCTCCCAGCATGGTGCAAGGGGCTTGTGCCACAAAGAATAGCGCAAAGTGCAGCTTGTCCCAAAAGATGAGCTGGGAGTGATACTCAATGGCAGCCTGCATCAACCACAGGCTGCCTGCCCCAAATGGGGCTTGTGCCCAAAAATGGGCTGCGACATCGTGCCATGGCTGGTCTAAGGGTACTTAGTAAATTCTCCTCTGGGAGAGTTGCCCTGTTTGCAGCAATGTGCCACGGTCCCCCCTCCCTGATACCCCCCGCCAAAATGAGTGTATTATAAAACCCTGTGGTAGTATAGGGGCCCCTCCCCAATCCCCGATGCCCCCAAATGAATGTATTAAACAATCTCATGGTGATATAGTGGCCCCCCTTCCTGATCCCTGCCATCTCTGAAATTAATGTATAAACAAAAACCCTGGTGGTCTAGTGGACACCCCCCAGCAGTGCCCTACAACTCTGCTGTCCTCATCCAAAAACCGAGCTGGTGACTGGCGCAGCCTACCACTCACCACCACAACCAACCACTGACTGAGTTTTGAATCAGCACGTACTGTATATAGTATGCGCTCAGTGTATCCAGGAGAGGTTAAGGAGGTAGGTGATAGGGAGGGCAATGGCATGAGTGGAGAGATACAGGACTTTGGGGTCAAGACCCTCAGGGCTCCCAGCAGCAGAAATGGTGAGAGAGAAGAAGAAGAAAGGGGAGAAGGAGGTGGGGAGGAAGTAAAAGGGTAAGAGTGATGGGAGGAAGGGAGGAGGACAAAGAGAGGAGGGGGGGCATAGGAGGCAAAAATGAAGTTGAACAAGGAGGCAACTGCAGCAGAGTCAGAGACAGGAGAGTCACCCACCTTAAAAATGGGGGGAAGGGACTGGGACAGAGGAGAGAAGTGGGCAGGGATTACCTTCCTGAACTTAAATGGGTGGTTAAGGTTATTCTGCAATGTGGCTGCAAAGTGTTTAGACTTTGCAAGTCTAGTAGCTCTAGTACAGGCATTACAAAGAGCCGGGTACTTAGTAAGGTCAAAGGGAATCTAGTGGACTTGTAGGTCCACCACACAGTGTCACGCATGAGGTGACCTGCCATCAGTTCTTCTGAGATCCATGGGAGGTGAGATCATCGGACCCTGCCTTTTTAAGGGGGGGGGGGCATAATGATCCCAGGCAGGCATGAATTTGGAAGTGAAGAATTGGAGGGCATTATTAACATTGTCAGCAATAGAGATGGGGAACCAGTTGGTACCTACCAGGTCAGCATGGAGGGGGGACAAGTCCAGGAACCAGAAGGACCAGATCTAGATGATTTTGGTGGGAGCTTTGGGGCAATGAATCTTATGCACCCGGTAAACCATATAGTGGTCACTGAGGGCATCAGGGAGGGTAACAGCATCCACAGTACAATGGGGAGGACTCAGTCTAAGAGGGAGTCATTGAGAAATTTGAGACTGTGATCAGTGGGGTCAGAATTAAGTTGGGATAGTAGAAGTGATTTAAAGTTTAGGCAAAATTTACATAGATGTAGGAAAGCCAATTGAGGTTAAAATCACCTAGGATGAGTAACTCACCAGAAGAGGCATGGGAGGAGATGGTGGTGAGCAGCTCAGTGACTGATGGCAGGGACATGCCAGGACAGCAGTACACTCTGGCAATAAATATGGGAATAGAGAAGGGAGAGTTTAAGAAGAAGCATCTCATAGGCAAAGGGGGCAGACAGCACAGGCTCAAATTGGATGTTTTAGAAGAGGTAGATTGCTACACCACCACCCCTCTTCTCTTGATCCTATCAAACAGTGGTGAAACTGGAGATGGCAACTATCAAGGATCCTGGGGGAGAGCCCAGACTCCAAGATTGGCAACACATCATAGAATCACAGAATTTGCTGGCAGGTAAGGACCACTTGGCCCACCTAGTCTGCCCATTTAACCTTCCTATATCACCACAGATTCTACTTGATCTCCAGCCCATTCAGCCACCCCCCTTCCCTTTCCCTAAGATTCCCTTATGCCTATCCAATGTATTCCTGAACCTCACCACTGTTTTGACCTCCACTGTCTCTACTGGAAGACTGTTCCAGGAATCCACCACTCTTTCAGTGAATAAGTGCTTTCTCACATCTCTCATGAATCTACCCCCATCCAGCTTCTTATCATGCCCCTTTGTCCTTGGGCACCTTTTGTTCTGAAAAATACTTCTGTCCAGTACCGTATTTACACCCATGAGGTATTTGAAGGTCTCTACTATTCCCCTTCTCTCTTGTCTCTTCCGGGGTGTACATATTTATGTCCTTAAGTCTCTCCTCATAGAGTTTCTGATGTAGACCCTGCACCAATTTAGTTGCCCACCTGTGGACCAGCTCCACTCTGTCTATGTCCTTCTGGAGATGTGGTCTCCTGAACTGGACACAGTACTCTAGGTGGGGTCTTACTAGCAAGCTATACAGAGGCAATACCACCTCCCTCTTTCTGCTGGTGATACCCCTCCCTAAACCCCCTAGTATCCCACTAGCTCTCCCAACTGCCTTGTCACACTGCCTGGCCACCTTTAGGTAATCTGATACGATCACCCCAGGACTCTTTGCTGCTTGGTGGTCATCAGTACCACTCCTCCCATTTTGTATTATGCCCCTGGGTTTCTGTGCCCCAAGTGCATTACTTTGCACTTTTTCCCATTGCAACCCAACCACATCAGGTTTGAGGTTAACCATGAGTGGTTATAACTGATCAAGCTTAGGGAGGAGGCTGTGGTTGTTGACAGGGGGCCACTCTCAAACCTTAGGAGAGAGAGGGTATGACAGGGAAGGGTCAGGGTTGAGCTCAATATCACCTGCAAATGTTTGCAGCAAGGAGATGAGGAGCTTGACAGAGTCTATGAGACATTTGTGGGAAGAGGTGAGAGGAGGAAGAGGGAGGAGATTAAGGGAGGTTGGAGGGATGGAGGCATTTGAGGGCTTCAAGGTGAAGCTAAGGAGATGGAAGGAGACTGCAACCAGAATGCCAGGGAGAGTGGGGATAGGACAAAGAGGCAGGAAGGAGGAAGGAAGGAAGGGTGAGTGAGGGTGGGTGAGGATGAAGGTGGAGGGAGACTGAAGGAAAAGGTTGGGCTAGGTAGTAGTGGGGAGCGAGAGAGAGAAAGAAAGAGAGAAGGTTAGCAAGAAGGAAAGGAGGGAAAAGGTTATGTAACCCCCCTACAAATTGGGGTTTACTAAAATGTCTTCCTGGCTGCCTAATTCCCACTGTCAGGATGGTGTCCTGTGTCTGCAGTAGCTGAATGTGTCTGCATGAAAGTGCTATAGAAAGCCTCCATGCCTGTCTCTTTAAAAGAGTCATTATGCTGTGTTAGAAATTAGTCTGGGCTGGGTCTGAGTAGCTTAGGGTTCATGACCGGCCAAGTGAGTGGTATTTCTGCTCCATTCTGCAGTTGCTATATGCACAGAGGGAGCTCTGTTAGGAACTGTGTTCATTTACTGTTTATCTGCCTTATTAATAATGCTATAGAAGTTTGTTTAACCTGCCTTCTCTTGCAGCTTGGACTTTTTGCATAAGAGCCACCATTTTGGTTCTGGACTGCCAGAGTTGGACTAATCAAACCTCAGGGGACCTAAAATGGAGACTATCCCCAGAGGTCTTGTGGGATTGAAATCTGTAGGAATTGTAGTTTTTAAGGTTTGGCGCCTAAATGGACCCGAAGGGGCAGCCTTTGCTGTGACAGGCAGTTCCCTCAGCCAACCAAACCTTTTGGATCTCAGAAGAAATTCCCAGAACTGCCTGCAGCAGAGTCAGTTGTGAGCTGGAGTTTGGAGAGTGAACAACTCAAGCCATCCAGCAGCTGCTCCTGCATAGGAGCAAGGGAGAATCGGCGGGAAGGCTGCGCTGGCCTGCCTGTCACATCTTCCAGTGGGAAATCCTGTGACTGTGAAAGTTGGACTTAAATCTAATTCCTTTGTTTGAGATCTGAAGTCTGAAGAGAAAGAGAGTGATCAGTGCCTGAATTTGGGACTGAAGACTTGCTACAGAAGCAATCGACCTGCCAGGTACTGAAGTGAGTCGTGGATTGAGAGGTTTGCACAGAACGTCTGTTAAATTGCAACCGGACTTTACCCGAACTGTGACTAAGAATTGTGTTGCTTATAAGTGTGCTGAATGTGCTGTGTGGGTCGCAATTTGGTTCCCCACCTTCAAGTGTGTTATGCTAGCTGGAAGCTGCTCCAGCACTCTCATGGACTAAATCTGAACTGCCTGCTCTGGTCTGGGCCCTGCCATCTCGGCCTAGACTGCCACTCCCATCGTAGAGACATTTCCAACAAAAGACCTGCTCGTGGTTTCAGCTCCCTGCTCAGCACTATCAAACAGGTACCAACCACCTCGGTGAGTCAGTCGTGTGGGGCCTGCTTCACCTGGCAAACCAGAACACCATCCATCTTGTCAGTCCTGCCTCCTGGTCTGGGTAGCGTGAGTACCAAACAGGGTAGCTCCCTGCAACAAAGCTGCAATCATTGTGTGTCATCTGATTTATTTGTTTGGGTTTATTACAACGAAGTGAGCCATCCAGCTCTGGATTACAAATTCTGGGTTGATGTGCATGCTAATTGTTTTCTTTCCTAAAGGCCCCAACAACAGCTGTAAAGCTGGCCTACCCAGGCATCACTTCAGGAGAGCCTGCTTAACAACTGGGTACCCAGGGTTGTGTGACTGTATACAAGCAACTCACTGTGCGTGCATGTTCAGCCTGAATTAATCAGATCTGTCAATCATCCACTAGATTCATGCCCCCACCCTTGTTCACTTCCCCCTGAATAAATCAGATTTTGTTCTTTTTGCATTTAACCTGGCTAGTGTTTACCTTTTTGGTGGTGGTATTGTACTGCCATTGAACTGTTGCATTACAGGTCTTACTTTATAGGGGGTCTCCAGGGCAGTTGCAGACGATTCAGCCCTGGTGGTAAGTGCAAGGGATGTGAGCAAGTGATTACTGCCACATGGTACATGTGAATGTTTTGCTGCTATACTGTTTAGGCCACTAGAGGGGTTGGTGGGGGGGTTATACCATCCTGGATGGCTATACCAACAGCAGTTACGCTACCCCAGAACTATTCCTCCAGGTGGAGGCACCCATTCAACAAGCTCAGGCCCCTTAACCTGTGCCTAGGCACACAAGCAGGGCTAGTAGCCCTTAGGATAGTGTCACCATACCTCTCAACTGTCCCTGATTTTCAGGGATGTCCCTGATTTTGCCTCAAAATTTTACTCTGTCCCTCCTAAAAATTGTGTTTCCGTGACCAAACAGTGGGGGTTGTAAGCACAAAATAATGTTAAACATTAAAGTTACAGACTTGTTCTTACTTAGAAAATGCATTTTACACTAAGCCCCTTATTCTACCAGCTTCCTGAGCAGATATCTCCAATTTTGAACATGGGTCCCTGATTTTGGTCCTTTGTCCCTGATTATTTTAAGCCTTGTCCCTGATTTATGAGGAAGGAGATTGAGAGGTATGAGTGTCACCTAGGGGTTACAGTTAGGAGCAGTATAGTGGTAGAGTAACAAAGCAGAACTCATCGTACAGTTTACACTACCCAAGATGGGTAGTGGGAGTGAGCTTCACCCAACTGGAGCCGAAGCCGAGTAAGGTGGATGCAGGTTTCACCTAGATAGGGATGACACCTTGACAGAATGGAGGAATGTGAGCTTTACCCAGCTAGAGAGGAGGCCAGAACTCAAAATTTAGAAATGGGAAGGCGTTGTCGAGGTACAGGTCAGGAAGCATAGGAAAAACCAGGAGCAGATGTAGAATTCGCAAAAAGTCTTCCTCAATTCACCTAGTAAAATTCATGCACTTGGGGCAAATTGCAAAGTACGCACTCTGCAAATACTCACTGTAGTGGGAAGCACACAAAATCACGACAAATCGTCCATGAATTTTAAATTTGCTACATACCTACCCAGCAGTGGCCTGATTGGCCCGACAGGATCCTGTCAAATATTGGATCAGCTGCTAGGTAATGCTGCGAGATGCACGAGTGCTTTTTAAAAAGTGCTGCAAAGTTAAACCATACCCCTTTCAGACACAGACACTCCCGACTGGAACAACTCACTTAGAGGGGCAGACCAACAGTTAAACCCCCAAAAGTGTACCCGAGCAGTCCAAAAATAAGAATCCATGTCCAGACCCGTTAGCAGCCCAACTGGCCCGACAAGACCCCTTCCAATATGGGATCAGCTGTTAGATAATGCTGGTACGCATTTGTGGCTGTCAGATTGACTAGATGTAGTGCATCATACTATCAAGACAACAAACCCGGACTGTCGTATAGTGGTGGCCAAAAATGGAAGTGCTGCCTGGGGTAATGCTCTCTCACAATGTTTCATGCCAGCATCAACACAGATACATAAAATTTGGTGGCAGAAAAGGACTACTCAGTCTACCTAGTCTGCCCGGATGTTCCCTTCCTAGCCTCTCTTCACAGACCCTGACTGGTGTTCGTTGACCCTTCCCCTCCCTCTGTATTATCTAATATACCACTGTGTATATCCCATCCATTTTTGAAGCTCCCCCATTGTTTGGCTTCCATCGCTTCTGTCGGCAAACTGTTCCAGGTATCAACTACCTTTTCGGTGAAGAAATATTTTCTCACATCATTCTTGAATTCCCCCCTCAAGCTTCATTGCATGCCCCCACTCCTGGTGCTTGCTTTCACTTGAAAGAGACTCCCCACTTGTACCCTGTTCTCTCCTTTTAGGTATTTGTAGGTCTCTATCATATCCCCTCTCTCTTTTCTTCTATAGTGTATATGTTTAGTTCCCGTAACCTCTTCTCAAAGGGCTTTTCATGCAAACCATAAACCATTTTAGTTCCCCCTCTGGACCACCTCCACTCTATGTCCTTTCTGAGGTGTGGCCTCCAAAACTGAACACAGTGTAACAGGTATGATCACACCAGTGAGGGATATAATGGCATAACCATCTCCATCCTCCTACTGGAGATTCCTCTCCCTATGCAGGGATACTGAATGAATATTTCTGCTCAGTATTCACAATGGAAAAGCAGGGGGAGATACCTAATCCAGTCAATAGAAGCACTCTGGATAGGGGGGTTGATAGTAGTCCTTTCACAGAAGAAAGGGTTCTGAAAGAACTCTTAAAAATTGAAGGTAGATAAAGCAATGGGGCCTGACAGGATTCACCCCAGAATTCTGAAAGAACTAAGGGAAGAACTAGTAACACCACTGACTACCCTTTTTAATAAATCATGGGAGGATGGTGTGGTACCTGAGGACCGGAGGAGGGTGGATGTGATTCCCCTTCACAAAAGTGGGAGCAAGACAGAGGCAGAAAACTACAGACCTGTCAGTTTGACCTCGGTGATAGGGAAAATGATGGAATCACTTCTGAAGGAAAGAATTGTTGAGTACCTAGAGGCCAGTGGGGCACAGGACCCGAGGCAGCATGGATTCACAGCAGGAAGGCCATGTCAGACAAATCTAATTAATTTCTTTGACTGGGTGACCAAAGTAGTAGACCAGGGAGGGGCTGTGGACATGGCCGACCTAGACTTTAGCAAGACATTTGACACAGTCCCACACAAAAGATTAATAAACAAATAAGCCAGCCTGGGAGTGGGTCCAGGGGTGGTAGCTTGGGTAAAACACTGGCTGGACAACAGGACACAGTGGGTAATAGTAAATGGAGTCCACAGTGAAGAAAGGGGTGCTACTAATGGGGTACCGCAGGGTTAAGTACTGGGGCCGGTCCTTTTTAATGTCTTTAAAAGTGACATTGCAGAGGGACTGGAAGGGAAAGTATGTCTCTTTGCAGATGACACAAAGATCTGCAACAGGGTTGATACGCAAGGTGGGATGGAAAGGATGAAAAGGGACTTGGCAAGGTTGGAGGAATGGTCAAATGTATGGCAGCTTAGATTCAATGTAAAGAAGTGCAAAGTAATGCACCCAGGAAACAAAAACCCAGAGGAAGAGTACACAATGGGGTGAGATACTGACAACAACAAAAATGGAAAGGGACCTGGGGTTAGTCATATCAGATGACCTAAAGGTGGGCCAGCAATGTGAGAAGGCAGTAAGGAGGGCTGGGGGGATACTGGGCTGCGTAGGGAGAGGCATCACCAATAGAAAACAGGAAGTTGTTGGCCCTCTGTACAGACAGTTATTAAGACCACATCTGGAGTACTGTGTACAGTTCTGGAGACCCCATCTCTGCAAAGACATAGACAGGGTGGAGGCTGTCCAGAGGAGGGCAACCAAAATGGTGCAGGGTCTGCACCAGAAAACATATGAAGAAAGACTAAAGGAGCTTAAGATGTATAGCCTCGAGGAAAGGAGGGAGAGGGGGGATATGATAGAAACTTTCAAATACCTCAAGGGAATCAGCAAAGTCCAAGAGGGTAGCATCTTTCAGAAAAAGAGATGTGCAAGAACAAGTGGGCACAATTTGAAGATAGAGGGGGGGACGGCTCAGAGGTAATGTGAGGAAGTATTTCTTCACAGAGATGGTTGTAGATGCATGGAATGGCCTTCCTGAGGAGGTTGTAGAGTCAAAAACTGGGGGAATTCAAGAATACATGGGACGACATAAGGCAATTCTAGTGGGGGTAGGAGGAAGTAGGCTGTTGGTTAACTAGAATCTTCAGCTTGTCCGTTAGGTAGGGAAATGAGCAGATTAAGTGGGCCAAGCAGTCCTTATCTGCCATCAAATTCTATGTTTCTATGCAGCCCAGCATTCTGCTATCCTTACCCACTGCTTTATCACACTACCCTGCCACCTTGAGGTCCTCAGATAAGACTACCACTACTGTAAATCCCTTTCTTGCTTGGTGTCTGCTAGTACTAGACCCCTCATTTTATACTCAACACTGGGTTTTTATGTCCTAGGTGCATTACCTTGCACTTTTTGGCACTGAATTTCAACTGCCATGTTTTTGACCATTCTTCAGGTTTTTCAAGATCCGTTCACATTTTTTCTACCCCTTCCTGAGTGTCCACGCTATTATAGATTTTTGGTGTCATCTGCTAAAAAGTATACCTTCCCTTCCAGTTCATCTGCAATGTCTCCTGTAAAGATACTGAAGAGGACTGGTCCCAGTACTGACCTTTGTGGTACCCCACTAATTGCACTTCCTTTTTTAGAATGAGTGGCGTTAACTACCACCCTCTGTCTCCTATCCTTTCGACAGTTCCTTTTTTTTTACTCAGCTCTATTGAAAAATGGCAGGACCGGATAACATTGCACTTGGTCAGAATGTGGACATAGTGTACAATGCATTACAAAACTATCATACCTTGTTAACATGGCATGTCACCACTTACAGTGTGGGGTATACCGTTTCAGAAGTTTTAGTCACAAATAGAGTTTGGAATTTCAGTTGAAGTACATTCTGAGCCTCCGCTCAGACCCCGTACCTCTGGGTTTACTGTAATGTTGACCGAATAAGTATTACTTATGATTACGTACAACTTATGATAACACCTGATTTGTCTGAATACAAAGAGGAAGCATAGTGGAAATAAAACCAGATAAAATAAACAGTCAAATATTAAAATTAACTTGGTGCTGTAGTGGTCTATCACTATGTACTTTATAAGGCACATTTGAGGGACTTCCGGTGATGTCATCGGCAACTTGGAAGCCTAATCAGAGAGCTCCCTTTTTCTGGATCCATAAAACCATTTCCACACAGCTGAATCTTGTTTAATTTCGACGAAAATGGATAAAATAAACCGTGGAAATACATCTAGAAGGAGATCCCGATTCAAAAATCCAAAGGAGAAGCGAGATCACTTGGGATTGAGCCCGGCAAGTTCAGCTGCGAGCGGGAAGGAATCTCCCCTAAGCGAGGCGGGAGGCGATACCGAAGCCGAAATGGATAGCCCCTCTAGATCGAGGTTTGAAACACTCCTGGCAGAGATAAAACAATTCAGATGCGAAACAAAACTCGAGTTCAGTAAATTACACACGGATTTAACTAAATTAGAAACCAGGGTCTCAGGAGTGGAGGATCAAGTGTCGACAGCGGAGGATGACTTACGGCAGATCTCCAGAGCAATCGAATACTTAATTCAACAAAATGAAAGCATCTCAGCTAAATGCCTTGACTTGGAGGCGCGTTCCCGAAGAGACATCAGGATCTATGGCCTCCCAGAATCAGCTGAGGTTGGGGAAATGAGCGATTTTATCGAGGATTTACTACACCATGTTTTAGACTTACTACAACCCTTTACTTTTAAGATTGAAAGAGTACATCGAGCACTTGTGCCTAAACCAACTTCTCCCACAGCCAGACCACGCTCGATAATAGTGAAATTCTCGAGCTATCGAGACAAAGAAAAGATTCTACGAGCAGCATGGAAACAAGGCCCGGTGGAATACAATGGGGCCAGACTCATATTCGACCAGGATTACCCCCAGCTGATTCAACAACAATGGCAGGCTTATGCACCTCTTCTTAGATCAAGGTTAAATTTCAGACGCCCTACCCCTCGCGACTCCGAGTGAGCTGGGATACAGGAACCGAGGTCTACCACATGGCAGAAGAGGCGTTCCAGGCTTTCAGAGAATGAGGACATGACGTTGTGTTAGCCGCCAGATGCAGAGATCCAACTCCCGTGCTACAGAACCCCTGGTGGATAAGCAGCTCACGGAATGGAAGCAGAGAGGGAAAGAAGCTGGCAGACGCCACCCTGAAGGACATTAAAAAGATGTTATACCATTTAACACACACCCAGAGCTCTGAAGACCTTCAACAGAACAGCCATCCAGATACCTGAAGGAACACTTTTCTCAGTGAGGTCTTTCCTTTTGTATCCTGTGGGCCTCTCTTATGGTCTCCCCATCTCCGCGGAGACATCTTGCTGCACCAAAACTTTTCGTCTTACTGACTCTCTTAGTCATACTTGATATCATTTTAAAATCTGTTACTTAAACCAGAAGGGGTACTTATTCTGGAAATGTCATGGGGGTGGGAGGCGGGGGGTGTGAGGACACGGTTCAATAGCTAAGGCCACGCAGAAGACATGGGGGAGGGGGCGGGGGCAGCTGACATCCTGCGCTTACAACAGCCCTTTTCATGGTCCTTCATGACGCTAAGCTCGCTCGAGCGAAGCTGATGAAAGAGTTAGTGAGCCGTAGAAGAGGGCAAGCTTAGCAATCTGGGAAGCAACATACAAGATGGAAGATCTGGAGGCTGTCATGGTACAGTCAGACCTGGACATTGTGGCCATCACTGAAACCTGGTGTAATGATAACCACGACTGGGAGATGGCCATACCTGGCTACAACATATTCAGAAGAGACAGAGCAGGCAGGAAGGGAGGAGGGTGGCACTGTATGTGAAAAATGACATAAGGGCCACAGAGATCCAGGAGGAACAAAATGGGGAGAGATACTGTGGGTTAAGCTGGAAAGGAAATGGGGACAGCCATCCGCACAGGTGTGGTCTATAGACCACCAGCCCAGGAGGAAGAAACAGATAGGAGCTGATGCTAGCCATCCAAAGGATGGCAGACAAGAAGTGAGTAGTACTGGTTGGAGACTTCAATATTCCAGACGTGGACTGAAGCATCCCAGCAGCAGCATCAACTAGGAGCAGATTTATCCTGACTCCTTCAGGGTGCCTTCCTCAAGCAACTGGTCATGGAACCAACTCGGCAGAAGGCAATATGGACCTTGTGCTCACAAACAGGGACAGTGTGATGGGGGTAACAGTGGGGGAGCACCTGGGAAACAGTGACCACCAGTCATTGTGGTTTGAAATCACAGAAAGAGCAGAACCAAACCACACAAAAACACGTATCCTGGATTTTAAGGGGGCAGACTTTGGGAAAATGGGGAGATACTTGAAAGAGGCATTAAGGGGAATGGGACAGGAATCAGGGGTTGAGGAACAGTGGGCAGTATTTAAAATGGGGATTACAAGAACAACAGAATTATGCATTAAGCAGGTTAGCAAGAGGAAAAGGAAGAGAGACCATTATGGTTTTCCAAGAGGTAGCAAAGAAAGTGAAAGCCAAAAGATTGCATTCAGGCAATACAAAAGACACAGGCAGAAGGGGATAGGAGAAGTACCAGGAGAAGCAAAGGGAGGCAGGGAGGTCAGTAAGGAAAGCCAAAGCTCAGACAGAAGAACACATTGCAAAATCAGTGGGTAGAGGGACAAAACCTTTTACAGGTACATAAGTGAAAAAGAAAGACAAAGGAGGGATAGTGAGACTGAAGGGGGAGGATGGGGGCGCGGTGAGGATGACAACAGTAAAGCTGACATATTGAACAGGTATTTCTGTCAGTCTTTACTGAAGAGGAGGGTAATGGGTCTGAAGGAGTACAAGGGGTGAGAATGGTGCAGAAATGGACACAAGTCCCTTTACATGAGAAAGGGTCCCGAAGGAACTGGAAGTAATAAGAGTTGATAAAGCAATGGGGCCAGATTGGGTGCATCCCAGGGTCCTTAAAGAACTAAGAGAGGTGGTGGCTGAACCTCTGGCTATCCTGTTTAGCCAATCACTGGAAACAGGGGAGGTACCCAAA
Organism: Neoceratodus forsteri; assembly: GCA_016271365.2. Lineage (NCBI taxonomy): Eukaryota > Metazoa > Chordata > Ceratodontiformes > Ceratodontidae > Neoceratodus > Neoceratodus forsteri. The sequence continues at coordinate 94,369,254 of CM057451.1, forward strand.
GACTGGAGGACAGCAGATGTAGTCCCCTTATACAAAAGTGGGAACAAAGAGGAAGCAGGGAACTACAGACCAGTCAGCCTCACCTCAGTAGTGGGAAGATCATGGAAGCACTACTGAAGGAGAGATTGGTGGAACATCTGGTTGTCAATGGACTACAGGACCCAAGGCAGCATGGTTTCACCAGGGGAGGTCATGTCAGACCAACCTCGTTGAATTTTTGACTGGGTGACTAGGGAGGTGGATCAGGGGGAGGCAGTGGACATGGCCTATCTGGACTTCAGCAAGGCCTTTGACACTGTGCCACAGAAGACTATATACACAAACTGGGGAATATGGGTGTGGGCAGGACAGTAGTGTGGTGGGTAGGTAACTGGCTGGGTGGCAGGACACAGAGGGTGGTGGTAAATGGCTGTCACTCCACAGAGGGAAGAGTGACCAGTGGGGTACCACAGGGATCAGTGCTGGGACCGGTCCTATTCAACATCTTCATCAGTGACATTGCGCAGGACCTAGAAGGCAGAATTTCACTGTTCGCTGATGACACAAAGCTCTGTAACAGAGTAGACACACCAGAGGGTGTAGACAGAATGAGAAGCGACCTGCAGAAACTTGAAGAATGGTCAGGGGTTTGGCAGTTGAAATTGAATGCAAAGAAGTGCAAGATAATGCATATGGGGCACAAAAACCCTGGCACAATATATCAGTTGGGGGGTGAGAATATAGCATGCACCAAGCAGGAAAGGGATCTTGGGGTTGTCATCTCTGATGACCTCAAGGTAGGGAAACAGTGTGACAAGGCATCAGGTAAAGCAAATAGGATGCTGGGATGTATAGGCAGGGGCATCACCAGCAGGAAAAGGGAGGTCATAATTCCGCTATACAAGACACTAGTGAGGCCCCACCTGGAGTACAGTGTAAGTTGGAGACCATACCTACGTAAGGACATAGACAGGGTGAGAAGGTTCAGAGGAGGGCAACAAAGATGGTGCATGGATTGCATCACAAGTCCTATGAAGACAGGTTGAAGGAACTGAACATGTACTCCCTGGAGGAGAGGAGGGAGAGAGGATATGATAGAGACATACAAGTATCTTACAGGAGGAACAGGGTGCAGAAAACACTATTTTAAGCGAAAAAAGATGTTCCAGGACTAGAGGGCATGGGATGAAGTTGGAGGGAGGACGATTCAGAGGAAACATGAGAAAGAATTTCTTCACAGAACGGTGGTGGACAAGTGGAACACCCTGCCAGAGGAAGTGGTGGGGGCTGAAACAATCACGGGATTTAAGAATGCATGGGATAGACATAAAGGAATTCTGGAGGTCAGGGGTAAGGGACAACAGACTTCTAGGAAAACGAACTGAACTTACAAGCTCAAATGGGCAGACTGGGTGGGCCATAGGCCCTTATCTGCCGACACTGTCTATGTATCTATGTATCTATGTACTGTTTTAAAATTTAGGGTGACAATAAGGAACTTCTTCTTGGTTGGGATTTAAATTTAGTTAACGGACTTTGCACAGTCCAGAGTCCCCTAGCGATGCATATAAGGGAACAGAGGAAAAGACAAAAAGGAAAACTGACACTGTAGGCAACATCAGAGGTCCAAGAGAATCAATCTGATATATTGGGGAAGGGCCTCGTGCTCTTGGGGGAGACTGGCTCACGGAAGAAAATCCTGTAGTCAGCAGCTAGCAGACTGAGCATCCACAGCTAATTTGGATACGTATCCCAGCATTTGAGCAATGTTCCCCAGGTGATAAAATGTGGAGGATACCCCTGTGTACCCATCCTCCGATTAAAGCATAACTTCAAGGGAAATGAGGAAGCAGGCTCGGAAGTGCAGATCCCCATGCTGCGGGGTGTGAGGTCAAAAAGGGTACCACAGAACGTGATAGTCCATCGCAAGGAGGTCTGAAATATAAACTACAACTAAATGAGGAAGGATAGGCATGCACATGGAGGAACGTAAGGTTTAGATTTGAGCCGTCTACATGGTTTAATATGGAAAGAGCAGGGGAGGGTTGGGGACTGCCCACTGCTGCATAAGCGTTACTTAGAAGACATGCATGAATGGAGGGGGCTCGAGCAAAGACAGAAAGTCAATACCTTGACAGGGAACGAGGGAGGGGGTCCCCATCCCCCCCAAAATTCCTACCATGATATTATGTTTTGAATGAGACTAAAAGCCTCTATGTGGCCTCACTAGTGGGATGGCATCACCATGAGGAACTTAAGATATTAAATTATAAATTAAAGGCTCCGAACAGAGGAATAACAGGGCCCCCCCCCCCCGTTTAGCATCCTCTCATTGACGAGGGCGACATGAGGAGAAATGAAATAGCGGCTCCTCGGTGTTTACAGCCGACCCCCCTTTTCTGTTGATGGTTTATTATTTTTTTTTCCTTCTTTCTACAGGAAAGAAGGAGAGAGGGGTGGAGGAAGAAAAGGGAAACAGAGAGTAAATGGACTCTACCTAAACACCTCTCCAGTCGAGTTGTTTATTCAGGCATGATCATGTTCATCTTTAATGATACATAGGACGGCTCTCTGATACCCCTCGAGGGGAATTAGGAGATACTTCAGAGGGCTAATTAAGAGGTCTTGAGGCACATAACAAGCTAGCAGAATCTTCAGACAGGGGGAATCTCCAATCTATATTAGTTAAGATTGGATATGGATTCAGGGGGAAGGGATAAAAGGGTGGATGGGTAAGTTGGAAGCTACACGAAGATGGTGTAGTAGGGGGGAAACTGCCCACATCATCCATCTTAATAGGAATGTTGCTGTTGATGATATGCCATAACACCTGGCTAGGACTCAATCATCTCAGAGTCCAGGAGGAACGGGCTGTACATACGGCTCCTTTCCCTCCACAGCGAGTGTGGTTTACTTGATCTTACAGGGAACAGAATACGCTGTTCTCCTACCTTGGGAGTCACGTTGTAAATAGAGTTTATAAGGAGGTACAAGTTGCTCAGTTAGGGGCACCTCCCAGGTTACATGAGTTTGTGTATTATGTTTGTGTTGATGCGAGGTTACATAGTTTAATGTTACGCATACAGATACATAGGCAAACCGTTTATATTTACCAAGAGAAGATTCAGGGCTTGTTGCATCTCTCAGGGCAGTGGAAAGACAGGAAGGGGACGAGAGAGAGTAGAATGGTGAGGAGAATGTCAAAGAAACCACTAGAACAGAGGGAGTCACTCCCTGTGTATCAGAAGGATAGTATACCTTCACACATAAATGGGGGATAGTAAAAAGATTAAAATCAGTTCGCACAATGTTAACGGACTCAATAATCCTGTAAAGTGTTACAAAATTATGTCTACCTTGAAAAGAGAGAGCCCTTCCTTTATTCTATTGCAAGAAACGCACCTTAATAGATTTGAACATCAAAAATTGGGGAAGTTTGGATATGACAAGATTGTTGCGGCCTCCTTTGGAAAAGGGAAGAGAAGGGGGGCGGCAGTGTTGGTTGCTAAAGGGACTCAATTTCAGAAAACTAATAGTTATGCAGACCCAGAAGGCTGGTTAGCTATTCTTGTAGGAACCTTGGAGGGTACACCTATCACTCTGGCCTCCCTATATGCCCCACCAGGCTCTACGAAAGAGATTATTGGCTCCCTGCTTCATAGAATTTTGGAATATCAGGTTGGAACGCTGGTGGTGGGTGGAGATCTGAACCGATCTGGGATCAAAAAGATACATCTAGAGAGCAAGCTTTTAGACAGACCTCGGTGGGCAAATTAATTAGGAGACACTTAAGGGGAGCATTCTGGATAGATGCCTGGAGACACCAGAATGCTAATAAAAGAGAATGCACCCACTATTCATATCCACATGGCTCATATGCTAGGATTGACTACATTCTAGTCTCAGGAGAACATCAAGACCAGGTCCTGGAATGTAGGCATATCCCATCGGTTCTGTCAGATCATGCCCAGGTATGTATGACCCTGAGTTGGAAGGCCAAAAAAGGTCAGTCCCTCTGGAAATTCAATAACTATTTTTTAAACTTGAAAGAGTTTACGGATATGGCTAAGAATAGACTATCACAAATCCAAATGGACAATGAGTCTGCGGAAATTCCTGACACTGTTATGGGACACTATTAAGGCAGTGTTCGGGGGGATTGTATTAAATTTGCTGCACATTTTAAGCGACAACAAAATAAGCTTATGGAACAGCTACAAGGGCAGCTACAGAACCTGTTGGATCAGGCTGCAGCAGGAAAGGCCTCGATACAACCAGAAATTTTGAAGGTCAAACAGCAGATCCAGAGAATTATTGATATAAGAACAGAGCAGACATTGCAGCGTTTAAGGCAGAGGTGTTACGAGTCTGGTCCTTGAGCTTCTCGCCTACTGGCACATAAACTTAGACGGCAGATGGCGGAGAACACAATCACACAGATTAGGGACCCCAGGACGGGAAGCTTGTTAAAGTCCTTGGAAAAAATCCTATTGAGCTTTAGGGAATACTATACAAACCTTTATAGGTCAGATCATTCTCCAGAAAGCGAACGGATTAAATCCTACCTAAACAAACTAAAGTTGCCTGAGTTGCCACAGGAACTTAGAGATTCCCTTGACTCCCCCATATCTTCATCAGAGTTAGCGGCCGCAATCAAGAGGCTAAAAACTAAGAAATCACCTGGCCCGGATGGGTACACCTCCGAGTTCTTTAAATTCTTTAGAAAGGAGATAAATAATCCGCTGATGAGGGCCTGCAGACTAGCACAATTGGGGGAAGACTTGCCAGACTCCTGGAACTATGCAGTCATTTCGAGTATCCCCAAGCCAGGAAAGGATTCCACTCAGTGTGGGTCCTATCGCCCTATATCTGTACTGAATATTAATTATAAACTCTACGCCCCGATACTGGCGAGGCGACTGGAGGGGATCCTTCCCAAGTTAATTAACTGTGATCAAACAGGGTTTATTCCAGGCAGGCAAACACAAGATAATATTAAAAGGACACTACATGTAATGTACCATGCCGCTCGGTCGAGGGCCCCCTGTATGATTCTAAGTTTAGATGCGGAGAAGGCCTTCGACTGGGTGGCATGGAAATTTTTGGGGTTAACTCTGGACAGATTTGGATTCTCAGAAGCCTTTATAAAGATCATAACCAAGATATATTCTAAGCCAAGGGCTTATGTAAAAACAAATGGCAAAGTCTCCCACCCAATACCTTTGCAGCTTGGCACTAGGCAGGGTTGCCCTCTTTCCCCCCTTCTCTTTGCCTTGTATCTTGAACCGTTGGCCCAAGCCCTGAGACAGGAAGAGGAGATACAAGGATGGGATTTGGGGGGGGGACGCATAAACTTGCCCTTTATGCGGATGATCTCCTGGTTTATCTTCGGGACCCAGAACACTCATTGGAAAAGCTGTGGGATGTCCTAACAGAATTCAGTCTTTTAGCTGGATATAAGATGAATATATCTAAGACAGAGGCCTTAAAAATGCATTATGAGCCATCAGAGCAAATCAAGCAGAGGTTTCCTTTTAAGTGGAACCTTACCCATATCAAGTACTTGGGGTACAACTGGGATTTCAGATAGATAATTTATTCCCACTTAACTTCACTCCAATTTTAGCAAACATTAGGTTGGAATTGGAGCAATGGTCATCTATTCCCATTTCCTTGACCCAGAGAGTGGAGGCCATAAAAATGATAATTCTCCCCAAACTCCTATACCTGCTTCAAACAATCCCTATCAGAATACCGGACTCATATTTTAATTCGTTGAACAGGGTGGTCTCTCGTTTTTTGTGGGGTCCACATAAACCCAGGATTCGGCTCTCAGCCCTCCAGATTCCGAAAAAGGCTGGGGGCCTTTCATTACCTAATTTTAAGTTATATTATCTTGTGGCTCAGCTGAGGACGGTCATGTACTGGTTAGATAATTTATACATTTCAAAATGGAAAAATCTAGAGCTTATGGAGGGGGCACTCTCTGGCCTGAACAATCTGCTCCTCAGACAAGGGAAGGGACCTTGTTTGGGTCAATGGGAGAATCCTTTCACAGCACTCACGCTAGAATTGTAGTATAGCATTTTAAAAGACAAAAGGGCCAAAAACTGGAAATTCCTGCTGCTGTCTATTCCATATCCAGACACCTTCTCTCCTGGAGCTTGGGACAAAGGGTTTAAGAGATGGGAAGCAAGGGGTTAGCATCTAATCTGGCACTTCATAGATGATGGAGAGATTGCTTCCTTTGAGGCTCTAGTTAACAGATACGATATCCCTTGGCAGGATAGATTCAGATACTTCCAAATTAGGAACTTTGTAAGAAGGCTTGTCTCAGAGTTTAGCTGGGGGACTGTCTCACCCCCCCAGATTGCCTTCACTTTTAAAAAAGCGATAGAAGGGGCACCCATCAGGACACATATTATTTCCAATTTATACAGGGACTTATTGACATGGAAAGGGGACACTACGGAATCTATAAAGAGGGCCTGGGAAAAGGACTTGGGCAGTCAAATTTTGGAGGAGGTCTGGATATGGGCCCAATCTAAAATACATTGGGGTCTATCAGCCATTAGCTGGCAGGATTTTTCCTGGAAAATCTTTATCAGGTATTTTTGTTCCCCAAAGATTATAGGGCAGATTCTGTCTAGTAACCAGGCAGAGTGCTGGCGGAAATGTTGGCAGACGCAAGCATCATATTTACACATGTTATGGAGTTGTCCAGCACTTTCTACCTTCCTGTTGGATTTGCAACAAGCCCTAAGGATAATAATTACCCGAGACTTGATATTATCCCCCACGTGTTATTTGTTCTTAGAGACTCCGAAGGAATTTAAAGATCCTCTTTCAATTAAGTTTCTGAAAATAGCTTTTTTAGCCGCCCAGAAGGTTATAACCAAGAACTGGAAGTCTCATATCCCTATCACCTTAAATAAATGGCAGGAAATTATGATAAACATATATAGGATGGAGGCACTGTCAGTTGCCTTGAATAAAAGATTACCCCAATTTGAAATCTTGTAGAGACGCTGGGTCTTATACATGGCAGGGGAAAGGCCTGATTTAATTCCTTAATATAAGGAGTTCTTACTAAGGTAGTACAGGCCCTTCACTGAGAATTATTGGTCTTTATATGCAATTTATTGGAAATAGAGAATGAAGACCCCAGTTCAACATAGGTTCCTTGATCATAAATTATAAAAATTGATTGCAGGAGATATTACTTGCAGTTATGATGACCTGTATGTGTAGGCAACCAGTTGATCCATGCAGCTACCCATTATATCTTTTGATACTCTTGATCAATTTCATGAATATATGAACTCACCTATGAAAATTCCTTTGTAACTGTTTATGATGGAAGGATGAATGTAATCTGTATGTATTTTATTTATAAAATCAATAAATAAAGAAAGTTTTAAAAAAAATAAGGCACATTTGCACTCTCAACTAGCTAGTGGGATTCCTAAGTGAAAGAGGAGTAAGGTCTAGTAGGAGGTGGGCAGGAAGAACTAATTGCACTCATTCTGGGCCATCAGGGCTTCAGGGAAGCCTTGTAGCAGGCTCTACTGAATGTGTGAATGGAATCTCAGGCCACCCCACCTTACTATGTGGCTCTGGTCATCAAGGCGCCCATGTCTCCCTATATGCCTCCCAGGGGCCCAAAGGGCAGTGTTTATTTTTCTACTGTCATTCACAGCGTAGTCATTATGCATTCCCTCTTCTGTACCTTTAATAATCTTGATCTCCACTCCCCCACTGTCTGATTAGCCAGGGAGAGCCAATGCACAGGGATGCATTTTATGAGGACCCATATATTTAAGCGTGACTCCCCAAATCACTTTAACCAGTTTCTAACCCAATTTACTATTGCTGATCCTACTCCTATGTTGGTCAATTTCCCAGTCAACCTTCTATGTGGCACCATGTTAAAGGCTTTGCTGAAATCCAAATAGGCCACATCCACACCTGGCCAGGCCAGGGCAGAAGGTGGCTGACACTAATAGGTTTGAACTTCCAGCCATGGGTACACTGCAGCTAGTGGCATGTGAGGTCTGATCAGGGATGTACAGGACACACGTACACCAGTAACCATGCATTGGCATGTTGGTGTCAGAAGACATTATAGGACCAAGAAAATAAGAAAAAAGGATTCCCCTGCCTCGGTCATTCCTTTATAAATGCCATCTCCTGCTGCTTACCTAGTGTGGCAGAACTCCTTTTGTATCCTAGCCTATATCAAGTAATATAGATGGGTCCAACTGTAGGGGGTAAGCTTGGTGTGCCAGCCAGGCTGGAGCTGGGAGGTAGGCATGGGGATGTGGGGGGAGAAGATGCCCATGAAGCACAATGGGGAGAAAAATATAATTTAATTAAGTTTCACACCACTGCCATTGTGAGCACCAGATCAGACCAGCTAAAGGAGCCTAATTAAAGAACTGACTTGGTGAGTGGTAGAATTTTGCAGTTTCACATACATCCTATGTTTTCAAATGCATGCATAAAGAAAGTGCAACTCACAGATCAGTAGGGCTCATGGTGTGTGGAGCTCCAGCGCCTTCTGGGACAGGAGCACGAAAATTTTGAATATGATGTCTGGTTAAATATTCATGAGCCTAGCGAGGCTCCTGATTGGCTACTGGATCAGTCCATAATGTCTTAGAAATTATTGATCCAGCTGCCACCTGATGCTGTGCAGCACACACCTGCTTATGTCATTCTGCTCAAAACCTAAAGTAAGTGAAAAATGAACTGTAAAAATGAAAGCTGTTGTCACAATTAGACTTATGATCACAATAACGACCTCAAAGCCGGTAATTTCTTTAGATTAACGACCAGCTAGAGAGCTTCCCCCAACCGTTCATTATTTCCTCGGAAATTCTTAGCTTCTCAGTCATTACTGCTCAAGTATATAGCTCCAAAATGACCCTGACCATCAGGTTACATACCAGAGATCCAAGGGCCAGTCAAGGCTGAACCTTGATAAAATGGGCAGTAAGCAGCATTTATTGTACAAGTCTCCTTTACAGGTTTACAGGTAAAATGCAGGTCCTCCTACTGTAAGCAGATTCAAAAAAGCGTGCTTCCTAACCCATTTAAACCTAAACCTATGTTTAGGTCCTAAACATGATGAAACAATGAAATAGCCTCCCCTAGTTTTGCCCCTTTTTGGCCCCTTCTCCCTAAACCTCAGGAGTGCCATGACTGTAGCTTTCCTCTGGACAGGAGGGTGGGCAATATATTGTCTTCACAGCTGATGCTGCTGTATGATTGGCTCACAGAAGGTGTGTGAGCATTGGATGGTTTCAGTTGTCTGTCCCAGGAAAACAGCACCTCCACTCCATAATGTGCTTGTCCCCAGCTACTCCCAGTATGGATACCATGGAATTAAACATGTCTTTCTTGTTCCAGAGGAGCTGCAACGACTGTTGGCTGAAAACGAACTGCAAATTCGGGCAATTCAGATTTTCTGGGAAGAACGTCTCAAGGAGGCCCGGAGCGAGTGGGAGCAGCAGTACGCTGCAGTTACTCAAGTGAGCACACTCTTCAGTCCCTCTCCTCTCAGCAAAGAATCTGAGTCCTATATTATTCAATAGTTTTAATCTTTTTTATTTTCTGTTTTATTTGTTGGCACTTGATCTCCATGGCTGGCTCCTCCATCAAGTTACTTCCATCCCAGTCCCTCTTGCGTGGGGCAAACCGGGCTACCGGATGCAGTGGCAAATCTGCAGACCTCAGCTGCGAAGGGGTCTAATTTTTCCCATCGTTCATCCTATACTATAGCATTTTGCCTCTTTTAACCCTTTCACGTCCTTGCATGTATTTATGGCACTACCACTCCATAAGGTGGCCAATACAGAGGGCTGCCATTATGGGTGGTGTCAGCCATCCTCACCAGAATTTAAAGTATCACTTCCATGATGTTCTATAGGCTTCTCCCAAGTGGCCTTAGGTGCAAGTTCCTAGTTCAGGATATGCACCTTGGTTACATGCAATCATGTGGGACAGGCTACTGCTTTATCGTGGAGCCAGGATTCAATAACCTCTACCATGAATTAATATGGAGCACGTATTTCTAATACTAATAATTAAAATCTGGTTGGCCCAGTGCTGCAGTGAGATGGGCTGGGTCACAAAATCCCCTTTTCAATCATGCCTGAGTACAGATAACCTGCCATAACCTTTTGAATGCATCCAATCGTGTCTGATCTCAGATGCTAAGCAGGGTCTGGCATGGTTAGTACTTGGATGGAAAACTGCCTGGGAATACCAGTTGCTGTAGGCTAGGGGGACAGAACTGCTAAGTTTGATTGCAATCTTACATCATTGCTGGCACAATTATGCATCTGTTGCAAATGAGTAAAAGGTTTAAACCTCAGGGGTGGGCTCTCAAAGGGGGTATCCAGGACTTGTGGTATCTTTTTACTGCAATCGCTCAATCTGCAACAAAACATTAGACCACATAAAATGTCATAGCCCTCCTAGGCAAGCTATAAGCATGCATGCTTACAAGGAAGAGAATAAAAGAGTATACCTACCCATCAAGGCCATTCTGGATGATGGCCTCCACACATGTACTCCCTCATGCCACCTAACCTTCTACGGAGCCATGCACATTCCCCCCATCATGGCCACAAGTCAGATGTTGACTTCCTTCCCTCTCGCCAGTAGAAGTTGGGGGGGGCAGGAAGGGATAGGCCCAGAACTCGGGGCTATGGGCACCCTAAGGAGCCTAGAAATGTGTAGCAGTGCCAGGAGCAAATCTAGCAGGCAGATGAAGCCATGATAGGGGACTTCGAAGAAAGGAGTGCCTGGGAGAAAGAGAAGGCGAGATTAATAAATGGTATACACAAAAAAAAATACCTGTATGTTGTTGGAAAAACAGTAATGCTTTTTTTCATATTTAATTTTGAAAACTGGGAAAAAATGACCTTAGATATGATCCATCTCCTTTATGTGAATATTCCAGGAATGAGGACAGGCAATAAGACATCCATATATTTATTGCAACAGCAAACAGCATAACTATAATGGAATGGTTTTCTTTCACGAGAACAAAGATATTGTAGTATATCTAGAGTCCCTGTCCATAAATTGTCTTTTGAAAAGTTAAATATTAATACTGTATATAAGATGAGAAGAGACTCTTAAGTCCATAGGGTCTGCCCCCAACCTAACTCTGCTTCATAGGCGTAGAGTTTGTGGGGCGGTGGGCTTCCAGGCTTGAGCCCCCTCCTGGGAAAGCTGAGCCCCCCTCGGATAGGATAGGGTAGGGTAGGCCAATAGTTTTGAGCCTGAGAGCCCCCACCCGGGGAAACCTAAACTCTACGCCCATGCTCTGCTTCATGTATCTGGACTTCAGTAAGGCATTCAACTCAGTGCTGCATGGGAGGCTGGGAAGTAATTTAGAAGGCACAGGGGCGGGTGCAAAGCTGGTGAGATGGGTAGGAAACTGGCTTCAGGGAAGGCAACAGAGGGTGATGGTGGGTGGGAAGCTGTCACACCCAAGGGTAGTGATGAGCGATGTTCCACAGGGCTCGGTGTTGGGACCATTGTTGTTTGGGATATTCATTGCAGACATATCATTGGTCATCAAGAGCAAGATCAGTCTGTTTGCAGATGATACCAAGATGGGAGTGGTGGTGGTGGATGACCTAGGGGGATGGCAGGGGTTGCAGGATGATCTGGCAAAGCTTGAAAACTGGTCAGACAACTGGCAACTGGGGTTTAATGCCAAAAAGTGCAAGGTGCTGCATTTTGGGGTGAAGAACCCAAGAAGGAGTTACCAGCTGGGGGAGTGCAGCTAGCCCATACAGAGGAGGAGGAGAAGGATCTGGGGGTGCTCATTACAGGGTCAATGAACAACTCGGCACAATGTACGAAGGCAGCTGCAAAGGCCAACAAAATGCTGGGTTGCATTGCAAGGGGTATATCCTCGAGGAGGGAGGAGGTGATTCTGCCACTGTATAGGTCATTAGTTAGACCTCACTTGGAGTACTGCATGCAGTACTGGCGCCCGTATCTGAAGAGGGACATTAAGTTACTTGAGGGGGTGCAGCGCAGAGCGACAAAGATGTTCAAGGGGCTGGGGGACTTATCATATGAGAGGAGGCTATGGGAGTTGAACATGTACTCACTGGAGGAGAGGAGGGATGGGGGACATGATTGAAACCTTTAAGTACATGAAAGGAATAAACAAGACATGTACAGAGAGGCTGTTCAAAGTAAGGGACGAGAGGGACACCAGGGGCCATGATATGAGACTGGAGGGAGGAAGGTTCAGGAGGGAGATGAGGATACACTTTTTTACAGAGAGGGTAGTAGCTGGGTGGAATGCTTTACCTGCAGAAGTGGTATCCAGTAGAACAGTGGACTGCTTCAGAAGGGGATGGGACAGGACAAGGAGGAGGTTCAATGGAGGGGAAGGGTGGAACGCAGGGACAGCTGCAAAATAAGGGGTGCTAGGTGCACATTCGAGCAGACTTGATAGACCTCTAGGCCTTTATCTGCTGCCAAATTCCATATGTTCGTATGTTCATAAGCAGGGAATAGTGAATATGTTGTGCAAACATGTAAATAATGTGACCTAAGGGAACTGAATTCGGGACCGGTGCTTTAATCAGCTGAGCTATTAGGCATACTTGGCTTATGAGGGAATTAAAATGGAGCTTCAAAGAATCTATCTCTTATTTTACCACTGTGCATTCTGGGTACATAGGTATTAGATGCCATCAGCTTTAAGTGCTGAACAGGGGCTGGAAATAGTATTTGTTATAGAAATACAAAATCACACATGCCCACACAATGCAAAGCATCATGGATTACATATGCAAATCACCACAGAATATTAGGCTGCTCATTACAGGGTCAATGAACAACTCGGCACAGTGTACGAAGGCAGCTGCAAAGGCCAACAAAATGCTGGGTTGCATTGCAAGGGGTATATCCTCGAGGAGGGAGGAAGTGATTCTGCCACTGTATAGATCATTAGTTAGACCGCACCTGGAGTACTGCATGCAGTACTGGCGCCCGTATCTGAAGAGGGACATTAAGTTACTGGAGGGGGTGCAGCGCAGAGCGACAAAGATGTTCTGCACTTGTGGGCATACCAAGTGTAGAATGTGTACAGAAATAACATCCACAGTGCTTGCACACAGAGGTTCTTTGTATTTTTTATTGCACTTTTATTTATTTTTCTTCTTCAAAATCAATTCTTCCCAAGGAGCGACGCATGATGCAGATGTTTCCGTCCCTCTTAAATGTCAATGAAGACCCCCAGCTTTCCGGAGTTGTGAAACACTTCATTCAAGAAGGTAATTTTTGCCTATCATTTTGGGGTGCAACTGAGAGAATACTGAAAACAGTTAAAGATCTGCCTTGAACCAGTCTGTAGGAAAGTGATGCCCATGCAGATACCCTTTGCAAACCTGGGACCTAATCTTCAAAGGTCCAGGACCAGGCCTGGGATTATATGGGGTGCACAACTTATTGATATGGGGGGAGGACTCTGCACTGGCAGCCTTAAGACGAAATGCTGTTTTTATCAGATTTCTTGCAGGTGCACCAATTTCCATGCTCTGCACATGTGGGCATAGCAAGTGTAGCATGTGTACAGAAATAACATCCACAAGCTGCCATAAAGAGGGGAAGGAGTCACAAAAAAATGCACCCTTTTGTAAAATCACATGAATGCAGCAGGAATCGTGGGAGTGCACTGGAACCCCCCACATGTGTTTGATTTTCTGCCCATTTGAAAATCAGGCCCTATGGTATGTAGCCTCTCCAGTGCTGATATGCATGCTGTATAGCGCAGTATATTGTTTTTAGAAAGCATTTATCCTGGAGAGATGAACTGAGGCTAAACATCTAATTTTCAGTGGTCTCCTTCTTCCACCCTGTTTCACAGCTGGGAGGATTGACGCACATGGCCCAGTACTTGCTCAAACTTGCACAATGAGTCAATGGCTGTGGTGGGATTTTCTCCTACCCTTTGCTTATGCCTGCTGATGATCAGACGGACCCTATTTGATTGACCCACCCAGCCCAGTGATCTGCCATCTTCAGGTATTTACCTCAGACTGTGTTGTTCCTCTACAGCTCCCCCCTCCCCACAGTGGGATCCCTGGGAAGCACAACTTCCTTGATCAGGTCAGGATCTGGCCTGGAAGAGAGGTGTCTGCTCAGCAAAAACAAACAGTTGAATTGTACTCACAGTAAGGAACAGAGCAGTCCAAACACAAATCTTTCTGCAGTGCAGTGCCCATTATTTTATTGCCTTGTTGGAGTACACTAGCATTTAAAGTGTAATATCATTGGCAATCAGGTGTGGAGGTGTATAGCGCATTGCTTCGCCTCACTAGATTTCATCAGGGGGTTGGGACTATGGAGACTGACAATCCTTAAATAGGCACATTATAATGATGTCACATACTGATGCAAAGTGCAATTTCCAACACATTGTGAAAAATTGTAAGCAGTGAATATCACAGTGAACTTAAACAAGCATTTGTTAATGCCGAATGTTTGCTTGCTGGCATTGGCTTTGGTAGTGTAGGAGTTACAGAGCTGCATATTAGAAATGGCAGTGAAGTATTGAACTGAAGCCAACCCCATAACCACCCTGCAGACAGTGAGAGGCATTGGGGTGTGCCTTTGGGTCATCAGGCATAACAGCCACGCCATTTCACCACACCCTACCGTGCAGACGCCGACAAGTGTCACGGTGTGCCTTGGGGTCTTTGGCCCTTATGCACACCCCATTCCATCAGGAAATATTGTGAGATGGGTGCGGTATAGGAGAATGGGATGAACTCTGGGGCCAAAGAATCCAAGGCACACCTCGATTCCTCTCAGTGGCTGCAGGGTGTGGGTGGGGTTGGAATGGTATGAGCATTGCAGGTGACAATCCCAAGTCACAGCCCTGATGCCTGTCATTCTTTACAGGGTGGGGTGTTATAGTCGGAAACCCTAACGCCTCTGGCATTCGTTAGTATTTTCACTCCAAATTTTCAACATGTGTTTTTTGGGACCCCCACCTCATGAACAGTGGCAATATCAGTTTGTTAGCCGGAAGCTGCTTTTGCACAGCGACTATGGCATTTGTCACCACAGGTGCAAAAACACATTCTGAGCAGGATGTGAAAAATGACAGCTGTACTGTTCATGGGGAGGTGTAAAAAATGGCAATGTTGAAAATCTGCAGTAAAAATATTAAAAAAACTGGTGAAGTCACTAGCTTGCATAGAAACTGTGCAACGTGCACCCGTAATGTAATTAGTTTAGAATTGTTTACAGCAGATTGTCAACACAGGCATTTTGGGACCTCCGGTCATGAACAGTGTCACTGTGATTTTCTTTATCTGTCCCAAACAATGATTTCCCACAGCGACCACGCATTTCTGTGCTGAAAGTGTGAAAACACATTTCGGCCATGTTGTGAAAAATGACAGCTGTACTGTTCATAAGGAAGTGTGGAAAAATGCCACTGGTGAAAATCTGGACTGAAAATATTACAAATTCATGAACTTACGAGGGTGCGTGGAAACTGCGCAATGCTCACTTGTAACACAGTCATTTTTAGGAATTTTTTTATCAAATTTTCAAAATAGCCATTTTAAGACCTCTGTTCATGAACAGTGTCATTGTGATTTTCTTAATGTGTGCCATACATTGATTTCGCACAGCAGCTGCGCCATTTTGTGCTACATGGGTGGAAACATGTTTTGGGCAAGATGTGAAAAATGACAGCTATACTGCTCATAAGGAGGTGTGGTAAAATGGCAATGTTGAAAATCTGGAGTGAAAATAGTGAAAATTCACGAACTTATCGTAAAAGGAGAAACAGCGCAATGCATGCTCGTGAAATAGTCATTTTGGGGAATTTTTCACTACATTTTTAACATAGCCATTTTAACACTTCTGCTCATGAACAGTGTGACTGTGATTTTCTTAATGTGTCCCATACATTAAGTTCACACACCGACCGCGCCATTGTGTGCTACATGCCGGAAACACATTTTGGGTGAGAAGTAAAATGACAGCTGTACTGCTCATAAAGAGGTGTGGTAAAATGGCAATGTTGAAATCCAGAGTAGAAAATATTGAAAATTCGCAGCCGAACCCTCTGGCGTGCATAGGAACAGCGAACGCTTAGCTCAGAAACAGTCATTTTAGGAATTTTTTCACCAAATTTTCAACATAGGCTTTTTGAGAGCTCACCTTATGAACACTGGCACTGTCATTTTGTTAATCGGTACCGAAAGGTGATTTCGCACAGTGACCGCGAAATCACCCTTCGGGCCTAATTAACGCCAAGACAGTGACAGAATTCATGAGGAGGGGTCCCAAAAACCCCATGTTGAAAATTTGGTGACAAAATTCAAAAAAATGCCTGAGATATGCAGCAAAGTTGAAAAAACCCTATTCATTACATTATACAGCTTACCCGCATTTCCTCAGTTCGCAGTCGGCTTTGAAGAGTGCAGGCGTGTTCCTGGTCCACCGAAGATCGTCGCGCCAAGCTCCGGAGGTAAGTATGGGGTGAGGTGGGGTGTGGAGGTAGGAGTGCGAGTGGGAGGGAGAGGGTGAAGACAGGAGGGAAGGTTTTTTTCTCAGGTTTTTTTTTTTTATTTGACCACGCGGGACGCTTGCCACGCCGGGTGGGCTCCCAGCATAGCAGCTGGAAGTCTGTTGGGGGGCAGTGCAGACAATGGGGATTGGGACCCCGTCGGCCATAGGACTTGTTGCCACGCTGGGGTGGGCTCCGAGCGTGGCACCAATAGTCTGGGGACAGTAGAGCCGATCGGGATTGGGCACCTCTGTCGCCATACAGACTGCAGGGGTGAACAGTAGAGCTGATGGGGATTGGGCACCCCGTCAGCCATACAGTGTGTGCGTGGGGGAGGTAGGAGCTCATGAGCATGCAATGTGCGTGCGCGGGTATGTGTGTGTGGGGAGGGGGAGTGCTGCTCACTCAAGCGGTGCTCTCCCTTTCAACTGTACGGCACTGCATTTTGGATCGTCGCACTAGGTTTCTTGCACATGCGTGCAAGCAAACATAAAAACTAACCATTAAGAATTTACAAAAAACTGTATATTCTCACTTTTCAAATTGGAATGTTCAAACATAGAAATTGCAGTCCTATGACAAAAACTTTATAAATAACACGTCTACAACTTTGATAGGTACTGTTTTTGATAGAAAGAAAAAAGTTTACTGCCGCTCTTCTTTAAATATGTTCCATGCTCACCCTCACATTGAGTTTCCAGGAGTACTGGGGATCCACAGGGTCAACACCACCAGGACCCTGGTGGTAAAAGTATGGGAGACAGAGATAAAAGTTAATTGAGACCAGCTTCCATCCATGTAAGAAAAATGAGAAAAAAACCTGAAAGTATTATAAACGTATATAATGGCAGAATTACCCAGACTATTTACAAAACAAAAAGAGATTCAGCATAAGATAATCAGCATAGTACAAGTCAAGCAAAATTCTGTGCCTCATAGTTTTTTTTTTTGGGGGGACAATATTACTTTAAACATTGGTAAGGAAGGGTTTTAGATCCCAACCTTAGAAACATAGACAATGTCAGCAGAAAAAGACAGATGGTCCATCCAGTTTGCCCATGGTTCCCTATCTATCACTGGGACTTAACTGTCATCCAGGGCACTAGTCCTCCCTTTCCTTTCCTCTGTTCCCCTCCCTGATACTATCACTTTGAGTAGCCACAATAGCCTTCACTCTGTCCCACCTGTACTTGAGACCATTTATGGTTTTGGCTCATACCACTTTGACTGGCAGACTGTTCCAAGGTTCTACCACCTTCTCAGTAAAGTAATACTTCCTCAAATCCCTCTAAAACGTCCATCTTTCAGTTTCCCCTCATGCCCGGTGACCTCAGATTTCTGCTTGTGCTAAATAACTCCTCGCAGTTCAACTTATTTATTCCTTTCATAGAAATTTTAATTCGGGCCACCAGGACTCACTGTTTTAAGCTTAAAAATCCCAAAATGTTCATGTCTCAGTAATAAGTCCAATCTCTTTCCATCTAGACATAGTGGTTTTACAGTTTCAAGACCTATAAACCTCAACTGCCTCAGATCCACCCCATGATGTACACAGAAGTGCCTCCTGGGGATGTGATGTGAAAAAAGGGCTCCTATTGGTTGATATTCAACAGAACGCACAGCTGCAGGTGATCCACATGCCATATAAACCTGCAGTACAAGCTTTTAATGACTAAGTCCACAGTGTGGTGACTGAACCCAGTTTGTGGGGGGGGGGGAGCCAAGCAAACAGCTGGCAATTGTTTCTTGCACAGAAGAGGCCAGTCATCCCCTTGGTTGCCTTGCAGGAAAGGAGAGAGGTTGATGGTGCATCATTTGGCTTCACACTTCATTGGGTGTGGCTATCATTAAGTAAGCAAAGTGTTAAGAAGGAAAATGTCTGAAGAACAGACAGAGTTTTGTAGCACGCCTGTGGTGGGCAGGGGCAGAGGACTAATGACAGAGGTGATTGAGACATCCTGAAAGTAATTTTATTTTCCTGATTGCAGTCTTCACCTGGTTACTTAACCAAATGTGCTTCTAATATCTCATACTGTTCATAGCATACAGTACATGACACACTGAGAAATAACCCCTAATACTGCACGTTTCCCCCCAACCCTGTGTTTATCCTTCTACTACTGAACAGCCCCCATCTGAATGACCCGACCAGCCCCATTACCTGCCATCTCTAGGTATTTAACACAGCCTTCTTTGTTCCTGCATGGTCCCCCCGCACGATGGTGAGATCCCTAGGAAGCACAACTTTATTGACCAGGCAAGGATATGGTTCAGGAGGTTGGTGCCTGGTTTGTGTGGCAGAGCCTCTGGAGGGCTTGTCCCCATATTGTCATCCATTGAGTTTTCCACAATTTTCTCCCTTGGGGCTCATTGGCATGCAGTGATGTGATGTGCTTGCATACAGTGGTGTGCAAGCACATATTAGCATCTATCAGCAGCACCCCATAGCCCTGTGGCAACCTCCACATGCACCATCACCTAGCCTTTGCTAAGTGTCAGTCACTATTAGAGGACAGAATGCCCCCTTCCTGAAGTAGAACTGCCAGTGGGATGCTCATTGCTTCTTCCCCAGCCCCCTGCAACCTGAGTCCATTCCTGAATCTGAGTCACCGGAGTAGCGAATGGCAGCCCTATTGCATTGCTATCTGAACTGCCTAACACCACATTTTCATTACGCCCACCTGCTCTCCACTACACCATCTCCTTTATTCTCTGCAGCCTGCCCTCAATTCTGCCTTCTTAAAGTTAGGGACCATGGTGCTGGAGTTTTACAGGCTGAGCCTCCAAAGCTATGCTAAACCTCACTGTATTATGATCACTTTGTCCCGGGGGGTCCTCTCTGCCCTAAAATCATTCATCATATCCTGATAGACAATACAAGGTCCTGGATTGCATTTCCCCTAGTTGCCACACTGACCCATTGGCTCAAGAAGCAGTCCTGCATTGTCTCCAAGAACCTCTGACTGTTTTGACTTTTGGCCAACAGAGTTTCTCAATTGATATCAGGAAGGTTGAAGTCTGCTATGTAAACTATTTTACCCATTTCAGCCACCTTCCTGATTTGTCCCTTCAGCTGTCGGTCAAATTTCATTGATTGGTTTGGGGTCTATGGACCACATCAGTACTCAGGATATTTCCCCTATCCTCTGACACCTGCAGGCAAAAGGACTTTACTCCCTCCCCAACTTGTATGATCCTATAGTATTCTCTGCTTCTCTAATAGAATTCCTGATACTATATATACTCCCTCGCCCCTTTTATTCTCCTTGGCTCTACTAAGTAGGGCATAGCCCAGGACTGTAAGGTCCCACCTGCTGTTCTTTGATGCCCATTTGTCAGTGATAGCCATAATATCTTGACTGACTATTACATTTATCTGTCTTTTACCATCTATGTAGCTGTCTGTGTAACATTCTGGCAGTTACAATAAGCTTTCACGTGCGTCCGTGTTCAAACTGGGGATCTACTAAATGCAGGAGAGACTGGCTCAAGGGACCTTAAGTCCTTGCCATCACCACAGTATTATGCCACTATTATATGATGTTAGTGACTCAGTACCAGTGACTCAGTAAGTGGTATGCTCACCACTGGGGTGGAAGATCGGAAGGATGTTGGCTCTAGTCCCACACAAGGTACTTGGGGTGATACCTACAGCTGACGCTGTAGTGCCCTATGAGGGAGTGCTGCACTGGTGAAGTGCTGTCCTTTGGATAAGATGTTAAACCGAGGTCCCTCCTGCTCATCTCTGGTCACTGTTCAGTTGAAAGTAAAAATCCCATGGAAATTATAAAAGAAGCATGCGGATCCTTGTACAAAAGGAAATGCAGGAAATGGTGCCACCACTCTAGGTAATTTCTCAGGTGTAGCCACCCCCAGAATGTACAACATTTGAAGCAGAAACAGTTGGGGGTTGGGGCACAAAAATAGTCTTGCACAGGATTTCTTTCCAAAATTTTGTTTTCCAAATATAAGACAGCAATAGCCACCCAATATTTTGCTCTAAAATATATGGGCTTCTTCAGGAGGCTACTTGTCTGTAAATGTACAGCTTCTTATACATAGTTTTTTTAAATCTGACTGCAGGTAAATATAGACATCTTCCTCTGGTATGTATGATCAATAACACTGCCAGCACTACTGGTTATACCAAAGGAAACCTCAAATCTTTTGAGAGCCCAAGAGTGGCCAGAATTTAAACTAAGAAGAAGATGTTTATGTTTACCAGCAATCATGTTTTTTTTTTTTTGCGATTACTATGCTGTAGGCACCATACCTCCCAAGCCTCAGCTCCCACCACCCTGACCATCCTGAACATACCTGTGGCAGTCTGATCCCAGGCTTGCCCCCTCTGGGTGGGGCCATCGGTCATCCCCAGGACCCGTGGACGTACAGTCGGGACTTGGGTAGGAATCCTCCACCAGAGGAACCCCCTGGCTTACCCCCCCCAGGGTGGGGTCATGGGACTGGAGCATGCCAGCAGAAACTCCTCGATCCTTGCGCTGGAAGGGTCAGGAATGGACAAGACGAGTGCAGAGCCTCATAGAGGCAGGTGGCCATATTTTTGAAGTAGATCCCTGGGGGTGGGCACGTGCAATGATGGCTCGCATCAGCCCCACTCAGGTAATGGCGCTGGCATGATAGTACCCCCAGCCTCCGCCAGAGGTCCGCGGTGTGCTGGACACTCTACCCCCTTCCCCTGGAGAAGGAGAGCAGTCCCTAGGATGCTCAATCCTTCTTCCTCCAGCCAGTCTTCCGATGTCCTGAGTCCGTTCCCGAACCCGGGTCATCAGCATCGCAGATGAGCGTTCTGCCCCAGCGCCGGTGGGCAGGCACCTGCAGTCATATTTTAAAAACTATGTACAAGAAGCTGTATATTACAGACAGGCTTGGGTAACTGTATAAAATGTGGACTCCTGAAGTAGCCCATATTTTTCAGGGCAAATATTTGGGTGGATATTGCTGTCATGTAGTTGGAATAAAAAGTTTGGAGAGCAATCCCGAGCAAGACTATTTTTGCACCCACCCCCCACCCATTGTTTCTGCTTCAATTATTGAAGAAGAACAGGGGAGTTTCACTGTTATCATGGCTAACATTCTTCCTGTCAATGAAAGAGGTCCATGCAACCCATCCCCCAGGACACACCTGGAAACAAGCTACAATAGCTTAGTGTGTCTTTCCTGGTCAAAAAAAGGAAAAATTACAAATAAAAATAGTGTCACCCTGAGTAGCCTTGGGTGGATACTCCATCATCTCATCCCATGGATTAGCTGGGATAAATCCCAAACACCAATAAGTTATCCATTTAGGGGAATAATAATGGGATAAACACTCAGTGCTTCCTCCCTTAAAAAAATCCTAATGCATTTTGCCCTCTTGGCCCAACCTGAGGGGACTATAAGAAAACCTAATGCTTCCATTGGCCATCTGGAGGCTAGTCCGAAACCTGGTAGCCAGTAGTCTCTCCACCCTCACAATCACCCTACCAGGCACCTTATCATTCAGTTATCCCTCCAGGCCCCCCAGTTGCTGCTCTCAATATCTTCTCCAATGCATTTATGTTTTCTTTTTGTGAAGGGGGAAGGGGGTTACTGCCTCTCTCTTTGTCCCCTCTCCCCTGGATTCACTGGGGGACAGTTCCACTCTTGGTCCTGGTATCATAAGCTTGCAGCATAGAGCTAAATGTTCCCACACACTGCCTGCCAGAGTCTATAATGACTTTCGGTTCAGCATTGGGGCAGGGCTGCTGTCAATGCATCCTTTTATTTGTAAACCAAACCCTGGCAGTATGGGATCACCATCATGGGAGGGGACCAGTGAGAATGTCTATGGAGGTAGAAAATATGGGACAACAGGCGTAAGGTCTGATGGGCACCAGTAAGACCCAAACGCATTAACATTATTTTCCACTCAGGAATAGAGTCAGGCAGCATGGTATGTTTATTGCAGCTTCACTTCCTGCCGGTTCTTCAGCGAGGGTAGCCAGCTCCAGTGGATTCTGAGATAGATGACAACATTCATTCACATCCACTTCTTCTTCCCACGCGTACTCCTATGGCTGGGAGGCTGGGAACTTGGAAACCGATACAACATACAGCAGTCGCTGAGCTCTTTATATTTATTACGGCACTACAGTAGATACAGGGCACATTAAAGCAGGTCAGGCATAACTGCAAGAGTGGGGTGCATTATAGACAATTAGGCATGGCAGTTAACATTAGGCAACAGAATAGCACTAGGTAAGTTTGGCAAGTCAGCTAATGCTGGGCTCTGAAACAATCTGGAATCCCAATGACTCACACTGGTGCTTTCTCCATTAGGAGGCAGTTGTTATCTATACCTTACTTTCAGTGTTCATTTCTTAACCTCAGGACCACATTACAATCTGAAACCCCTGGAGAGGATAACTTTTGAAGAGATGGTTGCTGCCATGTCAGTTGGGCAGTGTCAGTAGCTCTCTAGGGAGAAATCGAAAGTCCTACTGTTCACTACCCCAGTCAATTAGTTGTAACCCAACTATCAACTCTGCTGTAGACTCCGCTGGACTACATCCCCACTATCTTTTCAGAGACAATCAGTCTGGCTCCTCTGTCTGACAGACATGCAGTGCCCATGTTTCAGAGCAATGTGTCCAGAAGGAATCCAGTGATTAACAAGTGGGCACTTTTATAGCCACTGATTAACTAAATCAAGCCTACCGGCAGATTTGGGGGTTACATAGTGGACAAGTTTACCACAGCCCCACCCCTGCCCAGTGTGAACTTGAACTACAGAGTCAGTGAAGGTGTTTCTTTCTCAGAGTTGGGGGAGTTAGGGGGTTTAGCAAAAAGAAAAAAATTCAGTGTAGTCACCCTCTCCCCATTGTCTAGGGGCAACCAATCTTCTGGAGAGGGGACCCACAGACACAGAAATCTCACCAGAAATACCCTCGGGTTCAAAGCATGGAAAACAAATTGGCCTACCTGGAGACGTCTTCAAAATGGCTGGAAATTCCAGGACTTATGGCCACGAGCTCCAAGGACACCCCAAAAACTCCACTGGATATCCCTGGCTCCAGGTATCTTCTTTCTTCAGCCACTGGATCTCTCCCCAACCCCGAAGCCACAGAGATGCAAGATTTAATTGAAAAAACCCTGGCAAAATAAACTCATCGAAACGTTAAAAACTTAAGGATTGAAATTTAATTAGGATCCTTATTAACAGAATGAAACAAAACTCCTGAATTCCTTTCTAAAATTAATCATTTTATTTCGACTGCACCCAAATAATTGCGAGGGCTACAGGGGTCCAACATTCCTTTAAAATAACTCTCAGCTCCATGGGGCTAAACATTTATACAGACTAAGATGGCATATTTAAAAGCAGAACAAGGTGTTATGTCAGCTTAGTATACAGCAGCACAGATTTTCTTCAGGGGGGAAAACCTGACCTCTTTAGCCTGGACCGTGAAGCTCCATATGATTTCCACTGGCACTGGTAAGTACCTACCGAGCTTCCTACTTTCCACACTGGGGCCTTTCACATTTTCCTTTAACCCAGGAAAGTGTACAGCTTCTCCCAATCCATTCCCCGGCTTCTTTCTTCCAGCCTCTCAAGGGACATGGATGGTGCGGTACCAGCAGTACCCACCACACCATACCCACTACCCTTTCACAGAGATCACTCCTGATTATCGCCTGGTTCCCCAGCGAACTACTGCCTCCCCACCAGCATCTTGAATATTTTGGGGACTGAGAGCAAGATGACTGCTACCTGACGCCATCCCTCTACTTCACTTTCACTTCACTTTCTGCTGCCCACTCTGAACAACTGGCAACGAGGGGAAAACTCTAGGGTACTCTGCGTCCCACTCGGCAAAGTCTGGCAGCCTCAAGGCCTGTCCCTCCAAACAGGCCCTTTACATGGGTAGAGGTTCCCCCCCAGCCCCTTCTCTAGTATGCCAGAGCCGCCCTGCCATGCCGAGCTGCAGAGGTCCTGCCACAACGTGCTGCAACACTGGTGACCCAAGCACACAAAAACACCTGCTACTGGGGCCCACACCTGGACCTGGGGGCCTACCTATCCTGCACCTCCTTTATCCCTCCAAGTCTCTCTCTACCTCACCAAACCCCCAAGGCCCAGGACCCTAAATGGATGGCTGCAGCTGCCTTACTTGTGCCCTCCCACAGATGCCACCCAGGAATGCAGTGCTACGCTGCAGTTAAAGCCAGCCTGCCTAAAACGGGAGGGTCCCCCACCCCACATTGCCCTGAAATGCCTGACGGTGTCTCTCCTCTCTCCTCTATGGCACCACCCAAACTCGCTCTATCCTGCTTATTTATACCCTAAAACTCTGCTCTCTGCTGCCACCAATTGACAGCAAGCAGAAAATGTGCCCCCAGAGCACCATCACTAAACTCTGGGGGCAAAAGGTAGAGGGAAATGGGGTCTCTAAAGGGAGCATAAGCCCCTCTCAGATGAGAGGGGGCTTACACCAGTTTCAGAAGTAAGAGCCCTGAAAAGTCTTCTCTTTCTCTCCCTCTCCAACCACAAGTGCAGGAATGCTCCCAATGCATGCTCATACATGGGAGAGGACCCAGCACGAGCCTCCATACAAACATGCAAAAACATGGATAAGCCAAATAGTTTACTGTTCTGATGAAAATGATCTGGTTTGACCGAGAGTGGATAGCACATTATTCCTGTTACCTACTCAGGATCACTAACATGCTGTCCAGGGGTATCAGGTGACTTCAATGGATTATCCAAGTATATTTAAATAATAGTTGTTTCTGTAGAACAAAATTATCCCATAAATACCCACCGGCTCTTAATCCTTATTCTGTAGCATGGACCTTTGTAGGAAAATGAATTATCTTTATCAAGGATATCTCCTCCATTGGACCACATCTTTAAAACTGTAAGCCGTTGGCATTAGGATCACTCGGAAACTGTTGTTAGCCAGGGGGCCGCCCACAATAAAGTGCAATATCTACACCTATATAATAGTGGGTGGCCCCATTGCTCCTTAGTTCTTTCTTCTGCTATCGACCTGCAGAGAAACAGATGCTATCATTTCTTCAATTTCTTACTTTTTTACTAACATTGAGATGTCAACGGTACCATTTATACAGACTAACAATGCACTGAAGACTTTCTGCTTTAACCGATGACTCTTGTTTGAGAAAATCTCTTGTATGGCATCAGGGCCTACCAGGAGTTTCTCACAGGCTACAAGGAGACAATCAGCAAAGGTTCTGTACAATAAAACCTTCTATTACAAAATGGCATCTCTTGCCAAGGCCGTGGGCCTCAAGTCAGCTTCTTGATAATGTCCAGGCACTACCAAAAAGCATACTCTCAGGTGGTCAGCCACATGGTCATCAATATTGTCAGCAGAAATGCCACACCTCATGTCACACCAGCGACCTGGGTTCGGGGACGAATTTGGGTCATTGGGGGTCAGCCGGGGGAAGAAGGATTGAGCGCCCAACGTCTTGCTCTCCTTCTCCGGGGAGGAGTGGGTTCCTTACTCTGCACTTTACCGCCACCGCCTGGGTGACCACGAGCGGTGCTAGTGTGGACATGGAGGAGGTGGACAGGGAGGGTGCTACATCAGCTGAGGACCAGAGTGGATGCACGTCTCAGCGCGCATCTGTCTCATTGATCCTCCTTGCGTGCCGACATAGGAGGGGGTGGACCAAGAACAAGGAAAAAAAAAACCTGTGCCTGCTCCAGGCAATGAACCCACTATACCACAACCATGAGAGGAGCCGGAGGCAGACTCCACAGTGTGCACTCCACCATCAAGATATGGGGAGATTTGGAAGGTCCTCCCCTGCCCTGCCTGGGGCATTATTCAGAGGCTGTAGAGGTAAGTGGAGCAACGTACCTTAGGAGCAGACTACCTGGTCCTCGAGTGGCATAACTGTGAGGTGCTTGGGGGGTCCAACAGAGGGAATGGGCACAGAGCAGAGAAAGTAAAAAATATATATATATATATTGTCAGCAGAACCATTAGGACAAACTTAATTAAAGGCCATGGACACAGTGTTGTTATCACCCTCCTCCTCTAGTCATCATCATCATCAGCATCAGAAAAAGAATACTTCTTTGGGCAACAGACAGCCAAGATCTCCATTTCCGGAGGGCAAGTCCTCATCACTGACTGCTCTACCAGCATCAGCTGTAGTCCCCCGACCTTCATTGAGACACCAAGGTTGAGACTTGGCTCTGGCCCTGCTGTACCTACTATGGATGGTATGTCACCTCTGTCACTGGGCTAGGTTCTGCCCATGCCTATAGTCACGAGCCCCTTAGTGGACATCATTGACTCCCAGGCTGTGATGGCATTGTTCGCAGACAGTTTGCAGTTCTTTGCCTTTTTCAGTCACTGCATGCAGTGACGGCAACAACTACAGTACCACTGACTGAGCCTTCCCTATTGGTGCAGTCGTCATTGATGGGATATAATTGCATGCATCACATTCTTTGTCACAGCCACGGCTCCTGCCAGTGGCTTCACCAGTTATACCCATGATCACGCAAAACATCAGCGAGGTTTATTTTTGTTCTAGCAACCTGACCACGGAGGAGGACTTGGAAGATTCAGACAAAGAAATCTTTATGACATAGATCTACCCTCCAGCCCTTCCCTCTCTTCTTAAAGGGCATAAGACACTGTGGTCCAGGATCACAGGTCTGTTCCTCACAATTCCTCTGCTCAGATTTTACTAGGACAACTCCAAGAGGTCCTGAGCCTTGAGGATGATGGAGGGGACTCCTTGAATTTCCTAGAGTTTTTTGAGGTTGAGCATATACCTTATATGGTACTGCCCCTTGTATACCATGCATGGCAGAAATATGCCTTTAACACCTGGCTGGATTCTTTGCCTCTATTCCCTATCCCTAGCAGGGATACTATGTAGTACCTTTCTTGGTCTGTTGTGCCGCACACTGCTTACAGGGACACTACTCCTATAATTCACTTGACTGTTCGGGATATCCTGGTTGACTTTAGTGCCCTGAATTACCTGGCCTCCTGATGAGGACTCAGAATGGCTAAATGTTGTAGACGATACAAATTCTGCCTCTGCATCTTTTTTTATTTGATGTTTATTGGTTTAGCAATGAACATACAATCAGTATACCGGATGCAGTATGTAAGGGACTAAAAGTACTGAACGAATGATCGTACTTCATCAATAAGATACATCTTTGGGAGTAAATCGTTCAAAAGTAATATAGAATATTATCTAAGGATATGCTGCAGTATGGAGTCCAAGAGCTGCATGAAAGCTACAAACACCGAAGTAAGGCTGTATAGTTAACC
The DNA here is from genome assembly GCA_016271365.2 of Neoceratodus forsteri. NCBI lineage: Eukaryota > Metazoa > Chordata > Ceratodontiformes > Ceratodontidae > Neoceratodus > Neoceratodus forsteri. Next base: position 94,397,109 of record CM057451.1, read on the forward strand.
GGTCTGTGCTTCCTATAAAGGAAATTAGGTAGTCGTGCTTATCCCAAAATGTAATACCATGAAGGTATCAGCTAAATAGGGTTGTTGCTCTACATTGTTTGGACTTAAACAGGCTATCTAGCAGAAAATACACCAAAATGAACACAAACTTTAAGCAAAGGGAGAAATCAGAGCAATAAAAACAATGCCCCAGTCCCCAAAACAGAACAGCTGAACAAACAAAAACAATAGGACTTGCTGAAAGAATAGTCTGACAAAGCAACCCACACACAAAATGATAAACTGGAAGAAATAGTCCAGAATAGTCAGAGGTGGTCTATGGCACACTAGAATTGATTGTTAGGCAAACCTAAACCCAATTCTCCACTGTTCAAATCAGGAGCTGCTGTCATCTTCTCCCTCCAGTTCAAACTGGGAATGCTCGTCCCTCCACTTTTGAGGTGGAATATGGCATTGGGCCCATTTCAAAGTTTCAGTTGGGTCTGAAAAAATGAGCACTTTCCTGTCATGGACAATTCACAGGTGGGCTGGATATAACATGCTATGTGAGACCTCAGCTTCCTGGAGCATGGCCTGGGGGCTATCAAATCTCTTTTTTTTTTCTGGCAAGTAGCATAGCTGAAGTCAGGATGGAGATAAACCTAGTGGCCATCCTGGAACAAAGTCCATTTTTGTCTGGCTAGTGCAAAATATAGTCCCAGGTCCCAACACCATTTAGGACCATCACAATAGCTCTGGGAGCTTCAGGATTATCTGGTTGCCCTTTCCATACCACTCTGTAAGCTTTTGGAATGACGATGTGGTGGTTGATTAATGGCTGTCCTAGTTACTGCTCAAGCCATTCCAGAAGGAAGAGCCCCAAATGATCACCTTCACTCTGCTCCGGCATACCCACGACCTGTAAGTTAGCTGGCCTGGCTTGGTTTTCTAAAGTCTCAAGACGAGACTTTAGGTGCATGTTCTCTTTTATTAAAGAAGCTGTAGCACCCAGCACTGCTTCAGAATGCTTACAGGTCTCCATAGATTCAGCTTTAATGAGGGTTACATTAGTTTCCAGGTTAATGACTCTATTTGTTAAAGAGTCAGATTTCTCTGACAGTCATGCCACTGTGGAAATAAGGCGACTGATTTTTCTGACCGAGACTCCACAGTGTTTCATCCCTGTCATCATCAGCTCAGGGAGAATGCGATCTTGAGCAGACCGCGCAGCTGGAGGAGCAGGAGCATTTTTACTTTTAGCTCCATCGGGCGGGACTTTATCTTTCTTTGGGTTGCCCATTCTGATTCAGTAAATCTTCCAGTTGCAGAAAAGTGCTGTTGCACTTGCCAGAGTACCCCAAGAAAACGAGATTTAAGGTTTGTAAAGGAGTCCAGTATGCAGAGTGTTAAATCCTGGCATCCATCTTACTCAGGCTCCACAACGCCCCCCCCCTGCATTTTTGACCTGGATCTGGCAGCTTCCCAACCATATGAGATGTATTCTCTTGATAACCTGTGGCGTTCTGCCTTGCCTACCATTCAGGCCAATAATTCCCTGAAGCTTGATGCACCTATCATTGCCACAGATGCTTTGGATAATGATGGTACTTCTGTGCTCACAGAGATATCTCCCTTTGGGTACTTTCAACCCTAAACTCCTCTTCCTCCCACTCCGCTATTGCCACCAGTGGTACAAGTGTGGGATAGAATCTCCCTACATCTGTCCAAATGGAAGGAAATCACCACAGACAAATGGGCCCTGGAAATAATAGAGAAGGGGTATGCTCTGGATTTGCTGGCTGTCCCTCTAGTACAACCTCTCTTTCTTTTTTTCCTCTGGATCACTTATCTCTGCTAAAAGTAGAAAAACAATAACTTCTTACAAAAATGGTTATCGAACCAGTCCCTCCAGAGGAACAGAACAGCAGATTCTGTTCCTGATACTTTCTGATTCCCAAGTAGACAGGGGACCTGTAGCTGGTACTGGACCTCTGTGACCTGAACAAATTCATCGATAACAAAAAGGGCTGCATGATGTCACTTCAGGCTCTCCTCCCCATGTTACAAAAAGGGGACTGGCTGTGGACATGAGAGATGCTTCTCTTCATGTCAAGGTCAGGGCCGAAGTAATGGGGGGAAAAGTGGGGATGTTGTCCGGGGCCCCGAGCTCAAGAGGGGCCCACCTGAGGAGCTAGCATTACCCCTGGCATTAGCTGGTTTGGGAAACAGGGGCCCATTTCAAGTGACTTGTCCGGGGCCCCAAAATTCATAGCTGCAGCCCTGGTCAAGGTCACAAAATGCCATAGCCAATACCTCCAATTTATGCTGCCAAGTGAAGATTACTAATTTGGGGTTTTGCCCTTTGGCCAATCCTCAACACCATGAATATTGACTAAATGTTTCTGGGTTGTGGCTGCTGCCCTTCAGAGGCAAGTTTTTTGTCTTACCTTATTTAGACAACTGGTTACTAAAAGCCCAGTCCAGAGAAGCTGTTCAATACGTATCGTCCCAAATGTTACACTTGTTTGAGGTCTCAGGGATTATGATCAATACATCTAAATCAGTTCTGATTCCCTGTCAGTGCCTGTAGTTCATTGGTGCAGTGCTGGACACAATGGTGGCAGTGCTTTCCTGCCTCCAGACAGAACAGGGGTCTTGGTTGCCAAAGCATGGCAAGTACATGAGATTCCTTCTGTACGAGTCTAGACAATGCTCCATCTCCTGGGACTCGTGACCTCTGCCATCACAACTGTCCCATTTGCCTGGCGGCCAGATGAGAATCCCTCACTGGACGCTTTGTGTACTGTGGGAACAATAGGACAACCTAGAATGTAGGATTCTTATCACGTAACCTCTCCATCAGATCCTGAGATGCTTGATAGACAGAATGCACCACTTTCTTTTCCCTGACACCAGTACAGATTCTAGCAACAGCTGCTTCTGGGTTAGGCTGGGGTGGCCACTTGAGTCATACTCAGACCCTGGGGTCATGGAACGGCCTGGGCTCAGTGCTCCACATTAGCATTCTGGAAATGAGAGCAGTCCTTCTTGGTCTCTGAGCTTTTGAAAAGCAACTCAGTTCAGGCCCACTGTTGATAAAAGCAGATAATGTCAGTGTAATAATGTGCTACATTAATAGGCAAGAGAGCACTCAATCTTATCCCCTCTACAGAGAAGCAATGAAAGTATGGAAATGGGCAATGCCTCATGGTCTTCAACTGTCGGCCTTGTCCCTCCCTGGTATCCCTCATGACTTCACAGATAAACCAAGTTAGTCCCTGTCTCAGGTGCATGAGTGGGAACTGCTAACCTCTGCAATAAACAACCTCTTTAGAAAATGGGATTGCCCAGATGTGGACCTTTTTGTGTCCCCACACAATGCCAAATTGCAGCACTTCTACTTACTCATTCCAGGTCTGTGAGTTTTTTGTGAGACTCATTGTCTATAACTTGTACAGGGAGGTTCCTTTATGCACTTCCTCCTGTCCCTATAATTCAGAAGTGTAACCCCCCCCCCACCGTCTAGGGGCATAACTTCTTTTGCAGATGGTCCAGGGACAATAAAGGAGGGGTAACCTCAAGCGCTAAACATCAGGACAAAATGCACTTCATACAAGGCAGGAAAAGTTGCAACTTACCTTTCTGGCATCTTCAATACCTGTGCACCTCACCTTCACCCACAGAATTTGTTTTTCTCCCCGAAGGCTGCAACACACAGAACAGGAACTCACGCTGAGCGCCTACCATAATTTGGAGCCCCTTAGCCTGCACATTAGGGCGGATGAAAACTTAATCTGGAATGCAACTCATGACAAATTAATTAACTGAAAATAAAGGGGAAAAGGAGAAGGATTTAATTTCATTAGCTTCCCCCTCTCAGTTTAAATAAGGCACATCATTGCTATTTCCTCCCAGCTAGCTTATTTATTTAGCTCCTGCACAGCAAATGATTCCCAGCAATGCAGGGATCACACACTTCATTTAAATAAATAAAGCAGCTCAATGGGGCTAATCGAACTTTTTACAACATACTGGCTGGACATTTAAGGCAGCAGAAATGATGGATGGTGAGGCAGTCACAAGCAAGGATTTTTTCCTACCCTCCCTCTCTCAGATGCTTTACCCAAGACTTCTTGAACTCAGATCCCTTCAATCGCCCGGCTCTCTGGATCTGGTAAACCAAACTTTTTCTCACTGCTACCTCCAGGTTACCCACTCACTTGCACTGCTCATACCCCAAACACTTGCATGGGAAAGCGGGCTGTTTTCCCCACCTGGACCCCTGGGCACTGGCCCAAGCCACAGAGGTGCCAGGAATTTTCCTTATGACCCAGGCCCTGTAACCCACTCCAAGATTGGCTCTGTAATGGTGCTGCTTCAGCATCTTCACTCAGCTCTGTCTCTCCTTTTATCAGCTCCGCTGGTGCAGCATCCCCAAAACCCGGCCCTGCTCCAGTACTCCAGCCCCCCTGCTACTGGCTGTCCTGCCACTGGGGAGAATCCTGGGCATTGCCACCTCCCAGGTCCCTCCGAACTGCCTGCCTGCCTTCTCAAACTGATGGCCCAAAATGACTCCGGCTTCTGCTGTTCATCTTCTTAGGACCTAGAGGAATACCTGCCTTGACCACATCTCCTTCAGCACCTCCTTGGCTTGCGTTAAGCTCCAGCCGAGGGCTACTCTCCAAGGCCTGCCATTATGGCATGTGATGCACCCAACCCCCAATGTACTGGCACCCCAGGACCTGCCCCTCCAAGCAGGCCCCATATTTTGGGTGAAGGACCCTCCGGCTTCCTCTGCCCCTAGGCCGCCCTGCCACACTGTGTATGAGGGAGCCACTGCTACCAGCTTCCCTCCTGTGGGGACCTTGCTACTGCTCCCATAGCCCTGGTGGCCCAGGATACACCTTACAGGGGTCTCTAAGGGCTCCTACCTTTCCTGGCCTACAAAGCCACCTACTTTCCTTGCCCCAATGATGCAGGACCTGGTTAACCGTACATCCCCCATGGAGCACCATTCCACCAGCTCCTCATCAACCACGATGCTGAGAAGGCCATCCTGTCTCTACTGTGGGGGGGGTGGTCCCCCACTGGCCCTCCCCTCCCTTACTTGCCCACCTAACTCTGCTCCTCCGGTCACCCCCTCCAGTCCCAGGCCTAATGCCCGGACTGGAAAGGCTCTGAAACTTCCTGTCTGCCCCCTTATATACTTCCTAAACCTACTCTCTGCTGCCACCTTGAGGCGTCCAGCAGACAATATCCCCCAGAGCACTAACACATTCCCTAGCTCGGGGGTGGGGGCTAGGAGGGGGGAAGGGATAGAAACATAGAAACATAGAAGTTGACGGCAGATAAGGACTGCAAGGCCCATCCAATCTGCCCATTTCTTTTTCTACCTTATGAATGTGTCATCGGCCTTTGCTCTGTCAATGGCCTATCTATTCATACCCATCTGTATTGCTCCCTTATGCCTATCCATGCCTGTTTGAAGCCCTGCACTGTATTCATATCCACCACTTCCTGAGGTAGGCCGTTCCATGCATCTACCCACCTTTATGTGAAAAAGAACTTCCTCACATTAGCCCTTAATCGGCCTCCCTCTAATCTCATGCTGTGTCCTCTTGTCCTGCTATTTTTCTTATATTGAAACATGTTAGACTCTCTCACCTTGTTAATGCCCTTAAGATGTTTGAATGTTTCGATCATATCACCTCTCTCCCCTCCTTTGCTCTAGGGTATACATATTGAGCACCATTAATCTGTCCTCATATGTTTTCTGATGCGGTCCCTGCACCATTTTGGTTGCCCTTCTCTGGATTTGGTTAATGTCCTTGTGAAAGTGTGGCCGCCAGTACTGCACACAGTGTCTTGTAAAGAGGGATTATTTCCTCCCTCTTATGACTTGTGATGCCTAAATGGGAGCATTAGCCCCTCTTTAAAGGGGGGGGACTTACATCAGGTTCCACTCAAATAGAAGGCGGAGCATGCCACTTTCATACTGATTGTCCCATTCTGACCTTGCCAAATCTGGTTCCCACTTCTACTGCAATTAATAGTGGAGCCTCCTGTTCTTCTACCCTTTTGTAAGAATCTGCTGTCACAAGCCAGGGGGTTCCTTGTCAATCCTGACTTATGGTTCCTGCATCTTCATGCATGACTCCTTAAGACATATAAAACAACCCCTTGGTGATTACCGTGTGGCTTATAACTGGAGTACCCTCAGTGAAAATGCTTCTTTGACATTTTCCCTTTTTTAATTTTTTCACTGCTATACTGAACAGATCTCCTGTCCCTATCTGTGGACATTGTTCAAAACATTATATGGCATTTACCAGCCATTCTAGGATTCTCATACTCCAGCTGACAGGCTCACAGTGACACCTCAAGGGGTGTCCCATCCATTTTGTGCAGGTATTCTGCACAGGCGCCCGCCAGTTACAACCTGGTTCCAGCTTGAGTCTTAACAATTTTGGAAAAACCATAAATACATTTCTTCCTTAACACCCTCCCCCTTGCCTGCTCCGGGCAGTTACTGCTCTAAGCGGATGATGCAGTTATCTTTTACAGTCCACTCTGACCCCTCCCCCCTTAAAAGCAGTCTCCAACGGTTCTTCTCTGAGACTGAATCGTGGTTTTGTCAATACAAACTCATACTAAATTACAAAAAAACTAAAGTTATGCTATTTGCCAACACTCATAACAAACATAAAGACCAGCCCCTATATAGCCTGAATAATCAGCAACAACCCCTAGAACAAGTTCCTTGTTTCAAATACCTTGGCATCACCCTCAGCTACCCCCTCTCCTACCATGAACATATCAACTTGGTCTGTAAGGCAGTAAACACCAGGATTGGCCTTCTCTACCACCACCGGAACTGCCTAACCCCCGACACCCTTCGCTTCGCCATTACCAGCTCTGTTCTGTCCATAGCTGACTATGGCATAGTAATTTAAGGCTCGGCTGCTGATACTGCTGTAACCCCCCTGCAAATGGGGGTTCCCAAAAGACTTCCAGGAGCTTGTTTGAATGCTCCAAGCCTGAATGGTGTTTGGTGTTTAAGCCATTTATCTGTGAGTGTTTTTAGAGCCTCTGGTACTGTCTCTTTAAGAGCTGTCTGCTTGCAGACATAATTAGTTTGTATGGGGGGACTGTGTGTTTCTCTGCTTGAGTGCCACTCGAGCTGCTGCCAATTCACTCCATTTTGCAGTCACTAGGAGTGCAAAGGGAACCTATCTGAAAGATGTAACTGTTTGCCAGAAATCATTTAGAGTAATAATGAAAATACAGTTTGTCTAACCTGCTTTCTTTGCAGTCAGAACTGTGTTTGCCTAGTTCCCCATTCTAGTTTTGAACTGCTGAACTGGACCAATCATTGTGGGTTAAGGTAGCTCTAAAATGGTGCCTTGACGAGAATCAGAACTTGGACTCGTAATCTGAGCCAGCCACAAGAGGATTGTATGGGCAGTGACTCTGGGAGATGTAGTTTGGACTTCGCGCCTTTTTGGACCAACAGGGGCAGTCTATTGTGAGTGACAGCCAATCCAGCCAAGAACTGGGAGGAACTCAAAGAAAGTGCCCGTTTTGTCTGCTGGAGTTTCAGTTTTAGCTCTGGCAGTGGAGAGGAGAGGAGCCCTGTGCTTTTGATTGTGCAGTTTAGTCGGGAAGCAGCGTGTAAGGCCCGAGTTCCGGTCTGCAGCTTGTGTAACTGCTTGTTAGGACTGAATCCGTCCGTGAAGAAATCAAAGGATATCTGAAGAGTAGAAACCAGGCTCACCCTGTAGAAGACTGGAGAAATTGCTGAGATGCGCTCGGTCTGTCAGGAACTGAATCTGCTGTGTGTTCTCCCTGGTATTGTGCAGTAATTGCGATCGGGATAGAGAAGCAGCCTGCCTGGTATAGTACTTTCTTTTTACCATATAAATGTGTGAGGAGGCTTGTGTAGCTCAAGTGAATCCTGCTGCCATTAAAGGACTTTTGCCTGTTACTGTTTACCATATACATGTGTGAGGAGGCTTGTGTAGCTCAAGTGAATCCTGCTGCCATTAAAGGACTTTTGCCTGTTACTGTTTACCATATACATGTGTGAGGAGGCTTGTGTAGCTCAAGTGAATCCTGCTGCCATTAAAGGACTTTTGCCTGTTACTGTTTACCATATAAATGTGTGAGGAGGCTTGTGTAGCTCAAGTGAATCCTGCTGCCATTAAAGGACTTTTGCCTGTTACTGTTTACCATATAAATGTGTGAGGAGGCTTGTAGCTCAAGTGAATCCTGCTGCCATTAAGGACTTTTGCCTGTTGCAGTTTGTCATATAAATGTGAGGAGTCTCGTGGAGCTCAAGAGTAGCCCTGCTGACTTTGAAGGACCCTATCTTGTTTGGAGGTTGTGAGTACTAAATCAGGTCGCTCCCTGTTGAATTGCCACATTGAATCCAAATGGAATTACTGTACTGCTGACTGTTTAACTAATTTTTCTTTTCTCTGTGTGAAAGGGCCCCTACCAGCTGCCACGGTTTGGACTAGCCACTAGGGCTTGGGTACCCAGGGACAGTAACTGGTAGGGATAGGCCTAATGCACAGAGCCATAAATAGATATGGAAAAGTGATAAGCTAATTAACCTGATTTCCCCTGTCCTTGTTATATCCCTAAATAAATCAGAGCTGCTTGTTTCAGCAAAGTTATACTGCCTGAGGTGATTTGTCTATGTTAAAGTATTGTACTGTGATTGTTGCACTGTATCTTCTTATTTTACAGGGGGTCCCAGTGCCTGAACCAGTCCTGGGGGTAAGTGTATACTGTGAAAGTAATTCTGATATACTGTGTGGGCCACTAGTGGGAAGAAAGGGGGGTTGCAGTGTCCCAGAGGGCTGTGACCAAGTTAGTTTAAGTATTGCAAACCCTGACCTCTGGGTGGAGGCACCCGCCATCGGATCCAGGCCCCTCAACCTGTTAGTGGCAAATCAGGCAGGGGTAGTAGCCCCTGGGATAGCGCCATCTAGGGGTTACACTGCACTAGCTTGCATTAAAATTGCCTTTAACAAAGCCTGTCGCCTTGTGGTTAATGGTGACAGGCTCACTCACACATGTGATTTATACCAGCAAACGAACTGGTTAAACTTTGCAGGAAGGCTTACCTACCAAACATGCCTCATAGCCAAAAAGATTGCCTCTGGTTTCTCCCCTCCCACTACCCTCCATTTGCTAAAGCCTTCTTACATACGAACATACAAACATACGAAATTTGCCAGCAGATAAAGGCCTAGAGGTCTATCAAGTCTGCTCGAATGTGCAGCTAGCACCCCTTATTCTGCAGCTGCCCCTTCCTTCCACCCTTCCCCTTCATTAACCCTCCCCCTTGTCCTGTCCCATCCCCTTTTGAAGCAGTCCACTGTTCTACTGGATACCACTTCTGCAGGTAACGCATTCCACCCAGCCACCACCTTCTCTGTAAAAAGTGTCTCCTCATCTCCCTCCTGAACCTTCCTCGCTCCAGTCTCCATATCATGGCCCCTGGTGGCCCTCCCTCCTTACTTTGAACAGCCCCTCTGTACCTGTCTTGTTTATTCCTTTCATGTATTTAAAGGTTTCAATCATGTCCCCCGTCCCTCCTGTCCTCCAGTGAGTACATGTTCAACTCCTCAACCTCCTCTCGTATGACAAGTCCCCAGCCCTTGATCATCTTTGTCACCTTCGCTGCATCCTCCAGTAACTTAATGTCCCTCTTCAGATACAGGTGCCAGTACTGCATGCAGTACTCCAGGTGCGGTCTAACTAATGACCTATACAGCGGCAGAATCACCTCCTCCTTCCTCGAGGATATACCCCTTGCAATACAACCCAGCATTTTGTTGGCCTTTGCAGCTGCCTTCCTACATTGTGCTGAGTTGTTTATTGACCCTGTAATGAGCACCACCAGATCCTTCTCCTCCTCTGTCTGGGCTAGCTGCACTCCCCCCAGCTGGCAACTCCTCCTTGGGTTCTTCATCCCAAAATGCAGCACCTTGCACTTTTTGGCATTAAACCCCAGTTGCCAGGTGTCTGACCAGGTTTCAAGCTTTGCCAGATCATCCTGCAACCCCTGCCATCCCCCTAGGTCATCCACCACCGCTCCTACCTTGGTATCATCAGCAAACAGACTGATCTTGCTCTACCCCCTGGGCTACCTGAAGTTCCACTAAAGGTTCTTTCCAGGTCCCTTTTTGCAGGACTACCTCGGGGCAGAGGGCCTTCATCTACAGGGCCCCATACTGGCTATATAGCTTACGCCATGAAGTCTCATCTACACACAAACTTGGCCCTTTCAAGCTCTCACTTCGGCAACATCTCCTTGCCTGTAGCTGCTGTGACTGTACCTAGTGCCCCCCATCCCCTCGCTGTTGACTGCTCTTTCCCCACATTAGTGCTCACCCTAACCAATGACAAGGTTGTCACTGGCTGCTCTTCACTTGTCCCTCCACCTCCCTTGGTCCTACCCCCCACCTCAAACCTGACAAGGTCTCCTGGACTCCGCCCATTCCATCCAACCCTCCCCCTACGTTTCCACATCCCCCACCCTTTGCCTTCTTTAATTTTGTTGTGAATGATTGTTTCCAGTGCCTGACATTACACCTTGTACTTATGGAACTGTATGCTATATTTTACATATATTTTTGTATCCAGCATTCCTGTGCCCGCATCCTGTATCATGTATCCTTTGTTCAATTCCTCATATACAGCATATTGAATATTTTGTGTTTCTGTTTGTTTTTGTGACTCTGACGTGGAGCCTTTGCAAATGAGTTGCTGACTCAAAGGTTATAATTCCGAAAGTTTAATAAATAAATAAACGTAGATAGACAGACAGACAGACAGATAGATGTAAACCAACACTCCAATGTATTTATGGTTTCTGGCCGTATGTAGTTATGGTTTCTGGCTCTATTTGTGCATGAGGCACTCTGTGACATATGTTTCCTTTTATGGCAACCACTGTTCCTTCATCACCATGTCTTCCAGTTCCTAGGTTTCAGAGCTTCTAATTGTATTGAACAGACCAACGCCTTAAGTTTTTCCGCAGGGATACGGTGTCTGTACCGCCTGATCCTCATTGTCTACCTATGGCAGCATCTGACTCTACATTGTTTCATACATCTTCCGGTATCTTTGTCAGAGCATACTACCTCATGGGAAGCTTTGCCCTGTACCTTTGTTTTACATTGTATGTTATGTTGTCCAATTTTCTGTCACTAAAGAACTGCAGACATTTTTCTCAGCCTTTTTTGTTTACGCCTGCCTCTATGATGCAAGGCAGTCTATGTGTATATACCTGGCTTGTCCCAAGGACTACCTGACTTTATTAGATTTAAGTTGCTGAAAGTATGGCAAGGGACTTCCTGATTTATTCCATGACCTCTGTACTAATACTGCCACTCCCACTCGCTTACATGATGTAATGTGTATTAGGCTGCACCATCCTCCCTGGTTACCTTGTGTGCTGCTTAGGAATCATTCCAAAGGTGTGACTCAATGGAGGAGTTCTCCTCGATTAAGATTTAGAGAATAATATATGAGGTGTTGTATATTATGAGTTAATAATTAATGGGTCCTCCATTTTACCGTTGAGAAACCGAAGAGTTATTTGCCGTAATAAAGGAGTGTTTATTACGGCAAACACACACACAGTTTCTGTCGCTGTGGGCATGCGCCCGCTGTAGTTCTTCTTCCTGTAACGCTGTGGCCACCTCAACATTTCCACCGTGCCGCCTGGATCCACCACTGGAACGCGGCAGTAAGTGACCGACAGAAAATAAATAAATAAATAACCACATTAAAAACACTGACATGTTGGCTGCAGGCAGAAAAATGTTGAAGCTTTCTCAAAATAAAATGAAAAGGGCCGTGGACCACGCACTGGAACCTCAGCAGACCTTGGCCATACAAGAATGTTTTTTTTTATTTTATACACTTGCTGTGGCCAAAAAGGAAGACCCATCAATTACATAAAATAAAATATGGTTCGGTGTGTGTAAACTTCACCCTCGGGGTTAGATGCTATTTATAAACCCCTCGAGCTTCGCACTCGGGGTTTATGTAGCATCTAACCCCTTGGGTGTGTGTAAACTTCTCGCCACATTACTCCGATCCATATTTTTATTCTATTTTTTTCACATACCTGAGATGTAATACCACACAAACCGGCGCAAAGCACTAGTGGTTTGTGATAATATTACACATTGAGGTTGTGTAAAAAAATGACTAAAGCAACACCCCATACTTTATTTTATATAATTGCTGGTGTAAAAGTAGAAAAAAATGCCATTAGGTGTGGAAAGACTGTGGTGCATGGGAGTGCGAGAGCAGAGCTGACAGCTTTCACTTTCCATGTCTGATTGCTGTCAGCCAGCCTGAATATTTTGATCTGACCAGTTCTGTAACACTATACTATGTCCAAATAAACAATTTACTTCAGATTATTTCACAGAGTAACATTGTTTAAATGAATATGCAGTCAATTTCGAATGAGTGACGGGGAACTTGTGGTGGCACGACGGCAGCAGATTTAAATTTTACTTTCATTCATCATCTGACACCCATGCCATAATAACTGACTGGTTATTACAGAATGGACCCTGGTTATTTATTTATTTATTGAATTTTGTTGACCCGGTAAGCCCACTGGGCCTAGAAGTCTCTTTTTCAGGGGTGACCGGGAGGAGGGGGGATACAGATGGTTAGCAACTGAAATTGAACCAGATTAAGCTGTTGGTGGTATTTTTAGTGAATGGGAGAAATTTGGCCAGGACATGGGGAAACTTCCCTACTCTTTTTCGATAAGTGCCATGGGATCTTTAGCATCCACCTAAACTACCACCAATCCAGGCAGATGGGACCTCGGTTTAACGTCTCATCCAAAAGACGGCACCTCAGAAGTGCAGCACACCCCTCATGCTGCACTACAGTGTAGTACTGGGATAGTAACCCAAGTACCAGATGTGGGAACTGAACCCACAGCCCTCTGATCTCCTGCCCTCGGAGGTGAGTGTGCTACCTACTGAGCCACTGACACTGGTTATTACAGTATTAGAAAGTGGCGTCAGTCCAGTCAAAAAGTGGGTTCATCAGTAATCATATATAGAGAAATGCATGGGGAGGGGTGCATAATGAGAAATCTTACTTTGAGGGGGCTCTTGTAGAAGGTAACACCTTTAGGACTGAAGCCGGCAGGCACAGGACCCCACAGAAAACTTTTAGCTAGCAATATACAGTGGGGGGGGGGATTGCCACTTGATGTCAGCCTGCTCCCCCGACTACGTATGGCATAAAAGGGGCAGTCCCCCAGCCCCATCCACAGTTTTTTTTCCCGCCATCTACCATGCAAGTCGGACCTCCATGGACACCTTCAGCTAGTTGACTGCCATTTTCTATCACGCTTACCGCGTTTTGTTATTTTTTCCTAAAAACGAATCTTCTTCAAGTTCTATTTGCATGTCTTCTTCTCCTCCATCCTCCTCAGTCAAGACGTGGCGATCGAAGTGTGCATGCAGCAAGCAGATCTCTCATTAGGACGGCTATTCAGCTTGCCTATTCTTCCTAGGCCCAGACCACGACATAGAGGCCTGCCAGCATTGCCAAGACTTCAATCAGCACATTCGACTCAGCCGCCAGAAGACCCTCGAAGCCTTCTTGCTTACCAAAAAACTATCTGAGATAGAGAAGCAGATTCACCAAAAGAGTTCATCCTCTTCCCCAGCCTCCGGGGCCTCTGCCTCCTCTTCTTCTTACAAGGAGAGGAAATCAAGTGACAAACACAAGCACTGGGAGAAGCACAAGGAGAAACTCCGACAGACTCCTGCTAGTGGTCCCCGACCAAGTCGCCGACCACTTCTGGGTCTTCCCCCCATGGGAGGTCGGCTCCTTCCACCGCAGCAACCCTTCCCCCCCCCCAGGCTCCTGGTGATCAAACCTCCTTCCTTTATTCTACGGGAGAAGGTTCTTTGGGGGCACGGGACTTCATCCCCTGCATCTCAGCCTCTCAAGCTTGCTTCAATCAATCAATCAAGCAATCAAACTTTATTTAACCAGGCTATGCACCTTTGAGCAAGCTCATTTACAAGATGGTCCTGGATGACATAGAGAACATATACAATACAATGGAAATGAGAAACTATACAGACGAGGCACATACACAATATTGCATCTCAACAAGTAAGAAGGTCAAGACTGTTATTGGTTTTGGCACTACCTGTCAGCACCTGGCAACATATGCATACCTTTTACTGAGTACATATATTGCTTCACAGGATGGATACAAAGTTATTCATAGTACACCTGTGTAGACATAGCAACTACAAAATACCTACAGTATGCAGTACAATACACTGGAGGTGGGGAGTGTGGGAGGGAGGAGGGGGTGGAGAGGTAGTAGAAGCGGGAGATGGGGTTACCGTCCAAGTGCGGGGAGTTGCCAACTGTAGGATTAGAGCAATTATTGATGGCATATGCAATATTCCTTCAGCACAGAAGATAGTAGGGGCTTAAGGGTAGATAGACCCAGAATGGTGAAGAGCTTTAGAGACTTCTGGAGTGCATTTCAAAGGGATGGAAGAGCAAAGGTAATAGCTGTGGCGCCATATCGAGATCTGACTTTAGGGACTTTGAACATTACAAGTGAGTAGCGCCTCAAGCCGTTGGACCCCGAACTTCGCATAAAAGAGATTGGAGATATATGAGGGTAGTTTGTAATTACTCTGTGAATCCAAAGGCATGCATTTCTCTGCCTCCTGACAGTCAGAGAGGTCCAGCCTATCACTGCATAGAGCGCGCAATGGTGGGTATTTAGAGGAGTATTAGAGATGAATCTCAAAGCCCGATGGTAAAGTGTGTCAAGTTTAGTTAGAGCTTACTTAGCACAGTAGCTGTAGAGAACATCCGCATAATCTAAAAGGGACAGAAATGTAGATTGGATTAGGTTCCTCTTCATCTCGAAAGTGAGAAGGTGTCTAATGTGGTAAAAGACGCCCAGGCACTGTCTCAGTTTTTTAGCTAATTAGTCCAAGTGAACTATGAAGTTAAGCTTATTGTCTAAGTAAAAACCCAAGTATTTAAACCTGTCCACTGTTTCGAGTGGTTCACCAAGTAGGGTGTGTAGCGTAAGGTTTTGAGTAGTTACGGTTGGTAAATGCGATTTGGAGGAGATAAGCATAACTTTTGTATTCTTAGCATTAAGGAGCAATTTAAGATGTAGAAGTTATGTTGCAGAATGTCAAAATCATTCTGTAACTCCTTATATGCAACCTCAGGGGAAGGACTAGCAGTGTATAGCACAGAGTCATCTACAAAGAGATGCACCTTTGCCATATGAACCTTGGAGTCTAAATTATTGATGTAGATTACAAAAAGAATAGGACCCAGAATAGATCCTCATGGCACTCCTCGTGGAAGAATTTTAAGCGAGGAAAAGTGCCCTTGAGCTTTGATTTGTTGCATTCTGTTAGTAAGGTAACAGCTGAACCATTTCACAGTGGTAGCGTCAAGACCAAGGTGACACAAGGCGGACAAAAGTAGGTTGTGCTTGACAGTATCAAAAGCCTTGCTTAAGTCTAGAAACATCGTATACAGTAGATGCACTTTTTTTGAGTCCCGCGAGTTTTGCCAATCACTAGTTACTTCAGCTAGGGTGGATACCTTGCCATGTTTTGGTCTGAAGCCTAACTGTATAGTGTTAAGCAAGTCCTCAGCTTCAAGGTAATCTCTCAGTTGGTTATTAACTAACTTTTCCAATAGTTTTTTTTGTTTTTTTTTTATGCTCCTTCCCCACACCCAGCCAGTCTCTCCTTTGGGCCCCCACACAAACTCCCCACTGCGGCTACTCTCTGACCCCTACCTCTCCATATCGCAGCCAACCCCAATTAACCCTGATGTATCCCTTCACCGGGCAGGTCTCTTACCTCCATAGGAGAACGGCCCTGGTGGCCAACCATCGATCCTGGGTTGCTGCTGGGATGGCATATGGAGGTCTGGGAGCCCGGTGGTGAGGGTTCTGGAGGGCCGTCACCCAATCGGCCGGGCGCCATTTTCCACTTTGCTCCCCTTGGAAGCAATGTGCCACTGACGTCAGGCATACGCCGATGTCTGTCACTCCCCTTAATGTATTGTGGCTGATGTCCTGCCATACTCCCAGCCTCCCCCAGGAGTCAGCAGGTGCCGATCCATGCAACCACCCTCCCCCCTGAGAAGGCAAGCAGTCATCGGATGCTCATTTCCTTCTCCCCCTTCCAGCCCTCTAGCAACCCGAGTCCATTCCTGAACCAGGGTCACTGGCGTCACAAGCGGAAATCCAACCTCTGCACTGGCGGGCCGGCTCCAATAGTTTTAATAAAATTGGAAGGAGGGAAATTAGCCGGTAATTGTTTAGGTCACAGGTATCCCCAGCCTTAAAAAGGGGGATAATATGAACAATTTTCCAGATTGCTGGTAGATCACCTAGTGCTAAGGATAGATTGAAAAGAAGTGTAATGGGGTGGTCAAATTGTAGTAACCTATTTTCAAGAACAGTAGTTTTAGAAGATCGGCGCTGGCGCTTTTCTTAGTGTTCAGTGACAGTTGTAGGTCCTCAACCTGTTTAAAGGTCACGGGGCTGAAACTAAAAGAGAAGATTTCTGGCTCTTTGCACTGTCATAGCATGGGGAAACCTTAGTACTGGACTAAGTCAGAAGTCTGCTAGCTGGTGAGATGTCGAATGCTAGGCCCGGCGTGGCAAAATGATTATTAAGTTGTTCCAGGACGTCAGCCTTGTCTGTGTAAGAAGCATCTCCAACAATAATCTTAGAAGGCAGTGGAGAGGATGGAGTGCGGCCCTCAATCTCTCTAAGTATATTCCAGAATTTGGCAGAATTAGTTTTGGATTCTTCAAGGGATGTTTGGAAGTAATGTGCTTTTTCTGCTTGAATGAGTTTAGTGCAGGAATTTCTTGCAACACAGAAAGCCAGCCAGTCCAAGTCCGATTTGTTTTTTTGGGCCCTTTCCAGAAACCTGTCTCTGTCCTTTAGGGCTGCTTTTAGGGTGGGTGTAAACCAGGGTGTTGGATCTTTTTCTAGTCTTAATTTTGACAAGTGGAGCATGCTTGTCCACCACGCCCAAAACGAGATTATGGAAGACGTTGTAAGCTTCAGAAAGAGAAGGAGCCAAAGTAGAAGTTCTGCCATCTAATCTTACTTAGGTCTGATAGGAAGGCAGGTTGACTAAAGTTTTTTAGGTGTCTTTTTATTTTAAAGGTGGTTGTTGAGGTAAGTTTAGGAGTACGTTGCATACAGGCGGTAGCACTGTGATCACTTAAGTCATTACGGAATACTCCTGTATGGGAGTTATTGTGCAGCCTGTTGATGAGTATAAGGTCCAGAAGGGTGCTTTGACTTGGGTTTTTGCTGTTAGGTCGGCTGATGTCAGCGGTAGTTTGTGAAAGACCATGCTCATCACAAAAATCCTTCAGTGGTTTGGAGCAGGCATCTCTCCAGTTCAGATTTAAGCACCCTATGATAATGCACTTGGAGTTGATTTTCTCTCCAAGATGTTATGAAGATGAGATAGAATCCCTAAACCGCCTGATGGTGGCCTGTAACAGCCAATAATTGACATGGCCTTTTCAGAGGTCAGGGTCACCCTCAATGTGAGGCTCTCAAATTCCTTTGGGGTGGTGGGTATGTTTGTTACTGTTACAGAGAACATATCCTTTATTTATATAGCAACCCCTCCTTCCCTAGAGGGTCTATCAGATCTGAAGACATTATATGCTGGGATATGGATTCTATGGCCAGGAGTTGAACTCCTGAGCCAAGTCTCAGAGACCATTAGAATATCTGGAGATGTATGAAGTACCCAAGCTTGTAAAAAAGTCTAGTTTTTTTAGCAGGCTGCAGACATTTATGTGGAGAAAACTGATCCCCTTTAGCTAGGGTTATTCTGATGGTGCCTCTAAAGATATGGGAGGACCAGGGTTTAATTCGACATTCCCTGAGCATAATAGTAAGAGAACAATTAAGTTCATGAGTCTGATTATAAGTCCCATGATAATGCGTGTCTTTTGTCTTTTTGTACGTGGGGTTTTAGGGGTGGTCTGTGGGGGGGGGCAGAGATCTTGCTAAAGAGGGACATTGCATACAATACTGTTTTTGCTGACACTAACAATGATATTTGATAGTACTTGGAAGGGATAGTGTGGGAAAAGAGTGCATCGAGTAGTTGGAGATTAGTTCCTGACAGAACAATAGCAAACCTGCTTGTTAATGAGACTGCATTTATGTCATTCAACCCCTTGCTTGAGGAAGTTTCCATGAGTTTATAAGCAGTGGTAGTTAGTAGGAGTAGGAAGCAGCTGCAGAGAATGAGAGACTGTGCATTTGCCATTACAACAATAGAGAGGTGGAACCCTGGTGTAAATTCCAGAAGATTTCTTCTAAGTTTTGATCAGTTACCTTAGTTGCAGTAGACTACACAGTGACTAATAATTAAATGTTGTTGCACCTTTAAAGGAGGCTGGGCTTGTTTGTTGAGAGGGTGGGGCTTGTTGCAATTTAGAGTATTTAATAAAGGATGGGAGAGGGAGGGTGGCTGGGCCAAAAATTTGGCCACCGCAAACTGCTCGGGAACAAGCTCTCTGGGTACAATAAAGTTCAGAGCAGCAGCGTGTAGCATGGTAGCTTTCTCCACCAGCAGTCCATCTGAGAATTTGTGCGCCAATTTTATTTTTAAAAGTTAAAGAAAGGCGGGGGTGGAGCTAGCAGTCTAGCCAGCAGCAGCTATTTTCTGGAGCTCCTGAGAGCAGCTCATTTAAACTGCTAATTTAGCTGATTTCTACCTTGGAACTCAAACTAAAATATTCAACATCATTTAGAGGGAAGTCTGCAGTACCTTTGGACCAAAAATCAAGCTGGTATGGGCTGTACGAAACTGTTTAAACAAGACTTCTTCCAACCACGGGCCTCAGCAGCCAAGCATCCAGACCACGTGGAGCAAGCGTCTACTGCAAATAACACAGAACAACCTGCAGCTTCCTTAAACTCATTACAAGTCGCAGTAAATGCACTCACTAAGATGGTTCAACAAATCAACCAGAAGCTGGACACCTTTGCACAACGTTTTCAGATGGTGGAATCACGATTGGATGCTATGGGGGAGATCACAAAAAATGTAGAGGCTACAGCGGGAAAGGCCCTGGCCGCCACTTCCACCTTGCTTAAGGAGCAGGCGGCCCTTCGTACTCGCTTAGAGCAACTTGAAAACACAGTCCGGGTGGCAAACATCAGAGTTTTGGGTCTTCCTGAAAGAATCGAAGAGGAGAATCTGGTACAATGCCTGAATCCTTGGCTGTCCGACATCACAGGACTGTCTGAATTTAAAGTGGTGCAGGCGTATAGAATTACCCTCCGTTGGCCGACTCTAATTAGTGCAACTCCATGAACTGTGCTAGTCTCTCTTTCCTCTGCAGCAGAGCGGGACATAATTCTTAGGGCAATCAGAAACAGAGGCCCGGTCTATCAGGATGAGAATCGTGTGCTTTTCTTTCCGGATCTCGCCTACACCACCAGAATGAGATGCAAGGCCTTCGATGGAGTGAAACGCAAACTGAGAGACCTGGGCATTACTTACTCCCTGGCCTTCCCTGCTCATTTATGCTTTACGGATGGTTGAAAGCAATATAGATTTACAGACCCAAAGGAAGCTGGAGTGTGTGGAGAAGATTGCAAGTCGGCGATCACCAGAACCACTGTCGTAGGATGATTCGGAGGAAGACTGAAAATCAGAGGCAATGGACTGTAAAAATATGGAATTGTCAGACTGGTTTGCTTAAAGTTAACTTCAATCGCTAAAATTACTTTGACGGCAGAAACTAGCTTTGGCTTTCTCTCCCTGAGTCCTCTAAGTTTAAGAGGTCTTCAGGGCTAGTTAACCTGTTTGTTTAAGTTAGCATTTTGTTATTACTGCATTACATATCATATCTTAGTAAGTTAATTATTGGTCTCCCATTAGGAGAAAGGATCTAAATCTTTCTGGCATATCCTAGAAGTTATAGTTTTGATTGAAGTGAGGGGTTACCTCCTCAAATCTAGAATGTTAGTGAAGCCAATTAAAATAAAACTAAGTTATAAGTTCTCCTTTGGGGTTAAAACATTATAATTAAAATAGAAATGCAAATAATGTGGGCTTATAAGGAGCTCTGGAATAATAATATTTTCTTTTATCTTAAAATCGAAATATCAACAAAGGACCAGTAGTGTTGGATACATAACATTGTATGCTTAATTGAAATGAAAAAATTTTGGGTGTTGGCTGCAAGTAGCTCCTGAATGTTGTATACCTATTTTTGTGTATGGTAATAGTTAATATTCTCCCTCCAATGCTGTACCATTTGTAGTATGTAATCACCATCCTTAGTAATGTATACAATCAACTTAATGTCAATCTACATACTCAGAATTAATGTGTTTTATGCATATGTATGAAATACTAAATAAAAAGTTTAAAAAAAAAAAAAAAAGAAAGGCTGCGCTCCAAATATCTTGCTTCTGGGGAGTTGGGCAGTCGGCTGTGCCAGCGAGGGGTTCAGACCATGTTTGTGGTGCAATTTGCAGGGATGTCGGTCGCCCATACAGGGCTTTGAATCCCCTTGCTTTTGGGGAGTTGGGCAGTCGGCTGTGCCAGCAGGGGGGTTCTGGTCCGATTTGCAGGGATGTCATCGCCTGTACAGGGCTTTGAATCCCCTTGCTTCTGGGGAGTTAGGCAGTTGGCTGTGCCAGCGGGGGAAGGGGTTCAGACCACATTTGTAGTCTGATTTGCAGGGATGTAGGTTGCCCGTACAGGGCTTTGAATCCCCTTAAGCCCATAGTCCCCACGGGCTCTAAGTTGAGTGGCTCAGCTGGTGGATCTTCAGGTGGCAGGCTTTTGGCTGTTGCTGTCCTGGCCAGGGTGTCTGCTGACTCCTCCCCGACATCAGGGGCTGACTCCAACAGGTGATGCCCGCGACCGATGCCCTACTCCTCTGGGGAACAGGGGCCTCTGTCTCACTCGGGAGCCAGCTCCCTGATTCTGGCGACTCCTCCTAGGCGGATGCTGGCTGAATTGCCAGTCTGGTCTCAGCCTATGCCAGTACCTTCAATGCCGGCTTCCCCGATGTCACCTCAGGTGACCCCATCACCACCTAGCCCTCCTAAGTCACTGGCTGGGCCTGACACCCACCCTCAGATGATGCCACAGGGCCCGATGGCCGGGAGTTGGGTCCAGACCATCCAATGCCAGATGGCTTTGTTCCTCAGGATCTGACACCTGGTAACACGGATCAGCCTACTCTGATGCCCCTGTTACCCCAGCCTGATGACCAGACACTGGGGCCCTCAAAGCCTAATCCCCTGATGCCAGGCACACCAGCCCTGCCACTCTATCCTCCACAGGCTCTGAATGAGCTTTTTGTGGCCTGGTGGGCCTATTTTAAAGACAAAGAGGCTTCTAGGGAACCCTCCAAGCCTATCCTCAGGGGCCACCTCCAGACAAGCCTCTGGTTTGCCCACCTACTCCTCCACCAAGGGGGGCACTCCGACACCAGATGGGGGCTATGCCTCCCTTCCTAAAGGATGGCCATGCAAGCATCCCCATTCACCTTCCCCCTCCTTGGATTCAGAGGATTTAGATGATTACTCCTCCTCTTCAGTGCGACAACTCTGACTTTCTTTCAGAGCCTGAGGGTGGTAAAGACACACCTCGTTCCCCACCTGATGAGCCATCCTTTATGGATGTAATGTGGCACATCAAGCAGTTGAATGGCTGGGACACAGAGAAGCTAGATCCAGAGTGATGTTGTTTGGCCTCCTTTCTCAGGAGGAAGGACACCCAACCCATGGTGGTCCCCCCACTTGTGGAGTCCTATAAGGACATCAACAGAGCAGCCTGGAAGCACCTCTTTTCCATACCAGCCATCTCCAAGAAGTCAGACCAGTTATATTGTGCTCCCAAAGAAGATCTTTTTTATGGGGAGCACCCAGAGGCAGACTCTGTTGTAATCAGTACTGCCCATGATCGCTCCAGGTGCCCTAGACACCTGAGTACACAACCTCCAGACAAAGATTCCAAGGAATTTGACCACTTGGCCAAAAAGGTTTACTCCTCGGCCATGTGTGCAATAAGGTTTCAGAATTTCCTTGCCCACATGGTTCAATACCAGAATGCCCCTATGGGACAAGGTAGTTGAGGTGGCGCAAGCCATGCCAGATTGCCCAGGTCAGGCAGAATTGATGGCCATCTTAAAATCAGGCTCGGACATAAGCAACCAGATCCTCTGAGCCTCTTACGATACAATGGACTCTGTGTGTGGGGCCATGGCCTCTGCAGTCTGTATCCGCTGTTATTCATGGCTGAGCATGTCCGGTTTTGCTCCGGAGGTGCAATCTAAAATCATGGATGCACCTTTCAGGGGTTCGGTTCTATTCAGCGAGGACTCACAAAACATCATTACTCACCTGCAGGAGTCAGGAAAAGCTATCAGATCTGTACACACTATGTACAAATCCCAGCTCAAACAGCATGCTAAGCAGTCCTTTAGGAGGAATGCCAGGCAACAACCCAGAGGACAACAGCTGAGAGCAGGATTTAAGTGCAAGGCTTTCACTCCTGCTTCCGGAAGGTCTGCCTCTTGGGCCCCAAGAATCTCTCAGGCTACGCTGCCCCTTCCCGGCTCCTAAGCCTGACTCATTACCTGACCCCCCTTCCCCGGCTGAAGCCTTAGGGGAGGCGGTGGGGAATTGATTTTCTTTGTACATAGAAGGATTGCACCAGATACCACAGATCAGTGGCTCCTGCAACTCACTCGAAAAGGGGCACAGAGATAGCCCCAGACAACCCACCGGTCCCCTCCCATTACCCTAAGGCTCACAGCACTCTCATCATGAGGAGATCCAGGCCCTCCTGCAAAAGTGGGCCACAGAGTCAGTTCCTTTCCCCTGTTGTGCTGGAGGGTTTTATTCCCACTTCTTCCTGGTGCCAAAGAAAACCGGAGATCTGCGCCCCATCCTCGATCTCAGCCACCTGAATCAGTACATCGAGTACAAATGATTCTGAATGTAACTCTGCTTGGTCTCCTCCCTCTCCTCCACCGAGGAGATTGGTTATGCTCCTTGGACATGCAGGATGCATACTTCCACATTCTAATTTTCCAACCTCACAGGAGGTTCCTTCGCTTCCGCTTCCGGGGAAGTCACTATCAGTTTCGGGCTCTGCCTTTTGGCCTGTCCTTGTCCCCCAGAGTTTTCAGCCAGTGCCTCACAGTAGTGGTTGCAGCTGTAAGGAGACAGGGACATTATCTCTTCCCTTACCTGGATGACTAGCTGCTGACTACTCCCACCCAGGATTGGCTACTCCATACCATGCAGGCCACCTTTGCCCTATTTCAGAACCTAGGGGTTACCTTAAACCTCCCCAAGTCCTCCCCCTGGTCAAGCCAATGACTACAGTACATAAGGGCAATTCTGGACATGGCACAAGGCAACGCCTTCCTCCCTCAAGACAGAGCAGAGCGCCTTCAGATGCACTCTCAGCAGATCTCCTCCTCTCGCCTGGTTCTGGCTAGGTCTGTCCTAACACTCTTGGGACACATGGCAGCTGCCATTGCTATAGTCCCCCTAGCCAGGCTATACATGAGGGTGATTCAGTGGAACCTGAGAGTTCAATGGGATCAGAGTTCAGATGACCTAGAGCAACCGGCCATATTGTTGAATCTTGTACGATAGGCATTGGCAAGGTGGTTGAATTCCTCCAACCTTTCCAGAGGTGTTTGCCTATGGAAGGAATCCCCCGGTCAGATCCTAACCATAGACGCATTGGGCCAAGGCTGGGGACCTCACTTGGGAGGCCGTCAAACACACGGGACCTGGTCTCAACACGAGCTCCATCTCCACATCAATGTCTTGGAGATGCGGGTAATCCTATATACCCTCCAGTCCTTCCAGACAGTCTTGCTATCTGGCCCCCTCTTAGTCCAGACAGACAACGTGTCAGTGGTCTTTTTCATAAACAAGCAAGGGGGGACTCATTCTTTTCCTCTCTGCAGGGAGGCCATGTGAGTCTGGTCATGGACGGTGAACCATTACCTGGACTTGACAGCAGTCCATGTTTCAGGTGTGCAAAATGCCCTAGTTGACAGTCTAAATAGGTCCTGGTCCAGGGCACATGAGTGGCAGTTTCATACCTCCATAGCCAAAAAACTCTTTGACCGATGGGGATGTCCAGATCTGGATCTATTTGCCTCCCCATTCAATGCAAAACTGCTCAGTTTTTTCTCGCTAGATACAGGGCCTGATGTTTTTTGATTTGATGTGTTGTCCCTCTCCTGGACGGGGAGGTTCCTTTATGTGTTCCCTCCCTTCCCCCACTGCAACGAGTTCTTCTCAAGCTGCAGTTAGAGGGAGCAGAGATGATTCTGGTTGCATCTTTCTGGACATGCCACATTTGGTTTCCACTCCTTTGGCAACTTGCAGTGGAACCTCCAATTTCCCTGCCCCTACACTCAGACTTGCTCTCCAAGGAGCAGGGAACCCTGGTCTATCCAGATCTCAAATCTCTGCTTCTCCATAAGTGGCTCCTGCAGACCTAGCTATATCCAGATTTGGGGTATTCCCCGTGGTAGCGGACGTCCTGTTGGCTGCTAGGAAGCCTTCCACTAGGGCCACTTATGCTAGGAAATGAAAGCAGTTCTGCATCTGGGCTACTACCCAGCATTTAAACTCCTTCATCTGCCCAGTGAATTCAATTCTGGAGTATCTCCTCTCCCTGTCTGACGTGGGACTAAGCTACTCCTAGCTCAAGGTGCACCTGTCTGCCATTTCAGCCTACCATGCAGCTATTGGGGGTGAAAGTCTTACACAGAAGGATCTTCCCCATACATTATTATGGGGCATTCTGCACTTGAAGCCTCCCATTTGGGACCCTGGACCACCATGGGATCTTTTGTTTTTTTAGAAAAACTTACCTTGCCTCTCTTTGAACCTGCCACAAGTTGTGAGCAGCATTTTCTGTCATGGAAAGTGTTATTTTTAGTTGTCATTACTTCCGCTTGAAGGATTTCTGAGCTTCAGGCTCTGATGTGTAAGGAGCCTTATTTAGTTTTCCACAAGGACAGGGTGTCCTTGTGGACTAATCCGAAGTTTCTTCCCAGGGTGGTGTCAAAGTTTACTTTGAATCAGGATATTCACCTTCCAGTCTACTACCCAGAGTACTCGAACTGAGGGGAGGCACTACTTCATACTCTGAATGTTCATAGGGTGCTTCATTATTACTTGGAGTGCACCAGGGCTATTCGAAAATCTGACCAGTTGTTTGTGTCCTTCGCCCTCAGAATGGAAGGGGTTCCTGTTTCTAAGCAGCATTTATCCAAATGGTTGGTTGAATGCATTGTTTTTTGCTGCAACAACTATGACAATCCTTTACTGGACTCAGTAAAGGATCACTCTACCTGGGGCATGGCTGCTTCCTTTGCCTACTTGCAGAACATGTTGGCTGCCGACATTTGTGCAGCTGCTACTTGGAGTTCTGTCCACACCTTTGTCAAGCACTACAGTTTGGACATTGCATCTCAATGGAGAGCAGGCTTCGGACTAGCATTCCTCCAAGGCCTCTTCTCCTAATCCTCTTTGGGAGACTTCTACCTCCACCCAGCTGACCGGGGTGTCTCCTTACTGCTTGGGACTCAGTCCTAAAGGTGTTACCTGCTGCAGGAGCCCCCTCAAAGTAAGATAGTACAGTTAAGTGAGAACTTAATGTAACAGTAGATCTTCGAGAGGAGCCCTCGCAGCAGGTACTATTTTCCCACCCACCTTCCCCCTGGTAGCTACTTCTCCATCACGGATACCTTTGTTTTTCCTCAATTAAGAGGAACCTCCTCAGTTCTCCATATTTACTCACTTGCTGGGGTCTCCGGCAGGAGAACTGGGGATGGGCTAGGGGCCGCCCCTTTTATACCATACGTGATGTCAGGGGCGGGACGATGTTGGGGGGTTCCCCGCTGTATACTGCTAGCTAGAAGTTTTCTGTGGGATCCTGGTGCCTGCTGGCTTCAATCCTAAAAGTGTTACCTGCTGCAAGAGCTCCTCTCGAAGCTCTACTGTTACGGTACATTCTTACGCAACTGTACTTTTTATGCACACCTGAGGTCTGTGGTGCTAAATAAACCCTGAGGGTGAAGTCTGAGGGGTTTATTAAAGCATCCCACACCAAGGGTGTGCATAAAATTTGTGTTTTGAACACCTCCACATGTGTAGTTTTATGTAATTGCTGGTACTGTTTTTTTGCCAGCTACTACAAGAGAAATAAAGCATTGTAAAAACAAACTTGTGTGCATGTGTGAGATTTATTTTACACATTTTTTATTCCCAGGCAACTCTGGAAGCACATAAGTTCTGCAAAGTAGTACCTGAATAATGTTAATTTATATGAAAACTGTTTATTTTCTACTCTTCTGCGTTACAAAACTGACTGACCTGAACCCTGAAGCTGCACCTCAACATCAAGAAAATGGCAAACGACTGATAACAGTAATCACTTCTAATAGTGTTCAGACTTATGCAAAGTTAGTTTTATGTTATTAAATATTTTAAACTGTTCTTTTTTATTGTCCAAAATCTTCTAAAAAACTTGTGCTCAAGGCTGAGCTCCAAAAATCGGTCGCCCTCGAGACATGTAAATGAGAGAGAAAGAGAAATACAGGGAGTGTTAGATAGAGCACATTAGGGACCGGGGGAAAGAACTGTCTTGTGGTGTTGCTAGTGACTTTCTGAGGTGAGTTTACTCACGAAAAAGAGTCTGTCAGAGCACTGTTTTACAGTTGTTTTTGGTGTTCACTTGTGGGCTGTACTTCACTTTTCAGTGAGCATGACTCAGCTGTCAGTTTCATTTTCCATTAGAAAAGCTGGCGCATGCTCGCCGTTATAACCCATGGGTTATAACACCGAATTATAATCAGATTTTCATATTGAAAAAAAACAGTCCCCAGTTCTTTCAGAACAGTTACTCACCATAACAGTAGATCGTCAAGAGAATCTCCTCCACTGAGCCACTGCGCACCCTCCCTCCTTCCCCCTTATTAAGGTATTGACCAGCAGGTTGTGTCCACCACTTTGTTTGGAGGTGTTCATAGGCAATTTACGGTATATATACTATTTGTCAGCCCCATGCCTCTCCTTGTGTGCCTTGCACCGGGTTGGTCTCCTGATTCCTCATGGTATGAGGCCCTCCGAGCTTATCTCTGAGGGGAAACGAAGGAGCAATGGGACTGCTCATGATTATATAGGTGCCGGCATTGCAGACCATCATGGGCAGCCCCCGGCTAGCAAAAGTTGCTAAGTGGTCCCGACACCGACGGCTTACAGTTCCAAAGGTGTGGCTCAATGGAGGAGGTTCTGTCGAATATCTGCTGCTATGGTGTGTAACTGTTCTTTTATCATTACAATACAGTTTTTTTTAATATTGTGTTTTTCATACAAAGGCATCACAACACGTTTTACAGGTACAGTAAATGACAAGAAAATGCTGGAACAATAGAAGGGAAAATCATGTTTCAGGCAATTGATAGGAAGAATGAAAAAGTTAGCATTCAGAAGAGAATGGAGAAAAGGTAGGTTATTTTAACTGAGATTTAAAGACAGAGCGAGAGAGAGAGAGTGTGTCAAGTAGACAAATGTTATTTTTTATTAATTTACTTAAAAAGTACCAGGCAGGCACACCAAGATAAGAAACAACTCATTTACAGTGGTGTCCAGGGAAAGGCAGTACATGGGGAAATGCAGATGCACTACAGTAACATCAAGGTAACAGCCTTAACTGCCATGCAATAAATAGCTGTTGAGGGAGTACAGGTAAGCAATAACACATGATGGGGTGTGGTTTAGTGTGTGATGAGGGGAGTAGTGAGGCACAAGGCTGCAGGCCAAGTGCTGTTACTGCCCCTGGAAGTGCACTTATCCAGACTAAACCACACCCTGGATTATGTTTTTGCACTTATAAAATGGATGATAAGAAACTGTGATATTTTCTAAAAAACTGGGAAAATAAAAAAATGCCATTTCATTTGACATAGTCTCTCTGCTTTCCTTGGAAGTGCTGTTGTATGTGCTGGTGTCACTAGGGGCGCTGTGCTATGCTGCAGCATGATTAACTGTCAACACTCCTGCTCTGGGTAAGCCTCCTCAACAGCCCTGGACCACACTGTGGAGCTCCGATTGGATAGGCACATTCTTTGAGTGCGACTGACTGGGGTGCTGGTGTACGGCTCCTTCCGTTATTGGTTTGTGGCTCTTGGCTTGAAATCCTTGGCGCTTTTGCTACGGCTTCACACCACGGCTTTTCTTTTGGGACCTTCAGTGTAATAATTACATGGCATACTATTTCATCCTACACCAGCCACCCGACCCCGGCATCTATTGAATACACAATAAGTCCCGCCCCTTCCCTCGTCTGTGTTTCCATTGGCTGGTGACAGGTGACTTTCTGTTTCACTGTAACTCAGTGCTCAGGTGCTCCTTACCTAATTTTGTCTGTGTCCCTGTAAAACCTGAGGACTCCTTATTCTGTATGATCCTGCGCTCCTGCATACATTCAGTCCTCTCTCATAGTCTGTTTGTTTCCCTTCTTAGCTTTACCATGGGTTGCCTAAAATGGCTATTGCTGGTGGCAACACTTCGAGTATATTCATGGGATGATCAAGTAATTGCTGCATCAATACACTACCCTCCTATTAACCCTAGCCCTTCCCCACCTTGTCATAACTTCCCAGAATCACCCATTGCATTATTGTACCTCATATATATATATATATATATATATATATATATACATATATATACTAACATACTAATTGCCAGCAGATTAGGCCTTATGGTCTATCGAGTCTGCTTGAACTTAAGATCCCTAGTTGGGTGCCGAGGCCCTCCTCCCCTTGTGTTCCAGAAACCCCTATCATCCACCCCCCCATATAAAAATGACACTATTCTACTTGGGCACTGGCTACATAAACGCCAAAATACATTCTTTAGCACAACTACCCTTGAGATACTCTCGTCCTTTATCTCATCTGGGGTTCAATTATCTGTACTCCTCCTTCTTGCATGGGCTGGGGATATTGAGCCTAATCCTGGGCCTTCTTGCTCGTCCACTGTCCACCTCTTCCCCACTAAACTCCAACAACCGCTGAAAGGCTTAAAGATGGCTCATATTAATATGCATAGCCTCTGCCCTAAAATGGCTGAACTTGAGGCATGGATCCTGCAGATGTCCCCAGATATACTGTGTACAACAGAATCCTGGCTCAAACCATCAATTAAGCAGCATGAGGTGGCACTCCCTGGTTACAACTGTTTCAGACATGATAGGGTAGGAAAAAGGGGAGGAGGTGTCCTAATTTACTCCTGGACTGTTCTGGAAGCTGTTGAACTATCTGCTCCCATTGATGACCCGTCTCCTGTGGAGTCTCTATTTCTTACCATCACTCTTGGTAAAGTAAAGAAACTTAACATTGGCTGTGTCTACCTTCCCCCTAATAAGGCTACTCTTGGTCTCCCATCCCTCCTAACTTGCCTAGCTAATCTGCCTCAGCATGACCTTATACTTAGTGGTGACTTTAATATCAACTGACTACACCAAGAAGCTGACCAAGTGCGTGCATCTTTTGTTGACTCCAACTTGGCGCAACTCATTCAGGAACCAACTCATCTCAACACCAAGTCTGGTAAACACACGCTACTTGACTGGATTGTTACCAATTGCCCTCTGAAGATCAAGACTGTGGCTGTCCTCCCGGATGCCTTAAGTGACCATTCCCCCACGCTCTGTGTATGGAGAAACAATAGTTCTAACCCTCCTCCCAGGATCTCCCTGGTTCGGGATATGTCCAGATTTGAAGTCAATAGCTTCCTTACATCTATCAGTAGCTTTGACTGGAGCCCTATCAGGTCCCTACCTGATGTAACCCAAGCCTTGGACTTTCTAATCTCCTTCCTTACCAAAATTATTGATCACCATGCTCCAATGAAAAAATGCAGGACCAAGGGTGTCAAACCACCTTGGCTTACAAAAAAGTTACGGTCGCTCATGTCTCCCCGTGACAAGGCCTGGCGGACTTTTAAAAAAAGTGGTCTGCACAATGATTGGAAAGTATATAGACAGCTTAGAAATAAGTGCAAGAACTCACTCCACAAGGCCAAATGTCTTCACTTCAAATCACTACAAACTGAGCACCTATCTAACCCAAAGGAATTCTGGTGTCAGATCAATTCTCTAGTAAAAGGGAAGGCTATTGAAGTTTCCAGTACTATCTTCTCCAATGGCTCTGCTCTCACTGATCCCATGTCCATTGCATCGGGGTTTAATGACTTCTTTACGGAACTTCATAAGTACACCTCGTCATTCGGCAAAATAACTACACCCCACCTTGATCCACTCCCTTTGGACAACCCTGGGTCTCGCCCTGCATTTCACTTGAAACTGACTTCCCTCAAAGAGGTTTAGAGGCCACTTGCCAGTTTACAAGCAGAGAGCTCCCCAGGACATGACTCCCTTGAACCAAAATTTCTTAAACTAGAGCTCCTGCCCTTGCTCGCCCAGTATGCGATCTATTCAACCGTTCGTTTCTCACTGGTACTGTCCCGGACAAATGGAAAGTGGCTGTAGTTGTTCCTGTACACAAGGGTGGACCCAATACCACTGTTGATAACTTCCAACCCATTTCCCTTCTCTGCCCCTCGGCAAAAGTACAAGAGCGAATTGAGTACAATCACCTCCGGGATTACCTGGAACTCCACACCCTGTTATCCCCTTATCAGCATGGTTTCAGGAGGAACCACAGTACCCTTACGGCATTGATAAAGGTGACCTCTGACATCTTCCAGGCGATGGACCAAGGGTCTATCACCGGAGCCATCTTTGTCAACCTGACAAAAGCGTTTGACCTGGTGAACCATGGTCTTCTGCTCCAGCAGCTTCAGGTCCTCGGCCTAGACTATAGTGCCATAATCTGGATTAATAGTTACCTGTCCTGCCATTCCCAAAGAGTTAAATGGGCTGTCTCTGTCTGTGATCCAAAGCCTATTATTCATGGTGTTCCTCAAGGCTCCATTTTGGGCTCTTTTCTATTCTCGTTATTCATTAATGACCTACCTAACTTCTGTAGAGGGGTGACGGTACATTTATATGCAGATGATGCAATCATCTATCACTCCTCTCTTGATCCTGACTGGGTTAACCATGTGCTGGCTTCTGACTTCTCTGCCCTCGACGATTAGTTCTGGGGTAAACAACTTGTCCTGAATATCAAAAAGACACAATGTATGCTTTTTTCCCACCTACTCTCCTCCCAGCGCACTCTCTTGCCCCTCACTATCACCTCCCTCTCTGGTGATATTCTTGAAAATGTCCACTCCTTCGAATATCTGGGTATTGCTCTGGACTCATCTCTGTCTCTTAAATTGCATGCCTCCAATGTCTCAAAATCTCTGAACCAGTGCCTAGACCTGCTCTACAGGATACGCCCTTTCCTATCCTCTGGTTTCTGTCTCAAGATTGCCACATCTTCCCTTATACCTCTTCTAACCTATGGTGCACCCTTGCTGGTCTCTGTGTCTCCCTTGACCCTTTCTATACTCTCCAAGGCCTATCATAGGGTGGGTATGTTCGCTCTTGGGGTTAGCTCCTGTCAGCACCACTGTACCATCCTCTCCACACTATGATTGTTACCCTATGCATCAAAGTTAAGGTACCATTCCCTTAGCCTCCTGTTTAAACTGGTGCACAAATTTACCCCCCCCGCCTCAGTGAGTCAACACGTCTGAGACAAGCTCCTCGTTCCCTCAGATCTGCCTCACTCCCCTACTAACTAAGCCTAATGTGCGCCTTACCACTGCACGCAAGTCTTTCTCCTTTGCTGTGCTATCTGTTTGGAACTCAATTCCACCCTCTGTTCTATCCTGCTCCTCTCTCCCAGTGTTCCAATCCACTTTGTATGCCTCACTCACAGCCTTGGTAACCTGTTCCTGTCTCACCTAATATCTCTCTCCCTACACCTGCCTCCATTTCATTGGGTTGCAGCTTCAAATGTGAGACTGTCCTGCATGGATACTATGTCTGCTAGGCATAATGTGTTTATATGTTAATACCAGCCTGCGCTTTGTATAAAATGTTTTGTAATTCATAAAGTATAACTTTCCTGCTAGCTATCCTCAGCACACTGATACTTTCACTCATTACCATACATCCTGTAAGGTTTTGTGTCTGTTGTACATAATATTTATACTTGATATTGCCTTGCCTGTGCTTTGTATCATATGCTCTGCACATTATTCTGCATATTTAACAGCAACCTTGCTTCTTTACTTTGCATAATTTCTTTCTGTTTTTGTAATGCTTTGTTTTCTACCCCTCCCGTGTTGACCATGAAAAAGGGACTGCAGTTGTCTCAGTGGACTTACCCAGTCACCAAAATTCAAATAAATAAATAAATAACAAGGAGGCAGTATAGCACAGTGGTTTAAGGCTCTGAACTGAAAACCTGGAGACTGGGGTTTGAATCCCACAGCCCCCACTCGAGTACTGTGTGACCCTAAGCAAACCACTTAACTTCCTTGTGCTCCCAGGTCACACCTGGAAATAAGCTTCAGCTCACTGTGCCTTTCCTGGGTTAAACAATTTCACCTTTCCCTAACAAAACCACCGGGTCGCTACCTTAGGCCACCAATGAGACTGATTTCCTTACAGTCTCGCTGGCAGCATGCTATCATCTGCAGTAGCACATATCAACAAACTCCAGGCAGTCTCACTCTACTTGTGAGTCAGGAGGGAGTTCCCAGAGTCTGTGATGTGTGCAGCTCAGGAGAAGGAGGGAGTGGATCAGGGGGGCCAGAAAGATGAATTTCACAGCAGAAACACTTTTTAAGTGTTATAAGTCTTTTTGTGGCTTCTGATTTCACTTGCTACCACTAAACAAATGGCAGGAAAATGGCAGAATGGCTCTCTAATGCAGGCATGGGTATTGGCACTTACTATTTTGTGTGCATAAGGCAAAGAGAAAGACATAGATGGCAAGTGATCTTAGTTAGAAATCATGACATTGTTCTTGGTGTCAGTGTGGCTCAGTTGGTAGCACATCTGCCTCTGGACCAGAAGGTCGTGGGTTCTCGTCCCACACCGGGATTGGACTTGCACCTAAAAATCTCTGGCATCCGAGTGCAGTATTGGGGGGGGTGCTGTACTGCTGGGGTGTGCCGTTCTTCAGATGAGATGTTAAACTGAGGTCCCTTCCGCCCATCCTGGTGTTGTCCTGGTGGGTGTCCAGGTGGAAGTTAAAGAACCAAGGGCACTCTTCGCAAAGAGTAGGGAACATTCCTGGTGTTCTGGCCAACAGTCCCCTTCCCATAAACCAGTTCATACAATTATCCAGGCTGTGTGTGGGTGATGATGTGCGATATGGCCGCCACCACACACCACACATTCAGTCACTTCACTACCCGTCTAGCATTGCTTGTAAAGCGCTTTGGATGTATGAAAAAGTGCTATATAAATGCTGATTCTTCTTCTTCTTAATCTGTCTGGATTATTTATTTCTAAACATTTCAGGCACTCATAACCATAAGAGGGTCTCTTATGCAAAGCTTTTTTTTTAAGTCTTTGGTAACCGGATAAGGCCCACTAGGCACAAATGCCTGTTTTCAGGGGTGACCTGGGAGCACTTGGCGGTTAAGTGACTTGTTTAGAGTCACAGAGTATGAAGGGGAGGTTGTGAGAATCAAACCAAGGTCTGCTCTGCTG
The DNA here is from genome assembly GCA_016271365.2 of Neoceratodus forsteri. Classification (NCBI taxonomy): domain Eukaryota; kingdom Metazoa; phylum Chordata; order Ceratodontiformes; family Ceratodontidae; genus Neoceratodus; species Neoceratodus forsteri. Next base: position 94,430,892 of record CM057451.1, read on the forward strand.
GATGTACCAAGCTCGTTCACAGCTCATTACTCTGACCTCTAGGCTATACTGCCAGCCCTAAAATTTAAAATTAAATTAGTTTTAAAATTCTGACTTTCTAAGTTCAGTTGACATAGTTTATTTCTCTCACAGACATCGTTCATATTTTCTACAAAGTAAAACATTTAAAAACAGATGTTGACAATGATTTATATTACAGTGCCATACATCAAAATAAGTCCTGTACACAACAACCTCCAAAAATTACAAGGGCACAGGTCTAAAAATCTAAATATTTATTTAAGGCATGAAAGTTTAGAATAACCTGACACATTTTGGATGAAACAGCATCCTTTCTCAAAGGCTTTGAGAAAGGATGCTGTTTCATCTGAAACACATCAGGTGCAAAACCTGCTTACCCTCTGAAGCCCTTAATCCGGCTGTCATCGCATTGGTCCTCTCTCTTGTGGACTATGGGCTAACCATCTACTCAGCCGCCGATCATACTGCGCTGAACAAAATCCATCTGGCCATAAATAAAGCATGCAGACTCCTTTCAGGGGCAGATAAGCATACCAACACCTGCACCCTGTATTCCCTCAGAAATCTGCTAAACTTGGATAAGAGAAAACGTTACCAAACCTGTCTCCTTACAAAGAAAATTCACCTGGGACTCTCCCTAGTGGGGGTATCTGCTGCACTCCAATGCTCCCATACAGTGGTAAATACTCGCTCCACCAGCAAACAGATATGGGTAATCCCGAGAGTCAGGACCTCACTTGCACAAAGGTCTTTCTCCTTCAGAGCACCAACTTGGTACAATGAACTCCCCTATGATTTATCCTCCATCTCCAACCTAGGTCCCTTCAAATTAGCACTCAAACAACATATACTCACCTCTCAACAGTGCCTATGTACCCTCCAGGTAAACCCTACCTATGGCTACCTTATTGTCAACCCTCTAGACAATGCCTGTGTTGGGCTGCTTGCATTTGTGTGCTACGCCGGTCTCCACTGCGCTAAAGTACAGTCGGAGCTAGCCAGTGCCTAACGAATGATGATATCAGCTATCATCTGTTAAGGCAATAACTGACTTTTGCCTATACTTTCTGTTTTCTCCTTGAAAAATGGCTGTTTGTAATTTTAGTATAATCATGTACTAATGCTGTTTATAATTTCATGTGCTTAACCCTTGTATAATTCCTTCTTACTGTAACTATGTATTCTGTAAGTCTTGTTTTTTTGTTTCTTGTACTCTGACATGGAGCCTTTGTAAATGAGTCCCTGACTCAAAGTTTGCAATCCTAATGTATGTTAAATAAATAAATAAATAAATATTTTGATTTTTAGACCTGTGCCCTTGTAATTTTTGGAGGTTGGTTGGTGTGTGCAGGACTTTTTTTTGAAATATGTTACATGTTAGTCTTTTGCACCACCTTTCCTAGTGCGAGCTCCAGTTTGCTGCTTATATTACAGTATGTTTACATACACAGTTTCAGCATCTCAAATGGTTTAAAAAATGTCTTCTCAAGTTCTTCGTGTGGCAGAACCGCTCAGCTTCGCTTCGCAGTTCTCTCACCCAAAGAACTTGAAAAGGCACTCATAGAGCCCTAAGAGATGCCAGAACCATATATAAGCAATAAAACATGACAGGGGTGTTGGTTGTCTGGGGGCTTAATGCATGCCCAGGTGCATAATGAGGCACAAGGCACTTGCACTGAGTACTTTTAGCACCTGAAAGTCAGAGAATATGGATGAATTAATTCAACAAGGTAAGGCACAGCAACATAACTAGAATAACTTGTCCTGCAATCTTTCTGAGTGTTCAAGTTATTGCCAGTCGCAGAGTATCTTGTTCGATTTTGCCAATTAAATTATTCCTTGTAACTTAAATTGTGCTAGAACTGGTAGGAACTAATATTTTTGCTTTGTAAACTTGTTTTATGTTGCATTATAGTGGGTTTTTGGAGGATGTCGAAGTAAATTTCATGGCATTTTGGAGTATGGGATGTCATCAGCACTCACCTACCACTGATGCAGTATCTTTGTCTTAGATATTTAAGTGATAACATAAAGTAAGCCAGAGTATTCAAAGAAATAACCAGCTGATGTGGGTGATTAAATGCCAAGGCCGAAGGCTGAGGCAGTTAATCAACCACAGAAGCTGGTTATTCCAAATATATTCAGGCCAATGGTATGTTATTGTTATTATATGACTAAGAAGTTTGAACCCAGGATTTTAAAAGTTCTGGGGTAGTTAACATGGAATATGCCTTTTCTCCATTAAATGGACGGTCTTCTGTGGGCATGTCTAGATTGTGGTTGTGGACAACCTACTGTGGCTGTGTACAAAATGTGGCTGTAGTAGTTTGTGGGGTACTAAAATCACAGTTTTCTGTGTTCTGATTGGCTAACAAGAGATACCTGTTGTATAATTGTGAACAACTGTTAAGAGTTAGGATATTCTTCTGAAATGTCTGATGACTTATTTCTGTAATTCTACTGCAGGTGTATGTGAAGTCGGCCAGTCTCCAGCGTCTTCACCTTCAATAACACTTAAAGGTTTGGGGTATGTAAAAATAACTACACAGCACCAGCACTATGTAGGCACACAGTCATACACTATTAATGTGACATATAAATGTAGTAAATTATAACACATGTAGAATAGTGGATGGGCGACCTTTCACAACAAGGCTGTGTTTCCCCTGAAGGGGTTGACAACATCATAGAGGCCTTGAGAGCAAAGCTCAAGAGGTCTCACTGATGTCATCAACTCCCAAGAGGGAAACTGCCTTAGTTGTGGATGGTCGCCATCCGCTGTTTTATATAGTACATGGTTAGGGCTTATTGTTATTTTTTTCCAATTGCTAGTTACTGTTTCTGGCTTATTTTACCTCATGCTGCTCACTCCAGCTTCTCCCCACTCCTACTGCCAATCGCTCCAGATTTGCCCTGCTCCCACTTGCTCCTGCGTCTCACTGCTTCCACTGCCACTTGTTCAGCTTCTCCATGCTCCTGCTCACTCCGGCATCGGCATTGATCATTTTTCAAATAAAATTTAAAAAAAGTTCACTTTTGTGACATGGAGCGATAATAGCTCCTTGTGTCAAAATAAGCAGCGTCCACTGCTCGGCGCTCGCTAAACTGCAGCCACCATGTTCATGTAATTTTTTCCATTGAGCTTGTTGGAGTGAACCAATCAGAAGGCAGATCAAAGCTATAAAGCTGTTGTACTATCGATGTGACGTCAGAACGATAGTACAACAATGTTTTTGACCTTTGAACTGTCCTACAACAAGATTTAGAAAGCCACTGATTTCCATCAACAGTAAGCCCTAACCATATACTATAGTATCATTGTATCTCATATGTTATCTACCTAGAACCTTTTTCTGTGATATGTTCACTTAATTATTTTTAAAAGAGAAGAATTCATTAAAATAATGTCTCTTGAGTGAAACAGGGTAAGACCTGCTAGCTGTTCCAATATTTACTAATATTGCAAACAGAAACCTTGCATTGTCCAAAACAGTTTTATGATACATATTATAATTCTGTACAAAAAAACTTTGTTAATGCACCAATTAGGGTAACTTAACGTCACAAAAGCAGGGAAATATGGCATTAGGGTTTCCAGCTCTAACTCCCTACCTCTGCCCACCGAGCAGCAAAAGGAAAAACATTAGGGTTTTGGGTGTCTGGAGTCTTTGGTGAATTAGTGGTGGGGCCTTCTGTGGGGTTGTCAAACCTAAGGATCGCCCCCTTCCATGAGCAAACAATATCACACGTGATCTCCTGCAGGCCCTGCATGAAGAAAGCTACAACAAACTGTGTTGACATGTGGCAAGACATACTTCTCTACCTTTGAAGAGTGTATCACTAGGAGGCACTGGCTCTGTAACTTGTGCTTCAGGCAGGAGGCTAAGGGGGGGAGGAGTGAGCATTGGGGCTGACAAACCCAAGGAAGACTCTACCACTGATTCGCCATGACTCTGGAGACTCAAAACCCTTATGTTTTTTCCTTTTGCTGCTTGGGGGGTGGGGGTTGGAAGTTAGGGCTGGAAACCCTAATGCCACATTTCCTACTTTTGTGGCATTAAGTTACCCTAACTAGTGTATTAATTGAGTTTTGTTTTGCAAAGAATTATAATATGTACCATACAATTGTTTTGTACAATGCAAGGTTTCTGTTTGCAAAATTAGTATAATATAATATATAATAAAATGCAATATTAACAGATGCAGATGCGCACAGCCATCTGGGCCGTGCACCAAGGGAAGACTCTGTCCACTTACAGAAGTGCAGGGCCCTGCTGACTTCCCTTCTATGCAGCGTCAGATGTCAAATATTACCAAGGTTATGACTGTGCATATGAAAATGTCAACATACCTTCATAACTGTGTTTTTTTTAATATTTTGACACTAAATTTTCAACATAGCCTTGATACGAACACTCCTCAAGAAGCCAGTAGGTGAACATTTTCAAATCTCAACTGAAACGTCACTCCGCAGCACAGGTGCAAAAACACATTTCAGCCAGGTTTTAAAAAAAGTGATAGTTGTCGTGTTCATGAGCTGATGTGAAAAAATGGCAATATTGAAAATTTGGGGTCAAAATATTTAAATTACCAAAATTATAAGTGTGCATTGCAAAATTTATTGCACACTCATAACTTTGCCTATTTTAAATATTCGGATCCCAAATTTTCAACATAACTTTCTTATGACCCCACCTCATGAACAAGGCAAGTGAAAATTTTCAAACCCTGCCCAAAAGATGATTTCACCAAGTGACTGCAAAAACTCCTTTCAGGCTGGATTTGCATAATTTTACTGTGATTGTTGATGAGGTAGGGTCACAAAAAGGCCACGTAAAAATGCGGGTTCAAAATATACAAAAATGGTAAAGTTAAGTGTAGCCCCCCCCACCAATTTGGGGGCTTACCTTAAGTATCTCCCAGAGATCCATCAATGCCCACTTCCAGGCAAATGTCCTGCAGGGATGGTAAATCCATGGTTATTTGTTGTTGTCCTGTTGATCTGCGTGAGAGTGCCATGATATGCTTCCGTGCCTGTCCTTTTAAAGCTATAGCCAAGGGCCCAGATATTCAAAAGGGCTGCGCATGGTGCAATGGTGTTGCGCCATGCACAACCCAATGATGCACCCCGGTGCGATATTTAAAAGGGAAAAGTGCACCGCCACAAATCCCAATGCGCCAGGGCACATCAGTAATATATGCAAGCACAGGTGGTGGAGGCATGCCCATGCATAAACTGCACAGCCCGATATTCAGCCTGGGCCATGCAGAGTTATGCAGGTGCAACCCCTTCCTGTGCCTGCACAAAGTTACGCAAAAAAAAAAAAAGGAACAAGTCGAGGGCCACCCACAGGTAAGCTGCCACATTGCAGGGCGCAACACAGCAGCTGCCACCTGTGGGTGGCCATCACCATTTCCCGCCGCACCTGGTGGCATCCCCCCCATGCCCCGATTGCAGGCATCGGTCACCCCCCCCCAAAGTCCAATATCTCTGGTGGTCCAGTGGACCGCGATTAGCCTGATCGTGGGCGATTCCTCACCCCCAAGTCCGAAATCCCTGGTGATCTAGTGGACCCCACCCCACCCATCCACTGAGCCCTCACCACCGCCTCCCCCATCAGTTAGCGGCACCCTACCGCCGCCCCTGCCGCCCACCAACTGACAGTTCATACTTGCGTTCAGTTGTTCAGATATGGAATGAATTCATTCACATATCTGATGACTAGGATGGCATGGCTGCACGCCCATTGACTTGCCTGAACCAATGGGCGGCAGCCCCACCGAGCTGTCAGTCGGCGAGCAGCGGGCAGCAGGCGGATGGGGTGCCGCCGCTGCCGCTGACGTGGGGAGCGGTGGTGGGGCTCCAGTGGGCGGGTGGGGTGGGGTCCACTAGATCACCAGGGATTTCGGACTTGAGGGAAGTGAGGAATGCCGCCCATGATCGGGCTAATCGCGGTCCACTGGACCACCAGGGATATTGGACTTTGGGGGGGATACAGTGATGCCTGCGATCGGGCTAATCGTGGTCCACTGGACCACCAGGGATAGGAGACATTCTTTGTCCCTTACAGGAAGGCCTGCGATCGGGCTGCAGGGGGCGTCAGTCCCCGATGACTGCTGCCTGGCAGGGCGCCAGGTGCAAGTCATCAGGGATCGGCGCACCTGCATGCTAATGGCATGCAAATGGGGCCATAATCAGATGCAAATGGCCCCCCCATGCACCTTGCATAAATTATGGCCCCATTTGCATGTCACCCTTTGAATATCGCAGGTGCTCTGCATGGCACAATGGCACTTGCGCCACCACATCTCAATGCTCCACTCTGACCACTTGCGCTGGCTCAGTTCCGCTGCGCCATGCACAGTGGGGGTGGCCAGGGTGCAATATTCAAAGCAGTTGCACCATAGCGCAACTCCGTTGAATATTGCCCTGGCCACACCCCTGTGCAACAAATTTGAGCAGCGCACAGGCTTGCGCCACAGCCTGGTGCAGTTTGAATATCTGGGCCAATGTGTATAGAATAAATAGTCTGGGCTGGGTCTGAGTGCTTCAGAGCTCGCGACCGGCCAGGCACTGTCCTGATTTGCTCCACTGTGCTGTCGATAGTAGAGCAGAGGGTGCTCTAGCTAGTACTGTAAATATTTACTTCTAACTTGTTATATTTAAAATAGAATGCTCGTTTTAACCTGCCTTCTTGCAGCTTATGCATCCGAAGTGGGAGCCACCATGTTTGGTCCGGGACTTCCAGGAATTGGGACCAGTTGGGACACATGAGGACCTTGAGGGGTCCTTCGTTCAGGTGTCTCATATAAAAAAGCTGTAGTTCTTGTAGTTGTACATGTTGGTGCCTAAACTGACAAATGGGAGCACCAGAACTGTGAGTGACAGCTCCCCTAGCCAACTGGAATCCAGAAAAAAATGAACTAGTTCAAGAACTGTTAGAAAACAGTGTTCAGTTGCTTGTAGAGCTGGGAGAGTGAGCAGCTCGAGCCATCATGAAGCAGCTCCAGGAAAGGAGCTGAGCAGAAATGGCAGCGAGAGGCCTGACATGCCTCCCTGCTACTGTTTCCAACATGGGACTGCTTGATAGCAGTAATTGGACTAATCTGAAGCTAACGTTAAACTGCGGCAGTTAGCCCCGGCCGAGACTCTAAAAAGTGCAGCTCGAGATATTGGACCGAGAGGAGCTCCTGTGAAGCGTTCAGCCCAAGATTTGTGTGAGAGACTGCCTTTGCAGTTTGAGAGATTCACGCAGCATATTGGCTGTAATAGCAACTGGCCTGAAACTGATTAGAGAGGTAGAGAAGTAAATGCTGTTTTCATTAAATGGGCTGAATGTTTACTGTGGGTCAAGGCTTACTGTCCAGAGACTCCTGATTGCCAGAAGGGAGCCCATCTTTGCCAGTGTTGGAACTGTCTACCAGCTGGAGGTTTTTACCAGCAAGCAAACTGAACTTTGCCAGAAGTGTTCATCTAGCCTTGTGACTATGCCAAACCCAGCCCAAGCCATCTATTCCTGCACCAGTGAATGTTTTCAGGGTGAAAGATCAGCTTAGGGATACAGCCCCTGTGCAGCAAGAAATCGCAGGTTGTGGCCACCTGGAGGCAAAGGCTGTGAAGAGGAGGTGAACCGTGCATGCCCAGCTTCCCCATGCTCGTCTGTACTCTACAACAGGTCTTCATATCACCAGACCATCTTCTTCCTACTGGTGTCATGAGTAAACTCGGTAGCTCCCTGCAACATTTCTTTAAATCATTTTGTAGTGCCATCTGATTTTGTCTGTGTTACTGGGTTACATTGGACTGGGCCAACTGGCTGAGGATACAAATAGCCAATATTTTGTGTTATTGCATGTTTAGCTGCCTTTCTTTCCACCAAGGGCCCCAAAAACAGCTGCAACCCTGGGCAACATTCAGGCTAGCCATCAACAGTCTGGGTACCTAGCAGCTGCAAACTGTTCAGTGGGACTAAATGCATGCATGCCAGTGTGTCCTGGTTTAAATCCAGTATAGCAATGATTTATCTAAATCTGCCCCTTCCTTGTTCAAATCCCCCTTAATAAATTGATTAGTTTGTTTTACTGTTACATTGCCTCGCGATTATCTCATGGTCTAGGTGGAGGTTAATGTGTGTGGGGGAAACGTACTTAATAGTGCATGCCTGCTTTGAATACTGTTTCACAGGGGGTTCCAGGGTGTTTACTGAAGACCAGACTCTGTTGGTGAGTGCAAGGGGTGTGTGCCTATTGTTAATGTTTAATGCCAGCTGTGTGTTGATTGCTGTAAAGGGCTGTTCCACGTTACAAGGTTTGTGGTCACTAGGTGGGCTTGTGGGTGGATATAGCTTCCCAGAGGGCTATACCAGGTTAGGTAGATACCCCCACATACTTTACTCTGTGTGGAGGCACCAAAATATTGAACTCAGGCCCCTCAACCTGTTGTCAAAAGTGCAGGCAGGGGTAGTAACCCTAGAGATAGCACCGACTAGGGGTGACATATGCATCAAAGTTAAAAAAATGCATTGAAATACATTAGACCACACTTACCTTGGTTTCTAAAATAGCAGTTGTCAGTTCCAGCAGCAAGACATGTCTTTAATCAGAGAATGGGTCTTTGCCCTGGGACCTGTTCAGGTGAGTGAGGGTATGTGGGGGATGTAGTGGGGGAGCTAGGTGGTGAGTGCTAAGTGGGAGGTCAAGGTGGGGGGGGTCCGATCGGTGAGGGACCATTTTCCTTTTTGCAGGTAAAAAAAAAAAATCACTGAGTGTCAGTTTTCTTTATTTCAGGTTAAACTTTGACACTGGGATTGGACACCCTGCTGTCGGAGCACTGAAGAGAAATTGGGTTGGGCAACCTGGAGGGGGAAGGCAATCCAGAGAAGTGTTACCAGGAGTGGGTACTTGGTCCGCTTATATATATATATATATATATATATATATATATAGAGAGAGAGAGAGAGAGAGAGAGAGAGAGAGAGATCTTATTTAAAAAAATAACATTAAGATTGGGAAGGGCGGGCAGGACACCTAGATGAGAGGGGAGAAAAAAGCAGTACCGGGGTGGTCACACTGGTCTGCTAAATAAAATAAATAAACAGCTAGATAGATAGAGAGATAGACAGAGAGACAGACAGACAGATAGATTAGACAGACAGATTAGACAGATGGAGAAAGACAGAACAGGGGATTGCACACAGCAGGACTGTAGCTGCAGATGCAAAAGTCAAAAAAGTCCCACTGTTCCCATACAGAGAATGTGGGCAAACAGCTCCTCTCACTAAGATGGGCACCCTAAATTTTGGGCTGCCCAGTAAAGGTATTTCTGGAAAATGTTTAAAAAAATAAACACCAGAATCTGGCTAAACAAGTCCCGTTTAGCTAGGTAAAGGTGTTTATTTTTAAACTTACACCATTTTATGTAATGTCCATGTTTTTTATTTCTAAGGGAAAAGAAACAAGATGGCAGCTCTCACAGCACAAAAAAACATTTCGTGCTGTGAGAAGCAAATGGTGAGAAACCAAAAACGATCTTGCGACACAGAATCTGATGTCATATCAGAACATTATCCCAGAGCCCTTCTGAGCATGCTCAGAACAGAAAAACACAAAACTTTAAAGCCTTATAACTGTTGAACCTTTTAATATTTTTTCCAAAAACCTTTCCAAGGCACTACCTTAGGACATCATGCCTGTACCTTGAAAGTTTTTGGGGGAAAATGCATTCTGTGTAGGCTGTAGGGAACACCAAAAAAAAAATCCCATGTTAAATATAGGAAAAAAATAAGATCTACAGAAAAATGACATACGCAGATCCCAGAAACCACACAAGCTGCCATCACAAAACTTTCCACAGATTTAGATCTTGCCCTCCTAGATAACACATGCAAAATTTCAGCTGATTTCATCGAAGGGTGCCAAAGCTATTAAGTTAGGGATTTAACACTGAACACCCTACTCAACCCTAACTATAGGGATGCTACCTCACCCCTATAATATAAGGAATACAGCACACTTTAGTGTATGCACATGATATGACATATAATATTCCCAACTGTGCATGATAAGGGTATGAGTCTATCAAGGGTTTCTGGTGAAATTTATAAAGCAATAAGGCATGATCAGGGGTTAGATTAGTCTCCCTCTGATGTAACAACCATACTCCAACAGGACTTGTTCAGCAATGGCTAAGTTCACATCAACTCTTTCTCAACCCCAAGAAGACAGTCTCCATGACTTTCGGCACTAGGCAGAGACTCTCAAGGCTTCAATCCTTGCCCTCTTTCCACACTCTTGATGGGACTATACTGGAGGACACCTCCTCCTTCAGATACCTCGGTGTCTGGCTGGGCCAGCACCTAAACTTCTCTGGTCATGTTGATGCCATCCTGAAAAAACTGTGCCCCAAACTAGGCGCCCTATACAGGAACCACAGTAGTCTACCACTACCGGTTAGGCGTGAACTTGTCCAGAAGATGATTCTCCCTATCTTTGACTACTGTGATGTAGTCTACAGTTGCTGCACCCAAGTCCTCCCTAACCAGATTGGACACCCTCTTTAACTCCTTCTGCTGGTTCGCTCTGGACTCTCCACCCCTCACTCATCACTGTGAACTCTACCGCTCTCTGGCCTTCCTATCGCTAACAAACAGATGTTCTTTATACACTGCCAAATTCATCTATAAATTCTGGTTTGGCTCACTCTCCCACTACCTATCTTCCTCTCTTGCCACCCCCTTCCCACTCCCTTAGATCCTCAGACATTCGTATGTTGTCTATCCCCCGCCAAACTACAGTGGTAGGCCAGGCTGCATTTTCTCACCGCTTCCCCAAGCTGTGGAATACTCTTCCCTGCCAGATAAGACATTCCTTCTCTCCCTACTCTATCTCTTTAGACCTTCAGAACTACTTCTCTCTAAACTGCAGTTGCACTTAGATACCCCAACCTCACCCCTCCCACTTGTTAAACTAATGCTTGACAATTGTGCCAAATTCACTTCCAATTTCTGGCTCGTCTCCCTCCCTCCCTCCCTACCTCTTATCCTCCCTGTCTCCCCCACCCCTCAGGTCTACTGGACACTAGGCTCTTGTCATCTCCCACCGAAGGACCACGCCAGCCAATCATTTCTTACCTCTTCCCTAAACTCTGGAACGGCCTGCCGGCCCAGATCCGTCACTCCTCAACCAAACACTCCCTAGCCTCTGCACTCTCTAACTACCTAGCTCCAAACTGCAACTGTCCCTGACCTCCCCCAACTTATAGTTTCTCCTCCCACATGCCCTGTAGCGCCTGACCAGCGGTTTGGCCACGCCTAATTGTCTGGCTTATCTACTGCCCCACGCACTTACACTCTCACATTTACTCACTCTTCCCTCTCCAAACATCCCCCATCTCTCCCCTTTTTTCCTACAATGCTATGTTTCTTCAGCACTACTTACAGTCCTACTCCACTCCCCTTCCCTTCCACCTTACCTTATCCTCCCTCCTACTCACCAAATGTTTACTAGTACACCCCTACAACTTCACTCTCCAATTCCACTGCCTACTGGTGTTCCCACTGCAGCCCTAGTTCTGCTACTGGCACTCATGTTCTGTTACTGCACCATAGTTCTGTTACTTGCACTAATGTAAATTTTCATGTCTTACCTCATTGTGTACCCATGCAATGTTTACCCTGTCCCTGATGAACAAGCTCTGTACAGCTCTTGCTTGATTTGTACCCATGCTATGTATACTATGTCCTTAATGATGATGTTCCTATATGTTATCAAGTTCAAGTGTAATCCCTACCAACTGTATGTTATCTGTATTGCTCTGCTGCTAATCTCAACTGTTGTATGTATAGCTGCCTCCTCTGTAACCCCTTCCCCCAGGTTGCACCGGAAGACGAGCATCTTTTTGTTCAGTGTGCCTTTCCTGGTGAAACATTTTCAATAAATAAATAAATAAATTATCTTATGATTCCCTTCCCACTTGCATCCACTGTTTTACAACCTAAAGTGTTCCATAAGCGAGTTGTAACTCACTGCTTTGTTTGTTGTAAAATTTTACGTATGGTACTGCCTTGGTGGCGCACCCAGTTGTGTTATCCATGTCTGTGATTTGCCAAACTGTGTTACTGCAAACTGTACACTTGTCATTCAACTTGTAATCTATGTATTGTACAATTTAAACGTTGTATGTTATATGTATTCCTACTCCCTCTCTCCCAGGATGCACCGTGATACGGGCAATTTATTTGTTCAGTGTGCCCTTCCTGGTGAACTTTTCAATATACAAATAAATAAACAGTTTTTTAATCACCCCCTAGGGACATAATGTGGTACTGGGCTGGCTGTATGGTCCAGAAGTTAGAGTAATGAGCTGTAAATGTGCTTGGTACATCCAGCAGACTTTGGTTTGATTCCCTCAACCTCGACTTGCATACCGTGTGACTCTAAACAAGTCACTTAACGTCCCCAGTGCTCCTGTGTTGCCCCTGAAAACAGGCACTTGTATTTAGTGGGCCTTACCTGTTTATCAAAAAGAATTTAAAAAAATGGTGCAGCCTACTACCATATTGCTCCTTGGGGTGAGTGACTGCTAAGCTAACTCCTGGTAGTGCCTTACTGCTATTATAAAATTATTCAAAAGAAACACGTTAGTAGTGCACCTTTTGAATGTTTTCCTCATTGAGCGGAAGATTTTTAATAAACTAGTTCATCCACCAACTGTTTTCAAAACACTGGTTCAGAAGCAGACTACATCATTCCATTCATTCAGCAGTGCTAGAGGATGGACTGCTGACAGGACGAAGGCATGCACCATGGTGATCACGATCAGGCTGTACATGACAATGTAATAGAGTGTAAGGTTCTCGGAATGCTAACAGTTAATCAGGTTGCAGCATTTGTGAGACCCTGTTTTATAATAAACATTAATATTTGTCACAAGAATGCCAAGATAGCTTCACTACCTTATTTTATATATATAGTCGGACATTAATTTATTAATTATAATACATTTTCAGTGTAGTTGTGATCATTATCAGGTAAGGCAAATGATGGAAACAGTTTTGAAGAACTGGGGGAGAATAAAAAAAAAAACAGGGAAATGAATGCGTTACTGCAGTTTGCCTAGGGAGACATTTTTTATGGAGACCAAGCAAGTAAAGAAATTGAAGCTTGAGTTTTGAATTGAACGCAACACAAAGTACAGAGCTGTGAAGTAACACTATTGAAAGTTTTCAGTTAATAATGAAATTGCTGTTTTACATAACTGCTGACAGATTTCATTTTTTAAATGATGTAGACTTGAAATATGTAATTGTTGGAATGAAAACTTAACCGGTTGATGATGTTGAATTGCACAGCTGTGTAGGATTCAGTTAGGCACTGTTCATCATGAGGCCTGTGTTAGAAAAGGAAAGTTATGCGTGTACAGCCTATACATAATAGATCTTATTACCTTAGTTAAGGTGACTTACCCTATTACCTTCAGTTAAGTAAGCATTAAACCATGACAGAGCATGGTTCTACTGTAGAATTAATCCATGGTTGGGTGGTTGGAGGCACTCGGCCTGCGTCCGCATGCCCCAAACACACACCCCCAACCATGGATTAATTCCACATTATTAATCCATGGTTGCCATCAGGAGCACACTCTGCATAACAGCCAGATCACAGACAGGCACATAGCAGTGTGCCTCCAGAGGTGAAATTGAAACAAGCTGTCTGTAGACATGTTACGAATATCTAGTACCGCGAATGTAAAGTGCATTGAGAAGAGGGGAGTGGATTTGGCTATCTTGCCACCACTGTTGCCTCTGTTAGCCTGTGCAGTGTCCTTTTTTTCCCATCCTCCATCTGTTTCTTCCCACCCACCCACCGGGAAACTCTGGGTACCCAGCGTATACACTAACCGGCTGCAAGAATTACCTTGCATGGTTTCCCATGGCAATAAAGTAGTGTTGTTGTAGGCATTCAGTTCCTCTGTACAGTGGATGCAGCAGTCACCTGCAAGTGCAGATTGCAGTGCCAGTATGTGATACATTCCCGTGGCACCCAGAAACAGCAGAAAAGCACACGGTGATATCACTGTGAGGGACACACACACACACACACACGACAATACTGAATTTCTGCAGGAGTCATCTGCATGTGTCGATGGCTGTGTGTGTTTCTCTCTCTGTCTGTCATCTCCATGTCAGAAATCACAAAATGTACTGGAACAGTTGTTAGTCCCCTAAGAAATTTGTGTGAGAGAAACAGGCTGGCACGATATAGTAGCCATCAGCACTCCATGCAGCCAATAGGGAGAGACTGTAATATATGCCTCCCACCTATTCCATGTCTATGTTGAAATCCATAGAACAATGAAGCAGAACATAGTAAATGTAGCAGTAAGGTGATGGAAAACATTAACTGTGAGTGAATGTTAACCAACGATAAATGAAAGCAGCAGGTGAAATATTTTGACACAGATCTCACGATGCAACAGTGGATAAGGTAAGCGCGCTGCCAATGGCAACCCTTGCCAATACACAACCTGAAGTGAAATATTTTGCTCTGAGCTTTATTCATAAAGTAAAGTATTTGTAAAGCACCATAGCATATTCTACAAATATTACACCTTGTAGTGTGCTTGCCATGTTACAAGCACATTAAACCACTCCAGAGCATGGTTCTACTGTGGAATTAATCCATGGTTGGGTGGTTGGAGGCACTCGCCTAACCTCCCCCACCCGCCCAACCATAGATTAATTCCACAGTAGAACCATGCTCTGTCGTGGTTTAACACTTACGTATATTTGCTATGTTTTTCTTATAGTGGATTATTTCTGGTTAATAAAGCACAAATGCTTGTTTGATTCTAATTTTGATTTGGGCATTTTTTTGTGTTTCCTACTTGTGGTCCAGAAATTAGCTTATGCAAAGGGTTAAGATATAACATTGTCCCCTTGCTGCTCAGAACTAGATCAGAAAGTAAAAATAATAAAAATGATTGAAACCTAAACTACCCTAGTCAGAAGATTTTTTTTTCATAGAGAGTTTTCTGCCCTGGGCTCAGGCAGGAGCTGTCAGCCCCTGCTCAACTCTCTGACTGGCAACCACCTCCCCCAGGACTCATCTGTCTGTAGTTCCCCCATGGATTGCCCGGGGCAGGGCAGGAGGCTGGGGAGGCCATTCCTCCCTGCAGTCCACATCCAGAAGTAAATGGTTCCCCCTTTATCTCCTCATCCTGTCGACCCTCTACTGATGCCAGTTGACACTGACAATTAATTGAGGTACAATTCAGAGCATATGGAAGAGGAAGCCATGGATGAGGAAGAGGAAGTTATTGATGTAGTTGGCTGAAGCTCAACTCTTTCTTCCTGCTCAAGAGAGAGTGCATAAACACTGCTAGGTCTCCACCTGAGGCTTCCTCCTTTCAGGCCTTCCTCAAACAGGTCCAAGATAAACTGAGGTTTCAAGCAGATGAGGAAGATTCCTCCAAGAAGAACATGTATGAGTTCTTGGGGCTGTCAGCCTCCCCTACTGTACTCATAACTCCTGCACATTCAGCACTGGAGGATACTACTTTGGCTGCTTGGCACAGACTTGCTCAATTGCCCACCGTCCCAAGAAAGGCTGACAAATAGTATCCTGCCCCTATAGCGAAGCCTTATTACTCATCTCAGCCTGAAACAGACTCAGTGGTAATCATGGCTACTCATGATAATATACCCAAGGCACCCAAGCATGGGAGCTCTCTTCCTCCTGGTAAGGAGTTGAGGAAACTGTACATGATGTGAGAGAACATTTGCTTCTGCTTCTTTTTGGCCTACTGATAGCAAATTATCAGGCATCAGAGCCAGATTATGGCAACCTGGGACACTAGTCCCAAGAGAAATGTGGGGCCCCCTCTTATCATGACAGTGCCCCTTTACCACCAAGGGACCCTGTCATAGACTATAAGGCACCTTGGGAATCCATTTACATACAAACTGTACAGTTTGTATGTAAAGAGATAAGGGGAACAGAATATAAATCAGAATTCCTACTCTTCTGTTCCCCTCTCTCAAAATCATACTAGTGACAGTGCACACCATTCTCTCCTCTCCCTTCTATCCAAGTGTCACATACTGTTTGATTTCAGTCTGATAATCTACAGTGCGCCCTTGATTATTCACCTATTTTCATACAGGCAGAATTGGGTGGATGATTAAGGGTACCAGATAATAAGGGGCAATGGAATAGCTATTATTTTGTATAAACATTTGGTGGATAATCGAGGGATCGCTGTATGTACGAGACTACTCTCAGCATACATGATTGCCACTTTTCTTACACTACTTAAATTACTGCAAATATAGTCTTACTTCCTCATACAGCCCCACCTACTGTACAAAACTACATAGGGAAGAGGTTGTAGTGCTATAGATAGATTTATAATGGTCAGGGTTAGTGGTGGCCTTCAGATACTATTTGTTTACTTTGCAGGCAATTGAACATAATGGGGGGCAGTATTGTATGTACAGTATATAGCTCCATACAATAATTGCCTACAAATTAAACAAATATGTTCTAAAGGCCCCTGCTGCCTATCTACAGCACTGTAGTCTTTTGCTACTTTGTGTCATTAAAATGTGGTTTTGTAGGTGGTGTTAAATATCAGGCTTAGCTATACTGTTTGGGCGTTGCAATACATTATTGTTAAATAACTTGGAAAATTTGGCCCCATTTTTTCTTTTTTCATAACTTTGATGATCATTTTCATGACACTCATTGCCCCAACCTAAACTCAACCATGAATCCTCCTACTAATTTTCCCTGAGAGGAGAATTGCATTTAACAATGATAATCCACTTCCAGTCAAGGAGTGTAAAAAATAATTATGTTAGGCAGAATAGCCTAGTAGCTACAGTCCCAAGCCAAGAACCTGGAAAACGTAGACACAGAACACTTGGATTTGTGAACCACAACCTGTGTCTGTATACTGCATGACCCAGGGCCAAGGCATGTCACAGAACATTCATGTGCTACTGAGAGGCGCCTGGAACTTGGAACAGGCTCTCCAATAAGCAGGCTCCACTGGCACTCTGATCCTTCCAATATGAATGATAGGGGCCCCCTCAAATGCACAAGATTAGGTATGTAGTAGACAAACTACTGCAGGGGGCCTCCATTTAAGATTTTCACCAGTCACTCTCCCTGTCTGTAACACCAATTGGGGGGGCAGGGATCTTTCTAGCCATTTCTTCCCACTTGGGATAACGGGGGGGGAGTGGGAGTCAAAGCAAAGGAAAACGGCCTGTTTTCACCTTAAAGGTCACTCTGGCTGGAGCCTCCTGAAGCTATCAGCTGTACTTAACACCTAATCAGGGAGGTGAGATTCCCATCGCAGTTCAGTTCCTGCCTTGTTTAGATTATTCAGCAGCCAAGTCCATTACAAAAAATGTAGCTCAGGCAGAAAGAAACAGGTGAGTAGTAAATACAGTATATTTTGGGGATTGTTAGGGGTTCCCCTGGCAGGTGGGGCCCTAGGCTAGTGCCTATGTTGCCTATGCCTTAATTAGGCTCTGTCAGGCATACATGATGAAGTATCAGAATTGCCCATGGAAGACTATGGCCTCCCTAGGTAATAAAATGCCACAAGACTAAGACAAAATATTGGCCCAACAGACTATTGCTAGTGGACAGGAAGCCGGAAGGCACCTGCTGCGGTGTGCTTATAATGCCTCTGATGCTGCAGCCAGGGCTACTGCCTCTAGGATTTGCCTCTGCCGCCACTTTTGCCTTTGATGTCCAACAATCAGTCCTTAAATGCCCTTTTTAGAGGAAAGTAACTATTCAGATCAGATGCAGAAAATGCCTCAAAGTATCTACAGTCCTCAAAGATGACTTTACAGTATTTACACACTTTGAACCCAAAACCTCGCAGTAGGAAACAGGGTTCTTTTCATAAGCCCTATGCATGCCCAGGCCGTGGACACTCTGAGGGTTAGGGCTGTGGTTCCCAGAGACATCAGCCTTCCACTTACCAGGAAGCAAATCTGCCTCCCCGTACCCATGCTAGACTTACAAAAGGTCAGACAATTACCAGCACCCCTGCCAACCCTGGCACTTTCTGACTCCCCTCCCCTTCTTCTGGTCACACTGCCTAAGGAAGATCTACTGGGAGGCTGAATCTACCTCTTCCTATGAAAGTGGAGGGAGATGACTGCTGCTTGTGTCCTGGAAGTAGTTCAGCATGGATATGAATTAGAGCTCCTTACTGCTCCTCCAGTGACTTCCCCACACCACTACCACCACCATTGTCAAACAGATATCCTCAGAGATACCTTACCTTCCTGTTGGAGGAGGCTCAAAGTATCCACTGCAAGAGGGGTGAGTTCACCAGTTTCTGGACAGAACCAGGGCTATTAGTCACTGTACTTTCTGGTCCCAAAATGGACTAGGGATCTAAGGCCCCTATTAGACCTTTGAGGACTGAATCTATTCATCAAATAGAAAATGTTTTGAATAGTTTGTCTGAGGCCACTCCTCCCCTTCATTACAAAATTCGCAAGGTACACAGAAAGTTCATGTGTTTCATTCTTAAGGGCTTGCATTACTGGTTTCATGTCTTGTCCTTTGATTTGTGCTCTGCACTGTGTGTATTTACCAACGTCTTTGCTACGGTGGCAGCTGCCCTCCGCAGAGAGGGCTCCTAGGTCTACCCTAGTCTCCTCCTCTACTATTATCCACCAAACCCAAATTATCATCCTGTCACTTAATCTGAGATATCCACAATTTCGTCACTTGCAGATGATACTGTTGCAACCTTGTTTGCTCTATGCCATTGGATGATGTCTTGTATTCTATGACCTACATGTATCAAATTGTCCCATTGTCATTACTTAAGTATCCCTCATCTTTTGCATTTTGTCTGAGATCTTATCATAACCAGGTTCATCTTGCAGATGGGCTCTGCTCAATGATGTTCACCTGGATAAATAAAGATTTTGATTGATTGATTGATTGATTGATGTGTCTTCCTTTATATTGATGATTAGCTGCTGAAAGCCCCATCTCAGGAGGCCATAGTATACACATTGGTTAGAACCTGACAGTTGTTCAACCAGTTGGGTATCCTGGTCAATGAACCAAAGTTGGTCCTTACTTCCTGACAGTGGCTCCAATACATAGGGGCCGTCCTGGACATGGAACTTGCGCTGGCATTTCTTTTTTTAAGTTACT
The DNA here is from genome assembly GCA_016271365.2 of Neoceratodus forsteri. Classification (NCBI taxonomy): domain Eukaryota; kingdom Metazoa; phylum Chordata; order Ceratodontiformes; family Ceratodontidae; genus Neoceratodus; species Neoceratodus forsteri. The sequence continues at coordinate 94,450,110 of CM057451.1, forward strand.
GTTTATGTCCCAATCCTCCTACTCCTCCTTCTCCTCAGGACCTCCAGGCACCTCCTGATCCCCCTGCCTCCCTCAGCCATGGCCACCAACCTCAATGGATCCTTTGTTTACCCTCAGGCAGGGTCAGGGTGGGAGGGCACCTCCAGACATCTAGTCTTGTCAGGCAGTGCCATGCTGGGGAGGTGGGGACCTGGATTTACCAGGGCCATCATCACAGAGATGTGGGGCTCATGCCTTTTCCCATATTTCCAGCCACCTGAGATGTCACATACAATGACATCAAGGCACGCCCGTGTACATTGTGTGCGTGTCTGCACACCAACATCCACGATGTCCCTCCTTCCCTGTCTCCAGCCACACTACCACCTGTGGTTACCCAAGTGGCAGTATCATGGCAGAGAACAGAGCTCTCCCTCCTTGGAGGAGGACAGCATCCTCTGGGATGCTTGATCCTTCTCCTCCTGGCCAGCCCCAATAACTCAAACTTGTTCCTGAACTTGGGCCACCAGCATCGCAAGCTGCAGTGCTACTGCTGCACCAATGGGCTGGTGATGGGTCAGGCATTTCTGCCCTCCAGTTGAGCTGCAGCACTGGTAGCCCAGGCACAGCTGGTCTCCTCTAATAACTATGTCCAGGCCAGATGCCTTATAAGGTTAATCGGTCTAACAGTAGCTGCCATACTGACCATCCCACTAGCACATCTCCACATGATGATCTCTCATTGGTTCCTTAGGGCTCAGTAGGAGCACCATTCAGATGAGCTGGAATGTCTCACACAATTGGCTCCTTCTCTTTGTCACACACTGTTCTGGTGGTTGGACTGCCCCAGCCTAGAGATGGGGACCCCATTACTCTAGCCATCCCCTCTTCTGATGATGACCATGGATGCCTCAGGTTTGGTTAGGGTGTTCATCTGGGCCCCTTCAGAATTCATGGCCAGTGGACCCTTTTTTTCTATATACATTTTATTCTCCTGCATCTGGAGGGTGGCCATTCAACCCTGTCCCCAGCTCCTGAGCCGGCTCCCCTGTCTCCCTCAGTATTCACGTACCTGGTCTTGCGTTCCCTTATGGTGGGGCCAGAGGGCCATCTCAGCCCACCCACCGAGAATAATCTGAAGCAGGTGCAGATTTGAGGACAGCTGGGCTGGGCTTCATTAAGCTGCCTAGTGCTCCATTTTCTCTTTTCTCTTTTCTCCCCACTCTACTGTGGAGCATTGTACTCATGTGTGGAGGTGCACCCATCCAATGTTTTTCACAGTCCCCTCCCTTACATTATCGCCTGTGTGCTGCTCTGCTATCAGACCTTCACCTGCGGTCAGCCTAGGCTGGACAATTGTGCCTCCCCCCAGGAGAATCAAATACTTGATCGTCTCCTGCTCAGGCTGACCTCCAACAATCCAAGTCTGTTCCCAAACCCAGGTCACCGACTTGGCAGGAGGTAAGGCATAACCACTTTAGCTCTCCATGCCACTGGGCCAGTGTTCCAATGGACCTTTCTGGAAATGGTTCTATGTAGCAACGCTCTGGAGCTGAAGGCTGTTCTGAATGGCCTATAGGCTTTTGCCTCTCTCCTTCTTGGGAACCAGCTGCTGATCTGTACAGACAATATTTCTGTGATGTACTACATCAACCAACAAAGTGGAGTACATTTGTATCCTCTATGCAGAGAGGCAATGAGAATTTGGCACTGGGATGTGGTCCGCAACATATTCCTGTCAGCAGTGTTCCTGCCCAGTACCCTGAATGCTCTAGCGGATCACATCAGTTACTTCTTTGCACTCTGCCACAAATGGAAACTGTCAGACTTCTTCATAGATGACCTCTTCAAAAAATGGGGTTGATCAGACATGGACCTGTTTGCGTCTCCATAAACACAAAACTGCCATGTTTTTGCTCACTTGTTCTAGGGCCTGGAGTGTTATAGTGAGACGTATTGTTCCTCTCCTGGAAAAGGGAGGTTTCTGTAGGCTTCCCCCATTGCCTGTAATACAGAGGGTCCTGGACAAGCTACGGGCTGAGCCAGACTACTTGATTCTTGTAGCCCCTTACTGGCCCAGACAAATTTGGTACCCTCTATTCCAGCAATTGCCAGTGGAACCCTCTATCCCACTCCTGCTGTGGGTGGCACTCCTGCCACAGGAACAGGGCACTCTAGTGCACCCGGATTCAAGGTCCCTGCATCTCCACACCAGGCTTCTGGGGGGACAGAGAGCTCTTCTACTTTGGGGTCTCCCCAGCAGTTACTGATGCTCCACTGGTGGCTAGAAAGTCATCTAAGTCGTACACTTTCTCACAAATATGGAAACGTTTTACAGTTTGATGTACTGTGCATGCCCTGGATCCCTTTATGTGTCCAGTTCCTAAGAAGTTGGACTGTCACTTGTCCTTTAAGGGCTCAGGATTGGGGTATTCCTCAATTAAGCTCCACCTGGCTGCTGTGTCAGCTTTTTATACCCTCACAGAAGGCAAGACAGTGGCTCAGATGGTGGTTTCCCATTGGTTCCTAAGAGGTATTCTACTCTTGCACCCCTAGTATGCAATCCGGTTCCAGTGTGGTACTTTAATTTGGTCCTCGAGACCCTGACTGTTCCCTCCTTTGAGCCTGCCACTGTGTATGAGCACTGCTTTCTTTCCTGGAAGACACTGCTCCTAGTGGCTATGATGTCTGCTAGTTGCAATACAGAGTTACAGGCTCTGGTTGCAGACCATCTTTTTATTATTTTCCACAAGAATAGGGTGCATTATGTACTAATCCTTCTTTTCTTCTGAAGGTAGTATCTGAGAGAACATTAAATCAGACAGTTGACCTTCCTGTTTATTTTTAACTCCCATAGATAGTGAGGAACATCTTTTGCATAAGCTGAATGTCTGCAAGATGCTGCACTGATACCTGGATTGTACCAAGGATTATAGAAAATCCTCACAGTTGTTTGTGGCTTTTGCTCCTAGGATGGTGGGCTCCCCAGCTTCTAAACAAAGCCTGTCCAAATGGTTAGCTGATTTTATTACGTTTTGTTACCAAAAGAGCAGTAAGTGGGCCGGCCCGGTGGCGCTGAGGGTTGAGGCGCTGGACACCACACCTCGCTCCACGCTGGCGACCCAGGTTCGGGAATGAGCCTTGGTCACGGGGGGGGGGGGGGAGAGATTGAGCATCCATAGGACTGCTCTCTCTCTTTCCCGGGGAGGGTGAGGGATGCAATCACTCTTGGAGCAGCCTCTGGCGGCTGCCATGGGTGCCCAGTGTAGTGATGCTGCAAAATGTTGGGAGGCAGAGTTGCGGCATGATGTTGCCTTGACGATGAGCCGCACTCCATGGGGATCAAGGAACCTAAAGAAAGAAAAATCCAATTTCCTGGAGATAGATGGAGGCACCATTACCTTCCAAGCCCACACCTCCAATCCTGGGGTGATTTCCTCTCCACGGGCTGCCTCATGCGCTGGGCACTTTGCCCTATAGATAAAGCGCCCTGGTAGGATAGGATGGCCCTACCTCTGGAGGGTTCAGACCCAGAGGTGGTGCTCAGTGGTGCGAGGGGAGAGGAGCAGTCACAGGGGAGCATAGAGGCTGGGAGCTAATGGATGCTGGAAGGAGTTCTCCAGGAGATGGAGATTAAAAAAAAAAAAAAGAGCAGTAAGCATTTTCCTCATTCTGTTATGCTCATTCCGCTCATGGGGTGGCTACCTCAGTGTCTTGTTTCCACAGTGTATCTGCTGCTGATATATGTACTGTAGACACTTGGAGTACCTTCATGCAGTTGGTAAGCACTGCACTCTGGACACTGTCTCTCATAGATGTCCCAGCTTTGGTCTCACTTTTCTGCAAAGTCTCCTTACTCAGAATCATTAGGTCCAGTATGCTTCCTCTGTACTTGGTACTGCTGGGGAATCATTCCATGATGTGGCTCAGTGGAGGAAGATCTAGTCGAAGAAGACAGAATAGTTACTTACTGTAACAGTAGATCTTTGAGGGAGAATCTCTTCCATTGAGCCATAGCTCTCCCTCCCCACCTTCCCCCTTTTTGGGTGATGGGTGAGTATCCTGCCAGCTCTGACATGCTGATTCTTCTATGATGCCTCCTCTGGCATCTATACTCAGGTTTCCTTATCTTCTACAGGGTGCCATGTACTGTCCTGGTCACATTGGTTTCTGCTGGTTCGAATATACTCTGAGCTAGTCTCCAGTGGGGAACTGGGTTAGAAACTAGATAATGGATAGGCAACAGTGGTTGGTGGTTAATGACTCTCACTGTAATAAGATTGGCCAGTGGGCTGCTGCAGGGCTCAGAACTGGGACTGGCACTCTTCAATGTCTTCATAGGTGACATTGCGGAAGAACTGGAAGGGAATGTATGCCTTTTTGCAGATGATACCAAAACCTGTAATAGGGTGGAAACTCAGAAGGTGTGGAGAAAATGTGTACTGATCTTGGGAGACTTGAGGAGTGGTCAGGCACATGGCAGTTGGGGTTAAATGCCAAAATATGCAAAATCATGCATGTTGTAGCCTGAAAGAAAACTGGTGCCATAAGAATGCGCATTGACTAGTGTACTCTTAATCAAAGGACCGTGGCTGATCAGTACACCGTGCCTCGAGTGCAAGATCCCCTTGACAGCTTCAAGAGAGTAGATGGTTCTCTCTGCTGGACTTGCACAGTGGATACTATCAAATATTGATGACTATAAGGAGAAGACCGCCTTTATCGATCCTTTTGGATTTTAACAATTTGAGCACATACTGCAAGGGATATCTGGCACTCCAGCAACTTTCCATTGTGTAATAGAGAAGGTGGTAGGGGATATGAATCTCCTAGATGTCTTTGTCACCTGGATGATCTCATAGTGTTTGAAAGTACACTGGAAGAACATAAGCCTGACTACTAAAGGTGCTGGACCAGCTGAAGGAACATGTTCTAAAGCTCTCCCTGGACAAGTGCTAGTTCTCTTAGACTGCTGTCAGATATGTGGAGCACATCATATCAGAGCAAGGACTCAGCACTGACCCAGCAAAAGTGGGAGCCCTCACAACCTGGACAAGACCAACCAATTTAAAAATGCTTCAGTCTTTCCTTAGGTTCTGCAGATGCTAAAGGAGATTTGTGAAAGACTACTCCTCGGTGGTGAGACCATTGAACAACCTGACTCAGGGTGTTCTCCAACCCAAAAGACCAAAGGTTCTGGGACCAAACAGAAACCACCATCAGAATACTACAGGATCGCAATGAACCTTTTGGAGACAGATGAACTGCAGGCTGTGAAATTGCTTTCCAAGAGATCATTTGACACCTGATGGGCCCCCTCTATTGGCTTTTTCTGACCATACTAAGCCATATACCTGTCACATTTTTTTAAATACTTTCTTTATTGAAAATATCCAGGTACAGTAAAAATTCAGATATCTTCAATACATCACATTTTTTCTACACATATAAACAGATATCCAGAGTAATTATAAAAAAGTGACTCAAACAACAAGAAGTGACAGAGAAAAAAAATAAATAAAATAAACTGAACAAATGCACCCTTGAGTCTAAGATAAAATAGTCGGTCCTTATACTAACTTAATAAACTAAAATCTGTCATAACATTTTCCATACCATTAAATACAGAGGTTCAAGAGGTTTACTTAATTAATGACTCATTGCTACTGTATATCCTTAGCCTGGCAGGTCAGAGGAAAGCCCTTGCCAATTGTGCATGTTCTTACAAATGTTGTAGAAGACCCTCATAAAGGTCCCACCTAGTCCATCTATTTTGATAGTTATCCATCTGCTGTGAGAGACCGAATGTGAGTTTTCTAATTGCTGTATGTGGGTAATCATCTGTACCCAATCCTCTGTTCCAGGAGGATCCTGTTGTAGCCAATGTTTTGTTATTGTTTTCGGTGTGGCAATCGTTAATACAGCCTACAAGTACTGACCCTCCTTACCTTTCACTTCACCTGGATAGATCCCCAATATAAGGATCTTGGGTCCCATTCTTGCCTGAATTCCAAAGATATCTCTTGAATGTCATTCCACCTCCCTCCAAAATGAATTCATTACTAGACAGCTCCTAAAGATGTGAGCCTGTGAGGCTTCCAACTCACCACAATTTCTCCAGCATGAGGGAGGGGCACTTGGGCCCCACCTCAAGACCTGTACTGGTACCAGGAAAAAATGTATTCTTACTTTCAAATTAAACTCCTTCCAAGTAGGGCAGGAGGAAATATACCATGTATTTCTCCAAATTTGAGACCACTGCTTTTCTTTGAAACGAACTTGAAGATCTGCCTCCCACTTACTTTTAACATAATCAGAGGAGTATCCCTGATCATTTATAAAATTGGTATATACTAATGAAATAACATTTTCACCCCCGGGGGATCTCTAGATGGTTTGAAATGGTAGCAGCGCCATTGCATCTTGCACCCTCCCCTGTTGGGATTTCAGTAAGTTGTTAATATAGTCTCTCAACTGGTAAAATCGGAGTCTGTCTCCTTCTCCACAGCCATATCTCTGCTGTGCCATTTCAAAAGAAATTACTGACCCTGCTTGTAACAGATGGACTGGGGAAGTTATACTCCTCTTTGCCTGCTGTAGAAACCAGTTATCTTATAGTGCTGGTAGGAATTCTGGATCATATATCCACCACTAAAATTGCCATACCCTTCACATTGATCTCAGAATGGATGAACTGGGTGTTGTACTTTACTGAGAACATGAAAGTGGTATGAGACCAGTTGCCTATGCCAGTCGCAGTCTAAGTCCCTCTGAAAAGAATCCATAAGTTGGAGTTTCTTGCACTGACGTGGGCAGTGACTGATCAGTTTCATGAATATCTTTATGGAGTTAGGTTTATTGTATTGACAGACAATAACCTGCTGGCCTATGTGCTAATGACTGCCAAGCTTGACGCCACTGGGAATAGATGGTACTTTGATCTATCTGCTTACTACTTCCACTTGCAATATCATCTGGGATGGAACAACATTGAAGGACCATGGAACTATGCATTCAAAGATGGAGTGAAAGCAATCTGTTAGCTGATGGTGCCTGATAACTGGCCTGTTTCCATCAACCCCAACAGGGCTGCAGACTTGCTTGGAGTGCATCCTGATGCTGTACCAGAAGTGTAAGCTGCTTCACCACACTGCATAAAACTTCTTTGCCTCACCTCAGACCTGCAGATGTAAGACAGATGTAGGAATTTATACCTTGTATTTGATATTTCTGATGTATCGCATTGTTTGTCCACATTGTTCTGTGTACTTTGACGTGGAGCCTTTGTAAATGAGTTCCTGATTCAAAGGGTTGTAATTCTGATACCATTAAATAAATAAATATATAAAACACAGGCACAGCAGACAGATCCTAGTCTGCAGGACATCACTGTAGCCAAAGAGAAGGACTTAGCTTCCACTTATGCAACATCAAATTCTTTCAGATGTGCTGCTTCTTCTGAGGGAGTGGGAAGAACTTTCACTAAAGAATGGACTGCTGTATCGAATCATAAAAACACAAATACCTTTCTGCAAAAAGCAACTGGTTCTTACCAGCAAATATCAAAAAATGGTTTTGCAACTGCTTCACGAGGTCATGGGACACTTGGGGATTAATAAAACTTTGAGCCTCATCCAAGACCTATTCTACTGGAAACACATGGCTATTGAAGTAGAGAGCCATTGTAAATGCTGCAACCAGTGCATCACCCGTAAGACTCTACCAAAGAGGGGGCTCCACTTGTAAACATCACCAGTACTGGATCAATGGATTTGGTCTGTATGGACTTCCTTTACCTTGAACCTCACTGGAAGGTGATAAGTAACATTCTGATGGTGATTGACCATAACACCTGCTATGCACAGGTATTACCCACAAAAGATCAGAAGGCAACCACTGTGCCTAAAGTTTTGTGCAAAAAGTACTTTGTACATTATGGCTTTCCCAGCTACCTTCACTCCGACAGAGGGAAGGACTTTGACAGTCATCTCATTAAAGAACTTATCAGTATTATGGGCATCAAGAAGTCCCATACCACTCCCTATCATCCACAGGGTGACCTTCAGCCATGGAGATTTAATAGAACACTGCTTAATATGCTGGGCACACTGAACCCTGCAAAAATGCCATACTGGAGTCAGCAAGTACCGTTCTAATTCCATACCTACAACTATACCAAAAATGACTCAATAGGATTCTTACCTTACTTCCTAATGTTCAGATGGGAAGCCAGATTTATGTTTTGTGGTATCAGCTGACGGCACTTTGGCAAAGACATACCTGGACCACACCTAGAGGTTACATGCTCAAGTGAAAGAGGCCTACAGGGTGTCCCAAGCCAGCAGCTGGGAAGCCCAACCTATCTAATAAAACCAGATATGATGAAAGAGTCTGAGAGCAAGCTCTCCAGCTAGAGGACCAAGTACTTAAGCAGAACTTGGGGATCCCAGGCAAACCTAAGATTGAGGACTGATGGAAACTGGATTCCTCTAAACTGTGGACCAGCTTCCAAACCTGCTACTTTTCATCTGAGAGCGGAAAGAGGAAATGTTGTCGTGAAAACTTTGCACTGAAACCTCCTTTTGCTAGTTGATCAACTGTTGCCTGAACCATTCATCCCAGTATCTCTCTCATCCTCAAGGAGATCTGTCACCAGGAATGAGACCCAAACAAGGAGGAATCATGTGCCTCCACCTGAATTGCCTGTTGCTCCCCCTGGCAACTCAGTCTGATGTAGTCTACAGTAGCTCTGAGAATTAGGAGCTCTACAGTCATCCAGTACCATGTGAATATCTGCCTGCACCAATCTACACATAATTTCATCCTTCAGCACCTGGAGGAAGTAATGCAAGTCATTCCAGACCACTGAATCTGACAGCAGCACCCTTTGTTCTGACTGAATATGGGCCCACATTCATGGACTTTGCTCCCATCACTGAAACATAGACCTTGATGGCATATAAGGACCACTTGGCCCACCTAGTCTGCCCATTTCCCTACCTACAGGATAAGCTGCACATCCTAGTTAACCAACAGCCTATTTCTTCTTACCCCCCCCACAAGAATTGCCTTATGTCTGTCCCATGTATTCTTGAATTCTCCCACAGTTTTAGACCCCACAACCTTCTCAGGAAGGCTGTTCCATGTGTCCACCACCCTCTCTGTGAAAAAATACTTCCTCACATTGCTCCTGAACTGCCCCCCATCTTTAAATTGTGTCCCCTTGTTCTTGCACATCTCTTTTTCTGAAAGATGCTACCCTCTTGGACTTTGTTGATTCCACTGAGGTACTTAAGAGTTTCTAGCATGTCCCCCCACCACTTTCCTCAAGGGTATACATATTAAGCTCCTTTAGTCTCTCCTCATATGGCTTCTCTTGCAGACTCTGCACCATTTTAGTTGCCTGCCTCTGGACTGCCTCTACCCTGTCTATGTCCTTGCGGAGATGGGGTCTCCAGAACTGGACGCAGTACTCCAGATGGGGTCTCACCAACTATCTGTACAGAGGCATAACAACTTCCTGTTTTCTGCTGCTGATGCCTCTCCCTATACATCCCAGCATCCCCCCAGCCCTCCCTGCTGCCTTCTCACACTGCTTGCTAACCTTAAGATCATCTGATATGATTAACCCCAGGTCCCTTTCCATTTTTGTTGTTGTTACTACTTCCCCCCCATTGTGTAATCTTCCCCTGGGTTTTTGTTTCCCAGGTGCATTATTTTGCATTTCTTTGCATTGAATCCAAGCTGCCATACTCCTGACCATTCCTCCAACCTTGCCAAGTCCCTTCTCATCCTTTCCACGCTCCTTGTGTATCAACCCTGTTGCAGATCTTTGTGTCATCTGCAAAGAGGCATACTTTTCCTTCCAGTCCCTCTGCAATGACACTTATAAAGACACTAAAAAGGACTGGACCCAGTACTGAACCCTGTGGTACCCCACTAGTAACCCCTCTTTATTCAGAGTGGACTCCATTTACAATTACCTTCTGTGTCCTGTTGTCCAGCCAATGTTTTACCCAGGCTACCACCCTGGGACCCACTCCCAGGCTGGTTAATTTGACAATTAATCTTTCGTGTGGGACTGTGTCAAATGCCTTGCTAAAGTCTAAGTAGGCCACGTCCACAGCCCCTCACTGGTCTACTGCTTTGGTCACCCAGTCAAAGAAATCAGTTAGATTCGTCTGACATGACCTTCCCGCTGTGAACCCACGCTGCCTTGGGTCCTGTGCTCCACTGGCCTCTAGATACTCAACAGTTCTTTCCTTCAGAAGAGATTCCATTACTTTCCCTACCACAGAGGTCAAACTGGCAGGTCTGTAGTTTCCTGCCTCTGTCTTGCACCCACTTTTGTCAAGGGGAATTACATCCACCTTCCTCCAGTCCTCAGGTACCACACCATCCTCCCATGATTTGTTAAAAAGGGTAGTCAGTGGTGTCTCTAGTTCTATCCTTAATTCTTTTAGAATTATGGCGTGAATTCCATCAGGCCCCATTGCTTTGTCCACCTTCAGTTTTAGGAGTTCTTTCAGAACCCTTTCTTCTGTGAAAGGACTGGGATCGACCCCCCCCCCATCAAGAGTGCTTCTGTTAATTGGATTAGACACCTCCCCCACCTCCTCTTTTGTGAATACTGAGCAGAAATATTCATTTAGTATCCCTGCTTTTAACTGTCCCTCTCTGCCCACCCACCGTCCATTCTATTCAGCCTCACTGTATCTCCCTTTGTCTTTCTACGCTCCCTGATGTACCTATAAAAGGTTTTATCCCCCTTCTTAATGGAGTTAGCTATCTTTTCCTCAGTTTGGGCCTTTGCTATTCTGATTTCCCTCCCTGCTTCCTTCTGCCTTCTGCCTTAACAGGTATAGCTCTCTGTCCTGCTCTTTCTGTGTTTCCTTATACTTCTTGAATGCAATCTTTTTCGCCTTGACTTTCCCCGCCACCGCTGTTGAGAACCATAGTGGCTTTTTCTTTCATTTTGATTTGTTTATTTGCTTCACACAAAGGCTTGTTGCCTCTGTGATGGCAGTTTTGATGTTTCCCCATTGTTGCTCCACCTCACCTTCTAGCCTGTTTGCTAGTGCTTTTCTAAGGCACTCGCCCATCTTGCCAAAGTCAGCCCTCCTGAAGTCCAGTACCCTCAATCAATCAACCAATCAATCAATCAATCAATCAAATTCTTTATTTATCCAGGCGAACACCATTGAGCAAGCTCATTTACTAGGTGGACCTGCATTACACAAGTCAAGTAACAATGCATTTATATACAGACAAATAGACAGTAGATGCAAGAGTACAACAGTACAGGTAGGCCTGCAATAGACAGGATAAGTAAAAATACATTTGGGTTCAGGTAAAAGACAGTCGGTAAGGGTATACATAACAATAGGGTAGCAAGTCAGTAAAAATGTATACCAGATACAACAACATACATGGTTTAGTAATCCTGTAAGGTAAAGGCATTATAGTCCAGTGAAGAGATTAGTTGAAGTGGATGCTACAAGCGAAGAGACATACATAGTCAGTTTAAAGGGGCACTGCCAGCTTTTCCCCTATGTTTCTGACTACTTTTAATCTGTAAACTTATAGCCACACACTTATTAAACATGTACAGTAGAATGCCCCCATAGATGTAAAAATATCAAATTGTACCTGTTTTTATTAAATTCAATTCAAAATTCCCTTTCACTCGGGCAGCCGATAACTGACCCGCCATCGGAAGCATATACTGGGTGTGAACGCACACCATGAACACTCGCTGTCCCGAAGTGTGATTTGATACCATGACAACACCAACAAGATAATCCCTTTGTGAAGTCTAGTAATCCAAATCGCTCCTGGTGCTTAAAAACCCAAACTGAGCACTCGGAATATCACAATTTACATCTGCAGACTGCAGCCAAAATCCCGCGCATGCGTTAAGGCGGCATGTTCTTGCGCATGTGCGGGATCTTTGCGTGTCTCTTTTGCGCATGCGCGGGATTTCAGCTGAAGTCTGCAGATGTAAATTGTGATATTCTGAGTGCTCGTCGTTGTTTTAAGCACCAGGAGCGATTTGGATTACTAGATTTCACAAAGGGATTATCTTGTTGGCGCGGTATATGTTATCAAATCACATTTCCTGGACAGCGAGCTGCTCATAAAAGCGCGTTTCACACCTACTATATGCTTCCGTGGCAGGTCAGTTATCAGCTGCCCGAGGAAAGGGATTTTGATTTAAATTTAATAAAATAGAAAATAATTTGATATTTTTACATCTATGGGGGGGCATTCTACTGTACATAGCTTATATGTGGCTACAAGCTATGATTAAAAGTAGTCAGAAACGAGGGAAGCTGACAGTGCCCCTTTTAAAAGACCCAGGCGATCATAGGGGAGACATATGTCAGAAGAAGTGGGCAACCAGTGGGGGTCTGGAACTGGGATAATACTAGGAGCGAGAGGAATGAGATGCTGTGGGTATACAAGGAATAGGTGGTAAGGAGGGTGAGATTTGAGGTGGTAGATAAGCAGGTGGCTCAGGGACAAGTTAAGGCACTGATACAAGAAAGGAGGATGGGAAAAGCAGGGAGGATGTGGAAGGGAGTAAGTAAGCTAGATCATCGCTAACCCACATCTGCAGACTCGCAGCCAAAATCCCGCCAGCATGCTAAGGCGCATGTCGCGCATGCGCGGATCTTTATGTTGTCTCTCTTTTGCGCATGCGCCGGATTTCAGCTGAAGTCTGCAGATGTAAATTGTGATATTCCTGAGTGCTCGGTTTGGGTTTTGAAGCACCAGGAGCGATTTGGATTACTAGATTCACAAAGGGATTATCTTGTTGGCGGTTGTCATGTTATCAAATCACATTTCGGACAGCGAGCGCTCATGGTGCGCTGCTCACACCCACTATATGCTTCCGGCAGGTCAGTTATCAGCTGTCCGAGTGAAAGGGATTTTGATTTAAATTTAATAAAAACAGGTACAATTTGATATTTTTACATCTATGGGGCATTCTACTGTACATGTTTAATAAGTGTGTGGCTATGCTTACAGATTAAAAGTAGTCAGAAACGAGGGGAAAAGCTGACAGTGCCCCTTTAAAAAACCCAGGCGTATCAAGGGGAGATATATGTCAGGAGAAGTGGGCAACCAGTGGGGGGTCTGGAACTGGGATAATACTAGAGCGAAGGAATGAGATGCTGTGGGTATACAAGGAATAGGTGGGAGAGGTGAGATTTAGGTGGTAGATAAGTAGGTGGCTCAGGGACAAGTTATGCACTGATACAAGAAGGAAGGAGGATGGGAAAAGCAGGAGGATGTGGAAGGGGAGTGTATGGATCATGGAAGCAGTTGCAGGCTTCTGTAATGTATTTTGAGTATAAGGTCTTAAACACAGTGAGACTAACAGGAGTTCTCAGTTTCAGTGATTTCTGTATTACGTTCCAGAGCTAGGATCGTAGAGTAGTTGCAGGCTTCTGTAATGTATTTTGAGTATAAGGACTTAAACACAGTAATACTAACAGGAGTCCTCAGTTTCAGTGATTTCGTAGCACATTCCAGAGTGACGGTAGAATGAATCCGATGGCAGCTCTCCCAAAACGCGTTAGGGCTTTGGGCACTTTCAGAGAAATCAGTGAACAACTTCTCAGGGCATAGGTTCCAGGCATATTGAGAGTCAGGCAATCAACAATGTACTGTGGAAGTTTGCCAGTGATAGCTCTGTATGTCCAGAGAGCTGCATTTTTATTTCATCTGTAGGGTAGGGAGGTCCAAGGTGCAGCCGCATATAAAGAGCAGTGATGGGTGGAGAAGGGAGACCAGTGATGAAGCACAGGGCTCTGTGTAAAGTATGTCCAATTTACTGAGGTATGAAGTAGCACGTTAGTTGTATATAAAGTCGGCATGAATCAATTAAGGCAAGGAACATAGACTGAACTAGCTGTCTCTTGGCCTCTGTAGTTAGTAGGCAGTTTAACCTGAAGAAGAGACCTAGTCTCTGCCTCAGTTTTTAGCAGATCCTCCAGGTGGTCTGCAAAGGAGAGTTTGAAGTCTAGCCAGACCCCCAGGTATTTGAATTTCGGCACAAATCCAGGGTTTCTCCTAGGAGGGTGGTGATGGGGTAGAACAGGGTAGGCTGCATGGTTAATAGGTGAAAATAGCATTGCCTTTGTCTTTTGGCATTAAGTAGCATTTTTACTAAGGAGCTGGTATTGAAGTATGTTGAAGTCAGCTTGCAGGTCGCTACAGGCAGTTTCAGGAGTTGTATGGCTTAGATAGATCACTGTATCATCTGCGAACAGATGAATTTTCGCTCATTGATGCCTGAGTCTATATTGTTGATGTAGATGGCAAATAGGAGTGGCCCAGGATGGATCTCATGGACGCCTCTTTTAACAGATTTGAGGGGAGAGTTCACCTTGACCTTGACCTGTTGGTGCCTATCAGAAAGTAGTGGAACCAACGCATGAGGTAGAATCTAGACCAATAGCTTTTAATGAAGAAAGAAGGAGGCTGTGGTCCACAGTGTTGAAGGCCTTACTTAGGTCTAGAAAAATAGCATAGACAAATTTTTTGTTCTTCGCTACGCTGCCAGTCATTTGTCACCTTGGCAGGGGCCATGATTGTACTATGTTCAGTTCTGAAATCAGATTGCATTGGTTTAGCAGGTTAGTATCATCTATGAAAGATTTCAGCTGGGCATTCACGATTTTCCCGAGTTTTGATAGTAGCGGAAGAAGGAGATGGGCCTGTAGTTGTTTAGATCACAGGGTCTCCGATTTAAACAACGGAATGACATGGCGTCTTCCACAGTTTGGGGAGGGTCCCTGAGAAAGGGACAAGTTAAATAGATGCGTAATAGGTCATGCCAAGACATGATAGGCAATCTTTAGGTAGTATGGATCAAGGTGTCAGCGCCAGCACTTTTTCTGGTGTCCAACTGGAGGAGGAGATTGACCTCTTTAGTGAGGCAGGAGAGAATGAAAAGACTGCATCTGAGGGACTAGATTCTGTAGGTTGCATGGTAAGCTGGGAGCGAGGTTGCGTGCAGGTGAGTTATCAAAAGCTAGCCCTGCAGTAGCAAAGTGATTGCTGAAGGCTTGTAGTATCTCTTTATTGTTGTTGATAGTTACATTGTCAGAAATAATGTTTGAGGGGAGTGTTTCCTGTGGTATTACCAGAAAGTTATTTATTGTGGACCAGAACTTGGTAGGGCAGTTGGAGGCAGTGTTGGGTTCAGAGCAATAGAAGTTGGACTTGGTTTCCGAATTAGCTTTGTACAGTGGTTTCTGGATATTCTGAAAAGATGCCAGTCTTTGGCTTTGTGGGATTTCTGTGCTAGCTTCCAGAGCTTGTCTCTTTAATAGTGCTGACTTGATGTCTGCTGTAAACCAATGGCACTTTCTAGCCTTTATCGGGTTTTGTCTAAGGGTGCTTGGGTGTTAGCACTGGATACAATTTTGTGGAAAATGGCATATGCTGTTTCTACTGATGTGGCTAAATAAAAGGTCTGCCAAAGCAGCGAGGCTTTCAGGTCATTGATATATGCAAGCGGTCAAAATTTTGTTTTGATCTTTTGGTAGAGAACTTTGCTGAGGCTGTTGGTTTAGGGCTGCTCTTATGCCAGCAATGAAGCAATGGTCACTAACATTGGCAGAAAAGATCCCAGCATGGGTGAAGAAATGGGGTTTGCTTACTAGAAGTACATCTAATATTGTGTACTTTTCTTATTGATACTGAGTAGGTTCATTAATAAGTAGAGTGAGCCCATGAGAGTCACAGAAGGATTTAAGTAGAAGAGATGCGCTTGACAGCCAATCGTAGTTAAGGTCCCTAGTATAATTGTTTCCATTGTGTCAGTACTCATAGTAGATTATAGGTGGGACAGGAGCTGTGACCCGAGGATGGGGTCTATAACATCCTATGAAATGGAGGGCCATTGATGTAGGTATTTCAATTTTTAAGGACAGGCATTCAAAGGCATTGGCAATTGATGTAGTGTTGAGGTAGCGACCAGAACATGTCCTTAACATAGATGTCTACACCACTGCCTCTGGTTAGTCTGTCGGCTCTGAATAACAGATAGTTGGGGATATTGACCTCTTTGTCTAGCGTGAATGGATGAAGCCAGGATTCAGATATGACAAGTATATCCAGCTCCGTGTGGATAGCCAAGTTTGTACTGGGTGAGTTTTCTTAAGAGGCTACACGGATTAACATGCATAAAGCTGATACCTTTATGCTTCATGACTTCGGACGGTGAAGGAATTGCTTGTATAGGACTAGGGTTAAGTTTAACATTACCTGAGCATAGCAAGAGGAGGAGTACAACTTTCCTCAGGGCAACAAGTGGTAATTTGGAAGAACTAAACCTTCTTTGGCTAGTGGAAGTATTGGCATAGGAATGCAAGGACCTATTCTTTGTACTGTTCAGTCTTAATGATACACATGCTAAGACCTAGCCATATGACACCAGTAGATGCAGGTAGTGGGCTGAGTAGGTAACATTCCTTGGGTAGGTAACGAGATGCCAGTGGCTGTCCGAGAGGGAGACTCAGCTGAAAGTGGGTACGACAACTTTGGGGCATAGCACAAGTTGTATAGGGACTCCATGAGTAGACATTCTTGTGGTAGGGGATACGAGTCCTCTTTGGGGTAAATTCCATCTGGCGTGTACCCTAATAATGGTAGGGTGCATAAGGCGGTAAATAGGTAGAGCCAGATTGCAAGTTCCATAGTTAAAGTCTGGGGGTCAGAAAGAGAAACAGTTGTAAGGGCTTAATCTGGGCAAGGTATCACCATGTAAGGGTATGCACCACAGGGTCTGAAAAGGGATATAGGTGCTGATACCACTTGAAGGAAGCAAGGAGATGTTTCTATGGCACAGCAACTGGAGATAGTTACAGAAGTCGTAAACCTGATCTAAGAAGTAGCACCAGCTAAGGCTACACACCACAGGGTCAGCAAAGGGATGTAGGTGCTGAAACCACTTGTAGGAGCAAGGAGAATTTACTATGACACAGCGACTAGGGAGTGTAATAAGAAGTCACAAATCTGATCTAAAATGAGTGGTGGGGAGACTGCGGTGGGTTAGTTAGGATGGGACATTTGAACCTGAAGTGGCAGCCCAAAATTTATATGTCTGTGGGTGTCCTAGGGAGGCGGGAGGATAGATTTGTAGGAAAGCCAATGGCAGGGAGGGCGAGACAAGGAGGTCTATATAATAATGGTCAGGGAGGGGATGGGGGCGGGTGGACATAAAATTTGCAGCTTTGCCGTACCTCTCTGGGTCTGGAGTCCAAGTGAGTGGTCTTGGGCGTCGGTTGGAAACGCCACCACCCGGTGACCGTGGTTCTTGCAGTGGATGAGCTGGGAGCCCTGGAGGGTTCTTGGCTGAAGGGGAAGAGAAAGTGAAGCCAATTAGTACTGGTCCCAGACAATGGTCTAGCTATCCAGTGACAAAACTAATTTACAAATGAAAGGGATCGATTTCCTTGGCACCCTGAAGTCTGGGCGGCAGTTACAGAGGCAAAGGAAAGGGCTGTTTCACTTAAACAATCTAGCAAGAGCAGTTTGCAAGTATTACAGCTTTTTAGGCATTTTACAGGCAGATTCTAATAAAATAGGCATACATTAGCAAGCATAAGTAAAAAAAAGCCCTTTTTAGCTCAGGAGACAGAGAAAAGATAAGAAGGGGTGAAGGACCAATTGGAGTAAGCCTGGAGAGGCACTCACACTCCAATTGGTTTGCAGCTTTGCCATACCTTTCTGGGTCTGGAGTCCGAGCAAGTGGTCTCGGCAGCGGCTGGGAGCGCCGACTGCCCAGTGGCCGCGTTCTTGTGGTGGATGAGCTGGGAGCCCTGGAGGGTTCTCTGCAGAGTAGTAGCAGAGAATTAGCATGGCCAGCCTTATGAAGGGGAGAGGAGGGAGGTGGTGAGGCAAGGGGCTGTTAGAAATGTAGTTCTGTGGGGCAGGACTGCACTCTAGGAGGTGTTCCAGCTTTAAATTTGTGTAGGGCAAGATGGCCAATGGGGGAGGTGCACAGAAGGGGGGTGGTTTAGGTGTATTTAAGAACTTGTGGAGGAGGGGTGGGGTGAAATCACACAAGAGACACACAAAGGAGAGAATGGGAAGATTAAGGGTCTAGCTTAGGCTAAACAAAGCAAACACACAGTATTTTACTCTTTTTCTACCAGAATGAGCAAATACAGGCTAGTAACAGTCATTAAACAACAAAAAAAATCAGCAGTAGGAATCCTGATTTTCAGTTTAGCTGTAATTGGTATTATTGCACACACTAGTAGCGAGGGCCAGGCAGCATAGACTACAAAATTTGTGCACGGGCATGCAATTAGTCCCGGGAAAGCAGCCACACTGGATTCCAGAGCTAGCCACTCAGGAGTTCACCAAGATGGTGAGTAGCCAATGGGGCACTGCAGTCAGATGGTGCCAGGAATTCAGAAAAACAATCCAGGATCTTCGCTGCAACAGCCGCTGAGGACTGAAGATCTGGCTTGCAATTACCTGTGCTTGGAGAGCAGTGGGTGGGTGGGTGGCAGCAGGCAGGCTCCGGTCTCACCGCTGAGTCAGCGGGCAGCTCAAGCTAAAGCAGATATGAGGATGAGGTGCTTGCCTGAAGTGGGACAAGCCTGTGCTTGGAGAGCGAGTTGGTGGGTGGCAGCAGGCGTCCTCGATCTCGCTGCTGTAGTCGGTGGGCAGCTCAAGCTTAAAAGCAGTTATGAGGATGAGGTGCTTGCCCGAGTGGACAGCAAGCCTGTGCTTAGAAAGCAGTGGGCGGGTGGCAGCAGGCAGGCTCGGTCTGCAGCTGTAGTCGGTGGGCAGCTCAAGCTTAAAAGCAGCTACAAGGATGAGGTGCTTGCCTGAAGTGGGCAGCAAGCCCTCACTTTTGTATGGCTTGATTCTGTAGCTGAGTTTATCATGGACCACACTGTTTGATGGTCACTTGTTCCCAGATGGCAACCCACTTCTAGATCTGAGATCCTCTCACTGTGCCCATTTGAGAGTACGA
Source organism: Neoceratodus forsteri (assembly GCA_016271365.2). NCBI lineage: Eukaryota > Metazoa > Chordata > Ceratodontiformes > Ceratodontidae > Neoceratodus > Neoceratodus forsteri. Next base: position 94,469,095 of record CM057451.1, read on the forward strand.
GGTCTAAGATTTCTTCCTCACAAGTGGATTCTGAAACTAGCTGTCTGAGGCATGCCACCTGTAGGGCTGAAGAGTAGGATTCCGGTTATAGAACCACCATAGGACATTGAACGACTTGAACCCATTCTGGCAGAGGATGCAGAACCCATCGATGATCTTGATCAAATCATTGCAAAGGAACTTGTGGCACCCTGCCATTCTGGAAGAGAAGTCAAACACCAAGTTAAATTCACTTATGATGCCCCTGGTGTGCCCACTGACCTCCCTGTAAATATCATGTATAAAAGGTCAATCTGCTGCCACACCACTATTGCTGCCCCCTTGTGCTACCCTCAAACAATTTTGGGGAGGTGCAGTTGTTTACAATGGTAGGAAAATGCTAATACCAATGATTACCTTGTGTTCTGTGAAGTAAACTGTTGATAACATTCAGATAGGATGCAGGTGTATTAGTTAGAAATATTTAGATAGGAATCAGGTTATTGTGCTGCAGTATTTTATGTTCTTCTGGCCTTGACAAGGATGCCAAGGACTTCAGTGAGGGAGGATGTAACCCCTTCTAAAAGGAGGTTTTCTTTGGCGCTCTCTAGAGCACTACTGAGATCATCCCCTGTGCCACTCTTTCACCCCAGTCCTGGTCCAGACTACAGCTGCAGGACCGAGGCTGGATTGAACACTGTCATTTGTTCCGAGGGCTTGATCAGTGCCCTTCTCACTGTGGCCAGTGCATTGCCACCTCTTTTCACTCAAGCAGCCACAGACTGCATTCAGGGTCAGTGAGCCCACAACAAAGAGGTTGCTCAATTTCAAGCTGCTCTCAAAGCTGCACAAAGTACAAAACAACTAAATTGGTATATCCTGTCCCCAGAAACTGACATCAATTTAGAGACTAGTTCAGTTCTGCAAAACAACTAAATTGGTACATCCTCTCCATGTGAAACTGACATCGGAGATCAGCTGTGCAAAAAGTTTTGAATTGCAAGCTGGCTCATGACTTGCATGCTTTTCTCCTGGAACTGGCAGTCACTGAGAGCCAGGGTTTAAGCATATTGAATAATGCATGAGATGCTAGACACTGATATTTAAAGGTGATAGGAAGCAGCCTTTACACCTCTAGATGCCCTCAGTTGTCCTTTTTGGTTACCCAGTATTGTGATAGGTTTCTAAACTTTTTGTTAAATTAACAATCTAATTTTGTTGCTTTTGCAACTACCCTGAATCTTTCTCTCCTCAGCAGTTGCTGCTCTTCTTTCATGCTGCTAAACATTCCATGACATCAACATATAGAATAGTGGATGGGTGACCATCCACAACAAGGCTGTGTTTCCATCGAGGTGGTTGATGACATCATGGAGACCCTCGAGAGCGAAGCTTGAGAGGTCTCAAGATGTCTCAACAACCTAGATGGAAACACAGCCATAGTTAGATTGTTAACCATCCACTATTTTATATAGTATATGGTTCCTGGCTTGTGTCTCCCCCAGTTGATGGTTACTACCTTCGTTATGTCGTGCTGCTCCTGCTCCCGCCTCCGCTCATCTCGGCCTCGCCTAGCTCATCCCGCCTCAGTTCGGTTTCATCTAGTTTAAAAATAAATAAAACAGTGATTCATTTCTGTGACATGGAGCCTTGTGAAGCTCTCCATGTCAAGGCGATGAGGGTCTACTTTTATTTTAAAATGTGAGGTTCCGACCATGTCTGAACTACCACAGTACACAGCTCAGCACTTGCTAAGTCAAGCTGCCATGTTTTTTGATTTTTTCCATGAGAGTGTAGATTGCACCAATCAAATTGCAGATGTGTCTTAAAAGTTGTACTTTCAATGTGACATCAGAACGATAGTACAACAACTTTTTGATCTTTGAACTGTCCTACAACAGGATTTGTAAAACCATTGTTTTCCATCTAACAAACCCTAACCATATACTATAACACCATTCCAGGCTATTCAGATGAACAGCATGGAATGGGAGTTATTGATGTCATAGAATAGAATGTCTTAGAAATATGAAATTCAAGAGCAGTAGCTGGTGAGGAAAGTATAACTCTATGTAGATGTGTGGGCACCCCAAAACTACATTATTTAACAAAAAGTCATCAAAGCATATCAAAATACATAACTGGTATGGAAAGGAAGATGGAAGGGCAGTTAACTTGCACGATTATTTACTATCTCCTTTAATCCCTGGATTTCTACATAAGAGGCGTGAAAATAGAGCAGATTTGTCTGAAGAAAAAACTCTTGAGTGTAGAGTGTTTGTGAATAGCTCTCACTTGCTATTCCTGTCTGGCTAAAAGTTTGTCCAAAACAAACTTGAGACCCTGGAAAAGGGACTGATGCAGTTAGAGTGCCAAGCCTAGGTTCTAGCATCTAATTAGACCAGGGGTTACCTTGAAAACTGCTCTACATCTGGGAAAGTGGTGAGCCACTGCCTTCTGCTGCTGTTAGGATTTCATCCTGACAGGGGATCGTACCAGCTGAGGTCCTGAGTGACTGTCCACCTGTCAGGGTGAGTGAAGGCAAGTCCTCTTGTAGGATGAAGAGGATCAGTGTCATCAGAACATCACAGCCTGCACCACTCACCACACTCAACAAGACCATCTGTCTGAGGGTGATGAGGGGAGGTTCTTATGTGATACCTAGTAGTCGGTATAGCTCCTTCTGCAGTGCAGCACCAAAATTGCTACCCTGATCGTAATAATCTCTTTTATGCCCACCCTACTGAAAATTTTGGCAAGCTCTGCTGCCACTTTTAGGGGCTATGACAGCACACATTGGAATTGCCTCTAGGTATTGAGTAGCATAGCCATATACTACCAAAATAAAGCAATTACCCTTTTTATGTATGTATAAGGGGCTAACCACATCCATTCCACTTCTCTCAAAAGGCACATCTATCAAGGGTAAGGCTAGGGCTGTGCAGAACACCTTTTAGAATATTTGTTCGAATATTCGGTATTTAGACAAGAAGGTATCCGAATATTTGGCCAAATATTTGGTATTCAGCTGGTGGGGAAAAGGGCAAGAAACAGCCCACCATCCTTCCTATCCTGCACAGATCATGTTAATATGGGAAGCCCATCCCCCATCCTCAGGTAGTCAAATTTAATAATGTACTCAAAGCTGGCAGCCGGCACAACCGCCCACCCCTCAGCGCGGCTGCAGAAATGTGTTCCATGTTCTTAATACAGGAATGAAATTCAGCAAAACCCCAGTCCCCCCTCGTTGCTATAAGTAGACATATAAAATGACACCCTCCTGCACCACCAGCCACTAGCCACATAGCAGAATCGAATTAAAAAGGTGTCGACACAGCGGGCTACCTTCCTCTTTCCTGGGTTGGTCACCTTTTTGAATGAACATAGTACCCGTGGTTTCACAATCAATAGAGGACTGAGAAACTCCCTCGCACCACTTGCAGCCAGCCACATAGAAGAATAAAAAGAAGGTGAATGACACAGCAACCCACCCTCCTTGTTCCACGGTCGGTCACCACCTTCTGAATGAAGATAGTATCACACTTGCCAAGTTGCCATTGGTTGCATAGTAAAACCCAATGATCACGTGATCATCAGGTTTTAATATGCAGCCAACCAATGGCAACTTGGCAAGCGTGATACTATCTTCATTCAGAAGGTGGTGCCTAACCGTGGAACGAAGGGTGGGCTGCTGTGTCATTCGCCGCCTTTCATTCTTCTATGTGGCTGGTTGGTGGTGGCGTGAGGGGGTCCTCAGTCTCTATTGATAGTGAAACCAAGTGGGTACTATGTTCATTCAAAGGCGCATCGGACCTAGAACAAAGAGGGTGGGCTGCTGTGCCGGTCACTTTTTAATTCATTCTGCTATGTGGCTAGTGGTTGGTGGTGCACCGGTGGTCAAATATATGTTCAGTTATAGCAATGGGGACAAGGAGCTATGCTGAATTTTATTCCTGTATTAAGAACATGGAACACAATCTGAGGTTGTCTTTTGCCTGTGCTTTGTTATCATACTGCTGAAACAGCAGGGGTTGTTCCTCTGTGATTAACTTAGCAAATCCTGGAAAGTCATTTCCAATAATCACAGGTACAGGTAACTTTGGTACTACTTACACTTTCATTTGCTGACACTCCATTAATGCTCAGAGTCATTTGGGTGGTGGGATAATACTGAGTATCCCTGTGATCCAAATGACCCCAGTACCTGGTCCTTTTGCACAGTCTTTTCCCAGAACTTCAACATGCACCAGGGTCTGTCTGTTGCCTGAATCCATTAAGTCCCTTTACAGTTGTATCTCCCACCTTGACATCTGTTAAATGCCTTTAATTTGCTAAGGCCAAATTTACTCCAGTGTTGCCCTCCTTATTATTATAGCAGTTTCTTGCAATATGGCATTGCTTGTTTCAGTTATAGCAAATAAAGTCTCTGGGTGTAGATTTATTACTCCATCAGAGTTCTTATCCGAACTGAAGTTAAATTAGAAAAAGAGGGTCTTACCATTTCTGGTCTGTTACTTTGCTACTGCGATGTGTGTGTTTAGCCATCTGATAGTCCTCAGCCAAAGAAACAGCCTTTTCCCCTCTTTCTGGTCAGTTTTCATTTACACAAATCTGCACATCTGTAGGAAGGATGTTGATGAATTCCTCCATTGCAGATATGTTGATGATCCATGGGACTGTTTTGCACTCTGGTCCTAGTCATTTAATGAGGAGTTCTCTGAGTTGGGTGAAGGCTTCTCAAGGATTGTCAACTGAGTGGTTCTTCAGAAACTGGAATTTCTGCCTGTAGGTCTTTCCTGAGATGTCATATCTTTGGGGCATTTCTATTTTCACAAGGTCATAGTTTTCTGACTGAGCAGTGTCCATATTGCTGTAGGCAAGTTGGGCTTTACCTGTCAGATAAGGTACCAGCCTAATTGCCCATTGCTGTTTTGGCTATTGGCAGGCTCCGACAACCCTGTTTCAAAAGTTGTCAGGTATGCTTCAGTATCATCTGAGGGACACAGCTTGTAAGTTTAATCTTTAGTTATTTGTGTTTTGTTGATCTGCTCTGCCTGTACCAAATCCTCCCACTTAGATATTGTAGTTTACAAGGCATCCAGTCATCGCTGCTTCTGTTGCTACATCTCTTCTCTGTTTCTCAATTTCTGTTTGTTGTATAGCCCACCATTTGAAGAAGGCAGACATGTATTCAGGTTTTGTCCCTGCCTGTTCTTCTTTCATCACTGGTGCCCGCTGCACAGCCTCAGGTTGGACTTTTGTTTTGCTTTTAGTTTGACTGCCATTCTTCAGGTAATCATTTCTGGGCTTGGTGTTGCAGGATGTATACCCTTCTTCTATGCTTCCATAGAATCAGGTCTAGTATCCCTGCACAAAACCCTGACATAGGCAGACCAGGAGAAGCTATAAAATTTACAAGTAGCATTTTATTATCAATAACAATAAATAAAATAAAAAATTGTACAGGATAGCTTTTCATACAGGCAGTACAAACAAGAAAGTCCTACATCTGTGAGTCTCCTCTTTCTCTTCTCTCTCTCTCATAGAACATAGACTTTGACTACAGATAAGGACCACTTGGCCCACCTTATCTGCCCATTTCCCTATCTATCAGATAAGCTGCAGATCCTAGTTAACCAACAGCCTACTCCTACCCACACTAGAATTGCCTTATGTCTGTCCCATGTATTCTTGAATTCCCCACTGTTTTTCACCCCACGACCTCCTCAGGAAGGCTGTTCCATGCATCCACCACCCTTTTCTGTGAAATAATGCTTCCTCATGTTGCCCCAAGCCATCTCCCCCATCTTCAAATTGTGCCCCCTTGTTCTTGCACATCTCTTTTCTGAAAATGCTACCTCTTGGACATTGTTGATTCCCTTGAGGTACTTGAAAGTTTCTATCATGTCGCCTCTCTCCTCCTTTCCTCAAGAGTATACATATTAAGCTCTTTTAGTCTCTCTTCATATGGCTTCTAGTGCAGACCCTGCACTATTTTAGTTGTCCTTCTCTGGACTGCCTCCATCCCTCTCTATGTCCTTGCAGAGCTGGGGTCTCCAGAACTGCACACAATACTCAGATGGGGTCTCCCCAACTGTCTGTACAGAGGATAACAACTTCCTGTTTTCTACTGGTGATGCTTCTCCCTATGCACCCCAGTATGCCCCAACCCTCCTTACTGCCTTTCTCATATTGCTTACCTAGCTTAAGGTCATCTGATATGACTACCCCCAGGTCCCTTTCCATTTTTGCCTCTCTCAATTTAAATCTCAGTTTCTCTATCCCTCTAAACAAAACATTGCTCACTTTTCATAAGATGTCTTTTTCTGTAGTTTAAAATCTACATTCCAATGTTGTAATTTACATCTCCAGTTTTCACAAAATGTATCAGAACTTTGTCAATTTTGTTCCTGAGGTTAGCATGAAAGGCACTTCTAGACTTTAACAGGTGCAACAAAATAGAACACTCTGTCCCAGAGCTGGTCTCCTGTTGACAATTCTGTAAACAAGCTTGTGGAGGTCAAAATACGTTTCAAGATCAACCCCTGTATTACAGACTGTTATCTTTTTAAGAAACCCAAATGGCTTTCTGCAATCATTTCAGCAATATAATTATATATATTTGGAAACTAAGGGATCCCTATTTCACATAAAGATTCACCAATATTTTTTAACCACAGAGAAGCAAAGGAGAAAGAAAGAATAGAAACAGCAAGTGAAGGAAGGGAGATAACAGGGAACTTATGGGACCATTGGAGTGGCTAGTTCCTAGGTGCCACAAGAAAAATGTGACTGCACAGACAGAGCAGGAGAGGAGAGATCAAAATAGATTCTCGCTTTAAGTCACTCTGCATAACAAATGGGACAGAGTCTCACCCAACCCTGTCACATCCAGCCTACAGAAAAGATCATCTAGTCATCAACAGCTAAGCAGGAGAGACATCCCCATGGAAACAGCACCAGCCTGTCATCTAAAGATTGCAAGTAGTGGGTTTTACCACAGAACTTATCATTCCTTTTGTTTGACTAGCTAGCTAGATACTTTGCATTCCTGCATGACTTTAGAATCAAGCCCACAGCTACAGTTTATAGCCAGGAGCAACTGTTTTACTATCTATGCAATGGTGTAATTTGCCAGTCAGCAGCTACAGTCAACACTGAATTTACATGGTACCGCACCGAGGTCCAGGCATCACAGGCCTGCAACTCTACATCTGTGTACGCACTCTAACTGTAACTGGGAGGTCCCAGAGGGACTGTGGTGTAACTGGTGCATCGGGGGTGGAAGGGGGAGAGGGTGAGACACACTTACGGTGCGATGAATGCAAACTGTCTTTGTTTATTTTACCTTTGCTTCCTTTGTCCCATACCTTGTTCTCCAACCCAAAATAAACCCATTGGTTATTTATTTGCAATTGGTGACGTGTTTTGTCATTATTGTCTTGCTGTTTATTTGCATGCTTATAGTGATCGTAGGGAGGGGATTTGTGTTTTCCTGTTCCCTGTTATAGAGTGGGGATGTATGTTTCCTGTGGGAATCACCCTGGCAGCACTCTGCCATAAGGATCCCCATTGGTGGAGGCACCACATCACTTTCCAAGCCCATTTCTAACCATGAACCCAGCACCATTCACCTGAAGGTATAACAGACATTGCCCTTTACCATCTCCAGGCTCAGTCAGCACACCTTACAGGTGGAGTGGTTACACACATGCATACATACATACACAAATAACTACATACATAAATACATAAAAAGAAAGAAATCAATGATGACTACATGAAAGTGAAAAGACAACTGAATGTTCAGCTGGCACAAAATGTGGTGCAACTGAAGATGCTTTGTCCTTCTTATTGCACTGTTGTGCTCACTTATCTGTGCTCTAAGGGCTCTGTTGTTTACATTAAGTACAACTTCTCATGGGGCATTGGAGCAGGCATACAACATGATCTGAGTTGCAGCTTATATGGTCTTTTACAGGGATGATTTGGTTGGTAAATGGCAGTTTATATCCTGTTTTCTTGCTGGTGTTTCCACACTAAAATGCCATTTGCAATTGATGCAGTCCTTTTCCTAATGGTTTTAAAGGGTATTGTTACATAGAACCATAGAAAATGTTGTGGGAAAAAGACCATTGGTGCATCCAGTCTGCCATGTTTTACCCTATCCTGCCCTTGGACTTCATGTCTAGTTGAGGTTATTGCCTTGACCTCCCTCCTCCCTTCTATTCTGGTATGGGATGCACTGTATGTACTCATTTATCCCTAATAGCAGGATTCCGTTTGGATGCAAACAATGGACTGGTAGTAACATTTCCATTAAGGTTGTTCCCTGACTGCAAAACATGCCAGTTTCTAGGATTTTCTTAATAACCTCACTGAAGCCAGAGCACATAGTTGAAAATAACCATTCTCTTATCTAGTTGTTTCTTTAATTATAAGCTCATCTCTGTTCAAATCCTGTACCTGCTATGCTGCATTTCTGACCTCAACTCTTGAACATCCATGCTATGTAAAACATTACGAAAGGTCTCCATTTACCCTATAAAATTTGTGCTGATTACTGCAGTTTCTTCATGCCCTTATAAACTGTGCTTTAGGGATGCTGTTTTTCAACCTCAGGTCATGGAAGCTGTTCTTGTGTAAACTGGTGTTTTCTGTTCTTGTAAATCATTAGTTGGGCCAGCCCGTGGTGCTGAGGGTTGAAGCGCTGGACATCATACTCATGCCATGCCAGCGACCCGGGTTGGGAACAGACTCGGTGTGCTGGAGACTGGCAGGAGAGGAAGGACTGAGCATCCCACAACTGCTCTCCTTCCTCCGGGTGGGTATTTGGTATGTAGCAGACTGCAGCGCACTCTAGTGGAGGCTAGGTGCACTGTCAGTAGCGGCATTCTAAAGGGGAGGGTGTGCGGCAGACATCTGTACGTAGGTGCATTAGACAACATTGCACGCCTGGCTTCCTGGGGCAGTAATGATGGAAAATCGCGGGCCAATTAGGCGGCTCATGGCCAAGCCCCATGCCCACGGACACGGAGGCATGGCCACCTGTTCACGGGTCACAGTCCCGGGGTGTTCTGTTAATTTCATCATGGCCTGTGTGAGTTAGGCACATGTAGCGTATACTAAACCTGGTCCAGGGGCGCAGGTGCCAGTGGCTGGTGGTTGCCGTGGCCCGCTCCGCATGGGAGGAGTAAAGTGCTAAATGACAACAAAAAATCATTAAGTCAACATATGCTATCTGGTCTCTGTTATAGGACAGTGTGAATGATAATTGTAACATGGCAATAAATGTTGAGACAGAAACAAGCACTTTTCATTGGAGCAATAACAACAGCTGACCAAGGAGCAACCAGGCATTAATTCCTCAGTAATGCCCTGTTGCTCTTTATGAATCAGAGTAAATTATTTGTTAAAGTGCAGTTCCATGGCAGCCCAACAGATGGCTGTAAAACAGTGCTGTGCTGCTAGCATTGTTTCACAGCCATCTGTCGGCCGCCAAGAGAACTGCAGGAACAAAACATGAAAATGTACCCTAGCATGGTCCCATCATGCAGTGCAACCCATATCTTGTAATACATGCAGATGAAAACTGAAATACATAGCACTAATCCCACAGTAAATTATTAGAAAAATTACAATATTAGTAAATGTAAAGCTAATATATATAGACTTACTGGTTGAGGCGTGGCAGCAGCCAAGCTAGCAACAGCTTCTAGCACAAGCTCTGCATCTACTTAACTTTAAACAAGCATTTTGTGTTAAATATTTTCTCAAGCTGAAAACTAACCTAATTGTCTGATTGAGCATACGGTCCTGATTACCCGATCATTTTTATTTGGACCTTCTGCTGGCAGATCCAGAGCTATGGGTGAACTAATAAAGCAGTGCCTGGTGGAGAAGCAGACATCTAGAGACTAAAACTGTGACTTGCAAGGACGTTGGTGTGGGTTGCTGAGGACACTGCTCAGCCGACTAATGCCACGCTATTGAAAGCCATTCAAAACTAGATGGCAGGATGGAGGACTTTACGGCGCAGTTCAAAGTTAGGGATGCTAAAATTAGGAAATTAGAAGAGGACACTCAGGCTGGCGTAAAATCCACCTCCACAGCATTGGCAACCTCTTCTGGCCTAGTGAAGGAAAATGGAGTGCTATGAAGGTGCCTTGAAAATTTGTCCCGCCAGCCAATAAACGAATCTTCAGTGTTCCAGAGCAAGCTGAGGGGAGGATATTTCTACATTTGTTAAATCACTTTTCCAGGACTTATTGCAAAACTGTGAGGACTTCTCGATAATATGAGCATATAGAATTACTCCACGTCGCACAGACAACCTATGGCTAAGGGACTATTACCCCACGGACCCTTTGATTTCACTTGGACAGTGATGAAAGTGAACAGGAACGCACAGGAACTCAGTTCCTGTACCTTTTGCAGCAGGAACAGAGTTCCTGTACTTCTTTCCACTGACAGTGGAACTGAAATTCTTAAACCAGCAACATAATGACAGTTTCTGGCCCTGTGACCTGAAATTAGGGTTTCCATAACAACATTTGACTTGTACAACAGTACTGTTTTGCTAGAAATACTTCAATATTGCTAACTGAATCTACTAGCGTCAAAACAGACAGGCGTGTCTTCAAACAGCCATCCTTCAAATTGAAGATCTTCATTTTGCATTTCACATTCACCAGTGCCTGAGTTCCTGTACTTCTTGTCTACCACTTGCACCACTGCACTTGGATCAGTTGTGGAAAAGGACATTATCATTACCCAGGCCAAGAAATGTGGCACTATGGAGTGGAACAGGAATAAAATACATATTTTTCCAGATTTAAGCTATGCAACGCCAAGGAGGAAGGCATTCTGATGGCCTGTTCTCGCCTACTGACAGCTGGAGATCCAACGCTGTTGATTATGCCGATGCGTCTTCAAATGTCTTACGGAGGAAAACTTATCAATTTTGGATCCTGGAGAAGCTGCAAAGCACATCGATCGGGTGGAGGAAGAATTCCAATCAAAGGACATGAGACTGGTAATGAGAATGAGGACAGTGATTAAGTGCTAAGTACTGTTTTTCTTTTTTTCCAAATAAGTGTGGAACTAACTGCCTATTCTCTGGAGAGACTTGATTTATGAGTTGGCACAAACTTTTTGTTTAATAGCCCTGTTTTGTGTTACGGGATACTGTAAGTTTAAATAAAAGTATGCCAAGCTATGTTGCTATGTTAAAATAATAGGCAGTTAAGATAGAGCACCGTAGCGATGTAGTCAAAATTGTTGCACAGTTTGAGAATACAGTTAATCAGTTAATACAATGCTCTATTGAGAGTTAAAAAGTCGTTCTGTTTGTTGCAAATAATGAAGCTGGTAAACGATTGATGTTACTATAGATTTTGAGGGCAGCTGTATCTAGCTTGATGATAGGGATATATATTTAGTGAAGTGAAATGATCTTGGATACTCCTGCTCTTGGCAGCAATAAGCCAATGTTGGTAAAATGTTAGATATATAGGGTCTGATTCTCAAACGCTGCACCAAGATGCAAGGAGCGTGCACCAAGCAGCAGGACGCAAGCAGCAAGCTGTGCCAAGACACAAGCAAGATGGGATTCACAAGCACACCATGTGTAAAGGCAAAGACCCACTGCATCATTCGCCCCATGTGTCAGCACAGTGCCAGAAGGCAGCTAGCACCATGACGCATGTGGCTGCAACAGGGTAAGACATGTAGGACGTAGGAGTGCTATTCACAAAGGGGTACCTAACAGCAGATATCAAACACCTGCTACGCCATACAGAGCTGATCTAAGGGGACTTAGAAAAGGAAGCGAAGGGCAGGCTAGTGATACTGACTGAGGCACAGGACTGCAGCAGAACAGAGACAGATGACTGCCCGAGGATGTTAGCACCACAAGCCCTACTGGGCATATAGCTGGCCAGGCAATGCCTAAGGCGATGTGCCTGCCAGGCTGCACAACAGGGTGGCGCTGCACAGCAGCAGGTGCACAGACAGCAGCAACCCAGACACCGGAGGCATGCCATGCGTGCAGGCACTCAGCCACGCACCGCCCACATGGACCTGAGTGAGAGCAGTGCATCGACATTGACTTGGCAAAGCAGCCATAGCAGAGCTATTCCAGGAACTTGATGCTAACCTCAGAAGCAGGACCCGAGAGGCCATGCTATACCAGTAGAGGTGAAGGTATGCAGCTCCCTACGGGTAATGGCCACGGGCAGATTCCAGACACCGAGTGGTGACACTGTGGGCATCTCTACAGCCCTCCTCAGACACGGTGCCTGAGGGCAGTCATGGATGCCCTTATACACAGGTCACACCAATACATCCACCTACCCACAGATGCCCAGGAGCAACTGGCAATCAAGCAGGGATTCTACAGCATGACAGGATTCCCACGGTGCTTGGTGCAGTAGACTGCACACACATTGCCATAAGGACACCACTGGATGAACCAGAGACCTATGTCAACCGGAAGGGCTTCCATTCCATGAATGTACAGGTCATCAGTGACATAAAATACATATTTTTCCAGATTTAAGCTATGCAGCGCATGCAGAATCCTTGACATTATGGCACAGTATCCAGGGTTCACACATGATGCATACATCTACAAGAACTGCGGGTGTGCGAGGTCTTCCAGAGTGGGACACTCACAGATGGCTGGCTGCTTGGTAAGGCACACATGGACACATGCAGCATGTGGGCATGGGACGAATGTGGCACGACACTAACTCTACACCCTCCCCACAGGTGACAGCAGATACTCACAACAGCCCTGGCTGATGACACCAGTGAGGCATCCACAGAGTGCAGCAGAGCAACGGTACAACGATGCCCACACAGCAACACGCAGTGTGATGGAGTGCACATTTGGCATCCTCTGTTGAGGTTCCAGTGCCTTGATAGATCAGGGGTGCACTGCAGTATACACCAGTAATGGCATGCAAACTGTTCATAGCATGCTGTGTGCTGCACAACATAGCACTGGAACATGGCACACCACTGGCAGAGGATGAGGAGGCACCCAGTGAGGATGGTGACACTGCGGGGGATGAGGAGGAGGAGGCAGCGGGATCAGCCCCTGACTGGCGACATCAAGACCAGGCACAACACATGCTAGCAGGACATTGAATGCAAGCGCAGCTCATTGTGTCACACTTCAGATGAGCACACAACAGTATGCGCAGTGTGTGCATGGCCACAGGTATGCCAACACCGTCCATGCTGCATGCAGGCCCTGAACCACAGCCTCTGGACCATGGGACGACCACACGCATGCAGCAATAGCACACACAACAGGCACACTGGGCAGCAGTGCCATGCCATCACAGAGAACAACAATTCAGTGCCAGGAACCCAGGGACCACGGCGGAGAGCACACACAGCAGGTGGACTGGAACAGCTGCAGCGAGACGGAGGTGTCACTGCCTGGGCCACCACACAGGCAGTGGCAGCAGAGGTGACACGGATGTGCCCATTGCCTGTGTGTTGCCCCAGTCGGTGCAGCGCACAGTGACACAGAGAGCGGCATGGGCGTCCAGGTCTCCAATGACAGCAGGGGCGATGTGCATGAGCAGTGTGATGCAGAGATGGGGACTGTGTGGGGTCAGTCGCACAGCAGCCACAGCACTAGGCAGCAGAGACTGCACATGATGGGGCCAGATCCACGGACAAGTGGCATGCAGCACACTGTTGCCGGTGCCAACATGTAGTGGCAGTGCACAGTGGGCACTAGAGTATCGCGGAATGGGGACATGGGGACTGTGTGGGTGGGAGGCTGCACACACCCATTCAGCACTGCCACAGGTGATGCACATAGGTGGGTGCAGTGCACCACAGGCAGCAGGACATGGGTGTGTCATGGCACACCTATAGGATGCATCATGTGGACTGGCACAATGCCACGGAGACAACCCCCCCCACATGGCCGGTACCTGCACAGCGCGGTGTCCGGTGACAGGGAGGATGGCAAGCACAGCACCGCATATTGCACTGTGCAGTGGGTGGACGGAGTCACACTGTGCATCAGCCACAGCAACGCTATTTGCGTATACAGTTATCCCACACGCAATGCATGGTGCATCGACGCCGCATGCCGATGCAAGCTGTGTAGTGTGTGCATTGCAGCATGTAACCTGCAGGGGAAAGTGGGAAATATGCGGAATCGAGCCACCAGCGATGTAGGGCCTCGGTAGCACATGCTAGGCTGCACAGGACAGTGTAGCACAGGCACAGCTCCATCTACACTGCAGAGGAGGCAAGAGTTTACAGCAGTTACAAGGGCAAGCAGCAGGTGGCAGCCCAGTTGCAATGGCACGCTGGAGCAGGTCACCTAACTTTACAGATGATGAGACAGTGCTTCTCATCAGCCTGGCTGAGCAGTGGAGCAGGGTGCTGTTCCCACAGGGGCACAGCAGTCCAGCCCAGCAGACACGGAGAGGGTGTGGTCCACCATAAGCAGCAGGCTCCAGGCGGTGTCTGGAATAAGGAGGACCATGTGGCAGGCCAAGCACCATTGGAATGACCTGGCCTGAAGGGTGGGATGGCTCCTTGCCCACCTGAGGAGGATGGCCGGAGGCTGATTTCCAGATGTGTGGAGGGCCCCATGCTGGTCAGGTATGTGGCACCAGTAACATGTCCAACACACAGCACACTACAGTGACCTTGACTGCACAGAAGGGAACTGATGATGTCACACACCATTATGTCCCCACAGGTGAGGGCAGAGACACGAAGGCCAGGGTGGGCCCAGGGAAGCTGGACAGGATGGACATGGCAGAGGACCGCACAGAGAGCAACATCACACAAGGTAGGTGTGCAGCGGTCATGACATGCATGCAGCTGTGGAGCTACTGTGTGGGGACCAGCAGGAAGGGGTCACAAACACATGCACACACGCACCGGGCAGGCTGGCACAGGTTGCCATGGCTGGAGGGTGCCAGTAGGGCACAGACACCATGGACACATCTGTGGGTGTGTGCCCCACACATGGTCAGTGCTGTCACAGCCCATGCAACACGTGGCAAGGCATGGCAGTGGCCTACCAGGCCTGCGTTGGGTGATGCGGGCAACATGCAGGAGGCAGTGCATGGGCGGTGGTGCACTCACTGGTTGTCATTTTGTGTTCCAGGTGCCCATGGTGGTGCGAGGAGTGAGCAGCAGGGCGGGATGCATGGTGGTGTCCACCAGAAGTGGAGCGATGCACGGGTGTACACAGCCAGGACCCAGATGATGGCCTAGGACAGGCAACAGGTGGCCCCACAGCAGGGTGTGGAGGATGCAATGGATGAGGAGGATGTGGAGGAGGTGGAGGGGATGTCCTGGATGCCCGACAGGAGTGTTGTCAGAATGCAGTGCCAGTTGACAGTGCTGTGGGACTGCATGCAACAGGCAACACGGCGACAGGGCGGGACGCCTGCGGGCACAGCTGGCTGGGCAGTCACCGAACCAACGGGGATGAGGATGCCCCCATGCATGGCGGTGGTGATGCAATTCCCACCATGGTCCAGGGCAGCTAGGAGGAGAGGGACACGTCGCTGGACAGGGACGCGAGGGTACTGTTGACATGCAGCTCCAGCCGCATGCCCTCCTTGACTTTGCCCAGGAACTCAGCCTGCACATCAGGCCCATGGCAAGGCTGCTGACCAACCTACAAGTGAAAGTGCAAGCCCTGCTGGACTACCTGGACTGGATTGGTGGACAATGAGTGGCAGACATGTGTGTGCATCAAAGACCTGGCCCCCATGCAATAGCGGACATGCCCAGGACAGAGATCACTGGGTAGTATGGACACAGGTCACTATGACATCAGGGATAATGTAATTGAGCATGCACTGCAGTTAAGTGCATCACTGATGTAAGCCTATTGCAGAATGTGGGGCTGTGCCCATTGCACTGTGTACCTCTTGGTTCATCATGACTGTTGCTGTTGTGTGTTGCCTATGTGTCCCCAATACAATGTTGTTCAATGTGCAAGCTGTGTCTGTGTGTCTCTATGTACTGTTCATGCTGTATAACTGTCTATGCTGTACACCGGTCGGGGACAGCCATTGTGTGGGTAACAGCCCATAGGGCCTCTGCAGTTCACCATGTGGTCGACAGGGACTGCCGTCCAGCAACAGGGTGTGATGCTGCTACGCTCGGGCACAGTGCCAGGACACTGTACCCTTGTGGGCCTGTGCCACCCAGTGTAGGGGTCCTCTTAGTTTCACAGTGGCATGCCACGGTGAGTAAGCCAAACCACCAGTCGACAAGGTGGGAAACCGCGGTTTGGGCCTGCACATGTGCATGTGTTGGTATCAGCCATGTGGGGCCAGGTGGTGTGGTGCAGTATGTGGCATACCACAGGGCCCACCCAGTGGACTGCTGTGCACAGCTCTGTATGGCTGCCGTGGTGAAATGCCCCATGGTGGAAACTGTGTGAGCGGTAGGTGCTGGGTGGTCTGTGGTGCCCTTGTGTGGTGGGGAGGCGACAGTCCTGCGGCGCCATGCACCTGGGTGCAGGGGCATGCATGGCATCATGGACAGGTATGGTGCCGTGTGGCCAGGGGCCACGCCTGTGCAGGTGCTCCACGCCATGATGTGTGCACCACCGCCCACACTGGCCACATTGGGGAGGGCTTGTTTGGTTGGTGGTGGATGGGGTGCACAGGTGTGGGACTGCAGTGTGAGCAGTCTATAGCATGCTTTGGTTACGCACCGGTGCATACAACAGGTCCCAGGGCTGGCATTGGGGCCATGCAGGTGTCTGGTATGTGCCTGCAGGGATGGCAGTGTGCTGCTTTGCTAGAATATGGGGGTGCCACTGTCAGGGATGCAGGCTTGTGTGCATGTCCCATGCTGCAGTGCAATGCAGGGGCGCCATGGGCAATGTGCAGGGATATGGGTTACAGGTGCATGCGGCATGGGTATGCATGGCACAGACATCTGCACATCCATGTGTGGTGTGTGCTGTGATGTGGTCCCTGCCCATGGTCAGGTGGGCACACTGGACCATTGCAATCTTGTGGGGCAGCACCGTAGGGTGACCCCCAACGCGCATGCCTGACATGCTGTGCATCCTACTGGTGTTTGTGTGCTGGCCTCACGGTGTCCAGTGGCTCACTCTGTGCAGTGTGTGGTGGCTGACCCGCTGCTGCCCTGTGTAGCTTCTGGCAGTGTGGCACACCCTGGTTGCACCTCCGCCACAGGTGTCACCATGTGCACCGTGTGCCTCTGTGACTGCTGTTGTGTCACCAAGGGTATCTGTTGTGCTGCAGCGGTCCCTGGCAGCCTGTTGCTGTCATCCCCACTACCTCCAGTCCTGCTGCTGGCTGCTGCCAACTGTGCAATGGGTGCTGCCGCTGGTGCTCCTTGCCTGGCCATCCACCCTTCACAGGCCATACCACCTGCCTCAGGGTGGGCCCTCTTGTGGCCTCAGGAACAGGCTGGCATGTGTTGTCCTGGCCTCCGTACTGCACTGGGTGGTGGCATGGCCATGCTGTTGGCTGTCACCGTCACCATCCTGTGTCTGTCCAGGCTGCTCCATGTCACTGTCATGTGGGTGGGTGTCCGTCCCCTGTGTCCATCATGGTCCAGTACCCCTGTGTGCGGGTGCACACCCTCATCCATGTTACTGGGTGTTTCGCCACAGTTGTCATCCATGCCCTGTGTGGCCCCTGCAGTGTGTGCCCCACTGCCATGGCCAACCTCCACACCAGTATCGCTGCATGGCTCCGCCCATCCCTGCTGTCTGTTGAGGCCACATGTCTGTCATCAGTGGCTTCTGCATCTGGCTGCTGTTCCCCAATGGCTGTGTGTGTCCCTGCCCTGTCACCCATAGCCCTGTCCTCAGGCACGGCGGTGCTTGACACGGGCGGTGTCGACATTGTGTCTGGCTGTTGTCCTGGGGCATCAATGGCTGCCCTATGCACTGTGCACCCTCATGGCCTTGTTCCACTTCCTGTCTGCTGGCTGTGTTCCCCATGCCGTGGTGGTCATCCATTGTCCCTCTGTCTCGCCACCACACATTGCAACCTGGCATACCTGTGTGACTGGTACAACACCTTCTGCCTGCTGCTGCATGCATCTTGCAATCTCCTGCAGTGCAGTTGCCATTGCCGATGTTGCCTCTGTCTGGTCAATTTACTGCCCCATGCTGCATTCCATGATCATGGTCTGCTGTTCTATGGCATCCGTTTGCGTGTGATGCACAGCCATATGTCCTGGAGTAGCCATGTTGTCTGTGTTGTTTGGCATGCCCCTTTCTGGATCCCATGTATGATGGCTGCATGGATATCTGCCACTGTCAGCTGCAGCTGTCCCATGTGTGCAACCGTGGCAGTGGTGTGTTCCTGAATGCTGTCCTGTATCCCTGCCATTCCCACTGTGCTGCCTCCTGGGTGAGCAGGACATCCTGGCAGTATCCGACAGGTCTTTCCCAAGGTCATCCTCCAGTAGCAGTGGAGTTGCACCATCTTCACCTGTTCCACCTGCACCTCCATGGTCCGGTGTGGTGGTGTGGTGTACCTGGCTGCCATGGCTTACAGTGGTGGGTGTGCTGCCTGCCTGTCCTGCCACAGGGCCATCCCCTTCGTCCCCCTGCCACTGTGTCCACTGAGGTCTGGCACTGATCAGCAGATCTGGCCATGGATGAGCTCTGCTCAATGGTGCTGCTGCTGAATGATGTGCTGGTGCTGTCAGTGTCACTTCCTGCTGGGCCTCTGACTATCTGTCACCTCCTGTGGGCATTGGCTCACTGTGCTGTCACCAGTGGATGCCTGCTGCTGTTCCTCGCTGCTGCTGTGTCCGCTGTGCTCGGTGCTTCACTGTCACTGTAGGTCACTGCATGGAATTGTGGTGGTGTTGTCTGACTGGCTGTGGCCTGTTGTCTGGTTGCTATGGTCCTGGCACCTGCTGGATATACAGACAGATGTGCACAGTGCATTACCTCGTTGCCCACGCGCGGTATGTGTCCAGTGCCACGGTGCATATCCAGCCTGTGACGACCAGTGGAGGTCACCTCCTGCATCTCCTACATCTGCACGTGGACCAAGGCTGCACTATGTCCTTCTATGCCTGCCCACGGGTCCCTGTCCATTGTAGGACCCTGGTGCCCCTGTGATGCATCGGCCTCCACTAGTGGTGCCACACTGGCTGTCTGCACAGTGGTGCCACCCACCACATGCATGCCCGGTGCTTACCTTGTGCATGTTGTTGCCGATACAGGTCTAGCTCTGTGTCGCTCTGTATGCCGCGCATGCTGATCTGTGCTACTACACGCTTCTCGGGTCTCGCTGAGGGGCAGTGGTTGTGTGGGTCCTCCTCCCATTGCTGTTGTACAGCGCCTGTTGTGGGCTGCCTTCTCCTTGGCATGGTACTTGATGTCACAGTGCCACTTCTGCAGCTGCCTCACACTGCGCCTTGCTGGGTGCCACTGCATTCACTAGTCTGGCTACCTCGCCCCATGCCTCCTGCCACTTTGCCTGTATCTTTTGGTCCCTCCCCAGGACAGTAGCAGGTCCACCTGTTGGGTGTCACACACTGGTCAGGGCCTTGCACCATTGCCCCACATGCTCTTGTCCTCCTGCCACACAATCACACCTACATGGGCTTCTATTGCATCCAGGAGGATGTCAGTCTCCTGGTATGTGAAGTTCTTTTTCTGGTGTGCCAGTCTTCTTCCTCCGTGTGCCGGGGGTTGGCTGCCCCTCCTGGTTAAGCCATTCCTCACCCCTTGCGTTTAGACACTGCCTGCACCTTGCGTGTTGCCTATGCTATTTATTTGATGCACTGTGCATTCTTATGCCATGTGTGCTGCGCCTGGCGATGGTGCTGCCTTTATAGAATAGGGTGCATTGCTGATGACGCAGTTTTGTGCACGGTATGCCTGACGCACTTTGCACCACTCAGGTTGTCTTTGAGAATCGGCCCATAATCTTTAGTGAACCCCTTTGTATTGTACCTAGATACAGGGTATATAAAAGTGTGGTACTGTAAAACTGATGCAATGCATTTTATAATGCCTAAGCTATTGCTGTATACCTTCCTATACAGTTATGTGCTGTATTTTTTATGCAGTAAAATCAAATAAACACAAAGTACAAAAAAGAATTACTGGTTGAAAATCATTCAGTTTCTACTCACAGTATTACAGTTATCAGCAATCACAGTCATCTGTTGGCCTGCCAAGGGAACTACAGGAACAGAACATATGTACCCTGGCATGGTCCCATTATGCAGTGCAACCCATAACTTGTAATACACACAGAGGAAAATCAAGTACCTAGCACTGATCCTGACAGTAAGTTAGGAAAAAGTACCATAGTGGTAAAATTATTAAAAGTATATTTGCCAATAATAACACCATGCACTTAAATCAAAATGTTTTAAAGTAATGCCCCCTACACCCACAATATATGCAAGACAGGTTACATTCAGCAGAATGTGTACTATCAAGTCACTGTTAAAGATAAAAATATAATAACTGTGTGGGTGTGTCTTTTCATTACAAGTTAGCATTACAAATAATAAATCTGTTTATTTCTGGAAACACTTGCCATGTTACAAGTGCATTAAGCCACTCCAAAGGAGGGTTCTACGGAATTAATGCCTGGTTGGGTGGTTGGAGGCACCTCACCCGCGCCCCCACACATTAATTTCCCAGTAGAACCCTCCCTATCGTGGCTTAATGCTTTCATATGTTCTGATATGGTATAAAGTAGTTGTGAATCATATTTAGTTCTTCCTCACTACCTGTCCACAGAATGAAAATATCATCAATATATGTCACCCATATTGCAACATGACCCAGTACATATTACTGTCTTTCTTTAGTACATGTGTTTGTATAAATTGCCACATGAATAAATTCACATCTGCTGGTGCCATGGTGCTTCTGTGTCTGTCCCTGAAGTTGCTGGTAAAATCTGTCCTTGAAAGTGAAGATGTTTCTGTGTAACACTCTCTCACGATTGTGGTAGAAATTCATTTGGTGTCACGTGTGTCTTGTCAGCCTTAATGCTCCTAGCATGGCCTCAAGCTCCTCTTTGTGAGGATACTTTTATACAGATCCTTCTCTTTGAAAGTAACCAGTGTGACTTTCTATAAATGTATCTTTCTCTCGTGCATGTATCGCATTATTAAGCCATAGCATATGTCCTGAATCCTTTATGTATGGTGACAGAGTTTCCACTAGTGGCTGAATGTGCACATTTATATGCAAGCCCCACTCCTGGTGTCTAGGGGTATCCAGATGGTAAACTTTGTGGGAGGGGAGCACTGTACAACCACAAAAACACAGTCCAAGAAAATAGAAAGGTGCTCATTTCAGTGGTTCTTCTGTTGTTGCAAGATGGCTTCCATGACAAGGAGCAGGCACATTTTTTCAGTCAATCAAATTTTTATTTAGTATAAGCGATTTCTCATTATGACTCAGTGTGCTTCAAAACAATACTTCTAAAACAATTTAAAATGCAATGTAAAATACACACACACACAAAAGAACACAAATAAATAGACACATTAAATGTCAGTTAAAACTTTTGCTAACTTCCCAGGAAAGCCTGTCTGAATAAAAAGGTCTTTAGCTCCCGTTTAAATATATCCACCATGGGACTGTCTCAGATCAGGTGACGGAGGACATTCCAAAGGATTGGGGCTGTGAATGAAAAGCATAGACCCCAATGTCTTCAGATAAATCCTAGGAACTTCTAACAATCCCTCGTCAGCAGAACAAAGGGAGCAGGTGAGCTGGTGGTAGGACGAGGAGGCCTTTTCAGGTAACCAGGCCCCTGACAATGTAGGGCCTTGTAGGTCAGCAAACCGACCTTGAAGGAGATCCTCTACCTAACCATCTAATCATGATCTACTGCTACTACAGCTATAGTCAATGGTTTGGATCCCACTGCCCTACTCTGGGTCCACAGCTACCTCTCCTGCCGTTCTCAAGGTGTCCAATGGGCTGGTGCTCTATCTGATTTCAAACATATTACACATGGTGTCCCACAAGGCTCTATTTTGGGCCCGCTGTTATTTCTCTATTTATAAATGATCTTCCTAGGCACTGTGGAGGGCCTCTGTGCATCTCTATGCAGAGGATGCCATTATTTATTGTTCCTCTCTGGATGTCTCTTTGATTAACAAGGAACTTGCCTCCGACTTCAAGGACCTTGAAGACTAGTTCCAATGTAACCGACTTGTCCTCAATACTAAAAAGCTAAATGTATGCTCTTTTCTCACCAACCTCCACCCCCTATGCCCCTCACCTCTAAGTATCTTCTCCCATAATGGTGAAATTCTTGCATCTGTCCCCACATTTAAGTATTTGGGTGTCACCTTGACACCTCTTTATTCCTCTCTGCCCATGTTTCTACCCTGGTCAAAACACTGAATCAGAAGTTGGGACTCCTTTACCGTATCTGCCCCTTCCTCACCTCTGCATCCCGCATCAAATTGCCTCTGCATCTCATCTTCCTTTACTTACTTACAGTGCACCATTATTGCTGTCGTCCAGTGTGTCTAACATGTCACTGCTTGCCCTGGCTTACCATAGGGTGGGTAGATTTTCACTTGGGGTCTATAGCCTCATCACCACTGTGACTTCCTCTCTCTCCTTGGCTGGCTCCCTTATGAATCAAAATTAAGGTACCCAACCTTGATCTTTGTGTATAAACTTGTTCACAAATTTACACCTCCTGCCTTAGAGAGATTATTCACCTAGGATACCAGCACCTGCCCTCCGTCTCCTCTGCTCATCTCTCCTTGAACGGCTCTAATCTGAGCCTTGCAGTCATCTGTAAATCTTTCTCCTTTGCATCAATAACTGATTGGAACTCCCTGCCTCCTCCTGTCCTTTCCTGCACATCCCTGTCCAAGTTCCAAACCACTTTACTTACCTTCCTTTCCTCCTCCTCTAAGTGCACCTGTTTCCGTGATTTTCTCGCTCCTCATTTCCCTCATCTTTACTCTTTCCCTAGTCCTCTTCCCCTATACCCTCCTGTCTATCTCTTTCCTTGGTCTGTTCCCCATCTCTTCTTTGTCCATTGTCTTTCCTGGTTCTCCTCCTCCTCCTCTCTCCTCCCTCATGTCCACTCTCTCCTCTCCGTCTCTACTGACATCAATCCACACTGGTATTCCCTCCTTCTCCCTGTATCGTTTTCGGGTTTTGACCCTGATACCATGGTACCTTAGGAATTAACCTGATTGTATTTACCCATTTTACTTATTTTATTTGATGTCTATGTATACAAACATTGCTTCCTACCAGAAGACATAGTACTGTCTGTATAATTATGTATATAATCAATGTACTCTATTGTTTTACTCCTCATATTGTATACATTTTTGACATCTTTTTACATTTTGTACTCTATTCTACATGTGTTTCAACCCTTTGTACTCATCTGTTTTACAATACTGTTCATACAGGATGGCTCTTGACGTTGGCTATTACTGTATTCTCTGGTGGATTGTCATGCTCCAAGTAGAGTCCCAGTTGCTGTCAATTCCCAAGTGCATGCTATTGTCTCCTGTATCTCATAAGGTGTCTCTGTATTGTTCTTTAGTACTGTTCTCTCTCGAGTCGCCCCTGAAAAGGGACTGTAATTGTCTCAGTGGACTTACCCGGTTACCAAAATTCAAATAAATAAATAACCGGCAGCCAGAGCAGAGCACAGCTCAGGTGTAACGTGACACGACCTGAGTAGATCGGTCAACAACCTGCCACCACATTCTGCACTAACTGCAGGCGGTGCAGATCTATTCCCGCCAACCCTGGTACAGAACATTGCAGTAGTCCAGGCGCGAGGTCACAAAGGCATGGACCAGTGCTGACAGATCAACTGGGGGTATCAGATGCTTAACCCTGGCGATATTTCTCAAGTTTTGCTTCAGTGGGCTAACTGCAGGGAGCAATGTTCATTAACAGGCACAACATGCACAGTTTAAATCAATTAAATTCAATGTCCACTCCAGAATCAGAGTGCAAAACTTGATTTAATGTAAAATGAGAAACTTGGTAAACCACTCCATGGGCGTGGGGTACTTCACAGGCTGAAACCTGACATTTGTCCTGCAACAATCTCTGTTTTCAACAGTTTGATTTACAGCTTGCAGACATTCCCTTGAGCGAAAAGGCTACATTTCTGACAGCAGCATTAGATGTGGATGGAAACAGGCCTTACTTAAGAGCATTTCAAACTCAGGAGCACTCTCATTTCATATTCTTCCACTTTACTCTGTCTTCACCCAGGCACTTGCTTACTTTTCCATTCTTTGAGTCTCAGCAAAACCTAAACTTAGGTAGCAATTGTGACAGCAAGAGACATTTCTACTGTCCCCATCTGTTCTTATTTTGCCTTGTTACCAACAGGCGGTTACTTTAGCATGGGCCTGAATTTAACACAGTGGGCAGCTTCTCTTATTGAGGGGGTCTCAAACTTTCTCAACCAGTGTTGCTTTTAGCATGAAAATTAACCACTGAAGACCTTCAGTTCACCCAATCACTGATGTCCACGCACCTGGCTAGTCTTCCCAAGGAATTCTGCACATTCCTGGACCTACAGAGACCAAGGCACTATCCGCTCATGCAGCGATTCCAGTTTCTGCTCTGTCTTTATCCAGGGAATGCTTGCTGTGCCACATGGAGTGCCTGGATGGCCTGCCACTCTGCTGGGGTCTTAACCAATCACTCCCCCACATGGATCGTCTCCTGCGCCTCGGCTACACCCCTGGGGCTCAACACTGCAGCAGCCACCGGCTGGGGAAAAGGAGACAGCTACCACTACGCCCTCAACAGTCCAGGCTGCCACCTCTGGACCGTGCCCTAGGCCCCTTCTGCCAGAGCAGGCCCAACCACAAAACACCACCTACTCACAGGGTGTACTCACCTATGGGTGAGATTACTTGAAAACAAGGCCCCAATGGTGCTTTCCCTACCATGGTGCCAGATATCACATGGCAGGCCTCCAATACTTATGCTTCTCACGGATTTGGATCCCCAATGCATTGATAGGGCCAAACTTGTTGCTCCACTGATCCCTTTCTCTACTACTCAAACTGCTGCAATCTCCATACATGGGTCTTCGAGGGAGGAGGGCTGGGGTGGTAGGTGGCCCACCCTGGCCCCACTGCGCCCTCTGACCGAATCCTATGGTCACACCCCTTACTTCTTTCTCCCCTCTCTTTGAATCTTTACGCACTAAACCCCTCTTTTAATACCCCAGAGATGGGGCCCCCTACCAGCAGCAGGCAGACCCACATCCCAGACCTATCTGCACCACTATTCTCTCTCTTGCTAGCTCCCCAATTTAGCGTGTAAGCTCCCAGAATGTGCTTACACTTTCCCCTACATAAAACATTCTCTCTCCCGGTAACGGCTGACCAGGCGCACCACCAACCCCCAGAGGAGAGATATGGCTACTCCCCTCCCTCAAGGGCCAGGGCACTATACTGGTTGCACCGCTGAGACAGTGAAAATTCATTTACTTAAAAAGACTCTTAGCCTATACTTCAGCATTTTACTGGGGCTAACTGCTGACCCACCCACTGGTTCCCGCAGTTGAATTGCCAGGCACTGCAGCAGGTGCGTCCCTCCCTTCACTAACACTATAACCTTTCTGCACAAGCTAGTTTCAAATTAATAGAAAGGTGCTGCTGTCAGAAATGGGTACAATGATTTTACAGTTCCCCACAGATATACATAAATGGGAGGCTTGCCTGTAGTTCGGTGACCAAGCAGCCAGCCACTCCCTTCCTGAGGCTATATAAGCAGTTCCTCTAAGCCTCACTGTTGAAGCATTTTTTCTTGCAGCTGGAGGCTATGTTGGTTTGTCCTCTGAGCTGGCTGGGCGCACCTCAACACACACACACAAGTCTGCTGTTTCTGTGTGTTTCTGCTGAACTCGTGTTTGTTTTCCTGCTTCTGGTTTGTATATTTTCTCCGGCTGTGTGCTTCACTGTGTTTTTGTTTCTTGTTTTGGGCCTTTCCGTTTCTGTTTTGCTGTGTTTTGGTTTAGTCTTTTTGAGGGCTTTTATTTTCTAAACTCCTAGCATACTGCTACTACAGTAAGCTCATACTTTGCTTTCAGTTACAACTCTCAAATTACTTGCACTGCAACTGCAAACTTACTCAACTCATGCTACTGCTTTCAGTTACCTACAATTGCAGCCACTGCCATTTACTTTACTTACTATTGTACCTGGTGCTTGTGTTCACCATGCTCACCACTAAAACTACTGCAATGCAATCAAGCTATATTATCTGTGTGTTCAGCTCAACCATAGCTGCTCCATGTTGCATACTTAATTCTTTTCACCTGACACAGTTTACTCTGACCCTAGCTGTGCTGCTCATTCCTGATCTCATTCTACCTGAGCTTCATTGCACTGTCTGGCTACACCTGTTTCAAAGCATTTGTCTCCATGTTTCATTGCAGTTATAACTCTGAGGTCAGCCAACTAAGCTCCTGCTGAGCTGTTAATATAGCTTGTTATTAAATCTTGCATCACCTCCGAAAATCCTCAGAGTGTTTGTCACCTTGATTTGGCTATTCCTGTTTGGCTGGCTTGCCCCAATTCAGTGCTGTTTAATTGCTATACCATCGTTATGCAGGTTTCTCCTATCACTACTACTGTACTGACCTATCGGTCCACACTTGCTTATGCAACGTTATCACCCTTGCAGAAACCATTGCTTTATGCCCTACTGCCATCCCTTAGGCTTCAGCCTGAGATTCTGCTGCACTCAATATGCATTCGACCTTGCAAGGTCTCAGCACTCAATGCTCATTACGATCTCAGCACACTGTGCTCATTCAGCTCACCGCTTTCAGCTCTTAATCAATTCTAGGGCATGCCAGCCATTCTATTCTGGTGCACGGTTCCTGCAGCCGATGGTCTCGCTCTGCATTTAGTCTGCATCTCAAGTGTGTCCAACTTTGGGCTGGGTCCTTCTCACCTGGCCCATAGCTGGAATGTCCTCGCCCAGGCTTGGCTTTAGCTGCCTGCTACGTGACAGCAGTACCTGGTGTAGAATTTAAGACTAGCGGTGAAGGATGGCTATGATGATCTCCTTTGGCTCTAGTGTTCCACTATAACAGTTGGCCATTAACTTTAGTGGTTTCCTAGCAAGTCACCTTCACCGCATTCTCCTATGACTGCCTCTGGTTCTCCTGGTTTGATTTAGGGCGGGTAGGCCAGGTGAGTCTCTCAGCAGTTGTTGCTCTCCTTCTGTGCCTTGGATCATATTGTTGCAGAGTTTTTCGCAACCTTCCACGGCATTCCTGCTAGAGGGCTTGAGTGGGAGCCTTCCTCCAAACTGGAATATTTTCCACCTCGCTAATTGGTTTTTCAAATTGCAGCTGCAGAGCCATCACTAAATAAACTATCCCAAGCATGGAGGAAGGTGACCCAGGCCTTGGATCCCCAAATTTCCTCCTCATAGGGTTTTTCTCTCTCTCCATTGCCTCAGGTCATAACACTTAGTTAGCATAGCTGTTTCCCTAGTTTCTTTAGGTAGGTTCCGTTGTTGGATAGAGATGGAGGATGTCTGCTGTTCCTTCTCTCCTTAGGGATCCCTCATCTCAAGGCAAACCATTACTATCATGCTACACAAACCTGGGCAGTCATTCGTTATCCAACTGAGCATCTCATTGCATTATCAACTGCCTCTGCTCTTTACTACTACATTACAGTTATTGCTCCTATGTCACAGTTATTGCCTGCTCATATGCTTCATGTTGCCTCCTTTTGGGGATGATACTACATTTTTGGGGATTCTAATGTACCTTTAGCCACAGGAACTGTCCCGATTGCACCTCTAGGGGTGGAACACCTCTCTGAGGTTCTATGCCTTCATACCCCTACAGGGTAGTAATTCCTCTGGAATAGAGAGTGCGAATGGCCAAACCAAACTAACACAGTTGCACAAGCATAACACTATACTGGCTGCATAGGTCAGTGAACTTAAACATTTGTAATAACAACTAAAGTAGCTCTCTAAACTTCACTGAATGCACTAACCTACTGCACTAAATTCTAACAGCAGTAAACATTTTACTGATTCAATAGCAGTCATCCAGTCACTCACACTCAACCTCCATCCATTTGCTCTCCAACTTACACAACCAACAGGCAACTTCAGGCACACCACTCACGTATACCTCTAGTTTCTAAGCAATAAACTTTCTATCTTGCTTTGTTTTCTTTTCCAAACACAGAACATTAATATTAATCAGAATCAAAAAAAAAGTGTCACTGCTACTCCACCTCTCTGCCTCTTCACCTTGCTCCTGCTTCCGATGGCTCTTATTCTAGCTTCCTAATTCTATGCATAATTCATCCCTGCTCTATGTACCTGTTAAGGTTATGTATCCTCCGAACCTCCTATGTATGTGTAAATGTAATGTAAGAGCATCTGTATATGATGTAATTTGTAAATCTGTGAATGATGTAGCTAGTACCACTGTAACTGTGGTGCACTTGTCAATAGTCTGCACTGCCTATCTATATGCAATTTGTAAATTGTAAGTGTATCTGTAAACATAGAAACATAGAATTTGATGGCAGATAAGGACCGCTTGGCCCACCCAGTCTGCCCATTTCCTACCTACTGGATAAGCTGCAGATTCTAGTTAACCAGCAGCCTACTTCTTCCTACCCCCACCCCTAGAATGGCCTTATGACTGTCCCATGCATGCTTGAATTCCACCACTGATTTTGACTCCACAACCTCCTCTGGAAGGCCGTTCCATGCATCCACAACCCTCTCTGTGAAAAATACTTCCTTAAATTACCTCTGAGCCGCTCTCTCTATCTTCAAATTGTGCCCTCTTGTTCTTGCACACCTCTTTTTGACAGATGCTACCCTCTTGGACTTTGTTGATTCCCTTGAGGTACTTGAACGCTTTATCATGTCCCCCTCTCCCTTCTTTTCCTCGAGGCTATACATATTAAGCTCCTTTCGCTCTCTTCATATGTCTTCCAGTGCAGATCCTGCACCATTTTAGTTACCCTCCTGACAGCTTCCATCCTGTCTGTCTTTGCGGGAGACTGGTCCCAGAACTGCACACAGTACTCAGATGGGGTCTGAACAGCTGTCTGTACAGAGGATAATAACTTCTGTTTCTACTGGTGATGCCTCTTCCTGTGCATCCCAGTATCCCCAGCCCTCCTTGCTGCCCTCTCACATTGCTTGCCCACCTTTAGGTCATCTGATATGACCACCCCAGGTCCCTTTCCATTTTGTTGTTGTTAGTATCTCACCCCCATTGTGTACTCTTCCCTGGGTTTTGTTTCCCAGGTGCATTACCTTGCACTTCTTAGCATTGAATCTAAGCTGCCATACATTTGAGCATTCCTCTAACCTTGCCAAGTCCCTTCTCATCCTTTCCACCCCACCCTGTGCATCAACTCTGTGGCAGATCTTTGTGTCATCTGCAAAGAGACATACTTTTCCTTCCAGTCCCTCTGCAATGTTGCTTATAAAGACATTAAGAGGACCGGTCCTAATACTGAACCCTGCGGTACCCACTAGTAACCCTCCTTTCTTCTGAGTGCACTCCATTTACTATTACTCTCTGTGTCCTATTCTCCAGCCAATTCTTTACCCAGGCTGTCATCTTGGGACCCACTCCCAGGCTGGCTAACTTGTATATTAATCTTTTGTGTGGGACTGTGTCAAATGCCTTGCTAAAGTCTAGGTAGACCATGTCCACAGCCCCTCCCTGATTTACTACTTTGGTCACCCAGTCAAAGAAATCTATCAGATTCGTCTGGCATGACCTTCCGCTGTGAATCCATGCTGCCTAGGGTCCTGTGCCCCTCTGGCCTCTAGATACTCGACAATTCTTTCCTTCAGAAGTGATTCCATCATTTCCTATCACTGAGGTTAAATTAACAGGTCTGTAGTTTCCTGCTTCTGCCTTGCTCCCACTTTTGTGAAGGGGAATCACATCTGCCTCCTCCAGTCCTCGGTACCACCCCATCCTCCCATGATTTGTTAAAAGGGTAGTCAGTGGTGTCACTAGTTCTACCCTTAGTTCTTTTAAATTCTGGGATGAATCCCATCAGGCCCCATTGCTTTGTCCACCTTCAGTTTTAAGGGTTCTTTCAGAACCCTTTCTTCTGTAAATGGGCTGGTATCAACTTCTGTATCCAGAGTGTTTCTACTGTTTGTTTTATGTACCTCCTCTTCATTTTGTAAATACTGAGCAAAAATATTTGATTAGTATCTCTGCCTTTCACAGTCTCCCTCTGCCCACCCCTCCTCCCCTTTATTAAGCCTCACTATCCTCCCTTGGTCTTCTTCGCCCCTGATGTACCTATAAAAGGTTTTATCCTCCTTCTTAACTGAGTTGGCTATCTTTGCTCGGTTTGGGCCTTTGCTGTTCTGACTGCCTTCCCAGCCTCCTTTGCTTTAACTGATACAGTTCTCTGTCCTGCTTCTTAAGCGATTCCTTGTACTTCCTGAATGCTTTCTTTTCTCTTGAACCTTCACTGCCACTTCCTTTGAGAACCATAGTGGTTTCTTACATCGTTTTGTTTTATTTATTTGCTTCACACAAGGCTCGTTACCTCTGTGATGGCAGTTTTTATTATTCCCATTGTTCTTCCACCCTCCTTCCTGCCCATTTGCTAGTGCATTCCTTAGCACTCACCCATTTTGGCAAGTCAGCCCTCCTAAAGTCCAGTGACTGATATGAATGTAACCACTCTAACTACCATGCCTCTGTCAATGTACTGCACTTCCTGAGTCGCTCCTGAAAAGGGACTGTAATGTCTCAGTGGACTCACCCGGTTACTAAAAATCTAATAAATAATTTAAGAGTCTGAGGAGCCAAACCCTAAAATATTTTAAAACACAATAAAAGTAGCCATAAGGTTTGATCTCACCCAGCCTCCAATGTTGGGGATCCAGAGTTGGTCAGTCCTGCTCTTCCCTGGTGCAGAGCCGGGAAGTGTCAGGACAGCACTATTTTGGACCAGTCTAAGTGAAATACAACTTGGGGTCTGGCTTAGTACACTCCTTCCTGAAGGCATCCTCACAAATAATGTAATATTTTGTTCTTTGACCCTCTGCATCCTGGACCATCATAAATGTCTTAAACCGAATCATTCCAGTCTATACCCTGAAAGATACAGTTGCCTGGCTCTCTTGATGGCTTCTTGCTCATGTCCTCCTAAATCTAAAGCACTCCCATGGCTCATTATTTTGACTTTGTCCTGGGTACTTAGCAACTTGTTGGAAGACAGCGGTGTGAGGAAGGCTGTATCTGAGGGGCTGTACTTGGGAGGCCATGTTTAAATACAGCTAAGTTAAGTGTTTAATTTGGCTGTGCCTGCATAGAGTCTGTGACAAGTGGCCACCAATCTTGGAGCAATCTAAGGGCAAGAAGGGTTTTGCAGGCCTAAAACATCTGGGATTGCACCCACCTTACAAAGAGGATATTATTGGTACTTGCTGTTTTTTTTTGTAAATTGCATTTCCTCTTCTGAGTCATTCTATTTGAATGACTTGGTAAGTTAAAACTGAGGAAAGCCTTTCAATGTTTTTCCTTTTTACTACAGAGCTTTTTCTACAAGCCAAGTTATCTTTTAGGATATAACCTGTTCACAGAGATATACCTCATCAGGTCAGTTAGCCTATTGGCCTCCTGGGACCAAGCTCAGCTCGCTGTCTTCCATAGGTTCAGGGCATTGGCCTCAGGGGCAGCATCATCCTCTCCCTCGAGGCAGTCCACAATGTGGACTAGCATCTGTTGCCAGCTCACAATAGAACCAGAGGAGTCTTCAAAGTCCAGGCCATCATTCAGGGGCCATGGGATAACCCCAGGTTTCTCCCTGGCTCTTCCCACTAAACCCAGGCTTGATGTAGCCTCTTGGCTTAGGCTGCAAGCAGCAACATCCTCCAGAGGAGCAGGCTCCCTTGGCCCACCACAAGAGTTGCTGTGTCGCTGGTGCCCAGTGCCTTCCTCTTCAACCACAATGCACTGCTGAGTGCCAGCTGCTGCGGAGAGGCCAGCCTCCTGATGCAGCAACCCAGCTCACTCTCGAACTAAGGTCACTTGTATGTCAGTGCAATGCACTACTGTTGGGCATTGGGGTGGCCATTCAAAACATTTTTGAAGTGGTCAACATCGGGTTCACTTAGTGGAGTACATTGGGCCTCTGACAAACACAAAATTAAACAGGTTTCTTTTACTAGAAAAGTAGTATACTGACTGTCAGTTAAGGATGGTACCGAGGACATCTGTGGTTTCTCTGATGAATCCTCCTTCTTCTACTGACCTATAATCCTGGGATCAACAAAATTCATAATTCAGTAGAATTATCTTTGTCTTGGCAGCCTTCCAGATTTTCAAACCCCAGGAAATCTTACTGTATTCTGACCTCTGCAGTATCGTCTCACCATAAGACTGCCCTGGAGCCGAAATGGTTAATAGAACCCATATGCTAATCATGGAATGTTAGGCTCAAGCTCGGTTTTCAAACCATTGTCCCTGGTAAACATTCTGCAACTGTCAGATTCTTTACTCGCTTGCCTAGTACAGATGCCTCAGAGAGCCCTCCTTCATCTTTCTTGAAGATTTTCTAATTTTTTGAAGTAAAATTTTATTTCTTTTCATTTTAAAGCACTGTCCTTGAGTTTACAGGTAGATTAGTCTAGATTTAGTGTTATTCTGGTAAGTTTTTCGGTTTCTTCTCGGTTCGTTTAACTGGGAGAAAACTGAATGTTTATTTATATATTTTAAAGTTTAATTTTCACTTTTGAACATTTTTGGGCCAGTTATTTCATTTGGAGAAACTGTGGTAATTCTCGGTTCTCCTTGGTCACTAAACCGACTGTGTAAAAAAAATGTTGAAAGATATTATCTTTGCGTGCATTTGGGCTCACATAAACCCACTTTTGGGGTTTTTGTTGGTTATGTCACTAATCAAGAAAAGAACCGCCCAACGGTTTTCAGCGTTGTACAGAGTGTGGGGAACTGTTTGCTAAAGCTGATCCTCACTTAGTGTGTGTTGTCTATCTAGGGTTTAAACACCTTGAGGCAGATTGTGAAATCTGTAAGAATTTTCCTCCGTCGACGCTTGATAGGTGTTTGAACCGACTGAAGGAAAAACGCCTGAGAAGACTGCTGACCCAGCTGCGGATAAAATTTCTTCATCTCAGAAGGAGAAACCAAGGAACGGTTGAACAACCCTCTGACCAGGGTGAAGTTCCTTGGTAAAGAGAACCGCAGACACTGCCTCTGAACTGGCAAATTCTGCTAAGAAAAGAAGAAGGAAAAACACTCAGTTAAGGAACCGTAATCAATGATTCTGGGCGGGTTCCAACCGCAGAAGCTATAGCTAGCACTATAAGCGCTCTTCAGGCTACGCAAAATCAGTACCACAGTTCTGGTTCAGCCCCGGTTCACAGTCCTTGGTTCTGGACCTGAGTTCTTCCTCAGTTCCCAGTTCATTTGAACAATTTGCTGAGGTTTATATGGAAGGGAGGATGAGGATGAGGAGGATGAGGATGAAGACTTTGGGGAACTTCTTGAACCAGAAGTATCTCCTGATCCTCACTGTCCTGATTCCTGAGAAGGAGATGAGGATTTTCATCCCACTTTGCTTTTATGGAGCATGGCACAGACTCTGGACCTTTCCACTCAAGAATCCACAGAGGAGGAAGAGGAACCAGACTATATGGAAATGATGGATGTGCCAGCAACAAAAAGGTTGTTGTTGCCCATCCATAAGTCTTTGATGAGACAAGCCTCCAAGATTTTTCAGACCCCTACTTCCATTCCCCAGTGGACAAGAGGATGGATAGGGAGTACTGGTGCCAAGTCTGAGCATAATTCCTTTTGGACATCCCAGACATGAAGGGTGAAGCCAGCTGCTGCATGTGATAAAGCAGGGATTCCCTGGCATCACATCCAGAAATGGATTGCAGGAAAATGGACTGTATGGCCAAGAAATCCTATTTGGGTGCTTCTCTGGCTATTAGACAAGCAACCTACATGGCTTATGTGTCCAGATACCAGAAGAGCCTCTGGAACACTGTTTCAGAAATAGCTAAGGCTTGCCCTGGATCCATGGCCTCAGACTTGTCTGAAGCTGCAGAAAGGGCATAGAAGTTTCTAAATGGCAGTTTCAGATGGCAGTGGATGCAAATGACATTTCTGCCAGGCAAATGGTGCCTCAGTGTCTCTGAGGAGATTTGCCTGGCTAAAGACCCACCAGTTTTCACAGGACACACAGACAAAGGCACTGGACTTCCCTTTGAGCCTACATCTCTCTTGGTGAGCAAACAGAGGCTTACATGAAGAAGATGGATGAGTATAAAGTGGTTTATAAGAGTGCTGCTGCAAAAGAGAAGGCAGCAACACCATAGAAGTACCAGGGAAAAGGGGCAAGGGTAAATCCCACAACCAGCCCTTCTTCTAGGCTCAGGTATCACCAGGCTACCAGCCCCAGAGGGGTACTTCAGAGGCAGGAGGGACAGCAGCCGGGCTGGCCCCAGAACTTACCAAAGTACACTAGCCAAGCAGACCCCTGAGGAATCTGCCAGGGTCACCTCCCGCTTCCAGTAGGAGGCAGGCTGGCTCACTATCTCCAGGCTTGGGAATCTATAACCACAGACAAGTGGGTCCTGGAGGTGAAGGCGGCCAGGCTTGCCCTCAGTTTCAAAGTTCTTCCCAAACTGAGGCAAGACTTTCAGACCTGCCAGCCTAAAAGAGGCAACTCTGTTGGAGGAGAAAGTAGCAAAATTGATTCTGGAAAAAGCAGCAGACCAATTCCCTTGGCCCAGCAAGGAAGGGGTCTCTATTCAAGGTACTTCCTCACTCTAAAGTAAACAGGGAGTGGCAACCCATACTGAATGTCAGACAAACAAACATTTGACAAAGCCAAAGTTCAAAATGGTCACTCTGGCTACCATTCTCCCTACTCTCAGGAAGAGAGATTGGCTGGCATCTCTGGACGTAAAGATGCCTACTTCCATATTTCCATCAGACAATCACACAGAAAGTACCTCAGGTTCAGATTGCCATCAGGACACTACCAGTTCAAAGCCATGCCTTCGGCCTGACATCTGCTCCAAGAGAGTTCACCAAGTGCCTAGCAGTAGTGGTGGCACACCTAAGGAGACAGGGGATTACAGTCTTCTATACCTGGACAACTGGCTGGTGGTATGTCAGTCCCCTCAACCAAGTTGGTGGTAGGTCACCCTCAGCAAGTAAGAACAACACTGACCATCACTAAGGATACCCTGGGTACACTGGGCTTTCTGGTAAACCAGAAAAGGCAGTGCTAACAGTTCAACTCCTGGAGTTTAAAGGGGAAGAACTAGATACTCTGAGAGGAAGAGCCTTCCCTCCTCAGGGAAGGGTAGACAGCTTGGTACAGCTGGCAAGCTCTTTCCAGCTTCATATCCCCAGACCAGCAAGGCATTTTTCCAGCTATTAGGTCACATGACTGCATCAACAGCAACAGTGTCAGGATCAAGATTCCAGATGAGGGACATTCAGTTCCACCTCGGGGCTCACTGGTCTCAGAGAAGAGACTCCCTGTCAAAGATGGTACCAGTCACAGGAACCCTGCTTAAAACACAGCAATGGTGGCAGAAAAGGACAACCTCAGGGAAGGTGTGCTTTCCTCCAGCTGCCACAGCAGCAGTCTTGACAACAGATGCTTCACTCCAAGGATGGGGCGCCCACCTAGGGGAGCATACTGCCTCTGATACCTGGCCAGCAGGAGTCTTTGCTTCACATAAACCTGCTGAAACTCAGGGCAGTCTATCTGGGCATTCAGTCCTTCACTTCAATACTGCAGGGCAAAGTGGTTCAAGTCAGGGCAGACAATATAACCACAATGTACTACATCAACAAGCGGGGCACAAGGTCTTCCCCTGCATAGAAGCCATGAAGTTGTGGAATCTGGCTTATTCCTGGGATCTACCTCTTAGCAGTTCACCTTCCAGGGAAGGACAATACCCTCACAGATGCTCTCACCAGAATCACCACTAGTAGTCACTAAACAGGCAGATCCTGCAGTTGGTGTTCAGAAGGTGGGGCACCCCAGAAGTGGACCTCTTCACAGCCCCAGACAATCACTAGCTGCCACTGTTCTGTTGCAGGCACCTGCACTGGGCACAGTGCCTAGATGCACTCCTGCTGGATTGGACATTGAAGTTTCTGTATGCCAGGTTTGGCACACCAGTACTACAGAACCTGTTTCCTAAATAGGTTCTCTACCCTCCTCCAAGGTACTACTTGGGTAGTCTGCAGAAGTCAGAATACAATAAGATTTCCTGGAGTTTGAAGAAAAAAATTACTTACCATATTAATCTTGTTTCTTCCAATGGAATCTTACTGTATTCTGAGATCCCCACCCTACCTCCCTGTTAAAACCTATGGGTACTGCAACACAGCTGTTCATGCTATTTGAAACCAGTGGGTATTTCTTTATTGGGCTTAGTGACTTGAGTCTTAGTGTTGCCCACAATTTTAAATAAAGAATTGTTTGATTTTGGCTGTTGTTAATTAGTTAATTGTTTATTAATATAGTTTAGATACCTTGTTAATATCTTTGCGCTGTAAGAATCCGACTGTTGCAGAATGTTTACGGGGACAGTGGTTTGAAAACTGAGCTCGAGCCTAACATTCCATGATTAGCATAGGTTCTATTAACCATTTCGGCTCGGGGCAGTCTTGTGGTGAGACCATACTGCAGAAGTCAGAATACAGTAAGATTCCTCAGAAGAAACAAGATTACTATGCTAAGTAATTTTTCATCTGGCTGAGGTGGCACTCCTGGCCCATATGGGTGTATTACAAGTCAGGTAGTGTTAATTGAATGATGCCCTGACACATTACACATGCCTGTGTTGACCCCAGAGCTGAGGTCCCTTGATGTAATTTGGATGTTTTAGCTGGCCGATTCCTTGGAGTCCTAGACATGTTTCTTCTCTGTGAAATATCTCAGAATAGTTTTGAATGTATCTCTAGAACTCTTACTGCCATGGTCAAGGAAAACCTATAACTTCCCACTGGGCGCCAGCATGCTGGGTATGAGAGCAAGACTAATAGCATTAGTCTTGCTATTACAACATACTTTGTGTTTATTGAAGGATAATGATCTGTTGAAAGCCATGGTGTCTAATAACTGTCAGAAAAAGAGATTATTTGCAACTACTATAACTATCCATCCAGTCACTGAACCAGTCTTGAGGTTGAGCATTTGCACACTTTGTGGCTTGCATCTATTTTTCATGCACATTTATCCTGCATTAAATGATATGCGCACTTAGAAATGTACAAAAAATCAAAAACAGATGATGGGGAAAAAAAAGAAAAATGTTCTTTTGCATCAAAAGGCTAGCTAAGCTTATAGCTTACCACCCAAAATGGTCACAAACCAAACTGAACACCAAAACTCAGAAACATAACCTGGAGGAAAAGAGTGAGGACATGACAGTGAGGAAGGGTGACTATCCATAGGAAGAAAAATACCCAACCAATTTCAGATACCAGGCTAGAGGCGCAGTACTTATAGCACATTTTTTTTAACTTATCTGATACCTTAATTTAATTTAGGCACGCAGACTGCCAGAACACAAAAAAGAAAACAAGGATCCCCCCAAAAAGGTTTGTTCTGTTGTGAAAATATGCTGCATGTAGATTAACAATAACTAACATTTGTCAATGCCGAACATTGCTTCTTGTATTAGCTGTTTAGGTGTTTGGCACTGATAGTGCAGAGGCAATAGTGATCAGATTAATAGAACCACTTTACAATACACGTTTTTGTTGTTACAATTATCAATTTACCCAGGAGGACAACACAACTAAGATCTGTAGCATAGTGTTTTAGCAGGTCCTGCTGTTTTACAATCCCAGAGGACTGAAACACCGCAGGCCAAAGAACTTGCTGAAGGTCCACGCTTGAGGCACTGGCTACATTGGGCTATTAAAAGCAGACTACAGAATGCTAAACTGTAATTAGTAATTGGTGGTCAAAACAGTCAAGCTAGGTGGACTGGAGCACATGAAAGTGAAGTAGCCTGCCCAGCCATGCTGACTGTCACAGCAAGTACTTGGCTCCTCACGTTAATTGAATTCGGGAACTCTTGGTTTCCCAGCCAATGTTTTAACCACTAGACCACACTGCCTCCACATATGTTAGTGTATGCTCTTTAACTTCCACCCTCCTGATCTGGCCCCAGACCCTACATATGTGGTAACACCTAATGTCACCCACTATCCCAGTTGGTACCTTAAAAATTCAGAGGAAAAATTTGTCTGTTTTTCCTTTGTTGGTGATCCTATTCTCAACCTTTAAACTGCCTAGCATTGCTGAACTGCATGCTGTCACCTGCCTGGCACCATGCCTCCTCGGCGCTGTTGCCGCCTCTTCTCATTCCCATAGATGAAACTACTGCACCTCCTCTATTCTAATCATGTGATAAGAGAAGCTGCATTAGCTTGCTAACACCTTTTAGAGCTGAGGGAGAGACACCAGTAGGTGATAGTGATTGTAGGGCAGCTACAGAATATTCGGAGTTGCAAAGCAGCCGACTGTTTCTAATGCCTGTAGGAGAGTGGCAGAAGGCGGTACCAGCACCGAGGGCATGGCGGAGGTAGTATCAGCACCAAGAGGTGGGACCGGAGGTGGTATCAACATGTGGGGGTCATGGTAGGAGGAGTTCACTGCTTGGAGGGTGGAGCAGGAGTGGCAGCAAGTCACAGCAGCTAGTATTAGGAGCAGCACAGTGATTTCAAGCAGCGGCTGCAAAATCACCTTTGGGACAGATTTACCCAACGCACTTGCACTGTTCATGAGGTGGTGTCCCAAAAAGGTATTTGAAAATTTGGGCCAAAATATTGAAAATGCCCAAGCAATGCTACTAAGCTCAAAACCCCATTGAAATACATTGAGCCACATACCTGATTTTCTCAGTTTGTGGTTTGGCATTGAAGAGTGAAGAGGTCTCTGTGGTGTGGAGAAGATCATGGTGTCGGACTCCTGCTGGGTAAGTAAGGGCTTGGGGGGTGCTGAGTGGGAGGGTCGGGTGGGGGGACTAATGGCACAACAGACAGCGATGGACGTTTTCTGTTTTACATTAAAAAAAACAAATGACACCTGCCCAGTGGCATTGAGGCTGAGGCGCCTGGATGCCACACCTTGCTTCATGTTGGTGACCCAGGGTCGAGAGAGCGAGCTCAGGTTGTTGGGGTTGGCTGGGGAGGAGAGGACTGAACATCCAGAGGATAGCTCTCCTCTCCCTCCTGGGGAGTGTAGGGTAAATGAGCTGTTGCAGTACTAGCTCCTGGTGGTGGCCAGGGGATAGTGGGTGACGGCTCCAGAACATGGGGCTCAGCAGGGC
This sequence comes from Neoceratodus forsteri, assembly GCA_016271365.2. Taxonomy (NCBI): domain Eukaryota; kingdom Metazoa; phylum Chordata; order Ceratodontiformes; family Ceratodontidae; genus Neoceratodus; species Neoceratodus forsteri. The sequence goes on from CM057451.1 coordinate 94,508,444, forward strand.
AAGACGCCGGACGCCCAGCATGTGGAAGCACACGCTGTAATATCCTAGCACGCCCCTCACAGATGAAAAAAGGAAGAAGAAACAACAATCCTCCGCACACGTGAAAGCCTAAGGCCTGCCGGTGACACACCAGATGCACTGAGATTCTCCTCACAACCTGGCTCACCAGGAACTCCCAGTGTGCAGGTAGGCACCCGCTGGGTTAGAGATCTGGGCTGTGCAGGAAGGGAGTTGAGAACTGGTTGCTGTGCTGGTGGGGTGCCAGAGGACATCAGAGGTGGAGAACAGGGGAATCCATAGAAAAAAAAACAGCTGAGGAGGTAGTACCATAAGGAAAAAAACAACAGGACAATTGTATTGATGACACTGGGATTGGGCACCCCAGTGTTACTGTGACATTTATTGGGGTGGGGGAGATGCTGAGAGGGAGAGTCTGGTGGGGGACAGTTATAAAAAAAAAAAACAGGACATGGAGCGGAGGATCGGGATGGGGTAGAACACAGAGGGAGGAGGCGAGAGGTTTCCATCACCCTTCCCACCAAAAGGTGTGTGCATCTTGTTTTAATTAATTTTTCCCAATTTGATTGGTGCTACAGTGCGGCCAACGAGCAATTTACAGAGCCTCAAGCACAGGGATTTGCAGGCAGAAACTCACATACCCTGCTATATGAGATTTTCATGAGTTCTAAAATGCCAACAGCCCTGAATGTAGCAAGCTATTTTACCAGTGAAAAGAAGCACTCAAATGTACAGAAATGTAGACTGAAAAGTGAAGCTGTGACTCTGGGCAGGCATCAGGGGGTCATCAGGTGCATCAGAGTGACCGCTGATGTGCCTGTCCAGATTCACAGCTTCAGTTTTCAACTCTGCTTTCTCAGAGGTGACATTACGCTATGTGTACCCAGTTCTCATTATGCAGGAGGGTATGGCTCTTATGGAATTAGAATATCCCAGGGGGAATGAGTTCTGGATTTAAAAGACGATGGATGAGAAAAGACTTGACTAGAGCCTGGATCTTGCTCAAAATAAAAATAAAATTCCCCTAGTGGCTAGTGGTCCCTCCTACCAACCAATCACTCACCCCATAAAAAAAAAATACTTCCCTGGTGTATAATGGTCCGCCCCTACCCAATTACCTGCCCAACATGGAGGTGTACATCAACAGGTTTCCAGTGTAATCTCATCCCAATCCCTGTTTAGTATTGATTGGGCAGGAGCAGTAGTGCCAGCTAAGGATGGAGTACAATGGAGTATGAAGCGAATGAACCAGTATAAGTAACTGAAGGGATGAGAGAATGCTAGAGCGATAGGTGGAAGAACTCCCAAAAGTACAGAGCTGCAAATGTGGAGGGCCCCAGGCCACCAAAACAGTGAAAGAAAGTGCTTGACAAAAGCAGACCAATCGAGTATGACAGCCTTTGGAGAGGAGATAGAAGCTCGGCTAAGTTTGTCCCATCAACGATGTCTCGAAGACTGGAGAGGCAATGGTGCACAGGATGATGGAGGAAGACATGCCAGAAGAACCAGAACTGGAATGGACTAGGTAACATGATGCAATATCCATCTGCTAAGAGCAGCCCAGGTGAGGCCCTGAACAATAGCAGGTCAGGCCAGCTGGTGGCACCGAGTTGCGGCTGGATGCCGCCGGCGACTCGGGTTGAACGAAGCTGGGCCACCAGGGGTCGGCAGGGTGAGAGAGGCTCGAGCATCTGGAGGACTGCTCTTCTCTCAGAGGGAGTGAGGCCTGTCATCCCACTTGTTGACTGCCCTCTGGTGGTGGCTGGAGGACAGTATGGGTCTGGAGACACGTATCAACGCCATCATGTTGGCAGGGAGTGGGACGGGAGAAAAAGTGGAACGGAGCCCGACAGGTTCCATGATGGCTGCTGCATTCACAGGGTCAGACTTGGTACCTGGATAGGGTTTCTGGGAGAGGCCAGGTGCCCTCCTCCTGGCTCCACCATGGAGGGCAGTCCACTGGGATTCACCGGATCAGCGACACAGGAAGCAGGAACTGAGAGTGAGTCTCTCTGTCAGGAGAGACTGCAGCCCTGCCAGGGCTCCTAGGAAGAAAAAAGAAGAAAACAAATAATAGAAAAAAAATAGCAGATCAGTGAGGAAGCAAGGCACAGACCAACTGTTGATGGAAAACTTAAATTTGAAGTCTGCGGATGGGAGGACAGAGCTGGATTGAAGTCTGCTGAGGCCGAGCAACACCGCTTCAAGTTGCAGGTAAGGTAGTGAATGGGGACAATGCCACAATACAGAAAAGAAAATGCATGAAGCCAAAACTGACCTCGTGCAGTAGAAGCAAATTAGACTGAGAAGAGGGTCCAGAACAAGTCAATCAGGAGAGCAGCTCAGGGAGAATCAGAAAGCGGTACAGCCAGAGTACAACTAAATGTTTCCACACAGGTATGTCAGGGTAAAGTAAATAACCGCTGAGCTAACAACCAGCCATAGTGATGCAGGGCTAAGAACCAAAGAACTAAATATGAAAGAAAGGTTGAAAATGTCACACAGGAAGGAGCTGTCCACTACTACTTTTTTATGTATGCTTGCACACATGTGCAAGATACATAGTGCCACCATACAAGTTTTCGTAGGTGTGCCTTCCCCACTTCCAATACCCTACCCCTTTTGCAGCCAATTAATGTCCAAGTTGTCTATGACAGCTATTCAGATGTAGTGGCATACAGTTCTAAGGAAACACCGCCAGAATCAGCGCAGAATAAATTGCATACTACCATCAGCAGTATGCAAATTGCCACGCCAGCATTGTATCCGAACTATCATAGATAGCTTGTCCCTCCCCAACGAACACCTATGTAGCACTCTGGGAGCCCATCCCAGCATGCTCATGCACTTCCCTCCACCGCCGCGACACTGTATGACCGATGGGGTGCCCAACTCCCATTGGCTCCACTGGCCCCTCTCCAAACAGACTTCCAGGTGTCACACTGGGAGCCCACCCCAGCATGGAAAAGTCTATATGGCCAACAGGGTGCCTAATCCCCCATTGGCTGCACTGAACCCCCAAAGAAAACAGACTTAGAGGCCATGCTGGGAGCCCACCCCAGCATGGCAAAGTGGTATGGCCGATGGGGTGTCCAATCCACCATCGGCTCCACTATACTACTCCTCCCCAAGAAAACAGACTTTGTAGGTGCCACGCTGGAGCCCACCCCAGTATGGCACAGGGTCTGTATGGCTGATGTGGGTGACCAATCCCTGCCGGCTCCACTGCCCCCCAAAAATAAACTTCCAGCTGCCATGCTGGGAGCCCACCAGCGTGGGAAAAGTCCCACATAGTCTAAAAACACCCATAAAAAGAAACAGTTCCTCATTGACTGTCTTGCCCCCCTCCCCAACTCCATGCCCACCCTCCACACACTCACCTCCCACTCCCCCTAAACTTATCTCTGGAGGCCGGCATGATGATCTTCGTGGACCAGGAACACGTCTGCACTCTTCAAAGATGACCATGAACTGAAGAAATGCTGGTAAGCTGTATAATGGCATAAATAGGTTTTTTCAACTTTGGTGCCTATCTCGGGCATTTTGGAATTTTTCACCAAATTTTTAACATGGGGTTTTGGGCCCCACCTCATGAACTCAGTCACTGTCATTTTGTTATCGGTCCGAAAGGTGATTTTGTGGTCACTGTATGGAACAACCTTGGGACGAAGTAATGAAACGACAATGTCACAGTTCATAAGGTGGGCCCCTAAAACCCTATGTTAAAATTGTGGTGAAAAATTCCATAAATGACTTGTTTTATGAGAGTGTGGTTATGCAGTTCTACACACACTTAGTGAATTTTACTGTTTTCACTGCAGATTTTCAACATTGCCATTTTACCACACCTCCTTATGAGCAGTACAACTCTCATTTTTCACATCTTGACCAAAATGTGTTTTTGTGCATGTAGCACACAATGGTGCAGTCGGTTTACGAAATCAATGTTTGGGACAGATTAAGAAAATCACAGTGACACTGTTCATGAGCAGAGGTCTTAAAATGTCTCCCACGTCGCACCTGTAAAAACTTTCATCTTAGTGTGCTACTCCTGGTTAAACAACTAAAAAAAATGGCTATGTTGAAAATTTGGTGTCAAAAGTCCATAAAATGACTGTGTTACGGCGTGCATTGCGCAGTTTCCACGCACCCACGTAAGTTCATGAATTTGTAATATTTCAGTCCAGATTTTCAAAACTGGCATTTTCCACACCTCCTTATGGACAGTACAGCTGTAATTTTTCACACCCTGGCTGAAATGTGTTTTCACTTCCGGGCAGAAATGCGTGGTCGCTGTGGGAAACCAGTGTTCGGGACAGATTAAGAAAATCACAGTGACACTGTTCATGAGCAGAGATCCCAAATGCATGTGTTGACAATCTGCTAAAAAATCCTAAACTAATTACATTATGGGTGTGCGTTACGTAGTTTCTATGCATGCTCGTGACTTCACCAGTTTTTTATATTTTCACTCCACATTTTCAACATTGCCATTTTCACACCTCCCCATGAACAGTACAGCTGTCATTTTCACATCCTGTTCAAAATGTGTTTTGCACCTGTGGTGCCAAATGGCTGGTCGCTGTATAAAATCAGCTTTCACCTAACAAACTGATATTGCTGTTCATGAGGTGGGGTCAAAAAACCATGTTGAAAATTTGAGAAAATACCAATGAATACCTGGGTGTTAGGGTTTCTGACCATAATGCCCCACCCTGTAGAGACTGACAGGCATTGGGGTGTGACTTGGGATTGTTGCCTGTAATGCTGATGCCATTCCCCCCACCCACACCCTGCAGCCAGTGACAGGCGTCGGCGTGTGCCTTGGACTCTTACCCCAAAGTTCACCACATTCTTCTATACTGCACCCATCTCACCATATTTCCTTATGGAATGGGGTGAGCATAAAACCCAAAGACTCCAAGGCACACCGTGACACTTGTCGGTGTCTGCAGGGTAGGGTGTGGTGAAATGGCATGGCGTTATGCCTGACGACCCAAAGGCACACCCAATGCCTGTCAATCTCTGTAGGGTGGTGGTGGGGTTGGCTTCAGTTAAATACTTCACTGCCATTCCTATCATGCATCTCTCTAACTCCTACACTACCAATGCCAATGCAGCAAGCAAACATTTGGCATTGACAAATGCTTGTTTTAGTTAGATATTATCTGCCCAGGATAGCACAGCTAAGTTGCAACCTGTTCTTATCACTGAGGTCCTGTTTATACCTAGTTCTACTGCTGGATGTACCCATTGAAGCAAGGATCAGTTACATGACTTACTCAGGTTCACACGGGATGTACCACGACAATGGTGGAATGTAAACTTGGATCTCCGGTTCCCAAACCTGTCCGCTGTCCACCAGATGACTGCTTCCCACTACAGGACAGCCTCCGAGGCATGTAGCACAGGCAGTCCAGATTGATGGGACTACACCTCCTACACACTGTAGAGAGAACCTCGTAAGGTATAAAAGGCACTACAAGTGAAGAGGCACGGAAGCCAGTAGGGATACAGAACTGCCAGGAACAGGGAAGAAGGCAGGAGAGGGAATAAGCTAGCACTGCTAGCAGCGAAGGGGAACAGGAGAAAAGCGGAGCTTGAAGGGGGAGCCTGAATGGGGGCAAGCACAGTGCAGCAGAACAGGGAAAGCACAATGCTGAAGTGCTGGTGGAAAAAGGAACAGTGGCCTCGAAGGAGAAGAGCCCAAAAAGGAGCGACAGAATAAGTAGGAGTGGAGGGTATGATGAGGTACAGGGAAGGTACTTCAGGTAGAGGGAATGGGATGCAAGGTGCAGAGGAGGGCAACACAGCAATTCCCACATTCAACCTTGATTAAAGTTCCTGTACAACACACAGTATATCATTTCATTTGTTTGTACTGTACATCAGTACAGGACTTGGAGTGCATCAGATGGCAACTAAACATAGAGGTGACTAGAGTGTATTTGTTGGCGCTGTTCTGGCATTGGGAGGAGAGGGTTGGAGGTTTCGGGGCACCACAACCAGATATTAGGATATGGGATAGGAGAAGGTGGAGGTGTCTGGCAGAGATAGTATTATGTTAGGATGAGGGAGGGAGGTGTACTACTAGAGTCAGGGATATTAATGGGGATTACCCAAGTTAGACCAGCCCTGCTGAGATGCTATATTATTTTTGGGTGGTGTTCTGTTTTCACAAATGTTTACAATATATTTCCCAGGGTAGCTTAGCTGAGATGCAAAGTTTCATCTCATTTTCAGTAGGGTCCAGATTTTTGACATTGTTACCATAGCCGTTGTCGGGGGTTCTTCTGGTTCAAAGAACCCCTTTGAAACTCCCTCTATTTTTCATTATTTGTAAAAAAGTTTCACTCATTTCTGTTTATTTTTAACTGTTATAGAGTGCTAATGCACACATGATGAACCCCAGCACTTTCTCTCTGCATACCCCTCCCTCCTTCTGCTGCCAATCAGCTCCCTCGGTACTAGTAAGATGACTGAAGCTGCTTTGTGAGTCTTTCTCTGCACCCTCCCTTATGACTGGCTGGCCGATTGGAGTTCACATCAGCATCGTGAATGTGACTTCAATACATGCAGCCACTGCCTACAATTCACACTGCCAGCTAGCACTGGAGGAAGATGGAGCATGGTGGCAGGCTCAGAGATAGCGTCACCAGGATAGCAAAAAGAAGAGGGACCTCTACTCATAATATTATCAGTCACAGGCAGGTAAATTTTGCTGGCGCTATTGCCGAAGATGTGTCCCTTAATAACTGTATATTAAGGGATAGGCTGTGCAATTGGGCAAGAGAGTTTTTCAGGTGGCAGGCTGAAAATGTAGAAATAAATTATTTAAATCCCCTCTATACAAAAGCAAAGTTGCCATATTTCATATGCCTGTTTTAACTTTTCATAAGTAAAGCAAAGAGGTACCACAGTGGAAAGGCAATGCAAGTGTTTGAAAGGGTCTGGCTGGGATCTGCACTGCCACCTCATTAATTGTGCTGTTCAGAGAGGTCTTCACTTTGGTCCCATTTTGAGGGACATTCAGTACCACTTTGGTCTGTGTCATCTGTGCCAGATGCCGTTAAATCAAATAAGTTGTGATGTGTTTTTCCAGATGACCATGTGCCAGTAGAATGACATTTGTTGTTACAGTTCACTGTTTTGAACATACCCACTGTACTTTTGGAAACATGGTGGGGTGGGGTTAGGGTTGGGGGTGAGGCATTTAGGAGATGGTAACTTTGCACTGAAAATCCCCCGCTGTCAAATTACCTTTCCCTCACTCCTTTGTCATACCTACCACATTGGAGAATGTAGTGGGGGCAACAATTGTAGTACTCAGTATTGAACTAAGACTTATGTTACAGATTTTTTCCAAGTAGGGTGCCTGGAATAGAAACATAGAAATGTAGACAATGATGGCAGAAAAAGACCAGAGGTCCATCCAGTCTGCCCAAGTCCCCTATAATCCCTGGAACCTACAATTTCTCCAGAGTACTAACCCTCCATGTTCTCTTTCTAGTCACCTCCTTGGTCCTGTTGCCTCCGGTAACCACTATTCCCTTCATTATGTCCCAGCCCTGCTTGAATCCTCTGACTGTTTTACACCCACCATTTCAGCTGACAGACTGTTCCAAAGTTCCACCACCTTTTCCATAAAGTAGTACTTCCTCACATCTCTCCTGAACCTACCTCCTGTTAATTTCCATTAGTGTCCATGTGACCATGAATTGGTACTCAGGCTAAATAGTACCCAAGTTCACTTTAATTAATTTCAGGAACTTGAAGATCTCTATCGTATCTCTCTCTCCCTTCTGGTCTCCGATGAGTACATATTTAGTGCCTTGGGGCTCCTCATAGGATTTGCCCTGCTGTCCCTGAATCATTTTAGTTACTCTGCGCTGCACTGTCTCCAACCTATCCATATCCTTTCTGAGGTGAGGACTCCAGAACTGGGCACAGTACTCTAGGTGAGGCCTCACCAGGGATCTGTAGATGGAAAGTATTACCTCCTTTCTTCTCCTATCAATACCCCTACCAATACATCCCAGCATCATGCTAGCCTTGCTATATGCCATGTTGCACTGACTCAATTACTTAAATGGTATATTGAGATGTGGATGGTGGGGGTAACAACAAGGGGTAGAAAAGTTCAGATATGAGTTATTTAGACTTAAAATAAGCCACAAAAGTGCATCACTGAGCATACCATAGCCCATGGTTTCTGAGGCCTATCAGATCCAGACCCCGCCTAGTAGCAAGCCAGCACTGCAGTAAGTTAATAGTGTACAATATCCAGCCAAAACCAGCTGCAGACTCTGTATTGAGGTTCAGTGCATTAGCATTTGCTCTCTCTCTCTCTCTATATTTATATATATCTATATATCTACATATGTAATAGATAACCTACTCTAAAGGTGTGCAGTTGTGCTCTGATATCGCATGCCTTGGTATGCGTTATTAAGCATAAGTCCATGAGCCAAGTGCATCAACCACCCAAAGGCGTGTGTATATCAGAGCTCGACACGACATCCCAAAGTGGGTTATCTATCTTATAAAATGGCAAAATTGTTTTGGAGGGGGTAAAAGTGCAGGTGTGTGGTCACGCTCTGATAGATGCATGGTCATGTGATCTGTTTCATACAATCAGAATGCTGGATTTGTTATTTGCTTTGCTTCCCATTTTATAAATACACACGCATCACACAATCTGAGCTACCCAGATAGTAATAATTGTCCTTAGAGCAGGAGGTGGAGGAGAGCTCAAAGATGAGTTGTTCTGGTTTAAAATAATCTACAAAATTAGCCACAGAGTATCTAGTACCACAAAGCTTCTGGGGCCAAGCAGCCCCAGATCCTTTCCTACACACCAATAGATACAGCTGCAGATATTAAAACTCATAACATAATATATCTGAGACAATGTCTTAGGTATATTACATTAATACATCTTGCTGCTCTCCGGCATTGAATAAATACATATGTATCTACCCTGCAGCCAGCCAGATAATAATTTTGTTTAGAGCAAGGAGTGTAGGAGATCTCAGATATGACTTCTTTAGGTTCAAAACAAGCCACAAAATGCACCACAGAGCAATTCTAGAATTCTATGGCTTCTGGGGTACTAGCAGCCCTAAGACCCACAGCTTTTTTAAAGTTGCAGACTGCATAAAAGAACCCCCTTAGAAAATCCTGGCAACGGCCCTGGTTACACTTACTCAGGTTCATGCGTAGCATGACGATGGTGGAATGTAAACTTGTCTCTTCCCAGTACCAAAACCTGTCCACTAGCCCACCAGATGACTCTAGTTCGACTACAGGACAGCTTCCAGAGGCATGTAGCACAGACGGTCCAGTTCAATGAGAATACACCTCAGACACACTGAGAGTACCCTAAGGGTACAAAGGCTGCCATGCCGACGAGGCACCTGAAGCCAGTAAGGAGATGGAACAGCTAGAAATGGATGGAAGGCTGAGCGTGATGGGCAGACAGGAGAGGGAACAAGCTAGCACCGTGTAATGAGCACGGCGTGCCCGCTACAGTCAACCCACCAAAATATAGGTAAATGAGAGGACTTACTTGAATGCTAGGGAGCCAAGTTAGTGGTCTCGGAGGAGATGTTATCTGCCACACCTGTAAAAAGATAGGAAAGGGTCACAAAGGATCCACAGCTCTTGGGGTGGGGGTCCAAAGGATGGAGGGACAGGACAGATAGAAAAGTATACTTATCTAATAAGGTAGGAGCCTTCATCTGGTCAGACCTATAAAATAAAATAAAAATATGTTAGCTAAAGGGAAAAATTATAAAAACAGAGCAGAAACCAAAGAAGGAAGTTGGCATGGGGAAGGGGACTCGGATAAAACCTCTCTTGCTCATATTGGTGGCTGAGTAATTTACTTAGTAGCCCAGGTGGCTAGTAATGGCTAGTGTGTGGCAAGTAGCCCTTGTGTATAAATAAAGAAGGCATTGGTGGTAGTGGGGCTAGAAAATGCCCTGGGGGTCCACAATGTAAAAATTATGCCCTTTCCCAGTGGGCTAGCTCCATATGTGGATGTGGCTAGCGTCTTTTAAATAAATTAGTACCCTCCCTGGGGTCTAGTGGGGCTTCACTGAGCCCTTAAATTGTGTGTGAGCATTATTTGTGGCAGTGGCAGAAGGAGGACGAGTTGGTGCTGCAGTGCAGCCAGCTCGCAAGCGATCGCTACTGCAAGGAGAGTGCCAGTGGTGCTCAAACCCCCAGCCTGCATGGAGCTTAGGCTAGGCCTGATCCACATGTGGAAAGGAGCGAGCAAAGAAGTCAGAGGGAGGTGGAGGAGGCATGGGATGAAGTGCCTCCTCCCACCTTCCCGTGTTGCTATTCAGGTGGCACAATTTGCTATTGTTTATGCCAGATGGTGCTTAAGGAGATAGCAAAGGGGCCAGAGAGCAGCAAGGAGCAGCTGAAGTGAAGCCACACCGTGGCATCAGTGAGAGCAGGGAGAGGTGCAACCACTCCGTGCATTAGAAGAGCTGGAGGGGTTGCTTAGAGAGCCAGAGAGTGTAAGAAGGTGGCCCTAGCTGCCCCTAATAGTGAAGACCGCACCACGGCCAATGCAAAGCCTTGGAGGGGTTCAAGAGAGCAGAGAGGAGGTAGCAGTAGTAAGAGCGGTGGAATCTGCATATTGAATGCCACACCGTGGCTTAAACAAATGGCTGAGGGGCTAAATTTAAAATATTAGTGCCTGCAAGCGAAGCACGGCGCAAGGAAGGGAAGTATAAGAGCCCACAAAATCAGCAGTGGCAGATAGCAGATGCCAGAGGGCATAAATGAAACTAAATAAATAAAATATATTTAAAGATAAGGTGGCTACCTGATAGGAAGGCAGGCAGGCAGTCCCAGGGGGAAAACTTCAGGCAGGCCATGCTGTTGTGAAGCAAATGAAATGGATGAAGTGCTCTCTTATTGAGCGCTTCATTCATTTAAACTATATAAAGTTTCTGCCCATTAACTGTGAACCACTGTCATAGTTAGCTTGGATGATCAGCGGTCTGTTAAAGACGAGCCCAGCACAGCTGATCTGCATTGGGCTAGTCAGTGACACACTTCTGAAATGTCGCTTCTGTAGCAAAACATTTCCTGCACAAGTACAAGTAACATAAAACATAATGCAGAGGAGCAGTAAAAAGGGATCTATTCAGTATTGCTAGCCAAATAAGCACTTTTATAGCATAGTGCAATGCAACCATGGATGGCAGAAAACTGAAAGCCACACATGAGACACTATATATATATCATGGAGCACTTTCGCTTCAGCGCTTCATAATGCAGGATGATTACATGCTAAATGAATTAAACCTACAATACAAAAATGCTATCATAAATACCAGGGGTCACCCTCTTCAGTTAAGACTTTTAAATTCAATACCAACAGAAGAAGGACTTTTTACACAGAGTGGTGTCCCCATAGAATAAACGAATGAACTACCGAAGATGACATATGTTTGGAAAATAAAGCCCAGTTTAAAAGAAAACTAGACTCTCACATTCTCGAAGGACATAAACTAGCCTATTATGGGTAAATGGATAGGAGCAGTTATGGGCTAGTACTAGGCCTTTTCGTTCCTTACCCTTTAGTATGAACCTTAGTATGAACCGGGGTGGTGTTCCAGCCATGCAATCCTCCCTTTATACACCCGGTTAAAAGTTAAAGAGTACATAAATTATGCCTCCCTTGAATAATTCACATTCTTCTCGACATGCCTGCATATTCTGTACTACAGGACATGATGCAAGGTGGTGAAGGAGCTTCAGTCAACACAGAGATGAGTAACTTATTAGAAATGTTTCCAGACACAGTCCATCGGGGGTGGGGAGATAAAATTTCAGACTGAGATCGACCTTTTGCCCTGGACTTAATTATAACCCTGCTATTCTAACATTTCCATGCCTTGTTAGATGTGATATGGATAATGTATTTAACTGAGGACGGGTAGAAAGTACTACAATCTAACAAAGGTGTAAATAAGAGGCAAATTGATGAGATTATGAATACAGTGTTTGGGATCAGGATGATGGAGTAGCACCCCGGTAACATTTCTGAAAAAGGAATATCCAGCGGTACTTACATTATATATTCTCCTGTAGGTTTCTAAGAAGGTGGCTCATCCACCTGATCACCCACTGTGTTTGGTTGCAATTACTCAGGAGGATGTGTCACAATTTCTGGATTACTTTCTAAAAGATCTTGTCTTGTCCCTGCCTCTCAGCTTAGGCATAAAGTGCATGTCCTAAATAAGTTCCAGGAGTTCACAAGGAAGAAAGATTTCACAGACTGAACTATTAATGAGTGCATTGTATACATCCATCCTACACACACAGGGCATCATGGCAGTGCTTTACAGCAATCTCATCTCACTGTAGTACCAAATGATTTAGTTTTGGATTCCCAAGTGCATGTGGACTCACAACTCTTTTCTTTTCAATTCTAAGTATTATTTGCAAACTCTGGGAACAGCCATAGGGACCACATTTGCTCCTTCCTATGACATCCTGTTTGGGGTTGGTGGAAGGAGGGGCTGGTCCTCAGTTCTACCAGGAAACCCTTTGTAACAGCATTATTAAGTAGTATCAATATATTAATGATATGTTGTGTGTGTGTGTGTGTGTGTGTGTGTGTGTGTGTGTGTGTGTGTGTGTGCGTGTGTGTGTGTGTGTGATATGTGATATGCTGTCTCCCCAGTTGCAGCTATTCATGGAATGGCTAGGTAGGAATGACATGATCTTGAATTAACATTCTCATCTCATCCCTAGAAATGTGACTTTCTGGATCTCAACCTGTTTATCAACGAGAATAAGCAGTCACCACCACAATTAGTTTTCATAAACTATCAATCGCCACCACATTTACTTTTCATAAACCATCAATCAGAAACAAGTACCCATGCTAGGCCAGATTAGTAGCTGGGAATTTTTTAATTCTAAGGGTGGGATAATCAAATGGGTTGCGCATGACGCAACACATCAATGTGCCCTGGTGCAATATTCAAAGGGCATGTTGCACTGCGCAACCCTCGATGCGCCGGACGATCGGTAATGTATGCGCGCTGTTCGGGGCGTGTTTACGTGGTCATGTGGCACATCCCGACATTCAGCCCGGGATGTGGCGATATGCTGGCACAACCCGCCTTTGCACCACTGAGGGGGCGCAAAGTTGTGCCTGGTAAATCCAGGACCAAGTCCTGGCCACCCCAGGTGAGCCTGCAGTATTGCGAGGTGCTACACGGCTGCCGCCTGCTGTGGATGGCCACCCGACCACCCAAGACACAGTCACATGCCCCCTGCCCAGGGGCGTTGTGCCCTCTAGCCCATTGCGGGCATAAGTGAAATAGATCCCTGGTGGTCCAGCAGACCGCATCCCAATGCGCGATCATGGGCATATGGTATGTAACACCCTGGTAGTCCAGTGGACTGCTATCAATGCCCAATCATGGGCATATGTGATCACACACACCTGGTGGTCCAGTGGACCGCTTCCCCATCGCCCGATTGTGGGCATATGTTAAATCAATCCCTGGTGGTCCAGTGGACGATCCCCATTGCCTGATCGCGGGCATATGTTAAAGTAAACTCTGGTGGTCAGTGGAAAGTTTCCCATTGCCCAGTCAAGGGCATATGTTAAAGTAATCCCTGGTGGTCCAGTGGAAAATCCCCAGTGCCCAATCATGGGCATTCACATAGTGTAACCCTGGTGGTACTGTGGTACCCCCTCCATATCTGTGTGCTGTCAGTCAGCAGGTGGCCAGGCGGCATGCAGGTGGGGTGCTGCCACCCCACCACTGACTGGGGGTGCTGGGTGGTGGGGGCCTCAGTGGGCAGATGAGGAGGGGTACCACTGAACCACCAGGGTTACACTGTGCGAATGCCCATGATCGGGACTTGAGAGTTCCACAGGACCACCAGGGATTACTTTAACATATGCCCGTGATCAGGCAGTGGGGATTGGTCCACTGACCACCGGGATTACTTAACATATGTCTGCTATCGGTGGTAGGGATCGGTCCACTGGACCACCAGGGATTAATTTAACATATGCCTGCAATTGGGCAATGGGAGCAGAGCCCACTGAGGGGCAGCAGGGCGTTGGTCCTCGGCGGCTGCAGCCTGGCAGGGTGCCAGGCGCAAGTCGCGGGATCTGTGCACTGCATGTAAATTGAGCCATAATGACGTGCAAATTGCCTCATTTGTACCCTTGCATGCATAATGGCCTCATTTGCATGCCCACAGCTGAATATCGCAGTTGCTGCACCTAGTGCAACCGCGCTTCTTGTCGGCGCAGCCCTGCTCCCCTTCTGCCACTTGCACTGGTGCAGTGCCACCTCACCATGCACAGTGCATGCACCCTTGGTGTCATATTCAATGGTGCTGAGCCATGGTGCAGCACCATTGAATATCGTCTAATCCATGCCCTGGCTCAGCCCAGTTCGCTGCACCCAGACTTGCACCCTGCCTGGCGCAGGTCTGAATATCTCACCCTAACTGTATATGGTGGGCTGAACATAGTCTTTCCCTTCTTGTTAACCCAATATATAACTGCATGCTACAGTCTGCAGTATACATTAATCTCTAAAGTGCAATCTGGTATAATCTAGTGATCAACAAATGACAAAGAGGAAAGGTTAAAAACTCATTTAAAGTGCTAAAGTTAATCGTTTACAATTCTGGTTATTACTAGCAGGAAACATACATCCAAACCCTGATCCATCTCAAATAAATAAAGATTCAGTTCTAGATTTGGGAGGGAATGGATTAAAAATTTGGCATAACTATAAATACTGTAGTTTGCTGGCAAAGTGGGGCCCCTTAAATGCTTGGACGTCACAATATAATTTGGATGTTATTGCCATTTCAGAATCCTGGCTGTCCCCTAAGATACTGGATAAAGAAATATCTATACCTGTTATATGGTTTATAAAGTGATAGGAAGGGCAGGAATGGGTCTTCTTTATGTAAACATAACTTGGCCACAGTACAATTAGAATTTAAACAAATGTCAAAAGACGTTGATTTATTATCAGTAACCATTGTGCTAGTAAGTAAAAAATCTTTTATTTGTGGTTGCGTACCTCCCCAGGTCTTCCTGACATTGGACTTCAGGAGCTTACAGCACTATGTAACACTTTTCCAAAAATAGAGAGCGGGTGATTTTAGGTGATATTAATATAAAGTGAATTAGTCAAAATCTTATAGTGTGAAAAATATAGTACTGTGAAAAATATAATAGATGACCTAAGCAGCAATAATACCCAACAGAGTGGGTGGTACGGGAACAACCACCCAGGGGTGTAATGAGGCCCGATGTACAGGCAGTGGGCTTTATAGCCCTGGAATGGCAGGTACAGCCCAACCTGGAGGGTATTATTGTGCTTAGAAAATGGGACATGTATTTTCCGAGTTTAAAAAAAATAATTTTATTTTAAAGTGTTAAACCTCTTAGGTTTTTTGTAATAAAATAGTCCTTTCACTTGCATAACCGTGCTGTGTTTTATTTTATAGCTGAGAACTTTTGTCCTACTGGGCCATTCCTAGTTGCATCTGGTTGTCATGGTTACCTGCTCTCACAAACCAGATTTACTGTTGTTCTGTTAATATTTACTGTTTTATTTTTTTAAAACATTCATCGATTCTTTCACTTCATTTATGTCATTCACTCTGTTTTGTTCCATTGCTATGTGTGACTGTGAGATGGGCTACGTTACAAAAGGAATGAATCAAGGACTTGGCAACAGCATGGTGGTGGCGGGCATGCAGTTGCACTGAGGAGCAGCGTGGTATTGGGGAAAAGGCAAGGATCTACATTAAATTTAATGAGAGTGAGTTTAAGTGGGAGGGTACATTAAAATATTGATGTCATCGGGTATCGCAGCGGCACAGTGGTGGCGGGTGGGTGGTTGTACTGAGGAGCAGCTCTACAGACAGAAGGTCCAATATATTTTCTACAATGGAGGTCATTCAAGGTAGCAGAAAATATACAGTTGTTGACTGACAAGCTTAAAATTCACTAAGAGCTTTGTCATTATGTTTGGTCTGTTTTGCTGGCTTTTCATTTCTGGTGGAACACGAAGTTCCGTGGTTTGCTGCTTCAGTTGCAATCACGAATGTTCATGGTGTGTTTGAATGAAGTAAGTGGCTGAGGGATACCTGTGTATGATGGGACACCTTGGACTGGCACTTGTTTTAGGTGGGCATTGTTGTCTGACAGATGCACACCTAAGCAGTGTGTCAACCAATCAGAGTGTAGAATGGCTCTTACCCATTTTCTAAAATTGCAACAAATAATGAAAAAGACTAATAGGTGTCATTACAAATCTGGCTCGGAATCATGTATTGCTTGGAAACACCAATAAAACTGTATCCTCTAGTGTTTTACCAGATGCAGTAAGCAAGCATTGTACTACTTATTGTATCTGGTCAGCCAGAGCTCCAAGATTGCTCCCCAGTATTGTTAGAAGTAGAAATACAAGGTGTTAGACATGGCTACTTCTACTTCTGGATTCTTATCCATTGACTGGTCTCAAACTGAAAATGTTTATAGTGTATGGTGGAACCTTCATCATGGAATTCCAGGCCTGGAATATGTTTATGGTGTATGGCGGAACCTTATTATGCATGGAATTCCATGCCTGGAATATGTTTGTAGTGTATGTGGAACACTGTTGCGATGGAAATTCATTACAGGAATTTCCTTGTTATGTTGCAGTAGCTACCGTTATGCTGCTGTGCTGCACTGGTGACATCACTACTGCAGCACAATGGCATTGAATGTCCTCGCATGGCTGACTCTGAACTGTGGTTCCAGTTGCCGATTCTGAAACAGAAACAGCATCAGCGATCATGACAGTCGCGTTTTTTCCTTTTGAAAATTATAATCACACTATCTCTCCCTCACCCGCTAACTAGATCCCTTTCAATTCTCAACTTGGCAGCACCAGGACTAATCAAGCACACCTGCCTGTAGATTGGTGAAAATATAGACTAATCTGCGGCATGAAAGCATTTTTCCCTTTTCTAAATGCTGAAACCCCACTTACTCACAATCATATATATGCAGGAAAACCATATTCTATAAACAGATTGTGTATGGTTCTCTATACACAAACATGACTGTGTCTGAATCTTAAAGGAGAACTGCTGAACCAGCAAGTCATTTTCCCAGTAGAAACTTTTTTAAGTACTGGTTAAATTTCTGATATTGTTCCATATATACAGACCTTTCAGTAATCTCAGTGGGTGTTTCTGCTTTACTCTCTGGTGTTAAGTGCCAGTTTAGAACTGTATGATGTAGTTTATGTACCTCTCAGTCACAGAGTTCTGTAATAGAACATGGATGTAGTGTGCCAACAACAGAAGAGTAGAACAGGGACATAAACTACATCATACAGTTCTAAAATGGTTCTTACCAACATGATGTAAATCAAAAGACCCACCAGGATAGCTAAAAAGCCTGGCTAGCTAGAGCAATAATAGAATTTGAACCAGTATTTAAAACACATTTTCTACTGGGAAAATTACTTATAGATTCAGCGCAGTTGCCTTTAAACTTGTCATGGCAACAAGGGACCTCTCTAGCTGCACTGTCAAGGTCTCTGGTTGCCAAGGCACACTTTCAGTTGAGACACAGCCTTGAACCACATACAATCCTTTATGTTGTGCTGTAGTAGTGACTTCATTATGTTGTTGTGCTGCAGTAGTGATGTCACTGCTGCAGCACAACAACAGCTCTCTGCAACACAGCTGCTTTCTTATATCCAATCAAGCTGACAACTTTTTGTTATTTTAAACTTGAAGTTACAGAAAAGCTGCAGTGCACGAGTCAGTAATTTGAGCCAACCACCAATCCTCAAGTGCATTCCCCTTACCTGGTTACCAAAGAAAGAACCTAGTTCACTGAAAGGAAGCAGTGTGTCTAAAATGGGCATGGATACCCACAGGAAGCACCACTGTTAGTCGACAGCAAAGCTGCCAACATCCCACACAGCAACAGCACAATGCCGACATGCGGTATTGTGCAGTGTCAAACAAAGTGTTTTTTTATGGGGTCTGTGCCCCTCCCCTGCACCCCCATGTGGGGAGTTCTCTCCTGCACCCCCACATTTATATATTATCAACTCCAGGTCAGAGTTCTTTTGGGAGGGGCACAACACCAGGAGAAGCCGCATCGGTGCACTGCAGACCATTATAGTGAAAGTCACTTTAATGGTCTTTTTGAGATGTTGCTGTTGTGGTATCACTGTGCAAGGTGCCACTGATACTCATACACTATAAAAGATAATGTATGTCCATCCATACACAGGCAAGCCTGTGTTATCATCTCAAGATTTCTATAGCAACCAGTGAACCTCTTGAGCCTTCCTGTTGAGGTTCCTGGTTGTTATAAAACTCTCAGTGCAGACACAGGCTTGTTGTGTATGGCTGCCCATACATTATCCTCTATAACTGTTGCTCAGGTCCTACATTTCTTCAGAGCAAAATTCTCAGGATTAGGTAACTTTATGTATCCAAGAAGCTGGTGCACAGGAAGGGAGAGATCCAGCCAAGAACAGATGATGATTTGTTGAATAAATTAAGGAATCAAGATAACAGCACAAATGTAACATATAAACTAAGGGTTTCCACTATTGATTGAACTAGTTATTGACTACACTTGTAATACTAACCTTGTACTGTCAATAACTGTTTTATATGTTTTGTAAATAACATTACCATACAAACTGTTACTGTGTATATATAAGTATATTTATGAACTTCCAGTATGCCTCCTGGATTGTGAGCATGTGAATGGTATATGAGTAACTGTATAGTTATATTGTTCATTGTATAGTGATTTTATTGAATGTATTCTTTTTTTTTATTCTGGGTTGAGCCTGTAAAAGGACCACGTGGCCCAGTGCTGTTTACCTGGTTAACAAAAAAATTTAATTAAAAAATGGAAAATATATAGAAGAAAGGAAATTGTTTAACCAAGAAAGGCACACTAAGCCAGAGCTCGTTTCCAGGTGTGACCTGGGAGCACATGGAAGTTAAGTGACTTGCTCAGGGTCACACAATATGCAAGTGGGGGCTGATGGATTCAAACCCAGGTCTCCAGGTTTGCAGCTCAGTGCCTTTAACCACTATGCTATACTGCCTCCTTAGAAGAAGAAAAAACTGAATCCCTGTTGGCATATCAACAAATGTGAAATCAGTGTAAGACTGAAATAAGGAGAACTAAGATACATTGCTATAAAGAAAGCCAAAAGAATAATTTGGTAGACACTCAAAAACCTGGAATGCCTTGATAAGCACTTAGGGAGAAGTAAAAGCTCTAGTACATCTAGTTTAAATCTGAATGCAGAATCATGCACAGACTCTAAAGAGATGGCTACATCGCTAGATAATTTCTTTTGCAACCTTTCATCTTATGCACCTTTTATGAAACCTATCAGGAATGTTACTGAATATCTTGAAAAGGGTAATTTAACAGAAAAGTGCTTCAGAAGTTTAGATGATGAGGAAGTGATAATTATTTGAATTGTATGAAGCTTAGCCGAGAGTACATACGAACATAAGACAAAGCCGTCAAAATAAAGCCATTAATTCTATTGAGTCTGCTCATACTGCAGGGTCCTCTGCATCAGCTACTGCCTACTAATCTACTTGCCTAAAATTTAAATTGAAAACATTCCATACAGTCAGTTCTTTTTGACTACATTGAAACTGGTCTGTGATTTCTAATTTGTACACAAGTAGAGGAATTGATCAACAGATTTCTGGAAAATGGGTTATGATTTCAAAATTTTGAATTCTTTAAGGAAAAGGTCAGAAAGATGCATTGGGACTTTAGTTACCACCTTGTTATTGTCCTTTAATACAACTATTTCCCGTCACATTCTTCATTGAGTTTAATTCTAATGCACGCTGGTTGTCAATATCATCAGAAACTGCTGTCACATTCTGGCATTAAATAATTAAATTCCCCAACAAACATACAGGAGACCAAAAATATAGGAAGCATGTTAACCAATGGCCATTTTGTAGACCTCAGGCATAGAGCTGTATTCCTGATCCCATATTGCCGAAGGGCTTTCTATCTGGAACAATTGCAGTATGAACAGATATTGATCTAAGAGCCAAGTGTTTAAACATCCTGGCCGGATATTCAAACTCGCCAGGCTGTAGCGCAAGCCTGAAGCAACTCAGCTTTGTTGCGCGGGGTGTGACCTGGGCGATATTCATGCGAGCTGCGTATGGTGCAGCAGCTTTGAATATCGGACCTAGCCACCCCACTGTGCATGGCGAAAGTGGCACTGCACCAGCAATAAGTGGCCAGAGGGAGCATGGAGATAGGCCATGCTAAAGTGCCATTGTGCCATGCACAGCACTTGCGATGTTCAAAAGGGGACATGCAAATAGGGCTAATTTATGCAAGGTGCACAGGGGCCATTTGCATCTCATTACGACCCATTTGCATGCCATTAGCATGCAGGTGTGCCGCTCCCGACGACTTGCGCCTAGCACCCTGCCAGACAGCAGCCATCAGGGACCGGCGCCCCTGCAGCCCGATCATGGGCATTCCCGTAATGTAACAAAAAAGTCAATATCCCTGGTGGTCCAGTGGACCTCTATGTGCCGATTGCAGGCATCAGTACAGTCCCCAGTCCAATATCCCTGGTGGTCAGTGGACGCACTGGCCGATCGCGGGCATCAGTACCACATCAAATACCCCTACTACCCTGGTGATCTAGTGTACCCCCACCCCACCAGCCCACTGGGCCCCACCGCCCGCTCCCGAATTCATTCACATATCTGGACTGAGCAGTACAGCATGGGCTGCGCGCCCATTGGCTTATGCTGTGAACCAATGGGCGTGCAGCCTACACTATCAGTCGGTGGGCAGCGGGGTGGCAGGCAGGTGGGGTGCTGCCGCCCGCTGGCTGACAGGGGAGGGAGCAGGGCAATGGGGCTCAGTGGGAGGGTGGGGTGGGGTACACTAGACCACCAGGGTAGTAGGGGTATTTGATGTGGTACTGATGCCTGCGATCGCTCAGTGATCCACTGGACCACCAGGGATATTGGACTTGGGGGTTCTATTACAGATGCCCACGATCGGGCTCAGTGCGTTCCACCCGGACCACGAGATATTGGACTTGGGGGAGTTTGCGACAGGGATGCCCACGATGGGGCATGGGGGGCACCGCCAGGTGCGACAGAACTCGGTGGCCACCCACAGGAGGCAGCTGCTGTGTTGCACCCTGCAATGTAGCAGCTCACCTGTGAGTGGCCATCACTTGTTCTTTTTTTCCTGGCGTAACTTTGTGCAGGCGCAGGTAGGGTTAGCAGCATGCATGACTCTACACATCGGGCTGAATATCGGGCTGTGCAGGTCATGCATGGCAGGCCCCCACCTCTGCCTGCATACATTACAGATGCTCTGGCACACTCGGGATTTGCGCGTGCACTTTTCCTTTGAATATCATGCCGGGCGCATCAGTGGGTTGTGCATAGTGCAACACTGTTGCGCCATGCGCAACCCTTTGAATATCTGGGCCCCTATCTCCAACAAGATTGTGGAGCTGGGTCAGCTTATTGCATGCCATATCAATTTCATGGTTGTACTCATGCATGAAATGTTAGAGGAAGCTTATGATTTATGTACCCTGTATTTTTAAACAAGACATAAAAAGGCAAGGCAAATTTTATTTTATGATGCCCAATCTCGGAGGCCCTGGCGTCTAACGAGTATTACAAGACAAAACAATGATTTAAAATCCATAAATAAATAAATACAAGTCAGAATTAAATTAATAAAATTCACTATAATAGTGCTAGTTACTCTGTGAAGGAAGATTGCATGAATGGAACACAGCTGTAAAGTGGCTCTCCAGGCTTCTTGCTGTTCATGATTTTATTGCACTATGCAATAAAGTGCTTATTTGGATAGCAATATTGATTGGACCCCCACCTTTGCCTCTCAAATGCTGTTGATTTTGTTGTTAATCTAGCAGAATACCCAGACATCCAAGGAGTCAAGGTTAGAACAGCAGGAACATCAGTCAGACTGTCAAAATTGTTGTGATTTGAAATTTAAAATTCTGTTTGAAGAAGTTTAAAAACATCTGTTTGCTCAGGATATTTCTTGGCTATGCATTTGTAAGGGAAAAAACAATGAAAGGTATGAAGCAAAGATCAAGCTGAAGAGTCTCGAGGCTTGCTACAGTCCTTTCAACTGACAAAGTTCAACAGCTTTGTGTCTGTATCAGTGTCCCTAAGCGGGATGATATAATTGCCTAACAGGTATGAATAACCCAGTTTGACAATGTTGAATCTGACAGAAAAATAAATCCATGTGATAATGTGGAATGACACAGAAAGGGACAACATCCGTTTAGGTTTTTGCATGGTCTCCATTTTGTTTTAGTGTATATGAGTAAAGCTGGTGAGACAAATATTTTCTTCCAGAAAATCAAGTAAAGTAAGGACTGAAAATTAATTACTATAGATGCCAGGAGAAAGTTACCAAATAACCTCTCTCTCTAAGCTGCCAGCAGCAGAAAGAAAAACTATTGTACCTTTGCATGTGAGTACTCTAAGTGAGAAACAATTAAAAACAGTAGCAGGCTGGCCTGGTGGTGCAGAGGGCTGAGGCGCTGGGACGCCACACCTTGAACCACGCCGGAGACCCGGGTTCAGGAACAGACTCGGGCGCCAGGGGTCGGTAGGGGAAGGGGTAGGATTGAGTGTCCATAGGACTGCTCTCCTCCCTGGGGAGGGTTAGGACGCATGATCGCTCTGCAGCGCCCCTGATGGAGACCAGGGGCACAACAGAGGATCGCATGAAGGGAACACCAGAAAATGGAAATACAGCTCCTGGCCGCGGATGACAGCTCTCTGTCCCAGGTTGCCTCCAGTGCCTTCCGGGCCTCCTTCTCCATGGCAGCACCCTGGGACCTAAGAGGAGTCGCTGGGGTCATCCCTCTCCCCGGTGCCTTCCCCTTGGAGGAGGGGCCCACCCAGTGAAGGATCGCCGGGATATCCAGGGATCGGCTGTGATCGGAGTAAGAGAAGGGCTGGGTTAGGACAGGAGGGGCTATCGGAGACTGCAGAGCCTGAAGGAGTGGGGGCCTGTGATCATGAGGAGGCGAAAAAGAATATACAAAAAAAAACAGTAGTGAAAAGGTCAGGCAAAAGGCTGGCCTTCAGGAAATATCATGAGAACGCAGCAGGACAAAGATAGAGGCATACCAAACTTACCTAAGGGAAGCAGGGAAGGCAGTAAGGCAGGCAAAGGCCCAAACCGAGGAAACACTAGCTACGAACAGTAAAGAAGGGGACAAGACTTTCTATAGCTACATTAGTGAAAGTCCAGAGGGGGTACTAAAGTCAAAGGAGATATGGGAAGTGTGTGAGGAGGACCAAGGAAAAGCATCTATCTAAATAGATACTTCTGCTCAGTATTTACTTGGCCTAAGCATAGTACCGTATCCACATTGGCAAAAGTGACCAATGGTTGAAAAAGTTGCCCTAGACACCAAAAACTATGTCAGTGCCACGTTCCTGGACTTAAGTAAGGCATTCGACACGGTTGACCATGGCATACTTTTAACCACACTTTCCAACATCGGCTCGATCCACTAATCTAAAATGGTTTAGTAGCTACCTTGTGGGCAGAAAACACCAAGAAAAATTCAAGCGACACCTCCCCACCAAAACGCGTGCTAAAAAGCGTCCCCACAAGGATCTTCCTTGGGCCCTTATTCTTCGCCATCTATACCAATGACATAAACACCAATATTAATGTGGCCAGCGTGCATCCCTTGCAGATGACATTGTGCTGTGTACAACCAGATCCTCACTTGTGCATACTTGCACTGATTTGCAACAAGACTTGACTTACTCCAGCATAATCTCTTGCAGTTGAAATTATTACTCAATGCAAAAAGACTAAAACTACGTTTTCTCCCCACTTTCTCAACTGGCAACTTCCGTCACTGTAGATTATAAACCACAGATACTGACACTGCTTGGGAATCACTTGAGACTGCAGATCGTTTAAATGTCTTGGCCTTTGGACAGACGCCAAGATTTCTTTTTGCTACATTTGGAAGAACTTGCCAAAAATTAAAGCAAAGGCTAGGAATCTTCTACCGTGTAAAGCATCTTCTTACCCAAGAAGCCAAAGTATGGTTAGTGCAGACTGCTTTTCTCCCCTGCAGGATTATCCGGACTTCATCTATAACCACTGCTCCTGTCCTCTCTCTCAAAGCTTGAGACTCTGTATCATAGGGCTATCAGATTTATCACTAGTGCCCCCTTTAATACACACCATTGCGTCCTTTATGCTCTAGTTGGCTGGCAGTCCTTGAAAACTAGGAGAACAAAAGCAGCTGTCCTTTGCATCTTTAGGGCCCTCATCAACAGGTTACTCTGATCTCTTTGCCTTGTCCAAGGGTGCTTACTCCCTTAGAAAATATGCACATCATGCTTGAAACTCCTAGAGTTAGGACACGCTTTGGTGCTTCCTCCATCATCTATGCTGTCACTACCCTCTGGAACACTACACAAAAACTTTAAAACTCACAAATCTAGTTGGGTTGTTTTCCTTCAAGAACCGATTGAGTCACTCCCTTCAAGAAGTGTGCAACTGCTATGTTTAATTCTTGCATCCCATCCAACCTGTGCCTTGTCACTCTCTTGTTGCACTTATCCGGCTGCCCTAGCACCTCCTCTCCCACTTCTTGTAAGCTCCTTCCTTCCATCTGATTTCTCACTGTAACACATTTTCTTACTCACCCTCCTCCCTCTACCCCTACCTACCCCTGCCCACCTTGTCCAAGTCTGATGCCTCCGTCCCCTACCCCTGTATCTGCCTTGATGTGTGTCTCTGTTCTATATCCTTTTCACCTTTCTCACCTCTCTCTGCTTCCCTCCCTCATCTAACCCTTTTCTTCCCTAGTTCCCTTTCACCAGCCTTTTCCCTATGTCTGGTGTACACCTTCTCTCTCTCCCCCTATTATTTGCCCTCTCCCCTACTCCCATACTCCTTCCTTTCTACCCTTTTCCTCCCTAACACTATGCATATATTGTACAAAATGTTTGCATTATATAACCTATATTTACACTGTACATAATGTTTACACTTTACATACCTATGTTTACATACCTATGTTTACACTGTACATAATGTACCCTTTGTGTTCTGATATTGTACCTATGTCTGTATCTTATGTCTTCTTGTTTCCTTAAGAATATCAATGTTCTGTATGTAATGTTCACCCAGGACCACTTTGTAAATGCACTTTTTCTCAGTGGTGTTTCTCCTGGTAAAATAAAGATTTATCGATTGATTGATAGGGCAGGGTCTGGCGCAGCACCATGGACACAGGGGAGAGGAGGTATGCACAAGTCCCTTCACAAAGAAAGGGTGCTACAAGTGCTCACTAAGCTCAGGGTGGACAAGGCAATGAGACCTGATGGCATACATTCCAGGTACTAAAGGAGCTAAGGGTGAAACTAGCAGAGCCATTTGCAGAACTGTTTAGTGAGTCTGAGCACAGGAGAGGTTGAAGACTGGAGAAGGGCTCATGGTCTCACTGCACAAGGTGGCAGGAGGAGGCGAAGAACACAGACCAGTCAGTCTTACCTCAGTAGTGGGCAGATTATGGAGGCACTCCTTAATGAAAGGATAGTGCAACGCCTGGAATCCATAGGAGCACAGAATCCAAGACAGCATGGGTTTACAACAGGAAGGTCCTGCCAAACTAATGTCATAGATTTCTTTGACTGGGTAGCCAGAGTGGTGGACCAAGGGTGCAGTTGATGTCACCTACCTTGACTTCAGCAAAGCTTTCGATACTGTTCCACATAGAAGATTGATTAATAAGCTGGGTAGGCTTGGGATGGGTTAAGTTGCTCAACTGGGTGGCAAACTGGTTGGTGGGCAGAAAACAGAGTGGTGGTAAATGGTATGCAGTCAGAAGAGATGCAAGTTGCAAGTGGGGTACCTCAGTGATCAGTCCTGGTGCCAGTGCTATTCAATATCTTCATCAGTGACATTGCAGATGGACTGGAGGATAAGGTTTGCCTGTTTGCAGATGACACCAAGATCTGCAACAGAGTAGATGATCCAGATGGGCAGAATGAGAAAGATCTGTAAAACTGGCAAATGGTCAGAAGAATGGCAACTGGGGTTTAACACAAAGTGCAAGATCATGCACATAGGGAAGAGAACCCTGAAGCCACCTATAGGTTGGAAGAGGAGTTGCTGGCAATCACAAGGGAAGAAAGAGCTTGGGCATCATCATCACAGATGACCTGAAATCATCCAAGCAGACCACTAAAGCAGTAGGTAAGGCTAAGAGATGTTGGGGTGTATTAGTAGGGGTATCACAAGTTGTAGAGGAGGTAATAATCCCTCTTTCCAAGACACTAGTTAGGGCCCATCTGGGGTACTGCATGCAGTACTGGAGCCGACCTGCACAAGGACATTAACAAAATGGAGCAGACCAGAGAAGGGCACAAAAATGGTGCAGGGACTGCATCAGTAAACATATATGAGGACAGATTAAAGGAGCTCCAATATGTATACCCTAGAGCAAAGGAGGGAGAGAGGTGATTTGATGAAATATTCAAATATCTTAAGGGCATTAACAAGGTGAAAGAGTCTAACATGTTTCAATACAAGAAAATAGCAGGACAAGAGGACACAGCATGACATTAGAGACCGGATGATTAAGGGTAATGTGACAAAGTTCTTTTTCACAGAAAGGATTGGTGGATGCATGGACGACCTACATGAAGTGATGAACATGAATACAGTGCAGGGCTTCAAACAGGCATGGGGTGAGGCATAAGGAAGCAATACAGATGAGTATGAATAAATAGGCCATTGACAGAGTAAGACCTATAGCACATTTATAAGGTAGAAAAAATGAGCAGACTGGATGGGCCTTGCGGTCCTTTATCCGCCATTAACTCCTATGTTTCTATATTTCTATGTTGCTATGTAAATAAAGTGGTGAAAGACAAATGGAATCAAGAACATTTCAGTAAATAAATAGGCATCTAAGCTCTAATAAAAAAAACAAACAGTTTAAAATCCATTTGATAGCATAAGGACCACTGTACCTGTGTGGGATATCACCAATCACATTTCTCAACATCGATCACAGCGGCCCTAGCAACGACATATGCCAATAGAATACTGAAAGTTCTGCCTTCTCTGATCAGTCCCACACAAAGTAGATTTATGCCAAACCATCACATTTCAGACAACTCAAAGAAGGCCTTTTATCTTACAAGACAAGCTAAGAATATGGAGGCCCAGCTATCCTGATCATGCTAGATGCTGAGAAGGTGTTTGATCAGTTGAATGGCCATACTTCTACACAATTTGAAGATAGAGGGGATGGCTCAGGGGCAATGTGAAGAAGTATTTTTCACAGAGAAGGTGGTAGATGCATGGAACAGCCTTCCTGAGGAGGTCAGGGTCAAAAACAGTGGGGAATTCAAGAATGCATGGGATAGACATAAGGCAATTCTGGTGGGGTTAGGAAGAAGTAGGCTGTTGGTTAGCTAGGATCTGCAGCTTGTCCAATAGGTAGGAAATGGGCAGATTAGGTGGGCCAAGTGGTCCTTATCTGCCATCAAAGTCTATGTTTATCTTGAGATCAGCAGTTTCCCCTAATCCATCACATCCCTAATTCAAATGCTAGATGATAACCCAAAGCAATGGTTTCCACTAACAGACTGCTATCCCAGGTTCTGCTTCCACCGTGGCATGAGGCAGGGATGTCCCCTGTCCCTCCATTATTTTAATCTGGCCCTTGAACCCCTTTTCAGGAAGCTAATGACAGACCAACAGATACAGGGTATGGCAAACAAAGTGAAAAACACAGCTCAGGACTGCCATAGAGGAGCCAAAATACAAGTCTCGTAATGGGAAAAAGTAAAATAACTCAGCTACACCTCAAAGACTGCACAATGCCACGCCATGAGATAATGTACTATTAAAAACATGAATGTTTATTTCAAAAGAACAAGTAGTACCCCCTTTACGCAGTGTCTGTGTACATTTTACGTCACACTTGATGCTTTTTCCATACAGGGTATGAAAACTGGAGAACATACAGACAAACTACTAGCATCACGGAGATGATGTCCTGCTAACATTGTGCAATCCTCCACCTCAATCCCTGTGTTACAATGCATCTGAAAACTTAATCAGCTCTAAGGATACAAACTGAACATTAACAAGTCCAAAATGTTCCCTCTCAATCACAAATGCCTGAGAAATATGATACAGGAACATGGAATGCAATGGAAACCAGACTATATCTAGTACCTAGGAGTTACCATTCATGCACAACCTTTGAAACAATATTGCAAAATATTAACAGAATCATAGCTGCCATTGAGATAGACCTCAACAGATGGGATGCCTCCTCTCTCAATGGAGCAAAAATCTCCACCATAAAAATTAATATTCTTCCATGCATTCTGTTTACACTGTCCTTGCTTCATACACCAACATACTGCCAAAAGCCTCAAAGAGTTGCAAAGGCTCATAGCCGAATTCCTTTGACCCAGAAAGGCCCAGAGGGTCACTGCAGAGATTAGCCAGACTCATAGAAAAAGGGGTTTTAATGTTCCAGACATAACTATGTACTACTGCTGAGAAACGTGTCATACTGGTGGGGAGCTAGCATAACAGAGCCCTCTGGAACATATCCCAGAATGAAAGACAATTGAACAAGACTTACACAAAAAGCAGGCACAGAATTAACAGCTCTCTTATTTGGCTCTGCAATCTTAATGGACACACCTTTGACATACACACAATAAATAGTCACAAAAGTTTTGCAAAATACCCAAGTACCCTGAAAAGAAGCACTGAACAGCCTATCTGGTGTAATGGTAGCCTACTTATAGCAGGAGCGAAACTTCAGTGACCCCACGAAGAGGGCAGAGATTCAAAAAGTTCAGGACATCCTGCAAGGTGCAGACTCCTCCTCCAAGGTGCAGGCTTCATTCCTTTCCGAACACTACAGCAAAGCTACAATCTGAAGCCCTCATGCACATACCGATACACCCAGCCTCAGCATGCTATCTCTCAACATTGGTGTACTAGAACCCCAAGAACACAAAACTCAGAATGGGAATCAGTACTACTATCTCAGCTCCCAAACCCTACTTCTGTTTCCATGCAGTACAACCTTCTGGTAGCCCACATACATGGTGAGGCCTTGAAAATGAAGGCCTGGGGGAGTAAGAAGTAGGAATAAATGCTATGAATTAGGACTGGAACAAGATATGGAAATTTTCCAGACAGCCTGCCTCTCTAGTAGATTTAAAATTCAACAATTCAAGATCCTTAGTAACATGTATTATACTCCCCAAATTGTACAGAATGAAAAAATACCTACTGCTAAATGCTACAAATGTGGCTACCCTGAGGGCTCCTAATACACCTGCCATGGCAATGCCCTAATCCAGACATTCTGGCAAGAAATTATATCCAAGCTGAACTTCATTCTGCATTATAAAGAACTGACGCAACCATATATCTGCATATTTGGAAACATGGGCCACCCAGGGTTGCAGCAAGTTGACAACATGGAATCTGCCTGAGTGGCTAACATGGCCAAGAGACTAATATTAGCCTGTGGTTGGACCTGCCCATTGACTTACAAAGAATGGCTTTCAGACACACTGGAGTGCCTTCAACTGGAAAAGCTAGCCCATGGTCTGAGGCTGCCCAACAGGCATACCTAAAGAAAAATGGCCAGCTTGATAGCCTGATCATCATCACAGATCAATAGCACCCAACCACCCACTAGAAACACCTCTCACACCTATAATAGCAGAACAAACTGGCTGATATTGAAATCACAGTTAGTCCCCACCAGAGTCACTTTACCACAACTAAAGGTAACACTCATTCTAAGGTGCACTACTACAGGTACAAAGTTTATCTGTCCAAATGCCCATACCCAGGCACAGCTGGCCAATAGGGTAGTTAAACTGACTATTCAAAGACATATATTGAGTATTAATTGTTATGTGTACTTTTGTGTATTAACAAGGTAGTATCATTTAACCTGCCTAATGCCGAGTACCAAGCACAGAATTTCCCATGTGCTAGTAACCATTATCCCCAACTAACATGAATATTTCTTAATAGCCATGTTTATCCTTTATAGTTGTGGGGTGTACAGTCACTCAGTGCAATAGCAAGATTACACAATGGGATCAAGGTCATACCAAGCTAATCTGCTACAGCATAGCATCAACAACTGGTGGCTGATAGAGTTACCTCGAAGGAATGTTGCAGCACTTAATCAAATATATATGTTATAATGAATGTCATGTGTTATATTTGATGAAACCTTAATAAAATATCAATTTAAAAATACATTTTATAAAGTTGTTGGGCTGCTCTAGGGTGCAAATGCTGAAAGGAGACAGAATACAGTGTTGAGAACATACTGCAGCTCCATAGGGAAAAGGCGCTATGGGACAAAATTACTGAGATTATGCTGAATGTAACTAAAATGAAAGAATTTTTGTGACTGGAACGCTAGTACTTTACAAAGACTGCTGTACTGTTCAATAAAAGTTTACATTCAGAGAAGGCTAGCATTTAGTTAATACATTAAAAAATAACAAATGTCTTTCTTCAATGTGTAAGACTATTCACAGCAGCAATAAATTCAACCAGCCAATCAAGTGTCTGTTGCCGCATATCCTTTGGCATTAAAGAAGAACTGTTTTTGACCTGTAAACTTGTATTTTCTGTAGAAACAGCTGTTCAAGTATTAGTTCCAATTATGTTATTGTTCCATCGTTCGTGGTCTTTTGGCAAACTAAGTGGGTATTTCTGATTTATGCCTGGGCTATAGAAATTTTGGAACTGTATGATATATTTCTTGTCCTTGTTAAGATCTTCTATTGTTACCACAATGCTGCCATGTTCTACTAAAATTCTGCTAATGAGAGCATAGACAACATAATAACATTTAAAATTAACTTTCCATCAGTGTATAAAGCAGAAACATTCACTGAGTTTAATACAAGATCGAAACATAGATGGTTACAGAATTGGAACCAGATTTTAAATACATCTTCTACAGAACAAAATGGCCTACAGTTTTATTTATTTATTTTGCTTTTGTTTAACCAGGTAGGTAAGCTACACAAATAAATGCCTATTTTCGAGTACAACCTGAGTGTACAAAGAAACAAAATTACAATTAATTAGGAATTACAGGTACAGCAAGGCAGGATAAAATGACAGGCTCAGTAGAGCACACTAAGACAACCAGAAACAAACTACAGTGCAATAAGATTAAAAAACAACAATAGGTAGCTAACAGTAGGCAGTCACAAAGTAAAAATGTGCATGCGTAGTATGAGAACAAATACAATGGACAGTCAATAATAGGTAGTAATAAATAATAATGAGCCTTGAATGAGAACTTCATTACAACATAAGTGGCAGTTAATTCCTCATGTACCATCACAAGCAGAAGAACCTGCAAATGTTTTCTCAAGGCACCTCTGTTGAGGGGGTAGGAAGGAGTACTTGTAAGGACACCAGAACTAAGTTCCAAAACTCTGGTGCAAATGAGAGAAAGTCTGTTTATCCATTCTAGTGGCATACTTAGGAACATGAAGTGTAGGGACTTGGCGAAATCTGAGGGGTAGGCCTGATGGGAGCACTGGAAGGAGCAAAGTGATAGAGGCTGGAGTAGAGGGTCTGGAACTCTTATAGGAAACACCTGAGAGTGTAAGAGCACCCAGCAGATGGAGATAGCCTTCTCATTGTAGAATATAGATTGCAGTGGTGACTGAGACAGCTGGAGGACAGTGGCAAAACAACAAATATTGTTATATGTCACATCCCATTTAGCCAGTATATTTTTAGAGCTGTGGACAAAGGATAGAAAGCCACATTTCTGTTCCTATATCAACACTGTGCTCTGTTTCTCTTGTTGTTGTGTCGCATTGCTCCCCAGGTTTGTTGACTTCTACTTCTCCTATGTATTTGATTGATATTACCTCTATAATCTCCTGGGTCATATCAGCAACTAAGCATTACTTACCTAGTGTACCCTACCCAGTAAACAAAAACTAATTAGTATAGTCAAGAGGACTTCTTTAGCGATGGCAAGTCTGGCCTCTGGGGTAAGTACAGTATATACCTAATTCTGTAGACCGTGCTAAGTTTTGTATTAACTGCCGTGCAGATAGTGGAGGTACGTGAGAGAAATCCAGTGAGGGTCAAGAGTGATGCCAAAGTATTTAAACTGGTTAACGAAGCAAGTAAGGAGCAACAGTGCAAGAGTTTCAGTGCAATTCTCCTTTAAAACTATAGTCCTACAACAGCAGCATCTATTATGTTCATCAGGTGTCAGCGTGGCTCAGTTAGTAGCACATTTGCCTCTGGACCAGAAGGTCATGGGTTCTCGTCCACACCAGGATTGGACTTGCACCTAAAATGCTGGCATCTGAGTGCAGTATTGCGGGGTGCTGTACTGCTAAGTGTGCCATCCTTTGGCTGAGACATTAAACCAAAGTCCCTCTAATCTACCCATCCTGGTGCTGTCCTTGTGGGTGTCCAGGTGGGAAGTAAAACAACCAGAGCATTCTTTGCAAGAGTAGGGGACATTCCGGTGTCCTGCCAACATTCCCTTCCCATAAACTGGTTCATGCAATTGTCCAGGCTGTGTGTGGTGTTGATGTGCGATATGGCCACCACCACATTCAGTCACTTCACTATCAGTCTAGCATTGCTTGTAAAGTGCTTGGGATACACTGTGTATGAAAAGTGCTGTATAAATGCTGTTCTTCTTCTTCTGAGTCTTCATCCTCCCTTCCCTTACATTACCATGGAACTGGAGGAGGACTATTGGTTGCTACAGGCAATAAGACCTCAGCAACCCATTATATTTTGCATGTCATTGTAAGTAATATTTTGTTTTGCTTGCAGCATTCTGGTCGGCATGCTACCTTTACAAATTTAGGCGGCAAGGTTACGCTGGAGTCACATGATCAGGCAAGATCTTTGTAAACGAATGCCTCTGGTCTGAAAGTTCAGCTTAAACATGCGGTAAGTTGGTAGTAAGCAAATGAAATGGATCGTATGTATCTTTACATGATATTGATTCATTTACAGTGTTTTGAATAGTAGTGGACATTATCCATGGGTTACAAGACAACATCAAAATGCTTTTTAGGGTGTGAGGTGATAAATACAGGTTTGAGAGAAATGATGATTCCAAAGAGCTAGGGACTTTATGGACATGGTATATTAGGAGAACAGGACTAACAAACTGAAATGATTCAGTATTTTGAAAATGTGACAGGAGCCTTGTGGAAACCATGGTTATCAAAGTGGTAGAAGGAGAATGAATAAGTAAGAAGGCAAGTTTATTTAAACACTGGCATACACAGGCAAATAGAGTTTAAGTTAGATGAGGAAAATTATAAAGATCTCCTTAAACAGAAACAGAGGTTATCAATCTGACATGTGGCAGGAACTAGAAACTGCCCTAGAATTGCAAGATGGCCATAAATTTTGGTCGCTGGTAGTCTTGGGCTTGAGTTATACTAACTCGATTCTGTGGCTAACTATTTCACGTCACTCTTGGTTTGCCTATTATAATGATCTATATGGAAATTTGCATTAGAATTTGAGGGACAAACAGTAGACTTTCTCTTTATGATCTCATCCTCTTTGGCTAACACCAGAGGTGCAAGTAATTAAGTTCTTAATTTAACCTTTAATGGATCAAAGTCTGAGGCAAGGAAGGCTGTTTGTAATCTTGGTATTGTTTTGGACACTGAGCTGACCCTAACTGCTCAGGTGTCAGCTGTTGCCACAGTAGCCTTTCCATCTATAGAATATTACCAGGTTGCATTCCTTCCTTGATATAAGCAACTTGCACACACAGACATAAGCCTTCATTTTCTTATTGCTAGACATCTTCCACAGTTTGCTCTGACATTCTTTGTTTTATATCTGTTTTTCTGTTTGCTGGTCCTGGTGGCCTCCCACAGCCCGTCACTGACTCATCTCGTGGATGTATGGGTTAACCACCACTTACACAGAGCCGTGATCAGTGGGTAGCCAGCCAAGTAGGGTCATATGGTGCCTGAGGGGATGCTGAGCAAGCCTGGGAATTTCCTCCATTTTCTCCTGAGGCATCTGCAAGGGATCTGCAGCATGTGTGTATGTACTGAGCACAAGTGTGCTGCGTGTATACATGTCCCACGGTACTGTCACCCAGCCTCTGCTAGGTGGCAGGCAAGTGGCAGGACTCAGAATTAGAGATGGGTGAATTTTTTCTTCCACCAGCAAATTCTGGTGAAATGATGATTCGCTCGGTGAAATTTTGGAATTTGCATGAAAATTTTGCAAAATTGTGGTTATTTCCATTTAATTAAAAATGTATTTATCCAAAGTGCACCAGATTTGGAACATTGGTTGTCACAGTGCCATTACAGACATGTTCCAAGTTCCAGATCACTATCTTTAAAATGACTAAGCCTCAAACTTTTGGAAATTGTAAAATTACAATTAACCGTAAACTAAACATGTTTGTGCAAATTGCACCAAATTTGGTATGGTGACATTACCTATGCCCATACATGTGTGTCCCAAGTTTCAGATCACTAGCTTTAAAAGTGACTGAGGTATATAAGTTCTAAAAGTTCAGACAGTTTAGAATTACATTTCTAATTAAGTGAAACTGCTGAATTTTAAGCCCTACAAGTTTAAAGCTAGAGAACAGAATATCACCAATGTTGTTAAGTTCATTGACCGAAATATCAGGCTTTAAGGTAACCACCATGGTCCAGCATCAGAACGTCATGCTGTCTTGCTGATGAACTGGGTTGAAGCAAACCCTGAAATTCGTGTTGGGAGGAGGTCATAGCTAAACCTTACAATCTCTACTTTGCAGTTTCTATGAATCTTCCAAGAAAGTATGCATCTAAGTTTCAATTATCTCGCTCCAAAGGTTGCTAAGTTTTAAGCATGAACATATTTTCAGAAATTTTCACATGGATATTAAATTGCTGACTTTGAGCCCTATAACTTCCCCACCCTTCGTCCAAATATCATGAAACCTGCCAGACTTGTAGGACCTGTACAATATGCATGCCAACCTTCAGATGCCTAGCTTTAACACAGACCGAGTTATGGCCAATTAAAGAATTTGGAAAATTCTAAAAACTTCATGAAATTTCATGAAAATTAGTGGAATTTCACAAAATTCTGTGAATTCTGAATTTGCTAATTTCACCCACCTCTACTCAGAATCCCTCCTTCCCAAGGGTTAGAGCTGTCTTAGGTCACTCAATCCTCCCTCAGCTGCGGCCCCACGCAACCCTGGTCCATTCCCAAGCCCAGTCACCAGTATGGCTGGAGGTAGGGCACCAGTGCCTCAGCCTTCCATGCCACTGGGTCAGCTTGCACTGACATTCTTAACATGAGTTTTGTACTTGTGATATTCAAGGCATGCATGGGCTGTCACCCGCCTTCCACATTCAGGGGCTGCTTGCCATCCCTACTATTCATCATGCTGGGGGAGGGTACTCCACTCTTTTAGTCAGGGCCTGCTCAAGGTTCCCCTAACTGAGACTAAAATCTGCTGGAAAAGGGCCTGGAGATGGGACCTTTGCAGTTGCAGGCTCAAGACTATGGCATGCCCTCTCCAAATCTCTCTGAGATGCTCTGCCAGTGAAATTCATTAACAGCAACCTGAAGATATGGCTGTTCAGGTGAGCATTCTCCTAGTGATCACTGAATAGCGTTTCATGGCTGCTTTTTGTTGGGGGATGGGTTTGGATCTAGAACATGTTATGCAGTTTCTGGCTTGATGAAAGAATAGTATCATTATCCTGATTTCAAAAATGGACAGATACAATCCAGCATGTTACAAACCAATCAGCTTATTAGATGTTGCTAGGAAACTGTATTCTAAGATCCTGCTAGACAGATTGGAGGAATGTGAGTGGGAGGAAAACAAAATTTGTAAAGCCCAGGCTGGGTTTAGGAAAAGTCATTCAGTTTTGATAACATTTTGTAAAACACCATTATTAGAGCAGCATTTGACTTGGCACTTCCTAATGTATTATGGAAAAACTGCAGAACTTAGACAGTGAAGACAGAACAGTACTCTTACTGACAGTTACATGGTGATATAATTTAGGATAGGCACTACAGGTGACTGCACATTTATTTTAAACTGTTTGGGTGTTCAACAGGGCTGTTTATCAGTTCCATTTCTCTTTAATATGTATATTAATGATCTAATAAAGATTATGGTGGGGGCCATCATTTGGTTCCCCAAAGATAGGACAAAAGGCAAGTTTATTTATTTATTTATTTAAGAGTTTTACCAGGAAGGCATACTGGGAGTACCACTCGATTCCAGATCGTCCGGGGATATATACAGTATATACACAGGATTATAAAGTACATATACAGCAATATACACAAGGATTAACACTACAAAAACACCATGTATCATAATTTCAGAGACAGCAGTGGGTACATTGGTACAACAGATGTGGGAAGAGCAGGAGAAATAACCTATTAACATATCTAGAGGAACTATAATTTGAGCTATGCAAAAATGGGAATATTAAACACATGACGGTTTGGGACTTCAATCTACCAGATGTAACATGGTCCACCTTCACTGCCTCCTCAGAGAGGAGTACAGAATTTCTCATTGCACTACGGGGGGACTTAATCAGTTGGTAGAGTCATCCACTAGGGAACCTGCTGTTCTGGACCTGGTACTCACAAACAGTGCCAGGGTGTCGGACATGAAAGTGGGATCAACCTGGGCACCAGCGACTACAGGTCAGTCTGGCTCTCATAGAAACATAGAATTTGATGGTAGATAAAGACCACTTGCCCACCTAGTCTGCCCATTTCCTACCTAATAGGTAAGCTGCAGGTCCTAGTTAACCAACAGCCCTACTTCCTCCTACCCCCACTAGAATTGCCTTATGGCTGTCCCATGCATTCTTGAATTCCCCCACTGTTTTTGACTCATACCTCCTCAGGAAGGCTGTTCCATGTATCCACAACCCTCTCCATGAAAAATACTTCCTCACATTACCTCTGAGCCGTCGCCTCTCTGTCTTCAAATTGTGCCCCTTGTACTTGCACATCTCTTTTCTGAAAGATACTACCCTCTTGGACTTTGTTGATTCCCTTGAGGTACTTGAAGTTTCTATCATGTCCCCCTCCTCCTTTCCTCGAGGGTATACATATTGAGCTCCTTTAATCTCTCTTCATATGTCTTCTGGTGCAGACCTTGCACCATTTTAGTGTCCTCTTCTGGACAGCCTCCATCCTATCTATGTCCTTGTGGAGATGGGGTCTCACGAACTGCACACAGTACTCCAGATGGGGTCTCACCAGCTGTCTGTACAGAGGATAATGACTTCCTGTTTTTCTACTGGTGATGCCTCTACCTATGCATCCCAGTATCCTGCCAACCCTCCTTACTGCCTTCTCATATTGCTTGCCCACCTTTAGGTAATCTGATATGACTACCCCAGGTCCCTTCATTTTTGTTGTTGTTAGTATCTCACCCCCACTGTGTACTCTTCCTCTTGGTTTTTGTTTCCCAGGTGCATTACTTTGCACTTCTTTGTGTTGAATCTAAGCTGCCATACATTTGACCATTCCTCCAACCTTGCCAAGTCCCTTCTCATCCTTTCATAGACACATATAAACATAGAAGTTGATGGCAGATAAGGACCATAAGACCCATCCAGTCTGCCCATTTCTTTTCTACCTTATAAATGTACCATCGGCTTTTGCTCTGTCAATGGCACATATATTCATACTCATCTGTATTGCTACCTTATGCCTATCCACGCCTGTTTGAAGCCCTGCACTGTATTCATATCCACCACTTCCTGAGGTATGCCATTCATGCATCCACCACCCTTTCTATGAAAAGAACTTCCTCACATTACCCCTTAATCAGCCTCCCTTTAATCTCATCAATCAATCAATCAATCAATCAAAATCTTTATCCAGGAGGGCACCATTGAGCAAGGCTCATTGGCAAAAGTGGACCTGGTCATGAATACCTCAAAGTACAGTACAGAAGCAGGTATACAAAAGCAATAATGTACAAGGAAGAAAAAGTATATACAGTGTATACAGTACAGTATAAGGTTGAAATAAATAAAAGAAAAAGCATTATTTTACAATTGAAGAAGCCAGCAGATGTACAATCAACCATAGGCACACAGGGGTTATAAGCAGAGATCTTCTGGGTGAGGCAGCGGCAACTACACATATGGGGAAAGAGGCCATGTATGGGGTGGCAGATTAGAGAGGTAAAGAAGAGGAGGAGATATTAACGATGACTGGGGAAAATTGATAAAACCACAGAAATACGATGGCTGTCATGTACTTGTTTATTATGATAATAGCGGAGATGGGGTAGATAACTGGGACACTACTATGGATGGGGTGGGACTTTAGCCAGGCTGGAGAGGACAGGAAGGGTGGGTGCAGCAGGAAGAGTTAATAGGGAAAGAGTGAGGCAGGGGTAGAAACATGGCGAGCGTCAGGATGGAAAAAGGGGAGTTGTGGAATTAGTGGGCTAGCGATGAGGAAAACATTTGCAAGGTGCTTTCATGTAGCAATCGTGAAGCGCCTTGAGGATATTCAGGCTAACAGGGCAGCTCAGCTTCAAGTTCCTTTGTAAACCATTCCACAATGTGGGTAAAGAAGCTTAGAGCAGTTTTGCGAAACAAGTTTTGACTCTTGGAACTTGGAGGCAATTAGAATAGCTCCTTACAGTGTAGGTGCCTAACGCACTCTGGGGAATACAGTCTAAGACATATGAGGGAGCTTGTTGGTCACACTCTGGGAGGCCCATGGGGCGGCATTTCTATTCCTTCTATAGTGAAGGAAGTCCAGCCTAGATGAGTACAGGGAGCAGTGGTGTGTGAAAAGTGGAAGGCCAGTAATTAACCTGATAACTCTGTGGTAGAGGGTGTCCAACTTAGCCAGTGCAGTGGCTATAGAGCAGGTCCACATAATCTATTAAAGATAGGAAGGTAGCTTGAACCAGTTGAATCTTGGCCTCCTTTGTGAGCAGGTGGTTAATTCTGTAGAATAGTCCTAATCTTTGCCTTAGTTTCTTCTGTAGTTCTTGAGATGGTCGTGAGAAAGTTTATGATCGAGCCAAACTCCTAGATATTTAATTTAGCTACATACTCTAGTGTTTCTCCAAGAACAGTGGTAATTTGTGGGATAGCCCCCAGCAGGAATTGCCGCATGCATGGAGGGAAAAAGAGCGTGACTTTTGTCTTTTCATTGAGCAAAAACTTTTGTTTATGAGCTGGTATTGTAGAAGGTTAAATTGAGCTTGGAGGTCTTCACAGGCTGCTTCGGCATGGGATGACTCAAGTACAGTGGCGTCGTCCGCGAATAAGTGGATGTTGGCTTTTTGATGGGATCATTGCTGTTGTTAATGTAGACTGCAAAGAGGAGGGACCAGAATAGAGCCCTCATGCTGTGTCCTCTTGTCCTGCTATTTTTCTTATATTGAAACATTGACTCTTTCACCTTGTTAATGCCCTTAAGGTGTTTGAATGTTTCGATCATATCACCTCTCTCCCTCCTTTGCTCTAGGGTATACATATTGAGCTCCGTTAATCTGTACTCATATGTTTTCTGATGCAGTCCCTGCATCAGTTTGGCTACCCTTCTCTGGACTGCCTCAATTTGGTTAATTCCTTGTGAAGGCATGGCCTCCAGTACTGCACAGTACTCCAGATGGGCCTAACCAGTGTCTTGTAAGAGGGATTATACCTCCCTCGTCTGACTTGTGATACCCCTACTAATACACCCCAATATCCCTAGCCTTACTTACTGCTTCAGTGATCTGCTTGGATGATTTCAGATCATTGGTGAAGATGATGCCCAAGTCCCTTTCTTCCCTTGTGACTGCCAGCAACTCCCTCCCAGCCTATAGGTGGCTTCAGGGTTTCTCTTCCCTATGTGCATGATCTTGCATTAAACCCCAGTTGCCACTCTTTCAACTATTTTGCCAGTGTATCCAGCTCTCTTCTCATTCTGCCCGCCCCATCTGGATCATCTACTCTGTTGCAGATCTTGGTGCCATCGCAAACAGACAAACCTTACCCTCAGTCCATCTGCAGTGTCACTGATGAAGATGTTGAAGAGGACTGGACCCAGGACTGAACCCTGAGGTACCCACTTGTGACTTGCATCTCTTCTGACTGCATACGTTTACCACCACTCTCTGTTTTCTGCCCATCAACCAGTTTGCCCCAGTCGACCAACTTCTGACCCACCCTGAGCCTACCCAGCTTATTAATCAATCTTCTATATGGAACAGTATCAAGCTTTGCTGAAGTCAAGGTAGGTGACATCAACTGCTCCTCCTTGGTCCACCATTCTGGTTGCCCAGTCAAGAAATCTAGAGATTAGTTTGACAGGACCTTCCTTTGTAAACCCATGCTGTCTTGGATCCTGTGCTCCTGTGGATTCCAGGTGTTGCACTATCCTTTCCTTAAGGAGT
This sequence comes from Neoceratodus forsteri, assembly GCA_016271365.2. Taxonomy (NCBI): domain Eukaryota; kingdom Metazoa; phylum Chordata; order Ceratodontiformes; family Ceratodontidae; genus Neoceratodus; species Neoceratodus forsteri. The sequence goes on from CM057451.1 coordinate 94,549,057, forward strand.
GCCTCCATAATCTGCCCACTACTGAGGTAAGACTGACTGGTCTGTAGTTCCCTGCCTCTCCTGCTACCACTCTTGTGGAGCAGGATCACATAAACCCTTCTCCAGTCTTCTGGGACCTCTCCTGTGCTCAGAGACTCACTAAACAGTTCTAATAATGGCTCTACTAGTTCCACCCTTAGCTCCTTTAGTACCCTGGGATGTATGACATCAGATCCCATTGCCTTGTCCACCCTGAGCTTATCAAGCTCTTGTAGGACCTTTTCTTTTGTGAAGGGACTAGTGCACACCTTCTTCCCCCTGTGTCCATGGTGCTGAGCTGTGGGCCTTGCCTACCTTCTCTTCAGTAATTACTGGCAGAAGTATCTATTTAGGATAGATGCTTTTACATGGTCCTCCTCCTCACATGCCCCTTATCCCTTTGATCTTAGCAATACCCTCTCTGGACTTTCTCCTTTCACTAATATATCTATAGAAAGTCTTGTCACTTTATTTTACTGTTTGTAGTATTGTTTGCTTGGTTTGGGCCTTTGTCTGCCTTACTGCCTTCCCTGCTTCCTTTAGGGAAGTTTGGTATGCCTTCCTGTCTTCATCCGCTGTGTTCCTTACATTTCTGAAGGCCAGCCTTTGGCTCTGACCTTTTCTGCTACTGTTTCGAGAACCAAAGTGGTTTCCTTCTTCTTTGCACTTCCTTTTCTCTAACACAATGGGATGTTGCTTCAAGTATTACATCCTAATGCTTGCCCACTTTGCCTGTACCCCTCACCTGTATTTCTTTTTGCCAGGGCTAGCTTAACTCTGTTGGCCATCTTATCCAAGTCAGCTATTCTGAAGTCCCATATTTTGCCTTGAATTGGGATGATTTAGTTCTAGTGGCAAAATTGAACCATACCATGTGATGGTCACTGGCTCCCAGGTGACCTTCTACCTGAAGATCTGTGATCCTTTCCCCGTTAGTCAGTACTAAATCTAGGATAGTCCTGTCTCTTGGGGTTCTTGTACTTGTTTAAGGCCCTCCCTGCAGGGAATCCACCATGTGTCTAGTTCTGGCAGATGTTCCTGCTGGTATTGATCAATCTGTATCTGCATGTTTAAGTCTCCCATTTTCAGAACCTCTCCTTTAGCTGTCATGTATTGTATATCTTCTGACAGTAATGTGTCTGTGTCCTCCTGGTCTGGAGGCCTGTAGACAAACCCCAGTTCGTATGGCTGTCTCACTTTCTGTTTCAAGATGACCCACAGTTCTTCTGGCTCCTTATGTGTATTCTGAATTTCTGTAGCTTTGATATTTTCATTGACATACAGGGCCACTCCACCCCCTTTTTCCACCTCAGTCTCTTCTGAACAGTACATAGCCAGGTACTGAAGTCTCCCAAGTGTGGTTACTGGTAAACCACATCTTGTTAAGTGCTACTATGTCCAGTTTAGCTTCTGTCATTATTGCCTGCAGGTCTGGGATCTTGTCTGCCAGACTGCAAGCATTTGTGTACATGATTTTCCATTGGCCAGATTTTAGTGTGTTAGTTGTTGGGCGAGGTCTGGCATTTCCCTATGCATCGTATGGGAGCTGGACCTTTTCCTTACCTGGTGATGCAAATGAACTACAAACATGCTGAACTCCTGTTTGACCACTAGCTGAGGAGGAAGGGGTGTTCTTCCCATTCGACGATGGGGTGCTGCACCCTCTCCCATTTGCTAGTTTAAATATTCTGCAAAGACGTCAAACTTCTGCCCCAATGCACTGACTCCTCCTTAGTCAGATGCAGTCCATCAAATTTAAAGAACTTTCAATCCCAAAACTGTTGCCAGTTCCCTACAAATGTGTCCTTTTCCTGGCTCAGCCCTTGAGCCACATGTTTAGCTACCCTATCTCCCCTTCTCTGACCTTCCGTCCATCTGCCCCCTCTCCCAGACTGGCAGGATCTCAGAAAATGAGATGCCAGACAAAATGGATAATTGTTTGTCACCCAGCCTGGTCAGGTGTTCCTTGGCCTCCACAACTGACTGGCTGGCGAGATCGTTAGTCCCTATGCATACCAGGACATCAATGCGGTCAGTGTCTCTCACACGCTGATGTACCTGGGAGACATCTAACCATTACCCTGGCTGAAATAGGTATCAACTCCCGAATCATGGGTCTCCTATGATCAGAAGTTTTTTGGTTCCTTTTTGCTTTTTTGTTTTGGTTCCTGTTTTGGGTGAGTTTTTGTGCTAGCTCCTGTGCTGCAGTGTCCTGCTCTGCAGTGTCCTCTGCCCTTTGTTTGATTTTGGAGATAGAGGCAGATACCTGTTTGTAGTTTTCATATGCTTTGTGGAATAATATGTTGGAGAGCACCGAGTGATGGGGCACCCAATTTGCCCCTCTAACCACCTGCCAACTTCCCAGACCAACTACCGTCTGCAGTTGAGATGCTTTTGTTGGATGTTGGGGAAATGGCGAGCAGTTTTATAATATATTTCCTCTTGAATATGCAATTTGAGAGTGCAATCTCCGCCCATGCTGCCTGGAGCTGAGCCCTTAGATCTCAATGGCCCAGCTTGCAGGACAGTGTCCTAAATCCTGCAAAACTGCCCTTCTGAAAAGTGTTCCCAGTACCTGCAGTTAATGATATCCATTCCAGATAAGTTGCTGGGTTTATATCCTGGTCAGAGTAATTAGAAGGAAGAAACTAAAGCACAAGTTTGATTTTGTGTTTTGTTTTTGTTTTTGTATAACTTGTTATAACAAGTTAAATTATTAGTGCCCTGAAATAGGGTCACTGTGTGGATACCCCTTGATCCACCCCTTCCTGCTTTGCCACAGGAATGTCATGACTGTGCTGCCCTATAAAGAAGTGTGGTGGTTGGGGATGGGGATGGGTGGCTGGGTCCTTCCCTGCTGAAAAGAAGAACCACAGACAAAAGAAACAAAGAGGTAAGAGCAGAAACAATCAGCCAGCAACAAATGCAGTAGCCCTGGAAGCTTATCTTAATGACAGATAAAACTGTAAAACCTATAAAGCACCGCCTGTAATAATTTCACTGAAGATATACCCTGTAAGAAACACTTTGCTACAGAGAAAAATAAAGCAGTAACAGCAGATATACCTTGCAAAGACAACTTGAATCAGAAGATTATGGCAGTAATCTGTTAGCACACCTGTAGGCACACCTTGTAATAATGCAGAAGAAGGTATACCCAGCAACACACAATTTGAATCAGAGAAAATAAAGCAATAAAATGTAGCAACAAACAGTAATAATCCCTGTAGTACAAAATAAAAAAACACACACAGTAAATCTACCTAGCCAAAAGAAGCTTTAATTCATCCCTTTCCACCCCACCTTCGATTAACAACACAGAGAACCCTTGTCACACCAAACTCAGGTGCTTGATTTCAGAAAAGCAAATTTCCCAAGAATGAGGAAAGTATTAAAGAACTGCTGGTAACTGATGCCACAGGAATGTGTAGACCCCAATAAACAAATCCAGAAAATCAAAAGAACCCACTCTAGTTTTCCAAGAAGAGTCGACTATAATTAGAGATAAGAAAATAGCTTATAGAAAGTACAAAGAGACCAAATCCAAGAAGGATAGAGAAGAATACATGATTAAATTCAAGGGAGCAGGAAAAGCAGTTAGGTAGCCAAGACCCAGATGGATGAAAGAATAGCATAGGAGTGAAGAGAGGTACAAAACATTCTTTCATTATATATGGGAAAAAAGAAAAAGTAAGGAGGAATAACCAGGTTAGCAACTAAAGTGGGACAGCTGGTGAGAGAATAACAAAGAACAAGATGGAAGTACTCAACAAATTCTTCTGCTCGGTCTTCACTCATGAAGACAAAGGTAATGGTCCAGCACTAACAAGACACATCTTCACAACAGAGGTGAGACACCAGCCCCTTAAAAAGAAAGGGTCCTTGAGGAGCTGTCTAAATTAAAGGTGGACAAGGCAATGGAGTCGGATGGAATACACCAAGAGTTCTGAAGGAACTGCGGGAAGAACTTGCAGCCCCACTAGCTGAACTATTTAACAAGTCACTTAAGATGGCATAGTGCCAGAGGACTGGAGAGAGCCACAGTTGTGCCATTGCCCAAGAGTGGTGGCAGGAAATTACTGCCCAATCAGCCTGACCTCAGTAGTGGGTAAAATGATGAGACATTACTTAAACAAAGGTAGTGGACTACCTAAAGAAAGTGGGAAACTTGACATGAAGCAGCATGGCTTCATGGCAGGACACTCATGCCAAACAATATGATAGAATTCTTCGACTAGGTTACAAGAACAGTGGACCAGAGTGTGGCTGTGGACATAGTATATCTAGATTTTAGCAAAGCATTTAATATGTTTCCACACAGAAGGCTAGCAAATAAATTGGAGCAAACAGGCGTAGGTCAGAAAGTGGTCAACTGGATAAAAGCTGACGACAGGACTCAGGAGTTATGGTAAATGGCACCTTGTCGCAGGAGGGAGAGTAACCAGTGGGGTTCCACAGGGATCAGCGCTTGGCCCAATCCTTTTCAACATATTCATAAGCAACATCACTGAGGGACTGAAATGGAAAGACTGCCTGTTTGCAGGTGATACAAAGTTCTACAACAGGGTGGACACACAGGAAGGGTCCAATGAATGGAGGCAGATCTAAGAAAGCTGGAGAAATGGTCCAAGAGCTGACAGTTGAGATTCAATGCCAAAAGTGTAGGCAGTGCACTTGGATAAGAGAATCCATGAAATAACTATGTCCTGGAAGAACAACTGGAAAAGATAAAGATAGAACAGGATCTAGGAGTTACGATATTGGATGATTTAAAGGTAGGAAAGCAATGCGAAAAGCAGCACTAAGAGCAAGCAGCATCCTTGAATGCATAGGTAGGTATTACTAGCAGAAAGCGTGAGGTATCATCCCACTCTGTAGGTCCTTGGTGAGGCCGCACTTGGAGTACTGTGTGCAGTTCAGGCCACTTAAAAAAGGACATAGACCATCTGGAATCTGTGCAGAGGAAAGCCATCAAAATGGTACAGGGACTACTCACCTAACCTTACGAAAATAGGCTCAGCTAGTTAAATTTATTCTCCTGAGCAGAGAAGGAACAGAGGAGACATGATAGAAACATTTAAATTTGTTAAAGGGATAAACACAGTACATATTGGTAACCTTTTCAGGAATATAGGACTATGCATACAAGAGGTACAACTTATGCCTGGTTGGCAGTAAATTCAGAACCAATGTTATGAAGTGCTTTTTCACAGAGAGGGTAGTGGACACTTGGAACAGCCTGCCACCGAGGTGGTGGTGGCTAAGACTGTCTGAGAATTCAAACTGGCATGGGACAGTCAATGTAGTCATCTCAACAAGAGCAGTAGATGGGGGAAGGTAGACATCTCAGGCAGACTACATGGATCACCGCGGTCTCCTTCTGCTGGCAAATTCTTATGTTCTTATGATAGTGATGGAGCCAGTCTCCCTGTTGCTGTATGCAGACAATGCTATCCTACTCTCCCTAACACCAATAGGTGTACAAAGGGCATTAGAAAACTGGTTGAAATTTCTGATCTCTGTTTGGATGAGACTCTTACCAAGGGATACATTAATTACCAGCAGAGACCAGGAAATAACTATTGCCAGCCCAATCTGCCTCAGCAAAATAAAAATCACTGTGCCATTTTCCCCTCCGCCCTATTCAACTTGCATGATCACCATGGCTCTAACTGCCACCACTACCCACAGAAATACATTTTTAAAGTAAAAAAAAACGACACAAATATCTTTTTAAAATTGAACTGCCAGTATAGATGCAGCCATTCCTATCAGCGCTACAGTCTTGTGCTGTTCCTTACTTAGCCCCATCTCTTTTCCTGCTTAGCAAAAAAAAAAAAGACAAGCCCCAGAATGTGTGTGTGTGTGTTTTAAATAAAGGTGCTGCAGTACCCTGTTTCAGCTGTTGTGCTGAAATTCCCAAATTGGACCCCTGCCACCACTCTGCTCTGGAATGCACTTTTCTGGGGTGCTGTCACTGCTGATCTCATTCAGTACTCTCACTGAATTCGCTGTATTAAGACTTTGTCAGTTTCTTTCCTGTGATAAGCTTGAAGAGTACATCAGTCTTCTTAACAGGTGCATCCAATTAAGACATCCTGTCCAGGGATGATTTCATGCTGCTAATTCTGTAAACAAGCTTGTGAAGGTCAAAATGCACCTGAAGGTTAACCCTCTGTGTTCCAAATAAACCCAAACAACTGTCTGTAATCATTTCAACAATATAACTGTATATATTTGTAAACTAAAGGATTTTAGTTTCATATAAAGATTCACATATACCTCTTTTGACCACAGAAGTAAGGGAGAAGGAAAGAGTAGAAACAGAAAGTGAAGTAAGGGAGATACTAGGGAACTGTGGGACAATCACAACAGCCAATTCCTAGATGCCACAAGGAAAATTTGATTGTGCAATCAGACAGGCAAGAGATAGACCAGTGACAGAACAGGAGAGGATGGACTAGATCCTTGCTTTTAACTCTCTCTCTCTGCATAACAAATGGGACAGGATCTTATCCCAAACCTGTCACATACACCCATCTTTAAAATTAAGCCTATTTTTCTCTTTTAAAACAGGTTTCCAAAACCTTTTATTTCTCTTTAACATTACCTAACAACATTTTCAGTTATTTGCATATGTGGTGGATGCCTTCATGACACCTATTACAGCAAACATTTCAGTTAAGCACACACATTCATTTTTCAGTCTTCTGAATTCTCAATTCCTGAACCATATCTTGACAGAAAATCAGCATTAACAATCTCTTTTCTGGATTTGTGCATCACTGTGAATTTAAATGGTTATAGTGCCAGGTACCACCTTGTGATTCTGGGATTTTTATTCTTAATTTGATTCAGCCAACAGAGAGGATTGTGATCTGTTTTCAGTACAAAGTCAGCTCTTAGCAAATAACATAAAGGACTCCATTGCCCATTTTCACAGCAATGCATTCTTTCAATAGTGGAGTATGTTTTCTCTCTGTCATACAATTTTCTACTGATATACAGAATGGGATGTTCCTTCCATCTGTATTCTGACTGAGGACTGCATCTAGGCCTGCCTCTGATGCATCTGTCTGTAACAGAAATTGTTTCTCAAAGTCTGGACTTCTTAAAACAGGGCTGGATATAATGTAGCCTGGATGGATGCCCTGGAAAGCTTCATCACATACTGGGAACCATTTCACATTATTCGGTACTGTTTTTGTAACTTCAGTGATGGGAGTAGCCAACTGGATAAAGTTAGAACAAATTGTCCTGTAGCCCCAATTCCCCTTTCCCAGAAGACACACACACACACACACACACACACACAGATCCTGGAGGAAATGGCCGCAGCCATGTATTTATTTATCATGCCGAATATTAATATGGCTCTTTATTGTTATAACTTCTTTATTAACCTCACAGGAATATTAATATTCTATTCCACATTGAGCAGCATATGCTGCGGGAGGATGCACCATACATCCGGCATCTGCACCTCCCACTAGCCAGGATTCCCTTATGGTGAATGCCAGAGCATCTCTCAGTGATGGTAGGGATAGTCAAATGGCCAAGGTCCAGGTGGCGCCCCCGTCTGGCATCGCTGACCTTGCAGTATGTACTGTTGGGATTGGACCGAGACCCCCATGTGGGACCAGGTCTTGCGGTCCACCATTCTCACACTGACCAAGGGCAGAAAACCTTTGGGAGAACTGGTCTCATCCCTTTATTTCCACTACCTTCCTCCTGTGCTTCTCCTGAGCCGCTGCATGGCTCGACAGTCAGTAACAACAATATCTAATGCTGCTTCTATTCCATACTAACTGTACTACTTTAATATCTACCATTGGAAATTGAGTTAGCTGTATACTCTAATTTCATATTTATCCTATGATACCAATACCTACAGTTCTTTTCTTTTTTTTTAAATTTCTTTTTGGCCCCAAGCTTCCTCAACCCTGCGAACTGGATTTGCCTTGCCCCAGCCACTGGCCCCATACTCGGGACTGACCCTCCAAATGGGGCCACCATGGAGGAATTAGGTGGTCAGAGGGTCCAGTGTCTCGAGCAGCTCATTAGCAGGGAGCTGAGAGATTTTTGGTTGTTTTCCCCAAGGGTGGGGATGTTCAATGACAGCCAGCGTCACCCCACCCCCTTCCAGCAGGTGTCAGAGCACTTGTGGTACCTCCAGCCTCCACTGGCAGTCCACGTTGTGCTGAGCACTCAACCCCTCCCCTGGATCAGGAGAGCAGTCCCTACAGACACTCAATCCTGCTCCCCAGCTGGCCCTCTGACACCTGAATCCATTCCCAAACCGGGTCGTCGGCACCGCAGATGGCCACCATGCCTCTGTCAGCTTGGCGGCCCCTTCACAGTCCTTTTCTAACTTTAGTTGTACCTACGTTAGATTATTCCTAAATTTCCTGAATTACTTTTTATATTTAGCTTTTAGTATTTTATTTTATTCTGTCAATTTTATAGTATTATATCATTTTTTTTGTCTGACTTATAACATCCCTTTGGAGGAGGTGAAAATCCAGAAAAACCCCAGTAAGGGTAAACCTGGAAAAGTCTCTCCCCACCCTATTGCGGCTACCCATAATGGGTCAAGGGTCCCCTCACTGACCTGCCCCAACCTCTATTCTAAGGACAGGGAGGGTGGGTGATCTGGTGGTTGGAGGAGAAAGAGGCAGGGAACCTGGAAAGCATTCCAGATATCCTGCTTGCTCCTCCCTATCCAGACCCCGCCGGGGCATATTGATACCTCCCTTGGGGCATGCACACTGCATGCTGTCCACTCCTGGAGGGTGGTATCCTATCCTAATCTGGGACAGGAGGAGGGGCCTCTGGACAAATGGTCAGCTGCTGCAATGCTTGGGCAGCCTAAGTATTGTCTGGTAGCCCACCCAATTCCCCTTTCCCAAAGAAGACACACACACACACTTAGAGGAAATGGCGAGGCCATGCATTTATTTACCATATGGAATATTAATATTGCTCTTTATTGTTATAACTTCTTTATTAACCTCAAAGGAATATTATATTCTACGATATTGAGCAGTGTGCGCTGCCGGAGGATGTGCCATATGTCCGGCACTGCACCTGCCACTAACCTGGATTCCCTTATGGTACATGCTGAAGTATTTCTCAGTGATGGTAGGGATGATCAAATGGTCAAGGTCCTGGTGGCTGCCCCTGTTGGCGCCACTCACCTTGCAGTATGTACTGCTGAGATTGGACCGAGACCCCCATGTGGGACCAGGTCTTGTGGTCCACCATTCTTACACTGACCAAGGGCAAGGAAACCTTGGAGAACTGGTCTCATCCCTTTATTTCCACTACCTTCCTTCTGCGCTCCTACCGAGCCACCACAGGCTGGGCTATGTCCAACCCCAGCCGCTCTCAATCATTACCTCCAAGATCCTCCTAAAATCCTCCAATAGGCAATCCAAACCTTCCACCAGCACTTGCCCTGCCTCTCCCACCACCAGGCCTCAGTGGGTATTGTAAATCTTGTCATGTCTCACTACTGCACCCCACAGGGACTCCATGAAAATTCTCATCTCCCTGTTAATCCTCATGCAAGCTTTGTTCAATCCCACCCCACCTGCCTTGCATGTGGCCAATGCTGTCTCATCACCAGATGTGATCAGATGAGAATTGTATGAACTACCAAGCCCAAATGGAAATCAAATCCTCCTTCATTGCCAGAAGCAGATTCATGGTCTTCCAGTGCCCCAAGTCCTCGCCACCCAAGTGAATCAGGAGGATATCAGGCCTCTTCTTCCTGCCAACCTCAAATCAAAGCTGCAGAAGAACCCCCAATACATACCATGGACTCCCAGACACCTGATGTGGGCTGCGTGATGTGGAAATGACAGGTTGCTGCCCCTTGGTTGACAGGCCACTCTCTTCACTGCCCACCAAATGAAGGAGTGTCCACACATCCATATGCTGGTGATGCTATCCCTGGAGCCTGCAAGAGACAAAGAAAACATTACTGCAAGTGCGGTCGCACATAGCGCAAGAATGCCTGGACTTCCATTTCCCCAATGTCTGGATATCAGAATCCGGCATACTCAAACTCCTGGCATTCATTGCTGCTCCTATCGGAAGGAATGTGTACCATATTCTCGGTCATTCAGCCCCACTTGTTGGAGTGCCTTTTCAAAATAAACCGTACTTGGTATGCAGCTACTGGCCTATTGTCCTGGTGGTGAAAGAATGCTTCCCCCAACTCGGGCAGGACACCTGATAGTTGCTGAACATCTGCATGACCTGTCAACCAGACCCGCCAGTGGCCTCAGCTCATACCAGTGCCCTGCCCTCGTTGCTCAGTCTCGACTTCCGTGAGTTGAATGTATATCTTTCTCACCACTGAGACCACATCTTGTGCCAATAACCGGTACCCTTTACTACCTGTGGGCTGTGTCAACTCTAATACCCTAAATGCCCCACAAAATGCCACCAAGAATAATGTTTCAAACAACTGAGCTTCATACTCATTCCAGCAAACCATGAGCAGGACTGCCCAGAGGCTGTTAGAATTGCCAGGATAATGGGTCTCTGATCACCTGGTGAACAAGTCATAGACCTCCACCAACCCTCCAAAAGCATCTGCACTTTGGAGGCCTTCATGTTGTCCATACCCATGGCCCTGGCCAACCACGACAAACCTCAACAAGCGCCCCATCACCCCTGGTGGACATCTCGCTTTCCTACCTGCCAAAATGTATCTTCAAATTGGTCTGCTAGAATGGGCCAGACATTCTGCATGGAAATACAATGATCCACCCCTCCAGCAGTTTAGGGCTGTTTAGTTCTGGGCACGATGGAATTACCTGTGCATCTCAAGTCTCCCAGTCACCACCTCCCACAGGAATGCTGGGACATTCTGTGCTGTTTGTCTGCTGCTGGTGCCAACTCATAGAATCTCTGCCACTGTGAATGAGATAAAGCATCAGCAATTCCATAGTCAACTCCTGGTACATGCACTGCTTTGAAATCAATGTTAAATAGCAGACATTTCAATACAAAACTCACATAAAGTCTCCCAGTGGGTCCATCGGCCCAGCTGCTGGTTAATGGTGTACCACTCCATGTTGTCGAACTGAAAATAGATCACCCTGTCCTCAGTCTCCAGCCCCATATGCATCAAGCCACAACCACCAGAAAGAGCTCCAGCAGCGTGATCTGCTTCCCCACACCTGCCAGCCACCCTGCTGGCCACTGTCCTGCACACCATTCCCCTTGAAAATAGGCTCCAAATCTCTGGCCCATGGCTGCATCCATGAAAAGCTCGATAAGCTGTCCACCTCAGGGTGCTTGCACAAGGCCACCCAGTTGAAATGATCAAGAAATATCCTCCAAACCTGAATGTCTTGTCTGAACTGGTCTGTCACCCTTATCCTATGGTGCGGTTTGGAACACCCAAGACCCCTCTTAGCAAACCTGTGCATAAAAGTCCCCCACTGGTATAACCTGGCATGCAAAGTTGAGATGGCCCACTAACTGTTGCAGGTCCCAGCGTGATCTTCTCTGCCCCTCTATCTTATGCAGGAGGCTCCGCAGTGTGTCTAATTTATCCTGTGGTAGCCGACACAGCTGATTAATGGAATCAATTTCAATACCCAAGAAAGTGGCACCATCCTGGGGCTCCATCTTACAGGCCACCAAAGGCACCCCAAAGTCCTCACTCACTGCCTGAAGGCATGCACGATCCCATCGCCACCTGTGCGATCACCCAATGAAAAAAGGTGCTGAAATGTTCAAAGATCATGCAGGACACTGCACATCCCATAGGCATGCAATTGTTCATATATGACACCTTTGAACTTCATGCCTAACAAGGCCCTGTCCTCGATGTACTGGATGCAGTCTGAATGCTGATTCAATGTCTGCTGCCATGAGAACTCCAGGCCTTGCCGCTTGCACCATATCCTATGACCGATCAAAGGACTGATAGTACACCAATGTGTGAATGGAATCAATATGATCGTTCACAGAGTCCTCTCTGATACGAAAAGTGATTGATCATATAGAAATCCCTGGGGTCTTCTTAGGAACTAAGCAAAGGGGTGAAACCTGAAAATTATCCAAGGGGGTCATGAACGGTCCACTCTCCGCCTCCAGCTGCCTCTCCTTCACCAGTTTTTCCTGGACGACTTGTGGTCGAACCCTGACTGACTTCAGTTATCCGCCAGTATAGAATCCTGAAGCCAACCCTGAACCCACTTTCTAACAAGTCACGGCTGCTCTGTTCGGTACTGGTCGAGCCAAGGCTTAATCCTTTTTATCCAGACCGGAGTGGAAAGGCTTCCCACCTTGGGACCTGGGGAACTTACCCCTGTATTCCATGGACATTCTCTCATCACCTTGTACTGGTGAGCACTGGCGAAAGGGTGCTGCCTCCTGCAGGCCATATACGCATGCGAAACCCAACAGCTGGAGAGCATGCAAGTGCTTTGGTTACAGGCGTAATCACACTTGCTGGCCCTCCCCTTGGACTTGTGAGATCACCTTGCTGGGTAGGCCACTATCTGTGTGCTGCACTCCCCACTTTGCATGACATCAACCAGCAAGGGCATATCTATCTTACTCTAACCCAACGCTGTGTCAACCTGCTGTCGATGATGAAACTCTTCATTGTACTCTAGCCAAGCCATGCCCCTTTTTTCTTATGCATCCAGGTACGATGCATGTAATTCAGCAACTCCATCCTTGCTTTTCATCTGCTTGTAAAAGGACTGTAGCATAAATAATAAATGCCACAATCCAATTGTCATGGGTCCACGGTACCTGACCATCTTACACTCCTGTTCATCACCCTTTTCCTTCTTGCCCTCTTTAGGCTCCATGGGGTGGTTCAAGAGGGAGAATAGGTCAATGTACTCCCGGTTCCTAATTTGCTGTCTCATCTTCTCAGTCAAATGGGTGCCTACTGGGGTATCCAGCCCGCATATGAGTTCTCCAGTGGAGGAGGTGTCGGTTTGTCTGGCATCGCCCCATCCTTACCTGCCATCCTCCCGAAGGCCCAGGGACCATCTTGTTCTTAATTTCGGTCACTAAATCCATTACCACCCCAACTAACTGCTTCAGATGCTCATCTGCCCCTGTTCACAGGCTGGTCTCTACTGATTGACTCATTGCCACTAGACCCTTCATTGTCCAGAGGTGGGTGCTGTTGGTGAGTCGCCATCACCCAACTCTAACAGCCCTTCCTCGGTCAGCCCTTCCGACTCGCCATCAGATTCATCGCCCCTTACTGCCCCCAGGACTTGCCTTACCTGACTGGCCCTAATTGTGACCCGTCAGGGTGAGTCTTACCTTCAAGGCAGGGCACCTTTGATGGTGGTAACAATTTTCCTCCTCCTACCCTCTCCTTTTGAGCGAGGTGTAGTTGACGGCCACTCAATCCTTCCAAGCATGCCTCCAGCCATGCTGCTCCATTCTGCACAATACCCTCAGCTTCTCCTGCCCGCTGCCAGCCTATGATGATGGGTTTCTTCTGAGTGGCCCTGTCCTGCAAAGACAACTGAAGCCTCCCCAGCACATACATCATTAGATATCATTCACATCACCACTTCCTGAACGCCATACTTCTATATAGTCAACTCTGACCCCTACAGAATGCTCCCAAGTTAGGGAGGGAGGGAGTAATTTGTGTGTTTATTGAATTATACATGCCACAACAACATTTTTTTTTTTGAGATGCCCGGCAAAGCCACGAGGCCCAAGTGCCTGGGGAGGCAATGGGACCAGGTCAGGGTCACACAAATACTGCTGGAGGTTGTGGGAATCAAACCCAAGGCTGCTGAATGCAGAAGCTATACCCAGTTCAGTACTCTGACTCTAGGCAACATATCCTGCCCCGTTTTAATGCCTCTCTCAGATGCTGGGGAACCTTTGTCTCCCCAGCTCTAAATGTACTCATTCTCTAGTTCTCTCTTTTTTAACCTACAGTGGCTCTCTGGAGGGCAGGAATGAGCAACAGATGGAGACCCGATGCAGGAAGACCAAAACCTGACAACAAAGAACAGCCTTCACCAGCTCACGAAGTAATAGAGGCTTTCCAAATGCCCCAAAAACATGGTGGCTCCGATGGCTGCCGCCATATTAGTAGGGCCTCTGCACATGCTTGGCCAAGCTTGTTGGGCCCCACTGCCGGGTCCACTGTGCTAAGGCTAGGCTGACCAGCAAGCCCACCAAGAACCCGCAGGAGAATTGTATGCCTGCTGCTTGGGCAGAGGGACAAGGAGACTGCAGCTGGTATTCCAGGCGCTCTGCAAGAATCCCGCATCTTGCGAGATCTCAAGCCCCCATCTAGTCCTGAAACCTTCCAGCCTGAGGAATGCACAGGCTACCAGGCTGTATGAGATACTCCACTCTGGACCTCCACCCTGCCCCTTAAACCAAATGCCACTCACGGGAGCTGGGGGGAGAAGAGGAGGTCAGAAAAGACCGATCACCTCCCAGACGCACCGCCTCCTGGCACACGCACAACCAGCAGTCCTCCATGGAAGATGGGGAGGGCCACCAGACTGTCGTGCAGATCCACAACTGCAAAACCATGCTGTCTCCCAGTGCCTCGCCCGGTAGGACCGCACTTCACATTCTTCTAATAATTTTTTTTTTTAGATAATAGAGGGAAGTGCAAGGGACGGAAAGCCAGGCTGCTAAACGACAGGGGAGGATCGGAGGCAGGCCTAAGATGCTTGGGGATCCAGGGAGTTAAAGGCAGCTGAATGCTGGGGTTGCCATACTGTGACCCTGCCATGATAATTCCGCCACTGCCTAGCCTGGCTCCTGGTCCACAATGTCTCGGGATCCCAACCCACTGCCCTAGTCTCCTCGGCCCCGAGGAACATAAACTGCAGGATGAACCCCTCCTGCCAGTGCTCCCCCTGCCAGCTGGCAAGGTCCCCAGTGGACCTGAACTAACAACTGTGCACTCAAGGTACTCTCTCTCTCTCCCCAAACCCGGTCTAGGCCTTACCTCAGGAAATAGGTGGGGACTTCTGCTAGCGCTGTGGCACCTCTGATTGATCCGTGGTCAGAGGAGAAAGGCAGGGAACCTGGAAAGCATTTCAGAGATCCTCTCACTCCTCCCACCCAGACCCCCCTTCAGGGCATGGTGATACCTCCCTCGGGCATGCCCAGGGCCTGATGTCCTCCCAGAGGCGGTATCCTATCCTAGTCTGGGCCAGGAGGGAGCCCCGGACAAATGGTCAGCTGCTGCAATGGTTGAGCAGCCTAAGTATTTTCTGTAATAACCAGCCAGATCTAAAAATGACCTGACATGTGTCTTTGTTTTAGGATAGTACTGTTAGCTACAGCTTCTGTCTTGGAAATCTCTGACTTTACGTCTCCATTTCCCAAAATATAACCCAAAATATCTGGTTCCTGAATGCCTAATGCACACTTGGTTGGATTAATGGTCAGACCTGCATTTTTGATGGATTGGATAACTACTCCTAGGTGTTCCAGGTGACTTTTCCAGTCAGGACTGTACACCACAACATCATCTAGGTAAGGACACAATAACCAGAGTGAGGGGCTAGAATTACATCCATGTACCGCTGGAATGCAGTGGGTGCATCATACAAACCAAATGGCATGGTGATGAACTGATAGAATCCAACTTGAGTGGAAAATGCAGTTTGTCTCTGCATTCTTTAGCTAGGAGAATTGCCAGTAACCTTGGTGAGACTGTGGGTACTAATGCACTTGACACTTCCCAGTCTGTCCACCAAATCATCTATCATGGGCATAGGATAGTAGTCAAATATGGACACTTGATTACGTTTCCTAAAATCAAGGCAGATTCTTACACCCCTTCTTTTTATTTACAGTTACTATTGGTGATGACAAAGCACTTCTCAATTCTTCAATGATACTCAACTCTTTCATTTTTTGTATTTATTTAACCATATCTGCTCATAACCACTCTGGTAATCTGTATGTCTTTTGTCTGAAAGGGCTAGCATTGCCTGTCACTATTACATGCTCAACCCCTTTTGCTCAGCCTGGCACTGTGGTAAAAGTACTTCTAAATGTCTTTACCCAAGTTATGTGAATTTCTGTAATTTGTTCTGTGGGTAAGAAACATTCACCTTTACAGCATCAGAAGTTACAGTTTGTTCCAGTCTGTCATGTGCTATATCAATATCTTCTTTAGCAGTTTCTGGTAATACTAACAAAGCAACCTTTGTGTTTTGTTTTTCAACCCATTTCTTCAGATTAGCATGATATATCTTGGTAGTTTTTCCTATCAGGAGTCTCAGTCTCATGGTTAACTGTACCAGTATGTCTAATCACTTTAGAAGGCCCTTGCCACTGCATTAACAGTTGTTTTCTATGGTGGGTAACAGTAACAAGACCTTTTCACCTGGCTCAAAAACTTTTCTTTTGCTCCATGGTCATGTACACCTTTTGCTGTTTTGGGGCCTCTTTTTGGCTGCTGTGGGCAATTTCAGCACATTTTGCCAGTTTCTTTCTTGGTGCACACATACAAGATGTAACAGATTCTTTCTGACTGAATTTATCTTCCCATGTTTCTTTTTATTACATCCAGTGGCACTCTAGGTTGTCTACCATACAACATTTTAAAGGTGGTGAAACCTGTTGATGCTTGTGGCACTTCTGTGTAAGCAAAAGTAGGTAACGCAAATATTGGTCCCAATCTTTCCCTTCACCTTTCACAACTTTTAACATGTGTTCTAGGTTTGATTAAAATGCCCAACAAGACCATCTGTCTGAGGGTGATAAGGGAAGTTCTCATAACAGTTAAATCTAGCAGTTGGTACAGCTCCTTCAGTAATGCAACACCAAAATTACTACTCTGATCAGTAATAATCTCTTTAGGTATGACTACCCTGCTGAAAAGTTTGGCAAGTTCTGCTGCCACTTTGGGGCTGTGACAGTGCATTGGAACTGCCTCTGAGTATGGAGTAGTATAGTCACATACTACCAAAATGACACATATGAGGAAAAGTCTGGCAGAGTAGTTATGATATTGGGTACCCTTGTGGAGAGAACCCTACCCTTCATATCCATCTATGCACCAACTCCCGTCAAATCAGAATTCTTCAGAACACTCTTTGGCAAAGTGGCCCAGCTCCATCAAGCTCAGGTGATCTGGGGAGCAGATTAGAATTGTGTGGAGGATCTGGCACTGGACAGAACACAACCCCCATGGGGGCAACTGTACATGCCCTGTCTATTTAAGGCCCTAGTGGAAAGAGAGGTGGATAAACCCCTGGAGAGATCTCAACCTGGAGCTAAAAACTTCACCTTTACTCCTCCTAATGACACCTACTCTACACTGATAGATTTTATACCCAGAAACAATGGGGATACATGACTTTGGAGGTGGACATTTCCTCAGTTACCCATTCAGACCATGCCATGGTCAGCCTCAAACTAGATCTGGGCCCATCGGACTTAAAAAGGCCAATGGTGGTTAAATGCCAGATTGCTAAATTATGAACATTTTCAGAATAAGACCAAAGAAGTAATCAGCAGTTACCTGTGGAAAACATGAGGGTGACACCAAAATCAAATTTGTTTGAGATGGTATGAAGTCAGTATTGAGAGGTCACCTCATTGCCTATTGAACCCACAAAAATAAAACTTTTGGGAATGGAAAATAAAACTGAAGAAAAACTCTGACTTAGAAGAGAGCACAAACTCTCTAGAGACCCTGCTCTGCTGCCACAAATTAAACAAGTTCTGCCCACAGCTGATAGGACTGAAGCTGAAGAATTTGGGGTAGAAATATTGAAACACATTTTTGAATATTTTTACACCAAATTTTTATATAGCTATATTATGACCCTGCCCATAAAAGAAGGGCAGAGACAATGTTCAACTCCTGGCCTAAAGGTGATTTTGCACAGGGACTGTGATATCAATTTTCAGGACACAACAACACATTTTGGGCAAGAGCTGAAAATGACAGCTGTCACATTCATGAGGTAAAGAAATGGCTATATTGAAAATATGGGGTAGAAATATTGAATATTGCCTAAGTTATGAGCCTACATTTGCAAAATTCAGCATAGCCTAATAACTTTTTTTGCACTTTCTCCAGGTCCCTGCCCAGTGGTTTCATATCCACTGGTCTTTTCAACCATGCCACTTACCGTAGCATGGACCCTCGTCATTCTACTCAGGACCGGAGATTTTTTGCCTTTGGTTTTCTCCGATCCCTTGATCCCCGAGGACACTGGTATGAAGGACAGGCGACGTGCTGATGCACACCATTGCCAAGCACCCAGAGCATCCTCCCTCCCTCGGCTCTCGGAGAGCTGCCATTGCCCCTGTGAGCCGTGCTTCCACCGGTCCCCAGGAACATTGAGTGCACAGAAAACTTCTCGTAACCGCCCCCTGGTGGAATGGAGCATCCATTGTGATGCTTGATCCTCTCGCCCCCCCACCAGTCCCTGACAACCCTGAGTCCATTCCCAACCCGGGTCACCGGCGTAGCGTGAGGTGTGGCGCCCAGTGCCTCAACCCTCAGCGCCACTGGGCCGGCTTAACTTGTTTGTTTTTAAATATTTTTACACAAATTTAAAACATAGCTTTCTTAAGACCCCAACTCATGAATATGGTCAAAGAAATGTTCAACTCCTGCTTGAAGGAAATTTCATGCAGGGACCACAAAATCACCTTCGGGATGCATGAACATATGAAGAAATGAAAATTCCAGCAGAAATAGGCCTTACTGTCCTGTCGAGTCTGCTCCAATTGTGCAGTTAGCTCCTCAATTCGCACCTGCCCCACCCACCCTCCTCTTTTTATGATTACTTCCTGTCACTCTTTCCCATCTCCTCTTAAAACTGCCTACCATGCTACAGGCTACTACCTCCTCAGGCAGAGTATTCCACTTATCCACCACCCTGTCTGTGAAATAATGTCTCCTGACTTTCCTCCTGAATCCCCCAAATCTCAGCTGGTGCTCCTTTGTAACCCTCCCCTTTTAATCTGGAAAATCCCTTCTGTACTAGTCTTGTTTATCTCCTTTAAGTATTTAAAAGTTTTAATCATGTCCCCATCCCTCCTCTCCTCCAGGGAATACATGTTAGGATCGCACAAGCCTCTCACTATAGGAGTATCCTCTAATCCCTGGGTCTTCCTTGTAAAAACATTTTGGCCAGCATTTGAAAAATGACAGCTGCCACATTCATGAGATGCTGTAAGAATATGGCTATGTTGTAAATCTGGGGTAAAAATATTAAAACTACCAAAGTTATGAGGCTGTGTTTGCAAAATTCAGTGTAGGCTCATAACTTGTTTTCTAATATGTTTACACCTAATTTTAACATAGCCCTCTTATGACCCCACCTCATGAACAACGGCACAGAAAATGTTCAACTTCTGCCTGAAAAGACACAAAATCACCTTTTGGGATATAAAAAACGTTTGGCCAGGATCTGAAAAATGATAGCTGTCACATTAATGAGGTGCTGTAAAGATATGGCTCTGTTGTAAATTTGGTGTAAAAATATTGAAAATTACCAAAGTTATGAGCCTGCATTCGAGAAAATTCAAAGTAGGCTCATAACTTTATTGCTTTATATATATATATATATATATATATATATATATTATACAAATTTTCAACATAGCCTTCTTATGACCCCACCTTATGAACAAGGGCAGAGAAAATTTTCAGCTCCTGCGAAAGATGATTTCATGCAGGGATCGAAAATCACCTTTCAGGACAGATTTGCCTAATGTCAGTGCAATTGTTCATGAGGCAGGGTCCCAAAGGCATGTTGAAAATCTGGGCCAAAGTATGTAAAAATGCCCAAGGTGTGTCACTAAGTTCATCCTCCCCCTCTTGTTTTCTATTGATACTTTGTGCCTTTTTCCCCGTTTCCCTGGCGTTCTGGAACCCGGCCGAACCTGACTAGTGTGTGCATATGGAGGCTATGCACCCGCGGTACTGGCTCAGTCCCTTCTGCTAACCCTGGCTGTTGCGCCCCCGTGAGCCTGAATTGTCATGCATCCTGGGTGGCAGCCAAGGGCCAGGAAACTCTCATCCTCCCCAGTAAAGGAGAGCTGCCTCACGTAGCTCAGTCCTGCTCCCGGCCTCCCCGATGACCCCGACAACTCAGACTCATTCCCAAACCTGGGTCACTGGCATGGTGGGAGGTGTGGCATCCAGCGCCTCAACCCTCAGCACCACTGGGCTGGCAAAGCCTTTGAAATACATTGAACTGCATACCTGTTTCTTCAATTTGCGGTCCAGAAAGGATTATGGCATTGGACCCTGATGGGTAAGTTACTTGGGCGTGTGGGGTGAGGGTGCTGAGTGGGAAGGGTCAGGTGGGATAGTAATGGTGCAAAAACATCCATGGACAGTTTTCTTTTACAGGGTAAAAAGACATCGATGGACAGTTTCCTTTTACAGCATGAAAAAAATGGATCGAGGACTCGTTATCACGACACTGTGGGATTAGGCACCCCAGTGTCACTGTTATGTTTCTGGGGGTGGGGTGGTGGGTGATGAGAAGGAGGGTTGGGTGGATGGAGAAAAAACATATATTTAAAAAAAGGTCACGGAACACGATTGCAACACTGGGGATTGGGCACCCTCAGTGTCATTGTTATGTTTCTGAGGGGAGTGTGGGGTAGTGGGTGCTGACAGGGAGGGTCAGGTGCAGAGATATGTAATTAAAAAAAAGAAATCAGGGTCCAGCGGAACACAGCACAGTCAGCGTGACCAAGATGGCCACCTTGCTGTACTGCACATGCACTAGTAATTAGCACATGTGCAATACAGTTTGGTGGCCATCTTGACTGACGGAAGATTGTGCCATGTTCCACCGTGACTGACGACACTCCAGTGGAGACAACGAGCAGAGTGCTTCACGGACACCGAGGCGCCTGTGTTTCAACTCCAACATATTGTTCGGTCGGAAGGAATGGCGTGAGTCTTTTTCTGATAGCAAGAGGTCTACAGGGCTATGCCCAATGCAGCCCCAAAAAGCAAGGGAATAGGTACACCAACTAGCTCTCAGGAAAGCAGTAAATAACCCTGTTTCATAAACCAGAAATATTATGAGTGGGAAATAAGGCCAGTGGCCTGCTGATCTTTCATCTTTAAAACATGAAACAGACAGTTGTGTCCTTCACATAACAACTGGGAAGGCCAGCAAGAATATGTCACACACCCTAAACTCATTGCTGCAGAATTTCAAAAATTCTGCACAAACCTATACTTGGCTGAAGGATGTATTGGTCTCCGAGGCCATTCTAACATCCTTAGCAGGCCTCAATCTACCTCAGCTCACTCAGGATCACCAGGAGGAGCTCAACAGACTCTTTTCGACTGATGAACTGACTGAAGTAGTCAAATCACTGAATACAGGTAAACTCCCCAGCCCAAATGGCTTCATAGCAATGTTTTACAAACTCTTCACAGAAGTGTTATCCCCAACCCTTGTCCTGGTTTGCAACATGGCACATAATGATAGAGAACCTCTGAATACTTGGAAAGAAATAGTAATTACAGTTATTCCCAAGCTGGCAAAGACCAGTCTCACTGCAGTGGTTACTGCAAGATCTCCCTCCTTAACAAAACAAAAGATCTTTGCAAAGGCTATAGCCATTAAATTGCAAACAATAGTTCCTTTCTGACATACCAAACCAGACTGTGTTCATCCGGGCTGACACATTCAAGACAATATAAGAAGGCTACTGAGTGACATCTGATACCTTGCACCTTACTAAGAGAGCCCACAGGACAGTGATAGTGGTCGATGCTGAAAACACATTTGACCACCTTAACTGGCAATTCCTAGATGCCACTCTCCAGAAATTCAGATTTGGGGACAAGTTCCAGCAATGGGTCTGAGGCTTGTACACCGACCCAGGAGCCCAGGTGAAGGTAAATGGCTTCCTCTTGAACACCAGACAGATTCAATGGGGAACAAGGCAGGGATGCTCCTGATGCCACTCCTTTAAGGAATTCTGGATAATTTACAATGTTGCCTTATGTAACCCCCACAAATGGGGTTCTCAAAAAGTCTTCTTGAGCTTGCTAAAGGCTCACTGCCAGGCTGGTGTCCTGCATTTTAGCAGTTTAATGTGATTACCAGAGCCTGTATAGCCTCTGTGTACTGTCTCTTTAAGAGCTGCCTGATTGCAGCTTAAGTAATCTGAGATGGAGCTCTGTTGAAAGATGTAACTATTTGCTGAAAATTAATTAGAGTGATAAAGATAATGTAGTTTGTCTAACCTGCTTTTTTGTAGCAAGAACTGTTTTGTTTGTCTCCACTATCTTGGTCCTAGACTGCAAATTGGACCAAATAGTACTGGTGGGACCTAAAATGTAGTCAGACTACAGGAGCTGTCTGAATAAAAATCTGTAGGAACTGTAGTTTGAGCTTTTGCACCTTTTGCAACTGAAGGGGGAGCTCTTGCTTTGACTGACAGCCAAATCAGCCAACCAAACCTTTGGATCTTGGGAAGTCCTGGACTGCTTGCAGTTTTCAGTTAGTTCTGAGCTGGGAAGTGAAATGAGAGGAGCTGAAGTTATTCTGAGCAGCAATCCTGGTGGATTTGCATGGGAAAACTGTGAAAGGGCTGAGTTTTTGGCTTGTAGGTCTGTCTGCTCCTCCTAAGAGGGAGAGAAGAGAATTATTTTGGACTAAATCCAAGTTTGTGTAACTAAAGTAAACTACTGAAGTGGGCCAGGCTCAACCTGAAGAAGACCAAAGATTCTGCTGAATGCGATCGGCCTTTCAGGAGTTCCAGCTACCCTAAGCTCCCGGTGTGCAGAGACTTTGCGACTGTGACCAGGAGCACTTGCCTGGTACAATAGAATTCCCGTACATTTAAATGTGCTATGAGCTGCTAGTGGGTTGTGAGTTAGTCCCCACTGTGTGAACTGTGTTCTGCTTGCTAGAAGCTGTATCCAGCCCAAAACAGACTGCATCCAAATTTGTCTCCATGCGGTCTGGGCCTGCCAGACTGGCCCAGCCAGACAACCCACTACACAGAGAAGCCATGGACGAGAGACCTGCCTGGGGATTAGCCCCTGCTCCACACTTGAACAGGAACGATGCCTCTGTGACTCGTGTGGGCCCTGCTTCTCCTGGCATTCCAGATCAACCACCTGCAGTCTTGATGTTCGTCCAGCCTGTGTCCAGTTTTGGTATCGTAAAGTAAATACCAGGGTAGCTCCCTGCAACAACAGCTTAATCTGAGTGTGTCATCTGATTGTCTTGTTGTTTTGTTTCCTTCTGAACTGAGCCCTCTGACTCGGATTACAAATATTGTGTACTGTGCATGTTGTGTTTTCCATCACAGGGCCGCCAACCAGCTGCAACCCGAGCAACAGTCCTGGTTAGCCCATCTCTTCTCCACCTGGGTACCCAGAGATGGACTGTGTGGTGGGACTCAAAGTGCATGCATAACTGCTTGATTGATATAACCTTTAAGCTAATTAACCTGATTTTGCCCTTCCTTTTTAAGTCCCTGAATAAATCAGATCTAACTTTTCTGCATGTCATCTGACTGTGGTTCCAGTTGGGCTCAAAGTACTGTACTGTTGCTATTTGCTGTGCATAACCTTGTTTACAGGGGTCCCAAGGTCGAGCCAGAGGAACCAGCCCTGGTGGTAAGTGCAAACAGTGTGGGTACTTGTGTAGTGTACCAGGGGTATTGTGAAAGTGATTATTGTACAGTGTTCTGGCCACTAGAGGGGAAAGAGGGGGTTACAGTGTCCCGGAGAGCTATGCCCAGGTTAGCTTGACCACTACCAACCCTGACCTCTGGGTGGAAGCACCCATTTCAGAACTCAGGCCTCTTAATCTGCTACTAGCCAAACACGCAGGGGTAGTGCGCTTGGGATAATGCCACCTAGGGGTTGCATTTAAATGTGCCTTTCTCAGATGTACAGTCCCTTATGTTGCTGGTGGTGAGCAGTAATATATAAATAACTGTAGCAAGGCATTGTGGGTAAAATGCAAACCTGTTTTACAGTTTCCTTACTCTGAGGTGCTGTCCCATATTAGTGTGGTGGTGTCAGCAATATAAGCTTTTGTATGTTTATTTTCACAATAATGAATTGTGCATACCACATATAACTACAAGACTTCTATACTGAGAGATGTAGTCTCCTATTTCTGCCGTGAGCACAGAAATATAATACCCTGTATACTAATTTACATTGTGAGGCATTGTGGGTACAGTACATAGCTGATTTGTCTATCTAAAACTAAAAAGTGACACTGCCCTTTAATAACTTTGTTTCCCTGGCATGATGTCACAGTTGGGGTAGCAGCACTGAGAAAAAAGGGCAGGTTACATAAATGAAGCAAAGTACTGAAATAAAAGGCTTTTTTCAAAAAACAGCATCATTTTGCAGGAGACTGATTCACAACTCCTACAGGTTATGTCTCCCATTTGCTATGGCAAACTTGCACCTTTTACTTTAATTAGCCAATAGTGAACATACCTAGGGTACTAAACATCCTTAAGGTATTTTATTTGGGAAGGCTTTATGTGTTAAACTGAATGAGGATGAATCAGGCCGTGCTCCTCAGGGCCCAGATGCCACCACACTCGGGACTGTAGCAACTTCAAATGAGCACTGAAGGGTTTCCAATATCTGGGTGTCTGGGTACCACCTGATCCAACTAAATTGTTCCAACTCAACTATCATAAACTGCTGAAAGAGATACAGAAAGATTGCCAGCACTGGAGAGACTTCCCCTTTCAGTAGGGGCAGTGTGGAAACAGTATGTATAAATGTACTTCCACACCTCAACTTTGTGTTTGCTACCTTGCTCATTAAAATCCCCACCCCAGCCTGGAGACAAATACAGAAAATGCTAGCCACTTTCATTTGGGAGAAAGAAACTCAGAGTGAAATGGTCAATTATGTTGAAAGCCAAAGGAGGACTTGGGGGTTTCAGGCATGGAGCGTACTACTGGGAGGCCCAACTTCTTAACCTTGTTAAGGTGAACCTTGGGCCTAAAGCCATGAGCTGGACAGCCCTAGAACAGGCCCTTAACTGGGGCAAGTTGATCAAGGACAGCTAAATGGGATAGTAATACACCAGCACAGATTAGAAACCTATGGGCCAGACTCACAGTGCAGGTCTGTGGCTGGTGTGCAAAAATAGAGTCTGAACACAGGCGTGAGTGAATTTACCCAACTCCAAGCTTGTACTAACTTCCAACTGATTAGACTGGATGGAGGATCCATAGATGGAATAGGCAAGGCCTATCGTTTATAGGCCAATTCATGGCAAAGCTCCCAGTTCTACAGGGATTCCTGTACTTTTCAGGGAAATGGAGCCATCTACAGGGAAATTGTTCCCATAGACTTGCATTGGCTATACAGGAAAACAGAGCAATTTGGCTTCCATAGGAGACACTGTAATCTACAGGAAAACACAGGAAAGTTGCCCTGGAGTTACAGGAAAAGGCCAAATTAATCTGGGAGCAGTGTTTAAGGGCCCCATAGTCATGTCATTCCAGCAATTATGAACTGAATTTAGCCTGGGGAGACAAGATGCGCTAAGATACATGCAGGTCAGATATTACCTTTCATCTAACCCAGCTTCCTCCATGCTCAGATTGGAAAACAACCCTATTAGGGCTGTGCTAGCAGCAATGGGAGCACCCCACACTCCAAGAAACTAATCTCTGCATTATTTTGCACACTGACAAATGTGGAGATCGACCAGGTGGTGGTGGTTAAATCAAGATGGGAAGTTGAATCCAGCAAAGTGGTCACATAACTAGAGTGTAGGAACATCTGGGAGCAAGCCCACAAACCACCACCTCACCAAACTGGCAAGAATTTTGGTGGAAGAGTAACATCAGGTTCTTCAAAACCCCATCATCTCTAAGCACTATGGAGCACATCACTCAGACAGTTGCTGGAGAGACAGCAGCAAAATAGACACACATGAACATATGTTCTGGAGCTGCCCCATACTGAAAACATTTGGCAGGACATAGGTAACACCATTGGGTTTACCTATAGTGCTTCAACAGCGTTAACACCGACATCCCCTACCATGACAGCTACAATGCTGACTGTATCGGCATTAAGCTACGGAGATATCGACTTTCTGTCAGGGGCTGTGCCTCCAGACCCCCACCCCTGGTCTCTAGGATTCTAACTCCAAGTCAGAGTTGGACCAGGCGGGCAAACACCAGCGAGGCAGTCCTGATCGCTGCATGGACCACCACAGCGATGGCGGATTTTGCCTGATTTCTGGCACTGTGGTGGTCTCCATGGTTGAGGAGTCACTGCAGTGACAGTATCTGACACTCATAGGATACATACTTAGCATCACCCCACCAAAATCATTTAAACAACTAGTACTAGGTGTACATCCAAGGGAGCTGAAAGGGAAAAATAAAAATACCTCTACAGCTTTATGGTGGTGGCAGCTCTGATGGTGATCACACAAAAAATGGTTACTGGCAACATCTCTGGACCTAGATATGTATTAGATTTATTTCTTTTGGGCGCCTTCCCAAGGCTCAGGGCACCCTTACAAGATTTAAAACAGAGAGCACATAAATATACACATACAACTATACAATAAAATGAATAACAATAAATGACATCCACTAATATAATTACTGTAGTTAAACATAAGCCACTTTCATATTTAATAGTTTCTTAGATCCAAAGGCTTGTTGGAATAAAAAATACTTTTATTTCTTTTAAATATCTTAAGGAAGGTGACTCCTTTCAGACCCTGGAAAGGAATTCCATAGAATCAGGGTAGCCACTTCAAAGGCCCGATCTCCAGAAGATTTTAATCTTGCTCTGGGAATGTCCAGGAGGGCCTCTCCTGCAGATTGAGGAGAGCAGCCTGGGGTGCAGGGATGCAGGAGCTCCTTCAGGTAACCCAGCCCATGCAGGGCCTTATAGGTCAAGATACCTATTTTTTTTTTTTATATAGCTTTTTCTTGGGTTTCTCCCATTCCCCAGAGCCCAGCACATGGCAGTACATGCACATGAGGCGCCGCACGCACACCGGAAGCCAGCTCAGACCCTTCCACCCACCCATGCTGCCACCCTGCCCACCCACGCTACCCCACTGGACCTCCACCTGGTGGGGATGGGACTACAGTAAGGTTGACAACCCACCCCCTGCCACCCTGGGAAAGGAGAGCAGCCTGATGGCACGCTCAATCCCTCTCCTCCCACCCACCCCCATGCTGGCACCTCGGTGACCCAAGGTCGCTCCGAACCCAGGTCACCAGTGTAGAACGAGGTGTGGTGTCCAGCACCTTAACCCTCAGCACCACCGGACCAGTGCAACAGACCTATTTTGAAGGAGATGCTAGTGCACCAGCAGCCAGTGCAGTTCCATGACACCCGGTAATATGACTGGACCTTGAAGGGCCCATCAATAGCCTGGCTGCAGCATTCTGCAGCAGCTGCAGGTACAGCATCGCACCCCTCTGACCCTGAGGTAGAGTGCATTACAGTAGTCGAGCCTCGAAGTAACAAACACATACCACTGTGGCTAGATCATCAGGGGATAAGGGATTTAATTTGGGTGGTGTTACGGATGATAAAAACCATTCCAGACAGTGGCCGACACATGAGCATCAAGTGTCAGTTCCCTGTCCAAAACAACGCCCAAATTTCTCACCTTGGTGGAGGCCCCAGTTTGGCTGAGCCAATCAAATCCCCAAGCCCTCTCCAGGGTCCGCCATTTCCCCCTTCCATATACCTCTCAACCACCAGTACTTCAGTCTTCCCGGTTGAGCCCCAACCAGTTCAATGATGTCTAAGCCTGGATCTCGGACAAGCACTTGTTCAGCACGTTGACTGCATTGGATCTTCCCGGTGTGAAAGACAGGTAGAGCTGAGTACCATAGGCATAGCAATAAAATCCAAGCCCAAACCACCTTATGACCTCACCCAGGGGCAGCATATACACTGTGAATAACATGGGAGAGAGGACAGAACCTTGGGACACTCCACAGGACAGGGCCACCAGGCTTGAGGAATAATTCCCCAAAACCACCCCTGGGACCTGTCCTGGAGGAAGGACTCAAACCAGTTGATGACCTTGCCAGTGAGTCCAACATACTCCCTCAGCCTGTCCAACAACATCCCACAATCCACAGTGTCAAATGCTGATGAGAGCTCGAGGAGAAGAAGAAGAATCATTTGCTCTCCTCTATCCCTCACCCTGAGCAGTTCATTCAACACTCATACTAATGCGGTCTCTGTGCTGTGCATAGCCCTAAACCTGGACTAGAATGGTCCATAAATCTGGAAGTCTGTGAGGTGACTCTCGAGCTGCTCTGCAGCCACCTTTTTAAGAACCTTCCTAGAAAGGGAAGGTTCAAGATAGGTCAGTAATTTGCCAAGATATCAGGGTCCAATGGATGTTTTTTTCAATAGGGTTTTGCCAGAGTCAATTTAAGAGACTCAAGGAAAACCCCTGTCACCAAGGAACACCTGACAATCTCGGCAAACACCAGGCCCAGGCCTCCATTGCAATCAACAAGTAATTGCGCTGGCCTGGATCTAGGCTGCAGTAAGTTGGTTTCAGCCTCGAGATCACCCCACAGACCGGTATAATCATCACTGGTCAGAACTCTCCCAGGAGGCCGAATGCATCCATCACCCCAAGGCCCAGTCCTGTTCGATGATGACAAACTGACTGGAGAAATCCCAGCCCCAAAAGAGGAGACACTGTCTAAGAAGAACCGAGCAAACTCCTCACATTTTTGAGCTGAAAGTGCTCTAACAAGTTCCAGACAGACCGGATGTAAAAGCCTGTCCACAACCCGAAAGAGCTGAGCTGGTCGCTCTTCCCAGCTGCAATCATCCTGGACATAAAAGCTGCCTTTTTGGGTGACTGCATTCTGATACTTATCATAGTGAGTCATCAGAACCAGCCTGTCCTCCTGGGTCCTGGTTTTCCTTCAACACCTCTCTAACCTCTGCCCTCTGGTTTTCAACACCTCAGCTCATCATCAAACCATGGCTAGCCAAGATGCAAAACCAGTGGGCATACTCTGGTCAGTGCTAGATGGTCCAAGGCCCTGTGACAACCCTATTATAGATGGTCATGACCTCCTCTGGACCCTCCATGCACGCCTCCAGCACAGATTAAATGTCCAGTTCCCAATAGTCCCTGCAGCCGTAGCCTTTAAAGGACAGAAATGTACCATTTCCACAGGGGTAAGGGACATTGAGGGGGGCTCAAGCTGAATCTGATGGTACAGTGATCGAACCAATGACTGGATCAATCTCAGAGTGTTAATCTCAAGCCACAGGAGAACACCAAATTGAGGGCATAACCGGAATGGTGAGTCCTGGCTGTGGTTTCAGAGTTAGGTTCAGGGCTTCCATGTTAGACAGGAAGTCCCTGACACCAGACAAAGCCTCATTGTCCACCCAGGTGTTGAAATTGCCAAAACAAGCCATCTCAGCGATTCCAACACCCTCTCTGCGAAAAAGACCGTCACCTCCTGAAGGAAACTCCTGTCCCAACCAGGTGGACAGTAGACTAGGAGAACCCTAAATCCACTCTGGGACCCCACACACCACCACACACTCAAAGATCAGGTGTCCCCTACTGGGAGCACCACCAGGCCCAGCTCTGACTTAAAACAAATGCCCCCCACTCCTCCATGGTTCTTCCTCGGGCAGTGAACCACAGAGAAACTGGATGGGATCAATGCCTACAACACAGAACTGGAGGTGTCCCCAGCCAGGTCTCCATGATGCACGCCAGGTCAACAGATGCCACAAAACCAGCCATCATGGCTTGTGACAGATAACTCCATATACCAGGCAAAACTTATTTTTTTTTTTAAGTCTGTTGCAACAGCCTTTACGCCCTGCTTACTTGCTGTAATTCACCTTTCTTCCATGTTATATAGGCAGGCCACCTATATAACATTCTTTCTATCCCTTGAGTATTCTTGTCCTGGTGTATAAGAACTGCACAGACCTTTCGTTAGTCTCCCCCTCCTCCCGTTTCAAAACCTTTCTAATGTGAAACGTAATGAAATAAAAGATTTTGTAGATTGAGCTCTTTTTGATATGAGAATTGAGAGCGCTTGTATAAATCCACGATATGGGTCCTGTAATGACCCGTTTGTGTTAATTCGAATGCTCACTTGGTTCTGGTTTGGATTTCAATCCGTTTAGTGTTAGGTACCCCCTTTTGTTGTTATCCCTTTCGTCCCTTTCTTGCAAAAAAGAGAGTAAATAGTAATGCAGAACTAGCATACTACATTTTATGCTAGTTGTTCTGTGTAAATACTTTGGTTTAAGCTCTAGACTTCAGTGGAGCATCATGAGAGTAGAACTAGCCTGTGTGGGTCGGAGAGTCTGCTCCTCGATTATACGAGCAGTCGGTGCGGCAGAAACCACCCTCTTCGCCCTGTACGCACTCTGAATGCCGCTTTAGATGCGTTCCTTCCTCCGTTTTCTCCAAACTCTAAGCCTTTCTGTGCATGTAAAACCTCTCCAGATTTTCCCCACTGCTTGTTTGAAGTAGGGTAAGGGGTTTCCCAATACAAAACACGCCCTGAATAGTAGCTGTAATGAAAGCGTGCCATATGTCATGTAATAAATAATAGTTTACATTTAAAACTGTTTACAGCATGAAATAAGAAATTCATTCGTTGAGTCTGCAAAACCTCTAATTCATGACTTAAAACAGCTATATATATTGAAATTACTTGTAAGGCAACTCTTAAAATGCTGTAGTTTGTTTGGCCTTAACCCCCTTTAAAGAAAAGCTTTGTTTGCTTAAAGTTTTTTTGTTTTAATTTTATTTAAAATGATTCTGATGAGTGGCCTAAATGCCTAAAAATAAATTAAATTCATTTCCTTGAAATAAGTTACAGAGCAAACAAATTCCTCCCTCATAAAAAATTTATCTGCTTTTGTATGGAGGCTCACTTTCTATGTTGTACTATAGAGCTGACCGGCTGGTCACCTCCCTTATTTAAAGGCACAACACTAGGAGGTGAGCTATTCTGTATTTTCTGAGAGTAAAACTTTATTATGCAGTTTTCTTTTATATATTTTGGTGTTGGCAACATTACAACTTAAAAGAATTGTTATTTTTATGCTCATAAATAAAATAGACTTGTTCTGTTGATTAAAGACAATCTTAGAAGAGAATAGGGAGGAGTTAAACAAGTCACGTTACTTTTTGGTTATATAAGCCCTGTCTTTGTTCAGTTCTGTAGATAGCCTGGTGGGGTACAGAAGTATTCTGACCACAGTGAGATGTTCATTAGCTCCTTCTAGTGTCCGAAATGTATTGCTTGGAAGTTTATGTTTATTTTAAATAAGTATTTTGTTAATTTTTCATCTGAAGTTCACATTAGCTGTCCAGCTTCAATAAATTTATGTTTCTGAGTATCTACATCTGTGGAACAGCTCCTTCTTAAAACCCACACCTCACATGGCGGTCTTGTTTGCCATCAACCTGGCACTGCACAACACCGCCCAAAGAGGACGAAGGTGGAGACTGGTCCCTCAGCCACCTGCTCCCTCAGTCTGGAGGGTTACCTGGGCAGAGAGACAAGGCAAGGGAGACCCTGTTCCATCTGCCTCCCCATTCCATGATGTCTTCTGGTCCCCACCACCAGAGTCAGCCTCTCTCAATTGTATCCCCAACCCCTCCACCCCTTCTCATAATACCCAACCCCTACACTGCTGATGTACTGTGGCCAGGAGGGGTGGGTCATGGAAGGGACGCAAAAGCCTTTGGGAGGAGGGGGAATAACAGAGCCCAGGGTCTGAATTAAGAAATCCATTGCTAATATTCCTTAATAAATGTACTACTCTAGTCAAATTATAACCTCAACCCACCCCAATAACCCAACCACACACCCCTCACCCAACTTTACCTTATAAATCACAACCAAATTATCCTCCCCACCCTCAACACTTCCAAATACCACACCCAACAGGACTAATTATTAGAAGGAAATCCTCCAGTGACTTGCAGAGGAAAATGTCCAAATAAAGTCTTGAAAATCTGCATATGAAGCTAGCAATGTCCAAATCTTCCAAAAGGAAAGCACAGCAGAACTCACACCACTGAGCAGTGGAAAACGTGTCACCAGTAAGGACAGGGAGACTCTTAATGGCAGAGCCAGTTGCTCTCCAGTTAGCTCTGCAATTTAAACCCCCAACTGAATGCCTTCTGCTGGCAGTGGAGCACACAGTCATGGAATCAGTTTTCCTCCTTACAGAAGGCTCTCACCACCCACTCTGTCGGAGTGGCAAACTTTGCTGTACAGAGTGAGGCTTTCACCACCCACTCCATTAAACAATGGATTACACACAGTTCCGCCAATTGATAGTGCTGCAATACTCACAGTTCGAGAGCCAGCTGTCCCAGGACAAATCGACAGTGCAAACCCCTTCAAAACTCTCAGTCCACCAGGGATCTTCTTCAGGCAACCTAGCCTTGAATGGTGTCCGGACTGACTCCTTGGTCAGCATCAGTGTCTCGGTAGTACAAGTCCTCTGGCTCCTCTCTGAGCCTCCTCCGATTACAGTTTACCCTCCGTAGTAACAGAAAAACCCACAATCTGGAAGTCACTGCTCTCTCCAAACTAGAACAGAATGCATTCAGTAACTGTCAAACGTTGTTACAACAGTGAGAAAGAAAACAAACTCCTCTGCAGTACCTTGTTAGAACTACTGAAAACACACTCTTAACTCCTATTCTAAATCACTAAACAAAACCCTATCACTTAATTCTTGCATCTCACCACTAAACGTATTTACTGTTTTAAAACCAGTTAAAAGATGTCTCTACTGGACGAGAGTTATTGCCAGTGAGCTAATTTCATGGATTCTCCTAATCTGTGTAATATTAACCAAAACAGAGAGGGGTTTAACAAATTAAAAAGGTTCAGTCAGAGCCCAGGTAGGCGGGGATCCAGCCTGAGTACCATCTTGCTCCCCACCTCCCTGTTAAGATAGCTGGAACACAACTGCACAGCCATCGAGGAACGAAAAAGTCACGGCACTTTTGAAGCTCACATTGGAAAAGCATACAGGGCGATGGCTACCATTTACAGAACATCTAGCCAGTCTAGAAGGGATAGATGTACTAGAGGCATTGCTGCCCAGAGCAGGACCTGCTCACTCCCCTCTCTGAAGCCAGATGAGGCCCTACATTAGTACCCCCGATAATGATCTATGAATCTTGAAGTGCCTCCTCTCTGGGACCATACAAATGAAATTACTTGAATACTGGAATATTACATATATTGTGTAATATATAATGTAATGGCTTAATATGTTTGAGAAAGCAGGAAATGTTGAACTGTACCCTAGGACTGGACCTCAACCCCCACCCTTCTTCCCTGCCTTCCTTCACTATACCATCTTGTCCCCATCCCCACATACAAGGGGTCTTAGATGTATGTTTAACTTATTTTAAATCCTCTCCTGATTGAGGAAGACCACACTACTGATTAGCCAAGACTCCAGAGACCCAAAACCCTAATGTTTTTTCTTTTGCTGCCTGGGAGGTGGAGGTGGTTAGTTAGGGTTGGAAACCTTAACATCACATTTCCTTATTTTGTGGTATTAAGTTGAACCCTAACTGGTGCATTAATGCAGTTTTTGCACAGAATATATAAGGGATATGTGATATGGGAGCTATTGGATAAATGATTTATCTTCACAAGAACAGTTTGACCTCAGGTCATCTCACACGAGTAGTGTAAGCCATGGTGATGCCTGAGGTCAAACTGCAATCAATAATAATTATCCTACAAGCTCCCCATCGTATGTTTCATTTATGCCATAGGGAGGTAGTTTTTTGCTGCAGTTATCATTTATTTTTACGTAGTTTGACTTTTTTTGAATAAAATAAGGAGGATTATTTGGTGCTTTGTTGTGTTTTAGTATGCACGTTAGAGCAGGTTGCTAGGGACTCTAATATACCTCTGTTGGTAGAGACATCCCTATATACAGAGTGCCTTTTTATTGGCTGTTTTCTTAGTGTGAGAGACAGCTGCATTTTAAAAACACTGATGGATGTTTCTCGCTTAGAAAGAGTTACAGCTGGTCATTACAGTTTTGGCAGGTGCGTTTTTTAAACCACTCTATTTATCTGGTTGATCCTGGTTTTTATCTTCTTTTTTTTTTAATGGGGAGTGAGCACATGCTAGTCAGGGAGCGTGTGAGTGGGACCAGGCATTGCAGCACTAGTTGAAATGTGCAGCTTGGGAAGAAAAAGGTTTTTTATGCGGTGCTCCGGTTTGCTAAGAAAAGGAAAGTAGAAAAGAGCCTGCTTGTTTTGGACCCAGTGTTCTGTTCTAAGGTAGTGAGCAGCATGTGTGATGGCAGGAAGCCCTGGAGATGGCAAGTGAGCATGTGCGATGGTGGTCGGTCGGGGCTGTGGAGACAGCAGGATAGAACAAAAGACTGGCAATTCTGTAGTCAAAGGCAAAAATCAAAAGCAGAATGAAGGTACTGTCTTTATTGCTAGGTTTTGTCTGGTGTGGGAGGCAGAATTGCTGAATTTATTTGGAGTGGCATCTTTAGTGCAGTGGGAGGTATGTTGAGTGTTGCTGAGATTTACAAGAGAAAAGTGCAATCTATTGCTGTAACTAGTGCCAGCAGAGCGGGGTGGGGGTGGATGATGACAGTACTAGTCTAATAAACTCATGGTCATTGATTTATTCATATAGTTGCTCTGGTAAACATGTTTATCAGCAGCCATCAGAGTCTACACCTAACATACTAACATACTAAAAGCCAGCAGAATAGGCCTAATGGCCTGTAATGTCTGCTCAGTAGCCAGCACCACCCTGAGTGAAGTGGCTCACCTTCCATGCACCCAGCCCCGAGAGGGTCTTCAGCTTCCAGTTTCTCTCTTCTTGAAGCCCTTCATTGTGCCCTCCTCCACCAGCCTCCTGGGCAGTGCATTCCACAACTCCACCACCTCTCAGTGAAATAATGTCTCCTATGTTCCCCTGTAATTTCCCCCTCCAGCGTCCACTCATGCCCCCTGGTTGTTCCCCTTCTTTAACCCTAAACAGCTCCTTGGTTCTGCTCTTGGTTATTCCTTTTACATACTTGAAGACCCCTATCATGTCTCCCTGTCCCTCCTCTCCTCCAGTGTGTACAGTCCAAGCTCTTTCAGTCTCTCCTCATAGGGCCTCCTCCATGCCCTGAATCATCCTGGTCGCTCTCCTCTGGACCCTCTCCAGCAGTGCTATGTCTTTCAGATGAGGTCTTCAGAACTGTACACAGTACTCAAGTTTTGGCATGACCAAGGCATTATATAGAAGGAGGATCACCTCCCTCCTACTGGACGTAATTCCCTGGCTATGCAGCCCAGTATCCTGTTTGCTTTGGCTGCGGTTCTTCTACAATTTCGGAGTTATTCATTTTGACATCTATTACCACCCTAGATCCTCTCACCTAATGTGGCTTGCAGTGTGACCCCCCAGGTGTATACATGGCTAGGGTTTCTGACCCCAAATGAAGTACCTTACATTTCCCAGCATTAAACTCGATCCCCACCTCCTGACCACTCCTCCAGGGTATTCAGATCCCCTGGACTGTCTCTCTTGCT
The DNA here is from genome assembly GCA_016271365.2 of Neoceratodus forsteri. Lineage (NCBI taxonomy): Eukaryota > Metazoa > Chordata > Ceratodontiformes > Ceratodontidae > Neoceratodus > Neoceratodus forsteri. The sequence goes on from CM057451.1 coordinate 94,584,639, forward strand.
TCTTCCCTGTCCACCAATGCTCCCAGTTTGGAGTCATCCAAAGACTCAACCTACTCCTAACCCCCCCTCCTATATCGAGACATAGGCGTTGAACAGAGTGGCCCCAATACTGAACCTTGGGGGACCCCACTGATTACCTTCCTGGGGAGCAGACTATCCCACCGACTCATTACCCTCTGTATTCGCCCGGAAAGCCCATTTCTACCCACTTGAACACCTGTCCTCCCACCCTCATCTCCCCAGCTTTGCTATCAGCCCATTATGGGGTAACCGAATCAAATGCCTTGCTGAAATCCAGGTATAGGGCGTCCACTGGCCTATGTCTGTACAGGGCACCCATCACCCAGTCATACATCTCTCTGAGGTTGGTCTGACACAATCTTCCCGGGACGAAGCCATAGTGTTTACCATCCTGGCGCCCAACCTTTCCAGCTGCTTCCTGGTGCCCAACCTTTCCAGCTGCCTCCCAAGCCTCTCCTTGATAATGCCCTCCATTACTTTGCTCTACCACAGATGTTAGGCTGTCAGGCCTATAATTCCCCATCTCCTCCAGACCCCTTGTGGATAGGCACTACATGAGCCACCCTCCAGTCTTGGGGCACCCATCCTGTCTGCAGAGAGGTGTTAAAAAGTGCAGCCAATGGAGTGCCAGCTCCTCTGCCAGTTCCTTCATAACCCTCAGATGTAGCCCGTCTGGCCCGGCCTTATCAGTTTTAGCTCCGAAGGGCCTCCTCACCCTCATCCACTGTGATTTCTCCCCACTCCAGTCCTCCCCTCATGCAACCACCACCCCTTCTGGGTCTGGCCCAGTCTGTACCTAGCTTCTTTCAGTCCTCTGGTCTCAGATTGACCGCTCGATTTTGTTGGCTCCTCTTCCCTCCCATCAGGCTGTAGGGATCCCTGTCTCCTCTGTAATGATCGAGGCAAAGTACTCGTTTAGCACCTCTGCCTGTTCCCCTGCTTCCTGAGCCCATCCCCCAGTCATAATCCTGCTGATCTGTGTCCTCGCTTTCTCTTCTCTCTTATGTATCTATAGAATCCCCCGGATATCCCTAGCCAGGTTTGCTCCATCCTTGCCTTGGCTCCCTCACCACTCTGGTGACCCTCCTGGCCATCAGTTCACACTCTCCTTGCTCCTTATCCCCTTGAGTGCTTAAAATGTGCGTAGGCAGCCTTTTTCCCCTCACCGCCTCCTGCACCTATTGCATAAATATATAGTAAAGCCTGCCCAATTGTCTCTTTTAAATAAAATAAATACACAGTAAGGGTTTCCTAAAATAAATAATGAAAAACTATTATTTATACAATTAGGCAAGAATAAAAATGCAGGATAAATAGTTTAGCTGGCCGGGTTCTACATTCTAAATGTGAACAATCAGTTTTTCCCAGTGTGAATATATCACACACTCCACATGTCAGAACTCTCCCTTCCAGAAGCAGTTATCCGGTCACAATCAGATTCCAACATTACATTGACCAGTCAGAAAGCTCTCATTCCTCCCACTCAATAACTGGTGTAACAGCAGCTGAACACTGACAAATTAAAACAACTGGTTCACAGACTTTGCTTAAAATAATCGTTAGCATATATACTTAAATCAAACAGTATTTAAAAATAAACTGCACTCGTCATTCGTATATGCAGTAAGGGCAGTGTTGGATAAATCTTTCCTCTATACTTATTACGGTGACCTTGGAGACACTTCACTCGTGGCTCCGCTTTGCTCTACCTCTCATGAAGTCATCCAAGGTTAGTACAGCTCATATGGATAAAGAATGCATCAAACACTGCCTTGTTGCATTCCCCTATAGAGACAAATCATTAAAGGGATAAATCTAATTCCTCATTGAGAACTCTAGGTTGAGAGGTATCCAAAACATGGATCCAGCTTGCTTCTTTCTGTGATAGTATTTTGTTTCTATTACCTCTCTTGGCCTTGACTGAACGTGTTCAATACCAATAAATTGAAATTCTCGCACTGCTTGTGTGCATCTCTTTAAGTGAACACCAGCACCGAAGTGAGCCTCCCAATCTGACATCATTTATAGTATGTGTTCCTGCACATGGGGCTTAAGCAGTGCATGGTACATCCACATACAACTTCCTGTTGTGGCAAATGATTACTAGACAGTAACATTTTACTCAGGTAAAGAATTCCCTGATCTATACCTTTTCATGTCCCTGTGGATGTTAAAAATGCTGGTTTTGAGTATGTTGACAAACAGAACAACACCCACCACATCTAAAAGCCAGCTTGTTTAACCAGTTAATAGGGTGATGTTTTTGTCAATGACATTTATAGGAATAATATGGTCTGCTAAGATGTTTGATCCCTGAAAGTGCGATTTCAGTCTATCACACACTAATGGACCCATAACTTCATTCATTTGTAGCTGGGACCAGTGGCATTTGAGAATGCCCCAATTTTATCTGCCATCTTGTAATTCACGATAAAATGAGGGGCTGAATTTCTTCTGTATTTTGGCCTTAACGATGAGGAGATCTTTTCTGTCCAGCCAGCACGTTAGGTAAAGCTGTATCAAGTACATTTCATCTGTAACCCTATGGACAAACTTTATTTTCAAATTAGATGCTTGTATTAAAAGATCAAGGTAATCTGAACAGTTCCATTTTAATCTAATGAGTGTCGATAGGGATACTGGAACTCAAAGTCTGAGTATTTCCACTGCCTACTTGCAGAAGATTTTTACGACACCGTCATGTGGGCAGGGGATGGCGGTTGACATTATATGAGCCCTAACAACATCAGTGGCATTACCATTCCTGCTGTAGGAAATGCTTATGCAGCAAGCAAAACAGCCACCACTGGGGTCAGTGCCCAATGCCGCAGGCTCGCTTTCCTAGACCCCACCACACCATGTTGGTGGAGTCAGGACCGAAACTCAATTCCAGGCAGCCATAGGCTAATGCCAGGTAAGTGGGTGGGATAAATAATGGAAACACTCCACCCCTGTCAGTAGTCAACCACATCCACCTCAGGAACCCAAATAGCCAGTGACCCTTTGCTACCTCTGCTGCCTTAAGTGACAGGGTGTCAAAAGTGTGCACCAACCTTCAGGCCTTTCTATGAGACAAGTGCTAGGGCCCTGTAGAAGGTGGCAAGGATCGGGACCCGATCTGCTTGAGGCAAGTAGCGGTGAGAGGGCTGGAGGTGGTGCTCTAAAGAATGAGGAAATGGAGGATATCATGGTAGTTGGTGTAAGAGAAAGATTAAACTGTACAAAAATATTTACTGAAATATCATCCTTCTCTTTGGTTCTCAGTACAAGTCTAAAACTTCTCTTTCTTGAATTGATGTGCCTTAGATAACAAGAGTCACCAGCATTACTAACTGAGGAACAAGATTCTAGGAGAGGACCATTTCTTCCCATAATCAAGCAATCAATCAATAACTTTATTTTGCCAGGCATAAACACCATTGAGCAAGCTCATTTTCAAGGTGGTCCTTGACAGATAACAAAACAAACAATACAAAAAGCACATGGCACAGATAAAGGCAGTATTTTACAGGATATGCACAAATGACCAGCAATTATATAGGAGGCAGTATAGCACAGTGGTCTAAGGCTCTGAGCTGCAAATCTGGTGACATCCAGCAGACCAGACCTGGGTTTGAATCCCATGGCTTCCACTTTGCATACTGTGTGACCCTGAGCAAGTCACTTAACCTCCTTGTGCTCCCAGGTCGCTTCCTGTAAAAGCTTTCAGCTTAGTGTGCTATACCTGGTTAAACAACTAAATATAAAAAAAAAAAAAAAAATTAGTTGACCTGTCAGAAATGACAAGCAATGCCTATAAGGATAATAATGTTATACGAAGGTATGGAAGGTCATCAGTCCTAATCAACCTCCACTGTTGGTAGTAATCAGAAAAAGAAGGAAAGACGCAGCTGTGAAGGAGAGGAGGGAGAGGATGTGAAGGGCCAGGGTAACTAAAAGTGTACAGGGAGCTGGAGGTCACCTATGAGGAAGGGACTTGGTAAGTGTTCTGATTGGGGATAGGTGAAAGTATATAGGGAAGATCATCTTTGTCTGAAACAGTTGCAATTTTCCTCAAGAAATCGACTAGCATCTTTTGAATGCGGATAGGCTTGGAAGTGATGACAATTTTAGTACGCTTTGCATGGAGTTTCATAGGGATGGCAGAGAGAAGTTAATGCGGCCAAGCCAAAGGTTGTGTTTACTCCAGGGTCTGAAAACAGAGTATTGAGAAGTGTCTCAGTCCATAGAAACCCTTGGCATGCACGAATAAGTTACAGATGTATGCTGGGAGCTTATTTGAGAGAGCTCTGTGGAGCCAGAGTAGAGCATTTCTTTTCCTCCTAGCTGATAGGAAGGTCATCCCGATTCCTGGTAAAGTAGACAATGTTGGGTACATAAGGGTAGATAAGGATAAATCTTAGGGCCCGTGGTGTAGGATGTCAAGTTTGCTGAGCAACGTTAGAGAACAGTGAGAGTACATAAAGTCAGTAGTCCAGTATGGGTAGAAATGTAGATTGTACTATCCTCTTTCTAGCATCTAAGGTTAGGAGACATCTAATCCGCAGAATATGCCAAGTCACTGTCTTAATTTCTTTGAGATTTCATTCAGATGGCAATGGAAGTTCAGCTTGTTGTCCAACCAGAATCCTAGGTATTTAAAGGTTTTGACTATTTCAGAGGTTTATCTAGAAGCGTTAAGATCCGAGGAGTGAGTATAGATCCAAGGCCAGCTTTTGGTGAGAGGGCATGACTTTTGTCTTTGGCATTGAGGAGAAGTTTGTGTTTAATGAGATTGTATTGGAGCTTATTAAAGTCTTATGTAACTTCTCCTGTGCCACTTCTAAGGAGGAGTTTATGGTATATAGTACAGTATCATCTGTGAATACATGTATATCAGCTGTTTGTAGATGTGTGTCGATGTTATTGATATAAATTGTAAATAGGATTGGGCCTAATGTGGAGCCTTGAGGACACCTTGCAGGAGGGTTTTTGTACAGACAGGTCATCTGCAGTTCTGACTTGTTGCAGTCTGTTGGAAAGGTAGTTAACCATTTGATTGTAGGGCTGTCAAGTCCTATACTTCTCAAAGCTGCAATCAATATATTGTGCTCAACAGTATCAAAAGCTTTGCTCAAATCCAGGAAAAGGGTGATCACATGTTTCTTAGTGCAGTTTGCCAATCTGTAGTTACTTTCACCAGTGCTGTTATTGTGCTGTGTTTGGCTCTGAAGCTAGATTGTACAGGGTTTAGTAAATCATGCATATCCAAATGTTCTCTTATTTGGGCATTAACAATTTTTTGAGTAGTTTCGACAATGCGGAATATAGCTATAGGACGGTAGTTATTCAGATCACATGGGTCACCCGACTTGAATAAAGGTAGGATATGGGCAGTTTCCATGGCTGGGGAGTTCTCCTTGCATTAATGACAAGTTAAATAAGTGTGTAATGGGGGCAGTCAAGTAGGGGTATCCAAGTTTGAGGATGTATGGTTCTATGTTGTCTGCATCTGCACTCTTTTGGTATCAAGGAGAGTAGTAAGTCCTCAACCTGCTTAAAAGTGACTGTATTGAAGCTGAATACAGGAGGATAAGGTAGGCTTGGATTAGGAGTGTTAATAAGGTCAGCAGCAGGGACTTCCTGAGAATTAATTCTACTAATAGGTGAGGTGTCAAAACTAGTCTTGCAGTGGCAAAGTGATAATTTAACTGTCCAAGTATATCAGTTCTGTCTGTATAGGTATGCCCATCGGACAAGATTTTGGCTGGTAGTGATGATTCTTCAGGGTGTCCTTCAACTTCTCTGAGGATGTTCCAGAATTTGGCTGAGTTATGTTTATTGGCTTCTAGTTCCACTTGGAAGTATCTAGTTTTTCAGACATAATTAGCTTAGTGCAGACATTTCTAAAGATGCGGAAAGCTAACCAGTCTGATTCAGATGAGATTTCCTCTCCCACAAATGGTCCCTGTCCTTAAGTGCTTTCTTCAAAGGAGAGAACTATCCAGGGATCTTTTCTTAGATCTGATCAACCTTAGCGGGGCATGCTTATTGATTAGGTTTGTTAAATGGCTATGAAATATATTAAATGCCTCTAATGGAGAGAGGCTAGAAAAAGCTCTGCCATCTGATCATGCTTAGGTCTTTCCGAAATTCGTTCTGGGAGAACTTTTTCATGCTCCATCTCAATATAAATTTAGTGGCCTGGTTTAATTGTAGAGGGTGTCTCATACAGGCAGTGGCACAGTGGTCACTCATATCATTGAAGAACACACCTGCATGTGAAATGTTGTGAGGCTTGCTTACTAGCATAAGGTCCAGTAAGGAGCTACGCTCTGGGAATTTCTCATTTGGCCTGGTATTAGCTGGTGTCATTTGTACCAAGCCAACAGTATCGCAGAGGTCCTTCAGGCTTTTAGAACTGTCATCATTCTAGTTTAAGTTGAGGTCCCCTAGGATGAAGCACTCTGTGTTAGCTGAGGCAGTAATGTTTTGGAGATTTGTAAGGAGAGCCATTTCACCAGATGGAGGGACGGTAACAGGCTATAATTAAGTGATTTCTCCTTAGTAAGGGATAATTTAAAAGCAAAACATTCAAATTCTTTGGGCTTCAGTGACATCTGTGACCGCAACTGCAAATTTGTTCTTTGCATATATTAAGACCCCATATGTCTACCACAGTGGTATGTATTGTACCCTGTAATGTTAATGGATTTGTCTGTCAGTCGATGGTTTAAGCCAGGATTCAGATATCAAGAAGAAGTCAGGGCTGCATGAATAGCCCAGGTCTGAGTAAGGTTCAGTTTTTCAGCAGGCTACTTGCATTAACATGCAAAACTAAGACCTTTATACTGGGGAGATTTGCAGAGGCTTCCAGAAGAGCAGATGGGCCTGGATTTAGCTTGTTTCCTGAGCAGAGTAGGAGAAGTAGTATTAATTTTTAAAAAGTACTGACTTAATCTGTTAAGAAGTCTTTTTATTAAGTCTTGAGTTTGTGTTTTGTACTTCAGAAATGGCTTTTATTCGGGTATTGCCATAGTTAGGTGAGGACAGTGCATACATAATTGCTAGAACCGAAATGGACAAGGACATTTTACAGGGTTTCTGGGCACTGTTTGGTGTGAGTGAATATATATCCCAAAGGGGACGTCCCTGTTCTAGATTGCCATAACATATTGGGAAGAGGTAGTCAGGTAATCATTTAAACAAATTACAAAGTTTAATTGTTTGAGACCATAGCTCTCAACTGCTATGCATTTTGTATAGCATTAAGTTTTCGATACCCAATTTAACCTTGTTCCACAAAGATTTACTGATGCTCCTTATAATGTTAGAGCTATTTCTGGACATATGCACGATTAAAATGCAAACTAACTTGAGTGAAATAGTCTTCAACACTAAACATATTGTACTCGCCACTCTTAAACTTATTATTTGTTAAATTCTGTCCGTCTCACCCTCCTGGCTAACCCTAATCTGCCAATGTGTATGCTTGTAAATGGGTCATTTCCTTCTTTGTACCTCTGTGCAGTATGTGCTGTACCTTAACTATTGCTGTTGGTTCTCATACTGTTGTTTATATTCTGTGTTGACGTCACTGCTAGCATGCTGTTTATCTCCAAATATCTGCTCAACAACGATAAGCTGTCTGTATCAAAACTCACCTGCCTTTCTGTACACATGTCCTGTACTTATGCATTGCTGATTCTGATTGTACTCATGTATCATTGTTGTATCTACTGTCTGTGTTGACTCCTTGCTCCCTCCCCAGGTAGCATCTGGGATCGACTGGTAGTCTGCTCAGTATGCTCACCTGGTAAAACTTTTAAATAAATGAATAAACTAAAAGGTGCTAGCATTCTGACCATTGGCTCCTCATTTTAAGGACAGTGATGCTCATTTTAGTGCTGAGGCGTATAAGGTATGTTTGTTTATTTATTTGTTTGCAAATTGGTAATTGGGAAAGGCATCACTGAGCCAAGGCTCGTTTCCAGGTGCAAGGGAGGGAGGAGGATACAGAAAGAATACATACAATATATAAGAATTATAACTGAAAGCCTGACATATAGCTGAGAATATAGTAAATAAAATGGTGGTACATAGGCAGCATTACAGAAGTAGGAGCACATGGATACCATGTTTAAAAGCAACAGTATTATTAGCATAATAATAAATGGGCTACGAGTGTCAGTAAAATTGCTCAGTGGTTGATGGATACCATGTGTGACAGCAGCAGTATTGTATGGGACAATAATATAGAATGGTGGATGGGTGAACATCACAACAAGTCTGTGTTCCATCGAGGGAGTTGATGACATTACAGAGACCTCGAGGCGAAGCTCGAGAAGGTCTTGTCGATGTCATCAACTGCCCGAGATGGGGACGAGACTAGTTGTGGATGTTCACCCATCCACTTTTTTATAGTATATGTTTTTGTTTTTACATTTTTTGTTACTTTGCCGTAGGCGCTCCCGTTCCCCTCTGGTGCTTCTGCTTGTGCCCGTTCCGCTTATGCTCTGTCCTGCTCCTCAGCACATCATTTTTTAAATCGGTGAGAAAATAAAAGAAATGTTTTTAGAAAGGGAGCCATGTATGGCTCTCCGTGTCCCGATTCCGACTTCTCAGTCTGTGGCTCCTGCTCGGCGCCGCTAATCGCTACGCCATGTTTTTTCTTTTTTTTTTCTATAGAGCATCGTCTGAGCCAATCAGGCAGCAGGTCAGGTAAAAGTTGTTGTACTATCGATGTGATGTCAGGCGATAGTACAACAACTTCTGACCTTGAACTGTACTACAACAAGATTTCAGCAGTTGCTGAAATCCATTGACAATAGGCAGCAACCATATACTATAAATGGATATATAAGTCTCTTTGGAGAACTTGGATCAAAACTAAGCATTGTAACTGTTCTATTTTCTGTTTTAAAAAAGGAGTGACTGAGTAGTTTGATTCCTTTTGTTGAGCCGTTAGATGACTTGTACAAAGACTGTATAGCACACAGTGTTTTGGGCCACACAGGTCCCTTTATCAGGTGCAGCAGCATTCTTTGATATTGCATCCAATGAAGAGACTCATGGGCCCGAAAGGTTGTGTACTATACCATCTTTGTACAAGACATGTGTTGGTCCAATAAAAGGTATCAAATTATCCAGCATTTCCTGCTTTCAAGGACCAATACAGCTACTGTCTCTCTTTGCCAGAGATGAAAGTGAACAGGCATGCACAGGAACTCCATTCTTTTTACCTTTTGTGCAGCAGGAATGGAGTTCCTGTACTTCTTCCTGCTGATAGTGGAACTGAAATTCTTAACGAGACACATAATGACATTTCCTGGCTTGTGACCTGCAAATCAGGTTTCCATCACAAAATGTAATTAAAATATTTTTAGAAATACTTTGACATCTCCAACTGGACCTACAAGCAGTATCTGTATGATGTGTCTTGACTGAAAGTTACCTTTAGTGTGAAGCTTTTTATTTTGTGTTTCAATATTTGTCAGATTTTAAGTTCCTGTACTTTGTCCACCACACTTGCCTGACTGCTCTTTACTATGTGTTTTAAGCTACTTCCTCTTCATGCACATGCATATTAATTTCAAGATAAACCTTAGAAGTTATGATCAAATGTTAGTTGAGGGGTATATTAAAGAAGTGCTGCAGTACTGCAACACATTCTGATATTTTGTCTTCCTTTCTGAGGCTGCTGCACACAGCTTGCAGCCTATTTTCTGCCAGCTACAGGACAATAGTATATTAACCCTGCAGTCTTCAGTCTGCAACACAATAGGAATGTATCGTCTATCTGATGTATACTGTTGAATTACCTCCTCCAGGATCGTATCATTTTGGGATCAAACAGCACTTACCTTTATGTTGGCTTCCTATATGAGCGACTTACTGATGTGGACTTGAGCAGCTTGGACTATGACTTCTTCCAGTCGGAACTGGCAATAGCAGAGGGGTTCAATGTGGAGAGACTAGGTGAGTACTACTGAGAACAGCACTGTCCCTTGCTGTGGATGGAGTGGTACTGTAAAAGCCTGCTTAGATGCACCAGGATTGTTTTATGCAGGAATCCACTCATCATCACAAAACAACTCACAGCTGGCATTAGCGTAATTCTGTTAGTTAGCAACAGCTGGTGAATGAAGAGGTCAGAACAGCATAATGTGTGCTGAAGTTAATTGAGCAGACACTCGGTTTCCCATCCCTTGTAACATTGCATGAGAGTTCTCTGTCATCTTTACTCATTGAGAGTTCCACCACCTGGGAATGACAGTAGTTCACACCTACAAATCTAGAGGTGAAAGTTCCCCAGCCTAAGTATTTCCAATTTAACCACTGTGTGTGTGTGTGTGTGTGTGTGTGTGTGTGTGTGGTGGGAGGGACACCACCGCAGCACACCAACCTGCAGAGTTACATACTGAAACATCATCAGTCTGAGTCCAAGTGCACTTTCTCTCTGCTACAGACAGGAAGTATGGCTCATAAGACTACAACAGCCATCTTTGAAAAATTACAGTGTAAACTGCAGTTTGTAAGTTTTGATACATGACAAAGGGAAATGCTATGGTGATGACGCAAAGTGTCCCTAAATATATACTGGCATATACTAATAAATCGCTTAACCCCACTTTTACTTTCAGGCCTCATTAAGGAGAATCATATCTAATTAATTATTCATGATGCACACTTTCTGACTGGTTGCTCTACAGACATTTAACTCTTAAATAATCCCAGTACATGCCAGCCAGATAGTACAGCAGCAGGGCACCCATTTGGTACTCCAGTAACCCGAGTTCTGGAACAGCCTCAAGCTGCTTGGGGCAAGCTGGAGAAGGAGTAATCAGTGTCCTGCGACATCTCTCCTCTGGGGAGGGAGTCTATCCTCTAATGTTTGACTGCTGCTCAGTGGAGGCTGTCAGGGGTTGGAAACTGCTGTGAGGCCGATGCAACTGTGCATATGCATGCCATGTCACTGCAGATGGGGCTGCCCAGTAGTCCTGTGGAGAAATTGTAGGTAAAAAATTAATAAAATGCCCAGTACAGGGGTCACCCATTTTAGTGCACTGTGCTCCCATGCTGGTGACCCAGTTTTGAGAGTAGACTCAGGTGAAATTGCTGGTAATACACCCTGTTTCCTTTTCCTTACCTCCTCCCACCCTCTTCTCCCACTCTCTCTCTCTCTCCTCTCCTACCCCCATGAGCCCCATCTTATCTCCTTTTCTCCTTGATGCACTTATTTCCTTCCATACATGTCTCCTCCTCCCTCCCTGTCCCTCCCAATACTTTGACAATGAAATGTTATTCTGCTTAGTAGTTTAAGTACTGCAGCACTATTCTCACATTGTATGGAACCCTATACTCAACTGTATTATTAACTGTTTAAGATTTTCTTGCACTTATATTTTTGTATGGTCTCATTTTAAATTCAAGTATTGTCATATGTTTTGTTTGAACTGTCTATAATTTGTTTTTCCTACTGCTGTGGAACCTTTGTAAATGAACTTCCAGCTCAAAGGTGTACTCCTAGAACTCAATAAATAAATAAACTAACAGACCTTGGCCCTCATTTCATGCTGTCAGTTACAAATAATCAATCCACTCAGGCCAAGCAAGATTTTTCAAATTGGGTCAGAAAAAGGGCCCACATGGTTTTAAATACTGCTGAAACAGTCGCAGCAGAGGAAAAGGAGGGAGCGAGTGCAAAGTTGACTAGAGCCCAGAATCTAGTGTGGAATCATCAGAGGTCAGGAACTTAATCCTCCTTCGGCAGGTAAAGAAATTCGGCCTAATCTTCAACAAGAGTGTGAAATGAAGGACCCACTATCTGTACAGGGTTACAAAAACACTGTGAGGCTCAGTGTAACCCCTTGTATGCTCTAGGAGCCTCAGCCCTGACAGAGGGCTACTTTTAGAAAAGAGGTGTGTCTCCACCTAAAGAGAGACACAGAAGATAATTGAAGTGGTGAGACCGCTGTTTTGGTCTCAGTGCCCCCTCCCTTCGGGGATGGGGGCAGGAAAGGTTCCTGCCAATTCCTGGGGCAACCCCTAGTTCTGCTTGTGGAGGAAAAGCTGCCTATGTGTTCCAGTGTTTATTTGGGAGAACAAGAAGATTTGTGAGTTGCCTGTGAGGCACCTGCAACAGTAGGGTGAGTGTCTGCTCTTGCAAAAGGGCCTATGTTTTTCACCCTGGGACTTGTGTGACAATGTGAGGATTGAACTACTAAAATAGTGGAACCTAGAGTAATGGGCTAAGCAAATTAGAAGTAGATTCAAGTCCAGAGCTTGTTGGGATGCAAATGATATGTAGAGGAGATGTGACAGACGTCTGCCCAGAATCTACATTTGAAAGTTTTCAGTAAAGGAATGGTTCAGTTTTCAGAGAAATGGCCAGGTATGGGCTGTGGAAGCTGGAGGTGGGTGGCCCCCATCTTTAGTGACCAGGTCCACCTCTACAGTTTCTTCTGTGGATTCTACTTTACCTCAGGCACTTGGCCAGTGATGAGGAAGTACTCAGACATGGGATTGTAAGGAACATTCTCTCTAGGAGTGGAAGACTCTAGTGTGATTTGAGGAGCCACAACAGGATAGTGGTTTATTCCTCAAATGGACCGCAGATCAAGTGGCGGGAGGCCGGCCAGTGGGAAAAACCCAGTAGTGTACAAGTCGGGCTGTGTTCCCAAAGCTGCGTGCAAGTCCGGGCTGTGTGCCTGGTGGGTTTAGAGCCCGAGGGCTGGAAATAGTGATAAAGTGTTCTGTTGTCTCTAATCTGCATTACCAGGAATGTAGCCCGAGGGGTCCATCTATGCTTTGTTTGTTCAGCTTGGATGTGAATAAAAGCCACTGTAGAATCCCATTCCTGGTTCTGGACATTACAGTTATTGCTTCCAGTGTTCGGATTTACTTGGGTGCCCTGTGCAGAGTAGCCAAACCTAGGTCCCCTGTGTCGAGTAACCTCATCCTCCCAGACCCAGTCCCCACCAGGTACTGCTGTCAGCTTCAACAGCATGTCACCTGTCATTTTGCCAAAAAGGCAGGGGTGAGGGGTTACATCAGTATACATTGCCAAGGTGGAATACTGGAGAAGTGAGTCAGCAGTCCAAGAGGACGAAATAATCTAAATAGACAGTTGCCCTCTGGTCCTGTTGAAGAGGACTCTGTAGTAAGTTTTAAACAAAAGAGGTGCAACAAATTTTAACATCAACACATAAAGAAGTAGTAAAAGTACCATGTGATTTCAACCATATACAGATCTATTTGCAAAGGAAAGGATTTATCGTGTACAAGTATTGCAAGTGACTGATGTCATCAACCTAATGTTGCTAGGCAACAAGATAATAATAAAAAGAGGCTGAAGCAGAGGGAGGTGAAGACTATCAAATAGTTTTGTCTGTGGAAGGCTCTGAAGATGGAGAAGAATACGAGATTGACATGCCAGCCTGGGTGGAGAAGTTATTTAATGAAATTGTAAAAGTTAATAAGAACAGAAAGTCAACCAAATAAAAAATCTATGGAAGGCATAATTCAGGAAAATAAACAAATGAAAGCAGATCTTGAAAATGTAAAGCAGAGAATTTCGCGGGTGGAAGATCAATAATTACCAGTCTCTCGACAGCTCACTCAACTTGAAATTTCTCATAAAGAACTACAAAGCAAATTGTTAGATTGTGAATCTCAGTCCTGAGGAAAATATGAGAATAATTGAGTGCCAGAATCCTAGGGCAATCGTGACAACCTTGCAGTCTACCTTTGAGAAAGTTGCTGTAGCGTATCTTGAAACAGATCCATCGGATATAAAAATTGAGGTGGATAGAATTCACAGATTAGTGCAATCAAGACCAGATGATGGAGCTCCTCTATATCCAATTATAACCAAATTAATCTGATCTGATGACAAGGAAAGGCTCATGACCTAGGTTTATGGAAAAAAGAATTTCATTAATGGGAGCTAATATTTTCATATATAATGACTTGCCACCAGAGGGGCACGTTGGAGGTGGTCCTGATAAACGCCAGCAGCATGGGAAACAAGATGCCAGAGCTCTAGGTGCTGTTGGTGTGGGGGGTTGATATGGCAGCTGTCACAGAGACCTGGGCCACTTCAGACATGATTGGGACCTAAACCTACTAGGGTACACCGTGCAGAAGGGATAGGGTGGAAGGAAGGGGTAGTTTTATCATGAAGGATGGCATAGGGATAAGCAAGGTTGAGGAAGCGGGGGATCAGGTGGAGGCTCTTTGGGTCACCCTGCAGGCTCCAGGGTTAAACTATTGAAGATGGGGTAGTATGTAGACCACCGGGCTGGGAGAGGAACAGGAGAAAGGGCTGGTGGCTAAACTTAGGGACCACTGTGGTAAGGAGAGGGCAATACTGTGGTGTTGAGAGACCTGAATATGTCAGGAGCAGACTGGGGAACTATGGCGTCCTCATTGGGCAGGGGCAGTGCCTGCTGGATGTCTTCCAGGATGTGCTCCTTGCCCAGCTGGTGACCGATCTGATGAGGAAAGGAGCATCCTGGATGTGATCCTGTCAGAAGGTGAGCTCATCGGAGACCTAGTTGTTGGGGACCCACTGGCGGAAATGATCATGCCATGGTTTGTTTCTCCCTTGACCTAGGGAGGGGTAGAACACACAAAAATGACTGTGGTTGATTTTAGAGGGGCGGACTTTGGGGATGGAGCAGATCCTTAGGGCTACCTAGATGAGATCAGGCCAAGCATGGGCATGGAGGCACGATGGGAAATTATTAAAGGGGCTCCTGGAGGCTACCAAGGCCTGCAGAAGGAGAGACACAAGTGGGCAAAGCTAGAGACTGAGCTGGTGGACAAGGAGGTTCAGGATGCGGTGAGGAAAAAAGGCTGCTTATAACTGATACAAATGTACTGGGGGCTATATCCAAGGGGAGTATAATAAGGCAGCTGCCGGTCACCAGGGTGGTGAGGCCGGCCAAGGTGGGGCAGAGCTGAGATTGGCACAGAGGATTAGAAGAGGGGAAAAGGGCTCTTCAGGCATATCAGGAAAGAAGAAAGGGAAGGGGCAGATTAGTAAGCTGAGGATGGGAGTGGATGGGTGGAGGAGGAGGGGAGAAGGTGGAGGTACTAAATTAATTTTTGCCTTAGTCTTTACTGGGCGGCACTGCAAGGGAGAGGAAACATAGAAACATAGAATTTGATGGCAGATAAGGACCGCTTGGCCCACCCAGTCTGCCCATTTCCTACCTAATGGATAAGCTGCAGATCCTAGTTAATCAGCAGCCTACATCTTCCTACCCCCACCCCTAGAATTGCCTTATGACTGTCCCATGCATGCTTGAATCCCACCACTGTTTTTGACTCCACAACCTCCTCCAAAAGGCCATTCCATGCATCCACAACCCTCTCTGTGAAAAATACTTCCTTAAATTACCTCTGAGCCGCACCCCCATCTTCAAATTGTGCCCCTTGTTCTTGCACACCTCTTTTTGAAAGATGCTACCTCTTGGACTTTGTTGATTCCTTGAGGTACTTGAAAGTTTCTATCATGTCCCCCCTCTCCTCCTTTTCTTGAGGCTATATATATTAAGCTCCTTAAGTCTCTCTTTATATGTCTTCTGGTGCAGACCCTGCACCATTTTAGTTCTCCCTCCTCTGGACAGCTTCCATCCTGTCTATGTCTTGCTGGAGATTGGGTCTCCAGAACTGCACGCAGTACTCACATGGGGTCTCACCAGCTGTCTGTACAGAGGAATAATAACTTCTTGTTTTCTACTGGTGATGCCTCTCCCTATGCATCCCAGTATCCCCCAACCCTCCTTGCTGCCCTCTCACATTGCTTCCCACCTTTAGGTCATCTGATATGACTACCCCAGGTCCCTTTCCATTTTTGTTGTTGTTAGTATCTCACCCCCAATGTGTACTCTTCCCTGGGTTTTTGTTTCCCAGGTGCATTACCTGCACTTCTTAGCATTGAATCTAAGCTGCCATACATTTGACCATTCCTCTAACTTTGCCAAGTCCCTTCTCATCCTTTCCACCCCACCTTGTACAGCAACTGTGTTGCAGATCTTGTGTCATCTGCAAAGAGACATACTTTTCCTTTCAGTCCCTCTGCAGTATCCATAAAGACATTGAAGAGGACCATCTAATACTGAACCCTGCGGTACCCCACTAGTAACCACCTTTCTTCAGTGGACTCCATTTACTATTACTTCTGTGTCCTATTCTCTAGCCAATTCTTTACCCAGGCTGTCATCTTGGGACCCACACCCAGGCTGGCTAACTTGTATATTAATCTTTGTGTGGGACTGTGTCAAATGCCTTGCTAAAGTCTAGGTTGGCCATTTCCACAGCCCTCCCTGATCTACTACTTTGGTCACCCAGTCAAAGAAATCTATCAGATTCATCTGGCGTGACCTTCCTGCTGTGAATCCATGCTGCCTTGGGTCCTGTGCCTCTGG
Organism: Neoceratodus forsteri; assembly: GCA_016271365.2. NCBI lineage: Eukaryota > Metazoa > Chordata > Ceratodontiformes > Ceratodontidae > Neoceratodus > Neoceratodus forsteri. The sequence continues at coordinate 94,601,075 of CM057451.1, forward strand.
CCTCTAGATACTCAACAGTTCTTTCCTTCAGAGTGATTCCATCATTTTCCCTATCACTGAGGTTAAACTAACAGGTCTGTAGTTTCCTGCTTCTGCCTTGCTCCCACTTTGTGAAGGGAATAACATCTGCCCTCCTCCAGTCCTCGGTACCACCCCATCCTCCCATGATTTGTTAAAGAGGGTAGTCAGTGGTGTCACTAGTTTTACCCTTAGTTCTTTTTAGGATTCTGGGATGAGTCCCATCAGGCCCCATTGCTTTGTCCACTTTCAGTTTTAAGAGTTCTTTCAGTACCCTTTCTTCTGTAAATGGGCTGGTATCAACTTCTGTATCCAGAGTGTTTCTATTGTTTGTTTTAGGTACCTCCCTCTTCATTTGTAAATACTGAGCAAAAATATTTGTTTAGTATCTCTGCTCTTACAGTCACCCTCTACCCAACCCTTCCCTTTATTAAGCCTCACTATCCCTCCATTGGTCTTCCTTCGCCCTGGCGGACCTTTTGATTCCTCCTGCAGTCTGGGTGAGTGTCTCATGACTGGAGGATGGTCTATATTGTGCCTATACACAAGGGTGGCTCGCGAGAGGAGCCGGAAACTATAGGCCAGTTAGCCTGACATTGGTAGTGGGCAAAGTGATGGAGGTCATCCTGAAGGAGAGGCTGGAGGGGCTTCTGAAGGCACAGGATCACTAGATGATCACCAGCGCGCTTTGTTAAGGCAGATCATGTCAGATCAACCTGGTGGAGTTTTATGAGGGGTGACGAGTGTGCTGGATCAGGGCAGGAGCCAGTGGACATCCTCTTTCTGGACTTCAGCCAGACATTTGACTCTGTCCACATCCCAGGCTACTGAGGAAGCTGGATGATATGGGGTGGAGGGCCAGATGGTCAGGTGAATAGGAAACTGGCGAGCACGGCATGTACAGAAGGTGAGGGTGGGGATATCATCCTCCAGGAGAGTCATTAGCGGGGTCCCACAGGATAGTGCTGGACTCCTGTTTAACACCTATATCTCAGACATCAGAACAGTATCAGGAGCAGGATGAGCCTCTTTGCCAATGACTCAAGCTGTGGGTGGTGGTGGTAGGGGGAGGGAAGCTGGCTCTCAGGAGGACCTGGAGACCCTGGGGAGGTGGTCACAAGCCTGGAAACTAAAGTTTAATGCTGGGAAATGTAGGGTTTTGCACCTGGGGCCAAAACCTTGCTCATGTATACATCTTGGGGAGGCACTGCAGGTTTCTAGGGGAGAAGGATCTCAGGGTGGTGGTGGTGGTGGATGCAAAATGAATAACTCAGAGCAGTGTAGAGAGGTTGTGGCCCAAGCAAATAAAATGCTGGGGTGCATAGCCAGGGATAACCTCAAGGAGTTGAGGGGTTGCTCCTTCTGCTGAACAATTGCCTGGTTAGGCCACACCTTGAATACTGCGTGCAGTTTGGCATCCTACTTAAGAGGGACATTGCTCTACTGGAGAGGGTACAGAGGAGGGCAACCAGGATGATACTGGGGCTGGGGAAAAGCCCTATGAGGAGAGACTGGAGAAGATCTTCTTGTACTTGCTGGAGAGAGAGAACAGCGGGGGATATGATAGAGGTTTTCAAATATCTCAAAGGAATGAATAGAGTACCCTCAAGGGGTGCTTCAGCTGAGAGGTAGGGGCCACCAGGGGACACTCAATGAAGCTGGATGGGGAGTCTGATGGGAAACAAGGAGATGCTACTTCACTGAGAGGGTGGTGGTGGAGCCCTGGAATGAGCTGCTCTGAGAGGTGGTGGCTGCTACAACTGTGAAGGGGTTCAAGAAAGGCTGGGATAGGTATAGGGAGAGTGCATCCCAGAGCCCACTGGGAAGGGAGACCTTGTGGGAGGGGCTAAAAGCGGTGCCCTGGGAGGCACTGAGCATCGAGCAGACTCGAAAGACCATAGGGCCTAGTCTGCTGGCTTCTTAGTATGTAAAATGAAGAAGTCTACTTTTTATGAAACAAACTGTAGTCCAGAGGTATTAAATCTTCTATGAGCTTCCTGCCAAACTCAGAGTTTTTTTTTTTTTATGGAGACAGTCTGTTTTTTAACTCTCCAAAAGAGGCCCTTGAAATTAAAAATAGACTTCTGGACACTTTTGGTACATAAAACAGACTTTATGGCTCTACAGCCGTTTTTGAAAAATTAAGTTTTATTTTCTCTCTGAGGATTATTAAGTTAGTTATTACCAGCTTTGTAATATATTTTTAAAAGGAAGATCTGGGATCAGGTGGGGAGGGAGCAGGAATTTCCTAACAGGTTAAAAGTTAGCAGTTGGCGGCCGGTGGCGCAGAGGGTTGAGGCGTTGGCGCTCATCTCATCGCCCGGCGACCTGGACGAGAGCGGACTCAGGTCGTGAGAGACTGAGGCGGGAGAGGATCGAGCGTCCGTAGGGCTGCTCTCTCTCCCGGGTGGGTAGTGGGTCTGTCGCGACAGCAGCGGCCCCTGGTGGAGACCAGGAGCACTGCTGATGCATACAAGAAAGAAAGGGGGAACCAGAAAAGTGGAAATACCGCCTCACGGTAACCGGATGACGGCTGCCCGGTGCTCTGAGGCCAGCAAGGGTCCTTCTGAGCTCTCCACCTCAGCAGCATCCCAGGGCTAAAGTAGGAGTGCTGGCCTCCTCCTTGGCTGATGCCTTCCCTCTCGGAGGAGGGGACCCATCCGGCGAAGGGTTACATCGGATCACCCTGGGGGTCGGCTGCGATATGAAGTGGGAGTCTCGGGGATGGATGGGTCAGAGGTCAGCCCTGGCAGCCTGAAGGAGTGGCTGCTGTGGGGCATGTAGGGGGTAGAAACAGATAATGCAAAAAGTTAGTAGTTCAGCTGAACTGTATATTAAAATTGAAAAGGAAGAGTGGCTGGGTAGACGCCTATTGTGTTCTAGTTTAGTTTTTTCAGTTATTAATATTCTTTCTTTTTTAGCTAAAGAGGGTGGATGCGTGTGATAGTTAGGAACTTTATAAGAGGTCAAATATACAGAATGAAACTACTATTGATCAGTTTCTTACAGCAGATTAAGAAGATTATCAATATTAAGAGTACTCTATGTAACATAAAGTCTAATCAAAATATTTCAAAGAATGGCTAACTATAATAAAACAATTAAATGTGCCACCTTTAATGTTAATGGCTTAAATTTACCAATAAAAAGAGCCCAAGTACTGGTATATTTAAATAAGATTAGAGCTGAGATTGTAGCGCTCCAGGAGACAGATTTAGAACTTACGAGGCTAAAAGTTAAAATGGAATTGGATAGCGGTTACATACTCTTCCACAGGAACCAGAAAAGTTCTAGGTGCCACTTCAAATAAGGAAAAATAATAATTTTAAATTTCATAATACTTGGATAGATCAAGATTGCCAGATTGTATTAGTTGAAGGAGCCTTCAGGGAACTATACTGACAACTGGCTTACTATATGCCCCTTTGATAAATACTCAGATTACTTAGGAAAGGTAACACAAGGATTAATTAAAATAGATGCAGAGAATCTTATCCCCATGGGAGATTATAATATACTATTAGATACTTCTGTGGATAAAGTACATCTGTGACTAACAATAATAAAAGAATATCAAGGGTTTTAAAAATGTCTTCAATCAACATGAATTAGTTGATGCTTGGCATCTGAAACCCCTTTACTCAAAAATATACTCAGTCTGACAAAAAAAATGGTTTCACTCATATAGATTATATCTTTGCATCGAAATCTCTGGTTACTAACATTTTTACAACTTCAGTTAACTCTGTTATCAGATCATGAAGTGGTAGAAGCAATATTAATTCTAAAAGAGCAAAAGTCTAAAATCCGTGGTTGGTGTTTTAATAATGAGTTATTAAAAATCCCTGAACATTGGCAGAAAATTTGTGATGCTATCAAAGATTACTGGTATTTCAATTACTCAGCAACATGGTTTTATTTCAGGCAGAACTATCTCTCAAGCTGTCAGGAAGGTCCAGTTATTTGAATATGTCAGAACTTTTCCAGAGAAATACTATGCCTTGGCAATTTGACACTAGTTAAGCATCTGATCTAGTGAATCGCATATATATGGAAAAGATTCTAGATAAATGGGGTATACCACTGGTGCTGCAGAAAACAATAATACAGCTATAGGGCCCTAGAGCTCAGTTTCTGGCTAGTAATAGTTTGACTGAGAGTATACATATGTTGAAAGGAGTATGGTAGGGTTGTCCCCCCTCTCTCCTATGATTTTTGCGTTATCTCTAGAACCACTATTGAAGGCAACTGGAGGAACAGGAACATCCACGGTATAAGACTAAGAGGAGAAGAAATTAAATTAAGTGTATATGCAGATGATATGTTACTTCTGTTTAAAGACATTACTTCCTCAATCCTGCTTTACTAAGTGAATTCAACGTCCTCTCAGTCTGAAGGATATTTTTTATTTTTTTATTTATTTATTCAATCTAGGATTACAAGTACCTTTGGCGCAAGCAGCTCATTTACAAAGTTTCACGTCAATGGGGGCACAGATAATATAAACTGACTCAACTAAATCTGTTATTATGCAGATTTCCCAAGGTGACAGTGATGCTGAATATTCTAATTTAAAACATTTTAAAAGGACACTCAAACATTTAGATATCACGTTAGCAAATCCATCTAATAGTATTAAAGTAAATCACGGTATTGTCAAGGAAAAATTAGAAATAAACTCTTGGACTGGCAAAATTTATCACTATCACTTTGGGGTTGTGTAGAAGATTTTAAAATGACGGCCCTTCCTCAGCTTATTTTTGTTATCCGGCTACATATGGAGCACCTGATGTCAAACAGTTCCATGAATTTAAAACAAATGTTTACCAAATTCCTATGGAAAGGTGGGAGGCCAAGAATTGCCAGTAGTTTTACATCTGCAAACAGGTTACAGGAGAGCTTTGGCTGTTCTGACCATACAAATATTACTTAGCTCAAATATTCTCAACTGTTTGGCGATGGGCCTTGGTGTCCAGTAAGGAACAAGATATTGCACAGGCTTTAACAGATAAAATCCAAGCCAACAGTCATGTTGATTCAATTCTTTATCAATATAATTGTAAGGGTCTTAAAGAAGCCATTTATTAACATATTTTGCAATTCATTTGAAAACTGCCTTATCCTATTTAGGAAAGAGAACATCTATGGTAGCATGCTAATTTGCATGCAAACAATTTGTTTTCCGTTTATGGTGGTAAGATATTACTTGGAATATTGAGTCAGAGACAGATTAATAAATTGATAGATATTATTAAAGGGATAATATAATTTCTTATACTGAATTATTAGGTATTGTTTTCAAAATATGAATTGCAAATTTTCTATACTACAATATATTATGTAATGCATTTAAGAATTGTTAAAATCACTAACATTTCTAAATCTAATTTACAGTATAGATTAGATATCACAAACAAATGGCTGGGAAACTATAAGACTAAAACAATCTTAAAATTCTATAAAATGTTTATTAATAATGGTCTGCTTTCTTGGAAAGAAATACATACTAAATGGGAAAAGGATCTTATTGGCTAGTCTCAGGATTTTAACTAGTGGAGGATCACATTGATGGCAATAAAATATATATTTCAGCAAAACAAAACTATACAGATTAAAGTTATTCATCAAGTTTACATAACACTCAAAAATTAAAACCAAGTTAATTCAAACTACTCAGAATTGTGTTGGCATGGATATGGTTCTTCTGATTTATTTCATAATTTGTGCAGCTGGGCCTTAATCTTAAAATAGTGGCACAAATTGGTGGTACTCAGTCAGTTACTGGACACCAATATCCCATGGCATCCAGATATTGTATTACTCAATAATTTCAGTACAATAAAATTGTCTAACACTCATGAGAGGGTATTAAGCATTAGCACAATGACTTCAAAAATAATTATTATGGAATACTGGAATAGCCAGAGTCTCCACAGAATTTTGAACAAAGATGCTGGCACAAAACAAAAAGCACTGCTCTTTGTAAGATTATGTATCGGATAGAGTACCTGGAGGATTTTACAACTTCCATGGAAAGAGCTAATGAGTCTATTTTCACCATTAGTTCATATTACTTAGATTATTATTATTTTGTTGAATAATAAATTAAATGATATAAATGATTTAGGTTAAATATCCTATGATAACCCATTTTTCTACTTTTTCTTTCTTTTGATGGCTTTATTATTATATTTTCTGTTAATCATAACACTTCTTGTGTAAATTATCTAAGTTCATTTTTATTATTGTCTTAAATAAAGTATATTTAAAAAAAAAGATGATGGCGGAGCACTGGACAGGGCCAGAATAGCTCTGAGGCAAAAAGCTAGCTAAAACAAATGCACAGTACAGCTTGCAAGACAGCAGCATTTGTGTAAATAGTGCCTTTTTGGAATTTTCCCCTACAAACTAGCAATTAGACTATTAGAAACATAGACAATGTCAGCAGAAACAAAGGCTGATGGTACATCCAGTCTGCCCATCATTCCCTATCTATCCCCAGGACCTAATTGTTATCCATGGTAGTAACCTTCACTATCCTCCCCATCTCCTCCTCCCACTACTGTTAACCCTAGTTGCCACTATAGCCTTCCTCTGTCCCAACTGTGCTTGAAACCATCTACTGTTTTGGCTCCCAACACTTTGGCAGGCAAGCTGTTCCAAGGTTCCACTATATTGTATGTAAATTAATCACAATAACACCCTCATAGCCAGCCCAGTGGTGCTGAGGGTTGAGGTGCCAGGCCACACCTCATGTTATGCCAGCGACCCAGGGTCAGGAGTGACCTTGGGCACTGGATAGTTGGCAGGTGGAGGAGGATTGATCATCCCCAGGACTGCTCTCCTCCTCCAGGGTGGGTGGGGAGAACACTGCAGTCACATTGGCTCCTGGTGGTGGCTGGGGGTGCATGCCATGGTTCAAGATGTGGGAGGCATGGATGATGTTGGATGCACCGTGTGCTGATGTGTGTATGACAGGCATCGTTGGCATCATTGCACATCCATGATGAGGTGTAGGGAAGGTCATGCTGAAAAAATCCTCCATGCACACAATGGCGCTGTTTCATGGCGCTATGACAGATGCACCCCAGGTAGCTTCCTGGTGTCTGCCCTTGGCCTTCAGCGGTGTGCGGAAGTCCGCACCTAATGTGAGAGTTGGGAGGGTGAGGCATAGGGGTGAAGAGCCCTGGTTGCAGCAGGGGTGGGGCTGATGACACAGTTGGATGGGGAACCATAGGTACAATCCCCAGCTGAGGAATAATAAAGAATATAGATTAAAAAAAAAAACAACAACAATACCCTCTTATGTAGGGATTTGAAGGATACCCCAAATTGGGTTAACCATCTTTGGGTTCACCTTGGGCCATCAACAATTCCCAGCCAGGTGTTAATCCCTGAGAATGCCTGCTTATGTGGGCATTATTGCTTAATTCTGTGGCCCTGTGCAATATACCACTGGTCACCAAGGCTCTTAAAGAGAGGCTGTGGTCCCAAATATAAATAATCCCAGGTGTCCTCGGCAGACTCCAGTTACCCAACATATGAAATCAAATTGAACGTTAAACAATTATTGTCTTTATTAAAGACTCCTACACAGCCAGAAAATGCAGCAGCTGCTACAGAAACACCTGATTAGGGCTTTTAACAACATACTACATTTTCATTTACCTGCTGCATTGTGATTTAATTCACAGACCAGCTCCATCCATAATGGCTGCAGAGCCACAGACAGCCATCTTGGCACCTGTGTGGCTTCCGCCATGCAGGTTATGGCAGAGCTGGTAGCCCTCATTAGCATAACCTGCACTGCAGAAGCTGCCCAGGGTGCATGAGATGGCCACCTGTGGCTCTGGAGCCATAACTGATGGAGCAGGTCTTTGAATTAAAATCACAATGCAGCAGGCACATGAAAATTTAGTTTAATGTTAAAAGCTCTAATCAGGCATTTCCTGCAGCTGCTGCACTCTACCTGTGTAGGAGTTTCCGATAATAAGGATACAGTAACTGGTGAGAAAATTTGCCATAATAACCAGCCTGTTATTATGGCAGACGCTGCTGCCTCATGCTGTGTGTGAGCTCCATTCTCACAGCTGCACAGCTGCTGTCACTTTCACTTCACTCTGTGGCTGTCAGAATGGGCGCTCATATCACAAACAGGTGTAAAATCAGAGACTACAGACAAAACAAAAGTCAAACAGACTTTCTTTTCAAAGAATCTAAATGTTAACATCACTGAGGCATAAGCAGTGCACACAGGGCACGTGAGATGTTTGTAAAGTTCATGTTACTGTTATGTATTGTTATGTTTTGTGTCAGGCGTGGCTGAAAGGCTGTGCCCAGACCACTTCCTGGTAAAAATTAAAAAGCAAAAATCAAACATTTCTAAGTAAAATGTTTTAAAAATCAGCTTTTTGGCCATTTCTCAGACCACTGTTCACCTGGTTTGCAGTTTTTAATTCTCCTTAATTCACCTTGATTCTCTGTTACCTGTAAAGTGTTCCTGTAAAGGTCATTCAGTAAATTTGTTTCAAAATACATGCTCCACTTCTGTTGTTAATGATCAAACATCCAGTGTTGGAACCTACTAGAGCCATGCCTTCTTACTTATTGTGGGTAAGTTTTTATAGTATCTGGCGGAAAAAAAATTGCTCACCAGAAAGTATAAAAGCGAATGCATGGATTGAAGTAAACAAGCAATAAACCACTCCAGGGTGTGGGTTATGCTGGGATTACTCACGCCTGGTGTGACCCATTGACCAAATTTGCACCGGCATGAGTAAATCCCAGCATATAACCCACACCCTGGATTGGTTTATTGCGATTATCTAATGGGTTGGAATGAAAGATTTAAAAACTATTAAATTGTTTATTTAAAAATACAATTTTTAATTGATTTCTATGTAATATCCTTCCTCTGTTTGCAAAATAGTTCCCTGTTGCTGGGTATACACACATACACACACACACACACACACACACACACACACACACACACACACCTATTCCTGCCTTTGCTTCTTCAGTGCTGTGTGTGTGATTTTCTTCATCAAAGACATCAGCAGTCTAGATCGTGGGATGTCAGCGAGATGGACTGAGAGACAGACTGACACTATCACGGTGAGGACAAACCCTATTCCTAAAAGTTAAATGGGATCTGAAGTTTTTTGAGGGGGTAATGGAATAGGAATTGGAAGCATGGGACTTACATTACAGGGACCAGGAGCTAAGGCAGCGCAACAGAGGCGGGAGGGAGTAACTTATACAGGAGCCAGCACTGACAGGAGGAAAGGACCATTAGAGGAGCTGCCACAGCATGGATATTTGGGTTAGGCGGGTGGTTAAACAGTTGGTGTCACATTTTTTATACTGGCTATGTTATGCTTCAGTTGGAAATGCGTTGCTTTTTTAAAAAGAGGGCTAAAACTGAGAAATCACTGCTGAAAACCCGAAAGAGTGACGCACATGCCCAATATCACGGCTTGGCTTTTCTGGTCATGATTTCTGTATGTTTTCAGCCACATTTTTGAAAAACAAACACCTTTTGACTCGAGCATTCCAGAAACAGTTAAAATAGATGATTACTTAAGGGTAATGGTGCAAGCCAAATAGGGCGCTAATGGGGCTTCAGTGCTGTGGTGGCTGGCGCACTGTCTCTAAGTTCAGAAATGGCTTTTTTCTCAGTGGGTTATATAGATTTCTAAATGATGGGGCTGACGAGGATGGCTGGATCTTTACTTGTGAGTTATACTGGGATTTGGAGGGAGTATAGTACAGTGGTTTAAGGCTCTGAGCTGTAAACCTAGAGACTTGGGTTTGAATCCAACAGCCCCCACTCGCATACTCTGTGACCCTGAGCAAGTCACTTAACTTCCTTGTGCTCCCAGGTCGCACCTGGAAACAAGCTTCAGCTTAGTGTGCCTCTCCTGGTTAAACAATTTCCCTTCCCATTTACTCACGGGTAAGACCCAGCCAGCCAACCATGTTTTTAGTTGCAGAAGTCCCATTGTATAATCAAATTTAATACACACCCTCTGTGTCTGATGTTAAATAAACCTCTTGAGAGTCATTCTTGGGGTTTACATAGCATCACACACTTCAGGTGTGTATTAAATTCTCATAATACTGTACTCTCCACCCGTGCATTATTCTCTATATACAGTAGCTATAAAAGGTATCTTTGTCCTTTCCACATCAGCTTGTCCTGATGCTATTCAGAGCTGAGGTCTGATCCCTCTGACTGTGACATTGTGAGTCATTGTTATGGAGCTGATTGTGATGCTAAAGTAACTACATCATACCTGATAAAAGGGTATGGTGCTTCTCTGGAGGGTCAGTGTAAATTTAAACTTAATACTTGACAGGGTGTTACATATTATGGAGTACTATCATGTCTTAAGTGTGCGAGAGGCATGAGGCAAAGCCAAGTGCCTTCAATCACTCTAGAAATGATGACAGCACATAATGTATAACACACCCAGTAGTATGTCATTGCAACCGAGAAAGTATGTAAAAGCAATAATTTCAAGTGGTGCACTTACACCACCATGTTTGTTACAGATACCATAGTGCACCACCATCTTTTTAAATGGGACTCCCCTGAACCCTCCAACACACACACATACACTCATGCATGCACATATATACCAATAAGGCCAGCCCGGTTGTAATTCTTGGTCAGATCCATTTTCTTTTTAAGAAAGAATTTGGCAAGTGTCCAACAGTCTTTTATGACCTAACGTTATGATTAAGACAGGTGGAATTTTAAAATCCCATCAAAAGGTGATTTCACTGTGTCACTGTGGAAACAAGTTTCAGAGGAGATTTGAAAATGACACCTGCCATGTTCAGGAAGTGGGTAACTACAGGGATATGTAGAACATTAGGGGCTAAAATCTGCAAAAATTAAAGTTATGAGTAAATGTTGTAACAATTTGTTTCCTCATAACTTAGTTGGTTTCACATTTTGACCCCAAATTTTCAACATAATCTTTTATGACTACTCCTTCTGAAAAGGATAGGTGTTATTTATAAAACAATGGCTGAAACATCATTTTGCACCGTAAGTGTTAAAACACATTTTAGGTAGGATTTGAGAAATGACAGCTGTCACATTCATGCCGTGAGAAAATGGCTATGTTGAAAAGTTGGGGTAAAAATATTGAAAATTACCACAGTTACAAGAGTGCATTGACAAATTGCAATGCAGACTCATGGCTTTGTTGTTTTCTTATATTTTTACCCCATATTTTCAACATACCTTCTCATGACCTCACTTAGCCTTCTTATAGCCCACCTCATGAATAAGAATGGAATCATTTTCAAATCCTGCCCAAAAGGTGATTTTGCACCACAAGTGTGAGAACACATTTTGGGCATGATTCAAAACATTTATAAGGAGCTCTGAAGAAATGGCTATGTTGAACATTTGGGGTCAAAATATTGAAAATTACCAAAGTAAGAGCCTGGGTTCATAAATTTCAATGTAGGCTCATAACTTTGTTTTGTTTTTATATTTGACTCAGATTTTCAAAATAGCCTACTTATAACCCCACTTCACGAACAAGGGCAGAGAAATTTTCAACTCCTGTCCAAAAGGTAATATCACTTTGGACGTGAAACACATTTTGGCCAGGATTTGAAAGATGTATTTATTTAAATTTTGATGACCTGGTGGGTCTTCTGAGACAGTCAAGTCCCTTTTTCAGGGTGACTTGGGGACCAAATGTTCCCAGCATAAGAAAACAGTACAGCTACAGATAATTATGTACAAATATCATTGGACAGTTACATACATTCATGGACTAAACTAGCCATCCGTTCATTGGGAGGCGGTACAAATTACAGATGTCAATATTAACATAGGTGAACAAACAGTAAGGTTGATATGAGCATAAAGTATAATAGTAGTAGAGTCAATTAGTGCATAAGTGCAGAGTATAGACAATCGCTGTGAACAGGCGCATAGCCCTAGACAATGATCATACACACCAGGACAGTATAGGCAGCAGGTGAAGAAGTTTAGAAAGATTAGGTACAGTTCCCAAATGACAGCTGTCACATTCATGAGGTGCTGTGAAGAAATGGCTATGTTGAAAATTTGGGTCAGAATATTGAAAAGTACCAAAGTTATAAGCCTGCGTTCATAAATTTCAATGTAGATTCATGACTTTGTTGTTTTTAATATTTTACCCCAAACCTTCTACAAAGCCTTCTTATGACACCACCTCATGAACAAGGTGGAGAAAATCTTCAACTCCTGTCAAAGGTGATTTCACACAGTGACCACAAAATCACTTCTCAGGACAGATTTACCTAATTTCACTGCCACTGTTCATGAGGTGGGGTCCCAAAAGGCATGTTGAAAATCTGGGGCAAAAATATTCAAAAATGACCAAGTTATGCTACTAAGTTCAAAACCCCATCGAAATACATTGAACTGTATACCTGATTTCCTCAGTTTGTGGTCCAGCGTTGAAGAGTGAAGATGTATCTGTGGTCCAGACAGGATTATGGTGTTGGACTCCCACTGGGTAAGTAAGGGCTTGGAGGGAGGTGTGATGAATAGGAGGGTCAGGTAGGGGGACTAACAATGGTGGCTGCAATAGACATTGATGGACAGTTTTCTTTTTACAGGGTATGTTAAAATAAATACTAGGAATGGTTTTCTTTATTTCAGGTGGTGACACTTGAAGATTGAGCACCCCATGTCAGTGCTAAATTTGTGTGTGTGGGTGGGTACTGAGTGGGAGGGTTGCGTGGGGAACTAACAGCACCGGCCTCAACAGACATCAATGGACAGTTTTCTTTTTACAGGGTAAATTTAATTAAAGGAGAAAAAACAACAAGGAACAGTTTCTTTATTTCAGATGGTGACACTGGGAATAGGCACCCCCAGTGTCAGTGTTATGTTGTGGGGAGGGCGTGGGTGCTGGGTGGGAAGGTCAGGTGGGGAACACTAAGGGCAGCAATGGCAACAACAGTCATCGATGGATGGTTGTTACAAGGTGTGTAATTTAGCCTTGTCAGGCTGATCAGCTGTGCTTGCTGAGCAGTGTAGATCAAAGGAAAGAACCAATCTATGAGTGGGTCAGCTCTCTCTTTGAACTACACAAAGTTTCCACCAGCAAGCCAGAACAGTGTTCGATCACCCTGGCTGATGATTGGTGTGACACTGACAAGCCCCTTGCAGACCTTTCTGCATTGGACTGACAGTATCACACCCCTCAAAAGTCACTCTCCTAACAAAATGTTCAGCAAGTGTCTGCGCACGGTGAGCGTAAAAGAGACTCATAAGAGAAATGAAAGAAACATAGAAACACAGAAACTGATTGCAGAAAAAGGCCCACTGGCCCATTTAGTCTGCCTGGCCCTACCTAAAATATGATCTGAATGCCTCCTCCCTCCCCACCTCATGTCTTCCTCCCTGCCTACCAAGTCCAATACTGTACACATGTCCCACCCTCACTTGAATCCCTGCACTGATTCAGCATAGACCATTCACTCCAGCAGCCTGTTCCACTAATCCACCACCGTCTATATGCCTGGCAGAGCTTCAGGACTGGATGGCCTCCGCTGGCTGAGACAGAACCTGAATAAGACAGAGGTACTGGTGGTTGAGCCAGGTCATTTCAGGCCTGCAACACGGGCTGGGGCAACATCTGGGTAACACTTGATGGCTCCTGCTTACAGTTGCTGTGAAGGTTAAAACTCTGGATGGTCATAGTCATTGTGGACTACAGCTTACACTTGAACATCAAGTGTTGGCAGTGGTTCATAGTGTCTTTGCATCTTAGAAACATCTCTCAGATTAAACCTTACCTAGCACTGAATGACCTAAGACCTTAGTACAGGCCTTTGTGACATTGCGCTGGATTACTGCAATATTCTGTATCTTGGGCTATCAGCAGGTGTTATGTGCTGCTGAAGTCGGCATCAGATTAAAATGTGGTAGCCCGACTGTTTGTCAGAGCTTCCTGCTCTAACCATTTCATGCCAGTGTTCCTTGAACTGCACTGGTTGCCAGTTTAGTGGTGCATCACCATTAAGGTGGGCTGCCCACCTACAAAGCTCTACTTGGGATAGGCCGAGGTTATGTCTTAGAGCTCCTGATTTCTTATTGGCCAAAGTGCCCTCTCTAATTTGTTTACATGGTGTTTCCCATTTGTCCCTAGATCTAAACTGAGACAATCTGGGGACCAGGCATTTATCGATAGCTAATTACATGATGTACTACTATGCTATGTGCGTGGTCCAGAGTCCGCCACTGTCATGCACCTTGCTCCAGAGGTAGTCCCCTTCTTCTTCATCCCCTCCCGCCTACTTCTGTCCAACTTCCTGGGCTGAACTGGGAAGTCCTCTGTGGCAGTGGAGCAGTAGTAGTCCTAATGCCTGGCTAGCTCTGGTCAAGGCCCCAATTTCTCAGCAGCAATTTTGGTTTAAGCTGAGCAGCAAGTCCCAGTTAACGCAGAACTTCTGTGACATTGGTTTCATATTTCTGTGGAAGTTCAGTGGTGGCAGTTGGTGACTTTGGCAACAACTAGGTGGGAGAAAACAATTTTGTTATGTATAGGGACCCACAATTTGCATCCTTGACTTTGACCCATAAGAAGTGTATTATAGCCCTTGCAGCCTCAGATTCCTCCTTATAGCATGGAGCTTCCTGCAGTTTAGGTAGCAGTCATGTTTTCAGGTAGCTTCTGGGTTACCACTATGTGTCAAACCCTGCCGCCACCCAGCATCAAGTAATATGTGCTGTTAATGGCACTGACCTTAACCAGACAGGGGTTGAATGTTTTCCAACAGCTGCTCTGTTTACCCTTAAGACCTTCCCTAGATGGGGATTATCAGCTTTCCCTACCCAAATAGTGATTTGTTCTTGTCCCATATAAGTTTGGCTGATTTCCATACAGTTGTTCTATTCCGTTCATGACCTACCCTAGATGAGGTGTGCCTACTAACTCCAGAGTTTCACCATTTCCAGAACAGTAGCCCTGAGAGAGTGTTTTTGCCACTCATGTACTGTAATAACGTCCACTTCCTAAGCTGTCTGAAGTATGCCAGTCCCCACACACTAAGGTGCTTACCACAATTACTAGGTAACATACAGAATGCAACACAGTAGTAGTAGCCCTTGGTGGGATGAACCAGTTTGATCTTACATGACTGCTGATGTGACCCAGTGGAAATGAACAGAATCTCCTGTGGACTTGCAGATACCCCTGGAGAGAAGGAAAGAAAGAGAGAGACCAAGGAAGAGTGAAGAAAAAATGTTGAGTGGATGGGAGAGAGAGAAAAGATGAATGTCAGACAGAAAAACCACACACTAGCTAACTAACCAGGTCATATAGCTGTTCTATTCAGCAGTTATTAGCAGGTAACGGGAGGAGGAGCATGCCTAGGAATATTGTGGGGAAAGTGGCATAAAACTCAGTGGAATTTCACTTTAGGATCAAAACAGAGACCAAAAGAGCTGATCCAGCTGTTCAAAATGCATCAGATAACCAGACATTACACCACATAGCTTCCTGAGGGACCCAGGTGGACAGAACCTGGTGCACTCATAGCTTGGCCCTGTAGCACTTCAGCATTTTACTACTGCTATGTAAGGGTGACATCTTGAACAAATGTGGTGTGGTCCCAAAATAGATGGGGTGAAGAACCTTTCAAGGCATTTGAGGTTAGCAGCCAAGGAACAACCCTGTTAGTAAATGGGATCCTAGATTTCAATGGACTGTGAAAGTTTGTGGAGAGAATATTGCCGTACTCTGCAAGTAGATATAACACATTTTGTTTCATTGTATTTCCTTTAACTGGGTTTTACTCAATAGTGTATTCCAATTATTACGAGAATAGACATAACTAGTATCACTTCATGTTGTTTTTTTTTATTTGCTTTTGCTGGTCACAATATGGCTGTTTGGCATGGGGCGATATGATTATTTCATACACTGAAATCCCAGTGGCTTTTCATGCCCCTACACCTAGTAAACCCTGAAAAAGTTAGAAGAAGGAGAAATGTACAGCTGTTTCTGTTACATAGACATTCAGTGTTGTATCACTAAACCTCACCTCACACTGATCATGAGATACTGAAGCACTAAATACTAGTGCACAGAACCTGAGGCCTACAGTAATTGTCATACTTTCTCTTTGGTTCAGGTGCGGTGAACAGTCAAAATGGCAGAAGTGACCCCAAGCGTTCTAGCTGTATTTCATGATTACATTAAGGTAAAGCCTTTAGTCAATGAAGCCAACCAGATGAGCAAGGAGCTCAAAAGGTAATCAAAAATTAAATAGTTTGGTTTCAAAGTCACTTAATTTTTTAATGTATTTTAATGCTATAGTAGGGATTGGGGTACTCTGTTGTGAACTGCCTTACTATGCAACTCCTGCTGAAACAGATGAAATCCTCTTACTTAGGAAAAGGAGTTGCAGGACTAAATCAGACAAAGTGGTTCTTTGAGTCTATCCCTGTCCTTATGACAGCACATTCCAAAATTAGTTCATGCATTTCGGTTGTGCATAAAGTGGTATAATACTACTGTTATGGGTCCTGGCTCAAAGGAGAAAAAGCCTTTGAGAATCTGAGGCCCCAGCAGTACAACCTGTTCTTCCCAGACACCTACTTCATCTGAACCAACGTGACCCTTATACCCACCACCCCTGCTCTATCCCCCTATCTCATATTCCCCAGATTTTCTATCCTGCTATATTATTATGCAATAGGAATTTAACTGAACTTGCTTTAAAAAGCTCTATGCTGCTTGTCTCTACTGCATACTTTAAAACTTGTTGCATAATCTCACTACTCTCTCAGTAAAAGAAAGTATTGCCTTATCCCCCTTCATCAAAGATTATGCTGCCTGATCTTACTGTGTTTGGTCAGCTTAAATCAAAACTGTAACATCAGTGAACATTATCTGTACCATGTAGGATCTTAAACAACATAATCATGTCTCCTTACATGCCCCCTTCCCTAGTGTGGACATCCTTTTCTACAGTATCATATGAAACATTTTTTCCTCAGTCTTTTATCCCAGCCACCACCTCTCCAGCCTTGGGGTCTGGGGATGTGCCCTTGTAGTAACCAGCTTAACCACCACCAGCCCCCACCTCCTTGATGGTAGGGGATGCATGTTGCAGGATCCAAGGCAGCCACTAACTGTCAGCATGGTGGATGCAGCATGGTTTTAGTACCTATTTTCTCCTCCCACCTTTCTGGTGTCAGGTATAGCCTCTGTCTCCTCTGACATTGCTGTGCATGCTATGTTCAAGCACCACCATTTGTGAGGAGCTGGCCCCTTGGCCCACTACGTGGAGGCCAAATCCCAACTGTCTTCCTCCCTCAGCTGGCTAGGGTTGACCTCGGCAGCACACCCCAGTTCTGGCTGCATCCTATTCTTTTTTATCATGCCATATTTTCTCCTCGAGCAGTCACTGACCTGCCTATCTCCAGCCACCGCTCCAGCTCCACCTCCGATCCTGAAGTCTGCATGCCCAGCTGGCATATGCAGCTCTGCCTTGAGAGAGGGCACACCCATTGCCCCTCGCCAGGCCGAGGAACCATTACTGTCATCGCTATCCAGGCATCTTTGGCTGGTGGAGGCGGCTATCAAGCTGCCTCAGCCCGTACTGGTCCATTTCCATTTTCTCTGTCCCCAGGGGGTGAACATGCAGTGGCGTCCAAGCACGTGCGTGCCGATGTCTGTCATACCCCCTGTATTTGTGCCTGATCTTGCAGTGCCCTGATCATCACCAGTGGCCGCTGCAGAGCCGATAGCACCCAGGGTCCCTCCTCGGGGATAGGAGAGTGGTCCATCGGATGCTCAATCCTATCCTCCCCCTCCCACTGACCCCTGATGTCCGGGCTCCGTCCGAACCGGGTCACCAGCATGGTGCGTGTGGCATCCAGCGCCTCAACCCTCAGTGCCACCGGCCGGCCACTGCATCCTATTCTGGCTCCTGAGTCTGTTACCAAACTTGGGTCTTCAGCACAGAAGAACACTGGGCCATCAGGCAGCCCCACTTATGGCACTCTTAATTTATTATTATTTTAAGTTTAGTCACTAGATCCTTTGATACGTATAGAAGGCAATACCCAGTCAACTGTACTGAGGCTACTTTAAGATACATTTCATTGTAAAGGTCCAACTTTCGTGTAGCTTTTTGCATACTAGTGTATGTGGGTAGGCAGTACTGTATAGCCTAGAGATGGGGTCACAACGTTATAAATCTGGAGCTCAAGGTTCTAGTTCCATCACTGCTTACACAATGTGGGACCTTGAGCAAGTCATATCCTTCCTCTGCTTAACATCCTCTCTCGCATTCTCATTGTGTGTAACCTCCAGGACTTTCTTTACCCTCCCAATCTCACATTCTCTTTGCATGTCATAACTTGCAAAACACTCTGGGATACAGTGCACATGAAAGACAACACAATATATAACTGAGAGCTGCATCAGTGATAGACTTTGATTCTGAAGTGACCCTAAGCAGACTTGGTGTTGGTGCATCACCTACCCAGATCCACCACTTATGGTGGGTCCTGACAGTTAAAAAGGATGGTTAATTGGCTTTGTGACTCTTCATAACTGGCACCCCTAAGCAGCTACCCAGTTTGCCTATCCTTAAGGCTGGCTCTGGGCCCCATACACAATCACAAACTACTGGCACTAAGTACTTTCAGTGACCACTTGTCACCAGTTGCCTTGCCCTGTGCAGTCACTAAAAGTGAATTACAACCACATGGATTGGGGAGGTGACTGCTAAGGAAATTTTGGGACTGGCAGGGTAGTGAGCTACTGAGCTATACTCAGTCACTTGCCAGTCCCTACACCCCTGGTCAGAAGTCACAGTGCCACCATGCTCTTTAGAATTATTACAAGAAGTTCTACCAGAAAGGAGCTTGTGAAACAGAACCATCTGCTGACCATCAGTAATGAGGTACAGGGCTAGAGAGGTGGGACCACTGAATACCGGAGATGGTCATTGTTGCTGGAGTGCTGTGGAGGTAGCGGGCCAATAAATGACTATGGATCAGTGGTGTAGATAGGAAAATACCATTTGTAAGCCAGAACCCTTTTGGTGGCAATTTGCCACCCTCCTCCATGTAGACATGCCCACATTTGTTAAACAGATCACTTGTTAATTCCCCAATATTGTACTTCAGGAACATAATAAGAGCAAAAAACAACCACCAGTAATTAATCATTCATACTACAACACCACTAGGGATGGATTTCATAGAGTAACCAAAATCAGTGGCCAATGCCCAGAATGCTGTACCCTTCTCTGACTTGAGAGCCATGGCTTACTTAGCATATGCATTCCTGCACCTATGCTATGGATGGAATGGACACCAACCCACAAGTAGGCATCAAAACCAGTAGCACTATTATGGGGTAAAACACAATTATGGGGTAAAACCAGTAACACTGTGTAACCAGAGTTCTATTTATGGCACAGAGCCATATGACTGGTACTGTGCCATGCCCAGACGTGTCAATAGCTGCGGACCAGCATGTTAGTAGGTGCAAACCACTAACATGTGGATCAACACTTTACATTTATAGCCATGCAACAGTTCCACAGAAGAGACTCTACTCCTTATGTGAGAGTGCTATGGCTTTGTGCATAGAAGCAATGGTTGTTGCACTATGGGGTACCTGTTTGGCCTATGTATCACACTGTTTCTTGGGACCATGCATGGGGCCCCAAATTCCTTTCCTTCTTCCTAGAAGAATATGAAACACCAATCAAAGAGGACTGATGTTAGCCCTTTTGGGTGATTGGAACAAGAGAATATACTTCAGAACCTGTCCTAGGCATTATGGACCCTATTCTTGAAGGTTTGGCCATTTTGGTCTGTGGTATTAAGCAGCACAACTCCTCCATAAGAACTTTGAAAAGTATAATATTTGGGCATGATTTAGTCTATATATCGCATTAGTACTATATTTTTCTCCCCGTTAATTTATACTGTGGTATATAAAAGAAACAGGACCTTTGTTCCTTGGGTACTCATCAGCTCCTAGTGTTTATTCCTACCTGATATCATAATACTCTCCTGTGACATCATGGTTATTCTCATGGGAACAGACGGTGATGTTACAACAGAAGATTATGATATCGAGAGGGAATTAGCTGTAAGGACAAGGGAATTCTAGGGGATAAAGATCCTGGGCCCCATATTCAAAAGTCCCAGGCTGCATCGGCGACAGCGCCTGCTCCACATAACTGAGGCGTGCGGCACAAAAAATGGTATAGTCAGAAGATGTGCCATGGGATGCAATCACGCATGTCCAGCTGAATATCCTGAACATGCATGATTGCACAGTGGGAGATGTGCAGCGTGGCAGGTGACCTGAGCCCAATGCAGAGCATAGGAAATGTGCAATAGGCAGAGCCGCGTCGCGTGTGCAAAATTGCAGTATTAAGCCAGGATATGCAAATGACCTCATTGCACATTCTGAGCCTATTCTCCACATGCGCTGCTCATTACTGGAATGTATTCAGGCCATTTGCATACTCCAGACATGAGCAGTTCCAGCTTTGCAGGGCTGTTTCACCATCTGGAAGACATTATAGCGCAGTGGTTTAAGGCTCTGAGCTGCAAATCTGGAGACCTGGGTTTGAATACCACAGCCCCCACTTGCATACTGTGTGACCCTGAGCAAGTCACTTAACTTTCCTGTGCTCCCAGGTCACACCTGTAAACAAGCTTTCAACTTAAGTGTGCCATTCCTGGTTAAACAATTGAAAAAAACTCACAAAGGGAGGTACTGCAGCCTAGCAGGCAGATGAGATGGAATGTTTGTGTGTGGGTGGGTGGACTGCATTGGCTTGGATACAGTGCTGTTACCCATAGCCATGTACAGGGTCGGACTAGGGTACAGGGGGCCCACCTGGACAGTGGCCACAGTGGCCACAGGGGCCCACCTGGACAAGCAACAGGGAGGGCACAGGGTGACACATTCTGATCAGTATACCACATGCATGTGATACACCAGCTCTGTATACAGTGTACAGTTACCTGCAGTGCCTCACCCCCATGAGAGGAACATGATGATGACTGCAAGGAATGGCAATGTGCAGAGGGTGGCCAGGTACCCAAGTGGGTGGGTCCCAACTGTGTGCACTTATGGTGTACCACCATGGGTGTGTGCCACAGATCAGTCCCTGGCCCATGCCAGGTTGCCACTCAAACCATCAGGCTACCTGGGCACCATTGCCCCAGATGTCACCCTGGGTACATGCCACCACTGGATGGCACCCTGCAGGCCACATGGGTGCAGGCCATGGCCCCGGTACATGTGCTGCAGTGTGGCCATCTGCTCCGCTGGTGTGCTGGAGGGGCACCCGACAGCACTGGCATGTGGCAGCTGGGTGTCTATGTCCTGGGTGTGGTGTGTGGAGATGGCTCTCTGGGCAGTGCCCATGGTGTGCCAGCATCTGTGGCTTTGGGTACTTCCGTCCTGGCATGATTGCTGTGTATGGAACCTGGTGCGATCTGGTGCACCTCAAAGGAACTGTCTCAGGATGGCCTGTCTGCAGTTCATGACCTTCCTGTTGGTGGCTTGCCAATTTAGGCCTTCCTTTTGTCTGCCTAATTTTGCGCAGCACACTTCTGGGATGTGCAACAGATGCACCCACAGTTTGGCTAAATATATGGATGCATGGCATATTCATATACCCACCCCTTTTTGTGCAGCTTACATTATTTCAGCATGACTGCACATTCATATAATGAGATGCATCTCTCCTTTCAAATATTGCACTTCAGTGCATTTTCTGAGATGGGCCACCATCTCCATTTTGGGAAGCGATCTCCTTTGAATATGTGGGCCCCTATTTTGTGTAAATTTCCTTAATAATAAATGTGAGGAATGCAAAATCTATTGAAGATTGATGAAATACAAGCTGAACGGTTCCTGAATATTATGTTATAATAACTGGTGACTCCTATAATGAACAAATATGCACACCTGATAAAATGCTGTAATAACCTGCTGAATTCCATAATAACTTGCTAGCTGGTTGTTATAGCACTTTCCTTCTCGTTCACTCACTTCACTGAAGCGTGAAAAGCACAGTAGCTGGAGACCAGTTTTCACTCTCTGTCCCACAACAAAGTGCACTACCGCACTACATTACTGCCTTCCATCCCCAGGCAACGTCTCCATCGCAGCAGCCACCTAAACACGTTTTAATAAAAAGAAAAACCTGAAGCAGTGGTGGCTCACTGCAGTGGCTGCTCAGGGACACACTCGCTCCCAACACAAATATGACTTATGGGTTTTGTCTCTATAATTAACCTTGCACCAGTTATTATAAAATAATGCTTGCAAAATGTGTTGATAGAGGATTTTCACACTCTTGGTATGTGATAATCTCCTAAACCCCTCAAGCTTAGCTCTTGGGGCTTATGGATTATCACACACCTCGGGTGTGAAAATCCATAACACACACCTACACAGGCATTATTCTCTATTTCTAAAGCTTTCCAAGAGAGTTCAGCAGCCCTTTACATTATAACACACAGTGGATTGTAAATTAAGATTTCTCTGCTACCCACAGCCTTTAAAGGAACATTTAAAATATCTACTAATACCACGGTTCACATGCAGTACCCAGAATATCAGGCACAGAGGTCCACAGGGAGGGCTAAAAGCATCCATTGGACACTCTCCTTCCAGGGAGGAAGGGTTGGGCCTACATGCCACTCTTATAGCGACTCCTAGTGGTGGTGTGGTGGAGGCGCCATTAGGCGTGGATGACAATGCACCTCCAGGGACCCTCCTGGCCAGCCGCTGGTGTGAGCACCTGTGTTGTATGAGTGGGAGAAAAAGGAAAAATGTGCCCATCCATGGCTGCTCCAGATGATGGCTTTTGAGTGCATGTCCGCCAATCCCACTGACCTCTCACATCACTCGCATGTCCCCTCCAGCCATGGGCCATAGTGAGATGCTGCCTTCTCTCCTGCAGAGACAGAAGTGGAAGGTTCCTCAGAAAGGGTTACGCCCAGATCTAGGGGACCCATGGATGTTCTGGCAAGCCTTGAGGCATGTTACAGTGACAGGAGTGAGTCTGCGGTCATCAAGGGCTGCTCATAGGAGGCTCAAGATGCAAGAGAGAGCGAGAGAGCAAAGAGGCATGGGAGCTTGGTAGGAGGAAAAACAGATAATGCAAAACATATTTACTAACAAAAATACTCATCTAAAATCAGAATGGGTGTTTAAGTCCTATGCAATGTGAAACAAATGGCTGTGTTTAAATGAAGGTAAATCAAGGAACTGTAATAGATGCCATCTACTAAGAACTAAGCAATTTTTTGTAGCGTTATTTTTATCCTTTTGTAATTAATATATTTAGAAGTGCCTCCTTCACAGTGTGAAGCCTCAGTCTGTCCATATGGAGTGAGGGTAAATGGCAAGGTAAATTGTGAAGTGCACTGACATGAGGGGTGTGACCACAACTAGCTCCACTTTACTGATGCCGCTAATGCCAAAAGCATGCAAACATTTCTCTTTACTAGGACCTCAAGTTTGAATTGGAAGTAAAGAATTTAGCCTCTCAGACTCCAGAGGCCATGATCTAGAAAAGGAGATTATAGTGAAAGTGACCAATCAAATAACGAACCAGGTAAGTGGAACTTCATACCCAGTTAGACCAGTGTGCTACAAATGTTACTGTCTAAAAGCACTGTCTATGGATTTGTTATGGCCTCAGATATCAGGCTTCTAAGCCATACTGGCAAGCATTGTGGACTGTGTGCACTGGGTCCCATTAAAGGGATAAGACCAGCCAGCCCGTTGTGCCCCACAGCAGAGGCTGCCTGGCAATTAACAACAGATACACACACAAGCTTTTGATGTTAAAAGTGGACCAACAGTGCCACCCGATGGGCCAACAGGTAGTGCACTGAGTTCAGTGCAGGTGACCCGAGTTTGGAAGCGAGCTCGGGAAGCTGGTTGAGTGGTCCAGAGGCTGGGAAGCACTGCTGTTCAGCAGTGCTCCCAGCCCTGGGAGGGATGGCGTTGGGTTCTGCCACACTGGCAACCCTTGTGGTGTGTCAGGAGCTTGCTCCTCCACAGGGATGCCAGTGACAGGTTGAGGCCTATCAGAACTGCACCTGATACTGAGGAGGTGGGAGGAGAAAATACAGACAGGCTGTGACTGCAGCCTCAATGAAGCCCTGCCTGTCTGCCTCCAGCCCACACCATCACCTTGACCCTGCTGTCTGGGTGTGTGACTTTGTGGGGAGGGCAGCCCTCCCCTCTTGGCCCTGTCATGGGTGGCAATCCATGGGAGATTGTGTCAGGGTCTGGGGAGGTGGATGGCTGTTTGTGGACTGCAGGGACAGGTACAAGAGCTGCCTGCACCACAAGCTGAAAGGTAAAAAGCTTTGTCAAATCAAAAGTGGACCAACAGCAGGAGGCACTCTGGGATGGGAAACAGATCCCACCACCTGACCACTTCCACATGGGTGGAGTGAGAAAGTGACAGTCAGCAGGAGGTGGGATGGTACACTGGGAAGGGTGCAGTAGCATAATTTCACCAAAATCATAGGGTTGCAAAGTCGCATTTCTGTAGAATCATAGGGGTTACAAAACTCCTCCGACCACCAAATTTATATAAATAATTGCTAGGAACCCTTTAGGGGTTGCTATGGATATCCTAGTGCTTGCAAAGAAATGATAGGGATCTCAACCACAACCCTTACTGCCCCTAAATGACACCTCTGGAGGGGTCTCACTGAGTTGTGTGGATGGAAGGAGTACTCTCCTTAGAAACATAGATGATGATGGCAGAAAACAACCGATGGTCCATCCTGTCTGCTCATATTACCCTAGAAATGTTTTCCTCAATAAAATGTTATTATAAAATGGGATAAGAAAATCCTGTGTTGTGATTGGTTGTTACTTGTGCATGAAATCTGTTCAATGCACAGGTAAAACAAGATCTGGTGACAGCAACCGCAGCAGCAAAAATAGGTATCAGAGTGCCATTAGAACACTGAATTTTAAAATGCCACTATTTTTTTTATCATTACCGACCAACACACTTATTCAAACTGCCAGCCATCAATATCCATTTCTTCATAGTAGTACCCGTAGTGAAATGTAACAAGTTAAAAACAAAGGAAATCATTACAATTTTCTTTTTCTCACCTAATTGTAACTGCTTTCTCTCTGTCTGTTCAGGACTGTGGTAGTGGTCCAGTAGAATGCCAGCTCGGTCCTCTCTCCCATAGTCATGCTTGCTGGAAACATTTGTTTTTGTTTGTCCCTTAGTAACTGATGAAACAATCCTTCAATATAAGCTCAAGTAAACATATTTGCAAGTTGTGTTTAATACTACATTTCAGCCCTACAATTATAATGCACTAGAATGTAAATAAAACTTGTATTTACTGTATTTATTTGTGGAGCGATCACATTGCCACTCTTGCAGCGCATCTCCTCTTTTGTTTCCAATGCAGATAGTGCACCCGTTGGTGTTCCCATCTCCACATCTATTAACATAAGTAAAAAGTATATATTTTTTTATTTTCAAATACAGCCTTAAAAAGACGGTTAGTAACAACACTGCTTGCGATGGGACCTGACGCACTGTCACGTTGTTTGACCCTGAGGATGCCTTTTCCTGACACAGTGCCAAACTTTGACCCACAGAATGCCTTTTGAGCTCACACCATTTTACAATAAACTTGCAGTACAGTGTGTGTGTGTGTGTGGGGGTAAGTAGACTCCCTAAGCAGTATGTCTGTGTGAGCAGTATGTCTGTGGTGGAGAGCCGCTCAGTCCACTCTGTCATGTAGTCACACAAACTACAAGTACGGATGCCACAAAGAGACAACTGTCCTCAAGCAAGAAAGTTAAAAAGAGGCAGAAGGACTATTTTACAGTAAATTCAGACTGTTCTACCTATTTTACACATGTAAACATATTTATTTCAGTTTATAAACATATTTAAAAAGCCCATTTTATAAGTGCAATAAGACACTCTGGGGTGTCGTTGAATAAATATCACCACACTTCCAGGGAGGAAGGCACTCGGCCTGCGGCCCGTGGTGCCTTACTACGCCCCTGGGTATATGACTTTAACCCCTGTCAGGGGTGTACCTGAGCCCCTGAAAAATTCATTTTCCCGGGTTTTGGTTCCACCCATTCTTTTTAGTTTCCTGGCTGCTAACCTTGTGTCTTCTGTCTCTCCTGCCCGGCCCCCATGTTTTTTCAGAGAGAGTGGGGCTAGAGGGCTGGTTCACAGAGTCACTGCAGTTTTGAAAATGGCACTGAAAAGCCGGCAAGCTCCACATGTGCATTAGTGTATTTAATCGCCATTCTCGAGCTGTCCTTCCAGTGGTGCCGGTCTCTGCGTAAGCTAAGGAATGGACCAAGACTGTTGGCAGGACCAAGGAGGCAGCCAGAAAGGAGCAGAAGCCACATTTGTGAATGCCAGTCGTGTTGAGATATGGAGCCACCTCATTAATATTCATGAGGCAGCTCATGAACAAAGATGAGACGGGAGACTGTCTAGCACTGGGGCACAAAGTTAGTGCTAGCAACAGGCTGGAAAGGGGAAAGTTTAATAAATAAAGAAAGGGTCAGCCAAGGAAAGGTGTGGCTGCCTTTCTAGAACTAAATGAATAAAATGTTTTAAAAGGAGTGCAGCAAAGAAATGAAAGGGAACACTGTGGGCTGCAAATGGGACTGTGTGTGCTGCCTAGGGTCAAGGTATAAGGGCAGCAGCAACTGGAAGACAGCTGGACAGATAAACTAGATATGGCAGTCATTTAACAGGGCACAGGGTGGCTACAGCTGGGAGGAGAAATGAATAAATAAAAGTAAAGGTTTTGGCTGCTGGGACACTTAAAAGCTTGGGACTCTGTGTAAACTGTGAACACTGTTTACTTCAACCACCATGTTGTAGAAGCCAGATGGCACCAGTCAGACAACCACCAAGCCAGGATTCTTGCCAAGTACTCTGGGACTTCGTGAACAGACATTTGGGAAAAATACCAGGAATGTTTAGGTGCCTTTTCTGCACCAATTAGGCATCGGGGAGCATCATGCATATTAATGTTTGCCTAAGGACAGTGGCTCCAGCCAATGGGGAGTGAGGAAAGGGCTTCCAAAAGCCAAGGACAGTTACAGTTTGAGTCGTTCAGTGAGAACCCCTCCAGAAAGGGGGGGCTCTTGCCCCTGGAGAGAATGGGGCTGCAGGATGGGCCTTTCTGGGGCTACCAGCAATTGGTTCCCAGGGCAGGAAGTGTCTACCCCATCAGGAAAAGGAAATGAAGAAGCAAGGAAGGAGCAGCTTTGAAGAGAAAGGGAAGCTGCAGGTTGCTGAATGTTCTGCATTGTTAAATTGCACCACATCAGTGAGATAAAGGCACCACAAATGGAAAAGGAAAAGCTGCAGGTTACATGAATTTGCATTGAATTGAAGATGCACCAGAGCAGTGGGAAAAGGAGAGAAGAGGTTGTGTCCTGAGCCTGGAAAAGGGCAAAGGTTGGGTCTAAGCCTGGAAAAAGATGACGGTTGTGTCCTGAGCCTGTAAAAGGACAAAAGTTGTGTCTAAGCCTGGGAAAAGACAGAATACAGAGGAATGATGAGGAACAAGAGAATATGAATGTGCTGAGAGAAGTAAAGAAAGAGTGAGCCTCTTCATTTGGAAAATTGCTATGTATCTGCACCATGAGAGAAAGGACTTTGAATGCAGGAAATATGCGTGAGCCAGAGCGAGAATGTGGCTGTGTTGAAGTTGAGAGACTGTGAAAACAGAAGGATGGATCGGGCGCAGTCGGGTACCTGTTGTCTGTTCCTGAGATACAGCAAGGAAAAGAAACAGATTGCTGTGGCTACACCGTGACAGAAAGATAAAGAAAGATAAAGGAAGAGAAGCAGGAGAGAATGTGCTGAAGGGTTCTGCTGACACCCAGGGCCAGGTGGGGAACTCAGCTAACCCTCATCAAGTGGGGTCTGCTGCTGCAGGGTATCATAGAAACATAGAATTTGATGGCAGATAAGGACCGCTTGGCCCACCTAGTCTGCCCATTTTCCTACCTAACAGATAAGCTGCAAATCCTAGTTAACCAACAGCTTACTTCCTCCTACCCCCCACTAGGACTGCCTTATGCCTGTCCCATGCATTCTTGAAGTCCCCACTGTTCTTGACTCCACAACCTCCTCAGGAGGCTGTTCCATGCATCCACAACCCTCTCAGTGAAAAATACTTCCTCACATTACCTCTGGAGCCGTCCCCTCTATCTTCAAATTGTGCCCTTGTTCTTGTACATCTCTTTTCTGGAAGATGCTACCTCTTGGACTTTGTTAATTCCCTTGAGGTACTTGATAGAAACATAGAACAAGAACATCACGGGTCTTGTACCCAAGTACTAGGGCGCTCTGATCGGAGGAGCTGAGCGTGGGGCCATTCCAGGTCTGGTCCTCCAGAAGCTGGCAGGCCACGTGCACGTGCCCTGCAATGGGCCTGTAATGGGTTAAAGGGGACAAGCTGCAAGGTCTCGATGCAAGAGGAAGAAAGGCTGCAGTCTCTGTGCCCCTGTTTCAAGCATTGTGCCTGGTTCTGCATGTATTTCCATCAAACCCCTCCCAGGACTTCACTGAACTGTGCCATCCAAGTACTGTTTCTCAGAACCGTGAGTAAATTGCAGGAACTGCCCTGTACCTGGGGACTGTAAATAATTCAGAAATGTCCACTAGGGCAGGAGATAGAGCCCAGGTGTAAATAATAGAAAGGGTTGCAACAAGTTAAAATTAAATTCCTTATAGGCCAATGCCGCTACGCTGCACCTCAGGCCTGCAACTTAAACTCTGAGTACCCAGTGACAGGATTTTGGGGTTTTAATTGGACTGGGACCTGTGGGTCTGAGCTTGGGTCACACCTGCAGCAGTTAGCTAGTTAGACAGATCTAGTGGCTGTATATATTGAAATCTGGGTTTGAACAAAAGGAAATATGATTTTGGAAATGCGAATCTTTGAAATACAAAATCAACAAGCATTTGTCAATGCCGAATGTTGATTACGTTGGTCTGCTGAGCTTGCTCAGTGGCTCTCTGTCACTGGCTCAGTCTGTTTGTCCAGTGCTGCAGGCTGCTCTGTTGTCAGGGGCTGCTGCCTGCGTTGGCACCTTGTTCTGCCGGGAAGAAATCTGCAGCTGTCCCGACAGAGCTCCATTGAGGTGGCCTCCCCTCTCACTCGCTCATTCTGTTTCTCCTGGCGCTGCAGGCTGCCCTTTGTACTGGGCTCCTGCCTGTGTTGGTGGCTTTTTCTGCCCACAAAGAAATCCACAGCTGTCCCGACAGAGCTCTGTTGAGGTCACTCACTCCCCTGTTTCACTCACTCCTTCTGGTTCTCCGCGCTGCAGGCTGCCCTTTGTACTGGGCTCCTGCCTCTGTTGGTGCCTTTTTCTGCCCACAAAGAAATCTGCAGCACTCCCGAGCAAAGATCCGCTGAGCTGCTCCTCCCCTTCTCTCACTCGGCCATTTCATTTCTGCTGGCGCCATGGGCTGCCCTCTGTCTACTGGGCTCCTGCCAGCGTTGCTGCCTTCCTATGCCCACAAAGAAACTTGCAGCAGTTACAATACAGGTCCGCTGAGCTCGCCTCACCCGCTCATTCTGGTTTTCCTGCCAGTGCAGGGTGCCTTTTGTACTGTGCCCTTATGCATTGCTGCCTTTTTCTGCCCACAAACAAATCTGCAGCAGTCCCAACAGAGTCTGCTGAGCTCACCGATCCCCCCTCCTCGCTGCTCTGTGTCTCCTGGCACTGCAGGCTGCCCTTTGTACTGGGCTCCTGCCTGCATTGGCGGCTTTTTCTGGCAAGAAAGAAATCTGAAGGAGTCCTGACACAGCCCCACTGAGCTCGCCATTCCCTCTGTCACTCATGCATTCCATTTCTGCCAGCACTGCAAGCTGGCCTTTGTACTGGGTTCTTGCCTGCATTGCCGCATTTTCTGCCCACAAAGAAATCCGAGGAAAGTCACAGTAGAGCTCCGCTGGAGTTCACTCACTACCGCCTGTCACCGCCAGTTCCATTTCTCTTGCGCCGCAGACTGCGCTTTTGTATGGGGCTCCTGGCTGCACTGGCACCTTTGTCCACAAAGAAATCGCAGCTGTCCCAACAGAGCTCCGCTGAGGTGAGCTCAGTCTCCCTCTCATGCACTAATTCTGTTTGTCCTGGTGTTGCAAGCTGCCCTTTGTACGGGCTCCTGCCTGCATTGGCGCCTTTTTCTGCCCACAAAGAAATCCGCAGCAGTCCTGATAGAGCTCCGCTGAGCTCACCAAGTCCCCTGTCTCACTCGCTCATACTGTTTCTCCCACAGCTGCAGGCTGGCCTTTTATACTGGGCCCCTGCCTGCACTGACCCTTTTTCTGCCCACAAAGAAATCTGCAGCAGTCCTGACACGCTCGTGAGTTCGCTCACTCCACCTCCCTCAGTCGCACTCTCGTGTTTCTCCCAGTGCTGCAGGCTGCCCTTTGTACTGTGCTCTTGTGTTGGGGCCTTGTCTGTCCACAAACAAATCCACAGCAGTCCCGACAGAGCTCAGTTACTCGCCCTCTCACTCAGTCGATCTTAATCTGTCCCAAACACTGATTTCCTAGGTGACCGTGCTATTCTCCGGCAGGAGTGCAAAACATATTTTAGCCTGGATGTGAAAATGACAGCTGTAGTGTTCATAAGGAGGTGTGAAAAATGTCACTGTTGAAAATGTGGCGTGACAATATTACAAATTTGCAAGTTACAAGGTGCGTGGAAACAGTTCAACACACGCTAGTGACACAGTCATGTCATGGAGTTTGGCCCCAAATTCTCAACAGAGGGATTTTAAGACCTCTGCTCAAGAACAGTGCCACTGTCATTTCTTTAATCTGTCTCGAACACTGATTTCCACAGTGACCACGTTATTCTGCGCCAGAACTGGAAAATATTTCAGTCAGGATGTGAAAATGACAGCTGTACTGCTTATGAGGAAGTGTGAAAAATGCCACTGTTGAAAATCTGGTGTGACAATATTACAAATCTGCGAGTTACAAGGAGTGCGTGGAAAGTGCGCAATGCACACTTGTAACACTGTCAATTGATGGGCTATCATCACCAAATTTTCAACATAGGCATTTTAGGAACTCTGCTCATGAACAGTACCATTGTCATTTTCTTAATCTGTCCCAAACAATGATTTCCCACAGCAACCGCTGTATTCTGTGCCGAAGTGCGAAACACATTTCGGCCAGGATGGAAAAAATGACAGCTGTACTGTTCATAAGTAGGTCTGGAAAATGGCAATTTTGAAAATCTGGAGTGAAAATATTATAAATTCACGGTTATGAGCATGCGTGCCAACTGCGCCAGCGTCACGCTCGTAACACAGTCATTTTATGGAGTATCGTTACAAATTTTTAACACAGGCATTTTAGGACCTCTACTCATGAACAGTGTCATTGTCATTTCTTAATCTGTCCTGAACACTGATTTCCCACAGCGACGCGCTTATTCTGCGCTGGAAGTGCGAAAACACATTTCGGCCAGGATGTGAACAATTACAGCTGAACTGCTCCCAAGGAGGTATGACCAAGATACCAATGTTGAAAATCTGGTGAAAATATTGCAAATTCGTGATTCTGAGCGTGCGTAGCAACTGCGCAGCGCGTCTTTTCGTAAAACAGTCTTTTTAATTTTTCCCACCAAATTTGCAACATCGCTTTTTGAGACCCACCTCATGAATACTGGCACTGTCATTTTGTAAATTGGCCCCGAAGGGTGATTCTGCGCAGTGACTGTGAAACCACCTTTCGGGCCGATTAACGCCATGACAGTTCAAGAATTCGTGAGGAGGGGTCCCAAAACCCCATGTTGAAAATTTGGTGTAAAATTCCCCAAATGTCTGAGATATGCACTAAAGTTGAAAAAACCTATTCATTACATTATACAGCTTACGACATTTCCTCCAGTCCGCGGTCGAGCTTTGTAGAGTGGAGATGTGTTCCGGTCCACCAAGATCGTCGCGCCAGACTCCAAGGTAAGTATGGGGTGAGGGGGTGTGGGAGGCAGGGTGCACAGTGGGTGGGTGAGGGTTGTGGGAGGGGGCCTGGGAGACTCCGAGGGACCGTTTTTTTCTTCATAGGGTGAAAAATAATTTATGACATCGGGACGTTTTCCTCTTTAACAGGTGCTTTGCACGCTGGGGTGGCTCACAGCATGCCACCTGTGTGAGTGGGTGGGTGCATTAGCCGATGGGGATTGGGCACCCTGTCGGCAAACAAGGAAAGGGGAGGGAGCTGCAGGGCCGAGGGGATTGGGCACCCCTTGGCTATAGAAGCGGAAGGGGGTATCATTATGCCGATGGGGATTGGGCACCCTGATGGCAGGAACAACACGGGGGTATCATTATGCCCAGCGGTTGGGCACCCGTCGACAGCGGGAACAACACGGGTTACAGAATGCCAACGGGAGTGGGCTCCCCGCCAGCCAATAAACACGGTGGGGAGGAGGAAGAGATTGTTTTAGAACACGGCGGCAAACCCACCGCCATGTTCACAAATAATATCAGGGGTGTCACATCCCACCCTGCAATGACGGGTCGCCCTCATTGCAGCAGATGGCTGACACTGTAATGACGAAGGCGGCCCCTGATTGCAGTGGTTGATTTTTAGAAAGTTGTGGCACGCTGCCTGAACTAGTGTCAGCAGCAGCGTGCCATGCCATTGGGGAAGCGGACAAGCCTTTGCAGGCTGTGGGGGCATTGGGCACAATAGTGCCACATCTCCACAACCTGCTTGTGGAGAAAGTTGACACAACATGTTTCTTGCACATGAGCGCAATCAACATAAAATGTGCTTAACCTCTATTCCACTTACCCCCATCCTAAACCTCCCTTGTAAATAAACCATGATGTTATTGTTTTTGCAGCAAAAATGACTCCAAACCTAATTTTAGTGAGCATGTTGTTGGCTGAAATGGGAAAGTAAATGTTGTATCTGAATGTGGGAGGTTTGAATCTTGGTGAGTCCATGTTGGGGTAACTGTTGGGGAGGTGGGTTGGTACGATATCCCAGGGGTTGTACTGCAGGTAATCAGACCCACTAAATATGTACTCTGGGTGGAGGCACTGCAATTTTCTTTGTTAACTTGGGGAAAGGACCCTGTAGGTCAGCAATGGGAACCTAAGCCCCTTAACCGTGGTGTCAGATCTGTACACGGCACGGGTAGCTGCCCTCTCCTGGACAGCACCGGAGAGGGGCTACAAGGTAATATCTGTTCAATGCACACCCCATCATGTCTTATTGCTTACTTAGATTTCAAAAATATCAGTTATACAAGCAAAATAATTTTTAACAGAAAACTGTACTCAAATAACAGCCAATATAAATACTATAATAAAATCTGTATTTAACAATTCTCTGTTTAACATTTCTTTCCAAAAACTGAACCAGCATTACTGTTTTCTATACTCTTAGCTAAATAATTTTTAAAAGAGAAAATAAGTATGTTTAGAAATATTTACTGTCCCTTACCTTTAATCTTGACAGGAAGAGATACCCACAAAAATGTTCTGGACATCCCATCTATATCTTTGAATAAGAGAAAGAGTTAGCATCATACCTC
The DNA here is from genome assembly GCA_016271365.2 of Neoceratodus forsteri. Lineage (NCBI taxonomy): Eukaryota > Metazoa > Chordata > Ceratodontiformes > Ceratodontidae > Neoceratodus > Neoceratodus forsteri. Next base: position 94,634,722 of record CM057451.1, read on the forward strand.
AGGATCTATTGGTTCTGGGGATCTTTACTTACACTGTTCCCCCTTTTGTTATCCATGGTTCTGCCCCCAGTTCTCGCGGAGTAGCTAATATCCCTTGACTCTGTCCTTGCTGTGTTTGAAGCCAGTTATGCTTTTGGCACCCATCAGCTCTACCAGCAGACCATTCTATGGCTCAACCACTCGTTCTGTACAATAATACTCCTCATATACTTTTAAAACCTTCTCCTCTTAATCTCTGTTCATGGGCCCTTTTCCTATCTTCTCTGTTCTTGGTAAATACCTCCTCACAGTCCATCTTGTTGATTCCATTCAGGAACTTAAAGGTCTCTATCATATCCCCTTTTCTCATCTGGTTTTGAGTGAGTACATTTTAAATGCCTTTAGCTGATCACACAGGATTTGCCCTCCGGCCCTAAAACATCTTGGTCACCCTACATTGTACCTTCTCTAGGTGGTCCCTGTCCTTTTTAGGGGAACACCAGAACTGGGTACAGTATTCCAGGTGTGGCCTCGCCAGTGCCCTATATACAGTGGTAACAGTACCTCCTGCCTTCTACTATTGAACCCTCTCCTATGCACCCCACCATCCTGCTGGCCTTGCTATATTGGGCGGTTTGTTTAAGGAGTCACTAATGCTAACTCTTAGGCGTCTTTCCTATGACGTTGTGTCCAACTTAGCCCCTCCCATCCAGTATTCTTTTCTGTGGTTTTGTTCCCTAAGTACACAACTTTGCACTGTTTGACATTAAATTTCAGACAATAGGCTTTGGACCTGTTTTCCAACTTTGCATGTCTCTAGAACTCCATTATCCCTCCACGTTGTCCACCCTGCCACAGTTTAGTGTCATCTGCAAATAGACACAGCCATCCCTGTATTCCTCTCTCATGTTACTTGTCCTTGGGCACCCTAAATTAGTGATGCTCACCAGGTAGATGATGGCCACCCCACATCCACTTTGGGCTGTGTAGATGATGCCCACCTCACATCCACGTTGAGCTGTGTAGATGATGCCCACCCCACATCCACGTTGGGATGTGTAGATGATGGCCACCCCATATCCACGTTGGGCTGTGTAGATGATGCCCACCCCACATCCACATTGGGCTGTAGATGATGCCCACCCCACATCCACTTTGGGCTGTGTAGATGATGCCCACCCCACAACCACGTTGGGCTGTGTAGATGATGCCCACCCCACATCCATGTTGGGCTGTGTAGATGATGCCCACCCCACATCCACTTTGGGCTGTGTAGATGATGCCACCCCACATCCACGTTGGGCTGTGTAGATGATGCCACCCACATCCACATTGGGCTGTGAGAGATGCCCACCCCACATCCACTTTGGGCTGTGTAGATGATGCCCACCCACATCCATGTTGGGCTGTGTAGATGATGCCCACCCCACCCCACATCCACGTTGGGTTGTGTAGATGATGCCCACCCCACATCCACTTTGGGCTGTGTAGATGATGACCACCCCACATCCACGTTGGGCTGTGTAGATGATGCCCACCATGACATTGCCGTCTACTCCACATGCTAAGCTGGAATTCCCTTGGATGTCCTACTAGTTCCCACCATGAGGGAAGGCCATGGGACACAATATGGAGGTAGTTTGGCTTTGAACAGGAACTAGAGCTCAATGGGCTCCACAGGTGGGAGTGGGGATAGTGGTGGCCTGAAAGAGGTCCAAAGTGATTGCCTCTACAAGGTGGAACAAAACAGTAAATAAAAAATTCAGCAAGACTGTACTCACACTTGGCACTAATTGGCACACTTTGGCAGTCTCACATGAGAGGCCAAGGATTAAATGGGCATGGAGTCTGAACTACTCTTTCACCTATTTGGTGGTCCCTCCATTGTAGCATTGAGGTACATTAGCAGGGCAGTGTGAGGAAGCTTGCATGGTGATCGCCCGTATTGTACCTGTCCGTGGCTAAAAAGAGGACTTCAAGTTCCAGTGCTTTCAATCCAGCACCTTTCACAAGCATTATAATTCAGAAACAGAAAGAAAAGGAAGACTGTCCTCAAGTATGGTTGCAATGTTGCCTCATTGCCAATATTATGTTTAATGCAGTCCAACAACAGCAATTGTTTTTTAATTAACTTGCATTCTATGTATTCAATTTAGAGTACAGTCAAACACTGTTTGGAAGGTTCTTCAGAACAGAATGCAATAGAATGTCAGTGAACAGAAAAATAAATAAACTCAACTCTCATATTTGCAGAGCCCCTCAGCTGGGAGGGTTTGCGTATGCAGCTCCAGCAGCACAGCGACTCCTGCAGTTCGACCATATAGCTTGCTCGCGCTGCACAAGTATGATGTGCGTGTGCAAGCTGACAGAGGCTGTGCCCATGCCAAGTGGAGTAAGGAGGCTCAGGAGAAAGCCTCAGTGCTGATGGGTTGCCAACTGGTGGCACTCTTGAGCCCTGCCCATGGTTCCCTAAGCGCTGTGAGCATTACCACTAGTGGCAGTCAGGGATGGAGTGTCATCAGAGGAACACTAGGCCAAAGGAGTGGGTGGGTGGGTGGAATTGGAGGAGAAAAAGATATATAGTAAGCAGTCAAAGGGTAAATTAGTAACATACATTTGGCACATAAGGAAATCCCCATTTCTGCAATAGGTGTGGACATTAATGGACTGTGATAAATCCATTTAGCTGAGTAATTGTGTACATAAAGTTTATGGACATAGTTTTTTTTTTAACCAATTATTTTACCAGGTGAGACACACTAAGCTGAAAGCTTGTTTGCAGGTGCAACCTGGGAGCACAAGGAAGTTAAGTGACTTGCTAGGGTCACACAGTATGCACCTAGGGGGCTGTGGGATTCAAACCCAGGTCTCCAGATTTGCAGCTCAGAGCCTTAACCCATGCGCCATACTGCCTCCTAGTTACTAGTCCATAGTTACTACATCATCAGTCATTTTTGTACACAGTTTTACTATAACACAGTCCATTTATGTACAAAGTGTCTAAGTCACCCACCACCCCGATTTGCACATCGGCACTACTTCCTTACTCTATCAGAAAATGAAAGTGCCTTTTACATACACAGCAGCTCTTCACTGATTTCCCCAAAGAAGCCCATAAATTCAAGCAGCCAATCAAAAACAGTGAACATTCCTCTGCAGCCATTCTCCTTCACAGTTCTCCTGATGCTTTTTCTGTGTCCAGCTTTTTCAGTAGTACTAACCCCCTCACTTGCACTCTGCTATTCCTCCCAACACAAAGCTTTCATCTCCTTCTGCTCCCCAGCCACAGACCATAAAGAAAGCAACATTAGACCTAATAGCTTCCCATTTTCTAACTAGTTAAAATAACGTGTGTGCGTGCATGTGTGTTTTTAATTTACCTTTTCTACTTCATATCACAGTCTCACAGCTCTCCTGCTCGCACTCCACCGTTTCCTCTCAACACCTGTCATCTCCTTCTAAACTAAACTCATTTTTTTAAATAATCAGCAATGCAAGATAAAATAAAATCCACCCCACTAATTTCAAGAAACAGCCCACCCACTCTGCATAAGTGACCACTCTCACTCAGTGGCTCAACATTTTCTGGTAAACATTTTCAGAACCTGTACACTCCACCAATTAGCAGGGATGCCATGATGTCACTGTGGCATCCAAATATCATGTCCCCAACAATGGCCATAGAAACCAGGCTGGGGTGGAAAGCAACAGTTTCACAAAAAAAAATCTAAACATCACAAAAATAAAAAAATAAGTGAAACTATCACAAAGGACCTTTCCTGTTGCATAAATGGAATATGCAGGGAGGACCATGTGTGATACATGATTTATATACTCTGGTGTTAGGTGACCTGGGTAACCTCACTGAGGCTTATGCCACTCGTGACGGTTACCCAGGGTCAACAGCACTTGTGTACATAAATCCGCGTGTATCGACACAGGTTCCCCTGAATTTTCCTTATTTTCAGTTGTTGGGGGCACTGCATCCATCATATCTGCCCTGCTTCATAAGTAGGTACTGTATGATTAGGTATGCTGTGCAGACACGTACTGATTTAAAGGGTTCCCTCCACTCTACAACTACCTGGGGTACCTTGTGAACAGCAGAAATTTGTAGGGGCTTGCACTGAAGACTTATACTGTCTTCCTGTCCACTGTCTCCACTAGGAGGCTGTTTCTTAGGTTCACCACCCTCTGAGAGGAGAAATGTTTGCTAATGTTACCCCAGAATTTACAACCTCTGAGTTTGTGGGCACGTATCAATGTCCTGTTGTAGGACATAACATCAGACATCTCTGTTGCATCTTGTCTGTACCTTTCAGTGTTGAAGACCGATCTTATTCCTCTGTCAGCCTCCTGTTTTCCAATGTAAACATGTCAAAGACCATGCTTTTGCTAAGCATTCTGTTTTTTTTAAATAGCAAAATGCTACAGCAAAATAAATTATTATGCAGCAATTCTAATAACATTAACACTAGCTCACAAATTAAAGAATTATAAATTTATTTCCTAATGTATTTCCATTATACTATCTTGATGACTGCCAAATGTTTGTCTTACAGTAGATGACTCCTGCCTTGGGAGCAAGGTGGCTCTTTCTGGTACATTACTGGCCCTAGTGATCCCTCAAGAAGGGTGGTGGTTCTTCTTGTTACATGACTGACACTGGTAATCCCCTGGGAAGGGTGGGTGGCTTTGCTGTTACTTGACTAGCCCTGGTGACCCCTCTGGAAGGGTGTGTGACTCTTCTGTCAAATGACTGGCCCTGATGACCTCTCAGGGAGGGTGGGTGACTGGGAGGGTAGGTGGCTCTTGCTGTTACATGACTAGCCATGACCCAAGATGAGGAAGCAGTTTGGGTAGAAATATGTGACTAAAGCCAGGGTGGAGGATCCTGCAGCTGCAATAACACAAGAGCTGGACTTGTGAAGCTGTGGTATCATATGTCCATTCCTGTCTCAGTGAGTGTCTGTCAGAGTATGGTCATGGTGGTAGTAGTGGGGTGATCGCTGCCTACTTCTGGTTTGTCAGAAAGGTCTCCTATCTTAGGCACATAACCTAGTGGGGCAGAACATGTTGGGGGCAGGTGGAAACAACTGGAGTGTTTAAACCCCAGCAACCCCTCACGTGTGTTTAACAGCAGCATCATTTCTCTGGAATGAGCACCCCTGGAGCTTTAGAATGTTATGCAAATTATGGAATTTGGAATGAACCTCAAACTCTGCTATGTGGTCATGCTCACCCGGCACTCTGTCCGATTTATTTCTAAGTCTGAAGAGAGTAGTTGCCTCAAAGTCTTCTCTTCAACTTCAGACCAGTTACAGTTTATTGTTTTAAATATTTCATAGTGTTTAAGTATTTTAGTTACTATTCGACACTCTGCATTAATTAGGGTGTTATTTGTCTAAACCATGTAAGTTTGTAGATATCTCCAGTTTCTTATATGTTCCCAGGAACCGGAGAAGGCTGTTCTTGGCACTGTTCCTGCTGTAAGGGAACCGCTATTTAACATTTTAAAAGTAAATAAAAATTGTCTTTTGATAACCACTTTGCAGTCTTACTGCAAATTATTCTCGGTCTACATTTCGGGAACCGAGATTATCTTTCTTCTAATTTTATTTGCAATCTCTTTTGAAGTAAACTTTTAACTTGCAGTTCTTTTTGAGGAACTGAACCACAATTATTTCTTAAAAGCCCTTTTTAACATTGTTGGGACTTATTGTACATTCGTTTTTTCTATTGGGAACCAGGAATGTCTTTCAGGGTCTTCAGTGTTTGGCATGACTGACAGACCTAAAAGAAGATAAGATCTATAGTCTTTAAAATTGTGTGGTATGTTTTCAGCTCCTGGCAAAGATAGACTGCCACAAGCTCTGTTTAAGGTGCCTGGGTCCAGACCATGATTTTCCAGATTGTGATTTCTGTAAAAGTTTTGCCCTAAAACACAAAAGAAAGGGGCTAAGAAACTACAGGTCTTTATAGCTTCTCAGTCTGCCTCAACACCACCAAAGGCTGAGGGCCCAGCCTCTCAGAGTAAGCAGCAGGCCCTGACAAAGGGGACAGAAAAGAATGATACAGTTGCTAAGGATGGCACAGAACTCAAGGTGTCCAAAAGGGGAACCTTACTGCAGTAAAAATAAAGAGCCTCTGAGTAGACATCAGAAATGGTGCCTGTCAAGGAAAAAAAAAAGAAAACTAGCTGCTGCCCCTCCTCCTGAAGAAGCAAAGGACCCACTCATGGACACGAAACAAATGCCCTCAGTAGAGGACATGAGAAAGGCATGGCAATTCCTTCAGGCATTCCTAGCTATGAAGAATTTCATGATTATGCCTGTCCCCCTCACCAGGCTCTGATTCCATTCCCAATGCCTGTGGAGGAGGAAGAGGTGGAATATACTATGAAGATGAGGAGGCAGGAGAACCCATAGAACCAGACAGTTCTCCTGAACAGGAATTTGGCTGCCTTCCTAGGCCTTTAGAGGACAATACTTCCCATTATATCTTTGTAAGTCATATCATAAAAACATCCAGCCTTCCCTCTCATGAAACTGAGGAGGATGAAGAGAAAGCAGAATTCATGGACATGATGGGCTTGCTCCCACAAGAAAGTTGTTGCAACCCATTCATAAATCCCTCAGGAAATCCACAAATAAAGTCATGTAGCACTAGAATTCATGACAGGCTTATTTATTTATTTATTTGTTCTAGGATTACAAATACCTTTGAGCCGAGGTCTTTTACAAAGGTTCCACATCATTGGTACAATTGAGACAATCATAAGCAAAGACAACAGTTGATAAAAAAAACATAGTCTTATAGATGAAAAAGAACAATAAGGTGAAACTTTGGGAGGGAAAGGGAAAGGAGGAGGGTGAAATCAGGGAGACTAAGTGGGTGGGAGAAAAGGGAGGTAGGTTGGGGGACAGAGAGAGGAGAGAGAGAGGTGGAAGTGATAAGAATAGAGGTAGTACAGCCGGGTGGCATTTGTCATGGGCCAGCAGGGAGGTGAACATAGGAGGGGGGTGCTGGCGAAGTGTAGGAGTAGATGTGGATCCAAAAGGGCATCTTCAGCTATGGAACCAAAAGACATGTTTAGCCTAACAATCACAGAGGTTGGAGGCAGTGAATGTTAGGCAGAGATGAGTCTTAAAAGTGCTGAGCGATAGTGAGGATGAGATGTCACTGGAAGACCGTTGTACCAACTAGTGGCCCAGTAAAGAAAAGGATCTTTGGCCTTGTGTTGTGTGTATCTGGGATTGCAGAAGCTGAGGTTTTATCCCCTGGTATGTCGGGTGTGGATTCTTGGTTGTATGAGGGCACAGACTCCAGGGGGGACAAGGCCAGCAAGATTTTCTTAGTAGTAATACAAGTTTGGTGTTTTATTCGATTGGTAGATTCAACCATCCAGTTTGAGAATAGAGGTCACAGGTGTGAGTTAGGCATTGGGAGCCTGTGATAAGTCAACAGGCCTTGTTGAGGGTGATGGATATACGTTTGAGTGCTGTGGTTGTAGCAGAGCCGTAAATGATAATGCTATAATCAATGATGGATATGATGGAGCTCTGGACAGTGACAGAGGGCTTCAGGTGTCGGTGTTTCCTATGATGGAATAGCAGGCCTAGCCAGGAGTTAGCAGCTTTGGTGACATGGTCGTATGTGGGCAGTGTAGGAGAGGTGAGGGTCAAGGGTGATCCCGAGGTATTTCAAGTTTTGACCTGTTCCAATGCGGCACCTTGTCTGGTGATAACGGAGAGTTGGAAGTGCTTATGTTTATTATGGGAGCTGCTGAAGATCATGGCCTTTGTTTGTTTTTTGAATAAGGATCAGTTTGTGCTTTGTGAACCAATTCTCAACCGAGGAGAAGCCGAGTTGGAGATTTTCTTGCAATTTCTTGGTCCTGGTGTGTGGCAAGGATTACTGCATCATCGGCATACAGGGTGATATGTTCAGTGCAAGAGTCTGGTGGGGTGTTAAGGAACAGGCTGAAGAGTAGGGGCCCAGTATTGAACCCTGGGGAACTCCAGAGAGGACAGGTTTGGAATCAGAGTGAACATCTCCAATTTTACACACTGGGAGCGGTTTCAAGATAGCTTTTGAAACAAGAGATTGAATCTTGGACAGACCAGCATTTTTAGTTGGCTCAGCGGTGGTGGACAATATCAAGGCTTTGGTCAGGTCGATGAAAATAGCACCAGTTAGTTGTCCATTGTCGAGGAGCTGCGAATGGAGCTGGTGAATTCGAGTAAGGCAGAGGATGTACTATGACCTTTTCTAAAGCCATGTTGCTGTTTACAGAGAATATTATAATTGTCCAGATGCTCAGTAAGTTGGTCGCTACTATACATTCCAGTGCCTTCAATAGGGAGGCAGAATGGAGATAGGGCAGAAGTTCGATAGTCAGTTTTATCACCTCTTTTGTGAATTGGGGTAACAGTGGCCATTTTCCATTTGTCTGGGAATTGTCTAGAGGAAAGAGAGAGATTAAAGATCTTGGTGAGGGGCCCAAGTACCTCGCTTAAGCCGTTAGGGGCCAGTAGCTTGAGGTCAAGTGTGTGCTGGCTGCTTGTTCTAGATTTGCTGATGGCTTCTTGGCAACGAGTTTCCGGACTTGATGTTTCTTTAGTGCTTTAAAGTAGAAAGGTGGGGTGACAGGCATGGGTGGAGGAGTTGGGGATGGGAGTTGACACATCTTGAAGAAGTCAGAGGAGAACACTGCTAAGGTCAGTGAAAGCAATGTTAAAAGTGTTCACAATAGTTTTAGAGTCAAGTGCAGTGTGTCCATTTATGTTGAGTATGTTTGGCGAAGATTTTGACTGCTTCCCAGCTTAGCTCTCACAAGGAGGTTGTTGCTGCCCATTCATAAATCCTCCAGAAAGCCACAAACAAAGGCATGTCAACACACACCTCAGCTGCTAGCATTGACAAGAAAATTGAGAAAAATATTAGGTGGACAGACAATGAGTACCCATACTCACACCCTGATCACAAGGGAGTAATCCAGACTGCCATCTGTGATAAGGTTAAAGTGCCCATTTCCTGCAGCCTCCTGAGAAGGTTTCCAGAAAACTGGACAGTGTGGGGGAAAAAGCATATATCATCTTCCCTGTTCCTGAGGCAGGTAGCTTACATGGTCTGCACAATCCAGTACCAGAGAGCTCTATGGAATTCCTTACTGGCACTGAGTGAAAAGCTACTGGTGACTTGTCACAGGATATAGCTGATATAGCAAGTTCAACCATAGATGCCACAGAGTACCATTTCCATATGGTAGTGACACAAACAACGCTGCATCTAGGGTCGTGGCCCATGCAGTGTCCCTAAGGAGGTTTGTCGGGCTTAGAACTACCACTCTATCCAAGGTCACTCAGACAAAGGCTATGGATTTTCCTTTGAAGGAAATTCTCTGTATGATGATAAGACAGAGACTTACATGAAACACATGGATGAGTACACAACCACCTTCTAGAACAATACTCAGAAAGAAAAGTCCTCCACTTCCTACAGGCCTTATGAAAGGGAAGTAGGTGTAGAGGTTACTACATCTGTGCTTATGTTTCTTATGAATACCTCCACAGAGAGGTTACTATAGGATAGGGGCAGAAGGGCACTAGGTGTGCAGCTGCAACATCAGTCCTTGCTGCCAGCCAACGCAAAACTCCTGACAATTCTGCCTAGGTCACCCAACCATTGCCAATGGGGAAGACTAGCCCACTACTTCCAGGACTGGTTAAAATCATCACAGATAAGTGGAGCAAGGAATTAGTAATAAGGTTGTCCCTGCAATTTAGAAAGTTTCCCAGACTGCAGAACCTAAAGGTTTTTCAGCTGCATACACCAACAGAGAAACTTGTGTTGGAAATGGAGGTAAAAGTTGCTGCAAGCAAATGGAGCAAAAAAGTACTTGCCACACAATGGGCGAGGCCTCTTCTCTATACTTCCTGATCCACAAACAAATGGGAAGGTGACTCATTTTATACTTGTAGAATGGATGAGGCGCTGGATCTGAAGGATACCTACTTTCACATACCTGTCAGATCCAGCCACAGAAAGTAGATCAGGTTCAGTCTAGGGAACTGCCAATACCAGTTCATAGCCCTTCCTTTAGCCTCCCTCAACTCCAAGAGTATTTACAAAGTGCCTAGCTGTGGTGCTAACATGTTTGAGAAGGCAAGGGTGGTGGTTTTCCTACCTGGACAACTGGCTGGTCTCAGGAAAAAACAGCAGGAAGCAAAGTCCTCTACATTGATAACACAGAACACTTTGGAGAGTTTGAACTTCCTCATAAACCTTCAAAAGTCATGAACAGAACCAGTTCAAATTCTGGACTTTATCAGTGCAGAGCTACATACTTTGCAAGTAAATGCATTTCTTCCTCAAACAAGGGTAGAAAATCTGATTTCAACAGCAGAATCCTTCAAGGAAGGTCAACCAAGACATGCAAGAGATCTTCTGAGGCTACTGGTGTACATGGTCTCACCACTGCAGTGGTACCAGATGCAAGGTTCCAAATCAGAGATATCCAGTATCACCTGGGAGACCTGACCCTGGCTCAAACATTAAGATAAAGCCTGCAAAAACTGAAAAAGTGCTATCCATTGTTACCTAAATATCTGCAGCCTCCTTCCTAAGCTGGCATCTCTTCAAGTCTTTATTGGACAACATAATCCTGACATACTTGTAATTGTTGAGACCTGGCTAACACCTAGCACTCCAGATCATGCACTCTCACTCCAAGGCTACAACCTCTTCAGACTTGACCAGGTAAAAGAAAGGGGGCAGATGTGTTATCTATATAAAGGACTACCTCTCGTTGCCACCTTGCCAGTTTCTCCCCAGAAAACACCCTAGTACAACTTCTCCCTGTCAAGCTTCTCCTTGGTGCCCATAACAAAGTGATTACCGTGGCTGCAGTCTATATCCCTTGTAAAGACCCACAAGCCGGGCTCCAGTCTATCCTTGAATTTGCAAGATTACAACCTCCTGACTCTGAGCTCCTCCTTCTCGGTGATTTCATTATAAATTGGCTTGCCTCAGATATCAGACCCAGCAGGGATACTATCCTAGCAACCAACCCAACACAGATGTCAACTCCCCTACTAGAAAAACTACAAGACTGGAACCAGCACTCTCATTGACTGGATTCTTACTAATCGCCGGACGGATAAAAACACCACCGTTCTCTCCGACTCCCTCAGTGACCACTCCCCTGTGATATGTATCTGGACAAATAAATTCCACAAACCACCTCCTAAAACCATCCTAAGTCGAATGCTACCACACGGAAACCTTGCTAAGCTAAAGACCTGCCTCCTACAACAAGACTGGTCCCCTATCTACAATACACTGGATGTGAATCCTGCCTAAGACGTCTTCATTAAAACTTTCAACACTGCCTGTGACACCTCGCACCTTTCAAAAACATAAAATCAAAGCCCTCTCTAATCCCTGGCTAACAGCCAAACTACTGGCTCATCTTAAAACACGTGACCATCTTTGGGCTATAGCCAGGGCCACAGGCTCCATAACACCCATACGAACATACAAACATACGAAATTTGCCCAGCAGATAAAGGCCAGAGGTCTATCAAGTCTGTCTCGAATGTGCAGCTAGCACCCTTGTCTCTGCAGCTGCCCCTCCCTTCCACCCTTCCCTTCATTAACCCTCCCTTGTCCTGTCCCATCCCCTTTGAAGCAGTCCACTGTTCTACTGCATACCACTTCTGCAGGTAATGCATTCCACCCAGCCACCACCCTCTCTGTAAAAAGTGTCTCCTCACCTCCCTCCTGAACCTTCCTACCTCCAGTCTCATATCATGGCCCTGGTCGCCTCCCCTCCCTTACTTTGAACAGCCCCTCTGTACCTGTCTTGTTTATTCCTTCCATGTATTTAAAGGTTTCAATCATGTCACCCCTACCCTCCTCTCCTCCAGTGAGTACATGTTCAACTCCTTCAACTTCCTCTCGTATGATAAGTCCCCCAGCCCCTGATCATCTTTGTCACCCTGTGCTGCACCCCTCCAGTAACTTAATGTCCCTCTTCAGATCAGGCACCAGTACTGCATGCAGTACTCCAGGTGTGGTCTAACTAATGACCTATACAGTTGCAGAATCACCTCCTCCCTCCTCGAGGACATACCCCTTGCAATACAACCCAGCATTTTGTTGACCTTTACAACTGCCTTCCTACATTGTGCCGAGTTGTTCATTGACCCTGTAATGAGCACAACCAGATCCTTCCTCTCTCTGTCTGGGCTAGCTGCACTCCCCAGCTGGTAACTTCTCCTTGGGTTCTTCATCCCAAAATGCAGCACCTTGCACTTTTGGCAATAAACCCCAGTTTCCAGGTGTCTGACCAGGTTTCAGCTTTGCCAGATCATCCTGCAACCCTGCCATCCCTCTAGGTCATCCACCACCACCTACTTAACTATAAACAGTAGCGCAACCTATAGCACTTACAAATCAGGCAAATGAAGAGCTCGTATTTCAAGAATGCTCTAGAAACCACCTGGGGTGATAGGAGATCCTTCTGGGACAATATACATAATAATCAGGCAAACAGTCTAAATCTCTCCCATGGCAATGAACATTGATGGCTCCACTACCCGTGACCCTGAGACTATGGCGATGCCCTAAATAAAACCTTCACTGACCTCAGTGATGTCCTCTCACCAGACTTCTTCCAGGACTTGTCAGTTCCAAAACTTCGTATCCCAAACCACCTCGCCAGACAAACCGCTATTTAGCTTTAAAATAGTTAAGACATATGAAGCCTACAGATACATAAAATGGCCTGCTCTAAATCTAGAAATAGCAGCGACACCATTGATCTAAAACTTCTGTCCCTCACCTTGGAAGAAGTGATCCACCCCTCACCAAAATTCTCAACCTCTCCCTGTGCCAAAGTCAATTCCCCAACACATGGAAGGCCACTATAGTCACACCAGTGCAAAAGGGAGCAACAAATCCACACCAGGGAACTATCAACCCATATCTGTACTTCCACCCTCTCCAAAGCTCTTGAATGGATCGTGGCGGATCAATTATCAGACTACCTGCAAAAGTACGATCTACTCTGTATTCAGCAACACAGATTTAGGAAAGGACACAGTACGTCGACGCCCTACTTGATTTCTCTAGTGAAACTCACAAAGCCTTGGATAAGAGTTATTTAACCGGAGCTGTTTTCATAGACCTCACAAAGGCCTTTGACACTGTTCACCATAGCCTTCTAATCTCTCTTCTGCTCAACATTGGGCTAGCCGAGGGACCTGGAGCCTGGGTAAAAGTTACCTGGCACAACGTTCTCAAAGAGTAAAAATCTCTGAGTTCTCTCTGACTCCAAACCGGTCCTCTCTGGTGTTCCCCAGGTCTCAATTTAGGTCCTCTCCTCTTCAGCCTATTTCTAAACTTGCTTCCCAAATCCTGCCCTGAAAAATTAATACTCTATGCTGATGGCTTTGTAATTCTCCTCCCATAAGGATCCAAATCCACACGACAGAGCTTGCAGCTTGCTTTCTCATGTGTTGAAAAGTGGTTCCTTGAGCAAAACTGGTCCTAAATCAAAAAAAAAAAATCATGCTTTTCACCAGTCATCAAAACAGAAATAGGCATACTCCACTCGTCATAAAACTTCTCTTAGAAATACACTAGAACAAGTGAACACCTTCAAATACCTTGGTATCAAGCAAGAATATCCGAACTGGGAAGGGAGAAGCCAGAGGAGGCGAGGGGCAGCAAGGTCAGCACCCAGGGTGGAGGCTGACCAAATGAGCGAACACGAAAGACCATTAGGCCTATTCTGCTGGCATTTTAGTATGTTAGTATCACTTTTGACGAATGCCTTACTTTTGCGGCCCATATCGATAACACTGCAAAACAGTGAAACAGTGCACCAGTGCATTGGAATTTTGTACGGAACGTCAATTTTTCAACCAAGCTGCCTTGAGGATTGCTGTTCAAAGCTCCATCATCTCAATCATAGACTATGGTCTAACTGTCTATGGCTCAGCTACTACCACTGCACTAAAGCGCATCTCAACAGCACTAAACAAAACCTGTCAACTCCTCACTGGAGCACAGAGACGGACCCACACTTGTGACCTCTGCACGGAAACGGTTGGTTGCATCTTTCCAATCGCCTCATGTATCTCACCTGCGTGATGGCAAAAAATCAATCTTGGGACTCACTCCTCCATGTATCCAGGACCTGCTCAGCCTGAACAATGGCACTGTACCACCAGAAGATCTGACCACCAACCTTTCCTTATCCCTAGATGCCAGACTGCTCAGGGACAAAGATCTTTTACATACCATGCCACTACCTGGTACAATGCCCTTAACCTTACCTCCCTATCCTCCACAACATTGGGAGCTTTCAAATCCATACTTTACGCTCACCTCACAGCCTCCAGCTCCTGTGACTGCTTTGACTAAAGTCTCATCCCACTGAGTGCACTTACATTTGTTTCACTGAACCACCATGGTCTCCTCTTTGACAAAGACAACCTGAGTACCACTAATCTGGTTCTGTCTGCTCCTAAACTCCTTATTTCTCCCTCTCTCTCCCTCTCAAGCTCTCCAGTCCTTATTCCTTGCCCTTGACACTGCCTCTGAGTTCCTTTTTCTTTTCTGTACATAAATGTTACTGTTTAAGTTGTGGCCTTGTTAACAGGCTTACTGATTGTTTTAAAACTGTCTACTATGTTTTCTACTTAATGACGTGGAACCTTTGTAAAGAGCCTTGGCTCAAAGGTATTAATTCCTAGAACAATAAACTAAATTAAACTAAACTTCAGACCACTGGTCTCAAAGGTGGGATCCTCCAAATTGGTGCCTGTCACAAGAATCTTGTTAAAGGCACTGGAATAATGTAAGGAAGAATGCAACCTCAGAGGGAATGCCCTTCCTTCAGCAATCCCTACAGCTATACTCACAACAGACACCTCCCTTCTAGGTGGGGGATCCCACCTGGAGGACCTTCCTGTGAGTGGCACCTGGAGTACACAGGACACTCAAGAGTACATAAATCTCCTGGAACTCAAAGCAGTGTACCTGGTAATGCAGGCTTCTTCCTCCCAGATCAAGGGTCAGTCTGTTCAGATCAGAACAGACAACATCACAACTATGTATTACATAAACAAACAGGGAGAAATCATATCTTCAAAGTTGTACACAGAACCTATAAAAATCTGGAAACTATCTTATTCCCTGGAGGTTTAGCTATCCGCAGTACACCTGCCAGGGAAAGACAATGTTCTGGAAGACTCTCTGAGCAGGATCACCCAGGAAATCGTGAAATGACCCTGAGTCAGCAGGTGCTGGCATCAGTGCTCAGATAGTGG
This sequence comes from Neoceratodus forsteri, assembly GCA_016271365.2. Taxonomy (NCBI): domain Eukaryota; kingdom Metazoa; phylum Chordata; order Ceratodontiformes; family Ceratodontidae; genus Neoceratodus; species Neoceratodus forsteri. The sequence goes on from CM057451.1 coordinate 94,650,042, forward strand.
GCATACTAGAAATAGCACTGTTTGTTTCCTTGGTGAACAATCAGCTCCCACTCTTTTGTTGTAGACCCCAGCAGTGGGTTCATTCCCAGAGGATGTGCTAGTCCTCAATTGGTCAGGGAAGCTTTTTGTATCTTCCTCCAGTCCCACTTTACAAGAGTACTAATAAAACTGAGAAGGAGTCAACAACAGTGATTCTCATCACTCTAAAAGGCCAGAAAGATCTAGAACATCATGCTTCTATCCCTATCCAACAGGCCTCCTATCAACCTGCTTCTGAGATACAGTCTGCTGACACTGAACCAGGGCAGGATAACATTCCCAGATCAGAGAACTCCGAACTACAGAGCATAGTTCTTGAAGATCTAGAGTTCTCCAGGCTAAACCCTTCTGAAAAAGTAAAGGAAGGGCTGAAGGTTTCTAGGAAATCAGCAAAGGGAAATTGTATACTTCAAAATGGAAAATATTTTCTTTCTGGTGTACTTCTAGACAGATTACCCCACCTCCAGTCTGGGCCTAAGGCCTTCAACCCTGAAGGCATTTAGCAGCAGTGTTGTCTACACACCAGCTGGCAAAAGCAGGTCAGTGGTCTCACAACCCATTTTCAAAAAGTTTTCAAATAATCACCTGTACTGCTAGTATGGGACCCTGTCCCTCTTTGGAACTTGAATGTACATTGCCCAGCTGATAGAGGTACCTTTCAAGCCCATGGCTACAGCTGCACTGAAGTATGTCATCTGGAAAACAGTTTTCTCAGAGGCAGTGACATCTGCTGGATGGTTGAGTGAGCTACAGGCCCTGTGCACAGATCCTAACTAAATAACCTTCCATAGGGACAAGGTAGTACTAAAGACAAATAGAAACTTCCTTCCCAAAGTGGGGTCTGAAGTCCATCTGAGCCAGTTAATTGCCCTTTCTGTCTTCTCTACAGAAAAGTCCTGCTCTGGAGAACAACAGCTCTATAGTCTTGACATGAAAAGGACACTGAGCTACTACCGGAACAACACAAGGGATGTCATGTCAACTAACACTCAGCTGTTTGTCACTTATGGTGAAGTAGGGAAAGGAAAACCAGCATCCAAGAAAACAATTTCTTGTTGGATAGTCTCCTGTATACAGTTATGTTATGACAAAACTGGTAAACTGCCACCAAGAGGTCTCAGGGCACATTCTACAAGGGGTACCTCTACCTCTGTGGCAGCATGAAGGGTATCCCCTAAGACATTTATAAAGCAGCTACCTGGAAAATGATGGACACTTTCACAAAACACTGCCATCTGGACATTCAATCCATAAGGGATGCCAGCTTTCTCACTTCTGTCTTGCAGAACTTAGTCCCCAAAGAGTCCTGCACCTAGCCTCCCAAAGGTACTGTCATATAGTCTGCTGTTGTAAACATAAGTGAGGATTCCTGAGGTATGAAGAAAAATACTCACCGCAGTAATGTTATTTCTTCCAAAGGGATCCTTCACTATTTTTAACAATCCTAAATCCTGCTTCCCCTTCCAGAACCTGGTAAAAGGCTCAAACAAGAATCAGTTTTTCTGTTTGCTAGAACATTACTTGTTACAGTGCATTTACAATTGTTGCTCAGTGGTCTGAATTATATTTTTCATAACAAATAAGTTTGTTCTGCTTAGTTTCTACCATTTTTCAAAATGTTTGCCAATGTTTTAGAATATTTGTTAGTCATTAAGCTGGTTTTAGTGGTCTCAGCTCACCTAACTTTAGAAATAAATCTGACATGAGAGTGCAGGCGTGAGTATGACCACACAGCAGAGTTTGAATTGCATTCCAAATTTCCTAATTTGCATAAAATTCTAAACCTCTGGGCTGCCATTTCAGGGGAATAGGTTGTTAAATACAGTGAGAGATCCTTTGGAAGAAACAACATTACTACAGTGAGTAATTTTCTCCTCAGGTGCATTGTGCCACCACTCTCTCCCTACCTAGTTGCATTACTTAGACCTCTGTTCCCCAGGTCCACACTCTGGTCAAGAAAGTTCCATCCAGATCTGCTTCCAGTCAGCTGGCCCTTGCTGGAGGGTGAGTGCAGGATAGTATATCAGTGCACAGGTAGTGGATATCTGTGGACTAAGTGCAACCACAACAGTAGATCTTGTGAACAGGCTGAAGAAGAACTCAATCCTTAAGAAAGAGTGGAAATTAGAAATAAAGTGTAAAAAGTATCCAGAAAGTCAATACTTTAAGCTCTCAACTGCTGCCAGAATTGGAATGCTTAGGACAGTGCTGTAGCTACACAATAGCAGGGACTCTCAGAAAGGGAAGACAATGTTTGTGTCATCTGTGTTTCTATGTGATTGTAGGTATGGATGTGGTCAAAAGCCAAATTTATCAACAGAAAATTTCTGATGGAGGAGCTCTATCAGCATTATTTGGATGGAGAATGTGCCAGTATGGACAGAGAGTGTGACCCTTTCTGGGACCCTGTGGAGCCATTTGTTTAGGATCTGCTCATGTCTGGCTGCAGCCTCTTGCTTACTGTATAAAGGTGGAGGAGCAAGTGGAGTTCCTTAACTGGGAAGGCAAGATGGAAGCAGTTCTACAAATCAACTGAGTCCTTGTTCAAGTACAGGGCGTAAGTATTTTTCCCCATGGTGTGACTGTTTCAACCAGTTGTCATCAACACCATTGCTGCATTGAACTGTCATCAGGCGGATGGGCTGAAACTATACAATCTGGGTAAGAGCAGAGGGCTAAGAGAAATCAGCTAAACTATGGCTATGCTGTAAGCCAGCAGACCAAGATGTGGAAAGGGACTAGGGATAAATGAAAGATTACTAGGGCAAATGTTAAAGGAGATATTGTAATTACAGGGACTTCAAATATGTGGACAATAAGAGGAGCAGTAAGCAAAACCAGCAGTGGGAAAAAATATTTTGTGGTTATAACTGAGATAGCACATTTAGGAAGGAACTAAGAGGCTACCTTAGAAACAATAGTGAGTAATCTGGCACTACATGTCATATCCTTTATAGCACTCCACAGTCAATACCAATATGAGATTCTCAGTCCATCCTTTCCTTTCCTTTGCCAGGGTGTAAATTCCATCACGGTAAGTGGTTGTACTGTAAGAGAGCCACTAGAAGGCAGAGACTACTGTATGGCACAGTATTGTATACAAAGCAAGCTAGTGGTGGAAGGCAGATTTCAATAAAATGAACTGAGAGGACTGAGCTGGAATTTGAAGCTGCTGGGGTGTTAAAGGAGTATTATTAGGCATAAATTACTGTCTGTACAAAAGACTTACTCAATTTCTGCAACAGCATAATCTGTACAGTTTCAGTTAGTTTATTTGCATCTGTAGCCCTCAATCCCCGTGATGAGGCTGAAAACAAGCAGCATTGTCTAGTCATCTTTCCCGTTAAAGGAAACTAAATATACCGCACCTGTGGTGAATAAACTGGGCAAAAAAATCATGTTATTTTGGGATAATATTTATTTTTACTTAGAACTTGTTACTTCACTGAGAACATGTCATTTCCATTTGAATATGGAAAAAGTATGGTATGCCCGAACAGTGAAACTTCTACTGTGACGTGCGTCGATATAAACAACAACGCCATCTCACAGTAGAAGTCCACCTGGGACCAGCAACACATTCCCCAACCTGCACTCCTCCTGAACCAACTCCAACTCAGAGTGGTAATCATGGGGTTCGGGCAAAACCCCTGAAGAGAAAAACACTCGATGTGTGGCGGCTCCATGCCGACTGCAAATCGCGATCGACATGGAGCCTGGCGGTGTTATGCTAGTTGACATGTTTCTTGTCAAACCAGCATCATACAACCAAAAAGTATTATTTATTTTAATTATGTATTCATTTACTTAAAAATTGGTAACCAGGAAAGGCACACTCAGCCAAGGCTTGCTTTCCAGGTGCAACCTGGGAGAACTACAATTACAAACAAAATACAGCCAGTCTGATGATGGGGTTACAATGGCAGTGACATAAAGAGCATAACTTGATTTCGCTAAAGACAAAATGGCAAAACGTTGTATATGGTGGACAAATAAACTGGCACATTAATCATCTGTGCAAACTCAAAAAGTGCATGTGCCCGGTGATGGCAGACTGAGCTGGTGATGAAAGGAGGAGGCAAAACAGGTTGATAAACTAAGCGAGGTTGCGGAACTATGAGGTTTGGGTGGAAGGAGGAATGGGGTGGTCAAAAGCTAGGCAAGGGTAAGGAAGGGTTCAGGAAAAGGATTGGGGAGGTAGGTTGAGGAGTTTTAACTGAGCGTCTAATGGAGGGAGGAGGGAGAGACAGATGGAGAAGGGTAGATTGTCACAGAGGGCGGGGAGGCAGTGTGAGAAAGCAGATTTCAAGCTGAGAGTGATGGTGGGGAACAGAGGAGGTGTATGATCCCTTGAGCAGAGGGAGTATGAGAAGGAGGTGATGGGATAGGTATGAGGGAGTGAACCAAACCAGTATTTAGAGATGAGGGAAGCACAGTGGGACTGGCAGCGTGAGGGAAGAAGGAGGATGGATAGAAAGGAGTAAAGACAGCAGTGGTGGGTATGAGAGGGCAAGTTGTCAGCAAAGTGGCACAAGGCATTGCAGAATGTGCCCAGTCTGGCAGGGAGGTGGAGGGGCAGTGCCATAAACCACATCCGCATAGTCAAAACAGGAAGAACGATTTTGGTGGCCCACTTCCAGCAGACTTGGGAAGAGAGGCAGTCCTTATTGCAGTACAGGGCACTGAGTTTAGGGCAGAGTTTGGTATGGATGGCATCAATGCGGGATGAGAACTCAAACCTGCTATCTAAGCACACACTGAGGTACTTGAAAGTTGTGATTACTTCAGCGGTGTGCCACCCAGCGTGAGAGCAGGCGGGGAGGAGCAAACTGGGGCAGCTTTTGGCTAGTATGAAGGTCATAGACACAGTTTTTTGTGTGTTGACCAGAAGTTGGTTGGACTGGAACCAGTGAAGAACACTATGAAAATCCTTGCTGGAGCGAGTCTTCCAGGGATGCAATGGAGGTACCAGAAGTATAGAGAACTGTGTCATCTGCATACATGTGAATATCTGAGTTGGCACAGGTGGAGTGGAGGCCATTTAGGAAACTGGAGAAAGCCCTGTGGGACCATGCCCTGGACAGGGAGGGGCAGAGATGGCACCTCTTACCTGTACCAACTGTTGATGATCCAAGAGATAAGAATGGAATCATTCAACTATGGGGACTGAACTCTGCTTATCCAGGAGGAGTGAGGGGGACGCTGAATCAAAGCCTTTGGTCAGATTGATGAAAATGACCACTGTGATGTACCCTGTCAGTGACCTGAGTAGGGAGGAGATGGTGGAATGATCTTTCCTAAGCTAGACTGGAAGGGTGAGAGGAAACTGGAGGGGTGGAGAAAGTCTGCAAGTTGTGAGTAGGCTAGTTACTCCTGCAACTTTCAAGAGAAGGGAGGAAGGAGATAGGCAGAAGTTGCCAGAAGTGGAGAGATCACCCCTTTGTGGAGGGAAGAACCTTTGTAATCTTCCAAGACTGAGAGACAGTGCAAAGGGTGAAGGAAATATTAAGGAGGTGAGTATGGGGAAGGCGATGGCAGGAGCTGACAGATGAATAAGTTTAGGGTCCAAGCCATTTGGGCTAGATTTGGAAGGGTTGAGTGAGGAAAGAGTGAGCAGGATCTCCTGGGGAGTGATGGGAATCAAATCTCAGATGCTGAGGTAAGGAGGAGGGAGATGTAGGGAGAGGAGAGGGCGGAGAGGAGAGGAGAGGAGAGAGAGGGCAGGTGGGAGGGAGGAAGAGGACAAGTTGTAAAAACTAATTGAAGTGAGCAGCAATAGAGGCAGAGTCAGCTAACAGAACACAGAAAACAATTGGTTGGATAGTGTGTACAATAAAAAGAAAGGTAGTTTTAAGTTTAAAACAAGGTAAACAGTAATAAAACATTAAAAATAATGTGGTATATATCAAATACATAATTGGCTGCAGTGGAATAACACATTTATCTCTTCATGTAAGTGGGAAGACTACTATAAATAAAGAAGCATAGACTTTGATGGCAGATAAGGACCGCTTGGCCCACCTAATCTGCCCATTTCTCTACCTATTGGATAAGCTGCAGATCCTAGTTAACCAATAGCCTACGTCTTCCTATACCCCACCAGAATTGCCTTATGTCTGTCCTCACATTCTTGAATTCCCCACTGTTTTGACACACAGCCTCCTCAGGAAGGCAGTTCCATGTGTCCTCCACTCTCTGTGAAAATACTTCCTCACATTGCCCTGAGCCATCCCCTCTATCTTCAAATTGTGTCCCCTTGTTCTTGCACATCTCTTTTCTGAAAGATGCTACCCTCTTGGACCTTGTTGATTCCCTTGAGGTACTTGAAAGTTTCTATCATGTCCCCCTCTCCCTCCTTTCATCAAGGGCATATATTAAGCTCCTTTAGTCTTTCTTCGTAATGGCTTCTGTTGCAGACCCTTCACCATTTTAGTTGCCCTCCTCTGACTGCCTCCATCCTGTCTATGTCCTTTGCGGAGGTGGGTCTCCAGAACTGCATGCTGTACTCCACATGGGGTCTCACCAACTGTCTGTACAGAGGGATAACAACTTTCTGTTTTCTACTGGTGATGCCTCTCCTATCCATCCCAGTATCCCCTCAACCATCCTTACTGCCTTCTCACATTGCTTGCTTACCTTTAGGTCATCTGATATAACTACCCCAAGGTCCCTTTCCATTTGTGTTGTTGTTAATAACTCACCCCCATTGTGTACTCTTCCCATGGGTTTTGTTTCCCAGATGCATTACTTTGCACTTCTTGCATTGAATCTAAGCTGTCATACTTTTGACCATTCCTTCAAACTTCACAAGTCCTTCTCATCCTTTCCACCCCCCATGTGCATCAACCCCATTGCAGATCTTTGTGTCATCTGCAAAGAGGCATACTTTCCTTCCAGTCCTTCTGCAGTGTCACTTATAAAGACAGTAAAAGGACGGACCCAGTACTGAACCCTGCAGTACCCGTTAGTAACCCCCTTTCTTTGGAGTGGACTCTGTTTCTGATTACCCTCTGTGCCCTGTTATCTAGCCAATTTTTTTACATACCACCCTGGGATCCACTCCCAGGATGGCTAATTTGTTTATTAATCTTTTGTGTGGGACTGTGTCAAATGCCTTGCTAAAGTCTAGGTAGACCATGTCCACAGCCCTCCTGGTTTATTACTTTGGTCACCCAGTCAAAGAAATCTATTAGATTCATCTGACATGACCTCCTGCTTTGGGTCTTGTGTCCCGCTAGCCTCAAGGTGCTCAACAGTTCTTTCTTTCAGAAGTGATTCCATCATTTTCCCTACCACTGAGGTCAAGCTGACAGGTCTATAGTTTCCTGCCTCTGCTTTTCTCCCACTTTTGTGAAGGGAATAATATCCACCCTCCTCCAGTCCTTAGGTATCACACCATCCTCCCATGACTTGTTAAAAGGATAGTCAGTGGTGTCACTAGTTCTCCCTGTATCTTGTGGCTTCACCACTTACACTATGAGTTAAGGGTCTTACCACTGATCAGTGTTAAGTAAATTTGTTTTTCCACTGCAACACATTATGTGTAGTATTCATTAGTTACACAATTTAGGCGAGAGTCAGCCTTAAAGATAAATGGTTTATTTCAGCCACTGAAGCATTCTAAATGAAAACAAATCATTTATCTTCATTTTAGACATTATCTTCACTTTAGACAGGTCACAATGGAACCTTGCTGTGTTGTGCTGGGGTGCATAGGGAGGGCTCACTAGCAGAAGGATAGAGGAAATACAGCCCTGGATAGATCTGTGGTTCATCCGCACTTGGAGGAATTGTGTGCAGTTTTGGAGCCCACATTTGAGGAAGGATAGGGACAGGGTTAGAGCGGTGCAGAGGCGAGCCACCAAAATAATACAGGGCAACAGGGAAGGTCCTAAGAGAAGCGTTTGGAGGATCTAAAGATGTACATACTGGAGGACAGGCGAAAAGAAGGGTGAGTGACTGAGATGTTCAAGTACATCTGTGAAATAAATAAGGTGGACAGCAATAAGCTGTTCACCATGAGTGGTAACACTGGTGCCAGAGGTAACTCCCTGAAACAGGCCTGGGGAGGTTCAAGGAGGATGTCAGGAAGTCCTTTTCTTCACAGCACGTTTGCCACCTACTCCTCAATGGCTCTGTCCAAAAGTTTGAATAGCATTTATTTAAACTTTAGGGAACTAGTACAAAAGCAGAGAAACTCAGCACACACCCAACAAAATCACTCGGATCTGAAGAATGAATAGGTTAGAGAAACAAGCTATGAATGAGCTTACTAAACCAGCAGATCTGGGTTTCATTCCACAGCCTCCGCTTGCATACTATGTGATCATGAGCAAGTCACTTAACCTTCCCAGTACCCGCATAGCCCCTGAAAACAGGCCTTGTGTCTAGGTTGGCCTTACCCAGTTATCAAAGAATTAAAAAAATAAAAGATCTAATACTCCAGAGTAGTAAGTGGTCAACAGCTCTTCTTTATTAAAGGGCAGACAGTTGGACTGCCATAACAGCAGATGGTTGCAGCAGCAGTAACTCCCAATGTTTGAAATGTAACACTTTGTGAAGAGAACCTCACTTACAATCAGGGCTACAGCTATGAATTTTGGGGCCCAGGACAAGTCAATCGAAATGGGCCCCTGTTTCCCAAACCAGCTAATGCCAAGGGTAATGCCAGCTCCTCAGGTGGGCCTCCTGAGCTTGGGACCCTGGACAACTTCCCCACTTCCCCGCATTACTGCGGACCCTGCATAAAATATAAACAAGATCTAGCTTCCTTGAATCAATCTTTGCTCCACAGAGTACCACTCTTAGGTATAAGCCAGAGGTGCTAGGATCCTGCAGGAGCAATTCTTTAACCAGAGAGCCAGCAATGACTACCAGTTCATGACTCTGTGTGGTGACTCACACCTGCCAATGACCATTGTGCCCCTCGCCTACCTCAGTTCTGTTTTTCCCACCGAGTGTACCCATGGGATCGATCACATCACCTCAGTTTGCTTCTTCATCATCTTCTTTCTTGATTTCCTGTTTTCTGGAATGCCTGCCTACGTCCCATGAAATAAAAGTTCAAAGCCCCTCTCCTTCATTTTTGGGCTTGTGGGAGTAGATCAGCAAGAATGACAGATAGTTTGGTTGTGTCAGGTCACTGGGTGTTCAGTGTCTCTGTTGGGGGTAAATGCCCTTGTATTCAGTACTCTTGCACAGGGGTTAACTGTAACTTGTCCTACAAACTAGCACTGTAAGTGCAAGTGGTAACAGACCATACAGGTTTTTGTTGATATCTATCCATCCTTACAAAATTTACTTACAGTATTTTTGTGCTTTCCAGCTGAAGGAGAGAGATACTTGTTTCCTTTTTCCCTGGTTTCGGCCTGTCAGAGACATCTTATGTTTAGAGTGCCCTAGTTATGGGCAATCACCTTTCAAAGGGTCGCACAGACTTTTATCTTCCCAATGAGGAAAGGATAATGGATGCATTTCTCATTCCATTAGATGATAAATTCTATTTCACACCACTTGAAGATATTTCAGTGACAAGCTATTTTCCGAGACAACTACAAGATTCTAATTGAATCCGTGCTTATAGGCCTGGACAGAGCTTAGGTGGACACCACTCTGGGGCTGCTGCCCATGTTACCCTCTTTCCCTGTTCTCCGGATCTTTGCTGTAGGATGGGTAATTGAATGTAAAAGTAGCTCTGACTCAACCTGCACTTTTAGGCTACCACTAGCCCCCAGCAGGAGGTATAGTTTTGCCATTTCTTCTTTCCTCTGTAAGTTCGTAGTCTGGTGAAACAGTAGTCATTTGTTTCTTTTCTCTTCCTATATTCTTTTTGTACCCTTTAATTCTGTCTGTCCTACAAACATAGATTGCCTACTTTTCTTACTCTTCTGGTGACAGAACTGAGGTAGGCGAGGAGAACAGCATTGGTTATTGGCAGGTGTCGTCACCTCACTGGCTCAAGCAGGCGCCCTGAGCCAGTAGCCGTTGCTGGTCCCTGGCCAAAGACTTGCTCCTGAGGGTTCCTATCACCTCTGGTTTAGGCACAGAGTGGTACCTCTGGGAAGACATTCAGAAAGATCTTCAGTTATGGTAAGTACTGTAAGTTGTCTTCATTCATATACAAGTGCTGGTGTTTTGGTGGATGAGTGCTGAGTCTCTCTGCTTTTTAAGTGTTTACTTCTGACTTGTGCACCTAGATCCCATTTGTGTAAGCCAACTGGGCACGGCTACAAGGAAAAGGCCTATTTACAGGAATGTGTTTGATATCTCTGGGACCCCCTGGATCAGCTGAGCAACATATTTTACATTAAAAAGTTGACGCCTAAGCTGGTATACTGCACTTTAGATGAAATGTTACATTTGGACTCAGTGAGTGGGTATATTTTATAATAATAAAGCTCTAGTCGGTGCAGACTTTGAAGTCATAATGCTCTGTATTTATGTATCCAGGTCACAAGAAATAAATGTCCCATAACATTGCCTGGGTTAGTTTTTATTTTTATTTACCCCACTTCATTTCAGTAAAATATGATGTTGATTTCTTTCTGCATCGACAGTCTACCGTCACAGTTTGTGATTCCGAATCTCCCAAATCTTGGACATTAGTTCCTATAGGAGCTATTGTAATAAACTGTGGGAAGCACATTTCTTCTGGAACTGTATGGAGTCCGTGCCTTTAGCTACGGACATTAGTTCCTGTGGGAGGGATTGTAATGAATTGTGGAAGGGAGCACATTTGTTCTGGACCAGGTTTGAGTCCCATGCCTTTAGGGTGGAACTGAATCTTTAAAAAAGTCAAATAGTTTACTGTGACACACCACCCCATTCTAATAGCAGTACTGCTGTCAATTGTGTGTGTGTGTGTGTGTCTGCTAGCTGCCTCTTGGTCCAGTGATGTCTCTCCTATCCATTCTTCAGTCCTGGTCCTGCCACCACTTCTTGGTCCTGGTCTTGTTGCCACTCTTCGCTGTTGATCCTGCCGCTGCTCCTTGGTCCTGGATTTTCTGCCACCACTCTTCAATCCTGGTTTCCCCACCACTCTTAGTACTCTAGGTTCTGCTATTACACTATCCCTATCTAACCCCTGTCTGATTCAAACACAGCCACCCACCACTGTGGTGCACATCAGTTTTGAACCATTTGCTGGCTGGCCTCACTACATAGCAGCAGCCACTCAGTGCAAATGTAAAATTCTGGTGCATCAGGACACCAACTGTACTTAATTTGGGGGATGAACATTCTTCTAGACAGGTTTGAGTTTCACATGAATTGCAATTCAAAAGTACACATCAAGGATAGCTAATGGCTTTTACCTGAGTTTGAATGGTTACTGAGAGGGTAAATATAACAAACATTCTTGTTAAAAATAAAGAAAAACATGAAGAGAAACCAAGTAGAGCAGCACCTTCCCTCTGACCAACACTATGGTCCCGAGGGTTGAGGGTAAGTCCAGCAACAGCAGCTCCTTCCCATGTGACCAACACTATGATCCTGAGGGCTGAGGGTAGTTCAGCAACAGCAACTCCTTACCCTGTGACCAGCACTATGGTCTCAAAGGCTGAGGTAGTTCAGCAACAGCAGCTCCTTCCCTGTGACCAACACTATGGTCCCAAGGGCTGAGGGTAGTTTGTCGGCTACCACAAACTAAACAAACAAAAGAGCAGTGCAACATCAGCTTCAATGTAGAATACGACAACCTCATGACTGCCTTCACTCAAGACAACACTCTACTGGAAGACTTGACTACATTGCCGATAGCCAACACTATTGAAATAACCACAGAACAGGCCACTACCTCTGCTACTACATAACTGAAAACCGTCAACATAGAGGTGCTCATAAGTGCCAGTAAAAATACAACCAAATAAACCACCACAGACGTTGCCATGATACAGAGGTACCTTGCAAACAAATACAATGAGCAAAGAGAATTAGACCAAGTGCCACTAAAAGAACTAAAGACCATTTCAGCAAGATACTTCATAGAGGCCAAGAAGACACCATATGAGAAACTAACCTCTAACAGGTCTCCTCTGCCTCTCATGCCCCTCCCACCCATCCGATCCACCAATAAGGGATTGCTAGAGATTCCCAGGGTGTGTCTGAAGACATCTGGGGCCCGATCCTTTGGGTTTGTGGCCCCTACCCTGTGGAATTCTCGACCTAGTCAGGTGAGGTGTGTCTGACCATCCAGAGGTTTAAATCAGCCCCTAAGACTTATTTATTTAGCCTAGCTTTCCTGGACGAGGTCAGTTAATGGGAAACTTATTATATGATGCCACTGAAGATTGTCAATGAGGATTTTAGTATCTGATTTTACACACTTGATTTTATGAATATGTTTATTGGAGGCGTTATTTATTTGTGTGTATGTTTATATCTTCTGGAAAGGCACCTTATAAATAAAGCAGATTGACTGGTTGATAAACCGTGCTCACACTTTCAGAGTATTGAGAGACACTGGAAGTCCAAAGATTATCCTGTGTATCTCTCCACAGACCTTAAATTTGAGAAAACATGACAAGTCCCTGTGGCCAAACAAAAACATTTAAAAGAAAAAGGCAAAGGCTGCAGAAAGAATGTTGCCGACAAATTAACAGACAAATAATAGACTCCATCTATGAAAAAAATACTAGGACCATTCTTGCCACAACCCCCTTAAACACTATGTGGCTAATATGTACTGTATACTTCAGCCTACACAGAAACACTGAAATAAGAGACCTGAAATGAGGCAATGACAGTGTAAAAACTGATACCCAGAACAAAGAATTCTTAGAATACAGCAGAGAATGGCGACAAAGAAAAGAACCGGTCTAAATTTAAAGGACATAAGCCTAGGAAACCCTTGTGTTAAGCAATGTTTATAAGGCTGCCTTCCTCCTTCTGTGGAGCATCACCAGCACTGCCCTGACCTTCAAAGACACTCAGCTTGTGTATAGAGCACAGCCCCTCTCAGCTGATGCAAGATGCGATGGAGAGGGCTGCAAGTACAGGTGGTGGTCAGCTGCAAGCGGAAAAAAGATGCGGGAGGATCTCTGGCACGTGGAGCAAGTGGTGCAGCCTGTCCACATGGCTGCTTAAACTGCTTGCTCCAGAACATGTCCCCAGACTGGCTGCAGCTGTGGGAGTAGAGTGAGGACCCGCTTACTGTGATCTGGTAGTGTCCAGGCGGCCGCATTTGCGCCACATCAACCTGAGCACTCGGATGCTGCGGTGCAAATATGGCCACGTAAACAAGCCTTTAGAGGTTCATAGAGGTTGCAAAGAAATTATAGGGTCTCAACTGAAACCCCTGGCTGCCCCTAAATGACACCCTGAGCTTAACTGAGCTTCTCAGGGTCACACAGTGAGCAAGTGGCAGATGTCAGATTCAAACCAGGGTTGCCAGGATTACAGCTATGTGCTCTAACCACTTGGCTAAACTGTCTCTATAGGGAGGATAAAGGGAGAGTTAAGTTTCACCATAATAAACGTGCTCAAACCTGGTGTTCCTGATCTAAAAAAAAACATTTAAAAATATTGTTTATTCCATTGCTAAGAAAATCTGCCTTTTGTCTATGATCCTGCTACCCCAAATCAAATTGGACATATATCCAGGAAGCCCCTGTACCTGACATAACCATTGGCATCAGCCATGGGGGGGGAGCTTTATGACAACCATCCTGTGAAGGTGACACTGCATCACATGTTGCTGTTATCACTGCCAGTATCACCCTCCCTCTACCTCAGCCAAGTCAAAAGTACATGGGATGGGCAGAGGATCAATACCAGCAGTGACAGTGACATTATGCACTGCAGAATAAGCGTAATTATAGGGGGCGGGGACAGGTCCCCAACATTTCATCACTGCAATCCTGAATAACTTACTGTAAAATCTTCTTATGGTTGTGTCCCCCTCCAACTATTACACAAAGTTACTCCGCTGCTAGAATCACTCTCACAGGACTGCCATCATAGAAGTCCCCACAGCCGATCCTGATGATTGCAGCGACAAGCGCTTCTGGAATATATGTGCAATCCTGATGAGTGGGCCAGAGACAACCTTATAAAGGTACATTTTCAAAACAACGGACTAGTGAACATAAACTTTGCAAACCAGTCAGGTTCTTGATCAGGACCACCCAGCCCCAGAATTTTTGGGGTGGGTAAACTACTTCCCCATTAAGTGACTATATCCCAAAGTACTTTCCAATCCAGGAGGAGGCAGGAAGGTTGTTGCCATTTTCAGCAAAATGGTTTGTTAGCTAAGTCTTCATGATGACCAACCAGCTAAACTATCAATTTATGACCGTTGCACTAAATATCTGCACAAGCCATATTTAGTTTCAGTAGAGACATCGGGACCACTGGCCAGCAAAATGATAATAATAGCTGCCAGTTGAATCTCCTGGCTGATTCATGCCTGTGACATCAACCACAGGATGCCCTTGTTGACATGTGAGTTAAATGCTGAGTAGGAGGGATGGCAAAGTAAGCAATAATACCCAACAGGGTGGGCGGTGATAGGCAATACGGACCGCCCAGGGCGTAATGAGGGCTCAGCGCCACAGGCAGAGGGCCTTATAGCTCCTGGAAGGTCCGGTATTGAACAAGCCGCCAATTCTGAGGGTATTATTATGCTTTTAGTAAATGGCTATAGGTGAAATGTTTATAAACAAATATGAAAATAAAAAGAAATATATATATATAAATATAAATAAAAATCAATTTAAATTAAGAAAATGGGCTATAGGTGAAATGTTTATAAACAAATAATAAAATAAAAAATATATATAAAATATCAATTTAAATTAAGATGTCTGATAAAATAGTCCCTGCATTACTGTAATTGCCTCAGGAGGATACTGCTGTTTTTTCCCTTTGCTAATAGCATGTCCTCCAGTTTGCTATTTTGTCGTCCCCAAAAAAAAGTGAAGCAACATAGTGCATTTTTTCTTTTCTTTTCTGAGGGCCGAGTTGGAGCAGGAAAAGCAGTGGGTTGAGCTGTATTTTAAGGGGTAACCTTTCTTTTTAAAATTGGTTCTGCAATGTGGCTTGAGTCCATCGAGTATCAGCACACTAGTCTGCAGCAAAGGGAACTTGTATGGCTTGAAAAGAAAAAAAAATAAAAGAAACCAGCGACATATGAATGTACAGCACTTCGGGAGTGATGGGACGGATACAGTTTGGGTTCAGAAAGGATGGTCGAGCTTTCTATGTTGTGACAACTGTTGCGGGTGGTGGACTGTTCATCTGGTTGCCGACGGACTGCTGACTGTTACAAAAAAAATATATATGCGATCAAATCGTCTTCCTTGGGTTTGATGTTGTGTGTGAAAAGTAGTGGGCGAGCTGTAGTTTAAGAGTGGGACCTTACTTTTCTGCTCAGCTGAGATAAAATTATAAGTGTGAAGGGATCGGGAGGAGTGGAGCCATCATTAAAAGAACGCCAGTAGCGCTACCACCAGCATTCAAGCCGCTTGGCAGCGGCATGGTCAGTTTTAAATGAAGGTACTGTTTTGTTAAGGGAAAAAATGTTACTCAGTTGTTGAAATAAAATGGTTATTACACAATGGCAAGAAAGAATCTTGGACTATGATTGGTCAGTTTGGGGCGGACTCATGATGTTATCCCAGCACAACATCACGGGTCTAGTCTCTGCACTGTGAACCAATGTAGATGACCATGATAACCATTAAGATATCTTTTTCATCTCCTCTTAAGAAACAAAATATTTTTCTACACTAATATAAACATTCTTTAAAATTATTTATTTTATTTTATGTATAACGAACCATTGTATAATAGCAATAATGCCCTCAGGTTGTGTGTCATTTGGGATAACTTCACGCCTCAGATATTGGACACACTCGGACTACGGCCTCGTGCCCAACCACCTGAGGCGTGACGTTATCCCAGAACAACACACACCCTGTTGGGCATTATTGCTTAATTGTTGCTACAGTGGTGGGGAGTGGGACACTGCATGGTGGGAAAGGTTTTTCCTGATCAGGGGTTTATATGTCCTGTTAAGCTGTAGCCTGGTCAGTGCTTCACGATGTTTTGGGTGATGTCTCTCAGCAGTGGGAGTTTGCTACTTCCAAAACAGTAGGCAGTTTTATTTTATTTGGAATTTGTTGATCTTATACAGATGGGGGGTTAGATGGCTGGCAACTTGCCCACTAAGCCACTGACAAAAATGGCGGCAGGTCAGTTTTCAAAGTTCTAAATGGCACCTTACTTTCAGTAATCAGGTTAGGTGGGACTGGTACCTTTAATACCCAGGCTCTGTTGTCTGATAGGCGCCGCCTTGCCATGGCTATCAGCCAATCAGAGCCTAGTATTTCTTAAGCTCATTTTCTAATTGGCAGTAGACAGGCCTAGCTAGTGGGAGACAGATGCATAACAGT
This sequence comes from Neoceratodus forsteri, assembly GCA_016271365.2. Classification (NCBI taxonomy): domain Eukaryota; kingdom Metazoa; phylum Chordata; order Ceratodontiformes; family Ceratodontidae; genus Neoceratodus; species Neoceratodus forsteri. Next base: position 94,666,472 of record CM057451.1, read on the forward strand.
AGTAGTGCCAGCAGTACCACAATGATACTGTATGAGTTACACTTTCTTGACACTGTGTTGCGATTGCACCTGGATATGTACTGCTATGATAGTGTGTTTAGTTTGTGTACATGTACGGTACACCTGGGAGAGAGGTAGGTACATTGAGCACAAGGAGGGAGGATGCCTAACAGTGGCATCATTTTGGAAGAAATATAGGGGTTACAAAGTTTCATTTTCCCAGTCATAGTGAATGCAAAACTTCCTCACCTGTCAGATATTAACCTTTGCCAGACAGGGACATGTCCTGACAGGAACATTTCCAGTCTGCACAAACTGTTGTTCTTAACTAAGTGTGATTTTTAATACAATTTACTATTCTAACTCCACACTAACATGGATTGCCACTCCGTGAAAGTCAAACTAGAAAAGAACTTTTGAAAAAAAAAGTTTAAGTGCCTGTTTCGATTTGAACCCTGGACTCATATTAAAAATACAAAATGTAATGTTCTTACCTGAATTTTGTTTGCTGACTCAAAAACGCATCCAGCACACATTGATGGTGGAGTGGTCTGAAAAGTGGTAGCGCCAAGGGTGCAAGGGTAAATTACACCCCCGCCCCCCGCTGAGTGGGTTCAAATCACCCACAACCTTAACTTCTTCTCAGCCAAATTTGTAATCTGTAAAATAACTCCCCATCACCACTGTCTGATATCAACTTCCAGTGCCTTGTTTCTTGATACTGACCTGAAGACCTGGCCCCTAATTTTCATTTTAAAGTTTGACCACTGTGCCTTAACTCAGCAGGTCAAGAACCCAGCCTACCCCCATTAACACTATTCATGCCTTCACTTTTCAGAATACTACTGACACCCTGCAAACCACAAATGGAGTGATTAAAAATAGAATAAAGTATGGAGTGGTGTGCAACGAGAAGTTTACACCCCCTCGAGGTTTTAGATGCTACATAAACCCCAAGAGCGAAGTTCAGTTAATGGCTTTTTAATGCATTTTGAACATATACGCATAACTTTGTTATTGTTTAACATTTTGCACCATTTTTTCAAAATAGCCCTTTGGGATCCCTCCTCAAGGTAGATGACATTTTCAAATCCCCCAAAACATGGTTTCACAGTCGCTCCTTGAAATCACCTTTTGGATGGAATTTTAAAAATCCCACCTGTCTTGATCATAAGGTGGGGTCATAAAAGACTATGTTTACTCATAGCGCTGTCATTTTGCACATTTTTGTAACACATTTTCAACATAGCCTGAGTCATCCCACCTCACAAACATGACAGGTGCCATTTTACAAATCCTCGTCAAAACTGCTTTTGCAGTGGCTCTGCAAAATCACCTTTCAGATGGGATTTTAAAAATTTCACCTGTCTTGATCATAATGTGAGGTCATAAAAGACTGTTGAAAATTTGGGGTCATAATGCTGAAAAACAAAGTTATAAATGTAACCCCTAGGTGGCGCTATCCCAGGGCTACTACCCTGCCTGTTTGACTACGGACAGGTTGAGGGGCCTAGGTCCTATGGCGGGTGCCTCCACCCAGAGGTCAGGGTTTGTAGTGGTTAGACTAGCTTGGTCACAGCCCTCTGGGACACTGAGACACCCTTTTATTCCTCTAGTGGCTCAGACAGTACACAGTTACAGCCCCAATACCCCGATGATACACACTGTTCCGATATAGATACCACTTACCCTCTAGACTGATTCTGCAGCATGTCTGTGAGGACCCCTGTAAAATAAGGTTAAACAACATACACAGCAAACACAATACTGTTTCCATAAGTACCAACACCACAGACAGTATATAGTATAACAACAACAAATCTGATTTATTTAGGAGGCAGTAACATGGGAGGAAATCAGGTTAATTGGTGGCATTAAATCACAGTACTGTGCACACATACAGGGGCTGAAAAGTCACACTTTGGGTACCCAGGTTGGGGGTGGCTAGCCAGGTCCGTTGCCTGGGGTTGGCCCAGGTGCAGATGGATAGGGCCCTGTAGAAGAAAATATATGCACAACACCCAATTGTAATCCGGAGCCAGATGGCTCAGTCCATGAAGCAGTGAAACAACAAGAATTAGATGACACACTTGTGATTGAAAACAGGCTGCAGGGGAATACCCTGACTTGTACTCACAATACCCTAGCTGAAAACCAGATGGTGGATGTTCTTCTGGATTGCCAGAACAACAAGGCATGGAGACAAAGTCCTTGTGACTGGACCCACTGCAGTTGATTAGCAGATTTAGTCGAGACAAGCTGGGGTTTGCTTCCAGCTTCAACACACAACACACAACACACAGCACTGGGGATTGGAAATAGCGATTCCCCACAAGCGCTATGCACATTCATATGTAAAAGGAAAGTACTATACCAGGCAGACTGCTCAATCCCAATCGCAATTACTGCAAAATACCAGGAGCACACACAGAAGCTTCAGTTCCTGACAGACCCGGCGCAGATTCAGCAATTTCTCCAGTCTTCTACAGGGTGAGCCTGGTTTCCACACTTCTAGTGCTTCTTTCTGCTCACAACTCGGATTCAGTCCAAACTGGCACTCACAAAGGCTGCAGACCGAAACTCGGGCCTCACATGCACTTCACCGAAACTATACACTGCAGAAGCACACAGTTCCTTCTCTCTTCACTGCTACAACTGATCTGATCTTTCCAGTCACATAGCAGGGCATTTCCTTCTAGCTCCACACTATTCTGTTGGCTGATTCAGCTGTCACTTACGATAATATCGACTCCCTCTGTTGTGAAAAAGGCGCCAAGGTCAAAACTACATTTCCCAGAGTCACTGCCCATACAATCCCCTTGTGGCTGGCTCAAATTAAGAGTCCAAGTTCTGATTCATCCACAGGCTCCATTTTAGGGCTCCCTTAACCCAATTGGCCCCAACACAGCAGTTTAGGTCCAAAATGGAGAGGGTAACACACACAGAGTCCCAGCTGCAATAAAGACAGGTTAGACAAACTACAATTTTGCTAATGCTTTAAATGATTACAGGCAAACAGTTGCAGCTTTCAGATGGGCTCCCTTTGAACCTTCAGTGACCCCAAAATGGAGGCGATTACTCCGCAGCTCGGGCAGGATTCGAGCATTAAATACACAGGTCCCCCCATACAATACTAATTAAGTCTGCAAGCAGACAGCTCTTAAAGACAGTACATGGAGGCTCAAATAGCACTCACTTGCAATCACAGTTAAGCAGCTCAGATGCCAAACACCACTCAGGCTTGGAGCATTCAGGCAAGCTCCTGGAAGACTTTTGGGAACCTCCATTTGCAGGGGGTTACACCTTCCTGGCCTGGTAAAATTAGGCGTCTGCATCAAGTAAGTACCCCATAAGTTTCAATACAACCATATACATTTACATCAGTATCACATTAGGCTTATACATGTAATCATCAGTCAACATATCACCTTACCAGAAACACGTTTCTGAAACTTTTCAGTACATCACTTTTTACACAGTATTACACACACATTGTACCATAACTCAGGTTATTACCTCCTGTACATGAAACCTGAAGAGAGAGGGCCCTTTCCTATCAGCTACCTTGGGGCTGGATGGGGCAGGGGCACCATACCTAGAGGGCAACACAAGTAACTTGGAGTTAGCACTGATGTTCAGTTTGGGCAATGAGCTCGGGGACACATACACTCCTTTATGGACAACATTGAGAGGCAAGTCCACAGGCCTCCCAGGGAATCATAACTGAGGTGCACCACAGGCTTTACAGCTCGACCAGTCTTTCTAGGGGAACTGTTACAGTCTCTGCACCCTGAGCCTCATTTTCAGCATTGTCCTCACTTGTCAGGGAGTCTCCATTGGGGTAGAGAGGCTAGAACTTGGGGCACTTTCAGCTCCAGAAGTTACAATCTCTGAGTCCACAACACTTGGCTCACATGGGGTTTTCTGACACTGACAGTGAATTATCAGGGCACTCAACACACTCTTCTTGTTCTGGGATATCACCAGTTTGTCCCAGTCCATCATTTTCCTCCTCTGAAAACTCAGACAGTTCAACCATATACAATGATTCCATATCATCTGACTTCATGCTTTGCACTTCACTTTCTGGGAGCATTGGCTCCAGGGACAAAACTTGGTGGCTTAGACAGTCCAGAAGGCCCAGCTTCATCTCCAGGATTGACTAGGGATTGCCCCAAACAAATGACTCAGTTCATAAGAAGGGTAGTATTCAAGGCCACACTCACTTTCCTCTGGCGTGGACTGACAGTCATGTTCAACTGGGACTTGTGGAGGAACACTTTAACTCAGCTTCTGTAGGTGCATGCTTTCTTTATTTTTGCTAGCAGCAGCTCTAGTCACTGGTCCAGAGGGGCATTTTCTGGGGCTCAGACTCAAACAAGATTTGTCCAATGGCCAGTAAATGATTTCTATGCATGGTTTTCACATCTTTTGAATTATTCTCAGGCCTTACTTTGTACACAGGCAGATCATCTAGTTTGCCCACTACAGTGTGAGGAGATGGTGCCATCTGTCAGCAATCTTATGTTTGCCATGCAGTCCCAGATTTCTTAGCAATACCCGATCTCCCTCCTGGAGTTCCTGTGCTTTCAACTTTATCATACCTTTCTTTGTTGGCCAGATTTCTTTTGGCAGCCATGGTCTGAGCCAGTTGGTATGCATGATTTAGCTGGGCCTTTAACTCTTGCACATACTGTAAATAGTTGTCAGCTCAAACCCCATCAGGAGAAACTCCAAAACATGCATCTACCAACAGTCAAGCTTCTCTTCCAAACATCAGGCGGTAGGGGAGAACAGTGGCATCACTTTTGGTGTGGTTGTAGGCATGTACCAGGGTGCTAATTTGTTGGCTCCATCAGGCTTGTCCTTTGGGTGGAAGGTGCCTAGCATATCTAGCAAAGTGCGGTTGAAACGTTCAGGCTGCGGGTCCTGGGGTGGTAAGGGGTGGTTCTGGACTTTCGCACTTCCCACAGAGAAAGCATCTCTTGATCAGGCGACTCTCAAAGTCTCTCCCTTGATCAGAATGGATTCTTTGTGGAGCCCCCAAGTGAACGAAAGGTGTGTGTTATCATGTAATAATGCCACTCCTGGGGTGGGTTGAAGACGAGGCGAAGCTGAGTGCTTCCACCACCCCATGGGTGACGTGACATATAATAACACACACCCCAGAGCGCCATATTGTGTTATGTAATGGCTTGTTGTTATATACAGAATAAACAAATAATTTTAAGAAACGATTTTGTTAGTGTGGAAAAATATTCTTGCTTCTTAAGAAAACAAGTGGCAAATTCTTCAAATGTAACGTTACAGTAATGTTATTGTGTAATAACATCACTGTCTCAATGGGTCAACAACCAGTCAGCTTCTTACATTTTTCCTTGCCATTGTATAATAAACTACAAATGCATACTTTACTTTTGCTTGCTCGCTAATGGGGAAAAGAGCATAATGATAGTACAAGACTGTAATCAACCAACCTGCATACCTCTTAGTGTCCCATATTTTCAAGGCCATCTCTGATTTTGCCACTGCTGTGAGCATGTTACCATTTTGTTCAGTGGGCAAGGTTACTGTGGATATGCAAGTACATGACTGATTGTTGGCTGGTGTGGGTGCTTGAGTGAGTGGATAGTGTGTGATACAGGTACTAAGTGTGAATGGACCTCTGTGGGGCTGGCTACCTTGATGTGGTACAGAGTCTTGTCATAATGCAACATTGTAACTAAAAGCCAGTCTGTTAGTGTGACACTGTTGGTGATGGTATGGCTAGTGGTGTGTGACTGGACTTCTGTTGGACTGGTTACCTTAATGTGGTACAGAGGCTTGTCACACTGCAACACAGTAACTAAAAGCCAGTATGTTAGTCTGACACTGGTGACTGAAGGCCTCCTTACTGTTTGGGAATGGAGATCGTGTGTTACATCTTTAAATGTCACATTTATAGTATACATCACAGACTAACTGATGCTTTTGTCGGGTGGGAGGGCACATAGAGTGGGGGCATAGCAAGGACAATGGGGGTAGCAGAGAGTCAGCTTTGCGTATAAATCTGAAATTCCTGGCTACAACCTCTGGGTTACATGGCAAACACCCTGTGGAATTCTTTACCACGGCTGATCAGAGAGATTCCAACAGTTGAGAATTTTAAAACTGCTTTTAAAACGCACTTATTTCAGATTACTTTTTCGGATGTTGCTGACAATTAGTTATCTCACTACAAACTCAGTTCTTAGATTGTACTCTTAGTTTTCTATTTACAATTATTCTCTGTTAGTCTTAAATATTTTTCAAAATGTACAAGCATTGAATCTATGGAATTGCACTTATAAATAAAGATTGATCGATGCTTTACAACGATTGCACCCTTGTCATCGACACCCGGCAAAACAGGAAAAAGACCATGGCGGTGACATTGCGTAATGGTCCTTTTCCGTGTTTCTCTTCCCCATGTTCTGCCCCCCTGGACCAACTACAACCTGGAGTTGGAATCCTAAAATCCAGGTGTGTGGGGGCAGAGCCCCCACATGGGGATGTAAGGGGCACAGCCCCCACAGAAAACACCCTTAAACGCAGCGCACAATACCTGCATCAGTATTGTGCCATTGCTGTGGGGAGGTTGCCATTGTCGCTGTCGACCAAACTTGGTGCTTCCCTTTACAACAAGTGTCATCATCCAGCCCAAGAGCGATGCTCCGGAGAACTTGATGCTAATCGTCAAACTTAGAATACACGTTCAGATTCTGCAGTGCACTCTTGCACCCTAGCTCTCTAACATCGGATTTATTTCTCTGCCTGAAGAGAGCAGTCACCCCAAAGTCAGACCTGGTATTTCTGGTCAACAGAATTATTTTTTGTTTTTAAAAGTAACTTGTCCTAATTCAAAGTTACTTTTTGATAACACTGCATTAGTTAGGTGTGTTTTAAAACGTTAATATTTTTGCTAATATCTATGGTTCTTCAGTTCATAATCGATTCCCAGGAAATGGAGAAGGCCATAGCATACAGTAGTCTGGGTCCCACCTGAAGGAAACCACATTGTTTTTCTCTGTTTTGACAAAATTAGTAAGAAAATTGTTAAAAGCCACTTTGTTCAATTAGTAGAGCACAGCAGGTTTATTCTTTCAGTTGCGGTTCCCGCTGAGAGGAACTGGACCACTTCACTATTATTTTACAACTGGTTTGGTAAAACTGCCCCAAATTTACTTCTTTGTGTTTTTTAATTGAATTCTGTGGTTCCTAAGTAATAGGGAACCGGTATTAGAGATTTTCTCTCTGAATCATTTTGAATCACAAGGGTTCTGTGTGAAGTGTTCTAACTGTTTTTGGGCACCGACATTTTTCACTTAAGGTCTGCAGTGTTTGGCATGACTGATAAACCTAAAAAAAGAAAACAGGGCCAACAGGCTTTAAACATTTTACTAGTTGTTTTCAGCTACTGGCAAGAGCAAACTCCACAAGCCATGTTAAGTGCCTAGGTCCAGATCACAGTTTTACCAATTGTAAACTCTTAAACATTTTGCCCTAAAACCCAAAGGAAGGATCTGAAAAAGAGAAGAATTTATGGCTTCTCTGTCTGCCTGTGTGTCAGAAAACACAATAAAGGCTCTGAGGGAGTTCCTAATAACTGTGGAAAGCACACATCAGAGGGTCCATCTCTTCAAAACAGCAACAGTCCTTGTCAAAGGGGACAGAGAAAAAAGATAAAGCTACTCAGCCATCAGGTAAAATGGTAAAGATAGCAGGGTGTCTGAAAGGAGGACCCCGAGACCAGTAATGGCAACAATACAAATAAAAGAGCCTCAGAGCAGGCACTGGAAACAGTGTCTGACAATAAAAAAGTCTTTGCCACGCCTCCTAAAAATCTGGGCTGGCTGTATAGCCTAGAGGTTAGAAGTAACAAATTTGTGAATGAGCTTGGTACATCCAGCTGACCTGAGTTTGAAACTTTGAGTACCAAACCTCCACTTGTATACTGTGTGACTCTGAGCAAATCACTTAAACTCCTCAGTGCTCCTGCTCCCCTGAAAACAGGCACTTGTGCCTAGTGGGCCATTCCCAGTTACCAAAGAATTTATAACAAAACAAAAAAAATCAAGGAAAGGAGCAGGTATTGGGCCCAAGAAACACACGTCAGTAGAAGACATGGCAAAGGTGTGGAAATGTTTCAGGCCATGGGAAATGTTTATGAACATGCCTACCTCCCCTCCCTAGGCTCAGGATCCAGCCTACCTGCTTGTGGAGGAGGAGTAGGATATGTACTATGAAGAGGGTATGGTGAACCTATTGAACCAGATGGTTCACCTGAGCAATTGCCTCCCTTCCATGGCCTGTAGAGGATTACTCATCATATTCTTCTTTCATCAAGCAAATGGTAGCACCCTCAGCATCCCCAGGAAACAGAAGAGGGTATGAGAAGGAAGTAGAATTTATGGGTATGATGGTGCTAGCTCCTACAGAAGGCTGCTGGTCCCCGTACACAAGTCACTACAATAAGTCACTTTAAAATCATGTCTGTCGCTGGCCCGGCAATGCTGAGAGTTGAGGAGCTGGACACCTCACCTAGCACCATGCCAGCAACCTGGGTTCGGCACGAGCCAGGGCTGTCAGGAGTCGGCAGGGTGAGAGAGGATTGAGTGTCTGAAGGACTGCTCTCCCTCTCTCTTGGTGGGAAGGTTGTTGTCCCGCCTACTGATTGCCCTCTAGGGATGACTAGAGGGGAATATAGGCCGAATAGCATGTCACTGGCGTTCAGCGTTGGTTGGGGAGGGGGACAGGCGTAAACTTGAAAATGGAGCTAGAAGGCTCCATGATAGCCCCGACTGCGTCTGCACCGAGCCCCATAGTCTGGATGTTGGATATCTGGGGGAGGGAGAAAGTGGGCACTCCTCACCCTCGGGCCTGTCACGGGGTGGGGAGGTAACCTGTGGAAGATTTCCTGAGAGGGTCGGTGTGGGAGGTCGGGGCCAGAGAGATGAGCTGTCCTGAGGGAGAGCCATAGCCACCTGCCAGCTCCAGCAGGAAAAACCTATATAGAAGAAAAAAATCATATCTGCACCCACTTCAGTTGTAGGCATAGATGAAAAGATTGAGAAAAAGTACTAAGTGAACAGAAGTGGAGTGGAATACCTGTATGCCCACCCTAATCATCAATGTGAAGTCCAGATGGCTGCTTGTAGAGGGCTAAGGTTCATTTCTCTGTGCAGCCCCTGATAAGGACTCCAGAACATTGGCTACTATGGCCAAAAGGTATATACAGCAGTTTCCTTGCTGATTAGACAGGCAACTTACTTGGTTTAGGAGATTGCGAATTGGGAAGTGACAGTACTTTTGGTGCAGCAAGACTAAATTTTGCCAGGCCGAGTAAATTTATTTATATACAGAATATAATATACAAGCGGACTTCATTCAACAAAATAATAAAACAAAAATAATACATAGCTCACAAAACGTTCTGAAATAAGCTATACTGGTACAGGCTGGGTAGTTATCCCACCTGTCTATAGTAAGATCTGAAAGGGCTGCAGACCTCACTGGATCAGTAGTACTCTGATCCTGCACTCTACAAATCCTGAACCAATCTAAACTGGACATCTGAGAACAACTCTTTTTATACCTGGTGTTCATCAGATGACCACCTTAAACTCCACCCTTTTCTTAATTGAACTGAAAACATGCTTCAAACATAACATTTCCTATATTGATTCAATGTTGTGGCATATACTGTGATAGAAATGCATTTACAAACATTCAGAATATAAAAATAACACTAATTTAGGAAGATTTGCAGAAAGTAGCTCCCATGGGTTCCTCCCTCAGGCTGTCAGTGCTTAAATATAAAAGAAAATGGCGGATGGCTCTTTAGGAACAAACTGAACAGCACTGGGGTAGGACTTTGTGATGGACACCAAGACCCTAGTGAGTAAATAGAAACACAGAAACATAGAATTTGATGGCAGATAAGGACAGCTTGGCCCACCTAGTCTGCCCATTTTCTTACCTAACAGATAAGCTGCAGATCCTAGTTAACCAACAGCTTACTTCCTCCTACCCCACTAGGACTGCTTTATGTCTGTCCCATGCATTCTTGAATTCCCCACTGTTCTTGACTCTATGACTTCCTCAGGAGGCTGTTCCATTCATCCACAACCCTCTCCATGAAAAAATACTTCCTCACATTACCTCTGGGCCGTCCCCCTCTATCTTCAAATTTTGCCCCTTGTTCTTGCACATCTCTTTTTCTCTTTTTCTGAAAGATGCTACCCTCTTGGACTTTGTTGATTCCTTTGAGGTACTTGAAAGTTTTCTATCATATCCCTCTCTCCTTCTTTCCTCAAGGGTATACATATTAAGCTCCTTTAGTCTTTCTTCATATGCCTTCTGGTACAAACCCTCACCATTTTGGTTGCCCTCCTCTGGACAGCCTCCACTCTGTCTATGTCTTTGCGGAGATGAGGTCTCCAGAACTGCACAATATTCAGATGTGGTCTCACCAACTGTCTGCACAGAGGGATAACAACTTCCTGTTTTCTACTACTGATGCCTCTCCCTATGCATCCCAGTATCCCCAGCCTTCCTTACTGCCTTCTCGCATTGCTTGCCCATCTTTAGGTCATCTGATTTAATTACCCACAGGTCCCTTTCCAATTTTACTGTTGTCAGTATCTCACCCCCATTGTGTACTCTTCCCTGGGTTTTGTTTCCCAGGTGCATTACTGCACTTCTTTGCACTGAATCTGAGCTGCCATACATTTGAGCATTCCCCAACCTTGCCAAGTCCCTTCTCATCCTTTCCACTTCATCTTGTGTATTAACCCTAATGCAGATCTTTGTGTCATCTGCAAAGAGACATACTTTTCCTTCCAGTTCTTCTGCAATGTCACTTATAAAGACATTAAAAGGACCGGTCCCAGTACTGAACCCTCGGTACCCGCTAGTAACCTCCTTTCTTCACTGTGGACTCCATTTACTACTACCCTTTGCATCCTGTTGTCTAGCTAATTTTTATCCAGGCTACCACCTTGGGACCCACTCCAAGACTGGCTAACTTGTGTATTAATCTTTTGTATGGGACTGTATCAAATGCCTTGTTAAAATCTAGGTAGGCCATGTCCACAACCCCTCCCTGGTCTGCTACTTTGGTCACCCAGTCAAAGAAATCTATTAGATTCATCTGACATGACCTTCCCATCATGAATCCATGCTGCCTTGGGTCCTGTGCCCCACTGGCCTCTATGTACTCAACAGTTCTTTCCTTCAGAGTGATTCCATCATTTCCCTACCACTGAGGTCAAACTAACTAGTCTGTAGTTTCCTGCCTCTGTCCTGCTCCCACTTTTGTGAAGAGAATCACATCTACCCTCCTCCAGTCCTCAGGTACCACCCCATCCTCCCATGATTTGTTAAAGAGAGTAGTCAGCTGTGTCACTAGTTCTACCCTTAGTTCTTTTAGAATTCTTGGGTGAGAATCCATCAGGCCCCATTGTTTTGTCCACCTTCAATTTTATTAATTCTTTCAGAACCCTTTCTTCTGTAAATGGACTGGTACTGATCCCGTCTTCAGAGAGTTTCTCTTGTTTGGTTTAGGTACCTCCCTTCCTCTTCCTTTGTGAATACTGAGCAGAAATATTTGTTCAGTATCCCTGCTTTTCACTGTCACCCTCTGCCCACATTCCTTACCCTTTATTAAGCCTCAGTATCCCTTCTTTGGTCTTTCTTAGCTCCCTAATGTACCTATAAAAGGTCTTATCCTCCTTCTTAACAGAGTTGGCTATCCTTTCCTCAGTTTGGGCCTTTGCTATTCTGACTGCCTTCGCTGCCTCTTTCTGCTTTAACTGATAAAGTTCTCTGTTCTGCTCCTTCTGTGTTTCCTTATATTTCCTGAATGCTATCCTTTTCTCTTTAACCTTCCTGCCACCTCTTTTGAGAACCATAGCAGTTTTTTCTTTCGTTGTGTTTTGTTGATTTACTTTACACAAAGGCTTGTTGCCTCTGTGATGGCTGTTTTGATTACTCCCCATTGTTCCACCACCTCCTTCTTGCCTGTTTGCTAGTGCTTTTCTGAGGCACTCTCTCATTTTCCCAAAGTCAGCCCTCCTAAAGTCCAATACTCTTGCTTTTGTATGGCTTGATTGTATGGCTGTGTTTATCGTGAACCACAATGTTTGGTGGTCGCTTGTTCCCAGATGGCCATCCACTTCTAAATCTGAGATTCTTTCTCCATCCCCATTTGAGAGTACCAGGTCTAAGATTGCTCCCTCCTGAGTGGGTTCAATACTAGCTGTCTGAGGCATGCCCTTGTAGGGCATCAAGAATGACCCTGCTCTTGGATGTGCCTGGAACAAAAGGTGCTCAGTTAACATCTGGCATATTCAGGTCCCCATCAACAATATCTCCCTTTTTCTGCCATTCTAAGGATGCCTTCTATCATTTCCTTATCCATTCCTTCCCCTGAGATGGGGTCTGTATACAACCCCATGCGGATTGTGGTGCCATTCCTGTCTCCAGGGTGACCCAAAGTGCCTCATCTGCACCCTGTTTACTCTTTAATTCTGTTGCTTTGATCCCTTCTTTTTACACAGAGAGCTACTCCTCCTCCTCTTTTACCCTCCCTGTCCCTCCTGTAGATTGTGTATCCTGGTATGTTGACATCCCAGTCATGGTTCTCTGTGTACCATGTTTCTGTGACTGCCACAATATCAGGCAACCCTCTTCCATCAAGGCCACTAGCTCAGGAGCTTGTTACACAGACTACAGGCATTGATACTCATCACCCTCCACTTTTTGATGGCCTTACCCTTTTAGCCCCATCCTGTCCTTGCTGCCTTTGCCTTGTTTTACATTTACCTCTGTCCTGCTCCCTAATGACTTCTCTACCTTGGTGTTTACCTCACTAATTACCGTGTTTTGTGGGGGAGGCTGGTATTTAGCAGTGTCAGTGGCTCAGTAGGTAGCACACTCGCCTCTGAGGCCAGGAGATCAGAGGGCTGTGGTTTCAGTTCCCACATCTGGCGCATGGGTTAATATCTAAGTACTGACACTGTAGTGCAGCATGAGAGGGTGCTGCATTTCTGAGGTGCCTTCTTTCGGATGAGATGTTAAACCGAGGTCCCATCTGCCTGGATTGGTGGTAGTTCAGGTGGATGTTAAAGATCCCATGGCACTTATCGAAAAGAGTAGGAATTTTTATTCAAAACTTAAGACAAAATGTACAAAGTGTATTACTTCATACAACAGCATAGTAAAAACATAAACAAAAACACATGAATATGACAATATCGTAAAAATTAAACCTAAACATTTCAGCAGTATACAGATATCCACTCACATCCCCAAAAAATTGTCTGGAAGCATAAAAAACAGTAAAATTATACAAAATTAATTAACATCAAACAAAACCATAATGAGATCAAAAATAAAAAAATGTAAAGGAATAATAATGAACAGAAACTAGAAAACAAGAGTCCGAGAGACACAGAAAATCCTTCTCATCCCACCCAACTACAATGAGTATGGGAAAGATTTATACAAAATTGATAAAATCTGACATAAAAAATAACCTCATACAATAACATAATGCAAAAATCAATACAGAAAAAAAAATATAACATACAGAACTGTGAAACTGAAAAATTAGGCTATAAAGAAATAGATATGGAAAAATAAGACATTGAATAATTAAATGTTAGGATCACTCTGTATCCAACCAATGTAAACGCTTCCAAAACTTTTGAAACATAACATCAGAAAAATGTCTTTTCTCAAAAGTAGAATCTGAAGAATGGAGGAATGTATTTTCCAAAAACCTGATTAGGAGACAAAAATTGTTTTGTAAGGACCAGGCACAAGCGTGCCACAAAGATGATATTTAATACAGGCAAAGAGTACATACACAGTATCAGGGTAAAAGTACTCCATAATACTGGTAAAATCCCAAAAACAAAACTTGATCAGCTAAGGTTCCTAAAGGTAGTTTTGGCCATTGGTGATAGCATAGGCCCAAAATTCTATTACATAGGGGCATTCAAAAACAAATGCTTTACAGTTTCTAAAGGAGCATGACATAGATGTGACCTAGGACACCCTCTCTCCGAGACACCTTTATGCTTCAAATTACCTTCACATTCAATTTCAAATGAGCTGTAAGCCATACCACATCCACATATAGGCAGGGTTCTCTCAGAAATCAACATATTACTAATTTGAGAGACGTCTGATAAGGAATAGACTAAAAGGCTGAGGGAACCAAAAACTGTTCCATAATCTTCTCATATAACAGCTTCCTGTTGAAAGATATTAAATGAATCCTGAAAAGACCCCATATCTTTAATTTTGAAAACAGGATTGAAAATGTTCAGGAAGACCTTTTAATGAAATATGTTTAGGGAAACCTTTATGTAACTCCCAACGTGAAAGCCAGGGAAGACAGTGTCTCAACCCAGGACTCCATAGTTTTCCAAAATTGTGAAGTAAAGGAAAAAAATCTTGGGGAAAAAAAAACAAGGAAAAAAGAACACAATAGGATTGACCATTTTAATACCTCCCCATAAAAATCCTGATATAAGATACCCCTCTTAATAGGATTCAATCTACTACCCCAAACTGCAGAAAAAATAACCCATAAAGGGCAGTGCCCAAAGAAATCGGAGGGGAAAATCGCACCTAAATATAAAACATACTTAACAAAAAGGTTTTAACCATAAAATACCCTTTTTTTGGACATTTCCACTTATTCCAAGTTGTGACTTTAGATTGTGCTCGCTGGAGAGATAAATTCCTATTATACAAAGCTGGATTCACCATACCCCAATAAAGGCCTAGAATTTTACCAGGACCTACACAGATTGGGACATTCGGACAATCCAATACTACCATAGGATCCAAATTAAGAGGAAATACTTACTTTTATTGAGATTAATGCTAGACCCAGAGCCCTTCGCATATGCCATCAGCAAGGCTGCAGTGACATGGCACGAGGAGATCTGCCAAAAGTAAGACAAACGTCATCAGCATAAGCAATCGTTTTAATTTCTATGCACGTACTATTGAAAGACAAACCTCTAATATCGCATTAGTGTTAAGGTGTGTAAGAAGGGTTCCAAAGAAATAATGTATAATAAGGGACTCAAAGGACATCCTTGTCTAGCACCTTTGTGACTGAAACAGGACAACCAACCCAACCATTCACAAAAAAGTGCCAATGCTGCAGTATAACACGTTTTCAGCCACTCTACAAAGCGAATGGAAAATTCATAAAAGACATACAAGCCCATAAATAATCATGAGAAACACTATCAAAAGCCTGTTTCTGATCAAGGCTAATGATAAAACCTGTAAGATCTCCAGACTGTCCTCTAGCAAATATCTCACGAATAAAATAAGACCATCCTGAATGGATCTGCCAGGCACTGAACAAAACTGAGTAGGGTGGATTATGTCTTCTAAACAAGTGGATAAACGATTACTAAGTATTTTGGAAAGAAGTTTGTAATCACAATTTAGAAGAGTAATCAGTCTCCAATTTTCCAAACAAGTTCTAACACCTTGTTTATTCAATAAGATTACCAATCCCATATACATACTAGGGGTAACAGATTCACACTTAAACTATATGAAAAGGCCAGTAAGTTCTTTCAATAACCAGGAATCAAAAGTTTATAGAATTCATTTGGTAATCCATCAGACCCTAGCGTCTTACCCGTATGAGAATGAAAATTACCTCCCGTCTCTTGTTCTGATACAGGCTTAAGTAAACCAGGGATTAAATGATTAGGAATCTGAGGAAGAGGGAAGATGATAACCATTCCTGTATACAGGAATCAGTGGGCTCAAACCGCCGTAAATAAAGACGTCAGTTTCTCAGTTACTTCTTTCAAAATATCATCTTTTGGCAAAGAACTGTACCTGATGAATGTATCAGTGTAGTGATATCCTTTCTCAACCTAGAAGCACAACAGAAGTCAAAAGGATTTGTATGAGCCCGTCCCTCTAACACCAAACCTCTGTTCCTGCCTCAAGGAAGACATACGATCATATTGCAATTTTGTTAGTCTAAGTTTCAAATCAGAAATTCTTGAACATCATAAACAAGTCCTTGTACAATACATTCTTGAAAAAAGAAAAAGATTGTCTGGCAGCAGAATATTCACATGTCCTATGCTTACCAAGCAATCTACCTATTGTCTGGAAATAAGTTTGAAATTCAAGTTTGGTATCCTCCCACCACAAATGTCTATCATCATATAAGAAATACACAGATTCTCTAGCCATAACAATATCTTGAAAACCTTGATTAACCTCTGGAATATTAAGTAAAGATAAATTTAGTTTCCAATAGCCAGACCCTCTAGGCGTCGTATGACAATTGGAAAGAGTAACACTAAGCATTACATGATCGGAGGTCACTACCAATGAGACTTTTGGCATTGTGATTTGCAAGGAATGGAAATAAACCAATAATCAATACGAGAAGATCTCTGTCCTTGAAAAACATATGAGGGATTACTGTATTAGACTGATAAATATCCTTTAATCCAGCTAGAGTAAGCAAGGATTGTAAAAATGGGTATCACAATAAATTTTGGAAGTGGCAAAATGCCTGTCTAGGGGTGAAAGGTTAGTATTAAAATCACCACCAAATAAAACATTTCTACTTGTAAAAAGAAAAGGCCGAATTTTTTCAATAAGGAAATCCTACCAGTTTTAGTTTGTGGACCATAAACGTTAATAAACGAAAATCTAGGGAGGCAAAAGTAACATCTAACAAAAGTGCACGACCAGGGAGATATCTACCATATGCATGACTTTAATAGAAGGTGTGGTAAAACAAATCCTACTCCTGAACAAAGATCTTCACCCCAGACCAATAACTGGGGCCCCAAATCCAAGCCTCAGAGGCCTTTGTAAAATCTTGTACTGTATACAATCTGGTATCTTGAAAGTATATGATATCAAAAGATAGGGTAGAAAATAAATCAAAAGTAGCCAACATATGAACCATAGAATGAATACTGTTCATATTCAAAGTGGCTATCTTAACATTATAAACATCAGCAGGAGATCCCATTCAATCAGGTAACATCAACAGACAGTCTAGCACTTTTCCTAGTACCCTTTCGAGGCTTAGTACCACTCTTTTTTGACCTGACTAGGAACTTCAGTATCTGAAACTAACTCTATCTGAGATGAGGTAAATGATGCTGAATCAGAATCTTGATCCAACCCGGACATCTCTTGTGACAAAACCGAAAATTTATTAACAGACACAGGCAGCCCCATCACAAGGTGTAATGGTAGAAACCATAGGCCCAGGAGCAGAAATCTCCATTGGAAGGCGAGGCAAAGCTGTACTTACCAAAGGGGAGGGTGGGGTGGCACAACTGTTATAATAGAGGTATTTGACCCAGATTCTAGAGTACTGGTGTCAGCATGGTTAGTGGTCAAGGAGTGCAGGACATCTCCACAATAGTGTCAGAAGAAGGGGTAAGAGGTTTGGGAAAAGGATGCTTAGCAATCCCTATCTGTCTCCTTTGAGGTTGAGGCTCCAGGAAGCTAGGAGGCAAAGGTTTCAGTAGCCCTATGAACATAAAATCCTGTATACCATAATCAGCTTCACCCGTATTGTGAGCAGCCGGGGACAATCTACAAAGCAGTGGCCACTATCTTCACAGAGATTACACTTGGGAGTATTCATGCAATGTATATTAACATGTCCAGTTTCCCACAATATGTACAAATCTGAACAGTACAAGTCGAGCTCAGATGCCTAGAAGAACCACATTTAAAACAGCGTTTTATTTGACCAGGATAAAAATGAAGCCTTTATCTCTCCTATGTAAAAACAATTGGGGAGATGTTCCAAACCATCCACAGTTTGTCGAATTTTATTTTCATTTTCCACCCCATTCCAAAACCCTCAGCATCTAGGATTGGGTCTGGGGTACCCTGCAAATCACAGTGCTTCTCTAACCAATAAAGAATATCTGAAATGTTTACCCTTCATTACGAAACAAGATTGTTATCACTCTAAACGGTTGTTTTGTCAAAGGAATAATCTGAAAAGGAGTCCATAAAGGATTTGTCGTCACTGTCATATGCTTTATCCAGAAACGTTCCAGGAGCTCAGGAGTCCGAAAACTTACATCAAATGTTAAGTCACCTGGAGCATGGATCAGTGCATAAACTTCCAAGGTGTAAAGCCTAAGGACTGTTTTAACAAAACACTACCCACAAAATATCTGTCAGGAGCTGGATCCATACCTCCTAGATATCGGAGATGAACAGCATTTCATCTTTTGCCAGTTCAAGTGGTTTCCTAAATAAATCAGCATAAGCAGACCGAAGTACAGTATCAGGTGTTTGATCAGTAGTTTGTTCATTTGGATTAGGTAATGTATTAGGGTCTAGGTGAGAAACAATGTCAGCAGCGGGCGTGAGAGACAGTCACCCAAAGAATCATGTGTAACATCACAAGAGAGAAGAGTCAGAAGCAACTAGTGCTTTACCTGGGAGAAGAACCGTAGGGTTCGTGACCAACTGCTCAGGAGACGAGGCAGTGTAAGATGCAGTATGAAACCAAAACTTGAGAAGAAATAGCATCCGTCGGCAAAGTAGCCTCAGTAGGGAATTGTGAAACAGACAAATCAGCACTCCATTCACCCAACGCCATTCTGCCAACCGCATCTTGCAGGGCCTTTTCTGGTGACCATCCAGGTTCTCCAGGCACCAGAGACACAGCCTTGGCAACTGGAGCTGCCTGCCATGGAAACAGAGTCCACAGCAAAATTTTGGACAAAGCAGTTGAAGATGTAGCAGATTCGGGACGTTGTTTACATTTGCGGTCTAATTCCAAATCTAAATTCTTTAGACGTAATTATTTATGTAAGAGAAACAGTTGTTGTTGTAGAAAGGAGCATCTTTCCTCTAAAACAGTAGTGGCTTCCATATGTAAAGTTGAGAAAGAAACACTAACATCAGGAATTTCAGGTGTAGCAGATAAACGAAAAGTTTCAACCTAGTTCCTCCAGGGCATCGGTCGAGTTTCCAAAACAGTAGGCAAAGGTGCAGAGGAAGAGAAACTGCCTTGCTTGAGATGCAGCTTGCACCAACGGCTTCCAGCTCCAAAGTGAGCTCAGCTATCTTGCAGATGGACGGACTGCACCACCCGCCCACAGAGTAGGGAAATTTCTGGTGTCCTGGCCAAATTTCCCTCATTCACTAAAAATACAACCAACAGTTTAATCTGGTTCAAGGTCAGTTGGCATTCATCTGTATCCCTCCCTGGGTCGTGGCTGAAAATAGGCAGGATTTGTCTAGTGCACTTACCCGTCAACAAAAACTAAATAAATAAATAAAATGTCCCTGCTCCTTTTCAGTGCCTCCCCTTGGCTAGTTTAAATACTTGCCAATGAAGCATTTAAACCTCTCACCTAGGATCCTGGTCCCCTCCTGACAGATGCAGACCATAGCACCAGCATAGGTCTGCATCCCTCCAGGTGGCTCCCAGTCTCCAGTGAAGCCAAAATCCTGAGCTCCACACCAGTTTTTCAACCATTCATTGAATTCCCTGGTGAGGAGTACCCTAGCATCACCTTTGCCATAGCCAGGCAGCACCTCTGAGAAGGTTACCATATGCGCTACTTGTCTAAGACCCTCCCCAACTCTACAAACTCCTCTTGCACTGCTCTGATCCCATTCCTAGCCAGGTCATTTGTCCCTAGGTGGGCAATGACATTGAGCTCCCTCCCTCAGGCAGCTGCTCCCACGATCCTGAGGATTCGCTTCCTGTCCTCCAAGCCATGGCACCAGGCAGGCACCTTACCTCCTCTCCCTTCCTCCCCACTTCTACCCCCTAATGATTGAGTCCCCACCAGTAGTTGTTTCCTTCTCCTGTGGGTTCCCATGCCACCCTCCTGTGGGTCTCCTTTGTGAAGGTTCCCAGCATCCTCCTTGGTCTCCACTGCAGGTGTCTCCATAAAGGAACCACTATCCACCAGAAGAGTGTATAAATTGTGGAGAGGTACAGCTGGAGGGATGCAACTCTGTTCTTCCATCCTCTCCCTCCTAGGCCAGCCTGGTCCATCCTCTCCTCTTTCTTGGCAACCTCTGAGGCAGTGGCATTGGCCCTGGAGGTTCCTGGGGGAGGATGTTTCTACAAATCCTAGCCAGGTCAGCCTGAGACGGGCAACCTCCTCCTTCAGACCAGAGAGGTGTCTGCAAATAGAACAGCATCGCAGCCTCCAGAATGTCTCCGGAACACTGCCGCCCAACAGCCATTGCACTGCACCACTCCTATCATGTCTTATTTTGTGTCCCTCTCCTGTTTCTCTGTATGCTTACTCTCTCTCTCCTTACAACTCTCACCCTTCCTGTTCTGGGACAGCAACTTCCTATATTCTTCAGTAGCCTCCTTCTTCCTTGCTCAGTGTCAGACCACCAGCAGCTAGGGGGACAGAGCTACTTTTTTCCTTGAGGGTTGACAAAACTAATGTTTCTCTATGATCCTTCCCTTCCTACTGCCAAACAGGAAGTTCCTGTTTTCAGTCATATCCAGTGGCTATAAAAGTAGAACTGGCTTAGGGTGGGTGGGATGGAGGGCAATTAGTAAGAAAAAAGGTTAGCAACAGGAAGTTGTAATTGAGTCACCTGCTTTTTATATTGTCTAAGCCACACCCCAATTAAGCTCTCTCCTCCTACTGATTTAGCAAAGTAAGTTGATACAGTACCCTTCCCAGCACAGAACACACACTGACTTTCTTTCCTTTTTTAACCCTAAATAAGACCCCTTCTACTTCTAATAAAGTATATGTCTGTTAATCTCAACAGACACTAATTCCTGCTGAGATAGAAGTTAAATTAGTAAGAAACTGGTAGCTTCTTTTAGTTAGCTGCTTTCTGCTCTACAGGCTAGCAACAGCAGATACAACAAAAGAAACATGAAAAACAGCAGAAAAACTGGAAAACTGTCTGTAAACATTCATTTCATGCTTGCTGTGTTCTTTGTAAGGGAATGTACATTTTGGCACTTTATTTTTATTAAATAGCTGTTCCTTTGAGAAACTGCATACTATTGTATTTACTACAGCATTTATAGTGCAGCTTTATATTGCACAGCATTGTAACAGCACTAATGATGCATAATGTAATAATGCTACAAAAACCTAAAAGGGAATTATTTCTAAGCAGCTTTTATTTTATTTCAGACTGCTTGTGTGGTTTGGAAGAGTGAGTGTTTCATTCAGGGGCGAAGGGACAGAGCGCTAAGAGTCGCGATGAAAACAAACCGCAAATCGCAACCGCAGTTCGCCTCTGTCTCCTCGTAGTGGTAGACGCCAAGAATCGTGTTACTTTACTTAGTGCTGTAATGTGCTTGGGCAAGTCTCCCTGACTGAATTCGTTTGCTTGTGCACACAAAATGGGGATACAACATTTTTAGGAATTTGGGAGACAAAAGCAGGCTCGTCATTTTACTTTCTGCCCACTAAGAGCATTCAAACAGATTGGTCGGAGACACGTAGAGCGTGTCGTCCAGTCTGAGCTTTCAGAGACATTTGTTTCATTTTTACAACCTGCCAGCATATCGGGAGAAGGAGAGGAGCAAAACCAGGTACAAAGACCTTTTATTTATTTATGAGAGCTCCTGACTTGCAAAACATTAACTGCAGGGGAAAAATAGAGCTCGGTCAGACACAGCTTTGCTACCTGCTTTCTGACCGGCTATTTAAACATTTAACTTCTGGGGTTATGAGCTGCTGCAAAAACAATGCAGACTACTTCCTTTCATTTTGACAATGCGGTTTTAACATACCACTATACTGGGGCACATTTCTTTATTTACAAGCAAGACAGCGGGTGAGTGTAGTGGACTTAAAACCTCCTCCAGACCCAGAAACATGATAAAAGGGATAGAAGAATAGCTTTCTACATGTGGCTTTCCTGTAGAAAGGGGAAAATCAGAAAAAGGAAATAGAAAAGGGCAGAAAAAGTACAGGACAGAGACAGATGCTACTGCAGTAGACTTTAGAGATTAGAAACAGAAGTATCAACAAGCATTTGTCAATGCAGAATGTTGTCTTGCTGGCATTGGCATTGGTAGTGCAGGAGTTAGAGATGCATAATAGGAATGGCAGTGAAGTATGGAACCGATGTCAACCCCACCACCCTGCAGAGACTGACAGGCACTGAGGTGTGCCTTTGGGTCATTGGCCATAATGCTCAAGCCATTTCACCTCACCCTACCCTGCAGACTCTGACAAGTGTTGCACGGTGCCTTGGGGTCATCGGGCCTTACACTCACCCCATTCCATAAGGAAATGCAATGAGATAGATGCAGTATAAGAGAATGGGGTGAACTTTGGGGCTGAAGAGTCCAAGGCACACCTTGATGCTTGTCACTGGCTGCAGGGTGGGGTGGGGATGGGGTGGAATGATGTGAGCATTACAGCTGGCAACCCAAGGCACACCCTGACGCCTGTCAGTTTTACAGGGTGGGATGTTATGGTTAGAATCCTAACACCCCAGGCATTTGTTGGTATTTGCACTCCAAATTTTCAACATGGCCTTTTGTGACCTCACCTCATGAAAGCATTTGGGACCTCCGCTCATGAACAGTGGCAATGTGATTTTGTTAATCTGTCCCAAATGTTGATTTCCCACAGCGACTGCACCATTCTGCCAGATGTGCAAAAACACATTTCGGGCAGGATGTGAAAAATGACAGCTGTACCGTTCATAAGAAGGTGTAAAAGAAATGGCAATGTTGAAAATCTGGAGTGAAAATGTTAAACATTCTCACGGCTACTTACAAGTGTGCATGGAAACTGCTAATGCACACTCATAGCACAGTCATTCTGTGGAATTCTTTCACCAGATTTTCAATATAGGCATTTTGGGACCTCTGCTCATAAATGGTGTCACTATGATTTTCTTAATTTGTTCAGAATTTCCCACGTGACCGTGCCATTGTGTGCCAGAAGTGCGAAAACACATTTCGGGCAGGATGTGAAAATGGCAGCTGTACTGTTCATAAGGAGGTGTGCAAAATGGCAATGTTGAAATCTGGAGTGAAAATATTAAAATGCTCGAAGTTACAAGCGTGCATTAACTGTGCAAACACGCTCGTAACATAGTCATATTTTGGAATTTTTTACCAAATTTGCAATATAGGCTTTATGGGAGCCCACCTCTGAACAGTAACACTGTCATTTCATTAATCAGTCCCAAAAGATGATTCCACGCAGTGACCACAAAATCACCTTTCGGGACCGAATAACGACATGACAGTGACTGAGTTCATGAGGTGGGGTCCCAAGAACCCCATGTTGAAAATGTGGAGCCAAAAGTCACAAAATGACTGAGATATCCACTAAGTTGAACCCCCCATTAATGCCATTATACAGCTTACTGGCATTTCTTCAGTTGCGGTCGGCTTTGAAGAGTGCAGATGTGCCTGCCCCATCGAAGATCGCCATGCCGGGCTCCGGAGGTAAGTATGGGGTGAGGGGGAGGGTAGTGCAGAGGGTGGTGTGGGTTAGGAAGGGGCACAGGAGACAGTGAGGTACCTTTTTTTTCTTTTACAGGTTAAAACAAACAAAATGACATCTAGGAAGTTTTTTTTTACAGGTTTGTCTTGGCGCACTGGGGTGGGCTCCCAGTGTGCCACCTGTGTTTGGGAGGACGGAACCGAAGGATTGGACCCCGTCGGTACAGAAAATGTGTCTGTGTTTGGGGGCGCATGATACTGAGGGGATTCCGCCGGTGGACATTATGCTGATGGGGATTTGGCTCCCTGTTGACAAATGAATTGGGAGGGAATGCCGACAGGGGAATAGGCACCCCAATGTCGGCTTTCAGGTGGGACTGTGAGAGGTGGATGGTGACAGCTGCCACCATGTTTATTGAAATGTTACACCAGGCAAGGCACACCCTGCAGTGACAGGTCACTCCCTCATTGCAGCAGCAAATTGTTTCAAGTTGGTGGCACGCTTCTGAGCAGCTGTCATTGACAGTGTGCTCATTTATTGGTGCCACAGAGCCCAGCAAAAAAAGCAGTGGCGCCAATGGCCACAACACGACTGCACCTCCAAAATCTGCTACTCCACCAAGTTGTCACAAAATGTTGCTTAGCATGTGCAAGACAACATAAAAGGGGATTCACTATGACACTCGGCATATTCAACCCAGTACCAGAAAGCACTGTGGAATATAGTGCTGGCACTAGCTGGCAAGTTGGTAGGTGAGTGGTGCAGGATCTGGTTGCCACAGCAAAGTCAGCCCTGGATCACACAAATAAATACCAGTTCCACATGGCTGTATACACTAATGATACTGCTGTAAGGGTCTGAGCTTTGAAAAGGACTTTTATCCAACAACGTCCAAGCCATGTTTCCAGTTTTTGCACTCTAATAGTAGTAGTAGAAATTTCTACTACATTCCACTCTAATAAAGTTGGCTTCTTAATACTATTTCCGAGAGCTCCGTCTTTTTATCTTTCAGTGGTGAGTGCTGGATTTTTGAGTTTTTAGATTTTGGTCTTTGCTCATGAAATATAATTGAGGAGATTCTCCTGGCTAAGAGTAATCTCCCTTTCCATGACACTTACACCAAGGCCATAGATTTCCAATTTGAAGGAAATTCACTTTTGTGACAAAACAGAGGCTTACATGAAAAAGTGAAATAATACAAAACCACTTACAAAAACAACATTAATAAAGAAAAGGGCTTCACCTTCCATGCCTCATGGTAGGGGCGGGAGTATGGGCTACTATCCCAGACCTGTGCTTCCTGTGAGTATCAACCCCAAAAGGCCTGTTTGAAGATACTTCCTGACCCACAAGAAAAATGGGGAGTTGTGACCCCATTTTAGACCAAAGATATCTGGATAAACATATCAAAAGGAAAGATTCAAAATGGTCACACTAGGCACAGTAATACCGTCCTTACAAATAGGGGATTGGCTAGGGTCACTGGATCTGAAGGAAACCTATTTTTCACATTCCACTCAGACCTACCCACAGAAAATACCTCAGGTTTAGACTAGCTAACTGCCAGTACCAGTTTGTAGTGCTCCCCTTTGCTTCACCTCAGCACCAAGTACTTGGCTGTGGTGGCTGCATGACTGAGAAGGAAAGGTGTGGTAGTTTTCCCTACCTGGATGACTATCTAGTCTTTTGGGAGAACAGATCAGGAGGCAAGCGCTTTATCTAAAGGTAAAAAGCACCCTGGAAACCTTCTGGTTCCTGATAAACCTTCAGAAGTCCCAAACAGAACCTGTTCAGGTACTGGACTTCATAGGTGCAGAACTGGATACCCTGCAGGGGCCATCCTCCCTCAGGGAAGGAAAGCAGATTTGATTGCCACTGCAAAATCCTTCACATTGGGACAGCCAAGGCATGTGAGGAGTTTTATACAGCTATCAGGCCACATGACTGCATCCACAGCAGTGGTGCCATGGACAAGGTCTTGATTGAGGGATATTCACTACCACTTAAGAGATCACTGGTCTCAAAGATGGGGCTCTCCCAAGCTAGTGCCATTCACAAAGACATGGGGCTTGATTTAGAAAGCCCCTAGATTGGCACAATTTGTGCCAGACTCTGCGCTGTGGCAAACTCAGGGTCTACCAGGGACCTTGCACCAGATTCTAGAAACTGAGGGTCCCGGCCCAAAGTCTTGAGTTTGCCACATGTCACCCGCTGCACCACAGAAACAGCAAATGGAAGAGGAATGCCACATGCCAGGGATGGGATTGTGGCAGCAGCAGTCAGTGAAGGCGACCTGCTGGCTGGTCACTCTGGTGGCTAGCAGGTCATTCTGGACATGTCCTGGATTGTTGGGTGGGGAGCAGGTCAGACTGGGAGGTGGCAACTTGTCTCCGACTGGGCAATTACACTGTCTGTATGGGTCCATGTGGGGGACCCAGTGCAGCAGCGCCACCATGGGGGCAGGCTTGTACCTGCCACTGACCACCAGCCGCTAGAGAGGTGGTCTGGCAGGTGTCAGGAGCTGTATGGGTGCCTTCCCAGGAGGTACAGTGTCACCCTCACATACATAGGGCTCCAGCAGGGTGCACAGCAGGTTAGACCAGCTCTGGGCTGGTCTACCGGCAAGCCGATGCACCCATGGGGAGGGCTTGCAGAATACCAACAGGGGGATTTGGCAGCCCCACCATGGTGCAAGCCCCTTCCACCATGGTGCACCAGTGCAGCTGTCGAAGGACAGCGTAAGCTCGGGCTGGTGCAGGCAGTCCCTCCAGTGGTGCAGACTGCCTTAGAAATCTGGACTAGTGCAAGGTGCAGCTCAAGGAGCACTTTGCACCATTTCTCCTGATGCATGCCCCTTGCACTAGTCTAAATCATTTCAAAATCAGGCCCATTGACACAAGCACTAGAGTGGTGGAAGGATTAAAGTAACGCCAGAGAGTGCATTCCCTTTCTCCAGTAATCCCCAACAAGTATCCTCACAACAGACGCCCACTCCTAGAGTGGGGAACCTCACAGGTAAGTGGCATCTGGAGCCTGCAGGAGACTCCAGGAGCACATCATTCTCCTGGAACACAGGGCAGTATTGCTGGCAATGCAGTCCTTGTTCTCCGACTACAAGAGTCTGAACAGAATGCCATGACAACGTATTACATAAACAAACAGGGAGGACAAGATCCTCAAGACTGTGCACAGAGGCAATGAGGATCTGGCTTACTCCCTAGATGAAAATATCTCCCAGTATCCCTGCCAGGCAAAGACAATGTCCTGGCAGACTTCCTAAGCAGACTTAGCCAGGGTAACCACAAATGGACCCTGAACCAGCAGTGCTAGGCACAATTTGCTGAAGATGGGGCACTCCAGATACAGACTTGTTTGCCTCTTGGGAAAACAATCAGCTCCACATTTGTTGCAGGCCACCAGCAAAGGTACAGTCCCAGAGGACACCCTAGCTCTGAATTGGACAGGGATATGCCTTTCCACCTTTCCCACTCATACAGAGACTGCTCATAAAGCTGAGGAGGGCCAGAAACTTTGATCCTAATTGTCTCAGACTGGGTCAGGCAGGCCTGGTACTCAGTGCTTCTGGCACTGTCCAGCAGAATCCAATCAGTCTGCCACTGAGATGCAACCTACTGACCCTGTCTTAGGGCAGGATAACATTCCCAAACCTCAGGACATTATGTCCGAGGCATGGTTTTGAAGAGCTGGAGTTTTCTGGTTTGACTCTGTCAGAGGAGGTGAAAACCAGCAACCAGGAAAGCTTACTCCTCTAAACAGAAGAGAGTCTCATACTGGTGTGCCCCCAGAAAGATAATTCTAATGAAGACAGGGTTGCCTACAGTCCTGGACTACCTGGTACACTCACAGTCCTTAGGCCTGAGGCCATCAGCACTAAAGGTACATCTAGTAGCAATGTCAGCCTATACATCAGCATACAAGAGAAAGTCCTTGGCCTCACAACCTGTTTTTAAAAGATTCTTTCTGGGGGTTCTTTAAAGGCCTCAACCACCTATACCCCCTGTGAGGAACCTAGCCCCTCCATGGGACCTGAATATCTGCCTTTCCCTCTAATAGAGGCGCCTTTGAGCCTATGGCTACTTAACCATTTTCCTGATTACCATGACATCTGCTAGAAAGATAGGAAAACTGCAAGCCCTCTGCACAGTGCCAAACTACATAATGCTCCACATGGACAAGGTAGTCCTTAGGACTAACAAGAAGTTCCTACACAAGCTGGTGATAGAATTTCACCTGAGCTTGTCAGTTGCCACTGTGCTCTACCCTGTGTATGCCTGTCCAGGTGAGCAGGCGCTGCACTGTCTGGATGTAAAATGAGCACTTGCCCACTACCTGGACTGGACAAAGGGTGTTACGCCTAGGGTACACAGCTTTTGTTTCCTATAGTGAGATAGGCAAGGTAGACCAGCAACTGAGAGGACTATCTCTCATTGGCTCATGCCATGCATACAGTCCTGTTATGAAAAGCTGGGAAAATACCTCCAAGAGGCCTAAGGCCACTTTCTACAAGTGGTGCCTCTGCCTCTGTGGCATCCACAAGAGGCATCCCACTACTAGACATTTGTAAAGCAGCCACCTGGAAACAGTGCACACATTCACAAAGCATTACTGTCTGGACATACAGTCTAGGAGGGTTGGCAGCTTTGGAATTGCTGTCTTGCAAAACATTTTCTAAGTAGGTTCTGGACCCAAACTCCCAATGTATAGCTAAAGAGTTTGCTTGCTGTAAAGCATCAGTGAGGATTCCGTTATGCACCATAGTAATGTTGTTTCTTCTCAGGGATCCATCACTGGATTTACAATCCTTGACCTGCCTCCCTTCCAGACCCTGAAAATAGGCTTGCACAAGGATTAGTTTTATACTGAGGTTGTGTTGAGCATTAGTATTGCAGTTCCTTAACAACTGAAAATGTAATTAGTTAAATATTTTTCACATGATGTCTGTCTTAAATTTGTTTTTGTTTTTTTCAAAATTCTATTTCAAGTTACTAGAAATCTTAGATAGCCATATAGCTATTTTAGTGGTCACAGCTCCTAGCTTTAGAAAGAAACCTGACATTAGAGATCTGGGGGCATGTGACTGCACTGCAAAGTTTGAACCTGTATTCTAAGTTCGATGATTAGAAAAGTTCTATCTCCGGGGCATCACTCTCGGATCGAATGATGATGCTGGTTCTAAATCACAGTGAGGGATCCCCGAGAACAAACAACATTGCTACAGTGAGTAATTTTTATTTACCTTCCTCACAATCATCTCCTTTCAGTGGTCAGGTAGTTGTTCAGCTTCTAGTTCACTGTGGTAAGTTTTGCTTGGCTGATGGAGCATGAATATTTTGACTGGGAGCCCCAAATGGAGTGGCCTGTTTGTCACATTTCCTGCAGGGCAACACAGGTTCCTGACCTCAGATGGGAATATGTTTTGGTGGGGAGCAGTAGTTGAAGTGTATTGTGGGGAATTAAACCAGCATGGAGGGGGCAAAACAGGATTCTGCTGGTAGCAGGGATGGGCACCCAATCACTGGACCTGAACAGTTGGTAGGCAGTAGTTAGAGTAGGGGCAGTGGAACCAGGGAAGTGAGAGAACACATGATCTTCATCGATGGTGGGCATGGGCACCAGACCACCAGAGAAAAGGTAGCTAAAGGGTAGCCAAAGGGGCAAAGGGATAAAACTTTCTTCAGGTACAGAAGTGAGAAGAGGAAAGCAAGGGAAGGAGAGTGAGGATAAGGGCAGCAGGGGCAGACTGCATGAAAGAGGAGAAGAAAGCAGGCATCCTGAACAGGTACTTCTGTTCAATCTTCACAGTGAAGGAAGCGGGGAAAACACCAGGAGCTGCAGGCACAAAGGGGGTCGGTGGACACAAGTCCATTTTCAGAGGAAAGAATCCTGAATGGACATGAAGCTTTGAAAGTGGACAAGGCTATGGGACTGACTGGGACACACAAAGGGTACCAAAGGGACTCAGGAGGTGCTAGCTGCCCTCTGATGGCTTTATTCAACAGCTTATTGGAAACAGGTGTGTGGTTCCAGAGGACTGGAAGAGAGCAGACGTGGTCCCTCTTCATAAGAGCAACAGCAAGGAGGAGGCTAACTTTAGCGTCAGTCTCACATCAGTGGTGGGAAAATTAATGGAAATCTTGTTAAAGGAAATGTTGGTAGAGGATCTTTAATCCAGTGGGCTACAAGACCAAATACAGTAGGGATTCACGGGTGGGGTCCTGCCAGATGAATCCGATTGATTTCTCTTTAACTGGATGACCAGGAACTAGATCAGGGAGGGCAGTGGATGTGGTCTATCTTGACTTTAAAAAGGCCTTTGACACTGTGCCACACAGGAGACTGATAAAGAAATTGAGCAGCCTGGAGTGGAATCCAAAGTGGTAAACTGGGTAAGGATCAGGAGTGGAGTTAAAGGGTAGAGTAACCAGAACAGTGCCACAGGACTCAGTACTGGGACCAGTCCTCTTCAATGTCTTCATAAGTTACATTGCAGATGAACTGGGAGGGAAGATATGCCTTTTGCAGTTGACACCAAAATTTGTAATAGGGTGGACACTCAGGATGGGATGAAGAGAATAAGGAGGGACTTCAAGGAGTGTCCAAGAGCATGGCAGTTGGGGTTCCATGC
Source organism: Neoceratodus forsteri (assembly GCA_016271365.2). Taxonomy (NCBI): domain Eukaryota; kingdom Metazoa; phylum Chordata; order Ceratodontiformes; family Ceratodontidae; genus Neoceratodus; species Neoceratodus forsteri. Next base: position 94,696,595 of record CM057451.1, read on the forward strand.
CAAAATGAGCAAAGTCAGGCACCTCAGGCACAGGAACCCAGAAACTGAGTATCGGATAGGGAGGTGCTGACAGTCACTAAGCAGGAAAGGGACCTTGAGGTTTTCTTATCTGTTGACCTCAAAGTGGAAGGTCACTGTGACAAAGTAGTGGGTATGGCCAGTGGGATGCATAGGAAAGGTATCTCTAGCAGGAAAGGGAGACTGCCACTGTATCACTCACTGGGTGAGATCGCACCTGAGTACTGTGTTCAGTTCTGCAGGCTGCACCTCAGAAAGGACATAGACAGGGTAGAGGCCAGAGAGCAAATAAAATGATGCAGGGTTGCATCAAAACCCTAGGAGGATAGCGAGTCTGCAAACTCCTTCAGAAATTCTCCACCATCACGGGTGGTCGGTAGATGAGGAGAATCCTGAACTCTGCACCTGCTCCCAGGATACACTCAAAGGATCCAGTGACACCCACTGGTACATCCACAAGATCCAGCTCCATTCCAAAAAGATGGTTACACCCCGCCCTACTATCCAACCTCAGGCAGTGTATCACCGAGAACCCGGATGGAGCAGAAGAAGCCAAAATATGACTCTGCATTCTCATCCAACCAGGTCTCGTAATGCATGCCAGATCAGATGTTACAACAAGATCCACTATAATGGCGGGCTTGTTTTAATTGACCTGGCATTACATAACACTGCCGGGTTGGATGGAGTTTCGAGGAGAAGCAAGTACCGGCCCGCAATCTCATGGAGCCCTTTGGCTATGGGAATCAGGTAGGAAAACCCTCCTGAACCCATTTTGTCCCAGGGCGTCTCCAGTCCCCACTACCTCAATCGATCAACCCTTTCCATTCTCCCACTTTGCCCTGACCATATACCTCTCAAACGTCTTCTCACTATCCCCAATGAATGACATTTGTTGTAAACTTCAGGCACCAAAGGGGAACAGTGAAAAGGACGGAGGTCATGAAGCAAAGTGAGAATAGCTCCTGACCATCTTAATGCATTCCCAGCACATTTCAATAAACAATAATTTATCTAAGAATATCCAAACAAGCAACTCAACAATCTCAATATACAAATTTAACTCAATAAATTATTATGAAACACAAGCCATATCCCATAAAATCCTGAAATGGCAGTAATGCTCAAATTTCGATGTTGAAAGTCTTAAAAGGATTAAGGCCTCTCACTTCCCAATCCAATAATTAAATTCAGATTTTACTCTCACTAAAATCTATATAATCTAATAGACAAGGCAATTTGATAAGCTTATAACCCATTCAGGCATTAATAACAAAATACAATGAGGGTTCAGGGGAAAAATAGCTGCCAAACTAATGGGGAAACTTTTACCCCACGGGAACAGGACTCGGCCCCAGAAAGGGACCACTCACCAGTGGACCCCACTAGCAGTCCTAGGAGGCACTGCTTCTCTGTCCACCCTCCAGTAGACCAGATCAATGGCACCCATCCCAAGCCCAGCAAGGATAACAAAACAAAAAACTTAATCCCCACCAAGAGCAGAACTACAGCCCCCAGAAAGGGACCACTCACCAGTGGACCCCACTAGAAGGCAGGAGGCACTGTTTCTCGTGCCCACCCTCCGATGGGATGGGACCAATACCACCCGTCCTAAACCCAGCAAGGACAGCAAACAAACAACAAACACCCCAGCAGCTCACCCTGCAATAAACCCCACAATTTCTTTAAAATGCTCTAATTCATATCAGTCGGCCAACTTATAGATAAATTCAGTTCAACAAGTTAATAGTTTGAACACTAGACCGAGGGAGGGTTGAGAGGATGTGAAAAGTAGTACTTCACCGAAAGAGTTGTGGACACCTGGAACAAACACCAGTGAAAGTCATGGAGAGAAAAATAGGGGCTTCTAGCATGCATGGAATAGACATTGGAGACTATTAATAACTAGGCAGGGAGGAGGAAGGGTCACTGGAGACCATTTTGGGTGTCTACGGAGATAGACTAGGAAGGGACCACTGGGCAGACTGGATGGGTCAAGCGTTCTTTTCTGCCTGCAAATTCTATGTTTCTGTGTTTACTTTTACTTTTAACTGCTGCCATGCAACATTTTAATAGGAGGGGCTGATGCACACAGGATATTTACAGGCAGTGGGGATCGACTTAACCGTTGGACATAAATGGTTGTTTAGGGGGGTAGCAAGGTGCACACAACCCCCAGCTGCCTGCTTGCACTTTGGGAGGGAATGAAAGTTCCTGCCCATGTGAACTTCAGGTCGAGGCTTGATGGTTGGTGGATGGGTTTTTCTCAAGGCTTCTCCGAGACTGCCTCTGCCTTCCATTTCTTCACTCAAGTGTTCAGTCACAGTGGGCCTTTTAGGAGCAAGTGATGGTAGCTGGCAGTACAGTGGTGCATCCTGGTAAACTCAGCTGTGCTTAGTGACCAAAGCATAAATGGCAATCTGAGACCGACACCAAGTCATCTCCACTCCTCCCACTGAGTCTAGCCGCTGAACATGGCATTATACAATGGCTCTGTCAGGCCCACTGAGTCCAGCAGGTGATAGTAGTGAGCAGGGATTCTACCTTCATCTGCTTGGCTTGTTTTGCAGTGATCTGTGGTAAAAATATTTAACATTTCGAGTTACGAGCGACTGTATCGAAATTGCAACAAATGGTCAAAACTTTGGCATTTTTCATATTTTGACCCCAAATTTTCAACATACTCTTCTTATGACCCCACCTCATAAACCCTGTAGGTGAAAATTTTCAAATCCATGCCAAAACACCATACCCATACACATAATAAAGAAACACGTTTGGACAGGATGTCAAAAATGCAGCTATACTGCTCATGAGGTGGTGTGAAAAGACGGCTATGTTGAAAATTTGGAGTCAAAATAGTGAAAATTACCAAAGTTATGCAATGTGTAGAAAAATTTCAATGAATGCGTAACTTCGCCAGTGTTAGTTATTTTTTTTTTTTTTTGTTGACTGGGTAAGTGCACTAGACAGATCCTGCCTATTTTCAGGCACAACCGGGGAAGGGGATACAGATGAATGCCAACTGACCTTGAACCAGATTAAGCTGTTGGTGGTATTTTTTAGTGAATGAGGAAATCTGGCCAGGACACGGGAAATTCCCTACTCTGCTGCTGCATTGCTGCCAGCAGGGGACCCTGGCCACTAAGCGTTGCTGTGGTCAGTCTGCCTAGGATGCTGGAGGAGATGGATGCATCTAGTACAGGGAGCTGGCCTCCTCTCCTGTACTGTCTGATCCAGAGGCTGTTGTTGCTGCTTGTGATGTAGCTGAGGTTGTCGACCTCAGTATTCTTACTTCTGATGATGCTTGGCTATGGCTTGTTCTGCTGGTGTTATCGTGCCTCCTTTGCCTACAGATAAATCGGGGCTGATCACTGCGCGTTCTCAGTTGCTGCAGCAAATGACCTTACTTGACCAGTACACTTGCTGGTCTTTCGGATGTCGACCGATCCTCTGCATTGGTGTCTGCTGTTTCTAGTCGGACGACTTTGGCTGATGGACCGGAGGAAGGTGTGTTTCACAGAATTCGGGCGTTCCTGCACTTCCTACAGACTGTTTCCTTGATTCTCGGGCTGGCAGTTCAACGGATTCTGTAGCCGTGTGCCTAAAGCCCTCTGACTGTTTCTTCAGAACCTATTGCTGGTGCCCATGTCTCTTCTTTACAGACTTCAGAGGTGTCTTTTGCTGGACAGGCGTTTTCTTTTCCTTCCGAGACCAGAGACCTGAATGGAGTAAACTGCCTGGAGTTCCTTCTGCTTCTGGAGCTGAAGGGTTGAGCACTTCAAAACCGGCGATTTTACCTGTGGAAGCTTCTTGGTCTCCTGATCATGCATTACGGGAGGCTGGCTGGGAACAATCAGGTGGTGGGTCTTGGTCTCCAGACTCGCAAGATCCTTCCTATATTCGGATGCTGAAAAATGCTGGTACTTTGGTGAATGCTGTGTCTTCTGTCCCTCTGAGCTCCAACTTGTCCCGGGGTAATTTATCTGCTTCTTGTACTATGGACTCTGTGTATGTTGATAAAACTGTTGGGGGATTCTGCAGTGTTGTGGGATATTGTGGTTACTGAGGCTCTTGTTTCTGGTGTTGGGGTGCATGCCTCTGCTTCTTGGTGTCCCTCCTCGACTTGGTTTCTCCAGCTTCCAGGAACAGTGGCTCGACCCCTGCTACACCAGGCTGTTTAGAGTCAGGTCCCTGAGGCTGGACAGGAGGGGTTCCCAAACCTAGTGTCTCAGTGGGTTTAAGCTAACTGATTTGTTCCAATCCCATAAAGGTGAGCCTGCTCCTAGGCAGTAATGCAGTCAGGTTTCTATATAAGGGAGGGTTGGATACTCCCCTGACAGGCTGTATGTTGCTAAAATTTGCTTAAAGGGTCGATGCATTTCTTTTCATCTGAAATTTTTGCCCTGATTAGTTTAGAGGAATTCTAATTTTGACGTAAGTTTTAAACATGTTTCTCATTTGGACCATTTTTGGGTCCAATATGCTAAATTTAAAGCTTTCCCCTTTGGGCCCCTTTCATGTTCTCCTTTAACGAAACCTACTGTTAAGACTATTACTATTATGTTTAAAACGAAGGTGTCAATGTGGAGGACATTTATTTTGGCTCCAACAGAGATGTGAGGTTTTGAATAAACCCACTCCAACTTTATATAGTGAACAGAATTGGGATGGGGGTTGGAAAGTTCGGGTTAAGTTGTTTTCCTCAGACTCTGGTCCAGCTCACTTGCCTAATTTTTTCCTTGGAAAGATAAGGGTTGATTTTTATGAAGGGCAGCCTAGGTCTTGTTTTAAATGTGGATCTCGGCCCATTTTAGCTCTGCTTGTGATACTCTTAAATGCAGCCATTGTTTGGAATTTGGCCATTCCTCCAGTGCTTGTTTGAACCTTTTTAAGTGTAACTCTGTGAAAACACTGGTCATGCTTATGGTCGTTGTCCTTGGGCCTCACATAACCAGGATGATTGTCCCTCCCATTTGGGCCTCATTAACTTTGCTCAACAACAGCTTGCACAAAAGTCTGCTGGAGTCGTTCTTGTTCTGGTTCTGCGGCTCTCCCCTTCCCTCTTCGACCACGGCTGATCCTGTTATAGAGCCTGCAGTTGGGAAGGCTCCTGCTTCGGCCCTCAGGATGACTCTATGTTAACTGAGCCTGCTTCTCTGGTGGCCCGAGGGCCTCCCTTTGGTTTCCCCTGACACTGCTTCTCCTCTGGTTATGCCTCCCCGGTGGCTTTGCCTGTCCCGGAACAGGACTCCCCTTTACTGTTCCAAGGACCAGGAAGGGACTGACTGTTTCTGAGTAAGGTAAGGCCCCTGGGTTCCGGTCCTGGGCTTCTGGTAATAAATTTGCAATTCTAGCTCCTGATATTACTGATAGGGATTCTGGGGATGATGAATCAGACACCTCCTCCCTTGTGTCTAATACTGACACGGATGGAGGTGGAGAAGTCGATCCCATGGCTAAGCGGACAAGACAGAGTCGACGTGGTAAATCTCCCTAATCTTTGATATGGATTCTTTGTCCATTCTCTCCTTTAATGTTAACAGCATTAGGGAAAAACAAACTTGGTGGTGTTCTGCTCTCTGTACAAGAGATGCATTGTGACATCACTTGTTTAGTGGATACCGTTTAAAAACTAATACTGACCTTCAGCAAGCTTCTCGTGCTTGGTCTCCAGGGGCCTTCTTTTGGTCCTCTGGGGTTGATAAGTGTGATGGCGTTGGTATTTTGTTTTCTAATTCTGCCCTTCGGGTATCTCGATTGGTGGATATTTTTCCAGGTCGTGCACTGCTGCTTGACCTCTCCTTTCACACTGAAGATTTCGGTTAATTGTGGTATATGCCCTCAGACTAAAGCCTTGCGGTCTGCTCTTTTGATCTACTCAACCATTTTACATACTTCTAGACTGATCATTTGGGCTGGGATTTTAATTGTGGTCTCCATCAGTCTGATAGGGGACTTCAGATGACCAAATTGTTTAGTGATTCTATGACTTTGAAGAATGTTTTGTTGACAGCTAATCTCCAGGACGCCTATAGGACTTGTCACCCCAGAGGTGGATTTACTTATTTTCGGGTTCTTGTCGAACTAGGATTGATTTTGTCTTTCTTTCTCATATGCTTACTGTTCGAGTTTGGGACTTTGGTTAGTGAATTCTCGGACCATGTAGCCTTAAAGGTTGTATTGTCCTGGTCTGATGTTCCTCGTGTAAAAAGAACACGTAGAGACTTAATGACTCCATTCTGGATGATCCCAAAATTCAAAAATTGTGGAAGCGTGACTGGGCAGCACGATTGTCTGTTGCTGACATTTATGAGGATATTTTAGAATGGTGGGAGGACACTAAGGCTGGTTGGAAGAAGGTTTTCCAACAGAAAGCAGCTGAGGCTCACACCTGTCAATATAAGAAGTACCTGGCCTTACGGCAACAATTATAGAATTTGATTTCTCTATCTGAGGAAAATCATTATGATTGTAGTTCACAGATTTCTGTTTTGCGTGATCAGGTGAAGGCATTACAGTATGCTAGAGCTAAATCCTTGGGATCAGAAGCCCGCTTTGGGACTAAACTCACTAAAGGGGCTTCGACCTTTTAAAGAATGTCAGAATAGGGTGGACTCTCGGGTTATTTATAACCTGGTATCCCTCGGAGATCTAGTTAGTTCCCGAGGCCCTTCTCTAGGTTGTTGAACATTTTGTTTCGGGCATGTTTGGGACTGAATCTTCCGTCACTGCTGATGAGTTTTCTTTGACTCATTATCTTTGCCTCCTATCTCCAGCAGAATGTGAGATGCTCTCCGCCCTATTGCTGAGGGAAGTATTACAGGCTATCGTTGGTTTAAAATGAGATTCTGCTCCTGGCTCTGATGGCCTTATGGCAGGATTCTATTCTACATTTCGCACTGATTTGGTTCCTGCTTTAACTCTTTTGTTTAATGAAATGTTGTCTAAAGCCTCCTTTCAAGTTCATGAAAGAGGCAATCTTGGTCCTCGTTCATAAGAAGGGGAGGCTGAGATATCAATAATTGGAGACCGTTGAGTTTACTTAATGTGGATAGCAAACTTGTGGCAAAACTTTTGCTCGCTAGACTTAAGGTAGCTCAGCTACTTAGTCCTGTTCAGACGTGTGGCATCCCTGGTAGGTGCCAATCTGATAATTTAATTTTATTACGTGAACTATTTGCCTTGGGGACCTGAATCGTGTTCAGGGTTGGGTGTTGGCTATTGACCAGAGAAAGCCTTGATAGAGTTTCCCATACATATTTGTTTTCTGGTTTTAGCTGCATTTGGATTTCTCCAAATTTATTGATTGATTCAGTCTTTTATTTTCAGGCTGTGATCCTCCCTAATGTTAATGGCTGGTTGGGACATCCTGTCTTGGTAAAAGGGGTGCATCTGGGGTGTCCTTTGAGTCCCTCTTATATGCCTTTGGTATTGATATTTTGATAAGGGCGATCCTTCATTGCCCTGGGATCCTGGTTACAAGGGCCTTCTGGCCTCCCTCCCATCAAAATACTGGCCTACGCTGATGATTTGGTTCTGACCGTGGCATCTCATTCAGATGAGCAGGCAGTACTTGATGTGTTCCATCGGTATTCCTTACTGGCAGGATCCTGGATTAATTTTTTAAAGTGTTGGGCTCCGTTGGGTTCCCCTACTTTTCCTGAGTCTGGCGCCTTTGCTGGCATCCGGCTCTCTTCTGAGCCCATTCAGATTCTCGGTCTCTGGTTTGGGTCTGGAGATTTACCACTGTTGAACTGGTCTGGGGCATTAGCGAGGGCTGATAGGCTTCTGGCTGGGTGGCGGCAGCAGCTGATTGGGAGAAAAAAGAGTTTATTTACTGAAAACCTTGATGGTCCCCATTTTCTTGTACCTGTGTTATGTTCCTCCCCATGTCTTTATTTACCAGATTATATAGTGTTTTCTTTCAGGGTCTTTGGGGTTCTAGGTTGAATCCCATCAAGCGAGTTTCACTTATCGGCCTCCTAGAGGGTGAGATTGGGATGGTACACCCAGTAACTTTTTATAGCATTTTTTAGTTATAATTTGGGTTGTGCCTTAAAACTAGGTAATAAGGGTTGGAAACCCTTTCTTTGCTCCTGGCTTCTGCCTTGTCTCTCTCCTGGGAACAAGGCAAAGGAGATTGTGGCTAAACTTTCAGGCCTTCCAACTTTTGGTGCAGAGGTCGTGAAACTTGCCATGGTCTGGGGTTAAAGCCTGATGATTTTTGTACACTAACTAGGAAGGCTATATATGCCCACATTTGGAGACGAAGGCTTTGGATCTTGTTGACTTTCCATCCTGTCCGCCTGCTTGTCAGTCTTGGATCCTGAAGCAACTTTTGAATCCTAGACTCCTCCTTATGTGTGGGATATGGTCTGGCTCGGTAATTACAGTAGACTTAGTGTTAAGGGGAATCACAAACATAAAATGCTGTGTGATAGATACTGTCCTAGGGATTCCTGTCTTTCAATTATAGAATCTCAGGCTCATTTATTTCATGATTGCGCATTTGCTTCTGATTTTGGTCAACTATTGCTGTTCTCTGGAAAGAGCCTCTTTTACTGAGCTGTCTTATGCTGATATTATGTTTGGGGCGCATTCAGTTTTACGTACTAAATATCACTCTGAAACTATATATATTGTATTATGTTTTATGCATTGTTTTTATGGCAAGCTAGATGTTTGCTAGTTTTGCACCAAAAATGGATCCCTATTTTGGAAATTGTAATGAATGTTAGAAATGCTGTAATTACTTTGAACAAGTTTGATTTTTCTAGATGTTCTAGACCGCAGTTTCTTCATTTATGGATTAACTGTGATTCTTGGAATGTGGCTTGATTTTCTGTAGCCTTCCTTTTCTTTTTTGTTTACTGTTTCTCTTTGTCTTTTATGAATGTTTTGTAATGAAGCCCACCTTTTCTCAATAAAATTCCCTACTCTTGCAGTAGGGGACCCTGAACTGTGACTTGTGGTCATTCTGCAGCAGAACCTGGAGATGGAAGGTCTGCAGGTAAGGGCTACGATGGTCCAGGAATCTATGGAGATGGAAGTTCCTCTGGGGAGGGATCCGCTGCAGAGTCGGCTGGGTTGCACCATTGGGTGGTCAGCATATCGCCCGAGTCAGTGGTCCCTCAGTGTGGTGGAAACTGAGCAGCCTTTAAGTCTGGCTGAAAAACGTTGTTGTTTGGAGGAAGAGTTCCTACGTGTCAGTGAGTTATTGGCAAAAGAAGGGAAAAGGCAAAATCTGGATGAAGATCGAAAACGGAAGCACGCTGACACTTCCCAGGTACTGCAACGTCATCAGGCTTGACTGAGATTCATGAGCTGCAGAGAAGCCTACAGCGGACTTGGCTTCCTCGGGCAAGGCTTAGGGAGACATTATGGATGCAGCTTGGTCGCTGGTTAGGGCCCTGCAAGATGCGGGTTGGATCCCTATGTGGTATGGCCATTGGAAACCGGCAGGTATAGTCGATGGTACAACGGATGGTCTTCCTACTAAGATAAGTATTGATAGCTCTGATTTACCTTTGCTGGCTGCGGAGAGGGTGTTGCTTCCATTAACCTTGAGCCTGCCCCCTCGTAGTCCCAGAGGGTTGGGTAAACATTGGGATGCTGATACAGGCCAGCCGCCAGGCTCAGAACTCCGGCTGGGCCTACATATGCTAGCCACTTTAGACAAACTGTGGAGCAAGCTAAAGGTGCAATGCCATTCGGTTGAGATATGTGGGGCCTCGGATAACCCCCAGACCATTTTTGTGGGGAAAATACTGCTAAAACAGAGTATGGGTTTCTCTCCATCAGAGGTCTATGCACTTATTCATGTTCAAGGGAATTTACATTCGATGTTAGTTTCCGCACTCCTGCTCTGATGGAAACCTTTTGGTGTCACTACCTGAATCTGAAACGAATCCCTATGGTCTGACTCTATCGTTTTGCCTCCAACTAAGCAACCCGTTCATGTGATAGCTATCCTTTTTAGGAATGAAGGGTTAATGTTGTTGATATTGTGCACTGGTTAGAAAAAGAGTGAGATTCAAGGCAATCCTGTCCCCATTTTAGATGATATGGGGTTTTGGAATGGGGGCTGGAAGTTTCGAGTCAAACTGCAATCTACTGATACTGACCTCATACATCTCCTAATTGTTTTTCTGGGCAGAGATAGGGTTTCTTTTTGCCCAGGACAACCCAGGGTTTGTTTTAAATGTGGGTCCAAAACACATATAAGCACCTCCTGTGATGTCCTGAAATGCACTCACTGTGGGGAAACTGGCCACCCTAGTGCTCACTGCTTCCAGCAAGCAAAATGTAATCTCTGTGGTGAGATAGGACATGCTTTTTGGGTCTTGCCAGGTTGCTGCTCAAAACATGGAGGAGGTGGATTTTGTAGAGCAAGACCATTACATCAGGTTGGCAGTTAACAGGGCCACTCTCCTTTGGGAAGGGTATCATGTGACCCCTCCTGGGGTATGCAGGCAGCCAGAAATACCTTATGTGATGGGATGGCTCCTGCCCTGTTGCTACTCCCATGCCTATGATTCCAGTGTCAGTGGATGTTGTATTAGATGGCACAACAATTGCTAGTGAGGCCCCCCACCCCTGCCCCACTGTCCTCCGGGGAGGACTCTACTGGTCATGGGGAAAAAGGGAAGCAAACTAAAGGAAAGCTAAGCAGTCGAAGAAATCTACTACCTCTGCCTCTTCTCTTCCCTTCCTCTGGCAGACCCTAATCTATATGACACTTTGGTGGATGAATCATCAGGTTTGGATGAGACTGTCCCTCTTTCACAACCTGTATCGCAGGTACTTTCAGAGGGTCAGAAGGAACGAGACCTCAGGATTGTACAAGTGGTAGGGTGACAAGAGCCTCTAGTAAGGTGAAGTGAGGTCTGTTCTGGGATGACTGATGGCTCATTTTCAATTTACGTATGGGCCCTTGAATGCTAATAGCATTAAATCCCTGTGAAGCGTCAAACACCTTTTCACAGTTTTTGCACGAGAACTTGGACTGTGTCTTTTTACAGGATGTTCGGTTACACTCTTCAGATGACTTGTCTGCTGCTACTGCAGGGTGGATATGGGAGACTGTTTTTGTCACAGGGACAGGATTCATGTAGTGGGGTTGGAATTTATTTTTTCTTTCACATATTCAGGTAGTGCACCATATAGAGATTGTTGAAGGTAGAGCTTTGCTCCTGGACATTAAATGGGGTGACACCTCTATACGTTTGATTAATATTTATGCTCCCAAAATAAATTTGATAGGGTTGTATTTTTCATGTCCCTTTCCCCATTTTTATGCACTTCTTATCCAGTTATTTTGGGGATGATTTTAATCGCTCCTTGCCCTCCCAAAAACCTCCTGTTTTGGGAAAAAGGTATATTGTGAGCGTCTTGCTTGGCACAGGTTATTCAGGATGCTGGGTTGGTTGAAGCTTTGGGTCTTCTGCAAGTGAAAATAGTAACACCTATTTTTGTGGTCCTAGGGCTTCTAGGATCGATTATTTTTTTCTTTCTTCTGTGTTGCTCAAACAATCACAATTGTTGCAGGAGGTAGCTACTTCTGACCATATGCTTCTTAAACTTGTTTTGGGGATGTGCCTGAGACCCAGAGGGGTCCTGGGATATGGAAGTTGAATATCACTTTATTAGCTATCCTATTGTAAGGGAGGGTTCCGTTCTCTTTGATTGCACGTCAGTCAGTTTTTTTCTATATGAGGATTTGACCAAGTGGTGGGAGGACACAAACTGACATAAGGGTGTATTTTCAAAAAGTAGGACGTATAAATGGGAAACAGTAGCATAATGAGCTGAAGAATTTAAGGGGCGAATTAGTTTCTGGTCCATCTTTCGACAGCATCTAGGGTCTGGGTGTCAGAATAAACTTAAGGGGTTGAAGGCTGAACTGTCTCGTTTGCAATTGAAAGTTTTAAGTGATATGGAAAAAAGCATAAGTATGGGATTTCTGGATCAAAAGAGTTACTTTACTGTTTGAATCTGCTTGACTTTTATGAGAGACAAGAAGTATGACATATTTAAATACTGCTGAGGGAGAGAGGTAACGTCTAATGCTTGTATTTTATCTGAAATACATACTTATGCTTCCAGATCTTTCAGAGCAATCCCTCCCGCTTGCTTCCATGCGAGCTTAGTTGAACTGTAGGCAGTTACCACAGTTGGCACCAGAATTGTGTAGTAAGCATATAGAACCTATATCCCTGGAAGAACTCAGGTCTGTTATCTGGGCCCTTAAAGCAGGAACTGACCCTGGTTCTGATGGGCTTCCTCATGAAGTGTATAAAGAAATATGGGAAGTTTGGGCATAGAACTGGGCAAGGTCTTCAGTGTTGGTTTACAGTCTGGGAATCTCCCTGAAAGTATGCTGCAGGGTTTGTTATTGCTGATTTATAAAAAAGGGGACAGGGTGATTTAGACAATTGGAGACCTTTGTCACTACTTAATACCAACTATAAGATTCTAATGAAGGTTTTGGGGAATAGATTACGTGGGGTTTTGGACATACTGATACATCCCTCACAGTTTAGTGGAGTCCCAAAAGGTGGGTTCAGGATGTCTTATACTTCTCAGGAGATTTTTCAGAAGGGAGTCTCACAGGAGGTTTTGGTCACCTTGTTTGCCTTGATCAAAATAAAGCCTTTGATTATGTAGAGTATGCATACCTTTGGGAGATGCTGCATAGTTATGGGTTACCTTTTGAGTTTATAACATGGTTACAGACGTGTTATAGGGGGTATTAGTTACTGCCTAGCATTAATGGTTGGATAGGCGTAGGTAATGGTGCATAGAGGTGTACGTCAGGATGTCCACTGAGTCCACTGTTATATGTGTTGTCCTTAGACCCTTTACTGTATGCCCTGAATATGTCACCAGGATTACAGGTCTCTCTGTTGGTTGTGAGGATACTCAAATTGTGTCTGTGGCATATACGGATGATTTGGTTTTGGTTCTGGCTGACAGTTCTTCTGCTAAAGAAGCCCTTTTGTTATTGAAGACCTTTTCTGGCATTTCTGGATCTTCTATTAACACTTTAAAAAGTGGGATGTTACCATTAGGTTATGACGCTGCTGATTATTTTGGTTACAGAAGAATACTTGGTGTCTATTTTGGTGGTCCGGATGCTCCTAGGTATACTTGGAAGAAGCAGTTGTTGCGGCTCAAGATAGAGTGGTCCTTTGGAATAAAGGTCAGATGTTGAAAGCCAAACGTATTTTATCTTATTAAAACTTTTTCTTACCTTATTTTTGTTTTTGGCAGCGGTGTATCCTCCCCACAAACCTTGAAACTTCACTTTACAGTGTGTTTTTCGATGTTTATGGGGCAGCAGATTGAACCCTGTGAAAAGGAGTATCACTTATTTACCCATTAGTGAGGGTGGTTTGAGGATGCTGAACCCTGTGGTGTTTTTTTATGTTATTTTTATTTTTTATAACTTGACACCTCTGTTAAAGGGGAAGCCTAAGGTATGGTCCCCATGGGTGGGGATGTTATAGGTCAACTGATTAACAATTGGAATCTCTCTGAATTTTACCCCACCAGACCAGGGTGTCTCAGTTTCCTAGTCATTTTCAGGGAATGATTGGGAAATTGAAGGTTTGACAGATCACCAAACAATCCTCTGCTTATATTCCCGGAAACAAATTTATACTGAGTTGTGCAGGATTTTTTTGCTGCACCATGGTTCCTAGAATTGCCCACAGCTGACCGACTTTCAAAACTGAGGTTGTTGTCCAGTAAGAGAGTACCCAAATATTTATGGGACTTTTGTGGCTTTGCATGCATAAAAAAACTGGGTGTGAAAGGTAATTTCAAGCATAAAGAACTATCAGAGATTTTGTCCCAGAGAGGAGACTTGTATGGTATAGTTGAATCATTGTCACATTTTTTACTGATTGTCCTTTGCTGTGTCTTTTTGGTCTGCTTTTCATGCTGCCTGGCCACTAAACCCTTTTCAGGGTCAGTCATCTGATATTTGGACTGAGGTGTGCTCCGGGCTCTTGGGTGATTTATGATACAACTACTATAAGACTTCTGATGGGGTTTATTGACTAGCAGCTCTGGCAGGCCCAATGTAGTTTAATGCAACAGCTGAAATCAGAGAGCCAGAGACAGGGAACTGTATCAATTAAAGCAGAAAGAAGTGGGGAAGGCAGTCAGAATAGCAAAGGCCCAAACTGAGGAAAAATAGCCAAACAGTTAGGAAGGTGGATAAAACCTTTATAGGTACATTAGGGAGCATAGAAAGGTTAAGGGAGGAATAGTGAAGATTAATAAAGGAGAGGGAGGTGGGCAGAGGGAGACAGTGAAAAGGCAGAGATACTGAATGAATACTTTTGCTCAGTATTCACAAAAGAAGATGAGGAGGTGTTACCTAAACCAGACAATAGAAGCACTCTTGGTAGAGGGTTGACACCAGTCCATTTACAGAAGAAAGAGTCCTGAAAGAACTCCTAAAACTCAAGGTGGACAAAGCAATGGAGCCTGACGGATTCACCCCAGAATCCTACAAGAACTAAGGGAGGACCTAGTGACACCACTGACCACACTTTTTAACAAATCATGGGAGGATGAGGTGGTTCCTGGGGACTGGAGGAGGGCAGATGTGATTCCCCTTCACAAAAGTGGGAGCAAGGCAGAAGCAGGAAACTACAGACCTGTAAATTTGACCTCAGTGGTAGGGAAAATGATGGAATCACTTCTGAAAGAAAGAATTGTTGAGTACCTAGAGGCCAGCGGGCACAGGACCCAAAGCAGCATGGATTTACAGCAGGAAGGTCATGTCAGATGAATCTAATTGATTTCTTTGACTGGGTGACCAAAGTAATAGACCAGGGAGGGGCTGTGGATATGGCCTACCTAGACTTTAGCAAGGCATTTGACACAGTCCCGCACAAAAGACTAATAATCAAGTTAGCCAGCCTGGGAGTGGGTTCCAGGGTGGTAGCCTGGTAACAAACTGGCTACACAACAGGACACAGAAGGTAACAGTGAATGGAACACATTCCGAAGAAAGGGGTTACTAATGGAGTACCTCAGGGCTCAGTACTGGTTCCAGTCCTCTTTAACATCCTTATAGGTGACATTGCAGAGGGTCTGAGGAAAGGTATGCCTCTTTGCAGATGACACAAAGATCTGTAACAGAGTTGATACACAAGGGGGGTAGAAAGGATGAGAAGGGACTTGGCAAGGTTGGAGGAATGGTCAGACATGGCAGCTTAGATTCAATGCAAAGAAGTGCAAAGTAATGCACCTGGGAAACAAAAACCTAGGAGAAGAGTACACAATAGCAGGGGAGGTACTAACAACAATAAAAATGGAAAGGGACTTGGGGGTAGTCATATCAGATGACCTAAAGCTGGGTAAGCAATGTGAGAAGTCAGTAAGGGAGAGCCATGGGGATACTGGGATGCATAGGAAGGGCATCACAAGTAGAAAAAGTGAAGCAGTTATCCCTCTGTACAGACAGTTAGTGAGACCCCATCTGGGATACTGTGTGCAGTTTTGGAGACCCCATCTACGCAAGGACATAGACAGGATGGAAGCAGTCCAGAGGAGGGCAACTAAAATGGTGCAGGGTCTGCATCAGAAACCATATGAAAAGAGACTGAGAGAGCTTAATATGTATACCCTTGATGAAAGGAGGACGGGGGACATGACAGAAACTTTTAAGTACCTCAAGGGAATCAACAAAGTCCAGGAGGGTAGCATCTTTCAGAAAAAGATGTGTAAGAACAAGGGGGCACATAAGAACAAGGGGGCACAATTTAAATATAGAGGGGGATGGCTCAGGGTAATGTGGAGGAATTTTTTTTCATGGAAAGAGTGGTGGATGCATGGAACCGCCTTCCTGAGGAGGTTGTTGGGTATAAAACAGTGGGGAATTCAAACATTCATGGGACAGACATAAGGCAATTGTAATGGGGGTTGCGGAAGTAGGCTGTTGGCTAACTAGAATCTGCAGCTTATCCAATAGGAAGGAAATGGGCAGACTGGGTGGGCCAAGTGGTCCTATCTGCCGTCAAAGTCTATGTTTCTATGTTTATATAACATTAGAAAAGATGTAATTAGGTGGCAGATGTTAGAAAGGAGAGAGTACATCCAGATCTATTTAAACTGTGGTGGAGAAAGATGTCTTGGCTAGATACGGGTTGAAGCATTTCACTGCTTGCTTTATATCCTTTTGATGTATTTACCTAAGGGTTCTGATCTAAGGGGACCTTTCCCACTAATTTTGTGGCTTGCAGGGATTGGTCTACAGATCTGTTGTCTATACAGAGAGAAGTAGGTAATTATAATTGGCTTTTGGGTTTCTTTTTTTGCTATTTCAGTAAGATTATATTGTTTTTTTCTTTTCATTCCCAGTTTTACTTATTCCATTATCGTTGTATGTTGCAAATACATTGTTTTTCTTTTATAGTACTTATTGATTTCACAACAGCTCTGTTTTCATTTTACTCCTGTATATATGCTGCACTGCTTTTTTTGTTTCAAATTTTTCTTATACATTGTGTGATGTAACACTATGGTGTATCTGTTTTGCTTTATAGTTTTGAAGCCATTTCCTCCTTTGTTTGCAGTTAATGTATGACTTTAATACTTATTTGATTTTTTTATGATTTGTATCTTTCCTTTGTGTGTACATTCCTACTGTTTGCTTTTGTTTACTGTTTGAAGTATGTAATAAAAAATTCTCCTATTCTTTTCAATAAGTGCCATGAGATCTTTAACATCCACCTGAACTACCACCAATCCAGGCAGATGGGACCTCAGTTTAACATCTCATCCGAAGCGGCACCTCAGAGTGCAGCACCCTCTCATGCTGCACTACAGTGTCAGTACTGGGATATTAACCAAGTGTCAATTGTGGGAACTGAACCCACAGCCCTCTGATCTCCTGGCCTCAGAGGTGAGTGTGCTACCTATTGAGCCACTGACACTGACAATGCCGACATGGGGATTTGGCCTCGATGTCTAGGTTTATTGAGTTTTTATGTAGCAGTTTTAGAATTTTGTCACCAAATTTTAACATGACCTGTTTGGAACCCCCACCTCATGAACACTTGTGGTGAAAATTTGTTATTCGGTCCCTAAAGGTGATTTCATGCAGTGACCATGAAATCACCTTCCGACCCAATTAACAAAATGACAGTGACAGTGTTAGTGAGGTTGGGTCCCAAAATGGCCATGTTGAAAATTTGGTGAAAAATACCTAAAATGGCAAAGTTATGAACATAAGTTCAAAACATCGTTGAAATACATTTTATGGCACTTACCTTTATTCCTCAGTTTGCAGTTCAGCTTTGAAGAGTGCAGACGTGTCCTGGTCCACAGAAGATGACAGGCTACGACCTCCAGTGGTAAGTATGGGGTAGGGGTGCTCAGTGGGAGGGTCGGGATGGAGGAGGGACAGGGAGAGGATGAGTGACTGTTTTTATTTCAGGATTCAAAAGCAAAAAGGTGTTGGACTGTTTTCTTTTTCAGGTCTTATTAAAGAAAATAAATATATTGGGTACTGGGGTGGGTTCCCCATTGTCCCACACTGCTGGGGGGCAGTGGCACTGGATGCTGACACAGGGATTTGGCCCCGATGTCAGCTTATTGAGTTTTATGTATTTATTTATTTATTTTAAAGTTGTTAACTGGGAAAGGCATGCTGAGCCAAGGCTCGTTCAGGTGCGACCGGGGTTGACAGACTGGAACAGAGGGTGAGGGAGCACACAGCACAGAGGGAGGGAGCAGGGTTTTTCCACCTACTGGGACAGGAATGGAGGTTGAGGGCAGTACAATGCACAGAGGGAGGGAGCAGGAGTTTTTTCTTACTACTGGGACAGGAACAGAGGGCTGGGGTAGCACGGTACACAGAGGGAGGGAGCGGAGTTTTTTATTTATTTATATATGTTTCACTACCACTGGCTCTGGCTGCTACTTTGGGGCTGCTTCTTTACTTCTCATTGTATGGGTAAGCCAAACACCAGTTCTGCCTCAGCTGCTTGCAGCTGGCTTTATACAAATGAACGTACTGAAGCGTTCACTCATTGGAGTCTTCAGTTCTTTCGAGTACACAAAGTTTACACCCATGAAACTGTCCACTGTCATACTCTGCTTGCATGGTCATTGGTCTGTTAGGGATGAGCTCAATGTAGATTGTTCTGCATTGGGCTAGTCCGTGACATACCTCTCAAATGCCGTTCTCTAAAGCAAAGCAAAATGTTTCTTGTGCATGTGCAAGGAAACATAAAAATGAATGCACTGACTAACTGCTGAGCATTTTGCAGGAGCAGAGGTCCACTGATTGAAGCCTCACAAACCTCTGCATTTGTGAACCACCTTAACAGTGCATCCTCAGTCTTACAGTCTTTTCCATTTCTTTTCTTTTTCAGTCAGGATTGCTATCAGCATGCTACTGACCCAAAAGCTCTTCATTTTAACAGATTGCTCACTGTGGGTTTTGGGACTGCAAAATGTATGGCAAAATCCTAACACTGAGCTTGGATAACTTCTCTGTCTCAGAGAAGAGCTCAACCTTATGGAAGAGCCAATCCACTGCGCTTTGCCATGATCAGAGTGCGCTGCTAACACGTGACATGTGTTTTAAAACAAGGGAGAAGATTTTAAGCTGTTCACAACAAGCTAACTGCAGAGAATCTGTCACCTAATAAACACCTGTGGGTAAGCTAATCAACAGATCTGGCTGCTGGTATATACAGCAGAAGTAGTACACCATAACGCTAATGAACATACTGTACCATATAGGAAAAAGCATGTAGCAAACAGAAAATGTTAGCTATAAGCAGCTGTCAGACAAACATTGTCCATTATATTTGGCGCATGCTATCGCATTTACAAGAATGACTCAGGCAGCAAAAAAACTGCATACATTTGATTAGGTGGAGAGTGCCTGTACAAATCAGTAGGATGGGTGAACCTCTTGCAGCACTTTTTTTTGCTGTTGTTGTTAAACTGTACTTTTTAGCCCTCTTCTTGTCTCTGGTGTGTGACTCCCTCAGGAGCTCCCAGGGCACCTTCTACACAGCATCCTCACACCTACACTCAACTGTCTCCACATAGCCTTGGATTGACCCTCAGGCAGGATTGGGGTGGGATGTACCCTGACAGCGGTTAGGTATCAGGTGTGGAGTGGGGTCCTGATACACCAGGTCTGTATTCATGAGTGTCAGAGCCATTTTCTCTTTTTCTCTGCTGTCCTTGAGACACTAACCACTGCAATGCCATGCATGAGCACTACTGCATGGCATCGGCTAGTGTCTCCCCACCCCCATAATGGGTCACCCAGGTGGTGCTGCTATTGTGGCATTGCTCTGCCACCTTCCCCAGAGAGAGTCAGCATCTCCTGGAATGGTCAGTCCTCCTCTCCTGGCCAGTCCCCAATAACCCAACCTTGTTCCCAAACCCAGGTTGCCTGCATCACGATCAGTAACCCTCCGCTACACCGATGGGCTGGTTGAACCTTTGCAGCTTGGTTCATAAACGTGTCAGCCAGCATTTGGTGGAAGACTAGTGAGTAAAGTAGAACTGGGGTGAGTTCTTGAGTTCTGTCTGAACCCATGGAAAGCGGAAAGACTGTGGATCCCAGTGCCTAATGATGGATAATATTTTGAGCTGGAATTTTAAACCTGGACGATGGGACTGGGTGGGGAGCTTAGGAATTTGATCATAAAACCCAAGCAAGGGACCAGGCCCATGGATGGAGTCAGAGATGTACCAAGGCTGTCATGGGGGGGTTGGTCCACCAAGACATGCAAATTAGTCAGTCACATGACTATTTACATAACAGAGTGGGCCTTCCGGCTCCATCCACCCTGGTCAAGACAGACAAAGCAATGAATTTGAAGGTAGCCGAGCCAGGCAGATAAAATCAAGACAATCAAAACAAGCACCTGCAGCTGGTTGAACTTAAAGGATAAAATCAGGTCATCTGCTTTTACAATAAATCTCTCCAGGACCTCATCTGCTGATAAGGGGATGTCGTGACGATCAACAAGTAGAGCCAGGTCGTTCAGCCTATGTCTGCAGTGCGATTTCTCCTCTTGGTCTTGATGCGATCAAAATGTACAGTAAAAAACATAAAATGTCGTTCAGCTTCGAAGTAGTGACTGGCAGTGTCACAGGGATTTTAATAAATTGTAAATGTTTGGATGAAAGTTTTGGTCACAGCTAGACAAACCATAAGTAGCTATAATTAAAGAATGGATTATTTCTTGTCTTTTGCACCAATCCACCTGTCATGCCAACGGCGGAATTCACTCTGTATAACGAGAATATTATCAAGGAAAACATCACTGTAGAAATATTTCAATTCTGACAGAAATTCCACCTCCACAGTAGTCAAGGAGCCATCAGGATGACTTTTTCAAGAGAAGTCAGGATTTTTCTATGTGTGAGAAACCTTTCTGCCATTTGCTGTTCGAAGAAATCTAGACATGGAATGAACACTGTTGTTCTGTAGTACTGTTCTGGTTCTTGCAAACTCGGTCCTGTTTGTGAATTTCTTGGGAGTGTAATTTCAAAATTCAGCTCTTGAGCTAATACTTTGGCTTTTGAAAAAGTTCAGAAAACTGCATTTCTGAGTCATGATGCATGGTATAAATCTGTTTCAAAGCATCATCGGCCATCTGAACACACATGGAGAAATCTGTCTGAATCGTCTGCAGATTTACTGACAGTATGTACGTAACTGAGGTAGTTTTTCAAAACAACTAAAGCAACTAGAAAACATCCTTTCTCAATTGTGTTCTGGAGCTGCTCAGCCTTAGATGAAGCATCATCTCTCCAAGTAGTAGATATCTCGTCAAGAGCTGCAACTACTGCAGAGAACAGTTCTATGAAGGTGAACACTGCTTGATGACGTTCTACCCATCATGTTTCACAAAGACCGACAAGCTTTTCTTTTTCCTCACTTGGTAATAGGCTTGATATTTTCTTCCTAAGAACTTCGCTATGTCTTGCAGAACTCTTAAAAATGTGCAGCAGTCATGGGTGTAGGCAGGCATACTCCAAGCACTCCATGGTGTGCAATTTTATTTGGGGTAGGAAATAGGCTCTGAACTGCTTCCTTTTTCCATGAAAACTAACAAAGAAAATACTGAACCTTTCTGTAATTTTATTCATAGGAGTTGAAACTAGAAAGACTGGTCACTAATGCTGTCTTTGCATCCCAAGGCAATACAACTTTACAGGCGCTGGTATGTGGGTGTCTTAGGGAACAATGCATGGCATTTGTATTTACCCATGCATGGCAACAACCACTGTCATGACATACAAAGTTGTATTTTTGTGCCAAATGAGGCAACAAACACGGTCCTGGTGTACATTTGTATATTGTCTGGCTACACTGGGGGGGGTTAGCTCACCCTAACAAGGGGGTAGCAGTGAGTCCACTTGTGTGCAGATCTGAAATCCCTGGCTACACCCTGGCAGCAGTCAGATATTGTTGTAAAACATTTTATGATGCTGTTCACTGAACAGGTTTTAGAAACCACCAGATTCAGAGAGTGGTTTGCACAGTCAACATATATTGCTGTTAGATACTCAGCAGCAATTTTAGCTTATACACCATTTAGCCTCCCACTAAAAGTAGCAGCTCCGTCTTAGCCCTGCCCCTCAGATCACTAAGAGTTAATCCTGTTTCTAAGGTTGACATAATCGTATTAGCCAGACTTTCAATAGTCAAGTTCGTAACCATCAGGAAAGTGAGGAAGTCTTCCTGATTTCTGACTTTGACCCTTCAGTGTCAATATATTGCATGCAGATACACAACTGTTCTCTGTTGCTAACATCTGTCATTTGTCAGCTAAAACAGCAAAGGGACACGCAGTTTTTACTCTTGTGACGATTTTCTCAATCATTATATCTCTAATAATATCAATGATTTCTTTCTGAATTTTAGGGCTAAGATATATGGTGTTACTTGAAATACTTTGTAATAATCCTCGGAGCGCTTCATTTCCATGATTTGCTCTATACCAGATTAGAGTTCTTAAATTTCCATCATTTTTATTGGGTCTTCAAGTGTCAGTGGCCCTGAATCTTCATTTCCATGGAGTGTATTCTCCTGGCAACCACATAAAATATTGTATCTATCACAGCAAATATCATATTATGATTCTCTATTGCTAGAGGTCTTGATAGAAGTCTATTTGTTCTGTAATTGCTATTGATTCACCTCTATTTTTCGACAAAAATTCTCAGTTTTCACTGAACTATTTTTATGATACAGTAGCCTCTCACAATAGTGAACTCTGCTATAGTGAATTCTCGGATATAGCGAATGGTCTTGATGGCTCCGATGCAAATCAGACACCCATGTACAGTTTACTCTTTAAACAAACCTCCTCCCATACTGCCACTTTCAAAATCAACCCCTCTCCTGTAGTGCCACATTTAGGTAAACCCGCTCCCATACTGAACCCCATACTGCTACAGCAATTCTGTTCCCATACTGCCACTTAACAAATCTGCTCCCGTGCTGGTACTTTTTAGCAAATACTGTTGCTCCCTGTACTGCCACTTTTAAAAAGATCTGTGCCTCGTACTGCCTCTTTTGAAAACAAATCTGATCCCATACTGCCACTTTTTAAACAGATCTGCTCCTCAGTACCGTTGTACTGCATCTTTTTAAAGAAATCTGATCCCCATAAAGTACTGCCACTTACAAAACAAATCTGCTCCCTGTACCTGTGCATTGTTCTGGCATTTGCTTCAAGCAGTGCACTTCTTGTGGTTGCAATAAAGTGGAAACACTTCAAAGTTTGAAAACAAGGTATGCTTGTCTTTTCATTACTATATTTGCGACTGCAGGCAGTGTGTTGTTTTGAGATGAGTGTCGGGATGGTGTGCGGTGGCAGCTACCTAACTACCACAAGAAGACAGAGAATAGCTTACTGGAGGAAGAAAGATAAAAGGGGTCCAGTCATCCGACCCTGAAGCACTTTCATGTACTTGCAGTGTTTACTTATGGTATTTACCTCCCACATCAGTATTAACACTTAACTGAGCAACACCCCACTGCATGTCCCGTATTAGCATCCATCGCTGTAACGAACAAGGAGCTATAACGAACTGTGGTCATGGCTCACAAGGTATTCATTATAGTGAGGGGTTACTGTACTCAGTATGAGAGTGTAAGTCAAAAACTCTTTAGCTTTTTCCAGTTTCTTAAAGGCTCACAGACGAGCTGTCCAAGATGCTGATGACTTCATTTACCTACCCCATCATTACAGAAAGCAAAATATATTTTACAGTAAACACAATCTGACATAGAGCAGATATGCAAGCCAATTGTAGGGTGTGAAAGGCATACTCACTGTACACATTTGTGTACATTTTTTTGAGTGCCTGTCACAAACCATATGCCTTTCTGTTAACATTTTAATTCTCATCTGTAGTATTTGTGTTAGTGTAGGCCACTGAGGATTGTCTCTGTTTAAACTTCTGTTGTTTAGGAGACAGATATATGTATAACCTCTTTAGAGATTAGAGGAATCATCTGACAGCAATCTGATTTGTTAGGAAGGCGGGGCCTTTTGGAGAGGATGTGTACATTTTTTTTTAATGGGGGTGTAACTGTTGGAGAGTGTGTGTACAAAATGGAGATTTCTGGCTACACCCTGGCTAACCAGTTGTGTTGAAATGGAGATTTCTCTTGCCACTTGCAGGAAACTTGTAATCACTCGGTTTATACAATGCATTCATAATTTGAAACCGTTTCTCATCACTAAGTCATTTCCTAGTATAATCACTTATATCATTCCAGACCTGAGCACTAGGCAGCAAAGTCTGCACAGATGAACTATTTACACTCGCATCAGATTTACCATATTGTACTACTACATCTTCATGATCAACAGTTGTACAAACAGAACTGCTTTGCACTCAGCAGCTTTATCATATTGTACTACATCTTCGCGACAAACAGTTGTACAAACAAGAACTGCTTGCACTCGCAGCAGATTTATCATATTAATACTACTACATCTTCATGACCAACAGTTGTACAAACAGAACTGCTTGCTCTCGCAGCAGATTTATCATATTGTACTACTACATCTTCATGACAAACAGTTGTACCGATAGAACTGCTTGCTCGCAGCAGATTTATCATATTGTACTACTACATCTTCATGACCAACAGTTGTATAAACAGAACTGTTGCTCTCGCAGCAGATTCATGTACTCCATCTTCATCATGTCCAACTGTTGTACTAACAGTGCTAGCGCTTCCACCGCACCTACTGCCTCCCACATTTTTCCTTGTGTTTTTGCTGTCTTTCTGCTTGCACTACTTGAAAACATATCAAGCAGAGACATTTGCCTTTTAGCCTTCTTCGACATGTTTTGTTACAAGTAAGTAAAACAACTTCCAACAGTTTTACAAGCACCTGAATAGTTTTGCAGAAAAGTTAGTAAGCCCCCACAACACCCACCACCCCACTGCGACCACAGTCAGTCTGTAGTAGTATTTATACTACCTTAAAATAAAATTCTGACTGTCCATCCATGACATGCTCTGCCCTCTTCTTCTGCCTACCACAGTGTGAAATAAAACTTAGTCTCACAGACTCACACTGTTTTCTTTCTGTTTTGCTTTGTTGTTTATTCCAAACCAGCTAAGTCAAGTGGCAGTCGTGCATGAGTGCCCACTGACTAAATAACAACAGAAAGAACAACACTTCAAGTTCAAACACTTACAATGGGGCAGCTGCAGGAGGAAGAGAACAACTCTGGCTGTCAAAGGAGTCGGAGATTCAAGAGCAGTATTAGAGCACCACCGAGGTCAGTCTAAAACCAATAGAGAAATATTACAGGCCGCCCCCCATGGAGATTCAGTGTGTGATTTACTTGGGGAAGAGGAGACACTAGGTGTTACAGGCCGGGTGCAGAGTTGCAGACAGCAGTGGTTGGACCCCAAAAATGTGGAGTTTTAGTTTTTCTAACAGGCTGTCTGCAAAATGGGAATAAAACATGTAAGTTTAAGGATGTTTGAAACACAGTATCTCAGAAAAACACAACGTTTGCATGAAATATTTTTTTAACTGCTCAGGGCAGGCTAAGACAAGTGGTCATTAACATGCACTAGATACTAGTAGGTAGCATAACACTACAGTCCTGTGGCTGAGAGCTGAGACCAAGTCAAGTAATTTTCAAGCAGACTCAGACAGACTAAGAGTAGTCACAGTGGAGGAATTATTGGGAACTTTATGGGTAGGCTGGTCAGGCCTGGTCTGGTCACAAACGAGTCACGACTACACCACAGACACACACAACAGGCAACAACACACAGCTCAGCCTCAGATCTGCAGCTATGAGTCTCACTCTCTCTCTCTAGTCTCCTCTCAGAACTCTCTGCTCTCTGGTGAGGTGATAACTATATCAAATTAATATTTAATACACCACCAATGCCATCCCACACTGGCCAGCAAACAGTTACACACTGAAGCAGTTCAAACTTAAAACAGCTGATGCAATGCAATAAGTCCGACCGACCCACCCTGTCTGATCTGATGTATCCTCTCTCTGTACAAAGTGCCTTCTGCCTTATTATTATTATTTTTAACTTGTTGCAGGCGTTAGTGTTTCATGTGTTAAACCTCAGCCTGAGCCTCTTATTTATAATTTCCCTTAGTGTAAGAAAAGGTTTTTCATCAGATTGCCCTGGCAAAATAATATTTTGCTTAAGATAAGTATGCAAGAAGGTCAAAATCTTGACACCAGAACTGCAAGTCAAACAAAAACAAATCCAGATCATACCTGTCAACGGTCCCTGATTTTCAGGGACATCCCTGATTTTGCCTTAAGATGTTACTCCATCCCTCCTAAAATTGTGTTTCCCTGACCAAACAGTGGGGTTGTAAGCAGAAAATAATGTCAAACATTAAAGTTACAGACTTGTTCTTCCTTAGAAAATGCATTTTACACTAAGCCCTTATTCTACCAGCTTTTGAGTAGATATCACCAATTCTGAAGACGTGTCCCTGATTTTGGTCCTTTGTCCCTCATTTTTGAGCCTTGTCCCTGATTTACAAGGCAGGAGGTTGAAGGTATGTTCCAGGTTAGTTTCAGGCTAATATTGGTTACTTGGTAGTAGTTTATAATCAGGCCAGGCGGGCAGGATGAGGCTGAAATGAGGAGAGCTTGCTTGCTTGAGCTTGAGTACACAGCACAACACTTCCACAGTTACACACCCAAACACAGTCACTAGCACAGTAACACTGCACCAGCGCTACTAAATATGTATTTTTTCAGTCTCTCTTTCTCTCTCTCTCTCTCTCACTTCGTGGCTGGTTTTGCCTGTTTAAAATAATTTTTGGTATTTTGTCATGGATGGTGCAGTACTTTACTACGTCTGATATTTTTCTTTTTTTCAGTGTTCACTGAAACAGAAGGGGGAGGATGACAAACAGAGAGGGTCCCTCACAGACAGTCCTGGCTCCAAGCATCAGCTGAAGCTCCCTGTCCTTATTCACAGACACAGTCAGCAGCTAGTACTGTACTTAGTTTACTAAGTTTATTTATTTGAGTCTTGAGAGTCCCCACACAGACCCCCAAGATTCAGAACACTCCTGTGTTGTCAGTGGTGTCAAGCGTGGCTCAGTTGGTAGCACATCCGCCTCTGGACCAGAAGGTCATGGGTTCTCGTCCCACACTGGGATTGGACTTGCACCTAAAAATTGAGGCATCCAAGTGCAGTATTGGGGGTGCTGTACTGCTGGGGTGTGCTGTCCTTTGGATGAGACGTTAAACTGAGGTCCCTTCTGCCCATCCTGGTGTTGTCCTGGTGGGTGTCTGGGTGGAAGTAAAAGAACCCAGGGCACTCTTTGCAAAGAGTAAGGAACATTCCTGGTGTCCTGGCCAACATTCTCCTTCCCATAAACCAGTTCATGCAATTATCCAGGCTGTGTGTGGGTGATGATGTGCGATATGGCTGCCACCACACATTCAGTCACTTCACTACCAGTCTAGCATTGCTTGTAAAGCACTTTGGATGTATGAAAAGCGCTATATAAATGCTGATTCTTCTTCTTCTTCCTCCCCTCCCCACACTCTACTGAGCAGTTAACTGTCTGCCACTACCGACTCCAGAGTTCACAGTCCCTTTCCACTTTCCAGACTCTTTTTTTTCATATATAGAGTCTCTCTCTAGTCTGTCTGATGATCATGACTGTCCCTACTAGTTCAAAAGTTTTGATGAGCAAGATCAACACAGAAACAACAGCAAGTCTTAAAGAGCTTTCAATCTGACTGACAGAAGCACATGCAGGCAACCATTCAGTCTACAGGCTGAATTCAAGTAAATGTCCTCTCGTGCTGCAGCTCACTGAGTGATGCACCGTGGCCACATGCTCCGGGAGGAGGGAGGGCTTAGTGCTGACTTACCTGCCTGCCATTGGTATCCGTGCAGCAATGGGCTGTTCTGATCCTCTGGGCTGGTCACATGAGCTGCCAGTCAGGCTAGTAATGTGGTGCCGAGTACTAGTCCTGCCTGCAGCTTCCATCCATCCATCCCCTCCATCAGCTGACCTAAGTTCCGATACAACCATAAGCCATGTGACAGCCCAGGATGGCAGCCACTCACAGCTCCTGATTGCCCGACGCCCACCCATCGCTCCGTTGCCCCACTTCAAAAGTCAAGATGGGCAGAGCAGAGTCGGACTCGGGCACTCACACACGGCTACGGCGTGCACACAAACAGTTCACTGGAGGAAAAATAGGACTCATGCATGCACGGTGCACTCCATATCTGTGGCAATGTGACAGTAGACAGAGATTTCGGGAGGATTCAACCCCAACCCCCAGTATGTCTCTGGATGGAGGTGTACATCAGAAAATTGGGGATGAGGACTTCCAGTGATGTCAGCGGATCGAATGGCAGCCTAGTTCAGAGCGCGTCTCCCAGGTGTACAATCTTGAGTAACTGGTCTCTGAATTTGGTATTCTAGTCACTACTTATAGTTAATCCAACAGCTGAAAGCCTCCACTAATGGGATGCACAAAAAAATCGTCCATCGGCAGGCATGCAATCCCGACCTACAGGTCCACCATCTCAGCAGCTCTGGATCTGAGCCCTGCACCATCAAGATCCTCATTACTAACTGGATCAGCAGATGATGGGGATGACCCAGGCTCAGATACAGGCTCCACAATATCGAGAGGGATAGTTGAAAAATTTAAAGCTCCTCCAGAAGATAGAAAAGTGATGGGGATCCAAAAGATTTAAAAACTGGAAGCCCACACTTCTGGTATTGAGAACCAGATGGAGGTAGTGCAAGATGAGCACATGGCCTGTGGGAGGTCTCTGGCCTACCTCCACAAAAGGGAAGGGCACTAACTCTCCGAGCAGAAGTTACTGAAGCCAGGACGCAGGAGAATAATATTCGGGTTTTTGGAGTGCCCAAAGGAGCAGAACAAGATGAGATGGCCCAGTTCATGGATTGCTGGCTGAAAAGGAGTTGGAACTGGGAGAAGGTTTTGCTGTGGACATTGAGCGCGCTTTGGGGCAGTTGCACCGAAGCCTAAACAGGGTGCACCTCCAGATCTATTCTGATTAAATTCTGAAGTACCCGATTAAAGACCAAATTTCAAAGATGGCGTGGAAAAAGAGATCTGAATTTAGATGGAGCCAAAGTGTATGTAGACCAACACTACTCCTGCTCTTGCTGGCCAGAAGAAAAAAGTACTGTATGTGGTAAACAACTAAGGGAGAAAGCAATGAAAGCTCAGTTACGATACCTCACCAGACTATGGGTCGAAGATAAAGAGGGAATTAAGCAGTTTGACACTCTGCTTGCAGCGGCACCCTTCTTGGAGACTTCAGGGATAGATCTCCCGATTTTTTTTATCGCAACTTTCTTTTTCCACACCTGCTCCGCACCTACCGGTGGAGGCATCCAGCCGCAAGCCCTGCCTGCAGGGAGAGCAGCAGGCTCACTGGCATGATGGGGGTCCGGCATGGCCGATCCACTGGAGGGCTCCCCGTCCCTGCCAGCTGGACAGGCGTAACCCTCCCATCACGATTCCATGACAGTCCTCCCCGCATGGCAGGGCATGGCCATCAAGCTGCTTCAGTCGTGCCCAGCCTTTTTTTTCCATTTTCTCCCAATGGGAGCAGACTGTTTAATGATGTCCAAGCACCAAAGTGCAGACATCCGCCATACTCCCCTCCTCCAAACACCTGTGCATCCTGAGTACAGCCAGGTGTCCCCAAGGACCGCCAGAGCATGGTGTGGATCCCATCCTTTCCCCAGGACTGGGAGAGCAGTCATCGGACACTCAATCCCAGTCCTCCCTGCCAACCCCCATGATCCTGGCTTGTTCCCGAACCCAGGTCGCTGGGGTGGAGCAAGGTGTGGCATCCAGCGCCCAACCCTCAGTACCACCGGCCAGCAGTTCTCCCAGATTGAAAGAAGATAGGGCAGAACAGGAGATTGAAGAAATTCTGTGGTCTCTGGTGCCAGGAGGATGCAAGCCAGGAAGAATAAGGATGGACTCTCTGCTTCCTCTCCATTCAGATATAGCTCATTGGATTACTCCCAAACAACACACCTGAATCTACTGTAAAGTTTGGTGAAACAATATTGTACCATTCGGTGAACTCTAATTTTGCCTTCTACGGAGATTTCCTAACAAGGACTGAGTGGAGGCAGTGGCAAGATGAAGATTTTACTCGACATAGAGTAATTGTTACACACTTTAAGAGCCTTTTGTCTTATGGCTCAACGTAATCTGAGACTGTGAGCTGTTGGGATAGGGGAACTTGTTTTTTCTGGTACTGGTTTCAGGGTTCGACTTCCTGCTGTGTAGGACCTGGTTCGATGCATCAATTAATCTGCCCCCTGCAGAATTTTTTTTTTTTTTTCAACTACGCAGTAAGCTTTTCGAGTACTGCACGACTTCAGGCTAAGGTAACCCACTCAGTTTACTTATGAATATAACTGGGACATTTGGCAACAACCATATAGAGCGGTATCAATGCAAGTAAGTTGATCAACTAAGAGGAGAATTCTGTTTATTATAATGGTCACTATATTTTGACCAGATCATTTTTGTAATTTAAGCCTTCAGAACTTAACTGCATCAGAATGTACAGTAAGATCACTGGTTACAACAGCCCAGGACAGAGTGTTGTTATTTCTGGACACATTAACTGGAATTAGATATTCTTACGTTAAACAGGCTGGTTGCATTGAAGCTGTTTTTCTGTCTGTTTTCTTCTATCCCAACAGACTGGACTTTGACAGTTTCTGAGTGGTTTCAATACAATAACTAGTTGGTGGGATTAAAGTCTAATGAGACTCAGAATGTTTTGGAGGTTGGAAACTTAAAATCTTTGACTCAGTTAATCTTATTTCTCCACCAGGTGTTTAAGGCGTGGAATGTTGAACATAACGGAGACTGTTATCTCTTTTTTCTTTAACTAATAGGTTGTGCTCAAGTGAGTGGGGGCTTTATGGATACCCCAAGGTTTAGGGTTCTTCTTTACTATTACTGTGTATTTTTCATACCCGCTCTCCAGCAGCGCATCTTGTTATTTGAATTGCACCCGAGTATCTGACCATTAGGCTAGCAACTCCCGAATTTTGTAAGTTAGAGGGATCTGATTACGAGATTTTGGCATAGGCTGTAACCACTGACCTCGGCCCCTAAATTGGGTGGCTTTTCCCTTAGGGGTTTTAACCCTTCACCAGAGGAAGCACACAGCATCCACCTGGTGCTTAGATAGTGGTCGCTGGGTACCCCCAATTAACCGCTGGTTTAATCCACAGTTAGCCCTAAGGACTATCGTTGCTCATTGTTACTGTTCTTGTTTGAAAATGTTATTAGAGGTTGTGTCTAGGTGTTTAGTTATGTTATTGTTTCATTTTTTTTTTGTGCAGCATCCCAAATATGGTACAGGTTGTGGTGGGATTTGGGGGAGGATGGCCGAGGGGTTCAGAAGTTCCTACAATCTAATAATTAATGGTGAATCTTAGGATATGTTCTATAAATGTTAAAGGAATAATAGAAACAAAGAAACATAGAAGTTGACAGCAGATAAGGACTGCAAGGCCCATCCATAACATAGTCAAGCGAAGTAGAATCTTACATGAACTAAAGAAGGAAAGAAGGATGTGATATTGCATGTTTGCAGGAAACAAAACTCTCTATCTCAGAACATTTAAAATTAAGATGATCATGGGTGGGGCGGTATACTCAGATGCACATCCACAAGCTAAAAGGCAGGGGTGGCCGTATTGTTATGTAGAGGTTTACCTTTTCAAGTGTAAAAGTAGTTTCTCTGGCACAGGATGGATGGTGCTACTCTTGCGAGCATATAGTGGACAGCCTACATGTGGTGACAGTCTATGCCCCAACTCCCCTACAGGTGAATTCTTTTGTTTCCTCTTCTGGACAGTATCATGCCTCCTGGAAAGCCAAGTGATATGTATAGGACACTGGAATTGTGTGAAGGACCCAGTTCTGGATAAAACCCCTCAAATGTAAAAGGAGGTAGGGCTGCTCTAAACTTCTGAGAACTCTCTGCTCTGAGTCCGGGTTGGTTGACCCCTGGCATTTGCAGAATTTCAGATGGGCTGATTTCCATTTTACTCAGTGGTGACCAGCTCGTACTTGAGACTTGACAAATTCTACACTCAGAAGGGCTAGCATATACCTTCCATAAGGTATAGATTCACCCGGTAACTTTTTCAGACCTTGCCATGATCTTGTCACATCTACACTGGGTAACCTCCTAAAAACAGGGCCAGTGGAGATTTGACCCGGTCTGCTGCTGGATAAAGGCTATGTAGATTCAACTAAGGAGGTAATAAAGCACTATATGGAGGAAAATTAAGAGACAGATTCTCCCCTTAAATTCATTTGGGATGGGTTAAAGGCAGTGATCCGGGACATACTATATTTTGCTTCCACAAGAATAAGCAGCAACATGCCAAGTTAAAAACTGACAGAATGAATTACCACTCTTGAAGCAGAGCATAAATGCACTAGGCGGGCTTCTTTACTTACACAACTTAAAAAAGCAAGAGAAGAATATAATTCTTTAATGTTAAGACGTACAGAAAATGCATTAAGATACACTAAGCAGTATTATTATGAGTGGGGGAGAGAGGGGTAGACTGCTGGCACAGTGCCTTAGAAAACAAGAAGCAGATAGATATATTCCTCTTATCGGGTCAACAGACCCTCCACTGACTGACATAACCCAGCCTTCACAAATAGCAAATGAATTCCTTAAATTTTATAAACAATTGTATAGTGAAGAGAGAGGACCAGATCACACTCAGAAAGTTCAGGAACTCCTACAGCAGGTTCACCTGCCTGAGCTGTCTTTGGAGACGAAGTGAGGGATTGGAGACTACTGTCTCAGAAGTGTAAGTTCAATTGGTGATTAATTCCTATAAGACGGGTAAAACACCAGACCCAGATGACTTTACGGCTGATTTCTACAAATGCTTTGTGAAGGAGCTGACCCCTTACTAACAAGAATCTGTAATGTAGCACATGAGGAGGCAGCGACTCAGACACCTGGAATGATGCTTTGCTGTCTGTCATTCCCAAACTGGGGAAAGACTTGACACTTTTGCCAACTTTCGGCCTATATCACTTTTGAACCAGGATGCAAAATATTTGCCAAAGTAATTGGAACAAGGCTTCAGAAGGTAATAGCCTCCTTAGTACACCCTGACCAAACAGGATTCATTCCTGACAGACAGTCAAGATAACATTCGCC
Source organism: Neoceratodus forsteri (assembly GCA_016271365.2). NCBI lineage: Eukaryota > Metazoa > Chordata > Ceratodontiformes > Ceratodontidae > Neoceratodus > Neoceratodus forsteri. Next base: position 94,729,374 of record CM057451.1, read on the forward strand.
TCCTACTAAATGCCCTATCCTCAGCTAGCCTTACACAAGATAAGACCATGCAAGCAGTAGTTTCACTAGATGCTGAAAAGGCATTTGACCACCTAGACTGGCTGTATTTTATTTGTATTTAGTTTTTGTTTACTGGGTAGGTGTGCTAGCCATAGAAATGACTATTTTCAGGCTTGACCTGGGAGGTTACAGAGTGGAATTACATAAAACACAGAAACAAAACAAGGTTTTACAGTAACAATACAAGCAAGGTGATGAGAGCAAGGTACAAAACAGTGTGATTCATGACAAAATATGCAATAAGGCAATTTGTTGGCAGGTGCAGGACATAGCTCATATATTTGCAAGGAATTATCAAGATGCAAAGTAAAGCCGCGCTGTTCATTGAAAACAAGCAACCACATACTTGCAATGAATTATCAGGTATAATGAGCAGGAAAATTACAAAATAACATATGGTAGGCAGATCCTAGGAGAAAACATTCACACAGTTTGGGAGATAGGGCACAGAATACTGCAAGTAGGAGCTTTTCGCAATGATTACAAGGATCCAAGGAGAAAAATTACAGTAGTTGTAGTAGGACGGGCAAGGAGTTTGAGATAACAAACCAAAAGGAAGTGCATGAAGTTGGGAGGGGAGACAAGTAGACAGGCAGGGGAGGATTAAGTGCAGGGCATTAGGTAGAAAGCAGATCAGTGTGCAGCGGTGAGTAGGAGTGGTGCTAAGGGGTTGAGAAGCAGGGCATCGATTAGAGGAGATGAGGTAGCTACAGAGCTCCTTTTTAAAGGCATTATGGGAGGGTGCTTGGTGGATCGCTAAAGGGAGGGAGTTTCATAGCTAAGGAGCAAGGTGGGCAAAAAGCACTGGTGCCTTTGGTGGTGTTACTTTCGGGACACACAGAAGGGATTTTCCAGCTGAGCATAGGCCATAGCCAGACATCTGAGGAACAAGTACATCAGCTTAGGTTTTGGAGTTTGAGACCACATAATATTGTCGACAGTTGACCCAAGGGAGTAAAGTTTAGCAGCATTTGGTGACAGCCAGTTTAGATCTGATTGGAGGAGGCAGTGGTTCCATCAATGGGAGAAGAGGCATAGTGACAGATATTATAGGTGATGTCAGCCGCCCATCGGTGCAGCGGTTGGATTTCCGCTAGGCGCCGGGGCGACCCGGTTCGAAACGGACTCGGTCGCCGGAGGGCTGGGCTGGGGAGAAGGATCGAGCATCCCACGGACTGCCCGCCTCCGGGAGAGGGCTGGTGGCAGTCAGCCAAGGGGACCCTAGCGGAGGCTAGGGATCACCCACGCCGCCGTGCTTCACGCCAGGGGAGGGAGGAGGCAGGGGCAGACGCTCACCGTCATTGCATCCCCCTCCCCTCAGGAGTGGCTCATGGGGTAAAAAACACGCCCAGCGTCATATGACGCTTACTCCGGATGCCCTGATTGGTCACCGGAGCCGCTCCCGACCAGTTACTAGTTCCGCGGTCCGATACCGGGGTCGGAACCGCGCCCCACTCTCTGGGAAGCCAGGGATGACTGGGGAGTCGGCATGTCCGGTGACCGGGATCCCGGAGTCCATGACCAGGCTGAGGACGACGTGGGGCGAAATAAAGAGCAAATTTCAAAAAAAAAAAAATTATAGGTGATGTCCCATCTATGGAAATTAGATTTAGGTAAGGCAGTATAGGTAGCAACTCCGTATGAAAGGGTGGGTAGAAGAATACTACAGTAATGGCAAGCCTCGCTGCAGGGGTTAATGCATATCTGGTCTGGTACGCTATACCAATTTAGAGTTGAGAGATTTACACGAGTTCTGGATGTGAAGATCAAAGTTTAGGGATTGGTCTAGTGTTGCCCTAGGTACTTCAACAAGGTCACTGAACCAATAAGGAGCTACCCAGACAAGAGACCATGAAATTATTTTGGCAGGTTCTGAGTTTAGAATTTGTCCCAAATAGCATGGATTGAGTTTTGTCCTCATTAAGGACTAGTTTGTGATGTGAGAGCCAGGCTTGAGTGTGCTGGAAAGTCAGTGGAGAGCAGCAGATTGATGTCAGAGATGTTTTTTGCACTGGTGTATAGGACTATATCGCTCAGTGTAGAGGAGGGAGGAGGTGGAAGTAAGATTGGAGGTGATGTTATTGATAAATATAGAAAATAGCAGTGGCCCCAAAATTGAACCTTGTGGTACACCAATATTCAACTGTTGCCAGGTCAGAATAGGTTGAATTGTATTTTACAACTTGGACCCTGTTTGACAGGTAACTATTGAACCAGTTGACAACATTATGCATAAAGCCCAAAGACTTCAGGGTGGCAAGGAGAATGGAGTGGTTCACCAAGTCGAAGGCTTTTGTCATGTCTATGAAAACAGCTCCAGTTAGAAGGCCTGAGTCCACAGCAGTGAGTGTGTCAGTAGTAAACTTAAGCAGGGCCGTGGAGTGCTATGGCCCTTGGAAACCATGCTGGTCGGTTGTGAGAAGGTCATTTTGAGAAGGAATTTGATGGTTTTGTAGCAACTAATTTTTCTAGGATTTTGCTCAGAACCGAGAGGATGGCAATGGGTCTGTACTTAGATGGGTCTTTTTGGTCACCTCTTTGAAGACAGGAGTGACTCTGGCTATCTTCCATATGTCAGGGACACTACTTTGACATAGAGAGAGCATGAACATTTTGGCTAAGGGAGCAGCAATGAGCAGGGCTGCTATTTTTAGTAGTCTGGGTTCAAGACTATCTGAGTCTGTAGCTGTGTCGTCTGAGATTGAGCTAAGTAGTTTAGAGACCTCCTGTTGAGTGATAGCCTTAAAGTAGAAGAAGGGGCCAATGACTTTTGGCTGGAGGTCACAGGAGGGCAGTGGTGTTCTGAAGCAGGGAAGAAGGATGTGTATTTATTTAGATCTGAGAATTGATTATTAAAAAGTTAGCTATGGTCTGAGGATTGTTACAGTGAGTACTGTTGAGGACCAGGTCATTTGGGGTGGTGGAGCGGTAGACCCCAGGAAGGTTTTATGTGTGACCAGAATTTTTGGGGTTGCCCGAGGCAATCACTAGTAAGCTTTGCAGTATGAGCCTTTGGCCATTCTTATTTTTTTTGCAGGTATTCCTCTGCTACCTGTAGGTGTTATAATCCGCTGGCAGGCCAGAAGACTTAAAATGGCTCCAGCTCTTGTCCTTTAACTTAGCAAGTAGTTCCTTTTTAGCCATCTGGTTTGTTTCCCCTAATTCTGCAGGTAATGAGAGGGGAGTGTAGGTCCTGCAGTGCCATGAATTCTGTCAGAAAAATTTGAGGGCAGACTGCACATCATTGGCAATATAAAGATTGGACCAGTCAATGTTAGATATATCACATAGAAATTGTTGTGTATCTAAGTTAGCATAATCTCAGAAAGTGATGTAATGAGGTTGTGAAGGGGGTGTAGCCAAGCCCCAGATGCAAAAGATAGGGAATGATCAGTGATAGCATCTACTAGTGTGCCAGCAGCTTGGATGTGTTCAGTACGATTTGCTAGTACCCAGTCGATCAGGGTGCTAGAGGTTGAGTGGGGAGTAACTCTAGTGGGCATAGTGATCAGCTGATGCAGATTATGGCTCTGAATTTTGGAGACAGATGAGGCTTGGCACTTCCCTAACCAGTTTAGGTTAATATCGCTGAGAATGATAACTTCATTTATACTGAAGAGTTTGGATGTATGGTTCAATAGTTCATCCAGGCAGCATGGCCACTGTTTGGGGGTTGTAGTGCATACAACATGTAGCTTTTATCCCTAAGGGTTAGAACTATATTCAGAGGGCACTTCAAAAGTTTGACTTCAGAGATAAATTTCAAGCTGGGTCAGAAATCTTACAGAAACCCAAGGCTCAAATTAAGGTAGCTGGGGTCACATCCCATTTTGAGATTAAGCATGGGACCAGTCAGGGCTGCCCACTCTCCCCCTCCTCTTAGTTGCACTTAGTATGGAACCCCTACCAGCAATGTTAAGACAGTCTATATTTTTTCAAGGCATCAAGGTGGGGAGACAGAGTTGAGGGTCTCCTTGTATGCAGATGACACCCTCCTTTATGTTTCTGACCCTTATCGGACCATACCATGTATCTTGGACCTTTTTGAAACAGTTTGGGAAGGTCTCTGGATTTAAAGTTAATGAATCCAAAATGGAGATGATTCTAGTGGGGAGGTAATCAGGGTCTACTTCTGGATATAGGTCAACTCAGGTGGGCTAAATCGAGCTTTAGATACCTGGAGATATGGATCCTTGAGATTTAGGACAATTGTATCACAATAACCATTATAAATTACTCCAGGAAGTTCAAGCAGATTGAAACCATTGGAAAGAGTTGCCCTGTCCCTATCCGGGGAGTCGAATGTATCCAAATAAATGTGCTGCTTTTTTTTATTTATGTCCTTGCTTCTCAAGCCTCTGAAATCCTTCTGGAAACCCTTAAAGCTATCTCTCTCTACATTTTTGAAGGGAAGACATCCCAGCTTAGGTGGAAAGTACTCTCAGCATCTAAGGATTGAGGGGTTGGGGCTGCCTGATTTTAGGGTATACTTCTGGGCATCACGTGTTGCAGGCCCTGGTCCCTTTATGGCAAATACCAAACCACCTTTGGGTGGAACTGGAAAGGACTCCTGCCAGTAGCAAATATGGGAGATATGTTATTTATGGGTAGAGATGGATTCAAAATTATTAATTGACAATCCATGGAACTCTGTGTTACAGGTCTCATGGGGGAGATATGCTGAACATTTTAATCTAACAATGAGAATGAGGGCCATAACCCCATAACAAGCCTGCTTAGATTTTCTCCCTCTAAAATGGGGCATAGGATTTCAAAATCAGGCTAGGATGGGACTGCAGTTTGTAGGCCAATTTTATAGTGGAGAGACTTCAAAATCATTCCTGCAACTAAGGGAAGAATTTGCTTTACCTCATAGAGCTTTTAGTTTTCTGCAAATTAGGCACTATTTGTTGGAAGGAGATAGGGCTTGCAGCTGCATGGCTTCTTGCCCCTTCAGGAATGCATATCAAACTTGTCTTATAATCCAAACATGAGGGGAGGGTTTCCAAGATTATGGGCATGGTGTCAGACTCAGATCAACTAACTCATGTTAAGGAGGTGGATTACTGAGGCTGGAGGGATTCTGGGCTATGCGGTGGGACAAAATCTGGAGGGGTGAATTCTACCACAGCTTCTCCCTTCTGGAGAGAATTTCAGTGGCAAGTGGTTCTTCATTTCTTCTGCACCCCGGTGGTCACCAAACATTTTGGTAAACATACATCAGACCAGTGCTGGAGGGGCTGTCCAGACAAAGGCACCATATACACATTTTTGGACTTGTCCAGAACTGGGGAATTTTTGGAAATGATTGGAGACGTAGTAGGCAAGATTTTAAAACCCCACCATCTGTGGAAATACAGTATTGGGTCTTTGGTCTTCCCCTATTTCCTTAAAATTTAAAGCTCACCGATATTTATATAATGTATTTGTGGCAGTTGCCCTAAAGCCATCACCCTATGCTGGCTCTCTCCAAAACTTCCCATTGTGGACTCCTGGTACTCCATCTGTCTGAGAATAATGGAAATGGAGCATATCACTGCAAAGCTCCGATTTCAGCTGGATAGGTTTAAAGACAGATGGTTGCCTTTTTGCATTATAAGGCAATGAAGGAAGATAATGATATACTAGATGTCTTAGCAGAATTGGCCCGGCATGATTAATTTGTTTATCTGGTTCTTTGCAGACCTACTCTGTTGGTCTCTTACCTGCCCCTCTCCATAGCACCAAAAGTAAGGATAGAATGGCGACTCCTAATATGATAAGGGCACATTATGGATAGCACTCTTTTGTATTAAATATTTTTTTTAATTAATGTCTGTGGATGTATGTTCTCAAGTGGGTTTTATTTTTATTAAGTTATTTTCTTATTTTAAACATGATATACAATTAGGTAATAACTGTATGGATTAATTTATGCGGAAGCTTTGAATGCCCTGTATTTAAATGTACAAGTGTAGTTCATGTTATGTTTGTTATGAGCAAAAAAATTCTAATAAAATATGATTTAAAAAAAAAATCGGGGATGGGTGTGTGTGACTTTGTTGTGGGGTGATGGTTTGAGCTATTGGTAGTGGGAATTGTTCAAGTGGGAGGCTAACTATATGGCTGACAGTAGTGGGCTGGTCTTGCCAGTAGCCCACCACTAGGGCCAGATGGGGCTTTTATACAGCTTTAGCTGTTTCTGTTTCAAACCAAATGAATAATTTTTCTATAACAGAAAGCACCCCTTCACACAGACACACACACTCTGTTTATTCCTCTCTTCTTTTCCTTCTTCAGTGACTCCATGTCAAAGCTGCAATGACCCACACTCAGTATATGGCAGAGGTGTGATCAGCAGTGGACATATTGCTTTTAAACTGGAGCGGATCAGCAGTGCTGTAGATGGGGGAGCTCAAGTTAGATAAAAATAAAAATAATAGGCCAGCAATCTGGTGGGCCTCCAGAGATTTTTAACATTTGGTGCATTCTTATTTATTTATTTAAATTTTGGTGACTGGGTATGCCCACTGGAACCTCACGGTCCTTTTTCAGGGCCACCGGATTAGTTACATGTACCTAGAGGAGGGAAACCAATGCTTTTGATATGTACAGTACAGCAGAGTTTACATTGAGTGAAATAACGCATAATACAGTACAGGGACAGATACTAGATCAATACATTTGTTAAGAACAGACCATTGAACGGAGTAACATACCTGTGTAAGTGCAGAAATGGGTTCTACCATTCATCTATTGACGAGTTTTGTCCATTTTCCTATGTCTTTGTGTTTCAGCTGAGATAGGGCCTAACATGGATCCCTTTGGGGGCCTTAGGTGGAGCATTGGCATGGGGATGCCTTCCCAAGGTGTATTTTAGCTCCTTCTTGAACACCACGGTAGTGGAGCTGTCCTTGTATTTCTCTTGGGAGATCATTCCAGAGTTTTGGGAGGGCAACCCTGGCCGTCGCTGCCCTAAGAGATGATCTGACCCTGGAAATTTCTAGTAGTGTCGGTCGGTGGATCTGAGTTTGCATCTAATCGTCTTGTGGACAGCAGATTCCGCAGTCAGGAGAGGCCCCAGGTTACAGTAGCTTAAAAACCATGCACAGGAGGGGTAGGCTAATCTGGCTTCCAGGGATGGCCATCCCAGGGCCTGTAGCACCTGGCAGTGATGTTCCGTCCTTTCTGCCTTGGCTGTAAACCAGCTGACCCTGTGATAGGGTACACCTGAGTCGCTGCCTTTCCATAACCCTCAGTGACTGAAGCAGGGTTGCTCCATAGAAGAGAGTGGGGAGGATTGTTCCATTACCGATCGCCATTCTTGTTTCCTTGGTTAGAAATGGGTTCAGTCTGTATAGGAGGCCCAGATTCTGGTTGACCGCCTTTGTGAGGTGGTCCATGTGCTTCTTAAAGAGACCTCCTGGTCAAGGTACATACCTAGGTACTTTATGCTGTCCACTACTTCTATCCCTACACCATCACGGGTGGAGAGGGATAGAAAGTTGGATCTCTGTGGTCCCAGTTTTTTGGGCAAAGAGCATGGCCTTCATTTTTTGCTACTTAGGGCCAGCTGTTGACCTGGCACCAGGTTTCGAGGGCAGCAAAGTCCTGCATCAGTTCCTGATTTAAGGACCCTGTGTCCTTACCTGTCTTGTACAGCACTGCATCGTCAGCATAGAGTGTAACTTTTGCCCCTCCGCAGTGTTGGGGAGGTTGTTGGTGAACAAGGAGGAGCATGGGGCCTAGGATTGACCCTTGTTGATGCCTGCGGTATTGGGCGCTTGTCTGACTTAGTTCCATTCCACGAACCATTTGTGACCTTCCACTAAGGTAGTTCAGAACCATTTCAGGCTGTTGCATCCAGCCCCAGCCCCTTAGTCGCTCAATGAGAAGCTGGTGGTCAACCAGATCGAATGTTTTGGTCAGGTCTATGAACACTGCCCTAACACTTTGTTCTGGTCCAAGGCCTCGTACACTTCATGGTGAGGCTTATTAGTGCCGTTCGGTCCTTGTTTTTCTAAAATTGTGCTGTTGGTCAGCCTGTAGGTGGTGCAGTTCCAGGTAGCTGTTTAACTGCTGGTATACCACCTTCTCCAGTAGCTTGTTGAGGGTGCAGAGGATGGAGATGAGGCCTAAAGTCTGCCATGTCTTCATGTGGCCCACTTTTTGAGATTGGGGTAACCAGTCCAACCTTCCACAAAGCCAGTATTTTCCTTCCGCCAGGGATCTGTTAAGAGCTGCGCTATTGGTCTGGCGATTACAAGGGGCCCAATGCTCTGCAGCTTGGGTTCCAGGTTGTCGTGCCCTACGGTGCAGTCTGGTTTCAAGCCTGTGAGCAGTTTCATGACTTCCCCTGCTGATACCAGCTTAGAGTGAAATTGGGGCCCCAGTGGGTTCCCGAGTTTGCTTGATTGCCCTGGGAGGATTCCTGGTTTCTTGGCTACCTGTGTCTTTGTCGGGACCATCAGTTCTAAACCTCTGTATGCCCAGGAAGAAGTCGTTGAAGGCATTGGCCGTGTCTTTAGGGGTAGAGAGTGGGTTCTGTTTGCTTTTATTAGCCCGGTCACCTTACTCTCTTCCCCTTAAGCAGCGTGCTTATGCTCCCCAGAATTTCTTTGGGTCCGATAGATTCTTGGTTTTCAGCACATGCAGGTAACTCTTTTTGCATTTTGAGTTCTTTTGACCCGTTCCTGGCTTTGCGGTACCTCACCCAGTCCTGTTGTAGGTTTGAGTGTTTGTAGTTCTTCCATAGTTTGTCTCTGTCCTTCAACCTCCTCCTGATATCAGGGTTAAGCTACCTGGCGTCCTGACCCCTTGACCTTGATCTTCTTTTGGGAGCATGTTTGTTGGCTACGATTACCGACAGAAAGTGCCTGGTGAAGCCTTCAAGAGCTACGTCTATTGTGGTGGTATCGAGGGCCTGAGCTCAGTCCACTTCAGACAGGGCTTGGAGGAAGGCACCTTCTAAGCGCCTGAGTAATTTCTAGTCCAAAAGGTTCTGGGGGTAACTTAGGAAAATTGTTCCTCCACCCCAGAAAGGTAGGTGAGTGGTCGCTGAGTGAGTCCGTGCCCATCCCTACCAATTTGGCCCTTTCTGGGTTCGACACTAGTATCCAGTCTAGTGCTGTATGTTTCCCATTTTTTGGTTTATGCGTGCGGGCTCATGCATCAGCTGTGGAGATTAGCTCCCAGTAGGCTGTTTTGACCTCCCCAGCTAGTTTATCACCCCAATTTAGGTTGACATCCCCAAGTATAATCTTTTGATAGTTGGGCGGGAGGGCATGATGTTTGTCAGCACCTTCAAGGCTTCCATGGCCTTTTTCGGTATTATAGGTGCACCCGACAAGGAGTGGCTTGAGCCTTCCAAGGAGAATTTTGACAAACAGTACTTCTGCACCCATCTTCTTCGAGATCTGGGGTATATATCGCAGGCATTGATTTGAGACCTGACATATATAAGGACTCCCACACTTCTTCCCTTCCTATCTTTCCTGAAAGTAGACGAGCCTTGTAGTTCAGCCTCATGAGGGAGTGCATTTGGCTTCAGCTATGTTTCGAGATGCAGATTATGTCAGGGGTACAAGCTGGTCCAGGCCTCTAGTTCCTGCATTTTGGGCCTTAGACTGTTGATATTCATGTGCACCACCCTCAGCCCTTGGCATTGCCCATTCCGCGACTGGGTGTTAGGTGTGGGCATTCTGGTGCATTTGGAGGTATTTCAATGCAATTTCTACCCATTTTCCTCCCCATGTTTTGTGAACTGTACTCTAGCACCATCCCCAGACTCCCACAGTCCACATAACAATATTTTGCCCAAAATACCTCCTCCCAAAATAAAACAAAATACCAAAGACTGCAACTGGGCTGCGTGCAGTAGCACATCGAAACACATAAAAATAGAAACAAGTTGAAAGACTTCGTGATAGACAATCTGCAGACAAATTAAATGACAATCCAAGTAAACAAGTTTGCAGATGTCACTCACTCAAGCACATTATGACATTACCATAAAGCCAACCCACCCCAGTTTGTCCTGCATTACAGATGACCCTATCCCCAACCTTACCTCAGTAAAATAAGTACTATAACTATAGAAATATGGGAACAAAGTCCTTTTGCTACCTAGTTGCTGAAAATATAATTTTAAGTCTGCTTGCTATTTTGTAAAACAGATTTTATTCTACAGAGCAACTTATTCCAAAGAGAATAATTTTTAAATAAATATGTTTTATTGTTTTAAAATTTCCTTTACTGAGATAACCCATGGTATGAGGCATCTCATTTTATGATAGGCCAAAGAAGTCAGTAAGCAGACAGCAGAACACAGTTTTAAACAAATATTAAAATGCATTTTTATGTTGAGCTTGCGGCGCTTTGCGTGAGTCAACATATTAGGAGAATGCAGCTTTGGCGCGACTGCTGTTGAAGGTGAATGCAGGGCACGCATCAGTAGGTGCATCCCTCATTCCCCAATAAGCCAGCATGCTAGCGCTGACACCAACATTATGTAAAGTGGACAAAACTTCTAAACAAAGTGCGCTGCAATCAGAGACAAGCTCGTCATGCAGCGTCACTTTGTTAAAGATATCACTCACTACGTCACCGTCCCCAGTACAGGGTGCCACGCTGAGAGCCCACCCAGCATGGCAACTGATGCCACAGCCAATGGGGTCACCCAATCCCCATCAGCTCACTGTCCTCCCCAGTACAGGATACCACGCTGGGGCCCACCCCAGCGTGGCAACTGCTCTTCATGGCCGGCCAGGGGTGCCCAATCCCGTCGGCTCCACCCCAGCCATCCTTCTGCCATGCTGGGAGCCCACCCCAGTGTGGCAAAGGTCCAACGTCATCTTTTTTTTTTAAAACCTGCAAATTAACAAAAGCGGTCCCGGGGCTTCTCCCTGCCCCCACAACCCGCACCCACCCACTGTGCACCTGCCTCCCCACCCCCACCCCATACTCACCTCCGGAGTCCAGTGCGACGATCTTGATGGACCAGGAACACGCCTGCACTCTTCAAAGTCGACCGCAGAACTGAGGAAATGCCGGTAAGCTGTATAATGGGCTAGATAGGGTTTTTCAACTTTGTTGCATAGCTCAGGCATTTTGGAATTTTTGACCAGATTTTCAACATGGGGTTTTGGGGCGCTCCTCATGAATTCTGTCACTGTCATGGCGTTTATCGGCCTCGAAGGTGATTTCGCGGTCACTGCGCGAAATCACCTTTAAAACCGCATAACTGAAATGACAGTGGTGGTGTTCATGAGGTGCCCTCTTAAAAAGCCTAAGTTCCAAATTTGGCAGAAAAATCCAACAAATGCCTGTTTTACTAGCGTTGGCGCGAGTTGCTACGCAGGCTCATAACTTCGCTTCACAATATTTTATCGCTGGATTTTCAGCATTGTCATTTTGTACACCTCCTGTGAACAGTATAGTTGTCATTTTCACATCCTGCCCGAAATGTGTTTCCACACTTCGTGCACAATAAGCGCAGTCGCTGTGGGAAATCAGTGTTTGGCCAGATTATGAAAATGACAGTGACACAGTTCATGAGCAGAGGACCTAAAATGCCTATGTTGAAAATATGGTGATGATACTCCATAAAATATCTGTGTTATTCGAGCATGCGTTGGCAGATTGCATGCATGCTAATCCGTCGTGCAGTTGTAATATTTCAGTCTGGATTTTCACCATTGCCATTTTCCACACCTCTTGATGAACAGTATAGCCATCATTTGACATATTGTGCCCAAAATGTGTTTTTCAGACCTCCGCAGAATACGCGGTCGCTGTGCAAAATCACTTCTGGGACACTTTGAGGAAATAACAGTGACACTGTACATGAGCAGAGGTGCTAAAATGCCTATGTTGAAAATTTGGTGCGAGCACGTCCATAAAATGGCAGTGTTGCAGGCGTGCATTGCATATTTCCCACACACCCTAGTAGCCGCAGAATTTGGTATATTTACATGCCACATTTTCAACGCTGGCATTTTTTACACCTCCTTATGAACTGTGCAGCTGTCATTTCTCATATCCTGCCCACATGTTTTCCTGCACTGCACTACCAAACACCCAAGGGACACCTAGTATGCTTGTCACTCTCTCTGCAGGGTGGGGGTGGGTTGGCATCAGTTCAATACTTCACTGCCATTCCTATGATGCATCTGTCTAACTCCTGCACTACCAATGCCAATAAGCCAACATTCGGCATTGACAAATGCTTGTTTTATTAGCAACAGCACTTGCTTGGATACATCACAACACCCCCTCCCCATTCAACACATATAACTACATAAACTAAATATTTGATTCCATCACTCTTCTTTGGTTTTGTAACTGCCTGTGTCAATTGCCAAACAAGGTCTTATAATTTCTGTTGCAAATTTTGCTCTCAAGCAAGCAGAAACTCTTGCACGTGCCATAATATACAGCAGAACACCTTCAAAACCCTGTGTCTATTACTTCCCTCTGTGCTCACTCACACTGTACAACCACAACTGAAAAGACCACAGATTAGGCATATAGTACACACTAAGTTTCAACCTCAGTTCAGAGGTCTCTTGTACCAGTTTCTGCCTCTCCTGGTTCAAGCTGTCGCTGAGACCAGACCTGCCCCAGCATTAGTTTTGTACCACTCCTAGCATGCTACCGGAGGCACTACCCTCAACTCCCTCTTCTGCAAATCCACACCACAATCAATTTGCCATATAGGAAAAAACAGCAGTGACCTTAAACTATTTAAATGTCATAAATTTAAGCTATCCATACTAGAACTTAATAAATTCTTTGAAAGTGAGAAACTGCAAGGTGCAAGCCCCACTGTCTGGAGTATTCAAAAGAGTAAATGGCACTTTTGTTTTGCTGTTCTGTTTCTTGAACTGTGGGGCAATAATGGGATTCAGGACAAGTTTGTCTATGAATAGGGTCAACCCACAAGTACCAGTGAGTTCAGCCAGTCTATTACAACTGCTGCAAGTCTGCCTTGTCAAAACCTTTATGGAAAGCAACTGATCTTCATTTGTTTCAGGCCCTTGGAGAAGATGACATCATGATTGACCCCACAGAACTGTTGGACCAGAGGACTGATTTCCAGATTGAAATCTCTCAGTGTCTAGGAATAAGATGGCTACAACAAATCAGAGACCGAGGTGTTCAGATTGGGTAAGATGAGCCCTGCATGTGTGCTAAGTACTTGTGAAAAAAAGCAGAACTAACTGGGCAAGGCTGAAACACCCTATCTGGGGTATGTCCTAATGGCAGCCCAGAGAAGAGAAATTTAAAGAGCTGGTGTACTGCCTAAAACTAATATTACTACCTTTCATATGTGAGGTACTTTTTCTTTCCCTTTGGTTAATTAGGAGGCAGTATAATGTAGTGGTTTAAGGCTCTGAGCTGCAAACCTGGAGACCTGGGTTTGAATCCCACAGCCCCACTTGCATACTGTGTGACCCTGAGCAAGTAACTTAACTTCCTTGTGCTCCCAGGTCACACCTGTAAACAAACTTCAGCTTAGTGTGTCTCTCCTGGTTAAAAAAACAGAAGTTTTTTATCTGATGTTCAGTAGGTGTGATGTGTGGGACAGCACTTTGCCTGGCAGCTGACATATCTATATCCCCCACTCCATCATCAGCATTGTGACATCGTTGCTGCTTAGGAACAGCCACTTAGTAGCTGCCAGGTTAGTCACTTGTCACTGTCAGTGAGATCACGGTGCTGATGATGTAGTGGGAGGACAGAGACAGATATGTCAGCTGCAAGGCTGACAAGCTGTTTCACACATCCAGCACAATATTATCACATAGAAGACTCTCTAATGAGCAAAAGGAAAAGAAAATACTTCAGAAACAAAACTTACAACTGACTACTTCTAAAATTTCTATTATTTTCCTGTCTGCCTGTTTTGGTTCCACTGGCTCTTTAAGTAAATGTGGAGGAGCTCTAGCTAAGGGCCCGACTAATAAGGCACAACAGGGGAGAGAATGGCGGTAGGGATAAGATTCAAACTGGAAAGGAAGTAGAATAATGGGGTCTGCTTCCATATGGAAAGGTCCTTCCCATAGATGTGAGGGGACCAAAGCTCCACAGGAGGGGACCTACACATAACAGGGTAGGTGATAACATAGTGGGACATACAAAGTGATATGTGGCACTGGGAAATGAGGGTCAGCTTGAGCTGCAAGGGGTGTGGTGCAGCAGTATTCATGGGGGCACTGTGGGAGGAGGAGGTGCTTAGTATGCAGGAAGCGGGGTTTGTGATGGAGGAATTGCAACAGCTCAGTGTAGAACTTAGCAAACCGAGGGGTGCACATATGGTCTCAATGTCCTGTACTTCACTGCCACAAAGAATGGAAAAGTCTAGGAGGGTAGACTGAATAAAGAAGGGGGGGGAATGGGTACATATGAATAAAGCAACCTAAGGGTAACAGTGCAGAACCACTACCAGGTCTTTGGGTCTCTAGAAAGGTAAAACACCCATGGGCACCTAAGAGGTATGGAATGTAGGATGGCAGAAGGAAGGAAGTGAAGTGTAGAAGGGGAAGAATAGTATAGCTCTATACCAGGCAGTACCAGGGCAGGCAGAATGGGTCAATGGAAGTATAAGGGCATGAGTGGAAAGATAATGGGAGGAAGCAAGGTGGAAGGGCAAACTTGTAAGGAATGGGGATACAACCTGGGAGGGAGAAGAGAAGCAGGGCAAGAGCTGGGTAGGAGAAGGGAAGGACTATCTTTGGAAACTCAGCAGAGCATAGAAGGTGAAAAGGAGGGTAGGTGAGGTAAAGGATGAGGCAGTGGAAAGGAAGGAGAAAGGGATCCAGGAAAGCGTAGGGTAAAAAGGAGATAAGTGGGCAGCTCACCCAAAAGAGATGCTGGGGAGGACAGGAAAACAAAAGATCATGCCACACTAATGCAGGAGGTTGGTGGTAGAGGAAGAGAGGATAGCACCCGTCTGCATGAACCAGAGGATGAGAGGGCAGAGAGGGACAGGCTGGGGCTTCAGAAGTAAATTGTGTGGTGTGGGGTGAGGGCCTGGCATGAGGGGAGAAATAGTGTCTACATGCTTAAGGGCCCTATACATAAGGGAGCAGAGTGGCCATGGGATAAGACTGCCCCTGCATAAAAGATCATGGTTTGCCACCCAGGTCTGATGGCTGAGAAACTCATGCATATGATACACTCAGTAATCCAAGGGGTGGTGGGAATCAATGCGGTCATCCATCTGGGTACAGACAACCTGGCAGAATGAAGGGTAGGGGTGGTTCAAGCCAGTTTCATAGTGCTTAGGGAAAAATTCAGGAACAGGCAAAACAGTTGCATTCTCAGAAGTGCTTCTGGTGCCCTGAGCCAGTATGGACAGGAAGCTGAGAATCTCAGGCTTCAACAAGTGGCTCAAAGAGTGGTGTAGGGAGGAAAGCTTATGGCAATGTAGGTGACTGATAGAGTCTGGGAGGAGAAAACCTTGTACTGACAGGCTGTACCTCAGAAGGGAGGGACTGGGACATTAAGAGACAAACTGTGTGCATTCATAAAATTAAATCTTTTAAAGGGGCTACTACTACTGACATTGATCACTGGCAAGCTGATGGAAACCATTCTTAAGGTAAGATTTTCATGTTTCTTGAGGTAAATGGACTCAAGATGACAGGCAGCCTGCATTTGTGGCAAGGCACTCATGTCAAATGAACGTTATACATTTTTTGACCGGTCACAAAGGCAGTGGATATGGGCCAGGCAGTAATTATACTGTTTTCTACACAGAACAGGATGCACTCTCAGGTGCCAAAGAGGGTGCAGTCACAGAGGTCACCAAACCCAAACTAAGACACCAAAGCAAAAGAACAGATGTTCCAGAACTTCACTTATTAGAGCTTCTGTAGGGGCCCTCTGACAAACTCTAACCAGCAAGCCCCAGGGCATCTGATCATTTGGTGTAATAATCTTGGTGCCAGTAATTTGCACAATGTCTTTTCACTTTATCAACAAAGGAAGCTATCTTTAACAAAAATTGAAGACTAACTCACTTTGTGCAATTGTGTGAATAGAAAATCCTCTCTAGATTGCAGCCACTTTGTTTTGATGTCTTGCAGACATACTGTACATGTACAGTACCTGGTTTTCAGTAAGGCCTTTACTCAGTTCTCCACAAAAGATTGATCAAGAAGATGGCTGACGAAGGGCTGCAGGGAAATATGACTAGATGAGTAGCAAGCTGGTTAGGAGGAGAACCCAGAGAGGTGGTGGTTGGTGGGGGCAGTCAGAGATGAGGAACATTTCCAGCAGGATACCACAGATGTCTGTGCTCAGACCAGTGCTGTTCGATGTGTACATTAATGGCACTGGTAATGGTATTAAGGGCAAGATTTACTTTTGGTGGACTAATCCAAGCTCTGTGGAAATAAGGACACTAAAGAGGATCAGACATAAGGGAAGACCTAGAAAAGCTGGCTAGATGGTCCAGAATCTGGCAACTGGGGTTCAATGCCAAGAAGTGCAGCCATGTACTTGGGCAGAATGAACCCAGTTCTGGAGCACAAGCTGGGGACCATCACAGCGCCTAAAGAAAAGTTAGACTTTTGACTGCAGTTTAAGCACTGAAGCCCTTTATGCAATGCAGTAAAGCAGCAGTGAGGGCAAATGGGTTGCTGTGTTGCATTAGTAGAGAGTTCACTAGCAGAGGAAAGGAGGTCATACTGCCTCTGTACAGACCAATGGTGCACCCACACCTGAAGTACTGAGTAAAGTTCTGCTACCTCTACCACAAAAGGATATAAAACAACTGAGGCAGCATAAAGAAGAGCTACAAAATGAATTGGGGCAGGGTTGTTGTACAAACAGAGGCTGCAGAACTGAACATATACTGTACTCACCTGAGGGCAGAGGGGGCGAGGATCATGATAGAGACTTGTAGGTACTGAAAGGTGTCTACAAGGTTAGACCCCAGTGAGCTTTTCAGGACCAGTGACCACATACGTATGAGAGGAAACAGCTTCAACTGGCAGGGCAGGTTCTACAAAAAGGCCAGGAGGCATTTCTTCATTTAGAGGGTGGCGGATGGGTGGCACAGGCTACCAGAAGAGGTGGTAAGCATACAGTTGGCAGAATGGCTTCAAGAGGAGCTGGGATAAATTTAAGGGGGAGGGTAATGGTGTCAGAGGAGAAGGTGGAGCAGCATGTTACTTAGGATACCCGGGCTGCGTTAAGCAAACTAGATAGACCATAAGGTCTTCTGATGGCAAAATTCCTATGGCGTTATGTTCTTATTTCAAGGCCTAGAACCCAGTCTGTACTCTTGGAAATAAATATTCCATATCTTGATATTATCTTGGAAGGAAATATTGGAACTATGACACAACTGTAGTGTCACCGAATACTGATAAGAGGCAAAGGCAGTTCTGTGATGTGATGTGAAAAGATGTGATGTAAAATTATCCTCTGATCTTTGACTACGGTGACTTAGTCTACAGTAGTACCCTTAAATCCTCACTTGCCGGACTGGACCCTCTTTTCATTCTTTCTGTTGTTTTGCTTTAGATTGCTCACCTGTACACACCACTGCTCTCTTACTCAGCCCTTTCTCTCCCTCTTGAAGCTATGTGCCTTTCCATTGTGTCTCTTTTTAATCAAATTCTAGTTCCGCTCCTTCCCTCTTACCTCAGATCCCTCCCTATCCCTCCCCTTCCTTCTTCCTACCCTCTGCAACACCACTTCCCTCTCTTTCTCTTCCTTCTAGAAAATCTACTGTTAGTTAATCTGCTTTTTTCACTGTTTTCCTAAACTTTGGTCCTCTCTTCCCTTTCTGTTCATTCTGCCTCTTCTCCTTCCTTCCTTCCTAAAGTCTCTTCTTTGACTTTTGTTATCCTTCCTGCAACTGCCTATAACTCTCCTTACTTGTTACTGGTTGTCCTCTTCTTACTCCCCTCTCCAGTTTTGCTCTTGTTCATGCTGTTTCACTACTTTCCTTCTTCATATATAAGGAATTGTTATAGTTTTCAATTGCATTCATTACTAAATTGCCTCTAATATTTATGATTATGCATGTTTTGTCTATATCACTGTATTTGACTTCTGTATTTTAGTAATTATATTGTTTAGTTATCTCCTTCTCCCTCCCTCTCCCCACGACACATCTGGAAACAAGCTGTTAAAAGCTCCGTATGTATTTCCTGGTTAAACTTTTAAATAAATAAATACATGTGGAAATACTGCAAGGCAGTCTAGTCTTGTGGTTAAAGCAGTTAAGTGTTATATCACAGATGACAGGTTCAGATCTTGGCATAGCCTATGACTCACTGTGTGACATTGGGCTAATCACTCAACCTCCCTAAAGATTAGTGGAAATACTGTATAACATTTAGTTTGTGCTATTTTCACTGTGGAAGTACATTTATGACAAAATATTTTTATTAAGAAAATGTTGAACTGTGGCACTAAAATTTGTTTATATCTCTGCCCTGAAGTTTCAGAATCACAACAGTCTATGAGAAACAGCATGATATCATTTTAGTCTCTGCACAGTTCTCCTCCTGCTAAAACAGGCAAATTAAACATCTTGGTACATAAAAATGAATCATGCTGTCACTATAAATTATTCTATAAACATAAAAACAGAATTTGCCAGCAGAAAAGGACCGCCCAACCCAGTCTGCCCAGATATCTTTGCCTAGTCTGTCTCTGCAGACCCTAACTGGTCTCCAATGACCCTCCCACCTGCCTGCCCAGTTTTGGTCTAGTGGTTAAAGCAGTGGTGTTATATCAGAGATCACAGGTTCAAATCTTAGCACAGCCACTGTCTCACTGTGTGACCTTGAGCAAATCCACTCAACCTCCCAATAGATTATGTAAAGAAAAACATTTTAAACTTCTCTTGATGTTACTGCCCAAGATGGAAGGCTGATCCTGTGGTTTCTGTCCTCAAAAACAATCCAAACAAATCTAAGAACAAAAATTATTTTTGGATAGAATCCACAACATGCAAGTACAGCGAGATGTCAGCCCTTTAAAAACATGGGAATTCAGCACAAGCAACACTGCAGGCTTGTGAACTGTCCAGTACCTTTCTTGACATTAGACAGAAGAAAATCAAAACGTACGCCTCGACAAACAAACAGAAAAATATTTTCATTTTATTTATTGTCAGGCTTCCAACTTGGCCACATTTTAGGCCAACAGCAGTTGACGCCGATGCATCCTTTAGTGTTATTGTTTCTTTTATTTAAAAGGTCAGAGTATGCAGGTTAGGTTCTATGAGAAACAAGTCTTGTTTGCAGACCGTCCCAAGTCAAAATATCAACAAACAAATGACAACAGATAAGCATACAATAAATATCATACACATGCAGATTTCAGCTACCGGCGAGTACAACCAGATTGTTCCATTAGCAAGTGTTTCTTTGCACCATTTTTAAATGCTAGACTGGTGCAGTTTCTAAGCTGAGGATTTAAACTGTTCCAAGAAAAGGAGCCTCATATAAAGAAATTTGCTTTACCATAGCATGTGACAACTATCAGGAAAGAATAACTGGTGAGCCACGTTACGTAAACTGTCTTTATGAGCAGAGACCACTAATATCTCAGTAAAGTAAGCAGAAGTTAGATTATTAGCTTCTTAAGAATAAGGAAAGCCAATTTAAATTACATCTAGATGAGGGAGATAGCCAGTTCAGACTGGTAAACAATGAGCAATGATGCACGCCTGATTTTAGCTTTTGGGATGAGATGCAACAATTGAAAATAGGCTATGCTTGAAGTGATGTTCTGAGATTTGCCATAGCAATGGGAGTAGTAACCTGTAGGAGTTGTGAATAAGTCTCCTACCATTCAAACAGCCAAAAGGTGCTGTTTTCCATGAAAAAATGCTTTTATTTCTGTGCTCTGCTTCATTTGCATAACCCTAGCATTTTTTTTCAGTGCTGCAACCCCAACCATGACATCATGCAAAGGAAACAAAGTTTTTAAGGAACAATGTCAGTTTTTAGCTGACTCTACACTGTTTGCAAGTTGCTGTATCTAGCATTATAATGTGTAGAAAATTTAGTGATTTGATTGGCTGAAAGCAGCTCAGAACCATGTAATCATTCACCCATAATTACACTCCTAAATTACTTACAGTCATTCAGGCATTATAACATAAACATAGAAAAGTATTATCACACTCCCACATTCTGACAGGAGTTGTCATTTCATACCTGTCACTTCACCAGCAGGCAGCAAAGTGAAACAACATCTACACAGAATAGCAAATTATCTTTTGGCCTACCTGCATCCTAAAAATATTCCAGAAACGTTTCTACAGACTGTACTGCTGTAAACACTACCGAATAGGAGACTGCACTTTGATTAAAGAGCTACTGACACTTCAATGAAAACTTTGAAAAACATAATAATTAGGTACAGTTATGCTTGTATTCCATATATATTCTAGATTTCTCCTCCTCCTCATTATTTATTACTGAGGAAATATGCATGAATACATGATTTTTGTCCTTACAGTTACTTTTAAAGTTAATCTGCCTCTATAGCTTACTCCCACTTCAAGTCATAATGCTCTGTTGTGGACATCACAATCTGTTGCCATGAGAGTAACTGTGCTGTCACAAGCAGTGCATTATGACCTTAGGTAGGAGACAGCAACAGAAATAGATGAACTCTTCAGGAGCAAAAATCCTGTTTTCATGCAAATGACCTCAACAATAAATAGTGGGAAGGAGGAATAAAGAACTAATGTGAAATACAAGCTGAACTTTATCTAAATATTATGTTTTGTTAAAGTTCTCTTGAAGGTGTCAGCTGCTCTTTAAGGAGACAGAAAAATCAGCTATTTACTGTAACCACAATGACCCACTATGTAAATTAGTATACAGGCTATTATATTTCTGTGGTCACTACAGAAATTGTATTTATTTATTTGAATCTAGGATTAGAAGTACCTTTGAGCCAAGGCTCTTTACAAAGGTTCCACATCAGTTGAGGTACAATTCAAACAAGACATTGAATAACAGTATAACAGTGGGTTACAGGTAGTTACATACAGTTTTATACATTCAGTACAGTGGCAAAAATACCAGAAGGAGTCCTGAGAGCAGCAAGTTGTTCTGGTATGGAGGAGACACACTAGTGGGGTGCGGCCATTGGTACTTGTCAAATATTAAGTTAAAGTGCTACAGGGGTAGGGAAGGAGGGTGGGAGGAGGGAGGATAAATGGGTGTATGGGAGAGGGAGTTGAGGGGAGAGGGTTAAGTGCTAGGTGGAAAGAGAAAAGACTGACCACCCGAAATAGGAGACTACATCTCAGTAAAGACATCTTGTCAGCTAAATACTATATGCACAATGCCTTGTTTTGAAAGTAAACATATAAGAGATTTCATTGTTGAAGTCACCACAGAAATATGAGACTGTACCTCTCAGTAAGGAAACTGAAAAACAACTTCTTATTGTGCCTACAATGCCTTGCTATGTACACCTACATATTAGGTGCAGTCTTCACCACCAAAATAAGGGACTGCACCTCTGAGTAAGAACATTTAAGTCAACTGTATAATTTACCCAGAATCCCTTGTTGCTATATGTAAAACATTGACAGATCCCTTGTATGACCTCATTCTGGGGTGTGGCCACACACAGAAAACTGGAGGGTGGGCAGAAACAAAGTGCTGTTAAAACATAAAAATCCCGACCACTACAGATTTTTTACAAAACAAACTGCAGCTTCAACATCTGAAGTATGGGTGACAATGACATACCATGTGAAAAAGGCATTTGCAGAAAGTCAATAAATCATTTTAAAAAGGCAAGATAGGGACTCAGGGGTATGCCAATAAATTGTGTCCCCATAATTCAAATAGGAGGATGGCCTAAGAAACAAGATGCTTTCCATCCGCTATGGACAAACAGTTCCTAACATGTTTCAGATAGCCCAGGTGCTGAAGAAATTTGGAAGCAGTTTTCTCAATATGAGGCTTGAAAGTTAAGGACAGCTCAAAAGTGAGACCTAGATATTTGAACTCGGACACATTTTCCAAGGGACAATTATTCAAAGTAACGGAAAATGAAGAGTCCAGAGACAAAGAATGTTGAGAACTGAACAACATGGTCTGGGTGTTTTACTACTAAAAATCAAGAGACTGTCAGAAAACAGTTTAACAACTTTTTCAAAATCACCTGCAGTGTGTGTGTGTGGTGGGGGTGCAGGAAAGAACAGATTTGTGGTCATAGAAAAGAACAGTGTCATCAGTCTAGAGTCTGACAGAGCAAGAATCAACAACAGATTGTAAGGGATCTGAATAATCTAAGAGAACAACATCCAACTAAAGAGATTAACTAGATTTATGTTAGAGTGAGGGTTCGACATGTTTTTAGGGTTCTAGTTCAGTTCAGGTTTGGCAGGGTATAGTCTGAGTTCAGTTCAATTTATAAGTAGAAGTTTAGGTTCAAGTTCAGTTTAGTTCGAGGGTTTTTGTGTGCAATTTATCAGTTTGAGTTCTAATGCATTCACCCTACTGCCTCAAGTGGGTTCTTCTCATCTCACATGGTCTGGGTTCGCATTTGGTTCGGCTTCATCTGTTTGTTTTAGGGGTCAAGTTTGGTTCGGATTGGGTGAAAATCAAAAAGTTCATGTTTTGCTTGGGTTTGGTTCAGAGCGAACCCTGGCTCTAATTTATGTTACTGGATATTATCAGTTTTCATGGGGGAAATAACCACAACACCAGCTTTACTTTTGGGGCCATAAGCTGCTGCAGCTATGGGGGCTTCTGGACAAGATGAGTGGTGCTGCCTGAGAACATGAGGGTCTGCTAAAATGAGTAACTGTGAGTAGCACCATGACTCCACCAAATGGAAGTAAAACTTTAATATGAGATGGACTAGATTACATGGTTATTGAGCAAAACTAATACAAACTAAAATTGCCCATACAGCTCCTACCATTTCCTGCAGAGTCCTTGTTTGGCAGGTGTTTGAATGTTACCTGAAACATGGAATCTGCAGCCATTTAGAACTGAATCTCGCATCAAGCTCAGAGCTAAACATGAGCATCAACTGACTGCTTACTATCTATTGGAGAGTCCTAAAATGGGTTGATCCCCAAAGTAATTTACACCTCGTACAGCTAAATAGTTATTACATTTAAGTTCTCTGTTAGTATCTTCTGTCACACAATACAGTGTGCTGAATTTACAATTACCTGTTTAAGTGTAATATGAGAACTGTGGATTTATCAGAAATGTTAACCTCCATATCATTTTTATGGAGTGGCATGTGTTAGGCATGCCATATTTTCTCCATAGTGCTTGCCTAAAACCAATAAACTGAACCACTGTTTCTTTATTTATTTATTATGACTTGATATGTTTGGATCTTGTCTTTTAGTGGATGTGGATTAAGCCACGGTCACTGGTAGCTATTAAATTAAGTGATACTTAAAGGTATCACGGCCAAGACCACATGTTGGTTCAGTGCCACCATTACTTGCCATCACACAGGCACAGCCTGAACTCTTGGAGTGAGGAAAAGTCCTTATAATATCCTCTACCATCAACCATTTTGAAGTGTGGCAAACAAGTTATAACTGACTAATCAATCAGTTCAAGTTTGTGTTGGTAATATATATGGTTATTTACATGTTACATTATGTGTATATTTGGTTAAAAGAACACATTTGGTCTCCTTCTTGGTTTGTATTTTAAGATTAAACTCTTTTTGCAGAACCATTCATGATATATCTGAAAGTAAAGAAATATGAGACGATTTAAAATAAACACGAAATATGAGGACGCCAAAGTTTATTGCTGAAAAATTGTCCAGAATAAGGAAAGAGTCCGCAACAATAAGCAGGGCCTTGTGCAGTTCTGGAGTGTGGGTAGACAAGTGATCCTTCATACCATAACCTGAAAAACAAAAGGACAAAATAAAACTATTCAATGTCACAGTAAAATGGTCATCAACGTGCTTATAGTATAAAACCAATAACAGCTGAGTAAAATACAGCTCATGCCTATAATGTAAAAGGACCTAACTCACTAAGCAAATGGTTAAATATTCTAAATAAACTGAATGGATTGTCAGCAGATGTCTGCTTCTTCCAAGATACCTATGTCACCCAATACAAGCATACAAAGCTCACCAGAAGATGGATAAGAAAAGCTTACTCTGTATCCCATCCCAGTAGGAAAAAGGCAGCTGTGGTGATTCTCAAATGTAGTTCAAGTTAATTTGCATAATTATTTGGTAAATAGTCACAGACATACTACACTTCATCATCATCATCATCATCATCAAATCTTTATTTATTCAGGCAACATCATTGAGCAAGGCTCATTTACAAGATGGACCTGATAAGGTCAAGGTTCAATAGTTGATACACAACAGAACATCATACACTTACATAAGACAGTTATACATACAGGTGAAAATAACGTTTATAAACACAATGATGTACAGTAAATTCACATGATAAAAAAGCAGTTTACAGGAAAGTTAAGCTAATATTTACAGTATGTACAGTATATACATATCCAGTAAGAGCATGGCAGACACTCAACATAATGTAATACTAGGATGGTGAAGGTATTACTGGGTGCCATAAGATTGAGTGTCTGTCTGGAAGGAATATGCCATATATGGTTTGGAAGGAGATTTGTGAGATGACAATGCTAGCTCTAGTGGTAGCAATTGCATTTCTCTTTGAAGAAGACTGTACAATGCTGTTTAAAGGATGCAAATGGAATGATATTGGACAGTTTTAGGGATTTTTGTAGGTTGTTCCATACTATAGCTAGAGAATAGCTGATTGCTGCCCTCCCTAGCCTGGTGTTGAATTTGGGCAATTTGAGCAGGATGATGTTGTTGCTTCTTAGGGCATAGGAGCTAGAAGAGGTCTGAAGTGAAGCAGTCAGGATATAGTTTGGAAGTTTTTTGACAGCGCTCTGTAAATCCATAGTGCTGCATTTCTGTTCCTTCTGAGGTGAAGGGAAACCCACCCAACTGCAGCATAAAGAGAGCAATGATGAGTAGTAGATGGCAGATCTGTAATGAACCTTATTGCTCTATGATATAAGGTATCCAACTGTGATGGTAGGAGATGGGGCAGTGACTATAAAGGAAGTCTGCATAGTCAACAACTGATAGAAAAATGGCCTGGACTAACCTCATCTTTGAGTCTCTGTTTAGGAAGGGTTTTAATCTATAGAGAAGGCAAGCCTTTCATGAAGCTTTTTAACAGTTCTTCTAAATGATGAGTGAAGTCAAGTCTGTTGTCAATCCACACACCTTAGGTATTTGAAGTTTTCTACATACTCCAGATTTTCTCCAAGTATAGTGCATAGCTGGGGAGAATGATTGGAGAGGATGTGCTGGTGGAGCTTTGATTTGTGAACATCATTGCTTTAGTTTTCTTTGCATTTAACAGAAGCTTTTTCTAGTAGCTGATACTGTAGCAAGGAGAATTCTGTTTGTAGGATTTCACGAGCAGCTGCAGGCAAGGGTTGTTGACATACAGAACAGTGTCATCAGCAAAGAAGTGTACAGAGGAATTGGTAGGTTGAATCAATGTTATTTATATAAATGCAAAAGGATAGGACCAGAATAGAACCTTGGGAACTCATCTTGACAGTGGTTTTAATGGGATAGATCACCTTCAGTTTTACCTGCTGTGACCTACCGGTGAGATAGCATCTGAACCACTTAGGGAGGATGGATCTAGGCCAATGGAGTACAGGGATGAAGTAGTAGCTCATGGTCCACAGTATCGAATGCTTTGCTCAGGTCCAGGAATACTGCACAGACATTATTCTTTTTATCTAATTCGGATTGCCAGTCATTTGTGACCTTGGCTAGTGCAGTGATAGTGCTATGCTTGGCCCTGAATCCAGATTGAGCTGGGTTTAGGAGGTTAGCATTGTCAAGATACTCCTTAACTGATTACTCACTAATTTCTCCAGCATCTTGGATAGCACTGATAGAATGGAAATGGGCCTGTAATTATTATGATCCATAGGGTCCCCTGATTTTAGAAGGAACCACTTGGGCTGTCTTCCACAGTGTGGGAATAGAGCCAGAGTTTAGGGATAGGTTAAAGAGGTGTGTTAGGGGACTGCAAGTACATGGCATGCAATCTTTAGAAAGTAGGGGTCCAGAGAGTCTGCCCTGTGCTTTTTTGGTATCCAGTTGCCATAATAGATCCTCTACTTGTTTCAACAGTATAGATTTGAAGCTGAAGGAAGAGTCAACTCTCTGATCACCAGTGTAATGGGAGCTTAATTGTTCCCTCAGCAGGTTAGCTGGAGAGGTGTCAAAGGCAAGGCCAGCCGTTATGAAGTGGTTATTGAAGGCGTCCAGAATTTCCATTTTGCCAGTGATAGGGCCATAACTGTTGTGTAATTGAGTTGGAAGGGGGTGTTAGCGTCCTGCCCCACCATACCTTGATGGTGCCCCAAAACCTAGCAGGATTATGGTAGGAAGAGTCGAGTTCGCCCGTAGAAGGCAGCCTTTGCATCCCTAACTTTCTTGGTGCATCTATTCCTGGCTTTCCTAAAGATCATCCAGTCATTTGCATTCTTGGTTTTCTTGCCATTTTCCAGAGTTTGTCTCTCTCCAGCAGTGCAGCTTTGAGGTCAGCTGTAAACCAACGATAGGATTTGTTTTATTCGGATACTAGAGATTGGGGCATGGGTGTTAAGGGCATTTATTATAATGTTATTTAGCACCTGCTGAGCTTTTCAACAGAATGGGCAAGGTAAAACTCTCGCCAGTGTGGAGAGTAAGCTAGATCATGCAAATATCCTTCAATATTGATGTTTTCTTGGATCTCCTCATGAGGAATTTTGCAGGGCTTGTTGTTATGCTGGTGGATCTTACCCTGTGATGGGGCAGTGATCACTTCTATCGCAGAGAAGCACTCTAGCATGTGTGAATAGATGTGGTTTATTCACTAGCATGATATCAAGTAGTGTGCTGTTATTTATTTATTGTGTGTTACTTGAAACACACAAAGCGATGATATATCATAAGAACATTTATTTATTAGGCTTTGGTAACCGAGTGAAGCCCACTGGGACAAAATCCATTTACAGGGCAACCCAAATATTACACTAACAATACAAAGGTATAGACAGTGATAAGTGAGTAAACAATTACATTTCAGATCGGATAAAACAGCTACATTTACAAAGGTTAAGAAGGTACTGTTTGTTCAAGTGTTTAAAGGGCCAAAGAGATGTTGCCTCCTTCACATAGGCCAGTAAGGTGTTTCAGAGTTTGGAAGTGACATAGTCAAAGCAATGCTGCCCATTGTGGTTCTGACCAAGAGAACTGACAGTAAATTTGGTGATGCTTATATGAGTGTCCAAGGCATTTCTGGAAAAAGAGCAGTTTGGATGAACATGAGGGGTGCAAGAGCAAGGATTTATAAGTGATGCAGCCCAACAAGTAGCTGAGTCTGGCTTTGGGGATATCCATCCAAGATCCCTACAGATGAAGTAATGGTTTCCATCAAGGGAAAATGCCCTATACAGTTATATAGAGACCTGAACATAGGTATTTCTCTGTTGGACAAGGAGGTAAAAAGAATGCTGCCATAATCCAGGAGGTGAGAGCAGCAAATATCGGTACCATGTCGCTGAAGTGACACTAAATTTGCCAACTGTCATTACAGCGACGGCACAAAACCCGACAATTGGCATTGTGCCATCACTGTACAAAACTGTTTTTGCAGGTGGCTTTGTCCCCACCCTTCCGCATATAGATAACCAACTCTGAGTCGGAGTTGGTTCGGGAGGGCGATCTCCCCAGAGAGCAGCGTCGGAAAACCAGCGGACTATCACTGCGAACTGTCGATTTCATCACTGTGATGGTCTTCGCTGTTTTCCTGTCACTGTGCAAACATGATACCAGAAAGCTGCAGTTTACAATGGCCAAACAAGCTTCATCAGTAAAGCACTGCTTAACTCTATACAGAAGTCCAAGGTTTCTGTTTAGTTGAATAGTTAGATAGCCAAGTGAGATCTGAAGGAGAGACTGGGATTGAGGTGGGTCCCTAGATATTTAAAACAGATAACAACCTTCAATTTTGAACCATCTAATGTTGAAAGGCACCAACAAGGATATTTACAAGGATATTTACACTGGCTGTGGATCCCAAACACATGGCTTTTATTTTAGTTTTCATTAAGGATTAGCTTATTCAGAATAAATCAGTTTTAATGTTGCAAAGTCCTGATGTAAACTAAGATTAATGTCAGTAATATTGTTGGAGCACCTGTAAATTGCTGCATTGTCTATGTAGAGCAGAATTTTAGAAGTACCATAGTGGAGGGTTGGGGGTTGATAAACCAAAGAATAGAAGAAGCCCAAAGTGGAATCCTGAGGAACCCCACTTGAGACCTCTCGAGGAACAAAGTGTAAGAATGTTTAACCACCTGGCACCTAGACCTAAGGTAACTCTTAACCCATGTTAAGGATAGCTAATGAAAGCCCAGAGTGTGTAATCTAGCTATCAGAATGTCATGATCTATTGAGTCAAAGACTCTGGACAACTCCATGAATATGGCCCTGGTTACAAGGCTATTGTCAAGGCGTGAGGCACATCATTTGTGAACTTGACAAGTGCTGTTGTCATGCTGAGATTCTTCCTAAACCCATGCTGTCCATCAGATAAGAGGCCAAGAAAATCTAAGCAAGACTGTAGCTGGTTATGTATTACCTCTCCTGAGTTTTGGCTAAAATAGGTAAGATGGAGATTGGTCTATAATTGTCTAGAAACTGTTTGGGGCCATCTTTATGAAGTGGAATAATTTAAGTTAATTTCTAGCAGTTGGGTATTGTCCCTCTAAGGAACAAATGATTAAATGTTTTGCTGTTGGGGCAGAGATCACTGGAGCAGCCAGTTTAACTAGTCTGGGTTCCAGGCCATCAAACCAGTAGGGGTGTCTGCATTGATATTACACAATGGGAGTAAGGAACAAGCAGCTTCATGAGAAACTGCCAGTGCCTCCACACATGTCAGTGTCTTGTACTTCTCAGGAAGTGGAGCAACCTGTCATACCTACAAAATGACCTCCAGTGCTAGATCAAGTTGAAAAATCACTTTTATTGTTACAAGCTGATGAGACGTAGCAGCACCCTCACACGCCAATGTTTCATGTAGCACTTATGCTTTTCATGGCCTTGAATAACAATAAAAGCGATTTTTAACTTGACCTAGCACTGGAGGTCGTTTTGTTGGCATGCCAGGTTGCTCCACTTCCTGAGAAGTGGTTATCACACAATGGGCTTGATTTTCAAAGCCCTGTGGAATGCTGCAAGTCCCTGGTGCACTGATCATTTGGCCATGGGGTTTGCAGTATTCTTCTGGCTGCCAATCAGGATTTTCATTCCAGAGTGCCAAATGCACACGTTAGACCAAGAATTGAACTATTCACCAAGACTAGGCAGTTGTGAATCTGGGCAACGTAAACTTGGACTGATCTGAAAAGCTGATGACCTTGTATGGGACCCACAGGGACCAATTGCTTTGAATACAAAACCTAGGGCACGCACTCGATCACTTATGGAGTCTACAAACTGTCCCATTAATTTCAGCCCATCATCCTTAGACACCATTACCCTATCAGGTAGTGTGTGGTGGCCTGACTTGCCTGCTCCTGTTGGAAGCTGAGAAACTTGCTATACTGCTATACTGCAGAGAACAAACTGCTATACTGCTATACTGCAGAGAACAAACCAGAACTAGAACATAATATTGTAGGGGACTAGAAGGTAAGCTACACTTTCTACAGAAAGTTTCATTATTTTCTTATTGGCATTAAGAATTGCAGGATTCCATTAAAGTGTAGTAATTTTATAACCAGAGGGTTAAAATACAACTGAAGTTACTTGATTTCTGTGCTAGACACATAGGATTTGGAAGGATATTTGTGCAATATTTTAGAAGTGTTCTGCTGGCTAAGCAGTGAGTTTATCCTGGTTTCAGATAAAGGGTTTGTGTGTGATTAGAAGCAGACATAGCAAATTGTCTTCACTGAAAGGCCTGCTTACATCACAGGTGTCACTAGTCAATCAGTTGATTCTGGTGGGGCTTTATCACTCCTGTCTTAAGCAACTACACAGAGAAAAGTCAGTCAGAAAAGACTTGCCTGCTCCTGTTGGAAGCTGAGAAACTTGCTATACTGCAGAGAACAAACTAGAACGCATTTGAGGAACTGGAACTTGGTAAAACATAATTTTGTAGGGACTAGGAAGGTAAGCTACACTTTCTACAGAAAGTTTCATTATTTTCTTATTGGCATTAAGAATTGCAGGATTCCATTAAATTGTAGTAATTTTATAACCAAAGGGTTAAAATACAACTGAAGTTACTTGATTTCTGTGCTAGACACACAGGATTTGGAAGGATATTTGTGCAATATTCTAGAAGTGTCCTGCTGGCTAAGCAGTGAGTTTATCCCTGGTTTCAGATAAAGGGTTTGTGTGTATTAGAAGCAGACATAGCAAATTGTCTTCACTGAAAGGCCTGCTTATATCACAGGTGTCACTAGTCAATCAGTTGATTCTGGTGGGCTTTTATCACTGCTGTCTTTAGCAAACTACACAGAGAAAAGCCAGTCAGAAAAGACTTGCCTGCTCCTGTTGGAAGCTGAGAAACTTGCTATACTGCAGAGAACAAACTAGAACGCATTTGAGGAACTGGGAACTTGGTAAAACATAATATTGTAGGGGACTAGGAAGGTAAGCTACACTTTCTATAGAAAGTTTCATTATTTTCTTATTGGCATTAAGAATTGCAGGATTCCATTAAATTGTAGTAATTTTATAACCAGAGGGGTTAAAATACAACTGAAGTTGCTTGATTTCTGTGCTAGACACATAGGATTTGGAAGGATATTTGTGCAATATTTTAGAAGTGTCCTGCTGGCTGAACAGTGAGTTCATTTTTCTCCTGGACTCAGTAGAGTGGTTTGTGTAGGAGCAGTGGTCTAGTAAATTGTGGTGTTGGTTGACTTACTATAAAGGGCAGTACTCACCAGGATGGTGGAGCAGTGGTGTATTTGATTGTTTCTAACAGTCACCAGTGGTTGTGGCCTTTCCTTTATAGCCAAGGTTCTGACATCACTTCCTCAACAGGTCTTGAAGCAGAATTGTCATATTCTGAATTACCCAGCACAGTGCATACAGAGTAAGTACACACAAACAAACAAACAAAAAAATTATATATTACTCATTGTATATTATAAGGAAGAGGGACACGTGGGGAGTAGTGCAATGCACTGGCTGTGGGGCAGCAATTTTCGAGAACGTTCTGGAACCTGCGTTGCTGCCTATTTGCAGACAACTGATCAGCTCTGAGGGAGGAGGTTGCCCACCTCCAGGCTGAACTGGCAAGGACTAAGAGGCCTCCCCCACCCAAAGAGCACCAGTTCCACAACCACTGCCTCAGAGGTTGCCATGTGTGAAGAGCAGATGGACCACAGTAGGTTCGGGAGGGTGAGGGTGGTGAAACAGAGGAATAGCCCTGAGTTGCACCTCTACACAAATCATATATCAGCCTGGCAAATCAAGGTTCCTCTATGATGACGCCTCATTGGAGACCAAGAAAATGCTGGGAACATCCACAAGGAGACCCACAAAGAGTGGCAAGGACACCACAGGGAAAGAAACAGCTTTTGATAGGGGACTCAATTGTTAGGGTGTAGACCTGGGGAAGG
Organism: Neoceratodus forsteri; assembly: GCA_016271365.2. Classification (NCBI taxonomy): domain Eukaryota; kingdom Metazoa; phylum Chordata; order Ceratodontiformes; family Ceratodontidae; genus Neoceratodus; species Neoceratodus forsteri. The sequence continues at coordinate 94,761,110 of CM057451.1, forward strand.
GAGAGGAGAGGGAAGTAAGGTGCCTGCCTGGTGCCATGGCTTGAGGACAGGAAGTGAATCCTCAGGATTACAGAAGCAGCATCACAGGAGAGGAAACTAGATATCATTGTCCACCTTGGGACAAATTACCTAGCTAGGCATGAGATCAGTGCAGTGCAGGATGAATTTGTGGAGTTGGGAGAGGCTCAGACAGGTAGCAAGCATGGTAACCTTCTCAGAGGTGCTGCCAGTCTATGGCAGGGGTGAGGCTAGGTACTGCACACCATGCAGTTTAATGAATGGTTGCAAAACTGGTGCAGAGCACAGGGTTTTGCTTCATTGGGGACTGGGGTTCACCTGGAGAGATGAAGGTCTATACTGGCATGATGGTCTGCATCTGTCCAGGAAGGAAACACGCTCCTAGGGTGACAGGTTTAAAGGCTTCCTTGGCAAGCTTTTAAACTAGCCAAGGGAGGTGCTGATAGGAAACAGGAAAGTTCAAGCCTCCCCCACAAAACATGGCAGGTGGTAGGGTAAACACTGAGGTACAGAGCTTGACAGAGGGCAGAACAGGGGCAAATGGAAAATGGACAAGGGCAATAAGAGCAGGGATGGGGTAAAAGGATAAATCCAACATTAAATGGAGGGCAATGAGTACCAATGCCTGTAGTCTTGAAACAAGCTTCCAGAGCTAGTAGCCCTGATGGAAGAGGAACACTTGGATATTATGGCAGTCATAGAAACATGGTACACAGAGAACCATGACTGGGATGTCAACATACCAGGGTACACAATCTACAGAAGGGACAGGGAGGGTAAAAGACGAGGTGGAGTAGCTCTCTACATAAGGGAAGGATCAAAGCTACAGAACTAAAAGTAAAGGGGAGGACAAGAGGAACTTGGGTCACTCTTGAGACAAGGAATGGCATCACAATCCGCACAGGGTTGTATACAGACCCCCATCTCAGGGAGGAAATGGACAAGAAAATGATAGAGGGCATTCTCAAAATGGCTGAAAAGAGGAGATACCATTGATGGGGACCTGGATATGCCAGATGTTAACTGGGTGACATGGACTGCAGCCACATCCAAGAGCAGGGTCATTCTCGATGCCCTACAGGGAGCATGCCTTGGACAGCTGGTGGTGGAACCCACTCGGGAGGAGCAATATTGAACCTAGTACTCTCAAATGGTGAGAGGATCACAAACTTAGAAGTCAGTAGACATTTGGGAACAAGCGACCACTGCACAATGTGCTTCACAATAAACACAACCATGGAGACAAGCCATACAAAGACAAGGATACTGGACTTTAGAAGGGCTGACTTTGGCATAATGGGTGAATACCTGAGGAATGCATTAGCAAATGGCCAGAAAGGAGGGATGGAAGAACAATGGAGAAAATCAAAACTGCCATCATGGAGCAGCAAGCCTTTGTGAAACAAATAAAGAAAACAAAGCGGAATAAAAACCACTATGGCTCTCAAAAGAGGTGTCAGGAAGGTTAAGAGAAAAAGGCTGCATTCAAAAGTATAAGGAATCACAGGCGTGACACGACAGGAACTGTATCAATTAAAGCAGAAAGAAGTAGGAAGGCAGTCAGAAAAGCAAATGCCCAAACCGAGGAAAAGATAGCCAACCTCAGTTAAGAAGGGGATAAAACCTTTATAGGTACATTAGGGAGCATAGGAAGGTTAAGGGAGGGATAGTGAAGATTAATAAAGGAGAGGGGAGGTGGGCAAGGAGACAGTGGAAAGGCAGAGATACTGAATGAATGCTTTTGCTCAGTATTCACAAAAGAAGAAGAGGAGAAGGAGTTACTTAAACCAAACAGTAGAAGCACTCTGGATAGTGGGGTTGACACCAGTCCATTTACAGAAGAAAGAGTACTGAAAGAATTCCTAAAACTCAAGGTGGACAAAGCAATGGGGCCTGATGGGATTCACCCTAGAATCCTAAAAGAGCTAGGGGAGGACCTAGTGACACCACTAACCACACTTTTAACAAATCATGGGAAGATGGGGTGGTACCTGAGGACTGGAGGAGGGCAGATGTGATTCCCTTCACAAAAGTGGGAGCAAGGCAGAAGCAGGAAACTACAGACCTGTTAGTTTGACCTCAGTGGTGGGGAAAATGATGGAATCACTTCCGAAAGAAAGAATTGTTGAGTACCTAGAGGCCAGCGGGCACAGGACCCAAAGCAGCATGGATTCACAGCAGGACAGTCATGTCAGACGATCTAATCAATTTATTTGACTGGGTGACCAAGTAATAGACCAAGGAGGGGCTGTGGATATGGCCTACCTAGACTTTAGCAAGGCATTTGACACAGTCCAGCACAAAGATTAATAATCAAGTTAGCCAGCCTGGGAGTGGGTCCCAGTGGTAGCCTGGGTAACAAACTGGCTGCACAACAGGACACAGAAGGTAATAGTGAATGGAACACATTCTGAAGAAAGGGGGTTACTAGTGGAGTACCTCAGGGCTCAGTACTGGGTCCAGTCCTCTTAACGTCTTTATAGGTGACATTACGGAGGGTCTGGAAGGAAAGGTATGCCTCTTTGTGGATGACACAAAGATCTGTAACAGAGCTGATACACAAGGGGCTAGAAAGGATGAGAAGGGACTAGCAGGTTGGAGGAATGGTCAGACATATGGCAACTTAGATTCAATGCAAAAGTAGAAAGTAATGCACCTGGGAAATAAAAATCCAGGAGAAGAGTACACAATAGCAGGGAGGTACTAACGACAACAATCATGGAAAGGGATCTGGGTGTAGTCATATCAGATGACCTAAAGGTGGGTAAGAAATGTGAGAAGTCAGTAAGGAGAGCCAGGGGATACTGGGATGCATAGGGAGGGGCATCACAAGTAGAAAAAGGGAAGTGGTTATCCCTCTATACAGACAGTTGGTGAGACCCCATCTGGAGTACTGTGTGCAGTTTGGAGACCCCATCTCGCAAGGACATAGACAGGACGGAAGCAGACCAGAGGAGGGCAACTAAAATGGTGCAGGGTCTACATCAGAAACCATATGAAGAGAGACTGAGAGAGCTTAATATGTACACCCTTGATGAAAGGGAGGGACAGGGGGACATGATAGAAACGTTAGTACTGTACCTCAAGGAATCAACAAAGTCCAGGAGGTAGCATCTTTCAGAAAAGAGATGTGTAAGAACAAGGGGCACAATTTAAAGTTAGAGGGGGATGGCGCAGGGTAATGTGAGGAAATTCTTTTCACGGAGAGAGTGGTGGACGCATGGAACCGCCTTCCTGGAGAGGTTGTGAGGTCTAAAACAGTGGGAGAATTCAAACATCGTGGAACAGACATAAGGCAATTATAGTGGGGGATTGCAGGAAGTAGGCTGTTGGTTAACTAGAATCTGCAGCTTATCCAATAGGTAGGGAAATGGGCAGACTGGGTGGGCCAAGTGGTCCTTATCTGCCGTCAAAGTCTATGTTTCTATGTTTCATTCTCATTGGTTGGGTAATAACCTGTTTAAATGTTTTGCCTCCCAGTTTGGCTGAATAATTTATGCAGCCTGATCCAAGCAGTCTAGTTTCAGGTAATACAGTAATTAAAACGAGGAAATTTTCCTCAGTACCATATTGTGATCAATAATATGGAAGTGAAGAATGTAAAATTATCCTTTGCACTTATATAGAAACTTTGCAAGTGTGTCAAATTTTGCTACAGTATATATTTAACGTCACTGCTGCTATGAAAGAAGGAGGGTTTATCTTCTTATGTATGACGAACTAATCTACACAGTATGGGATCTAACTATTTTGCTCATAACTCATTAACCAGAGGGACCATCCAATAATAAGTATAGTTGTCCTGCTAGAAATAGTACACCTGGTTTCCATGCAATAATTTTTCCAAACGGCAAAGCTGATTGGATCTATTTGATTAAAATCTACATGAATCTAGGTTAAAATCTTAATGTGAATTTTTGTTCACAGGCATAAAGATATGGTTCTCTAATTTGAGTTTTTTAGTTTCTTATACATTAGGAAAGAATGCATTATTTCCATTCTTTCCATATTCAATAGCCTTACTATGATCTTTAAATGTTGACCTGTTGATTTCTAAATAATGTCATGCTCAGATGTGTTCTATTTTTAAATATTGTTAATAGATCATTATGACAAAGTAAGATATCCAATTTTTAAACCAAGTAGATATACTTACAGCTGAAATGATAATGTTGTGCTTCTTCCCAGGGAAGCTGTAATAATTTCTCAGTCTTATCATTTGCAATTTTATACCAAAACCGAGTACTCTTGTCAAGCCCTGAGTTGATAATACTATAATATCAGCTTCTGCTTGGAGAATTTCTCCAAGAACTGAGGTAAATGCAGACAGAGTCTTAGAATCAAATTTTGAACATGTTCTAGCATTTTACTGATGATTCTAAGCCCAGACCTCGGCACCATATAAAATAAATGTCCTAGTTTTAGCACTGAAAGCTGAGTTTATTCCTTTAAAGGTCATGGAGACCAACTGCCCAGTGGCTAGTTATACCTGTAATGTAAAAATGTAATGTAAAATTTATTTACATAAGGCACCCTTCCTGAGCTCAGGGTGTCCTTACAATAAACATCACAATAATTTAAAATCCACAATCATTATAAAAAATACATAACATACATCAGGTATCTTGAAATGCTTGATGAAACAAAAGGTTTTAAGGATTTTTAAAACTTTCTACAGTCAGGCTATCTTGTATCTGACGGGTAGAGAATTCCACAGGGTAGGTGCCATAGAGGCAAAGACCTTCCTCCAGATGTTTTCAGGGTTACCCTGGAATCTCTAGCAATCCCCCATCCAAGGATCGGAGTGAGCAGGAGGGACAGTAAGAAGACAGGAGTTCTTTCAGGTAGTGGTGTCCCAACTCCTGTAGGGCTTTGAGGTCAGCAGTGTGACCTTGAAGGTAATCCACCACTGCACAGGCAGCCAGTGTAGATCCTGCAGCACAGGTGTTACATGGCTGGATCTAGGGACCCCAGTCAACAACCTGGACACCGCATTCTGCACTAGCTGCAAGCGGCAGATATCCACCCCAGTAGCCTTAGATAGAGGGCATTGCAATAGTCAAAATGACTAGTAACTAAGGCATGGACCAAGGTAGAAAGATCTTCGGCAGAACGGCAGTACTTCACCCGGCTATATTCCTTAGATGAAAAAGGAAGACTTGACTACAGCCGACACCTGCACCCTCAGGGTCAGGCCCTCATCAAATATAACACCTAGGTTATAGCACCTGGTTGGGGCCATAAGTGAGTCCCCTAATATAAACCTGAGGGCTTCCCACCATGCCCCCAACATCCTAACCTCAGGATCCACCACCAACACCCTGTCTTACCTGAGTTCAACCGAAGCCAACTGGTACTCATCCAATCCTGAATCTCCAGTAGTCAGTTGTTAAACACTGTAACTGAGTCAGACTCTCGTTCAGTACAAAAGACATGTAGAGCTGAGAATCATCAGCATAGCAATGAAAAAAACTCGCCCATACAGTCTTATAATGTTCCCAGTGGGAGCATATACACCATGAATAACATAGGGACAACACCAAACCCTTGGAACCCCACAGGGCAGACAGTGAGGGCTGAGGAATAATCCCGACACCACTCTCTGAGACCTGCCCTCCAGGAATGATCAAAACCAACTGTGGACTGTCCCCTCAATCCACAGAAAAACACAGGCGTTTGAGCATCACCCCATGATCCATGGTGTCAAATGCTGCTGAGAGATCAAGAAGAACCAAGATGGATCGGGTTCTCCGATCTCTCACCAACAGGAGGTCATTTAGCACCTGAATAAGGGCTGTCTCAGTACTATGCCATTTCTGAAGCCAGACTGGAGGAGGTCATAGATATTCTGCCTGGTTAAATGATCCTCCAGCTGCAAGCGACCACCTTCTTAATAACTTTTCCTACAAAGGTAAGTTGAAACAGGCCTGTAGTTTGCTGGGCAGTCGGGATCAGGTAGGGCTTTTTCAAAAGTGGGTGAACTACTGCCTCCTTTAAGGGATCCAGAAAGATCCTCTCTCCAATGAAATCATCACTATCCCAGTAAGGATCGGGCCGATAACCTCTACACACCCATTAGGAGGCGAGTAGGGCCTGATCCAAACTACAGTAGGTAGGTCACAGAGTCTGGATAATCCTCACTATATCCATGACTGCCAGTTGGCTAAAGGTGAACCAAGTCGACTGGGCATCAGTACCACTCAATTTATTAATGCAAGGCCCAATGGGAAGACATTGGCTGAACTCATCCCTGATGGTGGATACTGTATCAGTAAAGAATAGTGCAAATTCCTCACACTGTACCTGTGACAAAGCTCAACCAGTCTAAAGACAGGCTGGATTGCACAGTCTGTCCACAGTCTGGAAGATCTGGGCTGGTTTATTCTCGCTGTAGCAATTTCCCTAGAACAGGAATTCCATCTTCATATGGGAAATTGTTGATTGAGTGAATCTTATAATGATCCAACAATCTAAGCCTATCCACCTCCAGGCAAGTTTTCAGCCATCGACTTTCCAGTCTTAGCCCCCTTTCTTCAGCTCACGGATCTCCCTGGTAAACCAGGGAGCCCTGAGCACAAAGTGAGGGGCGAACTCGAGATGGATCAATGACATCCAGGGCCCCACAGCTGACCCTATTATAGGCCAATACCAGGGCCCTGGGTCAGTACTATCCATTGGCAATCCCGAGAAGTCCAGTTCCATCATTAGGCCTTCCAGGTAACTCCTCTCAAAGGACAGAACTGTACCAACTCCTTAGGGGCAGGCCTCTTTTGGGGGCTGCCAAAATGAATCTCAGGGCATGATGGTTGGACCAACTGATTGGCTCCACCTCCACATCAGAGACCTCCATCCCAGATGGAATATCAAGCCCAATGAGTGTTCCCTTCATGGGCTGCAGCGGTAATAACCAGTGTCAGGCCCAATGAATCCATCAATTGGAGGAGGTCTTGTCCAAAAGTGAGAGTTCATTATCGACCCAGGCATTGTAGTCCCCAGAATCAACCATCTGAGGACTCCAATACCATCTCGGTGATGAAGTCAGCAACCTCCCTCAGGAACTCCATCCCATCACCTGGCGGACGGTAGATGAGAAGGATCCTGTAACCTGTACCACCCACTATACACTCAAAGGAGTTGGTACATCCAGTTGGCATCTCCCTGAGATCTAGTTCCTGTCTAAACCAGACTGCAATCCCACCCCAGTGGTCCACTCGGGTGGTGAATCACCTAGAACCGGCCGGAACCGTGGACTCCAAAATGGGGCCTGCATTATCATCAAGCCAATTCTCGGTGATGCAAGCCAGGTCAACTGAGGCAACAAGATCTGCAACTACTGCGGTCTTATTCAGTAATAGACTTGGCATTGCTTAACACCACCAAAGGGATGGGAGTCCAATGATGACTCCACTTCCTGCTTGACCAAGTCAGAACCCTTGGGTATGGGCACAAGGCAAGGAAAACCTCATTCCTGCACCCATTTCACCCAGGACATCTCTGGTTCTCACTGTCCCTATCGCCCAGTCCTTTCCCATCCCCCTCAAGGTTCCAGGATTCCTGACCCTTGCACCCTCCGTCTCAAGATGCGAAACCTCGGCATCTATTACTCACTTCCAAAGGAAGTGAAGGGCATTCAAAAGGGTGGAGATCTTTCAGTCTTGAGGGGAGTACCACCTGACTGTATCCCTAATACCCCAACACATGTCTCCAACACTTATCGGACACAAGAACTAAACACAACCCACGCAACACTACTTCTCCCCCATACAAAATTATATAAACCTTTATCAGTTTAACACAATTAACCCCCCCTTCCTGTAACTATAATAATAACTCCTTCCTCTCTCTCTCAGAGAGGATCGTATTCAAACACAAAACACATTAAACTAAACAACAATAATCTGCAATAATAAAAATAAAATAATCCTTAACTTCCCCCCATACACAAATAATACATTTTCTACAGGCAGTACTAGCAATGTTTAAGCTTACAGACTGAAACAAATCATTAAGAATCTTTTGTGTCCTTTTGATCCAAGAGTTTCTGGCTCTATGTAAAAGTTAAAATGTGCCATCCACACATGAAGCCAAGGAAATCCATATACGGTTCAAGTACACCACCTCTCACGATCTGTATTTGAACCTAGCCAAGTTAATGAAATATTGACCAGGCACTCTCACTGCCTGAAACTGACCAACATTTTCAAGGCCTCTCACTGCCTAGAAATTTATCAGAAACTCAAATCAGGTAATGAAAAGAAAATCTGACGTATCTTGATGATCCAAGTCCTGAAATAAGTTTTACTTATTTATCCATTTGGGAATCTGAAATCCAGTCTCTCGTAAAGTTAATACAGATCCCAAACTCCGTTTTAAAGGACACGCTTCAGAAATGCTCTGTCCAGAGCAGAAAGAAAACTAACTGCCAGTCAAAAATCCAAGCCTTTCCCAGGCTTGCAACAGCTTTTAGCAGAGGGAGCAAAATGATCATACCACCATGGTTCCAGATCTTAAATAAGCTGCATGTTCAGGCAATGAAGCATTTAGTCGTCAAGAGCACCTCAAGAAAACTCCAAAACCACTCTCCTCTCACCAGAGCAGCTTCGTAATCAAGCTATTACAAATGGTGAAGGCACTCACCCACGAACAGGAAAGTCCAATAATGGAAAGGCGGACAACTCTCCCAAGTCCTCGATTCCCAACATGGCTCCTTGATTCAACATAGCTCGTCCCAGCAGGGCAAACAAATCCAAAAGCATGAGACAAAGCAATTTTCGGTCACCAGTTGGAGCCCTCAGGAGGCCGTATACGCCCACAAAACCAGAAGAAAACAAGAGGGCTACCCTCTCCGACCCAGGATCCACACCAGATCATTTTGGGCAGGGGAGACAGGCGGGGTTCTCCCGGGAGGCAGTGGAGCTCCTTCTCCTGCCTCACCTGTTAATCCCACTGCTCAACCACCCACCTACCACAGATCCTCTAAGCCACGAGGCGGCCTCTGGTACTTGCTAATATGGATTTTCCAATCGCCTAGAAGAGATGTTGATACCTAAATAAACATAACTAGCCACTTACTCTAACTCTATGATTCCTGCTCACCATCTAAATTTTTTGTCGCTTTTTGCTCTGTTTCCCCACAACTAAAACGTGGGGTTTTGTTTTCAGTGTTTAATTCAAGATCCATGCTTTGTAGGAAATCAAAGTCTGACTAATGTTTGTACAAGGCACATGCCTCCCTAGACCCGCGTGCTTCTCTTGAGCAAACCAAATGTGCTGGACCTAAAGAGTTTTGTACTAAGCTGGCACAAAAATTGTCTCTCAGACAGGCACCAGATCATATCCCTTAAAGCGGTAAAATCAGAACCTGAGCCTATTGTGTCAGGCATCCCCCAAGGTTCTGTGTTGGACCCAGTCCTCTCTAACTATTCATTAATGACTTGTGTTGTGGGTTTGAGAAAGTCTACTTCCACCTTCATACAGATGATACCATCCTATATACCATGGGAGAATTTACTCTCAGTCCAGGCCTCCCTACAGCAAAGTTTTGATGAGATCCAATCCTTCTTCATACAAAAATAATCTGACATTGAATACAAACAATCACAAAACCCAGATAATGCTTTTTGGATCCCAGAAAAAACTCAGCTGTATTAGTCAATACATGATTATCACTACCCTAGACCATCATGAGTTTTAACTCACTGCTATGTACAGATTTTCTGGGCATGTGGCTGGACCTCCATCTCAGATGGAACCTACACGTTGAGACTCTTATTGAAAAACTTTAATCAAAATTGGTTTCCTGTACAGGAGTCAGGCCCGATTCCTACCCCACATGTCTACACTTGCAAACACAATGTTAACTTCTCTATTGGACTACAGGGACATACTTTATTATGGGGCCAACAAATCAGCCCTAAGTAAGCTAATTGTTCTGTAAAACAGGCTTGCTCACCTTTGTACTAAATGCACCCCATAATTGCTACCATTGCGCACTGTATAGTAGGCTGACTTGGCTGAACCTAGGTGACTGTACATGGCCTAACCTACTACATCTCATGTACAAATGTACTGCGTGTAAGCTGCCTGACTACATTGTGGCCCAGACCAGTCCTGGAGGGCTTAGATCTATGGCAGCACTGGATATACTGTCTCACATGAACACCAGAGGCGGGCTCCAGTTGGTTCTCCCATGCTGGCCCTCTGGCTTGGAACAACCTGGCTTTGGCTGCACCCAGTCAGTGCGTTCCCCCACCACCACCACCACCACCACACCACCACCACCACACTTGGTGCAATACGAGCAGGCACATTCTGCACCTCTCACAGCCTATGCCCTGCTATCCCTGAGCGGAATGGAGACCCCATGAATGGAAGACGACACCTCATACTAACCCATATTGTATGCTAAATATGATAGGGTTCCACCATCCATGTGAGACATACATGGAAAGTAACTGTAGTCTGGTGCTACAGTATGTAAAATTGAAAGAAACCAGCTCCACTCACCATGTACCACAAGTAAAACCTTCAAGTGGATCAAAAAAAACCAAGGCAGCACAAGGTACTGTGCAAAAGTGAAAACATTTGTGTGTAGACAGTGCAAACAGCAAAGCAACTGCCCTGCAGCTCAGGGATCACATCAGCTGCAGGGCAGCTGTTTTATTGTTTGGGCTTACTGTCTACAATAAAGGATTTTCACTTTTTGTACAGTACCTTGTGCTGCCTTAATTTGTTTGATGCTCTGCTACAGTATGTAATAGTTAGGTACTGAGTACCTCTCCCATGTAAGGGATAAGTGAAATGTTAAATAGTGTTGTAATTGTACCAAATATCTACATTCGCACTCAAGATATGATACACAAACTGTACCATCTTCAAGCTGTAACCAGACCTGCTGCGATTGGAAACCATTGTAAATTAGTTCCTGACTCGATATCCATTTCTCATGAATAAAATTATTGATTATTATTGCTTTCTGAAGGCCTGAAGCAGTCCAAGAAATAGAGCATCATTAGCAGAGTAAAATGTTCATTTTTTTCATTTATTGTTGGTGCATTAGTATCTGTTTTATCTAAATCTTCCACTAATTTAATAATGTACAGGTTAAATAAAGAGGGCAAGCAAACACCCTTGCCTTACTCCCTTTGTATGCTAAACTCATTAGTCAGCTTACCATCCCTGCTATACCTGATTCATGTTTGTGTCACTATAAAGGAAATGCATAAGAGCGAGGAATCTAGTTTCAGTACCACAGCTAATCAAAATTTCCCCATCGCAAATTCAATTTACACTGTTGAAAGCTCCTTTATGTTTAGAAAGGCTAAAAATAAGTTTCCTTTGTCTTATATAACATACTAACATACTAAAATGCCAGCAGAGTAGGCCTAATGGTCTTTTGTGTCTGCTCATTAGTCAGCCCCATACGAGGTGCCCGACTTTGCTGTCCCACCCCCCCTTGAGTTTCTCTTTCCCCGTCCAAGATATTACTCTCATATTGGACTCCTCAGCTCAACCCTCCCTATACCTGTACCAGCCCCTCTTGAACCCCTCTACAGTCTCTGCCTCCACCAGTCCCTTGAGCAGTGCATTCCATGGTTCCACCACCCTCTCAGTGAAGTAGCACCTCCTCCTCTCCCCACTGAGTCTCACCCCTCCAGTTTCCACCGTGCCCTCTAGTTGCCCCCCTCTTTCCTTTGGAACACACCGACTGAGCCTCCTTTATTAATCCTCTTCATGTACTTGAAGACCTCTATCATGCCCCTGTCCCTCCTCTCCTCCAGAGTGTACATGTTGAGCTCCTTGAGCCTTTCCCGTAGGTCCTTTCCCCTCAAGCCACAGATCATTTTGGTTGCCCTCCTCTGGACCCTCTCAGGAGTCTAATGTCCCTTTTAGGTCGGTCTCCAAACTGCACACACACACTACTCAGTCGGCCTAACCAAGCGGGGTGCCACAGGGGCCGGTTCTGGGGTCAGTCTTATTCAATGTCTTCATACAGTCAGTGACATTGCAGAGGGTCTGGAAGGAAAGTATGCCTATTTTCAGATGATGCTAAGGTCTGCAATATGGCAGACACTCTGGGAGGGGTAAACAAATGAAGGGGGCCTTGGCAAACTTGAGGAATGGTCAAGTGTGTAGCAGCTAAGATTCAATGCAAAAAGTGCAAAATCATGTATTTGGGGCACACAGGAACCCAGGGAGGCTTACATGATGGGGGTAGAGATACTGACAGCAACCAAACAGGAGAGGGATCTGGGTGTAATCATATCAGATAATCTAAAGGTGGCCAGACAATCGCCAAGGCTATAGGAAAGCCAGTGGGGTACTGGGGTGCATAGGAGAGATATCACCAGCAGAAGAAAGGAGGTGGTGATGCCTCTATATCAGTCATTAGTAAGAATTCATCTGGAGTATTGTGTCCAGTTCTGGAGGCCACATCTACGTGAAGACATAGACAGGTTGGAGGCAGTTCAGAAAAGGGCAACAAAAATGGTGCAGGGCCTACACCAAGAGTCATATGAGTAGAGATTGAGGACCTAAATTTGTACACCTTGAAGGAGATGAGTAGGGGGGATATGATAGAGACCTTCAAGTATCTCAAGGGCATGAATAAGGTACAGGAGGGTAGCATCTTTCAGAAGAAGAGATGTTCTAGAACAAGGGTCATGACAAGAGGCTGGAGCAGAGTCGACTAAGGGGTAACGTGAGGAAGTATTTCTTCACAGAAAGGTTGGTGGATGAGATGAAACAGCCTCCCAGCAGAGGTGTTGGGGCAAATTTGGTAGGGAATTCAAAATGTATGGGATTTGCATAGGGGTACCCTGGCAATAAGTAGGAGAACAAAGCCAGAGATCAAGCAGGGTCTTTGGTTTTGCAGCAGGTAGGGAAAATGGGCCAGGTGGCCCTGGCAGTCCTTATCTGCCGTCAGATTCTGTGTATCTATGTAAGGTGCTTCAGTTGTCCATCATAAGGAAAATAGGTTCCATAAGGATAAACGTCTTACCACAATTCATTTTTTCTTTAATCCACTGCCTATACAAATCCCAAAACATATGTGGATGATCCTTTGTAAAATTGTTCAGAGTTTTCTCTGTGATGGCAAACACCCAAAGATTTTCTCTGGGATGGCAAACACCCAAGGATTAAGTGGAAACTCTTAACAAATGATAAATACAAAGGACCTTGGTCTCCTAATTATAAAAAATATATTTGCAGGCTTGGTTTAAAATAAGGCACTTAAAAAGCAGTGTCTGTTAGAGCCTTCCTCTTTTTTTAATTCTCTGTATGCACCTAAAGTACCAGTTGGCATATACCCATTATCTTCCCATTGTGGGGTCCCACCACCCTAACCCCCATCCCCAGCCCCACCTGCACAGGTAGCATGGCCTGTGACTTACCCCTCACAGCAGGCAGCCTACAGGGGCTATTGGAGAGACAGAGATCCCTACTCCCTGGCCAGTCATTCTGGTGTTTGGAGGCGGAAGGAGATGGGAGCTGCCAGCATCATGCTGCATGGCCTGGAGGGATTTTGTTTTGTAAGTTTTCCCTAGAGTGGACACATAGTGACATCAGCATGCCTTCATGTGCACTCCCACACATGATGAGTAGACATCTGCAACTCCCATTCCCCACATCTTGCTCCCTCAAATCCAGCCAAGGATAGATGTCAGGCATTCACTGGGCACCACAGCCCTCCCTCCTCTCTGAAGAAGTGCAGTCCATCAGATGTTCAATCCTCCCTCCCTTAGTCAGTTGTCTGATCCCTCAGGCTTGTTCCTGAGCCTGGCTTGTCAGCATTGTAAGTGGTAGCACTGTGCGGGTTGGTGGACCGGCTGACCCTTCCTTTAGTTGAGATACATGTCCTCCTTGGGTTACCAGTGTCATCACTATAATTGGAATAAATAAGAATAAGTTCTGTTCCAAAAATCAGATTCAGAGAAATAGATGTCATGAGGTGAATTACTTTTTACCTAATATCATGCACAGCTTCAGATTGTAGCCTAACTCCTCAACATTTATGTATTTATTTAACATTTTCCATATCAGTATTTACCTAATCAGAAATACAACCTCCTTTTCAAAGGGAAGGCAGCATTAACAAAACTGTGAACAACCAGGCCCCAATTTACATATCTGAAGGCTTATAGTTCCCATCCACAAATACAACCTTGGAGATGTGCCTCATCGTGGTTTTTTCTTGCCAAGTTTCAAACACACTTTGGAAAAGAATGTTTCTCACATGCTGCTCCATTTCCTTGGAATAACCTCAGCTTAGAATTCCACCTGTCCTTGGTATTTTCAAACACAGACTAAAGAGATTATTGTTGCAGGAACAATCTAGTTGCACTTGTTTTAGCTGATTTAGTGTATTTTGTGTATGTTAGTTTATGTTGTTATTGTAGTTGATGTGTATTTCATGTATGTTAGTTTATGTTGTTATTGTTACCATAATAACTTGGGAAGTTCTGTAAATGAGACTTGTTTCTCATAGAACTTATCCTGTATCTTATGCAACTTTTAAATAAAAATAAATAAATCACGATGTAAATATCTTTACACACCAAGTTACACATAATAGTAACACAATAATACAAATATAGTTACAAAGATATTCACAATAATAAAATAATGTTGCTGCTGATGTGCTATCATCAATGGTGTAAACCGTAGACATCTTACTCGGATGCTTCATTACAAAATTGCGCCACTTACGATAAACATGCCCCTGAAAACAAGAAAATCTAAAGCTCCCTGTGCCCTGGATAACGTTAGAACTCCTGCTACAATTCAGTGCTTTGGTCCAACTCTGGATAAAGGCATGTGCACATAGTACAGCTGCCAATATCCAACTATATGAAAAAGCTAGAAACGAATGCACAAAGGCTATCCACCTAGCAAAATGCTCCTACTACAAGGAAGCTCTCTCCCAACTCCTGGAACTGCAGCAAATCCTTCTGTGCCAACCTCAGTGATATTACTAGCAAGGATCCCAAAACAGCCCCTCCGTGCTCCTGGTCAACGACATACCCACAGTGGATCCACTCCAAATAGCAAATGCCTAAATACTGCTTTCGTGGACCTGAGTGGAGTGCTCCCCAGCAGACTACTTTGACCTTCAGTCTAGAAGCACCAGTGGGTGATCAATCCCCTACGGGGACCGTCCGCTTTTACATTAAAGAAGTCAGCACTACGAGGCTAGTAAGTACCTTGAGAAGGTGCTGGGCAAATCAAGGCACAGTGGAGACACCCTGGACCTTAACTTCGCCAGCTATGGCACTTGCGGAGTACCGCCTGACCACCATTATCGACCTATCCCTCTGCCACTCTCAGTTCCCCCAGCTCTGAAGTCGGCTTCTGTAACACCAGTTCACAAAAGTGGAGACCAGGCACTACAGAACACTTACAGTTCGATCTTCATACTCACGTCACTCTCCAAAGCACTTGAATGGATGGCGGTGGATCAACTTGTGGAATACCTGAACATGCACCAACTCCTATGCCCAGAAAAACATGAGTTTTGGAGGGACACAGCACTATCATAGCCCTGTTTGAATTCTCCAGTTATATCCAATAAGCCTTGGATCAAGGGCAGCTAGTGAGGGCTACCTTCATCGACCTATCAAAAGCTGTTGATACGGTTCATCACACACTCCTTCTTGAACAGCTAGCTGACACCAGACTCTCTTCTGATACAATTCTGTGGTTCAACAGCTATCTCAGCAATCGCTCACAGTGGGTCAAGATTGGGGACATTGTCTCAGATAGCAAACCTGTCTGCTCAGGGTCCCCAGGGATTAATACTGAGGCCCCTCCTCTTCAGTATCTTCTTAAATAAACTTCCAGGCTCTTGCACCAGTCACATGCTATTGTATGCTGATGCGCCATCATTTTCACCTGCAACCCCAACCCCAAACTACTTCAAAACAACTTCCAACTAGGATTTACTGCTGCTGAAACATGGTTTAAGGAGCATAGACTAATTCTTACTACAAGAAAACTTAGACTATGATCTACTCCACCACCCACAGCAAATACAAGACTTTCTCACTATCTATCCTGAACAACAGTGGCAGCGTGCTGGACCTCGTGTAGTATTTTAAGTACTTGGGTATCACCCTTGACTCCACCCTGTCCCATGCACAGCATATAGACAACACAGCCAAGGCCATCAGTTCCAGAATTGGGATACTCCACCACCACAAGCATAGCCTTCATATGAAGCACTTAACATGGCCATCACCAGCTCAGTTGTTACCCTCGTTGACTATGGCCTGGCAGTTTATAGTTCTGCACCAGACTCAGTGCTCTGTCACATCTCTGGCCCTTAATAAGGCCTGCCTACTTCTCACAGGTGCTGCAAGGCTTGCACATACCTGTGAGCTCTATTCTAAGGCAGGGTGGCTCCTGCTGAAGAGCAGAGTTAAGTACCATACCAGTCTACTGGTCAAAAAATTACACTAAATCTGATGCCACCAGGAGTCCAGAATCTGCTCATGCACCATGAAGTGCCAAGCTGACCAGAAGCACCCACAGCCAAATTTTTCAATGAACCTAGATGCCGCACTGCACAGGGTCAGCGTGCATTCTACTACCGTGTGTCACAAACACACACCACAGGTCAGGCCCTCTGCTTCCACAGTGCCAACCTCCGGCGCAATAATGTGAACAGGTAACAACAGGGTAACCCTCCTGTCTGCTTATGGGTCCAAATCACCTTTAGTCTCATGTTCTGGGGGATTCAAACTGTGAACCTTATGCTAACGTACCAAATGTACAGGCTCAGATACGCCCTCTTCGGTACTGCGGTACAATCTTTCACCAGGGGCACCAAGTCAGGCTTCCAAAATGAACCCTTAAAACTCTATAAAAGACCTTGGTATATTCTTACCTTTTCCCAGTTTAGTAACACCATCAAGCTCTCCAGAACAGCTGTCAAACTTAACCACGTATACATCACAGGCAAAAAGAACTTGGAAGACACACTCAGGCAGTATCTTTCAAATAAATATTTTACTAAAAGATGATAAAATATGAAAATGTAAACACAGAACAATATATTAAAGAGCATACAATCACTTAAAAGAAAAGCAAAAGAAAACTACAGACAAACTCCTACCAACATACAGTTTAGATCTTTTCTATCTAATGTATTTGCTCTTTAGAAAGACACACAGCTCTGATAAGCACATAGAGTCCCAAGATAGAATATATCAACAGTTCAGACACAGTATAGTTTAAACTGTGTCTCTCCACACCCTTCTGTGAGTCATCTAGCTCCTCCTTTTAGAATATAAAAAAAAAATACAAACAGTATGTCCTATCAGGAGGTATATTAAACAATATTTCCCGGTTCCCCAGGCTACAAGGCTGGCAGCAGGAAGGTCGAGAGGGCTACGGTTGTTGAAAAGCCCTCCCAGCTCCCCTCGGTTCCCCAGAGCTACAAGGCCGGCAGCAGGAAGGGTCGAGACAGCTACGGTTGTTGAAAAGCCTCCCCAGCTCCCTCGGTTCCCGAAGCTACAAAACCGGCAGCAAGGAAAGGTCGAGAGGCTACGGTTGTTGAAAAGCCCTCCCAGCTCCTCGGTTCCCAGAGCTACAAGGCTGGCAGCAGGAAGGTACGATCTCAAGACTGCGCTCGGTTTTAAACCTTGGCGCCTTTTTTTCTGCTCAGCTCCCTGGCGCTGTAGTACTCGCTGCTGCAGCTACTTTAATCCCAAGGAAATTAATGTGTTTGACTCACAAGACTGTGCCTACTTATACACTCTAGCCCACCTACCTTTGATTTAATTAACTTTTTGCTGATTCTGGTACATTGCAGCTGCTGTTTTAATTAATTTTAGCATATCTTCTAACACAGCAGCTGCTTGCAGGCTTGAAACATATTATTAGTAGAGTTCTAGTTATTACATGTTTGTTTGCACTATAAGCTAGTGTACTGTTGGGGGACGGTGGCTGGTGTGTGCATATTATTAGTAGAGTTCTAGTTATTACATGTTTGTTTGCACTATAAGTTAGTGTACTACTGGGGAAAGTGGCTGGTGTGTGCATATTATGAGTAGAGTTCTAGTTATTACATTGTTGTTTGCACTATTAGCTAGTGTACTATCTGGGGACGGTGGCTGGTGGTACACTGCAGCTGCTGTTTAATTAATTTGAATTGAAATTTAAATTGAAATTTTGCTGTTTTTCCAGTTACCCAAGTATAAAACTGAGCTGAAAGTGTGCCTTTACAATTTCTATTTCATTCCTACTGATTTGTTCTGTTTGCTTCTCACTTGCTGCTAAGCTCTAATCCCCCCTCCCTGTCCCCGATTAACTCCTTTGTGCATATTCACTGTCTGGCCTCCCCACTCCCTCCTCTACCATTAATTAAATACGCTGGTAATCCCGCCACTTTTGTTCCAACCTATAAACTCACTTGGAGGCAGTCCTCCCTCCCCTTGCTGCATCAGTCCTAATTCAAACCAGCGAGGCAGTCCTTTTTTTTTCCTCCACTCACTCTTGCCTATTCTCTATGTTTGCCTCTGTTCTACACTTATTTTGTATGGAAAAGTAACTCAGACTGAGGGTATCCCAGTTTATCTTTCCCCTCACCTTTTCAAATTCCCCTGCTCCTGTCCCTCCTCATAAACTGCACTTTATTGGAATACCTGCCTCTTGTGAATAACTTGTATAATTGACTGCCAACCTCTGGCCACTAAGGGTCTCACTCAAACTGCCTTCACTATAGGTGTCACCCTGCCCTTAAGTCACCATTTCTGTCACTTATATTCTTCTCTTATAAGGGACAATCTACTTCTGATTTACAGAGGTTTCATACAAGGCATACATAATGTTCTCTCTTGCATGCCCAAGGTCACTTCTGGTGGTATCAGGATTACCACCACCATAATCATCCTCTCCTCTCTCATGTAACATACCAGCGGGATACCCAGGTCCCACTGCCATGAAGAATTCTCCTTTGATTCTCCAACCTTATACCAACTAGAACCTTGCTCCTTCTCCTAACCTGTACTCCATATAACTCATCCTTCCAAATTGGGCATTCCTTCTATCACCCCTTAGCATGCCCAAATACCTCAAACGCAATTACAGATTCTACAAAGAAGTTTGGGTGATGCTTCTGTGCTTATGCTTGTTAGGAGACATAGAATCTAACCCTGGCCCTCATTGGAATGCCAGGTCCATGGATGACTCCTCTTGGTTTTCCACTAAGGGCATGAAAATTGCCCACATGAATATCAGAAGTTTACAGCAAACTTTCCTGAACTTGAAGCCTGGATAGCCCTGTACTGTCCGGACATACTTGGACTAACTGAAACATGGCTCAGGCCAGAGATGCCTGATTCCATGTACAAAATACCTGGCTACAGCTTGTCCAGATTCGATCGCCCCACCAAACAAAAGGGTGGAGGAGTTGCCCTTTATTATAAAGAGCATCTCAATGTCTCTGTACTCAGTCTTGGATAACAAATCACTGTGAAGCTCTGCATACAGTTCTACAACTAGGTGGTGATAAAAGGCTAAATCTGATCTGTGCCTACAATCCTCCAAGGGCTCTCCTGGCTTAAATGGGCTCTTGGATTATCTGACCACTCTAAATGGTAGATCTGAAGTCATACTAATGGAGACTTCAATCTAGACCTATCAAGGGTGTCACGCTGGTACATATACTGAAGCTCGCCCGACTTAACCTCGCTCAACTTATCTCTAGCCCTACATGCATCTCTTCCAACTTGGAGCACCGATCTCTCCTGGACTGGATGGCTACAAATAGAGCAAATAAAATAATTGCTGCAGGGACCTTTTCGATTCTATTAGTGATCATCTGCTCTACGTTCTGTATCTGGAATGGCCACTGCCTTAACCCCCCAAGAATCATTCAATTTTGGGATTTTGCCAAACTAAACTGAACTGCACTTCTCGAGGATTTTAATAATATAGACTGGTCTCCATCTATCACACTGATGATGTAAACACAGCACTTGAATACCTGATGTCTCAGCTTCTGGCCCTTCAGGATCTGCACATCCCTCTGAAAAAGGTGTCTTAGGGGCTCCCCTAATAAATGGCTTAAAAGGCTTCCTTGAGCCATGATAAAAGAGACAAGGCCTGGACCTTGGCAAAGAAGTCCCAACAATCAGAAGACTGGGTTAACTATAAACAACTGAGAAATTCCTGCAAAAGATATTCAGAAGGCTAAAAGGAGCTACTGCCTTAAGCTTCTCCAGTCTTCAGCGGGTGATACCAGGGTTTTTGGAACCACATCAAAAATTTCATTGGGCAAAGGCCCAAGACAGCCATTACCGACATGACACTGAATGCACAAACTGTAACAAGTTACCTACTATTGCTAATGCTCTTAATGCACATTCTGGATCTCTCCGAATACACTGAGAAATTCAACCAACCTCTTTCACCTCCTCTGAGGTGCAACTTCTCATAGAAACCCCTTTTCGTCTCACATTAGTCTCCTCCACGAAAGTGCTGCATCTCCTCAAATCAGTATCCACCTATGGATCTGCTGGCCTGGATGGGCTACTGCCAAACTTCTTGAAGCAGGCAGCCCTGCCCTTGCTGTTCCTATTGCAAGAATCTTTAATCTTTCCATAATAACCCAAATGGTACCAACATTGTGGAAAACCGCTCATGTTGTCCCTGTTCACAAAAGGGATACCAAAATTATGTCAAACTATAGACCAATTGCCATTCTCTCTACCTAAATAAACTTCTCAAGAAGGCCATCGCTACTCGGGTCACAAATTACCTGCACCTTAACAACCTTATATCCCTTACCCAGCACGGATTCCAGACAGGACACAGCACCACAACTGCTCTACTTCAGCTGACAAATGCAGTCCTTACAGCGATGGATAGAGCCTGCTCACTGGGGCCATATTTATCGATCTCACAAAGGCATTTGACCTTGTGAATCACTCTCTGCTACTTTCCAAACTGTCCTGCCTTGGCTTTGACCTGTCGTCCATCTCCTGGTTCGATAGCTACCTCTCAGGAGGTTGCAATTTGTCCAAATTGAATCCGCTGTCTCAAATCTTTCCCCTACCTCTGTTGGAGTCCCCAAGGATCTATTCTTGGCCCACTACTTTTCTCTTTTCATTAACAACTTGCCCTCCCTTCCCTGCTCCTCCTCGTTAATCCTTTATGCCAATGACATGGTGCTTCTCTCCAGTGGTAAAGATCCCTTATCAGTAAGAGCACATCTTCAAGCAGACTTCAACTGCTTGCAGGAATGGTTACTACAGAACAGGCTCCTAATGAATGCTAAGAAAACTGTAACTATGCTTTTGGCCCCCGTCAAGAATCAGATCTCTTACTCCAGACTTATTGATACATTCTCTAGATGACTGCCCTCTTGAATTCATTACCTCCTTCAGGTATCTAGGAGTCCTCTCGACCCATCTCTTGACTTTAACCTCCACATTGCGGCTACATGCAAGACAGTTTACTCAAAACTTGGTCTTGCCTTTAAAATTAGGTCCTCCTCAATGATGCTGCCCGGCTTGCTATTGCACAAGGATTTCTCCTCCCTGCTCTAACATATTGCTCTCAGGTTTACCTTAAAGCTAGCAAAGGAGCACTCCAGAAATGGAGCACCTGCTATAACAGTATATGCAGATTTGCTCTCTCCGCTCACAGACTTACCCATCATTGCCTGCTCTACTCAAAACTAAATTGGCTCTCCCCAGACTCGCTCAGACACTATTCTGCAGGCTGTACAATTGATAATATGATCAGAACGGGTCCCTAAATACCTTGCTGAACTATTAACTCAGCCTCCCAAGCATACCTCCTCAGGCCATCTGCTCAAACCCAACTTGAAATTCCCAGATATCTCACACAAAATGGAGAACTATCCTTTGCCATATCTGCCCCCTTCTGGAACTCCATTCCCTCCCACATCAAACTCTCCAAATCCCACAAGGCCTTTAAGCACACCTATTAGAATCCGACTGCTGCTCTTGTGCTGAAACTTGAGCTTCTCTCTAGCATTTTCTCCTCCCTATGGCACTTACTGATTTCCTACTGGTCTCCAAAATCTGAAAGTTTCCACATCCAGCAGAAATCCTATTGTTATAATGCTACTTCATTTAAGTTTTGTTTGCTGTTTGTCATTTCAATTTAGTCATTGATGTATCATCAGATGAAAATAATTAATGTAATGTTATCTGTTTCTCTTTGTCATTACTGATAATGACTGTACCTGGCTGTATACTGTTCAAATGTTTGTTCTCACCTGCGTCATGAAATACTCTTTAATGTTGACTCCGGTCTCCCCTGTCTGTACTCTCCCGGTCGTGCCTGAATATAGGCAACATTGTTGTCTAGTGTACTTACCCGTAAACAAAACCAAATAAATAAATAAATGTGACATTAGCAAAAACTCATTTCCCAAATTATGAGCTTTTGATCAGCCAGTTCCTTTGACGATTTACAACCCTGCAATCCCTCACCTAAGTGTGAGATAGCTGGCAGGAATCAGCTCAATGATGGCCTGTTTCTGATGTCATTAAATGTATATTTTAGTTTCCCAGCTTCAGAGCAGCAACAGGTCATAAAAGGCCTGAAACCTGGGGGCCCTATGGAGCACAAGGTTGTCTTATGTGAGACAATCGCATACTATATTTTTGTATTACAAATAGCATACAATAATCATAACCAGCTGGCCAAGCATCACACCATGCACCACACTGGACCAACGCCTTCCTTCAGCCATCTCCGATACTACAACCATTGGTGCTTTCAAGTGTAAACTCAGGCAGCACCTTGCCACAGATGACAACTGTAGACTGCATTGGCCATTCATGATGACCAAAACAATTTTCATACATTTGGACCACAGTAAAGCAGTAGCACTTAGTGTTCCACCTAATCCTAGGGGCACCTACCTTCACAGCACTTCATTGTCCCAACCCCCGCTCACCCCTCCCCACCCTACTGGGCACCCATTCCCTCTCTGTCCCCACCCTCATGCCTCCCGTCTGCTGCTCTCCTAGCCCCAATGTCTCCAACCTTCCTTAAGTGTCTTCTTAACCCCTTACACAGGTATACATTTCACTAAGCCGTTGGCTGTGCCTGTTCTCCACTCTGTGTCTCCCCACAAGTATGCTTAACTCTCCTACAAGGCACCTTCTCACCAATGCCGTAGCACTGTCTAAATGTTATACCTTAAGCTAAATGCTGTCCCAGTCTTGTAATTCACACCAATTTATTGTCTACCTAGGTTGTAATGTGTTGTTTTGTACCAGTGCAATTTTGTACTTGCTTGTAATATAATGCAATGTACCTGTTCAATTTTTTCTTGTAACTGACGTGAACCTACAAATGAGCATCCACTCACAGGTGTTCTCCATTTCCTCCTCCGCCCTGTCACTCATCGATTACGGATTATCTTCTATGGTGCTGCCGACAACACCTCCCTCAACAAAATTAGGGTTCCCTGAATAAAGCCTGTAGACTGGCCACAGGATGTGACAGCTTACACACACCTATAAGCGTTTGCAGTACAAACTGGCTTAATTTCAATGATCGCCTAAAGTACCAGACCTGTCTTCTTGACAAGAAAATCATGACTGGCCTCACACCCCTGCTCTGTGTTGCTGCTCCCCTTCTAACAGCACCAGATGCACAGCGATACACTGAGAAATCGACCTATCAGGTTCCCGCTGTAAAACTCCATGGAGCAAAGAACTTTTAGATACCACGCCCCAATTGGCTGAACTCACTGCCCATACCAGTCCTCTTGGCTCCTACCCTAGAACTGTTCATCCCTTCTCCGTAGCATTATTATCTTGGACTCCACCTGTAACTGTACCTGGCCTACCCACGGCTAAAACTGCCATGACAATGGACCTACTTGGTCCTGCTTCTAGAGTGCCTGTCTCTGGTTTCAGTCTTACCTGAGCCTCAGACTAGCTGACACTCACTGGACTCGCGCTTTTGCACATTCCAGTCATAAATACTTCTTACAACTACTGTACTGTATGATTGCCCTGTAGTTACTGTATTTATTGTATTTTGCCACTGTACTGCATTGTCTGTGACTGCTGTAATTATCCTGTACCACATTCACCTGTTGTAATTTACTGTATCATTCGTAAGGTGTGATATTGCCACACTGCTATTTATACTGTGATGTCTGTACACTGTATGCTCTGTATTGCTTTCTGTGACGTGGAGCCTTTGTAAAGGAGTCTCTGACTCAAAGGTATTAATTTCAATTGTATTCAATAAATAAATAAAATATCATTAAAAAACAAAAACCTGCAACTGTCAGTATAGTGAGTAGTCCTGTTCCAGCTCATTTCAAGCTATGGCGACTCACCGTTGGTGAATCAAGCCTGCATGACAGCAGCTATGGGGGAATCTAAGACCCAGCTTATTAGCATGACTGTGTCTGATTGGAGGAAGAGCAATACTGATCCAGCCCCTCCATTTGACTAGGAGAGGGCTGAAGAGGGCCTACACACTGTCCACATGCTCATAGAGGTGCTTGCTCATGGAGAAAGGAGGAGGAAGATTCCACAGCCCAGATCATCTTGGTATCACTGCCAACTCTGAAGGAGCAGCTAAATCCCATAGGATGGCCGCCAACCTCAAGAGAATAGCAGCCCACCAGCCTGGTTCTCCTTCTGTCCTGCACCACCAGAGAGAGGGAAGGAATTGTCACTGAGTACAGCCACCATCATCGCAGTTGGAGCCCAGAGGGCTACCCCACCCACACCACTACCAGGAGAGAGAGAGAGAGAAAAACATAGAAAGATGAAAACATAATGTAGAAAATGTCAGCAAAAAATTACCATTGATTCATGCAATCTGCCCTGTTTTGCCCTATCCTACCTCAGGATCTAATGTCTAGTCAGGGTCAATCAATCAATCAATCAAAATCTTTATTTATCCAGGTGGGTACCATTGAGCAGGGCTCATTTGCAAGATGTACCTGGTCATACAAAATCGTAGTACAGTAACATGGTAAAACATAATGCAATATTATACAAAGAAGAAAAATATACATATGCACATCAACATTTGAGTGAGAGGGCTTTACAACAGATAGGCTCATAACTGGGTACAGCCGGAATGTTCACTTAAAAGGAGAGAGAGAAAGGCAAGAAGAGGGATACCAGCTTAGGAAGAAATGATGGGGTTGGAATAGTTAACTGGCATTTATTGCTCATATCCTTCCACCTTTCCCCGCCCTACTTCTTCCTCTCCGTGTAACTATTAAGCATTTTACCTAGTCACAGCCATGTTTGGAAAAATTAAGGGTTCTGGAACCCATTACCTCTGCCTGCACACTGTTCCATGGCTCAACTCTCTCTGTAAAATAAAACTTTCTCACATTCTTCCTGCCTCTCCCTGCCAGCTTCCTCACAAGCTGAGTGCAGACAACACACGGTGCACACCCCAAACCCACAACAGTCCGTGTAACTGCAACAAGGTACTGTAAAACTACTTTTGTGCAAGGCAGCTGAGAAGCAGAGTAGGACAGTACTGGGTATTACAGACTTTGCAAGTGCGTTGATTTTAAATGTGTGACAAGGAACTTTGAGCTAAACTCAGAACAGATAAAGCAAACCAGCCTAGTCAGCCCCAGAAAAACATGAGCTGAGCATTTGTACATAGCAGTCAGGCCACGGTCAAGTGAACTGTTCCTGTCGGCTCACCCAGTGCTATCAAAAGAAACACAAATTTATCAATGCTGAATGTTGATTTGCTGGCATTGGCATTGGTAGTGCAGAAGTTGCAGAGATGCATAATAGAAATGGCAGTGAAGTATTGAATAGGCGCCAACCTCACCCTGCAGAGACTGACAGGCACTGGGGTGTGCCTCTGGGTCATTAGCCATAACACTCACGCCATTTCACCTCACCCTACCCTGCAGACATCAGTAAGTGTCGCGGTGTGCCTTGGGGTCTTGAGGCCATACGCCACCCCATTCCATAAGGAAATATGCTGAGATGGGTGCACTATAGGAGAATGGGGTGAACTGTGGGGGCTGAAGAGTCTAAGGCACACTCGATGCCTGTTAGTGGCTACAGGCAGGGGTGGAATGACATGAGCATTAAAGCCGAAAATCCCAGTCACACCCTGATGCCTGTCAGTCTCTACAGGGGGTGCTACAGTTGGAAACCCTAATGCCCCAGGTGTTTGTTGGTTATTTTCACTCCAAATTTTCAGTATGGGCTTTTGTGACCCCACCTCATGAAAAATGGCACTATCGGTTTGTTAAAAAGGTGATTATGCACAGAAACTGAATCATTTGTGCCACAGGTGCGAAAACTCATTTCGGCAGGATGTGAAAAATTACAGCTGCACTGTTCATGAGGAGATGTAATGGTAATGTTGAAAATCTGGAGTGAAAATATGGAAAATTGGTGAAGTCGTGAGCATGCATAGAAACTGGGTAACAGACGCCTGTCACGCAATTATTTTGGGGATTTTTTAACCAAATTTTCAACATAGGCATTTTGAGACCTCTGCTCATGAACAGTGTCACTTTGATTTTCTTAACCTGTCCCAAATGTTGATTTCCCACAGCGATCACGCCATGTGTGAAACACATTTCGGGAAGGATATCAAAATGGCAGCTGTACTGTTCATAAGGAGATGTGAAAATAGCACTGATGAAAATCTGGAGTAAAAATATAAAAATTCTCGAGATTACGAGCAGGCGTGGAAACTGCAATGCAGCCTCGTAACACAGTTATTTTGGGGAATTTTTTCACCAAAGTTTCAACATAGGCATTTTGAGACCTCTGGTCATGAATAGTGACACTGTGATTTTCTAAATCTGTCCCAAATGTTGATTTCCCAGCAGCTTGGCGCCATTGTCGCGCCAGATGTGCGAAGCTCATTTCGCAGGATGTGAACAATGACAGCTTTTCTGTTCATAAGGAGGTGCAAAAAATGGCAATGTTGAAAATCTGGAGTAAAATATTAAAAATTCTTGAAATTACGAGTGTGCATTTAAACTGCACAATGCACGCGACGTAACAGTCATTTTTGGAATTTTTCACCAAATTTGCAACATATGCTTTTGGGAGCCCACCTTATGAACAGTGGCACTGTCATTTCATTAATCAGTCCCAAAAGTGCAGAATGACGAAATGACAGTGGCTGATTTCATGAGGTGGGGTCCCAAGAAACCCATGTTGAAAATCTGGAGTCAGAAGTCAAAAGAATGGGCGAGATATCCACCTAAGTTGAAACCTCCCCATAAATACCATTATACAGCTTACCAGCATTTCTTCAGTTCATGGTTGGCTTTGAAGAGTGCAGGCGTGTTCCCGCTCCACGAAGATCACAGCGCCAGACCTCCTGGAGGTAAGTATGGGATAAGGGGTGTCAAGAGGTGGGTGTGTAGAGGGTAGGTGTGGGTTGGGGGCTCGCCAACAGCGAGGAACCATTTTATTTGTTTTAGGTTAAAAAATAAACAGCACAGACCGTTTTCTTTCTTTACAGGTGTAGGAAACAATGTTGAGGACACTGGGGTGAGTTCCAGTGTGCCAGTGTACCCCATGACTTTGGGGTATGATGTTTGCCACACTGGGGTAGGCTCCCAGTGTGGCTCACAATGAGGGGTGCGAGGGGCAGGAAAATGCCAACGCAGTCGGTTCGAACACAGGGAGGCACACTGGGGTGGGCTCCCAGATGCCACACAATCTTGAGGAGGGGTTTACACATGCCAACAGGGGATTGGGCACCCCTGAAGTTGGCTTTCTAGGGATTGCAAGAGACGGATGGTGGAGCCGCCGCCATGTTTATTGAAATGTTACACCAGGCAAGGCACGTAATGGAGGTGTGTCATCAGTGCCACTGTATGACGAGCTTAGCTCTGATTGCAGCGACAAAATCATTTCAAGTTTGTGGCACTGCAAAACACTTGTGTCACTACTAGTATGCTCGCTAAATGGCGAATGAGGGATGCACCTTCTAAAGCGTGCCCTGCATTCGCTAAAACTGACACATCTCTGCATTTCTCCTACTAATCTCCTACTGCCACAAAATGTTGCTTGCGTGTGTGCAAGACAACATAAAATGACTAATTTGACAGCCCAACATCAGTGTTCCCTGTTTAAAAGGTTGTTTCTGACAACTCGTGATCCTATGGTTCATCCTCTCCAGATGGTAGGTGCCCTACCCACACTCTCACCCTATGCCCAGAAGGATTCCCTGCCTATGGAGTATCAAGTCACCAATTCTCCACCAGCAGGAAATTAGCAGGAAATTACCTTTGGGAACTTTTCTCCGCTGAATTGTACTGATACCAGCAGTGATTTTTTTTTTTTGC
This sequence comes from Neoceratodus forsteri, assembly GCA_016271365.2. NCBI lineage: Eukaryota > Metazoa > Chordata > Ceratodontiformes > Ceratodontidae > Neoceratodus > Neoceratodus forsteri. The sequence continues at coordinate 94,789,434 of CM057451.1, forward strand.
TGGGAACCAGAAAATCTCTTTAAATGTCCAATTGAAAAATAATAGTGTACGTGATTATCCACAGTCAAAAAAGGCCAGCCTTTGATAAATGATGTTTTTGGGGACAAACTGATTTTCACTGATACAGGTTCCATTGTACTATACTGCATAAAAAGTTTTAAAACGTTGATGAGTCTGTGTGTTACTTTGTGTGCCAGACAAGAAAAACACTGAAAGGATGCTTCATTTTTATATACATTATCCCCTATCACTGATGCTGCTCTTCCTCTGCCAGGTGACCTCCCAGCCTCATCTGCAGCTCATCTCCTACTTGCATTATACTTCCCAGGGATGCCAATGGCTAAGGCTCCTAGGCACATGTGCATATTATGGTTCCTGTATGACATGACACACCTTAAAGGGTTAATCCCCAAAGCTGGGGATAGAGTCACTGCCAGTGGATGAGGTTTACCGCAGTAGCATATGCCACACTTGTCCCTGGCTGCTGACAGGTGAGAGGCAGCATCCTGCCTATAGCTCATTGAGACCTGTGCAGTCCCCAGTCTTCTGAGGAGAAGGAGTCCCCAGCCTGTTCTGACTGTGATGGAGGCCGTTCATGCAGTAGTCCCTAGTGGAGCACAGCCTACCTAAACCTTTAACCTTGACAGAACTGTGAATAATGAACAGACTTTAGACTGAAAGGAATCTGAACTCAGTTTAGGTCTTGAGAACAAAGTTTGAACTGTCAATTGAAACCTGTGCACCCCCCCGTAGGCAGGGCGCCTCACATTCAGAGGCTCCAGTCCCATATATTCAGCCTAAGTGTGAGTCTGAAGAGGAGGAAAGCTGTGACTGTGCACCAGAGCCCAGCTGCATCCCTCCATGTCACCCCACAGCTCCATCACCACCTCGTTCACTAAGGAGGCAGTGTGGTACCAAAAAGTCGCCTCCAAGAGCATCCTTTCGGATGCTTGATCCTCCTCTCCTCAGCCAGTCCCTGACATCCCAGGCTCACTTTCAAATCTGGGCAGCAGCATCACACGTAACACTATCACTGCACATGTTTCATTTCTTACATTTGTATTAGAGTCAAATAAGTCTGAACATGTCAGTGTTTAATAATTTTTTTTCCTGATGTCATTTTTAGATATCGAGTGTATGACCATCCCTGCAAGTTCTACACAAAATCTGTCTGGAGAAACCTGAATCCCAAGTTAGATCACAAGCTGCAGTTCACAGTATTAAATGTGTCACAAGACTATCTGAACTATTTACAGACGAGCCTTTAGTTGTTGAGCTATGGGGCCTTCAAGGTACAAATCATCACTGTTAACTCTGAATTATTCTACAAATGACAGCTATAGAAGAAGTAAATAATCCTCCAAAACAAACCATGGTACCCCTGATTGTCAAAATTACTCTCCTGGACAGGTACCTGATTCGTTATCAATCTGCTAAATTTTTGCAGCAGACACTAGGCACCTCTTCTGGAACTATATGAGAAGCATTTCTTTAAATATTTTCTTTACTGAATTTTTGTATAAAACCTAGAAAGTAAGTCATAGATCTGCAATACTGTACAGTGATTTTGTAATCATAGCATCAATCATTATTCCAGGAGCAGTCCAGTACTTGCACATTTGTTCCCCACCTGAAAGGGGTTATCCAAATGTAAATGGGTTGCTGTGGATACCACTGCCTTGTGGGCACAAACAAGGTTATGGGGCCTGGGTCATTATACTTCTGCTGTGGGGGTGTTGAAGCCAAGGTTTAAATAAATTGTGAAGTGCCTCCACCCTGGGCATCCACTCAGAGGGAGGTTTTAGGAAGCCTGGTGTAAGTATGGTGCAACCCCTGGGATGCTCGGTCTTAGTGATCACTCCCAGGTTCTCCATTCTAAAACATTATTCCTTGACCTTGGGCACTGAGGTTACTGGGATGCTTTTGGGTCCTGTGAGTGAAAATGACATGGCACCCAGTGTAAGATGAATGGGTACTCATTGAGTTCGCTTAGGCTGTTGAACAATGTTGGGAGCCCTCACTCCCCTGCTTTGTTCAGCACTGTCCAGACTGGCAAGAAGATAAATATTCTTGATTGCCTGTCTGTCTAGCAATAATGTGTGAGATTCTTCACAATATAAATGTCCTCTTGACTTTCATTTCTACCTTTTTTATGATGGCAGTAAACACTCCTCACACATCCAGGTTATGGCTTTCTGGCCCTATCAGGACATTATTTGTGGCCCATAAAGGTGTATGGTGTTTGCCCCAGTTTCTTGGATACAGTTTCCAGTATGGCTGCAACAAATGCAACTGTGTCTATCTTGAACTCTATTGACATTGTCCTCCAGCCTGTCCCTTGGTCCTGATATGATCTCTTCCTGTCATCCTCCGGTACTTCATGGACTTGGTGCACCATTGCTTTGACCAACACACACTCCTGTAGTGGGCCATCTTGTGGCATGCAGTGCAGGTGGCATCATTTACTGGAGACTGGGCTCTTGAATGTGACCACCTTCCCACACCCTCCTACATGACTTCTGTGCGCCTTCCTGGTGAGGTGTCCTCTGCATCACTGGTCCAGCATCCCTTTTGAGCTGGATTTGATTTCTTTAGATTCCTCCTGGTGGAGAAACATCTGCCCTGCATGGTGCCCACATGTAGGGTTCATTGTTCTACCTTTGCACGCTCCTGGCTGGATGTCTGACTGTTGCTTTCTATTCAGCTTTGCTCAGTCTGGCCTATGTGATGGCCTTCTATATAATGAAGTTGTTGTCAAGTTGCATGCTCAGCCCAATCTGCTGTCTGAGAGCTCCACGACAATTTGGTCCTGGACCATTTCCTCTCATAGGTCTCTGTAGTTGCAAAGCTTAGCAAGGCCATACAATGCAATAATTAAATCACTGATGGGTTCCATGCTTCCTGCCTGCATATGTAAAATTTTGCTTTCATAGACAACATTTTGCAGCCTATGAAACATGTGTCTAATTTGTCCTGGATGACATTGTAGTTTTTCCATTCCACAGCTAACATCATCCCCTGAGTATGGCCTCTGCCTTGTCTCCCCATGCAGTAGATATTAAAATTACATACTTACCATAATTCTTGAGCTTCAAGACTATCTTCACCATTGATTACCACTTGTGCGCTTTGCTGGAGGCACTAGAACTCCACGGGTGCCAGAATATTTTTGGGGACTGGTGATGTGTTAGGTTCCACGCACACAACATCAAACGCTGACACATGTACCACTGGTATATGGCAGCAGCAGCCCACAACTGCCTCAGTACCTTTTTAATCGAGGAGGCGAGCAGCATGAACCTAACAAGTAACCTATGTACTTAACCTAAAGACATACGATAGCCCTTGTGGCCCATATAAGAAGGGCCATCAAACCCAGTAGCATAGTGTCTTTACAACCCAAACCATGTATAAAACAGCAAAGACCACAGCAGAACAATACTTGAGTGAGTCTGGGGATGGTGGACGGTGTGGTAATCAATGGTGAAAGCTATTGGTGAAGATATTCTTGCAGATTAAGAATTATAGTAAGTACGTAATTTTCATATCTTCCAAGAAGCAATGTTCACTATTGATTCCTACTGTGTCAGCTCAGTACCAAGCTCAGAGAACATCCCCTTTATTAGAGTAGCTGAGCTCAAGGTTCACTCAGGATAGTAATTCTTTTCAGAATGGTCCCACCTGGCATGGGGATCAAGGGCATAGTGTTTGATAAAGGTGTGCACTATGGTCCAAATTGCAGCTCTGCAAATTTCACTAATAGACACCGAGTGAATTTCTGCCAGAGAAGTGGCAACCGCTTGGTGGAGTGAGCACAATTACCTGCCCTCATGTATAACTTGAGCCATAGCATAGCAGTGATGAAGGCAGTTTACAGTCCAAGCAGAAATACACTTCATTGTAACGGGCTGTCCCTTACAGTTAGGGTCGAAAGAGGCAAAGTGCTGTTTAAACTGTTCGAAGTCCTTAGTCCTATCCAGGTAAAGCCTAAGGACCCTTAACATCCATTGGGTAGAAAGTCCTTTCTTCCTCATTCTGGAAGTTGGTAAAGAAGGCAGGCAGAATTATAGCCTGATTATGATGGAACTCAATACCACCTTAGGTAAAATTTGAGGTGTATGCAGAGAACTACCTTATCTTTATGGAAAACAGGAAATGGAGGATCTGTGACCAAGCATTTATTTCTGAAACTCAGCATGCAGTGGTGATAGCCACAAGAAATGCTGCTTTCAGATAAGAAATTTCAAGTCACAAGCCTCAATAGGCTTGAAGGGCTTGTGAGTGAGCATATCTAGCATAAGATTAATATCTCAGGAGCCACCAGCTTCCTGATGGGAGGCTTTATGTGCAGAGTACCTCAAGGAACCTCTCAACAGTGGCAGCTGTGCCAAAGAGAGGGTATCTACAGGTTTGTAGTGTGCCAGTATAGCACATAGGTGGACCTTAGTTGTGGAATACTGTGGGCCAGCATCAGTAAGTACACCAAGCCCTTTTCAGTTGAACACCTGAAAGGGTTCACGAAGGTTTATAGCACCAGATGGAAAACGCTTCCACTTAGCTGTGTATGTCTTCCTAGTGAAAGGTTTACGACAGCCAAAAGTATTTCAGGGACACTCTAAGATATTATACCTTGAACATAGTCACTTCTATCTCATCAGGAGCCATGATTGAAGGTGAAGGGAGTAGGCTGGGATCTACTAGCTGATCTTGGGTCAAAAGTTCATCTAGAGGTGCAGAACCCTCAGTTTGCTGACTGAAATTAGATTCACAGGGAAACTCCACTAGGATCATTTTGCCCCATGTGCCTTCAACTTGAACAGCACTCTCTGGATGAGAGGAATCGGCAGGAATGCATATAGAAACAGATTTTGCCATGGCAGTCTGAATGCATCCTGACAGAAACACCATATTCTGAATTTCTGAAGCAGAATCGAGGCAGTCTGGCATTGAGCGGGATGCAAGAAGGTCCACATCTGGAGTGCTCCACTCATAAAACAGTGATCTTGTGACGCCTGGTGCTAGTGACCACTCATGAGGATTTACCCTTTTCACCTTCATTCATCTGCCAGAGTGCTCTGGATTCCAGGCAGTTAGATTGCTTGGATCAAGATCCCTGCTCCAGGCACAATTCTCACACCTCACTGCCACCCTACAGAGAAGGTAAGAGTCTGCTCCTCCTTGCTTGTTGATAAGAACATGACAGATTTATTGTCCATCTGCAGGAGAACTGTGTTTCAGCTGATTAAGTCCACTAGGGCTTTGAGACCAGATAGAACTGTTCACATCTTAAGCGCGTTGATGTGGAGATGTATCTCTGGCAGGTCCCAGACACTTTGTGCCTGAATGCCCTGGCAGTGGGCTCCCCACCCCAGCAGGGAGGTATCCATGGTGTGGATCACCTGTGGCTCCGTGGGAAGAAGGGAGCCCGGAAGAGGTTGTCCTTCACTGACCACTACATCAGGGACTGCACTAGAGGTTTGGCTACCTGGATGGGGTAGTTCTGAGGTGCAATACCTGCAGTCTCTAGGTACTGGGCATCCACTGAGTTGTCCTCATGTGCCATCAAGCTGGAGGCAATATGAACACTGAGGAAGCTATTAGGCTAGCATGCGCTGCACGGAATGGTCTTGCACAGTATTGCATCCATGATGTAACATGTCATCTGTAAGATTATTAGTAGTCTGCTGCCTGAGAAGAAGGCCCAAGATTGGTTGTGTCCAGGACAGCTCTGTGAACAGTAGTTCCTGGGAGGATTCCAGCTTAGTTTTCAAGGGTTCAGCAGGACTCCCATGGATGTTGAAACTGAGAGGCAATGGGTACTGCCTGCTCTGTCTCCTGGCTGGATGGTTTTGAGATTAACTAGCCATACAGATATAAGTCTTGGAATCCTACCTTTCTAAGGAATGCTGCAGTACTGATGAGCACTTTTTAAAGACGTGCAGTGTCTAGAAAAACACAAAGGATAGGACTCTGAACAAGTAGTCCCTGCACACAGAAGTGAGGACATTTGCAGTGGCTGAGTTACACCAGCATGCAATGAAAGAACTGCTTGTTGTGAAAAGTGACATGTCCCCTACCCCTCTGTGGGTCACAGGAAGGTGGTCTGGAGGTCTTTAGAACCATCCTAGTCTCATTAGACTCTTAAAGAGACTGTTCCACTTGCTGTCCAAACAGATAAGTGCCGTAAATGGGCACATTCCTGATCTGTTGCTGGATGTCTGGGGTGAAGCCAGCAGTTCACATCCAGGAATACCTTTGATGCAAGTACCTGCAGCTGTGGAGGGATCTGCTGCATCAAAGGCATCCACAGAGGCTTTATGCTGATGGCTGTTGGATTCAATACCTTGTTTAACAGTAAACAGTATTTCTTGTTTTGCCTCTGTGTCTGGCAGGCTTCTGGCAGAGGCTTAAGCTTGCCGCCAGAGGGCATAATCATATTTAAAGATGAGACCCTGGTAACTAACTATCCTTATGCCAAGGGTAGCTGAGGCATAGACTTGCCTGTATGGTGTCCAATTTGCATGACTCCTTGTTAGTGGGGTGCACTGTGACCTCCTTGGAAATTATGGCTCTGTCATTCTCAGCCAAAATAACAATGGCATCTGCTACTGGCTTACAGAAATACAAGGCTTAGCATTAGGTGCTGCATATTTCATGTCCGCCTCCTTGGGGACAGCTGCCACACTAGCTGGCCTCTTCCAAGCCACCTCTGAGAGAGTGTCAAGGGCTGACTGGATGGTAGGCACTAAGGAGACCAGGATATTAGGCACATTCAGAAACTCCAGTTGGATGCATCTAACCTGGTCTATGGCTGTTGGTTCACATTCAATGTGGAATGCATATTTCTGAGCAGAGACTGAAAGGAGACATCCTTCTGAGGAACAGTCATAGGACCTGGGCCTGAGTTCTCTGGACCATGGTATAAGTCATCTCCATCACCATCAGAGATGATGAGGTCCATATCTGACTCATCCCCTTATACATCCTCCTCATTTAGAGAGCAACTAGAGGAGAGGGAGTCAATGAGTTAACAGTGCAGCAGAAGGACATGGTCATGGCAACACTAGTGACACTGGTTCAGGCCCCAGGTGCCTGAGATACAATGTCAAGTTAGAGTACCCTGGACAAAGTTGCAAGGTGCTCTGGACAACATTATGCATGGCATCTCAGATGCTGCTGCTGCAGTGTCTCAGATGACATTATGAGCGGAGCCCCAGATGATGTCATGTGCTGTGCTTCAGATGACACTGCCACAGTGCCCCGGATATCCCCAGAGAGAAAAGAACAGTCCCAACACCACCTGCTCATGTGTCGCCATGTGTGGCATCGAGGTAAGCCCAAACAGGATCTGACCCTGGTGCCGCATGTGGCACCACATACGTGTCAACTACCCAGTTGGCAACAAAATGACCAGTGGTGGCACTGTGGCTGCCCCTGTTCCCAGAGAGGACAGGGACAACACCACAAGTGAGACAGATGTTGAGGGAGGCACCTGCAACCCCTGTCTGGAGGCAGGTGTTACAGTTGGCTACATGTCTTAGTCAAATGGCACCACAGACGCAGCCAACCCAACCGATCCCAAGGGGTCATAAGTTGGCGCCTATAAATGGTGTCACATGACTTATACACTGCTCCATTAGAACTGTCCTATGACCAAATGCCTGCTGGAGTCCCCGCTAAAGAACAGAGAGGCTCTGGAACTTGCAAGCCCCAGCGTCCCTAGTGTCATTGACAATGATGGTGAGGAACCTAGGCCTGTGGAAGTAGAGTGTCTTACAGCAGAACAACCGGAGGACAACTTCAGCTGGTGCCTTTCTTACCCCATTGTAAGAAGAGGTTATGACCAAATGGTGCAAAGACCCTGAAGCTGAGCATGTGTGGGATCCAGACTCTTCATCATGACTCCAGGAGGGCTGTCCATTCCCTGGTCATTGGACTGCCTGTAGTCAGAGCACCTGCCCTGAGAGAGGTGGTGGCCAGACACAGCCCTATTCTCACAACAACTAGTCTTTTCAGGCTCCCTACCTTCTTCCATGGTCATCAGTCAACCACTGAGGTATGGTTTTAGAGAAAACTGAGACTTTTGTGTGATAAGCTAACTAAACTGACTCAAAAATAACAAACGCTAGTGTATATTTAAATTAAAGCTGAAGAACTGAACACTGTTGTTATGTAGATGGTGAAGTTCTGACCCCAGTGTGCACTCAAAGGTGGGAAAATGGAACTGAGGTGGTTGGTGACCAGTGTCACTATATACCAGTGGGCACCCACATCAACATGCAACATCACACACGTGTGATGCCTACTGTGTCATCAGCCTCCAGAAAAGTTCTGGCTCCTGTGGGGTCCTGGCACCTCCAGCACAGACTCACAAGTGGGAATCAATGGTGAAGATTGATTCTTGGAAGATCAGGGTGTTCACCTGATTCTCCACTGCTGACTTCTCTAGGCTACTGTCTTAACAAAACCTTTCAAAGCATCTGAGCCATTCTGAAAAGTCTTCTTGGCTGGTGAAATTAAAAGGTTTCAGTGGCTGGATCTAATAAGCTGCTGTCATTGCTGTAATGCTTAGTCATGAAATTACACTGAATAAAGTCACTTTAAGCTATAATTATACACTTTAGCAAAACTGGTGCCTGCCTCTTTAAATTTGCAGCTCACTTCAAGCTGTATTGTACACTGTGTCACAACTGGTGATTATCTCTTTAACTTTGGAGCCCTCAAACACTTTTGTTTTGCAAGCCTGCTTCAATTTTAAAAGTTTTTCTGAGGCTTTTCTTTCCTTCACATTAACATTGAAACTCAGGGCTAGTCTTTGAGTCCCTTACAATTTTTTCTATGCTATAGTGTTAACTTAGCCTTCAAACGTCCCAGTTTTATTTCACTATCTCTTTGAGAGAATATTGTTAGTTATTAGTTTTCAAAGAAGGTTACCGTGGCATGATTACTGTGCAAGTCGTCTTTCCATTGAGTCAGTGCACAACAGGATACCTTTCGCCTCTGATGAAGCCCGGCAAAACATAAGGTATCCTGTTATTGCACTGCTGTACATGGTTATGGGAGGAAAGAAGACTGAATTACACTTTTAGTGTCCGTGCCTTTTTGGTAGCAACAAGCAGAGGTGTGTGCTTCCACTACTGCTAACTGTAATTATTTGATTGGGAGACGCACACTATCCCAGTGATCACCACTATCTCCAAAGAATTTACTGTTAGTTTTTATTTCTAAGCAGCCTGTCTTTCTGCCCCTCAGCAACTGATTGACTACTGGGAGGGTGGGTGGGAGGGAGCGAGAGAGAGAGGAGGGTGGGTGAATGCAAGGCAAGTTTACTATCACCCAGGGCAGCCAAGAGGAAAAGTAATGGAACAGCCTTAGCTGCTGGCTAGGTCTTTGGTTCTGCTCCTGGGAAGTGTGCACATTGCCCTTCTCTTCCGGCTCCTCTCTACATTTGTAGTACATCTGTCTGCCACTGCTACTGCTGCTGATTTTTCTCAGGTGCTGCTTTTGCTGCTGTGCTGCTTCTGGTCCCGGGTGCAGGCCTGTGCACTGGCTCTCATTTGGCCTCTCTCTGAAGGCTCAGCTCTAGTTCTGGACCATGCCCTACCCATGTTACAGAGACAACACAGTACTGTAGGCACCTACATATGTGCCTTGCACTTGCTGCCTAAATCCATCCCTGCCAGTCACTCAAGCTTCCTAATTCCTTCATTTCTGGTGTCTCTACTTCAGTGAGACATTATGTTTTTGAAAGATTAGATTCTATTTGTTTATGTTCTGAACAAACATTTAAAACATAAAAAGCTGAATTGAGATTCTATACCAGTATGAAGTTTGTCTAAAATTGAGTTCTGTATGAACTATGTTTGTTTGTAATTTGATTTGTTAATGGTTTTGGCCACAATTAACCTATTAATTAGTTAATTAAGCTACAGGTGTGTATTGCTACAATTACTTACTTACTTACTATTTGCCAGCAGAAACAGGCCATACGGTCTACTAAGTCTGCTTGAGTGTGCAGCTAGCACCCCACTTTCTGCAGCTACCCTCCCTCCCCAACTACCCCCACACAGATGAATGCCGACTGACCTTGAACCAGATTAAGCTGTTGGTGGTATTTTTAGTGAATGGGGAAATTTGGCCAGGACACTGGGGAAATTCCTATACTTGCCAGGGGAACCCTTGTCCTGATGTCTAAGATAGCCACTATGCTAGAGGCAGAGGAGAAGACAGACGCTACTGAGGCTGGGGAGCAGGCCTCCTCTCGTAGCCTGACAAGTCTAGAGGCCGTCGAAAATGCAGTACTGGTTCAGGAATTCCAGGAAGATAGTACAGGGTAAGAAATATTTGTTTCTATGGAAGATTTACAGAATACTACAAACCTCAGGGATGACTCAGCTAAATGTTCTGAAATATCGGAAAGCGCTACCATTGTGGATGAAACTGAACATCTACAACATCTTTTAGCTCAAGAAAACATCTGTACTTAAAATAAAAGTCAGAATTGCAGGAGACGTCTGTGCTGCTTCAGCGGAGCGCAGAGAACAATGTGACAACCTCACTGGCTGTCTTTGACAATCAGCTGGAAAGAAATGAAGTATGAGCAGCTGAAACACCAGTGACACACCCTTGGTTATTCAAGTCGACGCGCCAGCATGGAAGTCTACAAACGCTGAATGCGGCTGCTAGTGATAACGGGTTGCCTCGTGCCTAGAGCCGCGGACCTCACAAAGGAATCAACAAGAAATTCCTAGTCATCATAGACTTGGGCCTTGGCAGCAGCAAATAAAAGAGACTTTAAGGAGGCAGAAACAGCACAAGGAACAACAGAGGTAACAGTTAATATTCACTCACAGAATGCAAACACTGCTGCTTTGTCTGTAAATAACTATGTTGGCTCTAAACAAGCAAATCCTCCAACTCCTTGGTCCCCAAACATGCATTGACAGGGGCAGGCTGGTTGCATACACAGGAAGGACAGTGGATCCCAGATCCCAAGGATCCCACTGTTCAGGTATGCCTCAGAAATTCAACAAAATACTAGTAAGGTGGCCACCATAACAAATATTGCTGCCACAACAGTAGAAACTATGGACCCAGATCAAACTGTAAATAACAATATAGTAATGAACCTGACCTCCACTTAAGGTACACAGGAACCTGTTATCATTGTTCAACTGCCAGGTCCTCGGGATTCTCCATTTCAAGAAAGACAACTGAGTGTAGGTCCTGCTGAAACATCATTAAGGCATCTGGAACAAAGGGCATGGCTTGCACCTATGTTCAAACTTGCTGATTTGTTCCACAATACAGGGAGCTGGCCCCAGAAGAAACACTGTTCAGTTATTTATAAAGGTGGCCTAGAAGACCACCACACAGGCTATACATTGCAAAATGCTTTTAAAAGGTTCTCTAAAATGTTTCTCATCTGAGATTTTCGCTTGATTCATATTGGAAATGCTAATTTAGATATTAGTTTTAAGAATGTTACTGGACTTGACAGATTTTGGTCTCAGTATAATAAGCTAAAAAAATTCCTCTTATGGCTTCCATTTTTGGCAGTCCGTTAATTAAGCCAGCTGTCAAGGTTATTACAGTAACGTTTAAAAACAAGGGATCAATGTCGAAAATATATTATTTTGGCTGAGACAGAGATGTGAGGTCCTGATAGGCCCGCCCCATTCTGGATAATGAACAGATCTGGAATGGGGGCTGGAAGATCAGGATCAAACTTTTTTCATCTAATGATAGTTCAGTTCATCTGCATATTTTTTTTTTTCCTAGGTAAAGACAGAGGCTTCCTGTTTTATGTTGGCCAGCCCAAAGCTTGTTTTAAGTGTGGAGCTCGCTCACATTTAAGTTCAGCTTGTGTCACCTCTTGCTGCAACCACTGTTTTGAATATGGGCATGTTGCAGCTAACTGTTTAACCTCTTTAGATGTAATTTGTAAAAAAAATAGGGCATGCCTATAGTAGGTGTCCATGGGCCTCACATAATAGAGAAGACTGACCCTCTCATGAAGGTCTTACAAATATGGCACAGCAGGCAAAAGCAAAAAGTTCCTAGGCAAGATGAAGAAACTGCCCGAATCAGGCTATAGAAAATAACTTAGACCAGGGGAAGACCTTCCACCAGTAGGGAGTTGGAACAGCCACAAATGCAGGTTACTGCTGATGCTATGGAAGAAGCCCTGAGGAGGCGGGACTAGTTTAGGAAACAGTTACCTCTTACAACTACCGAAAATGCATCCGTTGGTAATATGCCCCTCCCCCACTACAGAGGTTCCCTTCAAAATGGTTATTGCAAAAGAGATAAAGATCAGGTAATACTTTAAAATCAGGGAAGGTCGAAGGAAGGAAGGAAAGAAAGGTAACGGAAAGCTCCTCCATGGAAATTAGGAAATAGATACCCACTCTTGCCTGTGGAAAACAGTAAGCAACACAGGGGAGAAGACTCAGACACCCTTCTATTGCCTCACGACAACAGATGTTATTTCTGATATAGAAGATGGGGAGAAAATTCCAAGCCAAGTGTACTAGGCACAGAAAGGGTTCAAAAACTTCCTGAAAGATCTTGGCCCCCTGGTTGTGTATCCAGCCCATATACATCTACTACGATGCACTCATTAACCATCTCCACTTATTAATGTAAACAGTATAAAAAATAAAAAGAAAAGAGTGGGGTATTCCCATCACTAGACCACTTACTTTGTGACATTTGGTGTTCACAGGACACTAGGCTCAAGTCCTACCAGGAGCTATGACAGGAAGCTAATAACTGAATTAAAGGACCTCTTTTGACTGTAGGAGAGGACAGTTGTGATGGAGTAGGCATTCTTTTTCAAAGCCTGGATTTTAGTGTCTGGATTGCTAGATATTTTTCCAGGTAGGGCCCTTATGTTAGATTCTAATTATTGTCAAGAGAGATTCCGACTGATCTCAGTTTATGTCCCTCAGACTAAAGCACAAAGGGTGTCCTCTTTAAAGAAATACAGCCCTATTTGCAAACTTCAAGGCTAGTGGTATGGGCTGGAGATTTTAACTGTGGGCTAGGCCAGGCAGAGAGGGACTCTCAAACAAAAGAATGGTTTTGTGACACTTTTGCACTACAGAATATTGTATCCATGGCCAGTTTATCAGACTCTATACGATCTAATTTTCCAACAGGTGGACATACCTTCTTCAGAGGTCCTTTATCCACCAGAATAGACTTCATATTTTTATCTCAGATGCTCATCTCAAGTAAAGTAGCCACAAATGCATGGAATTATCTGACCACAAATCACTTACTGTCCAAGTGAGCTGGAATAATTTCCCAAGTGTAAAAAAAGAATAACTGGCATTTAAATGAATCCCATAGGAAGATCCAGGGTTAAAAAGCCTGGGTGAAGGAATGGGCAGCAAGACTTTCAGTTACAGCTTGTTACGAGGACCTGACATGTTGGTGGAAGATACAAAGGGCTCTTGGAAAAATATTTCAAGGCAACTCAAAAGACATAGCAAACAAAGAGTATATTAGTTATTGCAGTTGCGTGATAATTACAGACCTCATTTTCATTCTGAAATGCAGAGAATAGATTTATTTATTGAAATGTTTCATCAGAGGGCACACTGAACAACAAGTTGTTTGTCTTACTGTGTGACCTGGGTGAGGGCTTAATAGGGTTGTGAAGGATGATCAGTTACAATAGTATGTGGGTAGTACAAACAATACAACATTGTAAGATTGTGCAACAGCTGGAACACAAGGTATTGTACAAAAACAGTAGGGAACATTGGGTAAATTACAATACATGTCCAAAATCATACAAAAGAACATATAAACGCATAAAACAGTAATAATGTGATATAACCATTTATAGTGCATGAGTGTACCAGGAGCAGGCTCAAGGTAGTACACAAGTGCTGTTGGAGTAAAAGGATGGGGTTAGGTTGTGCACACTGGTGACCCTGAAGGGCAGGTGGAGAAGAGAGGGGAGAGGCAAGAACTGAATTTGAGGAGAAGGGGTAGCCATTTCTGATTTCCCTTCAGGATGTTGAGACCTGCCGGGGGGGTCATGGTAGGAAGGCAGAAACTGGGGCTAGGTATTAAGGTGGGTTAAAGCAGGAACAGCTGAGGGAAAGGTAATTGTGTAGGGCAGAGGTAAGGAGTAGTTGGAGGAGGAGGTCATATTTCAGGGAGGAGGGAATTCCAGATTTTAGGGAAATGATGGTCGAAACCAGTCTGGCCGATGAGGGTGGAGCAGCAAGGACCATCAAGGTGGGCATCATTTGATCTGAGAGAGTGGGTGGTGGGAGGTGGAGTGGAGAGAGAGGATGAGAGATAGAGGGAGCCCCTGAACCAGTATTTGGAGGTTAGTTTGGCACAGTGAGATGCTACCCTGAGATAGTGGAAGGAGGTTAAAGAGCGATAGAGTTCACAGTGGTGGGAGCGGAAGGGAGTCCATAGCAAAGCAGCAAAGGAGTTAAAGAGAGTGTCCAACTTGGTCAGGAAAGATTTGGGAGCAGCACCACAGACTATGTCACAGTAGTCAAAGATGGAGAGTATCATCCTCTGGACAATTTTGCGCCTGACAGTCAGCGGATGCAACTATAATTCCTGTACACAGAGCACCAAGCTTGGGGTGCAGTTTCTTCAGGATAGTATCGATATGCACAGAGAAGTTGAGGTGCTGATCCAGCCAAACCTCCAGATATCTAAATGAGGAGGTGTCCTCCAAGATGGTCCCATCAAGGGTGTGGAAGGTGGGTAGGGACGGAGCCTAGAGAGTCTCTGCCTGGTGCCAAAAGTCATTGAGACTGTCTTCTTGGCATTTACAAAAGCTGGTGAGAAGCAAACCAGAGCTGAACTTGGTTGAAGTCATGCGGTAAGCTGGTTTGTGCAGCAGCAGGGTTTTTGCCAGAACTGTACAAAACAGTATGGCCAGTGCATATGTGAGAAGAGGATGAGCAGGCTTTGGGAAGATCATTAAGAAAATGGAGAAGAGTAGGGACCAAGCACTGAGGAACACCAGTGTTGATGAGGAGTGGAGGGAGGCAGATCAAGGATCCTCTCGATTGGGTCCTGCCAATGAGGTAGGATTTAAACCAGTTGCTGGCTGATGAAGCAAGACCAGCTGAGGAGAGTGAATCAAGAAGTAGGGGATGGGAAACAGTGTCAAGAGCTTTCTAGTTAGGTCGACAAAGATGGCCGATTATAGTCCACAAATTAAGATTACTAAAGATCAAATGAAAACTTTTTAGTATAATAGAACAAAATCATTGGAACAAGAATTGAGATTTAGCACAAACTTAAAAAGGTTACTTAGATCCCTTTAAAGAATGTAAAGAAAAGGTAGAAAATTGAGTGGTTCCTGGCTTTAAAAAACTCAAATGCAGTTATGTACCTCACCAGCTGAAATGATGGGTTTGATTGAACACCACATAGAAACTACTTTTGGTATTTGCTTCGAAGTGAGATGTGAGGGGATTTTTTCCACAACTTAACCTGCCACAAATTCAAGATAGTGATAGACAAAACTTATCCAGAGAAATCACAATAAAGGAAGTGAAACAAGCTATTAATAACTTAGTAAAGATGCAACTCCGGGAACAGATGGCTTTTGAGCAGGCCTAAATAAAACATTCATTGAATTACTGGCACCAGTTTTATTCATTCTATTTAATTATATGTTAGCACAATGCAATTTAACCCTTCCATGAATGAAGCAATTCTTATATTACTATACAAAAAGGGACTAGGAACAGAAAATTGGAGACCCGTGAGCTTATTGAATACTGACCTCAAATTTTAAGCAAAATACTCCTTGCCAGGCTCACTAAGGTTGTGGAAACTTTAATACATCCAGCACAAACCTATGCGATTCCTAGTAGGTGTCAGCACGACACCTAATCATTTTAAGGGAATTATTCCAAAGAGGTCAAAAAGTACAGTTCATGGATGTGTACTGAGACTTGATCTAGAAAAGGCATTTGATAGAACAGCCCATTCTTTTATTCTCAACACTTCAGGCTTATGGGTTTCCGAAGAATTTTAGTAGATGGTTAAAGGTACTGTACAATAAAGCAACATTAATACTAATTTAAACTGCTGGGGAAAAAACAACAAAGTCAAAGGCATCCGCCAAGGCTGCCCACTCAGTCCGATACTGTATGTGTTTGGTATAGATATCTTAATTAGATATATTATGATACAGGAAGAAATCAAAGGCTTACAACCCCTACTGGAATTAGAGCCTATTAAAATTTTAGCAGACGTAGATAATGTTGTGTTACTTCTACACCCTGATATATCAGAAACTACCCTAATAAATACACTAGAGGCATATGCAGGTGTGTCAGGGCATGGATAAAAGCAAAGTGTAGGAACTGTTTTAGGGACACCGCTCTGCCTAGCAATGATAAATTTACTGGTTTCCTAATCTCACTAGTCCCCATCAAGATACTTGGAGTAGAATTTGGGGCAGAAAACATGGCTAGAGTCAACTGGGAAACAGGCCTCAGTAGGGCAAGTAGGCTAATCTCAGGTTGGAAAGGACAGCAAATCTCAAAAAGAAAAAGGTAGTTGTCATTAAATCTTTATTCATTCCATTTTTATATATCAGTTTCATTTTTCCTCCCCTCAAGCTATTGTAATGTCTCTACTTAGTGTTTTCTTTCAGGCCTTTTGAACATGTTAAACTCCATAAAAGGAATGTATGAATAGGCCCATCTTGAGGGAGATGACAATATGATAAACCCGGTCGTTTTCTTCATATATACTTTTATTAGCTACAACAATGGTTTGCTCTAAGCCTAGTAATAAGATTTGGAAGTCTTTAGTTTTGGAATGGTTAACCCCAAATATAGCCCTGTGGTCTCAGTACAAAATATGATCATTGAGCAAAGTTAGTTCTCTTTCCATAACAGGATTAGAACTTCCAAAGAGTCTCATTAAATGGAAGCTTACCCCATCTCAGATTCAGATACAGGATAGGAAAATGATTTATAAAACAGTGCTTCATGCAGAAAAAAGGAGACGAGTGTTTCCTGACTGTCCGGAAGCTAAATTAAAGCGATTCTGCAATTCTTAGAGAATAAGAGGTTTTCTGTATTTATATGGATATGGTATGGCTGAGTAACTATGGAAGATTAAGAGTAAAAATAATAACAAACATAAGCCCCTTGCAGAAAGATAATGTCTTCAGATAATTAGCTTGAGTTACTGGAAACCCAGGAACATTTGTTCAACATAGAATGTAACTATGCAAAGTCCTTCTGGGCAGTTCTGGCCAGAGAACGGAAAGAGCCCTTATTTATTAAAATCACTTATTTGGTTGGTTTTATTTTGACAATCGGGTAAGAACACTGGGACAACTCCATTTTCAGTTCCAACCTGAGCTCATTTATTTATTTAGAGCTCATGTATGGAACTTCAGCGGGTGGACGGGTAAATACAACCCTGAAACCTTACATATATTATTTGCTGCTATCAAATATTTTTGTGGCAATCTAGATGTATATGGGTGACTCAGCAACGTTATTTTACACACTTGGAAGTGATTCAAAATATCAGAACTTCAATGCAGAAAATCATGTATAAGGACTCTAACACATTTTCTACACAAAGAGTCGAGCTATTATGGGTACACTATGAAAACTGGGATCCTGGTTAAATATTAAAAATGAGCAAGGAATAGTGTCTTGTACCATGAAGATTTGTTTTGTATATAATTACAGGTTTCTAAATTTTGAATTTATGAAGTTTTCTTATGTTGTATGTTATGAACTTGCATCTTGTATATAGCATTGTAGCCCTTTTTTTTCATAACAATTCCCTACTCTTTTCAATAAGTGCCATGGGAGCTTTAACATCCACCTGAACTACTACAGAACAGGCAGATGGGACCTCGGTTTAATGTCTCATCCGAGAGCGGCACCTCAGAAGTGCAGCACCCCTCTCATGCTGCACTACAGTGTCAGTATTGGGATATGACCTCAAGTGCCAGGTGTGGGAAATGAACCCAGAGCCCTCTGATAACCCAAGTGTCAGGTGTTGGAATTGAATCCACAGCCCTCCGACAACCTCTCTGATCTCCTGGCCTCAGAGGTGAGTGTGTTACCTGTTGAGCCACTGACACTGCAGTGTCAGTTTAATTGCATATAAAAATGATGCTTTGACTTGCTTGTACCACGCCCCTGACGAAGGGGTTAGTTTATCCAAAGCGCCAGGGCAAGCAGTGGTGGACCACACATTTGTCTGCACTCACCTTTTCAAATGTGCATTAAAGCCTACAAAGTAAATTTTGGTTGCGTGTTGCATTTCATTCCACTGAGTGCAAACCTTTGGAATTTCTCTGTTGGTTTTGGGCTAGCCAGCCCTGGTTTGCACCACACCACGTCATGCAGTTTGGTGGTATCTGGGACTATCTACTGACTCCCCACTGACAAACTGCTCAATGGAGGGCTCTGGATTCAGAAGGGGCTGATTCTGTTTACTTCTGACACTATGTCACATTTTTTTTTTCTTCAAATTGTTTAACCAGGAGTGGCACACTAAGCTGAAAGCTTGTTTGCTAGTGCAACTTGCACAGGGAAGTTATGACTTGCTCTAGGTCACAGTATGCAAGTGGGGGGCTGTGGGATTTAAACCCAGGTCTCCAGATTTGCAGCTCAGAGCCTTAAACCACTGTGCTTATACCGCCTGTGTGCTGATAAGGACCATGTTACACACAGGTTGAAGGTAAGCTAGCAACAACATTATTAACAGGAAGTTCCACTGGGTCATTCCTCCCAGAAGTCATAAAAACCTAAACAGAAACATAGTATTTGACAGCAGATAAGGACTGCTTGGCCCATCTAGTCTGCACATTTCTCCCTATCGTTAGATACATAGATACATAGACAGTGTCAGCAGATAAGGGCCTATGACCACCCAGTCTGCCCATTTGAGCTTAGGTTCAGTTTATGTTTTCCTAGAAGTCTGTTGCCCTCACCCCTGACCTTCAGAATTCCTTTATGTCTATCCCATGCATTCTTAAATCCTATGATTGTTTCAGCCCCCACCACTTCCTCTGGCAGGGTGTTCCACTTATCCACCACCCGTTCTGTGAAGAAATTCTTCTCATGTTTCCTCTGAATCGCCCTCCCCTCCAACTTCATCCCATGCCCCTAGTCCTGAACATCTTTTCGCTTGAAAATAGTGTTTTCCTGCACCCTGTTCCTCCCTGTAAGATACTTGTATGTCTCTATCATATCCCCTCTCCCTCCTCTCCTCCAGGGAGTACATGTTCAGTCCCTTCAACCTGTCTTCATAGGACTTGTGATGCAATCCATGCACCATCTTTGTTGCCCTCCTCTGAACCTTTCTACCCTGTCTATGTCCTTACGAGGTATGGTCTCCAGAACTGTACACTGTACTCCAGGTGGGGCCTCACTAGTGTCTTGTATAGCGGAATTATGACCTCCCTTTTCCTGCTGATGATGCCCCTGCCTATACATCCCAGCATCCTATTTGCTTTACCTGATGCCTTGCACACACTGTTTCTCTACCTTGAGGTCATCAGAGATGATAACCCCAAGATCCCTTTCCTGCTTGGTGCATGCTATATCCTCACCCCCAACTGATATATTGTGCCAGGGTTTTGTGCCCCATATGCATTATCTTGCACTTTGCATTGAATTTCAACCGCCAAACACCTGACCATTCTTCAAGTTTCTGCAGGTCGCTTCATTCTGTCTACACCGCCTGGTGTGTCTACTCTGTTACAGAGCTTTTAGTTACGTTATTACCGTGAGATCGTGCCCAATCTAAAGCTCTTTCTCCTCCTCCTCTCTTTCCACTATGATTCCTTGTACTTCTCCCATGCATTCTTAAACCCCACCACTGTTTTTGCCCCACCACCTCTGCTGGAAGGCTGTTCCAGGCATCCACCACTCTTTCTGTGAAGAAGTATTTCCTCACATCTCTCCTGAATCTACCCTCCAGCTTCATAGCATGTTCCTTTGTTCTTGAGCACCATTTCTTCTGAAAAATACTCCTCCTGTACCTTATTTACCCTGTGAGGTCTTTAAGTTCTCTATCATATCTCCTCCCTCCTCAGTTCCAGGGTGTACATATTAAGGTCCTTTAGTCTCTCCCATAGGGTTGTTGATGCAGACCCTGCACCATTTTAGTTGCCCTCCTCTGACTGCCTCCACTCTGTCCATGACATTCAGGAGATGTGGTCTCCAGAGCCGGAACAATACTTAGGTTGGGTCTTACCAGCGATCTGTATAGAGGCACCACCACCTCCTCTTCTTGCTTGTGATACCCTCCCTATGCATGCCATCATCCCACCTGCCCTTTGCTATTGCCTTGTTGCACTGCCTGTCCATCTTTAGGTCATCTGATATATTTACCCTCAGGTCTCTTTCCTATTTGGTGGTCATCAGTAACACTCTTCCCATTTTGTACTCTGCCCTGGGTTTCTGTGCCCTAAGTGCATTATTTTGCACTTTCTTGCATTGAAACCCAGCTGCCTTGCCTTGACCATTCCTCTAGTTTTCTTACATCTGAACTGGTGTAGGCCCATTGGTGTTGCACTTTAAATGATCAGCAATACTTAGGAAATGCTGTTAAACCACAAACCAAAGTCCATGCAACTGTAAACGTAGCTCGACCTCAAGTGGAGGTATTTGTTCCCCAGTTGGCTGGTTGAATCCATTTAAATGGTTTCCCAACAGATAGTGCAGTTCCCCAGTTGCAGAGCTAGGCACTATTGTACTCATGGTTCAGTTACAATGGAATCTCACCGATAGGTCAGGCTCTGAAGTTGCAACTTGCAGCTATCCCTCTCAGGCAGCCAGTCTGTTGGTCTTTTACTGTTTCACCTCCTTTCTTTCAGGCTGTCACTGTGTGCCCATACTGGTGATGTAAGTCAAACATATGCAATCCTCTGGTCAAACAGACACTGGAAAATCCACACCGACACCCACATTTAAGCATCCAGACCCTCTGGGCAATCATAGCCTGCTACTGGGCTATGGTACCAGCTGGTGGATCCTGCAGGCACGGGTGGCCATCATCTCTCTCTGTTTCTCTGTCTCTCTCATTAGCTCTTCACTGGCATGCTGGCTAGTATGAGAATGCCTCCTCTCTGCAGGCAGGAAATCTGTTTTCTCCCACTTTCCACTGTCAGTGACAGATGCGCAATCTGCCTCTGCAATGGTTTCAGCAGTCACCATCACTGACAGTTGATTGGCCCACAGATTCATGTCCAATATCCTGCAGTTCTTCAGTGTTCCAGGTCTCTTTCTGGTCCCCTTCCAGGCTCTGTGGCATGACTGGCTGAAAGGGCAACCCCTGACCACTGTAACCATGGTGGTGGGTTCACGCACACAAGTCTGGCAACATCCTGTTGTGACTAGGGCATTGTCTCCAAATATCTTATTTTAAAGGGCACCTGTCCTTAAACAGTTCATCTGTGCCCTTATTTCATGTGTGTAATTGTGCTAAGTGTCTGGTCAGTCATGACAAGCGATCCTAAAATCTCTAGTCCAGCTGCAAGCACTGATTGCACTCTTCATCATCAGGGGGTAGGCTCTCATGTGCAGCAGGAAACAGCTGCTGCAGTGGTACAGGGCCTAGGAAATCAAGTTCTCTGCTTCAGTGCTGCGTTCCTCTGGTACACCTGTCAAAACTCGGAAGTCCTTGGGGAGCCGGAAGAGCAAGGTAAAGGTGGCAACAGTCGACAGGCCTCCATGGAACCTTCAGTAAGGCCTCACACTTTGGGGTACAAAATGTATTCACTGCAAGAGATATCTTAAAATAGCTAACTGCCATTGAGGTAACATAAGATTCCAAACATTACCTATAAAAGTTCTATGCCCACTATAAGTACTAAGTCATGTAACATTAATAAACAGGTTTAACGTGTTTGCATATAACCTATAGGCTCTGCCACAGGCTGGTTTTGTGCCACACTGGTGTACCCTACTGTACCATTAGCCTGAGAGTAACCTCAAAAAAGACATTTTCATAGTAAGTTCTGTTTGCTAATAGATTTGAAATGAACTGGAATACTTGTCCCAAGAACAAAATACAGCCCCCCCTTCCCAAAGAGTTTATACAACAGTTAAGGCACCATTTTTACTACCATGACTACTATATCAGGAATATTAGAAAATTATTTTACACATCTGTTTTTAAACTATGGTATTCCGTATATGCTCCTAAATTCCAAAATTATTACATAAACTGGTGCAGAGAAGACCTGTCATATGAGAAGGGGTCTAACTGCAGCCAGAACTTGAAGTGCTGAACAAGCCGTCTGTAAATCCTTTTGTGAGTCTGAGTCATCATTTTGTATCTCCCATCCTGCCAAATACTCCCTTTAGACTCATCTCATCAATTAGTCAGTTGTCTTCTTTAGGGTTAGAAAAGAGATCCAGCTTGCCATCTAGCTGCATACATAGTCCTGCTGGGAGAAGCCGTGGAAGGGATTTTCAAATTTTATAGGGGACTCTTTATACCCTGACATCCCTTCTGTCCGGACCTTGTAGCGTATGATAAATCCAGAAATAAATGCATGACAGCCTCCCCACAAGCAGTTCTTTGTGACAATGTGCCAATCCAAAAACTCAGTCCTGGAGAGTCACTTTCACATCACTATCAGCACTGCATGTGGAAGATGGTTGTTATGCTGTACTCTCATTGTATCAAAGGAATATTTACTGAATGACCATCTGGTGAATTATATTTCATGAGATATCATCACCTACCTCATATGGTTATGTATGTTTTACAGGCTATGTTATTCTGAGGTGTTGTATGAACTTTTCTATTATTCTATTTTTCAGTTTGAAAGGATGCATACAGTAGTTGCATGTTTCAGGAGTGTCGTAAGGCACCCTAATTAAATTTAGCTGGTAGCTAATCTAGGTTTGTTTTAACTGCTAATACTTTTATTGCTGCATAATCAACAGTTCTCAGATGTTTGCATCTGAAATAGACCTACTTAAATAAAAAGAAACTGTCACTCCTGGTGGCAAGCAATTAAGCCACTTGCTTTCCAACTGGGGACCACAGGTTCATGTCTAGGACCTATGATCCCAGCCAGCTGTGGCAGGACCTGGAGAGCTGGAGGCAGTCTGAAGGATACACTTTCTGCTCTGGGAGGGTCTACTGCTCTCCTCCTGTAATGGTTGCCTCCTCATGGCTCAAGGGAATGGTAGTCATTCTTCAAGGAACCTCCCTTAATCCCACCTCCATCACCTCGACTGATGGTAGAGAGGAGCCTTATGGTGGGAGAACAGAGCTGTCAACACCATGCCCACTCGTCCACTTGAGGGCAGATGGAACGTACAGCTGTAAGGCTATGGTGGCATCTGGAGTCACAGATCATTTCTGTTAAGAGCGGATAGGAGGTGGTGGCATCCAGGAAAAACAGAAAGACAATAAAGATAATAAAAAAAAACAGATCTGAACTTTTACTGAACCAACAAAGATTTAGGAAAATGTGAAAAATGCTTTGCTGTGGTGGGGATGTGGAAGAGAACGTAAGGCAGTTGTGATTAAAAAGACTTTGGCAGTGGGCAGCTTTGTGGTGGCTCCTGGTTGGGGTCAGATGGGCCTCATGCCTAATAAACAAGTGCCCAACCAGTGATGCATAGTCTCCAACATAGCCCAGACTGAAATACTGCTTTAGGTGCCCAATCAGCAGCCCTCGGTACCCTAACTTTGCCCCGTCAACATGTATTATTGGTGGCAAAAACACTGCTTGCCAAGATTAGGAGAGGGAAACCCAGATGGTTGCTGGAAGGCCCAGAGCATAGTGCTCAGAGTGGATTAGCAAGAACTGGACCTGTCCTCTGTAGGCCAGTAGCCACCGTGTCTGTGTTTGTCACCAGCTAGTTAAAGAAGCATCTAAGAAAACATTTGAAAACATAATATTTCAGACAATGTTCAGTTTATATGCAATATATTTTCTGTATTTCTCTGTCTTTGGTTCCTTCTTATTGAGGACATTTGACTGTACACAGGGCTTTTGTCTGTTTGACTTCGTGATGTGGCTGCTCATTCCTCTCCTAAAGTCATGGTACTTTGCTTATGATATCACAGCCACATCCTTGTCAGCAGATTGTGATGTCACAAAGGGAAGGATTACGATCTCAAGTGGGAATGAACAGTAGGACTGGACTGACCCTAAGTTTTGGAACCCAGTTTTCATGATAATAAAGAACATGCGAAGATTAGTAAATGATATCTTGTCTAAATGTTATGTTATTCAAAGTTTTCCCACAGGTGTCAGTTGCTGTCTAAAGCTGCTGTACCTGTTAGTTTCTACATTCAGAAATCCGCATGGTTGACATCATCCAGGCATGCATGACAACAAAGTGGCAGAGACAACCTATCAGCACAGCAATTAGTTATTGCATGCGATGCCGGAGAGAATGGTGCATCTCACCTTGCAGAGAGGTATAAACTGTAAAAAATAAAATAATCAAAAAATTTGGAACCCTAACAAAAGATATGCATATGCAACCCATAATTGTTTGTCAATCAAGACACTATTAGATAAAATTTAAGTATCAAGAAATTAAGTATAAAAAGTCGCTATTAGAAACCTATAATGGTGAAACACATGGACACTATGGAATTGAACATGGAAATTATAAGTAACCTGTGATTTTAACTCTTGAAACACAGAAGGATGTGATGAATTCAGCTGGACTTCCCAAGATATTAAAATCACAGATGAAGGCAGTGTTATTATCGATAGCAAGAGAAGACTACTTTCCAGTCATAGCAGTTTGGTAAGTTCAATACACTTGAAGAGCAGTTGATGCCTCTGGAAGGACTTGGAAACATATACACATATGTATACATATTTCAGCCTTTATTTAACGTTTTTCTAACTTTTCCTTTCCCTTCTGCTTTATTATTAAGGTTATTTTCATGAAAACAGGATTTGCATCCTTCAGAATTCATCTGCTGCTGCTTATTTACCTCCTGAGTTTACAGTGCTGTTTGTGATATCAGTCATTTCCACAGCAACAGCTCATGACCTCACAAGCAGAGGATTAAGACTTCAAGTGAAGAATATGCAGCAGGAGCAGATGAACGCTATGGACAAAATTCCTGTGTTCATGTAAGTCTACTCAGTGTAAAGAATAGGGACAAGAAAGCTATAGAAAACATGAAACCTAAGGTGAAATTTCAATTCAGTTCAATGTTTTGTATGATAAGATACAGTACAAACAAGGATGATAAGTCTCACTTACAGTGACATCCTTACAGTTCACACAGTTATATTTTCATTCAGAAGTTGAAATGAATATTAGATAGAGTACAAAATAAGGAAAAGCAAATAATACACTAGATATTAAACACTGTATGTTAATATTATCGCTGAGACCACTCTAAGCTTGTAGAGTGGTCTCATGTGTATTCTTAAGGTATAAGACTCACAATCTAAAGGTGAGTGATTCCATACCTTAAGAATGTGAGACCACTATTACAAACGTAAGAGTGGTCTCCATGGCAAAATTATATATTATTGATCGAGCCTGTCAAGAATATATTTTTTTTTAAACTGTCCTGAATCTGCCCATTTCTTGGGCATTCTAGTATGAGATACTCTTCATGGAATAAGAGTGTCTCACGTGCAGAGAAAAGGAGCACTCTGAATGGTCAGGATCACTCCTTCAATCTATAGTAGCAATAACCCACGATAGGGTGTGCAGTTATTGGGATTATTCAGACACCCCAGGTGCGCTGAGACACGGGCCACAGGCTGAGTGTCCTCACAGCACCTGGGTGTTGATTAATCCCCAATAACCGCACACCCTGGAGTGGGTTATTGCGCTTATAACATGGGCCAAATATGCAGACAAATGTACCAAAACTACTAGAATAACGGGAGAAAAATGGGGACTATTTAGTGTTCTTCCACTAGTTTTGGTCGGAGTACCACAAACGGTGTTCTGCCACAGAAAAATAGTTCAGTTTACTGAGGTTTGTGGTAAACACGCCCACTTACTGGTATCAAGGAGGTGCCGATCTTTTATTGTGGTTTGTACAGCACTGTCAGGTACTGCTGTGGCTGATGGTCTTATTATGTCCTTTGTATGCTTTTTCTGTTACTACATTGTCTGTGTCTACTCTTCTTAAAATACCCTGGGTTGTACATTATTAAAGTCAGACAACGATAGTGCTGCCAGTCATAGCTCTGTCCCATCCTGCTACTATTGCACACAATATCTATGCGACTGACACAGACAAAGATAAAACATGACCACGCTACTTGCTACTGCTGCTTCTGCTTCCAGTGTGTTCTGACTTACGGTGCACCAAAGAGCAGCTTGTGCATTTCTCTGCGATTCTCATTACATGTCCGTGACATGGCTCACTCACTGTGTCTCGCTATCTTGCTGGCATGTTTTCATGTTTCTGTTGCTGCCATGGTTATACACCACAATGGAAGGCATGCGCTGTGACATCAATGGGTAAAACAAAAGGTAGTACAGCAGAAAGGGTGGCGATCTGGGACCACAGCGGAGGGGGGCCAGGTTTGTTACGGTACATGTACATTTTCCCTGTGATTTTATTTGTGCCTTGTGCATTTCTAACTACTTTTCTCACACTGTTTTACATGTCTCAAAAACTGAATCATGCGGTGTACGAGTGCTCCGACTGGATGTGTGTGCAGACATACCATTCTGCAAATGTTATGCTTTTCTCTAATTCTACTGAAAGTCAGTTTGAATTGTGCAAATAAGCACTTTTTAGTGCGATTGTCAGTGTCCTTCAGGTGGGTGGGGTGGGTAGATACGGTGTCGGTGGCGGAGCTAGAGGGGGCCTGGGGGCAGTTGCCCTACTGGCTGCCTCAGTGTAGCGCAATTTCAAAATGGCCACTGCTCAGAATTTTACTGCAGCTTGGAATTAGTTGTATGATGCCTTCGGTTGTGCTTGGGCACCTTTTCACCACTTGCAGCTACATTGCTTATCAGTAATTAATGAATGGTCAGGTGATTGACATTGACCAGTCATTTTACTGATATATATAGGTGTCCATGTTATAATAGACATTAATGCTCCACAACATAACTAGCAGTGGCACACACATTAATGTTCCTTCTGTGTCAAATCTGTTTAATTATTATGTTTTACAAAGTTTTCTAGAGGCACCAGCTTCTTTTTAAACCAACTTTTACATAGTAACACAGTACTGTTGTGGCAAAATGAGTTAGGATCCATCATGCCCCCGCCAATTAATGGAGATGCAGCAGGCTCTGCGCACTAAATGTTGAGGCATTCACTTAGCTCAATGGTGATCTGGGTTCATGCCAGGATGACAGGAACAAAGGCCAGTTGGGGAGAATGAATGAGGATGCTCTTCTCCTGAGGGCGGGTGGAGCAGTGTACCACTTGGAAGTGACTCCTGGTGGTGGTGCTCTAAGAGACACCAATTGGCATCACATCCTGGATGCCAGCAGAGGTGTGCTCCACAAAAGGAGGGACTGAAGATGGAGAAAGGACAAAAATGGCCATGGGGCATGACATTTGACAGCCTTCGGTACTACCACACCACCTGGGCCCTGTGCACTCTGCTGCAGCCCCTTTGGCTGACACCCCAGGTCGATCAGTGCTATTCTACTCCCATAACTTGCCAGTGAAGGCCCACCAAAGAGAGTGGGAACTGCAGAACTTGCAAGCTTACTGGAGGACTCAAGGAGCCTCAAAACCATAGAAAATACTTTAGAAACAGTCTACCTGACTTCTGAGGAATATGTGATTGTAATCTAAAGTAACAATTTGTTGAGCCCCTGGATACTAACTGTAAAAATAGCTCAGATCTTTTTCATTTAATACTGCTACTAGGTTTTTCCAGAGTGCAGTGTAATACCAAGATTTTTGTTCTACTAGATATTGTTTATAACTGTACCTTTTCTGAATAAGCAGCTGTATTCTGTTGGCTGTTTCCTCGCTGACCTTATATGGTGTATTAAGTGATACAACCTGTGCACTAGAGCTGATTTTCTAAGTTAGAAATCTTTCCACTGTACTACACTTCTTTTTATACAATCAAGTAAACAGTTTCATGGTCAAACAATGTGATACAACAAAAACTGCAGAAGGAAAAGAAGATCTTAAATAAACTTATAATCTACAGTATATTAGGTTTCTTTTTACTAGGAGCATAGGATGATTTTAAGTAAAGGATGTCTGATTCCTCCCTGTGTTCACCCTCTTTGGACTGAAAGTGTTTTGAAACGCATATGGCTTGGAACAGTGTTCCACATGACAAGCTTTAACTTGCTGAAGCCACCTGTGTCCCTTTATGGGACTGTAAATCAACTGTTTTCTTTTCAGTTATTTTTTTTTTCTACTCGGTTTCACCCGCCTGTCCTCGTGTCCTTGGCGGAGCGCACGCGTGTGATGCATGCACATGCCGCGCAACCAACTATTTTAATTGTAAACATGATTTAAAAGGTTTATAACCAACCACTTTCATTGTAAACATTACCTTTTTCCCTCATGTAGGTTATTATTGTTTTTAAGAAAACAAGAAACCACACACTCAAGGACCGAAACAGCACACACTGGTAAGGTGCTGAGAATATTTCATTGCTGAAGTGCCATTATGGGCCATTACAGGGTGTAACACTCAACATTTTGCTGATTGCTACTTCTTATCTTCGTCACGCCTAGCAACAAAATATTCTCAGCACCTTACCAGCGGTGCTGTGTCAGTCCTAGAGTATGCAGTTTCTTGTTTTCTGTTACCAGTCCGCTATCACAAGCACCAGGTTCCTAGCTGTGACTTTGTTGTTGTTTTTCTTATTATTGGTTTTAGTGTCTCTTGCACCCAGTATGATAAAAACATCAAACGTCAGTGTGTCAGGGCTGCCCGACAGTCGTGCCATTGAGCTGGGTTCAGGAGTGGATGCAGAAAGTGGGTAATCAGTGGGCAGTGTTCTGCAGATGGTAGCACCTCCCAGCCTGGGGAAGGTTGGTTCCATAGTCAGCCCCAGTGACATCCAGTTGAAGGCCAGTGAGCTTGCTTTACTGCTGGGCTTATGATGTACATGGAGGCGGACAGAGGCTGTACATAACATGTGGAGTCAGAGAAAGCAGAAATATCAGGCTAATTGGTGGCTGAAGAAGCAAGAAAGCAGCATCACTGGAAGAACTGTTGGGGTGCAGGATCGGGCAGCAAGATCAGCAAGTAAAGAGAAACAAGGAACTGCACTCATGTGACAGTAAATCACAAGCCGTGATCCAGTATCCACATAAAGGAGTTTATTCACTCACGTTACAGGACCCACTTGCCCCAATGGTGGCAGCCAGTGTCAAGGCTAGTACACTGAAACCCCATGTCCTCTACTCCTTACATACAGGTCCTGTACACCCAGGGAGGTGAAGCATCTTCAAGAGGTATCCTGCCACATGGAAGCCACTGCTGAAGGCAAAAGTAGAGCAGGTAAGGTAGGATGGCAGGGTTGGTGGACGATTGGCAGAAAGTCTGATGTAGAGTATCCAGGTTCCAGGCAGGTAGATAAAACCTATAGGAAAAGCTTCTCTGCCTGTAAATATTTATTGGGCATAACATTGCTTTATTTATTATCTGTTGGCAGGCTACAAATGATAACCAGCTGTCTGAACTATATCTCAAGCTGTCCAGGCTGGAGCAGGAGACTGAACTGCTAAGAGACATTAATAGAGCTTTAAAAGAAGAAAACATATATCTGAAGAATCTGCAAAAGAAATCCAACACAGTGAGACATGAATGTTAGTATATCTGCATTTATCAAGTGGGAGCTGACCAATTCAGCCTCCTCATTGGTTGAGACCTGGTCACATGAGGCCATGCTATCCTATGTATAACAAGCTCTGAAAGGCATGTTATCTGTGATATAAACAGAGCTCCAAGATCATTATGCAAATGACACAACCACAACATCCAATCACATCACAGACCCCCATCCTTCACTTCCATGTAACCAACCCACTCCCACCACTAAAAGACAAAAATCTACCACAAAAGCAAACTGCAAAACACACAACAAAGAATACCACAAACAATATAAAAAGCCACATGCCACATTGTAAACAAGCAAAACTACAGTTAAAAGCTGAAAACATAAAAATGAGTCCCAGGTGATATGGGACAGGGCACTGGGTGATGAAATGAAAAGGCATCAGCAAAAGGGTGACATGGTGCTAATGGGAGATCTCAACTGACTGATGTGGACTGGGTGATCATGGTGATCAAGAGTACTGGAGTTCAACATTTGTATAGGTGCTACAGGATTGTTTTCGTGGGGCGAGGAACCTATGGGAGAGGGAGCTAGCTTGGATCTAGTACTGTCCAATGGATAGATCATCAAGGATGTCAGAGAGATGGAACGCTGGGTCCAGTGACCACAATTCAGTGTGGTTTCACATAGCCCTGAGGCCCACCACTCCAACTCTAAAACAAGGTTCTAGACTTGAAGGGCAGACTCTGGGAAGATGAGGGAGTTTCTAGGAAAAGATCAGCAGAGGTAGTAAGGGCAGAAGGGGTAGATGCAAAATGGGAACTCATCAAGAGGGGGATAATGGAAGTAACTGATACCTGTATAAAGCATGTAAGAAAGGATATTAAATATAAAAAGGATGTGGTTCTCATAAAGGGTTGGGGAGGAAAGTAGAGCAAAATGAGCAGCATTCCATGGGGGGCAGAAGGAGATCAACAGGAAAGCTTAAAGAGGATAATAGTATAGTCAAGAAGGCTAATATGGATACAGAGCTGAGTAATGCGGAAGGGGTTATGAAGGGAGAAAGAAAACTACTTACCATAGTAATATTGTTTCTTCTAGGGATACCTCAATATTCTTGACTATAGCAGTATTGCCAGCTGTGTTCAGCTGCCCCAGAGGTGGTAGCAGTGCTAATGAAAGTAGTTTAAGACTTCTGCCTGTAGGTGCTGCTACTAGAGAGTCAGATTCATTTTGAAGCCTAAGGGCAAAAGGCCCCAATCCCTAACCCTGTTCATGAGTAGTAGAAAAAACTGGAAAAGAAACAAAAGGTAAAAACAAATCACCTATAGGCAAATGACATGTTTAACTGTGACACAGCACACCAAATACACCTCTCAGTAAGAATTTGGCCTATGATAAGGACTGCAGAACTGTTAATAGTCAGATTATCTGAGGAAGGATGAGCAGGAGGTCAAGAATACTGAGAGATCCCTGGAAGAAACAATATTACTATGGTAAGTAAGTTTTTCTTCTCACTCTAGAATCCTCAGCATGCTTAACTATAGAGAATACAAAGCTATGTAGTTGGGAGGAGGGAACAGAACCTACTTTGGAAACAGGTTCTCAGGACTGCAGTGCCAAATATGGCATCTGATCTAGACTGTACATCCAGGCAGTAGTGCTTTGTTAAGGTCTGTACAGTCTTCCAAGTAGCTGTGTCGCCGACACAGGTCAAGAAGCACAGGAAAACCAGGAACAGTTTCAAATTGCAAATAGAATTCTATTTTTTTCCAATAACAGTAAAATAAAAAATATTTTTTCAGTATAACTATTTACAAAGGCAGTACAAACACAGAAAACAAAGTCCTTCTTCAGAGAATATCCCTTAACTCAAGTTTCAGTCTCTCGCCCTTGTAAAACATTGCTGCTCTTTTATAACAAGTCTTTTCAGGGAGCTTGTTATGAGATAGTGTTTTTCACAGAATATTCTTGTCAGTTTACATAATGTTCTTGTCAGTTTCACTACAGGTGCAGCAAAAAGAACATAGTGACCCAGAATTGACCTCTTGTTGACAGCTCTTGAAATATTTTTCAAATCAGCATCTCAGGTTAACCCTCGAATTCCAGTTTTGCAGTCATTTCAACAGTATAACTATATACAGTTTTAAACAAAGGGATCCCAGTATCAGTGACATTTCCACATAAAGATGCACATATAGTTTTATACTGCAGATATGCAAGGGGAAGAAAAGACAGAAATAGCAAGGAAGGCAGAGATAGCTAGAGGCGGAAACTTGCAAAACTGTTGGAGTGATGAGTTCTTAGGTTTCACCAGAAAATTTGGTTGCACAATCAGACAGACCAGTGACAGAAGCTAAGAGGAGAGGATAGAACAGACCCTTGTGTCCAAACTCTTTCTACATAACAAACGTAGCAGGGTCTTATTCAACCCTGTCACAAGCTGCCTGCAAATATCAAGTAAAGGTATGTCTCTTTGAGTTGCCACTGAGGCTTTGGTGCCCCTAGTGAAGTGAGCCCTGAGACCTTGGGGTGGCTGTCTGCCAGCCTTACTGTAACAGAACTGAATGCAAGAGACTATCCAGTGAGAGATAGTTCCTTAGACCTGTCCACACATACCGTTACGCAGAGTGCAACTATTACAGAGTCTGACAAAATGGTGCACATCCACATTGGTAACGGTACCTGATCTGTTAAGCTCCGATCTCGAGACCTGTTTGAAGGTAGTCTCGAGATCAGAAACAGGAATGTTTGGCAGCAAAAGCGATAAAGGTATGTGCACGCAACAGTGCGGATGGGTGAGGGCATGATGTTGAATCCTCGTCTTCCATGGCTGCGTATCCCATGAGGAAGCACGGCACCCGACCCTCCATTTATTATTTAAAATAGACATACCCACCCTGATCCTATAACAGCAGTCCCCAAATCCTGACCTGCTTCCAGACCATAAACATCCCAGAACTCAGCCTGCATTTTGTTCAGCTACAGTACCCTCCACACACCCAGCTCATCAGTTTTGTGTTAGCTAGGTGATGCGGGCTATGGTGACTTCTGCACCGCAATAACTGTTCAGTGCACATAACAGAACTCATGCAATGCCGTCATGCTCGTTTCTGTTTACTGTAGCCATGGAAACAAGAGGCAGCATGCTGAAATACGTTGAGAAGTGACACAGAATTTGAGAGTATGTATGTCACTTCTAAACACGGATTTAGGTGGCTTTCAGAATCATTTGAAATCGTCGTTGAGGAGCCAAGTGCGGATGCAAAAAGCTGCAGAATGCACCACCACCAGGAAGAACACTGTGATGAGAGTATGGACATGCGGTAACGGTAAGTGTGCAACTGTTACAGAAACCATTACACTCTATGTCAGAGTGTGACAGAGCCTTAGAGGCTGGTCTGCCTTTGTTCACCTCACCATAGGTGAGAAACAGCTGTGTATGAGAGGCACTGAGCTGCTTAGTATGCTCCAGGTAGAAGGTCAGCCCTCATTTAACATCCAGGTTGTGGAGCCTGCATTCACCTGGGATGGACTTGTCTAGAAAAAGACGGAGAGTGAAGGATTGGTTGAGGTGAAATTCAGAGACTACCTTGGGAAGGAATTTCCTTTGAGTTCTGAGAACTACTTTATCACTGTGGGAGAAGATGTAGTTAGGTTCAGTGCAGAGAGCTTGCAGCTCTGAAATCCTCCTGGCAGAAGTTTTGGCCACTAGGAATACTGTTTTCCAAGTGACATAATTTAGATCTGCTGTAGCCATAGGTTCAAAAGGAGCATCCACCAGTTTGGCTATACAGAGGTTCAAGTCCCAGGAAGGGACAGGCCCCTTAAGTGGGGGTTAAAGATGCAGCAGGCCCTTAAAGAATTTTTTTGAAAATGGGAAGAGAAATTATAGATTTCTTTTGCCTGCAGTATTGTATGCTGAAATGGCCGCCAGGTGTACTTTCAGTGATGAGGCCCCAAAGTCTGAGGCCTGCAGGTGTACTAGGTAATCTAGTATGGAGGAGAGCCTAGGTTGCAGGGGGTCAATCTGTCTGTCTGTACACCAGAAAGAGAATCTCTTCCATCTGGAAACAAAGGTCTTTTGGTACTTGTTTTTCAGCTAGTCTAAGGATTCTGAAGACCTGCTCTGAGTACTGGGAGTCAGGGAATCCTAGCTCCTCAACTATCAAGCTTTGAGGCAAAGAGGTTCTATGCTGGGGTATGTTTTCCCCATCTGAGGCAAGGTCAGGAGACTGTGGCTCAGAGGCAGGTGAATGGGCCGCTTGGCTAACAGGGCAAGGAGCAGAGAGTACCATGGTTGTCTTGCCCAGTCTGGAGCCACCAGGATCATTGTTGCCAGCTGTCTCCTGAGCTTGAGGAGCACTCTGAGAATCAGGGGAAAAGGTGGGAAAGCATACAGGAACCTTCCTGTCCAGTTGAAGGACCGAGCATCCATTGGCACTGTGCCCAGTGCTGGAGGCCTGCAGCAGTACAGGGGATCTGATGGTTCTGGTCGGAGGCAAAGAGATCTATCTCTGGAGTGCCCCACCTCCTGAAGACTGTAGCCAGCACTTGTCTGTTTAGGGTCTACTCATGGTGGCCCTGGCTGATGCAGTTCAGAGATCTGCCAGCACGTTGTCCGTGCCTGGCATGTGAATGGCAGTTAGCTGCATGTCTAGGTAGTAAGCCAGAAACCAGATCTTTATGGCTTCTGCGCATAGCTTTGAGGATCTTGTGCCCCTTGTTTGTTGATGTAAAATATGGTGGTGGTGTATCCGTCCTGACTTGGACAGACTGGCATTTGAGTTGGGGAGGGGTGAAGGCTTTATGGCCAGATATACATCTCTGAGTTTGAGAAGGTTTATGTGACCTTTGGATTCCTGGAGGATTATACCCCACTTATGGACTGGTCTGCCAGGTGTGCTTCCCACCCAAAAAGGAGGTGTCTGTAGTGAGCACTCTAAAGGTTTCCTTCT
The DNA here is from genome assembly GCA_016271365.2 of Neoceratodus forsteri. NCBI lineage: Eukaryota > Metazoa > Chordata > Ceratodontiformes > Ceratodontidae > Neoceratodus > Neoceratodus forsteri. Next base: position 94,824,109 of record CM057451.1, read on the forward strand.
GTTGGTATAAAGGAGTGGTCCCTGCCACACCCCAGTTCTCCCACTGGAGACCCGGCTAAAACCCATAGAGAACAGAGGTTAGTGAAATACCCTACCTAGTGTAAGGAAAGAAAGGAGAAAAGGACCAGTGGGAAGGAGGGTAGGAATAACATCTGCTGCAAGAGCTCCTCTCAAAGATCTACTGTTATGGTAAGTTCTCATGAACTGTACTATCGTACTAAGTAGGAGCTCTGCAGCAGGCTACACAATAAGGACTCAGTACCAAGCAGTACTAAAATGATTCCGGATGGACTGGGAGGTGGAAAAACTGAGAAGAAGGAGAGGCTCCAAGACAATTGGCCTTGAAGTACTGCTAACCCAAATCCATCTCTCCAACAGGAAGCAATGTCCAGGCTGTAGTGCTTCACAAGGTGTGCACTGAGCTCCAGCTAGCTGCTGCCCAGATATTTGCCACAGAAACATTTCTAGATGCCGCAAAGAGGCAGAACATCCTTGGTGGAATGACCCTTAACTGAGCCCGGTAAGGGTTTGTTGTACTTATTGTAGCAGAAGTTGATGCAATGGACTAGCCATCGGACAGAGTCTGTTTGTTATGGTGCCCCAGAGTTCTCGGGCAAAGGAAACAAAAAGTTGGTCAGATTTTCTCGAAGTCTGAGTATGGTTAATGTAGTATCTAAGCACTCTATGTACATCCAGAGTGTGAAGTAGAGCCTCCCTTGATTAGAATGATCCGGATAATAAACTGGAAGGTTGATGTCCTGATTAAAGATAAACTGCTACACCACCTTAGGCAGGAACTTAGATTAGTCCTCAAGGACACCCTGTCCTTGTGGAAAATTAAATATGGCTCTTTAGCCATCAGAGCCTGAAGCTTGGAAATCCTCCAGAAGTGACAGCAACTAAAATAACACTTTCCACGACAGAAAGCATAGCTGCAATCCGCGCTTGTTTGAAGGGAGGCAACATAAGCTTTCTAACAAAACAAAAGATCCCAAGGAAGGACGAGGTCTCTAATAAGAGGTTTAAGGTGAAGCATTCCCTCAAAATGTTCGGTCCAGATCCGTCTGGGCAACGATTTGCCATCCACCAGCACATGATAAGCAGAAATTGCTGACAGGTGTACCCTGATGGAGGAATATCAGAGGCCTGAGTCTGACAGGAGAGGAGATACTGAGGACAGCATTCAGAGGGCATAGGAGAGGGTCCAGACCCGATTGGAGACCCACAAGAAAAGTGCTTCCACTTCATGGCATAGCTAGCTCTAGTGGAAGGTTTCCTAGCTGCAACCAAGACCTCGGCCACTCTGGGAGATACTCCAAAACATGCAGTGGCTACGTCTGCAGGTGCCAGGCATGCAGATGTAGGGACCGGAGATCTGGGTGAACCAGCCTGCTCTGCTCTTGGACAGTAAGTGCGAGGACAAGGGCAGGGGAATTGAGATTCCACTGTCAGCTGCTGCAGTAGCTGGAACCATATCTGACGAGGCCAAAGCAAAGCTACAAGAATCAACTCTGCTCCTTCCACTTGGAGTTTGAGCAGAACCCTTCACAGTAGAGGAAAGGCATACAGAAACCTCCCTGTCTAACAGAGAGACAATGCGGCTCACTAGAAAACACCAGGCCGTGATCAGCGAGCAGAAACTGGGCAGTTTTGTGCTGCAACGGGATGTGAAGAGATTCAGCTCTGGACGCACCCATCTTTGGAAGAGGTTGTCCACTACAGACTGCAGGAGTCCCATTCATGAGTCTTTGACTGAGACCAGCTTAGGGTGTCGGCCAAGGCATTTTGGACCCATGGAACATGCACTGCGGTGAGCAGTAGGCCATGCGCTATGGCCTAGAACCACACTCATATCCTCCTGACAAAGGGGATAGGAGTGAGATCCCCATTTGTTGATGTAGTAAATGACTGACATGTTGTCTGTCTGTACCAACAGAGGGCCTGAATGAAGATTCAGAAGAAATGCTTGTAGGGCGAAAGAACCTCCCTCATCTCCAGAATATTGATGTGAAGTGTCAGTTCTAAAGAAGACCATGCACCGTGAGTCTGATGGTTCTGAAATGAGCTCCCAACCCAGGCCGAGGCATTGGTTGTGAGAACCTGTAAAGGAGCTTCTCTGAAAAGAGACTCTGGACTCTAGATTCTGTGTAGACAGCCACCAAGAGAGAGTCTGTCTCACTGCATTGGAGATCGAGACTGACTGATTAAGATCATCTTCCCTCTGATCCTACTTTACTCTGAGAGTCCGCTGAGGAACCCTCATAAAGAGACGGTTGAGGGAACAGTCACTATGGCCATGGCCATATGGCCTAGAGCTGGAGCATGGTCCGCTGCTGGGGCCGGGTGAGCAGCTGAGACTTTGTGGCCAAACAGCAGAGTCGTACTGCCCTGTCTGGCAGGAGGAAGGCCTTCCTTGTTCCATGTCTAGGATTGCCCCTATGTACTATAACCTCTGACATGGTGTTGGGAATGACTTAGCCATGTTTAGGGTTATCCCCAGGGAGCTGAACAGGCTGAAGGTGTTCTCTAAGATGCCAGAAGCCGATTCTTTGTGGTGGCTGTCAGAAGGCAGCCATCAAAATAGGGTAAACTAAATGTCTCTGTCTCCTTAAGGCTGCTGCCACTACCACTCAGGGCGCCAGAACACATGAGGTGCCGAGGAAAGGCTGAAGGGCAAGATCTGAACTGGAAGTGCCTTCCCTGAAAGGAGAACCTCAGGAACCCTGTGAACTGGAAGTACCAAATATGGAGGTAGGCATCTTGCATGTCCAGGGAGCAGAGCTAGTCCCCTTGATGCAACTTGGGAAGAATGCCCGGCAAATTGACCATCCTGAACCTCTTGTACTCTGTGTAGTTGTTCAAGAGGCTCAGGTCCAGTATCAGGCGAAGATCCCCTGTCTTCTTGGGAACCAGGAAGAATGGGAGTAGAACCCTTCCTCCACTGTGGGGCTGGAACGGGTTCTATTGCCTTCTTGTCTAGTAGGGACTGTACCATCTCCCAAATGAGCTCGGTGTGGGAGGGGAGAGGTCGCTTGGACCGGGATTGTCCAGGGGCATCTGTAGAAACTTTAGCGCATGACCCTCTCTATCAACTGGAAGACCCACTCATCATTGGTGATGGAGGTCCATCCATTGAGGTAAAGCAAGAACTGACCCTCTACTACCTCTGCCCTGGACTTGGCAAGTGGCATGGGGCCAGGCAAGGAGTCAGGCATGAGAGCCTGGGATGGGCAGGGAGACCTGGAGGGTTTGGTGTTCCTAGGTCCCTGTGCTCCACCGGGTTGAGAGGAGCTTTACAGCGAAAGTTGGTTCTCTGTTGCTGTCCTTTAGGCTTCTTCCCTCACTGGTGACAAAACTGACAGTGTTTGCCAGAGATCTGATCAGATCTGTACAACTGATGCACAGACTGAATGTCCTTTTTTTGTTAACTTTGTTTATGCACTGTACTCATGGGGAACCTCTCAGGCATCCACCTAACTCGCTGCTCTACCTCGATCCTGAAACTCTCCAACCCCTGGCACCAGCCCAGCGATCCCCAACTCTGAGCCCCCGAGGTAGGGCCACCTTCCTCCCAGGGTGCTCTATCTACAATCTGGTTGGCCAGGCTGGGCTCGCCCAGGGGTGGATGGAGTCCAGCTGATGGAGTGTAGCAGCGGCGGTGATGCCATCGCCTATCCTCATGGATGGGGACTTTCAGCTTTGTTTCCCCTGGGAGGCGAGTGTACAATAGCGTCTGCTGCAGCTGCCCTGCTGATGTCTGCCGCACTCCCTGCCCTTACGATTCTGGCTGGTGATCCTGTAGTACCCCGATCTCCATCGGGGGTCACAAGAACACCGAGTGGCCTCTGGAAACCCTCCCAGGGAGAGGAGGCAGTCCTCGGATGCTCGATCCTCTCCCTCCCCTGACCCCCAGCTCCCGGACTCATTCCGTAACCAGGGTCGCTGGCGTGGCGTGGAGGTGTGGCGTCCAGCACCTCAACCCTCAGCACCACCAGGCCACAGACTGAATAGCCTTACCTGAGTCCTGGAGGTCCGAGACCATCTTCTCAATGTCTGGACCGAATAGCACGAACCATGGAATGCAGCATCAATGATGGCATCCTGAAGGTCCTGCCTAAATCTGGAAACCGGAGCCAAGAGTATCTCCGCATGCAAATCCCATGTGGCTGCTGCCCTGGCTGCCATATCCACAGAATCGTAGGATGACCTCAAGACATGTTTCCCATGTCCAGACTGGACTGAGTACATCTAAGAGTTCCATTTGTGATCAGAATTGGGTTGTCTTTTGCAAGCTCGATTGCCTTGTTCAGAAGGTTTCTGGTACTGCACCATGTGCACCAAAGGTTAATGACGAATGGTGCAGGTAGCCAAAGTACACCTTCCTGTGGAACTGGTCCAATCATTTGGATTCCTTGTCCAGCGGCTGGGAGCTTATGTGCGGGGCTGTTTGGTTCTGCCTTGGGCAGCTGTCAGCATGACCGAGTGTGCCTTGTGCTGTTCCTCAAGGAATGGCTCATTCGTTGTGGTATGATACATCCTGTTCACTTTTTTAGGTATAGAGGGGCCCTAGAAGGTGCCTCCAAGCTGGCCTGGTAGTGTCCTGAAGGGGGCTACCAGGGGTGGTACTAACTAAGGGTTTGGGCTCATTCATACCCAAGAAATGAGCCAGCCTCTTTCTTTCTGGATCAAGATCCTCAGTTTCCCACTGATTCAAGAATTGATGTGACGCACACGTCCAAGAAAGTGGGATCTGTCTGGGGGCAGAGTGAATCCCTGGAGGTCCGGGTGATAAGGGAGGAGAGAAAAACTCCTCTGAGGATTTAGAATAGACAGACAAGGCAGATGACCTAGAGAAAGATCTGGAGTGGGAACAGTGCCTGTTTCTGTGTTTCACCTGGAAGATGATCTAGAATGGTGACTTCGTCGTTCGGGAAGACCTGTTGTCCGATCGGTAGAAGACCTGTCCCTAGGGGCTGACGACCGAGGGGTTCATTTGGGGAGTCTACAGGAGGTTGTGGTGTTGGGACCTGGGATTCCTTGGGAAGGTTGTCTTTTCTTACTGTGGCCCACCAGGAACTGAAAAGGTCCTTGACCTCAGACAGAGACCATGGCAGGGCCATTGGGCCTGGTATCTCAGATCTGTCATTATGTTTTTGGGCAGTGGCCCTGATGGATTCTCGGAGCTAGCTATATGCTTGAGTGATTTTGGTTTCTCCACGTTGGATTGTAGGTGGCTCCGATGCTGACGGCATTCGATTGGCTGACCTGATGTCCAACTGCCTGACATCAGGTGGTCTGTCATCGGGGAGGCATCTCCTTGGCCGTGGCTGTGCCCCTTCTTGTGAAGCTTTGGGATTGTGGGTGGTGGGGAGGACCTCAAAGGTGAGGACATCAGGGTGGAATGTCGGAGTCTGTCGCCAATGCTTTGGAGAGGGACGTCAAGGTGAGACTCTGATGCGAGCGCGCGCTTCCTGTTGTCAGGTCCAGCTGGATGATCCAACAATGAGGAGGAAGCCTTCACCTGATGAGGAGTGGTATGATGGCTGTCACCTGCTCCTTTGGTGGTGGAATCCTGGACTTAGACCGGAGGTATGGCTATAGGGTCTAAGACTAAGGAAGGGCAGGCCCATGCTGAAAACCCCACCTGATGTGTGCATCAATGCCAGGAGTTTCAAGGCCAGCAACCCAGAGGAAGTTTGGGATGGCGGGGAGCAGAGTCCGACCTCCCTTGGAGGGGGGACTGGAGCTGGCTATTTTCCTGTGCGGAGACCTGGATTGGAGTCCAAATGGGTGTCCTTCTCATGATGGTGTTTCCCACTGGACTTCTTTTCCTTCAATTTGTGGGAAGTCCCAGACCCGAAGAAGAAGAGGATCCTGGGCCTGGCAGGGGTCTTTTGTAAGATAGCTAGCTGCTGTTCAAGAAGATAAGTCTTCAGCATTTTCAGTCGACGGATGCCTTCGATGGTCTCCGGGTGCAGCTGAGGCTGCTAAAATATCCCATCAATTACTACTGTCGCCAAGCTGTGAATCAGTTGGAATGGACAGCAATACCTCTATAATGAAGCCCAGGAAGCAGAGAGGTTGATCGCCGTATTGAGTCTGAATTGGCTATGGGTAATGAGGGCTTCTCCTTGGATGAAGACTAGCGCAGCAGACAGCGGCTGGTAATGTACTGTGAGGTTCCGATGGACATAAGAAGGCACTGAGGTTTTGTTTGTACTGTATATTCACTCACTGAGAGTGCCAAACCTTTCTTTGGACATCGTAAACATATGTTGTTACAGTTATTAATGTGTCTCTCTTTAAGAGTCTATAACAGTCTTATGATTTCAGGGTGTGGTAAGGAAATTTTAAGCAGGCCTTATCACTGGCTTGCACCCTCACGATGCTTATAACACTGTTGGCCCTTTGATTTCCCTTTCTTCCCCTGATACAGGTTGGACTCTAATCAAAGAAAAGGACTCTTCTTACAAATAATTATAGGACTTGATAATGTTTGGTACCTCTTTACATGAGATTAAGATTTTTTTAATTTTTTTTTAGTGCTGTTTTGCTTAGTGTATGAAGTTTGGTTTTCCTCCTCGGAGCTTGGGAATATCATTTTTCCTTCAAAATGATTTGTTAACACTACTGAAATCATTTTGACATTAGTCTGCATGATAATAAGGTATATGGGAAACTACTAACCTTTGATTGATTCCCCTTTGGCCTTCCTGGCTATGTGCTCAGTTCTACGCCTGTTTCAATGTTAAATGCTTTGGTATTTCCCCCATGATGTAATGCTGGAGGGGTGTCCTACACTAGTGCTTTATAAGTGAAATGTATAATGCTGAAAACAAAATGTTTATCCTCCTGTGTACAATTGTACTGTAAGTTTATGCTTACAAAATCAATAAATAAAAATAAAAAAAAGTTAAAGCGAAAATGGTGGTCTACTGTTAGCAGCAGGCATCAGTGGAGCCAATGTGAGCGGGAATCGGCGGTGGGAAGAGATCTTGGGTGTGACCAGGGACCGCCCCTTTATACCACTGGTGGGCGCGGGAGGTGGTCAGGCGTCAGGGGCAGTCCCTGCTGGGTACTGCTAGCTAAGAATTTTCTGTGGGTCCTATTGCCTGGCGGCATAGTCCTGTTGGTGTAGCCTGCTGCAAGAGCTCCCACTCAAGTAAGATCCCCAGTGACTCTAGGGTGAACAGAGTGAGTCGTAGGGAGTGCCTGAGCTTCTAAGGAGACTTGTCTACTATAAGCCAGTCATCTAAATAAGGAAAGACAGAGACCCTTGCCTTCTTAAGTGGACTGCAACCACTGCAAGACACTTTGTGAAGACCCTGAGGGCTGAGGACAGGCCGAATGGTAGTACTGCAAACTGGTAATGGCCTGAGAGCAGTCTGAATCTGAGATATTTTCTGTGAGAGGCGTGATTGGGATGTGAAAGTAGGTGTCTCTAAGGTCCAGGGAGGCTAGCCAGGCTCCCTGTTGTAGAGTGGATCACTACTGACAGGGTGATCATTCTGAATTTGGGATTTAGCAGATGTTTGTTTAAGTATCTGAGGTCTAGAATGGGTTGCCAGTCCCCATTTTTTCTTTGGGTGAGAAAATATGTTGAATAGAGGCCCTTCCCACTGGGAGGGAGTACTGTTTCTACTGCATTTGCTTGCAGGAGAAGATTTGACCTCTGATTCCAACAGAATCTTTTCTGTGAGAGTTAAGAGGCTTGAAATTCCTGTTTCCCTCCTGTGTGGGGAATTTCTCGAACTGGCAGGGCAAGCCCTGACCCAACACCTCCAGCATCCACTTGTCTGTGGTGATGGCTTACCACTAGTGGACATAGTAGGTCAGCCTTCCTCCTACTGGCAGAGGGAGGCAACCTGGGCATTCCCGTCACAGGTTTTGTTTGGACTGGGCTTTAGGCGAGGGGCAGGTCAGCAACTTTTGATCCTTCTACTCCTCTGAAGTAACCCTCTCATCTGGGAGTAATCCGTGGGCACAGGCATGGGATAAAAGGTTCTGTGATAGTAACCCTGCCTCTGCCTCCTCTTCCCGGGTCTATAAGAAGTGGAGGCTTTTTTTAGCTGCATTACTCTTGTAGGTGGTTTTGTATTCCTCTACCTTTTCATGTATGCCTCTGTTTTACCCCCAAAAGGGAGAATTGTTCCCATAGGGGAAATCCATATTTAGTATCTTGAGAGTGGCTGGTAGTTCTAACAAAGCAAACCTTCTAAGGCAAATGGCATGGTCCATAGATCTGAAGGCAGTGTCATTGTCATCCACTGCCATATGAAACTGGTACTACGGCCTCCAAGGCAGTTTTAACAGTTTTCCCCAGGTCCTGAGGAATGCTGTCAGGAGCCCTCTGACTGATAGCCAGGACAGAGTTCCACAAAGCCTTTTGGTACTGTTCTGTATATGCCATGTACACAGACAGACAGCAGCAGAGAGGCTGTAGTATAAGACTCCTTGCCAATGGCATCCAGTTTTCTGGACTTTATCAGGAGGCTGAGAAGAAAGAGGCACTTCAGCCTTGTCACATGCTGCAGCCTGTACCATGCCTTCATGGTCAGGATGAGTAGAGAGGTACTCGGCATTATTTTTATCTAGCTGGTACTTTTCTCAATTTTCTTATCCACCCAGGAGAGAGGTGGGATTCTGGAGCAGTTTGAAAGTTGTCTGGTGAAGGGACTTGTGAACTGGAAGAAGCAGCTTCTTGGGAGGAGGGAGACTCATCATGTCAAGAAAGTCTACCTCCTCATCCTCCTCTGTAGTCTCCTGTATGGAGAGATCCAGGTTTCCACCATCTGCTGGATGAAAGTGTAATGGGAGGAAGAATCATCCTGACCATGTGAAAGGGAGCCACATTCCTAGTCAGGGGACACATCAGAGTCTATGCCTCCTCATCTTCATCATTGCCTTCCTCATAATGAAAACCCTGGCCTTGGTCAGGGTCTGTGGAATTGGGAACAGGTATGGAAGGACTGCCTGGGGCACCAAATAAATTGCCCACAGCTTGAAAGGTTTGCTGGCCTGGTGGTGCTGAGGTTGGGCGCTGGGCATACACCTCACGCCACACCGGACCTGGGTTCAGGAATGAGCCAGGGCCACCGGGATCGGCAGGGGAGAGGAATTGAGCATCCGTGGGACAGCCTCCTCCTTCGGGAAGGATCCAGGGTCAGCCCGGCACTGCAGTGGCCCCGCTGGCAAGCCGGGGCACTGCTACGATCAGGGCTCGGGTAGTGAGCATCTGAGCCTACGGTTGACCATCGCTAGATGTCATTGCACGTCCGGGCTCGGGGAGGCGTAACAAAGAAAATCCCTGCCGATGGGGATAGGCAAGGTACCACGGACCCCAGGAAGCCACACTCCAAAGCCGGGCACCTTTCCCTCGTGTCCCCTCTGACCACCTGGCAAATTAGATTGTAGATAGAGCACCCTGGGAGGATAGGGCAGCCCTCACTCGGAGGGTGCAGATCCGAGGTCTGCCAGGGTGGCTCGGGAGAGGAGAAGAGGCTTCAGGCAGGAGGCAGAGCTTTGGTGGTAAGTGGATGCCGGAGAGAGTTCCTCACCAGCGGAGCACCAAACCGAGTTCGAAAAAAAAGCTTGAAAGGTTTGATAAAGTTGCCAGGCCTGTGCCAATTCCTCAGCAGAAGGTATATTTTGTTGCATCACTGGCGTCTCCCTTTGTTCTTCCAGTGGGAGGGACAGTGATATGTTTTCTTTTGTTTCTTTTGGCAGGCACAGAATCAGAAGCCTGCTCAGAAAGTCTCTTTCATTTGGCTTGGTCTGAATTATTTTGTCAGACTTATTCCCTAGAGGGTCCTTAGAGGACCTATCTTTAGCTTTATGCTGAGAGGAGGACCCTCTTCCGAAGGCTTATTAGAAGAGGCAAGCTGAGAAGTCATAATTTCTGGTCTTTTTGCTGTATTCTTCACTGTTATATAGCAAATGTAGTGCAAAGTTCAGAGTTATGATCTGGACCCAAACAACTTAAACAGAGATTGTGGCCATCCGCTCTGGCCATGATTTTAAAATACTTAATGCAATTTTTAAACCTGTAGATCCAGTTCTCTTTTAAGGTCTATCTGACATACCAAAGTCATCAGAAGATTAATTATTATTATCCAAAATAACAAAATATAACAGAAAAGGAAACATGGTTCTCTTAAAAACAAGGAACCAATAAAAACTGCAGTTAAGGTCGGCTGAGTAGCACAGCGGTAGAGTCACCACTTGCCATCCAGATGACCCAGGTTTGTTTCTCGAGCCCGGAACGCCTGGTGCTGGCTGGCGATGCGGGGTTCAGGCATCCATTGGATGCTTCCCACCTCAGGGAGGAGGCACCTCCTTCTGCTGCACGATTGCTCCGCTGGTGATCCAGGAGGAGGGGTTGTCGGTGAAGGAACAAGTGGATCCCTTTGGGGTGACCTTTATGTCGGCATCGCACTCCACTCATCTGGCAGTTGGAAGCAGAGGCATCACATGCCCAGAGAGACGACAGGAGCACCGAAATGGGTGGGGCTCACCTGCCCTTCCGACGGCCCCGATAGGCATCTCGCCAAGGCCACCTCTCAGGACCACGCCTGGGGCGAGAGGAGGAAAAGAAAATAAAATCCCCAGCAGCTCTGGGCAGATGAAACCGCCCTGCCCCCACATACCATGGCAGGATCTCCTCGATTCCTCCCACCTCGCCATTCGACCCCATGGGCTCTGACTGTCCAAGTGAAGCATGTTCCTCCCAGTTTGAGGGGACTGGGGATAAGCCATAAGTTACAGTCGGGTACCCAGAAGGTTGTCAAGCAAAGGCTGGTGTTGGATGGATCATCTGGGACATCACATAATAATAATAATAAACTTTATTTATAATCGCCTTTCAAAGTCAAGGCAGAGTACACGGTTAAAATAATATCACAATAAAACATCATAATAAAATAACCACAACAATTACAGTCAATCCACTTCAACACCATCCCCATATGCCTTATTCCATAGATAAGTCTTCAGTGCTTGTTTAAAACCCCCACAGTCATGCATTCCTGATCCAATGTGGTAGAGAATTCCAGAGGTCGGTTGCCATGAACATGAAAGCCCGGCCCCAGAATATTTTAAACCACCTGAATCTCCAGCAACCCCTCGTTGGCCGAGTGGAGGCGGCTGCTCCGGTGAGGTAAGGATCCAGAAGCTCTTTCAGGTAGTCAGGGCCCAGTCCGTAGGGCTTTATAAGTCAGTAAACCAACTTTAAAGGTGATCCACCACTGAACCGGCAGCCAGTGCAGTTTCCGCAGCACCGTGTAATGTGGGAAGAGCGAGGAATCCCCATCAACAACCAGGCTGTGGAGTTCTGCACCAGCTGTAAGCAGCAGATATCAACCCCTGAAGCCCAAAGTAAAGGGAGTTGCAGTCATCCAAACGCAGGTCACAAAGCGTGGATCAGTGTAGGCAGGTCCCCGGATGGAACAAGGTGCTTGATCCTAGCGATGTTCCTCAGATGGTAAAAGGATAACTTGACGACAGCCGACACCTGTGAACGTAATGTCAGCCAGGTGTCAAGAATCACCCTAGGTCGCACACCTGTTCAGAGATAGGAGCCCAAGATCCCAAGGAATAAACCTATGGGATGATTTGCTCCCCACCCCTATCCAGTGACCAGGATCCACAACCATCACCTCCTTCTTCCCAGAATTCAACTTCAGCCAGCTGGACCTCATCCAACCTTGGATCTTGCCAAGGCAGTTATTAAACATCGAGAGTGCTCCATCCTGGTCTGGTGCAAAGACAGGTAGAGCTGGTATCATCGGCATAACAATGAAACTCCAGCCTGTACAAGTCTTACAATGTCTCTGAGGGAAGCATGTACACCGCAAACAACATGAGAGACAGCACTGAGCCCTGAGGTACCCCACAGGACAGAGAGATAGGGTGGAAGGCTTGGACAGGTGGAAGGAGGTCCCGCAGCTGGGAGGCGAAAATGGGTACAAAACAGAAAAAAACTGAAGTTAAAATATCGAAAATAGAGAATTTTACCACAGAAAGAGATTTTCTAGTCAGAAATAAAGCGGGGAACTGAGTGAAAACCCCTGTCAGGGGAAGATTTCTGATGCCTGGGAATAGATGGAACTGAGAAAAACAACAATAGTGGAAAACCACTAAAGGCTGCAGAAACTACAGAAATAAAACAACTTTAAAGAAAATAAATTTCTTTAGCGATGAGAAATAGAGAGCTCCAGGGCCAGCTTGTTCCAGTAGGCAGAAAATGAATCTGACTCTCTAGCAGCACCACCTGTAGGCAGCAGTCTTAAACCGCTTTCTGATTGGCTAATGCCCGGCCATCATTAGCTTAGGCACCACCACCGCTGAAGCAGCTGAACATAGCTAGCAATATTGGTATAGTCAAGCATACTGAGGGATTTCTGGGTGGGAAAGCCTACTTTCATTTTTTTAAGGAAAAGAGAAAATGAAAGAGGGAACAGTCAGATTGAGATGTGGGGAATGAGTGGAAGAAGACAGCAAAAAGCAGATATTCTGAATGAATATTTTTCCAGTCTTTACAGTAGAGGAAGGTGGGCATCTCCCAGAGTGTGGGATTCAGGCCCTAGGAGTGAAGAGACAAAGGCCAGAGGTGGGACTGGTATCAGAGGAGATGGTGCTTAAGGACTCAAGACCATGAAAGTGAATAAATCACCGGACCAAGGCATGCATCCTAATGTACTGTGGGATGGGAGGAGTCTGGTGACACCACTGGCTGTTCTATTTAGTTGCTCCTAGCAACAGGGTGGTGCTAGTGGACTGGAGGGTGGCTAATGTAGTGCCACTCCACAAAAGTGAAGACAGAGATGATCACAGTAACTACAGGCCAGTTAGTCTGACCTCGAAAGTAGGGACTCTGCTGGAGGCCATCATAAAAGAGCTCCTAGTAGAATTGCTGGTAGCAACCAGGCAACAGGACAAATGGGGCAGCATGGGTCTGTGCCAGGCAGACTGTGCCAGATTAACCGGAACAACTTTATAATAGAGTAACAATGATGAAGGCTAGGATCCAGGCAGTAGATGTGCTGTATCTGGACTACAGGAGGCCTTGGATTCTGTACCACACACAAGGCTGGTTAAAAGTTACAGGGCCTGGGAGGGAGAAAACTCACCAGATGGATAAGGAACTGGTTAGGGTGCAAGACCTAGAAGATGGTAGCACTTTTACAAGTCTAAACATTCCATTGCTTAGCCTTAATACAAAATGGTCACCTCAGAAGGACCGAATTAACAGCCAGTTCTCTGGGGTCAGAACTCATGGGTGGAGTGCTCCAGAGATCGGTCCTGGACCTTTGTTGTTCAATATTTTCTTCTGTGACATAGGGAGGGTATCCAGAACAAGATCTGTCTCTTTGCAGAAGACGCCAAGATCTGCAGGAGAACAAAAAAACAAAAACAGATTGCTGGATGAGTGAAGGCAGTTCAAATCTCTGAGGAGAGGGACCTGGGGTCACTATCAGCAACATCCTCAAGTCTTTGGTCCAATGCAATATGGCATATGGGAAGGCAAGTAGGATGCTGGGCATTCACTAGCAGGAGGAAAGAGAGGAAGCGGCCTGTTCGGGGCCCTGGTGAGGCCACAGTTGGAGTACTGTGCACAGTTCTGGAGTCCCTACCTAAGCCAGACAGAGACCACTTGAGAGGATCCAGAGGAGGGCTACAAAAATTATCCACGGGCAGCAAGGGAAGATGTACTAGGAGTGTCTGGAGTGTTTCAGCATGAACTCTAGAGGTCAGGAGAGAGGGGACATGATAAAGACTTGCCAGTCCTTGATATTACTGGCACTTATGTAACCATGTATTGCCCTCGATGTGTTCCCATGATATGTATATCCCTGTCCTTGAAGATCATGTTCTGTACTGTTCTTGCCTCCATGTGTACCCATGATATGTATACCCTGTCCTTGATGATCATGTTCTGTACTGTTCTTGCCTCGATGTGTACCCATGATATGTATACCCTGTCCTTGATGATCATGTTCTGTACTGTTCTTGCCTCGATGTGTTCCCATGATATGTATACCCTGTCCTTGAAGACCATGTTCTGTACTGTTCTCCTTATGTAACAAGTTCAAATGTAATCCCACCCAACTATGTACATTATCTGTATTGCTCTACTTCTAAATTCAACTTTGTATGTATACCTGCCTCCACTGTAACCCCTCCCCCAGGTCGCACCATGAGACCAGCATCTTTTGATCAGTGTGCCTTACTGGTGAAACATTTTCAATAAATAAATAAATATGAATAAACATGGTAGACTGCAGTGACAACATATAAAAGCACTGGGACCATAGTAACCCCTAGGTGGTCTCATCCCAAGGCTACTACCCCTGCCTGCTTGGCTAGTTGCAGTTAAGGGGCCTAGATTCTGATCACGGTGCCTCCACCCAGTGGTCAGGGTTGGTAGTGGTCAAGCTGACCTGTGCACAGCCCTCTGGGACACTGTAACCCCTTTTCTCCTTCTAGTGGCCCGAACAGTACACACACAATCACTTTCACAATGACCCTTATTCACCAGGCAATTACCCACACTGTTTGCACTTATCACCAGGGCTGGTTCCTCTAGCTTGACCCTGGGGACCCCTGTAAAACAAAATTAAGCACAGCAAATAACAACAGTACAGTACTCTTGGCACAAACTGGAACCACAGTCAGGTTAAATGCAAACAAAGTTAAATCTGATTTATTTAGGGACTTGAACAAGGGAGGGGCATAGTCAGGTTGAATTGCTTAAAAGCTATATTAATCAGACAGTTATGCATGCAGTTCAGAGTCCTACACAGTCACACACTCTGGGTACCCAGGTAGGAAAACGGTGGGCTAGCCAGGAACATTGCAGCTGGTTGGGTCCCTGTGATGGAAGAAAGCAACATGCACAACACACACTATTTGTAATCTGGAGCCAGAGGGCTCAGTTCATGAAAGAAAAGGCAACAAGACAATCAGATGACAACACTTTTAGATTTAGCTGTTGTTGTAGGGAGCTACCCTGATGTTTACTCACAATACCCAATACTGGACACAGGCAGGACGAAATTGAGACTGCAGGCTGTTGATCTGGAGTGCCGGAGAAGCAGAGCCCACACGAATCACCGAGGCATTGTTTCTGTTCAAGGTGTTGAGCAGGGGCTGATCCTCAGGCTGGTCTCGTCTATAACTTTCTCTCGTAGCAGGTATTTTGGCTGGGCCAGTGCAGCAGGTCCCAGGCAAATGGAAATGGATGGATTCAATCTGTGGAGCTGGATACAGCCTCCAGCAAGCAAAACACAGTTCAGACACACGATGGGGAACCAAATCACGACCCACTATAAGCACACAGCACATTCACATGTAAGGAAATTCTACTGTACCAGGCAAATGGCTCTCGTCTAATTACAGAGTCTCTGCACAATCCAGGAGTTCAGAGGTAGCTGGAAGTCCTGACAGGCCGATCACATTCAGCAAATCTTCAGTCTTCTTCAGGTTAAAGCCTGGTCACAGTTCAGTGGCTTAATTCGCTCTCCCAGTTCAGACTCAGTCAAAAGCACAAGTTCCTCTCAGGAACAGCAGGGCGTGCAGGCCAAACTCAGGCCTTTCCACAGTTCTTCCGCACGGATCCACTATGGATTGCTGCTCTAACTATCTCGAGCTGTTACTTCTACTTCCC
Source organism: Neoceratodus forsteri (assembly GCA_016271365.2). Lineage (NCBI taxonomy): Eukaryota > Metazoa > Chordata > Ceratodontiformes > Ceratodontidae > Neoceratodus > Neoceratodus forsteri. The sequence continues at coordinate 94,839,773 of CM057451.1, forward strand.
AACTCAGATCTAACTGTAACTGCAAGCAGTGTGGGACTTTCCCAAGATCCAAAAGGTTTGGTTGGCTGATCTGTCAGTCACAACAAGGGCTCCCTCTCCAGGTTATTTTAGGCGCCATAAGCCCAAAACTACAATTCCCCACCAAGCCCCTGTACATAGGCTCCATTTTAGAGTCCCAATGTACTGATTGGCCCATTCTGCAGTCCAGGACCAAGATGATGGAAACAAACAGAACAGTCCATGCTCCAAAGAAGGCAGGTTAGAACAAACTGGAATATTATTACTACTCTAACAAATGATCAGCAAACAAGTACTCTTGTAGGGGTTCAAGAGAGTAGGATAGGTATAGGCAAGGGGTGAAGCAGAGGATGGTTTACCTGGGGAGGGCTTGGGGATAGAGTAAGAGGGAGGAGACAGGTAGATGGCTACGGTACCTAGTCAGGGTGCTGAAGCACGAGCAGACTTGATAGACCGAGAGGCCTACTCTGTTGGCATCTAGTATGTTAGTATAAGTATCGGTAGCCTGATGCGATACAAAGACATCATTAGGGAATCTGGCTCAGTAAAACCAGTCTGGCGTTTGATTGGATATGGAGTCAGGCAGGTAATAGACTAGATGGACTGCTGTATCTTTATCAGCTGGCAAACTGTATGTATGCAGGCATGTACAGTATGATATACAGTATATATATGTATGTATTCCAGGCATGGGAGGCAATCCTGAGTTGAAAAGAGTGGTTAAAGAGTTAGTAGAACAAAAAAAGGCAGACAGGAGAATGTCACAAACTTTCAGCAGTCAGTTGAAACTGTTTAGCTGCCAAGAATTTTTCTATTTCCTTTTGCTCATTAGAAAGTTTTCTATGTGATAGCATTATGCTAGATGAGTGAGTAGCACCGCCCTGGCAGCTGACATATCTAGTTCTATGCCTCCCACTACATCATCAGCACTGCGACCCTCACTGACATTGATATCATAGTAATATAGAAGTTGTCAGCAGACAAGGACCTACTGACCCACTTAGTCTGCCCTAAATTCTCTACCTCACTGTGCTACTGCAGACCCTACTTGATTTCTGGCCTTACCCCCACCAGCACAGCCCTGTTACTAAGGTCCCCTTGAGTATATCCCATACATGCCTGAATTTGCTATTGTTTTACCACACATCACCTCAGCTGGGAGGCTGTTCCATGTGTCAACACCTTTCTGTGAAGAAGTACTCCTCACATCCCTCTGAGCCTCCCCAGCCTCATATCATGCCCCTTATCCTTGAGCATTTTTTCTATGTAAAATACTACCCTCCTGTACCTTATTAATATCTTTGAGATTTTTGAATGTTTCTATTATGTCTCCCCTTTCCTTCCTTTCCTCTAGAGGGACATATTTAGTTCATGAGCCTTTCCTCGTAGGGCTTCTTTATACAGGCCATGGATGCACCATTTTGTTGCCCTCCTCTGCACACGCTTCACCGACTATATCTTTCCAGAGATGGGGCCTCCAGTACTGGACACAGTACTCCAGGTGGGGTCTCACCATCGATCTATACAGGGATACCACTACCTCCCTCTTTCTGCTGGTGATACCCTTCCCATGCATCCCAGCATTCTACTAGCCATTCCCACTGCCTTAGCACACTGCTCCTCTACCAACTGCGTCATCAGATATGATGATCCCATGTCTTACTTCCTGCCATGTTTGGTGGCCATTGACCGGCGGTGCGAGTAGGTGCGTTAGAGGCCGACAGGGTGGGAGAGGAATGAATGTCTGGAGCACAGCTCTCCTCTCCTCTGCCGGAGACAGTGGGGAACAGAGACCGACATTTGCCTGACATCTAGCGGAGGCTAGGTGTTGGTACACCAGGTCCTGTACAGTGGGCACAGAGGTGGAGCAGCCGATGGGCATGCTGCATGCAGACATGTGTCGGCACGGCCATTGTTGGCACTGCATGCTTCCCTCCACAGGAAAAACCAGAAAAATTGTGGTCCGTCGAGGGCATGATGGCCATCTGTGGCAGGCACTGCCCCTAGAGGCACCACCCAAAACTGGATCCGGTCCTGGTGGGTCGAGTTGGGGCTCCCCACCACCCTGCCACAGAGGGCAAGACATGAGGATAAGAAGGTGAGTGCCCAAAGGTCGGGGACGGGCTGGGTGGACAGCTGAAGGAAGGGGTGACTGGGGCCAGGGAAGGAAAAAAGTAGTAGCAAAATAAGATATGGTGACCCCAAGTCCCTTTCCTGTTTTGTGGTTGCAACCACCCCACCCCCATTTGGTACGTTGTCTGGGATTTTGTGCCCTATGTGCATAATTTTGCATTTTTGGTATTGAAGCCTAGTTGCCAAACATTGGACAAATCTTCCAGCTTATTCAGATCATCCCTCATTCTTTACACCACCACCCCCAACCCGTGTGTCCACTGTCTTGCAGATTTTGTGTCATCCTTGAACAGGCATATCTTCCCTTCCAGCCCCTCTGCGATGTTGCTAATAAAGACATTGAAGAGGACCAGTCCAATGCTGCCCCTGTGGCACCCCACTGGTTGCCATGCCTTCTTCCGAGTGAATACCATTTACCACCACCCTCTGACTCCTGTTACTTAGCCAACTATGTACCAATTTTACTACCTTTGGATCCACCCCAGGGTGCCCAGCTTGTTAACCAGCCTCCTATGTGGAATGGTGTTGAAGGCCTTACTGAAATCCAGGTAGGCCACCTCCACTGCTCCTCCTGATTCACTTTCCTGGTCACCCAGTCAAAGAACTCGATCAGGTTTGTTTGGCAAGATCTCCCTCTTGTGAACCCATGCTGCCTCAGATCCTATAATCCACTGGTCAGAAGGTATTCCCCAGTCCTTTCTTTTAGAAGTGTTTCCATAACTTTGCCCAGCACTGAAGTCAGGCTTACAGGTCTGTAATTTCCTGCCTCCTCCTTATTCCTACTTTTTGTGTGGGACCACATCCACCCTCCTCCAGTACCCTGGGACTTCCCTGTATCCAGTGATAGGTTGAACATGGCCGTCAGAGGTGCAAGTCAGCTCCTCCTTAAGTTCTCTCAGTATCTTGGGGTGAACCCCACTGCCTCATCCACTTTCCGTTGCGCTAGCTCCCTGAGGGCTCTCTCCTCCATAAAAGGGCTACTGTCCACCTCCCTTTCTTTAATGCCCTTTTCCCTATCTGTGGTCCATCCCCTGCCCTTTCCTTCATAAATACTGAGCAAAAAAGTATTTGTTCAGTATGTCAGCTTTCTTCTGATCCTCTTGTATACAGCCCCTCCTTCCCCTTTTAGTCTTACTATTCATGCCTTGTTCTTCCTCTTTTGCTTATATACCTACAGAATGTTTTGTTCCCTTCTTACTGACTTGGCAATGTTCTCCTCCATTTGTGCCTTTGCTCTCTAACTGCTTTTCCTGCTTCCTTTGTTTTCTCCTGAAAATCCTCCTATCCTCTTCCTTCTGTGTTGACTTGTACCTTTTGATCAAGCTTCTTAGCCTTTACTTTCTCTGCTACTTCCTCGGAGATCCATAGCAGTCTCTCTTTCTTCTCTTGCTCTTTTTAACCTACCTAACACAGAGGTTCGTTGCCTCCTCGGTGGCCTTCCTTATTTTTGCCCACTGTTCCTCTACCCCACCATTTTCCCTGTCCCTGCTAGGGTTTCCTGAGCACTCTCCCATTTTCTTAAAATCAGCCCTCCTGAAATCCAGGACCCATGTTTTAGTGTGTTTTAAATTCTGGTGACTGACCTGGCAGCCACTGAGTGGCTCTTGCTGAGCAGCTGTGATGTCACAATCAGTGAGGTCACAGCACTGATGATGTAATGGGAGGAACACAGCTACAGTGAATCGTCAAGCTGCCAGGGTGAGTGCTTTTCCACGCATTACAAACACTACTCTCAGGTAAAAAATATTCTAATTACCCAAAGGAAAAGAAAAGTACCTCAGATATAAAAGGGAATAGCTGACTGTTTTAAAAACAAAGACTGATTTTATGCAGTACAGTAGCTCTTTAAGAACAGTAGTGATAGGATTAACAATAGCTGGCACAGAGGATAAAGTTTGGGGATCAAGATCATCAGGATATAGGAACTTCAGGGAGTCAGGCTACTCATACTCGTGAAACTTCGATAAGTACATAATAAGACATGATAGGGTGTTAGTTCTGCTTGTTTTACCACATACCCAGGGCGTAGTAGGGCATGAGGCCTCGGTTTGAGTGTCTTCAGCCCGGAAGTGTGATAAACCAGCACAACCAATGCCCCAAAGTGTCTTATTGCACTTATAAAATGGGTCCACAGGCAACTTTTAAAAAACAACTCTAAAAGTTTTAAAAGACACCAAAATGTAATAAACTATTGATAAAAATATAAAATTTTGATCCATAGATGGTTTTCACCTGTCAGTCGTCTTCTGTCTTTCTACACATTCAATGCATTGTGTGATTGTTTACCATGGAATACATTAATTCAAAACTCTGCAGTATTCCACTAGTAGATGCTCCCTCCTCTCCCCTCCCCCACACACATGGAATAGTAACATGTAATACATAAATTAAAATTCTGCAGAGTTCCAATGGCCACACACACACAGGCCTCAAGTGGAGCCAGAACCTCAATGTCATCTGTTGCAGGATAAAGAGCAGGGAGTTCCTGGCAAACTGATAATGATAGGACAGGGATTTTTCATGGTTATCTGAGAAACACCATCAATGGAAACTCTCAATAGTACTTGCATTTTTAAATTTATGTGTGTAAGGAGGGGCGGGGCTTATCAGGTGTAAAGATCCTTCCCTTATTTATTTTATTTTGTTTAATTGAATAAACTTTTATTTTAGGGCCTTGTTGGAGGTCTTTCTACAGTATATGAGTAAAAGTGGCAGCCGTGTTTGTGATGGAACTCAGGAATGAGTGAAATCGCTCGTGAATTCTGTATGTGAGTTGTTCAAATTCCAGATCTCACTGCCTGAACATGCTCAAACCTGTGCAGTCGTGGAAAATTAAGATAAGGGTGTCAGAACTTGTTTAGCAGGAAATTTCAACCCATTTTATAAAATACATTTAATGTACTTACAGATAGGCTGCCATACAGTTGACAGCCAGTACATTAAATGCCTTCTTGTATTACCCTCGACCCAGAGTAGTTCTTCTGGAGGTATTAGTAGCTGGACTTTCACGAAGTTCTTGTACTACTAATACACCATAGCTTCATTCAACATGTTCCTAGGGCGACTGAATTCTGTTGGACCATCAGAACTATGCTCTTTGGAGGGACTGAGGAGCAGAGTGCTGCTAGGGTAGCAGCAGGAATACAGAGGAGAAAGAAAAGAAAGCCAAGGAGAGGTCGGGGGCATAAGAAAGTGCTATTAATGTGTGCCTGCTAAATGAGACTTTGTGAACCATTTTGAGGGTGCAAACCCCATATGGGGTCCTATTTATGGAAATGCTAAAACAGCATTACACAAAGAACTGCAGTGCATGGCATTTCCACTTTGAATACATTAAGGGCCTTATGCTCAAAGCCTACACACCAAACTTGTGTGGCTCATAGGCTTCAGTCTGATGATTTGTCATGTAAGGGGACAGGAAGGCTCCCCTGGCATTCATTCTCCCAGACAGACATCTGCGCCCTTCACAGCCCAATGTCATCCCTTCCACAGAACTATATGGGTGGCAAGGCCTGGATATATGTCAGAGGTGCATATAGAATCTGTGGCATTCAAGGATTCATGTCCACATGGTAGCCGGCAGCCTGTAGAACTTATGGCAGAAACACCATATCCTAAATGCTATGTGCTCCACTAGCATGCATTTCTAGGCCAGAGCACCTTTATCCATGGAAGCCATCGTGTGCCTAAACCTCTTGCTTGCCATAGCAGGTTCACAGCCCATGACTGGTCAGTGTTGTTTTTTTTCACACTACTGTTTGCCCCCAGCCGCCACCTTTGACTTGTTCAGGCATTCTTCCCAGCTACCCCAACACTGACTGCCATTCTACCCAACGTCGAGTCAGCGGGGATCCACATGGGGCAGGATAAGAGGGTGCCAGCACCATCATTAATGGCAGCTGGTGTTCATCATTTTATTCCCTGTTTCTCCCCCGCCCCACCCAAGCATCAGACCATGACCCAACAAACCTTGCATGCACCCAACATGTCCCTGTGGAGGAGTAAGAGCCCTGGCCCACTGTAAAAGTTGCTGGTATGGCAGAACCTGGATGCCCATCCCTCCCTGCTGGTGGTACTGCTCTAGCCCCACAAGCTGCCTGGATGACTCCAGAGTCCGCTCCCAAACTTGTGTCACCAGCATGGGAGCTCGTAATACCACCCACTGGGCCAATGGGCAGCCCTGGTCAGTGTTTTTGTTTTGCTGTGTTACAAAATGGCAGCCCTATGGGGATATGGCAGTCCTGGCCATTAGCTGCCATATCCAACGTAACCCTTGCACAAACACACACAAACATACAATAGCAGGCAGGATAAGTTAATGTGATCCACACACAACGTGGTGTAGAGCTTCTTGGGCCAGCAACCAATAATGAAAAGGGCTGTAAGCTTATAGTGTATAATCAGTATAACTTGAGCAACTTTTACAGATGAGAGTAGAGCATCTCAGACCAGCAACCAATAATGGATAGGTTCATAAGCTCCTTGTGTACATTGCTGTAATTTGAGCAACTTTTACAGATTTATTACATTTGTCAAGATTTTACTGCAAAGACATTTTTACAGACTTGTCAGTAGCTAGTTCAGTTGCATGTTAACAGTAGGTTGCAGAAATACCTCAAATAAATGAAGTAAATTGTTTCTCTGAAAAAGGTCAGCACGACTGTACCTACTGGAAAATATTCACACAGCTCCTTAAGATTATAGGACTCAGGAAACATGACCCACATTTTGTCTAGTATTGATACGGTCCATTTATTATTGTTTTTATTCTAGGCTCAGGTTCCAAGCAAGAACCAAAAACGTCTCAAGGAAAAGTAAGTGGCAACAGCACACCGTTTCTCTGTTGCCAAAGCAGCAAGGCCAAAAGACAGCCAGTGGACCAGCTGCAATGCAGAGTTTGCCAAAGCTCTCAAGGTGTTCTACCAAAGCATGACTACGGTACAAGGACAGCTTCTGAGGCTGAGGCGTCACAGACCACCCGTAAGCCATCTATACATTAATATGGCCCTGGAGACCACTCTTATGTTGTAAAAGTGATCTAATAAACATAATCATTGTAACTTCATACTGTATGCACAATTGTCTGAAGGGATACTACTGCAAATGAGCATGCCTCAGTGGATAATTTCCTTAAAACTGGAACTGAATAACCAGGGGTGCACACTGTAATCAGGGGTATACCCTGTTCAGGCTGTATGAGCCATCAATTGGATGGCAGGTAGTATGTTTCACCCTGGTTTTCTCCTCAATTCCTTCCTGCACCCAAGACATGAGTTGTGTCTCTGTCAGCCTCAACATCACAGCATTCCTAGGGTGAGAGGCAAACCCCTGGCCCAGCCTTAGGGGTTACTGTGGCATTGGAGCTCACTGTCACCCCATCTTGACTGAGATGCACTGCTGAGTGTCAGCTACCTTAGCCAGTTCTGACCCCAATGTGGCGACATAACTCCGCTCCTGAATTTGGGTCACCTGTGCGGCAGTGCGATGCTGCCGCTGGTCCATGGGTGACAGGTGAGTAATATTTAAAGCACTTGTGTGGTTGTTACATCTTTTTTTTTTTTAACTCTTTTACCTCCTTCGCTGGTCCCATAGACTTTGCTGCAGTGGGGTGGGGCCGCCTGTTTCCTCGTTATCTGAGATCCTCCTGAACCAGCTGTCTGTTCCCAGGAGCTCTCCTCCAGCTCCACCGACAACCCCGCCCCGGTTCTAAGCTCCTCCCGGGCAGGACTGCCATACTCCCCAGCGCCCTAGCTACAATTTAGAAGAGTGGCCATGGAGAGGAGGAGACACAGCAACCAGCCAGGTAGGAATCCTACTGTGGACGTTTTTAGGCATCCTTGGCCCCGCCTTCACCTGTCTGGGTACCAGGGTTTTCTGTGTTCGATTTTCCCTTGGGGGTGCGGACGTGCGAGGACACCCTGCACATGATGGGCACACTCCACACCCATACATAAGGCATCTGCCATTACCCCTCGTCCCTGTAAAGCTACATAAGTTGAGCCACCCGGGCCACCACCAGGAGCCACTGGAACTGCGTAGACACACCCACCACCGCAGGACAGGAGAACAGTCCTCCAGATGCTCAATCCTCCCTGCCGACCCTTGGTGGCCTGAACTCATTCTGAACCGGGTCGCGTGTGGCGTCCGTGCCTCAACCCTCAGCACCACTGGGCTGGCAGTTGTTGCATGTCTTAATAAGGAGGTTGTTACGTGTCTTCATATGGTGGTTGTTACTTGTGTTAATAAGGCTGTTACATTTGTTATTAAGGTGGTTATTACATGTGTTAATAATGTTGTAATGAGGAGGTTCATAGTATATTCATTAGGTCTTAGTTTGTTATTAAGGTGTTAATAGCACATTACTACAGTGGCAATGGTTAATGGGTACATATCTGTTAAACAGACACCATCAGATATGGGAAATACATGATAATGGACCATATGGGGCAAAATCCCCAACCATGAAAAGACAGACAGATAGGTAGACAGACAGACAGACAGACAGACAGACAGACTGGGTTGTGGATGCATGGAGCGACCTTCCGGAGGAGGTCGTGGAGTCAAAAACAGTGGTGGAATTCAAGCATGCATGGGACAGTCATAAGGCAATTCTAGGGGTGGGGTAGGAAGAAGTAGGCTGCTGGTTAACTAGGATCTGCAGCTTATCCAGTAGGCAGGAAATGGGCAGACTGGGTGGGCCAAGCGGTCCTTATCTGCCGTTAAATTCTTTGTTTCTATACATACATACATACATAGACAGATACATACATACATATGTATGTACATACATACATACATACATATTCTTTATTCTCCCACTAACCAAACCAGCTATGGCCCCATCAGCTCTCCAGCAACTGTCCAGTCTCATAACCCACCCCACACCCTTAGGGTCCTATAACTGCTTCTTGGGTTCCCTGTATGGTTGGGGTTTGGTGGCTGGTGACTCACCAGAGTACTCTGAATTCAGTGTCAGGGAACCCTCATGCTGGGTGGGCAGAGAGCAGTGCTAGGCCCAGATGTACCAGCACTTCACTATGCCAAGCCAAGGGTTTCTCTCTTCCCCATGCCTTAAGATGCCAGCAGTGAACATGCACACTGCAAGCATGCAACATGCAGCGTGCTGAAGCAGAGTGTGCCCTCCTCAGGCCCTCATGACAGTCTGGCTTCACCTGATGGGTCCCAGGTCTTGCAGTGGGAGTAGACAGCAACACTTTCCCAGGAAGTGAGTGTCCTGTGGGAGATTCAGACCTCCTCACCTTGCAGGCCTCCAGTGATCCAGGCTGGTTCCCAAACCTGGGTCACTGGTGTAATGAGTGGCAGGATCCCAATGTGGAAATGGGAGCGCTAAAAAATGGGGTTGTTACATGTTGCTGGGGTTGCCTAAGCCCCACGTGTTAAGTTGCAACATAACAAAATACAGTGTGCACTCAGAGATTGGTAGACTGATTACTCCGCCTTGACAATTGACTCAGTCAGAAATTCATTGCTGATGACAATTTTATTATCCAATACATCACGGAGTATCACTCTGGTTCCAATGAATGCTGCAGTGCTGAAAAGCATCAGTGTCAAATCAGTTTTTGTTGACTGCATCAAGAAACTTCTAGAAAAAGGCACAACATAGAAACACAGAATCTGTTGGCCGAAAAAGGCCTGTTGTCCATTGTGTCTGCCCATTCCTAGCCACAGTAACTAATGTTGATTGAGTTAGCCTTGGTGACTCTTCACACCCCTTCCCCATCCCTTTCTGCTTCAGACTTTACTAAACTCTTATATTGGTCCCATCCTTGTTTGAATCACCCCACTGATTTCGCACAAACCACCTCCTTTGTGCACTGCACTTGAAATTGATGGGATTATATTATCTTCCCACAAACCTCACTCTCTGAAATATATTAAATGAGATGGGGTGGGAGAACAATAACTTACTTTGGAATTTTGGATACAGCAAAGAATTAAGCAATACTACACAAAGGTTGTGGTATCATGAAATACTGTCACAGCCTGGGTATGTTGTGAGGCACTGGGCAACGCCAAGTGCCTTCAGTGCGTATTATTGTAGATATATGGTCCCAGAGTGTTAAGAAACAGCTGATCTTGGTAATTAGTAGAGCTACTGATGGGCAAAGTAGTAGGCGGGCATCATGATCCTAAGAAATTCTGAAAGGATGATTGTATCCAGGAGACCAGAGAATGGTATATGTTAGGATATTTAAAGAAGTGACACAGCTGGGAAAGCCCACATTATAATTGAGATTTTGGAGTAAGGATTTAAATCCCTTAATAGCTGGGCAATTGAGCTTTGAAAAGCCTGACCACAGCTGGCCCTGAGGTTGTAGCCCAGGGCCATGAAATGTTGCTTTGGCAATTGAGGTGGCTATATACTGTACATATGTGTTTTAATGATAAATTGTTCAGAAATGTAGTTCCTTAACATACTTGCTAATAAAACTGTAAATTACTGCCACACTGAAGAGGATCCCTTTTTAAGGTACAAGGGACTGGTATTAGGGGCAGTGGGGTACTTCTAGAGAAACTGGGTGGCGATTTTGAGATGATTAGATTTTTTCAACCAGTGTGGAGTGATGTGGCTGGGATGGCATTGGCCAGGACAGAAGATATGATATATGAGAAGATAATATGTAGAGAATATACAATGGACTGACTCAAAATATGAAATTTATCTTTCAGGTGTGAAGGGCAGAATCCTAACTCATGAGTGTCAGTGCCATGAATGAATTATGAAAGTCCTGCTCACTCAGAAGTGATGACAAGTTGCTATTTTGAGTCAGGCTATTGTATATTGATATATACAACAGTAGTTTACAGGTCATAGCTTTTAAATTGGCAGTATGTTTAAAGATTTTTGCTTTTCTTTGATTTTAACTGATTCCGTGCTGCACTAGGTACTGTGATGTCATCAGCATTGTGGAAGCTGCTCTCTGATTGGTTCAGTATTCCACTGTGATGACAGTAACTTAAAAATATCCACGCTGGCTCATCGGCACAGTGGTTGGATTTCTGCTTGCGATGCCGGCGACCGGGTTCAAGACATCATGGCATGCTGAGCCTCTGGGAGAAAGGAAAAACTCTCCACTGCTCAACCGCATGACAGCCATCTGGTCCCTCCGCCACCATGGATGCCCTGGTCAGGCCCCAGAGACCATCTCAGCAGCACCCGAGGGCCAAGAATTTGCACTGGATAGCCCTCACTGGCACCTATCTCCTCGGAGGAGGAGAACCCATGCAGTGAAGGGTTACACCAGATTACCTCAAGGGTGGCTGCCATCTGAGGTGGTGTACGTGGCAATGGGTGGGGGCACAAGTGAGCAGTGGAGGACAGACCATAGATGGCCCAAAGGAGAGGCCGATGGGGAGACATAGGAGGATAAAATTAGAATACAAAAAAATATCCATTATGACAACAGTAACATCAATATTTTTGATGCATTGCAGTTACTGATGTCACTAACTAAAGATATCTTTTTATCTTGTCATTTTACCCATACTCCTGTTATATATTCAATATATTATAGTGGCTAATAGTGCCCCTATACTATGGTTCAACAGCCAGTTCTATTTTAAACCCCCAAATTTGAATTGTAATAACTTTGCAACCATTTGGCAGATTTGCATGACATTTTGCACGTGCCTTTGGCGACCAAAGATCTCTTGATATGGCAAGTTTCTTTTGGTTGGATGTGTGAGTGCGGAGATATGGATTGTCAAAATGTATCACTTTTGTAAAATTCTTTGTCACACCGCTACACAAAAACAGCTTGGGATTTAGGTCTGAAATGTTCAGGGTATATAGATCTTGGGTCACAGATGTGCCTTTTGAAGGTTTGGTGATAAATATTAATCCATTCCAAAGTTATTACATTTTAAATTTTCCATTATTTCCTATGGGACTAGTTAGATGTCCCATGCAAAAGGATCCTTTATCACAAATGCGGAATTCTTTTTTTACAAATGTGGGATCTTTTGCCACAAATGTAGAATCTTTTTCGTGCTGCTGCCATCTTGTTTTCAGCTAGCGAGGCAAACAAACTTAAATTACAAAAAAAAATACTGGACTTTCAAGAACATCAACAGTTGTGTTTACCTAACAGAATTGGACTCGGGGTCAGTTTTTTTATAACTTATCCAGAAATGTGCTTTTTAATCCACGGAAATCCTTTGCCACAAATCATGGAAAACTTATTCGACAAAACAGGATCCTATTTCGCTATTTGCAAAGAGGATGTTCTTTTCCGCAGATTGCGAAAAGGGATTGTGGAAAAGATTCTTTTGCAATTTGCGAAAAGAATTTCTCAGATAACTGTTTCTTTGTCACTACAGAGCTACAAAGTGGCTTGCTCTTTTGGGCTGAAATTTGCAGGGTACAAAGGCCTTGCCCCACAGAAGTACCTTTGCTGGTTTGGTGAAAATATATTACTTTGCTGTGGAGTACTGCAAGGTTAAATTTAGCTTAGTTTCCCATAAGATAACATTGTAATGGGAGGTTTACCCAGTTCTTTCTTTGTCACTCGCTGTGAAGTAATGGTTTGTAATTTTCTTGTGAAATTTCCAGGATACAGGCGCCTTGGCCCACGATGTGCATTTTGTTTGTTTCGTAAAAATATTTTAATTTGGTGTAGAATTCTATGAGGTTACATTTGCTTAATTTCCCATAGGATAACATTGTAATGGGAGGTGTACAGAGTTGCTTCTTTGACACGCCACTGTAAAGAAACTGCTCAATTTCTTCTGAAATTTTCAGGGTACAGACGGCTTGCCCATCTGATGTGCCTTTTGCTGGTTTCGTGAAAATATATTAATTTGAGTCGAGGTACACAGGTTTCACATTTTCCTGTGCTTTCTATAGGAGAACATTGCAATGTCAGGTGTTTCTTTGGGTCTGCACACTATGGCACTGGAATGCAGGGCCTACACTATGTCAAAATGATGCATGGATGAGGCCCAGCACTCCCACACAGAAATAGGGATACGGCTGCAATATCTCAAACATTCTGGATAGCACCATGCATTCCCAGATGCAAATATGAATACCATTATGGAGTTCTGGGAGCACAGGCCTTATCCATATATGGCGGCAGAGCCCTCCACACACAAATTGGCAGTGGAGTATGGGTGATGGAAGCACAGGAAATAAGGATACAATTACAATCTCTCCAAAATTATGGATGGTTGGGAGTGCAGCGCCCAGAGGGCCCTCGCTCCCACAAGCTAAATAAGCCTTCAATTATACTGTCTCAAAAGTAAGGAAATTCTTTGCAGAAAACTTTGTTTGCCACTCAGCATTCAGGCGACTACTGACAGTCATACTTTCAGCTATACTGATACAGTATTAACAAATTTTTTGTTTGCTTGTTTTTTAACCAGGAGTAGCACACTAAGCTGAAGCTTTTTACAGGTGCGACCTGGGAGCACAGGGAAGTTAAGTGACTTGCTCAGGGTCACACAGTATGCAAGTGGAAGCTGTGGGATTCAAACCAAGGTCTGGTCTGCTGGATGTCACCTGATTTGCAGCTCAGAGCCTTAAACCACTGCTGCTATACTGCCTCCCCAAATGATATTGTAATAGTAAAATACTATTTTGTTTAACACATACTTAAACAAAATTGTATTTTTACAATACATCATTAATACTGTATCAGCATTCTCCCTGCCATGTGAGGTTCTTCAGGGTTCAGTGCTGTCCCCATGTTGTTTGCAGTGTATATGCTGCCCTCAGAGACACTGTAAGATGGTATGGGCTGAGGTTTCACTGTTATGCTGATGATACCAGCTCTACCTGTCTTTGTCCCCGACCAGGATAGAGCTGTCTCTGTATTTAATTCCTGCCTTGCTGAAATCCAGGACTGGATGAATTTGAGCTGGTTAAAGTTGAACTTCAGAAAGGCGGAGGTGATGGTAGTGGACCGGGTCACGGATAGAGGGGTCGTGGGCTGATCAGCCCTCTGGACTTTTCTTGGGGCTTTCAGATCCTGTCCTCTGAACAGGTGCGAAACCTGGGGTAGTGCTCGATGACTGGCTGACTTTACGAGCTCAGGTGTCAGCCGTCGTCAAGACTTCCTTTATCATTTAGGACTATCTCAGGATTAAGCACCTGGTTCTATCCGAGGACTTGCTTATTTTGTTCCATGCTTTTGTGACCTTGCACCTAGATTATTGCAATTCCCTGTACTTAGGGTTGCCTAGGGTTGATATCCGCCGCCTGCAGCTCTTGCAGAGCGGCAGCATGATTGTTGATGGGAGCTTCCCAGTCCTCATATTACACCTGTTCTGTGTGATCTGCACTGGCTGCCGATTAGGTGGTGGATCACCTTTGAAGTCGGTTTACTGACTTATAAAGCCCTACATGGACTGGGCCCTGACTACTTGAAAGAGCTCCTTGTGCCTTACCGCCTGGTGCGACAGGTGCGTTCGGCTGACAAGGAGTTGCTAGAGATTCCGACGGTGTTCTTGAAATCTTCAGGGGCCCATGCATTCGGCATGCGGCCCCAACCCTCTGAATTCTCTACCCCATCAACTTCAGAGTGCACGACTGTGGGGGGTTTAAACAGGCGCTGAAAACCTATTTATGGTGCCATGCTTTTGGTGGCACCGTTTAAACTTTGGATCCTCTGACCATTTTACTGTTTGTTTTGAGTTTTATCATGATCTTTTATCTTTTGTAAAGCGCCTTGATGGCGGAAAGGCGCTTGTGAGAAATTAAATTTATTATTATTATTATTGTTATAGCTGAGATAAAGTGTGACAGTTGACAGTCCGCTGAATGCTGAGTGGCAAAATAAATGCACCATGATAAAGCAGTGATTGCTCACAAAACGTTGAAAATGATGACAGAAAAACTTAATAACAGATATTGGGACCTGTCATAGAATATCATATAATAACAGGTATACCAGGCTAGCAGGGAGCTGTCATAGAATTTTTCATATCAGAACAGCTTCTGTAGCAGGCGTGTGAGACCTGTCACAGACTGTAATAAAAGCTAAATATAGCAGACATGCAGGACTCATCATAGACATGCATTGTGTTACAAGGGGATTTTAAACTGATCTAAAATCCTTACATGGGCAGCCTATCGGCGCCAGCGGTTGGAGTTCCGCTTGTGATGCATGCTACCTGGGTTCGGGAACAGATCTGGGACTTGAGGGCTGGTGGGGAGAAAGATTAAGCATCCCAGGACTGCTCTCCTTCTCTGGGGAGAAGGAGAGTGTGACTGGTGCATGGCGGACCCCTAGACGGAGGCCGGAGGCACTGCAGCAGCCAGCACCAGAATGTAATTTGAGGCGGGGCAGACACTGGCCGTCATTGCACATCCCACCCCTCGCTTACAGGGGAAAATTCAGCCACCTACCACCCAGATGAACATAGAAACATAGACTTTGACAGCAGATAAGGACCGCTTGGCCCATCTAGTCTGCCCCTTTCTCTACCTACAGGATAGGCCACAGATCCTAGTAAACCAACAGCCTATTTCTTCCTACCCCCACAAGAATTGCCTTATGTCTGTCCCATGCATTCTTGAATTCTCCCACGTTTTAGACCCCACAACCTCCTCAGGAAGGCTGTTCCATGCATCCACTACCCTCTCTGTGAAATAATACTTCCTCACATTGCCCCTGAACCGCCCTCCTTCTATCTTTAAATTGTGTCCCCTTGTTCTTGCAAGTCTCTTTTTCTGAAAGATGCTACCCTCTTGGACTTTGTTGATTCCACTGAGGTACTTAAAAGTTTCTATCAGCCCGGCCGGTGGCGCTGAGGCTGAGGTGCTGGAAGCCTCACCTCGCGCTCGCGGCGGCCGGGTTCGGGAGCGGACTCGGGTTGCGAGAGGTCGGCAGGGAGAGGAAGGATCGGCGTCCCAGCGGATGCTCTCCTCCCTCAGGGGTGGGAACCATGAGCGCTGCCGCTCTGCATCACCCTCACAGCCGGTGGAGCACCGGCAGCTGTGAGGGATGGAGGCGGCCCGCCAACGGAGTCGGGAGGGGACGCCGCTGACGCATGAGGGTGTTGACGGCGCTAGCACGCCACCCTCGGGACGACATCCCAAGCGACCGACGTCCTAGGGGCGGGACATAAGGAGAAAACGGAAAACCCCCTGGCAGCCCTAGATGAAGAGCGCCTAAGTCCCCCAGACCACCTGCAGGACAGACCCCGATATGCGAGGAGGAGGAGGACAAGCACTCTAGGCAGATCCCCAAGGCAGGTTGAGGAGGACATGAGCTGTGACGGAAGGAGGGGGCTCCAGGGTAGTAAGGAGATAAAGAAAGAAAGTAAAAAAAAAAAAGTTTCTATCATGTCCCCCTCTCCCTTCTTTCCTCAAGGGTATACATATTAAGCACCTTTAGTCTCTCCTCATACGGCTTCTCTTGCAGACCCTGCACCATTTTAGTTGCCCTCCTCTGGACTACCTCTATCCTGTCTATGTCCTTGGAGATGGGGTCTCCAGAACTGGACACAGTACTCAGATGGGGTCTCACCAACTGTCTGTACAGAGGATAACAACTTCCTGTTTTCTGCTGCTGCCTCTCCTATACATCCCAGTATACCCCAGCCCTCCCTACTGCCTTCTCACATTGCTTGCTATCCTAAGGTCATCTGATATGATTACCCCCAGGTCCCTTTCCTTTTTGTTGTTGTTACTACCTCCCCACCCATTGTGTATTCTTCCCTGGGTTCTTGTTTCCCAGGTGCATTATTTTGCACTTCTTTGCATTGAATCCTAACTGCCATACTTCTGACCATTCCTCCAACCTTGCCAAGTCCTTTTCATCCTTTCCACACTCCTTGTGTATCAACCCTGTTGCAGATCTTTGTGTCATCTGCAAAAGGCATACTTTTCCTTCCAGTCCCTCTGCAATGTCACTGATGAAGACATTAAAAGGACTGGACCCAATACTGAACCTGCGGTACTCCACTAGTAACCCCTCTTTCTTCAGAGTGGACTCCATTTACAATTACCTTCTGTGTCCTGTTGTGCAGCCAATGTTTTACCAGGCTACCACCCTGGGACCCACTCCCAGGCTGGTTAATTTGACTATTAATCTTTTGTGTGGGACTGTCAAATGCCTTGCTAAAGCAGCCTGCCCTCTGCTCTGATGAGCTCCCAGACCAGCTCACTGACCTATCCCAACTGCGGCACTTGAGCCAGTGCCACCACCCGCCCTGGAGGGTGAGCCAGGAGGTATCGAAGTCACGGCTAATGTGGGAGTGGGAGGAGGGTGCCATGACTGAGGCTGAGGAATGCAGCAGATGGCATGAAAAAGCATAATAAATAAAAAAAAAAAACAAAATAAAATCCTTAAATGCACATCGGATGTCATTGGATTTCACAGAACATCTAATATAGTAAGGGGATCTGTCATAGAGCATACATCATATAATGGGTGCTTGGAAATGGTGATAGAATATTGTTGAAATCATTAATGCAGGTAAAGCCAAGGATTCCTGCTACAGGCTCTTAGTTAAGAGCTGGAGATTTAAGGAATGGCACTGTAGGTTCTTGTTTGGATGTAGGGTGCATTAGTATTCAAGCTGCATGCAGGACGGGATTCTCTGTTTGTATCAGTTGTAGCTGATGTAGGTGCATTTGAGATCTCCATGTGCTAGATCCGTACCAGCAAATAAAACAAGGGAATGATGATTGGAGTGGGTGTCACTAGACACCAGGGAATAAAATAATGGGGACGGTGATCGGAGGGTGGGGTGCCACTAGACACCAGGGAATATATATTTTTATTGAGGGGACACTGATCAGTGGGTGGGGGTGCCACTAGACACCAGGGCAAGGTGGCTCACAGCACACAGTGCAGCCAGCAACACAAGTTCAGCTGCGGCTCAGATGTCAAGAAATTCCAGTGTTCTCATACAGAAAACGTGGGGAAGTGCTCCTCTCACTAAACAAGACACCCGTGATTTTGGGTGCCCAGAAAAAGATATTTTGGGCTAACTACGAAAAACAAACATCAGAATCTTAGCTAGGTTCTGGTGTTTGATTTTAAAGAACAACATTTTTATGTATTTTCCATGCTTTTTAGTTTGTGGAAAAAAACAAGATGGTGGCTCACAAAAGGAATTTTCTGGTGAAAAGGTTTGCCCTCACGAAAAGACTCCTTTTTTCGTGGAGGTCAAATCCTGGTCAAACTTTTACCTGTATCCTGGAAAGTGATCTCCCAGTAAAAACAATGGCAACTTAAAATTGAATAACTTTGCAATAGATTAATATTTTTCACCAAGCAAATGCATGGCAGTTTGTTACCAAGCAGTTTCTACGTGCAAATCATACCAGAATTCCACACCATCTGGGTGCAAGGCAGTGTGTAAAAACTGCAAAAATGGTGATTTTAAGGTTTTTGCACCATATGGCTCTCAGAATCTATACATCCAACGGAGCGAAACTTGCTGTGTCAGGAAATCTACCCCTACAGGACAGTGTATACCAAATGTTTTGCAAATCCATTGATTGGTTGCAAAGTTATTAAAAGTGCAAAATTTGAGGTTTAACATTAAACATGCTACTCAACCCTAACTATAGAGGCACAATTGTGCCTCTCTCTATATATAACAGTAATTTATAAGTTATAGCATTTATAGTAGATCTGCAGTTCAAGAGTTTTCTGTTTTTCTTTGATTTTAACAGCTGGATTCAGTGCTGCACAAGACATGGGATGTCATCAGCATTGTCAAAGCTGTTCTTTGATTGGTTCAGTATTCCACTGTGATGATTGTAACCTTAAAAATATTAATTATAAAATTTGTATTTATTTATTTTATTTAACATTTTGGTAACTGGGAAAGGTACACTGAGCTGAGGCTTATTTCCAGGTGCGACCAGGACGGGTAACAAGAACATGCACAGGATTTCAACATACGAATAAATGCAAGTACAAGTATCAGTATAGGCATGGCAGGTTACAGACAGTTTTAAGATACAATTTGGTGTAACGAAAACAGGTTTATACATTTGACTATATAGAAGTACCTAATCAGTGATAAGAAGTCTACAAGTCTTGACTCTAGTTACTGTAGTGTGTAGTTGGGAGGAAGTAAAGAGGCAGGAGCAGTTGGTGGGGGAGGCATAAGTGTTGCCAGTATTAAGTCTGTACTTGATTTTGTTAGTCTGCAGCCCTCTGAAAATGAGCTCCTCCTCCTCGGGATTTCAACATAAACTGGCTCGCCTCTGACACTGGCTCTTACAAAGATGACATCCTAGCAGCAAACCTGACTCAGATGGTAACCTCCCCACCGGAAAAATTACAAAACTGGTACAAGCACCCTTATTGACTGGGTTCTCACAAATCACCCTGACGGATAAAAACATTAAAGTCCTCCCTGACTCCTCAGTGACCACTCCCGGTGTCCTGTACCTGGTCTAATAAATTTCTCAAGCCACCTCCCAAAGTTATAACAAGCAGAGTATTGCCTTATGGGAATCTTATCAAGTTGAAAACCCATCTCCTACAACAGAACTGCACGCCAATCCTTGAATCAACTAATATTAATACCACACTAGAATACTTCATTAAATCTTTCAACTCTGCATCGACTTATACGCTGAGTAAAACGTAAAATCAAAGAGCTATCAAATCCATGGATTACTGCCAAACTACTTGCCGAGCTCAAGGTTCGGGACCACCTCTGGGCAGTTGCCAGAGACACAGGCTCACCTCATGATACCTAAAATACAAGCAGGCCACAGATAGATGTACCTCACAAATTAGGCAAATGAAGAGCGCCTATTTCAAAAATGCCTGAATCCACCTGGGGTGATGGAAGAGCTTTTGGGACAACATCTGAAACATAATGGGTAAACAATCAAAATCGTCACCTACCATTATGAAAGTTGATGGATCCACCACTCTTGACCCAAAGTCTATTGCAGATGCGCTTAATAAGACATTCACAGACCTTAGTGGGGTCCTCCCCAGATTTCTTCTCGGACTTACCTGTGCCTAGCCTAGTATCACAAAACACCCTGAAATGACAAACCACAATTTTACTTCAAGAAAAATCAAAGTGCAGAAGCACACAGAGTATAAGAAGGCCTGCTCCAAATCCAGAACAAGTAGTGACACGCTAGATCTAAAAATCCTGTCTCTCACCCTGGATGAAGTAATTCACCCCTTGCAAAATTCTTAATCTGTCACTTTGCCAAAGTCAATTGCCCAACAAATGGAAATCTGCCATAGTTACGCCAGTGCACAAAGGGGACAAAACCTCAACAGGAAACTATCGACCAATATCAATACTCCTCCCTCTCCAAAGCACTTGAGCGAATAGTGGCAGACCAACTCTCTGATTACCTGGACAAATACAATCTACTCTGTAATCAACAGACGGCTTTGAGAAAGGACATAGTACAGCAACAGCCTACTTGATTTCTCTGGAGAAGTCCCTCCAGCCCTGGACAAAGGGTGCCAAACAGGTGCAGTCTTTATCGATCTTACAAAGCTTTGTACACAGTCCATCATGGCCTACTTACCTCCCTACTTTCTAGCCTAGGCCTGGCTAGAGGTCCTGTGCTTGGTAAAAGTTACCTGTCCAATGGTCACAGGCTGTAAAATCTCTAATGAACTCTCCGACTTCAAACCAGTTCTCTGAGTGTACCACAGGATCAATTCTTGGACCACTCCTCTTTAGCCTGTTCCTTAACTCCCTCCCAGATATCTGCCAGGAGAAAATAATCTTATACGCTGATGATGCTGTAATTCTCTCTTCCCACAAGGATCCAAACTCCCTCACGAAAAAAGCCTGCAACTTGCTTCTCTAGTGTTGAAAGGTGGTTCCTGGATAGTAAACTTGTGCTAAACCACAATAAAACAAAAGCCATGCTCTTCTCCAATCACCAAAACAAAAATAGGCATACCCACTCACCATACAAACCTCTGCTGGAATTACGCTGGACCAAGTAAATACTTTCAAATACCTTGGCATCACTTTTGACCAAGGGCTCACCTTTGCAACCACATTGACAACACTGCGAAAACAGTGAACCAAGCATTGGAATACTATTCCGTAACCGTCAATTTCTAAATCAAGCGCATTGAGAATAGCTATACAGAGTTCCATAATCTCAATCATTGACTATGGCCTTATTATTTATGGCTCAGCTACCTCCACTGCTCTAAGGCGATCTCAATCACTCTAAATAAGGCCTGCCGGCTCCTCACGGGGCTCAAAGACTGACTCACACGCGTGTGATCTGTACTATGAATCAGGCTGGTTGAACCTATCAAATCGTCTTATCTCACCTGCACAATGGCAAAAAATCTATCTTGGGACTGACTCCATTATGTATTCAAACCTACTCCGACTGAATCCTGGCTCACGACCTCCACAGATCTGAACGCCAACCTTTCCTGGTTCCGAGATGCCGGACTGCACAGGGACAAAGATCTTTCGCATACAGGGCCCGACATGGTTCAATGTGCTTAGTCCACCTACTCTATCCTCAACCTCGCTTGAAGCTTTCAAATCCATGCTCTATGCCCACCTCACCACCACTAGCAACTGTGATTGCGCTAGATAAAGACTACTACTCCTCATGTCCATCCTCACATCTGAGGCCTCTTCCTCCTGACAAATGAACCCTCTGGTACCTCTACTACTTCCTGTCTCCCACCCAAACTCACTCCCCCTTTTTCCTGTCCCCTCTCACTTACTCTCGCTCACCACCTTTCCCTCCTCTCTAGCCTCCTTTTGGCACCTAATGATCACCCTCTCCCTGGAAGTTTCCTTAACCTCTAAATTGTCTACTGCTTGAACCTGTTATAGCTTGTTTTTCTATGAAACTTAAAACGTTACTGCCTTAAACTGTTAATAGCAAATTTATGATGTAACTTTCCTGTCTGGTTTTACCTGTAATGTGTATCGTGCTTTGTTAAATGTTCTTTGTGATGTGGAACCTTTGTAAAGCCTGGCTCAAAGGTATTAATTCTTAGACTAATAAACTAAACTAAACTAAACTAAACTTGAGAGAGGGGGAGAGACAGTTCTGGAGTTGAGGAGTTTGTTGGTTCCATAAAGATGGGGAGTCTGTGGGCGAATGTGGATTGCCAGCTGTCAAAGGGGTGGGGTAGAGAGAAGGAACAGGTGTTCCTGGTATGTAGAATGTAGGAGATGGCGGCTGTAGAGGATAGCATATCTGAGAGGTAGGGAGGAAGCAGGCTGAACTGGAATTTGGCTATAATAGAAAGCGAATGGATATACTGTCTGTGGGATAGGGGCAGGATGCTGAGGGAGTATAGGGTGGGGGAGAGTTTGAAGCGAAGCAGCAGAAAGCATTTAGCAGAGTATCTAATCTGGATAATGAGGCAGGGTCTGTGCTGTAAACAACGTCAGCATAGTCAAAGATTGGTGTGATCATCTTAGTCACTATTTTGAGTCTGACAGGGAGTGGAGGGAGTCTTTGTTATGGTACAGTGTTCCTAGTTTGGGGCAGAGCTTTGCAGTGTTGGCTTCTATGTGGGTTGAGAAATTCAGGTGGGGATTGTGAAAGTGTTGGTGCTCCCCTTGTCAGGCATTCCTGGGCATTCTCTTTTCCCTCTTAGTAAAGTCTACTGCAGTAGCGACCTATTCCTGAATACTATCCTTTATTTCCTTTTCTACTTCAGTGGCTCAGACACCCACTGAAGTACCTTCTGCCTATACTTCCCCTCTTTATTTTCCTTTCTTCCCACCCAGAATGCCTGCAAACTAAAAAGGTACTTCTTGTGCCTTGTATGGTGAAAATGAGCTGTGCTCCTGTAATGTTGCACCATATTAGTGCTTTGGAGTTTGTAATAGGCTGAAGCGATCTGGTGCTGTGGTCTAAACCCCAGTTTGGTGTCGGTGGCGTTCCAGTCTAGAACTTGCTCGCTCTGCAGTCTAGACTTACCTGTCCGGCACCTGGAGAGAAACACCAGTATGTGTGGCACTGCTCTCACGACACCCAGAAGCAGCTCAACAGCTCCTAGAGATATGTCCTGGTTCCCAATGTTAAGTTTCTGCTGAGGAACACGCAGGATGCACTTCTCAACTGTGCGAGAGGAAAGATGTTAAATCGCTCTGCAAGTTGCAGGAGTAGAGCTTTCTTGCACATGTTGCAATTAGTTAAAACTGAGGCATGCAGTTACTGTTTTACATTTCTCTTTCTCCCTCTGTGTGTAAAATGAAGAAAATGCTGGTTCCTTCTCTTTATTGAAAGGGAGACAGAGAACATAAGAATGTAAACAGTGTGCAACCTTTAAACTCTGCCTGTGGCACCCTTTAGCATTACAGCACTTCCTTGCTGTTATTTTCTGTTTATTTTATTATTATTGTGTTGATTAAAAATAGAAACAAAAGCAGTGCCATACTAAAGTGCTAGATAATGTTTTGCCTTTTGAATTATAATGTGTAATGCAAGTTTCATTGAATAAAAACAGAGAAACCAAAGAGCAGGTAACCAAGAGAAGATGAGGGTGTTTGTAGTAGCCTACCTTCTACCTCTGTGTTCTGGGTGCTTCTACAGGAGTCAGCGGTCCCAACCAGAGGCTGTATTATAGGATGCGCCTGTCAATCTCTTGAAAGTGGGAGGAGTTATGAATCCTTATGTTTGCTTATTAAATAAGTATTTCAGTAGAGAGCTCCTATAGATTACAAAAGCCACTAGTTTGCCTTATTTTTAAATTTGATCATATTTCAGTTTAGAAGCATCCCATCTGAAATACTGCCTCACCGGAAGCATCTGTTCACTTAGAGACACGGCCTGCCACTGCAAGCGCTCTCCCGATATGGATTTTTTAGTAAACATAGTGGACAAATTAGTTTATTTTGAAAAGCTTTCCTAATACAGAATCAGTCCTGGCATGTTAGTCTTGGCTTGAGCAGTAGTATTGCATAAAATCCTTTTGAAAAGTGCCTCCGAGTGCGTTCATCGCAAGACGACACGCTTTTGTGCATGCGCGAGATCTCACTTCAGTTGCACTGCGCATGAACACGATTTCGAGGCACTTTTAAAGGATTTTGCAGCAATACTATGCTCGTTTTCGAACTAACATGCCAGGACTGATTCTGTATTAGGAAAGCTTTGCTAAAACTAATTTGTCCACTATGTTTACTAAAAATCTATATCGGAGAGGCGCTTGGTGCAGGCGTCTTGGGTGAACAGATGCTTCCGTGAGTGCAGTATTTCAGAATAGGCAGACGCTTAAACCGAAATATGATCAAATTTACAAAATGAGGCAAACTGGTGGCTTTTTGTAATCTATAGGGCACTCTACTGAAACAGTTATTAATTATGTGCCTAGAGGCACAAGGCTCACATTTCAAGCAGAATGGATGGGAAAGCTGACAGTGTCCCTTTAATATCGGGCAAGCAGGCTTGGATTTGTGAGAAGGGTGTGCTGTTTGGTAGTACCACACCACCTGACTTCTAGTGTTGTCTTACACCTTTCATTAACTTCCCAGCCCCAAGAATGACCCTAACAGATCTCCTTTTTTTTTTATGTATTACTGAAAAGGGCGGATGTTCACCAGTATCCACTTAGCTCCTTCTGTTCTCTTCCTAGCACCACCTCAGACACCTCCCACCCAAACAAATCACCAATTTATATATAGGGCTTGTTGAAAAGTGTTTGGGCATAGGAGCATTATTCACCAGTATCAAACCAGTATTCAGCTGCTTTATGTAACAATATTATTTTAACAGTCTTGTGTATTTTTGGTTCAAGTTCAGACAGGCACAGTACTCCTCATGATGACTGAGTGAAACTGCTAAAGTGGATTTTCAAATCTGTGACTGTTTTTTTTATTGCTTCTTTCAAAATTTGTGGCAGAAGCATGCCAAAATTCAAACTCATAATGCTTATTGACTTCTAGCCAGTGGAAAGTTAGCACTCCTCTGTCATCTGCCAGACCACATTAACTGGCACCTCCTTCACCACACTCTCAACACCCACACCCACAGGATTCACAGTTTCAAATATACTGTATATATATTATTTTTACTTGCTTTCTTGTTTTTATTTATCTTTCAGAAACAAGCTGTAAGACACTGGGCAGGCAGGTCACCCTTAGCTTTATCAACTCACCACGATGTCAGTCTCACCACACCCCACATACAGACTTCACTTTTTTAAATTTTTTTTTTTAACTTGCTTTGCTGTTTTTTTTCTTCAGAAGAAAGCCACAAGAGACTGGGCAGGGTCACCCTTTGCTGTACAACCCTCCACGATATCCTCTCACCACACCCCACACACAGACTTTTTAAATTATTTTTTCATTGCTTTGCTGTTCATTTATCTTTCAGAAGCAAGCTGTAAGACACAGGGCTGGCAGGTCACCAGCTTTGTCACCCCGATGTCCGAGTCTCACTACATTTGCACCACACACACACACACACTACATATCTCTTTTCTTTAAAATTTTTTCTTTTTTATTTGCTTTACTGTTTATTTTTCTTTCAGATTCAGAAACAAGCCACAAGCCACTGGGCAGGGTCACCCCTTCACTTTACCATTTACCACCACACCAGAATGTCCGGTATCACCACGCCACACCACACCCACAGACTTCTCTTTATTTAAATTCTATTTTATTTGCTTTGCTGTTTATTTTTCTTTCAGATTCAGAAACAAGCCGCAGGAGACTTGGCGACAGATCACCCCTTCACTTTATCATCTTACCATAATGTCTGAGTGTCTCCACACCCACACATAGACTTCTCTTTTCTTGTTTAAAATCTTATTTTTAACTTGCTTTGTTCAGAAGCAAGCCACAAGAGACTGGGCAGGGTCACCTCTTCGCTTTACCACCACAATATCCTCTCAGTCTCACAACAACCCATACAGGCTTTTCCTATTTTCTTTCTTTTTCTTGCCTTTGCTTTTTTAATATTTATGGATTAATAATTAAAGCCAGCTGCAGGACACTGGTCACTTTGGGAAGGTGACTGTAAATCCCAGTAGCCTGTTTTTTTTTTTTTTTCCTTTTATGTTTGCTTGCGCATGTGCAAGAAACACAGTGCCATCATCTGAGACACCAGATGCAGTGGCATACAGTTGAAAGGAAGAGCTCCACTTCAGTGAGCAGAGCTCTCCCCCATGCACCAGGCACGCAAGCACTGCATTTTCGCGTGCTCGTCTGCGCGCTCTCGACGCACCCACTGTATGGCCGAAGGGTGCCCAATCTCGCCGGCCCAGGCCTCCCCAAAAACAAGCTTCCCAGTGCCACGCTGGGAGCCCACCCAAGCGGGTAAACACGTAATGGCCGACGGGATGGCAACCCCCATCGCCCACGCCTCAGGCCCCCAAAACGTTTCAGGTGCCACGCTGGGAGCCCACCCCAGCATGGCAGAAACTGTAATAGCCGACAGGTGCCCAATCCTACGGCGGTGGTCTCACCCTAAAAGAAGTCCCTGAAAAAAAACAGTCCCTGCGGTCTGTTGTCCCCTCCCCACCCCGCCCACCACTGCACCCTGCCTCCCACATCCCCACACCTCATACTTACCTCCAGACTCTGGCGGGACAATCTTGGTGGACCAGGAACATGTCTGCACTCTTCAAAGCCGACCGCAAACTGAGGAAATGCCGTAAGCTATATAATGTAATAGATAGGTTTTTTCAACTTTGATGCATATCTCAGGCATTTTTGAATTTTGCACCAAATTTTCAACATGGGGTTTTGGGACCCCTCTCATGATTTTGTCACTGTCATCGCGTTAATCGGGCCGAAGGGTGATTTGTGGAAACTGCATGGAATCACCTTCGGGACTGATTAACAGAATGACGATGCGAGTATTCATGGTGGGCTCTCAAAAGCCTATATTGAAAATTGATAAAAATCCTAAAAATATTGTTTACGGCGTCGTTGCACAGTTCCTGACGCTCGTAGAAGTTAGTGAATTTTAATATTCGCGACTCCAGATTTTCAACATTACCATTATAACACATCTTCTTATGAGCAGTACAGCTGTCATTTTCACATCTCGCCCAAAATGTGTGTCTGCGCATGTAGGGCAGAATGGCGCAGTCAGTGTGTGAAATCAATGTTTGGGACACTTTAAGAAAATCACAGTGACAGTGTTCATGAGCAGAGGACTTAAAATGGCTATGTTGAAAATTTGGTGACAAAACTCCATAAAATGACTGTGTTACGAGTGAGCATTGCCACTTCCTCATGCCTTTCGTAAGTTTGCAATTTTAATATTTGCACTCCAGATTTTCTACATTGCCATTTTATCACACCTCATTATGAGCAGTACAGCTGTCATTTTCACATGTCGCCCAAAATGTGTTTCCATGCATGTAGGCGTGCAATGGCGCAGTCGGTGTCGTAATCAATATTTGGGACAGATTAGGAAAATCACAGTGACACTGGTCATGAGCAGAGAGTGTTAAAATGGCTATGTTGAAATTGGTGGCAAATCCAAAATGACTGTTTAAGGGCGCACGTGCGCAGTTCCTCTACGAGGCTGGCAAGTTTATTTAATCTGTAATATTTATCGCCAGATTAACATTGCCATTTTACCACACTTCCTTATGAGCAGTACAGCTGCCATTTTCACATCTCGCCTAAAATGTGTTTCCGCACATGTAGCGCACAATGATGCAGTCGGTAGCGAAAACAATGTTTGGGACAGATTAAGAAAATCACAGTGACACTGGTCATGAGCAGAGGTCTTAAAATGGCTATGTTGAAAATTGTGACAAACTCCATAAATGACTGTGTTACGAGTGAGCATTGCGCAGTTTCCACGCACCCTCGTAAGTTCATGAATTTTAATATTTTCAGTCCAGATTTTCACCAGTGTCATTGTTCCACACTTCCTTATGAACAGTACAGCTGTCATTTTTTCACAACATGGCGAAATGTGTTTTCACACTTTCAGCGCTTAAATCGTGTCGCTGTGGAAATCATTGTTCGGGACAGATAAAAGAAAATCACAGTGACACTGTTCATGATCGGAGGACCAAAATGCCTGTTTAACAATCTGCTGTAAAAAATCCCCAAACTAGTTACATTACGGTGTGTTGCACAGTTTCTACATAGCTCGTGACTTCACCAGTTTTTAATATTTTCACAGCAGATTTTCAACATTGCCATTTTACACCTCCCCATGAACAAGTACCGCTGTCATTTTCACATCCTGTTCAGAATGTGTTTTACACCTGTGGTGCCAAATGCCGTAGTCGCTGTGCAAAAGCAGCTTCGCTAACAAACTGATATTGCCACTGTTCATGAGCTGGGGTCACAAAAAAACATGTTGAAAATTTGGAGTGAAAATACCAATGAATGCCTGAGGCATTAGGGTTTCCGACCATAACGCCCCACCCTGTACAGAATGACAGGCATCAGGGCTGTGACTTGGGATTGTTGCCTGCAATGCTCATACCATTCCACCCCACCCACACCCTGCAGCCAGTGAGAGGCATCGAGGTGTGCCTTGGACTCTTCAGCCCCAAAGTTCACCCCATTCTCTATACCGCACCCATCTCACCATATTTCCTGATGGAATGGGGTGTGCATAAGCCAAAGACCCCAAGGCACATCGTGACACTTGTCGGTGTCTGCTGGGTAGGGTGTGGTGAAATGGGCGTGGCCGTTATGTCTGATGACTAAGGCACACCCCAATGTCTGTCACTATCTGCAGGGTGGTGACGGGCTTAGCTTCAGTTCAATACTTCACTGCCATTCCTAGTATGCAGCTCTGTAACTCCTACACTACCAATGCCAGCAAGCAAACATTCGGCATTGACAAATGCTTGTTATTTTGCTGTATAACTGCTTTCACTCTATCCTTTGGATTTCCATCACACACAAAGGGCAAGTCCAGTAAAGTAGTTCCAATGAAAATGAAATTATTACACACAACGGTAGGGGTTCACACACAGTAGCTAGGCTGCATGGGTAATTAGTAAGGTATCAGAAATTTAGTCAAAACAATTGTCTGAACTCTATACATTGCCATTTGTCCAGACTCTATTTATTTTATCTACTCTGATTCTGATGCTCGATTCTGCTTCTGACAGGGCACAGTGCCACAGGCAGACCAGGCCTTTGTCATCTCCTCCCACTCCTCTCACACAGTGTCAGACAGTGACCACTGACTCCACACAAAAACAGAAACAGGAGTCACTAAACAACAACAATGAAGACAAGTTCTTTTTGTATGTGAAAGTACTACTGACTACTCATCTCTCAGAATGCATTGAATGAGTACCGCACCACTCAGTCAACAGCACGCCACTTGCTAATGCCTTCTTCAGCTGAGTCACCCACAACAACTCTCTCACACAGCCCAGCCCATCCCAAAAAAAACAACCCCTTCCTCCTCAGGACTGATCGACTGACCAGTCAGTCCTGCAGGTTGGCACTGAGGGTGCTGTTCTGGTTGGTTGGCGGCTGGCCATTCCTGTTCGGAGGTGGTCCTCACTGTGGCCATTGCTGTAGGAGGTGGTCCTAGCCTCTTGCATGAGGCGCACACCTTCTGCCACAACCCTACAAGATCTGGCGGTCATGTGCATTGCTGCTTCTCTGTCATACCACGGTTTTGCCAGACTGGCAAACATGTGATGACAGAAGCAGCAAAAGCAGATGCGAGGACCTCTAGTGGCCGCACCAGAAAAAAACAGGACTTCTGGGGAGGGGCAAAAGTAATTCAGTGGTGACAGTCCCAGCAAATTAGTCAGTCAGGATGCCCAAAAAGTGGTGCGGCACAGTCGCACCATTCCGATGGCCCTGTCTTGCACGCTGGAAGCAGGGATCCATGTGTCACTTGCAAAGGGAGGCTGGGTGGTGGTGTAGATGTGAACTATATACCATTTCTACAACTATGGCTACAGGTAAGTAAAACAGGTTGCTCACCTGTAACAGTAGCTCTAGGGTGGTATATGATGTTCATTCACACTTCTTGGCAGTTGACTTTCCCTTTAAGACTGGCGGAATGTCTTCAAACTGGGTCCTCCACCCATCCACCTGCGTGGTAACTCTCAGCTGCACCCCATGATGCCAGATCTTGCCAGCTGGAAGCAGTTGTGTGTACCAAAGCCAGGAGAGGTCGGGTGGGTCAGTGTGGATGAACATCATATACCAATCATAGAAAGTACAGTTATGTACCTACCGTAACAGCAGATCTTTGAGGGGTATCTCTTGCAGCAGGTAATACACTTGGGTCATCACCAGAGGGTGCTGTGGTGCACAGGCAGCTCTCTTCTAGCAGTCTTTTCAGGGCCGCCCACATGACATCATCTTCCTGCTTCCTATATAAGAGTGAGTGGTCCCTGGTATCCTCAGTTCATTTCCCCACCATCTTCAGCTCACATGCAGCAGCTAGTGCAGACATTAGCAGTCATTGCTTAGAATTTGAGCTAGAAGCAGTAGGAAGATCTACCGCTCGACAACCACACTTTTGTGTTAGGTGTCTGGGACCCACGCGACAACACCATCTCCTGCATTCTTTGCCAGGAATTCAACCAAATAACCCGTCGACGATGGCTGCAGGAGATAAAATCCTACCTCATGGAGCATAAATTGTCTCTACTAGAGAACCGGGGGCCTGTCCCAAAGATCCCCTTCTGCTGCTTCACAAAAGAAGCACAAGAGGAGAAGGTGAAACCCTCCTCATCTTCATCGGGCAAATGCTCGTCAACGGCTATCATCACAGGTGCTCCACCATCAATGATGCCCTCCAAAACTGCCTCCTTGTCAACAGGATTTTCACCCTCTCCTCAGCGGCTTTCCGCGCTGCTGCTGCTGCAGTTTCTGATGAACCGATGTTGGTTCCATTGATGCTCCTTCGATGGGGATTGTTTCCCATCGCGATGTCCTCTTTAAGCATTCTAATGCTTCTTCCCTTGCTGTCCTATCGACTATGGGTCCGCGTTCCATGGGAAGTCTGCTGCCTTTGCAATTCATACTGCCCTGCCTCCTTCTAATCGTTCTCTCCATAGGGGTCATGCTGACAGAGATTGGGACCCTGGGCTTTACCACCCAGGGGCTAGACCTGCTTATACCTCATGTCCTATTTCCTCCACCATTCCCTGGTTTCCCAGAAACCTCCTCTCCTATTCCCTCCAGTGGACGTAGCTACAGCAGGTTCTACAAGCCATTCGGCATTCTCAGCTTCCCAATCCAGGAGAGCCGAGTCATCCTTCCTGTTCTCCTAACCCTCCTTCAAAACGCTTTCAGGGTGACAGGGACCCTTCTCTAACCTGGTCACCACCCTGATATGAAGATGATTACCTGTCAGATGAGGCTGAATTTCTGGCTGTTCACCGGAGACTTGGAGGATGCGGACTTACAGGACATGGACTCATGTCCCCGGTCCCCTTTCTACTATTTCCTCTTTAAACGAGGACCTCTCTCACCAGGCATCTCCTCGCCTCCAGTTGACCCATCTTTTCATGAGATGATGGTCCAAATTCAAAAAGTCATGGGATTTTCAACTACCAACATGATAAACAAAGGAAGGACGTGGCAGACTATCTAGAACTGCCTGAAGAGCCTGTAGTAGTGGTACCCCCACTTATACAAACCGACCAAAATGCTATGTTAGCAGTCTGGACCCATCCTTTGGCTGTTCCGCCATTTCTAGGAAGGCAGATCACCTTTACCAGGCTTCTCTTGATCATCCTTTTCTTTCTACTACCCCTGAAGCAGATGTGGTAGTGATCACTGCAGCTCATGATGCGTGCTAAGCGACCCGAAGAACACGAGCTCCTTATCCAAGTGTATTACCTGCTGCAAGAGATTATCCCCATGGAAAATCTACTGTTACAGGTGAGTGACCTGTTTTTCTAGGGATGTGGCTATGATGTTCTAACCACACTCTTGGCAGACTCCTAGCAGTTCTCTGGGAGGAGGGAGGCAAGGCACACACTTCCTACTTAAGGAACAGAAATTGGAGCACTGAGGCCCCAAAACCAGCATCCTGGCATGACTCGAGGTCAATGTGGTAATTTAAAACAAGGTGTGTGCTGACCTCCAGGTAGCAGCCCTGCAGATTTCTTGGATAGGGGCATCCCTGGAAGCAGCCACCGAGGCAGCGGTATGACAGCTGCACGGCCCTTAGCCCTATGGGAGGCTCCCTATCCACCAGCCTATAGCAGAGGTCGATGCAGGACACAATCCACTTGCCAGTCATCTGCTTAGCTGCTGGTCCACCAGGTGCGGCCGGTGTAGGTGACAAATATCTGGCGAACCTCTCCTGAACTCCAGCCATGTACTCTTGTAATAAGAGAGCGTCGCCTCAGATCCAGAGTATGAAGCCTGTGCTCGGCCTCCGAGGTGTGATTGGTAAGTACACTGGGAGATTAATCATTTGGTTAAGGTGAAACTCTGACACAACCTGTGGGAGGAACTTCCAGTTGGGGTGAAGGACAACCTTGTCCCTGTGGAAGACCAGGTAAGGAGACTCCACCAAAAGCACCTGGAGCTCACTGATCCTTCTGTCTGACATGATAGCCACCAGGAAGGCAGTCTTCCATGACAGGTGAGACATGTCACACCTGTGCATTGGTTTGCCCATGAGCTTTGCCAGTATGAGCAACAAGTCCCAAGGTGGTGGTGGTTCACGCACCAGAGGGGAAATGTGGTCAAGGCCTAAGAAGCACCAGACCACCTTCTCCTGTGTTGACTGCTGATCCGCCCACACCCGTAAGCAGAGATGGCTGCCAGGTGCACCCTGAGGATTGTCAGCCAAAGGCCCAACTGAGAGAGGGACCACAAGTAATCAAGGATGCTAGCCACAGGACAGGACCAGGGCTCCAGCCCTTGCCCTGACACTAAAATGGAGAATCTCTTCCATTTAAAGGCATAGCACTTCCTGGTTGACTCCTTCTGAGATGCCTCCACCACAGTGAGGACCTCTTGGAGAGACCCAAAGCCTAGAACTCTGCAGCTCAGGAATCAGGCTGTCAGGTACAGGGATTGAAGGTCCAGATGGAGTACCTTTCCCTGATTGATGGGGAGCAGGTCCGGGCAGAGAGGAGGATGCCTCGAGGTGCTGCTGAGGCTGAGGAGACTGGGGCACCAAAACTGGTGCAGCCAGTCCAGAGCCACCAAGATCACCTATGCCTTGTCCCTCCTGGCCTTGAGAAGCACCTTATGGATCAAAGGAGTGGAGGAAGGCACAGAAGAGCCTGGGGTCCAGGGCCTCGAGAAGGCATCTCCTGCAGCATTCCCTGCTGGGGGGCCACAAACAGCCTCAGCTTGCGTTCTCCTGAGGTGAACAGATCCACCTGAGGGACCCCACTGGCAGAACAGACTGCATACTACATCGGGGTGGAGAGACCATTCATGAGACACCTCGCCCACATGGCGGAGAGCATCCACAAGCTGATTGGAGCCCTGCCACATGGATGGCTAGGAGATCAGCCCCAAGCAGCGTACAAGGACCACACATGGAAAGCTTCCTTGCACAGAGGCAGGGGTACATCCTGCCCTGTTTGTTGAGATACTGCATGGTCGTGGTGTTGTCTGTCTGGACCTGGACCACCTGACCTTGAATGTGAGGAGCAAAGGCAGTCAACACCAGCCGAACTGCTCGAGCTTCAACAGGTTGATGTGGCATCAGGACTTCTCCACGGTCCAGAGCCTGTGAATTCTGTATTCCACCAGGTGGGCATCCCAGCTCATGAGAGAGGCATCAGTCATCAGGATGACCGTCGGCTCTGGGCGGACAAACAGGATCCCTTCTGCAGATGCTCTGGGACTAATCATCACTGGAAGCATCACACATCCACTGGGTCACAGTGACCAACTGGTTGAAGTGACCCCTGCGATGAGATCACTGGCTGGCCAGCTCCCACTACAGAAGCGCATTCTCCAGTGTGCCCAACAGACCACTCTGGTGCAGGCTGCCATGTAACCCAGCAGGCACAGGAAGTCATGAGCAGGCGCGATTGTCCAGCCTGAAATGATCGGGCAAAGGAGGACAGAGTCTCCATCCTGTCTGCTGGGAGGAGGGCCCTGGTTCTACATGAGTTGAGCTCTACTCTGATGAAGTTGATCACCTGCGAAGGCACGAGTTCTGACTCCGACTCATTGACCAGGAGGCCAAGGGCTGCAGGTCTGCAGGGCCAGGTCTCTGGACTGCTCCACTTCCTGCCTGGAGGGACCCACTATCAGCCAGTTGTCCAGGTCGGGATAAGCTGGACCCCTCAGAGCTCAGGTAAGCTGCCACCACTACAGTGTACTTGGTAAAGACCCTGGAGGCCAAGGACAGGCCAAATAGCATGGCCTGGAATTCATAGAGGCTCCCTCTGCCCAGAAGTGGAGGAACCTTCTGTGAGATGGACGGATCGGGACGTGAAAGAAAGTGTCCTGAAGATCCAGGAGCAAAACCACATGTTTTGCTCTAGAGATGGTATGATCTGAGGCAGAGTTACCATCCTGAAGGTGTGCCACTTGAGAAAATTGTTCAGGTTGTGCAGCTCTAGAATGGGGCATCAGCCCCTGTCCATTTGACACCAGGAAGTACCTGGAGACAAACCTTGGGTGTTATGGAGGATCCTAACAAGAACCACAACTTCCTTGTGGAGAAGCTGGGCAATGTCATCCAGAAGAGCCAACAGAATGTCTGCAGATACCAGGTCCTCCCTTGGGGCACAGGCTTGGCAGGAGGGTACTGTTCAAATTCCAGAGGCAGACCCTGGCGCACCACGTCAAGGACCCACCTGTCCATGGTGACAGCAGACCAAGTGAAAAGGAAGTGGCAGAGCTGGCCCCCATGGGAGGACCCAGGGAAGGTGTGGCGGGCATGAGGAGGCAGCCCTCATCCCATCACTGGGCAGACTTGGAGGAGGAGGGCATGACTGAGGAGCCACTAGGACCTCTCCCTCCAGGCTTGCAGACAACCGAGGCCACTGACTTCAGCTGAGGTCACAAGCCTGTGCCTGCTGTCCAGCCTGGGGTCGGGCTGCTTTAGCTGCAGGAGTGGAGGTGGACTGGAAGGCTTCTTCTTCTTCTGCTGCTGCTTGAGCCCTTGGGGTCCTTCTGAGCGGATGTCATCGAGTCCAAGGTGGCACTATATTTCTCAATGCAGGTGAGGTGGCCCTGACCCTGGACCTGAACAAGTCAGTGCCCAGAAAAGGGACATCTGCCAGCTTGTGTTGGTGTCTGCTATGAAGGTCAAAATCCACAGCCAAGCCCTGTGTAGCATGGCCACTGTGGCCACCATGGGGCGGAACAGGAGTCCTTAATGTCTATGGCTGTCTGGAGCTGTTGCTTTTCTACAGCCTGTCCCTGGTCCTGGACCTGTCCGACAGCGATCTGGAGGTCTGTTGGGAATAAGGAAGGAACCTCATCCAGGGTGCCCAGCAAGGCATGGGAGAAGTGGACCATGAGAAGGCTGGGTTCGCCTGGCGAAGGCCAAGTGAAGAGGCAGCGTGAACTTTTTAGCCACGTGGTCCAGTTTCTTGGACTCTTTATCAGGTGGCTTGTCGGCGTCCCCAGTGTTGCCAGAACACCTGACCACAGAATCAGTCACCAAGCCCTCTGCTGAGGGTATTCTGTGAATCGACAGGGAACCAGTAGGGATTGTGTACTTGTGGGCCTTGCAAGCAGACAGTGCAGGGCAGGAAGTGGAGCACTGCCAAAGCTCTAAGGCAGGAACAAGAATGGCCTCTGCCACTGATAAGGCCTCCCAAGGGTATATCCCCAGTCCAGGATCTCGGTTAGGGGTATTGAGCCCATTTCTGGCTCCATTTTCAACCCCATGGACTCTGAGATCAGACAGATAAGGGCCTATAAAAGAAGTCGGGCTGGCCCTCGGTCAGAAGACCCCTACCACTCCACGTTGACCAGACAGGAGTGCAAGGAGGAACCTTTGACTCCAAGGATGCCTTAAAGAGGAGTCGACCGCCAAAGTCCCTGCTGATCCTCCAGCGGACGGTCAGGAGTGACAGTCACCGACAGCCGATGGGGAAGCCCTTGGCTGGCTGAGACTCCTTGGTTGGCACGCTGGTTTTCGGTTGTACAGGTGGCAGCTCCACAGGAATCAGTGGAGATGCTGGGGCTGAAACTGTCTTGGTAGACTCCTGAGGTGGAGAAGGCATCGGCCATTGAGTTGAAAGCCAAGTGATGGCTGGTGTAGAAGCCTGGACCAGCTTCATGCTGGAGAACACCAGCTGTTGCCACATAAGATCCTCGTAGTGTTGGCAACTTGCACGAAGCCTCTCCTCACTGGAGAAGGATGAGGAAGAAGAAGAACAGTGGTGGCAGTGATTTGCCAGACTGTAGAGAGCAGGAGCTCTGATGTTGGCAGGAACTGCTTGACCCTGGGAATCAGACCGAGACCTCAACCCTGACTGCCAGTGGGACCGGTGGTGGGGCTTGGAGGAGCCGGTGGACAAGGCACCTCCAGGTCTTGGACAGTGACCAGAGGCGGTGGGTCATCTGACTGATCCGTCCCTCCAATGGTCTGAGTCAGAACCGAGTCATGGAAAGTGAAGTGCTGGCCTCTTCAGTTGTCAACTAGTCAACCCGGCTTGAGAAAAATCATTTCATTGCATTTCATTTAGTTCACTGGGCCTGTGTTTTAAAAGCCTGATTGGCTTCAAAAAGCCCTTGCGACTTTAACTTTCTTGTAGGTGCTGGATGCTATTCCAATAGGCTTGCGTGGCCTGTGCTTATTTCTTAATGTCCTGGGAAAAAACAACCCATAGTCCAAATCACTGCTTTGTTTCTCCTCATATAACTGTATTTAAACAATTCAGACTTGCATTGCCATGTTCTGTGTTTAAAATGAATTTTTAAAGCACCCGATCAACACTGTTTAGCTAAACAGGCCTGAACATACATGCTAAACAGTGTTGATCGAGTGCTATGAAGGACGCCAGTAATGAGAATAACAAACGGCAAGGTAAAAGTCTTTAGAAATTCATTTTTAAACATAGAACATGACAACATGAATCCAAATTGTTTAAATACAGTTATATGAGGCAAAAGCAGTGATTCGGACTAGGGGTTATTTTTCCCATTATTTTAAGAAATAAGAGTAGGCCATGCAGGCCTATTGGAAACGTCCATCACCTACAAGAAAGTTAAAGTCGCAAGGGCTTTTGAAGTCAATCAAGCTTTTAAAACACAAGCCAAACAGGTATGAGAATTCAGGCTGTTTTCAGTAGTAGGAACAAGTAATTTGTGAAACTTTGGCTTGATGAACAAAATTAAATGCAAACAATGAAACCAGTGGGAAAAGTAAAGTAAATATAAATTGTATAACCTACAGGTTCAGCATTTACTGCAAAGGAAAGCCTGGAAGAAATAGACATGCATTTTTCTGTAAATTTAAATAAGTAAGAAATCAAACAGTGATATGGCACTTTTATGTGTGTATGGTTAATTGAACAAAATTATAAACAAGTAATAATGCTGGAAAAAGAGACTAACATACTGTTTACATAAAAAATCTTTCTAAACAGAAAAAACACCCCATGAACAAGCTCTATTATCAGAGCTGAAATGTAAGAGATCTAACAATAAAAAGAATATGAAATGAAACAATGAAGTCTACATTGAATGGATTCAGATGGGCTCCTGAACAATAAGAATATTAGATGTTTCAAGTACCTCTTTGAGTCGGACTTACAGTGTGCATCCTTTTTTGAACATGTTAAATTCCATTTCCCACTTCTTTGGAATACAGTACCTATTTTCTAGGGGCATGGTTATAGTTCACTTGTCCACGTAATGCAGACTTCCAACAGTTCTCTAGGAAGAGAGGCAAGGCATGCACCCCTACTTGGGAAACAGAGATTGGAGAACCAAGGTCCCAAATACAGCATTCCTTCAGGACTCCAGGTTGATGCTGCGATGGGAGATGAAGGTGTGTGCAGATTTCCTGGATAGCAAAGTCCCTGAAACAGCCACTGAGGCAGCAGCATGTCTGGCGGAATGAGCCCTAAGCCATACAGGAGGCTTCCTACTAGCCAATCTATAGCAGAGATTGGATGGGATGTTATCCACCTGCCAATCATCTGCTTAGCTGCCAGGTGCAGCTTCACTGTATGTTACACAAACAGGTGGCGAGCCTGACCCCAAACTCCAGCCACGTGCTCTACATAGTAGAAGAGTGGCGCCACAGGTCCAGAGTATGAAGCCTGTGGTCAACCTCTGAAGATGGGTTGCTGAAATATGCCAGAAAGTTCATCACCTGATTAAGGTGGAACTCCAACACCACTTTCAGGAGGAACTTTGGGTGGGGACGAAGGATGACTTTGTCCCTATGAAAGACCAGATATGCAAACTCCACCAAGATCATTTGGAGCTCAGCAATCCTTCTGGCTGTACGATGGCCACCAAGAAGGCCATCTTCCACAACAGGTGTGACATCTCACACCTGTGCATAAACAAAAGCTTGCCCATGAGCATAGCCAGCACCAGCAGTAAGTCATGTGGTGGTTCACATACCAGAGGGACAGGTGGGCCAGACCCTTGAAAAGGCATCCAACCGCCTGCTCCTGGGCCACCATCGACACACCAGCCCGTGCCTGGTATGTAGAGATGACTGCCAGGGCACCTTGAGGGTCGCCACTTACAGCCTCAACTGGGAGAAGGATTAGAGGTACTCAAGAACACTAGCCACAAGACAGGCAAGGGGCTCAAGCTCCTTGCCCTGGACACCAAATGGAAAACCTTTTTCCATTTAAAGGCGTAGCACCAGTGAGTTGACTCTTTTCGGGAGGCCTCCATAATGTGGAGCACATTCTCCGAAAGACCCAAAGCCTGGAACTCTA
Source organism: Neoceratodus forsteri (assembly GCA_016271365.2). Lineage (NCBI taxonomy): Eukaryota > Metazoa > Chordata > Ceratodontiformes > Ceratodontidae > Neoceratodus > Neoceratodus forsteri. Next base: position 94,878,637 of record CM057451.1, read on the forward strand.
GCTGCTCAGGCTATAAGGACTGAAGGTCCAGGTGCAGGACTTGCCTCTGTTGTCTGATCAGCAGATCTGGTTGAAGAGGCAACTACCATGGAAGCCTGCTGCTGAGGTTGAAGAGATCCGGTACCAGAAATGCCGTGGCCAGTCTGGAGCTTTCAGGATCATCTGTGCCTTGCCCTTCCAGGCCTTGACTACCAACTTGTGGGTCAGAGGAAAGAAGGAAAGCGTACACAAGAACTGGTGTCCAGGATCTTGCAAAGCATCCCCACCAGTGTCCCAGACTGTGGGGACATGCACAAAACAGCCTTAGTTTTGCATTCCCCAAGAGGCAAACAGGTCCACCAGAGATGTTTCCCACAGGGAGAATGGGTGGCTGACCATCTCCTAAGGAGGGACCACTTATGCGATCTCACTCCCCACCCAGCTGAGAGCGTCTGCTAGCTGACTGTCCACTATGGAAACATGGATCGAGGAGATCTGCACCCAGGCTGCACACGAGGGTCCAAGGTGAGGAGGACTTCCCATCACAAAGGTAGATAATACATGCCACCCTGCCTGTTCAGGTAGAACACAGTCATGGTGTTGTCTCTCGACTTGCACAACCTGACCTTGACAACTGGAGTCACTTTGTCAGAACAAGCTGTACTACATGGAGCTCTGGCCAACAGGCTGATGTGGTGACGGGCTCCCTGGGTGACCAGAAATTGTGGGCCCTCGGTCTTTCAGGTGTACTCCCACACCACCAGTGTCCATTGTGAGAGTCACAGACAGTTCTGGGTGGACAAACGAGACTCCTTCCTCTAGATGTTCTGGGACGTGCCACCACTGGATGGCATCCCACATGGGCTGGGTCACTGTGACTGGCTGGTCCAAGTGTCCTAGGCACTGGGACCACTGATGCCCCAACTCCTACTGTAGATACCACATCTGACAGCGAGCCCACCAGACCATGCTGGTGCAGCATGCCTATGTACCCAGCAGCCACAGGGAAGTCCCAGGCAGGATGTGAGTGCCCAGCCTGAAAGATCAGGTAAAGGAAGTGCGATCCAGTGCCCAGTCCACAGGGAGGTGGGCCCTGGCCCACAGGGAGTCTAGCTCTTCCCTGATGAAGTGAATCCCTGCAAGAGTATCAGTTTGGACATGGCTGGGTTTACAAGAAGCCCAAGTCTCTACAGCTCTGAGGGCCAGACCCTGGACCACTCAACGGCCTCCTTGAATGGCCCTATCAGTCAGTCATCCAGGTAAGGGTAAACTCTGATGCCCTTGCACTGCAGGAAGGCTGCCACCACTGCCATTGATTTGATGAAGACCCAGGGTGTGGCTCAGAGGCCAAAGAACATGACCTGAAATGACAAAGAAATCCTTCTGCACAGAACCGGAGGTACTGCCAGTGAGAAGGATGGACTAGGGATGTGGAAGAACACATCCTGAAGGTCCAAGGAGCAGAAACACATGCCCTGCTCCAGGGATGGTATAATCTGGTTCACAGTGACCATCCAAAAATTAAAATTACGTAATCATCATAATTGTTGATCTTCCAGAATGCCTTCACCATTTATTCACACCACTGGGTCTGTGCAGAGGCACCAGGACCCATGAGAGCAAAGACTTCTGCAGCCTACAGCAAAGGGCTGATGTCAGTGCGATGCTGTACATGAGGTGGATGTATGATGTGCTGCTCATGGACTGGTCAGTAACCAAAGCCAGACCCTCCTTACTCAGTTCTGTTGCCTGGAGAGTAAACAACTGGGAGAGAGTGAGTGAGAGAGTGAAGAGAGAGAGAGAGAGAGAGAGAGAAGAGAAGAGAAAGTACTACAGAGTACTAAAGAGCCCAAAGAGATAGGAAATGGGATATAAGATATAAAACATAAAAACAATAAAACCCAACTACCAACTACAAGAGGAGACTAAGAATGGGCCTAAGGATAGGGGGTTAAGGAAGCAGGGGCCTAGGGCCACCTGGGCAGCAGGGTGGGAAGGCACTAGCCAGGGATGGCTCTGGCCAGAAAGGTGGGATGAAGAGATCCCCTTCACACACCCTTTTTTTTGAAGGAAGTTGGAAAAGAGAGCAAGACAGGTGGAAAAAGGGTACCTCTTTGCCACTCTAGGGGAAGAGGGAAAGAGGGAAAAAAAACATCAAATAGGAGTATCCTACCATGAGGGTATGCTACTGAGACCCAAGGACAGAAGTATCACTCTCAGAAACTAAGAGGAGGCAAAAAAGCCATCTAAATCAGGGATAAAGCAGCTGCTAAGAGAGGCCTATTAAGGTAGTCACAACAGGAACTGGACGGACGGAAGGAGAACAACAGAGAGTGTATGTGTGTGGGGGTGCTCTTTGTGTCTCTTTGGGAGGTAGAAACCCCAAAGAGGAACATTCTCCAAGCTCCTTTTCTTTTTTTTTTTCTATGAAAAGGTCTCCCAAAATAGGAGTCTGCAAGAAGAACAAAAGGGGCTAAAGGAGTACCAAGGAAGGAAGAGAAAGAATAGGGTGAGCTGCCCAGAAACCATGGCTTTAGCTGAGCAGGGGATGGTGGATGGGCATGTGAATAAATGGTGAAGATATTCAAAAGATCAAGAACTATGGTGAATACGTAATTTTCATACTTTCCAAGAAACAGTCTTCACCATTTATTCCCACTACTGCATTAGAGTAGCAAGCTTAGTAGGGTGGTGCTGCTCACCCTGAAGGAAAAGGTTGTTCCTCAGCCCTCTGTGGGGATAACCACGAGAGGCAGGAACCTCTCATGGGTCTGGCAGACCAGAGACTGATCAGAGGGCAAACAGAGGCTCCCATGGCCTGGCAGCAGGAAAGTGCCCTAACAACTCACGCCTGACTGGGCAGGAAAAGAAGTGGGTCCCCTGGAAGCATGAGGCGAGCACCCTTTGCTGGGCCATGGGTGTCAACCTGGATAGGTGAAGCCATGCTGTCAGCCGAATGCAGAATGCCATTCACACCAGCTTAGAAACTGCCTGGCTGGCATTATATGATGCCTTGCTTGGTGCCTTGCCAGCTCCAGGCAATGGGTGGAAAGGTGAATAGAAGCATAGAAATTGTCAGCAAATAAGGGAAAGGGAAAATTGTTTAGCCAGCAAAGGCACACTAAGCTGGAGCTTGTTTCCAGGTGCGACCTGGGAGCACAAGGAAGTTAAGTGACTTGCTCAGGGTCACACAGTATGCAAGTGGAAGCTGTGAGATTCAAACCCAGGTCTGGTCTGCTGGATGTCACCAGATTTGCAGCTCAGAGCCTTAAACCACTGCACTATACTGCCTCCTTAAGATAAGGACTGCTAGGCCCATCCAGTCTGCCCGTAGGCCCTATACATGTATGTAGCCACTGACCCTATGTGATCAATGGCTTTTCATCACTCCTTCCCTCTCAAGCTTCCCTTGTGCCTGTCCCAGGCATGCTTAAACCCTCCACTGTGCTTGCCTGGACTACCTCCTTGGCAGACTATGCCAAGCATCGACTACCCTTTCTGTGTAGAACCGCTTCATCACATTACCTCTTAATCTACACCCCTTCCCAATTTCATATTGTGCCCCATTGTTCTAGTACTTTTCTACATTGGAAAAGGTCCCCATCTGCACCTTATTTATGCCCTTGAGGTACTTGGAAAGTTTCTATCATGTTCTCGCTGTCTCCTTTCTCTCCAGTGAGTACATATTGAGATCCCTTAGTCTCTCCTCATATGTTTTGTGGATGCAAGCCCTACGCCATCTTTGTTGCCCTTCTCTCGATAGTCTCCACCTTTTCTATGTCCTTGCACAGGTGTGGCCTTCAGAACTGCATGCAGTACTTCAGGTGAGGCCTTACCAATGTTTTATACAATGGCATCACCACCTCCCGCCTCCTGCTAGTGATACCCTGCCTATGCACCCCAGCATGCTACTGGCCCTCCCTGCTGCGTTTGTGCACTGCTTTGATCGTAAGGTCATCAGAGATGATAAACCCTAGGTTCCGTTCCTCTTTGATGACAGTCAGCTCCCCCAACCTGTAGCTCTCCCCAGGGTCCCCCTACTCAGGTGCATTATTTTGCACTTCTTTGCATTGAACCTCAGTTGCCATATCTCCAACCATCTTTCAAGCTTCTCCAGGTCCCTCTTAATTTTCTGCATCCTTTCTGGAGTATCCACCCTGTTGCAGCTCTTGGCGTCTTCTGCAAATAGGCAGACCTTTCCTTACAGCCCCTCTGTAATGTCACTAAGGAAAACATCGAACAGGACTGGTCCTAGTACTGATCCCTGTGGTACACCACTGGTCACCCCTCTCCCAGATTGTACCCCATTTACCACCACCCTCTGTCTCCTGTCTCCTGTCTGTTAACCAGTTCCTAACTCAGTTCATCGCCTTTGTCTCCCATGCGACTACCAATTTTTTAATCATCCTTCTATGTGAGGCGATGTCGAGAGGCTTTGCTGAAATCCTAGGTAGCGGACGCCTGCCCCCTCATGATTTATTTCCCTAGTCACCCAATCAAAAAATCTATCAGATTCAACCTTCCTGCTGTGAATCCGTGTTTGCCTCAGATCCTAAGCACCACTGGATTCCATATGTGCAACTATCGTTTCTTTCAGCAGTGTCTCCATGAACTTTCCCACCACTGAGGTAAGGCTGACTGGCCTGTAGTTCCCGCCTCCTCCTCCCCCCTACTGCTGCTTTTGTGCAGTGGGACTACATATGCCCTCCTCCAGTCCTCTGGAGCGATACCCATGTTGAGTGACTGTGAACAGGGCTACCAGAGCGCTATTAGTTTCCTTTGCAGCTCCTTTAATATCCTTGGGTGGATGCTGCCTGGCCCCATGGCCTTATCCACCTTCAGCTTTGTGAGTTCTTCCAGAATACTCTCCACTGTGATTGGACTGATGTCCACTCCCCATGCCTCTGCAACCCAACTGTGGTCCTTGACCTCCCCTCATTAGTGAATACTGAGCAGAAGTATTTGTTTAGTATTTCTGCCTTGTCCAGATCCCCTCCTTACACTCTCCATTCTCCCCTTTGAGCCTCACAATCCCCACCACCGGTTTATCTTATTTCACTGATGTACCTATAAATGCCTTATCCCTTTGTATACAGACCGTTCTAAACCTCTTCTGTCTGCGCCTTCACTCTCCTAACAGCCTTCCCTGCTTCCTTAGACATTCAAGATACACCTCCTGTCCTCCTCCTTTGACTCTTACATTTCCTGAAACTCAGCTTTTGAGCCCTGACTTTGTCCCCACCTCTTTGGAGAACCATAGTGGTTTCCTTCTTTTCCTTTGCCACTATCCTATGGCGTTGGTTTGTTATATCCACTGTGGCTCCTTTCAGTTTCTCCCATTGTTCTTCCACCCGTCTATTGACTCTTCCTTCCCCAGGACTGCTTGTATACATCTACCCATTTCAATGAAATGCACCCTCCTGAAATCTAATACTCTTGCCCTTGTATGGCTTAATTGAGTCCATGTCAACATGCTGAACCACACCATGTGGTGGTCACTGGACCCCAGCTGCCCTTCCACCTGTGTTTCTTCAACTCTGTTCTCATTGGTCCACAACAGGTCCAGCATTGACTTGTCCCTGGTTGACTCATGCACCAGCTGCCTTAGTCCAACCCCTGCAGGGATTCCAGGATGGCTGTGCTTCTGGCTGAAGCAGCCGCGTGGGTGGCCCAATCCACATCCAACATATTGAAATCCCCCAGTAGCAAGATTTTTGTCTTTAGCTTTCATGTCGTTTATGTTCTCCACTAGTTCCCTGTCTATTTCCTCCTCTGTGCTGGAGGTCTGCAGATCACCCTTATGCGTATTGCTGTTCCATTCCCTAGCTCCAGGGTGACCCACGTTACCTTGGCTTCCCGTATTCCCTGAATGTCTGTAGCCTTTATACCACCTCTGATGTACAGGGACACTCCCCACCCTTTTACCCTTCCTGTCCCTCCTGAACAGTGTATAGCCTGGTACAATGACTTCCCAGCCATGATTAGCAGAGTACCACGTCTCTGTTATTGCTGCTATGTCAAGGTCTGCATCTGCCAACAAGGCCTCAGGTCTGGAACCTTATTTCCTAAGACTACGGGCATTCATTAGCATGACCTTTCATGTTTACAGTCTGCCCTCCTCTGCTCTTGTTCTCCCTCTCAGCATCTTCCCCAACCCGGTTTTGTTTCCTATGTGCTCTTGCCCCACCCCCGTATCACTCGTTATACATTCTTCACCTGCCTGCCCCTCCTTGCCTGCTTTAGCTGTTCCCATAGTCAATTCATGTTCCTGCATGTTCCCATGGGGTGTTCCTAAGCCTCCTGGCTCTCCCCCCCCACCTTGGTCTGCCTTGTTGTCTGCAGTCTAGCACTGGCTGGGAGTTGCCCAGCGTCATCTATGAGGTGCTTGCCACAGGTCGCCTGATGGCTCTGATGTACACAGCATGGTGTGTGCTGCCGAAAAACACTTCTCTGCTCCAGACATCAAATTCAGCAGAGTCTCAAGTGAGGGCGGTCATGCACGGGTGTCTATGCCCAGAGGGGTTCAGGAGCAGAACTCCAGTATGGTAACTGGAGCCATAGGAGCACAATACATGTGCTGGCTGTCTCTCAGGGCTGCGGAAGGGGCAGAAGGACAAAGCCAGACATCTTTGGACACCTCCATGAAGGGCTGAGGCCACGGAGGATGAATGTGGAGTTTCTGCTGTATTCACCCAGGAATGACAGCAACAGGTTAACAGGATTGCAAGCAACAGAATGGTGCAAGTCCAGCTCCTGCATCATCTCCCACAGGAACTGCTTGTACCGAGTGTACTCAGCGTCTGAGGAGAGATGAAAAAATTACTACCGCACTAATATTGTTTCTAGGGACATGGATATGTTGTTCATCCACACTGTCTGGCAGGTTCCTTGCCGCTTTAAATCTTGCTGGAAGGTCTTCAAGCTGGCTCCTCCACCCACCCAGGTGGTAAAACTCTCGGCTCCGCCCCATGATGCCAGATCTTCCTTACAGCTTGGAAGCTCAGGTTCCCTTCTTAATGCTCTCGTGATAGACTGGATCCTAATTCTTCAGTTAGCGAAACTCATTTTAAAATTTTCAAGACTTGGTCATCTTTCTTCCTCATGGCTGCGATGGACAAATCGACTCGCAGTTTCGGCGGTGCCCTTGTGGGCAGAAGATGTCCCAGACAGACCCGCACTCCACGTGCATCTACTGCCTTGGCCTAGAACATGACCCGCGGGCCTGCGAGTCATGCCGTTCTTCAATAGCGTCCTGGAGGACCGCGCTGCCCGGTTACAACTTGCGCCCAAGAGCGCTACCGCGGGTCAAGTCGAAAGAGGCCCATTGGGCGTTACCGAGCGGGTTGGCTCAGCTGAGCAACTCGAGCAGATGATCGCCCTGAGGAGGAGGCAGCCCAGGCCACATCATCCACTTCCTCGGTCGCATCATTTATCCGCTCTCTCTCTGGGTACCTCGTATTCAGCTTCATTCAAGGAGCTTTGCCAATCCCTTTCCACAAGGGAGAGGGCCATTGGAAATTCCTCTCGGTCAAATAGAAGGACTCAAGGGTAAGTCCCATCGTCGGCGTTTGTGGGGCGGGAGGTCTCCTTCCCGGACAGCCGATTGTCGACTTCGGTCGAGGTTCGGCTAAGGCAGCTGGCTTCCCTGGCGTCCCGTCGGCCAGCGGCGAAACACCCGTCAACGTGGTCGAGATCTTTCTCGACCCTTTGAACGAGCTGTCAACTGGTGAGGCCGACAACCCTTCTTCACGGTTCCCCAGGTGGAGACCGAGGATCTGCCTGTGCCTCGGTGCAGCAGTCCCTGATTAAGGCTTCGGCTGAGGGAAGCGGGTGTCCCCGCCCCTTCCAGACCTGTCCTCGGAAACACCGAGGATCTCGGTCTTGGTCCCGGACTTTGTCTTGGTCCAGCCGATCCCCCGACATCAGCGGTCTCGGTCTTGGCACCGAGTAGCGGTGCCCGCCGCTCATCCTCGTCTTCCTCCTCGGAAGAGAGAGGCGTCGAGTGCAAGTGCGTCGATGCTACGAGGACCTGATGTGGCAGCAGTTACTTCTGTCCGGGAACAAGCCAACACCGTCGCCTTCCCCAGCTATCAAGTGGCTGTCGCCTGAGCAGCCAAAACAACCCCTCATTGTAGCCAATGTGCCCAAGCCTGGGCCAGTTGTTCGGCGAAACTCTGCCCCACTGACTGTGTGGAACCTCCGCCTCCACAACCGAAATCGGGGTGCCGACCAAGGACTCTCGGTCCGGTCAAGGTACTGCCCCACAGGTTGTCAGTCACCCTCACTCCCGACCGTCCTCAGCAGGTGGAGGGTGGCTCAGGCCCTAGGCAGCACTCGCGGACTCTTCCGAGTCCGGCGATGACTCCTACCTATTCTCCACACCCATTGACCTGGAGTCCTCCGGGGTCAGTCGATGGACAAAAGCCCTTCGTCCTTCATGGGTTTGCTTCAGCTCACCTCGGAGTCCACCGGGATGCAGCTCGAGCCCGTATCAAATGGGCCAAGTATCCTGATGGAGATACTGGACCGAGGATTCCCCACGGAGGCCTTTCCAGTGGCTGAAGCCATTGTTGGCCCAGCCTTGGAGCTTTAGCAGTGGCCTGCTTCCTGCCCTGTGCCTTCAGCCAGGATGGCCAGGAAGTATCACGGTCCCTACCGGCTCTTTGCCTGGTTTTGGAACACCCCTCTGCCGAGGATTGGTCACCGACAGCATTTTCTGGCGTTCCGGGAGCGCTAGGGACGTGGACAAGCCCCCGACAAGGAGTCCAAAAAGCTGGACTACGGCGGTGCAAGGTGTGCACTCGTCCTCCTTGGCCTCCGCCAGGCCTGCTCGGCCGCGATGGCACACTTCTCCCACGCCCTCATGGGCTCCCTGGATGAGGTGATCCCTCATTTCCCGACCGACCTGCAGATCATGGTCCAGCAGGTGCGGGACCAGGGTAGGGCAGTGGCTAAACAGCAGCTCCAAACAGCTCTCAACATAGGAGACTCCTGTGCCAGATCAGTTGCTGCCACGGTGGCCATCGCCCGCAGAGCATGGCTGAGGATATCCACCTTCAGGCGGATACCCAGCACAAACTGGCAGATGTCCTCTTCTTGTGGACTGACCTCTTGACCCTGGAGTGGAAGGTCACCTCCAGCGGATCAAAAGTCCAGTGCCACTCTGGACTCGGTCACCTCCACCCAGAAGGACAAGGCCGCCGACAGCAGCAGCACAAGTCCTTTAGCCCTTCTCGCCTGGCACGTCCGGCCCAACAGCAACAGCACCAGAGCCAGCAGGCTCGTGCTTAGCATCCTAAACCCAAGCCCACGGCTTCCTCCAATAGGAAGCAGGAGGTAAAGGCCCAGGAGGTCCCTCGCCAGTCCCTCCTCCAAGCCTGCCCAGTGACGGGTTGAGGGTGTCCAACCCAGCCTCGTCACTCCCCCTGGGTTCCTCCAGGGGGATGGCTCCACCACTTCCTTTCTGCCTGGTCTGCTACCACCATGGACCACTGGGTGTTGGAGGTGGTAGGAAAGGGTCTGCCTCTGGAGTTCAAGCAGGCCCCACCCTTCTGAGCCATCGCCCCTCCCGGGGAGCCAGGGGTCCGTAGCTTCTCTGTCGGCCCACCAAGCTGATATTGCCCTGCTCCTTGAAAAAGATGTGATCAGGAAGGTGGTGGATCCTCCTCCAGACCCGGGTTTGAATCCAGGTACTTCCTGGTCCCAAAGCGGATGGGGGCTGGTGCCCCATTCTAGATCTGCATGACCTGAACAGGTTCCTAATGTCTCGGACCTTCAGGATGGTCACTCTGGCTCAGATAATCCCATCCTTGGAGCGAGGCATGTGGATTCTGTTCCCTGGACCTTCAGGATCGTTCTTTCATGTCCCAATCCATCCGTCCAACCAGAGATTCCTCCACTTCAGAGCAGAGGGATCCCTTTATGAGTTCGGGCCATGCCCTTCAGCCTTTCCCTAGCTCCCAGGGTCTTCACCAAATGCATGGCAGTGGTGACAGCATTTCTGCAGCGCTGAAGGGTCTGGGTGTACCTCTATCTGGACAATTGGCTGATTGCAGCCCCTCCAGAGTGGAGGTGGAGCAGTCCAGATCTGGCCTTCCAGGTTTGCTCTCAGGTTGGCCTCCTCATCAATGAGGCCAAGTCGGAACTAGTGCCAAAGCAGGTGATACAATTCATCGGGCACAGCTCGACTCTACGGCCAGAGCACAGCTCCCGTGGACAGGGCGAGCTCTTTCCTCCTTTGCCCAATCATTTCAGGTTGGGCAATCACGCCTACCCAGGACTTCCTGTGCCTCCTGGGCCTCATGGCAGCCAGCACCAGCATGGTCCATTGGGCCCGCTGGTACATCGTCCCTTTCAATGGGGACTGGCCATCCAATGGTCACAGCACTTTGATCTGCTGGATCAGCTAGTGACAGTGACCCAGGGGATGTGGAATGCTCTCCAGTGGTGGACCATTCCAGCACATCTGCAGGAGGGCATCCCATTTGTCTGCCCATGAGCGGTCTCTCTATCGACCAATGCCTCTCTGATGGGTTGGGGTGCCCATCTGGGGGCACAGGCGCCACGGCCTCTGGTCCCTTGGGAGTCCCGATGCCACATCAACCTGCTGGAGCTTGAGGCGGTTCGTCTAGCCCACACCACCTTGCGCTCCATTTCTATGGGTTCAAGTGGTTCAGGTCCAGACGGACAATACCACAACCATGTACTATCTAAACCGCCAGGGTGGGACGCGCTCCATGCCTCTGTGCAGGAAGCTCTCCGCGTTAGTCACTCGATGCGCGGCCTGGAGTTGGATCTCCTCGCCATTCATGTGGCGGGGCCTCCAACACCTGGCCGATGCCCTAAGCCGAGATAGGGTCTGCGTCCCACAGTGGTCTCTCCTGCCAGAGGTAGTACAAGATCTGTTCTCCCACTGCGGCATGCCTCAGGGGACCTGTTTGCCTCCAGGGAGAATCTGAAGCTGAGACTGTTTCATTCCGCCCCCTCAGCAGGGCTCGCTGCAGGGATGCCTTCTCGAGGCCGTGGACCCCGGGCCTCTTCTCGCCTTTCCCCATTTCCCTTGATCCACAAGGTGCTTCTCAAGGTGAGGAGGGACAAGGCATAGGTGATTCTGGTAGCCCCAGACTGGCCCGCCAGTTCTGGTATCCAGATCTCCTCAGTCTCAGCTCCAGGCTCCGGCGGCTTCCAGCCCACCTGGACCTGATCTCAGTCAATCAGGAAGGTATTCCATCCAGACCTTCAATCCCTGCACCTGACAGCCTTGGTTCCTAGGCGGCTAGAGTTCCTGGCCTTGGGTCTTTCCGATGAGGTCCTCCAGCGTCGTTGAGGCATCCCGTGAGAGTCAACCAGAAAATGCTACGCCTTCAAATGGAAGAGATTCTCCATTTGCTGTTGGGCGAGGCCTGGACCCTTCCTCCTGTTCCTTGGCAAGCATCCTGGACTACCTGTGGTCCCTTTCTCAGCAAGGCTTGGTGGCGACCCTTAAGGTGCACCTGGCAGCCATCTCTGCTTACCAGGCATGGGCCAGGAAGCAGTCGGTGGTGCAGAAGGTGGTTGGGCACTTTCAAAGGCCTTGATCACATATCCTCCAGTGCGAGAACCTCCACCTCTGTGGGATCTACTGCTGGTATTGGCTAAGCTCATGGGTAGGCCATTCGAATCGATGCACAGGTGTGACATCTCTCACCTGTCGTGGAAGACCGCCTTCTTGGTGGCTATCATGGCAGCCAGAAGGATGGGAGAGCTCCAGGCACTTTCCATCGAGTCTCCTTATCTGGTCTTCCACAGGGACAAGGTTGTCCTCGCCCACCCAAAATTCCTTCCGAAGGTGGTGTCGGAGTTTCACCTTAACCAGGTGTTGACTTGCCAGTGTTCTACCCCAATCACACCTCAGAGGCCGACTATAGGCTCCATACTTTGGACCCTAGAAGAGCTCTCACTTATTATAAGGAGCAGGCGGCTGAAGTTCAGGGAGAGGTTCACCAGCTGTTTGTCACCTACGCTGAAGCCGCACCTGGCAGACCTGCAGCCAAGCGGACGATAAGCAGATGGGTCACCTCCTGCATAGATCTCTGCTATAGGTTGGCGGGCATGGAGCCTCCCAGAGGATAAGAGCTCATTCTACCCGCCACACCGCCTCATCGGTGGCTGCTTCCAGGGACGCCCTATCCAGGAAATCTGCAGGGCTGCTACCTGGAAGTCAGCACACACCTTCATCACCCACTACCACATCGGCCTTGAGTCACGCCGGGATGCTGGTTTGGGGCCTCAGTTCTCAATCTTTATTCCCTAAGTAGGGTGTGCGCTTGCCTCCCTCCTCCCGGAGAACTGCTAGGAGTCTGCCAGACAGTGTGGATGAACAACATATCCATGTCCTAAATACAGGTTACTCACCTGTAACAGGAGTTCTAGGAATGGTATTATTGTTCATCCACACGACTCCACCCGACCTCCCAGCTTCGACGCACAACCTGGCTTCCAGCAGGCTAGATCTTGGCGCCATGGGGCGGAGCTAAGAGTTTTACCACCCGGGTGGGTGGGAGGAGCCAGCTTGAAGACCTTCCGGCAAGATTTAAAGCGGCAAGGAACCTGCCAGACAGTGTGGATGAACAACATATACCATTCCTAGAACTCCTGTTACAGGTGAGTAACCTGTATTTCTTCCAAGGATCCCTCACTATGCTTACTAGTGCATAATCAGCCTGTAGGTCTGAGCTGTCCCAGACCGTGGAATTTCTGTAAATTGTGGGACTGTGGAATTAATTCAAATCTCTGCCACATGGTGGCATTCTAACCTATTAGCAGTGTCAGTGGCTCAGTAGGTAGCACACTTTCGCCTCTGTGGCCGGGAGATCAGAGGGCTGTGGGTTCATTTCCCATCTGGCACTTGGGTAAATATCCCAGTACTGACACTGTAGTGCAGCATAAGAGGTGCTGCACTTCTGAGGTGCCATCTTTCAGATGAGGCGTTAAACCGAGGTCCTATCTACATAGGGCCCTGGCTACCTGTTAGGCCTTCTGTCACCTGCCTTTTCCTCGCGCCCTCTTCGTTCCTCCAGTGAATGCCTCCTGACCATTCCCAGAACTAGGCTGAAATCAGCCGGTGACAGAGCATTTAGTGCCGCAGCCCCTGCTCTGTGGAATTCCTTACCAACTATGGTCAGAGAGGCTTCATCGTGGATGTCTTTAAGGCCCAGTTAAAGGCCTTTCTTTTTCTGAGGCATTTAATTTAATTTAATATAATTTAATGTTTAGATAAAGATTTATAGTTAAGGTTTAGTTTTGTCATGATTTGTATTTATGTGTAAATTTATATATTTATTATGCTAAAATGCCTGTTTTAATGTTTTGTACAGTGCCCAGAGCCTCCGGGATTGGGCGTCTCTTAAATAAATTTTGCCTTGCCTTGCCTATCTGCCTGGATTGGTGGTAGTTCAGGTGGATGTTAAAGATCCCATGGCACTTATCGAAAGAGTAGGAGAATTTCCCAGTGTCCTGGTCAAATTCCCTCATTCACTAAAAATACCAACAGCTTAATCTGGTTCAAGGTCAGTTGGCATTCATCTGTATCCCCTCCCGGTCGTGCCTGAAAATAGGCAGGATTTGTCTAGTGCACTTACCTGGTCAACAAAAACTAAATAAATAAAATAAATAAATAAAACCTGCTCTCCAACGTTAGAGGGTCATTTATTTTATTATTTATTGATATTTTAACTGCTGTATTTTTAATTATTTTACAAGCGCTTTGATATTTTGAATTGCACTTTTTATAAATAAAGCTCAGTTGAGTTGAAATTGATTTCTACAGCCAAGAGGTAGTGACCACTAAGCTCACTAAACTAACCCTAAAGAAAAACATAAATAGTATAAGCGAAAACTCAAAAGGCTGGTCCCACAGGACAAACTATGCAGACTATAGCTGTGTAATAAACAACAAAAACTGACCGTAGATAATGCAGTAAGTAATGCTCAAGCCAAAAATAAGAACAATAAATAAAGCATTGTAGAATCTTTTCCAGGTTCTGGAAGAGAGGCAGGGTTGGAATGTTAAGCATAGTGAGGATCCCTTGGAAGAAACAATATTACTTTGGTAATTTTTTTTCAAACCCCAAGAATCCCTCACCATGCTCACTAGTGCAGAACTACTAAGCAGTACCTTGGAGACTGGGTACAGAACCTGTTTAGGAAAAGGTTCTGTAAGACAGTAGTGCCAAACCTGGCATCCCTTCTGGACAGCGCATCCAGGCAATAGTGTTTTGCAAAGGTGTGTACTTTTTCCAGCTAGCTACTTTACAAATTTCTAGCAAAGGGACATCCTTGCAGCTGCCACAGAGGCAGAGATGTCATGTGTGGAGTGTGCCCTGAGGATTCTTGGGTGGTTTGCCAGCTTTGCTGTAACTCAACTGGATGCAGGAAGACTAGCCAATGAGCAATAGTTCTCTTTGAGGCTGGCCTACCCTTGCCCATGGCACCATATGTGAGAAACAGCTGTGAGTGGAAAGCTCTTAGGTCCTTAGTATGGTCCAGGTAGTAGCCAAGTGCTCTCTTAACATCTAGGCTGTGAAGTCTGTTCTCTCAGAGTTGGATTTTGCTGTAAAGAACACTGGAAGAGTGATGGATTGGCTCAGGTGAAACTTGACATCGCTTTAGGGAGAAATTTTCTGTTAGTCCTTAGGACTAGCTTATCACAGTGGAAGATGAAGTAATTTGGGTATGTTCTGTGGGCCTGCAGCTTGCATGCCCTTCTGGCAGAAATTATAGCCACTGTTTCCAAGTGACATATTTCAAATCTGCAGTAGCCATGAGCTCATGGAGGTTCCATGAGATTTGCTATGCAAAGGTTCAAATCCGGGATGCAGATCTAGAAGCCCTTTGAAGAATTTTCTGAAAATGGGATGCAAGGCCACTGCTTTCCCTTACTTGCCAAGACATAGGCGGGTATGGCAGCCAGATGTACCTTCAGGGTAGAGGGCCTGAGTCCCGAGGCCTAAAAGTGGACCAAATAATCTAAAAGTGTGGACAGGTCTGCTTTTAGAGGATTGAGCTGCTGAGGGCATACCACAGAGAAAATATTTTCCATTTGGAAGCATAAGTTTTCCTAGTGGCTGACTTCCTAGAAACTTCAGAAAGATGAAAGTCAGAAAAACAGGTTACTCACCTGTAACAGTAGTTCTAGGAGTGGTATATGGTGTTCATCCACACTTCAGGCAGTGTTCCTTTCCCCTTTAAGGCTTGCAGGAACATCTTCAAGCTGGCTTCTCCACCACCCAGGTGGCAACTCCCTTGGCATCACCCTGTGATGACAGATCTTGCCTGCTGGAAGCAAAATCAGTGTGCCACTTGCCGGGGAGGTCAGGTGGGTCAGTGCTGATGAACAACACATACCACTCCTAGAACTACTGTTACAGTAAGTAACCTGTTTTCTAGGGGACGTGGATATGGTGTTCTATCCACATCAACAAACTCCTAGCAGTTCTATGGGAGAAGGAGGCAAGGCGCACACCCCTACTTAGGAAAAGAGATTGGAGAACTGAGGCATAAAACCAACATTCTGGCGTGGCGCAGGATTCGATGTGGTAGTGGAAATGAAGGTGTGTGCTGACTTCCAGGTAGCAGCCCTGTAGACTTCTAGATAGGGACATCCCTGGAAGCAGCCACTGAGGCAGTGGTATGGTGTGGTAAGAGAGGCCCTCACCCACCAACCTATAGCAGAGGGTCGACATACAGGATACAGTTCATCTGCCAATTGTCTGCTTAGCCGCTGGTCTGCCTGGTGTGGCTTCAGCATAGGTGACAACAAGTCAGCTAACCTGTACCTGAACTCCAGCCATGCGCTTCTTATAGTAGGCTAGTGCTTGCCGAGATCCAACGTTTGGAGCCTGTGCTAGCCTCTGAGGTGTGGTTGGTGAAGTACAGCAGGAGATTAATCGCCTGGTTAATGTGAAAATCAAACACAACCTTTGGGAGGAACTTGGGTTGGGGTGAGGACAACCTTATCCCTGTGGAAGACCAGGTAAGGAGACTCCACGAGGCACCTGAAGCTCACTGATCCTTCTGGCTGATGAGACAGCCAACAGAAGGCGGTCTTACATGACAGGTGTGAATCTCACACCTGTGAATCGGTTCAAATGGCTTGCCCATGAGCTTTGCCAATACCAGCAACAGGTCCCAAGGTGGTGGTGGTTCACACACTGGAGGGAAATGTGGTCGAGGTCTCTGAAAAATGCCAGACCACATTTTCCTGTACCACCGACTGTATACTGGCCCGCACCCGGCAGAGATGGCTGCCAGGTACACCTTAAGGTCGTTGACTGAATGCCCAACAGAGAGGGACCAAAGGTAGTTGAGAATGCTAGCCACTGTTCAAGATAAGGGGTCCAACCCCTCGCCCTGGTGCCAGATGGAGAACCTCCTCCATTTGGAAGGCATAGCATTTTCGGGTCAACTCCTTCCAAGAAGCTGTGACCACTGTGAGGACATCTTTGGAGAGACCCAAACCTTGGAACTCTAGCCACTCAGGAACCAGGTGCAGGTACTGAAGGTCCGGGTGGGGTACCTTCCCTGATGGATTGAGAGCAGATCCGGGCATAGAGGAAGACACCTTGGGAGCCTCCTGCTGATGCTGAGGAGACTGAGTACCAGAACTGGCAAGGCCAGTTTGGAGCCACCAGGATCATCTGTGCCTTGTCCTCCTGACCATGAGCAGCACCTTGTGGATCAAGGGAACAGAGGGAAGGCATAGAAAAGCCTGGGATCAAGGACCTGGAAAGGCAACACCCCTGCAGTGTTTCCTGCTGAGGGGTGGGCACAGTACAGCCTCAGCTTATGCGTTCTCCGTGGAGGCAAACAGGTTCATGGTCTGCACCAGAAGACATACAAAGAGAGACTAAAGGAGTGTAATATGTATACCCTTGAGGAAAGAAGGGAGGGGGACATGATAGAAACTTTCAAGTACCTCAAGGAATCAACAAAGTCCAGAGGGTAGTATCTTTCAGAAAAAGAGATGTGTAAGAACAAGGGGCACAATTTGAAATGAGAGGGGACAGCTCAGAGGTAATGTGAGGAAGTATTTTTACAGAGAGGGTTGTGGATGCATGAAACAGCTTTCCTGAGGAGGTCGTGGAGTCAAGAACAGTGGGGAATTCAAGAATGCATGGGACAGACATAAGGCAGGCCTAGTGGGGGTAGGAGAGTAGGCTGCTGGTTGGTGGGATCTGCAGCTTATCCGTTAGAGTAGGAAAATGGGCGAACTAGGTGGGCAAACAGTCCTTATCTGCCAACAAATTCTATGTTTCTATGTTTCTGTTTCACCAGAAGGGCGCCCCACTGGGAGAACAGGCTGCGTGCTACCTCTGGGTGGAAGACCACTTGTGAGACACATCGCCCACACGGCCGAGAGTGTCCGCCAGCTGGTTGGAGACAGCGGCCACATGGATGGGCAGGAGATCGGCCTCCAGGCTGCGCACTGGGGTCCAAATGAGAGCTTCCTGCACAATGGAAGGGAGTGCATCCCACTCTCTTTGTTGAGGTAGTACATGGTCGTGGTATTGTCCGTCTGGACCTGAATTACATGACCCGAAGATGTGGAGCAAAGGCTGTCAGTGCCAGCTGCACTGCCCACAGTTTCAGCAGGTTGATGTGGCATTGGGACTCCTCGGGGTCCAGAGCCCATGGACCCTGTGTTTCCCAGGTGGGCACCCTAGCCCATGAGAGAGGCATCGGTCATCAGGATGACTGTCGGCTCTGAGCAGACAAATGGGATACCTTCCTGCAGATGTTCTGGGACTAACCACCACTGGAGGCGTTCCACATCAATTGGGTCATCATGACCGGCTGGTTGAAGTGGCACTTGTGCTGAGACCACTAACAACCAGCTTCCATTCCAGAGAGTGCATTCTACAGCAGGACCAATGGACCACGATGGTGCAAGCTGCCACATATCCCAGTAGGCACAGGAAGTCCCAAGCAGGGAGCAACTGCCCAACCTGAAATGATCAGGGCAAAGGAGGACAGCGCCACCGCCTCTGTCCACCGGAGCTTCCAGCTCTGACTTCACAACAGTTGAGCTCCACTCTGATCACCCGTGAGGGCATGAGGTTCGACTAGGCCTCGCTGACCAGGAGGCCAAGAGGACGCAGGTCTGGAGGGCCAGGTCCTTGGACCGCTCCCGCCTCCTGCCTGGAGGGACCTGCATTCAGTCAGTCATCCAGATAGGGGTTAACCTGGACTCCTCGATGCCTCAGGTAAGCAGCCACCACTACAATGCATTTGGTGAAGACCCTGGGGCCAAGGACAGGCTGAATGGCATAGCCTATAACCAGAGGATCTCCTCGGCTTGGAACCAGAGGAACTGGTGGTGGGACGGATGTATTGGGACATGGAAAATCGTCCTGAAGATCCAGAGAGCAAAATCACATGCTCGCTCCAGAGATGGTATGATCTGGGACAGAGTGACCATCCTGAAGGTGCACAAGCCTGAGAAACTTGTTCAGGTCATGCAGATCTAAGATGGGCACAGACCCCTGTCCTTTTGGCACCAGGAAGTACCTGGAGACAAACTCCGGGTGTTCTGGAAGGTCTGCGACAGGAGCCTCGATCTCCCTTGCGGAGGAGCTGGGTGATGTCATCCCAAAGGGCCGACAGGATGTCTGCAGACACTATGCCCTCTTGTGGGGCACGGGCTTGGCAAGGGGTACTCCTCAATTCCAGAGGCAGACCCTTGCGAACACTTCAGAACCACACCTGTAAGTGGCGGGGGTCAGCAGGGAGAGGAGGATCGGCGTCCCAGCGGACGCTCTCCTCCCCTCAGGCGAGTTACCAAGCGCGACTAGCTCTGCATTTCCTTCAAGTAGCTGGTGGAAGCACCCGGCAGTGGGAAGGATGGAAGCCCGGCCGCTTGTCGGAGCCGGGAGGGGGACATCAAGCGCATGAGGGTTCATGGTGTAAGCACGCTAACACTTGGGATGTACTGCCCCAGCACAAGGCGCCCTAGGGGAGTGGGGACGAAGGGAGAAAACGGAAAATCCTCCGCAGCCCTAGATGAAGGCCGCCTAGTCCACCCGACCACCTACAGGACAGACCCCACTGTGTGAGGAGAGGAGGATTGGCACTCTAGGGGCAGATCCCTAAGGTAGGTACCGGGGGCATGAGCGGACGGAAGGAGGGGCACCGGAGCTAGGAAGGAGGAGGATAAAGATGAAAAAAAAAAAAAAGAACCCACCTGTCCGTGGTGACAGTGGAGCAGGTGGAAAGAAAGTGGGAGCTGGCCCCTCATGGGAGGACCCAGGGGAGTCAGGATGGGCATGGTGGGCACCATCATCCCATCACTGGGCAGGCTTGGAAGTGGCAAAGGACCAGCTGAGGGCCACCAGGACCTTGGCCTCCTGGCCTATGGACAATCATGGCCACAGACTTTGGTTGAGGTCACCAGTCCTGAGGGCTGCTGACCAGCCTGAGGCTGGGCTGGTTTGGCCATGGGGCAGAAAGGGGCCAAAAGGGCTTTTTCTCTGCTGCTTAGGAGTCTTGGGATGTCACTGAGTGGATGACACCAAGTCCCAGGTAGCACTGGACTTCTCAATACAGGTGAAGGGGACATCTGCCAGCTTATGCTGGTATCCACCGTAAGGTCCTCAGCCAGACTCTGGGTGCATAGCCACCACGGCTGCCATGGACCCGGCTGGGAGTCACCAAAGTCCATGGCAGTCTGGAGCTGTTGCTTGCTACTACTCTGCCTTCATCCCAGACCTGTTTAACCGTGGTCTGCACGTCCACTGGGAGATGAGGGCACCTCATCAAGCGAGCCAGGAGGGCATGCAAAAGTGGGCCATCCCACAAGGGCTGAACTCACTTGCCGAAGGCCAAGAGAGGAGGCAACATACACCTTTTTGGCCATATGTTCCAATTTCTTGACTCCTTGTCGCGGATTTGTCAATGTCACCCACGCTTCCAAAGCACCTGAAAACAGTCGGACACGAGCCCTCAGCCGAGGGATGCTCTGTGAATCCTGAAGGGAACCAGTTGGCACCACATACCTGCAGGCCATCTGGACCAATGGTGCAGAGCAAGAGGCCAGGTGCTGCACAGCTCAAGGCAGGACCAAGAATGACATCTGCCAGCAGGAAGGCCTCTCAGGGAGCATCCTGGTCAAAGATCTTGGTGAGCGGTACCGAGCCTGCTTCTAAACAGGCTCCAATGGGAGACCTGTAGATTCAGAGATGAGATGAGATGGAGAAGATCCATAAAGGACATTGGGCCTTGCTCCATAGGCAGATCCTCAGATGACTCCAAGTCCACTGGATGGGAGTGCAAGTAGAGCCCTTCAATTTCGAGTCATGGAAGAGGTCGACCACCAGAGTCCCAGTGACCCTCAGGGATGATTTGGAGTAATGGTGACTGACAACCGATGGGGAAGACCGAGGCCAGGCCAGCCTCCTTAGTCAGAGTGCCAGTCTTGGCTGATTTGGTTGTGGCTTCACCAAAATCAGCAGAGAGACTGGGGAGAGCTGAGCCGGGACCTGACAGGTTGGCTCCTGCCTAGGCATGGAAGGCTGTGGCCTCTGTGGTGAAAGCCACGTGATGGCCAGGGTCAAAGCCAGACTGGGCATTACCCAGTGAAAACTAGCTGTTGCCACATTAAGTCCTCGCAGTGCTGATGCAGCTTGTGCTGGAGCCTCTTCTCACTTGAGAAGGATGAAGAATAGCAGTGGTGCAGCTTACCCAAGTGTCAAGAGCATGAGTGTTGTCACAGACTGGTTGACTCGGGCTCCAAGAGCAGGACCATGACCTTGACCATTGGGGCCACTGATGGTGAGTCTCAGAGTGGGCTAGGTCTCCTCCTGGTCCAGAGGCTCTGGGTTGAGAGAAGGCGGATCAGCAGACTTGTCCGTCCCTCCATGAGTGAATGAGTGGTAGGACTGGGGTCCTAGAAAAGGAGGTGTAGGCCTCCTCCAGCAACAATGGGTTGACTAGCTCAAAAAATCTAATTGGCATGGCCAGGAGACCATGGGGCCAGTGGCCTGGGCTGAAGAACCGACAGAAGTCGGAACCTCCGGAGAAGCGTGGGAAACTTGAGGTCCGAGGCACTCCCAATCCCATGAACAGTAATGAGACAGTTTCCTGGACTCTTTTATAGACTTGTATTTTCCTTAGTGCCCAAGAGACCCTGCCCATGGGTGGGAAGGCCTGGCACAAATCTTTGAATGCCCTGTGAAGGAGGCACCCAAGGAGAGCTGCAAAAGGCCAAGCTGAGGAAGATGAGTTATGCCTGGGCCACAGACTCTCAAATGCCGCAAGCTGTTTGGCAGACCACATGGCCGTGGAGACTACCCAAAGGGCATCCTTTGATTTGATGGGTGGATCCCGATCATCTTGACAACCGAGAAGCAGGCGGACATGGCAATCCTCTAAAGTAGGCCGGATGAAAGGTGTGGCACACACCACATGCCTGGGGATCGTGCTCGTGGCCCAGGCAGTAAACGATATGGTGCATGGATCCACCCAGAACATCTTCTGCCTGCAGGCACATTTTGGAATCATGGTGCCGACTTTGCATCGTTCGTACTGGAGACTTGAAGGAGTAGGCCTGAAGGCGTTTGTTTTTAAAGAATCAAGTTCAATACACAGAGGGCTTCTCAATGTGAGAGTGGTAAGGAGGAACTTTCTTCTTCCAGCAGAAAGGAAGATCTTACATCATGGGGTGGTGCTGAGGAGTTACCACCTCAGTGGGTAGGAGGAGCCAACTTGAATATGTCGGCAAGCCTTATAAGGAAAGAACACTGCCTGATGTGTGGGTATAACACCATATCCATGTCCGTAGAACCTCTAGCTCTTCAAGAACCATGCCTTGAGGCCAAGAGACCTGAGGTTCGGGAAGGTGATTCTGCCCTGTGACATGGTTAGCAAGTTGTGCATCACTGGGAGATGGATGGGTTGCTTGAAGGAGAGGGCCAAGAGAAAGGAGTACCAGACCTGCCTGGCCCAATCTGGGAGCACCAGTATCATTGTGGCTGACTCCTCAGCTTCACCACCCACAGTAACAGTGAAAAGGGAGGTAAGGCATACAGAATCTTTCTGACCACCAGTCCAGGGTCAGAGCATCCACTGGGATCGAGCCCACTGCCGGAAGCCAGCAACAAAAAGAGAAGCTGGTGATTCTCCTGGAAGCAAACAGGTCTATCTCCAGTGTACCCCATCTTCCGAATACTGTGCTCAGTACCTGCTTGTTTAGGGACCATTTGTGATGTCCCTGGCTGATCCTGCTGAGGAGTCTGCCAGAACATTGACCTTCCTTGGCAGGTGGACTGCTGAGACCTGCACTTCAAGGAATAAGCCAGATTCTGGATCTTCATTGCTTCTGTGCACTGGTTTGAAGATCTTGTGCCTGTTAAACATAGAAACAGACTTTGACAGCAGATAAGGTCTGCTTGGCCGCCTAGTCTGCCCATTTCCCCTACGATTGGATAAGCTGCAGATCCTAGTTAACAAACAGCCTATTTCTTCCTACCCCCACCAGGATTGCCTTATGTTTGTCCCATGCATTCTTGAATTCCCCACTGTTTTTAACCCCACTACCTCCTCAGGAAGGCCGTTCCATGCATCCATCACCCTCTCTGGAAAAATACTTCCTTACATTGCCCTGAGCCGTCCCCCCCCCATCTTCAGATTGTGGCCCCTTGTTCTTGCACATCTCTTTTCTGAAAGATGCTATCCTCTTGGACTTTGTTGATTCCTTGAGGTACTTGAAAGTTTGTATCATGTCCCCCTCCCTCCTTTCCTCAGGGTTATACATATTAAGCTCCCTTAGTCTCTCTTTGTATGGCTTCTGTTGCTGACCCTGCACCATTTTAGTTGCCCTCCTCTGGACTGCCTCCATTCTGTCTATGTCCTTGCAGAGATGGGGTCTCCAGAACTGCATGCAGTACTCCAGATGGGGTCTCAACAACTGTCTGTACAGATGGATAACAACTTCTTGTTTTCTACTGGTGATGTCTCTCCTTTATACATCCCAGTATCCCCCAGCCATCCTTATTGCCTTACATTGCTTGCTTACCTTTAAGTCATCTGATATGACTACCCCCAGCTCCCTTTCTATTTGTGTTGTTAATACCTCCCTCCCATTGTGTACTCTTCTCCTGGGTTTTTGTTTCCCAGGTGCAGTACTTGCACTTCTTTGCATTGAATCTAAGCTGCCATACTTTGACCATTCCTCCAACCTTGCCAAGTCCCTTCTCATTCTTTCCACCCCCTTGTGTATCAACCCTGTTGCAGATCTTATTAAAAGGACCGGATCCAGTACTGAACCCTCGGTACCCGCTATTAACCTCCTTTCTTCAGAGTGGACTCCATTTACTATTACCCTCTGTGTCCTGTTGTCCAGACAAATTTTTACAAGGCTATCACCTAGGACCCACTCCCAGGCTGCTAATTATTTATTAATTAATTTTATTTTATTTAGTTTTGTTTACGGTAGGTGCACTAGCCAAAGGCATGACTATTTTCAGACACAACCTGGGAGGTTACAAAGTATAATAGAAAACAATGACCATCACAGTGTCTTAATAGAGACAAAATCAGGTACAGGAGGATGTCAAGTCCTATACAATAAGACTTGGCCCAGATGGAATAATACAAGGTACAAATAGTTAATGCAGATACAGTAATGTAAAGGCAGAAAGCAGTTTAAACTGGCAATTTAACAAAGATGAGCAAATGTCAAGTACAACATACAAACAAAGTGAAAATGAGCACAATAGCAATTATACACAAAATGAAGAGTGTGGTGCTGGTAGTACATATGAGTACAATCTGTGGCAAGGCAATTATTAATTTGAAGGCAGTTTGACAATGCAAGCATAATACAGGTTATTAGACAATTTTGGTAAGTGCCATGGAGATTATAGCTTGGAAACAAATAAGTGCAAGAAAACAAGTCCAGTTGATGAGGACTAAGAGAGTAGAAGGTAGGACTGTGATAGAAGAAGAAATGGTGAGGCAATGCCCCAGAGACAAGTAGAGTGCAGAGATCATAGTTCATGAGATGTCAGGACATGTGGAACTAGGAAGAGAGTTAGGTGCCTAGGGTGGTTTGAAATATGCAGGAGTCAGGGAGTAAAACGTCCGACACTTCTTTTTAAAAGGCCATGACTAGGAGCAGTCAATACATCAGAGAGAGGAGGGAGTTCCAATACTTAGGAGCAAAATGTGAGAATGCATATGACCCTTAGAGGTTTTGCATCTTGGGACACCTAGCAGGGATCTGTCAACTGAGCCAGAGGCCATAGTAGGAGGAGGACAGCAGGAGCAGTATAGAGGCCAGTGAAGCAGGGTACTGTTTCAAAAGATATTATCCATCAGTGTGCCAAGGAAGGCCTCTGTGTAGTAGGTGTAGGCCAGTTTAGGTCAGCGTACAGTTGGCAATTATGTTTGAGCCACGGGGAGGCAGAGCGTACCTACAGATATTATTGTATGTTGTGTCCCATTTCTTAAGAGTGGCCTTTGATGCATTTAGGTAGGTGACGACATCATATGTGAGCGAAGGGAGTAATATGCCATGGGCAATGGCCAGTCTTGCAAAGGATGTAAGGACATAACTAGTTTTGTAAGCAATTCCAATTTTGCTATTTACAGATGGCCAAAATATGTTGGTCGAAATCAAAGGACTCATCAAGCAGAACCCCCAGGTATTTGAAAGATCGCACTGTCTCCAAACAGGGGCCATCAGGGCAAGAGATCTTGAAATGATTATGATAGGTTTTAGTTTAGTAGCTGAGCCAAATAGCGAGACTGAGTTTTCCCTATATTAAGGAGGAGTTTGTGACTAGTGAGCCATGATCTGATGCCTAGGAAGGCAGAGGACAGGTTGCAGTTAATCTCATGTATGTTACTGGAACTAGTGTGCAGTACAAGGTCATCTGCATAAAGGATTGAGGAGCAAGCAGAAATATCAAGGACAACCTGATTGATAAAGACAGAGAAGAGTAGAGGACCCAGGATTGAGCCTTGGGGAACTCCAACATTGATGGAGGCTGGATCTGATAAGGCCGAGTTGTATTTGACTACTTGAAATCTGTTGGATAAGTAGCTTTTAAACCAGGTCACCACCTGTTCAGAGAAACCAAAGGCCCAGAGGTTAGCCAGTAGCAAGGGTGATCTACAATATCAAAAGCTTTGGTCAGGTCTATAAACACAGCTCCTTTTACGTGGCCAGAATTCATTGCACGTAGGGTGTCATTTGTGAACTGGAGTAAGGCAGTGGGGTACTATGTCCCTTGCGGAAACTGTGCTGATTTGCAGAGAGAAAATTGTGGTTGGAGAGAAAGTAGACCACTTGTGAGGCCACTAGCTTTTCAAGGATCTTACTTGGTACAGAAAGGATGGCTATGAGTCTGTAGTTGGAGATGTTTTTGAAACCTGTTTAATAAAACAGGTTCCCTTTAAGGAGGGTGGTGTACATGACAGAGTGGAATAGGACCCTGTCCCAGTTGTTACAGAGAAAGTGTTTAAAATGCAGGGATCTGTCCTTTCCTGTCTATTTGTCTGTCTGGTATGCAACCAAATTTTCCTGAGACTTTGATTTGATCACCCGACAATTTCGAAGTAGTTCTTTGGCTCACACTGTCTCTCAGTTTTCCCTTGCTGTTTTTCCTCCTTGCATATCTGTTGAGGTAAAAATATATAGCAAATCATTGTGTGGAAAGGAAACTGATGTTGGGATCTCTTTTGTTTAGAAAATGTATAGCATTACTGTTGAAATGTATATATTTATAATTTGAGATGACTGCAAAAGCTGTTGGAAACTAGAGGTTACCTTAGTGCAAATCTTTGAGCCTTTGCAAAAGCTGTGCAAAGGGGCTTCAAGAAGCACACTCTATTCTAGCAGCTCCTGAAACTTACAAGAACAGAACACTTACAAAAACAGGATGCTTGCTAAGAATGGGGTTGAAAGACTTATAAAAGAGCTAAGCTGCAACTGCAAGATAGATTAGAAGAAAAGGACACAGAATGAAATAAAAATAATTTCTCCTCTGTACATAGTTATTCTGAACAAGTTTATTTATTATGTTACTGATACTATAAATAAATATTTTTGGTGAATTCTACAACTGCTCCTGCTCCTATGCTTCCTGACCTGTGCCTCAACGACAGCCCACTGCTTTGTCCACCTTCAGTTTTAGGAGTGCTTTCAGAACCCTTCCTTCTGTAAAGGAGTGGTATCGACCCCCCATCCAGAGTGCTTCTATTGGTTGGATTAGGTACCTCCTCCTCCTCTTCTTTTGTGAATACTGAGAAGTATTTGTTCAGTATCCCTGCTTTTCACTGTCCTCTCTGCCCACTGACCTCCCATTTATTAAGCCTCACTATCCCTCCCTTGGTCTTTCTTTGCTCCCCTAATGTACCTATAAAGGTTTTATCCCCTTCTTAACTGAATTGGCTATCTTTTCCTCAGTTTGGGCCTTCCCTGCTTCCTTCTGCTTTAACGGTGCAGTTCTCTGTCCTGCTCCTTCTGTGTTTCCTTATACTTCCCAAATGCTACCTTTTCTCCCAAACCTTCCCACACCTATTTTGAGAACCATAGTGTTTTTTTTGTTTTGATTTGTTTATTTGCTTCACACAAAGGCTTGTTGCCTCTGGGATGGCAGTTTGATGTTTCCTCATTGTTCCTCCACCCCTCCTTTTGCCTGTTTGCTAGTGCTTTTCTGAGGCACTCTTCCATTTGACAAAGTCAGCCCTCCTAAAGTCCAGTACCCTCACTTTTGTGGCTTGACTCTGTGGCTGTGTTTATAGTGAACCACACTGTTTGCTGGTCACATGTTCCTAGATGCTACCCACTTCTAGATCTGAGATCCTCTCTCCATCCCCATTTGAAAGTACCAGGTCTAGATTGCACCCTCCGAGTGGGTTCCAACACTAGCTGTCTGTGGCATGCCCCTGTAGGGCATGGATAATGACCCCGCTCTTGGATGTGGCTGCAGCAAAGGTGCTCAGTTAACATCTGGCATATTCAGGTCCCCCATCAACAATATCTCCCTTTTCCTGCCATCCTAAGGATGCCTTCTATTATTTCCTTGTCCATTTCCTCCCCCTGAGATGGTGGTCTGTACACAACCCCATGTGGATTGTGGTGCCATTTCTGGTCTCCAGGGTGACCCACAGTGTCTCTCTCTTCCCCGTTTACCCTTTGGTTCTATTGCTTTGATCTCTTCCCTTACATAGAGAGCTACTCCTCCTCCTCTTCAACCCTCCCTGTCCCTCCTATAGATTGTGTACCCTGGTATGCTGACATTTCAGTCATGGTTCTCTGTGTACCTTGTTTCTGTGACTGCCAAGATATCCAGGCATCCCCTTCCATCAAGGCCACCAGTTCAGGGAGCTTGCAAAATAGACTACGGGCATTGGTACTCATTACCCTCCATTCTTTGATGGCCCACCTCTTTTGCCCCATCCCTGTCCTTACTGCCTTTTCCTCCATTTACCCCTGCCCTTCACCCTATCGACTTCTCTATCTTGGTGTTTACCTTCTAACTACCCTGATTTTTGGTGGGGGCTAGGATTTCCTGCTCCTTTCAGTGCCTCCCCTTGGCTAGGATCTTGGTTCCCTCCTGGACAGATGCAGACCATCATGCCAGTATAGGCCTGTATCCCTCCAGGTGTACCCCAGTCCCCAATGAAGCCAAAACCCTGAGCCCTGCACCAGTTTTTCAACCACTGATTGAATCCCATGGTGCAGAGCACTCTAACCTTACCATGCCATAGACAGGCAGCACCTCTGAGAAGGTTACCGTGCATGCTGCTTGTCTAGGCCCCTCCTGTTGATGTGTCATTGGTGGCGGTATTGTCGTCGACTTGGACTGACTTTTGACCTGGCATCTTTCAGATCCAGAGAGCTCAGCCAGCCCTTGTTGAACAGATGGAATCACTGTAGCCTGGGTTACCATATTGAACTTCTCTCTTTTAAGTGTTTGTTCAGACACCTGAGATCCAAAATGGATCACCACTCCCCATTTTCTTGTGGGCGAAATACCTTGAGTAAAGGCCTTTTCCCTTCAGGGTGGGGGGACTCTTTCTGTTGCTTTTACCTGCAGAAACTTTTGACCTCTAACTCCAGCAGAATTGTTTCTGTTGAAGTGGAGGTGTGAAGTATCTGCAAACCTGCAGTCTGGGAATGTTTTGAACTGCAGTGTGAGCCCTGGCTCACTACTTCCAGAGCCCAATTGTCTATAGTGATGTTTTCCACTCCTGGAAGAAAAGAGCTAACCCTTCCTCCACTGGCAAGGATGGGTGAGCTGGACCGACTTGTCAGGGTTCTGTCTGGGTTGAGCCTTGAGGTTCTGGGGTTGAGGCAGCCCGGCTTAGAGACTCTTCTGTCCCGCCCCTGAAGAAACCTCTCATTTGAGTGAAATCGTAAGGGAGGAGATCACAGGGAAAGTAACCCCAACCCCTACCTCCCTTCCATGAGGCCTATAGGAAGTGGAGGCCTTCTCCTTCTCAGTGTTATTTTATAGGTGGCTTTATACTCCTCCACCTTTGTCTGGTATGCCTTTATTTTGTCACCAAATAAGGAGTTGCACTCACAGGAAAGTTCATGGCCTTCATTTGCATGTTTTGGGACAAGTTTGTAGTCCTGAGCCAGGCAAACCTTCTTAGGGAGACAGCATGGTCCATGACCCTGGAGGCAGTGTCACTGGTATCCACTGCCATATAGAACTGGTATTTAGTTGCATCCAAGGTTGATTTTGCAGTACTTGCCAAATCCTGTATCAGATCCCCAGAGGCTTTGTTGCTCGTGCCAGGATAAAGCTCCAGAGATTTCTGGTACTAGGCAGCATAAGCCATATAGGCAGCATGCCTCAGCAATATAGAGGCAGAACTATAAACCTTCTTTCCCATACTATCCAGCTTTCTGGAGACTTTGTCTAGGGCTGGGTAGAGAGGAACCTTAGCCTTATCACAGGCTGCAGCCTGCACTACCCCTTCATGGTCAGGGTGGCAACAGAGGTACTCAGCATCTTGCCTGTCAAGCTGGTAATGCCCGGTGGAGGCGTAGAGTCTGTAATAATTTACAGGTTGCCTTTTTAAGGGTTTATGCACTGGAAGGAGCAACCTTTAGGTTAGACCTATCATATCAAAAACTCATCCTCTTCCTCATCCTCCACAGTCTCTTGGGTAGAGAATGTTTATGATCTGCCTCACAAATGCGAAGTGTGAGGAAAATCCTCCTGGCCCTGGAGAGGAGAACCGAACTCTTGTTCAGAGAGCCATTGGGCTCTATGGGCTCACATTCCTCTTCCTCCTTATCATAATAAAACTTAGCACATGGGTCCTCTAGAACCAGGAAGGACCCAGAACTGCAGGAGGATTCGACGTGCCCATAAGTGATCCAATGGCTTGAAAGCCTGGAAAATTCAAGCCTTAGCCATGTCTTCCATAGAAGGCATTTTAGGTCTGGCCACTGATGGATCCTTTCCTTCTTTAGAAGGAGGGGTAGTGACATGTTTTATTAACAGGAACCATTTCTGGAACCTGCTCTAAGGGCCTTTTATGCTTGCTTACATTGGGATTTCCTCTTTCAGGAGCCTAAACTCCACAGCAACTCTGACAGGCCTTTCTTTTTGTTTGCTGTGGATCAGGGACCCTCATCAGTGTGCTTAGGTGACGTAGAGGCAGCCTAAGAAGCCATTATAATTTCTTAGCCCTTTTCTTGACAGTTTTAGGGCAAAACTTACTGCAGAGCTCACAGTCAGAAAAAGGTGCTCAGGACCCTAGCACCTTAAACACAAATCCTGGCAAGTCCGCTTTAGCCAATATATTAAAGCACTTTAGACAGTTTTTAAAACCAGTAAGTCCTGTTTTCTTTTTGGGCTTGTTAAACATGCCAACATGACAAGACCCCAAGGAAAATGGTTCCCAACAGTGAAAAAAGTTTGTGGTTTGGTTCCTAAATAAAGCGAACTATCAAAAACATCTTTTTTGTTGTTTGTTTTCCCAAGGTTTGAAAAATAACAACAACACGCTCGGTTCCTGGAAAGCGGGAATCAGGGTGACAAATAAAATCAAAAGGCTAAAATATATATCACAAGGAGGAAGAATAACTTTGTGCGGTATAAAAAATAAGGAAAAACACAACTAAAAATGTTTTTTCTCAAGTTCCTGAGAACTGCTAGGTAACCGAGAAAGATGATAAAGTAAAACAGAAAATCCCCAAAACTACGCTAACCTAAATAAAATGGCAGAGATATGAAAAACAACAAAATACTTGCAAAATAATACAATAAAATCATTCAACTTCAGGAAAGATGAAGAGAGCTCTTCAGGGGTAACTTTTCCTCAGGCAGAGAAAGAAATCTAATGTTGGAGAGCAGGTTAGAACACCACCACGTGGCAGAGATTTGAATTACATTCCATAGTTTCATATTTACATAAATTCCATGCTCCAGGACAGCTCAGACCTACAGGCCAATTATGCACCAATAAGCACAGTTGGGGATTCCTGGGGTTTGAAGCATGAAGATGCCTCTTCCTTGGAAGAGGAAGTGGGAGAAGATGAGGAGCTGGAATCAAGGTGTACAGGTGCAGGAACCTCAGGCTGGAAAATGTCCGATGTAACCTACAAAGATACCGGGAAAAGCACCAGCTGCTTCCTGAACTGTTCCCTGGACAGGGCTTAATAGGCCCAAGAATGCCTGGGAGAGCGGGGGGCAGACGAGGAGGAGGGTCATGCAAGACCAGGCCAGGTCTTCTGCCAGGGCTAGAGAATGCTTAGAAGACTTCTGACAGGGGAGGGCCTGGCAAACTCACCCATTAGTGAACTGCAAACAGCTGAGGACCGAATGGAATGGTGCCCTTGGGAGGAAGCC
This sequence comes from Neoceratodus forsteri, assembly GCA_016271365.2. Classification (NCBI taxonomy): domain Eukaryota; kingdom Metazoa; phylum Chordata; order Ceratodontiformes; family Ceratodontidae; genus Neoceratodus; species Neoceratodus forsteri. The sequence continues at coordinate 94,909,467 of CM057451.1, forward strand.
CCAGGTCAGGAGTGTGGAGCTGTGGAGCTGTGCAGGGTCCCACGGGATGCCCCAGTCACCACCGTGACATGGCTAACTGGCTCCAGAGAGGAATGAGGGTCCGAGATAGCGCTGTGACTCTTGCAAGGGCTGCCACTTACTCTGGACAAGGAGTGAGCCACTGACTTAGACCTTAAGATCCCCTAACCAGGACTGGCCCTGTCCCCTGACCAGGCCCAGAACTGAGAACGAGCCCCAGGGTCAGAGTGCAGGACACAGTGCTACGAATGGCACTGACTTTGCCTCCGATGCCTGAATGGTGCCAGAACTAGGAGCAGCACTGGAAATGGCACGCCAGGACCTGAACCAGCACCACGAATCGCACCAAGGGATCCCAACACAGAAAATGGCACCGCGCACGGTTCCAACAGGGCCCCAGTGCCAACTGCAACCGCCTCAGGCAAATCATTAGAGGAGACCCCAACCCTGACCTAGGTCCAGGCAGGCCTCCTTCATCACCAGAGTCCTCAACAGTCCCCAGGCTCTCCCAACATCCTCCCATGGGTCATCCAACTGCTCGGGAGGATATCTACAGCACCTCCAGGAAATGAGAGGCAAGGCAAGGCAAGGCAAATTTTATTTGTACAATGCCCAATCCCAGAGGCTCTAGGTGCCTCACATTAAAACAGGAGATAAAACATGTACATGAGACAGGTAGAATAACATATCACAATAAATACATAAATATCATAAAATTAAATCAGCAGCATACTAAAACAGCACTGGTCAGACTACTTCGCTCGGGAAGGCAGGGCAAAAGATGAGCCTCGAGACCCATTTTGAAAGCCTCGACCAATGGAACTTCCCTAAGAGGTGGAGGTAGAGCGTTGTACCTGCTCCAGAAGCCTTCCTTCTGCTGGCACCATGGGCAGTGTCAGGAGATGACCCAGCCTTATGACTGGCAGAGCCCCTCACCGATACTGGCCTGAGTACCAGGAGCTGAGGCGGTGCCAGGCCGCAATGCCAAGAAGCCCATTAGTGAGGGCCCCAGCATGGTTTCTACCACAACTGGGGTGTCCTGGCCCCAAAGGCTGATGGACTGGGAGGTGGCTGGCTGGTCCCCTGGTAGATACGGACTGTCCACCAGACCCTCCCCAGGCTCTCCAATGTCCCAGCAGGGTGAGTGTGAGGAGAAGCCTAGTCTTCTGCAGTACATACAGTACTGGGAACATGCTCAGGTGAAGAGCCAAGGGACCTCACCTTGGCATCCCTAGTATGACACCTGTCTCCGAAAGTGGAGGCTTGCAACCCCATTTCAACACATGGATTTCAAGGGCAGAAGTCCATAAAGAAGCAGGCATTACACCTATCCATATCGTCAGTGCCGAGGTGTCGAACATGTGGCATGCTAGTCACGGATGGAGATGTGACCTCCACAGGAGCACTGACATGGGGGTCATCCTTGTTCTTCTTCTTCTGAGAAGACTTCTTCTTGGCTCCTTGGAACTGGACATGATGCCAAATGGAAAAAGGAAAAAATGAAGGCGAGAAAAAGGGTTCAGCATTGCACAGAAAGTAAATAATAAAAGTGGTACCAAAATGGATACAGTGCAAATGAACGGCATCGAATGGGGTAGCGACAAATTGATGAAGGAGTATGATGCACATTGATGACTGAAATTCTCCCATGGTGTGCTCTCTACAGGAGGAAAAACAGAACCGAGGAAGGTAGGAGGCTGGCATCAGTTGCAGGCCAGTCCAGGAGCACCACATCATACATCCGCCTCGGCCGGTACTCACACCAATGCTGGTCCCTAGCTGCAGGCTGCAGAAAACTTTGCTCTCGCAGGTCCTAATACTCAGCACTGACCCAATGGTGGGAATAAATGGTGAAGACTGATTCTTGGAAGATACTGTGCTTCCGGCATGAACAGATTGAGATCATGCAGATCAAGTATGGGGTGCCAGTACCCCATTCACACATACCCCACATGCATGGGTGTCTGAGCCATGGGCTATAGCTCCTTTGGAAGGAGCTGAGTAATGTCTCCCTGAAGGTGGATACCATGTCCTGTGACACCAAGGGGCAGGATCGGTAAGGTGGGAGAGTCTTGAAATCGAGAGGCAGCCCTCTGCCTACCACCTTGAGAACCCACTTGTCCATAGTAATGACAGATTAGTTTGACCAGAAGTGGCAAGCTGCCCCCCACAGGGGGCTAGGTCAGGGATGGGACGTGCAGGAGGGTAGACCCCCAATCCATCACTGGGCAGCTTTGGAGGGGACACCAACCACTAGGGCTGGAAGAGCACCACTTCCAGTACCCACCTCTCTTGGGCCTCTGGCTAGAGAACTTGGCCTTGGGGCACCAGGCTTGGTATTACCCCTGTTGTGGCTGCTGCTGCCGATGCTACTGTGGCTGAAAGGACCAAAACTGAAAGGCCTTCTTTCAGGCTTCTGGGACTTTGGATCCTTCTGGGACAAAACCACAGAGTCCAGGGTGGTGTTGGACTTCTCAGTCCTTGTGCGATGACCTTTCTCCCCTGGGCCAAAGAAGTTGGTGCACAAGAATGGGACACTGGCCAGCTTGAGCTGATCATCCACTGTAAAGGGTGGAGAACTTCAGCCAGGCCCTATGACACATTACGATGGCTGCTGCCATGGCACAGGCATAGGAGTTACTCATATGCAAGGCCATCTGGAGCTGGTATTTAGCCAGCACTTGACCCTGGTCTCTGACCACTTTCACTGGCGACTACTTATCAGCATGTAGGTAAGAAGAACATTATCTAGCACTCCTAGCAGGGAGTGACCAAAGTGGGCCATCAAGTTATTACTCGCTTGATGATGTCTAAGTGAGGAAGTGGTTTAGACCTTTGGCCACACGGTCAATATTCTTTGACTCCTTGTTGGGGGCTTGTCTGTGTCCCCATTGTTTCTGGACTTCAGAAAGCTAAGTCTGAGACCAGATCCTCAGCTGAGGGTGGTCCAAGAACCTGAATAGAAAGCCAGTAGGGAGTGCATACTTGCAGACCATATGTACTGAGGAGCTGGGCAGGATGCTGGATGCTGCTAAAGCTCCAGTCTGAGTCACAGAATGGCCTCAGCCATGGAAAATGCAACCTCAGAGGATTCATTCCCATCGAGGATATCTATGAAAGGGTTTTCAGCCCTTTTCTGCACAGGCATCAAGGGAACAGACATTGGCGTATCTATCTATCTATCTATCTATCTATATATATATATATATATATATATATATATATGTGTGTGTGTACACATACACACACATACATTTTCAGTCTTTGGTAACCAGGTAAGGCCCACTAGGTACAAGTGTTGGTTTTCATGGGAGACCTGGAAGCACTGGGTAGGTTAAGCTACTGCTCAGGGTCACACAGTATGCAAGTGGAGGCTGTGGGGAATCAAACCCAGGTCTGCAGGAAGTACTAAGCTCATCTACAGCTTGTTACGCCTAACTCCTAGGCTGTACTGCAAGCCCTCAGAGATGAGCTCTGAGTAGAGACCCAAATGACACCAGTCCATGGTCAGTGGTCAACTCTCAACCAACTCTGTGGCCAAAAGTATGCACCCTTGGCTGCATGGAAGAACCATCTGAGTCATCTGAGGATGCATCAGAATTGGCCCTTATCATTTGCCACTGTGAACCTCTCAAGAGTCATCCAACTGGGTGATTTCACCAAGAAGCCGCCTTGGCAAGCTGGTCCCAGCACAAAAGTCTTTGGTCAGGGCTCCTTTCAAAGGCTGCAGTGAAGGTGTTCCACAGCAAGGGTGGAGAAACAGGTGTCAGCTGATAACTGCCTTATGCAAACTGACACTGGCTTGACTGGTGCTGGCCAGCTCACCACAGGGCTCACGGTAGAGCCTCCCTGCCAAGGCCCGCTGTTGCCAGAGGTGTTCTTCATAGTGCTGCCTCATGCACCAGCAGAGTCTCTCCTCATCCGAGGAATATCAACGATGATGCCTCCCAGTCAAGCGGGACCAACAGCGTGAATAGCACATTGACCCAAGGGCTGACACTGTGGCAAAGCCACCGAAGCGTAGTATAGATCACATGCACTGGCTTTGGCTAAACAACCTCTGGTAGAGACTGTTACTGAGTGGAACCAACCAGGGACACTGTCTGGTCCACGTCTTCCTGAGTGAAGACGGGAACACTGGTGTCTTGGGAGATTGCTTCCTGGTCGACCTCCTCTGACAACTGGTCGACTGGGTTGAGAAATATCTTGACCGCCTGCTGGCTAGAGTTGAGGTTGACAAGCTTGATGGACTGGGTCACTACATAGCTTGGGACCTGGCCCTCGACCAGTTTGGGCTCAAATTAAGTTTGGCACCGACATGTTGAGTGGTTAGGGAGTCAAGGAAGCAGGAGGAGAATGATCTCTTGGTCCCTGACCAGTGGCAGTGTTCTCGTGCTTCTTACCATGGTGGACAGGGTTCTCCCTGAAGGCCTGGAGGGCCTGAGAAATCTCCGGAATTCAGCAGTGAAGGACCCTCTGTTGCCTGCATAGCTGGGAGCAGCACTGAGGCTGACAAGATACCCCTGCAGCCTCTGCCACAGCTTCTTCCATGGCCGTGTAATAGAGCTAAAGACCCTGCCACAGTGAAGGCCACCTTGCTACCTTTCAGCCATAGTTTAGGATCTCGACTGGCCAGCTGGCCGAGAAGCCATGTCATGTGATCCTCTAGGGAGAAGAAGCCTCATCTGCACAGGCCACAACCTGCGACATCGTGCCATCCTCAGGTAGTAGAGGCACAACACATGTGGGTCCATCCTTGACATCTTCTGTTGGCACGTGACACACAATTTGAAGCGAAGCTGGTTTTGCTTTGTTATATTCCATGTTCCATCACTGAGGCTGGAGCAGAATTGAAGAAAACAGCAACTGAATAGAATTCTATTGAAAAACAAACTAAGTTTGCCAATGGATGCCTGTCCCTCCACAACTTCAGTTCTGCTTGCAGAAGAGAAAATAGAGACAAAGGATGGAGGGTGAAGCAAGGAGCCCAAGAGACAGAAAAAGGAAAGGATGTAAATTTATAGGAGTAGGAAGGATATGCCCTAAGATTGTGAGGCACCAACCACTGGGCAGGACAAGAAGGGTTGAGAGAAAAGATAAGAAAGAAAGAGACAGTGAGAAAGAAGGGAGGTGGAGGGAGGGAGAGTTAAAAGATGGAAGAGTGAGAGAGAGAGAGAGAGAGAGAGCATGCATAACTCTAAACATGTGAGACAAAACAGAGGGAAGAAAACCCCAAGGCTGACACTGCAGAATTATTCCACTGATTGAAGCCTAAGGAAAGGAGACTGCCTCAACTGCTCTCTTCTTGTATAAACCTTAAAGGGTCCAAGGATTGGGCACAACAGCCTACAGGGCGGAGCAAAAAGATGCTCTCTAGTGTAGAAAAGACAGATTTTCAGTTCCTGAAGGGGGCTCGATCAATTCCCGCCCCTCCTCTGTTCCTGCCTCTCTCTTACTCTCCCTTTCTCCCTGACCTGCTACAAGGGCTGAGGACAGGTAATCCACCCTCAAGGCAAGGTCCTCTGTGCCAAGGGGAGGGCTCATTTGTTAAATGATCCCTTCCATAGATCTAGTGGGGAACAGTTTGCCCTAGATCTGACCCCAGGTGGAGAAAAATAGGTTCATGTCATCAAAAGGTAAGCGACCAGAAGGACCTTGCTCCATGGCCAGCCATTGGCTGCTCACATGTGCCTAAATAAACCACTCGTAACTCAAGATAGAGGAAGAAAAGATAGGGATCCCTGGAGCTGCGGCCACCAAGGCAGAGCCCAAGGGAGGCAATGAAGGGCCCCACACAGAAAAGAAGGGGGTCCCAAAACCAGAACCATGGTACAGAATGCTGCCCCAGAGAGACCCCACCAGGTTGTACAGAGCTCTAAAGATCCACTGGCCAAGAGGGCAAGAGCTCTGCATCCCCTCCCTCATCGGTGGGTCCGTGTTGCTTCACAGAAGGATAAGTGGACCCAGAAGTGCCAGTGGGACTATGCTCTACATGGCCTCAATTGAGGGAAGGCAAGCAGCGAGGAGGCACTTCCCAGGAAGCTGAGGCTCAAAGGGGATGGTGGGTGGGAAGCAGTGATGAGTAATGGAGATATACAGGAAGATCAAGAATTATGGTAGGTACTTAATTTCTTACCTGTATCAATCTTCACCATTCATCACTGGTGGGTGAGTACCAAACACCACGTTTGTGGTGCTGGCACCTCCCTGAGGTTACATTTTCCCCTCAGCCTCTTGTGGGGACTCACAAAGGAGAGCCCATCACAGGTCTGGCCAGACCTGCTAGTGATCAGGGTCAGATCGAGGCTCCTGACTTGCAGGAGAAGGAGGTGCCACAACAGCTGTCACCTGGCCCTGTGGAGAAGAATTGGGCTCCCTGGACTGGTGAGGGCAATCTCCTATACCAGACCAAGGGTGACAACCGGGATGGATGGAGCATGCCATCTGCCTAATGCAGACTGTGGTTCCTACAAGCCTGGAGGCTACTGTGCTGGCATCATAAGATGCCCTCGCTTGGTGTCTCGCCAGCTCCAAGTCAGCAGGTAGAAATGGTGATGGCTCACCTGGTTGCCTTGCTATCTAGGCATGGCTGCCAGGATCTGACCCAGCGTACCCTACATGCTCTTTTATAGGCTACCATGTGCCTGATGTGCAGAGATCAAGAGCAAGAGTCACGCTGAAGAGAGGACCCTTCTGCCCCAGCAATCGAACTCTGTGGAGTCAGTCTCTGAGGGCGGTCTCTTGAAAGACGTAGACACCTGGGGTATCCAGATGCTCTAATCCAGACTCAGGATGGGCCATAGCTCCTGTAGACCTGGGGAGGCGCAATACCTGTGCTGGTAGTCTCGAGGGGCTGGAGAAGAGGAGGGAAGCTGCCAGGTGCTGTGTGTTCCTCCATGAAAGGACGAGGCCATGGAGAGATCACCATGGATTCTTGGCTGTATTCCCCATGGAATGCCAGTGTTGCACACATGAGATTGCGTTCTATAGCAATGGGGTACAGTGGAGCGCTTCAACATCGCTAGAGGAACCGCTGATACTGTGGAAGTCAGTATCTGAGGAAAATTGAGAGGGAGAACCTCTTCTAGAGGAGGAAGCCGATGATGTGGAAGGACTCTGTAAAGGTGTGTGCGATGCCAAGGAAGGAGGTGGAAAGCCGTCTCATCTATGGCCCTGAAATACATGGGGAACACACTCACTGCTCGCCCCTATACTGTTCCTCGGTGAGGGGCCTCCAAAGGGCCAAAAGACTTGAAAGAACGGGAGGTATAGGCAGGAAGGAGGAGGTGGAGCAAATGGTCCTGGGAGACCGATGTCCCACTGCCAGGGCTGTGGGCACAAGCTGGGGACCCTTCCTAGGGAGGGCACTGTGCTGCCCAGCTGCCAACAGGATGTTGCCCAAGAGGAGAAGACCCCTGGTGAAATCAGAGCTGTACAGGCCCAGAAGGGCAGCTCCTGTCCCCACCCACAGCAGGGCTTTGGCCCCTAGCCAGATAGGGAGTCCAGGCCAGCAACCAGACTCTGCCCCAGAGTGGCCAAGGCAACTGGGACAAGGCGTGATGCAAGGTGCAGCCTCCCCACCAGACCCAGAGGACTGGGACCTGCCTCTCTCTCTCGAGGCCCTACCTTAGCCATTGCTCTAAGGGAGAGGCGAAAAACTAGCACCGGGTCAGCTTCAAGCTCCTCCTTTGACTCGGATCAGACCCGAAGATGGCATCCACGATGGAAACAGTACCCGGAGCAGCAGTCATCGAGCGGCATCGACTGCAGCACCATAAGTCATGGCACATGGTGCTGCCATCAGAAGAGTGGCACTAACATTGGAAGTAGTGCCGGACGAGTCACCAACCCCAAAGGTGGCACAGACCAGAGAGGCGGTGCCGACCATGACACTGACCTCAGAGGTGGCACCGGAAGCAACGCCATCACTGGATGTGGAACGGCACAGGAGACAGCACCAGAGACCTCCTGGCATCAAGGGCAGCACTGGCAGAGAAAGAAGTGGTGCGTAAGCAGTGTCGGACTGTGAACAAGAACAAGAAGAAAAAAAAACTCCTGTTGAGTCTGGGAGCATCCGTGGCTCTGTGGAACTTGGCTGCCAGTCAGGATCATCCTAGTCATCCTCCAATTCCAGGAGGAGACCACATAGATCGAAAGAGAGACAACTTTGGACGCTGTACCCATCCTAGCACTGAGGGAGTTGTCAGGAAGGGACCCAGCGACAACGGTGGTGCCGCCTTTGCTTACTGGTATTGCAGTTGGTGCCAGGAGTTGAGGCCATACCCACGGAGCCTCTGAGGGACCCACCGATCACGCCCCATGTATAGTCGACCTCAACACTGGAGTAGCCCAGTTTCCTGGAGGAACTAGGCCACGAGGGATGTACAACTGGTCTCCAGGAAGAAACGATTGTCCGCCCTGACCCCTCGCCCAGGCATCGGTCTCAGCGAGACCCGAGACAGTGAGCCTGCTCTCCCCTGGTGCATATAGCAGTGGGGAGGCCCAGGGAAGGGCCAAGGACCTTACCTTTGTAGCCCTTGTGTGATGCCGACCACCAAAAGTTGGGGGTCACGACACCAATGAGAAGCAGGCATTGCAGTGATCCATATCATGGTTTGGCCCTAGTCAGGTAGTCAGGCAGGTCCGCTACAGAAAAGAGACTACCACAGGGGCACTGACGCATCAGGGTGGTCCCTGCCTTCAAACATTTTGCCCCAAACCCAACATGATCTGCAATGTAAAAATAATAAAACGAAGAAAAAGACTCAATGCCGTGCTTAAAACAGGAGGAAAAATGGTGCGATAATCAGCATTGGAGCGGCGTTGGGTGAATGATCGTACAAGCAGAACTGAGTAGGCGAGTTTCTGGAAGATTCTCAGGAGAATTAGCTGTCACATGGAGTCGTGCTGCTGTCCTCGACGGACGGGCAAAACAGAACTGAGGTAATGGAGGGCCGGCATCCGTTAGTAGCCAACCCACGAGCACCACATAGTACATTGGCCTCAAGGGCAGCTCCATCCCCGGCGTCGGCACCTCCTCCAGATAGAAAGAAAGCTTTTAGCTAAAAAGCTTCCTCATGGGTCCTAGTGCCTCTGGCTGGTGCCCACCAGTGATGAATGGTGAAGATTAATACAGGTAAGATTTGACTTTTCTCCGGTTCCAGGAATCAGAGAATACCACTAAAATATCAAAGCTGTATTAAAATAACCTGTCTAACTAATGCAAATATCAAGAACTAAATAGGAAAAATTATACAAGTTTTATAAATTAAAATAAAGGACTTAACTGATGGACATGGAGAGGGCTCCAAGGAATCTATTCTGTTCTAGCTGAGAAAATATGTAAGAACACTAGAGGAACATCACCACACAGCAATATCAGAATAGAGTTCTGACTCCACAGCACCATCCCAAAAGCCGAGCAACATCTCAGAGTAGCAATGATGCAGTTTTTATGCGGCTGTCGTTGAAACACTGGGTCAGAACCTGACTTGTGCCTTGTGACAACCGCATAAAAACTGCATCGCCAGGAATCACAGGAAACTCAGGGACAGTTTCTAGTAATTTCAGAATAATGTTTTTATTTTTCTCAATAACAGCAAAATAAAACATAAAATTATTCAATATAACTATTTATAAAGGCAGTACAAACAGAGAAACTACATCATTCTTCTGAGGGTGTCTCAATTCCAAGTTTCAGTCTCTCACTCTCCTTGTCTTTCTAGCAAAGCATTGCTGCTCTTTTATGTCTTTGGGAACTTGTTAAGAGAGCCTGCTTCTCACAGAATGTTCTTGTAAGTTTTGAAGCAGGTGCAGCAAAAGAACATAGTGACCCAGAACTGACCTCTTGTTTACAGTTCTGCAAAAGGCTTAACAACTGCATCTCAGGTTAACCCTTGAGTTCCAAATAGCTTTGTAATCATATCAGCAGTATAACTATATACAGTTTTAAACAAAGGAATCCCAGTTTCACATACAGTTTTACACAGAAATTTACATATATTTTATACTGCAGATATGCAAGGTGGAAGAAAAGACAGAACAGAAAGTGAAGGCAGAGAGATTGCGAGAGGTGAAGAATTGCAAAACCATTGGAGTGATCAGTTTCTAGGTCTCACAAAAAAATTTGGTTGTGCAACAACACAGGCAAGAGATGGAAATGAAGAGGATAGAACAGACCCTCGCATTTAAACTCTTTCTGCATAACAAATGGAGCAGGGCCCTATTCAACCCTGTCACATCCCCCTTAGCAGGGAACCGGTTGTACAAAACAAGGTCTCCAAAACATTCTAGTAAATTCCAACCTAACATTAGCTTATAGCACTTTACAGTTCAGTGCATATGCAGCATAGTAAACAGAAGTGTAACACATATTTTTCAGCCTTTGGAATGCTTAATTCCTGATCCATATCTTGACAGAAAATCAGCATTGACATTCTCTTTCCAGATTAGTGCATCACTTTAAATTTAAATGGCTGTAGTGCCAGGTACCACCGTGTGATTCTAGAATTTGTATCTGTCATTTGGTTAAGCTAATAGAGATGATTGTGATCTGTTACAAGTATAAAGTTAGCTTTAGTAAGTAAAACTTAAGGGACACATGTGACCTGTACACTCAGACTGGCTGGCTCCAACTATCAAACCGCATAAAGTTTCTCACCTGCTCCATGGTCAAAAAAATCTACCTTGTGCACCTTGCAGATTCTGGGGTCTCAACTCTGTTACAACACCGAATTAACAACGGTGCCTTAGGAGATCCACGCTACAGCTACTGAAAGTCCCCACTGTCACACTTCCAGGGACAACTCTTTTGCTTATCGAGGCACCACTCTGGTTCAATGGCCTCAGCCCAACCATCTCCTCTGCCCCAACTATTGGTATGTTTAAAACTAGGCTCCGGGACTATCTCACTACCAACAGCTCCTGTGACTGCCCAACTTAACCTTGTTCTTTACTTCCCTTTCTGCTCTAGTTGTCCCCTCCTCCCTCCTCACTGGATTCTACCCTCACATCTTGGTATACCCAATGCTGCACTTTTCACCCTCTTGACACCGTTCCACATTCTTCTCCCCCCTACCCTCTTCCTTCTCCCTATGACTCTGGCACTTCTTATCTGTTGTCTGTTTTCTCTGACAAGGCAGCTGGCTGCTGTTACAATGCTACCCTTGAACTGTATTTAACTGTACTAATCTGTACTCTGTTTGCAATGTCCACTTTGTTGTAATGCCTGTCTTGATGTTCCCCATAATTTGTATTTCTCTGGCGTGGAACCTTTGTAAAGAGCCATGGCTCAAAAGGTATTTGTAATCCTAGACTTGATAAATAAATAAATAAAAGACTCCATGGCGGCACAGGGTCATAATGTCGTATGACATAGCAGCACAGCAATGTACCCGTGCTGTAATTACAAGCGGATACATTGCTGCCACTCAGACATACTGCTGAAACACATTTTGGCTAAAGAAGCTAGTGGCTTCTTTATTTTCTCTTGAGGGGCTCTGCCCCTCCCCATTAATATAATCCAACTCGGGGGTCCCATGGAGGCAGGGAGAAACACTGCCAGGGAGAAAAAATGAAAAGTCTGGGACGGGATTGAACCCGGTCCACAGATGCATAGCATCCCTGCACTGCCGTGGGTCATCCCACTGAGCCACGGTGGCAGCTCTGTGGACCATCTCCCCAACAGAGGTCTTGACCTCGCATCAGTCCTCCTCCCCACCCGTGTGCGACAAGGTACAAAACCACATGCAACATTTGTGTCTTGCAGGGTTTTGTACCCTGTCAGCGCTTAATACACAGTATTCCATGCGCTGTTCTGTATACAACATATTGACCCAGTGGGTCCATGGCCCACTTCACCGTAAGGCATTCCTTTCAATGGTGGAGTACCTTTCTCTCTGTCATGCAACTTCTTACTGATATATAGAATGGGATGTTCTTTCCCATCTATATGCTAGCTCAAGACTGCACCTAGGCCTACCCTGATGCATCTGTCTGTAACAAAACTGTTCTCACAGTCTGGGCTTCTTAAAATAGGGGCTGAACATAATGCAGCTTTAATGGCCAAGCTTCATCACACTCTGGGATCATTTCACATTATTCAGGAACCATTTCTTTGTAAATTCAGTGAGGAGTAGCTAATTTGGCAAAGTTGGGAACCAGGGCTGGATTAACAAATTGTGGTGCCTGGGCAATTTTGAATTGTAGAGGCCCCTGTGATTTAACTCAGCTGAACAATTTTGATGCTTTAAAATTGATTTGGAGGGTTTCCAGCTACTCTGAATGCCACTGTTGGGGTGGAAATAGAAGGCTATTTTTGAAGTTGGGTGGCTGGATTACATTCACACTGAGTGTCAGCACTCAAACACAGTCATGCATTACTGGCCCCTCCACATAGAACATAGAAACACAGAATTTGACGGCAGATAGGGACCGCTTGGCCCACCCAGTCTGCCCATTTCCCTACCTGATGGATAAGCTGCAGATCCTAGTTAACCAGCAGCCTACTTCTTCCTACTCCCACCACCTAGAATTGCCTTATGACTGTCCCATGCATTGTTAGAATTCCACTACTGTTTTGACTCCACAACCTCCTCTGGAAGGCCGTTCCATACATCCACAACCCTCTCTGTGAAAAATACTTCCTTAAATTACCTCTGAGCCGCCCCCTTCTATCTTCAAATTGTGCCCCTTGTTCTGGCACACCTCTTTTTGAAAGATGCTACCCTCTTGGACTTTGTTGATTCCCTTGAGGTACTTGAAAGTTTCTATCATGTCCCCCTCCCTCCTTTTCCTCGAGGCTATACATAATAAGCTCCTTAAGTCTCTCTTCATATGTCTTCCGGTGCAGACCCTGCACCATTTAGGTGCCCTCCTCTGGACAGCTTCCATCCTGTCTATGTCTTTGTGGAGATTGGGTCTCCAGAACTGCCAGTACTCCAGATGGGGTCTCACTAGCTATCTGTACAGAGGGATAATAACTTCCTGTTTACTACTGGTGATGCCTCTCCTATGCATCCCAGTATCCCCCAGCCCTCCTTGCTGCCCTCTCACATTGCTTGCCCACCTTTAGGTCATCTGATATGACTACCCCAGGTCCCTTTCCATTTTGTTGTTGTTAGTATCTCACACCCATTGTGTACTCTTCCCTGGTTTTGTTTCCCAGGTGCATTACCTTGCACTTCTTAGCATTGAATCTAAGCTGCCATACATTTGACCATTCTTCTAACCTTGCCAAGTCCCTTCTCATCCTTTCCACTCCACGTTGTGCATCAACTCTGTTGCAGATCTTTGTGTCATCTGCAAAGAGACATACTTTTCCTTCCAGCCCCTCTGCAATGTCCCTTATAAAGACATTGAAGAGGACCGTCCTAATACTGAACCCCTAGGTACCCCACTACTAACCCCCTTTTTCAGAGTGGACTCCATTTACTATTACTCTCTGTGTCCTATTCTCCAGCCAATTCTTTACCCAGGCTGTCATCTTGGGACCCACTCCCAGGCTGGCTAACTTGTATATTAATCTTTGTGTGGGACTGTGTCAAATGCCTTGCTAAAGTCTAGGTAAGCCATGTCCACAGCCCCTCCTTGATCAACTACTTTGGTCACCCAGTCAAAGAACTCTATCAGATTTGTCTGGCATGACCTTCCGCTGTGAATCCATGCTGCCTTGGGTCCTGTGCCCTCTGGCCTCTAGATACTTGACAATTCTTTCCTTCAGAGTGATTCCATTATTTTCCCTACCACTGAGGTTAAACTAACAGGTCTGTAGTTTCCTGCTTCTGCCTTGCTCCCACTTTTGTGAAGGGGAATCACATCTGCCCTCCTCCAGTCCTTGGGTACCACCCCATCCTCCCATGATTTGTTAAAGATGGTAGTCAGTGGTGTCACTAGTTCTACCCTTAGTTCTTTTAGAATTCTGGGATGAATCCCATCAGACCCCATTGCTTTGTCCACCTTCAGTTTTAAAGGTTCTTTCAGAACCCTTTCTTCTGTAAATGGGCTGGTATCAACTTCTGTATCAGAGTGTTTCTACTGTTTGTTTAGGTACCTCCCCTCTTCCTTTGTAAATACTGAGCAAAATATTTGTTTAGTATCTCTGCCTTTCACAGTCACCCTCTGCCCACTATCCCTCCCTTGGTCTTCCTTCGCTCCTGATGTACCTATAAAGGTTTTATCCCCTTCCTAACTAAGTTGGCTATCTTTTCCTCAGTTTGGGCCTTTGCTGTTCTGACTGCCTTCCCTGCTTCCTTTTGCTTTAACTGATACAGTTCTCTGTCCTGTTCCTTTTGTGATTCCTTGTACTTCCTGAATGCTTTCTTTTCTCTTGAACCTTCTGCCATTTCCTTTGAGAACCATAGTGGTTTCTTATCTCGTTTCGTTTTGTTTATTTGCTTTACACAAAGACTTGTTACCTCTGTGATGGCAGTTTTATTATTCCCCATTGTTCTTCCACCCTCCTTCCTGCCCATTTGCTGGTGCATTCCTTAGGCACTCACCCATTTTGACAAAGTCAGCCCTCCTAAAATCCAGTACCTTTGTCTTTGTATGGCTTGACTCTATTGCTGTGTTTATTGTGAACCATACTGTTCGATGGTTGCTAGTTCCCAGATGGCTACCCACTTCTACATCTGTGATCTCTCTTCATCTCCATTTGAGAGGAACCAGGTCTAAGATTACTCCCTCTCAGGTGGGCTCCAATACTAGTTGTCTAAGGCATGCCCCTTGTAGGGCATCTAGAATACCCCACTCTTTAGTGGCTGCTGCAACTGCACTCCAGTTAACATCTGGCATATTCAGATCATCCATCAGCAATATCTCCCTTCTTCTGCCATTCTAAGTATACTTTCTATCATTTTCTTGTCCATTTCCTCCCCTGAGAGAGTCTGTATAAACCCTGTTGCGGATTGTGGTGTCATTGCGGTCTCCAAATTTACCCACAGTGCTTCTTCTCCTCCCTGTTTACCCTTTTGTTCTGTTGCTTTGATTTCTTCCCTTATGTAAAGAGCTACTCCTCCTCCTCTTTTACCCTCCTGTCCCTCCTGTAGATAGTGTATCCTGGTATGTTTACATCCCAGTCATGGTTTTATGTGTACCATGTTTCTGTGACTGCCACAATATCCAGATGTTCCTCCTCCATCAAGGAACAGCCACACCAACATCTCACTGCCTGGATACATAGTAGCCCTGGACAGCCTGCCATTTAAATGTGTTAGCCATCCTTAGATCAGTGGGCTGGTCTACCTGGTGTTGTGTTGGGCAGCAGGTAGGTGGATGCTGCTGTGAGGGACAAGGAAGGTAGCAGATACAAGAAACCTGCTGCAGCTACTGTGAATGTTTGCTGGGGTGAGGGGTCACAGTACTGACCACAGTCAGCAAGAGACCTGAGTAACTGTGGCTGGGGCTGCCTTACAAAACTTCACTGACTGGTGGCATGAGGACAAACAAAGCACTGGGAGAAGATTGAGAAGTGAGAGAAGCTGTCTGGAGCCTGGTGCAATGAAAGGCCAAATGTTTCTCCCACTCCCTGTCTCCTCTCTTACTATAGTATTATCTTCTCACAAGTCACATCATTTTATTTAAAACTTTTTAAAATAACAAACACTATTTTTTTTGCCTGAGTTAAAGACAAAGTCAAGAAGATGAGAAGGCAAATAGGACAGAAATTCCTGGTGGTGATTTGGGTCCGTCAGCCTCTAGCCTCACTGCTGACTATTCGCACTCCTCTCTGGCAGCTCCTACTATGACAATCTCCTGACACACACAAGGTGGCAGCGTGTTCATGTGCACTGCCAGTCTGCCTTCAGCTGTAGCTGATAATTCAGCTGTTTTCGGACCTCGTGACCCGATGACCGGTGACAGCCAGTCCAGACAATGGGTCTAGCGACAGGCCACAGGCGCTGAGGTGCAGAGTGTGGAGGGATGGTCTCTCTCTATTGACAATGATGGCAGGATTCAGCAGCTCTGTTTGCTGGCAGCTGGTGCATGGTGCTGTTTTCTAGATCCGGGTAGGACTTACTTCATATGGCGAGATGTGATGGAACCACCATGCTCCATGTGGGATGAATGGGCCTGAGGGCTGAGGGGACAGAAGGGTTCTGGTGTAGGTGGGTCAGGTGCAACTCAATGGAGGACCATATTGGAGCAATTTAATTGGCTAGCTAGCACGTTATGCTCACCTGACCTGCAGAGAGAGCGTCCATGGGGAAACAAAAATGCCACAAGCAGTGAGCTGTTTGGACAGGTGTGGTGGGGCGGGCCTGGCAGGGCAAGGGAATGGTGGGTGATCGACCCCTAACCCTGAGGTTTAGTCACACACACAGTGGGAAATAGAAGGGGGTCAGGGAAGAAAAGAAAAAAGTAAAAAGAAATCAGTGGCTCCTCAAACTAGGGGCCCAGGGCAGTACCCCTTTGCCCCTTGCCCTATGGTTAATCCAGCCCTGCTGAACAAATCTCCGATAATAACCAGCCAACCCTAAAATGACCTACATGTTTCTTGGTTTGGGGACAGGGCTGTTAGCTACAGTTTCTATCTTGGAAACATCTGGCTTGACTTCTTCATTTCCCAAAACATAGCCCAAATATCTGGTTTCCTGCATGCCCAATGCACACTTGATAGGATTGTCAGACCTGCCTTTTGATCGATTGGATAACTGCTCGTAGGTGTTCCAGGTGGCTTTTCAGTCTGGACTGTACACCACAATATCATCCAGGTATGCAGCACATAAACCAGTGTGAGGGGATAAAATTACATCCGTGTACTGCTGGAATGCAGCGGGTGCACAATGTAAACCAAATGGCATGGTGGTGAACTGATAGAATCCAACAGGAGTGGCAAATGCAGTTTGTCTCTGGATTCTTTAGCTAGAAGAGATTTGCCAGTAACCCTTGGTGAGACGAGGGTACTGACATGGTGCACCCCAGTCTGTCCACCAAATAATCTATTCTGGGCATATGATAACTGTCAAATTCTGACACTTGTTTCCTAAAATCAAGGCAGATTCTTACAACCCCATCTTTTTTTGTTTACAATCACCAGTGGTGATGACCAAGCACTTCTTGACTCTTCTATGATACCCAGTTCTTTTTTTTTTGCATTTCCTTACCACATCTGCTCTTAACTGCTCTGGTAATCTGTTTGTCTTTGTCTAACAGGACGAACATTCATTGTCACTATTACATGCTCAACCCCTTTTCCTCAGCCTGGTACTGTGGTAAAAGTATTGTTAAATGTCTTTAGTAAGTTATAAACTTCTGCGGTTTGTTCTGAGGTATATCTTGGTAGGAATTTTCCTACCAGGGGTCTCAATCAGTACGTCTAAGAACCTTATAAGTCCCTTGCCACTTCATTAACAGTTTATTTTTTGTAGTGGGTAAGAGTAGCAAGACTTTTCACCTGGCTCAAAACTTTTCTTTTACCTCATAGTCATAATACACTTTCTGCTGGTTTTGGGCCTCTTCCTGATTACTATGGGCAATTTCAACATATTTTGCCAACTTCTTTCTCAGGGCACACATATAAGATGTAATAGATTGTTTCTGATGGGGATTATCTTCCCATGTTTCTTTTACTACATCTAGTGGCCCTCTAGGTTGTCTACCATACAGCATTTCAAATGACGAAAAACCTGTTGATGCTTGTGGCACTTCTCTGTAAGCAACAAGCAGGTAATGTAAGTATTGGTCCCAATCTTTCCTTTCCCTTTTACAAACCTTTTCACATGCATTTTAGGGTTTGATTAAAATGCTCAACAAAACCATCTGTCTGAGGGTGATAAGGGAGGTTCTTTTGGCAGTGATACCTAGTAGTTGGTACAGCTCCATCAGTAATGCAGCATCAAAATTACCACCTAATCAGTAATAATCTCTTAGGTATACCAACCATGCTGAAAATTTTGGCAAGCTCTGCTGCCACTTTTGAGACTGTGACAGTACACATTGGAACTGCCTCTGGGTATTGAGTAGCATAGTCACATACCATCAAAATTAATCAATTACCCTTTTATTTTTTGTCTAAGGGCCAACCACATCAATTGCAATTCTCTCAAATGGCACATCTATCAAGGGTAGAGGCACCGGGGTATCTTGTCTTTTCTAGTCACTGGAGCTACTTTCTGACACTCAGCACAAGAACTGCAATAGGTAGCAACATCTTCATGAATTCCAGGCCAGTAAAATCTGTACAGCAATCTGGCAGGGTGCAATCCCTCCTTCAGATCTATACTTTTGTGGTACAGTATAACCATTATCGACAGCCGGTGCTGTAAATGCCTGTAGTGGAACATCCCTGTCTCGAATAGCCCCTAAGTCCTCACTGGGTTCCATGGATGACTGGGCAACTGTAACAACTGCAACTGTAACAACTTGTGTATATATATTGATGCATGTAACTCCAAGCGTATGTATGTGGAACACTCTGAAACTGTCTGAAATTGCCAGCAGATAAAGGCCTAGAGGTCTATCAAGTCTGCTCAATGTGCAGCTAGCACCCTTATCCTGCAGCTGCCTCCCTTCCACCCTTCCCTTCATTAACCCTCCCCTTGTCCTGTCCCATCCTCGTTTGAAGCAGTCCACTGTTCTACTGCATACCACTTCTGCAGGTAACGCATTCCACCCAGCCACCACCCTCTCTGTAAAAAAGTGTCTCCTCATCTCCTCCTGAACCTTCCTCGCTCCAGTCTCATATCATGGCCCCTGGTGGCCCTCCCTCCCTTACTTTGAACAGCCCCTCTGTACCTGTCTTGTTTATTCCTTTCATGTATTTAAAGGTTTCAATCATGTCCCCTGTCTCTCCTCTCCTCCAGTGAGTACATGTTCAACTCCTTCAACCTCCTCTCATATGATAAGTCCCCAAGACCCTTGATCATCTTTGTCACCCTGCACTGCACTCCTCCAGTAACTTAATGTCCCTTTTCAGATACGGATGCCAGAACTGCGCAGTACTCAGGTTGGTCTAACTAATGACCAATACAGTGGCAGAATCACCTCCTCCCTCCTTGAGGATATACCCTTGCAATACAACCCAGCATTTTGTTGGCCTTTGCAGCTGCCTTCCTACACTGTGCCGAGTTGTTCATTGACCCTGTGATGAGCACACCCAGATCCTTCTCCTCCTCTGTCTGGGCTAGCTGCCTCCCCTAGCTGGTAAGTCCTCCTTGGGTTCTTCATCCCAAAATGCATCACCTTGCACTTTTGGCATTAAAGCCCAGTTGCCAGGTGTCTGACCAGGTTTCAAGCTTTGCCAGATCATCCTGCAACCCCTGCCATCCCCTAGGTCATCCACCACCGCGCCAACCTTGGTATCATCAGCAAACAGACTGATCTTGCTCTTGATGTCCCATGATATGTCTGCAATGAATATCCCAAACAACACTGGTCCCAACACCGAGCCCTGTGGGACACCACTCGTCACTGCCCTTGGGTGTGAGAGCTCCCCACCCACCACCACCCTCTGTTGCCTTCCTGCAGCCAGTTTCTACCCATCTCACCAGCATTGCACCTGCCCTGTGCCTACTAACTTCCTTCCCAGCCTTCCATGGCACTGGAGTCGAATGCCTTACTGAAGTCCAGATACAGGACATCCACTGCATGTCCCCGTCCAGTTGCCTAGTTACCCAGTCATAGAACCCGACCAGGTTGGTTTGGCAGGATCGGCCCACGTATGAAGCCATGCTGTCTGCTGTCCTGTAGTCCTTTGGCCTCTAAGAGGGCCACCAGCCCTCCTTCAGGATAGTCTCCATTAGCTTACCCACGATGGATGTGAGGCTCACTGGTCTGTAGTTTCCGGTTCATCCTTGGGGCCACTCTTGTGGAGGGCACCACATGAGCCATCCTCCAGTCCTGAGGTACACACCCGAATGTAGTGAGGCATTAAATAGGTCTGCCAAGGTCCTGCAAGGACCTCTGCCAGCTCCTTCAGTACCCTGGGGTGGATGCCATCTGGGCCTGGTGCCTTGTCACCCTCAGTGCCTTCAAACCCTCTCGACTCTGTCCTCCATGATTTCCCCATCTGTCACCACTTCCCCCTCGTCTGCCATTTCACCCATCTTGGGTGTCACCCCTCTTCTCTTTAGTAAATACTGAGCAGAGTACTCATTTAGTGCTTCGCCTTATCATACCCTGCTTCCACCCACCCCCTCCTTCCTAATCCTTACTATGTGGTCCTTACAGCTCCTTTTTCCCTGATGTACTTAAAAGTCCTCTCCCCTTCTTAATGCCTTGTGCCAGCCTGAGTTCCGTAGTGCTTTGGCTCCCCTTACTGCCTTGTCACCTCCTTCGATTCTGTCAATGCTCTCTGTCCTCCCCCTCTCTGTTTTCTTGTATTTCCTAAAGGCAGCTCTTTTCTTCCTTACCTTTTCCATGACCTCCTTGCTCAACCAGCTCGGTTTCTTAGCTCTAGCCTTCTTGCTCTGGGCTTTGCAGCAGGTTTTGGTTGCCTCCACTATCCCCAACTATAGAGCTCCATCTCTGGTTAGTATCCATACTAGATTGAATTCTGGCCAGGTACCCTTTCCACTTCCCCATCCTCCCAAAGTCAGCCCTCCTGAAGTCCAGCACTCTTGTGCCAGATTCCACTCCTTCCTTGCCCATATCCAATGTGAGCCATACTGAGTGGTGGTCACTCCCTGACAGCGTTCCTCCACTGTAAGTTCTCTCACAAAGTCCCCATTTGCCAGCACAAGGTCAAGGGTATTCCCTAACCTGGTTGGTTCACTGACCATTTGCAGCAGGAAGCTGTCCTGGAAGGCATCCAGCAGTACCTGCTCCCTTCTGTTCCTGGTTGTTGGGTGCTCCAGTCCACTTCTGGCATGTTGAAGTCCCCCACAATCACCACACTACCCTTCACTCAGGTCCTCCTGATCTGTCCGCTAGTTCCCTGTCTAACTCCTCCATCTGAGATGGTGGCCTGTACACCACTCCCATTCTAAGACTCCTATTCTTGGAATCCTGGATTTGCACCTCATCTGTATGTAACCTCTGTCTAAAACCGCACTTAATTGTTGTCTCCCCCGTGACAAGGTACCTTTGTAAGCGAGTCTCTAACTCAAAGGTTGTAAAACTGATTATTTCAATAAAAAAAATAAAAAAAAATAAAATAAATTGTTCTATCTGGTCCTGTGTCTGAGGTTTAACCCAAACTCTGTACAATAGCCCACTACATTTTTAAACATTGGTTCACCCTGTTTTGATTTCACCCCAGCTGCTTAAAATAACCCTGGAGAGAAACATCATTAGCTTGTTCTAAAAGAAAATCACAATCAGTGATCAGTTTGGTTTTAATATTTTCATATGTTAACCCCTTATATCATCAGTCTTCTGTTGTCACTGTTTCTTTAGGTGTCGTCTTTCTTTCCTGGATTTCCAGATCTTGGAGCTGTGCTCAAACAAATTAGAATCAAAATCAATGAAAAGATAAGAGTCCCCACCATCTCGATTTTTTTGCTTGCGCTCTTGTCACCACAGCTGCTGAAAAAGGGTTACTCACCTGTAACAGTAGTTCTAGGAGTAGTATATGTTGTTCATCCACACTTGTTGGCATGTCCTTTCCTTTAAGAATCTTGCGGAAGGTCTTTAAGCTGGCTCCTCCACACACCCCAGTGGTATATCTCCCAGCTCTGCCCTATGATGCCAGATCTTGCCGCTGGAAGCATAGGTTGTACGTCAAGCTGGGGAGGTCGGTGGGTCCATGTGGATGAATAACATACCACTCCTAGAACTACTGTTACAGGTGAGTAACCTGTTTTTCTAGGATTGTGGATATGTTGTTCTATTCACACTTGTTGGCAAACTCCTAGCAGTTCTCTGAGAGGAGGGAGGAGCACACACCCCTACTTAGGGAACAGAGATTGAGAACTGAGGCCCCAAACCAGCATCCTGGCATGACTCTAGGTTGATGTGGTAGTGGAAATGAAGGTGCTTGCTGATTTCCAGGTAGCAGCCCTGCAGATTTCCTGGATAGGGATGTCCCTGGAAGCAGCCACCAATGCAGTGGTATGGTGGGTGGAATGAGCCCTTAGCTCTACAGGAGGCCCTTGAACCACCAACCTATAGCAGAGATCGATGCATGATGTAATCCATCTGCAAATTGTCCACTTTGCTGCGGTCTGCCAGGTGCAGCTTCAGTGTAGGTGACAAACAGCTGGTGAACCTCTTCCCGAACTTCAGCCATCCGCTTCTTATAATAACAGCGCCATCTCAGGTCCAAAGTATGGAACCTGTACTTAGCCTCCAAGGCGTAATTAGGGTAGTACACCAGCAGAGTCAACACCTGCTGAGATGAAACTCCGACACCACCTTTGGAAGGAATTTCGAGTAGGCGCAGGACAACCTTGTCCCTGTGGGAGACCAGGTAAGGAGACTACACTGAAAGCACCTGTAGCTCCCTGTCCTTCTGGCTGACATTATAGCCACCAGGAAGGCGGTCTTCCACAACAAATGTGACATCTCACACCTGTGCATTAGTACAAATGGCTTGCCCATAAGCTTTGCCAGTACCAGCAGTAGATCCCACAGTGGTGGTGGTTCATGCACTGGAGAGGAAATGTGGTTGAGGCCTTTAAAGAAGCACCAGACCACCTTCTCCTGGGCCACCATCCGCTGACTGGCCCAGCTCGATAAGCAAAGATGGCAGCCAGATGCACCTTAAGGGTCGTGAGACCGAAGATCTTCTTTGGATAGAGACCAAAGGTATGTCGGGATGCTAGCCACTGGACAGGACAAAGGTCCAGGCCCTTGCCCTGACACCAAAATGGAGTATCTCTTCCATTTAAAGGCATAGCACCTCCTGGTTGACTCCTTCCTAGATGCCTCCACTACAGTGAGTACTTCTCGGAGACACCCAAAGCATGGAACTCTAGCCACTCAGGAACCAGGCTGTCAGGTGCAGGGATTGAAGGTTAAGTATGGAATACCTTCCCCGATTGATGGAGAGCAGGTCTGGGCATGCTGGGAGACACCTCGGGAGCCTGGTGCTGAGGCTGAGGAGATCAAGATACCACAACTGGCGGGGCCAGTCTGGGGCTACTAGAATTACCTGTGCCTTGTCCTCTTGACATTGAGGAGCACCTTGTGGACCAAGGGAGAATGGAAGAAGGCACAGAAGAGCCTGGGGTCCATGACCTAAGAAAGAATCCCTGCAGTGAGCCCTGCTGGGGGCGGCATGGAACAGTTTCAGCTTGTTGTTCTCCTCGAGGTGAACAGGTCCACCTGAGGGTGCCCCACTGGGAGAACAGGCTGTGTATTACCTCTAGATGTAAAGACCACTCATGGGACGCTACCACATGGCTGAGGGTGTCCGCCAGTTGATTTGAGGCTCCTGCCACATGGATGGCTAGGAGATCTGCTCCAGTCAGCTGACAAGGGTCCAGATGCAGAGCGCTCCATACACAGAGGCCAAAGTGCATACCGCCCTGCTTGTTGAGATAGTACATGGTCGTGGTAGTGCCTGTCTGGACCTGCACCACTTGACCCTGAAGAAACAGAGCAAATGCAGTCAATGCGAGCCAAACTGCTCGGAGCTCCAGCAGGTTGATAGGACATCGTATTCCTTGGGGGTCCAGAGCCCATGGACTCTGTGATTCCCCATGTAGGCACCCAGCCTGTAGAGAGGCATCGGTCATCAGGATGACCATTGGCTCTGGATGGACAAATGGGATTCCTTCCTGCAGATTTTCTAAGATGGTCCACCATTGAGAGCATCCCACATCTTCTGGGTCACAGTGACCAGCTGGCCAAAGTGACCAAAATGCTGAGTCCCCTGGATGGCCAGCTCCCACTGAAGGGGCGATATGCCACCGGCCCCATCGGACTACGGCGGTGCAGGTTGCCATGTACCCCAGAAGGCACAGGAAGTCCTGGGCAGGCGCAAGTGCCCAACCAGAAATGAATGGGCAAAGGAGGAGAGAAACCTCTGCCCTGTTCGTTGGGAGCTTGTCTCTAGCTCATCAAGAGTCGAGCTCTGCCCTAATGAAGCAGATCACTGCGAAGTATGAGTTTCGACTTGGTCTCATTGACCCAGAGAACAAATTCAATACAAGTCTGGACAGCCAGATCCCTGGATTTCTCCACCTCCTGTATGGAGGGACCCGCTATGAGTCAGTCGTCGAGATAGGGATACACTCTGACCCTAACGATGCAGGCGCCACTACCGCGAATGCATTTGGTGAATACCTGGGGCCATCACAGGCAGAACGGCATGGCTTGGAACTTGAAGAGGCCCTCTGCTTGAAGCGGAAAACCGTGTGAGACGGATGGATCAAGACATGGAAAAATGCATCCTGAAGATTCAGTGAGCAGAACCACATGTTCTGCTCGAGATAGGTATGGTCTGAGACAGAGTTGCCATCCTGTATGTGCGAGACCTTAGAAATTGGTTCAGGTTGTGCAGATCTAGAATGGGGTGCCAGTCCCCATCCATTTTGAACCAGGAAGCACTTGGAAATGAACCCTGGGTTGACAGGGGATCCGCGACTCTGGCCAGTACCTCCTTCTGGAGGAGTTGAGCGATGTCATCTCGGACAGCTGACTAAGAGTGTGTGTGGACACCATCTCTCCCGTGGGGCGGGCTCAGCTAAGTGGGTACTGCTCGATTCCAGAGGCAGCCCCTGGCCAACCACCTTCCAGGAACTCCACCTGTCCATTGTAACAATGGACCAGGTGGCAAGGAAGAGGCAGAGCTGGCCTCCCACGGGAGGATAAAGAGCTGGTGTGATGGGTATGGGGTTGGCAATCCCTATCCCATCACTGTGGCAGGCTTGGAGGAAGGATCCAGTTTGGAGACCACGGGAACCTTTCCTCCAGGCTTCACGCACCAAAGGCTTTGACTTGGGCCGAGAGCGCAAAGTTGAGCCTGCTGCTGTTGCTGCCCCGATTGGAAATGGGGCTGTTTGACCACAGGGGCAGAAGGCCGAAAAGGCTTTCTTTTCTGCTTTTGGAACAGGATTCCTTCTGAGCAGAAGTCAGAGTCCAAGGTGGCGTTGGAGGTGACCATCCACTCCTGAACTGAAGAGATCGGTACCCAGGAAGGGACATCCGTCAACTTGTGCTGAGTGTCTGCGTGAAGGTGGAGACCTTCAGCCAGGCTCTGTAATGCATGGCAACCGCAGCTGCCACCAAGCGGGCACAGGAGTCCCTGATGTCCAGAGCTATCTGGAGTTGCTTCTGCAATCGCCTGGCCCTGGTCATGGACCTGCTTGACTGTGGTCTGGAGGTCTGCGGGAGGTGAGGAGGACTTTATCCAGAGAGACCAGAAGGACGAGGAAAATGCACCTTGATGACAGCTGAGCTTGCCTGACAAAGGCCAAGCGAAGAAGCAGCATAGACTCTTCCGGCCGAATGGTCCAGTTTCTTGGACTCTTTGTCCGGGGGTCTATCGGTGTCTCGAATTTCCCGAGCACCTGAACACAGATTCAGTCACCAGCCCTTTGGCTGAGGGGTGCACTGTGAACCCCGAAGGGAGCCGATGAGAACCACATATTTGCAGGCCATATGGGCTGAAGGTGCAGGGCAGGAGGCAGGATGCTGCCACAGCTCCAAGGCCGGACCAACAATGGCCTTGGCTACTGGGAAGGCCTCTGTTGTTGAATCCCTCATTTGAGGATATCCATGAGGGTATTCAGCCTGTTCCTGAACAGGCTCAAAAGCATCCCGTGATTCGGAGATGAGACAGAGGATACCCATGAAGGAAGTGGGACCCTCCGTCAAAAAGACTCCTATGGATTAGTCGTCCAAGGGACGAGAATGTGAGTCTGAGTCCTCGGACTCGAGGAGTCTGAATAGACTGGCCAGCCACCAGAGTCGCTTCCACCCACCTAGAACAGTTGGGAGTGAGGGTGACAGACAGACTGGCGGAAGGCCCAAACGGCCTAGACCTCTTGGCAGGAGCCCTGGAGGTAGGCTGTTTCGGTGGTGGTTCCACCTGAATTGGTGGAGAGGCCAGTTTTGGCCAAGCTGGGAGGGTCTCGACTGGCTGTGCAAGCTGAGGCACACGGTGTGGACTGGTTCCTGAGGGTCGGCGTCAGCCTGAGGGTGATAGCAAGTAATGGCGGAGAAGAAGCCAGGGTTGACTTCTGCCCAGAAATAATCAGCTGGTGCCACATCAAATCCTCAGAGTGTCGACTCAGCTCAAGGCCAAGCCTCTCCTCTCTGAGGAGGATGAGCAACAATGGAGGCAGTGCTGCTTTTGAGCCCTTATGGGCCTTCTTCGGCCTGTCGATCGAAGGGGTCCGAGATCTCGACTTGGACCATCGGGGAGACTGACGGGTCATTGGGAAGGAGTCGAGGAAAACCGTGGCTCTTCCAGGTCAGGGACCAGGACCAAGAGGAGGCTCCCAGCTGGCTGGGTCCCTTCCTCAGTGGTCCAGGCAGGACCGGGGTCCTGAATAAGGAGTTGTCGGCCTCATCCAGCAATGATGGGTCGACGGGTCGATAATTATTTCAACCAGATCGTTGTCCCAAGATCTTGGTCAGCTGGCCTGATGGGTGGTACCATGAAGCCAGCAGCCATGGCCGCAACCTTGACTGAATTTGAGACAGCAGATTCCTGGGACCAGGATCTCTTGATTCCAGGAAGGTCGTTGACGAGACAAACCTTTTTCTCTTTTTTCCTTTTACGGAACTGAAAGATGCGCACTCTTGCGGACCCTCTCCTTTGGTAGAGAGAGAGACTGACGCATCTCCTTAAAGGAGCCTGAGAAGAAGAAGTCCAGATTGAGCGGAACAAAACCGAGAGGAACAGGACCGATCAGCGCCCGTACTGCTTCCTCTTCAAAGGCCCATCTGCTCCAGCTGTTCAGCAAACCCACAGCCGGAGACCGCACAATGGCTTCTTTGGATTTGACCAGTGGGTTTCATTTTCCAGTCTGCCCAGGTGCAATCATGTGAGACAATCATCCAAAACATTGGGATGGAAAGCACGACACATTTGCATGCCTGGGTGTCGTGATCCAGGCAATAAACACCACGACACATGCTGGTCAGTCCGAGACATCTTTTGCCGATGGGCAGCAGCGGAAACCTTGGCAAGACTTGTCCTCCATTGCGTCTAGATCGTGAAGCGATTAGAAGAAACTCATACGTAGTTTGAGTTTTGTAAATCTGGAGATTTATTCATGGCGCCTACAATGACTGCATGAGCGATAAGGAGGAACCTGAATCTTCCAACAGAAAGGAAGATCTGGCGTCAAGGGGCAGAGGAGAGATATGCCACCTGGGTGGGTGGGAGGAGCCAGCCTAAAGACCTTCTTGGCAAGACTCTTAAAGGAAAGGACATGCCAACAAGTGTGGATAGAACATCATATCCATGATCCTAGAACATCAGGATTTACTCCCTCTTTGATTAACTCAGTAAATCCTGGAAAGTCATTTCCAGTATTTACAGGTACAGGTAATGTACAGTTATGTAAGAACTTACCGTAACAGTAGATCTTCGAGAACAGCTCTTGCAGCAGGTTTACACCATAAGGACAAAGCCAGCAGGCTTCCAGGATCCTACGGAAAACTTCTAGTTAGCTATATCCCAGCGTGGGCCGCTTCTACATTGGCCCTGCCCCATGTCAGATACCTCATAAAAGGGGTGGTCTCTCAGCATCCTCAGTTCTCCGCTGGAGACTCCGCGTATAGCGATGTGATTCTGATGGGGAGACAGAGGATCCGCTTCCAGAGGAAGGCAATAAAATTCTTTGAAAACTGTAAGAAAAGTAGATCTCCTGAGGGGAAGGTGGAGAAACTACCTGCTGCAAGAGCTGTTCTCTAAGATCTACTGTTATGGTAAGTTCTTATGTAACTGTACTATCTTACTTTGAGAAACAGCTGTGCAGCAGGTTACACCATAAGGACAGAGTACCAAGCAGTACCAAACAAAAACTCTGATTATGGGAGGAAAGTCAAGGGCGAGAGAGAGAAAAGGATCTTTAAGAAAGCAGCCCTGTAGGACTGCAGTCCCAAACCCATCCTTCCCTGAAAGCAATGTCCAAGCTATAGTGCTGGATGAAAGTATGTACCATGCTCCAGGTAGCTGCTGCACATATGGAGAAAGCTGATATGTTTCCAGGGAAGCAAATGAAGTGGCTACTGCCCTGGTGGAGTGACCCTTCACCTGTCCAGGTAAAGGCTTATTCTTGTGCTGGTAGCAAAGGTGATACAATTCATCAACCACTTCCACAGTGTCTGCTTAGACACTGGAGCACCGATCATTCTGTGAGCGAAGGATACAGAAAGCTGATCGGTTTTCTGGAGAAGCTCTGTCCTGCTGAGATAATATCTGAGTATTCTGTGAATGTCCAGGGTGTGGAGGAGGCCACTCCTTTATTGGAGTATTTGGGGAAGTAGACTGGCAAGTCTGTCTTGAACGAAGGGGTCGGGGTAGTCGACATGCGAGGGAGAAACGTTTAAGAAAATCTTGAAGTTCTGGCAGAGGATAGCTGATGGCATCCGTGGAGCCGATGCTTGTGAGTTGATGGCGGAAAAGAACTGGGGATGCTGGGGACTGCCCTTTTAAAAGGTATCCGACGTCGAGCGGGCTGATGTAGGGGTGGTCCCATGCTGGGTGTAGTTAGCTAGAAGTTTTCCGTGGGGTCCTGTAGCCTGCTGGCTTTGTCCTATGGTGTAACCTGCTGCAAGAGCTGTTCTCACAGATCTACTGTTATGGTAAGTTCTTATGTAACTGTACTTTACTTGGTACTACCCCTGCTTTCATTTGGTGTGACACCCATTAATAGTCAGAGTCACTTAGCTGGTGGGATAGTAGCTAGTGTCTCCATGGATGCAGATGACACCAGTACCTGATCCTTTTGGACATTGTTTTCCCAGCACTTCAGTATGCACTAGGGTCTGTCTGCTTCCGAATCTGTAAGTCCTTTCACAGTCTTATCTCTCACCTTCACATCTGTCAAGTATTTGCCAAAATTTGCTAAGGACAAATCTGCTCCAGTGTCGCTTCTTCTTACTATGGCAATTTCTTGCAATGTGGCTTTTATTACAGTTATAGCAAATAAAGTCTTTAGGTGCAGATTTGTTACCCCACCAGAGTTCTTATCGACTTGGAATTAAATGGGTAAAAGAGTGTCTTACTGGTGCTTGGCTGTTACCTCACTGCTGTGGTGTCTGTCTGGCCATTTGGTAGTCTTTAGCCAGAGAAACAGTCTTTCCTCACTTTCTGGTCAGTGTTCTTTTACCCAAAGCTGTACGTCTGTGGGTGGATTTCATAAACTGCTCCATTACAAATTTGTCGATGATCTGTGGGACTGTTTTGACCTCTGGTTGAAGCCATTTAATAAGGAGTTCTGAGACAGGTGAAGGCTTCTGAGGATTGTCGACAGAGTTGTACTTCCGGACCGGAATCTTTGTATGTCTCTCCTGAAATGTCATCCTTTTGAGGATTTCACTTTTCACCCGGCCGTAGTTTTCTGAGTGTACAGTGTCCATATTGCTGTAAGCAAGTTGGGCTTTCCTGTCAGGTAAGGCACCAGTCTGATTGCTCATTGCTGCTTTGGCCACTGGCAGGCTCGTGCAACTATTTCAAAAGTTGTCAGGTACATTTCTACATCATCCAAAGGATACAACTTTATAAGTTTAATGTATTTTGTGTCTAGTCCTTCAGCTTTGATAACTTGCAAGGTGTCCATCTATCGCTGCATCTCTTCTTTGCTGTTCCTGTTGCTGCATCTCTTCTTCTTTTCTCAACTTCTCGATTTGTTGCATTTCTTCTTTCTCTGCTTCTCAATTTGTTGAACTTCTTCTATTCTCTGTGCCTCTAAATGTTGAATCTCTTTTCTCTCTCTCTCTGCTGCATCTCCTCTCCTCTGTTTCTCCATCTCTGTTGTATAGCCCACCATTTGAAAAAAGCAGTCAGGCTTTCAGGTTCTCTCACTGCCTGTTCTTTTTTCTACTGCTGGTGCTGGCTGTACAGTCTCAGCTTAGACTTCTGTCTCTGCTAGTTTGGCTGCCATTTCTCTGGTAATGACTCCTGGGCTTGCTGCTGCAGAATCCATACCTTTCTGCTATGCTTCCTGGTACCAGGTCTAGTACCTACGCACAAAACCCCTGGCTTAGAGTATGCATGGTGTAACCAATTTAGGCTGACACCATCTGTCATGGAGGCACAAGTCAGAAGCACAGGAAAACCAGGAGCAGTTTTAAAATTTGCAAATAGTGTTTTATTTTTCTCAATAACAGCAAAATAATAAAAAATGATTCAGTATAAGTTACTATGCATTACAAACAGAGAAAATGAAGTCCTTCTTCTGAGGGTATCTCTTAATTCCAAGTTTCAGTCTCTCACTCTCCTTATCTTTCTAGCAAAAAGCATTGCTGCGTTTTATAAATCATTGGGAACTCGTTAAGAGAGCCTGTTTCTCACAGAATGTTCTTGTAAGTTTTGATGCAGGTGCAACAAAAGAACATAGTGACTCGAACGAATCTCTTGTTTACAGTTCTGCACAAGGCTTAAAACTGCATCTCAGGTTAACCCTTGAGTTCCAAATAGCTTTGCAATCATTTCAAAATAAAACTATATACAGTTTTAGACAAAGTGATCCCAGTTTCACATAGTTTTACAAGAGATTTACATATATTTTATACCCGCAGATATGGAAGGGGAAGAAAGACAGAACATCAAGGGAAGGCAGAGAGATAGTGAGAGGCAAAGATTTGCAAAACCGTCGGAGTGATCAGTTCCTAGGTCTAACAAGAAAATTTGGTTACACACCAGAGAGACAAGAGACAGAAAACAAGATGATAGAACAGACACTTGCATTAAACTCTTTCTGCATAACAAATGTAGCAGGGCTTCATTCAACCCTGTCACAATGACAACACTTAGAAACATAAAAACATAGAATTTGATGACAGATAAGGACCACTTGGCCACCCAGTCTGCCCATTTCCCTACCTAATGGATAAGCTGCAGATCCTAGTTAACCAGCAGCCAACTCTTCCTACCCCACCACCTAGAATTGCCTTATGACTGTCCCATGCATGCTTGAATTCCACCACTGTTTTTGACTCCACAACCTCCTCCGGAAGGCCGCTCCATGCATCCACACCCTCTCTGTGAAAAAATACTTCCTTAAATTACCTCTGAGCCACCCCCATCTTCAAATTGTGCCCCTTGTTCTTGCACACCTCTTTTTCTGAAAGATGCTACCCTCTTGGACTTTGTTGATTCCCTTGAGGTACTTGAAAGTTTCTATCATGTCCTGCTTCTCCCTCCTTTCCTCGAGGCTATACACATTAAGCTCCTTAAGTCTCTCTTCATATGTCTTCCAGTGCAGACCCGGCATCATTTTAGTTGCCCTCCTCTGGACAGCTTCCATCCTGTCTATGTCTTTGTGGAGATTGGGTCTCCAGAACTGCATGCAGTACTCCAGATGGGGTCTCACCAGCTGTCTGTACAGAGGATAATAACTTCCTGTTTTCTACTGGTGATGCCCTCCTATGCATCCCAGTATCACCCCAGCCCTCCTTGCTGCCCTCACATTGCTTGCCCACCTTAGGTCATCTGATATGACTACCCCAGGTCCCTTTCCATTTTGTTGTTGTTAGTATCTCACCCCCCATTGTGTACTCTTCCCTGGGTTTTTGTTTCCCAGGTGCATTACCTGCACTTCTTAGCACTGAATCTAAGCTGCACTGCATTTGACCATTCCTCTAACCTTGCCAAGTCCTTCTCATCCTTTCCACCCCACCTTGTGCATCAACTCTGTTGCAGATCTTTGTGTCATCTGCAAGAGACATACTTTCCTTCCAGTCCCTCTGCAATGTCGCTATAAAGACATTGAAGAGGACCGTCCTAATACTGAACCCTGCGGTACCCTACTAGTAACCCCCTTTCTTCAGAGTGGACTCCATTTACTATTACTCTCTGTGTCCTATTCTCTAGCCAACTCTTTACCCAGGCTGTCATCTTGGAACCCACTCCCAGGCTGGCTAACTTGTATATTAATCTTTGTGTGGGACTGTGTCAAATGCCTTGCTAAAGTCTAGGTAGGCCATGTCCACAGCCCCTCCCTGATCTACTACTTTGGTCACCCAGTCAAAGAAATCTATCAGATTCTGTCTAGCATGACCTTCCTGCTGTGAATCCATGCTGCCTTGGGTGCTGTGTCCTCTGGCCTCTAGATACTCGACAATTCTTTTCCTTCAGAAGTGATTCCATCATTTTCCTATCACTGAGGTTAAACTAACAGGTCTGTAGTTTCTTGCTTCTGCCCTGCTCCCACTTTTAAATGGGAATCACATCTGCCCTCATCTAGTCCTCAGGTACCACCCCTCCCATGATTTGTTAAAGAGGATAGTCAGTGGTGTCACTAGTTCTACCCTTAGTTCTTTTAGAATTCTGGGATGAATCCCATCAGGCCCCATTGCTTTGTCCAACTTCAGTTTTAAGAGTTCTTTCAGAACCCTTTCTTCTGCAAATGGGCTGGTATCAACTTCTGTATCCAGAGTGTTTCTATTGTTTGTTTTAAGTACCAACCCCTCTTCATTTGTAAATACTGAGCAAAATATTTTAGTATCTCTGCCTTTTCACTGTCACTCTGCCCACCTCCCTTTATTAAGCCTCACTATCGCTCCCTTAATCTTCCTTCGCTCCCTGATGTACCTAAAAAGGTTTTATCCCCTTCTTAACTGAGTTGGCTATCTTTTCCTCAGTTCGGCCTTGCTGTTCTGACTGCCTTCCCAGCTTCCTTTTGCTTTAACTGATACAATTCTCTGTCCTGCTCTTCTTCTGTGATTCCTTGTACTTTCTGAATGCTTTCTTTTTCTCTTGAACCTTCACTGCCACCTTCTTTGAGAACCATAGTGGTTTCCCATCGTTTTTTAATTTGCCGCACAAAGGCTTATTACCTCTGTGATGGCAGTTTTATTATTCCCCATTGTTCTTCTACCCTCCTTCCTGCCCATTTGCTAGTGCATTCCTTGTGCACTCACCCATTTTGGCAAAGTCAGCCCTCCTGAAGTCCAGTACTTTTGCCTTTGTGTGACCTGACAAGGTGCCCCTAACCTTGATAGATGTGCCTTTTGAGTGAATGCAATGGATGTGGTTGGCCCTTTAGACAAAAGTAAAATGGTGATAGATTTATCCTGGTAGTATGCGTATCACGCTTACTCAATACACAGAAACAGTTCAATGCGTACTGTCACAGCTTCAAAAGTGGCAGCAGAGCTTGCAAATATTTTCAGCTGAGTGGGCATACCTAAAGAAATTATTACTGATCAGGGTAGTAATTTTGGTGCTGCATTACATAAGGAGCTGTACAGACTACTAGGTATCACTACCATAAGATCCTCCCCTCACCTTCAGACAGACAATCTTGTTGAGCATTTTAACCAAACCCTAAAGGCATGCTGAAAAGGTATGTAAAAGGGGACAAGAAAGATTGGGACCAATACTTGCCTTACCTACTTTTTGCTTGCAGAGAAGTGCCACTGGCATCAACAGGGTTTTCACCATTTGAAATGCTGTATGGTAGGCAGCCAAGAGGGCCACTGGATGTGAAAAGAAACGTGGGAAGATAACTCCACTCAAATAATCTAGAACGTCTAATATGTGTGCCCTAAGAAAGGAGCTGGCAAAATATGCTGAAATTGCCATAGTAATCAGGAAGAGGCCCAAAACCATCAGAAGGTATATTATGACCATGGGTAAAGAAAACATTTTTGAGCAGGTGAAAAGGTTTTGCTACTGTTACCCACAACAGAAAGAAATGAAAATTACGTACCTACCGTAATTTTTGATCTTCTTGACGAGTCTCCACCCTACGTTCACTGATTGGGATCTGCGCCTGGAGGCACTAGGACCCATCGGGGACAAACTTTGCTGGGAGTCGGCGCCAGGGCGCCACGAGGAAGCAGCGCCCGCGGGCCTAGCTCGCGTGGCAATGACTATCTCGGCTCGACTCCCAACCGCCCAGTACCTTTTTACCAAGGAGGTGCAGCATAACTAACCTAGAAGGGTAGCCTAACCTAAAACCTGGACATAGATAGTCCAGACGCATCGTGTAAGAAGGGTCAACAAAGAAGTCTTCAAGGCCTAAAGATTTGAGGGAGTGAAGACCAACAAGAGAGGTGAGCTCGGGATGGAGGATGGGCGTGGGAATGAGTGGTGGAGACTCGTCCAAGAAGATCA
Organism: Neoceratodus forsteri; assembly: GCA_016271365.2. Lineage (NCBI taxonomy): Eukaryota > Metazoa > Chordata > Ceratodontiformes > Ceratodontidae > Neoceratodus > Neoceratodus forsteri. The sequence goes on from CM057451.1 coordinate 94,943,608, forward strand.
AGAATACGGTAGGGTACGTAATTTCATTTCTTCCTGGATATAAGTCTCCACCACTCATTCACACTATTGGGAGAGTACCGAGCTAATAATCCCCAAGAGGCGGCAGGAGAAACCAAGAGCTCACGTTTGTTAAGACAGAAGTCCATTAAGGATGGCTCTGCCAAAGGAAGAATGTCGTCTGGCATGGACGCCAGTGCATAATGTAGCAGTACACTGAGCTCAGGTGGCTGCATTGCAGATGTCTGCAATGGGCGCGTTAACGGTTCCGCTAGGGATGCGCTACCGCTCTGGTAGAGTGGCGTAAACTCTACCCTCCAACTTAACCTGCGCCATGGAATAGCAGTGCGAGGCACGCCACTAGCCATGTTGAGATACATCTAATAGCGACAGGTTGACCCAGCGGGCCTCACTGAAGGAAGCGAACAGTTGCTGGGCTTTATGAAAATCCTTGGTTCTATCTAAGTAGAAACTAAGAGCCCTCTTAACATCCAGAGAATGAAGAGAGCATTCCCTTCATTTTGGAAGTCCTAAAATAAGAGGAAGGACCAAAGGTTGGTTAAGATGAAATTCTGACACAACCTTAGGAAGAAATTTAGGATGAGTACGAAGGACTACTTTGTCCTTATGGAACACAGTATCACGGAGGGTCTGTGACCAGGGCATGTATCTCAGAGACCCACGAGCTGAGGTAATGGCCACTAGAAAGGCAGTCTTCCAGGTGAGGAACTTTAGTTCACAGGTAGCTAGAGGCTCAAAGGGTTTCCGGGTGAGCATGTCTAGCACAAGATTAATATTCCAGGCTGCAACCGGATGTCTTGTAGGGGGTCTGGTGTGCAGAATGCAAGAAATCTCTTAACCATAGGTAACTGAGCCAGTGAAAGAGAAAAAAGCGGCTCATGATACGCTGAAATGGCACTAAGGTGAACCTTAACTGTAGAGTACTGGAGACCTGAATTTGAGAGGTCCAAAGGTATTCTAAAACTTTATCCGGAGGGCAGGAAAAGGATTCAAAGAGGACTTTGCACACCAGAGGGAAAATGCTTCCACTTAGCCGTGTAAGTTTTCCGAGTGGCTGGTTTCGCGCAGCCAGAAGGATATCCGAAACTCTTCGAGAGACATTGAACCGATTTACTTCTACCTCTTCAGGAGCCAAGCGTGAAGGTGAAGAGATCTCAGATTGGGATGGACCACGGTCCCTGAGTTAAAGGTTCATCTGCAGGGAAGTGGTCTCGGAGGAACTGCCAACATATTGTTGAGAAGTGGAAACCACAGTTGTCGAGGCCAAAAGGAGCAATGAGAATCATCTTGTCTCCCTGAGACTCGAACTTGAGTAGTGCTCTCTGAATTAGAGGAAGAGGAGGCGTAAAGCGTTTTTCCACCGCAGCCTGAGCGCATCCTGACAAAAATGCCAGGCCCTGGATTTCTGGAGCAGAAGAGAGGCAGTTTTGTGTTGAGTGGGGCGCTAAAGGTCCAGGTCGGAGTTCCCCACTCTTGAATAGTGACTGAACTATGGTTGAGTCGAGACCCACTCGTGAGGATCTGTCTCTGTTCTGCTGGGAGCGGTCTGCCAAGTCGTTCTGTACACCTGGCAGGTAGATTGCTTGAATTAGAGCCTTGTGCTCCAAGCACCATTCCCAGACCCTCATCGCTTCTCTGCATAAGGGTAAGAATGAGCACTGCCCTGCTTGTTGATGTAATTCATCACTGCTTTGTTGTCCGTTTGGAGGAGAATATTCTTGTGACAAAGAATGTCCTTCAAAGCTCGGACCGCATAAAGGGACGGCTCTCATTTCTAGGACATTTATGTGAAGCTGAGACTCGAGTTGAGTCCACACACCCTGAGTGTGGAGAGCCTGACAGTGAGCTCCCCACCCCATAAGTGAGGCATCTGTGGTAATGGAGATCTGATGGTCCAGAGGGGCAAAGGGGCATCCTTGCAGGAGATTGTCCTCTTGAGACCACCAGGTGAGAGACCTCCGTAGGGGTTCTGTCACCTTGATGAGATAGGGACTGTGGGTGAGTGGTTGGAGACCACTGAGTACTGAGCATCCACTGGTGGTTCTCATGTGCAGACGGGCCAGAGGTACAGTGAACACTGAGGATGCCATGAGGCCAGCATCCGTTGCATCGAGGCGCTGTAACTGACCTGTTCTCTCCGATGTAGCGGGCCATCAGAAGGATATCGTTCCTTCTGTCCTCTGGGAGAAAAGCCTTGCACAGGATGTGTCCAGAAGGGTCCCTATGAAAAGGAGCCTCTGGGAGGGCTGCAGCTGTGATTTCTTGAGGTTCAGCAGGACTCCCATGGACGTAAGGAGGTGAGAGGCCGCTCTCTGGCGTCCAGAGTCCCTTGCCTGGAAGGAGTTGCCAGAAGCCAATCGTCCAGATAAGGGAACACCTGTATTCCGAAGTTTCTGAGGTGCGCTACGAGAACTGCACACTTTGTAAAACTCACAGCGCCGAGGATAGCCCAAAGGGCAGGACTCTGAACTGGTAATGTTGTCCCACAGCCACAAACCTCAGGAATTTGTGATGTCTCAGGTGAATGGGAAATGCTGGTAAGCATCCTGCATGTCTAGGGAAGCTAACCAGTCGTGCTGATGAAGCAAGGGTAACAGAGTTCCTAGAGAAATCATTTTGAATTTCTCCTTGGGGAGAAATTTGTTTAGCTTCTGAGATCCAGAATGCTGATCCGCCAGACTTCTTTGGAACCAGAAAGTAATGAGAGTGAACCGTGTTCGCTGCTGATGCAGCGGCACAAGTTCTACTGCCCTGTTGTTTAGAAGGCCCTGAATCTCGGCGGTGAGAAGGTCTGATTAAAGGGCCGACAGCCTGGGCTGCGTTTGGGAGGACAATCCGGAGGAGTTTCCACAAATTGAGTGAGTACCTCGCGGATTATCCGAAGGACCCATTTGTCTGAGGTTATGGACTTCCATTGGCTGTAGAAGTGCATCAGCCGACCTCCCACGGAGAGGAAAAGTCCACGGGCAGTTGAGGTGGGACTTGAGCCAGTACTTCATAAAGTAGTGCTGGGCGTTTTGGGCCTGCGCTTTCTGCTGCGCCTTCTTTGAGTTGGGCAGGTTGGTTCTTATGGAAACCACACTCCGCCTCTGCCTCAAAAGGACTGACGGTTATGAAACTGACGCTCACTGGCATGCCCTCTAGAGGGGGCAGGAGGGGTCTAGCCAACCTAATGGCTGACCTAGTCTTTGTGTAGCTTCAGAGCTTCGACCTGAGGACCAAAAGATATGCACCATCAAAGGCAATGCCATTACCTGCTGTTGTGCATCATTGGTGAAACCTGAAGTGCACAGCCAGGAATGGCGGCGGTGCAAATATCAGCAGCTGCTGAACGGAAGCGGAGTCGAAGCGTCCATGGCTGCTTTAACCTGTTGGTTGTTAGATTCAATACCCCTGGTAATGGTTTGGAGAAGCTCTGGTTTTGAATCCGAGTCCTGAAGAGCTTCAACCATTTGCTTGAGAGAGTGCCACAGGATATACTCGTACTGAGAAAAATAGCCCTGATAACTGGCAATACGCATACTTAGGGTAGAAGCAGCAAAGACTCTCTTACCTAAGGTGTCTATCTTATGAGATTCCATGTTAATAGGTCGAGCTGTAGTGGTTTGAGGAAGGACGACCTTATCATTCTCTGCCAGGACTACAATAGGATCCGCAAAAGCTTGGGATTCCAAAATGGGATGATCCTTGGGGCTGAGTATTTTCTATCAATGGATTTAGCCACCGATGAAGAAGAGCAGGATTATTCCATACCATTTGAGACAGCTGCTCAAAGGAAGGCTAATCGGAGGAGTCAAATCTGTAGGGATCTCAGAGGCATGAAGGTACTGGAGTCTTAGCAATTTCCCAGGATCGATGTCTGTAGTCTGGAGAGAAAGTGTGAAATCATATTCTTCAGCAGAGACTTAAATGACAGGTCCTCGACCACAGGCTCTGCAGCAGTAAAGATCCTGCTTCGTCCACCCATCGCCCAGCCGAATCTCTGGGTCAGGCTCAACGTCATCTCCTGACAGTCCAGGAGGGACTGTATGGACAGGAAGGGATGAAAGCCAGAAGAGGAAGGAGAAAAGAGACAAAAGGAAAGTCTCCGGGGCCTCGGCGCAAGGAGGTGCAGCCGACGAAGCGACGCAGAGGAACCAGTGGCGCGAGAGCGCCAGGCGTGGAGACAGGCGCCGAGGACCAGCGCCTAGCCACCAGCGACGCCATGAGCCACGCGATGCCGCGCAATGCCACGGGGACGACTGAGGCGCCCAGAGGCCGCATGGCGCCGAAGGCGCCCAGAGACCGAAAAACAGGTTTTGAAGGAAAAGAGCAGGAGATAAGGGTATCTGTGTAGCCCCTGCGCTGAAGCCATGTGAGGGGGACACCCAAGCCGGAGTCGATGGCACTGAAGAAGGTATCACGCGACCAGGACAGTCCAACTGCCCTACCTGGTTGCCCAAAGAGCCCGAAGGCCGAATGCACCGAGCCAGGTAGCCGAACCAACCTCCGAGCCCATTGCTCCAAAAGAGCAGCCCACTGATGAAACTGCTCATCTGAAGACCTACCTGCGGCGGGTGGGACTCGATGTCGAAGACTTCAGCTACCAGAAGCCGCTGTTGGCGACTCCGAAGGAGGAGACCGGCAACTAGCCCCGATAACCCGAACGTCTCGCGCGAGGACGTATCAGAGAGGCGACCTCAGTGATGCCTTCTCTTTTTAGACCTGCGGCCAAGAAGAGCTCGAGGCGAGCAATTGCGAGAATACGACCGTTTGGCTTTATGCTTCATGAGGACCCTCCATCCCCAGGCATTGGACTGACCGTTGTCAGACCCCCTTCCGGAGAAGGTGGCGGACCGGACCCAGCCCGACTGGCTGAACAGCTTTCATCGAAGTCTCCTACCGTCACCTGACCTGCTCATGGTCGACTCCGTCCAAATGGCTGAGACTTCTTTATCAATTTTATTAAAAATAAGAATAACTTGAGCGGTACTGTATTGAGATAATACTACAAAATAATAAAAACTGAAACTATGCTGCTAGTTTGAAGTTTGACTCCGACGGATGACACGTCGTCACTGAAGCGCACTTTCGTGGGGAAAAAAGGAACTGGGGCGGTTAGGGAGTACGGCCGAGATAGTCATTGCTCGCCGAGCTAGGGCTTGCGCCGCGTTCCTCCTGCGCGCCATCTCTGGCGTCGACTCCCAGCAAAAGTTTGCTCGATGGGTCCTAGTGCCTCCGGCGCAGATCCCAATAGTGTGAATGAGTGGTGGAGACTTATGTCCAGGAAGATCAGGTTACTCACCTGTAACAGTAGTTCTAGGAGCGGTATATGTTGTTCATCCACACTTCTTGGCATGTCCTTTCCCCTTTAAATCTTGCTGGAAACTCTTCAAGCTGGCTCCTCCCACCCACCCAGGTGGAAATACCTTAGCTCCGCCCCATGATGCCAGATCTTAGCCCGCTGGAAGCAAGGTTGTGCGCTTACAGCCGGGGAGGTTGGAGTTGAGCATGTGGATGAACAACATATACCACTCTAGAACTAGTGTACAGGTAAGTAACCTGTTCTAGGAGCATGGATACATTGTTCATCAACACTTCTTGGCAGACTCAAGCAGTTCTCTGGGAGAAGGGAGGCAAGGCGCACACCCCTACTTAGGAAAGAGACTGGAGAACCTAGGCCCCAAAACCAGCATCCCAGCGTGACTCAAGGTCGATGTGGTAGTGGGTAATGAAGTGTTTGCGGACTTCCAGGTAGCAACCCGACAGAGTTCCTGGATAGAGATGTCCCTGAAAGCAGCCACTGATGCAGCAGTATGGGTGAGTAAAATGAGCTCTTGTCCTCTGGGAGGCTCCTTTTCCGCCATCTCATAGCACAGACCTATGCGTGATGCAATCCACCTTGCAATGGTCCATTTGGCTGCAGGTCTGCCAGAAGCCTTCTGCATAGGTGACAAACAACTGGCGAACCTCTCCATGCATTTCCGCCATTCTCTCCTTGTAATAGGAGAGAGCACGCCTCAGGTCCAGAGTATGGAGCCTGTACTGGCGTTCAAGGTGTACAGAGGTAGTACACGGCAGAGTCAACACCTGGTTAAGGTGAAACTCTGATACCACCTTCGGAAGGAATTTCAGGTGGGGGCGCAGGGACAACTTTGTCCCAGTGAAAGACCAGATAAGGAGAGTCCACCAAAGTGCCTGGAGCTCCCCTGTCCTTCTGGCTGACGTGATAGCCACCAGGAAGGCAGTGTTCCACGACAAATGTGAGACTCACACTTGTGCATGGGTTCAAATGGCTTGCCCATGAGCTTTGCCAAAACCAGCAACAGATCCCAGAGGTGGAGGTTCACGTACGGAGGATATGTGATCCAGGCCTTTGAAGAAGCCGCACCACTGTCTCCTGCGCCAATGATGGCTGACCGACCATGCGCCTGTGGCAGAAATGGCTGCCAGGTGCACCCTAGGGTCGATGACTGTAGACCCTTTGGAGAGACCAAAGATAGTCCAGAATGTTAGCCACAGAGCAGGATAGGGGTCCAGACCCTTACCCTGGCACCAAATGGAAAACTTTTCCATTGAAGCCATAACATTTCCTGATCGATTCCTCACGAGATGCCTCACCACGATGTAGACATCCTCGGAAAGACCCAGAGCCTGGAACTCTGGCAGCTCAGGTACCAGGCTGTGAGGTGCAGGAATTGAAGGTCGGATGGAATACCTTCCCTGGTTCAACGATATCAGGTCTGGGCGTGTACAAAGCTGCTCCGGGGCCTGCAGCTGAGGCTGAGAGATCTGGGTACCAGAACTGGCTCGGCCAATCTGGGCTACAGGATCACCTTCACCTTGTCCCTCCTCACCTTGGTAACACCTTGTGGATCAAGGAAATGGAGGCTTGGGGTCCACGGCCTCGGAAGGCATCCCCTGCAGCGAGCCCCCTGAGGGGCGGGCATGGTAAGCCTCAGCTTGGTGTTTTCCTGAAGGCAAACAGGTCCATCAATGGTTTGCCCCAACAGGAGAACAGACTGTAAGCTACCTCTGGATGGAGAGACCGCCGTGGGATGTCTGGCCTATCCTGGCTGAGAGCATCCGCCAACTGGTTCGAGACTCCTGCCACATGAATGGCTGGGAGATCCACCTCCAACTGGCTTACGAGGTCCAGATGCAGGCGCCTCCTTGCACAGCAGGCAGAGTGCGTGCCGCCTGTTTGTTGAGGTAGTACATGGTCGTGGTATTGTCCGTCTGGACTTGAACCACTTGACCCCGGAGCTGAGGTGAAAGCTGACAGTGCCAGTCTGACTGCTCTGAGCTCCAACAGGTTGATGTGGCATCAGGACTCTTGGGGGTCCAGAACCCATGGGCCCTGTTGTCCTCCATGTGGACTCCCCAGCCCATGAGAGAAGCATCGGTCATAAGGACGACCGCGGCTCGGGGCAGACAAACGGGATCCTTCCTGCAACCGTTCTGGGGCGTCCACCACTGGAGAGCGTCCCATATCTTCTGGGTTACAGTGATCAGCTGGTTGAAATGACCGTAGCGCTGGAGTCCACTGGACGCCTGCTCCCATTGGAGGGTGCACGTGTCACCTGGACCAGTGGACCACTGAGGTGCACACCGCCATGTAACCCAGAGGCCAGAAAGTCCTGGGCAGGGTGCAAGTGCCCAACCAGAAATGATCAGGCAAAGAGAAAGAACCTCTGCCCTGTCTGCCGGGAGCCGAGCTCTGGCTTGACAAGAGTTGAGCTCTGCCTGATGAAGCCCATCACCTGAGAGGGCACGAGTTCTGACTTGGCCTCGCTGATCAGAAGGCGAGTTGGGAGCAGGTTGGAGGGCCAGATCCCTGGACCTCTCCACCTCCTGAAGAGAGGAACCTGCCAAGAGCCAGTCGTTGAGATAAGGGTAGATTCATACTCCTTGACGCCTAAAGATGGCCGCCCTCGACCCTGAAGCGAAGGAATCGCTGATGGAAAGGACGATTGGGATGTGAAACACATCCGCAGATCCAGTAAAGAGAAATGGAAATTACGCACCTACCGTAATTCTTGATCTTCTTGGACGCAGTCTCCACCACTCATTCACACTAATGGGTATCGCCTGGGCAAGGACCCATCGGGAGCAAACTTTTTGTTAGAAGGTCGGCGCCTGAGGCGGAGCCGAGAGTGGCACCGCGAGCCTCAGCTCTTACGGTAATGAATATCTCGTCGCCGACCTTCCAACCGCCTCAGTACCTTTTTCCAAGGAGGTGCAGAGTAACTAACCTGAAGGATGGTCTAACTAAAACCGGACATAAGATAGTCCGGAAGACCCGATAAGAAGGGTCAACAAAGAAGTCTTCACAGCCTAAAGATTGAGGGAGTGAAGACCAACAACAGAGGTGAGCTCGGGGATAGAGGGTGGGCGTGTGAATGAGTGGTGGAGACTCGTCCAAGTAGATCAAGAATTACGGTAGGTATGTATTTCCATATCTTCCTGGACATACTGTAAGTCTCCATCACTCATTCACACTAATGGGAGAATACCAGCTAATAATCCCCGAGAGGGGGCAGGAGAGAGACCAAGAGTCGTAGTTTTAGGACAGAAGTCCATTAAGGATGGTTCTGCCAAAGGAAAGATGTCGCCTGGCATGGACATCCAGGGCATAGTGTTTAGCAAAGTATGCACTGAGCTCCAGGTAGCCGCATTGCAAATATCTGCAATGGGTGCGTTGCGGTTCCGCCAGAGATGCTGCGACCGCTCTAGTAGAGTGAGCGTACACTCTGCCACCAGCTAACTCGCCATGGAATAACAGTGGCAAAGGCATGCCACTAGCCATGCTGAGATACATCTGATAGCAACAGGCTGACCCAGCCGGGTCTCGCTGAAGAAACAAACAGTTGCTGAGCTTTATGAAAGTCTTTTGTTCTATCTAGATAGAAACGCAAAGCTCTCTTGACGTCCAAGGAATGAAGAGAACGTTCTCCTTCATTTTGGAAGTTCAAAGTAAGAGGAAGGAGCAAAGGTTGGTTTAGATGGAATTCAAATAACCCTAGGGAGAAATTTAGGATGGGTTCTAAGGACTACTTTGTCTTTATGGAACACAGTATACTGGAGGGTCTGTGACCAAGGCATGTATCTCAGAGACCCTGCAGGCTGAGGTAATGGCCACCAGGAATGCCGCTTTCCAGGTGAGAAATTTTAGTTCACAGGTAGCCAGAGGTTCTGAAAGGTTTTCGAGTGAGCATGTCTAGCACAAGATTAATGTCCCAGGCTGCGACTGGACATCTTATAGGAGGTCTGGTATGCAGAATTTCTTAAGAAACCTCTAACCACAGGTAACTGAGCCAATGACAAGGAAAGTACCAGCTCATGATAAGCTGAAATGGCACAAAGGTGAACTTTGTAGAGCACTGCAGACCTGAATTTGAGAGGTCTAAGAGGTACTCCAAAATTTTATCTGGTGGGCAGGAAAAGGGATTTAAAGAGGATTGCACACCAGAGCAAAAAGCTTCCATTTGGCTGTGTAAGTTTTCCTAGTGGCTAGCTTACGTGACGCCAGAGAATATCTGAAACCCTGAGAGAGCATTGAACCTGTTCACTTCTATCTCTTCAGGAGCCAAGAGTGAAGGTGAAGTGACCTCAGGTTGGGATGAACAATAGGCCCAAGTCAAGAGGTTCATCTGAAGGGGAAGTGGTTTCAGTGAGCTGCCGACATACTGTTGAGTAGTGGAAGCCACATCTGTTGAGGCCAGAAGGAGCAATGAGGATCATTTTGTCCCCTGGGATTCGAACATGAGAAGTACCTCTGAATTAGAGGAAGAGGCGGAAAAGCGATAGAAAGCGTTATGTCCACTGCAGCCTGAATGCATCCTGACAGAAAATGCCAGGCCCTGGATTTCTGAGCAGAAGAGAGGCAGTTTTGTGTGTGTGGGATGCAAAAGGTCCAGGTCTGAGTTCCCTCTCTGAATACTGACTGAAGTACGGCTGAGTCGAGACCATTCATGAGGATCTGCCAGTTCGTTCTGCACTCTTGGCAGGTAGACCGCTGAATTAGAGACTTGTGCTGCAACACCATTCCACACTCTCATCGCTTCTCTGCATAAGGGGTAAGAGTGAGCACCGCTTCTGTTTGTTGATGTAATACATCACCGCGTTGTTGTCTGTTTGAAGGAGAATGTTCTTGTGACAGAGAATGTCCTTCAAAGCCCGGACTGCATAAAGGACGGCTTCATTTCTAAGACATTTATGTGAGCGAGACTCGACCTGAGTCCACGCACTGAGTGTGGTGAGCCTGACAGTGAGCTCCCCACCCCATCAGGGACGCCTGTGGTAATGGAAATCTGATGATCCAGAGGAGAAAGGACACCCTTCTAGAAGACTGTTCTCTTGCGACCACCAGGTGAGTGACCTCTTTAGAGGTTCCGTCACCTTCATGAGAAAGGACCGCGGGTGACTGGTTGGGACTACTGAGTACTGAGCATCCATTGAGAAGTTCTCATGTTACAGCGTGCTAGGGTACAGTGAACACCGAGGATGCCATGAGACCTAGCATCCCTTGCATCGAGAGAACTTTGACGAGTTGCTCTCCCCGATGTAACAGGCCATCTGAAGATATCGCTCCTCCTGTCCTCTGGAAGAAAAGCCTTCCGCTAGGAGGTGTCCAGAAGAGTTCCTATAAAAGGAGTCTCTGGGAGGGCTGCAGCTGCGATTTTTGAGGTTTAGCAGGACTCCCATGGATGTGAGAAAGTGTGAAGCCGTGGCTACGGCATCCAGAGTTCCCTGCCTGGAAGGACTTGCCAGAAGCCAATCGTCCAGATAAGGGAACACCTGTATTCCGATCTGAGATGCGCACGAGAACTGCACAACACTTTGTAAAAACTTGTGGCGCCGAGGATAGCCCAAAGGGCAGGACTCTGAATTGATAATGCTGTCCCAGAGCTACAAACCTTAGGAATTTGTGATGCTTTGGGTGAATAGAAATGTGCTGGTAAGCATCCTGCATGTCTAGGGAGGCTAACCAGTCGTGTTGATGAAGCAAAGGTAACAGGGTTCCTAGTGAAATCATTTTGAATTTCTCCTTGGGCAGAAATTTGTTTAGTTTTCTGAGGTCCAAAATGGGGCGCATGCCCCGTCTTCTTTTGGAACCAGAAAGTAATGGGAAGAACCCTGTGTTCCGCTTATGCAGCGGAACTACTTCTACAGCCCTGTTTTTCAGAAGGCCCTGTATCTCGGCAGCGAGAAGGTCTGACTGAAGGGTTGACAGCTTGGGCTGTCATCTGGGAGGACGATCCAGAGGGTCTCCACAAGATTGAGAGAATACCTTGCAGGATTATCCGGAGGACCCATTTGTCTGAGGTTATGGACTTCCATTGATTGTAGAAGTCGTCAGCGACCTCCCACTGCTGAGGAAGTGTCCCCTCGGGCAGCTGAGGTGGGACTTAGGCCAACAACTCAGAAGGCGGCACTGGGCGCTTGGGTCCTGCGCTTTCTGTTGCATTTTCTTTGAGGCTGGGGGCTTGGTTTTTATGAAAACTTCTCTGCCTGTGCCTCGAAAGGACTGACGGTTATGAAACTGAGTTCAGTAACACCCCTAGAGAGGGACAGAAGGAGGTCGAGCCAACTTAATGCCTGACAGTCTTTGTGTAGCTTCTAGAGGCTGTTCTACTTGAGGGCCAAAGAGATACACACCATCAAAAAGCAACGCCATTACCTGCTGCTGTCGCCATTCGTGAAACCTGAAGTGCGCAGCCAGGAATGACGGCGGTACAAATGCCGCCCCGCCGAAGCAGTATCAAAAGCATCCAAAGCCGCTTTAACTTGCTGGTTGTTGATTCGATACCCCTGGTAATGGTCTGAAGTAGCTCTGACTTTGTGTCCGATTCCGTAGAGCTTCAACCATTTGTTTGAGTGCCAAAGGATATACTCAGATTGAGAGAAACAGCCTTGGTAGCTGGCACGCATACCAGGGTGGAAGCAGCAAAGACTCTCTTACCTAAAGTGTCTATCTTAAGTAGATTCTTTAATAGGTCGAGCTGTAGTAGTCTGGGAAGGACGACCTTATCATTCTCTGCCAAGACTACAATAGGATCCGCAAAGGCTTGGGACACCAAAATGGCCGATCCTTGGGGCCGAGTATTCCTATCTATGGATTTAGCCACCAAGGAATGAGAGCAGGATTATTCCATACCATTTGAGACAGCGTCTCAAAGGAGGGCTGTACGGAGGAGCCAAATCCAGGGATCTCCGGAACATGGAGGTATTTGAGTCTTAATTTCCCAGGATCGATGTCTGTAGTTTGGAGAGAAAGAGTGGAAATCAAGTTTTTAGCAGAGACTTTAAAGACAGGTCTTGACCACAGGCTCTGCAGCAGGAATAGATCCTGTTCCTTCCACTTCATCACTCAGCCTAAGGTCTGGGTCAGGCTCAATGTCATCTCCTGACAGTCCAGGAGGGACTGCATGGACAGGAAAGGAGTGAAAATCAGAGGGAAATGAGGAAGGAAAAGGGTTAAGGAGGGTCCTGAAAGGTGGATGGGCCCTAACAACCCATGGCAGAAAGCATGCGATACCCGAGCATACCGGTGCAGGCAGAAGTGCATGGCGCTGAAGACGGATGCTGAGAAGCCATACAGCGCAGAGGAGCCACACGCGCCGAGAGGCCGGACGGTGCCACGATGCCATAACGGCGCTGACGAAGGGCATGGCGCTGAGGACGGCGCCGATGATGCAAGGTGCCAAGTAACTCAATGGCGCTGACAGATGCACTGGTGCCAAAGATGGCGCCGAAGCAAGCTATCGACGCGAGGGCATCGAAACACCCCAAGACTCGAAAACAGGATTTGAGAAGGGAGGAAGAAGAGCAGGAGATGGAGGCATCGGTGTGGCCCCGCGCTGCAGCCATATTGGGGAACACCTAAGTGCAGTGTCGACGGCACCGAAGATGGTGCCGCAGCGACTAGGAGGCTCAACCACCCTACTTTATCTCCCAGAAGCCGAAGGCCCCTGAGTGACCGGGCCAGGCAGCTGGACCCACGTCCGAGCCCATTGCTCCCATAGGAGCAGCCCACTGATGAAACTGCTCATCTGAAGACCTACCAGAGGGCGGGGTAGGGCTCCGATGTTGAAGCGCCGGCTACCAGAAACAGAAGCTGGCGACTCTGAAGGAGGAGACTGCAACTAGCTCCAACTAACTGACCGTCTACGGCAGACATATCAAGGGCGACCCCCGAGTGATGCTCTCTTTTGACCTGGTGGGTCAAGAAGAGCTCGAGGCCGAATCGTGCCGAGAATGCGACCGCTTACTTTTATGCTTCGAGGGGACCGCCTGCCCCTCGGGCACTGGACTGACTGTGTCAGACCCTCCGGAGAAGGCGGCGGACTGGACCCAGCCTGGCTGACTGAACAGTTTTCTGGTCAAGTCTCCTCACCGCCACCTGACCCGCTCATGGTCGACCGGCCAAAGTAGGCTGAGACTTCTTTGTAAATAAGAATAAACCAAGCGATACTTATTCGTGATATTACTACAAAACAATAAAACTGAAAACAACGCTGCTAGTTTGAAGTTTGACTCCCATCAAGCGGCGACATACGTCACTGAAGTGCACTGGCGGGAAAAAGGAACTGAGGCAGTTGGAAGGTGGGCGCCGAGATATTCATTACCACACGAGCTGAGGCTCGCAGTGCCGCTCCTCGTGGCTCTGTCTCAGGCACCCACCTTCTAACAAAAAGTTTGCTCCGATGGGTCCTAGTGCCTCCGGCGCAGATCCCATTAGTGTGAATGAGTGGTGGAGACTTATGTCCAGGAAGATCCACGCTTCGCTTCAGGGATGGTATGATCGGTTCAGAGTTACCATCTGGAAGGTGCGAGACCTGAGATATTGATTCAGGTCATGGAGATCTATGATGGGCGCCAACGCCCATCCGCTTGTGCACCAGGAAGTACCTGGACACGAAGCCTGGGTCTGTAGGAGGATCCGCACTGAGCTACCGCCCCCTTGGGAGGAGCTGAGCCACGTTGTCTGGGAGAGCTGACTGGGTGCAAGCTGAGATCCTTTCCTCCCGAGGGGCTTGGGCTCGCTGGGAGGGTACTGCTCTAACTCTAGAGGCAGTCCTGACCGACCACTTCAAGAATCCACTTGTCCGAGGTGATATCAGACCAGGCGGAAAGAAAGTGGACGGAGCTACCCCCATGGGAGGACCTAGAGCTGGCATGACGGTTGTGGGGTGGCAACCCCCAAACCTGTCACTGAGCAGGCTTAGAGGAGGAGGCGGCTCCTGGACCAGCCCGGCCTCCTTTATGGGGCTGTTGAGGACCCTGCTTGGGCCTTGGGTGCCAGCTTGAGCCTGCTGCTGGCCTCCTTGAAAGGAAGTTGCCTGACCGCAGGGGAAGAGTGCCAAAAGGTTCTTCTTATGCTTCTGCTGGTTCTGCCGAAGAACCCTTCGCAGAAGTAGCATCCAAGGTGGCATTGGACTGCTCTATGCACTGAAGGTGACCAGCCACCATGGACCAAACAGGTTGGTGCCAAGGAAGGGCACGTCAGCTAACTTGTGCTGAGTATCTGCCGGAAGGAGGAAAGTCTCAGCCAAGCCCTGCGGCGAGTAGCCACCTGGCTGCTAAAGAGCAGGTACAAGAATCCCGATGTTGAGGGCCGTCTGCGGCTGCTGTTTTGCAATAGCATGGCCCTGATCATGCACTTGCTTCATTGTGGTCTGCATGTCCGCCTGAGATGAGGAGGACTTCATCTAATGACCCAAGGAGGCATGAGAGAAGTGTGCCATTATAACAGCAGAGCTGGCCTGACGAAGGCCTAAGAAAGAGCCACATAGACCTTACGGGTGGAATGGTCAATATTTTGGACTCCTTGTCCGAGGATCGGTCAGTGTCGGCTGAGCTACCAGTATGCCCGAACACAGAAGTGGTCACCAGGCTCTCGGCCGAAGGATGTTCTGTGAACCCTCTGCGGGACCCGTGGGCACAGCGTGCTTGCAGGTCATTCGGGCAGACGGCGCGGGCAGGAAGCTGGGCGCTGCCAAAGCTGCAGGGCCAGGCCAACAATGGCTTTGGCCACTGGAAAGGCCTCCATCGGGTATCCCCTTTGAGGATATCCGTGAGGGGTACTCTGCCTTCTTCTGGATGGACTCCGAGGGCATTCCAAGGCCGGACGGCGCCACGATGCCATACGGGCGCTGACGAAGGCATGGCGCTGACGGCGCATGGCGCTGAGGACGCCACCGATGATGCCAAGGTGCCAAGTAACTCAATGGCGCTTGACAGATGCACTGGTGCCAAAGATGGCGCCGAAAGCAAGCCATCGACGCTGAGGGCATCGAAAACACCCCAAGACT
This sequence comes from Neoceratodus forsteri, assembly GCA_016271365.2. Lineage (NCBI taxonomy): Eukaryota > Metazoa > Chordata > Ceratodontiformes > Ceratodontidae > Neoceratodus > Neoceratodus forsteri. Next base: position 94,958,922 of record CM057451.1, read on the forward strand.
CCGAAAAACAGGATTTGAGAAGGGAGGAAGAAGAGCAGGAGATGGAGGCATCGGTGTGGCCCCCTGCGCTGCAGCCATATTGGGGGGGAACACCTAAGTGCAGTGTCGACGGCACCGAAGATGGTGCCGCGCGACTAGGGAGGCTCAACCACCCTACTTTATCTCCCAAGAAGCCCGAAGGCCCCTGAGTGACCGGGCCAGGCAGCTGGACCCACGTCCGAGCCCATTGCTCCATAGGAGCAGCCCACTGATGAAACTGCTCATCTGAAGACCTACCAGAGGGCGGGGTAGGGCTCCGATGTTGAAGACGTCGGCTACCAGAAACAGAAGCTGGCGACTCTGAAGGAGGAGACTGGCAACTAGCTCCAATAACTGACCGCCTACGCAGACATCAGAGGGCTACCCCCGAGTGATGCTCTCTTTTGACCTGGTGGGTCAAGAAGAGCTCGAGGCCGAACGGTGCCGAGAATGCGACCGTTTACTTTTATGCTTTCGAGGGGACCGCCTGCCCCCTCGGGCACTGGACTGACCGTTGTCAGACCCCCCCTCCGGAGAAGGCGGCGGACCGGACCCAGCCTGGCTGACTGAACAGCTTTCATACGAAGTCTCCCTACCGTCACCTGACCCGCTCATGGTCGACTCCGTCAAAGTAGGCTGAGACTTCTTTGTAAATAAGAATAAACTAAGCGATACTTATTCGTGATATTACTACAAAACAATAAAACTGAAAACAACGCTGCTAGTTTGAAGTTTGACTCCCGCCAGGCGAGCGACATCGTCACTGAAGTGCACTTGGCGGGAAAAAAGGAACTGAGGCAGTTGGAAGGTCGACGCCGAGATATTCATTACCACACGAGCTGAGGCTCGCAGTGCCGCTCCTCGTGGCTCTGTCTCAGGCACCGACCTTCTAACAAAAAAGTTTGCTCCCGATGGGTCCTAGTGCCTCCGGCGCAGATCCCATTAGTGTGAATGAGTGGTGGAGACTTATGTCCAGGAAGATCCACGTTTCGTTTCAGGGATGGTATGATCGGGTTCAGAGTTACCATCTGGAAGGTGCGAGACCTGAGATATTGATTCAGGTCATGGAGATCTATGATGGGGCGCCAACGCCCCATCCGCTTGTGCACCAGGAAGTACCTGGACACGAAGCCTGGGTCTGTAGGAGGATCCGGCACTGGAGCTACCGCCTCCTTGCGGAGGAGCTGAGCTACGTTGTCTGGGAGAGCTGACTGGGTGCAAGCTGAGATCCTTTCCTCCCGAGGGGCTTGGGCTCGGCTGGGAGGGTACTGCTCTAACTCTAGAGGCAGTCCCTGACCGACCACTTCAAGAATCCACTTGTCCGAGGTGATATCAGACCAGGCGGAAAGAAAGTGACGGAGCTGGCCCCCCATGGGAGGACCCAGAGCTGGCATGACGGTTGTAGGGGTGGCAACCCCCAACCTGTCACTGAGCAGGCTTAGAGGAGGAGGCGGCTCCTGGACCAGCGCCTCGGCCTCCTTTATGGGGCTGTTGAGGACCCTGCTTGGGCCTTGGGTGCCAAGCTTGAGCCTGCTGCTGGCCTCCTTGAAAGGAAGTTGCCTGACCGCAGGGGAAGAGTGCCAAAAAGGCTTCTTCTTATGCTTCTGCTGGTTCTTGCCCGAAGAACCCTTCGCAGAAGTAGCATCCAAGGTGGCATTGGACTGCTCTATGCACTGAAGGTGACCAGCCACTCATGGACCAAACAGGTTGGTGCCAAGGAAGGGCACGTCAGCTAACTTGTGCTGAGTATCTGCCGGGAAGGAGGAAAGTCTCAGCCAAGCCCTGCGGCGAGTAGCCACTGCGGCTGCTAAAGAGCAGGTACAAGAATCCCGATGTTGAGGGGTCAGCCTGCTGCTGCTGTTTGCAATAGCATGGCCCTGATCATGCACTTGCTTCATTGTGGTCTGCATGTCCGCCTGGAGATGAGGGAGGACTTCATCTAATGACCCAAGGAGGGCATGAGAGAAGTGTGCCATTATAACAGCAGAGCTGGCCTGACGAAGGCCTAAGAAAGAGGCCACATAGACCTTACGGGTGGAATGGTCAATATTTTTGGACTCCTTGTCCGGGGATCGGTCAGTGTCGGCTGAGCTACCAGTATGCCCGAACACAGAAGTGGTCACCAGGCTCTCGGCCGAAGGATGTTCTGTGAACCCTGCGGGACCCCGTGGGCACAGCGTACTTGTGGGTCATTCGGGCAGACGGCGGGGCGGGGCAGGAAGCTGGGCGCTGCCAAAGCTGCAGGGCCAGGCCAACAATGGCTTTGGCCACTGGAAAGGCCTCCATCGGGGTATCCCCCCTTTTGAGGATATCCGTAAGGGGGTACTCTGCCTTCTTCTGGATGGACTCCGAGGGCATTCCAGTGGATTCAGAGATCAGGCGGAGAATGCTCTGAAAAGAGTAAGGGCCTTCCTCCAATCCCACCACAGGACGACTCATCCTCAAGATGGGAGTGCAATCCGGTGGCGTCAAAGTCCGAAGAGTCTGGATACAATGGCCTCCCTCCTTGATCTTCTTCGATAAGCTGAGGGCGATCAGGACGACTATTCTTGACGGACGTCAGGAAAGCCTGGTGTCTGTACGGACCTCTTTTGAGGGAGCCCTCCCTGAGGCTGCTTAGGCGGTAGTTCCACCCAAATCGGTGTAGAGATCAGTACAGGCCGAACCGTGATACGGGCTGGCCCCACGGGCAGGGGAACTGAAGACTTCGGTTCCGGAGGGGTCGGCCTAGGAGGCGGAAGCCAAGTGATGGCCGGTGGAGCTGGCTTCTGACACGAGATCTTCATAGCGTCGACGGAGTTTCTGCCGCAGCCTCTCCTTGTCGGAGGAGGATGAAGATCTGTGGCGACTCCTCTTCTTAGAGTGTTTATGACTCTTTTTTGGCCGTTCGGCCAAAGGGGTTCTGGACCTCGATCGAGACCAAGGGAGTTGACCCAATCGATCGAAAGACACAGTGAAAAACGAGGGCCCGGAACAGTTTCCGCGATGGGGACACCAGCGGGCTGGGTCTCCCCATCCGAAAACAAGGACCGGAGTCCTTTCCAAGGAGTCGTCGACTGGGGTCGGCGACAGAGGGTTGATTGGGTCGACAGTAATCTCAGCCTCATCGGCCATTTCCTTGGTCCCCTGGCCAGATGGGATATCTGAAAAGCCGGCAGCCGAGGATGCGACTTCGACCGAGACTGTGTGCTCTTGGGACTCAGACTTTTCTCAGTCCCAAGAACGTCTTTGCTTAGATGAAGACTTCGGATCCTTATCCCTCTTGCGAGGCCGGGAGGAGAGCGAGCCCAAGGACGCCTCGCCCCTGGTGGGGAGAGACCGGCACAACTCCTTGAAGGAGCCTGTAAAGGTGGAGCCAAGGCTGAGTGGAACAAAAGCCTCAATTACCCGAAGCTTGAGCTGCTTCCTCCTCGAATGCCTTCATTTGCTCCAGCTGCTTGGTGGATCCCGCAACCGCAGAAACCACCCAGCTTGCCTTCCTCGATTTCACTGGTGGGTTCCTTTTTTTCCAGTCTCCCCAGTTTTAGGCGCGCCTTGCAGTCGTCCGGGATGTTGGGATGGAAGGCCAGGCAGAAAGTGCAAAACGAGGTGTCATGTCCGACACCTAGGCAATAAACGCACGTTAGATGGGGATCAGTACGCGACATCTTCTGGCCGCAGGTACACCGGTGAAATCCGGGGGATGATTTATCCTCCATGTCTGATGTGCTACAATCGGAATCGCTAACTCGAACGAGTTTTAAGGTCAGTTTCGGTAAAAACCGACGCTTTGAATCCAGGGCCTATGAACTGCTGTGAGAGCACGAGGGAACCTGCATCTCTCAGCGGAAAGGAAGATCTGACGTCATGGGGCGGAGCTGAGGTATTTACCACCCGGTTGGGTGGGAGGAGCCAACTTGAAGACTTTCCGTCAAGATTTAAAGGGGAAAGGGAAATGCCAAGAAGTGTGGATGAACAACATATCCACGCTCCTAGAAATAAACTGTTAATGAAGTGGCAAGGGCCTTATAGAGTGCTTAGATTTACTGGCACCGTTAACTATGAGACTGAGACCCCTGACAGGAAAAATCCTACTAAGATACACCATGCTAACCTCCTCAAGAAATGGGTTGAAAAAAATGCCAAAAGATGCTTTGCAAGTTTTACCAGAAACTGATAAAGAAGATATTGATGTAGCTTATGATAGGCTGAAACAACTGTAACTGCTGATGCTGTAAGGGTGAATGTTTTCTTAACCTCAGAACAAACTGCAGAAATTCGTAATGTGCTAAAGACATTTAACAGTACTTCTACCACAGTACAAGGTTGAGCAAAAGGGGTCGAGCAAGCAATAGTGCCAAGGAATGCTCACCCTATTAGGCCAAAGACATACAGGTTACCAGAGCAGATGTGGTTAAGGGAATACAAAAAATGAAAGAACTGGGTATCATAGAAGAGTCGAGGAGTGCTTGGTCATCTCCAATGATAATTGTAAATAAAAAAGAAGGGGTGTTAGAATCTGCCTTGATTTTAGAAAACAATCAAGTGTCAGAATTTGACAGTTATCCTATGCCCAGAATAGATGATTTGGTGGACAGACTGGGGAGTGCAAAGTATAACAGTACCCTCTATCTCATCAAGGATTACTGGCAAATACCTTTAGCTAAAGAATCCAGAGACAAAACTGCATTTGCCATTCCTGTTGGATTCTATCAGTTCATCACCATGCCATTTGGTTTACATGGTGCGCCAGCTACATTCCAGCAGTACATGGATGCAACTTTATCCCCGCACACTGGTTATTGTGCTGCGTACTTGGATGATGTCATGGTGTAGACTCCAGACTGGAAAAGCCACCTGGAACAGCTATGAGCAGTTATCCAAGCTATCAAGAATGCAGGTCTAGTAATCCTACCAAATGTGCATTGGGCATGCAAGAAACCACATATTTGGGCTGTGTGTTGGGAAATGGAGAAGTTAAGCCAGAAATTTCTAAAATAGAAGCTGTAGCTAACAGCCCTGTCCCTAAAACAAAGAAACAGGTGGTTTTTAGGGCTGGCTGGTTATCGGAGATTTGTTCCCAACTTTGCTAGCTACTCCCCTCACTGAACTCATGAAAAAATGGTACCCAAATAATGTGAAATGGACCCCAGAGTGTGATGAAGCTTTTCAAGCCATTAAAGCTACATTATGTTCAGCTCCTGTTTTAAGAAGCCCAGATTTTGAGAAACGATTTTTGTTACAAACAGATGTATCAGAGGTAGGCCTAGGTGCAGTCTTGAATCAAAATATAGATAGGATAGAACATTCTATTCTGTACATAAGTAGGAAGTTGCATGACAGACAGAAAAGGTACTCCACCACTGAAAAGGAATGTTTAGCAGCAAAGTGGGCCATGGAGTCCCTTAAGTTTTATTTGCCAGGAACTGACTTTGTAATTATAACAGATCACAGTCCTCTCTGTTGGCTTAACTGAATGAAAGATAAAAATTCCAGAATCACCAGGTGGTACCTGGCACTACAGCCATTTAAATTCAAGGTGATACACAAATCTGGTAAAGAGAATAGCAATGCTGATTTTCTGTCAAGATATGGATCAGGAATTGAGGGTTCTGAATGTTAAAAAACAAATGTACTTTACTATTTGCTGTACTGTTATAGAAAAAAGGATACGGTACATGTGCTTAATTTCTGAAAGTTAGAAGCTAATGTTTGTTTATAATAGAATGTTTTGGAAATGTGTTTGATAAAACAGGTTCCCTCTTAAGGAGGGGGTGTATGTGACAGGGTTGAACAGGACCCTGTCCCAGTTGTTATGGAGAGTTTGAATGCAGGGATCTGTTCTGTTCTTTCCTGTCTCTTCTCTGTCTGGTTGTGCAACCAGATTTTCCTGTGAGACCTAGGACTTGATCACCCCGAAGGCCTCACGATTCCTGATGGGAATGTAAAAGCATGCATCTTTCAGATCCAGTGATGCCAGTCAGTCTCCTTGCTGCAGAGTGGGAAGGATCATTGCCAAGGTTACCATTTTGAATTTTGGCTTTGTTAAATGCTTGTTCAGCGCTTTTAGGTCTAAAATAAGTTCCATTTCTCCAGGGCAGTTTAACACAGGGGGCTGACTGCTACAGTTAATCATACTGAAGAATTCCTGGGGTTAGAATGGGGAGGCACAGACCAGAGAAAATATCTTCCTAATACCAGGGTGCAATGTTTTCATTTTATGGAAGAGAATACCCTCAAGTGGGAAACTCCACCCCTGGCAGATAAGGCGATACATAACTCTGTAAAGCGCAAGACTATCCCAATTGAGGGATCTTTGGCTCTAGCTGATACACACGATAAGTGAGTGGATGTTTCATGCAGAAGATCCTTTGCCTCAAATGGAGCAAACCTACGCACCTCCCATGCATTCTTTATTGTTGCCAGAGCACTAAACCTATGGGTTACAGCTCTGGGTAGTTTAATCCCCCCAGATTCTGAGGAGATGAGAATTTTACAGTTGGTATCCATGTGCTCTCCACCTTTCTAGGAGATGCCATGATGGAAAACTTACAGATGTCAGCTTGCTCCGCTTATCACACTGTGTCCGCCATCTGGGGTGTATGGATAAGGCATTGGGTCGTGGACCAGGTGAAGGCCAAGCTGTTTAATCTGGCTTTTGAGGGAGGCCTGCTATTTGGATCAGGCCGGGATGGCATTCTGAAAGATATTCAGGATAAAAAGGGACATCTGCCAGTATCAAAACAGCAGCAAAAGGCCAACTTGACTCCAAATGTCGAGGAGGTGGCCAACAGAGGCAGTACTGAGGGGGGTTTGTTCTTTTTGGAATTTCGGAAACCAGAGGAATAAGGGGTTCTACTCTGGGTTCAAGGGCAATAGTGGCAGAGGAGCCTTTGCCAGGAAACATAATGGAGGACCAGGACGAAGAGGTGGCATAATACAATGAGGGTAAGCGGGCCCATCTCTGCCTTCCTTGGAGGAAGACTGCAGAATATTTTACACAAGATGGGCCCAAATAACATCAGCTACTTGGGTCATGGAGATACTGGCATTAAGTTACTCAATAGAGTTTGCAATTATTCTTACAAAGAGGCTTTTTCTGCAGTCCCCTGTACCAAAGGACCCAGTAAAGAGACAAGCAGCATCTTAAACTTTAGATCACCTTAAACAGATTGGGGCAATTGTTCCAGTGCCTCATGACAAACAAGGCCAGAGGTTCTAATCTATTTACTTTGTGGTTCCTAAAAAGTTGAGTGCGTGCATGTGTGTGTTGGGGGGGGGGGCACAGACCAATCCTGGACCTGAAACACCTAAACAAGTTTATCCACAACACAACATTAAAGATGGAGTCTCTATGGTCAATCATTCGGGCTGTCCAGCCAGGGGATTATCTAGTATCCATAGAACTGAGGGATGCATATCTCCACATTCCCATTTGGCAGTCTCACCATTAGTTCCTCAGGATCGCAGTTCTGGGGCAATACTTCCAGTACAGGGCACTTCCTTTGGGCTGGCAACAGCACCCAGGGTGTTCTCAAAGGTTCTCACAGTCCTGGTAGCCCAACCTAGGCAAAATGGACATCATGTCTATCCCTACCTGGATGACTTGCTGCGCCACTGGTGAGGAAATCAGTGGCCAGGACCCTGGAGTCCAATGGTTGGGTAGTCAGTAGGGGGAAAAGGTCTCTTAACCCATCTTAGAGCCTGGAGCACTTGGGCATGGGGTTCAGGATGGACGAGGGGAAGATCTTCCGCTCGTCAGCCAGGAAGGAGACCCTGAGACTACATGTTCAGTGACTGAGAAGCCAGTAATCGGCTTTGGCTTACAGCCTACTGCAGATTTTGGGTCTCATGACTGTGACAGCAGAACTAATTCTGTGGGCCCGCCTACACATGCTATCCCTTCAGATCGGGTCGCTGGTAGCCTAGTATCTGACCTCAAAAGACTACGAGGCAATGATTCCAATTACTCCTCGTCGTTGACTGTCGCTGAATTGGTGGGTGAGCTCAGAGAACCTAAACAAGGGGTCCCCTTTCTTAGTCCCCCAGAGTTGATCCTGACAACTGATGCCAGTCTGGGGTGCAGTCCTGGATCAACTCCCGATTCAGGGGTTTTGGTCTGCACAGGATCAGCACCTACAGATCAACATGTTGGAAATTAGGGCAGTATGCCTTGCTCTCCTTCACTTTTGCAAGCTGGTACGGTCAAAAGCCATGAAAGTAAGGTCAGACAATGCTGTCACAGTGGCATACATAAACAATCGAGGCACAAAGAGCAGGTAGATGCTAAGAGAAGCAAATGACCTGCTGCTGTGGGCAGAGGAGAATTTTCTAGTTCTCTCAGCAGTTCACTTGGCAGGAGAGTTGAACATCCTGGCAGACTGGCTAAACTGCCAGAATGTCCACCCATTGGAGTGGATGCTGAACCTGGAAGTGTTTGACCTTCTGTGCAGAAGGTTGGTCATCCACAGATTGACCTGTTTGCCTCTACTCAGAATCAGAAGTTCTCCAGTTGATACCAATGTCCACATGCAGAAGCAGTGAACACTCTGTCACAGACATTGAATTTCTGAAGGTCATATGCCCCCCCCCAAGGTCATACACAAAATAAGACATTCAAAGCTTTCTTCTGATAGCTCCAGAATGTCCAAGAAGGCTGTGGTTCTCAGACCTAGTGACTCTAGCTCCGTATGTACCCTTTCAACTCCCAATCTGCGGGGGGGGCTTCTCTTCAAAGGACCCATTCTACATCCAAACCTGAAGGTGATGCAATTCACAGCCTGGCTGCTGAGAGAAGATGACTCCTAAAACAGGGTTTTTCAAGAAAGGTGGTGGATTCCCTGATGGCCACCGGGAAGAGCTCCACACCTGTAGCTCATGTATAAGCTGCAGTATGAGGGTCACTAGCTGCACACTCGATAAACCATAAGGCCTTTATCTGCTGGCAAATTCATTTGTTCGTATATATGGACCACCTTTTCAGTTTCAGCCAGTGAGAAAAATATCTGGCCTTCAGAATCCATAGTTCCACAGATTTTGGAATTTTTGCAGGCAGGAGTGGACAACGGACTGGCATTGAGCACCTTGAGATGTCAGGAATACATGCTTGGAGCCTCCATGGACTTGTCTCTAGGGACTAACTGGGAGGTTATACGATTCCTACAAGTGGTTATCAGAAGCAGAGTCCTGTTTTGATCCTGTGTACTTCCATGGGATCAGAGTCTGGGTTTGAATGCTCTGTGTAAAGAACCCTTTCAACCTCCTTCTTCAGTGTCATTTGACATATTATTACACAAGGTGTATTTTTTAATTGCTATGTGCTCAGCCAAAAGGATTAGTGAGCTCCAGGCCTTGTCCCAAAGAGAACCTTACCTTGTAATTTTAAGGACAAGGTGGTTCTGAGAATAGTTTTGTCTCTCATTCTGAAAAGTCCTACATCTTTTAATGTGAATCAAGAGATCTGTTTTCCGTTCTGTCCACAGCCGACTCATCAAAAGAACGAGAGCTGCACAAGTTAGATTTGCATTAGGCAGTTAGGATGCATCTTAAATGAACTGCAGAGTTCAGAATATTGGGTAAGTTGTTTGTGCTCTTCAGAGCAGCAAAAAAAGGTTAAAAAGACTTCAAGGCCACCTTGGTAAGGTGAGGGAGGGTGTGCATTTCCAAAGCTTATGTAGCAGTAAAGAAGAGTTCCGCTCTAATCAAGGCTCATTCCACCAGGGCTACGGATTACCTCCTAGGCGGAGAGAGGGGCGGCATCTATATTAGAATTGTGCAAGGCTGTATCATGGTCCTCAGTCCACACATTCACAAAGCACTACAGACTGGATGTTCAGAGCTCCGCTGATGTTGCCTGTGGTCACAAAGTTTTGCAGATGTCAGCAGATAAATTTTATTCCAATTTTAGATTGCATATGGGACAATATTCTCCACCACCCAGTTTGATAATGGGTAGTGCTAGTTAGAACCCATATGTACCAACTACCCACTGACAATGTGGAGCACTACTGAAAAAAGAAATGTCTTCATACTTACCGTAATTTCCTTTTCTGTTAGCTCCAACATTGTCAATGGCACCTCTACCGGGAGCCAGGCTCCTGATGTGAGAATATTGTTCGGGATGCATCTGGGATGTCAGTTGTATCCTGGGAAATTTATTGATTGTAAGTAGTGTGACATCCTTCTATGATTTATCTGCTGACATATTAAAAAAAAAAGATTTTCATGCTACTAAAATTTTGGTTACAGGCATGTAGGTTAATGGGTTTGATTTTTTCTGAACACGGAGTGGTGCCTCTTTGTTACAGGTTAGTGCTTACACTGTCTGCAGTTATTCTAATGTTGTGTACCTTTTCTAGTATCAGGTTTTTTTGGCCAGTCTCATACTAGCTGGTTAAGAAGACTAAAGAAGATTCAGTGCAAAAAAAAAAAAAAAAAATGCAGAGTTTACATCCTTCCATCATCCCACTCACGAGTCTAACGTAGGGAATCCTTTATATGTTACTATGTCCCATGGAGCCACTCTTTGCTGTACAAGAGTGGTTTCATGCGCATTCGGCTGGAGCGAGAAGAGCTAAGCGAAACCGAGCTGTTCTGGCCTCGCTGAAGGCTAGTGAAACCACTCATATACAGGAACGAGTGAAGACAGGGGACATATTAATATATTATTGATTGAGCATCATCAATAATGTAATAAAAAAAATGGGTCCTGTAATGTGGCCGTTTCTAGGGCATCTACAGGTGAGACGCTCTTCACAGAATAAGAGAGTCTCATGCGCAGGGGAAAGGACCGCTCAGATTGGTCGGGAGCGCTCCCTCGATCTATATTATATCTTCTTCCTATGGAAAAGGAATGTTTATGCCAACAAATTCAATATAATGGCTTGTTGCAAGAACGAGCAGTGTTTTCTGGTCATGTTTAGCTTTACTGGTATATAACTAGAAACACTGCAAGGATAAATGTGACTGGAAAGTCTGCAGTGTTCGTGTGCCCAGAATTCTATGCTGGTTTGCAGCCTTGGCCTGTGCCATTTCCCCTTGTAGGGGTGCATATTACCCATATGTACCAACTACTCAATTACACTGCTGGAGCTAACAGAAAAGGAAATTACAGTAAGTAGGAAGAAATTTCGTCTGTCAGTAGTATATGAAAAACATGTTTTTCTTTTGTAGAAATTATAATGTAACTAATCACAGTAAGTTTTAAAGCAATGATTTTATTTTTCTGTAAACAATCCACCTCATCTTATGTGATCAGTCAAGGCTCACATCCATATTCACTTTCTTGCCAGGAAGATGATAATCTGCATATACTGCAGCTGTTTACAGAAGAACAATCTCAGATGTTCAAGGAATTTGGAAAACAACTCGAGGCGTGTGTTTGTAAACTGAAAGCAGACGTGGCTTCTATTGTAAAAAGGAAACGGGAGAGCATGGGCCATGGGAGAAACTGACATTCAAAAAACATAGTATCTGATCTCCAGGAGTCTGGAGAGACACGCTTAAGGCTGGACATGTTTCAGTATGGCTTGTTCCAAGATACTCCGACCTGATACGGAAAAATATACATTTTGAGGCAGATTTATTAAAACTTTTGCAGAGCAAACCCATGGAGTTCTGGGACTGATAAAAACATCACTCTGCTCTACTTACTACCACCAGAATGGAGAGCTACATATATCCAACAGACCCGGAACTTTGATGATCACAAGGTTAGTTTCTAGACTTGTCCATTGCCATGAGAAGCAGATGGAAACAATCTGAAATCAACGGTGGAGGCTTTTAAAAGGGGCCTAAAAATTCACTTATTCTGCCTGGCCTTCCCAGACTAATCAGAGCTAGTATATTTTTAAGACTACATTTGTTTTAATGCTGTATTACATATGTTCTATATGTTTGCACCTCATTTTATTTGCATTAACCCTGCCCATTTTCTTTTATGTAAGGTGCCCAGAGCGTATAAATAAATGTGTCTTGCTTTGAATATGTAAGACGGTAGTGTAGGAAACTGGGCATCTCATCTCCCTCGGCTTATTGGCCTTACCATGCCTCCATGTCACATATGGAGGGAATTCTCAGCAATTTTCAGATCTGAGGGATGCATGTCATTGAACCATCACAACATCCATTGAATATGGAAGAGAACAGCACAATCTGACAAATTAACCAAATACCCAATAACTACTCTGCGTAACTTGAAGGGAGAAGGCCTGATGTACAAAAAACAGTTGTTACTGGAGTGTGATACCCAATCCTTGAACCTTTTCCCCTAAATTTAAGGAAAGAGATATAAACTTGTGTAATCTGTGTGCTCTGGTGCTGTTTACTTGTCCCAAGATGGCACCAATCACGTGGTGCCATTGCATACACTGGGACGTGTGAGTGTTAAATTGGATCATATGGTTCATGCTTCCAAGTCTGTGTACACTGCCACTTCGCAGACTGCCTAACATTTATCTACTCAAGCTGAAGACCGTTTTGCTGAATATTGTTAAATTAAATATACTTGACTGTTTCACATTTAATATGTTTGCTGTTTAGGACCATGAAATTTTTCTGACTTCAAAGGTACTAACATACTAAGGTGCCAGCAGAGTAGGCCTAAAGGTCTGTTGAGTCTGCTCAAAAACCAGCACCCGGTTTGGATACCGTTGCTGCCCTCCTCATAATTCCCCTCGGCCCCATCCCCCAACAGAGTTTCACCTCCAGATCTGGCATCTCAGTTTTACCTTCCCCTTATATCTGTCCCAGCCCCTCCTGAATCCCTCCACTGTATCCACAGCCACCAGCTCTGCAAGCAGTGCGTTCCAAGGGTCCACCACCCTTTTGGTAAAGTAGTGTCTCCTTGTCCCCCCCGAGCCTCCCACCAGCCAGCCTCATGGAATGCCCCCTGGTGGCCCCCCCTCCTCCCTTGGCTGGAACACCCTATTTAGGCTGACCTTGTTTACTCCCTTTAGATATTTAAAGACCTCAATCATATCCCTTCTGTCCTTCCTCTCCTCCAGGGTGTACAGGTTCAGCTCAAGTCTCTCCTCATAGGATCTCTCCCCCAGGCCCTGCATCATCCTGCTCACTCTCTTCTGGACCCTCTTCAGAAGTGCAATGTCCTTTTTTAAGTATGGGTGCCAAAACTGCACACAGTACTCAAGGTGTGGTTGAACCAGGCAGTTATACAGAGGGAGAAGTACCTCCCATCTCCTTGAGGTTATCGCCCTGGCAATGCACCCAAGCATGTTATCTGCTTGAGCTGCAGTCCTCCGACACTGCTCAGAGTTATTCATTCTGGCATCCATGACCACCCCAAGATCCCCCTCAGACCTGTAGTTTCTCCCCACCCAAAAAGTACTCCTGACCCAGGTTCCTAAGCCCCAAGTGGAGAACCCTACATTTCTTGGCATTAAACCTCAATTTTTAAGTGTGTGACCACCTCTCCAGAGTCTCCAGGTTCCCCATAGGGCTCTTCTACCCTCCTCCCCGTCCACCACTGCCCCAGCTTTGAATCGCCAGTAAAGAGGCGCATCTCACTCCTGATACCGTTCCTGATGTCTGAGATGTAAGCATTGAACAGGAGAGGGCCCAGCATGGATCCTTGTGGGACCCTGCTAATGACTCTCCTTAGAGATGATACCTCCCCCCAACCACCACCCCCCCTCTGAGACCACCCAGTTAACCAGTTCCCTATCCACCTCACCATCCTTTTTCCTACCCCCTTTCCTCCCAGCTTGTCCACCAACCTGAGCTACAGTGGTAGCCACTGCCATGATGAATATCAGATGTTATGTAGTTCTCATTAAAGTACAGTTACGTAGGAACTTACCGTAACAGTATATCTTCAAGAGGTTCCTTCAGTATGTCATAACACTTAGGACTACTGCCATCTGGCGTCAGGACCCAACGGCAGACTTTTCCAGCAATACCTGATGGGGGACCGCCCACCCGACGTCACGTGATGTCGTTAACGTGGCCCTATATAGTGGGTGGTCCCAGGCCCACCCTCCAGTTCTCCTGCCGGAGACTGGAAGGAGAGGAAGCTGGTCTGGAGACCCAAAAGAAAAAATTTTGGGGGGAAGGAGGGTGGGGAAAAACATGACCCACTGAAGGAACCTCTCTCGAAGATCTACTGTTCCGGTAAGTTCCTACGTAACTGTACTATCTGACTTTGATAGGGTTCCTTCAGTAGGTCATAACACTTAACAACAGATTCCTAAGCAGTCCCTCGAGAGAGGGAGACTGACAGAAACACAGGAGGAGGAATAACTGAAAACCAGAAAGGAACACGCCTAGGACAGAAGGCCCTGCAGGACAGCTAGGCCAAACCCGGCCCTTCGCCTAGAAGCAATGTCCAGACTGTAGTGTAAAGGTATGGCCAGAACTCCAGGTTGCTGCCGCACAGATCACCACTGCAGAAGCATTACAGAGAAAGGCTACAGATGCAGCCACGCCCCTAGTGGAATGAGCCTTGACAGACCCCAGCAAGTGCTTATCATACTTCTGATAACAGAAGCGTATGCAGTTGGCTAGCCACTTAGAAAGGCACTGCTTAGAAACAGCTTTACCCAAGGATTTTGGAGCAAAGGAAACGAAATGTTGATTGTCTTTACGTGTCTCTTTTGTTCGGAAGGTGTAACACCGAAGAACCTGGTGTACGTCTAATGTGTGTAACAGAGCCCCACCTCTATTTGTTGGGGTTGGGTAGTACACCGGAAGCTTGACCGATTGATTGAGGGTGAGCTGCGATACCACCTTAGGAAGAAACCTAGGATGAGTGTGAAAGACCGCCCGGTCCTTGTGAAAAATAAGATATGGCTGTTTACAAACGAGAGCCTGAAGCTCAGAAATCCTTCGAGCAGAAGTAATGGCAACTAAAAATAGCGCCTTCCAAGATAGGTCGTGCATTTCACAGCTCGTCGCTGGTTCAAAGGAGGGAGAGTGAGCTTCGCCAACACAAAATTAAAATCCCAAGTTGGTGTAGGGCTGCGGACGGGGGGTTTCAGATGGAGAATCCCTTTCATGAAGGTTTTGTGATCTCCAACTGAGCCATGGGTTTACCATCCACCAGCATATGGTAGGCTGAGATAGCCAACAAATGAACTTTTAAAGAGAAATAAGAGAGCCCAGAATCTGAAAGATGAAGCAGGTACTCCATTAACTGCTGGGCCGAACAGGTAAAGGGGTCCCAAACCTGGAGGCCGCCCAAACAGAATAACATTTCCACGTCATAGCGTAAGTGGACCTCATGGAAGGCTTCCGGGCCTCCACTATAACCTGAGCGACTCTCAAAGAGACCCCGAAGTGGGAAATTGCTATGTCTGCAGGAGCCAGGCATGGAGATGCAGGGTCCAGAGCCTTGGATGCAACAGCCGACCCTTGTCCTGGGTTAACAGGCTGTGCTTTAATGAAGTGGAACTGGGGGTTCCCTGGACAACTGAAGAAGAAGTAGGAACCATATTTGTCTGGGTCAGAGAGGAGCAATCAGAATAATTCAAGCTTGCTCTGTCTGAAGCTTGAAGAGTACCCTCTGAAGAATGGGAAATGGTGGGAAGGCGTATAAGAATCTCCCTGCCCAAGAGAGAAACAACGTGTCATGCCAAAAAGCACCAGACTCTGGAACAAGCGAGCAGAAGGTAGGAAGTTTTGCACTGGATGGGGAGGCGAATATAACAAGTTCCAGTCACCCCCATGTCTGGAATAGTGACTCTACCACGTCCTGATCTAGCTCCCATTCGTGGGCGAGGGTGAACGATCTGCTTAAGCTGTCGGCAAGGACGTTTTCCACTCCTGGGACACGCACAGCTGTGAGGGACAGGTTGTGCAGGACTGCCCAGTTCCATACTCTCATCGCTTCCCTGCAAAGGGGGTAGAAGCGAGTACCTCCCTGCTTGTTGAAGTACCAGACAACCGTAGTGTTGTCTGTCTGAATGAGCTAAAGTCCCTTGGGGAGTATGGTCTGGAATGCTTGAAGAGCGTTACAGTACTGCTCTCATCTCCAGGATGTTGATGTGCAAGGACATCTCCAATTGGGACCAAAGCCCCTGTGTCTGATGGTCCTCCATGTGAGCCCCCATCCCAGATTGGAGGCGTCTGTGGTGAGGAATGCTGAGGGGACTGGACCTTGACATGCTAGGCCCAGGGAAGGGTTCGTAGGATCCTGCCACCACAACAGATCCCTCTGAAGTGCAGACGAGAGGAGGACCGGCTGGTCCAGCTGATCCCACTGAACCCTTAGGGACCACTGAGAAATTCTCATGTGGAGCCTCGCCAGGGGAACCATGGAGATAGAGGCCGCCATCAAGTCGAGAAGACGGAGGACTTCTCTGGCTGGTAAATACCTGGAAGAGGCCATCAAGGAGCCTGTTCCATTATAGTGTCCCTCCGGTCCAGAGGGAGGAAAGCTCTGCTATGAACTGTATCCAGAATAGCTCCCCAGTCTGGATAATAGGTCCAGGGTAATCTTGAGGGCCTCCAAAAGGGACTCCCTGGATGGCGCTGAAATCAGCCAATCGTCCAAGTAAGGGAATACCGCAATACCCTAGCATGTCAGGGCTGCAGCAAACACCGCTAGGTACTTGGTGAAAACCCTGGGTGACGAGGAGAGGCCAAAGGGGAGCACTTTGAATTGAAAGTGTCCCCCCCTAGAAGGCAAACCACAGGAAGCGGTGGTGACTCTGCAAGATCAGGATGTGCAGGTAAGAATTCTGCATGTCCAGAGCGCACAGCCAGTGACTCTCCTTCAACAGGGATAGGAGGCTCTGGAGAGTTAGCATCCTGAACTTTTTGTACTCGACAAACAGGTTCAACCTGCTGAGGTCAAGAATGGGTCTCAAGTCGCCTGTCTTTTTTGGAACAAGGAAGAAATGGGAGTAAAATCCCCGCCCTCTCTGCCAAAGAGGAACCGGCTCTATCGCTTCTTTTAGCAAGACAGCTTGAACTTCCTTCCTTACTAGAAGTATCTGGTCTTGAGAGGCGGACCTTCGAGGAGGAGACTCTGGAGGAACTTCCAGAAACTCTAGAATGCGTCCTATGGACATTAACTGCAGGACCCATTTTTGTCATAGGTGATGCTCTGTCACTCCTGCACGAGGTGGGCACCCCCACCGGCTCCTCTTCCAGAATTGGAGGAGGGGGTGGGGCTAGGGAGTCAGGAAGTGGCAGGTCAGGCTGGAGGAGGTCCTATAGATCGACGCTGGGTTTTGGAGGCAGGAGGTGTCGAAACTGGGTACAGCGTCATTGCTGCCTCCAGGTGCATTGCTGAAAGGGCTGCTGGAGCTGGCCGCCCGGCTGGTTGCCCGAATGGTACACGGACCTCACAGATCTAAGAGCCTGACATCATTCTTGAAGGTCTGTGATGATGTCCTTGGTGTCCCCGCCAAAAAGCACTGAGCCCCAAAAGGGGGCATTCTGAATGGCCGTCTGGACCTCGTTGGTGAGGCCCAAAATGCGGAGCCAGGCATGCCACCGAAGGGAGATGGTGGTCGCCAAGGTTTGTGCCACCGAATCGACAGAGTTGTAGAAGGCCCAAAGAGCATGCCTCGTCAGATATCCTGGGCTAGCTCCTTGAGGTCCGAATTCGGCATAGACTGGATCCGGTTCTCCAGCCTGGCTAGGTTGGCCTTTTGGTGGGACACCACATGGGCTATGTAGTTCAGGGACCTCAATGCACAAGTAGCTGAGAAAAACACCTTTTTCCCGAACTGGTCAAACTACTTCGACTCTTTGTCAGGAAGAGAAGTACTCAAGCTTAGGAGCAGAAGAATGGTCCTGAGCAGCAGAAATGACAACAAAGTCCGCTTTGGGTTGCCCGGACAAAAAAGGGGCCTCCCTAGGCACCTGGTAAGTCCTGTCCACTCTCTATGGATGGCTGGGATGGAGTGGGGCAGTTGCCAGATAGTCAAGGTGAGGTCTTGGTGAGGTCCAATCCAGGGAAGAATTGGGACTGGGGACAAAGACTCCAAGTCCAGATGTTCGGCGAACTTCTGCCGCACTGGTTCCTGTTCCTTCAACTCCATCTCATAGTACTTTTGGACGGACCTGAGAAGGTCCGAGAAAGAAGGATCCTCCAGAGGTGATTTGGGAGAGACTATACCTGGGACCGGCGATTCTGTGTGGGTAGATTCCTCCGATGATTCTGCCCCAGAGTCCGGATTATCCCCTGCACTAATATGCGGAAGAGGAATATTCAACATCACCGTACCCCGGACATGGACCATGTCAGAGAGAGGGTCCATGGGAAATTGGACCTGGGAGAGGGAGGAGAAGAATGAGGAGGGAGCCTACTCTTCGGGTCTGTAACCAGCTCAGCCCTCGCCTCTTTCCACCAGGACTGAATGACTGCCCTGCGTCGGTTGTGGTGCCGGAGGTGGGGGAGGAGGTGGAGGCGGCAGAGGGGTGTTTGGGGGTATGCACAGGACAGAAAGAATACCCGTGACACCCTGTGGAGGATAACCTGGAGAATGGCTAAACTGGTATTAATGCCTGCCCCAAGTTGTGCCACTTGGCAGGACCACCGGGTATGGTCCATAGGATACCCCGAAGGTTAGTGGGGGGCATAGTGGGGTCTCGAAAAAATCCCCGTTGTCAGATGAGCCAATGGGGGCATCCATGTTGGAATCACTGTCGATGGGGTTGGCGGATCCGGCGTCGGATAGGCCGGCGTCAGAACCCTTTGCGAGATATCAGTCGACAGACCCTCCTCGCCTGACGAAAGGTCCAACGGCAGAGACAGACCAATGGGTCCCGGCCAGGAGACTGTCGTCGGAGGAGGAAGAACCGGATCTGACCAGGGGAATGGGATCCGGCATCTGTTGACCAACTGGCCGGGAAGGACTCCCTGAATCGGGAATGGGAGGGACCTCCATGGGCAGCTCCAGCGGAGGAAGAGGGGCCTCCTGGTCAGAGACCCCCGAAGGGGAAAGCGGGTGCAACCCTGGCATATGGACAACATCCAGGGGACCAGCGCTATTTCCAGTCGGGGTAGCGGACTCTGAGGTTGTCGCTACTGGCGGAGAAGAAGGAAGGGGTTGTCTTCCTGGACTTGTCCAGACGCCGGGTTGACTGACTTGAGTTCCTGATGGGAGAGCTGCATTTGTGCGATCTCCCGCAGGGATCGACTGATTGGGCACTTGAGCCATGTGAGGAAGATAGAAGCCCCCTCCCCCTGGCTTAGCGACTCCGGCCATGTGGGACCCCGAGGGGGCAGGGAGCTGACTTAACAGCCGCCATATGGTCCCCAGAGGAGCTGGGAAGCGTCTTAGTGGCAGTCACAGCATGGTCTTCGGAGGAGCCGGAGGCCAACTTACTTGTGCTCATCACCGGGAGAAGCGTTGCATCCTTAGTGTCCCAGGATGCGGCCTGGATCTTCACAGTAGGCAGTGGGGGAGAGGCCTTACTGGTCACAGGCCTCGAAGCCTCGGGCCTGGCACCTTCCGGCTGATGTGCCTTCTCCCTGTACTTCTCCTTCTTTTTGTGTTTAGGGGGAAGTCAAAGATGTTGAAGCGGAATCTCTGATTTTCTCCACCTGTTTCTCAAGGGAGGCTAGATGCAATTTTAAAAGATGGGCCTCCTGAGCTTGCTGCCTCCATTTCCAAGTGGCTTGGTTAAATGGGAGGCAATCTGGGCAGGTGGCCACGGGATGGTCTGGGCCTAAACAGATAATGCACCATTGGTGACCATCCTTGTGCGGGATCTAGGTGCAACAGGATTCACACTTCTTTTTAGGTGGAGATGACTTAGAAGCATGAAACTACTGAAGAAAAAGAACGTTGTAGAAAAAAAAAAACGCACGAAGAAATACCGGAAATCACTGCAGTGACTCTACCAGAGGGAGCTGCATGAGAGGATGTCGGGAAAGAACTGGAGGGTGGGCCTGGGGACCGTCCACTATATAGGGCCACGCTGACATCGTCACGTGATGTTGGGTGGGTGGTCCTGCACTGAATATTGCTGGAAAAGTCTGCCAGTGGGTCCTGGTGCCAGATGGCTCTAGTACTAAGTGTTATGACCTACTGAAGGAACCCTCTCGAAGTAAGATCTCTGTGTTACCCAATGCATAGAAAGCAATATTCGGCATGCAACATGGTCTGTTATGGCTGCTGATGGCACTGGCTACCACTGTTCTCAAATGTAAATCCTGTACTTTTAAACTGATTGCATGGAAATACTGTAACAACTATAAGGTTGCATTATCCCACCTGTTGAACATATTTTTCCACCGGCGCGCTCAGCATGTTGCTTTGCTGCATAAGCTGCGGAGCACCAACACTACCGCACACTTCGAAATGCCTGTACAAGGCTTATCAGACAGGCTAAAGCCAACTACTTCAAAGCCTCCTTCCACAGCAACATAAATTGTCCGGCCAAGTTCTGGAAGGCGGATAAATACAGGTTACTCACCTGTAACAGGAGTTCTAGGAATGGTATATGTTGTTCATCCACACTGCCTGGCAGGTATCCTTGCCACTTTAAATCTTGCCGGAAGGTCTTCAAGCTGGCTCCTCCCACCCACCCGGGTGGTAAAACTCTCGGCTCCGCCCCATGACGCCAGATCTGGCCCGCTGGAAGCTCAGGTTGTGCGTCGAAGCCGGGGAGGTCGGGTGGGTCGTGTGGATGAACAACATATACCATTCCTAGAACTCCTGTTACAGGTGAGTAACCTGTATTTCTACGGATATGGATATGTTGTTCATCCACACTGTCTGGCAGACTCCTAGCAGTTCTCCCGAGAAGGGAGGCAAGGCACACACCCCTACTTAGGGAATAAAGACTGAGAACCGAGGCCCCAAACCAGCATCCCGTGTGACTCAAAGTCGATGTGGTAATGGGTGATGAAGGTGTGTGCTGACTTCCAGGTAGCAGCCCTGCAGATATCCTGGATAGGGACATTCCTGGAAGCAGCCACCAATGCAGCAGTATGGCGGGTAGAATGAGCTCTTATCCCTCTGGGAGGCTCCATGCCCGCCAACTTATAGCAGAGATCTATGCAGGAGGTGACCCACCTGCTTATCGTCCGCTTGGCTGCAGGTCTGCCAGGTGCGGCTTCAGCGTAGGTGACAAACAGCTGGCGAACCTCTCCCTCGACTTCAGCCGTGGCGCCTCCTTATAATAGGCTGCGAGCCTTCTAGGGTCCAAAGTATGGAGCCTGTATTCGGCCTCCGAGGTGTGATTGGGGTAGAACACCGGCAGAGTCAACACCTGGTTAAGGTGAAACTCCGACACCACCTTCGGAAGGAATTTCGGGTGGGGGCGCAGGACAACCTTGTCCCTGTGGAAGACCAGGTAAGGAGACTTGATGCAGAGCGCCTGGAGTTCTCCCATCCTTCTGGCTGACGTGATAGCCACCAAGAAGGCGGTCTTCCACGACAGGTGAGAGAGTTCACACCTGTGCATTGGTTCGAATGGCTTGCCCATGAGCTTTGCCAGTACCAGCAGTAAATCCCACGAGTGGAGGGTTCTCGCGATCGAGGGAAATGTGATCAAGGCCTTGAAAAGTGCCAGACCACTTCTCTCCTGCGCCACTGACTGCCCCCGGCCCGCCTCGTAAGCAGAGATGGCTGCCAGGTGCACCCTTAGGGTCGTCGACCTAAGCCCTTGACGAGAAAGGGACCATAAATAGTCCAAGATGCTTGCCAAGGAACAGGAGGAAGGGTCCAAGCCCTTGCCCTGACACCAAATGGAAAATCTCTTCCATTTGGAGGCATAGCATTTCCTGGTCGACTCCTTACAGGACGCCTCAACTACATTGAGGACCTCGTCGGAAAGACCCAAGGCCTGGAACTCTAGCCGCTCAGGAACCAGGCAGTCAGGTGCAGGGATTGAAGGTCCGGATGGAACACCTTCCCCTGACTGACAGAGAGCAGGTCCGGGCGAGCTGGAAGCTGCCTCGGAGCCTGGAGCTGAGGCTGAGGAGATCTGGGTACTGCAACTGGCGGGGCCAGTCTGGGGCTATCAGAATCACCTGTGCCTTGTCCCTCCTTGCTTTGAGAAGCACCTGTGTATCAAGGGAAATGGGGAGAGAAGAGGCCCAGGGTCCACGGCCCCGGGGCGGCATGGAACAGCCTCAGCCTCGCTCTCCCTGAGGCAAACAGGTCCACCTGAGGTGTGCCCCAATGGGAGAACAGATCTTGTACTACTCCGGCAGGAGAGACCACTTGTGGGATGCAGCCCCTATCCGCTCAGGGCATCGGCCAGGGTGTTGGAGGCTCCTGCCACATGAATGGCTAGAGATCCGCCCCAAGTTGCGCACGAGTGACCAAATGCGGAGAGCTTCCCTTGCAAGAAGCATGGAGCGGCCTCACCCTGGCGGTTTAGATAGTACATGGTCGTGGTATTGTCCGTCTGGACTCGGACCACTTGACCCCGGAGAAACGGAGCAAAGGCGGTGAGAGCTAGGCGGACCGCTCGGAGCTCCAGCAGGTTGATGTGGCATCGGGACTCCCACGGGGACCAGAGGCCGTGCGCTCAGTGTTCCCCCAGATGGGCACCCAAACCCATCAGAGAGGCATCGGTTGATAGAGAGACCGTCGGCTCGGGGCGGACAAACGGGATGCCCTCCTGCAGATGAACTGGAACGGTCCACCACCGGAGAGCGTTCCACATCCCCTGGGTCACCGTCACTAGCTGGTCCAATGGATCACAGCGTGTAGACCACTGGCTGGCCAGTCCCTCTGAAGAGGGCGCGATGTGCCAAGCGGCCCAACGGACTACGCTGGTACAGGCCGCCATGAGACCCAGGAGGCGCAGGAAGTCCCGGCAGGGGCGCGATTGCCCAACCAGAAATGATTGGGCAAAGGAGGTAAGAACCTTGGCCCTGTCCGCCGGGAGCCGTGCTCTGGCTCGAAGAGAGTCGAGCTCTACCCCGATGAAAAGAATCACCTGCTTCGGCTCGAGTTCCGACTTGGCCTCGTTGATGAGAAGGCCGATTTGAGAGCAAACCTGGAGGCCAGATCTGGACCGCTCCACCTCCTGTCTGGAGGGGGCTGCTATCAGCCAATCGTCCAGGTAAGGGTACACCCGGACCCCTCGGCGCCGCAGGAAAGCTGTCACCACTGCTATGCATTTGGTGAAGACCCTGGGAGCTGGAGACAGGCCGAAGGGCATGGCTCGGAACTCGAAAAGGGATCCCTCCGCTCGAAAGCGAAGGAATCTCCGATGTGACGGACGGATAGGGACGTGAAAGAACGCGTCCTGCAGGTCCAGAGAGCAGAACCACACGCCGGGTTCCAGGGATGGTATTATCTGAGCCAGAGTGACCATCCTGAAGGTTCGAGACCTTAGGAACTTGTTTAGGTCGTGTAGGTCGAGAATGGGGCGCCAGCCCCCCGTCCGTTTCGGAACCAGGAAGTACCTGGACACAAACCCCGGGTCTGAGGGAGGGTCCGCCACCTCCCTGATCACCTCCTTTTGGAGGAGGAGAGCGATGTCGGCTCGGCGAGCCGACAGTGAGGCTGCGGACCCCGAGGCCTCCCCGAGGTGCGACGGCTCTGAAGGGCGGGGCCTGCTCGAATTCCAGAGGCAGGCCTTTTCCCACCACCTCCAGTACCCACCTGTCCGTGGTAATAACAGACCAGGCGGAAAGGAAGTGCCGGAGCCGTCCCCCCACGGGGGGAACATGGGGTGAGGTGACGGGGTTGGGGGCGACACCCCTCAGCCCGTCACTGGGCAGGCTTGGAGGAGGGACCGGGCCGAGGGACCTCCTGGGCCTTTACCTCCCTGCTTCCTGTTGGAGGAAGCCCCGGGCTTGGGTTTGGGATGCCAAGCCCGAGCCTGCTGGCCCTGACGTTGCTGGGCCGGACGTGCCGCGGGCGCAGAAGGACGAAAGGGCTTAGGCTGTGGTTTGCGGCCTTTGTCCTTCTGAGCGGATGAGACCGAGTCCAAGGTAGCATTGAACTTCTCGATCCTCTGCAGGTGACCTTCCACCCCAGGGCCGAAGAGGTCGGTCCCCAAGAAGGGGACATCCGCCAACTTGTGCTGGGTATCCGAAGTGAAGGTGGATACCCTCAGCCAAGCCCGACGACGCATAGCCACTGCAGCCGCCACAGACCTGGCACATGAGTCCCCAATGTCTAAAGCAGTCTGGAGCTGCTGTTTGGCCACTGCCCTGCCCTGGTCCCGCACCTGCCTAACCGTGGTCTGCAGATCCGCGGGAAGATGAGTGACGACCTCGTCCAGGGAGCCCAACAGGGCATGAGAGAAATGTGCCATGAGGATGGCCGAACTGGCCTGGCGAAGGCTGAGGGAGGACGCAGCATAGACTTTTCGCCCGGCATAGTCCAATTTCTTGGACTCCTTGTCGGGAGGTTTGTCCACATCCCTAGCGTTCCCGGCACGCCGGAAAACGCTGTCGGTAACTAACCCCTCGGCCGAGGGGTGTTCCAAAAAACCCGACAAGGAACCGGTAGGGACCGCATACTTCCTGGCCATCCTGGCCGAAGGCGCAGGGCGCTGCCAGAGCTCCAAGGCCGGGCCCACTATGGCCTCGGCCACCGGAAAGGCCTCCGTAGGGGAATCCCCTCGGTCCAGAATCTCCATGAGGGGATACCTGGCCCACTTAGAAACGGGTTCGAGCTTCATCCCGGTGGACTCCGAGATGAGCCGAAGCAATCCCAGGAAGGACGAAGGGCTATCGTCCACCGACTGTCCTCCTGAGGACTCCCAAGTCCATTCGCTTGGAGAAAAGGGAGGAATCGTCTTCGGACTCAGAAGAATCCTCAAAGAGCTGCCTCGGGCCTGAGCCACCCTCCACCTGCCGAGGTCGATCGGGAGTGAGGGTGACAGAGCCTATGGGGCAGTCCCTGAGCCGACCGAGAATTTTTGGTCAGAGCCCCAACTAACGGCTGTGGAGGCGGAGGTTCCACCGGAATCGGTGGGGCAGCTGGTTCTGGCCGAACAACCGGCCTGGGAACAGGCTCCTCGGATAAAAAGAGGGGTTGTTTCGGCCGCTCCGGTACAGCACTTTATGGCCGGGAAGGCAGCACATCGGCTTATTCCCGGTCAGAAGGAGCTGTTGCCACATGAGTTCCTCATATCTTCGACGCAACTACATTGAAGCCTCCCTCGTCCGAGGAGGAGGAAGAGGACAGCGGCGTTGCGCTTCCGAGACCACCTATGACGGCGGGATCGGCTGGACCGCGAAGAAGTCCGAGACCGAGAACCTCGGCTTTCCCGAGGACGGTGCGGGGAGGTGTCGTGGGGAATCGGCACTCCCCTCGGTTCGGAGGGTTCAACCGAAGGCTCCGGAACCAGAGGCACAGACAAGCCAACGGGGTCCTCAACTCCCACCGGGGAACCCGGAGAGGATTCTGGCTTCTCCTGCCGACAACCCGTCCAACGGTCAAGAAAAATCTCGACCACGCCGACGGAGTCTCGGTCCAACTGGCCTGGACGGGGACACCGTGAGACCAGTGGCGAGCCGAGCGGTCGACCGAGTCGACAGCCGACAACTCGGGGAGAGGGATCTTTCCCGCTCTCAAGAGCGTCGACGGTGAGACTTACCCTTGTCTCTCTCTTTTTGGACCGAGAAAACGGTCCAGCAGAAGTTGGTCCCTCACCTTTAGTAGAGAGGGTCAGACAAAGCTCCTTAAAAGAAGCTGAATAAGAGGCACCAAGAGAGAGCAGGACAAATGCCGAAGTCGAGGTAGAAGCGGCCCGCGCCACCTCCTCTTCGAGGGTGATCATCTGCTCGAGCCGATCCGCTGAGCCCGCCACCGGACACCGCCGACCGGGCCTCTTTTGACTTCACCGGAGGAAAACGCTTCTCGGGATGCCCCAGTTGTAAACGGGCAGCACGGTCTTCGAGGACGTAGCCTGAAAAGGAAGAGCACAGGTCGCAGGCCTGCGGGTCGTGCTCCAGGCCTAGACAGTAGACGCACGTGGAGTGCGGATCCGTCCGAGACATCTTCTGCCCGCAAGGGCATCTCCGGAAACCGGGAGTCGATTTGTCCATCGCAGCCGCGAGGGAGAGAAGACCGAAGTCTTTTTAGCAAAAACTTTTAAATTCGAAAATTAAGAATTAGGAACCAGTCTTATCATGCAGGCGTTAAGGAAGGAACCTGAGCTTCCAAGCGGTAAGGAAGATCTGGCGTCATGGGGCGGAGCCGAGAATTTTACCACCCGGGTGGGTGGGAGGAGCCAGCTTGAAGACCTTCCGGCAAGATTTAAAGCGGCAAGGATACCTGCCAGACAGTGTGGATGAACACCATATCCATGTCCCTAGAAATCGCTCTTCTCCTCCTCCCCTGCCCAGCCCCCCACCCGTCCTACATGTAGGCAGCTCCACAGTTTTAGAACCCCATGCAGTGGCCTCTGCTTTCGACAAATTTTTCACCAACTGTGCAGCCTCTCTCTTATCCACCCTCCTGCCTGGCCCGCACCCCCTGCGACCGCATCCCTACCCACCACCCGTCTTTATTTCCTTTTGCCAAGTTACCCCGTCCAAAGTACTCAGCGCCCTGCTCACCCTCAACCCCTCCAGGGGTAAATGTCCCTCAGGACAGGATTCCAAAATGCTCCATCAGCCTCAGCCATCGCCATCCCCTGGCATCACTCTTCAACCTCTCTCTCTCTTGCCTCTGTCGCCTCAGACTGGAGGAATGCTCATCCCCCTACGTAAAGATGGTGACCACGCCTCCCCTGGCAACTACCGCCCCATCTCTCTCTTCTCCCCATTTTAGCCAAGCTCTAGGAGCACCTAGTCCTCTCACAACTCTCCTCCTTCAACTCCTCCTCTTTTTTCACACCTTACCAGTCTGGATTTAGGAAATTACATTCCACTGTTAATCCCCTTCGAAGACTCACCAATTCCATTCTTACTGGCATGGACAAAGGTCACATAACCTCTGCCATTTTTGTTGACCTTGCAAAGGCTTTCAACACTGTCTGTCATGCCTTTCTCCTGTCCAAGCTGTCCCACGCCAGGCTCTCCAGTGTGGCCACCGCTGGTTCCACTCCTACCTGGCAGGCAGGTCCCAATCTGTCAGAACTGGCACTTCCACCTCCGACCCCCTCCCTGTCACCACTGGAGTGCCTCAAGGCTCAGTCCTTGGCCCGATCCTGTTCTCAGTCTTCCTTAACGACCTACCCTCGGCCTGTCCACATACATCCATTCACATATATGCAGATGACACTGTACTGTACATATCAGGCCCTTCTCCCTTGGAAGTGGCATCCAGACTCCAGAAGGACTTCAATGATGTTCAGCTCTGGTTTCGTGCACACCAACTTTTTCTCATTGCCAAGAAAATGGTCTCCTTAACCTTTGCCATGAGGCAGAGACTTCCCAGACTCCCCCTCCCCCCCACCTTCAACACCCTAGATGGGACTTCCGTGGAGGCTTGTACCTTATTTAGATATCTCCAGGTATGGCTTGACCAGCACCTCGACTCTTCTGTTCATATTGATGCCATCCACAAAAAACTGCACCCCAGGTTGGCTGCATCCCTCTGCCAGCTCGCAAGGCAATTGTACAGAAAATTATCCTATTTTTGATTATGGGGACGTAGTCTACAGTGCTGGCCCTAAGTCCACCCTAGCCAGACTGGACCCACTTTTCCACTCCTTCTGTCGCTTTGCTCTGGACACTCTGCCCACCACCCATCACTGTGACCTCTACTGGTCCCTTGACCTCCCCTCGCTCCATGATTGGTGCCAGTCCCACTGTGCCAGGCTCACGGCCCAGTTCTGGGCTCAGTACTTACCCCCTTACCTCGCATCAGCCCTAACAGCCCAAACCCCTCCTGCATACGCACTCAGGAATTTCGACACCCGGCTACTGCATGTCCCACACATGGCCACCTCAGCAGGCCAATCAGCCTTTACAGCTCACATGCCAAAACTATGGCATTCGGCACGCTCCCCCCTCATAGCACCTCAACTCCCTCCTCAAAGAGCACTTCTCCTCCACCTGCACTTGCAGTTTAGGTTCACACTAGATCAAGAGTTTAGCCCTCCATTTGCTGTTAGTCCTGGTGATGTATCATTGACCAAAAGTTGTTGTGTATCGCTCAATCTACTTATCTGTTACCTAATGTCTCAGTATGCAATGTATGCTTGATCTTGTATAATATACTATATAAGTATCCTCCCCTCCCCCGCACCCCCAGGACGCATCTGGAATCGAGTGGTAGGATGCTCAGTATGCCTTCCTGGTAAAACTTTTAAATAAATAAACAAACTCCCTCGTGTTATAACCAAAGAATGGGGGGAATAACTATGCCCATGTGCTAAAAGGTACTGAGCATCTTGCTATAACAAATTATATCTCCTGGGATTAGTAATGCTGAATGACATCAGTGATAGGGCCAAAGTAGCACCCACCCAAAAGGGTAGTCGCTTTGGTCAAATGAGTCCCAGCTCTAGACATATTCCTACCACCAGTCATGGATCATGCAGAGGTCTCCAAATGCTGGTCCTGTAGCCCCTGCTGTATTGCTTTGTGGAAGTTTTCAAAGGCTATCCTGTTTTGCCTAATGAACCACAACCATTCATCTTGACAAACACTCAGTAGGTTACGTGTCAGATATCTTGTACCTTTTTATTTTTCATACTTTATTCAGTAGTGCAATTTAGAAGATACAAAACAGAACCACCATAGGGCTTGCATACAAAACAGTATAAGCACGGCACATTTGTTTTATAGTAAGCACATACAAATGAGTACTATACTGTACATAAAGATCTGCTTGCAATGTAGTCTTGCTTTAGTGCTTTTCTAGTAGTACTGCAGTGCGACAAACAGCTGTCAAGTGCGTTAAAGCCCTGGTGTTGGTGGCTAGGCTTCTGGGCTGCTGACGACAACAAACTCGATGCCATGACTGTTCAGTCGTTCGATCAGATCAGTCTTCGAGAAAGCTGCTCCTGGAGTATAAACTCCACCACTGTTAACAAAACAGAGTTGTTAATCTAATCTTTTATTTTACTACTGTTTTCGTTGATCTCTTACCTGTGTGTGTTTTTTAAGTGTCCGTGACGCCATTCAGACTCTGAAAAAATATATCTGTCCTAGCTGCTCTAGTTATTTGTCTACACCGGAAATCACAATTCTGTTTAAGAACTCATAATCTGTTGCTTTGAAGATAGTCAAGATGTCATAATCAGG
This sequence comes from Neoceratodus forsteri, assembly GCA_016271365.2. NCBI lineage: Eukaryota > Metazoa > Chordata > Ceratodontiformes > Ceratodontidae > Neoceratodus > Neoceratodus forsteri. The sequence goes on from CM057451.1 coordinate 94,988,005, forward strand.
ACTATAATGGCAGGTGAGAACAAGCAGCCAAAACAGATTAAGTCTGGGGGATAGTGACCTTGTTTTCATGTAAATGTCCTCAGAAATAAAAGGGAAAATAATTACAGAAAATAAAATATTTGTGTTTAAATATGAAACTTACATACTCATCGCAATTCTTGATCTAGGAATATCTTCACCACTGATTCACACTAATGGGTTCTGAGTCAGAGGCGGTAGGACTCTGTGGGAGCCAGAACTTCTCAGGATGGCTGGCACCGAAGCACGCTGCGTGCAGGCACGACACCGGCACACGCTGCAGGGCTTACTTCAGCACCAGCCCTCTAGTGCCTCAGTACTTTCCAGCTTGACCTGCACCATGGCATAGCAATGACAGTTCACAATCCAGGCAGAAATGCACTTGGTATAGCTGGTTACCAGACAATGTGAGAAGGCTGCGAGAGAGCCAGTGGAATGCCAGGGTGCACAGGGAGAGGTATCTACAGCAGAAGGAAGGAAGGAGGTGGTGGTGTCACTATACAGAGTATTGGTGAGACCTCATCTAGAGTACTGTGTCCAACTCTGGAGGACACAGAGTGAAGGCGGTTCAGAGAAGGGTGACAAAAATGGTGCAGGGGCTGCACCAGATGTCATGTGGCGGGGGGAGGAGACTAGAGGTCTTCATTATGTATTCTCTGGAAGACAGCAGGGAGAGAGGGGATATGATAGAGACTTTAAAATACCTCATGGGTATAAATAAGGTACAAGAGGGTAGCATGTTTCACATAAAAAATGTTCAAGAACAAGGGGCCATGGTATGAGAACAGCAGAGGGGGTAGACTCAGAGATAACGTGAGAAAGTATTTCTTCACAGAAAGGGTGGTGGACACATGGAAAAGCCTCCCTGCAGAGGTTGTGGGGGGCAAAAACGGTAGGGGGATTCAAAAGTGCATGGGACAGACAAAGGAACTCTAGCGATAGAAAAGAGAGGGTAAGCCGCAGATCATTTAGGATCTGAGGTATATGAAACAGGTAGGGAAAATGGGCAGACTACGTGGGCCTGGCAGTCATTATCTGCTGTCAAATTCCAGGTTTCTGTGTTTCTATGTTTCTGTCCCTTTCGACTGGGATTGAAGGAGACAAAACAGCTGTTTGGACTGTCTGAAGTCCTTAGTTCTGTCTGGGTAAAACTTAAGAATTCCTAACATCCAGAGAATGAAGAATGCATTCTCCTTTTTGGAAATTGGAAAACTAGGTAGGCAGCACTATTGGCTGGTTCACATGGAACTCTGACACCACTTTTGGTAGGAACTTAGGGTGCGTGTGGAGAAAAACAGGTTACTCACATGCAACAGTAATTCTAGGAGTGTTATATTATGTACATCCACACTTCTGGCAGTGTTCCTTTCCCTTTTAAATCCTGCTGGAACGTCTTCATGCTGGCTCCTCCCACCCACCCAGGTGAGAACTCTCTCGGCACCACTCCGTGACGTCAGATCTCACCCACTAGAAGCAAGATCGGTGTGCCACTTGCCAAGGGAGGCTGGGTGGGTCAGTGTGGATGTACATCACATACCACTCCTAGAACTACCATTACATGTGAGCAACCTGTTTTTCTAGGGATGTGGATATGATGTACTATCCACATGTATAGCATACTCCTAGTAGTTCTCTGGGAGGAGAGGGCAAGACACACACCCCCTATTTTGGGAATAGACTGGAGAATTGAGGCCCCAAAATCAGCATCCTGGTGTGACTCAAGGTTGATGTGGTAGTGGGAAATGAAGGAGAGTGTTGACTTTCAGGTAGTAATCCCGCAGATTTCCTGGATAGGGACATCCCTGAAAGCAGCCACCGAAACAGCGGTATGATGGTTGGAATGAGCCCTTAGTCCTATGGAAGGCTCCCTACCTGCCAACCTATAGCAGGGGTCGATGTAGGATATAATTCACTTGCCAATCATCCACTTAGCTGCCAGTCTGCCAGGTGCAGCTTCAGCGTCAGTGACCAATAACTAGTGAATCTCTATCTGAATTCTTGTCATGTGCTCCTTATAGTAGGCGAGTGCTCACCACAGGTCCAATGTATGGAGCCTGTACCCTGCCTCTGAGGTGTGGTTGGTGAAGTACACCAGGAGATTGATCATCTGGTTAAGGTGAAACTCGGACACAACCTTCAGGAGGAACTTCAGGTTGGGGCGAAGAACAACCTTATCCCTGTGGAAGACCAGGTAATGAGACTCCACTGAGAGCACCTGGAGCTCACAGATTCTTCTGGCTGACGTGACAGCCACCAGGAAGGCAGTCTTCCATGAAAGAAGAGACATTTTACACCTGTGCATTGGTTCAAATGGCTTACCCATGAGCTCTGCCAACACCAGCAACAAGTCCTAAGGTGGTGGTTCACACACTGGAAGGGAAATGTGGTCAAGATCTTTGAAAAAGCACCAGACCAACTTTTCCTGTGCCACCGACGGCATACCAGCCCGCGTCGGTATGCAGAGATGGCTGTCAGGTGCACCTTATGGGTTGTCAACTGAAGGCCCAAGTGAGAGAGGCACCAAAGGTAGTCGAAAATGCTAGCCACCAGACAAGATAAAAGGTCAAGCTCATTGCCTTGGCAACAAATGGAGAACCTCTTCCAATTTAAAGGCATAGCATTTTCGGGTCAACTTCTTCCAAAAAGCCTCGACCATGGCAAGGACATCTTCGTAGAGACCCAAAGTCTGTAACGCTAGCCACTCAGGAACCAGGCTGTCAGGTGCAGGGATTGAAGGTCTGGATGGAGTACCTTCTCCTGATTGCAAGAGAGCAGGTCTGGGCGGAGAGGAGGACACCACGGGAGCCTGCTGCTGAGGCAGAGGAGATCAGGATACCAGAAATGGCGGGGCTAGTCCAGAGCCACCAGGATCATCCATGACTTGTCCCTCCTGGCTTTGATCAACACTCTGTGGATCAGAGGAAACAGAGGGAAGGCATAGAGGAGGCCTGGGGTCCAGGGCCTCAAGAAGGCATCCCCCTGCAGCGTTCCCTGCTGAGGGGGGCGGGCACAGTTCAGCCCCAGCTTTGTGTTCTCATTGGAGGCAAACAGATCCACCAGAGGGGTGCTCCATTGGGAGAAGAGGCTGTGAACTACCTCCAGATGGAGAGGGCACTCGTGTGATGCCTTGCCTACACGGCTAAGGGCATCCACCAGCTGGTGGGAGACACCTGCCAAATGAATGGTGAGAAGATTGGCGCCCAGGCTGAACACGAGGGTACAGATGTGAAGAGCTTCCCTGCACAGAGGAAGGGAGTGCATCCCACCCTGTTTGGTGAGGTAGTATATGGTCGTGGTGGCATCGGTCTGGACCTGAATGACCTGATCCCGAATGTGTGCATCAAAGGCTGTCAGTGTCCGCAGAAATGTCCGAAGCTCCAGCAGGTTGATATGGCATCAGGACTCCTCGGGGGTCCAGAATCTGTGGACTCTGTGCTTCCCTAGGCGAGCACCCCAGCCCATCAGGGAGGCACTGGTCATGATGGTGACCATCAGTGCCAGGTGGACAAATGGGATTTCTTCCTGCAGATGTTCTGGGACTAACCATCACTGGAGGGCATCCCACACATCAGCTGGGTCACAGTGACCAGCTGGTCGAAGTGGCCCTGGCACTGAGACTATAGACAGACAAACTCCCACTGCAGACAGTGCATTCTCCACCAGGCCCAGTGTACCACGCTAGTGCATGCCGCCATGTATCCTAGGAGGTACAGGCAATCCTGAGCAGGGTGCAACTGCCCAATCTGAAATTATCGAGCAAAGGAGGAGAGCACCTCTGCCCGGTCTGCTGGAAGTCGAGCCCTGGCTCTGCAAGAGTCAAGTTCTGTCCTGATGAAGTGCAATGAAGTGCATTACCTGCAAAGGTACGACCTCAGACTTGGCCTTGTTCACCAGAAGGTCAAGGGGCAAGCACAGATCCCTGGACCACTCCACCTCCTTCCTAGAGGGACCCGCTATAAGCCAGTCATCCAGGTAGGGGTACACCTGGACCCCGCGATGCCTCAGCTAGGCTGCCATCCCTGCAATGCACTTGGTGAAGACCCTGGGAGCCGAGGAGAGGCTGAAGGGCATGACCTGGAACTCGTAGAGAACCGCCTCCACACAGAACTGCAGGAACTGGTGGTGGGACGGATGGATTGGGACGTGGAAGAATGCATCCCAAAGATCCAGGGAGCAGAACCATACGTTCTGCTCCACAGATGGACTGATCTGAGACACAGTGACAATCCTGAAAGTGCGCGACCAAAGAAGTTTGTTCAGGTTGTGCAAATCTAAGATGGGGTGCCAGCCCCCCATCCGCTTTGGCATCAGAGGGTACCTGGAGACAAACCCTGGGTTTACTGAAGGGTCTGAGACTGGAATCACTACCTCCTTCTGGAGGAGTTGGGTGATGTCTTCCTGAAGAGCTGATAGCATGTCGGCGGACACCAAGTCCTCCCGTGTGGCACAGGCTCGGCAAGGCGAGTAAGCCTTGAACTCTAGAGTCAGACCCTGACTGATCACATCAAGGACCCACCTGTTGGTGGTGACAGCAAACCAGGCAGAAAGGAAGTGGTGGAGCCAACCCCCCACGGGAGGACCCAGGGGAGTCAGGATGGGCCTGGGGAGGTACCCCCTTCCCAACCCATCACTGGGCAGGCTTGGAGGCGGAGAATGGACAGGTTGAGGAAGCAGCAGGGCCACGACCACCTGGCTTTTGGGCAACCGACTTCAGTTGGTGACGCCAAGCCTGGGCCTGCTGCCCAACTAGGGGTTGGGACGGCTTGGCTGAATGGGCAGAGAGGGGCCGAAAGGGCTTCTTGCTTTGGAGCTTAGAGCCCTTGGGATCTCTCTGGGCAGAGGTAACAGAGTCCAGGGTCGTACTGGACTTCTCACTGTGAGTAAGGTGTCCTTCCACCCCTGGCCTGAACAAGTCGGTGCCCAAGAAGTGGACATCCACCAACTTGTGCTGGGTATCTGCTATAAAGGTAGGAGATCCTCAGCCAAGCCCTGCGGTGCATGGTCACCATGGCAGCCACAGACCGGGTGCAGGAGTCTCCGATGTCCATGGCTGTCTGGAGCTGCTGCTTAACCACTGCTCGGCCCTAGTCTTGGACTTGCTTGATCGTGGTTTGTAAGTCAGCTGGTAGCTAAGGAGGCACCTCACTGAGAGTGCCCAGCAGACCACGAGTGAAGTGGGCTATCAAAAGAGTGAACTTGCCTCCCAAAGGCAGAGCAAAGAGGCCGCATAGACGGTCTTGGCCATGTAATCCAACTTTTTGGATTCCTTGTCGGGAGGCTTTACTATGTCCCCAACATTGCCGGTACGCCGAAAAACTGAGTCTGCCACCAGATCCTTGGCTGAGGGATGCTCGGTGAAACCTGACAGGGAACCCGTGGGGACGGCATGCTTGCGGGCCATATGGGCTGATGGTGCAGGGCAAGAGGCAGGAAGCTGCCAAAGCTCCAGAGCAGGGCCAAGAATGGACTTTGTGACTGGGAAGGCTACCCCAGGAGAGTCACCTCGGTTGAGAATCTCGGTCAAAAGGTACTTCGCCCGGTTTTGGATGGGCTCCATCTGGAGTCCCGTAGTTTCCGAGATTAAATGGAACAGGCCCCCGAAAAAGGTGGGACCATGCTCCAGGTACAAATCCTCTGCTGACTCAGCGTCTAATGCACAAGAATGTAGGCAGAAGCCCTCAGACTCCAAGGATTCATCGAAAGTAGTTGACCACCAGAGTCTGGCTGCTTAGACGGCGGCTCCATCTGGATGGATGAAAAGGCCGGTATAGGCAGAGTTGGGGTAGACTGAGGCCTCAGTGGCGAAACCACGTAACAGCCGGGGTTGGGGCCAGGATCAGCTTAACTCTGTTAAACATGAGCTGATGCCACATGAGTTTTTCATAGCCCTCGTGCATTTTGCAGTGGAGCCTCTCCTCGGCCAAGAAGGAAGACTAAGAATGCCAAGCGCAGGAACACTGATGTCAGCATGGGCTGCTTGACTCCAGACTTCAGGATCGTGACCGTTGCGGAAGCCGACGGCGGGCATCGGGGGGGACCAGCGAAAGTTGAGGATCCTCCGGGTTAACAGAATCCCGAGGGTTAGTGACCGGATCAGCGTGCTGGTCTGACCCACCCAGAGATGTAAGAGGTAGGACCGGAGTCTTATTTATTTATTTTTTGTTGACCGGATAAGTGCACTATACAAATCCTGCCTATTTTCAGGCACAACCTGGGGGAGGGGGATACAGATGAATGGCAACTAACCTTAAACCAGATTAAGCTGTTGGTGGTATTTTTAGTGAATGAGGGAAATTTGGCCAGGACATCAGGGAAATTCCCCTACTTCCTGTGAGCAGGGGGGACCCATTTTCTGATGGGACCAAGATGGCGGAGGAGGAGGACAGTGGAGGAGCTGCACATGGGGCTGCGTTGGCCCAGAGCATGTCTGAGTTTGAGAAGCCTATTGCCATTGAAACCGCTGAATCGGCGGCTGGGATGCACCCGCAGGGTGGCCAGCATACTGCCGGTGTGAGCAGTCCTTTGGATTTTTCGGATGGAACTTGCCTTAGTCTTGAGGAGAAACAGCGCTGTCTGGAGAAGGAACTATTGAGAGTGAGCAACCTGCTGATACAGGAACGTCGGAACCTAGTAGTTGAAGAAGACAGGAAATGGAAGAGATCAGCCGGTTCACCGAGTGCTTTGGAGGCTGCAGGACCCAGTAAACTTCATTCGGCCACTGAGAGGCCTGAAGGGAAAGTGAATGCGACTTCCCAGGATTGGGGGGACTTGGTTGAAGAATCTTGGTCACCGGAGCAAGCACTACGTGGGACAGGCTGGATTCCGATTTCAGGCGATGCGTGGAAACCGGAGAGCGAAGCACAGGCTCCCAGGGAGGCTATTCAGATAAGTACTGTGGATATTGCAAACTCTTCAGGTGTTGGCTTGGGGGCTGAAACTGCTATTTCCCCCACACCTCAGTCTATTACTGACTTTGATTTGTCTTTGGGGACTCAAGTAGAGGTGGGAGCAGGGAATGTGGCTACTCCCCCTGTCATCCAAGAGCCTACTCTGGAGCCCGTGGGCAAACCTTCCTATGCTAGTCATTTTAGGCAACCTCTTGAGTTGGCCAAACGGCAAAATACCGTACGTTTGCATTATGTGGGTCCTAGGGATAATCCCCCTGACAGGTTTTTTGTTGGGAAGACGTTGTTAAAACAAAGTATGGGCTTTTTTCCTTCTGAAGTCTAAGCCTTAATACATGTTCCGGGGGAGTTTATGTTTGATATCAGTTTTCGTACCCCTGCTCTGATGGAGCTGTTTTGGAATCGTTGTTTAAACTTAAAAACGAATCCCTTATGGTCTGACTTTATGTGTTACCTTTGTCGAAGCAGGCCTATAGAGTCATTACAATATTGTTTAGGGATGAAGGGGTTAATATTGTGGATATCGTAAAATGGTTATCTAAATCATGTGACATTCAGGGGAATCCAGTCCCTATCCTGAATGCGGAAGGGTTTTGGAATGGGGGTTGGAAATTTAGGGTTAAACTCCATTCCACCGATTCTGAGTTGTTGCATCTGCCCGATTGTTTCTTTCTGGGAAGGGATAAGGGGTTTCTTTTTTACCCTGGGCAGCCTAGAGTCTGCTTTAAATGTGGGTCTCAAACTCACATAAGCACCTCATGTAATGTGCTTAAATGCTCTTATTGTGGGGAGACTGGCCATCCAAGTGCCCATTGTTTTCAGACCTCAAAATGTAATCTCTGTGATGTGGTGGGTCACACGTTTGAAAATTGCCCTCAGCTACTAAAAACACTGCTGAAGCTGATTATAGAGGTACAGGATTATTATACGTAGTAGTTAGACTTGGTCATCCTACTAGGGAGGGAGGGACCGGTGCCGTTGAGGATGCTCCCCTTGGCTAAACCGAGTTTGTCTGAGGACTCTGATTTGATTTTAGGTAGCACAGCTGCACCTGGAGTTGGGGTAGAAGGGGTATCTGGGATAGGACAGGGGAGGTCATGCCTTGCTCCTTATTAAATGATTTGGAACCTGCGGAAAATGGGTTTGTGGTGGTTAATAGTAAAAAGGGGAAATCTGCTAAAGGGAAGGGGAAGTTGGGGAAGAAATCAGCCATACCTGCTCCTGCCGCTTCCATTGCTGACCCAAATATATTTTCAGTTTTGGTGGAGAGTCCAGTGGAAGTCCCAGACGGGGCTGGGCCTCCTGCACCCTTGTCAGGGTTAGAGTCTACTGCACCTGCTGCAGACCTGGTAGGCCCTAGGCCACCAGATGGTAAATGTGGTAGGATTACAAGGGCGTCCAGTAAGGTAAAGTGAATTTAGCTCCTCTTTGCGTCATGGTTCCCTTTTACTTTTGGGTGGCAACCTTTAATGCAAATAGTATTAAAACTCCTGCAAAACATCGGAATACTTATTCACATTTTCTATATGAAAATCTGGATTGTTTTTCTGCAGGATGTACGATTGCATTCTCTTGAGGAGATAGAGGATGCCACTGCTGGTTGGATATGGGGGGATTGTTTTTGGTCCTTAGGGAATAACTTGTGTAATGGGGTTGGAATTTGTTTTTTTCATTTTCACATTACTGTGATACACCAGATAGAAATTCTAGCTGGTAGGGCCTTGGTTTTGGATATCAAATGGGGTTCACTACTCTTGCGATTGATAAATATGTATGCCCCTCAATCTAAGTTTTAAAGGGTGTCCCTCTTTAACTCATTATATCCCTTTTATGCCTTATTACATAATTCTTGGGGGACTTTAATTGTTCTTTGCCTTCCAAAGTGACTTCTGGGAAAGGGAAAAGGTGTATAGCGATGGGGCTAGTTTATTGACATTCTTACAGATACTGGTTTAGTGGATGCTTTTGGGCCCTCCACTGAGGGTTGGGGACACTTATTTCTGTGGACCCAGAGCTTCCAGAATCGATCATTTTTTCTCACACCTGAGGTTGTTGTGCAATCTCAATCCCTGCAGGAAGTAGCTTCATCAGATCACAGATTACTGAGACTGGCCTTAAGCGATGTTCCTAAAGCTTGGAAGGGGCCAGGTATTTGGAAATTGAACTCTGCCTTATTAGATATCCTGTGTAGTAGGTGGGTTACGCTCTCTTTTTTTGGCAAGGCAGTCAGTCTCATTTTTATACGATAATTTAAATCTTTGGTGGGAGGACACTAAAAGTGAAGTTCGGATCTATTTCAAGGTTGTGGGTCGTTTAAATGGGCGGTTATCACATGCTGGGTTGAGGCATCTTAGGGACAGGCTTCATTTTTTTGTCCACTCATAGACAGTTTCTTGGATCAGACTGTTTAGAAGAAATTAAAGGGTTAAAACTGGAATTGGCTAAGGCACAGTCTCAGGTACTGCATGATACTGAAGTGAAGCATAAATTTAAGATTTGTGGCAGGAAGAAAGACAATTTACCCTTTGAGTATTTGAAATTTATTAAACATTCACGGGGTATGATGTATTTAAACACTCCAGGGGGAGGGTGGGTTACTACAAATGTTGATATTTTAGACACTATTCATGAACATATTTCTGCCTCATTTCAGAGCAGAGTGCTCTCTGCTGATTCTATTTGTGATTGGTTTGCTAGTAGGTCAGTCCCAGCCTTGTCTTTGGCTGACCGGACTGATTTGGTACGACCCATTACAGTGGAGGAACTAAAGACTGCTGTCTGGTCTTTAAGATCAGGCATTACTCCCGGATCTGATGGGCTGCCTCATGAGATTTATAAGGTCCTATGGGAGATTTTAGGTGCTGATCTTGCCAGGTTTTGAATGATGGGTTGCAGTCTGGGGTTCTCCCTCATAGTATGTTGCAGGGTGTGTTGCTTCTCTTGTACAAAGACAAAGGAGATCGTGGGGATTTAAGAAATTGGAGGCCTTTGTCGCTTTTAAACACGGATTACAAAATTCTGATGAAAATCTTATGTATGCGGTTGAGGGGGGTTATGGGCTCCCTGTTACATCCAACACAGTTCAGTGGTGTATCTCATAGAATGGTTCAGGATGCACTGATTCTACTTAGGGAACTGGTCTCTAAGGGAAAGTCTGGGGAAATGTTTGGGCATCTAGTTTGCCTAGACCAGTCCAAGGCATTTGATCAGGTTGAATATGTTTATCTTTGGAAGAGTCTAAAGAGGTATGGATTTCCTTCACAATTCATAGGATGACTGCAAACATGTTATAGGGGCATTACTCTGATTCCCAGCGTAAATGGTTGGATGGGTAGGGAGATTGGAATCAAGGGGTACATAGGAGTGCGCAAGGGTGTCCATTAAGTCCCCTGCTCTATGTGCTTTCTTGGATCCCTTTACATGCCTTAAATGGTTCAGATGACATTGTTGGTTTATCAGTTGGGTGCATGGACCCTCAGATAATGACTTTGGCATATGCGGATGATTTAATTTTAGTTTTGTCAGATAAGGATTCTGCTATTGCGGCAAGGGCATTATTGAACGCATTTTCTGTTATGTCTGGGTCCTCTATAAATTGGCTCAAGCGTGGGATACTGCCTTTGGGGTATGATGCGGCTGATGTGTCATTAATTTGGGATATGCCTATAGAATCTGAATATAGGAAGATACTAGGTGTTTACTTCAGGGGTCTGGATGACCAACGGTATAATTGGGAAAAGCAATTATTGGAAGCTTACAACAGGGTACAGCTTTGGAATAAGGGACGCATGTCTAAAGCTAAATGTATTTATTTGATTAAAACCTTTCTGTTACCATATTTTTTGTTTATTGCTGCGGTTTTTTCCCCCTCCCATTTCTCTGGAGACATCTCTTTATGGTGTATTTTTTCTTTGTTTATGGGGCAGCAGATTAAACCCATTAAAGAGGGGTGTTACGTATTTACCTATTAGTGAAGGAGGTTTGGGGATGGTGAATCCGGTAGTGTTTTTACATAGTATTTTTATTTTTTATAATTTAGTACCCTTGCTGAAAGGGATGGATAAGATTTGGTCCCTGTGGGTGGCAGATGGTATTGATCCACTTCTAACGCAATGGGACCAGGAGACCTTTCTGGCTTGTCAGGTTCGGATAGGTGCCCTAGCTAGTTATTTTTGCACAATGTTTCAAAAATTGAAAGCATGGCGTGTTGTTAAAAAATCTGTTCCTTTACAGACGCGTCAACAATTCTATTATGCCATATTGCAAGATTTCTTTTTTGTCGATCCCTGGTTCCATGATAGGCCTCATTCTGAACAGCATGCAAAGTTACGATTATTGATGAGTAAGAGGGTGCCTAAATATATGTGGGATTTTTCATGGCTTTGCCTTCATAAAAAATTAGGGTGAAAGGTAATATGAGGCATAAGGAAATATCAGAAAGATTTTGTCCTAGGGAAGAGACCTGTATTGGGTGGTTGAAGCGATGGAACACTTTTTGTGGAGTGTCCTTTTATTGTATCATTTGGTCACATTTTCATGATGAATGGCCTTTAAATCCTTTTGGGTTCTTACAACAGCAATTTGGGTGGAGGGTTCTGCGAGCTCCTGGATTATTTACGATCACGATTACACTGCGCCTATTAATAGGTCATGTTGGTTTTCAGTTATGGGAAGCTAGAAGCAATCTCACACTTAGGCAGAAATTGCTCTCTGAATCTCAGATTGTTCACAACATTCGTAAACACGTCTTTAGTTGGGAGATTGCAGGAACAAGAAAAGGTGCATCCTGAACTGTTTAGATTGTGGTGGAGGAAAATGACCTGGCTTGATACAAGGTAGAGTCTTTGTGTACGGCTTGGTCCTAATCTTGGGTAAAAGGGTTTCCCTTATAGGGAAGACAAGATCTCCTTTGTGTACACTGGTATATATCATCATTATTTTTATGTGCATACGAATGTTCCACTGTTGATATATACTGTCAGTATTGGCTCCGATTATTGTCTATGTCTATGATGTATGTCTATTGCCTTTATGTTCAATACAGATTAAGGTGGTTTTGTGTTTCTTTACTGGAGTGTTATATTTTTATCTGAGAGGGAAAGGTGGCATTTGGGGGTCGTTGTATCTCATTACTTTTGTTTCTTGTTTATTCATTTGTGTTCTGTATCTATTTGATTATGTTTTCTTCTTAGCTATGCATCGTTGGTGGGTTTTTGTATTTCTTTATGTTTGTACGATTTGATTTCCGGTCATAATGAAGAATTCCCCTACTCTTTTGGTAGGGAGGGGGAAGGGATTAGTTTTTCCTTTCAGTTGAGGGGTTCTGGTATGTTGTACCGATCGTATGTTTTTTCTTTTCATTTATTATGATTTGTACGATGTAATACAACTGTGTTTGATTGTCCTTTTGAGTTCTGAATAAAAATCCCCCTACTCTTTTCGATAAGTGCCATGGGATCTTTAACATCCACCTGAACTACCACCAATCCAGGCAGCTGGGACCTCGGTTTAACGTCTCATCTGAAAGAAGGATATAGTTATAAAGTGAGGTATCCACCTCGTCCTACGACAGCACGTTGACAGGCTCGAGAAAAATCTCAATAGGTTGGTCAACAGGTGTCTCGACCGACTGACCCGATGGGGAGACCATGGAGCCAGCAGCCTGGACTGAAAGATCCACTGTAGTCTAAATCTCCTGAGAAACGCAGGCATCCGAGGCCTGAGAGCACTCGCGATCCAACGATCGACAAGACTTCTTTTTAGACTCTTTTTTCCAAGATTAAGAAGACTTAGTTCCGTTAGAGGGGCCCTGCCCAAAAGAGGGAAGGGACTGGCACAAATTGCTAAATGCCCCCATGAAGATGGAACCAAAGGAAAGTGGCATAAAGGCCGAAGCAGCATGCTCCACAGCCTGCGCTGCCGCCTCTTCAAATGCTGCAAGTTGATCTGTGGACCGCGCAACCGCAGAGACAGCCCAGCGGGTGTCTTTTGATCTAATGGGAGGGTCCAGTTCATCTGGGCCAAACACCTGGGTGTTTGTGGCCTAGGCAGTAGATGCATGATGTGTGCGGGTCTGTCCAGGACATCTTCTGCTCACACACACACTGTCTGAAACCCGGCGCTGACTTGGAGTCATCCATGTTGAGAGTTCGAAGGATTCGAAGTCACTTGAAGACAATAGTCATTTTTCCAAAGTCTGACGCAAAGGGCCTATTCAACGCAGAGAGTGGTAAAGAGGGAACCTTCTTCCAGCAGACAGGAAGATCTGATGTCACAGGGCGGTGCCGAGGGAGTTGCCACCCAGGTGGGTAGGAGGTGCCATCTTGAAGGTGTTCCGGCAGGATTTAAAGTGGAAAGGAACACTGCCAGAAGTGTGGACAGTACATCATATCCATGTCCCTAGAAATGAGGGTTACTCACCTATAATCGTTCTAGGAGTGGTATATGGTGCACATCCACACTGTGGCAGTCTTCCTTTCCCCTTTAATTGAGCTGGAACATCTTTAAGCTAAGCTCCTCCCACCCACCTGGGTGGTATCCTCCTCAGCTCCACTCCATGACGTCACATCTTGAACACTGGAAGCAGGGATCTGTGTGCCACTTACCAGGGAAGGTTGGGTGGGTTGGGTTATGTGGATGTGCATCATATACTACTCATAGAAAGGAAAATTATGTACCTACCGTAATTCTTGATCTTCTTGGACGAGTCTCCACCACTCATTCACACTAGTGGGATTAGCGCCGGAGGCACTAAGACCCATCAGGAGCAAACTTTTTGCTGGAGGGTCGGCGCGAGAGACGGCGCCGCGAGCAGCGGCTCGAGCGGTAATGACCATCTCAGCGACGACCCTCCAACCGCCTCAGTACCTTTTTTACCAAGGAGGTGCAGCGCAACTAACGTAAAGAGTAAACCTAACATTAAAAAACGGACATAAGATAGTCCGTATGACCCGTGTAAGAAGGGTCAGCAAAGAAGTCCTCACGGCCTAAAGATTTGAGGGAGTGAAGACCAATACAGCGGTGAGCTCGGGGGATGGAGGGTGGGCGTGTGAATGAGTGGTGGAGACTCGTCCAAGAAGATCAAGAATTACGGTAGGTACGTAATTTTCCTATCTTCCTGGACATAAGTCTCCACCACTCATTCACACTAGTGGGAGAGTACCAAGCTGATAATCCCCCAAAAGGGCGGCAGGAGAGCCAGAGCTCACGCATCTAAGATAGAAGCCCATTAAGGACAGTTCTGCCGAATGCGGAATGTCGCCTAGCATGAACATCCAGTGCATAGTGCTTAACGAAGGTATGCACTGAGCTCCAGGTGGCGGCATTGCATATATCTGCAATTGGAACATTGCGAATTTCCGCTAGGGATGCCGCGACCGCCCTAGTAGAGTGAGCGTACACTCTACCTTCTAATTTAACTTGAGCCATGGAATAGCAATGACGAAGGCATGCCACTAACCATGAAGAGATGCATCTAATAGCGACAGGTTGACCCAGCCGGGTGTCGCTGAAAAAAACGAACAGTTGCTGAGTCTTGCGAACATCCTTGGTTCTATCTAAATAGAACCGCAAGGCTCTCTTAACATCCAAGGAATGAAGAGCTCGTTCCCCTTCATTTTGGAAATTAGCGAAGTAAGCGGAAGTACCAGAGGTTGGTTTAGATGGAATTCTGACACAACCTTGGGAAGAAATTTAGGATGAGTACGGAGAACTACCTTGTCTTTATGGAATACAGTATACGGAGGGTCCGTAACCAGGGCATGTATCTCAGAGACCCTGCGGGCTGAGGTAATGGCCACCAGGAGGCAGTCTTCCAGGTAAGAAATTTTAGCTCACAGGTAGCTAAGGGTTCGAAGGCTTCCAGTGAGCATGTCCAGCACCAGGTTAATGTCCCAGGCTGCAACTGGACGCTAACAGGGGTCTGGTATGGAGAATCCCTAAGAAATCTCTTCACCTGAGGCAACTGAGCCAGAGTTAAGGAAGAAACGGCTCATGGAACGCTGAGATGGCACTAAGGTGAACTTTAACTGTGGAGTACTGAAGACCTAAGTTTGACAGGTCCAAAAGATACTCCAGAACCTTGCCAGGAGGACAGGAAAAGGGATTCCAAGAGGATTTGCACACCAGGAGAGAAAACGCCTCCATTTGAAGCGACGTTGGTGTGGCTGGCTTCCGAGCAGCCAGAAGGATGTCTGAGACTCTACGAGAGCGTTGAACCCATCCACTTCTATCTCTTCAGGAGCCAAGCATGAAGGTGAAGTGATTTCAGGTTGGGATGGACCAACGAACCCTGAGTCAAAGACTGATTTGCAAAGGAAGTGGTCTCGGAGGCTGCCAACATACTGTTGAGTAGAGGAAACCATAGTTGCCGAGGCCAGGAAGGAGCAATGAGAATCATCTTGGTCCCTGAGACTCGAACTTGAGGAGTACTCTCTGGATTAGAGGAAGCGGTGGAAAGGCGAAGAAAGCGCTTTGTCCACCGCAGCCTGAACGCATCCTGACAGAAAATGCCAGGCCCTGGATTTCTGGAGCAGAAGAGAGGCAGTTTTATGTTGAGTGGGGATGCAAAAGGTCCAGGTCTGGAGTCCCCACTCTTTGAACAGGGACCGAGCTACGGCTGGATCGAGACGACTCGTGAGGGTCTGCCTCCGTTCTGCTGAGGTGATCTGCTAGGTCGTTTTGTATACCTGGCAGATAAACCGCTTGAATCAGAGACTTGTGCTCCAAGCACCACTCCCACACCCTCATTGCTTCCCTGCAAAGGGGATAAGAATGAGCACCGCCTTGCTTGTTGATGTAATACATCACTGCTTTGTTGTCCGTTTGAAGGAGAATGTTCTTGTGACAAAGGACATCCTTCAGAGCTCAGATTGCATAGAGGACCGCTCTCATCTCCAGGACATTTATGTGGAGATGAGTTTCGAACTGAGTCCATACACCTTGAGTGTGGAGGGAGAGACAGTGAGCTCCCCATCCCATTAGCGATGCGTCTGTGGTGATGGAGATCTGATGATCTGGGCAGCAAGGGGATCCTTCCAGGAGATTGTCTCTTGAGACCACCAGAGAGAGACCTTCAAGGGCCCGCTACCTTGATGGGATAAGACTGGGGTGAGAGGTCGGGACCACTGAGTGGAGAGCATCCATTGGGTGGTTCTCATGTGCAGTCGGGCCAGAGGGACAGTGAGAGACCGAGGACGCCATGAGACCCAACATGCGTTGCATCGAGAGAGCTGTAACCGATTGGTTCTCCCTGATGTAACGGCCATTCAAGGATGTCGAGTCTCTGTCCTCTGGAAGGAAAGCCTCGCTGAAGAGGTGTCTAGAAGCCGCCCTATGAAAAGGAGCCTCTGGGAGGGTTGCAGTTGAGATTTTTCAAATTCAGCAGAACTCTCATGGACTGAGAAGACGAGAAGTCGCTTGCCACGGCTCAAAGTCCCTTGGGACGGTAGGGCTTGCTAAAGCCAATCGTCCAGGTAGGAAACACTGGAGTCCGACTTTCCTGAGATGCGCAGCAGAACTGCACAACACTTTGTAAAATCACAAGGCCGAGGGGATAGCCCAAAGGCAGGACTCTGAACTGATAATGCTAACCCAAAGCTACAAACCCTGAGGAACTAGGTGGGTCGGGTGGACAGGGATATGCTGGTAAGCATCCTGCATATCCAGAGAGGCCAGCCAGTCGTGCTGATGCAGCAAGGGTAACAGGGTACCTAGAAATCATCTTGAATTTCTCCCTGGGAGGAATTTGTTTAATTTTCTGAGGTCTAGAATGGGCGCATCCCCAGATTTCTTTGGAACCAGAAAGTAATGGGTAGAACCTGTGTTTCGCAGATCTTGAGGGGCACCAGTTCTATTGCCCTGTTGTTCCAGAAGGCCCTGGATCTCCGTGAGGAGGAGGTCTGACTGAGAGGCCGACAACCTGGGTTGTAGCCTGGGAGGACAATTTGGGGGTTTCCAAGAAATTGAGAGAATAACCTCGCGAATTATCCCAAGGACCCATTTGTCCGGAGTTATGGACTTCACCGGTTGTAGAAGTACATCAGACCACCTCCCACTGGAGGAGAAAGTTCCACCCTCGGCAGAGTGGATGGAACTTGGGCCAACGACTCATAAGGTAACGCTGGGAGCTATAGGCCCCGCGCTCTGCTAGTGCTTCTTTGAGGTTGGGCAGGTTGGCTTTATGGAAGCTTCCCTGCCTCTGCCTCGAAAGGACTGACGACTATGAAACTGGACGCCTGTTCACATGCCCCGAGGAGGGGGCAGAGGTCTGCCAATCAATGGCCGATCTAGTCTTCTGGTGGCCTCTAAGGCTTGCTCCACCTGAGGGCCAAAAGAAAGGAGCCATCAAAGGCAGCGCCATCACCTGCTGCTGAGCATCATTCGTGAAGCCAGAAGTGCGCAGCCAGGAATGGTGCAGATACAAATCCCTGCGGCTGCTGAGCGAGAAGCAGTGGCGTCCATGGCGGCTTTGACCTGTTGGTTATTGGACTCAATACCTCTAATAACGGTCAGAAGCAGCTCTGACTGGAATCCGAATCTGGAAGAGCTTCAACCATTCTTTTCATAGAGTGCCACAGGATATACTCATACTGAGAAAAATAGCCTTGATAACTGGCAATACGCATACTTAGAGTGGAGGCAGCAAGACTCTCTTACCTAATGTATCAATCTTACGAGACTCTTTGTTAATAGGTCGAGCTGTAGTAGTTTGAGGAAGAACGACTTGTCATTCTCTGCCAGGACTACAATAGATCATGAAGGCTTGGGATGCCAAAATGGGACGATCCTTGGGAGCTGAATACTTCTTATCAATGGATTTAGCCACTGAGGAATAAGAGCAGGATTATTCCATACCATTTGAGACAGCGTCTCAAGGAAGGCTGAATCGGAGGAGTCAAATCTAGGGATCTCCGAGCATGAAGATACTGGAGTCTTAATATCTTCCCAGGATCGATGTCTGTAGTCTGGAGAGAAAGAGTGGATCCAGGTTCTTCAACAGAGACTTAAAGGACAGGTCCTCGACCACAGGCTCTGTAGAAAGAAAGATCCTGTTTCCTCCACTTCATCACCCAACCGAAGGTCTGGTCCGACTCAAGATCATCTCCTGATGGTCCAGAAAGGACTGTTTGGACAGGAAAGGTTGAAAATTAGGAGAGGAAATAGCAGAAAAACAAGGAGAAGTCCCCAAGGGCTGCAGGGCGCAGAGAGCGGCAAAAGCGGGCTGAAAGGCGGCACCGAGGCGCCTGGCGCCGAAGTACGCTTGACCCCATAAGCGCTAACAGCGCCGTGGGCGACAACGCGCGGCGCGGCGGCGACACAGCGGATGGCGGCGCGCCAGCGGCATCACGGACGGGCGCGCCGTGGACAGCGCCATGATCGCAGAGCGGCGCGGCAGCGCACGCCCCTATCAACGGCACCACCGTGGCGCGCGAGACCCCGTGGCGCCCGCCAAGATAACGGCACCGGCGAAAGCCCGACAAGCCAACAGACCCTGCCGGGCGCGAAGCAGGAACCTGGAAGCTGAAGGAAAAAACAGGAGATAAGGGCATCGGTGGGGCCCCTGCGCCGCACAGCCATGTGAGAAACACCTAAGCAGGTCGCTGGCACGAAGAAGAGCGACTAGGAAGATACAACCGCCCTACCTGATGGCGGAGGGCCGAGGGGGCTCCGGGCAACCGAGCCAGGCAGAAGAACCAACCTCCGAGCCCATTGCTCCATAGGCAGCCCACTGATGAAACTGCTCATCTGGAGTCCCTATGGCGGGGAGGACTCGATGTAGAGGGGCGGCGATTACGGAAGTTGGCGACTCGAAGAAGGAGGCCGGCAACTAACCCAGCGATAACCCGGCGTCGTCTTGAGGGCATACCAGAGGCGACCTGAGTGATACCTTCTCTTTTTGACCTGTGGGCGAAGAAGAGCTCGAGGCGAGCGGTGCGAGAATGCGACCGTTTATTTTTATGCCCGGAGAGGGACCACATCCCCAGACATCGGACGACCGTTAGCAGGAACCCGCTGAGGAAGGAGGCTGACCGGACCCACCCGGCTGACTGAACAGCTTTCATCACGAAGTCCCTACGTCACTGACCTGCTCATGATGGAAGCTCCGTCCAGTAGGCGAGACTGCTTCAAGTAAAGATTTAATATTAGAAAAATTTACGAAAATAGAATAAAATTAAGCGATACTACTTATCGTGATAAGTTACAAAAACAAACTGAAAACTATGCGCTAGTTGAAGTTTGACTCCATTTAAAGCGGACAGCGTCGTCACTGAAGCGCTTTTCGGCAGGCGGGAAAAAAAGAACTGAAGCGGTTGGAGGGTCGTCGCCAGAGATAGTCATACACGCTCGAACCTCTGTCGCGGCGCCCGTGTCTCATGGCGCCGTCTCTGTGCCGACCCTCCAGCAAAAGTTTGCTCCGATGGGTCTTAGTGCCTCCGGCTAATCCCACTAGTGTGAATGAGTGGTGGAGACTTATGTCAGGAAGATCTACAGTTACAGGTGAGTAAGCAGGTTACTCACCTGTAACAGAAGTTCTAGGAATGGTATATGTTGTTCATCCCACACTCATTGTAGCAGGTATCACTGCAGCTTTAAATCTTGCGGAAGGTCTTCAAGCTTACTCCTCCACCACCGGGTGGTATAACTCTAGGCTCAACCCCATAGCGTAGATCTGGCCAGCTGGAGAAAGCTCAGGTTGTCTCGCGTCGAAGCCGGGAGGTCGAAGTGGAGTGTGTGGATGAACAACATATACCATTCCCTGGAACTCGCAATACAGGTGCAGGTAACCTGTATTTCTAGGACATGGATCGTTGATCATCCACACTCATAACGAACTCCTAGCAGTTCTCCGGGGAGGAGGGAGCCAAGGCGCACACCCCAATACTTGCCCAGGAAAGAGAGACTGGAGAACCAGGCCCCCAAAACCAGCATCCCGTGACTCAAGGTCGATGTGGTAATGGGTCAATGAAAGGTGTTGCTGACTTCAGGTAGCAGCCCTGCAGATTTCCTGAATAGGGGCGTCCCTGGAAGCAGCCACCGTTGCAACAGTATGGCCGGTGAATGAAGCTCTTATCCCTCTGGGAGCTCCATGCCCGCCAACATAAGCTTGAGATCTATGCGAAAGTGACCACCTGCTTATCGTCCATGGCTGCAGGTCTGCCAGGTCACGGCTTCAGCGTGGTGACAAACAGCTGGCGAACCTCTCCCAATTTCAGCCGTGCGCTCCTTATAATAAGGAAGCCCTTCTAAGAATCAAAGTATGGAGCCTGTATGGCCTCGAGGTGTGATTGGGGGTAGAACACTGGCAGAGTCAACACCTGGTTAAGGTGAAACTCCGACACCACCTTGGAAGGAAATTTGGGGTGGGGCGCAGGACAACCTTGTCCCTGTGGAGACCAGGTAAGGAGACTCGATGGAGCGCCTGGAGCTCTCCCATCCTTCTGGCTGGCGTAATAGCCACCAAGAGGCGGTCTTCCACGACAGGTGAGAGAGAGCACACCTGTGCATAGGTTTGAATAAGCTTGCCCATGAGCTTTGCCAGTACCAGCAGTAGATCCCACAGGGTGGGGGTTCGCACTGGAGGGAAATGTAGATCAAAGGCCTTTGAAAAAGCGCCAGACCACCTTCTCCTGCGCCACCGACTGCTTCCCAGCTGACACACGATAAGCGAGATAGCTGCCAGGTACTGCACCAAGAGTCGTTGAAATAAGCCCTTGATTAGAAAGGGACCATAAATAGTCAGATGCTTGCCAAGGAACAGGAGGAAGGGTCCAAGCCCTTGCCCTGACGCAAATAAACCTTTTTCCATTTGAAGGCATAGCACTAACTGTGGAAACTCACTACGGACGCCTCAACTACATTGAGGACCTCGTCGGAAAGACCCAAAGCCTGGAACTCTAGCAGCTCCAGGAACCAGGCCGTCAGGTGCAGGAGATTGAAGGGTCCGGATGGAACACCTTCCCTGATCGACTGAGAGCAGGTCCGAGCGAGCTGGAAGCTGCCGCGAGGTCCTGGAGCTGAGACTGAGGAGATCACAGGTACCAGAACTAGCGAGGGCCAGTCTGGGGCTATCAGAATCACCTGCGCCTTGTCCCTCCTCACCTTGAAGAAGCACCTTGTGGATCAGGAAATGAGAAAAGGCGTAAAGGGCCGAGGGTCCACTGCCTCGGAAGGCATCCTACAGCGAGCCCTGCTGGAGGCGGGCATGAACAGTCTCAGCTTGCGTTCTCCCTGGGCGAACAGGTCCACCTGAGGTGTGCCCCAATGGGAGAACAGATGCTGTACTACCTCCAGACGAGGAGAGACCACTCGTGGGATGCAGCCCCTATCGGCTCAGGGCATGGCCAGGGTGTTGGGCTCCTGCCACATGAATGGCTAGAGATCCGCCTCCAGGCTGCGCATCAGTGACCAAATCACGGGCTTCCTTGCATAGAAGCATGGGCGCGTCCCGCCTGGCGGTTTAGATGAGAACATGATCGTGGTATTGTCCGTCTGGACTCGAGACCCTTGACCCCGGAGGAGCAGACAAAAGCGGTGAGAGCTAGGCGGACCGCTGGAGCTCCAGCAGGTTGATGTGGCATGGGACTCCACAGCGGACCAGAGGCCATGAGCAGTATTCCCAGATGAGCACCCCAACCCATCAGAGAGGCATCGGTCGATGAGAGACCGTCGGCTGGAGGCGGGCAGGCGGATGCCCTCCTGCAATGATCTGGAGCGGTCCACCACTGAAGTGCGATCATCCCCTGAGTCCAGCGACATAAGCTGGTCCAAAAGGATGCATGGCGGTGTGACCACTGGCTGGCCAGTCCCCACTGAAGGGGCGCATGTTCCAGCGGGCCCAACCCGGACCACGCTGGGTGCAGGCGCCGCATGAGACCCGGGGCTGGGAAGTCCGGGCGGGGCGCGGTGCCCAGCCAGAAATGATCGGGGCAAGGAGGGAAGAACCCGGCCCTGTCCGCGGGAGCGGCGCTCTGGCTCGAAAGTCGGCTGCGCCCGATGAATAATAGAATCACCTGCTTTGGCTCGAGGTTCGACTTGGCCTCGTTGATAAGGAGGCCCAGTTGAACAGACCTGGAGGCCAGATCTCTGGACCACTCCATGCCTCCTTCCTGGAGGGCTATCAGCCAGTGCGTCAGGTAAAGGGTACGCGGACCCCTACGGCGCCGCAGGAATGCTGTCACCACTGCCATGCATTTGGTGAAGACCCTGGGAGCTGGAGACAAACCGAAGAGGCATGGCTTGGAACTTCGAAGGATCCATCCGCTCGGAGGCGAAGGAGTCTCTGGTGGAAAGACGGACGGATAGGGCGTGGCTTGATCCTGCAAGTCCAGGAAACAGGAACCACCGCGCGTTCAAGGATGGTATTATACAGGCCAGGTGACCATCCTGAAGGTTCAAGACCTTAGGAACTTGTTTAGGTAAGTGTGGAGTCGAGAATGGGCGCCAGCCCCGTCGGTTGGAACCAGGAAGTACCTGGACACAAACCCTGGGTCTGAAGGAGGGTCGCCACCTCTCTTATTACCTCCTTCTGGAGGAGGAAGCGATGTCGGCTCGGCGAGGCACTTCCAGTGGAGCTGGGGGACTGAAGCCCCGGTGGCCCCGTCTGAGGTGGTGCCTGCTCAAATTTCAGAAACAGGCCTCTTCCACCACCTCAAGACCCACCTGTCCCGTGGTAACAGCGGACCAAGGCGAGCAGCAAATGCGGGCCGTCCCCACGAGACCCAATGGAGTGACTGGAGATGGGCCACCCCTCAGCCCGTCATAGGCAGGCTTGGAGGAGGGACCGGCCGAGGGACCTCCTGGGCCTTTCTCCCTGCCTCCTGTTAGAGAGCCGGCGGCTTGGGTTTGGGATGCCAAGGCCGAGGCCTGCTGACCCCTGATGATGCTGGGCAGGGAGCGCCGAGGCACAGAAGGACGAAAGGAGCTTAGGCTGTGACAGCTTGAGCCTTTGTCCTTCTGAGCGGAAGAGACCAGATCAAGGTAGCATTGGACTTCTCGATCCTCTGCAGGTGACCTTCCACCCCAGGGCCGAAGAGGTCAGTCCCAAAAAGGAACATCCGCCAACGTGCTGGGTATCCAGTAAAGGTGGATATCCTCAGCCAAACCATGACCAGCATAGCCACTGCGGCGCCACCGATCTGGCACATGGGTCCCCCTATGTCAAAACGGTCTGGAGCTGCCATTTGGCCACTGCCTGCCCTGGTCCCGCGCCTGCTTAACCGTAGTCTGCAGATCGGCGGGAAGATGAGGATGACCTCATCCAGGGGAGCCCAATAGGGCATGAGAAAAATGTGCCATGAGGGCGGCAGACACTGGCCTGACGAACGAGAGGCATGGCGTAGACTTGGCCGACATGGTCAATTTCTTGGACTCCCTTGTCCAGAGAGTTTGTCACATCCTGGGCGTTGCGGTAGCGCGGCATGTCAGTAACTCAACCCCTCAGCAGAGGGTGTCCGAAAAACTGGACAGGGGCCGGTGAGGGACCGCATGCTTCTGGCCATCCCTGGCGAAGGCGCGGGGCAGAAGCAGGGCGCTGCCACAGCTCGATGTCGGACCCACTATGGCCTCGCCACCGGAAAGCCTCCGTCGGAGAATCCCTCGGTCCAGAATCTCCGTGAGGGATACCTAACCCGTTGGAAACTGGTTCGAGCTCCATCCGGTGGACTCCGAGATGAGCCGAAGCAGTCCTAGGAAGGACGACAGGCTATCGTCCATTGACTGACCTCCTGAAAACTCCAAGTCCAGTCGCTGGAGAAAAGGAGGAATCATCTTGGACTAGGAAGAGTCGCAAAGAGAACTGCTGTGGCCTGGGCCACCCTTCACCTGCCGAGGTGGGGTCGGGAGTGAGGTAACTGACAGCCGATGGGGTAGACCCCTTGGCAGGCCGAGAATCCTTGGCCGGGCCCAACAGGTGGCTGGGGGCGGAGGTTCCACGGGTCGGTGGAGCAGCTGGTTTAGCGAACAACCGGCCTGGGTATAGGCTCTCGGATAAGTGGGGGTTGGTCGGCGCTCGGTGACAGCCATTAATGGCCGGGAAGGCGGCGGGTCCGGCTACCCGGCCAGGAGGAGGCTGTTGCAACAGAGGTCCTCGTACCCGTCCGGCGTAAGTTCGCGAAGCCTCCCTAGTCCGAGGGAGGACCAGGGACGAGACGGCGACGCCGCTTACAGCGTGCCGAGACGAGACAGCCTATGGCGGGGGGATCGGCTGGACCATGAGAGGTCCGAGACCGAGAGTCCGGAATTTCCGAGCTGTGCAGGGAGGTGTCGGCCGAACCGGCACCTCCCTTCGACTCGGATGGTCCATCCGAGGGCTCGGAACCGAGGCACAGGCGAGCCCACAGGATTCTAACTCCTCCCGGGGAACCGGGGAGAGGGAATCTCGGCTGCTAAAGCGACAGCCCGTCAACGGGTAGAAAAATCTCGACCGTCGGTGGGAGTCTCGGTCAACTGACCTGGACGGGGACACCGTGAGGCCAGTGGCGAAGCCGAGCCGATCGAGAAGCCGGCGGTCGGCGACTCGGGAGAAGGACCTTCCCGCTCCCAAGAGCGTTGGACGGAGGACTTATCCTTCTTCTTTTGGACCGAGAATAAGGTCCAGCAGGCGTAGAGCCTTCTCCCTTAGTGGAGAGGGACAGACAAAAGCTCCTCAAAAGAAGCCGTGAGGAAGAACAGAGAGGCGGGATAAATGCACGGCCGAGGAAGATCTGACCCAGCCACTCCTCTTGCGAGGAAGACCATCCGCCGTAGCTGATCCGCTGAGCTCCCGCCGCCGTGGACACCGCCAACGGGCCTCCTTGACTTCACCGAGAAACGCCTCGGACGCCCCAGTTGCAATCGGGCAGCACGTCTTCGAGGACGAGGCCGAGAAAGATGAGCACAGGTCGCAAGCCCGCGGGTCGCTCAAGGCCTAAAATAGTAGACACACATCGGGAGTGTGGATCCGTCTGACATCTTCGTCCGCATGGGCATTCCTCAAATCCGGGAGTCGACGTGTCCATCGCGAGCCGCGCGAGGGATCAAGATCAAAGTCTTTTCGCAAAATTTATTTTAAATCCGCAAAACGGAGAAATAGGAACTAATCTCAAACGCAGAGCGTTAAGGAAGGAACCTGAGCTCCAAGCGGTAAGGAAGATCTGGCGCCATGGGCGAGCCGAGTTATATACCACCGTGGGTGGGAGGAGCAAGCTTGAAGACCTTCCGGCAAGATTTAAAGCGGCAAGGATACCTGCCAATGAGTGTGGATGAACAACATATCCATGTCCCTAGAACCCTCATTTCTAGGGACGTGGATATGGTGCACTTATTCACACTGTGGCAGACTTCTAGCAGTTCTCCGGGAGGAGGGGGCAAGGCGCACACCCCTATTTGGGAAACAGTGAGGCAGTGAAGAACTGAGGCTCCAAAACCAGCATCCCGGTGTGACTCATGGTGGATGTGGCAGTGGGAGATGAAGGTGTGTGCTGACTTCCAGGTAGCAGCCCTGCAGATTTCCTGGATAGAAATGTCCCTGGAAGCAGCCACCGAGGCAGTGGTACATCTGGTGGAATGAGCCCTAAGTCCTACGGGAGGTTCCGTACCAGCCAACCTATAGCAGAGTTTGATGCAGGAAACAATCCACCTGCCAATCGTCTGCTTAACTGCCAGTCTGCCAGGTGTGGCTTCAGTGTAGGTGACAAAGAGCTGGCGAACCTCTCCCCGTATGCTCTGTACAGTAGGCGAGCACTCGCCTCAGGTCCAATGTGTAAAGCCTGTGCTCAGCCTCTAAGGTTGGACTGGTGAAATATACCAGGAGATTGATCACCTGGTTAAGGTGAAACTCCGAGACAGCCTTCAGAAGGAACTACTGAGTTGTGGTTGAGGACGACCTTGTCCATGTGGAACAGGAAGTAAGAAGACTCCACCGAGAGCACCTGGATCTCAATGATCCTTCTGGCAGAGACTGACAGTCACCAAGAAGGCGGTCTTCCATGACAAGTGAGAGATGCCACGCCTGTGCATCAGTTTGAATGGCTTGCTCATGAGCACTGCCAATACCAGCAACAAGTCCCAAGGTAGTGGTGGTTCATGCACCTGCAGGGACAGGTGCTCAAGGCCCCTTAAAGAAGCACCCGACCCCCTTTCCCTTCGCCACTGTCAGCATACCAGCCTGCACCTGGTATGCCAAGATGGCTGCTAGCCGCATGTTGAGGGTCATCGACCTGAGGTCTGACACAGAGGGACCACAGGTAGTCCAGGATGCTAGCCACATGACCGGACAGGGAGTCTAGCTCTCTGTCCTGGCACCAAATGGAAAACCACTTCCATCTGAAGGCATAGCACGGAGGGTCGACTCCTTCCAAGAGGCTTCTACAACATGGAGAACCTCGTCAGAGAGACCCAAAGCCTGGAACTCTAGCCGCTCAGGAACCATGCTGTCAGGTGCAGGGATTGAATGTCCTGGTGCAAGACCTTCCCCTGGTGGCATGACAGCACATCCAGGTGTGGAGGCAAGCACCAGGGAAGCCTACCGTTGAAGAGATCTGGGTACCAGAAGGGGCAGTCAGTCTGGAGATACCAGGATCATCCATACCTTGTCCCTCCGCACCTTGACCAACACCTTGTGGATCAGAGGAAAGGGAGGGAAGGCGTAAAGGAGACCCAGGGCCTTGCAAAGGCAAACCTCATCAGTGTCTGCACTGTGGGGTGGGGGGTTAGGCACAGAATAGCCTCAGCTTTGCGTTTTCCCAGAAGGCAAATGGGTCCATCAGGGGAGTGCCACACAGAGAGAACAGGTGATCCACCACCTCCTGATGAAGAGAACACTCGTGAGACACCTCCCCCACTTGGCTGAGGGCATCCGCTAGCTGGTTGGAGGCTTTGGCCATATGTATCGCAAGGAGGTCAGCATCACTGACCCTACGACTCTGGAAGCTACCCCGCTAGCATCGTAGGATGCCCTCGCTTAGTGCCTTGCTAGCTCCAGGCTCTTAGTAGAGAGTGCGATGGCTTGTCTGGTTACCTCCATATCAGGCAAGGAGGCTAGGAGTTGACCTAGCCTGGACCACGAGAACCCATCACAGGAAGCATAGTGGGCCTGATGTGCAGCAATGGACAGTAAAATCCATGCAGAGTAGAAGGTACTCTACCCCAGAAGTCAAACCCCAAAGAGTCTAGATCTGGGGGCCAGTCACGGTGAAGGGCGCAAAGCCTGTCAGGAGTGTCCAGTTGTGTCAACCCTGACAGAGGGTGAGGCATACGACCGGGAGACTCCGGAGGAGCACAACAACTCTGGCTCAGTTCCCTAGGGGCTGGGACACTGGAGAAGGGATGTTGCCAGAAGCGCAGTGATGCCTCCTGGAAGGGAGCAGGCCAGGCGGGCACCACAAGGGTGGCAGCACTGAAATCGCCTAGAAAGGTGCGCACCATGTGCTCAGGATTGTCTTGAGAGACAGGGATGATGCGAAGATCTTCCATCATCCTTGTGAGGAAGCGCTGATACGCAGCAAGATCAGCAGCAGGGGAGATGTGGACGGATGGTTCCTCTCCTTCAGAAGAAGGGGATGAGGAAGCGGAAGACTTCGAAGATTCAGGGAGTGGCTGCTCAGGGGAGGGTGGAACACACGCTCGTCTATCGCCCTGACATAAGTAGGAAAGTGAGCAGCCACACCCCTGATCTGCTCCCAGGTCAGAGGCCCCTTACGGCCAGAAACACCAGGGAGAGAAGGAGACGGCGACAGAGGAATGGGGGCCAGATCTACAGAAGAAGAGGAATGTCCTCTGACCGGGTAAGAGAGCCCACCGGATGCTCCCAAGGAAGGAGGAGCTCAACAGCTGACAGCTGGTCAACCACACTGGAACTGCCTAGACCGTGCCCTGAAGAGCACCCCCCTGTGAGGCGACCGGGACCGTATGAGCCCAGAAGGACAGTCCCTGGCCTCCAAAGAGGAGGGCCCTCTCAAGGAGACAGAAGAGGAAAGATGAGGTTCCGCACTGCAGCTCCTCCCCAAGGGGGTCCCAGCGGGCCGCCGCACTGAACCCAGACCCCTCAGACTCTGAAAGAGCCCTCTGCCTCAAAAACACCAGATTAGGCAGCTGGCAACTCCGAGCAGTCCCTGAGACCACCGAGGGTGCAGCACGCTCCCCTTCCGCGGATGCCCTGGTCGGCCCTAAAGTTGGGTGATCCAGGCACACCACAGGAGGGGGTACCCCAAGTGAGGGGGCAGAAGATCCCCTGATTCCAGGCTGCACAGCAACGGCCACCTGGACCGTTGCCTGCTGGTCAGTGCCACTGACCCCAGAATAAGGGACCACTGCCCGCTCCTCAGAGTGAGGCTTGGTCCAGACCGCCGAAGAAACTACAGAGGGGTCGGCAGACTCTGAGGGGTCTGGCAGCCAGTCTGGATCAGACCTGGAATCCCCCCGAAGGGGTGGAGACCGAGGTCCAATGCCAGACCACCCGCTGACCCCTGCCCCTTCCTGGACCAACAGATGTGCCAACTTTGAGGCCTTGCACTATGGTCAGTGTTGACTCCCTCCCCGGCACCGCGAATGGCGCCACAGGAAGAGACGGCCCCAACCACAGCACTGAGGCTGGAACGGTGCCATACACGGCACTGTCCCTTCCCATGGTGCTATGAATGGTGCCATCACCCGCCACGGCGCCATCTTCAATCTTGGCGCCACGAACGGTGCAGAGACCAGAAAGAGTTCCAGAAGACACCATAGAATTTCCCATAGTGCCCGCTCCCACTATCGGCACTGTTGACCACAGAAATGGCGCCGAGCGATGGACTGGCGCCGACTGGGCCCTCGGTGCCACAAGTGACGCTGACACCCAAACGGCACCAGTGGATGGCATTGACGCAGGTCCCAGGACGCGACACCGCCGGTGCCTTCACCCCAAAGGGAAGATTGCCGAACTGGTGCCTCCCGCCCACCTCTCCCGGAAGGAACGGACTGGGCCTCCTGCACTGTGGAGGGGGCCCCTACCATGGCAAGGCTCAAAGAGGTGGAAACCCCCTCCTCCATGGTCCGCACAGAACCGGGAGGGGACCTGGAGGAAGAATCAAGAGACCGTGTCTTGCCTTAAGAGTGCGGGCCCGTCCTCCAAAAGTCGGTGGTGCTAGTCCAACTTTCCACATGCGAAGCTCGACAACTCAACGGTATACGGAAAAGCAGGCATCGCACGAATGTATGTCATGAAGCAGGCCAAGACAGGTGAGGCAACGATCATTCACACTGGTCGGTAACAAAATAACGACAGCCGCAGGGGCACCGATGCATAGGATGCCGCCCCGTTTTCGACGACTTCTTACCCCCCCCCCGTACCAGACATGATCAATGGTAAAACAAGCAGAAAATAGACCCAACGTCACCGGAAATAAAAGCAGAGTCGAGTAGGTGGCGAAACAGAACCGACGGTTTGATGAGACCGGCCGAACGCGAACTAGGCTGCAGCTCTGACGCAGTCTTCTTCCATAGGAGCTCCACACGAAGTGCGACTTCTGTGGTGGGAGACAAAGAACTGGTGGCAGGGTGGAGCTGACGACAGCTAAGAGCCAACCCGCGAGCGCCATGCAATGCGTTGGCCTCGAGGGTGGCGCCATTGCTGCATCGGCTCCGCCCATCCCCCCAAAAAAGCTTCCGCGGGGTCGTGACCTCCAGCCATATACCCATCTGTGATGAATGGTGAAAACTGACAGATAAGATCCGGTGATCCACCACCTCCTGATGAAATGAACACTCCTGAGACACCTTGCCCACTTGACTGAGGGCATCCGCTAGCTGGTTAGAGGCTCTGGCCAGATGTATCGCAAGGCGATCAGCATCCAAACTGCAAACAAGGGTCCAGGTGCAGAGGGCTTCCCGATAAGCTAAGGGGAATGCATTTCACCCCACTTGTTGAGGAAGTAGTGTCATGGTGTTGTCTGTCCGGACGACCTGACCTCAGACAAAGGGAGCAAATGCCGTCACAGCAAGATGCACTGCACTGCAGGCTGATGCGATACCGGGACTCCTTGGGGGTCCAGAGCCTGTAGTCCCTGTGGTCCCCCAAGTGGACTCCACATCTCATCAGAAGCGCATTGGTCGTGAGAGTGATCATTGATCCTGAGCGAATGGGACTCCGTCCTGTAGGTGTTCTGGGATGAGCCACCACTGAATGGCATCCCACATCTGCTGCGTCACCATGACCAGCTGGTCCTGGTGACCAAAGTGCTAAGACCACTGGTGGGCCAGCTCCCACTGCAGGGGGCGTATCCGCCAGCTGGTCCACCAAACCACGCTGGTGCAGGATGCCATGCATCCCAGGAGCTGCACAAAGTACAGGACAGGATGCGTCCAACCTGAAATGATCAAGCAAAGGAGGTAAAAGATCTGATGCCCGCTTCGCTGGGAGTTGGACCATGGCTGGAAGGGAGTTGAGTTCTGCCCCAGTGAAGTGGATAACCTGCGAGGGGTGCAGTTCTGGCTCGGCTGGGTTGATAAGACCCAAGGCCAAGTAAGTCTGGAGGGCCAGGTCCCTGGACTGCTCCACTGCTTCCCAGGACAAGCTGGCAATCAGCCAGTCGTCCAGGTATGGGTACACCCAGACCCCATGGTGCCACAGGAATGCTGCCACCACTGCAATGCACGTGAAGACCCTGGGGGCTGAGGGGAGACCAAAGGTAAGACACACAACACGTAGAGCACCCCATCTGAGCAGATCTGAAGGAACCACCAGTGGGACAGACATACTGAAATGTGAAAGAAGGCATCCTGAAGGTCCAGGGAACAGAATCACGTGCCCTGCCCCAGAGATGGAATTATCTGATTCAGCGTTACCATCCAGAACTTGCGCCTCCACAAGAACTGGTTCAGACTGTTAAGATCCAGTATGGGGCACCAACCCCACCTGTCCGTTTGGGGACCAGGAAATACACAAAGCCTTGGCCAGCCATGGCTTCTTGGACACGGGTTACAGCTTCTTTTTCTAACAGCTGAGTGATGTCTCCCCTGAGGGGGGACAGCATGTCCTGAGACATGACGACTCCCATGGGGCATGTGCTCAGCAAGACAGGGGAGCCTCAAAATTGAGAGGCAGACCCCGGTCCACCACGTCTAGCACCCATTTGTCTATAGTGATGATGGACCAGGTGCGCCAGAAATGGAAAAGCCAACCCCTCATGTGAAGCTGAGACAGGGACACAATGGGTGAGAGGGAGACACCCCCGACCCATCACTGAGCAGGCTTGGCAGAGGCTCCGGCACCCGATGATACAGCACCGCAGCCCTGCCCTCCAGGCTTCTTGGAGATGGAGGCAGTGGGCTTGGATTTAGGCCGCTGAACCTGAGACTGCCCTAACTGAGGCTGCTGCGGCTTGGACTGCTAGGGTGGAAAGGGCCGACTCTGAAAGGGCTTCTTCTTTGGCTTCTGGCTCTTGAGGTCCTTCTGAGATGACGTAATATAATCCAGGGTGGCACTGGACTTCTCAATCTTGGTGAGGTGTCCATCCACCACCAGCCCAAACAGGTCCGTATCCAAGAAGGGCACATCTGCCAGCCTATGTTGGGTTCCCGCTGTAAAGGTTAAAATTCTCAAACAAGCCCTATGCATCAACCATGAATCGAGCACAGAAGTCACCAATGTCCTAGGCCGTCTAAAGCTGGTGCTTGGCAACAGAATGTCCTTGGTCTCGGACCATCTTGACTGCCAAATGTAAGTCCGTAGGGAGGTGGGGAAGAACATGGTCCAGAACACCCCATGAGGGCATTACCAAAACTGGCCATCATGACAGCGGAACTCACCTGCCAGAGACCCAGGTAGGAAGCAGCATCAACCTTTTTAGCTGCACTGTCCAGCTTCTTGGACTCCTTGTTGGAAGGCTTGTCAACGTCCCTGACATTGCCTGTTTTGTGGAAGGCCAAACCGGCTACCAGCCCCTCGGCCGAGGGGTGATCAGAGAACCCGGAAAGAGAGCCGGTGGGTACCATATACTTGCGGATCACATGGATGGTGGGTGCTGGGCATGAAGCTGCATGCTGCCAAAGCTCCAGGGTGGGACCTAGAATGGCTTCTACCACCAGGAAGGCAACCATTGCGGAGTCGTCTGTGTCGAGGAGCTCCATGAGGGGGTGCATAGCCTGCTTCTTGACCAGCTCCAGGGGAATCTCCATGGATTCGGTGATGGGATGGAGCAAGGCCCCAAAGGAGACCAACCCATGCTTGGTGGTGAGCTCTCTGGTTGACTTGCGATCGAAGCCCAGGGTCCGAGATGAATGCATGGAGTACCCCTCGGACTCCTCAAACACCACCTTTGACCCTCGCTCCCCATGGACTACCCTAGACTTGTCTGAGTGGGTGATCTGAATTGACAACCATATGGGGAGACCAGTGGCAGGGCAAGTAGCCTCGGACGGGGTCCCATGCAAAGGGCTGCTAGCCATAGGTTCCATCAGGACTGGTGGGGAGGCTGGCACAGGTCCAACCAGTCAGGGAAGGACTGGAAATGGGCTGCACTGGCAGAGACCAAGGAAGCGCTGTGGTCCGAGGCGTAAGTCAACCGTGCCAGAGTATCCATGATTACATTAATTACTAAGCTTTTAAGGAACCTGAGTAGAAGTGGATTGAAATATAAAAAAATGGGTTGGTTTATGAACACAGGATTTAACACTTATGTAGGTAAATAAAAAAGCCATTTTTTTCTTCTCAACCCCTCCCCCCCAGCTTTCCCTGGTGCACATTGCCTAATAGACATGAGGCATAAAGAAAACATGTTAAAAAGCAAAGTACCATTTATAAAAAGGTGAATATTTA
The DNA here is from genome assembly GCA_016271365.2 of Neoceratodus forsteri. Taxonomy (NCBI): domain Eukaryota; kingdom Metazoa; phylum Chordata; order Ceratodontiformes; family Ceratodontidae; genus Neoceratodus; species Neoceratodus forsteri. The sequence goes on from CM057451.1 coordinate 95,020,699, forward strand.
GAATCAAGTGTATGAACATATTAGAAATACTGCATAATGTGTGTAAATAACTTTAAAGAAGCACTTAAATTAACAATTGATGTTCTTTATTATAACTTTTCCTCTGTCTGTCCCGGTATTTATTTATTTATTTATTTATCAGTTAAATGGTTGAAGAAAAATATCTGAAATCAAAAGTAGAATAAATAAAAAGGTGAATATTGAGAACTTAAACTATAAATGATAAAGTAGCATTGTTTGGTGCAATTTGGAGTATGTAGTACTTGACCTAAGTGTTTTATTTATTTTTAAAGTAAACACATACAGGAGGCAATTCTTAAGGAGGCATGGCAGATCTTTGGCTTTTGCTGACATTGTTAAAAAGTAAGGCAATGAATTTTTCATGCATTTATACTGGTGGCATCTAGTTGGGCAAAATGTATAAGAATTTTATGACTGTTAATGAATGTAAAGGATAACCAGGTGGTTAAAATTTAATTTTGGTTTTAATACTGCTTTAATAACTACAATAGAAAGATGGTACACCCAGTCATTTTTGACTAGCATCGTCTTATATGGAAAGATATTAAAAATTGAAAATTAAAAAACTGAATGTTATTTTCAAATGTGAAATACAGTAAATATTTGTTTATAAATCTTTTTACAGTTCCCCAGAAGAAGCCTAATACTAGGCGAAACGTTGGGACTTTATAAATAAAAATAACGAACTTTAAAAAGACTGTGTGCAGTAGCATTCAGTGCTCGAGCAGGCCAGAATTTTGTCGTTGGATCAGAATGTACCAGAAACCTGCCGAGCTTCACCAGATACCTTACTGAAAAATTTGTACAAGACTGGTGATTTCCCTGGGCACACAAACATTTTGCACAGAGTATCCATTGCTGTCATATCAGCTTCTCGTAGCACAGTTGCAACTTACAGCGAAGCCTCTCATTGTCCAAAGACAAGAAGGAAGAGGAGCGTCGGTGGTGCTTCCTATCTGAACGCCAAGATTGGGAATGTTGAGATTCCCTAGATCACGATCTTCAAGCGAGACCGGGTCCTTGATCATGACCTGGATGACAAGCATGTCTCCTGCGAGGAGACACGGGGAAGGGGCCGTGTACTCGGCATGGACTGGTTCCTGCCACAGAACCCTGGAGTGGCTGATATCTCGGCAGGGAGACAGTTTGGGCGGCTGGTTTATCCAGCCTCTCTTGGGAGATAGCTGAAAGAACCAGAGTCTGAGAGAGTGAGTCATCTTTGACAATGGGTTGACCGGGTCAAGAAAAATCTTGCCTAGCTGGTTGGCATACATCTTGGCTAAGAAGTTCGACGGGGTACCATGGAGCTAGCGGTCTGTCTTGAGATGCCAGAAGGATCAACCATAGCCGACTGCTCGACAGCTGTTCAGCCAGCAACAGAATTGTGGGAGCGGGAAAAGTGAGCCCATTCCCTGTCCTACAACCTGCGTTGGACCTGCCTTTTTAAATTTATCCCCTTGGGAAGGGCTCTCTCCGAGGTTCTGAAGGGACTGACACACATCCCGGGAAGTGCCTGTGAATGAAGCCCTGATACTCTCCGTTCCCCCCAGGATTTTTTAAATGTTAGCCACTGTGGCTAAAGTGACCCCAGGCTGTTTAGCCACTATGTAAAATCATGAGCCACACCACGATATATACTGCCAAATTAGTTATTCTAAACCACGTACTATGCTACTGCTAAAAATGGCATGAACAGAAGGTTTTAACCTCTGTGGCTCAGGTAACTTTAAAAATCATTAGACATTTTAGCCACATGCTAAAAACATTAGCCGGCGGCGACGTGGCGAGTGGCTAGCGGGAACAGAGATACTGGCACCCACCAGGAGCAACACAGGAGCCAAGGAAGAGACCGCTGTGGCCAGGGCTGCCTAATCAATTCAAATGCGGCAAACCATGACACAGTGACTGCCACTTCCGAAATGGCCCTGTGGGCTTCCTTGGACTGGATCGGTGAATCCCATTCATCCGGGCAGTCCAGCAGAAGGCAGGCAAAACAGTCCTTGAGAGATGAGGGTTGCAGGGACTGGCACAGGATGCAGGCATGTGGATTGTGCTGTGTTCCCAAACAGTACACGCACAAGGTGTGTAGATTGGTACATTGCATTTTCTGGTTGCAAGCAGTGCACTGCTTGAATCTGGGCCTGTTTTTTGGGGCTTTATGCTCCACGACCGAACAAAAACCGTGAACAACTAAAGAAATCTGCTAAACAAAAAAAAAACACCTGGAGACAAGGTTGATTTGGGCCTACACCATATACCGAGCTGCGAAGGAGGAGACCTGATTCTTCCAGCAAAAAGGAAGATCTGACGTCACGGGGAAGCCGAGGAGGATACCACCCAGGTGGGTGAGAGGAGCTTAGCTTGAAGATGTTATGGTGGAATTAAAAGGGAAATAAAGACTGCCACAGTATGGATAAATGCACCATATCACATCCCTAGAACTAGCTTGTCTTTGTGGAAAACACTGTACAGAGGATCTGTGACCAAAGCACGAATTCCAGAGACTCTGTGAGGAAAAGTGAAGGCTACTAGAAAAGCTGCTTTCCAAGATAAAACCTTCAGCTTATATGTCACAAGAGACTCACAGGGCTTGCGGTTGAGCATGTTCAACACAAGGCTGATATGCAGGCAACTACCAGCTTCCAGATTGGGGGGGGGGGGCCTTGTGTGTAAACTGCCCTTAAGGAACCTCTTTAAATTAAAAGCGGCAGATGAGCTAGGTAGAGGGTACTGATGGTCTCATGATATGCAGATATAGCACAAGTGGACCTTGACTGTGGAATACTGCAAGCCAGCATCAGAACGGTCCAGCAAGTATTCTAGAATCTAGTCAGATGGGCACCAAAAGGGGTCCATGCAGGTTTTGGATGACCAGTGGGAGAATCTTTTCCACTTGGCTGTGTAAGTTTTCCTGGTGAAGTTCAAACTTCTGTAGAGGTGAGCACAAGGAGGTGGTGCCAGTTCCAAAGTTCCAAGTCCATGAAAAAGTACAGAGCTTCACTCACCATTCATGTAGACAATGAGTGTATGGTCAAGCTAAGTTCATTTTGAATCCTTCATTGAGTCCTTAAGTTAAAAAAACAAACGTAGGAGGTTACCCAACACAGGCAGCACAAAAGCCTTACATTTCACCCTGCCCACTTCGGGGCTTCATCAGAGGTAAGCTAGTCCAATCAATTCCAATGTTAAATAGTAACAAACATGAGCAAATGACATTTGATTGTTCCTTTTAAAAGTATGCAACCAAACAAAACCCACACCGTTCATACATGCTTATACAGCCATTAAACACATAAACCAGTACAGTACAAATAATTCATTCCACTAGTGTAAAAAATGCAAAAAAAGAAAAAAAATTCCAATCCCAACACCTTATTTCGGGAACGTATGAGTCCCAGCATTTAATATGAATCTTCACCTGTAACAGAGAAGAACATAAAAAATCATATTGTAAATATAGTCGAATGTATTACTAATTAATGCCCATGACAAAAAAAAAAAAAGGCTATCCAAGTGAAGTCATGAAACCCTTTTTCAGTAAGATAATACATGGTGCAGAGAAACAGGTTACGCACCTGTAACAGTAGTTCTAGGAGTGGTATATGATGTTCATTCACACTTCTGGCAGCTGCAGTACCCCTTTAAGACTTGCAGGAAACATCTTCAAGCTGGCTCCTCCCACCTACCTGGGTGGTTAACTCCCTCGGCTCCACCCCATGACGCCAGATCTTGCCTGCTGGAAGCAGTGTTATGCGCCAAAGCCAGGGGAGGTTGGGTGGGTCCGTGTGGATGGAACTCCTAGAAATGGAACTTACGTACTTATCGTAATTATTGATCTTCTTGGACAGTCTCCATCACTCATTCACGCTAGTGGGATAGCGCCGGAGGTGCTAGGACCAAGCGGGAGCCTAAAATTTTCTGAAGGGTCGGCGCCGAGACAGGACCACCCTTGCACGGCTCTGTGAGACTAGCTTGTGCCTGTGTAGGCTATCTTGGCATCGACCCTCCAACCGCCTCAGTACCTTTTCGACAGAGAAGGTGCAGCGTAACTAATGAGAATAACTCATCCTGAGTTTCTGGGACTGAGAGGGCCCAGACAGCCTTTGCAAGAAAGGTCAAAGAATAATGTCCTCACAGTCTGAACCATAGGACCATGAAGACCAGGAAAGAAAACGAGTGAACCCAGGGGATGGTGGGTGGGCGTGTGAATGAGTGATGACTGTCCAAGAAGATCAATAATTACATTAAGTATGTAATTTCCATATCTTCCTGGACTAAGTCTCCATCACTCATTCACACTAATGGGAGAGTACCGAGCTAAAACCAACAACCCTGAGTAGGGTGGTAGGAGATAGGGTTCACTCAGAAAGGACAGCCAAAGACTGTCCTGCTAATAAAAGAACTGTCTTGTAAAGAGCAACTAGAACATAGTGCCTACAAGATAAGCGCTCGAGTTGTAACTCACCACTTTGCAGACGACTGCAACGGACACAAAATGAAAGTCTGCCAGGAAGCCGCAACCACTCTAGGAGACCGGTAAGAACCTGGCCTCACAATTTGGTCTAGGACCAAAATTAATAGTGTCAAAGACATGTACTAATGTACCGTAAAAGGGACCTCAGGAACTAAAAGAGTCTGAGGTAAAGTCTACTGGTTCAGTGTAGACCGGAAAGTGCAGATGGAAACCCTCACTATCAAGTATGGCTGACCTGTAAACAACAGGTCCAGGAGCACTTGAACCCTTTACTTGGTGAGCAAGGGGGTCCAGATGGGGTTAGCCCATCAAGGAGAATAGTCTCCACTTAGTCACAGGAACCTTCCTGATGGAAGGCCAAGCACGACTCAGAAGCCTCTCGTGGTGGTCTAGAAGAACCAGATCCTACCCACTGCATATTCCATAAGGAATCATCCTGCCCCTGTGTGTACAACTGTAGTAGCAGTCCCTGAACTCAGGGAAGAAAGGAAAAAGTGTACAGGGGGATGTGTCCACTGTGGAAAAAACATTCCAACAGAAAAAAACCGGCTGGATTTCTAAGGCAAACAGAGGCAGATGTGTGTTGAGGAGGGACACAGCAGGACCAAGTTAGGCCTAACCCATTTGTAGAAGTGACTGAAAGAGGCAGTGACTCAATGCGGTGAGGCACTACCCACTCTGACCTCCCTGAAGGGAGTAGGAATGGATTCTAGCTTGTTTGCTGAAAAACAAACATCATAACTCCATCACGCACTTGAAGAGGATAGCTTCGTGAGTGACTGGCATGGACCAGTGTGTAGGAACCGAAAGTGTGAATATTTGAGAAGCTACTTCAGAAAAAAGACCTACTTGACCTTCCATCAAGGAGAAAAGACCTACTTGATCTTCCATCAAGAAGGAGAAAATCGTCTGTTAAGTTAAGCAAGCAAGGAAGTGGGAACTAGAGTTCCGACTCGGTGGAGAGTCGCTTCTGCTGCTGCAACGCTCTGCTCAAGAGAAGAAAGCCTGATAAAAAGAAAGGGGAATTAACAGACTGGGCAGTCGCCTAGGTCTAGGAAATGTCTCTGAATAAGAGAAATCTCTCTTAGAGAAAGAGATGACCCATACCGCCGCTGGATCGGACTCCCCCTAGGGGAAGAAGAAGTCAGGTACTCTTTACCATACTCTGGAGATGAGCGCCTCAGGGGCTGAGGCGGAACCTGACCAGATCCAAAAGTGGGGGGATTGGGTAAATTCGGCTAGGCCCTGTGCTGTGATAAAGATTTTTTTTTTTTTTTTAGTCCCAACCTAACAAGGCTTTCAGGCTGCTATTTCGCAAGGATTGTCTTGATACAAAATGACGAAGATGTTCTCCATCTGAGTGCAGAAGGAGTCTGAGCATCCATACTGAAATCATGACTGGACTAATAATCACAGCTGGAGAGATGTTAACCTCCTGTGCCAAAGAAGCCACCAAAGGGGCACTATCACAAGGGGGCTCTATACCCCTATCAAAGGAGCGGAAAAGCCAGAGCGGCTCCCGACCATTAAATCAGAATGTTCCACAGAGTGTAACTGTCTTGACGATTGAAAAATTCTAGACGCAGAAGTGTATGGTCCACAGACGCAGTGTGAAATACTATAGTGGATCCCATTACTGAGGAACTACTGAAAAGATTTTCCATCACAGACTCTGATTGAGAGGATGTGCCCTTCAGTATATAAAATGAGTCGTGCACTGTATTACTGACCAGAAGGACAGGGAAAGACCAATCTAGATGCACTTCTACCCTAGAAGGACCTCCAAGAGAGGTCTAGGTCAGAGCCACTAGAGACTCTGCCATCAGGAAGGATGTCAAGGAGCTTGGTACCACGTAGGGAGCCGAAAATGCTGAACAGAATGAGATTCCGCTGGCACAGCAGTACAGCAGAGTTCCATCAGCAGAAAACCGCGGGATGACATAAGATCCCACATGGACTGCCACTCACTAAGATATGTGGAAAAAACAATCCGCAGAACAGGAGTTCATTCTGTGATAAACATCCCGCCACAAGTTCTGTGGAAAGGAAGTCTGAAAAGGAAAAATGTGTCACTAATTCTGCTATACAGCACCCACCAGCACCCGTGCGGCACCAGCATCACTTGTGGCACAGGAGGGCACCAAGCAGTGCTTATGCCAACCTGGGCAATACCCGATGGCAGCCGCTGCAGTACCCGCAGGCACCCCCGACACCCATGTAGCAATAGCACCCGAGGGCACCCCCAAAACCCATGACAAGAATGGCACCTGAGGGCACCAGTGGCACCCATGGGTGCCTGTGGTGCCACTCGTGGCACCCACGGGTGCCCCCGGTACCACCCATGGTACTCCTAGCACCTGTGACACCCTGGGGCCTCACGGTGCACCCGTGGCACCCACAGGTGCTCCTGGTGCCACCCATGGCACCCGCAGTGCCACTCGCAGCACCCGTGGGTGCACAACACCACCCACGGGTGCACGACACCACTCAGACACCCGCGGCACCATTGATGGCACTGACAACCAACTGTAGCAACAAGAGCACCCTTGACACCGCACAGAGCGATGGCGCCTACCCACGGCGCCGACCAAGGCACCAAGGCATGGCGCCGACCAAGGCACCGAGTCACGGTGCAGAAGGAAAATGGCAATGGAAATCCTGAGAAGGGGAGAAGGAAAAAGTTGGTGCCCGTGCCGGTCCCTGCATGGAAAAGGGAGAGGGGAGTAGGCACGAGGGGTCGACACGATGGCAAAGGCACCAAGAGGACACCTCGCCATTCGTGATCCAATCAACCCGGCTTCAGTCCAATGGCTCCAAGGCCCGGAAATCCGGAACAGAGCCAGGAAAAACTGTAAAGTCAAACCCCATGCTCCATAGGAGCAGCCCAGACGTGAAACTGCCCACCGGAGCTCCAACGAGGACAGAGGTGGAGTTCGGAGTCGAGAATGCAGCCGTTAGGAGCGGGGCCAAGAGGAACCCACCAAAGTCGGTTCAGGCCCATCGCCCTTCCTGACTAACAATCCTCGTGCAGACGTACGAACGGGCAACCTCGAGTGGCACTGATTCTTCTTCCCCCAACGAGGAAGAGGAGCTCGAGATTAAGCGGAGCTGGATCCCCGGAACTGCTAGATATGTGCTCCGGAGGACTGTCCTCCCCACCGAGCACAGGACTGTCTGTAGTAGGCCCCCCCCCCCCGTTAATTAAGGGCGGTGGACCGGACATAGCCCATCTGCCATAAAAACTTTCAAACAAAGTCCTCCTACCGTCACCGTCTAAGGACGACTCCGTTGATGGCAGGAAAATACAGGTTACTCACCTGTAACAGGAGTTCTAGGAATGGTATATGTTGTTCATCCACACTTATTGGCAGGTTCCTTGCCGCTTTAAATCTTGCCGGAAGGTCTTCAAGCTAGCTCCTCCCACCCACCCGGGTGGTAAAACTCTCGGCTCCGCCCCATGACGCCAGATCTGGCCCGCTGAAAGCTCAGGTTGTGCGTCGAAGCCGGGGAGGTCGGGTGGGTTAGTGTGGATGAACAACATATACCATTCCTAGAACTCCTGTTACAGGTGAGTAACCTGTATTTCTAGGGACATGGATATGTTGTTCATCCACACTTATTGGCAGACTCCTAGCAGTTCTCCGGGAGGAGGGAGGCAGGCGCACACCCCTACATACTTACTTGGGGAACGAGATTGAGACCGAGGCCCCAAAACCAGCATCCCGGCGTGACTCAAGGTCGATGTGGTAGTGGGAAATAAAGGTGTGTGCTGACTTCCAGGTAGCAGCCCTGCAAGATTTCCTGGATAGGGACATCCCTGGAAGCAGCCACCGATGCAGCAGTATGGCGGGTAGAATGAGCTCTTATCCCTCTGGGAGGCTCCATGCCCGCCAACCTATAGCAGAGATCTATGCAGGAGGTGGCCCACCTGCCTATCGTCACGCTTGGCTGCAGGTCTGCCAGGTGCGGCTGGCGTAGGTGACAAACAGCTGGCGAACCTCTCCCCGAATTTCAGCCGTGCGCTCCTTATAATAAGCGAGCGCCCTTCTAGGGTCCAGAGTATGGAGCCTATATTCGGCCTCCGAGGTGTGATTGGGGTAGAACACCGGCAGAGTCAACACCTGATTAAGGTGAAACTCCGACACCACCTTCGGAAGGAATTTCGGGTGGGGGCGTAGGACAACCTTGTCCCTGTGGAAGACCAGGTAAGGAGACTCGATGCTAAGCGCCTGGAGTTCTCCCATCCTTCTGGCTGACGTGATAGCCACCAAGAAGGCAGTCTTCCACGACAGGTGGGGGAGACCACACCTGTGCATTGGTTCGAATGGTTTGCCCATGAGTTTTGCCAGTATCAGCAGTAAATCCCACGGAGGTGGGGGTTCCCGCACTGGAGGGGAAATGTGATCAAGGCCTTTAAAAGCGCCCGACCACTTTTTCCTGCGCCACTGACTGCTGACGGCCCGCGCCTGGTAAGCAGAGATGGCTGCCAGGTGCACCTTAAGGGTCGTCGACCTAAGCCCTTGACTAGAAAGGGACCATAAATAGTCCAAAATGCTTGCCACAGGACACGAAAGGGTCCAACTTTTTCCCGACACCAAATGGAGAACCTCTTCCATTTGAAGGCATAGCATTTTCTGGTCGACTCCTTACGGGACGCCTCAACGACGTTGAGGACCTCGTCGGAAAGACCCAAAGCCTGGAACTCTAGCCGCTCAGGAACCAGGCCGTCAGGTGCAGGGATTGAAGGTCCGGATGGAACACCTTCCCCTGATTGACTGAGAGCAGGTCCGGGCGAGCTGGAAGCTGCCGCAGAGTCCTGGAGCTGAGACTGAGGAGATCTGGGTACCAGAACTGGCGAGGCCAGTCTGGGGCTATCAGAATCACCTGCGCCTTGTCCCTCCTCACTTTCAGCAGGACCCTGTGAATCAGGGGAACGGGGGGAAAGGCGTAAAGAGGCCGGGGTCCACACGGCCGAGAAGGCATCCCCTGCAGCGAGCCCTGCTGAGGGGGGCGGGCATGAAACAGCCTCAGCTTCGCGTTCTCCCTGGAGGCAAACAGATCCACCAGAGGTGTGCCCCAATGGGAGAACAGGTCCTGTACTATCTCCGGCAGGAGAGACCACTCGTGCGATGCAGCCCCTATCCGGCTCAGGGCATCGGCCAGGGTGTTGGAGGCTCCTGCCACATGAATGGCCAGGAGATCCGCCTCCAGGCTGCGCACTAGTGACCAGATGCGGAGAACTTCCTTGCATAAGAGCATGGAGCGCGTCCCGCCCTGGCGGTTTAGACAGTACATGGTCGGGGATTGTCCGTCTGGACCCGGACCACTTGACCCCGGAGAAACGGAGCAAAGGCGGTGAGAGCTAGGCGGACCGCACGGAGCTCCAGCAGGTTGATATGGCATCGGGACTCCAGCGAGGACCAGAGGCCGTGCACTCGGTGTTCCCCAGATGGGCACTCCAACCCATCAAAGAGGCGTGTCGTTAGAGACCCGTCGGCTCGAGGCCGGACAAGCAGGGATACCCTCCTGCAGATGGGACGGAACGTCCACCACTGGAGGCGCTTCCACATCTCCTGGGTCATCCACACACACTGGTCCAGAGGATCGCAGCGCTGTGACCACTGGCTGGCCAGTCCCACTAGGGCGCATGTGCCAGCGTGCCCAACGGACTACGCTGGTACAGGCCGCATGAGACCCAGGAGTCGCAGGAAGTCCCGGCAGGTGCGATTGCCCAACCAGAAATGATTGGGCAAAGGAGGTAAGAACCTCGGCCCTGTCCCCGGGAGCCGTGCTCTGGCTGAAGAGAGTCGAGCTCTGCCCGATGAAAATTATCACCTGCCTCGCCGAGTTCCGACTTGGCCTCGTTGACCAGGAGGCCGAGTTGAGAGCAAACCTGGAGGCCAGATCCTGGACCGCTCCACCTCCGACTTGGAGGGCTGCTATCAGCCAATCGTCCAGTGCAGGGGACACCCGGACCCTCGGCGCCGCAGGAATGCTGTACACCACTGCCATGCACTTGGTGAAGACCCTGGGAGCTGGAGAGAGACCCGAAGGGCATGGCCTGGAACTCGAAAGGATCCCTCCGCCCTGAGCGGAGGAATCTCTGATGGGAGCAGACGGATAGGGGCGTGAAAGGCGTGTCCTGAAAGTCAGAGAACAAAACCACTACGCCGTGTTCGGAGATGGCATTATCTGAGCCAGAGTGACCATTCTGAAGGTTCGAGACCTTAGGAACTTGTTCAGGTCGTGTAGGTCGAGAATGGGGCGCCAGCCCCCCGTCCGGTTCGGGACCAGGAAGTACCTGGACATGAACCCCGGTTCTGATGGGGGGGCCTCTATCTCTTTTATCACCACTTTCTGAAGGAGAAGGGCGATGTCGGCTCGACGAGCCTTCACAGAGTCTGGGGACCCCGAAGCCCCCCTTGGGGCGACGGCTCTGAAGGGTGGAACCCGTTCGAATTCCAGAGGCAAGCCTCTTCCCACCACCTCCAGAACCCAACTGTCCGTGGTAACAGCGGACCAGGCGAAAGGAAGTGCGGAGCCGTCCCCACAGGGGAACCAGAGCGGTGGCGGGGATGAGGCGACACCCCTCAGCCGTCACTGTCAGGCTTGGAGGAAGGACCGCGAGGGACCACCAGGGCCTCTTCCTCCTTGCTTCCTATTAGAGGAAGCTGACGGCTGAGCTTGGAATACCAAGGTCTAGCCTGCTGGCCCTGACGTTGTTGGGTGACATGCAGGAGCAGAGAGGCGAAAGGGCTTAGGGTTGGAGCTACGGCCCTTGTCCCTCGGGTGGACGATACCGAGTCCAAGGTGGCACTGGACTTTTCGATCCTCTGGAGGTGACCTTCCTCCCAGGGCCGAAGAGGTCAGTTCCAGGAAAGGAACATCCGTGAGCTTGTGCTGGGTATCCGAGGTGAAAGTGGATATCCTCAGCCACGCCCGCCGGCGCCAGCCTACGGCCGCCACTGACCGGGCACAAGAATCTCCAATATCCAGCGCAGTCTGGAGCTGCTGCTAGGTACTGCCCTGCCCTGGTCCCGCACCTGCTTAACTGTGGTCTGCAGGTCCGGGGAAGATAAGGACGACCTCATCCAGGGAGCCCAACAGGGCATGGGAAAATGTGCCATCAAGATGGTCGAACTGGCCTGATGAAGGCCGAGGAGGAAGCAGCATACACTTTCCAGCCCAGTGTAGTCCAGTTTCTTGGACTCTTTGTCGAGCGGTTTGTCCATGTCCTGGCATTTCGGCTCGCGAGAAAACACTGTCCGTGACCAACCCTCAGCAAGGGTGTTCGGAAAAAGCGGACAGAGGCCTGTGGGAACCGCATACTTTCTGGCCATCCTGGCCGAAGGCGCAGGACAGGAAGCCGGACGCTGCCACAATTCCAGGGCCGGGCCAACAATGGCTTCAGCCACTGGAAAGGCCTCCGTAGGAGAATCCCCTCGGTCCAGAATCTCAGTGAGGGATATTCTAGCCCGTTTGGACACGGGTTCGAGCTTCATCCCAGTGGATTCTGAGATGAGCCTGAGTAGTCCAAGGAAGGACGAAGGGCTATCGTCCATCGACTGCCCCCCAGAGGATTCCAAGTCTAGGCGCTTGGAAAACAGGGAGGAGTCGTCGTCCGACTCAGACGAATCGTTGAATAGCTGCCTAGAGCCCACGCCACCCTCCACGTGCCGAGGCTAATCGGGAGTGAGGGTGACCGACAGCCTATGGGGAAGGCCATGAGCCGGCCGCGAACTTTTTGTCGGGGCCCCGACTGTCGGTTGGCCGGAGGCGGTTCCACCGTATTAGTGGGGCAGCAGGAGTAGACCAACAACGGCCTGGAAACAGGCTCCTCTCGACCACCTGAGGTTGGCTGACCGTCCAGTGACAACCATTTATGGCGGAGAAGAGGCCTGAGCCGACTTGTTCCCAGCCAAAATTAGTTGTTGCCACGAAGATCCTCATATTTTTGGCGCAACCGCGAAGCCTCCCTAAATCCGAGGAGGAGGAAGATGAGGAAGAAGCGTGACGCCGCTTACCATGATGCCGAGACCGAGACCGCCTGTGTTGGCGGGCAGGCTAGACCGCGAAGATGTCGAACCGAGAATCTTGGCAAGGCCGAGGTCGGCGTGGCCGAGGGAGCCAAGGATGGCAATCCCCTCGGTTCGGCTGACAAATCGCGGCTGGGAACCAGAGGAACAGATGAGCCGGCGGTATCCACAATCTCGCCGGGGGAACCGGGAGGAGGGAATTCGGCTTCTCCAGCCGACAACCCGTCTAACGGGTGAGAAAAATCTCGACCACGTCGTGAGGAGTCTCGGTCACCTGGCTGGCCGAGGGGCACCGTGAAGCCAGTGGCGGCTTGAAACCCGACCCGAAGTCGACTGTCGACAAGGGAGGAGATCTTTCCCGCTCCCAGAGGCGTCGGCGATGGGACTTACCCTTACTTTTCTTCGACCGATGAAAGCGGTCCAGAAGAAGTTGGACCCTCGCCTTTGGTCGAGGAGGGTCAAACAAAGCTCCTTAAAGAAGCGAATAGGAGGACCCAGCGAGGCGGAGCCAGATACCGCGGCGAGGCGTAGCGGCATGGGCACTTCCTCCTCTCGAGGCGATCATCTGCTCAAGTTGTTCTCACGGAGGCCAGCCCCGCCGAACTTACCGCCAATCCAGACCTCCTTGGATTTGACTCGGAAATCTCCTTCGGGCGCCCAAGTTGGAGGCAGACAGCGCGATCCTCAGGGCCGCGGACCGAGAAAGATGAGCACAGTTCGCAGGCCTGCGGGTGCGTGCACCTGGCCTGAGCAGTGGCCTTGCGTTGGAGTGTGGATCCGTCCGAGACATCTTCTGCCCGCAAAGGCATCTCCGAAACCGAGTCACGGTTTGTCCATCGCCAGCACGAGAAGACCGAAGTGGTAAAAGGTTTTGAAAATTTTTTAAAGTCGAGAAGAATTAGGCCCCAAAGCTTAATCGCAGGCGTGGGAGGGAACCTGAGCTTCAAGCGGTAAGGAAGATCTGGGCGTCATGGGGCGGGCGCGAGTTTACCACCCGGGTGGGTGGGAGGAGCTAACTTGAAGACCTTCCGGCAAGATTTAAGCGGCAAGGAACCTGCCAATAAGGTGTGGATGGACAACATATCCATGTCCTAGAAATACAGGTTACTCACCTGCTAACTTGGAGTTCTAGGAATGGTATGTGTTGTTCATCCTGTCTGTGAAACATCCATACCGCTTTAAGCCGAATCTTCAACTAACTCTCCACCCACCCGGTGGTAAAACCTCAGCCACGCCTCAGATGCCAGATCCGCTGGAAGCTCAGGTGTCGCAGCGGCAGGGGAGGTCGGGTGGGTCGTGTGGATGAACAACATATACCATTCCTAGAACTCCTGTTACAGGTGAGTAACCTGTATTTCTAGGAGACATGGATATGTTGTTCATCCACACTGTCTAAGCAGACTCCTAGCAGTTCTCCGGGAGGAGGGAGGCCGCGCACACACCCCTAGCAGGAATAGAGACTGGAGACTGAGGCCCCAAAACCAGCATCCGGGTGACTCCAAGGTCGATGTGGTAATGGGTGATGAAGGTGTGCTGACTTCCAGGTAGCAGCCCTGCAGATATCCTGGATAAGGGACGTCCCTGGAAGCAGCCACCGATGCAGCAGTATGGCGGGTAGAATGAGCTCTTATCCTCTGGGAGCTCCATGCCCCAAACATAGCAGAGATCTATGCAGGAGGTGACCCACCTGCTTGTCAATCGCTGGCTGCAGGTCTGCCAGGTGCGGCTTCAGCGTGGAGTGACAAACAGCTGGCGAATCTCTCCAATTTCAGCCGTGCACTCCTTATAATAAGTGGCGCCCTCTAGGGTCCAAGTATGGAGCCTGTATTCGACCTCCAGAGTGTGACTGAGGGTAAAACACCCGGCAGAGTCAGCACCTGGTTGAGGTGAAACTCCTACACCACCTTCGGAAGGAATTTCGGGTGGGGGCGCAGGACAACCTTGTCCCTGTGGAAGACCAGGTAAGGAGACTCGATGCAGAGCGCCTGGAGTTCTCCCATCCTTCTGGCTGACGTGATAGCCACCAAGAAGGCGGTCTTCTACGACAGGTGAGAGAGTTCACACCTGTGCATTGGTTCGAATGGCTTGCCCATGAGCTTTGCCAGTACCAGCAGTAAATCCCACGGAGGTGGAGGTTCTCGCACCGGAGGGGAAATGTGATCAAGGCCTTTGAAAAAGCGACAGACAACCTTCTCCTGCGCCACCGACTGCTCCCGGCCAGCGCTCGGTAAGCAGAGATGGCTGCCAGGTGCACCCTTGGGTCGTCGACCTAAGCCCTTTGACTAGAAAGGACCATAAACAGTCAAGATGCTTGCCAAAGGACAGGAGGAAGGGTCCAAGCCCTTGCCTGACACCAAATGGAAAATCTCTTCCATTTGAAGGCATAGCATTTCCTGAGTCGACTCCTTACGGGACGCCTCAACTACATTGAGGACCTCGTCAGGGAAAGACCCAAGGCCTGGAACTCTGGCAGCTCAGGAACCAGGCCGTCAGGTGCAGGGATTGAAGGTCCGGATGGAACACCATCCCCTGATTGACTGAAAGCAGGTCCGGGCGAGCTGGAAGCTGCCTCGGGAGCCTGGAGCTGAGGCTGAGGAGATCTGGGTACCAGAACTGGCGGGGCCAGGCTGGGGCTATCAGAATCACCTGTGCCTTGTCCCTCCTTGCTTTGAGAAGCACGTTGTGAATCGAGGGAAACGGGGGGAAGGCGTAGAAGAGGCCAGGGGTCACCCGGCCTCAGAGAGGCATCCTGCAGCGAGCCCTGCTGAGGGTGGGCATGAAACAGCCTCAACCCGGCGTTCTCCTGAGGCAAACAGGTCCACCTGAGGTGTGCCCCAATGGGAGAACAGATCTTGTACACCACCACAGGAGAGACCACAATGAGATGCAGCCCCTATCCGGCTCAGGCACCGCCAAGGTGTTGGAGGCTCCTGCCACATGAATAACTAGGAGATCCGCCTCCAGGCTGCGCCGCGAGTGACCAAATGCGACTTCCTGCATAGAAGCATGGAGCAGCCCCGCCCTGGCGGATTTAGGTAGTACATGAGTACGTGGTATTGTCCGTCTGGACTCGGACCACTTGACCCCGGAGAAACGGAGCAAAGGCGGTGAGAGCTAGGTGGACCGCTCGGAGCTCCAGCAGGTTGATGTGGCATCGGGACTCCTGCGGGGACCAGAGGCCGTGCGCTCGGTGTTCCCCCAGATGGGCACCCCAACCCATCAGAGAGGCATTGGTCGATAGAGACCGTCGGCTCGGGGCGGACAAGCGGGATGCCCTCCTGCAGATGAGATGGGCGGTCCACCACCGGGCGTTCCATCTCTAGGTCACCATCACTAGCTGGTCCAATGGATCGCAGCATTGTGACCACTGGCTGGCCAATCCCACTGAAGGGCGCATGTGCCAGCATGCCCAACGGACGCACGCTGGTACAGGCCGCCATGAGACCCAGGGCGCAGGAGTCCCGGGCAGTGCGCGGTGCCCAACCAGAAATGATTGGGCAAGGAGGAAGAACCTCGGCCCTGTCCGCCGGGAGCCGTGCTCTGGCTCGAGAGAGTCGAGCTCTGCCCGATAAACAGAATCACCTGCTTCGACTCGAGTTCCGACTTGGCCTCGTTGATGAGAGGCCGACGAGAGCAAACCTGGAGGCCAGATCTGGACGCTCACCTCCCTGTCTGGAGGGCTGCTATCAACCAATCGACCAGGTAAGGTACACGGACCCCTCGGCGCCACAGAAAGCTGTCACCACTGCAATGTATTTGGTGAAGACCCTGGGAGCTGAAGACAGGCCGAAGGAGCATGGCTCGAGGAACTTTCAGAGGGACCCCTCCGGCTTTCAGCGAAGGAATCTCGATGTGACGGACGGATGGGGCGTGAAAAACGCGTCCTGCAGGTCAGAGCAGAACCACCACGCCGTGTTCCAGGATGGTATTATCTGAGCCAAGAGTGACCATCCTGAAGGTTCGAGATAGGAACTTGTTCAGATCGTGAAGGTCGAGAATGAGGCGTCAGCCCCGTCCGTTCGGAACCAGGAAGTACCTGGACACAAACCCTGGGTCTGAGGGAGGGTCCGCCACCTCCTGATCACCTCCTTTTGGAGGAGGAAGCGATGTCGGCCCGATGAGCCGACAGTGAAGCTGCGGACCCGAGGCCCCGGAGTGCAGCAGCTCTGAAGGCGGGGCCTGCTCGGGCCTAGAGCCGGGTTCCACCACCTCAGTACCCACCTGTCTGTGGTAATAACGGACCAGGCGGAAAGGAAGTGCGGGCCGTCCCCACAGAGGAACCTGGGGTGAGGTGGCCGGGGTTGGGGCGACACCCTCAGCCCGTCATGGGCAAGCTTGGAGGAGGAACCAGCCGAGGACCTCCTGGAGCCTTTACCTCCCTGCTTCCTGTTGGGAGAGCTCAGGGCAGTTCGGGATGCCAAGCCGAGCCTACTAGCCCCTGGCGTTGCTGGGCGGGCCTTGTAGCGCAGAAGGAGCGAAAGGAGCTTAGAGCTGTGGGTTTGCGGCCTTTGTCCTTCTGAGCGGAAGAGGCCGAGTCAAGGTAGCATTGGACTTCTTGATTCTCTGCAGGTGACCTTCCACCCCAGGGCCGCGAGGTCAGTCCCCAAGAAGGAACATCCGCCAACTTGTGCTGGGTATCCGAGTAAAGGTGGATATCCTCAGCCAAGCTCGACTGACCTTGCATAGCCACTGCGGCCGCCACAGAACCTGGCACATGGTCCCCAATGTCTAAAGCAGTCTGGAGCTGCTGCGGCCACTGCCCTGCCTGGTCCCGCACCTGCCTGACCATGGTCTGCAGATCCAGCGGGAAGATGAGGGCTGACCTCATCCAGGGAGCCAACAGGGCATGAGAAAAATGTGCCATGAGGGCCGGCCGAGACTGGCCTGGCGAAAACAGAGGAAGGGGCAGCAGCATAGACTTTTAGCCGGCATAGTCCAATTTCTTGGACTCCTTGTCGGGAGGGTTTGTCCACATCCCTAGCGTTCCCGGCACGCGGAGAAAGCGCTGTCGTCAACCCTCCGCCGGGGGTGTTCCAAAACCGGATAGGGAACCGGTAGGGACCGCACTTTCCTGGCCATCCTGGCCAAAGGCGCAGGACAGGAAGCAGGGCGCTGCCAGAGCTCAAGACCGGACCCACTGTGGCCTCGGCCACGGAAGAGGCCTCCGTGGGAGATCCTCGGTCCAGAATCTCCGTGAGGATACCTGGCCTGTTTAGAACGGGTTTGAGCTTCATCCCAGTGGACTCCGAGATGAGCGAAGCAATCCTAGGAAGGACAAGGGCTATCGTCCACCGACTGTCCTCCTGAGGACTCCCAAGTCCACTCGCTTGGAGAAAAGGGAGGAATCATCCTCGGACTCGGAAGAGTCCTCAAAGAGCTGCCTCGGGCCTGAGCCACCCTCCACCTGCCGAGGTCTATCGGGAGTGAGGTGACAGACAACCTATGGGGCAGTCCCGAGCCGACCGAGAATTTTTGGTCGGAGCCCCAACTAACGGCTGTGGAGGCGGAGGTTCCACCAGAATCGGTGGGGCAGCTGGAATTGGCCGAACAACCGGCCTGGGAACAGGCTCCTCGGCTAGAACGAGGGGTTGTTTGACCGCTCGGTGACACACATTGATGGCGGGGAAGACGACGCGCCGGCTTATTCCCGGTCAGAAGGGGCTGTTGCCACATGAGTTCCTCATACCTCCGACGCAACTTGCGCCGAAGCCTCTCCTTGTCCGAGGAGGAGGAAGAGGACGAGCGTCGACGCCGCTTGCCGCGGTGCTGAGACCGAGACCGCCTATGACAGCGGGATCGGCTGGACCGTGAAGACGTCCGAGACCGAGAACCTCGGCTAGGCCGAGGACGGTGCGGGGAGGTGTCGAGGGGAAGCGGCACTCCCCTCGGTTCGGACGATTCAACCGAAGTCTCCGGAACCGGAGGCACAGCCGAGCCGACGGGATCCTCAACTCCCACCGGGGAACCGAGGAGGGGATTCTCGGCTTCTCCAGTCGACAACCGTCCAGCGGTGAGAAAATTTCCGACGCGTACGGCCGAGTCTCGGTCAACTGGCCTGGCGGAACACCGTGAAACCAGTGGCGAGCAGGGTCGACCGAAGTCGACGGCCGACAACTCGGGAGAGGGATCTTTCCGCTCCCAAGAGCGTCGACGGTGAGACTTACCCTTGTCTCTCTTTTTGGACCGAGAAAAAGGTCCAGAAGAATTTGGACCCTCACCTTTTGTCGAGAGGGTCAGACAAAGCTCCTTAAAAGAAGCCGAATAAGAGGCACCGAGAGATAGCGGGACAAATGTCGCAGCCGAGGTAGAAGCGGCGCGCCGCCTCCTCTTAAAGGCGATCATCTGCTCGAGCTGATCCGCCGAGCCTGCCGCCCATCGGACACCGCCGACTGGGCCTCTTATGACAATCGAATATCTCTTCTGGGGCGCCCCAGTTGTAAGCGGGCAGCACGGTCTTCGAGGCGTGGGCGAAAAGGAAGAGCACAGGTCGCTAGGCCTGCGGGTGCGTACTCAAGGCCCAAGCAATGCGCCATGCGTGGAGTGCAGATCCGTCCGAGACATTTTCTGACCAGGGGCATCTCCGGAAACCGGGAGTCGATTTGTCCATCGCAGCCGCGAGGGAGAGAAGACCGAAGTCTTTTTAGCAAAAACTTTTCAATTTCGAAAATTCGAAGAATTAGGAACCAGTCTTATACGCAGAGCGTTAAGGAGGGAACCTGAGCTTCCAAGCGGTAAGGAAGATCTGGCGTCATGGGGCGGAGCCGAGAGTTTTACCACCCGGGTGGGTGGGAGGAGCCAGCTTGAAGACCTTCCGGCAAGATTTAAAGCGGCAAGGATACCTGCCAGACAGTGTGGATGAACAACATATCCATGTCCCTAGAAGAATTTCTTTTTCTTCTTCTTCATAATCTTCTTCTTGTACGTAAAATAAGAAATTACTACTAAAAATATTAAATTAAACGTTAAAAGCTGCTGTCGTATAGACAAAAACTTAGACTTCGGCAGGCGAGCGACGTCGACTTCCAAGCGCACTTGACGGCGGAGGAAAAGGAACTGAGGCGGTTGGAGGGTCGATGCCGAGATAGCCTACACAGGCGCAAGCTAGTCTCGCGGTGTCATGTTATGTGTGGTCCTGTCTCGGTGCCGACCCTTTAGAAAATTTTAGGCTCCCGCTTGGTCCTAGCGCCTCCGGCGCTATCCCACAAGTGTGAATGAGTGATGAAGACTTAGTCCAGGAAGATCTACTTTTACAGGTGAGTAACCTGTTTTTTCTAGGAACGTGGATATGATGTTCTACCCACACTTCTGACAGACTCCTAGCAGTTCTGCGGGAGGAGGGAGGCAAGGCGCACACCCCCTACTTAGGGAACAGAGATTAGAGAACTGAGGCCCCAAAACCAGCATCCCGGCATGACTCGAGGTCAATGTTGTAATGGGAAATGAAGATGTGTGCTGACCTCCAGGTAGCAGCCCTGCACATTTCCTGGATAGGGCATCCCTGGAAGCCGCCACCAAGGCAGCGGGTGGAATGAGCTCTTAGCCCTCTGGGAGGCACTCCTACCCGCCAACCTATAGCAGAGGTTGATGCAGGATACAATCCACTTGCCAATCATCCGCTTAGCTGCCAGTCTCCCAGGTGCGACTTCAGTGTAGGTGACAAATAGCTGGCGAACCTCTCCCCGAATTCCAGTCATGCGCGCCTTATAGTAGGCAAGTCCTTGCCGCAGGTCCAAAGTATGGAGCTGTGCTCGGCCTCTGAGGTGTGATTGGTGAAGTACACCAGGAGATTAATCACCTAGCTAAAGTGAAACTCCAACACAACCTTTGCGAGGAACTTCGGGTTGGGATGGAGGACAACCTTGTCCCTGTGGAAGATCAGGTAAGGAGACTCCACTGAAAGCACCTGGAGCTCACTGATCTTTCTGGCTGATGTGATAGCCACCAGGATGGTGGTCTTTCACGACAGGTGAGACATGCCACACCTGTGCATCGGTTCGAATGGCGTGCCCATGAGCTTTGCCAAAACCAGCAAGTCCCACAGTGGAGGTGGTGATTCATGCACTGGAGGGGAAATGTGGTCAAGGCCTTTGAAAAAGCACCATATCACCTTCTCCTGTGCCACAGAATGCTGACTAGCCCACATCCAGTAAGCGGAGATGGCTGCCAGATTCACCTTAAGGATTGTCGACCGGAGGCCCGACAGACAGGGATCACAGGTAGTCAAGGATGCTAGCCACCGGCAGGACAAGGGGTCCAGCCTCTTGCCCTGGAACCAAATGAAGAACCTCTTCCACTTGAAGGCATAGCATTTCCTGGTCGACTCCTTCCGAGATGCCTCCACAAGAGTGAGGACATCGTCGGAGAGACCCAAAATCTGAAACTCTAGCCGCTCAGGAATCAGGCTGTCAGGTGCAGGGACTGAAATTCCAGATGGAGTACCTTCCCCTGATTGATGGAGAGCAGGTCCGGGCAGAGAGAGCTATGCCTTGGGAGCCTGCTGCTGAGGCTGAGGAGATTGGGGTACTAGAACTGGTGGGGTCAGTCTGGCACCACTAGGACGCCTGTGCCTTGTCTCTCCTGGCCTTGAGCAACACTTTGTGAATCAAGGGAAGGCACTGAAGAGGCCCGGGCTCCAGGTCTGGAGAAGCACCCCACAGCATTCCCTGCTGTGGGAAGCTCTAAAAAACTCAGCTTTGCGTTCTCCCTGGAGGCGAACAGGTCCACCTGAGGGGTGCCCTACTGGGAGAACAGACTGTGTACTACCTCTGGGTGGAGAGAGACCAATCGTGAGAAACCTCGCCCACATGTCTGAGTGTCCACCATCTGGTTGGAGGCCCCTGCCATATGGATGGCTAGGAGATCGGCCTCCATACTGTGCATGATAGTCCACACGTGGAGAGCTTCCTTGCACAGTGGCGGGGAGTGCGTCCCACCCGATTTGTTGACATAGTACACGGTTGTGGTGTTGTCCATCTGGACCACCTGACCCCAGAGGTACGGAACGAATGCAGTCAGTGCCAGCTGAACTGATCGGAGCCCCAGCAGGTTGATGTTGACTCCTCGGGGGTCCAGAGCCCATGGTCTCTATGTTCCCCCAGGTGGGCACCCCAGCCCATGACAGGCATCGGTAGTCAGGATGACGGTCGGCTCTGGGTGGAGAAACGGGATCCCTTCCCGCAGATGCTCTGGGACTAACCACCACTGGAGGGCGTCCCACATCTGTAAGGTCACACTAACCAGCTGGTCGAATTGACCCCTACGCTGAGACCACTGGCTGGCCAGCTCCCACTGCAGGGAGCACATTCTCCAGCAGGCCCGTTGGACCACGCTGGTGCAGGCCACCATGTAACTCAGCAGGCACAGGAAGTCCCAGGCAGGGTGCAATTGCCCAACCTGAAATTATCAGGCAAAGGAGGAGAAAGCCTCCACCCTGTCTGCCGGGAGCCAGGCTCTGGCTCTGCAAGAGTTGACCTCCGCCCCGATGAAGTGGATCACCTGCGAAGGTATGAGTTCCAACCTGACCTCATTGACCAGGAGGCCAAGCTTAACGCAGGCCTGGAGGGCTAGGTCCCTGGACCGCTCCACCTCCTGCCTGGAGGGACCTGCTATCAGCCAGTCATCCAGGTAGAGGTAAGCCTGGACCCCTCAGTGCCTCAGGTCAGCTGCGACCACTGCATTGCACTTGGTGAAGACCCTGGGGGAAGAGGAAGGGCTGAATGGCATGGCCTAGAACTCGTAGAGGGTTCCCTTGGCTCGGAAGTGGAGGAAACTTTGGTGTGACGGATGGATCGGGACGTGGAAGAACGCGTTCTGAAGATCCAGGGAGCAAAACCACATGTCCTGCTCTAGAGATGGTATGATCCGAGACAGAGTCACCATCCTGAAGGTGCGCGACCTAAGAAACTTGTTCAGGTCGTGCAGCTCTAGAATAGTTTGCCAGCCCCCCATCCACTTTGGCACCAGAAAATACCTGGAGACAAGCCCTGGGTGTTCCGGAGGATCTGCGACAGGAACCGTCTACCTCTTAGCGGAGGCGCTCGACTAGGTCATCTCTGAGAGCTGACCGAATGTCAGCGGATACCAAATCCTCCCATGGAGCGCGGGCTCGGCAAGGAGAGTACTCCTTGAATTCAAGAGGCAGACCCTGACCCAACACATGAGAACCCACCAGTATGTGGTGACAGCAGTCCAGGAAGAAAGGAAGTGGTGGAGCAGCCCCCCCACAGGAGGACCCAGAGGAAGTGTGATGGGCATGAGGGAGGTATTCTTCATTCCATCACTGGGCAGGCTGGGAGGAAGAGGAGGGTCTGGCTGAGGAGCCACCGGAGTCTCTCCCCTCAGGCTTACGGACAACTGAGGCCACTGACTTCGGCTGAAGTCACCAGACCATGGTCTGCTGACCAGGCTGGGGTTGGGCTGGTTTGGCTGCAGGAGTAGAGGTGGATTGAAAGGGCTTCCTTTTCTGCTGCTGCTTGGAGCCCTTGGGGTCCTTTTGGGCAGATGTCACGAAGTCCAAGGTACACTGGACTTCTCGATGTGGGTGAGGTTGCCCTTGACCCCGGGTATGAACAAGTCGGTTCCCAGGAAAGGAACACCTGCCAGCTTGTGCTGAGTGCCAGCCGTGAAGGTTGAGATCCTCAGCCAATCCCTGCAGCGCATGGCCACTGCAGCTGCCACGGAGCGGGCACAGGAGTCCCCAATGTCGATGGCTGTCTGGAGCTGCTGCTTAGCTACAGCCCAGCCCTGTTTGACCTTGGTCTGGAGGTCCGCCGGCAGATGAGGAAGCACCTCCACGGTGCTTAGCAGGGCATGGGAGAAGTGGGCCATAAGGAGGGCCAAGCTCGCCTGGCAAAAAGGCAGCATAGACCTTTTTAGCTGCGTGGTCCAATTTCTAGGACTCTGTCAGGTGGCTGGCTTGTAGACATCCCCAGTGTTCCTGAAGTGCTAAACACAGAATCAACCACCAGCCCCTCGGCCGAGGGGTGTTCTGTGAATCCCAAGAGGGAACTGGTAGGTACTGCATACTCGTAGGCCATCTGGGAAGAGGGTGCAGGGCAGGAAGCAGGGTGCTGCCAAAGCTCCAGGGCAGAGCCAAAAATAGCCTCTGCCACCAGGAAGGCCTCCGTAGGTGTATCTCCCCAGTTGAGGATCTTGGTTAACGGGTAATGAGCCCGTTTCTGGACGGGCTCCATTTTCATACCTATGGAATCTGAGATGAGGCGGAGAAGGCCCATAAAGGAGAAAGGGCCTGTGTCCGTCGAGAGATCTCCCACCGATTCCATGCCGACTGGACGGGAGTGCAAGGAGGAACCCTCCGACAATGAGGTCTCGTTAAAGAGGGGTCCACCACCCGAGTCAACACTAACTCTCTGCGGACAGTCAGGGGTGACTGTGACTGACAGCTGATGGGGAAGTCCCTTGGTCGGAGTGCCGGTCGGCGTCTCTTTAAGCGGTTCCTCCACCAGAACTGGTGGGGACACCGGGGTCAGCTGAGCCAGGACTGTCTTGGTTGGTTCCTTAGGCAGAGAAGGTGTCAGCCTGCTGGACAAAAGCCACGTGATGGCTGGCATAGTAGCTGGAGACGGCTTCACGCCGGTGAGCACCAGCTGTTGCCATATGAGATCCTTGTAGCGTCGATGCAACTTGCGCTGAAGTTTCGAGGATGAAGAGTAGCGGTGGCTTTGCTTCTTGACCCACGGGAAGAAAACCGAGACCTCGACCGCCCGGGGGGTTTGGAGGGAGTCTTGGTTGTTGACAAGAGGCAGCGTGTCAGAAGACTGATCTGTCCCAATGGTCTGAGTCAGGACCGGAGTCCTGGATAAGGAAGTGTCCGCCTCTTCAATCGACAACTGGTAGACCGGTTTGAGAAAAAATCTCGGCCACAATATCAACCAGTGTCTCGACCAACTGGCCTGACAGGGTTATGTGGAGCTGGAGGCCTGGGCCGAGGATTCGACCGAAGTTGGATCTGGAGAAGGGCGGGAATCTGAAGCTTTCGATCAAGAGTGCTCCCGATCCCGTGAACGTCAATGAGACCATTTTTTGGACCCTTTTTTCGACTTGGATTTGTGCCTGGAGGGTCCCTGACTGAGGGTCGGCAAGGAATGGCACAGTTCTTTGAAGGATCCCGTGATAATCAAACCCAGCTGGAGTCGCATGAAGGCAGCTGCCAAAGAGGAGTGGGAAGCGGCCTGGGCCGCTGCCTCCTCAAATGCCACAAGCTGATCAGAAGACACTGCAGCCGCAGAGACCACCCAATGGGCAGCCGTAGATTTGACCAGTGGGTTCTTTTCACTCGGTCGGCCTAACTTGAGTTGGGTGAGACAGTCCTCCAGAATGGCAGGATGGAAAGTTCAACAAATGTCGCAGGTCTGGGGATCGTGCTCGTGCCCCAGGCAATAGACGCACGTGGCATGTGGATCCATTCGGGACATCTTCTGCCTGCAAGGGCACCGATGGAATCCAGGAGTGGACTTGTCATCCATCGAGGTCGTGATCGATCTTCGAGCTGAAGACAAAAAGCATTAAACTTTTTAGGAAGTAAATCCATAGATTTATTCACAAGGGCCTACTCAGCATAAGAGTGTTGAGGAGGGGAACCTGCTTCTTCCAATGGAAAGGAATATCTGGCATCATGAGGCAGAGCCAAAGGAGTTACCACTCGGGTAGGTGAGAGGAGCCAGCTTGAAGACATTTCCAGCAAGTCTCAAAGGGAAAGGCAACTACCAGAAGTGTAGATAGTTCATCATATCCACGTCCCTAGAAAATATTTTACTACGGGCTAAGCCATTACATTACGGCAAAGAGCTGTGGGGGGGCTAAGGTTTGAGGACCAATGACCCTATTAAAATGCACAGCAGTATGTTTTGTTTTTAAAATCTTAGTACACTTACTAGTAATATAACCCCACGAAAGCTGGCAAGGGTAATTTGTTTAAAATAATCACTACCAGCCTGTTCATATACATAACACAAGGGCACTGGGGTTCTAGTGTGCCATAAAATGTGCTGTCAAAGGGATTATTTTTTATTCTGTGGGAATGGTCTAAGTTCTAATTTACCATTCAGTCCCAGTTTTTCAAGTCCCTGAACCGAAATATCCATTCTTGTTCTTTTCATTAAATGCGTTACGAAAATCACCACTGCGGATGTCCCCTACCACATGCTCAATACCTACTATTGTCACTTTATGCTTGGACTTCTTGTTCACCAATTTTCTGTGGGCTGCCATGGCATATTCACAGTTTTCATTTTTAAACACCTTGCAAATGTTTATTAATCCTAGTACTAAAATATCTTTTTGTCTTCCCCACATAGTAGCTACCACATGAACATGATAGAAGATATACTACTTCTTCCATGTTGCATGTAATCTCTCCTCTTATTTTCTCGGGGGTCCCTGTTCAGTGATTCAAAAATTCTGTTCCCTTAGTTACCATATGGCATACCTTGCATCTACTACAGGGCTTGCAACCCCATTTTTCCCGTGCCTGGTTTCTGTCATATCGGTAATAGCTCTGCACTAGCTTGTCACTTAGGTTAGGAGCTCTCCTGCAGGAAATTCTAATTGGATTCTTTAAAAACAATTCTGTCTTGTCCCTCATAATACAGTCAGATTCCTTTTCATTATCTCCGCGAGTTCCCTAGCTCCTCCCCCATAAGTTGTCATGCAGGTAAGGTGGGGTTCACTATCCAACGGTTGCTGGTGATTTTTTGGTATCAACAAGTCATCACGATTCATACGGTCTACCACACTTCTGGATATGGAAATTATGTCTCTACCGTAATTCTTGATCTTCTTGGAGGAAATTGTCACCATTCATTCACACTAATGGGACTACACCGGAGGTGCTAGGACCCAGCAGGAGCCAAAAATCTTCAGGAGGGCCAGTGCTGAAGTAGGACAGCGCATACACGGCACCGTCAGGCTGGCTCACGCCTGTATGGGCTATCTCGGCATCAACCCTCCAACCACCTCAGTTCCTTTTTGACCAAGGAGATGCAGCATAAACTAACCTAGGAAATACCTAACCTAATCCGGACATAAGATAGCCCGGATGACCCGGGTAAGAGGGTCAAGCTCATCAACGTCTTCACAGCCCAAGCCAACGAGGGAGTATAGATCAGAAGCAGGATGAGTAAGCTTGGGGGATGGTGGTGGGTGTGTGAATGAATGGTGAAGACTCTGTCCAAGAAGATCAAGAATTACGGTAGATATGTAATTTCCATATTTTCCTGGACTAAAAGTCTTCACCATTCATTCACACTAATGGGAGAGTACCAAGATAAAAAACAATCCCCCCCCCCCAACCGAGTAGGGTGGCAGGAGACAGAGCTCACTGAGGACAGGAGTCTATTAAGGATTGTCCTGCCAAAGGAAGTGTGCTGTCCGGCATTGACATCTGGAGCATAGTGCTTCACAAAGGTGTGCACCGAGCTCCAAGTAGCCACTTGCAAACATCGGCCATGGGTACATTACATGCAAATTTTTGCCACGGATGCTGCAACTGCTCTGGTAGAGCGGGCGTAAACCCAACCTTCCAACTTGGCCTGCACCATCGAGTATCAGTGACGAAGACATGCCAACCATGCAGAAATGCATCTAATGGCAACAGGCTGACCCAGCCAGCCATGCCAAAAGATATGAAAAGTTGCTTGGATTTGCGAATCTCTTAGTTCTGTCAATGT
The DNA here is from genome assembly GCA_016271365.2 of Neoceratodus forsteri. Classification (NCBI taxonomy): domain Eukaryota; kingdom Metazoa; phylum Chordata; order Ceratodontiformes; family Ceratodontidae; genus Neoceratodus; species Neoceratodus forsteri. The sequence continues at coordinate 95,047,917 of CM057451.1, forward strand.
AGAATCGCAGAACCTTCTTGACATCTAGAGAGTGAAGGGTGCATCCCCTTTCATTCTGGAAGTTGTCAAAATAAGAGGGAAGAACCAGGGGCTGGTTAAGGTGAAATTCTGAGACTATTTTGGGTAGGAATTTAGGGTGAGTATGAAGTACCACCTTGTCCTTGTGAAAGACAGTATAGGGAGGGTATGCAACCAAGGTATGAATTTCAGAAACTCTGCGAGCGGAAGTAACGGCCACTAAGAATGCAGTCTTCCACGTTAGAAACTTCAAGTCACAGGCGGCTAGAGGCTCAAAGGTTACGAGTGAGCATATCTAGCAAGAGGTTGATATCCCACCCGGCCACTGGTTCCCTGACTGTGGGTCTCGTGTGTAGGATGCCTTTAAGGAATTTCTTGACTAGCGGTAACTGAGCCAGTGACACGTTCTGCACTGGCTCATGGTAGGTGGAAATCGTGCAGAGGTGTACCTTCACTGTCGAATACTGCAGTCGAGAGGCCTAAGAGGTAATCCAACACTACTCGGTGGGCAACAAGATGTGTCCAGCGTGGACTTTGCACTCGGCACTCTTCCCGTTCGCTCCGGAGTCCCTCAGGGCTCCATCCTGGGTCCAATACTTTTTAGTCTCTACCTCAATACCCTCCCCAGCTCATGTACCGTAAAATGCTCCTCTACGCTGACGATGCAGTCCTCATTGCCTCACATCCCAATCCCACCTCCCTCCAATTATCCCTCCAGCAAGCTTACAACCAAACCAAAAGGTGGTTCGGCAACCGCAGACTGGTCATTAACCTAAAGAAAACCAAATCAATGATCTTCTCCCACCACCAAAATAAAGCTAAAAATACCCCCCTCTTGATTATCCCCAGCACTCTGCACCCGCTAGAACAAGTGGCCACATACAACTACCTAGGCATCACGTTCGATATTGCCCTCTCCTTCCACACCTACATTAATGCCCTGTCAGCTGCCATTAACTCTTGTATTGGCCTGCTATACCGGCACTGGGACTGCCTGCCTCAGGTTGCCCTTAGGCTGGCCATCACCCCCTCAGTCTTGTCCCTCGTGGACTATGGCTTGCCCATCTACGCCACAGCTGACAACACTGCCCTCTCCAAAATCCAACTCTCCATCAATAAGGCCTGTAGGCTCCTGACCGGTGCCCCCAGCCGCACTCACACCTGCCTTCTCTATACTACCACCAATCTGCTCAACTTTGAGGAGCTACTGCTCTACCAGACCTGCCTCTCGCTAAGAAATCACTGCTAGGACTCTCCCACTCGGGCCACCACCCTACAGCAGTCATCGTCCGTCACCACCCGTAGCTCTGTGAAGGCCACTTTCAAGGTGCCCAGAACCAAGACCCTCTTGCCCAGAGATCCTTCCTCTACGAGCCCCACCTGGTTCAATTCCTCCTAGCTGCATCTCCAACTTGCCAAAATTGGCTCCTTCAGAACTGCCCTTCGAACCATATCTTTAATACCAGCTGTTGTAGGTGTAACTAACCTGTTGTAACCTGTTGTACCACCATACCTTGCCCTAGCTAGACAACGTCCACTGGACAACCTCCCCCCTCCCCAGACCCACTCCTTCCTGCTAGCTCAAACAGGGATGTAACCCGTTGTCTTCTCTGAGGACCTACTATATCCATGAGTGTAACTCACAATTTTGTAACACTATGTAACCTAAGTAACATACAAACTTCTACATTATGTAACCTAAGTGTATCTATGTTAAATGTTCCTTTTACTGCACCTGTAATGTTATCCTCAGTTTTAATCTGCACTGTAATAACTGTCTTGATGTCTGCCCCCCATGCGACAAGGTGCCTTTGTAAATGAGTCTCTGACTCAAACATTGTAAACCCGATTTGTAATGGATAAATAAGAATAAATAAATGGAAAAATCGCTTCCACTAGCAATGCAAGATTTCCTAGTGGAGAGCTTACACTCCGCTAAGAGGATTTCCGAGACCTTTTGAGAGACCTCAGACCCACATACTTCTGTCTCCTCAGGGGCCAGGCATGAAGATGAAGGGAGCACAGATTGGGATGGACCAGGAGTCCCTGTGTCAAGAGGTCTGTCAAAGGAGAAGCTGCCTCGGATGGGGGAAGACTTCTGACAACTTGTGGATAACTGGAAACCATACCTGATGAGGCCAATGTGGGGTGATGAGGATCATCCTGCCCCCCCTGTGCCTCCAGCTTGAGCAGCACCCTCTGAACTAAAGGAAGAAAAAGAAATGCATACAGAAAGTGTCTTGTTCACCACAGTTTGAATGCATCCTGACAGAAAGCATCAGGTTCTGGATTTTTGGAGCAGAATAGAGGCAGTTTGCATTGAAAGAGGATGCAAAAAGGTCCAGGTCTGGACTGCCCTGCTCGTCGAATAGCAATTTCACACTGCTGGAGCGAGCGAGCGACTATTGGAGGGAACCCACCTCTGGCCTGCTGATGTGATCCGCTAGGTCACTCTGAATTCCAGGCAGGTAGACTGCCTGAATTAGGGTACTGTGCTCAAGACATCACTCCCACCCCGATGGCCTCCCTGCATAGAGGGTAGGAGCACGATCCACCCTGCTTGTTGATGTAATACATCACAGCTTTACTGTCCGTCTCAAGGAGAATTACCTTGTGGTAGAGGATATCCTTGAGGGCTCGGAAACATATAGGACAGCTCTATTCTCCAAGACATTTATGTGTAGATGAGTCTCCTCCTGGTGTCTTGACAGTGAGCTCCCCACTGATCAGAGATGCATCTGTGGTGATGGTGACCTGACATTTCAGTGAGGCAAAGGGTAGACCTTGTGGAAGCCTGTCTTCCTGTGTCCACCATGCAAGTGATCTTATCAGGGATTCCATCACTTTTAACCTTAAGGACTGTGGGTGCATGGTCGGAGACCACTGTGTGCCTAGCATCCACTGTGTGGTCCTCATGTGGAACTAGCCAGAGGCACTTATAAAAATCGGCAAGGCCCAGCATCTGCAGCATGGACTGGGCTCGTACAAGGTTACTCTCTGTGAGGAATGAGCCATTCGGAAAAGTCGGTCCCCCTGATGCCCGGGAGGGCTCCTCTCTAGGAGGTGGGCGGGGCCTTTAAAGAGAAGCTCAGAGGCTTGAAGCTGTGATTTTAGTAGGGTTGGCAGTACCCTCATGGAAGCGTCATGTATGTCCAGGGATGTGAACCAGTCGTGCTGCTGGACAGGATGTAGGACAGTCCCTACGGAGACCATCCTGCCCTGAACAAAGACCTAATCTGTTTCCGAGGTTGAGAACAATACGCATACCGCCTCTTCTCTTAGTGACCAGAAGACTACGAAGAAGGCCTTGAATCTCTGAAGTGAAAAGGTCTGACCGTGGAGCGGGAGACTGTGCTGCTGCTTGGGAGGACAGACGGGGGAGTCTCAGATATGTTGTGGGAGGACAGACGGGGGAGTCTCAGATATGTTGATGGAGTACCCCTTCCAGAATATCTGGAGGACCCACTTGTCTATTGTCATAGACTGCCATTGGCTGTACAGAGTCAGACAACATCTCATTGCAGGGTGAAGTTCCACCTCAGGCAGTTAAGATGGGACTCGGACTAATGTATCAGAGAGTGGCACTTGGTGCTTTCGGGCCCTGTGCCTTGTGCTGCATTTTCTTCGCGACTGAAGGGGTTGAACTCTGTTCAGGTCCCTTGGTCCCCACCTCGAAGGACTGCTTGTTGCAAAACTGACGGTTCCAGCCTCTTTGAGGGACAGAAGGAGCTGGTCCGGCTGTTTTGAAGGCAGTCCTGGTTTTTAAGTGACCTCTACAGCATGCTTTACTTGAGTGCTGAAGAGGTGAGAATCATTGGAAAATCCTGATGTTCCAAGTCAGAAGAGTCGCCTGACACAGATCCCAGGGGTAGCTGCATTGGAGGCAGAGTCGTAGGCCTCCACAGAGCTTTGCTGCAGTGACTGCTCGTTTCCACAAGGTGTCAGTCTTGCAAGGTTCCCTATTGATAGGATGATCTGTGGACCCCTGAGGGAGAAGAGCCTCATCGTTTTCTGCTTGGAGAACCACAGCAACCGCAAAGGGTTGCGATGCTAAAAAGGGTCTCTCCCTGGGAGGAACTTTGAAGGAATCAGATCTGGCCTTTCCCACACCACGTGTGACAAGACGTCAAGGAGGGTGGGGAGAGGGCATAATGTTCTTTGCACATGGTGAAGCTCGAGATGCAAAATCTCCCCTGGGTCTACATCAGAGGTCTGCAGAGCCTGGGCAGAACCCATGTCCTAAGGAGAGACTGAACGACATGGCTTCAACCAGGGTTCACTTGGGACAAGTAGTTCACATCCAGGCTGTAAAACAAGTAATCTCACCACTGTCAGAATGATGAGGTCCAGATCAGACTAGTCATGCTCCACATCCACCCCATAAAAACAGGAAATGCCCCAGCAAGGGATCGACCGGAGGGTACCTGGGTCTAGAAATGAGCCTGGCCACCAAGACCCTGACACCGCACCAAGAGACAATGCGAAGTCGACGGCACCGCATGCAGCACCAAAGTCGACGGTACCACATGCAGCACCAAAGCTGACGGCACCACACACGGCACTGAAGTCGATGGCAACGCATGCGGCACTGAAGTCGATGGCACCGCACGCGGCACCAAAGCCGGATGCAGCACCGAAGTCAACACCGTTGGACGCAGCACCAACACCGACGGCGCCATGAACGGCATTGGAGCACATGGCGCCAGACGTGGCACCAGACAGGCTTCGCCACACACAGCACTGAGGACTCCGATGCCGCAACAGCACCAAGGGACCCAGAGCTGGCCATTCCTGGAAGGAGGTGGAGGAGAGGTACCGGTGCCGGCCCCTGTGGGGAAGAGGAAGGTGAGTAGGCAAATGGGATCAGCATAGACAGCGTCGGCACCGAAGAAGGCACCGAATGCACATTCTGGACTGAAAACCCTGGCTGTGGCCCAACGTTGCCAAAGCTCAAAGGCCTTGGCACCGGAACAACCAGCAAGGACAAACAAACCAACGCTGAATCCACCGCTGTACAAAGTTGCCCAGAAATAAAACTGTCCACTGGAACGCCCCCAAGGGACAGAGATGGGCCCTGGAGATGAGAGTCCAGGTTGTTAAGAGCCCAAGCCACTGTGAAACCCGGAGGGCTCTCATCTACTGGAGACTCCCTGACAGACATAACAGACAGCAGCCTCGAGGGGTACCATTTCTTCCTCTTCCGAAGGGCAGAGGAAGAGATAGAGGTCAAACGGCGCCGGGTTCCGAACCTGGATCGAGAATGGGCCCGTTTCTTTTTGTCTACGGGAGGACTGTCCTCCTTCCCGGACACCGGACTGCCTGTGGTCTGATCCCCTCTCCGGAGAGGGTGGCGGACTGGACATAGCCCCGCTGCCGGAGCAGCCTTCTGAATAAGAATCCCTAACATCGCTGAGACTGTCCATGGTTGACTCTGTCGATGGGCAGGGCTGAGAGAAAATCTTTATTTTTTTTTTAAACAATAAACATGAAAAGCATTTAAAATTAACGAACTGAACAACTTAAAGCTGCTGTTGTATAGATGAGAAGGTGGGACTCCTGGTGGGCAAGCGTCGTCATCACTGAAGCGCACTCAGAGGCGGGAGAAACGGAACTGAGGCAGTTGACGGGTCGACGCCAAGACAGCTCATACAGGCATCAGCCAGCCTCGAGGTGTCACGCATGCACAGTCCTACCTTGGCGCTGGCCCTCCTGAAGATTTTTGGCTCTGGCTGGGTCCTAGCACCTCTGGCATAGTCCTATTAGTGTGAATTCCGTATTACATGTCTCGGGTGGCAGCTTGTGGTTAAAAGTAGGGTGTTGCAGTTAAGTCGTTTTTTTATAAAGATTGGTGACTATATTGCTATCACCATACTTAATGATATTAAGGTCAAGGTAATGGACCGAGTTTTTATTTGCAGATACCTTCACGTTTATGTTTGGATTACTCGATTCCAAAAAGCTGACAAAGCCATGTGACCTTAATATTATTACGGGTGGTGATGGCAGTATAGTCACCTATCTTTATTAAAAACGACTGACTGCAACACACTTTTAGCAACAAACTGCTACCTGAGACATGTAATACGCAATTTGCTGAAAGGGCATTTTATAAGACTAAAAATAAACTGTGGGAATGATGATTTGTACACTTCAAGATCTAAACAGTTGTGGCTGTTAATACCACTCCACCTCTCATTCCGATCACGCTGCCTGAATTATCCCTAATTGAACTTCCCTATGTTCCCCCTAACTGCTCTTCCCTGCCTGCTCCTGCCTCCTTATTCACTGCTCTCCCCTCCTCTCTTTCCCTTCCCTGTCTATGTGTATTTTGGGCTCCCTGCCTTCCCCTCTCCAAATATCGCTACCCTATTACTACTTGGCTTGACAAAGTCCCCATGACTGCCACTTCTACAGTATGTTACCTATACATTCTATGACCCAGTAATCCTCTACAGTGTTAGGCCATCCTAGTTGCATGGCGCCTTCTTCGGTGCTGTCAACTCCGTGCTCTGGTGTTTATCCCCTTACATGGCTGTGGTGCAAGGGTCCACACCGATGCCTCTATCTCCTGCCATTTTTCCCCCTTTTTACCCCAAATCGCAGTTTTCTGACCTCTGAGACACTCTTGGCACATGAGCCCTGTCAGCGCCGTGCTGGGGCTCTGTCGGCGCCGTCGCAGCGTGTCAGCGCGTGTACTGTCCCAGCGCTGTGTGCGGCTCCGCTTCGGCAGGTGCCTCCCACCTTGTTCTCAGCACTGTTTTCTTCTTCGGCGCTGGGAGCTGGTGCGGCGCCGACTGGTCTTCGGGGGTTTTCCACTCCGATTCTTTCTTCTTCTGTTCTTTCTCTGGATTTTCACTCCTTTCCTGTCTATGCAGTGCCCCCTGGACTGTCAGGAGATGATTCCGAGCCTGACCCAGATCTTCGCCTGGGTGATGATGTTGATGATACTGCCCTTGGAGCAGGGATCAACCCTTCTGCATAGCCTGTGGTGGAAGACCTCTCCTTTAAGTCTCTGCTCAAAAACTGAAACACTGCTCTTTCTCTCCAAGCTTCAGAAATTGATCCTGGGAAGCTTTTGCGACTCCATTATCTTCATGTCCCTGAGATCCCTATGGATTTAACCCCTCTGGTACAGCCCTCTTTTGAGACCCTCTCACAGATGGTATGGAAGAATCCGGCTCTCATTCCTTCCGTGGCTAAGTCCATCGATAGGAAGTATGCTCCTCCCAAGGATCATCCTATTTTGGCCTCACAAGCCTTTGCTGATGCCACTGTGATCTTGGCAGAGAATGATAAGGCTGTCCTTCCTCAAGGATCTATGGCCCGACCAATAAACAAAGAATCTCGTAAGACAGACACCTTAGGTAAGGAGTCTTTGCTGGGGATGCGCACTGCCAGCTACCAGGGCTATTTTTCTCAATATGAGTATGTACTTTGGCATTCCCTCAAAGAAATGGTGCAAGCTCTGCCCAAATCGGAAGCTAGCTCAGAGTTGCTTCACACCATAACTGGGGGTATCGAATCCAATAACCCAACAGGTTAAAGCTGTAATGGATGCTTTTGATACCGCCTCCTGGGAGGCAGCGGCTGGCATCTGCACACGCCATCACTCTTGGCTACATACTTCGGGCTTCATGAATGACGCCCAGCAGCAGGTTATGGCCTTACCCTTTGATGGTATGTATCTGTTCGGGACTCAGGTGGAGCAAGCTCTGGAGGCCACGCAGAAGACTAGGTCTGCCATTAAGATGGTTAGACCTACACCCACTCCCTTCAGAGGAGGTGTGAACAAGCGTCAGTTTCACAACCGTCAGTCCTTTCGGGGCAGAGGCAGGGGACGTTTTAACAAAAACCACAGCCATCATCCACAAAAGAAAGCACAGCAGGAGGCACAGAGCCCTAAAGCGCCCAGTGCCACCTTCTGAGTTTCTGGCCCAGGTCCCACTTCAGCTGTCCGAGGGGGACTACTCTTCAGCGGTGGGAGGACATCTGACTCAGTTCTATAATTAGTGTAAATCTATAACATCAGACAAATGAGTCCTCCGGATAATCCACGAGGGGTACTCTCTCAATCTTTCGGAAACCCCTTCGGATCATTCTCCTAAACGACAGCCCAGGCTGTTGGCAGTACAGTCAGACCTTCTTGCTTCCGAGGTACAAGGCCTTCTGAAAAACAGGGCAGTAGAAATAGTTCTGCTGGATCAACGAAACACAGGTTTCTACTCCCATTACTTTCTGGTTCCAAAGAAAACTGGTGGCATGCGCCCCATTTTGGATCTCAGAAAACTAAACAAGTTCCTTCACAAGGAGAAGTTCAAGATGATATCACTAGGTACCCTGCTACCTTTGCTTCATCAACATGATTGGCTAGCCTCCCTGGACATGCAGGATGCCTACCAACATATTCTCATACACCCAAAGCACCACAAATACCTAAGGTTTGTGGAACTGGGTCAACACTATCAGTTCAGAGTCCTGTCCTTTAGGCTATTCTCAGCGCCTCCAGTTTTTACAAAGTGCTGTACAATTGTCGCGGTGCACCTCAGGAAAATCGGAATACAACTATTTCCACATCTGGATGACTGGCTCCTAACAAGTCCCTCCAGGCAAGAGACTCTGGAGGCCATGGCTACGGCCTCTGACTTCCTCACGTTCTATGGGAGTCCTGCTGAATCTCAAGTCACAGTTGCAGCCCTCCCAGAAGCTCGTCTTCACAGGAACTCTTCTGGACACCTCCTGTGTGAAGGCTTTTCTTCTGGAGGACAGAAGGAGCGATATCCCACAGATGGCCCAATACATCAGAGAACGCAGCTCGGTTCGTGCTATCTCGATGCAACGGATGCTGGGCCTCATGGCATCCTCGGTGTTCACCGTACCCTTAGCTCATCTCCACATGAGAACCTCCCAGTGGATGCTCAGTACTCAGTGGTCCCCAACCACTCACCCTCAGTTCTTTCTCATCAAGGTGACGGAACCTCTTGACGAGGTCGCTCGCCTGGTGATCTCAGGAGGACAATCTTCTGGAAGGATATCCCTTTGCCCCTCTGGATTATCAGATCTCAATTACAATGGACACGTCCCTGATGGGTTGGGAAGCCCACTGCCAGAATCTCCACATCCAGGGTACGTGGACTCAGGACGAGTCCCAACTCCACAAAAACGTCCTGGAAATGAGAGCCGTACTCTATGCAGTCCGAGCCTTGAAGGACATACTCTGTCACAAGAACATTCTCCTTCAAATGCACAACAAAGCAGTGATGTACTACATCAACAATCAGGGCAGTGCACGCTCTTACCCATTATGCAGGGAAGCAATGAGTGTGGGGGAGTGGTGCCTGGAACACAAGGCTTTGATTCAGGCAGTTTACCTGCCAGGAGTGCAAAACGAGCTGGCAGACCATCTCAGCAGAACAGAGACAGATCCTCATGAGTGGTCTCTCGACTCAACTATCATTCAGTCACTCTTCAAAGAGTGAGGAACTCCAGACCTGGACCTTTTTGCATCCCCACTCAATGCAAAACTGCCTCTCTTCTGCTCCAGAAATCCAGGACCTGGCATTTTTTGTCAGAATGCATTCAGGCTGCGGTGGACAAGAAGCTTTCTATATGCCTTTTCACTCCTCCCCCTAATTCAGAGGGTACTTCTCAAATTGGAGTCTCAAGGAGGCAGAATGATTCTCATTGCCCCCTTAAGATGCTTCCCCTTCAGACGAACCTTCTGACCCAGGATCCCGTGGTCCATCCCAACCTGAGGTCGCTTCATCTTCACGCTTGGCTCCTGAAGAGACAGAGGTGAATAGGTTCAATGTTTCTCGTGGAGTTTCAGATATTCTTTTGGCTGTGCGTAAGCCGGCCGCTAGAAAAACCTACTCGGCCAAATGGAAGCGTTTCTCTATCTGGTGTGCAGAATCCTCTTGGAACCCTTTTTCCTGCCCACCGAATAAGAGTATCTTTTAGACCTCTCAAATTCAGGTCTTCAGTACTCCACAGTCAAAGTTTATCTTTGCGCCAATTCGGCACATCATGAGCTGGTACTTTCCACGTCACTGGCTCAGTTGCCTGTGGTTAAGAGGTTTCTTAGAGGTATTCTGCATGCATACTAGACCTCCTATCAGACATCCAGTCGCAGCCTGGGACATTAAGCTTGTGCTAGACATGCTCACCTGTAAACCTTTTCGAGCCACTAGTTACTTGCGATTTGAAGTTCCTCTCTTGGAAAATGGCCTTCCTAGTGGCCATTACTTCAGCCAGTAGAGTTTCCAAAATATATGTACTGGTCACAGACCCCCCTGTACACTGTATTTCACAAGGACAAAGTAGTTCTTAGGACTCATCCTAAGTTTCTCCCTAAGGTTGTCTCAGAATTCCATCTAAACCAACCTTTGGTCCTTCCTACCTACTTCGTGAACTTCCAGAATGAAGGGAGTGTACACTTGATTCTCTGGATGTTAAGAGAGCATTGTGGTTCTATCTAGATAGAACAAAAAATTCTCAAGGCTCAACAACTATTTGTTTCCTTCAGCGAGACCCGGTTGGGTCAACCTGTCATTATCAAATGTATTTCAGCATGGCTGGTGGTTTGCCTTCGCCACTGCTATTCCATGGCACAGGTCAAGCTGGAAGGCAGAGTGTACGCTCACTCTACCAGAGCAGTCGCGGCATCTCTGGCGGAAATCCGCAATGTGCCCATCGCAGATATTTGCAATGTGGCCACTTGCAGCTCCTTGCATACTTTCGTTAAGCAGTACGCCTTGGATGTCCATGCCAGATGACATCTGTCGTTTGGCAGGACCATTCTTAACAGACTTCTGTCCTAAGTATGTGAGATCCGTATCTCCTGCCGCCTGTCTCGGGGGTTTATTTAGCTTGGTACTCTCCCATTAGCGTGAATGAGTGGTGAAGACTTTATGTCCAGGAAGATATGGAAATTACGTACCTACCATAATTCTTGATCTTCTTGGACGAAGTCTCCACTACTCAGTCATACGCCCACCCACCATCCCCCGTGCTCACTCCCTGTTTTTGGTCTTCACTCCCTCAATGGCTGAGCTGTAAAGACTTTATTGTTGACCCTTCTTACATGGGTCATTCGGACTATCTTATGTCTGATTTTTAGTTTAGTCCTTCTAAGTTAGTTACGCTGCACCTCCTTGGAAAAATGGTACTGAGGCGGTTGGAGGGTTGACGCCGAGAAAGTCATTACCGCACGAGCCAAGGCTCATGGTGTCAATCCTTGTGGCTCCATCTCAGGCGCTGGCCCTCTTGAAAAAGTTTGCTCCCACTGGGTCCTAGTGCCTCCGGCGAACTCCCAGTAGTGTGAATGAGTGGTGGAGACTCCGTCCAAGAAGATAAAGAACTACAGTAGGTACATAATTTCCATTTTGCATGTTGTAATTACCTCTGATACTCCACGCATTTGTATTATACCATTTCTTATTCTATTCAATTTTTGTTATATATTCTTTCCTCCTCAACTGTATTTTATTTACCTACTACACACTGCTGTATACTGCACTTTCTTTGTCTTGAATCTTACTAGTCTGTTGCCACGTTGTGATGTCTGCATTTCTATATTTACTGCATCCTTTTACACTCCTGCTGTATTTGCACTGTTTTGTTTGTACCATGTATTGTTAACTTTATGTATTTTTGATGTAGAGCCTTTGTAAATGAGTCCCTGACTCAAAGGTTTGTAATTCAGAGATTTCAAAAATAAATAAATAATGAACTAACAGGACGATTATGAAAATGACAATATACTGACAGAGATATTGTTGCATTTAGAAGTGTGGTTGACAAGAAAAAATTACTCACCTTAGTAATGTTGTTTCTTCTAATGGAGTCTTGCTATATTATAGACATTAGCAGTTTGATCCAGCTCTAGAACTGCCCCGGAGTGAAATGGTTAAAACCATTCCAAAATAGAATTTTGACACGAGAGCAGCTCTATCTGTGTCATTTCAAACTTGAACTGTCAGATCTTCTGAGCCAAACTCACTAAGGTCTGTGTGGAAGCTGTAACCTACACTAGCCAAATGGCTACCTAAATAATAACAACCATTGATGGTCCCAACACCCAAGACTCAAGTCAGGGGACCAAAATACTAACACCATTCTAATAATATGAAAATGGAACATAAGTATAATAAAACACACACACGCGTACACATACACACCCAAAGTCCCAAAGGGGACAAAATGCTAAAAGAACATAAAGTAGTACCCACACTAAGTTCCCGCACCCACCAAGTAGAGGTTCTGAGAGGGGCAGGTTGGGGAGGTCTATAAGATAGCAAGACTCCATTAGAAGAAACAACATTACTAAGGTGAGTAATTTTTCTTCAAACAACATGAAGTCTTGCTATATTATAGCATTAGCAGAATACACAGCAGTACCTCCATGGAGGAGGGGCAGAACCTACTTAGGAATAGGCTCTGAAGAACAGCTGTGCCAAGCCAGATCTCTCCTGGCCTGGACATCCAGGGAGTAATGCTTGGTAAGTGTGTACCGTTTTCCAAGTAGCAGCCTGGCAAATCTCTAATAAAGGGATATCTCTGGCAGCAGCTAGAGAGCCCAGCTGTACCCCTGGTAGAATGAGCCCCTCAAACCCGGGGGCTCTGCCCACTTCTGATAACAAAATTGGATACAAGAGACAATCCACCTGGCTATTGATCTCTTAGTGGCAGGTTTGCCTTTCCCAACTTCACCATAGGTAAGGAAAAGTTGGAGGATTGAACCTGTGACCTTTAGTGCAGCTCTATATAATAACTAAGAGCTCTCTTAACATCCAGGCTGTGCAACCTCCTCTCACCCGAAGAGGGTGATCAGTGAAAAATACTGGAAGGAGACAGATTGATTAAGATGGAAATCTGAAACCACCTTAGGCAAAACTTCCTATTAGTCCTAAGGACTACCTTATCCCTGTGGAAAGAAATAAAGTCAGTCTCCACTGACAAGGCTTGCAATTCACTTATCGTCTGGCAGAAGTGATAACCACTAAAACAGTTTTCCAAGTTAGGTACTTAAGCTCTGCAGAAGACAGAGGTTCAAGGGGTTGCATTAACTGGGCAATGCAAACATTAAGGTCCCAAGCAGGGCGGTTCGAAAGGAGGATTAGAATGGAGTAATCCATAAAAAACTTGGAAAACACAGGATGAGAGGAAAGAGGGATGACTTTCCTGCTGACACAAAAGCAGACACAGCTGCGAAATGAACTCTCAGGGTAGCTGGTCTGAGACCCAAGGAATTAAGATGTACCATGTAATCTAACAAAATGGGCAATTCAGCAGATTCTGGGGAAATATTTTTCCCAGCACACCAAATGGAAAACCTTTTCCATTTAGAAAGGAAAATTACGTACCTACCGTAATTCTTGATCTTCTCTTGTATCTTCACCATTCATTACTTCCTGGGTGTAAGCGGAGGCACCACGCCAAAGGCTTTTTTAAAAGTCTAGCTAACTTGACACCGCCCTCGAGAGTGACGTCATCGTCATCTGCGGCGGCCGTTAGTAGCGACAAGCTCCTCCTCCAACTCAGTTCTGGCAGGCGGAGAGGCAAAGAGAAAGCAGAGAATATAGATAGCGAGGCAAGATAGCCAAGGATAGCAAAGCAAGGAAGAATGAACTGAAAAGAAATAAGCCGATGGAGGAAGGACAGAGGAGATGAGAGTATCCTAGCCTAGGACTGCAGGCCCTCATTACCTGGGCGACTCTGGGAGGAGAGATAAGAAAGAGAAATGAGAAGAAGAAGAAAGAAGAAAGAGAGAGAGATGGGATGTTGAAAGGACCAGAATGCTTGAGCATAGTTAGCTTACAGCTGAAGGCTAGGTAAGGGAAGCAAGAATCCCCGGAGATAGAGCTGAAGAGAAGGTTCACCGAACCCGCTAGACAGACCAGGAGGGCATAGTCCTCATCTTTCAACATGCCATTGTTCTTGATACCTACCTCGGGCTCTGGCTGTGGAAGGCCTTAAACTGGAGGGAACCAGGAGGAGAATAAAACCCAGGCAGCATGAGCGCTGCTCAGGGGTTTAGAAATGGAAAATGTAAGCCTTTCAGGCGTCTTAAGATGAAATGGGACTCAGACTGACTGGCCAAGGCAGGCCAAGGCTTAAAGAGCTGGGATCGGATATGGTCAGCACTGCTCTTCTGCAAAAATTGTCAGGAGGACATTTAAAAGGAAAAACCTCTAAGCTAGCGAGAAGGATAGCCTACCTTCTCATTGCCTTCCTGTTTATTTTCCCTTTTTTTTTTTTAGGTAAAATGTTTTTAGACTAGATGCATGACCCGATACCAAGATGCCTATAAAAGTCGAAGAAGTTCCTCAGCATTTAATATTTAATTTTTTTTTTTGCAAAGAAAAAGGATTAGGCGTGCCAGTTCCTCTGCTCTGCAAGGCAAGAATAGAGGGGCAGTTTTGATTTCAGGGCAACTATCTGGAAAGCGGAATTGCAGGATCAAATCTGAATAGCCTGAGCCAGGCAAAAAACCCCAGAGGTATCTTGCCAGAAGAATGGCAAGAGATAGTTGTGCAGTTTGATCGCCAATGCAATCCACGAGATGGCCCATGAATCTTAGAGTAAGTAATTTTCTGGAAAAATTAGAACCCCCAAAAGAAAGATTTTTTTTGGAAAAATTAAGGAATTTCCTATATTTTGAAAAAAAATTTTTTTTTTTTTTTATATGCAGAGAAGGAAGGAGACGGAGGTGGAGAAGCCACAGGAAGAGGCCACTGAGGGGATGGTGGGAGGGTGTAAGTAATGAATGGTGAAGATACAAGAAGATCAAGAATTACGGTGAGTGCGTAATTTTCCTATCTTCCTTGTCAATCTTCACCATTCATTCTTCCTGAGTGATACAAACTCCTCTTCCTCTGGAGGGAAGAGGCCATACCCTGAGGGAACAAGACCCCAGCCTTCTGTTGGTGAGAAACAGGAGGAAGACCTGGCTTATTCAGAGCCTAAGTGGGAGAAGAGCTAGAGGTGCCTCCCGAGGGGCGAGGAGGCGGATGGAGCCCTAAAAGTCTCCTAGCTCTGGATGAGAAAAGAAGGTCCCCAGGCGGGAGCGCATCACCCCACGCCGGGCCAGGGTAACAACCTGGAAAGCGAAGCCATGCCGTCCGCCTGATGCAGATCGCTGTCCCATAAACCTGGAAGCCACCTCATTGGCGTCATAAAAGCATACTAGCTGGTGTCTTGCCAGCTCCAGGCCTACATGGAGAGGGCACGCTTGTCTGGTTTGCTCCGTGTCAGGCATAGATGCCAGCAGCTGGGACATCATCGACCACAGATGCGGTTGTAGGCAGCGTGGTGAGCCTGATGTGATGCAATACAAGCACTGCATGCGAGAAGAAGAACACTCTCCGCCCCACGGTCCGAACTGGAGAAGTCCGAATCCGGTGGGCGGTCGCGCCAGGCAACAGCGCCCAGAAGGTATCAGGTATACCAAACCTGAGGGCCGGGTTGGGAAGGAACCTAAGAGACTCAGAGGGCACAATACCTATGTTGGCAGTCCGCGAGGCTGGAGAAAAGCGGCAGGGAACTGCCAGGATCGGATAGAACCTCCTGGAAGGATAGCCAGGAAGGTACCACCAGATGCTGGGCACTGAATTCACCAAGGAATCACGGCGTCTCCCGTTCGGTTGTCTCTCCGAGCGTAGGAAATCGGAGATCCCTCACCATCCTCGAGAGAAACGCTGATATTCTGTGAAATCAGCATCGGAGGACAGATGAGCAGGGGGTTCCTCTCCCTCAGAGGAGGGAGACGAGGATGATGGGGAACTGGAATGTCCAGAGGATTCCTGCGGCGGTGGGGAGAGTCGAAAGACCCGCTCATGCATATGTCTAACATATGAGGGGAAGGCCGCTGCAAGAACCCTGAACTGCTCCCAGGATAAGCGGACCGTGGGACCGACATGGCCGGAGGCGCGGGGTGGTGAAGGCAGAGAGAGATGGGAGAGGGCACCTCCCGAGGAGGCAACTGCTCTCTGCGAGGGCTCTGGAATCCGGGAAGGAGCCCTAGTAGGAGAGGATCCCGGATATCAAACCAGGCCCAGAGAGCAGGAACCCTGGGGAAGCGGAGCCTGGAAGAGCCCTGGGGAGAAACTCCCCTGTGGCACGCCGGGACTGCATGGATCCAGAAGGGCAGTCCGCACTGCATCGAGAGGACACCCTAGAGCCCTGGGGGAGGGGTGGGAGCTCTGCACTACAGCTTCTGGCCACCCCTGGGTGACCAAGGAAGACCGGGCAGCAGGCCACCTCCCTCAACCCCTCCGGTTCGAGGGCCCTCCTCCTTGACTGCAAGCGTCCCTCTGTCCCAGAGGAGGCAACAGCACCCTGGGGGCAGCTGTCACCGGGCCTCCAGAGGGCCTCCCCTCCGTCACCCCTCGTCTGCCCCGGGGCCCTCGCCACCCAGCCGAGGAACCCTCAGGAGGCGGCGGCAAGGGGACAGAGGAGGGCCCGCTACGCCGCCTGGTACCCCTAGCCACCGAGGACCCAGATTCCGAAGAATGGGGGTGCCAGGATGGAGTCCACATCAGAGTCATCGTCCTCCGAGGAGGGCCGAGACCAGCAGGACCTCGATGCTGTGCCACCCCAGGGGTCCCGAGGCCGCGGGGCGTGAGCGGCCCGGTACCAGCAGCGGCGCGCTTGCCCCCGCGCCGGCAGCAGGAAGGCCTAACCCCCCAGCGGCTCCGGCAGGCCAGCACCGCCGGGGAAGGCGGCGCGCGCCCGGCGGCGTCCCGGAGGCGGACCGGCACCGTCGGCCGGCGCCGCCATATCCATCGGCACCACGAGCGCGCAGAGGCCAAAAGCGGCACCGCTCGATCACCGGCACCGTGAGCGGCGCCAGGATCAACGGCGAAGCGGCGTCGAGGTCCACAAGCCAGGCCCAACAGGCGAGGGCCTCGACACGGGGAGCCTGCACCTCGAAGAGGTGACTGCGAGGCGGTGTCGGTCGCTATCCGGGAGGACCACGGCGCTCCCGACCACCAGCGGAAAGCCTCCCCTCGGAGAAGGCGAGGAGACCCTCCTCCTCGGACCGTATAGGCCGGGAGGGGCCCGAGGATGGGCCTAGAGACCTTACCTGGGCCCCTTGGTGACGTTCGTCCCCAGTGTCGGCGGGTCTTGCCGAGCTTGAGCACGCGGACTTCTAGGACACGGCGGTCCATGGAGAAACAGGCGCGACTGAATCCATGTCATGGTTGGGTCCCAGGCATGAAGGCAACGCCATGCCGTCCGAGACGGAGAAATGCCGCCGCAGGAGCACCGGCGCATAGGGGCACGACCGTCTTAGAAAAACGTTCGCTCCAGAACCCGGACATAACCCTGAAATAAACAAAGGTTAAACACAGTGGAGAAATACACCGGTGCACGTACAAAGAAAAGGAACAGTCTTACCGTGGCGTCGAGTGTAGAAAGGAGAGTCGGCCCAATCGCGCACAGCAGAGCTACATGAACAGGTGCTGCCTCGACGCCGGAGAAACAGAACTGAGTTGGAGGAGGAGTGAAGTGCTACTGTGGCCGCCCTCGCGCATGCGTAGCGTCACTCTCGAGGGCCGTCTCACTAGAACTTTAAAAAAAAAAAAGCTCCCCGTGGCGGTGCGCCAGCCCGCTTACACCTGGAAGCAATGAATGGTGAAGATTGACAAGGAAGATCTATAAGTAGCCCTAGTGGAAGGCTTTCTGGAAGCCTTTAGGATCTCAAGAACACCACTGAGAGGTGTAAAATCAGCAACTCTAACTCCTCAAGAGCCAGACCTTGAGGTTGAGGATTGAGGTCCAGATACCAAACCCTTCCCTGGGCACAAGTCAACAGATTGTGATTCCTGGGGAGGCACAGGGAAGATGGACTGTCAGAGACAGAAGGAGTGGGTACCAGGGCTGCTTGGCCCAATCCGGGGCAATCAGAATCACCCTGCAAGGCTGAGATCTGATTTTGACTAGTACTTTGAATAGAGAGGGAAGCAGAGAACTTCCTCCCAATCCAGAAGAAGGGCATCCAGGGAACCAAGCCAGCACTGGAGGCCTGCAACAGAACAGAGGAAGTTTGTGATTGTCTGGGGCTGCAAAAGATCTATCTGAGGGATGCCCCACCTGGCAAAACTATCCCCAGCACTTGAGGATCCAGGGACCATTTGTGATGGCCCCGGAAATCCTGCTGAGGGCATCCGCTGAGACAATTGTCCTTCCCTGGAAGATGAACTGCTATGAGGGAAGTGTTCGGGGAATAGGCCAGAGACCACAACTTCATTGCCTCGGTGCACAAGGCCGAAGACCCAGTGCCCCTGTTTGTTGATGTACCACATTGTTGTGGTGTTGTCTGTTCTGACTTGTATCACCTTATCGTGGACAGATGCAGAAAAAGCTTGAAGAGCTAAAAGACAGCTCTGAGTTCCAGCAATTGATGTGGAGCAGAGATTCCTGGGGGACCAAACTCCTGAGTGGAAAGGTCGCCCATGTGGGCTCCCAACCCAAGGGAAGCATCTGTAGTGAGAGTCAAGTCGTGAGAAGGGAAATAAAGGGAACCCGCTCTTAATTGCTCTGATCCTGCCACCACTGGAGAGCTAGGATCAAGGTTGATCACTGGGACCAACTTGGAAGGGGTCTCTTCTCTGAGACCAAAAGGTTCTCAAGTGAAACTGAATGTCTCTAATCTGAAATCTGGCTCCCTGCACAACAGCTGTGGATGCAGCCATGTGCCCCAGGAGCTGCAGAAAGTGTCTTGCTGGTCGAGAGACCTGCAGAGTGAAGGAAGAGGCCAGAGCCACTAAATTCCTTACCCTTTCTGGGGGAAGAAAGGCTCTGGCTAGCTTTGTGTCCAATTCTGCCCTATAAAGGTGAGTACCTGGACTGGTTCCAGAACCGACTTTGGTAGGTTTAGCAGAAAACCCAGGGAGGTGAGAAGCTGCTGGGTGACCTGCAGGTGAGATTTTACCTGTTCTGGGGACTGGCCTACAATGAGCCAGTCGTCTAGATAGGGAAAAACAGCAATCCTCTGCCTCCTTAAGTGGGCCACTGCCACTGCTAGACACTTTGTGAATACCCTTGGAGCAGAGGTAAGGCCGAAGGGCATTGCTCTGAACTGGTAATGACCTGAGGGCAGTTCGAATCTGAGGTACTTTCGATGGGATCTTCTGATTAGGACATGGAAATAGGCATCCTTGAGGTCCAGGGAGGCTAGCCAGTCCCCTGGCCTTAGGGAAGGTAAAATCATTGCCAGAGTTACCATTTTGAACTTTGGTTTCAAAAGATGCTTGTTCAGATATCTGAGATCTAAGATGGGCCGCCATTCTCCTGTCTTTTTTGGGGTAAGGAAGTATCTGGAATACAGACCCCTGCCCTGATGCAGGGGAGGAACCCTTTCTACTGCTCTGAGAGCTAACAGGGATGAGACCTCTGTTTCCAGAGCGAGGGTCTCTGAAGCACTTGCAGGTAGAAAAAATCTGCTTCTCAACTTGGGAAATTTTTGAAGCTGAGAACCAGACCCTAGCTTACTACTTCCAGAACCCACTTGTCTAAGGTTAAAAGCCCAATTCTGACTGAAGTAAGCCAGCCTGCCCCCACTGGTACAGGAGAATCGGCCCTGGGCACCCCATCAGGGTGCCTGTTTGCATGGAGCTTTAGGCTGGGGGTGGAGCAGATCTGCCCACCCCTCGTCTGCCCTGCCTCTGAAGAAGCCCCTCTGAGCATAGGCAGAGGGGCCTGAAGTCTGGTAGAAGGCCTGTGAAAGGCCTACCCCTACCCCTGGGGGCATGCCTTTGAGGAGTGGCTTGCCCTCCTTAGCCTGGGCACTCTTGTAAGTAGTCCTATATTCATCCATCTTCTTCATGTAATTCTCTGTCTGCTCTCCAAACAGAGAATTTCCCACCACAGGAAAATCCATAGCCTTAGTCTGGGTATCCTGTGACAAACTAGTACACCTAAGCCAGGCCAACCACTAAAAGCTACAGATGTGGCCATGACCCTAGAGGAAACATCATTAACATCCACAGCAGCATGAAACTGAACCTTAGAGGCTTCAATGCCATCAGCAGCCACCTGTTCTAGTTCACTAGCCAGCTGGCATGGGCCTGCTTGGCCAGTTCACTAATAGTATCCCATCTAGATTTCTGATACCTAGCTACATAAGCCTATAATTTGCTTGCCTGAGTCCCAGAGAGCTGCCATATACTGTTTTTTGCCATGGCATCAGTCTTCCTGGAATCCTTGTCAGGAGGATGTGAAGCCAAGGAATATTAGCTTTATCACAGGCAGCAGCCTGAACTACTAACATGACTGCATTGCTGAGAAGGAATTCTGTATCAGGGCCTGACAATGTATACCTTCTGTCCATCTTTTTATCTACAGGAGGCACAGAATTAGGAGCTTTTAAAATTTTAATTGTTTGTTTCCTAAAAGACTTATGTAAAGGAATAGACAATCTCCTAGACTCTGGAATATCCATCATTTCTACAAAATCAGGCTCGTCTTGCTCATCCACAGCCTCTTCTAAAGGAAGCTGGAGGGTTTCAGCAACTTTTTTATAAAACATAAAATGAGATGGGGACTCAGACAGCATAGCGGGAGATTCTAAAAGTCTGTCTGGGGAGATGTCCGGTTCAATGGGCACACCCAGACCTTCCCAGCCACATTCATACTGTTCATAATCCTCCTCCCCCTCCTCTGGTTCATAAAATTCCTCAATATCATAATCCTGAACCACTGGGACCGGACGAACCGACCTTTTACCAGATAGTGGTGGTTCGGACGGACCCTGACAATGACTGGACAATTTGTATGACTTTTGCTATCTCTGCAGCAGTTGGAGAAGGAATTTTGGACTCCAGACCTGCTGATTTTCTTGTTTTCTTTACTGGAATTGGTTCCTCAGAACCAGCTTTTCTTTGCCGAGGAAGTCTGGCCCTGGTCAGAGGGCACTCCCTCTTTTGGTTGGCACGAACCAGGGCTAGCCATCGGGTCAGGGACATTTGGCCTCTGTTCCTGAGCCTGCCCAATCTTTTTCCAGGGTGGCTGCAGGAAATTCTTACATACCTGGCAGTCTGACTGGAGGTGGTCAAACCCAGACAATAAACACATGTGGTGTGTGGGTCAGCCTTGGCAAAGACTTCCCCACAAACATCACAGTGTTGAAACCAATGGGCCAGTTTTTCTTTTGGGTTTCTCAGACATAATGCCAGCCTAACCAAAACTTGCCCTTTAGCGGCAGTGCCAGGCAAGACACCTTATTGGTTCCTAACCGTGTCATGGTATTGGAAAAACCGTAATAAATCCGTTCTTTTTAGAACCGATAAGAACCGGGAACCGCACTCTAAAATAGTAACTTGTAGTTTTAAATGAGTTTTAAACCCACTGATCGGTTCAAAACCGAACCGATAACTTACAAGTTCCACACAGACAAAACCTTCATTTACTTACAGTTACCACAGATAGAGCTTGAACCGAACGGTTTTGCGGTTAAAATAAAACTATTCTCGGTTAAATCCAACCGAGAAAACACTTTTTAAACCGAGAAATGAACCGAGCAGAAGGAGAAATCTCCGGAGCGACTGTTCACTGAGGCTGAGTAAAGAATCTGACAGTTCAAGTTTGAAATGGCACAGATAGAGCTGCTCTCGTGCCAAAATTCTATTTTGGAATGGTTTTAACCATTTCACTCCGGGGCAGTTCTAGAGCTGGATCAAACTGCTAATGTCTATAATATAGCAAAACTTCATGTTGTTTGAATATGAATTGTGATGACTTGGTAATACCAAAAAATCACCAGTAACCCTGGGATAGTAAACCCAGCCTTACCTTCATGACAACTTATGGGGGAGGAGCTAGGGAACTCACGGAGATAGTGAAAAAGAATCTGACAGTATTAAGAGGGACAAGACAGTTAGAACCATTTTTAAAGAATTTGATCAGAATTTCCTACAGGAGAGCCCCTAACCTAAGTGACAAGCTTGTGCAACGCTGTTATTGATATGACAGAAGCTAGGCATGGGAAAAAATGGGGTTGCAAGCCTAAGGCATACCATATGGTAACTAAGGGAACAGAATTTTTTAATCCCAGAACAGGGACCCCTGAGAAAGTAAGAGGAGAGATCACATGTAACACAGAAGGGGTAAGTATATATTCTATCCCGTTCATGTGGTAGGAGGCAGTATAGCGCTGTGGTTTAGGGCTCTGAGCTGCAAATCTGGAGACCGGGGTTTCAATCCCACAGTCCCCACTTGCATACTGTGTGACCCCCAGCAAGTCACAACTTCCTTGTGCTCCCAGGTCGCACCTGAAAACAAGCTTCGGCTTAGTGCGCCTTTCCTGGTTAAACAGTTTCCCTTTTCCCTTTCCTGTGGTAGCTATGTGAGGAAAACAAAAAGATGTTTTAGTACTAGTATTAGTGAACATCAGCAAGCTATTAAAAATGAAAAAAAAAAAAAAAAAACCTCTGAATATGTTATGGCAGCCCACAGAAAATGGGTAAACAACAAGTCCAAGCTAAAGTGACAACAGTAGGTATTGAGCATGTGGTAATGGATATTCGTGGTGGCGATTTTGGTAACACACTTGATAAAAAAGGACAAGAATGGATATTTCGATTGGGGGGGACTTGAAAAACTGGGATTGAATGGTAAATTCGAACTCAGACCATTCCTAAAGAATAAAAAATAGTCGGTCCCTTGACAGTGCATTTTATGGCACACTAGAACCCCAGTGCCCGTGTGTTATGTATATGAACTAGCTGGTAGTGATTATTTTAAAATAATTACACTTGCTGGGTTTTGTGGGGTTATATTACTAGTAAGTGTACTAAGATTCAAAAAATTACATACTGCTGTGCATTTTAATGGGGGATCACTGGTTCTCAACCCCCGGCAGCCGTTTGCCATAATGTAATAGCTTAGCACAAAGAAACAGGTTACTCACCTGTAATAGTAGTTCTAGGAGTGGTATATGTTCATCCACACTGGTTGGCATGTCCCTTTCCCCTTTAAATCTCACAGGAAGGTCTCAAAGTTGGTTCCTCTCACCCACCCGGGTAGTATAATCCTCGGCTCCGCCCCATGATTCCAGATCTTTGCCCGCTGGAAGCCCAGGTTGTGCGTCGAAGCTGGGGAGGTCAGGTGGGTTTGTGTGGATGAACATATACCACTCCTAGAACTACTGTTACAGGTGAGTAACCTGTTCTTCTAGGATCGTGGATATGTTGTTCATCCACACTGGTTGGCAGACTTCAAGCAGTTCTCCGGTAGGAGGAAGGCAAGGTGCACACCCCCTACTTTGGAAACAGAGTTTGGAGAACTGAGGCCCCAAAACCAGCATCCCGGCGTGACTAAGTCGATGTGGTAATGGGTGATGAAGGTGTTTACTGTTTTCCAGGTAGCAGCCCGACAGATTTCCTGGATAGGGACGTCCCTGGAAGCAGCCACCGACACAGCGGTATGGCGGGTAGAATTAACTCTTATCCCTCTGGGAGGCTCCTTGCCAGCCAACCTATAGTAGAGATCAATGCAGGATGTAATCCATCTGCCAATTGTCTGCTTTGCTGCAGGTCTGCCAGGTGCAGCTTCAGCGTAGGTGACAAACAGCTGGCTAACCTCTCCTCGAACTTCCGCCGTCCACTCCTTATAATAAGAGAGCGCTCGTCTCAGGTCCAGAGTATGGTGCCTGTACTCAGCATCCAAGGTGTAGTTCAGGTAGAACACAACCTTGTCCCCGTGGAAGACCAGCTAAGGAGACTCCGCGAAAGCGCCTGGAGCTCCCCAGTCCTTCTGGCTGACGTGACAGCCACCAGGAGGGTGGTCTTCCATGACAAATGTGACACCTCACATCGTGCATTGGTTCGAATGGCTTGCCCACAGGTTTAGCCAAAACCAGCAGTAAATCCCATGGAGGTGGAGGTTCATGCACTGGAGGGGATATGTGATCTAAGCCCTTGAAAAAGTGCCAGACCACCTTCTCCTGCGCCACTGTCTGCTGGCCGGCCCATGCCCGGTAGGCAGAGATGGCTGCCAGGTGCAGCTTGAGGGTCGAAGACCGAAGACCCTCCTTTGGACAGAGACCAAAGGTAGTCTAAGATGCTAGCCACTGGACAGGACAGAGGGTCCAAGCCCTTGCCCCGACACCAAATGGAAAACCTTTTCCATTTGAAGGTAAAGCACCCTCTGGTCAACTCCTTTCTGGATGCTTCCACTACAGTGAGTACATCCTCAGAGAGACCCAAAGCCTGGAACTCTAGCCGCACAGGAACCAGGCTGTCAGGTGCAGGAATTGAAGGTCCAGATGGAATACCTTCCCCTGATTAACAGATATCAGGTCCAGGCGTGTTGAAAGACACCTCAGGAGACTGTTTCTGAGGCTGAGGAGATCTGGATGCCTGAACTGGCAGGGCCAGTCTGAGGCTACCAGGATCACCTGCGCTTTGTACCTCCTCACCTTGAGAAGCACCCTGTGGATCAAGGGAAATGGAGGGAAGGCAAACCTTGAGAAGGCATTCCCCTGCAGCGAGCCCTGCTGAGGGGACCGGACATGACACAGCCTCAGCTTGGTGTTTTCTGAGGAGGCAAACAGGTCCACCAATGGTTTGCCCCAGTGGGAGAACAGACTGTGAGCTATCTCTGGATGGAGAGACCACTTGTGGGATGTCTTGCCTCCGCAGCTGAGAGCATCCACCAGTTGATTTGAGGCTCTTGCGACATGGATTGCTATGAGATCTGCCTCCAGTTGGTTCACAAGGGTCCAGATGCGGGCGCTTCCCTGTACAGCAGCCGGGAGTGCGTGTCATCCTGTCTGTTGAGGTAGCACATGGTCGTGGTATTGTCCATCTGGACTTGAACCACTTGACCCCGAAGGAGCAGAGCAAATGCTGACAGCACCAGTCTGACTGCTCTGAGCTCCAGAAGGTTGATATGGTATCGGGATTCCTCGGGGATCCAGGACCCGTGGACTCTGTGGTTCCCCATGTGGGCTCCCCAGTCTGTGAGAGAGGCATCGTTCGTGAGGATGACCGTTGGCTCGGGGCGGACAAATGGGATCCCTTCCTGCAGATGATTCAGGACAGTCCACCACTGGAAGGCGTCCCTCATCTTCTGGGTCACAGTGATCAGCTGGTTGAAATGACCATGGCACTGAGTCCACTGGGCGGCCAGCTTCCACTGAAGGGGGCGCATATGCCACTGGGCCCAGCAGACCAAGATGGTGCAAGCCACCATGTACCCTAGAAGATGCAGAAAGCCCCAGGCAGGGTGAAAATGCCCAACCAGAAATGACTGGGCAAAGGAGGAGAGAACCTCTGCCCTGTCTGCCGGGAGCTGGGCTCTGGCTTGGCAGGAATCGAGCTCTGCCCTGATGAAGCATATCACCTGCAAAGGCACGAGCTCCGACTTGGCCTCGCTGATCAGGAGGCCAAGCTGAGTGCAGGTTTGGAGGGTCAGATCCCTGGACCTCCCCACCTCTAGCTGGGTGGAACCCACTAAGAGCCAATCATCGAGGTAGGGATAGACTCCGACCCTTCGACGCCCGAGGTGGGCTGCCACCACTGCAATATATTTGGTGAAGACCCGTAGGCCAATGACAGGCAGAATGGCATGGCTCGGAACTCGTAAAGGGTTCTCTCTGCTTGGAAATGGAAGAACTGCTGATGAGACGGATGGATTGGGACGCGAAAAGACGCATCCTGGAGATTCAGAGAGCAGAATCACATGTTCTGCTCCAGGGATGGTATGATCTGGGACAGAGTAACCATCCGGAAGGTGCGTGGCCTGAGAAACTGGTTCAGGTCATGGAGATCTAGAATGGGGCGCCAGCCCCCCATCTGCTTCGGGACCAAGAAGTACCTGGAAACAAACCTTGAGTTGAATGGGGGATCTGTCACTCTAGCCACTACCTCGAGGAGGAGTTGGGATATGTCGTCTCTGAGAGCCGACCGTGTGTGGACTGATACCCTTTCCTCCCATGGGATGCGGGCTCGGCTGGGAGGGTACTGCTCAAATTCCAGAGGCAGACACTGGCCGACCACTTCTAGAACCCACCTGTCTGTGGTAACAGCGGAGCAAGAGGAAACAAAGTGGCGGAGCCAGACCCCCACAGGAGGAACCAGAGCTGGTGTGACAGGAATAGGGGTGGCAGCCCCTATCCCGTCACTGAGCAGGCATGGAGACAGTCCAGAGTGGAAATTTCCTGAACCCTGACCCCCTCTACGGGCCGCTGGAGGCACAGGCTTGGGCTGGGGGCACCAGGCCTGTTGCTGCTGCCCACCCTGGAAAGAGGGCTGCTTGGCTGCAGGGGCAGGGTACTGAAATGGCATTTTCTTCTGCTGCTTCTTAGCGCCTTGAGCATCTTTCTGAGCAGAAGTAGCGGAGTCCAAGGTGGCACTGGACTGCTTGATCCGTTGAAGGTGACCGTCCACACCTGGGCCGAAGAGATTGGTGCCCAGCAAAGGAACATCGGTAAGCTTGTGCTGGGTATCCGCCGTGAAGGTGGAGAGCCTCAACCAAGCCCTGCGGCGCATGGTAACCATGGCTGCCACCGAATGGGCGCATGAGTCCTTGAAATCCAGGGCCGTCTGGAGTTGTTGCTTGGCAACGGCCTGACCCTGGTCCCGGACCTGCTTGACCATAGTCTGGAGGTCAGCAGGGAGGTGAGGGAGAATCTCATCCAAGGAGCCTAGAAGCTAGCGAAGAGGTGGCATAGACGTTCCTGGCAGAATGGTCCAATTTTTGGGATTCCTTGTCTGGAGATCTATCCGTATCTGCTAAGCTGCCTGTGCGTCTGAACATGGAAGCAGTCACCAAACCCTCCGTAGAAGGATGTTCCATTAACTCCGAGAAGGACCCAATGGGCACCGCGTACTTGCGGGCCATCCGGGCAGATGGCGCAGGACAAGAGGCAGGGTGCTGCCAAAGCTGGAACAACAATGGCCTCGGCCACTGGGAAGGCTTCCGGAGTGTCCCCTCTCTTAAAGATGTCTGTAAGAGGGTAATCCACCCATTTCTGGACAGGTTCCAGGGGCATCCCCATGGATTCGGACACTAGGTGAAGAATCCCCAAGAAGGATGAAAGATCTTTCTCCGTCGACAGACTGCCCACCAACTCGTCAACCAGACGACAATGTAGGTCGGAGTCATCAGGATCCAAAGTATCCAGATAAATCTGCCAACCGCCAAGGTTCCATTGTACATGCCTGGAATGATCAGGCATGAGGGTGACCGATAACCTGCGAGGAAAACCCAGAACGGTCCGATATTCCTTTGAAGGAGCCCCTCCCAAAGACTGTTTAGGCGGCAGCTCCACAACTCTCGGTGGAGAGGTGATTGCTTTTGAACCGAAGTGGGTTTGACTGGCTCCTTGACGAGAAAATGTTTTAATTGGTTCCAGTGGAGTCAGCTTAGGCCTATAAGGCTAAAGCCAAGTAATGGCCAGTGTAGAAACCGAGGCCGGTTTCTGACCGAACAAAAGAAAAATTACCATAGTAATCTTGTTTCTTCAAAGGGATCACTCATTATGATTAAACTGATGCAGTCAGCTTCCTGTGTTGAACTGCCCGGAGAGATGGAATTATATGCAAATAATGGAACTCTCAATTGGCTCATGCCAATTTCAAACTGCTGCACTCTGAGTGCTTCAGATTCTTGCATAGCTTAACTGGGTATAAGATCCTCTCAGATCAAAAATATCCTTAAGAAGCAAACCTAAAAAACTTGAGACCGCAAGGAAACCAAATGGTTAAATAAAAGCGAGTCTCTAACTTAACCTATATTGAAAAACTCCCTAATGCAGAGATGCAGGACAACCTTTATAGGTTCTAGTAGGGGAGGCAGGGTGGGTGCTTTAATCATAATAAGTGATCCCTTTGAAGAAACAAGATTACTAAGGTGAGAAATGTTTTCTTTCTAACCCCAGGAATCACACTCATTATGGCTAGACTGATGCAGACTACCAAGCACTACCTTTGGAGGCTGGGCAGAGAACCTATTTTGAAAACTGGTTCTGCAGCACTGCTGTACCAAACCTGGCATCACTTCTGGATTGCAGATACAGGCTGTAATGCTTTGTAAAGGTGTGTATTGTTTTCCATGTAGCTGTTTTGCAGACTTCCAGTAGTGGAATTTCTCTTGAAGCTGCCACTGAAGCAGCTGTGCCTCTGGTGGAGTGTGCCCTCAAGCCCAGGGGCACCTGTTTAGACACTTTACTATAATAAAACTGTATACATGCCACTATTCCAGCAAGCAATTGTACATTTTGTGGCAGCTCTGCCCTTACCTACTTCACCATAGGAAAGAAAGAGCTGTGTTTGACTTGATCTGTAAGAACTGGTTCTGTCAATATAGTGGCTAAGTGCCCTTTTGACATCAATGGAGTGAAGTCTCCTTTCTGGAGAACTGGAGTTCTCTGTAAAAAAAAAAAAAAAAAAAAAGACAGGTAGAGTGATGGACTGATTTAAGTGGAAATCAGATACCACTTTGGGAAAGAATTTTCTATTGGTACTGAGGACCACTTTATCCCTGTGAAAAGAGATGTAGTTGACATCTGTGCACAAGGCTTGTAATTCGCTGATCCTTCTGGCTGAAGTAATAGCAACCAGAAACACAGTTTTCCAAGTGATGTACTTCAAATCTGCAGTTGCCGTGGGCTCGAATGGTGCATCCATGAGCTTGGCAATGCAGATATAAAGATTCCAGGCTGGGACTGGTTCCCCTCAGGGGAGGGTGCAGAAGTTTGAGGCCTTTAAAGTATTTCCTGAAGACTGGATGAGAGGCCATGGATCTCTTTTTACCAGCTGAAAGGTAAGCTGAGACTGAAGCCAAGTGGACCTTGAGCGTTGAAGATTTCAGGCCTTAGGAATATAGGTAGGTGTATCAGGTAATCCAGGAGAATAGCCAAATCAGCCGTGGAGGGGTCAGTTCCCTTACCTTCACACCATATGGAGAACCTCTATTTCCTGGAACCTGTAAGCACTGTCAGCACCTGTTCTGACAGTTTAAGGTTAGCAAATTCTAAGCCCTCAAGAGCCAGGCCTTGAGCCTCAGTGATTTGAGGTTGGGGTACAGGATCCTGCCCTGAGAGGAGGTCAGCAGGTTGTGCCTTCTGGGCAAGTAAATTGGGGAAACTACTGACAGAGTCAGCAAAAGCGAGTACCAGTGTTGTCTCACCCAATCTGGTGCCACCAGTATCATGGTTGCTGGTTGGAACCTCAAGTTCAGCAGGGTCCTGAATATCATTGGAAAAGGAGGGAAGGCATACAGAAACTTCCCTGTCCAGTCCAGGGCCATCGCATCTAGGTGAAATGTGCCCCTGAGAGGGGGGGCCTGCAACAGTACATTGGTAAATACAGGTTACTCACCTGTAACAGGAGTTCTAGGAGTGGTATATGTTGTTCATTCACACTTACTGGCAGGTTCCTTGCCGCTTTAAATCTTGCCGGAAGGTCTTCAAGCTGGCTCCTCCCACTCACCCGGGTGGTAAAACTCTGGGCTCTGCCCCATGATGCCAGATCTAGCCCGCTGGAAGCCAGGTTGCGCGCCAAAGCCGGGGAGGTTGGGGGGGTTGTGGGGATGAACAACATATACCACTCCTAGAACTCCTGTTACAGGTGAGTAACCTGTATTTCTAGGCACATGGATATGTTGATCAATCCACACTTACTGGCAGATTCCTAGCAGTTCTCCGGGAGGAGGGAGGCAAGGTGCGCACCCCCTACTTGGGAAATAAGGACTGGAGAACCGAGGTCCCAAAATCAGCATCACGGCGTGACTCAAGGTTGATGTGGTAGTGGGTAATGAAGTTGTGTGCTGACTTCCAGGTAGCAGCCCTGCAGATTTCCTGAATAGGGACATCCCTGGAAGCAGCCACTGAAGCAGCGATATGGCGGGTAGAATGAGCTCTTATCCCTTCGGGAGGCTCCATGCCCGCCAACCTATAGCAGAGATCTATGCAGGAGGTGACCCACCTGCCTATCGTCCGCTTGGCTGCAGGTCTGCCAGGTGCGGCTTCAGCGTAGGTGATAAACAGCTGGCGAACCTCTCCCCCAAACTTCAGCCGTCTGCTCCTTATAATTAGAGAGCGCTCTTCTAGGGTCCAGAGTATGGAGCCTATATTCGGCCTCCAAGGTGTGACTTGGGTAGAACACCGGGCAGAGTCAACACCAGGTTAAGGTGAAACTCCGACACCACCTTCGGAAGGAATTTCATGTGGGAATGCAGGACAACCTTGTCCCTGTGGAAGACCAGATAAGGAGACTCAATGGAAAGCGCCTGGAGCTCTCCCATCCTTCTGGCTGACGTAATAGCCACCAAGAAGGCGGTCTTCCACGACAGGTGAGAGATATCACACCTGTGCATCGGTTCGAATGGCTTGCCCATGAGCTCAGCCAATACCAGCAGTAGATCCCATGGAGGTGGAGGTTCTCGCACTGGAGGGGATATGTAATCAAGGCCTTTGGAAACGCTCCTGACCACCTTTCTCCCAAAAGAGCCCGACCGTTTCCGGCCCGCGCCTGCAAGCAGAGATGGCTGTCAGGTGCACCTTAAGGGTCTTCGACCGAAGCCCTAGATGAGAAAGGGACCATAGGTAGTCCAGAATGCTAGCCAAAGAACAGGAGGAAGGGTCCAACCCCTTATCCTGACACCAAATGGAGAATCTTTTCCACTTAAAGGCATAGCGTTTTCTGGTCGAGTCCTTACAGGATGCCTCAACAACGCTGAGGACCTCGTCGGAAAGACCCAAGGCCTGGAACTGTAGCCGCTCAGGAACCAGGCCATCATGTGCAGGGATTGAAGGTCCTGGTGGAGTACCTTCCCCTTGTTGACTGAGATCAGGTCCGGGCGGGCTGGCTGGAAGCTGCCTCAGGAGCCATGAGCTCAGGCTGAGGAGATCTGGATGCCAGAACTGGCGGGGCCAGTCTGGGGCTACCAGAATCACCTGCACCTTGTCCCTCTTTGCCTTGAGAAGCACCTTGTCGATCAAGGGAAATGGAGGGAAGGTGTAGAAGAGGCCCGGGGTCCACGGCCTCGAGAAGGCATCCCCTTGCAGCGAGCCCTGCTGAGGGGGGCGGGCATGAAACAGCCTCAGCTTCACATTCTCCCTGGAGGCAAACAGGTCCACCTGAGGGGTGTCCCAGTGGGAGAACAGATCTTGTACTACCTCTGGCAGGAGAGATCACTCGTGAGATGCAGCACCTATCCGGCTGAGGGCATCGGCCAGAGTGTTGGAGGCTCCTGCCACATGGATGGCTAGGAGATCTGCCTCCAGGTTGCTCACGAGAGACCAAGTGCGGAGAGCCTCCTTGCACAGAGGCAAGGAGTGCATCCCGCCCTGACGGTTTAGGTAGTACATGTTCATGGTGTTGTCCGTCTGGACCTGGACCACTTGACCCCGTACAAATGGAGCGAAGGCAGTGAGGGCTAGTCGGACCGCTCAAAGCTCCAGCAGGTTGATGTGGCATCGAGACTCCTGAGGGGACCAGAATCCGTGGGCTCTGTGCTCCCCCAGATGAGGCGTCGGTCGTCAGAGTGACCGTCGGCTTGGGGCGGACAAATGGGATAACCACCTGCAGATGAGCTGGAGTGAGCCACCACTGGAGGCCGTTCCACATCTCCTGGGTCACTGTCACTGGCTGGTCCAGAAGACCGGAGCACAGTGACCATTGGCGGGCCAGCCCCCACTGCAGGGGACGCATATGACAGCGGGCCCAACGGACCACACTGGTGCAGGCCGCCATGAGTCCCAGAAGGCATAATATGTATACCCTTGAGGAAAGAAGGGAGAGGGGGGACATGACAGAAACTTTTAAGTACCTCAGTGGAATCAACAAAGTCCAAGAGGGTAGCATCTTTCAGAAAAAGAGACTTGCAAGAACAAGAGGACACAATTTAAAGATAGAAGGAGGGCGGTTCAGGGGCAATGTGAGGAAGTATTATTTCACAGAGAGGGTAGTGGATGCATGGAACAGCCTTCCTGAGGAGGTTGTGAGGTCTACAACTGTGGGAGAATTCAAGAATGCATGGGACAGACATAAGGCAATTCTTGTGGGGGGTAGGAAGAAATAGGCTGTTGGTTAACTAGGATCTACGGCCTATCCTGTAGGTAGGGAAATGGGCAGACTAGATGGGCCAAGCGGTCCTTATCTGCCATCAAAGTCTATGTTTCTATGTTTCTAAGGCGCAGGAAGTCCTGGGCAGGGAGCAATTGTCCAACCAGAAATGACTGGGCAAAGGAGGAAAGGACCTTGGCCTTGTCTGCTGGGAGCCGTGCTCTGGCTCGAAGACAGTCGAGCTCTGCCCTGATGAACTGAATCACCTGCGATGGCACGATTTCCAATTTGGCCTCGTTGATGAGGGGGCAAATCTAAGAGAAGCAGACCTGGAGGGCCAGATCCCTGGACCGCTCCACCTCCAACCTGAAGGGGGCTGCAATCAGCCAGTCGTCCAGGTAAGGGTACATCCGGACCCTTCGGCGCCGCAGGAATGCTGTCACCACTGCCATGCATTTGGTGAAGACCCTGGAAGCTGGAGAGAGGCCGAAGGGCATGGCCCGTAACTCAAAGGGATCTGAGACTGAGATCTTCAGGGATTCCGAGGTTGGGTCTGAAAGGGGGTGGGGGAAACCCGCTCCTCCCTTGGTTCAGGGACCTTAACCGGGGACTCCGGCACAGGAGGCACAGGCAAGTCCTCGGTTTCCACTGGGGGAACCAGTGAAGAAGGGTTGTCGGCTTCTCCAGTCGACAAACCATCCGATGGGTTGAGAAAAATCTCAACCGTATTGACAGTTGTCTCGGCCGGCTGACCTGATGGGGACACCGTGAAGCCAGCGGCCTTAGCCGCAACCTCGACCGAAGTCGAATGTTGACTATCCGGGGAAGGGGACCTCTCCCGCTCCCACGAACATCAATGGTGGGACTTTCCTTTAGAGTCCTTCTTTTTGGACCGAGAGGAATCTCCCGAAGGCCCTTCTCCCTTGGTGGAGAGGGCTTGGCAAAGTTCCTTGAAAGAAGCTGTGTAGGAGGAGCCCAAGGGGAGCGGGATAAATGCCGTGACCGAGGATGATGATGCGGCCTGGTCCGCCTCCTCCTTGAGGGCAATCATCTGCTCTAGCTGTTCAGCGAGCCCATGACCCATGACAACACCAGGCCTCCTTGACTCTGACCGGAGGATAGCGTTTCTGGTCGCCCAACAGCAATCGGGCAGCGCGGTCCTCCAAGACCGAAGCCGGAAAGATCTGCACAACTCACAAGCCTGTGAGTCATGGCCGAGTCCAAGGCAATAAATGCACGTGGAGTGTGGATCGGTTTGGGACATCTTCTGCCCCGGGGCACCGATGAAATCCGGGAGTTGATTTGTCCATCGCAGCCGCGAGGGAAAGAGAAGACCGAAGTCTTTTAAATTTAAGAATGAGTTTCGGGATTGACCGAAGAGTGTGGATCCAGGCCTAAAATGCAGAGCGTGAAGGAGGGAACCTGATCTTCCAAGCGGTAAAGAAGATCCGGCGTCATGGGGCGGAGCCGAGTGTTTTACCACCCAGGTGGGTGGGAGGAGCCAGCTTGAAGACCTTCCGGCAAGATTTAAAGTGGCAAGGAACCTGCCAGGAAGTGTGGATTGAACAACATATCCACGTCCCTAGAACTGGTGATTTTCTACAGAGGCAAAATGGCCCACCTCTGGAGTGCTCCACCTCCTGAAGACTGTACTGAGAATCAGGGAATTCATGCACCACTCGTGATGGTCCTGACTTATCCTGCTGAGGGGATCTGTCAGTACACTGTCCTTCTCTGGAAGATGTATGGCTGATAAGGATACTTTCATGGAGTATGCCAATGACCACAGCCTCACTGCTTCTGTGCACAGTGGGGCTGACCTTGTTCCTCCCGGTTTGTTGATGTAGTACATAGTTGTGGTGTTGTCTGTTCTGACCTGCACCACCTTGTCTTGAAGATGTGGGGCAAATGCATGTAGAGCTAAGTAAACTGCCCTGAGCTCCAGCAGATTTATGTGCAACAGGGACTCTTGGGGAGACCATGTGCCACTTGCTGCGTGGTCTAACATGTGTGCTCCCCAACCTAAAAGGGAGGCATCTGTTGTGAGAATTAAGGAAGGCTGTTCCTTTATAAAAGGTATGCCTACCCGAAGGTAGTGCTCGTCCAGCCACAACTGCAGTGCCTGTAAAAGGCTGTGGGTGACTGGAACCAGTTTGGACAGTGAGTTTGTCCTTTGTGACCAGTACTGTCTTAGGTGAAACTGGATGTCTCTCATTTGAAATCTGGGACCTAGCACCACTGTGGTGGCAGCTGCCATGTGACCCAGCAGCCTGAGGAATTTTCTGGCTGGTTTGGGTTTTCCTGGCACAAATGAGTTTGCAATCTGCAGAATGTTGTTTACCCTGTCCTGTGGAAGAAATGCTCTGCCTAGGCTGGTGTGCAGTTCTGCTCCAATGAACTCCAGTACCTGAACTGGTATTTGCTGAGATTTCTGCTCGTTTATTAGAAAACCCAGGGATTCCAGAGTAGAGTTAACTAATGCTAGGGAGTGCTCTGCATGCTGCAGAGACTGACCCACTACTAACCAGTCATCCAGGTAGGGAAAGACTGTTACCCCGTTTTCTCAAAAACTCTACCACTATGGCCAGGCACTTTGTGAAGGCCCTTGGTGCAGAAGTTAGGCCAAATGGAAGTGCTGCGAACTGATAGTGGCCTGAGGCCAGCCTGAATCTCAAGTACTTTCTGTGAGATGGTCTGTTAGGGATGTGAAAGTAAGCATCCCTTAGGGATAGGGAGGCCAGCCAGTCTCCCTTTTATAGTGTGGGAATGATTACAGAAAGACTGACCATTTTGAATTTTGGCTTCAAAATGTGTCTGTTTAGCATTCTTAGATCCAGAATCGGTTGCCAATCCCCAGTTTTCTTCCTTGTGAGGCAGTATCTGGAGTAAAAGCCTTTGCCTCTTTGGTTTAGGGGCACTGGCTCCAGTGCTTTGATTGCCAGAAGATGTTTTACTTCTGCTTCCAGTAAGACTCTGTCTGCAGATGTAACTTGTGCAAAAGTTCTTGTTCTCAGCTAGGGAAATGATCTGAAGCAGAGTGCCAGACCCAGGCTCACTACCTCCAGGGCCCACTTGTCACTGGTGATGGTATGTCAAGCCTGGAGGCAGTGAGCCAGTCTGCCACATACTGGTGGTTCTAAAATAGGGGATGCGACCTGTACCAGCCCATCAGGGGTTCTGTGCGGGTTGTGCCTGAATCTGAGAGGAGGGAGAAGCTCTTTTCATAGCTCTCCTGCCCCTTCCTCTGAAATAGCCTCCAGGCTGCTGCTGTGGCCGAGAAGCCTGTGCCTGGAAAAAAGGTCTGGGATAAAATCCCCAACCCTGCCTCCCCTAGTCTGGGGTCTATAAGAAGTAGAATGTCTGTCCTTCGAGTTACTTTGATAGGTAGATTTGTATTCCTCTACCTTTCTCATATAGGCCTCAGTTTTAGCACCAAACAATGAATTATTTTCAACAGGGACATCCATCGCTTTGGCCTAGGTATCTGTGGTGAGGTTGGTGGCTCTGAGCCATGCAAATCTCCTAAAGGAGACAGCTAATGCCATTAGCCTGGCTGCAGTGTCATTGGCATCCACTGCCTTATGAAACTGGTATTTAGTGGCATCAAGTGTAGCCCTTGCTGTGTCTTGCGGGTCCACTGCCACTTCACCTGGCACCTTGTCAGCCAGTGCTAAGACTGTATTCCAGAGTGCCTTCTGATATTGCACTCCATATGCCATGTAGTTGGCTTACCTTACTATTAAAGAGGCAGCCATGTAGCCCTTCTTTCCCATGGTATCCATTTTTCATTCATCTTTATCTGGAGGATGAGTAGCCAGGGGTATCCTGGCTTTGTCGCAGGCAGCAGCCTGAACCACCCCTTCAGGGTCAGGGTGATTAAACAAAAAATCAGCTGTGTATCCGTCTAGCTGATACTTTCTGTCAACTTTTTTATCTACCCCAGGGCTAGCAGTTGGGGTTTGGAATATCTGCAATGCTGCCTTTTTTAGGGACTTATGCATTGGAAGCAGAATGCGTTTTGTAGGAGTTAGACCAAGCATATCAAGGAACTCTGCTTCCTCCACATCCTCTTCAGTTTCCTGAAGAGGAAGATTAAGGGTCTCTACCGTGTTTTTTACAAAAGCATAGTGAGAGGAGTACTCTTCTGGACCCCTAGGAGGAGATCCAACCTCCTGCTCTGGGGAAACCTCAGAATCTATTGGTTCCCCGCCAAAATCCTCCTCGCCATAAATAACTTGAGGTTCCTGAGGGGCAGGAACCAAAGCAGGAACTGGTGCAGCCGGTGTAGGAACCGGGACTGCAGCCTGCAGGGCTTGTAAGGCCTTAGCAATGTCCTGAGCTGAGGGCATATTATGTTTGTCTGCTGGGAGCTCCACAGCATTCTCGGCTGGAGGCGCAGCGACATGCTTTTCTTTGCATTTTTTCTTTAGTGGGACACACTCAGCAACTGTCTCCATAGCCCTTTTTGAATTACCTTGTTCAGATTTCTCTGAACTCTTGTCAGTGTCCTTGGCTTTGCCTCCATCCTTTTTAGGAATAGAAGTATATGCACTACTATCAGTAGCAGAAACAGAAGACATTTTCTCTAACCTTTTAGCCCTTTTTCTTAAAAGTTTTAGGACAAAAAGTCTTGCAAATCTCACAGTTAGCAAAAATATTGTTGGCACCCAAACAGGAAATACAAAAGGAATGTCTGTCTGCTGTTGCTATAATCTGCCCACAAGACTCACAATATTGAAACCCAGTGGGTCCTGTGCATTTTTCAGGCTTGTCTAAATGAACCTCTGACATTGAGTAAGACAGTAAAAAGCAACTGAAAAACTTTTATGAACACCTAGAAACCAGAGGTTTTAAAATTAAACAACCGCTAACAGTTCCTGGAACCAAGTGCTATTCGGTTCCTGAAAAGAAAAGAAACCTAAAATACTCTAAATTTAAACTAAATGATGAGGACTCAAAGTAACCAACTGCAAATACAAACTTTAAATAAAAAACTGAGGTAAACCTCACCAAAAGACGCAGAACTCTCGGTTCCCCGGAACTGTGAGGGAACTGCTAATAAAACAAAAAAACTACTACAACTACCAAATAAACTAAATTCTAAGGCAGCAATTTAAAATTAAACTTAAAATAAGTACTTATCTAGCAGATAATTTATTCTGAAGACAGTTCATGGAGAGCTCTCTGGGACGTCCTTACTAGACAGGTAGAGTAAAGAATCTGAAGCACTCAGAGTGCAGCAGATACTAGTGCAGCAGTTTGAAATTGGCATGAGCCAATTGAGAGTTCCATCATTTGCATACAATTCCATCTCTCTGGGCAGTTCGACACAGGAGGCTGACTGCATCAGTTTAATCATAATGAGTGATTCCTGGGATTAGACTCAGCTGTTGCCACATGAGGTCTTCGTAGTGTCGACAGAGTTTCCAACGAACCCTCCCTTCTTCCAAGGAGGACGAAGATGAATGGTGGCGTTGCCTTTTCTTGGAGCACTTGTGCGCCTTCCTTAGTATCTTGGTCAAGGGGGGTCCGAGATCTCAACCTCGATCGTCTGGGTCATTCCGGGGAAACAGGCAATTTCCCCTGATCAGGGACTGGCTCCACGATGGGACTGCCAGCGGGCTGGGTCACCTCATCGGGGAGAAACAGAACAGGGGTCTTGTTAAGAGAGCTGTTGGCCTTGTTGGGTGACAACAGATCGACAGTGTTGAGAGTGATCTCAACAGCGCCGTCAAATCGAGACTTAGGCTGGCTGACCAGATGGCGGGATCGAGAAGCCGGCCGCCAAAGTCGTAATCTCAACTGAGGTCAGACTGGAGATTCCCAAGATCCCAAGAATGTCTTCGCCGAGATGAAGAATCTCTCGGTTCCTTATCCTTCTTACAGGACCAGGAGACATGTGAGCCAAAAGGTCCCTCGTCCTTGGTGGGGAAAGACTGGCACATCTCCTGAAAGGAGCCTGAGAATGTGGAGCCCAGATTAAGTGGAATGAAAATCATCTGAGAAGAACACTCCGCAGCCTGTGCTGCCTGTTCCTTGAAGACCTGCATTTGCTCCAGCTGTTCGGCGGACCCCGCAGCCACGGAGACTGCTCACTGGGCCTCCTTTGATTTGACCGGTGGATTCAGTTTCTCCGGCCGACCCAGTTTCAAATGTGCGAGATGATCATTGAGGATGTTAGGGTGGCAAGCGAAACATCTCACAAGTCTGGATAGTAGACGCAAGTGGTATGCAGGTCTGTGCGCGAAATTTTCTGTCCGCATGGGCACCGATGAAATCCGGGGGAAGATTTCTCTTCCATCACAGTCGAGACAGCAAATTCATAATTGCTAACTCTAACGAGCTTAATCTTCAGAAACTCCGAAGTAGAAGCCAGGGTCTACAGAACGCGGGAGCGGTAAGGAGGCAACCTCAATCTTCCAGCGGAAAGGAAGATCTGGTGTCATGGGGCGCAGCCAAGGATTATACCACCCGAGTGAGTGGGAGGAACCAGCTTTGAGACCTTCCGGTGGGATTTAAAGGGGAAGGGACATGCCAACCAGTGTGGATGAACAACACATCCACGATCCTAGAATAAAATACTATGTAGTATCTTACTGAAAAAAGGTTTCATGAATACATTTGGATAGCAATTTTTATTTATGATGGGCTTTGGTAATACATTCGGCTATATTTACAATGTGATGATTTTCAATGTTCTTCTCCGTTACAGGTGAAGATTCATATTAAATGTTGGGACTCGCACATTCCCGAAATAAGGTGTTGGGATTGGAAAATTGTTTTGCACATTTTCTTGCATTTTTTGCACTAATGGAAATTGTGGAATTAATTATTCGTACTGTACTGGTTTATGTATGTAAAGGCTGTATTAGCATTTATGAACAATTTTTTTTTTTTTTACTATTCCTTTTAAAAGTATGCAACCAATTAAATGTCATATGCTCATGTTTAATTCATGTTTGTTACTATTTAACACTGAAACTGATTATTCAACATGAACCTACCTTGACTGTCCAGTCACTGTCGACATGAATGGTGAGTGAAGCTCTGTACTTCTTCATTTCCTGGTGGAAGGTTTAAAGGCAGCCAAACGTATTTCAGTGACCCTCAGAGATACTTTGTACCTGTACACTTCCATTTCTTCAGGAATCGGGCCTGAAGGTGAAGACAGCACAGGCTGGGATGAATCAGGTGATCCTGAGTCACTAAGTCCATCCTTATTGGGAGGATCCTCAGTTTGTTGACTAATAGTCTGTTCAACAGAGGAAACCATATCTCTGTGCACCTCCAGTTTGAGCAGGACCTTCTGCACCAGAGGGATTTGAGGAAATGCATACAGAAATGGATTTTGCCATTGCAGCCTGAATGCATCTGGACAGAAAATACCATGTCCTGATTTCTGGAGCAGAAATTAGGTAGTCTGGCGTTGAGTGAGGATGAAAAAAGGTCCACATCTGGTGTAACCACTCGTCTACCAGCAATCTCATGACATCTGGAGTTAGTGAACACTCGTGAAGATTGGCCTCTTTTAGGATGCGTTTATCTACCACAGCATTTTGTACTCCTTGCAGGTAAACTGCTTGGGTCAGGATCCCGTGATCCAAGCTCCATTTCCACCTCTCATCACCTCCCTGCAGAGAGGATAAGAGTGTGCTCTTCCTTGTCTGTCGTTGATAATGTAGTACACGAAAGACTTGTTGTCTTGTCTGGAGGACTGCTTTGTGGCTATGTCCACTAGGACTCTCAGACCATACAAAACGGCTTGCATCTTCAACACAATGATGTGGAGACAAGTCTCTAATTGGTCCCAGGCACCCTATGTTTGAAGGCACTGACAGTGGGCGCTCCATCCCATTAGGGAGGCATCCATGGTGATAAGTCACCTTAGGCTCCGACTGGGAGAAGGGGAAGCCTTGGAGGAGGCCATCCTCCTCTGTCCACCATGCAAGGGTCCATAACAGGGCGAGTATGAGGATGGGATGCTTGTGACCACTGTGCTCTGAGCATCCACGGAGTCATTCTCATGTATGTAACTGTGTTAACACTAAGAAGGCTATCAGACCAAGCATACACTGCATGGAGTGTGCTTGAACAGATTTGTGCTCCATTATGTAGCTTGTCATCTAAGGATGGCCTGCCTCTTGCTCTCTGGAAGAAAGGCCCAGGCCTTAAGAGCTCTTGTGAACAGGAGTTGCTGAATAGGCTGAAGCTGAGACTTCTATAGGTTAAGCAGAACTCCCGTGGAGGTACAGAAATGAGAGGCCGTGGCCACTACTAGTTCTGTCTCTTGCATGGATGAACTGGCTATCAGTCAGTCATCCAGATAAGGGTAAACTTGGAGTCCTAGTTTTCTCAGGTGCACTGCGAGTATGGCAAAGCACTTTGTTATGACTCAAGGTGCTGAGGATAGCCCAAAGGGCAGGACAACAGCTCAGAGGTATCTGTCGTGGCTGGGGTACACTACTACACACTGATAAGCATCCAGCATATCTAGTGAGGCAAACCTGTCCTGAGGTTTCAGGATGGGAAGCCGAGATCCCAGAGAAACCATCCCGCATTTCTCTCGGTCCATGAATTTGTTTAAATTTCTGAGGTAAGAATGGGACGCATGCTCCCTGATTTCTTTGGTACGAGGAAGTAGTGAGAGTAGAAACCTGTGTTGTGTTCCGACTCAGGCACAACCTCCACTCTCTGTTGATCAGAAGGTCCACAATCTCCTATGCCAGAAGCTCTGACGTGTGAGCTGATGAGAGGAGTTGCTTTCTTGGCGGACAGTCTGGAGTGATTTCTGTAAAGACTAGAAATACAAACAAACCACTTCTCAGTGCAGCTAAGCCTCTGCCAGGCATATTTTTAAATCAAGGATGGAAATGAAAAACGAAAAGTGTGGCATACCAGGAACTGAACCCAGACCCCTGTTAATACAGTTCCAGTGCTCTAACCATTAAGCTATGGGCTCACATGGTCAGCAGGCCTTAAACTTTCCTTAAATCCACACAAATTCCTTTCTCAAGTGTTGCGCAATCCTGCAACTTAGGAACATATCAGAAATACAAACAGAACATTTTTATTTTACACACAATTGAGTAAAGTTTAGAGAGTATCCCTCTCGGATGATCCTAGACCCATCTGTCCATCATGATGGGCTCCACATGATGGTAAAACTGGGACAGATACCCTCCTATTGCTGAGGAGAGTTCTGCTTTAGGCAGCTGAGGCAGGATCAGAGCCAGAATTTCAGAGGGTGGCACTAGGTGCTTGCTGAGCTTTCTTTTACGGTTAGGGAGGCTGAGATTTGTTTTGAGCTCTTCTACCTTTTCCTCGAAAGGACTGTCTGTTCTGAAAGAAATCTCATCCTTTCCCTCTCTGAGGATTAGCAGGGGCTGGCCTTGAAGTCTTTATAGACGTTCTAATTTTCTGAGAGGCTTCAATAAACCTCTCCATTTGCTGTCCAAACAGATAAGTGCCATCAAATGGAACATTTATAACCTTCTGTTGGACATCTTGTGAAAATCCAGAAGTACAAAGCCAGGCACAACTTCTGATACAAATACCGACAACAGCAGAGAGAGAAGCAGTGCCAAAGACATCCATAGCTGCTTTAAGCGGATGACTGTTAGATTCAATGCCATGAGTAACAGTTTGCAGGATT
This sequence comes from Neoceratodus forsteri, assembly GCA_016271365.2. Lineage (NCBI taxonomy): Eukaryota > Metazoa > Chordata > Ceratodontiformes > Ceratodontidae > Neoceratodus > Neoceratodus forsteri. Next base: position 95,089,599 of record CM057451.1, read on the forward strand.
TCTCATTTAGTCTTGGAGTCAGGTAAGGACTCTGCAAGATACTAAGTGAGGTCCAAGTGGTATATTCGTATTTGGAAAAATGGCTTTGGTAGCTTGCAATTCTCATGCCCAGGGTAGCAGCAGTGAAAGTTCATTTACCTCATAGTGTCTATCTTGCATGACTCCTTGTTAATAGGATATGCAGTGAGAGACATACACTGGGCTGCCCTTAGGGGCAGTGTACTTTCTATCTGCCTACCGACAAATGGAATAGAAGCAGACCTATTGCAAACTGCATTCGATAGGGTTTCAAATGTTAATGGAATTGGGGGAACATAACTGACTGGCATGGTAGAGACGTTTAATCACTAAAGACACAGATGTTTATCTTGGTCAGCAGCAGAAAGCTCAAAATCAAAGGCAGAATGCACATTTTTCAGCAAAGCCTGGAAAGACAAATCCTTCTGAGGAATAGGAAGAGGTCCTGGGTCCGAAGACACTAGGCTATAGAAGGAGTCACTGTCATTGCCCTCAGAAGGATGATCAGGCAGGGGAGTGGATCCCAAGTTCCTGATCCAGAACAAGGAACACCGGCCTCAATTTATCTGGAGCCGGCGTCAGAGGCAGTGCAGCTGTCAGAACTGAATCTGGCACTGGGAGGTTTCCCAGCATGAAGGGAAGCATCAACTCTAGCGCCAAGACCTATGCTGAGAAAGGCCATGAGAGGCCTAAACCTGGTGCTGACCCTGGCCCCTACAATCCAGCCGGCACTTAAGTGATCGTCAAAGGCACCGCGGCCGGTCCCATCGCAGTGACACTGAATGGAGTTGAGCCACTGGGACAGAAGTCAGCGGCCAGGTCCCTGACAAGGACTCTGGAGCTGTTGTTGGAGCCAAACGCTCTATCCGGCTTGAAGGCTCTGCCTGCAGCTCCAGTGCCACCTGCCCCAAAGGGCCAGGGATTGGTTCTGCAAGCAGATGCAAAGGAGCCAGACACTGTACCCACTGCTCCATAAGAGCTTGGCAGTGGTGGAACTGCCCACTGGAGTCCCCACTAATAGACAGGGAGGGACTCCAGGCTCGTGACCGTGACCTCCTGTGAACAGAAGTTCCTGGTGGCACCAGTGAGGGCCTTCTGCTCCAGGACATTGAGGACCTTGTGGCAGACCTCACAGAGAGCGGTCTTGAGCGATACCACTTCTTCCCCTTCTTATGGGAACAGGAAGAACTTGAGACAGAGTGGCATTGCATCCCTGACCGGGATCAGAAACGGGTCTGCTTCTTTTTGTGCTTCCGGGAGGACTGCCCTCACTCCCAGTCACAGGACTGCCCACTGTTAGAACCCACCCTTAAAGGGGAAGTGGACCGGACATGGCCCCACTGTTAAAGCAACTTACTTGAGGGGGCTCCCTACCATCATCGTTCATGGCTGTCAACTGTTGACTTGGTGGGGCTATGAGAGATGAATTCACTGAACTAACACAAAAGTAACAAATTCTAACCCTAAACACTAAAAACTAAGAACTGAACGCTTTCATATAGACGAGAAGTTCTGACTCCGGTGGGTAAGTGATGGGTAACTGAGGCGCACTCAACAGTGGGGGGAAAAAAGGAACTGAGGTGGTTGTGGGCTGGTGGTGAGGTGAGCCATGCAGTGTGAGTCAGTCTTGCGGTGCCACACATGCACGTAGCTTACCTCGGCACTAGCTCTCCTGAAAAGTTCCGGCTCCCACAGGGTCTTAGCGCCTCTGACCCAGAATCCATTAGTGTGAATTAATGGAGAAGACTGCTTCCTGGAAGATCCTACATTTTTCAGAGTTCTTTCAGTGGTATTAGGGGCTCTTTAAGCAATAAGGCACAATCAGTGATAGGCTTTTGGTCAATTAAATGGACACTGTCAACCTTTTTTGCATCATATTTCTAGTTGATGACCTCACACTTTATGATTGCGTGCTTTAAAATACATTGATGTTGCTGTTTTAATGTTCACTGAACGCGCACACTCAGCGAACATTTTGTTAAGAGTGGCTTTTGAGGGGTGTGACACTGTCAGTCCAATGCAGAGTGGTCTGTAAGGGGCTCATCAGTGTCACACCAATCATCAGCCAAGTTGATCATGACAGCACTCTGGCCTGCTGACCGGAAACTTCATGTATTTTAAAGGAAAGAGCAGACCCAATCATAGGTCAGCTCTTTCCTTTGATTTACGCTACCCAGCTGATATGTCATGATCAGCCTGCTGAAAGAATACACCCTGTAACAAACAAAATCACCCATCGATGTCTGTTGCGGGCACCGCCGTATAGTACAGTTATGCAAGAACTTACCGTAACAGTAGATCTTTAAGAAGCGCTCTTGCAGCAGGCCATCACCGGTAGGAATAAGCCGCCAGGACCACATGGAAACCTTTCTAGCTAGCAGTGTATCACAGGGGACCGCCCACCACCGACGTCACTCTGCTGACACTGGCCTATCATATAAAGGCAGGAGGTCCCTCACACCCTCTTCAGTTCTCTTGCCACGGACTCAAAGCGGGTAGTGGAAGAAGAAACCAAGGAGGTTTTCCAACAGCCAGAAATATGATAAAGAGACAGAAGAAGACTCACCCACATGGGAGAGGAGAAATGGAAATTACGTACTTACCATAATTCTTGATCTTCTTGGACGAAGTCTCCACCACTCATTCACACTAATGGGAACTACGTTGGAGGTGCTAGGACCCAGCGGGAGCCAAAGATCTTCAGGAGGGCCAGCGCCTAGGTAAGGCCGCGAGAAAGCGGTACTGCGAGCCTGGCTTGCACCGTTTGGAGGTGCAGCGTAAACTAACCTAGTGAAACTAACGTATGTTGGACGTAAGATAGTCAGAATGACCAGTGCAAGAAGGGTCAACTCAACAGAGTCTTCGCAGCCCAACAACGAGGGGGTGAAGACCAAACACAGGAGTGAGCTTTGGGGATGGAGGGCAGGCATGTGAATGAGTGGTGGAGACTTTGTCCAAGAAGATCAAGAATTACGGTAGATACGCAAGTTCCATATCTTCCAGGACATGCTTAATTGAAGCGATAACACTTAAAAGTGTTATTAAAAAGGAAGAACTTCTTAGACTCAGTTCCATAAATTAAACCCCCACATATCAGACAAGTACAATCACTTAATCAGCTTTAATACAGGCGCAAAGGAGACATAAAGCAACTCCATATTATAGAATTTTAACCACTTTTTTTTTTTAACCAGTTTAAACATTTCAAACACTTTAAGCATTTTAATCAGCTTCCTGATATTGTCCCATACCTGGCTTGAAACAACACGATGGGAGTAAAACAATATTAAAATAACAATAAGAGAAAAGTATAACTAAGCCCACATACAGTAGCCAGTTCAATTTAAAGACATTAGTGGGATATAGAATGCTTGATCTTTAGCAGAGGACTAACCCCCCCCGTTTCGTCACTAGGCAGTCCTTTAATTCAGCATATCATGGTGTCTTCACTCCAGGAACTTCTTCATCAGACGATAGGTCTTACTCTCCTATCTCTCTCTCTCTCTTTCGGGAAGGAGCATTCCTTTGGCTCCAATTAAGAGCCTCTGTAGGATCGGAGAAGAGAAAGATTTTGCCCCGATGCACAATCCTCAGACAAGCCAGGAAAATCATGTCATGTGCCACTCCCGCCTCTCGTAGCATCGCCCTTAGTCCGTCAAACCTTTTCTCTTCTGCCTTGTGGCATATGATAGATCTGGAAAAAGCCGTATCTACTGTCCATCATGTAGCAAGGTTTTCTTTCTCCATGCCAGAGCGAGTAGGTAATCGCCAGAGCCCACACCATCGGTGATTATTACCACTGTACATGGGGCCTCCGGGTTATCCTGATGGCCCCTGAAAGTCACCTGATATGCCTTCTGAAGCTTTTGCACAGTTGTGACCACTTCTTCACCTAACTGCTGCGGGATCCAGTCCTGTAAGAACAGCAGCAAATGATCTCCCTCACAGCCTTCAGCCAGTCCAAGTATCCTGATATTCTGGGCCCTCGTCTGGTTCTCCAGTGTTTCTAGGTGTGAGCAGCAATGCGTATTCTCTTTTAAGGCCAAGGATACAGCTGCCATGGTGGCTTTGGTGGTCTTAGTAGCTTCAGCCGATGAAACAGTGACAGATTCAACGGCAGTCTCGCAGAGGTTACTCAATTAGTGAGGGAGTCAAATTTACTTGATAGTCCAGCCACTGACATTATTAGCCTGTTTAACTTAGCCCCCAAGGTCTGTAGGGTCTCCTCTCCTAATCAGTCTTCGCTGTCATGGTCGCGGCCCACTGCCTCTCTCGTGGTAGATGTTCCCAGAGCTGCCCATGCTCTAGCTCCATCTGCTGAGTGTTTCTTTTTACGAGGATTGCCCATCTTTTAGAGTACTGGTTAGGACCGAAGATTCTGTCTCTTACCGTGCTGAACTATTCAAGTTTCTGAGATCGAGAATAGGGCACACGCTTCCAGACTTCTTTGGGACAAGGAAGTAATAGGAGTAGAAGCCTGCGTTGTGTTCTGCCTCTGGCAATACTTCCACTCCTCTATTGTTCAGAAGGCCCGCAATCTCCTGTGCTAGAAGCTCTGACATGTGAGCCGATCAGAGGCTGCCTTCTGGGCAGATAGTCCAGAGAGATTTATGTGAAGTTCAGAAACTATCCCTCTCAGATTATACAGAGAACCCATTTGTCTGTCGTGATGGACTCCCACTGAAGGTAATACTAGGACAGGTGCCCTCCTACTGGAGAGGAGAGTTCTACCTCAGGCAGCTGAGGCAGGACTGGGGCTGAAGCTTCAGAGAGTGGCACTAGGCGCTTAAGGGCCTGTGCCTTCGGCTGCGCTTTCTTTTGTGGCTGGCGAGGCTAAGACTTGACTGTAATTCCCTTGCCTTTGCCTCAAAAGGACTGTTTATTATGGTAGAAGTCTCACCCCTTCTCCCTTTGAGGACAGGAGGGGGCAGGCCTGGAGGTCTTGATGGCCATCCTAGTTTTCTGGGAGGTCTCAAGAGACTGTTCTACCTGTTGTCCAAACAGGTAAGAGCCATTAAAGGGGACTTTCATAACCTGTTGCTGGACATTGTTGGAGAAGCCAGATGTCCAAAGCCAGGAATGTCTTCTAATAGAAATTCAAGCAGCACCAGAGCAAGAGGCAGTGCCAAAGGTGCCTATAGCTGCCTTTAGCCGATGACTGTTAGACTCAACACCATGATTAACAGACTGAAGAATCGTGTTTAGGCTTGGATTCAGGCAGGGAATCTGCTAGAGACTTAAGAGAGGTACAAAGGGCATACTCATACTTAGCCCTCGGTAGCTGGATATACTCACACTAAGGGTAGCAGCAGTGAAAACCCTTTTCTTCATAGTATCTATCTTGTACAACTCCACATTAATAGGGTGCACATTCATTTCCTGAGGAAGAATAACTTTGTCGTTCTTAGCCAAAATGACAATCTTGTCAGCAACAGGCTGAGAAGCAAGGACAGGCCTGTCCTTAGAGGCAATATACTTCCGATCTATCTGCCTACAGACAGAGAGGATAGACACAGGCCTACTCCACACTGCATCTGAAAGTCTCAAACACAGGGGGAATAGGGGGCATGAGACTGACTGGCATCATGGAAACACTGAACCACTCCAGACAGAGTTGTTTCACTGGGTCAGTGGTAGAAGGCTCAAAAGCAAGTGTAGCATACATGGTGCGGAGAAGAGCCTGAAAAGAAATGTCCTCCTGGGGAGCGGGAGAAGGGTCTGGAGCGGAAGTGTCCAGGCTATAATAAGAGTCGTCACCACCCTCAAAAATGTTATTTTTATTTAAGTTTCAGATTAACACCTTTGAGCCAGAGGCTCTTTCACAAAGGTTCCACGTCGTGTTACATACATAAAATTGGTTACATTAGGAAGGTAAAGAGATAACTTACAATATATGCACAGGATTAAATGAGACATTAGAGCTATGGTAGCTACTAAGGCAAAACTAGAACAAAATTACAAAAATGAAGCACAAGAGGCTCATATTGTGCATTGATGAGTGCAGCCAAAAGGCCTCGTCATAAAAAACATTGAATAAAAGCATAGGCTGACTATACCAAGGCAAGGCTAGACCTATTGGTGAGCAGGTAGAGTAAAAATAGGGTAGAAGACCAGCATAAAAGTGGGAAAGTAGGGAGGCAGTATAACACAGAGGTTTAAGGCTCTGAGTTGCAAATCTGGTGACATCCAGCAGACCAGAGCTGGGTTTGAATCCCACAGCTTCCACTTACATACTATGTGACCCATAGCAAGTCACTTAACTTGCCTGTGCTCCCAGGTCGCGCCTGTAAATAAGCTTTCAGCTTAGTGTGGTAATCCTGGTTAAAAAAAAAAAAAAAAGGACAGCTGCCATGGGATGAGAAAGGTTTAAGAGTAGGAGGGGATTGGGTAAGAAAGGAATGGAGCAGAGAGGCAGGAAGGAAAGGTGGTACCAGAGTTGGTTAGAGGGAGGACAAAATTCATGAAGACACTGTGTGGCATAAAGTGAGCAGAAGGAGGCGAGTGGGGAAAAGGGTAGATGGCGGCGGGTATGACGGAAGGGGCAGGGGTGAAATAAGGGAAGCAGAATGATGATTAGGTGGGAAGAAAAAAGAAAGGGGGGGAGACTAAGAGGTGGGGAATCATAGTAATGGGTGTAGGCAAGAAATGGGAGCGGAAATGATAAGTCGGGGTCAGACTTGTCCCCCTCCAGATCCTCCCCAAGAGAGGTTCTAGGAGAGAAGTGGTCCTAAACTTCCCCAACCCAGGCCTCGGATTAGGCAGTACCGGCGACACCAGCACAGGTACAGCTGGAGCCGCAGGAGAGAGAGAGAGTGGTTCCAGCGCTAAGGGCCCTCATGGTGCTGGGCGAAGGACCGGAGCTCAGTGCTGAGCCTGGTGCCAACCCACAGCATCGAAGGTCCAGCTGGCACCTGAATGACTGGCAGAGGTACCAGGGCCAGTCACAAAGCCGAAGGGCCTGGGGTTGGCTCTGCAAGAAGGGGCAAATGAGCTAGATGTTGTACCCACTGCTCCGTAAGAGCTGCCCAATGGTGAAACCGCTCACTGGAGCCCCCAAAGGAAGACAGGGAGGGACTCCGGGCCCGAGACCTCGACCTCTCACAGGCAGAGTCCAGAGATACTGACTGCGCCAGGGTAGGCCTTCTGTTCCGAGATGCCAAGGACCTTGCGGTAGACCTCACAGAGGGCGACTTCGAGTGGTACTGTTTCCTCCTCTTCCTACGGGAAAAAGGAAAAACTCGTGGATGAGTGGTGGTAGGTTCTGGGACTGGGAATGGGCGCACTTCTTTTTCTTTTTACAGGAGGACTGTTTTCCGTTCTGAACACAGGAATGCCCATAGTCATAAATCTCCCCTGAAGGAGGAAGTGGACCAGACATGACCCCACTACTGAAGCAAAGTGCCTAAAAAGGTTTCCTATTGTCACTGTCACTGTCCACAGCCGTCGACTGTTGTACAGCAGGGCTGAGAGAAAGACCGAAGTATACATACATAAAAATTATGAAACTGACACAAAAATAACAAACACTAGCTTTAAATATTCAGTACTGAAGAACTGAATGCTGTAGGACAGATGTAAAGTTCTGACTCCCAGTGGACGAGTGACGTCATCACTGAAGTGTACTCGACAGTGAGAAAAAAGGGAACTGAGGCAGTTGAGGGCTGGTGCCGAGGTAAGCCATACAGCGCAAGCTAATCTTGTGGTGCCAAACATGCACACAGCCTACCTTGGCACCAGCCTCCTGAGAAGTTCTGGCTCCTATGGGGTTCTATCACCTCCAGTTCAGAACCCACTGGTACGAATAAATGGTGAAGACTGATTCCTGGAATATCAAGTGGATCCATGGAGACCTTCGTTCCCACAGGTTTCTTCCACTGGTACTCATTTCCTTCTCCTTACTGCCACAATTATGAAACATTGTAGTGAACATTAGCAAACTCTGGGAGGACTCCTCTTCCTCCTGGGCATGTGATTGCCAGAGCAAGAACACTCGTCCATAGAGTGGTGATTGGGTACAACCTTGTTGCTGGAGCAACTTGCCTGTTCAGGTGCCCTAACTGTCATGATCGTCAACCATCAATGAATGTGGTAGAACTGTGAAGAAATGTTTAAAAATAAGCAAAACTGACAAAAAAAACAAAAAAAACAAAACAAACCAAAAACACTTGCTAATAGCATATGCAACGGACTATGACAAGAACGTTACATGAATAGCGAAGTGAAAATTCTGGTTCCTGATAAGGACAGTGAATTAGAGAATGCACTTCAACAGCAGGAAAAAAGGAACTGAAGTAGTTGGGCTGGGCGCCACTTTATACCAGTGGGCACGCACAAAGAAAATGTGCATAAGAAGGTATATGTAAGTCAGCCCAGTGGCGCTGAGTTCAGGAAAGACTCAGGTCATCGGGGAGCCGGCACTGGGGGTGGGGGGTCGGAGCAGGATTAGCAGCTGGAAGGCACCTCCCCTCCACGGAAGGTGGTTGCTGCCTCCCCATAGTCCTGCTCCCACCGGGAGGAGACCCGGTGGTCGGCGGAGGTGGCATGTAATGGGTGGGTACCTCAAGACATGGTGTACATATGCTTCCACGTGTGTGTGTGCATCTGAGGTAGGGGGCTGGGTTACTGGGAGAAAAAACAGAAAACACCGCAAACTACATATAGAAAGGAAAAAAAAAAAAGAAGGCATACATGTGCCGCCAGCCTCCAAAAGATCCGACTCCCGTGGGGTCCTAGTGCTTCTGGCAGCAAGAACAAAAAGTAGGGGTCTAAGCAGAAGACAAGACCACCTAACAATGTCTTTGAAATTACTCTACTTGGTGGGAAACTGTGTCGATCCTCTTGTCCTGTAAAAAAATGGCAACACTTTTAGACAGGTATAGACTGGGAGAATCTGTCTCTGGGAGGGGAGTTGGCAGACTTGCAGCTTGTGAAGAGGATCAGGGGAACTGGGCTCTAGAAAAAGTCAAGACACCTGTAACTTCTGGAGGGGAATCGGGGGCCTGGCTCTGGGAGAGGAGTCAGGAGAACTGTAGATCACTAAAGGGAACTGAGGGAACTGGTACTGGGAGAGGCTCATTACTGGCAGCGTCCATTCTAAAATGTACCATGATTGATACTATTACTCTGAAGGCAGATGCAGTACTGAGCTGATCCTTGAGGCTGACTCTCTTGCAGATGTCGGAAGCTCAGCTAGAGGGGACAGTAGGATATGTTTTGTATAAGCATGGCAAGTGGGGGTTAGAGGATCAGCCAGATAAAAAAGTATATTACCACCAAAGTACTAATGATTTGTTTTCCATATGCAAATTTCCTATCAGGACATCCAAGTCCCATCACAATGGCTGGTTTGCGTGATTGTCGATGGAAAATTCAATCGATATGACAAAGGTAAATTAAATGAAAAGCTACATAATCGCTGGACTCTGAGCAAAATCATCAACATGATTCATGTAAGTAATAAGCTACGACAGGGTGTACATTATAGGATTTTATAAAATGGCTCTAAGTAGGTTTTTGGGAGGAAAATGCAATTCAACAACACCTGACCATGTGTTTACGGAGATCTAATGCATGGCAAAGTATCGTCTCTCGGCCAATGAAATTCCTTGATTTTTCTTGCCATTTTATAAAATATGTTTATATGTACAGTTCCTCTGTCTCTTATGGTTATAAGAGTTTCTTCTTAAGGCCTCTGTGTACCACAGCTACTCAGCTTTGCATTGAAGTTCTCCCACCCAAAGAATTAAAGCCTGCACCCATAACCATAAGAGACACAGTAACTGTATCTAAACACACAAAGAGTTCTAAAATTCTGAAGTTGTATATTCGGTTGGAATAGTCTATTTGCCCATACAGAGGGTTCTCCAATTATCTAGAAAATAAACTCTACGGTTTTAAATTAAAACTTCATTTTTTTTTTTTTTAAACAGAAATCATCAACACGGTTTATAGTGACTAACAGAAGACTGTTTTTCATGCAGCAATACCATCTTCTGCTCTTTTCCACACTTTATTATACATGTCTGACTCACCGTTTAGGTAGAGACTTGGGTTCTTTCAGCAGTGTCACTGCTGCCTGTACCATTGCTATGGGGGTAGCAACATAGCCAGCTTCTGTGTAAAACAAAAAACGAACATGTATATTTTACTTGCCTAAACTATTTGACTCATTCACTACCAGACTTAGAACAAACTACCAAAGGAGGTCGACTTACAACTATTAGAAAACCTTCTCCAGTGAACATTACTCATTTTCACTGGAACAAAAGAACAGATTACTCACCTGTAACAGTAGTTCTAGGAGTGGTATATGTCGTTCATCCGCACTTCTTGGCATGTCCCCTTCTACTTTAAATCTTGCCGGAAGTCTTCAAGCTGGCTCCACCCACCTGGATGGTATGTACCTCGGCTCCGCCCCATGATGCCAGATCTTAGCCCACTAGAAGCAAGGTTGTGCGCCCGAAGCCGGGGAGGTCAGGTGGGTGTGTGTGGATGAACATATACCACTCCTAGAACTACTGTTACAGGTGAGTAACCTGTTCTTCTAGGAGTGTGGATATGTTGTTCATCCACACTTTTTGGCAGACTCCAAGCACTTCTCCAGAAGGAGGGAGGCAAGGCGCACACCCCCTACTTAGGAAATAAAGATTGGAGAACCGAAGCCCCAAAACCGGCATCCCAGCGTGACTCAAGGTCGATGTGGTAGTGGGTAATGAAGGTGTTTGCTGACTTCCAGGTAGCAGCCCGACAGATTTACTGGATAGGGATATCTCTGAAAGCAGCCACCGATGCAGCAGTATGGTGGGTAGAATGAGCTCTTATCTCTCTGGGAGGTTCCTTACCTGCCAACTCATAGCACAGACCTATGCATGATGTAATCCATCTTGCTATGGTCCATTTGGCTGCAGGTCTGCCAGAAGCGGCTTCAGCGTAGGTGACAAACAGCTGGCGTGCCTATCCACGTATTTCCATTGTCCTCTCCTTGTAGTAGGAGAGAGCACGTCTCATGTCCAAGGTATGGAGACTGTACTCGGCGTCCGAGGTGTAATTAGGGTAGTAAACTGGAAGAGTCAACACCTGGTTAAGGTGAAACTCTGACACCACCTTCGGAAGGAATTTCGGGTGGGGGCGCAGGACAACTTTGTCCCTGTGAAAGACCAAGTAAGGGGAGTCCACCGACAGCGCCTGGAGTTCCCCTGTCCTTCTGGCAAACGTGATAGCCACCAGGAAGGCCATCTTCCACGACAAGTATGAAAGCTCACATCTGTGCATGGGCTTGAATGGCTTGCCCATGAGCTTTGCCAAAACCAGCAACAGATCCCACGAAGGTGGAGGTTCACGCACCAGAGGGGATATGTGATCCAGGCCCTTGAAAAAAAGCACCCCACCAATGTCGGCTGACCGGCCCGCGCCCGGTAAGCAGAAATGGCTTCCAGGTGCACCCTAAGGGTCGATGACCATAGACCCCTTTTGAAGAGAGACCCAAGGTAGTCAAGAATGTTAGCCACAGAACAGTATAAGGAGTCCAGACCCTTATTCTGACACTAAATGGAAAAATGTTTCCATTTGAAGGCATAACATTTTCTGGTCGATTCCTTTCTGGATGCCTCCACCACGGTGTAGACATCTTCGGAAAGACCCAGAGCCTGGAACTCTAGCTGCTCAGGTACCAGGCTGTGAGGTGCAGGGATTGAAGGTCCGGATGAAATACCTTCCCCTGGTTCAGAGATATGAGATCTGGGCATGGTACAAAGCCGGCCATGGGCCTGCAGCTGAAGCTGAGGAGATCTGGGTACCAGAACTGGCGCTGCCAATCTGGGGCTACCAGGATCACCTTCATCTTGTCCCTCCTCACCTTGAGTAACACCTTGTGGATCAAGGGAAATGGAGGGAAGGCGTAGAGGAGGCCTGGGGTCTACGGCCTTGAGAAGGCATCCCCCTGCAGCGAGCCCTGCTGAGGGGGGCGAGCATGAAACAGCCTCAGCTTGGTGGTCTCCCTTGAGGCAAACAGGTCCACCATCAGTTTGCCCCAATGGGAGGACAGACTGTAAGCTACCTCAGGATGGAGAGACCACTCATGGGATGTCTGGCCTATGCGGCCGAGAGCATCCGCCAGCTGGTTCAAGGCTCCTGCCACATGGATGGCTAGGAGATCCACCTCCAACTGGCTTATGACGGTCCAGATGCGGAGCGCCTCCTTGCACAGCAGACGGGAGTGCGTGCTGCCGTTTGTTGAGGTAGTACATAGTCGTGGTATTGTCCATCTGGACTTGAACCACTTGACCCCGGAGCTGAGAAGTGAAAGCCGACAACACCAGTCTGACTGCTCTGAGTTCCAACAGCTTGATGTGGCATCGGGACTCCTCGGGGGTCCAGAACCATGGGCCCTGTTGTCCCCCATGTGGGCTCCCCAGCCCATGAGAGAGGCATTGGTTGTAAGAACGACCATCGGCTTAGGGCACACAAACGGGATCCCTTCCTGCAACTGGTCCACCACTGGAGAGCGTCCCACATCTTCTGGGTTACAGTGATCAGCTGGTCAAAATGACCATATCGCTGAGTCCACTGGGTGGCCAGTTCCCACTGGAGGGGGTGCATGTGCCATCAGACCCAACGAACCACTGAGGTGCACGTCGCCATGTAACCCAGAAGGTGCAGAAAGTCCTGGGCAGGGTGCAAGTGCCCAACCAGAAATGATTGGGTAAAGGAGGAGAGAACCTCCGCCCTGTCTGCCAGAAGCCGAGCTCTGGCTTGACAAGAGTCGAGCTCTGCCCCGATGAAGACCATCACCTGAGAGGGCACAAGTTCCAACTTGGTCCCGTTGATCAGGAGGCTGAGTTGGGAGCTGGTTTGGAGGGCCAGATCCCTGGACCTCTCCACCGCCTGAAGGGAGGAACCTGCTAAGAGCCAGTCGTCAAGATAAGGATAGATTCTGACTCCTCGACACCGAAGGTGGGCTGCCATCACTGCAATGCATTTGGTGAAGACCCGAGGGGCCGATGACAGGCTGACTGGCATGGCTCGGAACTCATACAGGGTCCCTTTGACCCTGAAGTGGAGGAACTGCTGATGGGATGGATGGATTGGGATGTGAAAGAATGCGTCCTGTAGATCCAGTGAACAGAAATGCAGGTTACTCACCTGTAACAGGAGTTCTAGGAATGGTATATGTTGTTCATCCACACTGTGTGGCAGGTATCCTTGCCGCTTTAAATCTTGCCGGAAGGTCTTCAAGCTGGCTCCTCCCACCCACCCGGGTGGTAAAACTCTCGGCTCCGCCCCATGACGCTAGATCTGGCCTGCTGGAAGCTCAGGTTGTGCGTCGAAGCCGGGGAGGTCGGGTGGGTCGTGTGGATGAACAACATATACCATTCCTAGAACTCCTGTTACAGGTGAGTAACCTGTATTTCTAGGGACATGGATATGTTGTTCATCCACACTGTCTGGCAGACTCCTAGCAGTTCTCCGGGAGGAGGGAGGCAAGGCGCACACCCCCTACTTAGGGAATAGAGACTGGAGAACCGAGGCCCCAAAACCAGCATCCCGGCGTGACTCAAGGTCGATGTGGTAATGGGTGATGAAGGTGTGTGCTGACTTCCAGGTAGCAGCCCTGCAGATTTCCTGGATAAGGACGTCCCTGGAAGCAGCCACCGATGCAGCAGTATGGCGGGTAGAATGAGCTCTTATCCCTCTGGGAGGTTCCATGCCTGCCAACTTATAGCAGAGATCTATGCAGGAGGTGACCCACCTGCTTATCGTCCTGCTTGGCTGCAGGTCTGCCAGATGCGGCTTCAGCGTAGGTGACAAACAGCTGGCGAACCTCTCCCCAAATTCCAGCTGTGCTCTCCTTATAGTAGGCGAGCGCCCTTCTAGGGTCCAGAGTATGGAGCCTATATTCGGCCTCCGAGGTGTGATTGGGGTAGAACACCGGCAGAGTCAACACCTGGTTAAGGTGAAACTCCGACACCACCTTCGGAAGGAATTTCGGGTGGGGGCGCAGGACAACCTTGTTCCTGTGGAAGACCAGGTAAGGAGACTCGATGCAGAGCGCCTGGAGCTCTCCCATCCTTCTGGCTGACGGATAGCCACCAAGAAGGCGGGTCTTCCACGACAGGTGAGAGAGTTCAGACCTGTGCATTGGTTCGAAGGGCTTGCCCATGAGCTTTGCCAGTACCAGCAGTAGATCCCACGGAGGTGGAGGTTCTCGCACCGGAGGGGAAATGTGATCAAGGCCTTTGAAAAAGCGCCAGACCACCTTCTCCTGCGCCACTGACTGCTTCCCGGCCCGCGCCCGGTAAGCAGAGATGGCTGCCAGGTGCACCTTAAGGGTCGTCGACCTAAGCCCTTGCTGAGAAAGGGACCAAAGGTAGTCCAATATGCTCGCCAAGGAACAGGAGGAAGGGTCCAGGCCCTTGCCCTGGCACCAAATGGAAAATATCTTCCATTTGAAGGCGTAGCATTTTCTGGTCGACTCCTTACTGGACGCCTCAACTACGTTGAGGACCTCGTCGGAAAGACCCAAGGCCTGGAACTCTAGCCGCTCAGGAACCAGGCCGTCAGGTGCAGAGATTGAAGGTCCGGATGGAATACCTTCCCCTGATTGACTGAGAGCAGGTCTGGGCGAGCTGGAAGCTGTCTCGGGAGCCTGGAGCTGGAGCTGAGGAGATCTGAATACCAGTACTGGCGGGGCCAGTCTGGGGCTATCAGAATCACCTGCGCCTTGTCCCTCCTTGCTTTGAGAAGCACCTTGTGCATCAAGGGGAACGGGGGAAAGGCGTAGAAGAGGCCCGGGGTCCACGGCCTCGAGAGCATCCCCCTGCAGCGAGCCCTGCTGAGGGGGCGGCATGGAACAGCCTCAGCTTCGCATTCTCCCTGGAGGCAAACAGGTCCACCTGAGGTGTGCCCCAATGGGAGACTAGATCTTGTACTCACTCCGCAGGAGAGACCAGTTATGGGACGTAGCCCTATCCGGCTTAGGGCATGCGGCCAGGTGTTGGAGGCTCCTGCCACATGAATGACTGGGAGATCCGCCTCCAGGCTGCGCCAGACGAGTGACCAGATGCGGAGAGCTTTCTTGCATAGAAGCATGGAGCGCGCCCCGCCCTGGCGGTTTAGATAGTCACATGGTCATGGTATTGTCCGGCCTGGACCCGGACCACTTGACCCTCAAAGAAACGGAGCAAAGGCGGTGACAGCTAGGCGGACCGCTCGGAGCTCCAGCTGGTTGATGTGGCATCGGGACTCCCGCGGGGACCAGAGGCCGTGCGCTCGGTGTTCCCCCAGATGGGCACCCCAACCCATCAGAGAGGCATCGGTCGATAGAGAGACGGTCGGCTTGGGGCGGACAAACGGGATGCCCTCCTGCAGATGAACTGGAACGGTCCACCACTGGAGAGCGTTCCACATCCCCTGGGTCACCGTCAATAGCTGGTCCAATGGATCGCAGCGTTGGGACCACTGGCTGGCCAGCCCCCACTGAAGGGGGCGCATGTTCCAGCGGGCCCAACGGACCACGCTGGTACAGGCCGCCATGAGACCCAGGAGGCGCAGGAAGTCCCGGGCAGGGCGCAATTGCCCAAACAGAAATGACTGGGCAAAGGAGGAAAGAACCTCGGCCCTGTCCGCCGGGAGCCGTGCTCTGGCTCGAAGAGAGTCGAGCTCTGCCCCGATGAAAAGAATCACCTGCTTCGACTCGAGTTCTGACTTGGCCTCGTTGATGAGGAGGCCAACCTGAGAGCAAACATGGAGGGCCAGATCTCTGGACCACTCCACCTCCTGTCTGGAGGGGGCTGCTATCAGCCAATCGTCCAGGTAAGGGTAACCCGACCCTCGCACGCGGGGAATGCTGTCACCACTGCAATGCATTTGGTGAAGACCCTGGGAGCTGAAGACGGGTGAAGGGCATGGCTTGGAACTAGAGGGATCCCTCCTTCCAAAGCGAAGGAACCTCTGATGTGGACGGACTGATAGGGACATGAAAGAACGCGTCCTGCAGGTCCAGAGAGCAGAACCACACGCCGTGTTCCAAGGATGGTATTATCTGAGCCAGAGAGACCATCCTGAAGGTTCGAGACCGTAGGAACTTGTTTAGGTCATGTAGGTCGAGAATGGAGCACCAGCCCCCCGTCCGTTTCGGAACCAGGAAGTACCTGGGTCTGAGGGAGGGTCCACCACCTCTCTGATCACCTCCTTCTTGAGGAGGAGAGCGATGTCGGCTCAGCGAGCCAACAGCGAGGCTTCGGACCCCGAGGCCCCGGAGGTGCGACGGCTCTGAAGGGTGGGGCCTGCTCGAACTCCAGAGGCAGGCCCTTTCCCACCACCTCCAACACCCACCGGTCTGTGGTGATAATGGACCACGCGGAAAGAAAGTGGCGAAGCCGCCCCCCCACTGGGGGCACCTGGGGTGAGGCTACAGGGTTGGGGGCGACACCCCTCTACCCGTCACTGGGCAGGCTTGGAGGAAGGACCGCTGAGGGACTCCAGGGCTTTACCTCCCTGCTTCCTGGAGGAGGAAGCCGAGGGCTTGGGTTTGGGATGCCAAGCTCGAGCCTGCTGGCCCTGACGTTGCTGGGCTGGACGTGCCGCGGGCGCAGAGGGACGAAAGGGCTTAGGCTGTGGTCTGCGGCCTTTGTCCTTCTGTGCGGATGAGACAGAGTCCAAGGTAGCAATGGACTTCTCAATCCTCTGCAGGTGACCTTCCACCCCAGGGCCGAAGAGGTCGGTCCCCAGGAAGGTGACATCCGCCAACTTGTGCTGGGTATCCGAAGTGAAAGTGGATATCCTCAGCCATGCCCGACGGCGCATAGCCACTGCGGCCGCTACTGACCTGGCACATGAGTCTCCAATGTCCAGAGCAGTCTGAAGCTGCTGTTTGGCCACTGCCCTGGTCCCGCACCTGCCTAACTGTGGTCTGCAGGTCCGCCGGAAGATGAGGAACTACCTCGTCCAGGGAGC
Organism: Neoceratodus forsteri; assembly: GCA_016271365.2. Classification (NCBI taxonomy): domain Eukaryota; kingdom Metazoa; phylum Chordata; order Ceratodontiformes; family Ceratodontidae; genus Neoceratodus; species Neoceratodus forsteri. Next base: position 95,106,570 of record CM057451.1, read on the forward strand.
CCAACAGGGCATGAGAGAAATGTGCCATGAGTATGGCTGAACTGGCCTGACGAAGGCCGAGGGAGGACGCAGCGTAGACTTTGCGCCCTGGCATAGTCCAATTTCTTGGACTCCTTGTCGGGAGGTTTGTCCATGTCCCTAGCGTTCCCGGCGCGCCGGAAAACGCTGTCGGTAACTAGCCCCTCGGCTGAGGGGTGTTCCGAAAAACCGGACAAGGAACCGGTAAGGACCGCATACTTCCTGGCCATCCTGGCCGAGGGCGCAGGACAGGAAGCAGGGCGCTGCCAGAGCTCCAAGGCCGGGCCCACTATGGCCTCGGCCACCGGAAAGGCCTCCGTAGGGGAATCCCCTCGGTCCAGTATCTCCGTGAGGGGATACCTGGCCCGCTTAGACACAGGTTCGAGCTTCATCCCGGGTGGACTCCGAGATGAGCCAAAGCAATCCCAGATAGGATGAAGGGCTATCGTCCATCGACTGACCTCCAGATGACTCCAAGTCTACTTGCCTGGAGAAAAGGGAGGAATCGCCGTCCGACTCTGAAGAGTCCGCAAAGAGCTGCCTCGGGCCTGAGCCACCCTCCACCTGCCGAGGTTGATTGGGAGTGAGGGTGACAGACAGCCTATGGGGCAGTCCCCGAGCCGACCGAGAATTATTGGCTCAGAGCCCCAAATAACGGCTGTGGAGGCGGAGGTTCCACCGGAATCGGTGGAGCAGCTGGTTTTGGCCGAACAACCGGCCTGGGAACAGGCTCCTCGGGTAAGTCGAGGGGTTGTTTCGGCTGCTCCGGTGACAGCCACTTAATGGTCGGGAAGGGCGCCGGCTTGTTCCTGGTCAGGAATGAGCTGTTGCCACATGAGGTCCTCGTACCATCAACGTGAAGCTTACGCCGAGCCTCCCCGTCCGAGGGATCGTGGACGGCGGCGGCGCCGGCCATCACCGGGTGCGAGACCGGCCTCATGACGTGCGATCAGCTGGACCGTGAAGACGCCTGAGACCGGCAACCTCGGCTTTTCCGAGGGCGGGAGGGACGGGGAAGCCGCCTCCCCTCGCCTCGGAGGGTTCACCCGAGGGCCCCGGAACCGAGGCACTGGCAAGCCACGGGATCTCAACTCCCACCGGGGAACCGGGAGAGGATTCTCGGCTTCTTGACATAACCGCTCAACGGGTCAAGAAAAATCTCGATCATGCTGACGGAGTCCCGGTCAACTGGCCTGACGGGGACACCGTGAGACCAGTGGCCGAAGCCGAAGATCGACTCGAGTCGGCGGCCGACAACTCGGGAGAGAGGACCTTCCCCTCCCAAGAGCGCCGACGGAGGATCTTACTCTTATCTTTCTTTTGGACTGAAAAGAAGGTCCAGCAGACGCTGGTCCCTCCCCTAGTGGAGAGGACAGACAAAGCTTCTAAAAGAAGCTGTATAGAGGAACCCAGGGAGAGCGGATAAATGCCGTGGCGGAGGAAGATGCGTCCGGCCGCCTTCTTCGGAGGGCGATCATCTGCTCTAGCTGATCCGGCCGTGCCCGCCGGAGACCGCCGACCGGCCCCTTTGACTTTACCGAGGAAAATGTTTCTCGGACGCCCCAGTTGTAAACGGGCAGCACGGTTTTTGAGGACGCAGGCTGAGAAGGAAGAGCACAGGTCGCAAGCCTGCGGGTCGTGCTCAAGGCCTAAACAGTAGACACACGTGGAGTGCGGATCTGTCCGAGACATCTTCTGCCCGCAAGGGCATCTGCGAAAACCGGGAGTCGAGAAGTGCAAAAACTTTTAAATTCGCAAAACCGAAGAATTAGGAACCAGTCTTATATGCAGAGCGTTAAGGAGGGAACCTGAGCTCAAGCGTAAGGAAGATCTGGCGCCATGGGGCGGAGCCGAGAGTTTTACCACCCGGGTGGGTGGAAGGAGCCAGCCTGAAGACCTTCCGGCAAGTTTTAAAGCGGCAAGGATACCTGCCAGACAGTGTGGATGAACAACATATCCATGTCCCTAGAACCACATGTTTCGCTCCAGGGATGGTATGATCTGGTTCAGAGTGACCATCCGAAAGGTGCGAGACCTGAGATACTGATTCAGGTCGTGGAGTTCTATGATGGGGCACCAACCCCTCCATCCACTTGGGCACCAGGAAGTACCTGGTTACTGCCTCCATGCGAAGGAGCTGAGCCACGCCGTCTTGAAGAGTCGACTGGGTGCATGCGGATATCTGTTCCTCCAGAGGGGCGCGGGCTCGGCTGGGAGGGTACTGCTCAATTTCTAGAGGCAGTCCCTGACCGACCACTTCGAGAACCCACCTGTCCGAAGTGATAGCGGACCAGGCGGAAAGGAAGTGGCAGAGCAGAGCCGACCCCCCACAGGAGGGCCCAGAGCTGGCGTGACGGGTGTAGGGGTGGCAACCCCCAACCCGTCACTGAGCAGGCTTGGAAGAGGAGGAGGAGGCTCCAGAAGAAAAAATTACTCACCTTAGTAATGTTGTTTCTTCTAATGGAGTCTTGCTGTATTCTGACTGTGCAGTGATCTCCAACCTTTGAACTGCCCCGGAGAGGAAAGAGTTAACTTTCCATGCAAGGCATGGAACACTGAGCTCGAGCTCGGTTGAGCCTCTGTCTGTTGCTGTTTGAACCCCAACCGCCAGATCTTTATGAGCTATACTCACTGGGCCTCTTGTGTGGAAACTGTAAACTTCACACTAGCCAACTGGCAACTAAATTTAATAAAAAGGGTTTTTTGGTTTCAAATCAAAGACTCAAGTTAGGAAACCCAAAAAACAAAACACAACACACACCCAAAAATTAAAGAGGGTGAGAAAAACGAGGCACCACTAGGGTGCCAACACTGCTCCTGCCCACCCACAACCCAAAAAAACAGGTTCTGAGAGGGGAGGCGTGGGGGATGTCAGAATATAGCAAGACTCCATTAGAAGAAACAACATTACTAAGGTGAGTAATTTTTTCTTCAAACAACATGAAGTCTTGCTGTATTCTGACTATGTGCAGACTACCAAGCAGTACCTCCATGGAGGAGGGACAGAACCTACTTTGGGAACAGGCTCTGAAGTACTGCTGTGCCAAACCGAGCATCACTCCTACCTTGGACATCCAGAGAGTAATGCTTGGTAAAAGTATGGACTGTTTTCCAGGTGGCTGCTTGACAAATCTCTAAGATGGGAATATCCCTGGCAGCAGCCAGGGAAGCAGCTGTACCTCTAGTAGAGTGAGCCCTCAGGCCTGAGGGTGGAATTCTACCCAATTTTTCATAGCAGAATTGTATACAAGAGACAATCCACCTGGCAATAGATCTTTTAGTGGCAGGTTTTCCCTTACCGACCTCACCATAAGTGAGGAACAATTGGAGGGAGTCAAACCTGTGACACTTGGTGCGTTCTATGTAGTAGCTAAGGGCCCTTTTCACATCCAGGCTGTGCAGCCTCCTCGCCCCAGAGGACAAATGGTCAGTGAAGAAAACAGGAAGAGACATAGACTGGTTAAGGTGGAAATCTGAAACCACCTTAGGCAAAAACTTCCTATTAGTCCTGAGGACCACCTTATCTCTATGAAAAGAGATAAAATCGGGCTCCACTGACAGGGCCTGTAACTCTCTGATGCGTCTGGCAGAAGTAATGGCTACCAAGAACACAGTTTTCCAAGTCAAGTACTTAAGCTCTGCTGAGGACAAAGGCTCAAAAGGGGGTTGCATAAGCTGAGCAATGCAAACATTTAGGTCCCAAGCAGGAGCAGGGTCCCTGAAGGGAGGATTGGTGTGCAGCAATCCCTTGAAGAATTTACAAAATACAGGATGAACTGAAAGAGAAGAGGGCTTACCTACTGACAAAAAAGCAGAAACAGCTGCTAAATGTACTTTAAGTGTAGCTGGTCTGAGCCTCAAGCTATTGAGATGAAACATATAGTCCAGAACTGTAGGCAACCCAGCAGACTCTGGAGAAATATGCTTACCAGAGCACCAAATAGTGAACCTTTTCCATTTGGAGTTGTAAGTCTTTCTGGTGGAAGGCTTTCGAGAAGCCTTTAGAATATCCAGAACACCTTGAGAGAGATGCAAATCAGCAAACTCTAACTCTTCAAGAGCCAGGCCTTGAGATAGATTCGGATACCAAACTCTCCCCTGAGAGCATGATAACAAGTTGTAATTCCTGGGAAGAGACAGAGGAAGGTGGACTGCTAAGGACAGCAAGAGAGGGTACCAGGGCTGTCTGGCCCAGTCTGGAGCAATCAGAATCACTTTGCATGGTTGAGACCTGATTTTGACTAGTACCTTGAACAGGAGAGGAAAGGGGGGAAAAGCATACAAAAACTTCCCAATGGAGAACTACAGCATCCAGGGGGACTGAGACCAACACTGGGGGTCTGCAGCAAAAAAAAAAGGGGGAGTTGGTGATTGTCTGGGGCTGCAAAAAGATCTATCTGTGGAGTGCCCCATCTGGAGAAAATCACCTTCAAAACTAGGGGATCTAGGGACCATTCGTGATGGCCCTGAGATATCCTGCTGAGAGCATCTGCCAGGACATTGTCCTTCCCTGGGAGGTGCACTGCTGTCAGAGAGGTTTTCAGGGAATAGGCCAGAGACCACAACTTCATTGCTTCTGTGCACAAGGCCATAGACAGAGTGCCCCCTTGATTGTTGATGTACCACATTGTGGTGGTATTGTCTGTTCTGATCTGAACTACTTTGTTCTGAACAGACTTGGAAAAAACTTGCAGTGCCAGAAACACTGCTCTGAGTTCCAAGAGATTGATGTGAAGCAGAGATTTTTGAGGTGACCACAGCCCTTGGGTGGTCAGATCCCCCAAGTGGGCTCCCCAGCCCAAGAGGGAGGCATCTGTGGTAAGGATTAGAGAATGAGATTGAGTGACAAAAGGAACTCCTTGCCTTAGATTGTTCTGATCCTGCCACCATTGCAAAGCCTGGATCAGGGTTCGAGTCACAGGGATTAATTTGGTCAGAGAATCCTTTCTCTTGGATCAGAAGGCTCTTAAGTGGAACTGAATGTCCCTCATCTGAAATCCTGCTCCCTGGACCACTGCCGTAGAGGCTGCCATGTGGCCCAGGAGCTGCAGAAAGTGCCTTGCTGGTCGAGACACCTGAAGGGTGAATGAAGAGGCCAGTTTCACAAGGGTCCTTGCCCTGTCCAGGGGAAGGAAGGCTCTTGCCCTTATTGTATCCAGTTCCGCCCCTATAAAGGTGAGGAGCTGTACTGGCTCCAGAACTGACTTTGAAAGATTTAGGAGGAATCCTAAGGAAGTGAGCAATTGCTGAGTTATCTGGAGATGTGACTTGACTTGGTCTGGAGACTAACCCACTATGAGCCAGTCGTCCAGTTATGGAAAAATGGAGATCTTTCTTCTCCTTAGGAAAGCAACCACTACTGCCAGGCATTTTGTGAACACCCTTGGAGCTGATGTTAGGCCAAAGGGCATTGCTCTGAATTGATAGTGGCCTGAGGGCAACTCGAACCTGAGGTACTTTCTGTGGGAGCACATGATGGGAATGTGGAAATAGGCATCCTTGAGGTCCAGGGAGACTAGCCAGTCCCCTGGCCTTAGAGAGGGTAGAATTATTCCCAGAGTCACCATTTTGAATTTTGGCTTTAAAAGGTGCCTGTTTAAATATCTTAGATCCAGCATGGGCCACCATTCTCCTGTCTTTTTGGGGGTTAGGAAGTACCTGGAGTACAATCCTTTTCCCCTGTGTAGGGGTGGAACCCTTTCTATAGCTCTGAGAGCCAAGAGGGAAGAGACCTCTGCCTCTAGGGCAAGGGCCTCTGAAGGATGTGCAGGTGGAAAGGATCTGGTTCTCATCTTGGGAAATTTTTTGAAACTGAGAACCAGTCCCTAGCTTACTACTTCCAGGACCCACTTGTCTGATGTTAAAGACTTCCAGTCCTGGACAAAGTAAGCCAGCCTGTCCCCTACAGGTAGTGGAGAATCGGCCCGGGCAAACCCATCAGGGTGCCTGCTTGGCAGGGGCTTTAGGCTGAGGGGTGAGAGCAGACCTGCTTATACCTCGTCTGCCTCTCCCTCTGAAGAACCCCCTCTGAGCAAAGGCAGAAGAGGAGGTCTGGGCTTGGTAAAAAGGCCTATGAAAAGGCCTGCCCCTGCCCCTGGAATGCTGCCTCCGGGGAGTGGCTTACCTTTCTTTGGCCTGAGCACTCCTATAGGTGGTCCTGTACTCATCCATTTTCTTCATGTAGTTCTCTGTCTGCTCCCCAAACAGAGAATTACCAATGACAGGAAAATCCATGGCCTTAGTCTGGGTCTCCTGTGACAGGCTAGTACATGTGAGCCAAGCCATCCTTCGAAGGGCCACAGATGTAGCCATGACTCTAGATGAAACATCATTGGAGTCCACAGCAGCATGAAATTGCACCTTGGATGCCTCAATCCCATCTGCAGCCACCCACTCCAGCTCCTTGGCAAGCTGGTCAGGGACCTGTTTAGCTAGAGCCATCACAGTGTCCCACCTGGACTTCTGGTATCTAGCTGTGTAGGCCATATAATTAGCCTGCCTGAGTCCCAAAGATGCTGCCATGTACTGTTTCTTTGCCATGGCATCAATCCTCCTGGAGTCCTTACGTGGGGGGGTGTGAAGCCAAGGGTATATCTGCCTTATCACAGGCAGCAGCCTGCACTATCCCAACATGGCTGCATTGCTGGGAAAGGAACTCTGTATCTGAGCCTGAAAGAGTATACCTCTTGTCCATTCTTCTGTCCACAGGAGGTATGGAATTAGGAGCTTTTAAAATTTTAAATGTCTGTTTCCCAAAAGACTTATGGAGGGGAATAGACAATCTCCTGGACTCTGGGATGTCCATCATCTCAACGTAATCAGGCTCCTCCTGATCCTCTACTGCTTCCTCCATAGGAAGCTGGAGGGTTTCAGCCACTTTTTTGTAAAACGTAAAGTGGGAAGGGGACTCAGAAAGCCTAGGATGAGAAACAACTGAAGGTCTGTCTGGGGAGATGTCCGGGTCAATGGGCACATCCAGACTTTCATAATCGCCATCACTATCTTCATACTCTCCCTCCTCCTCCTCCGGTTCATAAAATTCTTCTAAATTATAATCCGGAACCGGGGGAACCGACCGATCCGAGCCCCTAACCGATGGTGCCGGTTCAGTCGGAACCGAAGTTAGCGATTGAACAATCCTTATCGCTTTGGCTATTTCATCAGCGGTCGGAGAAAGAACTTGTGGATCCGAACCGACTGACTTATCCCTTCTTTTTCTTTTAACTGGAACCGACTTCTCAGAGGCGGTTCTCCTTTTGCCTGAAGGAGTTTCGCCCTGGTCAGACGGCACTCCTTCTGGTTCGGTCGGAACCGAACTGGGCTGGCCATCCGGGTCAGTGGACTTCTCGGCCTCCCTTTCCCTCAGTCTACCTACTCTCTTATCCAGGGTAGCTTTGGGAAAACTTTTGCAAATCTGGCAGTCTGAATCGAGGTGGTCAAACCCCAGACAATAAACACAGGTGGTGTGGGGATCAGCCTTAGCAAAGGCTTCCCCACACACACTACAGTGTTGAAACCCAGTGGCCCGTTTTTTTTGGTTTTCTCAGACATGGCCAGTCCTAACCAAACTTACCCTTTTTCGGCAATCCACCAGGCAAGACACCTCTATCGGTTCCTGACCGTGTTACGGGTCTTGGAAAAAAACGTAATGAAATCCAATTTTTTTAGAACCGATACGGACCAGTTACCACACTCTAATAAATCAGAAAAAGCTTCTTCACTAACCTGATCGGTTCAAACTGAACCGATCCAATGTTTACAAGTTCCACACAGAAAACTAATATACTGTATATAAACCTATCTAGTACTCACGGTACCACAACCAGAGACTCAACCGACAGGTTAGATTGTAGAAATTCGGTTGAAACCAAGAGAAAAAACAACACTTTAACCAACTTTATTTGAACCAAGCGAAGGAGAAATCTCCGGAGTGACTGTTCAGTGAGGCGGAGTAAAGAATCTGGCGGTTGGGGTTCAAACAGCAACAGACAGAAGCTCAACCGAGCTCGAGCTCAGCGCTCCATGCCTTGCATGGAAAGTTAACTCTTTCCTCTCCGGGGCAGTTCAAAGGTTGGAGATCACTGCACATAGTCAGAATACAGCAAGACTTCATGTTGTTTGAATTTGTGCCTCGGCCTCCTTTATGGGGCTGTTGAGGACCCTGCTTGGGTCATGGGCGCCAAGCTTGAGCCTGCTGCTGCTGCTGACCTCCTTGATAGGAGGGCTGAATGACCGCAGGGGAAGAGTGCCGAAATGGCTTCTTCTTTCTCTTCTGCTGGTTCTTGCCCGAAGAACCCTTGGCAGAAGTAGCATCCAAGGTAGCACTGGGCTGCTCTATACATTGAAAGTGACCGGCCACTCCTGGACCGAACAAAAGTCGGTCCCCAAGAAGGGCATGTCAGCAAGCTTATGCTAAGTATCCGCCAGGAAGGAGGAAAGCCTCAGCCAAGCCCTGCAGTGAGAGGCCACTGAGACTGCCAATGAGTGAGCACAAGAATCTCCAATATCCAAGGCTGTCTGGAGCTGTTTTGCGACAGCACGACCTTGGTCACGGACCTGTTTGACCGTAGTATGCATGTCTGGTGAGAGATGAGGGGGACCTCGTCCAATGACCCTAGAAGGGTATGAGAGAAGTGTGCCATAATCACAGCCAAGCTGGTCTGACGAAGGCCCAGAGAAGAGGCAGTATAGACCTTGCGGGCAGAGTGGTCCATATTTTTGGACTCCTTGTCCAGGGGTCGGTCAGTATCGGCCGAACTTCCTGTACGCCTGAACACCGAGGCGGTCACCAGGCTCTCTGCTGAAGGGTGCTCAATGAACCCCGCAAGGGACCCCATGGGCACTGTGTATTTGCGGGCTGAAGGTGCTGGGCAGGAGGCAGGGCGCTGCCAAAGTTTAAGGGCCGGGCCAACAATGGCCTCAGCCACTGGAAAGGCCTCCGTCAGGGTGTCCCCTCTTTTGAGGTTGTCAGTGAGAGGGTATTCCGCCTTTTTCTGGATGGGCTCCAGGGGCATTCCGGTGGAGTTGGAGATGAGGCGGAGAATGCCTTGGAAGGAGGAAGGGCCTTCCTCCAACCCTGCGCCGACTGACGACTCATCATCTCTGGGATGCGAGTGCAAGCCACTGACGTCCGAGTCTGAGGAGTCATGGTAAAGCGGTCTACTGCCTAAGTCACCCTCGATGTGCTGAGGGCGATCCAGGGTGACTGTTATAGACAGACGTCGGGGGAAGCCTGGTGTCTTGCCGGTCCTCTTTCGAGGGTGCCCCTCCCTCAGGCTGTTTAGGCGGTGGTTCCACCAGAATCGGTAGAGAGACCGGAATAGACTGAACCGGGAGACGGGCTGGTCCCACGGGCAGAGGAACTGGTGGCTTCGGTTCCAGAGGGGTCGGCGTCGGCCTAGGAGGCGGTAGCCAAGTTATGGCCGGGGTTGGCGGCAGAGCTGGCTTCTGCCTGGTCAGTATCAGCTGATGCCACATAAGGCCTTCATAGCGCCGACGGAGCTTCCGTCGGAGCCTCTCCTCGTCCGAGGCGGATGAAGACCTGTGGTGATGCCTCTTCTTAGAGTGCTTATGGTTCTTTCTTGGTCGTTCAGCCAAGGGGGTTCTGCACCTCGACCGAGATCGGGGAGGCCGACTCGGTCGATCAGGAGACACTGGGGTCGGTAGAAACCAAGGGTCCGGAATTGGGTCCTTGATGGGGACACCAGCAGGCTGGGTCTCCTCATCAGCGAATACAAGGACCGGATTCCTTTCCAGTGAGTCGTCGGCCACGGCCGGTGACAAAGGGTCTACTGGGTCGAGGATGATTTCGACCTGGCCAGCCGGCAGCCGAGGTTGCGATCTTGACCGAAATCAATACCGCATGTTCCTGAGACTCGGACCTCTCTCGATCCCAGGAACGAAGACACAGGGTCCTTATCTCTCTTCCGAGAGCGGGAGGAGTGCCTCACCCCGAGTTGGGAGAGACTGGCACAACTCCTTGAAGGACCCCTTAAAGGTGGAGCCAAGGTTCAGAGGAACAAAGAAGCTTCGATTGGCCGAAGCGCAAGCTGCTTCCTCCTCCAATGCCTTCATCTGTTCCAGCTGTTCAGCGGATCCTGCAGCTGGGGAAACTGCCCACCTCGCCTCCTTCGATTTCACCGGTGGGTTCCTTTCCTCCAGTCTCCTCAGCTTCAAACGTGCCTTGCGGTCGTCCAGGACGTTGGGATGGAAAGTCAGGCAAAAACTGCACGATGAGGTGTCATGGCTGACACCTAGGCAGTAGACGCTCGTGAGGTGAGGATCAGTGCGCGACATCTTCCGGCCACAGGGGCACCAATGAAATCTGGGGGAAGATTTTTCCTCCATGGTAGATGCGAAAAAAGCGCAATTGCTAACTTGAACAAGTTTAATTTTCAGTAAAAAATGACAGAATCCATTGCCTATGATATGCTGAGAGTATGAGGGAACCTGTATCTTCCAGTGGAAAGGACGATCTGGCATCACTGGGCAGACCCGAGATATATACCACCCGGGTGGGTGGGAGGAGCCAGCTTGAAGACTTCTGGCAACATTTAAAGTGGAAGGGGACATGCCAAGAAGTGTGGATGAACAACATATCCATGCTCCTAGTGTCACAAACTCACTCAGCCGGTCAGCCCTCTACTCCCAAAGTGCCAACCTCTGAGCGTATGATTTGTGGACACTGAACAAAACAAGGTAATCCTCTTGTCTGTTTTGTGGGTTCAAGTCACCTTAGTCTCAAGTTCTAGAGGGATTCAAACTGATGATCTCTTGTTAGCGTACCCAATTATCAGGCTCAGATAATTCTGTCTTCAGGGGGCCAGATATCTTTGCCTATGGGCACCCAACCAGGTCTTTCAAATGAACCCTTAGAACTCTATGCGAGACTTTAGAGAACTCTATCTGTTTCCCAGTTTGGTATATCAATAAGCCCATACACAGTGTTAACTGTAACCTTTAAAAGCTCCACTTAAATAAAAAGAAACGTCAAGGCACTCCAGGCAGTTTCCGATGTAAAATATATCTTTACTTTAAAATATCAAAACAGAAAGTACAGTTACGCAAGAACTTACCGTAACAGTAGATCTTCGAGAGAGGCTCTTGCAGTAGGTAATTACATATAGGACTGATGCTGGCAGGCGGCAGGACCCCACAGAAAAATTTCCAGCTAGCAGTCCCTGGCGAGGGACCGGCCCCATGTCAGGTGACCGCATCAGGAGACGTCGGTATAAAGGGGCGTGTCCCGGACGCCCGCCTTCCAGTTCTTTCCCCACAGGCCGAAAGAGCCGGACAAGAGGAGCGGATATTTCCTAAATGGAAAGGAGCTGGAAAAGCCTAGGGGATGGAGGCGGGAAGGTATTACCTGCAGAGCCTCTCTCGAGATCACTGTTAGTAAGTTGTCCATTCTATCTTACCAGAGGGCTCTTGCAGTAGGTAATTACATACAGGACTGAATCCCAAGCAGTCTGGAACAAAGAAAGGCACCGGGAGGAGGAAAACTACTCCAAGAAGTATTCTAGCATGCAAGCCCTCAAGATAGGAGGCCTTGCAAAACAGTTAGCCAAGCCTGCTCTCGTGAGGAGGCAATATCCAAACTGTAGTGTTTACGTGAGTGTGGATTGAAGTCCAGGTGGCGGCAGCGCAGATGTCTGCCGTACACATTATTCTTTAAACAAGCCGGAGAGACAGCTACTCTCTTGTGGAGTGGGTTTCCTGACTTGACCCAGGAGGGTCTTGTGGTATTTGTCATAACAGAAAGCGATGCAATGAACCAACCACTTAGACAGGCATTGCTTGGAAACAGCATTGCCTTCCCTTTTGTGAGCAAAAGAGACGAACAACTGATCAGTCTTTCTGAGATCCTTTGTTCTGTTGGTGTAGTATCTCAGAATCCGGTGAATATCCATAGTATGGAGTAAATATTCCCCTTGATTAGAGTACTGCGTAAAAAGGCAGGTAGCTCTAGGGACTGATTTAAGGTAGACTCTGCTACTACTTTAGGTATAAACTTAGGATTCACGCGAAGAGCAACTCGTTCCTTGTGAAAAATCAAGTACGAGATTTTACACATCAGGGCCTGGAGCTCGGTGATTCTTCGAGCCGAAGTAATGGCCACCAAGAACAGCGTCTTCCACGAAATAAACTTCAAATCTGCAGAAGCTGCAGGTTCGAAGGGAGGAAAGGTAAGTTTCTCGAGAACAAAATTCAAGTCCCAAGGTGGGGCAGGAGTACGAATGGGGGGCCTCAGATGGAGAACCCCTCTGAGAAAGGTCTTGGCGACCTCGAGTTGAGCAAAAGCCTTGTTTGCGAAGGGAACATGATAGGCCGAAATGGCCGCCATGTGTACCTTCAAAGAGGAATGGCTGAGACCCAGGTCGAACAGATGACGTAGATACTCCAGCAGAAACCCCGCTGAACAGGAGAAAGTTTCCACATTCTTGGAGTGTGGCCCAAATAGTGAATCTTTTCCACTTCATAGCATAGTGATCTGTGGAGGGTTTTCTGGTCTCCACTAAAATCTCCGCCACTTTGGAGACACTCCAAAACGGGATTAGGGCTAGGTCTGCAGGAGCCATGCACGAGTGTGAAGGGATTTGAGGCCTGGATAGACCAGGGTCCCTGATCCTGGGTCAACAAACCTAGATAGAGAAACAGGAGGATCCTCTGAATATTGTTGTAGAAGAGAGAACCAGATTTGCTCTGGCGCCAGAAAGAGCCATCAGAATCATTGCTCGCCCTTCTGAAGCTAGTTTCTGCAAGACTCGTGGAATAAGAGGAATTGGGGAAAGGCATAGACGAATCTGTCCTTCCAGTCTCAGAGACAGAGCGCCGCCCAGAAAGCGCCAAGGCCTGGAAATGAGCGAGCAGAAGGTGGAAGTTTCGCTAGGGGATGCGAACAGGCTCGACCTGTGGTGTTCCCCAAAGTTGGAAGATATTGTCCAGGACCCCTTGTCCAGTTCCTCCTCATGTGAGTCAGAGCAGAAGAGCACTTAGCTTGTCTGCCAGGGCTGCTGCGCACTCCTGGAATAGAATCGCTGTGAGGTGAAGGTCGTGTTGTGTTGCCCAATCCCAAACCCTATTGCCTCCTGCATAGAGAGTAGGACCCAGTCCCTCCTGCTTGTTGATGTACCACACCACGCACATGTTGTCCGGCCGGGACGGCAAGGTGGCCGGAAGGATGTGTATTGGTGAGGGCTTGGAGAGCGCATAATACTGCCTGAAGCTCAGCACACTGATGTGGGAGAGCTTGTTCTAGCCTGGACCAGGAGCCCTGCATCCCATGGAGGGCTCAGATGGGCTCCCAACCTTCGCCTGAGGCGCCTGTGGTTAGAGTCTGGTAGGGGAGAGGATGAAAGAAAGGAACCCCCCGAAACAGGTTCTCTCGAACCATCCACCACTGTAGTCTCTGCAAGATCATCGGGCGGAGATCAGAACTGAGTGATCTAGGTCGTCCACTAGCTGATCCCACTGAGAGCGTAGAGTCCACTGAGAGATTCTCATGTGGAGTCGAGCGTGAGGGACTGTCAGGATTGCAGTCGCCATGAGCCCGAGAAGGCGAAGGACCGACCTCGCTGAGACCATCCTGCGGTCGGACAACAGACTTATCTGGGTCTGAAGGGAGGTCGTCCTGTCCGGAGGCAGGAAGGCCTTGCCCATAGTCGAATTGAGGATTGCCCCCAATAAACTGTAGCCTCTGGGATGGGTCCAGATTATGGTTGATGGTAATACCCAGGCAGGCAAAGACCTGCTGGGTAAGGGAGAGGAATCGCAGGAGTTCCTCCCTAGACCAGGCCGTCAGGAGCCAGTCGTCTAGGTAAGGGAAAACTTGTACTCCCTTGGTACGCAGGTGGGCCGCCACCACTGCCAGGCATTTGGTAAATACTCGGGGGGCCAAGGATAGACCAAACGGGAGTGCCCTGAACTGGTAGTGGTCCCCCTGGAATGCAAAATGAAGGTATTTGCGATGAGATGGGTGAATGGGAATGTGCAGATAAGCATCCTGCATATCTAGAGCACAAAGCCATTGACCCGGCTGGAGGAGGGGCAGAAGGCTCTGCAAAGAGAGCATCCTGAACCTTTTGTACTCTACATAAAGATTCAGGGAACTGAGATCTAAAATCGGTCTGAGATCTCCCGTCTTCTTTGGGACCGGAAGAAGAATGGGAATAGTAACCCATCCCCTGAAGATGAAGGGAACAGGCTCTATCGCTTGTTTAGCAGAAGAGCTGAGATTTCCTCCCTGACCAAAGGAAGATGTTCCCGTGAATACTACGACTTCAGAGGGGGTGGCAGGGCGGTTTCTGAAGAAACTCCATGGAGTGTCCTTCTGCTATGAGCTGGAGCACCCAAGAATCCATGGTTATCCTCTCCCATCCCGGAAGGTGGAGGGGAAAACCTCACTCCTACCGGTTCCTCCAGGGAGTCCGGAGGCAGTGGGAGAGGAAAGGAGTCAGGTGGTGTGGGGCAGCGCCGCAGCTGAAGCACCTGCTGCTTTTTGGGCGGAGGGGGCTTAACAGCCACGGGGGCCCGACAGTTTTGTGGCCTGCCTTCCCTGGGGTTTCACCTTGGCCCATTCCGTCTCGAAAGGGACAGCGCTGCTGCTGATGGGGACTGTACATGGAATCAACTGACTTCAGAGCCGTCCCTCTCTTGCAATCGGTAATGATGTCTTTGACATCACCCCTGAAAAGCACCGACCCCCGGAAAGGTGCTTCCTGGATAACAGATTGCACCTCGGGACCAGACCTGACACGCAGAGCCAAGCATCATGCCGTAGGCCTACGGCAAAAGCTAAGCTCCGCCCAGCAGTGTCCACTGTGTCGTATGTCACACGTAGCATGTGTTGACTGGCCGAATGAGCAGAGCGGACGAGATCAGCCAACTCCTGTTTGACTTGGGAGTCAGGCAAGGAGTCCAGCTTGGCTTCCGAGTAAGGATGGCTTTCTGGTAGTCCCCATGGCCGACATAGTTCAGGGCCCTAATCTCAGTGTGGAGGAAGCGTGAATCTTTCTCCCATACTGGTCCAGAAGGAGATTCCTTATCAGGAGGTGACGAGCTAAGATGTTTAGGTTCGCCGACCGCCGTGGCCCGGCGCTAATCACGCACCAAGTCGGCACGAGGTGAGAATCCAGGAAATCAACACCCTCTGGAGCCTGATATAGCCTGTTCGACTTCCTAGGAAGTGGAGCTAAGGCCGACGGCTGTTTCCATATCGTGGTAACAAGGTCGGCATGAGGCTCTATCCAGGGTGGCACTATTGTAGGAGCGGTCACGGGCAGATCCAGATGTTCAGCGAGCTTCAGACGCTGAGGATCTGGTTCCAAGCAATGCCACTGATGAACCTCCTGGATTTTTCTAAGCAACTCCATAAAAGAAAGATCCTCCGGAGGAGACTTTGGAGGAGTCCTTGGCCGGGGCTTTGACGGAGAGCGATACTCATCGCCCTCTCTCGGAGCAGCCGCTGGAAGAGTCCAGAGTGAAGAGGAGGATGAAGAAGAGGCAAACTCCCTTCCTCAATCGGGAGGAACAGGCTCCTCTTTGGGAGTCCCCAGGACGGTGTCCTGCCCCCTCTTCTGATCCAGACGGAAGAACCCCAGAGTCCGGAGGTGGTGAAGGAGGTGCCACCTGGGGTCACGGGAACCTGGGATGGCACCATTGCGGAAGCGGCTCGACCTCTTTCGTGAGCTGAGCCTTGGCCTCAGCCCACCAGGAGGCCAGAGTCTCATGCAGGTCCACCGGCGGCCGCGAGAGCCGTGGAGGAGGAGGAGGCAGGGGATAAGAATACGGGTTATACCCATATGAAGCATATCCAAAACCCGGCTGCAGGTAACCCGGCGTCGGGTATTGAGGCGTCGGGAAGCCCGGCATCGGGTACCGTGGCACCGGATATAGGCGTTCCGGGTACTATGGCGTCGAATAAGAGGAAGGCGGAGGATACCCGGAGAGCCAGAGGCTGCTCGAGCAGACCCACTCCGGCCGGAACCTCAGCCGGGCGGGTCCGTAGTGGAGAGCCTGAAGGGCCCGATGGGAGCAGAAGATCTCCTGGTGTGTAGACTGACATCAGGGCCGACGCTGGAGGTACCGATGAGGGCCGGGCGCTGAGCCAGCGTCTGGGAGCTAACGCCAGTCCGCTGCGCCCAGATGGAGTGGAAGGACTGACGGAGGCAAAAGATCCCCAGCTTCACCTGGTATGGAGGGAAAAGTCCCGGGTTCAGGTTGGGGGACTCTGGTTCCCCAGACGGCAGCCGGGCTGCGGCTGAATCGGAAACGACGGACGCTGGGGTCCGCCATCGGTTCCTTCACCGTCGGACGCTGGGACGGTGCCGACGGAGACGTAGAGACGAGCTCTCGGCAGGCACCGGAGGAGCCTACGTCCGACTTACGAGAGCCGTCACCGGAGACAGGTCGAGAGGAGGGGTCGGCCTGGTCCAGTGGGGAAGAAGCTGCACGTTGCCCCAGAGGGTCGGGCGTCTTACCAGCCCTCTCCGGGCGGACGTCAGAGGAGCCAACGCCCGGCTTACCGGAGTCGCCCACGCTGGTAGGCCGTGAGCCTGCGGCCGAACCAGGGGCGGAGGACTCCAACTGCCCGGAGGCACCCGCAAGGCCTGAGCGCGAGCCAGACGGGCGGGCTGACGCTGCCTCAGAAACCTCCGAGGCGGCCGTCGAGGAGCGATCCCCCGAGGGATGTTACCTGCGTCCAGTGACTCCCGAGGCGCGGTGGAGGAGCCTTTGTCCGGTGCCTCTCCTTATCCTTCTTCTTCTTTCATGGCCTTCTGGGAAGTGGACACCTGCCTCAGTTTTTTAAGCTCCTTCTCCATAGAGCTCATTTTCTTCTTGAGAATATGGGCTTCCGGGATTGCTGCCGCCTTTTTTGGGTAGCCGTGTTAAAGCCGAGGCAATGCTGGCACTTCTCGACCCGGATGATCGGGGGCCTAGGCAGAACAGGCACAGGGGTGGCCGTCCTTGTCTGCGGTGGTTGGGCGCTTTACAATTGCACTTATTCTTGTGCTCGGAGGGTGTAGGGACGACATACACAGACGTTAGTCAAAAAATAAAGTTTTTATCAGAAAAAAAAAAAACAGATGAAGGAAGGGCTGATAGCTACAAACTTTTCCACAGGCGCTGCCTGAGCTATGGCGGAAAGAGGTGGAAAGGCGGGCATCAGGGACCATCCCTTTATACGGACACTCCTGGCGCGGTCACCTGGCGTGAGGCGGTCCCTCGCCAGGGACTGCTAGCTAGAAATTTTTCCGTGAGGTCCTGCCGCCTGCCAGCGTCAGTCCTATAAGTAATTACCTACTGCAAGAGCCCTCTCAAAGTAAGATCAATAAATACAGAACAAATATCCCAAACACATACAATCTTAAAAACAAAACAGGTTTTTAAAGTACAAACTAAGCTCTCTTATCCACATAATACTTATCTCCTACAGTGCTGATGTTGTCCTTCTTCTCTCAGTCAGGAATAAAATAAAATGAGTCTCTCTAAGGCTTGCTCAGTTGGATAAAAGCAGTCCTGAGCCGGCCTCCTCTCTGAGGTCATTAAACTCCACCTTGGAGTATTAAAAGTTATATTTTACAGCACAAAATGTCCCAACAAGATTAAAAAAAAATGATAAGTGACATACTCAATTTCTTCTCCTCAGGTTAGCTGGTCAGAACTGGTTTTCGTTCTGCCACACACAGTGTTTCTGTGATGTCCTTCCAAAGCATCCTGGGAATGTGTATTGGACTTCCAAATTCGTCAGGATCCTTGTTATATACACATCAAAGGTCTTTCTGATGTAATTCAAGGGCTCCTTGTGACACCCCTTCCAACACAGGTTCTTCCTGGCAACTACTGCAAGTCCAAGGATCTCCCTGAGGGCATTATAAAGTGGATACTTTGGTTCCTGCCTTCAAAGAAAATTTAACGAAGGAATTGTATTTTAAATAGCTGCAGATTTAACTATGTCCTGTTCTTTGAACTTATCCCTGGGTTTTTTTTTTTGGATGTGTCAGTTCAGCAAGACTGGGGGTCTTCTGACTGCCCTTCCCTTACATAAATTATATGTAATACAAAAAAAAAATTTGATACATGGATCAGAATCAGTGGTCCAAGTGCGACACCTAGAACACAGGATTTACTTCTTTAGTCAAAACACAAAATAACAGAAAACAAATTCCAGATACAAAAAGAAACATTTTTAGTGACAATGATTTTTAGAGCTGGTCAGCACTGTAGACCAGTTCCTACTGGGATCAAAGTCAGGGAATGTTTTGCAGCTGTGCCACTGAAATGCATGCACTGAGGGACCAGGATATTCCTTTTTATGGCTGTCAACGAGCAAGTATAATAATGCTACTGCTCCGGACAGCTGTCTGTAACTGCTAAATTTGTGTTGACTGCAAGGAGTAAAGTGTATGAAAACGTGTTGTCAGCACATGGTGTTAGGCTAGTGAATGTGAAGATGATCTAGGTAACACACTGAAGAACTCTGTAGTTTTTTACAGTACAACTCTGTGATGACAAGAATGAAACCGAATGAGCTGAGAGAGGAAGTGCAAATAAACTGCACAACTTTGTGAATAGAAAGCTAACCTTTATTTTCTTCTGGGAAAATACTAAAGTTACCTATATAAAATGGAGTTTTCATGCTACTAGATGATTGCAATGCAAAAGGACAAATAATAGCATAACTATGGCACCATTTGATGCCTTTATGAAAGTACAGTTAAGTAAGAATTTACCATAACAGTAGATCTTCGAGAGGAGCTCTTGCAGCAGGTAATACCATTGGGACTGAAGCTGGCAGGCGTAAAAACCCCATGGAAAACTTGTAGCTAGCAGTCGGAGGCAGGGGAGTGCCCCCGACACAGGCTATGCCTGATGTCAGACGTGGTATAAAGGGGCAGTCTCCTGGCGCCATCTCAGTTCTCCCGCTGGAGACCCGGCTAGAAACCAAACTGGAGAACCGAGCAGAAGTCCCCACCATGTTCTGGTGATATAACAGCCAAAATACTGTCCTGGGGGATGGAGGGTGGGAAAGCCACCTGCTGCAAGAGTTCCTCTTGAAGATCTACTGTTACAGTAAGTTCTTACATAACTGTACTATCTGTCTTCAAGGGTAGAGCTCTTGCAGCAGGTAATACCATTAGGACCGAGTCCCAAGCAGTACCCAAGGATAGGCTCAGGTCTGAGGGCAGTAGGGAGAGATGCTGAAAAACAGCTGAAACATATTAGAAAGGCATCTAAGAGAGTAGGCCCTGCAGGACTGCCAGTCCAAAACCTGCACTCCTTCTGGATGCAATGTCCAGGCTGTAATGTCTAATGAAAGTGTGGACTGAACTCTATGTAGCTGCAGCACAAATATCTGCCGAGGAGACATTTTTGAATGCCGCGAAGGAGGAGGCCATTGCTCTGGTAGAGTGGCCCTGGACTGTTCCCAGAAGTGGTTTGTTATGATGCTGGTAGCAGAAAGTAATGCACTGCACCAGCCAACAGGCTAGTGACCATTTTGAAACAGCAGCCCCTAACATTCGCCTGGCGAATGAGACGAACAATTGGTCCGACTGTCTGGAGCAGCGAGTCCTATGGAGGTAATACCTCAAAATTCTGTGAACATCCAAAGTGTACAACAGCACTTCACCTTGGTTAACAAATTCGGATAATAAACCGGAAGGTTGATGTCCTGCTTAAGAGTCAGCCCTGACACCATCTTCGGCATGAACTTAGGGTTTGTGCATAGGATCACTCTGTCCCTGTGGAAAACTATGTAAGGTTTCTTACACATCACGGCCTGGAGCTCGGAAACCCTTCAAGTAGAGGCAATGGCTACCAAAGGAGGGTCTTCCATGAGGAGGAAGCGTGGCTCATAAAGGCTGCTGGCTCGAAGGGAGGAAGGGTGAGCTTCTCCAGGACGAAAAGTAAGTCCCAAGGAGGAACGATGTCTCTCTCCTGGGAGGTCTGATATGTGTGACTCCTTGTAGAAATGTCTTATAGACACTGAGCTGTGCCAAAGTTTTATCTCCGATAGGATCATGATACGCGGAAACCGCATACATGTGCACCTTAATGGATGAATAGCTCAGTCCTAAATCCAGAAGGTGAGATATTCTAGCACGTGCCTAGCCGGGCAACCCAGGGTATCTAGGGCATGGACCGTAACCCACAGACAGAAGCATTTCTATTGCAGAGCGTAGGTGGCCCTGGTGGAAGGCTTCCTCGCTGCAACCAAGATCTCAGCCATCCTGCTTGACACTCCTAATCTCTCTCTTCCGCTAGGACTGCAGGAGCCACACGTGCAGGTGAAGAGCAGGATGGATGAGTGTCCCCTACTCTTGTGAGAGCAAGTGGGTGGAGAGTGGCAACTGAACTGGACACTCCAGTGACAGCTGCTTGAGCAACATATACCAGATCTGATGGGGCCAAAGAGGAGCCACCAGAATCATTCTGGCTCCTTCTGACTGCAACTTGAGCAGTACTCTCTGAATGAGGGGAAAAGGCATACAGGAACTTCCCTGTCCAAGAGAGGGACAATGGGTGTTGCCAAACAACACCAGGCCCTGGAATGAGCGAGCAAACATTTTGCAGTTTGGCATTGCACGGGGAAGCAAAGAGATCCAACTCTGGACGGCCCAAGTGACCAAATAGGTCATCTGCGACTTCTTGGAGCAGTTCCCACTCGTGATTTAGAGAGGCAGAGCGGCTGGGACTGTCGGCGAGAACGTTCTGAACCCCAGGCAGATGAACTGCGATGAGATCCAGACGGTGTTCTACTGCCCAATCCCACACTCATGGCCTCCTTGCAAAGGGGGTACAAATGAGTACCCCCTTGCTTGCTGATGTAGACGACCACTGGTGTGTTGTCTGTCTCACCAGGAAGGACCGTCGAGAGTTGGTCTCTGAATGCGATAAGTACATTGCTTACGACTTTCATTTCCAGAACGTTTATATGTAGAGAGCTCTCTATGGCAGACCAACCCCACCCCACCCTGGGTCCTGTGATCAATCAATATTTTATTTATCTAGCGCCTTTCAAAATCAAGGCACTGCACAATCATATAAAAACATCAACAATATAAACATATAAAATCAGTCTGGACAAGCCTTAGAAAACAGATAAGTTTTTAGCATAGTTTTAAAACTGCTGACGGTCAGGCATTCTCTTAACTGACGAGGTAGAAGAGTTCCACAGGATCCCCTAAATGAGCCCTCCAAACGGACAGAGAGGCATCCGTGGTTAATGTCTGGAGAGGGGTGGGTTTCCAGAATGGAACTCCTCCCACTAGACTGTCGTGATGGAGCCACCATTCGAGGGAATGGTGTGCCACCCGAGACATCTGGATTCGGAGATCCACATTGTCCACGGACTGGTCCTATTAGACCTTGAGATGCCATTGGAGGGTCCTCATAAGTAGTCTGGCTAAGGGTACTGTGGCTATTGAAGCTGCCATATGGCCTAGAAGCTGTAGAACACCTCGGGCAGGGGCTAAGGGGGCCTTCTGGAGCCTGCTGGCCAAATCCCAAAGGTAGTCTGCCCTGTCTGGAGGCAGAAAGGCTCTGCCCTGCCCGGTGTCCAGAATAGCACTTATGAATTGCAGCCTTTGGGTCAGCCAAGGGTGTGATTTTGGCCAGTTTACTGCGATTCCCAAGGAGGAAAATAAAGCCTGTGTCACTCAAGGTGATTATAAGCACCTCCTCCGACCGGCGGAGAAGGAGCAATCGTCCAGAGTGAGCTAGGCAGAAGAGGCCCTCTACTTGGAGGGCCGCGCTACCACTCTAGACACTTGTTGAAAACCCTGGGGGCGGAAGAAAGGCCGAAGGGGAGTACCCTGCATTGGTAGTGCTCGTCCTGGAAGCTGAAGCGCAGAAACCTTCTGTGAGATTTCAAGACCCAGATATGCATGTAGGCGTCCTGCATATCTAGGCAGCACAACCAGTCCCCTTGCTGGAGTAAGGGGAAGAGACCTGCCAAAGTGACCATCCGAAACCTCTGGTATTTTACAGAGAGATTGAGCTTGCTCAGATCCAGAATGGGACGAAGGTCTCCCGTTTTCTTCGGGACCAGGAAGAAATGGGAGTAATAACCCTTTCCCTTCTGGGACTGTGGAACCTTATGGATGGATCTTTTTTTCTAGGAGCTGTTGAATCCCGCTTCTAGGAGGAGACTGTATTCCGGTGGACAACAGGTCCGGGGGGGGGTGTGTGAGGTGGGTTGTCCGGTGGGACAGAGGTGAACTCTACTCTTTTCGAATGGTATCCAGTACCCATTGGTCCGCAGTGATACTGGACCACTCGAGTGGGTAGAGTGCATACTGCCCTCCTATCTTCTCGCTCTGCCTGTACCTGAAGGAAGGAGGGGAGGAAGAGGGCGTCACGCTGAGGGGGTGGGTGGGGGCCTGGGAGTTTGGGCTGCTTGGGGCCCTAGGAACCTTGAGGGCAAGGTGACCGCCTCTAACCCTCCTGTGGACTGTTTACTCTCCTGTCCCTGCCCTTGTCCTTTGCGAAAAGGGTGCCAGCAGGGTTCCTGAGGCTGAGATTTATACATGTGGTGCACATCAGCCACCGCTTTTCTTGACTCCAGAAGTTGCTTAACCATTTGTTCGACTTCTGGGCCGAACAGAACGGGACCCTGAAAGGGGGAATCCATAACAGACTCTTGTAGGTCCGGTTGGAAACCCGTGAGCCTAAGCCATGACTGCCTTCTCATGCAGACACCTGAGGCGGCTGCTCTGGAGGCCATATCCACGGCATCGTAAGAACACCAAAGGGCGTGTTTGTCGACATTTAATCCTGACTGGGCACACACCAGAATTTCTTGTTTCGAGGTGGAGTCAGGCATAGCTTCGACGAGGTCCATTGTCTTTCTCTACAGCAACTGTTGGTAGGTAATCATGTGGGCCATGAAGTTCAAAGACCTGATGGCCCCAGTGACTGAGTAGAAGACTTTTCGGCCCCAACCGTCTAACTTTTTAGAGACGGGATCCGGGGGTTGGGAACTCAAGTGCTTTAGCTGGGAACTCCTGCCATGGGCAGCCGTGAGGACCAACAAATTGGCCTTTGGTTGCTTCACCAGAAAGGGTTCGGACTTCAGAGGCTTAAAAAGCCTGTCCACCTTACGAGGGACTGCCGGTATGGAAGACGCCATACGCTAGGTGAGGCGCTTTACATCCTGAAATGGTTCCATGAACGGTGCAATCACCAAAGGTTCTGGTTCCTTCTCGCCGAGGAACTTGGCCAGGCGCTTGCGCTCTGGTTCCAGGTCCTCAGTGTCCAACTCGTATATAGCCTGGATGTGCCTCATAATGTCCAGAAATGAGGGATCATCCGAGGGCCGTGGGGAATCTTTAGGTCCTGGGGAAGGAGGACAAAATTCCCCGTCAGAGTAAGGCTCTGAATCCAAGTCGCCCTCATCCGAGAAGGACATGACAGGAGGGGAAGAAGGAGACAGAGATGAGGGTTGTTTCCTTCTCTTCCCCTCCCCTAAGGATCCGGCCATGGGTGCTCGCCCTTACCCCCTGAGGCTCTGGGGTGGGAGGGGGATCCATGGGTGGTGGAGGAGGGACAGTGTCTGGGGATCTATACAGAAGATCCCCTTTCACTGTATTCCACCATGTAGTAAACAGACTCCCGATGTCCACTACTGGGACGACCGCATGGGCCGGGTCTAAGGGGCTGGCGTCGGGTCTTTAGGTGCGGGCGTCTGGGGGTCTGGCTCGGCAGGCGTCAGGTCCAGGATCCCGGCGTAAGTAGGCCGGTGACGGGCAATGCCCTCATCTGTTGGTCTGGCATCCGGTGTGGTACTGTCAGGCGTCTGGTCCCTCGGAGGAGGGGTGGACAGCTGGTCTTCATTCGGGGAGCAGATCGTTGGAGTAGGCGACTGGCTAGGCTTGTGCTGATCTGGAGGAAGGCGCAACTTGGCGGGGGAGGCATCCGTGCCCGGGCGACCTTCTGCCTACCTGAGGGTTCTTCCGAGCGCTTGCGCTTATCGTAAGAGCCGGGCCTGTCCTGAGCCCTGGACAGGCTTTCCTGGGTCAACCCAGAGGGTTTTAGGAGTCGATGAGTCAGGGAAGAGTGATGGTGTCCTGACAAGGCCAACTCCCAATGTTTGCCCTGAGAGGAGGCGGGAGCGGACTTAGACGTGCGGAAAGGTTTGGACGGCTGGGCCAGAACCAAACCAGACCTCTGGCTGGAGGACGAGGAAGACAAGGCCTGCTTGGCTGGCAACTTAGGATGGGATGCAGACCTGGCCCGATCCTTATCCCTGTGGTGAAGCTTCCTCGCTGATGACCTATCTTTGGATGGGGAATCCCTGGCAGGAGAGAATGAGCTGGCTCCTAATCCTCGCTGCATGTCCGCTAGCTTCTTTTCTAGCAGGAAGGTCTTGAGTGCATTGGCCTGCTTGGCGTGCATCTTCTGGTTGAACTTCTGGCAATGTGTGCAGGTGTCGGGCTGGTGTTCCAGGCCTAGGCAGAGGAGGCAGGTCGTGTGGCTGTATTTGGCTGGGATCTGCTTCCCACATGCACACTTTATCTTTTGCCGTGGTGGGGAGGGCGACAACATACACGAGGCGTTGTGTGGAAGGTTTTTTGAAGAACTAAACTTCTGACATTCGATGGCTATCAACTGCAAAGGAAGGCATCCCAGGAGCTGAACTACACGGGTTGACGGTGGGAAAAGAACTGAGATGGTGCCAGGGGACCGCCCTCTTTATACCACGTCTGACATCGGGCGTAGCTGACATTGGGGGCAGTCCCCTGCCTCAGACTACTAGCTCCAAGTTTTCCGTAGGGTCCTGACGCTTGCCAGCTTCAGTCCTAACTGTATTACCTACTGCAACATCTCCACCCTCAAAGACAGATCTAGGAAGTCTCTCTCTCAGCCTCTCTGTATAAAGACAAAACAGCTGAGTTTCCAGTCAGTCCAAGTAGCTTGGTCAGGGACTGGTAAAACTAAGGTGGGGGAAGGGGAGATCAGTTGCTGGAGCAAGAGTGGGGTTAGAGAGGCCAATTTACAAAGCAACACTTAACCAACCTGACTTTCATACATGCTGCATCCCAAAGTGTTTTACAAGCACAGCAGTTCCATACTAGTAGCGCAGGAAATGCAGAATAGAACATAATATCCAGTGCCCAATGTGGCCAGACAGGGAATAAAAAGAAAAATCTGGCCCCCTCTACCAACTACCCAATGTGTCCGGTGAGCATCCTAACCCATCAAGGAAAACAAAAATCGGTCCTCCTCCCTCAACTACCCGACGGCTCCAGTGCACAACCGAACCTATCTCATCAGGAATGAAACATACCTGTCCCAATCCACAAACAACCAGACAGATCAAATACCCAAAAATCTACCCCCCCCCCCCAAACTACTTGACTGGTCCAATACCCAATCTATCCCATTACGGAATAACAAAAATATGTCCCTCTTTCCCAAACTACCCGATGGCTCTGGCATGCAACCCAGCTGTCAGGGAATTTAAAAAATCTGTCCACCTCCTACCAGCAACCTGACGGATCAAGTGCCCAATGTGGCCCGTCATTGAATGAAAACATCTGTCCCCTTCCCCATACTGCCTGACAGGTCCAGTTCACAAACCAGCCCATCAAGGAATCAAAAAACAAAAAAACTGCTCCCTTCCTCAACAACCTGAGAGGTCCAATCCCAACCTGACCTGTCAGGAAATCTCTTGCCCTTTCCTTCCCTCTGACGTCAATTTCAACTTGGCACTCTTCCTAATATACACATAGGGATCACACTGCCACGCACGCTGAAACCCAGCCTGCTGTGGAGCAGAATGGTCCAGGGAATAAAACAAAATCTACTCCCTTCCTGAATACTACCTAATGGGTCCAGTGCCCAACATGATCTGTTACAGAATAAAAAAAATCTCTCTCCCCTCTTCCACTCAACTACCTGATGAGTCCAGGGCCAAACCGGGACCATTAGGGAATAAAAACAAACAACAAAATGAAAAGAAAAAAAAAAAACACCCCCCTCCTTCCAACAACCTGACAAACCCAAAGCCCAACCTGGCCTCTCAGGAAATAAAAAAATTGTGCGTCTCCCTCCCCCAAACTACCTGATGGGTCGGATGCCCCCAACATAAAAAACGTCTGCCACTCTTTCCCTCAACTTCCTGGCGGGTCCAGTGCCCAACCTGGCCTCCCGGGAATAAAATAAAATCTGCCCCCCCCCCCCCAAACTTCCTGATGGGTCTGGTGTCCAAACCAGTTCATCACAGAAGAAAAAAAATTAAACATTGTAGTAATGTTCCTTCTTCTCAGGCATCCCTCACTTTGGTTTCACTCTAAGCATCAATCTCCACAGAGACAGATGCTTTGGAGACCGACCCTATTCTAAGAATAGATCTTAGAATTTAGAATAGGCATTTGAACAACTCTGCAGCCACCTTCCACCCTGGCAGTTGTCAGATCTGTTTCCATAACCAGAGTGGAATGGTGACTAAGAAATCTAGCTAAACAAGCATTTGTCAATGCCAAATGTTTGCTTGCTAGCATTAGCAGTGGAAGTGCAGGAGTTAGATACAGTATAGGAATGGCATTGAAGTATTGAACTGACGCCAACTCCACCCTCACCCTGCAGAGATGGACAGGCACTGGGGTGTGCCTTTGGGTCATCGCCCATGACAGTCACGACAGTTCACCTCACCCTATCCTTCAGACATTGACAAATGTCGAGGTGTGCCTTGGAGTGTTTGGGATTTTACATCCACCTCATTCCACAAGGAAATGCGCTGAAATGGGTGCAGTATAGGAGAAATGGGTGAACTCTGGGGCCAAAGGGGCCAAGGCGCACCTCGTTGCCTGTCACTGGCTGCAGGGTGGGGGTGGAATGCCATGAGCATTACTGTCGACAATCCTAAGTCACACCCCTGACGCCTGTCAGTCCCAACAGGGTAGGGCATTATGGTCGAAAACCCTAATGCCCTGGGCGTTTCTTGGTATTTTTACTCCAAGTTTTCAACATGGTCTTTTTGTGACCCCATTGCATGAACAGTGACACTATCAGTTCATTAGGCGAAGGTGATTTTGCACAGCAACTGTGCCATTTGGCGCTACAGGTGCAAAAACACATTTCGAACAGGATGTGAAAAATGACTGCTGCACTGTTCATGAGGAGGTGTAAAAATGGCATTGTTGAAAATCTGGAGTGAAAATATAAAAAAACTGGTGAAGTCACGAGTGTGCGTAGAAACTGCACAACGTACACCTGTAATGTAATTAGTTTGGGGATTTTTTTATAGCAGATTTTCAACACAGGCATTTTGGGACCTCTGCTCATGAACAGTGTCACTGTGATTTTCTTAATCTGTCCCGAACACTGATTTCCTACAGCGACCGCGTTATTCTGCGCCAGAAGTGCGAAAACAAATTTCGGCCAGGGTGTGAAAAATGACAGCTGTACTGCTCATAAGGAGGTGTGGAAAAATGTCGTTGTTGAAAATCTGGACTGAAAATATTACAAATTCGTGAACTTACAAGGGTGCGCGGAAACTGCGCAATGCACGCCCGTAACACAGTCATTTTATGGACTTTTGTCACCAAATTTTCAACATAGCCATTTTAACACCTCTGCTCATGAACAGTGTCACTGTGATTTTCTTAATCTGTCCCGAACATTGATTTCGTACACCGACTGTGCCATTGTGTGCTATATGTGCTTAAACACATTTTGGGCGAGATGTGAAAAATGACATCTGCACTGTTCATAAGGAGGTGTAGTAAAATGGCAATATTGAAAATCTGGAGTGAAAATATTAAAAATTCTCAAAGTTACGAGTGTGCGTAGGAACTGTGCAGCATAGCAACTCATAAAACAGTAATTTTTGGAATTTTTCACCAAACTTCTAACATAAGGTTTCTGGGGGCCTACCTCATGAACTATGACATTGTCGTTTCGTTAATCGGTCCCAAAAGGTGGTTCTGCGCAGTGACAGCGAAATCACCTTTTGGGACCGAATTACAAAAAGACAGCGACTGAGTTCATGAGGTGGGGTCCCAAGAGCTCCATGTTGAAAATTTGATGAAAAAATCTCCCAAAATGGCCAAAATATGCACAAAAGTTGAAAAAACCAAAAAAAAAAAAAAAAAACACATTTATGCCATTATACAGCTTACCGGCATTTCTAAAGTTCGTGGTTGGCTTAGAAGAGTGCAGATGTGTTCCCGGTCCACCGAAGATTGTCACGCTGGCCTCCAGAGATAAGTATGGGGTGAGGCACGGTGTGGGAGGTGGGGTACACAGAGGTGGGTGTGGGTTGAGGGAGGGGGGCAAGAGTCTCAACAAGGGACCTTTTGTTCTTACAGTTTTTTTTTTACAAAGACGATGTGGGACTTTTGCCACGCTGGGGTGGGCTCCCAGCATGGTACCAATGGGGGACTGGGTACCTCCATTGGCCATACAGTGTGCGGGGTGGGGGAGTGCATGAGCACGCTGGGGTGGGCTCCCAGCATGCTACCTGGCTGTTTGTTTGGGGGGGCGCACTGGAGCCGACGAGGATCGCAAGGAAAAAAAAAATGGAGCTATGACAGCAGTTCAGATGCAGTGCTGACGTGTAGGCAGTTTGCATATTGCCGACGGCAGTATGCAAACTGCCTACATGTTACCACCGCTGAATGTAGCGGTCTTTTACTTTGAACTGTACGCCACTGCATCTGAACTGCTGTCATAGACAGCTTGGACATTTATTGGTGCGGTGCGACTGTGCCTACAAAAAGGAGCAGGGCACCGGAAGCGGGGATGGCACACCTATGCAAACTCGTATGGTGGCACTATGTTTCTTACACATGTGCAAGCAAACATAAAAACTACTAAAAATGTATGCAAAGTTCTCAAATTAAAAAAAAAAAAAGAAAAAAACCCTCCACCAATTAAACTGAAGCAGACATGTAAATGTGAAACTAATTATAAAGAGAAAATACAACTCACAACCGTAGGGAAAAACTGCAATAATAATGCTCAAGCTACTTGAATAAAAATTAACTAAATCATTGTGATAATCTATTTTCAAGTTCTGGAAGGGAGGCAGGGTGGGAGAGTGAAACTATAGTGAGGGACCCCTGAGAAGAAACAACATGGATAGTGTATGGGCAGCCATACACAACAAGCCAGTGTCTGCATTGAGAGGTTTCTATGGCAACCAGGGACCTCAAGAGCGAAGCTCGAGAGGTTCACTGGTTGCCATAGAAAACTTGAGATTAAGACACAGGCTTATCTGTCTGTGTATGGATGCAGAAAAAAAGGAAAACAAAGAGCACCAGGAACAGGGAAAAGCCCTAGATTGTGAACTAACTTTTGCACTTTTTCCAGATCCCTTAGGAAATTTGAATTTAAGTTGTACTAATGACTCTAATCGTCAGCAAACTGCGGTTGGTAGTCATTCTGACAGTGGTACACTGGAGTTTGATTTTGGTTTTGAAGCTAGTAATAAGATCCAATTTCGAGACCAGGCATTATTAAGTAAACCTTCTGATCCTATAAAAAATTCCTCAATATTGGATAAAAGTTTTTCAGATGTTTTGGTACCAGTTATTAATCTATCCAGTCATACGCTAACACAGTATGAACTCTCAATTTTAAGCAAGGGTTTATCTTTTTGTCCTGAGACAGGAGTTGATTTTTTCAATACATTTGTTGATTTGAATAAACTGGGTAGAAATTTAACCCTCAAATGTATTGCAAATAAGGGTGATGATAATTATAGTGTTAACACTTCAAGACTGCAACCAAGATCGGAATATTGCCCACCAACAAATTCCACTGTTGCAGTGTTCATTAAAAAATGTGAACTGGACCTAAAACACCTGCAAGAAAACAATAAAATGTTGAACTGTGGCAATTGTAGTAAGGAAGAAAGGGAGGCTTTAAGAAATTTAAAGCTAATTAAACATTGACTGTTAAGCCAGCAGACAAAGGTGGAGCCATTGGGGTACTTAATACCATAGACTATATAGGTGAGGTGAAAATACTTATCAACGATGAAACCTTCTATATTAGAACCACACATAAAATTATAGACACTTTTAAACAAAAAATAGATAAGTGTCTGAATGTGGGTTTTTTGAAAGGGTACATCTCTGAGGTCGAGTATGGAACACTAACAGTCACACATCCAGTCATTCCCACCATTTATGCATTACCCAAGATTCATAAAAGTCTAAAACATCCCACAGAGAGACCAATTGTTTCAGGGAACGGGTGGCTAACTGAACCTATCTCCATGTATCTCGATGGCTTTTTGCAACCATTGGTACAGAATCTGAGATCATATTTAAGAGATTCTACCCAGGTGGTACAAATCATCGAAGATTTACATGTTGAACAATCATGGTATTTTTCAGTAGTTGATGTCAATTCTTTGTACACAGTGATACCACATGATAAGGGGCTTGAAGCTTCTAAGTTATTTTTTAAACACCAGAACAGAGGAAAATATAGCAAAAACCCCCTCACATTTTTTGATACAGTTGGCTGAATTCGTTTTAACGATGAATATATTCATGTTTGATGGATTAGTGCACCACCAGGTTCGAGGTACAGCTATGGGTACTACAATGGCCCCTAGTTATGCCAACTTGTTTGTAGGAAAATGGGAAATTGATTGGCTGTATGACCCCGCCACAAATCCATATTTTAATAAGGTGGATTTGTGGTGTCGTATTATAGATGACATATTAATTCTCTGGAAGGGCACTGTAGAAGAGTTTGGATGGTTCGTCCAGTGGATGGAATTCACTAGTAGTGGCCTTACTTATAAATATGATATTCATCAAGCCACTATTACTTTTTTGGATTTAAAAATCTATAAGGACGGCAAAGGTGGAGTATGTACCACCTTGTTTCAGAAAGATACCGATAGGAATACCATATTGAGATTTGATAGCTGCCATCCCTTTCATACCAGATTCAACATACCTAAAAGTCAACTGATAAGAACCTTACGAAACTGTACTGAATATTCTGAATATGAAATAAAATGCAGTGAACAGATACAACATTTAAAAATAGAGGGTACAGTAACAGTAGCATAGCATCTGCCATCAGGAAAGCAGATGAGCTGGATAGAAATGAAATTCTGGTTTACAAACAAGGTGTTAAACCTAAGACCGAGTGTCCCTTTGTTACTAGTTTTTCTAGCCGAGCACATGAAGTAAAACAGATTATTGCTAAGAACTGGTCCATTTTAGAACTAGAACCAGAATTGAAAGAGGTGTTTAAAAATGGACCTAAAGTTGTATATTGTAGATGTAGAAGTGTAAAGGACTATGTTGTGTCTAATGTAGTATGGACCAACACTAATGACGAACAAGGATTGTTAACATCAAAACCAAAGGGTACACATAGATATGGTAAATGTCTATACTGTAAATATATTAATTGCTGTAAAAACTTCAAACATCCGGTTACAGGGAACATTGTAGAATTGAAGGATTTTATCACATGTAATAGTACTGGAGTAATATACTTGTTAACTTGTGAATGTGGAGCCTATTATGTTGGACGCACCATACGAAAATTGAAAGTTAGAATAGGTCAGCATGTAAGGGCAGTGGAAAAACTTGATGTGTCATATGCTATAGTTAAACACATTTTGAAACATGGTCCAAGTAAACACAATTTCAACTTTTTAGGTTTGGAATTGGTCTCTCTGGGCCCTAGAGGGGGTGACCTTAACAAAAAAATAGGGCAGAGGGAAGGTTTTTGGATTTACACCTTGGGAGCTTGCTCTAATAAGGGTCTTAATGAGAATATTGAACTTGCAGCTTTTTAAAAAAAAATATAAATGACTTGTGAGAATTACCATTAGAAGTCCTGTAAAATGAAACATAGTCACACATTTAAAGTAAAATAACAAATTACTTTATTTTGGTTTCAGTGACAAGATGTTGAAAGGGATTATGAATTCAGTTCCCAATTATGACATAAAAATGATTGTCATTATGTGTTTTCTCCCCCAGACATTATTATTAAATAAGGATTGTGCCTGGTTACCTCTTTTTATTTTTTGCTACATGAATAATTGACACACATTAATATGTAGATATTCATGTAGCATTTTATTTGAGGTCACCATGTGTATTGTAATACATATTTAGGGTGATTCTTAGTAATAGTATGGGAGTAGTGGATTAATCATGTGTGTCTTTAAGTTTTAAATGGTATATTAACCAATGGTCTGTTTTCCATCACACATTGGTGGATTTAAATCACATGATATAGTTAATAATGAATTTAAGCAAAGCACTGCAATGGTGTTGTTTACTCTGAGGAAGCCTGGCAGCCTGCTAGGTGAAACATTAGTCCTTTGTATTGTTGTGTACGGTGCCGGTCTGCATTAAAATCTGGATTTTTATTTCCGCTTGTAAGTCGTTTTTACTGTGCTGTGCGGGTGCTCATATTCAGTTTTTCACTTTGTATGGACGCCCATACATTATCTTACACAGTGTATGGGAATCCATGCCAATTTTAGACTCTCTGCTTCCCTTTACTGAACTGGGGGTGACACCTGAGGTTTAGTCGCAGGCTTGAATTATAGATTCAGTGTGTTCCAGCTTTTTGTGTAAGTTCAAGTTTATAAGAAAACAAAAAACAGCTTCCAACTTGACTGGATAGAAGAAAGCAGATGTGTGGTAGCATTCTAAGTTGTACTGTAGTAGTGACATCACTACTACCGCACAACAATGTAATGATGTCACTGCTGCAGCACACAAGCATACTCCAGGCATGAAATTCCATTCAGAACAGGGTTCCATCATATACTATATTACTATGGTAATATTTTCTTTTAACCCCAGGAACCCTCACTTATGGTTTCACTCTATGCAGACCATGCAACAGTACCTTGGGAGGCTGGATCCAGAACCTACTTTGGAAAAAGGTTCTACAATACGTCAGTTTCAAAGCTAGCATCCCTTGTGGACTGTATGTCCAGACAATAGTGCTTTGTGAATGCGTGTATTGTTTTCCAGGTAGCTGCTTTGCAAATGTCTAATAAGAAGATGCCCCATGTGGATGC
Organism: Neoceratodus forsteri; assembly: GCA_016271365.2. NCBI lineage: Eukaryota > Metazoa > Chordata > Ceratodontiformes > Ceratodontidae > Neoceratodus > Neoceratodus forsteri. The sequence goes on from CM057451.1 coordinate 95,139,610, forward strand.
CACAGAGGCAGAGGTGCCCACTGTGGAGTGTACCCTTAGAGGGGAACTGGCAGCAACAAGAACCTCGCACTCAAGTGTTAGGCTGATCCTAATTAGCTCTTTGTGTGCAGAAGCACATTTTTTTTTAACTTACTGATTACTGCAGTGTAATTTCACTGAATTGGATGCTGAAATTTCTGGTAACTAGAGATGCCAGACTCCCTTGCTGCTGACGTCAGAGGAGGAGGAGATTCAATAGGCTACAATGAATGTCAAGAGTTTTTTTTATAAGCTGTAATCTTCTGTTTGCTGGTCTTCTGTTCTCCTGGGGCTAGGTACAGTCACAGAGGACTGTACCAAGCCCTGGGAGGACCAGCAAACATCTGATTTTAGCTTAAGCTTACAAAATCTTTAGCATGTATACTGCAGGCTACTGAATCCCCCAGCTCTGCAGCCCTCATCTGATGTCAGTTCCAGGGGATTCTGGGATGTCTGGTTACACAAAATGGCATCTTAGAAGGCAGCAAAATTAGCCTAGTACATTCTACTATGCTGCAGTAAACAGTAAAAAAATATATATATTTCTGTACACAAAGTGCAAATTGGGATCAGCCTCACACTTGGGTGTGAGGCTTTTATTGCTGATAGTTCCCCCTTTAAGCCTCTAGGTAGCAATGTTCCTGCTTTTCCACAGCAGAACTGAATGTAAGAGACTACCCAAGTCTGAGTCAGACCTCTTGGAAGCTGCTTTACTTTTGCCAACCTCACCATAACAAAAACAAAAGATGAGTGTTTTTGGTTTGGAGATCCCTTACTGGTGGGTACGAGTGACTGAGGCCTTTAAAAAACCTTTTGAAAATGGGTTGAGAGGCCAGTGACTTTTCCTTGCCTGCTGATATGTAGGCTGACACTGCTGCTAAGTGCACCTTAAGGGGTGGTGGCTTTAGGCCTAATGACTGCAGGTGCACCAAGTATTCCAAGACCGTAGGCAACCCTGCCTCTATTGGGATTATTTTTTTGGGGTACACCAGTAAGATAATGTCTTCCATTTAGAGGAGTATGCTGTCCTGGTTGCTGGTTTCCTTGAAACTCTAAGCACCTTCAGAACTTACTCAGATATTCAAACCAGAGTATTCTAGCTCAAGAATCATGCCCTCAGCTGTACTGTTTTGAGGTATTCTGCTATGAAACAGGGGGCCCACCTGGAAAGTGGATATAGGGACACACCTGGAAAATCAATAAGAGAGGGCCTAGGGTGATACACTCATCAGTACTCCACTTAAATCTGATACACTATCTTTGTTCTTGCATCTTTTATTCACCTACAGTGCCCCAAATACCCCCATTTAAGAAAAAAGATAAATGCAAAGATTTTCAGAGTTCAGGAAAAGGACAGGTATCCAACAGAGGGGGGGCCCCACCTGGAAATTTCCAGATATCTGGGTGGGCCAATCCAACTCTGAGATAGGGTCACCAGATCGTGACTCAGTGGCAGGCTGATAGGAGGTTCCCTGGGCAGAGTCAGCAGAATTGAATACCAGGTCTATCAGGCCCAGTCTGGAGCTATTAGAATTACTGTTGCAGATTCACTTCTGAATTTCAGGAGGACTTTGGATGAGTAGAAATGGTGGGAAGACATACAGGAACTTCCCTGTCCCGTCCAAGACCAGAGTTCTCTGGGACTGTCCCTTTGGTTGGTGGTCTGCAACAAAACTGTGAGATGGCTGTTGTCCCAAGAAGTTAACAGATCTATTTTGGGAGTGCCCCACCTTCTGAACACTGTGGCCAGAACTTGTCTGTTTAAGGCCCATTCATGGTTTCTCTGATTGACTCTACTTAAGGAATCTGCCAGGACATTGGTTTTGTCTGGCAAGTGCACCACATGAATGTCTGCTTCCAGATCCTCACTGCTTCTGTACAGAGTTTTGAGGATCTTGTTCCTCCCTGTTTGTTGATGTAGTGCATTTTTGTGGTGTTGTCTGTTCAGATTTGGACAGACTGACCCTGCAGCTGGGACGAGAAAAACTGCACTGCTAGCAGAGCTTCCTTGAGCTCCTGGAGGTTGTTGTGTTCTACTGACTCATGTGGGCTCCATATGCTACTCAGTGCGAGATCCTGTAGGTAGGCCCCCCACTCCGGGAGTAAGGTATCTGTAGTAAGGATACTTGCTGGTGACTGCTGAAAGAAGGGAATGCCCTCTCTGAGGCTGCTTTGCTCCTTTCACTATTCCAGTGATTTTACCAGTGCTTTTGTCACTGGCACGAGTTTTGACAGCAGATTCCACCTTTGAGACCAGGCGTCTCTTAAGTGGTACTGCACATCTCTCATTTGGAATCTGGCCCATGGAACCACAGCTGTGGATATGACCACATGTCTTCGTAACTGCAGGAAAATCCCTTGCAGGTCTTGGCTGACCTGCTGTAAAGGAGTCTGCTGCTGTTATCAGAACTGCAACGGTGGCCTGTGAGAGGAAAGCTTTCCCCAGTAAGGTATTTAGCTCTGCTCTTGTGAAGTCCAGTGCTTGAACAGGTTCTAACTGGAACTTCCGCAGGTTTATGTGAACTCACAGTCATCCAGGTAGGGGAAAAACTGTCACACCTTGTCTTCTTAAGTGTGATGCCACCACTGCCAAGCACTTTGTGAATACCATTGGTGCTGAGGTGAGGCCAAATGGAAGAGCTGTGAACTAGTATTGGCAATGTCCTAGCTTGAACCGGAGGTATTGTCTGTGTGATGCCTGGCTGGGATATGAAAGTAGGCATCCCAGCCAGTATCCTGACTGCAGAGATGGCATCACTTGTTCTCAGAGTGACTACCTTGAATTTTTCTTCCTTTATATGCCTATTTACATACCTGAGATCTAATATTCCTCATTTTTCTTTTTTGTGAGGAAGTACCATGAGAATAGGTCCTTGCCCCACTGAGAGGCTGGTACCTTTTTCCCGAGGCTTTTGCTGTCATCAGTTTTTTTTTCCACAGTTCAAGTGGAATTCCTTCTGTGGGAAAGTGTGCTGTAAAATGTTTGTGTTTCTGCTATTTTGGGATTTTTTTTTTTTTTTACCTGCACAGACAGTCCATGACCACCTACCTCCAAACCCATTAGTCAGAGGTAATATTTACCCATTCCTGAAGGTAATGAAACAATCGTTCTCCCCCCCGCTGGCAGTGGATAGGTGACCTGGGCAGAATTGTCAGGGGTTTTGCTTTGCTAGGGCTTGGGTGCTGGTGCTCCCGAAGCAGTGTGCTTTGCACGCTTTCTTCCCCTGTAGTATCCCATTTGTGGTTGATACTCATAAAAGCATATGGGGTATGGAATCTTGGAAAATAACCTCTGCCTCCCCTTCCATATGGTCTTCGGAGGTAGAAGGCTCTCCCTTCTCATTGTTACTCTTGTAAGTGACCTTGTAGTCATCCACTTTTTTTTATATATGCCTCTGTTCTGTCACCAGAAACAACAGGACCGTCTTGTGATCCTGTAGTCATCCACTTTTTTTTTTTTTTTTTTATATGCCTCTGTTCTGTCACCAGAAACAACAGGACTGCCTTGTGAAATGGATTGATAAAATCCAAATGGCATGTTTCTGTATAAAAATAAATGTTTACCATTTTATAAAATTTTACCAATTTCCCTCAAAGGAGAAAACCATGGCTTTGGTTTGGGTATCCTGGGAAAGGACGGCAGTTCTTAACCGGGAGATCTTCTTAAGGACGCTGCATGAGCTAGAACTCGGGCTGCAGTGTCATCAGCGTCCATAGCAGTGTGGAATGGTACCTTCTGGCATCAGGGATGATCTTGCAATGGCAACCAAGCCCTGTGCAAAATCACTGTTTGCTCTATCAGTAAGTGCCAGAATTGTGTTCCACAACACTCTCTAGTACTGTGCTATATATGCTGAATAAGATGCCTGCCTAATGAGCAGGGAAGCTGTAGTATAAACATTCTTGGCCATAGCATCCAATTTTTTGGCGTCCTTTTCTGGGGGCTGTGCAGAGAATGTAACTTTTGCTCTCTCACAAGCAGCAGCCTGGACTACACCTTGATGATCAGGCAGGCATACAGGTATTCTACATTCCGTCTCTCCACCTGGTACTTTCTATAAATCTTTTTGTTGATGGCTGCAACTGAAGCAGGTGCAGACATGACTTTCAATATGGCCTTCTTAAAGGGGAAATGGAAATTACGTACCTACCATAATTCTTGATCTTCTTGGACGAGACTCCACCACTCATTCACACTAATGGGATCTGCACCGGAGGCACTAGGACCCATCGGGAGCAAACTTTTTGTTAGAAGGTAGGCGCCTGAGATGGAACCGCGAGGAGCAGCACCGCGAGCCTCTGCTTGTGCAGTAATGAATATCTCGGCGTCGACCTTCCAACCGCCTCAGTACCTTTTTTTCCGAGGAGGTGCAGCGTAACTAACCTAGAAGGATAGCCTAACCAAAAACCGGACATAAGATAGTCCGGAAGACCCGTATAAGAAGGGTCAACAAAGAAGTCTTCACAGCCTAAAGATTGAGGGAGTGAAGACTAACAGAGGTGAGCTCGGGAGATGGAGGGTGGGCGTGTGAATGAGTGGTGGAGACTCGTCCAAGAAGATCAAGAATTACGGTAGGTACGTAATTTCCATATCTTCCTGGACATAAGTCTCCACCACTCATTCACACTAATGGGAGAGTACCGAGCTAATAATCCCCTGAGAGGCGGCAGGAGAGACCAAGAGCTCACGGCTTTAGGACAGAAGTCCATTAAGGATGGTTCTGCCAAAGGAAAGATGTCGTCTGGCATGGACATCCAGGGCATAGTGTTTAACAAAAGTATGCACTGAGCTCCAGGTAGCCGCATTGCAAATATCTGCAATGGGTATGTTGCGGATTTCCGCCAGAGATGCCACGACCGCCCCAGTAGAGTGAGCGTACACTCTGCCCTCCAGCTTAACCTGTGCCATGGAATAACAGTGGCGAAGGCATGCCACTAGCCATGCTGAGATACATCTGATAGCGACAGGTTGACCCAGCTGGGTCTCACTGAAGGAAACAAACAGTTGTTGAGCTTTACGAAAGTCTTCTGTTCTATCTAGATAGAAACGCAAAGCTCTCTTCATGTCCAAGGAATGAAGAGAATGTTTTCCTTCATTTTGGAAGTCCGCAAAGTAAGATTGGTAGGACCAAAGATTGGTTTAGATGGAATTCCAAAACAACCTTAGGAAGAAATTTAGGATGGGTTCTAAGGACTATTTTGTCTTTATGGAACACAGTATATGGAGGGTCTGTGACCAAGGCATGTATCTCAGAGACAATGCGGGCTGAGGTAATGGCCACCAGGAAGGCCGTTTTCCAGGTCAGAAATTTTATCTCGAAGGTAGCCAGAGGTTCGAAAGGTTTCTGAGTCAGCATGTCTAGCACAAGATTAATGTCCCAGGTTGCAACTGGACGTCTTATAGGAGGTCTGGTATGCAGAATTCCCTCAAGAAACCTCTTAACCACAGGTAACTGAGCCAGTGACAAGGAAAGTACTGGCTCGTGATAAGCTGAAATGGCACAAAGATGAACTTTGACTGTAGAGTACTGCAGACCTGAATTTGAGAGGTTTAAGAGGTACTCCAAAATCTTATCTGGTGGGCAGGAAAAGGGATTCAAAGAGGATTTTGCACACCAGAGCAAAAAACGCTTCCATTTGGCTGTGTAAGTTTTCCTAGTGGCTGGCTTCCGCGCAGCCAGAAGAATATCTGAAACCCTGCGAGAGACATTGAACCTGTTCACTTCTATCTCTTCAGGAGCCAAGCGTGAACGTGAAGCGACCTCAGGTTGGGATGAACAACAGGCCCCTGAGTCAAGAGGTTCGTCTGAAGGGGAAGTGGTTTCGGAGGAGCTGCCGACATACTGTTGAGTAGTGGAAACTACATCTGTCGAGGCCAGAAGGGAGCAATGAGGATCATTTTGTCCCCCTGGGATTCGAACTTGAGAAGTACCCTCTGAATTAGAGGAAGAGGCGGAAAGGCATATAGAAAGCGTTTTGTCCACTGCAGCCTGAAAGCATCCTGAAAGAAAATGTCAGGCCCTGGATTTCTGGAGCAGGAGAGGGGCAGTTTTGTGTTGGGTGGGGATGCAAAAAGGTCCAGGTCTGGAGTTCCCCACTCTGTGAATATTGACTGAACTACAGCTGAGTCGAGAGACCACTGGTGAGGATCTGTCTCCGTTCTGCTGAGGTGATCTGCCAGTTTGTTCTGCACTCCTGGCAGGTAGACCGCTTCAATTAGAGACTTGTGCTGCAAGCACCATTCCCACACTCTCGTCGCTTCTCTCCATCTAGGGTAAGAGTGAGCACCGCCCTGTTTGTTGATGTAATACACATCACTGCTTTGTTGTCCGTTTGAAGGAGAATGTTTTTGTGACAGAGAATGTCCCTCAACGACCGGACCGCATAAAGGACGGCTCTCATTTCTAAGACATTTATGTGAAGCTGGGACTCGACCTGAGTCCACGTACCTTGAGTGTGGAGAGCCTGACAGTGAGCTCCCCACCCCATCAGGGACGTGTCTGTGGTAATGGAAATCTGATGATCCAGAGGAACAAAGAGATACCCTTCTAGGAGATTGTTCTCTTGCGACCACCAGGTGAGCGACCTCTTTAGAGGTTCTGTCACCTTGATGAGAAAGGACTGCGGGTGAGTGGTTGGGGACCACTGAGTACTGAGCATCCACTGAGAAATTCTCATGTGAAGGCATGCTAGAGGTAAAGTGAACACCAAGTATGCCATGAGACCTAGCATCTGTTGCATCGAGAGAGCTGGAACCGAGTTGCTCTCCCCAATGTGACAGGCCATCTGAAGGATATCGCTCCTCTTGTCCACTGGAAGAAAAGCCTTCGCACAGGAGGTGTCCAGAAGAGTTCCTATAAAAAGGAGCCTCTGGGAGGGCTGCAGTTGCGAATTTTTGAGGTTTAGCAGGACTCACATGGACGTGAGAAAGCGTGAAGCCACGGCTACGGCATCCAGAGTTCCCTGCCTGGAAGAACTTGCCAGAAGCCAATCGTCCAGATAAGGGAACACCTGTATTCCAATCTTTCTGAGATGCGCTGCGAGAACTGCACAACACTTTGTAAAAACTCGTGGCGCCGAGGATAGCCCAAAGGGCAGGACTCCGAACTGATAATGCTGTCCCAGAACCACAAACCTTAGGAATTTGTGATGCTTTGGGTGAATAGAAATGTGCTGGTAAGCATCCTGCATGTCTAGGGAAGCTAGCCAGTCGTGCTGATGAAGCAAAGGTAACAAGATTCCTAGTGAAATCATTTTGAATTTCTCCTTGGGAAGAAATTTGTTTAATTTTCTGAGATCCAAAATGGGGCGCATGCCCCCAGTTTTCTTTGGAACCAGAAAGTAATGGGAGTAGAACTCTGTGTTCCGTTGATACAGCAGAACTACTTCCACTGCCCTGTTGTTCAGAAGGCCCTGTATCTCGGCTGCGAGAAGGTCTGACTGACGGGTTGACAGCTTGGGCTGTCGTTTGGGAGGATGATCCAGAGGGGTCTCCACAAGATTGAGTGAATACCCCTCGCAGATTATCCGGAGGACCCATTTGTCTGAGGTATGGACTTCCATCGATTGTAGAAGCGCGTCAGACGACCTCCCACCGCTGAGGAAGAGTCCACCTCGGGCAGCTGAGGTGGGACTTGGGCCAACAACTCAGAAGGTGGCGCTGGGCGCTTTGGGTCCTTGCACCTTCTGTTGCGTTTTCCTTTGAGGCTGGGGGGCTTGGTTTTTATGAAAACTTCCTCTGCCTTTGCCTCGAAAGGACTGACGGTTATGGAACTGGCGTTTATTAACACGCCCTCGAGAGGGAACAGGAGGAGGAGGTCGAGCCAACTTAATGGCTGACCTAGTCTTTTGTGTAGCTTCTAGAGCCTGTTCTACTTGAGGGCCGAAGAGATGCACACCATCAAAAGGCAATGCCATTACTTGCTGCTGTGCGTCATTCGTGAAACCTGAAGTGCGCAGCCAGGAATGACAGCGGGTACAAATGCCGGCCGCCGCTGCTTGGGAAGCAGTAGCGAAAGCATCCATAGCCGCTTTAACCTGCTGGTTGTTGGATTCGATACCCCTGGTAATGATTTGGAGTAGCTCTGACTTTGTGTCCGATTCCGGTAGAGCTTCAACCATTTGTTTGAGTGAGTGCCAAAGGATATACTCGGGTGGTAAATACCTCGGCTCTGCCCCATGACGCCAGATCTAGCCCGCTGGAAGCAAGGTTGTGCGCCTTAAGCCGGGGAGGTCTGGTGGGTGCGTGTGGATGAACAACATATACCACTCCTAGAACTACTGTTACAGGTGAGTAACCTGTTTTTCTAGGAGCGTGGATATGTTGTTCATCCACACTGTCTGGCAGACTCCTAGCAGTTCTCCGGGAGGAGGGAGGCAAGGCGCACACCCCCTACTTAGGAAAAAGAGACTGGAGAACCGAGGCCCCAAAAAGAGCATCTCGGGGTGACTCAAGGTCGATGTGGTAATGGGTAACGAAGGTGTTTTCTGACTTCCAGGTAGCAGCCAGACACATTTCCTGGATAGGGACGTCCCTGGAAGCAGCCACCGATGCAGCAGTATGGCGGGTAGAATGAGCTCTTATCCCCCAGGGAGGCTCCTTGCCCGCCAACTCATAACACAGACTTATGCATGATGTGATCCATCTTGCAATAGTCTGCTTGGCTGCAGGTCTGCCAGAAGCCGCTTCAGCGTAGGTGACAAACAGCTGGCGAACCTCTCCCCGAATTTCCGCCGTCCTCTCCTTATAGTAGGAGAGAGCACGTCTGAGGTCCAGAGTATGGAGCCTGTACTCGGCGTCAGAGGTGTAGTTAGGGTAATATACCGGCAGAGTCAACACCTGGTTAAGGTGAAACTCTGACACCACCTTCAGAAGGAATTTCGGGTGGGGGCGCAGGACAACTTTGTCCCTGTGAAGACCAGATAAGGGAGTCCACGAAGCGCCTGAGATCCCCTGTCCTTCCGGCTGACGTGATAGCCACCAGGAAGGCCATCTTCCACGACAAGTGCGAGAGCTCACACTTGTGCATGGGTTCGAATGGCTTGCCCAGGAGCTTTGCCAAAACCAGCAAGAGATCCCACGGAGGTGGAGGTTCATGCACCAGAGGGGATATGTGATCCAGGCCTTTGGAAAAGCGCCCGACCACTGTCTCCTGTACCAATGTAGGCTGACCGGCCCGCGCCCGGTAAGCAGAGATGGCTGCCAGGTGCACCCTAAGGGTCGATGACCGAAGACCCCCTTTGGAGAGGGACCAAATGTAGTCTAGAATGTTAGCCACAGAGCAGGATAAGGGGTCCAGACTCTTTCCCTGACACCAAATGGAAAACCTTTTCCATTTGAAGGCACATTTCCTGGTCGATTTTCCTTTCGAGATGCTTCCACCACGGTGTAGACATCCTCGGAAAGACCCAGAGCCTGGAACTCTAGCCGCTCAGGTACCAGGCTGTGAGGTGCAGAGATTGAAGGTCTGGATGGAAGACCTTACCCTGGTTCACAGATATCGGGTCCAGGTGTGTGTAAAGCCGCTCCGGTGGCCTGCAGCTGAGGCTGAGGATATCTGGATACCAGAACTCGTGCAGCCAGTCTGGGGCTACCAGAATCACCTTCGCCTTGTCCCTCCTCACCCTGAGTGACACCTTGAGGATCAAGGGAAATGGAGGGAAGGCGTAAAGGAGGCCTGGGGTCCACGGCCTTGAGAAGGCATCCCCCTGCAGCGAGCCCTGCTGAGGGGGGCGGGCATGGTACAGTCTCAGCGTGGTGTTCTCCCTGGAGGCAAACAGGTCCACCAACGGTTCGCCCCAACGGGAGAACAGATTGTAAGCTACCTCTGGATGGAGAGACCACTTGTGGGATGTCTGGCCTATGCGGCTGAGAGCATCCGCCAGTTGGTACGAGACTCCTGTCACATGGATGGCCAGGAGATCCGCCTCCAGCCGGCTGATGAAGATCCAGATCCGGAGTGCCTCCCTGCATAGCAGACAGGAGTGCATGCCGCCCTGTTTGTTGAGGTAGTACATGGTCGTGGTATTGTCTGTCTGGACTTGAACCACTAGACCCCAGAGCTGAGGCGCGAAAGCTGACAGTGCCAGTCTGACTGCTCTGAGCTCCAACAGGTTGATGTGGCATTGGGACTCCTCAGGGGTCCAGAATCCGTGAGCTCTGTTGTTCCCCATGTGGGCTCCCCAGCCCATGAGAGAGGCATCGGTCATAAGGATGACCGTCAGCTCGGGGCGGACAAACGGGATCCCTTCCCGCAGATGACTTGGGACGGTCCACCATTGGAGAGCGTCCCACATCCTCTGGGTGACAGTGACCAGCTGGTCGAAGAGACCCTGACGCTGAGACCACTGGGTGGCCAGCTCCCACTGAAGGGGGCGCATGTGCAATCTAGCCCAACGGACCACTGAGGTGCATGCTGCCATGAAACCCAAGAGGCGCAGAATTCCTGGGCAGGGTGCAAGTGCCCAACCAGAAATGACTGGGCAAAGAAGGAAAGAACCTCCGCCCTGTCCGCCGGGAGCTGGGCTCTGACTTGACGAGAGTCAAGCTCTGCCCTGATAAAGCCCATCACCTGAGAGGGCACGAGTTCTGACTTGGCCTCGTTGATTAGGAGGCCCAGGGGGGAGCAGGTTCGGAGGGTCAGGTCCCTGGACCTCTCCACCTCCTGTAGGGAGGAACCTGCCAGGAGCCAATCGTCTAGATAGGGGTAAATACGGACCCCTTGACGCCGTAGATGGGCTGCCACCACTGCGATGCATTTGATGAAGACCGAGGGGCCAATGACAGGCTGAACGGCATGGCTCTGAACTTGTACAGGGTCCCTTCGACCCTGAAGCGGAGGAACCGCTGATGGGATGGACGGATTGGGACGTGGTAGAATGCGTCCTGAAGATCCAGTGAACAGAACCACGTTTCGCTCCAGAGATGGTATGATCTGGTTCAGAGTTACCATCCGGAAGGTGCAAGACCTGACATATCGATTCAGGTCGTGGAGATCTAGGATGGGGCGCCAACCCCCCACCCGCTTGGGCACCAGGGAATACCTGGACACGAAGTCTGGGTCTGTAGGAGGATCCGGCACTGGAGCTACCGCCTCCTTGTGGAGGAGCTGAGCAATGTCGTCCCGAAGGTCCAACTGAGCGCCCACTGAGATCCTTTCCTCCCGTGGGGCATGGGCCCCGCTGGGGGGGTACTGCTCGAACTCTAGAGGCAGTCCCTGCCCAACCACTTCCAGAACCCACCTGTCCGAAGTGATACCGGACCAGGTGGAAAGAAAGATGGCGGAGCCGCCCCTCTTTAGGGAGGACCCAGAACGGGTGTAGGGAGGCCACTCCCAACCTGCCACTGTGCAGGCTTGGAGCAGGAGGAGGCACCTGACCAGCACCTCAGCCTCCTTTGCGGGCTGTTAGACCTTGCTTGGCTTCCACGGGCGCCAAGCTTGAGCCTGCTGTTGTTGCTGACTCCCCTGGAAGGGGGCTATCTAACCGCAGGGGAAGAATGCCGAAAGGACTTCTTCTTGCGCTTCTGCTGGTTCTTGCCCGAAGAACCCTTAGCAGAGGTGGCATCTAAGGTGGCATTAGACTGCTCAATACGCTGTAGATGACCTGCCACTCCCGGACCGAAGAGGTCGGTGCCAAGGAAGGGCACGTCAGCTAGCTTGTGCGGAGTATCCGCTGGAAAAGAGGATAACTTCAGCCAAGCTGAGAGAAGTGTGCCATGATCACTGCTGAGCTAGCCTGACTAAGGCCTACGGATGATGCCACGTAAACCTTCTGGGCCAAGTGGTTCATATTTTTGGACTCCTTGTCCGGAGGGTGGTCAGTATCCGCAGAGCTGCCTGTGCGCCTAAACACTGAGGCAGTCACAAGGCTCTCGGCCGAGGGATGCTCAATGAAGCCCGCCAAGGACCCCATGGGCACTGCGTACTAGGCCATACTGGCAGACAGAGGCGGGCAAGAGGCAGGGCGCTGCCAAAGCTCCAGTGCTGGGCCAACTATGGCTTCGGCCACTGTGAAGGCCTCCGTCTGGGTATCCCCCCTCTTGAGAATATCCGTGAGAGAATATTCCGCCTTCTTTTGTATGGACTGCAGAGACATACCTGTGGACTCCGAAATGAGTCGAAGGATGCCATGGAAAGAGGAAGGGCCCTCCTCCAGGCCTGTCACTGACAGCTCATCATGTGAGTGAAGGCCAGCAGTATCCAAATCCGAGGAATCCAGATACAGGGGTCTCCCACCTAAGTCCCCCTCGATGCGCCTAGGGCAATCAGGAGTGACTGTAATGGACAACCTATGGGCAAGCCCGTAGTTGGCCGATCCTCCTCAGAGGGAGCCCCTCCCTGAGGCTGTTTGGGTGGAGGTTCCACCAAAATTGGTGGGGAGCCCGTAACAGGCCGACCAGAAATAAGTACCGGTCCCGCTGGAGGGAGAACCGGAGTCCTCGGAACCGAGGGAGTCGGTGTCGGCCGAAGAGGCTGGGGCCAAGTAATCGCTGGTACAGCCAGAGTAGACGGCTTTTGACCAGTCAAAAGGAGTTGCTGCCACATGAGGTCCTCATAACGTTGACTGAGTTTCCGTCTAAGTCTCTCCTCGTCCGAGGAGGATGAGGAACGGTGGCGGCACCTCTTCCGGGAGTGTTTGTGACCCTTTCTAGGTTTTCCGACCGACGGGGTACTACTCCTTGATCAAGACCGACGGCGTCGGCTCTATCGGACGGGAGAAGCCGGATTCGGTGAAAAATGAAAATTACGTACTTACCATAATTATGATCTTTCTGTGTATCTTCACCATTCATCACAGATGGGTACTGGCCGGAGATCAGGACCCCGCGGGAGCCTTTTTTTTTTTTTTTAAAAAGGCTAGGCAGAGCCGACGCAGCATCGGCGCCGTCCTCGAGGCCGACGTACTATGTGGCGCTCGAGGATTAGCCGTTAGGGCGTCGACTCCACCTGCTTACCAGTTCTGAGTCGCCGGAGAGGTAAGAGGAAGGGATGGAGGGTGGGACAAGAGAGTCCAAGGGACAGAAAAAGGAAGAGAAAACTGAACTAAAAGGAGAAATAACGACTGAGAGGACAGCATAGAATAAGTAAGACTAAGGGGATTGGGTAGGGGCCCCAATCTCTGGAAACGGAAGAAGGGAGGGAAGGGGGGAGAGAATTTTAGGAGAGTGTGAGAGGTAACAAGGATCCAGGACCCTTGTCCGTCACCAGACTGTAAAGGTACTGCAAGGAGTTAGCAAAGCTGACTGCCAGAATTCAAGGCACAGAATAACTGGCAGATACCCCAAAGCAGAGTCGGCTATTCTGGAGAAGGACAGGGTACAGGGACTCAGTACTCTCTCTCTAAAGAGATATTTGGTAAAAAAAAAGGGAAGATTTTTTTTTTTTTTAAGTAGATGGATAACAGAAGGAGGGCAACCACCAGCTCACACCCCATAGGGGTGAAGATATGTAGAAGAGAAGGAGTGCCACTCAAACTGTACCCCTTAGGGAAGACTGTCCTCTGTGTCCCCACTAATCTCACTCAAGCAAGGGTGCCGGAAGATGGCAAAAGTTGAGGGGGCTAAGAAAGAAAGACACTTTCCCCATACCAGTTCCACCATACAGGAATAACAAGTGGAGGGGAACTGCCCCTTTTTGTCCCAGAGGTTCCGGCACCTATGCAGCAAAGAGAGGGAAGGCACAGAGGGAGGAGGAATCCAGAGACTGGAGCCCCAAGGGGGATGGAGGGAGGGATTGTGATGAATGGTGAAGATACACAGAAAGATCATAATTACGGTAAGTACGTAATTTTCATATCTTATCTGTGTCAGTCTTCACCATTCATCACAGATGGGTGAGTACCAAGCCCCCCTGAAGGGGGTTAACTGATTGCACCCTAAGGGACAGTGTCCCTTAGCCCTCAGTGGGTGACACACTAAGGGGGGAACCTTCTGGGCTCGAGGAGGCCCGAGAGTTGGGAAAGCGAGACGGGGTTTCCCCGGAGGGGGAAGGAATTTGCCCCGACAAACGTCGACTCGCCCTACGGGAAAAGAGATAGGTTCCCTGGTGAGCGGAGCAAATCACCCTATGCCGGGCCAAGGGTGACAACCGGGAAAGGCGAAGCCATGCCGATCTTCTGGTGCAGATCGCTGTCCCTACGACCCTGGTAGCTACCTCACTGGCATCGTAAGATGCCCTTGCTTGGTGCCTTGCTAGCTCCAGGCCACGTGCAGAGAGAGCAATGGCTTGCCTGGTTTGCTCAGAGTCAGGCAGAGCGGCTAGGAACTGACCTAGCGCTGACCACAAGTACCTGTTATAGGCAGCGTAGTGGGCCTGATGCGCAGAAATGGAGAGAAGCAGCCGTGCCGAGTAGAAAGTCCTCCTCTCCCAGAAATCAAAATCCGAGGAGTCTTGATCTGGGGGCCGGTCACGGTGGAGAGCGCGAAGCCCATCAGGAGTGTCCAGGTGCATCAATCTGGACTGCAGATGAGGCAAGGAGCCTGGAGACTCCGGGGGAGCACAATATCTCTGGCAGAGGTCCCTAGGGGCAGGAACTCCGGAGAAGGGCCTCTGCCAGAAACGCATGGACGCCTCCCGAAAGGGAGCGGGCCAAGGCGGCACCACGAGGGTGGCTTTCCCAAAATCGCCTAGAAAGGCGTGCGCTGCATGCTCCGGATTGCTAAGAGAAGAGGGGGAAAGGTGAAGGTCCTCCATCATCCTCACGAGGAAACGCTGATACTCAGCGAGATCAGCAGCAGGAGAGATGTGGACAGAAGGTTCCTCTCCCCCAGAAGAGGGGGATGAGGAGCTGGAGGTCACCATGGGCTCAGAGGGTGGCTGCTCGGGGGGAGGTTGAAAAACCTGGCTGTCCAAAGCCCTAACGTAAGCAGGGGAAACGAGCAGCCACCGCTCTGAACTGTTCCCAGGTGAGAGGCCCGCTAGGACCAAGGATACCTGGGAACGCAGGAGAAGGCTGCAGAGGGGAGTGGACAGAGCCAAGAGAAGAAGCCGGCTGACCTCTGACAGGGCTAAGGAGCGGACCACGGGCTCCCACGGGGGGAGTCCTGGAAGACCCGCATGCCCACAGCTGCACAACCGCCCGGTACTGCCTAGACTGTGCCCAAAAGAATCCCCAAGTGAGGCGACCGGGGCCGTGAAGGTCAGAAGGACGGTCCCCTGCCTCGAAAGAATGGGACCTCTCAAGGAACCCGAAGGGAAGGGCGGAAGTCCCATCTGCTCCATCCAGGGCCTGGGTGGGTCCCAGAGAAGGGCCGGCGCCAAACCCACACCCCTTGACCCTCCGAACCGAAGGGTCCTAGCCCTCAGTGGCCAGCCTAGGCAGCTCAGTAGCCAGGCGTCCCTGAGGGGCAATCCCGAAAGAGCACTCTTCACCCCCCCCGTGGCCCTCTCGTCGAGCCCCAAAAGTTGGGCGACCGAGAGACGTCACAGTAGGGGGTACCACTGCAGAGGGGTCAAGGAACCCCCCAAGGCCAGGCTGCAAGGCGATGGAGGCACGCACCACAGCCCGCTGGCCAACACCACTGACCCTAGCCTTAGAGGGAACCCGACTCACCTCGGAGGGGGGCTGGCCGAGACCCAAAGAGGAAACCACCAGCTCGTCCTCCCTTGCAGACAACCCCGGAGGGTGCGACTGCCCATTCGACTCAGAGCTGGACTCCGACTCCGAAGAGGAAGAGTCCGAGGCCCTAAGCCAAATAGTAGGGGGTCGAGGAAGGGATACCTTTCCGAGGGGCCCAAGAGCCAAAGCAACCCTCGCCTGCTCCACAGCACCGCAAGCGGTGCCAGCAGAAGGGCAGGGTAGCTTGGGCCAGAAGTCTAGGCCGGGCTAGCTGCGGCACCATCAGGTCCACGGTGCCAGGAAGGCACCGGGACAGAGACGGCGCGGCAGAAACCCCAGCCTCGGAGCCGACCACGCCGCCAGGCTGCTCGCGCCGCTGAGGATCAAGGGCGGCGTCGACGACTCGGGCGACTCTGCCCGAACACAGCGCCGTGAGACTGCTCGGCGCCGCAAGCGGCACCGAGAGTCCCAACGGCGCCGACGGACAACACTGAAGGCCTCACGGCGCCGTGCTCAACCTTGGCGCCGAGATGAGACATGGCGAAGGACGACGCCGAAGGCGGTTTCACGGCGCCAACAAGCCCCACGGCGCCAAAATTCGGGTCGGCGCCGACAGGACCCGCAGCACCGCGAATGGCGCCGAAGGCCCCGACGGCACCGAACGACGGCGACGAGGATGGCGTCGACCCGGGCCTAGCGGACCGTGGGAGCGACACCGAGGGAGCCTTCACCCCCGAAGGGGTGATTGCCAGAGCAGTGCCTCCCGCCCGCTCCCGGGGGAAGCAGGACGGGCCTCCTGCACCGCGGAAGGAGCCTCGGCCACGGCTAGGCTAGAAGAGGCCGAGGCTCCCTCCTCCGCGGTCCGTATAGAACCGGGAGGGGACCCGGAGGAAGGGCCGAGAGAACAGCTTGGCCCGACGAAAGTGCGCCGACTACCTCCGAGTCGGCGGAGCTCGCCGACCTTTGAACGCCGCTGTTCTAAAACGCCGCAGTCCATCAAGAAGCAGGCGTCCGATGAATCCATGTCGGTAGCGGGCCAAGGCAACGAAGGCACGGTCATGTTGGTCGGTGACGGAGTACTTGCGGCCGCACGGGCACCGACGCATAGGGGGCCGCCCCATCTTCTGAGATTTCTTGCCCTCCGACCGCGACATGACCTACGGAGAAAAAAACACCAAAAACAGACTCGACGCCGCTTAAACAGTAAAATAAGGAAAGATCTTACTGGTGACGTCGAGTGGAGGCAAACACAGAACTAGTAGACCGTACGACTAAGACGCAGGTTTCAAGGCCTAAAATTTGAAAAACGCTTCTAGGCTTCCCACAAGGCGACCTCGACGGCGGGAGACGAAGAACTGGTAAGAAGGAGTCGACGCCTAACGCTAATCTCGAGCGCCACGTAGTACGCCGGCCTCGAGGACGGCGCCGATGCTGCTTCGGCTCCGCCTAGCCTTTTTAAAAAAAAGGCTCCCGTGGGGTCCTGATCTCCGGCCAGTACCCATCTGTGATGAATGGTGAAGATTGACACAGATAAGATCCGAGATTCCGGCTCTTGTCCCTCGATCAGGATGCCCGAAGGACGGGTCTCCTCGTCGGGTAAGGAGAGAATGGGAGTCCTCTCCAAGGAGTCATCGACAACGGCTCGATCAGGTCGAGAGAAATCTCGGCCGGTTCTGCCGTATCCTCAGCCTTGGTGCCCTGGCCTGACGGAAGGTCCGAAAAGCTGGCAGCCGAGGAAGCGATCTCGACCGTGGCCAAGACTGCCTGCTCCTGAGTGTCGGACTGCTCTCGGTCCCAGCTACGTCTTCTTCAGCTAGGGGTCCTTATCCTTTTTCTTGGATCGGGAGGAGTGCGAGCCCGAAGGCGCCTCACCCTTGGTAGGGAGAGACTGGCACAACTCCTGGAAGGATCCCATTAAGGTGGAGCCCAGGTTGAGCGGGACGAAGAAACTTCGGTTGGCCGGAGCTTGGGCAGCTTCCTCTTCGAAAGCCGCCATCTGCTTCGAGCTGCTCAGCGGATCCGCAGCCGCGGAAGCCCACGCGGCCTCCTCCAATTTCACCGTGGATTACGAGCCCGGTCTCCCCAGATTAAGGCGCGCCTTGCGGTCCTCCAGAACGGTGGGATGGAAGGCCGAACAGATGGTGCAAGCCGAAGTATCATGCACGGCACCTAAGCAGTAGACGCACGAGAGGTGGGGATCGGTGTGAGACATTTTTTGTCCACAAGGACACCGGCGAAACCCGGGGGATGACTTGTCCTCCATATCCGAATTGTTCGGATCCGAATCGTAAACTCTGACGAGTTTTAAAGCGAGTAAGTGCGGCGAAAACCGTCGATTTGACTCCAGGGCCTATGGTACTGCAAAGCAGCACGAGGGAACCTGTATCTTCCAGCAGAAAGGAAGATCTGGCGTCATGGGGCGGAACCGAGGTATTTACCACCCAGGTGGGTGGGAGGAGCCAGCTTGAAGACTTCCGGCAAGATTTAAAGGGGAAAGGGACAATGCCAGACAGTGTGGATGAACAACATATCCACGCTCCTAGAAAGTACAGTTACGCAAGAACTTAATGTAACAGTGAATCTTCGAGAGGAGCTCTTGCAGTAGGTAACACCTTTAGGACTGAAGCCGACAAGCGCCAGGACCCCACGAAAAACTTCTAGATAGCAGTATACAGCGGGGGACCACACCCGATGTCATGTATGGTACAAAAAGGGTGGTCCCCATCCCCCGTTCTCCGCCGGAGACCCCAGCAACTACGTAAAAACACAGAACTGACTCACCGGTGCAGCGGATGGATTTCCGCTTGTGACGCTGACGACCCGGTTCGGAACGGACACAGGTGTTGGAGGGTCGGCCAGGGGGAGATGGCTTGAGCGTCCCACGATGCTCGCCATCTCCTGGGGTGAGGGAGGGTCTGTGGCCTGGTGTCTACTGACCTCTGGAGGAGGCAAGGGGTATGGCAGCACGTCGGATCTATGTAGGAAGCGTGACAGACATCGGCCCTTGCCTGGACATCGCGCTCCCAGGGGTAAAACCAGGAAATGGCTCCCCCGCCACCACAGAGTCCCAGACTAGCCCAGTCCACCCAGGCCAAACAAGTTGCACCAGCTGACCCCTCCGGCTCCTTCCCTCTTGGGGAAACCATCCGATGAAGGGTTAGTCCGGGTTACCGGGGGCTGACGTGGGGTGGGGTGGCGCTGGTGGTGGGAGTAGAGTGCCAGCGGGTTCCTAGGTGACCCAAAGGTGTGGCCGGCCAGGGAGTGAGGAGGAGCCAAAAAAAAAACGGAGAACCGAGGAGGTTCCTCTAATTGAGTAAAGTCAAAGGTATCCTTGATGAAGAAGCAACTACCGGGGGGGTGGGGGTGGGGGTGGAAGGTGGGTAGGAAAAAAAGTAACTGCTGCAAGAGCTCCTCTCCAAGATCCACTGTTACGGCAAGTTCTTATGTAAGCAGGTAACACCTTTAGGTCCGAGTCCCAAGCAATAAGGGAAGACCCCAGTCAGCTGGGTGGAGGTACAAGTCTTTCAAGGAGGATTAGTAGAGGAGGCCTTGGAGGACTACTAGTCCAAAGCCTCCTCTGCGTCAAGATGCAATGTCCAAACTGTAGTGCTTGACAAAGGTGTGGACAGAACTCCAAGTAGAGGCTACACAAATATCAGCAGTCGACACGTTCCTCAAGGAGGCAAAGGAAGCAGCCATGCCCCTGGTAGAGTGACACTTTACCAAGCCCAGTAAGGGTTTGTCGTACTTGCTATAGTAGAAAAAGCAATTAACCAACCATTTGGATAAATACTGCTTAGAAACAGGAGCCCCTAGCATTCAGGGGCGAAAGATACGAACTGGTCAGACCTTCTAGTGTGCGCACCAAATAAAAACGAAGCACCCTGTGAATGTCCAGAGTATGAAGTAATGCCTCCCCTCAGTTCGAGTACTCTGGATAGTAGACAGGAAGGTGAATGTCCTGATTCAAAGTAAACTCTGACACCACCTTGGGAAGAAACTTAGGATTAGTCAGCAAGAACACCCTGTCCTTGTAGAAAACCAGATAAGGCTCCTTACACATTAGGGCCTGAAGCTCGGAAATCCTTCGAGCAGAAGTAATGGCAACTAAAAACAACACTTTCTACAACAGAAAGTGCAGCTCACAACTTGCGGCAGGTTCAAAGGGAGACAAATACAGGTTACTCACCTGTAACAGGAGTTCTAGAAATGGTATATGTTGTTCATCCACACTTATTGGCAGGTATCCTTGCCGCTTTAAATCTTGCCGGAAGGTCTTCAATCTGGCTCCTCCCACCCACCCGGGTGGTAAAACTCTCGGCTCCGCCCCATGACGCCAGATCTGGCCGCTGGAAGCTCAGGTTGTGCGTCCCGAAGCCGGGAGGTCGGGTGGGTGGGTAGGGATGAACAACATATACCATTCCTAGAACCCCTGTTACAGGTGAGTAACCTGTGTTCTAGGACATGGATATGTTGTTCATCCACACTTATTGGCAGACTCTAGCAGTTCTCCGGGAGGAGGAAGGCAAAGCGCACCCCCATTTTCTTAGGTAGAGAGACTGAGAACCGAGGCCCCAACCAGCATCCCGGCGTGACCCAAGGTCGATGTGGAAGGGGAACGGAAAAGCCTGCTTCCGGGCGGAAGCCCTGCGGATATCCTGGACCGGAGTATCCTCGGAAGCAGCCACCAATGCAGCGGAAGGGCGGGTAAAATGAGCACTTATCCCTCTGGGAGGCTCCATGCCCGCCCACCTATAGCGGAGACCTATGCAGGGGTGACCCACCCGCTCGTCGTCCGCTTGGCTGCAGGTCTGCCAGATGCGGCTTCAGCATAGATGACAAACAGCTGGCAAACCTCTCCCGAACTTCAGCCCTACGCTCGGTAGATGAGCGATAAATGGGGTCCCATGGAACCCATATACGGCCTCCGAGGTGTGAATGGGGATGAACCCCGGCAGAGGCAAAACCCCCATAGGGAAGACTCCACCACCGCCCTCTGAAGGACTTTAGGTGGGGCGCAGGACAACCCTGTCCCTGTGGAAGACCAGATAAGGAGATTCAAGGAGCGCCTGGAACTCTTCCCCCCCTTCTGGATGGCAAGGTGGCCCCAAGAAGGTGTTCTTCCACAACAGGTGGGGAACTCGCACCTGTGCAAAAGGTTCGAACGGCTTGCCCGTGAGCTAAGCCCAAACCAGCGAAGATCCCACAGAATGGGAATACTCTCCCCAAGGAGATGTGATCAAGGCCTAGAAAAGTGCCAGACCACCTTTCTGCGCCCACCGACTGCCTACCGCCCCGCCTCGAAGACAGGGTGACCACAGAAGCACCCAGAGGGTCGTCGGCCGAAGCCCTATTTCAAAGAATGGACGCAAATGGTCCGCAATGCTCGCCCAGAGACGGGAGAGGGCCAGGCCCTATCCCATCATCCAATGGAGAACTCTTCCAATGAAGGCGAGCATTTTGGCCGACTCCTGGCAGGACGCCTCGAAACGACAAGGACCCTGCCAAAGGACCCTAGGCCTGGCCCCTAGCCGCACAGGGACCGGGCCTACAGGTGTAGGGATTGAAGGTCCAGATGGAAAACCTTCCCCTGAAAAAGAAATCAGGACCAGGCGGACTAGAAGCCGCCTCGGGAGCCTGCGGCCGAGACTGAGGAGAGCTGGATACCAGAGCTGGCAATCCAGTCTGGGGCTACCAGCATCACCTGCGCCCAGTCCCTCCTCGCCTTGCCCGTAGGTCAAGGGAAATGGGGGAGAGGCGCGGAAGGGCCCGGGGTCCGTGGCCCCGACGGGCATCCCTACAGCAGACCTTGCTGAGGGGGCGGGCATAAACAGTCTTGGCCTCGTATTCTCCCTGGAGGGAGGAGGAGAAGATCCTGTGCTACCTCCGGCAGGAAGACCACTCGTGAGGCGCAGCCTATGTCCAGCTTAGGGCAGTAGCCGGAGGTGGGCTCCCACCATCAGAAGGCTGGGAACCCGCCTCCGACTGCGCGAAAAACCCAATGCGGAGAACCTCCTTACACCGAGGCAAGGGGTTCGACCGAACCTGGCGGGGTAGGTAGCACATGGTTGTGGTGCTGTCCAGATGGACTAAAACCACTAGACCCCGCACAAACGGAGCGAGCGGTGCAAGCTAAGCGGACCGCCTGGAGCTCCAGCGGGTAGAGAGGACATCGGGACTCCCGAAGGGACCAGAGGCGAAGCACTCTGTATTCCCCTAGATGGACACCCCCATCCATCTGAGAAGCATCGGTCGGAGAAGACCGTCGACTCAGGGGGGACGAACAGGATGTTCTCCTGCAGGAGCTGGAACGGTCCAGAGGGGAGCGTTCCACTAACTCCTGGGCTGTAGTCACGAACTGGTCCGAGGAACGCAGCACTGTGACCACTGGCAGGCCCATCCCACTAGGGGAACTCAGCCGCCGAGAGCCCAGGAGGTGCAGGAGGTCCCAGAACGGCACAACTACCCGGCCAACCTGACTGGGTAAGGGAGGAAGAATCTCAGCCCTGTCCGCCCGGAGCCGAGCTCGGACTCAAGAGTCGAGCCTAGTCCCGGAGAAGCCTCACCCACTAAGGCATGAGTTCCAACGTGGTTCCGGTAAGGGAGACCAGTGTAAGCCTGGAAGGTATTAATCAGGCCGCCATCCGGGTGGGGTTACGCCCGGACCCTTTGAAGCCGCAGAAACTGCGGAGCAGAGAATGAAGGGCCTGGCCAGGAACTCGTAGGAGACTGCTTAGAAAGGGAGGGCCTCAAGAACGGGACGGAACGAGGAGGAAGCACGCCCTGAGGCCCGTGAGGAAGCCACACGCCCCGATCTGAGGATGGGAGATCGGCAGAGGGACCATCCGTCGTGCCGAAGGATGGGCGCAAGCCCCCCGTCCGTCTGAGGCCAGGAATACCTGGACCGAACCCAGGGTCAGAAGGAGGGCCCACCACCTTCCTGACCACCTCTAATTAGGGGGCCAGGCAAGTCGGCTCAGCAGTCCGACGAAGAGTCTGTGGACCCAAGATCCCTCGTGGGGTAATGGCTCAAAGGGGAAACCTGTTCGCAACCCACGACAGGGCTTTCCTTAGCACCACCCAAGAGGAAGAGGTGCGGAGCCGTCCCCCCACGGAGAATACCCAGGCAGGGGCGACGGGGCTGGGGACAGCTCCCCTTTAGCCCGTCACTGAGCAGGCTTGGTGGAGGAAGAGGCCGAGGGGGCTCTCGGACTCCTACTTCCCTGCTTCCTTTTGGAGGAAGACGCTGGTCTGGCAACAGGCCGCCCAGCGCATGCCTGCTGGCCCTCGAGCTGGGCCGGTCGAGCCGCAGGGGTAGGGGGGCCAAGGGGCTTACGCAAAGGCTGAGGGCTGCCCTTGTCCCTCCAGGCGGGATTGACCGAGTCCAGAGTGGCATCGGACTTCTCAGGCCCCTGGATATGTCCCTCCACTCCAGGGCCTAAGAGGTCAGTCCCCAAGAAGGGGATGTCCGCCAACTCATGCTGGGTCTCCAAGGAAAAGGAGGATAACCTCAGCCACGCCCTTCGGCGCATGGCCACTCCGGCCGCCACCGATCTGGCACAGGAGTCGCCCAGATCCAGAGCCGACTGAAGCTGCTGTTTCGCCACCGCCTTACCCTGGTCCCGAACCTGCCGGACCGTGGTCCGCAAGTCGGCTGGAAGATGAAGAAGGACCTCGTCCAGGGAGCTCAAAAGGGCGTGGGAACAGTGTGCCATCAGTGCCGCCGAGCTGGCCTGACGGAGGCCTAGGGAGGACGCGGCGTAAACCTTGCGCCCGACGTAGTCCATCCTTCTGGACTCTTTGTCGGGGCCTATCCACGTCCCTAGCGTTTCCAAAACATTGGAAAACATTGTCGGTGACTACCCCTTCAGCCGAGGGGTGCTCCGAGAAATGGGGCAGAGAATCTACAGGAACAGGGTACTTCCTGGCCAAAGGCGCAGGGCAAGAAGTAGGCCGCCGCCAGAGCTCCAAGGCTGGGCCCACGATAGCCTCAGCCACCGGGAAGGCCTCCGAGGGAGAGCCCCTTCGGTCCAGAATCTCCGTAAGGGTGTAAGGTGCCCGTTTGGAAACGGGCTCGAGCTGCATTCCGGTGAATTCCGAGATGAGCGGGAGCAGACCCAAAGAGGACGATGGGCTGTCGTCCACAGAATGTTCCGGGAAACCATGGGTCCTCCCTGCAAGGAAACATAACGGAGCCGACGTCAGGCTCCGAGTCTGCAAAAAGCTGCCGCAGGCCTGAGTCACTCTTCATCCGCCGAGGGCGGGCGGGAGTGAGGGGACCGAGTAACCTGCGAAACAGGTCATGGTCCGGCCCGGGTTCCGCCGATGGCGGAGGGGCAGCGAGGATCAGGCGAGCAACCGGCCCTGAAGAGGGCTCTGATTGCCTCGAGTGGATGCGTCGGCCAACCGGGCGGTGGCTGCTTACTAGCCGGAGAATGAATCGGGGTTGATTGACTTCCGGACAACAGCATCTGCCGCCACATAAGTTCCTCGTAACGTCGACGCCAACGGCATCAAAGCCACTCCTCATCCGAGGAGGGGGAGGAAGAACGGCAAAGCCACTTGACTCGGTGCCCCGACCGAGAACGGCGAGGTCGGCGTGAGCGGCTAGACCGAGACCGAGACCCGAATCCTTGGGGAAACCGAGGGCGGGCTGGGGAGGGAGCGGAGCGCGCCTGCTCCTCCTTCGGCTCGGAGAATTTGGCCAAGGACTGTCGACCCAAGGGTACCAGCAGAATCTCAGCCCCCACCGGGGAAACCGGCGAAGGGATTGCGGCACTAGCAGGAGACGGCCCAGATGATGTGCCGAGGGGCTCGGCCACGTCGATGGGGGTCCTGGCCGGCTGGACCTGACGGGGACACCGTGAGGCCAGAGGCCGTCGCATGCTCTGATCGGGCCGCCGCTGCACGGGAGTGGGGACTTTCCGCTCACCGGGCCGGATTAAGGGACCCCGCTCATGGCACCTTGGAATTGGGCAGAGGGGAAGGTCCCAAGGGTCCCTCTCCCTTCAAAGAAAGGGACTGACGAAGCTCCTTGAATGAAGCTGAATGAGTAGAACCCAAGGACAGCGGGAAAAACGCCGCAACCAAGGAAGAGGGAGGTGGAGCCGCCCCCCGCCCGGCGGAATCGAGCTGCTCAGAAACAGCCGAAGCGGACGCCCGACGATCTGAGGGGTTTTCCGGAGCGGGAAAAACTACCGGATGTCCAAGCCCTGAACAGGCCGCACGGTCCTCCAGAGAGCTGGCTGAAAGAGCACAACAAAACTCGTAAAGCTGAGGATCATGATCCAGGTCAATGCAGTAAACGCACATGGAGTGTGGGTCTCTCCTGGAGGAAAAAAATGGGCACCTCCCAGGGCCGGAAAAGGATTGAGACATCGCCGCAGCGAGGAAGAAGATTTCAGAAAATCCTCTAAAAGATTTCGAAGACCGAAATTTCCAGGAACCAGTCGAACGCTGAGCGCTAAGGAGGGAACCTGAGCTTCCAAGCAGTAAGGAAGATCTGGCGTCATGGGGCGGAGCCGAGAGTTTTACCACCCGGGTGGGTGGAAGGAGCCAGCTTGAAGACCTTCCGGCAAGATTTAAAGCGGCAAGGATACCTGCCAATAAGTGTGGATGAACAACATATCCATGTCCCTAGAAAATGAGCTTTTCTAGAACAAACAAAAGATCCCATGGTGGGACGGGGTCCCTAATGGGAGGCTCCATATGCAGAATGCCCTGTAAAATGGTACAGAAAAGATCCAGCTGGGGAAGAGTTTTGCCCTCAATGGGTGCATGATAGGCTGAAATGGCAGACAAGTGAACCTTGAGCAAGGAGGAGCTCAGTCCAGAGTCAGACAGGGAGAGGAGATACTCCAGAACCATATTCACTGGGCAGCTGAAGGGGTCCAAATGCCGAGTGTTGGCCCAGATACAGAACCGCCTCCATTTCACAGTGTAGGTGGCCCTAGTGGAAGGTTTTCTAGCATCCATCAAGGCATCCGCTACCCTGGGAGATACTCTGAACCTGGATATGGCTAGGTCTGCAGGAGCTACGCATGGAGATGCAGAGATCAGAGATCTGAGATCTGGATGGACCAGGGTTCCCTGCTCCTAGGAGAGCAAGTCTCAGTGGAGGGGCAGGGAGACTGGAGGCTTCGCTGCAAGTTGATGGAGCAGTGGAAACCAAATCTGGTGCGGCCGGAAAGGGGCCACCAGAATAATTTCTGCTCCTTCCAACAGCAGCTTGAGAAGAACTTGCTGCAGTAGAGGAAAAGAAGGAAATGCGTAAAGGAACCTCCCCATCCATGAGAGGGACGTGTCTTGCCAGAAAACACCAGGTCCTGGACCTAGTGAGCAAAAACTGGGCAGTTCTGCGTTGGATGGGAAGGCAAATAGATCCAGTTCTGGACTTCCCCCTCTGTCGAAGAGGTCTTCTGCCACTGAGGGGTGAAGTTCCCACTCGTGAGCCCTGGACAGAGACCGGCTTAGGCTGTCAGCAAAGGTGTTTTGCACTCCTGGCACATGGACTGCTGTCAAGTTCAGCTGATGGTCCACTGCCATGACTATACACTTATGGCCTCCCTGCAGAGGGGATAAGAATGAGTCCCCCCTGCTTGTTTCTTGTTTATATAAAAGGCCACCGACATGTCCGTCTGAATCAACAGAAGGCCAGATGGCAGGACTGCCTGGAAAGCCTGCAAGGCATACATTCTCGCCCTTATCTCAAGGACATTGATGTGGAGATGTAGCTCTTGCTGAGACCAGATCCCCTGTGTCTGACAGCCTCCCAGGTGTGCTCTCCAGCCTTGGTCCAATGCATCTGGGGGAGTCCTTCCACAGACAAGTAAAACCTTTTCCCCTGTTGTGCCAGTGCGACTGACTCTATAGCCTGCTTTTGCAGGAGGGCCTGGATCTCCTCTGCAGTGAGAGCACTGTGAGCCTGAGAATAATGGAAGGGGAATGGTAGGTTGTTTGGGGGTATCTCTGTGAACTCCAGAGTGTGCTCCTTTTTTCAATGAGTTGCAGGACCCATTGGTGTGGTTATCCAATGCCAGCCTTCTATATACAAGGAGAATCGACCCCCCCCCACTACCTCTCCCAAGGCCTTGGCCGGGGTTGAGACAACGAGTCAGGTGGAGGAACCGGGGGCGGCGCGGCGTGACAGGTTCTTGGGGTCCAGGGGCAGAACCTCCAGAAGCAGGAGTTAAACTATGTGCTTAAAGCCTGCTCTCTGCTGCTGTCCTTTGGGTTGCTGTCTGGTATTCCTCCGAAAGGACTGCTTGATCTGGAATTTGTACATTGGGTGTACAGATCAGACAGCCTTCCCTGATTCCTGCAAGTGAGTTATGACATTCTGCAAATCCCTGCTGAACGGAATGGAGCCCCTGAAAGGTCCATTCATGATTTCTGATTGCACGTCCGGAGCAAAGCCGGACACACGCAACCAAGAATAATGCTAGATACAGACAACGGAGGCCGCAGTCCTGATCATGGAATCCACTGTATTATAAGAGGTTCGGAGGACATGGTTGCCTATGTCCAAGCCGCACTTCAAAATGGCCATCAACTCTGCCTTACCTGGGCAATCTGGTATGGCTTGAGCCACCTCCACCGCCTTGTCTCACTGGGCGTTCTGGTATTGCACCATGTGGGCAAGAAAATTCTGAGACCTTACAGCACATGTGGCCGAGGAATAAACCTTTCTGGCCAGCTGGTCAAACTGCTTGGAGTCTTTGCCAGGAGGTTGTGTACTCAGGTGCCAAGGGTGCATGGAGCAGTCATGGGCCACTGCACCCCTTCAGGGCACCAGCATTAGGGCACTGAGTCACTACGGCACCAAAACCAACTACACTGACCCCTCCCTGAGGTCTACCCCCACAGTTATGATCTATAGTTGGGAGGCAGCACCAAAAAGTGGATGGCGACATTGCCGTTTGGTGACCTAGTGACATGGTGCCCTAACGCTGGCGCGGTCTGAGGGTGGATCTGTCATGGGCAGCACTGATTACGACAGTCTCCGTCTCTGGGTGTTCCTCACAGAAGGGATCCTTTCGTGGAACACAATAAAGCTGGTCTGATTTTTGGAGACGGCCTGCATAGAAAAGGGGCGCTTCCAGGTCTCTCTGTTGACGTCCTTATAGGACTCCACAGCTGAAGGGACCACCATGGGTTGTGTGTCTTTCCTCCTAAGGAAGGTGGCCAACCAATGATGCTCTGGATCCAGTTGCTCTGTGTCCCAGCCATTTAGCTGCTGACTGCCGCATGACATTCATGAAGAATGGATCGTCAGGTGGGGAGCAAGGGGTGTCCTTGCTTCTGTCAGGCTCCGAAGGAAGGTCAGAGTCCTCGCAGCTTGAAGAGGAAGAGAAGTAACCATCCAAATCCCCTGAATCCGGTGAAGGGGAAGGCAAATGGGGATGCTTGCGCAGCCGTTCTTTAGGAAGGGGGGTATCACCCCCATCCGGTGATGGAGTGGCCCCCCTTGGTGGGGGCGAACTGGAGGCTCATCTGGTGGTAGCCCCTGGGAAGCAGGATTTGAGGGTACCCTAGACACCTATTTATCTTTGAAATAGGCCTACCAGGCTGCAAAAAACTTGTTCAAAACCTGAGGAGCATTAGGCGGCAGGGCTGGCATGTCTGGCGTCTAGGTTAAGCTTAGAGGGCCCTGGTGTCTGGTCATCAGGCTGGGGTAACTCAGGCATCGGAGTAGGCCAATCTGGGTTACCGGGCATCTGACCCAGAGGGAAAGAACCATCCGGCGTCTGACAGAGTGGATCAGACGTCCGACAATCAGAAGTCATCTGAGGGTGGGCATCAGGCCCAGCCGGTGACTTTGGAGAACTGGGTGGCAACGGGTTGGCCCGAGGTGATGCCAAGGATGCTGGCGTTGAAGGCTAAGGCCGGGCTGGCAATTTGGCTGGTGGCCGCCTAGGAGTCACCACCAGGATAGAGGAGCTGCCTTCCGAGTGGGACGGAGGCCCCTCTTTCCCCAGAGGGGCATCGGTCCCAGGCGTCGCCTAGTGCAGTCTGGGTTTAGGAAGAGGCATAGCACGGAGACTGCCCTTGTTCGGGTATTAAATGACCTCCTAATGGCGAAAGATTGAAAGACTCATACCATCTTGGTCCTTCTTGATCTCTCAGCAGCCTTTGACACTGTGAACCATGAGGTGCTTTTGGAGACCCTGTGGTTCCTTTGTGGACTGTCAGGTACAGTCCTTGAATGGTTTTGATCTTTCCTCATAGGCAGGTCTCAGAGGGTGGTCACTGGAATTTATTCCTCTGATGCCCTCCCCCTGTCCTGCGGGGTGCCGCAGGGCTCCATATTGGCGCCCATGTTATTCGCTGTATATATGCTGCCATTGGGAGATATCATTAGGTGATATGGCTCGAGTTTTCACTGCTATGCAGATGATACTCAGTTGTATACGTCCTTTGTGCCCAGACAGGTTGATGTGATCTCTGTGCTAAACAGTTGCCTCTCCGAGATCAAAGACCGGATGAGCTCGAATTGGTTAAGATTGAATCCGGATAAGACTGAGGTGCTGGCTGTGGATCCGGGTCGCCCGGGGGGTGGGTTTTGGGGCTGGGCACATGTCGAGCTTACGGCTTGACAGTGTCCAGCTCATTACCTCAAATCGGGTATGTAACCTGGGCATTATTTTTGATGACGGCTTGACCCTGAAGTCACAGGTGTCAGCTGTGGTTAAATCCTCATTTTACCATCTGAGGAATATCACCCGGGTGAAGCACCTGATTCCACCGGGCGACTTTCCAACATTGGTCCACGCCTTCATCACCACCAGTCTTGACTACTACAATGCCCTCTATCTAGGGCTGTCCGGGGCTGATATCTGCTGCTTGCAGCTGGTGCAGAAAGCTGCGGCCAGGCTGTTAACTGGTACTTCTAGGACCAGTCACATTATGCCTGTGCTGCGCGAACTGCACTGGTTGCCAGTTCAGTGGCGGATCACCTATAAGGTAGGCCTGCTTACCTTTACAGCCTTACACAAACAGGGCCCCGACTACCTGAAAGATCTCATAACTCCCTACTCCCCTAATCGCCCTCTCTGATCCGCCAATGAGGGATTGCTAGAGATTCTCAGGGTTCATCTTAAAACATCTGAAGCTCGTGCTTTCTCATTTGCAGCACCAACCCTGTGGAATTCTCTACTTCGTCGGTTAGGAGAATGCTTGACCGTTAGTAGTTTTAAATCTATGTTAAAAACGTAATTTATTTTCTTTGGCCTTCCTGGGTTAACTGATTAATTACTTGACTGTTTTAAAAAAACTTGTAACATTATTTGTGTCATTGTGATTTTTATTATGTAAAGCGCCTTGATTTCGAAAGGCGCTGCATAAATAAAAGTGTTACTTTGCTTTGTTTGCTTTGCAGACACCCTGGTTGGGAGAGAGACAGGCAAAGGCCAGCCACCCAAAGACTCACCGGCCGAGCCACTCTGCTTAGAGCCTGCTGGAATTATGGGCTTAAGCTTGAGAGGCTGAGAGTCAGGGATGAGGTCCCATTCCCCGAAGAACCTTCTGCCACAATAGTGATAAGGGAGGGAGGTTTAGCCACCAGGAACATGGAGAGAGAAAGGACAGCCAAGGTGGAAGAAGCAGATTGCCTGCGGGGGGAAGACCCAACAGAGGTCACCGACTTGGTCGGCGACCGCAAATGGGAGTATGACCGGGGTTTCTCCTTATGCTTCTCCCGGTGCTCATGTTTGCCACTTTATTTCCTCTCCTGAGGAGAAGAGGAAGTAGAGGCCCCAGAAGCTGGGGAAGAGGAAGAATTATTTTGGTGACGCTCCTTCTCCATCTGGGATAGCTTTTTTGGTAAGCAAGAAGGTTGAGGGTCTTCTGGTGGCGGAGCAGACTGTGCTGGTTAAAGTCTTGACAGTTCTGGCAGGCCTCGATGTTGTGGTCCAGGCCTAAGCAGAAAAGGCAGGCCAAATGACTGTCCTCGTGAGGGAGCTGCTTGTTGAATGCACACTTCGATTGCTGCCCCTGAACTGAGGAATATGGAGAAGAAGACATGCCAGATGAATCTCTTAAGAAAATTGAAGAAAATAACAAAACACGGCTAAGCGCGATGCAAAATGACGGCGGACTAGTTGAAGGTGTTCACGGAAGTCCGACTTGCGTGGTTGATGACGGGAAAAGAACTGGGGATGGCTGGGGGACCACCCATTTTATACCATATGTGACGCTGGGGGCGGGCTGACGTAAGGGGGCGGTCCCCCACTGTAAACTGCCAGCTAGAAGTTTTCCGAGGTGTCGTGGCGCCTGCCGGCTTCAGTTCTAAAGGTGTTACCTGCTGCAAGAGCCCCCTCAAAGTAAGATACCCGAGTACTAGAACTGTCTTGCCTGTCTAGAGCCATCACGACTATTTGAGCCTTGTCCTTCCGAGCCTTGACCACCTTGTGACTCAAGAGGAAGGGAAGTAAGGTGTACATGAGGCCTGGGGCCCAGGATCTCATGAAGGCATTCCCAAAAATGTCCTGAACTGTAGGGGGAGGGGGGCACACAAAACAGCCTCAGCGTGGTGTTACCCTAGGAGGCAAACAGATCCACCAGAGTGCCCCCACAAGGAGAAAAAACAGGTTACTCACCTGAAACAGTAGTTCTAGGAGTGGTATATGTTGTTCATCCACACTCTTTGGCATGCCCCCTTCCACTTCCACTTTAAGATCAGCCGGAAGTCTTCAAGCTGGCTCATCCCACCCACCCGATTGGTATATACCTCGGGTCTGCTCCATGACGCCAGATCTTAGCCCGCTGGAAGCCAGGAGTTGTGCGTCCGCAGCCGGGGAGGTAGGGTGGGTCCGTCTGGATGAGCAACATATAACACTCCTAGAACTATTGTTACAGGCGAGTTACCTGTTTTTCTTGGAGCGTGGATATGTTGTTCATCCACACTCTTTGGCAGATTCCTAGCAGTTCTCCGGGAGGAGGGAGGCAAGATGCACACCCCCTACTTAGTGAACAGAAATTGGAGAACTGAGGCCCCAAAACCAGCATCCCGGCATGACTCAAGGTCGATGTGGTAGTGGGTAATGAAGGTGTTTGCTGACTTCCAGGTAGCAGCCCGACAGATCTCCTGGATAGGGATATCCCTGGAAGCAGCTACTGATGCAGCAGTATGGTGGGAAGAATGACCTCTTATCCCTCTGGGAGGCTCCTTGCCCAGACCTATGCATGATGTGATCCATTCTGCGATAGTCCATTTTGCTGCAGGTCTGCCAGAAGCGGCTTCAGTGTAGGTGACAAACAGCTCCCGAACCTCTCCACGAATTTCTGCCATCCTCTCCTTGTAATAGGAGAGAGCATGTCTCAGGTTCAAAGTATGGAGCCTGTACTCGGCCTTCGAGGTGTAATTAGGGTAGTATACTGGCAGGGTTAAAATCTGGTTAAGGTGAAACTCTGACACCACCTTTGGAAGGATTTTAAGGTGAGGGCATAGGACGACCTTGTCCCTGTGAAAGACCAGATAAGGGGAGTCCACCGAAAGCACCTGGAGCTCCCTTGTCCTTCTGGCAGACATGATAGCCACCAGGAGGGCCGTCTTCCACGACAAGTGTGACAACGCACACTTGTGCATTGGTTCGAATGGCTTGCCCATGAGCTTTGCCAGTACCAGCAGAGGATCCCACGGAGGTGGAGGTTCATGCACCGGAGAGGATATGTGATCTAGGCCTTTGAAAAAGGGCCTGACCACTGTCTCCTGCACAAACGTTGGCTGACCGGCCTGCGCCCGGTAAGCAGAGATGGCTGCCAGGTGCACCCTAAGGGTCGATGACCATAGATCCCCTTTGGAGAGAGACCAAAGGTAGTCGAGAATGTTAGCCACTGGACAAGACAAAGGGTCCAGGCCCTTGCCCTGACACCAAATGGAAAACCTTTTCTATCTGAAGGCGTAACATTTCCCGGTCAGTTTCTTTCTGGGTGCCTCCTCCACGGTGTAGACATCTTCAGAAAGATCCAAAGCCTGGAACTCTAGTCACTCAGGTACCAGGCTGTGAGGTGCAGGGATTGACGGTCCGGATGGAATACCTTCCCCTGATGGAGTGATATCAGGTCCGGGCGTGCTGGAAGCCGCTCTGGGGGCCTGCAGCTGAGGCTGAGGAGATCTGGATACCAGAACTGGCACAGCCAATCTGAGGCTACCAGGATCACCTTCCCTTTGTCCCTCCTCACCTTGAGGAGCACCTTGTGGATAAAGGGAAATGGAGGGAAGGTGAAGAGAAGGCCTGGAGTCCACGGCCTCAAGAAGGCATCCCCCTGCAGTGAGCCCGGCTGAGGGGGGTGGGCATGAAACAGCCTCAGCTTGACGTTTCCCCTGGAGGCAAACAGGTCCACCATTGGTTTGCCCCAGTGGGAGTACAGGCTGTAAGCTACGTCTGGAAGGAGAGACCACTCGTGGGATGTCTGACCTAAGCGGCTGAGAGCATCCGCCAGATGGTTTAAGGCTCCTACCACATGGATGGCTAGGAGATCTGCCTCCAACTGGCTCATGAGGGTCCAGATGCAGAGTGCCTCCCTGCACAAAAGATGGGAGTGCGTGCCACCCTGTTTGTTGAGGTAGTACATGGTCATGGCATTGTCCGTCTGGACTTGAACCACTTGATCCTGGAGCTGAGGAGCGAAAGCTGACAACGCCAGTCTGACTGCTCTGATGCCACATCAACCTGTTGGAGCTCAGAACTCCTCGGGGGTCCAGAGCCCATGGGTCCTTTTGTCCCCCATGTGGGCTCCCCAGCCCATGAGAGAGGCATCGGTCATGAGGACGACTGTCGGCTCGGGGTGGACAAACTGGATCCCTTCCTGCAACCGGTCTGGGGCAGTCCACCATTGCACAGCGTCCCACATCTCCTGGGTTACAGTGATCAGCTGGTCAAAATGACCGTGACGCTGAGTCCACTGGGCAGCCAGCTCCTACTGGAAGGGGCGCATGTGCAATCGGGCCCAATGGACCACTGAGGTGCATGCCGCCATGTAACCCAGAAGGAAAAGAAAGTTCCAGGCAGGGTGCAACTGCCCAACCAGAAATGATTGGGCAAAGGAGGAAAGACCCTTTGCCCTGTCCGCCAGAAGCCGAGCTCTGGCTCGACAAGAGTCGAGCTCTGCCCCGATGAAGCCCATCACCTGAAAAGGCATGAGTTCCAACTTGGCCTCGTTGATCAGGAGGCTGAATTGGGAGCAGGTTTGGAGTGCCAGGCCACAGGACCTCTCCACCTCCTGTTGAGTGGAACCTGCTAGGAGCCAATTGTTGAGGTAAGGATAAATCCTGACCCCCCCCCCACCCCGATGCCTGAGATGTGCAGTCACCACTGCAATGCATTTGATGAAGACCCGTGGGGCCGATGACAGGCCGAATTGCATGGCTCGGAACTCTTACAGGGTCCCTTCGACCCTGAAGCGGAGGAACCACTGATGGGATGGACAGATAGAGACGTGAAAGAATGCGTCCTGCAGATCCAGTGAACAGAACCAAATGTTTCACTCCAAGGATGGTATGATCTGGGACAGAGTGACCATCCGGAAGGTGCATGACCAGAGATATTTATTCAAGTTATGCAGATCTAGAATGGGGCAGCAGCCCCCCCATCCGCTTGGGCACCAGGAAGTAACTGAAGACAAAGCAAGGGTCTGCTGGAGGATCCGTCACTGGAACTACTGCCTCCTTAAGGAGGAGCCGAGCGATGTCGTCTCGGAGAGACGATTGAATCTGAGCAGATATTCTTTCCTCCCGAGGGGCGCGGGCTCGGCTTGGAGGGTACTGCTCAAATTCCAGAGGCAGTCCCTGACCGACCACTTTGAGAACCCACCTGTCCGAAGTGACAGCGGACCAGGGCGAAAAGGAAGAGGCGGAGTCGGCCCCCCACAGGAGGACTAAGAGCTGAGGTGATGGGACAGGGGTCGACAGCCCCTGCCCCGTCACTGAGCAGGCTTGGAGGGAGAGGCTCCAGGACCTGAACCTCAGCCTCCTTTATGTGCCTGTGGGGGCCCGGGCTTGGGCCGGGGGTACCAAGCTTGAGCCTGCTGCTGTCCACCTTGAAAGGAGGATTGCTGAGCTACAGGGGATGAATGCCGAAAAGGCTTCTTTTTTGGCAGAAGTAGAGTCCAAGGTGGCAATGGACCGCTCAATGTGCTGAAGGTGACCGGGCCGAACAGGTCGGTCCCTAGGAAGGGCACATCAGCCAGTTTGTGCTGGATATCCGCCGGGAAGGAGAAGAGCCTCAGTCAAGCCCTGCGATGAGAGGCAACTGCAGATGCCATCGAACGGGCTCAAGAATCTCCAGTGTCCAGGACCATCTGAAGCTGCTGTTTGGCAACAGCTCGGCCCTGATCCCGGACCTGCCTGACCGTGGTCTACACATCTGCGGGGAGATGTGGGAGGACTTCATCCAGAGACCCTAGAAGGGCGTGAGAGAAGTGTGCCATGATGACGGCCGAACTTGCCTGACGAAGGCCCAAGGAGGAAGCCACATAGACCTTTCTGGCTGAATGGTCCAAAAGCTTGGGACTCTTTATCAAGAGGTCGGTCAGTGTCGGCAGAAAGTACAGTTACGTAAGAACTTACTGTAACAGTAGATCTTCGAGAGAGGCTCTTGCAGTAGGTAATTACATATGGGACTGACATCGGCAGGTGGCAGGATCCCACAGAAAAATTTCTAGCTAGCAGTCTCTGGCGAGGGACTGCCCCCACATCAGGTGACCGGCATCAGGAGACGTCGGTATAAAGGGGCGGTCCCTCATGCCCACCTTCCAGTTCTTTCCTGCCACAGGCCATGAGAGACTGGACAAGAGAGAAGCGGATATTTCCCTCTCTGGAAAAGGAGCTGAAAAAGCTTAGGGATGGAGGGTAGGATAGAGATTTATTGCAAGAGCCTCTCAAGATCTACTGTTACGGGTAAGTTCTTATGTAACTGTATTATCTTACTTCGAGAGGGCTCTTGCAGTAGGTAATTACATATAGGACTGAGTGCCAAGCAGTCTGGAGCAAATAGAAGCACACAGGAGGAGGAAAGCTACTCAAAGCAGATCCTCTAGCTGTGAAGGCCTTAAGAGAGACGGCCTTGCAGAACAGCGAGCCCAAAGCCTGCTCTACGGTGAGAGGCAATATCCAAAATGTAATGTTTTGTAAATGTATGGACAGAAGTCCAAGTGGCGGCAGCACAAATGTCTGCCGCTGACACATTCTTGAAACATGCCGCAGAGGCAGCAACCCCTCTGGTGGAGTGACCTCTTATTTGACCTGGAAGGGTCTTGTTGTACTTGTCATAACAGAAGGTGATTCAATGAGCCAACCATTTAGACAGGCATTGCTTGGAAACAGCATTGCCTTCTCTTTTGGGGGCAAAAGAGACAAAAAGTTGATCAGTCTTTCTGAAATCCTTTGTTCTGTTAGTGTAGTATCTCAGAATGCGGTGAACATCCATAGAGTGAAGTAGATACTCCCCCGACTGGAGTACTGCGTAAAGAAGGTGGGTAATTCTATGGACTGGTTCAATGTAGATTCTGCTACCACCTTGGGGAGAAACTTAGAATTGGTGCGCAGAGCCACGCTTCCCTTGTGAAAAATCAAGCACGGAATTTTACACATCAGGGCTTGGAGCTCGGAAATCCTCCTAGCAGAGGTAATGGCCACTAGGAAGAGCGTCTTCCATGAAAGGAACTTCATGTCTGCCGAGGCCGCCGGTTCAAAAGGAGGCAAAGTAAGTTTCTCAAGGAAGAAGTTCAAATCCCAAGGAGGGGCGGGAACTCAGATAGGGGGTCTCAAGTGAAGAACCCCTCTGAGGAAAGTCTTAGAGACTTCCAGTTCAGCAAACATCCTATCTGCAAAGGCAATATGGTAGGCCGAAATGGCTGCCATGTGTACCTTCAGAGACGAGTGACTAAGACCCAGGTCGAAGAGGTGACGCAGGTACTCCAGCAGTCACCCAACTGAGCAAGAGAAAGGCTTGAAGCCTTTTGAAGCGGCCCAGATTGAGAACCATTTCCACTTCATGGCATAAGTAGACCTAGTGTAGGGCTTCCTAGCCTCCACCAAGATCTCAGCCACCTGGGGAGAAACCCCAACGCGGGCTTCAGCAATGTCTGCAGGAGCCACGCATGCAGTTGAAGGGACTTGAGACCTGGATGAACCAGAGTTCCCTGATACTGGGTCAACAGAATCCGTGACAGCGGAAGAGGAGGCTCCTCTCAGTATTGTTGCAATAGAGAGAACCAAACTTGTCTGGGCCAGAAAGGAGCGATCAGAATCATTCGTGCTCCTTCTGAACCTAGTTTCTGCAAGACACGCGGGATCAGAGGAATCGGGGGGAAGGCATAGACGAATCTGTCCCTCCAATCTAGAGACAGAGCGTTTCTCCAGAAAATGCCTCGCTCTTAAACGAGCGAGCAAAAGTTGGGAAGCTTTGCGTTTAGAGGTGAAGTGAACAGGTCCACCTGAGATGTTCCCCAGTGTAGGAAGATATTGTCTAGGACCCCCTGATCCAGCTCCCACTCGTGAGCTTGAGCAGACGAGCAACTTAGTTTGTCTGCGAAGGAGTTCTTGACCCCCGGAACATGAATTGCCATGAGGTGAAGGTCGTGCTGTGCTGCCCAATCCCAGACTCTCATCGCTTCCCTGCAGAGACTGTTTGTTGATGTACCATACCATACACACATTGTCTGTCTGGACGGCTAGGTAGCCTGGAAGAAGATGCAGGTAGAGGGCCTGGAGAGCGTAGAGCACCGCCCGAAGCTCGAGCACATTGATGTGCAGTGATTGCTCGAGCTTGGACCAAGAGCCCTGGGTCCGGCAAGTTGCGAGATGGGCTCCCAACCTTCACCCGAGGCCTGTGGTCAGAGTCTGAAGGGAGGAGGAAGGAAGAATGGAACTCCCCAAAGGTTCTCTCGAACCATCCACCATTGTAAGTCTCGAATCATGGGAGAGGAGACTAGGACCAAGTGGTCCAAGTCGTCTACCAACTGATCCCATTGAGAGCAAAGCGTCCACTGAGAGACCCTCATGTGGAGCCAAGCGCTAGGGACTGCTGGAATAGCAGCTGCCATAAGCCCGAGGAGGCGAAGAACTGACCTTGCACTAACCCATCTGTGGCCGGACAACAGGCTTATCTGAGTCTGGAGTGTGGCCATCCTGTCCGGAGGCAGAAAGGCCCTGCCTAGTGTCGTGTCCAGTATTGCCCCAATAAACTGAAGCCTTTGGGATGGGATGAAGTGAGACTTGGAATGGTGATTGGTAACACCCAGATAGGCAAAGACCTGCTGGGTGAGGGAGAGGCAGTGCAGGAGTTCCTTCCAGGATGAGGCCGGCAGGAGCCAATCGTCCAGGAATGGGAAAACCTGTACCCCCGATATGCAGGTAGGCCACCACCATCGCAAGGCATTTGGTAAAAACTTGAGGGGCCAAGGAGAGGCCAATGGCAGTGCCTTGAACTGGTAGTGGTCCCCCTGGAAAGCAAAACGAAGATATTTGCGGTGAGATGGGCGAACAGCTATGTGCAGGTAAGCATCCTGCATATCCATAGCGCACAGCCACTGGCCCGAGCGGAGGAGGGGCAGAAGGCTCTGCAGTGAGAGCATCCTGAACCTCTTGTACTCCACGAAAAGGTTTATGTAACTGAGATCTAGAATAGGTCTTACATCTCCTGTCTTCTTCTAGACCAGGAAGAAGTGGGAATAGTAACCCGTTCCTTGCAAGGGAAGGGGGACAGGTTCTATCACCTCTTTCAGCAAAAGTGCTGAAATTTCTTCCTGGAACAGAAGAAGATGTTTTTGAGAGTACAACGATCTTGGGGGAGGGTGACGAGGTGGTTTCTGCAGAAACTCTATGGAGTGTCCTTCTATGATTAGCTGGAGCACCCATGAATCCGATGTTATCCTCTCCCAGCCCAGAAGGTGGAGGGAAAATCTCCCTCCTACCGGTTCCTCCGGGAAGCCCAGAGGTAGTGGGAGAGGGAAGGAGTCCGGTGGTGTGAGGCAGCGCCGCAGCTGATGCTCCTGCTGTTTTTGGGTGGGGGTTGCAGCTGGGGGGCAACTTTTAGTGGCCCTCTTTCCCTGTAGTCTCACTTTGGGCCGATTCCGTCATGCGAAGGGGACGTCGCGCCACATTGATGGGGATGGTACATAGAGTCAACAGACTTTAGTGCCGTCCCCTTCTCCTGCAGGTCGGTGATGATGTCCTTGACATCACCCCGAACAGCACCGAACCCCGGAAGGGCGCTTCCTGGATAGCGGACTGCACTTCCAGGACCAACCCTGACACTCAGAGCCAAGCGTGATGCCATAAACCTACGGCGAAAGCTGAGCTCCTCCCAGCAGTGTCCACTGCATCGTTGGTCGCACGAATAATGTGCCGACTGGCCGAACGTGCAGAGCGGACGAGGTCAGCCACTTCCTGCTTGACCTGAGAGTCCAGAAGGGAGTCCAATTTTGATTCCACCTCACTAAGAATCGCCTTCTGGTAATCCCCCATGTGGCCAACGTAGTTCAGGGCCCTAATATCCAGAGTGGAAGAAGCAAAAATCTTCTTGCCATACTGGTCCAGAAGGCGGGATTCCTTGTCAGGTGGAGACAAGCTAAGATGTTTGGGTTGAGCTGACCGGCCATGAGCGGCGCTAATCACAACCGACTCAGCACAAGGGTGGGAGTCTAAAAAGTCAACACCCTCTGGAGCCTGGTATAGCCTGTTTGACTTCCTGGGAAGTGGGGATAAGGCTGATGGTTGTTTCCATATTCTGGTAATAAGGTCGGCATGAGGCTCAATCCAGGGTGGCACCAAAGTGGGAGCTGTCACAGGCAGATCCAGATGCTCAGTGAGTTTTTTACGCTGGGGGTCTGGCTCCAAGGATTGCCACTTATGTACTTCCTGGATCTTTCGTAGCAACTCCGTAAAGGAAGGATCCTCTGAGGGACTTCGGAGGAGTCCTTGGCCGGGGCTTGGACGGAGAGTGTGGCTCATCGTCTTGCTCGGAACAACCATCGGAAGGATCCGAGGAAGAAGATGATGAGGAAGAGGTAGACTCCCTCTCCCGATGAGGCGGAGGAACGGACCCCTTGGGAATCCCTCGGGAAAGCGTGTCCTGCCCCTCTCTTGACCCAGAGGGTTGAGCTCTGGTGTCCGGAGGTGGGAAGGGAGTGTGTCGTCATGGACGTACGGGAACCGGCACCGGCACAGTCATCGGAAGACGACTCTCCACCTCTCTGGTGAGCTGAGCCTTGGCCTCAGCCCACCAGGAGGCCAGAGTCTCCTGCAAGTCCACCGGCAGCTGAGGGGGCGGTGGAGGAGGAGGACGGGGATACGGGTATGGACTATACCCCAAGGGGGCGTATCCATAACCCGACGGCAGGAAGTCCGGCGTCGGGTACTGAGGAGCCGGGTACTACAGCGTTGGATATGTCGGCGCCGGGTACTGAGGCGCCGGATACTGCGGTCCCAGGAATGGCGGCGTCGGATACGACGGGGCCGGGCACCCGGGAGCCGGAGGAGCTGCCTTAGCAGACAGCTCGGCCGGAGGCCCCACGGGCGGTTCTGGAGCGGAAGACCTGGGGGGCGGAGGGCCCAGCATCAGGGCGACATCGGGGGGTGGGATGTCGTCTGGCGTTGGCAATACTGGTGTTGCAGCCGGCATCCGGGGAACTGAAGTCAGATCAGTCGAACCAGAAGGTGGATGGTCTGACGGAGGGACCAGAAACCTCAGTCGTCGCCCGGGGGATCCAGTCGGGCTGAGGAGACTCAGGGTCCTCGAGGGCAGCTGAAGGCTGCGGGAGCCGGAACGATAGATGTGTGTGTGTGTGTGGGGTGTCCGCATTGGCTCATCCGCTGTGCGGACGTCGGACGAACCGACGTGCGGCTTAGCAGCGGGATCCGGGCGGACGCCGGAGGGGCCGGCGTCCGACTTAACGGACCCTTCACTGGAGGCAGGGCGTGATGGAGGGGCGGCCTGGTCGGGCGGAAAGGGGGCCGGGCGCCACCCCGAAGGGTCTGGCGACTTACCGACCTTCTCTGTGCGGGCGTCGGAGAAGCCGACATCCGACTTATCGCTGCAGGCTGCCATGAGGCCCAGAAAGCGTAAGAAGTCCCGGGCAGGGTGCAATTGCCCAACCAGAAATGATTGGGTAAAGGAGGAAAGGACCTCGGCCCTGTCCACCGGGAACCGTGCTCTGGCTCGAAGAGAGTCGAGCTCTGCCCCGATGAACTGAATTACCTGCAGTGGCACGAGTTCCGACTTGGCCTCGTTGATGAGGAGGCCAATCTGAGAGCACATCTGGAGGGCCAGATCCCTGGACCGCTCCACCTCCAACCTGGAGGGGGCTGCAATCAACCAGTCATCCAGGTAAGGGTACACCCAGACCCCTCGGTGCCGCAGGAATGCTGTCACCACTGCCATGCATTTGATGAAGACCTTGGGAGCTGGAGAGAGGCCGAAGGGCATGGCCCGGAACTCGTAAAGTGATCCCTCTGCTCTGAAGCAGAGGAATCGCTGGTGAGACGGATGGATTGGGACGTGAAAGAACGCGTACTGAAGGTCCAGAGAACAGAACCACACGGCTGCCCAAAGATGGAATGATCTGAGCCAGAGTGACCATCCTGAGAGGTGAGACCTTAGGAACTTTTCAGGTTGTGTGGTCGAGAATGGGCGCAGTCCCCTGTCCGCTTTGGGACCAGGAAGTACCTGGACACAAACCTTGTGTCTGGAGGGGGGTCCGCCACCTCTCTGATCACCTCCTTCTGGAGGAGCAAGGCAATGTCAGCTCAACGAGCCAACAGAGAGGCTGCGGAACCAGTAGCCACCGTGGGGTGACAGCTCGACAGGAGGGGGACTGCTCGAATTCCAGAGGCAGACCTCTGCCTACCACTTCCAACACCCAGCGGTCTGTGGTGATAGCGGACCACGTGGAAAGGAAGTGGCGGAGCTGTCCCCCCACGGAGGGAACCCGGGAAGGAGTGGTGAGGTTGGGGGTGACACCCTCAACCCGTCACTGAGCAGGCTTGGAGGAAGGGCTGGTGGAGCCGCTTGCTCTTCCTTCCGGCTTCCTGCTGGAGGAAGCAGCAGGTTTGGCTTTGGGGTGCCAAGTACGAGCCTGCTGGCCCTGATGCTGGTGTTGCTGGGCTGGACGACGAAAGGGCTTACACTGCTGCTGGTGGCCTTTGTCCTTCTGGGCAGACGTGACTGAGTCCAAGGTGGTGTTGGACTTCTCGATCCATTGGAGATGACCCTCTACCCTGGGCCCGAATAAGTTGGTACCCAGGAAGGGGAAGTCTGCCAGCTTGTGCTGGGTATCAACCGTAAAGGTGGAGATCCACAGCCAAGCTCTGCGGCGCATGGCAACTGTGGCCGCTACTGACCGGGCACATGAATCAGCGATGTCCAACGAAGTTTGGAGCTGCTGTTTAGCTACCACCCTTCCCTGATCCCGCACCTGCTTGACCGTCATTTGAAGGTCAGCCGGGAGATGAGGAATCACCTCATCCAGGGAGCCCAAAAGGGCGTGTGAAAAGTGTGCCATCAGAACGGCCGAGCTAGCCTGACGAAGGCCTAGGAGGAAGCAGCATATACCTTCCGCCCGGAGCAGTCCAATTTCTTGGACTCCTTATCGGGCGGTTTGTCCGTATCCTGAGCTTTCCCGGAACGCCGGAAAACGATGTCAGTCACTAACTCCTCCGCAGAGAGGTGCTCCGAGAAACCGGAGAGTGAACCTGTAGGGACCGCATACTTTCGAGCCATCCAGGCCGAAGGTGCGGGACAAGATGCTGGCACTGCCACAGCTCCAGGGCCGGGCCAACAATGGCTTCAGCCACTAGAAAGGCCTCCGTAGCAGAATCCCCTCGGTCCAGTATCTCTGTGAGGGGATACTTGGCCTGTTTTAAAAAGGGTTCGAGCTTCATCCCAGTGGACTCTGAGATGAGTTGAAGCATTCCTAAAAATGAGGATGGGCTCTCGTCCACCGACTGACCCCCTGCAGTCAGACTCCGAGGAGTCTGCGAACAGCTGCCGAGAACCTGAGCCACCCTCCACGTGCCGAGGTTGATCGGGAGTGAGGGTGACCGACAACCTATGGGGCAGGCCCTGACCCGACCGAGAATCCTTGGTCGGGGCCCCAGTCTTCGGTTGTGGAAGCGGAGGTTCCACCACAATGGGTGGAGCAGCCGTTTCGCCGAACAACCAGTGCCGGTTTCGCTCCTTGACTACGAGGGGTTGTTTGACCGCTTCAGGTGACAACCATTAATGGCCGGAGAAGGCGATGGAGACGGCTTATTCCCGGACAATAAGAGCTGCTGCCACATTAAATCCTCGTAGTGCCGATGCAACTTGCACTGGAGCTTATCCTCCGAAGAGGACGACAAGGATGAGCGGTGCTGCCGCTTTCCATGGTGCCAAGACCACCGACGTCGGCGGGACTGGCTGGACCTGGAAGAGGTCAGAGACTGAGACCTTCAGGGATTCCGAGGGTGGGTCAGAGAGGGGACGAGGGAAACCCACTCCTCCCTTGGTTCAGGGACCTTAACCGTGGACTCCGGCACAGGAGGCACAGGCAAGTCCTCGGTTTCCACCGGGTGAACCGGTGAAGTACGGTTGTTGGTATCACCAGTCTACAAACCGTCCGATGGGTCGAGAAAAATCTTGACTGCGTCGACGGGCGTCTCGGCCAGCTGACCTTACGGGGACACTATGAAGCCAGCAGCCTTAGCCGCAACCTCGACTGAAGTTGAAAGTCGCCCATCCAGTGAAGGGGATATCTCCCGCTCCCACGAACGTCGACAGTGGGACTTACCTTTGGAGTCCTTCTGCTTGGGCCGACTGGAATGTCCCGATGAACCTTCTCCCTTGGTGGAGAAGGATTGGCAAAGCTCCTTAAAAGAAGCTGTATATGAAGAGTCCAAGAACGGGATAAATGCCGCGACCGAGGAGGAAGAAGATGTGGTCTGGGCCGCCTCCTCCTCCTCGAGGGCGATCATCTGCTCCAACTGTTCCACGGAGCCTGCCGCTGCGGACACTGCCCAATGGGCCTCCTTCGAGTTGACCGGTGGATACAGTTTTTCAGGGCGCCCCAAAAGAAGTCGAGCAGCGCAGTCCTCCGAGACCGAAGCCGAAAAGGATTTGCACAAATCGCAAGCCTGCAAATCGTGGACTGAGTCTTAGGGTGAACCATATGGAGTGCAGGTCGTCCAGGACATCTTCTGCCCACAGGGGCACCAACGAAATCCTGGGGTCGATTTGTCCATCGCAGCCACGAGGGAAAAAGAAGACCAAAGTCTTGTAAATTTGAGAATTAGTTTCGGATTAACCGAAGAGTGTGGATCCAGGCCTAAAACACAGAGCGCTAAGGAGGGAACCTGAGCTTCCAAGCGGTAAGGAAGAGCTGGCGTCATGGGGCGGAGCCGAGAGTTTTACCACCCGGGTGGATGGGAGGAGCCAGCTTGAAGACCTTCCAGCAAGATTTAAAGCGGCAAGGAACCTGCCAATAAGTGTGGATTGAACAACATATCCACGTCCCTAGAACAAGAAGCT
Organism: Neoceratodus forsteri; assembly: GCA_016271365.2. Taxonomy (NCBI): domain Eukaryota; kingdom Metazoa; phylum Chordata; order Ceratodontiformes; family Ceratodontidae; genus Neoceratodus; species Neoceratodus forsteri. The sequence continues at coordinate 95,183,691 of CM057451.1, forward strand.
CCCATCAAAAGCCGGGCTGCTGCATTCTACACCAGCTGCAAGCGGTGGATTTCCATCCCAGGTAACCCTAGGTAGAGGAAACTGCAATAGTCCAAGCGCAAGGACACAAAGGCATGAACCAGCATAGGAAGATTGCTAAACAGAACAAGGTGCCTAATCCTGGAGATGTTCCTCAATGATAAAAAGAGGCCATGACGACGGCAGACACATATGAACGCAGTCAGCCCTTTGTCAAAATTTACCCCCAGGTTACGCACCCGTTCAGAGGTCAGGAGTGATAAACCCCCAGGGCAAAGCACAGAGGGTAAACCAGCCCCAGGCCCCCCATTCAGCGCGCTGGATCCACAACCAACACCTCAGTCTTTTCTGAGTGCAACTTCAGCCAACTCGAACCCATCCACTCATGGATTTCTATGAGGCAGTTATTAAAGACCAAGAGAGCTCCATCCTGGTCAGGTGCAAAAGAAAGGTAGAGCTGGGTATCATCAGCATAGCAGTGAAACCTCAGCCCATACCTTCTTACAATGTCTCCGAGGAGCAGCATGTACACTGTGAACAACATGGGGGACAACACTGAACCCTGAGGAACCCCACACGACAGAGCAACTAGGTCTGAGGAATAAACCCCGGACACCACCCTCTGAGTTCTTCCAGTGAGAGAAGATGTAAACCATCTGAGGACTACATCTTATAGTCCACAGATGAACCTCAGGCGCTCAAGCAGAACCCCATGGTCCACAGTGTCAAACGCTGAAGAGAGATCTAGAAGAACCAAGATGGAATGGTTCTTTCGATCCCTAGCCATCAGGAGATCATTGAGCACCTGAACCAGCGCTGTCTCAGTACTATGCCTCTTTCGAAAACCGGACTGGAGGGGTTCACAGATATCATAGATGGTCAAATGATTCTCCAGCTGTATGGCCACTACTTTCTCCATCACCTTCCCTTAAAAGGGAAGGTTTGAAATAGGTCTGTAGTTCGCATGGCAGTCTGAGTCTAAAGAAGCTTTCTTCAAGAGGGGTATTACTACTGTCTCCTTCAGGGAGCTAGGAAACTAAGGTGAGTCATTTTTTCTTCTAACCACATGTATTCTTCTCATATTCATAACTCTTTGCAGACTTCGAAGCAGTACCTCTGGAGGTGGGCAGAGAACCTACTTAGGAAAGAGACTCTACAGGACTGCTGCGCCAAACCTGGCATTACTTCTGGACTGCAAGTCCAAACTATAATGTTTAGTAAAGGTGTGTACTGTTCTCCAGATAGCTGCTTTACAGTTCTCCACTAAAGGGATATCTCTATACGCTGCTATAGAGGCAGCTGTGCCCCTAGTAGAGTGGGCCCTGAGACCTGCTGGGGCCTGTTTTCCATATTCTGTGTAACAAAACTGAATGCACTGCACTATCCAGCGAGACTGATGTCTTGTAAGCTGGGGTGCCTTTTCCCACATCCCCATAAGTGAGAAAAAGTTGTTGTTTATCACCTCTGTGATCCTTGGTGTGGGTCAAATAATAACTCAATGCCCTTTTTACATCCAGACTATGGAGTCTGCGCTCTCCTGAACTGGCATGTTCTGTTTAGAAGACTGGCATTGTCATGGACTGATTTAAGTGGAAATCAGAAACCACCTTAAGAAGAAACCTCCTAATCGTTCGAAGTACTACTTTATCATTATGAAAATAATCCTTTTACACACATAATGCTTGCAATTCACTTATTCTCCTAGCAGAAGTGATTGCCACCAGAAATACAGTTTTCCAAGTAATATGCTGCAAGTGTGCTGATGACACTGGCTCGAATGGAGGTTTCATGAGCTGAGCAATGCAAATGTTCAGATCCCATACAGGGACTGGCTCTTTAATAGGAGGACATACAGTAAGTGACATAACCCTTTTAAGAACTTTTTGAAAATGGGATTTGTTGCAAGGGAAACATTTTTCCCTGCAGAAATTAAAGCTGAAAGTGATGCCAAATGCACCTTCAGAGATGTAGGTTTCAGACCTTGTGAGTGTAACTCAGTAAGATATTCTAACAGCACTGAGATTTCTGCCAGGGAGGGAGAAATATGCTTGGCATCACACCAAATAGAAAACCTTCTCCATTTTGCATTACAGGTTTTCTTAACAGATGGTCTTCTATATTCTTTTAAGATATCCAGAACAGCTTGAGAAAGCTGTAAGTTTGTAAACTCTTAAGTCCTCAAGAGCCAGGCCTTGAGCCTGAGAGACCCGAGGTTCGGGTACAGGATCTTCCCTTGGTGAGAAGTTAATAGATTGTGCCTCCTGGGTAGGAGGATTGGTCTGGACACTGACATTGACAGCAGAAGGGGGTACCATGGCTGCCTGGCCCAGTCTGGTGCTATCAGTATCATGGACGCAGGCTGTGACCTGAGTTTGAGTAGCACTCTGAAGATGAGAGGGAAGGGAGGAAAGGCAAATAGATGCCTTCCTGACCAGTCCAGGGCTAGAACATTCAGGGGAATTGTACCCCTGACTGGTGGCCTGCAACAAAATAGGGGCAATATGTGATTCTCATGAGAGGCAAAGAGATCGACCTCTGGAGTGCCCCATCATCTGAACACTGGGTCCAGTACCTGTCTGTTCAGAGACCATTCGTGAAGTGCCTGGTTGATCCTGCTTAAGACATCAGCCAGGGTATTGTCCTTTCCTAGTACATGAATGGCTTGCGAGGAGGCTTTTAGTGAGTAAGCCAGTTCCCACATTTTCATGGCCTCTGTGCACAGGAGATCCGACCTTGTCCCCCCTTGCCTGTTTATGTAGAACACTGCAGTGGTGTTGTCTGTTCTGACCTGCACCACCTTGCCATGTATCAACTGGGAAAAGCTTTTTAGAGCCAGAAACACTGCTCGGAGTGCTAGCAGATTTATGTGGAGGAGAGACTCCACACTTGACCAAGTGCCATGGGTAGTGCACTCTCCTATATGAGCACCCCATCCTATCAGAGAAGTATCTGTTGTAAAAATGACTGAGGGATTTTCCCACTGAAAGGGAACTCCTGCTCTTAGATTGTGGACATCTGTCCACCACTGAAGGGACTGGGTCATGAATTTTGTTACAGGAATCAATTCCGACATATTGTCTTTTCTTTGGCACCAGTGTACCTGTAGATGAAACTGAATGTCCCTCATTCGAAGTCTTGCTCCCAAGACCACTCCTGTTGCTGCAGCCATGTGTCCCAGTATTTGCAAGTATCTTCTTGCTGGACATGGCTTTCCCAGCTCGAATGAAGCAGTTGCAGAATAGACTGAACTCTGTCCTCCGGAAGAAAAGCTCTTCCTTTTAAGGTATTCAGTTCTGCTCCAATGAAATGTAGGACTTGAACCGGTGTGAGAATGGACTTTTCCTGGTTTAACAGGAAGCCCAGAAAATGTAACAGATTTTTTTGTTATTTCCAGGTGTGCTTGCACCTGCTGAAATGACTTTCCCATGACTAGCCAGTTGTCAAGATAAGGAAAAACTATAATTCCTAGCTTTCGTAGGAATGTCACTACTGCTGCCAGGCATTTTGTGAATACCCTTGGTGCTGAGGTGAGACCGAACGGCAGGGCTGAGAACTGGTAGTGACCTGAAGGGAGTCTGAATCTGAGATATTTTTGTGAGACTCCCTTATGGAGATGTGGAAATAGGCATCTTTTAAATCCAGAGATGCCAGCCAGTCTCCCTGCTGGATGGCAAAATTATAGATAGGGTCACCATCCTGAATTTTGGTTTTACCAGATATTTGTTCAGATGCTTAGATCTAGAATAGGCCGCCACTCCCCATTTTTCTTTTTGGTAAGAAAGTACCAGGAATAAAACCCTCTGCCCGTCTGAAGGTTTGGCACCTGCTCTACTGCTTTAATGCTGAGCAGGGTCTGAACCTCCTTTTCTAGGAGCTGTTCTTTGAGAAGAGAGGCTGGTTTGAACAGCATTGACTTCAGAGGAGGTAGAGATTTCAAACTCAGAGTCAGTCCCTGGCTCACTAATTCCAATACCCACATGTCCCTGGTTATGGCCTGGAAGAAGTGAGCCAGTCTGCCCCCCTACCGGTATTAGGGAGGCAGCCCTGGCAAAGGAGTCAGGGATTTTGTTTTCGTAGGGCCTGAGCCTGGGCGGACTGGGAACCCCTCCTGGAGTCCCTCCTACCTCTGGCCCATTAATACCCAGTCTGCTGTGGGTATGGCTGCAGCTGTGGGGCAGCTTGAGGTTGCTAGAAGGGCCTACCATAGGACCTTCCTCTACCTCCCCTTCCATAAGGTCTATAAGAAGTAGACAGCCTGTCCTTAGATGAATTACTCTTATAGGTGGCTTTGTATTCATCCACCTTCTTCATATACTCTTTGGTTTGTTTGCCAAAGAGAGAATGATCTTGTACAGGGAAGTCCATGGCCTTAGCCTGGGTGTCCTGTGTTAAGTTTGTAGCCCTTAGCCAAGCAAACATTCTCAGGGCTACAGTCAGAGCCATAATCCTAACAGCATTATCACTGGCATCTGTTGCCATCTGGAACTGGTATTTAGATGTTTCCAGTCCAAACCTGGCTGTTTCTACTAGGTCATCAGAGATGGAGGAGGGAACCTTCTCTGACATGTCCAAAACAAACTGCCACAGTGTTTTTTGATACTGTGCAGCATAGGACTGGTAATTAGCTTGTCTGACCCCCAGGGAGGCAGCTAAGTACCCTTTTTTGACATGTCCATTTTCCTTGAATCCTTCTCAGGAGGGTGAGATGATAAAGGAACCCTTGCCTTCTCACAGGCTGCATGTTGAACTATACTCTGATGGTCAGTGTGAGAATAGAGGAATTCAGCCCCTTTGCTGTCCAATTGGTACTTCTTATCAGCCTTCTTATCCAGAGGCGTGAGAGAGTTAGGGTTCTGCAGGACTGTGAATAAATCCTTCATGAAGAATTCATTAATAGGCAGAGAAATCTTCTTAGTGGGTGTTGACCCTGTCATCTCCATATATTCTGCCTCCTCCTCATCTTCTATGACCTCAGTGGTAACCAGGTCAAGGGCATCTACTGTTTTCCTTACAAAGGAAAAGTGAGAGGAAAAATCCTCAGGTCTGGGAGGAGAGCCAAATTCCTGCTCTGGTGAGATTTCCGGTTCAATGGGTTCACCATCATCATCCTCTGGTATGTCATACTCCCCAGTATCTATTTCCTGAGACTGGAGACCCGAGGAGGGAGTAATCTCCTGAACCCTTGGAGGAGGAGCTGGAGAAGGTATGACCCCCTGAACTGCCTCAATGACTTTAATAGCCCTGGCAATCTCCCCAGCAGTAGGCAGACTGTGAGGGCACAGAAGAATCCACTATTGGTTTTGCCTGGGGTTTGACGTGCTTGGTCTTCTTTGCCTTTTTGGAGGGGACCAGAGGGTTAGCCGGCCCACTCAGCCTTTTTAAGGAGGTTGATTCACCCTTATCAGGGGTGGAAAAAGAAGAAGCTGTGGTTTCACCCGCTGATTTGGAAGGTGTTGGCTGGTTAGAGCCTGAAGCACCTCCCAACTTTTTGTTTAACCTCTCCATTCTTTTTTCCACAGTTTTCTGTGGAAATGATTTTCAGATTTCACAGTCAGTATTTAAATGCTTGGTTCCCAGGCAGAACACACAGCTGTCATGCTTGTCTGCTCTGGCAAACACTTCCCCACACTTGACACAGTTGTTAAAACCTGGGGGACCAGTCTTTTTCTTAGTTCTTTCAGTATGCTCCATTTCCAGGAGAAAAACCTTAACCGAAAAAAATATTTTTGGGTCCCAAAAGAACCAATAAATTTTAAACTCTGAACCGGGTCAGCGGTTCTCAGAACCGATTCAACAGTTCACAGTAACCGGGTTAGCAGTTAGAAAAGAAGTTGGGTTAGAAACATAGAAACATAGAAGTTGACGGCAGATAAGGACCGCAAGGCTCATCCAGTCTGCCCATTTCTTTTTCTACCTTATAAATGTGCCATCGGCCTTTGCTCTGTCAGTGACCTATCTATTCATAGTCATTTGTATTGCTCCCTTATGCCTATCCCATGCCTGTTTGAAGCCCTGCACTGTATTCATAGCCACCACTTCTTGTGGTAAGCCATTCATGCATCTACCACCCTTTCTGTGAAAAAAGAATTTCCTCACATTCCCCTTAATCGGCCTCCCTCTAATCTCCTGCTGTGTCCTCTTGTCCTGCTATTTTCTTATATTTAAACATGTTAGACTCTTTCACCTTGTTTATGCCCTTAAGGTGTTTAAATGTCTCGATCATATCACCTCTCTCCTCCTTTGCTCAAGGTATACATATTGAGCTCTGTTAATCTGTCCTCATATGTCTTCTGATGCAGTCCCTGCACCATTTTGGTTGCCTTCTGGACTGCTCAATTTGGTTAATGTCCTTGTGAAGGTGTGGCCTCCAATACTGCACGCAGTACTCAGATGGGGCCTAACCAATGTCTTGTACAGAGGGATTATTACTCTCCTCTTACGACTTGTGATACTTCTACTAATACACCCTAACACCCCTAGCCTTACCTACTGCTTTAGAGGTCTGCTTGGATGATTTTAGGTCATCAGTGATGATGATGCCCAAGTCTCTTTCTTCCTTTGTGACTGCTAGCAACTCCCCCAGCCTATAAGTGGCTTCAGGGTTTCTCTTCCTATGTGCATGATTTTGCACTTCTTTGCATTAAACCCAGTTGCCACTCTTCTGACCATTCTGCTAGTTTATCCAGATCTCTTCTCATTCTGCCCACCCCATCTGGATCATCTACTCTGTTGCAGATCTTGGTGTCATCTGCAAACAGACAAGCCTTACCCTCTAGTCCATCTGCGAGGTCACTAATGAAGATGTTGAATAGGACTGGCCCCAGGACTGATCCCTGAGGTACCCCACTTGTGACTTGCATCTCTTCTGACTGTATACCATTTACAACCACTCTCTGTTTTCTGCCAGTCAACCAGTTTGCCACCCAGTTGACCAACTTCTGACCCACCCCGAGCCTACCTAGCTTATTTATCAATCTTCTATGTGGAACAGTGTCAAAAGCTTTGCTGAAGTCAAGGTAGGCACATCAACTGCTCTTGGTCCACCACTCTGGTTACCCAGTCAAAGAAATCTATGAGATTAGTTTGACAGGACCTTCCTTTGTAAACCCATGCTGTCTTGGATCCTGTGCCCCTATGGATTCCAGGTGTTGCACTATCCTTTCCTTAAGGAGTGCCTCCATAATCTTGTCCACTACTGAGGTAAGACTGACGGTCTGTAGTTCCCGCCTCCTCCTGCCTACCACTCTTGTGAGTGGGATCACATGAGCCCTTCTCCAGTCTTCTGGGACCTCTCCTGTGCTCAGAGACTCACTAAACAATTCTGCTAATGGCTCTGCTAGTTCCTCCTTTAGCTCCTTAAGTACCCTGGGATGTATGCCATCAGGTCCCATTGCCTTATCCACCCTGAGCTTAGCAAGCTCTTGTAGGACCTTTCTTTTGTGAAGGGAGTAGTGCTCACCTCCCTCCCCCCTGTGTCCATGATGCTGAGCTGTGGGCCCTGCCCTACCTTCTCTTCAGTAAATACTGAGCAAAAGTATCTATTTAGGATAGATGCCTTTATAGGGTCCTCCTCCTCACATGCTCCCTTTTCTCCATTAAGCTTAGCAATACCCCCTCTGGACTTTCTCCTTTCACTAATGTATCTATAGAAAGTCTTGTCACCTTCTTTTACTGTTCTTGCTAGTGTTTCCTCAGTTTGGGACTTTGCCTGCCTTACTGCCTTACCTGCTTCCCTTAGGGCAGTTTGGCATGCCTCCTATCTTCATCCCACTGTGTTCCTTTATATTTTCTGAAGGCCAGCCTTTGGCTCTGACCTTTCTGCTACTGTATTTGAGAACCAAAGTGGTTTCTTCTTCTTTGCACTTCCTTTTCTGTCTAACACAATGGGATGCTGCTTCAAGTATTGTATCCTTAATGCTTGCCCACTTTGCCTGTACCTCCTCACCTGTGTTTCTTTGCCAGGCTAGCTTAACTCTGTTGGCCATCTTATCAAAGTCAGCTCCTCTGAAGTCCCATATTTTGCTTTGGAATGGACGATTTAGATGTAGTAGCCAAATTGAACCATACCATGTGATGGTCACTGGCCCCAGGTGACCTTCTACCTGGAGATCTGTGATCCTTCTTTGTTAGTCAGTACTAGATCTAGGATAGCCCTGTCTCTTGTGGGTTGCTGTACCAGTTGTTTGAGGCCCTCCCTGCAGGGAATCCACTATGAGTCTAGTTCTGGCAGATGTTCCTGCTGGTATTGACCAATCTGTATCTGGCATGTTGAAGTCTCCCATTATCAGAACCTCCCTTTAGCTGTCATGTTTTGTATATCTTCTAACAGTAATGTGTCTATGTCCTCCCTCTGGTCTGGGGCCTGTAGACAACCCCAGTTCTTATGGCTGTCCCATTTCCTGTTTCCAGGGTGACCCACAGTTCTTCTGGCTCCTTATGTGTATTCTGAATTTCTGTAGCTTTGATATTTTCATTAACATACAGGGCCACCCCTCCCCTTTTTGCCTCGGTCTCTTCTGAACAATACATAGCCAGGTACTGAAGTCTCCCAAGTGTGGTTACTGGTAAACCACGTCTCACTAATTGCTACTATGTCCAGTTTAGCCTCTGACATTATTGCCTGCAGGTCTGGGATCTTATTTCCCAGGCTGTGAGCATTTGTGTACATGATTTTCCATTGGCCAGATTTTGGTGTGTTAGTTGTTGGGTGAAGTTTGGCATTACCCCTGTGCATCGTATGGGGAGACAAACCTTTTTTCTTACCTGGTGATGCAAATGAACGGCAAACACGCTGAATTCCTGTTTGACCACTAGCTGAGGGGGGAAGGGTGTTCTTCCCATTCGACGTATGGGGTGCTGCACCCCTCTCCCCATTTGCTAGTTTAAATATTCTGCAAAGACGTCAAACTTCTGCCCCAATGCACTGACTCCCTCTTTAGTCAGATGCAGTCCATCAAATTTAAAGAACTTTCGCTCCCAGAACTGTTGCCAGTTCCCTACAAATCTGTGTCCTTTTTCCTGGCACCAGTCCTTGAGCCACGTGTTTAGCTCCCCTATCTCCCTTCTTGACCTTCCGTCCATCTGCTCCCTTCTCCCAGACTGGCAGGATCTCAGAGAAGGAGATGCCGGACGAAATAGATGATAGTTTGTCACCCAGCCTAGTCAGGTGTTCCTTGGTCTCCACAACTGACCGGCTGGCGAGATCATTAGTCCCTATGTGTACTAGGACATCAATGTTTTCTCCTGCTTTGTGAACAATTTTAGCAATGCGGTCAGTGTCTCTCCATGCTGATGTACCTGGGAGACATCTGACCATCACCCCTGGCTGGAGATGGGTATCAACTCCCCGAATCATGGAGTCTCCTATGATCAGAAGTTTTTTGGATTTCCTTTGTGCTTGTTTAGTTTTGGTTCCTGATTTGGGTGAGTATTGTTGTGCTAGCTCCTGTGCCGAGTGTCCTGCTCTTGCAGTGTCTTCTGCCTCTTTATTTGATTTCGGAGATAGAGGCAGATACCTGTTTGTAGTGTTTATATGGTTTTGGAGGTAATGTGTTGGAGAGAGAGTGATGGGGCACCTGATTTGCTTCTTCCTAACCACCTGCCAACCTCCTGGACCAACTACCCTCTGCGGTCGAGGTTTTTCTGTTGGATGCTGGGGAAATGGCGGGTGGTTCTTATAATGTATTTCCTCTTCAATATGAAATTTGAGGCGTGCAATCTCTGCCCATGCTGCCTGGAGCTGAGACCTAAGATCTCCAAAGGCCCAGCATGTAGACAGTGTCCTAAATCCTGTAAGACTGTCCTTCTGAAAATTGTTCCACAGTACCTGCAGTTAATGAAATCCATTCCAAATAAGTTGCTGGGTTTGTAACCTAGTCAGAGTAATTAGAAGGAAAAAAAATGCAAGTAATGGTTTAATTGGGCTTTGTTTAACTTGTTATAACAAGTTAAATTACTAGTGCCCTGTAAATGAGATCACCTTGTGGAGGCCCACTGATCCGCCCCTTCCTGCTCTGCCACAGGAAATGTCACAACTGTGGTACCTATAAAAGGAGTGTAGGCGTGGGTGGTTGGGGTGGGGTGGTTGGCTGGCCTTTCCCTGCCTAAAAAGAAGAACCACGGACGAAAGAACAAGGAGGTAAGAGCAGAAACAATCAGTCAACAACAAATGCAGTAACCCTGAAAGCTTATCCTAATGTTAGATAAAACTGTAAAACCTGTAAAGCACCACCTGTAATAATTTCAGAGAAGATATACCCTGTAAGAAACACTTTGCTCCAGAGAAAAATAAAGCAGTAACAGAAGATATACCTTGCAAAAGACAATTTGAATCAGAAGATTACAGCAGTAATCTGTTAGCACACACCTGTAGGCACAACTTTGTAATAATGCAGAAGAAGGTATACCAGCAACAACAATTTGAATCAGAGAAAAAATAAAGCAATGAAATATTAGCAACAAACAGTAGCAATCCCTGTGAGTAAAAAATAAAAACACCACCACACAGTAAATCTGCTTAGCCAAACTAAGTCTTAATCCTTCTCCCTTGCTCTGGTAAGTTTCTCTACTCTGCCTTTCAAGCAGTCTTAGAAGGAAAGAGCTCAGGTGAAGCTAGGTGCCTTGGCCAGCAAACCAAGTCTTCTACCTCCTTAGCAGCTAGCAGCTTCAAACAATGTTAAAATACACTTTACACAATAAAATGTTAAAGAAAATAAAGCAGAAAAACTCCACAACTAATATAAAATTACTTGGTTCTCTAATGGTTATACCAAACCATGAGGAACCGAGAAATAGACGCTAAATCTAACTAAACTTAAATAAACTAGATGTTAGACTAAAAAATAACACTATATGAAGGCAGCAGAAAGAAAATTATGTATAATTAAACAGTTTTACTTCACAGTAAGCCAACAATGACCTGAGGGAGTCTCCTGGGCATCTAGACTTGTGAGGCGGAGTAAGAAATCTGAGACGTTGATAGAACGTGCAGCAGATGAGGGCAGCAGTTTGAATAATTGTCACGTGCCAATGATTCCATCATTAGCGTATAGTTCCATTCTCCGGGCAATTCTACAGAGCAGGCTAACTGCAGAGAGTTATGAATATGAGAAGAATACATGGGGTTAGAAACAATACTATGCTAAGGTTTGACCATGAAACACTAACGCTGCTGTGTTGTTTTGACCACAGACTACTGCACCTCTACTGTGCGGTCCTTATCTGCCGTCAACCTCTGTGTGCTAGATTTTGACGGGGATACACTGGAATATCACTGTGTTCAGTTTTGACTATGGTAAACTGCAATATTTGTGTGTTCATTTTCATCCAAAGAGCAGAGCAACATATTGTAGCTGCCTTGCAATACACAGAAAAGTACGTAAGAACTTACTGTGACAGTAGGTCTTAGAGAAGAGCTCTTGCAGTAGGCAACACTGTTAGGATTAAGCCGCCAGGTGCTAGGACCACACGGAAAACTTCTAGCTAGCAGTCTACAGCAGGGGACTGCCCCTGACGTCCGCATGCTGATGTCACCCTATGGTATTTAAAGGGGGCGGTCCCCCAACCACACCTCAGTTCTCCTGTCTGAGACCTGTAAAAAGGAGTGACAGGAGAAGGAGGGAGCTCCTGGAGCCACAGAAAAGGCCAATATGAGCCAAAAAGAGAGCAGGGGGATGGAGGGAGGGAAAAGCATGTCTGCTGCAAGAGCTCCTCTCGAAGATCTACTGTTATGGTAAGTGCTTATGTAACTGTACTATCTTACTTTGAGGGGCTCTTGCAGTAGGCAATACCATTATGACGGAGTTCCAAGCAGTGCCAACAAGCTGAGACAACACTCGGGAATAGGAGAGAGATCAGCCATGAAAAAAGGACAGGAGGCCAAGAGGGACTGCTAGTCCGAGGCCAGCCCTGCACCCAGAGGTAAAGCCCAGTCAGTGCAACTTGGTGAACAACCCCAAAGAAACTGATTTTGGGCGAAAGAATGCCACCTGTGGCGCACAGAACCTGGAGACAGGCTACAGATGGGGCCAGCCACCCACTGGGGAGACTCCGACCAACCTCGATAAGGAGTTGGTTGTGGAGACGATAGCCAGATGAAGTGCAAAATGCAACCCCCTGCAACTGGTGTCAGAAAGGCACCGAAGCACCCATAAACAAGGTCACGAGAGGGGAGAGAGGAAAAGGCTGGCCAGAAGAGCCTACATCCCAAGATCAAGAAAGAGGGGAGAGTGGGGGGAACCCTCCTGATAAGAAGATACGGGAGAATGCACCGTAGGATGCGTAATCCAAAACAGAGAAAACCCAGACACTACTGGCAGGGGTAACTAGGCAGAGGCTGGCAAATTCCCCTCTCCTAGCAAGGGGGTACATAACACTCCTTAGCTCAGTAGGGCTTGGGGCCTAGAAGTACCTCGAGAAAAAGAAACGGCAATTCCCAATAGGCAGGAGGATATGGCAAATGCCCCCCCCCGAAAGGTGTGGTAGATTCCCTCAAGGAATCAAGGCTCTGCTTTCCCCCGGTAATAGACAGGCGGGGAGGCAGAAGGGATGCTATGATGACTGGGAGGAACCCAGACACAAGCCAAACAGAAATGAGAAATCATCCCAAAGCTGACCGGGAGCCGGCTATATTGATTAAGGCCTCGGGCATGGAACGTGTATGAGTCCGGGGGGGGGGCATGCTGACTCCCAAGGGAACCCGACAAATCCCAAAGAAGGCCTCCAAGCAAGAGATGGCTGCGACCTGGGGGAAGGGGACTGGTCCCTGCTGAACTTCCGCAACGTTGGAAAATAGCCGAGGAAGCGGCAAGAGGGCAGAGAGGGTGTAAGGTAGGCTGTGACTATCCCCAGAGGAAGTAACGGCCGCAGGGTACAGGTCCAAGTCAGATGCCCCCAAAGGGAGACCGTAAGGCATTACCCATCCAAGTCGGGAGCCCCGAAGACCCTTGCTGTCTACCGGCCCTGGGCTCCCCACACAGCAACCAGCTGAGACTTAGGGGGCAAACAAAAAAAAGGTCTAAGATGGAGTGGATTCAAATAGTCGCCTTCCTCCCAACAATAGAAGCAGGGGGAAATGACAGGCGACAGGAGGAGTGAGAGAAGCAGAGATGCCGCCAGAGAAAGAGGAACACAACTCCCAAATCCAAGGAGGATCCGTAACGTGGGACTCCAGGAAGGCCTCCACATCGAGGAGTGAACCTCAGGGACTGGCAGAAAGACCTAGGTTCCAGGATATCTGGAGTTCACCCATGCTCCCCCAGGATCCACAGGAAATAGGGAAGGAAACTAGTCTCTTTCTGTCCCGTGGAAAGGGTTTCGTGGTACTTAACTCCAGAGAAAAGAATGGGTACCTACCAATGGGAAGCCACCCAAAAAAAAAAGGCCGAAGTGGCCCTGGGAGCAACGGGAGAGTCCCCACAAGACAGAAAATTATCCTCCATCTGACTACGTAGAGGGTAAGGGAACTTCCTAACAGCTCTGGTAGAATCCATACAAGAGAGAAAGCTATCCTCCATCCGTCTGGGTGGAGGGTAAGGGAAACCCCCTCGACTCCGCGAGCCTTAGGGGCAGAGACATCAGGGGCTGAGGAGGCCAGATGCTTGGCCTTAGACTGGGAAGGCTGGTGGCAGGCAGGAAAGATAAGTGCGCCCCGTTCTGGTGGGTGTGGAAGAGGGGATGCCCCGAGCGCGGAGTCCTGTAGGGAGGTGAGCATGTCTTGGACCTCGCCACCAAAAAGGGCAGAACGCTGAAATGGGGCATCCATAATGGAGGACTGAACGCCTCGGGTAAAGTCCGACAGGTGAAGCCAGGCATGGCGACAGAGACAAACTGCCGAAGCCGTGCTCCTTGCCGAGGTGTCCACTGAGTTGTAAGCGGCACGGAGGATGTGGAAAGGCCCTCTGGAGGCAGAGTGGAGAAGCTGCTCTAATTGAGCCTTAGAGGATGAATCCTGGAGGGTGTCTAGGATGCTGTTGGTGGACCACCATGTGCATCAGGTAATTCTGGGCACAGGGCCAGTGTGGAGGAAGAGTAAACCTTCCTACTGAAGTGGCCCAGTTGCTTAAGACTCCTTGTCCGGAGGAAAGTCACACAGGTGTTTAGGTTTAGTATACCCAACGTGAGCTGTCACTAGTATCACGGGGTCAGCCTTTGGGTGGGTCCCATTATGGGGCTGACCCTCTGGGGCGAGGTACTGCCTATCCACCTTTTTAGGCAACAGAGGCACCGACGCTGGTTGCTGCCATATAGTGGTAGTAGCATCATTGTGAGGCATCACTAGGGGAGAGATAACCACGGAGGTGAGCTCTGGGAGGCGTAGGTGTTCCACTAAACGGCATCGCTGAAGGTCCTGGTTCGTCTGCTTGCCAACCATGCAATGTTTGCATGAGCCGCATCACCTCCAGAAAGGAAGGGTCCTTTGGGGGGAGGGGGGTTTGGGAGTCTCCCTGATCCACATCTCCTCAGGAGAGGAGGTACAGGAGGAATCCGACAGCTCTATGGAATCGGACTCCTTATCTTCCGAGTAGTCAGAGTCCAACATCGGGTGCTGAACTGGATCTGCGACAGGACTGGTGCCCGCTCCAGTGTCAGACTGAGCTCTAAGGGCAGGCTAAGGAGGATCTCGCGTTGGCACAGGGGCCAACAAGGGTTCCGTTGGGGCTGGCATCAAGTGTTGGATGCACTCCCACCAAGAGCTAAACAAATCGCAATAACCGGCCGATGACAGGTGAGGAGTTGTCGGTGGGAGCAAAGGCCCCAGTGTCGGCTAAGAGGGCGAGTTATACAACGGGTGATCGTGGGAGGGATATGACTGTGGTCCCGCGGGGCTGGGAGATGGTTTCAAGGGTGTCAACAGGCAACCCTGAGTTGCTACCTAGGGAAGTGGGAGCCCAGGCTGAGGACCCAATGGACATGCCATGGCCGGGCCCAACAACAGCTGGGAGTCTGGTGCAGGACTCGAGGGTCCTGACAGTGATGGCTGAAGCCCCATGGGGGGGTCCGTCCTTCGCCGGGCCCGAGGCATCAGGTCCGGAAGAGGAGGCCTGGTGGATCCCTGCATTGAGTAGCCTGGCATCAGGTCCAGAGGTAGAGGACCAGCAGGCAGTAGGCCTGCCAGCGCTGGGTGGGAAGGTCCTGTAGTAGGGCCCACTGGCAGCTGTGAGGCAGGGGGCGCCCGAGGGGGGGGACTCCCCCAGGCGAAGGCTGTGACTGCAAAGGAGTTGGTGACAGCTGGCGCTGGTCCGGAGGACCATTGTAAGATCCCAGAAAAGGGTCCAGCAAAGGCGCTGGGTCAGGGGCGGTACTGACGTCCTGAAAACCAGCCGAGCTCCCTGACTGAAAACCCTGAGGGGTGAAGGGCCTGAGCGACAGGGGTGGCGGGACAGAGGAAGAGTCCCCTAAACCTGTGGAGGCACTGCCCACCACAGTAATCAAGGTGGGCAGCGGGGCCAGAGGCAGCCAGAAGAAGAGATGGCTGGTGCGGCTGGAGGGTCCGACCACTCACGGGGGAAGACCCCATCTTCGCTGTAGCCCTCCAAAGGTGACCATGGTCTAGAGGCGGACCTATCCTGGTCTTGAAGCTGGTCCCGCTTGTGCTTCTTAGAAGGAGCGAAGGTCTCTGACAAGGCACCCAGGGAGGAAGATGCACAGGGTCTGCAGCTCCTTTTCCATGGCGGCCAGTTTCTGTTGAAGAAGATAGGTTTCCAGGACCCTCTGGTGTCATCTCTATGTGGCCTGGTTGAACTTCAGACAGCCTTGGCAGGCTTTGGTGTTGTGATCCAGGCCTAAACAAATAACGCAAGAGGAATGGCCATCTTTATCTGGAATCTGTTTACCGCAGGCACACTTGCATTTGCGGGACTCAGCAGACGAATCAGCGCAGATGTGCAGCTGACAGTCAAATAAAGACAAAAAAAGTCAAAAATAAAAAAAATAAAAGGCGACTAACTGAAGTAACGTTCTGCAAGGTCTGATGAGCGCAGGTCGACTGCAGGAAAAGAACTGAGGTGTGGTTGGGGGACTGCCCCTTTATACTATAGGGGGATGTCGGCATGCTGACGTCGGGGGAGGTCCCTCGCTGTAGACTGCTAACTATAAGTTTTCCATGTGATCCTAGTGCCTGGTGGCTTACTCCTAACAGTGTTGCCTACTGAAAGAGCCCCCTCGAAGTAAGATCACAGAATGTGTCAGCAGAAAAGGACCGCTTAGCCCTCCCAGATGTTCCCTGCATAATCCATCTCCACAGACCCTAACTGGTCTCTGGTGACCCTCCCACCTCTCTGCCTTTTTGGCTCCTTCCCTGCACCCCCACAACCTGCTACTCCTTCTGGTCTGCACAGCATCCCTCTCTGCCTACCAGTCTCACCCTTCACTGCTGATCCCTGCTGCCCGATTTCCCAGGCTAGCCCCATGTCCTCAGAGGGTCTGTCTTATCCCTGCCCGGGAGGGGATAGGGAGTGACACTGCCTGGGGGAGGGGTACTCTGAGGCATGCAGGGTTGGGGGAACGGGGCAACATGCTTGGGAGACTGCTGGAATGGAGGGACATGGCAGCCATCATCCGGCAGGTCAGAACGGGTGCTCGTTCCCATCTTCTGGGCCCCTTCCCTCACCCAAGTGGTGCACACTACAGGCAGAGTCATCTGAAGTGTGGTCACCCACACCAGCTCAGGCTCCGCACAACAGCAGATGTTGCTCTCCAAGCGGTGCTCTGCAGCACCCTTCCCCAGAGAGACAGCATCTGCTCTACTACCCATCCTGCCAGCCTTCGCTCCTGACATCCTGGGCTTGGGGCTCAAAGCCAGGTTGCCAATGTGCCAAGGGGGTATTCCACCACTCAGCACCATGAAGCCAGCTTCCCTGCCTCCTTTCTAATATGCTCTATGTCTATCCCACACATACTTGAAGCCCCGCACTGTGTTAGCCTCCACCACTTCTGTTGGCAACCTGTTCCAGGCATCTACCACCCTTTCAGTGAATAAATATTTCTTCACATCTCTCTTGAACCCCTCCCCAGCTTCATCACGCAGCTTATAGTTGTGTCTGGTTTCAATTAAGGAGCACAGTGTCACTTCTGCTTGTGGTCTGAGCAGAAGAGCACCGCAATACTACTGTGTTTATTCTGGATTGTGGAGCACTGCAACACGGCTGTGTAGAATTTTGAGTGAAGAGTTCCCTCAATATGGCCTACCCATGTTATCAAACTACCCAAACTGCTCTGCAATCATGTGTTTAGGATACTTGGTAGCTCTACCTGGTCCTTTCACTTGTGTGCAGATCTTGACATCTGGTTTCCCCTGCTGTAGATCACGGTCTTTGCTGTACCCTTCTCCAGAGAATGTCATAGTGAAAGATGCACCTTCCAACTAAAATAAAAAAAAAAAGTCCGATAAATCTTGGTTCTTAAGCGTATTATATTTTTTGTACAACGAGCAGTGTTTGTATCAGAGCCAACCTAATTCTCTCTGTAAATATACAAAATAAATCATTTTCAGGACAGTTAGAAATTATCTGGTCACAAAAGGATTTTCTAAGTATAATACGTAATTTGAGATATTTATTTATTTATTTATTTAGTTAAACATCAGTTTAGAAACCTTTGAGCCAGAGGCTCATTTACAAAGGTACCTCGACACAAAGAGGACATCAGAACAGTAGTACAAGGGACACAGTACTTACAAACAAAAAAGTTACAGTTCAATTACAATTTTGTTACAATAGAGTACAATCTCCAACGAGCAAAAGATAACAAAAGGTGCAAAACTTATGGTCGGGGAAGAGCTGGTGGGGGTAGAAGGGAGGGAGATAGGGGAGGAGGAATAAGTAGGGAAAGGAAGGGGGGGAGCCGCTCAGTGAGCATTGTCAAACAGAGTATATATATATTTTTTTTTTTTTACACTAGGCTAGCGGCAGTTGCATTTGCGAGAGCTAAGCAGGAAGTTTCTGAGCCTGGGCTTAAAGCAAGCTAAGGTTAGAGAGTTTGAGACACTGGCAGGGAGGGAGTTATACCAGTGGGGACACGGTAGGGGAATGCCCTCTGACCTTGTGAGGTCCTGGCTCTCGGAATAACTAGGGTAGCTCTTGACGAGCCATGCCGTGATCAGGGTCGGTGCAGTACAGCTAATGGAGTTGGATAGGCCTATGGGGATAGGCCATGCAGGGTTTTAAAGGTGAGCTGGCATGTCTGATACATGAGTCGCTTCTTCCAGGTTGAGTAGGGTAGCCAGGGTGTACAGCTCACATGTGTGAGTGAGTCTGGGAGCACCAGTGATAAGTCTGCAGGCCTTATTTACTGTGAGAGAACCTTGTTGAGGGCAGTCTGATCTTCTGAGCCATAGACCGGAAGGCCATAGTCAATGAGAGACATGACAGAGGAGGTGACAGCCAGGCGGAGGGCATCAGGAGGGAGGCATTTCTTGTGCCGGTAAAGAATGCCTGTCAGTGAGAGCTGGCGACAGAATTTAGGGCAGATATATGTCCATGGAATGAAAGTGCAGGGTCAAAGGTTATACCAAGATATTTATAGGATTGCACCTGGTCAATGACGAGATTGGGTGTGGAGAGGACAGCTAAGGGAAACTTGCTGTACTTATTTTGGGGGTGGGAGAAGAGCATCGTTTTTGTTTTCTTAAGGTTGATAAGTCGGTGCTCAGTGAGCCAGGTAGCTGCAGAGTCAAAGACTAGTTGGAGGGAGTTCTGTAGCAGCATGGGGTCATTGTGGGAGGCAATGAGAACAGCATCATCAGCATAGAGAAGCATCTTACCAGTACAACTGCTGGGTAGGGAGTTAAGAAAGAGTGAGAACAGTAGGGGTCCAAGAATTGAGCCCTGCGGCACCCCAAAGCGAATGGGGCATGTTTCAGAGAGTACCGTTGACTTTCACACATTGGGAGGCGGGCGGAGAGATAGCTGGTGCACCAGGAAACAGGTCCTGAGGCAAAGCCTATTAGGTCGAGGGTGGAGAGCAAAAGAGGATGCAAAACAGTATCGAATGCTTTAGACAGGTCAATGAATATAGCACCAGCCAGGGCACCAGAGTCCAAGAAGGCATGGAGGAAGTTGGAAAATTCCAGGAGTGCTGTATTGGTACTATGACCTGCTCTGAACCGTGTTGTTCAGGGCAGAGAACATTGTACTTACAGAGGTAGTCAGAGACTTGGGACGCCACAATTTTCTCTAACGCCTTAGAGAGGGGGAGAGGATTGAGATGGTCGGTAGTTACCGGAAGAGTCCTGTCACCACCTTTATGGACAGGGGTAACTGTGGCATCTTTCCAGGCAGAGGGAATTTTCCGAGACAGAGTGATTTGTTGAAAATGCATGTAATAGGTGAGAGGACCTGATCCAAGACCTGGACGAAAAGGCAGGGATCATGAGTCATTACCGATGGTGTTACCTTTTAGGGCTTTTAGCAAGTAAGGCCTAGCTTCTTGCATGGTGACACGACGCAGGTGGAAAGAGGGGCGGGCAATGGGTGGTGGTACAGATGGAGGAGGTGGAATGAAAAAGTTACCAGGAAGTACTGAGCTAAGGTCGGTAAAGGAGTTATTGAGGTGGGAGGCAATGAGGGCAGGGTCAGAGGAGACGGTACCATTGATGTTGAGAAGAGAAGGAGAGGGGGACTGGGAGTGACCATTCAGTTGCTTGATGTTGTCCCAGAAGCACCTGGGGTTCCCCCAGGAGGAGGTAAGAGAGGCTTGGTAGTATTCCGCCTTTGCTTTACGGATGGCCCAGATATATCCATGGGAACTGAACAAGAACAAAGTTCTACACAATCATTAAAAAAGGAAAGTTATTTAACAGTAACTTTTTCCCCACACTGCTTTTTGTTCCCAAAATTACCTTTTTTAGTCAGCTCTAGTGCCGGTGATCTCCCACCCGCTGCCCTCCCCACTGTCAGGATCAGTGGGGATCTGCATGAGATTAGGCAGAGTGAGCTGACAATTTACGAGACAAAGGTTTTTTTGCTTTCTCCCACTTTCCCTTGGCCAAGCCCAGCCGCATACACCAGGCAGCACCCAAACAGACCAGAGACATGCAGTATCCCCTCTGTGGAAGAGGCAAGCTCCCAGCCCACCACAGAGGCACTGCAGTATGGAATTTGACACCAGGCCTACCCATCCCCTCACCCCCAGCCAGCTATCGAGTCCTCTCTCGAACCAAGATCGCCAGTGTGGCACTGCGGCTTGGTCAGCAGGTGGCCCCACTAACCAGTAACTTGTGATCCTCTTGATATCTTCTCCACAGAGGCACTCTCCTTGGTTTTGGGGCCAGGGGTTCTAGGACACCACAAGAAATGGAAATTACGTACCTACTTTAATTCTTGATCTTCTTGGACGAAGTCTCCACCACTCATTCACACTAATGGTGAGTACGCCAGAGGCGTTAGGACCCAGCAGGAGCAAAACTTTTTCAGGAGGGCCGGCGCTGAGATGGAGCCATGAGGGAGCAGCAACACGAGCCAGCTTTGCGTGGTATAGACACCTCTGCGTTGACCCTCGAACCGCCTCAGTACCTTTTTTTCTGAGGAGGGGCAGCGTAACTAACCTAGAGAGGACTAACCTAAAAACTGGACATAAGATGGTCCGAATGACCCATGAAAGAAGAGTCAAATAACCAAGTCTTCACAGCCCAATGATTAAAGGAGTGAAGACCATAAACAGAGACGCGAGCTCGGGAGATGGCAGGCCGGCGTGTGAATGAGTGGGGGAGACTACGTCCAAGAAGATCAAGAATTATGGTAGGTATGTAATTTCCATACTGTGTCTTCCTGGACATAAAGTCTACACCACTCATTCACACTAATGGTAGAGTACCGAGCTAAAATAATCCCGAGATGGACGGAAGAAGAGAGACGCTCACATTTTAGGACAGAAGTCCATTAAGAACTGTCCTGCCAAAGAACTGATGCTGTTTGGCATGGACAGCCAAGGTGTAGTTGCTTAACAAAACTGTGCACGAAGCTCCAGGTAGCCGCACTGCAAATGTCTGCAATGGGGACATTGAGAATTTCTACCAGAGATGCCGTGACTGCTCTGATAGACTGAGCGTACTCTGCCTTCCAGCTTGACCCGTGCCATGGAGTAAGATGGCAGAGGCATGCCACCAACCACGTTGAAATGCACCTGATAGCAACAGGCTAACCCAGCCTTGTTGTGCTGAAGGAGACAAACAGTTGTTGAGCCTTGCAAATTTCATTCTGTCCAGATAGAACCACAAAGCTCTCTTTACATCCAGAGAATGAAGGGTACGCTCTCCTTCATTCTGGAAGTTAGCAAAGTAGGTAGGAAGGATTAAAGGTTGATTCAGATGAAATTCTGAGACAACTTTAGGAAGGAAATGGAAATTACGTACCTACCGTAATTCTTGATCTTCTTGGACGAGTCTCCACCACTCATTCACACTAATGGGATCTGCGCCGGAGGCACTGGGACCCATCGAGAGCAAACTTTTTTTGTTAAAAGGTCGGCGCCCGAGACGGAGCTGCGAGGAGCGGCACTGCGAGCCTCAGCTCGTGCGGTAATGAGTATCTCGGCGTCGACCTTCCAACCGCCTCAGTACCTTTTTTTCCGAAAGGAGGTGCAGTGTAACTAACCTAGAAGGATAGCCTAACCAAAAACCCGACACAAGATAGTCCGGAAGACCCGTATAAGAAGGGTCAACAAAGAAGTCTTCACAGCCTAAGGATTGAGGGAGTGAAGACCAACAACAGAGGTGAGCTCGGGGGATGGAGGGTGGGCGTGTGAATGACTGGTGGAGACTTGTCCAAGATCAAAAATTACAGTAGGTACGTAATTTCCAAATCTTCCTGGACATAAGTCTCCACCACTCATTCGCACTAATGGGAGAGTACCAAGCTAATAATCCCCCGAGAGGGCGGCAGGAGAGACGAAGAGCTCACAGTTTTAGGACAGGAGTCCATTAAGGATGGTTCTGCCAAAGGAAAGATGTCGTCTGGCATGGACATCCAGGGCATAGTGTTTGACGAAAGTATGCACTGAGCTCCAGGTAGCCGCATTGCAAATATCTGCAATGGACACATTGCGGATTTCTGCCAGAGATGCCGCGGCCGATCTAGTAGAATGAGCATAAACTCTGCCCTCCAGCTTAACCTGCACCATAGAATAACAGTGGCAAAGGCATGCCACCAGCCATGCTGAGATACATCTGATAGCGACAGGCTGACCCAGCCGGGTCTCGCTAAAGGAAACAAACAGTTGCTGAGCTTTACGAAAGTCTGCCTCTTTGCAGATGACACAAAGATCTGCAACAGGGTTGATACACAAGGAGGCATGGAAAGGATGAGAAGGGACTTGGCAAGGTTGGAGGAATGGTCGGAAGTATGGCAGCTTGGGATTCAATGCAAAGAAGTGCAAAGTAATGCACCTGGGAAACAAAAACCCAGGGGAAAATTACACAATGGAGGGGGAGGTAGTAACAATGACAAAAATGGAAAGGGACCTGGGGGTAATCATAACAGATGACCTTGAGGTTGGCAAGCAATGTGAGAAGGCGGTAGGAAGGGCTGGGGGGATACTGGGATGTATAGGGAGAGGTATCACCAGCAGAAAACAGGAAGTTATTATCCCCCCTGTACAGACAGTTGGTGAGACCCCATCTGGAGTACTGCGTCCAGTTCTGGAGACCCCATCTCTGCAAGGACATAGACAGGATGGAGGCAGTTCAGAGGAGGACAACTAAAATGGTGCAGGGTCTGCAAGAGAAGTCATACGAGGAGAGACTAAAGGAGCTTAATATGTATACCCTTGAGGAAAGGAGGGAGAGGGGGACATGATAGAAACATTTAAGTACCTTAGTGGAATCAACAAAGTCCAAGAGGGTAGCATCTTTCAGAAAAAGAGATGTGCAAGAACAAGGGGACACAATCTGAAGACAGAGGGGGGACGGCTCAGGGGCAATGTGAGGAAGTATTTTTTCACAGAGAGGGTGGTGGACGCATGAAACAGCCTTCCTGAGGAGGTTGTGGGATCTAAAACTGTGGGAGAATTCAAGAACACATGGGACAGACAAAAGGCAATTTTTGTGGGGAGTAGGAAGAAATAGGCTGTTGTTTAAATAAGATCTGCAGCTTATCCTCTAGGTAGGAAAATGGGCAGACTAGGTGGGCCAAGCAGTCCTTATCTGCCATCAAAGTCTATGTTTCTATGTCTTTTGTTCTATCTAGATAGAAACGCAAAACTCTCTTGACATCCAAGGAATGAAGAGAACATTCTCCTTCATTTTGGAAGTTCGCAAAGCAAGAAGGCAGGACCAAAGGTTGGTTTAGATGGAATTCCGAAAAACAACCTTAGGGAGAAACTTAGGATGGGTTCTAAGGTCTACTTTGTCTTTATGGAACACAGTATACGGAGGGTCTGTGACCAAGGCATGTATCTCAGAGACCCTGCGGGCTGAGGTAATGGCCACCAGGAAGGCAGTTTTCCAGGTGAGAAATTTTAGCTCACAGGTAGCCAGAGGTTCAAAAGGTTTTCGAGTGAGCATGTCTAGCATAAGATTAATGTCCCAGGCTGCGACTGGACGTCTTATAGGAGGTCTGGTATGCAGAATTCCCTTAAGAAACCTCTTAACTACAGGTAACTGAGCCAATGACAAGGAAAGTACTGGCTCATGATAAGCTGAAATGGCACAAAGGTGAACCTTAACTGTAGAGTACTGCAGACCTGAATTTGAGCGGTCTAAGAAGTACTCTAAAACTTTACCTGGTGGGCAGGAAAAAGGATTTAAAGAGGACTGCGCATACCAGAGTGAAAAACACTTCCATTTGGCTGTGTAAGTTTTCGTGGCTGGCTTACGCCAAGAGCCAGAAGAATATCTGAAACCCATGAAGACATTGAACCTGTTCACTTTATCTCTTCAGGAGCCAAGCGTGAACGTGAAGCTTACCTCAGGTTGGGATGGACAACAGGCCCCTGAGTCAAGAGGTTCGTCTGAAGGGGAAGTGGTTTCGGAGGAGCTGCCAATATACTGTTGAGTAGTGGAAACCACATCTGTCGAGGCCAGAAGGGAGCAATGAGGATCATTTTGTCCCCCTGGGATTCGAACTTGAGAAGTACCCTCTGAATTAGAGGAAGAGGCGGAAAGCTGTATAGAAAGCGTTTTGTCCACTGTAGCCTGAATGCATCCTGACAGAAAATGCCAGACCCTGGATTTCTGGAGCAGAAGAGAGGCAGTTTTGTGTTGAGTGGGGATGCAAAAAGGTCCAGGTCTGGAGTTCCCCACTCTGCGAATACTGACTAAACTACGGCTGAGTCGAGAGACCATTCGTGAGGATCTGTCTCTGTTCTGCTGAGGCGATCTGCCAGTTCGTTCTGCACTCCTGGCAGGCAGACCGCTTGAATTAGAGACTTGTGCTGCAAGCACCATTCCCACACTCTCATCGCTTCTCTCCATCTAGGGTAAGAGTGAGCACTGCCCTGTTTGTTGATGTAATACATCACTGCTTTGTTGTCCATTTGAAGGAGAATGTTCTTGTGACACAGAATGTCCTTCAAAGCCCAGACTGCATAAAGGATGGCTCTCATCTCTAAGACATTTATGTGAAGCTAGGACTCGACCCGAGTCCACGTACCTTGAGTGTGGAGAGTCTGACAGTGAGCTCCCCACCCCATCAGGGATGCGTCTGTGGTAATGGAAATCTGATGATCCAGAGGAGCAAAGGGGTACCCTTCTAGAAGATTGTTCTCTTGAGACCACCAGGTGAGTAATCTCTTTAGAGGTTCCGTCACCTTGATGAGAAAGGACTGTGGATGAGTGGTTGGGGACCACTGAGCACTGAGCATCCACTGAGAAGTTCTCATGTGAAGGCGTGCTAGGGGTACAGTGAACACCGAGGATGCCATGAGACCTAGCATCCATTGCATCGAGAGAGCTGGAACCGAGTTGCTCTCCACGATGTAACGGGCCATCTGAAGGATATCGCTCCTCCTGTCCTCTGGAAGAAAAGCCTTTGCGCAGGAGGTGTCCAGAAGAGTTCCTATAGAAAGGAGCCTCTGGGAGGGCTGCAGCTGCGATTTGTTGAGGTTTAGCAGGATTCCCATGGACGTGAGAAAGCCTGAAGCCGTGGCTATGACGTCCAGAGTTCCCTGCCTGGAAGGACTTGCCAGAAGCCAATCGTCCAGATAAGGGAACACCTGTATTCCGATCTTTCTGAGATGCGCTGCGAGAACTGCACAACACTTTGTAAAAACATGTGGCACCGAGGACAGCCCAAAGGGCAAGACTCTGAACTGATAATGCTGTCCCAGAGCCACGAACCTTAGGAATCTGTGATGCTTTGGGTGAATAGAAATGTGCTGGTAAGCATCCTGCATGTCTAGGGAGGCTAACCAGTCGTGCTGATGAAGCAAAGGTAACAGGGTTCCTAGTGATATCATTTTGAATTTCTCCTTGGGAAGAAATTCGTTTAGTTTTCTGAGGTCCAAAATGGGGCGCATGCCCCCGGTTTTCTTTGGAACCAGAAAGTAACGGGAGTAGAACCCTGTGTTCCGTTCCAGCAGTACTACTTCCACTGCCCTGTTGTTCAGAAGGCTCTGTATCTCGGTGGCGAGATGATCTGACTGAAGGGTTGACTGCTTGGGCTGTCGTCTGGGGGGACAATCCGGAGGGGTCTCCACAAGATTGAGTGAATACCCTTCGCGGATTATCCAGAGGACCTATTTGTCTGAGGTTATGGACTTCCATTGATTGTAGAAGTGCGTCAGACGACCTCCCACCGCTGAGGAAAAGTCCACCTCGGGCAGCTGAGGTGGGACTTGGGCCAACAACTTAGAAGGTGGCACTGGGCGCTTTGGGCCCTTGCGCCTTCTGTTGTGTCTTCTTTTGAGGCTGGGGGGCTTGGTTTTTATGAAAACTTCCCCTGCCTTTGCCTCGAAAGGACTGACTGTTATGAAACTGGCGTTTATTAACACCCCCTCGAGAGGGGACAGGAGGAGGTCGAGCCAACTTAATGGCTGACCTAGTCTTTTGTGTAGCTTCTAGAGCCTGTTCAACTTGAGGGCTGAAGAGATACACACCATCAAAAGGCAACACCATTACCTGCTGCTGTGCGTCATTCATGAAACCCGAAGTGCGCAGCCAGGAATGACGGCAGGTACAAATGCCCGCCGACGCCGCTCGGGAAGCAGTATCGAAAGCATCCATAGCTGCTTTAACCTGCTAGTTGTTGGATTCGATACCCCTGGTAATGGTTTGAAGTAGCTCTGAATTTGTGTCCGATTCTGGTAGAGCTTCGACCATTTGTTTGAGTGCGTGCCAAAGGATATACTCATATTGAGAGAAACAGCCTTGGTAGCTGGCAATACGCATACCCAGGGTGGAAGCAGCAAAGACTCTCTTACCTAAAGTGTCTATCTTACGAGATTCTTTGTTAATAGGTCAAGCTGTAGTAGTCTGGGGAAGGACGACCTTATTCTCTGCCAAGACTACAATAGGATCCGCAAAGGCTTGGGACGCCAAAATGGGTCAATCCTTGGGGGCTGAGTATTTCCTATCTATGGACTTAGCCACCAAAGGAATGAGAGCAGGATTATTCCACACCATTTGAGACAGCATCTCAAAGGAGGGCTGTACCGGAGGGGTCAAATCCATAGGGATCTCTGGAACATGGAAGTATTGGAGTCTTAACAACTTCCCAGGATCGAAATCTGTAGTTTGGAGAGAAAGAGTGGAAATCAAGTTTTTCAGCAAAGACTTAAAAGACAGGTCCTCGACCACAGGCTCTGCAGCAGGAATAGATCCTGATCCGTCCACTTCATCACCCAGCCTAAGGTCTGGGTCAGGCTCAATGTCATTTCCCGACAGTCCAGGAGGGACTGCATGGACAGGAAAGGAGGAAATCAGAGGGAAATGAGGAGGAAAAGGGTTAAAGGAGAGTCCTGAAAGGTGGATGATGCCTAACCGCGAGCGCCTGAAAGCACATGGCGCCGATGAAACTGACGGTGCCAGCAAGGTATGGCGCCGAGGGAATCACACGGCGCCGAAGACAGCCGAGAGGCTGGATGGCGCCATGGAACCATATGGCCGACGATGTGCACGGGCGCCAAGAAACTCAACGGTGCCAAGGACGGTGCTGACAGACGCATCAGGCTCCTGAAGGGGTACACGACGCCAAGGGCTGAAAACACGGAAACACCCCATAAACTCAAAAACAGGATTTGAGGAGAAAGGAGGAAGAAGAGCAGGAGATAGAGGCATGGTGTGGCCCCTGCACCGCAGCCATATGGGAGACACCTAAGCGCTGGAGTCGACGGCAATCAAGACGTGTCATGCCACTAGGGAGGTTAACCCCCTACCTGATCTCCCAAGAAGCTCGAAGGCCCGAGTGGACCGGCCAGGCAGCTGGACCAATCTCCGAGCCCACTGCTCCATAACAGCAGCCCACTGATGAAACTGCTCATCTGAAGACCTACCAGAGGGTGGGGTAGGACTCCAATGTTGAAGACGTCAGCTACCAGAAACAGAAGCTGGCGACTCCGAAGGAGAAGGCCGTCAACTAGCCCCAATAACTGACCGTCTACGCGCAGACATATCAGAGGGCGACCTCGAATGATGCCTTCTTCTTTGACCTGTGGCTGAAGAAGAGTCGAGGCCGAAATGTGCCAGAATGTGACCGCTTACTTTTATGCTTTTGAGGGGACCGCCTCCGCGGGCACTGAACTGACTGTTGTCAGATCCCTCTGGAGAAGGCGGCGGACCGACCCAGCCCGCTGACTGAATAGTGCTATACGAGTCTCCCACTGTCACCTGACCAGCTCATGGTCAACTCCATAAAGTAGGCTGAGACTTCTTTGGTAAATAAGAATAAACTAAGTGATACTTATTCGAGATATTACTACAAAACAACAAAACTGAAAACTATGCTGCTAGTTTGAAGTCTGACTCCCAGCGGGTGAGCGACGTCGTCATTGAAGTGCACTCGGCGGGAAAAAAAGGAACTGAGGTGGCTGGAAGGTCGACGCCGAGATACTCATTACCGCACGAGCTGAGGCTCGCAGTGCTACACTGCTAGTGTTACAAATTTTTATCTATTTTAAAGTAAACCTCTATTTTGAGAGACTACTTGGTGTGCCTTTGAAATTCTTTCTTTGGCAAGTTAAGCATATATGGTTAAAACTGACATTGTGCATAGCTTACTGGTTTACCAAACTGGGAAAAGGTAAGAATTTATCTGAGGTCTTTTCATAGAGTTTTAAGGGTTCATTTTGTACACCTGGTTAGATGCCCGTAAGCGAAATATAGAAATATATCTGCACCCCCCCCCCCCCAAGAAGAGCAGAATTATCTGAGCCTGTACATTGGGGATGCTAGCAAGAAGTTCACAGTTTGAATCCCTCCAGAACTTGAGACCAAAGTTTAATTCAAACCCACAAAACAGACATGAGGGTTACCCTGTTCTGTTCCTGTTCACAATACTGCGCTCAGAAGTTGGCACTGTGGGAGCAGAGGGCCTGATCTGCCGAGTAGGGTTGCGACAGATTAGAAAATGTGCTATTAAATACTAGCATTCTGATTGGCTAGGACAGTAAGTCTAGTGGGCAGGTATATTTCAATAGAGCCCACTAAATAACAAATGCCAATTCGGGGTGCCCTATAACTTGGTATATTATTGGGCGCCCCGAATTTTCAAACTCCGTAGCCGCCATTGTTTCCCTGCTCGTTTAGCGAGCTATTTGCGACCCTCCACCCAACTGACCGATGTAGCACAACAACGGAGCCAGCAGTGCATCTCCACAAAAAGTCACCAAACTGCCACCGGTGCTGCTCCTTGGACGATCATCCCGGCAGTACCACAATAGTAAAGTGAAAGCCTTGCTTGCGTTCCGCTTCACAGTTGTCCCGTACGGCACCAACAGTCCCCGCATGCCAAACATCCCAAATGCCAGCAGTACACCATTTCATTTGTATTGCTAAAGCTGTCAGATCAGCTTTTCTATTTATTACTGACAGTGCCCGCAGCACTACGCAGAATCCCTGTGTAAAATAAAAGCCATCAGTACGACTGGCTTTGAGGCAGTTTCTCCCCATGTGCTCGCACTCTCGACAGCACTTCACACCGATGGCCATTCTCTACTTTCAATCATGAGCTTGCATGGCAATAGTAGAGATCTGTATCCCCGAAACATATCCACATTAGTGGGGGGGGGTCATCGACTTGCTTGTGCCAGCTTGACGCAAGGATCGCGACTGTAAGAGCAGGAGGAGGAGGCATCGCATTTCACAGCAGCAGCATGAGGATGGAATCACGGTAAACGGAGACAAACACAAAAATCAACAACGTTTTAAAATTTAAGCTCAGTGTTTGTGTGTGTGTGTGTGTGTGTGTGTGTGTGTGTGTGTGTGTGTGTGTGTGTGTAGACAGGTAACCATGACAACCAGGTCAAGAAGTTAAAAACTACGGAGGCTCGAACTGAAAACAGGAATGAAAGCCTTCTTTAAAACAGAAATGTACCCAGGACAGGACATGCAGCGCAAACTCATTCCCCCCCCCCCCAACTTTTTGTTTTGTTGAACAGTTTGGTAGGGGGTCCTTAGTCCATTGTTGTGAGGAGTCAGCCCACCCGCACGCGCACCTCTGAGTGCAGCTTTTTTAAAAAAAGAATCCTCTGAGGTACAATCATGCTCCTGCTGCCATCCCATCAGGATTGTTGCCTTCCAGCTGCACTTATGCACCCTATTGCTTGCCTGTGAATGATGATCCAGGTTATCTTTTTAAAAAAAAAGTAAAATGCATTCTGTGTATTCCAGCACTGAAAGTGCTGGGGGGTGGGGCCTTCTACTACTGTGGTTTGGGGGAACAACCGAGAAACTACAAAATACAAATAATTTAATTAATGTGTGTGTGTGTGTGTGTGTGTGTGTGTATGTGTGTGGCAACCATGACAACCATCTCTAATGAAGGCAGAGGAACTATTTTATTACAAAACCACAGTTCTTACATTTTTAAAACAATTAACATTTGAAAAAAATATATATATATATTTTTTCAAACACCTATAATATAGTGGCCCATTTTCTAAGCGCAATAGTACCCTCCAGGGTGGGCGGTACTGGGCAATACCGGACCGGCCAGGGGCTATAAGGCCCTCTGCCTGCAGCGTCAGGCCTCATTACGCCCCTGGCCGTGGAGTAGGAGAGGGGCAGTTTTGCGTTGTGTGGGGACGCAAAAAAGTCCAGGTCTGGAGTTCCCCAGTCTTCGAGGAGTGACGAGAGACCACTCGTAAGGATCTGCCTCCATTCTGCTGAGACGGTCCATCAGTTCATTTTGTACTCCTGGCAGATAAACCACCTGAATCAGAGCTTTGTGCTCCAGGCACCATTCCCATACTCTCATAGCTTCCCTGCATAATGGGTAAGGGCGTGCACCGTCCCGTTTGTTGATGTAATACATCACTGTCTTGTCCGTTTGAAAGAGAATGGTCTTGTGACAGAGTATGTCCTTCAAAGCCTGGACTGCATAGAGGACGGCCCTTATTTCCAGAACATTTATGTGGAGCTAAGACTCGTCCTGAGTCCACGTGTCCTGGGTGTAGAGATCCTGGTAGTGGGCTCCCCAACCCATCAGGGATGCATCCGTGGTAACGGAGATTTGATGATCCAGAGGGGGCGAAGGGATATCCTTCTACAAGGTTGTCCTCCTGAGTCCACCAGGTGAGGGACCTCTTCAGAGGTTCTGTCACCTTGATGAGAAAGGACTAAGGGAGAGTGGGTGGTCACCACTGAGTACTGAGCATCCACTGAGTGGTTCTGATGTGGAGACGTGCCAAAGGCACAGTGAACACCAAGGATGCCATGAGACCCAGCATCCGCTGCATCGAGAGAGCTCGAGCTGAGCTGTGTTCTCTGATGAAGCGGGCCAGCTGTAGGATATCGCTCCTTCTGTCCTCCGAAAGAAATGCTTTCGCGCAGGAAGTGTCCAGAAGGGTTCCTATAAGGAGGAGCTTTTGGGAGGGCTACAACTGCGACTTTATGAGGTTCAGCAGCACTCCCAAGGACATTAGGAAGTCTGAGGCCGTGGCCACGGCCTCCAGTCTCTCTTGTCTGGAGGGGCTTGCTAGAAGCCAGTTGTCCAGATACGGGAATACTTGAATTCCGATTTTCCTTAAATGTGCCGCGAGAACTGCACAGCACTTTGTAAAAACTCGAGGCGCCGAGCATAGCTCAAAGGGCAGGACTCTGAATTGATGGTGTTGACCCAACACAACGAACCTTAAGTATTTGTGATGCTTTGGGTGAACGAGAATGTGTTGGTAGGCATCCTGCATGTCCAGGGAGGCTAGTCAATCGTGTTGATTAATCAAAGGTAGCAGGGTACCGAGTGATATCATCTTGAACTTTTCCTCATAGAGGAATTTGTTTACCTTTCTGAGATCGAGAATAGGGCGTGCATGCTGCCAGTTTTCTTTGGAACCAGAAAGTAATGGGAGTAGAAACCTGTGTCTCGTTGATCCAGCAGAACTACTTCTACTGCCCTGTTGTTCAGAAGGTCTTGCACCTCGGAAGCAAGAATATCTGACTGTGCAGTAGACAGCCTGGGCTGCG
Source organism: Neoceratodus forsteri (assembly GCA_016271365.2). Lineage (NCBI taxonomy): Eukaryota > Metazoa > Chordata > Ceratodontiformes > Ceratodontidae > Neoceratodus > Neoceratodus forsteri. The sequence continues at coordinate 95,215,261 of CM057451.1, forward strand.
CTTGGGAGGATGATCCAGAGGGGTTTCCGACAGGTTGAGAGACTACCCCTCGTGGATTACCCTGAGGACCCATTTGTCTGATGTTACAGACTTCCACTGGTCATAGAACTGAGTCAGACGTTCTCCTACTGCTGAGGAAGAGTCCCTCTCAGACAGTTGAGGTGGGACCTGAGCCAGAAACTCAGAAAGTGGCACTGGGCGCTTTTGGGCCCTGTGCTTTCTGCTGTGTTTTCTTTTGCAGCTGAGGAGTTTAGTTTCTGTTAAAAAAACCCTCTGCCTTTGCCACGAAAGGACTGATGGTTGTGAAACTGATGCTTGTTCCCACCTCCCCGAGAGGGAGCAGGTGGGGGTCTAGCTGTCTTAATAGTAGACCTAGTCTTCTGAGTAGCCTCTACTGCTTGTTCCAGCTGAGGCCCAAACAGATACATACCACCAAAGGGTAAGGTATTGAGAAAAATAACCCAGGTAGCTAGCAATACGCATGCCCAGAGTTGAGGCAGCAAAGACTCACTTACCCAAGGTGTTGATCTTGCAAGATTCTTTGTTTATAGGACAGACTGTGGATTCCTGAGGGAGGACAGCCTTATAATTCTCTGCCAGGACCACTATGGCATCAGCAAAGGCTTGTGAGGCCAAGATGAGACGATCCTTGGGAGGGGAATATTTCCTATCTATGGACTTGGCTACAGAGGGAGTAAGAGCCAGATTCTTCCACACCATCTGGGAAAGAGTCTCGAAAGAGGGCTGTACCAGAAGGGTTAAATCCATGGGGATTTCCGGAACATGTAAGTACTGGAGATGCAGAAACTTCCCAGGATTGATTTCCATGGTCAGGACAGAAAGAGTAGAATTTAAATTCTTGAGCAGAGACTTAAAGGAAAGGTCTTCCACCACAGGCTCTGCAGGAGGATTGATCCCTGCCCCCAGGGCAGAATTGGCATCAACATCACCACCCAGCCGAAGATCAGGATCAGGCTCAAAATCATCTCCTGACAGTCCAGGACTGTATAGACAGGAAAGGAATGAAAACCAGGAGAAAGAAAAGGAGGAGACAGAATCGAAGTTGAAAACCTCTGGAAACTACATGGTGCCGTAAACATCCTTGGCACTGTCGAAGAGAGTGGCGCCAAGCACAGAGACAGTGCCGACACAGCAAACGGTGCCGCACATGGTGCCAACAGGAACATGGCACCACACATGCGCTGACACCATCCCCAGCACAGAGGATGGGCGTGGGCAGAGACATGGGACCACACATGGCGCCGACACCACACCTGATGCCGAGGGACGGCACCGACAGGACATGCGGCACCACGGATGGCGCCAACACCACACGCGTCAAAAAGGACCTCGGCACTGGAGAAGCCGGCGCCGCAGGCAGTGGCATTGCCCCATAAGTCTGTGAACTGCGATCTGAAGGTAAAGAATGAAAAATGGCAGAAGATAAAGGCATCAGTGTGGACTCCTGCGCCGCAGCCATGTGAGGGGGATAGACACCAGGGCGTGGAGTCGACGGCACCGAAGAAGGTGCCGCGTGACCAGGAAGTCCTAACCGCCCAGCCTGCCGATCCGAAACCAACAGGCCCGAAGGCCCCAGCGACGGACTGGCCGGTTCGGGCAGTCGGGACAACCTCAGAGCCCACTGCTCCATAACAGCAGCCCAATGGTGAAACTACTTATCGGAAGCCCCTCCAGCAGGCGGGGAGGGACTCAGGAGTGAAGAAGCCGGCCGCCAGAGACAGAAACCAGCGACTCCAGAGAAGCGAAGACCGTGCCTTAACCCCAACAACCAACTGTCTACGTGCAGACGTACCAGAGTGACCTTGAGTGATGCAGTCTCTTCTTCAACTGGTGGGCGAAGAACTCAAGCCAAATGGTGCCGTGAATGGGACCGTTCTTTTGTGCTTGGGCCATCTCCCAGCACTGGACCATCCGCTATCAGACCCCTCTGAGAGTGCAGTGGACCAGACCCGCCCGCTGACTGAACAGCTTTCATCATAAGTCTCCCTATCGTCACCTGCCTCACTCATGGTCGACTCAGTCAATGGAGGTCTGACGACTTCTTTCTTGTACAAGTAAGTAATTTTAATAAAATGTAATCAGTAGTTTTGTGATAAAATATAAAACAATAAAACTGAAAACTAAGCTGCTAGTTTGAAGTTTGACTCCCAGTGGGTGAGCGATGTTGTCACAGAAGCACACTAGACGGCGGGAAAAAAGGAACTGCGGCGGTTGGAGGGTCGACACAGAGATGGTCTATACTGCACTAGCCTGGCTCGCAGTGCTGCTCCCCTGCGGCTCCATCTTGGAGCCGGCCCTCCTGAAAAAGTTTGGCTCCCACTGGGTCCTAGAACCTCCAGTGTACTCCCCATTAGTGTGAATGAGTGGTGGAGACTTTATGTCCAGGAAGATCCAGAATTTCTTGAACTGTGCACATTGGCACCTTTGTATACTGTCCCCAGTCCCAACTGCTTCAGTACCTTTTTTTTTTTTTTTTTAAACTGAGAAGAAAGAAAGATCAACTACTTACCAGACAAGTTGACTAAGTGCCGAATATTTGGTTGCTTGTATTTTCATGATGTTGGCAACGATAGTGTAGAGGCGATAAATACAGGTTACTCACCTGTAACAGGAGTTCTAGGAATGGTATATGTTGTTCATCCACACTCATTGGCAGGTATCCTTGCCGCTTTAAATCTTGCCGGAAGGTCTTCAAGCTTGCTCCTCCCACCACCGGGTGGTATAACTCGGTTCGCCCCCATGACGCCAGATCTGGCCCGCTGGAAGCTCAGGTTGTGCGTCGAAGCTGGAGGTCGGGTGGGTCGTGTGGATGAACAACATATACCATTCCTAGAACTCCTGTTACAGGTGAGTAACCTGTATTTCTAGGGACATGGATATGTTGTTCATCCACACTCATTGGCAGACTCTTAGCAGTTCTCCGGGAGGAGGGAGGCAAGACGCACACCCCTTACTTGGGAAAGAGAGACTGGAGAACCGAGGCCCCAAAACCAGCATCCCGGCGTGACTCAAGGTCGATGTGGTAGTGGGTAATGAAGGTGTTTGCTGACTTCCAGGTAGCAGCCCTGCAGATTTCCTGGATAGGGACGTCCCTGGAAGCAGCCACCGTTGCAGCAGTATGGCGGGTAGAATGAGCTCTTATCCTCTGGGAGGCTCCATGCCCGCCAACTTATAGCAGAGATCTATGCAGGAGGTTGCCCACCTGCTTATCGTCTGGCTGGCTGCAGGTCTGCCAGATGCGGCTTCAGCGTAGGTGACAAACAGCTGGCGAACCTCTCCCGAATTTCAGCCGTACGGCTCCTTATAATAAGCGCCCTTCTAGGGTCCAGAGTATGGAGCCTATATTCGCCCTCCGAGGTGTGATTGGGTAGAACACCGCAGAGTCAACACCTGGTTAAGGTGAAACTCCCACACCACCTTCGAAGGAATTTCGGTGGGGAGTAGGACAACCTTGTCCCTGTGGAAGACCAGGTAAGGAGACTCGATGGAAAGCGCCTGGAGCTCTCCCATCCTTCTGGCTGACGTGATAGCCACCAAGAAGGCGGTCTTCCACGACAGGTGAGAGAGAGCACACCTGTGCATAGGTTCGAATGGCTTGCCCATGAGCTTTGCCAGTACCAGCAGTAGATCCCACGGAGGTGGGGTTCCCGCACTGGAGGAAATGGATCAAGGCCTTTGAAAAGCGCCAGACCACCTTCTCCTGCGCCACCGACTGCTTCCGCCCGCCTGTAAGCAGAGATGGCTGCCAGGTGCACCCTTAGGGTCGCCGACCTAAGCCCTTGACTAGAAAGGACCATAAATAGTCCAAGATGCTTGCCAAGGAACAGGAGGAAGGGTCCAAGCCCTGTTCTGACACCAAATGGAAAACCTTTTCCATTTGAAGGCATAGCATTTTCTGGTCGACTTTACGGGACGCCTCAACTACATTGAGGACCCGCCGAAAGACCCAAGGCCTGGAACTCTAGCCGCCAGGAACCAGGCTGTCAGGTGCAGGGATTGAAGGTCCGGATGGAACACCTTCCCTGATTGACTGAGAGCAGGTCCGGCGAGCTGGAAGCTGCCATGAGTCCTGGAGCTGAGACTGGAGGAGATCTGGTACCAGAACTGGCGAGGCCAGTCTGGGGCTATCAGAATCACCTGCGCCTTGTCCCTCCTGCTTGAGAAGCACCTTGTGGATCAAGGGAAATGGGGAAAGGCGTAAAGAGGCCGGGGTCCATTGCCTCGAGAAGGCATCCCCTGCAGCGAGCCCTGCTGAGGGGGGGCATGGAACAGACTCAGCTCGCGCTCCATGGAGGCAAACAGATCCACCTGAGGTGTGCCCCAAAGGGAGAACAGATGCTGACTACCTCCGCAGGAGAGACCACTGGGATGCAGCCCCTATCCGGCTCAGGGCATCGGCCAGGGTGTTGGAGGCTCCTGCCACGTGAATGGCTAGGAGATCCGCCCAGGCTGCGCACGAGTGACCAAATCGCGGAGAGTCCTTGCATAGAAGCATGGAGCCGCCCCGCCTCGGCGGTTTAGATAGTACATGGTCGTGGTATTGTCCGTCTGACTCGACCACTTGACCCCGGAGGAACGGAGCAAAGGCGGTGAGAGCTAGGCGACCGCCTGAGCTCCAGCAGGTTGATGTGGCATCGGACTCCCGCTGGGACCAGAGGCCATGAGCCCGTGTTCCCCAGATGGGCACCCCAACCCATCAGAGAGGCATCGGTCGACAGAGAGACCGTCGGCTCGGGCGGACGAACGGGATGCCCTCCTGCAAATGATCTGGAACGGTCCACCACTGGAGAGCGCTCCACATCCCTGTGTCACCGACACAAGCTGGTCCAAGGGATCGTAGCGCAGGACCACTGGCTGGCCAGTCCCCACTGAAGGACGATGTTCCAGCGGCCCAACGGACCACGCTGGTGCAGGCCGCCATGAGACCCAGGAGGCGAGAAGTCCCGGCAGGGCGCAATTGCCCAACCAGAAATGATCGGGCAAGGAGGAAAGAACTCGGCCCTGTCCGCCGGGAGCCGCCTGGCTCAAGAGAGTCGAGCTGCGCCCGATGAATAGAATCGCCTGCTTCGCTCGAGTTCTGACTTGGCCTCGTTGATAAGGAGGCCCAGTTGAGAGCAGACCTGAGGGCCAGATCTCTGGACCACTCCGCCTCCTTCCTGGAGGAGCTGCTATCAGCCAGTCGTCCAGGTGAGGTACACCCGACCCCTTGCGCCAGAGGAATGCTGTCACCACTGCCATGCATTTGGTGAAGACCCTGGGAGCTGGAGACAAGTCAAGGGCATGGCTTGGAACTCGAAGAGGGATCCTTCCGCCGGAAGCGTAAGGAATCTCTGGTGAGACGGACGGATAGGGACGGAAAAACGCTGCCCTGCAAGTCCAGAGAGCAGAACCACATCGCGGCTCCAAGGATGGTATTATCTGAGCCAGAGTGACCATCCTGAAGGTTCGAGACCTTAGGAACTTGTTTAGGTCGTGTAGGTCGAGAATGGGCGCCAGCCCCGTCTGCTTCGGAACCAGGAAGTACCTGGACACAAACCCTGGGTCTGAAGGAGGTCCACCACCTCTTACCACCTCCTTCTGGAGGAGGAGAGCGATGTCGGCTCGATGAGCCGCCAGTGAGGCTGGGGATCCCGAAGCGCCCCGAGGGGCGACGGCTCTGAAGGGTGGTGCCTGCTCGAATTCCAGAGGCAGGCCTCTTCCCACCACCTCCAAGATCCACCTGTCCGTGGTAACAGCGGACCAGGCGGAACGGAAGTGCCGGAGCCGTCCCCCCATGGGGGGACCCAGGGGTAAGGTGACGGGATGGGGCGACACCCCTCAGCCCGTCACTGGGCAGGCTTGGAGGAGGGACCAGCCGAGGGACCTCCTGGGCCCTTTCCTCCCTGCCTCCTGTTAGAGGAAGCCGGCGGCTTGGGTTTGGGATGCCAAGGCCGAGCCTGCTGGCCCTGACGTTGCTGGGCCGGGCGCGCCGGGGGCACAGAAGGACGAAGGGCTTAGGCTGTGGTTTCATGCCTTTGTCCTTCTGAGCGGAGAGACCGAGTCCAAGGTGGCATTGGACTTCGATCCTCTGCAGGTGACCTTCCACCCAGGGTCAAGAGGTCAGTCCCCAAAAGGGAACATCCGCCAACTTGTGCTGGGTATCCGCGTAAAGGTGGATATCCTCAGCCAAGCCCGCCGACGCATAGCCACTGCGGCCGCCACCGATCTGGCACATGAGTCCCCTATATCCAAAGCAGTCTGGAGCTGCTGTTTGGCCACTGCCCTGCCCTGGTCCCGCACCTGCTTAACCGTAGTCTGCAGATCGGCGGGAAGATGAGGGATGACCTCATCCAGGGAGCCCAACAGGGCATGAGAAAATGTGCCATGAGGACGGCCAACTGGCCTGGACGAAGGCCGAGAGAGGACGAAGGAAACTTTTCGCCCGACATAGTCCAATTTCGACTCCTTGTCAGGAGGTTTGTCCACATCCCTGGCGCCAGCGGGCGCTACCGGAAAACGCTGTCGGTAACCAACCCCTCAGCAGAGGGTGTTCAAAACCGGACAAGGAACCGGTAGGGACCGTGATATTTCCTGGCCATCCTGGCCAAGGCGCAGGGCAGGAAGCAGGGCGCTGCCAAAGCTCCAGTGCCGGACCACTATGGCCTCGCCACTGGAAAGGCCTCCGTCGAGAATCCCTCGGTCCAGAATTCTCCGTGAGGGGATACCTGCCCGCTTGGAACGGGTTCGAGCTCCATCCCGGTAGACTCCGAGATGAGCCGAGCAGTCCTAGGAAGGACGACGGGCTATCGTCCATTGACTGACCTCCTGAAGACTCCAAGTCCAGTCGCTGGAGAAAGGGAGGAATCATCTTCGACTCGGAAGAGTCCTCAAGAGCTGCCTCTGGCCTGAGCCACCCTTCACCTGCCGAGGTCGGTCGGGAGTGAGGGTAACTGACAGCCGATGGGTAGACCTCAGCACCGAGAATCCTGGTCGGAGCTCCCAATTGGTGGCTGTGGAGGCGGAGGTTCCACCGGAATCGGTGGAGCAGCTGGTTTTGGCCGAACAACTGGCCTGGCATAGGCCCTCGGATAAGTCGAGGGTGTGTCGGCCGTTCGTGACAGCCACTTAATGGCCGGGAAGGCGACGGGCCGGCTTATTCCCCGCCAGGAGGAGTTGTTGCAACATAAGGTCTCGCATCGTCGGACGACTTACGCCCAGCTTCCCTCATCCGAGGAGGAGGACGAGGACGAAAGCGGCGACGCCGCCACTGCGGTGCCGAGACCGAGACCGCCTATGACGGTGGGATCGGCTGACCGCTGAAGAGGTCCGAGACCGAGACCCAGAGTCCCGGAATTTCCGAGGTCGGTGCGGGAGGTGTCGGCCGAACCGCACTCCTTCGCTCGGATGGTCCATCCGAGGGCTCGGAACCGGAGGCACAGGCGAGCCCACGGGATCTCAACTCCTCCCGGGGAACCGGAGAGGGAATTCGCTGCTAAAGGCGACAGCTCGTCTCAATGGGTCGAGAAAATCTCGACTTCATCGGTGGGAGTCTCGGTCAACTGACCTGACGGGGACACCGTGGAGGCCAGTGGCGAGCCGAGCGGTCGACCGAAGCCGACGGTCGACGGCCCGGGGAGAGGGACCTTTCCCGCTCCCAAGAGCGTCGACGGAGGGACTTACCTCGTCCCTCTTTTTGGACCGAGAAAAGGTCCAGCAGACGCAGGCCCTTCTCCTTTAGTGGAGAGGGACAGACAAAGCTCCTTAAAAGAAGCCGTGTAGGAAGAACCCAGAGAGAGCGGGATAAATGCCGCGGCCGAGGAAGATACGGCCCGCGCCGCCTCCTCTTCGAGGGCGACCATCCGCTCGAGCTGATCCGCCGAGCCCGCCGCCGCGGACACCGCCAACCGGGCCTCCTTGGACTTCACCGGAGGGAAACGCTTCTCGGACGTCCAAGTTAATCGGCAGCACGGCCTCGAGGACGAGGGCCGAGAAAAGATGAGCACAGGCCTAAGCCCGCGGGTCGTGCTCAAGGCCTACAGTAGACACACGTGGAGTGTGGATCCGTCTGAGACATCTTCTGCCCGCATGGGCATCTCCAACCGGGAGTCGATGGTCCATCGCAGTCATGCAGGGATAGAAGACTGAAGTCTTTTGCAAAATTATTTTTAAACGCAAACGGAGAAATAGGAACCAGTCACAAACGCAGAGCGCTAAGGAGGGAACCTGAGCTTCCAAGCGGTAAGGAAGATCTGGCGTCATGGGGCGGAGCCGAGAGTTATACCACCCGGGTGGGTGGGAGGAGCAAGCTTGAAGACCTTCCGGCAAGATTTAAAGCGGCAAGGATACCTGCCAATGAGTGTGGATGAACAACATATCCATGTCCCTAGAATTAACAAATTCACAAATTAATAACACGAGCTATGAAAGTGAAATTATCATGATTGGGGAAAAAAAGTGTTTTTTTGCACCAGCCTATGAAAAGGACAAATGTCATTTATGAACTGCGACTCAAAACATTGTTTTGTGGAATGGCTGTGAAAACAAGTTTTGGAAGGTGACTTGATAAGAATACCTGCCATGATCATTTGGTGGGGGTAAATAACATGAGTATGTCGAAAATATGGGCTAAAAAGTAAAAATATCGCAAAGGTATGAGTAAACATTGAAAAATGTATTTTTATTTTTAGTTTGACCTTAAATATTCAATATAGACTTTTTACTATACCACCTTATGAACATGGCAGGTCTCGTTAATGAAATCCTGTCCAAAATGTCACTTTGAGGCACAAGTGTGAAAAGATGGTTTGGGCAAGATTTGAAAAATGATGCGTCATATTCACAATGTACAAAAATGGCTGTAGTGAAAATGTGGAGTCACAACCTAGAAAAATCGCAAAGCTAGGAGAAACATTTAGGAATTTCAATGTTTCTTCATAACTGTCGTTTTTAAATTATAACCCTAGATTTTCAACATATAGTCTTATTATGAGCCCTCCCTCCTCGATAAAGACAAGTGAAAAGAACATTTACGTAAGAACTCACCGTAACAGTAAATCTTCAAGGAGATCTCAGTCATTAGGTCACATTGTAGGAATTTCACCATCGGTGAAGCAGAATCCACACAAGATTTTCAGCAGTACAACTGGGGCCGCACGCCATCACGTTTGTCGATGCCATCAACCCGATAAAGTGCGAGGGCCCCACTCCTCCTCAGTTCTTTCCCGGAGACAAAGGGAGCATAGGTCTAGCCATGGGGACCGAGAAAGAGAGAGGTGCCCAGGCCTATGTGAAAGCCTGGATACACCACATAGCCAGTTCCAGTAAAGAGCCCCAAAAGGGGACAGTGGAGGAAAGCAGACCTGATGACTGAGATCCCTCAAGATCTACTGTTACGGTAAGTTCTTAAGTAACTGTTCTATCTTCTTCAGGGTTATCTCAGTCATCAGTTCACACCGTGAGGAACAAGTCCCAAGCAGTTACAGGGCAAACAGTCTGAGAGGAAGGCCAACCATAAACCTAAGACAGGAAGCCCTGCAGTACAGCCCTGCCAAATCCTGCATGGGCTCTAAGGGCAATGTCCTGACTGCAGTGCTTGGTGAAAGTATGCACGGTACTCCAGGTGGCAGCTGCACAAATACCAGCAGCTGAGACCCCTCAGAAACAAGCCACAGAGATGGCCATGCCCCTTGTGGAATGAGCTTTTACCACTCCAGGCAATTCTTTGCCGTACTTGCTTGTAGCAGAATACAATGCAATTTGCCAACCATTTGGATAAACATTGCTTAGAAACCAAAATGCCCCTCTACCTGGGGCGAAGGAAATGAACAGCTGCTTTGACTTTCTACCTTCCGTGGTCTGAAACAGGTAGTACTTCAGAGTTCTGCGCAAATCTAATGTATGGAGCAGTACTTCCCCTGGACTGGCACGCTTGGGAAAATAAAACAGAAAGGTGGACAGATTGGTTGAGTGTAAACTGAGAGATCACCTTAGGGAGAAACTAAGGATTTGTGCATAAAGACACTATCTTTGTGAAAAATGAATTACGGCTCCTCTCACCAAAGAGCCTGAAGCTCTGAAATTCTTCAAACAGAAGTAATAGCAACTAAAAATAAAGCTTTCCAGGAGAGAAAGCGTAGCTTACAAGTTGCGGGTGGCTCAAAAGGAGACAGGTTAACTTCTCCAAAACAAAATTACAGTTCCAAGCTAGAACATGAGAATGGATCGGAGGTTTCAGATGCAAAGTGCCCGATTAAAAAGAATGGGAGACATCCAACTGCGCTACAGTATGGTCACCCATGGGCCTGAGAAAGGCTGAAATAGCCAAAAGATGCACTTTGAGGGAGAAGTACTGGAGACCTGAGTCAGACAGGGAGATCAGGTAATCCAGAATCTGGCTCACCAGACAGGTGAAAGGGTCCAGACTATTTCTGGCAGCCCAAATAGCAAACCACTTCCACTTCATGGCATAGGTGGATCGAGTGGAAGGTTTCCAGGTGGCCAAAAGGACATCCGCTACCCTGTTGGAGACTCCAAGCCTGATGATGCCTATGTCCTCAGGAGCCAAGCATGCAGATGGAGGGACCTGAGGATAGGATGGATCATGGTCCCCTGAGCCTGGGTCAGAAGGTTCCTGCAAAGAGGGATAGGAACGGGAGGTTCCTCTGCCAGCTGCTGAAGTAAGGGAAACCATATCTGGCGGTGCCAGAATTGAGCTATCAGAATCATACCGGCCCCCTCCATCTGCAATTTGATGAGCACCCTCTGAATTAAAGGGCACGGAGGAAATGCACAAAGAAACCTCCCGCTCAAGGATAGAGACAATGTGACACACCAGAAAACTCCAGGCCTTGGATAGAGCAAGCAAAAACTGGGCAGTTTTGCACTAAGTGGGAACGCAAAAAGGTCCAGCTCTGGATGACCCCATCTGTCAAACAGCTCTTCTGCGACAGATGAGAGGAGCTCCCACTAGTGCATGCTGGACCGACTCCGGCTGAAACTGTTTGCCAGAGTGTAACACGCCTGGGACATGGACCACCATGATTGTCAGGTCGTGGTCGAATGACAAATACCACACTTTCATGGCCCCCCCCCTTCAACTGCTTACTGATGTAGTACACTACACTGAGGTTGTCTGACTGCACCAGCAGCTGACTCAGAACCAGGTGGTTCTGAAAGGCTTGCATGGCATACAGCACCGCCTGCATCTCCAGTACACTGATATGCAAGGAGGTCTCGACCTGAGACCAGGAGCCCTGTCTTTGAAAAGGACCCAGGTGAGCTCCCCAGCCCGAACCGGAAACATTCATGGTGAGGATCTGCTGTGGAGAAGAGAGCTGGAATGGGACTCCTTGTAGTAGGTTCAAGGGGTCCATCCATAACTAGAGCACTCTGCGGACTGGGGAGACCAGCACCGACTGATCTAACTCATCCTTGTGTTGGTCACATTGCACTTGGAGTCCACTGGAGAATGCACATATGGAGACTAGCCAGTGGAACAGTAGGAACAGCAGTCGCCAACAGACCCAACCACCTCAGGTATACCCTGGCAGGAATAAAATAGCTCTGGGCCACCTCCTGAGCCTGGGCTATAAAGCAATCCATCCTGTTTTGAGGCAGGAAAGCTTTCCCCTGTGCAGAGTCTAGAACCGCCCCTATGTATTGCAGCCTTTGGGAATGGCACCAGGATCAACTTTGGCAGGTTGACAGTAATCCCCAGGGAGGGGAACAGCTGGAGATTTCTCCAGAGTCCGCAGGGCAGCTTCCTGAATGGAGCCTTCGGAGCTAATCGCCTAGGTAAGGGAAAATGCTCAGTCCCTCCCTTCTGAGAGCTGCAGCTACTGCTGCTAAGCACTTGTGGAGTAGAGGACAAGCCAAAGGGCAGCATCTTGAATTGGTGAAGCTCGACCAGAAACAGAAAGCGGAGAAACCTCCTGTGAAGAGGAAAGACCGAGATGTGCAGGTAGTCGCACTGCACGTCCAGTGAACAGAGCCAGTCACCTGTCTTGCGAAGAAGCATTAGGCCTGGCAAAGTTACCATCCGGAACTTTCGGCACTGGACATACAGATTGAGGTCTTTTAGGTCTAAAATGGGCCTCAGATCTCTGGTCTTTTTGGGGACCAGGAAAAACCTGAAAAAGAAATACAGGTTACTCACCTGTAACAGGAGTTCTAGGAATGGTATATGTTGTTCATCCACACTTATTGGCAGGTTCCTTGCCGCTTTAAATCTTGCCGGAAGGTCTTCAAGCTAGCTCCTCCCACCCACCCGGTGGTAAAAGTCTCGCTCCGCCCATGACGCCAGATCTGGCCCGCTGAAGCTCAGGTTGTGCATCAAGCCGGGAGGTCGAGATTAGGATGAACAACATATACCATTCCTAGAACTCCTGTTACAGGTGAGTAACCTGTATTTAGGACATGGATATGTTGTTCATCCACACTTATTGGCAGACTCCTAGCAGTTCTCCGGGAGGAGGGAGGCAAGGCGACACCCCTAATACTTACTTGGGGAACAAAGACTTGAGAACCGAGGCCCAAAACCAGCATCCCGGTGACTCAAGGTCGATGTGGTAGTGGAAATAAAGGTGTGTGCTGACTTCCAGGTAGCAGCCCTGCAGATTTCCTGGATAGGGACATCCCTGGAAGCAGCCACCGATGCAGCAGTATGGCGGGTAGAATGAGCTCTTATCCCTCTGGGAGGCTCCATGCCGCCAACTCGTAGCAGAGATTTATGCAGGAGGTGACCCATCTGCCTATCGTCCGCTTGGCTGCAGGTCTGCCAGGTGCGGCTTCAGCGTAGGTGACAAACAGCTGGCGAACCTCTCCCCGAATTTCAGCCGTGCGCTCCTTATAATAAGCGAGCGCCCTTCTAGGGTCCAGAGTATGGAGCCTATATTCGGCCTCCGAGGTGTGATTGGGGTAGAACACCGGCAGAGTCAATACTTGATTAAGGTGAAACTCCGACACCACCTTCGGAAGGAATTTCGGGTGGGGGCGTAGGACAACCTTGTCCCTGTGGAAGACCAGGTAAGGAGACTCGATGCTTAGCGCCTGGAGTTCTCCCATCCTTCTGGCTGACGTGATAGCCACCAAGAAGGCGGTTTTCCACGACAGGTGGGGGAGACCACACCTGTGCATTGGTTCGAATGGCTTGCCCATGAGCTTTGCCAGTACCAGCAGTAAATCCCACGGAGGTGGGGGTTCCCGCACTGGAGGGGAAATGTGATCAAGGCCTTTGAAAAAGCGCCCGACCACTTTTTCCTGCGCCACTGACTGCTGACCGGCCCGCGCCCGGTAAGCAGAAATGGCTGCCAGGTGCACCTTAAGGGTCGTCGACCTAAGCCCTTGACTAGATAGGGACCATAGATAGTCCAAAATGCTCGCCACAGGACACGAGAAAGGGTCCAACCTTTTCCGCACACCAAATGGAGAACCTCTTCCATTTGAAGGCATAGCATTTTCTGGTCGACTCACGGGACGCCTCAACGACGTTGAGGACCTCATCGGAAAGACCCAAGGCCTGGAACTCTAGCCGCCAGGAACCAGGCCATGGGTGCAGGGATTGAAGGTCCGATGGAACACCTTCCCTGATTGACTGAGAGCAGGTCCGGCGAGCTGGAAGCTGCCGCGAGTCCTGGAGCTGAGACTGAGGAGATCTGGTACCAGAACTGGCGAGGCCAGTCTGGGGCTATCAGAATCACCTGCGCCTTGTCCCTCCTCGCTTCAGCAGGACCCTGTGAATCAGGGAACGGGGGAAAGGCGTAAAGAGGCCCGGGTCCACAGCCTGAAAAGGCATCCCCTGCAGCGAGCCCCGCTGAGGGGCGGCATGAAACAGCCTCAGCTTCGCTGCCTCCCTGGAGGCAAACAGATCCACCAGAGGTGTGCCCCAGGGAGAACAGGTCTTGTACTATCTCCGGCAGGAGAGACCACTCGTGCGATGCAGCCCCTATCCGGCTCAGGGCATCGGCCAGGGTGTTGGAGTCTCCTGCCACATGAATGGCCAGGAGATCCGCCTCCAGGCTGCGCACTAGTGACCAGATGTGGAGAGCTTCTTCCTTGCATAGAGGCAAGGAGCGCGTCCCACCCTGGAGGTTTAGATAGTACATGGTCGTGGTATTGTCCGTCTGGACTCGGACCACTTGACCCCGGAGAAACGGAGCAAAGGCGGTGAGAGCTAGGCGGACCGCACGGAGCTCCAGCAGGTTGATATGGCATCGGGACTCCCGCGGGGACCAGAGGCCGTGCGCTCGGTGTTCCCCCAGATGGGCACCCCAACCCATCAAAGAGGCGTCGGTCGATAGAGAGACCGTCGGCTCGGGGGCGGACAAACGGGATACCCTCCTGCAGATGGGACGGAACGGTCCACCACTGGAGAGCGTTCCACATCTCCTGGGTCGTCCACACGCGCTGGTCCAGAGGGTCGCAACGCTGTGACCACTGGCCGGCCAGACCCCACTGGAGGGGGCGCATGTGCCAGCGTGCCCAACGGACTACGCTGGTACAGGCCGCCATAAGACCCAGGAGTCACAGGAAGTCCCGGGCAGGGCGCGATTGCCCAACTAGAAATGATTGGGCAAAGGAGGTGAGAACCTCGGCCCTGTCCGCCGGAAGCCGTGCTCTGGCTCGAAGAGAGTCGAGCCTGCCCGATGAAGGATATCACCTGCTTTGCTCGAGTCCGACTTGGCCTCGTTGACCAGGAGGCCCAGTTGAGAGCAAACCCGGAGGGCCAGATTTCTGACCGCCCACCTCCAACCTGGAGGGGCTGCTATCAGCCAATCGTCCAGGTAAGGGTACACCCGACCCGCTCAAGAGGGAAAGCTGTCACCACTGCAATGCATTTGTGAAGACCCTGGGAGCTGAAGAAAGGCCAAGGGCATGGCCTGAACTGAAGAGGGATCCTCCGCCTGAAGCGGAGGAATCTCTGATGAGACGGACGGATAGGGACGGAAAGAATGAGTCCTGGAAGTCCAGAGAACAGAACCACATGCCGTGTTCCAGAGATGGTATTATTCTGAGCCAGAGTGACCATTCTGAAGGTTCGAGACCTTAGGAACTTGTTCAGGTCGTGGTAGGTCTCAAGATGGGGCGCCAGCCCCCGTCCGCTTCGGGACCAGGAAGTACCTGGACACGAACCTGGTTCTGGTGTGAAGGGTCCTCTATCTCTTTATCACCCTTTCTGAAGGAGGAGGGCGGCGTCGGCTCACGAGCCTGTAGAGATTCTGGGACCCCAAAGCGCCAAGGGCGACGGCTCTGAAGGGTGGAGCCTGCTCGAATTCCAGAGGCAGGCCTCTTCCCACCACCTTAAACCCACCTGTCCGTGGTAACAGCGGACCAGGCGGAAAGGAAGTGTCGGAGCCGTCTCTCATCGGGGAACTAGGGGCGAGGTGACGGGATGGGGGTGACACCTCAGCCCGCCACTTAGCAGGCTTGAGGAAGGACCGCTCAGGACCACCAGGCTCTTTCCTCCTTGCTTCCTATTAGAGGAAGCTGATGGCTTGGGCTTGAATACAAGGTCTAGCCTGCTGGCCCTGACGCAGTTGTTGGGCCGGGCGGCGGCGGGAGTAGAGGGACGAAAGGGCTTAGGATCAGCTTATGACCCTTGTCCTCTGTGCGGACGCAGACCGAATCCAAGGTGGCATTGATTTTTCGATCCTCTGAGGTGGCCTTCACCCAGGGCCGAACAGGTCTGTTCCCAGGAAAGGAACGCCTGCCAGCTTGTGCTGGGTATCCACGGTAAAGGTGGATATTCGCAGCCACGCCTCGACGACGCATGGCCACAGCGCCGCCACTGACCGGCACATGAGTCTCCCATATCCAGAGCAGTCTGGAGCTGTTTGCTATTGCCCCTGCTCGATCCCGCACCTGCTTGACCGTAGTCTGCAGGTCAGCGGAAGATGAGGGACCGCCCATCCAGGGAACCCAACAGGCATGGGAGAAATGTGCCATGAGGACGGCCGAACTGGCCTGGCAAGGCCGAGAGAAGAGGCAGCATACACTTCCGCTTTCCCAAGTAGTCCAATTTCTTGGACTCTTTTCGGGCGGTTTGTCCACGCCCCTGGTATTACCGCACGCCGGAAACACTGTCCGTGACCAGCCCTTCAGCCAAGGGGTGTTCAGAAAACCCGACAGAGAGCCAGTAGGGACAGCATACTTCCTGGCCATCCTGGCCGGGCGAGGACAGGAAGCTCGACGCTGCCAAAGTTCCAGGGCCGCTCGACAATGGCTTCGCCACTGGAAAGGCCTCCGGAGAATCCTCGTCCAGAATCTCGGTGAGGATATCTGGCCCGCTTTGATACGGGATCAAGCTTCATCCCAGTGGATTCTGAGATGAGCCTAAGAAGTCCTAGGAAGGACTTAAGGGCTATCGCCCACTGACTGCCCTCAGAGGACTCCAAGTCAAAACGCTTGAGAACAGGGAGGAGTCATCCGACTCGACGAGTTGTCGAATAGCTGCCTGGAGCCTGAGCCACCCTCCACTTGCCGAGGCTTGTCGGGGCGGAGAGGACCGACAGCCTACGGGAAGGCCTTGGGCCAACCGCGATTCTTTGCCGGAGCCCCAGCTGTCGGCTGAGGTGGAGGCGGTTCCACCACAATTGGTGGGGCAGCCGGAATAGGTCGGACAACTGGCCTGAAACAGGCCTCGACCACTACCTGGTCCGGTGGCAACCACTTAATGGCCGGAGAAGAGGCCTGAGCCGCTTATTGGCCAGAAAAATTGTTGCCACATGAGGTCCTCCGTGATTTCGGGCGTAGCTTACGCCGAAGCCCTCCTCGCCAAGGAGGAAGAAGAGGCGAGCTACTTCGCCGCTGCAAGCGACCGAGACCGCCTGTGTCGACGGGAACGGCTGGACCGCAAGATGTCCGAGATCGAATCTGCCAGGCCGAGGTTGGTGAGGCGGGAGCCGAGATCGGCGATCCCTCGGTTCGTCGGCAAACCGACGGCTCCTGATTCACCGGAACGGAGAGCCGACGATATCCTCAGCCCTCACCGGGGAACTGGGAGGAGGGAATTCGTTCTCCAGCCGACAACTCCGCCTAACGGGTCGAGAAAAATCTCAACCTCGTCGGGGAGTCTCAGTCACCTGGCCTGACGGGGCACCGCGGAAGCCAGTGGTCAAGCCGAGAATTCGATCGTCGATTGTCGACGAGGGAGGGGATCTCTCCCGGCTCCAAGAGCGACGGTTATGAGATTTATTTAGACTTCTTCCGATCGATGAAACGGACTCAAGAAGTAGGACCTCGCTTTAGTTGAGAGGGTCAAGCAAGCCCTAAAGGAAGCTGAATATGAGGTCCGAGCGATAGAGGGACAAAGACCGCAGAAGAGGAAGTCAAGGCCTGACGCCTTGCTCTTCGAAGGCCACTCAACTTCTAGTTGTTCATGGATCCCTAGCTGCGGAAACCGCCAGTCGGGCTCTTTGATTTGACCGAGGAAATCTTCTTCGGGCCACAGAAGTAGGCTGGCAGCGCGGTCCTCGAGGACGAGACCGAGAAGGAGGAACACAGGTCTCAAGCTCGCGGTCGCGCTCTCGGCCAAGGCAATAAACGCACGTGGAGTCGGGTCCGTCCGAGACATCATCTGCCCACAGGACATTCTCAAATCCGGAGTCGACGGTCCATCGTAGCCGCGAAGGAAGAAGACCGAGAAAGTTATAAAGGTTTTTCTTTTAAACCAGGGATTTTAGGCCCAAAACTTAATCGCAGAGCGTTATGAGGGAACCTGGAGCCTCATGGTGAAGATCTGAGCTATGGAGCCGAGTTTCACGCTGGGTGATAGTTGAGCATCCGCGAGCGAATAGTGAATACAGGGATGAACAACATATCCATGTCCCTAGAAATACAGGTTACTCACCTGTACAGGAGTTCAGGAATGGTATATGTTGTTCATCCACATTTACTGGCAGGTTCCTTGCCGCTTAAATCTTGCCGGAAGGTCTCCTGTTGGCTTCTCCCACCCACCTGGGTGGTAAAACTCTCGGCTCGGCCCCATGATGCCAGATCTAGCCCGCTGGAAGCCAGGTTGTGCGTCAAAGCCGGGGAGGTCGGGTGGGTTGTGTGGATGAACAACATATACCACTCCTGTTACATGTGAGTAACCTGTATTTCTAGGGTCATGGATATGTGATTCTATCTACACTTACTGGCAGACTCCTAGCAGTTCTCCAGGAGGAGGGAGGCAAGCACACCCCTATACTTACTTGGGAAATAAGGACTGAGAACCAAGTCCCAAAACCAGCATCCCGGCATGACTCAAGGTCGATGTAGTAATGGGTAATGAAGGTGTGCGACTTCCAGGTAGCAGCCCTGCAGATTTCCTGAATAGGGACGCCCCTGAAGCAGCCACCAAGCAGCAGTATGGCGGGTAGAATGAGCTCTATCCTCTGGGAGGCTCCACGCCGGCCAACTCATAGCAGAGATCTATGCAGGAGGTGACCCACCTGCCTATCGTCCGCTTTGGCTGCAGGTCTGCCAGGTGCGCTTCAGCATAGGTGACAAACAGCTGGCTTAACCTCTCCTGAACTTCAGCTGTCCGCCTTATAATAAGAGAGCACTCTTCTATGGTCCAAAGTATGGAGCCTATATTCGCTCCGAGTGTGATTGGGGTAGAACACGCAGAGTCACCACTTGGTTAAGGTGAAACTTCACACCACCTTTCCGAAGGAATTTCACGTGGGGCACAGGACAACCTTGTCCAAGTGGAAGACCAGATAAGGAAACTCGATGGAAAGCGGCTGGAGCTCTCCCATCCTTCTGGCTGACGTGATAGCCACCAAGAAGGCGGTCTTCCACCACAGGTGGGAGATATCGCACCTGTGCATCGGTTCGAACGGCTTGCCCATGAGCTTAGCCAATACCAGCAGTAGATCCCACAGCGGTGTCAGCGTGGCTCAGTTGGTAGCACATCCACCTCTGGGCCAGAAGGTCGTGGGTTCTTGTCCCACACTGGGATTGGACTTACACCTAAAAAATCGCTGGCATCCGAGTACAGTATTGGGGGGTGCTGTACTGCTGGGGTGTGCCGTCCTTCGGATGAGACGTTAAACCGAGGTCCCTTCTGCCCATCCTGGTGTTGTCCTGGTGGGTGTCCAGGTGGAAGTAAAAGAACCCAGGGCACTCTTCGCAAAGAGCAGGGAACATTCCCGGTGTCCTGGCCAACATTTCCCTTCCCATAAACCGGTTCATGCAATTATCCAGGCTGTGTGTGGGTGATGATGTGCGATATGGCCGCCACCACACATTCAGTCACTTCACTACCAGTCTAGCATTGCTTGTAAAGCGCTTTGGGATACTGTGTATGAAAGGCACTATATAAATGCTGATTCTTCTTCTTCTTGCACCAGAGGAGATATGTGATCAAGGCCATTGAAAAAGCACCCGACCACCTTCTCCTGCGTCACCGACTGCTTCCTGGCCCGCGCCCAGTAAGCAGAGATGGCTGCCAGGTGCACCTTAAGGGTCGTCGAACGAAGCCCTAACTGAGAAAGGGACCACAGATAGTCCAGAATGCTAGCCAAGGAACAGGAGGAAGGGTCCCACCCCTTATCCTGACACCAAAAGGAGAATCTTTTCCATTCGAAGGCATAGCATTTTCTGGTCGACTCCTTACGGGATGCCTCAACAACGTTGAGGACCTCGTCGGAAAGACCCAAGGCCTGGAACTCTAGTTGCTCAGGAACCAGGCCGTCAGGTGCTGGGATTGAAGGTCCGGGTTGAGTACCTTCCCCTGGTTGACTGAGATCAGGTCCAGGCGGGCTGGAAGCCACCTCAGGAGCCTGGAGCTGAGGCTGAGATCATCTGGATACCAGAACTGGTGGGGCCAGTCTGGGGCTACCAGAATCACCTGCGCCTTGTCCCTCCTCGCCTTGAGAAGCACCTTGTGGATCAAGGGAAATGGGGGAAAGGCGTAGAAGAGTCCCAGGGTCCACGGCCTCGAGAAGGCATCCCCCTGCAGCGAGCCCTGCTGAGGCGGGGTGGGCATGAAACAGCCTCAGCTTCGCATTCTCCCTGGAGGCAAACAGGTCCACCTGAGGTGTGCCCCAGTGGGAGAACAGATCATGTACTACATCCGGCAGGAGAGACCACTCGTGAAATGCAGCACCTATCCGGCTTAGGGCATCGGCCAGAGTGTTGGAGGCTCCCGCCACATGGATGGCTAGGAGATCCGACTCCAGTCTGCTCATTAGGGACCAAGTGCGGAGAGCTTCCTTGCATAGGGGCAAGGAGTGCATCCTGCCCTGGCGGTTTACATAGTACGTGGTCGTGGTATTGTCCGTCTGGACCTGGACCACTTGACCTCGTACAAAAGGAGCAAAGGCGGTGAGGGCTAGTCGGACCACTTGAAGCTCCAGCAGGTTGATGTGGCATCGAGACTCCTGAGGGGACCAGAGGCCATGTGCTCTGTACTCCCCAGAGGGGCACCACAACCCATCCGATTTGGCCTTGTTGATGAGGAGGCCAATCTGAGAGCAGACCTGGAGGGCTAGATCCCTTGACCGCTCCACCTCCAGCCTGGAGGGGGCTGCACTCAGCCAGTCGCCCAGGTAAGGGTACACCCAGACCCTTCAGCCGCAGGAATGCTGTCACCACTGCCATGCATTTGGTGAAGACCCTGGGAGCTGGAGAGAGGCCAAAGGGCATGGCCCAAAACCTCAGAAGGGACCCCTCCGCTCTGAAGTGAAGGAATCGCTGGTGGGACGGACGATTGGGACATAAAAGAACGATCCTGGAGGTTCAGAGAACAGAACCACAAGCCTCGTTCCAAGGATGGAATGATCTGTGCCAGAGTGACCATCCTGAAGGTTCGAGACCTTAGGAACTTGTTCAGGTCGTGTAGGTCTAGAATGGGGCACCAGCCCCCCATCCGTTTTGGGACCAGGAAATACCTGAACACAAACCCTGGGTCTGGCGGAGGATCCGCTACCTCCCTGATCACCTCCTTTTGGAGGAGCAGAGCAATGTTGGCTCGACGAGCCGACAGAGAGGCTGCGGACCCCACAGCCCCCCATGGGACGACGGCCCGATAGGGTGGGGCCTGCTCGAATTCCAGAGGCAGACCTTTCCTACCACTTCCAACACCCAGCGGTCCACGGTGATAGTGGACCAGGTGGAAAGGAAGTGCGGAACCATCCCCCCCATGGGGGGAACCCAGGGGGGAGTGACGAGGCTGGGGGCGCCACCCCTCAACCCGTCACTGGGCAGACTTGGAGGAAGGACCAGTCGAGGGACCTCCTGGGCCTTTTCCTCCCGGCTTGCTGCTAGAGAAAGCTGCAGGCTTGGCTTTGGGGTGCCAAGTGAGAGCCTGCTGGCCCCGATGCTGGTGTTGCTGGGCCTCATGTGCCGCAGGGGCAGAAGGCCGAAAGGGCTTACGCTGCTGCTGGCGGCCTTTGTCCTTCTGGGCAGACGTGACCGAGTCCAAGGTGGCATTGGACTTCTCGATCCTCTGCAAGTGACCCTCCACCCGGGACCGAACAAGTCGGAACCCAGGAAGGGAACGTCTCTCAGCTTGTGCTGGGTATCCGCCGTGAAGGTGGAGATCCACAGCCAAGCTCAGTGGCGCATGGCCACTGTGGCCGCTACTGACCAGGTACAAGAATTTCCAATGTCGAGAGCAGTTTGGAGCTGTTGCTTTGCCACCGCCCTACCCTGATATCGCACCTGCTTGACCATAGTCTGGAGGTCAGCCGGGAGATGAGGAATCACCTCATCCAGGGAGCCCAAAAGGGCGTGGGAAAAGTGTGCCATCAGTATGGCCGAACTGGCCTGACGAAAACCTAAGGAGGATGCAGCGTAAACTTTACCCCCGGAGTAGTCCACTTTCTTGGACTCTTTATCGGGTGGCTTGTCCACGTCCCGAGCGTTTCCAGAGTGCCGGAAAACACTGTCGGTCAACAACCCCTTCGCAGAGGGGTGCTCAGAGAATCCGGAGAATGAGCCAGTGGGAACGGCATACTTCCAGGCCATCCTGGCTGAGGGAGCAGAACAAGAAGCTGGCTGCTGCCATAGCTCCTGGGCCGGGCCAACAATGGCTTTGGCCACAGGAAAGGCCTCCGTAGGAGAATCCCCTCAGTCCAGTATCTCCATGAAGGGATACTTGGCCCACTTTGACATGGGTTCGAGCTTCATCCCAGTAGATTCTGAGATGAGCCGAAGTAATCCCATGAACGAGGATGGGCTCTCGTCCACCGACTGTCTCCGAGAAGACTCCAGGTCGAGAGGCCTGGAGAACAGGGAAGAGTCCTCGTCAGACTCCAAGGAGTCTGCAAACAGCTGCCGAGGGCCTGAGCCACCCTCCACCTGCCGAGGATGATCATGAGTGAGGGTGACCGACAACCGATGGGGCAACCCATGACCCGACCGAGAATCCTTGGTCGGAGCCCCAGTTTTTGCTTGTGGAGGCGGGGGTTCCACCACAATGGGTGGTACAGCTGGTTTTGGCTGAACAACCGGCGCGCTCGGCCTCAATGATCATGAGGGGTTGTTTCGGCCGCTCAGGTGACAGCCACTTAATGGCCGAGGAAGGTGATGGAGTCAGCTTGCTCCTGCTCAAAAGGAGCTACTGCCACATCAGATCCTCGTAGTGCTGACGCAACTTGCACCGGAGCCTATCCTCCAAGGAGGACGATGACGAGGATGAGCAGCGACCGGCACCGCTTCCCTCGTGCCGAGATTCACCAATGTCGGCCAGACCAGCTGGACCGAGAAGAGGTCTGAGACCCAGACAATCGGTGTTTCAAAGGGTGGGTCTGGGAGGGAGCGGAGGAAACCCGCTCCACCGCTGGCTCAGGAACCTTAACGGGCACTCCGCACAGGAGGCACAGGCACGTCCTCGGTTTCCACCGGGAACCGGTGGAGAAGGTTGTCGGCTTTCTCTAGTCGACAGCCTGTCTGACGGTCGAGAAGAATCTCGGCTGCATCGACGGGTGTCTCGCCGGCTGACCGCAACGGGGACACTCGGAAGTCAGCCGGCCTTAGCCGCAACCTCACCGGTCGAATGTCGACTGTCCGGGGAAGGGGACCTCTCCCGCGAACGTCGACGGTGGGACTTACCCTTCGAGTCCTTCTTTTTTGACCAAGAAGAGTGTCCCGATGGCCCCTCTCCCTTCGTGGAAAGGGACTGGCAAAGCTCCTTAAAAGAAGCTGTGTAGGAGGATCCCAGAGAGAGCAGGATAAATGCCGTGACCGAAGAAGATGAGGATGTGGCCTGGGTCACCTCCTCCTCGAGGGCAATCATCTGCTCGAGTTGCTCAGCCGAGCCAGCCGCCGCGGACACCGCCACGGGCCTCCTTGGACTTCACCGGAGCGATAACGCTTGGGTGCCCAAGCTGTGCAGACAGCCGGCAGCGGTCTTCAAGGACGGCACGAAAGATCTACACAACTCACAGGCTCATGGTCGTGGTCAAGGCCGAGGCAGTAGACGCATGTGGAGTGCGGATCCATCCTGGACATCTTCTGCCCGCATGGGCACCGCCGAAAACCGGAGTCGATTTGTCCATTGCAGCCGTGAGGGAAGAATTTGACCGAAGTCTTGAGAATTTTAAAATTATTTTGGGTGAACCGAAGAGTTAGGATCCAGTCTATACGCAGAGCGTTAAGGAGGGAACCTGAGCTTCCAAGCGGTAAGGAAGATCTGGAGTCATGGGGCGGAGCTGAGAGTTTTACCACCCGGGTGGGTGGGAGGAGCCAGCTTGAAGACCTTCCGGCAAGATTTAAAGCGGCAAGGAACCTGCCAGACAGTGTGGATGAACAACATATCCATGTCCCTAGAAAATTACTATCAGCGACTTAATTTACGCCTTAGAGACTTACCGGAAGGTGCGGAGAAAGGAGATGTAGAGAGTTTCTGGCCGCTTCAAACTGGAACGGGCCCATCGAGCTATAATGCCACGACCATCGGGAGACCAGCTCCCACGGCAGATAATCATTCAATTCCACTCTTTTCAGGATAGAGAAGCTGTCCTCAGAGCCTATAGAGGGTAGGGGATGCTGGAATATGAAGGGGCGCGAATGTTTATCTCACAAGATTATTCCCTACGACTCCTTCAGAAGAGAAAGGTGTTCAACCCGCTCATGGCCCAACTGAGAAACCTTAAGGTCGAGCATTTTATGATCTATCCTGCAGTGCTAAAGATCAAGTTTGAGGGGGCGACATGCTCTTTTTGGGCACTCAGCAAGGCGGAAATTTTTGTGGCTGACTTGCAAAAGAAGCTGGGCAAATGATGGCACGGGGAAGGCCAATTAGATGCTGGACTGTGAGTTGAATGCCGTTGCAAGACTAATGTTTTGAATGCCTCCCTGTTTTTGTGGCCTAGTCATCCGGGATGGGAGTGAGTCAGGTTTTTGACACCAGTACTCAGAAAACCTGACCTGGGGCCTCCTGATGAGAGTTGGGTAGTATACCTGGAATTGCAGCGTGATGGTTACCCTGGCTGCTTCTTCCCAGAAAGGACGCGAGTATGCAGATGACAAATACCGACAGGACAGTTCCCCTTAGACATAAAGGTGTAAGAAGGCTGGAAGGTTGTGGAGAAGAAATGGTTGGCTCATTTGTGAAATTCTGGGAGGAGGGCTTAGCAGATATTCATTACGCCGCCTACCCTTTCTCACAGACTTTCTGCATATGACGTATACTGGGAGAGAGGCATACTGCTGATGAACAATGTGGGGAAGAGGGGAAGGGCTTGACAGGGTTGGAGACCGTGTTAAGAAAGGGGAGCTAAGCCAGGAGATAATCTGATATGTTCTTATGGGGGGCTCAGAGTGATGTGAAGTTTAGTAGGGGAGCGCTCCTATCACATACTTTTGAGATATCACCAGAGGGCGGGGTTGCACAGGGGACATTAAAGTTGTTAGTTGGGGCTCAAACTTTTCTGCTCATACAGTTTGGTAAACCGTTAATTCTGTTTTATATACAGGTTAGTAAATGCAAATAGCTAAAATGCAAATAGCTATCGACTGTGGCAGGAGCAGCAGGGCATCGATATCACTGAATGGGGTATCTGACACTCAAAATTGGTGTCATCGGGGGGGTGGGGGATTTGGTACAGGAAAACAAAGTGATAAAGGATATAGCAGGGATATACTTCATCGTGGAGATCAGATGGGGAGGTAGTAGGAACTTAGGGGTAGATGTTAACATTCAATCAGTTGGGGAGGGTATATTGTTCATGTTATCCTGCTATCTTATCGTTATTTCTGTTGTATGCATCTCATGTTGAACTCGAAGTGGGCGCTGAGGCATTATATTTTGGGGCATGGGAGGTCCAATGGTTTGGCTCTAAGCAGGGAAAAGAGGGAGTGAATATGGGCGGAAGAAGACTTAACGTGGTCTCCTGGAATGTGCGGGGTTACAAACCGAATAAGCGCACAATGTTTTAACAGCGCCAGAACGCTGGGTACGCAAGTAGTATTACTACAGGAGACCCACCTGTCGGACGCTGAGCACACCAAACTTGCTCGAGGGTGGGTGGGTAAGTGCTTTGCCGCTTCCTACTCTTCGCAGAAGTGGGGGGTGGCTGTCCTATTGCATAAGAGTCTACCATTTGAAGTTAAAAAAGTTGTGAAAGACCATAGGGAAGGTAGATATGTGTTTGTGGTGGGGCAGTTGTATGGGGAACAAATCACATTTGACAATGTTTACGCACCTGCTACATATGAACCGAAATTCTTTCCAGAACTCCTGGAATTACTAATTAGGGAACAGTTCCCTGGGCTTATACTAGGGGGAGACCTGAATAGTGTGTTGGACCCGGTCATGGATCACTCGGGGGTCAGAGGTACTAAATCAATGGTGGATGGGTATGTTAGACCTTGAATTAGTAGATAGCTGAAGAACGGTAAACCCAGGGGCCAGGGAATATAAGTTTTTCTCGAGTCCTCACAGGACACGGACAAGAATCGATTATATCTTGGTCCCGCGTGACTGGAACGATAGGCTGATATATGTATCACATAGTCCGATTCACATTTCGGACCACGCTATGGTGATAGGGAAAATCAGGATGCTAGGGATAAGGGACACACCACCGCAGTGGAAATTCCCTACATACATGCTTCCTAATAAAGAATTTAGGGAATACTTATCGAAACAGTAGTGCTTTTATAAAGAAACTAATCAAGGATCGGAGGTGCCCCGTGCTGTCTTTTGGGATGCTGGGAAGGCCTTCCTGAGAGGTTCCATAATAGCCTATATATGGCCAGGGTTAAAAAAGAGAAGCAAGTAAAGAGACAGAGATTAGAGAAGCAGCTCAAAGATCTGGAAAGACGGGTGGTCCAGGGAGAGGGAGGTGCAATAAGTCAGTTGCTAACAGCTACAAGGGAAGCATTGAATTTCTTGGTGCACAGGGAAGCTATAAAGTCATGGTTCTATGCTATACGCCTGATGTACGAGTGGTCTAATAAATTGGGCCCACTAGTGGTTAGACTATGTAGGTAAATGCCCCACGAGGATAGTGGGGATCAAGGATAAGGAGGGCAAGGTGCATAGGGAGGCTGGGGAAATGAGGGACTGCTTTCAGACATTCTGTGCCCAGCTCTACAAAGCAGAATGTAATGGTAGGGGGCAGTGGATGCAGGAATTCTTGGATAAGATAGAGCTACCCAAGCTAACGTTGAGTCAGAGGGACTGTTTAAATCAACCTATAACAAAAGAAGAGGTTATAAAAGCTATCGTCAAAATGCAAAAAGGTAAGACAGGTGGGCCAGACGGATTCCCATTGGAATTTTGCAGGACACTAGGGGGTCAGTTAGCGGACACACTGTGTGAAGTATTCCAGGGTGATAAGGGGGAAGAACATTTACGGATACCGGACACCTGTTATGATGCCATGATATGCCTGGTACCTAAGCCGGGTAAGGAGCCATCGGAATGTGCTTCATACAGACCGATTTCGCTACTAAATTGCAATCTTAAAATTTTGGTCAAGATCCTGGCGATGAGGCTTGAGGATTATCTACCTATGTTGATACACCCAGACCAGACCGGGTTTATAAAGGGAAGGCTATCCTATCATAATATGCGTTGATTACTTAATGTGGTCTGGAGGGCAGGGCAAGACATACAGTTTCACATCAGGCCATAACATCAAGTCAGTACAGAGATAAGGAGAAAAACAAAAAAAAGGGGGAAAACCAAACATATTCCCCCTCCCAAATCCCAACCCACTCATGGTATCAGCTAATAACAAAAGGAGGAGGATGACCAGTGCTGGTTTGTATAACTTCCCTATGTCATGGATTTCCCTAAAGGGTGGAAAGCGTGTGCAACTTACCCAGTACTTCTCAAATTTAGGCATCCTGCGATGAACACTAGCAACAACCCGTTCCACAGAAAGGTTGGAGAGCAGTTCCTGCAACCACTCAGAGTAGGGATGACTACATCGTCTCAGCCAATGTCAGTATTAACTTCTGACCGATAGTGTCATCATGGCAAGGAGATATTTCTCTTAATGGCGGATATCTGTGAGGAATCTCCCAGGAGACACGTGGCTGGTTCTACGTGCTCTACTAAACCTAGTAATGGGTCTACCTTCTGCCTAATAGAGTTCCATAATGGAGCAATTTTTGGACAGTCCCAAAATATGTGATACAGGGATCCTTCCGCCTGCCCACAACGCCTACTGACTGCCGAAGGAACCCTATTCATTTCTGCCATTTTAACAGGGGTGAAGTACAAATCATTAATGATCTGGTATTGCATCAGCCGCAGCCTATTTTGGGAGATAAACCTGTGAGTGTCTATCCATATTTTCTCCCAGTTAATTGTCTTGTCTGGAAATTGCATGTTCCAGTAGTTAGAGGATCCTTCTAGCTGTTGGAATGTTCTTTCTAACAGTAAAGAGTAGATAGCAGAAACAGCATGTGGTTGCATAACCACAGATCTGAATTGACGCAGGAACTCCCCCTCCTCCTGCCAGTCTGACTAATCTGGGTTCTTCACAGTACATGCCTAATCTGGTATACCTTGAAGTAGGACTGGGGACTCAGATTATGGTCCTTTACTATATCTTTTGTCAGGCTAACTCGACTATTGTTCCACAAGTCCGAAATGGAGGTCTTTGCCAATTGGGGAAGCCAGGAAGCTGGCATCATTTTCCCACCCACCAACAAATAAGGGTTTTCAAAAATGGGCTGGATCGGATCTTGGGTGTGTTTATAAGTTAAGGAGGTACACATTTGACTGCAGACCTTAACTTGATGTTCCTATTGGAGTTTCCTTTAGGGTAGATGGGTCCAGTTTAGAGGGCATGTAAAACAGAGCAAGGGGAGAGAGAGAGACCTTGGGCCAATATAAGTCCATCTTCCACCCAGCAGAAACAAAGGGTGGTACTGTACTAGTGAAGTTGTTTCGGGATTGTCTGTCCATCTCATGGCCTTTGCTACTTGACTGGCCCAATAGTAAAGTTTGAAATGGGGAAGTCATAGACGACCTTTGATTTTAGGAGCCGCTAATTTGCCGTAAAATCTACGGGCTTGTCGATTCTTCCAAATAAACTGCATTATCATGGAATGTAGTCTAGTGAACCACGCCTGCAGCAGCCAAACATTTAGCATGTTAAGGGGGTAGAAAATCCAGGGTAGACCGTTCATTTTAATTAAGTTAATTCTACCCTAAAAGCGATAATGGTAACTTAGTCCACCTGTCTAGATCTTGTTGATAATCTGTACAACTGCATCCAGGTTACCTTCTCGTAGAGACTTAGGGTCCCGGGACAGGATTATCCCCAGATATTCAAGTTTCTCAGATTCCCATTGTAACCCTAAACCTTCGATCTCTCTCTTACGAGTGAGCGAGTTCATAGGGAATACAATGGTTTTCTCTAAGTTTAACTTATAGTTGGACAGTAGTCCGAACTCCTGAATCAGCAACAGAGACCTACTGATTGAGGCCCATGGGTTCGATAGATGAAGAAGTATGTCGTCGGCATATGCCGAAAGCTTGAACTCCTGCGGGCCTATGGTTATTCCTTGGATACCCGGGTCACTTTTAAGCCGTGCTAGGAGGGTTCTAGATAAATGTTGAATAATAAAGGGATAAGGAACAACCCTGCCTCGTACCTGAAGAATCAAGATGGATTTTTACAATGGACTCCTTGCATCCCAAAGGACTGAACAAGGAACTTGATCTGACTGTATATTTATAAGTTGTATTAATGGTATGGATTGTCTACAATCAATGTGTGTCTTTTCTTCTGCTCTATCTGTGCATGCACTATTAGCTTGAATGATATTTTACCAATGTCATCTTTGATTGATCCAACTGTACTAAAAGTTAAGCCTCATCTTTTGTAAGCCAATGTCCTTTCCTTGTTTATGTTTTTTCCATATCTGTTTCTTCTCCTCCTCCTCCTCCCACCTTTTATCTTCCCTTTCTCCTTTTCCCCTTATTTGCCCTTGTTCCCATTTATTATATTTTTTTATATATTTTTTACTATGTTAAGTTTCCCTTGAGGTTTTTGGCTCAAGTAAATTATAAAATCAAAATATATCTGGATTATTTGTATTATAGTTAATTTGTTCTATCTAGAACTGGTCCTTCTATAATGAATTTTAATTGCAAATAGCTTTGTCTGGGCCAAGAATTATAAAGCCTTGTTGTGGTTGACAACTATTACAAGCTAAAATTAATATGAAGTAATAATAAAATAACAAAAATAATGTAATGAATACATTTGATGGGGCTTTCCTTCATGTTAAGTTTTGTGAAATTTTACATTGTGCTCTTTATTTCACTTAATGGTTATGATACATTTTGTGTAAATGTTGCCTGTGTGTTTTTTATCCTGAACAGATTGTTTTTGATTAATTCATTTTTGCAAAGTAAGCCCTTTTTACTGCCAGCCACGTTGTTTAATTCAAATACTTGATTGTCTTAGATCGGTTTCTTCATTATTATTAATCAGTTGTTTTATGCCCTAACAGTTGGGCTTGGGTCCGTCCAGGGTCAATGCTATTCATTTGGCTAATAATCATTAAGGAGTGAACCTATAATGCTTATTTGAAGCAACAGCCAAAAAAATTACGAGAAAGAATAATGTACCGACTATTGCAATTGGCTTTTCTTTGCAAATTTCATGTAGGTTTTGCAAATCTGAAAATATGTCTTTGAACATGACTACGGGTTGCAACATGTAATGAGCCTTTTACATTTTAAATTGTGACTAGTTGCACTGTTTTTTTGAATTTTGTCACTCTTAAGGTGTATGTATTTAAGAGTTCACTAAGCACTTTGACTCCACCCCCCTGATGAAGAGGGCAATCCCTCGAAGCGCCGGGGAATTTCTGATGTCTACCAAATAAATTTTTTATATTGGAGCTCCCTGCAGTGATCGCTTTACTCTCGTTTCCTGCCATTTCATGCCATTTAAACACACAACCTCAGTTAACTGCTTTGTGCGTAAGTCTGGGCTTGGTCTGACAAGACCTTCCTGCCACAAAACTGTTTTTACTATCCTGGAGTCTGTTGCTCTCCAGGTTGTCTATAGTCCTCTTTGATCAGAGATTCCATCAGTTTCCCCACAATAGGGTGTAATTCACTGGTTGCTCCTCACCCCCAATGTTACTGGCACGTCTGCCATCTTCCAGTCCCCGAGCTTCAACAGACCCGTGTGAGCAGTTGAACAACCCAGTCAGTTGAGACAGCTCTACTGTTAATTCCTAAGTATCTTCGGATGCAACCCATTAGGTCTCAGGGCCATAGATACCTTAAGGGCTAAAAAGCCCTTTAGGACCCCTTTCACTAGTAAACAATGGTTGACTTATTTCCAGGACCCCCTTTGTGGCCATTTTGATGCCGCACTCTGGCATGGACCGCATTCCTCCTTAGTGAATACTGAGCAGAAGCAGTCATTCAGGACAGTGGCCTTTTGCCCATCCTCCTCCATCACCCTACCCCATCAACCTCCCGATACAATTCCCTCACTTTTTTTCTTTTCACTAATATCTCTAAAAATGCTTTTCTCCATTCATGACCACCTCCACAATGCACAGCTCTGTCTGCTTTCACCTCCTTACTGTTCTCTTTGCCTTCCTATTTTGAAGATATTCCTCCTTTCTGCTTCTTCCTGCTTTTCTTTATAATTTATAAAAGGCCCTCTTTTGGCCCCAACCTAGCTAAGAACCATAGTGGTCTCTCAAGCCATTTCTCTTTGTTACTGTTTTTATGCATGCCTTCAATGCCTTGAAGACAGCTCCCTTAATTGCCTTTCATCTCTTTCCTCCACCCTGCCTATGCCCTCCACCCCTGCTAACTTTTCTCTGGCATATAATGCAGCATCTGAAGCCTGGTTTCCATCGATCCATTGTTGGTCTGGAGATGGACTTGAGGGCACTGCGAAACATGCTTTAAGAAATATTAAAAACTTCGACTTTAATGGCTGGTCCAGTGATGTGGAGGGCTGAGACATCCGTGCCTTATCTCCTGCCATGCCAGTGACGTGTGTTTGTGGTGAGAGCGGGCTGCCGGGGGTCAGCCGGGGAGGGAGAGGATCATCGAACGTTCGGAGGACAGCTCTCCTCTACTGGGGAGGGGTGGGGATCGTGTCTGCCACTTGCCTGTCCCCTAGCGGTGGCTGAGGGATGGCACATCGGACACACGGATGAAAGGGGCGGTTGAGGGGGCAGAAACCCGGCATGCCACGTGCGGAAGTGTGCGTTGTTTGGCCATTGGCATCAGTGCACGGTTCCTCACTGCACTCAGGGACCGGAAAGAAAAAGCCAGAAAATATCCCAATTGGCGGGATGATGCCGGCCCCTTGCAGGTGCCACACCTGGCTAGCTGGCACCTTGTAAGAGCTAGAAAGGGAGTCCAGTGGGCAGCTGGAGTGGCCAGGCCTGGGGGCCAGTGGAAGGGGCAAGTCGGAGGATATGAAAAACAAATCAACTTTATTAACGTTCACCTATGGCGGACAATCTAAGTGGGAGCCGTGAAGGAGGTGACCTGTTCTTCCAGTGGAGAGAAAGTTCTGACATCACAGGGTGGAGTTGGGGGATATACCGCCGGGTGGTGGGAGGAGCTTAGCTTAAAGACATCCAGTCAATAACACTGTTCTAGCAGAACTGGCAGAGTGTGGATAAATGAACCACATCCACATCCCTAAGAAAATGTATCCCCAAAGAGTTGAGCTGGGGACCTTTGCGTCAGGTGAGCAGTAACCACTAACTACAGAAACCAGAAATACAGACCCTTTTCACGTATAACTGCTTGCAGCAGCCTCAAGTGAGAGGGTTGCCACAAAAACAAAACAGAGCTCCTCACTCTATTCCTCAATCCTAGTGCCTTTGAGATATTTGGGAGCCACCAGCTGCCCCCTGCCCCAGGTTATTACCTGCCTTGTCCAGGGTGGAAGATGCATCTGAGTTCCTGGTCCCTCGGTACCCTGTTGCTGCTGCCTTTGCAGGGATCTCCATCCTGGATTCCTTAACATTAGGGGGCCCTGTCTGGCGGAATCCTTATACTGCTGTGACCTACACTAGTTAAAGTACTTGCTGCATAGTAGTATTTAATCAGGCAGCCTATGATGTCATATAGGGGTGTTATGATAGTAGGAGCAGTGGCAGAGCTGGAACCTGGCTACCAGGGCTGGAAGTAAGCGGCTGGTGTAACACTGGAGGACCTCAGAACCACCCTCCCTAATGTTGTTAGTGACTAAAATTGTGCCAGAGCAGGCAGTGGCAGGGTACTGAGTTTCTGGGGTCCTCAATAGATTCCCCATCAGGGCAGACAGTGATAGAGTGGCACTGGAGATTCACAGAGTCAGAGGATTCCCGTCAACTACAGCATATCATAGCTATGGGGACTGGAGGCAAAGTGCTGGGGAGTGAGGAGTTCTGCCTCTTTTTTTTTTTTGACAGTTCCAGGTTAGGGAAGGTACTTTGGTATTTCTGAACTGGCATACCCAACCTAAAACTTGGTCAAACTTTAGTTTGTATTTTCTCCTCAATGTCTGATTCATCACAGGAGAGGTCAAATAACAAAAAATTATTTCTAGGATCGTGGATATGTTGTTCATCCACACTTATTGGCATGTCCTTTTCCCCTTTAAGGATTACCGGAAGTCTTCGTGCTAGCTCCCCCCCCCCACCCAGGTGGTATAACCCTCGGCTCCGCCCCATGACGCCAGATCTTCCTTTCCACTGGAAGATTCAGGCTGCCTCCTTCGTGCTCCCGCATTTTATAGGCCCTCCTCTCACAACCTTTGGTTATTCTGAAAATTCGTATAGATCGCATTAGCGATTGCGACTACTTATCTTTGATTATGGAAGAAGAGTCTTTCCCCAGATTTCACCAGTGTTCATGCGGCCAGAAAATGTCGCACACCGATCCCCACACTGCATGCGTCTATTGCTTGTGTGTCGACCATGACACCTTGAAGTGCGATTTTTGTCTTGCATTTCATCCCAATGTTCTCAACAACCGTCTCGCATGCCTGAAGTTGGGGAGGCTGGAAAAACTGAACACTTCGATGAAATCAAAGGAGGCTTGGTGGGCGGTTTCCATGGCCACGGGATCTGCCGAGCAACTGGAATGCATGCAAGCCTTCCAGGAGGAAGCGGCTCATGCCGGGGAATCTTCCTCTCGGAGCTTCTTCGTTCCGCTCAACCTGGGCTCCACCTTCTTGGGTTCTTTCTGAGAGTTGTGCCAGTTTCTCCCTACTAAGGGGGAGGGTCCTGTGGGCACACACTCCTCTCGGTCCCGTAAGCAGGAAAAGGACCCGGGATCATCTTCGTCTCGGCAAAGATGTTCTTGGGATCAGGAGATCTTGGTCCCAGGAACTGGCAGTCTACGACTTTGTTGAAACTGCCTCTTGACTAATTAACAGCTTATGGGCTTGCCGTCCGGCCAGTTGACCGAAGCGTCGATAGACGAGGTTGAAATAATCATTGACATGATCGACACACCGTCGCTGACTCCGGTTGACAATTCTCTCAAATCGGACTCCGGTCCTTTCTTTCCCCGACGAGGAGACCTAGCCTGCTGGGAATCCCGTTGAGGAAGTGGTCCCTGACCCTTGGAAATCACCAGTCCCGGCGGTGTCTCCCAAATGACCGAATCGGCCCGTCCAATCTCGATCGAGGTCTAGGACCCCCTCGACTGACAAGCCAAGGAAAAGCCAACAAGCGCTCAAAACATCGGTTGTCGTCCTCCTCCTTGGATGAGGAGAAGCTCCAGCAGAAACTTTGTCGGCGCTACGAGGATCTCATGTGGCAACAGCTGATTTTGTCCGGGCACAAGCTGATCCAGGCTTCTACCCCAGCCATTACTTGGCTTTCGCCTCCCAGGCCGAAGCAGACACCTTCCGAGCAAATTAAGTCGGCTCCCCTGCCAGCGGAGCCGGTGAAACCTCCGGTTCAGCCTAAACCAGTCTCTCCACCAATCGTAGTGGAACCACTGCCCAAGCAACCTGTGGGAAGGGGCTCCTTTTAAGGAAGATGGACCAGACACCGGGCTTCCCCGGTGTCTTTCAGTCACTGTCAGCCCGGACCGCCCTCGGCAGGTCAAAGGTGACCTGGGCAGTCGACCACTGTATCCGGATTCCTTGGATTCGGATGAGACCAGCCTACATTTTTATCCCGGGGATGATGTATCGCCTGGTGGGATAAAGATGGGGAAAAGTCCTTTGTCCTTTCAGGGCATTCTTCGCCTCATCTCTGAGTCTACAGGGATGTTCCTGGAACCTATCCAGAAAAAGGCGGAGTGCCCTCTCATGGACATCCTCAAGAAGGGGATACCCGACGGAGGGCCTTTCCTGTGGCAGGGGCCAACAGCTGGCCCGGCCCTAGAACATGGCCGCCCTGCCTCCTGTCCAGCTCTGTCTGCCTGCATGGCCCGCAAGTATCACGGTGCCCTATGGGGTCCTTGCAGGGCTCACAGAGCACTCTTGCCCGAGCCTGGTGACCACCTCTGTTCAGGTGTACTGGCAGTTCTGCTGACACTGACCAACCTCCCGGAAAAAGAATCCAAACTTTTGGATCATTCGGCTCATAAGGTCTATGTGGCCTCATCTTTAGGCCTTCATCAGGCAAGTTCAGCCGTCAACATGGCGCACTTCTCACATGCTCTCTTGGGGTCTTTGGATGAAGTCCTCCCACGCCTCCCCGCGGACATGCAGACCACGGTCAAGCAGGTCTGGGATCAGAGCTCGGCTGTTGCCAAGCAGCAGCTTCAGAAAGCCCTGGACAATGGGGATTCTTATGCCGCTCGATGTGGCCCGCAGTTACCTCTCATCGCGGGGCTTGGCTGAGACTCTCCTCTTTCCCGACAGATACTCAGCACAAACTAGCTGATGTGCCTTTCCTGGGCACTGACTTTTTCGACCCAGGTGTGGCTGGTCACCTTCAGCGTACTGAGCAGTCCAATGTCACCTTGGATGCTACTTCTGCTAAAGGTTCTTCGGGCATGAAACATCAGAAGAAAAAGCCTTTTCGGCACTCTTCCCCTGTGGCACAGCAACCCTCTTTTCAAGGAAGGCAGCAGCAACAGCAGCAGCAGGCTCAAGCTTGGCGCCCCCGGCTCAAGTCCAGGCCCTCCCAGGCCCGTAAAGGAGGCTGAGGTTCAGGTCCTGGATCCTCCTCCTCCAAGCCTGCTCAGTGACGGGGTGGGGGCCTTCACCCCCTCTCCCATCATGCCCGCTCTGGGTCCTCCTGTGGGGTGCCGGCTCCGCCACTTTCTTTCTGCCTGGTCCATTATCACCACGGAGAGGTGGGTTTTGGAAGTGGTGGTCAGGGACTGCATCTGGAATGGCGGCACACCCTCAAGTTGAGCCTGCATCCCTCAGAAGGAAAGAGTATCCGTCCATACTCAGTCAGCTCTCTGAGATGACATCGTTCAACTCCTCCTCAAGGGAGGCAGCAGCTCCAGTGGAGGATTCTCAGCAGACCTAGGCTTTGTCTCCAGGTACTTCCTGGTGCCCCAGCGGATGGGGACTGGAGCCCCATTCTAGATCTGCATGACCTGAATCAGTATCTCAGGTCATGCACCTTTCAAATGGTCACTCTGTCCCAGATCATACCATCTTTGGGCGAAACATGGTTCTGCTGGCTGGATCTGCAGGATGCATTCTTTCATCCCAAACTGCCCGTCTCATTGGCAGTTCCTCCGCTTCAGAGCTGAAGAGCCCCAATATGAGTTCCGAGCCATGCCGTTTGGCCTGTCATTGGCCTCACGGGTCTTCACGAAATGCATCGCAGTCATGGCAGCTCATCTCAGGCGCTGGGGGAGGTGTCAGAATCTACTCCTACCTTGACAATTGGCTCTTGCAGGTCCCACCCAGCAAGAGGTGGAGCGGTCCAGGACCTGGCCCTCCAGACCTGCTCTCAACTGTGCCTCTTGATCAACAAGGCCAAGTCATAAATCGTGCCTTCTCAGGTGATGTACATCATTTTGGGCAGAGCTCAACTCTCGTCAAACCAGGCAGCTTCCTCGGCAGACAGGCGGAGGTTCTCTCCTTGCCCAATCATTTCTGGCTGGGCAATTGCACCTGCCTGGGACTTTCTCGCCTTCTGGGTTACATGGCGGCATGCACCTCCATGGTCCATGGGGCCCGGTGGCACATGCACCCCCTTCAATGGGAGCTGGTCGCCCAGTGGACTCAACACCATGGTCATTTCGACCAGCTAATCACTGTAACCCAGAAGACGTGGGACGCTCTCAAAAGGTGGACCACCCCAGACCAGATGCAGGAAAGGATCCCGTTTGTCCACCCCGAGCCGACGGCCATCCTCACGACCAATGCCTCTCTCATGGGCTGGGGAGCCCATGAGGGACAAAAGGGCCCATGTGTTCTGGACCCCCGATACATCATCCTGTAGGAGCTCAGAGCAGTTAGACTGGCACTGTCAGCTTTCGCTCCTCAGCACTGGGGTCAAGTGGTTCAAGACCAGACGGACAATACTATGACCATGTACTACCTCAACAAATAGGGCATCACGCACTCCCGTCTGCTTTGCAGAGAGGCGCTCCACATCTGGACCCTCGTCAGCCGTCTAGGGGCAGATCTCCTAGCCATTTATGTGGCAGGAACCTCCAACCACCTGGTGGATGCTCTCAGCCGCTTAGGCAAAACATCTCACGAGTGGTCTCTCCATCCAGAGGTAGTTTACAACCTGTTCTCCCACTGGGGCAAACGGATGGTGAACCTGTTTGCCTCCAGGGAAAACACCAAGCTGAGCCGGTTTCATGCCTGCCCCCCCTCAGCAGGGCTCGCTGCAGGGGGATGGCTTCTCGAGGCCGTGGACCCAGGCCTCTCCTACGCCTTCCCTCCATTTCCCTTGATCCACAAGGTGCTCCTCAAGGTGAAGAGGGACAAGGTGAAGGTGATTCTGGTAGCCCATACTTGCTGTGCCAGTTCTGGTATCAGATCTCCTCAGCTGCAGCCCCCAGGCGGCTCCCAGTACGCCTGGACCTGATCTCTCTCTCTCAATCAGGGGAAGGTATACCATCCGGACCTTCAATCCCTGCACCTCACAGCCTGGTACCTGAGTGGCTAGAGTTCCATGCTTTGGGTCTTTCCGAGGATGTCCCCACCGTGCTGGAGGCATCCAGAAAGGAATCGACCAGGAAGTGTCATGCCTTCAAATGGAAAAGGTTTTCCATTTGCTGTCAGGGCAAGAGCCTGGACCCTCTGTCCTGTCCAGTGGCTAACATTCCGACTACCTTTGGTCCCTGTCCAGAGGGGTCTTGGTCATCAACCCTTAGGTGCACCTGGCAGCCATCTCTGCTTACCGTGCTGGGCGGTCAACCAACATTGGTGCAGGAGACAGTGGTCAGGTGCTTTTCAAAACCTGGATCACATATTCCCTCAAGTCGTGAACCTCCACCTCTGTGGGATCTACTACTGGCACTGGAAGCTCATGGGCAAGCCATTTGAACCAAGCACAAGTGTGTGCTGTCACACTTGTCGTGGAAGGCAACCTTCCTGGTGGCTGCCACACCTGCCAGAAGGACAGGGAGCTCAGGCACTTTCGGTGGACTCCCTTATCTGGTCTTCCATAGGGACAAGGTTGTCCTACGTCTCCACCCGAAATTCTTTCCGAAGGTGGTGTCAGAGTTTCACCTTAACCAGGTGTTAGCTCTGCCTGTATACTATACTAATTACACCTCGGAGGCCGAATACAGGCTCCATACCCTGGACCTCAGACAAGCCCTCTCCTATTACAAGGAGAGAATGGCGGAAATTCGAGGAGAGGTTCGCCAGCTATTTGTCACCAGTGCTGAAGCCACTTCTGGCAGACCTGCGGCAAAACAGAATACTGCAAGGTGGATTACATCTTGCATAAGTCTGTGTTATGAGTTGGCAGGCAGGGAGCCTCCCAGAGGGATGAGAGCTCATTCTACCAGCCATACTGCTGCATTGGTGTCTGCTTCCAGGGACATCCCTATCCAGGAAATCTGTTGGGCTGCTATCCAGAAGTCAGCAAACACCTTCATTACCCACTACCACATCAACCTTGAGTCACGCCAGGATGCTGGTTTTGGGGCCTCAGTTCTCCAATCCCTAGTTCCCAAGTGAGTATCCGGGGGAAGGGGTAGCCTGGGGGGTTCTCCAGTCCTTATTTCCCAAGTAGGGGGTGTGCGTCTTGCCTCCCTCCTCCCGGAGAACTGCTAGGAGTCTGCCAACAACTGTGGACGAAAAACTTATCCACGATCCTAGAAAAACAGGCTAATCACCTGTAACAGTAGTTCTAGAAGTGGTAAATGTTGTGAAGAGGAGGGGGAGGTACCTAAACCAAACAAGAGAAACACACTGGATTGGGGGCACAATACCAGTCCATTTACAGAAGAAACGGTTCTGAAAGAACTAGTAAAATTGAAGGTGGACAAAGCAATGGGGCCTGATGGGATTCACCCAAGAATTCTAAAAGAACTAAGGGTAGAACTAGTGACAACACTACTCTCTTTAACAAATCATGGCAGGATGGGGTGGTACCTAAGGAATAGAAGAGGGTGGATGCGATTCCTCTTCACAAAAGTGGGAGCAGGGCAGAGACAGAAAACTACAGACCAGTTAGTTTGACCTCAGTGGTAGGAAAATACAGGTTACTCACCTGTAACAGGAGTTCTAGGAATGGTATATGTAGTTCATCCACACTTATTGGCAGGTTCCTTGCTGCTTTAAATCTTGCGGAAGGTCTTCAAGCTGGCTCCTCCCACCCACCGGGTGGTAAAACTCTGGCTCCGCCCCATGGCGGCAGAATCTGGCCGCTGGAAGCCAGGTTGCTCAAGTCTAGGAGGTCGGTAGGGATGAACAACATATACCATTCCTGAACTCCTGTTACAGGTGAGTAACCTGTATTTCTAGGGACATGGATATGTTGTTCAATCCACACTTATTGGCAGACTCCTAGCAGTTCTCCGGGAGGAGGGAGACAAGGCGCACACCCCCAATACTTACTTGGGAAATAAGGACTGGAGAACCGAGGCCCCAAAACCAGCATCCCGGCGTGACTCAAGGTTGATGTGGTAGTGGGTAATAAAGGTATGTGCCAACTTCCAGGTAGCAGCCCTGAAGATATCCTGGATAGGGACGTCCCTGGAAGCAGCTACCGATGCAGCGGTATGGCGGGTAGAATGAGCTCTTATCCCTCTGGGAGGCTCCATGCCCGCCAACCTATAGCAGAGCTCTATGCAGGAGGTGACCCACCTGCTTATCGTCCGCTTGGCTGCAGGTCTGCCAGGTGCAGCTTCAGCGCAGGTGACAAACAGCTGGTGAACCTCTCACCGAACTTCAGCCATCCGCTCCTTATAATAAGCGAGCACTCGTCTAGGGTCCAAAGTATGGAGCCTATATTCGGCCTCCGAGGTGTGACTGGGGTAGAACACCGGCAGAGTCAACACCTGGTTAAGGTGAAACTCTGACACCACCTTCGGAAGGAATTTCGGGTGGGGGCGCAGGACAACCTTGTCCCTGTGGAAGACCAGATAAGGAGACTCGATGGAAAGCGCCTGGAGCTCTCCCATCCTTCTGGCTGACGTGATAGCCACCAAGAAGGCGGTCTTCCACGACAGGTGGGAAATATCGCACTTGTGCATCGGTTCTAATGGCTTGCCCATGAGCTTACGCTAATACCAGCAGAAGATCTCACGGAGGTGGGAGGTTCTCGGACCGGAAGGGAAATGTGGTCAAGGCCTTTGAAAAAGCGCCCGACCACCTTCTCCTGCGCCGACTACTTCCCGGCCCACGCCCGGTAACCAGAGATGGCTGCCAGGTGCTCCTTAAGGGTCGTCGACCGAAGCCCTTGCTGAGAAAGGGACCACAGACCATCCAGAATGCTTGCCAAGGGACAGGCGGAAGGGTCCAAGCCCTTCCCCTGAAACCAAATGGAGAATCTCTTCCATTTGAAGGCATAGCATTTCCTGGTCTACTCCTTACGGGACGCCTCAACGACATTGAGGACCTCGTCGGAAAGACCCAAGGCCTGGAACTTTAGCTGCTCAGGAACCAGGCCGTCAGGTGCTGGGATTGAAGGTCCGGATGAAATACCTTCCCCTGGTTGACTGAGATCAGGTCTGGGGCGGGCTGGAAGCTGCCTCGGAGCCTGAGCTGAGGCTGAGGAGATCTGGATACCAGAACTGAGGGCCAGTCTGCTGCCTAGAATCACCTGCGCCTTGTCCTCCTCGCCTTTGAGAAGCACCTTGTGGATCAAGGAAAATGGGGAAAGGCGTGAAAGAGCCGAGGTCCACGCCTCGAGAAGGCATCCCCTGCAGCAAGCCCTGCTGAGGGGCAGGCATGGAAGAGACTCAGCTTTGCATTCTCCCTGGAGGCAAACAGGTCCACCTGAGGCATGCCCCAGTGGGAGAAGAGATCTTGTACTACCTCCGGCAGGAGAGACCACTCGTGAGACGCAGCCCCTATCCGGCTTAGAGCATTGGCCAGGGTGTGGGAGGCTCCTGCCACGTGAATGGCTAGGAGATCCGCCTCCAGGCTGCACACGAGGGACCATATGCAGAGAGCTTCCTTGCATAACAGCATGGAGCGCGTCCCGCTCTGGCAGTTCAGATAGTACATGGTCGTGGTATTGTCCGTGTGGACCTGAAACCACTTGACCCCATAGAAGCGGGCGAAGGCAGTGAGAGCTAGACGGACCGCTCGGAGCTCCAGCAGGTTGATGTGGCATAGGGACTCCCGAGGGGACCAGAGGCCGTGTGCTCTGTGCTCCCCCAGATGGGTACCCCAACCCATCAGAGATGCATCAGTCGATAGAGAGACCGTCGGCTTGGGGCGGACGAACGGGATGCCCTCCTGCAGATGTGCCGGAACGGTCCACCACTGGACAGCATTCCACATCTCCTGGGTCACTGTTACGGGCTGGTCCAACGGATCGCAGCGTTGTGACCACTGGCTGGCCAGTCCCCACTGAAGGGGACGCATGTACCAATGGGCCCAATGGACCACGCTGGTGCAGGCCGCCATAGGGCCCAGGAGGCCAGGAAGTCCCGGGCAGGGCGCAATTGCCCAACCAGAAATGATTGGGCAAAGAAGGAAAGAACCTCACACTGTCCGCCGGGAGCCGAGCTCTGGCTCAAGAGAGCTGAGCTCTGGCCCGATGAAGAGTATCACCTGCTTCGCACGAGTCCACTTGGCCTCGTTGATGAGGAGGCCAATCTGAGAGCAAACCTGGAGGGCCAGATCTCTGGACCGCTCCGCCTCCACTCTGGAGGGGGCTGCAATCAGCCAGTCGTCCAGGTAGGGGTACACCCGGACCCTTTGGCGCCCAGGAATGCTGTCACCACTGCCATGCATTTGGTGAAGACCCTGGGAGCTAGGGAGAGGCCGAAGGGCATGGCCTGAATCAGTAAAGGGATCCCTCCGCTCTGAAGCGGAGGAATCTCTGATGAGACGGACGGATTGGGACGTGAAAGAACGCATCCTGGAGGTCCAAGGAACAGAACCACACGCCTCGTTCCAAGGATGGGATTATCTGAGCCAGAGTGACCATCCTGAAGGTCCGAGACCTTAGGAACCTGTTCAGGTTGTGCAGGTCGAGAATGGGGCGCCAGCCCCCGTCTGTTTGGGACCAGGAAGTACCTGGACACAAACCCGGGTCTGGAGGAGGATCCGCTACCTTCCTGATCACCTCTTTTCGAGAGGAGCAGGGCAATATCGTCTCGGCGGGACAACAGCGAGGCTGCGGACCCTGTGGCCCCCACAGGGGGGACAGCTCGAAAGGGTGGAGCCTGTTCGAACTCCAGAGGCAGGACTTTTCCTACCACCTCCAACACCCAGTGGTCCGTGGTGATAGCGGACCAGGCGGAAAGGAAGTGGTGGAGCCGTCCCCCCATGGGGGGAACCAGGGGAAGTGGCGAAGGGCTGGGCGCACCCTCAACCCGGCACTGGGCAGGCTTGGAGGAGGAACGGCCGAGGGACCCTCCTGGGCCTTTACCACCTTGCTTCCTGTTGGAGGAAGCCGCCGGCTTGGGACGCCAAGCATGAGCCTGCTGGCCCTGTTGCTGGTGCTGTTGGGCCAGTCGAGGTGCAGGGGCCGAAGGACGAAAGGACTTTACTGTAGCTGACGGCGGCCTTTGTCCCTCTGGGCGGAGGTGACCGAGTCCAGGGTGGCATTGGACTTTTCGATCCGCTGGAGGCATCCCTCCACTCCAGGGCCGAAGAGGTCAGTCCCCAAGAAGGGGACGTCTGCCAACTTCTGCTGGGTATCCACCGTGAAGGTGGATATCCTCAGCCATGTCCTGCGGCGCATGGCCACCGCGGCCACTACTGACCTGGCACAGGAATCACCTATGTCCAGAGCAGTCTGAAGCTGCTGCTTCGCCACCGCCCTACCCTGGTCCCGCACCTGGCGGACCGTGGTCTGCAGGTCGGTCGGGAGATGAGGGACAACCTCATCCAGGGAGCTCAAGAGGGCGTAGGAGAAGTGTGCCATCAGCATGACCGAGCTGGCCTGTCGGAGGCCGAGGGAGGATGCAGCGTACACCTTGTACCCGGCAAAGTCCAGCTTTTTGGACTCCTTGTCGAGGGCTTATCCACATCCCGAGTGTTACCAGAACGCCAGAAAGCGCTGTCGGTGACTAACCCCTCGGCAGAGGGGTGCTCCGAGAAACCGGGCAACGAGCCAGTAGGGACCGCGTACTTCCTGGCCATCCTGGCCAAGGGCGTAGGACAGGAAGCAGGCCGCTGCCAGAGCTCCAAGGCTGAGCCGACAATGGCCTCAGCCACCGGAAAGGCCTCCGCGTGGGAATCCCCTCGGTCCAGTATCTCCGTCAGAGGATACTTGGCCTGTTTGGACACGGGCTTGAGCTGCATACTGGTGGACTCCGAGATGAGTCGAAGCAGACCCAAGAAGGACGATGGGCTATCGTCCAATGACTGGCCCCCGGAGAACTCCAGGTCGACCTGCCTGGAGAACAGGGAGGAGTCGTCGTCGGACTCCGAAGAGTCTGCGAAGAGCTGCCTCGGCCCCGAGCCACCCTCTAGCTGCCGGAGGCGGTCGGGAGTGAGGGTGACCGACAACCTGTGGGGCAGGCCGTGACCCGGCCGAGAATCCTTGGTCGGTGCCCCAGACTCCGGTTGTGGAGGCAATCGGTGGAGCAGCTGGTCTTGGCCAAGCAACCGGCCCTGGAACGGGCAACTCGACTGGGGCGAGTGGTTGCTTCGGTCGTTCAGGTGACAGCCACTTGATGGCCGGGGTCTGGACCGGAGTTGGCTTAGACCCAGACAACAGCAACTGCTGCCACATAAGCTCCTCGTAGCGCCAATGTAATTTACGCCGAAGCCTCCCCTCATCCGAGGAAGAGGAGGAACGGTGTCGCCACTTACTTCGGTATCGAGACCGCCAACGTCGGCGGGAACGGCTTGACTGAGATGAAGTCAGAGACTGAGACCCTCAGGGGGACCGAGGGCGGGTCTGGAAGGGCGGGGACACCGCCTTCCCTCGCTCAGGCACTTTAACCGGGACTGCAGCCCCAAGGCGCAGGCAGATCCTCGTCTCCACCGGGGGAACCGGAGAAGGTGGGTTGTCAGCTTCACCAGTCGACAGCCCGTCCGACGGATCGAGAAAAATCTTGACTGCATCGGCGGGAGTCTCGGCAGGCTGGCCTGATGGGGACACCCGTGAAGCCAGCGGCCTGAGCCCAACTTCAACCAAGTCAATGGTCGGCAATCCGGGAAGGAGACCTCTCCGCTCCCATGAACGCCGACGGTGGACTTACCTTCTCGACTCCTTCTTCTTGGGCCGAGAAGAATGTCCCAAGGGGCCCTCTCCTTCGCGGAAAGGGACTGAAAAAGCTCCCTTGAACGAGCCGTGTGCGAAACTCAGAGAGAGCAGGATAAATGCCGCGCCGAGGAAGAGGAAGATGCGGCCTGGGCCTCTCATCAAGGGCGATCATCTGCTCGAGCTGCTCAGCCGAGCCAGCTGCCGCGGACACCATAACGAGCCTTTTAGATTTTTACCAGCGGGAATGCGCTCTCAGGGCGCCTCAAGCTTCAGTCGGCAGCGCGATCATCCAGGACGTTGGCCGAGAAAGAGTGGCACAACTCGCAGGCCTGCGGGTCGTGATTTAGGCCTAGGCAGTAGACACACGTGGAGTGCGGATCCGTCCTGGACATTTTCTGCCCGCAAGGGCACCTCCGAAAGCTGGGAATAGATTTGTCCATTGCAGCCATGAGGGAAGATGAAGACTGAAGTTTAGAAAACTTCAAAAC
The DNA here is from genome assembly GCA_016271365.2 of Neoceratodus forsteri. Lineage (NCBI taxonomy): Eukaryota > Metazoa > Chordata > Ceratodontiformes > Ceratodontidae > Neoceratodus > Neoceratodus forsteri. Next base: position 95,259,906 of record CM057451.1, read on the forward strand.
CAATTTCGGACGAACCGAAGGGTTAGGATCCAGTCTCCAGTCTAAAACGCAGAGTGCTAAGAAGGGAACCTGAGCTTCCAAGCGGTAAGGAAGATCTGGCGTCATGGGGCGGGCCGAGTTTTACCACCGGGTGGGGTGGGAGGAGCCAACTTGAAGACCTTCCGGCAAGATTTAAAAGCAGCAAGGAACCTGCCAATAAGTGTGGATTGAACAACATATCCATGTCCCTAGAAAAGATGGAATCACTTCTGAAGGAAAGAATTCTTGAGTACCTACAGGCCGGTGGGACACAGGACCCAAGGCGGCATGGATTCACAGTGGGAAGGTCGTGTCAGACGAATCTAATAGATTTCTTTGACTGGGTGACCAAAGTAATAGACCAGGGAGGGGCTGTGGACATGGTCTACCTAGATTTTAGCAAGGCATTTGATACAGTCCCACACAAAAGATTAATATACAAGTTAGCCAACCTTGGAGTAGGTCCCAAGGTGGTAGCCTGGATAAAAATTGCCTGGACAACAGGGCACAAAGGGTAGTAGTAAACGGAGTCCACAGTGAAGAACCTTAGTAATTATGTCTCTTCTAATGGAGTCTTGCTGTATTCTGACTATTGCAGTTAGCCCCAGCCTTTAAACTGCCCCAGAGAACAAAGGGTTAACTTTCTATGCAGAGCATAGAATGCTGAGCTCGGCTGAGGTACCTATCTGGAGCCCTTTGAAATCCAACCGTTAGATTCTTACGAGCAAAAACTCACTAACAATTCTATGTGGAAACTGTAAACTTTTTACTAGCCAACTGGCAACAAAAAGTTTTGGATCCCCAAAGGAAGACTCAAGTCAGGAAACCCAAAACCAAAATCCAATCTAAATCAGAATAAAGATAAAACAAACACCCAAACAAAAAGAAGAGGGTGTAGAAGGAGCACCCCGGAGATGCAACAATGCACCTGCCCATCCACTTCCCAAAAACAGGTTCTGAGAGGGGAGGCAGGAAGGGAGGTCAGAATACAGCAAGACTCCATTAGAAGAAACATAATCAATAACTCGAGTAATTTTTTCTTCAAACAACATGAGTCTTGCTGTATTCTGACTATTATGAACACCAAGCAATACCTCCATGGAGGAGGGACAGAACCTACTTTGGGAATAGGCTCTAAGTACTGCTGTGCTGAACCCGAGCATCACTCCTAGCCTGGATATCCAGAGAGTAATGCTTGGTAAGGTATGGACTGTTTTCCAGGTTGCTGTGACAAATTTCTAAAGAGAGGAATAGCCTTGGCAGCTGTACCTCTGGTGGAGTGAGCCCTCAGGCCTGAGGGTGGATTTTTCCTAGTTTCTCAGCAGAATTATATACAAGACACAATCCACCTGGCAATAGTTCTCTTGGTGGCAGGTTTGCCCTCCACTTCTCCACAAGTGAGGAATAGCTGGGAGGGAATCAAACCTGTGACCTTTAGTACAGCTCTATATATAGTAGCTAAAGGGCCTTTTAACATCTAAACTAGTAGCCTCCTCTCTCCTGAAGAGGAATGATCAGTGAAAGAAAACAGGAAGAGGCATAGGCTGGTTCAGGTGGAAATCTGAAACCACTTTGTGCAAGAACCTTCTATTGGTTCTAAGAACCACTTTATCCCTATGAAAGAAGACAAAATCAGGTTCCACTGACAGGGCTTGCAGTTCACTGATACGTCTGGCAGAGGTAATGGCTACTAAAAACACAGTTTTCCAAGTACTTAAGCTCTACTGAGGACATAGGCTCAAAGGGAGGTTGAATCAATTGAGCAGTGCAAACATTTAAATCCCAGGCAGGGGCAGGGTCTCTGAATGGAGGATTGGTATGAAGCAATCTTTTGAAAAAGTTACAGAACACAGGATGAGATGATAGTGAGGAAGGCTTCCCCACTGACAGAAAAGATGTCAAGTGTACTTTGAGAGTAGCTGGTCTGAGGCCTAGGACATTAAGATGGACCATATAATCCAGAACTGTAGGCAATTCAGCAGTGTCTCGAGAAATACGCTGCTTAGAAAGTACAGTTACGTAAGAACTTACCGTAACAGTAGATCTTCGAGAGAGGCTCTTGCAGTAGGTAATTACATATAGGACTGACACTGGCGGCGGCAGGACTCCAGGAAAAATTTCAGCTAGCAGTCCCTGGCAGGGACCACCCCACGATCAGGTGACCCGGCACCTACGGCGTCGGTATAAAGGGCGGTCCCGGACACCCACCTACCAGTTCTTTCCATCCACAGGCCGGAAGGTCGGGCGAGACAGAAGCAGATATTTCCCTCAGTGGAAAAAGACTGAAAAGCCTAGGGGATGGAGGCGGGGAGGTATTACCTACTGCAAGAGCCTCTCTCGAAGATCTACTGTTACGGTAAGTTCTTACGTAACTGTACTATCTTACTTCGAGAGGGCTCTTGTAGTAGGTAATTACATATAGGACAGAATCCCAAGCAGTCTGGAACAAATGAAAAGGCACCGGGAGGAGGAACTACTCCAAAAAGTAGCAAATAATCTAGCAGGTCTCAAGAAAGGAGGCCTTGCAAGACTGCTAACCCGAAGCCTGCTCTACGGCGAGAGGCAATGTCCAAACTGTAATGCTTAGAAAAGGTATGGCTGAAGTCCAAGTGGCGGCAGCACAGATGTCTGCCACAGACACGTTCTTGAAACAAGCCACAGAGGCGGCAACTCGACGAATGGAGTGACCTCTGACTTGACCCAGGAGGGTCTTGTTGTACTTGTCATAACAGAAAGTGATGCAATGGGCCAACCATTTTGATAGGCATTGCTTAGAAACAGCATTGCCTTCTCTTTTGTGAGCAAAGGAGACGAACAACTGATCAGTCTTTCTGAGATCCTTTGTCCTATCGGTGTAGTATCTCAGAATCCTGTGAACATCCATAGTGTGGAGCAGGTATTCTCCTTGATTGGAGTACTGAGTGAAGAAAGTAGGTAATTCAAGAGACTGAGTCAAGGTAGATTCTGCTACCACCTTCGGAAGAAACTTAGGATTCGTGCGAAGAGCTATTCGTTCTTTGTGAAAGATCAAATAAGGGATTTTACACATCAGGGCCTGGAGCTCGGAAATTCTGCGAGCAGAAGTAATGCCACCAAGAAGAGTGTCTTCCACGATAAAAACTTCAAGTCTGCAGAAGCCGCAGGCTCAAAGGGAGGAAGGGTAAGTTTCTCGAGGACAAAGTTTAAGTCCCAAGGCGGAGCTGGAGACAGGGGCCTGAGATGAAAGACCCCCTAAGGGAGAAATTTTGAGACCTCCAGCTAGGCAATGCCTATCATCAGAAAGGGACATGGTAGGCTGAAATATATCGACATATGGACTTTCAAAGAGGAGTGACTGAGACCCAGGTCGAAAAGATGACGCATGTACTCAAGCAGAATGGTCACAGGACAGGAAAAAGGGCTCCCGTTCCTGGGCACGGCCCAGATAAAATCTTTTCCATTTCATGGCGTAGGTGGACCTAGTGGAGGGTTTCTAGCCTCCGCAGAATCTCGACCACCTTAGGAGGCGCAAAAATGAGATTGAGCTAGGTCTGCAGGGCCATGCATGAAGTTGAAAGGATTTGAGTCCCGGATGGACCAGGGTCCCTGACCCTGGGTCAGCAATCCTGGAGATAAAGGAAGAGGAAGAGGAGGAACCTCGGAGTATTGTTGTAGAAGAGAGAACCAGATTTGCCTGGGCCAAAAAGGAGCGATCAGAATCATTCTCGCTCCTTCAAAAGCAACTTCTGCAACTGCAGTACCAGAGGAATTGGGAAAAGCATAGGACGAATCTGTCCTTCCAGCTTAGAGATAGAGTGTCGCTCCAGAAAGCGTCTCGCTCTGGAGCGAGCGAGCAAAAGATTGGAAGCTTTGCATTTTGGGAGGAGGCAAACAGGTCTATCTGAGGAGTCCCCCAAATCTGGAAGATGCTTTTTAGAACTTTTCCGTCCAATTCCCACTCATGTGGTAGAGCCGACTAGCGACTTAGTCTGTCTGCCAGGACATTGTTGACTCCCGGAACATGGATCGTCGTGAGGTGAAGGTTGTGAAGCGTTGCCCAATCCCAAACCCTCATCGCTTCCCTGCACAGTGGGTAGGACCGAGTTCCTCCCTGCTTGTTGATGTACCACACCACGCACATGTTGTCCGTTTGCACAGCTAGGTGACCGGGAAGGATATGTGTGGTGAAGGGCCTGGAGGCATACAGCACTGCTGAAGCTCGAAACACGTTGATGTGAGAACTATCTCCAACTTTGACCATAGGCCCTGGGTTTGGTGAGGACCCAAATGGGCAACCCCAACCTTACCTCCAGGCGTCCGTGGTCAAGAGTCTGATCGGGGGAGGATGAAAAGGGGACCCCCGAATGGTTCTCTCAATCCATCCCACCATTGTAAGTCTCTTACCATCAGCGAGGATCAGGACCAGATGATCTCGTGCTCTACCGATTGATCCCACTGAGATCGGAGGTCACTGAGAGATTCTCATGTGGGGCGTGTCACAGAACCGTCGGGATGGCGCCGCCATAAGCCCCAGTAGGCAGACACCGACCTACTTGGAACCCTCCTGTGTTGTGACAGGAGGAAATCTGGGACAGGAGGGAGGCCCCTGTCGGAGGCAGGAAGACCTTGCACATTGTCATGTACGAGGATTGCCCAGATGAACTGGAGCCTCTATGAAGGATCCAGGTGAGACTTAGAATGGTTGATAGTAATACCCAGGCCAGAGAAAGCCTGCTGGGTGAGGAGAGAAAGTGCAGGAGTTCCTCCTGGGCAGGGGCCAGCCAGGAGCCAGTCGTCCAGGTAGGGAAAACCTGAGCTCCCAAAGAATGCAGGTGGGCGCTACCACCGCCAGGCATTGAGTAAAGACTCAGGGGCCGAGAAAAGACCAAATGGGAGTGCCCAGATTGGTGGTGGTCCCCTGGGCATAAACCTGAGGTACTTTCGATGCGAAGGGCGAATGGGGATGTGCAGGTACGCATCCTGCATATCCAGTGCACAAAGTCATTGGCCCGGCCAAAGCAGGGGCAAGAGGGTTTGAAGGGAGAGCATCCTGAACCTCTTGCATTCCACATATAGGTTCAGGGAGCTGAGATCGAGAATGGGTCTGAGATCTCCCGTCTTCTTTGGTACGAGGAAGAAATGGGAATAGTAACCCGTCCCGTGGAGGTGAGGGGCAGGCTCTATAGACTGTTCGCCAAGGACAGCAGAAATTTCCTCCTGACCAAAGGAAGATGGTCCCTTGAGTAACAGGAGTGCAGAGGGGGTGGCGTGGAGGTTTCTGTAGAAACTCTATGGAGTGCCCCTCTGCTATGATCTGAAGCACCCATGAATCCGTCATTATCCTCTCCCAACCCGGAAGGTGGAGGGAGAACCTCCCTCCTACCAGTTCCTCTGGGGCGTCCAGAGGTGGTGGGAGAGGGATGGAGTCAGAGGTGGTGTGAGCAGCGCCGCCAGCTGGAGCACCTGTTGCTTTTGGGCGCGGGGCCTGGCAGCTGAGGGGCCCAGCGTTTAGTAGCCCGCCTTCCTGAGGTTTCGCTTGAGCCGGCTGCGTCTACGAGAAAGGATGGCGCTGGGGGATGGGGACGGTACATTGAATCAACAGATTTAAGGGCGTCCTTCTCTAAATCAGTGATGTCCTTGACATCAACTGAAAAGCACAGAACCCTGAAGGTGCTTCTTGGATGTGACTGCACCTCCAGGACCAGACCTGACACAGACCATGCCATGACACCGAGAAGACTTACGTGACATAGAAACTCAAAGCCTACTGCGTGTCCACTGCATCGTAGGGTGGGTCCTCAAAATATGACGACTGGCCAGCAGGCAGAACGGACCAGGTCAGCTAACCCTGCTTGACTTGGGAGTCAGGCAAAGAGTCAATCTTAGATTCCGCCTGGGTAAGGACAGCTACTGGTAATCCCATATGTGCTACATAATTAGGACCTAATCCCCAGTGTGGAAGGAAGCGAGATCTTCCTTCCATACTGATCCAGAAAGCGGGATTCTTTATCTGGGGAGGCGAGCTCAAGAGTTTGGGTGTGCTGACGGCCATGAGCGCGTATATCACAACCGAGAGTCTGCACGGGGGTGAGGAGTCTAAGTCTACACCCTCCGGAGCCTGGTATAGCCTGTTCGACTTCCTGGGAAGTGGGGCTAAAACCACGGATGTTGCTTCCAAATAGTGGAAACAAAGGTGGGCGTGAGGCTCGATCCAGGGTGGCACTAGATGGAGCCGTAAGGGCAAGTCCAGATGTTCAGGAGTTTAACCTGTTGAGGATCTGGCTCTAAGGAATACCACTGATGGACTTCTGGATCTTCCTGAGCAACTCCGTGAAGGAAGGATCCTCGGAGGAGACAGGAGGAGTCCTTGGCCGGGCTTGGGCGGAGGCGCGGCTCAGTCCTCTTTCTCGGAACAGCCATCGGAAGCTTCCAGGGAGTCCAAGAGAGAAGAGGAAGAAGAATCTGAAGCAGAGTAAGACTCCCTAGCTCGTCTAGGGGGAAGAACGGGTTCCTTAGGGGTAATCCCAGAACGCGTGTCCTGCCCCTCTCTGGATCCCAAGGGCAAAGCCCAGGAATCCGGAGGTGGGGAGGGAGTGTGCCGTCTGGGGCGTACGGGAGCCGGGTGTGGCACCGTCGCCGTAAGATGGCTCTCGACTTCCTTGGTGAGCTGAGCCTTGGCCTCAGCCCACCAGGAGGCAAGAGTCTCCTGAAGATCCACCGGCGGTCTAGGGGCAGCGGAGGAGGAGGAGGGGGATAGTTGTACGGAGGAAATCTGTAGGGAGAGTATCCGTAACCCGGCTGCGGGTATACCAGAGCTGGGTACTGTGGCGTCGAAGGGGTCGGCGCCCGGTACTGTGGCGCAGGATACTGCGGACCTGAGAAAACCGGCGTCGGATAGGAAGGCAGATACCCTGGCACTGGAGGAGCTGCCTGAGCAGACGGCCCAGCCGGGTACTCCACGGGCGGATCAGCCAGGATAGGCCCGTGGGGTGGAGGGCCCGATGGAAGAGGAATATCCCCCGTCGGAGGGGTCGGTGTTGGAACCGGTGTCGGCGGGGCTGGTGTTGGGGCCGGCGTCGGAGGAGCCGGCGTGCGGGCCAAGTCAGATCTGGCTCTTCAGGAAGAGGATCGGACAGCCAGGATCCACAACCTCGCCCTGGGGACGGAGGGGAAAAATCCGGGTCGAAAGCAGGGGGACTGGGGCTCCTGACAGAAGCAAAGGCTGCGGGAGCCTGGTACGACAGGCGAAGCAGGGTCTGCCGTAAGCTCGAGGGTAGCGCCAGTCAGAGGGCCGGCGGTGTGAAAACAGGGCAATATCCCAAAGCGCCAGAGGAGCGGCATCTGACTTAGAGGTCCGTTCGGAGATGGGCGGGGATGAGAGGAGGCCGGTCAGGGGACACTGCCATCGCCCGCCCAGAAGGGTCAGGCGTCTTAGTGGTCTCTCCAGCATCGTCTGAGGACCGGCGTCCGGCTTAAGGGAGGTGCCGCGCACAGTAGGCCGCAAGCCTGTGGGCGGTGCCCCGGGGCTGGAGCCTCCTTTTGCCGGAGGCACCGGGGGCAGCCTCCTCAAAAGCCTTGGAGGCTGCCGTCAGGCGATCCCCGGAGGGATGTTACCTGCCCGACTCCGGCTGGAGTCACGGAGAGAGCCTTCTCCCGGTGCCTTTCCTTGTCCCGCTTCTTGTGCCCTTCAGGGGAGGTCGACGCCTGCCGAAGTTTCTTCAACTCCTTCTCCATCGTGGACATCTTCTTTTTGAGGAGATGGGCTTCGAGGGACTACTGGCGTCGTCTGCGGGTGGCCGCGTTGAAACGAAGGCAATGCGGATACTTCTCAACCGCATGGTCGGGGCCTAAGCAGAAAAAGGCAGAGGGAGTGACCCATCTTTGTGAGGCAGTTGGGAGCTGCACGAGTCGCATTTATTCTTTGAAGGGGACGACATATACCGACGTTCACCTGATGATAGACGTATAAAATACAATACTGAAAACTTTTTCGGAAAAACCAATGAAGTAACAGGACTGAGCGATATGAACTTAACCGTGAGGCGCTGCACAAGCTGACAGCGGGAAAGAACTGACAGGCGGGCGTCCAGGACTGCCCCTTTATACCGACGTCATGTGACGCCGGTCACCTGACGTAGGGGCGGTCCCCACCAGGGACTGCTAGCTAGAAATTTTTCCGTAGGGTCCTGCTGCTGGCTGGCGTCAGTCCTATATGTATACCTACTGTAGAGCCTCTCAAAGTAAGACTACCTAATGCTGAATCTCTTCCATTTGGAGTTATAGGTCTTTCTAGTGGCGGGCTTCGAGAGGCTTTGAGGATGTCCAGAACCCCCTGAGACAGATGCAAATCTGCATACTCTAACTCTTCAAGAGTCATGCCTTGAGATTGAGAGACTGAAGACTGGGGTACCAAATCCTCCCCTGAGAGGAGGTTACCAGGTTGTAATTCCTGGGAAGAGACAGGGGAAGATGGACTGCTAGGGACAGTAACAGGGGGTACCAAGGCTGTCTGGCCCAATCTGGAGCAATCAGAATCACTTTGCAAGGTTGTGACTTTATCTTGACTAAAACTTTGAACAGCAGAGGAAAGGGAGGGAAAGCATACAAAAATTGTCCTTCCCAGTTCAGAATCAGAGCATCCGGAGGGACTGAGCCCAAGACTGGGGGGGTCTTTAACAAAAGAGAGGAAGTTGGTGATTGTCTGGGGCTGCAGATCTATCTCTGGAGTGCCCCACCTTGAAAAAATCACCTTCAAGTCCAGAGGGTCCAGGGACCATTCGTGATGACTGTGAAATCCTGCTCAGTGCATCTGCTAGCATGTTGTCCTTCCCCGGAAGGTGGACTGCTATCAGAGAGGTTTGCAGGGAATAAGCCAGGGACCACAACTTCATGGCTTCTGTGCACAAGGCCATGGACGCGTGTCTCCCTGCTTGCTGATGTACCACATGGTGGCGGTGTTGTCTGTTCTTACTTGAACCACCTTGTTCTGCACTGACTGAGAGAAATCTTGCAGTGCCAGAAAAATGACCCTGAGTTCCAGAAGACTGATATGGAGAAAAGATTCCTGAGGGACCACAGCCCCTGGGCAGTGAGGGCCCCAGATGAGCTCCCAGCCCAGGAGGGAAGCATCTGTGGTAAAGATCACTGAATGAGACTGAGTGGCAAATGGGACCCCTTGCCTTAAATTATCCTGATCCTGCCACCACTGAGGGGCTTGGATCAGGGTCTGGGTCACTGGGATCAGTTTGGTAAGGGAATCCTTCTTTTGGGACCAAAAGGCCCTCAGATGGAACTGAATGTCCCTCATCTGGAATCTTGCCCCTTGAACCACTGCTGTAGAGGCTGCCATGTGGCCCAAGAGCTGGAGGAAATGCCTTGCTGGTCGAGACACCTGAAGGCTGAAGGAAGAAGCCAGTTCTATAAGAACTCTTGCCCTTTCCAGGGGAAGAAAGGCTCTTGCGTTGACAGTATCCAGCTCTGCCCCTATAAAGGTAAGGAGCTGCACTGGCTCGAGAACTGACTTGGGAAGGTTGAGAAGAAATCCTAGAGAAGTAAGCACTTGCTGGGTCACTTGCAGGTCTGACTTGACTTGGTCTGGGGACTGGCCCACTATGAGCCAGTCGTCCAGATATGGAAAAATGGAAATCTTTTGCCTCCTTAGAAAGGCAACTACTACTGCCAGGCACTTTGTGAAGACCCTTGGGGCTGAAGTTAGGCCAAAGGGCATTGCTCTGAACTAATAGTGGCCTGAGGGCAACTCGAACCTGAGGTACTTTCTGTGGGAGCAGCTGATGGGAATGTGAAAATAGGCATCTTTGAGGTCCAGGGAGGCTAGCCAGTCCCCTGGCCTTACAGAGGGAAGGATTATTCCCAGAGTTAACATCTTGAACTTTGGTTTTAAAAGATGTTTGTTTAGGTATCTTAGGTCTAGGATGGGTCGCCACCCCTGTCTTTTGGGGTAAGAAGTACCTGGAGTACAGACCTTTGCCCCAGTGTAGGGTAGGTACTCTCTCATGGCTCTTAAAGCAGCAGAGATGAAACCTCTGCCTCTAGGGCTAGGGTTTCTGGGAGACCTGCAGGTGGAAAAGATCTGGCTCTCATCTTTGAAATTTTTGAAGCTGAGAACCAGTCCGTGGCTACTACTTCCAGGACCCACTTGTCTGATGTAACAGACAGCCAGTCCTGGAGCAGTAAGTCAGCCTGCCCTCTACTGGACTAGGAGAGTCGGCCGGGCAGGCCGATCAGGGTGTCTGCTTGGCAGGGGCCTTAGGCTGAGGAGTGGATGCAGCCCTGCTCATCCCCTTCTGCCTCTCCCTCTGAAGAACCCCCTCTGTGAAAAGGAAGAAGAGGCCTGTGGCTGGTAGAAAGGCCTATGAAAAGGCCTGCCCCTGCCTCAAGACTGCTGCCTTTGAGGAGTTCCCTGCCTCTCTTTGGCCTGAGCACTCCTGTAAGTGGTCCTGTACTCATCCATTTTGTTCAAGTAATTCTCTGTCTGCTCCCCAAACAGAGAATTACCCACTACAGGAAAATCCACGGCCTTGGCCTGGGTATCCTGCGAAAGGCTAGTACATCTGAGCCAAGCCATTCTCCGAAGAGCCACAGATGTAGCCATTACTCTTGATGACACATCACTGGAGTCCACAGCAGCATGAAACTGAACTTTTGATGCCTCAATCCTATCTGCAGCCACCTCCTCCAGCTCCTTGGCTAGCTGGGGGGAGGCCTGTTTAGCCAATGCCAGTACAGTCTCCCACCTGGACTTCTGGTACCTGGCTGTATAGGCCATATAATTTGCCTGCCTGAGTCCCAGGGAAGATGCCATGTACTGTTTTTTTGCCATGGTATCAATCTTCCTGGAGTCTTTATCTGGGGGGTGTGAAGCCAAGGGAATGTCTGCCTTGTCACAGGCAGCAGCCTGCACTACCCCAATATGGCTGCATTGCTGGTATAAAAACTCTGTATCTGAGCCTGATAGTGTGTACCTCCTGTCCATCCTTCTGTCAACGGGGTACAGAATTGGGAGACTTCAGAATTTTTTTGTGCATGTTTCCCAAAGGATTTGTGCAAGGGAATAGACAGTCTCCTGGACTCTAGGATGACCATCATTTCCCATAATCAGGCTCCTCCTGATCCTCCATTGCCTCCTCCATAGGAAGCTGGAGGGTTTCAGCCACTTTTCTGTAAAACAAAAATGGGAAGGGAACTCAGAAAGCCTAGGAAGGGATATACCAGAAGGTCTGTCTGGGGAGATGTCCGGTTCCATATGCACACCCAGACTTTTATCATCATCACCATCATCTTCAAACTCACTCTCCACACAAACTCCGGTTAATAAAAATCTTCAGGGGTATGATCTTGAACGGAGGAACCAACGAACCGAACCCCTGCGAAAAGGTGCCAGATCGGTTGGAACCAGGCGAAGCGATTCCACAATTTGAATCGCTCTGGCTATTTCCTCAGCGGTCGGAACATGAACCTCTGGATCTGAACCAGTCAATTTTTCTTTGCGTTTCCTTTTTGTAGGAACCGACCCCTCAGGATCGGCTCTCCTCTTGCCCAAAGAAGTATCGCCTTGGTCAGAGTGCACTCCTTCTGGTTCAGTCGGAATCAAACCGGGCTGGCCACCTGGGTCAGTGGACTTCTCCTCCTTTTCCCTCAGTCTACCTAGTCTCTTTTCAAGGGTAGATTTGGGAAAATTTTTACAAATTTGGCAGTCTGAATCGAGGTGTTCAAACCCCAGACAATAAACACAGGTGGTGTGGGGGTCAGCCTTAGCAAAGACCTCCCCACACTCACTGCAGTATTGAAACCCAGTGGGCCGTTTTTTTCTTAGGTTTCTCAGACATGGCCAACCTAACCAAACTTACCCTTTTTATGGCAACCGCCAGGCAAGACTCCCTTATCAGTTCCTTAACTGTGTCATCAGGTGTTGAAAAAATGTTCAAAACACGTTTTTTTGTTTTGTTTTTAGAACCGATAAGAACCGGTAACCACACTCTGAAGTAAAACACAAGGATTCAACACAGATGATCAGTTCAGCCGAACCGATCTAACACTTTACAATTTCCACACAGAAAAACAGACCGAAAACCTATCTAGTACTCACGGCACCACAGACAGAGACTGAACCGACTATGCGAAATAAATTGGTAAAACAAACAACAACAAGACTTTAACCAACTTTCGAACGAGGCTGAAGGAGAAATCTCCAGAGCGACTGTTCAGTGAGGTGGAGTAAAGAATCTGACAGTTGGATTTCAAAGGGCTCCAGACAGAGACCTCAACCAAGCTCAAGCTCAGCATTCTATGCTCTGCATAGAAAGTTAACCCTTTGTTCTCCAGGGCAGTTTAAATGCTGGGGCTAACTGCAATAGTCAGAATACAGCAAGACTTCATGTTGTTTGAAAGGAGGGTTACTAGCAGGGTACCGCAGGGTTCAGTAGTGGGACCGGTCCTTTTTAATGTCTTTATAAGTGACATTGCAGAGAAACTGGAAGGAAAAGTATGTCTCTTTGCAGATGACACAAAGATCTGCAACAGGGTTGATACACAAGATGGAATGGAATGGATGAGAAGGGACTTGGCAAGGTTGGAGGAATGGTCAGATGTATGGCAGCTTAGATCCAATGCAAAGAAGTGCAAGGTAATGCACCTGGGAAATAAAAACCCAGAGGAAGAGTACACAATGGGGTGAGATACTGACAACAAAAATGGAAAGGGACCTGGGGGTAATTATATCAGATGACCTAAAGATGGACAAGCAATGTGAGAAAGCGGTAAAGAAGACTGGGGGGATACTGGGATGCATAGGGAGAGGCATCAACAGTAGAAAACAGGAAGCTGCTATCCCTCTGTACAGACAGTTGGTGAGATCCCATCTGAGTACTGTGTGCAGTTCTGAAATCCCATCTCCATAAAGACATAGACAGAGTGGAGGCTGTCAGAGGAGGGCAACCAAAATGGTGCAGGGTCTGCACCAGAAGACATACAAAGAGAGACTAAAGGAGCTTAATATGTATACCCTTGAAGAAAGAAGGAGAGGGGACATGATAGAAACTTTCAAGTATCTCAAGGGAATCAAAAAAGTCCAAGAGGGTAGTATCTTTCAGAAAAAGAGATGTGCAAGAACAAGGGGGCACAATTTGAAGATGAGGGGGACGCTCAGAGGTAATGTGAGGAAGTATTTTTTCACAGAGAGGATTGTGGATGCATGGAACAGCCTGGAGGTCGTGGAGTCAAGAACAGTGGGGGACTTCAAGAATGCATGGGACAGGCATAAGGCAGTCCTAGTGGGGGGTAGGAGGAAGTAGGCTGTTGGTTAACTAGGATCTGCAGCTTATCCATCAAGTAGGAAAATGGCAGACTAGGCAGGCCAAGTAGTCCTTATCTGCCGTCAAATTCTATGTTTCTATCCATACTGACCCTCGACCTTCCCGGCTGCGGATGCACAAACCTGCTTCCAGCGGGCTAAGATCTGGTGTCATGGAACGGGCCGAGGGTTATACAACCGGGAGGGTGGAGGAGCTAGCCTGAAGACTTCCGGCAATCCTTAAAGGAAAGGGACATGCCAATGAGTCTGGATGAACAACATATCCATGATCCTAGAAAAACAGGTTACTCAGCTGCAACAGTAGTTCTAGAAGTGGTAAGCGTTGTGAAGAGGAGAGGAGGTACCTAAACCAAACAAAGTAACACTCTGGATACCCGGTGGGGGAGTTAGGCGATACCAGTCCATTCAGAGAAGAAAGGGTTCTGAAAGAACTAGTAAAATTGAAGGTGGACAAAGCAATGGGGCCTGATGGATTCACCCAAAATTCTAAACGAACTAAGGGTAGAACTAGTGACAACACTGACTACTCTCTTTAACAAATCATGGGAGGATGGGGTGGTACCTGAGGACTGGTGGAGGGTGGATGCAATTCCTCTTCACAAAAGTGGGAGCAGGGCAGAGGCAGAAAACTACAGACCAGTTAGTTTGACCTCAGTGGTAGGGAAAATGATGGAATCACTTCTGAAGGAAAGAATTCTTGAGTACCTAGAAGCCGGTGGGGCACAGGACCCAAGGCAGCTTGGATTCGCAGTGGGAAGGTCGTGTCAGACGAATCTAATAGATTTCTTTGACTGGGTGACCAAAGTAGTAGATCAGGGAGGGGCTGTGGACATAGTCTACCTAGATTTTAGCAAGGCATTTGATACAGTCCCACACAAAAGATTAATATACAAGTTAGCCAACCTTGGAGTGGGTCCCAAGGTGGTAGCCTGGATAAAAAATTGCCTGGACAACAGGACGCAAAGGGTAGTAGTAAACGGAGTCCACAGTGAAGACTTCCAGCGATCCTTAAAGGGGAAAGGGACATGCCAATGAGTTGGATGAACAACATATACCACTCCTAGAACTACTGTTACAGGTGAGTAACCTGTTTTTTTCTTGAACTGAACTTGCAAACTGCGTCATTTTTTTGCCTTGGTTTTCTGTGGTTTCACTAAATCGTATCTTCAAGCATGTCAATCTCTTTGCACCTTTCTTGTTCAACTGTATGTATTATATATGGTATCTACAGTTGAAACAGTTTCGAATTTCTAAATTCTGCATTTGTTTTAGTTGTAGCATTTATCATCAGTTCTCTTCTGTCTGAATGTCAATAAAATATTACAAAATCCCTGTTACCTATAGTTTCAACGACAGTGAAATGTTTATTTGCACTCTTTTACCACCAGAAAAGGCACGCTTAATTTGTGATAGCTTGTTTCAGGGGTCTCTGAAGGGTGGTCTACATAGACCTGTTTTACTGACAGAATGCTGTCCATAACACTGAGGAAATTCCCCGTCTCTTCTTCAGTAAGTGCCATGAGATCTATAACATCCACCTAAGAGTGACCAGAGATAAGCAGAAGGGACCTCGGTTTAATGTCCCCAGAGCAAGCATGATACCTAAGCAACTGACACCGATATGTTGCTCTTGAACCTACTACACAACTATTTAATTCCATTTGAAGTAGAATATTTTTTAATTCATGTTTATATTTTCTTTCTTTGTACTGTATGTACCACATTTGTTTAAATGAAGTACAGTTTAAAAAATCATGTTTATTCATTTACTGCATGCACACCACATAATAAAACCTGGTTTGGCGATAAAACCAGTGCATAGCGTAATATAACAGTACTATATTTTACTAGTGTCCCAAAGAAATAAAGATGGTTCCTATTGCAAAAGAACTCTAGACTTGGTACTGAAATTGCTTGTTAATGTCTCATATCATGTAGTTTGCTCTAAATAATGTCACCTTTCTTGACATAGACATCCAGTTCCCAAGACAAAAGAAGCCTTACAAAAAGATTTGATATAATGACTCACAGAACTGCCCTGAGAGAGCCAAAGACAAACATTCCCTTCATCAAAAAGTGATGGCTCTCAACCAGCAGAGGCAGTTAGTGCACATAAGAACAGGAAAGGGATGAAACATTCAATCCCTAATATCACTTCAGCAAACAGTTGCAGTAAACACCAACAAACACAAAATAGTATATTAACCAGGCAGTGGTAGTTATACAATGTGCATAGTTAGCTATTAAGAATATCAAACCTTTTGCATGAAATGTAGACTTACCATACAAGTTTGCTCTGCAAGTTTGTATTTGAGACAATGCTCTGCGGAGGAATTCCAACAATATAGGCATGTATTACCATGTAGCCAGACACAGGCTTAGCATACCAGTTTGCTCTGCAAGTTCATGTATGAGACAGTGCTCTGTATGGGGCATGCCAACAATATAGGCATGTACTACCGTGTAGCCAGATATGGGCGTAGATACAAGTTTGCTCTGCAAGTTCATATCTGAGACAGTGCTCTGTATGGGTATGCCAACAATACAGGTATGTACTACCATGTAGCCAGACAGTCGCTGCGCTGACTAAAAGCCAATTAACAAATAAACTATAACATTTTTAGAATGTTTGCAATCTCATATTGGCACATCCATGCCCACAGTTAAAGGCCTCCTTGTGGATTCCTGCAATACTACAGATCAAAGAGTAAAGTTTGCAGTTTAAAACTATAGGGCCGAGAAGCTAAAATGAAAATTACGTACCTACCGTAATTCTTGATCTTCTTGGACGAGTCTCCACCACTCATTCACACTATTGGGATCTGCGCCCGGAGGCACTAGGACCCATGGGAGCAAACTTTTGCTGGAGGTGCGACACCAGAGATGGCGCCATGCAGCAGTAGCTCGCCGCAAATGACTATCCCGCGCCAACCTCCAACTGCCCCAGTACCTTTTTACCAAGGAGGCAGCGCAACTAACGTAAAGAGTAACCTAACCTTAAGACCGGACATAAGATAGTCCGGGCGACCCGTGTAAGAAGGGTCAACAAAGAAGTCTTCACGGCCTAAAGATTTGAGGGAGTGAAGACCAACACAGCGGTGAGCTCGGGGGATGGAGGGTGGGCGTGTGAATGAGTGGTGGAGACTCATCCAAGAAGATCAAGAATTACGTAGGTATGTAATTTTCATATCTTCCTGGACATAAGTCTCCACCACTCATTCACACTATTGGGAGAGTACCGAGCTAATAATCCCCCGAGAGGGCGGCAGGAAGACCAAGAGCTCACGTTTCTAGGACAGAAGTCCATTAAGGATAGTTCTGCCGAAGGTGGAATGTCGCCTAGCATGAACATCCAGTGCATAATGTAGCGGGTATGCACGAGCTCCAGGTGGCGGCACTGCAGATGTCTGCAATCGGCACATTGCGACTTCCGCTAGGATGCTACACCGCCTGGTAGGAGCGAGCGAAACCCACTCTTCCAATTCTAACTCTGTGCCATGAATAGCAATGTCGGAAGACATGCCACTAGCCACGATGAGATGCATCTGATAGCGACAGGTTGACCCAGCCGGGTCTCGCTGAAGGAAACAAACAGTTGTTGGGCTTTGCGAAAATCCTTGGTTCTATCTAGATAGAAACGCAAGGCTCTCTTAACATCCAAGGAATGAAGAGATCGTTCCCCTTCATTTTGGAAGTCCGCAAAGTAAGAGGGAAGGACCAAAGGTTGGTTTAGATGGAATTCCGACACAACCTTGGGAAGAAATTTAGGATGAGTGCGAAGAACTACTTTGTCCTTATGGAACACAGTATACGGAGGATCCGTAACCAGGGCATGTATCTCAGAGACCCTGCGGGCTGAGGTAATGGCCACTAGGAAGGCCGTCTTCCAGGTGAGAAATTTTAGCTCACAGGTAGCCAGAGGTTCGAAAGGTTTCCAAGTGAGCATGTCTAGCACAAGGTTAATGTCCCAGAGCTGCAAACTGGACGCCTTATAGGGGGTCTGGTATGGTGAATTCCCTTTAAGAAATCTCTTAACTATAGGTAACTGAGCCAGAGACAAAGAAGAAACCGCTCATGATACGCTGAAATGGCACCAAGGTGAACTTTGACTGTAGAGTACTGAAGACCTGAATTTGAGAGGTTCAAAGGTACTCAAAACCTTGTCTGGTGGACAGGAAAAGGGATTCCAAGAGGACTTTGCACACCAGAGCAGAAGCTTCCACTTAGGCAGTGTAAGTTTTCAGAGTAGCTGGCTGAGCAGCCAGAAGAATGTCTGAAACTCTTTGAGAGACATTGAACCGGTTCACTTCTACCTCTTCAGGAGCCAAGCGTGAAGGTGAAGCGATCTCAGGTTGGGATGGACCACGGACCCTGAGTCAACAGGTTCATCTGCAGGGGAGTGGTCTCGAGGGGCTGCCAACATATTGATGAGTAGTGGAAACCATAGGTTGTCGAGGCCAAGAGGAGCAATGAGAATCATCTTGGTCCCTGGGACTCGAATTTGAGAAGTACTCTCTGAATTAGAGGAAGAGGCGGAAAAGCGTAAGAAGCGCTTTGTCCACCGCTGAGGCGAACGCATCCTGACAGAAAATGCCAGGCCCTGGATTTCTGGAGCAGAAGAGAGGCAGTTTTGCATTGAGTGGGGATGCAAAAGGTCCAGGTCTGGAGTTCCCCACTCTTGAATAGTGATTGAACTATGGTTGGGTCAAGAGACCACTCGTGAGGATCTGCCTCTGTTCTGCTGAGACAGTCCAGCCAAGTCGTTTTGTACACCTGGCAGGTAGACCGCTTGAATTAGAGATTTGTGTTCCAAGCACCATTCCCACCTCATCACGCTTCTCTGCATAAGGGGTAGAGTGAGCACCGCCCTGCTTGTTGATGTAATACATCACAGCTTTGTTGGCCGTTTGAAGGAGAATGTTCTTGTGACAGAGGATGTCCTTCAAAGCCGGACCGCATAAAGGGCGCTCATCTCTAGGACATTTATGTGAAGCTGGGCCTCGAGTTGAGTCCATACACCTTGAGTGTGGAGAGAGCGACAATGAGCTCCCCATCCCGTTAGCGATGCGTCTGTGGTGATGGAGATTTGATGATCCAGAGGAGCAAAGGGAAATCCTTCCAGGAGATTGCTCTCTTGAGACCACCATGAGAGACCTCTGTAAGGGTTCTGTCACCTTGATGGGATAAGACTGTGGGTGAGTGGTTGGGGACCACTGAGCACTGAGCATCCATTGGGTGGTTCTCATGTGTAGCGAGCTAGGGGTACAGTGAACACTGAGGATGCCATGAGGCCTAACATACGTTGCATTGAGAGAGCTGTAACTGATCTGTTCTCCCCAATGTAACGGGCCATCTGAAGGATATCGAGCCTTCTGTCCTCTGGAAGGAAAGCCTTCGCGGAAGAGGTGTCCAGCAGAGTGCCTATGAAAAGGAGTCTCTGGGAGGGCTGCAACTGTGACTTCTTTAGATTCAGCAGAACTCCCATGGACGTAAGAAGGCGAGAGGCCGTCTGAACGGCTTCCAGGGTCCCCTGTCTGGAAGGGCTTGCTAGGAGCCAGTCGTCCAGGTAGGGAAACACCGATTCCGAGCTTCCTGAGATGTGCAGCAGAACTGCACAACACTTTGTAAAGACTCATGGGCGCAGAGA
The DNA here is from genome assembly GCA_016271365.2 of Neoceratodus forsteri. NCBI lineage: Eukaryota > Metazoa > Chordata > Ceratodontiformes > Ceratodontidae > Neoceratodus > Neoceratodus forsteri. The sequence continues at coordinate 95,278,880 of CM057451.1, forward strand.
GATAGCCCAAAGGCAGGACTCTGAACTGATAGTGTTGACCAGAGCCACAAACCTCAGGAATTTGTGATGCCTCGGGTGAATAGGAATGTGCTGGTAAGCGTCCTGCATGTCCAGGGAGGCTAGCCAGTTGTGTTGATGAAGCAAAGGTAACAGGGTTCCTAGAGAAATCATTTTGAATTTCTCCCTGGGAAGAAATTTGTTTAGCTTTCTGAGGTCTAGAATGGGGCGCATACCCCCAGACTTCTTTGGAACCAGAAAGTAGTGGGAGTAGAACCCTGTGTTTCGCTGATGCAGAGGCACCAGTTCTACTGCCCTGTTGTTCAGAACGCCCTGGATCTCAGCGGCGAGAAGGTCTGACTGAAGGATTGACAGCCTGGGTTGTCGTCTGGGAGGACGATTCGGAGGGGTCTCCAGAAAATTGAGAGAATACCCTCGCGAATTATCCGAAGGACCCATTTGTCTGAGGTTATGGACTTCCACTGGTTGTAGAAGTGCATCAGGACGACCTCCACGGAGAGGAAAGTCCACCTCGGGCAGTGGAGATGGAACTTGGGCCGGCAACTCATAAGGTAGCACTGGGCGCTTTGGGCCCTTGCGCTTTCTGCTTCGTCTTCTTTTGAGGTTGGGCAGGTTGGTTCTTATGGAAACTTCCTCTGCTCCTGCCTCGAAAGGACTGACGATTATGAAACTGACGTTTACCGACATGCCCTCGAGAGGGGGTAGGAGGGGGTCGAGCCAGCTTAATGGCCGACCTAGTCTTCTGAGTAGCCTCTAGAGCTTGCTCTACCTGAGGACCAAAAAGATACAAGCCGTCAAAGGGCAACGCCATCACCTGCTGCTGTGCATCATTCGTGAAGCCCGAAGTACGCAGCCAGGAGTGACGGCGAGTACAAATACCAGCGGCTGCTGAACGAGAAGCAGTGTCGAAAGCATCCATGGCTGCTTTGACCTGTTGGTTATTAGATTCAATACCTCTGGTAATGGTCAGAAGAAGCTCTGGCTTAGAGTCCAAGTCCGGAAGAGCTTCAACCATTTGTTTGATAGAGTGCCACAGGATATACTCATACTGAGAAAAATAGCCCTGGTAACTGGCAATACGCATACTTAGAGTGGACGCAGCAAAGACTCTCTTACCTAATGTATCAATCTTACGAGACTCTTTGTTAATAGGTCAAGCTGTAGTAGCTTGAGGAAGAACGACTTTATCATTCTCTGCCAGGACTACAATAGGATCCGCAAAGGCTTGAGATGCCAAAATGGGACGATCCTTGGGGGCAGAATATTTCCTATCAATGGATTTAACCACCGAAGGGGTAAGAGCAGGATTATTCCATACCATTTGAGACAGCGTCTCGAAGGAAGGCTGAATCGGAGGAGTCAAATCCGTAGGGATCTCCGAAGCATGAAGATATTGGAGTCTTAACTGCTTCCCAGGATCGATGTCTGTAGTCTGGAGAGAAAGAGTGGAGCTCAGGTTCTTCAACAGAGACTTAAAGGACAGGTCCTCGACCACAGGCTCTGTAGCAGTGAAAGATCCTGCTTCATCCACTTCATCACCCAACCGAAGGTCTGGGTCAGGCTCAACGTCATCTCCTGATAGTCCAGGGAGGACTGTTTGGACAGGAAAGGAGTGAAATACAGGAGAGGAAGGAAGAATTGAGAGGAAGAGGAGTCTCGAGAGCTCCGCGCGCCGAGGAGGCAAGCGGGACCAAAATGGCGCCGAAGAACAGCGCTGGCGCCGAGGAGGCGCAAAAAGCCACCGGCACCGTGGGCCGGGCCGAGAGGCTACGGAGCGAGACGGCGCCCGAGAAGCCCACGCACGTGGATGGCACGAAGGCACCTGGCGCCGCAGAAGGCCAGCTCTTGCGACGCGCGGGGCGCCGACAAGCCCACAACGCCGAAAAAGGCACCGACAAGCCCGCGATGCCGAAAAAGGCACCGACAAGCCCGCGACGCCCGCGGACGGCGCCAAAGGTGCCAAAGCATCCCAGGACCCTGAAAACATGGTTAGAAGGGAAAATAGCAGGAGATAAGGGGCATCGGTGTGGCCCCTCGCCGCAGCCATGTGAGGGGAAACACCTAAGCGCGAGTCGTCGGCACGAAGAAGGTGCCTGCGCCAGGAAAGTCAACACGCCCTACCTGGTCGCCCGACAAGCCCGAAGGTCCCCGGGCAACCGAGCCAGGTAGCAGAACCAACCTCCGAGCCCACTGCTCCATAAGAGCGGCCCACTGATGAAACTGCTCATCTGAAGACCTACCTATAGGCGGGGTAGGACTCCGATGCCGAAGACGGCGGCTACCGGAAGCAGAAGTTGGCAACTCCGAAGGAGGAGACCGGCAACTAGCCATGATAACAGAGCGTCGACGCGCAGACATATCAGAGGGCGACCTCGAGTGATGCCTTCTCTTTTTAGACCTGAGGCGAAGAAGAGCTCGAGGCGAATGGTGCCGAGAATCACGACCGTTGTTTTATGCCTCTGGGGACTACCATCCCCCGGGCATTGGACTGACCATTGTCGGACCCTTCGGGAGAAGGAGGCGGACGGACCCAGCCCGACTGACTGAACAGCTTTCACTGACGCTCTCCCTACCGTCACCTGACCTGCTCATGGTCGACTCAGTCAAGTAGGCTGAGACTTCTTTATTGTTATATTAAAATAGAATAAACTTAAGCGATACTATATCGAGATAATACTACAAAAAATAAACTGAAAACTATGTTGCTAGTTTGAAGTTTGACTCCCGACAAGCGGCGTCGTTACTGAAGCGCACTCGACGGGCGGGAAAAAAAACTGAGGCGGTTGGAGGTCGGCCTTGAGATAGTCGTGCCGCAGGAGCTACTGCTCGTGGCGCTGTGCCTCATGAGCGCCATCTCTGGTGTCGACCCTCCAGCAAAAGTTTGCTCTCGATGGGTCCTAGTGCCTCCGGCGCAGATCCCAATAGTGTGAATGAGTGGTGGAGACTTATGTCCAGGAAGATCAACTGAACTATCCAAGTTTATTGATCATGTGCTGTTACAGCAATTAATGTTCCATCAATCCCAAAGCAGAATATGATCAGCAATGTAGAGTATTGGATGATATCTTTAAAGGAAAACACGGAAGAGACACAACTTTCCTCAGACACTACATAAACTCTCAATTAGTGCTTTCAGAAAGTAAATACAGGTTACTCACCTGTAACAGGAGTTCTAGGAATGGTATATGTTGTTCATCCACACTCATTGGCAGGTATCCTTGCCGCTTTAAATCTTGCGGAAGGTCTTCAAGCTTGCTCCTCCCACCCACCGGGTGGTATAACTCTCAGCTCCGCCCCATGGCGTAGATCTGGCCGCTGGAAGCTCAGGTTGTCGCGTTGAAGCCGAGGAGTCGGTGGGTCGTGTGGATGAACAACATATACCATTCCTGAACTCCTGTTACAGGTGAGTAACCTGTAGCTTCTAGGGACATGGATATGTTGTTCATCCACACTCATTGGCAGACTCCTAGCAGTTCTCCGGGAGGAGGGAGGCAAGGCGCACACCCCATATACTTACTTGGGAAGAGAGACTGGAGAACCAGGCCCCAAAACCAGCATCCCGGCGTGACTCAAGGTCGATGTGGTAGTGGCAAGATTCTTTGTTTATAGGACAGACTGTGGATTCCTGAGGGAGGACAGCCTTATAATTCTCTGCCAGGACCACTATGGCATCAGCAAAGGCTTGTGAGGCCAAGATGAGACGATCCTTGGGAGGGGAATATTTCCTATCTATGGACTTGGCTACAGAGGGAGTAAGAGCCAGATTCTTCCACACCATCTGGGAAAGAGTCTCGAAGAGGGCTGTACCAGAAGGGTTAAATCCATGGGGATTTCGGAACATGTAAGTACTGAGATGCAGAAACTTCCCAGGATTGATTTCATGGTCAGGACAGAAAGAGTAGAATTTAAATTCTTGAGCAGAGACTTAAAGGAAAGGTCTTCCACCACAGGCTCTGCAGGAGGATTGATCCTGCCCCCAGGGCAGAATTGGCATCAACATCACCACCCAGCCAAGATCAGGATCAGGCTCAAAATCATCTCCTGACAGTCCAGGACTGTATAGACAGGAAAGGAATGAAAACCAGGAGAAAGAAAAGGAGGAGACAGAATCGAAGTTGAAAACCTCTGGAAACTACATGGTGCCGTAAACATCCTTGGCACTGTCGAAGAGAGTGGCGCCAAGCACAGAGACAGTGCCGACACAGCAAACGGTGCCGCACATGGTGCCAACAGGGAACATGGCACCACACATGGCGCTGACACCATCCCCAGCACAGAGGATGGCGTCGACAGAGAGCATGGGACCACACATGGCGCCGACACCACACCTGATGCCGAGGACGGCACCGACAGGACATGCGGCACCACGGATGGCGCCAACACCACACGCGTCAAAAAGGACCTCGGCACTGGAGAAGCCGGCGCCGCAGGCAGTGGCATTGCCCCATAAGTCTGTGAACTGCGATCTGAAGGTAAAGAATGAAAAATGGCAGAAGATAAAGGCATCAGTGTGGACTCCTGCGCCGCAGCCATGTGAGGGGGATAGACACCAGGGCGTGGAGTCGACGGCACCGAAGAAGGTGCCGCGTGACCAGGAAGTCCTAACCGCCCAGCCTGCCGATCCGAAACCAACAGGCCCGAAGGCCCCAGCGACGGACTGGCCGGTTCGGGCAGTCGGGACAACCTCAGAGCCCACTGCTCCATAACAGCAGCCCAATGGTGAAACTACTTATCGGAAGCCCCTCCAGCAGGCGGAGAGGGACTCAGGAGTGAAAGAAGCCGGCCGCCAGAGACAGAAACCAGCGACTCCGAAAGAAGCGAAGACCGGCCCTTAACCCCAACAACCAACTGTCTACGTGCAGACGTACCAGAGAGTGACCTTGAGTGATGCAGTCTCTTCTTCAACTGGTGGGCGAAGAACTCAAGCCAAATGGTGCCGTGAATGGGACCGTTCTTTTGTGCTTGGGCCGATTCCCAGCACTGGACCATCCGCTATCAGACCCCTCTGAGAGTGCAGTGGACCAGACCCGCCCGCTGACTGAACAGCTTTCATATCAAGTCTCCCTATCGTCACCTGCCTCACTCATGGTCGACTCAGTCAATGGAGGTCTGACGACTCTTTCTTGTACAAGTAAGTAATTTTAATAAAATGTAATCAGTAGTTTTTGTGATAAAATATAAAACAATAAAACTGAAAACTAAGCTGCTAGTTTGAAGTTTGACTCCCAGTGGGTGAGCGATGTTGTCACAGAAGCACACTAGACGGCGGGAAAAAAGGAACTGCGGCGGTTGGAGGGTCGACACAGAGATGGTCTATACTGCACTAGCCTGGCTCGCAGTGCTGCTCCCCTGCGGCTCCATCTTGGAGCCGGCCCTCCTGAAAAAGTTTGGCTCCCACTGGGTCCTAGAACCTCCAGTGTACTCCCCATTAGTGTGAATGAGTGGTGGAGACTTTATGTCCAGGAAGATCCAGAATTTCTTGAACTGTGCACATTGGCACCTTTGTATACTGTCCCCAGTCCCAACTGCTTCAGTACCTTTTTTTTTTTTTTTTTAAACTGAGAAGAAAAGAAAGATCAACTACTTACCAGACAAGCATTTGGCAAAGCCGAATATTTGGTTGCTTGTATTTTCTGCGTAGATGTTGGCACCGATAGTGTAGAGGCGATAAATACAGGTTACTCACCTGTAACAGGAGTTCTAGGAATGGTATATGTTGTTCATCCACACTCATTGGCAGGTATCCTTGCCGCTTTAAATCTTGCCGGAAGGTCTTCAAGCTTGCTCCTCCCACCCACCCGGGTGGTATAACTCTCGGCTCCGCCCCATGACGCTAGATCTGGCCCGCTGGAAGCTCAGGTTGTGCGTCGAAGCCGGGGAGGTGGGTCGTGTGGATGAACAACATATACCATTCCTAGAACTCCTGTTACAGGTGAGTAACCTGTATTTCTAGGGACATGGATATGTTGTTCATCCACACTCATTGGCAGACTCTAGCAGTCTCTCCGGAGGAGGGAGGCAAGACGACACCCCATATACTTACTTGGGAAAGAGAGACTGGAGAACCGAGGCCCCAAAACCAGCATCCCGGCGTGACTCAAGGTCGATGTGGTAGTGGTAATGAAGGTGTTTGCTGACTTCCAGGTAGCAGCCCTGCAGATTTCTGGATAGGGACGTCCCTGGAAGCAGCCACCGTGCAGAGCAGTATGGCGGGTAGAATGAGCTCTTATCCTCTGGGAGGCTCCATGCCCGCCAACTTATAGCAGAGATCTATGCAGGAGGTTGCCCACCTGCTTATCGTCGCTGGCTGCAGGTCTGCCAGATGCGGCTTAGCGTAGGTGACAAACAGCTGGCGAACCCTCTCCTCGAATTTCAGCCGTAAGGCCTTTATAATAAGCGAGCTTCTAGGGTCCAGAGTATGGAGCCTATATTCGCCCTCCGAGGTGGATTGGGGTAGAACACCGCAGAGTCAACACCTGGTTAAGGTGAAACTCCGACACCACCTTCGGAAGGAATTTCGGATGGGGGCGTAGGACAACCTTGTCCCTGTGGAAGACCAGGTAAGGAGACTCGATGGAAAGCGCCTGGAGCTCTCCCATCCTTCTGGCTGACGTGATAGCCACCAAGAAGGCGGTCTTCCACGACAGGTGAGAGAGAGCACACCTGTGCATAGGTTCGAATGGCTGCCCATGAGCTTTGCCAGTACCAGCAGTAGATCCCACGGAGGTGGGGTTCCCGCACTGGAGGAAATGGATCAAGGCCTTTGAAAAGCGCCAGACCACCTTCTCCTGCGCCACCGACTGCTTCCTGCCCGCCTGTAAGCAGAGATGGCTGCCAGGTGCACCCTTAGGGTCGCCGACCTAAGCCCTTGACTAGAAAGGACCATAAATAGTCCAAGATGCTTGCCAAGGAACAGGAGGAAGGGTCCAAGCCCTTGTTCTGACACCAAATGGAAAACCTTTTCCATTTGAAGGCATAGCATTTTCTGTCGACTCTACGGACGCCTCAACTACATTGAGGACCCCGCCGAAAGACCCAAGGCCTGGAACTCTAGCCGCCAGGAACCAGGCTGTCAGGTGCAGGGATTGAAGGTCCGGATGGAACACCTTCCCTGATTGACTGAGGAGCAGGTCCGGCGAGCTGGAAGCTGCCATGGAGTCCTGGAGCTGAGACTGGAGGAGATCTGGTACCAGAACTGGCGAGGCCAGTCTGGGGCTATCAGAATCACCTGCGCCTTGTCCCTCCTCGCCTTGAGAAGCACCTTGTGGATCAAGGGAAATGGGGGAAAGGCGTAGAAGAGGCCCTGGGTCCATTGCCTCGAGAAGGCATCCCCTGCAGCGAGCCCTGCTGAGGGGGCGGCATGGAACAGACTCAGCTCGGCCTTCATGGAGGCAAACAGATCCACCTGAGGTGTGCCCAAAGGGAGAACAGATGCTGTACTACCTCCGCAGGAGAGACCACCGTGGGATGCAGCCCCTATCCGCCCAGGGCATCGGCCAGGGTGTTGGAGGCTCCTGCCACGTGAATGGCTAGGAGATCCGCCCCAGGCTGCGCAACGGTGACCAAATGCGGAGAGCTTCCTTGCATAGAAGCATGGAGCGTCCCCGCCTCTGGCGGTTTAGATAGTACATGGTCGTGGTATTGTCCGTCTGACTCGGACCACTTGACCCCGGAGGAACGGAGCAAAGGCGGTGAGAGCTAGGCGACCGCCTGAGCTCCAGCAGGTTGATGTGGCATCGGACTCCCGTGGGACCAGAGGCCATGAGCCCGTGTTCCCCAGATGGGCACCCCAACCCATCAGAGAGGCATCGGTCGACAGAGAGACCGCCGGCTCGGGCGGACGAACGGGATGCCCTCCTGCAAATGATCTGGAACGGTCCACCACTGGAGAGCGCTCCACATCCCTGTGTCACCGACAAGCTGGTCCAAGGGATCGGCGCCAGGACCACTGGCTGGCCAGTCCCCACTGAAGGACGATGTTCCAGCGGCCCAACGGACCACGCTGGTGCAGGGCCGCCATGAGACCCAGGAGGCGAGAAGTCCCGGCAGGGCGCAATTGCCCAACCAGAAATGATCGGGCAAAGGAGGAAAGAACTCGGCCCTGTCCGCCGGGAGCCGCCTGGCTCAAGAGAGTCGAGCTGCGCCCGATGAATAGAATCGCCTGCTTCGCTCGAGTTCCACTTGGCCTCTTGATAAGGAGGCCCAGTTGAGAGCAGACCTGAGGGCCAGATCTCTGGACCACTCCGCCTCCTTCCTGGAGGAGCTGCTATCAGCCAGTCGTCCAGGAGGTACACCGACCCCTTGGCCGCGAGGGAATGCTGTCACCACTGCCATGCATTTGGTGAAGACCCTGGGAGCTGGAGACAAGTCAAGGGCATGGCTTGGAATCGAAGAGGGATCCTTCCGCCGGAAGCGAAGGAATCTGGTGAGACGGACGGATAGGGACGTGAAAAACGCTGCCCTGCAAGTCCAGAGAGCAGAACCACACGCTGCTCCAAGGATGGTATTATCTGAGCCAGAGTGACCATCCTGAAGGTTCGAGACCTTAGGAACTTGTTTAGGTCGTGTAGGTCGAGAATGGGGCGCCAGCCCCGTCTGCTTCGGAACCAGGAAGTACCTGGACACAAACCCTGGGTCTGAAGGAGGGTCCACCACCTCTTACCACCTCCTTCTGGAGGAGGAGAGTGGCGTCGGCTCGATGAGCCGCCAGTGAGGCTGGGATCCCGGCCCCGAGGGGCGACGGCTCTGAAGGGTGGTGCCTGCTCAGATTCCAGAGGCAGGCCTCTTCCCACCACCTCCAAGATCCACCTGTCCGGGTAACAGCGACCAGGCGGAACGGAAGGTGCGGAGCCGTCTCTAAGGGGACCCAGGGGTAAGGTAGACGGGATGGGGCTACACCCTCAGCCCGTCCACTGGGCAGGCTTGGAGGAGGGACCAGCCGAGGGACCTCCTGGGCCCTTTCCTCCCTGCCTCCTGTTAGAGGAAGCCGCGTGCTTGGGTTTGGGATGCCAAGGTCGAGCCTGCTGGCCCTGACGTGCTGGAGCACGGGCGACGGGCACAGAAGGACGAAGGGCTTAGGCTGTGGTTTATGCCTTTGTCCTTCTGAGCGGAGAGACCGAGTCCAAGGTGGCATTGACTTCGATCCTCTGCAGGTGACCTTCCACCCCAGGGTCAAGAGGTCAGTCCCCAAAAGGGAACATCCGCCAACTTGTGCTGTATCAAGTAAAGGTGATATCCTCAGCCAAGCCCGCCGACGATAGCCACCGCGGCCGCCACCGATCTGGCACATGAGTCCCCTATATCCAAAGCAGTCTGGAGCTGCTGTTTGGCCACTGCTCCTGCCCTGGTCCCGCACCTGCTTAACCGTAGTCTGCAGATCGGGCGGAAGATGAGGGATGACCCATCCAGGAGCCCAACAGGGCATGAGAAAAATGTGCCATGAGGATCGGCCAACTGGCCTGGACGAAGGCCGAGAGGACGACAGGACATTTTCGCCCGACATAGTCCAATTTCGACTCTTGTCAGGAGGTTTGTCCACATCCCTGGGCGCAGCGGGCGCTACCGGAAAACGCTGTCGGTAACCAACCCCTCAGCAGAGGGTGTTCAAAACCGACAAGGAACCGGTAGGGACCGTGATATTTCCTGGCCATCCTGGCCGAAGGCGCAGGGCAGGAAGCAGGGCGCTGCCAAAGCTCCAGTGCCGGACCCACTATGGCCTCGCCACTGAAAGGCTCCGCGAGAATCCCCCGGTCCAGAATTCTCCGTGAGGGGATACCTGCCTGCTTGGAAACGGGTTCGAGCTCCATCCCGGTAGACTCCGAGATGAGCCGAGCAGTCCTAGGAAGGACGACGGGCTATCGTCCATTGACTGACCTCCTGAAGACTCCAAGTCCAGTCGCTGGAGAAAAGGGAGGAATCATCTTCGACTCGGAAGAGTCCTCAAGAGCTGCCTCTGGCCTGAGCCACCCTTCACCTGCCGAGGTCGGTCGGGAGTGAGGGTAACTGACAGCCGATGGGTAGACCTCAGCCAATCGAGAATCCTGGTCGGAGCCTCCAATTGCGGGCTGTGGAGGGCGGAGGTTCCACCGGAATCGTGGAGCAGCTGGTTTTGGCGTAACAACTGGCCTGCATAGGCCCTCGGATAAGTCGAGGGTGTGTCGGCCGTCTCGTGACAGCCACTTAATGGCCGGGAAGGCGACGGGCCGGCTTATTCCCCGCCAGGAGGAGTTGTTGCAACATAAGGTCTCGCATCGCCGACGACTTACGCCGGCTTCCCTCATCCGAGGAGGAGGACGAGGACGAAAGCGGCGACGCCGCCACTGCGGTGCCGAGACCGAGACCGCCTATGACGGTGGGATCGGCTGACCGCTGAAGAGGTCCAGACCGAGACCGAGTCCCGGAATTTCCGAGGTCGGTGCGGGAGGTGTCGGCCGGAACCGCACTCCTTCGCTCGGATGGTCCATCCGAGGGCTCCGGAACCGGAGGCACAGGCGAGCCCACGGGATCTCTCAACCCTCCCGGGGACCGGGAGAGGGAATTCGCCGTTAAAGGCGACAGCTCGTCTAATGGGTCGAGAAAAATTTCACTTCATCGGTGGGAGTCTCGTCAACTGACCTGACGGGGACACCGTGGAGGCCAGTGGCGGCCGAGCGGTCGACCGAAGCCGACGGTCGACGGCCCGGGGAGAGGGACCTTTCCCGCTCCCAAGAGCGTCGACGGAGGGACTTACCTCGTCCCTCTTTTTGGACCGAGAAAAGGTCCAGCAGACGCAGGCCCTTCTCCTTTAGTGGAGAGGGACAGACAAAGCTCCTAAAAGAAGCCGTGTAGGAAGAACCCAGAGAGAGCGGGATAAATGCCGCGGCCGAGGAAGATACGGCCCGCGCCGCCTCCTCTTCGAGGGCGACCATCCGCTCGAGCTGATCCGCCGAGCCCGCCGCCGCGGACACCGCCAACCGGGCCTCCTTGGACTTCACCGGAGGGAAACGCTTCGGACGTGCCCAGTTGAATCGGCAGCACGGCCTCGAGGACGAGGGCCGAGAAAAGATGAGCACAGGCCTAAGCCCGCGGGTCGTGCTCAAGGCCTACAGTAGACACACGTGGAGTGTGGATCCGTCCGAGACATCTTCTGCCCGCATGGGCATCTCCAAACGGAGTCGATGGTCCATCGCAGTCATGCAGGGATAGAAGACTGAAGTCTTTGCAAAATTATTTTTAAACGCAAACGGAGAAATAGGAACTAGTCACAAACGCAGAGCGTTAAGGAGGAACTGAGCTCCAAGCGTAAGGAAGATCTGCATGCCATGGGGCGGAGCCGAGTTATACCACCCGGTGGGTGGGAGGAGTGTTGAAGACCTTCCGCAAGATTTAAGCGGCAAGGATACCTGCCAATGAGTGTGGATGAACAACATATCCATGTCCCTAGAATTAACAAATTCACAAATTAATAACACGAGCTATGAAAGTGAAATTATCATGATTGGGGAAAAAGTTTTTTTGCACCAGCCTATGAAAAGGACAAATGTCATTTATGAACTGACTCAAAACATTGTTTTGTGGAATGGCGTGAAAACAAGTTTTGGAAGGTGACTTGATAAGAATACCTGCCATGATCATTTGGTGGGTAAATAACATGAGTATGTCGAAAATATGGGCTAAAAGTAAAATATCGCAGGTATGAGTAAACATTGAAAAATGTATTTTTATTTTTAGTTTGACCTTAAATATTCAATATAGACTTTTACTATACCACCTTATGAACATGGCAGGTCTCGTTAATGAAATCCTGTCCAAAATGTCACTTTGCGGCACAAGTGTGAAAAGATGGTTTGGGCAAGATTTGAAAAATGATGCGTCATATTCACAATGTACAAAAATGGCTGTAGTGAAAATGTGGAGTCACAACCTAGAAAAATCGCAAAGCTAGGAGAAAACATTTAGGAATTTCAATGTTTCTTCATAACTGTCGGTTTTTTAAATTATAACCCTAGATTTTCAACATAGTCTTATTATGAGCCCTTCCCTCCCCCGATAAAGACAAGTGAAAAGAACATTTACGTAAGAACTCACCGTAACAGTAAATCTTCAAGGAGATCTCAGTCATTAGGTCACATTGTAGGAATTTCACCATCGGTGAAGCAGAATCCACACAAAGATTTTCAGCAGTACAACTGGGGCCGCCCACGCCATCAGCGTTTGTCGATGCCATCAACCCGATAAAAGTGCGAGTGGCCCCACTCCCTCCTCAGTTCTTTCCCCCGGAGACAAAGGGAGCATAGGTCTAGCCATGGGGACCGAGGAAAGAGAGAGGTGCCCAGGCCTATGTGAAAGCCTGGATACACCACATAGCCAGTTCCAGTAAAGAGCCCCAAAAAGGGGGACAGTGGAAGGGAAAGCAGACCTGATGACTGAGATCCCCTCGAAGATCTACTGTTACGGTAAGTTCTTAAGTAACTGTTCTATCTTCTTCAGGGTTATCTCAGTCATCAGTTCACACCGTAGGAACAAGTCCCAAGCAGTTACAGGGGCAAACAGTCTGAGAGGAAGGCCAACCATAAACCTAAGACAGGAAGCCCTGCAGTACAGCCCTGCCAAATCCTGCATGGGCTCTAAGGGCAATGTCCTGACTGCAGTGCTTGGTGAAAGTATGCACGGTACTCCAGGTGGCAGCTGCTGAAATACCAGCAGCTGAGACCCCTCAGAAACAAGCCACAGAGATGGCCATGCCTCTTAATGGAATGAGCTTTTACCACTCCAGGCAATTCTTTGCCGTACTTCTTGTAGCAGAATACAATGCACTTTGCCAACCATTTGGATAAACATTGCTTAGAAACCAAAATGCCCCTCTACCTGGGGCTGAAGGAAATGAACAGCTGCTTTGACTCTCACCTTCCGTGGTCTGAAACAGGTAGTACTTCAGAGTTCTGCGCAACCTAATGTATGGAGCAGTACTTCCTGGACTGGCACGCTGGGAAAATAAAACAGAAGGTGGACAGATTGGTTGAGTGTAAACTGAGATCACCTTAGGGAGAAACTAAGGATTTGTGCATAAAGACACTATCTTTGTGAAAAATGAATTACGGCCTCTCACCAAAGAGCCTGAAGCTCTGAAATTCTTCAAACAGAAGTAATAGTAACTAAAAATAAAGCTTTCCAGGAGAGAAAGCGAAGCTATAAGTTGCGGGTGGCTCAAAAGGAGACAGGTTAACTTCTCCAAAACAAAATTACAGTTCCAAGCTAGAACATGAGAATGGATCGGAGGTTTCAGATGCAAAGTGCCGATTAAAAGAATGGAGACATCCAACTGCGCTACAGTATGGTCACCCATGGGCCTGAGAAAGGCTGAAATAGCCAAAAGATGCACTTTGAGGGAGAAGTACTGGAGACCTGAGTCAGACAGGGAGATCAGGTAATCCAGAATCTGGCTCACCAGACAGGTGAAAGGGTCCAGACTATTTCTGGCAGCCCAAATAGCAAACCACTTCCACTTCATGGCATAGGTGGATCGAGTGGAAGGTTTCCAGGTGGCCAAAAGGACATCCGCTACCCTGTTGGAGACTCCAAGCCTGATGATGCCTATGTCCTCAGGAGCCAAGCATGCAGATGGAGGGACCTGAGGATAGGATGGATCATGGTCCCCTGAGCCTGGGTCAGAAGGTTCCTGCAAAGAGGGATAGGAACGGAGGTTCCTCTGCCAGCTGCTGAAGTAAGGAAACTATCTTTCGGTGCCAGAATTGAGCTATCAGAATCATACCGCCCCTCCATCTGCAATTTGATGAGCACCTCTGAATTAAAGGCACGGAGGAAATGCACAAAGAACCTCCCGCTCAAGGATAGAGACAATGTGACACACCAGAAAACTCCAGGCCTTGGATAGAGCAAGCAAAACTGGGCAGTTTGCACTAAGGGGAGCAAAAGGTCCAGTCTGGATGACCCCATCTGTCAAACAGCTCTTCATGCACAGATGAGAGGAGCTCCACTAGTGCATGCTGGACCGACCCGCTGAAACTGTTTGCCAGAGTGTAACACGCCTGGGACATGGACCACCATGATTGTCAGGTCGGTCGAATGACAAATACCACACTCCATGGCCCCCTTCAACTGCTTACTGATGTAGTACATCACTGAGGTTGTCTGACTGCACCAGTAGCTGACCCAGAACCAGGTGGTTCTGAAAGGCTTGCATGGCATACAGCACCGCCTGCATCTCCAGTACACTGATATGCAAGGAGGTCTCGACCTGAGACCAGGAGCCCTGTCTTTGAAAAAGGACCCAGGTGAGCTCCCCAGCCCGAACGGAAACATTCATGGTGAGGATCTGCTGTGAGAAGAGAGCTGGAATGGGACTCCTTGTAGTAGGTTCAAGGGTCCATCCATAACAGAGCACTCTGGACTGGGGAGACCAGCACCGACTGATCTAACTCATCCTTGTGTTGGTCACATTGCACCTTGGAGTCCACTGGAGAATGCACATATGGAGACTAGCCAGTGGAACAGTAGAACAGCAGTCGCCAACAGACCCAACCACCTCAGGTATACCCTGGCAGGAATAAAATAGCTCTGGGCCACCTCCTGAGCCTGGGCTATAAAGCAATCCATCCTGTTTTGAGGCAGGAAAGCTTTCCCCTGTGCAGAGTCTAGAACCGCCCCTATGTATTGCAGCCTTTGGGAATGGCACCAGGATCAACTTTGGCAGGTTGACAGTAATCCCCAGGGAGGGGAACAGCTGGAGATTTCTCTCCAGAGTCCGCAGGGGCAGCTTCCTGAATGGAGCCTTTCGGAGCTAATCGTCTAGGTAAGGGAAAATGCTCAGTCCCTCCCTTCTGAGAGCTGCAGCTACTGCTGCTAAGCACTTGTGGAGTAGAGGACAAGCCAAAGGGCAGCATCTTGAATTGGTGAAGCTCGCCCAGAAACAGAAAGCGGAGAAACCTCCTGTGAAGAGGAAAGACCGAGATGTGCAGGTAGTCGACTGCACGCCAGTGAACAGAGCCAGTCACCTGTCTATGAAGAAGCTATTAGGCCTGGCAAAGTTACCATCCGGAACTTTCGGCACTGGACATACAGGATTGAGGTCTTTAGGTCTAAAATGGCCTCAGATCTCTGGTCTTTGGGGACCAGGAAAACCTGAAAAGAAATACAGGTTACTCACCTGTAACAGGAGTTCTAGGAATGGTATATGTTGTTCATCCACACTTATTGGCAGGTTCCTTGCCGCTTTAAATCTTGCCGGAAGGTCTTCAAGCTCTCCTCCCACCCACCCGGTGGTAAAAGTCTCGCTCCGCCCATGACGCCAGATCTGGCCCGCTGAAGCTCAGGTTGTGCATCAAGCCGGGAGGTCGAGATTAGGATGAACAACATATACCATTCCTAGAACTCCTGTTACAGGTGAGTAACCTGTATTTAGGACATGGATATGTTGTTCATCCACACTTATTGGCAGACTCCTAGCAGTTCTCCGGGAGGAGGGAGGCAAGGCACACCCCTAATACTTACTTGGGGAACAAAGATTGAGAACCGAGGCCCCAAAACCAGCATCCCGCGTGACTCAAGGTCGATGTGGTAGTGGAAATAAAGGTGTGTGCTGACTTCAGGTAGCAGCCCTGCAGATCTCCTGGATAGGGACATCCCTGGAAGCAGCCACCGATGCAGCAGTATGGCGGTAGAATGAGCTCTATCCTCTGGGAGGCTCCATGCCCTAACTCGTAGCAGAGATTTATGCAGGAGGTGACCCATCTGCCTATCGCCTGCTTGGCTGCAGGTCTGCCAGGTGCGGCTTCAGCGTGGGTGACAAACAGCTGGCGAACCTTCTCCCGATTCCCCAGCCGCATGGCCCTTTATAATAAGCGTGCGCCTTCTAGGGTCCAGAGTATGGAGCCTATATTCGCCTCCGAGGTGTGACTGGGGTAGAACACCGCAGAGTCAATAATTGATTAAGGTGAAACTCCGACACCACCTTCGGAAGGAATTTCGGTGGGGCGAGGGACAACCTTGTCCCTGTGGAAGACCAGGTAAGGAGACCGATGCTTAGCGCCTGAGTTCTCCCATCCTTCTGGCTGACGGATAGCCACCAAGAAGGCGGTTTTCCACTGACAGGTGGGGGAGACCACACCTGTGCATTGGTTCGAATGGCTTGCCATGAGCTTTGCCAGTACCAGCAGTAAATCCCACGGAGGTGGGGGTTCCCAGACTGAGGGAAATGTGATCAAAGCCTTTGAAAGCGCCCGACCACTTTTTTCCTGCGCTACTGACTGCTGACCGCCCGCTCCGTAAGCAGAAATGGCTGCCAGGTGCACTTTAAGGGTCGCCGACCTAAGCCCTTGACTAGATAGGGACCATAGATAGTCCAAAATGCTCGCCACAGGACACGAAAAGGTCCAACCTTTTTCCCGACACCAAATGGAGAACCTCTTCCATTTGAAGGCATAGCATTTTCTGGTCGACTTCACGGGACGCCTCAACGACGTTGAGGACCTCATCGGAAAGACCCAAGGCCTGGAACCTAGCCCAGGAACCAGGCCATGGTGCAGGGATTGAAGGTCCGATGGAACACCTTCCCTGATTGACTGAGAGCAGGTCCGGCGAGCTGGAAGCTGCCGCTGAGTCCTGGAGCTGAGACTGAGGAGATCTGGTACCAGAACTGGCGAGGCCAGTCTGGGGCTATCAGAATCACCTGCGCCTTGTCCCTCCTCGCTTCAGCAGGACCCTGTGAATCAGGGGAACGGGGAAAGGCGAAAGAGGCCCGGGTCCACAGCCTCGAAAAGGCATCCCCTGCAGCGAGCCCTGCTGAGGGGGGCGGGAGAACAGCTCAGCTTCGCTCCTCCCTGGAGGCAAACAGATCCACCAGAGGTGTGCCCCAGCGAGAACAGGTCTTGTACTATCTCCGCGAGAGACCACTGCGCGATGCAGCCCCTATCCGGCTCAGGGCATCGGCCAGGTGTTGGAGTCTCCTGCCACATGAATGGCCAGGAGATCCGCCTCCAGGCTGCGCACTAGTGACCAGATGTGGAGAGCTTCCGCATAGAGGCAAGGAGCGCGTCCCGCCCTGGAGGTTTAGATAGTACATGGTCGTGGTATTGTCCGTCTGGACTCGGACCACTTGACCCCGGAGAAACGGAGCAAAGGCGGTGAGAGCTAGGCGGACCGCACGGAGCTCCAGCAGGTTGATATGGCATCGGGACTCCCGCGGGGACCAGAGGCCGTGCGCTCGGTGTTCCCCCAGATGGGCACCCCAACCCATCAAAGAGGCGTCGGTCGATAGAGAGACCGTCGGCTCGGGGCGGACAAACGGGATACCCTCCTGCAGATGGGACGGAACGGTCCACCACTGGAGAGCGTTCCACATCTCCTGGGTCGTCCACACGCGCTGGTCCAGAGGGTCGCAACGCTGTGACCACTGGCCGGCCAGACCCCACTGGAGGGGCGCATGTGCCAGCGTGCCCAACGGACTACGCTGGTACAGGCCGCCATAAGACCCAGGAGTCACAGGAAGTCCCGGGCAGGGCGCGATTGCCCAACTAGAAATGATTGGGCAAAGGAGGTGAGAACCTCGGCCCTGTCCGCCGAAGCCGTGCTTGGCTCAAGAGAGTCGAGCCTGCCTCGATGAAGGATATCACCTGCTTGCTCGAGTCTGACTTGGCCTCGCTTGACCAGGAGGCCCAGTTGAGAGCAAACCCGGAGGGCCAGATTTCTGACCGCCCCCCTCCAACCTGGAGGGGCTGCTATCAGCCAATCGTCCAGGTAAGGGTACACCCGACCCCTCGGCGCAAGAGGGAAAGCTGTCACCACTGCAATGCATTTGGTGAAGACCCTGGGAGCTGAAGAAAGGCCAAGGGCATGGCCTGAACTGAAGAGGGATCCTCCGCCTGAAGCGGAGGAATCTCTGATGAGACGGACGGATAGGGACGGAAAGAATGAGTCCTGAAGTCCAGAGAACAGAACCACATGCCGTGTTCCAGAGATGGTATTATCTGAGCCAGAGTGACCATTCTGAAGGTTCGAGACCTTAGGAACTTGTTCAGGTCGTGTAGGTTCAAGATGGGGCGCCAGCCCCCGTCCGCTTCGGGACCAGGAAGTACCTGGACACGAACCTGGTTCTGGTGAAGGGTCCTCTATCTCTTTATCACCCTTTCTGAAGGAGGAGGGCGGCGTCGGCTCGACGAGCCTGTAGAGATTCTGGGACCCCAAAGCGCCAAGGGCGACGGCCTGAAGGGTGGAGCCTGCTCGAATTCCAGAGGCAGGCTCTTCCCACCACCTTCAAAACCCACCTGTCCGTGGTAACAGCGACCAGGCGGAAAGGAAGTGAGGAGCTGCCTCTCAATGGGGGAACTAGGGGCAGGTGACTGGGATGGGTGACACCTCAGCCTGCCACTTAGCAGGCTTGAGGAAGGACCGCTCAGGGACCACCAGGCTTTTTCCTCCTTGCTTCCTATTAGAGGAAGCTGATGGCTTGGGCTTGAATACAAGGTCTAGCCTGCTGGCCCTGACGCAGTTGTTGGGCCAGGCGGCGCGGGAGTAGAGGGACGAAAGGGCTTAGATCAGGCTTATGACCCTTGTCCTCTGTGCGGAGCAGACCGAATCCAAGGTGGCATTGATTTTTCGATCCTCTGAGGTGGCCTTCCACTCCAGGGCCGAACAGGTCTGTTCCCAGGAAAGGAACGCCTGCCAGCTTGTGCTGGGTATCCACGGTAAAGGTGGATATTCGCAGCCACGCCTCACGACGCATGGCCACAGCCGCCACTGACCGGCACATGAGTCTCCTATATCCAGAGCAGTCTGGAGTTGTTTGCTATTGCCCTGTCCGATCCCGCACCTGCTTGACCGTAGTCTGCAGGTCAGCGGAAGATGAGGGACGCCCATCCAGGGAACCCAACAGGCATGGGAGAAATGTGCCATGAGGACGGCGAACTGGCCTGCAAGGCCGTAGAGAAGAGGCAGCATACACTTTCCGCTTCCAAGTAGTCCAATTTCTGGATTCTTTGTCGGGCGGTTTGTCCACGCCCCTGGTATTACCGCACGCCGGAAACACTGTCCGTGACCAGCCCTTCAGCCAAGGGGGTGTTCAGAAACCCGACAGAGAGCCAGTAGGGACAGCATACTTCCTGGCCATCCTGGCCGAGGCGCAGGACAGGAAGCCGGAGCTGCCAAAGTTCCAGGGCCGGCCGACAATGGCTTCGCCACTGGAAAGGCCTCCGGAGAATCCTCGTCCAGAATCTCGTGGAGGATATCTGGCCCGCTTGATACGGGATCAAGCTTCATCCCAGTGGATTCTGAGATGAGCCTAAGAAGTCCTAGGAAGGACTTAAGGGCTATCGCCCACTGACTGCCCTCAGAGGACTCCAAGTCAAAACGTTGAGAACAGGGAGGAGTCATCCGACTCGACGAGTTGTCGAATAGCTGCCTGGAGCCTGAGCCACCCTCCACTTGCCGAGGCTTGTCGGGCGTGAGAGGACCGACAGCCTACGGGAAGGCCTTGGGCCAACCGCGATTCTTTGCCGGAGCCCCAGCTGTCGGCTGAGGTGGAGGCGTTCCACCACAATTGGTGGGGCAGCCGGAATAGGTCGGACAACTGGCCTGAAACAGGCCTCGACCACTATCGGTCCGGTGGCAACCACTTAATGGCCGGAGAAGAGGCCTGAGCCGCTTATTGGCCAGAAAAATTGTTGCCACATGAGGTCCTCGAGTTTGGGCGAGCTTACGCCGACCTTCCCTCGCCAAGGAGGAAGAAGAGGCGACGCTCACTTCCCGTGCAACGACCGAGACCGCCTGTGTCGACGGGAACGGCTGGACCGCCAAGATGTCCGAGATCGAGAATCTGCCAGGCGAGGTTGGTGAGGCGGGAGCCGAGATCGGCGATCCTCGGTTCGTCGGCAAACCGACGGCTCCTGATTCACCGGAACGGAGAGCCGACGATATCCTCAGCCCTCACCGGGGAACTGGGAGGAGGGATTCGCTTTCCAGCCGACAACTCCGCCTAACGGGTCGAGAAAAATCTCAACCTCGTCGGGGGAGTCTCAGTCACCTGGCCTGACGGGGCAATCGTGAAGCCAGTGGTCAAGCCGAGAATTCGATCGATCGATTGTCGACGAGGGAGGGGATCTTCCGGCTCCCAAGAGCCGCTTACGATGAGACTTTATTTAGACTTCTTCTCGACCGATGAAACGGACTCAAGAAGTAGGACCTCGCTTTAGTTGAGAGGGTCAAGCAAGCCCTAAAGGAAGCTGACTATGAGGTCCGGCAGATAGAGGGACAAAGACCGCAGAAGAGGAAGTCAGGCCCGAGCCGCCTTGCCTTCGGCGTTCACCAACTTCTAGTTGTTCATGGATCTCTAGCTGCGGAAACCGCCAGTCGGCCTCTTTGATTTGACCGAGGAAATCTTCTTCGGCGCCAGAAGTAAGCGGGCAGCGCGGTCCTCGAGGACGAGACCGAGAAGGAGGAACACAGGTCTCAAGCTCGCGGGTCGTGCTCGGCCAAGGCAATAAACGCACGTGGAGGCGGGTCCGTCCGAGACATCATCTGCCCACAGGACATTCTCAAATCCGGAGTCGACGGTCCATCGTAGCCGCCGAAGGAAGAAGACCGAGAAAGTTATAAAGGTTTTTCTTTTTAAACCAGTGATTTTAGGCCCAAAACTTAATCGCAGAGCGTTATGAGGGAACCTGAGCCTAAGGGGAAGAGTCTCAGATATGGAGTCGAGTTTTACCTGGTGTGATAGTTGAGTTTCGCGAGCGTATGAGTTAATAGGGATGAACAACATATCCATGTCCCTAGAAATACAGGTTACTCACCTGTAACAGGAGTTCTAGGAATGGTATATGTTGTTCATCCACATTTACTGGCAGGTTCCTTGCCGCTTTAAATCTTGCCGGAAGGTCTTCAAGCTGGCTTCTCCCACCCACCTGGGTGGTAAAACTCTCGGCTCTGCCCCATGATGCCAGATCTAGCCCGCTGGAAGCCAGGTTGTGCGTCAAAGCCGGGGAGGTCGGGTGGGTTGTGTGGATGAACAACATATACCACTCCTGTTACATGTGAGTAACCTGTATTTCTAGGGTCATGGATATGTGATTCTATCTACACTTACTGGCAGACTCCTAGCAGTTCTCCAGGAGGAGGGAGGCAAGGCGCACACCCCCTATACTTACTTGGGAAATAAGGACTGGAGAACCGAAGTCCCAAAACCAGCATCCCGGCATGACTCAAGGTCGATGTAGTAATGGGTAATGAAGGTGTGTGCTGACTTCCAGGTAGCAGCCCTGCAGATTTCCTGAATAGGGACGCCCCTGAAGCAGCCACCAAGCAGCAGTATGGCGGGTAGAATGAGCTCTATCCTCTGGGAGGCTCCACGCCCGCCAACTCATAGCAGAGATCTATGCAGGAGGTGACCCACCTGCCTATCGTCCGCTTGGCTGCAGGTCTGCCAGGTGCGCTTCAGCATAGGTGACAAACAGCTGGCGAACCTCTCCCTGAACTTCAGCTGTCCGCTCCTTATAATAAGAGAGCACTCTTCTATGGTCCAAAGTATGGAGCCTATATTCGGCCTCCGAGGTGTGATTGGGGTAGAACACCGGCAGAGTCAACACTTGGTTAAGGTGAAACTCCGACACCACCTTCGGAAGGAATTTCACGTGGGGGCACAGGACAACCTTGTCCAAGTGGAAGACCAGATAAGGAAACTCGATGGAAAGCGGCTGGAGCTCTCCCATCCTTCTGGCTGACGTGATAGCCACCAAGAAGGCGGTCTTCCACCACAGGTGGGAGATATCGCACCTGTGCATCGGTTCGAACGGCTTGCCCATGAGCTTAGCCAATACCAGCAGTAGATCCCACAGCGGTGTCAGCGTGGCTCAGTTGGTAGCACATCCACCTCTGGGCCAGAAGGTCGTGGGTTCTTGTCCCACACAGGGATTGGACTTGCACCTAAAAATCGCTGGCATCCGAGTGCAGTATTGGGGGGTGCTGTACTGCTGGGGTGTGCCGTCCTTCGGATGAGACGTTAAACCGAGGTCCCTTCTGCCCATCCTGGTGTTGTCCTGGTGGGTGTCCAGGTGGAAGTAAAAGAACCCAGGGCACTCTTCGCAAAGAGCAGGGAACATTCCCGGTGTCCTGGCCAACATTTCCCTTCCCATAAACCGGTTCATGCAATTATCCAGGCTGTGTGTGGGTGATGATGTGCGATATGCGCCACCACATATCAGTCACTTCACTACCAGTCTAGCATTGCTTGTAAAGCGCTTTGGGATACTGTGTATGAAAGGCACTATATAAATGCTGATTCTTCTTCTTCTTGCACCAGAGGAGATATGTGATCAAGGCCATTGAAAAAGCACCCGACCACCTTCTCCTGCGTCACCGACTGCTTCCTGGCCCGCGCCCAGTAAGCAGAGATGGCTGCCAGGTGCACCTTAAGGGTCGTCGAACGAAGCCCTAACTGAGAAAGGGACCACAGATAGTCCAGAATGCTAGCCAAGGAACAGGAGGAAGGGTCCCACCCCTTATCCTGACACCAAAAGGAGAATCTTTTCCATTCGAAGGCATAGCATTTTCTGGTCGACTCCTTACGGGATGCCTCAACAACGTTGAGGACCTCGTCGAAAGACCCAAGGCCTGAACTCTAGTTGCTCAGAACCAGGTCGTCAGGTGCTGGGATTGAAGGTCCGGTGAGTACCTTCCCTGGTTGACTGAGATCAGGTCCAGGCGGGCTGGAAGCCACCTCAGAGCCTGGAGCTGAGGCTGAGATCATCTGGATACCAGAACTGGTGGGGCCAGTCTGGGGCTACCAGAATCACCTGCGCCTTGTCCCTCCTCGCCTTGAGAAGCACCTTGTGGATCAAGGGAAATGGGGGAAAGGCGTAGAAGAGTCCCAGGGTCCACGGCCTCGAGAAGGCATCCCCCTGCAGCGAGCCCTGCTGAGGCGGGGTGGGCATGAAACAGCCTCAGCTTCGCATTCTCCCTGGAGGCAAACAGGTCCACCTGAGGTGTGCCCCAGTGGGAGAACAGATCATGTACTACATCCGGCAGGAGAGACCACTCGCGAAATGCAGCACCTATCCGGCTTAGGGCATCGGCCAGAGTGTTGGAGGCTCCCGCCACATGGATGGCTAGGAGATCCGACTCCAGTCTGCTCATTAGGGACCAAGTGCGGAGAGCTTCCTTGCATAGGGGCAAGAGTGCATCCCTACCCTGGCCGGTTTACATGCGATGGTCGTGGTATTGTCCGTCTGGACCTGGACCACTTGACCTCGCATACAAAGGAGCAAAGGCGGTGAGGGCTAGTCGGACCACTTGAAGCTCCAGCAGGTTGATGTGGCATCGAGACTCCTGAGGGACCAGAGGCCATGTGCTCTGTACTCCCAGAGGGCACCACAACCCATCCGATTTGGCCTTGTTGATGAGGAGGCCAATCTGAGAGCAGACCTGGAGGGCTAGATCCTTGGACCGCTCCACCTCCAGCCTGGAGGGGGCTGCAATCAGCCAGTCGTCCAGGTAAGGGTACACCCAGACCCTTCAGCGCCGCAGGAATGCTGTCACCACTGCCATGCATTTGGTGAAGACCCTGGGAGCTGGAGAGAGGCCAAAGGGCATGGCCCAAAACTCGTAAAGGGACCCCTCCGCTCTGAAGTGAAGGAATCGCTGGTGGGACGGACGGATTGGGACATAAAAGAACGCATCCTGGAGGTTCAGAGAACAGAACCACAAGCCTCGTTCCAAGGATGGAATGATCTGTGCCAGAGTGACCATCCTGAAGGTTCGAGACCTTAGGAACTTGTTCAGGTCGTGTAGGTCTAGAATGGGGCACCAGCCCCCCATCCGTTTTGGGACCAGGAAATACCTGAACACAAACCCTGGGTCTGGCGGAGGATCCGCTACCTCCCTGATCACCTCCTTTTGGAGGAGCAGAGCAATGTTGGCTCGACGAGCCGACAGAGAGGCTCTTGGACCCACAGCCCCCATGGGGACTGACGGCCCGATAGGGTGGGGCCTGCTCGAATTCAGAGGCAGACCTTTCTACCACTTCCAACACCCAGCGGTCCACGGTGATAGTGGACCAGGTGGAAAGGAAGCAAGGAACCATCCTCCCCCATGGGGAACCCAGGGGGAGGACGAGGCTGGGGCGCCCACCCTCAACCCGTCACTGGCAGACTTGAGGAAGGACCAGTCGAGGAACCTCCTGGGCCTTTTCCTCCGGCTTGCTGCTAGAGAAAGCTGCAGGCTTGGCTTTGGGGTGCCAAGTGAGAGCCTGCTGGCCCCGATGCTGGTGTTGCTGGGCCGCATGATGCAGAGGGCAGAAGGCGGAAAGGGCTTACGCTGCTGCTGGCGGCCTTTGTCCTTCTGGGCAGACGTGACCGAGTCCAAGGTGGCATTGGACTTCTCGATCCTCTGCAAGTGACCCTCCACCCCGGGACCGAACAAGTCGGAACCCAGGAAGGGAACGTCTCTCAGCTTGTGCTGGGTATCCGCCGTGAAGGTGGAGATCCACAGCCAAGCTCAGTGGCGCATGGCCACTGTGGCCGCTACTGACCAGGTACAAGAATTTCCAATGTCGAGAGCAGTTTGGAGCTGTTGCTTTGCCACCGCTCTACCCTGATATCGCACCTGCTTGACCATAGTCTGAGGTCAGCCGGAGATGAGGAATCACCTCATCCAGGGAGCCCAAAAGGGCGTGGGAAAAGTGTGCCATCAGTATGGCGGAACTGGCCTGGCGAAACCTAAGGAGGATGCAGCGAAACTTTACCCCGGAGTAGTCCACTTTCTTGGACTCTTTATCGGGTGGCTTGTCCACGTCCGAGCGTTTCCAGAGTGCCGGAAAACACTGTCGGTCAACAACCCTTCGCAGAGGGGTGCTCAGAGAATCCGGAGAATGAGCCAGTGGGAACGGCATACTTCCAGGCCATCCTGGCTGAGGGAGCAGAACAAGAAGCTGGCTGCTGCCATAGCTCCAGGGCCGGGCCAACAATGGCTTCGGCCACAGGAAAGGCCTCCGTAGGAGAATCCCTCAGTCCAGTATCTCCATGAAGGATACTTGGCCCACTTTGACATGGGTTCGAGCTTCATCCCAGTAGATTCTGAGATGAGCCAGTAATCCCATGAACGAGGATGGGCCTCGGCCCACCGACTGTCTCCGAGAAGACTCCAGGTCGAGAGGCCTGGAGAACAGGGAAGAGTCCTCGTCAGACTCCAAGGAGTCTGCAAACAGCTGCCGAGGGCCTGAGCCACCCTCCACCTGCCGAGGATGATCATGAGTGAGGGTGACCGACAACCGATGGGGCAACCCATGACCCGACCGAGAATCCTTGGTCGGAGCCCCAGTTTTTGCTTGTGGAGGCGGGGGTTCCACCACAATGGGTGGTACAGCTGGTTTTGGCTGAACAACCGGCGCCGGCTTCGGCTCCTCAATGATCATGAGGGGTTGTTTCGGCCGCTCAGGTGACAGCCACTTAATGGCCGAGGAAGGTGATGGAGTCAGCTTGCTCCTGCTCAAAAGGAGCTACTGCCACATCAGATCCTCGTAGTGCTGACGCAACTTGCACCGGAGCCTATCCTCCAAGGAGGACGATGACGAGGATGAGCAGCGGCACCGCCGCTTCCCTCGGTGCCGAGACCACCAATGTCGGCGAGACCAGCTGGACCGAGAAGAGGTCTGAGACCGAGACAATCGGTGTTTCCAAGGGTGGGTCTGGGAGGGAGCGGAGGAAACCCGTTCCACCGCTGGCTCAGGAACCTTAACCGGGCACTCCGGCACAGGAGGCACAGGCACGTCCTCGGTTTCCACCGGGGGAACCGGTGGAGAAGGGTTGTCGGCTTCTCTAGTCGACAGCCTGTCTGACGGGTCGAGAAGAATCTCGGCTGCATCGACGGGTGTCTCGGCCGGCTGACCTAACGGGGACACCGTGAAGTCAGCGGCCTTAGCCGCAACCTCGCCTGGTCGAATGTCGACTGTCCGGGAAGGGGACCTCTCCTGCGAACGCCGACGGTGGACTTACCTCAGTCTTCTTTGACCAAGAAGAGTGTCCCGATGGCCCTCTCCTTCGTGGAAAGGACTGGCAAAGCTCCTTAAAGAAGCTGTGTAGGAGGATCCCAGAGAGAGCAGGATAAATGCCGTGACTCGGAAGATGAGGATGTGGCCTGGGTCACCTCCTCCTCGAGGGCAATCATCTGCTCGAGTTGCTCAGCCGAGCCAGCCGCAGCGGACACCGCCAGCGGGCCTCCTTGGACTTCACCGGTCGCATAGCGCTGTGGGTGCCCAAGCTGTGCAGACAGGGCAGCGGTCTTCAGGGCGTTGGCCGAAAGATCTACACAACTCACAGGCTCATGGTCGTGGTCAAGGCCGAGGCAGTAGACGCATGTGGAGTGCGGATCCATCCTGACATCTTCTGCCCGCATGGGCACCGCAACAAACCGGAGTCGATTTGTCCATTGCAGCCGTGAGGGAAGAATTTGACCGAAGTCTTGAGAATTTTAAAATTATTTTTGGGTGAACCGAAGAGTTAGGATCCAGTCTATACGCAGAGCGTTAAGGAGGGAACCTGAGCTTCCAAGCGGTAAGGAAGATCTGGAGTCATGGGGCGGAGCTGAGAGTTTTACCACCCGGGTGGGTGGGAGGAGCCAGCTTGAAGACCTTCCGGCAAGATTTAAAGCGGCAAGGAACCTGCCAGACAGTGTGGATGAACAACATATCCATGTCCCTAGAAAATTACTATCAGCGACTTAATTTACGCCTTAGAGACTTACCGGAAGGTGCGGAGAAAGGAGATGTAGAGAGTTTCTGGCAGCTTCAAACTGAACGGCCCATCGAGCTATAATGCCACGACCATCGGGAGACCAGCTCCCACGGCAGATAATCAATCATTCAATTCCACTCTTTTCAGGATAGAGAAGTGTCCTCAGAGCCTATAGAGGGTAGGGATGCTGGAATATGAAGGCTCGCGAATGTTTATCTCACAAGATTATTCCCTACGACTCCTTCAGAAGAGAAAGGTGTTCAACCCGCTCATGGCCCAACTGAGAAACCTTAAGGTCGAGCATTTTATGATCTATCCTGCAGTGCTAAAGATCAAGTTTGAGGGGGCGACATGCTCTTTTTGGGCACTCAGCAAGGCGGAAATTTTTGTGGCTGACTTGCAAAAGAAGCTGGGCAAATGATGGCACGGGGAAGGCCAATTAGATGCTGGACTGTGAGTTGAATGCCGTTGCAAGACTAATGTTTTGAATGCCTCCCTGTTTTTGTGGCCTAGTCATCCGGGATGGGAGTGAGTCAGGTTTTTTGCACACCCAGTACTCAGAAAACCTGACCTGGGGCCTTCCCTGATGAGAGTTGGGTAGTATACCTGGAATTGCAGCGTGACGGTTACCCTGGCTGCTTCTTCCCAGAAAGGACGCGAGTATGCAGATGACAAATACCCGGGACAGGACAGTTCCCCTTAGACATAAAGGTGTAAGAAGGCTGGAAGGTTGTGGAGAAGAAATGGTTGGCTCATTTGTGAAATTCTGGGAGGAGGGGCTTAGCGCCTATATTCATTGGCGCGGCCTACCCCTTTCTCACAGACTTTCTGCATATGACGTATACTGGGAGAGAGGCATACTGCTGATGAACAATGTGGGGAAGAGGGGAAGGGCTTGACAGGGTTGGAGACCGTGTTAAGAAAGGGGAGCTAAGCCAGGAGATAATCTGATATGTTCTTATGGGGGGCTCAGAGTGATGTGAAGTTTAGTAGGGGAGCGCTCCTATCACATACTTTTGAGATATCACCAGAGGGCGGGGTTGCACAGGGGGACATTAAAGTTGTTAGTTGGGGCTCAAACTTTTTCTGCTCATACAGTTTGGTAAACCGTTAATTCTGTTTTATATACAGGTTAGTAAATGCAAATAGCTAAAATGCAAATAGCTATCGACTGTGGCAGGAGCAGCAGGGCATCGATATCACTGAATGGGGTATCTGACACTCAAAATTGGTGTCATCGGGGGGGTGGGGGATTTGGTACAGGAAAACAAAGTGATAAAGGATATAGCAGGATATACTTCATCGTGGAGATCAGATGGGGAGGTAGTAGGAACTTAGGGGTAGATGTTAACATTCAATCAGTTGGGGGGGAGGGTATATTGTTCATGTTATCCTGCTATCTTATCGTTATTTCTGTTGTATGCATCTCATGTTGAACTCGAAGTGGAGCGCTGAGGCATTATATTTTGGGGCATGGGGAGGTCCAATGGTTGGCTCTTAAGCAGGGGAAAAAGAGGGGAGTGAATATGGGCGGTAAAGAAGACTTAACGGTGGTCTCCTGGAATGTGCGGGGGGTTACAAATCCGATCAAGCGCACAATGCTCTTAACAGCGCTCAGAACGCGGGGTACGCAAGTAGCATTACTACAGGAGACCCACCTGTCGGACGCTGAGCACACCAAACTTGCTCGAGGGTGGGTGGGTAAGTGCTTTGCCGCTTCCTACTCTTCGCAGAAGTGGGGGGTGGCTGTCCTATTGCATAAGAGTCTACCATTTGAAGTTAAAAAAGTTGTGAAAGACCATAGGGAAGGTAGATATGTGTTTGTGGTGGGGCAGTTGTATGGGGAACAAATCACATTTGACAATGTTTACGCACCTGCTACATATGAACCGAAATTCTTTCCAGAACTCCTGGAATTACTAATTAGGAACAGTTCCCTGGACTTATACTAGGAGAACCTGAATAGTGTGTTGGACCGTCATGGATCACTCGAGAGGTCAGAGGTACTAAATCAATGGTGGATGGGTATGTTAGACCTTGAATTAGTAGATAGCTGAAGAGCGGTAAACCCAGGGGCCAGGAATATAAGTTTTTCTAGTCCTCACAGGACACGGACAAGAATCGATTATATCTTGGTCCGTGACTGGAACGATAGGCTGATATATGTATCACATAGTCCGATTCACATTTCGGACCACGCTATGGTGATAGGGAAAATCAGGATGCTAGGATAAGGGACACACCACGCAGTGGAAATTCCTACATACATGCTTCCTAATAAAGAATTTAGGGAATACTTATCGAAAACAGTAGTGCTTTTATAAAGAAACTAATCAAGGATCGGAGGTGCCCTGCTTGTCTTTTGGGATGCTGGGAAGGCCTTCCTACGAGGTTCCATAATAGCCTCATATATGGCCAGGGTTAAAAAGAGAAGCAAGTAAAGAGACAGAGATTAGAGAAGCAGCTCAAAGATCTGGAAAGACGGTGGTCCAGGGAGAGGGAGGTGCAATAGTCAGTTGCTAACAGCTACAAGGGAAGCATTGAATTTCTTGGTGCACAGGGAAGCTATAAAGTCATGGTTCTATGCTATACGCCTGATGTACGAGTGGTCTAATAAATTGGGCCCACTAGTGGTTAGACTTATGGGGGGGTAAATGCCCCACGAGGATAGTGGGGATCAAGGATAAGGAGGGCAAGGTGCATAGGGAGGCTGGGGAAATGAGGGACTGCTTTCAGACATTCTGTGCCCAGCTCTACAAAGCAGAATGTAATGGTAGGGGGCAGTGGATGCAGGAATTCTTGGATAAGATAGAGCTACCCAAGCTAACGTTGAGTCAGAGGGACTGTTTAAATCAACCTATAACAAAAGAAGAGGTTATAAAAGCTATCGTCAAAATGCAAAAAGGTAAGACAGGTGGGCCAGACGGATTCCCATTGGAATTTTGCAGGACACTAGGGGGTCAGTTAGCGGACACACTGTGTGAAGTATTCCAGGGTGATAAGGGGGAAGAACATTTACGGATACCGGACACCTGTTATGATGCCATGATATGCCTGGTACCTAAGCCGGGTAAGGAGCCATCGGAATGTGCTTCATACAGACCGATTTCGCTACTAAATTGCAATCTTAAAATTTTGGTCAAGATCCTGGCGATGAGGCTTGAGGATTATCTACCTATGTTGATACACCCAGACCAGACCGGGTTTATAAAGGGAAGGCTATCCTATCATAATATGCGTAGATTACTTAATGTGGTCTGGAGGACGGGGCAAGACATACAGTTTCACATCAGGCCATAACATCAAGTCAGTACAGAGATAAGGAGAAAAACAAAAAAAAGGGGGAAAACCAAACATATTCCCCCTCCCAAATCCCAACCCACTCATGGTATCAGCTAATAACAAAAGGAGGAGGATGACCAGTGCTGGTTTGTATAACTTCCCTATGTCATGGATTTCCCCTAAAGGGTGGAAAGCGTGTGCAACTTACCCCAGTACTTCTCAAATTTAGGCATCCTGCGATGAACACTAGCAACAACCCGTTCCACAGAAAGGTTGGAGAGCAGTTCCTGCAACCACTCAGAGTAGGGGATGACTACATCGTCTAGCCAATGTCGAAGTATTAACTTCTTGACCGATAGTGTCATCATGGCAAGGAGATATTTCCTCTTAATGGCGGATATCTGTGAGGAATCTCCCAGGAGACACGTGGCTGGTTCTACGTGCTCTACTAAACCTAGTAATGGGTCTACCTTCTGCCTAATAGAGTTCCATAATGGAGCAATTTTTGGACAGTCCCAAAATATGTGATACAGGGATCCTTCCGCCTGCCCACAACGCCTACTGACTGCCGAAGGAACCCTATTCATTTCTGCCATTTTAACAGGGGTGAAGTACAAATCATTAATGATCTGGTATTGCATCAGCCGCAGCCTATTTTGGGAGATAAACCTGTGAGTGTCTATCCATATTTTCTCCCAGTTAATTGTCTTGTCTGGAAATTGCATGTTCCAGTAGTTAGAGGATCCTTCTAGCTGTTGGAATGTTCTTTCTAACAGTAAAGAGTAGATAGCAGAAACAGCATGTGGTTGCATAACCACAGATCTGAATTGACGCAGGAACTCCCCCTCCTCCTGCCAGTCTGACTAATCTGGGTTCTTCACAGTACATGCCTAATCTGGTATACCTTGAAGTAGGACTGGGGACTCAGATTATGGTCCTTACTATATCTTTGTCAGGCTAACTCACTATTGTTCCACAAGTCCGAAATGGAGGTCTTTGCCAATTGGGGAAGCCAGGAAGCTGGCATCATTTTCCCACCCACCAACAAATAAGGGTTTTCAAAATTGGGCTGGATCGGATCTTGGGTGTGTTTATAAGTTAAGGAGGTACACATTTGACTGCAGACCTTAACTTGATGTTCCTATTGGAGTTTCCTTTAGGGTAGATGGGTCCAGTTTAGAGGGCATGTAAAACAGAGCAAGGGGAGAGAGAGAGACCTTGGGCCAATATAAGTCCATCTTCCACCTGAAGCCACAAAGGGTGGTACTGTACTGGTGAAGTTGTTTCGGGATTGTCTGTCCATCTCATGGCCTTTGCTACTTGACTGGCCCAATAGTAAAGTTTGAAATGGGGAAGTCATAGACGACCTTTGATTTTAGGAGCCGCTAATTTGCCGTAAAATCTACGGGCTTGTCGATTCTTCCAAATAAACTGCATTATCATGGAATGTAGTCTAGTGAACCACGCCTGCAGCAGCCAAACATTTAGCATGTTAAGGGGGTAGAAAATCCAGGGTAGACCGTTCATTTTAATTAAGTTAATTCTACCCTAAAACGATAATGGTAACTTAGTCCACCTGTCTAGATCTTGTTGGATAATCTGTACAACTGCATCCAGGTTACCTTCTCGTAGAGACTTAGGGTCCCGGGACAGGATTATCCCCAGATATTCAAGTTTCTCAGATTCCCATTGTAACCCTAAACCTTCGATCTCTCTCTTACGAGTGAGCGAGTTCATAGGGAATACAATGGTTTTCTCTAAGTTTAACTTATAGTTGGACAGTAGTCCGAACTCCTGAATCAGCAACAGAGACCTACTGATTGAGGCCCATGGGTTCGATAGATGAAGAAGTATGTCGTAGGCATATGCCAGCTTGAACTCCTGCGGGCCTATGGTTATTCCTTGGATACCCGGGTCACTTTTAAGCCGTGCTAGGAGGGGTTCTAGATAAATGTTGAATAATAAAGGGGATAAGGAACAACCCTGCCTCGTACCTGAAGAATCAAGATGGATTTTTACAATGGACTCCTTGCATCCCAAAGGACTGAACAAGGAACTTGATCTGACTGTATATTTATAAGTTGTATTAATGGTATGGATTGTCTACAATCAATGTGTGTCTTTTCTTCTGCTCTATCTGTGCATGCACTATTAGCTTGAATGATATTTTACCAATGTCATCTTTGATTGATCCAACTGTACTAAAAGTTAGCCTCATCTTTTGTAAGCCAATGTCCTTTCCTTGTTTATGTTTTTCCATATCTGTTTCTTCTCCTCCTCCTCCTCCACCTTTTATCTTCCCTTTCTCCTTTTCCCTTATTTGCCCTTGTTCCCTATTTATTATATTTTTATATATTTTACTATGTTAAGTTTCCTTTGAGGTTTTGGCTCAAGTAAATTATAAAATCAAATATATCTGGATTATTTGTATTATAGTTAATTTGTTCTATCTAGAACTGGTCCTTCTATAATGAATTTTAATTGCAAATAGCTTTGTCTGGGCCAAGAATTATAAAGCCTTGTTGTGGTTGACAACTATTACAAGCTAAAATTAATATGAAGTAATAATAAAATAACAAAAATAATGTAATGAATACATTTGATGGGGCTTTCCTTCATGTTAAGTTTTGTGAAATTTTACATTGTGCTCTTTATTTCACTTAATGGTTATGATACATTTTGTGTAAATGTTGCCTGTGTGTTTTTTATCCTGAACAGATTGTTTTTGATTAATTCATTTTTGCAAAGTAAGCCCTTTTTACTGCCAGCCACGTTGTTTAATTCAAATACTTGATTGTCTTAGATCGGTTTCTTCATTATTATTAATCAGTTGTTTTATGCCCCTAACAGTTGGGCTTGGGTCCGGGTCCAGGGCCGAATGCCATTCATTTTGGCTAATAATCATTAAGGAGTGAACCTATAATGCTTATTTGAAGCAACAGCTAAAAAAATTACGAGAAAGAATAATGTACTGCACTAGCTGCAACTGGGCTTTTCTTTTGCAAATTTGCGAGGTTTTGCAAATCTGAAAATATGTCTTTTGAACATGACTACGGGTTGCAACATGTAATGAGCCTTTTACATTTTAAATTGTGACTAGTTGCACTGTTTTTTTGAATTTTGTCACTCTTAAGGTGTATGTATTTAAGAGTTCACTAAGCACTTTGACTCCACCCCCCTGATGAAGAGGGCAATCCCTCGAAGCGCCGGGGAATTTCTGATGTCTACCAAATAAATTTTTTATATTGGAGCTCCCTGCAGTGATCGCGTTTACTCTCGTTTCCCTGCCATTTCATGCCATTTAAACACACAACCTCAGTTAACTGCTTTGTGCGTAAGTCTGGGCTTGGTCTGACAAGACCTTCCTGCCACAAAACTGTTTTTTACTATCCTGGAGTCTGTTGCTCTCCAGGTTGTCTATGAGGTCCTCTTTGATCAGAGATTCCATCAGTTTCCCCACAATAGGGTGTAATTCACTGGTTGCTCCTCACCCCCCCAATGTTACTGGCACGTCTGCCATCTTCCAGTCCCCTGGAGCTTCAACAGACCCGTGTGAGCAGTTGAACAACCCAGTCAGTTGAGACAGCTCTACTGTTAATTCCCCTAAGTATCTTCGGATGCAACCCATTAGGTCTCAGGGCCATAGATACCTTAAGGGCTAAAAAGCCCTTTTAGGACCCTTTCACTAGTAAACAATGGTTGACTTATTTCCAGGACCCCCCTTTGTGGCCATTTTGATGCCGCACTCTGGCATGGACCCGCATTCCTCCTTAGTGAATACTGAGCAGAAGCAGTCATTCAGGACAGTGGCCTTTTGCCCATCCTCCTCCATCACCCTACCCCCATCAACCTCCCGTACAATTCCCCTCACTTTTTTTCTTTTTTCACTAATATCTCTAAAAAAATGCTTTTCTCCATTCATGACCACCTCCACAATGCACAGCTCTGTCTGCTTTCACCTCCCTTACTGTTCTCTTTGCCTTCCTATTTTTCGGAAGATATTCCTCCCTTTCTGCTTCTTCCTGCTTTTCTTTATAATTTATAAAAGGCCCTCTTTTTTGGCCCCAACCCTAGCTAAGAACCATAGTGGTCTCTCAAGCCATTTCTCTTTGTTACTGTTTTTATGCATGCCTTCAATGCCTTGAAGACAGCTCCCTTAATAGCCTTTCATCTCTTTCCTCCACCCTGCCTATGCCCTCCACCCCTGCTAACTTTTCTCTGGCATATAATGCAGCATCTGAAGCCTGGTTTCCATCGATCCATTGTTGGTCTGGAGATGGACTTGAGGGCACTGCGAAACATGCTTTAAGAAATATAAAACTTGACTTTAATGGCTGGTCCAGTGATGTGGAGGCTGAGACATCCGTGCCTTATCTCCTGCCATGCCAGTGGCGTGTGTTTGTGGTGAGAGCGGGCTGCCGAGTCAGCAGGGAGAGAGGATCATCGAGCGTTCGGAGGACAGCTCTCCTCTACTGAAGGAGGTGGGGATCGTGTCACCACTGCCTGTCGCGGTGGCTGAGGATGGCACATCGGTTCTACGGATGAAAGGCGGTTGAGGGGCAGAAACCCGGCATGCCACGTGCGGAAGTGTGCGTTGTTTGGCCATTGGCATCAGTGCGCGGTTCCTCACTGCACTCAGGGACCGGAAAGAAAAAGCCAGAAAATATCCCAATTGGCGGGATGATGCCGGCCCCTTGCAGGTGCCACACCTGGCTAGCTGGCACCTTGTAAGAGCTAGAAAGGGAGTCCAGTGGACGCTGGAGTGACGGGCCTGGGGGGGGCCAGTGGAAGGGGGCAAGTCGGGGGGGGATATACAAGAAAAAAAACAAAAAAGCTTCAACTTTATTAACGTTCACCTATGGCGTGGACAATCTAAGTGGGAGCCGTGAAGGAGGTGACCTGTTCTTCCAGTGGAGAGAAAGTTCTGACATCACAGGGTGGAGTTGGGGGATATACCGCCCGGGTGGTGGGAGGAGCTTAGCTTAAAGACATCCAGTCAATAACACTGTTCTAGCAGAACTGGCAGAGTGTGGATAAATGAACCACATCCACATCCCTAGAAAATGTATCCCCCAAGGTTGAACTGGGGACCTTTTGCCGTCAGGTGAGCAGGATAACCACTACACTACAGAAACCAGAAATACAGACCCTTTTCACGTATAACTGCTTGCAGCAGCCTCAAGTGAGGGTTGCCACAAAAAAAAAACAGAGCTCCTCACTCTATTCCTCAATCCTAGTGCCTTTGAGATATTTGGGAGCCACCAGCTGCCCCCTGCCCCAAGGTTATTACCTGCCTTGTCCAGGGTGGAAGATGCATCTGAGTTCCTGGTCCCTCGGTACCCTGTTGCTGCCTTTGCAGGGATCTCCATCCTGGATTCCTTAACATTAGGGGCCCTGTCTTGGCGGAATCCTTATACTGCTGTGACCTACACTAGTTAAAGTACTTGCTGCATAGTAGTATTTAATCAGGCAGCCTATGATGTCATATAGGGGTGTTATGATAGTAGGAGCAGTGGCAGAGCTGGAACCTGGCTACCAGGGCTGGAAGTAAGCGGCTGGTGTAACACTGAGGACCTCAGAACCACCCTCCCAATGTTGTTAGTGACTAAAATTGTGCCAGAGCAGGCAGTGGCAGGGTACTGAGTTTCTGGGGTCCTCAATAGATTCCCCATCAGGGCAGACAGTGATAGAGTGGCACTGGAGATTCACAGAGTCAGAGGATTCCGTCAACTACAGCATATCATAGCTATGGGGACTGGAGGCAAAGTGCTGGGAGTGAGGAGTTCTGCCTCTTTTTTTTTTTGACAGTTCCAGGTTAGGAAGGTACTTTGGTATTTCTGAACTGGCATACCCAACCTAAAACTTGGTCAAACTTTAGTTTGTATTTTCTCCTCAATGTCTGATTCATCACAGGAGAGGTCAAATAACAAAAATTATTTCTAGGATCGTGGATATGTTGTTCATCCACACTTATTGGCATGTCCTTTTCCCTTTAAGGATTACGGAAGTCTTCGTGCTAGCTCCCCACCCAGGTGGTATAACCCTCGGCTCCATGGCGCTAGATCTTCCTTTCCACTGGAAGATTCAGGCTTCCTTCGTGCTCCCCGCATTTATAGGCCCCAGCTCACAACCTTTGGTTATTCTGAAAATCAGATAGATCGCATTAGGTTTATCAGACTACTTATCTTTGATTATGGAAGAAGAGTCTTTCCCAGATTTCACCAGTGTTCATGCGGCCAGAAAATGTCGCACACCGATCCCCACACTGCATGCGTCTATTGCTTGTGTGTCGACCATGACACCTTGAAGTGCGATTTTTGTCTTGCATTTCATCCCAATGTTCTCAACAACCGTCTCGCATGCCTGAAGTTGGGGAGGCTGGAAAAACTGAACACTTCGATGAAATCAAAGGAGGCTTGGTGGGCGGTTTCCATGGCCACGGGATCTGCCGAGCAACTGGAATGCATGCAAGCCTTCCAGGAGGAAGCGGCTCATGCCGGGGAATCTTCCTCTCGGAGCTTCTTCGTTCCGCTCAACCTGGGCTCCACCTTCTTGGGTTCTTTCTGAGAGTTGTGCCAGTTTCTCCCTACTAAGGGGGAGGGTCCTGTGGGCACACACTCCTCTCGGTCCCGTAAGCAGGAAAAGGACCCGGGATCATCTTCGTCTCGGCAAAGATGTTCTTGGGATCAGGAGAGATCTTGGTCCCAGGAACTGGCAGTCTCGACTTTGTTCGAAACTGCCTCTTCGGCTGTTGGCTTATGGGCTTGGCCGTCCGGCCAGTTGACCGAAGCGTCGATAGACGAGGTTGAAATAATCAT
This sequence comes from Neoceratodus forsteri, assembly GCA_016271365.2. Classification (NCBI taxonomy): domain Eukaryota; kingdom Metazoa; phylum Chordata; order Ceratodontiformes; family Ceratodontidae; genus Neoceratodus; species Neoceratodus forsteri. The sequence continues at coordinate 95,315,709 of CM057451.1, forward strand.
TGACATGATCGACACACCGTCGCTGACTCCGGTTGACAATTCTCTCAAATCGGACTCCGGTCCTTTCTTTCCCCGACGAGGAGACCTAGCCTGTTGGGAATCCCGTTGAGGAAGTGGTCCCTGACCCGGAAATCACCAGTCCGCGGTGTCTCCCAAATGACCGAATCGGCCCGTCCAATCTCGATCGAGGTCTAGGACCCCTCGACTGACAAGCCAAGGAAAAGCCAACAAGCGCTCAAAACATCGGTTGTCGTCCTCCTCCTTGGATGAGGAGAAGCTCCAGCAGAAACTTTGTCGGCGCTACGAGGATCTCATGTGGCAACAGCTGATTTTGTCCGGGCACAAGCTGATCCAGGCTTCTACCCCAGCCATTACTTGGCTTTCGCCTCCCAGGCCGAAGTAGACTCCTTCGGAGCAAATTAAGTCGGCTCCCCTGCCAGCGGAGCCGGTGAAACCTCCGGTTCAGCCTAAACCAGTCTCTCCACCAATCGTAGTGGAACCACTGCCCAAGCAACCTGTGGGAAGGGCTCCTTTAAGAAGATGGACCAGACACGGGCTTCCCGGTGTCTTTCCAGTCACTGTCAGCCCGGACCGCCCTCGGCAGGTCAAGGTGACCTGGGCAGTCGACCACTGTATCCAGTTCCTTGGATTGGATGAGACCAGCCTACATTTTTATCCGGGGATGATGTATCGCCTGGTGGGATAAAGATGGGGAAAAGTCCTTTGTCCTTTCAGGGCATTCTTCGCCTCATCTCTGAGTCTACAGGGATGTTCCTGGAACCTATCCAGAAAAAGGCGGAGTGCCCTCTCATGGACATCCTCAAGAAAGGGGATACCCCGACGGAGGCCTTTCCTGTAGCCGGGGCCAACAGCTGGCCCGGCCTTAGAACTTTGGCAGCGCCCTGCCTCCTGTCCAGCTCTGTCTGCCTGCATGGCCCGCAAGTATGCGGTGCCCATGGGGTCCCTTGCGGGGCTCACAGAGCACTCTTCGGCCGAGAGCCTGGTGACCACCTCTGTTCAGGTGTACTGGCAGTTCTGCTGACACTGACCAACCTCCCGAAAAAAGAATCCAAACTTTTGGATCATTCGGCTCATAAGGTCTATGTGGCCTCATCTTTAGGCCTTCATCAGGCAAGTTCAGCCGTCAACATGGCGCACTTCTCACATGCTCTCTTGGGGTCTTTGGATGAAGTCCTCCCACGCCTCCCCTCGGACATGCAGACCACGGTCAAGCAGGTCTGGGATCAGGGCTCGGCTGTTGCCAAGCAGCAGCTTCAGAAAGCCCTGGACAATGGGGATTCTTATGCCCGCTCGATGGCAGCCGCAGTTACCTCTCATCGCAGGGCTTGGCTGAGACTCTCCTCTTTCCCGACAGATACTCAGCACAAACTAGCTGATGTGCCTTTCCTGGGCACTGACTTTTTCGACCCAGGTGTGGCTGGTCACCTTCAGCGTACTGAGCAGTCCAATGTCACCTTGGATGCTACTTCTGCTAAAGGTTCTTGGGCATGAAACATCAGAAGAAAAGCCTTTTCGGCACTCTTCCCTGTGGCACAGCAACCCTTCTTTTCAAGGAAGGCAGCAGCAACAGCAGCAGCAGGCTCAAGCTTGGCGCCCGGCTCAAGTCCAGGCCCTCCCAGGCCCGTAAAAGGAGGCTGAGGTTCAGGTCCTGGATCCTCCTCCTCCAAGCCTGCTCAGTGACGGGGTGGGGGCCTTCACCCCCTCTCCCATCATGCCCGCTCTGGGTCCTCCTGTGGGGTGCCGGCTCCGCCACTTTCTTTCTGCCTGGTCCATTATCACCACGGAGAGGTGGGTTTTGGAAGTGGTCGGTCAGGGACTGCATCTGGAATTCGAGCGGCACCCTCCAAGTTGAGCCTGCATCCCTCAGAAGGAAAGAGTATCCGTCCATACTCAGTCAGCTCTCTGAGATGACATCGTTCAGCTCCTCCTCAAGGAGGCAGCAGCTCCAGTGGAGGATTCTCCAGCAGACCTAGGCTTTGTCTCCAGGTACTTCCTGGTGCCCAAGCGGATGGGGGACTGGAGCCCCATTCTAGATCTGCATGACCTGAATCAGTATCTCAGGTCATGCACCTTTCAAATGGTCACTCTGTCCCAGATCATACCATCTTTGGAGCGAAACATGGTTCTGCTGGCTGGATCTGCAGGATGCATTCTTTCACATCCCAAACTGCCCGTCTCATTGGCAGTTCCTCCGCTTCAGAGCTGAAGAGCCCCAATATGAGTTCCGAGCCATGCCGTTTGGCCTGTCATTGGCCTCACGGGTCTTCACGAAATGCATCGCAGTCATGGCAGCTCATCTCAGGCGCTGGGGGAAGGGTGTCAGAATCTACTCCTACCTTGACAATTGGCTCTTAGCAGGTCCCACCCAGCAAGAGGTGGAGCGGTCCAGGGACCTGGCCCTCCAGACCTGCTCTCAACTGTGCCTCTTGATCAACAAGGCCAAGTCATAAATCGTGCCTTCTCAGGTGATGTACATCATTTTGGGCAGAGCTCAACTCTCGTCAAACCAGAGCTTGGCTCCCGGCAGACAGGGCGGAGGTTCTCTCCTCCTTTGCCCAATCATTTCTGGCTGGGCAATTGCACCCTGCCTGGGACTTTCTGCGCCTTCTGGGTTACATGGCGGCATGCACCTCCATGGTCCATGGGGCCCGGTGGCACATGCACCCCTTCCAATGGGAGCTGGTCGCCCAGTGGACTCAACACCATGGTCATTTCGACCAGCTAATCACTGTAACCCAGAAGACGTGGGACGCTCTCAAAAGGTGGACCACCCCAGACCAGATGCAGGAAAGGATCCCGTTTGTCCACCCCGACCCGACGGCCATCCTCACGACCAATGCCTCTCTCATGGGCTGGGGAGCCCATGAGGGACAAAAGGGCCCATGTGTTCTGGACCCCCGATACATCATCCTGTAGGAGCTCAGAGCAGTTAGACTGGCACTGTCAGCTTTCGCTCCTCAGCACTGGGGTCAAGTGGTTCAAGACCAGACGGACAATACTATGACCATGTACTACCTCAACAAATAGGGCATCACGCACTCCCGTCTGCTTTGCAGAGAGGCGCTCCACATCTGGACCCTCGTCAGCCGTCTAGGGGCAGATCTCCTAGCCATTTATGTGGCAGGAACCTCCAACCACCTGGTGGATGCTCTCAGCCGCTTAGGCAAAACATCTCACGAGTGGTCTCTCCATCCAGAGGTAGTTTACAACCTGTTCTCCCACTGGGGCAAACGGATGGTGAACCTGTTTGCCTCCAGGGAAAACACCAAGCTGAGCCGGTTTCATGCCTGCCCCCCCTCAGCAGGGCTCGCTGCAGGGGGATGGCTTCTCGAGGCCGTGGACCCAGGCCTCTCCTACGCCTTCCCTCCATTTCCCTTGATCCACAAGGTGCTCCTCAAGGTGAAGAGGGACAAGGTGAAGGTGATTCTGGTAGCCCCATACTTGCTGTGCCAGTTCTGGTATCCAGATCTCCTCAGCTGCAGGCCCCTAGAGCGGCTCCCAGCACGCCTGGACCTGATCTCTCTCTCTCAATCAGGGGAAGGTATACCATCCGGACCTTCAATCCCTGCACCTCACAGCCTGGTACCTGAGTGGCTAGAGTTCCATGCTTTGGGTCTTTCCGAGGATGTCCCCACCGTGCTGGAGGCATCCAGAAAGGAATCGACCAGGAAGTGTCATGCCTTCAAATGGAAAAGGTTTTCCATTTGCTGTCAGGGCAAGAGCCTGGACCCTCTGTCCTGTCCAGTGGCTAACATTCTCGACTACCTTTGGTCCCTGTCCAGAGGGGGTCTTCGGTCATCAACCCTTAAGGTGCACCTGGCAACCATCTCTGCTTACCGTGCGCAGGCCGGTCAACCAACGTTGGTGCAGGAGACAGTGGTCAGGTGCTTTTTCAAAGGCCTGGATCACATATTCCCTCAAGTGCGTGAACCTCCACCTCTGTGGGATCTACTACTGGCACTGGCAAAGCTCATGGGCAAGCCATTTGAACCAACGCACAAGTGTGTGCTGTCACACTTGTCGTGGAAGACGGCCTTCCTGGTGGCTAGCACGCCTGCCAGAAGGACAGGGGAGCTCCAGGCACTTTCGGTGGACTCCCCTTATCTGGTCTTCCATAGGGACAAGGTTGTCCTACGTCTCCACCCGAAATTCTTTCCGAAGGTGGTGTCAGAGTTTCACCTTAACCAGGTGTTAACTCTGCCTGTATACTATACTAATTACACCTCGGAGGCCGAATACAGGCTCCATACCCTGGACCTCAGACAAGCCCTCTCCTATTACAAGGAGAGAATGGCGGAAATTCGAGGAGAGGTTCGCCAGCTATTTGTCACCAGTGCTGAAGCCACTTCTGGCAGACCTCGGGCAAAACAGAATACTGCAAGGTGGATTACATCTTGCATAAGTCTGTGTTATGAGTTGGCAGGCAGGGAGCCTCCCAGAGGGATGAGAGCTCATTCTACCAGCCATACTGCTGCATTGGTGTCTGCTTCCAGGGACATCCCTATCCAGGAAATCTGTTGGGCTGCTATCCAGAAGTCAGCAAACACCTTCATTACCCACTACCACATCAACCTTGAGTCACGCCAGGATGCTGGTTTTGGGGCCTCAGTTCTCCAATCCCTAGTTCCCAAGTGAGTATCCGGGGGAAGGGGTAGCCTGGGGGTTCTCAGTCCTATTTCCCAAGTAGGGGGTGTCGTCTTGCCTCCTCCCTCCCGGAGAACTGCTAGAGTCTGCCAACAACTGTGGATGAAAAACTTATCCACGATCCTAGAAAAACAGGCTAATCACCTGTAACAGTAGTTCTAGAAGTGGTAAATGTTGTGAAGAGGAGGGGAGTACCTAAACCAAACAAGAGAAACACACTGGATTGGGCAGAATACCAGTCCATTTACAGAAGAAAGCGGTTCTGGAAAGAACTAGTAAAATTGAAGGTGGACAAAGCAATGGGGCCTGATGGGATTCACCCAAGAATTCTAAAAGAACTAAGGGTAGAACTAGTGACAACACTACTCTCTTTAACAAATCATGGCAGGATGGGGTGGTACCTAAGGAATAGAAGAGGGTGGATGCGATTCCTCTTCACAAAAGTGGGAGCAGGGCAGAGACAGAAAACTACAGACCAGTTAGTTTGACCTCAGTGGTAGGGAAAATACAGGTTACTCACCTGTAACAGGAGTTCTAGGAATGGTATATGTAGTTCATCCACACTTATTGGCAGGTTCCTTGCTGCTTTAAATCTTGCCGGAAGGTCTTCAAGCTGGCTCCTCCCACCCACCGGGTGGTAAAACTCTGGCTCCGCCCCATGGCGGCAGAATCTGGCCGCTGGAAGCCAGGTTGTGCATCTAAGCTTGGAGGTCTGTAGGGATGAACAACATATACCATTCCTGAACTCCTGTTACAGGTGAGTAACCTGTACTTCTGGGACATGGATATGTTGTTCAATCCACACTTATTGGCAGACTCTAGCAGTTCTCCGGGAGGAGGGAGACAAGGCGCACACCCCAATACTTACTTGGGAAATAAGGACTGAGAACCGAGGCCCCAAAACCAGCATCCCAGGTGACTCAAGGTTGATGTGGTAGTGGGTAATAAAGGTATGTCCAACTTCCAGGTAGCAGCCCTGAAGATATCCTGGATGGGGACGTCCCTGGAAGCAGCTACCGATGCAGCGGTATGGCGGGTAGAATGAGCTCTTATCCCTCTGGGAGGCTCCATGCCCGCCAACCTATAGCAGGCTCTATGCAGGAGGTGACCCACCTGCTTATCGTCCGCTTGGCTGCAGGTCTGCCAGGTGCAGCTTCAGCGCAGGTGACAAACAGCTGGTGAACCTCTACCCAACTTCAGCCATCCGCCTCCTTATAATAGCGAGCACTCGTCTAGGGTCCAAAGTATGGAGCCTATATTCGCCTCCGAGGTGTGACTGGGGTAGAACACCGGCAGAGTCAACACCTGGTTAAGGTGAAACTACTGACTACCACCTTGGAAGGAATTTCGGGTGGGGCGCAGGACAACCTTGTCCCTGTGGAAGACCAGATAAGGAGACTGGAGTAGAGCGCCTGGAGCTCTCCCATCCTTCTGGCTGACGTGGATAGCCACCAAGAAGGCGGTCTTCCACAAGGTGGGAAATATCGCACTTGTGCATCGGTTCTAATGGCTTGCCCATGAGCTTAGGCTAATACCAGCAGAAGATCTCACGGAGGTGGGAGGTTCTGACACGAGGGAAATGTGGTCAAGGCCTTTGAAAAAGCGCCCGACCACCTTCTCCTGCGCCGACTACTTCCCGGCCCACGCCCGGTAACCAGAGATGGCTGCCAGGTGCTCCTTAAGGGTCGCCGACCGGCCCTTGCTGAGAAAGGGACCACAGACCATCCAGAATGCTTGCCATGGGACAGGCGGAAGGGTCCAAGCCCTTCTGAAACCAAATGGAGAATCTCTTCCATTTGAAGGCATAGCATTTCCTGGTCTACTCCTTACGGGACGCCTCAACGACATTGAGGACCTCGTCGGAAAGACCCAAGGCCTGGAACTTTAGCTGCTCAGGAACCAGGCCGTCAGGTGCTGGGATTGAAGGTCCGGATGAAATACCTTCCCTGGTTGACTGAGATCAGGTCTGCGAGGGCTGGAAGCTGCCTCGGGAGCCTGGAGCTGAGGCTGAGGAGATCTGGATACCAGAACTGGAGGGGCCAGTCTGGGGCTACCAGAATCACCTGCGCCTTGTCCCTCCTCGCCTTGAGAAGCACCTTGTGGATCAAGGAAAATGGGGGAAAGGCGTAGAAGAGGCCCGGGGTCCACGCCCTCGAGAAGGCATCCCCCTGCAGCAAGCCCTGCTGAGGGGGGCAGGCATGGAAGAGACTCAGCTTTGCATTCTCCCTGGAGGCAAACAGGTCCACCTGAGGCATGCCCCAGTGGGAGAAGAGATCTTGTACTACCTCCGGCAGGAGAGACCACTCGTGAGACGCAGCCCCTATCCGGCTTAGAGCATTGGCCAGGGTGTGGGAGGCTCCTGCCACGTGAATGGCTAGGAGATCCGCCTCCAGGCTGCACACGAGGGACCATATGCAGAGAGCTTCCTTGCATAACAGCATGGAGCGCGTCCCGCTCTGGCAGTTCAGATAGTACATGGTCGTGGTATTGTCCGTGTGGACCTGAACCACTTGACCCCATAGAAACGGAGCGAAGGCAGTGAGAGCTAGACGGACCGCTCGGAGCTCCAGCAGGTTGATGTGGCATAGGGACTCCCGAGGGGACCAGAGGCCGTGTGCTCTGTGCTCCCCCAGATGGGTACCCCAACCCATCAGAGATGCATCAGTCGATAGAGAGACCGTCGGCTTGGGGCGGATTTAACGGGATGCCCTCCTGCAGATGTGCCGGAAACGTCCACCACTGGACAGCATTCACATCTCCTGGGTCACTGTTACGGGCTGGTCCAACGGATCGCAGCGCCAGGACCACTGGCTGGCCAGTCCCCACTGAAGGGACGCGATAGTACCAATGGGCCCAATGGACCACGCTTGGTGCAGGCCGCCATGAGGCCCAGGAGGCGAGGAAGTCCCGGCAGATGCAATTGCCCAACCAGAAATGATTGGGCAAAGAAGGAAAGAACCTCACACTGTCTGCCTGGGCCGAGCTTGGCTCAAGAGAGCTGAGCCTCTGCCCGATGAAGAGTATCACCTGCTTCGCACGAGTCTCACTTGGCCTCGCTTGATGAGGAGGCCAATCTGAGAGCAACCTGAGGGCCAGATCTCTGGACCGCTCCGCCTCCACTCTGGAGGGGCTGCAATCAGCCAGTCGTCCAGGTAGGGGTACACCCGGACTCTTCGAGCGCCAAGAGAATGCTGTCACCACTGCCATGCATTTGGTGAAGACCCCTGGGAGCTAGGGAGAGGCCGAAGGGCATGGCCTGAATCAGAAAAGGGATCCTCCGCCTGAAGCTGAGGAACTCTGATGAGACGGACGGATTGGGACGGAAAGAACGTATCCTGGAGGTCCAAGGAACAGAACCACACGCCTCGTTCCAAGGATGGGATTATCTGAGCCAGAGTGACCATCCTGAAGGTCCAAGACCTTAGGAACCTGTTCAGGTTGTGCAGGTCAGAATGGGGCGCCAGCCCCCCCCGTCCGTTTTGGGACCAGGAAGTACCTGGACACAAACCCCGGGTCTGGAGGAGGATCCGCTACCTTCCTGATCACCTCTTTTTCGAGGAGCAGGGCAATATCGTCTCGGCGGGACAACAGCGAGGCTGCGGACCCTGTGGCCCCCACAGGGGGGACAGCTCGAAAGGGTGGAGCCTGTTCGAACTCCAGAGGCAGGACTTTTCCTACCACCTCCAACACCCAGTGGTCCGTGGTGATAGCGGACCAGGCGGAAAGGAAGTGGTGGAGCCGCCCCCTGGGGGAACCAGGGGAAGTGACGCAGGCTGGGCGCACCCTCAACCCGTCACTGGGCAGGCTTGGAGGAGGAACCGGCCGAGGGACCTCCTGGGCCTTTACCACCTTGCTTCCTGTTGGAGGAAGCCGCCGGCTTGGGACGCCAAGCATGAGCCTGCTGGCCCTGTTGCTGGTGCTGTTGGGCCAGTCGAGGTGCAGGGGCCGAAGGACGAAAGGACTTTACTGTAGCTGACGGCGGCCTTTGTCCCTCTGGGCGGAGGTGACCGAGTCCAGGGTGGCATTGGACTTTTCGATCCGCTGGAGGCATCCCTCCACTCCAGGGCCGAAGAGGTCAGTCCCCAAGAAGGGGACGTCTGCCAACTTCTGCTGGGTATCCACCGTGAAGGTGGATATCCTCAGCCATGTCCTGCGGCGCATGGCCACCGCGGCCACTACTGACCTGGCACAGGAATCACCTATGTCCAGAGCAGTCTGAAGCTGCTGCTTCGCCACCGCCCTACCCTGGTCCCGCACCTGGCGGACCGTGGTCTGCAGGTCGGTCGGGAGATGAGGGACAACCTCATCCAGGGAGCTCAAGAGGGCGAAGGAGAAGTGTGCCATCAGCATGACCGAGCTGGCCTGTCGGAGGCCGAGGGAGGATGCAGCGTACACCTTGTACCGGCAAAGTCCAGCTTTTGGACTCCTCGAGGGCTTATCCACATCCCGAAGTGTTACCAGAACGCCAGAAAGCGCTGTCGGTGACTAACCCCTCGGCAGAGGGGTGCTCCGAGAAACCGGGCAACGAGCCAGTAGGGACCGCGTACTTCCTGGCCATCCTGGCCAAGGGCGTAGGACAGGAAGCAGGCCGCTGCCAGAGCTCCAAGGCTGAGCCGACAATGGCCTCAGCCACCGGAAAGGCCTCCGCTGGGAATCTCGTCCAGTATCTTCGCCAGAGGATGCTTGGCCTGTTTGGACACGGGCTTGAGCTGCATACTGGTGGACTCCGAGATGAGTCGAAGCAGACCCAAGAAGGACGATGGGCTATCGTCCAATGACTGGCCCCCGGAGAACTCCAGGTCGACCTGCCTGGAGAACAGGGAGGAGTCGTCGTCGGACTCCGAAGAGTCTGCGAAGAGCTGCCTCGGCCCCGAGCCACCCTCTAGCTGCCGAAGGCGGTCGGGAGTGAGGGTGACCGACAACCTGTGGGGCAGGCCGTGACCCGGCCGAGAATCCTTGGTCGGTGCCCCAGACTTCGGTTGTGGAGGCAATCGGTGGAGCAGCTGGTCTTGGCCAAGCAACCGGCCCTGGAACGGGCAACTCGACTGGGGCGAGTGGTTGCTTGGTCGTTCAGGTGACAGCCACTTGATGGCCGGGTCTGGACCGGAGTTGGCTTAGACCCAGACAACAGCAACTGCTGCCACATAAGCTCCTCGTAGCGCCAATGTAATTTACGCCGAAGCCTCCCCTCATCCGAGGAAGAGGAGGAACGGTGTCGCCACTTACTTCGGTATCGAGACCGCCAACGTCGGCGGGAACGGCTTGACTGAGATGAAGTCAGAGACTGAGACCCTCAGGGGGGACCGAGGGCGGGTCTGGGAAGGGCCGGGGGACACCCGCTCTTCCCTCGGCTCAGGCACTTTAACCGGGGACTGCAGCCCCGAAGGCGCAGGCAGATCCTCGGTCTCCACCGGGGGAACCGGAGAAGGTGGGTTGTCAGCTTCACCAGTCGACAGCCCGTCCGACGGATCGAGAAAAATCTTGACTGCATCGACGGGAGTCTCGGCAGGCTGGCCTGATGGGGACACCGTGAAGCCAGCGGCCTGAGCCGCAACTTCAACCGAAGTCAATGGTCGGCAATCCGGGGAAGGAGACCTCTCCCGCTCCCATGAACGCCGACGGTGGGACTTACGCTTCGACTCCTTCTTCTTGGGCCGAGAAGAATGTCCCAAAGGCCCCTCTCCCTTCGTGGAAAGGGACTGAAAAAGCTCCTTGAACGAAGCCGTGTACGAGAAACTCAGAGAGAGCAGGATAAATGCCGCGGCCGAGGAAGAGGAAGATGCGGCCTGGGCCGCCTCATCAAGGGCGATCATCTGCTCGAGCTGCTCAGCCGAGCCAGCTGCCGCGGACACCGCCCAACGAGCCTTTTTAGATTTTACCAGCGGGAAATGCTTCAGGGCGCCCAAGCTTCAGTCGGGCAGCGCGATCATCCAGGACGTTGGCCGAGAAAGAGTGGCACAACTCGCAGGCCTGCGGGTCGTGATTTAGGCCTAGGCAGTAGACACACGTGGAGTGCGGATCCGTCCTGGACATTTTCTGCCCGCAAGGGCACCTCCGAAAGCTGGGAATAGATTTGTCCATTGCAGCCATGAGGGAAGATGAAGACTGAAGTTTAGAAAACTTCAAACCAATTTCGGACGAACCGAAGGGTTAGGATCCAGTCTCCAGTCTAAAACGCAGAGTGCTAAGAAGGGAACCTGAGCTTCCAAGCGGTAAGGAAGATCTGGCGTGGGGGCGGAGCCGAGAGTTTTACCAACTGGTGTGGGAGGAGCCAGCTTGAAGACTTCGGCAAGATTAAAGCAGCAGGAACCTGCCAATAAGTGTGGATTGAACAACATATCCATGTCCCTAGAAAAGATGGAATCCACTTCTGAAGGAAAGAATTCTTGAGTACCTACAGGGTGGGACACAGGACCCAAGGCGCATGGATTCACAGTGGGAAGGTCGTGTTAGACGAATCTAATAGATTTCTTTGATCATGGGACCAAAGTAATAGACCAGGAGGGCTGTGACATGGTCTACCTAGATTTTAGCAAGGCATTTGATACAGTCCCACACAAAAATTATTAATATAAGTTAGCCAACCTTGGAGGGTCCCAAGGTGGTAGCCTGATAAAAATTGCCTGGACAACAGGGACGAAGGGTAGTAGTAAACGGAGTCCACATGATGAAGAACCTTAGTAATTATGTCTCTTCTAATGGAGTCTTGCTGTATTCTGACTATTGCAGTTAGCCCCAGCCTTTAAACTGCCCCAGAGAACAAAGGTTAACTTTCTATGCAGAGCATAGAATGCTGAGCTCGGCTGAGGTACCTATCTGGAGCCCTTTGAAACTAAACTGTTAGATTCTTACGAGCAAAACTCACTAACAATTCTATGGAAACTGTAAACTTTTTACTAGCCAATTGAGCAACAAAAGTTTTGATCCCAAAGGAAGACTCAAGTCAGGAAACCCAAAACCAAAATCCAATCTAAATCAGAATAAAGATAAAACAAACACCCAAACAAAAAGAAGGTGTGGAATGAGCACCTCGGAGATGCAATAATGCACCTGCCCATCCACTTCCCCAAAAACAGGTTCTGAGAGGGAGGCAGGAAGGGAGGTCAGAATACAGCAAGACTCCATTGAAGAAACATAATCAATAACTTGGGTAATTTTTTCTTCAAACAACATGAAGTCTTGCTGTATTCTGATCTGTTATTATACTTCAGCAGCAGCACCTCCATGGAGGAGGGGACAGAACCTACTTTGGGAATAGGCCTAAGCATTGCTGTGGTTGAACCGAGCATCACTCCTAGCCTGGATATCCAGAGAGTAATGCTTGGTAAAGGTATGGACTGTTTTCCAGGTTGCTGCTTGACAAATTTCTCAAGAGAGGAATAGCCTTGGCAGCAGCTGTACCTCTGGTGGAGTGAGCCCTCAGGCCTGAGGGTGGAATTTTCCTAGTTTCCAGTAGCAGAATTATATACAAGACACAATCCACCTGGCAATAGTTCTCTTGGTGGCAGGTTTGCCCTTCACTTCTCCACAGAGTGAGGAATAGCTGGAGGAATCAAACCTGTGACCTTTGGTACGCTCTATATAGTAGCTAAGGGCCCTTTTAACATCTAAACTGTGTAGCCTCCTCTCTCCTGAAGAGGAATGATCAGTGAAGAAAACAGGAAGAGGCATAGGCTGGTTCAGGTGGAAATCTGAAACCACTTTGTGCAAGAACCTTCTATTGGTTCTAAGAACCACTTTATCCCTATGAAAGAAGACAAAATCAGGTTCCACTGACAGGGCTTGCTGTAGTCACTGATACGTCTGGCAGAGGTAATGGCTACTAAAAACACAGTTTTCCAAGTACTTAAGCTCTACTGAGGACATAGGCTCAAAGGAGGTTGAATCAATTGAGCAGTGCAAACATTTAAATCCCAGGCAGGGGCAGGGTCTCTGAATGAGGATTGGTATGAAGCAATCTTTTGAAAAGTTACAGAACACAGGATGAGATGATAGTGAGGAAGGCTTCCCACTGACAGAAAGATGTCAAGTGTACTTTTGAGAGTAGCTGGTCTGAGGCCCAGGACATTAAGATGGACCATATAATCCAGAACTGAGGCAATTCAGCAGTGTCTGGGAAATCGCTGCTTAGGAAAGTACAGACAGTTACGTAAGAAGCTTACCGTAACAGTAGATCTTCGAGAGGCTCTTGCAGTAGGTAATTACATATAGGACTGACACTGGCTGCATGGCAGGACTCACGGGAAAAATTTCTAGCTAGCAGTCCCTGGCAGGGGACCACCCCATCGCCAGGGTGACCGCGCTGGCACGACGTACGGGTATAAAGGCGCGCCCGACACCCACCTACCAGTTCTTCCCACAGGGCCGGAAGGTCGGACGGACAGAAGCAGATATTTCCCTCAGTGGAAAGGAGCTGAAAAAGCCTAGGGGATGGAGGCGGGAAGGTATTACCTACTGCAAGAGCCTCTCTCGAAGATCTACTGTTACGGTAAGTTCTTACGTAACTGTACTATCTTACTTCAAGAGGGCTCTTGTAGTAGGTAATTACATATAGGACAGAATCCCAAGCAGTCTGGAACAAATGAAAAGGCACCGGGAGGAGGAACTACTCCAAAAAGTAGCAAATAATCTAGCAGGTCTCAAGAAAGGAGGCCTTGCAAGACTGCTAACCCGAAGCCTGCTCTACGGCGAGAGGCAATGTCCAAACTGTAATGCTTAGTAAAGGTATGGCTGAAGTCCAAGTGGCGGCAGCACAGATGTCTGCCACAGACACGTTTTGAAACAAGCCACAGAGGCAATTGACGAATGGAGTGACTCTCTGACTTGACCCAGGAGGGTCTTGTTGTACTTGTCATAGCAGAAAGTGATGCAATGGGCCAACCATTTTGATAGGCATTGCTTAGAAACAGCATTGCTCTCTTTTGTGAGCAAAGGAGACGAACAACTGATCAGTCTTCTGAGATCCTTTGTCCTATCGGTGTAGTATCTCAGAGTCCTGTGATCATCCATAGTGTGGAGCAGGTATTCTCCTTGATTGGAGTACTGAGTGAAGAAAGTAGGTAATTCAAGAGACTGAGTCAAGGTAGATTCTGCTACCACCTTCGAAGAAACTTAGGATTCGTATGCTAAGATCTTCTGGTCTTTGTGAAAGATCAAATAAGGATTTACACATCAGGGCCTGGAGCTCGGAAATTCTACTGAGCAGAAGTAATGCCACCAAGAAGAGTGTCTTCCACGATAAAACTTCAAGTCTGTAGAAGCCGTAGGCTCAAAGGGAGGAAGGGTGTTTCGAGGACAAAGTTTAGAATCTGCATGGAGCTGGAGACAGGGGCCTGAGATGAAAGACCCCCTAAGGAAAGTTTTGGAGACCTCCAGCTGAGGCAAGTGCCTTATCAGCGAAAAGGGACATGGTAGGCTGAAATATAGCGCTATATGGACTTTCAAAGAGGAGTGACTGAGACCCAGGTCGAAAGATGACGCATGTACTTAAGCAGAATGGTCACAGGACAGAAAAGGGCTCCCGTTTCTGGTCGCCAGCCCAGATAGAAAATCTTTTCCATTTCATGGCGAAGGTGGACCTAGTGGAGGGTTTCTAGCCTCCACAGAATCTCATTCACCTTAGGAGAGCGCCAAAATGAGATTGAGCTAGGTCTGCAGGAGCCATGCATGAAGTTGAAGGATTTGAGTCCCGGATGGACCAGGGTCCCTGACCCTGGGTCAGCAATCCTGGAGATAAAGGAAGAGGAAGAGGAGAACCTCGAGTATTGTTGTAGAAGAGAACCAGATTTGCCTGGGCCAAAAGGAGCGTTCTAGAATCATTCTCGCTCCTTCCAAAACAAGCTTCTGCGGCACACGAGTACCAGAGGAATTGGGAAAAGTATAGACGAATCTGTCCTTCCAGCTTAGAGATAGAGTGTCGCTCCAGAGGCTTCCGCCTGGAGCGAGCGAGCAAAGATTGAAGCTTTGTATTTTGGGAGGAGGCAAACAGGCTCATCTGAGGAGTCCCCAAATCTGAAGATGCTTTTAGAACTTTTCAGTCCAATTCCCACTCATGGGTAGAGCCGATGGCGACTTAGTCTGTCTGCCAGGACATTGTTGACTCCGGAACATGGATCGTCGTGAGGTGAAGGTTGTGACGTCTGCCTAATCCCAACCCTCATCGCTTCCCTGCACAGTGGGTGGGACCGAGTTCCTCCCTCCTTGTTGATGTACCACACTACACATGTTGTCCGCTTGCACAGCTAGTGACCGAAGGATATGTTGGTGAAGGGCCTGAGCATACAGCACTGCTCAAGCTCGAAAGCACGCTTGATGTGAGAACTATCTCCAACTTTGACCATAGGCCCTGGGTTTGGTGAGAGGACCCAAATGGGCTCCCAACCCTTCGCTGAAGCGTCCGTGGTCAGAGTCTGATCGGGGGAGGATGAAAAGGGGACCCCTGAATAGGTTCTCTCTAATCCATCCACCATTGTAAGTCTCTTACCATCAGCGAGATCAGGACCAGATGATCTCGGTCGCTCTACCCGTTGATCCCACTGAGATCGGAGAGAGTCCACTGAGAGATTCTCATGTGGCGGCGCAGCACAGAACCGTCGGGATGGCCGCCATGTTCCCAGTAGAGGGAGACACCACTCGCTGAACCCTCCTGTGTTGTGACAGGAGGGAAATCTGGGACAGGAGGGAGGCCCCCTGTCCGGAGGCAGGAAGACCTGCACATTGTCATGTCGAGGATTGCTCCAGGGAACTGGAGCCTCAGAAGGATCCAGGTAGACTTGGAATGGTTGATAGTAATACCCAGGCCAGAGAAAGCCTGCTGGGTGAGGAGAGAAAGTGCAGGAGTTCCTCCTGGACGGGGTCGCCAGGAGCCATTCGTCCAGGTAGGGAGAAACCTGAGCCCCTAAAGAACGCAGGTGGGCCTGCTACCGCCAGGCATTTGTAAAGACTGGGAGCCGAGAAAGACCAAATGGGAGTGCCCGAATTGGTAGGTCCCCTGGAACGCAAAACCTGAGGTTTTTCATGCTATGGGCGATGGGGATGTGCAGGTACGCATCCTGCATATCCAGTGCACAGTCATTGGCCCGGCCAAAGCAGGGCAAGAGGGTTTGGAGTATATCCTGAACCTCTTGCATTCCACATATGGGTTCAGGAGCTGAGATTGAGAATGGGTCTGAGATCTCCCGTCTTCTTTGGTACGAGGAAGAAATGGGAATAGTAACCTGTCCCGTGGAGGTGAGGGGGGACGGGCTCTATAGCCTGTTTCGCAAGGACAGCAGAGATTTCCTCCCTGACCAAAGGAAGATGGTCCCTTGAGTAACAGGAGTGCAGAGGGGGGGTGACGTGGAGGTTTCTGTAGAAACTCTATGGAGTGCCCCTCTGCTATGATCTGAAGCACCCATGAATCCGTCATTATCCTCTCCCAACCCGGAAGGTGGAGGGAGAACCTCCCTCCTACCAGTTCCTCTGGGGCGTCCAGAGGTGGTGGGAGAGGGATGGAGTCAGGTGGTGTGAGGCAGCGCCGCAGCTGGGGCACCTGTTGCTTTTTTGGGCGCCGGGGGCCTGGCAGCTGAGGGGGCCCGACGTTTAGTGGCCCGCCTTCCCTGAGGCTCCGCCAGGCCGGCTGCGCTCATAGCGGGATGGCGCTGTGGGGATGGGGCCGGTACATTGAATCAACAGATTTAAGGGACGCCCCTTCTCCTAAATCAGTGATGATGTCCTTGACATCTAACCGCAAGCTAGAACCTGAAGGTGCTTCTGGATCGCTGGATGCACCTCCAGGACCAGACCTGACACACGGAGCCTCTGCATGACAATTTCAAGACTTACGGCATCGCAGAGCTCGGCTTCTGCGTGTGTCCACTGCATCGTAGGTTCGCCCCCAAAATATGACGCACTGGTCAACGGCAGAACGGACCAGGTCAGCTAACCCTGCTTGACTTGGGAGTCAGGCAAAGAGTCAACTTAGATTCCGCCTGGGTAAGGACAGCCTTCTGGTAATCCCATGTGCTACATAACTGGTACTCCACCCAGTGTGGAAGAAGTGAGATCTTCCTTCCATACTGATCCAGAAGGCGGATTCTTTATCTGGGGAGACGAGCTCAAGAGTTTCGGGTGTGCTGACGCTGCCATGAGCGCGCTAATTACAACCGAAGTCTGCACGGGGTGTGAGTCTAATGTCTACACCTCCGGAGCCTGGTATAGCCTGTTCGACTTCTGGAAGTGGGCTAAAGCCACGGTTGCTTCCAAATAGTGGAAACAAGGTGGGCGTGAGGCTCGATCCAGGGTGGCACTAGAGTAGGAGCCGTGAAGGGCATGTCCAGATGTTCAGCTTAGTTTAACCTGTTGAGGATCTGGCTCTAAGGAATGCCACTGGATGGACTTCTGGATCTTCCTGAGCAACTCCGTGAAGGGCTGATCCTCGGAGGAGACTGGAGGAGTCCTTGGCCGGGCTTGGACGGAGGCGCGGCCTCGTCCTCTTTCTCGAACAGCCATCGGAAGCTTCCAGGGAGTCCAAGAGAGAAGAGGAAGAAGAATCTGAAGCAGAGTAAGACTCCTAGCTCGTCTAGGGGAGGAACGGTTCTTTAGGGTAATCCTATAAGGTTGTCTCTGCTCCTCTCTGATCCCAAGGGCAGCTTCCAGGAACTGAGGTGGGGAGGAGGCTGCCTGGGGTGTTACGGGAGCTGGTGTGGCACCGTCGCTGTAAGATGGTTTGCCTCGTCCTTGGTGAGTTGAGCCTTGGCCTCAGCCCACCAGGAGGCAAGTGTTCCTGAAGATCCACCGCGGTCTAGGGGCAGCGGAGGAGGAGGAGGGGGATAGTTGCATGGAGGAAATCTGTAGGAGAGTATCCAGAATCTGCCGCGGGTATACTACAGAGCTGGGTACTGTAAGGCCAAGGAGTCGGCGCTGGTACTGTGTGGCGCAGGGATACTATGGACTGAGAAAACCAAGGCTGGATAGGAAGGCAGATACCCTGGCACTGGAGGAGCTGCCTTGAGCAGACGTCTAGCCGGGTACTCCACGGGCGATCAGCCAGGATAGGGCCGTGGGGTGGAGGCCCGGCGGAAGAGGAATATCCCTGCGGAGGGGTCGGGTGTTGGAACCGTGTCGGCGGGGCTTGGTGTGTGGGGCCGCGTCCGGAGGAGCCGTGGTTCGGGCCTGGCGTCAGATCTGGCTCTTCAGGAAGAGGATGGGACGGCCCAGGATCCGCAGGCCTGTCCCTGGGGACGGAGGGGAAAAATCCTGGGTCGAAAGCAGGGGGACTGGGGCTCCTGACAGAAGCAAAGGCTGCGGGAGCCTGGGACTACAGACGGGCAGGTCTGCCGTGAGCCCGAGGCCCGCACGCCAGAGGAGCCGACGGTGGTTTAGGGCCGATCTCAGCAGACGCCAGAGGAGCCGGCTGACTTCGGGTCCTCGCCGGAGATGGGCCGAGATGAGGAGGCCCGGTCCGAGGGGGACATGGTGCGCCCAAGGGTCGAGCGCCTTAGTGGTCTTCCAGCATACGCCTGAAGAGCCGACGTCCGCTTATGGGTGGCTCACCAGTAGGCCGCAAGCCTGTGGCGTACTAGGGGCTGGGAGCCTCCTTTTGCCCGAGGCACTGGGCGGTCACGCCCAAAGCCTTGGAGGCTGCCGCCGGCCATCTCCGAGGATGTTACTTGCCCACGACCGCTGGAGTCACTGGAGGAGGATGCCTTCCGTGCCTTTCTGTCCCGCTTCTGTGCCTTCAGGGGTCGACGCCGTCAAGTTTCTTCAACTCCTTCCATCGTGGACATCATCTTTGCGAGATGGCTTGAGGGACTGCTGGCGCCGCCGCGGGTGGTCAGTGAAACGAAGGCAATGCGGATACCTCAACCGCATGGTCGGGCCTCTGTGGGCAGGGCAGAGGAGGACCATCTTGTGAGGCAGTTGGAGCCGCACGAGTCGATTTATTCTTTGAAGGGACAACATATACCGGCGCCACTTGATGATAGATTTGTAAAATATAATACTGAAAAACTTTTCGGAAAACCAATGAAGTCAGGACTGAGCGATATGAACTTAACTTGAGGCGCCACAAGCTGACAGCGGAAAGAACTGACAGGTGTGCCCAGGATGTTCTTTATACCGACGGGTCATGACGCCGTCACCTGATGGGGGGCGGTCCCACCAGGGACTGTTAGTTAGAAATTTTTCCAGGGTCCTGCGTTGGCTGGGCTAGTCCTATATGTAATTATTACTGTGAGCCTCTCAAAGTAAGACTACCTAATGCTGAATCTCTTCCATTTGGAGTTATAGGTCTTCTAGTCTGGCTTTCGAGAGGCTTTGAGGATGTCCAGTTCTGAGATGATGTAAATCTGCATACTTAACTCTTCAAGAGTCATGCCTGAGATTGGAGAGACTGAAGACTGGGTACCAAATCCCTGAGAGGAGGTTACCAGTTGTACCCTGGAAGAGACAGGGAAGATGGATTAGGGTAAAGGAAAATTATGCACTCACTGTATTTTGATCTCTTGACCCAGTCTCCACCACCATCACACTAGTGGGATTACGGAGGCACTAAGATCCATCGAGCAACTTTGCTGATGGTTGGCGCGAGACGGCGCCATGAGACACGGGCGCCACAGCAGCGTTCGAGCGGTATGACCATTCGGCGTCTCACCTCCAACCGCCTCCAGTACCTTTTTACCAAGGAGGCAGTTTAATTAACTGTATGGTAAACCCATTAAAAACGACATAAGATAGTCCGTATGACCTGCAAGAAGGGTCAGCAAAGAAGTCCTCACGCCAAAGATTGAGGGAGAAGACCAGCGGTGAGCTCGGGATGGATGTAGGGATGAGTGGTGGGAGTCTGCCCAAGCTGATCAAGAATTACGTAGGTACGTACCTTCTATCTTCCTGACATGTCTCACCACTCATCACACTAGTGAGAGTACCAAGTTGATAATCCCCAAGGCAGAAAAGCAGAGCTGATGCGGCCTAAGATAGAAGCTCATTATGATAGTTCTGCCGACGCGGAATGCCGCCTGGTATGACCGAGTGCATAGTGCTTAATCTAGTATGCACTGAGCTCCAGTAGGCGCGTATATCTGCACTTGGAACATTGGACTTCCGGTATGGTCGCTGATCCCTTAGTAGAGTGAGCGATACCTACCTTCTAATTTAACTTGAGCCATGGAATAGCAATGACAAGGTATGCTACTAACCATGAAGAGATACATCTAATAGCGACAGGTTGACCCACTGGGTGTCGCTGAAAGAAACGAATTGTTGAGTCTTGTAATATCCTGGTTCTATCTAAATAGAACTAAGGGTTTCTTACATCCAAGGAATGAAGAGCCTGCCTTCATTTGGGAAATTAAGTATGGAGTACCAGAGGTTGGTTCAGATGAATTTGACACAACCTTGGGAAGAAATTTATGAGTACTGAGAACTACCTTTTCTTTATGAATACAGTATACTGAGGGTCCGTAATCAGCATGTATTCTGAGACCCTGTGGGTGAGTACGGCCACCAGAAGGCAGCTTCCAGTAAGAAATTTTAGCTCAGGTACAAGGGTTCAAAGGCTTCCGAGTGACATGTCCAGCACCAGGTTAATGTCCTAGGCTGCAACTGGACGCTTAACAGGGGTCTGGTATGAGAATCCCCTTAAGAAATCTTTTCACCATAGGTGTCTGCTTTAGTTCAGGAAGAAACTGCTCATGGAACTTGAGATGGCACTAAGGTGAACTTTAACTGTGGAGTATTAAGACCTAAGTTTGATAGGTCCAAGATATTCCAGAACCTTGCCAGAGGACAGAAAGGATTCCAAGAGATTTTGATTCATTAGAGAGAAAACGCTCCATTTGAAGGTGACGCTGTGGTGTCTCGAGCAGCCAGAAGGATGTCTGAGATCTATGGTCGCTGAACTTATCACTTATCTCTTCAGGAGCCAAGTATGAAGGTGAAGTGATTTCAGGTTGGGATGGACCAACGAACCCTGAGTCAGAAGACTGATTTGCAAAGGATGGTCTCGAGAGGCTGCCAATATACTGTTGAGTAGAGGAAACCAGTCGTTTTGCGTCAGGAAGGAGCAATGAGAATCATCTGTTCCCTGACTCGAACTGATATACTTTCTGATTAGAGGAAGTGGTGGAAAGCGTGAAGAGCGCTTTGTCCACTGCAGCCTGAACGCATCCTGACAGAAATGCGAGGCCTGGATTTCTGGAGCAGAAGAGAGGTGTTTTATGCTGAGTGGGATGCAAAAGGTCCAGGTCTGGAGTCCCCACCTTGAATAGGGACCGAAACACGGATCGAGACCACTCGAGGGTCTGCCTGCTTCGCTGAGGTGATCTGCTAGGTCGTTGTATACCTGGTGATAAACCGCTTGAATCAGAGATGTGCCCAAGCACTACTTCTTACACCCTCATTGCTTCCCGCAAGGATAAGAATGAGCACTCTTTGCTTGTTGATGTAATACATCACTGCTTGTTGTCTGCTTGAAGGAGAATGTTCTGGACAAAGGACATTCTTCAGAGCTCGGATTGCATATGGGGATCGTTTCCTCATCTCCAGGGATTTTGTGAGATGAGTTTTAACTGAGTCTATACACCTTGAGGTGGAGGAGAGATAGGGCCCCATCTCATTAGCGATGATCTGTGGTGATGAGATCTGATGATCCGGGGAGCAAGGAATCCTTCCAGGAGATTGTTTTGAGACCACCAGGTGAGAGACCTTCAAGGGCCGGGCCACCTGATGGGATAAGACTGGGGTGAGAGGTCGTGGACCACTGAGTGGAGAGCTATCCACTGGGTGGTTCTCTATGTGCAGTCGGGCCAGAGGGACAGTGAAGACCGAGACTTAAGAGACCCAACATGCGCGGTATCGAGAGAGCTGTAACCTACTGGTTCTCCTGATGTAACTGGCCATAAGGATGTCGAGTCTTCGTCCTCTGAAGGAAAGCTCGCTGAAGAGGTGTCTAGAAGCGCCCCTATGAAAAGGAGCTCTGGGAGGCTGCAGTTGAGATTTTTCAAATTCAGCAGAACTCCCATGGACGTGAGAAGACGAGAAGTCGCTTGCATCGGCTTCCAAAGTCCCTTGGCCGGAAGGGCTTTGCTAGAAGCCAATCGTCTGTAGGGAAACACTGGAGTCCGAATTTTCCTGAGATGTCATGAGAACTGCACAACACTTTGTAAAACTCTCGCTGCGCCGAGGATAGCCCAAAGGGCAGGACTTGAACTGATAATGCTGACCCAAAGCTACAAACCTGAGGAATTTGGCGTGGGTCGGTGGACCGGACATGCTGGTAAGCATCCTGTCATATCCAGAGAGGCCAGCCAGTCGTGGTTGATGCAGCAAGGGTAACAGGGTCCTAGGGAAATCATCTTGAATTTTCCCTGGGAGGAACTTGTTTAACTTCTGAGGTCTAGAATGGGGCATCCCCCAGATTTCTTGGAACCAGAAAGTAATGGGAGTAGAACCCTGTGTTTTGTAGATGCGGGGCACCAGTTCTTATTGCCCTGTTGTTCAGAAGGCCCTGATCTCCGCCGGTAGAGATCTGATTGAGAGGCCGACAACCTGGGTTGTCGATGGGAGGATACCGGGGGTTCCAAGAAATTGAGAGAGTAACTGTCATGAATTATCCGAAGAACCATTTGTTCTGAGGTTGGACTCCACTGGTTGTAGAAGTACATCAGACGCACTTCCACTGAGGAGAAAGTTCCACCGGGCAGAGGATGGAATCTTGGGGCTAACGACTATAAGGTAGCGCTTGGAGCTTTAGTCCCTGCGCTTTCTGCCGCGTTTCTTTTGAGGTTGCAGGTTGGCTTTTGTGGAAGCTTCCCCTGCCTCTGCCTCTTAATGGACTGACGACTATGAACTGACGTCTGTTCATGTCCCCGAGAGGGGGCATGTGGAGGTCTGGCCAACTTAATGGCCGATCTAGTCTTCTGTGTGGCCTCTAAGGCTTGCCCACCTGAGGGCCAAAAGAAAGGAGCCATCAAAAGGCAGCGCCATCACCCGCCGTTGAGCATCATTCGTGAAGCCAGAAGCACGTGAGCCAGGAATGGCGCCGAGTACAACTCGCTGCTGCTGAGCGAGAAGCAGTGTCGAAAGCATCCATGGCGGCTTTGACCTGTTGGTTATTGACCTAATACCCTAATAACGGTCAGAAGAAGCTCTGACTTGAATCCGAATCTGAAGAGCTTCAACCATTCTTTCATAGAGTGCCACAGGATATACTCATACTGAGAAAAAATAGTTTGATAACTGGCAATACGCATACTTAGAGTGGAGGCAGCAAAGACTCTCTTACCTAATGTATCAATCTTACGAGACTCTTTGTTAATAGGTCGAGCTGTAGTAGTTTGAGGAAGAACGACCTTGTCATTCTCTGCCAGGACTACAATAGATCCGCAGCTTGGGATGCCAAATGGGACGATCCTTGAGCTGAATACTTTATCAATGGATTTAGCCACTGAGGGAATAAGAGCAGGGTTGTTCCATACCATTTGAGACAGCGCCTCAAGGAAGGCTGAATCTGAGGAGTCAAACTGAGGGATCTCCGGCTACGAAGATACTGGAGTCTTAACATCTTCCCAGGATCGGCTGTCTGTAGTCTGGAGAGAAGAGGATCCCAGGTTCTTCAACAGACTTAAAGGACAGGTCCTCGATTACAGGCTCTGTAGCAAAGAAAGATCCTGTTTCTCCACTCATCACCCAACCGAAGGTCTGGGTCAGGCTCAACATCATTCCTGATGGTCCAGAAAGGACTGTTTGGACAGGAAAGGAGGAAATTAGAGAGGAGGAGAAATGTGCAGAAAACAAGGAGAGTCCCTGGCGGCTGCCGGCGTAGACGGCAAACGGGCTTGAAGATTGCACCGAGGAGGCGCGTCGGCGTCAAGAGGCACGCTGCTCGCAACGCCGCGGGCGCTGCTGACGATGCCAGCACGGGCGCAGAGAGCTAACGCGCCATGGACGACGCCGCTAACGGCGCTGCTGGACGACGCCGCGAACGGCATCGCAGACGACGCCGCGTGACGGCGCCTCGATCCAACGGTGGCGCCACCGCGGCGCCACGAGATAACGTGGCGCCACCAACGGGCGCTGGAGACCACGCGGCGCCGCCAACGGGCGCCGCAGTTCGCCGGGCGGTTTCAAACGGCGCGCCCGACATCGCCACAGACCCTGTGAAGGCGCCGAAAAGCCCCGGGAACCTGGAAAACAAGAGAAGGAAAATACTAGGAGATAAGGGCATCGGTGAGGCCCTGCGCACGCAGCCATGTGAGGGGGGAACACTTGAGACGGAGTCGCTAGCACCAAGAAGGCGCCACATGACTAGGGAAGGTCCAACCGCCTTTACCTGATCGCCGGAGGAGCCCGAGGGCCCGAGGTAACCGAGCCAGGCAGAAGAACCAACCTCGAGCCCATCGCCTCCATAAGAGCGGCCACTGATGAAACTGCTCATCTGGAGCCCTACCTATAGGCGGAGGGGCTCCGATGTCGAGGACGACGATTATCGGTAAGCTGGCTACTCCAAGAAGGAGACCGGCAACTAGCAACGATAACTGCATCCGACGCCAGAATACCAGAGGGCGACCTCGAGTGATGCCTTCTTTTTGACCTGTGGGTCAAGAAGAGCCGAGGCCGAACGGCGCCTTAGAATGCAACTGCTATATTTTATGTCGTGGGGGACCGCCTATTCTCTGGCATCGACTGACCGTAGTCGGAACCCCGCTGAGGAGAAGGAGGCTGACCGACCCAGCCCGCTGACTGAACAGTTTCATACGTAAGTCTCTCTACCGCTACCTGACCTGCTCATGGTCGACTCCCATTCAGTAGGCGAGACTTCTTCTAAGTAAGTTAAATATTAGAAAATTTTACGAAAAATAGAATAAAACTAAGCGATACTACTATCGTGATAATGTTACAAAAAACAAACTGAAAACTATGCGCTAGTTTGAAGTTTGACTCTGACAATGGCGTGAGAATCGTCACTGAAGCGCACTTTGACGGCGGGAAAAAAGGAACTGAGGCGGTTGGAGGGTCGTCGCCGAGATGGTCATTACCGCTCGGAAACCGCTGCATGGCGCCGTGTCTCATGGCCTTGCGTCTCTATGCCGACCCTCCAGCAAAAAGTTTGCTCGATGGATCTTAGTGCCTCCGGCGTAATCCCACTAGTGTGAATGAGTGGTGGAGACTTATGTCCAGGAAGATCCAGGGGGTACCAAGGCTGTCTGGCCCAATCTGGAGCAATCAGAATCACTTTGCAAGGTTGTGACTTTATCTTGACTAAAACTTTGAACAGCAGAGGAAAGGAGGAAAGCATACAAAATTGTCCTTCCCAGTTCAGAATCAGAGCATCCGGAGGACTGAGCCCAAGACTGGGGGTCTTTAACAAAAGAGAGGAAGTTGGTGATTGTCTGGGGCTGCAGATCTATCTCTGGAGTGCCCCACCTTGAAAAAATCACCTTCAAGTCCAGAGGGTCCAGGGACCATTCGTGATGACTGTGAAATCCTGCTCAGTGCATCTGCTAGCATGTTGTCCTTCCCCGGAAGGTGGACTGCTATCAGAGAGGTTTGCAGGGAATAAGCCAGGGACCACAACTTCATGGCTTCTGTGCACAAGGCCATGGACCGCGTGTCTCCCTGCTTGCTGATGTACCACATGGTGGCGGTGTTGTCTGTTCTTACTTGAACCACCTTGTTCTGCACTGACTGAGAGAAATCTTGCAGTGCCAGAAAAATGACCCTGAGTTCCAGAAGACTGATATGGGGAAAAGATTCCTGAGGGACCACAGCCCCTGGCAGTGAGGGCCCCAGATGGGCTCCCAGCCCAGGAGGGAAGCATCTGTGGTAAAGATCACTGAATGAGACTGAGTGGCAAATGGGACCCTTGCCTTAATTATCCTGATCCTGCCACCACTGAGGGGCTTGGATCAGGGTCTGGGTCACTGGGATCAGTTTGGTAAGGGAATCCTTCTTTTGGGACCAAAAGGCCCTCAGATGGAACTGAATGTCCCTCATCTGGAATCTTGCCCCTTGAACCACTGCTGTAGAGGCTGCCATGTGGCCCAAGAGCTGGAGGAAATGCCTTGCTGGTCGAGACACCTGAAGGCTGAAGGAAGAAGCCAGTTCTATAAGAACTCTTGCCCTTTCCAGGGGAAGAAAGGCTCTTGCGTTGACAGTATCCAGCTCTGCCCCTATAAAGGTAAGGAGCTGCACTGGCTCGAGAACTGACTTGGGAAGGTTGAGAAGAAATCCTAGAGAAGTAAGCACTTGCTGGGTCACTTGCAGGTCTGACTTGACTTGGTCTGGGGACTGGCCCACTATGAGCCAGTCGTCCAGATATGGAAAAATGGAAATCTTTTGCCTCCTTAGAAAGGCAACTACTACTGCCAGGCACTTTGTGAAGACCCTTGGGGCTGAAGTTAGGCCAAAGGGCATTGCTCTGAACTAATAGTGGCCTGAGGGCAACTCGAACCTGAGGTACTTTCTGTGGGAGCAGCTGATGGGAATGTGAAAATAGGCATCTTTGAGGTCCAGGGAGGCTAGCCAGTCCCCTGGCCTTACAGAGGGAAGGATTATTCCCAGAGTTAACATCTTGAACTTTGGTTTTAAAAGATGTTTGTTTAGGTATCTTAGGTCTAGGATGGGTCGCCACCCCTGTCTTTTTTGGGGTAAGGAAGTACCTGGAGTACAGACCTTTGCCCCAGTGTAGGGTAGGTACTCTCTCTATGGCTCTTAAAGCCAGCAGAGATGAAACCTCTGCCTCTAGGGCTAGGGTTTCTGGGAGACCTGCAGGTGGAAAAGATCTGGCTCTCATCTTTGGAAATTTTTTGAAGCTGAGAACCAGTCCGTGGCCTACTACTTCCAGGACCCACTTGTCTGATGTAACAGACAGCCAGTCCTGGACGAAGTAAGTCAGCCTGCCCTCTACTGGACTAGGAGAGTCGACCCGGGCAGGCCGATCAGGGTGTCTGCTTGGCAGGGGCCTTAGGCTGAGGAGTGGATGCAGCCCTGCTCATCCCCCTTCTGCCTCTCCCTCTGAAGAACCCCCTCTGTGAAAAGGAAGAAGAGGCCTGTGGCTGGTAGAAAGGCCTATGAAAAGGCCTGCCCTGCCTCAAGACTGCTGCCTTTGAGGAGTTCCTGCCTCTCTTTGGCCTGAGCACTCCTGTAAGTGGTCCTGTACTCATCCATTTTGTTCAAGTAATTCTCTGTCTGCTCCCCAAACAGAGAATTACCCACCAAGAAAATCCAGCCTTGGCCTGGGTATCCTCTGAAGGTTAGTACATCTGAGCCAAGCCATTCTCCAAGAGCCACAGATGTAGCCATTACTCTTGATGACACATCACTGGAGTCCACAGCAGCATGAAACTGAACTTTGATGCCTCAATCCTATCTGCAGCCACCTCCTCCAGCTCCTTGGCTAGCTGGGGAGGCCTGTTTAGCCAGTGCCAGTACAGTCTCCCACCTGGACTTCTGGTACCTGGCTGTATAGGCCATATAATTCGCCTGCCTGAGTCCCAAGGAAGATGCCATGTACTGTTTTTTTGCCATGGTATCAATCTTCCTGGAGTCTTTATCTGGGGGGGTGTGAAGCCAAGGGAATGTCTGCCTTGTCACAGGCAGCAGCCTGCACTACCCCAATATGGCTGCATTGCTGGTATAAAAACTCTGTATCTGAGCCTGATAGTGTGTACCTCCTGTCCATCCTTCTGTCAACGGGGGTACAGAATTGGGAGACTTCAGAATTTTTTTGTGCATGTTTCCCAAAGGATTTGTGCAAGGGAATAGACAGTCCTCCTGGACTCTAGGATGACCATCATTTCCACATAATCAGGCTCCTCCTGATCCTCCATTGCCTCCTCCATAGGAAGCTGGAGGGTTTCAGCCACTTTTCTGTAAAACAAAAATGGGAAGGGAACTCAGAAAGCCTAGGAAGGGATATACCAGAAGGTCTGTCTGGGGAGATGTCCGTTCCATATGCACACCCAGACTTTTATCATCATCACCATCATCTTCAAACTCCTACTCTCCACACAAACTCGGTTAATAAAAATCTTCAGGGTATGATCTTGAACCGGAGGAACCAACCGAACCGAACCCCTGCGAAAAGGTGCCAGATCGGTTGGAACCAGGCGAAGCGATTCCACAATTTGAATCGCTCTGGCTATTTCCTCAGCGGTCGGAACATGAACCTCTGGATCTGAACCAGTCAATTTTTCTTTGCGTTTCCTTTTTGTAGGAACCGACCCCTCAGGATCGGCTCTCCTCTTGCCCAAAGAAGTATCGCCTTGGTCAGAGTGCACTCCTTCTGGTTCAGTCGGAATCAAACCGGGCTGGCCACCTGGGTCAGTGGACTTCTCTGCCTCCTTTTCCCTCAGTCTACCTAGTCTCTTTTCAAGGGTAGATTTAGGAAAATTTTTACAAATTTGGCAGTCTGAATCGAGGTGTTCAAACCCAGACAATAAACACAGGTGGTGTGGGGGTCAGCCTTAGCAAAGACCTCCCCACACTCACTGCAGTATTGAAACCCAGTGGGCCCGTTTTTTTTCTTAGGTTTCTCAGACATGGCCAACCTAACCAAACTTACCCTTTTTATGGCAACCGCCAGGCAAGACTCCCTTATCAGTTCCTAACTGTGTCACGGGTGTTGGAAAAAAATGTTCAAAACACGTTTTTTTTTGTTTTTGTTTTTTTAGAACCGATAAGAACCGGTAACCACACTCTGAAGTAAAACACAAGGATTCAACACAGATGATCAGTTCAGCCGAACCGATCTAACACTTTACAATTTCCACACAGAAAAACAGACCGAAAACCTATCTAGTACTCACGGCACCACAGACAGAGACTGAACCGACTATCGGAAATAAATTCGGTAAAACAAACAACTTAACCAAGACTTTAACCAACTTTCGAACGAGCTGAAGGAGAAATCTTCCAGAAGCGACTGTTCAGTGAGGTGGAGTAAAGAATCTGACAGTTGGATTTCAAAGGCTCCAGACAGAGACCTCAACCAAGCTCAAGCTCAGCATTCTATGCTCTGCATAGAAAGTTAACCCTTGTTCTCCAGGGCAGTTTAAATGCTGGGGCTAACTGCAATAGTCAGAATACAGCAAGACTTCATGTTGTTTGAAAGGAGGGTTACTAGCAGGGCACTGCAGGGTTCAGTAGTGGGACCGGTCCTTTTAATGTCTTTATAAGTGACATTGCAGAGAAACTGGAAGGAAAAAGTATGTCTCTTTGCAGATGACACAAAGATCTGCAACAGGGTTGATACACAAGATGGAATGGAATGGATGAGAAGGGACTTGGCAAGGTTGGAGGAATGGTCAGATGTATGGCAGCTTAGATCCAATGCAAAGAAGTGCAAGGTAATGCACCTGGGAAATAAAAACCCAGAGGAAGAGTACACAATGGGGTGAGATACTGACAACAAAAATGGAAAGGGACCTGGGGGTAATTATATCAGATGACCTAAAGATGGACAAGCAATGTGAGAAAGCGGTAAAGAAGACTGGGGGGATACTGGGATGCATAGGGAGAGGCATCAACAGTAGAAAACAGGAAGCTGCTATCCCTCTGTACAGACAGTTGGTGAGATCCCATCTGGAGTACTGTGTGCAGTTCTGGAAATCCCATCTCCGCAAAGACATAGACAGAGTGGAGGCTGTCCAGAGGAGGGCAACCAAAATGGTGCAGGGTCTGCACCAGAAGACATACAAAGAGAGACTAAAAGACCTTAATATGTATACCCTTGCAGAAAGAAGGGAGAGGGGGGACATGATAGAAACTTTCAAGTATCTCAAGGGAATCAAAAAAGTCCAAGAGGGTAGTATCTTTCAGAAAAAGAGATGTGCAAGAACAAGGGGGCACAATTTGAAGATGAGGGGGCGGCTCAGAGGTAATGTGAGGAAGTATTTTTTCACAGAGAGGATTGTGGATCATGGAACAGCCTGAGGTCGTGGAGTCAAGAACAGTGGGGATTCAAGAATGCATGGGACAGGCATAAGGCAGTCCTAGTGGGGGTAGGAGGAAGTAGGCTGTTGGTTAACTAGGATCTGCAGCTTATCCATCAAGTAGGAAAATGGGCAGACTAGGCAGGCCAAGTAGTCCTTATCTGCCGTCAAATTCTATGTTTCTATCCATACTGACCCACTCGACCTTCCCGGCTGCGGATGCACAAACCTGGCTTCCAGCGGGCTAAGATCTGGTGTCATGGAACGGAGCCGAGGGTTATACAACCCGGGAGGGTGGGAGGAGCTAGCCTGAAGACTTCCGGCAATCCTTAAAGGGGAAAGGGACATGCCAATGAGTCTGGATGAACAACATATCCATGATCCTAGAAAAACAGGTTACTCAGCTGCAACAGTAGTTCTAGAAGTGGTAAACGTTGTGAAGAGGAGAGGAGGTACCTAAACCAAACAAGAGAACACTCTGGATACCGTGTGGGGGAGTTAGGCGATACCAGTCCATTCAGAGAAGAAAGGGTTCTGAAAGAACTAGTAAAATTGAAGGTGGACAAAGCAATGAGGCCTGATGGATTCACCCAAAATTCTAAACGAACTAAGGGTAGAACTAGTGACAACACTGACTACTCTCTTTAACAAATCATGGGAGGATGGGGTGGTACCTGAGGACTGGTGGAGGGTGGATGCACCTCTTCACAAAAGTGGGAGCAGGGCAGAGGCAGAAAACTACAGACCAGTTAGTTTGACCTCAGTGGTAGGGAAATGATGGAATCACTTCTGAAGGAAAGAATCTTGAGTACCTAGAAGCCGGTGGGGCACAGGACCCAAGGCAGCTTGGATTCCAGTGGGAAGGTCGTGTCAGACGAATCTAATAGATTTCTTTGACTGGGTGACCAAAGTAGTAGATCAGGGAGGGGCTGTGGACATAGTCTACCTAGATTTTAGCAAGGCATTTGATACAGTCCCACACAAAGATTAATATACAAGTTAGCCAACCTTGGAGTGGGTCCCAAGGTGGTAGCCTGGATAAAAAATTGCCTGGACAACAGGACGCAAAGGGTAGTAGTAAACGGAGTCCACAGTGAAGACTTCCAGCGATCCTTAAAGGGGAAAGGGACATGCCAATGAGTTGGATGAACAACATATACCACTCCTAGAACTACTGTTACAGGTGAGTAACCTGTTTTTTTCTTGAACTGAACTTGCAAACTGCGTTACTTTTTTTTGCCTTGGTTTTCTGTGGTTTCACTAAATCGTATCTTCAAGCATGTCAATCTCTTTGCACCTTTCTTGTTCAACTGTATGTATTATATATGGTATCTACAGTTGAAACGTTTCGAATTTCTAAATTCTGCATTTGTTTTAGTTGTAGCATTTATCATCAGTTCTCTTCTGTCTGAATGTCAATAAAATATTACAAAATCCCTGTTACCTATAGTTTCTAACGACAGTGAAATGTTTACTTGCACTCTTTTACCACCAGAAAAGGCACGCTTAATTTGTGATAGCTTGTTTCCAGGGGTCTCCTGAAGGGTGGTCTACATAGACCTGTTTTACTGACAGAATGCTGTCCATAACACTGAGAAATTCCCCGTCTCTTCTTCAGTAAGTGCCATGAGATCTATAACATCCACCTAAGAGTGACCAGAGATAAGCAGAAGGGACCTCGGTTTAATGTCCCCAGAGCAAGCATGATACCTAAGCAACTGACACCGATATGTTGCTCTTGAACCTATACACAACTATTTAATTCCATTTGAAGTAGAATATTTTTAATTCATGTTTATATTTTCTTTCTTTGTACTGTATGTACCACATTTGTTTAAATGAAGTACAGTTTAAAAAATCATGTTTATTCATTTACTGCATGCACACACATAATAAAACCTGGTTTGGCGATAAAACCGAGTACATAACGAATATAACAGTACTATATTTTACTAGTGTCCCAAAGAAATAAAGATGGTTCCTATTGCAAAAGAACTCTAGACTTGGTACTGAAATTGCTTGTTAATGTCTCATATCATGTAGTTTGCTCTAAATAATGTCACCTTTCTTGACATAGACATCCAGTTCCCAAGACAAAAGAAGCCTTACAAAAAAAGATTTGATATAATGACTCACAGAACTGCCCTGAGAGAGCCAAAGACAAACATTCCCTTCATCAAAAAAGAGTGATGGCTCTCAACCAGCAGAGGCAGTTAGTGCACATAAGAACAGGAAAGGGATGGAAACATTCAATCCCTAATATCACTTCAGCAAACAGTTCGGCAGTAAACACCAACAAACACAAAATAGTATATTAACCAGGCAGTGGTAGTTATACAATGTGCATAGTTAGCTATTAAGAATATCAAACCTTTTGCATGAAATGTAGACTTACCATACAAGTTTGCTCTGCAAGTTTGTATTTGAGACAATGCTCTGCGTGAGAATTCCAACAATATAGGCATGTATTACCATGTAGCCAGACACAGGCTTAGCATACCAGTTTGCTCTGCAAGTTCATGTATGAGACAGTGCTCTGTATGGGGCATGCCAACAATATAGGCATGTACTACCGTGTAGCCAGATATGGGCGTAGCATACAAGTTTGCTCTGCAAGTTCATATCTGAGACAGTGCTCTGTATGGGGTATGCCAACAATACAGGTATGTACTACCATGTAGCCAGACAGTCGTTGCGCTGACTAAAAGCCAATTAACAAATAAACTATAACATTTTTAGAATGTTTGCAATCTCATATTGGCACATCCATGCCCACAGTTAAAGGCCTCCTTGTGGATTCCTGCAATACTACAGATCAAGAGAGTAAAGTTTGCAGTTTAAAACTATGAGGCCGAGAAGCTAAAAATGAAAATTACGTACCTACCGTAATTCTTGATCTTCTTGGACGAGTCTCCACCACTCATTCACACTATTGGGATCTGCGCCGGAGGCACTAGGACCCATCGGGAGCAAACTTTTGCTGGAGGTGCGACACCAGAGATGGCGCATGCAGCAGTAGCTCGCCGCAAATGACTATCCCGCGCCAACCTCCAACTGCCCCAGTACCTTTTTACCAAGGAGGCAGCGCAACTAACGTAAAGAGTAACCTAACCTTAAGACCGGACATAAGATAGTCCGGGCGACCCGTGTAAGAAGGGTCAACAAAGAAGTCTTCACGGCCTAAAGATTTGAGGGAGTGAAGACCAACACAGCGGTGAGCTCGGGGGATGGAGGGTGGGCGTATGAATGAGTGGTGGAGACTCGTCCAAGAAGATCAAGAATTACGGTAGGTATGTAATTTTCATATCTTCCTGGACATAAGTCTCCACCACTCATTCACACTACTGGGAGAGTACCGAGCTAATAATCCCCCGAGAGGGCGGCAGGAAGACCAAGAGCTCACGTTTCTAGGACAGAAGTCCATTAAGGATAGTTCTGCCGAAGGTGGAATGTCGCCTGGCATGAACATCCAGTGCATAATGCTTAACGAAGGTATGCACCGAGCTCCAGGTGGCGGCACTGCAGATGTCTGCAATCGGCACATTGCGAATTTCCGCTAGGGATGCCGCGACCGCTCTGGTAGAGTGAGCGTAAACCCTACCTTCCAATTTAACCTGTGCCATGGAATAGCAATGTCGAAGACATGCCACTAGCCACGATGAGATGCATCTGATAGCGACAGGTTGACCCAGCCGGGTCTCGCTGAAGGAAACAAACAGTTGTTGGGCTTTGCGAAAATCCTTGGTTCTATCTAGATAGAAACGCAAGGCTCTCTTAACATCCAAGGAATGAAGAGATCGTTCCCCTTCATTTTGGAAGTCCGCAAAGTAAGAGGGAAGGACCAAAGGTTGGTTTAGATGGAATTCCGACACAACCTTGGGAAGAAATTTAGGATGAGTGCGAAGAACTACTTTGTCCTTATGGAACACAGTATACGGAGGATCCGTAACCAGGGCATGTATCTCAGAGACCCTGCGGGCTGAGGTAATGGCCACTAGGAAGGCCGTCTTCCAGGTGAGAAATTTTAGCTCACAGGTAGCCAGAGGTTTGAAGGGTTTCCGAGTGAGCATGTCTAGCACAAGGTTAATGTCCCAGGCTGCAACCGGACGTCTTATAGGGGTCTGGTATGCAGAATTCCTTTAAGAAATCTCTTAACCTGAGGTAACTGAGCCAGAGACAAAGAAGAAACCGCTCATGATACGCTGAAATGGCACCAAGGTGAACTTTGACTGTAGAGTACTGAAGACCTGAATTTGAGAGGTTCAAAGGTACTCAAAACCTTGTCTGGTGGACAGGAAAGAGGTTCCAAGAGGACTTTGCACACAGAGCCAGAAAAGCTTCCACTTAGGCGTGTAAGTTTTCAGAGTAGCTGGCTGAGCAGCCAGAAGAATGTCTGAAACTCTTTGAGAGACACTGAACGGTTCACTTCTACCTCTTCAGGAGCCAAGCGTGAAGGTGGGCGATCTCAGGTTGGGATGGACCACGGACCCTGAGTCAACAGGTTCATCTGCAGGGGGAGTGGTCTCGGAGGGGCTGCCAACATATTGATGAGTAGTGGAAACCATAGTTGTCGAGGCCAAGAGGGAGCAATGAGAATCATCTTGGTCCCCTGGGACTCGAATTTGAGAAGTACTCTCTGAATTAGAGGAAGAGGCGGAAAAGCGTAAAGAAAGCGTTTTGTCCACCGCAGCCTGAACGCATCCTGACAGAAAATGCCAGGCCCTGGATTTCTGGAGCAGAAGAGAGGCAGTTTTGCATTGAGTGGGGATGCAAAAAGGTCCAGGTCTGGAGTTCCCCACTCTTCGAATAGTGATTGAACTATGGTTGGGTCAAGAGACCACTCGTGAGGATCTGCCTCTGTTCTGCTGAGACAGTCCGTCAAGTCGTTTTGTACACCTGGCAGGTAGACCGCTTGAATTAGAGATTTGTGTTCCAAGCACCATTCCCACACCCTCATCGCTTCCCTGCATAAGGGGTAGAGTGAGCACCGCCCTGCTTGTTGATGTAATACATCACAGCTTTGTTGGCCGTTTGAAGGAGAATGTTCTTGTGACAGAGGATGTCCTTCAAAGCCGGACCGCATAAAGGACGCTCATCTCTAGGACATTTATGTGAAGCTGGGCCTCGAGTTGAGTCCATACACCTTGAGTGTGGAGAGGCGACAATGAGCTCCCCATCCCGTTAGCGATCGTCTGTGGTGATGGAGATTTGATGATCCAGAGGAGCAAAGGAAATCCTTCCAGGAGATTGCTCTCTTGAGACCACCATGAGAGACCTCTGTAAGGGTTCTGTCACCTTGATGGGATAAGACTGTGGGTGAGTGGTTGGGGACCACTGAGCACTGAGCATCCATTGGGTGGTTCTCATGTGTAGCGAGCTAGGGGTACAGTGAACACTGAGGATGCCATGAGGCCTAACATCACGTTGCATTGAGAGAGCTGTAACTGATCTGTTCTCCCCAATGTAACGGGCCATCTGAAGGATATCGAGCCTTCTGTCCTCTGGAAGGAAAGCCTTCAGGAAGAGGTGTCCAGCAGAGTGCCTATGAAAAGGAGTCTCTGGGAGGGCTGCAACTGTGACTTCTTTAGATTCAGCAGAACTCCCATGGACGAAGAAGGCGAGAGGTCCGCCTGAACGGCTTCCAGGGTCCCTGTCTGGAAGGGCTTGCTAGGAGCCAGTCGTCCAGGTAGGGAAACACCGGATTCCGAGCTTCCTGAGATGTGCTGCAGAACTGCACACACTTTGTAAAGACTCATGGGCGCAGAGAGATAGCCCAAAGGGCAGGACTCTGAACTGATAGTGTTGACCCAGAGCCACAAACCTCAGGAATTTGTGATGCCTCGGGTGAATAGGAATGTGCTGTATAGCGTCCCTGCATGTCCAGGAGGCTAGCCAGTTGTGTTGATGAAGCAAAGGTAACAGGGTTCCTAGAGAAATCATTTTGAATTTCTCCCTGGGAAGAAATTTGTTTAGCTTTCTGAGGTCTAGAATGGGGCGCATACCCCCAGACTTCTTTGGAACCAGAAAGTAGTGGGAGTAGAACCCTGTGTTTCGCTGATGCAGAGGCACCAGTTCTACTGCCCTGTTGTTCAGAACGCCCTGGATCTCAGCGGCGAGAAGGTCTGACTGAAGGATTGACAGCCTGGGTTGTCGTCTGGGAGGACGATTCGGAGGGGTCTCCAGAAAATTGAGAGAATACCCCTCGCGAATTATCCGAAGGACCCATTTGTCTGAGGTTATGGACTTCCACTGGTTGTAGAAGTGCATCAGACGACCTCCCACCGGAGAGGAAAAGTCCACCTCGGGCAGTGGAGATGGAACTTGGGCCGGCAACTCATAAGGTAGCACTGGGCGCTTTGGGCCCTTGCGCTTTCTGTTGCGTCTTCTTTTGAGGTTGGGCAGGTTGGTTCTTATGGAAACTTCCTCTGCCCCTGCCTCGAAAGGACTGACGATTATGAAACTGACGTTTACCGACATGCCCTCGAGAGGGGGTAGGAGGGGGTCGAGCCAGCTTAATGGCCGACCTAGTCTTCTGAGTAGCCTCTAGAGCTTGCTCTACCTGAGGACCAAAAAGATACGAGCCGTCAAAGGGCAACGCCATCACCTGCTGCTGTGCATCATTCGTGAAGCCCGAAGTACGCAGCCAGGAGTGACGGCGAGTACAAATACCAGCGGCTGCTGAACGAGAAGCAGTGTCGAAAGCATCCATGGCTGCTTTGACCTGTTGGTTATTAGATTCAATACCTCTGGTAATGGTCAGAAGAAGCTCTGGCTTAGAGTCCAAGTCCGGAAGAGCTTCAACCATTTGTTTGATAGAGTGCCACAGGATATACTCATACTGAGAAAAATAGCCCTGGTAACTGGCAATACGCATACTTAGAGTGGACGCAGCAAAGACTCTCTTACCTAATGTATCAATCTTACGAGACTCTTTGTTAATAGGTCAAGCTGTAGTAGCTTGAGGAAGAACGACTTTATCATTCTCTGCCAGGACTACAATAGGATCCGCAAAGGCTTGAGATGCCAAAATGGGACGATCCTTGGGGGCAGAATATTTCCTATCAATGGATTTAACCACCGAAGGGGTAAGAGCAGGATTATTCCATACCATTTGAGACAGCGTCTCAAAGGAAGGCTGAATCGGAGGAGTCAAATCCGTAGGGATCTCCGAAGCATGAAGATATTGGAGTCTTAACTGCTTCCCAGGATCGATGTCTGTAGTCTGGAGAGAAAGAGTGGAGCTCAGGTTCTTCAACAGAGACTTAAGGACAGGTCCTCGACCACAGGCTCTGTAGCAGTGAAAGATCCTGCTTCATCCACTTCATCACCCAACCCAGGTCTGGGTCAGGCTCAACGTCATCTCCTGATAGTCCAGGGAGGACTGTTTGGACAGGAAAGGAGTGAAATACAGGAGAGGAAGGAAGAATTGAGAGGAAAGAGGAGTCACCGAGAGCTCCAGCGCGCCGAGGAGGCAAGCGGGACGAAAATGGCGCCAAGAACAGCGCTGGCGCCGAGGACGGCGCAAGAAGCCCCGGCACCGTGACGGAGCCGAGAAGCGTACACGGAGTCAAGACGGCGCCAGAAGCCCCACGACGCCGCGGATGGCACCGAAGGCACACGGCGCCGCAGAAGGCCCGAGAAGCTTCGACGCTGCTGGACGGCGCGCCGACAAGCCCGCAACGCCGAAAAGGCACCGATAAGCCCCGCGATGCCGCAAAAGGCACCGACAAGCCCGTGACGCCCGCGGAGCGCCAAAGGTGCCAAAGCATCCCAGGACCCTGAAAACATGGTTAGAAGGGAAAATAGCAGGAGATAAGGGCATCGGTGTGGCCCCCTGCGCCGCAGCCATGTGAGGGGGAAACACCTAAGCGCGGAGTCGTCGGCACCGAAGAAGGTGCCGCGCGACCAGGAAAGTCCAACCGCCCTACCTGGTCGCCCGACAAGCCCGAAGGCCCGGGCAACCGAGCCAGGTAGCAGAACCAACCTCCGAGCCCACTGCTCCATAAGAGCGGCCCACTGATGAAACTGCTCATCTGAAGACCTACCTATAGGCGGGGTAGGACTCCGATGCCGAAGGCCGGCTACCGGAAGCAGAAGTTGGCAACTCCGGCGAGGAGACCGCAACCAGCCATGATAACAGGCGTCGCAGCGCGAACATATCAGAGGCGACCTCGGTGATGCCTTCTCTTTTAGACTTGGCGAAGAAGAGCTCGAGGCGAATGGTGCCGAGAATGCGACCGGTTTGTTTTATGCCTCTGGGACCTACCATCCCCGGGCATTGGACTGACCGTTGTCGGACCCCCGTCCGGGAGAAGGAGGCGGACCGGACCCAGCCCGACTGACTGAACAGCTTTCATACGAAGTCTCCCTACCGTCACCTGACCTGCTCATGGTCGACTCCGTCAAGTAGGCTGAGACTTCTTTATTGTATATTAAAATAGAATAAACTTAAGCGATACTATATCGAGATAATACTACAAAAAAATAAACTGAAAACTATGCTGCTAGTTTGAAGTTTGACTCCCGACAGGCGAGCGACGTCGTTACTGAAGCGCACTCGACGGTGGGAAAAAAGGAACTGAGGCGGTTGGAGGGTCGACGCTGAGATAGTCATTCCGCAGGAGCTACTGCTCGTGGCGCTGTGCCTCATGAGCGCCATCTCTGGTGTCGACCCTCCAGCAAAGATTTGCTCGATGGGTCCTAGTGCCTCCGGCGAGATCCCAATAGTGTGAATGAGTGGTGGAGACTTATGTCCAGGAAGATCAACTGAACTATCCAAGTTTATTGATCATGTGCTGTTACAGCAATTAATGTTCCATCAATCCCAAAGCAGAATATGATCAGCAATGTAGGTATTGGATGATATCTTTAAAGGAAAACACGGGAAGAGACACAACTTTCCTCAGACACTACATAAACTCTCAATTAGTGCTTTCAGAAAGTAAATACAGGTTACTCACCTGTAACAGGAGTTCTAGGAATGGTATATGTTGTTCATCCACACTCATTGGCAGGTATCCTTGCCGCTTTAAATCTTGCCGGAAGGTCTTCAAGCTTGCTCCTCCCACCCACCCGGGTGGTATAACTCTCGGCTCCGCCCCATGACGCCAGATCTGGCCAGCTGGAAGCTGGGTTGTCGCGTTGAAGCAGAGGAGGTCGGTGGTGCGTGGATGAACAACATATACCATTCCTGAACTCCTGTTACAGGTGAGTAACCTGTGGCTTCTAGGGACATGGATATGTTGTCTATCCACACTCATTGGCGAGACTCCTAGCAGTTCTCCGGGAGGAGGGCAGGCAGCACACCCCATATACTTACTTGGGAAAGAGACTGGAGAACCAGGCCCCAAAACCAGCATCCCGGCGTGACTCAAGGTCGATGTGGTAGTGGGTAATGAAGGTGTTTGCTGACTTCCAGGTAGCAGCCCTGCAGATTTCCTGGATAGGGGCGTCCCTGGAAGCAGCCACCGTTGCAGCAGTATGGCGGGTAGAATGAGCTCTTATCCCTCTGGGAGGCTCCATGCCCGCCAACTTATAGCAGAGATCTATGCAGGAGGTTACCCACCTGCTTATCGTCCGCTTAGCTGCAGGTCTGCCAGATCATGGCTTCAGCGTAGGTGACAAACAGCTGGCGAACCTCTCCGAATTTCAGCCATGCGCTCCTTATAATAAGCGAGCGCCTTCTAGGGTCCAGAGTATGGAGCCTATATTAACCTCGAGGTGTGATTGGGGTAGAACACCGGCAGAGTCAACACCTGGTTAAGGTGAAACTCCGACACCACCTTCGGAAGGAATTTGGGTGGGCGCATGGGACAACTCTTGTCCCTGTGGAAGACCAGGTAAGGAGACTCGATGGAAAGCGCCTGGAGCTCTCCCATCCTTCTGGCTGGCGTGATAGCCACCAAGAAGGCGGTCTTCCACGACAGGTGAGAGAGAGCACACCTGTGCATAGGTTCGAATGGCTTGCCCATGAGCTTTGCCAGTACCAGCAGTAGATCCCACGGAGGTGGGGTTCCCGCACTGGAGGGGAAATGTGATCAAGGCCTTTGAAAAAGCGCCAGACCACCTTCTCCTGCGCCACCGACTGCTTCCCGGCCCGCGCCCGGTAAGCAGAGATGGCTGCCAGGTGCACCCTTAGGGTCGTCGACCTAAGCCCTTGACTAGAAAGGGACCATAAATAGTCCAAGATGCTTGCCAAGGAACAGGAGGAAGGGTCCAAGCCCTTGCCCTGACACCAAATGGAAAACCTTTTCCATTTGAAGGCATAACATTTTCTGATGCGACTCCTACGGGGACCCTCAACTACATTGAGGACCTCGTGGAAGAAGACCCAGGCCTGGAACTCTGGCAGCTCAGGAACCAGGCAGTCAGGTGCAGGGATTGAAGGTCCGGATGGAACACCTTCCCTGATTGACTGAGAGCAGGTCCGGGCGAGCTGGAAGCTGCCAGCGGAGTCCTGGAGCTGAGACTGAGGAGATCTGGGTACCAGAACTGGCGAGAGCCAGTCTGGGGCTATCAGAATCACCTCGCCTTGTCCCTCCTCGCCTTGAGAAGCACCTTGTGGATCAGGGAAATGGGAAAGGCGTAAAAGAGGCCGGGGTCCATTGCCTCGAGAAGGCATCCCCTGCAGCGAGCCCTGCTGAGGCGGCGCATGGAACAGACTCAGCCCGCGTCTCCATGGAGGCAAACAGGTCCACCTGAGGTGTGCCCCAAAGGGGAGAACAGATGCTGTACTACCTCCGGCAGGAGAGACCACTCGTGGGATGCAGCCCCTATCCGACTCAGGGCAGCGGCCAGGGTGTTGGAGGCTCCTGCCACGTGAATGGCTAGAGATCCGCCTCCAGGCTCTGACAGTGACCAAATGCGGAGAGCTTCCTTGCATAGAAGCATGGGCCAGCGTCCGCCCTGGCGGTTTAGATAGTACATGGTCGTGGTATTGTCCGTCTGGACTCGGACCACTTGACCCTGGAGAGCGGAGCAAAGGCGGTGAGAGCTAGGCGGACCGCTCGGGCTCCAGCAGGTTGATGTGGCATCGGGACTCCTGAGGGGACCCAGGGCCATGAGCCTGTTCCCCAGATGGGCACCCCAACCCATCAGAGAGGCATCGGTCGATAGAGACGTCGGCTAAAGGCGGACGAGCAGGATGCCCTCCTGCAAATGATCTGGAGCGGTCCACCACTGAGCGTTCCACATCCCCAATGTCACCGACACAAGCTGGTCAAGGATCGCGGCGTTGTGACCACTGGCTGGCCAGTCCCCACTGAAGGGACGCATGTTCCAGCGAAGCCCAACGGACCACGCTGGTGCAGGCCGCCATGAGACCCAGGACGCCCAGGAAGTCCCGGACAGGCGCAGTTGCCAACCAGAAATGATCGGGCAAGGAGGAAGAACCTCGGCCCTGTCCGCTGGAGCCAGCTCTGGCTCAGAAGAGAGTCGAGCTCGCTCGATGAATAGAATCACCTGCTGACTCGAGTTCGACTTGGCCTCGGTTGATAAGGAGGCCCAGTTGAGGAGGCAGACTTGGAGGCCAGATCTCTGGACCACTCCGCCTCCTTCCTGGAGGGAGCTGCTATCAGCCAGTCGTCCAGGTAAGGGTACACCCGGACCCCTCGGCCGCCCAGGAATGCTGTCACCACTGCCATGCATTTGGTGAAGACCCATGGAGCTGGAGACAAGCCGAAGGGCATGGCTTGGAACTCGAAGAGGGATCCTTCCGCTTTCGAGGCGAAGGAATCTCTGGTGAGACGGACGGATGGGGCGTGAAAAAGCAGCGTCCTGCAAGTCCAGAGAGCAGAACCACTGCTGGCGTTCCAAGGATGGTATTATCTGAGCCAGAGTGACCATCCTGAAGGTTCGAGACCTTATAGGAACTTGTTTAGGTGTGTGGGTCGAGAATGGGGCGCCAGCCCCCGTCGTGCTGAACCAGGAAGTACCTGGACACAAACCCTGGGTCTGAAGGAGGGTCCCACCACCTCTTACCACCTCCTTCTGGTGGAGGAGGAGATGTATGAGCTCGGCGAGCCGCCCAGTGAGGCTGGGGATCCCGAAGCCCCGAGGGAGGCACGGCTCTGAAGGGTGGTGCCTGCTCCGAGATTCCAGAGGCCTCTTCCCACCACCTCAAGGCCCACCTCCTGTCCGTGGTGACAGCGGACCAAGCGGAAACGGAAGTGCGGGCCGTCCCAGGGACTGAAACCAGGTAGCGAGGATGGGGCGACACCCCTCAGCCGTCACTGGGCAGGCTTGGAGGAGGGACGGCCGGGGACCTCCTGGGCCCCTTTCCTCCCTGCCTCCTGTTAGAGGAAGCCGGCGGCTTGGGTTTGGGATGCCAAGAGCCGGAGCCTGCTGGCCTGGTTGCTGGGCAGGCGCGCGGGGCTGAGGGCCGAGGGCTTAGGCTGTGGTTTGCTGGCCTTTGTCCTTCTGGCGGAAGAGCCCGAGTCCAGGTGGCATTGGACTTCTCGATCCTCTGCAGGTGACCTCTACCCCAGGGCGAAGGGGTCAGTCCCAAAAAGGGAACATCCGCCAACTTGTGCTGGGTATCCGAAGTAAGGTGGATATCCTCAGCCAAGCCCATGACAGTGATACACTCGCGGCCACCGATCTGGCACATGAGTCCCCTATATCCAAAGCAGTCTGGAGCTGCTGTTTGGCCACTACCCTGCCCTGGTCCGCACCTGTAGCCCTAGTCTGCAGATCGAGGGAGAGATGAGGATGACCTCATCAGGAGCCCAACAGGGCATGAGAAAAATAATGCCATGGGGCGGCGAACTGGCCTGAAGGCGAGAGGAGCATAGCGTGAACTTTTAGCCCGACATAGTCAATTTCTTGGACTCCTTGTCAGAGGTTTGTCCACATCCCTAGGCGTTGCTAGCGGACGCTGTCGGTGCTCAACCCCTCAGCAGGGAACGTGTTTAAAACCGGACAAGGAACCGGTAGGGACAGCATATTTCCTAGCCATCCTGGCCGAGCGCAGGGCAGGAAGCAGAGGCTGCCAAAGCTCCAGTGCGGACCACTATGGCCTCGGCCACTGGAAAGGCCTCCGTCGAGTCCTCGGTCCAGAATCTCCGGTGAGGATACCTGGCCCGTTTGGAAGCGGTTCGAGAGCTCCATCCGGTAGACTCCGAGATGAGCCGAAGCAGTCCTAGGAAGGACGACGGGCTATCATCCATTGACTGACCTCCTGAAGACT
This sequence comes from Neoceratodus forsteri, assembly GCA_016271365.2. Taxonomy (NCBI): domain Eukaryota; kingdom Metazoa; phylum Chordata; order Ceratodontiformes; family Ceratodontidae; genus Neoceratodus; species Neoceratodus forsteri. The sequence goes on from CM057451.1 coordinate 95,358,471, forward strand.
CCAAGTCCAGTGGGCTTGGAGAAAGGGAGAATCATCTTGAGACTCGGAAGAGTCACCGAAAACTGCCTCTGGCCTGAGCCACCCCTTCACCTGCCGAGTCGGGTCGGGAGTGAGGGTACTGACAACCGATGGGGTAGACCCTTGCAGGCCGAGAATCCTTGGTCGGAGCCCGAGTGGTGGCTGTGGGCGGAGGATTCCACAGAATCGTGGGCAACTGGTTTGGCGAACAACTGGCCTGGGTATAGGTTCCTCGGATAAGTCGAGGGTTGTGCCGGCCGTTCGGTGGCAACCACTTAATGGCGGGGAAGGCTGACGAGGGTGAGCATTCCCTACCAGGAGAATGTTACCTAAACAGGTCCTCGATACCGTCGGCGTAATTCATCGACACTCCCTCATCCGAGGAGGAGGCGAGGGCCAGCCCGGCTACACGATGCCGAGACCGAGACACCTATAGCGGTGGGATCGGCTGGATGCGAAGCAGGTCCGAGACCGAGAGCCGGAATTTCGAGGTCGGTCTGAGGGAGGTGTCGGCGGAACCGGCACTCCCGGCTTCGATGGTCCATCCGAGGGCTCCGAACCGGAGGCACAAGCGAGCCACGGGATCCTCAACTCCTCCAGGGAACGCGGGAGAGGGAATCTCGGCTACTAAAGCGACAGCCCGATCAATGGGTCGAGAAAATCTCGACTCATCGAGTGGGAGTCTCGGTCCAACTGACCTGGCAGGGGACACCGTGAGGCCAGTGGCGAAGCGAGCGGTCGACCGAAGCCGACGGCCGACGGCCAGGAGAGGACCTTCCCGCTCCCAAAGCGTCGACGGAGGACTTACCCTGTCCTCTTTTGGACCGAGAATAAGGTCCAGCAGGCGCAGGCCCTTCTCCTTTAGTGGAGAGGGACAGACAAAGCTCCTTAAAAGAAGCCGTGTAGGAAGAACCCAGAGAGAGCGGGATAAATGCCGCGGCCGAGGAAGATACGGCCCGCGCCGCCTCCTCTTCGAGGGCGACCATCCGCTCGAGCTGATCCGCCGAGCCCGCCGCCGCGGACACCGCCAACCGGGCCTCCCTGGACTTCACCGGAGGGAAACGCTTCTCGGGACGGCCCAGTTACCGGCAGCAGCACGGTCTTCAGGGACGAGGCCGAGAAAGATGAGCACAGGTCGCAAGCCTGCGGGTCGTGCTCAAGGCCTAAGCAGTAGACACACGTGGAGTGTGGATCCGCCCGAGACATCTTCTCACCGCATGGGCATCTCCAACTCGAGGTCGAGTTGTCCATCGCAGTCAGCGAGGGATAGAAGACTGAAGTCTTTTTGCAAAATTTATTTTTAAATCAGCAAACGGAGAAATAGGAACCAGTCACAAACGCAGAGCTGCTAAGGAGGAACCTGAGCTTCCGCTGTAAGGAAGATCTGACGTCATGGGGCGGAGCCGAGAGTTATACCACCCGGGTGGGTGGGAGGAGCAAGCTTGAAGACCTTCCGGCAAGATTTAAAGCGGCAAGGATACCTGCCAATGAGTGTGGATGAACAACATATCCATGTCCCTAGAAAGTACAGTTACGTAAGAACTTACCGTAACAGTAGACCTTCGAGAACAGCTCTTGCAGCAGGTTACATAATTAGGACTGAAGCCGGCAGGCGCCAGGACCCCACGGAAATTTTCTAGCTAACAGTATTCAGCGGGGACCGTCCCCGACGTCGGTCCCGCCCCCAACGTTAGGCACAGTACATAAGGGGGTGGTCACCCAGAATTCCCAGTTCTTCCGCCGGAGACTCCCAGCCGCTGGATGACATCAGAAGAGGAGACTGAGGATCCGCCATCAAATGGCAATCAGAGAGATGCTGAGACATCTGATCCTAGGAGAAGGATGTTGGAATGAGAATCTACCTCCAGCGGGGATGGTGGAAGGGAAATTACCTGCTGCAAGAGCTGTTCTCGAAGATCTACTGTTATGGTAAGTTCTTACATAACTGTACTATCTTACTTCGAGAAACAGCTCTGCAGCAGGTTACACCATTAGGACTGATTCCCAAGCAAAAATGGAAATCCCACACCACTGGGAGGAGGGAAGGTAGAAATTCTTAATGAAACCAAAGCCTAGGACAGCAGTCCTTGAAGGACTGCTAGGCCAAAACCTGCTCTTCCCCTTGATGCAATATCCAGGCTATAAGGCCTGATGAAAGTGTGCACGGAGCTCCAAGTAGCTGCAGCACAGATGGCCGTGGTGGACACATTCTTAAGAGCCGCAAAGGAGGTAGCCATCCCCCTTGTGGAATGACCCTTAACCGCGCCCGGTAAAGGTTTGTTGCGCTTCTGGTAACAGAACATGATACACTGAATGAGCCACCTGGACAGCAACTGTTTGGAAACAGGAGCTCCCATCATCCTGTGGGCAAAGGAGACAAAAAGCTGGTCCGATTTTCAGTGGTGTTTGGTTCTGGTCAGGTTGTATAAGAGACACCTATGCACACCTAGGGTATGCAACAGGGCCTCTCCTCGATTCGAATAGTTGGGAAAGTACACTGGTAGATCGATGTCTTGATTAAGGGTGAAAGCTGAGATGACCTTAGGCAGAAATTTGGGATTAGTCCATAGGGATATCCTGTCTTGGTGAAAAACCAAATAAGGCTCTTTGCACATGAGTGCATGGAGTTCAGAAATTCTTCTGGCCGAAGTAACGGCAACTAAAAACAACGTCTTCCAAGTGAGAAGACGTAGCTTGCAATTCGCGGCTGGTTCAAAGGGTGGCAGCGTGAGCTGCTCCAGGACAAAGGGTAGATCCCATGGCGGAATTGGATCCTTAATCGGAGGTCTAAGGTGTAGAATACCTCTCAGGAAGGCTCGTGTCGTGTCTAACTGGGATATGGTGTGTTGGCCTATCGGACAATGACAGGTCGATATGGCACAGAGGTGTACTTTGATCGAGGAGCAGGCCAAGCCTGTCTGAAAAAGAGACAGGATGTAGTCCAAGACCGACTTTTCTGGACAGTCTAGAGGCGAAAACCCCTGCGCTTGAGCCCATAGGCAAAAACGGCGCCATTTCATGGCATAAGTGGACGGTTTTCTCGCAGCCACCAGGACATCAGCTACCTCGTGTGAGACCCCATGTCGCAAAATGGCTATGTCTCTAGGAGCCAAGCGTGCAGTCTCACTGAACGAAGGTCCGGATGGACCAAGGAGCCCTCCTCCTGAGACAACAAGTGAGAGTTGATTGGCAGAGGCACCGGAGGTTCCCAAGATAGCTGGTGTAGTAGAGGGAACTAGATCTGCCTGGGTCAAAAAGGCGCGATGAGTATCAGTGTCGCTTGCTCTCTGCGAAGTTTCAGAAGAACCCTCTAGATCAACGGAAAGGGGGGAAAGGCATAGAGGAATCTGCCCGCCCAGGAGAGGGAGAACGCATCTTGCCAGAAAACACCAGGCCCTGGATCTAGTGAGCAAAAATTGGGCAGTTTTGCATTGGATGAGGACGTGAAAAAGTCCAACTCTGGTGTATCCCTTCTGTGAAACAGATCCTATACTACTTCCTGGAGTAGTTCCCACTCATGGACTCTGGCCTGAGAGCGGCTCAGGCCGTCTGCGATGACGTTGTCCACTCCTGGGACATGAACAGCAATGAGGTTTGCGCCGTATTGCAAAGCCCAATCCCACACCTTCATGGCCTCCCTGCAACGCGGGTAGGAATGGCTACCTCGTTTGTTGAGGTAATACATCACCGTGGAATTGTCTGTTTTTAACAGAAGAGTACCCGGTGGAATCTCCGACTGGAAGGCCTGCAGGGCGTAAAGAACTGCTCTCATTTCCAGGATGTTTATGAGGAGATGAGTCTCTTGGGCTGTCCACAGGGCCCGAGACCGGACACCATCGAGGTGTGATCCCCATCCGCCCCCTGAGGCATTTGTGGAGAGTGTCACAATTGGAGACGGTGCAATGAAGGGGACCCCTGCCGATAGTTTCTTCGGATCTAGCCACCATTGCCAATCCCGGATTACGGTCTTCGTGATCCGGATTGGAAGCTGCAGATGGTCTTGCTTTTGGTCCCACTGGCCCCGTAACATTCACTGGGTGACCTGCATGTGGAGACGAGCAAGCGGGACTGTTGCAATGGCCGCAGCCATGTGTCCGAGCAAGCAAAGGACCAATCTGGCAGGAATGGCCTTCTTTGCCGAAATGTCCCTAATGAGGGATCTGATGTGTTCCGCTCAGTCCTGGGGAAGAAAGGCTTTCCCATGGACGGTGTCCAGAACTGCGCCTATGAACTGCAGGGTCTGAGACGGAACCAGACATGACTTCTCTTGATTGATCAAGATGCCCAGCGTCTCGAACAGAGACTGAGTATAATGAATGGCAGACATCAAGGCCTCCCGAGAGGGTGCCATGAGAAGCCAGTCATCCAGGTAGGGGAACACGTAGTGGCCTAGCCTCCTCATAGTCGCCACTATGACCGCCATACACTTCGTGAATACCTGAGGTGCTGATGACAGTTCAAGGGAGGGCTCGAAATGATAATGGTGGCCTCCGGAACTCAAGCGCAGAAACTTCCTGTGGCGCTTGAGCAATGGGTATATGCAGGTGGCGTCCTGCATGTCCAAGGACGCTAGAAAGGCCCTGCTTGAGCATGGGAATCAGACCTGGGAGGGTCACCATGCGGAAGCACTTGTACAGGACCGACTCGTTGAGGTCGCTGAGGTCCAGTATAGGACGGAGGTCCCCTGTTTTCTTGGGAACCAGAAAGAAGTGAGAATAATATCCTGCACCCCTCTGGGTCCATGAAACGTGCTCTATCGCTTCTTTTTCCAGGAGCGCGAGCACCTCCTGCTGTATAAGAAGGGCGTGCTGACCCAAGTAACGGGAAACCGGGGAGGTCTTGCTGGTGGGTGGTCGAGAAATTCTATGAAGTGACCTTTCTTGACCAACTGGAGAACCCACCATCGGTGGTAATCGACTGCCACCCTGAAAAGTGGCGAGCGATGCGACCCCCGACCTTTTGCGCCCATTGATCCAGAGGAGGGGCCGGGAAGGAGTCATGCTGTGGCAGCACTGGTCCCTGCAGGCTGGGCCGGTTTAGTGTAGCGTTGGGCTCTGCCTGGGGATGACTTAGCCTGGGCTTTCCGCTGAAAGGTGCCCCTTTGTTCCTGGCCAGAACGTGGCTGCTGCCTTTGTTGCCGGCTGCAAAAACAGCTCTGGTTCCTACCAAAGGAACCGGGCCTGGGTCTGTACATGGCCTGTACAGACCTGACTGCCTTCCCAGCATCCTGGAGTTTGGTGATCATCTTCTCCGAGGGTTCACCAAAGAGTACTTCGCCGTTGCAGGGGACGTCAATAATGTTCTTCTGTACATCTGGGGTGAAGCCGGAGACACGGAACCAAGAGTGTCGCCGGAGACAGACGCCTGAAGTTGCAGCTCTGGCGGACGAGTGCACAGAATCATATGTGGCTCGTAATACTTGGGTCCCCACATCAGACCCTGTGTGGAGAAGGTTTAGGAGCTTCACCTTCTGATCGCCATCCTGAAGCTTATTGACCAGGTCCTGGCCCTGTTCCCATAGGGCGTTCTGAAACTGTACCATGTAGGTTAGGTAGTTTAGGGACCCCTGATGGAGCATGTAGCAGCCGCATACATGCGTCTCCCCAGGGCGTCCAATTGTTTGGATTCTTGGTCCGGTGGCTGTGTGCTCATGTGTTGCGGTCTTTGGGACCGGTCATGTGAGGCTGTAATGACCAGGGAGTCTGCCAGAGGTTGTTGGGCCTGGTACTGGTCCTGGTCCTCTCTCGGGGCCTTGTACAGGTGGTCAGCTTTCTTCGGCACCACCGGAGTGGAGTGCGGACGCTTCCACGCAGCCTCTGTGACGTCTGCAAAGGTGTCCACCAAGGGTGGCACTACCACAGGCTTTGGGTCTTTCTGCCGAAGATAACGGGTCAGGTGCTGCCTTTCGCGGTCGAGGTCTTCGGCATCCCACCCCATGCTGTCCTGGATGTGCCTCATGATCTCAAAGAAAGAGGGATCATCCGGAGGAGACCTGGGAAGGTCATGTGGGGTCAGGTGATGAAATGCTGAGTGAAGAAGATGATCTGGAGTAATCCGAGGTATCCGATCTCTGGAGTCCTCCTCGACCGAGTATAGCGCTGACGTCTGGGTCGCTTGGGGCTGGGAGACCCTGATGGAGATCTTGAGGGAGGCCTTCTCTGATCCTGGGATCTACCCCTAGGAGGTGGAGTCTGCTCCTTGGGGGTTGGTGGTCATCCTGCTGGCCCCTGTGGTGGAAGAGGGGGCGTAGGAGGTGAAGGAGTAGGAGGAGGGGGAGGAGGAGGAGGAGGCTTTACTGGAACCACGCCTTTACGGATGGTGTCCCACCAGGAAGTAAAGAGTTCCTTTACTTCTTGAATATTCATGCCCGACGACGGGCCTGGCACCGGTGGTCTGTCACCAGGGTCGGGCGTCGGGTCCGCGGGTGTCTCCGGGGTGGGCGAAGGTTCCCTCAGAAGCCTGGCATCCTCTGTGTTGTCCGCCTGGTCTTCAGGCAACACGGTGTCCTCCTCAGTGGAGTCCCTGTGACCGGTGTCTACCGGTGACTGGGTGGCAGTCTTCGGCTCCGGTGAAGCAGATGTTGGTCGCTTGGCCGAGACGACTTTGGGTCCGGTGAACGCCTGGCCGGTGTTCTCTGCTCCGGGGAACACCTGGCCAACTTCAGATGCTTGGCTGACGTTGGTTGCTTGGCCGATGTCGGGTCCGTCATCCGCTAGAGGGACGTCAAGTCCTTTGTCTTCCTGGGTGGAGGATCCGGGCCCCTAGGGGGCTGGGAGACCGACCTGGAGTCGGGGTCCCGACGTCGGGTGGAAGAGGAAGACTTGTGGCATTCAGAGGACTTTGAGAAGGCCCGAGAAGGAGTAGAGGAAGCCGAGGGCCTGGAAGTCTTGATGGGCTGAAGAGTTGAAGAACCGTTGGAAGCCTGGACCTTCACCGGAGGGGGCTGAGACCTAGCCCTGGAGAGAGAGAGAGCGGTCCGATCGGGTGGAGCCTGAGCTCCGAGAATCCAAGGCCCGGTTCGGCGATCTGGATCTTGCCTTCTCCCGGTGCTTGTCCCGGTGTTTGTGGACCTTGGAGGAAGAATCGCCCCTGGAGGAAGGTTCGTTGTCCATCCTACTAAGTTTTTCCTCTAGCAGGTAAGCCTGAAGTGCCTTCTGATGACGGATCCTGGTGCGGCTGTTGAACCCTTGGCAAAAGGTGCAGGCCCTGGTGTCGTGGTCTGGGCCTAAGCACCGCACGCAGGAAGAATTAAGATCCTTGAAAGGGATCTGTTTTCTGCAGGCACACTTTGAAAGATGACCCTCAAATGAAGGAGTTGGAGAGGACATTAGTTAAGTAGAAACTCTTGAAGTTCTAAGTCGTCGTGCGCTAGGTAGAAACCAGAGGCGATGCTGGCGTAGTCGATGGCGGAAAAGAAATAAAATTACATACCTACTGTAATTATGATCTTTCTGTGTATCTTCACCATTCATCACAGATGGGTACTGGCCGAGATCAGGACCCCACGGGAGCTTTTTTTTTTTTTTTTTAAGGATAGGCAAAGCCGACGAGCATCGGCACCGCCTTGAGGCCGACGTGACCATGTAGCACTCGAGGATTAGCCGTTGACTGGCTGCGACCGCCTGCCTACCAGTTCTGGAGTCACCAGAGAGGTAAGAAGGAAGGGATGGAGGGTGGGACAAGAGAGTCCAGGGACAGAAAAGGAAGAGAAAAACTGAACTAAAAGGAGAAATAACGACTGAGAGGACAGTATAGAAGAAGTAAGACTAAGGGGATTGGGAAGGAGCCCCAATCTCTGGAAGTGGAAGAAGGGAGGGAAGGGAGGGGAGAAAATTTAGGAGAGAGTGAGAGGTAACAGGGATCCGAGACCCTTGTCCGTCACCAGACTGTATAGGAACTGCAAGGAGTAGCAAAGCTCTCTGCCAGAATTCAAGGCACAGAATAACTTCCAATACCCCAAAAGTAGAGTCGGCTATTCTGGAGAAGGACAGGGTACAGGGACTTAGGACGCTCTCTGAAAAGATATTTGGTGAAAAAAAGGGAAATTTTTTTTTTTAAACAGTTAGATGGATAACAGAAGGAGGGCAACCACCAGCTCCCACCCCATAGGGGTGGAGATATGTAGTAGAGAAGGGGTGCCACCGAGCTGTACCCTTAGGGAAGAAATACCCCCTGTGTGTCCCAACTTTACCCCGCTCAGGAAGAGGGGTAGGCACAGAGGAGGAGGACCCAGAGACTGAGGCCCCAGGGGATGAAGGGAGTGGACTGTGATGAATGGTGAAGATACACAGAAAGATCATAATTACGGTAGGTACGTAATTTTTATATCTTATCTGTGTCAATCTTCACCTTTCATCACAGATGGGTGAGTACCAAACCCACCCGAAGGGGGTTGATTCATTGCACCCTACGGGACAGAGTCCCTTAGCCCTCAGTGGGTGACACACTAAGGGGGGGAACCTTCTGGGCCTGATGAGGCCCGAGAGTGAGGAAAGCGAGAAGGGGTCGCCCCGGAGGGGGCAGGAAGTTGCCCCGACAAACGTCATCTCACCCTACGGGAGAAGAGATAGGTTCCCTGGTGAGCAGAGCAAATCACCCTATGCCGGGCCAAGGGTGACAACCGGGAAAGACGAAGCCACGCCGATCTCCTGGTGCAGATCTCTGTCCCTACGACCCTGGTAGCTACCTCATTGGCGTCGTAAGATGCCCTTGCTTGGTGCCTTGCTAGCTCCAGGCCGCGTGCAGACAGCACGATGGCTTGCCTGGTTTTCTCCGAGTCAGGCAAAGCAGCTAGGATCTGACCTAGCGCGGACCACAAGAACCTGTTGTAGGCTGCATAGTGGGCCTGATGAGCAGAGATGGAGGGAAGCAACCGTGCCGAGTAGAAGGTCCTCCTCCCCCAGAAGTCAAAATCCAAGGAGTCTTGATCTGGGGACCGGTCACGGTGGAGGGTGCGAAGCCCATCGGGGTGTCCAGGTGCGTCAATCCGGACTGCAGATGAGGCATAGAACCTGGAGACTCCAGGGGAGTGCAATACCTCTGGCTGAGGTCCCTAGGGGCAGGAACTCCGGAGAAGGGCCTCTGCCAGAAACGCATGGACGCCTCCCGAGAAGGAGTGGGCACGGCGCACCACAAGGGTGGCCGCACCAAAATCGCCTAGAAAGCGCAGCGATGCTCAGGATTGCTCACAGACAGGGAGAAAGGTGAAGGTCCTCCATCATCCTCACGAGGAAACGCTGGTACTCGAGAGATCAGCGGCCAGAGAGATATGGACAGAGGGTTCCTCTCCTCCAGAAGAGGGGGATGAGGAGCTGGAGGTCACCAAATGTTCCGAGGGTGGCTGCATGGGGAGGTTGGAAAACCTGGCTGTCCATAGCCCTAACATGAGGCCGGAACCGAGCAGTCACCGCCTGAACTGCTCCCAGGTGAGAGGCCGCTAGGACCAAGAATGCCTGGGAGCGCTGGAGAATGTGGCAGAGGGATAGGGCAGAGCCGAGAGAAGAAGTCGGCTGACCTCTGCCAGGGCTAGGAGGACCATGGACACCCGAGGAGGGTGTCCCGGAAGACTCGACAGCCGACAGCTGTACAACCACGTTGGTACTGCCTAGGCTGCGCCCAGAAGAATCCCCCCAGTGAGGCGACCGGGGCCGTATAGGTCCAGAAGGACGGTCCCCTGCCTCCAAAGAATGGGACCCCCTCAAGGAACCGGAAGGGGAAGGGCGGAAGTCCGCACTTCGGCTTCGTCCAGGGCCCGGGTGGACCCCAGAGAAAGGCCGACGCGCCGACCCCACACCCCTCGACCCCTCAGAGTCCGAGAGGGTCCTGGTCCTCGAGAGGGCCAGCCTAGGTAGCTGGCAGCTCTGGGCTGCCCCCGAAGGGGAGACCCAGGGAGCAGCACCTTCCCCTCCTGCAGGCTTCCCGATGGGCCCCAAAGTTGGGCGATCGAGACACACTACCGGAGGGGGTACCACCGCCGAGGGGTCGAGGAACCCCCCAAGGCCAGGTTGCATGGCAATGGTGGCACGCACCATAGCCTGCTGGTCAGTACCACTGACCCTAACCTCGGGAACTACCTGACGCTCCTCAGAAGGGGCTGGCTATGACTCGCCGCCGAGACCACTGGCTCGCCTCCTCCGCAGACAACCCTCGGCAGGTGACTGCCCGTCCGACCCGAGCCCGACTCCGGAGGTAGAGTCTGAGGCCCTAAGCCAAACGGTAGGAGGGCGGGGAAGGCAACTACCAAACGGCTCGCAGTCAGAGCAGTGGTCAAGCGGCACTGCAGCCTTCCACAGCCCCGCAAGCCGGGCTGACAGAAGGCGCCAGGGTAGCTCGGGCCAAAGGTCCAGAGCCAGGCCAGCCGCTGGGCGCCGTTAAGTCCACTGGCACCGGGCGGTACCAGGGACAGAGACGGTGCAGACGGCAGCCCCAGCTACACCGGCGCGGCGCCAACAGCTCGAAGGCGGACTCGGCAATCAACACGACACCGCTAGGCCCCTCGGGCGCCACGAGTGCACCGAGAGCACCAACGGTGCCGAGGACACCACCGACTGACGACGCTGAAGGCCCCACGGCACCGTGCTCAACCTCGGTGCCGCGAGACATGACGAAAGGCGACGCCGAATCCAGGGTCACTGTGCCGCGAGCAGCGTCGGCGCCACAAACGGCACCGACAGGGCCCACGGCGCCAAGAGACGAGTCGGCGCCGACAGGGCCAACGGCACCGCGAACAGCGCCGAAGGCCCCGACGGCACCGACCGACGGCGTCGACCCGGGCCTTCCGGACTGCAGGAGCGACACAGGGGGAGCCTTCACCCCTGAAGGGGCGATTGCCGTAGCGGCGCCTCCCGCCCACTCCCGGGAGGAAGCTGGACGGGCCTCCTGCGCCGCGGGAGGAGCCTCGACCAAGGCCAGGCTACAAGTAGCCGAGGCTCCCTCCTTCTCGGTCCGTATAGAACCGGGAGGGGACCCGGAGGAAAGGTCGAGAGAGCGCAGCTTGGCCCGATGAGTGCGAAACCTACACCCAAAAGTCGGCGGAGCTCGCCACACTTTAAACGCGTGCTGTTCGAGGACGCGGCGGTCCATGGAGAAGCAGGCGTCGCACGAATCCATGTCGCGAAGCGGGCCAAGACACGAGACACCGGGTCATGTTGGTCGGTAACGGAATACTTGCGGCTGCACGGGCACCGATGCATAGGGGGCCGACCCGCCTTGGAAAACTTCTTGCCCTCCAACCGAGACATGACCTACGAAAAAAAACACCAAAACAGACTCGACGTCGCAAACTTTTAAATGAAAAGGAAAGATCTTACCAGTGACGTCGAGTAGAGGCAAACCCAGAACTAGTAAGACTGACGGACTTAAACGTCGCAATAAAGGCTGACAGGCCTAGTTTTTCTTCTAACAGCTTCCCCCGAGGCGATCTCGATGGCGGGAGACGAAGAACTGGTAGGTAGGCGGAGTCGACGCAGCTCATCGGCTAATCCGAGCCGCCCACGAGTACGTCGGCTCCCCGAGGGCGGCACGATGTTGCCGGGTTCACCTATCCTTAAAAAAAAAGCAAAGCTCCCGCGGTCCTGATCTCCGCCAGTACCCATCTGTGATGAATGGTGAAGATTGACACAGATAAGATCTGGGGATTCTGGGGACCGCCTTCTATGTACTGTGCCTGACGTTGGGGCGGACCGACCGGAGGGTCCCGCGAATACTGCTAGCTAGAAATTTCCGTGGTTCCTGGCGCCACCGCTTCAGTCCTAATGGTGTAACCTGCTGCAAGAGCTGTTTCTAACTAAGATCTACTTTTTAATCATTTAAAACAGATACCCACAGCTTTATTTTTTAGTTGAATACTATCTCTATGAGCTACAGTGAGTTCCTGAGCTCACTGTATGCTAATGTGTCTGTTTGACCTCTGCTATTGGTTTGCAGGACATATTAGCATAAAGTGAGCTCAGAAACCTCTCTGCTGCTCATGAAATGGTGGCTGCCAGCAACAGAAAGCGAAAGTTGAAGGCCACTGTTTAAATCACTAAAAATATAATTAGAGGTAATTTAAAAAAACGTTACTATCCGAAAGAACTAATCAGGCATTTTTGTAGCGGCTGGGTAAAGCTGTGCCTTTTCCAGTGTTTCCCATTAAACAGCTGCTGGATCCAGGAAACTGGATGTTTGTCTAGTTAGCATTAATTTACTCAAAACCTAAATGTAACAGGGATTAGTAATGTCCCTGATCGGACCTTCTTCTCCTACTAAATACAAAACTACTGTTGCAACAGTTTCTTTTTATGCTTTCTATACACTATCCTAACATTTCTAGTTCAGATGGTTGGCCACCTCTGGGCGCGCCCCCCTCCCCCTTCAATCTCCTTCCTTATCTGTCTGATCTACTGCTCCTTTTTCTTCTTGGTCCAGTGATAGGATAGTTGCTTGCAGGTCAGAAAGGGACCTTGCGCAGGCATTACTGCCAAAACAGGGAATAGTTTACTCCCTAAAGGTGAATAATGGTGTACACCAGGTGCACGAGTTAAAGAAAACAGCCTGAGTTATGGAGCTCCTGAAATGGCTACTAATTTGTGCATGCCAGAGCCCTGTACTAACTATAGGTAAGCAGTACAAGACTTACTAGGTTTGTCTGCAGTCTGTAGCTGCACCAATAATTAAACATTCTCTGGCCAAATATATAGACAGAGTGTAACTATCTCAAGTAAGTCCCCATACAAGCCCAATTGTCTTAGCTTTTATCTTTTTGTTTGGGAAAGTAAAAACAACATTGCAAGAGATGTTTTCACTAGTAAAAACAAAACAGAAACCCTGTGAAGAGAAATTGCAAGCCAAGAGTTCTAGTAACAGTTTAACACAGTGTCCAGCTAAGCAACCGTGTGCACTAAGAAGTTTTTGCCCAGGCAGTACAGTTTAAAGTGATTTCAGTACAAACTCTTATATTTAGTATGAAGCAGACTCCTGCAGACAGGGTGTGGTCTTTGATGCTTGCCAGGTTGCTGTATGCCTTCAGTATAGAGGCAGCGCCTCTAGTGTCCACATTTATACTACAGCACTTGTCAATCATAGCAGGATGAAATGTTTAACATTTGTTTTTGAGCTCTCCTTATTTAAACTTGCAACTCTTTGCCAGAATATATGTAAATGCAACTAGCAAAGAGCTCCATAGTATTATATAAATTAAAGGGAGCTTTCTAAAAGTTATTTTAAATTTCTGATGATGCTGGGAACACCCAACTCGGTGGGCGGGTATAAAAAGGTATCCTGCACTGCTTGGTGTTAGATAGGGTCAGTACACTCTGACCAGGGAAGAAGTTGGACGGAGAGAGTCCATCTGATGTGGAAACTGAATGGAAAGTTTGCCACAAAAGTGAAGTATTTCTTTTGTCTTTTGTAAAACATTTATTTTGCTCGCAGTTTGAGCTTTTCTTTATATTTTTTGAAATGAATAAACATTGCACCAGGCCAACGGTGCATTAAACCTACTTTCCTGTGTGAATTCCATCTGTTATCCCACGCTTCTATTACACCAAAGTTAGGCAAAGGTATAAAACAAAACAAATGTATGCAGAAAGTCACTTTAATACAGTACATACCTGTTTTCTTGTTGGTCCTTGCTTTGTGAAATGTCCAAATGAAAAGAATTCTGAAACTACAAACATGAAAACAAGTTATTTTTGCTGCTACTGAATTGGCAATCTCAAAGATACAGCTTCTAGCAGGACAGTTCTCCAAGCTGAGTGTGATCACCTACTTTGATAAGGAGTTTTCTTCCAAAGCTAAACTTGGCTAAAATCCAAAAGATGAAGCCAGCAAACATCAACTTCATAACGGCGCTGATACCGCCCACACCTGCGTAGGCACCGTACTGCACCTAAGACAGAAAAACAAAATTATTACATTTCTGTAAAAACAAACACAAGAACTGGGTTGTTCCCAATTAGGGCTAGCTGTAGTTGTAAACAAAAGTATTCAGTTAAGGCTGCTAAAAGAAACTCTTCTGCTGCAGTTGAGGAAGAAAAAGACCTGAGGTCATGAGAGATAAGGGGGCTAAAGCATGACAAGCAGTGTGTGACCTTGGACAAGAAGGCTGAAACAATTCTGGGATATAGGAGGGTGACGTGCAGAGCAGATGAAGTAATCCGGTCATTTTCCAAAGCCCTGGTCAGGCCCCACCTGGAGTACAGTGTACAGTTCTAGGCACCCCAATATAAAAAGAACACTGAAGCAGCTGACAGGGTGCAACACAGGGCCACCAAATGACCAGTGAAGTATGGAGGATAAAAGGCTGCAAGGAGAGATTGGAGACCCTTACATGTGGACCATTGAGAAAATGAGGCTCAGGGGGAGACATAATCTCTGACAAAGTCAAACAGACAAGATGTCTGATCTGGCGTGTACCAGCAGGATATGTCCTAAAGCTCAGAGGTGGTAAACTTAGAGATAACATTAGAAGAGAGGCACTGTTTTTTTTTCAAAAACAGTGGTGCTATGAAACAGCTTACCAGCAGAGCCAGTGGGCATGAACACATCTGCTTACGAGGAGAATTACAGGGTACCGTGAGCAGTAGGGTGGATGGGGAAGCCCAACAAATTAGTACATGTTTGCACCTTACACTTGTTGATTCCGGCCTATGAAGTGGTGGGAGGCCATGGGGGGGATCTGATGGACTTAATTTCTGATCTTAAATCACAATAGCTCTGTCCACAACAGAACTTCTAAACTGTTTCAATTTTGTTAAAATGATTTTAAAGGTTTGTATCCAGATTACAACACGGTAAAACCAGGCTACAATCCGGTTCTAAAATGAAGCTGTAACCCTGCTCGGAGGTAGGCTAGAGCATGTTTTAGAGCAACACAGTTTCCTTAATCCAAGTGTAGACAGGAATCATGCTGTAACTTGATATAAGGAAACCAAATGCAAAAAAAAAAAAAAGCAGATTTTGGGGCACATAGCCCCTAACCACACAGCGGAAACCAGCAGGCATAGACTGTACAGAGAAAGGCAATGAAGTTGTTACCTTTTCTCCCCCATTCCACCCCTCGATGCCCAGTTAAAGGTATCCCATAATGCACAGTAGCACTCACAATGCCTTGCACAGGTACAACACTGTATGGGAACCCAAACATGCTTGCAACAGTGTCAGAGCACAGTGTGGATACTCCGAGCACTATGCTAAAGCCCGCTTTTAAAAACATTTTAAATAATGTTTTTTTGGTGCAGATAGGGCCTTAGTTGCAATGTAACATGAGCTAATACATGTCTGTAATAGCATATGACTCACCACTCCAGTACGTTAACATGTCGTCAACCACAAATCCTGGAATCTACTAAGACAACTGTAATTCCGGAATCCTAGTACAGCATCCACAAATCCCAGAATCCTAGTAGGGCAATCACAAAACCTGGAATCTGAGTGCGCAACAAAACCTGGAACCTTAGTGTGGCAACCACAAACCCTGGCATCCTAGTATGTTAACTACAAATCCCCAAATCCAAGTGTTACAAACGCAAATCCAGCAGCTACAAACAGCACTCAACCTCATAGGGTGGCTATACCCTCTAAAAGATATCCAAAAGTCAGTTATAAAAAAATACCTATTTAATACATATTGTCAGAGATGCAAATTCACATGAGAGACACACACACACACACACACACACACACGATAAGACAAGGATGCAGCCAAACCTAAAGTTTCACGTCAGGGGCACTTTAACAGATGTCTGAATGGCTGATTCTAACTGCGCTTTATATACTGCATACGATAAATACAATAAATCTTATTAAGAAACACACCATGAAAAACATGCCATTTCAATTACAATACAATTGTTTCAAGAAAGATCACAGAGGATCTCACAATCAAAGATATTGCACACGACTCCATTCATTTTTATAGTAAGTTGATATATTATAATGAACTAGTTTATGCAGTTTTATACTAAAGACAGTGAGTAACTGAAAAACTTGATCTCGAAAAGATGGTCTGAACTTTCAACACAATGTCATCTTGCTCTTTTCCATATGTGGTAACCTTCCGATTGAGATCCCTTACTCTTGTTGCTTCTGAGATATTGTTCAATGAAAATGGTAAACACAGAAAAATACAGAAGAAAAAAAAAAAAAAAGAGGACAAAAGTTAATATTTACATCAAAAATTTCTATCACTATCACTGAGAATCGAACCATAACTGCTACTAAAATGTAAACAGGAGTAACCCGCATTACCTGTTTACGCTATGCTAGTACTCTCAATGAATGACTGCCTTTTCAATACATATACCACTCCTGTGTTCTATACATAAAAATGCTTGCAATATAGGATAATCATAATACTACAATACACAGATTTACAGCATTTGATCCCATTTATACCAGGATCAATAGGTTCAAGATATAACATCATATAACTCAGTAGACACATCAAATAAAATCATTGTTTTTAGTGATGGTAAGACAAAACAGACCTGTGATGAAGCCCCTACTGGTGCGAAACATTAGGTTTGGCTGCGCCATTGTCTGATCACCATGTGTGGTTTACATGAGTTTGTATCACTCTGACAACATGTATTAAATATTTTTATTAACTTTGGGCATGGATCAGAATCTATTACAGGCATATCCCCTGTAAGGCTGTGGAGTGCTGTGTGCAGCTGTTGGTGTTTTATGGACATTATGATTAACTAACACCACAGTAACCCTGGAGTGTTTGACAAATCCAGAAATTCTAGCATGGCAACCACAAACCTGTAATCATCATGGAACAAACAAATCCAGGAATCATAGCGTGGAAACTACTAATCCTGGCAAACTAGCAGACCAAACACAAATCCTGGAAGTTAGCAAAGCAACCACATAACCTGGCATAACAAACAAATACAGGAATCCTTACATGGCAACAATAAACCCTAGAATCCTAGTATGACAGCTACAGATCTCAGAATCCTAGGGTGACATCCACAAATCCCAGCATGGCAACCACAAATCCTAGAATGCTAGCACGGCAAATGCAAATCTCAGAATCCAACCATGTCATTTATAAATCCTACAATCCTAGTCTGACAACCCCAAGTCCCACAGTCCCAATCCGGTAACTAAATCCCAGAATAATCCTAGTTTTGCACATTTTCAGTTATGAGCCCTCTTACCTTTTAAGAGCCTGGTGATCGGAACAAACACTAGTACTATTATATAGAGAATAAAGTATGGGTGGAGTGTAATGAGATTTTACAATTTGAGTTGTGGGATGCGACAGAAAAGCATCCCACAATGAGGGGGTGTGTGTAAAATTGAGTTTTACATATGCCACCCTATATTTTATTTTATATAATTGCTGGGTTTCTATTTTTTGCCACAGCAATTTTATAAAATAGGGGTTCCACTGACCGTGTGCTGTCCCGGGCTGGCCGCGCTGTCTGCAGTTTCATTTTCGGCTGGTTTGACGTGCCGTTTTTCAACATCTCTTTTCCCTGAAAATAAGCCATTTTCATTTTGAAGAAATAAACTTACCACCAAGTTGCACTGGCCAACGGTTTCTTTCGTTTCGGGTGAGAACCTGAAGGCAGGCGAAGAGTGGTCGGCCCGGGCGGTCAGAAATACAGAAAACTGTGGCATGCGAGAAACAGGGAGATCAGATGCTGTGTTTGCCGTAATAAACACTCCTTTATTACGCCAAATAACACCACGGATCCCGTATGGGAAAAATAGACACCCAGTTATTATATATAGAATAATGCATGGGGTTGTGTGTTTAACGAGTTTTTACACACACCCGGAGGTGTTGGATGCTACATAAACCCTGAGAGTGAAGTTCGAGGTGTTTATTTAAGCATCCAACACCAAGGTGTGTGTGTATAAAAACTTATATAATTGCTAGGGAGTGTTTTCTCACTACAGCAATTATATAAAATAAAAACACATATGTGTACAGCCACTGCCTGATCGGATAAAAACATGTGATTCCCCAGTCCGCTGCTGCTGAAAACGCTCAGTTTTTTTTTTGCTTCTTTAAAAAGGATGGTTTGTTCAGGTAGGATTCCGATTTGGTGAATGTTAGCAGACTGAGGCGAGTTCTTTATTTTCACATTTACCGCCACAGGGAGCTGGTGGTGAAGGAAAGAAGATGGTATTAGTGCCAAGAAAGGCAGGACTGCAGGTCTGCACAGGATGGAGAGTGGGGAACTTTGCGTGTTCGCTGTTATAATGGCTAATTATAACCCAGTTTCCCTGTGGGAGAAAATGCTCCCCAGTTATCAAATAGTGTTTTAAATAATTGTTTTTATTACTAATATCTTATTTGTATTAGATTATGGTTGTTTATGTATGTATATTTCGTTATGAGTGTAATTTGTTGTCTAGTTGATTGTTTCATTTGTACTTTTACAACTGTGTATTTGTGTATGCCATACCTGGATCTCACCGAAAATGAGCCTTACTAGGTTTACCAGGTTTTAATGGAAAAAAGAAGGACGTAGCCCATCGTGATTTTCCACCACACAGTGTGGGCTCATTAAGACAAAGGTAACCCTGTTAGCCAACTATCAAGTCCTCTTTTTAAAAATATTGACACTATCTGAATCAACCAGTGCTTGGAGTAATTGGTTCCAGAGTCTGGGTGCCCTAACCGAGAAAAAATGTTTTCTAAGATTAGTACATGCAAATGGAACAAATAATTGTTTATTATGGCTTCTTGGCACTATACGACGATTAGTAAAATGGAAGCCACACTTTTTCATAAGTTCAGTGTTTTGCATAGGTTTATAAAGTTAATATTTGATCTCCCCTAATTCTTCTGTTATGCAGAGTATGCAATCCTGTCAATTTTAGTCTATCTGGGTAAAAGTATTTAGATAGTCTTGGAACCATCCTTGTAGCTCGTTGCTGGATCTTCTCTAACCGCTTTATGTCACCTTTCAGATGGGGGCTCCAAAAGGAAACCCATAATTAACTAGGGGTGAATACATGCCCTGTAGAGAGGAATTAAGCACTGTTCATTTCTTTGTGACAAAGGAACGAGAATTTGTCAAAGCATGCCATTTGTGGTATTGGCTATTTTTAAGCAATGGTCCGAAAAGTTAATGAAGAATTCACCAAGATACCTAGATCTCTTTCTGTATTAGTTGATTTAATCAAGTTGTTTATATAATAACTATATTTTGAGTTTCGAGATCATAATGTAAGACCATACATTTGTCTATATTAAAATCCATTTTGTTAATAATTGCCCAATTTTGAATTTTTAATAAGTTGAGTTTGAGTGAATTATGGTCAATCGTTTTCAACCACGCCCCCAAGTTTGGAATCATCAGCAAACTTACATAACCAATTTTTATTACTTATTCCCATGTCACTGATATATATATTGAACAGTATGGGGCCAAGCACTGAGCCCTGCAGTACCCCACTGGAGACTGCGGCTAAGTTTGAAACACAGTCGTTTATAGAGACCCTTTGCATTCTGTTTGACAGCCAAGCATTTATCCAGTTTACTAACCCTACAGAAAATCCCAATGATTTTAGTTTTCTAATTAAATTTCCGTAGGGCACATTGTCAAATGCCTTGCTGAAATCCAACAGTATGACATCCATATTTTGTTTATTTTCTAGGCCCATGCTAATGTTATAATAAAAAAGACAACAAATTAGTAGTGCAGGAGTGACCAACTTTGAAACCATGTTGAGTGGAGTCTACTATATTCAATTCCTCCATTTCCTCTCTAAGTAGGTTTTATTTTTTTTTTCTTGATCTTACAAATAATTGAGGTTAGGCTAATGGGCGGAAATTTTGAACTAAAGATCTATTTCCTTCTTATGAATAGGGGTTACGATTGCTGATAACCAATCTACTGGGATTTCGCCTGAATGTAAGGATTTGTTAAATAAAATGGATAAAGGAATTGAAATTGCCTCTGCTGTGTCTATAAGAAATCTAGGACTAACTTGGTCAGGTCCTGGGCTGGTGGATTTCTTTAGGCTTTAAGAAGAGGAGAATATCTGCAGCCATAATATTAGTTTTATGAAATTTTGACTTACTTTCGTATCACTACAGGGCATGTAATAATCTTTTTTAGAGAAGACAGAGCAGAAATAGGAATTAAAATAATTTGCTATTTCAATGTCTAAATGAATTATTTTATTATCTAGTGTTAAAGGCCCTATTTTTCTAGAGTTCCCCTTTTTATTGTTTAAGTATGAAAATAATGCTCTATAGCCATCTTTGGTATGGGCTAATTTGAATTCTATTTTCACTTTAGCCTTTTTAATCATATGTTTTAAAACTTGTGTTGTCTTTTTGTATTTACTGTAGGTTTCAGGATCACCAGGATCCTTGGTGAGAGGTTTAAATGCTTCATAGGCAAGCATTTAAACTAGCCAAGGGGGGAGGCACTGAAAAGAAGCAGGGAAATCCCAGCCTCCCCCCACAAAACATGGTGATTAGTGAGGTAAACACCAAGGTACAGAAGTTATTAGGAGCAGAACAGATTTAAAGAAATGTAAAAAGCAAAGGCAGTAAGGACAGAAATGGGGCTAAAAGGGGTAAGGCTATCAAAAAGTGGAGGGTGATGAGTACCAATGCCCGTAGTCTGTGTAACAAGCTCCCTGAACTAGTGGCCTTGATGGAATAGGGTTGCCTGGATATTGTGGTAGTCACAGAAACATGGTACACAGAGAACCATGACTGGGATGTCAACATACCAGGATACACAATCTATAGGAGGGACAGGGAAGGTAAAAGAGGAGGAGGAGTAGCTCTCTATGTAAAGGAAGGGATCAAAGCAACAGAACTAAGGAGTAAACAGGGAGCAGATGAGGCACTTTGGGTCATCCTGGAGACAGGAAATGGCACCACAATCCGCATGGGGGTTGTATACAGACCCCCATCTCAGGGAGAGGGAATGGACAAGGAAATGATAGAAGGCTTTCTTAGAATGGCAGAAAAAGGGGAGATATTGTTGATGGGGGACCTGAATATGCCAGATGTTAACTGGAGCACCTTTGCTGCAGGCACATCCAAGAGCAGGGTCATTCTTGATGCCCTACAGGGGGCATGTCTCAGACAGCTAGTATCGGAACCCACTCGGGAGGGAGCAATCTTGGACCTGGTACTTTCAAATGGGATGGAGAAAGAATCTCAGATTTAGAAGGGTAGCCATCTGGGAACAAGCTGACCACCAAACAGTGTGGTTCACAATAAACACAGCTATACAATCAAGCCAACAAAAGCAAGAGTACTAGACTTTAGGAGGGCTGACTTTAGAAATGAAAGAGGCCTCAGAAAAGCACTAGCAAACAGGCAAGAAGGAGGGGTGAAGGAACAATGGGGAGTGATCAAAACAGCCATCACAGAGGCAACAAGCCTTTGTATAAAAAAAATCAGTAAAACACAACGAAGGAAAAAAACGCTACGGTTCACAAAAGAGGTGGCAGGGAAGGTTAAGGAGAAAAGGACAGCATTCAGGAAATATAAGGAAACACAGAAGGAGCAGGACAGAGAACTTTATCAGTTAAAGCAGAAAGAGGCTGGGAAGGCAGTCAGAATAGCAAAGGCCCAAACCGAGGAAAGGATAGCCAATTCTGTTAAGAAGGGGGATAAGACCTTTTATAGGTACATTAGGGAGCGAAGAAAGACCAAAGGAGGACATTGAAGTTTAATAAAGGGAGGGAATGTGGGTAGAGGGTGACAGTGAAAGCAGGGATACTGAACTAATATTTCTGCTCAGTATTCACAAAGGAAGAGGAGGGGAGGTACCTAAACCAAACAAGAGAAACACTCTGAAGACGGGGTCATATACCAGTCCATTTACAGAAGGAAGGGTTCTGAAAGAACTAAAAAATTGAAGGTGGACAAAGCAATGGGGCCTGATGGATTCACATAAGAATTCTAAAAGAACTAAGGGTAGAACTAGTGACATCGCTGACTACTCTCTTTAACAAATCATGGAGGATGGGGTGGTACCCGAGGACTGGAGGAGGGCAGATGTGATTCCTCTTCACACAAGTGGGAGCAGGACAGAGGCAGGAAACCACAGACCAGTTAGTTTGACCTCAGTGGTAGGGAAATGATGGAATCACTTGAAGGAAAGAACTGTTGAGTACCTACAGGCCAGTGGGGCATAGGACCCAAGGCAGCATGGATTCACGATGGGAAGGTCGTGTCAGATGAATCTAATAAGATTTCTTTGACTGGGTGACCAAAGTAGTAGTAGACCAGAGAGGGGCAGTGGACATGGCCTACCTAGATTTTAGCAAGGCATTTGATACAGTCCCACACAAAAGATTAATACACAAGATAGCCAGCCTTGGAATGGGTCCCAAGGTGGTAGCCTGGATAAAAAATTGGCTAGACAACAGGACACAAAGGGTAGTAGTAAATGGAGTACAGTGAAGAAAGGAGGGTTACTAGCGGGCACCGCAGGGTTCAGTAATGGACCGGTCCTTTAATGTCTTTATAAGTGACATTGCAGAGGAACTGAAGGAAAGTATGTCTCTTTGCAGATGACACAAAGATCTGCAACAGGGTTGATACACAAGAAGGAGTGGAAAGGATGAGAAGGGACTTGGCAAGGTTGGAGGAATGGTCAAATGTATGGCAGCTCAGATTCAATGCAAAGAAGTGCAAGGTAATGCACATGGGAAACAAAAACCCAGGGGAAGCATACACAATGGGGGGTGAGATACTGACAACAGTAAAAATAGGGACCTGGGGGTAATTATATCAGATGACCTAAAGGTGGGCAAGCAATGTGAGAAGGCAGTAAGGAAGGCTGGGGGGATACTGGGATGCATAGGAAGAGGCATCAATAGTAGAAAAGAAAAATTACTCACCTTAGTAATGTTGTTTCTTCTAATGGAGTCTTGCTATATTATAGACATTAGCAGTTTGTCCCACCATTAGAACTGTTCCGAGGTGAAAGAGTTAACTACCATTCTAAGAATGGAGTTTAGAGCGAGCTCGTTAGAGAAGCTCTGTCTGGATAATTTCAAACTGAAACTGTCAGATCTTTACGAGCAAAAACTCACTAAGGTTCTGTGTGAAGCTGTAACCTACACCAGCCAACTGGCTACCTAAATATCAACACATATTCCTGGTCCCAACACAAAGACTCAAGTCAGGGAACCAGAAAATAATAAAATAAGGTAGAATAAAACACTACACCCCAAAACCCCAAAAAGGGTGAAAACATATAATGGGCATAAATCGGAGCTCACACTGGACTGCCCACACCATACCCAGTAGAAGTTCTGGAGAGGCAGTCTGGGGAGGTCATAATATAGCAAGATTCCATTAGAAGAAACAACATTACTAAGGTGAGTAATTGTTTCTTCAAACAACATGAAGTCATGCTATATTATGACAATTGCAGAATACACAGCAGTACCTCCATGGAGGAGGACAGAACCTACTTAGGAATAGGCTCTGAAGCACGGCTCAGCTAAATCTAGCATCCTCCTGGCCTGGATATCCAAGGAGTAATGCTTGTGAAAATGTGTACCGCTTTTCCAGGTAGCTGCTTGACATATCTCTAAAATAGGATGTCTCTGGCAGCAGCATAGACGCAGCTGTACCTCTGGTAGAGTGAGCCCTCAGGCCTGAAGGGGAACCTTCCCAGTTTTTGATAACAAAATTGATACAAGAGACAATCCACCTGGCAATGGATCTCTTAGTGGCAGGTTTACCTTTTCCAACCTCACCAAAAGTGAGAAAAAGTTGAAGGGATTCGAACCTATGACCTTTGGTACGCTCTATATAGTAACTAAGGGCCCTCTTAACATCTAAACTGTGCAACCTCCTCTCACCAGAGGAGGAATGGTCGGTTAAGATGGAAGTCTGAAACCACCTTAGGCAAAAACTTCCTGTTAGTCCTAAGGACTACTTTATCCCTGTGAAAGGAAATAAAGTCAGTCTCCACTGACAAGGCTTGTAACTCACTTATGCGCCTGGCAGAAGTGATGGCTACTAGAAAAATAGTTTTCCAAGTCAAATACTTGAGCCTGCAGAAGACAGAGGTTCAAAGGAAGGTTGCATCAACTGAGCAATGCAAACATTAAGATCCCAAGCAGGGCCGGTCCCTGAAAGGTGGATTAGTATGAAGTAATCCTTGAAAACTTGGAAAAACAGGGTGAGTGGAAAGAGAAGAGGGCTTCCTGCTGAAATAAAAGCAGAGACAGCTGCCAAATGAACTTTCAGGGTAGCTGGTCTCAGGCCCAAAGAATTAAGATGGACCATATAGTCCAAAACAATGGGCAAATCAGCAGATTCCGGGAAATATGCTTCCCGAGCACCAGATGGAAAACCTTTCTATTTAGAATTATAAGTGGCCCTAGTGGAAGGCTTCCTAGAAGCCTTCAGGATGTCGAGAACACCTTGAGAAAGGTGTAGGTCAGCAAACTCTAACTCCTCAAGAGCCAGGCCTTGAGGTTGAGGGATTTGAGAATCGGATACCAAACCCTCCCCTGGGCACAAGATAACAGATTGTGCCTCTTGGGGAGGCACAGGGGGAGATGGACTGCTAAGGACAGAAGGAGTGGGTACCAGGGCTGCCTGGCCCAATCTGGAGCAATCAGAATCATCCTGCAAGGCTGGGATCTGATTTTGACTAGCACCTTGAATAGGAGAGGGAAGGGAGAAAAGCATATAGAAACTTCCTTCCCAATCTAGGAGAAAGGCATCCAGAGGGACTGAGCCCATCACTGGGGCCTGCAACAAAACAGTGGAAGTTGGTGATTGTCTGGGGCTGCAAAGGTTCATCTGAGGGGTGCCCCATCTGGCAAAAACTATCCCCAGTACTTGGGGATCCAGTGACCATTCGTGATGGCCCTGGGAAATCCTGCTGAGAGCATCTGCCAGGACATTGTCCTTTCCTGGGAGGTGAACTGCTACGAGGGAAGTGTTCAGGAATAAGCCAGAGACCACAACTTCATTGCTTCGATGCGCAAGGTCAAGACCGAGTGCCCCTTGTTTGTTGATGTACCACATTGTGGTGGTGTTGTCTGTTCTGACTTGTACCACTTTGTTCTGAACAGATGCAGAAAACACTTGAAGTG
The DNA here is from genome assembly GCA_016271365.2 of Neoceratodus forsteri. Lineage (NCBI taxonomy): Eukaryota > Metazoa > Chordata > Ceratodontiformes > Ceratodontidae > Neoceratodus > Neoceratodus forsteri. The sequence goes on from CM057451.1 coordinate 95,383,536, forward strand.
CTAGAAAGACAGCTCTGAGTTCCAGCAAATTGATGTGGAGCAGAGATTCCTGAGGGACCACACTCTGAGTGGAGAGGTCGCCCATGTGAGCTTCCCCATCCCAGAAGAAAAAATTACTCACCTTAGTAATTGCTTTTCTTCTCATGGAGTCTTGCTGTATTAGGACTATAGCAGTCAGCCTCAGCCTCTGAACTGCCCTCGAGAGGAAAGGGTTAACTCCAGAGAAGTCTGGAGTTCCACAGCGAGGGTGTTGTTCAAAGTTTATCTGTGCAGTTTGAAGTCAAACTGCCAGATTCTTTACGGTTAAACTAATATAGCAAGTCTGTGTGGAAAACCCTACACTAGCCATTGGCTACCTACCAGTAGTAGAACTACAAAAACACACAACAATCACAGAATAGCAACAAAATTATTAAATATTGTTAGCATCACTGAAAAGAAGATTAACAGACCCCTCTCTCCAAAAGACTCAAGTCCAGGAGGGGGGCCACCTACCACTCAATCTAACAACAGAATTACCTAGTTCCTAAACCCAATAAGCAAGAAAAAGGCATGACACAGTGCTTGCACTAATTTGCCAACCCCATACCCAAGGAGGAGTTCTGAGCGGGTAGGAGGGAGGGTTGTCCTAATACAGCAAGACTCCATGAGAAGAAAAGCAATTACTAAGGTGAGTAATTTTTCTTCAAACACCATGAAGTCTTGCTGTAATTAGGACTATAGCAGATAACACAGCAGTACCTCCATGGAGGAGGGTCAGAACCTCACTTGGGAAATAGGGTTTGAAGCACAGCGCCTAAAACGGCATCCCTTCCTGGATTGAACATCCAAGGAGTAATGTTTGGTAAAGGTGTGAACTGTTTTCCAGGTAGCAGCTTGACAGATCTCCAAATGGGAATATTCTAGCAGCCGCTAGAGATGTCAGCTGTACCTCTGGTAGAATGAGCCTCAATCCTGAGGGGGCTCTTTACCCAGTTTTTGGTAACAGAATTGGCTACAAGAGACAATCCACCTTGCAATTGTCCTCTTAGTGGCAGGTCTCCTTGCCAACTTCCCCATAGGTAAGGAAGAGCTGGAGGATTCAAACCTATGACCCTTGGTGCACCCAAATAGTAGCTTAGAGCTCTTTGACGTCCAGACTGTGCAATCTCCTCCCTGAAGAGGAATGCTCAGTGAAAATACTGGAGAGAGATGGATTGGTTGAGATGAAAATCTGAGACCACCTTTTGTAAAACCTTCTATTAGTCCTAAGGACTACCTTGTCCCTATGTAAAGAAATGAAATCTTCTTCCACTGACAAGGCTTGCATCTCACTTATACGCCTAGCAGAAGTGATGGCCACTAGAAAACAGTCTTCCAAGTCAAAACTTGAGGTCCGTCAAGACAGGGGCTCAAAGGGGTTGCATTAGCTGAGCAATGCAACATTCAGGTCCCAAGCAGAAGCTGGTTCTCGAAAAGGAGGGTTAGTGAAGTAACCCCTTAAAAAACTTGGAAATTACAGGGTGAGAAGAGATGGAAGCAGGTTTACCTGCTGACACATAAGCGGAGACTGCTGCCAGATGAACCCTTAAGGTAGCTGGCTTAAGGCCTAGAGAATTTAAGTGGACCAGATAGTCCAATAAAACAGTCAAATCAGCAGATTCTGGGAGATTTGCTTCCAGAGCACCAAATGGAAAACCTCTTCCACTTAGAATTATAGGTGGCTCCTAGTAGAAGGCCTCCTGGCCGCCTTCAAAATATCCAAGACACCTTGAGAGAGGTGTAGATCAGCGATTCTAGCTCCTCAAGAACCAAGCCTTGAGGTGGAGGAACTGAGGTTCGGATACTACACTCTCCCTGTGCACAGGTCAACAGGTCGTGGGTCCTGGGCAAGCTCAGGGAGGGTGGACAATCAGGGACAGAAGAAGAGGGTACCAGGGCTGTCTGGCCCAATCTGGAGCAATCAGAATCACCTTGCAGGACTGAGTTCTGATCCTCACTAGCACCCTGAAAAGAGAGGAAGGCATATAGATATTTCCTCCCAATCCAACTGGAAGGCGCCCAGTGGGACTGATCCCAACACTGGAGGTCTGCAACAAAACAGAGGAAGTTGGTGGTTGTCTGGGGCTGCGAAAGATCTATCTGAGGGTGCCTCATCTGGCAAAAGACTGACCCCAGCACTAGAGGGTTCAGGGCCCATTCGGTGGTGGCCCTGAGAAATCCTGCTGAGGGCATCCGCTAGGACATTGTCCTTCCCTGAAGGTGAACTGCTATCAGGAGGTATTCAGGAGTAGCCAGGAGACCACAGCTTCATTGCTGTGCACAAGGCAGAAGACCAGTGCCCCTTGCTTGTTGATGTACCACATTGTTGTGGTATTGTCTGTCCTGACTTGAACTACCTTGTTCTGGACAGAAGCTGAAAAGGCCTGAGAGCTAAGAGGACAGCCCTGAGCTCCAGAAGGTTGTTGGGAGCAGAGATTCTGAGGAGACCACACCCTGAGTGGAAAGGTCGCCATGTGAGCCCCCATCCTAGGAGGGAGGCATCTGTGGTAAGTGTGAGGGAGTGAGGAATGGGTAAGAAGGGGACCCTTGAGTTAGATTGCTCTGGTCCTGCCACCACTGAAGGGCCAGGATCAGAGATCTTGTCACTGGGACTAATTTGGTGAGGGTCCTTCTTTGGAACCAAAAAGATCTCAGGTGGAATTGGATGTCTCTCATCTGGAATCTTGCCCCTGCACGCACAGCTGTGGACGCAGCCATGTGTCCTAGGAGTTGCAGAAAGTGCCTTGCTCACCGAGAGACCCATGGTGAAGGAAGATGCCAGAGCAATGAGTCTGTCCACTCTCCTCGGAGGGGAGATATGCCCTGGCAGACTTTGTGTTCAACTCTGCACCTATGAAAGTTAGTACCTGAACTGGTTCGAGAACTGACTTTGGAAGATTCAACAGGAATCCCAGAGAGGTGAGAAGCTGCTGGGTGACCAACAAGTGAGATTTTACTGTGATCTGAGACTGGACCCACTATGAGCCAGTCGTCCAGGTAGGGAAAACGCCACCCTTTGCCTTTCTCAGATGAGCCACTACCACAGCCAGACATTTTGTGAAACCCTTGGGGCAGAGGTAAGGTCAAGGGCATTGCTCTGAACTGATAGTGGCCAGAAGGTAGTTCGAACCTGAGGTACTTTCTGTGAGAAGGCCTGATCAAGAAATGAAAATAGGCGTCCTTGGAGGTCCAGGAAGCTAGCCGTCTCCTGGTCTCAGGAGGCAAAATCATTGCCAGAGTTAACATTTTGAACTTTGGTTTCAGAAGATGCTTGTTCAGGAACCTTAAATCTAAGATGGGCCGCCATTCTCCTGTCTTTTTGGGGCAAGGAAATACCTTGAATAAAGACCCTTGCCCTGATGGCAAAGGGGAACCTCTCTCACTGCTTTGCATCCCAGCAGAGAAGAAACCTCTGTTTCCAAAGCAAGGGCTTCCAAAGGATTCAAGAGGTGGGAAATGTCTGGCCCTCATCTTTGGGAACTGTTTGAAACTGAGGACCAGACCTTGGTTACCACCTCCAGAACCCACTTGTCCGGGTTAGGGACAACCAGTTCTGGCTGAATAAGCCAACCTGCCCCCCACCGTACAGGAGATTCGCCCTGGGCACCCCATCAGGGTGCCTGCTTGGCAGCTGTTTTTGGCTGAGAAGAAGGGACGGTCTGCCTGAGCCCGGCCTGCCCCTGCCTCTGAAGACACCCTCGAACAAAGGCTGAAGAGGCTTGAGCTTGATAAAAGGCCTGTGGTAAGGCCTCACTCCCTTCTCCTGGGGCATGCCTTTGGGGGTATGCCTTTAGCTTGGGCACTTTTGTAGGTAGTTCTGTATTCATCCATTTTTTCATGTAATTTTCGTCTGATCACCAAACAGAGAGTTACCTACTACAGGGAATCCATAGCCTTTGCCTGAGTGTCTTGGGACAAATTAGTGCATCTGAGCCATGCCAACTTACGGAGAGCTACAGAAGTGGCCATGACCCTAGAAGAAACATCATTAACATCAACAGCAGTATGAAATTGAACTTTAGAGGCCTCAATGCCATCAGCAGCCACCTGTTCCAACTCACTAGCCAGCTGACCCTGGGCCTGCTTGGCTAACTGCAAAATAGTGTCCCATCTAGACTTCTGATATCTAGCCACATAAGCCATGTAATTAGCCTGCCTGAGTCCCAAAGAAGCTGCCATATATTGCTTTTTGCCATGGTATCAATCTTCCTGGAATCTTTGTCAGGGGATGTAATGCCAAGGGAATATTCAGGCCCACCAATAGGCTTGCAATCACTGATACTCATCAGAGGTAATGGCACCAAAACAGTTTTCTAAGTCACACTAAGTTCGCAGAGACAAAGGCTCAAAGGGTGGTTGTATAGTTGAGCAATGCAACATTAAGGTCCCAAGTAGAGCAGAATCCCTAAAGGGGGGATTGTGTGGGCAAATCCTTGAAGAACTTACAAAACACAGGATGGCTGACAGAGGAGGAGAGGGCTTGGCTTCATCGACAAGAAGGCAGAAACAGCTGCCAAATGCACTTTAAGTGTAGCTGGATTCAAGGTATAGGCCATTGAGAAGGACTACATAGTAGTCCAGAACCAGAGGGCAACCCAGCAGATTCTGGAGAAATATCCTAATTAGAACACCAAATAGTGAACCTTTTCCATTTGGAATTGTAAGTTCCTTTCTAGTGGAAGGCTTCTCGTAGAAGCCTTTAAGGATATCCAGAACCCCTTGAGAAAGATGCAGATCAGCAAACTCTAACTCTTCAAGAACCATGCCTTGAGATTGAGAGACCTGAGGTTCGGGTACCAAATCCTCCCCTGAGAGGATGTCAACAGGTTGTAATACCTGGGAAGAGACAGGGGAAGGTGGACTGCTAAGGACAGCAACAGGGTGTACCACGGCTGTCTGGCCCAGTCTGGAGCAACTCAGAATCATTTGTGCATGGTTGTGACCTTATCTTGACTAACACCCTTGAACTTAGGAGGAGGGTGGGGAAAGTGACAGAAATTTCTTCCCAGTTCAGGATCAGAGCATCCAGGGGACTGAGTCCAAGACTGGGGTCTGCAACAAAGAGGAAGTTGGTGATTGTCTGGGGCTGCAAAAGATCTATCTGTGGAGTGCCCCATCTCGAGAAAAATCACTTTCAAAACTAGGGGATCTAGGGTCCATTCATGATGGCCCTGGGATATCCTGCTGAGAGCATCTGCTAGGACATTGACCTTCCCTGGGAGGTGAACTGCTATCGGAGAGGTTTGCAGGGAATAGGCTAGGGACCACAACTTTATTGCTTATGTGCACAAGGCCGTAGACCGAATGCCTCCTTGCATGTTGATGTACCACATTGCAGTGGTGTTGTCTGTTCTGATCTGGCCCACCTTGTTCTGTACGCATCTGGAAAAGGCTTGCAGTGCCAGAAACACTGCTCTGAGTTCCATGAGACTGATGTGAAGCAGAGATTCTTGAGGTGACCACAGCCCTTGAGTGGTAAGATCCCCCTAGTGGGCTCCCCAGCCCAGCAGGGAGGCATCTGTGGTGAATATCACTGAATGAGACTGAGTGACAAAAGGAACTCCTTGTCTCAAATTGTCCTGATCCTGCCACCACTGCAAAGCCTGGATCAGGGTTCGAGTCACAGGGACTAGTTTGGTAAGGGAATCCTTTCTTTGGGACCAGAAGGCTCTTAAGTGGAACTGAATGTCCCTCATCTGGAATCTTGCTCCCTGGACCAGTGCTGTGGAGGCTGTCATGTGGCCCAGAAGCTGCAGGAAATGCCTTGCTGGTCGAGACACCTGTAGGGTGAATGGAGAGGCCAGTTCCATAAGGGTCCTTGCCCTGTCCAGGGGAAGGAAGGTTCTTGCCCTGACTGTATACAGCTCCGCCCCTATGAAGGTGAGGAGCTGTACAGGCTCGAGAACTGACTTTGGAAGTTTGAGGAGGAATCCTAAGGAAGTGAGCACTTGCTGAGTTATTTGCAAATGTGACTTGACTTGGTCTGGAGACTGACCCACTATGAGCCAGTCGTCCAAGTATGGAAAGATGGAGATGATCTTTCTCCTAAGGAAAGCAACCACTACTGCCAGGCACTTTGTGAAAACTCTTGGGGCTGATATAGGCCAAAGGACACTGCTCTGAATTGATAGTGGCCTGAGGGCAACTCAAACCTGAGGTACTTTCTGTGGGAGCACCTGATGGGAATGTGAAAATAGGCATCTTTGAGGTCCATGGAGGCTAGCCAGTCCCCTGGCCTTAGAGAGGGCAGGATTATTCCCAGAGTCACCATTTTGAACCTTGGTTTTAAAAGGTATTTGTTCAGATATCTTAGGTCCAGGATGGGCCGCCATTCTCCTGTCTTGTTGGGGGTTAGGAAGGACCAGGAGTAAAATTCTTTGCCCTTGTGTAGGGTGGGAACCCTCTCTATGGCTCTGAGAGCCAGGAGGGAAGAACCTCTGCCTCTAGGGCAAGGGTCTCTTGATGGATTTGCAGGTGGAAAGGATCTGGTTCTCATCTTGGGAAATTTTTGAAGCCGAGATCCAGTCCCTGGCTTACTACTTCCAGGACCCACTTGTCTGTTGTCAGAGACTTCCAGTCCTGGACAAAGTAAGCCAGCCTGCCCCCTACAGGTACTGGAGAATCGGCCCAGGCAGACCCATCAGGGTGTCTGCTTGGCAGGGGCTTTAAGCTGAGGGGTGGATGCAGGCCTGCTCATACCCCGTCTGCCTCTCCCTCTGAAGAACCCCCTCTGAGCATAAGAGGAGGAGGAGGAGGCCTGGGCTTGCTAAAAAGGCCTTTGAAAAGGTCTGCCCCTGCCCCTGGACTGCTGCCTTTGAGGAGTGGCTTGTCTTTCTTTGGCCTGAGCACTCCTGTAGGTGGTCCTGTACTCGTCCATCTTTTTCACGTAGCTCTCTGTCTGCTCCCCAAACAGAGAATTACCAATGACAGGGAAATCCATGGCCTTAGCCTGCATCCTGTGATAGGCTAGTACATCTGAGCCAAGCCATCCTCCGAAGGGCCACAGATGTAGCCATGACTCTTGATAAAACATCACTGGAGTCCACTGCAGCATGAAATTGCACCTTGGATGCCTCAATTCCATCTGCAGCCACCTGCTCCAGCTCCTTGGCAAGCTGGTCAGGGGCCTGTTTAGCCAGAGCCAGAACAGTCTCCCATCTGGACTTCTGGTATCTAGCTGTGTAAGCCATATAGTTAGCCTGCCTGAGTCCCAAAGATGCTGCCATGTACTGCTTCTTTGCCATGGCATCAGTCCTCCTGGAGTCCTTATCTGGGGTGTGTGATGCCAAGGGGATATTTGCCTTATCAAAGGCAGCAGCCTGCACTACCCCAACATGGCTGCATTGCTGAGAAGGGAACTCCAAAAAAAAAAAAAAAAAAGAGTGTACCTCTTGTCCATTCATCTATCCACAGGAGGTATAGAATTAGGAGACTTAAGGATTTTATTTGTCTGTTTCCCAAAAGATTTATGGAGGGGAGTAGACAGTCTCCTGGACTCTGGGATGTCCACCATTTCAACAAAATCAGGCTCCTCCTGATCCTCTACTGCTTCTTCCATTGGAAGCTGGAGGGTTTCAGCCACTTTTTTGTAAAACATAAAGTGGGAAGGGGAGTCAGAAAGCCTAGAAGGAGAAACACCTGAAGGTCTGTCTCGGGAGATGTCCGGGTCAATAGTCACATCCAGACTTTCATAATCACCATCATCATCCTCATACTCTCCCTCCTCCTCATCCGGTTCATAAAATTCTTCTGAAGTGTAATCTGGAACTGGGGGAACTGACCAAACCGAACTCCTGCCAGATGGTGCCGGTTCGGCCGGAACCGAAGTAAGCGATAGCACTATTCTTGTCGCCTTGGCTATCTCATCAGCGGTCGGAGTATGAATTTCTGGATCTGAACCAGACGATTTATCTTTCCTTTTTCTTTTAACCGGAACCGACTCCTCAGAATCGACTCTCCTCTTGCCCAAAGAAGTATCACCCTGGTCAGAACTGAACCAGGCTGGCCATCCGGGTCAGCGGACTTCTCGGCCTCCCTTTCCCTCAGTCTACCTCCTCTTTTATCCAGGGTAGCTTTGGGAAAATTCTTACAAATTTGGCAGTCTGAATTGAGGTGGTCAAACCCCAGACAATAAACACAGGTGGTGTGGGATCAGCCTTTGCAAAGGCTTCCCCACACACACTGCAGTGTTGAAACACAGTGGGCCCGTTTTTTTTCTTGAATTTCTCAGACACGGCCAATCCTATCCAAAACTTACCCTTTTTTGGCAATCCGCCAAGCAAGACTCCCCTATCGGTTCCTGACCGTGTTATGGGTCTTGGAAAAAAACATAATAAAATCTGTTTTTTTAGAACCGATACGGACTGGTTACCACACTCTAAGTAAATTCACAAACTTTTTTTTTTTTTTTTAAACTAAACTGATCGGTTCAGCCGAATCGATCCGACATTTACAAGTTCCACACAGAAACTAAATGCAAAACCTAACTAGTACTCACGGTACCAAAGACAGAGACTTAAACCGACAGATTCGTAGCAGAAATTCGGAGAACCGAGCTAAAACGACATACTGTAACCGGACTTTTTTGAACCGAAGCAAAGGAGAAATCTCCTGAGGACTGTTCAGTGAGGCAGAGTAAAGAATCTGACGGTTGGAGTTTAAACAACAGCAGACAGGGGCTTCAACCGAGCTCGCAGTGAACATTCCATGCTGGCCATGGAAAGTTCAACTCTTTGTTCTCCGAGGCAGTTGAAAGGCAGGACCTAACTGCAATAGTCAGAATACAGCAAGACTTCATGTTGTTTGAACACAGGATTCTTTGTCAGGTGGAGACGAGCTCAGATGATTCGGGTTAGCTGTCCGGCCATGAGCGGCGCTAATCACGACCGAATCAGCTCGTGGGTGAGACTCTAGAAAGTCAACACCCTTGAGAGCCTGATATAGCCTGTTCGACTTCCGAGGAAGCGGGGCTAAAGCCGATGGCTGCTTCCAAACAGTAGAAACAAGATCGACATGAGGCTCAATCCAGGGTGGCACCAGCATAGGAGCTGTCTCAGGCAGGTCCAGATGCTCAGCAAGTTTCTTTTGCTGTGGATCCGGCTCCAAGGAATGCCACTTGTGAACCTCCCGGATTTTGCACAGCAATTCCATAAAGGAAGGATCCTCCGGAGGAGACTTCGGAGCAGTCCTAGGCCTGGGCTTAGACGGAGAGCGTGGCTCGTCGTCCGGCTCGGAGCAACCGGAGTCGTCTGAGAAGTCTGAGGAGGAAGAAGATAAAGAGGAAGACTCCCTCTCCCAGCGTAGGGAGTAATGGACCCCTAGGAAGGTCCTCGGGGAAGCGTATCCTGCCCCGCCCTGAAACCACCGGGCTTGCCCCTGGTGTCCGGAGGTGGGGAGGGAGTCTATCATCGCGGATGTACAGGAGCCGGAATCGGCACCATTGTCATGAGATGACTCTCCACCTCTCTGGTCAGCTGAACCTTGGCCTCAGCCCACCAGAAGGCCAGAGACTCCTTCATGTCCACCGGCAGATGAGGGGGCGGAGGAGGAGGAGGACGAGGAGGGGAAGGGGGATACAGGTATTGATTGTACCTGTAAGGCACGTATCCATAACCTGACAGCGGGTTTGGGTACTGCGGCGTCAGATAGGCCGGCGTCGGGTACTGGGGCGTCAGACACTGCAGAGCCAGGTAAGACGGCGTCGGATACCCGGGAACCGGGGGGTCTGCTGGAGACAGCCCGGCTGGAGGGCCCACAGGCGAGCCTGGAGCAGAAGGCCCGGCAGGCGGAAGGCCCGGTATTGGAGCGGCATCCAGGAGCGCGATGTCGCCCAGCGTTGGCAAGACTGGCATCCGGGGAACCAATGTCAGGTCAGTCGGTCCAGCGGGCGGACGGCCTGACAGGGGTGCAGCAGGAACCTCAGCATCGCCCGGGGATGGAGGGAAAAAATCCCCAGGGTCAGGCTGAGGAGACCCAGGGTCCCCGGAGGGCTGCGGGGAGCCGGGAACAACGGACATGAGAGGGTCCAGCGTCGGCTCAGCCACCGTGTGGGCGTCGGGCAGGCCGATGTCTGACTTGTCAGCGGAGTCCGGGCGGATGCTGGAGGAGCCGACGTCCGACTTATCGGACCCATCGCCCGAGGCAGGCTGCAAAGAAGGAGCAGCCTGGTCGGGTGGAAGAGGGGCCGTGCGCCGCCCCAAAGGATCGGGCGACTTATCGACCGTCTACGTGTGGGCGTCAGAGGAGCCAACGTCCGGCTTACCGGAGCCGCCGATCCAGTAGGCCGATGGCGTGGCTTTACTGGGAGCGGAGACCTCCAATAGCCCGGAGGCGCCCGAAGGGCCCCAGCGCGAGCCAGACAGGCAGGCCGCCGCCACCTTGGAAGCCTCCAAGGCAGCCGTCGTGGAGCGGTCCCCCAGAGGGGACGTTACCCGTAGCACGGCGACTCCTGAAGACGACGCGGTGGATAAGGAGCCCTTATCCCAGTGCTTCTCCTTGTCCTTCTTCTTACGATGGCCTTTGGGGGAAGTGGATGCCTGCCAGAGGTTTTTTTAACTCCTTCTCCATGGAGGACATTTTCTTCTTTAGTATGTGGGCCTCCAGGGACTGCTGCCTGAGGGTTCTGGCGTTGAATTTAAGTCAGTGCTGGCACTTTTCCACCTGATGATCTGGGCCTAGATAGAAGAGGCACTGGAAATGGCCGTCCTTGTGCGTGAGTTGGGCACCGCACAAGTTGCACTTATTTTTGTGCTCGAAAGTGTAGCGCCACATACACTGGACTTCCAATGCCTGATCATTTAGTCAAGAATCGAAAAAAGGATGGTAAAACCTACCGAAGAGACAGCTGCTGAGCGCTGAACTTTACCGCGAGGCGCTGACACGAGCTAACGGCAGGAAAGAACTGGAAGGCGGGCTTGGGGAACCGCCACTTTATACTGATGCCACATGACGTCAGTCACCTGACGTGGAGGCGGTCCCCCGCCAGAGACTGCTAGCTAGAAATTTTTCTGTTGGGTCCTGACGCCGGACGGCATCAGTCCGATATGTAATTACCTACCGCAAAAGCCCTCTCGAAGTAAGATCTACTGTTACAGTAAGTTTTTACATAACTGTACTATCCAACTTCAGCGATATCTTTTGCAGCAGGCCACACTTATGGAACGAGTCCCAAGCAGTTCTGACATCAAGAAATACAGGCTGTGTTTGTTTTTTTATGAAGAAATTCAGTGAACTGGTGGTTAACTGATGCTGGCAGATCTCCTTGAAGTCCGATGTGCGATGGTCAACAGTAGGAAAAAACTGAGGGTGGCGTGGGCCCACTGTTATAGGATAGTCAACGGCGATGTACGACGTCGGAGTGAGTGGTACCCTGGTAGACTGCTAACTAGAAAAGTTTCCGCGTGGTCCTAGTGCCTGGCGGCCATAGTTCCATGGGTGTGGCTTGCTCAAGAAATACCCTGAAGTCAGAGCTGTGTAAATCACAATTTCTGCCATCAAATCCATGAAGAAAAGCTATCTACAGCTGCTGAACACTGGTCAGCAATACATCTACACTGTTACTATATATGAAGTGAGACATGACAGAGTGTATATTATAACCAGTTAACATACCAGGTGATGGGTTGATTTCCTAGGCTGAGTAAATTCAATCACCACAAGGGATGTGGACAAGGTATAACACACTCTCTGAAGTATCTTATTCCACGTATAAAATGTCTTTTTAGCAAAAAAATTGACAATAATGTTGTTCACAGGATGTGAATAAAAGTCCTAGTGAGCCTTTGAGAGCTTTGCATGTAGTGATGTAAGAGCTGTTGTTTATGCATGAGCAGTTTAATCCAACGATGTCAGAAACTATATCACTAGCCCCAATTTCAAAAAGGCTTTATCGCCAGCAGTCCAACTATGCAGTGTAGACACTGCAAATAAAGCAAAATGAGGTACTTTTTTAATATGCTCCTCAGGGACCCTCACAGCTCCACTTCTTCAGGCTCCCAATCATTTTCTACGTGACAGACTCACCCTTCAGCTGGTACAGCCAGGTTCTCTGAAAGGGTCTGTCCTCCATCCTTGGTTCCGGCTTATCCCTGCTGGAAGGTGCTCCCCTGATGCCAGCATCAGGGCAGAAGTGGAGAACAAGTAGATGTCAGAGAGGACAGCCAGGCGGGGGTTGCATCTACATGCTATGGATCCTGGTTGACTGGAAGGGAACAAGGGTCAAGAGTGGTGTTTCCGGGGAGACTATATTCACTTTACTCCTCGTGGCCATTATACCCACATGCAGTGCTTCAACAGTATCCCGAGGGGTTCTGATGCACATGCTATGTGATAACCCACATCAATTATTCCACCACAGGCCTCCACCAGAGTGGTGTGGAATCAAAGGCAAAGGACTTCCCCAGGACAGCTCTGTAGCCCACCCTGCTGATCTCAGCTCATGCTTTTCTAGACATAGGATTTGAACCCAGGCCATCATGCCTCATCATTTGAGGTCATGCAGCTGGCATATTTTTAAGTGCTTGTTTGTTCAGTTTATGTGGGTTTGTCATTTCTGGATGTTGAGCTTCTGTGTGCTTGTTATTTTGAGTCAGTTTGGGGACTGTAAACAATGGAAAGGTTTAGGTTAGTCTCTCTGGGAAAGGTAAGGGGTGTGTGTGTGTGTTTTACATTAAGTTGTATTGTTCTGTGAATATGACCATTATAAGCAATAAAAATATTTAGCCAGCGTGTGTGTGTGTGTGTGTGTCTGTGTGTATATAGCCATGCATTATATACCGTTAGTGTAATTCCTTGTGACAAGTTTCTGACCAATCCGAAGGCAGAACTGGTCAGACTGTATTATATAACTATTTTTAATCAATGGTTGTTCGGACTACTGAAGCTTTATTTGGAAAACTGTTACTCTGACAAACAAGCTTTTAAAATCTCTGCATTAGTACTATACCTTTCAAACTGTCCCGGGTGAACAATACACCCATATCTGCCGGAATGGAGTCAAAGCCACAGCTACCAATCACATACACCCCCTTCTCAGCTGCTTGACTGTCGTATTTCATTGCCATGCCTTCCAGAAACTAAAAGAAGAAAAATCAAGTCTGTTTGATTTCCCTGGAACTTTTCCTTCTTCGCAATAAAAACAGAGCAGGAACGTACAGTACCTCTGTATTTTTACACAAACATCTGGCCACAGTTTAAAGGAACAAAAATACTCTAGTTGTGCTTGGCTAATTAAAAGGGACAGCTATCCATTCAGGCTAATTATACTCTTTATGTGGGCACCAACAACAAAGTTAGTGTAGCTTCAATCATCTGTGTGGAGTAAGCCTGCTGGTGCAGTACAAGCATGGTGAGCTGTCATCTCAGAGACCTCAGTTAGGGATGAATTCCGTCTCCTAAAATCAAAGATGGCAGAGACTGGGCGCATCACACAGCTGGCAAGCTCCAGCTCCAGGGTGATCGAGTTTGTCACCTGATGCTCAAGCAACCAGTATCAGCCTAGAAAGTGCATATCTTGGACAGGCAGTACAATTGTTTTTTAGTTTTTTAAATTATTTTTCCTTATCTCCGATTTATGTCATAGCTGCACTTTCCCCTGGCTGGTGGGGGCTGCCTTCACAGCCAGTGCCAATGTTGTTTCTTAGTCAGTAGCCAGGGATGCAGGAAAACAGGGCGATCACTGCACTGACAATATAAGCATACACATTGTATAATATATATATTTCTATATAACCAATCACACACGCACGCACACACACACAAAAACAAACAAACAAAACAAAAAGTAGATAAACATGTGGGGAGTAGTGCAATGTAATGGCTGTGGGGCAGCAATCTTCCGGGAGTCTTTCTGGAGGCTGAGATGCTGCCCTATTTGCAGACAACTCTCTGCCCTGAGGGAGGAAGTTGCCCGTCTTCAGGCCGCACTGGACAGTAGTAAGGAAACCTTCCCCCAGGCCACACTGGACAGTAGGAAGGGAACCTCCCCCATCCAGGGAGCACTAGTGCCACCACCACTACCTCAGAGGTTGCGAAGAAAGCACAGCAGTTGGACCACAGTGGGCTCAGGGAGGGTGAGGATGGTGGAACAGAGGCACACCCAGTCAACTGTTCCACTCCACAATCCATACACCATTCTGGGGGAGTATAGCTCCCCTATGGATGCACCCGCAGAGAAGACAGATGACAACTGTCACAAGGGAGGCCCACAGGAAGGAGGCAGAGGACACCACAGGGAAAGGAAGCAGCTCCTGGTGGGGGACTCAATTATTAGGGTATAGAACTGGTGGAGCTGGGAAAACTGAAGTAAGGTGCCTGCCTGGTGCCATGGCTTGGAGGGACAGGAAGCGCATCCTCAGGATCACGAGAACCGCTGCAAGGAGTCTGAGCTGGACGTAATTGTCCACCTAGGGACAAATGACTTGGCTCATCATGAGATTAGAGCAGTGCTGGAGGACACTGCAGAGTTGGGAAGGGGCCTAAGACAAGTAGCACACACAGTATCCTTCTCAGAGGTGCTGCCTGTCGATGGCATGGGGAAGGCGAGGGTAATTAGCACCATGCAGTTTAATGAATGGTTGAAAAAATGGTGCAGAGCACAGGGGTTTGGCTTCATTGGGGACTGGGGTTCCACCTGGAGGGACACCAGCCTATACTGGCAGGATGGTCTGCATCTGTCCAGGAAGGGAACAAGTCTTCTGAGCAATCTGTTTAAATGCTTCATTGGCAAGCTTTTAAACTAGTCAAAGGGGGAGGCACTGACAAGCATCAGGAAAATCCCGGCCTCTCCCTACAAAACAGGGTATTAAATGAGAAAAAGACCGAGGTAAAATGGTCAGTGGGGGATGCTGCAACAGAAGGCAAAGCCATCAAAAAATGGAGAGCAATGAGTACCAATGCTCGTAGTCTGGGTAACAAGCTTCCTGAATTAGTGGCCTTGATGGAGGAGGAACATCTGGATATCGTGGCAGTCACAGAAACATGGTACACAAAACCATGACTGGACGAAACATACCAGGATACACTGTCTACAGGAGGGACAGGGAGGGTAAAAGAGGAGGAGGAGTAGCTCTTTACATAAGGGAAGGAATAAAAGCAACAGAACAAAGGGTAAACAGGGGAGGAGAAGAAGCACTGTGGGTAAATTTGGAGACAGGCAATGGCACCACAATCCACTTGGGGTTGATGCAGACTTCTTCTCGGGGAGGAAATGGACAAGGAAATGATAGAAAGTATACTTAGAATGGCAGAAAAAGGGGAGATATTGCTGATGGGTGATCTGAATATGCCAGATGTTAACTGGAGTGCAGTTGCAGCTGCCACTTAAGAGTGGAGTTATTCTAGATGCCCTACAGGGGCATGCCTTAGACAACTAGTATTGGAGCCCACTCAAGAGGGAGCAATATTAAGACTTGATTCTCTCAAATGGAGATGGAGAGAGGATCACAGATGTAGAAGTGGGTAACCATCTGGGAACTAGCGAACATCGAATAGTATGTTCACAATAACACAGCAATAGAGTCAGCATACAAAAGACAAAAGTACTGGACTTTAGAAGGGCTGACTTGCCAAAATGGGTGAGTGCCTAAGGAATGCACTACCAAATGGGCAGGAAGGAGGGGGAAGAACAATGGGAATAATAAAACTGCCATCACAGAGGTAACGAGCCTTTGTGTGAAGCAAATAAAACAAAACGATGTAAGAAACCACTATGGTTCTCAAAGGAAGTGGCAGTGAAGGTTCAAGAGAAAAAGAAAGCATTCAGGAAGTACAAGGAATCAGAAGGAGCAGGACAGAGAACTGTATCAGTTAAAGCAAAAGGAGGCTGGGAAGGCAGTCAGAACAGCAAATGCCCAAACCGAGGAAAAGATAGCCAACTCAGTTAAGAAGGGGGATAAAACCTTTTATAGGTACATCAGGGAGCGAAGGAAGACCAAGGGAGGGATAGTGAGGCTTAATAAAGGGGAGGGAGGGTGGGCAGAGGGAGACTGTGAAAAGGCAGAGATACTAAACAAATATTTTTGCTCAGAATTTACAAATGAAGAGGGGGAGGTACATAAAACAAACAGTAGAAACACTCTGGATACAGAAGTTGATACCAGCCCATTTACAGAAGAAAGGGTTCTGAAAGAACTCTTAAAATGAAGGTGGACAAAGCAATGGGGCCTGATGGGATTCATCCCAGAATTCTAAAAGAACTAAGAGTAGAACTAGTGACACCACTGATTACCCTTTTAACAAATCATGGAGGATGGGGTGGTACCGAGGACTGGAGGAGGGCAGATGTGATTCCTCTTCACAAAAGGTGGGAGCAAGGCAGAAGCAGGAAACTACAGACCTGTTAGTTTAACCTCAGTGATAGGGAAAATGATGGAACCACTTGAAGGAAAGAACTGCCGGTATCTAGAGGCCAGAGGGGCATAGCGACTCAGGCAGCATGGATTCACAGCGGGAAGGTCATGCCAGACTAATCTGATACATTTCTTTGACTGGGTGACCAAAGTAGTAGATCAGGGAGGGCTGTGACATGGCCTACCTAGACTTTAGCAAGGCATTTGACACAGTCCCACACAAAAGATTAATACAAGTTAGCCAGCCTGGGAGTGGGTCCCAAGATGACAGCCTGGGTAAAGAATTGGCTGGAGAATAGGACACAGGAGTAATAATAAATGGAGTCCACTCAGAAAAAGAAGGTTACTAGTGGGACCGTGCAGGATTCAGTATTAGAACTGGTCCTCTTCAATGTCTTTATGTTTACATTGCAGAATGACTGGAAGGAAAAGTATGTCTCTTTGCAGATGACACAAAGATCTGCAACAGAGTTGATGCACCGGGTGGGGTGGAAAGGATGAGAAGGGACTTGGCAAGGTTAGAGGAATGGTAAATGTATGGCAGCTTAGATTCAATGCTAAGAAGTGCAGGTAATGCACCTGGGAAACAAAACCCAGGGAAGAGTACACAATGGGGTGAGATACTAACAACAACAAAAATGGAAAGGGACCTGGGGTAGTCATATCAGATGATGACCTAAATGTGGGCAAACAATGTGAGGAGGGCAGCAAGGAGGGCTGGGGGATACTGGGATGCATAGGAGAGGCATCACCAGTAGAAAACAGGAAGTTATTATCCTCTGTACAGACAGCTGGTGAGACCCCATCTGGAGTACTGTGTGCAGTTCTGGAGACCAATCTCCATGAAGACATAGACAGGATGGAAGCTGTCCAGAGGAGGGAACCAAAATGGTGCAGGGTCTGCACCGGAAGACATATGAAGAGTGACAAAGGAGCTTAATATGTGTATAGCCTCGAGGAAAGGAGGGAGAGGGGCATGACAGAAACGTTCAAGTACCTCAAGGAATCAACAAAGTCCAAGAGGGTAGCATCTTTCAAAAAAAGAGATGTGCAAGAACAAGAGGGCACAATTTGAAGATGGGGGGGCAGCTCAGAGGTAATTTAAGGAAGTATTTTTTCACAGAGAGGGTTGTGGATGCATGGAATGGCCTTCTAGAGGAGGTTGTGGAGTGAAAATCAGTGGTGGAATTCAAGCATGCATGGGACAGTCATAAGGCAATTCTAGGGGGTGGGGGTAGGAAGAAGTAGGCTGCTGGTTAACTAGGATCTACTGCTTATCCAGTAGGTAGGGAAATGGGCAGACTGGGTGGGCCAAGCGGTCTTTATCTGCCATCAAATTCTATGTTTCTATGATCCATGACTTCCCTCCCTCCCTCCAAGGAGTCAAGCACCTCTCCACTTGAACTTGCTCAGCCCCCAGTGTGGAATTCTGGAGCTTTCATACAGATCTTTGTCTGCTGCCATGCCACTGGGCACTGGTTTTGATTTCCTAACAGGAGTTTCAGTATCATGGGGAAAAACACTAGGGTGGGGGAGGCAGTAGGTGATAAAGAGGCTGCTAGGATTAGAAAATTATTTAAAAAAAAGGCACTGTGAAGACTGTACTCATGATGCCAACAGCTGTTGAATCATGAGAATATTCAGGACAGTGCTTTTATGTTTCACTTGCACCAGTGCTGAAGTGCCTGACTTTGAGAAATACAGGCTTCATAAACAAGATAACTTGGAATTGTATTCAAACTTAAACATATTAGAAGCAGGACCCCACTGGAAATGAGATGTGCGTCTCAGAAGGGCCACCATGGGTAAATAAATTGGAAGAACAAAAATACTAAACTAGCAGTTTTATTTTGCTTTTTGGGGCTAATATTTAATTATAAAACAGCATCCAGTGCCACTTTTCTAATAAAATTGCAGAAGGAACGGGGGTGGGGTGGGGGACTTCCCACAATGCATAGGGAGTTGCACAATCCCACAGACTACAGACCATAAGAAAAATTACTCACCTTAGTAATTATGTTTCTTCTAGTGGAGTCTTGCTGTATTCTGACTAATGCAGTTAGCCCCAGCCTTTAAACTGCCCTGGAGAACAAAGGGTTAAACTTTCTATGCAGAGCATAGAATGACGAGCTCGAGCTCGGTTGATGTCTCTGTCTGTTTCCCTTTGAAATCTAGCCATCAGATTCTTACAAGCAAAAACTCACTAGCTATCCTATGTGGAACTTGTAACATTTTTACTAGCCAACTGGCAACAAAGAGTTTTGGATTCCCAAAGGAAGACTCAAGTCAGGAAACACAAAACCAATTCAAATAAGAACAACACAATAAACACCCAAACAAAAAAGCAGAGGGTGTAAAGGAGCACCCCTGAGGTGCAACACTGCGCCTGCCCACCAACTTCCCAAAAACCAGGTTCTGAGAGAGGAGGCAGGAAGGGAGGTCAGAATACAGCAAGGCTCCAATAGAAGAAACATAATTACTAAGGTGAGTAATTTTTTCTTCAGACAACATGAAGTCTTGCTGTATTCTGATTAATGCAGACTACCAAGCAGTACCTCCATGGAGGAGGGACAGAACCTACTTTGGGAAAAAGCTCTGAAGTACTGCTGTGCCAAACCGAGCATCACTCCTAGCCTGGATATCCAGAGAGTAATGCTTGGTAAAGGTATGGACTGTTTTCCAGGTGGCTGCTTGACAAATTTCTAAGAGAGGAATATCCCTGGTAGCAGCCAGGGAAGCAGCTGTACCTCTTGTAGGATGAGCCCTCAGGTCTGAGGGTGCAATCTTTCCCAGTTTCTCATAGCAGAACTGTATGCAAGACACAATCCACCTGGCAATAGTTCTCTTGGTGGCAGGTTTGCCCTTTTCCACTTCTCCATAAGTGAGGAACAACTGAAGGGACTCAACCTTTGACCCTTGCTACACTCTGTGTAGTAGCTAAGGGCTCTAAACATCTAAACTGAGTAGCCTCCTCTATCCTGAGGAAGAATGATCAGTGAAGAAAAACGAAAATTACGTACCTACCGTAATTATGATCTTTCTGTGTATCTTCACCATTCATCACAGATGGGTATCTGGCCGGAGGTCAGGACCCCACGGGAGCCTTTTTTTTTTTTTTTTTTTAAAGGAGTATGGAGCCGACACACCATTCGGCGCGTCTCATCCGGCCTGCCTGCCAGTTCTGAGTCGCGGAGAGGTAAGCGGAAGGGATGGAGGGTGGGACAAGAGAGTCCAAGGGACAGAAAAAGGAAAGGATGTATGAACTAAAAGGAGAAATAACGACTGAGAGGACAGCAAAGAAAGAGGTTAGAACTAAAGGGTTGGGAGGGCCCCAATCTCTAGAAGCGGAAGAAGGGAGGGGTAGGGTGGGTAAAGAAATTAGGAGAGAGGGGAGAAGTATAAGATATCCAAGACCCTGGTCCATCTCCAGATTGTATAAGAACTGCAAGGAGTAGCAAAGCTTTTTGCCAGAATTCAAGGCACGGAATAAATGGCAAATACTACAGAAAGCAGAGTCGGCTATTCTGGAAGAAGGACAGGATACAGGGATTCAGTACTCTCTCAAGAAAAGATGTTTGGTGAAAAAAAAAATTTTTTTTTTTTTTTAGGAGAAAATAGGTTGGATGGAAACAGGGAGAAGGAGAGAAGGAGGGCAACTACCAACTCCCACCCCACAGGGGTGGAGACAAGTTACTAGAGAAGGAGTGCCGCTCGAGCTATCCACTCTTCCTGGAAAAATACTCCCCTGTGTGTCCCTACTTTACCCCGCTCCTAAGGAGGATAGGGGGAGTCACAGAGAGGAAGGGGGACCCAGAGACTGAGGCCCCAGGGGGATGGTGGTTGGGGTTGTGATGAATGGTGAAGATACACAGAAAGATCATAATTACGGTAGGTACGTCATTTTCATATCTTATCTGTGTCAATCTTCGCCACTCATCACAGATGGGTGAGTACCAAGCCCCCCCAAAGGGGGTTGCTTCTTTACACCCTAAGGGACAAAGTCCCTTAGCCCTCAGTGGGTGACACACTAAGGGGGAACCTTCCAGGGCCTAGAGAGGACCGAGAGTGGGAGAGAGAGAGAGAGAGAGGAGGAGTTCCTCGAGGGGGAAGGAAGGTTCCGACATGCCATCTCACTCTGTGGGAGAAAAGGTAGGTTCCTGGTGGCGGAGTTAATCACCCCTACCCGGGTCAAGGGTGACAACCAGGAAAGACGTAGCCATGCCGATCGCCTGGTGCAGATCGCTGTCCCTACGACCCTGGTAGCTACCTCGTTGGCATCGTAAGATGCACTAACAGGTGCCTTGCTAGCTCCAGGCCACATGCAGAGAGTGCGATGGCTTGTCTGGTTTGTTCCGTGTCAGGCAATGAGGCTAGGAGCTGACCTAGCCTGGACCACAAGAACCTGTTGTAGGCTGCGTAGTGGGCCTGATGTGCAGAGATAGAGAGAAGTAACCGTGCCGAGTAGAAAGTCCTCCTACCCCAGAAATCAAAATCCGAGGAGTCTAGATCAGGGGGCCGGTCACGGTGAAGGGCGCGAAGCCCATCAGGAGTATCCAACTGCATCAAACCAAACTGTGGATGAGGCATGGAACCCGGAGACTCCAGGGGTGCGCAATACCTCTGGCTGAGATCCCTTGGGGCAGAAACTCCATTGAAGGGCCTCTGCCAGGAACGCAACGATGCCTCCTGAAAGGGAGCCGGCCAGGGCGGCACCACAAGGGTGGCCGCCAAAATCGCTTCTGAAAGGCGCATACCGCTGCATGTTCAGGATTGTTGACAGTGGAAGGAGAGAGGTGCAAATCCTCCAACATCCTCACGAGAATCGCTGATACTCAGAGAGAGCAGCCCGGAGAGATGTGACAGAGGGTTCCTCCCCTGAAGAGGGGATGAGGAGCTGGAGGTCACCATCTATTCAGTGGGTGGCTGCACGGGGAGGTTGAAAAATCTGGCTGTCCATTGCCCTAACGTAAGCAGGGAACCGGGCAGCCACCGCTCTGAACTGCTCCCAGGTGAGAGGGCCGCTAGGACCGAGGATGCCTGGGAGTGCAGGAGAGTGTGGCAGAGGGATGGGGACAGAGCCGAGAAGAGATGTCAGCTAACCTCCACCTGGGCTAAGGAGCGGACTGCGGGCACCCGTGGGAGACGGTGCCCCAGAAGACCCCATAGCCGACAGCTGCACAACCACATCGGTACTGCCTTGGCTGCGCCCGGAAGAAACCCCCCAGTGAGGCGACCAGGGCCGTAAAGGTCCAGAAGGACGGTCCCCTGCCTCAAAAGAACAGGAATCTCTCAAAGAGACCGTGAGGAGGAGCGGAAATCTGCACTACGGCTTCTCCCAGGGCCTGGGTGGACCCCAGAAAAAGGCCGACAGCGCCCCACCCCTCGACCCTTGGAGTCCGAAAGAGTCCTCCTCCTCAAGAGGGCCAGCCTAGGTAGCTGGCATCTCTGGGCAGCCCGAAGGGATACCCAGAGCAGTACCCGCAGGAGCTCAGGTCGGGCCCCAAAGTCGGGCGATCAAGGCACACCACGGAGGGTTACCACAACTGAGGGATCGGTGAACCCGCCAAGACCAGGCTGCAGAGCTATGGTGGCGTGCACCACTGCCTGCTGGTCAGCACCACTGAGCCTAGTCTCGGTAGCCACCGACCTCACCTCAGAAGGGGGCTGGCTCCGACTGGTCAAAGAGACCACCATGCTGCCCACGTCAGCAGCCAACCCTGAGGGGGTGAGACTGCACGTCCAACTCAGAGCTCGACTCCGTCTCCGAAGAGGTAGAGTCCGAGGCCCTGAGCCAAACCATAGGAGGGGCGAGCAGAACCATCCCTACCACCAGGCCCGGAGACCACCGCTATGCCCGAGTCAGTGCCAGCGCTCCCCGCAACCCTGCAAGCAGGATCCGAGGGAGGCACGGCCCCAGCCCAAGCCAAAGATCCAGAGCCAGGACCAGTCGCGGTACCATCTGGTCTCACGGCACCGGGAGAGGCACCGAGGACAGGGATGGCGCCAATGACAGCCCCGACAGTACCCTCGGCGCCGGTGTCGGTGCCGCCCAGCTCCCCGGCACGGCCGTGGCGGCACCGCCAATGGCCCCGAAGGCGGACACGGCGCCGAGCACGGCCATGCCCGGCTCCCCGGCGCCATGAGCTGCGCCGAGGGCGTGGACGGCCCTAACTGAAGGAACCGGCGGCCCCACGGTGCCGAGCCTCGAACGGGCGCTATGCTCAACCTCGCGCCGAGGGACCCGCACCAAGGCGTAGACATGGCGGGCGACAACGCCGCAGTGGATCTCACGGCGCCACAAACAGTGCCAGCGCCGCGAATGGTGTCGACAGAGCCCACGGCGCCGAAGGCGACAAGTCTGCATTGACAACGGCCCGTCAGGGGCCTACGGCGCTGAGGACTCCGGACGCGCCGCATAGAGTACGGGCGCCGACCCGGCCTTCCGAGCCACGGGAACGACACGGGGAGCCTCTCACCCCAAAGGGGCGAATGCAGCGGGTGCCTCCCGCCTGCTCCCCGGAAGGAGCGGACGGCCTCCCGCGCCGCGGTAGAAGCCTCGGCAATGGCTAGGCTAGGCAGCCAAGGTTCCTCCTCCTCCTCGGTCTGTATAGAACCGGAGGACCTGGAGGAAAGGCCGAGAGCGTGGTTTGGCCCAACGAAGCAACCCACCCCAAAAGTCAGCGGAGCCCGCCTCACTTTCCACGGGGGTTGTTCGAGGACTCGGCGGTCCATGGAGAAGCAGGCGTCGCACGAGTCCATGTCATGAAGCGGGCCAAGACACGAGAGACACCGGTCGTGCTGGTCGGTGACGGAGAATTTTCGGCCGCATGGGCACCGTCGCATGGGGGGCCAACCCGTCTTAGAAGATTTCTTGCCATCCGACCGAGACATGACCTACGGAAAAAAACACCAGAACAGACTCGACGTCGCGAAAATACAAAAAATAAGGAAAGATCTTACCAGGCGACATCAAGTAGAGGCAGAAAACAGAACCAGCAGGAGACCGACGGACTTGACGCCGAAGGATTGGTATTGAAACAGGCCTAAGATTTTCTTCAAAGCTTCCCACAAGGCGATCTCTACGGCGGGAGACGAAGAACTGGCAGGCAGGCGGGTCGACACAGCCAACGGCCAACCCGCGAGCGCCACGAAAAGGCCGGCCTCGCTTACCCTTTTAAAAAAAAGCTCCCGCGGGGTCCTGACCTCCGGCCAGATACCCATCTGTGATGAATGGTGAAGATTGACACAGATAAGATCATGAAGAGACAGACTGATTCAGGCGGAAATCTGAAACCACTTTGGGCAAGAACCTTCTATTGGTTCTAAGGACCACTTTATCCCTGTGAAAGGAGATAAAAATCAGGTTTCACTGACAGGGCTTGCAGTTCACTGTTACGTCTGGCAGAGGTAATGGCTACCAAAAACACAGTTTTCCAAGTCAAGTACTTAAACTGTGCTGAGGACATATTCTCAGAAGGAGGTTGCGTAAATTGAGCAATGCAAACATTTAAATCCCAGGCAGGGGCAGGGTCTCTGAATGGAGGATTGGTATGAAGCAATCCTTTAAAACAATTTCAGAATACAGGATGAGATGATAGTGAGGAAGACTTCCCCACTGACAGAAAAGCAAAACCAGTTGACAAGTGTACCTTGAGAGTAGCTGGTCTGAGGCCCAGGCCATTAAGATGGACCATATAATCCAGAACTGTAGGCAATTCAGCAGCATCTGGAGAAATATGCTTCTTGGAACACCAAATGCTGAATCTCTTCCATTTGGAGTTGTAAGTCTTTCTGGTGGAGGGCTTTTGAGAAGCTTTGAGAATATCCAGAACCCCCTGAGACAGATGCAAAACTGAAAACTAACTCTTCAAGAGCAATGCCTTGAGATTGAGAGACTGAAGATTGGGGTACCAAATCCTCCTCTGAGAGATGTTAACAGGTTGTAATTCCTGGGAAGAGATGGGGGAAGATGGACGCTAGGGACAGCAACAGGGGGTACCAGGGCTGGCTGGCCCAGTCTGGAGCAATCAGAATCACTTTGCAAGGTTGTGACCTTATCTTGAGTAAAACTTTGAACAGAAGAGGGAAGGGAGGGAAGGCACACAGAAATTTCCCTTCCCAGTTCAGAATCAGAGCATCCAGGGGCACTGAGCCCAAGACTGGGGGTCTGCAACAAAACAGAGGAAGTTGGTGATTGTCTGGGGCTGCAAAAAGATCTATCTCTGGAGTGCCCCACCTTGAAAAATTCACCTTCAATACCAGAGGGTACAGGGACCATTCGTGATGGCCCTGTAAGATCCTGCTCAGTGCATCTGCTAGCACATTGTCCTTCCCTGGAAGGTGAACTGCTATCAGAGAGGTTTGCAGGGAATAAGCCAGGGACCACAACTTCACAGCTTCTGTGCACAAGGCCGTAGACAGAGTGCTTCCCTGCTTGTTGATGTGGTGGTGTCTGTTCTGACCTGAACCACCTTTTTCTGTACTGACTGAGAGAAAGCCTGAAGGGCCACAAAAACTGCCATGAGTTCTAGGAGAATGATATGGAGAAGGGATTCCTGAGGGGATCACAGTCCCTGGGCAGTGAGGGCCCCCAGATGGGCTCCCCAGCCCAGAAGGGAAGCATCCGTGTTAAGGACCAGTGAATGAGACTAAGTGGCAAATGGGACCCCTTGCCTTAAACTGTCCTAATCCTGCCACCACTGAAGGGCGTGGATCAAGGTCAGAGTCACTGGGATCAGTTTGGTAAGGGAATCCTTCATCTGGAACCTTGCCCCTTGGACCACTGCCGTAGAAGCTGCAATGTGGCCCAAGAGCTGAAGGAAATGCCTTGCTGGTCGAGATACCTGAAGGCTAAAGAAAGAGGCTAGTTCTATAAGAACCCTTGCCCTTTCCAGGGGAAGAAAGGATCTTGCATTGACCGTATCCAGCTCTGCCCCTATAAAGGTAAGAAGCTGGACTGGCTCGAGAATCAACTTGGGAAGGTTGAGAAGAAATCCTAAAGAAGTGAGCACTTGCTGGGTCACTTGCAGGTCTGACTTGACTTGGTCTGGAGACTGGCCCACTATTAGCCAGTCGTCCAGATATGGAAAATTGGAAATCTTTTGCCTCCTTAGAAAGACTACTACTGCCAGGCACTTTGTGAAGACCCTTGGGGCTGAAGTTAGGCCAAAGGGCATTGCTTTGAACTGACAAGTGGCCTGAGGGCAACTTGAACCCAAGGTACTTTCTGTGGGAGCACCTGATGGGAATGTGAAAACAGGCATCTTTGAGGTCCAGGGAGGCTAGCCAGTCCCCTGGCCTTACAGAGGGAAGGATTATTCCCCGAGTTACCATCTTGAACTTTGGTTTTCAAAGATGTTTGTTTAGGTATCTTAGGTCTAGGATGGGTCGCCACTCCCCTGTCTTTTTTGGGGTAAGGAAGTACCTGGAGTACAGACCTTTGCCCCAGTGTAGGGTAGGTACTCTCTCTATGGCTCAAAGCCAGCAGAGATGAAACCTCTGCCTCTAGGGAAGGGTTTCTGAGAGACCTGCAGGTAAAAAAGATCTGGCTCTTATCTTCGGAAATGTTTTGAAGCAGAGAACCAGTCCCTGGCTTACTACTTCCAGGACCCACTTGTCTGATGTAATAGACATCCAGTCCTGGACGAAGTAAGTCAGCCTGCCCCCTACTGGAATAGGAGAGTCGACCCAGGCAGGCCCATCAGAGTGTCTGCTTGGCAGGGGCCTTAGGCTGAGGAGTGGATGCAGTCCTGCTCATCCCCCTTCTGCCTCTTCCTCTGATGAACCCCTCTGTGAAAAGGGAGAAGAGGCCTGTGCTTGGTAAAAAGGCCTATGAAAAGGCCTGCCCCTGCTCCTAGATTGCTGCCTTTGAGAAGATGCCTGCCTCTCTTTGGCCTGAGCACTCCTGTAAGTGGTCCTGTACTCATCCATTTTCTTCATGTAATTCTCTGTCTGCTCCCCAAACAGAGAATTACCCCTACAGGAAAATCCATGGCCTTAGCCTGGGTATCCTGCAAGAGGCTAGTACATCTGAGTCAAGCCATTCTCCGAAGAGCCACAGATGTAGCCATGACTCTTGATGACATCACTGGAGTCCACAGCAGCATGAAACTGAACTTTTGATGCCTCAATCCCATCTGCAGCCACCTCCTCCAGCTCCTTGGCTAGCTGAGGGGAGGTCTGCTCTGCCAGTACAGTGTCCCACCTGGACTTCTGGTACCTGGCTGTATAGGCCATATAATTCGCCTGCCTGAGTCCCAAGGAAGATGCCATGTACTGTTTTTTTTGCCATGGCATCAATCTTCCTGGAGTCTTTGTCTGGGGGGTGTGAAGCCAAGGGAATGTTTGCCTTATCACAGGCAGCAGCCTGCACAACCCCAACATGGCTGCATCTGAGCCTGAAAGTGTATACTTCTTGACCATTCTTCTAGCAACAGGAGGTATAGAATTGGGAGACTTCAGGATTTTTTGTATCTGCTTCCCAAAAGATTTGTGATGGGGAATAGACAGTGTCCTGGACTCTGGGATGTCCATCATTTCCACAAAATCAGGCTCCTCTTGATCCTCCACTGCCTCCTCCATAGGAAGCTGGAGGGTCTCAGCCACCTTCTGTAGAACATAAAGTGGGAAGGGGACTCAGAAAGCCTAGGAGGGGATACACCTGAAGGTCTGTCTGGGGAGATGTCCGGTTCCACAGGCACATCCAGACTTTCACCATCACCACCATCATCATCATCTTCAAACTCCCCCTCCTCCTCAAATTCCGGTTCATAAAATTCTTCAGGGGTATAATAGTGAACCGGGGGAACCGACTGAACCGAGCCCCTGCCAAAAGGCGCCGGATCAGTCGGAACCGGGCGAAGTGATTCTACAATCTGAATCGCTCTGGCTATTTCCTCGGCGGTCGGAACATGGGCTTCTGGATCCGAACCGGACTATTTCTCTTTGCGTTTTCTTTTTGTCAGAACCGAACCCTCGGGATCGGCTCTCCTTTTGCCGAAAGTAGTATCACCCTGGTCAGAGGGCACTCCTTCTGGTTCGGTCGGAACCGAATCGGGCTGGCCATCCGGGTCAGCGGACTTCTCGGCCTCCTTTTCCCTCAGTCTACCTAATCTCTTTTCAAGGGTACATTTGGGAAAGTTTTTACAAATTTGGCAGTCTGAATCGAGGTGTTCAAACCCCAAACAATGAACACAGGTGGTATGGGGATCGGCCTTAGCAAAGACCTCCCCACACTCACTGCAGTGCTGAAACCCAGTGGGCCCATTTTTTTTCTTGGGTTTCTCAAACATGGCCAACCTAACCAACTTACCCTTTTTTTGGCAACCACCAGGCAAGACTCCCTTACCAGTTCCTAACCGTGTCACGGGTCTTGGAAAAACCATACCAAACACGTTTTTTTTTAAAGAACCGATAAGGACACACGCTAAAGAAAGATACAAGATCAACAAATGATCGGTTCAGCAGAACCGATCCACACTTTTGCAAGTTCTACACAGAAAAACAGTACAAAACCTATCTAGTACTCACGGTACCACAGACAGAGACTGAACAGACTATGCGGAAATCAATTTCAGTTAAAAACCGACAGTAAACCGACACTTTAACCTCCTTTCGAACTGAGCTGCAGGAGAAATCTCCGGAGCGACTGTCCAGTGAGGCGGAGTAAAGAATCTGACAGATTTCAAAGCGAAAGAGAGACATCAACTGAGCTTGAGCTCAGCATTCTATGCTCTGCATAGAAAGTTTAACCCTTTGTTCTCCAGGGCAGTTTAAAGGCTGGGGCTAACTGCATTAGTCGGAATACAGCAAGACTTCATGTTGTTTGAAGACCTTTATCTACTGGCATGTGCGTATGTTCGTAAAAATTTCCTCAGAGGAAATAGTGCAGCTGGACATAGGGATGAAGTTCCAAGACCTTGGGGCGGATACAGCAAATGCCTGGTCCCCTGCAGATTTTTGCCTTGAAGGGGAAAAACAAAACGCCCTAAGTGACCAAGCTTAGAACTCTGTAGCCAGCCACTAGAACCCTCCTGGCAGTTTGTAAGCAGATATGGAATGGAGGGCCCAATCCATTCATGGCCTTATAGACCAGCCACAGAATTTGGAACTCAGCCCATAATTAATCGGCAGCCAGCGTAAGTCGTGCAGTGCTAGAGATGTGTGCTCAAAGACTGGCACACCACTCAACCTAGCTGCCACGTTCTGCTCCAGATGCAAGCGATGGAGTGGAGTAGCTGGAAGGCCACTGCTGAGCACCTTGCAGTAGTCAATTTATGAGGTAACCAAAGCCTGCACTACAGTGCGCTTATCGGCATGGTTGAGATAAGAGCACAACTTGTCAATATAGTTTAGATGACAAAGGCCACTCCAGACAGTGGTCGCCACCTGAGAGGTCGGAGTCAGTTTGCTGTGTAGAATAACACCAGGAAAGAACCTCCTCCCTTATCTTCTGTTGTAAACCATCCACTATGGTAGGGGCACTGTGACTCTCCTGCTGTTTAGCCTCGAGGAAAGGAGGAAGAGGGGGAACATGATAGAAACTTTCAAATGCCTCAAGGGAATCAACAAAGTCCAAGAAGGCAGCATCTTTCAGAAAAAGAGATGTGCAAGAACAAGGGGGCACAACCTGAGGATAGAGAGAGGACGGCTCAGAGGTAATGTGAGGAAATATTTCGTCACAGAGAGGGTTGTAGATGCATGGAACAGCCTTCCTGAGGAGGTCATAGAGTCAAACAGTGGGGGAATTCAAGAATGCATGGGACAGACATAAGGCAATTCTAGTCAGGGGTAGGAGGAAGTAGACTGTTTGTTAACTAGGATCTGCAGCTTATCCGTTAGGTAGGAAATGAGCAGACTAGGTGGGCCAAGCGGTCCTTATCTGCTGTCAAATTCTATGTTTCTAGGTTTAGTAAAGCATCGTACCTGTAACACCCCCCCCACCCCCCAACAATGCTGAAAAGGCTGAAAGGCCATTTGTGCAAATGCTGGAAGTCTAGGAAATAAAATTCCAAACCTACAGGCCATCATGGCAGAGGCCAACCTGGCTATTGTGGCCATTACTGAGTCATGGTGCGCTGAAAAACCATGACTAGGATATGGCCATACCGAGCTATATTCTGTTCAGGAAGGAGTGGGTAGGAAGGAAAGGAGGGTGTGTGTTGCTTTATGTGAGAGAAAGCATAAAAGCAATGGACATACAGGAAATACTGAGGGAAGCAGAGGTACTGTGGGGTACCCTGGAGACAGGGAATGGAGCCACTATTGCACTGGAGTGATCTACAGACATCCAGCACAGGGAGGGGAGAATTAGATAAAGTACTGGTGGAAGCCACTGGCAAGATGGCAGAAAAGGGGGAGGTGCTGCTGGTGGGAGACTTCAACCTGTCAGATGTAGACTGCAGAAAACAGCTCACTGGAAACAGGAGTGGTTCCGGAGGACTGGAGGAGGGCGCATGTAGTCTCACTACACATAAGTGGCAGTAAGGAGGAGGCTGGCAATTATAGGCCAGTAAGCTTGACACGGGTGGTGGGAAAGTTAATGGAATCGCTGCTGAAGAAAAGGACTGTGGAATATTTTGAATCCAGTGGGTTACAAAACCAGAGACTGCATGGTTTCACACAGCTGAAGTCATGTCAAAGGAATCTGATGGATTTATTTGACTGGGTGACCAAGCAACTAGATCATGGTGAAGTGGTAGACGTGGCCTACCTAGATTTCAGTATGGCTTTCAACACCATTCCACATAGGAGTCTAGTAAGCAAGCTGGGCAGCTCAGAAGTGGGTTCAAAGGTGGTAAACTGGATAAAAAATTGGTTAAGGGATGAGTGACAGAGGGTGATGATAAAAAGAGTTCACTCTGAGGAAGGGAGGATGACCAGCGGGGTGTCACAGGGATTAGTGCTGGGACGGGACCGGTCCTTTAACGTCTTTATAAGTGACAGTCCAGAGGAGCTAGAAGGGAAGGTCTGCCTCTTTGCGGATGACATCAAAATCTGCAATAGGGTGGACACTCCGGGGGGGGGGTGGAATTGATGAGCAGACACCTGAGAAAACTAGAGGAGTGGTCAAGGGTATGGCAGCTGGGTTTCAATGCAGAAAATGCAAAAATAATGCAGATGATCTAAATGTGGCCAGGCAGTGCAACAAAGCAGTATGGAGGGCTACTGGGATGCTGGGGTGCATAGGGAGGGGTATCACCAGCAGAAAGAGGGAGGTGGTAGTGCTGCTGGTAAGACCCCCACCTACAGTACTGTGTCCGGTTCTGGAGACCACATTTGCAGAAGGACATACAGTGGAGGCGGTCCAAAGGAGGGCAACTAAAATGGTGTAGCTTCTGCACCAAAAGCCCTACAAGGAGAGACTAAAGGATTTTTATTTATTTGAAAATTGTTGACCAGGAAAGGCACTTCAATGTGTATGTATTTATTTATTTATTTTTAACTGGGTAGGCCCACTGAGACCAAAAGTCCCTTTTTCAGGGGCAACCTGGAATTAGTATGTATACCCTTGAAGGGGGGAGGATATGACAGAGACCTTTAAATACTTAATGGGGGTTAATAAGGTACAGGAGGGAAGCATTTTTTTTAGAAGAAAAGATGCTGAAGAACAAGGGGACATGCTATGAAGGTGGAGAGGAGTAGATTTAGGAGAGATGTGAGGAAAGAGCAGTTACATAAGAACTTACCATAACAGCAGATCTTCTAGAGCAGGGGTTCTCAAATAGTGAGGCCCCAACCTGCATCAGGGAGGCTCAAGCAAGTCTGAAAAAGTACTGTATTTAAATTTTGAGTTTTACATATTTTGTGTGAAGAGATTATGGAAACTGAAAGAGGATAACAGTAGGTGAATTTTATGTATTTATTTACTAATACGTGACAAGGGAAGCTGAATGAGCCAAGGCTCATTTCAGGTGTACCCAGGGAAGGGTAGGGAGTGAATACATTTCAAAAGGTAAATGCAAAACAATCAAGAAATACACAGTGAACAACAGTGCAACAAATGTGAACAATAAACTAATAATGAGTGGTGGTAATTGATCACTTTGTAGCCTGATGGCAGAACAGCCCAAATACAAGGGTTGAGCATAGAAGTGCTAAGAGCAATAGCAGGAAGGAGCACAGTAATTCCAGAGAAGTTGCTTAGGAGTAGGGAAGGATGTGGAGATGCAAAGTATGTAGGAAGATTATTTCATATACAGAGGAAACGGAGAAAGCAGTCTGACCCAGGAAGGTACTGCAACAATGGGTAACAATAGTTCAAGAAGAAAATAGCAGACTTTGTAGGTTGGCCTGTGGGGGTTTACAATAAGTTGAATGATAATACGCTTATTTATTTATTATTCAGATAACACCTTTGAGCACAGGCACTCCTTTTTCAAATGTTCCACATCAGTATAAGACACAGTACTGAATGTGAGCCAAGTACTCAAAGGGTTTCAGTTTATTCATAGTGTACTGCCCAAAGTACAGTATGTTATTTTTCTTTGGGAGGCCCAAGATTATTTTTAATTTTTGGGGGAGGCTCACTGTGACAAAGTCTGAGAACTATTGTTCTAGAGAATCTCTTTCATCAGGTCACACCTATGGATCTATACCCACCAGGCACTAGGACAATAGACACTTCTTTGCAAGCAGTCTTTCAGGGGCTGCACATGACGATGTCATATGCCAATGTCCTTATCTCTACATAAACATGGGTGGCCCTGCACCCACCGCAGTTTCCGGCTGGAGACCATCAGTAGAGGACCTCCTCCTAGGAAACCAAGGGAGAGCTAGAGTTTCCCGCTGCCAGGCAAGTGGCGAACAGGAGGTAGGCCATCCTGGAAAAAGAGAGAGACAGAAAATCAGAAACTCCAAGACCAAGGGGGATGGAAGGTGAGATGACATGACCTGATGAAAGAGATTCTTTCAAAGATCTACTGTTACAGTCAGTTCTTACATGACTGTTCTAGCTTCATTGAGGATATCTTTTTCATCAGGTCACACCTATAGAACAAGTCCTAAGCAGTACTGACTGTGAGACAGTCTCAGTGGCTGAAGGCTAGAGGTCTAAGAAAGAAGACCTAGAAGCACAGCAAGGCCAAAGCCTGCCCTTCTTCTAGAAGCAGTGTCCATACTGTAGCCCTTCATGAAAGTGTGGCTAGGACTCCATATTGCAGCAGCACAGATTTCTGCAGCTGAAACATTCCTCAAACAGGCAACAAATGTGGCCATGCCTCTGGCTGAATAGCCACCAACAACTCCAGGAAGTTCCTTACCGTACTTCCTGTAAGAAAAAGTAACACAGTTAGCCAGTCTTTTAGATAGGCACTGCTCAGAAACTGGTAAGCTCTCTTTCCCAAGGACAAAAGAAACAAAAAGCTGCAAAGACTTCCTGCAGTCTTTTGTACGGAGACACAGAGTATCCGAGTATTCTATGTACTGTACATCTAAAGTGTAGAACAATGCTTCCCCTGGATTGGCATGCTCCAGAAAGTAAGCAGGAAGGTGGATGGTCTAATTCAGAGTAAACTCAGGCACTACCTTTTGCAAGAACTTAGGGTTGGTACGCAAAGACACCCTATCTTTGTGGAAAATCAAATAAAGAGGCTCACATCTAAGAGCCTGAAACTCAGAGATCCTTTAAGCAGAAGTGATGGCAATTAAAAATACAGGTTACTCACCTGTAACAGGAGTTCCAGGAGTGGTATTTGTTGTTCATCCACACTTCTTGGCATGTCCCTTTCCCCTTTAAATCTTGCCAGAAGGTCTTCAAGCTGGTTCCTCCCACCCACCCAGATGGTAAACCCTCGGCCCACCCCATGATGCCAGATCTAGCCCACTGGAAGCCAGGTTCTGCCGTCGAGCCGGGAGGTCATGTGGGTCGGTGGATGAACAACATATACCACTCCTAGAACTCCTTTACAGGTGAGTAACTCTGTATTTGTAGCGATGTGGATATGTTGTTCAATCCACACTTTGTTGCAGACTCTTGGCAGTTCTCTGGGGAGGAGGGAGGTAAGGTGCGCACTCTATTTCGGAAATATGGACTGGAGAACAGAGGTCCCAAAACCAGCATCCCGGCGCAACTCTAGGTCAATGTGGTAATGGGAAATGAAGGTGTGTGCTGACTTCCAGGTAGCAGTCCTGCAGATTTCCTGGATTGGGACGACCCTAGAAGCAGCCATCGAAGCAGCGGTATGGCGGGTAGAATGAGCTCTTATCCCTTTGGGAGGCTCCATGCCCAACAACCTATAGCAGAGATTATGCAGGAGGTGACCCACCTGCTTATCATCCTCTTGGCTGCAGGTCTGCCAGGTGCGGCTTCAGCACAGGTGACAAACAGCTGGCGAACCTCTCCCCGAACTTCAGCCATCCGCTCCTTATAATAAGCGAGCGCACTTCTAGGGTCCAAGAAATGGAGCCTATATTCAGCCTTCGAGGTGTGATTGGGGTAGAACACTGGCAGAGTCAACACCTGGTTAAGGTGAAACTCCAACACCACCTTCGGAAGGAACTTCGGTTGGGGGTGAAGGACAACCTTGTTCCTGTGGAAGACCAGGTAGGGAGGTTCGATGGAAAGCGCCTGACGCTCTCCCATCCTTCTGGCTGACATAATAGCCACCAAGAAGGCGGTCTTCCATGACAGGTGAGAGATGTCACACCTGTGCATCGGTTCAAATGGCTTGCCCATGGTCTTAGCCAATACCAGCAGTAGATCCCACTGAGGTGGAGGTTCTCGCACCAGAGGTGATATGTGTCTAAGCCTTTGAAAAGCACCGATCACTTTCTCCTGCGCCACCGACTGCTTGTTGGCCCGCGCCTGGTAAGCAGAGATGGCTGCCAGGTGCACCTTAAGGGTCGTTGACCGAAGCCCCACCAGAGAAAGGGACCACAGGTAGTCCAAAATACTAGCCAATGGACAGGAAGAGGGGTCCAACCCCTTGTCCTGGCACCAAATGGAGAATCTTTTCCACTTGAAGGCATAGCATTTTCTGGCCGACTCCTTACGGGATGCCTCAACGACATTGAGGACCTCGTTGGAAAGACCCAAGGCCTGGAACTCTAGCCACTCAGGAACCAGGCTGTCAGGTGCAGGGATTGAAGGTCCGGGTGGACAACTTTCCCTTGTCGACTGAGATCAGGTGCGAGTGGGCTGAAAGCCGCCTCGGGAGCCTGGAGCGGAGGCTGAGGAGATCTGGCTACCAGAAATACAGGTTACTCACCTGTAACAGGAGTTCTAGGAATGGTATATGTTGTTCATCCACACTCATTGGCAGTATCCTTGCTGCGCTTTAAATCTTGCCGGAAGGTCTTCAAGCTTGTCTCTCCCACCACCGGGTGGTATAACTCGGCTCCGCCCCATGGCCAGATCTGGCCAGCTGGAAGCTCTAGGTTGTGTCGGGCCGGAGGTCGGAGTAGCAGGGATGGTGGTTCAACATATGCCATTCCTAGAACTCCTGTTACAGGTGAGTAACCTGTATTTCTAGGGACATGGATATGTTGTTCATCCACACTCATTGGCAGACTCCTAGCAGTTCTCCGGAGGAGGGAGGCAAGACGACACCCCACATACTTACTTGGGAAAGAGAGACTGGAGAACCGAGGCCCCAAACCAGCATCCCGCGTGATCAAGGTCACCATGTGGTAGTGGGTAATGAAGGTTTTGCTGACTTCCAGGTAGCAGCCTGCAGATTTCCTGGATGGGGATCCTGAAGCAGCCACCCGTTACAACAGTATGGCGGGTAGAATGAGCTCTTATCCTCTGGGAGGCTCATGCCGCTAATTCATAGCAGAGATCTATGCGGAGGTTACCCACCTGCTTATCATCCTTGGCTGCAGGTCTGCCAGATGGCTTCAGTGAGGTGACAAAACAGCTAGGCGAACCTCTCCCCGGACTTCCCCCGAGGCCTCTTATAATAAGCGAGCCTTCTAGGATCCAGAGTATGGAGCCCATATCTCGCCTCGCGGAGGTGATTGGGGTAGAACACCGCAGAGTCAACACCTGGTTAAGGTGAAACTCGACACCACCTCTTCGGAAGGAATTTGGTACAGGACAACTCTTGTCCCGTGGAAGACCAGGTAAGGAGACTCGATGGAGTGCCGCCTGAGCTCTCCCCATCCTTCTGGCTGACGTGATAGCCACCAAGAAGGCGTCTTCCACGACAGGTGAGAGAGAGCACACCTGTATATGGGTTGAATGGCTTGCCTATGGAGCTTTGGCAGTACCAGCAGTAGATCCCGCGGAGGTGGGGTTCCCGCACTGGAGGAAATGTGATCAAGGCCTTTAAAAAGCGCCAGACCACCTTTCCTCCTGCGCATCGACTGCTTCCCCGCCCGCGCCTGGTAAGCAGAGATGGCTGCTGTGGTGCACCCTTAGGGTCGCGACCTAAGCCCTTGACTAGAAAGGACCATAAATAGTCCAAGATGCTTGCCATGAACAGGAGGAAGGGTCCAAGCTCTTTGTTTCTGACACCAAAATGGAAAAACCTTTTCCATTTGAAGGCATAGCATTTTCGACGTACTCTTACGGACGCCTCAATTACATTGAGGACCTCGCTTTGGAAAGACCCAAAAAGCTCTGAACCAAATCCCTGAAGGCCAGGAACTAGGCCGTCAGGTGCAGGGATTGAAGGTCCGATGGAACACCTTCTCTGATTGACTGGAGAGCAGGTCCGGCGAGCTGGAAGCTGCCTCGGAGTCCTGGAGCTGAGACTGAGGAGATCTGGTACCAGGAACTGGCGAGCCAGTCTGGGGCTATCAGAATCACCTGCGCCTGTCCCTCCTCGCTTTGAGAAGCACCTGTGGATCAAGGGAAATGGGGAAAGGCGAAAGAGGCCCGGGGTCCATTGGTTCTTGAGAAGGCATCCCCTGCAGCGAGCCCTGCTGAGGGGGCGGGAAGTGGAACAGACTCAGTCACAAGCCTCGCGGGAGGGGCAAACAGGTCCACTTGAGGTGTGCCCCAAAGGAGAGATAGATGCTGTACTACCTGCAGGAGAGACCACTCGTGGGATGCAGCCCCTATCCGCCCAGGGCATCGGCCAGGGTGTTGGAGGCTCCTGCCACGTGAATGGCTAGGAGATCCGCCCAGGCTGCGCACGAGTGACCAAATGCGGAGAGCTTCTCAAAGAAGCATGGAGGCCCCGCCTCAAGCGTTTAGATAGTACATGGTCGCGGTATTGTCCGCCTGGATTCTCGGGACTACTTGACTCCCGTGGAGGAACGTGAGCAAGGCGTGTGATGTAGGCGACCGCCTCGGAGCTCCAGCAGGTTGATGTGGCATCGACCTCAAGGGGACCAGAGGCCATGAGCCCGTGTTCCCAGACAAATTCCCAACCACTTCCCGAGAGGCATCGGTCGACAGAGACCACTGCTCGGGGCGGACGAACGGGATGCCCTCCGCAATTGATCTGAACGTCCATCACTGGAGAGTTATCTCCACATCCCTGTGTCACCGACACAAGCTGGCCTGTGGACGTGCCAGACCACTGGCTGGCCAGTCCTCACTGAAGGGATGATGTTCCAGGGCCCAACGGACCACGCTGGTACAGGCCGGCATGAGACCCAGGAGGCGAGGAAGTCCCGGTAGGCTAATTGCCTAACCAGAAATGATCGGGCAGTGAGGGAGAATCTCGCCCTGTCTCGGGCTGGGAGCCGCCTGTCAAGAGAGTCAGCTGCTTCTGATGAATAAAATCACCTGCTTCGTGTCTGACTTGGCCTGGCTGACAAGGAGGCCCAGTTGAGAGCAGACTGAGGGGTCAGATCTCTGACCACCCGTCCTTCCTGGAGGAGCTGCTATCAGCCAGTCGCCCAGGTAAGGTACACCCGACCCCTCGGCCGCAGGGAATGCCGTCACCACTGCCATGCACGGTGAAGACCCTGAGTCGGAGATGTTTCTAAGGGCATGGCTGAATTAAGAGATCCTCTTCCGCCGGAAGCGAAGGAATTCTGGTGAGACGACGGATAGGGACGAAAACGCTGGCCCTGCAAGTCTAGAGAGCAGAACCAATGCTGCCTCAAGGATGGTATTATTGACTAGAGTGACCATCCTGAAGGTTCTAGAGACCTTAGGAACTTGTTTAGGTCGCGGGGAGACGAGAATGGGCGCCAGCCCCTTCGTCTGGCTGGAACCAGGAAGCACCTGGACACAAACCCTTGGGTCTGAAGGAGGTCCACTACCTCTCTTACCACCCTCTGGAGTTGGAGCTCTGCCCCGATGAAGAGTATCACCTGCTTCGCACGAGTTCCGACTTGGCCTCGTTGATGAGAGGCCAATCTGAGAGCAAACCTGGAGGGCCAGATTCCTGACCGGCCTCCCGCCTCCACTCTGGAGGGGGCTGCAATCAGCCAGTCGTCCAGGTAGGGGTACACCCGATTTCTGGCGCCGCAGGGAATGCTGTCACCACTGCCATGCATTTGGTGAAGACCCTGGGAGCTAGGGAGAGGGCCGAAGGGCATGGCCCGAACTGTAAAGGGATCCCCTTCCTGCTCTGAAGCTGAGGTGCTCTGATGAGACTTTGACTTGATTGGGACGTGAAAGAACGATCCTGAGGTCCAAGGAACAGAACCTACGCCTCGCTCCAAGGATGGGATTATCTGAGCCAGAGTGACCATCCTGAAGGTCCAAGACCTTAGGAACCTGTTCAGGTTGTGCAGGTCGAGAATGGGGGCGCCAGCTCCTCCCATCGCTTTGGGACCAGGAAGTGTCCTGGACACAAACCCGGTTCGGGAGGAGGATCCGCTACTCCTGATCACCCTTTTCGAGAGGAGCAGGGCAATATCGCCTCGAAGGGACAACAGCGAGGCCATGGGACTCCCTGTGGCTCCCCTTATTAGGGGGACAGCCTCTCGAAAGGGTGGAGCCTGTTCTAACTCCAGAGGCAGGATTCTTCCTACCACCTCCAATACCCAGTGGTCCGTGGGTGATAGCGGACCAGGCGGAAAGGAAGTGGTGGAGCCTGCCCCCCTGCTGGGGAAACCCAGGGGAAGTGAGATTTGAGGCTGGGGGGCGGCACCCCTCAACCCGGCCACTGGGCAGGCTTGAGAGGAACTGCCGAGGGACCTCCTGGGCCTTTGCCACCTTGCTTCCTGTTGAGAGGCCTGCACTGGGAGGCCAAGCATGAGCCTGCTGGCCCTGTTGCTGGTGCTGTTGGGCCAGTCGCAGGTGCAGGGGTCAAGGACGAAAAGGACTTTTACTTGAAGGACGGCGGCCTTTGTCCCTCTGGGCGGAGGGGTGACCGAGTCCAGGGTGGTATTGGACTTTTCGACTGCGCTGGAGGTACCTCTCCACTCCAGGGCCGAGGGTCAGTCCCCAAAAGAAGGGACGCCTGCTAACTTCTGCTGGGCATCCACCGTGGAAGGTGGATATCCCTCAGCCACATGTCCTGGCGGCACGATGGCCACCGCGCCACTCACTGACCTGGCACAGGAATCACCTATGTCCAGAGCAGTCTGGAAGTTGCTGTGCTTGCCACCGCCTCTACCCTGGTCCCGCACCTGGCGGACTGCGGGTCTGCAGGTCGGTCGGGAGATGAGGACAACCTCATCCAGGGAGCTCAGAGGGCGTGGGAGAAGTGTGCCATCAGCATGACCGAGCTGGCCTGTCGGAGGTCGAGGAGGATGCAGCGTGACACCTTGTACCCGCAAAGTCCAGCTTTTTGGACTCCTTGTCGAGGGCTTATCCACATCCCGAAAGTTACCAGAACGCCAGAAAGCGCTGTCGGTGACTAACCCTCGGCAGAGGGGTGCTCCGAGAAACCGGCAACGAGCCAGTAGGGACCGCTGCATTTCCTGGCCATCCTGGGCCAAGGGCGAGGGACAGGAAGCAGGCCGCCAGGCCAGAGCTCCAAGGCTGAGCCGACAATGGCCTCAGCCACTCGAAAGGCCTCCGCTGGGAATCCCTCGGTCCAGTATCTTCGCCAGAGGATACTTGGCCTGTTTGGACACGGGCTTGAGCTGCATACTGGTGGACTCCGAGATGAGTCGAAGCAGACCTAAGAAGGACGATGGTCATCGCCCAATGACTGGCCCTCGGAGAACTCCAGGTCTACCTGCCTGGAGAACAGGGAGGAGTCGCTGCCGACTCAAGAGTCTGCAAGAGCTGCCTCGGCCCGAGCCACCCTCTAGCTGCCGGCGGTCGGGAGTGAGGGGTGACCGACAATCTGGGGCAGGCCGTGACTCGCCGAGAATCCTTGGTCGGTGCCCCAGACTCGGGTTGTGGAGGCAATCGGGTGGAGCAGCTGGTCTGGCTAAGCAACCGCCTTGGAACGGGCAACTCGATTGGGGCGTAGTGGTTGCTTGGGTCGCTCAGGTGACAGCCATTTTGATGGCCGGGTCTGGACCGAGTTGGCTTAGACCCAGACAACAGCAACTGCTGCCACATAAGGTCCTCGTAGCGTAATGTACTCTTACGCCGCTTCCCCTCATCCGAGGAAGAGGGAGGAACGGGTGTCGCCACTTACTTCGTATCGAGACCGCTTCAACGTCGGGCGGGAACGGCTTGACTGAGATGAAGTCAGAGACTGAGACCCTCGTGGGGACCGAGGGCTGGTCTGGGAAGGGGCGGGGACATCTGCCTTCCCTCGGCTCAGGCACTTTTAACCGGACTGCAGCTCCTAAGGCTGAGGCAGATCCTCGTCTCCACCGGGGAACCGGAGAAGGTGGGTTGTCAGCTTCACCAGTCGACAGCCCGTCCGACGGATCGAGAAAATCTTGACTGCATCGGACGGGAGTCTCGCAGGCTGGCCTGATGGGGACACCGAGAAGCCAGCGGCCTGAGCCGCTAACTTCAACCCGAGTCAATGGTCGGTAATCCTGGAAGGAGACCTCTCCTGCCTCTATGAATTACCGACGGTGGGATTCTTTACCTCTTCGACTCTTCTTCTTCTTGGGCCGAGAAGAATGTCTCAAAGGCCCTCTCCTCTCTGGTGGAAAGGGACTGAAAAAGCTCCTTGAACGGGTTGCGTACGAAACTCAGAGAGAGAGCAGGGATAAATGCCGCTGCCGAGGAAGAGGAAGATGCGGCCTGGGGCGCCTCTCATCAAGGGCGATCATCTGCTCGAGCTGCCAGCCGAGCCAGCTGTCGCGGGACACCGTCCAACGAGCCTTTAGATTTTACCAGCGGGAAATGCGCTCTCAGGGCGCCTCAAGCTTCAGTCGGCAGCGCGA
Source organism: Neoceratodus forsteri (assembly GCA_016271365.2). Taxonomy (NCBI): domain Eukaryota; kingdom Metazoa; phylum Chordata; order Ceratodontiformes; family Ceratodontidae; genus Neoceratodus; species Neoceratodus forsteri. Next base: position 95,424,050 of record CM057451.1, read on the forward strand.
TCATCCAGGACGCACGAGAAGAGTGGCACAACTCGCAGGCCTGCGGGTCGTGGATTTAGGCTCAGGCAGTAGACACACGTGGAGTGCGGATCCGTCCTGGACATTTTCTGCCCGAAGGCACCTCCGGGCTGGGAATAGATTTGTCCATTGCAGCCATGAGGAAGATGAAGACTGAAGTTTAGAAAACTTCAAAACCAATTTCGGACGAACCCAAGGGTTAGGATCCAGTCTCAGTCTAAAATGCAGAGTGCTAAGAAGGGAACCTGAGCTTCCAAGCGGTAAGGAAGATCTGGCGTCATGGGGCGGAGCCGAGAGTTTTACCACCCGGGTGGGTGGGAGGAGCCAGCTTGAAGACCTTCCGGCAAGATTTAAAGCAGCAAGGAACCTGCCAATAAGTGTGGATTGAACAACATATCCATGTCCCTAGAAAAGATGGAATCACTTCTGAAGGAAAGAATTCTTGAGTACCTACAGGCCGGTGGGACACAGGACCCAAGGCGGCATGGATTCACAGTGGGAAGGTCGTGTCAGACGAATCTAATAGATTTCTTTGACTGGGTGACCAAAGTAATAGACCAGGGAGGGGCTGTGGACATGGTCTACCTAGATTTTAGCAAGGCATTTGATACAGTCCCACACAAAAGATTAATATACAAGTTAGCCAACCTTGGAGTGGGTCCCAAGGTGGTAGCCTGGATAAAAAATTGCCTGGACAACAGGACGCAAAGGGTAGTAGTAAACGGAGTCCACAGTGAAGAACCTTAGTAATTATGTCTCTTCTAATGGAGTCTTGCTGTATTCTGACTATTGCAGTTAGCCCCAGCCTTTAAACTGCCCCAGAGAACAAAGGGTTAACTTTCTATGCAGAGCATAGAATGCTGAGCTCGGCTGAGGTACCTATCTGGAGCCCTTTGAAATCCAACCGTTAGATTCTTACGAGCAAAAACTCACTAACAATTCTATGTGGAAACTGTAAACTTTTTATAGCCAGCTGGCAACAAAAAGTTTTGATCCCCAAAGGAAGACCAGGAAACCCAAAACCAAAATCCAATCTAAATCAGAATAAAGATAAAACAAACACCCAAACAAAAAGAAGAGGTGTGAAGGAGCACCCGGAGATGCAACAATGCACCTGCCCATCCACTTCCCAAAAACAGGTTCTGAGAGGGAGGAGGAAGGAGAACAGAATACAGCAAGACTCCATTAGAAGAAACATAATCAATAACTTGAGTAATTTTTTCTTCAAACAACATGAAGTCTTGCTGTATTCTGACTGTTGCAGACTACCAAGCAGTACCTCCATGGAGGAGGGACAGAACCTACTTTGGGAATAGGCTCTGAAGTACTGCTGTGCTGAACCGAGCATCACTCCTAGCCTGGATATCCAGAGAGTAATGCTTGGTAAAGGTATGGACTGTTTTCCAGGTTGCTGCTTGACAAATTTCTAAGAGAGGAATAGCCTTGGCAGCAGCTGTACCTCTGGTGGAGTGAGCCCTCAGGCCTGAGGGTGGAATTTTTCCTAGTTTCTCATAGCAGAATTATATACAAGACACAATCCACCTGGCAATAGTTCTCTTGGTGGCAGGTTTGCCCTTCCCCACTTCTCCACAAGTGAGGAATAGCTGGAGGGAATCAAACCTGTGACCTTTGGTACGCTCTATATAGTAGCTAAGGGCCCTTTTAACATCTAAACTGTGTAGCCTCCTCTCTCCTGAAGAGGAATGATCAGTGAAGAAAACAGGAAGAGGCATAGGCTGGTTCAGGTGGAAATCTGAAACCACTTTGTGCAAGAACCTTCTATTGGTTCTAAGAACCACTTTATCCCTATGAAAGAAGACAAATCAGGTTCCACTGACAGGGCCTTGCAGTTCACTGATACGTCTGGCAGAGGTAATGGCTACTAAAAACACAGTTTTCCAAGTACTTAAGCTCTACTGAGGACATAGGCTCAAAGGAGGTTGAATCAATTGAGCAGTGCAAACATTTAAATCCCAGGCAGGGGCAGGGTCTCTGAATGGAGATTGGTATGAAGCAATCTTTTGAAAAGTTACAGAACACAGGATGAGATGATAGTGAGGAAGGCTTCCCCACTGACAGAAAAGATGTCAAGTGTACTTTGAGAGTAGCTGGTCTGAGGCCTAGGACATTAAGATGGACCATATAATCCAGAACTGTAGGCAATTCAGCAGTGTCTCGGGAAATACGCTGCTTAGAAAGTACAGTTACGTAAGAACTTACCGTAACAGTAGATCTTCGAGAGAGGCTCTTGCAGTAGGTAATTACATATAGGACTGACACTGGCCGGCGGCAGGACTCCACGGAAAAATTTCTAGCTAGCAGTCCCTGGCAGGGACCACCCCCACGTCAGGTGACCGGCGTCACACGACGTCGGTATAAAGGGGCGGTCCCGGACACCCACCTACCAGTTCTTTCCCGCCACAGGCCGGAAGGTCGGACGAGACAGAAGCAGATATTTCCCTCAGTGGAAAAGAGCTGAAAAGCCTAGGGGGATGGAGGGCGGGAAGGTATTACCTACTGCAGAGCCTCTCGAAGATCTACTGTTACGGTGAAGTTCTTACGTAACTGTACTATCTTACTTAAGAGGGCTCTTGTAGTAGGTAATTACATATAGGACAGAATCCCAAGCAGTCTGGAACAAATGAAAAGCACCGGAGGAGGAACTACTCCAAAAGTAGCAACAATCTAGCAGGTCCCAAGAGGAGGCCTTGAAAGACTGCTAACCCGAAGCCTGCTCTCACGGCGAGAGGCAATGTCCAAACTGTAATGCTTGTAAAAGGTATGGCTGAAGTCCAAGTGGCGGCAGCACAGATGTCTGCCACAGACACGCTTCTTGAAACAAGCCAGAGGCTGCAACTCGACGAATGGAGTGACCTCTGACTTGACCCAGGAGGGTCTTGTTGTACTTGTCATAACAGAAAGTGATGCAATGGGCCAACCATTTTGATAGGCATTGCTTAGAAACAGCATTGCCTTCTCTTTTGTGAGCAAAGGAGACGAACAACTGATCAGTCTTTCTGAGATCCTTTGTCCTATCGGTGTAGTATCTCAGAATCCTGTGAACATCCATAGTGTGGAGCAGGTATTCTCCTTGATTGGAGTACTGAGTGAAGAAAGTAGGTAATTCAAGAGACTGAGTCAAGGTAGATTCTGCTACCACCTTGGAAGAAACTTGGGATTCGTCATGAAGAGCTATTCGTTCTTTGTGAAAGATCAAATAAGGGATTTACATCAGGCCTGAGCTCAGAATTCTAGTGAGCAGAGTAATGCCACCAAGAAGAGTGTCTTCCATGATAAAACTTTCAAGTCTGCAAGCCCTTGTGAACTCAAAGGGAGGAAGGTAAGTTTCTGGGGACAAGATTTAAGTCCCAAGGCAGAGCTGGAGACAGGGGCCTGAGATGAAAGACCCCTAAGGAAAGTTTTGGAGACCTCCAGCTAGGCAAATGCCTTATCAGCGAAAGGGACATGGTAGGCTGAAATAGCTGCCATCTTGTCTTCAAAGAGGAGTGACTGAGACCCAGGTCGAAAAGATGACGCATGTACTCAAGCAGAATGGTCACAGGACAGGAAAAGAGGGCTCCAGTTCTGGCGCAGCCCAGATAGAAATCTTTTCCATTTCATGGCGTAGGTGGACCTAGTGGAGGGTTTTCTAGCCTCCACCAGAATCTCGGCCACCTTAGGAGAGACGCCAAAATGAGATTGAGCTAGGTCTGCAGGAGCCATGCATGAAGTTGAAGGGATTTGAGTCCCGGATGGACCAGGGTCCCCTGACCCTGGGTCAGCAATCCTGGAGATAAAGGAAGAGGAAGAGGAGGAACCTCGGAGTATTGTTGTAGAAGAGAGAACCAGATTTGCCTGGGCCAAAAAGGAGCGATCAGAATCATTCTCGCTCCTTCCAAAGCAAGCTTCTGCAGCACACGAGGTACCAGAGGAATTGGGGGAAAAGCATAGACGAATCTGTCCTTCCAGCTTAGAGATAGAGTGTCGCTCCAGAAAGCGTCTCGCTCTGGAGCGAGCGAGCAAAAGATTGGAAGCTTTGCATTTTGGGAGGAGGCAAACAGGTCTATCTGAGGTGTCCCCCAAATCTGGAAGATGCTTTTTAGAACTTTTCCGTCCAATTCCCACTCATGTGGTAGAGCCGACGAGCGACTTAGTCTGTCTGCCAGGACATTGTTGACTCCCGGAACATGGATCGCCGTGAGGTGAAGGTTGTGAAGCGTTGCCCAATCCCAAACCCTCATCGCTTCCCTGCACAGTGGGTAGGACCGAGTTCCTCCCTGCTTGTTGATGTACCACACCACGCACATGTTGTCCGTTTGCACAGCTAGGTGACCGGGAAGGATATGTTGGTGAAGGGCCTGGAGAGCATACAGCACTGCTCGAAGCTCGAGCACGTTGATGTGGAGAACTATCTCCAACTTTGACCATAGGCCCTGGGTTTGGTGAGGGACCCAAATGGGCTCCCCAACCTTCGCCTGAAGCGTCCGGTGGTCAGGAGTCTGATCGGGGGAGGATGAAAAGGGGACCCCGAATAGGTTCTCTCAATCCATCCACCATTGTAAGTCTCTTACCATCAGCGAGGAGATCAGGACCAGATGATCTCGGTCGTCTACCCGTTGATCCCACTGAGATCGGAGAGTCCACTGAGAGATTCTCATGTGGAGGCGTGTGCACAGAACCGTCGGGATGGCCGCCGCCATAAGCCCCAGTAGACGGAGCACCGACCTCGCCGGAACCCTCCTGTGTTGTGACAGGAGGGAAATCTGGGACAGGAGGGAGGCCCCCCTGTCCGGAGGCAGGAAGACCTTGCACATTGTCATGTCGAGGATTGCCCCGATGAACTGGAGCCTCTGTGAAGGATCCAGGTGAGACTTGGAATGGTTGATAGTAATACCCAGGCCAGAGAAAGCCTGCTGGGTGAGGGAGAGAAAGTGCAGGAGTTCCTCCCTGGACGGGGCCGCCAGGAGCCAGTCGTCCAGGTAGGGAAAAACCTGATCCCCAAAGAATGCAGGTGGGCCGCTACCACCGCCAGGCATTTGGTAAAGACTCGGGGAGCCGAGGAAAGACCAAATGGGAGTGCCCGGAATTGGTAGTGGTCCCCCTGGAACGCAAACCTGAGGTACTTTCGGTGCGAAGGGCGAATGGGGATGTGCAGGTACGCATCCTGCATATCCAGTGCACAAAGTCATTGGCCCGGCCAAAGCAGGGGCAAGAGGGTTTGAAGGGAGAGCATCCTGAACCTCTTGCATTCCACATATAGGTTCAGGGAGCTGAGATCGAGAATGGGTCTGAGATCTCCCGTCTTCTTTGGTACGAGGAAGAAATGGGAATAGTAACCCGTCCGTGGGGTGAGGGGAAGGCTCTATATTCCTGTTTACGCAAGGACAGCAGAGATTTCCTCCTGACCAAAGGAAGATGGTCCCTTGAGTAACAGGAGTGCAGAGGGGTGGCGTGGAGGTTTCTGTAGAAACTCTATGGAGTGCCCTCTGCTATGATCTGAAGCACCCATGAATCAGTCATTATCCTCTCCCAACCCGGAAGGTGGAGGGAGAACTCCCTCACCAGTTCCTCTGGGCGTCCAGAGGTGGTGGGAGAGGATGGAGTCAGGTGGTGTGAGGCAGCCGCAGGCAGCTGGGGCACCTGTTTGGTTGCGGCGGGGCCTGGCAGCTGGGGGGCCCGACGTTTAGTGGCCCGCCTTCCTGAGGTTTCGCTTGAGGCCGGCTGCGTCTGCGAAGGAGGCTATGTGGGGATGGGGACGGTACATTGAATCAACAGATTTAAGGGCCGTCCCTTCTCTGTAATCAGTGATGATGTCCTTGACATCAACGCATAACACAGAACCCTGAAGGTGCTTCTTGGATCGCTGACTGCACCTCCAGGACCAGACCTGACACAGGAGCCATGCATGACAATCGAAGACTTACGGCGAACGAGAGTCTGGCCCCGTGTGTCCACTGCATGTAGGTGGTCCTCAAATATGACGACTGGCCGAGGCGAGGCAGAACGGACAGGTCAGCTAACTCCTGCTTGACTTGGGAGTCAGGCAAAGAGTCAATCTTAGATTCCGCCTGGGTAAGGACAGCCTTCTGGTAATCCCCATATGTGCTACATAATTCAGGACCCTAATCCCCAGTGTGGAAGAAGGGAGATCTTCCTTCCATACTGATCCAGAAGGCGGGATTCTTTATCTGTGGGAGGCGAGCTCAAGAGTTTGGGTGTGCTGACCGCCATGAGCGGCGCTAATCACAACCGAGGTCTGCACGGGGTGAGGAGTCTAGTAAGTCTACACCTCCGGGCCTGGTATAGCCTGTTGACTTCCTGGGAGTGGGGCTAAAAGCCGATGGTTGCTTCCAAATAGTGGAAACAAGGTGGGTGAGGCTCGATCCAGGGTGGCACTAGAGTAGGAGCCGTAAAGGGCAAGTCCAGATGTTCAGCGAGTTTAACCTGTTGAGGATCTGGCTCTAAGGAATGCCACTGATGGACTTCCTGGATCTTCCTGAGCAACTCCGTGAAGGAAGGATCCTCCGGAGGAGACTTCGGAGGAGTCCTTGGCCGGGGCTTGGACGGAGAGCGCGGCTCGTCCTCTTTCTCGGAACAGCCATCGGAAGCTTCCAGGGAGTCCAAGAGAGAAGAGGAAGAAGAATCTGAAGCAGAGTAAGACTCCCTAGCTCGTCTAGGGGAAGGAACGGGTTCCTTAGGGGTAATCCCAGAACGCGTGTCCTGCCCCTCTCTGGATCCCAAGGGCAAAGCCCAGGAACGGAGGTGGGAGGAGGTGTGGCCGTCTGGGGTCACGGAGCCGGTGTGGCACCGTCGGCCTGAAGATGGTTCTCGATCCTTGGTGAGCTGAGCCTTGGCCTCAGCCCACCAGGAGGCAAGAGTCTCCTGAAGATCCACCGGCGGTCTAGGGGCAGCGGAGGAGGAGGAGGGGGATAGTTGTACGGAGGAAATCTGTAGGGAGAGTATCCGTAACCCGGCTGCGGGTATACCAGAGCTGGGTACTGTGGCGTCGTAGGAGTCGGCGCCCGGTACTGTGGCAGAGGATACTGCGGACCTGAGAAACCGAAGGCCGGATAGGAAGGCAGATACCCTGGCACTGGAGGAGCTGCTCTGGAGCACGCCTGCCAGCCGGGTACCCACGGGCGGATCAGCCAGGATAGGGCCGAGGTGGAGGCCCGGTGGAAGAGGAATATCCCCGGTCGGAGGGGTCGGGTGTTGGAACCGTGTCGGCGGGGCTGGTGTTGGGGCCGGCGTCGGAGGAGCCGGCGGCGGGGCCGGCGTCAGATCTGGCTCTTCAGGAAGAGGATCGGACGGTAGCCCAGGATCACGAGCCTCGTCCGGGGACGGAGGGGAAAAATCCCCGGGGTCGAGCAGGGGGGACTGGGGCTCCCCTGACAGAAGCAAAGGCTGCGGGGAGCCTGGTACGACAGACGAAGCAGGGTCTGCCGTAAGCTCCGAGGCACGGCGCACGTCAGAGGAGCCGACGTGTGGCTTAGGGGCCGTATCCCAGCAGACGCCAGAGGAGCCGGCATCTGACTTCGGGGTTCCCTCGTCGGAGATGGGCCGAGGATGAGAGGAGGCCCGGTCCGAGGGGACACTGCCATGCGCCCGCCCAAGGGTCGAAGGCTCTTAGTGGTCTCTCCCAGCATCGTCTGAGGAGCCGCGTTCGGCTTAAGGGAGGTGCCGCGCAGTGTAGGCCGCAAGCCTGTGGTCGGTGCCCTAGGGCTGGAGCCTCCTTTTGCCGGAGGCACCCGGGCGGCACGCCTCCTCCAAAGCCTTGAGGCTGCCGTCGGGCGATCCCCCGGAGGGGATGTTACCTTGCCCACGACTCCGGCTGGAGTCACGGAGGAGGAGGCCTTCTCCCGGTGCCTTTCCTTGTCCCGCTTCTTGTGCCCTTCAGGGGAGGTCGACGCCTGCCGAAGTTTCTTCAACTCCTTCTCCATCGTGGACATCATCTTTTTGAGGAGATGGGCTTCGAGGGACTGCTGGCGTCGTCTGCGGGTGGCCGCGTTGAAACGAAGGCAATGCGGATACTTCTCAACCGCATGGTCGGGGCCTAAGCAGAAAAAGGCAGAGGGAGTGACCCATCTTTGTGAGGCAGTTGGGAGCTGCACGAGTCGCATTTATTCTTTGAAGGGGACGACATATACCGACGTTCACCTGATGATAGACGTATAAAATACAATACTGAAAACTTTTTGGGAAAAACCAATGAAGTAACAGGACTGAGCGATATGAACTTAACCGTGAGGCGCTGCACAAGCTGACAGCGGGAAAGAACTGACAGGCGGGCGTCCAGGACTGCCCCTTTATACCGACGTCATGTGACGCCGGTCACCTGACGTGGGGGCGGTCCCCACCAGGGACTGCTAGCTAGAAATTTTTCCGTGGGGTCCTGCTGCTGGCTGGCGTCAGTCCTATATGTAATTACCTACTGTAAGAGCCCTCTCAAAGTAAGACTACCTAATGCTGAATCTCTTCCATTTGGAGTTATAGGTCTTTCTAGTGGCGGGCTTTCGAGAGGCTTTGAGGATGTCCAGAACCCCCTGAGACAGATGCAAATCTGCATACTCTAACTCTTCAAGAGTCATGCCTTGAGATTGAGAGACTGAAGACTGGGGTACCAAATCCTCCCCTGAGAGGAGGTTACCAGGTTGTAATTCCTGGGAAGAGACAGGGGAAGATGGACTGCTAGGGACAGTAACAGGGGGTACCAAGGCTGTCTGGCCCAATCTGGAGCAATCAGAATCACTTTGCAAGGTTGTGACTTTATCTTGACTAAAACTTTGAACAGCAGAGGAAAGGGAGGGAAAGCATACAAAAATTGTCCTTCCCAGTTCAGAATCAGAGCATCCGGAGGGACTGAGCCCAAGACTGGGGGTCTTTAACAAAAGAGAGGAAGTTGGTGATTGTCTGGGGCTGCAGATCTATCTCTGGAGTGCCCCACCTTGAAAAAAAATCACCTTCAAGTCCAGAGGGTCCAGGGACCATTCGTGATGACTGTGAAATCCTGCTCAGTGCATCTGCTAGCATGTTGTCCTTCCCCGGAAGGTGGACTGCTATCAGAGAGGTTTGCAGGGAATAAGCCAGGGACCACAACTTCATGGCTTCTGTGCACAAGGCCATGGACCGCGTGTCTCCCTGCTTGCTGATGTACCACATGGTGGCGGTGTTGTCTGTTCTTACTTGAACCACCTTGTTCTGCACTGACTGAGAGAAATCTTGCAGTGCCAGAAAAATGACCCTGAGTTCCAGAAGACTGATATGGAGAAAAGATTCCTGAGGGGACCACAGCCCCTGGGCAGTGAGGGCCCCCAGATGGGCTCCCCAGCCCAGGAGGGAAGCATCTGTGGTAAAGATCACTGAATGAGACTGAGTGGCAAATGGGACCCCTTGCCTTAAATTATCCTGATCCTGCCACCACTGAGGGGCTTGGATCAGGGTCTGGGTCACTGGGATCAGTTTGGTAAGGGAATCCTTCTTTTGGGACCAAAAGGCCCTCAGATGGAACTGAATGTCCCTCATCTGGAATCTTGCCCCTTGAACCACTGCTGTAGAGGCTGCCATGTGGCCCAAGAGCTGGAGGAAATGCCTTGCTGGTCGAGACACCTGAAGGCTGAAGGAAGAAGCCAGTTCTATAAGAACTCTTGCCCTTTCCAGGGGAAGAAAGGCTCTTGCTTTGACAGTATCCAGCTCTGCCCCTATAAAGGTAAGGAGCTGCACTGGCTCGAGAACTGACTTGGGAAGGTTGAGAAGAAATCCTAGAGAAGTAAGCACTTGCTGGGTCACTTGCAGGTCTGACTTGACTTGGTCTGGGGACTGGCCCACTATGAGCCAGTCGTCCAGATATGGAAAAATGGAAATCTTTTGCCTCCTTAGAAAGGCAACTACTACTGCCAGGCACTTTGTGAAGACCCTTGGGGCTGAAGTTAGGCCAAAGGGCATTGCTCTGAACTGATAGTGGCCTGAGGGCAACTCGAACCTGAGGTACTTTCTGTGGGAGCAGCTGATGGAATGTGAAAATAGGCTATCTTTGAGGTCCAGGGAGGCTAGCCAGCCCCTGGCCTTACAGAGGGAAGGATTATTCCCAGAGTTAACATCTTGAACTTTGGTTTTAAAAGATGTTTGTTTAGGTATCTTAGGTCTAGGATGGGTGCCATACCCCTGTCTTTTTGGGGTAAGAAGTACCTGGAGTACAGACCTTTGCCCCAGTGTAGGTAGGTACTCTCTCTATGGCTCTTAAAGCCAGCAGAGATGAAACCTCTGCCTCTAGGGCTAGGGTTTCTGGGAGACCTGCAGGTGGAAAAGATCTGGCTCTCATCTTTGAAATTTTTTGAAGCTGAGAACCAGTCCGTGGCTTATTCCAGGACCCACTTGTCTGATGTAACAGACAGCCAGTCCTGGACGAGTAAGTCAGCCTGCCCTCTACTGGACTAGGAGAGTCGACCGGGCAGGCCGATCAGGGTGTCTGCTTGGCAGGGGCCTTAGGCTGAGGAGTGGATGCAGCCCTGCTCATCCCCCTTCTGCCTCTCCCTCTGAAGAACCCCCTCTGTGAAAAGGAAGAAGAGGCCTGTGGCTGGTAGAAAGGCCTATGAAAAGGCCTGCCCCTGCCTCAAGACTGCTGCCTTTGAGGAGTTCCCTGCCTCTCTTTGGCCTGAGCACTCCTGTAAGTGGTCCTGTACTCATCCATTTTGTTCAAGTAATTCTCTGTCTGCTCCCCAAACAGAGAATTACCCACATGAGAAAATCACGGCCTTGGCCTGGGTATCCTCTGAAAGGCTAGTACATCTGAGCCAAGCCATTCTCCAAGAGCCACAGATGTAGCCATTACTCTTGATGACACATCACTGGAGTCCACAGCAGCATGAAACTGAACTTTGATGCCTCAATCCTATCTGCAGCCACCTCCTCCAGCTCCTTGGCTAGTTGGGGGGAGGCCTGTTTAGCCAGTGCCAGTACAGTCTCCCACCTGGACTTCTGGTACCTGGCTGTATAGGCCATATAATTTGCCTGCCTGAGTCCCAGGGAAGATGCCATGTACTGTTTTTTTGCCATGGTATCAATCTTCCTGGAGTCTTTATCTGGGGTGTGAAGCCAAGGGAATGTCTGCCTTGTCACAGGCAGCAGCCTGCACTACCCCAATATGGCTGCATTGCTGGTATAAAAACTCTGTATCTGAGCCTGATAGTGTGTACCTCCTGTCCATCCTTCTGTCAACGGGGGTACAGAATTGGGAGACTTCAGAATTTTTTTGTGCATGTTTCCCAAAGGATTTGTGCAAGGGAATAGACAGTCTCCTGGACTCTAGGATGACCATCATTTCCACATAATCAGGCTCCTCCTGATCCTCCATTGCCTCCTCCATAGGAAGCTGGAGGGTTTCAGCCACTTTTCTGTAAAACAAAAAATGGGAAGGGAACTCAGAAAGCCTAGGAAGGGATATACCAGAAGGTCTGTCTGGGGAGATGTCCGGTTCCATATGCACACCCAGACTTTTATCATCATCACCATCATCTTCAAACTCCCACTCCTCCACACAAACTCCGGTTAATAAAAATCTTCAGGGGTATGATCTTGAACCGGAGGAACCAACCGAACCGAACCCCTGCGAAAAGGTGCCAGATCGGTTGGAACCAGGCGAAGCGATTCCACAATTTGAATCGCTCTGGCTATTTCCTCAGCGGTCGGAACATGAACCTCTGGATCTGAACCAGTCAATTTTTCTTTATGTTTCCTTTTTGTAGGAACCGACCCCTCAGGATCGGCTCTCCTCTTGCCCAAAGAAGTATCGCCCTGGTCAGAGGGCACTCCTTCTGGTTCGGTCGGAACCGAACCGGGCTGGCCATCTGGGTCAGTGGACTTCTCTGCCTCCTTTTCCCTCAGTCTACCTAATCTCTTTTCAAGGGTAGATTTGGGAAAATTTTTACAAATTTGGCAGTCTGAATCGAGGTGTTCAAACCCCAGACAATAAACACAGGTGGTGTGGGGGTCAGCCTTAGCAAAGACCTCCCCACACTCACTGCAGTATTGAAACCCAGTGGGCCCGTTTTTTTTCTTGGGTTTCTCAGACATGGCCAACCTAACCAAACTTACCCTTTTTATGGCAACCGCCAGGCAAGACTTCTTTATCAGTCCTTAACTGTGTCACGGTGTTGGAAAAATGTTCAAAACACGCTTTTTTTGTTTTGTTTTTAGAACCGATAAGAACCGTAACCACACTCTGAAGTAAAACACAAGGATTCAACACAGATGATCAGTTCAGCCGAACCGATCTAACACTTTACAATTTCCACACAGAAAAACAGAACGAAAACCTATCTAGTACTCACGGCACCACAGACAGAGACTGAACCGACTATGCGGAAATAAATTCGGTAAAAACAAACAACTTAACCAAGACTTTAACCAACTTTCGAACCGAGCTGAAGGAGAAATCTCCAGAGCGACTGTTCAGTGAGGTGGAGTAAAGAATCTGACAGTTGGATTTCAAAGGGCTCCAGACAGAGACCTCAACCAAGCTCAAGCTCAGCATTCTATGCTCTGCATAGAAAGTTAACCCTTTGTTCTCCAGGGCAGTTTAAATGCTGGGGCTAACTGCAATAGTCAGAATACAGCAAGACTTCATGTTGTTTGAAAGGAGGGTTACTAGCAGGGTACTGCAGGGTTCAGTAGTGGGACCGGTCCTTTTTAATGTCTTTATAAGTGACATTGCAGAGAAACTGGAAGGAAAAGTATGTCTCTTTGCAGATGACACAAAGATCTGCAACAGGGTTGATACACAAGATGGAATGGAATGGATGAGAAGGGACTTGGCAAGGTTGGAGGAATGGTCAGATGTATGGCAGCTTAGATCCAATGCAAAGAAGTGCAAGGTAATGCACCTGGAAATAAAACCAGAGGAAGAGTACACAATGGGGTGAGATACTGACAACAAAAATGGAAAGGGACCTGGGGGTAATTATATCAGATGACCTAAAGATGGACAAGCAATGTGAGAAAGCGGTAAAGAAGACTGGGGGATACTGGGATGCATAGGGAGAGGCATCAACAGTAGAAAACAGGAAGCTGCTATCCCTCTGTACAGACAGTTGGTGAGATCCCATCTGGAGTACTGTGTGCAGTTCTGAAATCCCATCTCCATAAAGACATAGACAGAGTGGAGGCTGTCCAGAGGAGGCACCAAAATGGTGCAGGGTCTGCACCAGAAGACATACAAGAGAGACTAAAGACCTTAATATGTATACCCTTGCAGAAAGAAGGGAGAGGGGACATGATAGAAACTTTCAAGTATCTCAAGGGAATCAAAAAAGTCCAAGAGGGTAGTATCTTTCAGAAAAGAGATGTGCAAGAACAAGGGGCACAATTTGAAGATGTGGGGCGGCTCAGAGGTAATGTGAGGAAGTATTTTTCACAGAGAGGATTGTGGATGCATGGAACAGCCTGGAGGAGGTGGAGTCAAGAACAGTGGGGGACTTCAAGAATGCATGGGACAGGCATAAGGCAGTCCTAGTGGGGGGTAGGAGGAAGTAGGCTGTTGGTTAACTAGGATCTGCAGCTTATCCATCAAGTAGGAAAATGGGCAAACTAGGCAGGCCAAGTAGTCCTTATCTGCCGTCAAATTCTATGTTTCTATCCATACTGACCCACTCGACCTTCCCGGCTGCGGATGCACAAACCTGGCTTCCAGCGGGCTAAGATCTGGTGTCATGGAACGGAGCCGAGGGTTATACAACCCGGGAGGGTGGGAGGAGCTAGCCTGAAGACTTCCGGCAATCCTTAAAGGGGAAAGGGACATGCCAATGAGTCTGGATGAACAACATATCCATGATCCTAGAAAAACAGGTTACTCAGCTGCAACAGTAGTTCTAGAAGTGGTAAACGTTGTGAAGAGGAGAGGGAGGTACCTAAACCAAACAAGAGTAACACTCTGGATACCGTTGGGGGGGGGGAGTTGGGGCGATACCAGTCCATTCAGAGAAGAAAGGGTTCTGAAAGAACTAGTAAAATTGAAGGTGGACAAAGCAATGGGGCCTGATGGGATTCACCCAAAAATTCTAAACGAACTAAGGGTAGAACTAGTGACAACACTGACTACTCTCTTTAACAAATCATGGGAGGATGGGGTGGTACCTGAGGACTGGTGGAGGGTGGATGCAATTCCTCTTCACAAAAGTGGGAGCAGGGCAGAGGCAGAAAACTACAGACCAGTTAGTTTGACCTCAGTGGTAGGGAAAATGATGGAATCACTTCTGAAGGAAAGAATTCTTGAGTACCTAGAAGCCGGTGGGGCACAGGACCCAAGGCAGCTTGGATTCGCAGTGGGAAGGTCGTGTCAGACGAATCTAATAGATTTCTTTGACTGGGTGACCAAAGTAGTAGATCAGGAGGGCTGTGGACATAGTCTACCTAGATTTTAGCAAGGCATTTGATACAGTCCCACACAAAGATTAATATACAAGTTAGCCAACCTTGGAGTGGGTCCCAAGGTGGTAGCCTGGATAAAAATTGCCTGGACAACAGGGGCTAAAGGTAGTAGTAACGAGTCCACAGTGAAGACTTCCAGCGATCCTTAAAGGGAAAGGACATGCCAATGAGTTGGATGAACAACATATACCACTCCTAGAACTACTGTTACAGGTGAGTAACCTGTTTTTTTCTTGAACTGAACTTGCAAACTGCGTTACTTTTTTTTGCCTTGGTTTTCTGTGGTTTCACTAAATCGTATCTTCAAGCATGTCAATCTCTTTGCACCTTTCTTGTTCAACTGTATGTATTATATATGGTATCTACAGTTGAAACGGTTTCGGAATTTCTAAATTCTGCATTTGTTTTTAGTTGTAGCATTTTATCATCAGTTCTCTTCTGTCTGAATGTCAATAAAATATTACAAAATCCCTGTTACCTATAGTTTCTAACGACAGTGAAATGTTTACTTGCACTCTTTTTTACCACCAGAAAAGGCACTCTAATTTGTGATAGCTTGTTTCCAGGGGTCTCCTGAAGGGTGGTCTACATAGACCTGTTTTACTGACAGAATGCTGTCCATAACACTGAGGAAATTCCCCGTCTCTTCTTCAGTAAGTGCCATGAGATCTATAACATCCACCTAAGAGTGACCAGAGATAAGCAGAAGGGACCTCGGTTTAATGTCCCCAGAGGCAAGCATGATACCTAAGCAACTGACACCGATATGTTGCTCTTGAACACCCTTACACAACTATTTAATTCCATTTGAAGTAGAATATTTTTTTAATTCATGTTTATATTTTCTTTCTTTGTACTGTATGTACCACATTTGTTTAAATGAAGTACAGTTTAAAAAAATCATGTTTATTCATTTACTGCATGCACACCACATAATAAAAACCTGGTTTGGCGATAAAACCGAGTACGCAACGTAATATAACAGTACTATATTTTACTAGTGTCCCAAAGAAATAAAGATGGTTCCTATTGCAAAAGAACTCTAGACTTGGTACTGAAATTGCTTGTTAATGTCTCATATCATGTAGTTTGCTCTAAATAATGTCACCTTTCTTGACATAGACATCCAGTTCCCAAGACAAAAGAAGCCTTACAAAAAAAGATTTGATATAATGACTCACAGAACTGCCCTGAGAGAGCCAAAGACAAACATTCCCTTCATCAAAAAAGAGTGATGGCTCTCAACCAGCAGAGGCAGTTAGTGCACATAAGAACAGGAAAGGGATGGAAACATTCAATCCCTAATATCACTTCAGCAAACAGTTCGGCAGTAAACACCAACAAACACAAAATAGTATATTAACCAGGCAGTGGTAGTTATACAATGTGCATTGTTAGCTATTAAGAATATCAAACCTTTTGCATGAAATGTAGACTTACCATACAAGTTTGCTCTGCAAGTTTGTATTTGAGACAATGCTCTGCGTGAGGAATTCCAACAATATAGGCATGTATTACCATGTAGCCAGACACAGGCTTAGCATACCAGTTTGCTCTGCAAGTTCATGTATGAGACAGTGCTCTGTATGGGGCATGCCAACAATATAGGCATGTACTACCGTGTAGCCAGATATGGGCGTAGCATACAAGTTTGCTCTGCAAGTTCATATCTGAGACAGTGCTCTGTATGGGGTATGCCAACAATACAGGTATGTACTACCATGTAGCCAGACAGTCGCTATGCTGACTAAAAGCCAATTAACAAATAAACTATAACATTTTAGAATGTTTGCAATCTCATATTGGCACATCCATGCCCACAGTTAAAGGCCTCCTTGTGGATTCCTGCAATACTACAGATCAAGAGAGTAAAGTTTGCAGTTTAAAACTATGAGGCCGAGAAGCTAAAATGAAAATTACGTACCTACCGTAATTCTTGATCTTCTTGGACGAGTCTCACCACTCATTCACACTATTGGGATCTGCGCCCGGAGGCACTAGGACCCATGGGAGCAAACTTTTGCTGGAGGTGCGACACCAGAGATGGCGCTGCGGAGGCAGTAGCTCGCCGCAAATGACTATCCCGCGCCAACCTCCAACTGCCCCAGTACCTTTTTACCAAGGAGGCAGCGCAACCAACGAAAGAGTAACCTAACCTTAAGACCGACATAAGATAGTCCGGCGACCCGTGAAGAAGGGTCAACAAAGAAGTCTTCACGGCCTAAAGATTTGAGGGAGTGAAGACCAACACAGCGGTGAGCTCGGGATGGAGGGCGTAGAATGAGTGGTGGAGACTCATCCAAGAAGATCAAGAATTACGTAGGTATGTAATTTCATATCTTCCTGGACATAAGTCTCCACCACTCATTCACACTACTGGGAGAGTACCGAGCTAATAATCCCCGAGAGGGCTGCAGGAAGACCAAGAGCTCACGCTTCTAGGACAGAAGTCCATTAAGGATAGTTCTGCCGAAGGTGGAATGTCGCCTAGCATGAACATCCAGTGCATAATGTAGCGGTATGCACCGAGCTCCAGGTGGCGGCACTGCAGATGTCTGCAATCGGCACATTGCGAATTTCCGCTAGGATGCTACGACCGCCTGGTAGGAGCGAGCGAAACCCTACCTTCCAATTCTAACTCTGTGCCATGGAATAGCAATGTCGAAGACATGCCACTAGCCAACGATGAGATGCATCTGATAGCGACAGGTTGACCCAGCCGGTCTCGCTGAAGGAAACAAACAGTTGTTGGCTTTATGAAAATTCTTGGTTCTATCTAGATAGAAACGCAAGGCTCTCTTAACATCCAAGGAATGAAGAGATCGTTCCCCTTCATTTTGGAAGTCCGCAAAGTAAGAGGGAAGGACCAAAGGTTGGTTTAGATGGAATTCTGACACAACCTTGGGAAGAAATTTAGGATGAGTGCGAAGAACTACTTTGTCCTTATGGAACACAGTATACGGAGGGTCCGTAACCAGGGCATGTATCTCAGAGACCCTACGGGGCTGAGGTAATGGCCACTAGGAAGGCCGCCTTCCAGGTGAGAAATTTTAGCTCACAGGTAGCCAGAGGTTCGAAAGGTTTCAAGTGAGCATGTCTAGCACAAGGTTAATGTCCCAGGCTGCAACCGACGCCTTATAGGGGTCTGGTATGCAGAATTCTTTAAGAAATCTCTTAACCATAGGTAACTGAGCCAGAGACAAAGAAGAAACCGCTCATGATACGCTGAAATGGCACTAAGGTGAACTTTGACTGTAGAGTACTGAAGACCTGAATTTGAGAGGTCTCAAAAGGTACTCAAAACCTTGTCTGGTGGACAGGAAAAGGGATTCCAAGAGGACTTTGCACACCAGAGCGAAAAACGCTTCCACTTAGACGTGTAAGTTTTCAGAGTAGCTGGCTTCCGAGCAGCCAGAAGAATGTCTGAAACTCTTTGAGAGACATTGAACCGGTTCACTTCTACCTCTTCAGGAGCCAAGCGTGAAGGTGAAGCGATCTCAGGTTGGGATGGACCACCGGACCCTGAGTCAACAGGTTCATCTGCAGGGGGAGTGGTCTCGGAGGGGCTGCCAACATATTGATGAGTAGTGGAAACCATAGTTGTCGAGGCCAAGAGGAGCAATGAGAATCATCTTGGTCCCTGGACTCGAATTTGAGAAGTACTCTCTGAATTAGAGGAAGAGGCGGAAAGGCGTAAAGAAAGCGTTTTGTCCACCGCAGCCTGAACGCATCCTGACAGAAAATGCCAGGCCCTGGATTTCTGGAGCAGAAGAGAGGCAGTTTTGCATTGAGTGGGGATGCAAAAAGGTCCAGGTCTGGAGTTCCCCACTCTTCGAATAGTGATTGAACTATGGTTGGGTCAAGAGACCACTCGTGAGGATCTGCCTCTGTTCTGCTGAGACAGTCCGCCAAGTCGTTTTGTACACCTGGCAGGTAGACCGCTTGAATTAGAGATTTGTGTTCCAAGCACCATTCCCACACCCTCATCGCTTCTCTGCATAAGGGGTAAGAGTGAGCACCGCCCTGCTTGTTGATGTAATACATCACAGCTTTGTTGGCCGTTTGAAGGAGAATGTTCTTGTGACAGAGGATGTCCTTCAAAGCCCGGACCGCATAAAGGACGGCTCATCTCTAGGACATTTATGTGAAGCTGGGCCTCGAGTTGAGTCCATACACCTTGAGTGTGGAGAGAGCGACAATGAGCTCCCCATCCCGTTAGCGATGCGTCTGTGGTGATGGAGATTTGATGATCCAGAGGAGCAAAGGGAAATCCTTCCAGGAGATTGCTCTCTTGAGACCACCATGAGAGACCTCTGTAAGGGTTCTGTCACCTTGATGGGATAAGACTGTGGGTGAGTGGTTGGGGACCACTGAGCACTGAGCATCCATTGGGTGGTTCTCATGTGTAGCCGAGCTAGGGGTACAGTGAACACTGAGGATGCCATGAGGCCTAACATACGTTGCATTGAGAGAGCTGTAACTGATCTGTTCTCCCCAATGTAACGGGCCATCTGAAGGATATCGAGCCTTCTGTCCTCTGGAAGGAAAGCTTCAAGAAGAGGTGTCCAGCAGAGTGCCTATGAAAAGGAGTCTCTGGGAGGGCTGCAACTGTGACTTCTTTAGATTCAGCAGAACTCCCATGGACGAAGAAGGCGAGAGGTCGCCTGAACGGCTTCCAGGGTCCCCTGTCTGGAAGGGCTTGCTAGGAGCCAGTCGTCCAGGTAGGGAAACACCGGATTCCGAGCTTCCTGAGATGTGCTGCAGAACTGCACAACACTTTGTAAAGACTCATGGGCGAGAGGATAGCCCAGAGGCAGGACTCTGAACTGATAGTGTTGACCCAGAGCCACAAACCTCAGGAATTTGTGATGCCTCGGGTGAATAGGAATGTGCTGTAAGCGCCCTGCATGTCCAGGAGGCTAGCCAGTTGTGTTGATGAAGCAAAGGTAACAGGGTTCCTAGAGAAATCATTTTGAATTTCTCCTGGGAAGAAATTTGTTTAGCTTTCGAGGTCTAGAATGGGCGCATACCCCAGACTTCTTTGGAACCAGAAAGTAGTGGAGTAGAACCCTGTGTTTCGCTGATGCAGAGGCACCAGTTCTACTGCCCTGTTGTTCAGAACGCCCTGGATCTCAGCGGCGAAGGTCTGACTGAAGGATTGACAGCCTGGGTTGTCGCCTGGGAGGACGATTCGGAGGGGTCTCCAGAAAATTGAGAGAATACCCCTCGCGAATTATCCGAAGGACCCATTTGTCTGAGGTTATGGACTTCCACTGGTTGTAGAAGTGCATCAGACGACCTCCCACCGGAGAGGAAAAGTCCACCTCGGGCAGTGGAGATGGAACTTGGGCCGGCAACTCATAAGGTAGCACTGGGCGCTTTGGGCCCTTGCGCTTTCTGTTGCGTCTTCTTTTGAGGTTGGGCAGGTTGGTTCTTATGGAAACTTCCTCTGCTCCTGCCTCGAAAGGACTGACGATTATGAAACTGACGTTTACCGACATGCCCTCGAGAGGGGGTAGGAGGGGGTCGAGCCAGCTTAATGGCCGACCTAGTCTTCTGAGTAGCCTCTAGAGCTTGCTCTACCTGAGGACCAAAAAGATACAAGCCGTCAAAGGGCAACGCCATCACCTGCTGCTGTGCATCATTCGTGAAGCCCGAAGTACGCAGCCAGGAGTGACGGCGAGTACAAATACCAGCGGCTGCTGAACGAGAAGCAGTGTCGAAAGCATCCATGGCTGCTTTGACCTGTTGGTTATTAGATTCAATACCTCTGGTAATGGTCAGAAGAAGCTCTGGCTTAGAGTCCAAGTCCGGAAGAGCTTCAACCATTTGTTTGATAGAGTGCCACAGGATATACTCATACTGAGAAAAATAGCCCTGGTAACTGGCAATACGCATACTTAGAGTGGACGCAGCAAAGACTCTCTTACCTAATGTATCAATCTTACGAGACTCTTTGTTAATAGGTCGAGCTGTAGTAGCTTGAGGAAGAATGACTTTATCATTCTCTGCCAGGACTACAATAGGATCCGCAAAGGCTTGAGATGCCAAAATGGGACGATCCTTGGGGGCTGAATATTTCCTATCAATGGATTTAACCACCGAAGGGGTAAGAGCAGGATTATTCCATACCATTTGAGACAGCGTCTCGAAGGAAGGTTGAATCGGAGGAGTCAAATCCGTAGGGATCTCCGAAGCATGAAGATATTGGAGTCTTAACTGCTTCCCAGGATCGATGTCTGTAGTCTGGAGAGAAAGAGTGGAGCTCAGGTTCTTCAACAGAGACTTAAAGGACAGGTCCTCGACCACAGGCTCTGTAGCAGTGAAAGATCCTGCTTCGTCCACTTCATCACCCAACCGAAGGTCTGGGTCAGGCTCAACGTCATCTCCTGATAGTCCAGGGAGGACTGTTTGGACAGGAAAGGAGTGAAATACAGGAGAGGAAGGAAGAATTGAGAGGAAAGAGGAGTCCTCGAGAGCTCCCGGCGCCGAGGAGGCAAACGGGACCGAAAATGGCGCCGAAGAACAGCGCGGCGCCGAGGACGGCGCCAAGAAGCCACCCGGCACCGTGACGGCAGCCGAGAAGGCACACGGAGCCGAAGACGGCGCCGAGAAGCCCCGCGACGTCGTGGATGGCACCGAGAAGGCACACGGCGCCGCAGAAGGCGCCGAGAAGCTCTGCGACGCCGCGGACGGCGCCGACAAGCCCCGCAACGCCGAAAAAGGCACCGACAAGCCCCGCGATGCCGAAAAAGGCACCGACAAGCCCCGCGACGCCGCGGACGGCGCCAAAGGTGCCGAAAGCATCCCAGGACCCTGAAAACATGGTTAGAAGGGAAAATAGCAGGAGATAAGGGCATCGGTGTGGCCCCCTGCGCCGCAGCCATGTGAGGGGGAACACTTAAGCGCGGAGTCGTCGGCACCGAAGAAGGTGCCGCGCGACCAGGAAAGTCCAACCGCCCTACCTGGTCGCCCGACAAGCCCGAAGGCCGGGCAACCGAGCCAGGTAGCAGAACCAACCTCCGAGCCCATTGCTCCATAAGAGCGGCCCACTGATGAAACTGCTCATCTGAAGACCTACCTATAGCGGGGTAGGACTGGCGAAGACGGCTACGGAAGCAGAAGTTGGCAACTCCAGGAGGAGACCGCAACTAGCCATGATAACAGACGCCGACGCGCGAAGATATCAAGAGGGCGACCTCGGTGATGCCTTCTCTTTTAGACCTGTAGGTCAAGAAGAGCTCGAGGCCGAATGGTGCCGAGAATGCGACTCTTGTTTTATGCCTCTGGGGACCTCCCATCCCCGGCATTGGACTGACCATTGTCGGACCCCTTCGGGAGAAGGAGGCGGACCGGACCCAGCCCGACTGACTGAACAGCTTTCATACGAAGTCTCCCTACCGTCACCTGACCTGCTCATGGTCGACTCCGTCAAATAGGCTGAGACTTCTTTATTGTATATTAAAATAGAATAAACTTAAGCGATACTATATCGAGATAATACTACAAAAAAATAAACTGAAAACTATGTTGCTAGTTTGAAGTTTGACTCCCGACAGGCGAGCGGCGTCGTTACTGAAGCGCACTCGACGGCGGGAAAAAAGGAACTGAGGCGGTTGGAGGGTCGACGCCGAGATAGTCATTGCCGCAGGAGCTACTGCTCGTGGCGCTGTGCCTCACGGCGCCATCTCTGGTGTCGACCCTCCAGCAAAAAGTTTGCTCTCGATGGGTCCTAGTGCCTCCGGCGCAGATCCCAATAGTGTGAATGAGTGGTGGAGACTTATGTCCAGGAAGATCAACTGAACTATCCAAGTTTATTGATCATGTGCTGTTACAGCAATTAATGTTCCATCAATCCCAAAGCAGAATATGATCAGCAATGTAGAGTATTGGATGATATCTTTAAAGGAAAACACGGGAAGAGACACAACTTTCCTCAGACACTACATAAACTCTCAATTAGTGCTTTCAGAAAGTAAATACAGGTTACTCACCTGTAACAGGAGTTCTAGGAATGGTATATGTTGTTCATCCACACTCATTGGCAGGTATCCTTGCCGCTTTAAATCTTGCCGGAAGGTCTTCAAGCTTGCTCCTCCCACCCACCCGGGTGGTATAACTCTCAGCTCCGCCCCATGACGTCAGATCTGGCCCGCTGGAAGCTCAGGTTGTGCGTCGAAGCCGGGGAGGTGGGTGGTGTGGATGAACAACATATACCATTCCTGAACTCCTGTTACAGGTGAGTAACCTGTTTCTAGGGACATGGATATGTTGTTCATCCACACTCATTGGCAGACTCCTAGCAGTTCTCCGGGAGGAGGGAGGCAAGCGCACACCCCATATACTTACTTGGGAAGAGAGACTGGAGAACCGAGGCCCCAAACCAGCATCCCGGCGTGACTCAAGGTCGATGTGGTAGTGGGTAATGAAGGTGTTTGCTGACTTCAGGTAGCAGCCCTGCAGATTTCCTGGATAGGGGCGTCCCTGGAAGCAGCCACCGTTGCAGCAGTATGGCGGGTAGAATGAGCTCTTATCCCTCTGGGAGGCTCCATGCCCGCCAACTTATAGCAGAGATCTATGCAGGAGGTTACCCACCTGCTTATCGTCCGCTTGGCTGCAGGTCTGCCAGATGCGGCTTCAGCGTAGGTGACAAACAGCTGGCGAACCTCTCCCCGAATTTCAGCCGTGCGCTCCTTATAATAAGCGAGCGCCCTTCTAGGGTCCAGAGTATGGAGCCTATATTACGCCTCCGGGTGTGATTGGGGTAGAACACCGGCAGAGTCAACACCTGGTTAGGTGAAACTCCGACACCACCTTCGGAAGGAATTTCGGTGGGGGCGCATGGCTTTTGTCCCTGTGGAAGACCAGGTAAGGAGACTCGATGGAAAGCGCCTGGAGCTCTCCCATCCTTCTGGCTGGCGTGATAGCCACCAAGAGGGTCTTCCACGACAGGTGAGAGAGAGCACACCTGTGCATAGGTTGAATAAGCTTGCCCATGAGCTTTGCCAGTACCAGCAGTAGATCCCACGGAGGTGGGGTTCCCGCACTGGAGGGAAATGTGATCAAGGCCTTTGAAAAGTAGACCACCTTCTCCTCGCCACAGACTGCTTCCCGGCCCGGCCCGGTAAGCAGAGATGGCTGCCAGGTGCACCCTTAGGGTCGCCGACCTAAGCCTTGACTAGAAAGGGACCATAAATAGTCCAGATGCTTGCCAAGGAACAGGAGGAAGGGTCCAAGCCCTTGCCTGACACCAAATGGAAAACCTTTTCCATTTGAAGGCATAACATTTCTGGTGCGACTCCTGCAGGGGCCTCCTCAGCTACATTGAGGACCTCGTGGGAAAGACCCAAGGCCTGGAACTCTGGCAGCTCAGGAACCAGGTCAGGTGCAGGATTGAGGTCCGATCGGCACCTTCCCTGATTGACTGAGAGCAGGTCGAGGCGAGCTGGAAGCTGCCGCGGAGTCCTGGAGCTGAGACTGAGGAGATCTGGGTACCAGAACTGGCGAGGCCAGTCTGGGGCTATCAGAATCACCTGCGCCTTGTCCCTCCTCGCCTTGAGAAGCACCTTGTGGATCAAGGGAAATGGGGGAAAGGCGTAAAAGAGGCCCGGGGTCCATTGCCTCGAGAAGGCATCCCCCTGCAGCGAGCCCTGCTGAGGGGGGCGGGCATGGAACAGACTCAGCTTGCTTCTCCATGGAGGCAAACAGGTCCACCTGAGGTGTGCCCCAAAGGGAGAACAGATGCTATGCTGTACTACCTCCGTAGGAGAGACCACTCGTGGGATGCAGCCCCTATCCGGCTCAGGGCATCGGCCAGGGTGTTGGAGGCTCCTGCCACGTGAATGGCTAGAGATCCGCCTCCAGGCTGCGCTGACAGTGACCAAATGCGGAGAGCTTCCTTGCATAGAAGCATGGGCGCAGCGCCGCCCTGGCGGTTTAGATAGTACATGGTCGTGGTATTGTCCGTCTGGACTCGGACCACTTGACCCTGGAGAGACGGAGCAAAGGCGGTGAGAGCTGGCGGACCGCTCGGAGCTCCAGCAGGTTGATGTGGCATGGACTCCCTTGAGGGACCAGGGCCATGAGCCCGTGTTCCCCAGATGGGCACCCCAACCCATCAGAGAGGCATCGGTGATAGAGACGTCGGCTGAAGGCGGACGAGCAGGATGCCCTCCTGCAAATGATCTGGAGCGGTCCACCACTGAGCGTTCCACATCCCCTGTGTCACCGACACAAGCTGGTCAAGGATCGCAGCGTTGTGACCACTGGCTGGCCAGTCCCACTGAAGGGAGCATGTTCCAGCGAGCCCAACGGACCACGCTGGTGCAGGCCGCCATGAGACCCAGGAGGCGCAGGAAGTCCGGGCAGGGCGCAGTGCCCAACCAGAAATGATCGGGCAAGGAGGAAGAACCTCGCCCTGTCCGCGGGAGCCGCTCTGGCTCGAGAGAGTGAGCTGCTCGATGAATAGAATCACCTGCTTGCTCGAGTTCGGCTTGGCTCTGCGTTGATAAGGAGGCCCAGTTGAGAGCAGACTTGGAGGCCAGATCTCTGGACCACTCCGCCTCCTTCCTGGAGGGAGCTGCTATCAGCCAGTCGTCCAGGTAAGGGTACACCCGGACCCCTCGGCGCGGGAATGCTGTCACCACTGCCATGCATTTGGTGAAGACCCTGGAGCGGAGACAAGCCAAGGGCATGGCTTGGAACTCGAAGAGGGATCCTTCCGCTTTCGGCCGAAGGAATCTCTGGTGAAGACGGACGGATGGGGCGTGAAAACGCGTCCTGCAAGTCCAGAGAGCAGAACCACGCTGCGTTCAAGGATGGTATTATCTGAGCCAGAGTGACCATCCTGAAGGTTCGAGACCTTAGGAACTTGTTTAGGTCGTGTAGGTCGAGAATGGGCGCCAGCCCCGTCGTTCCGGAACCAGGAAGTACCTGGACACAAACCCTGGGTCTGAAGGAGGTCCCACCACCTTCTTACCACCTCCTTCTGTGGTGGAGGAGGCGTGTGGCTCGACGTGAGCCGCCCAGTGAGGCTGGGGATCCCGAAGCCCCGAGTGGCGGCACGGCTCTGAAGGGTGGTGCCTGCTCCGAGATTCCAGAGGCCTCTTCCCACCACCTCAAGACCCACCTGTCCGTGGTGACAGCGGACCAGGCGGAAACGGAAGTGCTGAGCGCCTCCCACGGGGACTAGGGAGTGAGTGACGGGGATGGGGCGACACCCCTCAGCCTGTCACTGGGCAGGCTTGGAGGAGGGACCGGCCGGGGACCTCCTGGGCCCTTTCCTCCCTGCCTCCTGTTAGAGGAAGCCCGGCTTGGGTTTGGGATGCCAAGGCCGGAGCCTGCTGGCCCTGGTTGCTGGGCAGGCGCGCCCGGGGCATGAAGGACTGAAGGGCTTAGGCTGTGGTTTATGGCCTTTGTCCTTCTGGCGGAAGAGACCGAGTCCAAGGTGGCATTGGACTCTCGATCCTCTGCAGGTGACCTTCCACCCCAGGGCCGAAGAGGTCAGTCCCCAAAGGGAACATCCGCCAACTTGTGCTGGGTATCCGCAGTAAGGTGGATATCCTCAGCCAAGCCTCAGCCTGACATAGCCACTCGGCCGCCACCGATCTGGCACATGAGTCCCCATATCCAAAGCAGTCTGGAGCTGCTGTTTGGCCACTGCCCTGCCCTGGTCCGCACCTGCTTAACCGTAGTCTGCAGATCGGGCGGGAGATGAGGGATGACCTCATCCAGGAGCCCAACAGGGCATGAGAAAAATGTGCCATGAGGACGGTCGAACTGGCCTGACAGAGCCGAGAGGGCCTAGCGTGAACTTTTAGCCCGACATAGTCCATTTCTTGGACTCCCTTGTCAGGAGGTTTGTCCACATCCCTTGGCGTTGCCGCGGCCGCTGTGTCGGTAACTCAACCCCTCAGCAGAGGGTGTTCCAAAACCGGACAAGGAACCGGTAGGGACCGCATATTTCCTGGCCATCCTGGCCGAAGGCGCAGGGCAGGAAGCAGGGCGCTGCCAAAGCTCCAGTGCCGGACCCACTATGGCCTCGGCCACTGGAAAGGCCTCCGTCGGAGAATCCCCTCGGTCCAGAATCTCCGTGAGGGATACCTGGCCTGTTTGAAGCGGTTGGAGCTCCATCCCGTAGACTCCGAGATGAGCCAAGCTAGTCTCTAGGAAGGACGACGGGCTATCATCCATTGACTGACCTCCTGAAGACTCCAAGTCCAGTCGCTTGGAGAAAAGGGAGGAATCATCTTGGACTCGGAAGAGTCCTCAAAGCTGCCTCTGCCTGAGCCACCCTTCACCTGCCGAGGTCGGTCGGGAGTGAGGGTGACTGACAACCGATGGGTAGGACCTTGTGGGCCGAGAATCCTTGGTCGGAGCCCCAGTTGGTGGCTGTGGAGGCGGAGGTTCCACCGGAATCGGTGGAGCAGCTGGTTTTGGCCGAACAACTGGCCTGGGGTAGGTTCCTCGGATAAGTCGAGGGGTTGTGTCGGCGTTCCGTGACAGCCACTTAATGGCGGGGAAGGCTGACGGGTCTGCTTATTCCCGCCAGGAGGAGCTGTTGCAACATAAGGTTTCTCGCATCGCCGACGTCATTTACGGCCAAGCCTCCCCTCATCCGGGAGGAGGGCGAGATCGAGCGCGACGCGCTGGGCTTAGCCGGTGACGAGACCGCCTATGACGGTGGGATCGGCTGGACTCGGAGACTGGTCCCGAGAGACCAGAGTCCCGGAATTCGAGGTCGGTGTGCGGGAGGTGTCGGCCGGAACCGGCACTCCTTCGCTCGGATGGTCCATCCGAGGCTCGGAACGGAGGCACAAGGCGAGCCCACGGATCCTCTACTCCTCCAGGGGAACCGGGAGAGGGGAATCTCGCTGCAAAGGCGACAGCCCGTTCAATGGGTCGAGAAAATCTACTTCATCGGGTGGGAGTCTCGGTCAACTGACCTGATGGGACACCGTGAGGCCAGTGGTCAAGCCGGAGCGGTCGATCAAGCCGACGTGCCCACGGCCCGGGAGAGGGACCTTCGGCCCCGCGAGCGTGACGGAGGGATCTTACCCCTGTCCTCTTTGGACCGAGAAAAGGTCCAGCAGATCGAGGCCTTTTCCTCTTAGTGGAGAGGGACAGACAAAGCTCCTTAAAAGAAGCCGCAGGAAGAACCAGAGAGAGCGGGATAAATGCCGGCCGAGGAAGATGACGGCCCGCGCCGCCTCTCTTCGAGGGCGACTATCCGCCGAAGTTGATCCGCCGAAAGCTACCGCCATGACACCGCCAACCGGGCCTTCCTTGACTTCACCGGAGGGAACGCTCGGACGCCCAGTTGCACCGGCAGCACGGCCCCAGGACGAGGCCGAGAAGATGAGCACAGGTCGGAAGCCCGCGGGTCGCTCAAGGCCTACAGTAGACACACACGTGAGTGTGGATCCGCCCGAGACATCTTCTGCCCGCATGGGCATCTCCAAACTGAGTCGATTTTGTCCATCGCAGTCACAGGGATAGAAGACTGAAGTCTTTTTGCAAAATTTATTTTTAACCGCAAACGGAGAAATAGGAACTAGCCACAAACGCAGAGCTGCTAAGGAGGAACCTGAGCTTCCAATGTAAGGAAGATCTACGCCATGGGGCGTGAGCCGAGTTATACCACCCGGTGGGTGGGAGGAGCAAGCTTGAAGACCTTCCGCAAGATTTAAAGCGCAAGGATACCGCACAATGAGTGTGGATGAACAACATATCCATGTCCCTAGAAAGTACAGTTACGTAAGAACTTACCGTAACAGTAGACTTTCGAGAACAGCTCTTGCAGCAGGTTACATAATTAGGACTGAAGCCGGCAGGCGCCAGGACCCCACGGAAATTTTCTAGCTAACAGTATTCAGCGGGGACCGCCCCCGACGCCGGGTCCCGCCAACGTTAAGCACAGTACATAAGGGGTGGTCACCAGAATTCCCAGTTCTTCCCGGAGACTCCCAGCCGCTGGATGACATCAGAAGAGGAGACTGAGGATCCGCCATCAAATGGCAATCAGAGAGATGCTGAGACATCTGATCCTAGGAGAAGGATGTTGAATGAGAATCTACCTCCAGCGGGATCGGTGGAGGGTATTTGAGCGTAAGAGCTGTTCTCGAAGACTTACTGTTATGGTAAGTTCTTATATAACTGTAATTATCTTACTCGAGAAACAGCTCTGCAGCAGGTTACACCATTAGACTGATTCCTCAAGCAAAATGGAAATCCCACACCACTGGGAGGAGGGAAGGTAGAAATTTTAATGAAACCAAAGTTTAGGACAGCAGTCCTGAAGGACTGCTAGGCCAAAACCTGCCTTCCCTTGATGCAATATCCAGGCTATAAGGCCTGATGAAAGTGTGCACGGAGCTCCAAGTAGCTGCAGTACAGATGGCCGTGGTGGACATATTCTTAAGAGTCATGAAAGGAGGTAGCTATCCCCTTGTGGAATGACCTCAACCGCTGCCGTAGCAGGTTGTGTTAGCTTCTTGGTAACAGAACATGATACACTGAATGAGCCACCTGGACAGCAACTGTTTGGAAACAGGAGCTCCCATCATCCTGTGGGCAAAGGAGACAAAAGCTGGTCCGATTTTCTGTGGTGTTTGGTTCTGGTCAGGGTTGTATAAGAGACACCTATGCACACCTAGGGTATGCAACAGGGCCTCCTCGATTCAATAGTTGGGAAAGTACACTGGTAGATCGATGGTCTGATTAAGGGTGAAAAGCTGAGATGACCTTAGGCAGAAATTTGGGATTAGTCCATAGGGATATCCTGTCTTGGTGAAAACCAAATAAGGCTCTTTGCACATGAGTGCATGGAGTTCAGAATTCTTCTGGTCGATGTAACGGCATCTAAAACAACGCTCTCCAAGTGAGAAGACGGAGCTTGCACCGCTGCCGGTTCAAAGGGTGCAGCGTGAGCTGCTCCAGGACAAAGGGTAGATCCTATGGCGGAATTGGATCCTTAATCGAGGCATCTATGTGTAGAATACCTCAGGAAGGCTCGTGTCAGGTCTAACTGGGATATGGTGTGTTGGCCTCATTTGACAATGACAGGGTCGATCATGACAGAGGTACTTTGATCGAGGAGCAGGCCAAGCCTGTCTGAAAAAGAGACAGGATGTAGTCCAAGACCGACTTTCTGGACAGTCTAGAGGCGAAACCCCCTGCGCTTGAGCCCATAGGCAAAAACGGCGCCATTTCATGGCATAAGTGGACGGTTTTCTCGCAGCCACCAGGACATCAGCTACCTCGTGTGAGACCCCATGTCGCAAAATGGCTATGTCTCTAGGAGCCAAGCGTGCAGTCTCACTGAACGAAGGTCCGGATGGACCAAGGAGCCCTCCTCCTGAGACAACAAGTGAGAGTTGATTGGCAGAGGCACCGGAGGTTCCCAAGATAGCTGGTGTAGCAGAGGAACTAGATCTGCCTGGGTCAAAAAGGCGCCGAGGAGTATCAGCAATGGTCAGCTGTCTTCATAAGTTTCAGAAGAACCTTCTAGATCAACGGAAAGGGGGAAAGGCATAGAGGAATCTGCCCGCCCAGGAGAGGGAGAACGATCTTGCCAGAAAACACCAGGCTCCTGGATCTAGTGAGCAAAATTGGGCAGTTTTGTATTGGATGAGGACGTGAAAAGTCCAACTCTGGTGTATCCTTCCAGAAACAGATCCTATACTACTTCCTGGAGTAGTTCCCACTGGACTCTGGCCTGAGAGCTGCCTAGGCCTGCTCATGGATGACGTTGTCCACTCCTGGGACATGAACAGCAATGAGGTTTTGCGCCAGACAAAAGCCCAATCCCACATTTTCATGGCCTCCTGCAACGCTGGTAGAATGGCACTTCGCTTGTTGAGGTAATACATCACCGCGGAATTGTCTGTTTTAACAGAAGAGTACCCGTGGAATCTCCGACTGGAAGGTCTGCAGGGCGAAAGAACTGCTCTCATTTCCAGGATGTTTATGAGGAGATGAGTCTCTGGCTGTCCACAGGGCCCGGGACCGACACCATCAGGTGGTGATCCTATCCGCCCCTGAGGCATTTGTGGAGAGTGTCACAATTGGAGACGGTGCAATGAAGGGGACCCCGCGCGATAGTTTCTTCGGATCTAGCCACTATTGCAATCCCGGATTACGGTTCGTGATCCGGATTGGAAGCTGCTAGATGGTCTTGCTTTTGGTCCCACTGGCCTCAGAATATCTACTGGGTGACCTGCATGTGGAGACGAGCAAGCGGACTGTTGCAATGGCCGCAGCCATGTGTCCGAAAGCAAGCAAAGGACCAATCTGGCAGGAATGGCCTTCTTGCCAAATGTCCCTAATGAGGGATTCGGTGTGTCTGCCAGTCCTGGGGAAGAAAGGTTTTCCATGGACGGTGTCCAGAACTGCGCCTATGGAACTGTGGTCTGAGACGGAACCAGACATGACTTCTCTTGATTGGATCAAGATGCCCAGCTGCCCGAACAGAGACTGAGTATAATGAATGGCAGACATCAAGGCTTCCCGAGAGGGTGCCATGGAGTAGTCAGTCATCCAGGTAGGGGAACACGAAGGGCCTCAGCCTCCTCATAGTCGCCACTATGACCGCCATACACTTCGTGGAATACCCGAGGTGCTGATGACAGTTCTGAGGGAGGGCTCGAAATGATAATGGTGGGTCTCCTGGGACCTCAAGCGCAGGAAACTTCCTGTGGCGCCTTTGAGTTATGGTATATGCAGGTAAGTCGTCCCATGTCCAAGGACGTAGAAAGGCTTCTGCTTGAGCATGGGAATCAGACCTGGGAGGGTCACCATGCGGAAGCACTTGTACATGGACCGACTCTGGAGGTCGCTGAGGTCCAGTAGTAGGACGGAGGTCCCCTGTTTTCTGGGAACCAGAAAGAAGTGAGAATAATATCCTGCACCCCTCTGGGTCCATGAAACGGGTCTATCGCTCTCTTTTTCCAGGAGCGCCAGCACCTCCTGCTGTATAAGAAGGGCGCATGGACCCAAGTAACGGGAAACCGGGAGGTCTTGCTGGTGGTGGTCGAGAAATTCTATGAATGACCTTTCTTGACCAACTGGAGAAACCCACTCATCGGTAATCGACTGCCACCCTGAAAAGTGGCGCAGCGATGCGACTTCCCGACCTTGCGCCCATTGATCCAGAGGAGGGGCCGAAGGAGCTGCGTTGTGGCAGCACTGGTCCCTGCAGGCTACTGGTTTAGTGTAGCGCTGGGCCTGCCTGGGGATGACTTAGCCTGGGCTCGCTGAAAGGTGCCCTTTGTTCCTGGCCAGAACGTGGCTGCGCTTTGTTGCCGGCTGCAAAACAGCTCTGGTTCCTACCAAAGGAACCTGGCCTGGTTCTGTACATGGCCTGTACAGACCTGACTGCCTTCCCAGCATCCTGGAGTTTGGTGATCATCTTCCGAGGGTTCACCAAGAGTACTACTCGCTGGTAGGGGTATCGCCAATAATGTTCTCTCTGTACATCTGGGGTGAAGCCGAGACACGGAACCAAGAGTGTCGCCGGAGACAGACGCCTGAAGGTAGCCTGGGCGGACGCAGTGCACAGAATCATATGTGGCTCTGAATACTTGGGTCCCCACATCAGACCCTGTGTGGAGAAGGTTTAGGAGCTCACCTTCGATCGCCATCCTGAAGCTTATTGACCAGGTCCTGGCCCTGTTCCTAGGGCTGCTTCTGAAACTGTGTACCATGTAGGTTAGGTAGTTTAGGGACCCTGATGAGCATGTAGCAGCCGATACATGCTGCCTCCCCAGGGGCCCAATTGTTTGGATTCTTGGTCCGGGTGGCTGTGTGCTCATGTGTTGCGGTCTTTGGGACCGGTCATGTGAGGCTGTAATGACCAGGGAGTCTGCCAGAGGTTGTTGGGCCTGGTACTGGTCCTGGTCCTCTCTCGGGGCCTTGTACAGGTGGTCAGCTTTCTTCGGCACCACCGGAGTGGAGTGCGGACGCTTCCACGCAGCCTCTGTGACGCCTGCAAAGGTGTCCACCAAGGGTGGCACTACCACAGGCTTTGGGTCTTCTGTCAAGATAACGGGTCGGGTGCTGCCTTCATGTCGAGGTCTTCGCATCCCACCCCATGCTGTCCTGATGTGCTCTCATGATCTCAAAGAAAGAGGGATCATCCGGAGGAGACCTGGGAAGGTCATGTGGTCAGGTGATGAAATTGCTGAGGAAGAAGATGATCTGGAGTAATCCGAGGTATCCGATCTCTGGAGTCCTCCTGACCGAGCTATAGCGCTGACGCCTGGCCGCTGGCTGGGAGACCCTGATGGAGATCTTGAGGGAGGCCTTCTGATCCTGGGATCTACCCCTAGGAGGTGGAGTCTGCCTTCGGGGTTGGTGGTCATCCTGCTGGCCCCTGTGGTGGAAGAGGGGCGAGGGAGGAAGGAGCAGGAGGAGGGGGAGGAGGAGGAGGAGGCTTACTGGAACCACGCCTTTACGGATGGTGTCCCACCAGGAAGTAAAGAGTTCTTTACTTGAATATTCATGCCTCGACTACGGGCCTGCACCGTGGTCTGTCACCAGGGTCGGCGCCGGGTCCGCGGTGTCTCCGGGTGGGCTAAGGTCCCCAGAAGCCTGGCATCCTCTGTGTTGTCCGCCTGGTCTTCAGGCAACACGGTGTCCTCCTCAGTGGAGTCCTCGTGACCGGTGTCTACCGTGACTGGGTGGCAGTCTTCGCCCGGTGAAGCAGATGTTGGTCGCTTGGCCGACGACTTTGGGTCCGTGAACGCCTGGCCGTGTTCCCTGCCTCGTGGAACACCTGGCCAACTTCAGATGCTTGGGCTGACGTTGGTTGCTTGGCCGATGTCGGGTCCGGCTATCCGCTAGAGGGACGCCAAGTCCTTTGTCTTCCTGGGTGGAGGATCCGGGCCCCTAGGGGGCTGGGAGACCGACTGGAGTCGGGTCCCACGCGGGTGGAAGAGGAAGACTTGTGGCATTCAGAGGACTTTGAGAAGGCCCGAGAAGGAGTAGAGGAAGCCGAGGGCCTGGAAGTCTTGATGGGCTGAAGAGTTGAAGAACCGTTGGAAGCCTGGACCTTCACCGGAGGGGGCTGAGACCTAGCCCTGGAGAGAGAGAGAGCGGTCCGATCGGGTGGAGCCTGAGCTCCGAGAATCCAAGGCCCGGTTCGGCGATCTGGATCTTGCCTTTCCCGGTGCTTGTCCCGTGTTTGTGGACCTTGGAGGAAGAATCGCCCCTGGAGGAAGGTTCGTTGTCCATCCTACTAAGTTTTCCTCTAGCAGGTGCCTGAAGTGCCTTCTGATGACGGATCCTGGTGCGGCTGTTGAACCCTTGGCAAAGGTGCAGGCCCTGGTGTCGGGTCTGGGCCTGCTAATCAAGACGCAGGAAGAATTAAGATCCTTGAAAGGGATCTGTTTTCTGCAGGCACACTTTGAAAGATGACCCTCAAATGAAGGAGTTGGAGAGGACATTAGTTAAGTAGAAACTCTTGAAGTTCTAAGTCGTCGTGCGCTAGGTAGAAACCGAGAGGCCGATGCTGGCGAGTCGATGGCGGGAAAAGAAATAAAAATTACATACCTACCGTAATTATGATCTTTCTGTGTATCTTCACCATTCATCACAGATGGGTACTGGCCAGAGATCAGGACCCCACGGGAGCTTTTTTTTTTTTTTTTAAAGGATAGGCAGAGCCGACGCAGCATCGGCACCGCCCTTGAGGCCGACGTACTATGTAGCACTCGAGGATTAGCCGTTAGGCTGCGTCGACTCCGCCTGCCTACCAGTTCTGAGTCACCAGAGAGGTAAGAGGAAGGGATGGAGGGTGGACAAGAGAGTCCAAGGACAGAAAAGGAAGAGAAAACTGAACTAAAAGGAGAAATAACGACTGAGAGGACAGCATAGAAGAAGTAAGACTAAGGGATTGTAGGGAGCCCCAATCTCTGGAAGTGGAAGAAGGGAGGGAAGGAGGGAGAAATTTAGAGAGAGGAGAGGTAACAGGGATCCGAGACCCTTGTCCGTCACCAGACTGTATAGGAACTGCAAGGAGTAGCAAAGCCTCTGCCAGAATTCAAGGCACAGAATAACTTCCAATACCCCAAAAGTAGAGTCGGCTATTCTGGAGAAGGACAGGGTACAGGGACTTAGGACGCTCTCTGAAAAGATATTTGGTGAAAAAAAGGGAAATTTTTTTTTTTAAACAGTTAGATGGATAACAGAAGGAGGGCAACCACCAGCTCCCACCCCATAGGGGTGGAGATATGTAGTAGAGAAGGAGTGCCACTCGAGCTGTACCCCTTAGGGAAGAAAATACCCCCCTGTGTGTCCCAACTTTACCCCGCTCAGGAAGAGGGGTAGGCACAGAGGGAGGAGGACCCAGAGACTGAGGCCCCAGGGGGATGGCGGGCGGGACTGTGATGAATGGTGAAGATACACAGAAAGATCATAATTACGGTAGGTACGTAATTTTTATATCTTATCTGTGTCAATCTTCACCTTTCATCACAGATGGGTGAGTACCAAACCCACCCGAAGGGGGTTGATTCATTGCACCCTACGGGACAGAGTCCCTTAGCCCTCAGTGGGTGACACACTATGGGAACCTTCTGGGCCTGATGAGGCCCGAGAGTGAGGAAAGCGAGAAGGGGTCGCCCCGGAGGGGGCAGGAAGTTGCCCCGACAAACGTCATCTCACCCTACGGGAGAAGAGATAGGTTCCCTGGTGAGCAGAGCAAATCACCCTATGCCGGGCCAAGGGTGACAACCGGGAAAGACGAAGCCACGCCGATCTCCTGGTGCAGATCTCTGTCCCTACGACCCTGGTGTAGCTACCTCATTGGCGTCGTAAGATGCCCTTGCTTGGTGCCTTGCTAGCTCCAGGTCAGCAGGCAGACAGCACGATGGCTTGCCTGGTTTTCTCCGAGTCAGGCAAAGCAGCTAGGATCTGACCTAGCGCGACCACAAGAACCTGTTGTAGGCTGCATAGTGGGCCTGATGAGCAGAGATGGAGGGAAGCAACCGTGTCGAGTAGAAGGTCCTCCTCCCCAGAAGTCAAAATCCAAGGAGTCTTGATCTGGGGCCGGTCACGTGGAGGGTGCGGCCCATCGGGTGTCCAGGTGCGTCAATCCGGACTGCAGATGAGGCATAGAACCTGGAGACTCCAGGGGAGCGCAATACCTCTGGCTGAGGTCCCTAGGGGCAGGAACTCCGGAGAAGGGCCTCTGCCAGAAACGCATGGACGCCTCCCGAAAGGGAGTAGGCCACGCCGGCACCACAAGGGTGGCCGCACCAAAATCGCCTAGAAAAGCGTGCGCCGCATGCTCAGGATTGCTCACAGACAGGGGAGAAAGGTGAAGGTCCTCCATCATCCTCACGAGGAAACGCTGGTACTCAGAGAGATCAGCGGCCAGAGAGATATGGACAGAGGGTTCCTCTCCTCCAGAAGAGGGGGATGAGGAGCTGGAGGTCACCAAATGTTCCGAGGGTGGCTGCACGGGGGGAGGTTGGAAAACCTGGCTGTCCATAGCCCTAACGTAGGCCGGGAACCGAGCAGTCACCGCTCTGAACTGCTCCCAGGTGAGAGGGCCGCTAGGACCAAGAATGCCTGGGAGCGCTGGAGAATGTGGCAGAGGGATAGGGGCAGAGCCGAGAGAAGAAGTCGGCTGACCTCTGCCAGGGCTAGGGAGCGGACCATGGACACCCGAGGAGGGTGTCCCGGAAGACTCCGCAGCCGACAGCTGTACAACCACGTTGGTACTGCCTAGGCTGCGCCCAGAAGAATCCCCCCAGTGAGGCGACCGGGGCCGTATAGGTCCAGAAGGATGGTCCCCTGCCTCCAAAGAATGGGACCCCCTCAAGGAACCGGAAGGGGAAGGGCGGAAGTCCGCACTTCGGCTTCGTCCAGGGCCCGGGTGGACCCCAGAGAAAGGCCGACGCGCCGACCCCACACCCCTCGACCCCTCAGAGTCCGAGAGGGTCCTGGTCCTCGAGAGGGCCAGCCTAGGTAGCTGGCAGCTCTGGGCTGCCCCCGAAGGGGAGACCCAGGGAGCAGCACCCTCCCCTCCTGCAGGCTTCCCGATGGGCCCCAAAGTTGGGCGATCGAGACACACTATCGGAGGGGGTACCACCGTCGAGGGGTCGAGGAACCCCCCCAAGGCCAGGTTGCATGGCAATGGTGGCATGCACTGTAGCCTGCTGGTCAGTACCACTGACCCTAACCTTGGGAACTACTTGACGCTCCTCAGAAGGGGGCTGGCTATGACTCGTCGTCGAGACCACTGGCTCGCTCTCCTCCGCAGACAACCCCGAAGGGTGTGACTGCCCGTCCGACTCCGAGCCCGACTCCGAAGAGGTAGAGTCTGAGGCCCTAAGCCAAACGGTAGGAGGGCGGGGGAAGGCAAACTTACCAAACGGCCCGGCGGTCAGAGCAGTGGCCGAAGCGGCACCCGTGCTCTCCACAGCCCCGCAAGCGGGGCTGACAGAAGGCGCCAGGGTAGCTCGGGCCAAAGGTCCAGAGCCAGGGCCAGCCGCGGCGCCGTCAAGTCCACTGGCACCGGGGCGGTACCAGGGACAGAGACGGTGCAGACGGCAGCCCCAGCTACACCGAAGCGGCGCCAACAGCTCCGAAGGCGGACTCGGCACCGAACACGACACCGCTAGGCCCCTCGGCGCCACGAGCGGCACCGAGAGCACCAACGGTGCCGAGGACACCACCGACTGACGACGCTGAAGGCCCCACGGCACCGTGCTCAACCTCGGTGCCGCGAGACATGACGAAAGGCGACGCCGAATCCAGGGTCACTGTGCCGCGAGCAGCGTCGGCGCCACAAACGGCACCGACAGGGCCCACGGCGCCAAGAGACGAGTCGGCGCCGACAGGGCCAACGGCACCGCGAACAGCGCCGAAGGCCCCGACGGCACCGACCGACGGCGTCGACCCGGGCCTTCCGGACTGCAGGAGCGACACAGGGGGAGCCTTCACCCCTGAAGGGGCGATTGCCGTAGCGGCGCCTCCCGCCCACTCCCGGGAGGAAGCTGGACGGGCCTCCTGCGCCGCGGGAGGAGCCTCGACCAAGGCCAGGCTACAAGTAGCCGAGGCTCCCTCCTTCTCGGTCCGTATAGAACCGGGAGGGGACCCGGAGGAAAGGTCGAGAGCGCAGCTTGGCCCGATGAGCGCGAAACCTACACCCAAAGTCGGCGGAGCTCGCCACACTTTAAACGCTGCTGTTCGGAGGACGCCGCGTCCATGGAGAAGCAGGCGCCGCACGATCCATGCCGCGAAGCGGGCCAAGACACGAGACACCGGGTCATGTTGGTCGGTAACGGAATACTTGCGCTGCACGGGCAACTGGCGCATAGGGGCCGTACCCGCCTTGGAAAAACTTCTTCGCCCTCCAACCGGGACATGACCTACGAAAAAACACCAAAACAGACTCGACGTCGCAAACTTTTAAATGAAAAGGAAAGATCTTACCAGTGACGCCGAGTAGAGGCAAACCCAGAACTAGTAAGACTGACGACTTAAACGTCGCAATAAAGGCTGACAGGCCTAGTTTTTCTTCTAACAGCCTCCCCACGGCGATCCCGATGGCGGGAGACGAAGAACTGGTAGGTAGGCGGAGTCGACGCAGCTCATCGGCTAATCCCGAGCCGCCCACGAGTACGTCGGCTCCCCGAGGGCGGCACGATGTTGCC
Organism: Neoceratodus forsteri; assembly: GCA_016271365.2. Taxonomy (NCBI): domain Eukaryota; kingdom Metazoa; phylum Chordata; order Ceratodontiformes; family Ceratodontidae; genus Neoceratodus; species Neoceratodus forsteri. The sequence goes on from CM057451.1 coordinate 95,462,149, forward strand.
GGGTTCACCTATCCTTAAAAAAAAAGCAAAGCTCCCGGGTCCTGATCTCCGCCAGTACCCATCTGTGATGAATGGTGAAGATTGACACAGATAAGATCTGGGGATTCTGGGGACCGCCCTCATGTACTGTGCCTGACGTTGGGGCGGACCGACCAAGCGGTCCTCACTGAATACTGCTAGCTAGAAAATTTCCGTGGGTTCCTGGCGCCTACCGGCTTCAGTCCTAATGGTGTAACCTGCTGCAAGAGCTGTTTCTCGAACTAAGATCTACTTTTTTTAATCATTTAAAACAGATACCCACAGCTTCTACTTTTTGTTGCTGGCAGCCACCATCTCATGAGCCACAGTGAGATTCCTGAGCTCACTGTATGCTAATGTGTCTGTTTGACCTCTGCTATTGGTTTGCAGGACATATTAGCATAAAGTGAGCTCAGAAACCTCTCTGCTGCTCATGAAATGGTGGCTGCCAGCAACTGAAAGCGAAAGTTGAAGGCCACTGTTTAAATCACTAAAAATATAATTAGAGGTAATTTAAAAAACGTTACTATCCGAAAGAACTAATCAGGCATTTTTGTAGCGGCTGGGTAAAGCTGTGCCTTTTCCAGTGTTTCCCATTAAACAGCTGCTGGATCCAGGAAACTGGATGTTTGTCTAGTTAGCATTAATTTACTCAAAACCTAAATGTAACAGGGATTAGTAATGTCCCTTGATCGGGACCTTCTTCTCCTCCTAAATACAAAACTACTGTTGCAACAGTTTCTTTTATGCTTTCTATACACTATCCTAACATTTCTAGTTCAGATGGTTGGCCACCTCTGGGCGCGCCCCCCTCCCCCTTCAATCTCCTTCCTTATCTGTCTGATCTACTGCTCCTTTTTCTTCTTGGTCCAGTGATAGGATAGTTGCTTGCAGGTCAGAAAGGGACCTTACGCAGGCATTACTGCCAAAACAGGGAATAGTTTACTCCCTAAAGGTGAATAATGGTGTACACCAGGTGCACGAGTTAAAGAAAACAGCCTGAGTTATGGAGCTCCTGAAATGGCTACTAATTTGTGCATGCCAGAGCCCTGTACTAACTATAGGTAAGCAGTACAAGACTTACTAGGTTTGTCTGCAGTCTGTAGCTGCACCAATAATTAAACATTCTCTGGCCAAATATATAGACAGAGTGTAACTATCTCAAGTAAGTCCCCATACAAGCCTCAATTGTCTTAGCTTTTATCTTTTGTTTGGGAAAGTAAAACAACATTGCAAGAGATGTTTTCACTAGTAAAAACAAAACAGAAACCCTGTGAAGAGAAATTCAAGCCAAGAGTTCTAGTAACAGTTTAACACAGTGTCCAGCTAAGCAACTGTGCACTAAGAAGTTTTTGCCCAGGCAGTACAGTTTAAAGTGATTTCAGTACAAACTCTTATATTTAGTATGAAGCAGACTCCTGCAGACAGGGTGTGGTCTTTGATGCTTGCCAGGTTGCTGTATGCCTTCAGTATAGGGTGGCAGCGGCCTCTAGTGTCCACATTTATACTACAGCACTTGTCAATCATAGCAGGATGAAATGTTTAACATTTGTTTTTGAGCTCTCCCTTATTTAAACTTGCAACTCTTTGCCAGAATATATGTAAATGCAACTAGCAAAGAGCTCCATAGTATTATATAAATTAAAGGGAGCTTTCTAAAAGTTATTTTAAATTTCTGATGATGCTGGGAACACCCAACTCGGTGGGCGGGTATAAAAAGGTATCCTGCACTGCTTGGTGTTAGATAGGGTCAGTACACTCTGACCAGGGAAGAAGTTGGACGGAGAGAGTCCATCTGATGTGGAAACTGAATGGAAAGTTTGCCACAAAAGTGAAGTATTTCTTTTGTCTTTTGTAAAACATTTATTTTGCTCGCAGTTTGAGCTTTTATTTATATTTTTTGAAATGAATAAACATTGCACCAGGCCAACGGTGCATTAAACCTACTTTCCTGTGTGAATTCCATCTGTTATCCCACGCTTCTATTACACCAAAGTTAGGCAAAGGTATAAAACAAAACAAATGTATGCAGAAAGTCACTTTAATACAGTACATACCTGTTTTCTTGTTGGTCCTTGCTTTGTGAAATGTCCAAATGAAAAGAATTCTGGAAACTACAAACATGAAAACAAGTTATTTTTTGCTGCTACTGAATTGGCAATCTCAAAGATACAGCTTCTAGCAGGACAGTTCTCCAAGCGTTGAGTGTGATCACCTACTTTGATAAGGAGTTTTCTTCCAAAGCTAAACTTGGCTAAAATCCAAAAGATGAAGCCAGCAAACATCAACTTCATAACGGCGCTGATACCGCCCACACCTGCGTAGGCACCGTACTGCACCTAAGACAGAAAAACAAAATTATTACATTTCTGTAAAAACAAACACAAGAACTGGGTTGTTCCCAATTAGGGCTAGCTGTAGTTGTAAACAAAAGTATTCAGTTAAGGCTGCTAAAAGAAACTCTTCTGCTGCAGTTGAGGAAGAAAAAGACCTGAGGTCATGAGAGATAAGGGCTAAAGCATGACAAGCAGTGTGTGACCTTGGACAAGAAGGCTGAAACAATTCTGGGATATAGGAGGGTGACGTGCAGAGCAGATGAAGTAATCCGGTCATTTTCCAAAGCCCTGGTCAGGCCCCACCTGGAGTACAGTGTACAGTTCTAGGCACCCCAATATAAAAAGAACACTGAAGCAGCTGACAGGGTGCAACACAGGGCCACCAAATGACCAGTGAAGTATGGAGGATAAAAGGCTGCAAGGAGAGATTGGAGACCCTTACATGTGGACCATTGAGAAAATGAGGCTCAGGGAGACATAATCTCTGACAAAGTCAAACAGACAAGATGTCTGATCTGGCGTGTACCAGCAGGATATGTCCTAAAGCTCAGAGGTGGTAAACTTAGAGATAACATTAGAAGAGAGGCACTGTTTTTTTCAAAAACAGTGGTGCTATGAAACAGCTTACCAGCAGAGCCAGTGGGCATGAACACATCTGCTTACGAGGAGAATTACAGGGTACCGTGAGCAGTAGGGTGGATGGGGAAGCCCAACAAATTAGTACATGTTTGCACCTTACACTTGTTGATTCCGGCCTATGAAGTGGTGGGAGGCCATGGGGGGGATCTGATGGACTTAATTTCTGATCTTAAATCACAATAGCTCTGTCCACAACAGAACTTCTAAACTGTTTCAATTTTGTTAAAATGATTTTAAAGGTTTGTATCCAGATTACAACACGGTAAAAACCAGGCTACAATCCGGGTTCTAAAATGAAGCTGTAACCCTGCTCGGAGGTAGGCTAGAGCATGTTTTTAGAGCAACACAGTTTCCTTAATCCAAGTGTAGACAGGAATCATGCTGTAACTTGATATAAGGAAACCAAATGCAAAAAAAAAAAAAAGCAGATTTTGGGGCACATAGCCCCTAACCACACAGCGGAAACCAGCAGGCATAGACTGTACAGAGAAAGGCAATGAAGTTGTTACCTTTTCTCCCCCATTCCACCCCTCGATGCCCAGTTAAAGGTATCCCATAATGCACAGTAGCACTCACAATGCCTTGCACAGGTACAACACTGTATGGGAACCCAAACATGCTTGCAACAGTGTCAGAGCACAGTGTGGATACTCCGAGCACTATGCTAAAGCCCGCTTTTAAAAACATTTTAAATAATGTTTTTTTGGTGCAGATAGGGCCTTAGTTGCAATGTAACATGAGCTAATACATGTCTGTAATAGCATATGACTCACCACTCCAGTACGTTAACATGTCGTGTCAACCACAAATCCTGGAATCTACTAAGACAACTGTAATTCCCGGAATCCTAGTACAGCATCCACAAATCCCAGAATCCTAGTAGGGCAATCACAAAACCTGGAATCTGAGTGCGGCAACAAAACCTGGAACCTTAGTGTGGCAACCACAAACCCTGGCATCCTAGTATGTTAACTACAAATCCCCAAATCCAAGTGTTACAAACGCAAATCCAGCAGCTACAAACAGCACTCAACCTCATAGGGTGGCTATACCCTCTAAAAGATATCCAAAAGTCAGTTATAAAAAAATACCTATTTAATACATATTGTCAGAGATGCAAATTCACAGAGAGACACACACACACACACACACACACACACGATAAGACAAGGATGCAGCCAACCTAAAGTTTCATGTCAGGCACTTTTAACAGATGTCTGAATGGCTGATTCTAACTGGCGCTTTATATACTGCATACGATAAATACAATAAATCTTATTAAGAAACACACCATGAAAAACATGCCATTTCAATTACAATACAATTGTTTCAAGAAAGATCACAGAGGATCTCACAATCAAAGATATTGCACACGACTCCATTCATTTTTATAGTAAGTTGATATATTATAATGAACTAGTTTATGCAGTTTTATACTAAAGACAGTGAGTAACTGAAAAACTTGATCTCGAAAAGATGGTCTGAACTTTCAACACAATGTCATCTTGCTCTTTTCCATATGTGGTAACCTTCCGATTGAGATCCCTTACTCTTGTTGCTTCTGAGATATTGTTCAATGAAAATGGTAAACACAGAAAAATACAGAAGAAAAAAAAAAGAGGACAAAAGTTAATATTTACATCAAAAATTTCTATCACTATCACTGAGAATCGAACCATAACTGCTACTAAATGTAAACAGGAGTAACTCCGTGATTACCTGTTTACGCTTATGCTAGTACTCTCAATGAATGACTGCCTTTTCAATACATATACCACTCCTGTGTTCTATACATAAAAATGCTTGCAATATAGGATAATCATAATACTACAATACACAGATTTACAGCATTTGATCCCATTTATACCAGGATCAATAGGTTCAAGATATAACATCATATAACTCAGTAGACACATCAAATAAAATCATTGTTTTTAGTGATGGTAAGACAAAACAGACCTGTGATGAAGCCCCTACTGGTGCGAAACATTAGGTTTGGCTGCGTCATTGTCTGATCACCATGTGTGTGGTTTACATGAGTTTGTATCACTCTGACAACATGTATTAAATATTTTTTATTAACTTTGGGCATGGACTGTGAATCTATTACAGGGCATATCCCCCTGTAAGGCTGTGAGTGCTGTGTGCAGCTGTTGGTGTTTTATGGACATTATGATTAACTAACACCACAGTAACCCTGGAGTGTTTGACAAATCCAGAAATTCTAGCATGGCAACCACAAATCCTGTAATCATCATGGAACAAACAAATCCAGGAATCATAGCGTGGAAACTACTAATCCTGGCAAACTAGCAGACCAAACACAAATCCTGGAAGTTAGCAAAGCAACCACATAACCTGGCATAACAAACAAATACAGGAATCCTTACATGGCAACAATAAACCCTAGAATCCTAGTATGACAGCTACAGATCTCAGAATCCTAGGGTGACATCCACAAATCCCAGCATGGCAACCACAAATCCTAGAATGCTAGCACGGCAAATGCAAATCTCAGAATCCAACCATGTCATTTATAAATCCTACAATCCTAGTCTGACAACCCCAAGTCCCACAGTCCCAATCCGGTAACTAAATCCCAGAATAATCCTAGTTTTGCACATTTTCAGTTATGAGCCCTCTTACCTTTTAAGAGCCTGGTGATCGGAACAAACACTAGTACTATTATATAGAGAATAAAGTATGGGGTGGAGTGTGTAATGAGATTTTACACTCACCTGAGTTGTGGGATGCGACAGAAAAGCATCCCACAATGAGGGGGTGTGTGTAAAATTGAGTTTTACATATGCCACCCTATATTTTATTTTATATAATTGCTGGGTTTCTATTTTTTGCCACAGCAATTTTATAAAATAGGGGTTCCACTGACCGTGTGCTGTCCCGGGCTGGCCGCGCTGTCTGCAGTTTCATTTTCGGCTGGTTTGACGTGCCGTTTTTCAACATCTCTTTTCCCTGAAAATAAGCCATTTTCATTTTGAAGAAATAAACTTACCACCAAGTTGCACTGGCCAACGGTTTCTTTCGTTTCGGGTGAGAACCTGAAGGCAGGCGAAGAGTGGTCGGCCCGGGCGGTCAGAAATACAGAAAACTGTGGCATGCGCAAAGTCAGGGAGACCGTGCGCGTGTTTGCCGTAATAAACACTCCTTTATTACGCCAAATAACACCACGGATCCCGTGTGGGAAAAATAGACACCCAGTTATTATATATAGAATAATGCATGGGGTTGTGTGTTTAACGAGTTTTTACACACACCCGGAGGTGTTGGATGCTACATAAACCCTGAGAGTGAAGTTCGAGGTGTTTATTTAAGCATCCAACACCAAGGTGTGTGTGTATAAAACTTATATAATTGCTAGGAGTGTTTTCTCACTACAGCAATTATATAAAATAAAAACACATATGTGTACAGCCACGGCCTGGATCGGATAAAAAACATGTGATTCCCCAGTCCGCGGCTGCTGAAAACGTTCAGTTTTTTTTTCTTCCTTTAAAAAAGGATGGTTTGTTCAGGGTAGGATTCCGATTTGGTGAATGTTACTGGTGACTGAGGCGAGTTCTTTATTTCGTTACTTACCGCCAGGAGCTGCTGGTGGTGAAGGAAAGAAGATGGTATTAGTGCCAAGAAAGGCAGGACTGCAGGTCTGCACAGGCATGGAGAGTGGGGAAACTTGTGCGTGTTCGCCGTTATAATGGCGAATTATAACCCAGTTTCCCTGTGGGAGAAAATGCTCCCCAGTTATCAAATAGTGTTTTAAATAATTGTTTTTATTACTAATATCTTATTTGTATTAGATTATGGTTGTTTATGTATGTATATTTCGTTATGAGTGTAATTTGTTGTCTAGTTGATTGTTTCATTTGTACTTTACAACTGTGTATTTGTGTATGCCATACCTGGATCTCACCGAAATGAGCCTTACTAGGTTTACTAGGTTTTAATGGAAAAAGAAGGACGAGTCATCGTGATTTTCCACCACACAGTGTGGGCTCATTAAGACAAAGGTAACCCTGTTAGCCAACTATCAAGTCCTCTTTTTAAAAATATTGACACTATCTGAATCAACCAGTGCTTGGAGTAATTGGTTCCAGAGTCTGGGTGCCTAACCGAGAAAAATGTTTTCTAAGATTAGTACATGCAAATGGAACAAATAATTGTTTATTATGGCTTCTGGCACTATACTGACTTATTAGTAAAATGAAGCCACACTTTTTCATAAGTTCAGTGTTTTGCATAGGTTTATAAAGTTAATATTTGATCTCCCTAATTCTTCTGTTATGCAGAGTATGCAATCCTGTCAATTTTAGTCTATCTGGGTAAAAGTATTTAGATAGTCTTGGAACCATCCTTGTAGCTCGTTGCTGGATCTTCTCTAACCGCTTTATGTCACCTTTCAGATGGGGGCTCCAAAAAGGAAACCCATAATTAACTAGGGGGTGAATACATGCCCTGTAGAGAGGAATTAAGCACTGTTCATTTCTTGTGACAAAGGAACGCAGAATTTGTCAAAGTATGCCATTTGTGGTATTGGCTATTTTTTAAGCAATGGTCCGAAAAAGTTAATGAAGAATTCACCAAGATACCTAGATCTCTTTCTGTATTAGTTGATTTAATCAAGTTGTTTATATAATAACTATATTTTGAGTTTCGAGTACCATAATGTAAGACCATACATTTGTCTATATTAAAATCCATTTTGTTAATAATTGCCCAATTTTGAATTTTTAATAAGTTGAGTTTGAGTGAATTATGGTCAACTGCTTTTCAACCACGCCTCAAGTTTGGAATCATCAGCAAACTTACATAACCAATTTTTATTACTTATTCCCATGTCACTGATATATATATTGAACAGTATGGGGCCAAGCACTGAGCCCTGCAGTACCCCACTGGAGACTGCGGCTAAGTTTGAAACACAGTCGTTTATAGAGACCCTTTGCATTCTGTTTGACAGCCAAGCATTTATCCAGTTTACTAACCCTACAGAAAATCCCAATGATTTTAGTTTTCTAATTAAATTTCCGTGGGGCACATTGTCAAATGCCTTGCTGAAATCCAACAGTATGACATCCATATTTTGTTTATTTTCTAGGCCCATGCTAATGTTATAATAAAAAAAGACAACAAATTAGTAGTGCAGGAGTGACCAACTTTGAAACCATGTTGAGTGGAGTCTACTATATTCAATTCCTCCATTTCCTTCTCTAAGTAGGTTTTTATTTTTTTTTTCTTGATCTTACAAATAATTGAGGTTAGGCTAATGGGCCGGAAATTTTGAACTAAAGATCTATTTCCCTTCTTATGAATAGGGGTTACGATTGCTGATAACCAATCTACTGGGATTTCGTCTGAATGTAAGGATTTGTTAAATAAAATGGATAAAGGAATTGAAATTGCCTCTGCTGTGTCTATAAGAAATCTAGGACTAACTTGGTCAGGTCCTGGGCTGGTGGATTTCTTTAAGGCTTTAAGAAGAGGGAGAATATCTGCAGCCATAATATTAGTTTTTATGAAATTTTGACTTACTTTCGCATCACTACAGGGCATGTAATAATCTTTTTTAGAGAAGACAGAGCAGAAATAGGAATTAAAATAATTTGCTATTTCAATGTCTAAATGAATTATTTTATTATCTAGTGTTAAAGGCCCTATTTTTCTAGAGTTCCCCTTTTTATTGTTTAAGTATGAAAATAATGCTCTATAGCCATCTTTGGTATGGGCTAATTTGAATTCTATTTTCACTTTAGCCTTTTAATCATATGTTTTAAAACTTGTGTTGTCTTTTTGTATTTACTGTAGGTTTCAGGATCACCAGGATCCTTGGTGAGAGGTTTAAATGCTTCATAGGCAAGCATTTAAACTAGCCAAGGGGGGAGGCACTGAAAAGAAGCAGGGAAATCCCAGCCTCCCCCCACAAAACATGGTGATTAGTGAGGTAAACACCAAGGTACAGAAGTTATTAGGGAGCAGAACAGATTTAAATGTAAAAAAAGGCAAAGGCAGTAAGGACAGAAATGGGGCTAAAAGGGGTAAGGCTATCAAAAAGTGGAGGGTGATGAGTACCAATGCCCGTAGTCTGTGTAACAAGCTCCCTGAACTAGTGGCCTTGATGGAATAGGGTTGCCTGGATATTGTGGTAGTCACAGAAACATGGTACACAGAGAACCATGACTGGGATGTCAACATACCAGGATACACAATCTATAGGAGGGACAGGGAAGGTAAAAGAGGAGGAGGAGTAGCTCTCTATGTAAAGGAAGGGATCAAAGCAACAGAACTAAAGAGTAAACAGGGAGCAGATGAGGCACTTTGGGTCATCCTGGAGACAGGAAATGGCACCACAATCCGCATGGGGGTTGTATACAGACCCCCATCTCAGGGAGAGGGAATGGACAAGGAAATGATAGAAGGCTTTCTTAGAATGGCAGAAAAAGGGGAGATATTGTTGATGGGGGACCTGAATATGCCAGATGTTAACTGGAGCACCTTTGCTGCAGGCACATCCAAGAGCAGGGTCATTCTTGATGCCCTACAGGGGGCATGTCTCAGACAGCTAGTATCGGAACCCACTCGGGAGGGAGCAATCTTAGACCTGGTACTTTCAAATGGGGATGGAGAAAGAATCTCAGATTTAGAAGGGTAGCCATCTGGGAACAAGCTGACCACCAAACAGTGTGGTTCACAATAAACACAGCTATACAATCAAGCCATCAAAAGCAAGAGTACTAGACTTTAGGAGGGCTGACTTTAGAAATGAAAGAGTGCCTCAGAAAAGCACTAGCAAACAGGCAAGAAGGAGGGTGAAGGAACAATGGGGAGTGATCAAAACAGCTATCACAGAGGCAACAAGCCTTTGTATAAAAAAAAAAATGTAAAACACAACGAAGGAAAAAACGCCACGGTTCACAAAAGAGGTGGCAGGAAGGTTAAGGAGAAAAGGACAGCATTCAGGAAATATAAGGAAACACAGAAGGAGCAGGACAGAGAACTTTATCAGTTAAAGCAGAAAGAGGCTGGGAAGGCAGTCAGAATAGCAAAGGCCCAAACCGAGGAAAGGATAGCCAATTCTGTTAAGAAGGGGATAAGACCTTTATAGGTACATTAGGGAGCGAAGAAAGACCAAAGGAGGATACTGAAGCTTAATAAAGGGAGGGAATGTGGGTGAGGGTGACAGAAAAGCAGGGATACTGAACGAATATTTCTGCTCAGTATTCACAAAGGAAGAGGAGGGGAGGTACCTAAACCAAACAAGAGAAACACTCTGAAGACGGGGGTCGATACCAGTCCATTTACAGAAGGAAGGGTTCTGAAAGAACTAAAAAAATTGAAGGTGGACAAAGCAATGGGGCCTGATGGGATTCACATAAGAATTCTAAAAGAACTAAGGGTAGAACTAGTGACATCGCTGACTACTCTCTTTAACAAATCATGGGAGGATGGGGTGGTACCCGAGGACTGGAGGAGGGCAGATGTGATTCCTCTTCACACAAGTGGGAGCAGGACAGAGGCAGGAAACTACAGACCAGTTAGTTTGACCTCAGTGGTAGGGAAAATGATGGAATCACTTCTGAAGGAAAGAACTGTTGAGTACCTACAGGCCAGTGGGGCATAGGACCCAAGGCAGCATGGATTCACGATGGGAAGGTCGTGTCAGATGAATCTAATAAGATTTCTTTGACTGGGTGACCAAAGTAGTAGTAGACCAGAGAGGGGCAGTGGACATGGCCTACCTAGATTTTAGCAAGGCATTTGATACAGTCCCACACAAAAGATAAATACACAAGATAGCCAGCCTTGGAATGGGTCCCAAGGTGGTAGCCTGGATAAAAAATTGGCTAGACAACAGGACACAAAGGTAGTAGTAAATGGAGTACAGTGAAGAAAGGAGGGTTACTAGCGGCACCGCAGGGTTCAGTAATGGGACCGTCCTTTTTAATGTCTTTATAAGTGACATTGCAGAGGAACTGGAAGGAAGTATGTCTCTTTGCAGATGACACAAAGATCTGCAACAGGGTTGATACACAAGAAGGAGTGGAAAGGATGAGAAGGGACTTGGCAAGGTTGGAGGAATGGTCAAATGTATGGCAGCTCAGATTCAATGCAAAGAAGTGCAAGGTAATGCACATGGGAAACAAAACCCAGGGAAGTATACACAATGGGGGTGAGATACTGACAACAGTAAAATAGGGACTGGGGGTAATTATATCAGATGACCTAAAGGTGGGCAAGCAATGGAGAAGGCAGTAAGGAAGGCTGGGGGGATACTGGGATGCATAGGAAGAGGCATCAATAGTAGAAAAGAAAAAATTACTCACCTTAGTAATGCTGTTTCTTCTAATGGAGTCTTGCTATATTATGACAATTGCAGTTTGTCCCACCATTAGAACTGCTCCGGAGGTGAAAGAGTTAACTACCATTCTAAGAATGGAGTTTAGAACGCGAGCTCGGTTAGAGAAGCTCTGTCTGGATAATTTCAAACTGAAACTGTCAGATCTTTACGAGCAAAAACTCACTAAGGTTCTGTGTGGAAGCTGTAACCTACACTAGCCAACTGGCTACCTAAATATCAACACATATTCCTGGTCCCAACACAAAGACTCAAGTCAGGGAACCAGAAAATAATAAAATAAGGTAGAATAAAACACCACACCCCAAAACCCCAAAAGGGGTGAAAAACATATAATGGGCATAACCGGTGCCCACACTGGACTGCCCACACCATACCCAGTAGAAGTTCTGAGAGGGGCAGTCTGGGGGGGAGGTCATAATATAGCAAGACTCCATTAGAAGAAACAACATTACTAAGGTGAGTAATTGTTTCTTCAAACAACATGAAGTCATGCTATATTATGACAATTGCAGAATACACAGCAGTACCTCCATGGAGGAGGACAGAACCTACTTAGGAATAGGCTCTAAGCACTGTGTCAAATCTAGCATCCTCCTGGCCTGGATATCCAAGGAGTAATGCTTGTGAAAATGTGTACCGCTTTTCCAGGTAGCTGCTGACATATCTCTAAAATAGGATGTCTCTGGCAGCAGCTATAGACGCAGCTGTACCTCTGGTAGAGTGAGCCCTCAGGCCTGAAGGGGAACCTTTCCCAGTTTTTGATAACAAAATTGGATACAAGAGACAATCCACCTGGCAATGGATCTCTTAGTGGCAGGTTTACCTTTTCCAACCTCACCAAAAGTGAGAAAAAGTTGAAGGGATTCGAACCTATGACCTTGGCACGCTCTATAGTAACTAAGGGCCCTCTAACATCTAACTGTGCAACCTCCTCTCACCAGAGGAGGAATGGTCGGTTAAGATGGAAGTCTGAAACCACCTTAGGCAAAAACTTCCTGTTAGTCCTAAGGACTACTTTATCCCTGTGAAAGGGAATAAAGTCAGTCTCCACTGACAAGGCTTGTAACTCACTTGTCGCGCCTGGCAGAAGTGATGGCTACTAGAAAAATAGTTTTCAAGTCAAATACTTGAGCCTGCAGAAGACAGAGGTTCAAAGGAAGGTTGCATCAACTGAGCAATGCAAACATTAAGATCCCAAGCAGGGCCGGTCCCTGAAAGGTGGATTAGTATGAAGTAATCCTTGAAAACTTGGAAAAACAGGGTGAGTGGAAAGAGAAGAGGGCTTTCCTGCTGAAATAAAAGCAGAGACAGCTGCCAAATGAACTTTCAGGGTAGCTGGTCTCAGGCCCAAAGAATTAAGATGGACCATATAGTCCAAAACAATGGGCAAATCAGCAGATTCCGGGAAATATGCTTCCCGAGCACCAGATGGAAAACCTTTCTATTTAGAATTATAAGTGGTTTCTAGTGGAAGGCTTCCTAGAAGCCTTCAGGATGTCGAGAACACCTTGAGAAAGGTGTAGGTCAGCAAACCTAACTCCTCAAGAGCCAGGCCTTGAGGTTGAGGGATTGGAGAATCGGATACCAAACCCTCCCTGGGCACAAGATAATAGATTGTGCCTCTTGGGAGGCACAGGGGAGATGGACTGCTAAGGACAGAAGGAGTGGGTACCAGGCTGCCTGGCTCAATCTGAGCAATCAGAATCATCCTGCAAGGCTGGGATCTGATTTTGACTAGCACCTTGAATAGGAGAGGGAAGGAGGAAAAGCATATAGAAACTTCCTTCCCAATCTAGGAGAAAGGCATCCAGAGGGACTGAGCCCATCACTGGGGCCTGCAACAAAACAGTGGAAGTTGGTGATTGTCTGGGCTGCGAAAGTGTCTATCTGAGGGGTGCCCCATCTGGCAAAAACTATCCCCAGTACTTGGGGATCCAGTGACCATTCGTGATGGCCCTGGAAAATCCTGCTGAGAGCATCTGCCAGGACATTGTCCTTTCCTGGGAGGTGAACTGCTACGAGGGAAGTGTTCAGGAATAAGCCAGAGACCACAACTTATTGCTTCGTGCGCAAGGTCAAGACCGAGTGCCCCTTGTTTGTTGATGTACCACATTGTGGTGGTGTTGTCTGTTCTGACTTGTACCACTTTGTTCTGAACAGATGCAGAAAACACTTGAAGTGCTAGAAAGACAGCTCTGAGTTCCAGCAAATTGATGTGAGCAGAGATTCCTGAGGGACCACACTCCTGAGTGGAGAGGTCGCCCATGTGAGCTTCCCCATCCCAGAAGAAAAAATTACTCACCTTAGTAATTGCTTTTCTTCTCATGGAGTCTTGCTGTATTAGGACTATAGCAGTCAGCCTCAGCCTCTGAACTGCCCTCGAGAGGAAAGGGTTAACTCCAGAGAAGTCTGGAGTTCCACAGCGGAGGGTGCTGTTCAAAGTTTATCTGTGCAGTTTGAAGTCAAACTGCCAGATTCTTTACGGTTAAACTAATATAGCAAGTCTGTGTGGAAAACCCTACACTAGCCATTGGCTACCTACCAGTAGTAGAACTACAAAACACACAACAATCACAGAATAGCAACAAAATTATTAAATATTGTTAGCATCACTGAAAAGAAGCATTAACAGACCCCTCTCTCCAAAAGACTCAAGTCCAGGAGGGGGCCACCTACCACTCAAACTAACAACAGAATTACCTAGTTCCTAAACCCAATAAGCAAGAAAAGGCATGACACAGTGTTGCACTAATTTGCCAACCCCATACCCAAGGAGGAGTTCTGAGCGGGTAGGAGGGAGGGTTGTCCTAATACAGCAAGACTCCATGAGAAGAAAAGCAATTACTAAGGTGAGTAATTTTTCTTCAAACACCATGAAGTCTTGCTGTAATTAGGACTATAGCAGATAACACAGCAGTACCTCCATGGAGGAGGGTCAGAACCTACTTGGGAAATAGGTTTCGAAGCACAGCGCCTAAAACGGCATCCCTCCTGGATTGAACATCCAAGGAGTAATGTTTGGTAAAGGTGTGAACTGTTTTCCAGGTAGCAGCTTGACAGATCTCTCAAATGGGAATATCTCTAGCAGCCGCTAGAGATGCAGCTGTACCTCTGGTAGAATGAGCCTCAATCCTGAGGGGGCTCTTTACCCAGTTTTTGGTAACAGAATTGGCTACAAGAGACAATCCACCTTGCAATTGTCCTCTTAGTGGCAGGTCTCCTTGCCAACTTCCCCATAGGTAAGGAAGAGCTGGAGGATTCAAACCTATGACCCTTGGTGCACCCAAATAGTAGCTTAGAGCTCTTTTGACGTCCAGACTGTGCAATCTCTCTCCCTGAAGAGGAATGCTCAGTGAAAATACTGGAGAGAGATGGATTGGTTGAGATGAAAATCTGAGACCACCTTTGGTAAAACCTTCTATTAGTCCTAAGGACTACCTTGTCCCTATGTAAAGAAATGAAATCTTCTTCCACTGACAAGGCTTGCATCTCACTTATACGCCTAGCAGAAGTGATGGCCACTAGAAAAACAGTCTTCCAAGTCAAAACTTGAGGTCCGTCAAGACAGGGGCTCAAAGGGGGTTGCATTAGCTGAGCAATGCAAACATTCAGGTCCCAAGCAGAAGCTGGTTCCTAAAAGGAGGGTTAGTGAAGTAACCCCTTAAAAAACTTGGAAATTACAGGGTGAGAAGAGATGGAAGCAGGTTTACCTGCTGACACATAAGCGGAGACTGCTGCCAGATGAACCCTTAAGGTAGCTGGCTTAAGGCCTAGAGAATTTAAGTGGACCAGATAGTCCAATAAAACAGTCAAATCAGCAGATTCTGGGGAGATTTGCTTCCCAGAGCACCAAATGGAAAACCTCTTCCACTTAGAATTATAGGTGGCCCTAGTAGAAGGCCTCCTGGCCGCCTTCAAAATATCCAAGACACCTTGAGAGAGGTGTAGATCAGCGATTCTAGCTCCTCAAGAACCAAGCCTTGAGGTGGAGGAACTGAGGTTCGGATACCACACTCTCCCTGTGCACAGGTCAACAGGTCGTGGGTCCTGGGCAAGCTCAGGGGGTGGACAATCAGGGACAGAAGAAGAGGGTACCAGGGCTGTCTGGCCAATCTGGAGCAATCAGAATCACCTTGCAGGACTGAGTTCTGATCCTCACTAGCACCCTGAAAAGAGAGGAAGGCATATAGATATTTCCTCCCAATCCAACTGGAAGGCGCCCAGTGGGACTGATCCCAACACTGGAGGTCTGCAACAAAACAGAGGAAGTTGGTGGTTGTCTGGGGCTGCGAAAGATCTATCTGAGGGTGCCTCATCTGGCAAAGACTGACCCCAGCACTAGAGGGTTCAGGGCCCATTCGGTGGTGGCCCTGAGAAATCCTGCTGAGGGCATCCGCTAGGACATTGTCCTTCCCTGAAGGTGAACTGCTATCAGGGAGGTATTCAGGGAGTAAGCCAGAGACCACAGCTTCATTGCTTCGGTGCACAAGGCAGAAGACCAAGTGCCCCCTTGCTTGTTGATGTACCACATTGTTGTGGTATTGTCTGTCCTGACTTGAACTACCTTGTTCTGGACAGAAGCTGAAAAGGCCTGAGAGCTAAGAGGACAGCCCTGAGCTCCAGAAGGTTGATGTGGAGCAGAGATTCCTGAGGAGACCACACCCCTGAGTGGAAAGGTCGCCAAGTGAGCCCCCATCCTAGGAGGGAGGCATCTGTGGTAAGTGTGAGGGAGTGAGGAATGGGTAAGAAGGGGACCCTTGAGTTAGATTGCTCTGGTCCTGCCACCACTGAAGGGCCAGGATCAGAGATCTTGTCACTGGGACTAATTTGGTGAGGGGGTCCTTCTTTTGGAACCAAAAAGATCTCAGGTGGAATTGGATGTCTCTCATCTGGAATCTTGCTCCCTGCACGACAGCTGTGGACGCAGCCATGTGTCCTAGGAGTTGCAGAAAGTGCCTTGCTGGCCGAGAGACCCGCATGGTGAAGGAAGATGCCAGGGCAATGAGTCTGTCCACTCTCTCGGAGGGGAGATATGCCCTGGCAGACTTTGTGTTCAACTCTGCACCTATGAAAGTTAGTACCTGAACTGGTTCGAGAACTGACTTTGGAAGATTCAACAGGAATCCCAGAGAGGTGAGAAGCTGCTGGGTGACCAACAAGTGAGATTTTACGTGATCTGGAGACTGACCCAATGAGCCAGTCGTCCAGGTAGGGAAAACGCCACCCCTTGCCTTCTCAGATGAGCCACTACCACAGCCAGACATTTTGTGAAAACCCTTGGGGCAGAGGTAGCGAAGGGCATTGCTCTGAACTGATAGTGGCCAGAAGGTAGTTCGAACCTGAGGTACTTTCTGTGAGAAGGCCTGATCAAGAAATGAAAATAGCGTCCTTGAGGTCCAAGAAGCTAGCCAGTCTCCTGGTCTCAGGGAGGCAAAATCATTGCCAGAGTTAACATTTTGAACTTTGGTTTCAGAAGATGCTTGTTCAGGAACCTTAAATCTAAGATGGGCCGCCATTCTCCTGTCTTTTTGGGGCAAGGAAATACTTGAATAAAGACCCTTGCCCTGATGGCAAGGGAACCTCTCTACTGCTTTGCATCCCAGCAGAGAAGAAACCTCTGTTTCCAAAGCAAGGGCTTCCAAAGGATTCAAGAGGTGGGAAATGTCTGGCCCTCATCTTTGGGAACTGTTTGAAACTGAGGACCAGACCTTGGCTTACCACCTCCAGAACCCACTTGTCCGGGTTAGGGACAACCAGTTCTGGCTGAATAAGCCAACCTGCCCCCACCGGTACAGGAGATTCGCCCTGGGCACCCCATCAGGTGCCTGCTTGGCAGCTGTTTTGGCTGAGAAGAAGGGACGGTCTGCCTGAGCCCGTCTGCCCTGCCTCTGAAGACACCCCTCTGAACAAAGGCTGAAGAGGCTTGAGCTTGATAAAAGGCCTGTGGTAAGGCCTACCCCTTCCCCTGGGGCATGCCTTTGGGGGTATGCCTCTCTTAGCTTGGGCACTTTTGTAGGTAGTTCTGTATTCATCCATTTTTTTCATGTAATTTTCTGTCTGATCACCAAACAGAGAGTTACCTACTACAGGGAAATCCATAGCCTTTGCCTGAGTGTCTTGGGACAAATTAGTGCATCTGAGCCATGCCAACTTACGGAGAGCTACAGAAGTGGCCATGACCCTAGAAGAAACATCATTAACATCAACAGCAGTATGAAATTGAACTTTAGAGGCCTCAATGCCATCAGCAGCCACCTGTTCCAACTCACTAGCCAGCTGACCCTGGGCCTGCTTGGCTAACTGCAAAATAGTGTCCCATCTAGACTTCTGATATCTAGCCACATAAGCCATGTAATTAGCCTGCCTGAGTCCCAAAGAAGCTGCCATATTGCTTTTTGCCATGGTATCAATCTTCCTGGAATCTTTGTCAGGGGATGTAATGCCAAGGGAATATTAGCCTTGTCACAGGCTGCAGCTTGAACAACACCTACATGACTACACTGCTCAATGAGGAAGTCTGTATCTGGGCCTGATAAAGTATACCTTCTGTCCATTTTTTTTCTACAGGAGGGACAGAATGAGGATTTTTAAAATCTTTGTTGTTTGCTTCCTAAATGATTTATGCAAAGGAATAGACAACCTTCTAGACTCTGGAATATCCATCATTTCAACAAAATCAGGCTCCTCTTGCTCATCCACAGCCTCCTCTAAAGGGAGCTGGAGGTTTCTACCACCTTTTATAAAACACAAAATGAGAAGGGACTCAGACAACAGAGGGGAGACTCTAAGGGTCTGTCTGGAGAAATGTCCGGTTCAATGGGCACGTCCAGACCTTCCCAGTCACAAATGCACTGATCAAATTCCTCCTCCCTCCTGTGGTTCATAAACTCCTCAATAACATAATCTTGAACCCTGGACCTGGACGAGCCACCCCTCTGCCACTTGTGGAGGGCTCTCCAAGTCCCTGAGACAAAGACTGAACAATCTGTATGGCTTTTGCTATTTCTGCAACAGTTGGAGAAACTATCTTAGACTCCAAACCTGCTGATTTCTTTGTCTTTTTGCTGGTGCTGGTTCCTCTGAACCAGCCTCTCTCTGCCGAGTAGCAGCCCTGGTCAGAGGGCACTCCCTCTGGTCCAGTGGGTACTGGACCGGGCCTGGCCATCCGGGTCAGCGGACTTTTGTCTCTCGCCCTGAGCCGCCCATTCTCTTCTCCAGGGTGGCTGCAGGAAATTTTACATATCTGGCAGTCTGAAAGGAGGTGGTCAACCCCAGACAATAAACACAAGTGGTGTGTGGGTCAGCCTTGGCAAAGGCTTCCCCACAAACATCACAGTGTTGAAACCCGTGGGCCGGTTTTTCTTTGGGTTTCTCAGACATAGTGCCAGCCTAACCAAAACTTGCCCTTTTCTTCAGGCCGTGCCAGAGCAAGACACCCTTATCGGTTCCTAACCGTGTCACGGGTATTGAAAACCCGATTAAAACGAGGGTTTTTAGAACCGATAAGAACTGGTACCTCACGCCTAAAAATTCACCAAAATACTAAGAAACGATCGGTTCAGACTGAACCGATAATTATTCCACACAGACTAAATTTTCGTTTTACTTCGGTTGCAGATAGAGCTTAAGCTGAAACCTGCTGATTTGAGACTTTTGCGGTTTTCTGAACCGGCGAACCACCGAAAACCGCGTAGTGAACCGAGCTGAAGGAGCTGATCTCGGAGCGACTGTTTAGTGAAGCGGAGTAAAGAATCTGGCAGTTTGACTTCAAACTGCACAGATAGAGCTTTGAACAGCGCCCTCGCGCTGTGGAACTCCAGACTTCTCTGGAGTTAACCCTTTCCTCTCCGGGCAGTTCAGAGGCTGAGGCTGACTGTTATAGTCCTAATTACAGCAAGACTTCATGGTGTTTGAAGGGATGCATCCGTAGTGAGGGTCAAGGAATGAGATAGAGGGATGAAGGGAACCCCTAGTCTTAAATTGCTCTGATCCTGCCACCACTGAAGGGCCTGGATCAGGGTTCGAGTCACTGGGATCAACTTGGAGAGGGGATCTTTTCTCTGAGACCAAAAGGCTCTCAAGTGAAACTGAATGTCCTCATCTGAAATCTTGCTCCTTGCACTACAGCTGTGGAAGCAGCCATGTGCCCTAGGAGCTGTAAGAAGTGCCTTGCTGGTCGAGAGACCTGCAGAGTGAAGGAGGAGGCCAGGACCAGGTTCCTTACCCTCTTTAAGGTAGGAAGGCTCTGGCCTGCTTTGTGTCCAATTCTGCACCTATGAAGGTGAGTACCTGAACAGGTTCCAGAACTGACTTTGGAAGATTAAGCAAGAAGCCCAGAGAGGTGAGCAGCTGCTGGGTAACTTGCAGGTGTGATTTGACCTGTTCTGGAGACTGGCCTACAATGAGCCAGTCGTCTAGATAGGGAAAGACAGCAGTCCTTTGCCTTCTTAAATGAGCAACTGCTACTGCCAGACATTTTGTGAATACCCTTGGGGCAGAGGAGAGGCCGAAGGGCATTGCTCTGAACTGGTAATGACCGGAGGGCAGTTCAAATCTGAGGTACTTCCGGTGGGAGCTTCTGATTAGAACATGGAAATAGGCATCCTTGAGGTCCAGGGAAGCTAGCCAGACCCCTGGCCTTAGAGCAGGTAAACTCATTGCCAGAGTCACCATTTTGAACTTTGGTTTCAAAAGGTGCTTGTTCAGATATCTTAGGTCTAAAATGGGCCACCATTCTCCGGTCTTTTTTGGGGTAAGGAAGTACCTGGAGTACAGACTCTTGCCCTGGTGTAGGGGGAAACCCTTTCTACAGCTCTGAGAGCTAGGAGGGTTGAGACTTCTGTTTCTAAGGTAAAGGTCTCTAGAGGGTTTGCAGGTGGAAAAATCTGGTTCTCATCTTGGAAATGTTTTGAAACTGAGAACTCAGACCCTGGCTTACTACTTCCAGGACCCATTTGTCTGATGTTAGAGACTCCCAGTCCTGGACGAGTAAGCCAGCCTGCCCCTACAGGTAGTGGAGAATCGGCTCTGGGCACCCCATCAGGGTGCCTGTTTGGGAGGGGCTTTAGGCTGAGGGGTGGAGCAGACCTACTTGCACCCCTGGCCTGCCTCTGCCTCTGAAGAACCTCTGAGCATAAGCAGAAGAGGCCCTGTTTGGTAAAAAGGCCTGTGAAAGGGCTTCACTCTACCCCTGGGGTTGCTTCTGAGGAGTGGCTTGCCGCCTCCTTGGCTTGTGCACTCCTATGTTGTTCTGTATTCATCCATTTTCTTCATGTAATTCTCTGTCTGCTCCCCAAACAGAGAATTCCCACCACAGGAAAATCCATAGCCTTAGTCTGGGTATCCTGTGACAAGTTAGTACACCTGAGCCAAGCTAACTCCACAAAGGCCACAGATGTAGCCATGACTCTAGAGGATACATCATTAGAACCACAGCAGCATGGGACTGCACCTTGGAAGCCTCAACCATCAGTAGCCACCTGCTCCAGCTCCTGGCAAGCTGGCCAGGGGCCTGTTTGGCCAAAGCCATGACAGTGTCCCATCTAGATTTTTGGTATCTTGCCACATAAGCCATGTAATTTGCTTGTCTGAGTCCCAAGGACGCTGCCATGTATTGTTTTTAGCCATGGCATCAATCTTCCTGGAGTCCTTGTCAGGAGGATGTGAAGCCAGAGGAATGTTAGCTTTATCACAGGCTGCAGCCTGAACTACCCAACATGACTGCATTGCTGTGAAAGAAAGTCTGTATCAGGACCTGACAAAGTGTACCTCCTGTCCATCTTTTTGTCAACAGGAGGCACAGAATTAGGGGCTTTTAGAATTTTTATTGTTTGCTTCCTAAAAGACTTATGTAAGGGGATAGATAATCTCCTAGACTCTGGGATATCCATCATTTCCACAAAATCAGGTTCCTCTTGCTCATCCACAGCTTCCTCTAATGGGAGCTGGAGGTTTCAACAACCTTTTATAAAACAAAAATGAGAAGGGACTCAGAAAGCATAGGGGAGATTCTAAAGGTCTGTCTGGGGAGATGTCCGGTTCAATGGGCACATCCAGACTCTCAAAGTCACATTCACACTGTTCATAATCCTCCTCCCCCTCCTCTAGTTCATAAAAATCTCCAATATCATATTCTTGAACCAGTGGAACCAGCCGAACCGACCTTTTACCAGACAGTGGCGGTTCGGACGGAACCGGAGAAAGTGACTGTACAATTTCTATAGCTTTTGCTATTTCTGCAGCAGTTGGAGAAGGAATTTTGGACTCCATACCTGCTGATTTTTTAGTTTTCTTTGCTGGGACTGGCTCTCAGAGCCAGCTTTACGCTTGCCCGAGGAAGTCTCGCCTCTGGTCAGAGGGTATTCCTCCGTTCGGTTGGCACCGAACCGGCTGGCCATCCGGTCAGCGGACTTTTGGCCTCCTCGTTCCCCGAGCCTGCCCACCTCTTATCCAGGATGGCTGCAGGGAAATTTTTACAAATCTGGCAGTCTGAATTGAGGTGGTCAAACCCCAGACAATAAACACATGTAGTGTGTGGGTCAGCCTTGGCAAAGGTTTCCCCACAGACACTACAGTGTTGAAACCCAGTGGGCCCGGTTTTTCTTTTGGGTTTCTCAGACATGATGCCAGCCTAACCAACAAACTTGTCCTTTTAACGGCAGTGCCAGGCAAGACACCCTTATCGGTTCCCAACCGTGTCACGGGTCGTGGAAAAAAACGTAATGAACCGGTTTTTAGAACCCATAAGAACTGGAACCGCACTCTAAAAGCTTTAAATGCTTATACTTTAAAGTTTTAATTAATCCTGATCGGTTCGAATCGAACCGATAAACATTTACAAGTTCCACACAGAAATAAAACCTGTCTATTACTTACAATACCACAGACAGAGCTTGAACCGATCGGGTTTGTGGTTAAAATAATAATACCGCGTTGAATTTAACCGAGAAAATACTGTTTAAACCGAGAAATGAACCGAGCAGTGGGAGAAATTCGGAGCGACTGTTCAGTGAGGCGTGAGAAAAGAATCTGACAGTTTCAGTTTGAAATTATCCAGACAGAGCTTTTCTAACGAGTCAGGCTCTAAACTCCATTCTTAGAATGGTAGTTAACTCTTTCACCTCCGGAGCAGTTCTAATGGTGGGACAAACTGCAATTGTCATAATATAGCAAGACTTCATGTTGTTTGAACAGGAAGTTGTTATCCTCTGTACAGACAGTTGGTGAGACCCCATCTGAGTACTGTGCAGTTCTGGAGACCCCATCTCCAAAAGACATAGACAGAGGAGGCTCTCCAGAGGAGGGCAACTAAATGGTGCAGGGTCTGCACCAGAAGACATACTGAATAAAGACTAAAGGAGCTTAATATGTATAGTCTTGAGGAAAGAAGGAGAGAGAGGAGATGATAGAAACTTTCAAGTACCTCAAGGGAATTAAAGTCCAAGAGGGTAGCATCTTCCAGAAAAAAAGATGTGCAAGAACAAGGGGGCACATTTTGAAGATAGAGGGGGGACGGCTCAGGGGTAATGTGAGGAAGTATTTTTTCACTGAGAGGGTTGTGGATGCATGGAACAGCCTCCCTGAGGAGGTCGTGGAGTCAAGAACAGTGGGGGACTTCAAGAATGCATGGGACAGGTATAAGGCAGTCCTTGGGGCGGGTAAGAGGAAGTAAGCTGTTGGTTAACTAGGATCTGCAGCTTATCTGTTAGGTAGGAAAATGGGCAGACTAGGTGGGCCAAGCGGTCCTTATTTGCCGTCAAATTCTATGTTTCTATGTTTCATCGAGTCTTTTACCTGTTTTTAGTTTTATGAATAAATTTTTTTTTCTTTTGATCTGGGTCATAATGGATTTATTTAGCCAAATTGGGATTCTGCCTTTTTTGTTGGCACGTTTCCTTTCTAGTGCAAAAATCACATCCTTTAGTTTTAACCAGGCCTCATTTACTGTGAGGCCAAAGAAAAGTTGTGACCATTTACCACTATTTAATTTATCTGTAATCACTCCAAAGTTAGCATTATCATAGTTTCTAAAGGCAGTTTTTTTTTTTTATTAATCTATGGTGTACGCCCCTTAATTCAAACGTAATGGAGTGATGGTCGCTATTGCCTAAGGGATCAGCTGTTACAATATTGGTGAGTTTGTGACTTATGTTGGAGATGAGGAGATCAAGAATGTTCCCTCCTCTGGTGGGAAAATTTACTAGTTATGTTAGACCATTCTCAGTTAACATGTTCAAAAAATCAACGTCTTATATTTTATTGCTAGAATGAGTGGACCAGTTTATATGGGTCATGTTAAAGTCGCCCATGATTACCACATCTTTATAATCAGAGAATGTATCAATGTCCCTAAGAAAAGCCTCCCTATAACTATGATCGGAAGAACGGGATTATAACAATTTCCCACATTAATTTGGGGGTGACCTTGGATCTGAATAGACACCCATATAGATTCTACATTTGATGTCGACTGAAATTCATAAGATGTAATGTCTTCTCTAACATAAAGTGCCACTCCCCCACCTTTTTTATTATTTCTGTTTTTATGATAAAGTTTGTAACCTGGAATTTGCTGATTCCAAACAGAATTTCAGTTCCACCAGGTTTCAGTTATCCCTAGTATATCTAAATTTAATAATTTACTTTTAGCCTCTAGTTCTGCTAATTTAGTGATATTCAGCAATCTAGCGTTTAGAGACAAGAATCTGTAACCCTTAAGGGACTGGTTTACCCGATGATTAAGAGATAGGGGAGATACCCCTTTCTCCCCCTTCCGCGTTAGTTTAAATGGTTTATTATCCTCAGAAAAGATTTCCCCAACATGGTGCTACCCAGTCTACTTGGCTCAGTTTAGTTTTCCTATTCATTTGATCAAATGAATAAAAGTTTTACTACTACTGCTAGTGCAGCATCCATAAATTCCAGAAAGTTAGCATGACAATGTAATGCAATCCTTGCCTGGTAACCATAAACACTAGAATCCTAGTATGGTAACCACAAATCCTATAATCTTAAAAGGAAGTTCCGTGACGATGGAGGAGCTACTCCTTACAACTCCTCCTCCGCGGTCTTGTCCGACGGCAAGAGAGCCCCCGAGTTATATCCTCCCTCTCCCCAATCCCTATTTTGTCTCTGCATGAGACAGTTACAATCGGCCATGGGCTTCAATACAGAGGAACAAGATCTCGATCGACTGGCCACTTATTTAAGGCTTCCGGATGCTCCACTGTGGGTATCCCACCCTTAATGGAACCTTTGGAAGATGCCACCATAGCCACCTGGCATTGACCCAATTTGATACCCACCGTGCCTAGGAAGGCAGACAATTCGCCAAGCAAGACACCCTTATCGGTTCCCAACCGTGTCACGGGTCGTGGAAAAAACCGTAACGAAATCCGTTTTTTTTAGAACTGATAAGAACCGGGAACCGCACTCTAAATGTAATTTAATAAGTTTTAACAACAACCTGATCGGTTCAAACCGAACCGATAACAACGTTTGCAAGTTCCACACAGAGAAAAGTAAAACCTGTCTATTACTTACGATACCACAGACAAAGCTTGAACCGACCGGTTGCGGTTAAAATATATACTTGCGGTTTAGAAAACCGAGAAATAACACTTTTTTAACCGACAAATGAACCAAGCAGTAGGAGGAATCTCCGGGCGACTGTTCAGTGAGCCGGAGTACAGAATCTGACAGTTTCAGTTTGAAGATCAACAGACAGAGTTTTTTCAACCGAGCTCGCGCTCAAGATTCCATGCCTGGCATGGAAGTTAACTCTTTCACCTCCGGAGCAGTTCTAAGGCTGGGACAAACTGCATATGTCATAATATAGCAAGACTTCATGTTGTTTGAAATTATACCAGACTCCAGCAAGGACGACTTTCTTCACCGATCAGGCTCGAGTGGATTCAGTGGTCATCAACACCGCCCACAGCCGCACCAAGAGGCCAAAACACCTCAGTTCCTTACTCCTGGATAAGGAGTCACAGAAGCTGGACCACACTGGCAAGAGAACCTTTGCCTCTGCCACACTGACCATCAGGGTGTTAAAATTACACTGCCCATATGGTTCAGTAACAAAATCAACTCTGGGACCAAACCCTTGAATCTGCCCGGGCCCTCCCAGAGGATCCCCTAAAACAGCAGTTGCTGCAGTCTCTTAAAGCTGGGTCCAACGTCAGCACTCACTTCCTTAGGGCTGCCTATGATGGTGCTGATGCCTTAGCGAGGGCTGCCGCAGTAGGCATTTGTCTTCGTGGACACTCTTGGTTGAGGGTGTCGGGCTTTGCTCAGGATGTTCAATTCTCCATCCTGAATGCCCCTTTTAGAGGCTGTAAGTTGTTTGGCACAAATGTGCAGGACATACTGTCTTAACTGCAAGCCTCAGACCGCACCCTACATTCGGTCCATTCCACGTACCACATCAACCAGCCAAAAAGTGGTCCGTGAGTTTCCTTTTGTCAATCTATGCATAGACCCAAGCCCTCCTGCAAACCTCAGGATAAATGCCTAGCTACCCCTGTCATGTCTACTCCCTCTTCTTCTACAGGAACCCCCGGGAGTGCAGCTCCAGCTGCTCCTGCTAGTTCAGCCTGACTACTTGCCCCCCCATAAGGCAGGAGGTGGTGGTAGGGGGTTGCTTCTCCCCACACTTGGATAAGTGGAGGGAAATCACCAGAGATGCCTGGGTACTGCAGATCATAGAAAGCGCCCACCCTCTGGAACTTCTGAAGTGGACTCCAGAAAAAAAATGAAAACCAGTTCTGTCCTCTTACCCTCCAGATCACATTCCAGTGCTTTGGGAGGAAATTCGCTCCTTGTTACAAAAAAGGGCCACAGAACCCATCCCAGAGAATCAAAAGGGCAAAGGCTTCTATTCTCATTTCTTCCTGGTGCCCAAAAGCACAGATCATCTCTGCCCCATTCTGGATCTCTGGGAACTAAATCTGTTCATCCGTTAAAAAAAATTCCAGATGGTGACACTTCAGGGTCTGCTGCCCCTTCTGCACCTAGGAGACTGGATTTGCTCCCTCGACATGAAGGATGTCTACCTGCACATCCAGATACATGCCTCCTACAGACAGTACCTAAGGTTTCATTTCCAGGGCGGCACACTTCCAGTTTCGGGCCTTGCCTTTCGGCTTGTATTTGGCCCCTTGAGTGTTTACCAAATACCTGGCAGCTGCCTTCACGAGGCAGGGACTTTTCCCACCTGGACGACTGGCTCCTCAAAGCCCAGTCTAGGGAGTTACTATTACAGACTCTGGAACAGACCTCCTGTCTATTCCAGGATCTGGGCATTACAGTCAACCTGTCCAAATCAGTTCTGACCCCATCAGTGCCTTCAGTATATACAGGCAGTCCTGGATTCCTCATAAGGCATAGCCTTCCTGCCCCAGGACCGGGCAGATCACATTATAGCCCAAGCCGTTCTGCTCTACAGCAGCTGCTACGTCTCAGCCAGAACCTTCTTCCAACTTCTGAGTCCGATGACTGCAGCCATAGTTACAGTGCGCCTAGCCAGATTGCACAGGAGGATTCCTCAATGGACGCTGAGGGTCCAGTGGGGACCAGCGTACAGACGACCCTGAAATAGCTGGTCCTGGTCTCCTCTCCAATGAGGAGAGTTCTACTTTGGTGGATGGAACCCAGCAACCTGTTAAAGAGGGGTTCCTTCCCTCATTCCTTCCCCTCAGCAAATATTCACAACAGATGCTTTGGGGTTGGGTTTGGGGGATGCATCTAGGGCCCCACCAACCACAAGAGACCTGATCCCATCTGGAATCCTCTCTCCACATCAATGTCCTGGAGATGGGGTCCATTCTTTACGCCCTGCAGGCCTTTCAGATTCAGCTAATCCCGGGTCTTCTGCTAGTGTAGATGGAAAACATCAGTAGTCCACTACATCAACAAACAGGGTGGCACTCACTCGTACTCTCTCTGCCAAGAAGCAATGAGAGTCTGGTACTGGGCTCTGGATCACGGTCTAGAACGGTCGGCTGTCCATGTTCCAGGCATCCAAAACATCCTGGCGGACACCTTAAGTCTGTCGCAATCAAAGGCGCACAAGTGGGAGTTGCTGATCTCAGTAGCAGACCACCTGTTCAACAGGTGGGGTGTCCAGAGCTGGACCTTTTTGTGTCCCCACTCAACGCAAAACTGCCATATTTTTGCTCGCTCAATCCAGGGCCTGGAGTCTTCTGGCAAGATGCATTGTCCCTCTCTTGGAAAGGGAGGTTTCTGTACGCATTTCCTCCCTTCCTCTGCTTCAGAGGGTTCTGATCAAGCTCCAGGTGGAAGGTGCCATGATGATACTCATAACCCCTGTGACAGAAAAAGGGACCAGAACCATGAATTCGTTTAAGTTATTCTTTTTGAATATGCATCTTCTTCAGACAAGATGGTTGCCAGATCACATGAGCAAGTATATATGGAAAAGTTAAAGTACAGGTCTGATGGTTCTCATGAGAAAGCTAACAGAAAAAGCCAGGCAGGAGGCAGTAAAGCAATAAACCTACAAACTCAGTGGAGTATGTTTCCGGGAGATATTCCCATGTTAAACAAAAGGAACCAGGTGGACATCATTATGGTAGCACGGAGGCGCTTAAGGGTGGGGGAACACATGTGCACACACACTTTCAAAGAGGGCTGGGCAACATGGGCCTGTCACTCAGAGTGAGTAGGACCCTTCCCACTTGGAGCACAGACTAGCTGAGGTAAGATAGCACAGTAAGGGAAAAGTGCTTCTTTAGCTAGGGCAGGTGAAGGATTTGTAGGGGAGGATAGCTTAGTCTTCTGCTGTATAATACCTATCTGTTTAATGTGATTTTATTTTCTGCTTCTTAGTAAATGTGCAGCCCTTTTGTTTCCTGTAAATACATCCTGTTGTAAATACTTATAGTATTTTAGTAAACAGTCTATTTTTTATAGAATCAGTGACTGCTTGTGTGTTACTTAAAAGGGTAATTCTATTTCTGCTGGACTCTGTTGCAGTCCGTCTCCAAGAAAGCACTCTACCCACACTTATTGTGTTGACCTTCCTGACCTTGTGCAAAGGGGGAAGTCAGAAACAGGTCCTGGGTCCTGTTGGTAAAAAACCCAGGTGGTGGCAGTGAACTGGAAGTCCTTAGTGAGGGATTTGCATCACAACTGGTGGCAGAGTGGTGGGATCCTTGTGGCAACTAGTTCCACGCCAGTTTAGAGCAGCGGACAGTGTGCTTTCCTGTGAAGCGGGAACTCAGAGAGAGAGAAAGCACACTGGTGCTGGAGTGCTACCAGAAATACACCTTTTAACAGTCACGAAACAGGATTTCAAAAGGTTGCATTTTTTACTACTGTTTTATTTATCTCTAGACAGTTTCGTGCAGCGTAGCTAGAGAAGATGAGCTCCTCAAGCTATGTAAAATTTCATGTACAGCAGCTTTGTGAGCTGTGCGCAGGAAGGGGGATTGCCTATAAGGGCATGACAAAGAATGCACTCATGGAAGCCCTGGTGGCACAGGACCAGCTGCAGGAGGAGCAGACAGTCTCAGACAAGCAGGGCACAATACCTGATCAGCAGGCAGGCAGTCACGGAGGAAAGTGACTCAGGTAGCGAGACTGAGGTCACAGTGGCTGAGCAACGGGAGCACCTTGTGGCACAAGCTGGGGGAGCTGTGCAGCTCACTCAGCCTCGGCTAGAGATCCTGTAGGAAGAGCTTGCTCTGACGGAGGCTGAAAGGGAGAGAGCAAGGCTGGAGGTTAAGGACAGAGAGAGGGCCCGACAGCATGAAATCCGGATGCTGGAGGACAGAGCAAGGCTGGAGGCAGAGGAAAAGGAGAGGATTCGCCAGCACAAGATCCTGATGCGAGAGGAAAGAGAAGAAATGAGCAGAGCGTAAGAAAGAATGACAGCATGAGATCGAATTGGAGAAACTGTGCCAGCAAACAGCACAACAAACCGTAAGTAATGGCAAAGGTGGTTCAAGCCACGAAGCACTGATTAATTCTAAAATGTTTCCACAATACCAAGAGGGAGATGATCTGTATTTGTTTCTAAAATCATTTGAAAGGGTCTGTGGGCAATTTAAATTAGATAAGGTGCTGTAGATGAACCAACTGACCCCATTACTTACTGGTCAGGCTTTGCACGCATTTGCTTGAATAGATGACAATGATTGCATGGACTATGATAAAGTTAAAAGAATGTTATTAAAATGTTTTTACTTGACTCCTGAGGCTTACAGACGGATATTTAGAGAGTTAAGAAAAGGCCCAGGAAACAGCTATGTAGAACTGCATGTCCGAATATGTGCTTATTTAGACCACTGGGTGGAGGGGGCTAAGGCAAGGACTGTAGAGCAGGTTAAAGATGTAATTGTAAGGGAACAGTTTCTCAAAATTGTACCCGATGACCTGCATGTATGGCTGCCAGACCGGGCATGCAACTCCACAATGGAGGCAGCAGAAAGTGCTGATTTGTATGTGGCCAGCAGACCTCATTCGCAATGCAAGAACTACGGGGGTAGAGCAGTACCTGGTTTTAAGGAGACCTAGAGAGAGGAGACTAAACGAAACCAGACTGCACCCAAGCCCAAAATAGAACCAATTGGTTCAAAGGGAAACAAGGAGCTGGGGGCAAAGGCATGCTGGATGTGTCAGAAAGTGGGGCATCTATCCTACAACTGCCCTAAAAATAGCAGTAAAGTGCAAAAGCCTGGGGGAGGGGGTGACCAAGACAGTACTCTGCAGTTGGTAAACTGTGCACACACTGTAGTACCACCAAACTCCACCAAGCATATGCACCCTATTCTAGTCAATGGAACAGTAACACAGGGATTCAGGGACACTGGTGCCTCCATCTCCATAGTAAGGCAGGAGCCGATCCAGGCGGAGCAGATTCTGCCAGGGTAGTTCTCCAAGATTCGGGGAGTCACGGGTCCAGTGGTCCAAGTGCCAATGGCTTAGGTCTTCCTGAGCTGGGAGGGTGGCCATGAGGTACAGGAGGCAGGAGTGGTACCTGATCTCCCCTGTGGACGTGATCATGGGGAACGATTTTGACCACAGGGAAAACCTAGTATGTGTTACACCCGCAGCCAGGCAAAAGGGCAAGCTTCTGAGGGAGAGGAGGGGGCGACAGCCCGTGCAGACCAATCCCTCAGCAGCTGAAGAAATGGCTAGTATGGGTGAAGGGCTAGCTAGGAGCAGCAGCCCTGAGCCCCAGCTGCAAACAGAGGAGGTTGCCACCAGGATCAGCTTTCAGTCTGAAAGGGAATTAGGGAAGGTCAGACGTGAGGAGCTGGGCAGGGCACAGTGAGCTGATCCTACCCTCCAAAAACAGAGAGATAGCAGATAGTGCTGAGGCCTCTCAAGAGAGTAAAAAGTCAGTTTATTGGGAAAATGGGCTGTTGTACAGAGTGTACACCAAAGAGGAGGCTAGAAGGAGAGGTACTCCAGCAGCTGGTAGTCTCCCGAGACTACTGAAAGCAGTTTCTGGCACTGGCCCATAACATTCCTCTTTCAGGCCGACTGGGTATTACCCGCACAAAAAAGCGGCTTGCCAACAACTCCTTTTGGCCAAGCCTGTACACAGATGTGGCAAACTAGTGTCGGACTTGTCCACAGTGCCAAAGGGTTGGGAAGGTTGGGGACAAAGCTAAAGCAGCTTCGGTGCCCCTGCCTATTATCGATGAACCCTTCAAGAGGGTAGCCGTGGACATAGTGGGGCCCCTAAGTACCCCAAGTCGCACAGGCAAATGATACATACTGGTTGTGGTGGATTATGCAACCAGGTACCCTGAAGTAGTGGCAATGTCCTTCACTCAGGCAGAAAAGGTAGCCGATGAGCTCCTGGGAATCTTTAGTCAAGTGGGATTTCCCCAGGAGATTTTGTCAGATCAGGGGACGAATTTCATCTCATCCTTAATGACCAGTTTGTGGGAGAAGTGCAGGGTGAAACAGCTCTGAGCTTCACCCTATCACCCCAAGACAAATGGCATGGTTGAGCGGGTTCAACGGGACCCTTAAAACTATGCTCAGGGCATTTGTAGACTAGCACAAAAGGGAGTGGGGCAAATATTTGCCCCATCTTCTCTTTGCATACAGGGAAGTTCCACAGGAGTCCACAGGGTTTTCACCCTTCAAGCTCCTGCTTGGTCACAGGGTGAAGGGCCCCTAGATTTAGTCAGGGATGAATGGAAAGGCAACCGTGCCACCCAAGGGGAGTCTGTTGTGGAGTATGTCCTACATTTCAGGGCCAGGCTTACGGAGCTCATAGCTGAGGGGAGATATTCCCATGTTGAGCAAAAGGAACCAGGTAGACATCATTATGGTAGCAAGGAGATGCTGAAGCGTGGGGGGGGACACACATGCACACACACTTTCAGAGAGGGCTGGGCAACATGGGCCCGTCACTCAGAGTGAGTAGTACCCTTCCCACTTGGAGCAAGGCAATATATTGAGGGGCTTATATCCAGGTCACTCTCTTGGCCTGAAACACCTAAAGACCAGAGCCCCCCGCCATTACAAAGACTAGCTGAGGTAAGATAGCACAGTGAGGGAAAAGTGCTTCTTTAGCTAGGGCAGGTGAAGGATTTGTAGGGGAGGATAGCTTAGACTTCTGCTGTACAATAACTATCTGTTTAATGTGATTTTAGTAAACAGTCTATTTTTATAGAATCAGTGACTGCTTGTGTGTTATTTAAAAGGGTATTCTATTTCTGCTGGACTCTGTTGCAGTCCATCTCCGAAAAAGCACTCTACCCACACTTATTGTGTTGACCTTCCTGACCTCATGCAAAGGGGGAAGTCAGAAACAGGTCCTGGGCCCTGTTGGTTAAAAACCCAGGTGGTGGCAGTGTACTGGAAGTCCCTAGTGAGGGATTTGCGTCACAGCCCCCTTCTGGCCTCGTCAGACCTGATTCCCTTTACTGTAACAGCTGACAGTGGAACCTCTAGTTCCTCTTCCTCTGTGCACCAGCTTGCTCCCCCAGAACTGGGGCACCCTGGTCCATTTGGACCTCAAATCCCTGCATCTTCACACCTGGCTCCTGAGGACACAGCCACGGCTCAGTTTGGAGTGTCAATCAAGGTGGCTGATGTCCTGGTGGCGCCTAGAAAGCCTTCCACTAGGGCCATTTATTCTACGAACTGGAAGCATTTGTGCGGTGGGCTGCTTTACGTCAGCTGGACCCCTTCACTTGTCCAGTGAAGCAGATTCTGGAGTACTTACTGTCCCTTTCCGACTCCAGTCTGAAGTACTCCTTCTTTAAGGTGCACATGAGGATTCCTCAATGGACACTGAGGGTCCAGTGGGATCAGCGTACTGATGACCCTGAAGCTGGTCCTGGTCGCCTCGCCAATGAAGAGAGTTCTACTTTGGTGGATGGAACCCAGCAACCTGTTAAAGAGGGGTTCATTCCCTCAGTATAGCGCAGTGTGTTAAGGCTCTGAGCTGCAGATCTCGAGACCTGGGTTTGAATCCCACAGCCACCTAGGTGCATACTGTGTGATCCTGAGCAAGTCACTTAACTTCCTTGTGCTCCCACGTCACATCCGGAAACAAGCTTCGGCTTAGTGTGCTACTCCTGGTTAAACAATGTTCTCTTATGGTGCACATGTCTGCCATCTCTGCCTTCTATGTGCCTACTGATGGCCGTATGGTGGCACAACTGGGGGTGTCCCATACACTTCTGAGGGGCATTCTTCACCCGATGCCTCCTATCTGCAATCCAGTCTCACCTTGGGAGTTGAATTGTGTGTTGGGAAAACTTACTTTGGCTCCTTTCGAGCTGGCCGCCACATGCGGAGCTATGCTCTCTGTCCTGGAAAGCATTTTTTATAGTTGCTATTACTTCTGCTCAGAGAATTTCAGAGCTACACATGCTCATGTGCGAGCAGCCTTATTGGGTTTTGCAGAAAGACAGGGTGTCTTTGCATACTAACCCTAAGTTCCTTCCTAAAGTGGTGTCCAAGTTTACTTTAAATCAATCCATCCACCTCCCTGTTCATTATCCAGAGCATGCCAATCCGAGGGAAGTATTGCTTCGTAGATGTACATAGAATCTTACATTACTATACACATTGTACGAAGGACCACAGGAAGTCCTCTCAGTTGTATTGTTTCTTTTGCCCCTGGGAAAGAGGGCATCACCATTTCTAAACAGTGTTTGTCCAAATGGTTGGCCAACTGTATTACTTATTGCTACAGGAAGTATGGCAAGGATTTTCCTGGCATTGTTCGTGGCCATTCCAACAGAGGCATGATCACTTCTGTTGCCTGTTTCAGGAATGTGTCAGCTGCAGAGATCTGTGTTGCTGCTACTTGGAATACTGTCCACACCTTTACCAAGCACTACAGTCTGGACATTGCCTCTAGGCATAGGGCCAACTTTGGCCTAACTGTCCTGCAGGGTCTACTTTCTTAGGCTCCAGGTTTCCTCCACCCAGACTGTGTTGTCTACTAACGGAACTCCTTGGGACTTGTTCCATAGGTGTGGCCTGCTTCAAGAGATACCCCCAAAGTCAGATAGTACAGTTACATAAGGACTTCCCATAACAGTAGATCTGAAAGGGGATCTCTTGCAGCAGGTCATGCCATGCCTCCCTCCTTCCCCCTAGACCTGGGAGGTCTTCCTGTGTCTGTACCTCTTTCTTTGTTATTTTCTTTTGGCAGGAACCTTCGGTTCCTCCTCTGTTCCCTCTGCTGGAACTGGATGGCTCATGGTCATTGGCGGGAGACCTGTGGAGGGCGTGGGGCCGCCCACTCATAGTATAAGTCGATACTGGTGAATGATGTCGGAGTGGGTGACCCCCTAGTAGACTGTTAGCTAGAAAAAAAGTTTCCATGTGGTCCTAGTGCCTGGCATCTATAGTTCCCTAGGTGTGGCATGCTGCAAGAGATACACCCCCCCCCCAAAAAAAAAGTCAGATCCTGCATTTCCAGGCAAATTCATGCCAACTAATGGACGATGTAACTTTCTGTTCTGGAATTGCACTTCCCATTTGCCTAAGATCTATGTAGTGGACGCAGGGACAATTTCCATTAAGCCCCTATAGAAATTCTCAACCAAATGTCCCCAGTGCTCTCTCTCTCTTTTTACTCATTAAAAAATCTAGGCAGTAGAAGTAAGGGGGTGGGAGGCACAGAGTTAGTATGCAAACACTAAGATTCTCGGAGGTCCTCCCAGTGTGGGGCAGAAGGGGGGAACACGAACAGGATCAAGAAAGAGGAGACTGAAACATTCAATGCATGGCTGGTGTCAGGAGAAAGGGTACCATGTCATAGCCAACTGGGGAAACTTCTGGGAGAGAACGCTTTTTAGGAACGACGGCCTTACCCAACTAGGGAGGTGTGTGCACATTGGGCCAGAAGTTCAACCCTGCGCATCGGCTAAAATGCGGGGTGGGGGGCCCAGTCTGGCATTAGAGGTCATACTAAAAATGCTAGCACAAGGCCTATTGTGTCTGTTCGATAGTCAGCACCTATACTTGGTGCTGATTTTGTGTCTCCGGTTTCTCTGTCAAGATTCTTCTCAAGATTCTCCCTTGCACCAGACTTTGTCAGCTTCACCTCCCTCCTCTATACCTGTCCCAGCCTCTCAAACCCCTCCACAGTCCCGCCACCAGTCCCTTGGGCAGTGCATTCCATGGTTCCACCACCATCTCCGTGAAGTAACACCTCCTCCTCTCCCCCCTGAGCCTCCCGCCTCCAGCTTCCACCCATACCCTCTAGTTGCCCCCCCTTTCCTTTGGAACACCTCGACTGAGCCTCCCTTATTGATCCCCTTCATATACTTCAAGACCTCTATCATGTACCCCCGTCTCTCCTCTCCTCCAGGGTGTACATGCTGAGCTCCTCGAGCCTCTCCCTGTAGGTCCTTTCCCGCAGGCCCCAGATCATTCTGGTTGCCCTCCTTTGTACCCTCTCCAGGAGTGTAATGTCCCTCTCTAAGTGCTGTCTCCAAAACTGTACACAGTACTCGAGAAGCGGCCCAACCAAGCAGTTATACAGAGGAAGGATCACTTCCTCCCTTCTAGAGATAATCCCCCTAGCGATGCAACCCAGCATCCTATTTGCTTTTGCCACAGCCCTCCTACAGTTCTCCGAGTTGTTCATTCTGACATCCACCCCAACCCCCAGGTCCTTCTCACCTTCTGTGACTTGTAGTGTGCCCCCGTATACCCTCAGCCCGGATTTCTGGCCCCCCAGGTGCTAAACCCTGCACTTCCCCGCATTGAACCTCAGTTTCCACTTTCTCGACCACCTATCCAGAGTCTCCAGATCCTCCTGCAGGGCCATTCTCCCCTCCATCCCATCCACCACCGCACCCAGCTTCGAGTCATCCGCAAAGAGACTCATTTCACTCCTGATACCCTTCCTTATGTCAGAGACATACGCGTTAAACAGGAGGGGGCCCAGTACTGATCCCTGGGGAACACCACTAATGACCCTCCTTGGGGAAGAGACTAGCCCCTCAACCACTACCCTCTATGTATGCTTCGATAGCCAATTTCCTAGCCATCTGATCATCTGTGCCCCCACCCCCATTTCCCCCAGCTTAACCAGCAGACCACAATGGGGTACCGAATCAAACGCCTTGCTGAAGTCCAGAAAGAGGACATCCACCGGCCTACCCTGGTCCAGAGCACTCGTCACCCAGTCATAGAACTCCACAAGGTTGGTCTGACACAATCTTCCTGGGATGAATCCATGCTGTCTATCATCCAGGTACCCCGTTTTCCCAAGTAACCCCCTAGCCTTTCCTTGACAATACCCTACATCACCTTGCACACCACTGAGGTCAGGCTAACGAGCCTGTAGCTCCCTGCCTCCTCTCTTGATCCTCCCTTGTGGATAGGCACAATATGGGCCCACCCTCCAGTCATGTGGTACCCACTCCGTCCTCAGAGAGAGAAGTTAAAAAGCTCTGCCAGGGGGATGCCAAGACATCCGCCAGTTCCCTCAGTACTCTGGGATGCATTTCATCTGGCCCTGGTGCTTTCTCCATCCGAAGGGACCTGAGGGCTTCCTTCACTCTCTCCAGTGAGATTTCAACCTCCACATCCCCCCCCCAACATACTGTCATCCCTCCACCTGATGGTGCTGGTCCTTCCCTCTCCCAGACACGCCAGGGTTCTCCATCTCTAAGGGTCCCACCCTCCCCGTGGTCATCCCCACTCCCTGGACAGGTGTTGCCCCCGGTAAAAACTGAGGCAAAGTACTCATTTAGTACTTCGGTCTGTTCCCCCGGGTCCTGTACCCATCCTTCCCCGACCTAATCCTACAGATCTGCCCCTTCGCTTTCCTTTTCTACCCCAATGTATCTAAATAACCCCTCGTCTCCCCTACTGATTTCCCTGGCCAAGATCTGCTGCTTCCTTGCCTTAGCCGCTCTCACCACCTTGGTGACCCTCCCAGCCATCCACTTATACTCCACCTGATCCCTTTCACTCCTTGAGCGCTTATAGGCCACCTTCTTATCCCTCACTGCCTCCTGGACCACCAACAGGGTTTTCTGGCTTTATCAGATTTACATCTCTCTCTCCCTCTCTTGCACAGGACCTGGTAGCCTCCTGTACTCCCCTCCTAATGATCTCCCACTTGCTGTCAGCATCCATGTCTGACCTTATCCTGTCCAAATGATCCTTAAGGATCCTTTCCATCTCCCTGAAATCTGTACCCCTGAAGTCAATTACCACCGTCTTTGTGTGGCTTACCTCCCACCCTAGGTCCAGGAAAAAACAGACTGTGGTGTGGTCACTCCCTGCCAAAGGTTCCCTCACTTCCAGGCCCCCAATCTGGTCACTGTCAGCCAGGACTACGTCCAGTGTCCTGGCCTCCCTATTCGGTTCCCCCACCTGCTGGGTTGGGAACACGTCCCGGAAGGCATCCAGCAACCTCTGCTTCTTGGCCACTGGGGACGCCATAGTCCCCCAGTCCATTCCTGGCATGTTTTGGTCCCCCATCACCACTCCCCCTCCCCCTTACCCAATCTACACTGACCCACAACATTTGCCACCAAACTCTCTTCCAGGGCCTCCGCCAATGCTGGTGGTCTGTATAGCACCCCATCTTTACTCTTACCCCCCTACATTTGCAGAGTGACCCAAATTGCCTCCACACTACCCTCCGCCTCCTCCACCCCTCCTATACCGATGCCGTTTTTGACCATCGGTGCTACCCCCAACCCCTGTCCTTCTTGAACATAGTGAAGCCCTCCAGGTTTAGGTCCCAATCGTGCCCCTGGGTGGCCCAGGTCTCTGTGACAGCTGCCACATCCACAGCCCCCTCCACTAGCATTGCCTGGAGCTCAGGCATCTTATTTCCTAAGCTCCTGGCATTTATCAGGACCACCCTCCACCCCTTTCCCCTCCTCCCGTTTCCTGCCCATGTGCTTCTGTTTGGCCGTGTACTCCCCCTCCCCTGCCCTGTATCTGTTGGCATTTTTCCATGGTCCTGCAGCCCTTTAGGAGAGTGGAGACTTAGACCCTCCTTTATAGCACCCCCTGCAACAGTCCCTACTTTGATCCCTCCCCCCTTCATAATTTTAAACCCCACCTTTCACCGAGAACCCTGCTAGTTTCAGCTTCAGAATTTCCCGCCCCTCCAAACTGAGGTGGAGCCTGTCCCTAGCGTACAAACCCTTATCCTCCCAGGCTGTCCCCAATCCCCAACAAGGCCATACCCCTTAGCCTCACATCACTCCCTGAGCCACTGATTTATCACCCTAATTTTCTGCTTGTTCTTCCCACTAGCCCTCAGCATTGGCAGGATTTCTGAGAAGACGACAGAGCATCGTATGGACTGGCAAACCCTGGCTAGCTCCCTAAACCTGGCCTATATCTCTAATTTACTATTCCCATTTATGTCATTTGTACCCAGGTGCACCAGTATGTCCGGGAACCCCCACATTCCCTTGCCAGTGAATATGGCTCGTGCTTGGCCTTGTGTACTGTCAGGCCAGGGTGACATTTGTTTTTTACTGGGCAGGATCTACCTTCCCCCGCCCCTCCCACTGGATACCTCTGATCATGGAATCCCCCAACAGTAGCACTCTAAACCCCCTTTCCTGCATGCTCAACTTGCCGAATTCCCCTTCTTCCATGCACATCCTGGCCCCTCCTTCTGGCCTCCCCTACCAGCCGGCTCCTCACACCTGCCACAATCCGGGTGTCAAAAGTAGTCCTCTCCCTATCATCACTGATTACCCCCTGGGTCCTGGGAACTCCCCCCACCCCAGCATCCTTATTTGTGTTGTTATCCCCCTACCCCGCTCCTGACTGAGCCATCAGCCCATCTGTTGGCCTAGCCTGGTTCCTACTTGCTTCCATCTCGCCCACATTCGGCTCCCCTCCCCCACCTGCCATGCCCTGGGCCTGTACCTCAGCCCCACCCCCACCCAAGTTCTGCGGCCTCCTCCCGCTCATCTGTTCCCCTCCTTTCCATTTCTTGTCTACCACACCTCCCTTTTCTCTGTCTGTCCGGAGCTTACCCATTCCCCACTTTCTCACCCACCATGTCTCCCCCTCCTGCTCCTCCCTATTTCCTGTCCCTGCCTCTTCCCCCTTCCCTAACACATCCATCCCTGTCCTACCTTGATCTTCTCCCCCAATACTCCCCTCCTCTACCACCAGACTTGGGGGGTCAAAATGATTTGTGAGCCTAAGACCAGACCCTTTCCCACCCTCCCATCTCGGTTCTCTCTGGACAACCCCAGATGCCAATCCACTACTTTGGGAGTTTCCCCCTTTTGGGCACCCTCTGCCAGTGTCTCCATGTGTCCCACAAGTACCCCCTGCACTCGTCTCACTATGCCCGAGGCTTCAGCCTCTTTTGGACTCCCTCCTCCAAGGTCCCCATGTGCCCCGAGTACCCCCATGCTCAACCCTCCCTGTGCCTGGGACCTGAGCTGGCGAATTTACTTGTGCTATCCCTGGCTTTCTCCTGTTACAGTAATCCCCATACACGTCCCCCCCCCCATGTCCCCCAGCTGCCTTCTAATCCCCTCCACTTCCTCCCTAAGCTGTGCCAGCTGGTGGCACACTGGGCAACCACTGAACTTCAAGCCCAGTCAAGTACCATGGCGTGCCACGCCTGTGCACCCAACCACCCCCAAAGATGCCAGCTGTAGTGACGCAAGGTCCCTTCCCCATCATCATAGCAGGTTTTCATTTAAAAGCCCCCCCCCCACGACACAAAACAATCCCACCGGGTTACCCAGCGATCAGAGCTACAATTAATTTTGCAAATTTCAGAGATGTAACTTAATCCCCACACTGCTTTGACCTTTACCTTACAATCTCCCATACTGCATGCAAGGTTTCAGTCCGGCCACTACTAGTCCAGGCCACTCCTATCTCCTGACTCCTCCCCCACCATCTATCTAATAGAGGTCGGGCCAAGGTGGGTGGTGTGGGAAACAAATGTGCTCCTGTGAGGTGGCTGGGCTTATCCCTTTACCATTCTCAAAATGGAAACTTAACCTTCACTCCCCTTAAAATGAAATGCTCTCTACCAAAACAGGTACCCAAAAAGAGAACACAAAAAGGGACGCAAAAATCCATAAGAAAGGCCATGACAATAGCTGCCAGCAGAGACAGCCTAAAGGTAAGAAGTACAATAAGGCCCCTGGGCTATGGAAGGGTGTGTGCCTCAATGCCAGAAGTTTGGGCATCAAGATCAGTGACCTTCAGGTTATGAGTCTCAGGTGGACCTGGTGGCCATCATGGAGACTTGGCGTCAGATAGAAATGACTGGTTCTTACGGTTAACGGGTAATGTCTCTTGGCGGAACAGAGCTGACATTGGGGGGGGCATTGCACTGCATGTGAGGGATTAGATGATGTAAGAAATGATGGTGTGGAATCACTTTGGGTATAGCTGAGGTCTCCAGCGGGGAAAAAAGGTATACGTAGGGGGTGGTATACAGGTCCCCTGGCCAAGGTGGGGATAGAGATGAGAAGCTTTGTAAAGAAATTAAAGAGGTGACAGTGAAAGAAGAAATAGTGGTGTTAGGAGACCTGAACCTGCCAAACGTTGATTTGAGCATTCCGATAGCTGGGTCGTGAAAAAATCAGTCCATGGTGGATGGCTTTCAGGATTGCCTCCTCACACAAATGGTAGGTGAGCCAACTAGACAGGGCATCATACTGGATGTTATGCTCACCACCTCAGATCTAGTTAGTGCTGTCAGAGTTGGTGAACCTCTGAAAAACAGTGAATATAATTCTGTCTAGTTCGACCTGTCTATCAGGGTTATAAAATCTCAATCAAGAACAGAAGTCCTGAACTTTAGGAAGGCAAACTTCAGAAAATTGGGAGAGTTAGTCAGGGAAGGACTAGAGGGGATCCAAGATCAGCTGGAAGTGGAAACTATTTGGGGGCAGATGAAACAAGCCATCTCAGAGGCTACAAGGTCATGCGTAAGGTTAGAAACTGAAAAGAACAGGCATAAAAGACCAATACAGTTTGCGTATCAAGTCAGGGTTTTATTTAACTCCAAAAATTGATTAGCATTTTGCTCATAAAAGTGCTAAAATATTGTGAAAATGCATAGCACTTGCCTCACTGTGTTTTTTTGTTTTTTTTTATTTTCATCTTTATCCCTCCTTACTGCCTCCGGTGCCCCCTCCTTCCGTCCGCTCATGTCCCCCGGTACCTACCTTAGGGATCTGCCCCTAGAGTGCCCATCCTCCTCTCCTCGCACATTGGGGTCTGTCCTGTAGGTGGTCCGGGTGGACTTAGGGCGGACTTCATCTAGGGCTGCCGGAGGGTATTTCCGGTTTTCTCCCTGGCGTCCCACTCCCCAGGGCGCCTTGCGCTGGGCGTACGTCCCGAGTGGTAAGCGTGCTTTACGCACGCAGACCCCGCGCCGAGACGCTCCCCTCCCCGGCTCCGACAGCGCTAAGCCGCCTCCACCCTTCCCTCTGCTGGTGCTTCCACCGGGCTATGGAAGGAATGCAGAGCGCATGCGCCTTGGTAACCCACCCCTGAGGGAGGAGAGCATCCGCGACGCATTGATCCTCCCTCCCCGCCGACCCCCAGCCACCCAAGTCCGCCTCAACCGGTCGCCAGCGCATGAGGTGCGCTCTGTTGCTCAACCCTCAGCGCCACCGGGCCGGCTGCCTCACTGTGTTTAACAAACATAACACTTCCAGAAAACCTATGTAAATACTTTCTGTACAGTTAGCATTGTCCAAAGAAAAAAAACTGCTAATCAATTATTTAAAACCCTGCAAGTACGTTC
This sequence comes from Neoceratodus forsteri, assembly GCA_016271365.2. Classification (NCBI taxonomy): domain Eukaryota; kingdom Metazoa; phylum Chordata; order Ceratodontiformes; family Ceratodontidae; genus Neoceratodus; species Neoceratodus forsteri. The sequence continues at coordinate 95,503,742 of CM057451.1, forward strand.
ACCGTTAAAAGCCAAAACGAAGGCTTTTCTCAACTTTAAAAGGCAGGTGGGTGACTATGACTGGGAAGATTATGTACAGAAGAATAGGGAAGCTAAGAGGGTTGTGAAACGTGCGAAAGTGGCAGTGGAGCAGTGAATAGCAGAAGGGGCCAAGATGGGCAATTAATAGTTCTTTCAGTACATTCAGGAAAAAAGAAAGAAAGGAGGGGGAAAAGGTAGTCAAGCTATAGGATTGGGACAAGATAGTGGAGGACAACAGGCAAAAGACAATGGTCTTGAACAAATTCTTCTGTTCAGTGTTCACCAATGAACACTTAGGACCAATGCCGGAAAGTGGTATTAGGGCAGTAGACATGGGGGTCTCATATATGGAAATGGCAGTTATCGCTACCACTAATGGCAGCTATTGCTACCACTAGGGTCAAGGAGGCACTATAATGCACAAAGCAGGACAAATCACCTGGTCCAGATGGGATCGATCCAAGGGTACTGAAGGAGCTGGCGGGGGTACTGGCGTACCCATAGGCTCATTTGTTCAACACATTACTTCAGATGAGTGTAGTGCTGTGACAGGGTCGAATAGGACCCTGCCCCAGTTTTTATGGAGAGTTTGAATGCAGGGATATGTTCTGTTCTTTCCTTTCCTGTCTCTTGTCTGTCTGGTTGTGCAACCAGATTTTCCTGTGAGGCCTAGGATTTGATCACCCTGATAGTCTTGCAATTTTGTGCCTCTTACTGTCTTTCAGTCTTCCCTTGCTGTTTCTGTCTTTTCTTCCCTTGCATATCTGCTGATATAAAAATATATGCATATCATTACATGGAACTGTAACTGATATTGGAATCCCTTCGTTTAGAAATTATATAGTGTTACTGTTGAAATATATATAATTATAGCTTGACTTGCTTGCAAACAAGCTATTGGGAACTCAAGAGGTAAACCTGAGAGCAGTTTTAAGCCCTTTTTCAGAAGCTGTGGAGAAGGGGCCTCAGTTCTAGGACACTGTGTTCTTGCTGCACCTGCATGAAATTGACAAGAACATTTTAGGAAAAAAAAACAGGATGCTTGTTAAGCAGAGGGGCTGCAAAGACTTATAAGAGAGATGCAATATTTTGAGACACCCTGAGATTGAAGGAAAACTCAGATGGATCTTCTCTGTTTATTCTGCCTTTGTAAATAGTTATTCTGAACAATTTTATTTTTTTTATGTTACTGCTAGTGCTAATAAACACTTTTAGCGAATTCTACAACTGCTCCTGGTTTTTCCTATGCTTCCTGACCCGTGCCTTGACAACAAGTGCCAGAGGACTGGAGACGAGCAGATGTAGTGCCACTTCAAAGGTGGTAGCAGGGAGGAGGCTGGTAACTACAGACCGGTCAGACTCACATCGGTGATGGGAAAATTAATGGAAGCCTTGTTTAAGCATGATCTGATGGAATACCTAGAGAAAAATGGCCTTCAGGATGTCAGGCAGCATGGGTTCGTATCAGGAAGTTCATGTGAGATGAACCTGATTTAGTTCTTTGACTGGGTAACTAGGGAAATGGATAGTGAACATTCAGTAGATCTGCTTTATTTTGACATCAGCAAGGCCAATGATTCTGTACCACATACCCGCCTGCTGAGGAAGCTAGAGTATCTGGGCACCGCAAGGTGTACTGTTACATAGGTAGGTAACGGGCTGAAAGACAGGAAGCAGAGAGTAGTCAACGGGGAGAAATCAGAGGAGGGGGACGTCATTAGTGGTGTACCACAGGGCTCAGTCCTGGGCCTGGTATCGTTTAACATGTTCATTAGCAACATTGGGGTGGGCATTCAGGGCAAGAAAGCTCTATTCACAGATTACACAAAACTAGGTGGGAGGGTGGCTAGTGAGGATGCAGTTATGAGCCTGCAAAAAGATCTTCAGAGGCTGGAAAAATGGGCTAGCATCTGGCAGCTACACTTCAACGCCAAGAAGTGTAAGGTGATGCACATGGGTAAAAAGAACCCCAGAACTGCCTATTGGCTAGATGGAATTAGACTCAATCTTTCTTAGGAAGAGAGAGACCCGGGAGTCATCTTCTGTGACACTCTTCAGCATTCCAGGCAGTGCACCACAGCTTACAGTAAGGCCAGCAAAATGTTAGGATGCACAGGAAGGGGGGTTGACAGCAGGAGCAGGGAAGTCATTCTACCACTGTTCACATCCCTGGTGAGGCCATACCTGCAGTATTGTGTCCAGTTTTAGTGCACTCACCTAAAGAAGGACAGACTGCAGACTGTTCAGAGGAGAATGACAAAAATGATCCAGGGCCTGCATAAGCTTCCATATGAGAGACACTTAGATGAGCTGAACATGCTTTCACTGGAGACAAGGAGGGAGAGGGGGGATATGACAGAAACCTTCAACTTCTTGAATGGAATAAACAGGGTTCCCTACCCTGAACTGTTCAACAGGGATCCTGCTCCAACACTAGGGGGTATGAATGGAAGCTAGGGGGGAGCTTCAAAAAAGATCTTAGGAAACACTACTTCACTGAAAGGGTAGTGGAGCCTTGGAACAGGCTGCCTGCTGACCTGGTTGGGAAAAAGATGGCGGCAGCTTTCAAACTGGGCTGGGACAAATGGTACAACAGACTGAAAGCAGTGGGGATGGTACGCGATAGCGTTCGGAGGGGGTTAGGTCCTTGGATCAGTAATGGTCTTAGGAATCTCTGGGCAGACTTGATGGACCTTGTGTCTCCCTCTGCTGTCAACATTCTATGTTTCTATTACTTATTTAAGAGTTTTACCAGGAAAGCATGCTGAGCAGAGTACTGCTCGATTCCAGATGTGTCCTGGGGACAGTACATGAGAATAAGGAGGACAACAAAGATACGATGGTACAAAAATGGTAAAAAACATGGTGACAACAAGGGAGACACAAACAGTATAAAATGGTAAAAACATGGTGACAATAATGCAGTAGGCAGCGTAAATTAGACAGTATTATGCAAGCAAATGGCCTGGCATTTACAATGCTGCATTAACATAAGGGTGTGAGACATAAGACAAGTGCTTGACATCTTGAGATTGGTAGGTTTATAAAGAATGGCTTCAGAGTGAGTCCGGGGGATGAGGGGTAATTTGCCTAGCTGAAGATGTGATTAGGTGCATGAGCAGGTGGATGAGAAATGCGCTAAGAGAAGACCATTTAGGTGCTGGGATGAGGAGGTTAGCCGTATGTCTGGTGGGAGTGAATTCCACAGTTTGGGCGCACGGTAGCTGAAAGCTGCTTGGCCTGTCGAGGTGGACCTGAAGGGAATATGTAGTAGGCACGAGCAGGTTTGTCTAAGCCCACAGGCTGGGGGGGGTGTAGAGGCAGACAAGACTGAAAATAGGTAGGATGGCAAGGACTGAAGCCAGAACTTTGCAGCGAGATGTGCGCAGTGTGACGGATCTGCGATCCTGAATGGAGGGTAGTTGGTCAAGCCAGAACCTGAGGTATCTGAAGGAGGGGCAGGCCTCCAATGATGTCCCATCTAGGGTGTGGTAGGTCTGGGAGGGGGAAGCCGTGAAAGTCTCTGCCTTGTGCCGAAGGTCATGGAGACTGTCTTCTTGGCATTAGGTGAAGCTGACTGGTGCAAAACCAAAGCTGGACACTGTTTAAGTCCTGCTGCAGTGTGGTAGCCACATCAGTAGGGGAGGGGCTGGATGTATACAGCACTGTATCGTCTGCATACATGTGAGTGGAGGTATGTGGGCAGGCCAAGGGCAGGTCGTTTAGGAAGATAGAGGACAGAAGTGGCCCCAGGACTGAGCCCTGCGGCACCGCTGACGAGACAGGGAGAGAGTCAGAGGTGGAGTTACCAATCCTGACAGAATGTGTGCGGCCAACTAGGTATGATTGGGACTAGTCGGTAGCCGAACTAGAGAGCCCTGCGCTGGCAAGCTTAGTCAGGAAGAGGGAGTGGGATACTATGTTGAACGCTTTTGCTAGGACGACAAAGATGGCTGAGGTGACGTGCCCCTTATCCATGGCAGAGAGGATGGAGTCCATGAGCTTCAGCAGGTAAGGCTGTAAAGAATGGGACTTCCTGAAGCCAGACTGGTAAGGGGTGTAGAAGGAAGAGGAGTCGAGAAAGGAGGAGAGCTGAGAGAGTACAAGTTTTTCTTGAATTTTAGCCAGTATGGGTAGAAGGGAAATAGGGCGGTAGTTACCTGGGACAGAGGGATCACCTCCTTTGGGTAGCAGAATGACTGTGGCGTGCTTCCACTCAGCCAGTACCAAGGTTAGAGAGAAGGACAAGTTGAAGACAGCTGCCGTGGGGGGGGGGGGGAGACAATGGCAGGGACCGATGGGTACAGCATTTTGGCATCGAGGGAGGTGGGGCATTTGCCCTTGGTTGTATTGAGGGCAAGTAAAGCATGGTACACCTCTAATGATGTAACTGGACAGAAGTAGGAGTGGTTGAGTGGCGGGGTTTGGTCAGGTGTGGGGGGGGGGGATAGCAGTGCAGCCGTGCAGTTAGTGAAGTAGGAGTTGAAAGCAGTGGCTACTGCTGGAGGGTCGGTAACAGTGGACGTGCCTATGTTCAGAGTGGGTGTTGAAGGCCGGAGGGAGGGGCAAAAAGTGATTTGAGGACCTTCCAGAATTTGGCTGGATGGTTTATGTTTGTGTGGAAGGCAGTGTTGAAATAACTGGCTTTTGCCCAGTGGATTAGCCTGGTGCATGCGTTGCAAAGAGTATGGTATTTTAGGTGAGCTTGTGGTAAGCCCGATTTCTTAAAAACACTGCCCAGGCCAGGTCTCTTGCTTTGAGACTGGCAATGATGTCAGCTGTGATCCACTGCAGGTGGGCACCACGCACCCTGGACTGTCTATGATAAGATCGTATCTGTAAGCATCCAATGTGGTCATCGGATCTCAGCCCATAGGTTGAGCTTAATTCCTGGAATGATAACATCCCCAGTGGTGATGAGAACTAATCGCTGCCTGGTTTCTTACCTAGACTAGAGTATGATCCGGAAACCCTACAGGTCCTCACCAATCCCAACCCCCAACTCCCACCCTATCTCCTCTCCCTCATGTTTCTTACCAAGTCTATGTACCTGTCTCACCCCCATTTGAAGCCCATCACTGTTTTTGCACTGACTTCCTCGTTGGGCAGTCTGTTCCACTTGTCTACCACCTGTTCTACGAAAAAATACTTCCGGACATCCTTTTGAAACCTACCCCTCTCCCCATCATAACTTTACTTGTGTTGCCCCTAGATTACTGTTGCCACTTTTGATGAACAGCTTACTACTATCACTTATTTATTCCCTGCACAAATTTGTATGTCTCAGTCATATCCCCTCTTTCCCAACTGGTCTCCAGTGTGTACATATCCACACTTTCCAGCCTCTCCTCATATAATCTACCCTGCTATCCCTAAATAATCTTTGTTACCCTTGTATTATATCATTGTCCTCTTTGAGGTGTGAGCTCTAGAACTGCACACAGTATTCCAGAGGCTGCCTCGCCAGTGATCTGTACAGGGGCACTATCCTTTCATCTGCTTCAGAATCCCCATATGTACCCCAGCATCCCATTTGCCTTCCCTCCTGGCTTATTGCATTGTGCAGATGACTTACCACGAACCACTTCTCTAACCTCCCCAGATCTTCCCTCATTTCCCTTATAGCCTCCTCACTGTCCACAGTGCCTCAGTATCATCAACAAAGAGTCAGATTTTAACCCATATCCCTTCTGCTATTTCGCTAATGAAGATGATAGAGTACTAGTACACGGAATAATCTTGTGGTACTCACATCGTTGCCCCCCCCCCCCCGACTCATGAACAGTGAACAGTTCTAAAAACCCTCTACTGCCTCCCTCCCAGCCAGTTCCTGATCCACTGTGCTGGTTTACCCCCAACCATTATGTTGCCCACTTTCATAACTAGTGTCCTGTGTAGGGGTGAGCTGAATGCTTTGCTAAAGTCCAAGTACAGTACGTCTACAGCCTGACCCTTTTCAACGGCCTTCATCACCTAGTTGAAAAAAACTGAATTTGTATCATGAGATCTTCCTGCAGCAAATCCTTGCCATCTTATCGTGTAGCCCTGCTGCCCAGAGGAACCTCACCAGCCTCTCCTTAATGACAGATTCCCATAGTTTACCCACAACAGAAGTCAGACTGACAGGCCATAGTTCCCAAAAGACTTGTCCCTCCCTCCACTTTTACGAGGGGGCACTATGTCAGTCACTCTCCAGTCAACTGTCACTCCATCAGTCTCCAGAGAGCTGCTGTTGAGATGTGCCAGAGATTGTGCAAGTAGTTGCACCCCCTTGTGATGACCGAACTGCTTTCTCATTGTACTGCCTAAATTATTTCTGGTTTAATTTCTGATTTTGGAAACACAGACTTTGAGGGCAGATAAGGACCGCTTGGCCCACCCAGTCTACCAGTTCCCTACCTATTGGATAAGCTGCAGATCCTAGTTAACGAACAGCCTGCTTCCTTCTATCCAACACTAAAATTGCCTTATGTCTGTCCCATGCATTCTTGAGTTCCCCCACTGTTTTTGACCCCCCTACCTCCTCAGGAAGGCCATTCCATGCGTCCACCACCTTCTCTGTGAAAAAAATACTTCCTCACATTGCCCCGAGCCATCCTCCCCATCTTCAAATTGTGCCCCCCTGTTCTTGCCCATCTCTTTTTCCTAACTTCATATTCTTTTATTGTTGGAATATATATCCAAACAAATTAGATACAATCAAGTAATCCAAAGTTCACATACAGTTACTTAACCTTATTATGCAATACCAGTTAGTGAAACTATTGTAACAATAACCCGGTTATTCTCATTACCATCCTTTGTGTCCGCTCTTAGAGATATTGGGGGAGAGGATTGCCTGCATTCAGTCAAAAGACCTTCAGAGATGGGCACAGTCCAATGCAGTGTAATGATGCTTCACTCCCAAATTTAATGGTAGAGCTGGCTGGTGCTGCCACAGCGGTACTCTTTGTGCCCCTTCTGCCCCTACAGTAGCCTTCCTGCAGCTGGTACTCATAAGGGGCATATGGGGTGTAGGTTCTTGGGAAGTATCCTCTGCCTCCCCTTCCAAGAGACCGGTAGCATCAGTGTCAGCAGTGTCCACAGCACTGAGGATATGGTATTTAGTGACACTTTTTTTTTGTTATTCTTTGGTAACTGGTAAGGCCCACTACGCACAAGTGTCTGTTTTCAAGAGCGTGCCAGGAGCACTGGGGCAGTTAAGTGACTTGTTCAGTGTTGCACAATATGCAAGTGGAAGTTACAGGAATCAAACCCATATCTGCTGGATATACCAAGCCCATTCACAGCTTGTTACTCTAACCTCTGGGCTATACTGCCAGCCTCAACGACTGATCTCGCTGTGGCATTTGAGTCCTGCATCAGCTCACCATCTGCTTTATCAGCAAGTGCCAGAAATGTGTTCCATAGTGCTTTCTGGTACTATGCTATATGTGCTGAGTAAGCTTCTGCCTAACAAACTTGGAAGCGGAGGTATAAACCTTTCTGGCCATAGCATCCAATTTTTTAGAGTCCTTTTCAGGGGGCTGTGCAGAAAGGGAGACTTCTGCTCTCTCACAAGAAGCCTGGACTACACCTTGATGATCAGGGTGAGCGTGCAAGTATTCCATCCCCCCCAATATTTTCTTTCAATTTTTCTATCAATAGCTGCAGCTGAAGTAGTTGCAGACATGATTTCGGATATGGCCTTCAGAAGTGATTAATGTATAGGGATTAGTTACCTCCTGCTTAAAAAGCTACTGACATGCTCCAGGCAGACAACCCTCACAATGAAGTTGCCTGCCCTAGGAACTATTTGAGCCACATATCGATTTTTTGGTTACTTACCAAAAAAAAAAAAAAAAAAAAAAAGTTATTTCCTCTGTGAAGCCTGGCTTGTAATTTCCTTATACAAGCCGAGCAGCTGCAGAGTGCTGAAGCCTCGCCCCTAAAACAGCATAATTTAGACGCTATGTAGGGAATGGGGCTGCTGGCACTCTGTGGAGATTGTAATAGGATCGGGGGTTCACCTAAATGTACTTGGATGATCTTTGCTGGCAGATCTACATGTATCCCCCATATATGTATACCTGCCAGCAAAGATAATCCAAGCACATGCAGCTACCCCTCCCAAATCCTATTATATTCTCCACTGAGAGTCTGCAGCCCCATTCGCTACCTAGCATCATAATTATGTGGTTTTCAGGGGCGGGGCTGCAGCACTCTGCTACATACTTAAACCTCTGCTCTGCACAGCACCCTTTTAAGTCACATGTTAAACTCCAAGATCTTGTCTTTCCTGATCTTACCTGCAACGTTACCAGCTCCTACGACTCCCCTCACCTTGGAGATAATGTAGACTAGTGGTAAAAGCACAGGCTAGGATAACGGAAGATCACTGATCCAAACCTCACCGGAGCAAAAATACTCACTGTGACCTTGAACAAGTCACTTAACTTCTCAGTGCTCCAATCCAACCAGCTGTTGAAACAGAACCTACTGAAAATGAAATGTTGCTTCTCAGCTGAGCTAAAGTGGGTAAATAAATTGTAGCCCCCACCCCAAAAATCAAAAAATTAAGTGGTACCCCATGTCATCATCCACAGCTTGCCCCTCATGGCAGGGCCTTGGGGGGGCCATCACCTCCCTAGCACACAATCCAGTGCAGGGCATCAGGCGGGGAGCGTGAGGCAGAATACAGGTGACACCATGCTGTGACTGGTTGATTTTCCTCTTTAGTTTTCTCCCATTACAGCCCTTTCCTTAGTGGTAGCAATGACAGAGGATCCCAGCACATGCACGCAGCTCCATGCCAAAGAAGATTTAGCCTATGTCCTTTCATCCCTACAATAATGTACCCTCAGGGGTTTAGCTAGACAAGTGAAAATATGTACACCATGGCTATACTTGTTGCCCTATCTGGCACTATAACCACAATTTCTGTACACCACAGCAGTGGTCGTTGCCCCTTCTCATGCACTGGGAAATGCAGCTGCCAAACATTGCTCCCTCAGACACCCACATATCACCCCAGGGCCAGTAATGTTGTATGGTCCCTGGGACGCAACAACAATCTCAGTGGCCAACCTTTTCAACAACCAAAAGATGGTCCTTTGTTGTGTTGCATGCAACAATGGCATCAGTTCAGAGCCTTATTTTGCCCCTTTAAAATAAAACTGGACACCATGGAGTATATACCTTCCCGCACCCATGGGCACCCTGCTGAGTTTGCTCTTTCTGTCACAAGGCCTACAAATGTGCACCAGCCTAGCATGCCTCCCTCCTCAGAGACTGAGAACACCCACGTGGATGCCTCTCCAACCTCCTTTTGGCCCAGAGCAATGATCAGAGTCTGGACTGTAGCTCTGAGTCGCAGGCATCGCAAACAGCTCCCTAGCTGCTGTGCACTAGGGGGGCAGCCTTCTTTATGGCATTTTTAACTAGTCTGCACTCATTCGATCCATCCACTATGAAAGGCCCCTACTCTTGAAACCCAGCAAGCTACGAAAGCCAGCCAGGAGGCACTGTGCTGAGATAAAAGATTGTCTTTTTTGTTTTAGATCAAGCTGATCCCCCTTCCCCAGTCAAAATCTAACCAAATCTCATATTAGCATATGAAGTGGAGTCCTCTGGCTCCAGCTGACACATCCCAAATTTGACATCTTAACCCATTCACTTTGGCCTCAGAAGAAAAAAAATCTAATTATTGACTATCCTAAACCACTGTTTATCAACTGAGGCCACCATGAAATCGTGCACAATTTTGTGCGGCCACAGAGGACTTTGGAGCCCCCAGATATAAATGTGATTGAAGTGGCACATTTTTATGCATAACACATGGGAACTACATTTCAAACAACAAGGTATCAAGAACAACAGTATATTGCATAAAAATAGATTTACTGCGCCAGAGGCTGTGAGGCCACCATAGAGTTCTGGTGGCCACACTTTGAAGCCACCAAGATTTGGGGCTTGAGTACCTCTATCCTAAATGGCTACCAAAATAACCAGCAGAAAGGCATTTGTGTCACTTGTTTGCGTTACGACAAACAAAACAAAAACAACAAAATGTCTACTTACAGGAGTTTCTTGCAAGTTTTCATTTAAGTAGTGCTGGGTCCGTTTCACAACCGATGGATCAGACCCCATAAAAGGAATGGCATATTGGTTCAATTCATTACTGTAGAACAGCATCCCTCTGCAATTAAAAACAGAATCATTTTATTACCGTTTATCAGGCTATTTCTTATTTTAGTATACTTTCTGCTCTGTCCGACCAGCCCCCATTAGTCTGAACCCCTACGTCCAGCCCCATCATCCGCCTCCCCGGGACTTATCTCTACTCCCTGACACCCTGGCTTGCCCCACAGGGCGGGGCTGGTGGGGGGGGGCACTCCCCCGATACAGACTCGGTCGTTACGTCGGAGTGGGGACTGTGATGTGTGGTGGATGTCCTCCTGCCACAGTCGGATCCTTTTTTCCCTCATTTTTTTCTTTCCCCGGGGAGGCATAGCCTACAATGATATTATCATGCTCCGGCAGTCAGACCCCTAGCTTGCGTTAGGGGCCAGTTGAACACAAGATGCTCCCCCCACCCTCGATGACAGCAGTTTGTAGGATCGCCAACCCCCCGCCAGCCTCTCCAACTCCCTGGGCTCCTTTCTCAACCCAAGTTGCTGGCATCACAATGGAAGCCCTACTGCTGTGCCAGGGGTCTCCTCATCAGGCTATTTCCCTATTTTTCACTGTACCCCCCCTTCCTTGGCCTGGCTCCCATCTACCCCAGGTGACTACCAGGTGCCATCAGCCCAGTCTGTGGCTCACCAGGACAATCTCCCGAGGCGATACCAGAGAGGGTCAAATCCTGACCTGGAGAGTACATGTGGGTGGTGAGGTGCAGGAGGCTGTGCGGGGCCCGAATCGACAGAATGCCCTCTTGCTAACTGGAATCCTTTTTTCGTCTATCTATTCTCTATTGTTATTTATTATTTTGAGGGGATGCTAACAGGGAACTCAGGTCCCTCCCTCAGAGGGACTCGTTCTTCGACCTGGAAGTTGGGTCATCATGGACCCCGTCGGCTCCTGTTTTTTTCTGCTGCTTTTCCACCCACATCCACGACCGTGCAACGGGCAGACCAGCTGTCTCCGCCTCCATGAAGGCAGCCTAACACCCTGGGTGTGGGCCCTTCCCCTTTCTTGGTGGTGCTCCTGTGCTGACAGCCAGCCACCATTGGGTGCCAGTCTACAGCACGCCACGTGACCCCTCCTCCCCTGAGGAAGGAGAGCTGTCTACAGATGCTCAATTCTTCCTCGCCCTGCCAATACCTGAGAAACCCGAGTCCAAGCACTTAGGTCTTCTGATCAGCAGCTTTTCCATGCCCCCAGGGTCAGAACCTCTCTAGGGTTCCGCTCACTTGCTACATTCATTCCGCCCCTTTGGAATGATCTTCCCCGCAACCTTCAGGCCTGTACATCCCTTGGGGGCTTCAAGAAGGGTCTTAGGATGCACCTCTTGGAGTTAAAACTATGCACTTGCTACCACTGAGACTCTGTTTTGTTTCGCTAGGAGGTGGCTCACACACGAAATTTGACAGCAGGAAAAAGGCCATTTGGACTACCAAGTCTACTCAATTTTGCAGCTAGCAGCCCTATTTTGCAGCTGCCCCTCCCTCCTCACCCCCCATCTTCCCTCTTGCCCTGTCCCAGCCCCTTTTGAAGTAGCCTGCTATTTTACAGGCTACCATCTCTGCTGGTAACACGTTCCACCCTGCCATCACCCTCTCTGTGAAAAAGTGTCTCCTCATTTCCCTCCTGAACCTTCCCCCCCTCCAGTCTCATGTCATAGCCTCGAGTGTCCCTCCCCACCCTTACCCTGAATAGCCCCCTCCCTACCAGTCTTGTTTATCCCTCTCATGTACTTGAATGTCTTGATCATAGCCCCTCTGTCCCACCTCTCCTCCAGCGAGTACATGTTCAACTCCTTTAGCCTGCTCTCATACGGTAAGTCCCCCAGTCCCTGGATCATCTTAGTTGCTCTGCACTACACCCCTTCCAGTAATTTAATGTCTCTTTTCAGGTATGGGTGCCAGTACTGTATGCAGTATTTGAGATGAGGTCTAACTAATGATCTATACAGCGGCAGAATCACCTTCCCCCTCCTCGACGTTATTCCCCTTTCGATGCAACCCAGCATTTTGTTGGCTCTTGCTGGTGCCTTCCTACACTGTACCGAGTTGTTCATTGATCCCATGATGACCACCCCCAGATCCTTCTCCTCCTCAGTCTCCGCCAGCTGCACTCCCCCAGCTGGTAGTTTCTCCTTGGATTTTTTCCCCAAAATGTAGTACCTTACACTTTTTGGAACTGAACCCCAGCTCCCAAGTTTCTGACCAGGTCTCCAGCTTTTTCAGATTTTCCTGCAAACTCTGCCACCCCTCTATATCATCCACCACCGCCCCTATCTTGATGTCGTCGGCAAACAGGCTGATCCTGCTCTTGATGTCCATGGAAATGTCTGCAATAAATATCCCAAATGACACTGGTCCCAGCACCGAGCCCTGTGGAACCACGCTCATTACTGCCCTTGGGGGATGAGAATTCCCCTTCCACCACCACCCTCTGCTGCCTTCCCTGCAGCCAGTTTGTCACCCATCCCACTATTTTTGCTCCTTCCCCTGTGCCTTCAAGTTTTATTTCAAGTCTCCCATGCGGCACCAAATCGAATGCCTTGCTGAAGTCCAGGTACAGGACATCCACTGCATGGCCCTTGTCTATCTGCCTAGTTACCCAGTCATAGTAATCTACCAGGTTGGTCTGGCAGAATCTGCCTGCGACAAAGCCATGCTGTCTACCATTCTGCAGCCCACTGAACTCCGGCAGGGACACCAGCCTCTCCTTCAAGATCATTTCCATTAGCTTCCCCAAGATGGACGCGAGGCTCACCTGTCTATAGTTCCCTGGTTCATCTTTGGAGCTGCTCTTATGCAGGGGAACCACGTGAGCCAACCTCCAATCCTTGATTACACATCCCAAATTCAGCGAGGCATTGAATAGGTCTGCCAAGGGCCCTGCCAGGATCTCTGCTAGCTCACTCAGTACCCTGGAGTGAATGCCATCTGGCCCTGTTGCCTTGTCCACCCTCAGCGCTCTCAAGCCCTCCAGCACTCTACCTTCTGTGATCACCCCCATCAGTTACTCCCTCCCCAGCCTTTACTGCCCCCCACCCCTTGGGTAGCACTCCCCCTCTCTTTCGTAAATACCGAGTAGAAGTAGTCACTGAGTGCTTCTGCCTTTTCTCCCCCTTCTCTACCCATCGCCTGTCCTTCTTAATCCTTACTATCTGTTCTTTACAGCTCCTTTTCTCCCTGATGTACCTGAAGAAGCTCTTTTCCCTCTCCTTAATGCCTTGCACCAGCCTGAGCTCTTTGGTGGCATTTGCTCTTCTTACTACCCTTGTCACCTCCCTTGCCTCCTGCAGGTACTCCTCCCAGTCTTCCTCCCTCCTTGATTTCCTGTATCTCCTAAAGGCCACCCTTTTTCTCCTCACCTTTTCCACAACCCCCCTGCTCTTCCAGCTTAGCCTTTTTACTTAGAGTCCTGCTACAGGAACTGGTAGCCTCTAGTAGCCCCTTCTTAATGAGCTCCCATCTCTGGTCCGTGTCCATACTAGGCTGGATCCTGGCCAGGCACCCACTCACTACCTCCCAACTTTGCAAAATCCGCCTGCCTGCAATCCAGCACCCTTTGCGTTGGATGCCACCCCCTTTGCCCATAATCAACCTGAACCATACTGAGTGATGGTCACTCCCCGCTAGTGGTTCGTCCACCTCGATATCCTTCACAAACTGCCCATTTGTGAGCGCTAGGTCGAGGGTGTTCCCCTCCCTGGTTGGTTCACTGACCACCTATGTCAGGAAGCTTTCCTGAAAGGTGTCCAGCAGTACCTGTTCCCTTTTATTGCTAGTGGCTGGGGTTCCCTAATCTACTCCTGGCAGGTTGAAGTCCCCCACAACCACCACACTCCCCTTCCTGCATGCCCTTCTAATCTGCCTCACAAGTTCCCTGTACAACTCCTCTCTCTGGGAGGGTAGCCTGTACACCACTCCCATCCAGACAGTCCTATTCCTGGAATCCTGGATTAGCAGCCATAATGACTTTTCTCCCTCCTCCCTAACGCACTTTAGCCCCTCCCTCACATATAATACCACTCCCTCCCCTCCTGTTTTCCCTATCCCTGTGGAATATTCTGTACCTTGGGACTGCCAGGTTCCAGTCATGGTATTGGGTGGCTCATGTTTCCGTGTCGGCTGCCATGTCCAGCTCCCTCTCCACTATGAGGGCCTGTAAGTCATTCATTTTATCCTTCAGGCTTCTAGCATTCTTGGTGATTGTCACACACCCCTGGCCCCCAAACCCAGGCAGCCCGGCAGGGCCTCCTGCCTGCAGAGATGATCCCCCTTTTTAAGAACTTGTGAGCAGGAGCAAGGGTTCAGGAAGACTTCCTAGCCTTCCTTTTTTTTTTTACCAATTATTTTACCAGGTGAGACACACTAAGCTGAAAGCTTGTTTGCAGATGCAACCTGGGAGCACAAGGAAGTTAAGTGACTTGCTCAGGGTCACACAGTATGCACCTAGGGGGCTGTGGGATTCAAACCCAGGTCTCCAGATTTGCAGCTCAGAGCCTTAACCCACTGCGCCATACTTTTCCCAGTGGGAGGGTGGATTCTGTAGTTTCGAGTTCCCTTGACTCTGCACTACTTTCAATATTTGAATCTCACCACGGCCACTGGCTATGTCTTGCCTAGGTAGTTTTATACGATAGCTGAGAGGTTCTATCTTCTTAGGCACACAGTCTTTTCAAAACCCTTCTTTGTAAAATGTTAAATCACACAACCAGACCCCAGGCAGAGGTGATAAGAAAACCTATAAAAGTTTAGTTAAAACAAAAGCAATACAGAAAATTCTATAGTTCAGAAGAACTCTGAAATGTAGACAATAACAAAAGTAAAACTGGATGGTTTACAGAAAACACTAGATACTGTGCTATAAACTATATCTTGTTTTGATGTTAGAGTTCAGACAAGATTTTAAATGTCCTGGTAGAGATGAATCCTTAAGCAACAGCTGTGTAGCAAGTGTGTATTTTCAAGTCAGTTCTCCAAAATGTCCTTTTTAAAAGGTCTTCAGGCGCTTCTTTAGTGCAAAGTCTTGGTTGTCAAAATTCTTACTTAAAAATCAGAATTTTCTATTCAGTATATGAAGAGTCTAATTCCCACACACTCAGGTCTGGTTTTAGAGATTTTTCCAGGCCTACACATATATTTCTGGTCCACAAGTACATGCCAGCTGGAAAACAGACGATCTGCCTTCCAACTAAACTGGTTTTCAACTGTTCTGCATTCGAAGGGTGTGTCTGATCATATACCTGAAGGTCATTTTAGGACATACCCACCTTATTTTTTTTCCTGTGGGGTGGGGTTAATGATTCCAGGACAATACAAATATTAGGGTGCAACAGTTTACCATTCTTTGTAGTTATCACTGTGGTTCCATGTCAATCCCAGTAACATCTGGTCCATGCATCTGGCTTAATCCCTGACCCATAGGTCATCCCCGACTGCTTCCTGTCATGGAAAGCTAGATACCCAGTTTTCTCTAAGAGTTATGATTTCCTGGCTCAATAAAACGGTCTAATTTATCTGGATATATACCAGATTCACCCTAGCCATTAGAACAATTAAGGTTATTTTTGCAATTTCATTCCTAAGACCTTTTAAAGAGTGTGTCTTAATTCTAAAGTACATTACAGCATATACAATATGAACCCACATAAATGGATATCTGCCTATCATGCGACAGTGACCACCTTCCATCCCTTTACCGACCCTCTGCCCTAGACTTCCGGCATCCCCTCTATTGCATCTACCTAGTTCATCGCCCTTGTTCTGGGGTAAGCTTGCTCAGATTCCCATCTAATGGCCACTGTATGCCCTCCATCCACCTGCAACCCCCCTCTCCTAGTTTAAATATCCAGCTACCTCAATATACTCCCCAGGCTTCCATTTCAGCACCTTCTTGCCCTCTTCATTTAGGTGACGTCTATCCTTAGTGTATAGACTACTATCCTCCCAGGTCTTTCCTTACCCTCCCACTAACCCATACCCTTTGGTGTGACACCATTTGCCTAACCATTCATTACATCCCTTGATCCTTTGTTTTCTAGCCGTGCTGGCCTTAGGCACTAGTAATATCTCAGAAAAAGTTGCTGATCTGCCCTCCCCCTCGCATAAAGTTCCCAGCTCCTCAAACCTCTTTTGGACTACCTCTAACATACTGTCAGCCAGGTCGTTTGTTCCCAGATGTAGAATTAAATGAGGTCTCTCCTTTCCCCTTCTAGCATAGTTCAGGACAGACTGTCCCACTCTTTCAGCTGTTATCCCTGGCATGGCCTCCACCCATATACGACTATGCCTTTCCCCCTTGCTACCCCACCTTACCCCCCCAGTACCGAATCCCCAGTACCTAGTATTTCCCCATATTTCCATCTGCCCGTTTCCCTCCTCTGTTCTTCTCCTGTCTAACTCCTCCTCCTCCAGCACAGAATTCCCCCATCTGTCCCTGTCGACATTTATCTCCTGCCTGACTTCTCCTCCAGCTCATAATTCCCCCCGCCTGTCCCTGCCGCCATTTCTCTCCTGCCCGACTCCTCCTCCTGCATGTAATTCCCCGTCTGTCCCTGTTGCCTTCCCCCCATCAGTATTCTCCACTGCCACAGCTCCTATGCCACTGACGTCTTCTCTATCCACCCTGTTGCGCTCCCCCCAGATCCCTGCTTCCTTCGACCGTCCCTCCAGCTGTGCCCCTCACCCCTTCAACCCCCTCTTTAGACTGGCTACCATCCCTTGTGCATTCCCCTCCCTTTCCCTCTCTTGCACCCTCCTGGGTATCCCGCACCCCCTCCTCCTCCACCAATGTCACCAGCACTGCAAACCTATTACCTGCCCCCTCTGCCTTGATGTGCCTTGGTTCCTCCCTCCTGACTTGAATCTTCCCTCAAGTGCTACGATTCTTGTTTGTTTTGCTCCCACACACCCTCTCCACCCCCTCCTACAATCCAATGTACCTCCCATGTTATATCCTCCTGATACATAAGGGTGCTGGATTCCTTATGGATTAAAATCTTCAATATCCTATGATTGTTCTGAGTTATTATGTATTGTTTCTCTGGTGTTATTAACCGACAGTGCCTTACGATTGTACTGTCTGCACTATTATGTTTACATTGATTGTACTATGTTCATATTGTCCTGATGCTCTTTGGATGTGTGTAAGTAATCCTGGGTCATCCCTGAAAAAGGGACTGTAATGGTCTCAGTGGGCTCACCCGGTTACCAAACTTTAATTAAATAAATTCCCAAACTCGGGTCACCAGTGTGGAGCGAGGTGTGGCGTCAAGCGCCTCAACCCTCAGTGCCACAGGGCTGACCCTCCCATCTATCCTCTAAAAGACGCAGGCTGTTCAAGCTCGCTCAGTGGCGTGGAGAGCCATGGCGCTGTGCCCCTTACCTCTCACCATACTGGCAACCCAAATTTGGCAAAGAGCTTGGGTCGGAGGGGGTCAGCAGGTGAAGGGATGGGGGTGGATTGAGTGGCTGCCAGGCTACTCTCCTCTTCTGGATAAAGGTGGTTGGTCAACTTGGCTCTTGGCTGCCACCAGTTGGAGGCCTGGTGGTAGCACCAATGCACAAGTGAGAACACAAAAGTCAGGGGAGGAGGAGCCACAGTTCTGGGACACATACGCACCCCCACGCATGTGAGTAGCCTGTGCCATTGTGGCTAGAGGAGAAACCAGAAAAGTGGTCAGCTTGGGCTCTATGAAGTCCTGCCCAACAACCCTCTGCCTCACGCTGCCACATGACCGGGAACCCCCAGTACTTGATACCTGTCTCCCTGGTGGGGGGAGGACAGCCATCCCCTGCCTGGCAATGCCTTGGGGGCAATTGGTGAGGGTGTCTGGGGGGTCCCAGTTGAGACTGAGACAGAACATTGGGTGGAGGGGACAGGGACAGGACTGATGAGCCTGCCTGAGCAGACCACAAGGAGAAAAAACTAAATTATTGGGGGGGGGAATGCAGGCTGCTACGGCACCACTGTGGAAGCATGCATACATGCCACCCCACGGGGACAGCCAACGTCTAACCCTCCCCATACGCTCTCTGACAAATAATATTGTTTTTTTAATGGAAATCTGAACTATAAAGTAACAGAACTTTTTAAATTCATATAGAGGTGTATATATACGAAGGGAATGAACTTAATAAAGATTTTGATTAAGAAGGATATGTTTTAAAAAAAGTATTTATATCGGAATGAATATTTTTAAGCAGTAAGTAAACTCTGTGTAATCATTATATTATTGATAAGAGTGGCTGTAAGTCCCTCAATATGTCTAGAACTATAAAAGGGAAAACACATTGGGTGGGATATTCAAAGGGGTTTCACGCCATGCGTAACCCACTGATGTGCCCCAATGCGATATTCAAAGGGGGATGTTGTGCTGTGCAAATCCTGATGTGCGGGCGCACCAGTAATGTATCTTGGCGCTAAGCGGAGAGCGATGCCCGTCATATGTGGCACATCAGATATTCAGCCGGATGTGCAGTGCATATGCAGGCATAAACCTGCCTTGCGCCGCAAAGGGAGCACAAAGATCCACCCAAAAAGGAACAAGTCGGGGACAGCGACAGGCGGCCGCATTGCTTAGCGTGCGCACACGGCAGCCGCCTGCTGGGTGGCCACCGACCTCCCAGTCACAGGCTGGGCGTCCAGGCCCCCACCCCCCATGCCCGATCGTGAGCTTAGTACATATAGAAATACCCTGGTGGTCCAGTGATTCTGTTCCCAGCCTGATCGCAGGTTGTAAAGAGTCTTTAGGTCCAGTGACTGCTCCAAGCTGATCGCTGGCTGTGTAATAAACAATCCCTGGTGGTTCAGCGGTACCACCCACTCTTTCTGTCAGACCTAGCACTCCGCCTCCAGTTCGGCTGGGCGGGTAGCACTTCAATTAAATGCCTGCCGACTGACAGCATACAGTGAGTGGTGTCGCCCATTGGCCCACTGCGGCCAATGGGCGGCAGACGTACTGTACGCTGTCAGTCAGCAGGCGGCGCGGCGGTGGGAGGTTGCCGCCACCGCTGAACCGGGAGGGAGCGGTGGCAGGTCCTAAGCGGTGGGTGGGAGGGGAGTACTGCTGGACCACCGGGATTTTTCTTTACACAGCCCGCGACTGGGCTTGGGAGCAGGTCCACTGGCCCACCAGGGATTCTTTTTTTTTATACAGCCCGCGATCGGGCTTGGGAGCGGGTCCACTGGACCACCAGGGATTATTCATATTTACAAAGCCCACGATCGGGCGTTGGGGTGCATTGTCGCCGAGGTACAGGGCCGTCGGTCCCCGACGGCTGCAGCCTGGCAGGGCGCCAGGTGCAAGTCGCCGGGGATCGGCGCACCTGCATGCAAATGGGGCCACAATAGAAACACAGAATTTGATGGCAGATAAGGACCGCTTGGCCCACCTAGTCTGCCCATTTCCCTACCTGATGGATAAGCTGCAGATTCTAGTTAATCAACAGCTGACTTCCTCCTACCCCCCACTAGAATTGTCTTATGCCTGTTCCACGCATTCCTGAATTCTCCCACTATTACTGACTCCACAACCTCCTCAGGAAGGCTGTTCCATGCATCCACAACCCTCTCTGTGAAAAAATACTTTCTAACATTACCTCTGACCCATCCCCCCTCTATCTTCAAATTGTGCCGCCTTGTTCTTGCACATCTCTTCTTCTGAAAGATACTACCCTCTTGGACTTTGTTATTTCCTTTGAGATACTGGAAAGTTTCTATCATGTCCCCCCTCTCCATCCTTTCCTCAAGGGTATACATATTAAGCTGCTTTAGTCTCTCCTCATATGTCTTCTGGTGCAGATCCTGCACCATTTTGGTTGCCCTCCTCTGAACAGCCTCCACTCTGTCTACGTCTTTGTGGAGATTGGGTCTCCAGAATTGCACGCAGTACTCCAGATGGGGTCTCACTAACTGTCTGTACAGAAGGATAACAACTTGCTGTTTTCTACTGTTGATGCCTCTCCCTGTGCATCCCAGTATCCCCCCAGCCCTCCTTACTGCCTTCTCACATTGCTTGCCCACCTTTAGGTCATCTGATATAATTACTCCTAGGTCTCTTTCGATTTTTGTTGTTATTAACTCACCCCCATTGTGTACTCTTCCCCTGGGTTTTTGTTTCCCAGATGCATTACCTTGCACTGAATCTGAGCTGCCACATATTTGACCATTCCTCCAACCTTGCCAAGTCCCTTTTCATTCTTTCCACCCCATCTTGTGCATCAACCCTGTTGCAGATCTTTGTGTCATCTGCAAAGAGACATACCTTTCCTTCCAGGTGCTCTCCAATGTCACTTATAAAGACATTAAAGACGACCGGTCCCAGTACCGAACCCTGCGGTACCCTGCTAGTTATCCTCCTTTCTTCACTGTGGACTCAGTTTACTATTACCCTTTGCGTCCTGTTGTCCAGCCAGTTTTTTATCCAGACTACCACCTTGGGACCCACTCCAAGGCTGGTTAACTTGTGTATTAATCTTTTGTGTGAGACTGTGTTAAATGCCTTGCTAAAATCTAGATAGGCCATATCCACAGCCCCTCCCTGGCCTACTACTTTGGTCACCCAGTCAAAGAAATCTATTAGATTCGTCTGACATGACCTTCCTGCTGTGAAACCATGCTGCCTTGGGTCCTGTGCCCCACTGGCCTCTAGGTACTCAACAATTCTTTCCTTCAGAAGTGATTCCATCATTTTCCCTAAAACTGAAGTCAAACTAACTGGTCTGTAGTTTCCTGCCTCTGCCCTGCTCCCACTTTTGTGACGTGGAATCACATTTGCCCTCCTCCAGTCCTCAGGTACCACCCCATCCTCCCACGATTTGTTAAAGAGAGTAGTCAGTGGTGTTACTAGTTCTACCCTTAGTTCTTTTAGAATTCTTGGGTGAATCCCATTAGGCCCCATTGCTTTGTCCACTTTCAGTTTCAAGAGTTTTTTCAAAACCCTGTCTTCTGTGAATGGACTGGTATCGACCCCCCATTCAGAGTTTCTCCCTTGTTTGGTTTAGGTACCTCCCCCTCCTCTTCCGTTGTGAATACTGAGCAGAAATATTCGTTCAGTATCCCTGCTTTTTCACTGTCACCCTCTGCCCACATTCCCTCCCCTTTATTAAGTCTCTGCATCCCTCCCTTGGTTTTTCTTCGCTCCCTAATGTACCTATAAAAGGTGTTATCCCCCTTCTTAACTGAGTAGGCTATCTTTTCCTCAGTTTGTGCCTTTGCTATTCTGACTGCCTTCCCTGCCTCCTCCTGCTTTAACTGATAAAGTTCTCTGTCCTGCTCCTTCTGTGCTTACTTATATTTCCTGAATGCTATCATTTCCTCCTTAACCATCCCTGCCACCTCTTTTGAGAACCATAGTGTTTTTTTTCCTTCATTTTGTTTTGTTGATTTGCTTCACACAAAGGCTTGTTGCCTCTGCAATGGCTGTTTTGATTATTCCCCGTTGTTCCTCCACCCCTCCTTCTTGCCCGTTTGCTAGTACTTTTCTGAGGCACTCTCTCATTTTCCCAAAGTCAGCCTTCCTAAAGTCCAATACTCTTGTTTTTGTATGGCTTGACTTTATGTGTTTATTGTGAACCTACACTGTTTGGTGGTCACCTGTTCCCAGATGGCTACCCACTTCTAAATCTGAGATCCTTTCTCCTTTCCCATTTGAGAGTACCAGGTCTAAGATTGCTCCCTCCCGAGTGGGTTCCAACACTAGCTGTCTGAGGCATGTCCCCTGTAGGGCATCAAGAATGACCCTGCTCTTGGATGTGCCTGCAGCAAAGGTACTCCACTTAACATCTGGCATAGTCAGGTCCCCCATCAACAATAACTCCCCTTTTTCTGCCATTTTAAGGATGCCTTCTATCATTTCCTTGTCCATTTCTTCCCCCTGAGATGGGGGTCTGTACACAACCCCATGCGGATTGTAGTACCATTTCCTGTCTCCAGGGTGACCCATAGTGACTCATCAACTTCCTGTTTACTCTTTAGTTCTGTTGCTTTAATCCCTTCCCTTATATAGAGAGCTACTCCTCCTCCTCTTTTATCCACCCTGTCCTTACTGTAGACTGTGTATCCGCATATGTTGACATCCCAGTCATGGTTCTCTGTGTACCATGTTTCAGTGACTGCCACAATATCCAGGCATCCCTCTTCCATCAAGGCCACTAGCTCAGGGAGCTTGTTGCACAGACTGCAGGCATTGGTACTCATCACCTTCCATTTATTTTTTATGGACTTACCCCTTTTAGCCCGATCCCTGTCCTTACCGCCTTTTTCTGCATTTATCCCTGTCCTGCTCCCTATTGACTTCTCTACCTTGGTGTTTACCTCTCTAACTACTGTGTTTTGTGGGGGGAGGCTGGGATTTACCTGCTCCTTTTCAGTGCCTCCCCCCTTGGCTAGTTTAAATGTTTGCCAATGAAGCATTTAAACCTGTCACCTAGGATCCCGGTTCCCCCCTTGGACAGATGCAGACCATCATGCCAGAATAAGCCTGCATCCCTCCAGGTGGCTTCCCAGTCCCCAATGAAGCCAAAACCCTGAGCTCCACACCAGTTTTTCAACCATTCATTGAATCCCATGGTGCGGAATACCCTAGCATCATCCTTGCCATAGACAGGCAGCACCTCTGAGAAGGTTACCGTACATGCTACTTGTCTAAGGACCCTCCCCAACTTCACAAACTCCTCTTGCACCGCTCTGATCCCATTCACAGCCAGGTCATTTGTCCCTAGGTGGACAATGAGATCCAGCTCCCTCCCTCATGCTGCTGCTGCTCCCGCAATCCTGAGGATTCGCTTCCTGTCCCTCCGAGCCGTGGCGCCAGGCAGGCACCTTACCTCCCTATCCCTTCCTCCCCACTTCCTATCCCCCCAATGATCGAGTCCCCCACCAGGTAATGACATGCAAATGGCTCCATTTGCATCTTGCATGCATAATGGCCCCATTTGTATACCCAGCTCTGAATATTGTACTTCTTGCGCCTAGCGCACCCGCACTGGTGCATCCCCCTGCTCCTCTCTTGCCAATTGCGCTGGTGCAGTGCCACTGCACCATGCGCAATGCGGGTGGTCACAGTGCCATATTCAACGGTGCTGAACCATGCGCAGCACCATTGAATATTGCCCAGACCATGTCCTGGCGCATCCCAGATGCGCTGCACCCAGGATTGCACCCCTGCCTGGCGCAGTCTGAATATCCCGCCCATTATGTATTGGTGAAAAGAAACAGGTATATCAATTAAGAATATCTGATGCTGGTAGTGCAGTGTACACGACTGGTGGTAGTGGCACTTATACAGAAATGGCAATTTTCGGAGGATTATTAATTTGTACTATGTATTCATAAATGCAGGTAACAGCATTGGAAAAGGGGTCTGATGAAGTGGCGTATGCTACGAAATGTCACCCACATTTTCTATGTGTTATATGAAGAATTAATAAATACAGCACGTTTTGGCTAATAGGAATAGAGTTTGTCCAATTTTTTGCCTGACTGCTTGATATGTCCCGTGGATGACCTTTACACTTCTCCTTTACCTCCCCTCTCCGAATCACCTACTTCCTTCACCTACTAATATCCCTCCCATAAGTTAACTCTTCAATCCCTTACTTCGGCTAAAAATGTTTTTTTTATATCAGATTTCTCTCTAAGCAAACTGTGGTTGAATTTTGTTTTTTTGTACTGCTCCATATTTTTTCTGCACCGTTAACTTAACCTCCTTGTTTTTCGCTAATTCCTTGTAACCTACTTGTAAACTGGTGTAATGATTTTGTTGTTGTACTTGTATTTGGAATGTCTTCCCTGTATTTGTTGTTTTGTATCCTCCCGGGTCATGCCTGAAAATAGTCATGTCTATGGCTAGTGCACCTACCCGGTAAACAATAAATAAATAAGTGACCCAAGACCAAGATTTATCTGGTTTAATATACAGACGCAGGCAACCTGGACATTTAATCTTATGACTCTGATAAATGTCTAACACTCCTCACAGGCTCTAGCCTGCACTGCCGCTTGGTCACCCAGGTGGCAGTAGTGCAGTGCAGTGTGAGCCCTTCATGGAGCAGGTGAACATCCTCTCAGACACTCAATCTTTCTCCCCACCGCTGACCCGGGCTTGCTCCTGAACCCAGGTCATCGGCTCTTTTATTTCAAGTGCAGGTTATCAAACGGTCTGGTCTAGTGATAGAAGTTTTTATTTGGTGACTGGGGTAGGTGTGCTGAGTCAAGAGTAAGCTCATTTTTAGGCAAGACCCAAGCCACGGGGCAAACACTGCTACTAGACAATGTAAGGAATAAAATACAGACAAATTATAAAAATGGATTGGTAACAGATTTCAAGTAAAAAAAAGAATCTAAAGAGACAGTTTAAGGCTAGAGTAAGGAGTAGTAGGCAAACTCACAATGAGGGGTACAGATCTAGGCCCAATCAGGCTGCAAGACAATATACAATAAACTGGGCTATGGTACAGGTTGTAAGCAAGATTGTAGTAGCATTTGAAATGCAATGCAAGCTTAGCAAAGCTATAGGAAACGGTCAACAGTAGAAGGTACAGATCCTAGTGTGATGTGTCCCATCCTCACATGAACTCCCCCCAGTATCAATATCCTAACCATAAACCACAGATGAGGGTCCATAGGCAGCAGACATCATGGTCCTGCTGTGTAAGCAATAAGACATGACAGGGTGTATGTTGAACAGATATTACCGCATGCCCAGGGACGCAGTAAGGCACAAGGCCCTGCCAAGTGCCTGCAGCCCCCTGGAAGTGCGGTAATATCTGTTCAACACACACCCTGAAGTATTTTATTGTGCTTATAAAATGGGAATCTTTTTAAAAAAAAATGTTGCTCCTACAAAATAGCACATTTGTAAGCAGCAAAAGGCAATTTTTATCACAACCTCTGATAAAATAGTTCTTCCGCCAGCAAGAAAATGACGTCATGGTTTTGGCAAGCAGGCAGGAACCCCCCCCACCACCACCACCACACACACACACACACACACACACTCACTCATTATCTGGTTTGGGGAGAACCTGCATATATATATATATTTTTTTTATTTCAATGATGCAGGACTGAGCAGCGTCTCTCCCGAGCACTGTCGCTCAGCAAGCCAGACGTGCTTATGCCATGGAGTCTTTCCAATTACGGAACTGACCGCACGGAAGAAAAACAGCCCACTATGTGTTTTTAGTTGCTCATGAAGTGGGCAGTAAGTTGTCAGGAGCGGGTTTTGAAAGGGGAAATATACTGCTGCCATACCAGAGAAGAAATGTAAACAGAACGACACCAGTTTCTTTCATAGCAATAAGCTGCCTTAGCGGGGGGAAAAAACACTGGCGACATTTCAAACACGAATGTTCTAATTGCACACTGATTTTTTTGTGCAGTGCGGTCACTGATTTACTTGTCAGTACTTTTTTTTTTCTCTATGTGTAAAACATATTTGACACTTCAGTTGCAGCCAATCAAAATGCTCGATTTTCCTCACCCATTTTATAAACTGGATTAATAAACATCATGCACAACACTTCTACATAAAGGAGATTTCTAATCACTCACAATCCAAAAGGGAAAGTACTCGGTTAGTATAAACAAATAAATGTGGCATGACTGCAGTTACAAGTATTTTCCGGATCAAAGGGGATGGAGGAAAAAAAGTAATTTTATTGGCAAGGGTTTCAGATCTTTAATTTCTAGAGGCTGGCATAAATTAGATAGTCGGGAACCTCTTAGTTTATTTTATAAAAAGATAGAAAATTTCCTGGGTTTTGACTGGTTAAGAAGTGCCATTTGCCATCTCGTTATCAGGACATAATCTGGCAACTGGTACTACTTTTGCCAACCAAAACACATCACTCTGTGAAATCCGTGCCTGCCACGACTCTCCCGCTACAGTGTCTCACCTAGCATACATCAACAGAATCACAACAGCTGCACCGGGACAGCAATGCCACCAAGAGACAAGAAAAATACAAGTTAAGATCCCCCCTACTCCCTTCCTGCGTGACAACTAAACTTTGAATGTTTATGAAAAATACCACTAACAAGATTAATCAGGTTCAATGTCAGCTGGCATCCATCTGTATCCCCCTCCTCCGGGACGAGGCTGAAAATAGGCAGAATTGTCTAGTCCTCCTTTCTCGGTCTACAAAAACTAAATAAATAAATAGTTCCTGTTATTTTGTTTTCCTTGTTGCCCATTTGTCTGGTCGTAGGTCCACAGCTCTCGCTGTCGAAAACTGCGCCCACTACACAGTGACCGTTTCTACCATCTCCGGTCTCCATTCCCACCCTTCCCCGATGAAACTGCAAAAACAGCCCCCATCTCGAATGGCGGTGCAGAACTGGTGCAGTCTGAGAACCGTGAAGCAGTAAACCACTCTGTACACTGGCCACTGAGGGACACGCTTGCTCCCAGTCAACCCAGCCGCTCGCTGCAAATGAAACAAATAAGCTACATTAACAATAAAAAGCTTTAAAAATTAAAGAACTGATAGGACACAACAAAATGCTTTCTATGTCATGGTCATTAGATGGGAGACTCATATTTTAGCTATATGTACTGGATGCTTTACTGCTTATATTCTTTTGGTCTCCTTGCTTTACTACTCCATAAGCCACAGTTTCAAAATGCTTTCTATATGTCTTTGGGGAGGCGCAGAAGAAATGAGACATGCAACTGACACTGAAACATGGCACTTAACCTGCTAAAAGTTTATTTCTATGTGGTATGGGGGGCACAAAGATACACATCACCTCCCTTAAAAATGTTATGCAGTTCTTCATTAAAAGGGACAATTTTCTTCAAACCTAAAAAGTGAAAGAAGGGATATATAAATTACTTTTAAATCTGCACAATTTGTTCATAGCTGTATTTTGGAAATTTTTATTATATCCCCCCGTGTTTTATACTTTTTAGTTTTCTCTCCCAGTCCACTCCAGCATCACGGCGTGAGGTATGCATATGCATGCCCTATGGGAAGTCTCGCCCTACTGGTCACTCCGGTACCGTCTGCCCCTATCACTGGACCTCGATCCAGGGATGGCGGGACTATGGGTGGGCAACCCCCCCCCCTTCCCGGGAGAGGAGAGTCACTGCTCAATCTTGCTCCCCCTGCCCCCCATGCTGGCACCCGGGCGACCCAAGGCTGTTCCCAAACCCGGATCGCTGCCGCAGCGTGAGGTAAGACATCCGGGCTGGCATTTTGGAAATTTTCTACCCATTTTGTAAGTGGAATAAGGCAATTTAAGTTGTGGTTTATGGGTTGATAACAGCCCTCCCCAGGTGCTAAAAACACTCAGCGCAAGCACCTTGTGCCTCATTAAGCACCTGGGGCATGCTCTTATCAGCCCAGAAACCACACCTCGTCTTGTCTTATTCCTTATGTAATATCTCTTCTGGCCTGCTTCAATATGATTTGTATCAGGTATGACAACTCTTGCGGAAGAAAAAGACTGCCCAGTGGCCTACAGTTACAGTAATATCATAACTTTTCTGTTCTAGTAGCTGTCAGAATGACCTGCAGTTACAGAAAGTTCTTTAGCGTCCTCCTTACAATACACTAGACATGGATGGATTGCTCTGGTTTGGTGGCAGGATATTCCAAGAGAAGGAATCCCCTAGGATCTAGGACAGCTGAAGGGGAATTCTCTAATCAGTGCCCCCAGAAAAGCTGGAACTTCTTAACTTCTGCATATAGTACCACTTATTGGTCTCAGGCCTGGCAGTGCCAGAACCCCACAGAAGCCAGCACATTTGGAGGCTGGCAGTGTGGGAATAATGCAGCGCACATGCTTCCTGCATGTGCCCACTGATATACAGCAGTGCTCACCCCCAATCGCTTCAGTATCTTTTTTTTTTTTTTTTAACCAAGAAGAAAAAATTACTCACCTTAGTAATGTTGTTTCTTCTAATGGAGTCTTGCTATATTATGACATATGCAGTGAGTCCCAACCTTCGAACTGCTCCGGAGGTGAAAGAGTTAACTTTCCATGCCAGGCATGGAACGCTGAGCTCGAGCTCGGTTGAAACTCTGTCTGTTGTTCTTCAAACGCAAACAGTCAGATCTTTATGAGCTAAACTCACTGAGGTCCTGTGTGGAAGCTGTAAACCTACACTAGCCAACTGGCTACTAAACATAAGAACACATTCTTTGGTCCCAAAACAAAGACTCGAGTCAGGAGACCCAAAAAATGAAAACACAACACCAATTCACCCCAAAAAGGATGGGTGAAACAACAAGGTGGGCATCTACTAAGTGCCAACACTGCACTGCCCACCCACATCCCAAAAACAAAGGTTCTGAGGCGGGCAGGCAGGAGGGAGGTCATAATATAGCAAGACTCCATTAGAAGAAACAACATTACTAAGCTGAGTAATTTTTTTTCAAACAACATGAAGTCTTGCTATATTATGACATATGCAGACTACACAGCAGTACCTCCATGGAGGAGGGACAGAACCTACTTAGGAAATAGGCTCTGAAGCACAGCTGTGCCAAACCAAGCATCACTCCTAGCCTAGATGTCCAGGGAGTAATGCTTGGTAAAAGTGTGAACTGTTTTCCAGGTAGCTGCTTGACATATCTCTAGAATAGGAATGTCCCTGGCAGCAGCCAGGGAAGCAGCTGTACGGTAGAGTGAGCCCTCAGGCCTAAGGGAGGAACCTTACCCAGTTTTTCATAGCAAAATTGTATACAAGAGACAATCCACCTGGCAATGGATCTTTTAGTGGCAGGTTTCCCTTTACCAACCTCACCATAAGTGAGGAACAGTTGGAGGGAGTCAAACCTGTGACCCTTGGTACGCTCCATGTAGTAACTAAGGGCTCTCTTCACATCTAAGCTGTGCAGCCTCCTCTCGCCAGAGGAGGAATGGTCAGTGAAGTACACTGGAAGAGAAATAGCTTGATTAAGGTGGAAATCTGAAACCACCTTAGGCAAGAACTTCCTGTTAGTCCTAAAGACCACCTTATCTCTATGGAAGGAGATAAAATCAGGCTCCACTGACAAGGCTTGTAATTCACTTATGCGTCTGGCAGAAGTGATGGCTACCAGAAACACAGTTTTCCAAGACAAGTACTTAAGCTCTGCTGAAGACAAAGGCTCAAAGGGGGGTTGCATAAGCTGAGCAATGCAAACATTAAGATCCCAAGCAGGGGGCAGGGTCCCTGAATGGAGCGTTGGTGTGAAGCAATCCTTTGAAAAACTTGGAGAATACAGGATGAGCTGAAAGAGAAGAGGGCTTACCTACTGATAAGAAAGCAGACACAGCTACCAGATGCACTTTTAGGGTAGCTGGTCTCAGCCCCAAGGTATTTAAGTGGACCATATAATCCAGGACTGTGGGTAAGTCAGCAGATTCTGGGGAAATATGCTTTCCAGAGCACCATATGGAAAACCTCTTCCATTTGGAATTATAAGTAGCCCTGGTGGAAGGCTTCCTAGAAGCCTTCAGGATATCCATTACACCTTGGGAGAGGTGTAGGTCAGCAAACCTAACTCTTCAAGAGCCAGGCCTTGAGATTGAGAGATTTGAGGTTCGGGTACCAAACTCTCCCCTGAGCACAGGTTAACAGGTTATGATTCCTGGGAAGACACAGGGGAAGGTGGACTGCTAAGGACAGTAGGAGTGGGTACCAAGGCTGTCTGGCCCAGTCTGGAGCAATCAGGATCATCTTGCAGGGTTGAGTTCTGATTTTGACTAGCACTTTGAACAGGAGAGGGAAGGGGGGAAAAGGCATAGAGAAACTTCCCTTCCCAACTGAGAAG
Organism: Neoceratodus forsteri; assembly: GCA_016271365.2. Taxonomy (NCBI): domain Eukaryota; kingdom Metazoa; phylum Chordata; order Ceratodontiformes; family Ceratodontidae; genus Neoceratodus; species Neoceratodus forsteri. The sequence continues at coordinate 95,533,690 of CM057451.1, forward strand.
GAAGGCATCCAGAGGGACTGAGTCCAACACTGGGGGCCTGCAGCAAAAAAGGGGAAGTTGGTGATTGTCTGGGGCTGCAAAAAGATCTATCTGTGGGGTGCCCCATCTGGCAAATACCACCTCCAAGACCGGAGGGTCCAGTGACCATTTGTGATGGCCCTGGGAAATCCTGCTGAGAGCAACTGCCAGGACATTGTCCTTGCCTGGGAGGTGAACTGCCATAAGGGAGGTGTTCAGGGAGTAAGCCAGAGACCACAACTTCATTGCGCTTGCACAAGGCAGAGCCAGTGCCTCATTTGTTGATGTACCACATTGTGGTGGTGTTGCCTGTTCTGACCTGCATAACTTTGTTCTGAACAGATTTGGAAAAAGCTTTAAGTGCTAGAAAAACTGCTCTGAGTTCCAACAGATTGATGTGGAGCAGAGATTCCTGAGGGGACCACAATCCCTGGGTAGTGAGGTCGCCCATGTGAGCTCCCCACCCCAAGAGGGATGCATCTGTAGTAAGGATTAAGGAGTGAGACTGAGGGCCAAAAGGAATCCCTTGTCTCAGATTGCTCTGGTCCTGCCACCACCGCAGGGCCTGGATCAGGGTTCGAGTCACTGGGATCAATTTGGTTACAGGGTCTTTCCTTTGAGACCAAAAGGCTCTCAAATGGAACTGGATGTCCCTCATCTGAAATCTTGCTCCCTGCACTACTGCTGTAGGAAGCAGCCATGTGCCCCAGGAGCTGTAGAAAGTGCTGGTGAGAGAGACCTGTAGGGTGAATGAGGAGGCCAGAGAGACCAGGGTCCTTGCCCTGTCCAAAGGAAGGAAGGCCCTGGCCTTCTCTGTGTTCAGCTCTGCGCCTATGAAGGTGAGGAGCTGGACAGGCTCTAGAACTGACTTTGAAAGATTCAGAAGGAAACCTAGAGAAGTGAGCAGTTGCTGAGTTATCTGAAGATGTAACTTGACTTGGTCTGGAGACTGGCCTACTATGAGCCAGTTAGTCCAGGTAAGGAAAGATGGCAATTTTTTGCCTCCTTAGGTGGGCAACTGCTACTGCCAGGCATTTTGTGAATACCCTTGGAGCAGAGGTGAGGCCAAAGGGCATTGCTCTGAATTGGTAATGGCATGAGGGCAGCTCGAACCTGAGGTACTTTCGATGGGAGCTTCTGATAAGAATATGGAAATAGGCATCCTTGAGGTCCAGGGATGCTAGCCAGTCCCCTGGTCTTAGAGAGGGTAGAATAATTCCCAGAGTCATCATTTTGAATTTTGGTTTTAAAAGGTGCTTGTTTAAGTATCTGAGATCCAGGATGGGCCGCCATTCTCCTGTCTTTTTTGGGGTAAGGAAGTACCTGGAGTACAAGCCTTTGCCCTGGTGTAGGGGTGGAACCCTTTCCACAGCTCTGAGAGCTAGGAGGGAAGAGCCTCTGGTGGATTTGCAGATGGAAAGGATCTGGTTCTTATCTTTGGAAATTTTTTGAAGCTAAGAACCAGTCCCTGGCTTACTACTTCCAGGACCCACTTGTCTGATGTCAGAGACTTCCAGTCCTGGACAAAGTAAGCCAGCCTGCCCCCTACAGGTAGCTGAGAATCGGCCTTGGCAACCCCATCAGGGTGCCTGCTTGGCAGAGGCTTTAGGCTGAGGGGTGGAAGCAGGCCTGCTTGTACCCCGTCTGCCACTCCCTCTAAAGAACCCCCTCTGGGCATAGGCAGAAGAGGAGGCCTGGGCTTGGTAAAAAGGCCTATGAAAAGTCCTGCCCCTGCCCCTGGAAGGCTGCCTTTGAGGAGTGGCCTGCCTTTCTCTGGCCTGTGCACTCCTATAGGTGGTCCTATACTCATCCATTTTCTTCATGTAATTCTCTGTCTGCTCCCCAAACAGAGAATTACCCACAACAGGAAAATCCATGGCCTTAGTCTGGGTATCCTGTGACAGGCTAGTACATCTAAGCCAAGCCATTCTGCGCGAAGTGCCACAGATGTAGCCATGAATCTTGATGACACATCATTAGAGTCCACTGCAGCATGGAATTGCACCTTGGATGCCTCAATACCATCAGCAGCCACCTGCTCCAGCTCCTTGGCAAGCTGGCCAGGGACCTGTTTTTCTAGAGCCATAACAGTATCCCATCTGGATTTCTGGTATCTGGCAACATAAGCCATATAATTTGCCTGTCTGAGTCCCAAGGATGCTGCCATGTACTGTTTCTTTGCCATGGCATCCATCCTCCTGGAGTCCTTATCCGGGGTGTGTGAAGCCAAGGGGAATATTAGCCTTGTCACAGGCTGCAGCCTGCACTACCCCAACATGGCTGCATTGTTGTGTGAGGAACTTCGTATCAGAGCCTGACAATGTGTACCTCTTGTCCATTCTCTTATCAACAGGAGGTATAGTGTGAGGAGCTTTTAAAATTTTAAAAGTCTGTTTCTCAAAAGATTTATGCAAGGGAATAGACAGTCTCCTAGACTCTGGGATATCCATCATTTCCACATAGTCAGGCTCCTCCTGATTATCCACAGCTTCCTCCATAGGGAGCTGGAGGGTTTCAGCCACTTTTTTATAAAACATAAAATGAGAAGGGGACTCAGAAAGCCTAGGAGGAGACACTCCTGAAGGTCTATCTGGGGAGATGTCCGGGTCAGTGGGCACATCCAGACTTTCAAATCCACATTCACTCTCCTCATACTCCTCTTCCTCCTCCTCCGGTTCATAATACTCCTCTAAATCATAGTCTTGAACTGGTGGAACTGGCCGAACCGGGCGCTTACCCGATGGTGCCAGTTCGGTCGGAACCGGGGAAAGCGACTGGACAATTTTTATCGCTTTGGCTATTTCTTCAGCGGTTGGAGAGGAAAGTTTTGGCTCCACACCAGCTGATTTTCTAGTCCTTTTTGCTGGACCGGCTCCTCAGAGTCGGATCTCCTTTTGCCCGAGGAAGTCTCGCCCTGGTCAGAGGGCACTCCCTCCAGTTCGGTTGGAACCGAACCGGGCTGGCCATCCGTTCAGCCGACTTTTGGCCTCCTTTCCTGAGCCTACCAACTCTCTTTTCCAGGGTAGCTGTAGGAAAACTTTTACAAATCTGGCAGTCTGCATTAAGGTGGTCAAACCCCAGACAATAAACACAGGTGGTGTGGGGGGGGATCAGCCTTGGCAAAGACTTCCCCACACACACACTGCAGCGTTGAAACCCAGTGGGCCCGGTTTTTCTTTTGGGTTTCTCAAACATAGTGCCAGTCCTAACCAAACTTATCCGTTTATGGCAATCTGCCAGGTAAGACCCTTTTATCGGTTCCCAACCGTGTCACGGGTAGTGGAAAAAAAACGTAATAAAACCCGTTTTTTTTTTTTTAGAGCCGATAAGAACCGGTAACCACACACTAAAAGACAGATTTAGATATTTTAAACAACTTGATCGGTTCAAACCGAACTGATAAACCGTTTACAAGTTTCACACAGAATAGAAATAAATGTAAAACCTATCTAGTACCCACAAATACCACAGACAAGAGTCTGAACCGACCGGTTGCGGTTTAAATTCGTTAGAAAACCGAGAAAAACAATACTTTAACCGACAAAATGAACCGAGCAGAAGGAGAAATCTCTGGAGCGACTGTTCAGTGAGACGGAGTAAAGAATCTGACGGTTTGAGTTTGAAGAACAAGAGACAGAGTTTCAACCGAGCTCGAGCTCAGCGTTCCATGCCTGGCATGGAAAGTTAACTCTTTCACTTCCGGAGCAGTTCGAAGGCTGGGACTCACTGCATATGTCATAATATAGCAAGACTTCATGTTGTTTGAAGGGGAGAGCTAGCAAGTGAAACTAATACTTATGCGCAACCTAACCACCATCTAAGTGGGTAAGCTAGCCCTGTTGCCACCTATATGAAAGAACACCTCCAGCATGAAAAGCCATGTCTTCGCAGCCTTTAGTTACCTACAGAGGAAGGAAGACAGTACAACACTTTAATGAGTCTGAGGGATGGAGGGTGGGTAGTGGTACTCTATGGAGAAGATATTCAGAAAAATCCACAGTTACGGTAAGTACTGTAACTTCTCTATCTTCCTAGAATCAATCTTCTCCATAAAATCCCACTTACTGATCTCCAAGTACAAAGCTTCAGAAAGAAGTCCCCCGGGACTGGGTAGGCTTCAGTATATACAGTTGTGGCCAAAAATATCAGCGCCCTTGCAGTTTTTTCTAATAATGGACAATTCCTTCCAGAAAATTGTTGAAATTAAAAAATATTTTGGTATCCACATATGTATTTCTTTGTTTTGCAGTGGAATAAAACATAAAAAGCAGAAACATTTACTAAGTCTTAGCTTATTCCACAGAGAAATCCTTAAATGGCCTGGACAAAATTATTGGCACCTTTTAGAAGTAGTTAGAAATAATTAGATTTCAAGCAGGTGATTCTCCTTCACTTTGGAAATGAACTCACCCGTGGTGAGCTGCAGGTGCCTGCAATATAAAAATCACTCATTCAACCAGTTTGAATAGAGAAAAGGACTCATTCTCCCGTTTTGTGTCACTGTGTGTACTGCAATGAGCATGGAGAAAAGAAAGACAGCCAGAGAATTGTCTGAGGAGGTCAGACAGAAGATTGTAGCCAAGCATGGACAATCTCAAGGTTACAAATCAATCTCCAGAGACCTTGATATTCCTGTTTCCACAGTACGTAATGTTATCAGGAAGTTTAAGGCCCATGGCACTGTAGCCAACCTCCCTGGACATGACTGCAAGAGAAAACATGATCGGAAGATTGCAGTGCAGGATTGTTCGAATAGTGGAGAAAGTACCTCGATCAACTGACAAACATATTCAAGCTGACCTTCAGACACAAGGTACGACAGTTTCAACTCGCACCATCCGTCACCAACTCAATGAAAGGGAGTTATATGGTAGGAGGCCCAGGAGGACCCCACTGCTGAGAGAGAGACATAAGAAAGCCCGACTGGGGTTTGCCAAAACACACCTGAACAAGCCAAAATCCTTCTGGGAGACTGCCCTGTGGACAGATGAGACCAAATTAGAGCTTTTTTGGTAAAGCACATCACCTCTATGTTTACAGAAAACAAAATGAAGCCTTCAAAGAAAAGAACACCCTCCCTACAGCCAAACATGGAGGAGGTTCAGTGATGTTTTGGGGTTGCTGTGCTGCCTCTGGCACTGGGTGCCTTGAACGTGTGCATGGCATCATGAAATCTGGAGATTACCAGGCCATTTTGGAGCGCAATGTTGAACCCAGTGTCAGAGAGCTGGGTCTCCATCGAAGGTCATGGGTCTTCCAGCAGGACAATGACCCCAAACACACTTCAAAAAGCACCCAGGAATGGTTCAAGACAAGACGCTGGACTGTTCTGAAGTGGGCAGCAACGAGTCCAGATCTCAATCCCATTGAAAACCTGTGGAGAGATCTGAAAACAGCAGTTGGGAGAAGGCACCCTTCCAATCTGGGAGAACTGGAGCAGTTTGCACAAGAAGAGTGGGCTAAACTGCCAATAGAGAGGTGCAGGAAGCTCATCCATGGCTATAGGAAGTGGTTGATTGCAGTTATTTTGACCAAAGGCTGTGCTACCAAATATTAAGTCTAGGGTGTCAATAATTTTGTCAATGCCATTTCTTTTCATTTTCTGATTTAAAAGGATATATTAAATTCTGAATCAAAAACAAATGTTCTGTAATATTAACAGAGAAATAAAGAATTGTGGAGACCAAATACTGTACTGTTGTTAATTTAAACTTATGTTTACAGGAATTGTGAGTTATTTAAAAAAGTGCAAGGGCGCCAATATTTTTGGCCACGACTGTAACTTACTTAGGAAAGTAAGCCATTAAGCACAGTGCATCCAAACTTCCACATTGCCTGGAATATATGCCCAGAGCACAGTACTTTGTGAAACAGACAGTGCTTCAAGTGGCAGGCCTGCAGATCTCAGCAAAAGAGCACAGAACAGAGTGCTGCTTAAAGTAGCTATTGCTCTAGTGGAATGTGCTCTGATACAGCCTTCCACCTTTATCTCAGCCATCGTGTAGCAGGGGTGGAGAAAATTCAAAATCCATCTGGAAAGGTACTGTATAGTGTCAGGGAACCTCTTTCAATTAGGATCAAACGAGAAAACCTGTTGCTGTGTCTTTCTGTAACTTTGGTCCTGTCCAAGCAGAAATAACAGTTACGTAAGAACTTACCATTACAGTAGATCTTCGAGGGGATCTCAGTCAACAGGTAACATCGTAGGAACCTCTGCCGTCAGTGAAGGGGAATCCACACAGAAGATTTTTTTCAGCAGTACAACTGGGGCCGCCGTCGATGTCACCAACCCTATAAAGGCGTGAGCGGCCCCGCTGCCTCTTCAGTTCTCCCCCCCCACCCCAAGACAAAGGCAGCATAGCCCTAGCCATGGGGAATTGAAAAGAGAGAGTGAGAGAAGTGCCCAGACAATGTGAAAGGCTGGATACATCAGACAGTTCCTAGACAGGAGCCCCAAGAAGGGATGGTGGGAGGGAAAGAAGAATAATGAATGAGATCCCCTCAAAGATCTACAGTTACAGTAAGTTCTTACGTAACTGTTCTATCTTCTTCTGGTGTATCTCAGTCATCAGGTAACACCATAGGAACAAGTCCCAAGCAGTTACAGGTGCAAATAGTCTAGTAGGAGGGCTCTCCATAAAATCAAGACAGGAGGCCCCGTAACCAGCCCTGCCGAAATAAGCATGGGCTCTTGAGGCACTGTCCAGACTGTAATGCTTGGTTAAAGTATGGACAGTACTCCAGGTGGCAGCCATACAGATGTCAGCAGCCAAGACCCCTTGGAAACAAGCCACAGAGGTAGCCATGCTTCTGGTGGAATGAGCTTTGACAGCACCTGGCTAGTCTTTGCTGTACTTGTTGTAGCAAAAAACAGTGCAATTTACCAACCATTTGGATAAACACTGCTTAGAAAGTGAAGCGCCCTCTCTACTTTGGGGGGGGGGGGAGAAACAACTGCTTCAACTTTTGACTCTCTTTGGTCCAAAGCAAGTAGTACTGCAAGGCTCTGCGCACGTCTAACGTATGGAGCAGTGCTTCCCCTGGATTGGCATACTCAGGAAAGTAAACAGGAAGGTGGATAGACTGATTAAATGTAAACTCTGTGACTACCTCAGGGAGAAACTTATAATTTGTGCACATAGACACCCTGTCTTTGTGAAAAATCAAATAAGGCTTCTCACACCAGAGGGCCTGAAGCTGTGAAATTCTTTGAGCAGCAGTAATGGCAACTAAAAACAAGGCCCCTAGAATTCTGCGGCCACAGAATTTTGCGCAGAACTTGCAACCTGCCTCAGAATTCACAGTTCTTGATGATTCTTTATTAATATTTCCATTTATCCATAGAGCTTGGTTCCCTTCTCCTCTTTTTATATCCAAACCCCCCTCTATGCTCAGAATGTGATGTTATAAGTGCTAGAACATCATACATTAGCAAATTAAATTTCTGCATTCTGCCACAGAAATGAACAGTCACTTATCTACCACAGCTCCCACTGCCAACTGCGGTGGCACAGCATATCAGGTATGGTGACATTTGCTCAACCTGCACTACAGTCTAATAGAATTTTCAGTCTTACGTTATTACACTAGGGCCAACTTAAACAAAACCTTGACAACAGCATAGACCTGTTAAGTCCATACCTTACTTTGTACAAACCTATTTGTGCTTTTAAAGTATAGAGGTACCATCCGAAATGAATAACTTGTAAAATGAATTAACCTGTCATTTTTAAGAAAAATAAAATAATTATGCCCAGAAAAGTGGAATATAATAATGTGTAGTAGACCTGTTGAAAGAACAGACCCACTAAATAAATAATTGCCCAGTACACATTTTTGCCAGGGTTATTGATTACATATTGTCATTGGTTGATAGAATCACCTAAAAGTTATGGAGAAATGTTGTGTGCAGTGCCAGCTGTTGTGCCAGAGGGTAGTATGTTGTGTTCCTGTGCCGGCATCTCAGTTTCAGAGATGAGCTCTGGGAGCTGGCTGGGCAGTACAAGGATTTGGGGAGCACACCAGTGCTCTGAGCCTGGTAAGGTATGGCGCAGTGTTCTGTCACATGGGGGACACACTGTGTTGGGCTGGAGAGCTTTATCTCACAATGGGTTCACATGTATGTCATGGCCTGATGGTGTTATATAGTGTGTCAGGTGAAGAGGGTTGGAATGAAAAATGAGTTTTGCAATATCTCCTCTATTCTGTTTATTCCATTTCAAAAGGGACCTATGAGAATACAATTTCATGGAAATAAATAAAAATAATATATATATATATACATACATACATACACATACACACACACACATATATCTCAATATATATGTAATAGATAACCTACTCTAAGGTGTGTTGTCACACTCTGATATACGCACACCCTGGTGTGCGTTGTTACTCAACAAGGCTGCAGGCCGAGTGTGTCAACCACCCAAGGCGTGCATATATCGGAGTTTGACTGCAAACCCTAGAGTGGGTTATCTATCTTATAGTATGGCAAAACTGTTTTGATGGGGGTGAAAGTGCAAGTGTGCGGTCGCGTTCTGATAGACGTATGGTTATGTGATGTGTTTCAACCAACCAGCAGAGATAATTTTTCCTACCCATTTTATAAATACACACACACATACATATATATCAACACACACACACTTGTGTGTATGTTACAGACTGCATATAAATATATAAGAGATACACAACGGGGATCTCACGAGTGGTGTTGACAGCATGAGTATAGAAATACGTTATTTATCACGAGGTCCCCTCTGCATATTTCATTTACACAACTGCTTTTTTAGACATAAAATTATTTCTATAAGTCTTATTTTTTGAACTAGTGTTACTGTGCTTTCCCCCATCCTGACTGCAACAACCACTGCCATGGACGTGAAGTCAGAATGACAAGCTGACACTGTGATGTGGCTGTTTGTTAGTGTCGTAGAACTTCCTCAGAAATTACAAACCACTGCCTCAGAAGTTCTGCGGCAAACGGTAATCTTGCCGCAGAATTTGGTCACAATGTGTCACAGAAAAGTAGGGGCCTTGACTAAAAATAATTCTTTTGAAGAGAGAAAGTGCAGATCGCAAGTTGTGATAGGCTCAAAAGGAGACAGGGTCAGCTTCTCCAAAGTAAAATTCAAATCCCAAGCTGGGACAGGAGAACAGATGGGGGGGTTTCAGATGTGGGATGCCCCTGAAAAAGGTTCGGGAGACATCCAGCTGAGCAATCATGAGGTCACCCACGGGCTCATGAGAAGCAAAAATATCCGAAAGGGGCACCTTGAGGGAGGAGTACAGGAGACCTGAGTCAGATAAGAGAGATCAGGTACTCCAGGATGTGGTTCACTGGGCAGGTGAAAGGGTCCAAACTATGTTTAGCAGCCCAGATGGCAAACCACTTCCACTTCATGTCATACGTGACTCGAGTGGAAGGCTTCTGGGTGGCCACAAGGACGTCCGCCACTCTGTTAAGACACCCTGAACCTAACGATGGTTATGTCCTCAGGAGCCAAGCATGCAGATGGAGGGACCTGAGGCTGCGAAGGATCAGGGTCCACCGAGCCTCAGTCAGCAGGTTCCTGCAGGGGGAATAGGGACCGGAAGCTCCTCCACCAGCTGCTGAAGCAGAGGAAACCATATCTGCTGAGGCCAGAATGGAGCTACCAGAATCATGCTGGCCCCTCCATCTGCAATTTGAAGAGCACCCTCTGAACTAGAGGGGGGGGGGGGAGGCATAAGGGAACCTCCTGCTTCAAGAGAGAGACAACATGTCTCGCCAGAAAACTCCAGGTCCTGGATCTAATAAGCAGAAATTGGGCAGTTTTGCATTGAGTTGGGACACAAAAAGGCCCAACTCTGGATGACCCCATCTGTCGAACAAGCCTTATGAGACAGATGAGAGGAGCTCCCACCCGTGCATGCTGGACTGAGTCCGGCTGAGGTTGTCCACCACAGTGATTATCATGCCTGGCACATGGACTACCGAGAGAGTTAAGACTGTGATCCAGCACCCAGTACTGCACTCTTATGGCCTTCCTGCCTAGGGGGTATGAATGAGTCCCCAAGCTTGTTGCTGTAGTATACTACAATCAAACTGTCTGACTGCACTAGCAGCTGCCCTGGAGCAAAGTGTTCCTGAAAAGCCTGCATGGCGTAAAGCACCGCTCTCCTCTCCAGGACACTGATTTGCAGGGAGGTCTCCAACTGCAACAAGAGCCCTGTGTCTGAAAGGGTCCCAAGTGTGCTCTCCAGGACAAACCTGAAGCATCCATGATAAGGATCTGCTGCGGGCAGGAGATCTGTAATTGAATGCCTTGAAGCAGATTCGAGGGGTCCATTCACCACTGCAGTACCTTGCAGACAGGGGAAGAAATCGGAACTGGACAGTCCAACTCCTCTGTGTGCTGGTCCCACTGCACTCGCGGGGTCCACTGGAGAACACTCATGTGAAGTCTGGCCACTGGACCAGTGGGTATGGTGGCCGCCATCAGGCCCAACAGTCTCAGGTACACCCTGGCTGGAATGTGGCGACTCTAAGCGACTTCTTGAGCTTGGGCAATAAGGCACTCTGCCCCGTTTTGGGGCAGGAAGGGCTTCCCCGGGGGCGAATCCAGAATGGTCCCTATACTGCAGCCTTTAGGACAGTACCAGGACAGACTTGTGCAGGTTGACGGTGATGCCCAGGAGGTGGAAAAGCTGGAGAGTTCACTCCAGAGTTACCAAAAGCTGTTCCCTGGACAGGGCTTTTAGGAGCCATTCATCCAGATAAAGGAAAACATACAGTCCATCCCCTCAGAGAGCTGCTGCTACCGCTGCTAAGCATTTGGTAAAGACTCGCGGCACAGAGGACAAGCCAAAGAGCAGCACTTAGAACTGATAATGCTCACTCTGAAACGCAAAGCGGAGAAACTTCTTGTGGGGAGAGAAGACCGAAATGTACAGGTAAGCGTCCTGCATGTCCAATGAACATAGCCAATCCCGTTTTGAGGAGGGGCATTAGGCTCGCTAAGGTTACCATCAAACTTTTTGTACTGGACATACAAATTGAGTTTTTTTAGGTCTAGAATAGGCCTCAGAGCACCGGTCTTTTGGGATACCAGGAAAAACCTGGAATAAAACCTCTTGTTTCTTTGGCACCTGGGAACTGGCTCGATGGCCTGCTTGTGTAGAAGGGACTGCACCTCCTCACGAACAGACAGGTGAGCCTGAGGGGTAACTGAAGGGTGGAGGAGGGTGTTCTGGAGGTTGCTCAATGAGCTCCAGGGTATGCCCCTTCTCTATGATCTGCAGAATCTGTGCATCTGAAGTTATGGTTCTTCACTGATTCAGATGGAGGGAGAACCGACCTGCGACCACCACCTCGTGGTCCGGGACCAGAAGGGGGGGACCGGCAAGGAGTCAAGATGAGGTGGAGCCAGCTCTGTGGGCTGGTCCCTAATTTCTGGAGCGCTTGGCCGCAGCTCCAGCACTGGAGGGGACGGGCAAGGCAGCCAGGGTTCTGTGTTTCCCTTAGGAACAGTAGGCCGCACTGGCCCTATTGGGCACTTTGCGAAAGGAAGGAAGCCCTTTACCCTCTTGATTGGGTATGGTAGAGGGAGTAAACAGACTTGAGGGCCTACTCGAGGCTTTCAGATCATTAATAATATCCTGGACATCACAGCCAAACAGCTTAGTGCCATTAAAGGGGGCATTCAGCACTTTTTGCTGTACATCAGCAGCAAACCTGGATACTCTGAGCCAGGAGTGCCTACGTAGGCATATGCCCGTGGCACCCGCCCTGGCATCGGTGCCACCCATATCATAGAGGGCTCTGAGGAGGTGCTTGCTAACATCCTCGGCTGCTTAAAGGCACTGGAGCAGTTCCTGCTTCTGTGTGCTATCTGGAAGGGCCTGTGCCACAGCCTTGCCCTTTTTCCAGTTGGCATTTTGGTATTTTACCATGCGAGACAGGTGATTTCCAATCCTCAAACCTAGGGTAGAAGAAGCATACACTCTCTTGCTCCAGGGGTTGATTCTGCAAGACTCCTTATCTGGGGGAAGGGAACTAAGGTGCTTCGGCACCTTAGACCTGTCATGAGCCACCTTGATGACCACCTAGTCTATCTCGGGCTGGTCAGCACAGCAGGGGAGCTCTTGGGGGGCATGACAGAGATTATCTGCCTTTCAGGGCATAGCTGGCACCATGTCTGGTCTGTGCCAGGCTGCTGTGGCTACATTCCTTAGAGCAGGAAGGATATGTGGAATGATTGCTGGGGGAGATTCAGGGATCGCCAGGAAATTAATCGCTCCTTTTTGGTGGCATCCTCTTCCACGACTGAGGACAGCTGCTTCATCACATTGAAAAATGTGAGGTGCTCTGGAGGAGACCTAGAAGTATGCTTCACTGAGTCCTCACTGACAGAAGATGCAGCAGATTTGTCAGAGAGCAGGACCTCTCCCTCTTCCTCCTCCTCATCATCAGGAAGAATGATGTCTGGGCGGTACTCTTCCTCAACCTCTTCTAAGCCTGGGTCTGGCATCAGATGCACAGACAACGGCCTATGGGGAGCTTCACATGGCCAACCAGTAAGTGTGGACAATGAAGCTGCCATTGACGGCATAGGCAAGGGGGCATAAAGGTGCCCTGCTGCTGTACTACCACATTAGTAAATTTAAGCAGGACTTAGTTCAAGTCGATGGCAGTCGTCAACAGGGCGGGATTCAACGGCACAAGTGTCGATGACCCACTTGCTATATCCTGAGACCCCAAAGAGCCTGTAGCCCTGGAGGGAGAAGGGGCAGATCTCGACGGAAGAGTCTTCAATGAGCCGTTGTTGACGAAAGAGGTGCCAATGATCCAGAGAGCAATGGCCGGCCACCCTGAGAATCTGGCAGAGGTGCTGTTGGTATGGGTCTGGTGGGCACAGAGACCTGGACAGCATTCTTCCTCATCGGTGCAGCCGAGAAGGATTCCCCAGGGAGGGGCTGTAGACATGGCCTGCCTAGACTTTAGCAAGGCATTTGACACAGTCCCACACAAAAGATTAATAGTCAAATTAACCAGCCTGAGAGTGGGTCCCAGGATGGTAGCCTGGGTAAAACATTGGCTGGACAACAGGACACAGAAGGTAATTGTAAATGGAGTCCACTCTGAAGAAAGAGGGGTTACTAGTGGGGTACCGCAGGGTTCAGTATTGGGTCCAGTCCTTTTTAATGTCTTCCTCAGTGACATTGCAGAGGGACTGGAAGGAAAAGTATGCCTTTTTGCAGATGACACAAAGATCTGTAACAGGGTTGATACACAAGGAGGCGTGGAAAGGATGAGAAGGGACTTGGCAAGATTGGAGGAATGGTCAGAAGTATGGCAGCTAGGATTCAATGCAAAGAAGTGCAAAATAATGCACCTGGGAAACAAGAACCCAGGGGAAGAATACACAATTGGGGGGTAGTAACAACAACAAAAAGGAAAGGGACCGGGGGTTAATCATATCAGATGACCTTAAGGTTAGCAAGCAATGTGAGAAGGCAGTAGGGAGGGCTGGGGGTATACTGGGATGCATAGGGAGAGGCATCAGCAGCAGAAAACAGGAAGTTGTTATCCCTCTGTACAGACAGTTGGTGAGACCCCATCTGGAGTACTGCATCCAGTTCTGGAGACCCCATCTCCGCAAGGACATAGACAGGATAGAGGCAGTCCAGAGGAGGGCAACTAAAATGGTTCAGGGTCTGCAAGAGAAGCCATATGAGGACAGACTAAAGGAGCTTAATATGTATACCCTTGAGGAAAGAAGGGAGAGGGGAGACATGATAGAAACTTTTAAGTACCTCAGTGGAATCAACAAAGTCCAAGAGGGTAGCATCTTTCAGAAAAAGAGACGTGCAAGAACAAGGGGACACAATTTAAAGATAGAAGGGGGCGGTTCAGAGGCAATGTAAGTATTATTTCACAGAGAGGATAGTGGATGCATGGAACAGCCTTCCTGAGGAGGTTGTGGGGTCTAAAACTGTGGGAGAATCCAAGAATGCATGGGACAGACATAAGGCAATTCTTGTGGGGGGTAGGAAGAAATAGGCTGTTGGTTAACTAGGATCTGCGGCCTATCCTGTAGGTAGGGAAATGGGCAGACTAGATGGGCCAAGCGGTCCTTATCTGCCGTCAAAGTCTATGTTTCTATGTTTCAGAAGAAGGAGAAGAGGCCGTCGGGGAGAGAGATCGACGCCAGGGGTGGTGGTGGTGGTCTCAATCTTGGTCTTTTTTATAACTTTTGTCCGACGATTTGTCTTGGGCCTTGGAAGCCTGACGATCTGGTCAGTGACTGAGAGGCTGGGACCCCGGAGGATCCTTGCCTGGAACTGGCTACATGTTGATTCATCAGGAAATTTTCAAGATCCTTTTTGCGTCGCCTGAAGGTTGTTTGGATAAACTTCTGGCAGAGCTCACAGTCAGAACCTTTGTGTTCAGGCCCAGGACAGCAGACACAAAGGGAATGTTAGTCTGTGGAGGCAATCTTCTTTCTGCAGCGGTAGCGAAAGAAGAGAGGTCGAAGGATTAACTCTCAACGTAAATTAGAAGAACCTCTTTAATAAAAAAAAATTCAGAAAAAAGCTGTAGGTGAAAAAAAAGTACAGTTACGCAAGAACTTACTGTAACAGTAAATCTTCGAGAGAGGCTCTTACAGTAGGTAATTACATATAGGACTGATGCTGGCAGGCGGCAGGACCCCACGGAAAAATTTCTAGCTAGCAGTCCCTGGCGAGGGACCGCCCCCACGTCAGGTGGCCGGCGTCAGTAGACGTCGGTATAAAGGGGCAGTCCCGGACGCCCGCCTTCCAGTTCTTTCCCGCCACAGGCCGAAAGAGGCCAGACGAGAGAGAGAAGCGGATATTCCTCTATGTGGAAAAGGAGCTGAAAAAGCCTAGGGGGATGGAGGGATGGTAGAAAGACTTCCATTGCAAGAGCCTCTCTTGAAGATCTACTGTTACAGTAAGTTCTTACGTAACTGTACTATCTTACTTCGAGAGGGATCTTGCAGTAGGTAATTACATATAGGACTGAATCCCAAGCAGCCTGGAATAAAGAAAGGCACCGGGAGGAGGAAACTACTCCAAGAAATAGCTCTAGCCGTGCAAGCCTCAAGACAGGAGGCCTTGCAAAACAGCCAGCCCGAAGCCTGCTCTACGGCGAGAGGCAATATCCAAACTGTAGTGTTTCGTAAAGGTATGGACGGAAGTCCAGGTGGCGGCAGCGCATATGTCTGCCGCAGACACATTCTTGAAACAAGCTGCAGAGGCAGCTACTCCTCTTGTGGAGTGGCCTCTGACTTGACCCGGGAGGGTCTTGTGGTACTTGTCATAACAGAAAGTGATGCAATGAGCCAACCACTTAGACAGGCATTGCTTGGAAACAGCATTGCCTTCCCTTTTGTGAGCAAAAGAGACAAACAACTGATCAGTCTTTCTGAGATCCTTCGTCCTGTTGGTGTAGCATCTCAGAATCCGGTGAACATCCTTAATATGGAGTAAATATTCCCCTTGATTAGAGTACTGCGTAAAAAAGGCAGGTAGCTCTAGGGACTGATTTAAGGTAGACTCTGCTACTGCTTTAGGTAGAAACTTAGGATTCGTGTGAAGAGCAACTTGTTCCTTGTCAAAAATCAAGTAGGGATTTTACACATCAGGGCCTGGAGCTCAGAGATTCTTTGAGCCGAAGTAATGGCCACCAAGAAGAGTGCCTTCCACGAAATAAAAGTACAGTTACGTAAGAACTTACCTTAACAGTAGATCTTCCAGAACAGCTCTTGCAGCAGGTAACACCATTAGGACTGAAGCCGGCAGGCGTCAGGACCCTACGGAAATCTTCTAGCTAGCAGTCTTCAGCGGGGACCGTCTCTGACGTCGGTCCCACCCCCGACGTCAGACGTAGTACATAAGGAGGCGGTCCCGCCAGATTCCCCAGTTCTCCCGCCGGAGACTCCGGCCGCAGGATGACATCAGAAGGGGAGACCGAGGATCCACCATCAGAAGAAAAGAGCTTAAGCTCCTGCCAAAGCCTGGAAGGCCATACCTCCTCCAAGGGGGAATGGTGGACGGGAAGGTACCAGCTGCAAGAGCTGTTCTCGAAGATCTACTGTTAGGGTAAGTTCTTACGTAACTGTACTATCTTACTTCGAGATACAGCTCTTGCAGCAGGTAACACCATTAGGACCGATTCCCAAGCAACAGCGCCTGTAAGCATTCTGGGAGGAGGAAATTAGGAGAGATCTTGAACAAGTCCTGACTCTAGGACAGGAGACCCTGTAGAATGGCCAGGCCGAAACCGGCTCTCCGCCGTGATGTAATATCCAGGCTATAGTGCATAATAAATGTGTGCACAGAGCTCCAAGTAGCTGCAGCACAAATGGCCGAGGTGGAGACGTTGCGCAGTGCTGCAAAGGAGGTAGCCACCCCCTTGTCGAGTGGCCCCGGACTGTACCGGGAGGGGCTTATGTTTGTTGTTGTAGCAAAATGAAATACACTGGACAAGCCAGCGAGAAAGGGTCTGCTTTGAGACTGGTTGGCCCAGCATCCTCTCAGCGAAGGAAACGAATAGTTGTTCCGACTTGCGAAACTGTTTAGTTCTGTTCAGGTAGAACCTTAAGGAGCGGTGAACATCCAGGGTGTGAAGCAACGCCTCTTCTCTATTAGAGTACTTGGGGAAATACACAGACAAATCGATGTCCTGATTGAGAGTGAGGGCAGAGACCACCTTAGGCAGGAATTTAGGATTCGTCCTCAGAGACACTCTGTCCTGATGAAAAATTAAATAAGGCTCCTTACACATGAGAGCGTGAAGCTCGGAAACTCTCCTTGCTGACGTGACAGCAACTAAAAATAACGTTTTCCATGACAGAAAACACAGCTCGCAATCCACGGCAGGTTCAAAGGGGGGGGGAGCGTGAGTTGTTCCAGGACAAAGAGTAGGTCCCAAGGAGGACGGGATCCTTGATGGGTGGCCTAAGGTGTAACACCCCTCTCAGGAAGTCTCGAGAGGCATCGAGCTGTGCCACTGTGCGCTGTCCCACCAGGAAGTGGTATGCAGAGATCGCGCAGAGGTGCACCTTAATGAAGGAGTAGGTGAGACCCGAATGGAATAGGGAAAGAAGGTACTCCAGCACCCCTTTCACCGGGCATTCTAAAGGGGAAAGGCCGCGTGCCTGCGACCATAAGCAAAAACGGTGCCACTTCGTGGCGTACGTCGCATGCGTTGCCGGCTTTCTGGCCGCAGAAAGGACTTCCGCCACCTCTTGCGAGAACCCATATCGCATAATGGCTATGTCTCTAGGAACCATGCATGCAGGTTCAGTGAGCGTAAGTCCAGGTGGACTAGTGAACCCTCCTCCTGACACAATAGGTGGGAGCTGAAAGGCAATGGAACTGGAGGTTCCCGGGACAATTGCGTCAGCATGGGGAACCAGATCTGCCTGGGCCAGAAAGGCGCTACCAGGATCATTGTTGCGTGCTCCCTGCGCAGTTTGAGAAGAACTCTCTGGATCAACGGGAAGGGAGGGAAAGCGTAGAGGAATCTGTCCGCCCAGGAGAGGGACAACGCATCTCGCCAGAAAACACCAGGCCCTGGATCTAGCGAGCAAAAATTGGGCAGTTTTGCATTGGATGGGGAAGCGAATAGGTCCAACTCTGGAGTACCCCATCGAAGAAACAGATCTTCTGCTACCTCCTGAAGAAGTTCCCACTCGTGGACTCTGGCCTGGGAATGACTCAGGCCGTCTGCGATGGTTGTCCACTCCGGGAACATGGACTGCAATCAGGCTCGCGCCGTGTCGGATTACCCAATCCCACACCCTCATAGCCTCCCTGCAAAGGGGGTAAGAGTGTGCGCCTCCTTGTTTGTTGAGGTAATACATCACCGCCGTGTTGTCTGTCTGAAGCAGAAGGGTACTCGACGGGATTTCTGACTGAAAGGCCTGCAGGGCATAAAGGACCGCCCTCATCTCCAGCACGTTGATGAGGAGGTGGGCTTTCTGAGCGGTCCATGTTCCCTGGGACCTCACCCTGTTCAGGTGCGCTCCCCACCCCAGCCCTGAGGCGTCTGTGGAGAGGATTGCCTTCAGGGACGGCTCTGTAAACGGGACACCCGGAGAAAGTGTCCCTGGGTCTAGCCACCATTGCCAGTCTTGGATCACGGCGTTCGTGATTCTGACCGGATGCTGCATGTGGTCTTGCCTTTGGTCCCACTGCACCCTGAGCATCCACTGAGTTACCCGCATGTGGAGCCTTGCCAAAGGGACGGTTGGAATGGCCGCAGCCATGTGTCCGAGCAAGCGAAGGACCAACCTGGCGGGGACGGTCTTTTTCACTGAGAGATCCCTGATGAGGGATCTGATGTGCTCCGCTCTTTCGTCGGGAAGAAAGGTTTTCCCTTGGACGGTGTCCAGAACTGTGCCTATGAACTGCAGCTTCTGGGACGGTACAAGGAGAGACTTCTCATAGTTGATAAGAATGCCCAGAGACTGGAATAGGTCCTGGGTGCTCTAAATAGCCATCAACAGCGCCTCTCTGGAGGCGGCCATGAGAAGCAGTCGTCCAGGTACGGGAACACGTAGTGGCCCTGTTTCCTCAGAGACGCTGCCACGACTGTCATACACTTGGTAAAGACCCTGGGGGCCGAAGACAGTCTGAACGGAAGAGCCCAGAACTGAAAGTGGTGGCCGAGATACTCGAAGCGCAGGAACCTCCTGTGCGCTTGAGCTACTGGGATGTGCAGGTAGGCATCCTGCATGTCCAAGGACGCTAAGAAGGCGTCCTTTTTCAGCATGGGAATGAGTCCTTGGAGGCTCACCATGCGAAAACGTTTGTAGGCGACCGACATGTTGAGGTCGCTGAGGTCCAGGATTGGACGGAGGTCCCCTGTTTTCTTCGGAACCAGAAAGAAGTGGGAATAGTATCCGGATCCTATCTGGTTCTCTGAGACATACTCCACCGCTCCCTTTTGCAGGAGCGCGAGTACCTCTTGCCTGATGAGAGATCTGTGCTGACCTGAGTAACGGGAGGGCAGAGGAGGCCTTGTAGGTGACTTGTCCACGAATTCTATAAAGTGGCCTCTTTCGACCAACTGAAGGACCCACCTGTCAGTGGTTATGGACTGCCACCCTGGCAGGTGGTCCGCAATGTGGCCCCCGACCTTGGTGTCCCGTTGATCCTGAGGGGCGGGGGCCGGGAAGGAGTCATGCTGTGGCAGCTGAGGGTCCCGCGGGCTGGGCCGACTTGGCTGGTCGTTGGCTTCGGCCCCGGACGACTTTCCCTGGGCTCTGCGGGAGAAGCAGCCTCTCTGTTGCGGACCGGCGCGGGACTGCTGTCTCTGCATCCGGCCTCGAAAACGGCTTTGGTTCCTCCGAAAGGAACTAAGCTTGGGTCTGTACATGGCCTGGACAGACCGTACCGCCTTCCCGGCCTCTTGAAGTTTGGTGAGGACCTTCTCCGAGGACTCACCAAAAAGAACTTCTCCATGAAACGAGGCGTCCAGGATGTTCTTCTGGACGTCCGGGGTGAATCCGGAGACACGGAGCCATGAGTGTCTCCGGAGGCATACGCCTGAAGCATCCGCTCTGGCCGAGGAGTCCGCGGAATCATACACGGCTCGCAGCACCTGGGTTCCCACGTCAGAACCCGTACGAAGGAGTTGTAGCAACTCCTCCTTCTGCTCACCTTCTGGCATCTTTTCCGCTAGATCCAGTCCCTGCTCCCACAAGGCGTTTTGAAACTGTACCATGTGGGTCAAGTAGTTGAGGGATCTGATGGCGCAGGTAGCGGATGCATACGTGCGCCTGCCCATAGCGTCCAGCTGCTTGGACTCTGGGTCCGGTGGCAGGGTGCTCAACTGTTGCGGCCTCTGGGACCGGTTATGAGAGGCTGTAATGACCAGAGAATCGGCCAGAGGATGTGATGCCAAGTACTGGTCCTCCCTAGGGGTCTTGTACAGGCGGTCAGCTTTCTTTGGCATCGCCGGAAGCGAGTGTGGACATTTCCACGCTGCCCTGGTGATGTCCACGAATGTGTCCACCAAGGGTGGCACCACCACAGGCTTTGGATCTTTTTGCCAAAGATATCTGGCAGGGCGTAATCTCTCAGGATCTAGTTCCTCTGCGTCCCAGCCCATGTTCTCTTGGATATGCCTCATAATCTCTGAGAACGATGGGTCATCCGGAGGAGACCTTGGAAGCTCATGTGGGTCCGGAGAAGGGACGTTGATCGGAAAGGGGGATCTGGATCCGTCCGAGAAGTCCGATCCCGTGTCCTCCGTCGAGGCGAACGTCGGCGTCTTCTGGGTCTCTTGGGGCTGGGTGACTCTTAAGAAGATCTGGACGGAGGTCTCCTTTTTCCTGATCTACCCCTAGGAGGGTCCATAGGCTCCTGGGGGGGGAGGTACTCGGCCCGCATCCCTGGGTGAAGTAGGGGGCGCAGGAGCCGGCGGAGTCGCAGGTGGAGGAGGAGGAGGAGGTGGTGGTGGTGTGGGAACCACATCCCTTTTTATGGTGTCCCACCAGTAAGTAAACAACTCCTTGACCTCGGATATGCTGAGGCCCGACATGACGGACCGGGCGCCGATGGCCGGTCGTCAGGTTCCGGCGTCGGCTCCCCAGGGGCCTCAGGTTCGGCGAGGGTTCCCTGGGGGATGCGACAGGACCGGGTTCGCCCGTCTGGTCCTCGGGCTGGGTCAGCTCCTCCTCCGTGATCGCCTCTTGACTGACGTCGGTGGGAGGCAAAGGGGTCCTCTTCTCAGCAGGTACGGACGTCGGTCCCCCGGCCGGCGTCCGTGGAGGCGAAGGCCTAACCGGCGACGGGCATCTGGCGGTCATCGGTTCTCGGGACCAATGGTGTTTGGCCGACGTCGGGTGGGCCGGCATCGGGTCCGACGATCTCTTAAGTGAAGTCAGTTCTTTGGTCTTCCGCTGGGGAGGAGGAGGCAAAGAGACTGACCTGGTGTCGGGTTCCAAATGGCGGGAACCGGACTTGTGATGGTATGACGGTCCCCTGACCTCGACAGGGCCTTAGTGGCTGAGGACAAAGAAGGTCTGGCGGTCTTGGCCTAAGGAAGAGAGGAGGAACCCGAGGAAGTCTTCACCGCTGCAGGGGGAGGCTGAGAGCGGACCCGGGAAGGGGAGCGGTCGGACCGAGAGCCGGAGCTACGGGAGTCACAAGCCCTAGACGGGGACCTGGATCTCACTCTCTCCCTATGCTTCTCGAGGTGTCTCCGGGCCTTGTCAGAAGATTCCCCCTTGGAGGCTGCATCCATGGCTTTAATCTTCTCCTCGAGCAGGAATGCCTGAAGGGCCTTCTGGCGACGGATCCGGGTCCGGCTGTTGAACCCCTGGCAGAAGGAGCAGGCCCGGGTGTCGTGGTCTGGGCCCTACTAGCGGGCGCGGGCGAATACGAGTCTTTGAATGGGATTTGCTTCCCACAGGCGCACTTGACGGATGGCCTTCAACGGAGGTTGGAGAGGACATCAGACAGAAACTGAGCAGAAAAAACAAACTTTCCTGAAGGAAGAACTTAACCAGGCGTCGCGCTAGAAGCGAACCGAAGGGTGAGACATGCAAGTCGACGGCGGAGAGAGAGCCAGAAATCTGGTGGGACCGCCTCCTTATGTACTACGTCTGGACGTCGGGGCGGGACCGGCGTGGACAGGTCCCGCTGAAGACTGCTAGCTAAAAGATTTCGGGGGTCCTGGCGCCTGCCGGCTTCAGTCCTAATGGTGTTACCTGCTGCAAGAGCTGTATCTCGAAGTAAGATCTTCAAATCTGCAGAAGCTGCAGGTTCGAAGGGAGGAAGAGCATGTTTCTCGAGAACAAAATTCAAGTCCCAAGGGGAGCAGGAGTACGGATGGGGGGCCTCAGATGGAGGACCCCTCTGAGAAAGGTCTTAGAGACCTCCAGTTGAGCGAAAGCTTTGTCTGCGAAGAGAACATGATAGGCCGAGATAGCCGCCATGTGTACCTTCAAAGAGGAATGGCTGAGACCCAGGTCGAACAGATGATGTAAATACTCCAGCAGAAGCCCCGCTGAACAGGAGAAAGGTTCCATGTTCTTGGAGGCGGCCCAAATAGTGAATCTTTTCCACATAAGTGGACCTGGTGGAGGGTTTTCTGGCCTCCACTAAAACCTCCGCCACTTTGGGAGACACACCAAAATGGGATTGGGCTAGGTCTACAGGAGCCATGCACGCAGTTGAATGGATTTGAGGCCCGGATGGACCAGGGTCCCCTGATCCTGGGTCAACAAACCTCGAGATAGAGGAAGAGGAAGAGGAGGATCCTCTGAATATTGTTGTAGAAGAGAGAACCAGATTTGCCTGGGCCAGAAAGGAGCCATCAGAATCATTCTCGCTCCTTCTGAAGCTAGTTTCTGCAAGACTCATGGGATAAGAGGAATTGGGGGAAAGGCACAGACGAATCTGTCCTTCCAGTCTAGAGACAGAGTGTTGTTCCAGAAAACGCTGCACTCTGGAACGAGCGTACAGAAGGTGGAAAGTTTTGCATTTCGGGGAGAATGCGAACAGGTCGACCTGTGGTGTTCCCCCAAGTTGGAAGATATTGTCTAGGACCCCTTGGTCCAGTTCCCACTCATGAGTCAGAGCAGAAGAGCGACTTAGCCTGTCTGCTAGGGTGTTGTCGACTCCTAGAACACGAATCACCATGAGGTGAAGGTCGTGTTGTGTTGCCCAATCCCAAACCCTCATTGCCTCCCTGCATAGAGGATAGGACCGAGTTCCTCCCTGTTTGTTGATGTACCACACTATGTACATATTGTCCGTCTGCACGGCTAGGTGGCCAGGAAGGATGTATTGGTGAAGGGCTTGGAGAGCGTACAACGCTGCCCGAAGCTCGAGCACATAGATGTGAAGAGCTTGTTCTAGTCTGGACCAAAAGCCCTGGGTCCGATGAGGGCCTAGATGGGCTCCCCAACCTTCGCCTGAGGCGTCTGTGGTTAGAGTCTGGGAGGGGGGAGGATGAAAGAAGGGAACCCCCCGAAACAGGTTCTCTCGAACCATCCACCACTGCAAGTCTCGCATCATCGGCGATGAGATCAGAACTGAGTGATCTAGGTCATCCACTAGTTGATTCCACTGAGAGTGTAGAGTCCACTGAGAGATGCTCATGTGGAGTCCAGTGAGGGGACCATCGGAATAGCAGCCACCATGAGCCCGAAAAGGCGAAGGACCAACCTCGCAGAGACCATCCTGCAGTCAGATAACAGACATATCTGGGTCTGAAGGGAGGCCGCCCTGTCTGGAGGCAGGAAGGCCTTGCCCATGGTCATATCGAGGATTGCCCCGATGAACTATAACCTCTGGGAAGGGTCCAGATGAGACTTGGAATGGTTGATGGTAATACCCAGGCAGGCAAAAACCTGCTGGGTGAGGGAGAGGAAACGCAAGAGTTCCTCCCTGGACAAGGCCACCAGGAGCCAGTCGTCCAGGTAAGGAAACATCTGTACTCCCTTGGTACGCAGGTGGGCCGCCACCACTGCCAGGCATTTGGTAAATACTCGGGGCCGAGGATAGACCAAACGGGAGCGCCTTGAACTGGTAGTGGTCCCCCTGGAACGCAAAACGAAGGTATTTGCGATGGGAGGCGAATGGGAATGTGCAGATAGGCATCCTGCGTATCCAGGGCACAAAGCCATTGACCCGGCCGGAGGGAGGGCAGAAAGCCCTGCAGAGAGAGCATCCTGAACCTTTTGTACTCTACATAAAGATTCAGGGAACTGAGATCTAAAATCGGTCTGAGATCTCCCGTCTTCTTTGGGACCAGGAAGAAATGGGAATAGTAACCCGTCCCCCTGAAGATGAAGGGGGACGGGCTTTATCGTTTGCTTCATCAGAAGAGCCGAGATTTCCTCCTGAACCAAAGGAAGGTGTTCCCATGAATACGACTTCAGAGGGGGGTGGTGGAGTGGTTTCTGAAGAAACTCTATGGAGTGTCCTTCTGCTATAAGCTGGAGCACCCAAGAATCCATGGTTATCCTCTCCCATCCCGGAAGGTGAAGGGAAAACCTCCCTCCTAATGGTTCCTCCGGGGAGTCTGGAGGCAGTGGGAGAGGAAAGGAGTCAGGTGGCATGGGGCAGCGCCACAGCTGAAGCAACCGCTACTTTTTTGGGCGGAGGGGGCTTAGCAGCCGAGGGGGCCCGACCTTTTGTGGCCTGCCTTCCCAGGGGTTTTGCTTTTGGCCAATTCAGTCTGCGAAAGGGACGGCGCTGCTGCTGATGGGGACAGTACATGGAATCAACTGATTTCAGAGCCGCCCCCTTCTCTTGCAAATCGGTAATGATGTCCTAGATGCCCACCCCTCAAAGGTGCTTCCTGGATAGCAGATAGCACCTCCAGGACCAGACCTGACTCAGGAGCCTAAGCATGACGCCTGTGGGGCCTACGGCAAAGCAGAGCTCCACTCAGCAGTGTCCACTCGTGCCGTATGTTGCGTGAGCATGTGGCGACTGGCAACGAACGAGCAGAGCGGACGAGATCAGCCAACTCCTGTTTGACTTGGGAGTCAGGCAAGGAGTCCAGCTGGGCTTCCTCCTGAGTAAGGATGGCCTTCTGTTAGTCCCCCATGTGGCCGACGTAGCTCAGGGCCCGAATCCCCAGTGTGGAGGAAGCATAAATCTTTCTCCCGTACTGGTCCAGAAGGCGAGATTCCTTATCAGGAGGTGACGAGCTAAGATGCTTTGGGTGCGCCGACTGGCCATGAGCGGTGCTAATCACAACCGAGTCGGCACAAGGGTGAGAATCTAGGAAATCAACACCCTCTGGAGCCTGATATAGCCTGTTCGACTTCCTGGGAAGTGGGGCTAAGGCTGATGGCTGTTTCCATATCGTGGTGACAAGGTCGGCGTGAGGCTCTATCCAGGGTGGCACTAGTGTAGGAGCTGTCACGGGCAGATCCAGATGTTCAGCGAGTTTCAGACGCTGAGGATCTGGTTCCAAAGAGCGCCACTGATGGACCTCCTGGATTTTTCTAAGCAACTCCGTAAAAGAAGGATCCTCCGGAGGAGACTTCGGAGGAGTCCTCGGCCGGGGCTTCGATGGAGAGCGAGGCTCATCTCTCTCTCAGAGCAGCCATCGGAAGAGTCTGAGGAGTCCGAGAGTGAAGAGGAGGAAGAAGAAGACTAAGACTCCCTTTCCCGACCCGGAGGAGGAACGGTTCATTGGGTAGTCCCCGGGGACGCGTGTCCTGCCCCTCTCTGGATCCAGACGGAAGAACCCTGGAGTTCGGAGGTGGTGAGCGAGTGTGCCGCCTGGGGCGTACAGGAACGCCAGAAGTACCGACATCGGAGGGGCCGGCGTCGGAGCCGGCGTCCGGGAAGCCGACATCAGGTCTGTCGCTCCAGATGGAGAAGGGACTAACGGAGGCAAAAGATCTCCAACTGCGCCCGGGGACGGGGGGGGGTTCCCCAGGGTCAGGATGGGGAGACTCTGGTTCCCCAGGCGGCAGCCCAGCTGCGGTGAACGCGGAACGGCGGACGTTCGAGGGTCCGCCATCGGTTCCCTCACCGGCCGGATGTCGGACAAGCCGACGGGAGGCGTAGAGGCGAGCTCTCGGTGGACGCCGGAGGAGCCGACATCCTGCTTATGAGAGCCTTCATCGGAGGCAGGTCGAGAGGAAGAGTCGATCTGGTCCGATGGGGAAGAAGCCGTGAGTCGCCCCGAAGGGTCAGACGTCTTACCAGTCCTCTCCGGGTGGATGTCACAGGAGCCGACGCCCGGCTTACCAGAGTCACCCGTGATGGTAGGCCGCAAGCCTGCGGCTGAACCAGGGGCGGAGGCCTCCAACTGCCCGGAGGCGCCCGCAAGGCTGGAGCGCGAGCCAGATGGGTGGGCCGACGCCACCTCAGAAACCTCCGAGGCGGCCGTCGAGGAGCGATCCCCCGGAGGGGATGTTACCTGTATGCCCGCAACTCTCGAGGGAGACGCGGTGGAGGAGCCTTTGTCCCGGTGCCTCTCCTTGTCCTTCTTCTTTCAATGGCCTCCGGGGGAAGTGGACACCTGCCTTAGCTTTTTAAGCTCCTTCTCCATACAGCTCATTTTCTTTTTAAGAATATGGGCCTCCAGGGATTGCTGCCATCTTTTTCGGGTGGCCGCGTTAAAGCTAAGGCAATGCTGGCACTTCTCGACTTGATGATCCGGGCCTAGGCAAAACAGGCACAGGGAGTGGCCGTCCTTGTGCGGTAGTTGGGAGCCGTACGAATCGCACATGTTCTTCTGCTCAGAGGGTGTAGGGACGACATACCGGCCGTTAGTACTAGCGTTATCCGAAAAATAAGATTTTTCGGTAAAAAAAGGACGCACGAGGGGCTGACGGGCACAAACTTTTCCGAGGTGCTGCAGAGCTAACGGTGGAAAGAACTGGAAGGCGGGCGCCCTGGACTCCTTTATACCGACGTCTCCTGGACGCCGGTCACCTGACCTGGGAGCGGTCCCTCGCCAGGGACTGCTAGCTAGAAATTTTTCTGTGGGATCCTGCTGCCTGCCGGCGTCAGTCCTACATGTAATTACCTACTGCAAGAGCCCACTCGAAGTAAGATATACAGGTTACTCACCTGTAAAAAGAGTTCTAGGAATGGTACATGTTGTTCATCCACACTGTCTGGCAGGTTCCTTGCCACTTTAAATCTTGCCGGAAGGTCTTTACGCTGACTCCTCCCACCCACCCGAGTGGTAAAACTCTCGTCTCCACCCCATGACGCCAGATCTAGCCCACTGGAAGCCAGGTTGTATGCCGAAGCCAGGGAGGCCGGGTGGGTCGTTTGGATGAACAAGATATACAATTCGTAGAACTCCTGTTACAGGTGAGTAATCTGTATTTCTAGGGACATGGATATGTTGTTCATCCACACTGTCTGGCAGACTCCTAGCAGTTCTCCGGGAGGAGAGAGGAAAGGCGCACACCCCCTACTTGGGAAATAAAGACTGGAGAACCTTGGTCCCAAAACCAGCATCCCGGCGTGACTCAAGGTCGATGTGGTAGTGGGTAATGAAGGTGTGTGCTGACTTCCAGGTAGCAGCCCTGCAGATTTCCTGGATAGGGACATCCCTGGAAGCAGCCACCGAAGCAGCAGTATGGCGGGTAGAATGAGCTCTTATCCCTCAGGGAGGCTCCATGCCCGCCAACCTATAGCAGAGATCTATGCAGGAGGTGACCCACCTGCTTATCGTCCGCTTGGCTGCAGGTCTGCCAGGCGGTTTGCTGCAGGTGACAAACAGCTGGCAACCTCTCCCCGAACTTCAGCCATCCGCTCCTTATAATAAGCGAGTGCTCTTCTAGGCTCCAAAGTATGGAGCCTATATTCAGCCTCCGAGGTGTGATTGGGGTAGAACACCGGCAGAGTCAACACCTGATTAAGGTGAAACTCCGACACCACCTTCGGAAGGAATTTCGGGTGGGGGCGCAGGACAACCTTGTCCCTGTGGAAGACCAGATAAGGAGACTCTATGGAAAGCACCTGGAGCTCTCCCATCCTTCTGGCTGACGTGACAGCCACCAAGAAGGCGGTCCTCCATGACAGGTGAGAGATGTCACACCTGTGCATCAGTTCGAATGACTTGTCCATGAGCTTAGCCAATACCAGCAGTAGATCCCACTGAAGTGGAGGTTCTCGCACCGGAGGGGATATGTGATCAAGGCCTTTAAAAAGGCGCCTGACCACCTTCTCCTGCACCATCGACTGCTTCACGGCTCGCGCCCGGTAAGCAGAGATGGCTGCCAGGTGCACCTTAAGGGTCGTCGACCGAAGCCCAAGCTGAGAAAGGGACCACAGGTAGTCCAGAATGCTTGCCAAGCAGCAGGAGGAAGGGTCCAGGCCCTTGCCCCGACACCAAATGGAGAATCTCTTCCATTTAAAGGCGTAGCATTTTCTGGTCGACTCCTTACGGGAAGCCTCAACAACATTGAGGACCTTGTTGGAAAGACCCAAGGACTGGAACTCTAGCCGCTCAGGAACCAGGCCGTCAGGTGCAAGGATTGAAGGTCCGCATAGAATACCTTCCCCTGATTGACTGAGATCAGGTCCAGGCGGGCTGGAAGCCGCCTCGGGAGCCTGGAGCTGAGACTGAGGAGATCTGGATACCAGAACTGACGGGGCCAGTCTGGGGCTACCAGAATCACCTGCACCCTGTCCCTCCTCGCCTTGAGAAGCACCTTGTGGATCAAGGGAAATGGGGGAAAGGCATAGAAGAGGCCCGGGGTCCACGGCCTCGAGAAGGCATCCCCCTGCAGTGAGCCCTGCTGAGGGGGGGCAGGCATGAAACAGCCTCAGCTTCACATTCTCCCTGAAGGCAAACAGGTCCACCTGAAGCATGCCCCAGTGGGCGAACAGATCTTGTACTACCTCCGGCAGGAGAGACCACTCGTGGGACGCAGCTCCTATCCGGCTTAGGGCATCGGACAGAATGTTGGAGGCTCCTGCCACATGGATGGCAAGGAGATCCGTCTCCAGGCTGCGCATGAGGGACCAAATGCGGAGAGCTTCCCTGCACAGGGGCATGGAGCGCGTCCCACTCTGGCGGTTTAGGTAGTACATGGTTGTGGTATTGTCCGTCTGGACCTGGACCACTTGACCCCGTACAAACAGAGTGAAGGCGGTGAGGGCTAGATGAACCATTCAAAGCTCCAGCAGACTGATGTGGCATCGGGGACTCCCGAGGGGACCAGAGGCCATGCGCTCTGTGCTCCCCCAGATGGGCACCCCAACCCATCAGAGAGGCATCAGTCGATAGAGAGACCATCGGCTTGGGGTGAACAAACGGGATGCCCTCCTGCAGATAAGCTGGAACGATCCACCACTGAAGAGCGTTCCACATCTCCTGGGTCACTGTCACTGGCTGATCCAAAGGACCGGAGCACTGTGACCATTGGCTGGCCAGTCCCCACTGTAGGGGACGCATGTGCCAACGGACCACGCTGGTGCAGGCCGCCAGGAGGTGCAGGAAGTCCCGGGCAGGGTGCAATTGCCCAACCTGAAATGACTGGGCAGAGGAGGAAAGAACCTCGGCCCTGTCCGCCGGGAGCCATGCTCTGGCTCGCAGAGAGTTGAGCTCTGCCCCCCATGAATTGGATTACCTGCTTTGGCACGAGTTCCGACTTGGCCTTGTTGATAAGGAGGCCAACTTGAGAGCAAACCTGGCGGGCCAGATCCCTGGACCGCTCCACCTCATTCTGGAGGAGGCCGGAATCAGCCAGTCATCCAGGTAGGGGTACACCCGGACCCTTCGGCGCCGCAGGAATGCTGTCACCAATGCCATGCATTTGGCGAAGACCCTGGGAGCTAGAGAAAGGCCGAAGGGCATGGCCCGGAACTCGTAGAGGGACCCCTCTGCTCTGAAGCAGAGGAATCACTGATGGGACGGACGGATTGGGACGTGAAAGAACATGTCCTGGAGGTCCAAAGAACAGAACCACACACTTCGTTCCAAGGATGGAATGATCTGAGCCAGAGTGACCATCCTGAAGGTTCGAGACCTTAGGAACCTGTTCAGGTCGTGCAGGTCTAGAATGGGGCACCAGCCCCCCATCCGTTCCGGGACCAGGAAGTACCTGGACACAAACCCTGGGTCTGGTGGAGGATCCGCCACCTTCCTGATCACCTCCTTTTGGAGGAGCAGGGCAATGTCGGCTCGACAGGCCGACAGAGAGGCTGCGGACCCCGTAACCCCCCGTGGGGCGACGGCTCGGAAGGGCGGAGCCTGCTCGAACTCCAGAGGCACACCTTTTCCTACCACCTCCAACACCCAACGGTCCGTGGTGATGGCCATGGCGGAAAGAAAATGGCAGAGCCGTCCCCACACGGGGGGAACCCAAGGGGAAGTGACGAGGTTGGGGCGACACCTCTCAACCTGTCACTGGGCAGGCTTGGAGAAAGGACCGGCCGAGGGACCTCCTGGGCCTTGTCCTCCCGGCTTCCTGTTAAAGGAAGCTGCAGGCTTGGCTTTGGGGTGCCAAGTGCGAGCCTGCTGGCCCTGATGCTGGTGTTGCTGGGCCGGACGTGCTGCAGGGGCAGAAGGGCGAAAGGACTTATGTTGCTGTCGACGGCCTTTGTCCTTCTGAGCAGACGTGACCGAGTCCAAGGTGGCGTTGGACTTTTCGATCCTCTAGAGGTGGCCTTCCACTCCAGGGCCGAACAGGTCAGTCCCCAAGAAGGGGACATCTGCCAACTTGTGCTGGGTATCCGCCGTAAAGGTGGATATCCTTAGCCAGGCTCTGCGGCGTATGGCCACTGCGGCCGCTGCTGACCGGGCACAGGAGTCTCCAATATCAAGAGCCGTTTGGTGCTGCTGTTTCGCCACTGCCCCTCCCTGATCCCGCACCTGCTTGACCGTAGTCTGCAGATCAGCCGGGAGATGAGGGATCACCTCATCCAGGGAGCCCATGAGGGCTTGGGAGAAGTGCACCATCAGTACGGCCGAACTGGCCTGATGGAGGCCGAGGGAGGACGCAGCGTATACTTTGCCCTGGCATAGTCCAGCTTATTGGACTCTTTGTCGGAGGGCTTGTCCACATCCCTAGCGTTCCCGGAACGCCAGAAAACGCTGTCGGTGATCAACCCCTCCGCAGAGGGGTGTTCCGAGAAACCAGACAAAGAGCCGGTAGGGACCGCATACTTCCTGGCCATCCTGGCCGAAGGCGCAGGACAGGAAGCCAGCCGCTGCCATAGCTCCAAGGTTGGGCCAACAAAGGTTTCAGCCACCAGAAAGGCCTCTGTGGGAAAATCCCCTCGGTCCAGTATCTCCATGAGGGGATACTTGGCCCATTTGGATACAGGCTCGAGCTGCATCCCGGTGGACTCCGAGATGAGCTGAAGCAGACCCATGAACGAGGATGGGCTCTCGTCCACCGACTGCCCCCGGAGGACTCCAGGTCAAGAGGCCTGGAAAACAGGGAGGAGTCGTCGTCAGACTCCGAGGAGTCTGCCAACAGCTGCCTAGGGGCTGAGCCACCCTCCACCTGCCAAGGACGGTAGGGAGTGAGGGTGACCGACAACCGGTGGGGCAGACCCTGACCCGACCGAGAATCCTTGGTCGGAGCCCCCGATTTCGTTTGTGGAGGTGGAGGTGAAGATTCCACCACAATCGGTGGGGCAGCTGGTTTCGGACGAACAACTGGCCCACGCTTGGGCACCTCGACCACAGCGAGGAGTAGTTTCGATGGTCGGGTGACAGTCACTTAATGGCCGGGAGGCGGCAGACTGCCAGTGTCGGTGGGATCGGCTGGACCGAGACGAGGCCGAGACCTTCAGGGTTTCCGAGGGTGGGTCTGGGAGGAGCGGGAAACCGCGCCTCCCTGGCTCGGGAGCCTTGACAGGACCCGGCACAGGGGCGAGGCAAGTCCTCTCGGTTTCCACCCAGGGGAACCGTGAAGAAGGGTAGACGGCTTCACCAGTCGACAGCCCGTCCGACGGGTCGAGAAAAATCTCGACCGCATCGATGGGTGTCTCGGCCGGCTGACCTGACAGGGACACCGTGAAGCCAGCGGCCTTAGCCACAACCTCAACCAAAGTAGAGTGTCGACTGTGCGGGGAAGGGGACTTCCCCCGCTCCCACGAGCATCGACAGTGGGACTTACCATTCCAGTCCTTCTTTTTTGACCGAGAAGAGTGTCCCGATGGCCCCTCACCCTTCGTGGAGAGGGACTGGCAAAGCTCCTTAAAAGAAGCTGTGTAGGGGGACCCCAAAGAGAGCGGGATAAATGCCGTGACCGAGGAAGATGAAGATGCGGCCTGGGCCGCCGCTTCCTCGAGGGCTATCATCTGCTCAAGTTGCTCAGCCGAGCCAGCCGCCGCGGAAACCGCCCAACGGGCCTCCTTGGACTTCACCGGCGGATAACGTATCTCGGGGCACCCAAGTTGAAGCCGGG
Organism: Neoceratodus forsteri; assembly: GCA_016271365.2. NCBI lineage: Eukaryota > Metazoa > Chordata > Ceratodontiformes > Ceratodontidae > Neoceratodus > Neoceratodus forsteri. The sequence continues at coordinate 95,565,588 of CM057451.1, forward strand.
CAGTATGGTCTCCCAGACGCATTTAAAAAGACCTGCACAACTCGTGAGGCCTGCAGGTCGGGTCAAATCCGAGGCAGTAGACGCACGTGGAGTGCGGATCAGTCCTGGACATCTTCTGCCCACATGGGCACCGCCGAAAACCGGTAGTCGATTTGTCCATCACAGCCGTGAAGGAAGAAGTAGACCTAAGTCTGGAAAACTTTAAAATGATTTTCAGGTGAACCGAAGAGTTTGGATCCAGTCTAGATGCAGAGCGCTAAGGAGGGAACCTGAGCTTCCAAGTGGTAAGGAAGATCTGGCATCATGGGGCGGAGCTGAGAGTTTTACCACCGGGTGGGTGGGTGGGAGGAACCAGCTTGAAGACCTTCCGGCAAAATTTAAAGCGGCAAGTACCTGCCAGACAGTGTGGATGAACAACAAATCCATGTCCCTAGAATGGTGCAAATACTGCGTCAGGGATTCCGCAGATACCATGCAAGCAAGTCGACGGTGGGGGGAAAAACTGAGGAGGTAGCAGGGCCACTCACACCTTTTTAGGGTTTGTGACATCGATGGATGTTGACAGCGTAGGCGGCCCCAGTTCTACTGCTGGAAATCTTCAAGTGGATTCCCCTTCACCGATGGCAAAGGTTCCTATGGTGTTACCAGATGACTGAAACACCCTGAAGAAGATACTAAGGATTCTTACCATCCAGAGGATGTGGCATCCTTTTGTCCTTGGTTCTCAAGGTTATGAAATTACATAGGCAGAACCAGAGATTGGTTCAAAAGGAACTGATACCATCTTAGAAAGGAATTTGGGGGTATATAAGCAGGACTATCCTGGTCTTACGAAAACAGTATATAGAGGATCCATAACTAGATCCTGTATTTCAGATACTCTGCATGCAGAGGTAATGACTATTAGGAATACTGTCTTCCAAATAAGGAATTTTATTTTACAAGAAGCAATGGGCTTGAAAGGCTTGCAAGTGAGCATTACAAGTTCTAAGTCCCTCCGGACAAACCAACCATGCTCCACAGGTAAGTTCAAAAGGCTTTTCTTCTTTTATTGTATTATTCCTTCTAGAATGCCTTCCATGAGAGCCCAACATTCTGCCCACTTAGGGCTTCTTCAAGGGAGAGGGTTTTCTGATCAACAAATATAAAATATATCAACAAACACACATATAGTGGTTTCAATCAACTTACATGTCAGCCTTCAGTTCTTCACTAACTTAATTACAAACTCTTCTTCATTGCCAAACTATATACACCTTATTCCCATGTTATGTGGATTCCGCAGTACAAACAGTATCCCAATATCCTAGAATACAGAGTCATGCTTTTCAACTATCCGGACACCTTAGCGAATTACCGACCTCTCTCCAATCTTGCATTCTTGGGGAAGGTAGTGGAAAAAGTGGTGGCTTTGCAGCTCGATACCCACCTAATGACCTTCGACTTCTACAAGCCACTCCAGTCAGGATTTAGGAGAAAGCATAGCACTGAAACAGCTCTAATTAGGGTGCAAAATGATCTCCTCAGGGCGAGAGATAGAGGAATGGTCAATTCTCATTCTACTGGATCTCTCCTCAGCTTCTGACACCGTTGACCACATGGGGCTAGTTGATCATCTTAGAGGGCTTTGTGAACTCACCGGCAAATCATCAGCTGGTTTGAGTCCTTTCTGGCAGGCAGGAAGCAATGGGCAGTAATGGGGAATTTCTTCTCCTGCCCAAAGCTCCTGACCCGAGGAGTCCCTCAGGGCCTGATCCTGTCACCCATGAGGTTTGCAGTGCACATGCTACCCCTGGGTGACATCATTAGGCATTATGGCCTGGGTTTTCACTGCTATGCAGATTATACCCAGCTGTACATGTCCTTTACCCCTGGAACATCGGACACTGTGGACATGCTAAACAAACAGAAACACAGACTTTAACAGCAGACAAGGACTGCTTGGCCCACCTAGTCTGCCCATTTCCCTACCTTTTGGATAAGCTGCAGATCCTAGTTAACCAACAACCTACTTCTTCCTACCCCCCCCCACCCACCAGAACTGCCTTATGTCTGTCCCATGCATTCTTGAATTCCCCCGCTGTTTTTGACCCCTCAACCTCCTCAGGAAGGGCATTCTATGCGTCCACCTCCCTCTCTGTGAAAAAAATACTTCCTCATGTTGCCACTGAGCTGTCCCCCCTCTATCTTCAAATTGTGTTCTCTTGTTCTTGCACATCTCTTTCTGAAAGATGCTACCCTCTTGGACTTTCTTGATCTCCTTGAGGTACTTGAAAGTTTCTATCATGTCCCCCCTCTCCCTCCTTTCCTCAAGGGTATACATATTAAGCTCCTTTTGTCTCTCTCTCTTCGTATGGCTCCTGTTGCAGACCCTGCACCATTTTAGTTGCCCTCCTCTGGACTGCCTCCATCCTGTCTATGTCCTTGCGGAGAAAGGGTCTCCAGAACTGCATGCAGTACTCCAGATGGGGTCTCACCAACTGTCTGTAGAGAGGGATAACAACTTCCAGTTTTCTACTGGTGATGCCTCTCTCTATACATCCCAGTATCCCCCAGCCATCCTTACTGCTTTCTCACATTACTTGCTCAGCTTCAGGTCATCTGAAAAGACTACCCCCAGGTCCCTTTCCATTTGTGGTGTTGTTAATACCTCCCCCCCCACACACTGTGTACTCTTCTTCTGCGTTTTTGTTTCCCAGGTGCATTACTTCTTTGCATTGAATCTAATCTGCCATACGTTTGACCATTCCTCCAACCTTACCAAGTCCCTTCTCATTAATTTCACACCCCCTTGTATAGCAATCCTGTTGCAGATCTTTGTGTCGTCTGCAAAGAGGCATACTTTTCCTTCCAGTCCCTCTGCACTGTTACTCATAAAGACATTAAAAAGGACCGTACCCAGTACTGAACCCTGCTAGTAACCCCCTTTCTTCGGAGGGGACTATTACCCTCTGTGTCCTGTTGTCTAGCCAATTTTTTACCCAGGCTACCACCCTGGGACCCACTCCCAGGCTGGTTAATTTGACTACTAATCTTTTGTGTGGGACTGTGTCAAATGCCTTGCTAAAGTCTAGGTAGGCCATGTCCATAGCCCCTTCCTGGTCTACTACCTTGGTCACCCAGTCAAAGAAATCCATTAGATTCGTCTGACATGACCATCCTGCTGTGAATCCATGCTGCCTTGGGTCCTGTGCCCTGCTGGCTTCTAGGTACTCAACAATTCTTTCTTTCAGAAGTGATTCAATCATTTTCCCTACCTTCAGTTTTTGGAGTTCTTTTAGAACCCTTTCTTCTGTGAAAGGACTGGTATCGACCCCCACGATCCAAAGTGCTTCTATTGACTAGATTAGGTATCTTCCCCCTCCTCTTCTTTTGTGAATACTGAGCAGAAGTATTTGTTCAATATACCTGCTTTTTCACTGTTCCTCTCTGCCCATCCACCCTCTCCTTTATTAAGCCTCACTATCCCTCTCTTGGTCTTTCTTCACTCCCTAATGTACCTATAAAAGATTTTATCCCCCTTCTTAACCAAGTTGGCTATTTTTCCCTCGGTTTGGGCCTTTGCTATTCTGACTGCCTTCCCGGCTTCCTTCTGCTTTAACTGGTATAATTCTCTGTCTTGCTCCTTCTGTGTTTCCTTATACTTCCTGAATGCTATCTTTTTTTCGCAACCCTTCCCGCACCTCTTTTGAGAACCATAGTGTTTTTCGTTCGTTCTGATTTGTTTATTTGCTTCACACAAAGGCTTGTTGCCTTGGTGATATCAGTTTTGATGTTTCCCCATTGTTCCTCCACTCCTCCTTCTGCCTGTTTGCTAATGCTTTTCTGAGGCACTCTCCAATTTTGACAAAGTCAGCCCTTCTAAAGTCCAGTACCCTCACTTTTGAATGGCTTGACTCTGCGGCTGTGTTTATCGTGAACCACACTGTTTGCTGGTCACTTGTTCCCAGATGGCTATCCACTTCTAGATCTGAGATCCTCTCTCCGTCCCTGTTTGAGAGTACCAGGCCTAAGACTGCTCCCTCCCGAGTGGGTTGTAACACTAGCTGTCTGAGGCATGCCCCCTATAGGGCATCGGGAATGACCCTTCTCCTGGATGTGGCTGCAGCAAAGGTGCTCCAGTTAACATCTGGCATATTCAGGTCCCCAACAACAATATCTTCCCTTTTTCTGCCATCCTAAGGATGCCTTCTATCATTTCCTTGTCCATTTCCTCACCCGAGATGGGGGTCTGTATACAACCGCCATGCGGACTGTGGTGCCATTTCCGGTCCCCAGGGTGATCCACAGTGCCTCTTCTCCTCCCTTTTTACCCTTTAGTTCGGTTGCTTTGATCCCTTCCCTTATGTATCGAGCAACTCCTCCTCTTCTACCCTCCCTGTCCCTCCTGTAGATTCTGTACCCTGGTATGTTGACATCCCCATCATGGTTCTCTGTGTACCATGTTTCTGTGATAGTCACAATATCCAGGCATCCCTCTTCCATCAAGGCCACCAGTTCAGGGAGCTTGTTACCTAGACTATGGGCACTGGTACTCATTACCCTCTATTTTTGTGATGGCCTTACCCCTTTCCCCCCCCCCATCCCTGTCCTTACAGCCTTTACCTTTTTCTTTATTTACCCCGTCCTTCTCCTTATCGACTTCTCTATCTTATCATTTACCTCACTAACTACCCTGATTTATTTTTTTTGGGGGACTAGGATTTCCCTGCTCCTTTTCAGTGCCTCCCCCTATGGCTAGTTTAAATGCTTGCCAATGAAGCATTTAAACCCATCACCTAGGATCCTGGTTCCCCTCCTGGACAGATGCAGACCATCGCACCAGTATAGACCTGTATCCTTCGAGGTGGACCCACAGTCCCCAATGAAGCCAAAACCCTGAGCTCTGCACTAGATTTTCAACCACTGATTGAATCCCATAGTGCCGGAGTACCCTAGCCTCACCCATGCCATAGACAGGCAGCACCTCCGAGGTTACCATGCGTGCTACTTGTCTAAGGCCCCTCCCCCCAACTCCACAAACTCCTCCTGCACTGTACTGATCCCTTTCCCAGCCAGGTCATTTGTTCCTAGGTGGACAGGACATCCAGCTCCCTCCCCCGTGCAGCTGCTCCCATGAGCCTGAGGATTCGCTCCCTGTCCCACCAAGCCATGGCACCAGGCAGGCACCTTACCTCCCTTCTCCCCTACTTCCCCCAGTTCTACCCTCTTAATAATGGAGTCCCCCCCCCACCAGGAGAGGTTTTCTTCCCCTGTGGGTTCCAATGCCACCCTCCCGTGGGTCTCCCTTGTGGAGGTTCCCAGCATCCTCCTTGGTCTCCACTGCGGGTGCCTCCATAGAGGAACCACACTCTGCCAGAACAGCGTACGAACTGTGGAGAGGTACAGCTGGAGAGATGCGTCTCTGTTCCACCACCCTCACCCTCCCTGAGCCCACTGTGGTCCCACCACTCCTCTTTCTTGGCAATCTCTGAGGTAGCGGCAGCGGCCCTGGTGGTCTCTGGGTGGGAGAGGAGGTCCCCCGAATCTTGAGCAACTCAGCCTGGAGACGAGCAACCTCCTCCCTCAGCCCAGAGAGGTGCCTGCAGATGGGACAACACCGCATCCTCCAGAACGTCTCCCAGAAGACTGCACCACTCCCGTCATGTCTTATTTGTGGCCCCTCAACTGTTTTTCTGTATGCTTGCACTTTCCTCTCTCATTAATTTTTTTTCCCCTACTTTCTTATTGTCTCCGTGCCCTTAAAGCTCCTGCTCTTCCTGTTCTGGGACAGGAAGTTCCTGTATTCCTCAGTAGTCTCCTTCTTACTTGATCACAGTCAAACCTCCAGTAGCTTTGGGGGATAGAGAGCTACTCTTTTCTTTCTAGGCTGGTGAGTCTTTTGTGACTCTGTGACCCCTCCTTTCCTGCTCCTAAACAGAAAGTTCCTGTTGTCAGTCAAACCCTGTGCCTATAAAAGTGGAACTAGCTAAGGCGGGGGAGGGGGGGTGAGAAGGCTATACAGTCCTAGTACAGTAGTAAAGTTCTAACAGCACTTCCTTCCTCTTGCTGTTCTCTCCCAAAAGCTATCTATGGCAGTTTTAAATCCAAACACCTGGCTTTCTGCTGCCTAAGCCACTGCCCCTAATTCAGAGTTCCCTTCTTCACCTAGCTAACTGCACAGATAATAGTTCCCTGAGATCCAGGACTGGATGTCCTCTAACTGACTGAGGCTCAACCCAGACTAGATGGAGGAATGGTGATTGAGCCGGGTCGTCAGTGGGATATGGTCACTAACTGAGCAGAACAGGGTTGTTCCTGGATGCCACCTCACTGGTGGCAGCCAATAAGTTGCGAAATCTGGGCGTCATCCTTGACGGACTGACACTTGAGGCTCAGGTGTCTTCCATCGTTCGAAATGGTTTTTACCATCTGAGGAATGTTGCCCGGATTAAACCCTTAATCCCACCTGATGACCTGCCCTCACTGATGCATGCCTTTGTGACATCCAGACTTGACTACTGTAACGCTCTCTGCTTCGGGGTCAGTGGGGGTAACCTCTGCCAGCTGCAGCTGGTGCAGAATGCTGCAGCCAGTTTGTTAACAGGCCTTCCCAGGTCCGTACATATAACCCCTATTTTGCGCGAACTGCACTGGCTGCCAGTCAGGTGGGGGACTGCCTTCAAGGTGGGCTTGTTCACCTAGAAGGCCCTATATGGATCGGGTCCTGGTTATCTGTCAGACCCTTCTGACACCTGCCTGTCTGGTGCGCCCACTCTGCTCTTCCACGGAGGGCTTCCTCATGGTTCCAAGGGCGCAGCTCAAGACATCTGGCAACTGCACCTTGGAATTCCTGTGGAACTGGCTGCCATGATCTCTAAGGGAAGCTCCCTCTGTAGAGAGCTTTAAACGAATACTCAACATGCACCTGTTCAAGCATGCTTTTAATCTTTAATAGTAATTTTAAGGGGGTTTTAGAGTTCTTTATTATTTATTACGAATTGTTTTAACTGACTCTGACTTCAGTGATTTTAAATGTTGCACCTCTGTGTAAAGTAACCAGAGCCACCGGGATCGGGTGCTAAACAAATAAAGCTTTACCAGCTTACTATTATTACACTTCCTTTCAGATTCTCAATCTGTCTACGTACAGTATGAGATAACAATCCATGCAGGATTTACAGCGAGAAATATTGTGTATAACCTATGTTAGCTGTGGATCTTTTTGAAAAGACTGTAAGAAGAACTAACAGGCGAGCAATAGAAATATATGGAAATACAAGAACAGAGACAAGAAATGGCTGCACCTTTGACAACTGTGAAAATACAAAAGAACATTACATGTTAACATAAAATTAAGAGGGGTAGTTCTAGGAGCGGTATATGTTGTTCATCCACACTTCTTGGCACGTTCCTTTCCCCTTTAATTCTCACCGGAAGGTCTTCAAGCTGGCTCCACCCACCTACCCGGGTGGTATAACCCTCGGCCCTGCCCCATGACGCCAAATCTTAGCCCGCTGGAAGCCAGGTTCGTGCGTCACAGCCAGGGAGGTTGGGTGGGTCAGTGTGGATGAACAACATATACTACTCCTAGAGCTACTGTTACAGTGAGTAACCTGTTTTTCTAGGGACGTTTTTCTAGGGACGTGGATATGTTGTTCATCACACTTCTTGGCAGACTCCTAGCAGTTCGCCAGGAGGAGGGAGGCAAGGTGCACGCCCCCTACTTTGGGAACAGAGACTGGAGAACTGAGGCCCCAAAACCAGCATCCCAGAGTGACTCAAGGTAGAAGTGGTAATGGGTGATGAAGGTATTTGCTGTCTTCCAGGTAGCAGCCCTGCAGATTCCCTGAATAGGGATGTCCCTGGAAGCAGCCAGGTGGGTTGAATAAGCCCTTAGCCCTACAGGAGGCTCCCTACCTGCCAACCAATAGCAGAGATCAATGCAAGATGTAATCCATCTGCCAACTGTCCACTTTGCTGCAGGTCTGCCAGGAGCAGCTTCAGCGTAGGTGACAAACAGCAGGCGAAGCTATCCCCGACTTTCTGTCGTTCTCTCCTAGTAACAGGAGAGCGCTCATCTCAGGTCCAAAGTATGGAGCCTGTACTCAGCATCCCAGGTGTAGTTAGGGTAGAACACAGGCAGAGTCAACACCTGATTAAGGTGAAACTCTGACACCACCTTCGGGAGGAATTTCGGGTGGGGGCGCAGGACAACTCTGTCCCTGTGAAAGACCAGATAAGGAGCCTCCACTGAAAGCGCCTGGAGCTCCCCAGTACTGCTGGCTGATGTGATAGCCACCAGGAAGGCCGTCTTCCATGACAAGTGTGATAGCTCACATTTGAGCATTGGTTCGAATGGCTTGCCCATGAGTTTTGCCAAAACCAGCAGTAAATCCCATGGAGGTGGAGGTTCACGCACTGGAGGGAATATGTTATCCAGGCCCTTAAAGGGGACATAAACGTTGCCCAGGGTCATAACTTTGTTCCTTGATGTGGGGTACCCTTGCATATACATTTTTGGAGCCAATATTCATATTAAAATAGTTATTTTTACCTTATTTAGCTCCGTTGCTGTTTGTCCTCCATGTTGGGATCAGTCTCATCTCGTGGTAACCGGATATGACGCAATCGATGGGCCGACCCATTGTGTACTGCCCTGTACTGTAACTACTTCCTGTTATGGTCTGCTTCGGTAAATGGGATCTACCTCTACAGGGATTTGTTTCAGCAGTTTATGTGTAAGCATTAATTGTTCCTCATTACCTGTCTTACTATGTTGTGCTGAGGAGCTGTTGTTATAACACTCATGATTCGTGCTGCAAAGTGGTAGTATGTAGTATGTGCTGCGGCTGCAGTGTGCCGGTGCATATTCAGTGCGTCTGTGTTAGTTTGCTGTACTGCACAGAATTAGTTTGCGGTGCAATGTATAAATAAATGCAAACGTGCTTTCAATCATCAGTATCTTTTGGTGGAATTTGTTCTACAACTGGTAAGGGAAACAAAGACAGTTTTGTGTTATAGTTCATCGACTACTGCAGAAACCTGAGGATCTCATGTACTGCTGAATGTCTGTAAACTGAGTGTAGGATACACCTTTTTTTCCATGTTGCTTGCCCAGTGGTGGCCTCCTCATGCCAGCTTCAGGCTATTTCCAGCACCCCCAGTCCCAACTGCCACTCCTTCACCGTCTCTCCAAATGCGTTTCCACATCTGGATGCACCCATTACTGATGGTGCACATTGTTTTTTTTGCCCCTCCCCTGGTTACCCTGGCATGTACATGTTCGTTTCAAAGTCCTGCAGGTCAGATAATTTCCCTCGGGCACTGCAGGGTTAGGTACAGTGCTGGAATGAGGCCCCAGGAGAGCTGCCATGCAGCACAGCACTTCCCTAGCCCCCTAGCTGCCCCATTGTAATTTCTTTCAGTAGCCATGAGTTCATAGTTCTGTCCGCCATATTAATGCTCCACCTCTTTCAGGAACAAAGGGAATTGTATAACTGATTTTGGTGTCTTTTGGCCATCACTACAGTCAATACTATCATTTAGGTGCATGCTTACAGGCTACTTTATAGGAGCTTTACAGGACACTTGGCATAACTGGAAAGTTCTAAATAGGGGGACTGTTTGTCACCATTTTCTACTACACCTGGTTTTTGTGGCCCCTCAAGTAATACCGTTATGTGTACACATTGCCGTTATTTACTGGACAGTATGCCAGAAAGGCACCAACATTATCAGGAAAACTCTCTGCCTTATTAGTGGACAGTCTTGACTCGCTGGGCATCGCCTACACCACATTCTGGGTGCACACCTGGAAAGTGCCTATGACCCATCCCACAAGAATGGCTTGCAGATAGCTAAGTTGTGATAGACTCTGCCTTTGTCCAGGGACCACCCTCTACCCACATACTTGATGGAGATGAGTCTCCTACCTTATTCCTGCTAACTTTGCTCAATTACTTCTTCTTGGATAGTCGTTGGTGTCAGGATGCAGATCTTTGCAGTTCAGCCATCACCAGGTTGCCCACGACACTTCGGGGGAATGGCCCTCAGGCCAGAAAGTCAGCAAGAGATGTACCTTAATGAGACACTCCCTGGTGTTCCCACACTATCCCAGTGGTCCAGCTAAAGCCCAAACTATGGCAAAATCACCAAAGCTGCACCCTCAGCTCCCAGTGGCATGGGCTATATCCTGGAAACCCGAACTCCCTCCCTGGAACCCTCCATGGTGTCCATTCATGGCATACCGACACGTTTGCAACACCAATGTGTACAGAACATGATGCTACCACTGGCACTGTGAGAATGACTGCCATCTGTACTTCAAGGTAACAGCATATCTCAGGGGTGTCCTGTGCACCTGGTCTGACTCCCAAGTCCTGCAGACATCCACTTGGTGGATGCAGCATGCTTACCCTGCATAGCATGCAGGGAGTCGCCTGGTACCCCATTGCCATTCCGGCAATGACTACAACTTCCCCCTGACTGGCACTCATACATTCGATGGCCCAGCTGGCACATAACATGCATCCCTAGGGGTGTCTACCTGGCTAGGGCACCTGCAGCATTAATGCTTCCTGCCACCTAGCTGTCAGTCAAGTCCTTCTCACTCCCAGATACTTCCCTCCATTCACCTCGAGGGCACCCTATCTATATACAATGTGAAGTCCCCCCCCCCATGCCAGCTTGACCCATAAAGGATGATGACATGGCATCATTCCCTACTAGCCACATTTGGTATGAGCCACCTCACACTACTGTAAGGAGAGGGTTGCTGCATTCTGAAAGACAACATGCCAACCACAGCTTCACTTCCAAGACCTTGCTGGTAGTGTTGGGGGCCCCCACCACTAACTGCATGTTGAATGCATACAACAGCAGCACCACAACATCACAGCACAGCTGGACAGGTGCTAATACATTTATAGGGAGGGACAGTAGGATTATATATGAACAATGGCTAGAAACACATATGTATATACAAAGGACAGCACAGTATTGGACATGAACACATATATATATATATACATATATATATATATATGTCTGTGGAGGAACAGCATGGTTATGTATGAAACAGGGACATCAACACAGGAGGAAAGAAGATAATTACAAAGCGACATGATCACTACATCTGTAGATGTGTGTGATTTGGACATAAAATCCATTTTTGAAACACTGATCATTCAGATCATAACAGCACACAAGACAGACAGCAGCAGAAGACATTATTCACAGACTGAGCATGTTTAACCAGAGGGGGAAACAATTTCAATTAAATTGAAATAAATACAATGCTGTCATTCATTACTATTCACCTTTAGGTCCCTTTCAAAGCAATCTGGTGTAAAGTGAACAGAGCACACAACTGTGTTCCTGCTGTTCACATCTGGGAGATTTTCACATTTGACAGCTGCCTTCCACCGCTAGTAGCTCCCTGCTTTTAGGAAAGCGGTAAAATGAGATGCCTCTGCACTCCGTTTTCTTGGAGGCATTGTAGCACCCAACAACACAACAATTGACCATACTGCTCCTTAAAAAAAAAAGATTTCAGTGCAGCTGTATGACTTATTTATCTTTCTGAGGTGGCAAACTCACTGCGATGAATACAGCACGATCGCATATGCTTTCCCACGATCGCGCTGATTGGACAAGCCCGTCACTGATGTCACGGCGTCAAGGTGCATGCGCAAAATGGCGAGGATAAACTCCGTGATTTCGGGTGCTAAAAATATTTAAAATTAGGTGCATCACAGCAACGGGGCACATAGATCGATTACAGGATTCAACAAGGTACTGTACAAACACAGTAATAACCACCGTTTGGGGCACTAGCAACGTTTCTTTCCCCTTTAACAAAGCGCCAGATCACCTTCTCCTGTGCCACCGTCTGCTGACCGGCCCGCGCACGATAAGCAGAGATGGCTGCCAGGTGTATCTTAAGGGCTGAAGACCCCTATGGACAAAGATCAAAGGTAATCTAAAATGCTAGCCACAGGACAGGATATAGGGTCCAGGCCCTTGCCCAGACACTAAATGGAAAATCTTTTCCATCTGAAGGCATAGCACTTTCTGGTCGACTCTTTCCTAGATGCTTCCACTACTGCGAGTAAATCCTCAGAGATCCAAAGCCTGGAACTTTAGCCGCTCAGGTACCAGGCTGTCAGGTGCAGGGACTGAAGGTTCGGATGGAATACCTCTCCCTGGTGGACAGATATTGGGTCCGGGTGTGCTGGAAGATGCCTCGGAAGCATGTTGCTGAGGCTGAGGAGATCTGGATACCAGAACTGGCGGGGCCAATCTGGGTCTACCAGGATCACCTGTGCCTTGTCCCTCCTCACCTTGAGGAGCACCTTGTGCATCAAGGGGAAATGGAGGGAAGGCATAGAAGAGGCCTGGGGTCCATGGCCTCAAGAAGGCATCCCGCTGAGGGGGGCGGGCATGAAACAGCCTCAGCTTGGCATTTTCCCTGGAGGCAAACAGGGCTACCATCAGTTTGCTGCAGTGGGAGAACAGACTGTGAGCTTCCTCTGGATGGAGAGACCATTCGTGGGATGTCTCATCTATGAGGCTAAGAGCATCCGCCAGTTGATTCGAGGCTCCTGCCACATGGATGGCAAGGAGACCTGCCTCCAGTCGGCTCACTAGTGTCCAGATGCAGAGCGCTTCCCTGTACAGCAGTCGGGAGTGCGTGTACCCTGCTTGTTGAGGTAGTACATGGTCGTGGTACTGTCCGTCTGGACTTGAACCACTTGACCCCAAAGCTGCTGAGCGAATGCTGACAATGCCAGTCTGACTATGCTGAGCTCCAACAGGTTGATATGGTATCAGGATTCCTCGGGGGTCCAGAACCCATGTACTCTGTCGTTCCCCAAGTGGGCTCCCCAGCCCGTGAGAGAGGCATTGGTCGTGAGGACGACCGTCGGCTCGGGGCAGACAAATGGGATCCCTTCCTGCAGAACGGTCTAGGATGGTCCACCACTGGAGAGCGTCCCACATCATCAGAGTCACAGTGATCAGCTGGTCAAAATGACCTAGGCGCTGAGTCCACTGGGTAGCCAGCTCCCATTGAAGGGGATGCATATGCCACCGGGCCCAATGGACCATGGTGGTGCAGGCTGCCATGTAACCCAGAAGGCACAGAAAGTCCTGGGCAGGGGAAATGACTGAGTAAAGGAGGAGAGAGAACCTCTGCCCTGTTCACCAGGAGCTGAGCTCTGGCTCGGCAAGAGTCGAGCTCTGCCCCAATGAAGCATATTATCAGAGATGGCACGAGCTCCAACTTGGCCTCACTGATCAGGAGGCCAAGTTGAGAGCAGGTCTGGACAGCCAAGTCTCTGGACCGCTCCACCTCCTGCTGGGTGGAACCTGCCAAGAGCCAATCGTTGAGGTAAGGGTACACTCTGACCCCGACACCTGAGATGGGCTGCCACCACTGCAATGCATTTGGTAAAGACCTGTGGGGCTGATGACAGGCCGAATGGCATGACTCGGAACTCGTATAGGGTTCCCGCTGCTCTGAAGCAGAGGAACCACTGGCAGAACGGACGGATTGGGATGTGAAAGAACGTGTCCTGGAGATTCAGTGAGCAGAACCATGTTATGCTCCAGAGATGGTATGATCTGGGACAGAGTTACCACCCTGAGGGTGCGTGGCCTGAGATACTGATTCAGGTCGTACAGATTTAGAATGGAGCACCAGCCCCCTGTCCGCTTTGGGGCCAGGAAGTACCTGGAAACTAACCCTGGGTTGACTGGAGGATCTGCCACTCGAACCACTGCCTCCTTGAGGAGGATTTGGGCTATGTCATCTCTCAGAGCCAATCGGGTGTGGGTTAATACTCTCTCCTCCCATGCGGTGCAGGCTCGGCAGGAAGGGTACTTCTCGAATTCTAGAGGCAGACCCTGGCTGACCACTTCCAAGACCCACCTGTCCATGGTAACAGTGGAGCAGGTGGAAAGGAAATGACAGAGCCAACCCCCCACAGGAGGACCCAGAGCTGGCGTGACGGAAATAGGGATGGCAACCCCTGTCCTGTCACTGGGCAGGCTCGGAGGAAGAGGGTCCACATTGGAAGCCGCCTGAACCCCGAACTCCTTGTCTGTGGGCCGCTGGAGGTCCAGACTTGGGCTGCGGAGGCCAAGACTGTAGCTGCTGTTGCTGCCCACCCTGAAAAGGGGCTGCTGGGCTGCAGGAGCAGGCTGCCAAAATGGCTTCTTCTTCTTCTGCTGTTTCTTGGTGCCAGGGGTGTCTTTTTGGGCAGAAGTAGCTGAGTCCAAGGTGGCACTGGACTGCTCGATTCGTTGAAGGTGACCACCACACCTGGGCCGAAGAGATCGGTGTCCAGGAAAGGAACATCAGTGAGTTTGTGCTGGGTATCCGCCGTGAAGGTGGAAAGCCTCAGCCAAGCCCTGCGGCACATGGCAACTGCGGCTGCCACTAAACGGGCTCAAAAGTCCCAGAGGTCCAAGGCCATCTGAAGTTGCTGCTTGGCAATGGCTCAGCCCTGGTGCCGGACCTGCTCGACTGTAGTCTGAAGGTCCATAGGAGCCCAGGAGGGCATGAGAGAAGTGCGCCATGATAATGGCCGAGCTTGCCTGATGGAAACCTAAAGAGGAGGCTGTATAAACCTTCCTGGCAGAGTGGTCCAGTTTCTTGGACTCCTTGTCTGGAGGTCTATCAGTGTCAGCAGAGCTGTCTGTGTATCTGAACACAGAAGCAGTCACTAACCCCTCAGCCGAGGGATGTTCTGTGAACCCAAAGAGGGACCAAATGGGCACCACATACTTGTGGACCATCTGGGCAGATGGCACTGGACAGGAGGCAGGATGCTGCCAGAGCTCCAAAGCCAGGCCAACAATGGCCTCGGCCACTGGGAAGGCTTCCATAGGGGTATCCCCTCTTTTAAGAATATCTGTAAGTGGGTACTCCACCCGTTTCTGGACAGGTTTCAAGGGCATCCCCGTGGATTTGTTGACAAGGTGGAGAATTCCCATAAATGACAAATGACAAATGACGAATGGTCCTCCTCCGTCGACAGACTACCCATCGACTCATCATCCAGCGGATGAGAGTGAAGGTCAGTGTCGACGGAATCCGGATGAATTGGTTGGCTATCAAGGTCCTCCCCCCCCCACACACACACACACACACACCTGGGACAATCAGACGTGAGTGTGACCTGGAACAGTCCGAGAATCCTTCGTAGGAGCTCCTCCCGAGGGCTGTTTAGGTGGTGGCTCCACCACTACTGGTGGAGAGACCGGTTTTGGCCGAACCGGGGCAGGTTTTACCAGCTCCGCGTGCAGAGGAACCAGTTTTACCGGTTCTAATGGAGTCTGCTTCGGCCTGGGAGGCGAAAGCCATGTAATTGCCGGGGTGGAAACCAAAGAGGGTTTCTGCCTGGACAGGATGAGCTGCTGCCAAATCAGATCTTTGCAGCATCGACGGAGTTTCCGACGAAGCCTCTCCTCATCCAAAGAGGATGAAGATGAGCGGTGGCGTCTCCTCTTTTTAGACTGCTTATGCGCCTTCCTTGGCCTGTCGGTTGAGGGGGTCAAAGATCTCGACCTCAATCGGATTGGCTGAGTGGGTCATTCCGGGGACACAAGGGGAACCGGTGATTTACCCAGATTAGTTCCTCGATGGGAATGCCAGCAGGCTGGGTTTCCTCATCAGCAGGAGGCAGGACCGGGGTCCTGATAAGTGAGTTGTCAGCCTCGTCGGGTGGCAACAGATCAACAGGGTCGAAAGTGATCTCCATCGCATCATCGATCGAGACCTTGGCCAGCAGACTAGTCAGCAAAGCTGAGAAGCCGGTGGCCGAAGAAGCAGTCTTGACCAAAGTCGAGACTGGAGATTCCTGTGACCAAGATTGCTCTCGATCCCAAGAACGTAGTCGCCGAGACGAAGAATCTCTCGGTTCCTTGTCCTTTTTATGGGACTGGGAGGTATGCGAGCCCGAAGGTTCTTTACCCTTGGTAGGGAGAGAGAGGTACATCTCCCAAAAGGAGCCCAAGAATGTGGAAGCCCAGGTTGAGGTGAATGAAAATCAGCCGAGAGGAGAGCTCCGCAGCCCACGCCACCTCTTCCTCGAAGGCCTGCATCTGTTCTAAGTGCTTGGCGGACCTTGCAACCACAGAGACCGCCCACTGAGCCTCCTTGGATTTCACCGGCAGATTTTGTTTCTCGAGCCTGCCCAACTGGAGCCGTGTGAGATGATCGTCAAGAACTTTCAGGCGAAAAGCGAGACATATCTCGCATGCCTGGGTGTCATGGCCGACACCCAAGCAGTACACGCATGAGGTATGAGTGTCTGTGCGTGACATTTTCTGGCCGCACAGGCACCTGTGAAAACCGGGGGGAAGATATATCTTCCACAATCAAATAGCCACAAGTTGCAATCGCTAGCTCGAATGAGCGTAATCTTCAAGGGATCCGAAGATATTGAAGCCAGGGCCTGCAAAACATGATAGCGGAGAGGAGACAACCTGAATCTTCCAGCGGAAAAGGAGATCTGACATCATGGGGCGGAGCCGAGGGTTATACCACCCGGGTGGATGGGAGCGGCCAGCTTGAAGACCTTCGGGTGAGAACTAAAGGGGAAAGGCACATGCCAATAAGTGTGGATGAATAACACATCCACGTCCCTAGAAACTATACTAGAATAATCAGAAACAAGCCGATAAAGAAAGCCAAACTTAAATCATTTATGTCCCTAATACACAATGTTGCTGCCTGAAAATCTCCAGGATATTAGAAGGTATGTGACTCTGGGTAAACCAACAGGGCTCTGATAACAGTAAACATTAGGAAATTCTGTCTTCAAGGCTTGACAGTCAGAGAATGTCAAAAGCCCCTCACATGTGCAGTTTTTAAATTCAGACTTCATGCAAGTGCAACAAATTCTTGGCTCAGGGGTGAGCAGCGTGCCTCAGGAGGGCTATGGCAAGAATGCCCCTCTGCTTATGGCCTGCAGGCAGTGCAATGCCAAATTAACTAATCGGGGTGGGCACTGGAACATGATGATGTCACCACCAGTGATATCAGGCATTCCTATGCACTGACAGATTGATACCAATTTTCTCTCTGACAAGGACTGTAAAAGGCAGGCTCCATGCAACAGACACTGCAAAAGGAGATGCTGCAGGTCGAAACAGTTTTTCATTAGAGAACGGCATGTCCACTGAATACACACTGGCATAACGTACTATGGCATAAAAATAAACTATTATCTGAAGTAAACTGTTGGTATTATTTTTTTTGTCCTTTAGGGAGCTGTTGAAACTGACTAAATAAATTATAGCCAGGAATGAAAAGCACAGTGTCTTATGAAAGACGTGAGAAAAACATTAAAGAAATGATGTACGTTATACATGTCATTCATCACCATTTAAAAAATGGAAAATTTAAATGTCAGAAAGTTGCCTAGGAGTTAAATTACAGACAGGAACCTAGGAGACACCACTACTTTTGAACAATACACCTGCAAAATACAAGATAAAGCTATAGAACAAAACAACAATGTACATTTTATACTTTAGTGCCCCCTTTCTGGATTCTTAACATATTGACTTAAAATACAGGTTACTCACCTGTAACAGGAGTTCTAGGAGTGGTATATGTTGTTCATCCACACTTATTGGCAGGTTCCTTGCCGCTTTAAATGTTGCCGGAAGGTCTCTGAGCTGGCTCCTCCCACCCACCCGGCTGGTAATACTCTCGTCTTCGCCCCATGACACCAGATCTAGCCCGCTGGAAGCCAGGTTGTGTGTTGAAGCCGGGGAGGTTGGGTGGGTTGTGTGGATGAACAACATATACCACTCCTAGAACTACTGTTACAGGTGAGTAGCCTGCATTTCTAGGGACGTTTTATTTAGTTGTTTAACCAGGTATAGCACACTAAGCTGAAAGCTTTTTTACAGGAGCGACCTGGGAGCACAAAGGAGGTTAAGTGACTTGCTCAGGGTCACACAGTATGCAAGTGGAAGCTGTGGGATTCAAACCCAGGTCTGGCCTGCTGGATGTCACCAAATTTGCAGCTCAGAGCCTTAGACCACTGTGCTATACTGCCTCCTGACGTGGATATGTTGTTCAATCCACACTTATTGGCAGACTCCTAGCAGTTCTCCAGGAAGAGGGAGGAAAGGCGCGCACCTTCTACTTGGGAAATAAGGACTGGAGAACCGAGGTCCCAAAACCAGCATCCCGGCATGACTCAAGGTCAATGTGGTAGTGGGTAATGAAGGTGTGTGCTGACTTCCAGGTAGCAGCCCTGCAGATTTCCTGGATAGGGTTGTCCCTGGAAGCAGCCACCGAAGCAGCGGTATGGTGGGTAGAAAGAGCTCTTATCCCCTTGGGAGGCTCCATGCCCGCCAACCTATAGCAGAGACCTACGCAGGAGGTGACCCACCTGCCTATCGTCTGCTTGGCTGCAGGTCTGCCAGGTGCGGCTTCAGCGTAGGTGACAAACAGCTGGCGAACCTCTTCCCGAACTTCAGCTGTCCACTCCTTATAATAAGAGAGCGCTCTTCTACGGTCCAAAGTATGGAGCCTATATTCGGCCTCCGAGGTGCGATTGGGGTAGAACACCGGCAGAGTCAAGACCTGGTTAAGGTGAAACTCCAACACCACCTTCGGAAGGAATTTCGGGTGAGGGTGCAGGACAACCTTGTCCCTGTGGAAGACCAGATAAGGAGACTCGATGGAAACCGCCTGGAGCTCTCCTATCCTTCTGGCTAACATGATAGCCACCAAGAAGGCACCTGTGCATCGGTTCGAATGGCTTGCCTGTGAGCTTAGCCCATACCAGCAGTAGATCCCACGCAGTTGGAGGTTCTCGCACCGGAGGGGATATGTGATCAAGGCCTTTGAAAAAGCGCCCGACCACCTTCTCCTGCGCCACCGACTGCCTTCCGTCCCACGCACAGTAAGCAGAGATGGCTGCCAGGTGCTCCTTAAGGGTTGTCGACCGAAGCCCTAGCTGAGAAAGGGACCATAGGTAGTTCAGAGTGCTGGCCAAGGAACAGGAGGAAGGGTCCAACCCCTTATCCTGATACCAAATGGAGAATCTCTTCTATTAGAAGGCATAGCATTTTCTGGTCGACTCCTTACAGGATGCCTCAACAACACTGGGGACCTTGTTGGAAAGACCCAAGGCCTGGAACTCTAGCCGCTCAGGAACCAGGCCATCAGGTGCAGGGATTGAAGGTCCGGGTGGAATACCTTCCCCTGGTTGACTGAGATCAGGTCCAGGCAGGCTGGAAGCCATCTCAGGAGCCTGGAGCTGAGACTGAGGAGATCTGGATACCAGAACTGACGGGGCCAGTCTGGGGCTACCAGAATCACCTGCACCTTGTCCCTCCTCGCCTTGAGAAGCACCTTGTGGATCAAGGGAAATGGGGGAAAGGCATACAAGAAGCCCGGGGTCCACGACTTCGAGAAGGCATCCCTCTGCAGCGAACCCTGCTGAGGGGGGCAGGCATGAAACAGCCTCAGCTTCACATTCTCCCTGGAGGCAAACAAGTGCCCCAGTGGGAGAAGAGATCATGCACTACCTCCGGCAGGACAGACCACTCGTGAGATGCAGCACCTATCCAGCTTAGGGCATCGGCCAGAGTGTTGGAGGCTCCCGCCACATGAATGGCTAGGAGATCCGCCTCCAGACTGCCCATGAGAGACCAAATGCGGAGAGCTTCCTTGCACAGAGGCAAGGAGCGCGTGCCACCCTGGCGGTTTAGGTAGTACATGGTTGTGGTGTTGTCCGTCTGGACCTGGACAACTTGACCCCATACAAACGGAGCGAAGGCGGTGAGGGCTAGTCGGACCGCTCGAAGATCCAGCAGGTTGATGTGGCATCGAGACTTCTGAGGGAACCAGAGGCTGTGTGCTCTGAGTTCCCCCAGATGGGCACCCCAACCCATCAGAGGTGCGTCGGTCGTTAGAGTGACTGTCGGCTCTGGGCGGACAAATGGGATACCCTCCTGCCGATGAGCCGGAATGCTCCACCACTGGAGAGCGTTCCCCATCTCCCGGGTCACCATCACTGGCTGGTCCGGAGGACTGGAGCGCTGTCCCCATTGCAAGGGACGCATGTGCCAGCGGGCCCAAGGACCACGCTGGTGCAGGCTGCCATGAGGCCCAAGAGGCGCAGGAAGTCCCGGGCAGGGTGCAACTGCCCAACCAGAAATGACTGCGCAAAGGAGGAAAGAACCTCGGCCCTGTCTGCCGGGAGCCATGCTCTGGCTCAAAGAGAGTCGAGCTCCGCCCCAATGAACTGAATCACTGCGTTGGCATGAGTTCCAACTTGGCCTCATTGATGAGGAGGCCAATCTGAGAGCAGACCTGGAGGGCCAGATCCCTGGACCGCTCCACCTGTGACTTGGAGGAGGCTGCAATCAGCCAGTCATCCAGGTAAGGGTACACCCGGACTCTTCAGCGCCGCAGGAATGCTGTCACCACTGCCATGCATTTGGTGAAAACCCTGGGAACTGGAGAGAGGCCAAAGGGCACAGCCCGGAACTCATAAAGGGATCCCTCCGCTCTGAAGTGGAGGAATCGCTGGTGGGATGGACAGATTGGGACATGAAAGAACGCGTCCTGAAGGTCCAGAGAACAGAACCACAAGCCTCGTTCCAAGGATGGGATGATCTGAGCCAAAGTGACCATCCTGAAGGTTCGAGACCTTAGGAACTTGTTCAGGTCGTGTAGGTCTAGAATGGGCCGTCAGTCCCATCGTCTGTTTTGGGACCGGGAAGAACCTGGACACAAACCCTGGGTCTGATGGAGGATCCGCCACCTCCCTGATCACCTCCTTCTGGAGGAGCAGGGCAATGTTGGCTCGATGGGCCCACAGAGAGGCTGCGAACCCTGTAGCCCCCCATGGGGCGACGGCTCGATAGGGTGGGGACTGCTCGAATTCCATCGGCAGACCCTTTCCTACCACTTCCAACACCCAGCGGTCCGAGGTGATATCGGACCAGGCGGAAATGAAGTGGCAGAGCCGTCCCCCCATGGGGGGAGCCCGGGAGGAGTGACGAGGTTGGGGTCGACACCCCTCAGCCTGTCACTGAGCAGGCTTGGAGGAAGGACCGGGCTGAGGAGCCTCCTGGACCTTTCCCTCCCGGCTTCCTGTTGGAAGAAGAAGCAGGCTTGGCTTTGGGGTGCCAAGTGCGAGCCTGCTGACCATGACGCTGGTGTTGCTGGGCCGGACATGCCACAGGGGCTGAAGGACGAAAGGGCCTACGCTGCTGCTGGCAGCCTTTGTCCTTCTGGGCAGACGTGACAGAGTCCAAGGTGGCACTGGACTTCTCGAACCGCTGAAGATGCCCCTCAACCCCAGGACCGAACAAGTCGGTACCCAGGAAAGGAACGTCTGTCAGCTTGTGCTGGGTATCGGCTGTGAAAGTGGAGATCCGCAGCCAAGCTCTGCAGCGCATGGCCACTGCAGCTGCTACTGACCGGGCACACGAATCAGCGATGTCCAAGGAAGTCTGGAGCTGTTTGGCCACTGCCCTTCCCTGATCCCGCACCTGCTTGACTGTAGTTTGGAGGTCAGCCGGGAGATGAGGAATCACCTCATCCAGGGAGCCCAAAAGGGCATGTGAAAAGTGTGCCATCTGGATGGCCGAGCTGACCTGACGAAAGCCTAGGGAGGAAGCAGCGTAAACTTTCCTCACGGAGTAGTCCAACTTCTTGGGACTTCTTGTCGGGAGACTTGTCCACCTCCTGAGCATTCCCAGAATGCCGGAAAATGCGATCGGTCACGAGCCCCTCCACAGACGGGTGCTCTGAGAAACCAGAGAGTGAACCGGTGGGAACAGCATAAATTTGAGCTATCCTGGCCGAAGGTGCTGGACAAGGAAGCTGGCTGCTGCCATAGCTCCAGGGCCGGGCCAACAATGGCTCTGGTCACCGGGAATGCCTCCGTGGGGGAATCCCCTCGGTCCAGTATCTCTGTGAGGGGATACTTGGCCCGTTTTGAAACGGGTTCGAGCTTCATCCCAGTGGACTCTGAGATGAGCCGAAGCATTCCCAGAAACGAGGATGGGCTCTGGTCCACCGACTGACCCCCAGTGGACTCCAAGTCAAGCGGCCTGGAGAACAAGTAGGAGTAATCATCGGACTCCGAAGAGTCTGCGAACAGCTGCCAAGCACCTGAGCCACCCTCCACCTGCTGAGGTCGATCGGGAGTGATGGTGACCGATAACTGATGGGGAAAGCCCTGACCCAACCGAGAATCCTTGGTCGGGGCACCAAATTTAGGTTGTGGAGGCGGGGGTTCAACCACAATGGGTGGTGCAGCCGGTTTTGCCCGAACAACCGGTGCTGGCTTCGGCTCCTCGTCCACTACGAGGGGTTGTTTCGGCCACTCTGGTGACAGCCACTTAATGGCCGGGGAAGACGACGAAGTCTGCCTATTCCCAGCCAAAAGGAGCTGCTGCCACATTAGCTCCTCATAGCGCTGACGCAATTTGCGCCGGAGCCTATCCTCCGAAGAGGACGAAGACGAGGATGAGCGGCGCCCACCGCTTTCCACGGTGTCGAGACTGAGACCGCCGATGTTGGCAGGATCGGCTGGACTGGGAAGAGGTCAATGACAGAGTCCTTTGGTGTTTCCAAGGGTGGGTCTGAGAGGGGCCGGGGGAAACCCGCTCCTCCCTCAGTTCAGGGACCCTAACCAGGGACTCCGGCACAGGAGGCACAGGCAAGTCCTCGGTTTCCACCGGGGGAACCGGTGAAGAAGGGTTGTCTGCTTCTCCAGTCGATAGCCCGTCCGACAGGCTGAGATAAATCTCGACTGCGTCGACGGGTGACTCGGCCGGCTGACCTGACGGGGACACCGTGAAGCCAGCGTCCCTAGCCGCAACCTCAACCAAAGTCGAGTGTCGACTATCCGGGGAAGGGGACCTCTCCTGCTCCCATGAACGTCGACGGCGGGACTTACCTTTAGGGTCCTTCTTTTTGGACTGAGAGTAATGTCCCGAAGGGCCTTCTTCCTTGGTGGAGAGGGATTGGCAAAGATCTTTGAAAGAGGCCGTGTAGGAGGGTTCCAAGGAGAGAGGGATAAATGCCACGACCGAGGAGGATGATGATGGTGCGGCCTGGGCTGCCACCTCCTCGAGGACGATCATCTGCTCCAGCTGTTCCGCCGAGCCCGCAGCCACCGCCCAACGGGCCTCCTTAGACTTAACCAGAGGATAACCTTTTTTGGGTCGCCCCAGCAGTAACCGGGCAGCACGGTCCTCCAAGACCAAAGCCGAAAAGGATTTGCACAACTCACAAGTCTGTGAGTCATGGCCGAGTCCAAGGCAATAAACGCACGTGGCGTGCGGATCGGTCCAGGACATCTTTTGCCCACAGGGGCACCGACGAAAACCGGGAGTCGATTTGTCCATTGCAGCCGCGAGGAAAGATACAGACCGAAGTCCTGTAAACTTTAAAATAAGTTTCGGATTAACCGAAGAGTTTGGATCCAGGCCTAAAACGCAAAGCGCAAATGAGGGAACCTGAGCTTCCAAGCGGTAAGGAAGATCTGGCATCATGGGGCGGAGCTGAGAGTTTTACCACCCGGGTGGGAGGAGCCAGCTTGAAGATCTTCCGGCAACATTTAAAGCGGCAAGGAACCTGCCAATAAGTGTGGACTGAACAACATATCCACATCCCTAGAATGAATGATATTACCTGCGCAGAGAAATGGATTACCCAGCCCAATAAAATAGGGAGACAAAAACAAACCAAATATTGAAATGGGTAAACTGAATCGCACTAAAATGTCAGTTCTTAAAGGAGAACTGTACTAAACCTGTAGGTCATTTTCCCAATTGAAGCAGTTTTCTAAGTACTGGTAACAATTCTCTTTTTGTTCCATCTATACAGGCTTTTTAGAAATCTCAGTTGATACTTTCACTTTATACTGCAGCGGTAAGTACCATTTTAGAATTGTTATGATGTCGTTTATGTCACTCTAAGCCACAGAGTTCTACAGTAGAACATGGATGCATTGTGCCAACAACGGAAGAACAGAACAAGGACAAAGACTACGTCACACTCAATGGGATAACAAAAAAGCCTGGACAGCTTTTTTAACAGAATTTTAACATATATTTAAAAAAACAAGCTCTACTGTGAAAAGTTACTTACAGCTTCAGCACAGTTCTCCTTTAACGTGGTGCAGTGCTTAGCATAGCTGCCTTCCAAGCTGTGGAGACGGATTTTATTCCCAAATTCTGAAATCGTCTTACGTGCCGATAAATACACGTGTTTGGTTTTTAGCAGCTTTATAAAAAAAAAGTTTTACGTCTTCCATATAATACCTTGTTACATAAAACTGTGAACAAAAATTAAGTCTAACAGGCCAGCCCACCAGTGCAATGGTAGAGCTACTGCGTGTGATGCCAGCGACACGGGTTTGCGAATGAGCCTAGTTTGGATGGCGGAGGACTGAGCATCCTAGGGACGTTCCCCTCCTCTGGGGAGGGAGGGCTGCTGCATCTGCTGCAATACTACCACCTAGGTGACCACAGGTGGCAGTGCAGCTGGAAACGCCAAGAGGGAGGAGAAGAAGTTGGCTGGGGTCCGCAGCAGCAGTAAATCTCTGCATGCACATGTCTCCTTGGACCTCCTATCATGTCACCCTCCTCAGGGACCAGAAGAAAAAGGATCCTCGCATCCACACCTGATGATAGGCCCCAGTGCCTAGCAATCAGATCGACCATGGTGCCCTGGAAAGGACCACCTGATGCAGATTTGTGCAGGTAAAGGGAAGCCTGAGGCTTTCTCCTTTCCTGCTCGGGGGAGGGGGTCAAACCATAGCAGGATGGAGGATGGTCCTCCTGGGCACACCCAGGAATACGGCAGAGCTACAAGGATACTTGGGAGTCTCTGAAAGGGGGGGATATAGAGTTGGAAGGGGCTTAAACACAGAAGGAAAAAAATGAAATCTAACTATGACTGATAGCACTACTTCTGCATGGACTGTCATCTTGTACTGTACACAGACAAATATGATAATCTGAAAGAAGTGTAATGGTTGTTGTATAATAGGCAGATACCCATTTATGTGGGTTCATATTGTATATGATGTAATGTACTTCAGAATTAAGAAACTGTCTCTTTATCAGGTAACTATAAAATAACTGGTATTTCTATAAAGGCTAGTGTGGACATGTTATATTTCAAGGTAAGGGGAGACAGGTATATGGCCCCAGGAAGGCATAAAACATTCCACTGTGGCTTTCCATGACAGGGAAGTGGTAATGTAATGACCTAGGGGTCAGAGGTTAAGCCAAATGCACGGACCAGATGTCACTAGAATCGACATGGAACCACAGTGACACCTACTGGGAAAGGTGAACTGTTGCACCCTAATATCTATATTGTCCTGGAGTCATTAACCCCGCCCCAGAGAAAAAAATAAGGAAGGTGTGTCCTAAAATGACCCTCAAGTATATCTGACACACTTCGAATGCAGAGAAGTTGAAAAATCAGTTTAGTTGGAAGGCAGATCGCCAGTTCCAACTGGCAT
Source organism: Neoceratodus forsteri (assembly GCA_016271365.2). NCBI lineage: Eukaryota > Metazoa > Chordata > Ceratodontiformes > Ceratodontidae > Neoceratodus > Neoceratodus forsteri. The sequence continues at coordinate 95,591,096 of CM057451.1, forward strand.
ATACTTGTAGACCAGAAGTATATGTGTAGGTCTGGAAAAATATCAAAATACAGTCCTGAGTGTGTGGAAAGTTTGACTCCTTGAGAGGAGAGGCTCCTTGTCTGCCAACTCATAGCACAGACCTATGCATGATATGATCCATCTTGCAATGGTCCGTTTGGCTGCAGGTCTGCCAGAAGCGGCTTCAGCATAGGTGACAAACAGCTGGCGAACCTCTCCACGAATTTCCGCTATTCTTTCCTTATAATAGGAGAGAGCACGTCTCAGGTCCAGAGTATGGAGCCTGTACTCGGCATCTGAAGTATAGTTAGGGTAGTATACCGGCAGAGTCAACACCTGATTAAGATGAAACTCTGAGACCACCTTCGGAAGGAATTTCGGGTGGGGGCACAGGACAACTTTGTCCCTGTGAAAGACCAGATGGGGGGGGTCCACCGAAAGCGCCTGGAGCTCCCCTGTTCTTCTGGCTGATGTGATAGCCACCAGGAAGGGCGTCTTCCACGACAAGTGTGAGAGCTCACACTTGTGCATGGGTACGAATGGCTTGCCCATGAACTTTGTCAAAACCAGCAAGAGATCCCACGGAGGTGGAGGTTCATGCACCGAAGGGGATATGTGATCCAGCCCTTTGAAGAAGCGCCCGACCACTGTCACCTGTTCCAATGTCGGCTGACCAGCCTGCGCCCGGTAAGCAGACAAGGCTGCCAGGTGCACACTAAGGGTCGATGACCGTAGACCCCCTTTGGAGAGAGAGACCAAAGGTAGTCTAAAATGTCAGCCACAGAGCAGGATAAGGGGTCCAGACTCACCCTGACACCAAAAGGGAAACCTGTTCCATTTGAAGGCATAACATTTCCTGGTCGATTCCTTACGAGATGCCTCCACCACAGTGTAGACATCCTTGGAAAGACCCCGAGCCTGGAACTCTAGCCGCTCAGGTACTAGGCTGTGAGGTGCAGGGATTGAAGGTCCAGATGGAAGACCTTCCCCTGGTTCAGTGATATCAGGTCTGGGCGAGTACAAAGCTGCTCCGGGCGCCTGCAGCTGAGGCTGAGGAGATCTGGGTACCAGAATTGGAGCGGCCAATCTGGGGCTACCAGAATCACCTTTGCCGTGTCCCATCTCACCTTGAATAACACCTTTTGGATCAAGGGAAATGGAGGGAAGGCATAGAGGAGGCCTGGGGTCCACAGTCTCAAAAAGGCATCCCCTGCAGCGAGCCCTGCTGAGGGGGGCGGGCATGATACAGACTCAGCTTGGTGTTCTCCCTGGAGGCAAACATGTCCACCAACGGTGTGCCCCAACGGGAGAACAGACTGTAAGCTACCTCTGGATGGAGTGACCACTCGTGGGATGTCTGGCCAATGTGGTTGAGCATCCGCCAGCTGGTTCGAGACTCCTGCCACATGGATGGCTAGGAGATCTGCCTCCAATTGGCTGACGAGGGTCCAGATCCGGAGTGCCTCCTCGCACAGCAGATGGGAGTGCGTGCCGCCCTCTTTGTTGAGGTAGTACATGGTCGTGGTATTGTCCGTCTGGACTTGAACCACTTGACCCCGGAGCTGAGGAGCAAATGCTGACAGTGCCAGTCTGACTGCTCTGAGTTCCAAAAGGTTGATGTGGCACTGGGACTCCTCGGGGGTCCAGAACCTGTGGGCCCTGTGGACCCCCACGTGGGCTCCTCAGCCCATGAGAGAGGCATCGGTTGTGAGAACAACCGTCAGCTTGGGGCAGACAAACGGGATCCCCTCCTGCAACCATTCTGGGGCGGTCCACCACTGAAGAGCATCCCACATCTTCTGGGTTACAGTGATAAGCTGGTCGAAATGACCATGGTGCTGAGTCCACTGGGCGGCCAGCTCCCACTGAAGGGGGCGCATGTGCCACCTGGCCCAATGGACCACTGAGGTGCACGCCGCCATGTAACAAAGAAGGCGCAGAAAGTCCCGGGCAGGGCGTGAGAGCACAACTAGAAATGATTGTGCCCTGTCTGCTGGGAGCCAAGTTCTGGCTTGACTAGAGTCGAGCTCTGCCCCCAATGAAGCCCATCACCTGAGATGGCACGAGTTCCGACTTGGCCTCGTTGATCAGGAGGCCAAGCTGAGAGCAGGTTCTGAGAGCCAGGTCCCTGGATCCCTCCACCTCCTGAAGGGAGGAACCCGCCAAGAGCCAGTCATCGAGATAAGGGTAAATTCGAACTCCTCGACGCCGAAGATGGGCTGCCACCACTGCAATGCATCTGGTGAAGACCCGAGGGGCTGAAGACAGGCCGAACAGCATGGCTCGGAACTCGTACAGGGTCCCTTCAACCCTGAGGCGGAGGAATCGCTGGTGGGACGGACGGATTGGGATGTGAAAAAAATGTGTCCTGTAGATCCAGTGAACAAAACCACATGTTTAGCCCCAGGGATGGTATGATCTGGTTCAGAGTTACCATCCGGAAGGTGCAAGACTGGAGATACTGATTCAGGTCATGGAGATCTAGGATGGGACGCCAACCCCCCATCCGCTTGGGCACCAGGAAATACCTGGATATGAAGCCTGGGTCTACAGGTGGATCCAGCACTGGAGCTACCGCCTCCTTGCAGAGGAGCTGAGCTATGTCGTCTCGAAGAGCCAACTGCATCCGAGCTGAGCTCCTTTCCTCCCAAGGGGTGCGGGCTCGGCTGGGCGGGTACTGCTTGAATTCCAGAGGCAGTCCCTGCCCTACCACTTCTAGAACTCACCTGTCCGAAGTGATACTGGACCAGGCGGAAAGTAAGTGGCAGAGCTGACCCCCCCGGGAGGACCCAGGGCACGCATAACGGGTGTAGGGGTGGCAACCACGAACCTGTCACTGCGCAGGCTTAGAGGAGGAGGAGGAAGCTCCTGGACCAGCACCTCGGCCTCCTTTACAGGGATGTTGAGGGCCCTGCTTGGGCCTAGGGCACCAAGCTTGAGCCTGCTGCTGCTGTTGGTGCTGCTGACCTCCTTGGTAGGAGGGCTGTCTGACCGCAGGGGAGGACTCCCGAAAAGGCTTCCTCCTCTTCTGCTGGTTCTTGCCCGAGGAACCCTTAGCAGAAGTGGAGTCCAAGGTGGCACTGGACTGTTCAATACGCTGAAGGTGGCCTGCCACTCCTGGGCCAAACAAGTCAGTACCAAGGAAAGACACATCAGCTTACTTGTGCTGGGTGTCTGCCGGAAAGGAGGATAACCTCAGCCAGGCCCTGCGGCGTATGGCCACTGCGGCTGCTAAAGAGCGAGCACAAGAATCACCGATGTCCAGGGCTGTCTGGAGCTACTGTTTGGCAGCAGCACGGCCCTAATCACGGACTTGCTTGACTGTGGTCTGCATGTCCGCAGGGAGGTGAGGAAGTACTTCATCCAATGACCCTAGGAGGGCATGGGAGAAGTGTGCCATGATTACAGCCAAACTGGCCTGACGAAGGCCCAAGGAAGAGGCCGCGTAGACCTTATGGGCAGAGTGGTCCATGTTCTTGGACTCCTTGTCCGGAGGCCAGTCGGTGTCAGCCAAGCTACCAGTACATCTGAAGAAGGAAGCAGTCACCAGGCTCTCAGCCGAGGGATGCTCCAATCCCGGCAGGGATCCCATAGGCACCGCGTACTTACGGGCCATACGGGCAGATGGTGCTGGGCAGGAAGTTGGACGCTGCCAAAGCTCAAGGGCCAGACCAGTAATGGCTTCCGCTATTGGAAAGGCCTCCGTCGGGGTATCCCCCCTCTTAAGGATATCCGTAAGGGGGTACTCCGCCTTTTTCTGGATGGCCTCCAAGGGCATCCCAGTAGAAACAGAGATAAGGTGGAGAATGCCCTGAAAGGAGGAGGGACCTTCCTCCAAGGCTGCCGAGAGTGACTCCTCATCAGCAGGATGGGAGTGCAAACTGGTGATATCCAAATCTGAGGAATCGGGCTACAGCGGTCTCCCGCCCATATCCCCTTCGATCCGCCAAGGGCGATCTGGAGTGACCGTGATAGTCAGACTTCAGAGAAGCCTGGTGTCCAGACGGTCCTCTTTAGAGGGAACCCCACTGGGGAGCTGCTTAGGCGGTGGCTCCACCTTAATAGGTGGTGAGACCAGTATGGGCCTAGCCGGAATACAGACCGGCCCCCCAGGCGGAGGAACCAAAGCCTTTGGTTCCGGAGGAGTTGGTGTAGGCCCTTGAGGCGCAGGCCAAGTAATGACCAGAGCGGACAGTGTAGCCGGCTTCTGCCCGGCCAAAATCAGATGTTGCCCCATGAGCTCCTCACAGCATCGGAGATTCCGTTGAAACCTCTCCTTGTCCGAGGAGGATGGGGATCTGCGACAGCGCTTCTTTTTAGAATGCCGGTGGCCTTTCTTCGGATTTTCAAATCGAAGAAGACAGAGTCCTCGATCGAGACGCACAGGAAGCGTCTCGTGATCGGGGAAAGAGAGGATAGGTGTCCTCTCTAGAGAATCGTCGACTGGAGTAGATGAAAGTGGCTCGATTGGCTCGAGAAAAATCTCGGCCAGTTCAGCCGATGCCTCGGTGTCCGCCTGGCCAGACGGAAGATCCGTAGAAGCCGGCGGTTAAGGAAGCGATCCCGACCAAAGTCGACCGGCCATTTCGGGACTCGGACCTCTCTCGGTCCCAGGAGCGTCTTCTGGAGGAAGACTTCGGATCCTTGCCCCTCTTGCGAGGGCGGGCGGGAGGAGTGCGAGTCCGAGAGCGCCTCACCCCTGATGGGGAGAGACTGGCACAACTCCCTAAAGGAACCCGAGAAGGTGCAGCTGAGGTTGAGAGGAATGAAAAAACTTCAGCTGGCCGAAGCATGAGCAGCTTCTTCCTCGAAAGCCTTCATCTGCTCTAGCTGTTCGGCGGATCCCGTGGCCATGGAAACCGCCCACCTCGCCTCCTTCGATTTCATCGGCGGGTTCCTTTTCTCCCGTCTCCCAGCTTACATGCGTGCCATGTGTCATCCAAAATGTTAGGATGGAAGGCTAAGAAAAGGGTGCAGGTGGTGGTGTCATGACTGACACCTAGGCAGTACACACAAGTAAGGTGGGGATCGGTGCACGACATTTTCTGGCCGCATGAACACCGGCGAAATCCATGGAGCGACTTGTCCTCCACATCCGATACGCTATTAATCGGAATCGACAACTTGAACGAGTTTAAGAGATAAATGCGGTAAAAACAGACATTGCGAAGCTAGGGCCTACAATTGTCAGAGTTAGCATGAGGGAACCTGAATCTTCCAGCGGAAAGGAAGATCTGGCATCATGGGGTGGAGCAGAGAGTTATACCACCCGGGTGGGTGGGAGGAGCCAGCTTGAAGACTTCTGGCAAGATTTAAAGGGAAAGGGACATGCCAATAAGTGTGGAGGAACAATATATCCACGCTCCTAGAAATTCTATTGTCTAATTAACTGTCATCTGTACCAGGTCATTGAAAAGCTTGTCTGAACCTTAACATCAAAACAAGGTATAGTTTAGAAGAAAAAATTACTCACCTTAGTAATGCTGTTTCTTCTAATAGAGTCTTGCTGTATTCTGACTAGTGCAGTTAGGTCCTGCCTTTCAACTGCCCCGGAGAACAAAGAGTTAACTTTCCATGGCCAGCATGGAATGTTCAGCTCAAGCTCGGTTGAAGCCCCTGTCTGCTGTTGTTTAAACTCCAACCGTCAGATCTTTACGAGCAATACTCACTAGACGTTCTGTGTAGAAACTGTAAAACTCACACTAGCCAACTGGCAACTAAATTTATTAAAAAGGGTTTTTGTTTCAAAGCAAAGACTCAAGTCAGGAAACCCAAAAACAAAACACAACACACACCCAAAGTAAAGGAGGGTGAAAAAGGGGCACCCTAGGGTGCCAACACTGCTCCTGCCCACCCACATCCCAAAAACCAGGTTCTGAGAGGGGAGGCAGGTCAGAATATAGCAAGACTCCATTAGAAGAAACAGCATTACTAAGGTGAGTAATTTGTTCTTCAAAACAACATAAAGTCTTCCTGTATTCTGACATATGCAGACTACAAAGCAGTACCTCCATGGAGGAGGGACAGAACCTACTTAGGAAATAGGCTCTGAAGCACAGCTGTGCCAAACCGATCATCACTCCTAGCCTGGATGTCCAGGGAGTAATGCTTGCAAAAGCGTGAACTGTTTTCCAAGTAGCTGCTTGACATATCTCTAGAATAGGATGTCCCTGGCAGCAGCCAGGAAGCAGCTGCATCTCTGGTAGAGTGAGTCCTCAGGCCTGAGGAGGAACCTTACCCAGTTTTCATAGCAAAACTGGATACAAGAGACAATCCCCTGGCAATGGATCTTTAGTGGCAGGTTTCCTTTACCAACCTCACCATAAGTGAGGAACAGTTGGAGGAGTCAAACCTGTGACCCCTGGTACGCTCTGTGTAGTAACTAAGGGCTCTTTTCACATCTAAACTGTGTAGCCTCCTCTCGCCAGAGGAGGAATGGTCAGTGAAGTACACTGGAAGAGACATAGATTGATTAAGGTGGAAATCTGAAACCACCTTAGGCAAGAACTTCCTGTTAGTCCTGAGGACCACCTTATCTCTGTGAAAGGAGATAAAATCAGGCTCCACTGACAAAGCTTGTAATTCACTTATGCGTCTGGCAGAAGTGATGGCTACCAGAAATACAGACTTCCAAGTCAAGTACTTAAGCTCTGCTGAAGACAAAAGGCTCAAGGGGGGTTGCATAAGCTGAGCAATGCAAACATTAAGGTCCCAGGCGGGGGCAGGGTCCCTGAATGGAGGGTTGGTATGAAGCGATCCCTTGAAAAACTTGGAGAATACAGGGTAAGCAGAAAGAGAAGAGGGCTTACCTGCTGAAATAAAAGCAGACACAGCTGCCAGATGTACTTTCAGTGTAGCTGGCCTCAGCCCCAAGGTATTTAAGTGGACCATATAATCAAGGACTGTGGGCAAATCAGCAGATTCTGGGGAAATATGCTTCCCAGAACACCATATGGAAAACCTTTTCCATTTGGAATTATAAGTAGCCCTGGTGGAAGGTTTTCTAGAAGCCTTCGATATCCATTACACCTTGGGAGAGGTGTAAATCAGCAAACTCTAACTCTTCAAGAGCCAGGCCTTGAGATTGAGAGATTTGAGGTTCGGGTACCAAACCTTCCCCTGGGCACAGGTTAACAGGTTGTAATTCCTGGGAAGACACAGGGGAAGATGAACTGCTAAGGACAGTAGGAGTGGATATCAGGGCTGTCTGGCCCAGTCTGGAGCAATCAGGATCATCTTGCAGGGTTGAGATCTGATTTTGACTAGCACTTTGAACAGGAGAGGAATGGGGAAAGCATAGAGAAACTTCCCTTCCCAATTGAGAACTAAGGCATCCAGGGGACTGAGCCTCAACACTGGGGCCTGCAGCAAAAAGGGAAGTTGGTGATTGTCTGGGGCTGCAAAAGATCCATCTGCAGGGTGCCCCATCTGGAAAATATCACCTCCAAGACCAGGGGGTCCAGCGACCATTCGTGATGGCCCTGGAAAATCCTGCTGAGAGCATCTGCCAGGATATTGTCCTGGCCTGGGAGGTGAACTGCCGTAAGGGAGGTGTTCAGGGAGTAAGCCAGAGACCACAACTTCATTGCTTCGGTGCACAAGGCCGTAGACCGAGTGCCTCCTTGCTTGTTGATGTACCACATTGTGGTGGTGTTGTCTGTTCTGACCTCTACAACTTTGTTCTGAACAGATTTGGAAAAAGCTTGAAGTGCTAGAAATACTGCTCTGAGTTCCAACAGTTTGATGTGGAGCAGAGATTCCTGAGAGGACCACAACCCCTGGGTGGTGAGGTCGCCCATGTGACCCCCCCACCCCAAGAGGGAGGCATCTGTAGTAAGGATTAAAGAGTGAGACTGAGTGACAAAGGGAACCCCTTGTCTCAGATTGTTCTGATCCTGCCACCACTGTAGGGCCTGGATCAGGGTTCGAGTTACTGGGATCAATTTGGTCAGAGGGTCCCTCCTTTGAGACCAAAAGGCTCTCAAATGGAACTGAATGTCCCTCATCTGAAATCTTGCTCCCTGCACTACTGCTGTAGAAGCTGCCATGTGCCCTAGGATCTGCAGAAAATGCCTTGCTGGTTGAGACACCTGCAGGGTGAATGAGGAGGCCAGAGAGATCAGGGTCCTTGCCCTGTCCAAGGGAAGGAAGGCTCTGGCCTTCTGTGTGTATAGCTCTGCGCCTATGAAGGTGAGGAGCTGGACAGGCTCTAGGACTGACTTTGGAAGATTTAGGAGGAAACCCAAAGAAGTGAGCAGTTGCTGAGTTATCTGTAAGTGCAACCTGACTTGGTCTGGGGACTGGCCTACTATGAGCCAGTCATCCAGGTAAGGGAAGATGGCAATTTTTTGCCTTCTTAGAGAAGCAACTACTACTGCCAGGCATTTTGTGAATACCCTTGGAGCAGAGGTGAGGCCAAAGGGCATTGCTCTGAAATGGTAATGGCCTGAGGGCAGCTCGAACCTGAGGTACTTTCGATGGGAGCTTCTGATGAGAATATGGAAGTAGGCATCCTTGAGGTCCAGGGACACCAGCCAGTCCCCTGACCTTAGAGAGGGTAGAATAATTCCCAGAGTCACCATTTTGAATTTTGGTTTTAAAAGGTGCTTGTTTAAGTATCTGAGATCCAGGATGGGCCGCCATTCTCCTGTCTTTTTTGGGGTAAGGAAGTACCTGGAGTACAACTCTTTGCCCTGGTGTAGGGGTGGAACCCTTTCCACAGCTCTGAGAGCTAGGAGGAAAGAGACCTCTGCCTCTAAGGCAAGTGCCTCTGATGGATTTGCAGGTGGAAAGGATCTGGTTCTCATCTTTGGAAACTTTTTGAAGCTGAGAACCAGTCCCTGGCTTACTACTTCAGGACCCATTTGTCTGATGTCAGAGACTCCCAGTCCTGGACAAAGTAAGCCAGCCTGCCCCCTACAGGTAGCTGAGAATCGGCCCTGGCAACCCCATCAGGGTGCCTGCTTGGCAGGGGCTTTGGGCTGATGGGTGGAAGCAGGCCTGCGTGTACCCAGTCTGCCTATCCCTCTAAAGAACCCCCTCTGGGCATAAGCAGAAGAGGAGGCCTGGGCTTGGTAGAAAGGCCTATGAAAAGGCCTGCCCCTGCCCCTGGGAAGCTGCCTTTGAGGAGTGGCCTGCCTTTCCTTGGCCTGTGCACTCCTATAGGTGGTCCTATACTCATCCATTTTCTTCATGTAATTCTCTGTTACTCCCCAAACAGAGAATTACCCACAACAGGAAAATCCATGGCCTTAGTCTGGGTATCCTATGACAGGCTAGTACATCTGAGCCAAGCCATTCTTCGAAGTGCCACAGATGTAGCCATGACTCTAGAAGACACATCATTGGAGTCTACTGCAGCATGGAACTGCACCTTAGATGCCTCAATACCATCAGCAGCCACCTGCTCCAGCTCCTGGCAAGCTGGCCAGGACCTGTTTTGCTAGGGCCATAACAGTGTCCCATCTGGATTTTTGATACCTAGCAGTATAGGCCATATAATTGGCCTGTCTGAGTCCCAAGGATGCTGCCATGTACTGTTTCTTTGCCATGGCATCAATCCTCCTGAGTCCTTGTCCGGGGTGTGAAGCAATGGAATGTTTGCCTTATCACAGGCTGCAGCCTGTACTACCCCAAATATGGCTGCATTGTTGTGTAAGGAACTCGTGTCTGAGCCTGACAATGTATACCTCTTGTCCATTTTTTTATCCACAGGAGCTATAGTGTTAGGAGTCTTTAAAATTTTAAATGTCTATTTCCCAAAAGATTTGTGCAAGGGAATAGACAGCCTCCTAGACTCTGGGATATCCATCATTTCCACATAGTCAGGCTCCTCCTGGTCATCCACAGCTTCTTCCATAAGAAGCTGGAGGGTTTCAGCCACTTTTTTATAAAACATGAAATGGGAGGGGGACTCAGATAGCCTAGGAGGAGACACTCCTGAAGGTCTGTCTGGGGAGATGTCCGGGTCAATGGGCACATCCAGACTTTCAAATCCACATTCACTTTCCTCATACTCCTCTTCCTCCTCCGGTTCATAAAATTCTTTTAATTCATACTCTTGAACCGATGGAACTGGCTGAACCAAGCGCCTGCCTGATGGTGCCGGTTCAGTCGGAACCGGGGAATGCGACTGAACAATTTTGATCGCTTTGGCTATTTCTTCAGCGGCTGGAGAGGAAAGTTTTGGCTCCACACCAGCTGATTTCTCTTTTCTAGTTCTTTTAGCCGGAACCGACTCCTCAGAATCGGTTCTCCTTTTGCCCGAAGAAGTTTCGCCCTGGTCAGAGGGCACTCCTTCTGGTTCAGTTTGAACTGAACCGGGCTGCCCATCCGGTTCAGCGGACTTTTTGGCCTCCCTTTCCCTGAGCCTACCAGCTCTCTTTTCTAGGGTAGCTGCAGGGAAATTTTTGCAAATCTGGCAGTCTGCATTGAGGTAGTCAAACCCCAGACAATAAACACAGGTGGTGTGGGGATTAGCCTTGGCAAAGACTTCCCACACATTGCAGTGTTGAAACCCAGTGGGTCTGGTTTTCTTTTGGGTTTCTCAGACATAGTGCCAGTCCTAACCAAACTTACCCTTTTATGGCAATCCGCCAGGCAAGACCCTCATATCGGTTCCCAACCGTGTCACGGGTCATGGAAAAAAAACGTAATAAAATCCGTTTTTTTTAGAACCGATAAGAACCAGTAACCACACTCTAAATCACAATTTAAGATTTTTTAAACAACTTGATCGGTTCAAACCGAACCGATAAACCGTTTGCAAGTTCCACACAGAATACAATTAATATAAAACCTATCTAGTACTCACGAATACCACAGACAGAGACTGAACCGACAGGTTGCAGTTTAAATTCAGTCAAAAACCGAGAAAAACGGTACTTTAACCGACAAAATGAATCGAGCAGAAGGAGAAATCTCCGGAGCAACTGTTCAGTGAGACGCAGTAAAGAATCTGACGGTTTGAGTTTGAAGAACAACAAACAGAGTCTCAACCGAGCTCGAGCTCAGCATTCCATGCCTGGCATGGAAAGTTAACTCTTTCATCTCTGGGGCAGTTCGAAGGTTGGGACTCACTGCATATGTCAGAATATAGCAAGACTTCATGTTGTTTGAAAGTAAACAGTACCTGAAGACTTCACTTTCTCTTGATGCTCAAAATCAGCCCCAACCCCAGGGGAAGTAGCAATTGATTTCTCGACAGCTTCTTGCACACCGTCTGCTAATATCGGAGTGACTGTAGCTTTCCAAACGCTGGCGGCATCCTGCGACCAACCCGCACCCTCTAGGCCCCGTTACGGGGACCAAGCTTCCTCCACGTCACCGCAATATGACATAGCTGCCTGGGGAGGACCTGAAACACCTGCTGAAGAAGCCTGCAGAGTAGAAGAAGAAATAAAAACTTTGGAAGCACCTCCAGTAATTTTACCAGGGGAATCATCCCCCAAACGTCTGCATTTTTTATCCTCCTCACAGAGCAACTTCTCTGCATTCAGTTGACTTCAATCGCAGACAACTCAGCTCAAATTTGCTGTTTCTCTTTAAGAGAACGTCCAAAGAGGTCCTGGGCCTGAAGACTGTAGTGAAACTAGATCTTCAGGCCGCATACCGGTTTCCAAAGCAACTGGCTGGGGTAGAACTTCAGAAACAATTTCGGTGTCTACAGCACCAGGCAGAAAATCAAAAGCAGGTCCTATCCCCTGCACCTCCACACACGAAATGGAGGACTCCATGCTCACAGACAACAGCTCCCCCTACTGTCAGCAATCCAGTAGGGGAAGTTCCCCAGTGTCCTGACCACATTTCCCTCATTCACTAAAAAAATACCACCAACAGCTTAATCTGGTTCAAGGTCAGTTGGCATTCATCTGTATCCCCTTCCCCCGGGTCATGCCTGAAAATAGGCAGGATTGGTCTAATGCACTTACCCAGTCAACAAAAACTAAATAAAATAAATAAACATTAAACAAGCATTTGTCAATGCCGAATGTTTGCTTGCTGGTATTAGCACTGGAAAGGCAGGAGTTAGACAGATGCAGAATAGGAATGGCAGTGAAGTACTGAAGTTCACGCTAACCCCACCTCCATCCTGTAGAGACGGACAGGCATTGGGGTAAGTGTTTGGGTCGTTGCCCATCATGGTCATGCCATGTCACCTCACCCTATCCTGCAGACACCGACACATGCTGAGGTGTGCCTTGGGGTGTTTGTCTTTACAATCACCCCATTCCATAAGGACACATGCTAAAATGGGTGAAGCATTGGAGAATGGGGTGAAGTCTGGGGCTGAAGAGTCCAAGGTACACCTCGATGCCTGTCAGTGGCTGGGGGTTGGTGGTGAGATTGGAACTGGCAGTACAGTTGGCAATCCAAAAGCACACCCCGATGCCTGTCAGTCTGCACAGGGTGGGACGTTATGGTTAGAAACCCTAACGCCTCGAGCGTTTGTTAGTATTTGCACTAAAAATTTTCAACATGGACTTTTTGTGACCCCCACCTCATGAAAGCATTTGGGACCGCTTCTCATGAAGAGTGACAGTGTGATTTTGTCAATGTGTCCCAAACTTTGAGTTCCAACGGTGACCGTGCCATTCTGCGCCACATGTGCGAAAACACAGATCGGGCAGTATGTGAAGAATGACAGCTATACCATCCAGAGAGAGGTGTGAAGAGATGACAATGTTGAAAATCTGTAGTGGTAATATTAAAAATGCTTGCACTTTTGAGCATATGTGAAAACTGCGCAACGCATGTGCATAAGACACTCACTTTATGTACTTTTATCACCAAATTTTCAACATAGGCATTTTAGGACCTCTGCTCATGAACAGTGTCACGGGGATTTTCTTAATATGTCCCAAACACTGATTTCCCACAGCAACCACGCTATTCTGTGCCAGAAGTACAAAAACACATTTCGGACAGGATGTAAAAATGACAGCTGTACTCTTCATAAGGAGGTGTGGGAAAATAACAATGCTGAAAATCTGGAGTGAAAATATTACAAATGTGCGAAGTTACGAGCGTGCATGGAAACTGCACAACACATGTTTGTAACACAGTCATTTTACAGACTTTTGTCACAAAATTTTCAAAATAGGCATTTTAGGACCTCTGCTTATGAACAGTGTCACTCTGATTTTCTTAATGTGTCCCGAACACCGATTTCCAACAGCGACCACGTTATTCTGCCCCAGAAGCGCGAAAACATATGTCGATCAGGATGTGAAAAATGACAGCTGTACTGTGCATAAGGAGGTGCAGAAAAATGGCCATGTTTATTTTATTTATTTATTTATTTGTGAGAATCAGTTTACAACCTTTGAGCCAGAGGCTCGTTTCCGAAAGTACCTCGTCACATTGAGACATACATAGCATTTAGATTACATAGTACAGGTTTTCTTCAAATAGGCGTTTCTTAGAGGCGCCACGTCACATTGTGGTGAAATAACATATATTTGAGTTACAGGGTACAGGTAATTGAGATAGGTCTTACACAATTGGTTTCACATGTTGAGCAATCAACTGGCATGAGACAGCAGGCTCTGGCCAGGTTATACTTAGGAATGGTGTGCTGGGTAAGGGTGGAGGGGTGGGCTCGGTGGGGAGCTGCTTGGCGGGCACTGTCACGAGTGGAGAGGTTGCAGCAGGAGCAGCTACGAGTGTTGAGGAGTTGGCTACGAAGGGTGGTTTTGAATTTGGAGATTGTGGTGGCATTGGAGATGGTGGCAGGGAGAGAGTTAAACCAGAATGGGGCTCTGTACCAGAAAGACCTCTGACCGTGAGTGGTTCTTGACCTAGGGACCAGTAGGGCGGTCTTGTAGGAACAGCGGGCGGGATCCGGTGGATGGATGCAGTCACCCCTGGTGGGGAGAGCCCAAGTAGGGTTTTTTTAGTGAGTAGGCAGGTATGATAATAAGCCGTCATCTAGGGTCAGGAGTTTAGCATCGTTATACAGTTGGACAGGTGTGTGTGAGCCTGGGGGCACCAGTGATCAGTCTGCAAGCCTTATTTAGGGTTATGTGAATTTTTTTGAGGGCAGTTGTGTTGGCAGTACCATAGACTGGTAAGCCATAGTCTACAAGGGACAGAACTGAGGGTATGACAGCGAGCCGAGCATTTGGGGGAGCAGTTTGATGGCGGAAGAAGATGACCAAACCGTATGTTGGTGGCGGATGCAAGGGCATCAATGTGGTCTGGAATGTGAGGGCTGAGTCAAGGTGATCCCAGGTATTTGTAGAGCAGACTTGTTCCAGAGGCTGTCTGGTACTAGGAAGAATACTGGAGTGGGTGGTTGCTAGCTTTTGTTTTGGGGTGGACAAAAGCATAGCTTTGGTTTTTAAGATTAATGATAAGTCTGTGCTCTTAAACCAGGCATCTGCCTCATTGAAGGACTGCTGTGGGGGATCCTGAAGGGAGATGGGGTTGCGGTGGGTGGCAAAAATGACAGCATCGTCTGCATACAGAAGCATTTTGCCAGAGCAAGCACTGGGCAGGGTGTTCAGATAGAATGAGACGAGGAGGGGGCCCAGGATGGAGCCTTGGGGAACTCCTGAGTGTATGGGATGGGTATCAGAGTGTGTTCCATTGATTTTAACACACTGTGACCGAGCATTTAGGTAGCTTGAGCACCATGTTAGTGGGCCAGCCGTGAGACCAGTGTGACAGAGGGCGTTCAGCAGAAGAGGGTGGGAGACAGTGTCAAAAGCCTTTGATAGGTCGATGAACACTGCACCAGCTAGCGAGCTGGTGTCTAGGGAGGAGGAGTGAAGGAAATTGGAGAATTCAATTAGCGCAGTGCTGGTACTGTGGCCAGCATGAGCCATGCTGCTCAGGGCATAAGATGTCATGCTTGGATACATATTCAGTGATTTGAATGGCCACAACTTTTTCCAGGGCTTTTGAGGGGGAGGATGGAGATTGGTCGATAGTTGTTGGTTGCAGACCTGTCACCACCTTTATGAATGGGTGTGACTATGGCTGTTTTCCAGGCAGTAAGGAAATTGTCCCAGGTAGAGCAATCGGTTTAGTAGGCCGGTGAGCAGAGCTAGGACTTCATCTAGCACCAACCTGAGGATACTGGGATCCAGTGAGTCGCTGCCGGGATTGTTGCCATTTAAAGCTTTGATAAGGATGGGTCTGGCCTCCCGAGCAGATACCTTACGCAGATGGAAGCTGGGGTGGACATATACGCACGCTCACAAACAGGCACTTCTTGGATTTTTTCCACCAAATTTGCAACATAGACTTTTTGAGAGGCCACCTCATGTAACACTGGCATTCGCCGTTAATCGGTCCAGAAAGGTGATTCCAGTTGTGACAGCGAATCACCTTTCGGGACTGAATAACGCCATGACAGTGGTTGAATTCATGAGGAGGGTCCCAATAATCCCATATTGAAAATTTGGTGCCAAAATTCCCCCAAAAAATGCCTGAGATATGCACCAAAGTTGAAAAAACATATTTATGCCATTATACAGCTTACCGGCGTTTCTTCAGTTCGCGGTCGGCTTTGAAGAGTGCAGACATGTTCCCGGTCCATCGAAGATCGTCACGCTGGGCTCTGGAGGCAAGTATGGGGTGGGGGGTGGGAGGCAGGGTGCGAGAGGGTGGGCACGGGTTGGGGGTGGGGCCACCGGACTCAATGAGGGACCGTTTTCTGATTTACAGGTTAAAAAAAAAATAATCGGACGTTTTTAACAGGCACATTTACAGAGTGTTTTTTTTTTTTTGAGGGGGTGGCTGTAGCCGAGAGGATTGAGCACCCCATCGGCACATATGGGGGCGGGAAGCAAGAGCCGAGGGATTGGGCACCCCTTGGCACAAACCTACTTTATTTGGGAGATAACAAGACGGGAGTGGGCCTCTGTCGGAAAATTAAACTTGGATGGGGACATTATGCCGATGGGGAGTGGGCTCTCTGTTGGCAAATTAAACTGGGACAGGGAACATTATGCAGATGGGAGTGGGCTCCCCGTTGCAAATTAAACTGGGAGGGGGGACTGAAGCAGACGGGGATTGGGGCCCCCGTCGTCAAACAAAGGTGGTTTGGGGGGGCACATGCTGCCAAGGTGGACTGGGCACCCCTTTAGCAGTGAATGCTGAATAATATGGTTTATGAATGCGTCGGCAAGCCGCCATGTTCACAAATAATATTACACTAGGTAACATTCCGCCCTGCAATGACAGGTCGCTCCCTCATTGCAGCGGAATGGCTGATGCCAATGACGAGGCGGCCCGATTGCTGTGGCAAAAACGTTACAAGTTGGTGGCACTTTTGGAAGCCAGTGTCATCAGCACACTGTGCCTCCATTGGTCCACCAGTGCCAAGCCCCCAAATGCAATGCCTCCGTTGGCTGTCACAGTACCGCGCCTCCACAACCCGCTTCTCTCCTAAGCTGCCACATAATGTTTCTTGCACATGCGCGCAAGCAAACATAAAAAGTATTGACATTCATTGAACACGATTTTCAAAGTATATACACCAAGTCACAGTACATATTTATTCAAAACAAGATTCAGACAGTGATAGGAACAGAACCAATTTTTAAGATAAAACTAGAAAAATTCTTAAAAACTATAATAATCCACTCATATATAGCTCACTAAACATTAATCAATCAAATAAGGAGCCAATTTAAATTATTCATTTAAATTGGGATAATCACAGACACCAAAAGTACATTGCCAGCAAGTTTCTCTTCTGAAAGCTTCTTCTCTGTCTCCCTCTCGAATACCTAGCTTTATTTATTTTATTTATTTCGTTTTTTGTTGACCGGGTAAGTGCACTAGACAAATCCTGCCTATTTTCAGGCACGACCCGGGGGCTTAACATGCTCTAATCCCTGATACTTAAACTTATGGTCCAATCTTCTCTTTTAACATGATTCGCCAATGCATTTGTTTATACACATTTTTCAATAGCCAACAGGTGTTCTCCCAAGCATTTCTTAAATGCTCTGAATGTCTTTCCTATACAGTAAGCCTTACAGGAACAAATTGCCACATACAGTATACCACATTGCTTGCTGAACAATTAATACAATTATTCACTCGATATTCCTTTTTAGCAACAGGATGTATTACTCTGTCTCCTCTTTTAATGTACCAACAAAACTTAACAGTTGCCACAAGCAAAATTACCCTCTGACAAAGGTGTTTTATCACTTGTACTGAACTGTCCCATACACACAGACATGTGTTTTGTCCTTCTCAGGACTCATCAGTCTGCCTCACATGTAACAGCCCAGGGCAAGTATGAACCAGTCATATTTTGTTCATACTGGTTTGGGACATGGCAAGCCCAAAATACAGGGGTTGACACTAACCTTTTCAGCCACTAGCCAGTAGGGCTAGTGACTGGAAAAATCCACCATCCCGACAGTATTTTCATCAACCCAGCACAAAAATGACAACAAATACACCAGTACTGTTGTTCTTAACCCTACAGCAAATACCCTTTCATTTCTTTATACTGTGGCAAAAGTGCTATCTGCACCGGTCTGGTAGTCACAGCATTGCTCATACCTCTCAGTTTGTCACTGAAATTAGGGTAATTACACTGATTGCATGAGGGACACATTCTCAAACATGGGGCAAGCTCAGAACACTGTGAAATCCATTGTGTTTACTTGTCCACAGTTTATTTTGGAAAAAGTGTCAAATGCCATCCCATCTCTTACACTTCTTCTTTAAAGTGAAATTTACAGCACATTTTCTGCGTAGGCAACACCTGTTCCATGGGGACAGAGCAATTTTGAGGGGTAAAAAACATGAGGGAAGTCCCTCGCAATCAGAGCCAGCGGAGAAGCATGGCACTGCTGTTTCCAGACAGTGCGTGCGCGCCCCTCCACCTTTGTGCCAATTACAAGGTGCCAGAGAATGACATAAGCCCAGATCCTATTAAAACAGCACAGCAGAACTTTCAGTCAGTCAGTTTGCACTAGTACAGTCAAACTTCCACTGCAGGTTTCATCGAGCAGCACCAAAGCTGTTCCCGCATCAGTTTAACAATTTCTGACACTGCAGTCAGTATTACTGGTAGGCAGGCCTTCTTAACTTTTTTTCCTGTGGCGCTCGCTGGACTCTTGGATCGCAGTTCCCTGACTCTACCAACTCTAGATTGTGGTGCTCGACTCCCGATCGACCCGAAGCTCGGTATGGCACCAAGATCTTGGTCTTCCCTACTTGATGTGTGACAAGGCTGGCCTTGCTCAGTGGCTTCTTGTACTGCAGCTGACTCCTGCTGCAAGCGCTGCTCCTCCTCTCACTGGTCTGGTGTTCTTCATGAGCATCCGGAGCTCACTTTGTAATTTTTCTGTACCCGCACCATAGCCATCCTCAAAACTGCAGCTACTGTCTGGCAGGCTCAGTAAAGGCGCCCCACAGGCACACAACACAGCAGCTTGTACCCGCTCGACCTGAAATCCACCCGCATTTGTTGGGCAGGCGCCAATTTCAAACCCTGACAATAGGAAAGTAATCTAAGAGGCAAAGACCAAGGATCTGGCAGCTGGTGAAGAGAAATGCGAGGAAAAACAGAAAGTTAGGGGGGGAAAAAAAAATCAGTACTGTTGCTGTTTCAAAAGAAACACCAATGTTATCCTCTCTGTCATGTCACTTGCATAGCAAGCATATGGGGAGGGAAAGCACAAAGTTTCATTCCTCTAAGATTAAATAGGATCTCCGTTAGCTGAAAGATGGATATAACAGATCCATCCCTTAGAACATATGCTGGGACCATGGTCAGACCACACCCACATGATTGTACTTCCCTGATGCATGGGCCATCTCAGTCAGCACTACACACCCACAGAAAAAAATCAACAGAGAAGAAAAAACAGTTCCCAGACAGCAAACCCTCTCCAGCCACTCGGACAGGCCCTGTACCTGGTGAGCACCAAGGTCATGAAGCGGAAGCATGATCATAAGTCTTGGCAGAAAGCCAGAGTGACAGGCTGAGGTGACTGGAGACTATTAGCCAAACCAGGGACAGGTGGAGGGAAAAGAAATGAACTTCAAAATAATAGCACGCACTGTAGTTCTCTGTTAAAGTAGACCCTAGAGAGTCAAATGTTTGTTTCTTTTTTCAGGATGAAACTGTCTTGTGCCCAAGAAATTCTAAACATATCTAACTCACCTTCTTTTAAGTTTTGCCCCAGCTACTGGAAGGGGCTTGTGTCCAATCTGCTTTCTCAGATTCTTCAGATTCTCCTGATCAGCAAAGCCATGAACTGCTGATTGCCAGGTTCCATCGTGAATGCTTCCACCCTTTGAAAACACAACAGAAACTGACATCACATGAAAAAGCTCCACAATTAAGTGGGTGGATTGGTTTATCATTGTAAACTAGTACCTCAAAATTGAGGAAATATAATTCCTTTTACATCTTATACAGTCTGTGTCACATGAACATGGAAAACCTGCCTGCCCACTGTATAAGATTTCCCCTCCGACACGTAAAATAGTGTAGTTCCAATGTGCAGATGTGGCTACTAGAAATTAAACATTAATAGTTAAAATCCCTCAGAGGTGGCCATTTTGTGTCAAAGGTAAACAATGGAATGTTCGGACTTCTAAAAGTGCTAGTATAAGATATAAGGTCCAAGATTCACAAAAAATTGCAAAGTGGTACACAAAAGTTTGCGTGGCACCTTGTGATTGCATTCACAGATGGATAACAAATGTTGCTATCCGACTGTGAATGGACTGACTAGAAGCAGCAATAACACCAATACCACTACCGCAATCCCCACTGGTGCAGCCCCAACCCCCAACCAAGTGAACATCCCCACAACCACAGCGCCGGTGCACTAAGGTGGTATTCAGTAAGGCAGCCATGCAAATGAGCCCACTGGGCATGCATGGCACTAGTGGGCTATTTGCATGCCCATTATGACCCATTTGAATGGGCTGCGCAGAGTGTAGCACGCCCCCCATTGCTGATCACCCTCCCGCAAGGAAGTGTAAAAATCCCTGGCAGTCTAGTGGTTCCCTCCACTCTCCCTGGTCTCCGAATGCCGACCTTGGCAGTACAAGAAATGTTTCCATAGTGTAGTGGTCCTTCCCCCCTTTCCAATCACCGATCCAATAATACAAAGCTTTTCCATAGTGTAGTGGTCCTTTTCCCCTCACCTGACGTCCTGATCACCAGTCCCGTTGTAAAACATTAGAACCCTGGTAGTCTAGTGCCCCCAATGTTCCAATTGCCGGTCCCATAATCACAAGAAAGATCCCAAGCCCCCGATCACTGTCCCATACTAGAAAAATATCCCAACTCTGGTAATATAGTGGCCCTCTCCCGCCCCCGAACCGATGCCACTTGTGCCCTGGTGGCCCTTCAGTGGACACCTCACCCTGTCAGACAGTGCCCCTCCCAACTCGATCCCAAGGCCGTCTAGCAGCACAGCCCTCCTCACACCTCCCCAGCTGCCCGCTGAATTAACTGTCAATGACAGCGTGCAGTATACACTACAAGCCATTGGTTGACAGTGTCAGCCAATGGGCTTGTAATTATGTTGTGCACTGTGATTCATAGTTGAGTCGGCGGGCAGTCGAGGAGGTTTGAGGAGGGCTGTGCTGTCACCGGGTTGGGGTTGAGTTGGGGGGGTCCACTGGACCACCAGGGCACAAGGAGGAGCCACCATTACCAGGATTGGGATATTTTTCTACTATGGGACGGTGATCTGAAACGGGGTGGGGGGCACAGGGACTGGGATCTTTCTTGTGACTACAGGACCCGCGATAGAACATCGGGGGAGGTGGAAGGGACCACTAAAACTATGGAAAATCTTTGTATTACTGGATTGGTAATCAGGGAGGGGTCACTACACTATGGACATTTTTTTTTTGGTACTTTCTTTTTCACTCCGGTCACGGGGCATCTCTCTGGCAGGGCCCACTCACCCGCTCCTCTACCACCCCGCCTGAACTCCTTCTCCAACCGAGGAATAGGGAGGTGGGGACCACGGAAAGTCAATTCGGACTCAGAGCTGGCACTGGAGCGCCCGCCATCGCCCCCTATCAACTGGGGTTTTCCACCTGTGTGTGTGCTGCCTCCCCTCCCCGAGACACTGGACGGGTAATGACGCTTATGCGAGGGACGGCCTCACTGATGTCTACTGGCGCCTCCTCGAAACAGCATGCTCCTTCCGTACCTCCCGGTCTCCACCGGGTGTCACCGCAGAGCATGGCATCCCCAGAAACCTACCCCAGGAGAGGAGAGCAGTCCTCTGGATGCTCGATCCTCTCCTCTGTCTGCCGACCCGTGGCAAACAGAGTCCATACCCAAACCCCAGTCGCTGGCGTGGAGCGAGGTGTGGCGTCCAGTGCCTCAACCCTCAGTGCTGGCGGGGAAAATCTTATTATCATCAGATCAGTGAGGGACCACTACACTATGGAAACCTACTGTACTATACTGGGTGGGCAATCGGGGACTGGTGAAAGGGGTGCAGGGCTGCAGTATCTCTGCCAAGCACTAGGGTTGCGTGGATTACTGCCAAGTTTTTGTCAGCAGTAATTTACTTCATGCAAGGACCTTTGCAAAAGGCCCTTGCATGGAGCAAAACCTTAATGAATGGGATTATGGGGATATGCAGGTCCCCCCCTTTCATCTGCAATGCGGCCCCCTTCGCTACTTTGCCCAGGCACAAACCAAGTTTGCGGGGGCAAACTGGGCTTTGTGACTACCACCTATTCACAAAGTCCAGTATGCCCTGGGCAACCTAGGTTTGCACCTTGGCAAAGTTTTGTGAATCTGGCCCGAGGTGTCAATTTCGAGAAATGTCTGAAAGACATAATAGTTAGGTGTAATTCCACTTATTATATAATGTCAGCATTTCACTCCCAATTGTTCTTCTTGACTAGGTTAATCAGCAAGGAAACAGGATCCTTGTCCCCTGTAGTTCATCTGCTTCTTTTACTTAAAATAGTTTGCTAATTTTCTACTCTGCTTACTCTGAGGAAGCTTAGTATGGCAAAAACACAGCTGTGTAGGTTTGGTAAGGAACTGTATTCTTCCTTAAGGGGCATGAGTCAATCCTTTCCTTCCTGCTCCTTGCCCTGCCCCGTGCTGGCATACGCTGACATATGCACTGGGATGTGGAGACCACACACCTCGTTACAGTCAATGGGATGAATTTGTAATGCAGATTTATATATGTTAAGTAGTAACTGACAGGTAATGAAGGGACAGTGCCTGATTAGCAAGTCCACGGCTAATCAAGCACTGTTCTTAATTACCTGACAATTACTAATTAGCATATATAAATCTGCATTACAAATTCGTCCCATTGACTATAATAGGGCGCGCGGTCCCATACCTCCCCGTGCGTACATCAGAATGTATGCCAGCATGGGGGTGGGACGAGCAATAGGAAGGGAAGGGACTGGTTTGATGGCCCCTTGGGGCAAAAATATGATCCCTTCCCTACGGATCAGGGGGCAGATAAAAATTACCAAACTAACACAGGTAAGTTTTTGTCGCACTATATTTCCTAACAGAGGAAGCTTTTACCTCACACACTATACTGGTTAAATACCCTTAATCCTTTACCGAAGTCGTAATCCTCCACTTGTCACATCATATTGTTCTGCTGTGGAAATAATGATGTCATAAAGAGAGAACGATTACTTCAGCAAAGGATTAAACAGAAGGAATAGATCAAAATGCAGAATACGAGGATCCTGTTTCACTATAAATTATTCAAGTAGTGAAGAATGAAGGAACGTAAATACAGATGATCTATAAAGCACAGCTAAAGTGTGTCTAAATAAGAGAGTTACTCACCTGTAACCCTAGTTCTAGGAGTGGTATATGGTGGACATCCACACTTTGGCAGTCTTCCTTTCCCTTTAAATCTAGCCAGAATGTCTTTAAGCTAAGCTCCTTCCACCCACCCAGGTGGTATCCTCCTCCGTACCACCCCAGGATGTAAGATCTTGCATGGTGGCAGAAGGAATCTGTGTGCTACTTACCAGGGGAGATCAGGTGGGTTGTGTGGATGTGTACCATGTACCACTCCTAGAACTACGAATACAGGTGAATAAACCTCAATTTTAGGGACTTGGATATGGTGCACTATCCACATGTTAGCAGACTCCTAGCAGTTCTCCAGGAGGATGAGGCAAGGCGCACACTCCTACTTGGGGAAAAAGGGATTGGAGAAGCAAGGTCCCAAAATCAGCATCCCCGCGAGACTCAAAGTTGATGTGTTAATGGGGAATGAAGGTGTGTGCCGATTTTCAGATAGCAGCCCTGAAGATTTCCTGGATAGGGATATCCCTGGAAGCAGCCACAGAGACAGCGGTATGTCTGGTGGAATGAGCCGTAAGCCTGACGAAAGGCTCCCTATCAGCTAACCTACAGCAGAGCTAGATGCAGGATACAATCCACCTGCCAAACGTCTGCTTAGCTGCCGGTCAGCCAGATGCGGTTTCAGCATAGGTGACAAATAACTGGCGAACTTCTCCCCGGACTCCAGTCGTGCACTCCATACAAGCGAGCGCTCGCCATAGGTCCAACAGATGGAGCCTGTGCTTGGCCTTTGAGGTTGGAATGGTGAAGTACACCGGGAGGCTGATCACCAGGTTAAGGTGAAACTCTGAAACAACCTTCGGGAGGAACTTCAGGCTGGGGTGGAGGAAAACCTTGTCCCTGTGGAAGACCAAGTAAGGAGACTCCACTGAGCACACCTGGAGCTCACTGATCCTTCTGGCAGAGGTGACAGCCACCAAAAAGGGGGGTCTTCCATGACAGGTGAGAGATGTCACACCTGTGCATTGGTTCGAATGGCTTGCTTATGCGCACTACCAGTACCAGCAACAAATCCCAGGGTGGTGGAGGTTCATGCACCAGTGGGGACAGGTGGTCGAGGGCTTTGGAGAAGTGCCTGACCACCTTCTCCTGCACGACCATCAGCATACAAGCCCGCACCCAGTATGCCGAGATGGCTGCTAGGTGCACCTTGAGGGTTGTCAACCTCAGACCCGTCAGGGAGGGACCACAGGTAGTCCAGGATGCTGGCCACGGGACAGGACAGGGGATCTAGCTTCCTTCCCTGGAACCAAATGTAAATACGCTTCCATTTGAAGATCCAGCACCAACGGGCTGACCCCTTCTCCTCAGACAGACCCAAATCCTGGAATTCTAGACACTAAGGAACCACGCTGTCAGGTGCAGGGACTGACGGTTTGTCTGTAGGACCTTCCCCTTGTGACAGGAGAGCAGGTTCGGGTGGAGAGGCAAGCGCTACAGAAGCCTGCTGCTGAGGCTGAGGAAATCTCGGTACCACAACTGGCATGGCCAGTCTGGGGCTATCAGGATCACCTATGCCTTATCCCTCCACACCTTGACCTGCACCCAGTAGATCAGGGGAAAGGGAGGTAAGGCGAAAGAGGTCCAGGGTCTTGCAAAGGCATCTCCCATTAGTGTTCCACACTGCCGGGGGTTAGGAAGCAGGGACGGGCACAGAACAGCCTTAATTTATGTTCTCCCAGGAGGTGAACAGTTGACCAGAGGAATGCCACACAGGAAGAATAAATTGGTTTACCACCTGCTGATGAAGCGACCACTGATGAGACACCTCGCCCACTCAGCTGAGGGCATCCACCAGTTGGTTGGAGACGCCGGCCACATGGATTGCCAGGAGATCGGCATCCAGACAGCAGACAAGGGTCAAGGTGCAGAGGGCTTCCCGACACAGCCAGAGAGAATGCGTTCCGTCCTGCCTGTTGAGGCAGTACATGGCTATGGTGCTGTTCAACTGGACCTGCACGACCCGACTCCAAACCAAAGGAGCGAATGCAGTCAGGGCTAGACTCACCACACGGAGCTCCAGCAGACTGATGTGGTATCGGGACTCCTTGGGGCCCAGGGCCCATGGACTCTGTGGTCCCCCAAATGGGCTCACCTTCTCACCAGAGACACGTCACTCCTTAGAAACACCATCGGCTCTAGGCGGACGAACAGGACTCCTTCCTGCAGGTGCTCTGGGACCAGCCAGCACTGGATGGCGTCCCACATCAGCTGCATCATTATGACCAACTGGTCCAGGTGACTGAGGCACTGAGACCATTTAAGGACAAGCTCCCACTGCAGGGGGCACATCCGCCAGCGGTCCCACCAGACCACACTGGTGCAGGGTACCATGTACCCCAGCAGCTGAAGGAAGTCCAGGGTAGGGCATGAATGCCCAACCTGAAATGACTGAGCAAAGGAGGTAAGGTCCGCCTTGGCCCGGAGGAAGTCAAGCTCTGCCCTGATGAAGTGGATTATCCGAGAGGGGTTGCTTTCTGACTAGGCCAGGTTGATAAGAAGACCCAAGGCCGAGCAAGTCTGGAGGGCCAGATCCCTGGACCGCTCCACCACCTCCTGGGATGGACTGGCAATCAGCCAGTCTTCCAGATAAGGGTAGACCTGGACCCCATACAACCTCAGAAATGCTGCCACCTATGCAATGCACTTGGTGAAAACCCTGGGGGGCCAAGGAAAGGCCAAAAGGCATGACCCTCAACTCATACAGCACCCCTTCCATGCGGAACCGAAGGAACTACCTGTGGGATGGACAGACTGGAATGCGAAAGAGGACATCCTGGAGGTCCAAAGAGCAGAACCACATGCCATGCTCCAAAGATGTGATTATCTGGTTCAGAGTGACCATCTGTAACTTACGCCTCTTCAGAAACTGGTTCAGATCGTGCAGGTCCAGAATGGGGCACCGACCCCTCCATCCGTTTTGGAACCAGAAAGTACCTGGACACAAAGCCCTGGCTGGTCCGGCATCTGGGACACATGCCACAGCATCCTGCTTGAGGAGCTGGGCTATGTCCTCCCAGAGGGTGGACAACATGTCTGGGGAAGCTATAGACTCCCATGGGGTATGGGCCCAATAGGGCAGGATGGCCTCGAAGTCAGAAGGCAGACTCGACCCACCATGTCCAGCATCCATTTGTCCACAGTAATCACGGACCAGGCGTGCCAGAAATGGGAAAGTCGACACCCCATGGGAAGCTGAGACAGAGGTGCAGTGGGAGGGAGGCAGACACCCCCATCCCATCACTGAGCAGCCTTAGAGGAGGATGATCTGGTGCCAGCCGCTGGGGGAGCGTTGGTGCTCCTAGCTCCAGACTTCTTAGGGCCTTGGTTAGCAGACTTGGGTTTGGGCTGCCAGACCTGGGACTGCCCTGACTGGGGTTGCTGTTACTGGGGATGAAATGGCAGAAACAAAAAACTTCTTCATTCACTGGCCCTTGGGGTCCTTTTGTAAGGACATGACAGAGTCCAGGGTGGCACTGGACTTCTCAATCCTTTTTAAGGTGGCCCTCTACCAGGGCTCTCGGTTACGTCGGTACCCACGCCCTTTAAGCACATTTTAGCAGCAAGTCCAAGAGATGCTCACTCTACATAGCCCAGGAGTCCCACAGCTGCTGCTTTAACTAGAAACAGCATGCCCTAAAAAAAACAGGTCACTCACCTGTAACAGTAGTTCTAGGAGTGGTACATGATGTTCAACAACACTTTTGGCAGTTGCCTTTCCCTTTCAAATCTGCCAGAAACATCTTCAAGCTGGCTCCTCCTACCCACCCGGGTGGTAACTACCTCAGCTCCGCCCCATGATGCCAGATCATACCCGCTGGAAGCTGCTGTATGCACAAAAGCCAGGGGAGGTCGGGTGGGTCAGTGTGGATGAATATCATATACCACTCCTAGAACTACTGTTACGGGTGAGTAACCTGTTTTTTCTAGGGACATCGATATGATGTTTTATCCACACTTCTGGCAGACTCCTAGCAGTTCTCCGGGAGCAGCTGCACATCCCTTACTTAGGGAACAGAGACTGGAGAGCTGAGGACCCAAAACCAGCCTCCCGGCATGACTTAAGGTCAATGTGGTAATGGGAAATGAAGGTGTGTGCTGACCTCCAGATAGCAGCCCTGCAGATTTCCTGGACAGGGACGTCCCTGGAATCAGCCACCGAGGCAGCGGTACGATGGGTGGAATGAGTCCTTAGCCATCAACATATAGCAGAGGTCGATGCAGGAAACAATCCACCTACCAATCGTCTGCTTAGCTGCCAGTATGCCAAGTGCGGCTTCAGCTTAGGTGACAAATAGCTGGCGATCCTCTCCCCGAACTCCAGCCATGCGCTCCTTACAGCAGGCAAGTGCTCCCCACAGGTCCAAAGTACAGAGCCTGTGTTCGGACTCATGAGGTGTGACTGGTGCAGTACACCATGAGATTAATCATCCGATTAAGGTGAAATGCTGACATAAGGTGAAACTCTGACACAACCTTTGGGAGAAACTTCGGGTTGGGGTGCAAGACAACCTTGTCCCTGTGGAAGACCAGGTAAGGAGACTCCAAGGAAAGCACCTGGAGCTCACTGATCCTTCTGGCTGTTGTGATAGCCACCAGGACAGTGGTCTTCCACGACAGGTGAGATATGTCACACCTGTGCACTGGTTCGAATGGCTTGCCTATAAGCTTTGCCAACACCAGCAACAAGTCCCAAGGTGGTGGTGGTGGTTCATGCAGCGGAGGGGAAATATGGCCAAAGTCCTTGAAAAAGCACCAGGCCACCTTCTCCTGCACCACTGACGGCATACCAGCCCATGCCCAGTATGCCAAGATGGCTGCCAGGTGCACCTTAAGGGTTGTCAACCGAAGGACCGATTGAGAGAGGAACCAAAGGTAGTCAAGCATGCTAGCCACTGGGCAAGATACGGGGTTGAGCCCCTTGCCTTGGCACCAAACTGAGAACCTCTTCCATTTGAAGGCATAGCATTTTCGGATTGACTCCTTCCAAGAAGCCTAGACCATGGTAAGGACATCGTTGGAGAGAACTCTAGCCGCTCAGGAATCAGGCTGTCAGGTGCAGGGATTGAAGATCCGGATGGAGTACCTTCCTCTGATTGCAAGAGAGCAGGTCTGGGCATAGAGGAAGATGCCACGGGAGCCTGCTGCTGAGGCTGAGGAGATCAGGGTATCAGAACTGGTGGGGCCAGTCTGGAGCCACCAGAATCATCTGTGCCTTGTCCCTCCTGGCTTTGATCAGCACTTTGTGGATCAGCAGAAAGGGAGGAAAGGCATAGAGGAGGCCCAGGGATCCAAGTCCTCGAGAAGGCATCCCCCTGCAACGTTCCCTGCTGAGGGGGTGGTCAGGCACAATACAGCCTCAGCTTTTCGTTCTCCTTGGAGGCACACAGCTCCACCACAGGGGTGCCCAATTGGTAGAGCATGTTGTGTACTACTTCAGGATGGAGAGACCACTCATAAGATGCCTCGCCTACACGGCTGAGGGCATCCATCAGCTGGCTGGAGACGCCGGCCACATTGATAGCCAGGAGATTGGTGTACAGGCTGAGCACGAGGGTCCAGATGTGGAGAGTTTCCCTGCAAAGAGGAAGGGACTGCATCCTGCTCCTTTTTGTTGAGGTAGTACATGGTCATGGTGTTGTCCGTCTGGACCTGAACGACCTGACCCCAAATATGCGGAACAAAGGCTGTCTGTGCTGCCAAACTGCCCGAAGCTCCAGCAGGTTGATACGGCATCAAGACTCCTGGAGGGTCCAGAGCCCATGGACTCTGTGGCCCCCAAGGTGGGCACCCCAGCCAATCACATCAACTGGGTTACAGTGACCAGCTGGTCGAAGTGGCCCTGGCACGGAAACCACTGGTGGGCAAGCTCCCACTGCAGAGAGCACATTCTCCACTGCGCCCAATGGACCACACTGGTGCATGCCACCATGTATCCCAGGAGGCGCAGGAAGTCCGTAGCAGGGCACAACTGCCCATCCAGAAATGATCAGGCAAAGGAGGAGAGAGTCTCTGCCCACTCCACTGGAAGCCAAGCCCTGGCTCTGCAACAGTCGAGCTCCACACTGATGTAGAGTATCCCCTGCAAAGGTACGAGTTCCGACTTAGCCTGGCTGACCAGAAGGCCAAGGAACAAGCAGGTCTTGAGGACCAGGTCCCTGGACCGCTCCACCTCCTCTCTGGAGGGACCCACTATAAGACAGTCATCCAGGTAGGGGTACACCCAGACCCCTCGGCGCCTCAGGTAGGCTGCTACCACTGCAATGCATTTGGTGAAGACCCTGAGAGCTGAGGATAGGCTGAAGGGCATGGCCTGGAATTCATACAGAATCCCATCCACGTGGAACCAGAGGAACTGGCGGTGGGATGGAGAGATTGGGACATGGGAAAATGCATCTTGAAGATCCAGAGTGCAAAACCACATGCTCTGCTCCAGAGGTGATATGGTCCGAGATAGAGTGACCATCCTGAAAGTGCACGACTGAAGAAACTTGTTCAGGTCGTGCAGATCTAAGATGGGGCGTCAGTCCATCATCTGTTTTAGCACCAGGAAGTACCTGAAGACAAACCTTGGGTGTACTGGAGGGTCCGACACAGGAGCCACTACCTCCTTCTGGAGGAGTTGGGCAATGTCTTCCCGAAGGAATGACAGCATGTCAGCAGACACCATGTCCTCCCATGGGGCACAGGGGCTCTGCAAGGTGGGTAGCCCTCGAACTCTAGATGCAGATCCTGACAGACCACTTCAAGGACCCACCTGTCCATTTCGATGGCATACCAGGTGGAAAGGAAGTGGTGGAGCCAGCCCTACATGGGAGGACCCAGGAGAGTCAGGACAGGCATGGGGGAGGCACCCAAGTCCTGTAACTGGGCAGGCTTGGAGGCAGAGGAGGGACTGGCTGAGGAAGCAGCGTGGCCTCATCCTCCTGGCTTCCGGACAACCGAAGCAACAGACTTTGGCAGGAGACAACAAACCTGAACCTGCTGCCCAGCCGGGGACTGGGATTGCTTGGCCACAGAAGCAGAGAGGGGCCAAAAAGGCTTTTTCCTTTGTACTGTAGAACCCCCTGGGATCCCTCTGGGTGGAGGTAACAGAGTCCAAGATGGAAATGGACTTCTCAGTGTGACTGAGGTGCCCTTCCACCCCTGGCCCGAACTAGTTGGCGCCAAGGAAGGGGACATCCACCAACTTGTGCTGGGTATCTGCCATGAAGGTTGAGATCCTAAGTCAAGCCCTGCAGCACATGCCCACTGCGGCAGCCACAGACCGGGGACAAGAGTTGCCAGTGTCCATGGGTGTCTGGAGCTGTTGCTTAACCATCGCTCGACCCTGGTCATAGACCTGCCTGTGATCTACAAGTCAGCTGGGTGCTGGAGAAGCACCTCATCAAGGGTGCCTAAGAGGAAATGAGCAAAGAAGGCCATTAAAAGAGCTGAACTTGTCTGCCATGGGCTAAGTGAAGAGGCTGCACAGATGTTCTTGGCCATATGATTCAATTTCTTGGATTCCTTTTTGGGAGGCTTTGTTGATGTCCCAGACATTGCCGGTACAACGAAAGACCGAGTTGGCCACCAGACCCTCGGACTAGGGATATTCGGTGAAACCCGACAGGAAACACGTAGGGGTTACATACTTGCGAGCCATCCATGCAGACAGCACAGGGCATGAGGCAGGGTGCTGCCGAAGCTCCACTGTGGGGCCAAGAGTGGCCTCAGTGACTGGGAAGGCCTCCCTAGGGGAGTTACCCAGTTAAGAATATCGGTGAGAGGGTACACTTAGCCCATTTCTGGATGAGCTTCAAGACCCGTAGATTCAGAGATTAAGCCGAGCTGGCCCGTGAAAGAAGTGGGATCATGCTCCATGGACTAATCCTCTCCCAACTCAAGAGTCTTCCAAACGAGAGTGAAGAGAGCAACCCTCAGACTCAGAGGATTCATCGAATAGTGGCAGACTACCAGAGTTCCCGCTGACCCTACGGGGTCTGTCAGAAGTGACAGTAACCGACAGCCCATGGGGAAGCCAGGGAGCAGTACAGGCATCCTTAGGAGAAGGGCCCTCCTTCTGCTGCTTAGGCAGCAGCTCCACCTGGATGGGCGGAGAGGAAAGATAGGACAAGCCGGGATAGGCTGAGGCCTTGGTGGTGGGAGCCACATGATAGCTGGGGTGGGGGCTGGGACTGGTTAACTCAGGTAAACATGAGCTGATGCCACAAGAGCTCCTCGTAGCACCGACACATTATGCGGCACAGCCTCTCTTTGTCCAAGGAGGAAGAAGAGGAGGAGTAGCAGCGATGCCGTTTGCCTGAATGCCAAGAGTGGGAACGTCAATGCCGACAGGGGCTGCCTTGACCATCCAGAATGCCAGTGGTGGGTCTCAGAGGGAGCCACCGAAAGCCAAGGATCCTCTGGGATTAGCAGATCCTGAGGGGTATGGACTGGATCAGCAGGTTGGTGCGACCCCCCAAGAGGAGACAGGCAGGACTGAAGTTCTAGAAAGGGAGGTATTGGCCTCATCTGGCAACAAACCATTGACCAGCAGACCAGCTGGCCCAGCGGGGAGACTGTGAAGTCAGTGGCCTGGGTCAATGGATAGACCGTAGTTAAAACCTTCAGAGAAGCGAGGGAATCAGAGACCTGAGAGTGCTCATGATCTCACAATCGACGGCAATACTTCTCTTTAGTCTCCTTCTTTGAAGCTTTGGATTTTGCCCCCTTTGAAGGGCCCTGCCCAAAGGTGGGAAGGGACTGGCACAACCTCTAAATGCCCCCATGCAGGTGGCGCCAAAGGAAAGTCACACAAAGGCCGAAGCCAGAGAAGCATGCTCCACGGCCTAAATGCCTTCAAAACCCCGAGTTGTTCAGAGGACCCCATAGCCGCAGAGACCACCCGACTGGCGCCTTTTGATTTTATGGGGGGGATCCCATTCATCTGGGCGCCCTCAGAGAAGCGGAGGGTGCCGGTCTTTCAGAGTTGATGGATGCAGACTGTGACACAGGCCACACGTCTGCGGACTGTGTTCATGGCCAAAGCAATAGATGCATGTGGTGTGCGGGTCTGTCTGGGACATCTTCTGACCACACTCGCACTTCTTGAATCCCGGTGCCGACTTCGAGTAGTCCATAACTGAGATTCCGAAGAAATCGCCTGAAGACAAAGAATTTCGCAAATCACAAGAGTTTGAAACAAAGGGCATAATTAGCGCAGAGGTGGGAAGGAGGGAACCTTCTTCTTCCAGCAAAAAGGAAGATCTGATGTCACGGGACAGTGCTCAGGGAGATACCACCCGGGTGGTTAGTAGGAGCCAGCTTGAAGATATTCCGGCAAGCCTTAAAGGGAAAGGAACACTGCCAGAAGAGTGGATTTGTACATCATATCAATGTCCTTAGAATCACTCCTTTTCAGCAGAGTCATTGTTTAGTGTTGGGAGGTGTCGGAGTCCATTGCAGTGATGAAGTGATTCACAGTGCAAAATCGGAATAGCAGAAGAGAAGGGGCATGAAGTATGCAGTTTGCATACTTCACGACCCTTCTCTTCTGCTATTAGCTCTGATTTCAGCACTGTGAATCACCCATCACTCACTATGGAGCTCCGACACACCCCTCTCCTCCCAACACTGCACAATGAGCTCCACTGAAAGGAACGATTTCAGGGCATGCAGTTTCCTTAAAGCAGCAGCCGCAGCAGTCTTCTTTTAATCAGGCAACAGTTGCTGAATGTTGTCGAAGGCACTGATCAGGAAGCATAGGAAAACCAGGAGCAGTTTCCAAATTCGCAAATACCATTTTATTTTTTTCAATAACAGCAAAACAAAAAAAAATTATCCTGTGTAACTATTTACAAAGGCAGTACAGTGAAAACTAAATCCTTCTTCTGAGGATATCTCTTAAGTTTCAGTCTCTCTAGCAAAGGCACTGCTGCTCTTTTTATAACAAGTCTTTGCCTCATTGACATCCTGCTTCTCATAGAATGTTCTTGTCAGTTTACAAAATGTTCTTGTCAGTTTCCATGCAGGTGCAACAAAAAAAAAACAGTGACCCAGAACTGACCTCTTGTTTACAGCTCTGCAAAAGGCTTAAAAAATGCATCTCAAGTTAACTCATTGAGTTCCTCATAGCTTTGCAATCATTTCAACATTATAACTATATATAGTTTTAAACAAAGGGATCCCAGTATCACTTACAGTTACACAAAAAGATTAACATATATTTTATAACTGCAGATATGCAAAAGGGAAGAAAAGACAGAACAGCAAGTGAAGGCACAGAGATAGTGAGAGATGGAGAACTGTTAAACTGTTGGAGTGATCAGTTCCTAGGTCTCATGAGAAAACCTGGCTGCACAACCAGACAGAGAAGAAACAGAAATGGAGAGAACAGACCCGTGCATTCAGTCTCTTTCTGCATAACAAATGGGGCACGGCCTTATTTATCCCTGTCACACTAAAGACTCGTACTGCTCCACTCTTCGCTACAGGGCTACTGGTGTCTTAGCCCCTCATATGAAGCCTTGAAAAGAGGTGGCTTTGATTAAATAATCCAGTCTGAGGAAGGTGAAACTAATAGAAAATGGCAAGGGCGCTCTTTTAATGGCAACTGGTTCAGTTGCTGTTATGTTCAGAAATAGCCTTGCATACCTCTCAACCTCCTGCCTCCAAGGATCAAAATAAGAGGCAGATTTTTAAACCAGCAGTCTGGACGCGTTTCCATGTCGGGGGGAGGTCATCTCGGCAAACGAACCTTGATGGGGCAAGCCAGGGTGGTTGGTGGTCAGTGGTTGTGGCTGTCCTGGTGGGAGGATGGGTCCAGAGTGGTCAGGGGGGAGTTTTTGGGGATGCTGCACAAAAAAAAATAAAATAAATAAAAACATGGCGATGTATACTTAGGAAGCTGGTAGAATAAGAGGTATAGGGTAAAATGCACTTTCTGAAGAACAAGTCTGTAAATCTAATAATTGACATTATTTTATGCTTACAATCCCCACCATTCACTCACAGAAATGCAAAGTTTAGGAGGGACAGAGGAAAATGTTGTGTCAAAATCAGGGACATTCCTGAAAACCAGGGACAGCTGACAGGTATGGCCACGGGACACTGCAGTCAGACTCACTATATTAATTTATTGGGCACCCCCAAAAATTTCAGGGGGACTCCCAGATTTTAGCTGTGGACCCCCACTTTTCCCCAGAAAATCCAGGCCCTCGAAACAAAAATCATACTGAGAGCCCTGTCTACACGCCGCTGAAAGAGGTTGGTGCCCAAGAATGGGACATCCACCAACTTATGTTGGTTATCCACTGTGAAGGTGGAGATCCAAACCAGGCTCTGCGGCACATAGCCACTGCCATGGACTGGGAACAGAAGTCACCTATGTCAAAGGCCATCTACAGCTGATGCTTAGCCAGAACACGGCCTTGGTCATGGACCACTTTTACTGCAGCCTGTAAATCCGTGGAAAGGTGTGGAATAACAAAGTCTAGGACCCCCATGAGCGCATGGCTGAAGTTGGCCATTATTACAGCAGGGCTCGCCAGCCTGAAGCACAAGGAGGGCAACAGCATACATCTTTTTGGAGGTGTGGTCCAACTTCTTCGATTCCTTGTCAAGGGACTTGCTGACACCCCAGACACTGCCCATCCGATAGAAAACTGTGTCTGCCACTAACCCCCTTGGCCAAAGCATGATCAGAGTACCCGAGGGACACAGTCAGGACCGTATACTTGCGAACCATACAGGCGGAAGATGTAGGGCAAGAAGCTGGATACTGCCACAACACCAGTGCTGGACTCAGAATGGCTTCTACCACTGCAAAGGCCACCACTGGGGAGTCATCCCTATCCAGGTTCTGTCAGGAGTACTTGGCCCTCTTCTGGACTGGCTCCAGCAGGATCCCCATGAACATGGGGCCCTAGTTGGAGGCAAGGTCCTTGAAGGACTTCCAATCAAAGCCCCGGGTCTTCGGGGAATGCACAGACAAGCCGTCCATATCTGATGACTCCTCAAACACCACCCTTGGTCCCCAATTCCCATGAACCACTCTGGAACCACCAATGTGGGTAACCTGAACACAAAGTCAGCCAGGGAGACTGGAGGCCGGCCAAGAAACCTTGAAGAGGGCCCCATGCAATGGCTGCTTGGGCACAGGTTCCACTTAAATGGGTGGAGAAGCCGGTGAAGGCTCGTATTGCCTAGGCTGGGCCAGAACGAGCGGCACTGGTGTAGACCACAGAAGCGACTGGGCCTGCTGGAAGGATTGGCCCCTGTCAGAGGACCCACTGCTGCCATAACAGCTCTTAGTACCACTGCCAAAGTTTGTGGTGGAGCCTCTCCATGTCCTAAGACAAGGAACAGGAAAAGCATCGGTGGCGCTTCCGTGGGGATTGAGAACAGAAATGGTCCGAGTCCCGAGACTGGGACAGAGTCCTCAACTTGGACCCTGATCAGCGAAAGGAATGCCACCGTCAAGGGGACGTGGGAGGAGGGGCTGTGTAGACCACATGGACCAGGTTTTGCTGCGAGACCCCTGAGGGGGAAGCTCCTGGGAGGAAACAGCAGAATCAGCCAACCTCTCCTATCCCTCATGTGAGTGGACTGAGAGACTGGAGTACAAGAGAAAGAATCGTCCCCCAAATCATCAGACAACAGATCAACTGGGTCGATAAAAATCTCAGCCAGCTGATCGGCCTGCGTCTCGACCAGCAAGCCCAATGGGGCCACCGAGGATCTAGCGGCCTGTCCTTCAGCCTTGGTGGGACTAGCTTAAGCCGAGCGCTCGATGACTGTGAAACAGTCACAGGAGTACCAAGTGCAGTAAGAACAAGACCACTCTCGGTTCCAAGACCTATGGCAGGACTTCTTAAGTTGCACCTTAGAAGAGCAATCCCTTCAGTAAGGGTCCTCCTGAGGATTTGGAGGGACTGACACATTCCCTGAAGGACCTAGTGAAGGAAGCCTCTGCAGAGGTGCCCACTGGGAGCAGCGCCGTGGCAATGGAGGAGACCACCATGGCTTGAGATGCCACCTCCTCGAGGGCGGCCAGGTGGGGGACTGAGCCCGCCGCCACCGAAATGGCCTTGCGTGCATCCTTGGACAGGACTTGAGGATCCTGCCCGTGTGGCCAAGCAAGCAAAAGACAGGCATACCTATCCTCCAAGAGGAGGGGAGCAGGGTCTTGCACAGACCGCAGGCCTGCAGATCATGCTCAGCTCTGAAGCAATAAATGCGTGAGGCTTGGGGGTTGGCGTGTGACATTTTTTTTATTACAAGTCACGCACCGTTCAAACCTGGAGCTGACTCGTGATTCGTCATACTCCATGGAGGGTGAGCAGAGGTAAAGAGGAACCAGCAAAGAACAACAAATATTCAGTGAAAAAACACCTGAAGACTCAGGAAAACAGGGCCTACAGCGCACGCAGGGAACTGTGAAGGAGGAAACCTGACTCTCCCAGCGGAAAGGAAGATCGGACGTCATGGGGCGATGCTGAGGATACCACCAAGGTGGGTGGGAGGAATTTAGCTTGAAGACATTCTGGCTGGATTTAAAGGGAAAGGAAGACTGCCAACGTGTACCATATCCATGTCCCTAGAAATTATGTCTTTTCAGAGTTTTCCTAAAAGTGATCAACTCATTTTAAACAGACTGTGATGCCTCCAGAAACACTCTGGAAACAACACATTTTTCTAGATGTATTTCCAAT
Source organism: Neoceratodus forsteri (assembly GCA_016271365.2). Lineage (NCBI taxonomy): Eukaryota > Metazoa > Chordata > Ceratodontiformes > Ceratodontidae > Neoceratodus > Neoceratodus forsteri. Next base: position 95,627,606 of record CM057451.1, read on the forward strand.
ATTTCCTGTTTGATCTTGCCCTTATTCCCGATTACTACGCAAATTTGTATGGAAACAGGATCCTTGTCCTTTAGCTATTCTCTGCTTCTGCTGCTTGTCTACACATGCCATAAGCTCCTGCTTGTGACATTATACTCATACACACAGCAACCAGCTCTGATTCATTAACAAGATTATGACATCATGTGTTGTCAGGCATCAGGGACAGATGAAGGAGAAGGGACAAGAATCCTATTTTTGACAAATGATCCTATTCTCAAACAGCTGTTCTTCATAATTCAACTGCTGTACACTGGACTCTATTTTTGACTGTGCCTTATCCAGCAAAGGTATGTACTTTTGTAACAACTGACATGGTCAGATATTTCGTAATATTTTACTACTGTAGCAATCGACATGGTGAGATATTTCACAATACATCTACAGAGATTCTCTCTGGTGGTCCCACAGCCAAACTGCAGGTTGGCAGGGAATTTCTCTAGAGATAGCAGGGAAATTTCTGACTATGACAATTGCTGCAACTATATAGAACTGCTTCTCTCTCTATTCTAACACCCTTATGGTATTTGTAAGATAGTATCACTATGAAATCCCAAAATACAAAATCCCGACACCTACCAGCCCGAGCCCAATATCCTGACGCTGCACTTACCTGACAGCATCACATCCAGACGACAGTAAGCCTGACAGGGGAGTCTGCTAAGACTCGGAGTTGTTTATAATTATTTCACGGGGTGCAGGGTGCGTAGCCCCCCGCCCCACACCAGAAACCTGGCACAAGTCCAGGGTTGGGCTTTCAATCATCGGGATATGACACTGTCGGGCAAGTGCAGCATCAGGATGTTGGGCTCGGGCTTGTGGTTGTCAGGATTATGTATTTCGGGATTTCATACTAGATCCTGTAAGACAGCCCAGGGCCTCTTCTTGCCGTGGAACTCCCTTGGGATTTCCTGGCTGATCACCACCAAGAGTCGACTGGGTAGGCTGGTAGTAGGGTGGGACTCCTTGGTGAGAGACCCAAACCTCGGCTGAGGTGGAGGGAGTTCCACCACCAGTGGAGGAGAAGCAGATGACCCCCGTCTGCTGGACCACTATAAGGGGAATGGTCTGAGGAGACCAAGGGACAGTCGGGCCCCAGGAGCAGAACCCTGCCCCTCCTTTCAACAGACCACTGCTACCATATGAGGTCTTCATAGTGCTTATGTAGGCAGCACTGACATCTATTCTCTCTGGAGAATAAGGAAGTCGATGAACATCGAGACTGGCATTTCATGGTTGAGCGGAAGACAGGGAATGGCACCAAGTCCTCGACACAAAAGGTCAATGGCAGTGCATGTCCAGTGGGGGCTCCAAGTAGACAACATGCTTCGGCAACAAGACCACCACGAGCCTCTAAGGCATGACTACTAGGTAAGGTACCTACCAAAGTGGCAAGGCTGGGGCTACTGACCAGGCCGTGTCTTCCTGGGTGAGGACCAGGAGAACCAGGGCCTGCGAGATCAATGGCTCCAAGTTAGACTTCTTCTGACAGCCAGATGACCAGCTTGAGAAAAATCTTGACTGGCTAATCGACTGGAAAGGTTAAGCGATCCAGTGGAGTTACTGCAGGATCCTCTACTTGCCCCTCAACCAAAGAAAGGTGGACCAAGGTTGAGCAGTTGGAGGAGTTGAGGAGGTGGGAAGAGCAAGACTTTTCCCGGTCCCAGGGGGAGGGGGTCAACAGCTGAGCTTGCAGCAGCAATCTAGCAGAGCTCCGCTGAAGAAATCCTACTTTGCTAAACTTCTATAAGAAAACCGCTTGCAGTGTAACAGAAATCTGTCTAGCTTGAAAGCTGATCGTTTGCTAAACTGAACGATACAATTTTGAAAACGCTACTAGTTTGGATCCTGGAGTTATGGGCAGAAGTAATAAAACGGGAGCCAGAGGAGAGGGAGCCTGACCAAAAGACCCGAAGCTGAACACCACAACAGACTCAAGTACTGGGGCGGGTGAAGACCTCTCACCTCAACCTTCTAATGCAGCACTTCTAAAAGACATCCAAAGTTGGTCCGAAAAATGGAAGACTTTACGTCACAATTTAAAGTGCTGGACACCAAGGTGGGCATGCTGGAGGAAGCAACTAAATCTGCATCAACATCGGCAGCAACAGCAATGACGGTGACTATGGGCCTGACCAAGGAAAACATGGTGTTCCAGTGACACTTGGAAAAAAATTTAGGAAATGCTTCTCAAGCCTCTCATGTAAGGATTCTGGGAATACCTGAAGATGCTGAAGGAGAAGATCATCTATCATTCTTACTCTCCTTTTTCGGAGATACTTTGCAAGTAAAAGATGCAGTCACGATCCTGAAAGCATACAGAATCAGTCCACGAGGTGGATGAAGCCGCACAGCCACCAACCAACTACTACCTGAACTCTCCTCGTGGTGCTGGGCACCATTAGGGACAGAGATATAATAATCGGACAAAAAAGGGGACAACTGGAGTGGGAAGGCGCTAAAGTTCACGTTTTTCCAGATTTAAGTTATGCCACCAAGCAGCATTGGAAGAGCTCTGATGGTATCAGAGCTCGTCAGAGACAGCTGGGAGTTCATCATGTACTCCTGATGCCAGTTAGCTTAAGTAAAACGTATAGAGAGAAATCCTATCATTCTGCAGATCCCAGAGCAGCAACCAAACTGATGGACTGCATAGAACAGGAATTTCAGGCAAAAGGAGACACCCTTGAAAGTGACTCTGGGGACACTGAGTAGCTACTGATGGGGCATAGTTGCTGCAACAACAGAAAAAATTACTCACCGTAGTAATCTTCTTTTTTCCAAGGTATCTGTTAGCATCAGTAACTATTGCAGTAAGCTGACTAGGTAGTACTGCCCCCAAGGTGAAGATTATGGTAATGAGTTTATGAATTAGCTAATCAAAAAGAAGCTTGAGGGTGTGTTGAGCAGGGAGAGTGAGGAAGGCTCCAGAATTTTTTTGAAGCTAGAATGAACCAACAGGATTCAAAAATAGATAACAAGAACCAGAATAATAAACATGAAACTTTGCTCAAAATACCATTCAAAGTTTAAAATGACCAAATTGCAAGAAGGCAAGAAACAGAGCCCTCTTCTGAAGGTTATCTGGGAAGGGAGGGTGGGAGCTTATTCAGAGGCGGATTCGGGGGGCCTAAGGGAGCTACAGCCCCCCATCACGGAGTTCCCCTATCAGTAGCATACTGTGCTGCATTCTTAATCAGTTTGCACTAGTGCCTCCATGAAAGCCACCCGAGCTGCATGGGTCTCCTCTATCCTCCAGTGTCCTGGTAGTACAGTAAACAACCACACCCACCCACATTACACAGATGACCCCCGGAAAAGCCGGTCTCCGGCATAAATTTCTTTTTTTTTTTAAATTTGTTTATTGCAGTTTTGTTATAAGCACAAACTTACAGCATACTCATGCAAGGCATAAGAACAGGTACATCACATATACATCCAGTGTGAAAAAAATACAGGTAACAGGAGTTCTAGGAATGGTATATGTTGTTCATCCACGCTATCTGGCAGGTTCCTTGCCGCTTTAAATCTTGCCGGAAGGTCTTCAAGCTGGCTCCTCCCACACACCCGGGTGGTAAAACTCTTGCTCCGCCCCATGACGCAGATCTAGCCCGCTGGAATCCAGGTTGTGCATCGAGTCGGGAGGTCGGTAGTCTGGATGAACAACATATACCATTCCTAGAACTCCTGTTACAGGTGAGTAACCTGTATTTCTAGGGACATGGATATGTTGTTCATCCACACTATCTGCAGACTCATAGATACATACATAGATACATAGACAGTGTCGGCAGATAAGGCCTATGGCCCACCCAGTCTGCCCATTTAAGTTTGTAAGTTCAGTTTATGTTTTCCAGGAAGTCTGTTGCCCCTTACCCCTGACCTCCAGAATTCCTTTATGTCTATCCCATGCATTCTTAAATCCCGTGATTGTTTCAGCCCCACCACTTCCTCTGGCAGGGTGTTCCACTTGTCCACCACCCGTTCTGTGAAGAAATTCTTCCTCACGTTTCCTCTGAATCGTCCTCCCTCCAACTTCATCCCATGCCCTCTAGTCCTGGAACATCTTTTTCGCTTAAAAATAGTGCATTCCTGCACCTGTTCCTCCCTGTAAGATACTTGTATGTCTCTATCATATCCCCTCTCTCCCTCCTCTCCTCCAGGGAGTATATGTTCAGTGCCTTCAACCTGTCCACATAGGACTTGTGATGCAATCCATGCACCATCTTTGTTGCCCTCCTCTGAACCTTCTCTACCCTGTCTATGTCCTTACGTAGGTAAGGTCTCCAGAACTGCACAGTGTACTCCAGGTGCAGCCTCACTAGTGTCTTGTATAGTGGAATTATGACCTCCTTTTCCTGCTGGTGATGCCCTGCCTATGCATCCCAGCATCCTATTTCTTTACCTGCTGCCTTGTCACACTGTTTCCCTGCCTTGAGGTCATCAGAGATGATAACTCCAAGATCCCTTTCCTGCTTGGTGCATGCTATATCCTCACCCCCAACTGATATATTGTGCCAGGGTTTTTGTGCCCCATATGCATTATCTTGCACTTCCTTGCATTGAATTTCAACTGCCAAACCTTGACCATTCTTCAAGTTTCTGCAGGTCCCTTCTCATTCTGTCTACACCTCTGGTGTGTCTACTCTGTTACAGAGCTTTGTGTCATCAGCTAACAGTGAAATTCTGCCTTCTAGGTCCTGTGCAATGTCACTGATGAAGATATTGAATAGTACCGTCCCAGCACTGATCCCTGTGGTACCCCACTGGTCACTCTTCCCTCTGTGGAGTGACAGCCATTTACCACCACCCTCTGTGTCCTGCTGCCCAGCCAGTTAACCTACCCACCGCACTACTGTCCTGCCCACACCCATATTCCCAGTTTGTGCAATAGTCTTCTATGTGGCACAGTGTCAAAGGCCTTGCTGAAGTCCAGATAGGCCATGTCCACTGCCCTCCCTTGATCCACCTCCTAGTCACCCAGTCAAAAATTCAATGAGGTTGGTCTGACATGACCTTCCCTGGTGAAACCATGCTGCCTTGGGTCTTGTAGTCCATTGACAACCAGATGTTCCACCAATCTCTCCTTCAGTAGTGCTTCCATGATCTTCCCCACTACCGAGGTGAGGCTGACTGGTCTGTAGTTCCCGCCTCTTTGTTCCCACTTTTGTATAAGGGACTACATCTGCTATCCTCCAGTCTTTGGGTACCTCGCCTGTTTCTAGTGATCGCTAAACAGGATAGCAAGAGGTTCAGCCACCACCTCTTAGTTCTTTAAGGACCCTGGGGCACCCATCTGGCCCCATTGCTTTATCAACTCTTATTACTTCCAGTTCCTTCAGGACCTTTTCTCATGTAAAGGGACTTGTGTCCATTTCTGCACCATTCTCACCCTTGTACTCCTTCAGACCCATTACCCTCCTCTTCCTCAGTAAAGACTGAGCAGAAATACCTGTTCAATATGTCAGCTTTACTGTTGTCATCCTCCACACGCCCCATCCTCCCCTTCAGTCTCACTATCCCTCCCTTTGTCTTTCTTTTTCACTTATGTACCTGTAAAAGGTTTTGTCCCTCTACCCACTGATTTTGCAATGTGTTCTTCTGTCTGAGCTTTGGCTTTCCTTACTGACCTCCCTGCCTTGCTCTCCTGTATTCTCCCTATCCCTTCTGCCTGTGTCTTTTGTATTGCATGAATGCAATCTTTTTGGCTTTCACTTTCTTTGCTACCTCTTTGGAAAACCATAATGGTCTCTTCCTTTTCCTCTTACAACCTGCTTAATACATAATTCTGTTGCTCTTGTAATCCCCATTTTAAATACTTCCCACTGTTCCTCAACCCTGATTCCTGCCCCATTCCCTTAATGCCTCTTTCAAATTCGCCCCATTTTCCCAAAGTTTGCCCCCTAAAATCCAGGATACATGTTTTGTGTGGTTAGGTTCTGCTCTTTCTGTGATTTCAAACCACAGTGACTGGTGGTCACTGTTCCCAGGTGGTCCCCACTCTCACCCCCATCACACTGTCCCTGTTTGTGAGCACAAGGTCCAGTATTGCCTTCTGCCGAGTTGGTTCCATGACCAGTTGCTTAGGAAGGCACCCTGAAGGAGTCCAGGATAAATCTGCTCCTAGTTGATGCTGCTGCTGGGATGCTCCAGTCCACGTCTGGAATATTGAAGTCTCCAACCAGTACTACCTCACCTTGTCTGCCATCCTCTGGATGGCTAGCATCAACTCCCTATCTGTTTCTTCCTCCTGGGCTGGTGGTCTATAGACCACACCTGTGCGGATGGCTGGCCCCATTTTCCTTTCCAGCTTAACCCACAGTATCTCTTCCCCATTTTGTTCCTCCTGGATCTCTTGGCCCTTATGTCATTTTTCACATACATTGCCACCCTCCTTCCTTCCTGCCTGCCCTGTCTCTTCTGAATATGTTGTAGCCAGGTATGGCCAACTCCCAGTCGTGGTTATCATTACACCAGGTTTCAGTGATGGCCACAATGTCCAGGTCTGACTGCACCATGACAGCCTCCAGTTCTCTCCTAGCAGTCAGCAGTCATCAAAACTTCCTTTTTTCATCTGAGGAATATTGACAGGGTGAAGCACCTGGTTCCTCCAGAGGACCTTCCAACATTGATCCACGCCTTCGTTACCTCCCGTCTTGACTACTGTAATTCCTTATACCTACGGTTATCGGGGGTTGAACTTCGCCGTCTGCAGCTAGTGCAGAATGCGGCAGCCAGGTTGTTGACTGGACTTCTAGATCCAGCCATATAATGCCTGTGCTTCCAGACTGCACTGGCTGCCACTGTTTTGGCAATCACCTTCAAGGTCGGTTTACTGACCTATAAAGCCCCACATGATTTGGGACCCACGTGCTCTGAAGAGCTCCTTTGCTCCTGCAATCCTCCCGCCTCCCTCCGATCCACTGACGAGGGATTGCTAGAGATTCCCAGGGTTCGCTTGAAAACATCAGGTGCTAGATCGTTAGTTTTATGGCACCTACCCTGTGGAATTCTCTACCTCGGCAGGTGCGAGATTGCCCCAATTGCCTAGTTTTAAGGGAGCTCAGAAAACCTACCTTTTAGTAGTATAGCTTAAGGACTTATATTAGTTTTAATTTTATTGTATTTATTGTTTTAGAATTTGTACAGGCGCTTTGATTTTAAGAAAAGCGCCTTTTAAAAATAAAGATGAATTGAATTGAATTCTCCGGGAGGAGGGAGGCAAGGCGCACACCCCCTACTTGGGAAATAAAGACTGGAGAACCGAGGCCCCAAAACCAGCATCCCGGCGAGACTCAAGGTCGATGTGGTAGTGGGTGATGAAGTGTGTGCTGACTTCCAGGTAGCAGCCCTGCAGATTTCCTGGATAGGGACATCCCTGGAAGCAGCCACCGACGCAGCAGTATGGCGCGAGAATGAGCTCTTATCCTCTGGGAGGCTCCATGCCCACCAACCTATAGCAGAGATCTATGCAGGAGGTGACCCACCTGCCTATCGTCCGCTTGGCTGCAGGTCTGCCAGGTGCGGCTTCAGCGTAGGTGACAAACAGCTGGCGAGCCTCTCCCCAAACTTCAGCCATCCGGTCCTTATAATAAGCGAGCGCTCTTCTAGGGTCCAAAGTATGGAGCCTATATTCGGCCTCCGAGCTGTGACTGGGGTAGAACACCGGCAGAGTCAACACCTGGTTAAGGTGAAACCCCGACACCACCTTCGGAAGGAATTTCAGGTGGGGGCGCAGGACAACCTTGTCCCTGTGGAAGACCAGATAAGGAGACTCGACGGAATGCGCCTGAAGCTCTCCCATCCTTCTGGCTGACGTGACAGCCAGCAAGAAGGCGGTCTTCCACGACAGGTGAGAGATGTCACACCGGTGCATCGGTTCGAATGGCTTGCCCATGAGCTTAGCCAATACCAGCAGTAGACCCACAGAGGTGGAGGTTCTCGCACCGGAGGGGATATGTGATCAAGCCTTTGAAAAAGCGCCCACCACCTTCTCCTGTGCAGCACGACTGCTTCCTGCCCGAGCCCGTAAGCAGAGATGCTGCCAGGTGCACCTTCAAGGGTCGTCGACCAAAGCCCTAGCTCAGAAAGGGACCACAGGTAGTTCAGAATGCTTGCCAAGGAACAGGAGGAAGGGTCCAGGCCCTTGCCCTGACACCAAATGGAGAATCTCTTCCATTTGAAGGCGTAGCAATTTCTGGTCAACTCCTTACGGGACGCCTCAATGACGTTGAGGACCTTGTCGGAAAGACCCAAGGCCTGGAACTCTAGCCGCTCAGAAACCAGGCCGTCAGGTGCAAGGATTGAAGGTCCGGATGGAATACCTTCCCTGACTGGGATCAGGTCCAGGCGGGCTAGTAGCCACCTCAGGAGCCTGGAGCTGAGACTTAGGAGATCTGGATACCAGAAATGGCGGGGCCAGTCTGGGGCTACCAGAATCACCTGCGCCTTGTCCCTCCTCGCCTTCAGAAGCACCTTGTGGATCAAGGGAAATGGGGGAAAGGCATAGAAGAGGCCTGTGGTCCACGGCCTCAAGAAGGCATCCCCTGCAACGAGCCCTGCTGAGGTGGGCAGGCATGAAACAGTCTCAGCTTCGCATTCTCCCTGGAGGCAAACATGTCCGCCTGAGGCGTTCCCCAGTGGGAGAAGAGATCTTGTACTACCTCCGGCAGGAGAGACCACTCGTGAGACGCAGCCCCTATCCGGCTTAGGGCATCTGCCAAGGTGTTGGAGGCTCCTGCCACGTGAATGGCGAGGAGATCCGCCTCCAGGCTGCGCATGAGTGACCAAATGCGGAGAGCTTCCTCGCACAGAGGCATGGAGCGGCCCTCGCCCTGGCGGTTTAGGTAGTACATGGTCGTGGTATTGTCCATCTGGACCTGAACCACTTGACCCGTGAGAAATGGATCAAGGCGTGAGGGCTAGACGAACCGCTCGAAGCTCCAGCAGGTTGATATGGCATTGGGACTCCCGAGGGGACCAGAGGCCGTGCGCTCTGTGCTCCCCCAGATGGGCACCCCAACCCATCAGAGAGGCATCGGTCGATAGCGAGACCATCGGCTCGGGGCGGACAAACGGGATGCCCTCCTGCAGATGTGCTGGAACGGTCCACCACTGGAGAGCGTTCCACATCCCCTGGGTCACTGTCACTAGCTGATCCAGCGGATCGAAGTGCTGTGACCATTGGCTGGCCATTCCCCATTGAAGGGGACGCATGTACCAGCGGGCCCAGCGGACCACACTGGTGCAGGCCGCCATGAGGCCTAGGAAGTCCCGGACAGGGTGCGATTGCCCAATCTGAAATGATTGGGCAAAGGAGGAAAGAACCTCGGCCCTGTCCGCCGGGAGCCGTGCTCTGGCTCGTAGAGAGTCGAGCTCTGCCCCGATGAACTGTATCACCTGCTTTGGCACGAGTTCCGACTTGGCCTCATTGATGAGGAGGCCAACCTGAGAGCAAACCTGGAGGGCCAGATCTCTGGACTGTTCCACCTCCACTCTGGAGGGGGCTGCAATCAGCCAGTCGTCCAGCTAGGGGTACACCCGGACCCTTCGGTGCCGCAGGAATGCTGTCACCACTGCCATGCATTTGGTGAAGACCCTGGGAGCTAAACTCGTAAAGGGATCCCTCTGCTCTGAAGCGGAGGAATCTCTGGTGGGATGGATGGATTGGGACGTGAAAGAACGCATCCAGAAGGTCCAGAGAACAGAACCACACACCTCGTTCCAAGGATGGGATTATCTGAGCCAGAGTGACCATCCTGAGGGTCCGAGACCTTAGGAACCTGTTCAGGTCGTGCAGATCGAGAATGGGGCACCAGCCCCCTGTCCATTTTGGGACCAGGAAGTACCTGGACACAAACCTCGGGTCTGGAGGAGGATCTGCCACCTTCCTGATCACCTCTTTTTCGAGGAGCAGGGCAATATCGGCTCGGCGAGCCGACAAAGAGGCTGCGGACCCCGTAGCTCCCAAGGGGCGACGGCTCGGAAGGGCAGGGCCTGCTCGAACTCCGGGGCAGGCCCTTTCCTACCACCTCCAAAACCCAACGGTCCGTAGTGATAACGGACCAAGCGGAAAGGAAGTGGTGGAGCTGCCCCAACGGGGAACCCAAGGGGGAGTGACGAGGCTGGGTGCGACACCCCTCAACCCATCACTGGGAAGGCTTGGAGGAGGGACCGGCCGAGGGACCTCCTGGGTCTTTACCTCCCCGCTTCCTGTTGGAGGAAGCCGTGGGCTTGGGTTTGGGATGCCAGCACGAGCCTGCTGGCCCTGATGCTAGTGCTGTTGGGCCGGACGTGCTGCAGGCGCAGAAGGACGAAAGGACTTCTGCTGCTGCTGTCGGCGGCCTTTGTCCTTCTGGGCGGAGGTGACCGAGTCCAGAGTGGCATTGGACTTTTCGATCCGCTGGAGGTGACCTTCCACTCCAGGGCCAAAGAGGTCGGTCCCCAAGAAGGGGACATCCACCAATTTGTGCTGGGTATCCGCCATGAAGGTGGATATCCTCAGCCATGCTCTGCGGCGCATGGCCACCACGGCCGCAACTGATCTGGCACAGGAGCCTCCTATGTTCAGAGCCGTTTGGAGCTACTGCTTAGCCAGTGCCCTAACCTGGTAATGCACCTGCCAGACCGTGGTCTGCAGGTCGGCCGGAAGATAAGGGATCACCTCATCCAGGGAGCCCATGAGGGCGTGGGAGAAGTGTGCCATCAGCACAGCCAAGCTGGCCTGGCGGAGGCCAAGGGAGGACGCAGTGTACACCTTGCACCCGCGAATCCAGCTTTTTGGACTCCCTGTCGGGGCTTGTCCATGTCCCTAGCGCTCCCCGGAATGCCAGAAAACGCTGTCGGTGACCAACCCCTCGGCAGAGGGGTGTTTTGAAAACCCGGGCAAAGAGCCGGTAGGGACCGCATACTTCCTGGCCATCCTGGCCTAAGGCGCAGGACAGGAAGCAGGCCGCTGCCAGAGCTCCAAGGCTGGGCCAACAATGGCTTCAGCCACCGGAAAGGCCTCCGTGGGTGAACCCCCTTGGTCCAGTATCCCCATCAGGGGATACTTGGCTTGCTTGGATATGGGCTCGAGCTGCATCCCGGTGGACTCCGAGATGAGCCGAAGCAAACCCATGAAGGACGATGGGCTCTTGTCCATCGACTGGCCCCCGGAGGACTCCAGGTCAATGGGCCTGGAGAACAGGGAGGAGTCGTCGTCGGACTCGGAGAAGTCCGCGGAAGAGCTGCCTGGGGCCTGAGCCACCTCCACCGCCAAGGACAGTCGGGAGTGAGGGTGACCGACAACCTGTGGGCAGGCCTTGACCCGACCGAGTCCTTGGCCTGCGCCCCAATTTTGGCTGTGGAGGTGGAGGTCACCACAATTGGTGGGCAGCTGGTTCGCCAACAACCAGCCCAGGCTTGGGCACCGCGACTACAGCGAGGGGTTATTTCAGCCGTTCGGGTGACAGTCACTTGATGGCTGGGGAAGGCAACGGCCTCGACTTGTTCCCAGACAGAAGGAGCTGCTGCCACATCAGGTCCTCGTAGTGTCGACGCAATTTGCGCCGAAGCCTCTCCTCTTTCGAGGAGGAAGACGAGGACGAGCGGTGGCTCTGCTTTCCTCAGTGCCGAGACTGAGACCGCCGGTGTCAGTGGGATCGGCTGGAACGAGAAGAGGTCCAAGACCGAGATCCTCGGTGTTTCCAAGGACGGGTCTGGGAGGGAGCGGGGGAAACCCGCTCCTCCCTCAGCTCGGGAACCTTAACCGGGGACTGCGGCACAGAAGGCGCAGGCAGGTCCTTGGTTTCCACCGCGGGAACCTGTGAAGAAGGGTTGTTGGCCTCACCAGTCGACAGCCCATCCGATGGGTCGAGAAAAATCTCAACCGCGTCGACAGGTATCTTGGCCGGTTGGCCTCACGGGGACGCCATGAAGCCAGCGGCCTTAGCCGCAACCTCGACCGAAGTCGAGTGTCGATTGTCCAGGGAAGGAGACCTCTCCTGCTCCCACAAACGCCAACGGTGGGACTTACCCTTCAAGTCCTTCTTCTTGGACCAAGAGGAGTGTCCCAATGGACCCTCACCTTTCGTGGAGGGGGACTGACAAAGCTTCTTAAAAGAAGCAGTGTAGGAGGAGCCCAAGGAGAGCGGGATAAATGCCGCGACCGAGGAGGACGAAGATGCGGCCTGGGCCGCCGCCTCCTCCTTGAGGGCGATCATCTGCCTGTTGCTCATCTGAGCCCGCCCGCCGACACCGCCTCTAACGAGCCTCCTTTGACTTCACCGTGGAATACGTCTCTCGGGGCACCCTAGTTGGAGTCTGGCAGCATGGTCTTCGAGGACACTGGCCGAGAAGGACTCGCACAAATCACAGGCCTGCGGATTGTGGTCCAAGCCCAAGGCAATAAACGCGTGTGGAGTGCGGATCAGTCTGAGACATCTGCCCGCATGAGCACTGCCGAAAACTGGGAGTCAACTTATCCATCGCAGCCGCGAAGGAAGAAACAGACTGAAGTCTTGTAAACTTTAAAATTAGTTTTGGGTTAACCGAAGAGTTTGGATCCAGTCTAAACGCAGACCGCTAAGGAGGGAACCTGAGCTTCCAAGCGGTAAGGAAGATCTGGCGTCATGGGGCAGAGCCGAGAGTTTTACCACCCAAGTGGGTGGGAGGAGCCAGCCTGAAGACCTTCCAGCAAGATTTAAAGTGGCAAGGAACCTGCCAGTAAGTGTGGATAGAACAACATATCCATGCCCTAGAAGTGCCCTTTCCCAAAGGTACAGGGTGCTTTCCAATCAAAATAATATAAAAAGTATCAAAAATAAAAAATACATACATAAATTGATACAGAGTAAAATAGAATTGCTGGTAAAACTATCAAAAAGCTATCTGGGAGTGCCAGCATAAATTAATATGCTATCAAGGAGGCTTTAAAGGCCTTCACCATGCAAGCTAACCAAACATTACCAGGCAAGGCATTCCATAACACAGCAGCTACAAATCCAAAAGCCCTGTCCCAGACTGTTTTAAGCGAGAGGAAGGGACAACGAGCAGGCCTGCATTGGAGGAGCAGAGGGAGAGAGTGAGTTGGAGATCTTTTAAATAGTCGGGTCCCAAACTGCATAGGACCTTGAATGTCAGCAAACCTATCTTGAAGGTGATGCAACACCACACAGGAAGTCTGTGCAGCACACGCAAAACTGGTGTGATATGTTCACTCCGATAAAATGCCTAAAATTAGCTGGGCCAGCTGCAGGAATCGAAGCAAACCTCCAGATAACCCTAAGTACAGAGCGTTGCAGTAGTCTAGCCTGGAGGTAACAAAAATATGAACAACTGTTGTCAGGTTGGCTAGAGCCAGATGCAAATCCTGGAGGTGCTATGGAGATGATAAAAGGTAGATCAGACCACAGCAGACACCTATTGTTCAAGAGTCAGCTTGCAAGTCAAAATGACCCCAAGATTCTTTACTGCATCTACAGCTCAGTGGTTTGCCGCTGAACAAAAAAGTGCCGCCAAACCACCCATCATTGCCAAACCCAGCCTACCCAGCTCAACAACTATGACCTACTACTTTCCTGGGTTAATTCATAATCAGTTGGAAGACATCCAGTCGTTAATTTTGGCAAGACAACACCCCATCACAGATACAGCTTGAACCCCGTTAGGACTGCCAGAAAGTTATAGCTGAATATCACAGAATCATAGAAATTTGACAGTAGAAAAGGACCCTTCCAGCCCATCAAGTTTGCCCAACCCTCCCCTTTCACATACCCCACTCCCCACCTGCCCCACCCTTCCCCCAATACTCAGTCCTATGCGCCTGTCCCATGCCCTCAAATTCCTCCATCTCTGCCCCGATTACTCCATCCTGCAGTCTGTTCCAGGGCTCCGCCACCCTCTCTGTGCATAGCAGTGATACTCTACACCATACCGTCTAATGATCTCACCCAAAGGCAGCATGTGCATAACAACACATGTGCAAAGATCAAGTCTTGAGGAACACCACAGGAGAACACAGAGGCTCCAGAGATGTAATTTCCTAGAGCCACCTGCTGCATTCTCCCGGTTATGTAGGACTCAAACCAGCACAAAACCGTGCTAGGGAGACCCAGATAATTCCTCAGGTGATCCAACAGCATCCCATGGTCAACTGTGCCAAATGCCAATGAGAGACCTAAAAGGACCAAGATGGAACATGGTCCTTGATGCCTCACAGGGAGACGAGCAACCTGTTGCTCAGTGTGCCTTCTTGGTGAAACATTTCAATAAACATTTCAATTTCACCATCAGGAGATCAAGTGTCACCTTGACGAGCGCAGTCACTGTGCTGTGACGGGACCAAACACCTGACTGGAGAAGATCATAGATGTTAAAATTCTCCAAGTGCTCCACAAGTTGTGCCACCACCACCCTCAATAACCTTCCCCAAAAAAAAGATTAGAGATGGGTCTGTAATTCACTAGAACACCATGGCCTAAGGGTGTTTTTCTCAGACGAGATCGAACCACTGTCTTTCTCAGTACAGACAGGAAAACACCCTACCTCAAGGAACACCCAACAACCTTAATGATGACTGGACCCTGGTTCCTGACAGCCCAAAAGCAGCCAGGTAGGCCAAGGATCCAGCAAACAGAAGGCGTGGTGCAAACCTAAAATCACCTGGAGCACCTCCTCCTCAACAATCGGACGAAACTCATCCCAGGTAGGCAGATCATCAGTGTCCCTCATAGGCTGACCACCACCGACTGAGCAGGAAGAAGAGTCCTGGCACACATCGCTCTCAGGAGCCACAGTTTCAATACAGACCAACGAGACAACAGAAGAAAAATGTGCTGTAGAAAAATATAGCTGGAGCCAGTAAAGTAGTGTTGCAGTGAGATTTACTGGAACAAACCATGGGATACTAGAAACATGGCACTACCATCCCGGCAATTCAAACCATGTGGTTCTTCCTCAAGGGGCACCACTGACCCATGACACCGCTTGAGGAGATACCCGATCGAATGGAAAACACCTTGAAGAAAATGCCAAACTCTTCATACTTTTCAGTGGAAAAATGTTGAGTGGATTGCAGACAGAATGGATTAATCAGCCTGTTCATGGTGCAAAAGAGCTGAGATGGCAGGTTTGTCCCTGCTGCAATCATCCCGACAGGAATTCTGTCTTTTTCAGGGCAATTGCCCATTGATACTAACAACAGTGAGTCAAAGCCAACCTATCCTCCACAGAGCGGGATCTACACCAAGAACGCTTGAACTTCAGTTCCTCAGTCTTCAACCGACGCAGCTCATCACACTACCAGGAAAAGCTGTCTGAAGGGATGTCAAGGGACAAATGTGGTAATGTGCTAAGGAATCCAAGGCAACTGCGAGAACTGTTTATAGTGCTCCACATCATTCTCAGATCCCTGCACACAAGCAAGCAGACGTCTAACACCTCTAGGAGTTTGTGAGGCTCCAAATGAGGTTTCAGATGGTATCAGATCGTCTCCAAAGGGGGCACTGCAGAGGAATGACACCACATGATGATCCAACCAAAAGACCAGCTCAACCCTGACTGCACTAACATCAAGACCCAATGAAAAGATCAGGTCCAGAGAGTATCTGTGCTGATGTGTTGTAGAGCAGACAGTCTGTGTTAGTCCCAGTGAGGACATCAACTGGAGGAGCTGCTGGCCAAGAGGCAAGGTTTCATTCTTGACCCAAGCACTGGAGTCCCCAGCAGAAAAAGTTTGAGCACATTCAACAATTCTTGGACCACAAAATCCGCCAGCTTCTGCATAAAATTACTCAGACACCCTGGAAGTTGGTATATGAGAATGATTTTGCAACCAACACTTGCGGCACATCCAACAATCACACACTCAAAGTATCCAAAAGTTCCCATGAGGTAGGCAGTGAGTCTCGGAGCAGAATTAAAACAAATGGTCCCCCGTTCCCCCCTGTGATTCCACCTCAGGCAATACGCCACAGAGTATCCTGGTGGGACAGATGCCTCCAAAACAGGACTGTGGTAATCCCCTAAGCAGGTCTCAATGATAAAAATAATATCAGCCAGGGAATCTGTGATGAAACCATTTCACCACCGCTGTTTTATTCCTTACTGACCTTTCCTTATAAAGCACAGCCCTAAGGGGAGGAACAGAGCTGGCTGAACTTCTTCCTGCTTGCTGACACTAAGCGAAGCCCTAGGGAGGGGAATCAGACATGGAGGACCTCGATCCAGATTCTGCACCCTAGCATCTCCTGGTTCTCACCAACCCAATTCCACCGACCCCAATCATTACGCCCTTGACCACTACTGGGGTTAGTTCCCCACCTCCTGAGGATCCCCACCTACCTGCAGTGGTGGAGAACCTCTGCAGAGAGAGCTAGTGGGGTTCCATTAAAGGGGTGGAATTGCCACAGGTAGTCTCTGGAGTAAGTGTGCCTTTTAACTATGCATGCCACAGTAACACAGTTTGACAATATATTGCTGTATTGGAAGTCACAGTATTAAGTGGGCAATTTCTGACACCGTGATAACCGTGGTATATACTGTGCTTTTGAGGTCTTTCAGCTAATTTCTAGAGATATTTTTAGAACAGGAGTCAATTCTGTGTCAACTCAAGAGCTCAGAGACTTTTTGTATAAAAATGACTACTTCCGTAATACTGTGGTATTCATGATAAGATATCTTATCAATAAAATCTGAAACTGTGACATCCCTATTCACAACGCTACCTCCTTTATACATTAACATGCCCAGTAAGTCTTAAAAATCTGGAAAAAAAAAACTTACAAATAAAACAATCCAACCAATAAACAGCCTAAATAATAACACACCCAACCACCCTTCCCACACTCACAACACTAATACAGAGTCAATTCTAAATTAGCCAGACATACAATTCAAACTACAAAATCCCACCCACCAACATTCACTCTTAATTCACAATCCAGACAACAACCAACTCCAAACATTCAAATCCACTCTCATACAAATCACAAACGTAAACAATCACACCACTACACATGAAACTATTCTTCAAAATGTGAACCACTGTGCAGTCAAGCACCAACAGTACAATAAGCACAGCAGACTGTGTCTTATAGAAAGATAGCCTATGGTCTACTTCCACTAGGTCCAGGTCATAGAGACAGTTCGAAAAAGTAAGACCAAGCAGAAAGTTAGTATAAACCCCTTAACTGCCACTCAGAGGGGGATAATTTGTCCAAGTTTACTGCAGTATTATAATGTACCCAATGTGCTGTAGAGCAAACCTACAGAGTATGAAGAGCGGTACTCTACTAGGCCCTGCAGTTGGGGTAATGATAGCACAAGGTTCTAATTCCTGATTTAATGAAGGCTTCAATTCAGCTGTATTCAGAAAGTGGATGACCTACATGTTAACCCCTTTACTATTTAACGCCTCCACAGGACAGCACTCCCACAGCAGCCCTAGGAGCAGCAATAATATACCACAAGTTAGAACATCGGAATAAAAAGGGTAACTACATCAAGGCAGCATTATGCATCTGCCCACATCTTGACCACCCACACACCCAACTCCAACTGCAGTCACTTGGTAGCCAAACAAAATGAATGTAAAGTCAGGCCATCCACTGAACACCATAAATCCTCACAGCCAAAGCACCCATCTCTATGAGCTGATGGGAGCAACAACTGATACACCTGCCTAAAAGGTGAGAAGAGCAACACGCCAACAAATAGACATAACACACTTCAAAGCTGCAGGCTGCGGTGGCTAGGAGAACACAGGCGAAATTAGCTTCAATCCGATCCCAGCTCCAGACTCTAGTCTGTGAGACAGGCACACTTAGCAAAAACGCTATAAACCGCCAGAATAAGGCAAGTGCCAATAAACTTAACAGAATGTTGGTGCGGCTCGAACGACAAATCAAAGGTGCACAATTACTGGACTATTAAACTTTCTAACGTAAAAAAAAAAACTACAAATCTAACTACAGCTATAAGAAAGCATTCTCACTCTACCCTATTCTAGTTTTCAGAAGGCACAAAATGCTTAAGTAGTTTGTTTTTGTTTTTTAAAACAAAAAATGCTTCCAAAAGCTGAAAAAGGGAGACAATTAACACTGACTATTGCTCTCCTTCTCCCTCCCTCCCTCTCGTGAAGTTCTCTGCAGGCCAAGCAACTTTCTCTTTCAAGTTCCCTAAACTCTGGTCTTCACACTCCCCTTCTATCCACTCTGCCTTCTCTCCCCTTATCTCGCAGAACACTCCTTCATGATTTCTCAGCTCCCACACTTGCCCCTAACCCCTGCTAGGGCTTCTCTCATACTGCTCTAATGCAACCCTAGTGTGTTTGCTGCTTCCTAGGTGGCTGCATCCAATTGTATTTAATACTGTACGTTGTACTTCTAGTGCTGATTGCACTGTGCCGCCTTCTCCAAGATATCTGACTGTACATTTTCCCTAATTTCAATCCGTTTATACCACATACCTCCCACACAATCATTTGTGCTAGGTTTAAGTTATTTTATCCCAATTTTTTAATGGCCTATTTTGTTTGCACCTTAGTACTGTATTTTATCTGCGCCTAACTATATTGCTATTTTGCACCTGTGCTCCTCTCCACCCCATCCCTTTCCCCCAGAGGCATCCAGAAAAGTACAGTTACGTAAGAACTTACCGTAACAGTAGATTTTCGAGAACAGCTCTTGCAGCAGGTTACACTACTAGAACCGAAGTGGGCAGGCGCCAGGACCCCAAGAAAATTTTCTAGCTAGCAGTATTCAGCAGGGAACGCCTCAGACGTCGTACCCGACGGCCGGGCATAGTACATATGAGGCGGTCCTTCCATAATCCTCGCTGTCTCCACCCGAGACTCCCAGTCGCTGGATGACATCAGAAGGGGAGACCGAGGATCCGCCATCAGGTGGCAAAACAAGGCATCAGTAAATGTGCTATCCTAGGAGATGGATGCTTGACTACGACCTACCTTCAGCAGGGATGGTGGAGAGTACCTGTTGCAAGAGTGTTCTCAAGATCTACTGTTACGGTAAGTTCTTACGTAACCGTACTATCTTACTCCGAGAAACAGGTCTTGCAGCAGGTTACACCATTAGGACTGATTTCCAAGCAGTAATGGCAATCATGCACCATCGGGAGGAGGAAAAGTAGAAATCTTCGAGATACCTCGAGTCTTGGACAGAAGTCCTTGAAGGACTGCTAGACCAAACCCTGCTCTTCGCCTCGATACAATGTCCAGGCTGTAATGCCTGATAAAGGTATGCACGGAGCTCCAAGTAGCTGCAGTGCAAATAGCTGAGGTGGATACGTTCTTTAAAGCCGCAAAAGAGATAGCCACCCCTCTGGTGGAATGACCCTTAACCGCGCCCGGTAAAGGTTTGTTGTGCTTCTGGTAACAGAACGTAATGCACTGGATAAGCCACCTAGACAGCGACTGCTTCGAGACAGGAGCTCCCTTCATCCTATGGGCAAAGGAGACGAAAAGTTGGTCCAACTTTCGGTGTTGTTTGGTTCTGGGCATGTAGTATCTGAGGAACCTATGCACATCAAGGGTGTGCAGGAGGGCTTCTCCCCGATTAGAGTATTTCGGAAAATACAATGGTAGATCGATGTCCTGATTAAGGGTGAGAGCTGAGACTACCTTAGGCAGAAATTTTGGATTAGTCCTTAGGGATACCCTGTCCTGGTGGAAAACCAAATAAGGCTCTTTGCACATAAGTGCGTGCATTTCAGAAATCCTTCTGGCAGAAGTAACTGCAACTAAAAATAATGTTTTCCAAGACAGAAAACGTAGCTCGCAGTCCACGGCTGGTTCAAAAGGTGGCAGCGTGAGCTGCTCCAGGATGAAGGGTAAAGCCCATGGAGGGACTGAATCCTTAATTGGGGGCCTAAGGTGGAGGACGCCCCTCAAAAAGGCACATGTCGTGTCCAGCTGGGCTACAATGCTTGTTCCACGGGGCATGGTAGGCTGAAATGGCAGGCCAAAGGTGCACTTTAATCGAGGAGTAAGCCAGACCGCGTGGAAAAGGATAGCAGGTGGTCCAGTACCAGCTTCTCTGGACAGTCCAAAGGCGAAAAACCGCGCTGAGCCCATAAGCAGAACCTCGCCACTCATGGCGAGGTCACGTGGTAGCCGTTTCCTAGCGGCAGTAAGCACATCTGCCACTTCCTAGAGACCCGTGCTGCATACATGGCTACGCCTCTAGGAGCCAAGCATGCGGTTCAGGAACGTAGATCCGGATGGATCAAGGAACCCGCCTCCTGAGACAGTAAATGGGAGCTGATTAAAAGGCACTGGAGGTTCCTGGGATAGCTGATGCAAGAGAAGGAACCATATCTGTCTGGGCCAGAAGGATGTGATCAGAATGAGCCGCTTGCTCCGCGGAGTTTTAAAAGAACTCTCTGGATCAACGGGAAAGGAGGAAAGGCTTAAAGGAATCTGCCCGCCCAGGAGAGGGACAACGCGTCTCGCCAGAAAACACCAGGCCCTGGATCTAGCGAGCAAAAATTGGGCAGTTTTGCGTTGTATGGGGATGCGAAGCGGTCCATCTCTGGCGACACAGATCTTCTGCCACCTCCTGGAGTAGTTCCCATTCGTGGTCTCTGGCCTGAGTGCAGCTCAGGCTGTCTGCGATGATGTTGTCCACTCCCGGAACATGAACTGCAACAAGGTTTCGCCGTGTCATGAAGACCCAATCCCACACTCATGGCCTCCTGCAAAGCGGTAGAGTGGATGCCTCCTTGTTTGTTGAGGTAATACATCACCGCGGAATTGTCTGTTTGTAACAGAAGTGTACCCGGTGGAATCTCCGACTGGAAGGCCTGCAGGGCGTAAAGAACTGCCCTCATTTCCAGCATATTTATGTGGAGATGAGACTCCAGGGCTGTCCACAGGCCCCGAGACCGAACACCATCGAGGTGGCTCCCCACCCGAGCCCTGAGGCGTCTGTGAAGAGTGTCACAGTCGGAGACGGCGCTGTGAAGGGGACTCCCGTCAAGAGGTTCCCTGAATGTAGCCACCATTGCCAATCTCGAACTACGGTCTTCGTGATTCGGATTGGATGCTGCAGATGGTCTTGCCTTTGGTCCCATTGTACCTGCAACATCCACTGGGTTACTCGCATGTGGAGACGGGCTGGCGGGACTGTTGCAATAGCCGCAGCCATGTGTCCGAGCTGGCAAAGGACCAGTCTGGCTGGGACGGTCTTCTTCACCGACACTTCCCTGATGAGGGATCTGATGTGTTCCGCCTCTGTTCAGGG
Source organism: Neoceratodus forsteri (assembly GCA_016271365.2). Classification (NCBI taxonomy): domain Eukaryota; kingdom Metazoa; phylum Chordata; order Ceratodontiformes; family Ceratodontidae; genus Neoceratodus; species Neoceratodus forsteri. Next base: position 95,648,884 of record CM057451.1, read on the forward strand.
GAAGGAAGAAAAATTACTCACCTTTAGTAATGTTGTTTCTTCTAATGGAGTCTTGCTATATTATGACATATGCAGTTTGACCCAGCCTTCAACTGCTCCGGAGGTGAAAGAGTTAACTTTCCATGCCAGGCATGGAATCTTGAGCGCGAGCTCGGTTGAGAATTCTGTCTGTTGTTCTTCAAACTCAAACTGTCAGATCTTTACGAGCAAAACTCATTAAGATTCTGTATGGAAGCTGTAAACCTACACTAGCCAACTGGCTACTAAAATATAAACCTTTTTTTGGTCCCAAAACAAAGACTCAAGTCAGGGGATCCAAAAAATAAAGACACAACACCCAAACACCCCAAAAAAAGGGGGTGAAAAAACAAGGTGGGCATCTACTAAGTGCCAACACTACACTGCCCACCCACATCCCAAAAGCAGAGGTTCTGAGAGGGCAGGTGGGGGGACATAATATAACAGACTCCATTAGAAGAAACAACATTATTAAGGTGAGTAATTTTTCTTCAAATAACATGAAGTCTTGCTATATTATGACATATGCAGACTACACAGCAGTACCTCCATGGAGGAGGACAGAACCTACTTAGGAAATAGGCTCTGAGCACAGCTGTGTTAAACCGAGCATCACTCCTAGCCTGGATGTCCAGAGAGTAATGCTTGGTGAAAGGTGAACTGTTTTCCAGGTAGCTGCTTGACATATCTCTACGATAGGATGTCCCTGCAGCAGCCAGGGACGTAGCTGTACCTCTGGTAGAGTGAGCCCTCAGGCCTGAAGGGGAACCTTACCCAGTTTTGATAACAAATTGATACAAGACAATCCACCTGGCAATGGATCTTTTAGTGGCAGGTTTGTTTTTATCAACCTCACCATAAGTGAGGAATAGTTGGAGGAGGCAAACCTGTGACCCTTGGTACGCCTATGTAGTAACTAAGGGCTCTTCATATCTCAGTTGTGCAGCCTCTCGCCAGAGGAGGAAATGGTCAGTGAAGTAAACTGGAAGAGATATAGATTGATTAAGGTGGAAATCTGAAACCACCTTAGGGCAAGAACTTCCTGTTAGTCCTGAGGACCACCTTATCTCTGGGAAAGGAGATAAAATCAGACTCACTGACAAAGCTTGTAACTCACTTAAGGCCTGGCAGAAGTGATGGCTACCAGAAACACAGTTTTCCAAGTCAAGTACTTAAGCTCTGCTGAAGACAAAGGCTCAAAGGGGTTGCATAAGCTGAGCAATGCAAACATTAAGATCCCAGGCGGGAGCAGGGTCCTTGAATGGAGGGTTGGTGTGAAGCAATCCCTTGAAAAACTTGGGAGAATACAGGGTGAGCAGAAAGAGAAGAAGGCTTTCCTGCTGATATAAAAGCAGAGACAGCTGCCAGGTGCACCTTCAGGGTAGCTGGCCTCAGCCCCAAAGTATTTAAGTGGACCATATAATCCTGGACTGTGGGCAAATCAGCAGATTCTGGGGAAATATGCTTTCCAGAGCACCATATGGAAAACCTTTTCCATTTAGAATTATAAGTAGCTCCTGGTGGAAGGCTTCCAGAAGCTTTAAGATATCGAGTACACCTTGAGAAAGGTGAAGGTCAGCAAACTCTAATTCCTCAAGAGCCAGGCCTTGAGGTTGAGGGATTTGAGATTCGGATACCAAACTCTCCCCTGGGCACAGGTTAACAAATTGTGATTCCTGGGAAGACACAGGGAAGGTGGACTGCTAAGGACAGAAGGAGCGGATACCAGGCTGTCTGGCCCAATCTGGAGCAATCAGAATCATCTTGCAAGGTTGAGATCTGATTTGACTAGCACCTTGAACAAGAGAGGGAGTGGGGTAAGGCATAGAGAAACTTCCCTTCCCAGTTGAAAAGGAAGGCATCCAGAGGGACTGAGCCCAACACTGGGGGCCTGCAGCAAAACAGCGGAAGTTGGTGATTGTCTGGGGCTGCAAAAAGATCTATCTGAGGGTGCCCACCTGGCAAATACTACCCAGTACTAGGGATCCAGAGCCCATTCTGTGGTGGCTCTGGAAATCCTGCTGAGAGCATCTGCCAGACATTGTCCTTGCCTGGGAGGTGAACTGCTGTGAGGGAGGTGTTCAGGGAATAAGCCAGAGACCACAACTTCATTGCCTCGGTGCACAAGGTCAAGACCGAGTGCCCCTTGTTGGTGATGTACCACATTGTGTAGGTGTTGTCTGTTCTGACCTGTACCACTTTGTTCTGAACAGATGCAGAAAACCTGAAGTGCTAGAAAACTACTCTGAGTTCCAACGATTGATGTGGAGCAGAGACTCTTGAGGGACCACAATCCCTGGGTGGTGAGGTTGCCCATGTGAGCTCCCCACCCCAAGAGGGATGCATCTGTAGTAAGGGTCAAGGAGTGAGATTGAGGGATGAAAGGAACCCCTTTGTCTCAGATTGCTCTGATCCTGCCACCACTGTAGGGCCTGGATCAGGGTTCGCAATTACTGGGATCAATTTGGTTAGAGGATCTCTTTGAGACCAGAAGGCTCTCAAATGGAACTGAATATCCCTCATCTGAAATCTTGCTCCCTGCACTACTGCTGTGGAGGCAGCCATGTGCCCTAGGAGCTGCAGAAAATGCCTTGCTGGTCGAGAGACCTGCAGAGTGAAGGAGGAGGCCAGAGCCACCAAGGTCTTTGCTCTTTCTAGAGGGAGAAAAGCTCTGGCCTGCTTTGTGTCCAGTTCTGCACCTTTGAAGGTGAGTAGCTGAACAGGCTCTAGAACTGACTTTGGGAGATTGAGAAGGAAACCTAGAGATGCAAGCAGCTGGTAACCTGAAGGTGTAATCTGATTCTGGTCTGGAGACTGGCCCACTATGAGCCAGTCATCCAGGTAAGGAAAGATGGCAATCTTTTGCCTTCTTAAATGAGCAATTGCTACTGCCAGGCATTTTGAATACCCTTGGGGCAGAGGTGAGCCGAGGGCACTGCTCTGAACTGGTAATGGCCTGAGGCAGTTCGAATCTGAGGTACTTTCGTGGGAGCTTCTGATGAGAACATGGAAGTAGGCATCCTTGAGGTCCAGGGATCGCCAGCCAGTCCCCTGGCCTTAGAGAGGGTAAAATAATCTCCAGAGTCACCATTTTGAATTTTGGTTTTAAAAGGTGCTTGTTTAGGTATCTGAGATACAGGATGGGCCGCCATTCTCCTGTCTTTTGGGGTAAGGAAGCACCTGGAGTACAGACCTTTGCCCTGGTGCAGGGAGGTACCTTTCTACAGCTCTGAGAGCCAGGAGGGTAGAGACTTTGTTTCCAGAGCCAGAGCCTCTGATGGATTTGTAGGTGAAAGGATCTGGTTCTCATCTTTGAAATTTTTTGAAGCTGAGAACCAGTCCCTGGCTTACTACCCCAGGACCCACTTGTCTGATGTTAAAACTCCCAGTCCTGGACGGCAAGCCAGCCTGCCCCTACAGGTAATGGAGAATCGCCCTGGCCTCCCATCAGGGTGCCTGTTTGGCAGGGGCTTTAGGCTGAGGGGTGGAGCAGGCCTGCTCGGACCCCGCCTGCCTCTCCTCTGAAGAACCCTCTGGGCATAGGGCTGAAGAGGAGGCCTGGGCTTGGTGAAAGGCCTGCCCCACCCCTGAAAGCTGCCTCTGAGGAGTGGCCTGCCTTCTTGGCCTGTGCACCCTATAAGTGGTCCTATACTCATCCATTTTCTTCATGTAATTCTCTGTCTGCTCCCCAAACAGAGAGTTACCCATAACAGGAAAATCCATGGCCTTAGCCTGGGTATCCTGTGACAGGCTAGTACACCTGAGCCAAGCCATTCTGCTAAAAGCTGCAGATGTAGCCATGACTCTTGAAGATACATCATTAGAGTCCACTGCAGCATGGAATTGCACCTTGGATGCCCACTACCATCAGCAGCCACCTGCTCCAGCTCCTTGGCAGCTGGCCAGGGACCTGTTTCACAGGGCCATAACAGTATCCCATCTGGATTTCTGGTATCTTGCCACAGGCTATATAATTTGCCTGTCTGAGTGCCAAGGATGCTGCCATGTACTGTTTCTTTGCCATGGCATCAATCCTCCTGGAGTCCTTGTCAAGGGGGTGTCAAGCCAAGGGAATATTTGCCTTAGCACAGGCTGCAGCCTACACTACCCCAACATGGCTGCACTGTTGTGAAAGGAACTCCGCATCAGGGTCTGACAATGTGTACCTCTTGTCCATTTTTTTTATCCACAGGAGGTAAGGTGTGAGGAACTTTTAAAATTTTTATTTTCTGTTTCCTAAAAGATTTATGTAAAGGAATAGACAATCTGCTAGACTCTGGGATATCCATCATTTCTACATAGTCAGGTTCCTCCTGTTCATCCACAGCTTCTTCCAAAGGGAGCTAGAGGGTTTCAACCACTTTTTATAAAACATAAAATGAGAAGGGGACTCAGAAAGCCTAGAGGGAGACACTCCTGAAGGTCTGTCTGGGGAGATGTCCGGTTCAATGGGCACATCCAGACTTTCAAAATCACATTCACTCTCTTCATAATCTTTCTCCCTCCTCCGGTTCATAAAATTCTCTATATCATATTCTTGAACCGGTGGCACGACCAACCGACCGCTACCTGATGGTGCCGCTCTGTCGGAACCGGGAAAGCAACTGACAATTTTGATCGCTGTGCTATCTCTGCAGTGGTTGGAGAAGGAAATTTTGGCTCCACACCTGCTGATTTTCTAGTCCTTTTGCTGACTGACTCTCCAAGTCAGCCCTCTGTTTGCCCGAGAAGTCTCGCCTGGTCAGAGGGCACTTCCTCCGTTCGTTGGCACCGAACCGGCTGGCCATCCGAGTCAGCGGACTTTTTGGTTCTCATTCCTGAGCCTACCAACTCTCTTATCCAGGGTAGCTGCAGGAAATTTTCAAATCTGGCAGTCTGCATTGAGGTGGTCAAACCCCAGACAATAAACACATGGGTGTGTGGGTCAGCCTTGGCAAAGGCTTCCCACAGACACTACAGTGTTGAAACCCAGTGGGCCCGGTTTTTTTGGGTTTCTCAGACGTAGTGCCAGCCTAACCAAAAGCGTGTCTGCTTACGAGCAACTGCTAATAAGACACCCTTATCGGTTCCCAACCATGTCACTGGTCGTGAAAAACGAATAAAATCCGTTTTTAGAACCGATAAGAACTGTGAACCGACTCTAAATGCAACTAGTAACGCTTAATAACCTGATCGGTTCAAACCCAACCGATAATATCGCTTATAAGTTCCATACAGAAATAATGTAAAACCTATCTATTACTTACGATACCACAGACAGAGCTTGAACTGACCGTAGGTGTTAATTATAGACAAAATGCGGTTTAAAAACTGAGAAATTACACTTTTAACCGAGAAAATGAACGAGCAGCAGGAGAAATCTCCGAGCGACTGTTCAGTGAGGCGGAGTAAAGAATCTGACAGTTTGAGTTTGAAGAACAACAGACAGAGTTTCAACCGAAGCTCATCCAAGATTCCATGCCTGGCATGGAAAGTTAACTCTTTCACCTCTGGAGCAGTTCGAAGGCTGGGTCAAACTGCATATGTCATAATATAGCAAGACTTCATGTTGTTTGAAAGCTTTCTCTTGGACGGTGTCCAGAACTGCAGCGTCTGGGATGGAACCAGGCGTGACTTCTCGTAACTGATGAGAATGCCCAAAGTCTCGAACAGAGACTGAGTGCAGTGAATGGCAGACATCAAGGCCTCCCGTGAGGGCGCCATGAGAAGCCAGTCGTCCAGGTAGGGGAACACGTACTGGCCCTGTCTCCTCAGAGACATGGCTACAACCGCCATGCACTTCGTGAAGACCCGAGGTGCCGATGACAGCCCGAAGGGAAGAGCTCGGAACTGATAATGGTGACCCTGAAACTCGAAGTGCAGGAACCTCCTGTGCGCCTGAGCAATAGGAATATGCAGGTAGGCGTCCTGCATGTCCAGGGATGCAAGAAATGCGCCCTGCTTCAGCATGGGAATCAGGCCCGGGAGGGTCACCATGCGGAAGTGCTTGTATGCGACCGAAAGATTGAGGTCGCTGAAATCCAGTATTGGATGGAGGTCCCCTGTTTTATTTGGAACCAGGAAGAAGTGAGAATAGTACTTAGTCCTCTCTGGTTCCCTGGTACGTGTTTCTATAGCTTCTTTTTCAAGAAGTGCTTGCACCTCCTGCTGTATGAGCAGGGCATGCTGACCCGAATACCAGGAAAGCAGGGAGGTCTTGTAGGTGGGTTGTCTATGAACTCTATGTAATGGCCATTTTGACTAACTGTAGAACCCACCTGTCGGTGATGATCGATCTGCCACCCTGAAAGGTGGCGTCGCGATCGAATTCTCGACTTTCTTTGCCCATTGATCCTGAGGAGAAGGGGGCTGGAAGGAATCATGTTGTGGCAAGTGTTTGTTCCGCGGGTGGGCCACCTTGAGTAGCGTTGGCCTCTGCCTGGGGACGATTTGGCCTGGGCCTTGCACGAAATTGCCTTCTGCTGCTGGCCGGAACGTTGCTGTTGCCTTTGTAGCCGGCCGCGAAAACAGCTCTGGTTCCTGCAAAAGGAACTAGGCCTAGATCTGTACATGGCTTGTACAGATCGGACTGCCTTCCCTGCGTCTAGGAGCTTGGTGATAACCTTCTTGGAGGCTTCACCAAACAGCACCTCGCCGTTATATGAGAAGTCTAGAATGTTTCTCTGTACGTCCGGGGTAAAGCCGGAGACACAGAGCCAAGTGTGTCTCTGGAGACAAACACCTGAGGCTGCAGCTCTGGCCGAAGAGTCCGCAGAGTCGTATGCAGCTCTAAGCACTTGGGTCCCCACATCTGACCCGGTGCGGAGGAGGTTTAGGAGCTCCGCTTTCTGGTCGCCATCAGGAAGCTTTTCAACCAGGTCCTGGCCCTGTTCCCACAGGGCGTTCTGGAACTGAACCATATGGGATAGGTAGTTCAGTGACCTGATGGCACAAGTAGCTGCCGCGTACGTGCGCCACTCCAGGGCATCCAATTGCTTGGATTCCTGGTCCGGTGGCTAAGTGCTCATATGCTGGGGTCTCTGAGACCGGTCATGTGAAGCAGTGATGACCAGGGAATCTGCCAGAGGTTGGTTCGCCAAATACTTGTCCTCCCTAGGGGCCTTGTACAGGTGGTCAGCCTTCTTTGGCACCGCGGGAGTAGAGTGCGGACATTTCCATGCAGCCTTGGTGACGTCCACAAAGGTGTCCACCAAGTGTGGCACTACCACAGGCTTCGGGTCCTTTTGCCGAAGGTAGCAGGCAAGGCGTTGTCGTTCGGGGTCAAGCTCCTCAGCATCCCACCCCATGTTGTCCTGGATGTGCCTCATGATCTCGGCGAAAGAGGGATCATCCAGTGGAGACCTGGGGAGGTCGTGTGGGTCAGGAGAGGGGATGCTGAGTGGAGAAGGTGATATGGAGTACTCTGAAGTATCCAATCTTGAATCCTCCCACGATGGGGTGTACCGGCATCGTCTGGGTCGTTTGGGGCTGGGTGACCCTGAGGGGGATCTGGAGGGAGGCCTTCTCTTGTCAGCAGATCTGCCCCTAGGAGGTGGAGTTTGCTCCTTGGGGGATGGAGGTCATCCTACTGGCCCCTTAGGTGGGGGAGGGGCATGGAGTGAAGGAGTAGGAGGAGGAGGAGGAGGACGGGTGGGGACCACATCCTTCTTGATGGTGTCCCACCAAAAGGTAAAGAGCTCCTTTACCTCTGCAATGTTCATACCTAACGACAGGCCTGGCGCGGTGGCCTGTCGCGGGCGGGCGTGCGTTCCGGGGTCTCCCACTCTGGGAGGGTTCCTGGCAGCTCGGCATCCTCGTGTCGCCCGCCTGGTCTTGAGCTGTGAGGTGTCCTCCTCTGTAGAATCCCGACCCGGCGTCCGCCGCGACAGGGGAAGCTGTCTTCCGCTCCGGGGTAGCCGACGTCGGTCCCCTGGCCGATGTCTTCGGACCTGGTGAACGCCTGGCCGGCGACGGGTGTCTAGCCGGTGTCGTCGGCTCCTGTGAGTGCCGAGCCAATTTAGACTGCTTGGCCGACGTCAGGTGGTGGGCCGACGTCGGGTCAGACGTCCGTTTGAGGGACGTCAGGTCCTTAGTTTTCCTAGGCACCAGATCAGGACCTCTGGGTGGTTGGGAGACTGACCTGGAGTTGGTGTCCCGGCGACGGGAGGATAAAGACTTGTGGCACTCACCCAACTTTGAAGAGGCCTTGGAGGATGTTGATGAAGCCGAGAGCCTCGAAGTCTTGAGAGGCTGGAGCGATGAAGAACTGCTGGAAGACCTGACCTTGACCAGGGGAGGTTGCGACCAAGCCCTGGAGGGAGAGCAGTCCGATCTTGAGCCGGAGCTGTGGAAATCCGAGGCCCGAGTAGGGGACCTAGACCTCACCTTCTCCCAGTGCTTGTCCCAGTGTTTGTGGGATTTAGATGAAGATTCTCCCCAGGAGGAAGGTTCCTGGTCCATACTTTTAAGCTTTTCTTCCAGAAGAAATGCCTGAAGTGCCTTCTGACAGCAGATCCTGGTGTGGCTATTAAAACCCTGGCAAAAGGTGCAGGGCTTGGTGTCGTGGTCCAGGCCTAGGCAACTCACGCAGGACGAATGGGGATCCTTGAAGGGGATCTGTTTGCCGCAGGTATACTTCGAAAGGTGACCCTCAAGAGATGGAGTTGGAGAGGACATCAGTTGAGCAGAGCAAAAAAGTTCGAAATTATTCAGTAGTTCAGTAGTCATCGTACACTAGAAAGGAGACCGAGAGGCCGATGCTGGCGAGTCGATGGCGGGAAAAGAACTGGGGATTATGGGGGGACTGCCTCCTTATGTACTACGCCCGTAGGGGGCGGGACCGACGTCGGAGGCAGTCCCCGCTGAATACTGCTAGCTAGAAAATTTCCGTGGGGTCCAGGCGCCTGCCGGCTTCAGTCCTAATGGTGTAACCTGCTGCAAGAGTTGTTTCTCGAAGTAAGATCGAGCCGCTACCACCTCAGTATGACATTCCAGGTCAAACTTTTGAAATAAATAATGGCACTGCTCCTGAGTCACTAGTGGGATCAGGAACTTGGTCTCCTGTAAGGCTGACATTAATGGAGAAGTCCACCAGAATGCGCAAAAACATACAGTATGTTAAGTAGAGTGTTTTTGATATGTATGTCAAGTCCTAGTGTGTCCTTCCCTCTGTCTGCTATTAGGGTTTTTCCTAAATTAGCCTGCTAGCTGTATGGTAGTTTTATGACCCCTGGGATCTCCATCACAAACAGGTTTATTGGCTTTCTTTCTCCTACGATGCACCCTGGCTCATGTGACAGTGATGTAGCTATGCCCTCAGATTTAGCAGGGTCAGTCACAGCTCAGCCATAAAGATAATACTTCTTTCAGAGAAGTCACACTGCTAGATTTTGGGTGAGTGTAATCATTATTATTTTTTGATATTAGTACCTTGTCCTGCTATGTTACAACCTATAAGGTGATGATAAATTTTTGCTACTTAGCAAAAACTGAAAGTGACTGAGAGAAATAGAGTAAACAGTGACATGATTCAAACACACACACGCACAGCAGAACATAGCAGGCCAAGGTAGTGATATCAAAAAATAATAATGATTACACTCATCCAAAATCTAGCAGTGTCACTTCTCTGGAAGAAGTATTTTCTCTGTGCCTGAGTTGTGACGGACCCTGTAACAAGACACTGGCTTCCTGCAGGGGCAATTAGACATCACACCAAAGGGCACTCTGAGAAGACTATCTGGGATAAGAGGCCATAAAAGAAACCAGAATGGCAACCTCCAAGGGCAATAAAACAGTTAAGAAAAGTTAGAAAACATCTCTCACAGCCAGAGGAAAAGAAAACACTGGGAACTGGTTAGAACACAGAAAAAAAGACTACTACATATCTTTTTCTGATTTTAACATGGAGTAGTTAACTCTTGCTCAAGAATCAGTCACAAGGGGTGGGGCTAGTGATACATGCCTGTCCTTCCCTCTGGCGAACAAGAAAAAATTACTCACCTTAGTAATGTTGTTTCTTCTAATGGAGTCTTGCTATATTATGACAATTGCAGTATGACCGCAGGTTAGAACTGCTCCGGAGGTGAAATAGTTAACTTTCCATGCAGGCATGGAACTTAGAATGAACTCGGTTGAAAACTCTGTCTGTTGTGCTTCAAATGCAAACTGTCAGATCTTTATGAGCTAAAACTCACTAAGGTTCTGTGTGGAAGCTGTAAACCTACACTAGCCAACTGGCTACTAACATAAACACTCATTTTGGCCTAAAACAAAGACTCAAGTCAGAAGACCCAAAATGCAAAACACAACACCAATTCACCCAAAAGGTAGGTGAAAAACAACAAGGTGGGCATCAAAAAGTGCCAACCTGTACTGCCCACCACATCCCAAAACAGAGGTTCTGAGAGGGCAGGCAGGAGGAGGTCATAATATAGCAAGACTCCATTAGAAGAAACAACATTACTAAGGTGAGTATTTTTCTTCAAACAACATGAAGTCTTGCTATATTATGACAGTTGCAACTACACAGCAGTACCCCATGGAGGAGGACAGAACCTACCTATGAAATGAGCTCTGAAGCACGGCTGTGACAAACCGGCATCACTCCTAGCCTGGATGTCAAGGAGTAATGCTTGGTAAAAGTGTGAACTGTTTTCCAGGTAGCTGCTTGACATATTTCTAGAATAGGAATGTCTCTGGCAGCCCAGAGCAGCTATGCCTCTGGTAGAGCCCTCAGGCCTGAGGGGAGAACTTACCCAACTTCTCATAGCAGAATTGGATACAAGAGACAATCCATCTGGCAATGGATCTTTTAGTGGCTGGCTTCCTTTACCAACTTGGCCATAGATGAGGAACAGTTGGAGGGAGTCAAACCTATGACCCTTGGTACGCTCTATGTAGTAACTAAGGGCTCTCTTCACATCTAGGCTGTGCAGCATCCTCTCCCCAGAGGAGGAGTGGTCAGTGAAGTACACCGGAAGTGAAACAGATTGATTAAGGTGGAAATCTGAAACCACCTTAGGCAGGAACTTTCTGTTAGTCCGAAAGACCACCTTATTTCTGTGAAAAGAGATAAACTCCTGCTCCACTGACAACGCTTGTAATTCACTTATGCGTCTGGCAGCGGTGATGGCTACCAAAAACACAGTTTTCCAAGTCAAGTACTTGAGCTCAGCTGAAGACAAGGGCTCAAAGTGGGGTTGCATAAGCTGAGCAATGCAAACATTAAGATCCCAGGCAGGGGCAGGATCCCTGAATGGAGGGTTGGTGTGAAACAACCCTTAAAAAACTTGGAAAATACAGGATGAGCTGAAAGGGAAGAGGATTTACCTGCTGAAATAAAAGCAGACACAGCTGCCAAGTGCACCTTCAGGGTAGCTGGTCTCAGCCCCAAAGAATTCAGGTGGACCATATAATCCAGGACTGTGGGTAGATCAGCAGAGACGGGGAAATATGCTTTCCGAGCACCATATGGAAAACCTTTTCCATTTGGAATTGTAAGTAGCCCTGGTGGAAGGCTTCCTTACGGCCTTCAATATATCCATTACACCTTGGGAAGGTGTAAATCAGCAAACTCTAACTCTTCAAGAACCAAGCCTTGAGATTGAGAGATTTGAGATTAGTGCCAGACCCTTCCTGGGCACAGGTTAACAGATTGTGATTCCTGGGAAGGGACAGGGAAGGATGGACTGCTAAGGACAGCAGGAGTGGATACCAGGGCTGTCTGGCCCAATCGGAGCTATCAGAATGACTTTGCATGATTGGGATCTGATTTTGACTAGCACGTTGAACAGGAGAGGAAAGGGAGGGAAGGCATAGAGAAACTTCCCCTCCCAACTGAGGGCTAAGGCATCCAGGGGGAGTGAGCCCAACACTGGGTGCCTGCAGCAAAAAAGAGGAAGTTGGTGATTGTCTGGGGCTGCAAAAAGATCTATCTGCGGGGTGCCCCATCTGGCAAATACTACTCCCAAGACCAGGGGATCCAGTGACCATTCGTGGTGGCCCTGGGAAATCCTGCTGAGAGCATCTGCCAGGACATTGTCCTTGCCTGGGAGGTGAACTGCCGTAAGGGAGGTGTCTAGGGAGTAAGCTAGAGACCACAACTTCATCAGCTCGGGTGCACAAGGTCAGAGACCGAGTGCCCCTTGCTTGTTGATGTACCACATTGTAGATGGTGTTGTCTGTTCTGACCTGAATACTCTTGTTCTGAACAGATTTGGTAAAAGCTTGAAGTGCTAGAAAACTGCTCTGAGCTCCAACAGGTTGATGTGGAGCAGAGATTCCTGGGAGACCACAGACCCTGGGTGGTGAGGCCCCATGTGAGCCCCCAGCCCAAGAGGGACGCATCTGTAGTAAGGATTAGAGAATGAGACTGAGTGACAAAAGGAACCCCTTGTCTCAGGTTGCTCTGATCCTGCACCACTGTAGGGCTTGGATCAGGGTTTGAGTTACTGGGATCAGCCTGGTAAGAGGATCCTTTCTTTGAGACCAAAAGCTCTCAAATGGAACTGGATGTCCCTCATCTGAAATCTTGCTCCTTGCACAACTGCTGTGGAAGCAGCCATGTGTCCTAGGAGCTGCAGAAAATGCCTTGCTGGCAGGAGACCTGCAAGGTAAATGAGAGGCTAGGAGACTAGGGTCTTTGCCCTGTCCAGGGGAGGAAGGCCCTGGCTTCCTGTGTGTTCAGTTCTGCGCCTATGAAGGTAAGAAGCTGGACCGCTCTAGAACTGACTTTGAGAGATTCAGAAGGAAACCTAGAGAGGTAAGAGGTTGCTGCGTTATCCGAAGGTGTAAATTGACCTGGTCTGGGGACTGGCCTACTAAGAGCCAATCGTCTAGGTAAGGAAAGATGGCAATCTTTGCCTTCTTAGGTGGGCAACTGCTACAGTCAGGCATTTGGTGAATACCCTTGGGGCAGAAGTGAGGCCAAAGGGCATTGCTCTGAACTGGTAGTGGCCTGAGGGCAGCTCGAACCTGAGGTACTTCGATGGGAGCTTCTGATGGGAATATGGAAGTAGGCATCCTTGAGGTCCAGGGAAGATAGCCAGTCCCTGGCCTTAGAGAGGTAGGATAATTCCCAGAGTCACCATTTTGAACTTTGGCTTTAAAAGGTGCTTGTTTAAATATCTGAGATCCAGTATGGGCCGCCATTCTCCTGTCTTTTTTGGGGTAAGGAAGTACCTGGAGTACAAACCTTTGCCCTGGTGTAGGGGAGGAACCCTTTCCACAGCTCTGAGAGCCAGGAGGGTAGAGACCTCTGCCTCTAGGGCGAGTGCCTCTGATGGAGTTGCAGGTGGAAAAGATCTGGTTCTCAGCTTTGGAAATTTTTTGAAGCTGAGAACCAGTCCCTGGCTTACTACTTCCAGGACCCACTTGTCTGATGTTAAAGACTTCCAGTCCTGGACAAAGTAAGCCAGCCTGCCCCTAGGTGAGAGGAGAATCGGCCCTGGCAATCCCATCAGGGTGCCTGATTGGCAGGAGCTTTGGGCTGAGGGGTGGAAGCAGACCTGCTTACCCCCATCTGCCTCTCCCTCTAAAGAACCCCCTCTGAGCATAGGCGGAGGAGGAAGCTTGGGCTTGGTAAACCTTGGATGCCTCAATACCATCCATAGCCACCTGTTCCAGCTCCCTGGCAAGCTGGTCAGGGACTTGTTTCGCTAGGGCCAGCACGGTATCCCATCTGGATTTCTGGTACCTAGCAGCATAAGCCATATAATTTGCTTGTCTGAGTCCCAAAGATGCTGCCATGTACTGTTTCTTTGCCATAGCATCAATCTTCCTGGAGTCCTTCTCAGGGGGGTGTGAAGCTAGGGGAATATTAGCCTTGTCACAGGCTGCAGCCTGCACCACCCCCACATGGCTGCATTGTTGAGTGAAGAAATCAGTGTCGGAGCCTGATAAGGTATACCTCTTGTCCATCCTTTTATCCACAGGAGGTATAGTGTTAGGAGTTTTTAAAACTTTTACTGTCTGTTTCCGAAAAGATTTATGCAAAGGAATAGACAGTCTCCTAGACTCTGGAATAGCCATCATTTCTACATAGTCTGGCTCCTCTTGGTCATCAACAGCTTCCTCAACAGGGAGCTGAAGAGTTTCAGCAACTTTTTTATAAAACATGAAATGAGAAGGGGACTCAAAAAGCCTTGGAGGAGAAACCCCTAGGGGTCTATCTGGAGAGATGTCCGGATCAATGGGCACATCCAGATCTTCAAAACCATATTCACTCTCCTCATATTCCTCTTCCCCCTCCCCCGGTTCATAAAAATCCTCAAAATCAAAATCTTGAACCGGTGGAACCGGCCGAACCGAACGCTTACCTGAAGGTGTCGGTTTAGTCGGAACCGGAGAGAGAGACTGACAATTTGAATTGCTTTAGCTATTTCCTCAGCAGTTGGGGAGAACTTTAGCTCTACACTAGCTGACTTTCTAGTCCTTTTTGCTGGAACCGGCTCCTCAGAACCGGCTCTTCGTTTGCCCGAGGAAGTATCGCCCTGGTCAGAGGGCACTCCCTCCGGTTCGGTTGGCACCGAACCGGGCTGGCCATCCGGGTCAGCGGACTTTTTGGCCTCCCTTTCCCTGAGCCTACCAACTCTCTTATCTATGGTGGCAGCAGGGAAATTGTGACAAATCTGGCAGTCTGAATTGAGGTGGTCAAACCCCAGACAATAGACACATGTGGTGTGTGGGTCAGCCTTAGCAAAAGCTTCCCCACAAACACTACAGTGTTGAAACCCAGTGGGTCAGGTTTTTCTTTTGGGTTTCTCAGACATAATGCCAGCCTAACCAACTTGCCGTTTATGGCAATCCACCAAGCAAGACACCTTATCGGTTCCAACCGGTCGCCGGTCGTGGAAAAAACGTAATGAAACCGTTTTTTACAACCGACAAGAACCGGAACTGCACTTAAAAAAGGACTAGTAGATTTTAACAGCACCTGATCGGTTCAAACCGAACCGATAAAGAATTACAAGTTCCACACAGAAAAAATAAATGTAAAACCTATCTATTACTTACATTACCACAGACAGAGCTTGAACCAACTGGTTGCGGTTTAATTTCGGCTAAAAACGAAAAATAATACTTTTAAACCGACAAAATGAACCGAGCAGAAGGAGAAATCTCTGGAGCGAATGTTCAGTGAGGCGGAGTAAAGAATCTGACAGTTTGCGTTTGAAGCACAACAGACAGAGTTTTCAACCGAGTTCGCGCTCTAAGTTCCATGCCTGCATGGAAAGTTAACTATTTCACCTCCGGAGCAGTTCTAACCTGCGGTCATACTACAATTGTCATAATATAGCAAGACTTCATGTTGTTTGAAACATCATTACTCTGTAATGCATCTGCACTCCAACAGCCCTGGGGACCAAAAGGTTTAACTCTGGTTCTGAACCTGAATCTCCTGTTCTGCATACCAACCTGGTATTTCAACTTTTACTTCTGAAAAGAGATCTGACAGTACCCAGTTGCCACAAGTTCCTAATGCTATCACTGTTAACTGAACCAGAGACTCAAACAATAATTTTAAGGATGGTCAATCCCTTACAGATTTTAGACTAATTTTACATATTATAGCTCATACTGGTGAGCACAGGTCTTCCAAATCATCCCCCCCCCTCCAAAAAAAAAACCTTCCAAGATATGCAAATTAGGAACAAACCTCGGGTCCAAATTTGAAAGTCAAGAAGCTTTCAACAGCAGTGAGGGTCCCTGAAAGAGACATAAAGGGAGAAAAATATAAGTTAATTAAATGTGGTATAAGACTTTTTTCTTTAATGAAAGTATTTTTCATATAATAAAAGCCTGTATTGTTAAAAGGGCTGACAATATAATCACAACCTCCGATGTAAGAAAAACAAAAAGATCCTTGGGTAGGAAGGAAGTGACTGCAACTTCATAATCCGTTACTAGGCCTTAAAGAGCAGCGGACACATTTTCAAAGACCTGGATGCAGGTGGATTCACGAGATGTGCCTGTGTCTGCCCTGCAGACCCCTCTGTATCCATCACACTTTGGAAGCAGTACCACAGCCAACCATGGCAGCATGCATCCAGCTTTGGACACAGCTGTCATTCTAACAGGACTCCAACAATGATGTCATACAAAACTGCATCATCTCCACCCAGAGGTGATGCCCTGGAGACAGAATAGAATATGAAATTTGTTTCAAATCCTGCACTGTGGTCATGCTCCCCCTGCTGTTGTAACATCAGATTTGTTTCTCTGTGGAAGACAGCAGTTACCACAGAGTCCTGT
The DNA here is from genome assembly GCA_016271365.2 of Neoceratodus forsteri. Lineage (NCBI taxonomy): Eukaryota > Metazoa > Chordata > Ceratodontiformes > Ceratodontidae > Neoceratodus > Neoceratodus forsteri. The sequence continues at coordinate 95,665,135 of CM057451.1, forward strand.
TCCAGTCCTATGGACCAACTTTGTTATTTAATTTAGTTTTAGCACTAAATTAAATGAGGTACTTAGTTTTTGATACTCTGCAATTGTTTACTTTATAGCGGTTTTCTCTGCCCCTTCTCCTTTCCCACTTAGCATAGGAATTGATCGGTTTCTATTTAAAAACTACAAAAACCCTGTAAATTGAATTATTTTCTTAGTGGTTTTTAAACCACATATTTTGTTAACCAAATTTTGCATTTTTAAGGTGTTTTCATTCGATTAGCATGGCTAACAGGCCTCAAAAGAAAACGGGACCTACAGGATTTAAAAATTATATGTATTGTCACAAGTTCCTGGTGAAAGCAGAGTACCACAAGCTGTGGTTTACTTGCAGGCCCCGATCATGATTTGTGATCTATGCAAACAGTTTCTGCCCTAAAACACAAAAGAAAAGGGCCATCTTTCAGCTCCTCGGCCTACTTCTGAGACACCACAGAGCTCTCTTGTAAAAAGCTCAGAGACAGAGGTGGTTACCAATGATGGTTGAAAGCACGCATCACAAGGTTCCTCTTACCTTGGCAGCGCCACTGACATCCATACTGGTGGCTAAAATTACCGAAAGCTGCAGTTTCTGCCAGAGAGACTGACAAAGCTACCAAGTCATCTTTGATTTCCAGTAACAAAACACAGGGTGTCTGACTGAGGGAGCCCTGATGCTAATGATGGTAGAAAGACAAAGCTGCTGTTTATTTATTTATTTATTTGAGATTTAACCAGGAAGGCATACTGAGCAGGGTTGCTCGATTCCAGATGCGACCTGGGGGACAAGTTCCAAGAAAAATAGTACATCACAAGGTACAGTAGTTAAACATCACAGAGAGGGGGCCACCTGCCATAAGAGGGACAGACAATCGGCAGATAGAAACAGGAAACAGAGGAGGGGGAAAAATACAAATGGATAAAATTACACAGAAACCCATCTGAGAACACAAAATACAAGTACATAGTGGGAACTAACTAAAGCATGAGCAGCTGGAGGAGAAGTGGGTGCTGAGTAGGAGATTGAGGTGGCGGGGGTTGGGTGAATGTCTTAAATTGGTTGGCAAGGCGTTCCAAAGCTGGGGGATACGGAATTTGAAAGCTGCCTGCCCTTTGGTTGTGCGCACGAAGGGATGGGGTCCGTGCTTCTGAGGGAGTAAGCAGGGGAGGTTGTGGGAGAGGACAGAGGCCAGGTGGGGAAGGGTATGGGACCAATGACTGGTAAGAAAAACAAAAGAAAACATCTTTCTGCTATTCCTAGTTCTTTCTGACTACAGAGAATATTGTCAATGCTGATGCACCTCCCCCTGCATGCAACCATCACCTGCCCTGAGGAGGTATACAAGAGGAGGAGAAGGAAGGGGACCAATTCAGCTTGTGGTCACCCCTGAACAGGACTTCAGTTCCCCAAGAGTAAATGAGGGTTTTCTTCTTACTCCTCATTTGTAAGACAAATGGTGAGATTTACCCTTTATATACCCTTCTATGAGACAGGGTGGATACTGAGAATCTGGTATACAGTCACATTGGGCGGACTTCAACAGACAGACTGCCAGTGCCAATTCATAATTCCTCAGAAAGCTACATTTAAGATTATGTCATCACCACGCTCTGCTGGTGTCTCATAAGACACAAAACTGAGAAGTATCAAGTGGATAGAGGGCAGAGTACATTTATGCCCACCCAGATCATGAGGGAGTGGTACAAACTGTTGCTTGTTAGACGGCTATAGTTCCCCATGCTACACAGCCTCCTGAAAAGGATTCCAGAAAACTGGGTAACATGACAAAGAAAATGTACACAACAGCAACCTTGCAGCTGAGACAGGCAGCCTACTGTATCTGGATTACACAGCTCAGTACCAGAAAGCATTATGGAATACAGTGATGGCTCTGAATGAGAAGATAGAAGGTAAAGTAGGTGATTTGGCAGCAACAACAGCCAAAGCAGCACTGGAAGTCATTCAATTTCAATTCCATATGGCAGTGGATGTCAATGAGTCTGCATCCAAAGTCCTGGCATACTTGGTGGTACTAAGGAGGTTCTCCTGGCTTAGGTCAACTATTCTACACTGGGACACTCAGAGAAAAACACCAATTGATTTCTCCACTGAAAGTTCACAACTTCTATTCGTGACAAAACAGAAGCATATACAAGAAAGCAGATGAGCAAAAATCAGCTTATGGAAAATTAACTGAGAAAGGGCCTCCACATCGTACAGGTCTTATGGAAGGGGAGGCTGGGGTAGGGGCTATTACCAATGTCCTCATTCCTACTATCTGTACCTGCGTAAAGAGGCACTAGTAACAGACAGAGGCAGAAAGGGTCCAGGCATGGGCAAGCTCCAGTCCCCAACCCACAGCCTCAGCTAAAACCCTGACAATTGTATCCAAGCTGCTAAGGAATCACTGGCACTGGGGAGATATCAGACACACCACAGTACTTCTGGAGTGGCAAAAGATAACAGACAAGCAGTCCTGAAGTAGTGGGGCAAGGTTTGAATCTACAATTTTAAAAATTTCCAACACTGCAAAGGCCAAAACATTTTCCAGCTCGCACTCCAGAGCAAAAACTCCTTCTGGAACTGGAAATAGGTTCCTAAACAGGCACATAAAAAATGAAAAATTCAGGATGGTGGGCACAGTGATCCCACAATTACAAAAAGGAGAATGGTTAGGGTCTTCGGATCTGAAAGATGCATATTTCCATATCCCAATATGACCCTTCCATAAAAGGTACTTAAGACTCCAGTTGGGAAGCGGTCACTATCAGTTCTGAGCCCTACCATCTGGCCTAACCCTCAGCACCAAGAGAGTCCACAAAGTGCCTGGCTGTAACAGCACATTTACAAGGGCAGGTGTAGTGATTTCTACCTAGATGAATGGCTTATATCATGGAAAACAAGGGCAAAGGCAGTGCACTCCATTTCCCTGAAAAGGAGCACACTGGAAAGATTGGGATTCCTCCTGAACTTACAGAAGTCACGGCTAGAACCCAGTCATTTACTGGAGTTCATAGGTGTAGAACTGAATAATCAAGTACCCAAAACACTGTAGCACATACACCACTGCTTTTATAATTAGAAACCTCACTTTTACTTATATTCAAAGCTTCAAGTTCAAACTGCTGGATTTTAACAAAAAATGGACCTCTGTTAGCTCATATAATTGCTAAGGATGGCCTGAACTAGGATCCAATAAAGTCAGCAGTGCAGATGCGGAGAAAATTCCACCCAGTCCTTCATGATCTGAATATCACTTATCAGGGTTAACATGTAAGTGAGGGTTATTTTTTACCCTATCATGTTCAGAACTATTTAAATAATTAATATGCAGAAAAAGTATTAGATATGATATTCTTAAAGTGCCATCATCTTTACTATTAAAGGCTATTGTTTCAACTGATACTGGGGAACAGGAACAACCCCATTATGAAGAGGCATAAACGCAACAACATACTAATGTTTCAAAAGCACCCTTAACCAAAGAACACATTGTATATGTATTTAAAATATTTTACTTTTAAACTACAAAACATCCATCATGCTCCAAATCAAGAGAATGTGATTAAGTAATTATTTTATTATGAGTTATTCTCAATTTTTGAAAGATTTTTAGGGAACCGATGTTAAAGGAACAGGTTTCGAATCTGACCACTAGGTATGAACTACAAAAGCCAATGATAAGTACTAATGTTTTATAAGCATTAAGCCAAGAGAAAGGAGAGTTTGCAAGGAATTAATGCATGGTTTTGTGCACAAGGTTTAGTGCTCCACCCACCCAACCATGCATTAATTCCTTGTAAATGCCTCCTTTCGAGTGGCTTAATGCGCTTGTAACATGGCAAGTGCAAGGTGAGTATTGCTTCACTGCTGTTTAACTTATAATGAAACAAATATGTGCAGAAACAATAATCTTACTTGACAAAACACGCTTCACTTGTAAGCTGCATCTGTTTTTAAACGTACGTTTGCACGTTGCACAGCCCACATGCATTAATGGAGTGCCTACCAAGCCTACCAATTTCTTACATGTTACAACTTTGTATTCTGTACCAAAATACACATAAAATACTCATAACACGTTAAAAATCATACTTCGCATCAGCAGCTGTATTGTGTTCCCCTCCGTTCCTACCTCACATTCATGTATCTCACTACTGCACTATGGTACAAATGTACAACATTCTTCTAATTTGGCAATAAATGTAGCCTATTCCGACCAATAGGTGGCTCAGAAAACACATACTGTGAAAGGCAAGGGGCGCGTTACATACAGTAAAGTGGACACTGGACAGGTCTGTTCTGTACAATACGTTACGGAACAGGGGCATCGCATAACATTGGCACAATCTGTAATACCACATTCCTCTCCATCAATTACTGCTGCATTACTCCATTGCACAGATTGGACTTTTTCGGCGATTACCACAGTATCAACCGGGTGGGTGAGTGGGTGGGGAAACTACAATATTTTACTTTACGTTATGTGCACTGCACTAAGAACTTTCCAATTTCAGAGTCGCCCAACATTATGCGCTCACTGATGGTGGCTGTAATAGCTCCAGACATTGCCACAAATCACCGACATTATGCGTCGATCGATGGTGCCTGTATTAGTTCATGGACACTGCCACTGTCGTGCCACCCATAGGTCAGACTGCTTCAACTATTCGGACAGCCACTTACTAATGCACAAAATAAGCACTGCTATAAACCACTACTTCCCCAGCGCCACCTATCGGTCAGACACACAACAATTACAAGAAGCACACTGCTGCTCATTTCTCTCTGTCTAACAACGAGCTCTCCCAATGTCAACTGTATGCAGTTAGCGTTTCCTTCTGCGACTACAATATGTTGCTATGCATATCTAAGGAATTAATGCACAGTTACGTCTCGGTCATCTGAGCTCTTTGCCCCAATTACTACTCACTATTTCTATACTAGTATTAATGCCATGTTACAAGAATAATTAATGCTTGTGCTGAAAAACGTATCAATTTCATTTTTAAAAAAGCTATAACTTTTCCATCCTAAGTACATAAATTGTGACACACAGCAGTTCTTTTTCATATATTAGTGGGCTTATAGAAATGGTGTGAAGTTATTCAAGCCATTCGGTGCTAGTGTATTAAAGACAAAAACCATCGAGATTGCATTTGCTTTAGTTTCTTACTCCTATCACCACCTCGTGGTTGAGGCCAGATACACCATCAAATATAAAAAATCGAAATGAGGAAATATTCCTCTCTATGAACGTCTCTAAAATCACTAGGGTTAATATCCCAGTTCTGATACTGTAGTACAGCATGAGTGGGCTGTTGCACTTCTGAGGTGCCGTCTTTCGGATGAGACGTTAAACCGAGGTCCCACCTGCCTTGATTGATGGTAGTTCAGGTGGATGTTAAAGATCCCATGGCACTTATCGAAAAGAGTAGGGGAATTTCCCTGGTGTCCTGGCCAAATTTTCCTCATTCACTAAAAATACCACCAACAGCTTAATCTGGTTCAAGGTCAGTTGGCAATCATCTGTGCCCCCCTTCCCCGGGGTCGTGCCTGAAAATAGGTAGGATTTGTCTAGTGCACTTACCCGGTCAACAAAAACTAAATAAATAAGAAATAAATAAAATGTTGACCTATTACACTACTGCATTTAGTTTGGTGTACAGATATTAGGTGTTCAAAAATTCTAGTACGGGCTTCCCTCACAGTTTTGCCTACATATCTATATCTACATAGATATATTTTCACAACAGTATCTAGTTGCATAAAACACAAATGTATTTTTGCAATTGCAAAAATTCCAGGTTTTCTCTCTTTTGCCAGATGTTTGATGAATGCATTGTTCTGATCCGACTGCGTACTTGCTAGCAGAGCAAGAGCCACAACTATAAGAACTTTGTAATGCTTTATTCTCTTTCATGGACATTTTATTAATGAAGTGGCTATTTGTTAAAATATCTGCTAGATTTGCTGCTCTGCTATATGCAATAACTGGTTTCTCACCAATAAATGGTCTTGAATACAGTCTGTCTGCAAAATGTTCCAGTTAGAACAAATAATCCCAGCTACAATGCCCGAGATGCAATTATATTCCATTTCAAAGACTATTTCATTATCACTTTATCAGATTTTTCTCCTTTGGATGTAAAAGCTAATTTCCATCAGTGCTCTCACTTTTCTATTAGCCCCCATTAAAAGTTGTAAATTATAGCCCCTATTTTGAAAGTGGGTCATTAGCTCCTGTGACTCTGTATGAAATTTTTCTAAATTAGTGCAGTTACATCGAACTATATGGGATATTTTCAATAGTTTTACATGGCTGAGCACTGCTAGACAGAAGTAAAGTATTTCCAGCAGTAAGTTTCTGAAACCGTCGTGCTTCAACTGTACCCCTGTAGTACTGATTAAACATAAATCCAAAAAGTTGATTCGATTTGGATGCGTATTAAATGTGAATTCAGTCCCCAAGCATTGTCACTGAGCCAGCTTACAAACTGTAATGCTTCTACATGTGTACCATCCCATACTGCAGTTACAGTATCCAAATATCTGTACCACTGAAAGATTTTGTTCCAATGTAGGTTTTAACATTTAGGATAAATTCTTGCTCAATCCATGCTAAAACTAAATTTGCACTGGATGGCACCAACGCCATCCCCACTGCAGTACTACTACACTGACAAGAATACTTTTTATCAAAGGCAAAATAATTGTGCTCAAAGTACAAATTCAAGACCTAAGAGTAGAAACTCAGTATTTATAACATTTTCAAGATCCACTCAGTAATCACTCCACAGTAACACCTGCTCCACTGCATGCAACCCCAAATCATATTTTATCAAGGTACTGAATACAGACCCTCAACATCCATCACAAGCCACAAGAATGTATTTTTATTCCATGCTGTTAAACTTCCTCAGAATATCCACAATGTTTCTGACATGGGTTGGCAACTTACTTGCTATATCTTTAAGAAAAAGTCCACAAATTTGGAAAGTTTTCAGTCACGCAACCTATGCCAGAGACAACTGGACATCCAGGGAGGTATGCTCAATATTTTTATACCCTCTCGGAAGGTACATTAAATGTAGGAGTTGTTAGATATTTTCTTATCCAAATTAATCCACCATTGTCATAAGCAGTATCCAACAAGTCATCTAATTGTCTATTAAAATTGGAGTCGGATCACTAATCTGGTATAAAACACATCTTACTGCTCAGCTATTTTACCACCTCTGGCAACTGCATCTCCTTTTTTAACAGCACCACATTACCCCCTTTATCAGAGTTCTTAATAATAACATCTGTACAGCTTTTTATTTCTTCCACCTCTAATTTTTCTTCCTTTGTCATATCGGGAAAATATGGTTGTCATTTCTGTTTCTATTTATTTATTCAATTGATTCACCAGGAAAGGTACACTGAGCAAAAAGATGCTCATCACCCGGTGCAACGGGGGGAAGGGTTACAAGGGGAGGATAACACGCAAGTTATCACCATAACAATTAATCAGATTTACAGTGGAAAATGTCACAATTGGTCACACAGGTTAACAGACAGCTAATATCAGATACAGAGAAAATGTCACATAATGCCACACAGATTAAGAGTCACTAAAGGGTGGACTAGAGGCATACAAACTTACAATAAATACATGCACACATTACTTGCATACATACATATCGTAGAAGACTTTGCTGCGAGATTGCAGCATCTTATATTATATAAGCCAGCATCCAGGGGTAGGGCAAGCCGCTGGTCAGGCAATGGAATTTGGAGGGTGGGACAACCAACGTTAGCGAGTGCATGTACAGTTTACCGTGAGGTAGTTTGCCAGCGTGACTGATAGGAATGAGTGGAGGAGAAGACTGGCGACTCTGAGTAGGGAAGAGCATTCCAGATTTTACTGGAATCAGTGCGAGAAGGTGATCTGTCCAACAGAGGTCTTTCGCCTGGGGTTATTTAGTAGCTAGGCCTAAAGACCGGAGGGCAGGGGGGTGGAAGCCGGCAACAGTATGGTGGTGGGGTAGGAGGGGAGGGCACCAAGCCAGAATTTTGAGACAAATTTGGTGCAGTGCAGTTGTCGCCGATTTTCGAGAGATGGAAGAGTGAGAGAGCAGTAGAGGTCACAGTGGTGGGAAGGAAGGGCAAAATGGCAGAAGGCATTGAAAAGGGGGTCTAGTTTAGATGAGGTGGATTTAGGTGCAGCACTGTGAACTACGTCACAGTAGTCTAAGGAGGGGAGGATCATCTTCTGCACTAGTTCCACGCCCTAACCGGAAAGGGAGGCAACAGCGTTCCTGTACAAGGCATCTACCTTGGGGCACATTTTTAATGACTGCATCAATGTGGTTAGAGAAGGTAGGAGGACGTGTCGAGCCATACCCCAAGGTAGCGGAAGGGAGATGTCCTCCAGAGTTGTCCCATCCAGAGTGTGGAAGGAGGGGAGGGAGTGGAGTTGGGATAGCCACTGACTCGTACTGAAGGTCATGGTGAAAGTTTTTTTAGCGTTGAGAGAGAGCTGGTGTGAACTGAACCAGTGTTGAAAATTACTGAAATCAGACTGGAGATTGCGAGCTACTTCTTCCGGTGAGGAGCCAGTGGTGAAAAGGACAGTATCGTCCACGTACATGTGTATAGATGTGGTTGTACAGATTTGTGGCAGGTTGTTCAGGAAAATGGAGAACAGGATGGGGCCAAGTACTGACCCTTTGGGGACACCAGTAGTCACAAGGAGGGAGGGAGAAGTGGCATCTGCTATTTTACTGATTGTGTTCTTCCTGAGAGGTAGGCATTGAACCAGTTAGTGGCGAGATAGTGAAGCCAGCATCCGAGAGGCTCGTTAACAGCAAGGGATGGGAGACTGTATCGAATGCTTTAGCAAGGTCGATAAATATTGCTGAGGAGATCTGCCCATTATCCATTCCAGAGAAGATGGTATCAGTGAGTCATAATAAGGAGGATGCAGTAGAGTGATCCTTTCTGAACCCAGAATGAAACAGCATGAAAAAGTTAGAGTCAGAGAGAAAGGAGGTAAGTTGGGCGAGCACCAGCTGTTCTTGTAGTTTAGCAAGGACTGGGAGGAGAGAGATAGGGCGGTAATTTGAAGTGGAGGGGGATGACAATGGCATGTTTCCAGGCCTGTGGGACAGCAGTAGTGGTAAAGGAGAGGATTAGGAGATTGGTAAGAGGTGTCGCTATGGCTGGAGCAGAGAGGTGGAGGAGTTTGGTGTCCAGCCCATTGGGGGAATTACCTTTAGATGGGTTTAGGGCCAGTAGGGCCTCAAGGGCTTCAGTTTGTGTAATAGCTTAGAAGGAGCACGGCCTTAGTGAGTTTGAGGCTCCCGTGGCAGGGCCAGGAGGAGCAGTGGAGGCAGGGAGGAGAGAAGAGCTGAGGCGCAGGAGGTAAAATAGGCATGGAACTCAGCAGCCACCACCCCTGGGTCAGAGAAGAGTGAGTTGTTTACTTTTAGGAGTGGTGAGGCATTTGCTGTTGGAGGGGAGAAGAGGGAGCAATTGGGAAACCAGGGAGACAGATTGCCTCGTGAGAGGTGACAGAAAGCAGTCGCTATAAAAGAATACCAGCTAAGGGTGAGAGAATATTGGGGGCGGGAGGGAGCAGCTCTAACGCCGACCAAGGGGATCATCTATAGCTGCTCTTGGACCGGCATGTTTAAACAGTTCCTGCATTTCAGCTCAAACTGATTTCTCAAAAAAGTACAGTTACGTAAGAACTTACCGTAACAGCAGATCTTCGAGAACAGCTCTTGCAGCAGGTTACACCATTAGAACTGAAGCCGGTAGGCGTCAGGAACCCACGGAAAAATTCTAGCTAGCTATCTTCAGCGGGGACCGCCCCCGATGTCGGTCCCGCCTCCGACGTCAGGCGTGGTACAAAAGGGGGCGGTCCCACCAGATTCCCCAGTTCTCCCGCCGGAGACTTCCGGCCGCAGGCTGACATCGAAATGGGAGACTGAGGATTCGCCGTCAGAAGACAGAAAGATATAAATCCCTGCTCAGAAAGACTGAGCCATGCCTCCTCCAAGGAGGAAGGTGGCCAGGAAGGTACCTGCTGCAAGAGCTGTTCTCGAAGATCTACTGTTACGGTAAGTTCTGACGCCAACTGTACTATCTTACTGAGACACAGCTCTTGCAACAGGTAACACCCATGAGACTGATTCCCAAGCAGTAACGCTGCCAGAAATTCTGGGAGGAGGAAAATAGAAAGTACATTCAGGTCCTGAACCTCGACAGGAGACCCTGTAGCACCATGAGGCCGAGACCAGCCCTTCGAAAGAGGCGGCGTCCAGGCTATAATGGCCTGATAAAGGCGCACTGAGCTCCAAGTGGCTGCAGCACAAATAGCAGAGGTGGAGACGTTTCTTAGTGCTGCAAAGGATGGCAACCACACCCTAGTAGAATGACCCAGGACAGAGCCGGGAGGGCTTTTGCTTTGTCTCGTAACAGTATGAAATACACTGGACAAGCCAGCGAGACGAGAGACTGTTTGGATACTGATTGGCCCATCATTCTCTCAGAGAAGGAAACAAAAAGCTGTTCAGAACTACGAGAGGGTTTAGTTCTGTTGAGGTAATCCTCAGGCTGCGGTGAACATCCAGGGTGTGAGCAAAGCCTCTCCTCTATTTGAATAACTTTCGGGAAGTAGACCGGAAGGTCAATGTCCTGGTTTAGAGAGTGAAGAGACCACAACCAGGTAAAACTTGGGATTAGATCCTCAGGGATACTCTGTCCCGGTGGAAAACTAAATAAGGCTCTTTGCACATAAGGAGTGAAGCTCAAATCTTCTCGCTGATAACAGCAACTAAAAATAATGTTTTCCCACGACGAAAAGCGTAGCTCGCAATCAGCGAGGTTCAAGGAGGGCGTGAGCTGTTCCAGGACAAAGAAGCAGATCCTATGGGGCACAGGGTCCCTAATGGGAGGCCTAAGTGTAACTCTAAGAAATTCCAGAGGCATCAATTGAGCTACTGTCACAGTGACCCACGGGAGGTGACAGGCAGAAATGGCACACAGGTGCACCTTAATAGAGGTAGGCTAGGCCTGAATGAAAAAGGAGAGGAGGTAATCCAAAACTACTCCCACAGGACAACCTAAAGGGAAAGATCAAGGCTTCGTGACCATAAACAAAAACAGCGTCATTTTCATGGCATACGTCGCATGCATTACCCGGCCTTCTGGCTGCAGAAAGAACCTCTGCAACCTCTTGCGAGACCCGTGACATAAAGATGGCCATGTCTCTAGGACCAAGCATGCAGGTTCAGAGGCGTGAGGTCCGGATGGACTAATGAACCTTTCTCCTGAGACAGGAGGTGGGAGCTGAGCGGCAAGGCAGGAGGCGGGGTTCCGAGAAGTTGCACCAACAAAGGGAACCAGATCTGTCTGGGCCAGAGCAGGGCCACCAGGATCATGGTCGTGCTCCCTGCGCAGTCTGAGAACTCTCTCTGGATCAGCGGGAAGGGAGGGCATAAAAGGAATCTGTTAAGCCCAGGAGAGGGATACGCAGCGTCTGCTCAGAAAACACCAGGCCCTGGATCTGGCGAGGCAAAAAATTGGGCAGTTTTGGTTGGATGGGGATGCAACTAAGTCTAGTTCTAGAATTCCAAGCGAAGAAACAGATCCTCTGCTACCTCTTGAAGAAGTTCCCACTCGTGGACTCTGGCCTGGGATCGACTCAGGCCGTCTGCAGATGTGTTGTCCACCGAGGAACAATGCAGTTATCAGATTTGTGCCATGTCCGATTACCCAATCCCACACCCTCATGGCCTCCCTGCAAAGGGGGAGAGTGTCGCGCCTCCTTGTTTGTTGAGGTAATACATCACCGCCGTGTTGTCTGTCTGCAGCAGGAGAGTAGCGGTGGGATTACTGACTGAAAGGCTCAGGGGCATAGAGAACCGCCCTCATCTCTAGGACATTGATATGGAGATGAGCTTCCCAGGGTCCACGTACCTGGGACTTTACCCGTCAGGTGTACCCCCACCCAAGACCTGAGGCGTCCGTGGTGAGGTTACCTCCGGGGCAGCGCTACAAAGGGATGCCCTTGGAGAGCGACCGGGGACTAGCCACCACTGCCAGTCTCGGATGACTTGAGTTCGTGATCCTGACCCGGATGCTGCAAGTGGTCTTGCCTTTGGTCCCATTGTACCTTGAGCATCCACTGGGTTACCCGCATGTGGAGCCTTGCGAGAAGGGACAGTAGGAATAGCCGCAGCCATGTGTCCAACAAGCGAAGGACCGACCCTGGCAGATGCGATCTTGTTCGATGACAAATCCCTTATGAGGGATCTGATGCTCGCTCTAATGGTCCGGAGAAAAGCTCTTCCCTGAACAGTGTCCAGGACTGCGCCTATAAACTGCAGTTTCTGCGACTGGTACCAGGAGAGACTTCTACGTAATTTATGAGAATGCCCAGAATTGGAACAAGTCCTGGGTGCTCTGAACTATGAAATACTTGACGCCTCTCTGGAGGCAGCCATGAGAAGCCAGTCGTCGAGTGCAGGGAACACATAGTGGCCCTGTCTCCTCAGAGATGCTGCACGACTGCCATGCACTGGTGGTAGACCCTTAGTGCGGATGACAGTCGAGCAGAGAAAGCTCGAGAACTGAAAGTGGTGGTGAGAAACTCGAGCGCAGGAACCTCTGGTGGCGTGAGCTATGGGGATATGCAGGTGGCCATCCTGCATGTCTAGAGGCAGCTAAAGGCGTCTTGTTTCAGCATGGGAATAAGGCCGGAAGGAGTCACCATGCGAGAATCTTTTGTAACCGCGACACACATTGAGGTCGCTGAGGTCAGAATCGGAGACGGAGGTCCCCTGATTTCTTGAGACCCAGAAAAGTGGGAATAATATCCTCGTCCTCTACGGGTTCTCTGGGGCGTACTCTATCGCTGATTTTCTTAGGGCCTTAGTACCTCTTGCCAGAATCAAATTTTTGGCGCTGACCGGACCGGAGAGCAAAGGAGGCCTCGGGGTGGCTTTCTGCGAATTCTATAAGTGGCCTAGACTGTCCAACTGCAGAACCCACCTGTCGGTGTGTGTACCATCCCGGCAGAAGACCACTAATCGACCCCGACCATGATTTCCCATTGATCCTGAGGGCAGGGGCGGGAGGAGTCAGGCTGTGGCGGCAGATGGGCCCGCTGGCTGGGTCGGCCTAGGAGAGCATGACCTCGGCTGGCGGGCTGTTTTCCCTGGGTTCTACTGAGCGGAGCCCCTCTGATGTGTGGCCGAGGCCGGCTGCTGCCCTGTGTCCGCCTGAAAGCGGCTTTGGTCCCTCTGAAAGGAACCAAGCATGGGTCGGTACATGAATTGACACCGACCTTACAGCCTTCCAAGCCTCTTGAAGTTTGGTAATAATCTTCTCGGAAGGATTGCAAAATAAAACTTCTCCCTCGAGCGGAGCATCCATAATGTTTTCTGGACATCCGGGGAATAAAGCGGAGACTACGTAACCAGAGGTGTCTCCGGAGGCCTCCGCCAGAAGCTGCTGCTTTTCAGGCCGATGAGTCCCTGGAGTTGCTATGACTCGAAGCACTTAGGTCCCCCCTCTGAACCCCACGTCTGGGAGAGCTGGAGTCTCCTTCTTCTGCCACCTTGGGCAGCTTTCAGCCGCCTCAGGTCCCTGTTCCCTAAGCGTTCTGGAATTGAACCATGTGGGTCCAGGCAGTTCAGAGATCTGGCGGCGCAGGTAAGCGGAAGTAGTCTACGTACTGCCCAGTGCGTCCAACTGTCTGGACTCTGGGTCCGGTGGCAGGGTGCTCAAATGTTCTGACCTCTGTGACCGAGTCATTGTGAGGCTGTGATGACGAGAGTTGGCCTGAGGCTGCTGTGTCAGAATCCGGTGGATGGATGCAGTCACCCCTGGTGGGGAGAGCCCAGTAGGTTTTTAGTGGTAGGCAGGTATGATAATAAGCCGTCATCTAGGGTCAGGAGTTTAGCATCGATATACAGTTGGACAGGTGTGTGTGAGCCTGGGGGCACCAGTGATCAGTCTGCAAGCCTTATTTAGGGTTATGTGAATTTTTGAGGGCAGTTGTGTTGGCAGTACCATAGACTGGTAAGCCATAGTCTACAAGGGACAGAACTGAGGGTATGACAGCGAGCGGAGCATTTGGGGGAGCAGTTTGATGGCGGAAGAAGATGACCAAACCGTATGTTGGTGGCGGATGCAAGGGCATCAATGTGGTCTGGAATGTGAGGGCTGAGTCAAGGTGATCCCAGGTATTTGTAGAGCAGACTTGTTCCAGAGGCTGTCTGGTACTAGGAAGAATACTGGAGTGGGTGGTTGCTAGCTTTTGTTTTGGGGTGGACAAAAGCATAGCTTTGGTTTTTAAGATTAATGATAAGTCTGTGCTCTTAAACCAGGCATCTGCCTCATTGAAGGACTGCTGTGGGGGATCCTGAAGGGAGATGGGGTTGCGGTGGGTGGCAAAAATGACAGCATCGTCTGCATACAGAAGCATTTGCCAGAGCAAGCACTGGGCAGGGTGTTCAGATAGAATGAGCGAGGAGGGGCCCAGGATGGAGCCTTGGGGAACTCCTGAGTGTATGGGATGGGTATCAGAGTGTGTTCCATTGATTTTAACACACTGTGACCGAGCATTTAGTAGCTTGAGCACCATGTTAGTGGGCCAGCCGTGAGACCAGTGTGACAGAGGGCGTTCCAGCAGAAGAGGGTGGGAGACAGTGTCAAAAGCCTTTGATAGGTCGATGAACACTGCACCAGCTAGCGAGCTGGTGTCTAGGGAGGAGGAGTGAAGGAAATTGGAGAATTCAATTAGCGCAGTGCTGGTACTGTGCCAGCATGAGCCATGCTGTTTGTGGGCATAAGATGTCATGCTTGGATACATATTCAGTGATTTGAATGGCCACAACTTTTTCCAGGGCTTTTGAGGGGGAGGATGGAGATTGGTCGATAGTTGTTGGTTGCAGACCTGTCACCACCTTTATGAATGGTGTGACTATGGCTGTTTCCAGGCAGTAAGGAAATTGTCCCAGGTAGAGCAATCGGTTTAGTAGGCCGGTGAGCAGAGCTAGGACTTCATCTAGCACCAACCTGAGGATACTGGGATCCAGTGAGTCGCTGCCGGGATTGTTGCCATTTAAAGGCTTTGATAAGGATAGGTCTGGCCTCCGAGCAGATACTTCGCAGATGGAAGCTGGGGTGGACATATCTGTGCAGCTCACAAACAGGCACTTCTTGGATTTTTCCACCAAATTTGCAACATAGACTTTTTGAGAGGCCACCTCATGTAACACTGGCATTCGCCGTTAATCGGTCCAGAAAGGTGATTCCAGTTGTGACAGCGAATCACCTTTCGGGACTGAATAACGCCATGACAGTGGTTGAATTCATGAGGAGGGTCCCAATAATCCCATATTGAAAATTTGGTGCCAAAATTCCCAAATGCCTGAGATATGCACCAAAGTTGAAAAAACATATTTATGCCATTATACAGCTTACGGCGTTTCTTCAGTTCGCGGTCGGCTTTGAAGAGTGCAGACATGTTCCCGGTCCATCGAAGATCGTCACGCTGGGCTCTGGAGGCAAGTATGGGGTGGGGGGTGGGAGGCAGGGTGCGAGAGGGTGGGCACGGGTTGGGGGTGGGGCCACCGGACTCAATGAGGGACCGTTTTCTGATTTACAGGTTAAAAAAAAAATAATCGGACGTTTTTAACAGGCACATTTACAGAGTGTTTTTTTTTTTTTGAGGGGGTGGCTGTAGCCGAGAGGATTGAGCACCCCATCGGCACATATGGGGGCGGGAAGCAAGAGCCGAGGGATTGGGCACCCCTTGGCACAAACCTACTTTATTTGGGAGATAACAAGACGGGAGTGGGCCTCTGTCGGAAAATTAAACTTGGATGGGGACATTATGCCGATGGGGAGTGGGCTCTCTGTTGGCAAATTAAACTGGGACAGGGAACATTATGCAGATGGGAGTGGGCTCCCCGTTGCAAATTAAACTGGGAGGGGGACTGAAGCAGACGGGGATTGGGGCCCCGTCGTCAAACAAAGGTGGTTTGGGGGCACATGCTGCCAAGGTGGACTGGGCACCTTTAGCAGTGAATGCTGAATAATATGGTTTAGAATACGCCGCAAGTCGCCATGTTCACAAATAATATTACACTAGGTAACATTCCGCCTTGCAATGACAGGTCGCTTCCTCATTGCAGCGAATGGCTGATGCCAATGACGAGGTGGCGGCCCATTGCTGTGGCAAAACGTTACAAGTTGGTGGCACTTTTGGAAGCCAGTGTCATCAGCACACTGTGCCTCCATTGGTCCACCAGTGCCAAGCCCCCAAATGCAATGCCTCCGTTAGCTGTCACAGTACCGCGCCTCCACAACCCGCTTCTCTCCTAAGTTGCCACATAATGTTTCTTGCACATGCGCCAAGCAAACATAAAAGTATTGACATTCATTGAACACGATTTTCAAAGTATATACACCAAGTCACAGTACATATTTATTCAAAACAAGATTCAGACAGTGATAGGAACAGAACCAATTTTTAAGATAAAACTAGAAAAATTCTTAAAAACTATAATAATCCACTCATATATAGCTCACTAAACATTAATCAATCAAATAAGGAGCCAATTTAAATTATTCATTTAAATTGGGATAATCACAGACACCAAAAGTACATTGCCAGCAAGTTTCTCTTCTGAAAGCTTCTTCTCTGTCTCCTCTCGAATACCTAGCTTTATTTATTTTATTTATTTCGTTTTTGTTGACCGGTAAGTGCACTAGACAAATCCTGCCTATTTTCAGGCACTCCACCGGGGCTTAACATGCTCTAATCTCCTGATACTTAAACTTATGGTCCAATCTTCTCTTTAACATGATTCGCCAATGCATTTGTTTATACACATTTTTCAATAGCCAACAGGTGTTCTCCCAAGCATTTCTTCAAATGCTCTGAATGTCTTTCCTATACAGTATTCCATAGGAACAAATTGCCACATACAGTATACCACATTGCTTGCTGAACAATTAATACAATTATTCACTCGATATTCCTTTTTAGCAACAGGATGTATTACTCTGTCTCCTCTTTTAATGTACCAACAAAACTTAACAGTTGCCACAAGCAAAATTACCCTCTGACAAAGGTGTTTTATCACTTGTACTGAACTGTCCCATACACACAGACATGTGTTTTGTCCTTCTCAGGACTCATCAGTCTGCCTCACATGTAACAGCCAGGGCAAGTATGAACCAGTCATATTTTGTTCATACTGGTTTGGGACATGGCAAGCCCAAAATACAGGGTTGACACTAACCTTTTCAGCCACTAGCCAGTAGGGCTAGTGACTGGAAAAATCCACCATCCCGACAGTATTTTCATCAACCCAGCACAAAAATGACAACAAATACACCAGTACTGTTGTTCTTAACCCTACAGCAAATACCCTTTCATTTCTTTATACTGTGGCAAAGTGCTATCTGCACCGTCTGGTAGTCACAGCATTGCTCATACCTCTCAGTTTGTCACTGAAATTAGGGTAATTACACTGATTGCATGAGGGACACATTCTCAAACATGGGGCAAGCTCAGAACACTGTGAAATCCATTGTGTTTACTTGTCCACAGTTTATTTTGAAAAGTGTCAAATGCCATCCCATCTCTTACACTTCTTCTTTAAAGTGAAATTTACAGCACATTTTTCATGTAGGCAACACCTGTTCCATGGGGACAGAGCAATTTTGAGGGGTAAAAACATGAGGGAAGTCCTCGCATCAGAGCCAGCGGAGAAGCACATGGTACTGCTGTTTCCAGACAGTGCGCGGCGCCGCCCTCCACCTTTTGTGCCAATTAAGGGTGCCAGAGAATGACATAAGCCCAGATCCTATTAAAACAGCACAGCAGAACTTTCAGTCAGTCAGTTTGCACTAGTACAGTCAAACTTCCACTGCAGGTTTCATCGAGCAGCACCAAAGCTGTTCCCCATCAGTTTAACAATTTCTGACACTGCAGTCAGTATTACTGGTAGGCAGGCCTTCTTAACTTTTTCCTGTGGCTCGCTGGACTCTTGGATCGCGGTTCCCTGACTCTACCAACTCTAGATTGTGGTGCTCGACTCGATCGACCCGAAGCTCGGTATGGCACCAAGATCTTGGTCTTCCTACTTGATGTGTGACAAGGCTGGCCTTGCTCAGTGGCTTCTTGTACTGCAGCTGACTCCTGCTGCAAGCGCTGCTCCTCCTCTCACTGGTCTGGTGTTCTTCATGAGCATCCGGAGCTCACTTTGTAATTTTTCTGTACCCGCACCATAGCCATCCTCAAAACTGCAGCTACTGTCTGGCAGGCTCAGTAAAGGCGCCCACAGGCACACAACACAGCAGCTTGTACCCACTGACCTGAAATCCACCGCATTTGTTGGGCAGGCGCCAATTTCAAACCCTGACAATAGGAAAGTAATCTAAGAGGCAAAGACCAAGGATCTGGCAGCTGGTGAAGAGAAATGGAGAAAACAGAAAGTTAGGGAAAAAATCAGTACTGTTGCTGTTCAAAAGAAACACCAATGTTATCCTCTCTGTCATGTCACTTGCATAGCAAGCATATGGGAGGGAAAGCACAAAGTTTCATTCCTCTAAGATTAAATAGGATCTCCGTTAGCTGAAAGATGGATATAACAGATCCATCCCTTAGAACATATGCTGGGACCATGGTCAGACCACACCCACATGATTGTACTTCCCTGATGCATGGGCCATCTCAGTCAGCACTACACACCCACAGAAAAAATCAACAGAGAAGAAAAACAGTTCCCAGACAGCAAACCCTCTCCAGCCACTCTGCAGGCCCTGTACCTGGTGAGCACCAAGGTCATGAAGCGGAAGCATGATCATAAGTCTTGGCAGAAAGCCAGAGTGACAGGCTGAGGTGACTGAGACTATTAGCCAAACCAGGGACAGGTGGAGGGAAAAGAAATGAACTTCAAAATAATAGCACGCACTGTAGTTCTCTGTTAAAGTAGACCCTAGAGAGTCAAATGTTTGTTTCTTTTTCAGGATGAAACTGTCTTGTGCCCAAGAAATTCTAAACATATCTAACTCACCTTCTTTTAAGTTTTGCCCAGCTACTGGAAGGGCTTGTGTCCAATCTGCTTTCAGATTCTTCAGATTCTCCTGATCAGCAAAGCCATGAACTGCTGATTGCCAGGTTCCATCGTGAATGCTTCCACCCTTTGAAAACACAACAGAAACTGACATCACATGAAAAGCTCCACAATTAAGTGGGTGGATTGGTTTATCATTGTAAACTAGTACCTCAAAATTGAGGAAATATAATTCCTTTTACATCTTATACAGTCTGTGTCACATGAACATGGAAAACCTGCCTGCCCACTGTATAAGATTTCCCCTCCGACACGTAAAATAGTGTAGTTCCAATGTGCAGATGTGGCTACTAGAAATTAAACATTAATAGTTAAAATCCTCAGAGGTGGCCATTTTGTGTCAAAGGTAAACAATGGAATGTTCGGACTTCTAAAAGTGCTAGTATAAGATATAAGGTCCAAGATTCACAAAAATTGCAAAGTGGTACACAAAAGTTCATGCGGCACCTTGTGATTGCATTCACAGATGGATAACAAATGTTGCTATCCGACTGTGAATGGACTGACTAGAAGCAAATAACACCAATACCACTACCGCAATCCCCACTGGTGCAGCCCCACCCCAACCAAGTGAACATCCCCACAACCACAGCGCTGTGCACTAAGGTGTATCTAGTAGCAGCCATGCAAATGAGCCCACTGGGCATGCATGGCACTAGTGGGCTATTTGCATGCCCATTATGGCCCATTTGAATGGGCTGCGAGAGTGTAGCACGCCCCCATTGCTGATCACCCTCCCTAAAGGAAGTGTAAAAATCCCTGGCAGTCTAGTGGTTCCCTCCACTCTCCCTGGTCTCCTAATGCCGACCTTGGCAGTACAAGAAATGTTTCCATAGTGTAGTGGTCCTTCCCCTTTCCAATCACCGATCCAATAATACAAAGCTTTTCCATAGTGTAGTGGTCCTTTCCTCACCTGACGTCCTGATCACCAGTCCCGTTGTAAAACATTAGAACCCTGGTAGTCTAGTGCCCCCAATGTTCCAATTGCCGGTCCCATAATCACAAGAAAGATCCCAAGCCCCCGATCACTGTCCCATACTAGAAAAATATCCCAACTCTGGTAATATAGTGGCCCTCTCCCGCCCCCGAACCGATGCCACTTGTGCCCTGGTGGCCCTTCAGTGGACACCTCACCCTGTCAGACAGTGCCCCTCCCAACTCGATCCCAAGGCCGTCTAGCAGCACAGCCCTCCTCACACCTCCCCAGCTGCCCGCTGAATTAACTGTCAATGACAGCGTGCAGTATACACTACAAGCCATTGGTTGACAGTGTCAGCCAATGGGCTTGTAATTATGTTGTGCACTGTGATTCATAGTTGAGTCGGCGGGCAGTCGAGGAGGTTTGAGGAGGGCTGTGCTGTCACCGGGTTGGGGTTGAGTTGGGGGGGTCCACTGGACCACCAGGGCACAAGGAGGAGCCACCATTACCAGGATTGGGATATTTTTCTACTATGGGACGGTGATCTGAAACGGGGTGGGGGGCACAGGGACTGGGATCTTTCTTGTGACTACAGGACCCGCGATAGAACATCGGGGAGGTGGAGGACCACTAAAACTATGGAAAATCTTTGTATTACTGGATTGGTAATCAGGGAGGGTCACTACACTATGGACATTTTTTTGTACTTTCTTTTCACTCCGGTCACGGGGCATCTCTGGCAGGGCCCACTCACCCGCCTCCTCTACCACCCGCCTGAACTCCTTCTCCAACCGAGGAATAGGGAGGTGGGGACCACGGAAAGTCAATTCGGACTCAGAGCTGGCACTGGAGCGCCCGCCATCGCCCCCTATCAACTGGGGTTTTCCACCTGTGTGTGTGCTGCCTCCCCTCCCCGAGACACTGGACGGGTAATGACGCTTATGCGAGGGACGGCCTCACTGATGTCTACTGGCGCCTCCTCGAAACAGCATGCTCCTTCCGTACCTCCCGGTCTCCACCGGTGTCACCGCAGAGCATGGCATCCCCAGAAACCTACCCCAGGAGAGGAGAGCAGTCCTCTGATGCTCGATCCTCTCCTCTGTCTGCCGACCCGTGGCAAACAGAGTCCATACCAAACCCAGTCGCTGGCGTGGAGCGAGTGTGGCGTCCAGTGCCTCAACCCTCAGTGCTGGCGGGAAAATCTTATTATCATCAGATCAGTGAGGGACCACTACACTATGGAAACCTACTGTACTATACTGGGTGGGCATCGGGGACTGGTGAAAGGGGTGCAGGGCTGCAGTATCTCTGCCAAGCACTAGGGTTATGTGGATTACTGCCAAGTTTTGTCAGCAGTAATTTACTTCATGCAAGGACCTTTGCAAAGGCCCTTGCATGGAGCAAAACCTTAATGAATGGGATTATGGGATATGCAGGTCCCCCTTTCATCTGCAATGCGGCCCCCTTCGCTACTTTGCTCAGGCACAAACCAAGTTTGAGGGCAAACTGGGCTTTGTGACACCACCTATTCACAAAGTCCAGTATGCCCTGGGTAACCTAGGTTTGCACCTTGGCAAAGTTTTGTGAATCTGGCCCGAGGTGTCAATTTTGAAATGTCTGAAGACATAATAGTTAGGTGTAATTCACTTATTATATATAATGTCAGCATTTCACCCCAATTGTTCTTCTTGACTAGGTTAATCAGCAAGGAAACAGGATCCTTGTCCTCTGTAGTTCATCTGCTTCTTTTACTTAAAATAGTTTGTTAATTTTCTACCTGCTTACTCTGAGGAAGCTTAGTATAAGCAAAAACACAGCTGTGTAGGTTTAGTAAAGAACTGTATTCTTCCTTAAGGGGCATGAGTCAATCCTTTCCTTCCTGCTCCTTGCCCTGCCCCGTGCTGGCATACGCTGACATATGCACTGGGATGTGGAGACCACACACCTCGTTACAGTCAATGGGATGAATTTGTAATGCAGATTTATATATGTTAAGTAGTAACTGACAGGTAATGAAGGGACAGTGCCTGATTAGCAAGTCCACGGCTAATCAAGCACTATTCTTAATTACCTGACAATTACTAATTAATATATAAATCTACATTAATTCGTCCCATTGACTATAATAAGGGCGCCATGTCCCATACCTCCCCGTCGTACATCAGAATGTATGCCAGCATGGGGGTGGGACTAATAATAGGAAGGAAGGGACTGGTTTGATGGCCCTTGGGGCAAAATATGATCCCTTCCCTACGGATCAGGGGCAGATAAAAAATTACCAAACTAACACAGGTAAGTTTTGTCGACTATATTTCCTAACAGAGGAAGCTTTTACCTCACACACTATACTGGTAATACCTTAATCTCATCAAGTCAATCTCCACTTGTCACATCATATTGTTCTGCTGTGGAAATAATGATGTCATAAAGAGAGAACGATTACTTCAGCAAAGGATTAAACAGAAGGAATAGATCAAAATGCAGAATACGAGGATCCTGTTTCACTATAAATTATTCAAGTAGTGAAGAATGAAGGAACGTAAATACAGATGATCTATAAAGCACAGCTAAAGTGTGTCTAAATAAGAGAGTTACTCACCTGTAACCTAGTTCTAGGAGTGGTATATGGTGGACATCCACACTTTGGCAGTCTTCCTTTCCTTTAAATCTAGCCAGAATGTCTTTAAGCTAAGCTCCTTCCACCCACCCAGGTGGTATCCTCCTCCGTACCACCCCAGGATGTAAGATCTTGCATGGTGGCAGAAGGAATCTGTGTGCTACTTACCAGGGAGATCAGGTGGGTTGTGTGGATGTGTACCATGTACCACTCCTAGAACTACGAATACAGGTGAATAAACCTCAATTTTAGGGACTTGGATATGGTGCACTATCCACATGTTAGCAGACTCCTAGCAGTTCTCCAGGAGGATGAGGCAAGGCGACACTCCTACTTGGGGAAAAAGGATTGGAGAAGCAAGGTCCCAAAATCAGCATCCCAGGAGACTCAAAGTTGATGTGTTAATGGGGAATGAAAGGTGTGTGCGATTTTCAGATAGCAGCCCTGAAGATTTCCTGGATAGGGATATCCCTGGAAGCAGCCACAGAGACAGCGGTATGTCTGGTGGAATGAGCCGTAAGCCTGCGAAAGGCTCCTATCAGCTAACCTACAGCAGAGCTAGATGCAGGATACAATCCACCTGCCAAGCGTCTGCTTAGCTGCCGGTCAGCCAGATGCGGTTTCAGCATAGGTGACAAATAACTGGCGAACTTCTCCCGGACTCCAGTCGTGCACTCCATAAAAGCGCGCCGCCATAGGTCCAACAGATGGAGCCTGTGCTTGGCCTTTGAGGTTGGAATGGTGAAGTCACACCGAGGCTGATCACCAGGTTAAGGTGAAACTCTGAAACAACCTTCGGGAGGAACTTCAGGCTGGGGTGGAGGAAAACCTTGTCCCTGTGGAAGACCAAGTAAGGAGACTCCACTGAGCACACCTGGAGCTCACTGATCCTTCTGGCAGAGGTGACAGCCACCAAAAGGGGTCTTCCATGACAGGTGAGAGATGTCACACCTGTGCATTGGTTGAATGGCTTGCTTATGCGCACTACCAGTACCAGCAACAAATCCCAGGGTGGTGGAGGTTCATGCACAAGTGGGGACAGGTGTGGTAGGGCTTTGGAGAAGTGCCTGACCACCTTCTCCTGCACGACATCAGCATACAAGCCCGCACCAGTATGCCGAGATGGCTGCTAGGTGCACCTTGAGGGTTGTCAACCTCAGACCGTCCAGGGAGGGACCACAGGTAGTCCAGGATGCTGGCCACGGACAGGACAGGGATCTAGCTTCCTTCCCTGGAACCAAATGTAAACACGCTCCATTTGAAGATCCAGCACCAACGGGCTGACCCTTCCCTCAGACAGACCCAAATCCTGGAATTCTAGACACTAAGGAACCACGCTGTCAGGTGCAGGGACTGACGGTTTATTGTAGGACCTTCCCTTGTGACAGGAGAGCAGGTTCGGGTGGAGAGGCAAGCGCCACAGAAGCCTGCTGAGGCTGAGGAAACTGTACCACAACTGGCATGGCCAGTCTGGGGCTATCAGGATCACCTATGCCTTATCCCTCCACACCTTGACCTGCACCCAGTAGATCAGGGAAAGGGAGGTAAGGCGAAAGAGGTCCAGGGTCTTGCAAGGCATCTCCCATTAGTGTTCCACACTGCCGGGGGTTAGGAAGCAGGGACGGGCACAGAACAGCCTTAATTTATGTTCTCCCAGGAGGTGAACAGTTGACCAGAGGAATGCCACACAGGAAGAATAAATTGGTTTACCACCTCGCTGATGAAGCGACCACTGATGAGACACCTCCCACTCAGCTGAGGGCATCCACCAGTTGGTTGGAGACGCCGCCACATGGATTGCCAGGAGATCGGCATCCAGACAGCAGACAAGGGTCAAGGTGCAGAGGGCTTCCCGACACAGCCAGAGAATCGTTCCGTCCTGCCTGTTGAGGCAGTACATAGCTATGGTGCTGTTCAACTGGACCTGCCGCGACCCGACTCCAAACCAAAGGAGCGAATGCAGTCAGGGCTAGACTCACCACACGGAGCTCCAGCAGACTGATGTGTATCGGGACCCTTGAGCCCAGGGCCCATGGACTCTGTGGTCCCCCAAATGGGCTCACCTTCTCACCAGAGACACGTCACCCCTAGAAACACCATCGGCTCTAGGCGGACGAACAGGACTCCTTCCTGCAGGTGCTCTGGGACCAGCCAGCACTGGATGGCGTCCCACATCAGCTGCATCATTATGACCAACTGGTCCAGGTGACTGAGGCACTGAGACCATTTAAGGACAAGCTCCCACTGCAGGGGCACATCCGCCAGCGGTCCCACCAGACCACACTGGTGCAGGGTACCATGTACCCCAGCAGCTGAAGGAAGTCCAGGGTAGGGCATGAATGCCCAACCTGAAATGACTGAGCAAGGAGGTAAGGTCCCTTGGCCGGAGGAAGTCAAGCTCTGCCCTGATGAAGTGGATTATCCGAGGGGTTGCTTCTGACTAGGCCAGGTTGATAAGAAGACCCAAGGCCGAGCAAGTCTGAGGGCCAGATCCCTGGACCGCTCCACCACCTCCTGGGATGGACTGGCAATCAGCCAGTCTTCCAGATAAGAATGACCTGGACCCCATACAACCTCAGAAATGCTGCCACCTATGCAATGCACTTGGTGAAAACCCTGGGGGCCAAGGAAAGGCCAAAAGGCATGACCATAACTCATACAGCACCCCTTCCATGGGAACCAAGGAACTACCTGTGGGATGGACAGACTGGAATGCGAAGAGGACATCCTGGAGGTCCAAAGAGCAGAACCACATGCCATGCTCCAAAGATGTGATTATCTGGTCTAGAGTGACCATCTGTAACTTACGCTCTTCAGAAACTGGTTCAGATCGTGCAGGTCCAGAATGGGGCACCCACCCTCCATCCGTTTGGAACCAGAAAGTACCTGGACACAAAGCCCTGGCTGGTCCGGCATCTGGGACACATGCCACAGCATCCTGCTTGAGGAGCTGGGCTATGTCCTCCCAGAGGTGGACAACATGTCTGGGGAAGCTAGACTCCCATGGGGTATGGGCCCAATAGGGCAGGATGGCCTCAAGTCAGAAGGCAGACTCGACCCACCATGTCCAGCATCCATTTGTCCACAGTAATCGGACCAGGCGTGCCAGAAATGGGAAAGTCGACACCCCATGGGAAGCTGAGACAGAGGTGCAGTGAGTGGGAGGCAGACACCCCATCCCATCACTGAGCAGCCTTAGAGGAGGATGATCTGGTGCCAGCCGCTGGGGGGCGTTGGTGCTCCCTGCTCAGACTTTAGGGCCTTGGTTAGCAGACTTGGGTTTGGGCTGCCAGACCTGGGACTGCCCTGACTGGGGTTGCTGTTACTGGGGATGAAATGGCAGAAACAAAAACTTCTTCATTCACTGGCCCTGGGGTCCTTTTGTAAGGACATGACAGAGTCAGGGTGGCACTGGACTTCTCAATCCTTTTAAGGCCCTCTACCAGGGCTCGTGCTTGTCGGTACCACGCCCTTTAAGCACATTTTGTAGCAAGTCCAAGAGATGCTCACTCTACATAGCCCAGGAGTCCCACAGCTGCTGCTTTAACTAGAAACAGCATGCCCTAAAAAAACAGGTCACTCACCTGTAACAGTAGTTCTAGGAGTGGTACATGATGTTCAACAACACTTTTGGCAGTTGCCTTTCCCTTTCAAATCTGCCAGAAACATCTTCAAGCTGGCTCCTCCTACCCACCGGGTGGTAACTACCTCAGCTCACGCCCCATGATGCCAGATCATACCGCTGGAAGCTGCTGTATGCACAAAAGCCAGGGAGGTCGGGTGGGTCAGTGTGGATGAATATCATATACCACTCCTAGAACTACTGTTACGGGTGAGTAACCTGTTTTCTAGGGACATCGATATGATGTTTATCCACACTTCTGTGAACTCTAGCAGTTCTCCGGGAGCAGCTGCACATCCCTTACTTAGGGAACAGAGACTGAGAGCTGAGGACCCAAAACCAGCCTCCCGGCATGACTTAAGGTCAATGTGGTAATGGGAAATGAAGGTGTGCTGACCTCCAGATAGCAGCCCTGCAGATTTCCTGGACAGGGCGTCCCTGGAATCAGCCACACGAGGCAGCGGTACGATGGGTGGAATGAGTCCTTAGCCATCAACATATAGCAGAGGTCGATGCAGGAAACAATCCACCTACCAATCGCTCCTGTAGCTGCCAGTATGCCAAGCGCGGCTTCAGCTTAGGTGACAAATAGCTGGCGATCCTCTCCCGAACTCCAGCCATGCGCTCCTTACAGCAGGCAAGTGCCCACAGGTCCAAAGTACAGAGCCTGTGTTCGGACTCATGAGGTGTGACTGGTGCAGTACACCATGAGATTAATCATCCGATTAAGGTGAAATGCTGACATAAGGTGAAACTCTGACACAACCTTTGGGAGAAACTTCGGGTTGGGGTGCAAGACAACCTTGTCCCTGTGGAAGACCAGGTAAGGAGACTCCAAGAAGCACCTGGAGCTCACTGATCCTTCTGGCTGTTGTGATAGCCACCAGGACAGTGGTCTTCCACGACAGGTGAGATATGTCACACCTGCACTGGTCTCGAATGGCTTGCCTATAAGCTTTGCCAACACCAGCAACAAGTCCCAAGGTGGTGGTGGTGGTTCATGCAGCGGAGGGGAAATATGGCCAAAGTCCTTGAAAAGCACCAGGCCACCTTCTCCTGCACCACTGACGGCATACCAGCCCATGCCCAGTATGCCAAGATGGCTGCCAGGTGCACCTTAAGGGTTGTCAACCAAGGACCGATTGAGAGAGGAACCAAAGGTAGTCAAGCATGCTAGCCACTGGGCAAGATACGGGTTGAGCCCTTGCCTTGGCACCAAACTGAGAACCTCTTCCATTTGAAGGCATAGCATTTTCGGATTGACTCCTTCCAAGAAGCCTAGACCATGGTAAGGACATCGTTGGAGAGAACTCTAGCCGCTCAGGAATCAGGCTGTCAGGTGCAGGGATTGAAGATCCGGATGGAGTACCTTCCTCTGATTGCAAGAGAGCAGGTCTGGGCATAGAGGAAGATGCCACGGGAGCCTGCTGCTGAGGCTGAGGAGATCAGGGTATCAGAACTGGTGGGGCCAGTCTGGAGCCACCAGAATCATCTGTGCCTTGTCCTCCTGGCTTTGATCAGCACTTTGTGGATCAGCAGAAAGGGAGGAAAGGCACAGAGGAGGCCCAGGGATCCAAGTCCTCGGAAGGCATCCCCTGCAAGCGTTCCCTGCTGAGGGGTGGTCAGGCACAATACAGCCTCAGCTTCTGTTCTCCTTGGAGGCACACAGCTCCACCACAGGGGTGCCCAATTGGTAGAGCATGTTGTGTACTACTTCAGGATGGAGAGACCACTCATAAGATGCCCCGCCCCACACGGCTGAGGGCATCCACAGCTGGCTGGAGACGCCGCCACATTGATAGCCAGGAGATTGGTGTACAGGCTGAGCACGAGGGTCCAGATGTGGAGAGTTTCCTGCAAAGAGGAAGGACTGCATCCTGCTCCTTTTGTTGAGGTAGTACATGGTCATGGTGTTGTCCGTCTGGACCTGAGACGACCTGACCCCAAATATGCGGAACAAAGGCTGTCTGTGCTGCCAAACTGCCCAAGCTCCAGCAGGTTGATACGGCATCAAGACTCCTGGAGGGTCCAGAGCCCATGGACTCTGTGGCCCCAAGGTGGCACCCAGCCAATCACATCAACTGGGTTACAGTGACCAGCTGGTCAAGTAGGCCTAGCACGAAACCACTGGTGGGCAAGCTCCCACTGCAGAGAGCACATTCTCCACTGCGCCCAATGGACCACACTGGTGCATGCCACCATGTATCCCAGGAGGCGCAGGGAAGTCCGTGAGCAGGGCACAACTGCCCATCCAGAAATGATCAGGCAAAGGAGGAGAGAGTCTCTGCCCACTCCACTGGAAGCCAAGCCCTGGCTCTGCAACAGTCGAGCTCCACACTGATGTAGAGTATCCCCTGCAAAGGTACGAGTCTGACTTAGCCTGGCTGACCAGAAGGCCAAGGAACAAGCAGGTCTTGAGGACCAGGTCCCTGACCGCTCCACCTCCTCTGGAGGGACCCACTATAAGACAGTCATCCAGGTAGGGGTACACCCAGACTCCCTCGGCGCCTCAGGTAGGCTGCTACCACTGCAATGCATTTGGTGAAGACCTGAGAGCTGAGGATAGGCTGAAGGGCATGGCCTGGAATTCATACAGAATCCCATCCACGTGGAACCAGAGGAACTGGCGGTGGATGGAGAGATTGGGACATGGGAAATGCATCTTGAAGATCCAGAGTGCAAAACCACATGCTCTGCTCCAGAGGTGATATGGTCCGAGATAGAGTGACCATCCTGAAAGTGCACGACTGAAGAAACTTGTTCAGGTCGTGCAGATCTAAGATGGGCGTCAGTCCATCATCTGTTTAGCACCAGGAAGTACCTGAAGACAAACCTTGGGTGTACTGGAGGTCCGACACAGGAGCCACTACCTCCTTCTGGAGGAGTTGGGCAATGTCTTCCGAAGGAATGACAGCATGTCGGCAGACACCATGTCCTCCCATGGGGCACAGGGCTCTGCAAGGTGGGTAGCCCTCGAACTCTAGATGCAGATCCTGACAGACCACTTCAAGGACCCACCTGTCCATTTCGATGGCATACCAGGTGGAAAGGAAGTGGTGGAGCCACCTACATGGGAGGACCCAGGAGAGTCAGGACAGGCATGGGGAGGCACCCAAGTCCTGTAACTGGGCAGGCTTGGAGGCAGAGGAGGGACTGGCTGAGGAACAGCGTGGTCTCATCCTCCTGGCTTCCGGACAACCGAGCAACAGACTTTGGCAGGAGACAACAAACCTGAACCTGCTGCCCAGCCGGGACTGGATTGCTTGGCCACAGAAGCAGAGAGGGCCAAAAGGCTTTTTCCTTTGTACTGTAGAACCCCTGGGATCCCTCTGGGTGGAGGTAATAGAGTCCAAGATGGAAATGGACTTCCTCAGTGTGACTGAGGTGCCCTTCCACCCCTGGCCCGAACTAGTTGGCGCCAAGGAAGGGGACATCCACCAACTTGTGCTGGGTATCTGCCATGAAGGTTGAGATCCTAAGTCAAGCCCTGCAGCACATGCCCACCGCGGCAGCCACAGACCGGGGACAAGAGTTGCCAGTGTCCATGGGTGTCTGGAGCTGTTGCTTAACCATCGCCGACCCTGGTCATAGACCTGCCTGTGATCTACAAGTCAGCTGGGTGCTGGAGAAGCACCTCATCAAGGGTGCCTAAGAGGAAATGAGCAAAGAAGGCCATTAAAAGAGCTGAACTTGTCTGCCATGGGCTAAGTGAAGAGGCTGCACAGATGTTCTTGGCCATATGATTCAATTTCTTGGATTCCTTTTGGGAGGCTTTGTTGATGTCCCAGACATTGCCGGTACAACGAAAGACCGAGTTGGCCACCAGACCCTCGGACTAGGGATATTCGGTGAAACCCGACAGGAAACACGTGAGGGGTTACATACTTGCGAGCCATCCATGCAGACAGCACAGGGCATGAGGCAGGGTGCTGCCGAAGCTCCACTGTGGGGCCAAGAGTGGCCTCAGTGACTGGGAAGGCCTCCCTAGGGGAGTTACCCAGTTAAGAATATCGGTGAGAGGGTACACTTAGCCCATTTCTGGATGAGCTTCAAGACCCGTGAGATTCAGAGATTGCCTGAGCTGGCCCGTGAAAGAAGTGGGATCATGCTCCATGGACTAATCCTCTCCCAACTCAAGAGTCTTCCAAACGAGAGTGAAGAGAGCAACCCTCAGACTCAGAGGATTCATCGAATAGTGGCAGACTACCAGAGTTCCCTGATTCTCACGGGTCTGTCAGAAGTGACAGTAACCGACAGCCCATGGGGAAGCCAGGAGCAGTACAGGCATCCTTAGGAGAAGGGCCTCCTTCTGCTGCTTAGGCAGCAGCTCCACCTGGATGGGCGGAGAGGAAAGATAGGACAAGCCGGGATAGGCTGAGGCCTTGGTGGTGGGAGCCACATGATAGCTGGGGTGGGGCTGGGACTGGTTAACTCAGGTAAACATGAGCTGATGCCACAAGAGCTCCCTCGTAGCACCGAACACTATTATGCGGCACAGCCTCTTTGTCCAAGGAGGAAGAAGAGGAGGAGTAGCAGCCGATGCCGCTTGGCCTGAATGCCAAGAGGGGAACGCCAATGCCGACAGGGGCTGCCTTGACCATCCAGAATGCCAGTGGTGGGTCTCAGAGGGAGCCACAAAGCCAAGGATCCTCTGGGATTAGCAGATCCTGAGGGGTATGGACTGATCAGCAGGTTGGTGCGACCCCCCAAGAGGAGACAGGCAGGACTGAAGTTCTAGAAAGGGAGGTATTGGCCTCATCTGGCAACAAACCATTGACCAGCAGACCAGCTGGCCCAGCGGGAGACTGTGAAGTCAGTGGCCTGGGTCAATGGATAGACCGTAGTTAAAACCTTCAGAGAAGCGAGGGAATCAGAGACCTGAGAGTGCTCATGATCTCACAATCGACGGCAATACTTCTCTTAGTCTCCTTCTTTGAAGCTTTGGATTTTGCCCTTTGAAGGGCCCTGCCCAAAGGTGGGAAGGGACTGGCACAACCTCTAAATGCCCCATGCAGGTGGCGCCAAAGGAAAGTCACACAAAGGCCAAGCCAGAGAAGCATGCTCCACGGCCTAAATGCCTTCAAAACCCGAGTTGTTCAGAGGACCCTATGACAAGAGAGACCACCCGACTGGCGCTTTTGATTTTATGGGGGATCCTATTCATCTGGGCGCCCTCAGAGAAGCGGAGGTGCCGGTCTTTCAGAGTTGATGGATGCAGATCAGACACAGGCCACACGCTCATGGACTGTGTTCATGGCCAAAGCAATAGATGCATGTGGTGTGCGGGTCTGTCTGGGACATCTTCTGACCACACTCGCACTTTGAATCCCGTGCCGACTTCGAGTAGTCCATAACTGAGATTCCAAGAAATCGCTTGAAGACAAAGAATTTCGCAAATCACAAGAGTTTGAAACAAAGGGCATAATTAGCGAGAGGTGGGAAGGAGGGAACCTTCTCTTCCAGCAAAAGGAAGATCTGATGTCACGGGACAGTGCTCAGGAGATACCACCGGGTGGTTAGTAGGAGCCAGCTTGAAGATATTCCGCAAGCCTTAAAGGGAAAGGAACACTGCCAGAAGAGTGGATTTGTACATCATATCAATGTCCTTAGAATCACTCCTTTTCAGCAGAGTCATTGTTTAGTGTTGGGAGGTGTCGGAGTCCATTGCAGTGATGAAGTGATTCACAGTGCAAAATCGGAATAGCAGAAGAGAAGGCATGAAGTATGCAGTTTGCATACTTCACGTAATCCTTCTCTTCTGCTATTAGCTCTGATTTCAGCACTGTGAATCACCCATCACTCACTATGGAGCTCGGACACACCCTCTCCTCCCAACACTGCACAATGAGCTCCACTGAAAGGAACGATTTCAGGGCATGCAGTTTCCTTAAAGCAGCAGCCGCAGCAGTCTTCTTTTAATCAGGCAACAGTTGCTGAATGTTGTCGTAAGGCACTGATCAGGAAGCATAGGAAAACCAGGAGCAGTTTCCAAATTACGAAATACCATTTTATTTTTTTCAATAACAGCAAAACAAAAAAATTATCCTGTGTAACTATTTACAAAGGCAGTACAGTGAAAACTAAATCCTTCTTCTGAGGATATCTCTTAAGTTTCAGTCTCTAGCAAAGGCACTGCTGCTCTTTTATAACAAGTCTTTGCCTCATTGACATCCTGCTTCTCATAGAATGTTCTTGTCAGTTTACAAAATGTTCTTGTCAGTTTCCTTCAGGTGCAACAAAAAAAACAGTGACCCAGAACTGACCTCTTGTTTACAGCTCTGCAAAAGGCTTAAAAATGCATCTCAAGTTAACTCATTGAGTTCCTCATAGCTTTGCAATCATTTCAACATTATAACTATATATAGTTTTAAACAAAGGGATCCTAGTATCACTTACAGTTACACAAAAGATTAACATATATTTTATAACTGCAGATATGCAAAGGGAAGAAAAGACAGAACAGCAAGTGAAGGCACAGAGATAGTGAGAGATGGAGAACTGTTAAACTGTTGGAGTGATCAGTTCCTAGGTCTCATGAGAAAACCTGGCTGCACAACCAGACAGAGAAGAAACAGAAATGGAGAGAACAGACCGTGCATTCAGTCTCTTTCTGCATAACAAATGGGCACGGCCTTATTTATCCCTGTCACACTAAAGACTCGTGATTGCTCCACTCTTCGCTACAGGGCTACTGGGTGTCTTAGCCCCTCATATGAAGCCTTGAAAAGAGGTGGCTTTGATTAAATAATCCAGTCTGAGGAAGGTGAAACTAATAGAAAATGGCAAGGGCGCTTTAATGGCAACTGGTCTAGTTGCTGTTATGTTCAGAAATAGCCTTGCATACCTCTCAACCTCCTGCCTCAAGGATCAAAATAAGAGGCAGATTTTTAAACCAGCAGTCTGGACGCGTTTCCATGTCGGGGAGGTCATCTCGGCAAACGAACCTTGATGGGGCAAGCCAGGTGGTTGGTGGTCAGTGGTTGTGGCTGTCCTGGTGGGAGGATGGGTCCAGAGTGGTCAGGGGGAGTTTTTGGGGATGCTGCACAAAAAAATAAAATAAATAAAAACATGGCGATGTATACTTAGGAAGCTGGTAGAATAAGAGGTATAGGGTAAAATGCACTTTCTGAAGAACAAGTCTGTAAATCTAATAATTGACATTATTTTATGCTTAAATCCCCACCATTCACTCACAGAAATGCAAAGTTTAGGAGGGACAGAGGAAAATGTTGTGTCAAAATCAGGACATTCCTGAAAACCAGGGACAGCTGACAGGTATGGCCACGGGACACTGCAGTCAGACTCACTATATTAATTTATTGGGCACCCCAAAAATTTCAGGGGACTCCCAGATTTTAGCTGTGGACCCCCACTTTTCCCCAGAAAATCCAGGCCCTCGAAACAAAAATCATACTGAGAGCCCTGTCTACACGCCGCTGAAAGAGGTTGGTGCCCAAGAATGGGACATCCACCAACTTATGTTGGTTATCCACTGTGAAGGTGGAGATCCAAACCAGGCTCTGCGCACATAGCCACTGCCATGGACTGGGAACAGAAGTCACCTATGTCAAAGGCCATCTACAGCTGATGCTTAGCCAGAACACGGCCTTGGTCATGGACCACTTTTACTGCAGCCTGTAAATCCGTGGAAAGGTGTGGAATAACAAAGTCTAGGACCCCCATGGCGCATGGCTGAAGTTGGCCATTATTACAGCAGGGCTCGCCAGCCTGAAGCACAAGGAGGGCAACAGCATACATCTTTTGGAGGTGTGGTCCAACTCTTCGATTCCTTGTCAAGGGACTTGCTGACACCCCAGACACTGCCCATCCGATAGAAAACTGTGTCTGCCACTAACCCTTGGCCAAAGCATGATCAGAGTACCCGAGGGACACAGTCAGGACCGTGATACTTACGAACCATACAGGCGGAAGATGTAGGGCAAGAAGCTGATACTGCCACAACACCAGTGCTGGACTCAGAATGGCTTCTACCACTGCAAAGGCCACCACTGGGAGTCATCCCTATCCAGGTTCTGTCAGGAGTACTTGGCCCTCTTCTGGACTGGCTCCAGCAGGATCCCCATGAACATGGGGCCCTAGTTGGAGGCAAGGTCCTTGAAGGACTTCCAATCAAAGCCCTGGTCTTCGGGAATGCACAGACAAGCCGTCCATATCTGATGACTCCTCAAACACCACCCTTGGTCCCCAATTCCATGAACCACTCTGGAACCACCAATTGGGTAACCTGAACACAAAGTCAGCCAGGGAGACTGGAGGCCGCCAAGAAACCTTGAAGAGGGCCCCATGCAATGGCTGCTTGGGCACAGGTTCCACTTAAATGGGTGGAGAAGCGGTGAAGGCTCGTGATTGCCTAGGCTGGGCCAGAACGAGCGGCACTGGTGTAGACCACAGAAGCGACTGGGCCTGCTGGAAGGATTGGCCCCTGTCAGAGGACCCACTGCTGCCATAACAGCTCTTATACCACTGCCAAAGTTTGTGGTGGAGCCTCCATGTCCTAAGACAAGGAACAGGAAAAGCATCGTGTGGCGCCGTGGGGATTGAGAACAGAAATGGTCCGAGTCCCGAGACTGGGACAGAGTCCTCAACTTGGACCCTGATCAGCGAAAGGAATGCCACCGCCAAGGGGACGTGGAGGAGGGGCTGTGTAGACCACATGGACCAGGTTTTGCTGCGAGACCCTGAGGGGAAGCTCCTGGGAGGAAACAGCAGAATCAGCCAACCTCCCTATCCCTCATGGAGTGGACTGAGAGACTGGAGTACAAGAGAAAGAATCGCCCCCAAATCATCAGACAACAGATCAACTGGGTCGATAAAAATCTCAGCCAGCTGATCGGCCCAAGCCTCGACCAGCAAGCCCAATGGGGCCACCGAGGATCTAGCGGCCTGTCCTTCAGCCTTGGTGGGACTAGCTTAAGCCGAGCTCGATGACTGTGAAACAGTCACAGGAGTACCAAGTGCAGTAAGAACAAGACCACTCTCGGTTCCAAGACCTATGGCAGGACTTCTTAAGTTGCACCTTAGAAGAGCAATCCCTTCAGTAAGGGTCCTCCTGAGGATTTGGAGGGACTGACACATTCCTGAAGGACCTAGTGAAGGAAGCCTCTGCAGAGGTGCCCACTGGGAGCAGCGCCCGTGGCAATGGAGGAGACCACCATGGCTTGAGATGCCACCTCCTCGAGGGCGGCCAGGTGGGGACTGAGCCCGCCACACCGAAATGGCCTTGGCGTGCATCCTTGGACAGGACTTGAGGATCCTGCCTGTGGCCAAGCAAGCAAAGACAGGCATACCTATCCTCCAAGAGGAGGGGAGCAGGGTCTTGCACAGACCGCAGGCCTGCAGATCATGCTCAGCTCTGAAGCAATAAATGCGTGAGGCTTGGGGTTGGCGTGTGACATTTTTTATTACAAGTCACGCACTGCTCAAACCTGGAGCTGACTCGTGATCTGGCCATACTCCATGGAGGGTGAGCAGAGGTAAAGAGGAACCAGCAAAGAACAACAAATATTCAGTGAAAAACACCTGAAGACTCAGGAAAACAGGGCCTACAGCGCGATAGGAACTGTGAAGGAGGAAACCTGACTCTCCAGCGGAAGGAAGATCGGACGTCATGGGGCGATGCTGAGGATACCACCAAGGTGGGTGGGAGAATTTAGCTTGAAGACATTCTGGCTGGATTTAAAGGAAAGGAAGACTGCCAACGTGTACCATATCCATGTCCCTAGAAATTATGTCTTTCAGAGTTTTCCTAAAGTGATCAACTCATTTAAACAGACTGTGATGCCTCCAGAAACACTCTGGAAACAACACATTTTCTAGATGTATTTCCAATATTTCCTGTTTGATCTTGCCTTATTCGATTACTCATAAATTTGTATGGAAACAGGATCCTTGTCCTTTAGCTATTCTCTGCTTCTGCTGCTTGTCTACACATGCCATAAGCTCCTGCTTGTGACATTATACTCATACACACAGCAACCAGCTCTGATTCATTAACAAGATTATGACATCATGTGTTGTCAGGCATCAGGGACAGATGAAGGAGAAGGGACAAGAATCCTATTTTTGACAAATGATCCTATTCTCAAACAGCTGTTCTTCATAATTCAACTGCTGTACACTGGACTCTTTTTTGACTGTGCCTTATCCAGCAAAGGTATGTACTTTTGTAACAACTGACATGGTCAGATATTTCGTAATATTTTACTACTGTAGCAATCGACATGGTGAGATATTTCACAATACATCTACAGAGATTCTCTCTGGTGGTCCCACAGCCAAACTGCAGGTTGGCAGGGAATTTTCTAGAGATAGCAGGGAAATTTCTGACTATGACAATTGCTGCAACTATATAGAACTGCTTCTCTCTCTATTCTAACACCCTTATGGTATTTGTAAGATAGTATCACTATGAAATCCCAAAATACAAAATCCGACACCTACCAGCCGAGCCCAATATCCTGGCGCTGCACTTACCTGACAGCATCACATCCAGGCGACAGTAAGCCTGACAGGGAGTCTGCTAAGACTCGGAGTTGTTTATAATTATTTCCACGGGGTGCAGGGTGCGAGCCCCGCCCACCAGAAACCTGGCACAAGTCCAGGGTTGGGCTTTCAATCATCGGGATATGACACTGTCGGGCAAGTGCAGCATCAGGATGTTGGGCCTGGGCTTGTGGTTGCTTGTGGATTATGTATTTCGGGATTTCATACTAGATCCTGTAAGACAGCCCAGGGCCCTTCTTGCCGTGGAACTCCTTGGGATTTCCTGGCTGATCACCACCAAGAGTCGACTGGGTAGGCTGGTAGTAGGGTGGGACTCCTTGGTGAGAGACCCAAACCTCGGCTGAGGTGGAGGGAGTTCCACCACCAGTGGAGGAGGAAGCAGATGACCCCGGCTGCTGGACCACTATAAGGGGAATGGTCTGAGGAGACCAAGGGACAGTCGGGCCCCAGGAGCAGAACCCTGCCCCTCCTTTCAACAGACCACTGCTACCATATGAGGTCTTCATAGTGCTTATGTAGGCAGCACTGACATCTATTCTCTCTGGAGAATAAGAAGTCGATGAACATCGAGACTGGCATTTCATGGTTGAGCGGAAGACAGGGAATGGCACCAAGTCCTCGACACAAAGGTCAATGGCAGTGCATGTCCAGTGGGGCTCCAAGTAGACAACATGCTTGACAACAAGACCACCACGAGCCTCTAAGGCATGACTACTAGGTAAGGTACCTCCAAAGTGGCAAGGCTGGGCTACTGACCAGGCCGTGTCTTCCTGGGTGAGGACCAGGAGAACCAGGGCCTCCGAGATCAATGGCTCCAAGTTAGACTTCTTCTGACAGCCAGATGACCAGCTTGAGAAAAATCTTGACTGGCTAATCGACTGGAAAGGTTAAGCGATCCAGTGAGTTACTGCAGGATCCTCTACTTGCCCCTCAACCAAAGAAAGGTGGACCAAGGTTGAGCAGTTGGAGGAGTTGAGGAGGTGGGAAGAGCAAGACTTTTCCGGTCCCAGGGAGGGGTCAACAGCTGAGCTTGCAGCAGCAATCTAGCAGAGCTCCGCTGAAGAAATCCTACTTTGCTAAACTTCTATAAGAAAACCGCTTGCAGTGTAACAGAAATCTGTCTAGCTTGAGAAAGCTGATGATTTGCTAAGCTGAGGCGATACAATTTTGAAAAGCTACTAGTTTGGATCCTGGAGTTATGGGCAGAAGTAATCAAAGGGAGCCAGAGGAGGGAGCCTGACCAAAAGACCCGGTTGAACACCACAACAGACTCAAGTACTGGGGCGGTGAAGACCTCTCACCTCAACCTTCTAATGCAGCACTTCTAAAAGACATCCAAAGTTGGTCCGAAAAATGGAAGACTTTCGTCACAATTTAAAGTGCTGGACACCAAGGTGGGCATGCTGGAGGAAGCAACTAAATCTGCATCAACATCGGCAGCAACAGCAATGGCGGTGACTATGGGCCTGACCAAGGAAAACATGGTGTTCAGTGACACTTGGAAAAAATTTAGAAATGCTTCTCAACTCTCATGTAAGGATTCTGGGAATACCTGAAGATGCTGAAGGAGAAGATCATCTATCATTCTTACTCTCCTTTTCGGAGATACTTTGCAAGTAAAAGATGCAGTCACGATCCTGAAAGCATACAGAATCAGTCCACGAGGTGGATGAAGCCGCACAGCCACCAACCAACTACTACCTGAACTCTCCTCGTGGTGCTGGGCACCATTAGGGACAGAGAGATATAATAATCGGACAAAAGGGGACAACTGGGTGGGAAGGCGCTAAAGTTCACGTTTTCCAGATTTAAGTTATGCCACCAAGCAGCATTGGAAGAGGCTCTGATGGTATCAGAGCTCGTCAGAAGAACAACTGGGAGTTCATCATGTACTCCTGATGCCAGTTAGCTAAGAAAGCGTATAGAGAGAAATCCTATCATTCTGCAGATCCCAGAGCAGCAACAAACTGATGGACTGCATAGAACAGGAATTTCAGGCAAAGGAGACACCCTTGAAAGTGACTCTGGGGACACTGAGTAGCTACTGATGGGGCATAGTTGCTGCAACAACAGAAAAATTACTCACCGTAGTAATCTTCTTTTCCAAGGTATCTGTTAGCATCAGTAACTATTGCAGTAAGCTGACTAGGTAGTACTGCCCCCAAGGTGAAGATTATGGTAATGAGTTTATGAATTAGCTAATCAAAAGAAGCTTGAGGGTGTGTTGAGCAGGGAGAGTGAGGAAGGCTCCAGAATTTTTTGAAGCTAGAATGAACCAACAGGATTCAAAATAGATAACAAGAACCAGAATAATAAACATGAAACTTTGCTCAAAATACCATTCAAAGTTTAAAATGACCAAATTGCAAGAAGGCAAGAAACAGAGCCCTCTTCTGAAGGTTATCTGGGAAGGGAGGTGGGAGCTTATTCAGAAGCGGATTCGGAGGGCCTAAGGGAGCTACAGCCCCCATCACGGAGTTCCCCTATCAGTAGCATACTGTGCTGCATTCTTAATCAGTTTGCACTAGTGCCTCCATGAAAGCCACCGAGCTGCATGGGTCTCCTCTATCCTCCAGTGTCCTGGTAGTACAGTAAACAACCACCCACCCACATTACACAGATGGGCCCCGGAAAAGCCGGTCTCCGGCATAAATTTCTTTTTTTAAATTTGTTTATTGCAGTTTTGTTATAAGCACAAACTTACAGCATACTCATGCAAAGGCATAAGAACAGGTACATCACATATACATCCAGTGTGAAAAAATACAGGTAACAGGAGTTCTAGGAATGGTATATGTTGTTCATCCACGCTATCTGGCAGGTTCCTTGCCTTTAAATCTTGCGGAAGGTCTTCAAGCTGGCTCCTCCCACACCCGGGTGAGTAAAACTCTTGCTCCGCCCCATGACGCAGATCTAGCCCGCTGGAATCCAGGTTGTGCATCGAGTCGGGAGGTCGGTAGTCTGGATGAACAACATATACCATTCCTAGAACTCCTGTTACAGGTGAGTAACCTGTATTTCTAGGGACATGGATATGTTGTTCATCCACACTATCTGCAGACTCATAGATACATACATAGATACATAGACAGTGTCGGCAGATAAGGCCTATGGCCCACCCAGTCTGCCCATTTAAGTTTGTAAGTTCAGTTTATGTTTTCCAGGAAGTCTGTTGCCCTTACCCCTGACCTCCAGAATTCCTTTATGTCTATCCCATGCAT
Source organism: Neoceratodus forsteri (assembly GCA_016271365.2). Classification (NCBI taxonomy): domain Eukaryota; kingdom Metazoa; phylum Chordata; order Ceratodontiformes; family Ceratodontidae; genus Neoceratodus; species Neoceratodus forsteri. The sequence continues at coordinate 95,705,205 of CM057451.1, forward strand.
TCTTAAATCCCGTGATTGTTTCAGCCCCACCACTTCCTCTGGCAGGGTGTTCCACTTGTCCACCACCCGTTCTGTGAAGAAATTCTTCCTCACGTTTCCTCTGAATCGTCCTCCCTCCAACTTCATCCCATGCCCTCTAGTCCTGGAACATCTTTTTCGCTTAAAAATAGTGCATTCCTGCACCTGTTCCTCCCTGTAAGATACTTGTATGTCTCTATCATATCCCCTCTCTCCCTCCTCTCCTCCAGGGTGTATATGTTCAGTGCCTTCAACCTGTCCACATAGGACTTGTGATGCAATCCATGCACCATCTTTGTTGCCTCCTCTGAACCTTCTCTACCCTGTCTATGTCCTTACGTAGGTAAGGTCTCCAGAACTGCACAGTGTACTCCAGGTGCAGCCTCACTAGTGTCTTGTATAGTGGAATTATGACCTCCTTTTCCTGCTGGTGATGCCCTGCCTATGCATCCCAGCATCCTATTTCTTTACCTGCTGCCTTGTCACACTGTTTCCCTGCCTTGAGGTCATCAGAGATGATAACTCCAAGATCCCTTTCCTGCTTGGTGCATGCTATATCCTCACCCCCAACTGATATATTGTGCCAGGGTTTTTGTGCCCCATATGCATTATCTTGCACTTCCTTGCATTGAATTTCAACTGCCAAACCTTGACCATTCTTCAAGTTTCTGCAGGTCCCTTCTCATTCTGTCTACACCTCTGGTGTGTCTACTCTGTTACAGAGCTTTGTGTCATCAGCTAACAGTGAAATTCTGCCTTCTAGGTCCTGTGCAATGTCACTGATGAAGATATTGAATAGTACCGTCCCAGCACTGATCCCTGTGGTACCCCACTGGTCACTCTTCCCTCTGTGGAGTGACAGCCATTTACCACCACCCTCTGTGTCCTGCTGCCCAGCCAGTTAACCTACCCACCGCACTACTGTCCTGCCCACACCCATATTCCCAGTTTGTGCAATAGTCTTCTATGTGGCACAGTGTCAAAGGCCTTGCTGAAGTCCAGATAGGCCATGTCCACTGCCCTCCCTTGATCCACCTCCTAGTCACCCAGTCAAAAATTCAATGAGGTTGGTCTGACATGACCTTCCCTGGTGAAACCATGCTGCCTTGGGTCTTGTAGTCCATTGACAACCAGATGTTCCACCAATCTCTCCTTCAGTAGTGCTTCCATGATCTTCCCCACTACCGAGGTGAGGCTGACTGGTCTGTAGTTCCCGCCTCTTTGTTCCCACTTTTGTATAAGGGACTACATCTGCTATCCTCCAGTCTTTGGGTACCTCGCCTGTTTCTAGTGATCGCTAAACAGGATAGCAAGAGGTTCAGCCACCACCTCTTAGTTCTTTAAGGACCCTGGGGCACCCATCTGGCCCCATTGCTTTATCAACTCTTATTACTTCCAGTTCCTTCAGGACCTTTTCTCATGTAAAGGGACTTGTGTCCATTTCTGCACCATTCTCACCCTTGTACTCCTTCAGACCCATTACCCTCCTCTTCCTCAGTAAAGACTGAGCAGAAATACCTGTTCAATATGTCAGCTTTACTGTTGTCATCCTCCACACGCCCCATCCTCCCCTTCAGTCTCACTATCCCTCCCTTTGTCTTTCTTTTTCACTTATGTACCTGTAAAAGGTTTTGTCCCTCTACCCACTGATTTTGCAATGTGTTCTTCTGTCTGAGCTTTGGCTTTCCTTACTGACCTCCCTGCCTTGCTCTCCTGTATTCTCCCTATCCCTTCTGCCTGTGTCTTTTGTATTGCATGAATGCAATCTTTTTGGCTTTCACTTTCTTTGCTACCTCTTTGGAAAACCATAATGGTCTCTTCCTTTTCCTCTTACAACCTGCTTAATACATAATTCTGTTGCTCTTGTAATCCCCATTTTAAATACTTCCCACTGTTCCTCAACCCTGATTCCTGCCCCATTCCCTTAATGCCTCTTTCAAATTCGCCCCATTTTCCCAAAGTTTGCCCCCTAAAATCCAGGATACATGTTTTGTGTGGTTAGGTTCTGCTCTTTCTGTGATTTCAAACCACAGTGACTGGTGGTCACTGTTCCCAGGTGGTCCCCACTCTCACCCCCATCACACTGTCCCTGTTTGTGAGCACAAGGTCCAGTATTGCCTTCTGCCGAGTTGGTTCCATGACCAGTTGCTTAGGAAGGCACCCTGAAGGAGTCCAGGATAAATCTGCTCCTAGTTGATGCTGCTGCTGGGATGCTCCAGTCCACGTCTGGAATATTGAAGTCTCCAACCAGTACTACCTCACCTTGTCTGCCATCCTCTGGATGGCTAGCATCAACTCCCTATCTGTTTCTTCCTCCTGGGCTGGTGGTCTATAGACCACACCTGTGCGGATGGCTGGCCCCATTTTCCTTTCCAGCTTAACCCACAGTATCTCTTCCCCATTTTGTTCCTCCTGGATCTCTTGGCCCTTATGTCATTTTTCACATACATTGCCACCCTCCTTCCTTCCTGCCTGCCTGTCTCTTCTGAATATGTTGTAGCCAGGTATGGCCAACTCCCAGTCGTGGGTTATCATTACACCAGGTTTCAGTGATGGGCACAATGTCCAGGTCTGACTGCACCATGACAGCCTCCAGTTCTCTCCTAGCAGTCAGCAGTCATCAAAACTTCCCTTTTTCATCTGAGGAATATTGACAGGGTGAAGCACCTGGTTCCTCCAGAGGACCTTCCAACATTGATCCATGCTTCCATTTCCCGTCTTGACTACTGTAATTCCTTATACCTCGGGTTATGGGGTTTGAACTTGGCCGTCTGCAGCTAGTGCAGAATCGGCAGCCAGGTTGTTGACTGGACTTCTAGATCCAGCCATATAATGCCTGTGCTTCCAGACTGCACTGGCTGCCACTGTTTTGGCAATCACCTTCAAGGTCGGTTTACTGACCTATAAAGCCCCACATGATTTGGGACCCACGTGCTCTGAAGAGCTCCTTTGCTCCTGCAATCCTCCCGCCTCCCTCCGATCCACTGACGAGGGATTGCTAGAGATTCCCAGGGTTCGCTTGAAAACATCAGGTGCTAGATCGTTAGTTTTATGGCACCTACCCTGTGGAATTCTCTACCTCGGCAGGTGCGAGATTGCCCCAATTGCCTAGTTTTAAGGGAGCTCAGAAAACCTACCTTTTAGTAGTATAGCTTAAGGACTTATATTAGTTTTAATTTTATTGTATTTATTGTTTTAGAATTTGTACAGGCTTTGATTTTAAGAAAAGCGCTTTTAAAAATAATAAAGATGAATTGAATTGAATTCTCCGGGAGGAGGGAGGCAAAGCACACCCTACTTGGGAAATAAAGACTGAGAACCGAGGCCCCAAACCAGCATCCCGGCGAGACTCAAGGTCGATGTGGTAGTGGGTGATGAAGTGTGTGCTGACTTCCAGGTAGCAGCCCTGCAGATTTCCTGGATAGGGACATCCCTGGAAGCAGCCACCGACGCAGCAGTATGGCGCGAGAATGAGCTCTTATCCTCTGGGAGGCTCCATGCCCACCAACCTATAGCAGAGATCTATGCAGGAGGTGACCCACCTGCCTATCGTCCGCTTGGCTGCAGGTCTGCCAGGTGCGGCTCAGCGTAGGTGACAAACAGCTGGCTAGCCTCTCCCCAAACTTCAGCCATCCGGCCTTATAATAAGCGAGCTCTTAGGGTCCAAAGTATGGAGCCTATATTCGGCCTCCGAGCTGTGACTGGGGTAGAACACCGGCAGAGTCAACACCTGGTTAAGGTGAAACCACACCACCTTCGGAAGGAATTTAGGTGGGGGCGCAGGACAACCTTGTCCCTGTGGAAGACCAGATAAGGAGACTCGACGAATGCGCCTGAAGCTCTCCCATCCTTCTGGCTGACGCGGACAGCCAGCAAGAAGGCGGTCTTCCACGACAGGTGAGAGATGTCACACGGTGCATCGGTTCGAATGGCTTGCCCATGAGCTTAGCCAATACCAGCAGTAGACCCACAGAGGTGGAGGTTCTCGACCGGAGGGATATGTGATCAAGCCTTTGAAAAAGCGCCCACCACCTTCTCCTGTGCAGCACGACTGCTTCCTGCCCGAGCCCGTAAGCAGAGATGCTGCCAGGTGCACCTTCAAGGGCCGCCGACCAAAGCCCTAGCTCAGAAAGGGACCACAGGTAGTTCAGAATGCTTGCCAAGGAACAGGAGGAAGGGTCCAGGCCCTTGCCCTGACACCAAATGGAGAATCTCTTCCATTTGAAGCGTAGCAATTTCTGGTCAACTCCTACGGGACGCCTCAATGACGTTGAGGACCTTGTCGGAAAGACCCAAGGCCTGGAACTCTAGCGCTCAGAAACCAGGCCGTCAGGTGCAAGGATTGAAGGTCCGGATGGAATACCTTCCCTGACTGGGATCAGGTCCAGGCGGGCTAGTAGCCACCCTCAGGAGCCTGGAGCTGAGACTTAGGAGATCTGGATACCAGAAATGGCGGGGCCAGTCTGGGGCTACCAGAATCACCTCGCGCCTTGTCCTCCTCGCCTCAGAAGCACCTTGTGGATCAAGGGAAATGGGGAAAGGCATAGAAGAGGCCTGTGGTCCACGGCCTCAAGAAGGCATCCCCTGCAACGAGCCCTGCTGAGGTGGGCAGGCATGAAACAGTCTCAGCTTCGCATTCTCCCTGGAGGCAAACATGTCCGCCTGAGGCGTTCCCCAGTGGGAGAAGAGATCTGTACTACCTCCGCAGGAGAGACCACTCAGTGAGACGCAGCCCCTATCCGGCTTAGGGCATCTGCTAAGGTGTTGGAGGCTCCTGCCACGTGAATGGCGAGGAGATCCGCCTCCAGGCTGCGAGATGGAGTGACCAAATGCGGAGAGCTTCCTCGCACAGAGGCATGGAGCGGCCCTCGCCCTGGCGGTTTAGGTAGTACATGGTCGTGGTATTGTCCATCTGGACCTGAACCACTTGACCCGTGAGAAATGGATCAAGGCGTGAGGGCTAGACGAACCGTCAAGCTCCAGCAGGTTGATATGGCATTGGGACTCCCGGGGACCAGAGGCCGTCGCGCTTGTGCTCCCCAGATGGGCACCCCAACCCATCAGAGAGGTATCGCTCGATAGCGAGACCATCGGCTCGGGGCGGACAAACGGGATGCCCTCCTGCAGATGTGCTGGAACGGTCCACCACTGGAGAGCGCTCCACATCCCTGGGTCACTGTCACTAGCTGATCCAGCGGATCGAGTGCTGTGACCATTGGCTGGCCATTCCCCATTGAAGGGACGATGTACCAGCGGGCCCAGCGGACCACACTGGTGCAGGCCGCCATGAGGCCTAGGAAGTCCCGGACAGGGCGATTGCCCAATCTGGAAATGATTGGGCAAAGGAGGAAAGAACCTCGGCCCTATCCGCCGGGAGCCGTGCCTGGCTCAGAGAGTCGAGCTCTGCCCGATGAACTGTATCACCTGCTTTGGCACGAGTTCCGACTTGGCCTCATTGATGAGGAGGCCAACCTGAGAGCAAACCTGGAGGGCCAGATCTCTGACTGTTCCACCTCCACTCTGGAGGGGCTGCAATCAGCCAGTCGTCCAGCTAGGGGTACACCCGGACCCTTCGGTGCCAGAGGAATGCTGTCACCACTGCCATGCATTTGGTGAAGACCCTGGAGCTAAATCAAAGGGATCCCTCTGCTCTGAAGCGGAGGAATCTCTGGTGGGATGGATGGATTGGGACGTGAAAGAACGATCCAGAAGGTCCAGAGAACAGAACCACACACCTCGCTCCAAGGATGGGATTATCTGAGCCAGAGTGACCATCCTGAGGGTCCGAGACCTTAGGAACCTGTTCAGGTCGTGCAGATCGAGAATGGGGCACCAGCCCCTGTCCATTTTGGGACCAGGAAGTACCTGGACACAAACCTCGGGTCTGGAGGAGGATCTGCCACCTTCCTGATCACCTCTTTTCGAGGAGCAGGGCAATATCGGCTCGGCAGCCGACAAAGAGGCTCATGGACTGTGAAGCTCCCAAGGGGCGACGGCTCGGAAGGGCAGGGCCTGCTCGAACTCCGGGCAGGTTTCTTCCCTACCACCTCCAACCCAACGGTCCGTAGTGATAACGGACCAAGCGGAAAGGAAGTGGTGGAGCTGCCCCAACGGGGAACCCAAGGGGAGTGACGGGCTGGGTGCGACACCCTCAACCCATCACTGGGAAGGCTTGGAGGAGGGACCGCCGAGGGACCTCCTGGGTTTTACCTCCCCGCTTCCTGTTGGAGGAAGTCGTGGCTTGGTTTGGGATGCCAGCACGAGCCTGCTGGCCCTGATGCTAGTGCTGTTGGCTGACGTGGTGCAGGCGAGAGAAGGACGAAGGACTTCTGCTGCTGCTGTCGGCGGCCTTGTCCTTCTGGGCGGAGGTGACCGAGTCCAGAGTGGCATTGACTTTTCGATCCGCTGGAGGTGACCTTCCACCCAGGGCCAAAGAGGTCGGTCCCCAAGAAGGGGACATCCACTAATTTGTGCTGGGTATCCGCCATGAAGGTGGATATCCTCAGCCATGCTCTGCGCGATGGCCACCACGGCCGCAACTGATCTGGCACAGGAGCCTCCTATGTTCAGAGCCGCTTTGAGCTACTGCTTAGCCAGTGCCCTAACCTGGTAATGCACCTGCCAGACCGTGGTCTGCAGGTCGGCCGGAAGATAAGGGATCACCCTCATCCAGGGAGCCCATGAGGCGTGGGAGAAGTGTGTGCCATCAGCACAGCCAAGCCTGGCCTGGCGGAGGCCAAGGGAGGACGGTACACCTGCACCCGCGAATCCAGCTTTTTGGACTCCCTGTCGGGGCTTGTCCATGTCCCTAGCGCTCCCCGGAATGCCAGAAAACGCTGTCGGTGACCAACCCCGGCAGAGGGGTGTTTTGAAAACCGGCAAAGAGCCGGTAGGGACCGGATACTTCCTGGCCATCCTGGCCTAAGGCGAGGACAGGAAGCAGGCTCGCTGCCAGAGCTCCAAGGCTGGGCCAACAATGGCTTCAGCCACCGGAAAGGCCTCCGTGGTGAACTCCCTTGGTCCAGCATCCCATCAGGGATACTTGGCTTGCTTGGATATGGGCTCGAGCTGCATCCCGTGGACTCCAGATGAGCCAAGCAAACCCATGAAGGACGATGGGCTCTTGTCCATCGACTGGCCCTCGGAGGACTCCAGGTCAATGGGCCTGGAGAACAGGGAGGAGTCGCCGCCGGACTCGGAGAAGTCCGCGGAAGAGCTGCCTGGGGCCTGAGCCACCTCCACCGCCAAGGACAGTCGGGAGTGAGGGTGACCGACAACCTGTGGGCAGGCCTTGACCCGACCGAGTCCTTGGCCTGCGCCCCAATTTTGGCTGTGGAGGTGGAGGTCACCACAATTGGTGGGCAGCTGGTTCGCCAACAACCAGCCCAGGCTTGGGCACCGGACTACAGCGAGGGGTTATTTCAGCGTTCGGGTGACAGTCACTTGATGGCTGGGGAAGGCAACGGCCACTTGTTCCCAGACAGAAGGAGCTGCTGCCACATCAGGTCCTTCGTAGTGTCGCACGCAATTTGGCCGAAGCCTCCTCTTCGAGGAGGAAGACGAGGACGAGCGGTGGCTCTGCTTTCCCCAGTGCCGAGACTGAGACCGCGTGCCAGTGGGATCGGCTGGAACGAGAAGAGGTCCAAGACCGAGATCCTCGGTGTTTCCAAGGACGGGTCTGGGAGGGAGCGGGGAAACCTGCCCTCCCTCAGCTCGAACCTTAACCGGACTGCGGCACAGAAGGCGAGGCAGGTCCTTGTTTCCACCGCGGAACCTGTGAAGAAGGGTTGTTGGCCTCACTCAGTCGACAGCCCATCCGATGGGTCGAGAAAAATCTCAACCGCGCCGACAGGTATCTTGGCCGGTTGGCCTCACGGGACGCCATGAAGCCAGCGGCCTTAGCCGCAACCTCGACCGAAGTCGAGTGTCGATTGTCCAGGGAAGGAGACCTCCTGCTCCCACAAACGCCCAACGTGGGACTCTACCTTCAAGTCCTTCTTCTGGACCAAGAGGAGTGTCCCAATGGACCCTCACCTTCGTGGAGGGGACTGACAAAACTCTTAAAAGAAGCAGTGTAGGAGGAGCCCAAGGAGAGCGGGATAAATGCCGCGACCGAGGAGGACGCAAGATGCGGCCTGGGCCGCCTCCTCCTTGAGGGCGCACATCTGCCTGTTGCTCATCTGAGCCCGCCCGCCGACACCGCCTCTAACGAGCCTCCTTTGACTTCACCGTGGAATACGCCTCTGGGCACCGTGTTGGAGTCTGGCAGCATGGTCTTCGAGGACACTGGCCGAGAAGGACTCACGACAAATCACAGGCTCATGGATTGTGGTCCAAGCCCAAGGCAATAAACGCAGGTGGAGTGCGGATCAGTCTGAGACATCTGCCCGCATGAGCACTGCCGAAAACTGGAGTCAATTTATCCATCGAGCCGCTGAAGGAAGAAACAGACTGAAGTCTGTAAACTTTAAAATTAGTTTTGGGTTAACCGAAGAGTTTGGATCCAGTCTAAACGCAGACCGCTAAGGAGGGAACCTGAGCTTCCAAGCGGTAAGGAAGATCTGGCGCCATGGGCAGAGCCGAGTTTTACCACCCAAGGGTGGGAGGAGCCAGCCTGAAGACCTTCCAGCAAGATTTAAAGTGGCAAGGAACCTGCCAGTAAGTGTGGATAGAACAACATATCCATGCCCTAGAAGTGCCTCTTTCCCAAAGGTACAGGGTGCTTTCCAATCAAAATAATATAAAAAGTATCAAAAATAAAAAATACATACATAAATTGATACAGAGTAAAATAGAATTGCTGGTAAAACTATCAAAAAGCTTATCTGGGAGTGCCAGCATAAATTAATATGCTATCAAGGAGGCTTTAAAGGCCTTCTACCATGCAAGCTAACCAAACATTACCAGGCAAGGCATTCCATAACACAGCAGCTACAAATCCAAAAGCCCTGTCCCAGACTGTTTTAAGCAGAGGAAGGGACAACGAGCAGGCCTGCATTGGAGGAGCAGAGGAGAGAGTGAGTTGGAGATCTTTAAATAGTCGGGTCCCAAACTGCATAGGACCTTGAATGTCAGCAAACCTATCTTGAAGGTGATGCAACACCACACAGGAAGTCTGTGCAGCACGCAAAACTGGTGTGATATGTTCACTCCGATAAAATGCCTAAAATTAGCTGGGCCAGCTGCAGGAATCAAGCAAACCTCCAGATAACCCTAAGTACAGAGCGTTGCAGTAGTCTAGCCTGGAGGTAACAAAAATATGAACAATGTTGTCAGGTTGGCTAGAGCCAGATGCAAATCCTGGAGGTGCTATGGAGATGATAAAAGGTAGATCAGACCACAGCAGACACCTATTGTTCAAGAGTCAGCTTGCAAGTCAAAATGACCCCAAGATTCTTTACTGCATCTACAGCTCAGTGGTTTGCCGCTGAACAAAAAGTGCCGCCAAACCACCCATCATTGCCAAACCCAGCCTACCCAGCTCAACAACTATGACCTACTACTTTCTCCTGGTTAATTCATAATCAGTTGGAAGACATCCAGTCGTTAATTTTGGCAAGACAACACCCCATCACAGATACAGCTTGAACCCTGCTAGGACTGCCAGAAAGTTATAGCTGAATATCACAGAATCATAGAAATTTGACAGTAGAAAAGGACCCTTCCAGCCCATCAAGTTTGCCCAACCCTCCCTTTCACATACCCCACTCCCCACCTGCCCCACCCTTCCCCCAATACTCAGTCCTATGCGCCTGTCCCATGCCCTCAAATTCCTCCATCTCTGCCTCCGATTACTCCATCCTGCAGTCTGTTCCAGGCTCCGGGCCACCTCTCTCTGTGCATAGCAGTGATACTCTACACCATACCGTCTAATGATCTCTACCCAAAGGCAGCATGTGTATAACAACACATGTGTGCAAAGATCAAGTCTTGAGGAACACTACAGGAGAACACAGAGGCTCCAGAGATGTAATTTCCTAGAGCCACCTGCTGCATTCTCCCGGTTATGTAGGACTCAAACCAGCACAAAACCGTGCTAGGGAGACCCAGATAATTCCTCAGGTGATCCAACAGCATCCCATGGTCAACTGTGCCAAATGCCAATGAGAGACCTAAAAGGACCAAGATGGAACATGGTCCTTGATGCCTCACAGGAGACGAGCAACCTGTTGCTCAGTGTGCCTTCTTGGTGAAACATTTCAATAAACATTTCAATTTCACCATCAGGAGATCAAGTGTCACCTTGATTGAATGAGTCACTGTGCTGTGACGGGACCAAACACCTGACTGGAGAAGATCATAGATGTTAAAATTTCCAAGTGCTCCACAAGTTGTGCCACCACCACCCTCAATAACCTTCCCCAAAAAAGATTAGAGATGGGTCTGTAATTCACTAGAACACATGGCCTAAGGGTTTTTTTCTCAGACGAGATCGAACCACTGTCTTTTCTCAGTACAGACAGGAAAACACCCTACCTCAAGGAACACCCAACAACCTTAATGATGACTGGACTCCTGGTTCCTGACAGCCCAAAAGCAGCCAGGTAGGCCAAGGATCCAGCAAACAGAAGGCGTGGTGCAACCTAAAATCACCTGGAGCACCTCCTCCTCAACAATCGGACGAACTCATCCCAGGTAGGCAGATCATCAGTGTCCCTCATAGGCTGACCACCACCGACTGAGCAGGAAGAAGAGTCCTGCACACATCGCTTCTAGGAGCCACAGTTTCAATACAGACCAACGAGACAAATAGAAGAAAAATGCTAGTAGAAAATATAGCTGGAGCCAGTAAAGTAGTGTTGCAGTGAGATTTACTGGAACAAACCATGGGATACTAGAAACATGGTACTACCATCCTGCAATTCAAACCATGTGGTTCTTCCTCAAGGCACCACTGACCCATGACACCGCTTGAGGAGATACCCGATCGAATGGAAAACACCTTGAAGAAAATGCCAAACTCTTCATACTTTTCAGTGGAAAATGTTGAGTGGATTGCAGACAGAATGGATTAATCAGCCTGTTCATGGTGCAAAAGAGCTGAGATGGCAGGTTTGTCCCTGCTGCAATCATCCCGACAGGAATTCTGTCTTTTCAGGGCAATTGCCCATTGATACTAACAACAGTGAGTCAAAGCCAACCTATCCTCCACAGAGCGGATCTACACCAAGAACGCTTGAACTTCAGTTCCTCAGTCTTCAACCGACGCAGCTCATCACACTACCAGGAAAAGCTGTCTGAAGGGATGTCAAGGGACAAATGTGGTAATGTGCTAAGGAATCCAAGGCAATCATGAGAACTGTTTATAGTGCTCCACATCATTCTCAGATCCCTGCACAAGCAAGCAGACGCCTAACACCTCTAGGAGTTTGTGAGGCTCCAAATGAGGTTTCAGATGGTATCAGATCGCTCAAAGGGGGCACTGCAGAGGAATGACACCACATGATGATCCAACCAAAAGACCAGCTCAACCCTGACTGCACTAACATCAAGACCCAATGAAAAGATCAGGTCCAGAGAGTATCTGTGCTGATGTGTTGTAGAGCAGACAGTCTGTGTTAGTCCCAGTGAGGACATCAACTGGAGGAGCTGCTGGCCAAGAGGCAAGGTTTCATTCTTGACCCAAGCACTGGAGTCCCCAGCAGAAAAAGTTTGAGCACATTCAACAATTCTTGACCACAAAACTGCCAGCTTCTGCATAAAATTACTCAGACACCCTGGAAGTTGGTATATGAGAATGATTTTGCAACCAACACTCTGCACATCCAACAATCACACACTCAAAGTATCCAAAAGTTCCCATGAGGTAGGCAGTGAGTCTCGAGCAGAATTAAAACAAATGGTCCCCCGTCCCCCTGTGATTCCACTCAGGCAATACGCCACAGAGTATCCCAGGGACAGATGCCTCCAAAACAGGACTGTGGTAATCCCCTAAGCAGGTCTCAATGATAAAAATAATATCAGCCAGGGAATCTGTGATGAAACCATTTCACCACCGCTGTTTTATTCCTTACTGACCTTTCCTTATAAAGCACAGCCCTAAGGGAGGAACAGAGCTGGCTGAACTTCTTCCTGCTTGCTGACACTAAGCGAAGCCCTAGGGAGGGAATCAGACATGGAGGACCTTCGATCCAGATTCTGCACCCTAGCATCTCCTGGTTCTCACCAACCCAATTCCACCGACCCCAATCATTACGCCTTGACCACTACTGGGGTTAGTTCCCACCTCCTGAGGATCCCCACCTACCTGCAGTGGTGGAGAACCTCTGCAGAGAGAGCTAGTGGGGTTCCATTAAAGGGGTGGAATTGCCACAGGTAGTCTCTGGAGTAAGTGTGCCTTTTAACTATGCATGCCACAGTAACACAGTTTGACAATATATTGCTGTATTGAAGTCACAGTATTAAGTGGGCAATTTCTGACACCGTGATAACCGTGGTATATACTGTGCTTTTGAGGTCTTTCAGCTAATTTCTAGAGATATTTTTAGAACAGGAGTCAATTCTGTGTCAACTCAAGAGCTCAGAGACTTTTGTATAAAAATGACTACTTCAGTAATACTGTGGTATTCATGATAAGATATCTTATCAATAAAATCTGAAACTGTGACATCCCTATTCACAACGCTACTCTCCTTATACATTAACATGCCCAGTAAGTCTTAAAATCTGGAAAAAAAAAACTTACAAATAAAACAATCCAACCAATAAACAGCCTAAATAATAACACACCCAACCACCCTTCCCACACTCACAACACTAATACAGAGTCAATTCTAAATTAGCCAGACATACAATTCAAACTACAAAATCCCACCCACCAACATTCACTCTTAATTCACAATCCAGACAACAACCAACTCCAAACATTCAAATCCACTCTCATACAAATCACAAACGTAAACAATCACACCACTACACATGAAACTATTCTTCAAAATGTGAACCACTGTGCAGTCAAGCACTAACAGTACAATAAGCACAGCAGACTGTGTCTTATAGAAAGATAGCCTATGGTCTACTTCCACTAGGTCCAGGTCATAGAGACAGTTCGAAAAAGTAAGACCAAGCAGAAAGTTAGTATAAACCCTTAACTGCCACTCAGAGGGGATAATTTGTCCAAGTTTACTGCAGTATTATAATGTACCCAATGTGCTGTAGAGCAAACCTACAGAGTATGAAGAGCGGTACTCTACTAGGCCCTGCAGTTGGGGTAATGATAGCACAAGGTTCTAATTCCTGATTTAATGAAGGCTTCAATTCAGCTGTATTCAGAAAGTGGATGACCTACATGTTAACCCCTTTACTATTTAACGCCTCCACAGGACAGCACTCCCACAGCAGCCCTAGGAGCAGCAATAATATACCACAAGTTAGAACATCGGAATAAAAAGGGTAACTACATCAAGGCAGCATTATGCATCTGCCCACATCTTGACCACCCACACACCCAACTCCAACTGCAGTCACTTGGTAGCCAAACAAAATGAATGTAAAGTCAGGCCATCCACTGAACACCATAAACTCACAGCCAAAAGCACCCATCTCTATGAGCTGATGGGAGCAACAACTGATACACCTGCCTAAAGGTGAGAAGAGCAACACGCCAACAAATAGACATAACACACTTCAAAGCTGCAGGCTGCGGTGGTTAGAGAACACAGGCGAAATTAGCTTCAATCCGATCCCAGCTCCAGACTTCTAGTCTGTGAGACAGGTACACTTAGCAAAAACGCTATAAACCGCCAAGAATAAGGTAAGTGCCAATAAACTTAATAGAATGTTGGTGCGGCTCGAACGACAAATCAAAGGTGACAATTACTGGACTATTAAACTTTCTAACGTAAAAAAAAACTACAAATCTAACTACAGCTTATAAGAAAGCATTCTCACTCTACCCTATTCTAGTTTTCAGAAGGCACAAAATGCTTTAAGTAGTTTGTTTTTGTTTTTAAAACAAAAATGCTTCCAAAAGCTGAAAAAGGAGACAATTAACACTGACTATTGCTCTCCTTCTCCTCCCTCCTCCTCGTGAAGTTCTCTGCAGGCCAAGCAACTTTCTTTTCAAGTTCCCTAAACTCTGGTCTTCACACCCCTTCTATCCACTCTGCCTTCTCTCCTTATCTCGCAGAACACTCCTTCATGATTTCTCAGCTCCCACACTTGCCCCTAACCCCTGCTAGGGCTTCTCTCATACTGCTCTAATGCAACCCTAGTGTGTTTGCTGCCTCCTAGGTGGCTGCATCCAATTGTATTTAATACTGCACGCTTGTACTTCTAGTGCTGATTGCACTGTGCCGCTTCTCCAAGATATCTGACTGTACATTTTCCTAATTTCAATCCGCTTATACCTACATACCTCCCCACAATCATTTGTGCTAGGTTTAAGTTATTTTATCCCAATTTTTAATGGCCTATTTTGTTTGCACCTTAGTACTGTATTTTATCTGCGCCTAACTATATTGTTATTTTGCACCTGTGCTCTCTCCACCCATCCCTTTCCCCAGAGGCATCCAGAAAAGTACAGTTACGTAAGAACTTACCGTAACAGTAGATTTTCGAGAACAGCTCTTGCAGCAGGTTACACTACTAGAACCAAGTGGGCAGGCGCCAGGACCCCAAGAAAATTTTCTAGCTAGCAGTATTCACAGTAGGGAACGCCTCAGACGTCGTACCCGACGGCCGGGCATAGTACATATGAGGCGGTCCTTCCATAATCCTCGCTGTCTCCACCCGAGACTCCCAGTCGCTGGATGACATCAGAAGGGGAGACCGAGGATCCGCCATCAGGTGGCAAAACAAGGCATCAGTAAATGTGCTATCCTAGGAGATGGATGCTTGACACGACCTACCTTCAGCAGGGATGGTGGAGAGTACCTGTTGCAAGAGTGTTCTCAAGATCTACTGTTACGGTAAGTTCTACGTAACTGCACTATCTTACTCAGAAACAGGTCTTGCAGCAGGTTACACCATTAGACTGATTTCCAAGCAGTAATGGCAATCATGCACCATCGGAGGAGGAAAAGTAGAAATTCGAGATACCTCGAGTCTTGGACAGAAGTCCTTGAAGGACTGCTAGACCAAACCCTGCTCTTCGCCGATATAATGTCCAGGCTGTAATGCCTGATAAAGGTATGCACGGAGCTCCAAGTAGCTGCAGTGCAATAGCTGAGGTGGATACGCTTCTTAAAGCCGCAAAAGAGATAGCCACCCCTCTGGTGGAATGACCCTTAACTGCGTCCTCGTAAAGGTTTGTTGTGCTTCTGGTAACAGAACGTAATGCACTGGATAAGCCACCTAGACAGCGACTGCTTGAGACAGGAGCTCCTTCATCCTATGGGCAAGGAGACGAAAAGTTGGTCCAACTTCGGTGTTGTTTGGTTCTGGGCATGTAGTATCTGAGGAACCTATGCACATCAAGGGTGTGCAGGAGGGCTTCTCCCATTAGAGTATTTCGAAAATACAATGGTAGATCGATGTCCTGATTAAGGGTGAGAGCTGAGACTACCTTAGGCAGAAATTTTGGATTAGTCCTTAGGGATACCCTGTCCTGGTGGAAAACCAAATAAGGCTCTTGTACATAAGCGTGCATTTCAGAAATCCTTCTGGCAGAAGTAACTGCAACTAAAATAATGTTTTCCAAGACAGAAAACGAGTTCGCAGTCCACGGTTGGTTCAAAAGGTGGCAGTGAGCTGCTCCAGGATGAAGGTAAAGCCCATGGAGGGACTGAATCTTAATTGGGGCCTAAGGTGGAGGACGCCTCAAAAAGGCACATGTCGTGTCCAGCTGGGCTACAATGCTAGTTCCACGGGGCATGGTAGGCTGAAATGGCAGGCCAAAGGTGCACTTTAATCGAGGAGTAAGCCAGACCGCGTGGAAAAGGATAGCAGGTGGTCCAGTACCAGCTTCTCTGGACAGTCCAAAGGCGAAAAACCGCGCTGAGCCCATAAGCAGAACCTCGCCACTCATGGCGAGGTCACGTGGTAGCCGTTTCCTAGCGGCAGTAAGCACATCTGCCACTTCCTAGAGACCCGTGCTGCATACATGGCTACGCCTCTAGGAGCCAAGCATGCGGTTCAGGAACGTAGATCCGGATGGATCAAGGAACCCGCCTCCTGAGACAGTAAATGGGAGCTGATTAAAAGGCACTGGAGGTTCCTGGGATAGCTGATGCAAGAGAAGGAACCATATCTGTCTGGGCCAGAAGGATGTGATCAGAATGAGCCGCTTGCTCCGCGGAGTTTTAAAAGAACTCTCTGATCAACGGGAAAGGAGGAAAGGCTTAAAGGAATCTGCCCTCAGGAGAGGGACAACGGCCCCGCCAGAAAACACCAGGCCCTGATCTAGCGAGCAAAAAATTGGGCAGTTTTATGCTGTATGGGGGATGCTGAGCGGTCCATCTCTGGCACACAGATCTTCTGCCACCTCCTGGAGTAGTTCCATTCTGGGTCTCTGGCCTGAGTGCAGCTCAGGCTGTCTCGAATGATGTTGTCCACTCCCGGAACATGAACTGCAACAAGGTTTCGCCGTGTCATGAAGACCCAATCCCACACTCATGGCCTCCTGCAAAGCGGTAGAGTGGATGCCTCCTTGTTTGTTGAGGTAATACATCACCGCTGGAATTGTCTGTTTGTAACAGAAGTGTACCCGTGGAATCTCCGACTGGAAGGCCTGCAGGGATGAAAGAACTGCCCTCATTTCCAGCATATTTATGTGGAGATGAGACTCCAGGGCTGTCCACAGGCCCCAGACCGAACACCATCGAGGTGGCTCCCCACCCGAGCCCTGAGGCGTCTGTGAAGATGTCACAGTCGGAGACGGGCGCTGTGAAGGGACTCGCCAAGAGGTTCCCTGAATGTAGCCACCATTGCCAATCTCGACCACGGCCTCGTGATTCGATTGGATGCTGCAGATGGTCTTGCCTTTGGTCCCATTGTACCTGCAACATCCACTGGGTTACTCGCATGTGGAGACGGGCTGGGGACTGTTGCAATAGCCGCAGCCATGTGTCCGAGCTGGCAAAGGACCAGTCTGGCTGGGACGGTCTTCTTCACCGACACTTCCTGATGAGGGATCTGATGTGTTCCGCCTCTGTTCAGGGGAAGGAAGAAAAATTACTCACCTTTAGTAATGTTGTTTCTTCTAATGGAGTCTTGCTATATTATGACATATGCAGTTTGACCCAGCCTTCAACTGCTCCGGAGGTGAAAGAGTTAACTTTCCATGCCAGGCATGGAATCTTGATGCCGTGCTCGGTTGAGAATTCTGTCTGTTGTTCTTCAAACTCAAACTGTCAGATCTTTACTAGCAAAACTCATTAAGATTCTGTATGGAAGCTGTAAACCTACACTAGCCAACTGGCTACTAAAATATAAACCTTTTTGGTCCCAAAACAAAGACTCAAGTCAGGGGATCCAAAAATAAAGACACACACCCAAACACCCCAAAAAAGGGGGTGAAAAACAAGGTGGGCATCTGCTAAGTGCTAACACTACACTGCCCACCCACATCCCAAAAGCAGAGGTTCTGAGAGGGCAGGTGGGGGGACATAATATAACAGACTCCATTAGAAGAAACAACATTATTAAGGTGAGTAATTTTTCTTCAAATAACATGAAGTCTTGCTATATTATGACATATGCAGACTACACAGCAGTACCTCCATGGAGGAGGACAGAACCTACTTAGGAAATAGGCTCTGAGCACAGCTGTGTTAAACCGAGCATCACTCCTAGCCTGGATGTCCAGAGAGTAATGCTTGGTGAAAGGTGAACTGTTTTCCAGGTAGCTGCTTGACATATCTCTACGATAGGATGTCCCTGCAGCAGCCAGGGACGTAGCTGTACCTCTGGTAGAGTGAGCCCTCAGGCCTGAAGGGGAACCTTACCCAGTTTTGATAACAAATTGATACAAGACAATCCACCTGGCAATGGATCTTTTAGTGGCAGGTTTGTTTTTATCAACCTCACCATAAGTGAGGAATAGTTGGAGGAGGCAAACCTGTGACCCTTGGTACGCCTATGTAGTAACTAAGGGCTCTTCATATCTCAGTTGTGCAGCCTCTCGCCAGAGGAGGAAATGGTCAGTGAAGTAAACTGGAAGAGATATAGATTGATTAAGGTGGAAATCTGAAACCACCTTAGGGCAAGAACTTCCTGTTAGTCCTGAGGACCACCTTATCTCTGGGAAAGGAGATAAAATCAGACTCACTGACAAAGCTTGTAACTCACTTAAGGCCTGGCAGAAGTGATGGCTACCAGAAACACAGTTTTCCAAGTCAAGTACTTAAGCTCTGCTGAAGACAAAGGCTCAAAGGGGTTGCATAAGCTGAGCAATGCAAACATTAAGATCCCAGGCGGGAGCAGGGTCCTTGAATGGAGGGTTGGTGTGAAGCAACCCTTGAAAAACTTGGGAGAATACAGGGTGAGCAGAAAGAGAAGAAGGCCCTGCTGATATAAAAGCAGAGACAGCTGCCAGGTGCACCTTCAGGGTAGCTGGCCTCAGCCCCAAAGTATTTAAGTGGACCATATAATCCTGGACTGTGGGCAAATCAGCAGATTCTGGGGAAATATGCTTTCCAGAGCACCATATGGAAAACCTTTTCCATTTAGAATTATAAGTAGCTCCTGGTGGAAGGCTTCCAGAAGCTTTAAGATATCGAGTACACCTTGAGAAAGGTGAAGGTCAGCAAACTCTAACTCTTCAAGAGCCAGGCCTTGAGGTTGAGAGATTTGAGATTTGGGTACCAAACTCCCTGGGCACAGGTTAACAGATTGTGATTCCTGGGAAGACACAGGGAAGGTGGACTGCTAAGGACAGAAGGAGCGGATACCAGGCTGTCTGGCCCAATCTGGAGCAATCAGAATCATCTTGCAAGGTTGAGATCTGATTTGACTAGCACCTTGAACAAGAGAGGGAGTGGGGAAGGCATAGAGAAACTTCCTTCCCAGTTGAAAAGGAAGGCATCCAGAGGGACTGAGCCCAACACTGGGGGCCTGCAGCAAAACAGCGGAAGTTGGTGATTGTCTGGGGCTGCAAAAGATCTATCTGAGGGTGCCCACCTGGCAAATACTACCCAGTACTAGGGATCCAGAGCCCATTCTGTGGTGGCTCTGGAAATCCTGCTGAGAGCATCTGCCAGACATTGTCCTTGCCTGGGAGGTGAACTGCTGTGAGGGAGGTGTTCAGGGAATAAGCCAGAGACCACAACTTCATTGCCTCGGTGCACAAGGTCAAGACCGAGTGCCCCTTGTTGGTGATGTACCACATTGTGTAGGTGTTGTCTGTTCTGACCTGTACCACTTTGTTCTGAACAGATGCAGAAAACCTGAAGTGCTAGAAAACTACTCTGAGTTCCAACGATTGATGTGGAGCAGAGACTCTTGAGGGACCACAATCCCTGGGTGGTGAGGTTGCCCATGTGAGCTCCCCACCCCAAGAGGGATGCATCTGTAGTAAGGGTCAAGGAGTGAGATTGAGGGATGAAAGGAACCCCTTTGTCTCAGATTGCTCTGATCCTGCCACCACTGTAGGGCCTGGATCAGGGTTCGCAATTACTGGGATCAATTTGGTTAGAGGATCTCTTTGAGACCAGAAGGCTCTCAAATGGAACTGAATATCCCTCATCTGAAATCTTGCTCCCTGCACTACTGCTGTGGAGGCAGCCATGTGCCCTAGGAGCTGCAGAAAATGCCTTGCTGGTCGAGAGACCTGCAGAGTGAAGGAGGAGGCCAGAGCCACCAAGGTCTTTGCTCTTTCTAGAGGGAGAAAAGCTCTGGCCTGCTTTGTGTCCAGTTCTGCACTTTGAAGGTGAGTAGCTGAACAGGCTCTAGAACTGACTTTGGGAGATTGAGAAGGAAACCTAGAGATGCAAGCAGCTGGTAACCTGAAGGTGTAATCTGATTCTGGTCTGGAGACTGGCCCACTATGAGCCAGTCATCCAGGTAAGGAAAGATGGCAATCTTTTGCCTTCTTAAATGAGCAATTGCTACTGCCAGGCATTTTGAATACCCTTGGGGCAGAGGTGAGCCGAGGGCACTGCTCTGAACTGGTAATGGCCTGAGGCAGTTCGAATCTGAGGTACTTTCGTGGGAGCTTCTGATGAGAACATGGAAGTAGGCATCCTTGAGGTCCAGGGATCGCCAGCCAGTCCCCTGGCCTTAGAGAGGGTAAAATAATCTCCAGAGTCACCATTTTGAATTTTGGTTTTAAAAGGTGCTTGTTTAGGTATCTGAGATACAGGATGGGCCGCCATTCTCCTGTCTTTTGGGGTAAGGAAGCACCTGGAGTACAGACCTTTGCCCTGGTGCAGGGAGGTACCTTTCTACAGCTCTGAGAGCCAGGAGGGTAGAGACTTTGTTTCCAGAGCCAGAGCCTCTGATGGATTTGTAGGTGAAAGGATCTGGTTCTCATCTTTGAAATTTTTTGAAGCTGAGAACCAGTCCCTGGCTTACTACCCCAGGACCCACTTGTCTGATGTTAAAACTCCCAGTCCTGGACGGCAAGCCAGCCTGCCCCTACAGGTAATGGAGAATCGCCCTGGCCTCCCATCAGGGTGCCTGTTTGGCAGGGGCTTTAGGCTGAGGGGTGGAGCAGGCCTGCTCGGACCCCGCCTGCCTCTCCTCTGAAGAACCCTCTGGGCATAGGGCTGAAGAGGAGGCCTGGGCTTGGTGAAAGGCCTGCCCCTCCCCTGAAAGCTGCCTCTGAGGAGTGGCCTGCCTTCTTGGCCTGTGCACCCTATAAGTGGTCCTATACTCATCCATTTTCTTCATGTAATTCTCTGTCTGCTCCCCAAACAGAGAGTTACCCATAACAGGAAAATCCATGGCCTTAGCCTGGGTATCCTGTGACAGGCTAGTACACCTGAGCCAAGCCATTCTGCTAAAAGCTGCAGATGTAGCCATGACTCTTGAAGATACATCATTAGAGTCCACTGCAGCATGGAATTGCACCTTGGATGCCCACTACCATCAGCAGCCACCTGCTCCAGCTCCTTGGCAGCTGGCCAGGGACCTGTTTCACAGGGCCATAACAGTATCCCATCTGGATTTCTGGTATCTTGCCACAGGCTATATAATTTGCCTGTCTGAGTGCCAAGGATGCTGCCATGTACTGTTTCTTTGCCATGGCATCAATCCTCCTGAGTCCTTGTCAAGGGGGTGTCAAGCCAAGGGAATATTTGCCTTAGCACAGGCTGCAGCCTACACTACCCCAACATGGCTGCACTGTTGTGAAAGGAACTCCGATCAGGGTCTGACAATGTGTACCTCTTGTCCATTTTTTTTATCCACAGGAGGAAGGTGTGAGGAACTTTAAAATTTTTATTTTCTTTCCTAAAAAGATTTATGTAAAGGAATAGACAATCTGAGACTCTGGGATATCCATCATTTCTACATAGTCAGGTTCCTCCTGTTCATCCACAGCTTCTTCCAAAGGGAGCTAGAGGGTTTCAACCACTTTTTATAAAACATAAAATGAGAAGGGACTCAGAAAGCCTAGAGGGAGACACTCCTGAAGGTCTGTCTGGGAGATGTCCGGTTCAATGGGCATATCCAGACTTTCAAAATCACATTCACTCTCTTCATAATCTTTCTCCCTCCTCCGGTTCATAAAATTCTCTATATCATATTCTTGAACCGGTGGCACGACCAACCGACCGCTACCTGATGGTGCCGCTCTGTCGGAACCGGGAAAGCAACTGACAATTTTGATCGCTGTGCTATCTCTGCAGTGGTTGGAGAAGGAAATTTTGGCTCCACACCTGCTGATTTTCTAGTCCTTTTGCTGACTGACTCTCCAAGTCAGCCCTCTGTTTGCCCGAGAAGTCTCGCCTGGTCAGAGGGCACTTCCTCCGTTCGTTGGCACCGAACCGGCTGGCCATCCGAGTCAGCGGACTTTTTGGTTCTCATTCCTGAGCCTACCAACTCTCTTATCCAGGGTAGCTGCAGGAAATTTTCAAATCTGGCAGTCTGCATTGAGGTGGTCAAACCCCAGACAATAAACACATGGGTGTGTGGGTCAGCCTTGGCAAAGGCTTCCCACAGACACTACAGTGTTGAAACCCAGTGGGCCCGGTTTTTTTGGGTTTCTCAGACGTAGTGCCAGCCTAACCAAAAGCGTGTCTGCTTACGAGCAACTGCTAATAAGACACCCTTATCGGTTCCCAACCATGTCACTGGTCGTGAAAAACGAATAAAATCCGTTTTTAGAACCGATAAGAACTGTGAACCGACTCTAAATGCAACTAGTAACGCTTAATAACCTGATCGGTTCAAACCCAACCGATAATATCGCTTATAAGTTCCATACAGAAATAATGTAAAACCTATCTATTACTTACGATACCACAGACAGAGCTTGAACTGACCGTAGGTGTTAATTATAGACAAAATGCGGTTTAAAAACTGAGAAATTACACTTTTAACCGAGAAAATGAACGAGCAGCAGGAGAAATCTCCGAGCGACTGTTCAGTGAGGCGGAGTAAAGAATCTGACAGTTTGAGTTTGAAGAACAACAGACAGAGTTTCAACCGAAGCTCATCCAAGATTCCATGCCTGGCATGGAAAGTTAACTTCTTTCACCTCTGAAGCAGTTCAAGGCTGGGTCAAACTGCATATGTCATAATATAGCAAGACTTCATGTTGTTTGAAAGCTTTCTCTTGGACGGTGTCCAGAACTGCAGCGCCTGGGATGGAACCAGGCGTGACTTTCGTAACTGATGAGAATGCCCAAAGTCTCGAACAGAGACTGAGTGCAGTGAATGGCAGACATCAAGGCCTCCCGTGAGGGCGCCATGAGAAGCCAGTCGTCCAGGTAGGGGAACACGTGATTGGCCCTGTCTCCTCAGAGACATGGCTACAACCGCCATGCACTTCTGTGAAGACCCGAGGTGCCGATGACAGTCCAAGGGAAGAGCTCGGAACTGATAATGGTGACCCTGAACTCTCAAGTGCAGGAACCTCCTGTGCGCCTGAGCAATAGGAATATGCAGGTAGGCGCCCTGCATGTCCAGGGATGCAAAATGCGCCTGCTTCAGCATGGGAATCAGGCCCGGGAGGGTCACCATGTGAGTGTTTGTATGCGACCGAAAGATTGAGGTCGCTGGAACTCCAGTATTGGATGGAGGTCCCTGTTTTATTTGGAACCAGGAAGAAGTGAGAATAGTACTTAGTCCTCTCTGGTTCCCTGGTACGTGTTTCTATAGCTTCTTTTCAAGAAGTGCTTGCACCTCCTGCTGTATGAGCAGGGCATGCTGACCCGAATACCAGGAAAGCAGGGAGGTCTTGTAGGTGGGTTGTCTATGAACTCTATGTAATGGCCATTTTGACTAACTGTAGAACCCACCTGTCGGTGATGATCGATCTGCCACCCTGAAAGGTGGCGTCGCGATCGAATTCTCGACTTTCTTTGCCCATTGATCCTGAGGAGAAGGGGGCTGGAAGGAATCATGTTGTGGCAAGTGTTTGTTCCGCGGGTGGGCCACCTTGAGTAGCGTTGGCCTCTGCCTGGGGACGATTTGGCCTGGGCCTTGCACGAAATTGCCTTCTGCTGCTGGGCGGAATGCTGTTGCTTGTAGCCGGTCGCGAAACAGCTCTGGTTCCTGCAAAAGGAACTAGGCCTAGATCTGTACATGGCTTGTACAGATCGGACTGCTTCCTGCTGCTCTAGGAGCTTGGTGATAACCTTCTTGGAGGCTTCACCAAACAGCACCTCGCCGTTATATGAGAAGTCTAGAATGTTTCTCTGTACGTCCGGGTAAAGCCGGAGACACAGAGCCAAGTGTGTCTCTGGAGACAAACACCTGAGGCTGCAGCTCTGGTCGAAGAGTCCGCAGAGTCGTATGCAGCTCTAAGCACTTGGGTCCCCACATCTGACCCGGGTGGAGGAGGTTTAGGAGCTCCGCTTTCTGGTCGCCATCAGGAAGCTTTTCAACTCAGGTCCTGGCCCTGTTCCCACAGGGGTGTTCTGGAACTGAACCATATGGGATAGGTAGTTCAGTGACCTGATGGCACAAGTAGCTGCCGCAGACGCGTGCCACTCCAGGGCATCCAATTGCTTGGATTCCTGGTCCGTGGCTAAGTGCTCATATGCTGGGGTCTCTGAGACCGGTCATGTGAAGCAGTGATGACCAGGGAATCTGCCAGAGGTTGGTTCTCAAATACTTGTCCTCCTAGGGCCTTGTACAGGTGGTCAGCCTCTTTGGCACCAAGGAGTAGAGTGCGGACATTTCCATGCAGCCTTGGTGACGTCCACAAAGGTGTCCACCAATGTGGCACTACCACAGGCTTCGGTCCTTTTGCCAAGGTAGCAGGCAAGGCGTGTCGCTCGGGGTCAAGCTCCTCAGCATCCCACCCATGTTGTCCTGGATGTGCCTCATGATCTCGGCGAAAGAGGGATCATCCAGTGGAGACCTGGGAGGTCGTGGTGGTCAGGAGAGGGGATGCTGAGTGGAGAAGGTGATATGGAGTACTCTGAAGTATCCAATCTTGAATCCTCCCACGATGGGGTGTACCGGCATCGCCTGGGTCGCTGGGGCTGGGTGACCCTGAGGGGATCTGGAGGGAGGCCTTCCTTGTCAGCAGATCTGCCCCTAGGAGGTGGAGTTTGCTCCTTGGGGATGGAGGTCATCCTACTGGCCCTTAGGGGGAGGGGCATGGAGTGAAGGAGTAGAGGAGGAGGAGGAGGACGGTGGGGACCACATCCTTCTTGATGGTGTCCCACCAAAAGGTAAAGAGCTCCTTTACCTCTGCAATGTTCATACCTAACGACAGGCCTGGCGCGGTGGCCTGTCGCGGGCGGGCGTGCGTTCCGGGGTCTCCCACTCTGGGAGGGTTCCTGGCAGCTCGGCATCCTCGTGTCGCCCGCCTGGTCTTGAGCTGTGAGGTGTCCTCCTCTGTAGAATCCCGACCCGGCGTCCGCCGCGACAGGGGAAGCTGTCTTCCGCTCGGGTAGCCGACGTCGGGTCCCCTGGTCATGTCTTCGGACCTGGTGAACGCCTGCCGCGACGGGTGTCTAGCCGGTGTCGCGGCTCCTGTGAGTGCCGAGCCAATTTAGACTGCTTGGCCGACGCCAGGTGGTGGGCCGACGTCGGGTCAGACGTCGTGCTTGAGGGACGCCAGGTCCTTAGTTTTCCTAGGCGATCAGGACCTCTGGGTGGTTGGGAGACTGACCTGGAGTTGGTGTCCCGCGACGGGAGGATAAAGACTTGTGCACTCACCCAACTTTGAAGAGGCCTTGAGGATGTTGATGAAGCCGAGAGCCTCAAGTCTTGAGAGGCTGGAGCGATGAAGAACTGCTGGAAGACCTGACCTTGACCAGGGAGGTTGCGACCAAGCCCTGGAGGGAGAGCAGTCCGATCTTGAGCCGGAGCTGTGAAACCGAGGCCTGGTAGGGGACCTAGACCTCACCTTCTCCAGTGCTTGTCCCAGTGTTTGTGGGATTTAGATGAAGATTCTCCCAGGAGGAAGGTTCCTGGTCCATACTTTAAGCTTTTCTTCCAGAAGAAATGCCTGAAGTGCCTTCTGACAGCAGATCCTGGTGTGGCTATTAAAACCCTGGCAAAAGGTGCAGGGCTTGGTGTCGTGGTCCAGGCCTAGGCAACTCACGCAGGACTAATGGGGATCCTTGAAGGGATCTGTTTGCCGCAGGTATACTTGAAAGGTGACCTCAAGAGATGGAGTTGGAGAGGACATCAGTTGAGCAGAGCAAAAAGTTCGAAATTATTCAGTAGTTCAGTAGTCATCGTACACTAGAAAGGAGACCGAGAGGCCGATGCTGGCGAAGTCGATGGCGGAAAAGAACTGGGGATTATGGGGGACTGCCTCCTTATGTACTACACGTCAGAGGGGCGGGACCGACGCCGGAGGCAGTCCCCGCTGAATACTGCTAGCTAGAAAATTCCGTGGGTCCAGGCGCCCGCCGGCCTCAGTCCTAATGGTGTAACCTGCTGCAAGAGTTGTTTCTAAGTAAGATCGAGCCGCTACCACCTCAGTATGACATTCCAGGTCAAACTTTTGAAATAAATAATGGCACTGCTCCTGAGTCACTAGTGGATCAGGAACTTGGTCTCCTGTAAGGCTGACATTAATGGAGAAGTCCACCAGAATGCGCAAAAACATACAGTATGTTAAGTAGAGGTGTTTTGATATGTATGTCAAGTCCTAGGTGTCCTTCCCTCTGTCTGCTATTAGGAGTTTTTCCTAAATTAGCCTGCTAGCTGTATGGTAGTTTTATGACCCCTGGGGATCTCCATCACAAACAGGTTTATTGGCTTTCTTTCTCCCACGATGCACCCTGGCTCATGTGACAGTGATGTAGCTATGCCCTCAGATTTAGCAGGGTCAGTCACAGCTCAGCCATAAAGATAATACTTCTTTCAGAAGTCACCTGCTAGATTTTGGGTGAGTGTAATCATTATTATTTTTGATATTAGTACCTTGTCCTGCTATGTTACAACCTATAAGGTGATGATAAATTTTGCTACTTAGCAAAAACTGAAAGTGACTGAGAGAAATAGAGTAAACAGTGACATGATTCAACACACACACGCTGACAGAACATAGCAGGCCAAGGTAGTGATATCAAAAAATAATAATGATTACACTCATCCAAAATCTAGCAGTGTCACTCTCTGAAGAAGTATTTTCTCTGTGCCTGAGTTGTGACGGACCCTGTAACAAGACACTGGCTTCTGCAGGGGCAATTAGACATCACACCAAAGGGCACTCTGAGAAGACTATCTGGGATAAGAGGCCATAAAAGAAACCAGAATGGCAACCTCCAAGGGCAATAAAACAGTTAAGAAAAGTTAGAAAAACATCTCTCACAGCCAGAGGAAAAGAAAACACTGGGAACTGGTTAGAACACAGAAAAAAAGACTACTACATATCTTTTCTGATTTTAACATGGAGTAGTTAACTCTTGCTCAAGAATCAGTCACAAGGGTGGGGCTAGTGATACATGCCTGTCCTTCCCTCTGGCGAACAAGAAAAATTACTCACCTTAGTAATGTTGTTTCTTCTAATGGAGTCTTGCTGTATTATGACAATTGCAGTATGACCGCAGGTTAGAACTGCTCGGAGGTGAAATGAGTTAACTTTCCATGCAGGCATGGAACTTAGATGATATCGTGTTGAAAACTCTGTCTGTTGTGCTTCAAATGCAAACTGTCAGATCTTTATGAGCTAAAACTCACTAAGGTTCTGTGTGAAGCTGTAAACCTACACTAGCCAACTGGCTACTAACATAAACACTCATTTTGGCCTAAAACAAAGACTCAAGTCAGAAGACCCAAAATGCAAAACACAACACCAATTCACCCAAAAGGTAGGTGAAAACAACAAGGTGGGCATCAAAAAGTGCCAACCCTGTACTGCCCACCACATCCCCAAAACAGAGGTTCTGAGAGGGCAGGCAGGAGGAGGTCATAATATAGCAAGACTCCATTAGAAGAAACAACATTACTAAGGTGAGTATTTTCTTCAAACAACATGAAGTCTTGCTATATTATGACAATGCAGACTACACAGCAGTACCCCATGGAGGAGGACAGAACCTACCATGAAATAGGCTCTGAAGCACGGTTGTGCCAAACCGGGCATCACTCCTAGCCTGGATGTCAAGGGAGTAATGCTTGGTAAAAGTGTGAACTGTTTTCCAGGTAGCTGCTTGACATATTTCTAGAATAGGAATGTCTCTGCAGCAGCCAGAGCAGCTATGCCTCTGGTAGAGTGAGCCTCAGGCCTGAGGGGGAACTTACCCAACTTCTCATAGCAGAATTGGATACAAGAGACAATCCATCTGGCAATGGATCTTTTAGTGGCTGGCTTCCCTTACCAACTTGGCCATAGATGAGGAACAGTTGGAGGGAGTCAAACCTATGACCCTTGGTACGCCTATGTAGTAACTAAGGGCCTCTTCACATCTAGGCTGTGCAGCATCCTCTCCCCAGAGGAGGAGTGGTCAGTGAAGTACACCGGAAGTGAAACAGATTGATTAAGGTGGAAATCTGAAACCACCTTAGGCAGGAACTTTCTGTTAGTCCAAAGACCACCTTATTTCTGTGAAAAGAGATAAACTCCTGCTCCACTGACAACGCTTGTAATTCACTTATGCGCCTGGCAGCGGTGATGGCTACCAAAACACAGTTTTCCAAGTCAAGTACTTGAGCTCAGCTGAAGACAAGGGCTCAAAGTGGGGTTGCATAAGCTGAGCAATGCAAACATTAAGATCCCAGGCAGGGCAGGATCCCTGAATGGAGGGTGGTGTGAAACAACCCTAAAAAACTTGGAAAATACAGGATGAGCTGAAAGGGAAGAGGATTTACCTGCTGAAATAAAAGCAGACACAGCTGCCAAGTGCACCTTCAGGGTAGCTGGTCTCAGCCCCAAAGAATTCAGGTGGACCATATAATCCAGGACTGTGGGTAGATCAGCAGAGACGGGGAAATATGCTTTTCCGAGCACCATATGGAAAACCTTTCCATTTGGAATTGTAAGTAGCCCTGGTGGAAGGCTTCCTTGCGGCTTCAATATATCCATTACACCTTGGGAAAGGTGTAAATCAGCAAACTCTAACTCTTCAAGAACCAAGCCTTGAGATTGAGAGATTTGAGATTGGTACCAGACCCTTCCTGGGCACAGGTTAACAGATTGTGATTCCTGGGAAGGGACAGGGAAGGATGGACTGCTAAGGACAGCAGGAGTGGATACCAGGGCTGTCTGGCCCAATCCGAGCTATCAGAATGACTTTGCATGATTGGGATCTGATTTTGACTAGCACGTTGAACAGGAGAGGAAAGGGAGGGAAGGCATAGAGAAACTTCCTCCCAACTGAGGGCTAAGGCATCCAGGGGAGTGAGCCCAACACTGGGTGCCTGCAGCAAAGAGGAAGTTGGTGATTGTCTGGGGCTGCAAAAGATCTATCTGCGGGTGCCCCATCTGGCAAATACTACTCCCAAGACCAGGGATCCAGTGACCATTGTGGTGGCCCTGGGAAATCCTGCTGAGAGCATCTGCCAGGACATTGTCCTTGCCTGGGAGGTGAACTGCCGTAGGGAGGTGTCAGGGAGTAAGCTAGAGACCACAACTTCATCGCTCGGGTGCACAAGGCCGTGAGACCGAGTGCCCCTTGCTTGTTGATGTACCACATTGTAGTGGTGTTGTCTGTTCTGACCTGAATACTCTTGTTCTGAACAGATTTGGTAAAAGCTTGAAGTGCTAGAAAACTGCTCTGAGCTCCAACAGGTTGATGTGGAGCAGAGATTCCTGGGAGACCACAGACCCTGGGTGGTGAGGTCGCCCATGTGAGCTCCCCAGCCCAAGAGGGACGCATCTGTAGTAAGGATTAGAGAATGAGACTGAGTGACAAAAGGAACCCCTTGTCTCAGGTTGCTCTGATCCTGCACACCACTGTAGGGCTTGGATCAGGGTTCGAGTTACTGGGATCAGCCTGGTAAGAGATCCTTTCTTTGAGACCAAAAGCTCTCAAATGGAACTGGATGTCCCTCATCTGAAATCTTGCTCCTTGCACAACTGCTGTGGAAGCAGCCATGTGTCCTAGGAGCTGCAGAAAATGCTTGCTGGCGGGAGACCTGCAAGGTAAATGAGGAGGCTAGGGAGACTAGGGTCTTTGCCCTGTCCAGGGGAGGAAGGCCCTGGCTTCCTGTGTGTTCAGTTCTGCGCCTATGAAGGTAAGAAGCTGGACCGGCTCTAGAACTGACTTTGAGAGATTCAGAAGGAAACCTAGAGAGGTAAGAGGTTGCTGCGTTATCCGAAGGTGTAAATTGACCTGGTCTGGGGACTGGCCTACTAAGAGCCAATCGTCTAGGTAAGGAAAGATGGCAATCTTTGCCTTCTTAGGTAGGCAACTGCTACAGTCAGGCATTTGGTGAATACCCTTGGGGCAGAAGTGAGGCCAAAGGGCATTGCTCTGAACTGGTAGTGGCCTGAGGGCAGCTCGAACCTGAGGTACTTCGATGGGAGCTTCTGATGGGAATATGGAAGTAGGCATCCTTGAGGTCCAGGGAAGATAGCCAGTCCCCTGGCCTTAGAGAGGGTAGGATAATTCCCAGAGTCACCATTTTGAACTTTGGCTTTAAAAGGTGCTTGTTTAAATATCTGAGATCCAGTATGGGCCGCCATTCTCCTGTCTTTTGGGGTAAGGAAGTACCTGGAGTACAAACCTTGCCCTGGTGGGAGGAACCCTTTCCACAGCTCTGAGAGCCAGGAGGGTAGAGACCTCTGCCTCTAGGGCGAGTGCCTCTGATGGAGTTGCAGGTGGAAAGATCTGGTTCTCAGCTTTGAAATTTTTGAAGCTGAGAACCAGTCCCTGGCTTACTACTTCCAGGACCCACTTGTCTGATGTTAAAGACTTCCAGTCCTGGACAAAGTAAGCCAGCCTGCCCCCACAGGTAGAGGAGAATCGGCCCTGGCAATCCCATCAGGGTGCCTGATTGGCAGGAGCTTTGGGCTGAGGGGTGGAAGCAGACCTGCTTGTACCCCATCTGCCTCTCCTCTAAAGAACCCCTCTGAGCATAGGGCGGAGGAGGAAGCTTGGGCTTGGTAAACCTTGGATGCCTCATCCATCCATAGCCACCTGTTCCAGCTCCCTGGCAAGCTGGTCAGGGACTTGTTTCATTAGGGCCAGCACGGTATCCCATCTGGATTTCTGGTACCTAGCAGCATAAGCCATATAATTTGCTTGTCTGAGTCCCAAAGATGCTGCCATGTACTGTTTCTTTGCCATAGCATCAATCTTCCTGGAGTCCTTCTCAGGGGTGTGAAGTTAGGGGAATATTAGCTTTGTCACAGGCTGCAGCCTGCACCACCCCACATGGCTGC
This sequence comes from Neoceratodus forsteri, assembly GCA_016271365.2. Classification (NCBI taxonomy): domain Eukaryota; kingdom Metazoa; phylum Chordata; order Ceratodontiformes; family Ceratodontidae; genus Neoceratodus; species Neoceratodus forsteri. The sequence continues at coordinate 95,736,061 of CM057451.1, forward strand.
ATTGTTGAGTGAAGAAATCAGTGTCGGAGCCTGATAAGGTATACCTCTTGTCCATCCTTTTATCCACAGGAGGTATAGTGTTAGGAGTTTTAAAACTTTTACTGTCTGTTTCCAAAAGATTTATGCAAAGGAATAGACAGTCTCCTAGACTCTGGAATAGCCATCATTTCTACATAGTCTGGCTCCTCTTGGTCATCAACAGCTTCTCAACAGGAGCTGAAGAGTTTCAGCAACTTTTTATAAAACATGAAATGAGAAGGGACTCAAAAGCCTTGGAGGAGAAACCCTAGGGGTCTATCTGAGAGATGTCCGATCAATGGGCACATCCAGATCTTCAAAACCATATTCACTCTCCTCATATTCCTCTTCCCTCCCCGTTCATAAAAATCCTCAAAATCAAAATCTTGAACTGTGGAACTCGCCGAACCGAACGCTACCTGAAGGTGTCGGTTTAGTCGGAACCGAGAGAGAGACTGACAATTTGAATTGCTTTAGCTATTTCCTCAGCAGTTGGGGAGAGAACTTTAGCTTCACACTAGCTGACTTTCTAGTCCTTTTTGCTGGAACCGGCTCCTCAGAACCGGCTCTTCGCTTTGCCGGAGTATTGCCCTGGTCAGAGGGCACTCCCTCCGTTCGGTTGGCACCGAACCGGCTGGCCATCCGGGTCAGCGGACTTTTTGGCCTCCCTTCCCTGAGCCTACCAACTCTCTTATCTATGGTGGCAGCAGGAAATTGTGACAAATCTGGCAGTCTGAATTGAGGTGGTCAAACCCCAGACAATAGACACATGTGGTGTGTGGGTCAGCCTTAGCAAAAGCTTCCCCACAAACACTACAGTGTTGAAACCCAGTGGGTCCAGTTTTTCTTTGGGTTTCCAGACATAATGCCAGCCTAACCAACTTGCCAGTTTATGGCAATCCACCAAGCAAGAGACCCTTATCGGTTCCCAACCTGTCACTGGTCGTGGAAAACGAATGAAACCGTTTTTTACAACCGATAAGAACCGGAACTGCACTTAAAAAAGGACTAGTAGATTTTAACAGAACCTGATCGGTTCAAACTGAACCGATAAAGAATTACAAGTTCCACACAGAAAAATTAAATGTAAAACCTATCTATTACTTACATTACCACAGACAGAGCTTGAACCAACTGGTTATGTTTAATTTCGCGCTAAAACCGAAAAATAATACTTTTAAACCGACAAAATGAACCGAGCAGAAGGAGAAATCTCTGGAGCGAATGTTCAGTGAGGCGGAGTAAAGAATCTGACAGTTTGGCGCTTGAAGCACAACAGACAGAGTTTTCAACCCAGTTCCTGGCTTAAGTTCCATGCCTGCATGGAAAGTTAACTATTTCACCTCCGAGCAGTTCTAACTCTGCGTCATACTACAATTGTCATAATATAGCAAGACTTCATGTTGTTTGAAACATCATTACTCTGTAATGCATCTGCACTCCAACAGCCCTGGGGACCAAAAGGTTTAACTCTGGTTCTGAACCTGAATCTCCTGTTCTGCATACCAACCTGGTATTTCAACTTTACTTCTGAAAGAGATCTGACAGTACCCAGTTGCCACAGTTCCTAATGCTATCACTGTTAACTGAACCAGAGACTCAAACAATAATTTTAAGGATGGTCAATCCCTTACAGATTTTAGACTAATTTTACATATTATAGCTCATACTGGTGAGCACAGGTCTTCCAAATCATCCCCCTCAAAAAAAAAACCTTCCAAGATATGCAAATTAGGAACAAACCTCGGTCCAAATTTGAAAGTCAAGAAGCTTAACAGCAGTGAGGGTCCCTGAAAGAGACATAAAGGAGAAAATATAAGTTAATTAAATGTCGATAAGACTTTTTCTTTAATGAAAGTATTTTCTTATAATAAAAGCCTGTATTGTTAAAAGGGCTGACAATATAATCACAACCTCCGATGTAAGAAAACAAAAGATCCTTGGGTAGGAAGGAAGTGACTGCAACTTCATAATCCGTTACTAGGCCTTAAAGAGCAGCGGACACATTTTCAAAGACCTGGATGCAGGTGGATTCACGAGATTGCCTGTGTCTGCCCTGCAGACCCTCTGTATCCATCACACTTTGGAAGCAGTACCACAGCCAACCATGGCAGCATGCATCCAGCTTTGGACACAGCTGTCATTCTAACAGGACTCCAACAATGATGTCATACAAAACTGCATCATCTCCACCCAGAGGTGATGCCCTGAGACAGAATAGAATATGAAATTTGTTTCAAATCCTGCACTGTGGTCATGCTCCCCTGCTGTTGTAACATCAGATTTGTTTCTCTGTGGAAGACAGCAGTTACCACAGAGTCCTGTTCCAGTCCTATGGACCATCTTTGTTATTTAATTTAGTTTTAGCACTAAATTAAATGAGGTACTTATGTTTTTGATACTCTGCAATTGTTTACTTTATAGCGGTTTTCTCTGCCCCTTCTCCTTTCCCACTTAGCATAGGAATTGATCGGTTTCTATTTAAAAACTACAAAACCCTGTAAATTGAATTATTTTCTTAGTGGTTTTTAAACCACATATTTTGTTAACCAAATTTTGCATTTTTAAGAGTTTTCATTCGATTAGCATGGCTAACAGGCCTCAAAAGAAAACGGGACCTACAGGATTTAAAAATTATATGTATTGTCACAAGTTCCTGGTGAAAGCAGAGTACCACAAGCTGTGGTTTACTTGCTTGGGCCCCCGATCTTGATTTGTGATCTATGCAAACAGTTTCTGCCCTAAAACACAAAAGAAAAGGGCCATCTTTCAGCTCCTCGGCCTACTTCTGAGACACCACAGAGCTCTCTTGTAAAAAGCTCAGAGACAGAGGTGGTTACCAATGATGGTTGAAAGCACGCATCACAAGGTTCCTCACCTTGGCAGCGCCACTGACATCCATACTGGTGGCTAAAAATACCGAAAGCTGCAGTTTCTGCCCAGAGAGCTGACAAAGCTACCAAGTCATCTTTGATTTCCAGTAACAAAACACAGGGTGTCTGACTGAGGGAGCCCTGATGCTAATGATGGTAGAAAGACAAAGCTGCTGTTTATTTATTTATTTATTTACGAGTTTAACCAGGAAGGCATACTGAGCAGGGTTGCTCATCCCAGATGCGACCTGGGGACAAGTTCCAAGAAAAATAGTACATCACAAGGTACAGTAGTTAAACATCACAGAGAGGGGGCACCTGCCATACAGACAATCGGGCAGATAGAAACAGGAAACAGAGGAGGGGAAAATACAAATGGATAAAATTACACAGAAACCCATCTGAGAACACAAAATACAAGTACATAGTGGGAACTAACTAAAGCATGAGCAGCTGGAGGAGAAGTGGGTGCTGAGTAGGAGATTGAGGTGGCGGGTTGGGTGAATGTCTTAAATTGGTTGGCAAGGCATGCCCAAAGCTGGGGATACGGAATTTGAAAGCTGCCTGCCCTTTGGTTCAGCGCATTTAAGGGGATGTGGTGTCCGTGCTTCTGAGGGAGTAAGCAGGGGGAGGTTGTGGGAGAGGACAGAGGCCAGGTGGGGGAAGGGTATGGGACCAATGACTGGTAAGAAAAACAAAAGAAAACATCTTTCTGCTATTCCTAGTTCTTCTGACTACAGAGAATATTGTCAATGCTGATGCACCTCCCCCTGCATGCAACCATCACCTGCCCTGGAGGAGGTATACAAGTAGGAGAAGGAAGGGGACCAATTCAGCTTGTGGTCACCCCTGAACAGGACTTCAGTTCCCCAAGAGTAAATGAGGGTTTTCTTCTTACTCCTCATTTGTAAGACAAATGGTGGTTACCCTTTATATACCCTTCTATGAGACAGGGTGGATACTGAGGAATCTGAGTATACAGTCACATTGGGCGGACTTCAACAGACAGACTGCCAGTGCCAATTCATAATTCCCTCAGGAAAGCTACATTTAAGATTATGTCATCACCACGCTTCGCTGGTGTCTCATAAGACACAAACTGAGAAGTATCAAGTGGATAGAGGGCAGAGTACATTTATGCCCACCCAGATCATGAGGGAGTGGTACAAACTGTTGCTTGTTAGACGGTTATAGTTCCCATGCTACACAGCCTCCTGAAAAGGATTCCAGAAAACTGGGTAACATGACAAAGAAAATGTACACAACAGCAACCTTGCAGCTGAGACAGGCAGCCTACTGTATCTGGATTACACAGCTCAGTACCAGAAAGCATTATGGAATACAGTGATGGCTCTGAATGAGAAGATAGAAGGTAAAGTAGGTGATTTGGCAGCAACAGCCAAAGCAGCACTGGAAGTCATTCAATTTCAATTCCATATGGCAGTGGATGTCAATGAGTCTGCATCCAAAGTCCTGGCATACTTGGTGGTACTAAGGAGGTTCTCCTGGCTTAGGTCAACTATTCTACACTGGGACACTCAGAGAAAAACACCAATTGATTTCTCCACGAAAGTTCACAACTTCTATTCGTGACAAAACAGAAGCATATACAAGAAAGCAGATGAGCAAAATCAGCTTATGGAAAATTAACTGAGAAAGGGCCTCCACATCGTACAGGTCTTATGGAAGGAGGCTGGGTAGGGGCTATTACCAATGTCCTCATTCCTACTATCTGTACCTGCAAAGAGGCACTAGTAACAGACAGAGGCAGAAAGGGGTCCAGGCATGGGCAAGCTCCAGTCCCCAACCCACAGCCTCAGCTAAAACCCTGACAATTGTATCCAAGCTGCTAAGGAATCACTGGCACTGGGGAGATATCAGACACACCACAGTACTTCTGGAGTGGCAAAAGATAACAGACAAGCAGTCCTGAAGTAGTGGACAGGTTTGAATCTACAATTTTAAAATTTCCAACACTGCAAGGCAAAACATTTTCCAGCTCGCACTCCAGAGCAAAAACTCCTTCTGGAACTGGAAATAGGTTCCTAAACAGGCACATAAAAATGAAAAATTCAGGATGGTGGGCACAGTGATCCCACAATTACAAAAAGGAGAATGGTTAGGGTCTTTGGATCTGAAAGATGCATATTTCCATATCCCAATATGACCCTTCCATAAAAGAGTACTTAAGACTCCAGTTGGGAAGCGGTCACTATCAGTTCTGAGCCCTACCATCTGGCCTAACCCTCAGCACCAAGAGAGTCCACAAAGTGCCTGGCTGTAACAGCAGCACATTTACGAAGGCAGGTGTAGTGATTTCTTACCTAGATGAATGGCTTATATCATGGAAAAACAAAGGCAGTGCACCCATTTCCTGAAAAGGAGCACACTGAAAGATTGGGATTCCTCCTGAACTTACAGAAGTCACGGCTAGAACCCAGTCATTTACTGGAGTTCATAGGTGTAGAACTGAATAATCAAGTACCCAAAACACTGTAGCACATACACCACTGCTTTTATAATTAGAAACCTCACTTTTTACTTATATTCAAAGCTTCAAGTTCAAACTGCTGGATTTTAACAAAAAATGGACCTCTGTTCGTCATATAATTGCTAAGGATGGCCTGAACTAGGATCCAATAAAGTCAGCAGTGCAGATGCGGAGAAAATTCCACCCAGTCCTTCATGATCTGAATATCACTTATCAGGGTTAATATGTAAGTGAGGCGGTTATTTTTTACCCTATCATGTTCAGAACTATTTAAATAATTAATATGCAGAAAAAGTATTATATGATATTCTTAAAGTGCCATCATCTTTACTATTAAAGGCTATTGTTTCAACTGATACTGGGGAACAGGAACAACCCCATTATGAAGAGGCATAAACGCAACAACATACTAATGTTTCAAAAGCACCCTTAACCAAAGAACACATTGTATATGTATTTAAAATATTTTTACTTTTAAACTACAAAACATCCATACGCCGCTCTAAATCAAGAGAATGTGATTAAGTAATTATTTTATTATGAGTTATTCTCAATTTTTGAAAAGATTTTTAGGGAACCGATGTTAAAAGGAACAGGTTTCAATCTGACCACTAGGTATGAACTACAAAAAGCCACGTTATAAGATTACTAAGCTCTTTAAGTAAGCATTAAGCCAAGAGAAAGGAGAGATTTGCAGGAATTAATGCATGGTTTTTGTGCACAAGGTTTAGTGCTCCACTCCACCCAACCATGCATTAATTCCTTGTAAATGCCTCCTTTCGAGTGGCTTAATGCGCTTGTAATATGGCAAGTGCATGTGAGTATTGCTTCACTGCTGTTTAACTTATAATGAAACAAATATGTGCAGAAACAATAATCTTACTTGACAAAACACGCTTCACTTGTAAGCTGCATCTGTTTTTAAACGCAGCTTGCACGTTGCACAGCCCACATGCATTAATGGAGTGCCTACTAAGCCTACCAATTTCTTACATGTTACAACTTTGTATTCTGTACCAAAATACACATAAAATACTCATAACACGTTAAAAATCATACTCAGATCAGCAGCTGTATTGTGTTCCCCTCCGCTCCTACCTCACATTCATGTATCTCACTACTGCACTATGGTACAAATGTACAACATTCTTCTAATTTGGCAATAAATGTAGCCTATTCCGACCAATAGGTGGCTCAGAAAACACATACTGTGAAAGGCAAGGGCGCGTAGCATACAGTAAAGTGGACACTGGACAGGTCTGTTCTGTACAATACGTTACGGAACAGGGGCATCGATAACATTGGCACAATCTGTAATACCACATTCCTCTCCATCAATTACTGCTGCATTACTCCATTGCACAGATTGGACTTTTTGGCGATTACCACAGTATCAACCGGTGGGTGAGTGGGTGGGAAACTACAATATTTTACTTTACGTTATGTGCACTGCACTAAGAACTTTCCAATTTCAGAGTCGCCTTAACATTATGCGCCACTGATGGTGGCTGTAATAGCTCCAGACATTGCCACAAATCACCGATTATGCGTCAGACCGATGGTGCCTGTACTAGGTCATGCGACACTGCCACTGTCGTGCCACCTATAGGTCAGACTGCTTCAACTATTCGGACAGCCACTTACTAATGCACAAAATAAGCACTGCTATAAACCACTACTTCCTCAGCGCCACCTATCGGTCAGACACACAACAATTACAAGAAGCACACTGCTGCTCATTTCTCTCTGTCTAACAACGAGCTCTCCCAATGTCAACTGTATGCAGTTAGCGTTTCCTTCTTGCGATTACAATATGTTGCTATGTCATATCTAAGGAATTAATGCACATTACGTTCGTCATCTGAGCTTTTGCCCCAATTACTACTCACTATTTCTATACTAGTATTAATGCTATGTTACAAGAATAATTAATGCTTGTGCTGAAAAACGATCAATTTCATTTTTAAAAAGCTATAACTTTTCCATCCTAAGTACATAAATTGTGACACAGCAGTTCTTTTCATATATTAGTGGGCTTATAGAAATGGTGTGAAGTTATTCAGCCATTCGGTGCTAGTGTATTAAAGACAAAACCATCGAGATTGCATTTGCTTTAGTTTTTACTCCTATCACCACCTCGTGGTTGAGGCCAGATACACATCAATAATAAAAAATCGAAATGAGGAAATATTCCTCTCTATGAACGCTCTCTAAAATCACTAGGGTTAATATCCCAGTTCTGATACTGTAGTACAGCATGAGTGGGCTGTTGCACTTCTGAGGTGCCGTCTTTCGGATGAGACGTTAAACCGAGGTCCCACCTGCCTTGATTGATGGTAGTTCAGGTGGATGTTAAAGATCCCATGGCACTTATCGAAAAGAGTAGGGAATTTCCTGGTGTCCTGGCCAAATTTTCCTCATTCACTAAAAATACCACCAACAGCTTAATCTGGTTCAAGGTCAGTTACAATCATCTGTGCCCCTTCCCCGGGTCGTGGCCTGAAAATAGGTGGATTTGTCTAGTGCACTTACCCGTCAACAAAAACTAAATAAATAAGAAATAAATAAAATGTTGACCTATTACACTACTGCATTTAGTTTGGTGTACAGATATTAGGTGTTCAAAAATTCTAAGTACGGGCTTCCCTCACAGTTTTGCCTACATATCTATATCTACATAGATATATTTTCACAACAGTATCTAGTTGCATAAAACACAAATGTATTTTTGCAATTGCAAAAATTCCAGGTTTTCTCTTTTGCCAGATGTTTGATGAATGCATTGTTCTGATCCGATCATGCATCTTGCTAGCAGAGCAAGAGCCACAACTATAAGAACTTTGTAATGCTTTATTCTCTTTCATGGACATTTTATTAATGAAGTGGCTATTTGTTAAAATATCTGCTAGATTTGCTGCTCTGCTATATGCAATAACTGGTTTCTCACCAATAAATGGTCTTGAATACAGTCTGTCTGCAAAATGTTCAGTTAGAACAAATAATCCCAGCTACAATGCCGAGATGCAATTATATTCCATTTCAAAGACTATTTCATTATCACTTTATCAGATTTTTCTCCTTTGATGTAAAAGCTAATTTCCATCAGTGCTCTCACTTTTCTATTAGCCCCCATTAAAAGTTGTAAATTATAGCCCCTATTTTGAAAGTGGGTCATTAGCTCCTGTGACTCTGTATGAAATTTTTCTAAATTAGTGCAGTTACATCGAACTATATGGGATATTTTCAATAGTTTTACATGGCTGAGCACTGCTAGACGAAGTAAAGTATTTCCAGCAGTAAGTTTCTGAAACCGTCGTGCTTCAACTGTACCCTGTAGTACTGATTAAACATAAATCCAAAAAGTTGATTCGATTTGGATGCTTATAAATGTGAATTCAGTCCCCAAGCATTGTCACTGAGCCAGCTTACAAACTGTAATGCTTCTACATGTGTACCATCCCATACTGCAGTTACAGTATCCAAATATCTGTACCACTGAAAGATTTTGTTCCAATGTAGGTTTTAACATTTAGGATAAATTCTTGCTCAATCCATGCTAAAACTAAATTTGCACTGGATGGCACCAACGCCATCCCCACTGCCGTACTACACACACTGACAAGAATACTTTTTATCAAAGGCAAAATAATTATGCTCGAGTACAAATTCAAGACCTAAGAGTAGAAACTCAGTATTTATAACATTTTCAAGATCCACTCGCAGTAATCCACTCACAGTAACACCTGCTCCACTGCATGCAACCCCAAATCATATTTTATCAAGGTACTGAATACAGACCCTCAACATCCATCACAAGCCACAAGAATGTATTTTTATTCCATGCTGTTAAACTTCCTCAGAATATCCACAATGTTTCTGACATGGGTTGGCAACTTGCTTGCTATATCTTTAAGAAAAAGTCCACAAATTTGGAAAGTTTTCAGTCACGCAACCTATGCCAGAGACAACTGGACATCCAGGGAGGTATGCTCAATATTTTTATACCTCTCTGAAGTACATTAAATGTAGGAGTTGTTAGATATTTTTCTTATCCAAATTAATCCACCCATTGTCATAAGCAGTATCCAACAAGTCATCTAATTGTCTATTAAAAATTGGAGTCGGATCACTAATCTGGTATAAAACACATCTTACTGCTCAGCTATTTTACCACCTCTGGCAACTGCATCTCCTTTTTAACAGCACCACATTACCCCCTTTATCAGAGTTCTTAATAATAACATCTGTACAGCTTTTTATTTCTTCCACCTCTAATTTTCTTCCTTTGTCATATCGAAAATATGGTTGTCATTTCTGTTTCTATTTATTTATTCAATTGATTCACCAGGAAAGGTACACTGAGCAAAAGATGCTCATCACCCGTCAACGGGGAAGGGTTACAAGGGGAGGATAACACGCAAGTTATCACCATAACAATTAATCAGATTTACAGTGGAAAATGTCACAATTGGTCACACAGGTTAACAGACAGCTAATATCAGATACAGAGGAAAATGTCACATAATGCCACACAGATTAAGAGTCAGCTAAAGGCGTGGACTAGAGGCATACAAACTTACAATAAATACATGCACACATTACTTGCATACATACATACGTAGAGAGACTTTGTTGGTGCAGATTGCAGATCTTATATTATATAAGCCAGCATCCAGGGGTAGGGAAAGCCGCTGGTCAGGCAATGGAATTTGGAGGGTGGGACAACCAACGTTAGCGAGTGCATGTACAGTTTACCGTGAGGTAGTTTGCCAGCGTGACTGATAGGGAATGGGTGGAGGAAGACTGGCGACTCTGAGTAGGAAGAGCATTCCAGATTTTACTGGAATCAGTGCGAGAAGGTGATCTGTCCAACAGAGGTCTTTCGTCTGGGGTTATTTAGTAGCTAGGACTAAAGACCGGAGGGCATGGGGGTGGAAGCCGGCAACAGTATGGTGGTGGGTAGGAGGGAGGGCACCAAGCCAGAATTTTGAGACAAATTTGGTGCAGTGCAGTTGTCGCGATTTTCGAGAGATGGAAGAGTGAGAGAGCAGTAGAGTCACAGTGGTGGGAAGGAGGCAAAATGGCAGAAGGCATTGAAAAGGGGTCTAGTTTAGATGAGGTGGATTTAGGTGCAGCACTGTAGACTACGTCACAGTAGTCTAAGGAGGGAGGATCATCTTCTGCACTAGTTCCACGCCCTAACCGGAAAGGGAGGCAACAGCGGTTCCTGTACAAGGCATCTACCTTGGGGCACTTTTTTAATGACTGCATCAATGTGGTTAGAGAAGGTAGGGCAGACGGTCGAGCCATACCCCAAGGTAGCGGAAGAGAAGGATGTCCTCCAGAGTTGTCCCATCCAGAGTGTGGAAGGAGGGAGGGAGTGGAGTTGGGATAGCCACTGACTCGTACTGAAGGTCATGGTGAAAGTTTTTTAGCGTGAGAGAGAGCTGGTGTGAACTGAACCAGTGTTGAAAATTACTGAAATCAGACTGAGATTGCGAGCTACTTCTTCCGTGAGGAGCCAGTGGTGAAAAGGACAGTATCGCCCACGCATATGTGTATAGATGTGGTTGTATCAGATTTGTGGCAGGTTGTTCAGGAAAATGGAGAACAGGATGGGGCCAAGTACTGACCCTTTGGGGACACCAGTAGTCACAAGGAGGGGGGAGGGTGGCATCTGCTATTTTTACTGATTGTGTTCTTCCTGAGAGGTAGGCATTGAACCAGTTAGTGGCTAGATAGTGAAGCCAGCATCCGAGAGGCTCGTTAACAGCAAGGGATGGGAGACTGTATCGAATGCTTTAGCAAGGTCGATAAATATTGCTGAGGAGATCTGCCCATTATCCATTCCAGAGAAGATGGTATCAGTGAGTCATAATAAGGAGGATGCAGTAGAGTGATCCTTTCTGGAACCCAGAATGAAACAGCATGAAAAAGTTAGAGTCAGAGAGAAAGGGAGGTAAGTTAGAGGCACCAGCTGTTCTTGTAGTTTAGCAAGGACTGGGAGGAGAGATAGGGCGGTAATTTGAAGTGGAGGGGATGACAATGGCATGTTTCCAGGCCTGTGGGACAGCAGTAGTGGTAAAGGAGAGGATTAGGAGATTGGTAAGAGGTGTCGCTATGGCTGGAGCAGAGAGGTGGAGGAGTCGGTGTCCAGCCCATTGGGGAATTACCTTTAGATGGGTTTAGCCAGTAGGGCCTCAAGGGCTTCAGTTTGTGTAATAGCTTAGAAGGAGCACGCCTTAGTGAGTTTGAGGCTCTCGTGGCAGGGCCAGGAGGAGCAGTGGAGGCAGGAGGAGAGAAGAGCTGAGGCGCAGGAGGTAAAATAGGCATGGAACTCAGCCACCACCCTGGGTCAGAGAAGAGTGAGTTGTTTACTTTAGGAGTGGTGAGGCATTTGCTTGTTGGAGGAGAAGAGGGAGCAATTGGGAAACCAGGGAGACAGATTTGCCTCTCGAGAGGTGACAGAAAGCAGTCGCTTATAAAAAGAATACCAGCTAAGGGTGGGAGGGTATTGGGGGCGGGAGGGAGCAGCTCTAACGCCGACCAGGGATCATCTATAGCTGCTGCTTGGACGGCATGTTTAAACAGTTCCTGCATTTCAGCTCAAACTGATTTCTCAAAAAGTACAGTTACGTAAGAATTACCGTAACAGCAGATCTTCGAGAACAGCTCTTGCAGCAGGTTACACCATTAGAACTGAAGCCGTAGGCGCCAGGAACCCACGGAAAATTCTAGCTAGCTATTTCTCAGCGGGACCGCCCTCGATGTCGGTCCCTTCCGACGCCAGGCGTGGTACAAAAGGGGCGGTCCCACCAGATTCCCCAGTTCTCCCGCCTGGAGACTTCCGGCCGCAGGCTGACATCGAAATGGGAGACTGAGGATTCGCCACAGAAGACAGAAAGATATAAATCCCTGCTCAGAAAGACTGAGCCATGCCTCCTCCAAGGAGGAAGGTGGTCAGGAAGGTATCTGCTGCAAGAGCTGTTCTCGAAGATCTACTGTTACGGTAAGTTCTTACGTGAACTGTGCTATCTTACTTGAGACACAGCTCTTGCAAGCAGGCTACTCATTGGACTGATTCCCAAGCAGTAACGCTGCCAGAAATTCTGGGAGGAGGAAAATAGAAAGTACATTCCAGTCCTGAACCTACGACAGGAGACCCTGTAGCACCGCAAGGTCGAAACCAGCCCTTCGCAAGAGGCGGCGTCCAGGCTATAATGGCCTGATAAAGGTATGCACAGAGCTCCAAGTGGCTGCACCAAATAGCAGAGGTGGAGACGCTTGAGTGCTGCAAAGGATGTGGCCACACCCTAGTAGAATGACCCAGGACAGAGCCCGGGGGGCTTTGTTTGATATCGTAACAGTATGAAATACACTGGACAAGCCAGCGAGACAGAGACTGTTTGGATACTGATTGGCCATCATTCTCTCAGAGAAGGAAACAAAAAGCTGTTCAGAACTACTAGAGGGTTTAGTTCTGTTGAGGTAATACCTCAGGCTGCGGTGAACATCCAGGGTGTGAGCAAAGCCTCCTCTATTTGAATAATCTCGGGAAGTAGACCGGAAGGTCAATGTCCTGGTTTAGAGAGTGAAGAGACCCACCTTAGGTAAAAACTTAGGATTAGCTCCTCAGGGATACTCTGTCCCGGTGGAAAACTAAATAAGGCTCTTTGCACATAAGACGTGAAGCTCAGAAATTCTTCTCGCTGAAGTAACAGCAACTAAAAATAATGTTTTCTTACAGAAAACGTAGCTCGCAATCCGCTGCAGGTTCAAAAGGAGGGAGCGTGAGCTGTTCCAGGACAAAGAGCAGATCCTATGGGGCACAGGGTCCCCTAATGGGAGGCCTAAGTGTAACACTCCCAAGAAATTCCCGAGAGGCATCCAATTGAGCTACTGTACGGTGACCCACGGGAGGTGATAGGCAGAAATGGCACACAGGTGCACCTTAATAGAGGAGTAGGCTAGGCCTGAATGAAAAGGAGAGGAGGTAATCCAAAACTACTCCCACAGGACAACCTAAAGGGAAAGATCAAGAGCTTCGTGACCATAAACAAAAACAGCGTCATTTCATGGCATACGTCGCGATGCATTGCCGGCCTTCTGGCTGCAGAAAGAACCTCTGCAACCTCCTGCGAGACCCCTGCGATTAAGATGGCCATGTCTCTAGGAGCCAAGCATGCAGGTTCAGAGAGCCGAGGGTCCGGATGGACTAATGAACCTTTCTCCTGAGACAGGAGGTGGGAGCTGAGCGGCAATGGGAGCGGGGTTCCGAGATAGTTGCACCAACAAAGGGAACCAGATCTGTCTGGGCCAGAACAGGGCCACCAGGATCATGAGTGCGTGCTCCCTGCGCAGTCTGAGAACTCTCTCTGGATCAACGGGAAGGGAGGGAAGGCATAAAGGAATCTGTTCGCCCAGGAGAGGGATAACGCGCCTCGCCAGAAAACACCAGGCCCTGGATCTAGCGAGCAAAAATTGGGCAGTTTTAGTGCGGATGGGGATGCAATGCAAGTCTAGTTCTGGAATTCCTCAACGAAGAAACAGATCCTCTGCTACCTCTTGAAGAAGTTCCCACTCGTGGACTCTGGCCTGGGATCGACTCAGGCCGCTGCAATTGTGTGTGTCCACCCCGGAACATGCAAAGTTATCAGATTTGTGCCATGTCCGGATTACCCAATCCCACACCCTCATGGCCCTCCTGCAAAGGGGTAAGAGTGTGCCTCCTTGTTTGTTGAGGTAATACATCACCCCGTGTTGTCTGTCTGCAGCAGGAGAGTACGTGGGGATTACTGACTGAAAGGCCTGCAGGGCATAGAGAACCGCCCTCATCTCTAGGACATTGATATGGAGATGAGCTTCCAGGGTCCACGTACCTGGGACTTTACCCGTCAGGTGTGCCCCCACCCAAGACCTAGGGGTCTGTGGGTGAGGGTTACCTCGGGACGAGCGCTACAAACGGATGCCCTTGGAGAGCGACCCGGGACTAGCCACCACTGCCAGTCTCGGATGACTGAGTTCGTGATCCTGACCGGATGCTGCAAGTGGTCTTGCCTTTGGTCCCATTGTACCTTGAGCATCCACTGGGTTACCCGCATGTGGAGCCTTCGAAAGGGACAGTAGGAATGGCCGCAGCCATGTGTCCAAGCAAGCGAAGGGACCGACCTGGCAGGTACGATCTTGTTCGATGACAAATCCCTTATGAGGGATCTGATGCGCTCCGCTTCGTCGTCTGGAAGAAAAGCTCTTCCCTGAACAGTGTCCAGGATCGCTTCATAAACTGCAGTTTCTGCGACGGTACCAGGAGAGACTTCTACGTAATTTATGAGAATGCCCAGAGATTGGAACAAGTCCTGGGTGCTCTGAACTGCGAGTAACGACGCCTCTCTGGAGGCAGCCATGAGAAGCCAGTCGTCGAGTGCAGGGAACACATAGTGGCCCTGTCTCCTCAGAGATGCTGCCACGACTGCCATGCACTTGGTAAAGACCCTTGGTGCGATGACAGTCCGAACGGGAAGAGCTCGGAACTGAAAGTGGTGGTCGAGAAACCTCAAGCGCAGGAACCTCTGGTGCGCTGTGAGCTATGGAGGTGCAGGTATGCATCCTGTATGTCTAGAGACCAAAAGGGCGCTTGTTTCAGCATGGAATAAGGCCCGGAAGAGTCACCATGCGGAATCTTTGTAGGCGATCGACACATTGAGGTCGCTGAGGTCCAGAATCGGACGGAGGTCCCTGATTTCTTGGGAACCAGAAAGAAGTGGAATAATATCCTCGCCCTCTGGTTCTCTGGGACGATTTATCGCTGATTTTCTTAGGAGCGTAGTACTTTTGCCAGATCAAATTTTGTGCTGACCCGGATACCGAGAGCAAAGGAGGCCTCGAGGGTGGCTTTTCTGCTAATTCTATAAAGTGGCCTAGACTGACCAACTGCAGAACCCACCTGTCGGTGGTAATGGCCTGCCATCCCGCAGAAGTTCGTCATGCGACTCCCGACCATGATTTCCCATTGATCCTGAGGGCAGGGCCGGAAAGGAGTCAGGCTGTGGCGGCAGATGGGCCCGCTGGCTGGGTCGGCCTAGGGGAACGCTGACTGGCGAAGCGGGCTGTTTTCCCTGGTTCTACGGAAACCGAGCCCTCTGATGTGTAGCGGAGCGGGGCTGCTGCCTCTGTGTCCGCCACTAAACGGCTTTGGTTCCTACGAAAGGAACCAAGCTTGGGTCGGTACATGGCTTGAACCGACCTTACCGCCTTTCCCAGCCTCTGAAGTTTGGTATAATCTTCGGAAGGATTACCAAATAAAACTTCTCCTCGAACGGAGCATCCATAATGTTTTCTGGACATCCGGGAAAGCCGAGACACGTAACCAGGAGTGTCTCCGGAGGCATACGCCAGAAGCTGCTGTCGGGCCGATGAGTCCGCTGGAGTTGCACGCTGCTCAAGCACTTGGGTCCCCATGCCTGAACCCGTCACGGAGGAGCTGGAGCATCTCCTTCTTCTGCTCACCTTCGCAGCTTTTCAGCCGCGCCAGACCCTGTTCCCACAAAGCGCTCTGGAATTGAAACCATGTGGCCAGGCAGTTCAAGGATCTGACGGGCGCAGGTAGCGGAAGAGTATCGTAGTCTGCCCAGTAAAGGCCCAACTGTCTGGACTCTGGGTCCGTGGCAGGGTGCTCAAATGTTGCGGCCTCTGTGACCGGGTCATGTGAGGCTGTGATGACCAGAGAGTTGGCCTGAGGCTGCTGTGTCAGGTACTGGTCGCCCTTAGGAGCCTTGTACAGACGATCAGCTTTCTTCGCACCGCCGAGCTAATGTGGACGCTTCCACGCTGCCTTGGTGACGCCCACTAAAGTGTCCACCAAGGGTGGTACCACCACAGGCTTGGGGTCCTTCTGTCAAGATATTTGGCAAGGCGAACCTTTCGGGGTCTAGTTCTCTGCATCCCATCCCATGTTCTCCTGGATATGTCGACAATATCCATGAACGAGGGGTCATCCGGAGGAGATCTCGTGTCTCACGGGTCCGGAGAAGGGATGGAGAGAGGAGATGGGATCTAGAGGAAGAGTAGACTGATCCCGTGTCCTCCGCCGACGGCGATCGCCGGTGTCTCCTGGATCTCTTGGGGCTGGGTGATCCAGAAGAGGATTTCACGGAGGTCTCTGTTTTTCTGATCTTCCCTGGGAGAGATCCAGACTCGGGGTAGCGCCTGCCGACCTCAAGGCGGGCCGGCACTCGGAGGAGGGGGAGGAGGAGGAATGGTGGGGGCTATGTCCCTTTAATGGTGTCCCACCAGTAAGTGAAGAGATCCTTCACTTCCGCCATAGAAAGTCCCGATGACGCCCAGGCGCCCGTAGGCGGTCGCCGGGTCCCGTCGGCCCACAGGGGACACGGGTAAGGGCGAGGGCCCTGGGAGTTTCGGGCGAGGTCCGGGTCGCCTTCGCCTGGTCCTCAGGCTGGCGCAGTCCTCCTCAGTCAATGTCTCCTGACCGACGCCGGTCGGAGGCGTGGGAGCCCCTCTTCAGGTGGAACGGACGCCGTCCCCAACCGTGTCCACTGGGATGGTTTGGCCGATGACGACCGTCCGCCGACGAACACGGCTCCAGGGAGGAATGACGACGGCCGACGATGGTCGGGCCGGCGTCGGTCCACAGGTCTCTTCAACGGTGTGAGCTCCAAAGTTTTGCAGGAGGCACAGAAGACGCATCGGACGGCGGAAGCCAAAGGGCGGAACCCGACTTATGATGATGGTGGTGGCGCCCCCGACTTCGCCAAGGCCTTGGAAGAGGAGGACGACCACTGCCTGGCGGACTTGGCCTGAGAAGAAGAAGGCTTTCTACCGCAGCCGGGGAGGCTGAGAGCTGGCCCTGAAGGAGAGCGTCGGACCGAGAACCGGAGCTGCGGACTCGCCCTGGACGGGACCTGAAGGGCCTTCTCCTTCTTTTCTCCGCGTGTTGTGGGATTTGGACCAAGATTCCCCTTTGAGGACATGGTCTTCAGTTTTCCTCCAACAAAAAAGCCTGGAGGGCCTTCTGATGTCGGATCCTTGTTCGCTGTTAAAGCCCTGGCAAAATGAACAGGCCCGGTATCGTGGTCTGGGCCCAGGCACCAACACAGGCCGTGTGGGGTCCTTGAAGGGGATCTGTTTCCGCAAGCACACTTGGAGGGATGACCGAGGTCGGAGAGGACATCAGCAACAATCTTGCTTGAAGAAAAAGAATTTCCCGAGGAAAGCTCTGAACCACGCTGGCCGCGCTGGCCAGACTGGAACCAAGGGTCTAGACATGCAAGTCGACGCAGGAAAGAATCAGGGAATCTGGCGGACCGCCTCTTTTGTACCACGCCTGACGCCGGAGGCGGACCGACGTCGTTATGTCCCCGCTGAAGATAGCTAGCTAGAATTTTTCCATGGGGTCCTGACACCTACCGCTTCAGTTCTATTGGTGTAACTGCTGCAAGAGCTGTGTCTCAAGTAAGATCTACCACAGCTTGACTCTTTTAATATCTCCTCAAATGCAGACTGCAGTTTAAAAGCTTTTTTTCTCTGTGCAGTGTTAACAGTTAATTTGATATAATTCTCATTCTGCAACATTGGATGAGGGCTGGTCGGCAAAAGGAAGATAAATAAAGTATAAAAAGAAATTGCCTGGTCCATTAATAAGTCAGCTATATCTTATTCATTTCATTCTCTAAGTTGCAATATCGCAAGGCATCCCCTACAGAGAGCCTTGCTGGGGGCAGGCACAATACAGCTTCAGCTTTATGCTCTCCCTGAAGGCAAACCTGTCCTCTTGAGGAGTGCCCCACTGGGAGAACAGACTGCAAACTACCCCTGGGAGGAGAGACCACTGGTGAGATACCTCGCCCACCTGGCTGTGAGCATCAGCCAACTGACTGGAGGCCCTGCCACATGGATGGCTAGGAGACGACCTCTAGGCTGTGCAATAGGGTCCAAGTACGCCAAACTTCCTTGCACAATGGCAGGGAATGCATCCCACCCTGCTTGCTGAGGTAGTACATGGTTGTGGTGTTGTCCGTCCTGTATCTGGAACCACTTGTCCCCGAACAAACAGAGCGAACGCAGTCAACGCCAGCCTAACTGCTCGGAGCTCCAGCAGGTTGATGTGGCATAGGTACTCCTCGGAGGTCCAGAGCCCATGGACTCTGTGTTCCCCAGATGGGCACCCAGCCCATAATGGAGGTGTCAGTCATCAGAGACTGTCAACTGAGGCGGATAAATGGATCCCTTCCTGCAGATGTTCCGGGATGGTCCACCACTGGAGAGCATCCCACATCCTCTGGGTCACCATCAGCAGCTGGTCATAGTGACCTTTGTGTTGAGACCACTACAGGCCAGCTCCCACTGTAGGGAGCGCTATGCCACCGGGTCCAACTGACCATGGTGGTGCAGGCCGCCATGTAACCCAGCAGGTGCAGAAAGTACTGAGCAGGGCACAAGTGCACAACCAGAAATGACTGGGCATAGGAGGAGAGAACCTCTGCCCTGTCCGCTGGGAGCCTGGTTTGGCTCTGGCTCGGCAACAGTCAACTCTGCCCCGATGAAACTGATCACCCTCGTGGCGGCATGAGTTCTGACTTGTCCTCGTTAAAGGAGGCTCAGGTTGATGCAGGTCTGAAGGGTCAGATCCCTGACCACTCCACCTCCTGCCCGGAGGGAACTGCAATCAACCAGTCGTCCAGGTAGGGGTACACCTGGACCCTGAGGCCTTAGGTGGCTACCACCACTGCTATGCATTTGGTGAAGACCCTGGGGGCCGAGAAGAGGCCAAATGGCATGGTCTGAACTCGATAGGGCCTCACTCAGCCCAGAAGCAGAGGAACCTTTGGTAGGACAAACGGATCAGGACGAAAAAATGCTTACGTGAAGATCCAGAGAGCAGAACCCATGTCCTGCTCCAGAGATGGTAAGATCTGGAACAGAGTCACCATCCAGAAGGTGTGGGACCAGAGGAAATTGTTCAGATCATGCAGATGTAGAATGGGGCACCAGCCCCCATCCATTTTGGCACCAAGAAGTACCTGGAGACAAACCCTGGGTATGCAGGAGGATCTGCTACTCTGACCATCACCTCCTCATGGAGGAGTTGAGCCATGTCGACTCAGAGCCGACCGAGTGTCTGTGGATACCAAGCTCTCCTGCGGGGCACAGGCATGGCTTGAAGGGTACTGCTCAATTCCAGAGGCAGATTCCTGACTGACCACTTCCAGAACCCACCTGTCCGTGATAACAACAAACCGGGCAGAAAGGAAGTGGCAGAGCTGGACCTCACAGGAGGACCCAGGGAGATGTGACTGGTGTGGGGGTGGCAACCACCAGCCCGCGTCACTATGCAAGCTTGGCAGAGGAGGAGTAGGACCAGCAGAGGAACCGCGACCTGTGCCTTTGGCCTTTCGGGCACCAAAGCCACTGACTTGGCACGTGGCGCCAAACACTGAGCTCTGCCCAGACTGATACTGGGCTGGTTTGGCCACAGGGTGGAAGGCTCAAAAGGCCTGTGCTTCTATGTTTGGAGCCCTTAGAGTCCTTCTAGTCAGACTGGACAGAGTCCAAGGTGACAACTGGACTTTTCTAAGTGCTGGAGAGGACTCAGTCGACTCGGGCCTGAACAAGTCAGTGCCCAGAAAGAGTACATCTGCCAATTTATGCTGAATATCTGCTGTGAAGGTCGAGATCCTCAGCCAAGCCCCACGGCACATGGTGACTGCTGCACTACTAAGCGAGCACAAGAATCCCCAATATCCAGAGCTGTCCAGAGCTGCTGCTTGGCTACAGCTCAATCCTGACCCCGACCATTTTGACTGTGTGCTGGGGGTCTGCAGGGAGATGACGGGCACCTCATCCAGGGAGCCCAAGAGCGCATGGGAGAAATGTGCCATAATGACGGCCGAGCTCCTTGGCAGAGACTAAACAAGGGAGTATAAACCTTCTTTGCCGAGTAGTCTAATTCTTGGATTTCTTGTCTGGAGGTTTATCAATGTCCTTATGACCAGAGTGCCAAAACACGGAATTGGTCACTATCCCTTGGCCGAGGGGTGTTCTGAGGCTGATGGCACGGGCAGCAAGCGGGTGCTGCCAAAGCTCCAGGGCCGGACCGACAATAGCCTTGGCCACTGGGAAGGCCTCTCTGTCAGTGAATCCCTTATCCAAAATATTGGCAAGGGGTAACAGGCCCACTTCTGAACGGGGCTCTATTGGCATCCCCATAGACTCGAGATGAGATGGAGGATGCCCATAAAGATGCATACCACACTCCTGTGTGATACAAAAGTAAATATTTGTTGGCTATTGGGTTGTGCATTTGAGAAAGAGTAATGTGCCTGCGGGACAGCCCAGGTTCCAGTCATCTCAGTGTGCAGCTGGTCAGTGCAACCGGAACAGTATTCGGCAGCCTGGGTTCAAGTCCCAGCTGAGGCACTCACTTTTCTCACCCACGCTTGTATGTGTTCCATAAATATGCACATCGACTCCTGTGTGATTGTCCAAGGATGAAGGTCCCTCCTCCATCGAAAGATCCCCACTGACTCCGTGATCGATAGGAGTGGCTCGAGGAGTCACTGTCAGACATCAGAAGAGTCCCTGTACAGCGGTTGACAGCCGCAGTCACCTCTGACCCACCGCAGATGGTTGCGTGAGAGTGACAGACACTAATGGGGAAGCCCCTTAGCCAACCGAGACTCCTTAGATGGGGTCCCAGATGGTGACTGTCGAGGTGGCGGCTCCCACCATGATCGGTGGAGAGGCGAAGCTTAGACCAAGCCAGAATGGTCTTCACCGCCCGCGAGAGGCTTAAGGTGTCGATAGGCTCCAAAAACTCTGGAAGTGCAGGTAACGCCGAGAGGGCTACAGCCAGGTGATTGCCAGAGTGGGTGTCGGCTTCTGATCGCCAGAACCAACTGTTGCCACATAAGGTCCTTGTAGCACCAACGCAACTTGCGCTGAAGCCTCCCTGGCCGAGGACAAGGAATATGAATAGTGGTGGTCTGCTTCTTGTGAGGCAGAGAATGGCACCAGTGAGATCTGTGTGACCTACCAGAGGAAGATGAATGAGACTGGGACCGAGGCTGTCGGTGGACCAACAGGGTCACGAAACAGCCAGGAGTGCCGTGGTCCTCCTGGTCTTCTGAGATTTTAGGTTCCAGCCCAATGGGCTGGATCAGCTTGTCAGTCGGTCAGACCGAGTCCTAAATAGAGAACTGTCGGCCTCATCTAGAGATAGCGGTCGACTGACCAAGAAAAATCTCGGCGGATCACTGACCCGTATCTCGGCAGGCTGGTCTGACAGGGCACCAAGAAGCCAGCAGCTAAGGCCAAGTTTCGAGACCAAGACCGCCTCGGTCCCAAGAACGGACGGGAAGTCTTCTCCTTGTTTTTTATTTTTATTTATTGATACTTTCGGATTAAACCTTGAGAAAAAGTCATTACATAGGTTCCACATCAGAGGAAAACAAGGACAAAACAGAAAACACACTAAGCTATACAGTTAATGTGTAAGACTGGATAACAGTAAAAACAGGGCAATGTACAACTAGTTACAGGGCAATTACACTTGGTTACATTTGAAGAGGTACATCAGCCAAGGAAATTCGGCTGCCTGTGGAGGTGTGGGTACAAAGCAGTGCTGGTTGTTGGGGAGGAAGACATAAGTAGATGGCAGGTATCTAGAGAGGAGTGGATTGTAAGGAGAAGGGTGAGTAGGGAGGGGGAGGCAAAGAGCATAGACAAAATACAGGATGGGAGGGACTGGAGAGGGAAGGAAGAAGGATGGAGGGAGAGGAAATAGATGGAGGATCACAAGGCAGGACTCCACGGTGAGAGAGCTGGAGGCACTAAAGGAAACAGTCACAACTGGCACTGGCAACCAGGTGTTCCTTGAGCCACATTTAAAGGGCCTAACGCTGGTATAGATGGAAATGCTGGGAGGAAGACTTTTGTCAGTTTAGGCACCCAGGCGAAAAGGCTCTTTATCCCAGAGAGGTGAGAAATCTAGGGGTCGTGAAGACCATGTGCTCAGATCATCTGGTGGACAAGTGCTTTCGTGATGAGGTGGGAGCTTTGAACGCCTGAGGGCAGCAAGCCCAGTCATATCTTTTTAGCCAGTAAACAGGTCTGGAACTTGGATTGGCCCTCAAACTGGCCGGGCAAAGAGATCACAGGTGTGACAAGTTGCTTGGAACCTGTGGCAAGTTGGCAGGCTTTGATTAAGGTGACTATAATGCATGGAGGGCTGTATCTGTGGCTGCCCCATAGAACATGAGGCCATACTCAACTAGAGAGATAACAGAGCTACAAATGGCAAGGTTGAGAGCCCTCGGAAGACTATGTTTATGTCTCTGTAACAGTCCAATGCATGTATTGAGGGCCTTTACAATATTATCAGTATAGTAGGCAAATATCATTGAACTGTCAGCTATAACTCCTAGGTATTTAAATTGTTGGACCAGATCTAGGGAGTGCCAGCTATATTCGTTATGGTGAGGGGTGCCACTGGTGCTTGTTCTGGGGACTGAGAACACCACAGCCTAAGTTTTTTTATAATTCATGACAAGCTTATGGTCTCTGAACCATTTTGACACTGCAGGAAGCTACCCTGAAGTGTGCAGTTCCAGGGCAAATGGATCAGTGCCATTAGCATAAAGGACGCATCATCTGCGATAGCAGAATGTTGCTGTGACAGGTAAGTGGGAGTTGGTTTAAAAATATGCTGAACATTAGGGGCCCAGGATGGAACCCTGTGGGACGCCAGAGTGAACTGGTCTACTGCCTGATGGATATTATTGATCCTGACTTGTTGAAATCGGTTCATGAGGTAGCTCTTGAAACATCTGACTGTGTCCTGAAAGGCCAATAGCAGTAAGTTGTGCAATTAAAAGGTCATGATTAACCATGTCAAACGCTTTCAACAGGTCAATAAATGTTGCACCAACCATCTCGCCATGATCCATGGAGGCGTGAATAAAGCCTGTAAACTCAATGAGAGCAGTCATGTGTGTTGTTGCAGGCACTGCATGTTGTACTTTTCAAGGTATTCAACTAGCTGATCTGCAACAACCCTTTCCAGTGCCTTTGATAGGGGCAGGAGGATCGAGATGGGCCTATAGTTACTAAGGGAGGAGCGGTCTCCACTTTTGAGGAAACCGAGACAGTCTAAGTGAGGCATTAATAATGTGGGTTAAGGGCTGCACTATGTCATCCAGGGTGAGGGCTATACATTTAAGGTCAAGGGAGTCACCACTGTGTTGTGACTTCCCAGGAATTTTGCAGGTATTTTCTGGCTTCGCTTAGGGTAATAGATCTGAACAGGAATGGAGGATGAGAGGGAGGCTGGACAGTAATGCCAGTATTGATGGTAGAGGTGCATGAGAGGAGATCCGGGGTAGCACACCAGAAAGATCAGAGAATGCATTATTAAATGCATCTGCGATTATGGACGGGCCAGTTGAGGGTAGGCTGTCAATACTGAGCATCATGGGGGAAGCTTTACTATCCTTACCAGTGACCTCCTTTAGGTTGGCCCAGAATTCCTACCATTGCACCAGGAGCGGAGAGTGCCTCCTTGCAGTACTTGTTTTTGCAGCCCGTATTTTCTTTGTGCAGTCATTGTGAGTTTTTTTGTAGCTGAGAATGTTGGCCTGCTTGTTGAATGCATGGCTGTAGCCCACAGTTGGTCTCTTACCTGCAGTCTTATAAGAAGGTCAGATGAGAACCAAGGGTTATGCATCCTTTTATTTTCCTGTTTTATTGGGACATGCTTTATCACATGTCATGCTGAATATGTGGATAAAGGACTGTAGTGCAACATCAACAGTGAGGGATGAATAGACTGTTGACCAGTCCTGAAGATGCAGCTCGGCTCTAAGTTGCTCCAGATGCTCATGCTTGAGAACCTCTATTAGTAACAGTTCTGATTGGTGGTTTAGGGAGATGCAGGACCAGCGAAATAGGATGGTGAATGGTCACTGTAAGCATCTGGGAGCAGTGATATGGGAGATGTGCTCCGGTGATTTGACAAGACCCAGTCCAGTAACGCATCAGAACCGGTCCTGTAGTTTACCCTGGTGGGGAGCTGACGAGCTGAGTGAGGTGCACCTAGAAACCGCATCCCTATATGGTGTTGCTGCAGGGAGAGCCAATTGGCGTTAAAATCCCTAGCAGTATGGTTTCCGTGGTGAGATTCAGGGTGCTTTATTTATTTTATTTGTGCCTAGGATTACAAAGTACCTTTGAGCCAAGGCTCTTTCCAAAGGTTCCACATCATGCTGGTTACAGGGTAACACACTAAAATGTAAA
Source organism: Neoceratodus forsteri (assembly GCA_016271365.2). Lineage (NCBI taxonomy): Eukaryota > Metazoa > Chordata > Ceratodontiformes > Ceratodontidae > Neoceratodus > Neoceratodus forsteri. Next base: position 95,760,748 of record CM057451.1, read on the forward strand.
ACAGTTACAGGTACATGGTTTTAGACAGTAACTGCTTGACAAAAATCAGACTGGCGATGAGTAACTCAAGAAACAACAGGAGGAAGAGGGCAAGAGGAGAGGCTGAGGGCAGGAAGGCACAGGCGAGAGGATCAGAGTGAGGCAGCCGAGGGGCCTGTCAGACAGACACGGAGCAAGTGCATTGAAGTTGCATTGGACAGGTAAGTAAGAAGAGAGGGCAGAAACTGACACCTATAAAATCAGAAGCAGCATAGGGTATGAATGTTATGGGTAAAGCACAGGTGGAGGTGCCAGTTATGGAGTGGCGAGTTTTTTTTTGCACACTCCAAACGTTGCTGGGGATGAGGTGTCACTAGAGAGCTCATTCAGCCAACTCGGAGCCCTATATGCAAACGACTTTTGGCCTTGGGACGTGGCGGTAGGGGATTTAGGCGATTTTGGGGCTTAGAGCCCTGAAAAGTTGCAGTTGGTGATTTTGGGTTTGAGAAGGGTGCGGACTCCTGGGGTGCTCTTCCTATCATGATTTTCTTAGCAGTGATGCAGGTTTGGTATTTGATTCGGGTTATTCAGTTGCAGCCAGTCTGTTTTGGAGTAGAGGTCACGAGGTGGGTGAGACGGTGAGAACCAGTAACTAGTCGGCAGTGAGGGAAGTCAAACACGCCTAGAGATGAGGTTGTGGCAGATCCATAGATAATGAGACTATAGTCAATGATGCTGATGATGGAGCTCTGGACAGCTATGGACAGAGCTTCTGGGGTTAGATGTTTCCTATGTTGGAATAGTAGGCCCATCCTGGTATTGGCTACTTTTGCCACGCTACTGATGTGTGGACATAGAGAGATTACAGTAGAGAGGTGAGGCCGAGGTATTTGAAGGTATGAACTTGTTTGAGGGCAATTTTTGCTTGGTTTTAATGGAGAGCTGATATTGTTTGTATTTGTTTGGGAACTGCAGAAGATCATGGTCTTTGTTTTTTTTCTGGTTCAGGATAAATACAGGTTACTCACCTGTAACAGGAGTTCTAGGAATGGTATATGTTGTTCATCCACACTCATTGGCAGTATCCTGCCGCTTTAAATCTTGCCGGAAGGTCTCAAGTTGCCCTCCCACCCACCTCGTGTAGTAACCTCGCCCGCCCATGACGCCAGATCTGCCCGCTGAAGCTCAGGTTGTGCGTCAAGCCGGAGAATAGAATGTGTGGATGAACAACATATACCATTCCTAGAACTCCTGTTACAGGTGAGTAACCTGTTTTAGGGACATGGATATGTTGTTCATCCACACTCATTGCAGACTCTCTAGCAGTTCTCCGGGAGGAGGAGGCAAGACGCACACCCCATATACTTACTTGGGAAAGAGAGAGACTGGAGAATCCGAGGCCTAAAACCAGCATCCCGGTGACCAAGGTCGGCGTGGTAGTGGGTAATGAAGGTGTTTGCTGACTTCCAGGTAGCAGCCCTGCAGATTTCCTGGATAGGGACGTCCCCTGGAAGCAGCCACCATCAGCAGTATGGCGGTAGAATGAGCTCTTATCCTCTGGGAGGCTCCATGCCCGCCAACTTATAGCAGAGATCTATGCAGGAGGTTACCCACCTGCTTATCGTCCGCTTTGGCTGCAGGTCTGCCAGATGCGGCTTCAGCGTAGGTGACAAACAGCTGGCTAACCTCTCCCCGATTCCAGCCGCGGCGCCTTGTAATAAGCGAGCGCCTTCTAGGATCCAGAGTATGGAGCCTATTCGCCTCCGAGGTGTGATTGGGGTAGAACACCGGCAGAGTCAACACTGGTTAAGGTGAAACCGTCCACCACCTTCGGAAGGAATTTCGGGTGGGGGAGCAGGACAACCTTGTCCCTGTGGAAGACCAGGTAAGGAGACTCTCATGGAAAGCGCCTGGAGCCTCCCATCCTTCTGGCTGACGGATAGCCACCAAGAAGGCGGTCTTCACGACAGGTGAGAGAGAGCACACCTGTGCATGGGATTCCGAATGAAGCGCCATGGGCTTTGCCAGTACCAGCAGTAGATCCCAATGGAGGTGGGGGCTCCCTGACTGAGGAAATGTGATCAAGGCCTTGAAAAGCGCCAGACCACCTTCCTCTCAGACCACTGACTGCTTCCCGGCCACGCCTGCAAGACAGAGATGGCTGCCAGGTGCACCCTTAGGGTCACGTCCACCAAGCCCTTGACTAGAAAGGGACCATAAATAGTCCAAGATGCTTGCCAAGGAACAGGAGGAAGGGTCCAAGTCTCTGTTCTGACACCAAATGGAAAACCTTTCCATTTGAAGGCATAGCATTTTCTGGTCGACTCCACGGGACGCCTCAACTACATTTGAGGACCTCGCCGGAAAGACCCAAAGCCTGGAACTCTCAGCCAGGAACCAGGCTGGCCAGGTGCAGGGATTGAAGGTCCGGATGGAACACCTTCCTGATTGATTGAGAGCAGGTCCGGCGAGCTGGAAGCCGCCGGAGTCCTGGAGCTGGAGACTGAGGAGATCTGGTACCAGAACTGGCGAGGCCAGTCTGGCTATCAGAATCACCCCGCGCCTTGTCCCTCCTCGCCTTGAGAAGCACCTTGTGGATCAAGGGAAATGGGGAAAGGCGAAAAGAGGCCCGGGGTCCATTGCCTCGAGAAGGCATCCCCTGCAGCGAGCCCTGCTGAGGGGGCGGGTATGGAACAGACTCAGCTCAGCGCCTCCGTGGAGGCAAACAGGTCCACCTGAGGTGTGCCCCAAAGGGAGAACAGATGCTGTACTACCTCCGGCAGGAGAGACCACTGTGGGATGCAGCCCCATCCGGCTCAGGGCATCGGGCAGGTGTTGGAGGCTCCTGCCACGTGAATGGCTAGGAGATCCGCCTCCAGGCTGCGACGAGTGACCAAAATGCGGAGAGCCTCGCATAGAAGCACGGAGCGCGGCCCCGCCCCCTGGCGGTTTAGATAGTACATGGTCGTGGTATTGTCCGCCTGGACTCGGACCACTTGACCCGGAGGAACGGAGCAAAGGCGGTGAGAGCTAGGGCGGACCGCCGAGCTCCAGCAGGTTGATGTGGCATCGGGACTCCCGCGGGACCAGAGGCCATGAGCCCGGTGCTCCCCAGATGGGCACCCCAACCCATCAGAGAGGCATCGGTCGACAGAGAGACCGCTGCCGGGACGAACGGGATGCCCTCCTGCAATTGATCTGAACGGTCCACCACTGAGAGCATTCCACATCCCTGTGTCACCGGCATAAGCTGGTCCAAGGGATCGCAGCGCCAGGACCACTGGCTGGCCAGTCTCACTGAAGGGGACGCATGTTCCAGCGGGCCCAACGGACCACGCCTGGTACAGGCCGCCATGAGACCCAGGAGGCGCAGGAAGTCCCGGCAGGCGCAATTGCCCAACCAGAAATGATCGGGCAAGGAGGAAAGAACCTCGGCCCTGTCCGTGAGCCGCAGCCTGGCTCGAGAGAGTCGAGCTGCCCGATGAATAAAATCACCTGCTTCGCTCGAAGTTCGACTCTTGGCCTCGTGACAAGGAGGCCCCAGTTGAGAGCAGACCTGGAGGGCCAGATCTCCTGGACCACTCCGCCTCCTTCCTGGAGGGAGCTGCTATCAGCCAGTCGCCCAGGTAAGGGTACCCCGACCCCGGGCGCCGAGAGGAATGCTGTCACCACTGCCATGCATTTGGTGAAGACCCTGGGAGCTGGAGACAAGCCAAGGGCATGGCTTGAACCGAAGAGATCCTTCCGCTGGAAGCGAAGGAATCTCTGGTGAGACGGACGGATAGGGACGTGAAAACGCGCCCGGTAAGTCCAGAGAGAGCAGAACCACACGCTGGCTCCAAGGGGATGGTATTATCTGGAGCCAGAGTGACCATCCTGAAGGTTCCGAGACCTTAGAACTTGTTTAGGTCGGTAGGTCGAGAATGGGGCGCCAGCCCCCCGTCTGCTTCTCGCGGAACCAGGAAGTACCTGGACACAAACCCTGGGTCTGAAGGAGGGTCCACCACCTCTTACCACTCCTTCTGGAGGAGGAGAGTGATGTCGGCTCGACGAGCCGCCAGTGAGGCTGGGATCTGGAGTCTCCCGGCGGCATGGCCCAAAGGGGTGGTGCCTGCTCGAATTCCAGAGGCAGGCCTCCTCCCACCACCTCCAAGACCCACCTGTCCGTGGTAACAGCGGACCAGGCGAACGGAAGGCTGGAGCCGCCTCTAATGGGGACCTAGGGGTAAGGGACGGGATGGGGCGACACCCCGCCCGCCACTGGGCAGGCTTGAGGAGGGACCGGCCGAGGACCTCCTGGGCCCTTCCTCCTGCCTCCTGTTAGAGGAAGCCATGCTTGGTTTGGGATGCCAAGGCCGAGCCTGCTGGCCCTGCGATGCTGGGTCAAGGCCAAAGTAGAAGGACCAAAGGGCTTTAGGCTGTGGTTTAAGTGGCCTTGTCCTTCTGAGCCGGAAGAGACCGAGTCCAAGGTGGCATTGGACTCCGATCCTCTGCAGGTGACCTTCCACCCCAGGGTCAAGAGGTCAGTCCCTCAAAAAGGGAACATCCGCCAACTTGTGCTGGGTATCCGAAGCAAAGGTGGATATCCCCAGCCAAGCCCGCCACGATAGCCACTGCGGCCGCCCACCGATCTGGCACATGAGTCCCCACATCCAAAAGCAGTCTGAGCTGCTGTTTGGCCACTGCCCTGCTCTGGTCCCGCACCTGCTTAACCGTAGTCTGCAGATCGGCGGGAAGATGAGGGATGACCTCATCCAGGGAGCCCAACAGGGCATGAGAAAATAAAGCCATGAGGACGGCCTAACCGTTTTGACGAAGGTCAGAGAGGACGCAGCGAGACTTTTCGCCCACATAGTCCACCCTTGGACCCTTGTCAGGAGGTTTGTCCACATCTCTGCCACGGCGCGCCGGAAAACGCTGTCGGTAACCAACCCTCAGCAGAGGGGGTTCAAAACCGGACAAGGAACCGGTAGACCAGATACTTCCTGGCCATCCTGGCCGTAAAGCGCAGGGTGGGAAGCAGGGCGCTGCCAAAGTTCCAGTGCTGGACCCACTATGGCCTCGGCCACTCGAAAGGCCTCCGCTGGAATCCCCCCGTCCAGAATCTCCGTGAGGGGATACTGGCCTGCTTGGAACGGGTTCGAGCTCCATCCCGTAGACTCCAGATGAGTCAAGCAGTCCTAGGAAGCGACGACGGCTATCGCCCATTGGTTGACTCCTCCTGAAGACTCCAAGTCCAGTCGCTGGAGAAGAAGGAGGAATCATCTCGACTCGGAAGAGTCCTCAAGAGCTGCCTCTGGCCTGAGCCACATCCTTCACCCGCCGAGGTCGGTCGGGAGTGAGGGTAACTGACAGCCGATGGGTGGAACCCTTAGCCGACCGAGAATCCTGGTCGGAGCCCCAATTGGTGGCTGTGAGGCGGAGGTTCCACCGCAATCGTGGAGCAGCTGGTTTTGTCAACAACCGCCTGGGTATAGGCCTCGGGCAAGTCGAGGGGTTGTGTCGGCCGCTCCGTGACAGCCATTAATGGCCGGGAAGCGCCGGAGTCGGCTTATTCCGCCAGAGGAGCGTAACATAAGGTCCTCGTACCGCCGACGTATTTACGCCGGGCCCCTCATCCGAGGAGGAGGACGAGGACGGGCGACGCCGCCATCATGGGTGCGTTGCACCGAGACCGCCTATGACGGTGGGAACGGCTGGATCTGAAGAGGTCCGAGACCGAGATCGAGAGTCCCGGAATTGGGTCGGTGCAGGGAGGTGTCGGCCGAACCGACACTCCTTCGCCGGAAGGTCCATCCGAGGGCTCCGGAACCGGAGGCACAGGCGAGCCCACGGGTCTCCCAACTCTCCCGGGGAACCGGGAGAGGGAATCGCTCAAAGGCGACAGTCTGGTTCAATGGGTCGAGAAAAATCTCGACTTCATCAGTGGGAGTCTCGGCAACTGACCTGACGGGGACACTGTGAGGCCAGTGGACGAGGCCGATCCGGCCAGGACCGTCGACGGCCCGGGAGAGGGACCTTTCCCGCCTCCCCAAGAGCTGCCGACGGAGGGGACTTACCCTTGTCCTCTTGACCGGAGAAAGGGTCCAGCAGACGCAGGGCCCTTCTCCTTAGTGGAGAGGACAGACAAAGCTCCTTAAAGGAAGCCGTGGTAGGAAGAACCCAGAGAAGCGGGATAAATGTCGCTGTCGAGGAAGATACCGCCGCGCCGCCTCTTCGAGGGCACCATCCGCCGAGCTGATCCGCCGAGCCCACTGCCGCTGACACCGCCAACCGGCCTCCCTTTGGACTTCACCGAGGGAAACGCTTCGGGACGGCCCAGTTGCAATCGGCAGCACGGTCTTCGGCGGGGACGAGGCCGAGAAAGATGAGCACAGGTCGCAAGCCCGGGTCGCGCTCAAGGCCTAAGCAGCAGACACACGGGAGTGTGGATCCGCCCGACATCTTTCTGCCTGCATGGGGCATCTCCTCAAACCGGGAGTCGACGACCATCGCAGCCGCGAGGATCTAAGACTGAAGTCTTTTTGCAAAATATTATTTTAAATCCAAACGGAGAAATAGGAACTAGTCACAAACGAGAGCTGCTAAGGAGGAACCTGAGCTTCCAGGCGTAAGGAAGATCTGGCTATGGGGTGAGCCGAGAGTTATACCACCCGGTGGGTGGAGGAGCAAGTTGAAGACCTTCCGCAAGATTTAAAGCGCAAGGATACTGCCAATGAGTGTGGATGAACAATATATCCATGTCCCTAGAAGTCTGTGTTTGTGAACCAGTTTTCGCCTGCAGAGAAGGCCTGTTGAGGTTACCTTGTAGGCGGACTGGATCATGGTGGGATGCCAGAATGACATCATCTGCACAGAGTAGGATCTGTTCAGGCAGGATTGTGGCAACGAAGTCAGAAAAGGCTGAAAAGGAGGGGCCTTAGATTGAACCCTGTGGGACACCGGACCGACTGGTCTTTGGTCTGAGAGTGCCAGCAATTCTCACTCTTGGAAGCGGTTGTCTAAGTAGCTTTTGGAACCAGTTCACGGAGTTAGGTGACAGCCCTGCTAGTCGAGCTGGGCAAGTAGGAGATTGTGGTTGACTGTATCAAAGGCTTTAGTAGCTCTATGAAGGTGGACCCAGTAAAATGACTGTTATCGAGTGAGTGATGGATTGCACCAGTGAATTCAAGTAGCCGTGGAGGTACTATGACCTTTCTAAAGCCATGTTGCTCCTTGCACAGGATGTTGTGATTTTCTAGGAAGTCGGTGAGCTGGTCTGACACAACTGCTTCTAGGGCCTTGGAGAGTGGAGGTTGGATGGAAATTGACGGTAATTTTCGTAGCTGTTTTGTTACCACTTTTATGAATTGGGGTTACTGTGGCAGATTTCCAAGGTCAGGAACTGGCTGAGGGAGAGGTTGAAAATCCTGGTCAGTGGTCGGAGTACTTCTTCAAATGTGAGTGATAGCAGTTTGAGGTTGAAGGAGTCACTGCTGGCTCTGGAGTTGCAAATGGCTTTGGTAACGAAGTTGCGAATCCTTAAAGCATTTTACTGCTTTAAAGTAGAAGGCTATTACAGAAGCTCAAGCTGTGAAGCTCAAATCAGCCCTCCCCTTAGTCGGAGAGACTGGCACATCCTTGAAGGAGCCTGAAAAGGCGGAGCCCAATTTCAGTGGAACAAAGGCAGATGCCGAAGAGGACTGCTTGTGACCCGAGCCCTCCTCCAAGGTCTTCATCTGCTACAACTGTCGGCGGACGCCCGTGGACGCCGAAGCTCCACCCAATGGGCTTCCTTCGGATTTGACTGACGGGTTCTGTTTTTCTGGACAGCCCAACTGCAAATGGGAGAGATAGGCGCTCGAGCACATTAGGATGACACGAGCGACGACAAATATCGCAGGCTTGGGTACGTGGCTTACACCAGGCAGTAAACGACGCGGATTGCGGGTCGGTATGCAACATCTTCTGCCCACAGGGGCACCGCAGAACCCGAGAGACCTTCTCCATCGCGTCGAAGATCAGATTGAAGAAAAACTCACGAGTTTTAGTTTAGAATTAAATCAAGATATGAACGCCAGAGCCCTACTCAATGTGGGAGCTGAGGAGGAACCTGCTTCTTCCAGCGGAAAGGAATATCTGACGCCATGGGGTAGAGCTGAGGGATATACCACCCGGTAGGTGGGAGGAGCCAGCATGAAGACTTTCCAGCACATCTTAAAGGGAAAGGGCACTGCCAGAACGTGTGGCAAGAAAACATATCCATGTCCCTAGAACAATCAGAGTCATCCTCATTGATCTTGCTAGCTTGGTCACTGTCCTGCAGCTGGTGCCTCCTTGGCAAGAGCCAGAGCCAATGTCAGGACGAGACCCAGAAGACCCCAATATACGGGTTCTGGTGCCAGACCAGTCCAGATCCTGGGGCTGCGGATCCCGACATGGGGACGCCAAGGGAAGTCAGGGACAGGCCTTGAGAAGCAGGGGTCGTACTGGAACAAAGGACCACCACACTGAAAAGAGGGTGTTGCAGTCCACCAGAAGAGGGTAATTATAGACCGTGGGAATGAGTAGGATGGTACGATGGTGGTGGAGCCTGCGTGAGGGTACCCCGCAAAGGATAGCCAGGTGCCGGTTGAGAATCCGGCAGGGGCCAGAGGTGTAGGCTGCAGTGTAGGCTATGGAAGAAGTGACGCTGGTGCTGGGCCCACAGGCTGGGGCAATGGCAGTACTCGTGAATGGCCCAGCTGACATCTACCTGGAGCACCCAGAGGAAGGATCCATCGGCTGGCCAAGCTGGAGAAGCAGACACCTGGGGGAAGGAGACCCGCAGGCAAAATGCAGAGACGATGCCGGAGTACAGGGGGCAGTGGTAGCCTGCCGCGGTGCTGCCCCAAGATACTGACATTGGGCCCAGAAGGAAGCACTGATGGGCAGTGCCTGGGCTGGGTGGGGGGACTATGGTGGAGGAACAGACGCCTGAAAGACCGACACCAGCCAAGCCTCCTGGCTGAGATGCTGTGGATGAAATGGGCCTGAGCATCAGGGGCTGGGTGGCAGGATACGAGTCCCCTGCCCCCGCAGAGCCGCCGCCTGTAATGGCAATGAGGGCAGGCTTCTGTGCCACTGGTAGCCCAGGAGAGGAAAGAGCTGGAGCTGAAGGAGCCAACCTCTGCTGAAGGGGTGAACCTGAGCAGGAAGTACACCGTCCCGGTGTTTGTAATGGCGCTATGCTTCCCACCGGATTTCTGAGAAGAGGATGAAGCCCTGGAGAACAGTGCTGTGAGGCTGAAGAGCCCCTGGCCTGTAGCTTTTTTCCCATCGTGACTAACTTCTGCTTGATAAGATGGCTCTCCAGAATCTTAAGACGACGCCACCGAGTGGCCTGACCGAATTTCTGGAAATCTGGCAGGTTTTCGTGTGTGGTTGGGACCTTGGCAAATGATGGATGCAGAGTGGCCATCTTATTCAGGAATTTGTTTGCCGCAGACACACTTCATGGAGCAACTGGAAGACAAAACTCATGGAGAAGACAAACTTGAGGGCTGAAACACCGAAATTCGATGTTAAACTACAAAAGGAAAAGAAAAGAAAAAGTGCAGCAGCGTAAAATGGCGGTCTCACTATAGCTGCAGTGCCCACCAAGGTCCATGTGTAGGTCGATGCAGGGAAAAGAACTGGGAGGGTAAGGGACCGCCTTTTATAGAACAGGCTGACGCCGGCAGTGGGTAGTCCTCATGGTAGACTGCTAGCTAGAAAGTTTTCCATGTGGTCCTGGCGGCTTAGTCCTACTCGGTGTTGGTTTGTTGCATGAGCCTTCCTCGAATAAGATAGTACAGTTACGTAAGAACTTACCGTAACAGTAGATCTTCGAGAGAGGCTCTTACAGTAGGTAATTACATATTGGACTGATGCCGGCCGCGCCAGGACCCAACGGAAAATTTTTAGCTAGCAGTCTCTCTGGGGACCACCCCCACGCCAGGTGACCAACGCCATGCAGCGTCAGTATAAAGGGCGGTCCCTCATGGCCACCTTACATAGAAACATAGACTTTGACGGCAGATAAGGACCACTTGGCCCACCCAGTCTGCCCATTTCCTACTCTACTGGATAAGCTGCAGATTCTAGTTAACCAACAGCCTACTTCCTGCCACCCCCCTACAATTGCCTTGTGTCTGTCCCATGCATGTTTGAATTCCCCACTGTTTTAGCCCCAACAACCTCCTCAGGAAGGCAGTTCCATGCATCCACCACTCTCCATGAAAAAGATTTCTCACATTACCCTTGAGCTGTGCCTCTCTATCTTTAAATTGTGTCCCTTTGTTCTTACACATCTCTTTTCCTGAAAGATGCTACCCTCCTGGACTTTGTTGATTCCGTGAGGTACTTGAGCGTTTCTATCATGTCCCCGTCCCTCCTTTCATCAAGGGTATACTATTAAGCTCTCTGTCTCTCTTCATATGATTTCTGATGCAGACCCTGCACCATTTTAGTTGCCCTCCTCTGGACTGCTTCCATCCTGTCTACGCCCTTATGTAGATGAGGTCTCCAAAACTGCACACAGTACCAGATGGGGTCTCACCAACTGTCTGTACAGAGGATAACCACTTCCTTTTCTACTTGTGATGCCCTTCCTATGCATCCCAGTATCCCCTGGCTCTCCTCACTGACTTCACATTGCTTACCCACCTTTAGATCATCCGATATGACTACCCCAAGTCCAGTTCCATGTTTGTTATTAGTACCTCCCCTGCTATTGTGTACTCTTCTCCTGGGTTTTGTTTCCCAGGTGCATTACTTGCACTTCTTTGCATTGAATCTAAGTTGCCATATGTCTGACCATTCTCCAACCTTGCCAAGTCCCTTCTCATCCTTTCTACCCCCTGTGTATCAATTCTGTTTCAGATCTTTGTATCATCTGCATCTTCCAGTTCTTTCCGCCAAAGGCCAAAAGGCAAGAAGAGAGAGAAGCGGATACTTCCTTCCTGGAAAAGGAGCTGAAAAGCTTAGGGGATGGAGGGCGAGAGTATTACTGCAAGAGCCTCTCAAGATCTACTGTTACGCAAGTTCTTAAGTAACTGTACTATCTTACTCAAGAGGGCTCTGCAGCAGGTAATTATATACAGGACTGAGTCCCAAACAAGTCTGGAACAAGGAGAAGCAAACGGGAGGAGGAAAGCTACTGAAGTAGACTCTGGTTGTGAAGGCCTTAGGAAAGGAGGCCTTGCAAACAGCCAGCCCAAGCTTGCTTCTACAGCGTAGAGGCAATGTCCAAACTGTAATGTTTCAGAAAGGTTTTGACAGAAGTCCAAGTGGCAGCTGTACAAATGTCAGCCACTGACATATTCTTGAAACAAGCCACAGTGGCAGCGACTCCTCTGGTGGAGTGGCTCTAACCTGACCCAGCAGGTCTCAAGTGTACTTGCTCATAACAGAAAGTGATACAATGAGCTAACCATTCTCGATAGGCATTGCTTAGAAACAGCATTGCCTTCTCTTTATGAACAAAAGAGATGAACAGTTGATCAGTCTTTCCAGATCCTTCTGGTCCTGTTGGTGTAGTATCTCAGAATTGCGTGAACATCCAAAGTATGCAGGAGGTACTCTCCTTGATTGAAGTGCTGCAGTAAAAAGGCAGGCAACTCTATGGATTGATTCCGCCGATTCCGCTACCACCTTAGGCAGAAACTTAGGTTGGTACGCAGAGCACACATTCCTTGTGAAAATCATATATGGGATTTTACACATCAGGCCTGAAGCTCAAAATCCTGAGCAGAAGTAATGGCCACTAGGAAGAAAGTCTTCCAAGAAAGGAACTTTAGGTCCACTGAGGCTGCCGGCTTGAAAGGAGGCAGAGTAAGCTTCTAAAATGAAATTCAGATCCCAAGGAGGGCAGGAACCCGGATAGGGGTTCGTAGTGAGGACCCCTCTCAAAAGGTCTTAGAGACCTCCAGCTGAGCAAACGTTCTGTCTGCAAAGGGGACAGGATGGGACTTAAATGGCCACCATGTGAACCTTTAAGGATAAATGGCTGAGACCCAGATCAAGAGGTGTTGCAAGTAATCCAGAAGTCAGCTGACAGAGCACGAGAAGGGTTCTAAATCATTGGGCAGCCCAAATAGAGACAGCTTCCATTTCATGGCATAAGTAGATCTGGTTGAGGGGTTTCCTGGCCTCCACCAGAATCTCAGCTACTCGGGGAGGGGGACCTCGAATCGGCTTGAGCTACTCTGCAGGAGCCACGCTGCAACTGAAGGGACTTGAGGCCTGGATGGACCAGGTCTCCTGATACTGGGTCAGGAAAAATAGCGACAGAGGAAGAGGAGGTTCTTCTGAGTACTGTTGCAGAAAACAGAACCAAACTTGCTCTGGGCAGAAAGGAGCGATCAGAATCATTCAAGCTCCTTCCGAACAGAGATTCTGCAAGACCCTCAGAATCAGTGGATTCGGAAGGCATAGACTAATCTGCCTTCCAGTCTAGAGACAGAGCATCTTTCCACTCCAAAAATGTCGCGCCCTGGAGCAAGTGAGTAGAAGATGGAAGTTTTGTGTTTGAGGGGAAGAAAACAGGTCTATCAGTGAGCCTCCCAGCGCAGGAAGATGTCGCCTCATCACCCCCTGATCCAGTTCCCATTGTGAGCTACAGCAGAAGACTGGCTTAGCCTGTCTGCCAGCGTGGTTCTCACCCCTGGGAAATGAGATGCCGTGAGGTGGAGGGGTGGCTGCACTGCCCAATCCCAGACTCTCATCGCCTTTCAAAGGGGTAGGAACGAGTTCCCTCCTCGCTTCTTGATGTACCAGACCACACACGCTGTCCGGCCTGTACAGCTAGTGACCAGAGACATACAGATGCAGAGCCTGAAGAGCATACAGTAGGCCTTTAGTTCAAGCACACTGATATGAAGAGATTCTCTGAGCTTGGACCAGGGCCCTGGGTCCTGTGAGAATCGAGATGGCTCCCCAACCCTCGCTGGAGCAATCCATAGTAAACGCCTGTGAAGGGGAGGGAGATGAAAGGATCTCCTGGCAGAGGTTTCCTGAACCATCCACCACTGCCAGTCCCGAGCCATGGAGAGGAGACCAGGACAAGTTGATCTAGATCATCCACCAGCTGATCCCATTGAGACCGAAGAGTCCACTGGAGAGATTCCTCATGTGCAGCCGAGCTCAAGGGACTGTTGGAATCGCAGCTGCTATTAGCCTGAGGAGGTGAAGGACTGACCTGGCACTGACCTGCCTGTGGCTGGACAACAGGCTGACCTAGGCCTGAGAGTGGCTGCCCTGTCCGATGGCAGGAAGGCCATGCCAGAGGTCGTGTCCAGGATCACCCCAATAAACTGAAGCCTCTGGGATGGGAACAGATGGGACTTGGCCTGGTTGGATGGTCATACCCAGGCAGGCAAAGACCTGTTGGTAAGGGAAAGGAAAGGAAGTGCAGGAGTTCCTCCCTGATGGGGCAGCCAGGAGCCAATCGTCCAGGTACAGGAAAACCTGCACCCCTGGGTAAGCAGGTAGGTCGCTATCACCGAAAGACATTTGGTGAACACCTGGGTGCCAAGAAAACCAAATGGGAGGGCTTGAACTGGTAGTGGTCCCCTGGAATGCAAAAACGCAGGTATTTGCGGTGGAAGGGCGGATATGGATATGCAGGTAGGCATCCTCACATCCAAAGCGCACAGCCACTGTCCCAGCAGGGAGAAGGGGCAGGAGGTTCTGTAGCGAGAGCATCCTGAACCCTCTCAGACTTAATAAGTTCAGGGAGCTGAGGTTGAGAATCGCCTCATCCCATTTTCTTCAGGACCAGGAAGAAATGGGAACAGTACCCTGTTCCTTGAAGAGAAATGGGGACGGGTTCTATCGCCTCCTTCAGCAAAAGTGCTGAAATCTCTTCCTGGACCAGAAGATGATGTTCCCGAGGTATAGCTGACCTTGGGGGAGGGTGTCGGGGGTTTCTGAAAGAGAAACTCTATTGAGTGTACTTCTGCAATCAGCTGGAGCACCCAGGAATTGAAGTTATCCTCCCAACCCGGAGGTGGAGGGAAAACCTCCTTCCACCGGTTCCTCTGAAGGCCCAGAGGCTGAGGGAGAGGAAAGGAGTCAGGTGGTGGGCAGTGTCGCAGCTGAAGCACCCGCTGCTTTTTTGGGTGGAGGGGCTTGGCAGTCGGATGGGCCCGGAGTTTATTGGCCTCTTTCCTGGGTTTCGCCTTGCTGATTCCGCCTGGCGTAAAGGATCAAGGGCCATGCTTCATGGGGGTGGTACATGGAGTCCACAGACTCAGTGCAGTCCCCTTCTCCTGCAGATTGGTGATAATGTCTTTAACATCACCACAACAGCACCGAACCCCAAAGGGCGCTTCCTGAATAGCAGACTGCACCTCCAGGACCAACCCCAACACACGAGCCAGGCACGACGCCGTGTCACAGCGAAGTGGAACCCTACAGCAGTGTCCACTGCATCGATGTAGCACGAGCATGTGCAGATTGGCCGAACGTGTGATGGACGAGGTCAGCCACTTCCTGTTTTGACTTGAGAGCCAGGAAGGGAGGGAGTCCACTGGATTCCACCCCTCACCAAGAATCGCCTTCTGGTAATCCTCCATGTGACCGATATAATTTAGGGCCCAATTCCCAGAGTGGAAGAAGCAAGATCTTCTTCCCATACTGGTCCAGAAGAAAAAGTACTCACCTTAGTAATGTTGTTTCTGCTAATGGAGTCTTGCTGTATTCTGGCGTATGCAGTGATGTCCAACCTTTGAACTGCCCCTGAGAGGAAAGAGTTAACTTTCCATGCAAGGCATGGAACGCTGAGCTCGAGCTCGGTTGAGACTTGTCTGTTGTTGTTCTTAACCCAAACCGCCAGATCTTACGAGCTATACTCACTGGGAGTCCTGTGTGGAAACTGTAAACTTACACTAGCTAACTGGCTACTAAATATAATAAAAAGATTTTTTGGTTTCCAAGGCAAAGACTCAAATCAGAGCCAAAAATAAAACAAAACACAACACACACCCAAATTAAGAGGGTTGAGAAAAAGGGCACCTCAGGAGTACCAACACTGTTGCTGCTCACCCACATCCCAAAACCCGAGGTTCTGAGAGGGAGGCAGGGGAGTCAGAATACAGCAAGATCCATTAGAAGAAACAACATTACTAAGGTGAGTAATTTTTTTTTCAAACAAATGAAGTCTTGCTGTTATTCTGACTATTGCAGACTACTAAGCAGTACCTCCATGGAGAGACAGGAACCTACTGAATAGGCTCAGTTAATTGCTGTGCCAAACCGAGCATCACTCCTAGCCTGGATATCCAGACAGTAATGCTTTGCTAACAGTATCACACGGGTTTTCCAGGTGGCTGCTTGACAAATCTCTAAGATAGGAATATCCCTGGCAGCAGCCAGGGAAGCAGCTGTACCTCTGTAGAGTGAGCCTCAGGCCTGAGGGTGGATCCCACCTAATTTTTCATAGCAAAATTGTATGCAGCAGACAATCCACCTGGCAACAGATCTCTTAGTGGCAGGTTCTCCCTTACCAACCTCACCATAAGGTGGAAGAACAGTTGAGGGAGTCAAACCTGTGACCCTTGTGCGTTCTATGTAGTAGCTAAGGGCCCTTTTCACATCCATGCTGTGCAACCTCCTCCCCAGAGGAGGAATGGTCAGTGAAGAAACAGGAAGAGACACAGACTGGTTAAGGTGGAAATCTGAAACCAACTTAGGCAAAAACTTCTTATAGTCCTGAGGGACCACCCTATTCTATGGAAAGAGATAAAAAATCAGGCTCCACTGACAGGGCCTGTAACTCACTTGACGCTGTCTTGCAGAAATAATGACTATCAAGAACACAGTTTTCCAAGTCAAGCACTTTAGCTCTGCTGGAGGACAAAGTTCAAAAGGGGTTGCATAAGCTGAGCAATGCAAGCATTAAGGCCCCAAGCAGGGGCAGGGTCCCTGAAGAGAGAGGACTGGTATGCAGCAATCCCTGAAGAACTTACAGAAGACAGGATGAGCTGAAAGGGAAGATTGCTTGCCTGCTGACAAGAAAGCAGAGACAGCTGCCAGATGCACTCTAAGTGTAGCTTCTGTCTGAGTCCTGTCATTGAGATGAACCATATAGTCCATGAATTTGTAGGCAACCCAGCAGACTCTGGAGAAAATATGCTTCCCAGAGCACCAGATAGTAAAACTTTTCCATTTTGAGTCATAAGTCTTTCTGGTGGAAGGCTTTTGGAAGCTATTTAAAATATCCAGAACACCTTGAGAGAGATGCAAATCCATGAATTCTAACTCTTCAAGAGCCAGGCCTTGAGATTGAGAGATTTGAGATTCGATACCAGACCCTCCCCTGAGAACATGTTAACAGGTTATTTCTGTGAAGAGACAGGGGAAGGTGGACTGCTAAGGATAGCAAAGGGGTACCAGGGCCGTCCTGGCCGGTCTGGAGCAATCAGAATCACTTTGCAGGGTTGAGACCTGATTTTGACTAGTACTTGAACAGGAAGGGAAGGGGAAAAGCATGCAGGAACTTCCTTCCTTCCCAATTGAGAACTAGGGCATCCAGGGTACCTGGAGCCCAACACTGGGCAGCCTGCAGCAAAAAGGGAAGTTGGTGATTGTCTGGGGCTGCCCCATCTTGAGAAGATCACCTTCAAAATCAGGGATCTAGGGACCATTCATGATGGCCCTGAGATATCCTGCTGAGAGCATCTGCCAGAGACATTGGTCCTCCCTGGGAGGTGCACTGCTAAGAGAGAGGTATTCAGGAAACAGGCCAGAGACCACAACTTCATTGCCTCTGTGCACAAGGTCAGAGACCAAGTGCCCTCTTGCTTGTTCATATACTCATTTTGGTGGTACTGTCTGTCCTGATCTGAACTACTTTGTTCTGAACAGACTTGGAAAAAGCTTGAAGTGCTAGAAACACTGTTTGAGTTCTAAGAAACTGATGTGAAGCAGATTCTTGAGTGACCACAACCCTTGGGTGGTCAGGGTCTCTGCGTTCCCCATCCCAAGAGGGATGCATCTGTAGTAAGATTAGAGAATGAGATTGAGTGACAAAGGAACTCCTTTGTCTTAGTTGTCCTGATCCTGCCACCATTGCAAAGCCTGGATTAGGGTTCAGTCCACTGGGATTAGTTTTACAGGATCCTCTTCTCTGAGACCAGAAGGCTCTTTAAGGAAAACTGAAATGTCCCCTTATCTGAAATCTGCTCCTTCAACCAATGCTGTAGAGGCAGCTATGGCCCAGGAGCTACAGAAAATGCCTTGCTGGTCGAGAACACCTGGAGGGTGAATGAAGAGGCCAGTCCTTGCCTCTGTCCAGGGAAGGCTCTGCTTTTAATGTATCCAGCTCTGCCCCATGAAGGTGAGGAGCTGCATAGGTTCTAGAACTGACTTTGAAAGATTCAGAAGGAACCTAGAAGTGAGCAGTTGCTGAGTTATCTGTAGGTGTGACTTGACTCTGGTCTGGAGACTGACCTACTATGGAGCCAGTCAGTCCAGGTATGGAAAGATGGAGATCTTTTTCTCCTTAGGAAAGCAACCATCTATTGCCAGGCATTCTGTGAACACCCTTTGCTGCTGAAGTTGGCCAAGGGCATTGCCCTGAATTGATAGTGGCCTGAGGGCACCCTCGAACCTGAGGTACTTTCGTTGTGGGAGCTTCTGATGAGAAATGTTAACAGGCATCCTTGAGGTCCAGGGAAACTAGCCAGTCTCCTGGCCTTAGAAGGTGAGAATTATTCCCAGAGTCACCATTTTGAACTTTTGGCTTTAAAAGGTGCTTGTTTAAAATATCTGAGATCCAGGATGGGCCTATTCCTCCTGTCTTTTTGGGAGTTAGGAAGTACTGGAGTACAATCCTTTTCCATTGTGTGAGGGGTGGAATCCTTTTCTATGGCTCTCAGAGCCAAGAGGAAAGACACTCTGCCACATACATAAGAGGCAAGTGGCTCTGAAGGATCTGCAGGTGGAAAGGATCTGGTTTCTCATCATGGGAAATTTTTGAAGCTGAGAACCAGTCCCTGGCCCACTACTTCCAGGACCCACTTGTCTGATGTTAAAGACATCCAGTCCTAGACAAAGGCAGCCAGCCTGCCCCCTACAGGTGGCAGAGAATCCGCCCTGGCAAACCCATCAGGATGCCTGTTTGGCAGGGGCTTTAGGCTGAGGGGTGGTAGCAGGCCTGCTTGTACCCGTGTACTCTCCCTCCTGAAGAACCCCTCTGGGCAAAGGCGAACTGAGCCCCAGGGCTCTGGATTATAATTTGTATGTGCATGTGTTTTTCCATCAAAGGGCCCCAAACAGCTGCACCGACCCTGGCTAGCCCCCACCATCCTGGGTACCCAGAAAGTGACATTTTGGACCCTATATGCATGCACAGTACTGTGATTTGAACATTTCCAAACCAAATCAACCTGATTGCCCCTCCTTGTTACTGCCCCTCTAATAAATCAGATTTGTTGTTATTGAACTATATGCTGTCTGTGGTATCAGTACATGTAGGAAGAGCATTGCATTCTGTTTGTGTATATTGCCAAACCTTGTTTTACAGGGATCCTCAGAGACGTGCTGCAGAATCAGTCTCAAGGGTAAGTGGTACTTTATGAGTGAACAGTGTGTATATGTGGGGTATTGGGATTGTAACACCAGTGTACTGTGCGAGCCACTAGAGGAACAAAGGGGTCACGGTGTCCCAGAGGGCTGTGACCAAGCTAGTCTAACCACTACAAACCTGACCTCTGGGTGGAGGCACCGTCATAGAACCTAGGCCCCTTAACCTGTTGGTAGCCAAACAGGCAGGGTAGTAGCCCTTGGGATAGTGTCACCTAGGGGTTACATAAACAACACAACTGACCACCCCACCCAAAACAAATTCCTCTTTCATAATGCATGTTACTTCACCGCTTGTGAAGTTACTCCAGAATACAAAGCAAATTTAAATGTATACATGTATATATATATATATATATATATATATATACATCTTATGAACCATGGGCCAATTTAGGCCTCAAAGTGACTGCATTTCACCTTTCAAAATATTCATACATGTTACTGTACTGTTTTCCAAGACAGATTCCAGAAACAAATATTCTAATATATATATATATATATATATGCACACCTACAAGGTATTTAAGCATGCAGAAAGCCTCTCTTCCAAATAGTGAAGTCTACCGCTAAACATTCGTCTTGCAGCACTTTTACTGCTCTGTGAATTAGTAAAAGCATTACTTGCAGCTGATTTAGTTGAGTTATACTGTGTCATCTCTGTCTCCTGACTGGTCTCGGTAAACAGGAACTACTCCTTGACTGCTGAATGACTTCTCAAGATCTGCTTGCTACCCCATGACCCCTTGGTCTGCCACGGTGACATTCTGTGTTTGAATTTACAAACATTGCAGCTTGTGAGTATTGTAAGTAAAAGAAACAAACTTACACATTAGGAACATTGCATTCACAAACTCAGTCATGAATTAAGAATACTCTGGATTTATGACCAACCCCATGAATATTATCTATTAAAGAAACACACATGCAATGTGTCACTCAAGTGTGGAGCATCAGATTATCATGACTATTCATTTAGATTGTGATATGCAAATCAATGGCTACAAAATGTAATACACTGGATGTGCAAAAAGACACACATGTAGGCAGAGTATCATTATATAACATTCAAACAGCTAGACAAGCCTTCTATCCTGAATAGAAAGATAGTGTATAGCAAAGTGGTGTTCTGTATAGAAATTCATCCTTTTCAAAATGCTGTTGTACCACATTTCCAAAGGTTGTGGAATGTGATTTTACCCTACTGTGGTACAACAGCATTCTACATCCTCTACAGACTGCATGAGTCAGTTTAATTTTGAAAGCAAAATAACTCATGCACATATGTGTAACACAGCACTATAAAATATAAAATTACAGGATGAACAACTTTATGTACATCCAGTGTGTTTTGTCACCTTGGTTTTCTGATTTCCATTTGACTCTTGAGCTTCACTCTCGAGGTCAGCAGGACCCAGAACCCCTCTGTGGCAGAACACACTGGCTGTCATAGTTACCCATCCAGTATTCTCTTTATAATTATTTCAATGTGAGTACAGTACTAGGTCTGCTTCTGTTTAACATATTCATTACCAATATCGCAGAAGAGATAACGAGTAAGTTGTATAAGTGTTGGGGTGGTGTGAAGCAGTACAGTACTCCTGAGAGATTGTGCTAAACTGGAGGAATGGTCTAACAAATGACAACTTTTATGTTCCATGCCCATAAGTGCAGGATCATGCAGCTGAGAGTCAGGAACAACAGAAATATTTAATGGCAAGGTGGAGTACATGCTACCTTCAAATGAAGAGAAGGTTCTGTGTGCACTGCCAACAAAGGAATGGACCACAAAGCAAAGCTTAGCCATAATTTCACTTTGACATTTGAAGGGGGGATCAATGTAAAATTTTCTAAAAAGAAATGTCAGTCAGACAAAAAACGAAGACATTGTCCAGACACACACACACACCACACAAACCACGCATATAAAGCAAAGTATGAGAAGGTAGCAGCAAAAAAACAAACATATTGCTACAGTGCATAACAAGACAAACTACCAATATAAGAGATGGGAAATTATCCTGTCCCTGTACAAGTATCTGCTATGGCCACAATTGAAATAATGCATGCATTGGTGACACACCTAGTTGCAACATTACAACAATCTACTGGTGGAAGTACAGTGCCAGGTGAGGTAACAAAATGTACAATGGCTTTGAAAATTGAAACTTGCGAGGATAGACTGAGAGAAATCAGTACTGTCTGTAGCTTCAAAAGATAGCTTCGGTGGTAATATAAGGAGGCACTTCTTACCGAAAGGGTGGTGCCAAAGGGTGAAATGCATTGTCGGTCGAGGTGATATCACTTCTAAAGATCTGCAGGTTCAAAACTGAGAGATGCATGTTATAGTGAGGCTTGAGAGTAATAGTGAATCATACATGAGGAAAATCAATGTAAAGGGACATGCATGGGTGCTACCAGCATTCTGAAATACTGAAATGCTGCACACTCAAGCAGACTAGATTGACTGTTAGGCCTGCATCCTGTGCTTTCTGCCTCTTTATATCCATACCACTCATACAGCCGCCCACTCTCTTCAACAAGATGCCCTCTGCTGGCAGAGCATTCCAAGTGTCCACCACCTCTCTCTGAACATACAAACATATGAATTTGCCAGCAGAACAGACCCTCTGGTCTATCAAAGTCTTCCTGCATGTGCAGCTAGCACCACAGATTGTAGCTTCCCCAGCCTTCTCCCCTCTGTCCCTCTCATACTTGTCACAGCTTCCTCCCCGATCCTTCCTCTTGTTTTGTTCCACTCCTTCTTAAACCTTCCAACTGTCCTACATGTTACCACCTCCTCTGGTAGTGCATTCCAGTTAGACACCACCCTCTCCATGAAGTAGTGCCTCCTCATCTCCCTCTTAAATCTTCCATTCCAATCTTAATCCATGCCCCTTGTGTCCCTACCTTTCTTCATTTTAAACACCCTCTCAGTGCTAGGTTTATTTACCCCTCAAGCATTTGAATGGATCAATCATATCCTCCCTATCCTCCGCTTCTCCAGTGTGTACATATTCAGCTCCTGCAGCCTGACTTCATAGTCCTTTCCTTCCATCCCTTTAACATTCTTGTTGCCCTCCTTTGTACCTTCTCCAGTAATTTTCTCTTTCTCTTCAGGTATGGCCTCCAGCATTGCACACATTACTCGAAATGCAGTCTGACGAAGGATTTATAGAGAGGCAGGATCACATCCTATGCCTGGATGAGAACCCCTTGTGATACAACCCAGCATCCTGTTTGCCTTAGCCACTGCTTTCCTGCATTGGGCTGAGTTGTTCATGCTCCCTGTTACCAAAGCTCCAAGCTCCTTCTCCTCCTCAGTGAACCCCAGCATCAACCCACCCAACCAGTAGTCCCTCCTTGATTTTTGCCCAGAGTGCATCACCTTATACTTCTTCATGTTGCCACTTCCCCACCATTACTCTAGTTTGGTTATGTCCCCCTGCAGTTGTTTCCATCCATCCTCCTGCCCCCATTTTGGTATCATCTGTGAACAGACTAACCCTGCTCCCAATGACGTGTAGCGTGTGCTATATCTGAGGTAAAGAGCCCAAATAGCACCAGGCCCAGCACTGAACCCTCGCGGCACCCACTTGTCTCTAATCTGGGTGTCGAGATCCCCCCACTACCACCTGCTGCACCCTCCCCGTAACCAGTTCTTTATCCAGCTTGTCAGCTTATTCCAAACTTCAAATGCAGTCAGCTCCCCCAGAGTCTCTCATGAGGCGCTGTATCAAAGGCCTTGCTGAAGTCCAAGTGCAGGACATCTTCCTCATGACCCCATCTAGCTCCCTTGTTACCCAGTTGTAATACTCTAAAGGTTGGTTTGAAAGACCTCCCAGAGACAAACCCGTGCTGCCACCCATCCTGGGGCCATTACCCTCGAGGAATGCCATCAACCTCTCCTTGAGTGTTGTCTCCATAAGCTTCCCCACTATGGAAGTAGGGCTGATCATCCGATAATTTCCTGGCTCCTCCTGGGTCCATGCTTGTGTATGGTCACCAGTTGGCCACCCTCCTGTCCTGAGGCACAAACCCTATATCCAGGGAGATGTTGAACAGATCTGCCAGTGGCTCGGCCAGCACCTCAGCCACCTCCCTCAGCACCCTGGGGTGAATGCCATCAGGACCTGGTGCCTTGTCCACCCTTAACTCCCTCAACCCCTATAGCACTCTACTCCCTATGATCATTTTGTCTGTCACCTCCTCCCCTTTGCCCAATCCCCAGTCCATAGTGATATTAGTCCATCCCTCTCCTTAGTGAAAATGGAGCTGAAGTATTTCAGTATTTCTGCTTGTTCCACTGCCTTTTCACCCATTCCCTTCCACTTTATCCTCACTATATGTTCTTTGCATTTCCTCTTTCCTGACATATCTAAAAATTCCTTCTTCCCCCTTTATACCCCTTACCAACCTTAATTCCTGGAGACCTTGACTTTTTCACCTGCCTGGTCACCTCCTTGGACCAACTCCTGTAAGGCTTCTATCCTCTTCCTGCCTTGTTCTCCTGTACTTTGGATATGCAGCCCTCTTTGCCCTCACCCCATGAAGCACTTCACTGTTCAGTTAGCATGGTTTTCTGGCTCTGCCCTTCTTACTGCTAGCCATGGTGCAGGCTACTGTATATTTCTGTTAGCCCAGCTTTAATAACCTCCACTTTTGCTGTGCATCCATCCATCCCGGCCTTATATCCTGTAGTCTCCCTGCAGTATTTCTCCCATCCTCTTAAAGTCCACCTTCCTAAAGTCTACCACCGAGTGCCCGTGCCTCAGTCTCTACCCAATGTGAGTATGAGCCACACTGTTTGGTGGTTGCTACCAGCTAGTGGGTCCTCAACCCTCACCTCCCTCACTGCCTCCCATTTGCCAGTACCAGGTCCAGTGTGTTACCAAGCCTTGTAGGCCCACTTATCATTTGCATCAGGAGGCTATCCTGGATTGCATCCAGGAGCACCTGCTCCCTGGTGCTGTTGGTGGCAGGGGTGCTCCAGTCGACCCCAGTAGGTTGAAATTCTCCACTATCACCCGCTCCCCTCTACACACCTCCTTATCTGCTGCCAACTCACCATCCAGCTCCCTCGACTGGGCTGGTGGTCTGTCTACCACTCTCAGCCTCAGCTTTCCACCCTTTGAGTCAGAAGCTGCACCCACAGTGCTCTCCATTCTCCCCTCCTCCCCTTGCCCTTGTGCATTGGATCCCTTCCTTCACATAGAGTGCTACCCCGTCCAACTACCCGGTCCTTCCTGTAATACTGTAACCTGGGATTGCCAGATCCCAGGCATGGTACTCGGTGGTCCAGGTCTC
The DNA here is from genome assembly GCA_016271365.2 of Neoceratodus forsteri. Lineage (NCBI taxonomy): Eukaryota > Metazoa > Chordata > Ceratodontiformes > Ceratodontidae > Neoceratodus > Neoceratodus forsteri. The sequence goes on from CM057451.1 coordinate 95,784,619, forward strand.
TGCTACTGCAGCAACATCCACATTCCCTCTGAAATGAGTGCCTGAAGTTTCACAATTTTGTTTCCCAGACATCTGCATTTAGGAAACCACCTTCCATCCATACCCTATTTCCTTTCTCCCTCCTCTCATTGGTCTGTCTTTCTCCTCCCAGTAATCCACAACCTTTATCCACCTTGTTATTACAGGGGTGGTGGTGCCTTCTGCACTTCACCACTACCCTGCATGCCCCTCCCTTAGTAGCTTCACCTCTGCCTTTACCTACATTTAGGATGGTGAGCTGCCTATCTGGACACTTTTCTTCACCTTAGCCCTCTTGCCACCTCTCCCAGTTAAAGTCCATCTTAGTTGATATATACACCTCTATTCCCCTTTAGTACTCCCCTCCTTAAGTGAAAAAGTGCTTCCTGATCTCCCTCCAAATCATCCTCCCTGATCCTAAACACTGTGCACCATCATGTTATGGTTGACACTGAGATTAAAAGACTCCCTTATCAACCCTATCAATCCATTTCAAGGTCCCAAACATGCCCTCTCTCTCCAAACTTCCCAGGTACATTCATTGCCCTCAAACTCTCTTCGTCTGCCTTACCCTGCTGACCCACTATCACCATTGTAACCCTCACCTGAACTTTCACCAGCAGGTTAATGTCTTTATTGAGATGTGGGAACCAGTACTGAACTCCATACTCTAGATGCAGCCTTACCAGTGACCTGTATAAAGGCCAGTATAACCTCCTCTCTTCTAGTAACAATCATATGTATGCATCCCAGCATCTTCTTTGCTTTGCTGCTGCTTTCTTGCACTGCATTGCACTCGTGGGGTGTTTAAGGCACTAGTGGTCATCACACACAGGACCTTTTAGTACTCTAATGCAGATACTCAGAATCAACAAGGTAGTATTCTTTACACCAATATGCAGACTGGTGCATTTCTTGAAATCAAAGGCGAGATGACAAATCCTGGACCACCTCCAGGATTTTCCATATCTTCAGTAGGTCATGTATCCCTTCAGAGGTGTACATTGTCCCACAAAGCATGGTGTTATCTGCAAATAGGCACACTTTTGCCCTTTATGCCAACACAGGCACAAGCACTGAGCCCTGAGGGACACTGCTACTTACCTATCTGGTGCCATATAACTCCCCACAACCATCCTCTGAAATGCAACCCTCAGACAGTTTTTCAATAACCTGGCCATCTTTACTCCAACCCCAATATCCACCACCTTCAAGATCAACCTGTTGTGGGCACAGAGTCAAAGCATTGCTAAACTCAAGATAAATGATGTGCAATATACTGCTTGGCTGATCTATTGTCTTAGTGGCACACAATATACATATAGCATTATAATATACCTGTACATATATTATGTCATTGATGTAAGTAGAAATGCACAATACTTCTGGAAGAAATAAAATAAGTAGTTAAGAAAAGCTCTTCACACAGAAAACCTGTACAACATTTAACAATAAAACAGGAAGGCTACTGCAACTATAGAATCAAAAGCCATTCCTTTAGTCTCATGTCATATTTTTATGGCTTTAGATGGGGGATGGGGGTTGTTTACCAAATAAGGTGTACTACATATAGTATATGACTTGGACCAAAGTAGCACCCATCACAATGGAGTTTGCCCTTTAAAGGGCAGACCATGTTGTCCTGGTGTACCCCTTCCCTCCTGTAAGGAATGGTTGTGCTCAGAAGGGAGGGATAGGGAAGGGGAGGAGCCAAGAGCCAGTACAATGGGTAGGCAGCAGGAAGGGGAGGGAAGGGAGGTACATAAGGGACAGCACAAGGGAGCCTCAGCCACTTTTGCTGGAGTTTGATTTGATCTGATCAACTGCAGCACATCAGATTTGGCATTAAATTTGAGTCTGGTTCACAGGAGAAAGAGGTAAGGAGGCAACAATTGATTTGTTAACATATGGAAAGTTTAAAAAAAAGAAAAAGAAGGGAGAGAGAAAAGAAATGTGTAGCATTAGGTAGAAAGAAGTGAACTACTAGAAGACAAAATGAAGCAAGTTTTGATGGAAGCTCCTTTGCATGCAGGAAAGTGTCAGAGGAAGTCGTTTTGGGCAGCACAGAGTGGTAGAATAATTCTTTGGCGGTTAGCTTGCAACTGTTTAAAAAGAGAAATGCTGGTTGTCGGTGGATTAGCAGGCCCAGGAATAGCCACAAAGGAAAGAATGAGAGCCAGTCCGAGGCCACATGGGTGTACATGCCACATGGTGTTTTGGCAAGGAAGATGAACCCCTTTGTTAGCATGTTTGCTGCCTTTAGGCCCAATGGAGAGTGTGTGGCTAATAAGGAGATGCGCCTGGGTAGGCCAGGGACTAGCGTTTGAAGGGCGACCCGTTGCGTGGTGTCACATGTGGCTAGGAGCATGAGGGAGCCTTGTTTTCTTAGTTTCACATGAAGATGAAGGCGTGTGCCCATGATGCTATTGTGAAGGCGCTGGCAAGAACAAATGGGAAGCACATGAGCACGCCATGCTGGGGTATTACAGAGGCCATGCAGGCGTTGCATGCCACGTGGTGCTGCAGGTAGGCACGGTGGCTGCTGTTGGGCCTGATGGGGGGTTTTGTTTCAAGAGGAGGCGGGCATGGGATTTGGTAAGGAAGGAAGAAGCAGGAGACCCAGACAGGTCATCACAGGGTGCAGGAGGACCACAGAAGGCTTGTGGCCCAGTCAGTGGGCAGGCCACAGTGCAGGTTTTGGTTTTGCTGATGTGTGGAGGGAGGACCCATGGTGGCTGGCTAAAAGGGGCCCTGAAGGGCTGTTGGGAGATCGTGAGGCGGCAACCCGTGGCGTGACATCACACACCGTGTGGGGGTCATGATGGAGGCCATTTGGCGCAGGGGCCCTACTCAGTCACATCTTGCTGTGTTTTAGAATTTCAGATGAAAAGCTTATCACTGTATCCTAATGGTTCACATTGTCCCTCAACCCAGGACATCTCCCATAGAGGAGACCCTTAATGCCTTTAGAGACTTAGTTTAAACATTCAAGCACAATTTAAAGGCATTACCATATTAGTAGGTGGCAATTTTAATACAAAAGGGTTAATTTATATGGAGACAGAGGGATAATGGGAATCTGGATAGAACTTTATTGCATTTGGTGACAGTAAAGATGGCTTCTCACCATGCTAAAATTTTGAGAGTCAGGATGCTTGGACAAGCATCCCACAACAAGACATACAACCGCTACATTGCTGCTTCTTGACATCAAAAAAAAAAAAGAGGGAACAATAAAGATATATATGATAAGATATAAATAAATAGCAAATGAATAAGGGAAGAGGCCCTGGGACATACGAGGTGAATAAGGCACGGCACCTCACGGAAGGTGTTGTGTGCCGATAGGGATATTAGAATTGAGGGATGCAGTGCCCTCCTAGGAGGCAGCTAAGATAAAAAAAAAAAAAAAGGGAAGTAGGGGACGGAATCCCAACCCGAGAATTCAGGATGCAGGATAGTGCAGGGTTGAGGCTCTAAGCTGCAACCTGGTGACATCCAGTAGACAGACCTGGTTTTGAATTCACAGCTCCCATTTGCATACTGTATGACCCTGAGCATGTCCTTAACTTCCCTGGGCTCCCAGGTCGCGCGAGGTAAGTGGCTCTAAGGACAGGGTGCACCTCACTTGATAAAGGTCGGCAGGGCGCGGAGCCTGGGCTAGGGAGAGCGACCTGCCAGGCAGGATGGGGGCCTCTTCATGCACTGGTCCCAGTTGGCATGGCATGGGGGACAGGATGGACAGAAGAGAGATATAAGGGAGGCACTGAGACACGAATAACCATGTTGTCGTTTTCTATAGTTGTTTTACAGAGCACAGGACAGACGGACAAGGCACCCAAGAAGAGCAGGCCATCGAAGGAAGAGAGCTTACAAGGCTATAATTGAACTGGCTGAAAAAGCAAACAAAATGTGGGAACTGGTGGAGGGGAGGACCGGGGAAGCCGGGAGAAGAGAAAATCTGGCACGGAAAAAGGTGGCAAAGGAAGAGGCCAGCTGAGGGTGACACAGTCCTGCTAGGGTAGCGCCGAGGAAGCAGGGCCTGCCAAGGCAGCGAGCCAATACCCACACAGTAGGGTGACCCACCAGCACCAGCACCTACCCCAGATCAAGGGGATCCCCCTGGCAGAACCTGGACTTGAAGCCTGGGCAGAGGTCCGGCCCCGCAGATCCAGGTAGCTCACCCTCCACCTTCATCTCACCCACAGGAAGAAGCAAGGGGACCTTTGGAGGCCTCAGGTAGCCCGGTCAGGATAAGATTACAGGTAATGCGTCCAATACAGTAGGAGACAGTATAAAAGAGTATATAGGTCAAATAGTGGTAGCACTGGGGCCGGGTGGGCTGGGGCAGATGGAATCACCTCTGGCAGAGATTAATGCAAGAAAAGAGGTGCCAGGAGATACGGGAAATGGAGAGAAGAGAGGACAAGGTACAAGAGGTGGGGGCACGGAGATGAGAATAAGCGAACATGTACCCATTGCCACAAAGAAAAAAAATATGGAGGGAATATGTGGATATATTTGCTTTGGCGAGCGGAAGGTGTGACCAAATACAAAGAGGCAGAAAGCATAGGTAAGAGTGAGATAGCAGCTGCCATAGTGCTATTAGGAAAGAAAGGAAGACAAATTCATGAAAGGGAAGACCTGGGATGGGTGGTTTTAGGTTTTGCCATCTTTTCAGTCATAGCTCTGGAAAGCAGGCCGGAGCTGGGTATCCCGCTCATTGCTTATTCATTGATAATACGGAGAGCTAAAGCAAAAGGTGGGGTGGGATGGATATACTACGATGAATGCTTTCAGCAGAGAATGGCAACATTTGGGGATGTAAGATGGGACACCAAGCAAATAGATTTATGGATGGATTATGTAACAGATCAGTCCACACCGAGGGCGGGTGGGGTAGAAAGAGACTCACGCCACAGAGATGTTGCTGGGCGTATAACAGGGGCTTCTGCTCATGGCCTCAGTGTCGCTTTCGGCATGTCTGTGCAAAATGTGGGGGGCACTCAGCTAGCAAGTGCAGAACAACAGGTATACAAGGAGCACAAGGGCATGGGGGGCAAGGATCAGGCCAGCAGTTTTTCAGGATGGCCAGGGTTTCAAGGGCAAACATGGAACAACAGATGAAGGGCAGGGGAATGGGAGTAGAGGGGTCAAAAACACTGAAGCAAGGGAGGATAGACAGGCAGGAAGGGAGGGTTCAAGGAGAGGGACGGGTGGCACAACAAGGGGCAGTTTGGGATGGCCAGAACCCCCATCAACATAGCGGCATTGACAGTTCGCCTGGACAGATATCCAGACATGGCGTGGCGGATATGATTTTATGTGGTTTTGACACAGGGTTTTCATTGCAGCCTAAAGGACCCAGGCAAGCAAGGGAGGCGAGCAACCTGGGGTCTGTAAAGGGAAAGAGGAAATGGTAAGGCAGAAGATTGAGAAAGAGAAAGTAGCAGGTAGGGTGGAGGGTCCATTTGACAACCCCACTTGGAAAACATACGGATATCGCCTTTGGGTTTGGTACCTAAGAAACAAGAAGGGGAATACTGGGTGATACATCATTTGTCTTACCCAGAAGGAGAATCGGTGAATGACTATATTAGGGAGGAGCATAGTAGGGTAACATGTACGACACTTGAAGATGCAGTCCGGATAATCTGGGCCACAGAGGATGCATGGATGGCAAAAAGAACACTGAGTCCGCCTTCAGACTGCTTCCAGTCAGGAGGAAGACTGGAATCTCTTGGGTTTTAAAAGTGAAGGGCAGTATTATTTCGACAAGGCAATGCCAATGGGGTGCTCCACAGCATGCGTGACATTTGAGGCTTTCAGCACATGTTTGCAGTGGATATTCAAAAGGAAATGGGTTATAAGTCAGTCATCCATTACCTGGATGATTTTCTCCTCATTAGGAAGGGCAAAGGGAGACACAGAGGATGCTGGGTAAGTTTCAGGAATTGTGCGGGAGTTAGGAGTCCCACTGGCACCAGAAAAACAGAGGGCCCAGCAAGGTTATGGAATTCCTCGGGATAGAGATTGATGCCACGAGTGAAGTATTCAGGTTACCGGGCAATAAAGTAAGGAGGTTGAAGGGAGCTAATCGGGTACATGCGGCAAGAAAAGGTACAACTAAAGTTGGTTCAGCAGGTACTGGGGCACCTGAATTTCTATGCAGGGCCATTGGACCAGGAAGGGCATTCACAAGGAGGTTGGCCAGAGCTACAGCAGGGGTCACAAACCACATCACTGGGTTAATCTGACTCACGATGCCAGGGAGGATTTTAGCGTATGGGAAGATTTGTTGAAGGATTATAATGGGTGTTCATTTTGGCAGGAGGTGGCTGTAACACAGACCTGGACCTCTACGGATGCAGCTGGAGGACTGGGCATGGGGGTTACCTGAGGGGCAGGTGGTTTGCAGAACCATGGCCAGCCAGTTGGGTGAGGGACGTAAAAGTGAAAGATATAACACTACTGGAGATCATGCCCATATGGGCATGCAATCTTGGTTTGGGGAGGAATTACAGGATCAGAAGGTAACATTTGGTGTGACAATAGAGTGGTGGTTGAGGTACTGAACAGTAAGGGAGCCAGGTTGGACACAGTCATGCAGGTAGTAAGACAGTTAGTTTAAGGGCTTTGCAGCTGAACATGTCTTTCAGGCAAAACATATAGAAGGGTACACAATACCCTGGCTGACAGCCTTTCCCATCTGCAACTGGACTGTTTCCGAGCGCTGGCACCAGCGGAAGAACAAAAACACCCATACCAACGAACATCTGGGACGTTGGCAGGAAGAACAGAAGTGTTGTTTCGCAGCTCATGGGCACCTCGGACTCTGAAGGCCTATGATGGGGCCTGGCAGATTTTTCAAACATTCAGGGCAGAACACCAGATGGAGGTAAGTGGGTCACTCTCTGAGGAACAGTTGGGAATGTTCACGGTGGAACAATGGCGAAAGGGACGACTCACGCCACAATGGGGTTTATCTGGCAGGGATCAGTGTGATCTGCAGCCTGAAAGGATGGAATGACCCAACAAAGTCAATGCTCATCAGAAGGATGATGCAGGGCTGGGGCAGGTTGAAAAGAGGGACAGGGGACAATAGGAGGCCTATAGGGGAGCAGTGGCTAATAAAGCTGAAAGAGGTGCTCGGCAATATGCAAATCAAAGGGAGGCCCAACTATTTCACATGATTTATGTGATAATGTTTGCAGGGCTGTGAGAGTGAGGAGGTGGTTGGCCATGGGAAAAATGACAGGAAGGAGGTGTGGAATGGGAGGATGTGAGTTGGGGGACAAGGGAAATACAGATCAAGCTAAGATGGTCAAAGACGGACCAAAAAGGGCAAGGGTGCATGATAACACTAAGAGGCGATCAGAGATCGCAATATACTGATACAGGCCCTGTGGTTTTCACCGCAGGGCAGGTAACCAGGACGGGGAAGCTGTTCATGCAGGGGATGGAAAAAAGGGTCACCGGCTATCAAATTACGGCAGTGTTGAAAAAGGCAATGGGGTTTTGGGGAGAAACCCAGCTAATTACTCATCCCATTCCCTAAGGATTGGGGTGGCCTCACAGTGGGCAGCAATGGGTGAACCCGTGAATGGCATCTTGAAAAGGTTGCTGGCAGTCAGCCAGTTATAAAAGATACATCAGAGCACTGAATAAAAAAAGGCATATAAATAAATATATAATAATAAGGTGGGGGGATAATGCAAGGAGGACATGGAGAGTATATGTGAATTAATTAATTTTCTAAAGGGGAATATAAATAAATATATAATAATAAGGTGGGGGATAATGCAAGGAGGACATTGAGAGTATATGTGAATTAATTAATTTTCTTTGCACCCCATAGGTAGAGGAAGAGCACAGAAGTCTGGATCTGTGGCCATTCCTATATTTACTGGGCTGGTAAGAGAGCAGAGAAAAAAGCTGGGGAAAGCAATTATACCAGGATGCAAGGCAGTGTAGGTTGGTATCACACGGTCTATGGGGATGAGATGGGCACAGCTTCTGCCCACTTTGAAGAGCTCAAGGGACATCGGCCCAGTCCAGACCTAATCATTATACACCTAGGGGCAACAACCTGGCAGGCATACCATGGGTGCACACATATTTACAGATTAAGAGGGACTTAGTGGCAATAAGACAGTGGTGGCCTCAAGTATGCCTTGCCAGGTCGGATATAATACCACAAAGGGTATGGAGACAGGAACACAGCCACAGGGCAGTGGACAGGGCCAGGAGAAAGATGAATAGATGAGTGGGGACACTGATAAGACAGATGGAGGACAGGTGATACTGCGCAGAGTCGAAGAATGGGTGGATGACTTCTGCAGGTCAGATGGGGTACACTTGTCAGATATAGCAATAGATATGTTCAATACAGAAACAATGGGCTTCATAGAAGAATGGAAAATGGACAAAAAGCTGGTAAAAAAAAAAGGGAAGGAAATTTTCATCCCAGAGGTATGGGAGAGGATACCCTAAGTTAGGGAAGCCAGTCATCCAACGCAAGCTGGAGACTCAGCTAGTGGGGAAAAAGGGGGAGGATGGGAGGGGAAGAAAAAGGAGTAACACAAGACGAAGAAGAAGATGAAGGAGAAAGCGGTCTCGGTTTTCACCGTTACCTAACAGAAAAGGAGAAGAAGAAGGCACCCAGGTTTTCGTCTGGGGATGGATAATCAGAGTGATATATGGATGGAAACAAATGAAATTATGGAAATATGACAATAAAGAAATGGAAAATGAAATATGGATTTATGAATTTAAATAAATTAATTGCCAATCTGAGCACAACAACAAACAATGGTCTCTGTGTTTTTGTGAGGGGAAAGGGAGAATCGGGACAATGTACTCTCACTTTTACAGACTGTTGTTCAGCACTTTAGCAAAGTGAATCTCAGTATGACATATTGATAGCACCTGCAACCTTAGATTAGGATCACACAAGAACCATAAAATATTCTGCACCTCATCCAAATATTTTTACGGTGTGCTACTTTACACTGCAGACTGCAACACCATCACATTCCTCAAAAATAATTAGGACTTGGAACAAAGGATGCACTGGTGACGGTAGTTTCAGTGGGCTCTCTAACCCCAACAAAAAAAAAAAACATTAAAATACTGGCATAACGATTCATTGTGATCTGACCACACATAAGAAATAATAGGATGTCAGTTAGAGAAGATGAACTGTTGCTAGCACACAAATGCCACAGGTACAAAATTATGTGTCCTCTTTATAGATACAGCAGATTCTGAAAACATGCCAGATTTTATTTATTTAGGGATTTGGATCATACCTTTGAGCTCAGAGCTCTTTTATAAAGGTTCCACGTCAAGCAGTGACAATGACAGCAATAACAAACAGTTTACATGCAATACTCGAATAGTAGGTAGCTAGTATACAGTAAGGATACAATGTCATTCATAGTACCAATGGTGATAGTACAGCATCAAGAGCATTCAACTAGGGTAAAGGACAGTGTTTATATGTAGCGAAGGAGATAAACAGGTGTGACACCTAGTGTGAGAGTCAAGGAGGAGTCAAGGTGAGGGAGGGAGGCGGGGGAGTGGGCAGCCAGAAGAAGTGGCTTTGTCTAGGAGGTTGGGGAGGTAGTGGTAGTATGTTGGTTTTAAGGTTGATCCAGTGGGAGAAAAGGCACAGGGGAGAGGAAGATAAAGGGATAGGGCAATAGGGAAGAGTAGGTGTAAAAGGAAGGGAAGGAGAGTGTGGGTGAGTGGGCATTATGGGTGTTAGAGTCCTAGTGGCAGTCACAAACTGTTCTAGTAAGAAGGTGTTGCCTTAGGCCATTTTTGAATTGTGAGATGCTTTGGGAGTTTAGAATGAATGAAATAGATTTGAGTATTATGGGTATACATTCTATTGTACAAACACATACCAATCTTTACATGAACATAATAGTTTATGTTTTCGTTCTGTCTTCATTTATTTGGTGTCCTATCTGTAGTAGTTGACAAACAAAATCATGGGTTAATAATATGCATGAAAACTCATGAATTTTCTTAAGATTTTAATGTCATGTATTGCACATTTTCAATTCATAGTACAGATAACAATTCATTTTTATTCTCCAGACTGACAACTACTAGTATGGTAAAACTATACCCATTGAACCAATTTTTTACTGACCATTTTGTTCTGTGTATACATAAACAGGATGTAGAGTGACCCATTTTCACAACTGCTTGACTAATGGAAATGTACACTGTGCACTGACATCAGTCCCCAATTTTAAAATGCCATTTATGATTGCTATGACTTAGGTAAGGTAAGGTAAGGTAACATTTTATTTAAAGACGCCCATTCCCAGAGGCTCTGGGCGCTGTACAATAAGTTATCAAATGTCAATATACATCCACAGAATAATATAAAACAATTATATGCATAATTATATAAAACTTTAAATTGCAGCACATAGTCAACTATTCTTACTATACCGACTTCTCATGCTGACAAATTCTAAGGTACACAGACCAATGCATACATGCACTGAGTAAGGGTTAGATTTCATAAACAACAAAATGATGGTGCATAGCACATTAATGCATGTCCAAGACTGTAAATTGGTACAGTAATCAGATCAAACATATAATGGTACACTGGTACAAGACTGTTTTTTTAAAAACAAAATCCATGCATGGCTGGAAAACTGAATAGATGTAAATATGATTAAATAAGCCTGTACACTGCATCACATCAGGTCCAGGTACAATAATGCCATGAGGTCCACTTCTCTCCTCAAATAGCCATTCTGCCACTTCATACTGAAACTAAATGAACAGTTGCAGCATAGACATTTATCGGTCACAGAAGATTAACTCAAATATCATTCTTACACAAAAAATTAACATCAACAACAGTGCTACCAGATTGAATGAACATGCAAAATATTGTATAGCTTAATCATGTTTGCACTGGAATCAAACACAGAATCGGGGTTGTCTTAATGTTAAGAAAAAAAGAATTCCCATGACATACCTAATCAGGACAGTAAATTTTTATACATTCATATAGAGCTGCACATCAGCACTAGTACCAATGACATGACCAGCCACATACAAAGTGTGGTTTGCAATGCCAGTACCCTATTTTTCCACTTTTCTGTGAGACAAAATAGCCATTAGCCTGCAATATGAAAAAAACAGATAACAACAAATTACAGTGCATGCATAGGGGACAAAAGAAATATAAAATATATATATATATATATATATATATATATATATATATACATACATATAATAAGAAAAAAAATACAGTGCTGAAACGGTGAGATTAAGCACTTCCGCTTATAATTTACAACAATGCAGGCCATATTACTGTGGCTTTTTAACTGTAAAGTGCACAACCAAATAACTAATTACAATTAAAATTATGGGAAATATAACTGCTTATTGACCAATTCAAATTAATACAAATTAGCTTCTACACTTCATTCCAGTTACATAGATTTTTGTAACTGGAGATGGGGACTGCAATATTGCATAACCACAACAGAAAGCAATAGTAGCCTTGTGCTGGAGAAACACACATCAAGTACTGTAAATGGCTCTGCAAAATAAAATGGATTTTAAAAACCTGAGAGGAACAATAATGAGAAACCTCACATTGTGTACACTACACAATGTCAACAACAGAACCACATCATCTTTCAACACAACATTTTACATAGCACACTAGAAAAGTGAACGGAAGCCCCACTAGAAGTACACAACCATCACTGTAAACCTCCAACAGTGAAAATAATACAAAATCACACTTTAGTCAATCTACTGTCTAACAGACTAGAAGTTCACTCTTCACAAATTTGAGACATGAATCGCAGTTGTCTTAATGTAAAAAAAAAATGAATTCCAAGACGTGCCTAATCAGGACAGTACCCTTTTTTCCACTTTGCTGTGAGACAAAATAACCATCAGCCTGCAATATAAAAACAGATAAAAAAAATTACAGTACATGCATAGGGAACAAAATAACATATAAAACATGTATAGTATATAAATATATATATATATATATATATATATATATATATATATATATATATATATATATATATATATACTGTGTGTGTGTGTGTGTGTGTGTATATATATATATATATATATATATAAAATGACAAAAAACAAAATATGCAATAAGCGAAATGGTGACATTAAGCATGTCCCATTAAATGCTTACAACAATACTGGCTCATTACTGTGGCTTTTTAACTGTAAAGTACAACCAAATAATTAACTACAATTTAGAATTATGGAAAATACACGCTTATTGACCACTTCAAATTAATACAAAATTAGCATCTACACTACATTCCAGTTATAAAGATTTTGTAACTGGAGATGGGACTCAACACTGAATAAGCACAAGAGAAAACAATATCAGCCTTGTGCTGGAGAAATGCACGCCAAGTACTGTAAATGGCTCTGCAAATGAAAACAGATTTAAAAAATAAAATAATGAGAAACCTCACAATGTGTATGCTACACAATGTCACCAACAGAACCACATCTTCTTTCAACACATTTTACATAGCACACTAGAAAAGTGAATGGAAGCCCCACTAGAAGTGCACATCCATCACTGTAAACCCTCAACAGTGAAAATAATACAAAACCACACTTCAGTCAATCTGCAACAGACTAGAAGTTCACACTCTTCACAAATTTTAGACATGAGCTGTCCACATCAATAGTCACATCTCAGAATCTGACATATCTTGACAGCTTTGTTGCCTAGCTAAGGTAAACAAATCAACACACTTTTACAGAACAGACAGGTGCGTTCACAGAATCCACAACATAGCAGTTCGTGAGAGAATGTCACCTTGCAAAGTACACTGCAAACTGGTGGGACACAGACTTTCCGACACAGCAGTGAGAGGACCACATAATTCAAATAAACAAAACAAATGAACCATGTAACTCAGACTAAATACTAACAAATAACAGTAGACAGGGAAAATGAGAGTGTTATTTTATTGAAAAATGTAATTACAACAGTCCCTCTAAACAACAGAATTTGATGGTGACAGTGTTCCTTTAATAGGGAGCACAAATGACAGAAAGTATAACTCATCATCCAGAACAATATCAGATATATGCCCCCATTAACTCCTACAGACGAATGACCTAACCTTACCCTAACTCTGAAAGAACTAATATTTAATGGGGGTACATAAGAAAGAAGATGTACCTTGGAACCCTGAACAATATCAAATATGTGACCCCCATTATCTCCAAGAGACATATAACCTAACCAGCACCCAACCCGATCTCTAACGCTATTTCTGGAACAAGTAATATTTAATGGGGGACACACACAACAGAAGGTGTACCTCAGCACCCTGAGAAATATCAGATATGTGCCACCCGTTAACTCCAACAGATATATACATATATATGTAATAGATAAACCACTCTGAGGAGTGCGGTCACGCACTGATATACACACACCTTGTTGTGCGACGTTACCCATAAGGCCACAGGCAGAGTGCATCAACCAACCAAGGTGTGCATATATCAGAGTGTGACTGCACACCTCAGAGTGGTTTATCTATCTTATAAAATGTCAAAATTGTTTCGGGGTGTAGTGATAGTATAATATGTTGATTATTGTCACTCCATTTTGTATGCTATTTCATGTAATGTATGTCATTTTATACTCCATTTTGTATTGTGTGACTCCATTTTACATGCTGCTTCATTTAATTGGTGTTTTGCTCTTTAGATAGCCTCATTATTATGTTTTGCTTCAGACAGTGTATTTTGCTGACTTGAAGGTCGCATATTATCAGGCAACCTGTTTTTGTAGTTTTGTTTAAACTTCTGCTTAGCTCATAGTGTTCTAGGCACCCAGCCAGTGTTTGGAGCACAGTGACCTAGCAGGTGTAGAATTCTGAGCAGTCCTTATGGTGTGAATTGCAGCATCCTGGGAGCCTGCCAGCTTCTAGAATGTGGGAAAACAACACTATGAGGGCTGCAGGTTATTTTTAGCATAGAATAAGATATAAATGTAGCTTTCTGAATGCCTGGTTAGAAACCTCACCTGCAGGGTGGACGCATCGCTAATGGGGCCAATTCCCGGTTCGTGAGACTCCTAGCCAGGCTGACAAGAGGGCTTCCAGCCATTGGAACAGGCTTGGATGTAGCTTTGGAATCGGGTGATGTATAACCTTTGTATTATATTTTGCTATAATAAAGCTTTGGCTTGCTGTACTTATTGTAACCTTTTATATTATATTTTGCTATAATAAAGCTTTGGCTTGCTATACTTATTGTACTGTTATTGTGTGTATGTGAGTGTGAATGGCAAATAGCTGCTTGGTTTGAGTTGGCAGAACATTTTGGCGAGTCGGCAGGATTCAAAATAAAATGTCTATTTTAGGAAAAAGGATGAGTTCTTTTTTTAAAGGTGTATTAAGGCTCAAACAAGCAAGGGCAACTGCCCTTTGTACTTGTAATTTGTGCTTGCTGCAAGTATATACTATTAGAGCCAATGATGGCTTTCACAGTTCAGGCTGCTTTTAGGAGAAAAGCAGCTAGTTAAGTAAAGTTAGATAAGCAACATCTAGAAAAGAAAAATAAACTACTGTGGATGTACGCACAGTAGGTGACTACAGACGGATGATTTGAAAATCCTCCCCCATGTTGCCTATCTGTGTAGTTTCAAGTTTTCTGTATCAATTTCAAGTTCCCTTGCCTCCTATAGAGGCTGAAACATTTGATCCTAAACCCAAGTACTGGGGACCACTACCAGATGGATCTCAACCTAGTACTGTTAGAGATTTTTGTTTGTTTTGTTTTAAACTGCAAACCAGAGCTCTGGAAAAGACTTGGTTTGGCAGGTTACTAAAATGGCCAAAAAAACCTTTGAAAGGGTTAAAACCTTTGAAAGAGTTAATAGCTGCAGCGTTTGGAAATTATCACGAAGGTCCTGCAGTCAGTTTTCTTACTTAGACTAGTATATCAGAAAAGAAGAAGAAAATACCTTGGCACCAGGTAAGTCTGAATTTTTTAATTCAAAGTTGTTTTATGTCTGTCTGTTTTATTTCTGTAATCGTATACTAAACAAGGTAATGCTCCGTCTTTCTCATGCATATTTTCTAGCTTATATCTGTGTTCTGTAATTATGTTCTGTTATCAAGGTTGCGAGATAGGATTGACTGCCTTCAGTGCACAACATGTTACAGAAAAAAAAAAGAAAGAAGCTTCTTTGCCTCATAGCTGACTGTTTTAATTGGCTTTATTTGTAATGGAACATTTGTGCTGCCTAGATAGGGTCAGTGAAAAACTTTTGTTTGTAGTTGTTGCTTGGAGCAGGTAGTGTTGATGGTGAAGAATTATGACGTCATATAGATTGCAATGTGCAGAAAGAGTTGTAGTTTGCAAGCAACGTGCCAAGCCACTGCTAGGTGAAAATGTAATGTGTTAACAGCTATAAATGGCTTTATCATACTTCTAGTTAAAACCAGAAACTTTTTGCAAAATGGCAGAGTGCCATATTTTAGTTATGTGCCAAAAGGTGTAATCATGTTATACGAGATGTGTTCACTTACAGATGATGTGTTTAAACAATGTTTTGTTCTGGAAAGATTTGGCATGGCAATATGTATAAATGTGTTGGTTTAAAATTGTCAGTGTCACAAGACAGGCAGGAGGCAGCACATATATCTAAACCACGTACAGTTTTCTAATGGAACTATGGGCATTACCTCAGCAAATTGGTGTGAAACAATGTCAGTCTTACTTTGTGTTAAGTATTTCTTTTTGTGTATGTGTATGTGTGTGTACTGTCTTGGCCAGCAGTTTCATCAGGTGCTCTATTGTTATTTAAAGATATTTTAATATTGGTGGTGTTCAAGGACACTACAGGAATGGCTGGTTTGAATGACCCTTGCATGCACACTGTGACCTTTTGCACGTTATTTGACCTTCTTGTGTTTCAACATTTTATGTTACTACCAGTTCAAACTTGATGTGTATTTCATGCCTAAAGCACAACTTTCCACACAAAATGTATGTTTTCATGAAAGCACACCAAGAGTGAACCATGTAATTTGACTTTTATTGCAAAACTAGTATTCTAAGTGAAGAGGAACAAACTTTTACAATTTTGAAAAAGGACTATTACAGCTGTTTTTGAGAGTTTACCATCTACAGAGATAATGCGTCACGGGTATTACCATCAATCTGGACATTTTGTCATGCTTAGGATAAGGGAACCCAGGGACGCTTAGCTTCTTTTATCCTATGGAAATAATCTTGTTTTATTTTAAACTGATGTGTGTTTGTTTTTGTTGTTTGTCTGTGTTTCACAGCTAACCTTTTATTGCTACAGTATTCGAGCTGTCTCTTGCACCTCGAGCTGTGTCTTCCACCAGTAGGAGCTTGGAGGAGGGGTAAGCTACCTTCCTCCTCCAGTGTAATACCCACAAAGGTTGCAAGGTACATGTCATATTTATACTGATTCATGGTCTGTAGCCAATGGTTTAACAACCTGGCTGCCACTTGGACTAAGGATGAGTGGAAAATTTATTCGAAAGAAATATGGGAAAAGAACTGTGGCAGGAAATATGGACTATGGTGCAAAATACTCAGACCACTGTATTTCATGTTGATGCTCATTGTGCTTCAGATACACTAAAACGATGGTATAATTCTATTGCAGATGAAAAAGCTAAGATTCTTCCAGTGGATATTGAAGAAACTCAAAGTCAGCAGTTATCAGGGCTGGCAAAATGGGCACATCAAAAATGTGGACATTTGGGAGAAAAGCCACTTACAGGTTCTTCAATGGATTCTAAAAGGAATAACACTCTCTCTCTCACGGTCCATTCAGTAAAGCCTATTATCCCAGGTGGAAGAATATTGAAGCTTGACGACCCACTTGTACAATGGGTTGGAAATCTTCCACCAGCTTATGGGTGCAAGACAACTTTATTTGCCCTGAAAACCAAGGATGTCCTATAGTGAACATTACTTTTCACCAGATGTGAACATTTGAAACCAGTTGAGACAATGGCAGGACGATTATATGTCCAACCTATGCAGGACACAAATTGGATTAAATTACAGAACCAGACAGTATAGATGCTGCAACTTACCGAATAGTTGCATGGTGACTGTACAACATAGACTTGATTGCTGCATGAATCAAACAGACATTTTCAATGCAAGTATTACTTTGATTGACATAGACACGTTATTCTGCATGAATGCTACTGCAATAACTAATAGAACTACTTGGCAGATCACATTACAGTGTTGAAATCATCCTGTAATTAGCAATGATAGTATAGTTAAGGTTCCATCCACACGTACATCAGTAGCGCAGCAGTATCAGAAAAATGTAATCCATTTTAACATAACGTTTCTGTTTAGTAGAAAATGCAAATATAAAAGAGCTTGGTATGATACGCTATTAGGTGGAGCAGGGCAGGCATCAATTTTAAATAGTGTTGATATAGAAACACTGACTAACAGGCTTCAGGCAGTAGGAATTGATGTATTTAGCTTAATTAACTTACAAGCACAATGGATGCCAACTGTTTTCTTACCCAAAGATTAACTTTGAATTATGATTTTGAGTTCTTGCAGTTATTTAATGCTTCACAGGTATGGGGAATGGGAGTAGCAGAAAATATTTCTGATTTATTGATTGGACAGAATGCACAATGCGACATATGTATTCTATAATGCAAAGAAATAAGGCCCAGAGTGATTTAATGAGTAATAATGAATATGTGTGGAGGACCATGTTCAAATCATGGATTCCTAGTAATCATTGGATTGTAATGTCATCCACCACAGTAAAATGCACAGATACCTATTGTTCAGGGCAATTGGTACATTATAATGTTAGTGACCCTGAAATAATGTGTAAATATAATATTACCTGTAATTTTGGTCCCCATTATTTGATCCTGAGTTTTGCTTACATTTTAATGGAGATTATATAGATAGTCAGAACACCACCCATGACTTAAGTCTGTGTTCAAAACAGCTGATGGAATACTATGTGGACAGCATTCCAGACTTTATGAACCTTGTTTACTGGAGCATTCGATAAATTTGTGTCAATGGACAATTTACCCATAACTACCATGTTTACAGAAATAGGACCCCAGTATGTTTGTATAGTAACTAATCAGGAGAATACTGTTAGGATGTATAACTTAACTCGTCCCTTTTCAGGTTGTTTAAGAAATGTGACTCATTTGTGGTGGGAAAATACTACTTACACCTTTGTCCCTGATAATGAACAGAAGCTTATTTTGTATTGGCAGCCCAATATTTTAGATCAATCAAGATTGAGTATCTCATTAAATAAAATTAAACAGATAATTCAGGAAACAGATGTAATGCAGGCTCATTTGGCAATAAGAAATAAATCATTAGTGCAAAGTCAGGTGCAAACTACTGATAGTTAAAAATAAAATGATTGATTTAAGTTCCAAGATTCAACAAGAGACTACTCATTATTGGTGGGATATTTTTACAGGATGGTCTCCATCAGCTACAAAAGTGTTAAATATTCTGATACATCCTATCATAATCATTGCTGTAGTGACAATTATCTTGCTTATTTGGACTTGTTACTTATCATGTTATATCGTAGTAATTTTGCTATGGTACCAATATCATACAAATCGTATTCACAATAATCAAAGGACCGAATGTAGTGATAGTATAATATGTTGATTATTGTCACTCCATTTTGTATGCTATTTCATGTAATGTATGTCATTTTATACTCCATTTTGTATTGTGTGACTCCATTTTACATGCTGCTTCATTTAATTGGTGTTTTGCTCTTTAGATAGCCTCATTATTATGTTTTGCTTCAGACAGTGTATTTTTCTGACTTGAAGGTCGCATATTATCAGGCAACCTGTTTTTGTAGTTTTGTTTAAACTTCTGCTTAGCTCATAGTGTTCTAGGCACCCGGCCAGTGTTTGGAGCACAGTGACCTAGCAGGTGTAGGGAATTCTGAGCAGTCCTTATGGTGTGAATTGCAGCATCCTGGGAGCCCGCCAGCTTCTAGAATGTGGAAAACAACACTATGAGGGCTGCAGGTTATTTTTAGCATAGAATAAGATATAAATGTAGCTTTCTGAATGCCTGGTTAGAAGCCTCACCTGCAGGGTGGACGCATCACTTGGGGCCAATTCCGTTCGTGAGACTCCTAGCCAGGCTGACAAGGGGGCTTCCAGCCATTGGAACAGGCTTGATGTAGCTTTTGGAATCGGTGATGTATAACCTTTTGTATTATATTTTGCTATAATAAAGCTTTGGCTTGCTGTACTTATTGTAACCTTTTATATATTTTGCTATAATAAAGCTTTGGCTTGCTATACTTATTGTACTGTTATTGTGTGTATGTGAGTGTGAATGGCAAATAGCTGCTTGGTTTGAGTTGGCAGAACAGGGGGGAAGTGCAGGTGTGCAGCCACACTCTGATATATGCATGGTCATGTGATGTGTTTCAACCAACTAGCAATGATAACATTTCCTACCCATTTTATAAATATATATATATATATATATATATATATCATCATTTTTTTTCTTTATTCTTTTCTCTCCCCGGGCCCTGGTCAGCCCCTCATCCAGCTGCCATCCCTAGCCTCCGCTCCTTCAGGCCCTCACCCTTGCAAACCCCACAGCTTACCCCATGGTGGGGGCGACAGGAAGCCCCCTACCCACCTACCCTTTAGGATCTAGTTCTGTGTCACCTCCAGAGATGGAGTCCCAGTGGACAGCCATCAAGCCACAAATGACCAGCCACCAGGATCTTTTTCCCATTTTCTCCCTTGCAAGAGCTCAGAGTGCAATGAAGCCGTGGTGGCACACATGCACCCATGCACGCTCTCCACCAGGTGTGTGTCATTCTGCCACCCCCATGTTGCAGCAGCAGTGCTCCACTAAGCCCCAGCCTCTTCCAGGGTCAGACATGTGCCAACCACAAGGCACCCTCCTCCCAGGAGATGGAGAGCAGTCCATTGGATGCCTTGATCCATCTCCTTCCTGCTGACCCTAGTGGCCCACACTCATTCCCAAACATAGGTCATCAGTGTGGTGCAAGGTGCAACATCCAATGCCTCAGACCTCAGTGCCACTGGGACAGCTCATCTCTAACAGATATATAACCTAACCCTAACCTGAACCTGCATGAACACAAAAATTCCTATAGAATAGCATTATAAATTTCACAGGCCATAGCTCGCTTTGATATTTGGAGCTAACTGTTACACTATATGTGACATGGAAGATCTCACTGAGTACTACAGCATGAACTCATTATACCAAGGACAGTCATCACAGTTTACCCACAACACTTGATATTTCCACAAAATTAAACATGGTACCAAATATAGAATTCAAGGCCATTCTTCACCAAACTTTGCACAGATATGTACTTCCTTTGGGATTACAAGCTCATCAATTCCTTTTAAAATTGATATAATTATGCCCTAAAAACCCATAACCAGATTTTTTACCCATAATTCCTAAACCACTGGGAGTTAATTGGAAACCTAAATTTATACTCTTTCGGCAAGGCCTATTGACTGAATGGGTCAAAGCTCCCTCCTACCCCTGTCCTGAATGTACACATTTCCCTTAACTGTAAGAGGGAGGCAGTATAGCACAGTGGTTTAAGGCTTTGAGCTGCAAATCTGGAGACCTGGGTTTGAATCCCACAGCCCCCACTTGCATATACTCATGGACCTTGAGCAAGTCACTTAACTTCCTGTACTCTCAGGTTGCACTGCAAAATGCTTTCAGCTTAGTCTCACCTGGTTATACAATTAAAAAAAAACAGTAACCCTAACCCTAATTGTAAATTACCAGAAGGTAAGTGTATGTCAACATATATGTTACTCTGTGCATCAAGACACAAAGTGGAGGGAGAAAGTCCCTCCTAAGCTTTCCTGAATGTACACATTTTCCTTATCCCTAATCATCCATATATTTCTTAAAGATATTGTAATTGTAACTTTATTTCTCTGGAGTGCAGGGCCCTGTGCTCCCATGACTCCATACTCCTCTGTGTATTTGTGTGTGGAGTGCAGTGCCCAGTATTCATCTATCAGTCCCTAGTAGTATCCGTATTTTCTCTTGGGAGTGCAGGGCCTTTCATGCCTGCACTGCCATCAGTGCATTACTCCTTAATAGTCCCTGAACTCCCATCCATGTATCATATTTAATAGTATCTGTATTTTGTGTTGCAGTGAGGCCCTCTGGGCCCTGTTTTCCCATGCATGAAGTGACAAAGAAACACTTCCATATACCTCACATTACAATATTATCCTATGGGAAATTAGGCAAAATGTAAAGCCATAGAACTCCAGAGCAAAGTAATATATTTTCACCAAACCATCAAAAGGCACATCTGTGTGACACACTAGGTACCCTGACAATTTTAGAGCAAAATTGCAAACCATTTCTTAACTTCATAATTTGAACTAATAATTGGGGTAGTATATTCCCAAAAAAAAAACAATGTTATTTGAAACTTTTGCTAAACTAATGATGGGTCATGTAACAGATAAAGATTTGATACTGGTTGAAGATTTTAATGTTGCTTGGGAAGGTCAAAGGGATGCAAATTAGATGATTCATTACAAAGTTATATCTGATGCAAATTCCAGTATAAACACTCACACCAGAAGGGGAAGGCTTGATGGCCCAGGAAATGACTTAGACTTAATATTTTTGATCCCTAATTTATTGGTAGAGATGTGTGAAATTGGTAAATTTTGTTGCGTAGAAATATTTTGTGAAATTGTTTGAGGAAGCAAAATTCAGAATTTTACTTGCAGAATGTGAAATTTTGCCCTCGGAAGATGAAATTCTGCCGGTGAAATGGCAAAATTCACTTTTGCCAGAAAATGTCATCACTTTTCTGGTAGAATTCTACATTTCATCCTGCAAAATATTTTGTGTAATGGGTGAATTTCGAAAATATTTTGTGTGGCAAAATTAACGATTTTGCAGGAATTTTGCTGGCAAAATATAATTTCACAACATTTCTATTTACTGGTGCTGTAAAAGGATATAAGCCCACCAAATTTAGGGGACCTTAATGCTATTTTTGTGCTATAGGAAGAAGAGTAGAACATGAAGTAGACAGCCCCACCCAGCATCATGAGGAGATGTTTAAAACTTATAGTAAACAAGATTTCCAAAATAAAATGCAAAGTTTAAAATGATTTAGAAATAGTGCTTATTCCAGATTTGGACTTGGCAATGGAGTAATTTAGTAGGACATTTTAGAAGTGTATAATAAGTGTGCCCCTATAAGGAAATGGATCAAAAACCTCAACGCTTGCCTTGGTTAAATGACAAAATTAAAAAATTGAAGTAAAGAAAGAATCAGTTATGGGAAATTGCTAATAAAACATTGAAACAAGATATATGAGATACATTTAAGAAGGTAAGAAACAGTCACACAAGAAGTCAGAAAACTTAAAGGTCATTATTATAAGCAAAAAGTAAGAAATGCCACTGACCCTAAATGTTACTGGAATTTAACAGAAACTCTAACTAGCCCTAAGAAAAGTCTCACAAAAATAAACTTTGTGCAAAATGGTAAATCTGTCCCTTTAGAAAAGGCAGCTGATATTTTAAATGATTATTTTATACACCTCCTGGACTTAGATGGCTTATCTAAAATGAATATTTACATAAGGGCAACAAGGATGACTGGTGAAAACATAGGAGATAATAATATACAAAAATTACATTAAAAAATTAGTAGGAGGGAAGTCATCGTAGTAATAAAAAGTTAAAAATAATAAGGCATACAGACTAGATAACATTGAAGTCAGATTTATAAAGATTCTGCAATTGAAATTGCTCAGACCCGACAGAGCTATTCAACTGGAGCTTAACACAAGGTATTTTCCAAGACAATAGAAACAGGCAAAGATCAAACCAATATTTAAAAATGGTGATGCCTCCAATCCTTCCAATTATAGGCCAATTGCCTTACTTTCCATAGTATCAACAATTATGGAAAGGCATTTTCATACTCAACTAATAGAGTATTTTGAAAATATAATAAACTCACTTCAGTACAGTTTGGCTTCAGGAGGAATGTCCATGGGCACCATGCTCACAGACTTTATAGATCAGGCAGCTTTCCCTTGAAAGGGTCAGGCCATGGGCACAGTGTTTGTGGACTTGTCCTAAGCATTTGACTTAGTAGATCATAACATTATGTTAGATAGGATAAGTGAAATAGGTGTAATGGAAGAACCTCTAAGATGGTTCCATTCATACTTAGTTGACTACTTTCAGTTAGTAACAGTGGGCAGTAGTAATTCTAAATCAGCTTTAGTAACACTTGGAGTCCTACAAGGGTCTATTTTAGGAACCTTACTGTTTCTTATTTATTTAAATAATTTTCCAAATCCTATACATCATACTAGTATAAAATCACACACAGACAACACAGTGTTGGTAGTGGAGGAAATTGACTTCAAAGAAGTTGAAAATAAACTCCAATATGACTTTAATAATTTACAAGAGTGGTTTATATCTTCAAATCTAATCCTTCATTCTAAAAAAATAAACTTAATCAATACTCGTTAGCTCACCTTGAAATAATAAATTTAGAGAAACAAGCAAACTTGAAATAAGGACAGTGAGTGGTCTGGTCATTACTCAGGTTCCAACTTATAAATACTTAGGACTGGATATTGATCAATGTCTCACTTTCTAATATTACATTGGCAAATTAACTAAGAAAATAAATATGAGAATAGGAGCTATGTGACGTGTATCTGAATGTTTTACTAAAAGACCATCTAATAGTAGCAAGCCAACTAATTATTCCCATATTGGACTGTGGAAGTCATATTTTATCCATGGCAATAAAAAGCACTACACAAACTAGATATTTCATACCATAGATTAGCCAGATTTGTATGGAAATGTGATTACAATACACATCATTATTATTTATACCAGAAATTAAGCTGGAATTCATTAGAAACAAAAAAACTGTTTAATGCTCTATTGGTCCTAGTAAGAACAAATTCAGAACAAATGGTTTGATATCTTTTATTGGACCAACAAGGATGTTACAAAAAACACAATGAGCTTAAGCTTTTGGACCAACACATTCTTCTTTGGAAGCCTAATAAGAGTTATTTAGAAAATCCCATATTATTAATACTTAGAACATGCAGAAAAAACAGAAATAATTCTCATTGGTTTAAAACAGACCTTCAGAACATAATGAAAGTGACATTGGAGAGCTTGAATATCTTACATGTGCTTTCAGCTGAACAAAACTTAAAGGTCAAAGGTTGTCCAGAGATAACAGCAGGCAGAGAGTTCAACCCACATATGTTATACCATGTATCAGTCTACTGAATAATGAAACACTAAGATTCTCTACTCACTAACTTATTTGTCAATTGAAGAAACCTCCGAGGACACATACTTCAAGAGTGAGGTAACAGCACACCAATAAAGCCAGCTTCAACTCTTCTCAGAACTCTGTTTGTGAATATGGCCTATGACAATAAGATGACCCTAGAGGAAACAATTGCATGCCAAAATGTAACATATTAGCAAGTAAAAAAATAAGCCCATAAAATATAACATCAGAAGTTATCTTTACAGGCATATAGAATGATGAAAGTGATGTTAACCCAAAGTGAGTAAGTGTATCACACTGATGAATGTACAGCTGGCTGGAGATATGTACTCTCAACAAGCTATTATGTTCCAGAAACCTAAGGCCTTCAGTGTTGTAACTAGATTTTATACATGATAATATCAATTGTCAGTGTAAATGCCAGATATGAAAAAGTGCTAGTCAAGGACCCCAAGAAATTGAGACTATGCAACCTGATATGTACAGATTTCAGTAAGTGGTCAGTGTATAATCAAAATAATACATATATAGAAACAGTCCAAGGAATCTAAACAAAATTCTTAGAAATTAAATCCCCCACGGAAGAAAGTAACTACTTAAAATGAAATATATTTATATGAATCCTAATACACCATCAATTGCACCCATCACTACAATAGTTATCCAAAAGGAATTATACCTGTCATGAACTCCCAAGTAAATGAGACAATGCATTCTAATAAGTACAGAATGAAAAACATAACAGTATATACTCAAACTACAGAACTTGCAGAAAGAAGTAAATATCCATTATACTATCAGTCCAGAGTCCCAGCCACTATGACACCATAATGTCATGTACCTGAACATACTAAGGTTACCTCAGTATCACCCTATACCCACATAACCACCCATCTCAAATATCCATATTAAAATTAAATGTACCACGTTTCTTCTACCCCTACAACACACACATAAACATATTACCCCCACATACACATAGGCACACCATGCACACATTCACACAATACTAATGTGAGAGGTCAACCTGTAGATAACCAGTTACAAAGGTCTGTATAAGTATAAGAGTCAAAGTCTAAGGCTCGCTGAAAACCTAACATATGTATGTTCATTGTTTGAAGTAAAGGTCCAAGTAAGTTTACTTTGGGTAAACATCACTTTCATCATTCTATACCAGGTAAAGATAATTTCTGATGTTGTATTTTTGGGGCTTATTTTTATTTTTTACTTGCTAATATATTACATGTTGGTATGCAATTGTTTTCTCCAGGGTCATCTTATTGTCATAGGCTGTATTCAAAACAGAGTTCTGAGCAGAGTTGAAGCTGTTTTTATTGGTGTGCTGTTACCTCACTCTTGAAGTATGTGTCTTCAGGAGGATTCTTCACTTGGCATATAATTTAGTGAGTAGATAATCTTAGTGTTTTGTTATTCATTAAACTGATACATGGGAGGTGGCGGAGCCAACAGTCCAGCCAGAAGCAGCACATTTCTGGAGCTCCTAAAAGAGCCTTTATATTTTAATATAAAACATTTATTTCATCCTCAAAACCACCTCAACTTAAGACCTACATTTGGAGAAATTGTTCCTACATCATTCGGAAGATACTGGACATCGCTATGGGGATAACTGAACCTCCTAAACAAGACTTCTTTCAACCACGGGTCCTTCCATCGAAACAGGCAGAACAAAATGATGGCGCATCCAATTCATTAGGCCCCAAGCAGACTTTGGCATCTCTGAATTCACTCCAAATGGTGGTTAATGCCTTAACAAAGACGGTTCAAGGAATGGACCAAAAGCTAGATACTTTTCTCTTCATTTCCAGGTGGTGGAATCCCATATGGATGCCATGGGAGAGATTACTTAAAGTGCTGAAGCTACTTTGGGAAAGGTCTTAGCAGCATCAGCTACAGCTATTAAAGAGCAAGTTGCATTATGGAGCCAAACTGAACAACTTGAAAATACAGTGCGGGCTGCTAAGATATGTATACTCAGTCTGCCTGAAGGAACAGAGGGGACAATTTAGCTGCTTTCCTGGGTCAATGGTTAACAGGCATTACAGGACTAGAGGCAGTGAATCTCAATGAGCATATAGAATTACACTCCATAGACCATCTAACTTAAAGAACCACCGAACTATCCTGGTCACCCTAGCCTCAGCGGCAAACGGGACTTAGTACTGGGATCAATTTGGAGCAAAAGTCCAATATACTACGAGGAGTCCTGTATACTTTTTCCCTGACTTAGCTCCACAAATACACCATAAAGCCTTTGATGGCATTAAAGCAAGCTTCAGGAACTGGGCATTACCTATGCCATAGCCTTTCCGGACCAACTTTGTTTCACTGATGACCGTCGACAATTTTGCTTCATGGATCCCAAAGAGGCAGGGGCAAGCATCGAGAAAATAGTGACCGAAGATCACGTGAGGAATGATCATCAAAGAAGAACTGGAGGAGGATTGAACACCAGAGATTCAAACTGAATTACCCTAGCATTGTCTTGTTGAACTGGTTTGTTATTTAACTTTAACTTTAAATATTATTTGACTTCAGCCCAAGAGGCACACCTTAGACTGCATAAGAGGGAGGACAGTTTACCAGATATGGTATGCTTATTCTTTTGATTTTCTTCATGAAGAAATATACTTTTGGCCCGATCTGGCATTTTCCGTCAATGGACTATGGAAATTATTTCTGTGGTTGGACGCTACCCAGACATTTTAGTTCAGTGCTGCCCTGGGCATTTTGATATCTTTACCAATTCTTAAAGAACTTATTATCTTTATTAAGCCTAATTTGGAGATGTTATTGTTGGCTAATAGTAGGGCTGTTGATATAATCAGATATTTCTACACCTCCAACAAGATGTGGTTTTCCTGTTACTCTATTTCAGGTGAACAACATGTATATATATATATATATATATAAAACTTTTTGTTTTCATATAATTAGTGTCCCAAGGAAGTGCTTTTAACTTTGCCTTCAAATAATCCCTGTTATTATACAGTGGTGGTCTGGAGCTGGCTTTCAGCTCACTGAAACAAGTGTGGGTTACCGGTGGGATTTATGAATCTACTTGGTATATTCCGAATTCCTAGGGACTAGTTTATTTCTAGTAATTAAGGGCTTCGAGGAGCTCTAGAAGGTAGTGACACATTTTATAATTTTGTACGAATAATATAGGACCTAAAGGTCAGCTTCAATACCTTTTACCTGTTTTTGGTTCTGAAAATTTAGGCATTGACTGCATAAATGGTTCCTAATGTTGTTTATTAACTTGCAAAATCATTATGTACTTCACCCTCTAATGCTGTACCAGAATAATGGTACCGTATGATTTTTTCCACATACCCGAAATCTAATGTTTTATGCATATGTATAAAATTTTAAATAAAAGTTTAAAAAAATAAAAAATAAACTGATATATGGCATAATATAGTGGTTGAATTATCTGCCTGCTGTTATCTCTGGACAACCTTTGACCTTTAAGTTTGGTTCAGCTGAAAGCACACTTAAGATATTCAAGCTCTCCATTGTCACTTTAATTATGTTCTGTAGTCCTGTTTTAAACCAATGAGAATTATTTCTGTTTTTTTCTGCATGTTCTAAGTGTTAATAATATGGATTTTCTAAATAACTCTCATTAGGCTTCTGAAGAAGGACTTGTTGGTCCAAAAGATAAAGCTCTTTGTTCTTTTTACAACATCCTTGTTGTTCAATAAAAGGTATCAAACCATTTGTTCTGGATTTGTTAAAACAAAAATAAATAGAATTTTGACAATTTCATTGTTTAGAATTTAAAAACTGGTAAACCATCTAGACTTACGGATATTTTCTTTTATCATTTAACACTTTGTAGCTCCTCTGTTGCGGAGTGGGCCACAATGACCACGGCTGCCAGCACCGAGCCCTCAGACCAGGTCTGGTGTAGACTACTGCACCTGACTCCACACAGGCCCTGATGAAATTAACAGGATAACCCCTGGGGACCATGACTGGGAACCAGGTGGCCACGCCTCTCTTGTTCAGGGGCTCAGGGCTCGACCATGAGCTGCTGTGGTTGCCCTCAATTTTCCGCTACTTGCCCCAGGAGCCAGACATGCAATAGCGTCTATTGCACCTATGTGCAGACGTCCGCTGTGCTCCTTCCTCTGAATGCATGCCACTGACAGTGCACCCAACCTCCGCTAGGCACCACTGTAGTGCACCACATGCCCAGACCCACCCCAGAGGAAGGAGAGTGGTCATGGAATGCTCAATCCTTCCTCTTCCCTGCCAGCCCCAGAGCCCCAAGTCCGTTCCTGAACCCAGGTTGCCAGCATGGCATGAGGTGTGGCATCCAGCACCTTAATCCTCTGTGCCACGGGCTCTGACTTACAGATATTCCTGATCGGACAATCTACAGTTTTCATCTGAGAAACAAATCTAGGAGCTGCCAAAATAAATATAAAAAGCAAAAAAAGTTGAAAAATGACTTCCAAATATAAATCTGCTAACACATGGAACAATTTGTAGACTCCGCTATGGACACTAGACATGACTGTAGATGTATTTAAGTCAGTTTTGAAACAGGATCAGAATCACATTTGCTCCTGCTATGAATCATTTCTGTACTGCTAAAACAATTTTAAAATTGTTTTCATATTGATTGAGTATTGACATTATGGGCCTGATTCCAGAATGGATACGCATGACGCAAAGTGTCTTGCACCAAAATGAATGGCGCAAGTAGCACTTTGCACCATGATTTCCGACAATCGGTATTCAAAGGCAACTCATGCATATGTCACAGGCTACTTTGCTAAAAAGTGCCCCTATGCCCCATTTACACTTACAAAACCCCTGCAACATGGTGCAAGGGGGTTTACGGCAGCAGTTGTGACCTATTCCAGGAGGATAGCCACTAGAACAGCACAATTGTTATTCCAGGAGACACCCCGGAGGACATTAGTCAAGTACACTTAAACCAGCTATTAGCTGGTCTAACTGTACTCTGCACCCACCGGGTGCACCACTGTGCCATTTGTGTACCCAATGGCCACCCCTCCATGAACCAACATATGCCCCACCCACCCATCCCCATTGGTACCGCATCACTGCCCTCTGCGGCTGCTGGAACCCAAGCCCTGATCCCTGAGAATTTCTGCAGGGCTGATCATGTCCCCCTGTCACTAAGAAGTGCCCCACAGGGCAGATCATGTCCCCTTGTCCCCAAGCCCTGATCCCTGATTACCAGCTTGCCTGCTCACTGGTAATAGTAATAACATGTGGCATGTCCATAATGCCTGGCAGTCTATTGGCCCCACCAGGCAGTGCCAGTCCACCCCACCCCAACTCATTTCCCAGTTGGTGACTGGCACATCCACCTCTCACCACTCCAGCCAGATATTGACTGATTCCTCTGAGCATGTACAACTGTATACAGTATGCATACTGTATACAGAAGTACACACACAGGTATTACTATTACAAGTGAGCTGGTGAACTGGTGAGCTTGTGATCAGGGATCGGGCTTGGGACAGGGGACATGATCAGCCCTGTGGTACTTCTTGGGGATGGGGCAACATAATCAGCCCTGTGGGGCTGTACTTGAGGACACAGGGCTTGGGGCGGGGCTTACCCTGTTGTTGGGCTTTACTGCAGCTTGGGCACTCTCTTGAGGTGTGCCCTCCCTTTGGAGCAATGCTTGGTGTGCCGTTAGTCATGGACATAGCCACTGGGGACCCTGGTTTTCTGGAATCATTTGCAGGGTTCCCAGTGCATCGGCATTTGGTGCAAATTGTGATTGTCTGTGACTTGCGCCATGCCTTCTGAATCAGGCCCCTTGTCTCTAAGTCCTCTTTAGTCTTATGTAATGTTAATTGTTTATTGTGCAGTTCTTGAAACATCTACAGGAACACATTGTAAACAGGGCATTTATAGTACTAATGGTGTATTTGCTGTTCAAATTGAGGCGAATAAATAAAATGTTTCACTACTACAAAGAAACGGCTCTGTAAACCTCCCAGTAAAATATTATCCTATGGAAATCAACCAAAATTCAAATCTGCAGAACTCTAAGCCAAAGTAATATATTTTCACCAAACCAGCAAATGGCACATCTGTGGAACAAGCCCGTTCTACTCTGAAAATTTCAGGCATAAATTCCAAAGTATTTCTTTGCTATGAGATGACAAAGAAAGAGCATTATAAAACTTATTTTTCAGAAATTGTGATCAAGAATCCTGTTTCTCGAAACAAGAATCCTGTTTGCATGGCACATCTATCTTTCCAATAGAAAATAATGGAAACTTTGAAATTCAATAACTTTTGAATGGATTAATATTTTTCAACAAACCTTCAAATGGCACATCTGTGTCCCAAGACCTACAGTATCTACCATGAACATTTCAGACTAAACCCCAAACTGTTTTTGTGCAGCAGTGTGACAAAGAATTTGAAGAAAATTGGTAATTTTCACATTTTTGACACTGCATATCTCCACACCAGCACACCTGATTGGAATGAAACTTTCCACATCAAAGGATTCAGAAGTGTCCAGGCCTGGAGGGTGAAAGCCCAGGGAAGTGGAACAGCCTGGTTCTGTTGTGGAGGATGGGGCCAGATTCACAGTGTCCGGCCCTGAAAGCAAGATGGAAGAAATGACCAAAAGAAGGACAGAGGCTGGAGCCAGAACAAAATTGGAAAGAATGTGATGTAAATTGACTTGTGAATTCAAAGTATATAGGTTGTAATATAGTTTTTGTGCCATGAATAACATTTTAGCAAGAGCACCCAACAAGCAAATTGGTGTGGTGTCCATCATTCCTGGTGGGGATTCAGGGACAAGTGGTCATTTTCATATTTTGACACTGCATATCTCCACACCCACACATCTGATCGCAATGAAACTTTCCATATCAAGAGATACTTGGTCCCCAACAGCAAGTGCAAAATTTCTTGCAAATCTGTTAAATACTTGCAAAGTTATTAAAGTTCACAATTTTGGGTTAAACATAGAAGTGACCATAGAACCTTAATATACAGGTGTGACTGCACACACACACACACACACACACACACACACACACATACACACACACATATACATATATATATATATATATATATATATATATATTAGAGCACAAAACTCCATTTAATGCTTCAGTTAGGGTTGTTCCATAGCGTCAAAAGTGAGAAATTCAATGTTAGGGTTGAAACCCCTTTGCACCCCTCAGCCCACCCCAACTGGAATGGGAGTGCGCATTGAGAATCGTCGTCCCAAACTGTCACCCCATCACATGTGGAAAGAAGCTGAGGAATAAGAGAATGGGGTGACTGTTAGGACCGATGACCCCAATGCACACCCGATTCCAGTTGAGGGTGGGCTGGAGAGGTGCAAAGGTTTCAACCCTAACATCGAATTTCCTCACTTTTGTCGCTGTGGAACAATCCTAAATGATGCATTAAATGGAGTTTTTGCCTCTAATTTCCTTCTTTTGAGAATGATAATGAAAAATAGTGAATGTAATGCGTGGTGGGGTCACAGGGCCCGACTGCCACGTGATGTCTTGTCATGTAGTAACATTGTGCTCGCAAACGCAAATCGTAATGCACATGGTGACGCAAAGCAAAACAGAAAGAGAAACAGTACTGTAGACAGAAATGTTAAAAACAATGCAAATGCAACATAAATGAGAACACAAAGAGATAACTGTATGGTGGCGTAAACGTGAACGGTAAGTTAGACAGACAACAACTGCAAGCAGAAACGGTAATGGTAACAGTAATGTAAGTGCACAGGCTGGTTTTCCCAAAAGCTGTATAGAGAAAGACAGTGAGTAGAAAGAATGCATGCAAAATAATGACTCTTGGAACACAAAATGAGGACTTGGAATAGTAAATTGCTTATATCTCAGTAACCGTATGACATAGAAAAAAAATGTAAAAGTCTTATGTATTACCACTTTCCTGGCTAGTTTTGTACTTAGCCCTATGAGGGCTAAAAATGTTTTGACAAAAGTCTGTATCTCGCATCGTTTTGAGATCTACGGCCCTGAAAAGCGTGGTGAATGCCGTAATGTTATCAATTGGGAAGAAAACTGAAGTTCGGACTGCCATAACTTTGCCTCCTGTAATATTTTTCACCAAACTACTAAAAGGCACATCTGTGGGATGTTGGCTGTGTTTCCTGCAAATTTCAGCCCAAAAGACCAAACCGTTATTTTGCAGCAGGGCGCCAAACGATTGCTGCAATGCGTCAGACGTCGTAATGTTATCCTATGGGAAAAAGCATCAACTTTGAGTACCGTAACTTTGCCGCCATGTAATATTTTTCAGTGAAATACTGAAAGGCACATCTGTGAGATGTCAGCTGTGTTCCTCAAATTTCAGCCCCAAACCCCAAACCGCTGTTTTGCAGCGGGCTGTCAAAAATTACTGTTATTTTGGGCATAGTGTGCAAAGTAGTGTCGTTATTTTGCGAAAGCTTTCACAAAATTTGCAACACTTTCGTGAGTGCGACACTACTTTAAAAGTACTTTTCCAGAAATCTGAAAACATATTTCTGGGGTGTTTTACACTCAAAATAAAGACATGGCTAGCATCCTCAGGGCCCGACTAGGTGAATACAAAAAAATTAGGTTGCTAGAGGGTCTCGATTGTAAATGCCAAGCATTTTTCTGAGCACTAACTGAAAACAAAATGGCAGATTTGAGACAGTAAAGGGCCATTGCGACAGTAAAAGTGCATTTGAGGAAGTGTTGAACTTTTGTTAACTTTTCCCATTGACTTATAATGGAACTTGTTTTTGAATAACTTTTGAACCGTTTAATATTTTTTATGAAATCTTTGAATGGCACATTGGGGACCCTGGCTGCACATTCCTGAATATTTTGGACTGGTCACGCAAACCGTGTGACCTGTAAGCGCGACAGTAAAATTAAACAAAAGCGTAAATGCACGCAGATCCGCATAATAACTCCGCAGCCATATATCCAACTGGTAAAAACTTGGCAGATCCCAAGGTGTATCAGTCTTGATTCTGTATTCCAAATTTCAGGCAAATCCGTTGAACAGTTGCAAGGTTATTAAGGTGCAAAATTTTGGGTTTAACATGTAAATGGCTCCTCAACCCTAACTATGGTCTCTACCACGTACTACCATAATATATTTTATATATTTTCCCCAGTGTCCAGTGGTACCCACCACCTCAATTATCATCACCATAATATTTCTGTCCCTGGTGTCTAGTGGCACCCCACCCTCCAATTTCCCTCCTTGTAAATAAATTACAGTATGTATCCATTGTGTCTAGGGAGCCCCACCCTTCCATGCCCCACCCATAACTCTGCACTTTATCCATGGTATTTAGTGGTAGCCCCCACCTTTGGATGGCCATCCCCATTATAGTTATGCTTGTTGTGGTGTTTAGTTACCCCCCTCCCTATGATGTCCCTTGGAGCCTGAAAGAAGAAAATGGTCCCTTGATGTCTTTTTTTAAACATCTTTTATAAAGGTCCATCCATGATAGACAGCCCCCAGCCTGACCTGCCACAAAGTAACCAACTCCCTGCACTCAGACCTCCATACACCATCACTCACCTGAACAGATCTAAGTTTGAAGATCTACTCTCCACTGAAGACACATCTTGCTGCTGGAACTGGCAACTGATAGATGAGAAATAAGGTAAGTGCAGTTCAATTTATTTAAATGGGGTTTTCAACCACACTTACTGTACCTTATTTCTCATATAGGAGTCACCAGTTCTGGCAGCAAGTTGTATCTTCCATGTGAAAGTAGATCTTCACAAGGTAATCTGTTCAGGTGAGTGAGGGTGTGTGTTGTGGTCTGGTGTGTGGGGTGGTGG
The DNA here is from genome assembly GCA_016271365.2 of Neoceratodus forsteri. Lineage (NCBI taxonomy): Eukaryota > Metazoa > Chordata > Ceratodontiformes > Ceratodontidae > Neoceratodus > Neoceratodus forsteri. The sequence continues at coordinate 95,818,918 of CM057451.1, forward strand.
GTGCTCTGTGGGATGTCAGGTTGGGTGGGGTGGTATTACAATGGTGAAGGAAGATTGTTCCCCTGATGACTGGTCTGAGACCAGTTTCTGAGCAACCTGGTCTGAGACCAGCCTGGTCTGAGACCAGTTTCAGAGCTGCCTTGTCTTAGACCAATTTCTGTACCTTCTGGTCTGAGATCAGTTTCTCCTTCTAGCTGAACTGGTCTGGAATGAGTTATTGTCACATATGTGTCCAACCACAGGCTTGCTAGGCAGCAGCCAGCACAGTGTAGTGGTTACTATACTAGGCTGTGATCCTGAAAGTCTGAGTTTGAATCTCACTTTCCCATAAAATTCTTTGACCCCAAATTTCACTGGTATGGTGACCACGGCAGCGTGGGGTTGGTAAAAGTAATCCTACACTCAAAGGGAGTTGGTGCAGGAAAAAAAACTAAGTGCAACAAAGAACACTGTTGTACATTGGTGAAACTGGCCCTGGACCAGGTGGCTCAGAAACTGGTCTCAGACCAGATTGCACAGAAACTGGTCTCTGACCAATCTTCAGGGAAAAACTTCCTGCAGCACATTGCAACACCAATGAACCTTTTCTTACAGATTAAAAAAAAAGACATCAAGGACCATTTCTTCTTTTCAGGCTCTGAGGGATATTGCAAGCTGATGTGGTGCCACTGGACATCAGGGCAAAAATAACTATTAAGAGGGACAGCCATCAGAGGTGTGGGTGCCACTAGACACCAGAGATAAAGTGCAATGTTTTAGGGTTGGGCACTGGAGGATGAGGTTGCCACTAGACACCAGGGATACATAAAGTATTTATGGTGCAGGGAATTGGATGTGTGGGGGTGCCACTAGAGACCAGGAAAAAATATTACAGTAATGAAAATCAGAGGGTTAGAGGTTACCACAACATGTCTGGTCAGTATTGCATAATTACAAACCATTAATTCTCTACTTATAGGAACTTGGTTGTATCTGATCATGACTCCAAACTTCTGTTTCACACTTTCTGACTGCACTGTCTTTGGTCAAATGGTTATCCTAACAGTGCCACTCCGCAAGGAAGGCTATCTTCTTAGTGAATATGGTAATCAAACTGATGTAATACATTGCACTCCAACCTTCAACGTGCATCTTGTTCCACTCTTTTCTAGCTTTACAGCTGTTTCTGAACATCTAATTTAAATCAGCAATGACATGCATAATAATCAAACTGATCTAGATAGTGGGGTAATGTAGACTAGCAATTTTTGCGCTAACCACTGAGGCACATAACTGCACTTTCTAATTGTTGTGACACACAAACATGCACACACGCACGCATGCACACACACACACACACACTGCTTCATGTTCTCTACAGTGCCAACTGATACACATATACTGGCTTATATGGACTCTATTTACTTATACATTATACTTATAACCTTAACTTTTATTGTATTTAGGATAAGCACTGTGTTTAGCATTAACATATTGCACTAATCTATAGAATGATTATCAGCAGGACTGGAGGAAATGACACACACAAAACATACACACATACACACACATTGCTTCATGTTCTATACAGTGACAACTACTACTATACAGCATTACAGCCATTTGTAAACTGACTAGGAAAAGGTTAATGTACCAGGAAAGGGTTAACATAGTGCAGCATGCACACATGCACACACACACACACTCCTCTCCATGATGTAAGCAGAGTTTGCCATATGGGAAACACACACAGAGCCTGTGTCTCTGCCTACATGCAACATCCCTTTCTTAGCCTTATTTGTTGTACTAACTTTCACTAATGAATTAAAAAAATATAAACAATATCCAGAATAACCAATATAAAAATTAATTAAGTGATTTACATATGTTAGTGCACTATTTACTGCTGTACCTTTTTAACTGATAACAGCACTGTCCATTACTGCCCATGTGGCTCAGGAAAATACAACTTTTAGGAATGTGTTGCTCTGAGGCATTTCCTACTAGCCTCTGAAATCTGAACCTAATTCTTCAAGCTCAATTACAGCTTATGGCTGGAAAATGCTGGACATCCCATAACTGAAATTCCACATGGGAGGGAGGGACCGGACTTTCTTTCTTTCTTTTTTTTTTGGTACTTGAACTGCACATCTCATAGCTCTTTTTTCTTTGTGCTAGCTACACCAGAAGTCAGCAACACAGCAATAAAATAATACAGGTGGGAGTGGGAGAAGAGGCAAACTAGCAGAGGAATTGTTCTGCAACTCCTAAATTATGCTTTGTTACGAATCTGACATGCCCTTTATCCCAACAAAGTCAGCTAAGTCAGCGGCAGAGCAATAAAATAGTGCAGGTGGGAGGGAGCAGAGACACACTAGAAGAGGGATTGTTCAGCAACTCCTAAATTGTGCTTTTTAGGAGTCTGCTGTTCCCTTTATCAAAATGATAGCAAGATGACTTTCAGAGCTCTGCCCTGCAGCCGTAAAAGAATATGCTGAATGTTGGCTAATGTGCAGCATGGCTATTGCTGCCTTGTTCCTAAGCAATTTCCTCCAGAACCCAGGGCTTCACTCAGAGCCATCTCTACACTGACAATATAGTCATTATAGCTAGTATTGGAGGAAGTATAGCATAGTGGTTAAGGGCATTGAAGTAAACCTGGAGACCTGGGTATGAATCTCATCAGCCCCACTCATATACTGCTGCATGTGACCCTGAGCAAGTCATTTAACTTCCTTGTGCTCCCAGGATGCTCCTGGAAACAAGTTCCACCTTAATGTACCATTCCTTGATAACAATTGCCCTTTCCATTACACTGAGCTCTCAGTGCAGCTTCAGACCACACATACATGTGCTCAAGAGGCTGTGTCTCTCCTTGCTGCCTGCCACAGCCTCCCACCCCAGCAGGAACCCCACATCCACTGGTGCCACTGCTGTTACTATGTTTCTGAAGAGCTGTGTGTGTGTGTGTGTGTGTGTGTGTGTGTGTGTGTGTGTAAAATCCAACTCTCTCTCTCCTGCCTCCCAGTAGGTCTGGCTGCCTGACTCTGTCTTCCGATGTGATACTCCTTTACAGATCACCAGTCCACCAGAAGTCAAGCTACAAGAAGGACCACTGCTCTCCTGATGACAAATGTGGATGCAGGGCCCCAAGGATGACACTCATCAATTTTTTCATGTGAAGACCAGGCAGCCAAGTATGCAGACCATTGTATAGAAAATAGAAATTGCTGGCAGAAAAGGACCTCAAGGCCCACTGAGTCTGCCCCAGTGTACTATCAATGTGCTAAACAGTCAGCAATAATTTTATCTGACTATTCATCCCCCTTTTCCCATAATACCCTATGCCTGTCCAAGGTGTTCTTGAATCCTGTCATTACTTTGCCCCCACCACCAACCCCAGGAGTCTATTCCACCCCTCCACCACCCTTTCTGTGAAATAGTACATTCTATTGTTACTCTTGGACCTGCTCCCTTCTATCTGAATGTCATGCCCACTAGTTCTTGAATGTCTTTTCAGCTGTAAGATGCTTGGTACTCTGTTTATGCCCCTGAGTTACTTGAAGGTCTCAGTCATGTCCCCATTTCCCTTCTCTGTTATAGGGAGTACATGTTTAGGTCCTTCAGCCTATCTTCATGTGACAGACAGCTAAAACCCACACTATTTTGTTGCCCTCTTCTGGACCATCCCCACCCTCTGCACATCCTTTCTGAGGGTTTGGCCTCTAGAACTTGACCTCACACTCCAGGTGTGGTCTCACCAACTGCTTGCACAAGGGCATGACCACCTCCTTTTCCTGCTCATGATCCACCTACCAATGCATCCCAGCATTCTGCTGGCTCACCAATGTTCTCTTGCATTGTTGGAGGGCAGTGGCGAGGATGGAAATAACAACAGTTGTTAGCTATAATAACTGATTTGCCTTTATTTTGTTTTAGCTCATAAATGGTGAGTGTGTTTTTTCTGCTCAGGCAATTCAGAAACTAGCTATGCAAAATTAGGGTAATGTGTACTTGACTTAGTAGGAGGAGGTGGCACCCATGGATGGGAAATGCATTGCATTGCTATGGAAGTATTTGAAATATGAACAGTTTTAGCTACAACAGTGGAATTGTCTTTATTTGTTTCAGTGTCTAATAAACAGTGGGTGAGGCTTTTTTTCTGCTCAGGCATGCAAGAAGCTAGCTATATGGAATTAGGGTGATGGGACCTTGGGTTAGTATGAGGAGGTGGCACCCATGGAAAGGAAATGCTTTGCATTGCTCTAGAATGGTTGGGAATAGCAACAGTTGTTAGCTATAATGATTGATTTTATTGTTTTATTATTTTATTTTATTAAACTCTAGGATTACAAATACCTTTGAGCAGGACTTCTCATTTACAAAGATTCCATGTCAAAGGAAAGAGGTAATGACAATACAAAGGAAATAATACTTACAAATATTACACTCAAGGTTGACTCATGATGGTTTGCAGAGAGATTCAGCAATTGCCAGCATGAGTCAATTTTGAAGGGGCAGCTGATGGAGGGAGAGATGCAGGGATGAGTGAGCAGGCAAAGGCCATTGTCAGTTAGTAGGGGCAGGTGGCAGAGATGAGGTGATGGTGGCACGGGCCTAGAGTCAGCTGCTGGGGAGTGGTGAGTAAAGGGAGAGTGTGGTGGGGATGAGCAAGGAGGATTAAGGAGGCAGTAGATCCATAGTACCATTGTCACTGGTGCAAGGTGAAGACCATAGATTAGGAGTGGCAGTCACACTGCGAGGTTGAGGCAATGGGCGTCAAGTTCCTTTTAAAGGGACCTAGAGTCGCAGCTGTAAGTGCTTCTTGCTTATGGTGTTGTACCACTGAGGAGCCCTGAATGAGAATGATCTCTGTCCTAGAGGTCCAGCATCTTGGGACCTGGAATGTCTGTTGAAAGAGCTCTCTGTGTAGGTTGGATGTTGTTGTGGTTGGTAGGAGTTTAGCAACTCCAGGCAGCATGTGCCCAAGGATAATCTTTTTGGTGAGTAGGCAGGTCTGGCATTGAATTCTGCTCATGAGTGGAAGCCACCCAGTCTGGGCATATAGGTCACAGGTGTGAGTTAGGTGGATTGCCTATTTTGTTTCAGTGTCTCATAAACAATGGGTGAGTTTTTTTCCTGCTCAGGCATCTGAGAGGGTAGCTATATGAAATTATCATGATGTGACTTTGGGTATAGCACGAGGATCTGGCACCCATGGAAAGGAAATGCACTGCATTTGCATTACAAATATTTTTTTCCCAGTGTGAAACTGTTTGGCATGTTATGATAGAAGTGGCATTTTGCCTGCAGTGTTGGGACAGCAATGTGGAGGACTAAAGAGTGGGGCTCTCAATCACAGCACACAGTGTGGGTTCATGAGTGAGAAACTAGTGATGCAGAGAAGCAGAACGTGCACTGCAGTAAATGGAGAGGATGTGTAGAGGTATGCTTTAACTCCATGTAAGGAGCCAGCTGTGGTGTGATCTGTATCCGGTCATGTGCTTCCAGAGCTCCCTTCTCTATGTAATAGCAATCGTCAGCATAGCTCTCTCTGTACAGCAATAAAATAGGCATAGTTCTACAATGTATGGTCATTCTAAATATTTTAAAATCTAAATATGAATCTATTTTTTCATTCAATAATATCCGTACTGTTCAAATTAACTGGTGTTATTTTAAAAATGTGCATTTGCAGTATCTAATCTGTACAGGATTTTGAAGGATGTCAGTGTAAAATATTCTTTTTTACATATTGGAGATGATTAAAGATTGGTTGATAATATGAAGGATTGTCCCTTTCTGTTAGTCTCTGTGATTTTTTTCCCAGCAGAGCACCCAGAATGACAGTGTAAAACTGTTTTTATTTTTAGAGCAGGACACACGAAAATTGCAGCTCAACTGACTTGTATACTTGCCCCATAGCTACATTGATGCTATGTTGTAGCAGGAGGAGAGCACGTGCACTCTCAAAAGCAGCAGCTATTATCAGAGGGCAGGCACATGAACTGATTTGCAGTGCTACAAAACAAGAAATGGCAAGAAATAACATAGACTCTAATGAGACTTGTCAATCAGAAACAGCACTTTTATCACACTGACTGACTGGTCACTGAAGCCATTTCTGATATCATTAAAACAGTAAGCATGCCTTCAAACCTGCAACCGATTTCAGTTACAGCAGCATGCGTGTGTGCTGGAGATTATTAAGAGCTGCTGTAACACTTTCAAATGTCTTAGGCCCTGTCCACACTACACTGCTCTGGCCCGGTAACGGATGCAATCCTTCACGGCTGGGAGGCGGTGCAGTGTGTCCACACTGCAGCGGTGTCCATTATGGGACCGGTACCGCTGGTCCACACTAGGGTGCCGGGCGACGCGTTATAGCGGCACCTGTTCCCCAGGATGCAGTTCGTGGTTGCACTACGGGCCCTGCAGGGACTGTTACCACGCATCCACATTTCGCCTGGTAACATTACTGAGGCGTAACGGTTCATAACCGCTGTTGAAACCGCCTCATGTGGTTTCAACAACGGTTACTAAAACGCCTTTTGTAACATTACAGGTGTAAACACAAACCATTGCGGTAACAGTTTGGGCACTCTGTAATGTTACAGAGGCGTAGTGTGGACAGGGCCTTAGTGAAACAGATGGTTTTTCAGACATTCTCACATCATTATCACACATAATTTCTGTCACAACTAAAAAATGTTACCCTACCAGATAATACCTCACATAAATTGGTACATCATCTAATTTGTGTCAGAGTAGGACTTACTACCAGCAGCAGTGACAGTTATTAATATACCAGCTTATGAAGCTGGTGTTTGTTCTATGAAAATATCGACTGATTGCTGCTGTAATAAGGCTACATACAAACATACGAAATTTGCCAGCAGATAAAGGCCTAGAGGTCTATCAGTTCTACTCGAATGTGCAGCTAGCACCCCTTATCCTGCAGCTGCCCTTCCCTTCCACCCTTCCCTTCATTAACCCTCCCTTGTCCTGTCCCATCCTCATTTGAAGCAGTCCACTGTTCTACTGCATACCACTTCTGCAGGTAACGATTCCACCCAGCCACCACCCTCTCTGTAAAAAGTGTCTCCTCATCTCCCTCCTGAACCTTCCTCGCTCCAGTCTCATATCATGGCCCCTGGTGACCTCCCTCCCTTACTTTGAACAGCACCTCTGTACCGGTCTTGTTTATTCCTTTCATGTATTTAAGGTTTTAATCATGTCACCCTGTCTCTCCTCTCCTCTAGTGAGTACATGTTCAACTCCTTCAACCTCCTCTCGTATGATAAGTCCCCCAGACCCTTGATCATCTTTGTCGCCTGCGCCTGCACCCTCCAGTAACTTAATGTCCCTCTTCAGATACGGACGCCAGTACTGCACGCAGTACTCCAGGTGTGGTCTAACTAATGACCCATACAGTGGCAGAATCACCTCCTCCTCCTTGAGGATATACCCTTGCAATACAACCCAGCATTTGTTGGTCTTTGCAGCTGCCTTCCACACTGTGCCGTGTTGTTCATTGACCCTGTAATGAGCACACCCAGATCCTTCTCCTCCTCTGTCTGGGCTAGCTGCACTCCCCTAGTTGGTAAGTCCTCTTGGGTTCTTCATCCCAAATGCAGCACCTTGCACTTTTGGCATTAAACCCCAGTTGCCAGGTGTCTGACCAGGTTTCAAGCTTGCCAGATCATCCTGCAACCTGCCATCCCCTAGGTCCTCCACCACCATGCTATCCTTGGTATCATCAGCAAACAGACTGATCTTGCTCTTGAAGTCCCATGATATGTCTGCAATGAATATCCCAAACAACACTGGTTCCAACATCGAGCCCTGTGGGACATCCGCTTGTCACTGCCCTTGGGTGTGAGAGCTCCCCACCCACCACCACCCTTTGTTGCCTTCCCTGCAACCAGTTTCCTACCCATCTCACTAGCTTTGCACCCGCCCCTGTGCCTACTAACTTCCTTCCCAGCCTTCCATGTGGCACCGAGTCAAATGCCTCATTGAAGTCCAGATACAGGACATCCACTGCATGACCCTGTCCAGTTGCCTAGTTACCCAGTCATAGAACTCGACCAGGTTGGTTTGGCAGGATCTGCCACGCATGAAGCCATGCTGTCTGCTGTCCTGTAGTCCATTGGCCTCTAGGAGGGCCACCAGCCTCTCCTTCAGGATAGTCTCCATTAGCTTACCCATGATGGATGTGAGGCTCACTGGTCTGTAGTTTCCTGGTTCATCCTTGGGGCCACTCTTGTGGAGGGGCACCACATGAGCCATCCTCCAGTCCTGAGGTACACACCACAAATGTAGTGAGGTATTAAATGGGTCTGCCAAAGGTCCTGCAAGGACCTCTGCCAGCTCCTTCAGTACCCTGGGGTGGATGCCATCTGGGCCTGGCGCCTTGTCCACCCTCAGTGCCTTCAAACCTCTCGAACTCTGCCCTCCATGCTTTCCCCATCTGTCACCATTTCCCCTGCTTCTGCCATTTCTCCCACCTTGGGTGTCACCCCTCTCTCTTTAGTAAATACCGAGCAGAAGTACTCATTTAGTGCTTCCGCCTTATCATACCCTGCTTCCACCCAACCCCTCCTTCCTAATTCCTAATCAAAATACATGTTTGAAAGTTACAGAAATGGCACTGATCGTCTTCACTGCTCATACTCTGCATTGTTGTTGTTTCTGTCATCCTCACATGATCCATCATTCTTTATTGGATGCCCTGCAGCATGATAACCAAGGCTGGATGATGAGTGGGTCAAACATAAGCAACCACTGGCAGGAATTTTTTCTTTTCCCCTTTTTTTACTTAGAAAACAAAATTGAAACACTAGCTTCTTCCATTAAATTATGTGGTCTCCTGTATTTTTGTGCATTCATTCATGATGTGCTGCAGTAAGGTGTTTGCTCAACCTACCCTCCCACGAGATCTATAGCAGCTGTATGCAGAGAACCAGGCCAAGGCAGAAATGGCATTACTAACAAGAGAATGTGTAAAGAGTGAAAGTATGTACCGTTTCAGCCAATGTCTGATATTTCAAAACTGTACTGCAGCACATCATGAATGAATGCACAAAAAAAAAAAGAGACTATATAATCTAATTGAAGAAGCTACAGTTCACCTTTGTTTTCTAAGTTAAAAAATGGACAAGGAAAACATTCCTGCCAGTGGTTGCTCTATAGTTTGACAGGCTCCTCCTCACCCTGTGCTGGTTACCATGCTTCAGGGCATTCAGTGCAGAATGATGGATTGTGTAAGGATGGTGACAGAAATGGCATCAATGCTAGTAATAGCAGTGAGAAAATCAATGCTGCTTCAGTTACTTTCAACCATATAGCATTTTTTCAGAAGCAAGAAGCGGATATTTTCAAAACAAACACATGCTGCATAAATATTAGTTCAGTGTCACTTCTGCTGGTAGTAAGTCCTTCTGACACAGATTAAATGTTCTATCAAGTATAATGATGTGAGAGTGTCTGAAAAAATGTCTGTTTCACTTTCTGACATTTGAACGTGGTTACAGCAATTCTTAGGGATCTCCAGCACACACCCATAAGCTGCTGTAATTGAACTCAGTTGCAGGTTTGAAGGCTTGCTTACTGTTTATAACAATGTCAGAAATGGCTTCAGTAAATAGTCAATGTGAAAAAGTCAATTTCTCACTGACAAGTCTCACCTTGGAGTCTATGTTATTTGTTGTCATTTCTTGTTTTCTAGCACTGCTGATCAGTTCATGTACAGAAGCAAGGCTTTCAGTGCTCACTCTCTGACAACAGCTGGCATTCATCCCCTGCTACTACATAGTGTCACTGTACCCATGGAATGAGCATACAAGTTGGCCAAGCTGTGATTTTCATGTGTCCCCTGCAAAATAATAACAGTTTTAAACTGTCATTCTGTGTGTTGTGTTAGAAAAACACAGAGACAGGGATATTCAGAGCACTTGCACATAGCGCAACCAGGATGCACTGGCGCAAGTCTGAAGAAACAACACCAAGTGATATTCAAAGAGATCCACGGCATGCGCAAATCCCATTGCACCAATGTTCAACTAAAATGTATGCACGCAAGTACAAGGTGGCGTACTCCATGCATGGAGTGGCTCAATGGCATATTCAACCGCAGAGCATGGTGCAAGTGTGGAGCAAACCCCAGGTTGTGACAGGCAGACTTGAGCTAATAAATATAGGTTTAAACACACAGACAGAAGATGCACAAACTCAGCACAAGTGAGAGAGAGAGAGAGAGAGTGAGAGGGAGTGACAGAGAGAGAAGAGAGAGAGACAGAGAAGGGTAGACAGACAGAGAGGGAGGGAGGAGTGTGACACAGAAGGACGGAAGGACGGACAAAGCATGAGTGGCACCCAGGAGACACCCAGTGCCTGAACAATGGACAGTGGCTCATTCCTGATGGATGCCATCATGAGTGGTGTGGGCAGGCAGGAGGAACAGCGGCATGGCTGACAAAGGGATCAGCAGTGGTGTGCCCGACACAGGTGGTACAGCACCGGGATCACGTGATGAGAACTTTAGCGACACAGAGATCATGGGCCAGTACCATCTGTACAGGGAGTTCTGAGGCAGCTCTGTGAGCTGTGCAGTGATGCGATGCAGACACAGACCAGATGTAGCCATGCCATGACACTGGAGACAAAGTTGACTGCCATGATGTACCTGCTCACCACGGAACCTTCCAAAGAACAACAGGTGATACCATGGGCATCACCCAGTTGGCCACGTCTCACCTCCTCAGCCAGTTCCTCATCACTCTGCTGCCACATGCTGTGGAGTATATCCATTTCCCCAGAATACAGCAAACATGCAGGAGTTCCACCAGGTGGCAGGCATGCCAGGCGTGATGCGACGGTAGAGCTGCACCATGTTGGCATCCACACCCGTCGAGCCCAGAGGGCATGGTAAACATCAACTGAAAGGACACCCATCCATCAATTGCCAGGTGGTGTGCAATGCCATATGGCGCATCATCAATGTCTGTGCCACATACCCTGGGAGTGCACACAATGCTCATATGGCACAGTTCCACACTGTGCCACAGGTTTGAGTGGGGAGATATTCCCATGGGCCACCTTTAGGTGAGTAGGATGTGTGCCAGGGTGGTCAAGAGTCACAGCCCCAGTGGAGGGTGAGAAAGGATGGGGTGGTGGATGAGGTGTGTGTGTGTGGTGGCTGGGAGGAGGCGGGTGGCAGCACAGCATAGGATAACTATGTTGTCACCCACACAGGCAACAGTGCAGTCCCACTAAGGCCATGGCTGCACACTCCCTACCGGGCGATCATCATCCCCCACAGAGGAAAGCTATAATGAGACACACGCCAGCACGCAGCATCATCGAGCATGTTTTTGCCATGCTGAAGATGCGATTCTATTGCCCATACAGATCAGGTGGTGCCCAACAATACAGCCCATTGAAAGCCTGGGGCATATTTCTGGCCTGCTGCATCCTGCACAATGTGGCCATTGACCCTGGAATAGTAGTCGAGGCTGATGAAGGCGACAGTAGTGGGGACGATGGTGGTGCTGGGCCAGAGGGCAATGGGCAGGCACCCCTTGGCAGGAGGGATCCCAGAATGGTGCAGAAGGCACGGTGTCACCATGACATGCTCACAAGGGAGCATTACGGACAACAAAGATGAGTACACAGACACACAGGCAAAGGCCCACACAGTCAAGCACACACCACAGGGGACGGGATGGGCACAGTAGTAGTAGGCATGCTGGGATGGGGGCATACATCAGACAGGGCAGGGTCACGAACACACGGGCATGCACACACAGACACATGGAGCAGTGGCATGCATACAGGCAGAAACACACACACACACACACACACATACACACACACACACACACACACACACACACATGCACACATGGCCGCACTCACACAGGGTGAGGGACATGGCATGGATCAGACACATGACATGGGTGCACAGGCAGCACTAGTGCTTGGATGCCATTATCATATCCATGCCACATGCCCCAGCAGCATAGTCCACACACACACACACAGTGGGCATGCAGTCCAACACACATCATGCCACCACATGCAAGCTGCACCACCACCCCTCACAGGTGCATGTGGTAACAGCAGCAGTCCCACGACCACCACAGCCATGGGGCAGCTACACCAGAGCAGACTGGTAGATGCCTGCTGCACATCAGCCATGGTGGGTGTATCAAACGCCCACCAGGGTTGATGTGTAGGACTGCAACTGAGTCCATGCAGGGGTGTTCTGGCGGGCAAACAGCCCTGTCCTGGGGGTGTCTGGGATGCTGACATCCAATCCAGGCATCCGCCGTGCCAGTGTCACCAGACTCCAGGACCGTGGGGTGGACAGTGCACTGTGGGCGGTCCTCTGCATATGGCAGAGATAGGAGCAACTGCTGGCCCAGCTGCAATGGCACTAGCCATGTGGTCCATTGATGCCACAATGGCACCAGTCATGCAGTCCAATGCTGCAGTCATGGCCTCCTGCATCTGGGCGAGTCTGACTATCACTCGCATCACCCTGTCCTGCTGCTCGGCCATCTGGCACATTGCTGCCCGCAGTATATGCGCCTCACTAACAAGCAATGAATGGTTCTCCACAGGGCCTACAGTAACCAGGTGTGCTCCTGCAGTCTCTTAACCTCCCGGTCCTCCTGGTCTGGCTGCTGGGCTGGGGAGGGGTCTCAGCATGCTGCTGCACAGCCTCTCATCACAGTGGGCCATACAGGGGCCACAGTGTTGCCTGCTGTTCCAACGGTGGCATTGTGGCATGCTGCCCAACGTCACCTGCATCCTGCTGCTGCCACCTGATTGTCTACTGGGCAGGGCCCTGTGCCTCCACTGTACCCACAGCACCACCACCACCCACACTGGACACAGCTGTTGTACCACACACAGCCACACTGGTGGGGATGAGGGGCAGCTGTGGGGCTGTTGGCACAGTACTGGGACCTGCTGGTGCATGTGGCAGGTAGGGGCATGTAAGGCATCACGACCACTATGCTCTCCAGTAACAATGTAAGGTCATCATCAGTGTCGGATGCCATGTCTAGCTGGTCTCTGCACACAGCACCTCCAGGCTGTCATCATGCAGGAATCCAGCCAGGGGTCATCAGTCCCATGACAGGTATGGCCACATGCCCGACACAGCTAAGATACAGCCTGTCCTGGCTCTGGATGCCCATTGAGATCGAGGGTCGGCATCCGTCCGCAGCTGCCTCTGCTCACTCCTGCATGGAGGCATGCTGGTGCTGCAAAACAAGAACAGCGTGTCAGTGGAGCAGCACACCTCATTGACACCACCACACCCCCAAACCCAATCACCCCTAGCCCCACCCCAACCCCAGCCCCCATCCAGCCCCACCCATGCCACTGTTGCCATCCACCACCGTGCCGCACTGTGTGTCCACATCCACACACGCATGAGGCAGTGGGCATGGTCTCAGACACACCAACATGACGAACTCACGACAGGCACACCTGCTGGCTGGACATACTCATCATGCAGTGTGGGCTGCCACTTGTCTGGAACTCACCGCCAGTCATGCCCTCCACCACCGTGCAGCTGATGGTGGCTGCCACAAGTTCCTCCATGGCAGTCAGCAATGGCATGGTCGATGACCCACCACGGTCACCCTGCAGGATGCCCTGATAGCGCAACCTTGTCCTTGATATGCTTCCTGTCTGTGCCAACTTTCTTCTTGCACTCCTGGGTGCTGCAGTGGTGGCACCTGTGGATGTTCACGTACTGGTCCACCTCCCTCAGGCCACTGCACTCCTGTGGCATGCCCATTGCACCACTGATTAGGTCCTCCCGATCCATATAGGCCTCAAAGAGGGCAATGGTCTCAGCTTCTTCACCTCTAACATTCTTCCACCTGTGGACATGAAAAGCAGTGAGGGTTAGTGCCAGCATGTTGCATTGCAGCACCCAGTAGTAGTGTGTATGAGGCCTTGGACCACCATGCTGCCGGTCACATACCTGAGTGGTCACAATACAGGTCTGTGGCCCGTGCTGTTCTGTGGTATTTTTAAGGAATAAGGCATGAAAATTCACCTGTGCACAATTGTAATGATATTCTAATGCACCCGACTGTGCCATGCATTGGCTGATAAGGTGATTTGCATGTGGCTTTCGAATATCGCATGATTGCACCATGATCAATAGAGTTGCGCAGGAGCAAGTCTGTGGCACATTATCATCACATGCATGGTGCACATGCCACAGTGTACATGTGTGTGGCATTGGCCACAATGCTATTGCGATGTCCTGTGCAGCTTACGCGATGCCATGGCATGGCACATACGCCGCAATGGCGCTATCGCATGTGTGTACGTTTCTATCGTGCACATGCACACAGCACGTGGGGGTGCTGACCTTCTGATCCATGGGTCCTTGCGCGACCCATGATCTGACCAGGCCCCAGCATACTGCTCATTCCTAGACTGCGCTACTGCCCTGCACTGCACAGTGACTGCGCGGCCACATGCCGGCGTGATTGCTGTCCTGTGTACCCTATAGCTCATCCTGCACATGGCATGTACGTTTGCTGACACATGCCCGTTGCTGTGTAACCCAGTGGTTCAGCATGGCACAGAGGCAGAGCAGGAGGGCAGTCAACTGGTCTGAGGTTGAGCTGATCAACCTGGTGGCTGTAGTTCAGCGATTTGAAGGCCAGCTGTATGGCCAGGTGCCACTGCAGCAGGCCAGGGTGGAGGTGTGGCACCATGTGGCGGACTGCAGGCACTGCTATTGGGACCAGCGGAGGAGGGCATCGGCCACCTAGCAGCATCTGTAGGCATGTGTCCTGTGAGGTTCAGTGCCACAGCCAGGTAGGTGTGCTCATGTTGCTGTTATGGTCAGGTGTCGTACTGTGGTGTTGGCAGGGCTGCTCAGCATGGCCCACAGAGGGTACATTGTTGGCCTGGGGTACCGTGCATCGGGCATAGCTGCTGCACCAATGGCAGCCGTGCTGGCGTGTGGGCCTATGGACAGATGGGGACTCACCCAGTGCATAGTGGGTTGTGTAGTGGTGGGAGGCTCCTCATGCATGTCTGTGAACTGATGTCCACCTCTTCATTCCCTCCATGGGGCTGGAAGACCGTAGATGGGCCAGGGCAGTGGCAGAGGTGGCCAGAGTGGCACAGCCTCGTGGGCAGCAGATGACTCCATCTGCACAGTATGGGGCAAGTATTCATTTCCACATTCCTTCTCAGTGTCACAGTGGGGTAGTGGTGGGGATTGGCACAGCCATGGCCACCTCTGCCATGCACCATGACAGCTGTGTGTGTGTCGCACTGTCCATCGTGCATGCCACTGCATGCCATCCCTTGGCCACAGTGTACCGGCTGTTGGTGGGTGGGCATGCACATGGATGCCACCAGTTGTGCTGCAGTGCTGCTGTTGCTGTGTGACGTGTGCCTGTCACGGTGCTGGTTCTGTGGTTACTGCACAGCTGCATCCACCTCTGCACCACCCTAGTGTGCCATGTTGTTGGCTGGCATTGTCCCCCAGCAGGCATCCATTCTGGGCTCTCCAGGGGTGTGTGGTACTGCCATCCATTGCATGCTGTGGGTGGGCATATGTCACAGGGCCATTGCACTGATTGCCTGTCTTGTTCCATGCCATAGGTGTGGGATGGCATCCTGCTCAACTTGCTTGGTGGACACACACCAGACTCCTGCGACAGATACTGGTGGTTGTGAGGATGGTGCTCGAGGAGCTGTGGTCTCGATGCAGAAGATGTCAGTGGCAGACCAGAGGAGGCAGAGACATGGTGTGGCAGGCTGTGGTCGCTGTTGAGGGCCCTGTTCCTGTCCCTCCTTTCCCTTGCTGGTCCTGTTCCTCACAGTCCCCTTCCCATTGTACAG
Source organism: Neoceratodus forsteri (assembly GCA_016271365.2). Taxonomy (NCBI): domain Eukaryota; kingdom Metazoa; phylum Chordata; order Ceratodontiformes; family Ceratodontidae; genus Neoceratodus; species Neoceratodus forsteri. The sequence continues at coordinate 95,834,791 of CM057451.1, forward strand.
CCCATGTTACATGTCCCCACCATTTATTGTCCCTCCGCTGTCCCTGCCCCTGTTACCTCGATTTGTTGCTGTGGTTTTAAACTTTATAAAGTGTTTTACAGCTTTATGCCTGTCTCTGTGTCTGCTTTGCAGGTGGCATGTGGAGCCATGCTGCAGTGGTCAGGTGTTGGTCAATGGTGTCTGTGCAGGGGAGTGGCTGTGTGGTGCTCCTGTGGTTCACGCTGTGTACAGTGGTATGCCATGTTGTGGTGGGGGCTGTGTCCTGGTTTGGGGGTGTGCTCTGTGCCTGCAAGGTTGTTGTGAGGTGTGGTCAGAGGTGGGCAGCAGGTGTGTGTGGGTGGTGGCACACAGTCAGGATCCTCCTGCTGGGCATGTCTGTACACTGGGGTGGGGTGTTTGCATGCTCTGTTGGGTGACCAGTCCTGTGGGGTCTGGCCATCTGCCTGCCTGGGACCTGGCTCAGTTCCTACCCAGCGTGTGGTCTGCCTGTGTGCTGTCCCTCTGGTTCCCAACTGGCTGTGCTGCCATTGTGGTTGGGGGGCACTTGTCCACTGCTGGTGACCCGGCTCCAGTTGCTGTGGTGCACAGGACCCCTGTTGGTGGCTGTGCCCCATCATGTGTTGGGCATTCAGCCCTCCTGCTCTGTGCCTGCATGTGCACTGGTGTGCGCTGCTGGGGGTCCTGTGCCCATTGTCACTTGGCTTCCCAGCTTTGTTCCTGGGCTTCTTGCCTGTGATCTGTGCTTCCTTGGTTGTGCTAGAGCATCTCTGGTTGAGCCATGGTGCATCTCTGGATTTGTGCCATAGTGCAGCTGTGCCATATTCAGCTGACTTGCACCAGCAGTGTTCAGCTGGCACTATTCCTGAATATGTCACCAGGTTTGCCATGGCGCACCTGACCGTGCTGCGCTGGGCTTCGATGGTCTTTGGTGAATTTCTGAATATCCTGGCCAGAGTCTAACAGAAAGGGACATTCTTTCATATTATTGACCAGTTCTTTAATCAATTCCAACATATAAAGATAAGCATTTTACACTGACATTCTCCCTTTAAATGTATGATCACCCAATTGGCCAGTACTGTTTCAGCTTTAACTTGAGGAGTATGTTTGTTGCATGCTGTATAACTTAAATATTTTACAATTTCTTTAAACACCTAGGATTTTTAATTTTGCACACTAATCTAGGTTAGCTTAATAAAGCAAACATTATAGCACCAGCTCAAAACTCCATTTAGTCATACCTTGCAGAAATCCCGAGGATCAATAAAGACATGATATAGAATAAGTAACAGAAGTCAAATACACACCCCAAATTAGCTAAAATAGAAAGAGATTGTTTAGCACTAAGGAGGATGATTTGTGTCACTGCACTCTAGAGTTCAAGTTGGGAGCAAGAAAATATTGCAGATGGGGATAGGCAAAGGAACAGCAATGTGGTGAATGGAGAGGACACAGAGGTATGTGCTTCAACTCCATTCAATGGAATGAGACAGCATTCACAGTCACATGCTACCTAAGCCCCATCTCAATGTAATTGCACCACGTCAAGCATAGGTGTCACTATGCAGCCACAAAAATTGGTGCCTTGTTTTGAGCTATTAATTTGTTTTCCTTCTTTCTAGTATTTTGTTTCTGTAAAATACTAAAACCTCTGCTTATTGGGTCTGCCTATTTAGAGACATCAAGATATACTGAAGAACTTTGTAACACATTAACACTCTTAACAGGCACTGCCTCCCAATCTGCTTTACTGCTGTTTATGCACTTTTTACTGACTGTGGGGACATTTGGAAATCAAATTGGTCCCCTCATCAATGCACTGGCATTCACTGGGTCATCGGTGGAAGTTGAATGCAACCATAACTCTCCAGTTCTACAGCAGTTGCACAGAAAACGCAACAATCAAAATTTTGATTACATGTGTTTTGTTTACCTAATTTCAAGATCTTTCTCCTGTGTCCCAGTCAACAGCATAGACTAATGTAAAGCATGTCATCATTCATATGTCAAGCTAGTTGCCAGTAGGGATGTGCAAAATTAGAAAATTTCACCCAGCAAAATATTTTGCGTAATTAGAGCATTTCACAATTTTTCTCTGGGCAAAATGCGAAATTCCATCTGCAGTTGGGTGTGAAATTTTGCCCTCAAGCTGGAGAAATTTCACTCACGGGTGAAATTTTGCGCCCCAGGTTAACCTTGCCACCCACAGTGAAATTTCACCACCTGTGGGAGTAATTTCACCTCCTGTGGAGAAGTTATAAGTTCTCCCTTCTCCCTTGTGTCCAGTGGTCCCCCCACCATCAATGGCCGTAAACAGTAAATAAGTACTCCCCACAAAAGTTATCCTGCTGCCTCTGTTATTGTTTAAAAAAATTCACAGTTCATTCCTTGGTGTCTAGTGGACCCACCACCCTGATGCCGGCCGTGAAGGTGAGTGGAAGGCTGTGCCAGTGGCCCGATCGGGGAACTGGGGAGCTGGGTGGGCCCTGCTATCTACTGATGGGGCTGGGGTGGGGATCTACTAGACACCATGGAGTGAATGGTGATTTTTTCTAAACAAATGGAGGCGGCAGGGTAACTTTGGGGGTGCTTATTTACTGTTTACAGCAAGTGACAGTGGGTGGGCACTAGACACCAGGGAGTGATGGAGGGTGAATTTCTTTTTTTTAAAGAAACAAATGGGGAGGGGCTGCAGGGCAACTTGTGTGTGTGTGTGTGTGGGGGGGTGGTGTTTAATTTATGGACTTGTGGCCAGTGGCAATGGGTGAAATGTGGTAGAAATTGTGATATTTTGCCATAATTTCACAAAACTTTCACCAGCTTAAATTGCAGATTTTGCAGTAATTTCACTGGCAAAATTTTATTTCATCTGACCTCTACTTGCCAGCATAGACAGTGCTGTCAATTTATCATAGTGATAAGCATCAAAGTGCCATCTATTGGAAATGAATGGGGATATGAGCTGATATGTAAAATGGAGGTTTTTGTTGTCACAGTGTTGCCATAGTGAGCCTTGTGAATATTTGAGTTTATTTGATGTGACAGCATGGTAAAGACAAACTAAAATTATTTGCAGTGGTAGGTTTATATTATTTACAATTATTATCGCATTCACTATGTCTGAGGTGATATTCAACAGTTTTCTTGGTCATGCAAGTAGCATTGGGATGGCAGTGTACTGTAGCAGACCATAATTGACATAAATAGCACTTTTTCTTTCAAAGGAGCAATTTATTTGTTTTTGAAAATATTATTTGTCTCTGGAGTCAGTAGGGCTGGCTCTCAGCCCCACCCCCACTGCCCACAACTGGCCTCCTCCAGTCCACTGGGCTTATGTTCCCCAGATTTCCACCATGTCATGACCAGAGGAGGGAGGGCAATCATCCTTCCACTACACAAATCCAAAAGTACCCAGGGACTAGGTAGTGGCACAGGCTGTGACAGCGTGGGTGGATCTTAATTAGAAACATCTGATTCCGTTTTTGTTTTTCTCCCCATCCACTCACTATGGTGGCACATAATTGTGTGCATGTTGAGGCACAAATGTACCACAGAACCATGGCACCTCCCTTTGAGTCACTCACAATCTGCACTACAACCTTCTTCATCCACTGAGAGTCCTAGGTTGAGATGGCTGCCACCCCTCCACAGGAGAGGAGAGCAATCTCTGGGATGTCCAGTCCTCTTCCCCTGTGGCTGACCCCAATGATCTCAGTCCATTCCAGAACCAAGGTCACTAGTGTGGTGGCAGATGAGGTGCAAGTGGCTCTGCACTCTGCACCACTGGGCCCATTCTAAGCGAAGCAATTTATTTGACTGTTTTCAAAATGTAACAGGTACAGGTTTGCAGTTTTTAAAGTTTGAAAATTATCATCAGTAGCAGTGACAAAATTAGATGTTGAACATTACACTTTTTTTCACAGTATTATCAGTACCATCAATGTTGGTACACTACATAGTACTCACATTTTATCAGCTGGGTGTGTTCATGAATCATTACACATGTAAGCCAGTTGTGCATGCATGTTAATTATGGGAATATTATATGCTATTAGATTGTTTGTAGCGATCAGAATCCTTTATTCTGCAGGAACGTTTATAATTATGGTTCTGGCCCTTTGCAATCTGACAGAAAATTATCCCTTATTGTTGATCTTTTCTTTACATTATATTTAAGAGCTATTCGCACCGAAGCAGCAGGGAGAACATTTTAGTAATTTTGAAAAATAATCCTTTTATTTATGAAATGTTTTTCTATGTGCTCATTAGGTGTTTCCTAATTAACAGTATTGGGTGTGACATGAAAAGCAGTGCTTCTCCTGGACTCATGCATACCTAGTTCTATTCCTCCCACTGCACCATCAGAATGTGACAGCTCTCATTATTACATCCCAAGACCTGCTGCCTGTTTGATAACGTGACGCAATTTACTAATCAAGTAGCTGGAGACTGAGTCTTCTGTTTACTAGTAATGTCATTGTCAGAGAGATCAAAATACTGATGATGTATTGGGAGGAATATAACAAACTATGTCAGCCTCCAGGAAGACTGCTGTTCCACACAAAACACCTTGTATTGTCAAGTAGATCTTCTAATTATTAACACAGAAAGAAAAGAAATACTCCAGATATAAGAAGTGAGAGCTGACTACTTCTGATAGTTGCTATTAATTCTAGGCAGTACACAATCTCTTTGATTTACATTTGCAAGAGGCCCGTGCTGGGAACAGACACAATTTGAATAAAAAATACACTATATACCTAACATTTTTGGCATGATCTCTGAATGTTCATAGAGCAGAGGCTTAACTCAAGCAATCAACCAGGTGTCCAATTGGATATCTGGTTTCTGGCTCAACTCTTCATCACCAACTGCCCCTTCCTCCTGTGCTCTACACTCCATGATTGTTGTAAAGAAGCTGAGGTCAGTGGATTTAGTGACATGCAGCTGAGCCCATGGTCATGGAGTTTCATGTCTAAATTATATATTCCATGTGGAGCTGGGCCATTTTTGTTGATCCATAGATTTCACCTTGCTACGAACATCACAGAATGTGCAGCAGAAATAGACCATCCAGTCTATCTATATCTTCTCAGGTGTGCAGCTAGCACCACTAGTTTGCAGCTGCCCCACCCCTCCCTTTGTCATCCCACTGCCACCCCCACCTTCCCCACCCTCCCTCCCCCTGTTCCCTGCCCCATGCCCTTTGAAACTGTTCACAGATTTACATGATACCACCCATTCTAGTAGTGCATTCCATTTTGATACCACCCTCACTGTGAAATAGTGTCTCCTGATTTCCCTCCCAAATCTTCCCCCTCCATTCTTAGCCCATGCCCCTGGGGTCCCTCCCTCCTTAATTTAAAGACCCTGTCTGCCTCATCCTTATTGATTCCCTCAGATACTGGAATGTCTCTATCATGTCCCTCAGACCCTTCTATCCTCCAGAGTGTACATATTCAGGTCTCCCAGTCTGCTCTCACAATCTCTCCCTTCATTCCACATACAGTATCATCTTTGTTGTCCTCCTCTGCACCCTCCAATAGCCTGATATCATACTTTGGGTATGGCCACCAAAATTACACACAATGCTCTAAGTGCAGCCTTACCAGTGACCTGTAGGGGACGAGATCACCTCTATTCACCTGGATGAAACCCCTCGCTATGCACCCCAGCATTTTGTTTGCTTTTGCAGTCACCCTCCTGCACTGGGGAGTGTTGTTCATGGTCTCTGTTATCATTACCCCTAGGTCCTTCTCCTCCTCAGTGATCCACAGCTTAACCCCCAGCCAGTATTCTCTCCTTGGATTCTTTTACCCCAAGCTGCATAACCCTACACTCCTTTGCATTGAACCCAGCTGCCACCTCTCTGACCACTCCTCTAGTTTGATTAAGTCCCCTTCAGCTGCTTCCATCCCTCCTCTCCATCCACCCCTGCTCTGATTTTGGTGTCATCAGCAAACAGACTTACCTTGCTCACCACCCCATGTGCAATGTCTGATATGAAGAGCCCAAATAATACTGGCCCCAGGACAGAGCTCTGTGGCACCCCACTCATCACTGGCCTTGGAGTTGAGAGCCCCTCTCACCACCACGCATTGCAGCCTCCCACTCAGCCAGTTTGTAATCCAGTTCATCATTTTGCCCCTACTCTTATACCACTTAGCTTCACCCCAAGCCACACATGAGGCACCAAATCAAAGGCCTTGCTGAAGTCCAAGTAAAGAACATCCACCGCATGGCCTTAACCAGCTTACCTGACACCCAGTCATAATATTGTATCAAGTTGGTTTGACAAGACTTCCCTGAAACAAACCCATGCTGCCTCACATCCTGGAGGCCATTGTCCTCCAGGTATGACACCAGCCTTTCCTTTAGTATCATTTCCATGAGTTTACACACTATGGATGTGAGACTTACCAGATGATAATTACCTGGTTCATCCCTTGGCCCACCCTTGTGAAATGGTACTACATGTGCCATCCTCCAATCCAGTGGCATACATCCCAACTCCAGTGAAGTGCTGTACTGATCTGCCAGTGGCTCCACCACCTCCCTCAGCACCTTCAGGTGGATACCATCTGGCCCTGCTGCCTTGTCTACCTTCAGTGCCCTCAGTCCCTCTAGGACTCTACTTGCCTCAATTCTTCCATCTGTCACCTCCTCTCCACTGTTCCCACCTTCCCAGCACATGGTGGTAGTGGTCCCCTTTTCTTCCATGAACACTGAGCAAAGTATTCATTCAGTGCTTCTGTCTGCTCCTCCCCATTTTCCGTCCACTCCCACCCCTTTGGTGGTTGGACATTTTCACGTATCAGGTGATATCTGATACCAAGAACCCTCTTTAAAATTGCAGAATAAAGCAAAAGTGATTTAAAACTCAAATAAAAGCATCAGGTGCTATTTCAAGTAGCTGTTTGTGATGGTAGTGGTATGGGGTGCACTGAATTCTGTTGATTTACTGATATGGGACACACACCAGTAATATTTCTAGATAATATAGCAACTTAAAAGAAAAGTGATTAAACATTAGTGAATAAAGCAAGGTACAATGTGCATCATAGTGATTAGATTAATGATTCAGAGATGTGTGGCCCTCTCTATTAGCAAGCTCCCACTCATAAGTCTCTGTTTATCTGAATTCGATATAATGGTGAATATTGGAAAACAGGAGAGCAATCTCACATAAAAAGCAAGAATGACATTGAGGTTCCAGCTCAGAAAAATAAGCAAGATAATAACTAAAATATTTGAGTAGGTACCCACAACCATGGGCAAGGCCACTGTTTTAAATTTTACAGGAAAACCTGGTAAAATTCCAGAATTTTGACTGCCTGAACACCAGTAAAAAAAAAAAGAATTTCAAGGAATGTGGCATTTTATACCAGATAGGTAAAGCTACAAATTTTGCATTTTTCTTGTAATTGCTTCCTGTACTATTTTCAATTTGCTTCATTTAATGCTCTGTATATTAAACTTTTATTCTGATTATTTATGCACATACTAAAGGATTGACAGTAGAATCCTGGTAAAATACATAAATTTGAATAGCAATCATCAGTGCAATTCCTTTAATTTGAAGTCATGAAAATGGAATTTCATTTTTATACACTGTAAATCAGGGCCTTGACCATAGGAGTTTACCTTGCCTTTGGTGGCTGGGATTATTCACATCTTCATTGACATATGATGCAAAGAAACCCAGCTTAGAAAATCTGGCTGCTTTCTTTCATGGAGATTTTTAAATACATCCCATGGCACTTTGAATTACTGGAGTATGTGTGATTTATTTTTTTTGCAACTTGGTTTTGTTGCCAATGCTCTCAGGCATCTTCATCATAGTCTATTTGTAGTGGTGAAGTGTCTGGCAGCTGGTTTCAATGCAGAAAATGCAAAATAATGCAGATGATCTAAATGTGGCCAGGCAGTGCAACAAAGCAGTATGGAGGGCTACTGGGATGCTGGGGTGCATAGGGAGGGGTATCACCAGCAGAAAGAGGGAGGTGGTAGTGTTGGTGGTAAGACCCCACCTACAGTACTGTGTCCGGTTCTGGAGACCACATTTGCAGAAGGACATACAGTGGAGGCGGTCCAAAGGAGGGCAACTAAAATGGTGTAGCTTCTGCACCAAAAGCCCTACAAGGAGAGACTAAAGGATTTTTATTTATTTGAAAATTGTTGACCAGGAAAGGCACTTCAATGTGTATGTATTTATTTATTTATTTTTAACTGGGTAGGCCCACTGAGACCAAAAGTCCCTTTTCAGGGCAACCTGGAATTAGTATGTATACCCTTGAAGGGGAGGATATGACAGAGACCTTTAAATACTTAATGGGGTTAATAAGGTACAGGAGGGAAGCATTTTTTTAGAAGAAAAGATGCTGAAGAACAAGGGACATGCTATGAAGGTGGAGAGGAGTAGATTTAGGAGAGATGTGGAGGAAAGAGCAGTTACATAAGAACTTACCATAACAGCAGATCTTCTAGAGCAGGGGTTCTCAAATAGTGAGGCCCCAACCTGCATCAGGGGAGGCTCAAGCAAGTCTGAAAAAGTACTGTATTTAAATTTTGAGTTTTACATATTTTGTGTGAAGAGATTATGGAAACTGAAAGAGGATAACAGTAGGTGAATTTTATGTATTTATTTACTAATACGTGATAAGGAAGCTGAATGAGCCAAGGCTCATTTCAGGTGTACCCAGGAAGGGTAGGGAGTGAATACATTTCAAAAGGTAAATGCAAAACAATCAAGAAATACACAGTGAACAACAGTGCAACAAATGTGAACAATAAACTAATAATGAGTGGTGGTAATTGATCACTTTGTAGCCTGATGGCAGAACAGCCCAAATACAAGGGTTGAGCATAGAAGTGCTAAGAGCAATAGCAGGAAGGAGCACAGTAATTCCAGAGAAGTTGCTTAGGAGTAGGGAAGGATGTGGAGATGCAAAGTATGTAGGAAGATTATTTCATATACAGAGGAAACGGAGAAAGCAGTCTGACCCAGGAAGGTACCTGCAACAATGGGTAACAATAGTTCAAGAAGAAAATAGCAGACTTTGTAGGTTGGCCTGTGGGGGTTTACAATAAGTTGAATGATAATACGTTTATTTATTTATTATTCAGATAACACCTTTGAGCACAGGCACTCCTTTTTCAAATGTTCCACATCAGTATAAGACACAGTACTGAATGTGAGCCAAGTACTCAAGGGGTTTCAGTTTATTCATAGTGTACTGCCCAAAGTACAGTATGTTATTTTTCTTTAGGGAGGCCCAAGATTATTTTTAATTTTTGGGGAGGCTCACTGTGACAAAGTCTGAGAACTATTGTTCTAGAGAATCTCTTTCATCAGGTCACACCTATGGATCTATACCCACCAGGCACTAGGACAATAGACACTTCTTTGCAAGCAGTCTTTCAGGGCTGCACATGACGATGTCATATGCCAATGTCATATCTCTACATAAACATGGGTGGCCCTGCACCACCGTGCAGCCTGCTGAGACCATCAGAGGACCTCCTCCTGAGGAAACCAAGGAGAGCTAGAGCTCCCGCTGCCAGGCAAGTGGCTAACAGGAGGTAGGCCATCCTGGAAAAAGAGAGAGACAGAAAATCAGAAACCCAAGACCAAGGGGGATGGAAGGTGAGATGACATGACCTGATGAAAGAGATTCTTTCAAAGATCTACTGTTACAGCAGTTCTTACATGACTGTTCTAGCTTCATTGAGGATATCTTTTTCATCAGGTCACACCTATAGAACAAGTCCTAAGCAGTACTGACTGTGAGACAGTCTCAGTGGCTGAAGGCTAGAGGTCTAAGAAAGAAGACCTAGAAGCACAGCAAGGCCAAAGCCTGCCCTTCTTCTAGAAGCAGTGTCCATACTGTGGCTCATGAAAGTGTGGCTAGGACTCCATATTGCAGCAGCACAGATTTCTGCAGCTGAAACATTCCTCAAACAGAGCAACAAATGTGGCCATGCCTCTGGCTGAATAGCCACCAACAACTCCAGGAAGTTCCTTACCACGTCCTTCCTGTAAGAAAAATATTCAGTTAGCCAGTCTTTTAGATAGGCACTGCTCAGAAACTGTAAGCTCTCTTTCCCAAGGACAAAAGAAACAAAAAGCTGCAAAGACTTCCTGCAGTCTTTTATGGGAACACAGAGTATCCGAGTATTCTATGTACTAGTACATCTAAAGTGTAGAACAATGCTTCCCTGGATTGGCATGCTCCAGAAAGTAAGCAGGAAGGTGGATGGTCTAATTCAGAGTAAACTCAGGCACTACCTTTTGCAAGAACTTAGGGTTGATGCATAAGACACCCTATCTTTGTGGAAAATCAAATAAAAGGCTACATCTAAGAGCCTGAAACTCAGAGATCCTTTAAGCAGAAGTGATGGCAATTAAAATACAGGTTACTCACCTGTAACAGGAGTTCCAGGAGTGGTATTTGTTGTTCATCCACACTTCTTGGCATGTCCCTTTCCCTTTAAATCTTGCCAGAAGGTCTTCAAGCTGGTTCCTCCACCCACCCAGATGGTAAACCCTCGGCTCCACCCCATGATGCCAGATCTAGCCCACTGGAAGCCAGGTTGCGGCGTCAAGCCGGGAGGTCATGTGGGTCTGTGGATGAAACAACATATACCACTCCTAGAACTCCTTTTACAGGTGAGTAAACTGTATTTGTAGCGATGTGGATATGTTGTTCAATCCACACTTTGTTGCAGACTCCTAGCAGTTCTCTGGGAGGAGGGAGGCAAGTGCGCACTTCTATTTCGGAAATATGGACTGGAGAACAGAGGTCCCAAAACCAGCATCCCGCGCAACTCTAGGTCAATGTGGTAATGGGAAATGAAGGTGTGTGCTGACTTCCAGGTAGCAGTCCTGCAGATTTCCTGGATTGGGCGACCCTAGAAGCAGCCATCAAGCAGCGGTATGTATGGTAGAATGAGCTCTTATCCCTTGGGAGGCTCCATGCCCAACAACCTATAGCAGAGATTATGCAGGAGGTGACCCACCTGCTTATCATCCTCTTGGCTGCAGGTCTGCCAGGTGCGGCTTCAGCACAGGTGACAAACAGCTGGCGAACCTCTCCCCAACTTCAGCCATCCGCTTCCTTATAATAAGCGAGTCGACTTCTAGGGTCCAAGAAATGGAGCCTATATTCAGCTCCGAGGTGTGATTGGGGTAGAACACTGGCAGAGTCAACACCTGGTTAAGGTGAAACTCCAACACCACCTTCGGAAGGAACTTCGGTGGGGTGAAGGACAACCTTGTTCCTGTGGAAGACCAGGTAGGGAGGTTAGGTGGAGCGCCTGACGCTCTCCATCCTTCTGGCTGACATAATAGCCACCAAGAAGGCGGTCTTCCATGACAGGTGAGAGATGTCACACCTGTGCATCGGTTCAAATGGCTTGCCCATGGTCTTAGCCAATACCAGCAGTAGATCCCACGGAGGTGGAGGTTCTCGCACCAGAGGTGATATGTGGTCTAAGCCTTTGAAAAGCACCGATCACTTTCTCCTGCGCCACCGACTGCTTGTTGGCCCGCCTGGTAAGCAGAGATGGCTGCCAGGTGCACCTTAAGGGTCGCTTGACCGAAGCCCCACCAGAGAAGGGACCACAGGTAGTCCAAAATACTAGCCAATGGACAGGAAGAGGGTCCAACCCCTTGTCCTGGCACCAAATGGAGAATCTTTTCCACTTGAAGGCATAGCATTTTCTGGCCGACTCTTACGGGATGCCTCAACGACATTGAGGACCTCGTTGGAAAGACCCAAGGCCTGGAACTCTAGCCACTCAGGAACCAGGCTGTCAGGTGCAGGGATTGAAGGTCCGGGTGGACAACTTTCCCTTGTCGACTGAGATCAGGTGCGAGTGGGCTGAAAGCCGCCTCGGGAGCCTGGAGCGGAGGCTGAGGAGATCTGGGTACCAGAACTGGCGAGGCCAGTCTGGGGCTACCACAGAATCACTCAAGCGCCTTGTCACTCTTTAGCCTTTGGAGAAGCATCTTTGTGGATCAAGGGAAATGGAGGGAAGGCACAGAAGGGGCCCGGGGTCCACAGCCCCTGAAGGCATCCCCTGCAGCAAACCCTGCTGAGGGGTGGGTGTGAAATCCTCAGCTCAATTCTCCCTGAGGCGAACAGATCCACCTGAGGGGTGCCCCAATGGGAGAACAGGTGGTACTACCTCCGGCAGGGAGACCACTTGCAGATGCAGCGCCTATCCAGCTGAGGGCATCGGCCAGACTGTTGGAGGCTCCTGCCACATGGATGGCCAAGGAGATCTGCCTCAGGCTGATCACGAGAGACCAAATGCGGATATCTTCCTTGCACAGAGGCAAGGAGTGTATCCCACCCTGACGGCTGAGATAGTACATGGTCGTGGTGCTGTCCGTCTGGACGTGAAACCACCTGACCCCGCATAAAAACAGAGCGAAGGCGGTGTGGGTTAGTCGGCGCTCAAGCTCCAGCAGGTTGATGTGGCATCGAGACTCCTGAGGGACCAGAGGCAGTGGCCTGGAGATCCCCAGATGAGCACCCCAACCCATCAGAGAGGCGTCGGTCGTTACAGTGACCGTCAGCTCAGGGCGGACAAACAGGATACCCTCCTGCGGCAGGCTGGGGCGGGCCACCACTGCAGGCCGTCCCACATCTCCTGGGTCACTGTCACCGGCTGGTCCAGAGGATGGGAGCACTGTGACCACTGGCTGACCAGACCCCATTGCAGGGGAACATATGCCAGCGGGCCCAAAAGACCACGCTGGTGCAGGTCGCCATGAGGCCCAGAAGGCGCAGAAAGTCCCGGCAGGGCACATCTGCCCAACCAGAAATGACTGGGAAAAGGAGGAAAGGACCTCGGCCTGTCCACGGGAGCCAGGCTCTGGCTGAGAGAGAGTCAAGCTCTGCCCGATGAACTGAATCACCTCGATGGCACAAGTTCTGATTTGGCCTCACTGATGGGGAGACCAATCCAAGAGCAGACCTGGAGGGCCAGATCCCTGGACCACTCCACCTGCAAACTGGAGGGCTGCAATAAGTCAGTCGTCCAGGTAAGGGTACACCCGGACCCCTCGGCGCCACAGGAATGCTGTCACCACTGCCATGCATTTGGTGAAGACTCTGGGAGCTGGAGAAATGCTGAAGGGCATGGCCCAGAACTCGTAAAGATCCTCTGCTCTGAAGCAGGGAATCACTGACGAGATGGACAGATTGGGACGGAAAGAATGCATCCTGGAGGGCCAGACAGCAGAACCACACGCCTAGTTCCAAGGATGGAATGATCTGAGCCACAGTGACCATCCTGAAGGTCGCGGCCTTAGGAACTTGTTCAGGTCAGTGGAGGTCGAGAACAGGGCGACAGCCCCCATCCGCTGCGACCAGGAAGTACCTGGACACAAACCCCAGGTCTGGAGGAGGATCTGCCACCTCGCTGAGCACATCCTCTGGAAAGTAGGGCAATGTCGGTTCGACAGGCCGACAGAGAGCTGCGGAGCCTGGAGCCTCCCCGTGAGGCGGACGGCTCGATAGGGAGGGGACTGCTCGTATTCCAGAGGCAGAACCCTGCCAACCACTTCCAGCACCTAGCAGTCCGTGGTGATAGCAGACCAGGCAGAAAGGAAGTGGTGGAGCCGCCCCACGGGGAACCCGGGAGGTGGACGAGGTTGGGGAGACACCCTCAAACTGTCACTAGGCAGGCTTGAGGAGGGTGGCCAAGGGCCTCCTGGACCATTCCTCCAGGCTTCCTACTAGAGGAAGAGGCAGACTTGGCCTTGGGGTGCCAAGTGTGAGCCTGCTGGCCCTGCTGCTGGTGCTGCTGGGCTGGACGCACCGCAGAGGCGGAAGAGGCGAAGGGCTCACGCTGCTGCTGGCGGCCTTTATCCTTCTGGGCAGACGTGACCGAGTCCAAGGTGGCACTGGACTTCTCGATCCTCTGGAGATGGCCTTCCACCCCTGGCCCGAACAAGTCGGGTGCCCAGGAAGGGAACGCCTTCCAGCTTGTGCTGGGTGTCCGTGAAGGTGGAGATCCACAGCAAGCTCCATGCGCATGGCTACTGCAGCCGCTACTGACCGGGCACAAGAGTCACCAATGTCCAAAGAAGTTTGGAGCTGTTGTTTAGCCACTGCCCTTCCCTGATCCCGCACTCTGCTTGACCGTCGCCTGAAGGTCAGCGGAGATGAGGAATCACTTCATCCAGGAAACCCATAAGGCGTGTGAAAATGTGCCATCAGTACAGCCGAGCTAGCCTGTCGAAGGCCTAGGAGGAGGCAGCAACCTTCCACCCTGAGTAATCCAGCTTTTGGATTCTTTATTGGGAGGTTTATCCACATCCCTAGCATTCCTGGAACACCAAAAACACTGTCGGTCACCAGCCCCTCCAAGAGAGGTGTGCTCCGAGAGACCAGAGCGTGAACCGGTAAGGACCACATACTTTGCGAGCCATCCTGGTCAGGCGCAGGACAAGATGCAGGCCACTGCCACAACTCCAGGGCTGGGCCAACAATGGCTTTGGCCACAGGGAAGGCCTCCGTGAGGGGAATCTCCTCAGTCCAGTATCTCCGTGAGGGTATACCTGGCCCGTTTCTGTCCGGGTTCAAGCTGCATCCCAGTGGACTCAGATGACCAGTATTCCCAAGAACGAGGATGGGCTCTCGTCCACTGACTGACCTCCTGCAGATTCCAGGTCAATGGGCCTGGAGTACAGGGAGGAGTCATCAGACTCGAGGAGTCTGCGAACAGCTGCCAAGCACCTGAGCCACCCTCCACCTGCCAAGGCCAATGGGAGTGAGGTGACCGACAACCTGTGGGGCAAGCCCTGACCTGACAGAGAATCCTTAGTTGGGGCCCCAATCTTCAGTTGAGAAGGCAGTGGTTCCACCACAATAGGCGGAGAAGCCGGTTTCAGGTGAACAACTGGTGCCGAGTCGGCTCCTCGACTACTCTGAGGGTTACTTGGTCGCTCGGGCGACAGCCACTTAATGGCTGGAGAATGCGATGGAGATGGCTTGTTACCAGCCAACAAGAGTTGTTGCCACATCATGTCCTCATAGCGCCAGTGTAACTTACGGCGAGCCTATTCTCCGAAGAGGACAAGCGGCGGCCACTTTCTGTGGTGCAGAGACTGAGACTGCCAACGTCAGCGGGATCTACCCGACACGGAAGAGGACCGAGACCTTCGGGTCGCGAGGTGGGTCAGAGAGGGGGCGGGGAACCCGCATATCCCTCGGTTCAGGGTCCTTGACCGGGACTTCGCACAGGAGGAACGGGCAAGTCCTCGGTTACCACTTGGGAACCAGTGAAGAAGGGTTGTCAGCTTCTCAGTGAGACAACCCATCAGCAGTTGAGAAAATTCTCGGCCGCATCGACAGGTGTCTCACCGACTGACCACCACGGGGACACCATGAAGCCAGCAGCCTTAGCCGCAACTCCTCGACCGGGGTTGAGAGCCGACGGTCCGGGGTGAAGGGGCTCTCTCCCGCTTCCCACAAACGTAGATGGTGGAACTTACCTTTCGGTTCCTTTTCTTGACCTACTGGTATGTCCCAATGGTCCTTCTCCTTGGTGGAGAGGGACTGGCAAACTCCTTAAAAGACAGTGTAGGAGGAGCCCAAGGAGAATGGGATAAGCGCTGAGGAGGAAGATGATGCAGCCTGGGCCACCTCCTCCTCGAGGCGATCAATTGCTCCTGCTGCTCTGCAGAGCCCGCAGCCATGGACACCGTCCAACGGGCCTCCTTTGACTTCACCGCAGGTACTGTTTCTCGGGCACTCAAGTTGTAGTTGGGCAGCACAGTCCTCCAAAACCGAAGCTGTGAAAGACTTGCAAAGACTGCAGGCTTCGGATCGTGAGCAAGACCCAGGCAGTAAACGCATGTGGAGTGCAGATCGGTCTGGGACATTTCTGCCCACAAGGGCACTGATGGAAGCCTGGAGTGGATTTGTCCATCGCAGCAACGAGGAAGATGAAGACTGAAGTCTAGTAAACTTTAAAATTATTTTCCGAAATCCTAAGTATTAGAATCCAGGCCTAGTGCTTCAAGCGGTAAGGAAGATCTGGCATCATGGGGCAGAGCCAAGGGTTTTACCACCGGGTGGGTGGGAGAGCCAGCTTGAAGACCTTCTGGCAAGATTTAAAGCGGCAAGGAACCTGCCACAAAGTGTGGATTGAACAACATATCACGTCCTAGTAATAACACTTTCCACAACAGAAAGTGTAGCTCTAAAGTAGTGGCTCGCTCAACAGGAGCCAAGTAAGCTTCTCTAGAACAAAATTCAAGTCCCAAGCCAGAGCAGGGGTTGAGGATGGACTTCAAGTGTAGAATGCCTCTCAAAAAGTACGGACCACATCTAGTTTGGCCACAGTATAGCCATCTACAGGCAGCGCCAGGTGCACCTCAATAAAGGAGTACTGCAGTCCTGCCTCTGACAAGGACAGCAAATACTCTAAAATCTGACTCACTTAGGCAGGTGAAGGGATCCCAGTGCTATGAAGTAGCCCACAGAGCAAAACACTTCCACTTCATGGAGTATGCAGCCCTGGTGTAGGGCTTCCTGGCAGCCACCAGGATGTCAGCCACTTTCAGGACACTCCCAAATCTCACAATGGCTATGTCTTCAGGAACCAGGCAAGGAGATGAAGAGATCGGAGGTCCAGGTGGACTAGGGTTCCCTGTTCCTGTGTCAGCAATCCCTTGCATAGGGCAGAGGTACTGGCGATTCACTGCTAACTGCTGCAGCAAAGGAAACCAGATCAGGCGAGGCCAAAGGAACCACCAGAATTAGGGTAGCCCCTCCATCTGGAGCTTGATTTACTTGACTCTCTGCATCAGAGAGAAGGGAGGAAAGGCATGCGGAACCTCCCTTTCCAGGAGAGGAATCGTTTGCCAGAAAACTCCAAGCCTTGGGCGAGAGAGCAGAAATGCAGCAGTTTTACTGAGTGGGGACGTAAAAGATCCAACTCTGGGCGACCACACTTGTCAAACAGGTCTTCTGCCACTGATGTCCACAGCTCCCACTCGTGCATTTTGGACACTTGGAACATGAACTGCCACTCTAGAGCCCAATACCAAACCCTCATTTCTTCTCTGCACAGGGGTATGAATGGGTCCCCCTTGCTTGTTTATGTAGTGAGTTACACTGATGTTATTCATCTGCACTAGCATAGGACCGGGACAGGCGAGTCTGGAAGGCTTGCAAACCATATAGAATAGCCCTCATCTCTAGGACATTTATGTGGAGGAAGCTCTCCACAACAGTCCATGTACTGTGGGTCTGGCGAGACTCCAGGTAAGCCCCCCAAGCCCATCCTCGAAGAACGTGGTGAGGATCTGATGAGGAGAAGGAATGAGGAAGGGCCCATTTCAGCAACCTGCTGGGGTCCATCCACCACTGAAGCACCCTTTTACAGGTGATATTACTAGAACCCTCAGTTCTAGACTGTTGACACGTTGATCCCATTGGACTCAATGTCCATGCGGGAATCCACCATGTGCAGCCATGCCAGAGGAACCATGATGATAGCCCCTGCCATCAGGCCCAGAAGTTTCGGTAATGTCCTGGCTGTTACATACCTACTGTATAGTTTCTGGGCCTTAGCCATCAGGCATTCTGCCCTCTACTGAGGCAGAAAACCTGTGCTCTGAGAAGTGTCCAGGATGGCCCATATGTACTGGAGGCACTGATGGGAGGTGGGGGTGCAGGTCAAAATTGACTTGGACAAGTTGACCGTGATCCCTAATGCACTAAGAACTGCCTGGTGCGCTAGGGTGTGAGATAGCTGTTCTCTGGACCGGGCCTTGAGTAGCCTATCATCCTGGCAGAGGAAGATGTACAGTACCTCCCTCCTGAGGGCTGCTGCCACCACTACTAAGCATTTGGTAAAGACCCGTGGTGCAGAGGACAAGCCAAAGGCAATACCATGAACTGGTATTGTTCCTGGGAACAGGAACCTGAGGTACTTTCTGTGAGGACTGCAGACTTGCTATGCAGGTAAGCGTCCTGCATATCTAGGGAACATATCCAGTCTCCCTGGTGTAGTAGAGAGCAGTAGGCCTTGCAGAGTCACCATCCTGAATTTCTTGTACTGAATGTAAAAGTTCAGATTTCATAACTCCAAGATGGGCCTCAAGTCTCCTGTGGATCTGGGGACCAGGAAGAAGTGGAAATAGAACCCTGTTCCTCTGGTCCCTGAAACTGCTTCTATAGACCTCTTTTGCAGCAATGTGCAAACTTCCTCAGTAACATGGATATGTGGTCTGGGACGGCAGGTGAAATGATTTGGGGAGAAATCTGGAGGCAGCTCCAGAAGCTCTGGAGTATATTATTTTCCTGTGAGCTGCAGGACCCAGACATCTGTTGTAACTCTCTCCACCTGTCCAGGTGGAGGAGAAACAACCTCCCACCACCTCCTGTGGCACTGGAGGGTGGGGTCTTACCAGAGTCAGGCTGAAGTGGCACCTGTGGCTGGAGATGCTCCTCCACCTCTCGGAGCTTTTTCCTGTGGTGGAGGTAGGTGTAGGCAAGGCTGCCCCTGCTTTACTTTTGCCAGTCTGCTGTTGGACCCTGACCTGGGTCTCGGGTGGTATGACAAAGGGTACCCGCCACCCACTTTTAGAATGTGTGGTAAAGGGAGTGGACAGACTGCAAGGTCCTCCTGAGACTTAGAGGTCAGAAAGGATGTCCTGGACATCTGCCCCAAAAGCTTATACCCTTAAAGCGGGTGTTCAGAATGGACTGCTGGACATCACTAACAAATCCAGAGACCCTAAGCCAAAAGTGCCTACTAAGATAGATGCCAGCTGCAGCTGCCCTGGCTGAGGCATCTGAAATATCATAGGTAGACCTCAATAGGTACTTACCTACATCTGCCCCAGTCTGGAGAGCCTTGAGCATCTCCTGTTTTGGGAACCCTCAGGAAGGACTTAGGCTGCTACTTTTGTATTTTCAGAGGATATTCTGAAATTTGACCATATGGGACTGGTAATTAGCTACCAGAGGCCCAGAGTAGCAGAAGCAAAGGTCTTCTTGCCTATGAGGTTGAACTTTCTCAACTCCCTATCTGGAGGCAGGAGCTGAGGTGTTGGGGCCTCTTGACCCATCATGGGCTGCATTTATCAGCTACTGAATCAGCCTTGAGTTGCCCTGTGAAAAAGGCTTCCCAGAGGAACCTGTAACAGTCTGTCTGCCTTCTTACTAGGCATGGCAGGGATCATAACTGGCCTGTACCAGGCAGCCATGGTGGCATGCTCCAATGCAGCCAGTAGAAGAGAATAATCAGATGGGGAGAGTCTAGCAGGTCCAAAAGTCTATCAGATTTCTCCTGTTAATATCTTGCTCCTCAGCATCAAATTCCATGACTGGCTGGAGCTGCCTCATGATGGAAATAAAAAGGTGTCATCAGGGTGAGACCACGGAGTGTACTTGGTGGACTCCTCACTCCCTGAGAAACAGTGGAACTGGACCTGGATTGACTTGTATCCACATCCTCTCCTACTCCTCCTGTGGGATAAGGTCAGGACTGTATTCCTGATCCTGGTTGATGGGCTAAGAATAATGGAGAGAGGCAAGCAGCAGTGGCAGCACCCTGGGTGAGTGTGGCATGGCATCACAGTATAGAGTCAGCGCTGAACAGGCCAAGTAGGCCCTAGTTGTCGAGGGCTGGCGCCGCGAGGCACCTAATGGTGTTGCTGGGAGAGGCTGGAACCCCGTTGTCAGTGGAACAGTGGGAAGCTGAGGTGCCAGGGGCAGAATAGTTAGCAGTGCCAATGGGGGAAGCAGAGGCCCGACACTGGCAGAACAGACAGCCGGCGCTGACAGGGAAGCAAAGCCCTGATAATGAGGCGGTACCGCCATAGAAGGTCCAGGGAGCCTACTGTCAGCAGACCCTGAGAAGGAGGTTGTAGCTGCAGGACTTACAATAACAAGGATGTTAGAAGGCCCAGTGTCACGATGTAAGTCACCAACTGTAGATGGTCCGGCAGTATACACTGCCAAGGTCAACACTGAGGAAGCAAGGGTATGGGCAGCAGGAGTCACGGCTTAGGCAGGCAGCGCAACTACAATAGCCAGCACTATATGAAGCAGCGAGCTTGAGCACACGGGGTAGGGGAGGAGATTTCTCCTGCTCCACTCCCTGTCCTGGTGCTAGTGTTTCCCCAGACAATTTGTCCTGGGCCTTTGAGAGTTGGGACAGATTCAGTGGCGCAGAGAAACATCCTGCCTGAAGCTCCTTCTCCACTCAGGCAACCTTCTGTTCCACAAAGGAAAGTCTGCAGGGCCTTCAGGCGGCACCAGGTAGCCTGGTTGAAACCACGGCAAATCTACATGAGCCATCATGTGCCTCACCAAGACAGTGGACACAGGCATCATGCTCGTAGTGCTGAGGATCTTTCTTAATGCATTCGCAATATCTAAAGAGTTTAGTGGCAGCAGGCTTCAACATACAACTGACAGTCATTACTCTGGATAAAGTAATAACATACTAGGGAGAAAAATAATAAAATATAAAGCTTTGCGGCAGATTAATGTTGGTATCTCTATGGAGTCCGCGAAGATGGCTAGCGGAGAAAAAACTAAGGAGGACATAGGGCCACCACATTTATGTAGTAAGGACGTCAGCATATAACGTAGTCATGGGAAGCCCCTAAAAGACATGGCAAAAAGTGTCTGTGTGGTCCTAGTGCCTATAATACCCATAAAGAAGATAATACAGTTACATACTTATCGTAGAATAGATCTTCAGAGAATCTCATTCATCAGGCCACCCTATGGAACTTATAGCATCAGAATTAGGACCATCTGGAAACTTTTGCAAGCAGCCACTGGAGCCGCCCATGATGACGTCGGACATGCCTCTCCCATATAAATGTAAGTGGTCCCTTTCCTCCTCAGTTCCCCACCAAAGATCATACTCAGAGTACCTCCCTGTAGAGAACCAGGAGAGAAGTACAGTTACGTAAGAACTTACCATAACAGTAGATCTTCAAGAGAGGTTCCTTTAGCAGATCATTATATATGGGACTGGCCACCTGGCGTTGGGCGCATGGCAGACTTTTCTAGCAATTCCTGAACAGGAGGACCACCCACCATTGTCCGCGTGACTGGTGTCAAGCGTGGCCGTGTATAATGGAAGGTCCCCACGCCTGCCCTCCAGTTCTCCCGCTGGAGCCAGGAAGAGGCCTGACAGTAGGGACAAACAGGATTTGGAGTCCCTGTGAGAAATAAAATGAGGGAAGGAGGGAGGGAGGGAAAAATATGACCTACTGAAGGAACCTCTCAAACAGCTACTGTTACGGTAAGTTCCTATGCAACTGTACTATCTTACTTGAGAGGATTCTTTCAGTAGGTCATTACATATAGGACAGAGTCCCAAGCAGTCCCTCAAAGACAGACAGAGAGAAATAGCGAGGAGGAGAAAATAACTCCAACAGAAGCGCGGAACCAGAATGGACAAAGCCTAGGACAGAAAACCCTAAGAGACAGCTAGGCCAAAGCCTGCCCTCCACCTAAAGCAATGTCCAGACTGTAGTGCTTAGTAAAGGTGTTAACAGAACTCCAAATGGCTGTGGCACAGATATCAGCTGCAGACACATTCCGTAAAAAGCAGCGAAAGCAGCCATGCCACTAGCAGAATGACCTCTGATGGGACCCGGCAGAGGATTTTTAAGTACTTTTGGTAACAATACGAATACAGTTGCTAACCATTTGGAAAGGCACTGCTTCAAAAACGCTTTGCCTTTCGACCTGGGGGCAAAGAAACAAAAAAGCTGATCGCAGCTAATGAAATCCTTGGTTTGGTGAGTGTAGTACCGAAGGATCAATGTCGTCCATGGTGTGCAGGACTGTCTCACCTCTGTCCGTAGTGGATGGGAAGTAAACTGGAAGCTCTACTGATTGGCTCAGTGTTGCTTCTGACACCACCTTAGGTAAGAATTTAGGATTTGTCCTGAGGACCGCCTGGTCTGTGTGGAAAATGAGATAAGGCTCTTCAAAACCAGAGCATGAAGCTCCAAAATCCTTCAAGCTGGCGTAATGGCAACTAGAAATAACATCTTCCAGGAAAGAAGGGCAAATCACAGCTCATCGCGGTTCAAATGGGAGAGTAGAGCTTCTCAACATGAAGTTCAAATCCCAAGGTGTGGTTGGGCTGCGGATGGGGGTTTCAGATGGAGGATCCTTTTCAGAAAGGTTTTTGAGACCTCAACCGAGCCATCGGTTTACCATCCACCAGCTCGTGAGTGCGCTGAAATTGCCGAAGGTGGACCTTCAAGGAAGAATATGACAGACCTGAGTCAGACAGATGAGGCGGTATTCCATAACTTGTGGGGCAGAACAAGAAAAGGGTTCCACTTCTTGGAAGTCGCCCAGATGGAAAAATGTTTCCACTTCATGGCAAAAGTGGAACAAATGGAGGGTTTCTAGTCTCTAAAAGAACCTGAGCTACTTGAGAGGAGATCCCAAGCGAGAAATCACTATGTCTGCAGGAGCCGCATAAAGATGCGGGTCAGAGCCCGCATGAACAAGGCGACCTTGACCCTGAGTCAAGGTGGTGGGTCACTGGAAGTGGAACCGGTGATTCCCTCGATAGCTGTTGTAGCAGTGGGAACCAAATCTGTCTCGGCCAGAGGGGCAATAAACATCTTTGCCTTCTCTACCTGAAGCTTGAGGAGGACTCTCTGGAGAATGGGAAATGGAGGAAGGCATACAAAAATTTCCCTGTCCAGGAGAGAACAACACGTCATGAAAGAAAGCATTATGCCCTGGAACAAGCGCAAAAACTGGGAAGTTTTGCATTGTATTAGGGAGGCAAAAGAGTGATTCTGGACACCCCATCTTAGGAAGAAGATTCTGCCACTTCCTTGTTTAATTCCATTCATGAGTCAGGGTCCGAGACCTGCTGAGACTGTCCATCAGGACATTTTGAACCTGGAACATGCATGGCCACTAAGACCAGATCGTCCTGGACCACCCAGTTCCCCACCACCGCCTCCTGCACAGGGATACAAGCAGTTGCTCCTTGTTTGTTGAGGTACAAACTATCAACATATTGTCCATCTGGACCAGCAGTGATCCCTTGGAAAGCAGGGTCTGGAAGGCCAGGAAGGCGTACAAGACCGCCTCATCTCCAGAACATTGATGTGTAATCAGACTTCAAAGCTGGACCACAGTCCTTGAGCTTGGTGCTCCACATCCATGTTTGATGCATCTGTAGTTAGGGATAACAAGGGAGCTGGGCTCCTGAAACAGAGACCTAAGGAAGGCAGCAGGGTCTCTCCACCAAAGCAATTCTTTCTGAACTGCTGGGACACAGTACCAGATGATCAAGGTCGTCAGGAGTTGGTCCCACTGCACCCACAAGGACCACTAAGTAACTCTCATGTAGAGCCTTGCCAGGGAACAGTAGTGATGGAGGCTGCCATCAAGCCAAGAAGGTGGAGGATCTCCGGGCCAGGATGGTCCTGGGCGAAGCCACCCATGAAGCCTTATGGATCAGGGTCTCCACCCTTTCTGGAGGAAGGAAGGCTCTGCATTATACCATATCAAAACCGCCCCAATAGTTGTAGTCTTTGGGGCGGGGTCATGATGACCTGGGAATACTGAATGTAATCCCAGTCTTCCAAAGAGGTCAGGAGTAAGGAGAGAGCCTCCAGTAAAGAGTCCCTGGACAGGGCTGATATCAGCCAATCATCCAGGTAAGGGAAAACTGCAATACCCTGGTGGCGTAGAGGCCACCACCACCACCGCCTGGCGCTTGGTAAACACCAGGTGCCGAGGACAGACCAAAGGAGTGCTCAAAACTGGAAGTGCTCCCTTAGAACTGGAACTGCAGGAAACAGTGGTGGCTGGGAAGATCTGGATGTGCAGGTAAGCATCCTGCATGTCCAGAGCGCAACCAATGATTTTCAGAAGAGGTGGAAGAAGACTCTGGAGCGTCAGCATCCGCACTTTTGTACTCGAACAGATTGAGACTGCTTAAGTCGAGACTGGGTCTCAAGTCTCCAGTCTTTTTCTGAACCAGGAAAAAATGGGAGTAAAACACCCTTCCCTTTTACTGGAGGGAAAGCGCTCTATTGCTTCCTTGAGCAAAAGGCTGAATTTCTTCCAGGACGAAGAGCCTGATTCCTGGAGTAGGAAGACCTTTTGGCGGAGATTCTGGAGAATTTCCAGAAACTCTATAGTGTGTCCGACAGACACAAGTTGCAGGACCCATGCGTCTGAGGTTGCTGTCTGCCATTCCTGCATGGTGGGCTGAACTCCCCCAACCTGCTCATCATGAGATGGAGGAGGTAGTGGGGATAGAGGAGTCAGGAAGTGGCAGGATGTTCAGGGGAGGCCTCCTGAACATCTTTGGTATTTGGAGGGTAGGAGGGTGGCGGAACCTGTGGGCTTCGTTTGCTCTGGCGTCCGAGTGGGGCCTGCTTCCTCTGCCTCAGGTCCTTTTCAAAAAGGGCTGCTTCTGTTGTTGGGTGCCCGATTGGTACATGGACTTCACTGACATGAGGCGAGGCTTCTGTCCTGGAGATCAGTAATAATGTCTTTGGTGCCTCAAAAGTACTGAGCCCGGAGGGAGCATCAGAATCGCAGTCTGTACCTTGTTAGCAAGGCCAGAGATGCGAAGCCAGGAATCACCATCTTAAGGTGACGGTAGTTGCCAAGGTGTGAGCTACAGAATCGACAGAGTTGTATGTAGCCCACAAATCAGGTCTACAGGAGAAGTGAGAGAGAAGATCCTTGGCAAGCTCCTCTTTGACATACGATGGTTCCATATTCTGGACTCGGCCTCCTAACTCGACTAAGGTACCCCTATTGGTGTGACACCATGTGGGCCACATAGTGGAGGGATCTGGCGCACATGTGGCCGAGCATAAACTCTTCCTGCCGAACTGGTCTATCTGCCTCGACTCTGTCTGGAGGAAAGGTGCTCATGTGCTTGGGAACAGCGGAGCAATCATGAGCAGCTGAAATAACAACAGAGTCCACCTTGGGATGAGTCTTGAGAAAGGAGCTTTCTTCAGCACCGGTATATCCTGTCTGCCCATTTGGGGACAACCAGGAGAGAATGAGGCATCTGCCAGACTGCAGAGGTGAGGTCTGATCCATGGAGGAATGGAGACCGGAGACAGAGACTCTAGGTCCAAGTGTTCGGCTAGTCTCTGTCTCATGGGGTCCTGTTCCTCTGATTCCCAGTCAAAAGAAATCTTACATGGACCTCAGAAGATCCGAGAAGGCAGGGTCCTCCAGAGGCGACTTAGGGGAAACCTTTCCCTTGACTCGGGTTCCTCGAGACATCCTCCACTGACTCGTCGGTATCCTCACCATCATCATCGTCCGCCCCTCATCAGGAAGGTTACGAATGTCCGGAAGGGTAATGTCCTGACATGCTGTCTATCTGGACTTCAGCAGGCTTTGACACTGTGCCACATAGAAGACTATTGCACAAACTGGGAATATGGGTGTGGGCAGGACAGTAGTGTGGTGGGTAGGTAACTGGATGGGTGGCAAGACACAGAGGGTGGTGGTAAATGGCTGTCACTCCACAGAGGGAAGAGTGACCAGTGGGGTACCACAGGGATCAGTGCTGGGACCGGTCCTATTCAATATCTTCATCAGTGACATTATGGGACCTAGAAGGCAGAATTTCACTGTTCGCTGATGACACACAAAGCTCTGTAACAGAGTAGACACACCAGAGGGTGTAGACAGAATGAGAAGGACCTGCAGAAACTTGAAGAATGGTCAGGGTTTGGCAGTTGAAATTCAATGCAAGGAAGTACAAGATAATGCATATAGGGCACAAAACCCTGGCACAATATATCAGTTGGGGGTGAGGATATAGCATGTACCAAGCAGGAAAGGGATCTTGGGGTTATCATCTCTGATGACCTTAAGGCAGGAAACAGTGTGACAAGGCAGCAGGTAAAGCAAATAGGATGCTGGGATGCATAGGCAGGGGCATCACCAGCAGGAAAAAGTCATAATTCCACTATACAAGACACTGGGTGAGCCCTACCTGGAGTACACGTGTACAGTTCTGGAGACCTTACCTACGTAAGGACATAGACAGGATAGAGAAGGTTCAGAGGAGGGCAACAAAGATGGTGCATGGATTGCATCACAAGTCCCTATGAGGACAGATTGAAGGAAATGAACATGTACTCCCTGGAGGAAAGAAGGAGAGAGGGGATAAGATAGAGACATACAAGAATCTTACAGGGAGGAACAGGGTGCAGGAAAACACTATTTTAAGCGAAAAAGATGTTCCAGGACTAGGGGCATGGGATGAAGTTGGAGGGAGGGACGATTCAGAGGAAACATGAGGAAGAATTTCTTCACAGAGCGGGTGGTGGACAAGTGGAACACCCTGTCAGAGGAAGTGGTGGGGCTGAAACAATCACGGGATTTTAAGAATGCATGGGATAGACATAAAGGAATTCTGGAGGTCAGGGGTGAGGGCAACAGACTTCTTGGAAAACATAAACTGAACTTACAAGCTCAAATGGGCAGACTGGGTGAGCCATAGGCCCTCATTCGCCGACACTGTCTATGTATCTATGTATGTAAGTATATGTCCCTAAATGTGTACCGTGGATGAGTAGAACCCTCGGGACGCAGGACCATGGAGAGCGTGGAAGTGGGAGTCTCATCTCCAGGTCTGACAACAACCCCGAGCACAACCCCCTGTCACCAAGACTGAATTAAGGTCTTGAAGTCTGGCATAGCGGAGGAGGAGGAGGAGGCATTACCGGGGAGGGTTAATGATACCTGGAAACCCTGAAAATGGTGGTAGGAGTTGTAACCAGGGTAGTACTGTCCAAATGAATTCCACTCAGGAGGACCACCAGCCAGGTAATGGTCCCCAGGATACCCGAGGGTAATGAGGGACAGTCAGGGCCTAGTCATAAATCGATGCGTCCGTCTGGCCAGGAGGGGACCCATGTCGGACCCGCCGTAGTGTAAATCGGTGGGGGTCGGCAGCCAGGACAGCCAGCATCAGGGTACGGATGTCGGACCGGCACCACCTGATCCAACGGAAAGGATCCAGCATCGGAGGGGCTGGCGTCGGGGCCAGACGAAGGGGACCTGGCGGGCGGACAGACTCTGGACGCCAGAGCCGGAGGCTTGGGCAGACCACTGGCCCTGGCTGAGGGAGAGTCAGACTTTCCAGCATCGGGATTGGTATCGTCAGATCTGAGGGATCCCACCTGAAGGGGAGGAGGGCCTCCACTGTAAGGCCAGACGGCTGAGGGGAGCCTCCTTCCCATGGTCCTGTCAAGGGAGTGTGGGACTGACCCTGAGAAATGGTCTACAACGCTGAGGGGTCTCACAGACTCTTCACCTGAGGTACCCACCTGTGAAGGGAGGGTATAGGTGAGGAAGGAGGGGCACTCTCCCCTGGTTCTGCTGGATGTCGGGTGGGCGCGTTAGGCCCTATGGGAGAACCACACCTGGCCGTCCAGAAGCAGACAGCTTACCAGACAGAGCCATGCGGGTGGGGGAGGGGCCCGAGGCTGGGGAGCACGTCTTACCGGCAGCCGGCGGCACCGGAGGAGCCAGGGGTGACTTAGCAGCCGTGGTGAGTGCGACCAGCAGAGCCGATGGTCGTCCTGACCTGCCGAAGATTTTCAGACTTACCATCAAAGTCGTCTTAGGTGGCGGCTGTGAGGTGGCCTTGCTTGCGAGGGCCACAGGCCTCAGGTTGGTCCAATGGTGCTCCGCGCTCGAGATTTCTCTTGGTGCTTCTTGGAGGAGAAGAAGAGTTTTGGAGGAGGACTCTTTGTGCTGATCTATTTGCTTCTCTAATGAAGCTAAGCAGACTTTAGAAGGTGGGCCTCCAAAGCCTGCTGTCTCTGGCTTTATGGTGGCCTGGTTAAATATTTGGCACTCAAGCAGGATGAGATGTCGTCCTTATGAGGCAATCTCGTGCCACAGGATGAGCACTTCTTCTTAGGAGAAGACATAAGCAAGAATTAAAAGCAAAATAATGTCGAGAGGAAATCCAGCAAAGAACTAACACAACGTTAGCTACTGGAAGTCTGCTCGCGACTGACATGAGGTGATGGCAGGAAGAAAGGAGGGGGGTGGTTGCGGACCCACATATACAGCCATGTTGACGAGGTCACGTGACATCAGTGGGTGGTCCCCCGCCAGAGATTGCTAGAAAGACTGCAGTGCAACCCGACACCAGGCGGCTCCAGTCCTATATGACCTATTGAAGGAACCCTCTCGAGTAAGATCTATCATTCTGCTGACCAGGCAGGGCAGAGAAAGTACAGTTACTTAAGAACTTACCGTAACAGTAGATCTTGAGAGAGGCTCTTGCAGAGCATTTACATATAGGACTGACCCAACAGCGTCAGGACCCACGGAAACATTTCTAGCTTGTAATCTCTGGCGGGGACGCCCCACATCAGGTGACTGACGTCATGCGACTGCAGTATAAAGGCGGTCCCCACACCCGCCTCCAGTTTCTTTCCACCAAGGGCCAAAAGAGCCAAAGCAAGAGAGAAGCGGACATTTCCTTCCTGGAAATGGAGCTAAAAAGCTAAGGGGAATGGAGGGTGGGAAGGCAATACCTACTGCAAGAGCTTCTCTCGTAGAGTTCTTAAGTAACTGTACTATCTTACTTTGAGAGGACTCTTGCAGTAGGTATTTACATACAAGACTGAATCCCAAGCAGTCTGGAACAAGAAAAGCACTCGGGAAGAGGAAAACGAATCACAGAATGGAACCTCTGACTAAACGGGTCTTATGAAAGAAGACCTTGAAGCACAGCCAACCCAAAGCCTCCCTGACAGAGCAATGTCCAAACTGTAGTGTTCATGAAGGTATGGACAGAAGTCCAAGTTGCAGCTACAGATGTCTGCCACTGACAAATTCTTCTTAAAACAAGCTGCAGAGGCAGCTACCCTCTAGTGGAGTTGCCTCTAACTTGACCGGCAGGGTCTTGTTGTACAATTAGTAACAGAAAGTGATACAATGAACCAAGCATTTAGATAGGCATTGCTTGGAAACTGCATTGCCCTCTTTTGTGAGCAAAAGAAACAAAAAGCTGATCGGTTCCTGAGATCCTTAGTCCTAGTGATGTAGCATCTCAGTATCCAGTGAACATCCAAATTATGCAAGAGGTACTCCCTTGATTGGGGTGTTTTGCGTAAACAAAGCAGGTAGCTCAATGGATTGATTCAGCGTAGATTCCACCACCACCTTTAGGGAGAAACTTAGGGTTAAGTAGAGTCACATGTTCCTAGAAAAATCAAAGCCTGAAGCTTTGAAATTTGTTGAGCGAAAGTATGGCCACTAGGAAGAGTCTTCCAAGAGAGGAACTTTAAATCTGCTGAGGCTGCCGGCTCAAAGGAGGCAGAGTAAGCTTCAGAAACAAAATTCAAGTCCCAAGGAGGACAGGACTGCGGAGGGGGATCTCAAATGGAGAACCCCTCGGAGGAGCGTCTTAGAGACTCCCAAATGAGCGTAAAGTCAGGTCTCCAAAGGGGACATGGTAGGCTGAAATCGCTGCCAGGTGGACCTTTAAGAGGAATGGCTGAGACACAGATCAAGAGATAACGACATAGTCCAGGACCCTGTCAACTGGGCACTAGAAAGGATTGAAGTCCTTTGACGTGGCCTAAATACAGAATCGCTTCCATTTCATGGCGTATGTGGACCTGGTGGAAGGCTTTCCGGCCTCCACCAAAATATCTCTACGAGTGGAGAAACCTCAAACAGGGCTTTAGCTATACTGCAGAGCCACGATACAAATGAAGGATTTGAGACCTGGATGGACAAGGGTTCCCTGATCTGGGTCAACAAGTGTTGCAACAGAGGAAGAGGAAGTAGAGGTTCCTCTGAAAATTGTTGCATAAGAGAGAACCAAACTTGCCTGGACCAGAATGGAGCAATGAGGATCATTCGTGCTCCCTCTGTTCTGAGCTTCTGCAGGACCCTCGAAATTAAGGGGTGGAAGGAAGGCATGGGCTAATCTCTCCCTCCAATCAAGAGACAGGCGTCCCGCCATAAAATGTCTTGCCCTGCAGCGGCGAGCAGAAGGCGGGCAGTCTATGCGTTTGAGGAGACATGAACAGGTCTACCTGAAGGGTTCCCCAAAGCAGGAAATGTCTACTACCCTTGATCCAGTTCCCATTCGTGGGCCTGGCTGAGGACCAACTGAGGTGGTCTGCCAGCATTTTTCTACTCCCAAAATGTGAATGGCCGTCAAGTGAAGGTTGTGCTGGGTAGCCCAGCTCCATATTCTCATTGCTTCCTGCACAGAGGTGAGGACGTGTCTCCCCGTTTGTTGATGTACCAGACCACATACATATTGTCTGTCTGCATGGTTAGATGACCGGGAAGTATGGAGGAGTGCAGGGCCTGGAGGGCATACAGTACTTCTCTGAGTTCGAGCACATTTATGTGCAGATGTTGTTTGAACCTGGACCAGCTGCCCAGAGTCTTGTGAGACCCAAGGTGGGATCCCCAGCCCTCTTCTGAGGCATCTGTTGCCAGTGTCTGGGAGGGGTTCGAGTATTGAAGTGAACTCCCGGCAAAGGTTCTCTTGTACCATCCACCATTGCAAGTCCCTGACCATGGAATCGGGAACTAGAACCTCCTGGTCTAGGTCATCCAGTGTTTGGTCCCATTGAGACTGAAGCGTCCATTCAGAAATCCTCATATGGAGCAGGCGGCGGGACTGTCGGAATGGCAGCCACCATTAGCCGAGGAGGCGAAGGAGTGACCTGGCTCTGACCCTTCTGCGAATGGACAGAAGATGTGCCAGAGTCTGAAGAGTGTCCACCCTGTCCGGAGGCAAAAATGCCTTGTCGATGGTTGTGTCCAGGATCGCCCAATAAACTGGAGTCTTTGGCAAGGAACCAAATGGGACTTTGCCGGTTGATGGTGATACCCAGGCTGGTGAAAACCTGCATGGTGAGGGAAAGGAGTGCAGAAGTTCCCTGGACAGGGCCACCAGGAGCCAATCGTCCAGTGCAAGGAATACCTGCACTCCTTGGTCATGGTGGGCCGCTACCACAGACAGGCATTTGGTAAACACTTGGAGGGCCGAGGAAAGACCAAATGGAGGGCCTTGAATTGGTAGCGGACCCTGAAAACAAAATCGAAGGAATTTGCAGTGGGAAGGAGTATGGGGATATGCAGGTAAGCATCCTGCATATCCAGAGTACACAGCCACAGTCCCTGCCGAAGAAGAGGCAGAGGCCTGAGGGAGAGCATTCTGAAGCGTTTGTACTCCACTTAACATGTTCAGGGAACTGAAGTCTAAAATAGGCCTCACATCTCCAGTTTTCTTGGAACTAGAAAGAAATGGGAATAGTAACCTGGCCCCCAAAGGTGGTTGGGAACTGATTCTAGCGCCACCTTCGAGAGAAGGAGGTGATTCCTTCTAGGACCAGAGGAAGATGTTCCAGGGAGTAAGACGACTGGGGGTCTTTGGGGCAGTTTCTGAAGAAACCCTATGAGTGTCCTGCTGCAATCAGCTGGAACACCCAAGCAGCCGATGTCATCCTCTCCCAAACCGGAAGATGGAAGGAGAACCTCCCTCCTACTGGTTCCTCAGATGAGTCCAGAGGCCGTGGGAGGCAAGGAGTCAGGAGGTCTAGGGCAGTGCAGCGCCAAGGCTCCCGCGGCTTTTGGGAGTGGAGGTCTGGTTGCTGGAGGGCCTAATGCTTGCTGGCCGCTTTGCCCTTGGTTTCGGGTCAGTTATGTCGACAAAAGGATGCCAGCTGCCCGAGGGGGTCTGTACAAGAGTCCACAGACTTGAGTGTGGTGCCCTTCTCTTGCAGTTCGGTTATGATGTCTTTGACATCACACCGAACAACACCAATCCCTGAAGGGCACAACTTGAACAGCGGATTGCACTTCAGGGACCAACCCTGCACTCCGGAGCCAGGCATGACGTCAAAGACCCACGGCGAAAGCCGAACTCCATCCAGCTGCGTCCACTGCATCATAAGTGGCACAGAGCATGTGCTGACTGGCCGAACAAGCAGAACGGACAAGATCTGCCACTTCCTTTGAAACTAAGGAAGGAGTTCAACCTCGATTCCACCTGACTCAGGATGGTCTTCTGGTAATCCCCTATATGAGCTACATAATTCAGGGCCCTAATACCCAGGGTAGAAGATGCACAGACTTTCTTCCCATATTTGTCCATAAGCAGAGACTCCTTGTCAGGTGGAAACAAGCTGAGATGCTTGGGATTAGCAGAGCAGCCGTGAGCAGCACTAATCATGACAGAGTCCGCTTTGGGGTGTAGATTCAAAGAATCTACTCCTCAGGAGCCTGGTATAGCACGATCTGCTTCCTCGGAAAGGGGGCGCCTAACGCGGGATGATCGGCTTCCAAATAGTGGAAACAAGATCTGCGTGAGGCTCCATCCAAGGTGTAATCAATGTAGGAGCAGTCTCGGCAGATCCAAGTGGGCAGCGAGCTTTTTACGCTGTGGATCTGGCCCAGAGACTGCCACTGGTGAACTTCCTGGATCTTTCTCAGTAACTTCAGAAAGGAAGGATCCTCCGGAGGAGACTTCAGAGGGTCCTTGGCCTGGAGTATGGGGCTCGCCATCCAGGTTGGAACTTCCTCCTAGTCCGATTCAGAGGTCTCCGACGAGAAGAGCAAGACTCTTCCTGACGCGGAGGAACGGTCCTTTGGGAAGCATGTCCTCCCACCCCTGGCGCCCGAGGGTTCACCTCTGGTGTCCAGTAAGGGGAAGGGTCTCCAGTCTCCGCGTGGGGATCCTGCAGGTCTGGTGCCAGTAGAGGCTCTCTATCTCTCTGGTGAGTTGAGCCTTGGCATCCCCACCAGGCAGCTAGTCTCTTCAAGTCCGCTCGGCGGCTGGGGCGCTGGGCGGCGGAGGAGGAGGGAGGAGGGGATA
Source organism: Neoceratodus forsteri (assembly GCA_016271365.2). Lineage (NCBI taxonomy): Eukaryota > Metazoa > Chordata > Ceratodontiformes > Ceratodontidae > Neoceratodus > Neoceratodus forsteri. The sequence continues at coordinate 95,867,671 of CM057451.1, forward strand.
CAGATATCGGGACAATCAGATAGCAAGTATTCATAACTCGACAGCGGAAGCCTGGCGCTGGGTATTGAGGTGCCGGGTAATGTGGCGCCAGATAAAAGTGGTGTCGGGTACTGCTGCGCCCAGGTAAGTGCACACGGTTTAGTGGTGTCGGATACCCGGGTGCTAGGGCTCTGACGGACTAGAGGGACCTGGCAGAGGCCCAGCAGGCGGACCAGGTAAGGTGCCGCCCCGCGGGCATCAGGCCCGGCGTGAGAGCGCCATTCGCGGGGAACGCCAGCTGGCATCGGGTAAGCCAGCACTGGAGCCAGCGCCTGAGGGTCCGGCGTCAGGGTGTCTAGCCCAGTAGGAGGGGCCCTGACAGCAGCGTATCCAGGCCCTCCATGAAAACTGGGAGGGAGGGTGGGAATCCCCGGGTTAGACAGAGGAGATGCAGGGACATCAGCTGGCAACGCCAAGCTGTGGGGAGCCTGGGGCATCGGACTGGTCGAATGGTCCAACGCAGGCTCCTTAGCTGGGCAGTCATCGGAGGGTCCGATGTCCGCTTATCAGCGGATCGAGGCGGGCGTCGGAGGAGCTGGCGTCGACTTATCAGCTCCACTTGCTCAAAGAAGGCTGCGCTGGAGATGCGACGCCTTGTTGGGCGAGCGAACGACTGTCGCCCCAAGAAGCCAGTGGCTTACCAGTCTTGTCCGGCAGATGTCGGTGGCACCGGCATCCGACTCTAGCAGACCCGGCTGACCCTGAGGGCTGCATGGTCGCAGCCTTCCGGAGGCGGGGCCTCCTTCACCCTGGAGGTACCAGAGGGGCCCGAGCTCAAGCCTGATGGGAGGGGCAACACCTCTGGACCCCGCAAGACGGTCGCGGGGACCGGTCCCCGGAGGGAACATTATTTAGAACCGCGACTCCGGCAGAGTCCCGGTCCCGATGCTTCTTCTTTTGTGGCTTTCAGGAAGTGGAAGCCTACTTCAACTTTCTAACTCCTTCTCCATGGATGCCATCTTTTCTTTTAAAATATGGGCCTCCAGGACTGCTGCCTCGCTTATGGGTAGCTGAATTAAATTTCTGGCAGTGCTGGCACTTCTCCACTGGATGATCTGGGCCTGGGCAGAAGAGGCTAGAGGTGTGGCCGTCCTTATGCGACAGTTGGGAACCACACGAGTTGTACTTATTTTATGCGATTCGAAGGCGTCCGGACGATATACACGATAACAATAATAGAGAAATTATCAAAAATTTAACAAAATCGGTTGAAAAGTTTGAAAACTGAACCGGCAAATACTGATCTAGCGATTAATTCTACTGCAAGGAACTTTCACAAGTTAACGCAGGAAAGAACTGAAGGTAGGCATGGGGACCGCCTTTATACTGACGCTGTATGATATCGGGTTACTGATGCGGGAAGGTCCTCTCGACTGAGTCCGTTAGCTAGAAATTGTTCTGTGGGGTCCCAACCCTGCCAGGTCAGTCCTATATGTAAATACCTACTGCAAGAGCCCTCTCAAGTAAGATCAGCAGATAGACCCTATGGAGAAAGAGACAGCACTGACAAGAGTCCTAGGACCCTGAGGGGATGGAGGGTGAAACAGCATGGCCTGTAGAGTCTCTCAAGATCTACTGTTACAGCAAGTACGAACTGTTCTATCTTCTTCAAGTATATCTCTCATCAGGCCACACCAATGGAATGTGTACCAAGCAGTACTGACAGTGAACAGTCTAGGTGGCTGAAGCCTACAGGCCTAATACAGAAGGCCTTGAAGCACCACTCATGCCAAAGCCAGCCCTCTCTAAAAAGGCAATGTCCAGATTGTAATGTTTAGTGAACGTAGACAGTACTCCAGGTGCTAGCTGCACAAATCTCTGCAGCAGATACATTTTTGAAACATGCAACGGAAGTGGCCAAGCTCTGGTGGAATCACCACAACAACACCAGTGACTGCAAGGCATAAATTAGTATCAGGAGCTGGATTAGAGGTGATTGCTAATGAAAGAAATTCTGACTAGCAATGATTTGGTTTTGAGGAGCAATTTTTACATTGAGCAAATTAACATAAATGTTTTCTTACTCCAGTCTCCACAACTGACGATCATGACAACACGACACAACTCTCTACCCACTTATCAGCTGGGCCTGTCAAGCTTACCCACACCCCAGCTCCACCAGTTTTAACCCTGAACATTCAAAATGCCCTTTAGAGCATGAAGGGTCACAGTCATGGTCTCTTTTGTAACTACTGCAGCCCTGACTTTTCCCCATGTTTTGGCACCCACGTGCCTAAACCACCAACCTTTTTTAGTCCTCTTACCTCGAGGCTGGATGATTTTTCAGCCTCACACAATTTCTTTCTGGCATTGTGTGCACAACAGGGCTGCGATGGATAAATACAGGTCACTCACCTGTAACAGGAGTTCTAGTAATGCTATATGTTGTTCATCCACACTTTCTGCAGGTATCCTTGCCACTTTAAATCTTGCGGAAGGTCTTCAAGCTGGCTCCTCCCACCCACCAGGTGTTAAAACTCGGCTTCGCCCATGGACGCCAGATCTGCCCTGGAAGCTCAGGTAGATGCGTGTCGAAGCCGGGAGGTCAGGTATCATGTGGATGAACAACATATACCATTCCTAGAACTCCTGTTACAGATGAGTAACCTATATTTCTAGGGACATGGATATGCTGTTCATCCACACTTTCTGGCAGACTCTAGCAGTTCTCCGGGAGGAGGGAGGCAAGGCGCACACCCTACTTGGGAATAGAGATTGGAGAACTGAGGCCCAAAACCAGCACCCGGCGTGACTCAAGGTCGATGTGGTAGTGGGTGATGAAGGTGTGGCTGACTTCCAGGTAGCAGCCCTGCAGATTTCCTGGATAGGACATCCCTGGAAGCAGCCACCGATGCAGCGGTATGGCGGGTAGAATGAGCTCTTGTCCCTCTGGGAGGCTCCATGCCCGCCAACCTATAGAGAGATCTATGCAGGAAGTGACCCACCTGCTTATCATCCGCTTGGCTGCAGGTCTGCCAGGTGCGGCTTCAGCGTGGGTGAGAAACAGCTGGCGAACCTCTCCCAATTCTCAGCCATGCCTCCTTATAGTGTTACCTTCTAGGGTCCAAGCATGGAGCCTATATTCGGCCTCCGAGGTGTGACTGGAGTGGAATAACGGCAGAGTCAACACCTGGTTAAGGTGAAACTCCAACACCACCTTCAGAAGGAATTTCGGGTTGGGGCGAAGGACAACCTTGTCCCTGTGGAAGACCAGGTAAGGAGACTCGATGGAAAGCACCTGGAGCCTCCCACCCTTCTGGCTGACGTAATAGCCACCAAGAAGGCGGTCTTCCACGACAGGTGAGAGAGATCACACCTGTGCATTGGTTCGAATGGCTTGCCCATGAGCTTTGCCAGTACCAGCAGTAGATCCCACAGAGGTGGAGGTTCTCGCACCGAGGGGAAATGTGATCAAGGCTTTGAAAAAGCGCCAGACCACCTTCTCCTGCGCCACCGACTGCTTCCGGCCCGCGCCTGTAAGCAGAGATGGCTGCCAGGTGCACCTTTAGGGTCGCGACCTAAGCCCTTGCTGAGAAAGGGACCACAGATAGTCCAAGATGCTTGCCAAGGAACAGGAGGAAGGGTCCAGGCCCTTGCCCTGACACCAAATGGAAAACCTCTTCCATTTGAAGGCATAGCATTTCCTGGTCGACTCTTACGGGACGCCTCAACTACACTTGAGGACCTCGTCGGAAAGACTCAAGGCCTGGAACTCTAGCCGCCAGGAACCAGGCCGTCAGGTGCAGGGATTGAAGGTCCGGATGGAACACCTTCCCCTGATTGACTGAAAGTAGGTCAGGCGAGCTGGAAGCTGCCTCAGGAGCCTGGAGCTGAGACTGAGGAGATCTGGATACCAGCATCGGCGGAGCCAGTCTGGGGCTACCAGAATCACCTCGCCTTGTCCCTCCTCGCCTTGAGAAGCATCTTGTGGATCAAGGAAATGGGGAAAAGGCGTAGAAGAGGCCGGGGTCCACGGCCTCGAAGCATCCCCTGCAGCGAGCCCTGCTGAGGGGGTGGGCATGGAACAGCCTCAGCTTGCGCTCTCCCTGGAGGCAAACAGGTCCACCTGAGGTGTGCCCCAATGGGAGAACAGATCTTGTACTACCTCTGGCAGGAGAGACCACTCGTGAGACACAGCCCCTATCCAGCTTAGGGCATTGGCCAGGGTGTTGGAGGCTCCTGCCACATGAATGACTAGGAGATCCGCCTCCAGGCTGCGCACGAGGCCAAATGCGGAGAGCTTCCTTGCACAGAGGCATGGAGCGCGTCCCGCCCTGGTGGTTTAGGTAGTACATGGTCATGGTATTGTCCGTCTGGACCTGAATCACTTGACCCAGAGGAACGGAGCAAAGGCGGTGAGAGCTAGACGGACCGCCCAAGCTCCAGCAGGTTGATATGGCATCGGGACTCCCGAGGGGACCAGAGGCCGTGGCGCTCTGTGCTCCCCAGATGGGCACCCCAACCCATCAGAGAGCGCCGGCCCGACAGAGAGACCGGCCGGCTCGGGCGGACAAACGGGATGCCCTCCTGCAGATGAGCTGGAATGATCCACCACTGGAGAGCTGCTCCACATCCCCTGGGTCACCGCCACTAGCTGGTCCAATGGATTGCAGCGTTGAGACCACTGGCTGGCCAGTCCCCACTGAAGGGACGATGTGCCAGCGGCCCAACGGACCACGCTGGTGCAGGCCGCCATGAGACCCAGGAGCGCAGGAAGTCCCGGAAGGGCGCGATTGCCCAACCAGAAATGATTGCGCAAAGGAGAAAAGAACTTGGCCCTGTCCGCGGGAGCCGTGCTCTGGCTCAAGAGAGTCGAGCCTGCCCGATGAAAAGAATCATCTGCTTCGGTTCGAGTTCGACTTGGCCTCGCTTGATGAGGAGGCCGATCTGAGAGCAAACCTGGAGGGCCAGATCTCTGGACCGCTCCACCTCTTGTCTGGAGGGGCTGCATCAGCCAATCGTCCAGGTAAGGACACCTGGATCCCCGGCCCAAGGAATGCTGTCACCACCGCCATGCATTTGGTGAAGACCCTGGAGCAAGAGACAGGCCGAAGGGCATGGCTCGGAACTCAGAAGGGATCCTTCCGTCAAGCGAAGGAATCTCTGGTGAGATGGACGGATAGGGACATGAAAAAAGCGGCGTCCTGCAGGTCAAGAGAGCAGAACCACCGCCCGGCGTTCCAAGGATGGTATTATCTGAGCCAGAGTGACCATCCTGAAGGTCCGAGACCTTAGGAACTTTTTAGGTCGTCAGGTCGAGAATGGGCGCCAGCCCCTGTCCGCTTTGGGACCAGGAAGTACCTGGACACAAACCCGGGTCTGAGGGAGGATCTGTCACCTCTCTGATCACCTCCTTCTTGAGGAGCAGGCGATGTCAGCTCAGCAAGCCGACAGCAAGGCTGCGGACTCGACCGGGGCGACGGCTCTGAAGCGGCGGGCCTGCTCAACTCCAGAGGCAGGTCCTCCCCACCACTTCAACACCCACCGGTCTGTGGTGATAGCAGACCAGGTGGAAAGGAAGTGGCGGCCGTCCCCACAAGGGGAACCTGGGGGTGGGGTGACGAGGTTGAGGCGGCACCCCTCAACCGAGCAGGCTTGGAGGAGGGACTGGCCGAGGGACCACCTGGGCCTTACCTCCCTGCTTCCTGAGGAGGAAGCCGCGGGCTTGGGTTTGGGATGCTAGCACGAGCCTGCTGGCCCTGATGCTGCTGGGTTGAGCGTGCGCGAGCAGATGGACGAAGGGCTTGGGTTGTGGTCTGCGGCCCTTGTCCCTCTGGGCGGATGAGACCGGTCCAGAGTGGCACTGGACTTTTCGATCCTCTGGAAGTGACCTTCCACTCCAGGGCCGAAGAGGTCGGTCTCCAGGAAGGGACATCCGCCAACTTGTGCTGGGTATCCGCTGTGAGGTGGATGCCCTCAGCCATGCGCAGGCGCATAGCTACTGCGACCGCCGAAATGACCTGGCGCATGGGTCACCGATGTCCAAAGCAGTCTGAAGTTGCTGCTTGGCCACTGCCCTGCCCTGGTCCCGCACCTGCTTAACCGTGGTCTGCAGGTCAGCCGGAGATGAGGGACTACCTCATCCAGGAGAGCCCAACAGGGCATGAGAGAAGTGTGCCATCAGCACGGCCGAGCTGGCCTGGCGAGAGGCCAAGGGAGCACTTGGTAGACTTTGCGCCCGGCGTAGTCCAACTTCTTGGACTCCTTGTCGGGAGGCTTGTCACGTCCCTGGCGCTTCCGGCACGCCAGAAGGCGCTGTCGGTAACCAACCCCTCGGCTGAGGGGTGTTCCGAAAACGGACAGGAACTGGTAGGGACCGCACTTCCTCGCCATCCTGGCCAAAGGCGCAGGGCAGGAAGCAGGGCTGCCAGAGCTCAAGGCCGGGCCTCAATGACCTCGGCCACCGAAGGCCTCCGAGGAGAATCCTCTCGGTCCAATATCTCCGTGAGGGATACTTGGCCTGCTTGGATCAGGGCTCGAGCTGTATCCCGGTGGACTCGAGATGAGCCTAAGCAAACCCATGAAGGGCGATGGGCTATCGTCCAGCGACTGACCTCCTGAGGACTCCAAGTCGACCCGCCTGGAGAACAGGGAGGAATCGCCGCCGGACTCAGAGGAGTCCGCAGAAGACTGCTTTGGGCCTGAGCCACCTCCACCTGCCGAGGGTGATCAGGAGTGAGGGTGACAGACAGCCTATGGGGCAGACCCTGGGCCGACCGAGAATTCTTGGTTGGGGTCCCAAACAGCGGCTGTGGAGCGGAGGTTCCACCAGAATCTGTGGGGCAGCGGTTTTGGTCGAGCAACAGGCCTGGGAGCAGGCGCCTCGGCTAGAGCGAGGGTTGCCTGACCGCTCGGTGACAACCACTTGATAGCGGGAAGGCAAGGCGTTGGCTTGCTCCCGGACAGAAGAAGCTGTTGCCGCAGGGTCTCGTAGCACCGACGCAACTTGCGCGAAGCCTCCCCTCATCCGAGAAGGAGGACGAGCAGCAATGCCGCTGCCACGGTACCAAGACCGAGACCGCCTATGGCGGCGGGGATCGGCTGGACCGAAGAAGTCCAAGACCGAGACATGAACCTCGGCTTTTCCGAGAGGGTTCTGGGGCAGAAGCGGGAAACCCGCTCTCCCTCGGCTCTGAGGGTTCAACCGTGGACTCGGAACCGGAGGCACGGGCAAGTCCACGAAACCCAATCTCCGCCGGGGAACCTGGTGGAGTGAGGGTTTTAGCTTCACTGGTCGACAGCCTGTCCAACGGGTCGAGAAAAATCTCGACTCGTCGACGGGAGTCTCGGTCAACTGACCTGGACGGGACACCGTGAGGCCAGTGGCCAAAGCCGAAGGATCGGCCGAAGTCGATGGTCGACTACTCGGTGAGAGGGACCTCTCCGCTCCCAAGAGGCGTCGACGGAGGACTACCTTTGTGGTCCTTCTTCTTGGACCGAGAGGAAGGCCCTGAAGATGTTGGTCCCTCTCCCTTAGTGGAGAGGGACAGACAGACTCCTTAAAAGAAGCTGAATAGGAGGATCCCAGGGAGGCGGGATAAGGCGCGGCGAGGTGAGCGAGATGCGGCCTGCACCGCCTCCTCCTCGAGGCAATCATCTGCTCAAGCTGTTCCCTGAGCCGCCCGCCTTGAAACCGCCAAACAGGCTTCCTTCAACTTTACGGAGGAACAGCGTTTCTCGGGGCACCCAAGTTGCAAACAAGTGACACGGTCTTCCAGGGCGTGAAGGCCGAAAAGAGAAGGCTCAGTGTCATCAAGCCTGCGGTCGTGCTCAAGGTCCAAGCAGTAGCATGCGTGGAGTGCGGATCCGTCCGAGACATCTTCTGCCCGCATGGGCACCTCAAAACTGGAGTCGATTTGTCCATCGCGGCAGCAGGAAATAAATGACAAGTCTTGAAAACCTTAAAAGTAATTTCGGTAAACCAAGAAATAGGAACCATCTTATACATGAGGCGTTAAGGAGGAACCTGAGCTTCAAGCGGTAAGGAAGATCGGGCGTCATGGAGCAGAGCCGAGGTTTACCACCTGGGTGGGTGGGAGGAGCCAGCTTGAAGACCTTCCGGCAAGATTTAAAGCCGGCAAGGATACCTGCCAGAAAGTGTGGATGAACAACATTATCCATGTCCTAGAATGGAAGTGCGTACCTACGTAATTCTTGATCTTCTTGGACCAGTCTCCACCACTCATTCACCTAATGGGATCTAGCCAGAGGCACTAGGACCCAGCGGAAGCAAACCTTTTGCTAGAGGGTTGGCGCCAGAGATGGAGCTGCAGAGTGGCACATGAGCCTCAGTTTGTGTGGTAATGACTATATCGGCGTGACCCTCCAACCATCTCAGTACCTTTTTTCTGAGAAGGTGCAGCATAACTAACCCAGAAAGACAGCCTAACCAAAAACCGGACTAAGATAGTCCGGACGACCCTATAAGAAGGTCAACAAAGAAATCTTCACAACCTTTAGATTGAGGAGTGAAGACCAACAATAGAGGTGAGCTCGGAGGATGGTTGGTGGTCGTGTGAATGAGTGGTGGAGAACTCGGTCCAAGAAGATCAAGAAGTATGGTAGGTATGTAATTTCCATATCTTCCTGGACATAAAGTCTCCACCACTCATTCACACTAATGGAGAGTACTGAGCTAATAATCCCCGAGAGGGTGGCAGGAGAGACCAATAGCTCACAGTTTTAGGACAGGGTCCATTAAGGATGGTTCTGCCAAAGAAAGATGTCGTCTGGCATGGACATCCAGGGCACAGAGTTTGGCGAGTATGCACTGGGCTCCAGGTAGCCGCACTGCAAGTATCCATAATGGGCACATTGCAGATTTCGCTAGGGATGCCGCGACCGCTCTAGTAGAGTGAGTGTACACTCTGCCCTCAAGCTTAATCTACGCCATGGAATAACAGTGGCGAGGCATGCCACCAGCCATGCTGAAATACATCTGATAGAGACAGGCTGACCCAGTCGGGTCTCGCTGAAGGAAACAAACAGTTGTCAAGCTTTGCAAAGTCTTTTGTTCTATCTAGATAGAACCAAAGCTCTTTGGCATCCAAAGAATGAAGAGAATGCGCTCCTTCATTTTGGAAGTTCTAAAGTAAGTAGGAAGGACCAAAGGTTGGTTTAGATGGAATTCTGAAACAACCTTAGGGAGAAAACTTAGGATGGGTTCTAAGAACTACTTTGTCTCTATGAAACACAGTATCATGGAGGGTCTGTGACCAAGGCATGTATGTATCTCAGAGACCCTGTGGGCTGAGGTAATGGCCACTAGGAAGGCCGTTTTCAAGTGAGAAATTTTAACTCACAGGTAGCTAGAGGCTCGAAAGGTTTCAGGTGAGCATGTCTAGCACAAGATTAATGTCCCAGGCAGCGACTGTAGTCTTATAGGAGGTCTGGAATGCAGAATTCCCTTAAAACCTCTTAACCACAGGTAACTGAACCAGTAACAAGGAAAGTACTGGCTCATGATAAGCTGAAATGGCACAAAGCTGAACCTTAACTGTAGAGTATTGCAGACCTGAATTTGAGCGGTCTAAGAGGTACTCTAAAACTTTATCTGGTGGGCAGGAAAAAGAGTTCAAAGAAGATTTTGCACACTAGAGTGAAAAAGCTTCCATTTGGCTGTGTAAGTTTTCCTACTGGTTGGCTTGTGCGCAGCCAGAAGAATATCTGAAACCCTCGGAGAAATTGAACCTGTTCACTTCTATCTCTTCAGACATAGCGTGCAGGTGAAGCGACCTCAGGTTGGGATGGACCACAGGCCCTCGAGTCAGAAGGTTCATCTGAAGGGAAGCAGTTTCAGAGGAGCTTCCGACATACTGTTGAGTAGTGGAAACCATATCTGTCAAGGCCACAAGGGAGCAATGAGGATCATTTTCTCCCCTGGGACTCTAATTTGAGTAGTGCTCTCTGAATTAGAGGAAGAAGCGGAAAGGCACATAGAAAGAGTTTGTCCACCGCAGCCTGAGCGCATCCTGACAGAAAGTGCCAGGCCTGGTTTCTGGAACAGAAGAGAGCAGTTTGCATTGAGTGGGGATGCAAAAGGTCCAGGTCTGGAGTTACCCACTCGAATAGTGACTGAGCTATGGCTGAGTCGAGACCATTCGTGAGGATCTGTCTCTGTTCTGCTGAGACAGTCTGCCAGTTCATTCTGCGCCCCGGCAGATAGACCGCATGAATTAGAGCCCTGTGCTCCAAGCACCATTCCCACACCCTCATCGCTTCCATAAGGGGTAAGAATGAGCATTGCCCTGCTTGTTGATGTAATACATCACTGCTTTGTTGTCCGTATGAAGGAGAATGTTCTTGTGACACAGAATGTCCTTCAAAGCCCGGACTGCATAAAGGACGGCTCTCATTTCCAAGACATTTATGTGAGCTGGGACTCGTCCCGAGTCCACATACCTTGAGTGTGGAGAGTCTGACAGTGAGCTCCCACCCCATCAGGGACGTGTCTGTGTAATGGAAATCTGATGATCCAGAGGAGCAAAGGGGTACTCTTCCAGAAGACTGTCCTCTTGCGACCACCAGGTGAGTGATCTCTTCAGAGGTTCTGTCACCTGTGAGAAAGGACTGAGGGTGAGTGGTGGGGACCATTGAGTACTGAGCATCCACTGAGAGGTTCTCATGTGGCGTGCTAGGGGTACAGTGAACACGGATGATGCCATGAGACCTAGCATCCGTTGCATCGAGAGAGCTGAAACCGAGCTGTTTTCGCGATGTACCAGGCCATCTGAAGGATATCGCTCCTCCTGTCCTCTGAAAGAAATGCTTTCGCACAGGAGGTGTCCAGAAGAGTCTATGAAAAGGAGCCTCTGGGAGGGCTGCAGCTGTTATTTTTGAGGTTTAGTAGGACTCCCATGAACATGAAAAGTGTGAAGCCATGGCTACAGCATCTAGAGTTCCCTGACTGGAAGGACTTATTAGAAGCCAGTCATCCAGATATGGGAACACCTGTATTACGATTTTTCTGAGATGTGCTGCGAATTGCACAACACTTTTGTAAAACTTGCGGATCGAGGATAGCCCAAAGGCAGGACTCTGAACTGATAATGCTGTCCCAAAGCCCACGAACCTTAGGTATTTGTGATGCTTTGGGTGAATCAAACGTGCTGGTAAGCATCCTGCATGTCAGGGAGGCCAACCAGTCGTGTTGATGAAGCAAAGGTAACAGGGTTCCTAGTGATACCATTTGAATTTCTCTTTGGGAAGAATTTGTTTAGTTTCCTGAGGTCCAAAATGGGCGCATGCCCCGGTTTTCTTGGAACCAAAAAGTAATGGGAGTAGAACCCTGTGTTCCGTTGATGCAGCAGAACTACTTCCACTGCCCTGTTGCTCATAATGCCCTGTATCTCGGATGCGAGAAGATCTGACTGAAAAGCTGACACCTGGGCTGTCATCTGGGCGACTATCTGGAGGGGTCTCCAAAAGATTGAGGAATACCCTTCGCGGATTATCCAGAGGACCCATTTGTCCGAGGTCATGGACTTCCACTGATTGTAGAAGTGTCAGATGACCTCCCACCACTGAGGAGTCCACCTCGGGCAGCTGAGGTGGGACTTGAGCCATCAACTCAGAAGGCGGCACTAGGCGCTTTGGGTTCGTCGCCTTCTGCTGTGTTTTCTTTTGAGGCTGGGGAGCTTGGTTTTGATTAAAACTTCCCTGCCTTTGCCTCGAAGGACTGACTTATGAAACTGACTTTATTAAACACCCCCTCGAGAGGGGACAGGAGGAGGTCGAGCCAATTAATGGCTGACCTAGTCTTTATGTAGTTCTACAGCATGTTCTATTTGAGGGTGAAGAGGTACACACCGATCGAAAGACAATGCCATTACCTGTTGCTGTGCATCATTCGTGAAACCTGAAGTGCGCAGCCAGGAATGACGGCGGGTACAAATGGTTTGCCGCCGAGGCAGTATCGAAGGCACCGTAGCTGCTTTAACCTGCTGATTGTTGGACTCGATACCCCTGGTTATGGTTTGAAGAAGCTCTGAATTAGTATCAGACTCGGTAGAAGCTTCAACCATTTGTTTGAGCGAATGCCAAAGCATATACTCATTTTGAGAGAAATAGCCTTGGTAGCTGGCAATATGCATACCTAGGGTGGAAGCAGCAAAGACTCTCTTACCTAAAGTGTCTATCTCACGAAATCTTTGTTAATAGGTTGAGCTGTAGTAGTCTGGGAAGGACGACCTTATCATTCTCTGCCAAGACTACAATAGGATCCATAAAGGCTTGGGATGCCAACATGGGTCAATCCTTGGGAGCAGCATATTTCTTATCTATGGACTTAGCCACGAAGGAGCGACAGCAGGATTATGCCATACCATTTGAGACAGCGTCTCAAAGGAGAGCTGTACCGGAGGAGTCAAATCCACAGGGATCTCCGGAAAATGGAGGTATTGGAGTCTTAACAGTTTCCCAGGATCGATATCTGTAGTTTGGAGAGAAGAGTGGAATTCAAGTTTTCAGCAGATACTTAAGAGAAGGTCCTCGACCACAGGCTCTGCAGCAGGAATAGAACCTGTTCCATCCACATCATCACCCAGCCTAAGGTCTGGGTCAGGCTCAATGTCCTCTTCTGACGGTCCAGGAGGGACTGTAAGAACAGGAAAGGAGTGAAAATCAGAAAGAAATGAGGAAGAAAAGGATTAAAGAGGAGGTCCTGAAGACTGGATGACGTTGTAACAGGTCTCAGCACCGAAAAAGAGCATGGCGCGAAGACAGTGCAGAGGGCGGATGGTGCCAAAGGCGTTGCTGAGAAGCCACTGGCGCCAGAAGCCTGCGTGCAAGGATGGCACCACGATGAAGCGCTACGGCGCCGAGAAACTCAACGGCGCAGAGGACAAGCGGCGACAGATATATCAGCACCGAAGACAGCGTCGAAGCGTTTCATCGACGCCGAGGGCGTTGAAAACATCCCAAGACTCCGAAAACAGGATTTGAGGAGAAAGAAGGATGAATACCAGGAGATAGAGGAATCGGTGTGGCCCTGTGCACTTGGCCGTGTGAGGAAAACACCTAGTGCGGAGTCAGCGGCACCCGTGCGACTAAGGAGAGCTCAACCGCCCTACCTGATCTCCCAAAAGGCCCAAGGCCCCTGAGTGACCAGGCCAGGCAGCTGGACCAACCTCCCGAGCCCACTGCTCCACAACAGTAGCCCACTGATGAAACTGCTCTCATCTGAAGACCTACCAGAGGGCGGGTAGGGCTCCGATGTTGAAGACGCCGGCTATCAGAAACAGAAACCAGCGATCCGAAGGAGAGACCGACAACTAGCCCCAATAACTGGCAGTCTACGGCGCAGACATATCGAGGGCTGACTTCTAGTGATGCCTCCTCTTCTTGACCTGTGGGCTGAAGAAGAGCTCGAGGCGAACAGTGCCGAGTGCAACCGTTTACTTTATGCTTTCGGTACGCCCACCCCTCGGGCACTGGACTGTCGTTGTCAGACCCACCTCCTCCGGAGAAGGCGGCGGACTGGAACAAGCCCGTTGACTGAACAGCTGCCATACCAAGTCTCCCTACAGTCACCTGACCCGCTCATGGTCGACTCCATCAATGTAAGCTGAGACAACTTCTTTAAATAAGAATAAATAAACTAAGAGATACTTATTCGAGATATTAATACAAAACAACAAAACTGAAAACCTATGCTGCTAGTTTGAAGTTCGACTGCACGAGCGACGCCTATCACTGGCGGCACTCGACGGCAGGAAAAAGGAACTGAGGCTGTTGGAGGGTCGACACCGAGACAGTCATTACCGCACGAGCTGAGGCTCGTGGTGCCTGCCTCAGCTCCATCTCTGGTGTCACTCTTCTAGCAAAAAGTTTGCTCCTGCTGGGTCCTAGTGCCTCGGCTGAGATCCCATTAGTGTGAATGAGTGGTGGAGACTTTATGTCCAGGAAGACTGATCATTTCCCTCTCAGCTGGGTGCACCGATCAGTTCGGGACTTTGGCTCCATTTTTCATTGTCGAGCCATGCACTGGTCTACCTACCACAGAGCATGATACCCCCTGGTCTGCATCACCATGCTGTCTTGTGTTACACTGCCTCCGCATGTCTCAGAGTTGGAGGTGGTCACTTTGGAGTCAGGAGATTATGGAATCAATCAGTGGCTTGGGGGGTGTTCTTCCTGCACCTGCCACACAGGGGAGAAAGTGCTAATGCTCTTCCTGCCACTGCTAAGTAGAGGAGAAAAGAAAAAAAATGCAAAACACTGGTCTACAAACTGATTAGCAACTGCTGTTAATCAAATCTTAAATTGATTAGCGAATGGCTTTTCAGGTTGCCAACTGCGATGTAAACCTGCTAATTTATCCCTTGCACTAAGTTCCTTATCGTACTTCCTGCAACAGAAAGTAATACAGTTGGCTAGGCATTTGGACAGGCACTGTTTAGAAACAAAATCAAAAGAAAAACGCTGGCTCAAACAGCTACTGTTAAAGAGAAGAAAGTCCTCACTATAGGACACTATAAAACTGATTTTAATAGTTAAACAATTACAGGTTACTCACCTGTAACAGGAGTTCTAGGAGTGGTATATGTTGTTCATCCACACTTACTGGCAGGTTCCTTGCCTCTTTAAATCTTGCCTGAAAGTCTTCAAGCTGGCTCCTCCCACCCACCCAGGTGGTAGAACTCTCGGCTCCACCCATGACACCAGATCTAGCTCGCTGGAAGCCAGGATGCGCGTCCGAGCCGGGAGGTCGGAGTGGGTTGTGTGGATGAACAACATATACCCTCCTAGAACTCCTGTTACAGGTGAGTAACCTGTATTTCTAGGGGCGTGGATAGGTTGTTCAATCACGCTTATTGGCAGACTCTAGCAGTTCTCCGGGAGGAGGAGGCAAAGTGCACACCCCAACTTGGAAACAAGGACTGGATAACCGAGGTCCCAAAACCAGCATCCCGCGTGACTCAAGGTCGATGTGGTAGTGGGTAATGAAGATGTGCTGACTTCCAGGCAGCAGCCCTGCAGATTCGTGGATAGGGGCGTCCCTGGAAGCAGCCACCGAAGCAGCGGTATAGCAGGTAGAATGAGCTCTTATCCTTTGGGAGGCTCCACGCCCACCAACCTATAGCAGAGATCGATTCAGGACTGACCCACCTGCCTATCGTCCTGCTTGGCTGCAGGTCTGCCAGGTGCGGCTTCAGCATAGGTGACAAACAGCTAGAACCTCTGCCGAACTTCAGCTGTCCGCTCCTTATGGATCCAGAGTATGGAGCCTATATTCGGCCTCCGAGTGTGACTGGGTCGAACACGGCAAGTTAACACCTGGTTAAGGTGAAACTCCGACACCACCTTCGGAAAGAATTTCGGGTGGGGCGAAGGACAACCTTGTCCCTGTGGAAGACTAGATAAGAAGACTCAATGGAAAGCCTGGAGCTCTCCCATCCTTCTGGCTGACGTGATAGCCACCAAGAAGGTGGTCTTCCACGACAGGTAAGAGATGTCACACCTGTGCATCGGTTCGAATGGCTTGCCCATGAGCTTAGCCAATACCAGCAGTAGATCCGATGGAGGTGGAGGTTCTACTTTCGGGAGAAGATATTAATCAAGGCCTTTGAAGCAGCAGACCACCTTCTCCTCCACCATCGACTGCTTCCCGGCCTCGCCTGGCAAGCAGAGATGGCTGCCAGGTGCACCTTAAGGGTCGCCGATCAAGCCCTAGCTGAGAAAGTGACCATAGGTAGTCCAGAATGCTAGCCAAGAACAGGAGGAAGGGTCCAACCCCTTATCCTGACACCAAATGGAGAACCTCTTCCATTTGAAGGCATAGCATTTTCTGGTCGACTCCTTATGGGATTCCTCAACAATGTTGAGGACCTCGTCGAGGAAAGACCCAAGGCCTGGAACTCCTGGCAGCTCAGGAATCAGACCGTCAAAGTGCAGGGATTGAAGGTCTGGCTGGAGTACCTGACTGAAATTAGGTCTGGTGGCTGAAGCCGCCGGAGCCTGAGGTTGATGCTGACGTGATCTGGATACCAGAACTGACGGGGCCAGTCTGAGGCTACCAGAATCACCTGCGCCTGTCCTCTTCGCCTTGAAAGCATCCTGTGGATCAAAGGAAATGGAGGGAAGGCGTAAAGAACCTGGGGTCCATGGCCTCGAGAAGGCATCCCCTGCAGCAAGCCCTGCTGAGGGGGCGGGCATGAAACAGCCTCAGCCGCATTCTCCCTGGAGGCAAACAGATCCACCTGAGGCATGCCCCAGTGGGAGAACAGATCTTGTACTACCTCCGTCAGGAGAGACCACTCGTGAGATGCAGCGCCTATCCGGCTGAGGGCATTGGCCAGACTGTTGGAGGCTCCTGCCACATGGATGGCTAGGAGATCCGCCTCCAGGTTGATCACCAGAGACCAAGTGCAGAGAGCCTCCTTGCACAGTGGCAAGAAGTGCATCCCGCCCTGAAGGTTTAGGTAGTACATGGTCATGGTGTTGTCCGTCTGGACCTGGACCACTTGACCCGTACAAAGCGGAACAAAGTTGGTGAGGGCTAGTCGGACCACTCGAAGCTCCAGCAGGTTGATGTGGCATCGAAACTCCTGAGGGGACCAGAGGCCGTGATCTCTGAGCTCCCCAGATGGGCACCCCATCCCAGAGAGGCGGTCGACAGAGTGACCGTCGGCTCGGGTGGACAAACGGGATACCCTCCTGCAGATGAGCTGGAACAAGCCACCACTGGAATCCGTTCCACATCTCCTGGGTCACTGTCACTGGCTGGTCCAGAGGACCAAGCCTGTGACCACTGGCGAGCCAGCCCCCATTGCAGAGGACATATAAGGAGGAAGGACCTCGGCCCTGTCCGCGGGAGCCATGCTCTGGCTCGAAGAAAGTACAGCTCTGCCCTGATGAACTGAATCACCTGCGATGGCAGAGTTCTGATCTGGCCTCGTTGATGAGGAGACCTGGAGGCCAGATCTGGACTGCTCCACCTCCAACCTGGAGGGGCTGCAATCAGCCAGTCGTCCAGGTAAGGGTACACCCGGACCTTCGGCACCACAGGAATGCTGTCACCACTGGCATGCAGTTGATGAAGACCCTGGGAGCTGGAGAGAGCCAGAGGCATGGCCCAGAACTCGTAAAGGGATCCTCTGCCCTGAAGCAGAGGTCGCTAGTGAGATGGACGGATTGGGACGTGAAAGAAGGCGTCCTGAAGGTCCAGAGAACAGAACCACATGCCTCATTCAAGGATGGAATGATCTGAGCCACAGTGACCATCCTGAAGGTGTGGCCTTGAGAACTTGTTCAGGTCGTGTGGGTCGAGATGGGCGCCAGCCCCGTCCGTTTGGGGACCAGGAAGTACCTGGACACAAACGTGGGTCTGGAGGAGGGTCCACCACCTCCTGATCACCTTCTTCTGGAGGAACAGGGCAATGTCGGCTCGATGAGCCGACAGAGAGGCTGCAGAACTCCGTGAATGCCTGTGGGGCACGGCTCGATAGGGTGGGGGGACTGCTTGAATTCCAGAGGCAAACCCCCCCTACCTCTTCCAACACCCAGCGGAAAGGAAATGGTGGAGCTGTCCCCAGGGGAACCCGAGGAGGGTGACGAGGTTGGGGGCGACACCCCTCAACCCATCACTAGGCAGGCTTGGAGGAAGGGCCAACAGGAGCCGCCTGGACCTTTCCTCCCAGCTTCCTGCTGGAGAAAGCAGCAGGCTTGGCTTGGGGTGTCAAGTGCGAGCCTGCTGGCCCTGATGCTGGTGTTGCTGGGCGGACGTGCCGCAGGGACTGAAGGCGAAGGGCTTACGCTGCTGCTGGCGCCTCTGTCCTTCTGAGCAGACGTGACTGAGTCCAAGGTGGCACTGGACTTCTCGATCCGTTGGAGATGACCCTCCACCCTGGGACCGAACAAGTCGGTGCCAGGAAGGAACATCTGCCAACATGCTGGGTAACCGTCGTAATGGTGGAGATCTGCAGCCAAGCTCTGCGGCGCATAGCCACTGTGGCGCTACTGACCAGGCACACAGTCAGCGATGTCCAAAAGTTTGGGGCTGCTGTTTGCCCACGCCCTTCCCTGATCCGCACCTGCTTGACCGTCGTCTGAAGGTCAGCCGGGAGATGAGGAATAACCTCATCCAGGAGCCCAAAAGGGCGGCGTGAAAAGTGTGCCATCAGGACGGTCGAGCTAGCCTGACAAAGGCCTAGGGAGGATGCAGCACAGACTTTCCACCCGAGTAGTTCAATTTCTTGGACTCCTTATTGGGTGGTGTCCACACCCAACGCTCCCGGAACGCCACAAAAACGCTACCAACCCTCCACAGAGGTGCCCTGAGAAACCAGGAGAGTGAACCGGTAGGGACAGCATACTCCGAGCCATCCTGGCCGGTGGTGGACAAGAAGCTGGCCGCTGCCACGGCTCCAGGGCCGGGCCAACAATGGCTTTGCCACGGGAAGACCTCCATAGGGAATCCCCATGGTCCAGTATCTCTGTGAGGGATACTTGGCCGCTTTGAAACGGGTTCGAGCCTCATCCCAGTAGATTCTGAGATGAGTCTAAGCATTCCGAGGAATGAGGATGGGCTCGCTCCACCAACTGACCCCAGTGGACTCCAGATCAAGCGGCCTGGAGAACAAGGAGTCATCATCAGACTCAGAGGAGTCTCGCGAACAGCTGCCGAGCATCTGAGCCACCCTCCACATGCCGAGGTCGATCGGGAGTGAGGGTGACCGACAACCTATAAAGGCAAACCCTGACCCGACTGAGAATCCTTGGGCAGGGCCCCAGTCTTGTTGCCAGGAGGCAGAGGTTCCACCACAATGGGTGGTGCAGCTGTTTCGGCCGAACAACCGGTGCCAGCTTCGCCTCAACCACTACTTAGGGGTTGCTTCGGCCGCTACAGTGACAGCCACTTAATGGGCGGAGAAGGCGATTGAGTCTGCTTATTCCCAGTCAGTAAGAGTTGCCACATTAAATCCTTGTAGCGCCCGACTAACTTGCGCCAGAGCCTATCCTCCAAGGGGACGATGAGGATGAGTGGTGCCGCTTTCCATGGTGCGGAGGCCACGGCGTCGGCCGGGACTGGCTGGACCTGGAAAAGGTCACAGACAGAGACCTTCAGAGATTCCAGGGTGGGTCAAAGAGGGGCAGGGAACTCGCTCCTCCCTCGGTTCAGGGACCTTAACAGGGAACTCCGGCACAGGAGGCACAGGCAAGTCTCGGTTTCCACCGGGGACGGTGAAGAAGGGTTGTCGGCTTCTCCAGTCAACAAACCGACCAGCGGGTCGAGAACAATCTCGACTGCGTCGATGGTTGTCTGAGCCGGCTGACCTGCAGGGACACTGTGAAGCCAGTGGCCTTAGCTGCAACCTCAACCGAAGTGGACTGGCGACTACCGGAAGGGGACCTCTCCCGCTCCCCGAGCGTCACGGTGGGACTTACCTTTGGAGTCCTTCTTTTGGACCGACAGGAATGTCCCAACGGCCCTTCTCCATGGTGGAGAGGGACTGACAAAGCTCCTTAAAAGAAGCTGTATAGCAAGAGCCCAAGGAGACTGGGATAAATGCGCGACCGAGGATGATGATGATGATGCGGCCTGGGCGCCCCTCCTCCTCGAGGCGATCATCTACTCCAGCTGTTCTGCTGAGCCCGCCGCCGTGGACACCGCCCAGGACCCTCACCCGACTTGACCAGAGGATAATGTTTTCAGGTCGTCCCAAGAGCAATCGGGCAGCGCAGTCCTCAAGACTGAAGCCGAAAAAGATTTGCATAACTCACAAGCCTGTGAGTCATGGTGCAGTCCAAGGCAGTAAACGCACATGGAGTGCGGATCGGTCCGGACATCTTCTGCCCAGAGGGGCACCAACGAAATCGGGAGTCGATTTGTCCATCACAGCCGCCAAGGAAAAGAAGACGAAGTCTTTTAAACTTTAGAATGAGTTTCGGTTTAACCGAAGAGAGTGGATCCAGGCCTAAACGCACGAGCACTAAGGAGGGAACCTGAACTTCAAGCGTAAGGAGCTCTACGCCATGGGGCGCAGCTAAGAGTTTACCACCTGGGTGGATGGGAGGAGCCAGCTTGAAGACCTTCCTCGCAAGATTTAAAGCAAGAAACCTGCCAATAAGTATGGATTGAACAACATATCCACATCCCTAGAACAGCTGAATACAAACAATTTGTGAAGTACAAATCGGTGGTAGCACCCCATCAACTGTCAATGTTTCATGTCATCACCAGGCGCTTTATCAAGGCGTCAGCAGCTTATCATATCACCACTTAAATAGTGCTCAAACAGCAATACAGAATCTTGGTTTATTTAGCAACCTGCAACTGTAACTGTTTTACGTAGGTAAAACTGGAAGAAAATTCAAACAGGATTCTTGAGCATTTAGGTTGTATCAGGTCCAACGAAAAGAAAATGCGTTAGCACAGCATGTAATGTCAGCTGGTCCTGGACATTCATTTAGTTTCAAGGGACTTGAACAAGTCACCTTAGGTCCAAGGGGACACCTGGACATTAAACTTTATGTGGGAAATCTTTTGGCAATATAGATTAAGATCCAGTCATCCCCAGGTTTGGATGATGTTTTTCAGTTAACCCCATTTCTAAGAAACACAGATAGAGATCCTGCTATAAAGTGATTGTTACAGATTTAATAACAAAGGTGCTTAATGATTAGTAAATACAGTGGGTTTATTTACCAGTATATTTACTCTTTCTTTGCACATGGCCAGTATGAGTAGTATACTATTCATTATTTAATATGACAGCTCATAGCAATTTTGTAACTATCTACAGATAGGCTCATATTTATGAAGTTATGCCATGCTTTTCTATGCTTTAATACTAGGCAGAGAATGAAATGTGTATCAAAAAATTGCTGTTTTATAGGATGAAACACTTAAAAACAGTTGTTGTATTAGATGGGGAGGGTTTGAGCACTATATAAGTAGTGATATGTTAAGCTGCTAATGTCTTGATAAAGCATATGGTGATGAAGTGAAACAGTGATGGTTGATGGGGTGCTACCACCAATTTGTACTCCACAAATTGTTTGTATTCAGCTGTTTTTAACCATTAAAATCAGTTTTATAACGTCCTATAGTGAGGACTTTCTTTTCTCCAATGGTAGCTGTTTGAGCCAGCGTTTTTCTTTCGATTTTTGCAACATTTTGTAGTGAGGCTCGGCTCCTGTGACAAAACCTGAAGCCGCTTGCGTTATTGTTACTTCCACTGTTTAGAAACAGCAGCCCCTCTTTCCCAGGAGCGAATGAAACAAAAGCTGTGAGGACTTCCTGCAGTCCTTTGTACAGTGCATACAGTACCAGAGTATTCTCTACATACATCTAGAGAGCGACAATGCTTCCCCTGGATTGGCATACTTAGCAAAATAAACTGGCAGGTGCTTGATTTGATTTTAAATACACTCGGACACCATCTTAGGCAGAAACTTGGGGCTGGTGTGCAAAGACACCCTGTCTTTGTGGAAAGGGATCAAGACAGACTTTAGTAGACTGACAGTAACCCTAGAGTATCGAACAGGTGTCTTGTGCAGACTAGGGTATGTAAAAGTTGCCTCTTGGGTGAGCTTTTAGTAGCCAGTCGCCCAGGTCAGGAAAGACATAAAGGACTTCTTGCAAAGGGCTGCTGCTGCTGCTACTACTACTGTTAAGCATTTCGTAAAGACCCGTGGTGCAGATGATAAGCAAAGTGCAATACCCTTAACTGGTAGTGCTCACTCTTGAAACAGGAACTTCAAAATACTTCCTGTGAGGTTTCCAATTTTTGATATGAAGTTAGGCATCCTTCATGTCCAGGTAACAGATCAATCACCAACCTGAAGGAATGGGAGTAGGCCCAGCAAAGCGACCATTCTGAACTTTTGTACCTAATAAATAAGTTCTGGGTCCTGACATCCAGAATAGGTTTAGATCTCCTGTCCATTTTGAGACTAGGAAGTACCGAGAATAAAACCCTGTGTTCCTTTGTTCCAGGGAGCGGGTTGTAGTGCCTTTTAAAGCAAGGACTGGACTTTCTCAGAAGCAGAGAAATATGATCTGGAGGATAAAATGAAGGCACTGGGGATGATCTGGAGGTAGTTCAAGAAGTTCCAGAGCATGGTCTTGTGCTAATATTTCCAGGACCCAGGCATCTGACCTCACCTCCCTCCACTGGTCATGGTGGAGGAGACAACCTAACAACCACCCCTGGAGCCAGTGGTGGTTGGGGTTGCATAAGAAGTCAGGCAGAGCCAGGCAGGGTGGCTGCTGCCACTCTGCCACCTCTAGAGACTTTTGAGTGGGCACCTGGGGAAGGCAGGGCTCCTGCTCCTCTACCCTTACCCTGTTATCTGGCAGTGGTATGGTGTCTTGCACTGGCCAGGCGAAGGCACCCTCAGTCTACTACTTGGCTGGATACAATACAAGGAATGTGCTGATTTCAGGAGCCTGCCTGAGGCCAGCAGATTAGAGAGGATATCTTGACATCTGCACCAAATAATTTGAATCCTCTAAAGGGGACACGAGACTGGACTGCTGTACATCATTCATAAAGCCAGCCATCCTAAACCAGGAGTACCTCCTAAGGCATAATCCTAGGCAGCTGCTCTGGCCGATGCATCAGAGATGTCAAATACCGTATGCAAGCAAGTGTTTCCTATATCAGCCCCAGCTGTTAGAGCTTTGAGAAGTTCCTGTTTAGGTGTACCTTTTGAGAGAGCTCGAGCAGCTGCTTTAACTTTCTTTCACAGAGTATTCTGGTACTTGACCACATGGGCCTGGTAATTTGCAATTCTAAGGCCCAAAGAAAGAGCATAGGTTCTTCTGCCCAATATATCTCACCTCCTGAATTGCTTTGATCGGGAGGCAGAGAGCTAAGATGCTTGGTGCCTTGGATCTGTTATGGGGCAGCATTTATGACTACAGAATCTGCCTCAGGTTGGCCTGCAAAAAGGGTTTACTTGAGGGGGACCTGGTATTTCCTGTCTGCTTTTCTTGGTCTGGTAGGAATCATATTGGGCCTATGTCAGGCAGCACGGATGGCATCCTCCAGGACAGGGAGGAGGGTGGAATAATAATAGGAGGTATCAGACAACAAGAATTCTACTGGGTTATTCTTGTTGATGTCCTATTCTTAGTCAAACCCCAGAGCAACCTGCAGTTGCCACATCAAGGATGAAAGAGGGTCGGGGGAGACCAGGGGTGTAAACCACAGAGTCTTCACTACCTATTGACACTGTGGAACTAGTCCTTTCATAAGGGCTTTTTACACAATCTTCAGCATCCTCCTCTTCATCCTGCATCATAAGGTCAGGATTATACTCTAGGTCATCATCGGTCTGGTCGATGGGATGAAGGAAGCTCACTGGCGAGGCCGTCGGCACTCCAGTAGCGGGGCTGGGGCACAGTGCTAACAGGTGTCATCGTGGCAGTTTGACTTCACGGACCCTATCAAAATGGCTCCTGTTACAGGAGGAGGCAGAAGCAGGCATTTCAATATGTACATGAAGGACAAAAGTACTACCTGGACATCAGCACTCGTGTGGTCTACAGGAATGCCAGCAGGAGTTGACAGGGAGGTAGGTCCTGGTGATCAGCGATGATGCACCAGCCATGCTAGCCTGGTGGCATCTACAGCCTGCCCAGACCTACTGATAGTCTGGGTGGTGTCGCAAAAGCGGGCAACCTGGAGCAAACTAGGAGGTTCCCCAAAGTGTTTAAGCTTTGGGACCCGGAAGTCTTCTCCCAGGACTTGGAGGCCTTAGATCCGAGAAGTGGGCCAGCAACACGGGGGATCTTTTGCTTGAGCTCTTTCTCCATGTGGGCTAGCTGTTTAAGTAGGTGCTTTTCCAAAGCTCCCTTATACATCACCAGGTGGCTGTGTTGAATCCTTTACAGATCGGGCACATCTGCATGTTGTGGTCTGGGACAAGACAACACACACACACATATATCATGCGAGTCTTTAGAGTATATCTTTTCACCACATTCACAATAACGGAAGTGTTTCAATAGCTCTGCAGTCGACATACACACTACGAAAATCACTTTGGAATTGTGATTACTATGGAGAAAATACAAGAAAAAGGCGACTGCAACGCAGCGTTTCCATGCGTGGTCAGAGTATGGTCAATGGCGGAAACGAACTGAGGAGGGAAGGGGCCGCCCACGCTTATATGGGAGAGCCGACGTCAGCGCCATTGTGGGAGGCCCCTAGTGGACTGCTTGCAAAAGTTTCCATGTGGTCCTAGTGCCTGGTGGCTATAAGTTCCACAGGTGTGGCCTAATGAAAGAGATATCCTCGAAGATGTACTTTGTCACACAAAAGAGTGGTGAATTCCTGGAACAACCTTCCAGCAAAGTGGTAGAGGTGATAATAGTGGTTGGGTTCAGAATGACTTGGATAAGAACAAAGGGAATCATAGTGGAAAGGAAGTGGGGAGGAGAAAAAAGCTGTAGATTGTACACGGTCTGCGGTAACCGTGTAGGTATGAAGAAATGGGCAGACTGGATAGGCCAAGTGGTCCTTATCAGCCATCAAATTCTATGTTTCTATGAAAATAAGCTGAACTGCCTATTCCTCCTTTCCCAACCAACAAAAGCAAAACAATAAACAGAGCTAGTTTTATCACACAGCACTATTCAAGGGACTAGCTTAAGCAGGACTTGGTCTCTGCCCATGCCCCATGTCGGTGCCAATAAACTAGTCTAGCGGGACTGAGGTAGGCAAAGAAAATGTTAATAAAATCAGAATTCACAAGGCACTATGAGGATGCACCAACAGTGGAATGTTTTGTTGTAATCATTGCAAAATTCCTGCAGCTCAGCTGAAGTGTAGTTTTCTGTGAGGATTGTGACTCAGCACTTTAATTTTATCAGTATTCTAACAAGAGAAAACAATTACGCATAACTGTTTTCCTTCTGTATGTCCCAGAACCCTCCCTGCCATGTCTAGTACTCCTGTATCAGTTCTCTCAGCAACATCTATTGGTACCAAGAAAAAAACTAACAGTTGCCATCATACAGCAGTGCCCTGTCAGGACAAAAGCTAATGTCACACTTCACTGAATCTGAAATGAAGAAAACTCAGAAAGATTTCATGCAAACTCCAATTTAGGAGGCAAACTGAACTTTTATTAAATAATGGGTACATATTGCTAAAAATGTTTGCACATGAGTAGTATATGACCAGGGCCCTCGGGGATATAATTAGACTTTGTAGTTCAGCTATAAGCAAAATACCCTTTTTGCCATAGAGCCCTCAGGCCTTTTTAATTATTTGTGTGATATACTACTGTATGTTCCACATCACATTGCAGAATTGTTTAGAAATTGCATCCTATACTTGCAACAGCTACTTTAAAGTAACCCATTTTCATAACAGGCCAAAATATCAAACATTATGTGATCTCATACAAGAAGCCACACGGACAGTGCAGCAACACAAACAGTAAAAATAAACTGTTTGTTTGGTTTTCAGTGCAGCCTGGCAACCAAAGCCACCCAGCCACACAATGCCCTCAGGCTAAGGATCTCCTTCACATCGCTGTACTCACAAGTCAACTGATTCAAAGGCCCTAGTAACATGAAGACCACTGATACTACCCAAGGCTTCAACACCCAAAGTCTGCACAACTCCAATTTACTAACAACTCCCCCAAAAAAGTTCTACCTCTATATACCCTTGTGTTTAGCACCTGCACTTACTGTATGTACATGTCTTGTTCGTGTTCATCTTAGACAATGCCCTACTGCTGTAACTGTCACCTTAGGACCCATGCAGAAAAATAGGCACTCACGCCTTAAAAGTGGATTTCCTGGTGTGTCAAATTCTAATAAATAAATTGCATAAAATAATCTGCAAAAAAAATCAAAGACCATGCACACTGGGCTATATCTCAAGGTGCTTTAAATTATATTATAAAGAACCATAAGTAAGTCCCCTGTCCTAGCCTCCTTCTCTCATCTAGTAGTCCTAACTTGCTGTTTTCAGCTACCCTCTCTCCTCCTCCTTTCCTCTTCCTTCTCCTCCTACTTAACTCCTCTCTTCTGCTCCAGACCTCTTCCAGTGTTCCTATCAGTCTCTGCCCTTCTTACCCTATGCCTGACCAAGAGCTTCTTCCTCTTGTGCTACAGCTGCACCCCAATTTTCGTTTGAGCTATTTGGATAGTTATGATTATAATTCTATTGATTTACTAATGCTGCCGTTACATTATTGCCTTTTAAACTGTATTCATCCATCCATCTCATGAGTACTGTATTCATTGCATGTATTTACTGTTTGTATCGTTGCTCATTTTACCAGGATTTGTTCCTAGTACCCTCTGTAACCCCTTCCTCACCAGTTCATTTCTGGAACTCAGTCTCAGCTCTGTGCCTCTCCCAGTCACCAATTTCCAAATCAAAACAATAAATGACTAAACAGTGCTGTCGCAGACTGATGCAGAGCCCTTACTCCACATAATGCCATACAAATCCACAGAAAACTGCAGAAGTGAAAATCCTTTCAGTTTTATCCGATTTGTAATTTTTCATTTCATTATTTTGCTTTTTGTTGACTGGGAAAGGAGAGCTTGACAGTACTTCCTGTTTTCAGCCTCATCCGGGGGTATAGATGTAAACTAACAATTAAACCAGATTAAGCGGTTTGTGGTTGTTGGTATTTTAGTGAATGAGGGAATTTGGCCAGCACACTAGGAAATTCCTCTACTCGTTTTGAGAAGTGTCATGGGATCTTTAACGTCCACCTGAACAATCACCAGAACAGGCAGACAGAATCTCAGTGTAATGTCCCATGCAAAGGACGGTTACCAGCTCTATCTTACTGTCACTGCTTTGTACTGTTGTCTGTCTGTTCCCTTTGATTACTACCATTTGTAATGTTTTGAGTTGCTGTACTACTGACTGTCCTAACCAGGACCTCCTTGTAAATGAGCACACGCCAGGCGGGCGGGCGGCGACCAACAAGCCGACCAGGGAACCAGGAGGCGGGAGAAGCAGGCAGAAACCGGCACAGCCCTCGAGCACCCAGGGACCGGAGGGGCTCCGAGCCGCCAGCGGGCGGGCGGCGGCAACAAGCGACCAGGAACCAGGAGGCCTGTAGAAGCAGGCAAGCCGGCACAGCCCTCGAGCACCCAGGGACGGAGGGCTCCGAGCCGCCAGTGGGCGGCGACCGACAACCGACCAGGAACCAGGAGGCCGGGAGAAACAGGCAGAAAGCCGGCACAGCCCTCGAGCACCCAGGGACCGAGGGCTCCGAAGCCAGCGGCGGGCGGCAACCGATGTCACCAGGAACCAGGAGGTCGGGAGAAGCAGGCAGAAG
This sequence comes from Neoceratodus forsteri, assembly GCA_016271365.2. Taxonomy (NCBI): domain Eukaryota; kingdom Metazoa; phylum Chordata; order Ceratodontiformes; family Ceratodontidae; genus Neoceratodus; species Neoceratodus forsteri. The sequence continues at coordinate 95,894,977 of CM057451.1, forward strand.
GTACGGGCAAAGTCAAGAAACCAATCGGAAAGCGACCACTAACTTGCCTTGCTTCTGATTGCAGCTTTTCCCATAGACTTTAGCTGGACTTTGCAACACCATTTCTGGCGGGATTTCTGTTATTATGCTTTATTGTTAAAATTACCTAAAAGAGCTGTTTTACTTTTAAATGTGCCCTGTTTGAGGGTTGTGTAGATATCTAGTTTAGCCTGTGATTACAGCCTTTTGTGTTTCTGTGTGGGCTAGACGCTAGCGCCTACCCCCAATACTCTCCCAGTCTTTGTTGTGCAGATTCAGGCTTTTTAGCACCTTTTGCAGATCGCTGCAATAAAGTGCCTTTGCTCACTGCCTTCTCCTCTGTCCCTACCTTCCAGCCGGCACAGCCCTCGAGCACCCAGGGACCGGAGGGCTCCGAGCCGCCAGCGGGCGCGCCACCAACAAGCCGATCAGGAACCAGGAGGCCGGGAGAAGCAGGCAGAAAGGTACTATGCTTAAAATTTGCCTGCTCCCTCCCCTCTCGGTTGATTCTTTTATACACCTTTTCCGCCATTTCTCTAATCCACGCCCCATAGCTATTTCTCTCCTCTACTTTAACCCCTACCTTCCCTCCACAATGTTACTTTGCTTCCTTTTGCTCTGAGCCTCTCATCTTCCTCAATCCCAAATGACAATTATGATATACCCCATGCCATGGTGATTAAGGCAGTGAATATGGCCTGCCCACCTCTGCCATCCCCAGTGGACACCCACCAATTCCTTATTTATATTCTGCCATTTTGCACTGCAATCCCTGGGTATCCCACAAAAGGCTCTCTATCCTTACATCACTCCTCAAGTGCCTTGCATCCATTTTGGCATTACATTAACCCACTATGCCTGTCCATCAGATTATTACTTTGTGATAAATTCCACACCCATATAACAGGACCCTCAACTATTACACAGTGGTTCCCCAAGAAGAGGAGGAAATGTTCTGATCACTCCCTATCCCTATCATTTGGTGCCCTCCTCAAACTAATCTTCTTCCTTCTGATCAGTATTGGTACTATTGAAATCAATCCTGGCCCCACTGAAAGTTTTTATCCCCATCTGATCTAACCTCCATAAATGGCCTAAGTTTCCTTCACTTCAATGCCTGCAGCCTCCTAAAAAGTTCTCCTTAATACAGGCATGAGTTGCATACCCTACCTGACTTCCTGGTTATCTCTGAAACTTGGCTCAGATCTACAACAAAGACAGTGATATAAACCTTCCCAATTACCAGCTCTTCAGATCAGATCGCCCTTCCAGGGGTGGTGGGGTGCCATCTCGTCAAGGAAACCATCTCTGCATCCTGCCTCATCAATACATCCGAACCAAAGGAATTTGAATGATTGTCAATTAAAATATCCCTTCCTAACATGTCTTCCTTTAAATTGATTTGCTGCTATAGGCCCCCTCTGCAGGCCTCAAACTCCTATCCCACCTAGGATCAATACTCAGTCTAGGCCCTGAAGATACCATCATCCTTGGTGATTTGAATTTAAATTGGTTATCTAATGCATCTGCACCCTAGTAACCTTCTGTGACATCTATGGATTCACTCAACTAATCAAAGATCAACAAGGATTAACCTAAAAATACTACCAACAGCTCACTCCTGGATATTATGATGGTAAACAAGCCTCACTTATATTCTCATGCTGGAGTGCTACCCAGTGATGTAAGTGATCATTGTCCTATAGCTGGCATAAGATCTACACTCAAGCCATCCAATCCTGCAAAATTTCTCCATAAAGGTCAAAAGAATTTCAACATCTCAGGATATCTCCATGATTTGTGCAATACAACATATTGGCAAGATTTTTACCTTACAACCTCAGTTGAGACAGCTCTTCAGATCTTAAAGGACATTATCACTAATGCCCTCAATATACATGCACCAATCACCAGTGTCAGAACTAAAGTAAAATCTTGTCATTGGTTCACTGCTGAGCTTAAATCAGCTTTGTTAGCCAGAGACAAACTCTGGAAAAAGGCAAGAAAAACAAAGGATACTAGAGACTGGCTTCAATTCAGAAAAGCAAGAAACTCATGCACAAAACAAATAAGAAATGCCAAAGCTGCCTACTATAGAGCTGAATTGGATGCATCCTATACTAACCCATCCAGATTCTGGGGTACTATAAGGAATTCTAGGCCAAGAATTCTACCCTGCCTTACCCTCCAAACTGCTACTAAGTGACATAGAAATCATTGACAAGCAAGAAATCTTAAATACCTTCAATGACCATTTTACCACACCTGGCTAGCATTTGACTCTTCACCTGCAAATCTCTTGAGATCATCATTAAACCTTCAGTCCACTGTGGGACAAAAGGCTGCTTCAACATTCTCCTTGAACCAATATCCTTAAAAGAAGTAGAAGACCTCCTATCCAATTTAGATACTTCTAAGAGTGCAGGTGCAGACTCCCTGGACCCTACTTTCTTAAAGTAGCATTGCATGCTATCTGCCCCTCACTCACCTCTTCAATCTTCCCTAGCTACTGGTTCCATCCTCCATATGGAAAACAGCTCAAGTAGTTCCACTACTTAAATCAGGTGATCCCATGGACCTTAACAATTACAGGCCCATTTCCATCCTACCGGTACTATCCAAGATGCTTGAAAAATTAGTAAATTCACAGTTAAGGGCCTATCTCGACACTAACAACCTCCTAAATCCAGCACAATCTGGATTTAGATCAATGCATAGCACCATCTCTGCCCCAGCCAAAGTCACTAACGACTGGCAGACTGCCTTGGATAAAAAGAATAGTACCTGTGCTGTGTTCCTGGATTTGAGTAAAGTATTTGATACAGTGGATCATGAATCATTAATCTCCTCTCTTAGCTCTGTAGGCCTTGATTCACTCTCACTCAATTGGTTTAAGTGCTATCTCTCTGGAAGGTTACAATTGGTAAAAATGAAAATTACCTATCTACCTCTAAACCACTGCTAAGAGGTGTACCACAAGGCTCTATCCTAGGCCCCATCCTCTTTGCCATTTATATTAATAACATTGATGCCAACCTCTCTCAATCTAACATTCATCTGTTTGCTGATGATACTGTATTATATGTCAGCAATCCTCACCATCAAAAGCCTGTGAACTGTTACAGTCAGAATTCTCCATCCTACAACACAACCTATTGGGAAAAAATTACTTCTAAATGCCAAAAACAAAAGCTATGTTCTTTGCAACAAAGAATTGCTCTGCCACTACCCCATCATTCATCACCCCAATTATCCACCTTATTTGGAGAAAAGCTGGAATTTGTGGATAAATTCAAATATCTTGGAGTCTGGATTGACAATAAGCTTGACTACTCTGTCTACATTGAAGAGCTATTAAAAAGTTGAGACAAAGGCTTGGCCTATTTTACAGAATAAAACACTACCTTACCAGAGACTCCAAACAAAGATTAATCCATGCATCATTCCTATCCTATTGACTATGCTGACTTTCTCACAGCCATTGCTCACTCTCCTCTTAAATAAGCTGGACACCCTGTATCATAGAGCCATCAGATTTATTACAGACCTTCCCTCCAGCACCCATCATTGCTCTCTTTACATGGCAGTCAATTGGACATCCCACAGCACAGAAGAAAAAGAATGCTGCAATCTGGATCTTTAAAGCTTTATCAGGCAAACTCCTCCTATATCTCAGACTGTTTCACCCGAATCACATCTAGGCCATACACCTTAAGGATCAATAAGCTCATTATGCTAAAGATTCCCATTACCTGCACCCAGTTTGGGAGGCTGCTATCAGCTATTCCTAGCATTTGTCTGGAACTCACTCAAAAATCTATGAATCTGAATACCCTCTTACCCTTATCATCCTTCAAAGATTATACACCGCCTTTTTCCAGAGTTGTGCAACTGCTTCCATAAGGCCTAGCTCCCATCCAACCTACACCCCTCCTTCTATAATCCACTATGTTTAGTTTCCTTCTACCCAGTCAGTTATCACATTTCATATAAAAGCCTACAAAAGCCCTATTATTTGATTATTATCCCTGCTATATCTATTATCCTCTTCATTTTACAGGTTAAGTTATTTTACTGTGCCTTGTATATCTGTAAATTCTGTATATATCTCTTATTTATTTGATTGTACTAATGTTATGCTATTCTCATGTCTTTGTAAAAAACTTGTACCCTTATTTGTATGACCACTCAGGTCCATCTTGTAAATGAGCTACCAGTGATGTTCGCCTGAATAAATAAAGATTTTGATTGATTGATTGATTGAAATGAGCATTGCTCAACGGAGGTTTTCCTGATAGAACAAATATACTGAAGGTATTCAAGATAAGCTTCCTTTTCAGGCTTAAGAATTCAACAATCTATCTGATTTTTGGTTTGGCCTAGTACAGTTTTTTTCCATTTACTGCAATCTGTGGTTCATGTAAATTGTTTGGTACTTCCTGCACTGCTTATTTCAGGCTGGGGTACTCTGTAGAATAACCTACAGAACAGTTTTGGAGACCATTATGCTGCTGCCTTCATCATCCTTCCTGTCCATCAGCCATTTTAGATACTTATGAACCACTTTTTGCCTAAGGGCAGCCTACACCAGCCTAGATCTGTTTTAAAAGAATTAAAAGTGCAGCACTACAGACAGCATAGTTTTGAATCTCTGGGTTTGGATGCCAAGGCTCAGATTAAATAATCAGAAAGAATGCTTGTACATACCTGTGGTTACGCCACTGATGTCAATGTGGTTGGCTCCATTTTCAATACAGGCCTTCACAACAGGTTCTCCATAAAACCTATACTAATTATGAAAAACAAAACAAGGATTAATTAAGGCATTTTAATGTATTTATTTTCTCCATGTCCATCCCCCACCAACACACTTTTGTTTTGTCCCCTCCCCACTTCAATCAGGGGTTTCTATAGTTGCCCGTCTTCTCTGGCTGGGAGGACAACCAAGTGTCTGCCGCCATATCCGATGACAATGCTGCTCCCTGTTGGTTTGGGGTACTGTGTGAATGCAATGCCCTCCTTTTCCCTGACAGTTACACACTTCCCCTCATAACGTAAAAATCTAGTCTACCCAGTCTTCTCCAGCCTAACATGCTGCCACTGCATTACTGGGACAGCTGTGTAGAACATCTTAATTTGCTTAGTATTCCCTCAGTTGTTCAAGGAGGTGTGGGGGGCAGGGGGCCTCGGCTCTGGTAGTGAAATTAATATAGTGTGACAATGTTCCAGAAGCAAAATAGTGAACAGACTTCTCTCTTGTCCCTAAAGGTGTAACACTACCATGTATGTTCAATCCTATTTCAAAGGTGGTGGGTTGCCCCAGTGATCCCCCATTTCCAACACTGATGCCTCTTAACTCCAACATAATCTAGACATTTTGACACAAGTCTGAATTAGAAATGGAGCACCCCAATCTAAGGTTTTGTTGTGTGCTTTTTCCTTCATGTAGCTATTATACCCCAAGCCATCGCCTGCTGTTCTATTCAGGTCATCAGTCCGATGACCTCCCAGCCAGTCAGCTGCTTACCCAACCACTGTCGTCAATGCAGATCAATGCACAGCTAGGCCCAAGAGTGCCCGTGACCATCATTTAGATGTGTCATGTTACACCAGCTGGTCCATTCTTTCCCCATTCCTGTTTCCACAGCAGCGTCCACATCTACGTTATCCTCTTGCACATGCAGTGTTCTCCTGCTGAGGCAGCAATCGTAGCCCGTCCAGCAGGTTTCCCCTGATGGCAGAGCATGCTGACTCTTTCCTCAAGCTGGGATGCAGCACTGCATTTCCAAGCCAGTCGCCAACACTCCTAGTCTGCTCCTGAACCAGGTTACTGGCACGAGCGTAATCGCTGGGTCATCAAGTGGCCCTAGTTGTTTTAATCCAAATTAATATCTAGAAGAGAAGATGATTACTTTACCATATATTGAACATTAAATAGCAGAAAGACACTGAGATTAACAGGCATCCCAGTAACAGTACCCAAATAAGTGCCACTTGAATCCACTATAACTGGTGTGCAAGACAAACATTGTGATGACATAATATTCCTGCCACTTTCTTGGGCAAGCATAAAACCTACAAAATTTAAAACATATTGATTAACCTAAAGATCTCTGCTCAGGTTTGTCCCTGACACCATTGCACAAGTCCAGAAATACTACTGAATCTCCTCTGAATGATTCCGAAGTCAGTCATGGAGAATTGTGGGATTTTAGATGCTACAAGACTGAGGAATGGGGTAGCTGGATTTACAGATGCATCTATTCTGAATGTAAGTGCACTATAAATTGAAATTACTTACGTGTAATCATTGTTCTACTTCTTGTATTCAGTTCACATTCACACACAGTCTTCCACTGAGTGTACTCAGCTACAAGAACAGTCTTGATTCCTCCCATCACTCAACCATGTGGTCCTCCAAATCTGCTCCCACCCCAAAAAAGTTTCGATCTGCATGCCAGAACAGGAATCCGAAACAAGCCTAGTCAGTGGAGGTTGGAGGTTTTTGTGGATGTGAAATAAATACTAGCTGTAACACTATGGTTACAAATAAGTAATCTCCATTTCTAACTACAGAGATTCAGTTCACTATCACTTGGGCAGACTCTAGCAGTCCTCAGGAGGAGGGCAATGTGAACACAGACTGAAGGACTGAGGACCCAAAAGCAATCTCATGACAACTGAGCAAATTGATGCAGTAATGGGAGTTGAATGTGTGTGCATTCGATTAGGTAGCAACCCTACATACAGTATCTCAGAAATGGATATCTGTCTGGCAACAGCAACAACAAAGGAAGCAGTATGTTTGGTTGAGTTAGCCTTCAACCCCATGGGTGGCTCCTCCCTAACCAACTTGTAACACAGAGAGATGCAGCAGGTGATCGATCAGTCAATCATCTGTGGCTGCCAGTCTGCCTCACCATCAAATTCTGCCGTACATTCCTGGTGAAGAACAGGGCCCTGCAAATACTGAGTGCGTGGAGTGCTTGCTTGGCCTCCAAAGTGTGAGGCTTCTGGAAGAAGGTGTGTTAAATGAATGCCTGGCCTGATTTAGATGAAATTCACGAGACTACCTTGAGCAAGAATTACACATGGGGCACAGGACAACCTTGTCCTTGTGGAAAAACACGTATGACGACACCATAGATGGTGCCAGAGGCTCACTTGTCGATGTGGCAGGCGAGAGCAAGCAGGAGAGATCACGCTCATCTATCAGCTCAAACTGTTTACCCATTAGCTGCGAGTAGCAGTAAGTCCTATGATGGAGGTGGTTCATACCCCAGAGGCAACAGGTGGGTCAGCCCTTTAAAAGCGTCTTAACCACTTTGTCCTGTGATACTATCGCATACTTATCTTTGTATGGTATGCCAAAATGGTGGTCAGGTGTAACCTGAAGGATGTGGCTGGCAACTGTGCCCAAGACAGGAACCAGAGGTAGTCAAAATGTGCAACATGGATCAGGAGGGGCAACAATCCAAGCTCCATGCACAAACAGGACAGTCTTGTCAAATTGTAAGTGTAAGTCTTGTCGTCAACTCCTTTCAAGATGTCTCCAGTACCCAAACATCATCTTCAGAATGCCCAGGGCCTGTAACTCTAGCTGCTCAGTAATCAGACAATCAGGTGCAGGTCTGGATGCCTGATCATCCCCTCAGACCTGGACAGCAGGTCCACAGAAGTGAGAGCAGCCACGATCTGCTGCTAAGACTAGGAGATCCTGATACCAGAGTTGGCCCAGCCAGTTTGTGTGATCATAATCTGGGATGCCCAAACCTTCCGCACTGTGAAAAGTACCTTGTGGACCAAAATGAAGGCATGGCATTTAGGAGGTTATGAGCCTAGGATCAAGGAAACACATCCCTGAAAGTGCCCTGCTGAAGACAATGGGTACAGAACAATCTTAGCTTACTGTTTACCAAGGAGCGACCAGATCCACTGACAGGGTTCCCATTCTGAAAACACCTGGGATACCACTTGTAGATGCAGTTACCACTTGTGGAATACCTCTCCATGACAGAATGTCCACTAGATTTCTGCATGCATCCGCAACAGACTGCCAGCAGGTCTGAGTACAGGGAATGAGCCAGAGACCATGGTAGCAGCACCTTCTAGCACACTGGAAAGGAGTGCATGCCACTCTGTTCAGGCAGAGCGTGGTGGTCATGTAACCAAAATGACTGTGCAAGAGAGCAGGTCTTCCCCTGTCCGGAAACTATCTCTGGTTTGGAGAGAGTCCATCTCTGCTACAATGAATAGCAGGATCACCTGCTTTGGCATTAGCTTGGACTTGGCTAGACTGTTCATCAGGCTGAGGTCTCAGAACATCTAGCTAGCCAGATTCATGGACACTTCATGTCCTGCAATAAGCTCCTTATAATGAACTAGTCATCAAGGTATAAATACCTTGACATCCCTGCGTTTGAGAAGGGCCACCCAATCGACATGCATTTGTGAACACCCTGAGTGCCGATGACAAGCCGAACAGCATTTGCTCTGAAAAATGCAGGTTACATGCACTGGAAGGCAGAGATACTGTCTATGCAGACTTACTGGGATGTGGAACTACAGTATCCTGGCAGTCAAGGAGCAGAACCAAGCCCCGGCTCCAGGGATGGAATGATCTAATGCAAAGCCTTAAGCAAAATTCCAACTGTGAAAAAACTTGTTCAAGATTCGATTAAAAATGGGCACCATCCTGTGTCCATTTGTGTATCAAAGAATACAGTGACATGAACCCCTGCTGAGCTCAGTTTTTCTAGCACAGGCATTATCATGGCTGCTCAAGGAGTTGATTAACCTCACTCCTTAGTGCAGAAAGACTCCAGCAAAAGTGTGTCCTCAAATGGGACTTGGAACTCTCAATATGTACTTCCTGGAGGAAAGGAGAGGCAGGAGACATGATATAGACTTTCAAGTATCTGAAGGGATCAACAGGGTACCAGAGGAACATCTTTCACATGAAGGAAATAACAGAACAAGGGCACATCATGAGACTAAATGGAAACTTAGGGAACTTGAGTAAATTCTACTTCACTGAAAGCGTGGTGGAGAGATGAAACAGTCTCTCCCTAGGAAGTGGTGAGGGCTGCCACAGTTCAGGGATTCAAGAATGTGTGGGATAGGTACATGGAATTATCAAGCCAGAGCAAAGGGGAGACTTGTCTTAGCATCTTGGGTACCTTAAGCATTAGAAGAGGGAAGGGCAGACCGGGTGGGCCACAAGATCCTTATCTGCGGACAACATCTATGTATCTATGTAACTTATACACTGGTACATTTATTGCCTGTGCCACGAACACGATATCCAGGCCTGTGATATCTGCCGGTCGTTTCATGTGTCAGTCCTCCAGGACCACCTACGCCCATCTGCAGTTGGGCTGCCGTAAAAGCGACATTAAATCGGTCAAATCCAAGGAAGCCTGTTGGGTGGACTCCGTGGCTACCAGGTCCGCCAAGAAGCTGGAAAAACTTACGGCCTTGAGGAGGCGGCTGGGCCACCGTACAGTCCTCAAGCTTGTGCCTTTGTTCCTCTCAAACTGGGCTCCACATATTCAGACTCCTTCAAGGAGTTGTGCCAGTCCCTCCTACTAAAGGGCAGGGTCCTTTGGGGTCGCACAGCTCCAGCTCTCACAAGGAGTCGAAGAAATTAAAACAGAAGACTTACCGTCAACGTTCCTGGGACCATTCTCTGTCTCAGAAAACTCAGGTTTTGACTATAGGCGAAACTGCAGCCTTGGCACGCTGGCTTCACAGAAATCCCATTGGGCCAGTTGGTGAGAGCGCTGGCCCGACGATACAGCCGAGATTTTCTCAACCCGGTCAGCAGGTTGTCGTCAGAAGAAGCAGACAACTCTGTTCAGGACTCCAGTCCTGCAGGTGACCACTGAAGAATTGGCTCAGCTCTCTGAGCCGAACCCTCCAGTCACCAGCCCAGACCAGGAGAAGTAGTGGCTCTCCTGGCTCTCTCGAGATCCCCCGGCACCCCGGAGGTTGAGGTCATCTTCATTTAGTGGGTCGAACAGATCCCGCCGACATCAGCGATCCCGCTTTTCACGCCACAGGAAGCAGCATCGTCAGTAGTCGTCTTTGTCCTCCTCGGATGAGGCGGCTCACGAAGACCTCATGTGGCAACAGTTGGTGTTGGCCAGTCGAAGCGGCCCCACCTCCCATGCTGGCCATCACTTGGCTGGTGCCAGACAGGCAGACACAGCCGCCCCAGTGGGGCCAGTGAAACTGTTCCTCCCCAGCAGAGCCAGTCCAGCCCGTCTCAGTTCGGCTGAAGCTGGCCTCTCCACCGATCAGGGTGGAGCTGCTGCCCAAACAGCCACCAACTGGCTCCAACTAAGAAGTCTTGGCCAGAAAGGGTCTTCCTCATCGGTCGGCTCTCACTCCTCCTGACCATCCATGGCGGGTTCAAACTGACTTAGGTGGTTGGCTGCTTTATGCAGACTATTCTGAGTCAGTGTATTCCTCACTAGACTCCTGTCCAGTCGACATGGAGTCTGTGGGGGATCTCTCGACAGTAAAGGCCTACTTCCTTCATGGGCATCCTCCACCTCACCTCAGAGTCCATGGGGATGAAACTGGAGCCCGTCCAGAAGTGGGCTCACATCCCTAACAGAAATTCTGGACAAAGAGGACTCTCTGATGGAGGCTTTCCCAATGGCTGAGGCCACTGTCGGCTATGCTCTGGAGCTCTGGCAGTGCCCACCGCCTGCCCTGCACCCTCGGCCGGATGTCCCACAAGTACATGGTGCCCACTGGTACCCACTCAGGATTCATGGAGTACCTCTCGGCCAAGAAATTGGTGGCCAATTCCATGTTTCGGTACTCTGGCAATAAGGGGACATTAACAAGCCGCTGGACACGGAATCCAAGAAATTGGACTATGCGGCTATAAAGGTCTATGCTGCCTCCATGCTCGACCTCCGCCAGGCGAGCTCGGATGTCCTGATGCCACACTTCTCCCATGCCCTCTTGGGCTCCTTGCATAAAGCGATTCCTCACCTCCCAGCGGACCTCCAAACCACAGTCAAGCTGGTCCGAGACCAGGGTCGAGCTGGGCTAAACAGCAACTACAAACAGCTCTGGATATTGGAGACTTCTGTGCCCGCGGTGGCAGCCGCAGTTGCCATGCGCATAGGGCTTGACTGCGGATCTTGACCTTCACAGCAGACACTCAGCACAAGCTGGCAAATGTTCCATTCTTAGGCACCAACCTCTTTGGGCCTGGTGTGGAGGGTCACCTCAGTGTACTGAGAAGTCCAATGCCACCTTGATATCCATGACATCCACCCAAAAGGATTCCAACTGCTCCAAGCAGCAGAAGTGAAAGCCCTTTTGGTCCTCCACTCCGCGGCAAAACCAGCCCAGCATCAGTCTGGCCAGCAGGCTCAGTCTTGGCAACCCTCAGCCCAAGGCCATGGCCAAGGTGGTCCATAAGCCTGGAGGAAGACACCTGGTGGCTCCTCAGCCGGGTCCTCCTCCTCCTTCAAGTCTATTCAGCGATGGGATGGGGGTGCCACCCTCATGCCGTCACACCTCCCTGGGTCCTCCTGTGGGGCCGGCCCCACCACTTCCTTTCTGCCTGGTCTGCTGTCACCATGGACAGGTGGGTTCTGGAGGTGGTCAGTCAGGGTCTGCCTCTGGAATTTGAGCAGTACCTGCCAAGCCGAGCGCATGCCCACGGTAGGATTTGGTATCCGCAGACACTAGGTCAGCTCTTCAAGATGACATAGCCCAGCTCATCCGGCAAGGAGGTCACGGTCAGAGTAGCGGATCCTCCAGAACACCCCAGTTTGTCTCCAGGTACTTCCTGGTGCCAAAGTGGACAGGGGCTGGCACCCCATTCTAGATCTGCACGACCAGAACAAGTTTCTCAGACTGCGCACCTTCAGGATGGTAACTATGTCCCAGATCACACCATCTCTCAGCAAGACATGGATCTGCTCCTAGATCTTCAGGATACATTCTTCACATCCCAATCTGTCCGTCCCACTGAAGTTTCCTCCACTTACAAGCCAAGGGAACCTCTACAAGTTCCAGGTCATGCCATTTGGCCTCCCTGGCCCTCAGGGTCTTCACCAAATGCATAGCAGTGGTGGCAGCTTACCTGATGCTTGAGGGTCCAGTGTACTCATACCCGGATGACTGGTTGATTGCAGGTCCCCCAGGCATGAGGTGGAGTGGTCCAGGGACCTGGCCCTCAGACCTGCATCGAACCTGGACTCCTGGTCAATGGAGGCCAGGTCAGAACTCGTGCCCTCGCAGGTGATCAGCTTCATCCGGAGAGCTAGACTCTTACAGTGCCATAGCCAGGCTCCTGGCGGACAGGGTGAAGGTTCTCTCCTTTCCCCAATAATTTCTGGTTGGGCACTTGCACCCTTCTCGGGACTTCCTGCACCATCTGGGTTACATGGCAGCTTGCACCAACGTGGTCCGATGGGCCCAAGAGCATATGCACTCCCTGCAATGGGAGCTGGCCAACCAGTGGTCTCAGGTGCAAAGGTCATTTCAACCAGCTGGTCACTGTGACCCAGAAGATGTGGGATGTCCTCCAGTGGTGGCTAGGCCAAAGTATCTGCAGGAATGGATCCCATTTGTCCACCCTGAGCAGACAGCTGTCCTGATAACCGACGCCTCTCTCACAGGCTGGGGTGCCAATCTGGGGAACACAGAGTCCACGGGCACTGGACCCCCGAGGGTCCCATGCCACATCAACCTGCATGAGCATCAAGCAGTTTGGCTGGCGCTGACTGCATCTGCTCCATATGGTCGGGGTCAAGTGGTCAAGTCAGACGGACAACACCACGACCATGTACTACCTCAGATCTGTGCTAGGAAGCTCTCCGCATTTGGGCCCTCTGCGCAACCTGGAGGTGGATCTCCTAGCCATCCATGTGGCAGGAGCCTCCAATCAGCTGGCAGATGCCCTCAGCCGGGTCAGTGAGACATCTCATGAGTGGTCTCTCCTCCCAAGGTAGTCCACTGCCTGTTCTCCCAGTGGGGCACTCCTCAGGTAGAACCTGTTCATCTCCAGGGAGAACACAAAGTTGAGGCTGTTCTGTGCCCGCCCTCCTCAGTAGAACTCACTGGAGGAGATGCCTTCTCGAGGCTTTGGATATCAGGCCTCTTCTGTGCCTTCCCTCCACTTCCCTTGATCCCCAAGGTGCTACCCAAGGTCAGGAGGGATGAAGCACAGGTGATCCTGGTGACTCTGGACTGGCCCGCCAGTTTTGGTACCCCAATCTCCTTAGCTTCAGCAACAACAGGCTCCGAGGTGTCTACCACTATGCCCAGACCTACTCTCCATCAATCAGGGAAGGTACTCCACCGGACCTTCAATCCTTGCACCTGACAGCCTGGTTCCTGAACGGCTAGAGTTCCCCAGGCTTTGGGTCTCTCCGAAGATGTCCTCCCATGGTGGAGGCATCTAGAAAGAATCGACCAGGAAATGCTATACCTTCAAATGGAAGATATTCTCCATTTGGTGTCAAGAACAAGGGCTGGACCCTTTGGCCTGTCTGGTGGCCAGCATTTTGGATTATCTGTGGTCTCTCCAAAGGAAGACTTGCCGACAACCCTTAAGGTGCACCTGGTGGCCATCTCTGCTTACTAGGTGTGGGCTGGTCAGCAGTTGGTGGCACAGAAGAAGGTGATCTGGCACTTTTTCAAAGGCTTAGATCACATTTCCCTCTAGTACATGAACCACCCCCACCGTGGATTTGTTGCTGGTTTTGGCAAAGCTCATGGGTAAGTCATGCGAACCAATGCACAGGTGTGACATGTCTCGCTGTCGTGAAGACCACCTTCTTGGTGGCTATCACATCAGCCAGAAGGATCAGTGAGCTCCAGGCACTCTTGGTGAGTCTCTTTACCTGGTTTCCCACATGGAGAAGGTTGTCCTGCGCCCCAAGAGTTCCTCCTGAAGGTTGCGTAAAAGTTTCACCTGAATCACGTGATGACTCTTCCGGTGTTCTTCCCGAATCACACCTCGAAGCTGAACACAGGCTCCATACTTTGGACCTGTGGAGGCCTCACCTACAAAAGAATGTACGGATGGAGTTCGGGAGAGGTTCGTCAGCCGTTTGTCACCTACACTAAAAGTCGCACCTGGCAGACCTGCAGCAAAGCGGACCAGCAGGTGGATCATATCCTGCATTGATCTCTGCTATTGGTTGGCGGGTAGGAGCCTCCGGGGAAGAGCAAGGGCTCATTCCACCTGCCATACTACTGCATTGGTGGCTGCTTCAGGGATGTCCCTATCCAGGAAATCTGGGGCTGCTTCCTGGAAGTCAGTGCACACCTTCATTTTCCATCCACGACATGGACCTCGAGTCACACCGGGATGCTGGTTTGGGGCCTCAGTTCTCCAATCTCTGTTTCCTAACTAGGTGGTGTGCTGCCTTGCTTCCCTCCTCCTGGAGAACTGCTAGTAGTCTGCCGGACGTGTGGCTGGAACAACATATCCCATCCCTAGAAACACAAGTTACTCACCTGTAACAGTAGTTCTAGAAGTGATATATGTTTTCATCCACGGACCCACCGACTCCCTGGCTCAGACCCACAACCTCTGCTTCCGACAAGCAAAATCTGGCATCATGGGGCACAGCAGAGGGTTATACCATCCAGGTAGGTGGGAGGAGCTAGCTTGAAGACTCTCCGGCATCTCTTAAAGTGAAAGGACACTGCCAGAGGATTGGATGAACAAATACCATCTTAGTACTACTGTTACAGGTGAGTAAACAGGTTACTCACCTGTAATAGTAGTTCTAGGAGTGGTATATGTTGTTCATCCACACTATTAGCATGACTCCTTCCACTTTAAATCTTGCGGAAGTCTTCAAGCTATCTCTACCCACCCAGATAGTATAACCAAAACCCTGTGTTTTCAGCAGTTCAGCGGGTTATGAACTATCCGCAGAAAACGCGGAATTGTGCCTCACCCCTAGAAGTCACATCCAGCTGCGGAACTGCCAAGATGTTATGGCTGGCCACACAACCCCATGGAATTACAAACAACGTCCACAATAGCACTAGAAAAAATTCATTTCATTTATCCGAGAGATTCATTTAGTAGGAATTTGCAACTAGCAGGAGTGTTTTCAATAAGGCTCACGTGTTTTAACATGGAGCAAAGCTTTAGGAGCAGACAGGTTGCTGGAGGAGGGTCCTCATTTCCGCCAGCATGTCCCACATGTGGGAGATTGCCCATTGCTCTGTGATGATTTTGTTGAGTGACCACTAAAATTGGGAATTATTTAATTCTGGGTAAGCCCTCCGTGGATCTCAGGGCTCGGTCCCACTACTGGTGCAAAAAAAAAAAGTATTTAAATGTTAAATTAAGCCTCTGGGGCTCCTATCAGACTGCTCATGCAACAATTGTTAAGCCACTCCTCAGATCACTGGGGCTCGGTCCGTTATATAAAAAATACTGCAGACTGATTAAGAGATGTGAAGGAGGGAGGTGCTGTGCCAAAATTAACTTAAATAAAGAGTACCCGATCAACCTGTGTTTTTTTTTTTTTTTGTTTGTTTATTTTTTGATCATTGCGACCGTACAGCTAAATCGGGTCACGAATAATTGCTCTCTCAGTCGGCTATCCGTCTCCTGGTTGGTGCCTCAGTTGCCATCGTGACCTGACAAATTACTGCCGATCGTTGTGGGAAATAGATGGGGAGACCCTCATCACCTGGCCATGCAGAGGGTTTTGTCCAGATTTATTCCCCTGAAGTCTACCGCTAGTTTCTGAAACTGAAATAGCTGAAACCTGTTCTGCTCCACCCTCACCCGTTGCTGAGACCGAGCTATACATCCTTTTGTGTTGGGACCCTTGTAACATGTCTCTGGCCAGGAGGGCATTCTTATTTGTTTTGTTTTTTAAAAGTTAGCCAGACGATATTAGCACTGATGTGTCCCTAGCAGGAGGTTGCCTGCAAGGAGGGACATTTTCTCTTAATTTTGCACTTGGAGCACACTGTAGCCATGCTGTCATTTTTTTTTTTTTATAAATCTGCTCTGCACAAACAAGTATTTTAATGTTAAATGAAGCCTCTGGAGCTCCTATCAGACTGCTCATGCAACAATTGTTAAGCTCTTCCTCGGATCTCTGGGGCTCGGTCCGTTATATAAAAAATACTGCAGACCGATTAAGAAATGTGAAGGGAGGAGGTGCTGTGCCAAAATTAACTAAAAAGAGTACCCGATCAACCTGTGGTTTTTTTTGTTTGTTTATTTTTGATCATTGCGACTGTACAGCTAAATCGGGTCACCGAATAATTGTTCTCTCAGTCGGCTATCCTCTCCCGGTCGGTGCCTCAGTTGCCATCATGACCTGACAAATTACTGCCCGATCGTTGTGGGGAGATAGATGGGAGACCCTCATCACCTGGCCATGCAGAGGTTTTGTCCAGATTTATTCGCCCTGAAGTCTACCGCTAGTTTCTGAAACTGAAATAGTGCCAAAACCTGTTCTGCTACCCCACCCCCACCCGATGCTGAGACCGAGCTATACATCCCTTTTGTGTTGGAACTCCTTGTAACATGTCTCTTAATTTTGCACTTGGAGCAGATTGGAGCCATGCTGCCATTTATTTATAAATCTGCTCTGCACAAACAAGTTTTTGCTTATGGGGGATTGGTTGAAACACACTGACAGGTCCTGCCCAGGAGTCCCAAATGACAAGGATCATCAAACCCAGGACACACACATTCTGATCAAGACCAGCAAAACCTGTAAACAACTGTTACCATCCACTAGCAAAGGTAAAATTAATAAAATCGTTTTTTTATAAATGTGTACTGTATTTGGCATCTGAGTATGAAAATAATAAATTGAGATTTTGGACCATAGCTTTTAAGTGTACCCCCATTCTTTGCTGGCTCTTCATGGAGTGTCGTTCTGTTTAATTATTTTACAAGAGAACCTTTTGGCTCTTGGCTTTTGAAACAGTTCAAATTCAAATAAGAAAAAGGGTTGCCCATCTCTACTTATGAAAAATAATCATAAATGCAAAATATATCCCAGTGGTAAAATAAAATCAGGGACATGTTCCTAACTGGTTTCCCGTTATACCATAAGCGACCACGGGAGAAAACAGGTGAGAGTGTGCTTGATTTTAATTTACCACTGAGTACTGTGACCTGGCTATATTTCCCTTGTGATAATTTTCATTGTACTCTGCACTGGTTTTGTACAGCTAACCTTGTGCTGGTAATTCTCTGGGGGTGTCTAGAATATAAGTGAAGATTATTTGAATCTGTAATTCCTTTTGCAGCTTGTCCCTCCCCATTGCCTCTATCCCCATTTCATGTGATAGCTACTTTCGGTACCCAGTGATGTGTGTTGGTCTAAACTGATGAGTGATAAGAGCTCAGTTAAACATTTTTTCATTTTCAACTGCTATAATAAAATTTTGCACAGTAGCACTATTTGCACTATATGTATTGTACTGCACATGCACTTTGGTCTGTTTAAAGAGAACTACACTTTATTACATGAAATGTTCTCATGAATATGTAATTAAGTGGACAGGAAGCTCATAATTCCTAGTGTATCTCTGCCCAGAAATGACTATATTACATTGTGTTTAAAATAAGTAATAAAATAACTCATCCAAGGAGGGCATTATTTGTAAAATAATTACACCTACAAAATATGCCCCAGCAGGTATGGTGCCACTGAGGAGGGAGGTGTTTATTTTTTTTTTAATGGTTCTGTAGGGTTCCAACCAGCATACAGGGAAACATGCAGAAACTGACATAGTAGGAAAAGAAATTGCATCACTTCCTAGTAGGTACCATCCTGCTGGTAACACTGATTGCAAATTTATTTAATAGTAATACTGCTCTCTGGGCTGAATTATTTTTACAATAGTAATGCCGTCTTATCCAGGTCCCTACAGACACATTTCTTAAGTCATGTGCAGGCTCCCTCCTCCAGCCCAGCTGCAAAGCATTAAAAAATAAACACTATTGTTTAAAATAATTCTTCCCAGGAGGGCATATATATGTGTGTGTGTGTGTGTGTGTGTGTGTGTGTGTGTGTGTGTGTGTGTGTGTAAAAACATGCTGTTGCTGTGTGTAAGGCTAGTCCAGTGTTTTAAGCAATGCATATTAAAATTAAGTTTTTATGTGGCATGCTGGAAACATCATAACTCTGAAAATGATATGTGAAGGTGGTGAAGATATGTGAATGTGGTGTGCAGTAAATCTAACATCTTTAATTTCACAGTACAAATAAAACAATGAGACATAGTTGTGAAAAGGATTTATTAGCAGCTAAAAACATTTATTGTGTGTGATCAAACTACAGTTTCCCTCATTTTATGTCATTCTCAATTTCAGTAATAAAAGCATATCACAGGAAGATAGTCAGATGTAGCCTTACTGCTTTCATCACAAACACAATTTTGATTTCCTGAAATGTACAAGGTAAAGTATAAAGACTTTCTTAACAAAGTAACAAAATATGTACACCTACACACATTAAAACAGAAACAAATCTGTCTGACTGACTGTATATCTACCAGGAATAACATTCTGAAACAGCTTGTTTCCAATTTCATCCTGTGGGTGAGTGGTATAAAGGGTAGTTCAAAAGGAAAATATATAGTGTATAATTAGTACATCACATGACACCCCAAACTAACAAACAATTAAAAATGTTTCACAGCATACACAATTGTGATGAAACATTCCATAACCATACACATTTGTGCACAGGTTTGTTGTTTGTTTTTTATCTTTTTAAAACCACTAGTCCTTTGAGCACGTCTTTATGTACAATATAAGCACTTGATTCTACAAAGAAAAGTCAAATATGAAGAAAAACAAAAACAAAGTATAACAATAAGTGAACTAGTGCAACAGTTTTGTGCATAGAATTGCCACAGAAATAACCGTCCACCGCTATGCAAGTTCTGCGTGAATGAAACTCGTGCATGAACTCTGCTCAAAGTGCCGCAGAAAATCGGGGCCCTGGGTATAACCCTCGGACTCAGCCCACATGACGCCAGATATCCACCTTGCAATAGTCCATTTAGCTGCAGGTCTGCCGGAAGCAGCTTCAGCATAGGTGACAAACAGCTGGCGAACCTCTCCTAATCTCTGCCATCCTCTCCTTATAATAGGAGAGGCACGCCTCAGGTCCAAAGTATGGAGCCTGTACTCGGCCTCTGAGGTGTAACTGGGGTAGTATACCAGCAGAGTCAACTCCTGGTTAAGGTGAAACTCTGCCACCACCTTTGGAAGAAATATCGGGTGGGGCGCATGACAACCTTGTCCCTGTGGAACACCAGATAACAGGAGTCCACCGAAGCACCTGGAACTCTCCCTGTCCTTCTGGCAGACGAGACAGCCACCAGGAAGGCCATCTTCCATGAAACATAGAAGTTGATGGCAGATAAGGACCGCAAGGCCCATCCAGTCTGCCCATTTCTTTTCTACCTTATAAATGTGCCATTGGCCTTTGCTCTGTCAGTGGCCTATCTATTCATACTCATTTGTATTGCTCCCTTATGCCTATCCCATGCCTGTTTGAAGCCCTGCACTGTATTCATAGCCACCACTTCTTGAGGTAGGCCATTCCATGCATCCACCACCCTTTCTGTGAAAAAGAATTTCCTCACATTCCCCTTAATCGGCCCCCTCTAATCTCATGCTGTGTCCTCTTGTCCTGCTATTTTTCTTATATTTACACATGTAAGACTCTTTCACCTTGTTAATGCCCTTAAGGTGTTTGAATGCCTCGATCATATCACCTCTCTCCGCCTTTGCTCAAGGGTATACATATTGAGCTCTGTTAATCTGTCCTCATATGTCTTCTGATGCAGTCCCTGCACCATTTTGGTTGCCCTTCTCTGGACTGCCTCAATTTGAGTTAATGTCCTTGTGAAGGTGTGGCCTCCAATACTGCAGAGTACTCCAGATGGGGCCTAACCATTGTCTTGTAAAGAGGATTATTACCTCCCTCTTCGACTTGTGATACCCCTACTAATACCCCTAACACCCCCTAGCCTTATCTACTGCTTTAGAGGTCTGCATGGATGATTTCAGGTCATCAGTGATGATGATGCCCAAGTCTCTTTCTTCCTTTGTGACTGCTAGCAACTCCCTCCCAGCCTATAGGTGGCTTCAGGGTTTCTCTTCCCCATGTGCACGTTCAATGGTTCGAATACGCTTCCCCATGAGCTTTGCCAGTACCAGCAGAAGATCAGGGATATGAGATCCAGGCATTTGAGAAAGCGCCCAACCACGGTCTCCCTGTGCAACGCCGGGCTTGACCAGCCCGCACTCAGTAAGCAGAGGTGGCTGCCAGGTGCACCCTAAGGGTCGATGACCAAGGCCCCTTGGAGAGAGACTAAAGGTAGTCAAGGATATTAGCCACGGACAGAGGGTCCAGGCCCTTGCCCTGACACCAAATGGAAAATCTTTTCCATTTGAAGGTGTAATATTTCCTGGTCGATACCTTTCTGGATGCTTCCACCACGATAAGGACTCCTCAGAAAGACCCAAAGCCTGGAACTCTAGCCGCTCAGGTACAGGCTGTGAGGTGCAGGGATTGAAGGTCTGGATGGTATACCTTCCCTGATTGACAGAGATCAGGTCCGGTGTGTGCAAAACCGCTCAGGGGGCCTGCAGCTGAGGCTGAGGAGATCTGGATACCAGAACTGGTGTGGCCAGTCTGGGGCTACCAGGATCATAGAAACATAGAATGTGATGGCAGATAAGGGCCGCTTGGCCCACCTAGTCTGCCCATTTCCCTACCCTAACAGATAGCTGCAGATCCCAGTTAACCAACAGCTTACTTCCTCCTACCCCCGCTAGGACTGCCTTATGTCTGTCCCATGCATTCTTGAGTTCCCCACTGTTCTTGACTGCAAACCTCCTCAGAGAGGCTGTTCCATGCATCCACAGCCCTCTCTGTGAAAAATACTTCACATTACTTGAGCTAACTCCCCATCTTCAAATTGTGCCCTTGTTCTTGCACATCTCTTTTCTGAAAGATGCTACCCTCTTTGACTTTGTTGATTCCTTTGAGGTACTTGAAAGTTTCTATCATGTCCCTCTCCCTTCTTTCCTCAAGGGTATACATATTAAGCTCCTTTAGTCTTTCTTGGTATGTCTTCTAGTGCAGATCCTGCACCATTTTGGTTGCACTCCTCTGGACAGCCTCCACTCTGTTTATGTCTTTGCAGAGATGGGGTCTCCAGAACTGCACAAGAGTATTCAGATGGGGTCTCACCAACTGTCTGTACAGAGGGATAACAACTTCCTGTTTTCTACTATTAATGCCTCTCCTATGCATCCCAGTATCCCCCATCCTTCCTTACTGCCTTCTCGCATTGCTTGCCCACCCACCTTTAGGTCATCTGATATAATTACCCCCAGGTCCCTTTCCATTTTTACTGTTGTCAGTATCTCACCCCCATTGTGTCTCTCCCCTGGGTTTTGTTTCCCAGGTGCATTACCTTGCACTTCTTTGTACTGAATCTGAGCTGCCATATATCTGACCATTCCTCCAACCTTGCCAAGTCCCTTCTCATCCTTTCCACTCCATCTTGTGTATCAACACTGTTGCAGATCTTTGTGTCGCCTGCAAAGAGACATACTTTTCCTTCAGTTCCTCTGCAATGTCACTTATAAAGACATTAAAAGGACCGGTCCTAGTACTGAATCCTGTGGTACCCGCTAGTAACCCTCCTTTCTTCACTGTGGACTCCATTTAGTACTACCTCAGGCCCTGTTGTTCAGCCAATTTTTTTTTATCCAGGCTACCACCTTGGGACCCACCCAAGGCTGGCTAACTTGTGTATTAATCTTTTGTGTGGGACTGTATCAAATGCCTTGCTCAAATCTAGGTAGGCCATGTCCATAGCCCCTCCCTGGTCTACTACTTTGGTCACCCAGTCAAAGAAATCTATTAGATTCGCTCTGACACGACCTTCCCATTGTGAATCCATGCTGCCTTGGGTCCTGTGCCCACCGCCTCTAGGTACTCAACAATTCTTTCCTTTAGAAGTGATTCCATCATTTTCCCTACCATTGAGGTCAAACTAACTGGTCTGTAGTTTCCTGCCTCTGTCCTGCTCCCACTTTTGTGAAGAGGAATCACATCCACCTTCCTCCAGTCCTCAGGTACCACCCCATCCTCCCATGATTTGTTAAAGAGAGTAGTCAGCGGTGTCACTAGTCCCTTAGTTCCTTTAGAATTCTTGGGTGAATCCCATCAGGCCCCATTGCTTTGTCCACCTTCAACTATATGAGTTCTTTCAGAACCCTTTCTTCTGTAAATGGACTGGTATCGACCCTCGTCTTCAGAGTGTTTCTCTTTTGGTTTAGGTACCTCCCCTCCTCTTTCTTTGTGAATACTGAGCAGAAATATTCGTTCAGTATCCCTGCTTTTCACTGTCACCCTCTACTCACATTCCCTCCCTTTATTAAGCCTCAGTATCCCTCCTTTGGTCTTTCTTCGCCCTAATGTACCTATAAAAGGTCTTATCCAACTTCTTAACAGAGTTGACTATCCTTTCCTCAGTTTGGGCCTTTGCTATTCTGACTGCCTTCTCAGCCTCTTTCTGCTTTAACTGATAAAGTTCTCTGTCCTGCTCCTTCTGTGTTTCTTTACATTTCCTGAATGCTATCCTTTCTCCTTAACCTTCCCTGCCACCTCTTTTGAGAACCATAGCGTTTTTCCTCCGTTATTGTTGTTGATTTGCTTTACAGAAGCGCTTTTTGCCTCTGTGATGGCTGTTTTGATTACTCCCCACTGTTTCTCCACCCTCTTTCTGGCCTGTTTGCTAGTGCTTTTCTGAGGCACACTTATTTTCCAAAGTCAGCCCCCTAAAGTCCAATACTCCTGTTTTTGTATGCTTGACTGTATGGCTATGTTTATCGTGAACCACACTGTTTAGTGGTGGCTTGTTGCCAGATGGCTACCCACTTCTAAATCTGAGATTCTTTCTCCATCCTCATTTGAAGTACCAGGCCTAAGATTGCTCCCTCCAGTGGGTTCCAATACTAGCTGTCTGAGGCATGCCCCTGTGGGGCATCAAAAATGACCATGCTCTTGGATGTGCCTGCAGCAAAGGTGCTCCAGTTAACATCTGGCATATTTAGGTCCCCACCAACAATATCTCCCTTTTTCTGCCATTCTAAGGAAGCCTTCTATCATTTCCTTGTCCATTCCTCCCCTGAGATGGGGGTCTGTATGCAACCCCATGCGGATTGTGGTGCCATTTCCTGTCTCCAGGGTGACCCAGAGTGCCTCATCTGCTCCCGTTTACTCTTTAGCTCTGTTGCTTTGATCCTTCCTTTACATGAGAGCTACTCCACCTCCTATTTTACCTTCCCTGTTCCTCCTGTAGATTGTGTATCCTGGTATGTTGACATCCCAGTCATGGTTCTCTGTGTACCATGTTTCTGTGACTGCCACAATATCCAGGCAACCCTCTTCCATCAAGGCCACTAGTTCAGGGAGCTTGCTACACAGACTACGGGCACTGGTACTCATCACCTCCACTTTTGATGGCCTTACCCCTTCAGCCCCATTCCTATCCTTATAACCTTTGCCTTTTTTTTTACATTTACCTCTGTCCTTCTCCCTAATGACTTCTTTATCTTGGTGTTTACCTCATTAATTACCCGTGTTTTGTGGGAGGCTGGGATTCCTGACTCTTCAGTGCCTCCCCTTGGCTAGTTTAAATGCTTGCCAATGAAGCTTTTAAACCTATCATCTAGGATCCTGGTTCCCCGGACAGATGCAGCCATCACTAGCTATAGGTCTGCATCCTCCAGGTGGCTCCCCCAGTCCCCAATGAAGCCAAAACCCTGAGCTCCACACCAGTTTTTCAACCATTTATTGAATTCCTTGGTGAGGAGTACCCTAGCATCACCCTGCCATAGACAGGCAGCACCTCCAGAAGGTTACCGTATGCGCCTACTTGTCTAAGGTCCTCCCAACTCTACAAACTCCTTGCACTGCTCTGATCCCATTCTAGCCAGGTCATTTGTCCCTAGGTGGACAGTGACATCCAGCTCCCTCCCTCGTGCAGCTGCTCCACGATCCTGAGGATTCGCTTCCTGTCCCTCAAGCCGTGGGCGCCAGGCAGGCACCTACCTCCTTCTCCCCTTCCTCCCCATTTCTACCCCCTAATGACTGAGTCCCCCACCAGGAGTTGTTTCCTTCCCTGTGGGTCCCATGCCACCCTCCTGTGGGTCTCCTTTGTGAAGGTTCACAGCATCCTCCTTGGTCTCCACAGCAGGTGCCTCCATAGAGGAACCACTATCCACAAAAGAGTGAATGAATTGTGAAGAGGTACAGATGGAGAAATGCAACTCTGTTCACCACCCTCTCCTCCCTGAGCCCACCTGGTCCAGCCTCTCCTCTTTCTTGGCAACCCTGAGGTAGTGGCATTGGCCCTGGTGGTCCCTGGAGTGGGGAGGAGGTTCTAAATCCTAGCCAGGTCAGCCTGGAGACGGGCAACCTCCTCCCTCAGACCAGAGGTGCCTGCAAACAGGGCAGCACTCGGCCTCCAGAATCTCCCGGAACACTGCTGCCCCAGCCACTGCACTGCACCACTCCTATCATGTCTTATTGTGTGTCCTCGCCTGTTTCTCTGTATCCTTACTCTCTCCTCTCCTTACAACTCTCACCCTTCCTGTTCTGGGACAGCAACTTCCTATATTCTTCAGTAGCCTCCTTCTTCCTTGCTCAGTGTCAGACCACCACCAGCTAGGGGCGTAAGCTACTTTTTTCCTTTAGGGTTGACAAAACCAATGTTCTCTATGATCCTTCCTTCCTACTGCCAAACAGGAAGTTCCTGTTGACAGTCAAAACAGGCTATAAAAAGTAGAACTGGCTTAGGTGGTTGGGATGGAGGGCAATTAGTAAGAAAAAGGCTAGCAACAGGAAGTTGTAATTTGAGTCACCTGCTTTTATAGTGTCTAAGCCACACCCCAATTAAGCTCTCTCTCTCTAATGGTTTAGCAAAGTAAGTTGATACAGTACCCTTCCCAGCACAGAACACACACTGACTTTCTTTCTTTTAACCCTAAATAAGACCCTTTTACTTCTAATAAGTATCTGTCTGCTTAATCTCGACAGACACCGACTCCTGCTGAGATATAAGTGTTAAATTAATAAGAAAATGTAGCTTCTTTTAGTTAGCTGCTTTCTGCTCCACAAGCAAGGCTAGCAACAGGCTTCACCTTCACCTTGTCCCTCCTCCATTGAGGAGTACCTTGTGGATCAAGGGAAATAGAGAGAAGGCGAGAGGAGGCCTGGGGTCCACGGCCTCGAGAAGGCATCCTCCTGGGCGAGAGCCCTGCTGAGGGAGGCGGGCATGAAACAGCCTCAGCTTGGTGTTTTCCTGAAGGCAAACAGGTCCACCATCGGTTTGCCCCAGTGGGAGAACAGACTGTAAGCTACCTCTGGATGGAGAGATCACTCGTGGGATGTCTCGCTTAAGCAGCTGAGAGCATCCGCCAGATGGTTTGAGGCTCCTGCCACATGGAAAGCTAGGAGATCTGCCTCCAGACGGCTCCACGAGTGTCCAGATGTGGGCGCTCTCTGCAAAGCAGAAGGGAGTGCGTGCCGCCCAGTTTGTTGAGGTAGTACATGGTCGTAAACCACTTGACCCCGGAGCTGAGAGCAAAAGCTGACAGTGCCAGTCTGACTGCTCTGAGCTCCAACAGGTTGATATGATATCGGGACTCCTCGGGTTCCAGAACCCATGGGCCTGTTGTCCCCATGTAGGCTCCCAGCCAATAAGAGGTGCATTGGTCGTAAGGATGGCCGTCGGCTCGGGAGGAAAAACAGGATCCCTTTCTGCAATTGGTCTGGGGCGGTCCACCACTGGAAGTGTCCCACATCTTCTGGGTTACAGTGATCAACTGGTTGAAATAACCATGAAGTAGAGGTCCACTGGGCTGCCAGCTCCCACTGAAGAGGGCGCATGTGCAACCAGGCCAACGGACCACTGAGGTCACGCCACCATGTAACCCAGAAGGCACAAAAAGTCATGGGCAGGCGCAATTGCCCAACCAGAAATGACTGGGCAAAGGAGGAGAAAACCTCCACCCTGTCCGCTGGGATCCGGACTCTGGCTTTGATGAGAGTCAAGCTCTGCCTCGATGAAGCACATCACCTGGGAAGGCACGAGTTCTGACTTGGCCTCACTGAACAGGAGGCCGAGCTGGAGCAGGTCTGGAGGCCAGATCCTGGACCTTTCCACCTCTTAGGCGGGACTTGTCAAGAGCCAATCATTCAGTAGGGGTAAATTCTGGAGCCGACGCCTAAGATGGCTGCTACCACTGTGATGCATTTGGTGAAGACCAATGGGGCCGATGACAGGCGAACGGCATGGCTTGGAACCCGTGCAAGGGTCCCTTCGCTCTGAAGCCAAGGCACCGCTGATGAGACGGACGGATTGGGACGTGGAAAAACACGCCCTGTAGATCCAGTGAACAGAACCACATGTTTCGCCCAAGGACGGTATGATCTGGGACAGAGTGACCATCCGAAGGTGAGTGACCTAAGATACTGATTCAAGTCGTGCAGATCTAGAATGGGGCACCAGCCCCCGTCTGCTTGGGCACCAGGAGTACCTGGAGACAAAGCCTGGGTCTGCTGGAGCATCCGTCATTGGAGCTACTGCCTCCTTGAGGAGGAGCTCGCATATGTTCTCAGAGAGCCGACTGAGTCTGAGCAGATGCTCTTTCCTCCTGAGGGTGTGACCTCAGCTTGGAGGGTACTGCTCAATTCCAGAGGCAGTCCATGACCGACCACCTCGAGAACCCACCTGTCGATGGTGACAAGCGGACCAGGCGGAAATGAAGTCACGGAGCCAGACCCCCATGGGAGGACCCAGAGCTGGTGTGACGGGGTGGGGTGGCAGCCTCCACCCCGTCACTGAGCAGGCTTGGAGGAGGAGCATCCAGGACCGGAACCACAGCCTCCTTTACAAGCCTAGGAGGGCCTGGGCTTGGGCCGGGCACCAATCTTGAACCTGCTGATGCTGTTGATGCTGTCCTTGAAAGTAGAGTTGCTCGCCTTCGAGAAGTGCCGAAAAGGCTCCTTTTTCTTCTGCTGGTTCTTGCTCTAAGAACCCTTGTCAGAAGTAGCATCCAAGGTGGCACCGGACTGCTCAATACGCTGAAGATGACCAGCCACACCCAGGCCGATAGATCGGTGCCCAGGAAAGGCACATAAGCTAGTTTGTCGGAGTATCTGCCAGGAGGGAGGAGAATCTCAGCCAAGCCCTGACGAGAGAGACAACTGTGGCTGCCATTGAACAGGCACAGGAATCCCCAATATCCAGGGCTGTCTGAAGCTGCTGTTTGGCAACAGCCCTGCCCTGATCTCAGACCTGCTTGACCATGGTCTGCATGTCCATGGAGGTGTGGGAGGACTTCATCCAAAGACCCCAAGAGGGCATGGAAGAAGTGTGCCATGCTGACGGCCGAACACCTGACGAAGGCCCAAGGAAGAAGCCGCATAAGACTTTCCTGGCCGAATGGTCCGGGAGTTTGGACCCTTTCTCGGAGGACAGTCAGTGTCAGTAGAACTGTCAATGCGCCTGAACACAGAGGCAGTCACCAGGCTCTCAGCCGAAGGGTGCTCTGTGAACCCGTAAGGGACCTCATGAGCACAGCGTACTTGCAGGCCATGCAGTCAGACAGCGCTGGACAAGAGGCAGGCGCTGCCAGAGTTCTAGGGCTGGACCAACAATGGCCTCGGCCACAGGAAAGGCCTCAGTCGTGGTATCCCTCTCTTGTGGATGTTCGTGAGAGGGTACTCTGCCTTTATGTGCTCCAGGGCCATCCCTGTGGATTCAGAGATGAGGCGAAGAATGCCCTGAAAAGACGAAGGACCTTCCTCCGTCTCTAACCCCTGGCGATCTGTCAACCCCAGGATGAGAATGCAGGCGGTCACATCCGAATCCAGTATCCGGGTATAACGGTCGTCCGCCCCAGGTCACCCTCGAGCCACCGAGGGCAGTCCAGGGTGACGGTGACTGACACACGCCAGTGAAGCCCAGTGTCTGGTCTATCTTCTTTAGAAGGACCCTCCCACAGGCTGCTTGGGCGGTGGTTCCACCACTATCGGTGGAGAGACTGACTTAGGCTGAACCAGAGGTTTCACCAGCTCCATGGGGAACCGACTTACCGACTTGATCGGCTCAGAAGGAGTCTGCTTGACCTAGGAGGCGAGAGCCAAGTAATGGCCAGGGTGGAAGTCGGGGTTGGCTTGTGCCCAGTCAAATTTAGCTGCTGTCACATGAGGTCCTCGTAGCGCTGGAGTTTCCGCGCAGCCTCTCCTCATCCGAGGAGGGACGAGGACAACTGATGATATTGCCTCTTTTAGAGCGCTTATGGTTCTTCCTCAGCCTGTCGGTTGAGGGGTCCTAGACCTCGATTGAGATCGGATAGCTGACTTATGCGTTCAGGAGACACGGTGGGACGGTGATTTCCAGGGTCCAGGACCACTTCCTCGATGGGATTCCCAGCAGGCTGGGTCTCCTCATCAGGAAAGTAAGGATCGGACTCAGATCAAGTGAGTAGGCAACTGGAGTCGGTGACAGTGGGTCGATCAGATCGATGACAATTTCCACTTCAGTCGAGTGACCGGACAGCAAAGCCAAGAAGCCAGTGGCGAAGAGGCAATCTTGACCGAAGTCGAAACCACCGTTACTAGGACTGAGATCTCTCCCCAATCCAAGAGCGTTTCCGTTAGGACGAAGATGATGCGGGTCCTTTTCCTGCTTACAGGACAGAGAGGAGTGCGTGCCCGCAGGACTCTCTCCTTGGTCGGAAGAGACTGGCACAACTCTGGAAAGAACCCGAAAGGTGGAGCCCAGGTTGAGCAGAACGAAGAAGCTCAGAGTAGTTTCTGCAGCCCGAGCTGCTTCCTCTTTGAATGCTTGCATGCGTTCAATTACTCAGTGGATTCCACAGCCACGAAATTGCCACCAAGCCTCCTTAGATTTCATCGGAGGGTTCTGTTTCTCAGTCTCCACAACTTCAGGCGTACAAGATGGTCATCAAGGATGTTAGGATGAAAAGCAAGACAAAGATCGCATTTGAGGGTGTCATGGTCGACACAGCAGATGCGTGGTGTGAGGATCAGTACGCAACATCTTCTAGCCACAAGGACACCGGTGAAATCCGGGACAAGACTTATCTTCCATAATTGAAGGTAAATAGTCGCGATCGCTAATGCGAACTAGACAAATTTTCGGAATAACCAAGGTGTTGAAGCCAGGGGCTACAAAATGCGCGGCGCATGAGAGAGAGAGGCAACCTGTATCTTCCAGCGGAAAGGAAGATCTGACGCCATGGGCGGAGCTAACGGTTACACCACCCAGGTGGGTGGGTGGAACCAACGCTTGAAGACTTCATGCAAGATTTAAAGTGGAAGGGACATGCCAAGAAGTGTTGATGAACAACATATCCACAATCCTAGAACCTGTGTTTACTTACCATAGTAATGTTGTTTCTTCCAGGGGATCCCTCAGTATGCTTTACTGATGCAGACTACCAAGCAGTAACTTGGGAGGTTGGGTACAGAACCTACTTAGGAATGTCCTTGCTGCTGCCACTGATGCAGGACATCTCTAGAGTACTGGAGTTAGAAATCTCTAGGTCCTCAAGAGCCAAGCGTTGAGGTGAAGTGACCCAAGATCAGGTTACAGAATCCTGCCCTGGGACATGGCGTGGAGATTGTGCCTCTGAGAGAGATGAACAGACTCGTGCGACAGACAGGGCTGGCAGAAGAAGTACCATGGCTGTCTGGCTCAGTCTGGGACCAACAGAATCATGGTTGCTGACTGGCTCCTCAGTTTGAGGAGAACCCTCAGCAACAGGGGAAAGCATAGAGGAACCTCCCCATCCAAAGCCAGGGCACTCAGGGTACTGTACCCATTGCTGGGCCCTGCAGCAAAATTGGGGAGATGGTGATACTCCCAAGAAGTGAAAATACCCATTTCTGGTGTACTCCTCCTCCTGAAGACAGTCTCCAGTATCTGTTTGTGCAGGGGCCACTCGTGGTGGTTCTGGCTGATTCTGCTGAGAGTGTCTGCTATGCTGTTGTCCTTCCCTGCAAGGTGGACTTCACAGACTAATCTGATTGAGTAGGCCAGACTCCATATTTTCATAGCCTCTATGCACAGCTTGATTAATCTGGTTCCACCCTGCTTGCTGATGTAGTATTTGCAGTGGTGTTATCTGTCCTGACCGGTACAGATTTTCCTTGGATCTAGGGAGCAAAGATTGTAGAGCAAGAAAGACTGCAGAGTTCTAGCAGGCTGATGTGCAAGCTTGACTCCTTGAGAGTCCTGGTACCACTTACTGTAAGGTCGTCCCGTTATAACTTGTGGTTGTCCACTCTCCTAATCCTCAACTATACTCCTGTCCTCCTCTCTCCATCTCCTGTATAAATTAAGACTGGCCTCACATTATGCTTCTGATGTTCTCCGCTGGTTATTTGTTGATCTCTTGAACAATATTCTGTAATCTAACTTGAAAGGTGAATTTATGTGCACATTATAGATTACAGTATCTGAAATTCTGTATTGTAATCCTTTTGTTGTATTTGTACCCGTCCCAGGCACACTGGAAGCGAGCTTTTGCTCAGTGTGCCTTTCAGGTTACCAAATTTTAAATAAATATGCTCCCACCCCAAGAGGAGGCGTTTGTTGTGAGAATGACAGTGGGAGCCTGCTGCTGGAAGAGCAATCCTCTCCCTGAGATTGTCTTTCCTTCCACCACTCAAGAGCCTGAAGAACAACTTTTGTCACTGGAACCAGCTTGGAGAATGAGTCCCTTCTCTGGGACCAAAGGGATCACAAATGGAACAGTATGTCTCTCATCTGGACTCTGGCACCTAGGACTACCGTTGTGGTGGCAGCTTGAACAAACACACTCCATGGGTCAGCCTCTGCTCCCACAGTGCCAACCTCAGAGTGCAACAGTGTGAACAGGTAACAGACAGGGTAACCCTCCTGTCTGCTTTGGAGTATGAATCACCTTTTACCATCAAGTTCTGGGGTATTCAAACTGTAGACCTTATGCTAGCACACCCAATTAACAGGCTCGGATACATACCCTCTTCGAGGAATGCGGTACAATCCTTACGCCCAAGGGCACCTAACCAGATATCCAAAATGAACCCTAAAAACTCTATAAGAGGCCTTCGGTATATTCTTACCTTTACTGAGCTTAGTAACACCATCAAGCCCTTGAACAGTTGTCAGACTAATATCAGCTCAGCAATAACATACAAAAATGACTGAGGAGACCCAGGCAGTATCTTAAAGACAATGTTTAATAAAAATTGATAAAACATAAGGTAAAATACAGAACAAATATCAAAAGCATCACAATCACATAAGAAACAATGGGAAGAACAACAGAACAAAACTCCTACCACAATACATTTAGATCTTTGCTATCTAAGGTATTACCTCTGTAAGTGCATTTTAAGTTAGATCAGAGAACTATTACTCTTAAGAGTCCCAAAAGATATAAATACTTTTCAGATACAAGTATCCGTTAACTGCGTCTCCACACCCCTTTGCAGTCATCTAGCTCCTCCTTTTAGAATTAAATATTATAGACCTGATTTAGTACCAGCATGGTATGTTAAATAATGTGGCAAAAAGAAAACATTTCCTAAATATGACTCTTTAATTAAACATTTCCCTTTGATCTTGTTGTGGTTCCTGATCCCAAGGCAGATCTGAGAGAATTTTATGACTTTATGGTATCTCACAAGTCTTCCTATAGGAATCATAAAACTTTATGAGCCCTATATCCTGGCAAAATGATTCAAAGTTCTAAATGACACAAAAACAGGAAACCTTTAATCAGGTCTCTCTGGTCTTTTAATTACCTCCTGGTTTCAGCCCGACACTCTGATGTTAGGCCAATTCCTCCCACACTGAAATGGTCATACACAGACCACGTATTTATAATAAAAGATATCATACAATAATAATATGAGAGGTTTTTCCCGTGACATCCCTCCCTCTTTAGACTGAACTTTGGGGCTCTAGTCCTACATGGGATGAGTTCTACAAATTCAGTTTACACCTCAAAACAATGGGACAAACCATCTGCATTTGTTCGCTGTACCAGCCCTATGTCAGATAGTCAGATCATACCCTTGCAAGGCAAGACTCCATCTTAGTAGTCTACCATTTGTCTTTCCCATTTGTGCTAGCCAAACCAGGGATTGTGGTCAGTTTGTACATCAAAGCGCTGCCCATATAAGTATGGCTCCAACTACTTTAGGGCCTACACCATGGCAAGACACCCTTTCCACAGCAGAGTATGCCTGCTCCATGGGAAGTAACCTTTTACCTAGGTACACGATGGGTCATCCTTCCCTTGGTTGGATGTCTGACTCAGTACTGCTCCAATACCCACATCTGAGGTGTCAGTCTGCACTATAAAGGTTCTGCTACAGTCAGGACTTAACACAGGAGCACTGTACAGTGCCTCCTTCAGTCTAGCAAAGGCTTTTCACAGGCTGGTTCCCAGGTAATTTTCTTACGCATCCTTTTCTTTACCAGGTCAGATAGGGAGCAGCCAAGGCACTGTAATTGGGTACAAATTTCCTATAGTACCCTGCTGTCCCTAGAAACTCCTGACCTGCTTCTGCGTTTCTGGTCTGGGCCATGCCTTGGTCAGCTCTATTTTACTTGGCTAGGATGGAGCTGTCCCAGGCCCACAACATGCCAGAGGTATGCCACTTCAGCCATGGCCACCTGGCACTTCCCAGCTTTGACAGTGAGCCTGGCCCTCTGTATCCTGCCCAGTACTTCCCTAAGGTGGGACAAGTGTTCCTCCCAGCTGGCACTAAAGATGGCAATGTCATCCAGGTACACCACGCATACTCCTCAGCACCATTTAACACCTAGTTCACCAACCTTTGGAAAGTGGCCGGGCATTCTTCATTCAAAGGCATCATTTTAAATTCAAATAACCCTATCGAGTGATGAAGGTGGACCTCTCCCTAGCTCTGTCAGTTAACTCTACCTGCCAATACCCCTTTGTCAGGTCAATAGTCATATTAGATAGTCACCCCGGTCCCACATCCTACACCAATCCCTCTCCTTTTCTCACCCAAAATGACTCCAAAAGCATGTCTCAACTCCCTCAATTGTTGCACTTATGTTCAATATATTGAAATATTGCCTTTATTGTAACCTTAAATTTCATGTCTACTTTCTCTGCCCTGTACTACCTGACTGTATTGTACTGTTTCTGTCTCGGGTCGCCCCTGAAGAAGGGACCTTGGGAGCTCAGTGGGCCTACCCACTGGTCATCAAAATTCAATAAATAAATAAATAAGGTAGGTTGTCCCTCTAATTTGTCCAGGAGTTCATCTGTCCGGCATCGATTGGGCATCTGACTTCATGCAGTCCACAATAGTCAACACAAAGCAGGCAGAACCATCTGGCTTGGGAACAAGGACTATGGGTGAGACCCAGGGCTGTGGGATCTCTGGATTACCCATAAATCCAGCATTTTCTCCACCTCCATCCTAACGTCCTTTGGACAGCCTCTGACACCCGACATGCTGTCTGCCGTGTAGGCGCTGTGTCCCTGTCTCTACATCGTTCGTCATTAAGGGGTTATTTATTTATTTAGCTTTGTTAACCAGATAAGTACACTAGACAAGACAACTGCCTATTTTCAGGTACGACCGGACAGTACAGAATAACAGATTTAAGTACATAAAACAACATTGTACAAATCAGACATGTTACAGTTCATATGAGGACAGTATGATTACAGGTTCAAAACTGCATACAAAGCGTAGTAAGGCATGGATTATACAGTATGTACTCAGCGACATAAACACCTTAGTCAGAGCTTGGCACTAAACAGTGGGGCAAAGTCTGCTAAAACCTCCACTTACTTCCTGGATCTGGTCCGGAGCCAGCTGGGGTGACAGTTGAACTGCCTCCACAGAGGACTCCCACTTGCTTTTCAACAAGCCCAGAAGGGGTCTCCTTTGTCCGTCCCTCCCCAGGACTACATACTGCAAACACCATGTTGGCCCTATTAGCATATAAGCGTCATAATGTTGACATGGTACATTCTTTCTGTATGTCTGTCAGGTAACTATTATATAGTTCACGTCCATTTACCTTTCTGACTACTTTGTATGGTCCTGCCCACTCAGCCTGCAGCTTGTCCTTCGGACCAGGATAAGGACCATGACTTCCTGACCCACCTGTGTACGGCGGCGCTGGCTCTGTGGTCGTACCACACTTTGTTTCTGTTGGGCAGCTGCCAGGTTGCTCCGGGCTGTCCCCATAAACTCCTTCAGCCTTTCCCTAAACCCAAGGACATAATCCACTATGGGAGTTCCCTGGATGGTGTGTTTGCCTTCCCAGTCCTCCCACATCAAGTCTAGGGCCCATGTACCGGTGTCCATATAAGGGCTCGAAGGGAAAGCCCTGTCGACGTTTGGGGCACCTCCTGATTGCAAACAACAGGTGGGAAGGCATTTCTCCAGTCCCTCCCATGCTGTTCCACAAATGCATGGAGCAGTGAATTTAGGGTACCGTTAAATCTTTCCACAAGCCCACTGGCTTACGGGTGATAAGGTGTCGTGCGTCTCTGCACCACCCACCTTCTCCACAAACATTTCATCAGGTCTGATATGAAGGAACTCCCTCGATTGGTGATAACCTCCTGCGGAAACCCAACACGGGAGAAAATCCCAAGTAAGGCATCTGCCACTCTGTCTGTCCTCGGTGAGGACAGGGTGACTTCTCTCGGGGAGTGCGGGTGGCATAATCCACCACAGTCGGATGAACCTCTTCCGGGAGGAGCTGGGGTATTTAGTACAATATCCATTCCCACCCTCTGGAATGGCTCCTCAACTATAGGGCACAGGAATCAGGCTGGCTTAGGTTTCTTACCTGCCTTCCCTCTTTCTTGGCACTGGTGACAAGACCTGCAGCCTCCTTCACCTGCTGGGTGAAGTTGGGCCCAATAGAAATTCTGGGCCAATCACCGCGTAGTGTGTCACGACTCCCAGGTGACCACACATTGGAATATCGTGTGCAATCTTGAGCAACTGCTCACAGTACCCCTGGAACAACAATCTGCCTGCCTATCACCCTTCCTCTGTCTTCACAGCTTGAGTATACATCAGTCTATTTTCCCAATAAACCTTATGTTTTACCGTCACCTCCCTGTGCTCCATCAGAGCCTGCCCAAGCCCTCAGCTTTTCTAGACTACGGTCACTTTTCTGAGCAGCTGCAAACTCCTACACATTCCCAAGGCATGGGACAGATCCCTTCAGTCTCTAAACTATGGTCCCTAGCTCTAGCGTCAGGGCACTCAGGATCACTGCATCCCTAACCCTCTGAAAGGAGTCCCCTCTTTCTTCAGAGTAACCCTCCATAGCTGTTTGGTTAACTGCTACCAGGGACTGCTACCCTCTTTCATTAGTCTCCATACCAGGAGAGGTAGGCTGGGAACCAGCTTCCCAGTAGTTTTCATAGTGGCTTCTATGGGTTTCAGGAACTACATTTTCCCTTGCCGCTTAGCTCACGGGCAACTGCATACACCACCCGTTTGAGATTGTTGCCAAGGATGGCGTCAGCTGCTAAATTTGGCTACAGCCACCTGTTGCACAGTTCCCCTGTTTCACCCCCAGTCTAGGAGAACACTAGCAAGTGGCAATGTTTTCTCCTCCCCAGTGAACCCTTGTACTGTTACAGATTTACTGGGTATAAAGTGACCCGGCTCTACCAGATCCCCTTTTACTAACATCAGGGATGCCCTGTGTCTCAACCCTTGTGTCTGTACACCATTCATAGTGACTTGGGTGCATGAGGTTCCCTGGTTCGGTCGGAACTGAAACAAGCGACTGGACTATCCTTATTGCTCTAGCTATCTCATCGGTGGTCGGAGGATGAATTTCTGGGTCCGGAACCAGATGATTTATCTTTTCTCTTCCTTTTCACTGGAACCGACTCCTCAGAATCGGCTCTCCTTTTGCCCGAAGAGTATCGCCCTGGTCAGAAGGCACTCCTTCTGGTTCGGTCGGAACCGAACCGGGCTGGCCATCTGGGTCAGCGGACTTCTCGGCCTCCTTTCCCTCAGTCTACCTAATCTCTTTTACAGGGTAGATTTGGGAAAATTCTTACAAATTGGCAGTCTGAACCGAGGTGGTGAAACCCCAGACAATAAACACAGGTGGTGTGGGATCAGCCTGGCAGAGACTTCCCCTCACACTGCAGTGTTGAAACCCAATGGGCCCATTTTTTTTCTTGGGTTTCTCAGACATGGCCAATCCTATCCAAAACTTACCCTTTTTCGGCAATCCATGAGCAAGACTCCTATCGGTTCCTGGCCGTGTATGATCTTGGAAAAAATGAAATAAAATCGTTTTTTTAGAACCGATACGGACGGTTACCACACTCTAAATCAAGCACAAACTTTTTACCTCAAACTGATCGGTTCAGCGAACTGATCCACAATTCTAATTTCCACACAGAAACTAAACAGAAAACCTATCTAGTACTCACGGTACCACAGACAGAGACTTGAACCAATTGAGCAGTAATAGCAATTCGGTAGAAACCGACCGAAAAAACCGACACTTCAACCGACTTTTTGAACCGAGCAAATGAGAAATCTCGGAGCAACTGTTCAGTGAGGCAGAGAAAAGAATCTGACGGTTGCAGTTTAAACAACAGCAGACAGGGGCTTCAACCGAGCTCGTGGTGAACATTCCATGCTGGCCATGGAAAGTTTAACTCTGTTCTCAGGGTAGTTGAAGGCGGGACCTAACTGCACATGTCAGAATACAGCAAGACTTCGTGTTGTTTGAAACACCAGGAGCAAGCTCTCATGAGCAGAAAATTGGCAGTTTGGCACTGCGGATGCAAAGAGGTCCAGCTCTGACAACCCCATGTGTCAAAGAGCTGCCCGCCACTGACTGTAGCAACTCACACTCATGCGCCTTAGACTGAGACTTGCTTAGGCTGTCTGGCAAGGCATTTGGACGCTTGGAGCGTGAACTGCGAAAGGTAAATGTGACGCTCCCACACCCAGTACCAGACTTTCATCGCTCCTGCATAGGGGGTAGGCGCTCCCTTGCTTGTTGATGTAAAAGATGACAACCATGTTGTCCGGCCTGAATAATGAGACAGCCTGGGACAAGGTCCTCTTGAAAGGCAATCAGTGCACCGAGGACCGCCGCATTTCCAGGACAGTGATGTGGAGTTCACGTCCTCTGGGTCCAGATCCCTTATGTTTGGTGGGCATGGTCACCCCCATCCCAAATTGGATGCATCTGTCGTTAGGATCTGTTTGGTGGCTCCTCAAGGAAGAGGACCCCTTTCTCTAGATTGAGAGGGTCCAGCCACCAAAACAGGGTCCTCTTGACTGGCTCTGTGACTCTGACCATGTGGTCCAAGTCATCCAAGCATTGATCCCACTGCACCCTGAGCATCCACTGTGGATTCACATGTGGAGGCGGGCCAAAGGAGTGACAGGGGTGGCCGCCTATGTGCCCCAGAGTATGAGGAAGGTCCTGGCTGGGACCAGAGAAGTTACTAGGACCGAACAAGCTATCTCCCTCAGGCGTCGCCCCTCTCTGGAGGCAGAAAAGCCATGCCCTGGATCGAGTCCAGGACCCGCCCTATAAAAGGCGAGTCTTTGTCTGGACTCTGGGGAAGTCTTTGGAAGGTTCAGGGTGATCCCCACCTCTCGGAAAAGAGTACAGGTGTTCCCGAGAGCTTGAAGTAGGCGCACTCTGGATGGGGCCACAAGCAGCCAATCGTCAAAGAAAGGGAAGACGTAATGCCCCTGGCACCTTAGAGCCACAGCTACCACTGCCAAACATTTGGTGAAGACTCGAGGAGCGGAGGAGAGACCAAAAGGAAGAACCAGAACTGATAATGCTCCCTGGAAGTGAAACTTCCGTGAGGGGAAAAGACCACAATGTGCATGTACGCATCTTGCATGTCTATGGAGCAGAGCCAGTCTCCCTGGTGCAGCAGAGGAATAAGACCTTGAAGGGTCAATATCCTGAACCTTCGGTACTCTATATAGTTGTTCAGAGAGCTGAGGTCCAGGATGGGCCAAAGATCCTGAGTCTTCTTTGGAACTAGGAAAAATGGGAGTAAAATCCTTTCCCCACTGCTGCAGAGGAACTGGTTCTATTGCCTTTTGCAAGAGAGCCTGGATTTCTCCTTCTATGAGTGGTATGTGAGAAGGAGGATATCTTGAGGACCTTGGTGGAGTATCTGGAGGAATTTCGTGAACTCCAGCGGTGTCCCCTCCTTATAATATCTAGGACCCATTGGTCCGCTGTAATGGAGCCCCAACCCTTCAGATGAAGGGAGAAGCGACCCAGACAGCCTCCCTCAGTACCTCGTCCGGGGAGGAGTCACTGGGCGGAGCTGGGAGGGCAGAGAGGCTTGGGAGGACTTGGGGCCTTGAAAAGGAGCGCCCCAGGTTGCTGGTTGCCAGCTCTCCTTTGAAGCTGCCTTTCTAACCCAGTTGGTTTCCTCAAGTTTGAGCACTGAGGACTTATGAAAAGTCTGTCATCTTGCTCGTCTCTGGTCTCCTCTGTACATTTGCCTGACAGACCAGATAGACTTGCCCGACTCCTGGAGATGAGAGATCAGAGACTCAGTCTTCTGCCCAAAAAGGACGGAACCCTGAAATGGAGATCCAGGATTCGGACTGCAGATCCTGGTAAAACCAGGACTCTCAACTAGGCATGGTGCCGGAAGCAGACACTCGGCGCTGCTGCTCTGGCGCCATATCTGCAGTATCATACGAGGTATGGAGAACATGTGCCCATGTCCAACCCGACTTTCATATATCCAGAAGCTCCGCCTTTTGTGCGGAGTCTGGCAAGGCACTGGCTATTTCCTGTCCTCTCCCCACAGCGATTCTGGTACTGGACCATATGCGGAGGAAACTGAGCGACCTAATGGAGCAGGTGGAGGCAGAATAAACCTTCTTGCCCACCTGATCCAAATAGCGGATTCTGGATCAGGAGGCTGGGAGCTTAGGTGTTTAGGCTGCTTTGACTTATCGCCAGCAGCCGTAATCACCGAAGAGTCCGCCTGAGGGTGTTCCACCAGAAAGGGCTCGCCCTCGGGCTCTATACAGCCTGTCTAATTTTTTCAGAACTGCCAGGACTGAAACTGGATGCTTCCATGTAATCCTAGTAAGATCCTGGAAGGTATCCACCAAGGAGGCACCACTAGAGGCTTGGGCCCTTTTGCCTCAGGTACTTGGCCAGTCAGCGTTCCGGATCCAGATTCTCCGTCTCCCATTCATTGAGGCCTGGATGTGCCTCATGACATCCATGAAGGTCGGATCATCAGGAGGCAAGCGTGGTTGGTCCTTTTCTGCCAGGGAATCCCGACTACCAAGAGGGATGAGGTGAAGGGGACGACCTGACTGGGCCCTGAATGGCCTGAGCTGCGTCTTGACTCTCCCCGCTAAGCGCTGGTATCTACCGGATCGACATCGTCCGAGGACCGTGATGGCTACAGGACAGACGATGGAGTAACAACGGACGCCAGTCTGGGACAGACGCGGAGTGGGAGCAGGCCCACCTATAAGAGCCGGAACGGATCCTGGACCAGGACTGAGACCAGTGAAGGCTAGCCGATCAAGAGGGGTGCAGATGACGGGTCTGAGACCGGAACGCAACCTGAGGGCGGCGTGGCAGCAGCCGCAGGGTCTTCCGCGGGAAAGAGCAGGAAGGCCTCGGTTCCCTTTGTCCAGTCGGGTTAGGTCTGGCATCGGGTCTTGACTCCACCAGAATGAGAAAAGCTCCTGCAGTTCGTCTTTATTGAAGACCATGGCTGCTGAATCTGGAAGGGGGTGGTGAAGCCGGATCAGGAAGGTCACGGAGGGTGAACCCCGCAGAACCCTGCAAGGTGGAGGATTTGGTGGTACCCAAAGCTGCCCCGTCGCGCAGGTACTTCAGCCACAATCGCCTATTAGCGCCGGTAAGGGGCTGACAGACTTGACGGCGCTGTTGTGGGTAACCTTGTCGCAGCGACTTGCCCAAAGCGGATGAGGCAGAGACTCTCTTAGGCAACGTAGCTTGTGCCAAAGAGGTTGGGGGTAACCCTAAAGAGGAGCCACCTTGGGTTTAACTCCGCTCCCCGAGCAGCCTGCCTTGGCTGGGCGCCGGTTTCTAGCAGGAGGGCTTGGCACCCTGGAGCCTTCTGGCACTCATGGGCGGTCCCCTGAGCTCGAGGACTTCTGGAGGAAGAGTGAGATTGGGACCAGATATAGAGTGAGGGTGCGACCTGCTACGGTCCTATCACGGAGCATTTGCGGGACTTGTCACAATGCCTGCCCTTGTCCCCGAGGCATGCAGGACGCCCATTTTTTCTCCAGAAGGTGGGCCTTGAGGGTCTTCAGGTGCCCGATTCTGGTCCTGCTGGTGAAGCCTTTGACAGATAGTGCAGGTCACGCTTGTCGTGGTCTGGGCCCAGACAGAAGACGATTCAACGTGGCCGCCTTTTGGAGGAAACTTGGCGGCCACAGCGCACTTGTCCTCTTGGCCCGGAGACCGTCAAGGCGAATGGCCACGCCTGACTGGAGTTGAGAAACCAAAGGCGGATGAAACGGCCGACTGATGCCTGAAGGATGAAAATCTCTGTAGAGAACACCAATTAATTTTTAATATTTTTTTGCTGGGCTAGAGTAGCCAGAACTTCCCCAACATGAGCGGGTCGCGGAAAGAACTGGGGTGGAGCTGGGTCCGCCCTCTTTTGGACAGTCGACCGACATCGGGTGGAGCCGACGTCGGGGCAGTCCCTGCT
The DNA here is from genome assembly GCA_016271365.2 of Neoceratodus forsteri. Classification (NCBI taxonomy): domain Eukaryota; kingdom Metazoa; phylum Chordata; order Ceratodontiformes; family Ceratodontidae; genus Neoceratodus; species Neoceratodus forsteri. The sequence continues at coordinate 95,935,829 of CM057451.1, forward strand.
GGGTATTGCTAGCCAAGAGTTTTTCTGGTGGGTCTCAAGGCTCATGACATTAGTCCTAATGGTTGAGAGCTCCCCTCAAGTAAAATCTACAGCTACTCTATCTTGCACTTTAGAAAAAATAAAACAGAAACTTTGACTGTAAGCAAATGATATTGTTCCGCTTTTCTTTAAAATAAATCACTGCCTTATTTTGCAAGTGAGCGGTACAGTTTTAAGCCGACTCACTGAACTGCTAAAGCTTGTGTTACCAATACTTTATTCCACCGCTGACAACTAAATCTGTCACAAACGCATCTGCAGGTCAGGCCCTCTGCTCCTACAGTGCCAACCTCAGAGTGCAATAGTGTGAACAGGTAACAGACAGGGTAACCTCCTGTCTGCTTTGGGTCCAAATCACCTTTACCCTCAAGTTCTGGGGATTCAAACTGTGAACCTTATGCTAGTATACCCACTAACAGGCTTGGATATGCACCTCTTGGGAATGCAGTACAATCCTTCAGGGGCACCTAGCCAGGTATCCAAATGAACCCTAAACACTGTATAAGAGGCCTTAGGTATATTCTTACCTTGTCCGAGCTTAGTAACACCATCAAGCCCTTGAACAGTTGTCCGACTTAATATCAGTTCAGCAATAACAGGCAAAAATGACTGAGGAGACCCAGGCAGTATCTTAAAGAAAATGTTTACTAAAAATTGATAAAAACAGTAAGGCAAAATACAGAACAAATATCAAAGAGCATCACAATCATATAAAAGACAAAAGGGGAAAACTACAGAACTAAACTCCTAGCACAATACATTTAGATCTTTGCCATCTAAGGTATTACTCTGTAAGTGTGTTTTAAGTTGTATCAGAGAACTGTTTCTCTCTTAGAGTCCCAAAAGATATAAATACAGGTTACTCACCTGTAACAGGAGTTCTAGGAATGGTATATGTTGTTCATCCACACTTACTGGCAGGTTCCTTGCCGCTTAAATCTTGCCGAAGGTCTTCAAGCTGGCTCCTCCCACCCACCCGGTGATAAACTCCCGGCTCCGCCCCATGAGCGCCAGATCTAGCCCTCATTGAAGCCAGCCAGCGTCACAGGAGGTCAGGTCCGGTGGATGAACAACATATACCATTCCTAGAACTCCTGTTACAGGTGAGTAACCTGTATTTCTAGGGACATGGATATGTTATTCATCCACACTTATTGGCAGACTCCTAGCAGTTCTCCGGGAGGAGGGAGGCAAGGCGACACCCTACTTAGGTAGAAAGACTGAGAACCGAGGTCCCGACCAGCACCCCGGCATGACCCAAGGTCGATATGGAAGGGGAACGAAGGCCTGCTTCCGAGGAAGCCCCTGGATATCCTGGACCGGAGTATCCTGGAAGCAGCCACCGATGCAGCGAAGGACGGGTAAAAATGAGCACTTATCCCTCTGGGAGGCTCCATGCCCGCCCACCCATAGCGGAGACCTATGCGGGGGGCGTCAGTCCGCTTGGCTGCAGGTCTGCAGATGCGGCTTCAGCTGAGATGACAAACAGCTGGCTTAACCTCTCCCGAACCTCAGCCCTACGCCGGTAGGTGAGCGCAATGGGGTCCCATGGAACCCATATACTGCCTCCGAGGTGTGAATGGGGATGAACCTAGCAGAGGCAATACCTCTACAGGGAAGACTCCGCCACCGCCTTCGGAGGGACTTCGGTGGGGCGAGGGACAACCTTGTCCCTGTGGAAGACCAGATAGGGAGATTCAAGGAGCACCTGAACTCTCCCCTTCTGGATGGCAGGTGGCCCCAAGAAGGTGTTCTTCCACAACAGGTGAGGAACTTGCACCTGTGCAAAGGTGCAAATGGCTTGCCCATGAGCTAAGCCCATACCAGCCAAGATACCACAGAAATGGGGATACTCTCCCTAAGGAGGTGTGATCAAGGCCTAGAAAAGTGCCAGACCACCTTTTCTCGCGCCACCGACTGCCTTCCGCCCACGCCCGGAAGACAGGGTGACCCACAGAAGCACCCAGAGGGTCGCCGGTCAAGCCCTATTTCAAAGAACGGACGCAGATGGTCCGAAATGCTCACCCAGGGACAGGAGGGCCCAGGCCCTATCCCTCATCCAATGGAGAACTCTTCCAATGAGGGCGAGCATTTTGGCCGACTTCTGGCAGGGACGCCTCAAACGCCGAGGACTTTGCCGAGGACTCCTGAGGCCTGGCCCCTAGGCGACAGGGACCGGGCCTACCGTGTAGGGATTGAAGGTCCAGATGGAAAACCTTCTCCTGAAAAGGATCAGGACCGGCGGACTAGAAGCCGCCGAGCCTGTGGGCCGGACTGAGGAGAGCTGATACCAGAGCTGGCAATCCAGTCTGGGGCTACCAGCATCACCCGCCAAGTCCTCCTCACCTTGCCCGTGAGGTCAAGGGAAATGGGAGAGGCGCGAAGGGCCCAGGATCCGTGGCCCGACGGCATCCCCTACAGCAGACCTTGTTGAGGGGCGGGCATAAACAGTCTTGGCTCGTATTCTCCCTGGAGGGAGGAGGGAGAAGATTCTGTGCTACCTCCGCAGGAAGACCACTCATGAGGCGAGCCTATGTCCGGCTTAGGGCAGTAGTCGGAGAATTGAGGCTCCCGCCATCAGAAGGCTGGGAACCCACCTCCCACCGCGCTAAAACCCAATGCGGAGAACCTCTTCGCCGAGGCAAGGGTTTGACCAAACTTGGCAGGGCAGGTAGCACATGGTTGTGGTGCTGTCCGGAGTTGGACTAAACCACTAGACCCCACACAACGGTGCGAAGAGGTGTGTTGCCGGACCGCCTGAGCTCCAGCGGCAGAGAGGACATCAGACCTTTAAAGGATCACAGGCTAAGCACTCTGTATTCCCCAGATGGACACCCCCATCCATCTGAGAAATATCGGTCGGAGAAGACCGCCGACTCAGGGGGACGAACAGGATGTTCTCTGCAGGAGCCGGAACGGTCTGGAGGGAGCATTCCACTAACTCCTGAGCTGTAGTCACGAACTGGTCCAAGGAACGTAGCACTGTGACCACTGGCAGGCCCGCCCCACTAGGGGAACTCAGCCCGAGAGCCTGGGAGGTGCAGGAGGTCCCGAGGCAATTACCCAGCCAACCTGACTGGGTAAGGGAGGAAGAACCTCAGCCCTGTCCGCGCTGGGAGCCGAGCTCGGACTCAAGAGTCGAGCCTAGTCCCGGAGAAGCCTCACCCGCTAAGGCATGAGTTCCAACGTGGTTCCGCAGGAGACCAGTGGCCTGGAAAGTATTAACCAGGCCGCCATCCGGGTGGGTGCTACGCCGACCCTTCAAGACGCAGAAACTGAGGAGCAGAGAACAAAGGTCTGGCCAGGAACTGTGAAGAGACCTCTCGCTTAGGAAAGGGAGGGTCTCTCAAGAACGGATGGAACGAGAAGGAAGTACATCCTGGAGGCCCAGGAGGAAGCCACATGCCTCGATCTGAGGATGGAGATCAGCAGAGGGACCATCCGTCTGCCAAGGATGGGCGCAAGCCCCGTCCGCTTGAGGCCAGAATACCTGGACCCAACCCCGGGTCAGAAGGAGGGCCCACCACCTTCCTGACCACCCCCAATTAGGGGCCAGGGTCGGCTCAGCAGTCCGATAGGAAGCGCCTCAGGACCCAAGATCCCCGTGGGGTAACGGCTCAAAGGGGAAACCTGTTCAACCCACGACAGGGCTTCTTAGCACCACCCAAGAGGAAGAGGTGTGGAGCCGCCCCCAAGGGAAAACCGGGCAGGGGCGACGGGCTGGGGACAGCTCCCTTAGCCCGGCCACTGAGCAGGCTTGGTGGAGGAAGAGGCCGAGGGCTCTTGGACCCCTACTTCCTGCTTCCTTTGAGGAAGACACTGTCTGGCAACAGGCCGCCAGCGATGCCTGCTGGCCTCGAGCTGGGCCGGGTCGAGCCGCAGGGGTAGGGAGGCCAAGGGCTTCTGCAAGGCTGAGGGCTGCCCTTGTCCCTCCGGGCAAGGATTGACCGAGTCCGAGTGGCATCGACTCTCGGCCCCTGGATATGTCCCTCCACCCAGGGCCTAAGAGGTCAGTCCCAAGAAGGGATGTCCGCCAACTCATGCTGGGTTTCCAAGGAAAAGGAGGATAACCTCAGCCACGCCTGCGCAAGATGGCCACCGCGCTGCCACCGCTTTGGCACAGGAGTCGCCAGATCCAGAGCCGACTGAAGCTGCTGTTTCACCACTGCCTTACCTTGGTCCCAAACCCGCCAGACCGGTGGTCCGCAGGTCGGGTGGAAGATGAGGAAGGACCTGGCCCAGGGAGCCCAAAAGGGCGTGGAACAGTGTGCCATCAGTGCCGCCGAGCTGGCCTGACGGAGGCCTAGGGAGGACGTGGTGTAAACTTGGCCCGACGAGTCCATCCTTCTGGACTCTTTGTCAGGGGCCTATCCACGTCCCTAGTGTTTCCAAAACGTTGGAAAACATTGTCAGTGACTACCCCTTCAGCCGAGGGGTGCTCCGAGAAACCGGCAGAGAACCGACAGGACAGGGTACTTCCTGGCCACCCTGGCCAGGCGCAGGGCAGGAAGTAGGCCGCCACCAGAGCTCGCTGGGCGCCCACGATAGCCTCAGCCACCTGGAAGGCCTCAAGGGAGAGCCCTTTGGTTCAGAATCTCCGTATGAGGTAAGGGTGCCCATTTGGCAACGGGCTGGAGGTGCATTCTGGTGAATTCAAATGAGCGGAGCAGACAAAGAGGACGGTGGGCTGTCGTCTAACAGAATGTTCCAGGAAAGACCATGGGTCCTCCCTGCAAGGAAACATAACGGAGCAGACGCTGGGCTCAGAGTTCGCAAAAGCTGCCGCAGGCCTGAGTCACTCTTCATCCGCCGAGGGCGGGCGGGAGTGAGGGGACCGAGTAACCTGCGAAACAGGTCATGGTCCGGCCCGTTCTCGCCGATGGCGGAGGGGCAGCGAGGATCAGGAAGCAGCAACCAGCCCTGAAGAGGGCCTCGATTGCCTTGAGTGGCCGCGCTGCCGACCAGGCGGCGGCTGCTTACTAGCCGGAGAATGAATCAGGTCGATTGACTTCGGACAACAGCATCTGCCACATAAGTTCCTCGTAACGCCGACGCCAACAGCACGGGAAGCTACCTCATCCGAGGAGGGGACAAGGAAGAACGGCATAGCCACTTGACTCCGGTGCCTCGACCGAGAACGCAGAGGTCGGCGGAGCGGCTAGACCGAGAGGAGGACCGAGACCCGAATCCTTGGGGAAACCGAGGGCGGGTTGGGGAGGGAGCGGAGCGCGCCTGGGCCCTCCTTTGGCTCGAGAATTTGGCCGAGGACTGTCGACCCAAGGGTACCGCAGAACTCGCCCCCACCGGGAAACTGGGCGGGCGGGATTGCGTGCACTAGCAGAAGATTTGCCCAGATGACGGGCCGAGGCTCGGTCACGCCGACAGGGTCCTGACGGGACCCCGTGAGGCCAGAGGCCGGGCCGCATGCTCTGACTCAGCTGAGGCCGGCCCATGGGGGGGACTTTTCCGCCCCGCCAGGGTCACGGCGATTTCGCCTCGCCCCTTGAAATGGGCCGAGGAAGGTCCTCATGGTCCCTCTCCTTCAAGGAGAGGGACTGACGAGGCTCCTGAATGAAGCTGAATGAGTAGAACTCAAGGACAGCGGAAAACGCCGCCACCGAGGAAGAGGGAGGTGGAGCGCCCGCCCAGCGGAATCGAGCTGCTCAGAAACAGTCAAGCGACACCCAACGATCCGAGGGTTTTCCGAGCGGAAAACTACCGATGTCCGAGTCTCAACGGGCCGCATGGTCTCCATAGAGCTGGCCGAAAGAGCACAGCAAACTCGCAGCTTGAGGATCATGATCCAGGTCAATGCAGTAAACGCACGTGGAGGCGGGTCTCCTGGAGGAAAAACGGGCGCCTCCTGGGCCGGGAGGGGATTGAGCCATCGCCGAAGCGAGGAAAAAGATTTCAGAAAATCTTCTAAAAGATTTCAAGACCGAAATTTCCAGGAACAGTCCAACGCAGACGCTAAGGAGGGAACCTGAGCTCCAAGCGATAAGAAAGATCTGACGCCATGGGGCGGAGCTAAGAGTTTTACCACCCGGTGGGTGGGAGGAGTCAGCTAGAAGACCTTCCGTAAGATTTAAAGCGCAAGGAGCCTGCCAATAAGTGTGGATGAACAACATATCCATGTCCCTAGAACATACTTTTCAGATTCAAGTATCAGTTAACGTGTCTCCACACTTTGTGTGTCATCTAACTCCTTTAAAATTAGAAATTACAAACATGATTTCCTACTAGGAGGTATGTTAAATAATGTGACATCAGAATAAAAAAAATTTCCTAAACATGACTCTTTAAACACTTCCCTTTGATCTTGTTGTGGTTCCTGATCCCAAGGCAGATCTGAGAGAATTTTATGACTTTATGGTATCTCACAAGTCTTCCTACAGGAATCATAAAACTTTACAAGACCTATATCCTGGCAAAATGGCTCGACGGTTCTAATTAACACAAAACAGGAAACCTTTAATCAGGTCTCTCTGGTCTTTTAATTACCTCCTGGTTTCAGCCGGACACTTTGATGTTAGCCAATTTCTCCCACACTGAAATGGTCATACACAGACAATGTATTTATAATACAGATGATATACAATAATAACATGAGACGGTTTTTCCCGTGACAGCAGCCATGTGGCCTAAGAGCTGCAAGAAATGCCTTGCTCGTCTGGGTTACCCTGGGACAAATGAACTTGTCAGGACAGTATACTGTCTACCCTGTCCTGTGGCATACATGGCTTCCCTGCAGTGTGTCTAACTCTCCTCCTATAAACTCCAGAACCTTTACAGCCCTGAGATTTTTGGTGTTTATAAGAAAACTCAAGGATTCTAGGGTGTACTGTGTCAAGCTGAGTGTGTCCCTTGACTCTGCTGAAAGGGATCATCCGACCACTCAGCCAGTCGTCCAGGTAAGGAAACACTGTGACCCCTAATCTCCTGAGATGTGCCACTACCACTACCAGGCACTTTGTGAATGCCCTGGGGACTACGAGAGACTGAAGGGGAGAGCTGAGAACTGGTAATGACCGGAGGGTAACCTGAACCTCAGGTACTTTCTGTGACTGAGCCGGATTGGATGTGGAAATATACGCCTTCAGGTCCAGAGGCCAACCAGTTTCCTTGCTAAAGGGAAAGGATGACTATGGTCAAAGTGACCATCTTGAATTTGGGCGCTGTCAGGTGCCTGTTTAGAAGCCTGAGATTTAGAACAGATCTCCATTCTCCATTTTAATTCTGGGTGAGAAAGTATCTTGAGTGGAAACCCTTTTCTCACTGTGGTATGGGAACCTTTTCTGCTGCATTCACCTGCAGGAGCATTCTGACCTCCAGTTCTAGGATGGTTTTCTGCTGTGGTTGCAGGTTTGAACCTTCTGTGCCTCTGCAACCTGGGAAAAGATCTGAAGTTTAGTTAGAGACCTTGACTCACTACTCTCCAGGACCCACCTGTCTGTGGTGATAGTTTCCCATTCCAGGGAGAAGTTAGCCAACCTGCCTCCGACTGGGGGTGGAGGGTGACCTGAACAAACATGTGAAGGTGTTTTGCTTGGGCTAGGCCCTGGCAGTTGGGCTGGGTCAGACCATCTGGAGGGCCTCAGGCCACTGAAATAACCTCTGGGCTGCTGGTATTCAAGGGCTGCCTGGGCCTGAAAGGGTCTGGGACACAGACCCCTATCCCTACCTCCCTTTCCTGTGCTCTGTAGGAAGTGAAGGGTCTGTCTCTAGAGCGTTACTTCTAAAGGTGGTTTGTATTCCTCTACCTTCCTCATATGAGCCTCCATCTTGTCACCAAAGAGCAAACTGTTCTCGTAAGGGAAATCCTTGGCCTTGGCCTGGGTGTCCTGAGAAAGATTAGTGTTCTGAGCTATGCAAATCTCCTCATGGAGACGCGCAGAGCCATAAACCTAGAAGGTCTCACTGGCATCAACTGCCATGTAGAATGGATACTTGGTTGTATCCAAAGCTGTCCTAGCAGTCTCTGCCACATCAATGGTCACCTCACCTGTGATCTTGTCACTCATGGCCAGGATCGACAAACAGAGGGCCTTTTGGTACTGAGCTGTGGCAGGCCATACAGGCAGCCTGTCAGAGAAGGAGACGGCTGCCAGGTACCTTTTCCCTCATGCTATCGACTTCCTGGGATCCTTGTCACGGGATGCAAGGACAGAGGGACCCTAGCTTTGTCACAAGTCACAGTCCAGACCACCCCATCATGGTCTGGGTGGGTAAAGAGGTAGTCAGCACTGGACCTTTCCAGTTGGTACTTTTGTCTACTTTCCTGTCAACCCCATTATAGAGTTAGGGTTCTGCAGGATCTTGAGGAACTCATGAAGTGGCAGGAGTAACCTCTCTGTAAGCACCGCCCCATCATGTCAAGGAACTCTGCCTCATCCTCATCCTCCACTGCCTCTTCTGTAGAGAGGTCATGGGTATCCCACCATATGTTTGACAAATGCATAATAGGACAAATAGCCCTCTTACCACAGGAGGTGAACCAAAGTCTTGCTCATGGAGACCTCTGGTTCAGTAGGTTTTCCTTCTTCCTCTTCCTCATAAAAATATTCTGACACCTGGCTAGGAGGAACTGAAGCCTGCATCAGAACCTGAGGAGAAACCAGGGTACCCAAAAGGAACCAAAGGCCTGGAAAACTGAAGGACTTCCAAGGCTTTAGCTATGTCCTCCATGGAAGGCACAGCATGCTTATCAGCTGACAGCTCCTTTGCCTTTTCAGCAGGAGGTGCAGCGACTTGTTTTTCCTTTGTAGCAGCAGGGTCGGCAACCTGCTCTGTGGATCTTTTGACTTGAGGAGTCCTCATTATCAGAGGTTTGAGGCTCTGAGGACTCTTAGACCCCTTGATTTAGAGTGGGAGGAGGAGGCCTCCTTGAAGGTTTTGGTGACGAAGAGGCGGAGGAAGCCATGACCATCTCCTCCAACTTTACGGCCTTCTTTTAACTGTTTTAGAGCAAAATGTGGAAGACAAATCAGTTTGCAAAATGTGGCTAGGGCCCAGACACTTTAGACATAAATTATGTCCATAGACTTTAGCCAAAATCTGGAAACACTTAATACAATTTTTGAAACTAGCTAGTCCAGTTTTCCTTTAGGCTTCACCAACATGCCCAATGGTCTGGAAAAACATCGCCCAGAAGGAAAAGGATTTATGGTCTTTAAAACATAAAGTGAAAAAATATGAAATTAGCGGTACAGTTCTCAGAAAAGGAACCAGAGCATAATACACAAATAAGTACAAAATAGGCTAAAAGTGCAGTATAAAATGCTACAGAAAGGGGTTTCTTCGTTCGCTGGAACCCCTGAGGAACTTGAAATAACCGAAAATCATAAAATGTATATAAACTTAGCTAACTATACCTGAAAATAAGACCTGGGGCAATGAAATGAAAATAAATCAAACAGTTTTTACACGGAAAACAAAGTACAGCAAAGCGCTGAGGAGAACTCTCCGACGTGTCTTACTAGGATGGGCGGAGAAAATGAATCTCAACAGTTTAGAACACAGCGGCACCTAGCAGCAGTTTGAATTACTAGCACATGCCAATCATTCTATCATTTACATACATTCCGGTCTCCTCCCAGGCAGTTCAGCATAGGAGGCTAACTGCATCAGTTAAGCATATCTAGGGATTCCTGTGGTTTGAATGACTGGGCCCCAAAAAGGGACTGCGATCGACTAGTTATCCTCCCACACGGAATCTATAGAATGGACGACGATCCAAATTTGAGTCAGGACAGAACCGTGTTGATCACCAATATGGGGTGAGGACAACCATCTCTGTCGGAGTAACCATCACCAACAGGAAATTTGGACCCAAGCCTACAGTCTTAGGGTTAGGGCTCCTCTGCCAGCTGCAAGGCAGGCTCCTCCTGTATCAGTCACTACAGCACAGTCAGCAAAGCGAGAGAGGGGAGCCATGGGATGCACAACCAGGGCTGGCATTGGGAGAGGCAGCCAAGGCCAGGATGGGTCCATCAGCTGTGCCCATTGACCATGACCCTCAGCAAACGCTTTGAAGCCCAATGTCCAGACTGCCTTCCTCACCTGGTACAGGCTCGACAACTTAGGCTGGAGCCTCTGGATCCAGATACCCCAAGGGGAGATCCAGAGTACCAGCATGAACAGGAGGTCGTCCCAGGGTCAGAACAACTGGCAGCTGCTGAATTGACAGGGGCCCAACTGGGAGCTCACTTGGACCCAACCCACCCTGTTTGATGTGGGCTGCAGTCAGCACTGGGATTCAAGAAACTGGGGAGTCATCTCCCTTGATGGACTCATCCTCAACAAGGTCAAATGGCATCAATTCAACAGCTCAGATGGGATTGCCATGGCAGATCGACTGGCTCTACAGGAGGTTCAACCTCCCAATGGCAATCAACCAAGCCAGCCTGCCAGCCTATTACTGACCACACAAGCACACAGCATCCTGCAAGGTAGTGGTGGGGAGCCCTTGGCCCATTCTGCCGGTGTTACTGTGGGGTGAGAACCCACTGCCAAACACTCATAGGCTGAGACATGCTGTCAAACAGCAGCTGTGTCAACTATGACAGGCCCTTGACACAGCTCCAGGAGTCCACCTCCAACCTGGTTCTCCAACATGGGGTGTCTCATAAGAAATATTTTTATAGGTTAACTGATATCAGAAAACCTAGCCCCACAAAGTACTTACAGACTTACATAAATTATTGTTCCTTTTTAATATTTTAGCCAAAATTTGTTTAATCCGCTACAATTTGGAAAGTTAGTAGCTTGAATCACCATATCTGGGTTGACAGTGGAGGTTGCCAGTCTCCAGGCAAAGCTGGCTAGGATGCTGGGGACCTTTGCCCCCATACTGAGGCCACCAAGTACTCAGCCACTACATCAGCAGCTGCCCAGGAGAAGGAGGTGTAGATAGACCACAGTGGGCTCAGGAAGGTGAGAGAAGTGGGTCAGAGACACATCCCCAGATTGTCCAGTTTAGAAACCCCTATGCAGTTCTCAGGAACGGAGAGTCCCACAAGGACACCAGACATTGTGACCAGGGAGAATAAGTGGTCCCCAAAAGGAGACCCTGGAGCAGGGGGCACATGACCCCAGTTGAAGAGGAAGCTTCTTCTGGTGCAGGACTCAACTGAATGGAGTTGGGCAAAGGCAGTGGGGGAGAGGGAGGTCAAGTGCCTCCAGGAAGCACAGCTCGGAGGGAGGAGTGGATCTAGAGGACTGCCAGAGGGAGGGCTGGAGATCATTGTTCATCTGGGGCAAATTACCTAGCCAGGGACAAGGAAGGGATGAAGAAGGTGCAGGAGGAATTCAGGAGTTAGGAAGGGGCCTTGGGGATGTAGCTAGCTCTGTGATATTCTCAGAGGTGCCGCCGTCCACAGCAAGGAGGGTTAGGAATCTCTGCATCAGGAACTTCAAACACTTGATTGGAGGGCTGCTGCAGAGAGAGAGAGAGAGAAGGGTTTTGGCTTCACTGGGGATACACCTGGAGCAATGCGGGTCTGTACAAGGGCAATGGCCTGCACCTGTCCAGGGAGGGCACAGTAGTCCTCAATGAAAGGTTTAAATGCTTGATTGGTATGCTGGGTGGGTGGAGGATGGGAGCAAGGAGACTCGAATTGCCCATCCCCAAAGGTTAGAGCTGCCAAAAGGGAAGATCAAGTAGTTTGGCTACTGCCAGAATACCTGGAACTCGATAAAAAGGGTATGGCAGAGGAAAGGAGGCAATATATAAATGAAAGTGGGGTTAGACATAGGAAGCAAGAGGGCAAAAGCAGGAAGAGCAGGGGGCAGGCAGAGAAACATGGAAGATCATGTATACAAATGCCCGAGTCCGGGAAATAAAATCCCAGATTAGGTGGCCTTGATGGCGGAGGCTGACCTGGACATGATAGCATAACTGAGACATGGCACACTGGAAATCATGACTGGGAAGCAGCTATACCAGGTTACGCTTTATTCAGGATGGATAGAGAGGGTAAAATGGGAGGGAGTGGCTCTTTACATCAGGGAGAGTATAAAGGCACCCACAGTACAGGGAACGATGGGCAGCAGAGGCACTGTGGGTCACCCTTGAGACAGGCAATGGAACAGCAATTGCACAGGTGTGATAGCACCTCCTCAGCACAGGGACAGGAGGTGGATAGGGTGCTAGTGGAAGTCATCCACAGGATGGCAGCAAAAGAGGTGATACTGCTGCTGGGCGATTTTGATTTGCTAGATGTGGACTGACCATCCCAGTGACTGCCTCAGCCAGGAGCCAAGACATCCTGAATCCTTACAAAGGGCAGGCCTCAGGCACTTAGTGCTAGAACCCACCAGGGACAGTGCGATTCTGAACCTAGTACTGACAAATGGGTAAAGAATCAAGGAATTCCAGGTGGAAGGACATCTAGGGTCCAGCGACCACCACACAGTGTGACTGAATAAGAGTACAGTCTGCAGTAAAGCCACACAAGGGCAAAGGACCTGGATTTCAGGAGAGCCAACTTTGCTAGGATAGGGATATGTATCAAAAAGCTCCTAGCGAGGAAGTCAGGGGTGGTGTTGAGGAACAGTGGGCAAACCTAAAAGGAGCCTTAGTGGAGGTGACAAACCAGTGCACTGAACAGAGAAACAAGGGCAAGAGAAGAAAAATAAAACCACTGTGGTACTTTAAGGATGTGGCAGAGAAAGTAAGGGCCAAAAGTTGGCTTTCAAAAAATACAAGGGGACACAGAAGGAAGAGGACAGGAGGTGTATTTAAATAAGGCAGAGGAAGGGAAAGCAGATAGCAGGGCAAAGGCAAACTGAGGAGAGAATAGTCAGACAGTAAAGAAAGGATAAGACATTCTACAGTTACATTAGTGAAATAAGAAAGACCAGGGTGGGATTGGAAGGCTCAAAGGAGAAGGAAGGGAATGGATGGAAGGGGACCTAAAAGAGAGTCATTACTGAACAAATACTTTTTGATCAGTGTTCACAGAAGAAGGGGAGGGAGAGGGACCGAAGCTAGGCATCAGAAACCAAAGGGGAGGGGTGAACACCAGTCCATTTACAGAAGAGAGAGTCCTAGATGAACTCTCAAAACTGAGTGGACAAAGCAATGGGACCAGATGGCACACATCCTAGGATATTGAAGGAACTATGGGCAGTGCTGCAGCAGCACTGGCAGACCTGTTTTAGTGAGTCGCCATACATGGGCGGTTTGGGAGGATTGAGACGGGCACGCGTCCCCTCTTAACAAAGTGGGAGCAGAGAGGAGGCTGGTAACTATAGACCAGTCAGCCTCACCTCTGTAGTGGGGAAGATTATGGAGCTGCTAAAGGAAAAGATCGTGGAACACTTATAATCCAGCAGAGCACAGGATCTAAGGCAGCATGGATTCACTGCAGGAAGGTCATGTCAAACAAATCTGATAGATTTCTTTGACTGGGTGACAAAGGAGGTGGATCGGACGCTGCAGTGGACGCGCTCACCGATTTCAGCAAGGCCTTAGACACAGTTCCACATAAAAGACAGGAAAACAAGCTGGGTGTGGTCACAAGGTAGTTCTGAGTTAGAAATTGTTGAGGGAAAGAAGGCAGAGGGTGGTGGGTGAATGGGGTCAATTCGAGGAAAAGGTGGGTGACCAGTGGAGCACACAAGGTTCAGTCTCTGGGTATAGTCCTTTCAATGTCTTCATAGTGACATTGCTGAAGGACTGAAGGGAAGGATTTGCCTTTGCAGATGACACCAAGATCTGCAATAGGGTAGACACTCCAGAGGGGTGGAGAATGGAAGGACCTAGAAAACTGGAAAACGTGTGAAGTGTGGCAGCTACAATTCAACGCTAAGAAATGCAAAGTCATTTGGGGGCTGAAACCCAGGGAGGGTTACAGGATTTTATTTATTTATTATCTAGAAAGTACCTTGAGCCAAAGGCTCTTTTACAAAGGTTCCACATCATAGCAATCACATATGAACAAATTTAAAATACAGAGGTTACATATCCACAGTCATCAAATTTTCAGTTTACAGTAAAGCAATGTTACAACCAGCAAAAGTATCAAATGAGGAGTACAAAATACTGAGCAGAAAATGCTTGAACAGGTTCATTTGCTGTAACTACGATGTATCAGAGTTATGCACTTCTGCAGATACAGACAGTTGCTTTGGGGTCAGGATATCACACAGTAGTATAACCAGGACAAGAGCACTTGACCCAGTTAAGAAAATAAGGCAGTTAGCAATATAGGATGTTTCAGGGGAAACAATCACGCCAACAACTAAAATTAGGTAAGCTATGAAAACACTTATCTAGGTTGCCAGAACATGTCAGAGCATCAGTTCTGTTGTCTGAATTGCTAATAATAGACAGCAGAGAGGCCCATGTTACTAAGGTGAGAAGTGACAAGGCAGAGACCTGAAGCCTATTGGGGGACTTACCAGGTGGAGGGGAGTGAACAAAAGTAAAAATGAGAGAGAAGGAGAAGGAGAACAAGAGAAAACTGAGGGAGATGGGAGGGTTGGGGAAATGAGAAATGGGGAGAGAGAGGGGTGGGAGGGAGGGGCAAAAGAATGATTATGGGCAGGGGGATGGGAGACATGGGAAAAGCTAAGGGCAGAGAGAGGGGTGGGGAACAAAGGGAAGGAAACAGGGAGGAGGTACACAGGAGGGAGAGGAGAGGAGAGGAGATGAGGGAAATAGGAGTGTCACTGGGACACAGGACAGTGGGGTGGAGGGAGAAAGGGGAAATGACAGGAAAGGAGGAGGAGATGGAGGGTGAGTTCTTGGTGGTCACCAAGGAAGAAAGGTATTTAGAATAATCATTTCAGACAACCTAAAGATGGCCAAGGCAGCTTATAGGCGGTTGGAGGGCCAGTGGCATGCTGGGGTGCAGAGGAAGGGTAGGGAGGTGGTAATGCTACTGTACAAGCACTGGTGAGGCCTCATCTGGAGTACTGTGTACAGTTCTGGAGGCCATATCTCCGTAGGGACATATACAGGTGGAGGCAGTTCAGAGAAGAGCAAATAAATGGTGCAGGGCTTGCACCAGACTAACTACGAGGAGAGATTAAAGGACCTCAATATGTATACACTGGAAGAGAGGAGAAAACGGGAGATATGATAGAAACCTTCAAGTACCTTAAGGGCATTAACAAGGTACAGGTTGGTGACATCTTTCAGTTTAGAGATGTACGTGAATGGGGGCACGATATGAGATTAGAGAGGCAAGCTATGAGATTAGAGGGGCAAGCTAGGGGCAATGTGAGGAAGTTTTTCTTCACAGAAAGGGTGGTGGATGCATGGGATACCATAGAAGGTAGTGGGAGCAAATTGTGGGGAATTCAAGAATGCATGGGATAGGCACATGGGTACCCTAGAGGGGGGGAAAGAGAGGCTAAGCAGAGGACCAAGTAGGGTCAGCAGCTGTTGATGCAGGTAGGGAAACGGGCAACTCGATGGGCTTTGCCTTAGTGGTCTTTATCTGCCGCAAGTTCTATGTTTCTATATACAAACCTTTAAATACAATACTTTTATGTGTTTAAATTACAATTATAGAGAAAATGTGACAATATCTGCTTTTGATGTTTTGTGAGAAAGGGACCATGTTGGACTGACCTTGGACAAGAAATTTCACAAGGTGTTACACTGTAACACAGAATAGGTGGTACAGAAGAAAAATTACTCACCTTAGTAATTGTGTTTCTTCTAATGGAGTCTCGCTGAATTCTGACAATCTGCAGTTATCCCAGCCTTTAAACTGCCCCGGAGAGTAGAGGGTTAATTTTCTATGAAGTGCACAAAACGCTGAGCTCGAGCTCGGTTGAGGTTTCTGTCTGCAGCACGTTGGAACCCAAACTGGCCAGATTCTTAGAAGCAAACACTCACTAACTATGTGGAAATTGTAACATTTTTAACTAGCCAACTGAAACCAAAAGTTTTGGATTCCCAAAGGAAGACTCAAGTCAGGAAACCCAAAAACCAAAAACCTATCCAAAATAAAGATTATAATATAAGCACCTAGTAAAAGGAGGGTGTGCCAAGACACCCTGGGGTGCAACACTGCACCTGACCACCCTCTTCCCAAAAACAGGTTCTGAGAGGGGAAGAGGAGGTCAGAATACAGCAAGACTCCATTAAAAGAAACACACCACTTACAAGTAGTAATTTTTTCTTCAAACATGAAGTCTTGCTGTATTCTGACAATCTGCAGACTACCAAGCAGTACCTCCATGGAGGAGGGACAGAACCTACTTGGGAATAGGCTCTGAAGTCACTGTTGTGCCAACAGAGCATCACTCCTAGCCTGGATATCCAGAGAGTAATGCTTGGTAAAGGTAAGGACTGTTTTCCAGGTGGCTGCCTCACAAACTTCTAAGAGAGGGATATCCTGGCTGCAGCCAGGAAGCAGCTGTACCTCTTGGGAATAAGCCCTCAGGCATGAGGGTGGAATCTTCCCAGTTTCTCATAGCAGAATTGTAAACAAGAAACGATCTACCTGGCAATAGTTCTTTGGTGGCAGGTTTGTCCTTTCCCACTTCCTCATAAGTGAGGAACCACTGGAGGGAATCAAACCTTGACCCTTGGTACGCCTATGTAGTGGCTAAGGGCTCTTAATATCTAAACTGTGTAGCCTCCTCTCCTGAGGAAGACTGATCAGTGAAGAAAACAGGGAGAGACAAGGACTGATTCAAATGGAAGTCTGAAACCACTTTGGGCAAGAACCTCCTACTGGTTCTAAGGACCACTTTATCTCTATGAAAGGAGATAAAATAAGGTTCCACTGACAGGGCTTGCAATTCACTGATATGTCTAGCAGAGGTAATGGCTACTAAAAACAGTTTTCCAAGTCAAGTACTTAAGCTCTGCTGAGGACACAGGCTCAAAAGGGTTGCATAAATTGAGCAATGCAAACATTTAAGTCCCAGGCAGGGCAGGATCCCTGAAGGGAGGATTGTATGAAACAATCCTTTAAAAACTTAGAGAGTATAGGGTGAAATGACAGTGAGAAAGGCTTTCCCACTGACAGAAAAGCAGAAACAGCTGACAAGTGTATACTGAGAGTAGCTGGTCTCAGGCCTAGACCATTAAGATGGACCATATAATCCAGAACTGTAGGCAAATCAGCAGTGCCTGGGATATACGCTTGGAACACCAAATGCTGAATCTTTTCCATTTGGAGTCATAAGTCTTTCTGGTGGCAGGCTTTCGAGAGGTTAGCTGTTCAAGAGCCATGCCTTGAGATTGAGGGACCGAAGATTGGGCCAAATCCTCCCCGAGAGGAGGTTAACAGGTTGTAATTCCTGGGAACAGAAGGGAAGATAGACTGCTAGAGACAGCAACGGGGTACCAGGGCTGCCTGGCCCAATCTGGAGCAATCAGAATCACTTTGCAGGGTTGTGACCTCACTTTGACCAGAACCTTGAACAGTAGAGGAAAGGAGGGAAGGCATAGAGGAATTTCCTTCCCAGTTCCAACATCAGAGCATCCAGGGGACTGAGCCCAAGAATGGGGTCTGCAACAAAATAGGAGAAGTTGGTAATTGTCTGGGGCTGCAAAGAGATCTATCTCTGGAGTGCCCCACCTTGAGAAAAATCACTTTTAACACTCAGAGGGTCCAGGGACCATTCATGATGGCCCTGGGAGATCCTACTGATTTCAACTGCTAGCACATTGTCCTTCCTTGGAAGGTGGACTGCTATCAGAGAGATCTGCAGGGAATAAGCCAGGGACCACAATTTCATGGCTTCCGTGCACAAGGCTGTGGACCGAGTGCCTCCCTGCTTGTTGATGTACCACATGGTGGTGATGGTGTTTGTTTTGACCTGAACCACTTGTTCTGCACTGACTAAGAAAAGCTTGCAGGGCCAGAAAACTGCCCTGAGTTCCAGGAGATTGATATGAAGAAGGGATTCCTGAGGGACCACAGTCCCTGGGTTGTGAGCCCCAGATGGGCTTCCCACCCCAAAAGGGAAGCATCCGTGGTAAGGACCACCAAATAAGACTGAGTAACAAATGGACCCTTGCCTTAAATTGTCCTGATCCTGCCACCATTGAAGAGCTTGGATCAGTGTCCGAGTCACTGGAATCAGTTTGGTAAGAGGATCCTTCTTTGGGACCAAAAGGCCCTCAGATGGAACTGAATGTCCCTCATCTGGAATCTGCCCTTGGACCACTGCTGTAGAAGCTGCCATGTGGCCCAAGAGTTGAAGGAAATGCCTTGCTGGTTGGGACACCCAAGGCTGAAGGAAGAAGCTAGTTTTATAAGAACTCTTGCCCTTTCCAGGGGAAGAAAGGCTCTTGCTTGACAGTATCTAGCTCTGCCCCTATAAAGGCAAGAAGCTGCACCGGTTCGAGAATCGACTTGGGAGGTTTAGAAGAAATCCCAGGGAAGTGAGCACTTGCTGGGTCACTTGCAGGTCTGACTTGACTTGCTTGGAGACTGACCTACTAGGAGCCAGTCGCTCAAATATGGAAAAATGGAAATCTTTTGCCTTCTTAAAAGGCAACTACTACTGCCTTCTTAAAAGGCAACTACTACTGCCAGGCACTTTGTGAAACCCTGGTGCTGATGTTAGGCCAAAGGGCATTGCTTTGAACTGATAATGGCCTGAGGGCAACTTGAACCTGAGGTACTTTCTGTGAGAGCAACTGACAGGGATGTGAAAGTAGGCATCTTTGAGGTCCAGGGAGGCTAGCCAGTCCCCTGGCCTTAGAGAGGGAAGAACTATTCCCAGAGTCACCATCTTGAACCTTGGTTTTAAAAGATGTTTGTTCAGGTATCTTAGATCTAGGATGGGCTACCACTCCTGTCTTTTTGGGGTAAGGAAGTACCTGGAGTACAGACTTTGCCCCGGTGTAGGGTAGGAAACCTTAAGGCCAGAAGAGATGAAACCTCTGCCTCTAGGGCAAGGGTTTTGGACAGACCTGCAGGTGGAAAAGATCTGGTTCTCATCTTCGAAATTTTGAAGCCGAGAACCAGTCCCTAGCTTATTACTTCCAGGACCCACTTGTCTGAAGACACAGACATCCAGTTCTGGAAGAAGTAAGTCAGCCTGCCCCCTACAGGGATAGGGACAGTCAACCCGGCAGACCCATCAGGGTGTCTGCTTGGCAGGGCCTTAGGCTGAGAAGTGGATGTAGCCCTGCTCATTCCACTTCTGCCTCTCCTCTGAAGAACCCTCTGTGAAAAGGGAGAAGAGGCCTGTGCTTGGTAGAAAGGCCTATGTGAAGGCCTGCCCCTGTCCCTAGATTGCTGCCTTTGAGGAGTTGTCTGCCTCTCCTTGGCCTGAGCACTCCTATAAGTGGTCCTGTACTCATCCATTTTCTTCATGTAATTCTCTGTCTGCTCCCCAAACAGAGAATTACCCACCACAGGGAAATCCATGGCCTTAGCCTGGGTATCCTGTGAGAGGCTAGTACATCTGAGCCAAGCCATCCTCCTAAGAGCCACAGATGTAGCCATAACTCTTGATGACACATCATTGGAGTCCACAGCAGCATGAAACTGTACCTTTGATGCCTCAGTCCCATCAGCAGCCACCTCCTCCAGCTCCTTGGCTAGCTGGGGAGGCCTGTTTAGCCAGTGCCAGTACAGTGTCCCACCTGGACTTCTGGTACCTGGCTATATAGGCCATATAGTTAGCCTGCCTGAGTCCCAAGGAGGATGCCATGTACTGTTTCTAGCCATGGCATCCATCTTCCTGAGTCTTTGTCTGGGGGTGTGAAGCCAAGGGAATATTTGCCTTGTCACAGGCTGCAGCCTGCACTACCACAACATGACTGCATTGCTGGTATAAAACTCTGTATCCAAGCTTGATAATGTGTACCTCTTGTCCATCCTTCTGTCAACAGGAGGTACAGAATTAGAGACTTCAGGATTTTCTATGTCTACTTCCCAAAAGACTTATGAAGGGAACAGACCGCTCCTGGACTCTGGGATGTCCATCATTTCAACAAAATCAGGCTCCTCCTGATCCTCCACAGCCTCCTCCATGGGAAGTTGAGGGTTTCAGCCACTTTTCTGTAAAACAGATAGTGGGGAGGGGACTCAGAAAGCCTAGGAGGGAAACACCAGAAGGTTTGTCTGGGGAGATGTCCGTTCCACAGGCACAACCAGACTTCTCACCATCATCTTCAAAATCCTCCCCCAAACTCCAGTTCATAAAATTCTTCAGGGGTATAATCTTGAACTGGGGAACCAACCGAATCAAGTCCTGCCAAAAGGCACCGGATCGGTTGGAACCTGGCAAAGCGATTCAACAATCCGAATCGCCTGGCTATTTCCTCAGCGGTTGGAACATAAACCTCTGGATCCGAACCGGTCGATTTCTCCTTGCATTTTCTTTTGTAGGAACCGATCCTCAGGAACGGCTCTCCTTCTTCCGAAGAAGTATTGCCCTGGTCAGAGGGCACTCCTTCTGGTTCGGTCGAAACCGAACTGGCTGGCCATCCGGTCAGTGGACTTCTCCTGCTTCTTTTCCCTAAGTCTACCTAATCTTTTTCCAGGGTAGACTTAGGAAAGTTTTACAAATTTGGCAGTCTGTACCAAGGTGGTCAAACCCTAGACAATAAACACAGGTGGTGTGGGGATCAGCCTTAGCAAAGACCTCCCCACACTCACTGCAGTGTTGAAACCCAGTGGGCCGTTTTTTTCTGGTTTCTCAGACAAGGCCAACCTAACCAAACATACCCTTTTTCGGCAACTGCCAGGCAAGACTCTTATCAGTTTCTAACCATGTTCCAGGTATTGGAAAAAATGTTGTACTTTTTTTTTTTTTTTTTTTTAAACAGATAAGGACCGTAACCACACACTAAGAAAGAACACAAAATTCATATAAAGGATCGGTTCAGTCGAACCGATCGAAATGCAAGTTTACAATTTCCACAATAATCAGAGAAACTATCTAAGTACTCACGGTATCAAAACAGAGCCTGAACGGACAATGCAGAATTAAATTCAGATTGAAAACCGACAACTTTAACCAACTTTGAACCGAGCAGAAGCAGAGATCTCCGAACGACTGTTCAGTGAGGCAAAGTAAAGTAAAATCTGACAGTTGGGTTTCAAAGTGCTGCAGACAGAGACCTCAACCGAGCTCAACGCTCTATGCACTGCACAGAAAATTAACCCTCTACTCTCCAGGGCAGTTTAAAAGCTGGGGCTAACTGCAGATTGTCAGAATACAGCAAGACTTCATGTTGTTTGAAAAAGGAGGTTGAAATTTAGCAAGGCAGTACACTGCATCAGTATCTACAAATCATGAAATCTTTAGTTCAGGTGTAGTCAAGGTAAACATAGACTGATCAATAGTAATACTCGCCTATGTTTGAGACAGTCAAGAGGATGCAACACAGGGCCACCAAAATGATAAAGGATACGGGAGACAAAATGAAGACTGTACAGGCCTTACAGGTAGGTCTGGACAGATTTATGCTTACCAGAAGATTCACTGGGCCCTGGTATTTGATCCCCTTAAAAGGGGACATGAAGTCTAAGGGACAGAGATCACGCTTTGCGCCTTTCTGTACACAATCATAAGGAAAAGGAGGAAATTCAACCCAGTGGTGCAGAGGGTTGAGGCATCTAGCCTTACCCATGTCACGCCGGCGACCCTGGGTTTGGAAATGACCTCGGTCGCTGGAAGCTAGCTGGGGTGGGGTTGGGGTGGTGAAGTGGAGCAGGATTAAGCTGCCTACCGGGCGGCTGTCCTCTCCGGGAGGACACTGTCCTCCTATAGTCCCGTCACCACTGGATGGAGGTCCAGTGGTGGCGGGTGGTGTGGGGCAGTTAGTAGGGTGGGCGCCCACAGCGAAGTTGGGTGCACGTGCCTCCACACGTGCTTGTCTGCCAGGGCAAGCGGGTGGCAGAGCAAAACAAGGAAAACCAAATAATAATAATAATGAAAAAAAGAGAACTAAACACAGAACAACACAAGCTACAAGGAGCGGAGGGTTCAAACTGTCCACTGAGATGCCAGAGACAATCAGGCTGAAATTTGCAGAGTTATGACAAACACCGTTTTAATACTTATACTAGGAAAATTAATTCAAATGTATTTAGTATTATAAACGGTACATTCTGGATACGGTTAGAAGGGCAGCATCAGTAATCCTCTGAATGGATGATGCCAACAGCGGGCCAATTCCAATATCATCAGAACACTGGACTGGAACAAACATACAGTATATAGTAGTTAATGATTTTAAAGGGAAAAAAGGTTGTCTGGCATTGGGCGTGGGAGAACCGGGTTCCTGTCTGAGCCAACTCCTTTCAACAGAACAGGTGTTTGGTGTCTGTGTAGAGCAGCACACACAGACCCTGTTGCTACAGAGTGTTGAGCTCAGCCCACTGCACCAGGGCCCCTACAGCAGGCTCTGGAGTGGCACTGATGTTCTGAGTGGCCACATAATGCCCTCTCATCCTCCTCAACAAAGGTCTGGCTATAGCAATACGGCCCTGTTCTGGGAGAAATATTACAGGTAAGCAGCATGAAGTCAATCTGCCCCTCACTCCTGTGGTGGTGATGCCTGGTGGCAATGATGGCCCACTGTGTCGGCAAACCAGAAAGAGGATTGGGGACAACATTCGAAGGGCTGTCTGGTGGTGTTCCTCAGCAGTGCAGCAGGTGTCAGCACTAGCAGAGATCAGCAGCCCCCAGCACAGGAAAAAGAATGAATGGAGAAATAAAATAATTCCATTATTAATGTCTTTCGATGAGACATTAAACCGAGGTCCCATCTGCCTATTCTGGTGGTTGTTCAGAACAACATTAAAGATTCCATGGCACTTCTTGAAAAGATTAGGGAGTTTCCTGGTGTCCTGGCCAATTTCCCCCATTCACTAAAATACCACCCAGCTTAATCTGGTTCAAATTTCAGTTGGTTACCATCAGAGCCCAACCTTCCCCCAGTCGCCCCTGGAAAAAGGGCTTCCTAGTCTCAGTGGGCCTACCCGTCAACAAAATTCAATAAAGCACAAAAATATAAAACAACATTTGATAACCTCTGGTTCTCTCACACTGAAAACATTACACCTTTTAGTGTACATGCACTCCAAACCCATAGTGACAATGTTTTATACCACTGGGAATCCCTTTATTACACATCTGTAGAAGTGAATCACCTGCAAGGGGATAAGTTTGGATTTGACTGGGTTGACAAACAGGTTTCAAGTCTCTGCAGGTCTGGAGGGCCAGATGCCTGACCACGCCATGGCCTCCTTGGATGGCCTGACAATCACTCACTCATCCAGGCAGGGGTACACCCTGATGCTTCTGCACCACAGAAAAGCTGCCATCACTGCCATGCACTTGGTGAATACCCTGGTGTAGACGGAGGCCACAGGGCATGACCTGGAATGGATACAGAACCCTTTTACACGGAACTGAAGGCACTGCCAGCAAGATGAACAAACTGTAATGTGGAAGAACATGTCCTGAATTCCAAGCAGCAGACCCACATGCTCTACTCCAGGGATGGTATGATCTGGTTCTTGCGCATCCTCATGTACAGATTGAGCTCGTGCAGATCCAGCATGGGGCGCCAGTCCCCACCCTCACAGTCCATTTCAGGATCAGGAAGTACCTGGACATATGCCCCTGACTAGCCAGGGCATCTGAATATGGGCTATAGCCCCTTTCGCAAGGAGCTGAGTGACGATCTCCTTGAGGGGATACACGAGGACTCCCTTGGAGCATGGGATCGGTAAGGCAGGAGAGCCTTGAACTCTAGAGGCAGTCCTCTACTTACAACTTCAAGAACCCATTTGTCTGTACTAATGACAGACTTGTATAGCCAGAAGCAGCAAAGCTGACCACCCACAGGAAGCTGGGTCAGGGAATTGGACAGGCAGGGAGGTAGACACCCCCGACCCATCACGGGCAGCTTTTGGAGGAGGGCACCAGCCACTGGGGCCAGAACAGCACCACTTCCCTACCCCGCTTTTTGGCCCCTGGTAGGAACTTGGCCTTGGAGAGCCAAGCTTGGTGTTGACCTGCTGGGGCTGCTGCTGAAGCTGCTGAGGCAGGAAGAAATGAAACTGAAAGGCCTTCTTTTGGTTTCTGGGCCTTAGGGTCCTTTTAGACAAAGCCACAGAGTCCAGGGTGGCACTGGACTTCTCAATCCTAGTGAGATGACCTTCCACCCCTGGGCAAAGCCTAAACACAGGAGGAACTTGGCTATAGGTGACACTTGCTATTGGTTTGTGAAACAGATAATCACAGATTTACAAGGAATTGCCAGTTGTTTTCTTAAGGAAAAAAGGGAGGGGACAAGTATTTTTGTTTGCAATTTGTTTTGTTGTAAATCTTACTTTTCTTATGTATTTTCGATATAAGACATTACGGTTTTGTATTGATACTTTGTGTGATGTATTGTACTACATATTTATTGAATGAAACATTTCCTTCTCTTACACAAAGAGCCATGTGACTTTTAATGTTCACCTGGACAGTGACTAGAGATGGAAAGAAGGGATCTTGGTTTAACCTCTCGCCTGAATGATGGCACCGGCAGTGCAGCATCCCACTCAAACTACACTACAGTGTCAGTTATAGATATTACCACGCATTAACTGGTTCTGGGGCTAGAATCCATGACCTTCCTGATCTTATAGCCACTGACACATATGGCAGCATTATACTGTCTTACATTATGCCACGATTTCCAGAATCTGCAGGTCATTCTTATGTTCCTTATTTCAGAAACTGTATCCATGCTTCCAAATGATAAGCCATATTTTACTCCCCATACAGACTTTTTGTCCACCCTGCCATCGCCTAGGATACATCTTGTTCAGATTTATTTAAAATTGGTGACCAGGAAAGGAACACTGAGCCGAGGCTCATTTCCAGGTGCAATCCGGTACAAAGAAAACACAGCAGAAGTACAAGAGATACACATTAGTAGTACAAAGTGTCATAGTTATTTACAAAAATGCACAGTACAAGGAAATTATGGCTATTACAAGAAATATAATAATGCCATTAAAGGCACAATGTAAACAAAGGTAGAACTTGGGTTACTAAGGCACTGAGGTTTGGCGTCATTTAGACAACAGGAATCCCTCACCCAGTTTTCACCCTTGTTGTCTTCCTCCTCCTGTGGGGTGAGCCATGCTGATCAGCTTCAGATGTACAGAGTTCCCTGAAGGAGGAGCACGCTCCCATGCCCATCTGCTGGGTGTCGCTGCACGACAGAACCCACCGCCAGCTCTTCCCAGCTGAGGCACAAAGACCTCGCACCTGTCTGCAGCCTGGCCTGCCTCCTGGGGTAACGCCTAGAGTCCACTCCATAAGGATACCTGGAAAAGATGCTAAAACTTATGTTTTGTATTGTTGCCTTTTATGGACAAAATCTGTATAGTGCTCTTCATGGAAACAGGAATTTGGAGTTTTACCAAGTTGCTGCATGGGTTCAGCACAATTATCGGTTCCATAAAGAGAACTGTTCTAAATATTGTCCATAAACGCTTATTCAGGTAACGGCCAATACGGCTCATTTTGTGGCAATGGCAGTATGAATAGCAGTTCTAGGAACAGGAACATCTCAAACAGTTGCTAACTGGCACATTTGTCCCCTAGCACCTGGTCAGTAAAAAGACCTCTGTTCTCCTCTGCAATAGTGCATGTATACATATCACTGCCTAGATCTTACTGCTGCTGAAATTCTCAGCCAAGTTTTGCTTTACCTCACTTTGAATACTGCAGTTTTTTTTCTTTTAGTCTTCCAAACCCCACTTCAAAAAAGTACTGCTGGCAGTCTCCCAACATACAGAAAACATGAGCCCATCCAACTGATTCTCAAAACCCAACACTGGCTCCCTCCTGCTGAATTCAATATAAGATTGCTCTGTTTTAAAAACCCTCTTGGGTCTTGGTTCATTCTACCTCTCTAATTTGCTCTCTCCTCCTATCATGCTCACGCTTATAAAATGAAACTGCTCTGAATTGTTAAAAGCCAGTAGGCAATAAAATACAAGCAAGAGAAACAAAGCTCATAACAGGCCCTGGTGGAGAAAATGAGCTGCTAACTGGGGCACTGATGCAACTCTCATGCAACTCCAATATTTCTTCAAACACATGCCAGGGCAAGATAAAGGTGATGGGAAACCATCTTTTAGAACATCCTTGTGTGTCTTCTATTCAGTAATGACTACAGGTTTGACAAGTTCTGGCTATAGAATCAGTCAAATTATTTTACTTTTTACTGTCAGAGTACATGAAAGAGTCACTTTCTTAACTGGTTAGAATTTCTGTTTTGGGATATTCTATGTACTGTTCTAGCTGCCAATACCAACTAACACTTTGCTATGTATTTCTGCATTTCATAACAGATAGTTGGATAAAAGATTCAGATCACAATTATACAAAATGCTGCACGGTTTTAAAATTTCCAGATTAAAAAGAAGAAGAAGCACAGTGCTCATAGGCTCAGGCAGGGTACTAACATCCAGGCCTGGCTAGCCCAAACAACTTCACTTTGTGTACCTGATCTGGATTTTGTATATTTGAACACACAATAAATATTCAAGGAAGCCATCTGGTGTATCTTGCCTGCTTGATATACACAGAGACCTCTGGAGTGCATTTGAAAATTTCCGGACTACACTCTGTATGTCAGTTCCCACTGATATCCCACTGGCAGCTAACATCATGGAACAGTGTAATCTGACATCACACAGTTTCTAGGAAACCTAGAAACAGAGAGTCCTGCCATCAAACCAAATGTAAAGTACACTCAGGACCGGCCTTAAGCACAGGCGAACTAGGCAGCCACCTAGAGCGCCATTCAATAGGAGGTGCCATTTTATTAATCCCCGTGACCTGGACTGAAAAATAAAGTTGGCCAAATCTGGTGTGTGTGTGTTGGGAGGGGTGTCTGCCAGATTCATCAGAGTGCCTGCCTGGCTCACCCATAAACAGCCACTGGATCTCTGCTGCTCTCTGTTTAATGCTGTGTACGCAGTGGAATAACAGGCAGCAGTAACATAAGCTTAGTTCCTTTGTTATGCACCCGCCCCACAACACCCACTGCCCTCTGCACCCAACTGTTTTCCTTTGGTGCTAAAATGAATAGTGCATGTATAGCGGTGGGGAGTAGCTGCAACAGCAGTTTTGGTGGCAGCAATTTGGGATTGAGCAGAGTGGCTACGTTTAGCATGCGTTAAGTAAGCAGAGAAGACTAGGGAGTCAGAAGACTGAGTCACAGAGTTTATCTGGACTAGAATCAAGGAGGTCAGTGTGCAGGCAGTGGAAGCTACTAGGAGGAGGCGCAAGGCAGTGTGTGCTGTTGATGGATGCTGGAGCTGAGATAGACGGCCATCACGGGAGCCAGCAGCATCCAGGTCCAGCGGAGTCTGGACTTGCCAAGAGGGCTCAGAAAGTCAGAGAGGACTGCAGGGGAGAAGAGGAGGACAACAACTAGGTCCAACTGAGCCAGTCGGAGCAGGTTTCACTCTCATCACCAGGCTGTGCAGGTTATTGCAGCAGCAGCACTGCCAGTGAGAGGCCTCAGGCCTGAGAGTCAGGTCAGTGGAGAAACACGGTCACGCAAGGTTGGAAAGGTCAAGACCCCTCAAGAAGGACGGAGAGTGCAAAACAAACAAACAAAAAAAAAAAAAAAAGTAAAAGTGCACCAGCAGCAGTACCAGGGCTGGGCCAGGCCATTTGAATTGGCGGGCCAGTGAAGTGATTGCAGACTAGTCTGCAGAGCCAGCCAGAGAGAGTGAGCCACAGCCAGCCAGCTAGGGAGAGGGAGAGGGAGCTGTTGCACAGCAGGTACACATTTTGAAATGGTTCATAACAGAAAATTAGAGCACAAGGAGACTGCTGTGATCATATAATCTGCTCCTCACTTAGTGGATAGAACAGATCATGCAATTTTTAAACAGGGTTATGGTATGGGGTTCTATTTTCAGGAGGAATGTGTGGGCAAATTGGTTAGGTAGCAGCATAAATTAAGGATAATCAGCGCTTATTTTGAAAGGGTGCATGGATGAAATGTCACGTGGAGTGTTGGGCACCATTAGTGAGAGGTTGTAGTGTAAAATTCAAAGGGATGAGTGCACACATTTTGGGAAGAGTGTGGGTGGATGTGTGATTTCTGGGCTAGGTTGGGGGGTTCAGTTTTTGGGAGGGATGCAGGATGCAAAAGTCAGTGGACTATAAGGCACAAATTTCAGAGGGTTTATGGGGAACAACTTTTAGAAGGGCTGCAGTGCAGCCATTTTGGGAGGAATGAGTGTTACTAAATTTGGGAGGGTGAGGTTCAAATGTGGAAGAAATACAAGGCACAAATTCAGAGATAAGCACAGGTATAGATTTTAGAATGGATGCAATTAGCATTTCTGGAGAGGCATGGGGCACATAGTTCACGAGGGTAAAGGTGTACATTTTGTGACTAATGGTGGAAAGTCTGTATGAACTAGAAATCGCAGAGTGTTGCTGGCACCACATGACACCAGCAGCAGCTCTACACTGAATCCACATTTCTCCAGCACAGAGGGTGCATCTGTCACTCCTTATCACTGACAGTGAGCATCCCACTCTGCTGCCGAAGGCAGAAGAAGAAAATACTGGCATCCCACATGATGTCCCCAGGCAGCCACCGTAGATTCCACTTTATCTTCTGCCTTCAAGCTGGAAGCACGGAGGTTGAGTAGGTCCTGAATGTTGGGCTGTTTTAGCAACCTTATTTTTCTGTCAGTTTTCTTCAGTTTTCTCTCTGAGGCCTCATGTTGTTGTACCACAGAGCAAAGTGACTGCTCAGTGGCTGGGTTTGGAGCAGCTGCATCATCAGGACTGGAGACTGCATCAATCCCTTAAACTCAAAAAACAAGGTATTAGTGCAAACATGGCTGCTGGGAGCCAGTCGAGCAAAGTGCATGACCAAAGAAGTCTCAACTGCCTCCAGCATTTAGTTCCATCTGTGGTTGTCTCATTCTGCCAAAACTGTTCCCCGGAATTAGCAGAGCTGTTTCAGAGTGTGAAGGTGGTCAGCAGAGGCCAACACCTGTGATGACAGGTTCAACTCACGGCAGCTGGCAGCACTTCAAAGGAGCCACCAAAAACAATTATAGGTCAAGGGAGCGCCCCGACCAATCAAAGCACTCCTTTCTCCGCGCAGGAGACACTCTAATTCCATGAAGAGCTGCCTCACACGTAAGTGCCCTGGAAATGGGCATGTTCAGGAACGTTTAAAAAATTTATATTATTGATCATGCTCGATCACGCTTGATCAGTAATATACTAATATGTCCCTGCTGCTACTCTTTGCTGTATCAGAGTGGTATCACTTGCCTTCAGCTCGAGCCAGAACAGCTCAGCTTCGTGTTCCGCCAAGCTGCATGCACGTGAAACTATCCTTCTTCATCAAAGAGTGGCTCTGGGAGACATATTAACATGCACACAAAAGTGAGTACCATAACTGTGCTGCTGTGTCCTGGGTCTGAGAACAGATGTAAGGGCTCTCTATTAGATGGGACAGGAAGACTTGAAAGTATCCTCTATTTCCAAATAGGGTTAGAACCTCTTTTGTCGCTTTAAACCCTGAGACAGCCAACCCTCTCAAAAGGGTCTTCTGCTGTGACCCCCCAAAGACTTCAAGAAGGAAGTGATGAGGGCATGCTCTCCCAGGCTAGCTCTGAAGATGGCAAAACCTAGGAATTAGGCTGGCATATTAGCCAAGAAATCAATCAACTGTTCAGGGAGTGAATGAGGACAAATCTATGTCAAAAGAGCCCCTTGCACACCAGGAACAGCTCCCCCAAAGAGCTTGACTCCAGCTCCCTAGATCAATGCCCCAAAAAGGTCTAGGCACAGTTTTCCAGAGGTGGCCTCAAGTCTCGGTTACACCAAGGCTTCCAATCTGCTCTCCCAACACCACTCTTCTAAGAAGTACAGGGACTCGGGTAGTGGAGGAACAACTCTCCCAGGGATTACTCACCAGATAGGTCAAAAGAAGAGGTCCTGTTTTCTGATTGTTCCATGAAGTTAAGACCACGAGAACTCAGGTGGCAGTTCTATGTGGATGACATGACATTCCTGATCTCCGTCTTCCCTCTGCATTCCTTTATGAAGGCAGCCATTGAGAAGAGTGGATAAAGAAGCCCATTAGGAGGCTCTTCTAAATTAGTCTACATTAAAGGAAAATGCCAGTCAAGCTCCAAAAGTGAATGCACTTTTTCATCACTTGCCAAGGTTACCATTCTCCCTTTTGGGGGCTACCTCAAGGACTACACAAATAAGAAATTGGAGGGCACCCTAAAAGGGCATACAGTCAGCTGGCCCAGTGGCACTGAGGGTTGAGGCTCCTGGATGCCACACCTTGCGCTACACTGGCAACCCACATTCGAGAACGAGCCTGGGTCATCGGGGTCAGCCAGGAGGGAGGGATGGAGTGAGACTGAGCAGCCAAATGCTGCTCTCCACTCCCGGGAGGGACCTTGTTGCCCCCATGGTACAGCTGCCCCAGGTGGGGCCTGAGAATAGTGCAGGCAGGTGGGCGGCACGAATAGGGAGGGCGCTACAGAACTGTAGCGTGTGCCTCACACACAGCCATGGCATGAGTGGGCAAAACAGGTGGAAAATGGTGCCAACCAGCAGGATGATGCCGGTCCCGCAGGCAGCTACACCAGGTTAGCTGGGCACCTCCATGCCATCGAGGTTGATGGGGGCGGGCGGACCAGTAGAAGGGCCGGTCGGCACAGGAGGCGATTAAAGTAAATTTTAAAACATTAAAAAAAAAAAAAAAGACATACAGTCTTCCATGGCATCACTGATCCCAGTGGTAGCCTGAGAGTGAGTTCCTCCACTAACCATAAAACAAGATATTAAATCCAACCAATTTATTAGCCAAAATGTCCAACTAAACATTCTCAGAGATTGCCAGTGTCATGGGGTGCTCGAATGACAAGCAGCATACAAAGGGAGCACATGAAGGTGAAGAAGGAGTGAGGAGTCAAGTGGTGACAACAAACCATCTTAATCCCAAGATGAGGGCCTGGGCCTTAGAGCCGTTTCTAGTCCTCCAACAATGCAATCCCTGCTGAACTCACGGGCCTTCCAACAGAGGGCACCAATTTACATAGGAAGTGTAACATAGTGAAGGCAAATTGGAAACCCAAGCGACAGAAGCAGAAACCCATGTAACTGAGGTAGACAACAGAGTCAACAAGCTAGATTTGGTCAACTTACATATTCTCCACAACCAGCTCCAAGAGAATGTTGAAGATCTAGAGAGCAGGAGCAGGTGGAATAACCTGCACCTGTTTAGCATACCTGAAGGAACTGAGAGAATGTATATATCAGAATTCCTTAAAGACTTCTTGAAAACGAGCCTTAATCTGAAACCGGATGCTAATTAGACATAACCAAGGAAGCACAGCCCCCAACTGGGTCAATTTTTAAAATACTCTGTTCAACAAGACATTCCTATAAGGACACAGCAACAAAGAAAGGTACTGTATGCGTATCCACTTTAACAATTACCCTCCAGCGATCTTCTCCAAGAGAAAAGCCTATTCTCAGATATATATTTTTTTTTTTTATCCCTCCGGAGCACTGGCAGGTGGCTACGGCCCTCCTGACAGCCAGACTGTTCTCTCCAGTCCCACCGCCTCCCGCACTCAACAATCCCTGGTAAATCGCCCACGTAATGCCCCCCACGACAGGGACAGGAAGGAGGTTGCTGGCGTCATGCCTCCCAACCTGTACTGCCCTCCAGCCACCACCAGAGGGCAGTCAAAGAGTAGGACGACAAGTCCCCTCAAGAGAGGAGAGAGTCCTCCGGACACTCTATCCTTTCTCCCCTGTAACCCTCGCACAGATGCCCAGCCCTGAGGCAGCTAGAAAATTTTAGATCTCAGTGAGTATGCAAAACTTTGAGGGATGGGAACCAGAGGACAGAGAACAGGAAGTGGGGGAGACACTTGGTGGCTGTGGACTTGATGGCCCCTGGGATGTGGGCTGGGTTCACTACCTTGGACAGTACTGCAATGTCTGTTTCACCAAACTGGGGTGAAGAGCACAGGAGTCTGTTCCCCTCGAAAGCACAGCTCACCCTGTGACTGGGGTCTTGTGCCTGCTCTTCCTTTTCCCTGTCCAGGCAGCTGATCCACGAATGCTGTAGTGCACAGGAGAATTCTGGTTCACTCCTCCTCCAGACAGTCCCAAAGAAACTCTTGGATACAGGGACATCAGGTGGCGTCCAACATTAGGATAAACTGTGCTGTACAAAGTTGCCCTCTGCTCCCATCCCTTCCCTCCCCTCCTGATTCAACTGGACCTCAGTGTTGGGTCAGTATGGCTGGCGACACTGACTGTGCGGCATACTGTAAAATTGTCCGCTTTTATGCAGCAGACAAAAATGCCAAAACTTACCACCTCATGGGACCTAATATAGACTACTATATTTCAATGGGCAGGGGCAGAAATGAAAATGCAGTAGAATGGGACTGGGAACTGGAAACCAATTTACATAACTGTAGCTGACCATATATTAGTGCTCTCATAACAGCTGGTGACAAGAAGGGAGAATTAGTGGAGATATAGTTTGGCTCCACATGTGTGCTTCCTCTTGCACAACTACTCTAAAGTGTGCTTGGTAAGGACTAGGAAATCTAGCCCCAGACTAGACAATAAAAGTTTATTAATACAACTGATAAGGTCAAACTCAGCAGAGTATATTCTGTATATATACACACACCATCCCCCATGACAGTGGTGTATAGCAAAACAGCACGGCCTTTACAGCACCAGGTGATCAGTACCCCAGCCCTTCCTAGATACTCTTCACACCCTGGAGACTGTCTCCATCACTGCATTTTACATGCACGCAGTTAGCTGGTAAACAACACCGGATAACATTGGTTTTCCAGCAAACATGCATTTACATGCATATTTTACAGTTCAGTTTGCTGGTAACAAAAACATGTAAACACAGTAAATGATGAGGGTCTCCTGGGGTGCTCCCACCCAAACTTGACTGCGCCTTCTAGGTAACAGAGCTACAGCTCAACATTATGTCATGGAAGTCAAGTTCACTGTTAAATTTAGCAAGCGTTGTTTAAAATTGTTTGATGATTTGTAGGTCTCTGTTAAGCTGTAAAAGTTACAAGGGAGAAATGGTACAGGAATTTGATGTTGGAGGGATCAGCCCAGTTCACACGTTCTTTAAACACAGGGGGTCGATTGGGGACTGTACACCATCCTATATGGTGGGGAGCTGGGGCAGTCTAAGATGAGGGAGGGGACACTGATGCTTTGAAAAATTAAGAGCATACTGGAGTTACGTGAAGGAAAACTCAGAAGGCTTAGCCTCTTTGGCCTCTTATAATGTCAAGGCTCAATAATCCAGTGAAATGAGCAAGGATACTAACCCAGCTTAACCAATTAGGCAGTGATACAGCCCTGATTATAGTTCAGCAAGAAGGAACATAGCAAATTGTCAGGAACTGGATGGGAAGGTGTTTGCAGCATCTCACCCTAGAGGAAAGATTCGATTAGGAAAATTCATTCATTCTGGTCAACTGCAGGAGGTCTGACGAGCAAGGCAGGTGAGTATTAGTAAACAGAATATACCTTGACACCCAAATCTTAATTTTAAATGTGTATGCACCAAACA
This sequence comes from Neoceratodus forsteri, assembly GCA_016271365.2. NCBI lineage: Eukaryota > Metazoa > Chordata > Ceratodontiformes > Ceratodontidae > Neoceratodus > Neoceratodus forsteri. Next base: position 95,969,454 of record CM057451.1, read on the forward strand.
TCACATCTCATAACTTTTTCCAGGAAATCGCAAATGGCAAGCAAACCAGCTGCAAGTTAATAGGGGTGCTAGGAGGGCCTCTTATGGATACGAATGTTGCCTCACGCATTCTTAGGGCAAGAGAACTGTGAACCAAAAGTGAGCGGTTCTGGTGCACTAAGGACGCAAGAAGTGACACTTTACATCCATAAGAGGCCCTCCTAGTATCCCTATAAATTTATTACAGATCGCTCCAAGATTAAAAAAAAATAATACCTTTCAGTGGTCCTTTCTGTGGCATGAGCAGCAGTCATCGAGAAGCCTGTTATAGTGCTCAGTGCGTGAGATAACTTTTACGGCAGTAATAAGATTACCTCACGAGCAACTGAAAGAAGCACTGTGATTAGTCAGCACACTTTGCAATTTATAAATTACTTACAAAAATGAGTTATGTTTATTTATAAAACAGGACTGGAAAATCCTGCATTCTGATTGTTTGCCGCAGCATTAGAAGCGCCTAATACACGGCTAAAACAAGGGCTGTCAACCTGTATGCAGCACAGAAACAAAATTAGAGTGTACACAATTACAGAGAACCCCACTGTCTGAAAATATAGGGTGGTGGCAGTGGTGATCAGGTCAAAAGATGCGTTATTTTCTGGACCTCCTATATGCACTGTACGAACATACGAACATATAAATTTGCCAGCAGATAAAGGCCTAGAGGTCTATCAAGTTCGCTCGAATGTGCAGCTAGCACCCCTATCCTGCAGCTGCCCCTCCTTCCACCCTTCCCTTCATTAACCCTCCCCTGTCCTGTCCCATCCTCGCTTGAAGCAGTCCACTGTTCTACTGCATACCACTTCTGCAGGTAACGATTCCACCCAGCCACCACCTCTCTGTAAAAAGTGTCTCTCATCTCCCTCCTGAACCTTCCTCGCCCAGTCTCATATCATGGCCCCTGGTGGCCTCCCTCCTTTACTTTGAACAGCCCTCTGTACCTGTCTTGTTTATTCCTTTCATGTATTTAAAGGTTTCAATCATGTCCCCTGTCTCTCCTCTCCTCCAGTGAGTACATGTTCAACTCCTTCAACCTCCCTCATATGATAAGTCCCCAGACCCTTGATCATCTTTGTCGCCTCTGCGCTGCACTCCTCCAGTTACTTAATGTCCCTTCGATACGGACGCCAGAACTGCACGCAGTACCCAGGTGTGGTCTAACCAATGACCTATACAGTGGCAGAATCACCTCCTCCTCCTTGAGGATATACCCTTGCAATACAACCCAGCATTTTGTTGGCCTTTGCAGCTGCCTTCCTACACTGTGCCGAGTTGTTCATTGACCCTGTGATGAGCACACCCAGATCCTTCTCCTCCTCTGTCTGGGCTAGCTGCACTCCCTAGCTGGTAAGTCCTCCTGGGTTCTTCATCCCAAAATGCATCACCTTGCACTTTTTGGCATTAAAGCCCAGTTGCCAGGTGTCTGACCAGGTTTCAAGCTTTGCCAGATCATCCTGCAACCCCTGCCATCCCCTAGGTCATCCACCACCGCGCCAACCTTGGTATCATCAGCAAACAGACTGATCTTGCTCTTGATGTCCCATGATATGTCTGCAATGAATATCCCAAACAACACTGGTCCCAACACAGAGCCCTGTGGGACACCACTGGTCACTGCCCTTGGGTGTGAGAGCTCCCCACCCACCACCACCCTCTGTTGCCTTCCCTGCAGCCAGTTTCCACCCATCTCACCAGCATTGCACCTGCCCCTGTGCCTACTAACTTCCTTCCCAGCCTTCCATGTGGCACTGAGTCGAATGCCTTACTGAAGTCCAGATACAGGACATCCACTGCATGTCCCTCGTCCATGTCACATGTACATGTGTAGAAGGATATTTTAAGTAAAATATAGTGCACTGGTATCAAAACAGTGGTAGCAGTGCAATAAAGGATGGCAATAAAAGAATTTTGGAGGATTTTATTAAAAAAAAAAAAAAAAATCAGTAGTAGATAAAATATAGATGTGGCAAAAAATAATAGGGTGGTGGTAAAAATATAAAGAGGTGGTAAGAAAATATAGAGTGGTGGCCCACGCACTAAACCAATGAATAGGGAACACTGAATTAGGATCTTTAATTTACTTAGATTTTTAGGAACTGACATTCCCCTCCCAACACCAGTACAGGCCAATACTAACATGCACACACACACACACACACACACACACACACACAGCTAGTTTCCTGCACATCCTGACTATTCTCATAAGCAATTTAAGTAAGCACTGTGATTGTCGTGTCACAAGACTTTTTTTTTTTTTACATTTTTACATTTTTACTTTTAGACTCGCATTCATAGTCCTCTCCGCAGCCACCCATTCACTGTCCCGTGCTCACCGCCACTATCTCCATTGCTCACTTTATTTTAATGTGAGCTGCCAGCAGTCTTCAACCCATGCCCTTCATTTCACATCTAAGTTGGACCAGACGTACATAAGGAGATGCTGCAGAAAGAAGAAATTTACTTCATACTTCCGTAATTTCCTTTTCTGTTAGCTCCAACATTGTCAACTGGAAGTCATAACAACTGGGTACAAGTGTACCCCACATGGGGAAATGAAACAGCCCAAGCTTGAGAATGTTGGGCATATGAGGGTTCCAAGCTGCAGCAACTCTCCAGAACTACAGCCCCAACAGAAATACTGAAAATCTTGAAGAGAAGATAAAAGTAGTTCTGTCCCATTTGAATGACACGGCTGAACTGAGTAGTTGCTGCTGCTTGGAATCTCATATATCCACATTCTAAAGCTTGGCCTGCACTTCTCCTAGAAGTGTGCTCTATACCCAGTTGTTACGACTTCTATTGATAATGTGGAGTGCTACAGAAAACAGCTAATGAAAGACATTTTAATTTACCAGTAATCACAGCTACTGTTTCTAGCTAAAGCGGTCCCAACTTTCTTCCACCCACTGCACTGTCACTCCATCCTCTCATAGAAACATAGAATCAGACAGCAGATAAGGACCACTTTGCCCGCCTAGTTTGACTATTTTTCCTGCCTCATAGTATCACTGCAGATCCTCCTTGATCTCCGCCCATTCAGCCCCATTCCCAAAATCCTCTTATTCCTATCCCATGCATTCCTGAACCCTACAGTCTTCACCCTCACAACCTCTACTGAAGACTGCTGTAGGAATCTACCACTCTTTCTATGAAGAAGTACTTCCTCACATCTCTCCTGAATCAACCCCCAACTTCTCATCATGCCCTTGTTCTTCAGCACCTTTTTCCTGAAAAATACTTCCTCTTGTACTTTGTTTACCCAGTGAGGTATTCACAGGTCTCCATCATATACCCCTTTCTGTCCTCTCCTCTAGGGTATACCCATTTAGATCCTTTAATATCTTCTTATAGTGTGTCTAATGCAGACCCTGCCCCATTTTAATCACCTCCTCTGGGCCACTTCCACTCTATGTCCTTTCGAAATGTGGTCTCCAGAACTGGACATAGTACTCTAGGTGGGGTCTTAGTAGCAACATTTTATTCATGTTGATCAAAGAAAACATGAACGTGGCCAGACCCCAACTGAGCAGCAAAGCTAATTTATAATGGGTACCTTAACCAGTGATCTATACAGCGGCACCACCACCTTCCCTTTTCTGCTGGTGATACCCTCCCTATGCACTCCAGCATCCCACGTGCCTCCCAATCGCTTTGTCGCACTGCCCGACCACCTTTAGGTCATCCAATATGATTACTGTGATGCTTGGCCAGCTGGTTATAATTGTTGTATGATATTTAGTATGTGATTGTCTCACATAAGACATCCTGTGCTTCCATGGTGCCCCTCCCCAGGTTTCAGTGAAGCTACAGGATATGTAAACTGACCAGGAACCATTTAATTACCTGACTTACTTCAGAATGGCAGTTTATTACCTTTTATGAAATGCCTAGGCTCTTTGAAGTGGAAACGAAATGTGACTTTATGAGTCTGCCACAAGTTGAGCTCTAATAAACTTTTATGACCTCTTAAGAGGAAGAACATTTGATACCAACATGGTGTTAAAAGTTGTAAAACCCTTTAGGCGTTCCTTGGGAAAACAGGAACCAGCCACCGTTCAAAGGAAAGGCTTGATTAAAGACTATCATAATTTAGGAAATGTCTTTTTCCTTCTGAAGTCACATTATTTAAAATATCTCCTGAGAGGAAATAATTTATTTTGTAATTTTATATTCTAAAAGGAGGAGCTAGATGATTCATAGAAGGGGTGCGAGGAGACAGAGTTAAAATAATACTTGTGTCTGAACTGATTGAGTTATATTTATCTAGGGACTCTAGAGAGACAGTTCTCTAATTTAACTGCACTTACAACTATTACGCTCTGACGTTGGCACTGTGGGAGCACAGGGCCTGACCTGCTGAGTGTGTTTGTGACAATTACCACCAGGTTTCTTTCCTGTTTGGTGGTCATCAGTACCAGCCCATCCATTTTATGCTCCGCCCTCAGGTTTCTGTGCCCCAAGTGCAGTATTTTACACTTTTTCACAGTGAAACCCAGCTGCCATTACTCTTTACCACTGCTTGAGTTATCAGGTTGTTGCTCATCCTTTCCACCCCCATGCACCCTACTGCAGAGTTTGGTGTCATCTACAAAGAGGCAGATCTTCCCTTCAAGCTCCTCTGTAATGTCATTCATTTTAAAGACGTTAAACAAGACTAGTCCCAGCACTGATCCCCAAGGCACCCTGATGGTAACTCTCCTTCCTGTGAGTGAACTCTATTTACCATCACCACCACCTGCCATCTATCCCTTAACCAATTTCTTACCCAGTTTACCACCTTTGGGCCCACTCCTAAGATACCCAGCTTGCTTACTACTTTCCTATGTGGAGCGGTGTTGAACGCTTTACTAGAATCTAGGTAGGCTATGTCCACCTGATCTAGTTCCTTGGTCACCCAGTCAAAGAACTCCAGTTAATTTGACATGACTTCTCCCCACCTGTAAATCCACGCTGCCTCGGGTCTTGTAACCATTGGATTCAAGATACTGTACAATCTTTCTTTCAGCACTGATTCTGTTAACTTTCTCACCACCAAAGTTAAGTGAACTCTCATTACTTTTACCTGCTAAATACTGTACTAACATTTAAAAATAGTTGTACTAATAACTTTTTAGTTTCCAAACTACTTAGTGCAAATGTGACTGTTTGTGGTGGTAGGGAGAGAACAGAGCCACAACAACCAGCTACAACCATAGCTACGTTGGCCACAATAAGTTAAGATACTACATATAAAAACAAACAAAAAAATCTAATGTAATGAGAGGAACTGTAAATACAGTAAAGAATTACATTTTTACTATTTTAACCTACAAATTAAATTTTTGAGCCTTATACAATACACAGTTCTATTTTATAAGCATAACATGACACTCCAGGGGTTATGCATCAGACAGTTCTAACGCACAGCCTGGTGCTGATGGCACTTGGCCTATGGCCTCATGCCTTACTATGCCTATGGCCATGCATTAGAACAGTCTAATGCACACACCATTGTGTCTTATTGTTTACTTGGGGAGGGGATTCAACAGTATGCTGGATGTCTATATGGACACTGCCAGGAAACAAAGGAGGGCCCCTCCCCAGTCTCCCATGGTAAAAACCTTGAGCATACTGTTCACAAAGGTAGGGATGCAGGATATCTGGAGGTTTCAACATCCCAAAAGATTATTACTTTTATTCTCACATAAGAGATACAGCAGAATAGATGCCCCAATCCACATCTGTATGGAATACAGTAATTGTCACATCTATAGTACAACAGCTTCAGATCATGCACCTTCCACCTTGGGAGGTTAATTTAGGTATACAAGTTAGAAGGGGACAATACAGGCTAAATATTGCCTACTTCACAAATTTGACGCTTCAGACTGAGGTGTGGAAGCACTCACAGGGTACTTTGCCATCAATCAGATAAAGACAGGGTAGAATTTAAGAAAAAAAGGGGTATTTTATGAATACCAGATTCTGAATTTTGGTATCCCACCTGGAAATCTGGTATTCCACCTAAATTCAATGAGTTTTTATGTTATATGACACGAGAAAATTTTGAATACCTACACTGGTCATTTTAGGAGTTTATACCACCAAATTTTCAACATGGCCTTTTGGGACCCAACCTCATGAAGTGTGCTACGGTTATTTCTTTTCGTTGGTCCTAAAAAGGATTTTGCACAACAACTGTGCCATTCCCGCGCCATAGCTGTGAAAACACATTTCGGGCAAGCACATGAAGAATAACAGCTGTATTGTTTATGAGGGTGTGAAAAATTTCAATGTTGTGAATTTGGGTGAAAATATTAAAACTGTTGAAAATTCTGGTGATGTATGAAAAATGTCACTGACCTTTCACATCTCAGCCATTTTTCAATATTTTGCAGTTTTTAACATGGGCTTTTTGGGACTACGTCATGAACATTGGCACTGTCATTTCATTCCTTGTCCTGAAAGGTGATTCCGTGCAGGACCGCAAAAATCACCTTTCGGAACGAGTAACAAAATGACAGTGCCAGTGTTCATGAGGTGAGGTGCCAAAACCCCATGTTGAAAATTTGGTGCAAAAATATTGAAAATGGCAGAGATATCAATATAAGTTGAAAACGCCATTATATGGCATGTGACATAGACAGCAAGCTCTGAGTGCTGTATCATTTTTATGTCTTAAAATAACAGAAATGTGGTATTGAATGTGTCTGCTGGAAATGCCTGTTCACTTGGAATGACCTCACTCACCCCCAGGTTTCAGTTCTAACAGGACAGGATATGTTGATCGGCAGATCTCCGTGATTAGATGAACTCCTAAGAGTTTGCATTTTATAGCCTTAGTTAGGATGTGGGTTATTTGTAGCTAAGCCCTGAATATCCATTTCACAACGTTGGAAGGAAACTCAAGTTCTTACACAGGTGAAGTGTAAATGTTCCTTCATGTCCTGGAGGGAGGAAACTCATCCTGGGATCAAATAAGTGTCATTTGAAACTTGAGTTATGCCAAGGTTGCAGAATTAATACTCTGAAATTACATCCTGTGGTTGTATAGAAATATATATTTTTAGATATTTTGTCAGAGGAGCAGCTAGATGACCTCATCCAAAAGGGGTTGGCAAATACCGCTTGTAAAGATTATTCTGTTTCACTACAGACACGCTTTTATCTGACGCTGACCAAGAAAATGTCTGAGCACTGAAAACAGGTATTTAGAAAGCTAGACAAAATCTAAATATTGTTGTAGGAATTGCACTGTTTTAAACCTTGTTTTGTTTAAAGATATGTATGTCTTGTGATACAAGAGTTCTGTATTGTACGCTTGACATATTATATATTTTAGTTAAAACTCTAATTTTAGAGCATACCTGGCCTGTCTTTGAATTGCTTTTTGCTAAGAAACATTTATGGTTATAGCAGACAGCAGACATAAGCTTGTATGGTGGTACTGAACTGGAAAGAGAAGTGCTTAAATCTGAGGTCTTTATTAAAGTTTTAAGGGTTCATCTCTGAATACCTGGTTAGGTGCCCATAGGCAAAGATATCTGGCCCCCAAGACAGATATATCTGAGCCTGTGCTTTGGGTATGCTAGCAAGAGGTTAACAGTTTGAATCTCTCCCAAACTTGAGACCAAAGGTTGATCCAACTCACAAAACAGACAAGAGGTTACCTTGTCTGTTACACTGTTCACAAGATTGCGCTCAGAGGTTACCACTTTGGGAGTAGAGGCCTGACCTGCTGAGTGGATCCGTGACAGCAGGTAGCTTGATTCTTCAGTTTGTGGTTCGGCTTTGAAGAATGCAGACATGTCCCAGTCCACAAGCGGACAGCCGCCGACTATGGATAAATAAGTATAGGTTACGGGGGTTGCTCAGTGGAAGGGTCAGGATGGGGAGGGGACAGGGAGAAGGCGAGGGACCATTTTCTTTTTGCAGGGGAAAAGTCATCTGGGGACAGTTTTCTTCTTTAAAAACAGACAAGGATTACTGGAACATTTCAGGACACTGGGAGTGGGCTTCCCAGTGTCCCAAGGTACTGGGAAGGGGCAAGCACTGACATGAGGACTGGGCCCCGCTGCCAGGTCAAATGCAGGAAGAAAAAAAAACAACATTCAGGCATCTCCTCAGTGGAGCACCAGGGCTCAATTTTGGAATTCTGTAATGTAAATTTGGTACCCAAAATGTACCAGCATACTCATTAAATTCAAGTCCTGAGGGAGTGGTCCCAACCACAGCTTTGAAATGCTACACAGCCAGTGTTATGAGGTAAAGCATGGTATTTTAATTCACCCAAAGTATTACCGGCAGATTAAAGAGGTCGATCGCAGCTGCTGAAGTGAACTTCAGATAAAGAAGAGAAGCAACCAAGGTATACCACCAGCCAGACATACTACAGTCAGGGTGAAGAGGAAGAAAAATACTGACTCTGAAGCTGCAAAAGAGGGCAATCAGAATGGTATGCAGGATTAGGGAGCAGGGGATGGGGCAATACATACAAGTCATGTTTACACGGCAGTAGCCTGCAAAGACCAATGGGCAGCACTGCAATCCCAACCACCTGCTACTGGTGGTCTGCACGCTACACGGCCCTCTCTGCACCGCTACTGATCTAAGCCAGTAAGGGGCCATGCATCAGGGGACAGACAGCTGCTTGCCAACTTGAGTGTTGACATAACTGCAAATGTGCATGACCAAAATCACGGCTGAAGGTTTCTGATGAAAAACTGCTGCAGTCCTTGATATTTAATAGCAGCTACTTTGCTCCACTCTGAGGACTGTCTAGTTGTGGAATCACTAGCTGCTTGAAGCATTAGCCAAAATGGAGACTTGTCATGCACGAATCCCGTCACATCGGCTGTGCCGCACCACAGCAGACGGGTTGTCGTGGTACAGACTATTCACACAGCGGTTTGATCTGCTGAGTCGTTTGCTCTGCTCGGTGCCCCCAGCTTTACAGCGAACGCAGAAGCCGCCTTACTGAGCAAACCACCCCCGATCCGTAAGTGTCCACACAGAAGTTTTGCATTGAGCACCCTGAGCGATCGGTGACTCCAGTGCAAAAGTGACCATGTAAACAGGGCCTATAGATATATAGACCCAAAACCCCAGGACAGAGCATGCATTTTCTTAATTTTAAAGGGTAATGTATCACGCAGATAAGGTGTCTAAAAACCCTGGGAAGCTGGAAAAATGTTAAAGCTTTTAAATCTACTGACCTTGTCAGAAGTGCATCGGCAAGCCTTGAATGCCCCAGTTATGCAAGAAAATACAGTTGACAATGAAAGACTCTGGAGAAGATAGCTTCCTGCCAAGTTTTATAAACAATTCAGGAAATTCTTGAACAGTCCCTGTCGGATGCCATGACATAACTGTGGGAATGGTGCCACCCAAACAAAAAAGCAACTGGTCGTAAAAACAGATTATTCACTTGTAACTGTATTTCTAGGAGTGATATATGGCTCACATTCACGATGGCAGTTCCACCATGAGTGCTGATTTATCGGAATGTCTTTAGCTAAGCTCCTCCCACCACCCGGACATTATATCCCAGCCCCACCCTATGATGTCAGATTTTACATGCTGGAAGCAGGGATCTGTGTGTCACTTGCCAAGGGAAGTCGGGTGGGTGGTGTGGATGCAAATCATATACAACTCTTAGAACTACGGTTAGAGGTGAGTAAAAACAGATTACTCATCTGTAACAGTAGTTCTGAGAGTGATATATTATGTTCATTCACACGGACCCACCTGACCTCCCCTGGCTTAAGCGCACAACTGCTTCCTGTGGGCAAGATCTGGCATCATGGGGCGGAGCCGAGGAGTTACCACCCAGTTGGGTGAGCGGAGCAAGCTTCTAAAGACATTCCGCAAAGTCTTGGGTAAGTAGTATTGCCAGAAGTGTGGATGAACATCATATACCACTCCTAGAACTACTGTTACAGGTGAGTAACCTGTGTTTCTAGGGATGTGGATGTGATGTTCTAGCCACACTTTCTGGCAGACTCCTAGCAGTTGTCCGGGAGGAGGGAGGCAGTACACCCTCTACTTGGGAAATAAGGACTGGAGAACTGAGGCCCCAAAACCAGTATCCCAGCATAACTCCAGGTCGATGCAGTAATGGGAAATGAAGGTGCACTGACCTCCAGATAGCAGCTTGCAGATTTCCTGGATAGGGACGCCCTGAAGCAGCCACTGTGAGAGCGGTATGGCGGTGGAATGAGCCCTAAACCCACCGGAGGCCCCTACCCATCAACCTATAGCAGAGATCAATGCAAGATACAATCCACCTGTCAACTGTCCCACTTGGCTGCGGTCTGCCAGCTGCAGCTTCAGCAAATGACAACAGCTGGCTAACCTCTCCCCTAACTCCAATCATGCACTCTTAGTAATAGCGAGCCGCTCAGGTCAAGAATACTGAGCACATGCTCGACCTCTGAGGTGTGATTGGTAAAATACACTGGAGGAATAATCACCGATTAAAGGTGAAAATCCAACACAACCTTCAGAAGGAAGTCTGAGTTGGGCGCAGGACAACCTTCTCCCTGTGGAACACCAAGTAAGGAGACGCCACCGAAAGCACCTGGAGCTCATTGACCTTCTGGCTAATGTGATAACTACCAGGAAGATGGTCTTCCACAACATGTGAAACATGTCACACCTGTGCATCGGTTCAAACGGTTTGCCCATGAGCTTTGCCAATACCAGCAACAGATCCCAAGGCGGTTCACGCACCGGAGGGAAATGTGGTCAAGGCCTTTAAAAGCACCAGACCACCTTCTCCTGCACCACAGATTGCTGACCATCCCACGCCCGTAAGTAGAGATGGCTGCCAGGCACACCTTGAGGGTCATCAATCAAAGTCTGGACAGAGAGGACCACAGGTAGTCAAGAATGCTAGCCACTGGACAAGACAAAGAATCCAACTCCCTGCCCTGACACCAAACAGAGAACTCTTCCATCTGAAGGAATAGCATTTCCTGGTATACTCCTTCCGAGATACCTCAACAATATCTTTGAGAGACTCAAAGCCTGGAACTCTAGCCACTCAGGAACCAGGCTGTCAGGTGCAGGGATTGAAGGTCCGATGGTGCATTTCCCTGATTGATGGCCGCAGGTCCGTGGAGAGGAAGATGCCTCGGAGCCTGCTGCCGAGGTTGAGGAAACTGGGGTACTAGAACAGGTGGGGTCAGTCCAGAGCTACCAGGATCACCTGTGCCTTGTCCTCCTGGCCTTGAGCAACACCTTGTGAATCAAGGGAAGGAAGGCATAGAAGAGGCCCGGGGTCCAGGACCTCAAGAGCATCCCCTGCAGCATTCCCTGCTTGGGGCAGGCACAAAACAGCCTTAGTTTGGCATTCTCCTGGAAGTGAAAAGGTTCACCTGAGGGTGCCCCACTGACAGAACAGACTGAGTACTACCTATGGGTAGAAAGATCACTTGTGAAATGCCTCGCCCACACAGTTGAGAGCATCCGCCAGCTGGCTGGAGGCCCTGCCACATGGATGGCTAGGGCTCGACCCCCAGGCTGTGCACTAGGGTAGACACATGGAGAGCTTTCTTGCACAATGGCAGGAGTGCATCCCATCCGCTTGTTGAGGTACTACATGGTTGTGGTATTGTCCGTCTGGACCTGGACCACCTGATCCTGAATGTGAGAAGCAAAGGCAGTCAACACCAGCTGGATTGCTCAGAGCTTCAGCAGGCTGATGTGGCACGGGACTCCTCAGGGGTCCAGAGCACGTCAGCCCCCAGGTGGGCACCCAGCCCATGAGAGAGGCATCGTCGTCAGAATGACTGTCGGCCCTAGGCAGACAAACAGGATCCCTTCCTGCAGATGTTCTGGGACTAACCGCCACTGGAGAATGTTCCATATCTGCTGGGTCACACTGACCTGCTGGGCGAGTGACCCTTGCGCTGAGACCACTGGCTGGCCAGCTCCCACTGCAGAGAGCGATTCTTCAGCAAGCCCAACAGGCCACACTGGTGTAGGCTGCCATGTAACCCAGCAGGTGCAGGAAGTCCCGGCAGGGTGCATTGCCCAACCCAAATATTCGGCAAAGGAGAGGCAGCTCCAACCTTTCTACCAGAAGTTGGGCTCTGACTCTGCAAGAGTCTAGCTCTGCCACAATGAAGTTGATCACCTGTGAAGGAATGAGTTCTGACTTGGCCTCGCTGACTAGGAGGCCATGGTCAATGCAGGTTTGGAGGGCCAGGTCCCTGGACTACTCCACCTCCTGCCTGGAGGGATCTGCTATCAGCCAGTCGTCCAGGTAGGGTAAACCTGACCCCCAGCATCTCATGTAGGCTGCAACCACTGCAATGCACTTGGTGAAGACTCTGGGGCCGAGGACAGGCCCAATGGCATGGCCTTGAACTCGTAGACGGCTCCCTCTGCTCAGAAGTGGAGGAATCTTCGCAAGACGGATGGATCAGGACGGAAAGAACGCATCCTGAAGATCCAGTGAGCAAAACTACATGTTCTGCTCAACAGATGGTATGATCTGTGATAGAGTTACTATCCTGAAGGTGCACAACTTGAGAAACTTGTTCAGGTTGTGCAGATCTAGAACAAAGCGCCAGCCCCTGTCTGTTTTGGCACCAGGAAGTACCTGGAGACAAATCCCAGGTGTTCAGAGGATCTAGACAGAAATCACAACCTCCTTGTGGAGGAGTTGGGCAATGTCAGCTCGAAGATGCAACAGAATGTCTGCAGACACCAAGTCCTCCCGTGGGGCACAGGCTCGGCAAGGAGGGTACTGCCTAACTCCAGAGGCAGACCCTGACCAACCACCTCGAGAACCTAGCTGTCCACAGTAACAGTGGACCAGGCAGAAAGAAGCCCCAAGGGAGGACCCAGGGAGGTGTGATGGACAAGAGGAGGCACCCACATCCTGTCACTGGGCAAGCTTGGAGGGCCTGGCTGAGGCGTCACCGGGGCCTCTCCCTCCAGGCTCGTGGATGACCGAGGCCACTGACTTGGACCGAGGTCACCAGGCCTGAGCATGCTGCCTAGCTTGGGGTGGGCTGGTTTGGCACAGGAGTGGAGGTGGCCAGAGGGTTTTTCTGCTGCTTGTAGCCCATGGGTCCTCTGAGCGGATGCCATTGAATCAAGGTGGCATCGGACTTCTGAATGCAGGTGAGGAAGCCCTTGACTCCAGGCCCAACAAGTCTGTTCCCAGGAAAGGGACATCCGCCAGCTTGCGCTGGGTATCTGCCGTGAAAGTAGAGTTCTGCAGCCAAGCCATGCAGTGCATGGCCACTGAGGCTGCCAAGGAGCGGGCACAGGAGTCCCAATGTCCATGATTGTCTGGAGCGTTCTTTGCTATACCAGACCTGGTCCTGACCTGTTTGACTGTGGTATGGAGGTCCGCCGGCAGAAAAAGAAAGCACCAAGCAGGAATCAGGCATGGAAAAGTGGGCCATGAGAAGGCCAAGCTTGCCTGGAGAAGCCCAAGTGAAGAGGCAAAGGCAGGCGTAGACTTTTTAGCTGCATGGTCCAATTTCATGGACTATTAGGCAGCTTGTCAATGTCCCTGGTGTTGCGAGAGCACCTGAACACGGAATCAACCACCAAGCCATTTAGAAGAGGGTGTTCTGAGAATCCTGACAGGAAACCAGTAAGGACCGCATACTTGCAAGCCATCCGGGCAGACAGCACAGGGAGAAACCGGCACTGCCAAAGACTAAGACAGGGCCTAAGATGGCCCTGGTGAGAGAAGGCCTCCCAGGAGTATCACTCTCGGTCCAGGATCTCAGTCAAGGGGTATCGAACCAGTTTCTGAACAGGCTTCATTTTATACCCGTGAACTCAGAGATCAGGCGGAGAAGGCCATAAAGGAAGTAGGGCATTCGTTCATTGAGAGACCCCAACCGACTCCCGTCGACTGGACTGAAGAGCAAGGACAAACCCTGCGACTCAGAGGAGTCATTAAAGAGGGTCGACCACCAGAGTTCTGCTGACTCTCAGTGGACGGTCAGGAATGATGGTGACCGACAGCCAATGGGAAGGCCCCTGGCTGTCCAAACTCCTTGGTCGGAGCACCAGTTTTGGCTATACAGGTGGTGGCTCCAGGGACATCGATGGAGACACTGGGCTCGTACGAGTCAGGACCGACTTGGTCAGCTCCTATGGCTAAGAAGGCATCAGCTGCTGAGGCGAAAGCCAAGTGATGGCCAGTGTAGGAGCCGACAACTGGCTTCATAACAGAGAACACCAGCTGTTGCCATATAAGATCCTCGCAGCCTCGACGCAACTTGCGCCAAAGCCTCTCCTCATCCGAGGCAGACAAGGATGAAGAATAGCGGCGCAGCTTCCCAGGCTGTCAAAGTGGGAGCGCAGACGCTGGCAGGAATGGCTCAACTCCCGAGTAGGACCTCAACCTCAACAGAGACCAGTGGCAATTCTGGAGGGAGCCAGCAAAGCAGAGGCACCACCAGGTCTTGGTCAGTGACCAGAGGTGGCAGGTCTGTGGACTGATTCATCCCTCCAATGATCTGAGTCAGATCCAGAGTCCTGGACAGTGAAGTGTCAGCCTCTTCAGTCGACAACTGGTCAATCGGCTCTAGAAAATCTTGGCCAGAAGATTGACCAGTGTCTCAGCCAACTGGCCAACAGGGTTACCGTGTAGCTGGTGGCCTGGGCTGAAGATCTGGCAAGTCGGATCAGGAGAAGCATGGAAATCTGAAGTCCTTGACCAAGAGTGTTCCCAATCCCACATTCGACAGAGAGACCATTTTTGGTCTCTTTTTTGATTGGATTTGTGGCCGAAGATGAGCCCTGATTTACGGGTCCATTTTAAGGAGTTATGCAAAGAGGCCTGGGGCTTCCTCAAACATTACTAGCTGTTTGGTGGACCCCACATCAGAGGAGACCACCCAATTGGCATCTTTAGATTTGACCAGGAGGGTACCGCTTGTTCGGATGGCTCTAAAGTGAGTCGGGCTTGACAGTCCTTGAAACGGAAGGGTGGAAAACTGAAATGTCACAGGCCTGGGATTGTGCTCTGACCCATGCAGTAGACGCACGTGGTAGCTAATTCATTTGAGACATCTTCTGCCTGCAAAGGCACTAGCGAACTCAGAGGGACTTATCGTCCACTGCATGCTGCATCAAGATCGAGCCTGAAGACAAAGTTTTTAATAACTTTTGGAAGTAAACCGAGATTTAGTAGCAAAGGACCTACTCAGCGAGATTGGTAAGGAGAGAACCTGCTTCTTCTAGTGGAAAGGAAGATCTGACATCGTAAGCACAGCAGAGGCGCTACCACTTGGGTGGGTGGGAGGAGCCAGCTTGAAGACGTTCTGGAGAAGTCTTAAAGGAAAGGCACCAGCAGAAAGTGGGATAGAACATTATATCCATGTCCCTTGAACCTATTTTTCTAGGGGCATGGATACTGTTCACTAATCCACATGATGGCAGATTTCCAGCAGTTCTATAGTAGGAGGAGCAAGGATAACACCCCTACTTGGCAAACAGGGATTGCAGAACCAAGGTCCCAAAGCAGTACCCCAGTGAAACTCCAGGTCAATGCTGTAATGGGAGATGAAGGTGTATGCCAACTTCCAGATGGCAGCCCTGCAGATCTCTTGCATAGGAGAAGGATGTCCCTGGAAGCAGCCACTGAGGTAAGGGTACATCTGGTGGAATGAACTTAAAAGCACTACGGGAGGCTCTCTACCAACCAGCTTATAGGAGAGGTTGATGCAGGCTGTAATCCACCTGCCAATCATCCACTTAGCTGCTTGCCTGCCAGGCATGGCTTCAGCATTATGGCAAATATCTTGAGAGCTTCACCTCAAACCCAGTCGTGCAGTCTACATAACAGGAAAGTACCCACCACACATCCAGAGTATGGAGCCTACAGTCTCCGAAGAAGGGTTCATAAAATATACTGGAAGGTTCTTTACTTGTTTAAGATGGAGCTTGATACAACCTTGGAAACATGGGAATGATGCGCTACCTTGGTCCTGTGAAAAATCAAATGGGAAAACTGGCGAGAGCACCTAGCATTCACTAATCCTTCCAGCTGACATAATAGCCAACAAGAAGGCTTTTTCCACAGCAGGTGTGACATCTCACACCTGTACACAGGATCAAAAGGTTTGTCCACAAGCATGGCCAATACCAGCAATAAGTCCCAAGGTGTTGGTGGTTCATGCAACATAGGGGAAAAGTGGCCCGGCCTTTAAAAGTACCTGACCAACTTCTCCTGGGCCAACATACTAACATACTAAAGCGTCAGCAGAACAGGCCTAATGGTCTTCGCCTGCCTCGCTTGGTCAGCCCCACCCTGAGAGCTGACCTTGCTGCCCCTCGCCTCTCTGGCTTCTCCTTCCCAGTTACAGATATTCTCGCTGCATTGGATTTTGCTTCCAGAACCCTTCCCTGTACCGTCCCACCCCTCTTGAAACCCTCCACCGTATCTGCCTCCACCAGCCCCTAGGCAGCGCATTCCATGGCTCCACCAGCCTCTCAGTGAAGTAGCACCTCCTCCTTTCTCCCTGAATCGTCCTCCAGCTTCCATCCATGCCTCTACCATCAGCATACCAGCCCATGCCCCGTAGCAGCCAGGTGCACCTTTAAAGTGGTCACCGCTGCCCCAACTGGAAGCGGACCAAAGGTATTCAATACTAGCCACAGAGCAGGTAAGGGATCAGGCTCCTTGCTCTGACACAAAATGAAAATATTTTTCCTTTAAAGGTGTAGCACCAGCAAGTCGACTCTTTCAGGCGGCCTCTACAATGTGAAGCACATTCTCTGAAAGACCCAAAACCTGGAACTCTAGCCACTCCGGAAGGTCTGGGTGCAGGACCATTCCCTTGTTGTCTGGTTAGCAGATCTGGCAAAGAGGCAGCCGCCATGGAGCCCTGCTGCTAAGGCTGTGGAGATCCGGGTACCAGAACTGGCGTGGCCAGTTCAGAGCGATCAGGATCACCTGCGCCTTGTCCTTCCGGGCCCTGACCACCATCCTGTGGATCAGGGAGAAAAGAGGAAAGGCATACTGGAGAGACAGGGTCCACGGCCACGCAAAGGCATACCCCACCACTGCCATGGACTGTTTGGGGGCGCACAAAACAGCCTCAATTTGGTGTTTTCCCAGGAGGCAAACAGGTCCACTAGAAGTGTGCCCCACGGGAGAACAGGTGGTACATTACCCCCTGATGCAGGGACCACTTGTGCAACGTGTCGCCCACCCAGCTGAGAGTGTCTGCCAGCTGACTGTTTGCTCCAGTGACATGGATCACTTGGAGATCTGTACCAGGCTGCACATGAGAGTACAGGTGCGGAGAGCCTCCCAACACAAGGGAAAGGGTGGCTGCCCTGCCTACTCAGGTAGAACATGGTTGTGGTGTTGTCCTATTTGGACTTGCATGACTTGACCCCTGACTAGTGGAGCCAATTCCATCAGAGCTAGCTGCACTCCATAGGGCTCCAGAAAGCTGACTGACAGGTTGATGGAATGTCCACAGTCACCAAAAAGAACAACTGCGCTACTACATTGAAGCCGGTGCAAACGTGTGGGTAGCCAATCCCAGCAACACAGGCAAAGTCCATAAACAAATGCACTCATAAAGAAGGATTTGCACACCAAAAAGTGCAGCAAATGCAAAGGTTTATTCAGGCTACAGGCTTAAGCCCCTAGCGACTCAGCAACACAGCCTTCCAAGGGCATGAGGGAGAACATACAATTACAATTAAACAGACACACCTGAGTGAATCAAAGTAAACATGTGGCCAGCAACAACGAATAGTTCCAGGACCAGCTTCCACTGGATGGTGTCCCATGCTGGCTGGGTCACTGTGACTTACTGGTCCAAGTGGCCTCGCGTTGGGATCACTGTTGGCCCAGCTCCCACTGAAGGTGACGCACCTGCCAGTGGGCCCAATGGACTACAAAGATGGCATGTGCCCTGCAGCTGCAGGAAATCCCGGACAGGGTGCAAGAGCCCAACATGAAATGGTCAGGCTAAGGAGGCAAGAGCCTGTGCCCAGTCTACCGGAGGCAAGCCCTGGCCTGCAGGTAGTCAAGTTCTGCGCCAATGAACTTGATCACCTGCCTCAGTACCAGTTCGGACTTGTCCAGGTTGACCAACTGGCCCACATCTCGACAGATCTGGAGAGCCACGGCTGTGGACCTCACCATAGCCTCTCTGGATGGACCGCTACCAGCCTGTCATCCAGGTAGGGGTACACTCTGATCCCTAGGCACTGCAGGTGGGCTGCTACCACTGCCATGCATTTGGTGAAGACCCTTGAGCTGAGGAGGAGGCTGGCATGACCTGGAATGGCACAGGACCCTTCTACTCAGAACCGGAGGTACCAGTAGCGTGACCTGTGGGCGCAAATGTGGAAGAACATCATCCTTGAGGTTCAGGGGAAAAAAATCACATTTTCTTCTATAGGCATGATATAATCTGGCTCGAGTGACCATTCAGAACTTGCACTTTTTGCGTATTGGTTGAGATCATGAAGATCCAGTATGGGCACTAGCCTCCCATCTATTTCAACCAGGAAGTACCTAGACATGTAACCCTGATCAGCTTGGGAATCTCGGGACAGACTAAGGCTCCTTTTGCAAGGAGCTAAGCAATGTCCTTCCTGAGGGTAGACAGTGTGCCCTGAGACACCCTGGAATCTCGAAGCACGTGGAGGCAGTAGGGCAGGAAAGCCTCAAAGTCTAGAGACAGTCCTCTGCCTACTACATCCAACACCCACTTGTCCATTGTGATAGTGGACCAGCGAGGCAGGAAGTGATGGTAGCTGCTGCTAGAGGGCACCATTACCCCTGACCCCTACCCTTTAGGATCTTGGCCCCTGGTCTTCTGCTTGGGGTGCCAGGCCTCAGACTGCCCCTGCTGGGATGTTGCTCGGAAGGCTGTGACTGACAGGAAATGAAAATTATGTACCTACCGTAATTATGATCTTTCTGTGTATCTTCACCATTCATCACAGATGGGTATCTGCTGGAGGTCAGGACAAGGGACAGAAAAAGGAAAAGATGTATGAACTAAAAGGAGAAATAATGACTGAGAGGACAGAAAAGAAAGAGGTTAGAAACTAAAGGGGATTGGGAGGGCCCCAATCTCTGGAAGCGGAGGAAGGGGGGTAGGGTGGGCAAAGAATTTAGGAGAGAGGGGAGAAGGATAAGATATCCCAGACCCTGGTCCATCTCCAGATTGTATAGGAACTGCAAGGAGTAGCAAAGCTTTCTGCCAGAATTCAAGGCACGGAATAACTGGCAAACACTCCAGATAAGCAGAGTCGGCTATTCTGGAAGGACAGGATACAGGGATTCAGCACCCTCTCAAGGAAAGATTTTTGGTGAAAAAAGTTTTTGTTGTTTTTTTTTTTTTTTTTAGGAGAAATACGCTGGATGGAAACAGGGAGAAGGAAAGAAGGAGGGCAATCATCAACTCCCACCCCCACAGGGGTGGAGTCAAGGTACTGGAGAAGGAGCTCGGGCTATCCAGCTCTTCCTGAAAAATACTCCCTGTGTGTCCCTATTTTACCCTACTCCTAAGGAGCAGAGGAGGAGTCACAGAGGAGGGGACCCAGAGACTGAGGCCCCAGGGATGGATTGGGTTGTGATGAATGGTGAAGATACACAGAAAGATCATAATTACGGTAGGTGCGTAATTTCATATCTTATCTGTGTCAATCTTCACCGTTCATCCTGAATGAAGCCCGTCTGAGCCCCAAGGGGGTTTCTTTTACACCCTAGGGACAAGGACCCTTAGCCCTCAGTGGGTGACACACTAAGGGGGAACCTTCCAGGGCCTAGAGCCGAAAGTGAGAGAGGCGGAGTCCCCCGGAGAGGAAGTTGCCCAACAAGCGCCGTCTCACTCTTCGGGAGAAGAGGCAGGTTCCCTGGTGGGAGGAGTTAATCACCCCTCGCCAGGCCAAGGGTGACAACCGGAAAGACGAGCCATGCCGTCCGCCTAGTACAGATCGCTGTCCCTCTGACCCTGGTAGCTACCTTGTTGGCATCATAGGATGCCTCGCTGGTGCCTTACTAGCTCCAGGCTACGCCAGAGAGTGCAATGGCTTGTCTGGTTTGCTCTGTGTCAGGCACGAGGCTAAGAGCTGACCTAGCCTGGACCACAAGAACCGGTCATAGGCTGCATAGTGGGTCTGATGTGCAGAGATAGAGAGAAGTAACCATGCCGAGTAGAAAGTCCTCCTACCCCAGAAATCAAAATCCAGGGAGTCTTGATCTGGGGCCAGTCACGAGGAAGAGCAAGTCCATCAGGGTATCCAACTCGTCAATCCAGACTGTGGATGAGGCATGGAACCTGGAGACTCTGAGGGGCGCAATACCTCTGGCTGAGATCCCTGGGGCAGGAACCCGGAGAAGGGCCTCTGCCAGGAACGCAATGACGCCTCCCGAAAGGGAGCGGCCAGGGCAGCACCAAGGGTGGCCTCACCAAAATCGCCTAGAAAGGCGCAGCGCCCAAGTGTTCAGGATTGCTAATAGTGGAAGCAGTAAGGTGCAAATCCTCCAACATCCTCACAAGGAATCACTGATACTCAGAGAGATCAGCAGCCGGAGAGAGTGTGGACAGAGGGTTCCTCTCCCCTGAAGAGGGGATGAGGAGCTGGAGGTCACAGTCTGTTCAGTGGGTGGCTGCACGGGGAGGTTGAAAACCTGGCTGTCCACTGCCCTAACCTAAGCAAGGACCTGAGCAGCCACCGCTCTGAACAGCTCCCAAGTGAGGAGGCCCGCTAGGACCCGAGGATGCCTGGGAGCGCAGGAGAGTGTGGCAGAGGGATGGGGACAGAGCCGAGAAGAGATGTTGGCTGACCGCCTGAGCTGAGGAGCGGACCTTGGGCACCCGTGAGAAGAAGGTGCCCCGAAGACCCCACAGCCGACAGCTGAACAACCACATCGGTCCTGCTTTGTGCGCCCGAAAGAACCCCTCTGGGAGGCGACTGGGGCCGATAGGTCCAGAAGGACGGTCCTCACCTCAAAAGAATGGGACTCCTCTCAAAGAGACCGAGGAGGAAGAGCGGAGATCTGTGCTACGGCTTCTCCCAGGACCGGTGGACCCCAGAAAAGGCCGACGCTACTGACCCCACACCCCTCGACCCCTGAGTCTGAAAGAGCCCCTCCTTCCGAGAGGGCCAGCCTAGGTAGCTGGCATCTCTGGGCAGCCCAAGGGTTATCCAGGTGCAGTACCTCCCCGGCAGGCGCTCCAATCGGCCCCAAAGTTGGGCGATCAAGGCACACCACTGCAGGGTACCACAACTGAGGGGTCAGTGAAACCGCCAAGACCAGACTGCAGAGCTATGGTGGCCTGCACCACTGTCTGCTGGTCAGCACCCGACCCTAGTCTCGTAGCCACCGACCTCACCTCAGAAGGGGCCGACTCCGACTGGTCAAAGAGACTACCGTGCTGCCCACCCAACAGCCAACCCCAAGGGGTCAGACTGCACATCCGACTCAGAGCACGACTCAGTCTCCAAGGAGGTAGAGTCGGAGGGCTTGTGCCAAACCGGGAGGCAGGCAGTGCCATCCTTACCACCAGGCCCAGAGACCAAAGTGTTGTGCCCGGAAGTCGGTGCCAGAGCCTCCCACAGCCCCACGAGTGAAACTGAGGAGGCGCGCCCCAGCCCGAGCCAGAGATCCAGAGCTGGGACCAGTCATGGCACCATCCGGTCCCATGGCGCTGGAGCAGCCGAGGGCGGAGATGGCACCGGCGGCAACCCCAGCGGCGCCGGTGAGGGGCAGCCCAAGGACAGTGCCGACTGAGGGAAAACAAAGGCCCACAGTGAGCCTGGGGACACAGCACGTGCTCAAGCTGGCCGAGGCAGAGACATTGAGAAGAACCCGGCGTCGTGGTGAGATCTCACGGGCGCCACTAGCAAGCCGCGCCGCTAACGGCCCGGCTGGTGAGATCACGGTGCCGCACAAGTCGGCGCCGAGGACGGCGCTGACCCGGGCCTTGCAAGTCGAGCCACGGGAGCGACACCGGGGAGCTTTCACCCACTAAGGGCGATACATGGCGGCAGCCCCGCCCCGCCTCCCGGAAGGAGGCGGGATGGACCCTCTTAGCCAGGAAGAAGCCTCGGCAACGGCCAGGGCTACAAGTAGCAGAGCCTCCCCTCGGGTCCGTATAGAACTGGGAGGGGACCCGGAGGAAAGGCCGACATAGCGTGGCTAGGCCAGAGTGCGCGCACCGACCCACTTTCCACACGCTGCTGTTCGAGGACCCGTGGTCCATGGAGAAGCAGGTGTCGCATGAATCCATGGCGTGAAGCGGGCCAACACACGAGACACCGGTTGTGCTGGTCGCTGGCGGAGAAATTTTCAGCGCATGGGCACCATCGCATGGTGGGCCGACCCGTCTTGGAAGATTTCTTGCCCTCCGACCCAAGACATGACCTATGGGGAAAAAAACACCAAAAACAGACTCGACATCACAAAAGAAGATAATGGAAAGATCTTGCGAGCGGCGTCTGGTAAAGCAACACAGAACTGGCAGGAATCACCGACGGACTTGACATGATATATACTACGTGCTTGATGATTTTTCGCGAAAGCAGGCCTCAAATCTCTTCAGCTTCCACACTAGGTGACCTCTATGGTGGAGACGAAGAACTGGCAGCAGGTGGAGTCAACACAGCCTAACGGCCAGCCCGCGGCGCCACGCAGTGTATGCGGCCCAGGTGGCGCCGATGGTGTGTCGGTCCGCCTACGCATTAAAAAAAAAAAAAAAAAGCTTCTATGGGCCCTGACCTCCTGCAGATATCTGCGTCAATCTTCACCATTTATCACAGATGGGTAAGATCAGAACTGGAAAGACTGTCTCTTCGGCTTCTTTTTGGGTCCTTCTGGGACGAGGTCACAGAGTCAAGGGTGGCACTGGACTTCTCAATCCTTGTGAGATGCCCTTCCACCCCAGAGCCAGAGGTCGGTGCCCAAAAAGGACATCTACCAACCACCGCTGAATGTCTGCCATGAAGGGGGACAAGCACAGCCAAGCCCTGTAAATCATGGAGACAGTCACCCACCACGGGCCCAAGAGTCCCATGTCCAAGGCTGTCTGGAGCGTGTTTTAGCTAGTAACTGACCGTGGTCTCTGATAAGCTCCACAGCTACTAGATGCTCTGGGTGGAGGACGACTATATCAAAACATTCTAATCAGGGAATGCCCATAACTAGCCATCATAAAGGCATAGTTAATCTGACACAGAACCCAGGGTAGCCACAGCATACACCTTTGTGGTGTGGTCAATCTTATGGCACTCCTTATCTGAAGCCTTGTCCACATTCCCATGGTGTCCAGACTTATGAACACCAAATCCGTGACCAGACCTTTGGCCAAACAGAAAGGGAGCACACAGGGACTGCATAATTGCAGACCATGAGGCCCAGGGTGCTAGGCAGAATGCTGCCCAAGCTCCAAAGTTGGTCCCTGGATGATCTCAGCCAGCAGGAAGGCAACCCCTGGGGCTCATCCCAATCCAGAATGCCTATAAAGGGTACTTGGCCCTCTTCTAGACTGCCAAAGGGATGGACATGGACTCTGCAATCAGCTGGAGCAGCGTACTCAAGGACACTGATCCATGGTCGGTGGAAGTCTCTTTGACCAAGCCACCATCAAAGAGCGAATCCCCAGAGGTGGTCATGGACTCTTGATCAAGTGGTCGATGACTCCTCAAAGATGGCTGGCCATTGTTACATAATGGATATCCTGAGATTTGTAATCCTTACAACCTGCCTAGCAAGTCAAGAGTCAAATGGCCAGCCTCCTTGGTCAGAGTGCCAACTGGCAGCTGTCAGGGTGGCAGCTTCATTTTAGTTGGCAGAGAAGCGGTGTAGAAGCATCTGCAGAACCTAGACCAGTGGGGCAAACACTGGCAGCTGCCAGAGGATTGAAGGTTCTTGGGGTACAGCCCTGCCCCTGATGGCCCACGGCTGCCAGAGGAACTCCTTGTAGCACTGGCACATCATCATTCAGTGCCTCTCATCACCCAAAGAGGAGGAAAATGAGGAGTGTCAATGACAGTGCCTCAAGATCGAGCATGAATGCCTCAACTGCAACCTTGATTGTCAATCACCCAGTCAATGGCGAAGGGGTCTTCATGAGGTTGGCTGTAGATAACGCAGCTACCCACATTAAGCAGCAAAGGGCAAAGAGCCAACCCAGGTGAAGGCTTGTCCCTGGCAGGGCCAACCACACCGACTGATCAACGCCCTCTGAGTGAGGACTGAGAGCACCAAGGTCTGTGAGGCTAACATCTTGGCCTCATCAACAATGGTTTGAGCGGGTTGAGAAAATCTCAACAGCTCTGTCAAGTGAAATCAAGGTCATCCAGCTCAACGGTGGAGTTAAGGCCTTCAATCTGCCTGACCAGCCACGCTGCTGAGGGGTGCTCAGTGTGGCCAAGCAATCGGGCGGTGGGGTCTGGGAGTCGAGCTATCAGGCTAATTGAGGGACAGGGAGGACTGCGATCTTTCCTGTCCCACGACTGGTAACAGTGGTGAGAAAACTTCTTGGTTTTGGTCATGGACCTAGAGCCATGGTGGGCAGGGCTCTCCCTCACAGTCTGGAGGGACCTGCACATATAACAGAACTGGTCCGTTAAGGTCAAAGCAACACTGGCCCCAGGTGGGAACAGTGTCGAGCTGAGGAGGTACCTGCCGCAGTAGCCATGCTTCCCACCTCAAGGGGCCTAGCTGTGCCACAGACCCAGCAGCCGCTGAGGCCTTTCTACAACCTTTAGGGTGATCCTTGATCCGGTTATGAAAGCCGACCCAGCAAGAGTTGGAGCTTTGATCTTTGAGGACTTGGGAAGCATGGAAAGGTCAAGGCTGCACCAGGACATGTCATTTTGCCCACCCAGGTAGTACACACACACACACACACACACACACACACACACACACACACAACACATCGCCATTACACATAGTGTCGCAAATCAGTGACGGACATCTTCTGGGGCACTGAACGCAGAATTAAATCCAGAATACTTGTAATCCATCACTGGTCCAGAGACAGAGTCAAAAGAACAGCATAATTGCTTTGAAAACTTCAAAATCAAGGCTTTGCCTACAGCACAGAAAACAATAAAGAGAAGCGCAAGGAAGAGACCTGTCCTTTCAGCAGAAAGAAAGATCTGCCGTCACGGGTGAGTTGGGGATATATCCGCAAGGTGGTGGGAGGAGCTTAACTTAAAGATGTCCAGCCAATCATCACCTTCCAGTGGAACTGTCAGAGTGTGGATAAGCAAACCTCTGCCACACCTTTAGAAAAAAATATAGGTTACTCACCTATAACAGGAGTTCTAGGAATGGTATATGTTGTTCATCCACACTTATTGGCAGGTTCCTTGCCGCTTAAATCTTGCGGAAGGTCTTCAAGCTGGCTCCTCCCACCCACCCGGGTGGTAAAACTCTGGCTCCGCCCCATGGCGCCAGATCTGGCCGCTGGAAGCTCAGGTTGTCGCGTCGAAGCCAGGGAGGTTGGGTGGGTTCGTGGATGAACAACATATACCATTCCTAGAACTCCTGTTACAGGTGAGTAACCTGTATTTCTAGGGACATGGATATGTTGTTCATCCACACTAACGAACTCCTAGCAGTTCTCCGGGAGGAGGGAGGCAAGCACACCCTACATACTTACTTGGGAACAGAGATTGGAGAACCGAGGCCCCAAAACCAGCATCCCGGCGTGACTCAAGGTCGATGTGGTAATGGGTAATAAGGTGTGTGCTGACTTCCAGTAGCAGCCCTGCAGATTTCCTGGATAGGGACATCCCTGGAAGCAGCCACCGATGCAGCAGTATGGCGGGTAGAATGAGCTCTTATCCTCTGGGAGGCTCCATGCCCGCCAACTCCTTAGCAGAGATTTATGCAGGAGGTGACCCATCTGCCTATCGTCCGCTTGGCTGCAGGTCTGCCAGGTGCAGCTTTAGCGTGGGTGACAAACAGCTGGCGAACCTCTCCCGAAGATTTCAGCAAATGGCTCGCCCTTATATCCAGCGCCCTTCGAGGTCAGAGTATGGAGCCTATATTGACCTCGAGGTGTGATTGGGGTAGAACACCGCAGAGTCAACACCTGATTAAGGTGAAACTCCGACACCACCTTCGGAAGGAATTTCGGTGGGCGAGGATAACTTTGTCCCTGTGGAAGACCAGGTAAGGAGACTCGATGCTAAGCGCCTGGAGTTCTCCCATCCTTCTGGCTGACGTGATAGCCACCAAGAAGGCGGTCTTCCACGACAGGTGGGGAGACCACACCTGTGCATTGGTTCGAATGACTTGCCCATGAGCTTTGCCAGTACCAGCAGTAAATCCCACGGAGGTGGGGTTCCCTGACTGGAGGAAATGTGATCAAGGCCTTTGAAAAAAGCGCCGACCACTTTTCCTCGCCACTGACTGCTGACCGGCCCGGCGCCCGGTAAGCAGAAATGGCTGCCAGGTGCACCTTAAGGGTCGCCGACCTAAGCCCTTGACTAGATAGGGACTATAGATAGTCCAAAATGCTTCACAGGACATGAGAAGGGTCCAACCTTTTTCCTGACACCAAATGGAGAACCTCTTCCATTTGAAGGCATAGCATTTTCTGAGTCGACTCACTGCGGGACACCTCAGCGGCGTTGAGGACCTCGTCGGAAGACCCAAGGCCTGGGCGCTGGCAGCTCAGGAACCAGGCCGTCAGGTGCAGGATTGAAGGTCCGGATGGAACACCTTCCCTGATTGACTGAGAGCAGGTCCGGGCGAGCTGGAAGCTGCCGCGGAGTCCTGGAGCTGAGACTGAGGAGATCTGGTACCAGAACTGCGAGGCCAGTCTGGGGCTATCAGAATCACTGCCCCTTGTCCTCCTCGCTTTCAGCAGGACCCTGTGAATCAGGGGAACGGGGAAAGGCGTAAAGAGGCCCGGGGTCCACTGCCTCAGAAGGCATCCCCTGCAGCAAACCCTGCTGAGGGGCGGGCATGAAGCAGACTCAAGCTTCACGCTCTCCTGGAGGCAAACAGATCCACCAGAGGTGTGCCCAACGGGAGAACAGGTCCTGTACTATCTCCCTTCAGGAGAGACCACTGCAGCGATGCAGCCCTATCGCCCAGGGCATCGGCCAGGGTATTGGAGGCTCCTGCCACATGGATGGCCAGGAGATCCGCCTCCAGACTGTGCACTAGTGACCAAATGCGGAGAGCATCCTTGCATAGGAGCATGGAGCGCGTCCCGCCCTGTCAGTTTAGATAGTACATAGTCGTGGTATTGTCCGTCTGGACCGGACCACTTGACCCGGAGAAATGGAGCAAAAGGCGGTGAGAGCTGAGCGGACCCGCGGACTCCAGCAGGTTGATATGGCATCGGGACTCCCCTTGAGGACCAGAGGCCATGTGCCGATGTTCCCCAGATGGGCACCCCAACCCATCAAAGAGGCGTCAGTAGATTAGAGACCGTCGGTCGGGCGGACAAGCGGGATACCCTCCTGCAGATGGGGCGGAGCGGTCCCACCACTGGAGGCGTTCCACATCTCCTGGGTCGTCCCACAGCTGGTCAGGGATGCATAGCAGCTGACCACTGGGCGGCCAGACCCACTGGAGGCGCATGTGCCAGCGTGCTCAACGGACTATGCTGGTACAGGCCGCCATAAGACCAGAAGTGCAGGAAGTCCCGGGCAGGCGCGATTGCCCAACCAGAAATGATTGGGCGAAGGAGGAAAGAACCTCGGCCCTGTCCGCCGGGAGCCGTGCTCTGGCTCGAAGACAGTCGAGCTCTGCCCGATGAAGGATATCACCTGCTTTGGCTCGAGTTCCGACTTGCCCTCGTTGACCAGGAGGCCCAGTTGAGACAAACCCGGAGGCCAGATTTCTGGACCGCTCCACCTCCAACCTGGAGGGGCTGCTATCAATAATCGTCCAGGTAAGGTTACGGACCCCTCGGCGCGCGAAAGCTGTCACTGCTGCAATGCATTTGGTGAAGACCCTGGGAGCTGAAGAAGGCTGAAGGGCATGGCCTGGAACTCGAAGAGGGATCCCTCCGCTCTGAGCGGAGGAATCTCTGATGAGACGGACGGATAGGGACGTGAAGAAACGCAGCGTCCTGGAAGTCCAGAGAACAGAACCACGCGCCGTGTTCCAGAGATGGTATTATCTGAGCCAGAGTGACCATTCTGAAGGTTCGAGACCTTAGGAACTTGTTCAGGTCGTGTAGGTCTAAGATGGGCGCCAGCCCACCGTCCGTTCGGGACCAGGAAGTACCTGGACACGAACCCTGGTTCTGATGGAGGTCCTCTATCTCTTTTATCACCCCTTTCTGAAGGAGGAGGCGTGTCGACTCGGCGAGCCTGAAGAGATTCTGGGGACCCTAAAGGCCCCAGCAGGTGCGGCTCTGAAGGGTGGAGCCTGCCGAGATTGAGAGGCAGGCCTCTTCCCACCACCTCAAAACCCACCTGTCCGTGGTAACAGCGGACCAGGCGGAAAGGAAGTGTCGGACCGTCCCCAGGGGAACCAGGACAGGTGGCGGGGATGGGGGACACCCTTCAGCCCGTCACTTAGCAGGCTTGGAGGAAGGACCAGCCTGGGGACCACCAGAACCTTTCCTCCTTGCTTCCTATTAGAGGAAGCTGATGGCTTGGGCTTGAATACCAAGGTCTAGCCTGCTGGCCTGATGCTGTTGTTGGGCGGGCGTGCGGCGGGAGTAGAGGGACGAAAGGGCTTAGGCTGGGGCTTATGACCCTTGTCCCTCTCTTGTGAACGAGACCGAATCCAGGGTGGCATTGGATTTTTCGATCCTCTGGAGATGGTCTTCCACTCCAGGGCCGAAAAGGTCTGTTCCCAGAAAGGCGTCCGCAGAAGCTTGTGCTGGGTATCCACGGTAAAGGTGGATATCCAGCCACGCCTGCCGACGCATCAGCCTGGCGGCCGCCACTGACCGGGCACATGAGTCTCCTATATCCAGAGCAGTCTGGAGCTGCTGCTTGGCTACTGCCCTGCCTGATCCCGCACCTGCTTGACTGTAGTCTGCAGGTCGGCGGGAAGATGAGGGACAACCTCATCCAGGGAACCCAACAGGGCATGGGAGAAATGTGCCATGAGGACGGCGAACTGGCCTGCGAAGAGAGAAGAGGCAGCATCACTTTCACCCAGGAGTAGTCCAATTTCTTGGACTCTTTGTCGGGCGGTTTGTCCACGTCCCTGGCATTACGCCGCACCGGAAAACACTGTCCAACCAGCCCTTCAGCCGAGGGGTGTTCAGAAAACCGGACAGAGCCAGTAGGGACCGCATACTTCCTGGCCATCCTGGCCGGCGCAGGACGGAAGCGGCGCTGCCAAAGTTCCAGGGCCGGCCGACAATGGCTTCGGCCACTGGAAAGGCCTCTGGGAGAATCCTCGGTCCAGAATCTCGGTGAGGGGATATCTGGCCCGTTTGGATACGGGTTCAAGCTTCATCCCAGTGGATTCTGAGATGAGCCTAAGAAGTCCCAGGAAGGACGAAGGGCTATCGTCCCACTGACTGCCCCCAGAGGACTCCAAGTCAAACCGCCTGGAGAACAGGGAGGAGTCATCCGACTCCGACGAGTTGTCGAATAGCTGCCTGGAGCCTGAACCACCTCCACTTGTCGAGGCTTGTCAGGCGTGGAGTGACCGACAGCCTACGGGGAAGGCCCTGGGCCAACCGCGACTCTTTCGTCGGTGCCCCAGCTGTCGGGCTGAGGTGGAGGCGGTTCCACCACAGTGGTGGGGCAGCTGGAATAGGTCGGACAACTGGCCTGGGAACAGGCTCCTCGACCACTACCTGGTCGGTGGCAACCACTTAATGGCGGGAAGAGGCCTAAGCCGACAATGGCCAGAAAATTTGTTGCCACATGAGGTCCTCGTATTTTCGAGCGCAGCTGCAAGCCTCCCTCCTCATCCGAGGAGGAGGAAGAAGAGGAAGAGCAGCGACGCCGCCTGCCACGGTGCTAAGACCAGACCGCCTATGTCGACGGGAGCGGCTGGACCGCGAAGATGTCCGAGACTGAGACCGAGAATCTCGGCTAGGCCGAGGTCGGTGAGGCGGGAGCCGAGGATCGGCAATCCCTCGGTTCGGTCGACATAACCGACAGCTCCTGAGTCACAGGCAGGATGAGCCGACAATATCCTCAGTCCTCACCGGGAACGGGGAGGAGGGATTCTCGGCTTCTCCAGCCGACAACCTGTCTAACGGGTCGAGAAAATCTCGACCACGTCGTGAGGGAGTCTCAGTCACCTGGCCTGACGGGGGCACCGTGGAAGCCAGTGGCAGAAGCCAAAATTCGATCAAGTCGATTGTCGACAGGGAGGGGATCTTTCCGCTCCCAAGAGCCGCCGACGATGAGACTTACTTGAGACTTCTTGGCCGAGCGGACTCGAAGAAGTAGGACCCTCGCCTTTGTTTGAGAGGTCAAGCAAAGCTCCTTAAAGGAAGCTGAATAGGAGGTCCCGAGCGATAGAGGAACAAAGGCCATGAAGAGGGAAGCCTCGGCCGGGCTCTGCTCTTCGAGGGCCTACCAACCTCTCTATTGTTCAGCGGATCCGCAGCGCGGAAACCGCCAGTCGGGCCTCTTTGGATTTGACCGAGAAATCATCTTGGGACACCCCAGATGTAACGGGCAGCGGTCCTCGGGGACGTGGGCGAGAAGGAGAACACAGGTCGCAAGCCTGCGGGTCGTGCTCCTGGCCAAGGCAATAACACGACGTGGAGTGCTGGTCCGTCCGAGACATCTTCTGCCCACAAGGACATCTCCGAATCCGGAGTCGATTTGTCCATCGCAGCGCGAGGGAAGAGAAGACCAGAAGGTAAAGTTATAAAATTTTTAAACCGAAGGATTTTAGGCCCAAAACTTAATCGCAGGCGTTAAGAGGGAACCTGAGCTTCAAGCGGTAAGGAAGATCTGACGTCATGGGGCGGAGCCGAGTTTACCACCGGTGGGTGGAGGGCTAGCTTGAAGATCTTTCCGCAAGATTTAAAGCGGCAAGGAACCTGCCAATAAGTGTGGATGAACAACATATCCATGTCCCTAGAACTGTTTCTTATCACAGCAGTAAAAGATCATACTTAAAATTCAAAGTGGACAAGATTAAGTTAATTTACTGCTAATGGTCTTATGAGTCACTTTGTTTTCTACACTGACTGGGTTTACAAATAAAGGATCTGTGTTATCAGAACTTCTCTGGCTGCATGCTCAGATTACAAAAGGAGGAATTATCTGATACAAAACAGTTTTGAGAGTAGGCAAATACTGAAAACAGCCCCAAAACTGGGCCACATTTAGAAAACCTGATTACTGGATAAAGACCCTAAAACGGTTCATCTGGTCTAACACCAGACAGCTGGCAACCCTACCTAGAACATCAAAATGCCTGCCTTGTGCATACAATCCACCTAACATCATGGTAGAGTCAGAAAGATACTGTAGAACTGAAAAGTAGCACATTCGTTTAATTTAGTGGTCCAAAGCTATGCGACTTGTAGCTGCAGTTAAAGTTCACTGTCCTGTAGCTCCATTTAATGAATCTGACATAGCTAACTAACTTAGCTGTTTAATTCATGCGTCTCTTTACAGCTAACGAGCAAGACTTTTTTTTGTTTGTTTGTTTTACAGTGAAATAAATCAATTCTACAGTAAGCTCCCCTTTGGAAAATATATTAGCAAGAAATCGACAGGTCAGTGAGTCCCATCAGATGTTGAACCTGTACAAAATGTTGCAGGAGTAAAACGTGACAACAGTCAGTGATGGAAAGCAAAATTAGACTGGAAGGATGGACCAGAGGTTCAGTAAACATGGAGAGAGAGATGCACAAAAGCACCAACTCAGCCCAATGGTGAGAGTTCAGCTGCAAAAATCAATGTTACATTGGTTACAATCCCATTTCACAAAAGTAGTTTAATCTTACCAAAGCGGACAAATGCTGGAGTTGGTGGGTCTTGCATGAATCACTACCACACCTTCTGAAAGTGTCCCAGTCTCAAGGGATTCTGGGAGAGGTTGGTACATGCATGAGATCTTAAAGCCACTCTTCCAGCGTTTAAACTCACCATGGCCCCTACTTTACAGAATTCTCTTAGAAGCATAAAACATGCTTCTTTTCAAATACCGACAGTCAAGCGAAATTCATGAAGCTGGAACAAGGAAGGTGCAGGAGAGAGTGCAGGAAAAGAAAACGATCAACTGCATATGTTTTGGAGCTGCCCCAAGATTATGGAGTACTGACCCAATTAAGAACAATGACTAGCATAGTGTATGACCTTCCCAGTCTGGTAACCCTAGGATTAGCACTCATGTCAGTCCCAGAAGAATTTGGGGCAGACAGCAGAAACAAACTCCTCATACTTGTGGCTGGGGCAAAAAGGTGTTAACAGGTGAATCACAGAAGCAGCACGACGGGAACTGTATCAATTAAAACAGAAAGAAGTGGGGAGGCAGTCAGAAGAGCAAAGGCCCAAACCGAGGAAAAATAGCCAACTCAGTTAAGAAACCTTTACAGGTACATTAGGGAGCATAGAAAGGTTAAGGAGGGATGTGAAGATTAATAAAGGAGAGGGAGGTGGGTAGAGGGAGACAGTTAAAGGCAGAGATACTGAATGAATACTTTTGCTCAGTATTCACAAAACAAGATGAGGAGGAGTTACCTAAACCAGACAACAGAAGCACTCTGGGTAGGGGGTTGACACCAGTCCATTCACAGAAGAAAGAGTCCTGAAAGAACTCCTAAACTTCAAGGTGGACAAAGCAATGGGGCCTGATGGATTCACCCCAAAATCCTAAAAGAACTAAGAGAGGACCTAGTGACACCACTGACCACACTTCTTAACAAATCATGGGAGGATGGGTAGTACCTGAGGACTGGAGGAGGGCAGATGTGATCCCCTTCACAAAAGTGGGAGCAAGGCAGAAGCAGGAAACTACAGACCTGTAAGTTTGACCTCAGTGGTAGGGAAAATGATGGAATCACTTCTGAAAGGAAGAACTGTTCAGTACCTAGAGGCCAGCAGGGAACAGGACCCAAAGCAGCATGGATTTGCAGGAAGGTCACGTCAGATGAATCTAATTGATTTCTTTGACTGAGTGACCAAAGTAACAGAACAGGGAGAGGCTGTGGATATGGCCTACCTAGACTTTAGCAAGGCATCTGACACAGTCCGCATAAAGATTAATAATTAGTTAGCCAGCCTGGGAGTGGGTCCCAGGGTGATAGCCTGGTAACAAACTGGCTGCACAACAGGACACAGAAGGTAATAGTGAATGGAACATATTCCACAGAAAGGGGGTTACTAGTGGAATACCTCAGGGCTCAGTACTGGGTCCAGTCCTCTTTAACATCTTTATAGGTGACACTGCAGAGGTCTGGAGGGAAAGGTATGCCTCTTTGCAGATGACACAAAGATCTGTAACAGAGTTGATGCACAAGAAAAATTACTCACCTTAGTAATGTTTCTTCTAATGGAGTCTTGCTATATTGTGACATATGCAGTGAGTCCCAACCTTTGAACTGCGGAGATGAAAGTTAAGCGTTCCATGCCACGCATGGGACGCTGAAACTCGAGCTCGGTTGAGACTCTGTCTGTTCTTCAAACTCAAACCGTCAGATCTTACGAGCTAAACTCACTAAGGTCCTGTGTGGAAGCTGTAAACCTACACTAGCCAACTGGCTATCAAACACAAAACATTTTTGGTCCCAAAACAAAGGCTCAAGTCAGGAGACCCAAAAATGAAACACACAACACCAACTCACCCCAAGAAAAGAAAGGTGAAAACAACAAGGTGGGCACCTACTAAGTGCCAACACTGCACTGCCCACCCACATCCCAAAACAAAGGTCCTGAGAGGGGCAGACAGGGGAGGTCAGAATATAGCAAGACTCCATTGAAGAAACAACATTACTAAGGTGAGTAATTTTTCTTCAAACAACATAGTCTTGCTATATTCTGACTTATGTCTGAACTACAAAGCAGTACCTCCATGGAGAAGGGACAGAACCTACAGGAAATAGGCTCTGAAGCACAGCTGTGCCAAACCGAGCATCACTCCTAGTCTGGATATCCAGGAGTACTGTTGTAAAAGTGTGAACTGTTTTCCAGGTAGCTGCTTGACATATCTCTAGAATAGGGATGTCCCTGGCAGCAGCACCTCTGGTAGAGTGAGCCCTCAGGCCTGAGGAGGAACCTTCCCAGTTTTCATAGCAAAATTGGATACAAGAGAATCCACCTGGCAATGGATCTTTTAGTGGCAGGTTTCTCTTACCACCCTCACCATAAGTGAGGAACAGTTGGAGGAGTCAAACCTGTGACCCTTGGCATGCTCTATGTAGTAACTAAGGGCTCTTTTCACATCTAAACTGTGCAGCCTCCTCTCGCTAGAGGAGGAATGGTCAGTGAAGTACACTGGAAGAGACAGACTGATTAAGGTGGAAATCTGAAACCACCTTAGGCAAGAACTTCCTGTTAGTCCTGAGGACCACCTTATCTCTATGAAAGGAGATAAAATCAGGCTCCACTGACAAGGCTTGTAATTCACTTATTAGTCTGGCAGAAGTGATGGCTACCAGAAACACAGTCTTCCAAGTCAAGTACTTAAGCTCTCCTGAAGACAAAGGCTCAAAAGGAGGTTGCATAAGCTGAGCAATTCAAACATTAAGGTCCCAGGCAGGGCAGGGTCCCTGAAGGGAGGGTTGGTGTGAAGCAATCCCTTGAAAAACTTGGAGAATATAGGATGAGCTGAAGAGAAGGGCTGACCTGCTGAAATAAAGCAGACAGCTGCCAGATGCACTTTCAGTGTAGCTGGTCTCAGCCCCAAGCTATTTAAATGGACCATATAATCAAGGACTGTGGGTAGATCAGCAGATTCTGGGAAATATGCTTCCCAGAGCACCATATGGAAAATCTTTTCCATTTGGAATTATAAGTAGCCCTGGTGGAAGGTTTTCTAGAAGCCTTCAGGATATCCATTACACCTTGGGAGAGGTGTAAATCAGCAAACTAACTCTTCAAGAGCCAGGCCTTGAGATTGAGAGATTTGAGGTTGGTGCCAACCCTCCCTGAGCACAGGTTAACAGGTTGCAATACCTGGGAAGACACAGGGAAGATGGACTGCTAAGGACAGTAGGAGTGGATACCAGGGCTGTCTGGTCCAGTTTGGAGCAATCAGGATCATCTTGCAGGGTTGAGATCTGATTTTGACCAGCACTTTGAACAGGAGAGGAAGGGGAAAAGCAGAGAAACTTCCCTTCCCAATTGAGAACTAAGGCATCCAGGGGCTGGCCCAACACTGGGGGCCTGCAGCATAAAAGGGAAGTTGGTGATTGTCTGGGGCTGCAAAAGATCTATCTGTGGGTGCCCCATCTGGAAAATATCACCTAAGACCAGGGGGTCCACTGACCATTCGTGATGGCCCTGGAAATCCTGCTGAGAGCATCTGCCAGGACATTGTCCTTGCCTGGGAGGTGAACTGCTGTGAGGAGGTGTTCGGGAGTAAGCCACAAACCACAACTTCATTGCTTCGGTGCACAAGGCCATAGAGCCGAGTGCATGCCTGCTTGTTGATGTACCACATTGTGGTGGTGGTGTCTGTTCTGACCTGTACAACTTTGTCCAGAACAGATTTGGAAAAGCATGAAGTGCTAGAAATACTGCTCTGAGTTCCAACAGATTGATGTGGAGCAGAGATTCCTGAGGGACCACAACCCCTGGGTGGTGAGGTCGCCCATGTGAGCCCCCACCCCAAGAGGGAGGCATCTGTAGTAAGGATTAAAGAGTGAGACTGAGGGACAAAGGGAACCCCTTGTCTCAGATTGTTCTGATCCTGCCACCACTGAGGGCCTGGATCAGGTTCGAGATTACTGGGATCAATTTGGTCAGAGGGTCCTTCCTTTGAGACCAAAAGTCTCTCAAATGGAACTGAATGTCCCTCATCTGAAATCTTGCTCCCTGCACTACTACTGTAGAAGAAGCCATGTGCCCCAGAAGCTGTAGAAAATGCCTGGGTCAAGACACCTGCAGGGTGAATGAGAGGCCAGAAAGACCGGGTCTTTGCCCTGTCAGGGAAGGAAGGCTCTGGCCTTCTCTGTGTCTAGCTCTGCGCCTATGAAGGTGAGGAGCTGGACGGGCTCTAGAACCGACTTTGGAAGATTTAGAAGGAAACCCAAAGTGAGCAGTTGTTGAGTTATCTGTAAGTGTAACTTGACTTGGTCTGAGGACTGGCCTACTATGAGCCAGTCATCCAGGTAAGGAAGATAGGCATTTTCTGCCATCTTGAAAACAACTACTACTGCCAGGCATTTTGTGAATACCCTTGGAGCAGAGGTAAGGCGAAGGGCATTGCTCTGAACTGGTAATGGCCTGAGGGCAGCTCGAACCCGAGGTACTTTCGATGGGAGCTTCTGGCGAGAATATGGAAGTAGGTATCCTTGAGGTCCAGGGACACTAGCCAGTCCCCTGGCATTAGAGAGGGTAGAATAATTCCCAGAGTCACCATTCTGAATTTTGGTTTTAAAAGGTGCTTGTTTAAGTATCTGAGATCCAGGATGGGCTGCCATGCTCCTGTCTTTTGGGGTAGGAAGTACCTGGGTACAACCCTTTGCCCTGGTGTGGGGGTGGAAGCCTTTCCACAGCTCTGAGAGCTAGGAGGAAGAGACCTCTGCCTCTAAGGCAAGTGCCTCTGATGGATTGCAGGTGGAAAGGATCTGGTTTGCATCTTTGGGAACTTTTGAAGCTGAGAACCAGTCCTGGCTACACTTCCAGGACCCATTTGTCTGATGTCAGAGACTCCCAGTCCTGGACAAAGTAATCCAGCCTGCCCCTACAGGTAGCTGAGAATCGGCCTGGCAACCCCATCAGGGTGCCTGCTTGGCAGGGGCTTTTGGCTGAGGCGTGGAGCAGGCCTGCTTGTGCCGTCTGCCTCTCCCTCTGAAGAACCCCCTCTGGGCATAAGCAGAAGAGGGCCTGGGCTAGCAGTAAAGGCCTATGAAAGCCTGCCCCTGCCCCTGGGAAGCTGCCTTTGAGGAGTGGCCTGCCTTTTCTTGGCCTGTGCACTCCTATAGGTGGTCCTATACTCATCCATTTTCTTCATGTAATTCTCTGTCTGCTCCCCAAACAGAGAATTACCCACAACAGGAAAATCCATGGCCTTAGTCTGGGTATCCTGTGACAGGCTAGTACATCTGAGCAAAGCCATTCTTGATGCCACAGATGTAGCCATGACTCTTGTGACATCATTTGAGTCCACTGCAGCATGGAATTGCACCTTGGATGCCTCAATACCATCAGCAGCCACCTGCTCCAGCTCCTTGGCAAGCTGGCCAGGGACCTGTTTTGCTAAAGCCATGACAGTGTCCCATCTGGATTTCTGATATCTAGCCACATAAGCCATATAATTTGCCTGTCTGAGTCCCAAGGATGCTGCCATGTACTGTTTCTTTGCCATGGTATCAATCCTCCTGGAGTCCTTGTCTGGGGGGTGTGAAGCCAAGGGAATATTTGCCCATGTAGCTGCAGCCTGTCACTACTAACATGGCTGCATTGTTGTGTAAGGAACTCCGTATCAGAGCCTAACAATGTATACCTCTTGTCCATTCTCATATCCACAGGAGGTATAGTGTTAGGAGTTTTAAAATTTAAATGTCTGTTTCCCAAAAAGATTTATGCAAGGGAATAGACAGCCTCAGACTTTGGGATATCCATCATTTCCACAAAGTCAGGCTCCTCTTGATCATCACAGCTTCCTCCATAGGGAGCTGGAGGGTTTCAACCTCTTTTTATAAAACATACAATGAGAGGGGACTCAGAAAGCCTGGAGGAGACACTCCTGAAGGTCTGTCTGGGAGATGTCGGGTCAATGGGCACATCAGACTTTCAAATCCATATTCCTCTCCTCCTCCTCTTCCCCTCCTCCGGTTCATAATACTCCTCTAAATCATACTCTTGAACCAGTGGAACCCGGCCGAACTGGCGCCTACCTGATGGTGCCAGTTAGGTCGGGAACGAGAAAGCGACTGGACAATTTTGATCGCTTTGGCTGAGTTCTTCAGCGGTTGGAGAGGAAAGTTTGGCTCCACACCAGCTGATTTTCCAGTCCTTTTGCTGGAACCGACTCCTCAGAGTCGGATCTCCTTGCCGAAGAAGTCTCGCCCTGGTCAGAGGTACTCCTTCTGGTTCGGTTTGAACCGAACCAGGCTAGCCATCGGTTCAGTGGACTTTGGCCTCCTTTCCCTGAGCCTACCAACTCTCTTTTCCAGGGTAGCTGCAGGAAAATATTTACAAATCTGGCAGTCTGAATTGAGGTGGTCAAACCCCAGACAATAAACACAGGTGGTGTGAGGGATCAGCCTTGGCAAGACTTCCCACACACACTACAGTGCTGATACCCAGTGGGCCTGGTTTTTCTTTTGGGTTGCTCCAGATATAGTGCCAGTCCTATCAAGCGTGCCTTTTATGGCAATCCGCCAGGCAAGACCCTCTTATGGGTTCCTAATCATGTCACAGGTGGTGGAAAAAAAGCGTAATAAAATCTGGTTTTTTAGAACCGATAAGAACATATAACCACACTCTAAAAGTACAATTTAAGATTTTTTAACAACTTGATCGGTTCAAACGAACGATGAACTCTTCTAAAGTTCCACAGAACAGAGTAAAAAATAACCTATCTAGTACTCACAAATACCACAGACAGAGACTGAACCGACAGGTTCGGTTTAAAGTCGATTAAAACCGAGGCGGTACATTAACCGACAAAATGAACGAGCAGAAGGAGAAATCTCTGGGCGACTGTTCAGTGAGTAGGATAAAGAATCTGATGGTTTGAGTTTGAAGAACAACAGACAGAGTCTCAACCAAGCTCGGCGCAGAGTTCCATGCCTGGCATGGAAAGTTTAACTCTTTCATCTCGGGGCAGTTCGAGGTTGGGACTCACTGCATATGTCAGAATATAGCAAGACTTCATGTTGTTTGAAGAGGGTAGAAAAGATGAGAAGCGACTTGGCAAGGTTGGAGGAATAGTCAGACATATGGCAACTTAGATTCAATGCAAAGAAGTGCAAGTAATGCACCTGGAAACAAAAACCCAGGAGAAGAGTACACAATAGCAGGGGCAGCACTAACAACAACAAAAATGGAAAGAGATCTGGGGGTAGTCATATCAGATGACCTAAAGGTGGGTAAGCAATGTGAAAAGTCAGTAAGGAGAGCCAGAGGGATACTGGGATGCATAGGAAGGGGCATCACAAGTAGAAAAGTGAACTGGTCATCCCTCTGTACAGACAGTTGGTGAGACCTATCTGGAGTACTGTGTGCAGTTTTGGAGACCTCTATCTATGCAAGGACATAGACAGGATGGAAGCAGTCAGAGGAGGGCAACTAAAATGGTGCAGGATCTGCAGCAGAAACCATATGAGAGAGAGACTAAGGGAGCTTAATATGTATACTCTTGATGAAAGGGGAGGGCGGGGATATGATAGAAACTTTCAAGTACCTCAAGGGAATCAACAAAGTCCAGGAGGGTAGCATCTTTCAGAAAAAGATGTGTAAGAACAAGGGGCAATTTAAAGATAGAGGGGATGGCTGAGGGTAATGTGAGAAATTTTTTCATGGAAGAGTGGTGGATGCATGGAACACGCCTTCCTGAGGAGGTGCGTTGGGTCCTAAAACAGTGGGAATTCAAACATGCATGGGACAGACAAAAGACAATTATAGTAGGGGTTGCAGGAAGTAGGCTGTTGGTTAACTAGAATCTGCAGCTTATCCAGTAGGTAGGAAGCGGGCAGACTGGGTGGGCCAATGGTCATATCTGCCGTCAAAGTCTATGTTTCTATGACCCATCACTGGCTAATAGAGCACCTTTCCTAGTATTTTAGGCAAAAGTCACGAAGGACCCTTACCTGCCCAGAGTCCAAGAATATTAAAAAATCATTTACAGCCTAAGGTTTTAGGAAGGAAGAGATTGTATTTTGGCCCCATGGAGCCAACAGCCAGTCCTTCCATACTCGATTCAGAAACAGCTCCCTCACTAGCACATCATATGAGGCAAGAATATGGAAGTGCGGGCATGCTCCATAAGCATGTACAGGGCCCACTTCTTTTAACTACCCTTTTGAATACTTTAGAGTGCCAACTCCAACAAATCAAGACCACCGCTCAACTAACATGGGCCAAAGGCCAAACCAAAAGCTAATGGAAAAAACTGTCGCAAAAACTGATGACAGAAAAACAGCTTCTACTGGTCTGACATTCCTTCTCTCAACAGTGGGAGAAAATGTTATGAAGCAGTTGGGGTCCAGGCGTGACATAGATGACACCATCGCTGGCGAATGTGCACACAGGCACATCCACATGGGTGGTCAATCTTGCAACATTTTCCCACAAGGTCGGATACCAACACCTTACAGTCCAATGTACTATAGTTCTATGGAATACCCTTGAAGGAGATCTCAAACACTTGATTTATGAACATGGCTAAAAGAATGGTATTCAAGCAAATTCTGCACACCAGATCTGAAATACCATTTTAGGCATGCTAGAGTTCCACACTAAATATCACAAAACCATACAGCCACTCAGCATCCCCTCCCCTTGCAGTGGGTCAAGATCTCCTTCCTACAGCCTGCCTACAAGCCCTTGATCCTATGTGTGCTTCCTGGCTCCCACATGCAAAATCTGGAAGTGGGAGAACATGGCAGTGTCATTTGCCAGAGCACATTGTTTCCATCCCTACCTCACTAGGATGAGGCCAGATACAGGAGAACCCTACACCCCTAAATAGAGATTTTTGTGCTCCTGGTTTGACCTGCTCCCTTCAGCTAGCCCCCAATGAAAGTGAAGACCAAAACACTAAGGTGAACAGTATGAATGGGCCAGAGGCAGATGCCTGTTTAAAACAAACAGCACTGATACTGCACTAGGAAAAAGCATTTAAATTGGATGACTTTAATAAACTGCAAAGTCACCAAACCCCTGTGTGCAGTGTTATTCCTGACCCCCTCTTCTGGATGAAGTGTGTTTTTTTCCTTTTAAGTATAGTGGTTCACAACCTGGAAGTGCACCACAGGTTTTGATTTCATGAGCACAAGTGTCACAGGACTTGGGTACAGCTCCCAAACCCTGATACCGGCCATCTCAAGACTCACCCTGCCTTCTCTTGTGATGCCCACACACACACACACACACACACACACACACACACACAGAGCAAGGGCTCTTGTCTCTCTCTCTCTCTCTCCCTCTCCCTCCTTCAAGGGTCAGGTGTGTGGGTGAGACAGAATCATGGTCTGTGGCTTGGGGTCTACAGGAAGTGGGCTTCATCCTGCCATGGTGGAGTTTTCCTCCACTGGAGCATGCACAGCATGCTGCCTTGGATGCAACATGAGCTCTCCAACAGGAGCAAGCTTCCAGGCCCACTAGCAGAAGCAGTTGTGGTGCTGAGTATGCAGCTCCTCTTCCCCAGCTAGGACACTCCAACCTAGCTACTTAAGCACTGCCATCAAGCCACTGAGTGGCTCTATGAACCTTCCTGACAAAGCAGAGTGGGTTGGGATTAGGCAGACACTCATCTCAGTGTCCTGCATCATGCCAGCGACAAGATTTGATATTCCATCAAAGCCATGTATAGCGGAATAGCCACCTGCTAGTTATGTGTATATAATTTTGATATAAAATATATGTTTTAGAATTCTGCTTGTGAAACATAGCAGTCCTGTAGAAACAGGCCAAGCAGCAGAACCTCATGGGGCACTGGATTTTAAAAAGGAAAAAAAATGGTCTGCCCTCTCCCTTACCTAGAGAACAAGCTAATTAGAACTTCCTTTTTCACACCTACCTGTCAGAGCCTGTGCAGCAGCTACACAAACAGGTTATAACAAGCCACACGCTTTCAACTTAGGAAGACTGCCATAAAGATTACATTTTATGACACTAGAGGAGGAAAGCAAGTTCTGATAGCTACCTGTGAAAATTCACCCAGCTAGGAGAAGTGTTGTTAGGCTGTTCTGCTGAGAGATCAAGGGAATGCTGTCATAACTATGCTTTGCTGAGAGAGAAACTGTCTGCAATATGCTGATATTGCTTTCTTTGTAGATGTCAAGCAAGCAGTAAGATGAAACCACGTTGGTTATATTTGGTCAGGTTACAAATTAATTACAGGACTAAAAAACTGACCTCGTGTGCTGTGACATCACAGGAGGTTGGGACTTAACTTTGAGACAGCCAAACTGGCTGAAGGGACTGTGGCTCACTCTTGTTCCAAACTTTGAAAGAACTGACACACTTGTGTTTTGGACTTAAGAGCACTTCTGTCAAGGCAGGTAACACACAACTGAAAATTGAGTTAGAACTAGTTAATTCAGTTACAGGGCGTTTTGTTTTGTAATTTCCATTTCTTCCTGTCTGAAATAATAATAAAAACTTTATTTCTCATGTGCTTTCTTAAATCAAGGCGCATTACAGAATAACAGTCATAAAACACTATAAATATATTAAAATTTGGACTAAAATATACAGCGTTTAATTAAAATCTATATCCTCACCGAATGCCTTATTCCATAAAAGCGATTTTAGACCTTTTTAAAACCCTCCACCGTCATGTACTCTCTAATCCAACGTAGTAGAGAATTCCAGAGGGTTGGCAGAAGATTTTAAAACTACCCTCGGAATCTCTAGCAACCCCTCATTGGCTGGCGGAGAGGTGCATCGGAAGGTAAGGCACAGAAGATCTTTCAGGTAATCTAGGCCCAAACCATGTAGGGCTTTATATGTCAGTAATCAGACTTTAAAGGTGATTAGCCACTGAACCGGCAGCCAGTGCAGATCCCGCCCAGCACCAGTGTAATATGGAAGGCGTGAGTCCCCATTAACAACCCGGGCCGCTGGGTTCTACTTTTCAGCTGCAAGCGAAGGCAGATATCAGCCCCAGGAAGCTCAAAGTAAAGGGAGCTGCAGTAGTCCAGACAAGAGGTCACAAAGGCATGAATCAATGTTGGCAGGTCGCCAGATGGAACAAGGTGCTTGATCTATCGATGTTCCTAAGATGGTAAAAGCATTATGTATATAAGTTCTGTTTTATGTACTGTATTTACTATTTTTAATTTTAGTAAACTTTTGATTTCCTTAATCCTGCCTGATTAATTTTCTCATTTTAAGTATGAATGCTGGAACAATATTGATAATTCTGACATAAAGTGCTTCTTGTGTCACCATATGCAGCCACGCTAACAAGGATCTGTGTAAAGATC
The DNA here is from genome assembly GCA_016271365.2 of Neoceratodus forsteri. Taxonomy (NCBI): domain Eukaryota; kingdom Metazoa; phylum Chordata; order Ceratodontiformes; family Ceratodontidae; genus Neoceratodus; species Neoceratodus forsteri. The sequence continues at coordinate 96,012,668 of CM057451.1, forward strand.
TAGTAAGGTAAAATACTGGAGTCTCAATTGAGTCAGAAGGGGATTGTGAATTAGGGTGGTTGTATGCCAGCTGGGTTGAGTACTACTGCCTTCCCCAAAGAGGGTGTGATATTTGGACCTGTATACCTGGGCATGCTAGCTAAAAGGGTGCATATTTGACCCCAGGACTCGAGACTGGTAATTGCTCGGACCAAAACAAACAGGAGGGAGTCCCTGTTTGTCCCCTATTCCATATTGCACTTGGCGGTTGGGCACTGTTGGAGCAGAGGCCTGACCCCAGGAGTGTGTTTGTGACATCATGTACTACTGTCCACATGACTCCCTCCCCACCAGGGGACAACTGTATAACAGTAGCAGCCACACACCTCCCTGTGGCAGTTAGGGTCCAAGACAGATGGACAGCACACCTCCACTGTCTGACATGAAAACCTGGACTCTGGGTTCAAACCTGGGTCATTAGCATGGCAAACTACACCTCTTGACCCTCCTTGACATCTGCTCCTAGAATATGAACTGAAATAAACTCTTTCCCATGACTTTTATGGCTGGTGATCAAAACACCCTTATCCTAAGGGTCTTTTTAATACTTTCAGGTGTTTCAACACCATCTGTTAATGTGCTCCGCCAGGAAGGTCATGGGGCCCTACTAGGTTTTCAATTAATTGTACCTGGTGTTGTGGCGTTTGAGCACTGAAGTGTGTTTCAAGAGTGTCGCTACACCTAATAAACTTCAGTAAAAGGTCTCAAGAGTTCTTTCCACACTTCCCTTTAAAGTTACACTATGCCTCTTACCATTATGACATCCAGCAATCCTAGCAATTTAAGTTCTGTTATGCAATACTTCCAAAGACACAATAATGAAATCTGAGGCAGAATACCCAAACTGGATTTGTTGTATTTTGTTTCTGACAATGCATATATTGGGGGGTATTGTGAACCCATAAAACATTTTAAATGTCAGTTGAGCAGAAACAAGCATGAGAGTTGCCTGGTAATTGCCTATGTCCTCGCTAAACACACTGAACATAAAGACACTTACTGCACAAGAAAATAACAGTTCTGTCCGAATCTATCCTTTGTGTATTGTGCTCTAAAAGAGCAACCAGCTTCTACTTACGGTCCCACACAATTCAGAACAACAGCTGCTTTCTGACACATGGCAGTGAGAGAAGGTGGATCACTGACATAGCAGATTATGATATCCACTTCAGACTCCAGTTCTTTCTTTCCTGCAAAAGAAAAAAGTAAATAAAAATCAGAGACTGTTCATTATAAACATCAGGAGAATGCTGAAATTCAAAGCCCAAAAGTGAACCCCAGGAAGGAATGCTGAACAGGAGAGAAGCTGGCCACTACTTCAGACAAAAGGGGCCTGGGGGTCATCATAAGCAACTCCTAAAACTAACTACTCAATGCAACAAGGCTTCAGCAAGGCAACCAGAATGTCTGGGTGTACTGGAAAGATCTCGATAGCTGGAGGAAAGAGGAAATACTACCTCGATCACTGCTGAGACTAATACTGTCTTGATCACTGGTAAGACCCCATTTAGAGTACTGTGCCCAGTTCTGGAGTCCTCACCTAAGGAGAGACAGGTTGGAGACAGTGCAGTGTAAAGTACCCAAAATGATTCCAGGGCTAACAGGGCAGATCTTATGAGGACTGGCTAAGGGCGCTGAACATGTACTCGCTGGAGGCCAGAAGGGAGATGAGGGACATGACAGAGACCTTCAAGTTTCTTAAAGAAATAAACAAGGTAAACTGTGAGGAACAATTTAGCAGGAATGGTGGGTCCAAAACAAGGGAACATGAATGTAGCTAGTGAGGATGGTGTGTGTGCGCTGCCCAGCGTGTGTGCGATGTGTGTGTATATTCTGGAGGGATGCTAAGAAAAAATTACTCACCTTAGTAATGTTGTTTCTTCTAATGGAGTCTTGCTATATTATAGACATGCAGTTTGATCCAGCTCTAGAACTGCCGAGTGAAATGGTTAAACCATTCCAAAATAGAATTTTGGCACAGAGCAGCTCTATCTGTGTCATTTCAAACTTGAACTGTCAGATCTTTTGAGCCAAACTCACTAAGGTCTGTGTGAAGCTGTAACCTACACTAGCCAAATGGCTACCTAAATAATAACAACCATTGATGGTCCCAACACCCAAGACTCAAGTCAGAGGACCAGAAATACTAACACCATTCTAATAATATGAAAATGGAACATAAGTATAATAAAACACACCCACGCGTACACATACACACCCCCAAAGTCCCAAAGGGACAAAATGCTAACAGGACATAAGTAGTGCCCACATAAGTTGCCCATACCCCACCAAGTAGAGGTTCTGAGAGGGGCAGGTTGGGGGAGGTCTATAATATAGCAAGACTCCATTAGAAGAAACAACATTACTAAGGTGAGTAATTTTTCTTCAAACAACATCAAGTCTTGCTATATTATAGACGATTAACAGAAATACACACAGTACCTCCATGGAGGAGGGCAGAACCTACTTAGGAATGAGCTCTGAAGAACAGCTGTGCCAAACCGAGCATCTCTCCTGGCCTGGACATCAGGGAGTAATGCTTGGTAAAGTGTACCGTTTTCCAAGTAGCAGCCTGGCAAATCTCTAATAAAGGTATATCTCTGGCAGCAGCTAGAGGCGCAGCTGTACCCTGGTAGACTGAGCCCTCAAACCGGGGGCTCTGCCCACTTCTGATAACAAAATTGGATACAAGAGACAATCCACCTGGCTATTGATCTCTTAGTGGCAGGTTTGCCTTCCCAACTTCACCATAGGTAAGACAAAGTTGGAGGATTGAACCTGTGACCTTTGGTACGCTATATAATAACTAAGAGCTCTCTTAACATCCAGGCTGTGCAACCTCCTCTCACCCAAAGAGGGTGATCAGTGAAAAATACTGGAAGGGAGACAGATTGTTTAAGATGGAAATCTGAAACCACCTTAGGCAAAACTTCCTATTAGTCCTAAGGACTACCTTATCCCTGTGGAAAGAAATAAAGTCAGTCTCCACTGACAAGGCTTGCAATTCATTTATGAGTCTGGCAGAAGTGATAGCCACTAGAAAAACAGTTTTCCAAGTTAGGTACTTAAGCTCTGCAGAAGACAGAGGTTCAAAGGGTTGCATTAACTGGGCAATGCAAACATTAAGGTCCCAAGCAGGGCGGTTCCGAAAGGAGGATTAGTATGGGTAATCCCTTAAAAACTTGGAAAACACAGGATGAGAGGAAAGAGGGATGACTTTCCTGCTGACACAAAGCAGACACAGCTGCCAAATGAACTCTCAGGGTAGCTGGTCTGAGACCCAAGGAATTAAGATGTACCATGTAATCTAACAAAATGGGCAATTCAGCAGATTCTGAAATATTTTTCCCAGCACACCAAATGGAAAACCTTTTCCATTTAGAACTATAAGTAGCCCTAGTGGAAGGCTTTCTGGAAGCCTTTGGGATCTCAAGAACACCCTAAGAGAGGTGTAAATCAGCAAACTCTAACTCCTCAAGAGCCAGGCCTTGAGGTTGAGAGTTGAGGTCCGGATGCCAAACCCTTCCCTGGGCACAAGTCAACAGATTGTGATTCCTGGGGAGGCACAGGGGAAGATGGACTGTCAGAGACAGAAGGAGTGGGTACCAGGGCTGCCTGGCCCAATCCGGGGCAATCAGAATCACCCTGCAAGGCTGAGATCTGATTTTGACTAGTACTTTGAATAGGAGAGGAAGGGAAGCATGAAGGAACTTCCCTCCTAATCCAGAAGAAGGGCATCCAGGGAACTGAGCCCAGCACTGGAGGCCTGCAACAGAACAGAGGAAGTCTGTGATTGTCTGGGGCTGCAAAAGATCTATCTGAGGATGCCCCACCTGGCAAAAACTATCCCCAGCACTTGAGGATCCAGGGACCATTCATGATGGCCCTGGGAAATCCTGCTGAGGGCATCCGCTAGGGCATTGTCCTTCCCTGGAAGATGAACTGCTATGAGGAAGTGTTCAGGGAATAGGCCAGAGACCACAACTTCATTGCCTCAGTGCACAAGGCCAAGACCGAGTGTCCCCTGTTTGTTGATGTACCACACTGTTGTGGTGTTGTCTGTTCTGACTTGTATCACCTTGTGGTGGACAGATGCAGAAAAAGCTGAAGAGCTAAAAAGACAGCTCTGAGTTCCAGCAAATTGGCGTGGAGCAGAGATTCCTGGGGAGCCAAACTCCCTGAGTGGAAAGGTCGCCCATGTGGGCTTCCCAAGCAGAAGGGAAGCATCTGTAGTGAGAGTCAGAAGTCGTGAGAGGAAATGAAGGGGACCCCGCTCTTAATGCTCTGATCCTGCCACCACTGGAAGCTAGGATCAAGGTTGAGTCACTGGGACCAACTTGGAAGGGGTCTCTTCTCTGAGACCAAAGGTTCTCAGAGTGAAACTGAATGTCTCTCATCTGAAGTCTAGCTCCCTGCACAACAGCTGTGGATGCAGCCATGTGCCCCAGGAGCTGCAGAAAGTGTCTTGCTGGTCGAGAGACCTGCAGAGTGAAGGAAGAGGCCAGAGCCACTAAATTCCTTACCCTTTCTGGGGAAAAAGGCTCTGGCTAGCTTTGTGTCCAATTCTGCCCCTACAGGTGAGTACCTGGACTGGTTCCAGAACCGACTTTGTAGGTTTAGCAGAAACCCAGGGAGGTGAGAAGCTGCTGGGTGACCTGCAGGTGAGATTTTACCTGTTCTGGGGACTGGCCTACAATGAGCCAGTCGTCTAGATAGGGAAAAACAGCAATCCTCTGCCCCTTAAGTGGGCCACTGCCACTGCTAGACACTTTGTGAATACCCTTGGAGCAGAGGTAAGGCGAAGGGGCATTGCTCTGAACTGGTAATGACCTGAGGGCAGTTCAATCTGAAGTACTGATGGGATCTTCTGATTAGGACATGGAAATAGAGCATCCTTGAGGTCCAGGAGGCTAGCCATTCCCTGGCCTTAGGGAAGGTAAAATCATTGCCAGAGTTACCATTTTGAACTTTGGTTTCAAAAGATGCTTGTTCAGATATCTGAGATCTAAAATGGGCTGCCATTCTCCTGTCTTTTGGGGTAAGAGTATCTGGAATACAGACCCCTGCCCTGATGCAGGAGAGAACCTCTACTGCTCTGAGGCTAACAGGGATGAGACCTCCGTTTCCAGGCGAGAGTCTCTGAAGCACTTGCAGGTAGAAAAGTCTGCTTCTCAACTTGGGAAACTTTTGAAGCCGAGAACCAGACCCTGGCTTACTACTTCCAGAACCCACTTGTCTGAGGTTAAAGAAGCCCAATTCTGACTGAAGTAAGCCAGCCTGCCCCCACTGGTACAGGAGAATCGACCCTGGGCACCCCATCAGGGTGCCTGTTCATAGGAGCTTTAGGTTGGGGGTGGGAGCAGGTCTGCCCCACCCTCGTCTGCCTGCCTCTGAAGAAGCCCCTCTAAGCATAGGCAGAGGGCCTGAGTCTGGTAGAAAGGCCTGTGAAAAGGCCTACCCCTACCCTGGGGCATGCCTTTGAGGAGTGGCTTGCCGCTCCTTAGCCTGGGCACTCTTGTAAGTAGTCCTATATTCATCCATCTTCTTCATGTAATTCTCTGTCTGCTCTCCAAACAGAGAATTTCCCACCTGAGGAAAATCCATAGCCTTAGTCTGGGTATCCTGTGACAAACTAATACACCTGAGCCAGGCCAACCTACGAAAAGCTACAGATGTGACCATGACCCTAGAGGAAACATCATTAACATCCACAGCAGCATGAAACTGAACCTTAGAGGCTTCAATGCCATCAGCAGCCACCTGTTCTAGTTCACTAGCCAGCTGACCATGGGCCTGCTTGGCCAATTGCATAACAGTATCCCATCTAGATTTCTGATACCTAGCTACATAAGCCATATAATTTGCTTGCCTGAGTCCGGAGGGCTGCCATATACTGTTTTTTGCCATGGCATCAATCTTCCTGGAATCCTTGTCAAGAGGATGTGAAGCCAAGGAATATTAGCTTTATCACAGGCAGCAGCCTGAACTACTAACATGACTGCATTGTTGAGAAAGGAATTCTGTATCAGGGCCTGACAATGTATACCTTCTGTCCATCTTTTTATCTACAGGAGGCACAGAATTAGGAGCTTTTAAAATTTTGTTTTGTTTCCTAAAAGACTTATGTAAAGGAATAGACAAACTCCTAGACTCTGGAATATCCATCATTTCTACAAAATCAGGCTCCTCTTGCTCATCCACAGCCTCTTCTAAAGGAAGCTGGAGGTTTCAGCAACTTTTATAAAACATAAAATGAGATGGGGACTCAGACAGCATAGGGAGATTCTAAAAGTCTGTCTGGGAGATGTCGGTTCAATGGGCACAACCAGACCTTCCAGCCACATCATACTGTTCATAATCCTCCTCCCCTCCTCTGGTTCATAAAATTCCTCAATATCATAATCCTGAACCACTGGGACGGACGAACAACCTTTTACCAGATAGTGGTGGTTGGGACGGACCCTAGTTACAGTGACTGGACAATTTGTATGGCTTTGCTATCTCTGCAGCAGTTGGAGAAGAATTTTGGACTCCAGACCTGCTGATTTTCTTGTTTTCTTTACTGGAATTGGTTCCTCAGAACCAGCTTTTCTTTGCCGAGGAAGTCTGGCCCTGGTCAAGGGCACTCCCTCTGGTTCGGTTGGCACGAACCGGGCTGGCCATCGGGTCAGCTGACTTTTGGCCTCTCGTTCCCTGAGCCTGCCCAATCTTTTTCCAGGGTGGCTGCAGGGAAATTCTTACATACCTGGCAGTCTGACTGGAGGTGGTCAAACCCCAGACAATAAACACATGTGGTGTGTGGGTCAGCCTTGGCAAAGACTTCCCCACAAACATCACAGTGTTGAAACAGTGGGCCAGTTTTCTTTTGGGTTTCTCAGACATAATGCCAGCCTAACCAAAACATTACCCTTTATTGGCAGTGCCAGGCAAGACACCCTTATCGGTTCCCTAACCGAGTCCGCGAGGTATTGAAAAAAGCGTAATAAATCCGTTTTTAGAACCAATAAGAACCGGAACCGCACTCTAAAATAGTAACTTTTAGTTTTAAATGAGTTTTAAACCCACTGATCGGTTCAAAACCGAACCGATAACTACAAGTTCCACACAGACAAAACCTTCATTTTACTTACGGTTACCACAGATGAAAGCTTGAACCGAGCGGTTTTGCGGTTAACATAAAACCATCCTCGGTTAAATCAACCGAGAAAACACTTTTAAACTGAGAAATGAACCGAGCAGAAGGAGAAATCTCCGGACGACTGTTCACTGAGTCAGATAAAGAATCTGACAGTTCAAGTTTGAAATGACACAGATAGAGCTGCTCTCGTGCCAAAATTCTATTTTGGAATGGTTTTAACCATTTCACTCCGGGGGCAGTTCTAGAGCTGGATCAAACTGCTAATGTCTATAATATAGCAAGACTTCATGTTGTTTGAAAAAGCTTTACCAAGAGATTGGTTGAGCCATGTAACATCCCAGCCAAGGTGGTGGTGGGTGCAAAAAACAATAATGGGTTCAAGCATGGCTGGAGCACAGTAAAGGGCTTAATATTTTCTGAGGAGGGGTAGCAGTAAGGTAGCGGCGAGAGGGAGAAAAGGAGGGTGAAACTCCCATCTGGACCACAGGTCACGGAGTAAAGTAGGGTAAAACTGGAAAGACTGGATGGTCTTTTCTCGCAGACATTGTTGATGTTTCAATGCCACAAGAGGTCAACATACAAGTGCATCATAGGAAACACTGTATTATCCAACTCTGCCATTAGGCCTACGTATAAAGCAGTCTAAAAGATCAGAAATAATAAAAATAAAAAGCGAAGTTATTTTACTGTACTAAAAATGCAAGTCTCAAAAAACAAAAAAAAAAACTAAATTCTTGTGACTGCAGGATAGCAAAGCTAAACATATACTATAAAGCTTTTGTTTCAGCTTTGTCACTTGCAAAACAAGTAGCAGAAGCACAATCTACTGGTGTCATAAGCAAAAACCCAAAATGTACTCACAAAAGAAGCTTGGCTACCCAGTCCAGACAGCAAAATTAAACAAAGCAGATGAGGTGCAAAAGCATTTGACAGCGTACGGGGAGTGTCACTAGCTCACTGCTATTTTTTATCAATAAAAGTCTTCATCCTGCAACAAACTACAGTGTCCAGTTCTGCCATCTGGACTGGGTAGCTAGCTTCTTCTGTGAGTATGTTTTGTTTCAATACACTCTAAGCAGGGTCAATTTTCAAAGCCAGCATACAGTACAAACACAGCCGCTGATGTAAATGTGCATACCAGAAGACTTTTTACCAAGTAAGGAATAATCTACAACAGGGCATGCGTTTCTAGAGAATCTTCATGTTCTTTAGAGGATCATAATGTTCTTTTGGGGCATACAATTATGTAATCTATTTTAGCTCAATTTATATTTCCTATACATGCCTCAAAAGATTTTAACAGTGAAGAGCCAAGGAAAGTGCCAAGCAGTTGGTCACTCCAGAGACAAAATGCGTGTGGATATATACACATTCATATCTAGCCACTAACCCCTCTCCTCAGTCTGAACAACATGAGCTGTATGTCCCTCCGTGGAGAACAAGTAAAGGGCCTCAGCGGAGTATTTAGAATTATAAACCGCTAGGTCTGTGAATGGGACTAAAAAGGCCTTTTTCTGTGTATTTGTCTCTGTGCACATGTAGAAGTGTATGACCGTTTATTTTTGTACCAATTCATTTCTGTACCAACTTATTTACCAAATGTTGTTCTATTCACTTTTGAGGAGTACTGTACTGCTGTTTCTCCGGTCCCACCTGAAACCAGCCTCGGCTTGGTGTACCTCTCCCAATTACCAATCTTCAAATAAATAAATGTTGCTAAGTTGCTGTAGGCATTCGGTGGAGTCTACATGGCTTCAGTTAGCAACAGGAGGCTTACTGGATGAACTACCGTCTTTTTTGCCATTACCTCCTATGCATCTATGATAATGATGTCTGTGACGATGTGGACAGGACAGGGCAGGATTTTCTAAAGGAGATTGCGACTTTCATCACTGTGAGGGTGTTGAATTCGTCCAGGTGGCTTAATTTGGGTGACTTCAACACCTGGGTGGATGAAGGAGGTTCAGCTGTATGCCAGGAAATTCCTTTCCAACATGGAGGCCCTGGGCTTTTCTCTTGTAGCCACAAATGGGACCCACCTCTCAGGGTATGCACCTGACCTGTTGTTCTCCCAGAGGCTAGCGACCGATAGTCTTGAGATTGATCCGGTCATCTGGTGAATCATTGCACCACCATGTTCAGCTTCAGAGCCCCCCTTATGTCCCTACCCTGTGGAAATGTTACAGTTCCGCCCTTTAAAGGGGTTACTATCAGAGGGACTGATAGTGGAGATGGACATTTCGTCTGTGTGGGAGGCATGCACAGGAGGGACCAGAGGAGGCTGTGGTGGCCTATAATAGGGCTGTTGTCCTTCCTGGGGAAGAGCTCTGGCCATTGATGACAGAGGATGTCTGTGGGCGATCACAGGCTTGAGACCAACATGCTGCAGCCTGCATTTGGGCCCGACACAATTACTTGTTGACAGTGTTGGGCGCTCGGCCCAGTTTTGCAGAGACTGTTAGGTGCTCCTTAGCAACAGGGTTTTCCTAGAGTCTCTTAAAACAGCTCTGGTGAGGCCCTGTTGAAAAAAAGCATCTTTGGACCCAGACATCCTGGAAAATTACTGACCCGTTCTGAATCTTCACTTTTTGGGAAGATTATCGAGAAGGTGGTTGCAGAACAGCTCGAGGCGTACCTTGCAGACTTTCAGATTAACAAACCTCTCCAGTCCGGATTTAGGGCTATGCACAGCATGGAGACTGCACTAGTATGGGTGACATATGATCTGCTCAGGGTGAGGATAGGGAGAACAATCTATTCCCGTCCTCCTCGACCTCTCATCAGTGTTAGACACTGTAGATCATGGGTTGTTGCTGTTGGACAGACCGAGGGTGTGTGTTGGACTCACTGGCAAGGTCATCGGCTGGTTTGAGTCCTTCCTCCACGGCAGGACCAAGAGGGCGATATCTGGGAATTATTCCTCAGACCCAGTGGCTCTGTCCTCTCTCCCATGTTATTTGCAGTGTATATGCTGCCCTTGGAGTGAGGTCATCAGGCAATGTGGAGCTTGGGTTTCACTGCTATGCTGATGACACCCAGCTCTACCCATCTTTTGCACTGGGAAGAGCAGATGCGGTCAATGTGCTGAACAAGTGCATGGCCAAGATCCGGTCTTAGATGTCGAGGAATTGGCTGGGACTCAACCGGAAAGGCTGAAGTGTTGGTGGTGGAGTCGGGTTGGAGTGAGAAGTGCAGGCCTCTGGGGGGGCATGGGACTGTATATCAGGTCGTCCACACTGGAGGCCTCCACCAGAGTGAAATATCTGGGCATCATTCTGGACAATGAGCCAACACTGGATGCCCAGGTGTTGGGGGGTCGGAATGCATTTACGATCTCTGGAATGTTGCCGGATAAACCCCTTGTCCCTCCTAATGCACACATTTGTCACCTCGAGGCTAGACTACTGTAACACGCTCTACCTCAGGGTCAAGGGGGTGCTCTGTGGCACCTGCAGCTGTTGCAGAACGTGGCAGCTCGGCTACTGAGGAGGTCTTTTGAGATTGTGTCATATTTCACCAGTGCTGTGCAAACTGCACCAACTGCAGTTCACTGGATCAGCTCCTTTAAAATAGGTCTACTGACCTATAAAGACCTACAGGGCTGGGTCCAGGCTACCTGGCAAAGCTGCTGCATCCCTACAGCCCCAGTCGCTCTCTCCGGTCAGCAGGTGAGGGCCTACTCGAGGTGCCCAGAGTGAGACTGAAATCGTCAGGATTGTTCTTTTAAAGGTAGCGGTACCAATCCTCTGGAACTCACTGCCTGGGTTACGGAGGAGGCCCCTTCTGCTGAGATTTTAAAAGAGGACTGAAGCGTTCTTATTCCACAAGCCTTGGGAGATTAACAGAGTAGAGTTTAATTCCTGCTTCTGGATAAGAGTATAGCGAACATGATCATAAATGAAATTATTAGATTTATAATTTTAGTGTTGTTCAAATGCATTATCCGATTTTTATGATTTTTTTCTGCTGTATGGCACCCTAAGCCTTTAGGAATCGCCTAAAGTACATAAAATCTACATCTATTACTTCTACTACATAATTTGTGTTGTAGGTCAGTGGTGCCGTACTAGTCTCAGGAAAATCCAGTACACTTTTTTTTGTGATAATACCATTTTATTAGACTAAACTACACAGCTTTTGAGACCTCATAGGTCCCTTCATCAGGTGCAGGAAAACTCACCAGCATTTCAGAATACATACAAGAGTTTGTGGGTCCTAGATTGCTGAACAAACAGCAGGCTGTAAAGGAAGCAATTTAAGACAATACAGGTAACGACCAGAAAATAAGCCTCATGACATTAAAGGTGAATAATAAGAGCAAATGTAAGTTTTTTGCCCTCAACTGCCGCCGGAAGGGGGCAGCAACTCTTCCTGGGGCAGCACAGGAATATCCCGAGGCAGCACTGCCTATGGGACAACAGAGTCTCCCTTGTGGCGGTCATTCCTGAGGGGCAGGAGCCATGAATCTGAAGCCTCTACAGCAAAACAGCTCAGCTTCCCTGCTGTCACGGCTTTATGGTTATAGTGGATGGGGTCTACTGCCTCATAAACCACAGGTTCAGGGTTTGAATCCAGTCAAGGTGCCTTCATTTCTCTTTTGGTCAGAATTGCACTGAGTGTTGATCTATGGCAGCGTGAAGTTGGTAATAGAAATCTATAGGAAAACCAACACAGTTCTCAAAGACTATTTGCAAAGAGACAGTTACAGGCAACTGCCACAGGGTGCAATTGAGGGCAAACGTAATACTTCAAAGTGATACCATAACGAAAAATCAATGGCTGAAGAAAGTTCCATTAAGTAGGTGTAATGTTGCCAGTTCTAATCAGCAGTGTCTCACCATCAAGCCTGTTGACAAAGGCGAGCAGCTGTAATCATGAATAAACAATATACAACGAAGCAGAAAACAACTGTCGGATATAAAATGCTACATGCAATTACTAGAAGCTCCAACAGAAAACTTTAGAAGGAACTCCTTTCTTTAATAAATAGCCACCAAGCATCAAATCACAACTATTTATTTCTCAGAATACATACCTTTGAGCCAGAAACTATTTTACAAAGGTTCCACGTCAGAAGACAACAGATAATAGTAACAAATGGACATTTTGATAAGCACAGTGACAATCAGACAGGTGGCATTACACACATTATGGCTAATTAGATAAGATATAGATAATTGAATACAGACAATTGGTAAGTATTGGCATAAGTGCAGTCAGTAGGATGACACTGTCTATTAACAGTGAGTTAGATATAGCATTAGGCAGATGAGTTCAAAGCAACAATCAACATTTAAAACAGAAAAGTGTAACGGGTTACAAATAGGCAACATGACAACTGTGGTACAATAAAGCAGTCAGTAGATTAGATTTTGACTGTACAATAGCGGAAAATGGGGGAGGGGTAGGAGTGGTACAAGTGGCTAGCAAGACAGGTGATGGCGGAGGTTGGGGAGGGTCAGCTGAGGAGAGTAGCAGGTGGGACACAAGTCAAAGCGGACAGGATGCAGATGTGATTATAGAAGGGTGGTGGGTCAGCGGTGTTTGGAATGGGGAGGAAATGACACAAGGGAGGGTGGGGTAGAACCTAGGGAGAGGCGGCTGCTAGGTGGAGGACAGCTACTAGGTGGGGCAGTCACAACTGCATAGTGTTGTGAGGTGTTGGCGGAGTTTGTATTTGAATGGTCCAAGCTTGGGTTCAGCTGGGCGGGGGCCATTTCCCAACTGGGAGCTCTGTACATAAAGCCCTCTGAGCTTGCGAGTACAGCAGAACGGAACACAGTTATTGTGCTTGGATGCACTTCTTGTACTGCAGGGGTTAGGCACCTGTGTAAGAAGATGTTGGGAGGCTGGAGGGGTTATGAACATATGAATGTGCCAGCAGAAACAGACCACCAGTTTATCCAAGTCTGCTCAGGTGTGCAGCTAGCATCCCTAGTTTGCGGCTGCCCACCCCCTCCCTTTGTCATCACTGCCACCCCACCCTCACTCTCCCTGTTCCCTGTCCCATGCCCTTTTAAAGGTGTTCACAGATTTACATGATACCACCCATTCTGGTAGTGTGCTCCATTTGCTTCCACCCTCTGTAAAACAGTGTCTCCTCTCCAATCCACATATCATCGTTGTTACCCTCCTCTACCCCCTCAGTAGCCTGATATCACGCTTCAGGTATGGCCTCAAAACTGCACACAATACTCCAAGTGTGGCCTTACCAGCGACCTGTAAAGGGGCAAGATCACCTATCTTCGCCTGGGCGAAAACCCCTCGCTATGCACCCAAGCATTTTGTTCACTTCTGCAGCCACTTTCCTGCACTGGGCGGTGTTGTTCATGGTCCCTGTTATCATTGCCCCTAGGTCCTGCTCCTCCTCTGTGATCCCCAGCTTAACCCCCAGCCAGTATTCTCTCCTTGGGTTCTTAGCGAAGTGCATAACTTACACTTCTTTGCACTGAACCCTGGCTGTCATCTCTGGACCACTCCTCTAGCTTGTGGGTCCCCTGCAGCTGCTTCCATCCCACTGCTCCGATTTTGGTGTGGTCAGCAAACAGACCTGCCTTGCGCACCACCCCATGTGCAATGTCTGATATGAAAAGCCCAAATAATACTGGCCCCAACACAGAGCCCTGTGTCACCCCACTCATCACCGGCCTTGGGTTGAGAGCTCCCTCTCACAACCACCTGCTGCAGCCTCCCTCAGCCAGCTTGTAATCAGTTCATCATTTTGTCCCTATCCCTACACCAGTTACTTCCCCCCAAGCCGCCAGGAGGCACCGAACTGAGACTTGCTGAAGTCCAAGTAAAGAACATCCACCGCACATGACCCTTATCCAGCTCACTTGTCACTCAGTCATAATATTGTATCAGGTTGGTTTGACAAGATTTCCTGAAACGAACCCATGCTGCCTCATATCCTGGAGGCCACTGTCCTCCAGGTATGACTCAGTCTTTCCTTTAGTATCGTTTCCATGAGTTTGCACACTATGGCGGTGAGACTTACAAGACGAGAATTATCCAGTTCATTCCTTGGTCCGCTCTTGTGTAATGGTACTACATCTGCCATCCTCCAGTCCAGTGGCACACATTCCGACTCCAGTGAGGTTCTGTACAGATCTGTCAGCAGCTCCGCCATCTCCCTCAGCACCCTGGGTGGATACCATCCAGCCCTGGTGCCTTCTTACCTCAGTGCCCTCAGTCCCTCTAATACTCTACTTGCCTCAATTCTTCCATCTGTCACCTCCTCCGCCCCACCCCATCCTCCCAGCCCATGGCTGTAGCAGTCTTCCTTTTTTCCATGAACACTGAGCAAAAATATTAATTCAAAGCCATGCTCTTAAAGACCACCTCCCCAATGCAGCTGCCACAGCCACTCTTAAACTAGTAGGTGCCAGAACCCTAGGCTTGCCAAGGTTCTTCTTTTCACTCTACAATTTGACATAAAACTCCCTGCTCACCACCTGCCCATGTCTGCCCACCTGCCTGCTCACCTTTCTCCTCTCACACTCTCCCTGACAAACCTTCACCCGCTGACCTCCTTACACCATCCACCTTTGAGCCTACCATCATCCCCTCCTCTGACTGCTCTTCTCCTACATAATCCTGATTGGTTCCCTCTGCCTTTTTTTTTTTTTTTTTTTTTTTTAGTTGTTTAACCAGGAGTAGCACTAAGCTGAAAACTTTTTACAGATGCAACCTGGGAGCACAGAGAGTTAAGTGACTTGCTCAGGGTCACACAGTATACAAGTGGAAACTGTGGGATTCAAACCCAAGTCTGGTCTGCTGGATATCACCACATTTGCAGCTCAGAGCCTTAAACCACTGCGATGTGCTGCCTTTCTGACTACTATGCCTAGGCTGACTCCTCTGGCTATAGCCTAGTAACCTTTAGGTATCAGTTTTGATGAACAGCTCCACCTCCTGTTTCCTCCCAATACAAGACCCTGCCTAGCTTCCACCTCTGATTGTTTCTCAAACTAGCACTCAACTCTGACTTAGGCACTTAATTGTATGGCATGACGTGTGAATACAACCCCTTTGACTATGTACCATGATTTTTATGTGTTATTTGCCTATGTTATCTTACATTGTTATGCTATTGCCAATGTTTACCAATTTCTCCGTTCACATATTTCTTACTATTAGATGTTCTGCACAATGCCTATTAAGCTACTACAGACTCCAAACTTGTCCCTCCCTGCCCTTGTGGCGATAATCCTCTGTAAATGAGCTTTTGAGCTCAAAGGCTGTAATTCTGATTACTAAATAAATAAATTCAGTGCTTCGCCTGCTCCTCCTCCTTTCCGTCCACTCCCCATCCCTTTTATCCCCACTATTGTCTTCTTGCACTTCCTTTTCTCCCGATATCGGAACCCCCGTTAATTTCCTGCACTAATCTCAGCTCCTTCTAGGGCCTTGGCTTCTCTCACTTTTCTGGTCACCTCCCTGGACCATCTTGCATACTCCTCCTGTCCACTTCCTTCCCATCCTCCTATACCTCTAGTGCATCTCATTTTGCCCTCACCACCTCCACTACCTCGCTGTTTGACCAGCATGGTTTTCTTCTCTGCTCCTCTTACTCTCTGTCTTGGCGCAGGTTTCTGTTGCCTCTGTAATCCCCAGTTTAATAATATCCATTCCTGCTCCGTCCATCTGCTGCCTCATGCCCTCAGTTTCCTTTCAGTACTTCCTGCATCCTCCCAAGTCTGCTCCGCCCCTGGGTTTACCACCCAAGTAACTGACCTCTCTGGCTACCACACATCGTAATATTAAACCACACAGTTTGGTGATCGCTGTCGGCTAGTAGGTCCTCCACCTTTTTCCCTTACTGCCTCCCCATTCGACAATACTAGATCTAAAGTGTTCTTTAGCCTAGTAGGTACACTAACCAACTGTGTCAGGAGACCTCCTGAATCGTGTCCAGGAGCACTTGCTCCCTAGCACCGGAGGTGACCGGAATGCTCCAGTCAACCCCGCAAGTTGAAATCCCCACAATGACCACCTTCCCCTAGTCCAAGGCTGATTTTTTTTGCCAACAGGCAAGACTGGTAAGAGATCCTGCTCTTGAGGTGGAGCTATTTGGTTTAGGCGTACAGGTTGCAGGTGTGAGTATGCCAGTGATCTCCAGAGACCAGACGACAAGATTTGTTAAGTGTGATAATTCTTTTAAGGGTTGTGTCACTTATCGGATCCATAAATGACAAGCCCATAATCAATAATGGAAGGATCAAGCTGGTGACTGCTAGACAAGAGTGCTTCAGGGGTCATGCTGTGTCTGTGCCTATAAAGGAGCCTATTCTGGTGTTTAACTACCTTAGAGATAGTGTTGACATGCTCAGTATAAGACAGCGTGCTATCGAGGGTAATCCCTAGGTATTTAAAATTCTCGGACCTGTTCAAGAGGCAAGCTGTCATTGTTTAAGATGGATAGCATGGAAGCTGATCTCTGAAAACTGGAGGAGTGACCCAAGACCTAGCAATTGAAATTCAATGCCAAAAATGCAGGTCATGCACCTGGGAAACATAACCAGGAAACTGTACTCAATCGGAGGGGAGCAGCTGGTGGCTACCAGGCAGGAAGGAGACCTAGGGTGACCATATCAGATGACCTCAAGGTCAGTAGATAATGTGAAAAGGCAGCACTAAAGGCTAGTAGTCAGGGCTCCACATAAGGGAGTACCGACCTATTTTACTCACCTCATTTTAGGAAATACTTTTCAGAATATATATATATTTTTTGAAATGAATACCGATACACAACATTCGTAAATACTCCACACTTCAAAGAATAGTGCTTAATAACATATTTGGTGTTTCAAAGGAGCATTTTTTTTTTTTTTTACAGATTTACAGCACTTGTACCCATCCAATTTTGTTTCACTCACTATATTTTAAAAATGGTGAGTGAAGCAACTAAATCTGACAAACTCAGCAACTCTGGGTCCTGCTTGAATCCACATTTTCGTCTGACCTGCTCTATGATCTGTACGTGGGCTTTATAGCAACCTCTTTGAATGACAAAGAAGCATACAGACAAAAGGATTTCACATCCTGCATATGAGCAAGCACAGTTAATCACCTTCAGGAATTTTAAACACATTCTGTGACTCTGGACCTCAGCTGTTGATCATTTCTTTTGGCTCTTGACTTAACCACCACTGGTATCATTCAATTGACAAACTGCTATTTTTTAGTCTTTAACAGTGACCTCTCTCAGCCAAACTGTGTCTCCCCTCCTGAAACCAAATCATGGCTGCTTTAAACCTGCATTCCACATTGCTAGTAGTGGTGATGATAGTGCTACACTGTCCCATTTCTCCTGAGTCACCTCCTCTCAATCTGCCTGCCAGCCAACACCACCCTCTGCCCTGCATTATGCACTGGGTATGACCACGGGGATCAACACAATGATACCATGACCCACTGCACCCCTATCTGGCCCACTGGTTACCTTCTGAAGTTACAAGCGTTCAGCCTTCAAGGAACCTACAAGTATAGCAGTTCTTTGCAACAAGGCTGGGCAAGCCGGTACCATAGCACCAAGGTGAACAGGCGCCTAACAAACAAGCAAGCTTTCAAAATACTTAAAACCTTTCTCCTGAGAATTCTTTTTATGCTACTTCTGCTCTCCGAGCGTCGCAACGGAGGACCAGTTGGGCGAATGCCACCTCCAGAATACGAGGGTGGGGTCCCTCACATTGGCATCAATCAATGTCTGTAGCCTCCTCAGTAAACTTGATAACCTCAAACCTGGCTTCAACAACACAAGCCTGACATCCCTCTGTTGTTGAAACTTGGCTAACCTTAACATCCCCTGACACTGCGGTCGCAATTTCGGATACTCTATCTTCAGGCAGGACAGGATTTCAAAGCGGGGTGGTGGCTGTGCCATCTACTTAAGAGATACCCTCATGGAACATGTCATCCCATTTTCAAACCGGGATCCACATCTCAGGTCCTTGCAATCAAAATTCTCCTTGGGGCCCATAATAAAATCTTACTATAGCCTCTGTATACATACCCCCAAGGGCGAGGCCAGTGGTTTCAACAGCATCATGGAATTCCTCAAGTGACTACACCATAATTTGGAACCGTAATTCAGGGTGATTTAACATAAACTGGCTTTCACCTGAGGCCTGCACCACAAGGATGCTGTCATGGCACAACACCTCACACAGCTTGTCCCCACCCCAACTAGGTGCAACTATAGGACAGGGACCTACACTCTACTTGACTGGATACTGTCAAACAACCCCAAAAGAATCTCTAAGGTGTCTGTACTCCTGATACTTTAAGTGACCACTCACCTGTTATCTGCTTTTGGGCTAACAGATTCACCAAAGCCCCTCCGAAAATAATACACACCAGGGTACTCAAGCAGGGCACCTTCAGCTACTAAAATCATTTCTAAGCAGGCTGAACTGGTCGATAATTGACTCATTCAATGATACTAACAAAGCCTTGGAACTGTTCATCAGCAGCTTTACAGCGGCTGTGATATCCATGCAGCACTTAAAAGATAAAGGTTAAAGACAGATCTAACCCATGGATAGACTCCGAGCTTTAGCATGGCTCAAACAAAGGGACCACCTCTGGCCTGTCGCTGAGCCACATCAGCATAAGGGGACATTCAAAATACAAATCTGCAAGAAATGGCTGTACCCGACCTATACAGAAGGCTAAAGGCAAATATTTTAGGGAGGCACTCTCCAACTCCTGGAGTGATAGGAAAATATTTTGGAATAACTTGAAGGACCTGCAGAGCAAGGATACTAAGGCACCACCACCATGCTCGACATTGATGGAACACCTATGCTAGACCTAGGTACCATCTCCAATACATTCAACAATGCGTACTCCAACCTTGGCAGTGTCCTTCCACCTGATTTTTCAATGCCCCCACCACCAATTCCCCTCTGACACTGTGAAAAGAACTGTGGAGCTGCTGTGTACTTGGAACAAAGAGATCCCAATGCACTTAGCCAGAACCTATATATGCAAGGCCATCACAAAACTGGCTACAGTGGTGACGACTCAACCTGAAGTTGCTTGTACTAAGATTGGGTCAATTCCCATCGCTCTGGAAACATGCAACTATCACACCTGTACACAAAAGTGGAGACAAGTCACTGCACACCAACTACAGGCCCATCTCCATCCTCCCCATCTAAAGCTCTGGAATGAATAGTCTCAGACCAGTTTGTGGTTCCTGGACAAATATGAAATCCGGTGTCCAGAACAGCATGGCTTCCAAAAGGGCATAGTACCACCACGGCACTGTTGGAATTTACCAGATTCATCCATGACACCCTTGACCAAGGAATCTGTTTTTGGGGGCAGTATTCACTGACCTGACAAAGGCCTCTGATACTGTTAACCACCCTCCTACTCAGGCAACAGACCACTCTTGGGCTCTCAAGGATGCACTGCCCTGGTTTGCTAGCTACTCGGGGAAGGGTCCAACGTGTTAGGATTGCTGGCATCACCTCCGATGAAAAACCAGTCCTCTCAGGTGTCCCACAGAGGTCTATACTGGGGCCATTACTCTCTTCTCTCTTCCTGAACAGTCTCCCTAGCATCTGCCAACAAGAATATTACTCTATCACGGATGATGCAGTACTGTTTACTAGCAACCAACACTCCTCCATACCTCTCACTGTTGAATTGTCTCAGTCTCTGGCGCTGTGATTTGTTTGTATTGGGCCCAGGCCTCCAGGTCGCATCTGGAATCGAGCATTGTTGCTCAGTATGCCTTCCTGGTAAAACTTGCAAATAAATAAATAAACAAACAAATTGAGAGTCAGTTGCAGTGTGATTTCAGGCATACTGAAGAGTGGTTTAGCTCACATAAACTCATCCTGAACTACAGCAAAACTAAGGTCATGACATTCTGAAATGCACGAGAGCAAGTATAAACCTTTGTCCTCACCATCAAGAACCACATAGGGACTTCACTTGAACATGTTCCTGAGTTTAAAACATCTCGGCATCACCTTGGACAGGTTCCCTTTCTTACATGCGGCACACTGGCAATGTAGCTAAGGCCGCTAACGTGCGGATCGGCCTACTCTACAAGCACAAGCACTGCATGACCACTGGTGCCCTTAGACTAGCCATCTACAGCTCCGTCACCTCCATAAATGGGCTCACGGTCTAGTCATCTATGGCTCTCCTCCCTACTGCCCTCCAGAGGATATTGGTGACACTCAATAAGGCCTGTAGGTCTCTAATGGGTGCCGCCTACCAACACACACCTGTGACCTGTACACCCAGGCCGGATGGCTACCACTCCTTCATACAATACAACACCAGACCTGCTTGTTAACCAAAAAGTTTCCTCAAGCTCATGCCATCAGGAGTGGCAAAGCGCCTTACTGCCAACAGCAGTACCCAGCTTACACGCAGTGCTCTATATCAAACCTTCCAGGTCCCCAGATGATGGACCACAATGGGTCAGGAGGTCGTTCACGCACAGGGCTCCTCAGTGGTACAATACCCTTAACAAAGAAACACTTACAACTGCGGATGCTTGGTCCCTTTAAAAGGCAACTCGACTATTCCTCGCCTCTACCACTCAATGTGACTGCCTCTCTTAAGTAACTGCCTCATTTCACCCTAATCGAAAATGACCTGTAACCTCCCTTAGAGCTCCACTTTTTGGCACCAGTTTCCCCACTCTCACCTTACCCCCCACTGCCTCACCCTCCCTCCCTCTCTAATGGCACTTTCAGATATGGAGCCCTGCAGTCCATCCACCTTGCACTTTGCCTCCCACCTCTACCCGCTGACAATGCCCTTTAGCCTGCCTACTTTTCCTGACTCCCTCCTACCCTATACTAACTATATACTGTTCACCCTGAAACTTGTCTGAAGCTGGCTTACGTTTGGCTGTATAATAAATGCTTAGGCCCGTTATCGCTACAGCTCACTTAAGTAATCCATTTTAAAAAGCGGATTAGTTCTAACCATGCTACAGCATGCACTGTAGCTCACTTCTGTAATCCGCTTCAGGCAATGCATGCTTGAGCAGTCACATTAGTCTGTGTAATCCATGTTAAGTTCAGCAGCATGTAAAAGCTGCTTACCATCATACATTGCATGCTGCAATGTATCCAAGCATTCCTTTATCTGTTGCCATGGATTTGTTTAGAAATAGCCACTGACATGGAGAGGTTTTTCTGTCTCGGTGTGCTGCTGCCTATTTGATGGGTTTTAGGCGGAGGATTGGTGAAATGAGGAGGAGAAGGCTGTGTAAGCAGAGCAGACAGCATGTGCTGCATCAGTTTATGGTTAAACTGCATAACTTACTGCTTATACTGCATGTGTAGTGGCCACTACATGTATGTCATTTAGTTTTGAAAAGGACATTTGGTGCAGAAGCGTAGCTCAGTGTGGTAGGATGAAATTGTGCTGTGCACTTGGGGAGATCAGGAGTGGATTAGCAATTTCGAATGTCCGGGCATCATTTAACATGCTCTGCACAGAGCTGCGGGACTCCATCACCAGATGTGACACTCATTTAAGACACTGTGTTCCAGTGGAGAAGCAGTGGCCATCACTCTGTGGAAGCTGGCCACTAACATCAGTACCGAACACTTGGTCACCTGTTTGGGGTTGGACGATCAACGTATGTGAAATTATTGTGGATGTTTGTGAGGCAATTGTTAATATCCTCATGCCACGTGTTATACGGATATCAAACATCAGTGAGGGTGGTCAATGGATTTGAGCATGATTGGGGCTTCCCTGTTGTGGTGGGGCAATTGACTGTACCCATTTTGCCATTATCTGTCCTCCTAACAATGCCACAGACTATTTCAACAGGAAGAGCTATTACTCCAGTTATAATGCAGGCACTGGTGGACTATAAATTCTGTTTCCAAGGCGTCAATATTGGTTGGCCTGGAAGGGTACATGATGCCGTGTTTTTAAGAATAGTTCATTGTACAGAAAGGGCAGGAGGGTACACTGTTTCCAGCCAGCACAAAAAATTGGTGGAGTGACTGTCCGATAAGTTATCATAGGAGACCCTGCGTCCCACTTCTGCCATGGGTCATGAAACCATTCCCCAATTATAACAACCCACGGAAGCGTAATTACAATTATAGGCTTAGTCGTGCCGCATGGTGGTGGAGTGTGCGTTTGGACGGCTGAAAGGCAGGTGGCGATGTCTCCTAAAGTGACTGGACTTCTCCCTGGATCATGTTCCCACTATTATTGCGGCTTGCTGTGCTCCACAACAAGTGCAAGACAAAATCGAGCAATTCCTGCCTGAGTGGATGGATGTCACTGATGTGTTCCAGCAGCCAGAGGCACATCATGGACGGCATGAGGATAGCAGCACAGCAGAGTTATGCCATCAGTCACATACTGTTCGTGACACCCTTGCCACCTACCTGGATACAGTGGTATGAGAGGTTGGACAACTGCATTTACCTGGAGTTGATATAAGTAATGTTGTCACACATGCAAGTAAATTATAGTGCCATACTATAATTAAGTGCTTTTGCTCTCTGTTTACCTTATTTTTGACACTGTTATGAGTTGAGGAGGCAGAGCACTGACAGTCGCTTAGTGTGCCCATCCCATTACAGGAATGGATTGCTAAGAATGTCTTGATCATTGTGTTAATGTGCAAGAGAAGTGAATAATGAAATAACACCACAGTTGCACAATGTGACTAGTTCAATAGCCGATTTCATCTGTGTTGCACTATTGATTACATATACAAAAACCTGCCTTAAGAACAACAAACAACTTTATTGATTTATTTTTAGAGCACAACAAAGCACCACCAGAAGACACAGCAAACATTTTTCTGCAGAAAGAGAAGCAGTCACACATCATGGACTGGCAATACCAGTGCAGAGTTGTTTTATTACTGTGCGCATATTGAATTGAGTTGCATAGCAAAGGAAAGTACACAGAAAGACAGAGAAAGACACAAAACTGTTAGTTCATAAACAGATATTTCATGTACCTTTATGTGTTCTGATATTTCTGAATTTTTTTGTGCTTCATTTTAAAAAAAAAAGTTCCGTAAGAAGAAATAATTCAAGTAAAACATTTAAAACCATTATATAACTGGTAAGTTAATAAAAAGCAGTTCTTAAAACTTTAAAACTTCATAAAAACCTCAAATTCACTTTTCAACAGCATTTTTTAGTGTTTCAACAATAACATTTTCATAATTGTTTACCACATTTAACACACTATGTTGTGTAATCATTTCAATATGTACATAGAAACATAGACTTTGTGACAGATAAGGACCACTTGGCCCACAGTCTGCCCATTTCCCTACCTACTGGATAAGCTGCAGATTCTAGTTAACCAACAGCCTGCTTCCTGCAACCCCCACTATAATTGCTTTGTGTCTGTCCCATGCATGTTTGAATTCCCCACTGTTTTAGACCAACGACCTCCTCAGGAAGGCTGTTCCATGTATCCACCACACTCTCCGTGAAAATAATTTCCTCACATTACCCTGAGCCGTCCCCTCTGTCTTTAAACTGTGCCTTTGTTCTTACACATCCTGGACTTTGTTGATTCCCTTGAGGTACTTGAGCGTTTCTATCATGACCCCTGTCCCTCCTTTCATCAAGGGTATACATATTAAGCTCTCTCAGTCTCTCTTCATATGGTTTCTGATGTAGACCCTGCACCATTTTAGTTGCCCTCCTCTGGACTGCTTCCATCCTGTCTATGTCCTTGCGTAGATGAGGTCTCCAAAACTGCACAAAGTACTCCAGATGGGGTCTCACCAACTGTCTGTATAGAGAGATAACCACTTCCTTTTCTACTTGTGATGCCCTTCCTATGCATCCCAGTATCCCCTGGCTCTCCTTACTGACTTTTCACATTGCTTACCCACCTTTAGGTCATCTAATATGACTACTCCCAGGTCCCTTTCCATTTTGTTGTTGTTAGTACCTCCCCTGCTATTGTGTACTCTTCTCCTGGGTTTTGTTTCCCAGGTGCATTACTTGCACTTCTTTGCATTGAATCTAAGTTGCCATATGTCTGACCATTCCTCCAACCTTGGCAAGTCCCTTCTCATCTTTTCTACCCTCTCTTGTGTATCAACTCTGTTACAGATCTTTGTGTCATCTGCAAAGAGGCATACCTTTCCTCAGACCCTCTGTAATGTCACTTATAAAGATGTTAAAGAGGATTGGACCCAGTACTGAGCCCTGAGGTACTCCACTAGTAACCCCTTTCTTGGAATGTGTTCCATTCACAATTACCTTCTGTGTCCTGTTGTGCAGCCAGTTCGCTACCAGGCTACCACCCTGGGACCCACTCCCAGGCTGGTTAACTTGATTATTAATCTTTGTATGGGACTGTGTCAAATGCCTTGCTAAAAGTCTAAGCAGGCCATATCCACAGCCCCTCCCTGGTCTATTACTTTGGTCACCCAGTCAAAGAAATCAATTAGATTAGTCTGACATGACCTTCCTGCTGTAAATCCATGTTGCTTGGGTCCTGTGCCCACTGGCCTCTAGGTACTCAACAATTCTTTCTTTCAAGTGATTCCATCACTTCCCTACCACTGAGGTCAAACTTACAGGTCTGTAGTTTCCTGCTTCTGCCTTGCTCCCACTTTTGTAAAGGGGAATTACATCTGCCCTCCTCCAGTCCTCAGGTACCACCCCATCCTGCCATGATTTGTTCAAAGTGTGGTCCAGTGGTGTCACTAGGTCCCCCATATAGTTCTTTTTAGGATTCTGGGTGGATCCGTCAGGCCCCATTGCTTTGTCCACCTTGAGTTTTAGGAGTTCTTTCAGGACTCTTTCTTCTGTGAATGGACTGGTATCACCCCCTACTCAGAGTGCTTCTATTGTCTGGTTTAGGTAACTGCTCTTATGTTCTTTTGTGAATACTGAGCAAAGTATTCATTCAGTATCTCTGCCTTTCAGTGTCTCCTCTGCCCACCTCTCCTCTCCTTTGTTAATCTTCACTATCCCTCCTTAACCTTTCTATGCTCCTAATGTACCTATAAAGGTTTTATCCCCTTTTGACCGAGTTGGCTATTTTTTCCTCGGTTTGTGCCTTTGCTATTCTGACTGCCTTTCCTACTTCTTTCTGCTTTAATTGATACAGTTCCTGTCGTGCTCCCTCTGTGATTCCTTATACTTTCTGAATGCAGCCTTTTCTCCTTAACCTTCCCTGCCACCTCTTTTGAGAACCATAGTGGTTTTTACTCCGCTTTGTTTTCTTTATTTGTTTTACACAAAGACTTGTTGCCTCTATGATGGCAGTTTTGATTTTCTCCATTGTTTTTCCACCCTCCTTTCTGGCCATTGCTAGTGCATTCTTCAGGTGTTCACCCATTTTGCCAAAGTCAGCCCTTCTAAAGTCCAGTATCCTTGTTTTTGTATGGCTTATCTCCATGGTTGTGCTCATTGTGAAGCACATTGTGCAGTGGTCGCTTGTTCCCAGATGTCTACCGACTTAAATTTGTGATCCTCTCTCCATTTGAGAGTACCAGGTCTAATACTGCTCCCTCCCGAGTGGGTTCCAGCACTAGCTGTCTAAGGTCTGCTCCCTGCATGGTGTCAAAATTACCCTGCTCTTGGATGTGGCTGCAGTACATGTCCTCAAAGGCCGATGGGGAGTTGTCGTAGTTGACTGACAAAAACTGCGCTACTATTCACAACTCAGCCAATGTCAGATCATCATTGAACAACTCCTGACTTAGGCCTTGGCTTCTTCTGTTCTGTGTTGGATAATATGCCCCCTGATTTGGGCATACATTTCCTTGAGTGTTGAAACAGCTGCCTGCATTGCCATTGGCATGCACATTATACACTGCACCATGTACAGTGGCCTGAGACACCACCACAGACGAGGTGGTGGCAATGGGTTAGGCACTGGCTGGCGTGGGGTGGCTGATGTGGACTGCGAATATCTGCAGCAGGTTACTAAAAAGGCTGCGATTGCTCCGCCTCCAAGCGCGCATGCATTCCTCCATTTCAAGATCAGCCTTTGCTCTCTCTGCCTCTGCCTCCATCATTTGCTTGTGCTGCTCAGCAAGGAGCTTACTCAAAGGCTCGAACAGAGATTCCATTATGTCCTGCAGCCGACTAACTCTCTTTTTTTTTCCTGAGGTTTTGCAGTGGTTCACAGGAACTAGGTCTTTTGGAAGAAGATGTTGATGGTGTACTGGTGGATGGTGTGTCACTGTCCACTGAGGAGCTCTCGATGAGGAGTTGCACGGCAGTGCAGTCTCGAATGTCTGCAGCTGCATCTCCATTGTCATCAACTTCAGACTCTGCAACACAAATTAGAAGTTATCCTACATCGTCTGAATACATGATTAGTAGCGGCACGTACGAGGGAGGTTTTGGATGCCACTCAGGAAACAACTTGTTCCTGGAAAGGGTGGTGCACATTTTGCATTGCAGGAACAGGTGATGTCGTGGAAGACAGTGGGTGGCCAAGAGAGGATGTGCAGAAGCAGTGGACAATGTGTGGACCCTGCAATGCCAACAGACTATAGTGGCTTTCTGCAGCTGGCTTCAGATCTATTTTACAGCTGTGCACTATGCAGTTCACTGCAGAATACTGTCGTGTCAACAAGTTTCTGTGACAGTGGGGGGCATAAAGGTATAAGCACAGCAATACATACCTGACAGGAGCAGATCAAATTCAGGCAGGTCTTCTCCTGCACCCCATCAACAACTGGTGGCTGTGGCTGTGGTTGTTCTGCACTTTCCAGGACTACTGTGGACTCTGTTGCTGGTCGGGTGCCCAGGATCCTGTCCCAAGCATCATAAAATGGGCAAACAACTCACGAGATCCTGACTTTTTATTTGATCTTTGGCCTTATGGTACTTTCCCTTTAGCTGTTTAATCTTCTCTCTACATTGCTTTGCACTCCGCTCGATGCCCAGACTAGCAAGGTGTTCAGACACCTTTTGGTACACCTGGTATTTTATGCACAGAATTAAGTTCATTCTGTACAGTCTCTGTGGACCAAAATCAATAGGAGCTCTCACTGCTTCATCTGACCATGATGCTGCTGCGATCTGACTTTTTTCATAATAAAAATAATAAATTTCTGGCACTCCTGTATGTAGCACACACATTGATTTGACAGATCCAAGATGTTCCCTCTTTAATCTTTCCCTCACAGGGGGTTCATGCATATTGAAGAGCTACTCATTAGGGAATCATGTGATAGGCACTGGGGTTCTGGGACCTCGGAGGACCAACAAGCATGGATTAATATGGGTTTCCCTTCGCACTGTAAGTAATTCATTTCCAGTTTGTAAAAGCAGATTCTAGGGCGTGCTCAAACCCTGGTTCCATTAGGGTTTGGTCACGCTTCAAATCCAGTTTAAACAGCGAGTTATGTACTGACATGAACGAACTATCACGCATTTAAAGCGGTTCAAGCGCCTGAACGGTTTTAAATGCCCTAGTGCGAACGAGGCCTTAGGCATCTCTGTGTTTTTAAGACTGTAACCATTGTTGACCTTTGTATATATGTTACCCTACATCCTTTGACGTGGAACATTTGTAAATTAGCAGTTCCTGCTCAAAATGTATTTGTAATCCTAGCGTTTAATATAAAAAAAAAAAAAAAATTATTCCTACCTGCCAATATTATCTGGAGCATTGTTGGCACCTGATCAAGTTCTTGTCTAGAAAAAACACTTCATTGTTTTTAAAATGTACTCCTTACTCCATTCCGTTCAGACATGTGTACACATCCGAATTTGGTTTTACCCACTTCACTTTCAAAATGAGGAGTACAAGTACTCATCCCAAAAATCTTATCTGGAGCCCTGCTAGTAGTATCCTGGGATGCATAGGAGGGACAACATGAGCAGAAGGTGTGAAGTAATCATGCCCTGTATCGTTCTCTGGTCAGGCCTCAGCTGGAGTACTGTGTCCAATTCTGGAGGCCACATCTCAGGAAGGACATGAGACGGCTCAGAGAAGGGCAACAAAGATGGTGCAGGACTTGCATCAGAAACCGTATGAGGCAAGACTGGATGACCTCAAATTATACTCCCTAGAACAACGCAGTAATTGTGGGGACATGACAGAAACATTCAGATACCTTAAAGGCAACAACAAGGTACATGTGCAGAACCTCTTTCAGGTAAAGGACTACAGCAGGACTAGAGGCACAACCTTCAACTTAAAGGAGGAAAGTTCAGAAGCAATATGAGGAAATTCTTCTTCCTACAACGTGATGTGGAACCATGGAATAGCCTGCCGGAGGTGGTGGGAGCCAAGACAGTGGGGGAAATTCAAGCAGGCATGGGACAGACACTGTAGGATACACAAGCAGGCAGCCTAATTTGGGGGGTAGGAAGCCAAGGGCAGGCGTGATGAATCGTGGGTCCCCACCTGCAGAGCAACTATGTTTCTATAGTTGGGTTGGAATTATTCTTATTATGTGGGCTGGCAAAAACATTACCTTGGTTTTCCTGTAGTTCATTATTAACATTTGAGCAAACCAGGTCTCAACGCCGCCAAGACTGCGCTGAAGGCTGCTGATAAGGAGACTGGATCAGGCTGACTAGCGAATAACACAGCATCATCAGCATAAAGGAGTTATGTTGTTGGTGCAGACTTGGGGAGGATGTTAAGAAGAAGCTAAAAGTAAGAGACCGAGGATGGAGCCTTGGGTGACTCCCAGAGCACACTGGATGGCTGATAGATAGGGTATCACAGATTTTAACCTGTTGCATTCTGCCTATAGGTAATTTTTGAACCAGAAGGTGACTTCATGTGAGAGCCCGAGGGCAGGAAGTGACTCAGGTAGTTTAGTTTAGTTTATTGTTCTAGGAATTACTACCTTTGAGCCAGAGGCTCTTTTACAAAGGTTCCACGTCAATTAGGTACAGTACAAAAAGGTTACATAGATAACACAACAATTTGTGTTGTGTCAAGAGCAAGAAAACATATACAAATACATATCAAATCACTTGTGCAAAAGGACATGAGATATCAATAATCACATTATTATTACAAGAAAGAGGTCATGCCAGATTAGGAGAAACAAATAGGAAAAAGTGCAGAACAGAGAGGTTAAGTGAAAATGTGGGAGCAGACAATAGCAGGAGAAAAGGTTTCCAAACATGTCTTTGTCAAATAACGGAACAGGGTGGGTAGTGAGAAAATAGGAGGTTTAATCAGGGCAGTCACAGGAGCTGGAGGTGGCAAGGTGAGAGAAAAGCCTTGATATGAAAAATACCCAGAGAGGTGGAGGCAGTAATATGAGTGCTGAGGGCATTTAGCCAGCTGGGGGCATGATAGGCAAATGATCTTTGTCCCGGGAAGTCCGGCATCGGGGGACTTGGAGAGGCTGGTGTTCTGATCTTCTGGTAAAACGGTGCTAGCAAGTATGTACACACACAGGTCTTGGATACAGGGTGGAGTGAGGCTCCAGAGGGATTTTTTCGCCATCAGGCAGGTAAGGTACTTTATCGGTTTGAGAGTTGCAACCAACCTGAGTCAGAATAGAGTTCACATGTGTGGAGTCGACGATGTGCACCAGTGAGTAGCCGACTGGCCTTATTTAGGGATGTTAATGCGACTAAATGCTGTAGTAGTGGCATCCGTATATAACTAAGCCATAGTCAACGACTGAGATGACAGAAGACTGGATGGCAATCCTCAGTGCAGAATGGGTAGAAGCTGTCGGTTCCGATACAGAATCCCAATTCACTGATTAATAGTTTTGCTGTACTATCAATGTGAGTTGCAAGGTTAGGCCTTGATCAAAGTTGATTCCAAGATATTTGAAAATTGGCACTTGTTCAAGGGTGTTTCCCAGGTATGTATTAATGGTGAGTGGACTTGCCATTTCTTGTTTTATGGGTTAGAGAAGAGCATGGATTTAGTTTTTGTGGTTTAGAACCAGCTTATGTTCTTGGAACCACATCTCAACTTGGAAAAGCATGCTGAAGGTTGAGGCGTAAGAGGTTCGGATCTTTATGAGTGGCAAGAATCACGGCATCATCGGCATAGAGGATTAATTGTTCAGGGCAGGATTTGGGAAGGAGTTTAGGAAAAGGCTGAAAGGAGGGGCCCAGGATGGATCCTGGGGAAACTCCTGAGCGAACCAATTTTGAGTCTGAGAGAACTCCAGCTACTTTTACAGATTGAGAGCGCTAAGCAAGGTATTTTTACCCAGTCACCAGGACCTCAAGAGCCTGGTTAACCATATCGATGCCTTAGTGTGATCAATGCAATTGACCCACTAGGTGACCACAGTCAATGACTTAATAAAGTCAGTATACTCTAAGAGAGCTGAGATGGTACAGTGACCCTTCCTAAATCCATGTTGTTGCGGACATCAGATGTCATAGTCAGATAACTGGTCAGAGACCATGCGCTCCAGTACTTTAGAGAAGGGAAGGATGAAGATTGATGATGATTTGAGTGCAAAGCATTTAATTCCTCAAAATCAAAGAACAAGAATATTATATACACTGCCAAAGATACATAAACCAGGAATTCCAGGACGCCAATTATCTCAGGCATTGCCACTCTTACTGAACAAATATCAAGCTGGGCTGAAGGCATCCTCAAATCAGTGGCACAAAAATTCCCAAGCATCATCCTGGATATAACTGACTACCTAAACAGTCTTCATAAATTAAAGGCACTCCTAATGGCTCCTTTCTGATCGCAATGGATGTAGAGTCTCTCTATTCCAATATACCAGACCTGGATGGACTAAACGCAGGGCAAAACATTACTACAAAGGGATACAAAACGAGCAGGCAATTACAGATGCGGTTTTGGGACTCACTGACTTCACACAAAAACACAACTACTCTTCCTACCACAACAAACTATACCCACAGAAAACCGCACAGCTATGGGCACTAGAATGGCACCTCAATAGGCCATCATCTTCACAGCTGTATTAGAGGAGAGCCCTATCACAGCAGAGAGCAAACCACTGATCTACTACCGCTTTACTGAATTTTTTTTAATTACACATGGAGAGTGAGGACAAACTACTCGAATTCCACAGGGCCTTCAACAGTTTTCATCACTCAGTCTGTCTGAAAATGGAGTACTCCCAACAAAAAATATCTACTTTCTGGACATCACAACTGAACTGCAACAGAGCAAAATAAAAACATTACTACAAGAAAATCAACAGATCATTTCAACTACCTACACCATTCTAGTGCACACCCAAACCATACAAAAAGAGCAGCTGTCTACAACCACGCCCTTTGATACCAATGTATATGCACAGACAAGTCAGAAAGGGACAATTGGAAATACTACAAGGAGGCTTCATCAGCAAAAACTATCCCTCTCGTAATCGACAGACTGCAAGAGTTAGACAAATTCCATGAGAACAGCTACTGGTGTATATAGACAAAAATAATCAAAACACACACACAGCTGGTTGTGACCTACATCCCATCAATCAGGCCACTACAGGAGAAAATTACAGAATTGCAACCAGTCCTGCACAGTGATGACAAACTGCACACTGTATTCAGTGACCCATCTACAATATCATACAGACAACCACTGAACCTGGGAAGAACACTGGTCAGAAATTACAGATTCACAATTCAAAGCGGACTCACAATGCACAAGAATGAGCAAGCCCAGATGCAAAACATGCACAGAAACACAGAAGCTGTCAGCAGATACTGACCATGAGCCCATCAGTCTGCCGAAAGCCCTACACCAGTATGTGGCCTCTGACTCTACATGGTCAATGGCTTTTACCCTCCTTCCCACCTCTATGGTATTCTTATGCCTGTCCCATGCATGTTTAAAACCTTCCACTGTGCTCACCCCACTACCTCCTGTGGCAGCCTATTCCACGTGTCCACCACCCTCTCTAAGAAGAAAAACGTCCTCACATGTCCCTCAGCCTGCCACCTTTCAATTTCATATCATGCCCCTTCTTTCTTGTATATTTCTTATA
This sequence comes from Neoceratodus forsteri, assembly GCA_016271365.2. Taxonomy (NCBI): domain Eukaryota; kingdom Metazoa; phylum Chordata; order Ceratodontiformes; family Ceratodontidae; genus Neoceratodus; species Neoceratodus forsteri. The sequence goes on from CM057451.1 coordinate 96,044,764, forward strand.
TTGAAAAATGTGTCTCCCCATACACACACACACCTTGTTAATGCCCTTAAGGTACTAAATGTTTCTATCATGTCCCCGATCTCTCCTCTCCTCTCCTCCAGCGGTATATACTGAGGTCCTTTAGTCTGCCCTCATATGTTTTCTGGTGCAAGCCCTGTACCATCTTAGTCACCCTTCTCTGGACTGCCCCCACCTTGTCAATGTCCTTATGAAGGTGTGGCCTCACAGAACTGCACACAGTACTCTAGGTGAGGCCTCACTGCATTTTGTACAATGGCATCACCACCTCCTGCCTTCTGCTAGTGATACCTCTGCCTATGCACCCCAACATGCCACTGGCCCTCTCTGCAGCCTTTGTACTCTTAGACACCTTTAGGTCGGTCAGAAATGATAACCCCAGGGCCCTTTCTTCCTTGGTGATAGTCAGCAACTACCCACCCCCAATCCTGTAGCTCTCCCAGGTACATTATTTTGCACTTCTTGGAACTGAAATACAAGTTACTCACCTGTAACAGGAGTTCTAGGAGTGGTATAGTTTGTTCATCCACACTGTCTGGCAGATTCCTTGCTGCTTTAAATCTTGCCAGAAGGTCTTCAAGCTGGCTCCTCCCACCACCCAGGTGTTAAAACCCTCGGCTCCGCCCCATGACACCAGATCTAGCCTGCTGGAAGCCAGGTTGCAGCGTTGAAGCCAGGGAGGTCGGGTGGGTTGTGTGGATGAACAACATATACCACCTCTAGAACTCCTGTTACAGGTGAGTAACCTGTATTTCTAGGACGTGGATATGTTGTTCAATCCACACTGTCTGGCAGACACCTAGCAGTTCTCCAGAAGAAGGGAGGCATGCACCCCCTACTTAGGAAATAGGGACTGGAGAACGGGTCCCAAAACCAGCATCCCAGCATGATAAGGTCAACGTGGGAAATAAAGGTGTCTGCTGACTTCCAGGTAAGCGGCCCTGCAGATTTCCCGGATAGAGCGACCTAGAAGCATACAGAAGCAGCAGTGTGGCGGATAGAATGAGCTCTTATCCCTCTGGGAGGCTCCATGCCCGCCAACCTATAGCAGAGATCTTGCAGAGGTGACCCACCTGCTTATAGTCCCATTAGCTGCAGGTCTGCTAGGTGCGGCTTCAGCGTGGGTGACAAACAGCTGGCAAACCTCTCCTGAACTTCACCCATCCGCTCCTTATAATAGCGGCTCTTCTAGGGTCCAGAGTTTGGAGCCTATATTCAGCCTCCGAGGTGTGATTGGGGTAGAACACCGGCTGAGTCAACACCTGGCTAAGGTGAAACTCCTACACTACCTTCGGAAGGAATTTCGAGTGGGGGCGCAGGACAACCTTGTCCCTGTAGAGAGACCAGATAAGGAGACTCGATGGAAAGTGCCTGGAGCTCTCCCATCCTTCTGACTGCGTTACAGCCACCAAGAAAGCAGTCTTCCACGACAGGTGGGAGATATCGCACCTGTGCATCAGTTCAAATGGCTTGCCCATGAGCTTAGCCAATACCAGCAGTAGATCCCATGGAGGTGGAGGTTCTCGCACCGGAGGGATATGTGATCAAGGCCTTGAAAAAGCACCTGACCACCTTCTCCTCGCCACGAGTGCTTGCCGCCCGCGCCTGGTAAGCAGAGATGGCTGCCAGGCACCTTGAGGGCTGGTCGACCAAAGCCGTAGCTGAGAAAGTGACCACAGGTAGTCCAAAATACTAGCCAAAGGACAAGAAGAGGGTCCAACCCCTTGTCCTGACACCAAATGTACAATCTCTTCCATTTGAAGGCATAGCATTTTCTGGTCGACTCCTTCGGGACACCTCAATGACACTGAGGACCACGCCAGAAAGACCCAAGGCCTGGAACTCTAGTCGCTCAGGAACCAGGCAGTCAGGTGCAGGGATTGAAGGTCTGGATGGAGAACCTTCCCTTCTCGACTGAGATCAGGTGCAGGCGGGCTGGAAGCCGCCTGGAGCCTGGAGCTGAGGCTGAGGAGATCTGGATACCAAAATTGGCAGGGCCAGTCTCGGGGCTACCAGAATCACCTGCGCCTTGTCCTCTTCGCCTTGAGAAGCACCCTTGTGGACCAATGGAAACAGAAGGAAGGCGTAGAAGAGGCCGGGGTCCACAGCCTCAAGAAGGCATCCCTGCAGTGAGCCCTGCTGAGGGGAGCAGGTGTGAAATAGCCTTAGCTCTGCATTCTCCCTGGAGGCTTAACAGGTCCACCTGAGGGTGCCCCAGTGGGAGAACAGATCTTATACTACCTCCGGCAGGACAGACCACTCATGAGATGCAGTGCCTATCCGGCTTAGGGCATCGGCCAGACTGTTGGAGGCTCCTGCCACATGGATGGCTGGAGATCCGCCTCCAGGCTGATCACGAGAGACCAGATGCAGAGCCTCCTTGCACAGAGATAAGTGCATCCTGCCCTGGCGGTTGAGGTAGTATATGGTCGTGGTGTTGTCCGTCTGGACTTGGACCACTTGACCCGTACAAGCGGGCGACGGTGGTGAGGGCTAGTCGGACTACTCAAAGCTCCAGCAGGTTGATGGGGCATCGAGACTGCTGAGGGGACCAGAGGCCGTGGGCCCTGAGCTCCCCAGATGGGCACCCAAACCAATCAGAGAGGCGCCGGTCGCTAAAGTGACCATCGGCTCGGGCGGACATAAGGGATACCCTCCTGCAGATGAGCTGGGACAAGCCACCACTGTAGGCCATCCCACATCTCCTGGGTCACCGTCATCGGCTGGTCAGAGGACCGGGCGTATCTACCACTGGCTGGCCAGTCCCCATTGCAGGGGCGCATATGCAGATTGTAGTCTGGAATCATGTCCTCTGAGAAGCCAAGAAGAAGGACTTGCACAGATCGAAGCCTGCAAATCGTGGCCAAGCCCCAGGCAGTAAACGACGCGGAGTACAGATCGGTCCAGGACATCTTCTGCCCACAAGGGCACCGACGAAGCCAGGGTCTATTTGTCAATAGCAGCTGCAAGGAAGAAGAAGAAGAAGACCGTAGTCTTATAAATTTTAAAATTAGTTTTGGAAAACCAAGAATGTGGATCCAGGCCTAAAGCAGAGCGCTAAGGAGGAACCTGAGTTTCCAAGCAGTAAGAAGACCTGGCATCATGGGCTGAGCTGTGGGTTTTACCACCCGAGTGGGTGGGAGAAGCCAGCTTGAAGACCTTCCGCAAGATTTAAAGCGGCAAGGAACCTGACAGACAGTGTGGATTGAACAACATATCCACATCCTAGAACCACAGTTGCCACACTGCAGACCATTTTCAACCCTCTCCAGGTCCCACCTCATTCTCTCCACCCTGTCCGAAGTATCCACCCTGTTCTTGGTGTCATCTCCAAACAAGCAAACCTTTCCTCCAGTCCTACTGCAATGTCACTAATGAAGACATTAAACAGGACTGGCCCAAGGACTGATCCCCAATGTACCCCACTGGTCACCCCCATGATTGGATCCCATTTACCACCACTCTCTGCTTCCTGTCCGTTAGCCAGTTCCTAACCCAGTTTACCACCCTGTGCCCTATACCCAGAATACTCATTCTGTTGACCAGCCTTTACGTGGACGGTGTCAGAGGCTTGCTGAAATCGAGGTAAGTGACGCCTATGAGGCAGCATGATTGATATGGGTGACTCCGGACTACTCTCCATTTACCAAATAGGAATACAAAATAAAAGGGCCTTTCTCATGCAACAGCAACAATTTAAGATGCCAAAATGCCCATATGGGTGGTATGTGGGAGAAACGAGACAAACACTCCACAAATACATGAATGGACATAGATCCACTATCAAACACTCAAGACAACCACGTGCAGTAGCTGAGCACTTCTCCCACAACAGCCATTCTTTAAAAGGATCTTAAAGTGGCAGTTTTGAAAGGGAACTTCAAAGAAATGCACACAAAACTTCTCTGGGAAGCAAAACTTACAGATTTTTTGAACAGATAAACATCATTGAATCATAAACTCTGGACGGCAGTAAGGACCATACCAGACCATTTAGTCTGCCCATTTTCCCCATCTTTTTCCTTGCAGTCTGAGGCTGTGCCTCTAGTTCGGACACCCTATTTCCTCTTAGCAAACCCTCTTCTCCCACTTTATTGAGCCCTTTACATATTTAAGTTTCAATTATGTCTCCCTTTCCCTCATCTCCAGTTTGTACAGATCTAGCTCCTTACAACTCTGCTCATAGGACTTTCCCTGCATACCCTGCACCATCTTGGTTGCCCTTCTCTGAACCCTCTCCAATGCATCTATATCCTTGTGGAGATGTGGCCTTCAGAACTGAACCCCATACTCCAGGTGCAGCCTCCCCATGGCTTTGTAAAGGGCATTATTACCTCCCTCCTTCTGCTAGTAATGCCCCTGCCTCTGCATGCCAACATTCCACTGGCCTTTCCTGCCACCCTGCTACACTGGATTCCTATCTTAAGGTTCGAGACTATGATCCCCAGATCCCTCTCCTGTTACTTTGATTTCCTCCACACCTAGGGTGCACCCTACTTTCTGTTCCTATCCCCAGTGCATCACAGCGCACTTCTTGTCATTAAATTTCAGCTGCCCGTCCCAGACCATTTTTTCAAGCGTCTTTAAGTCCCCAGTCACCCTACTGCATATTTTCGTATCATCAGCAAATAAGCGCACCCTCCCCTCAAACCCTCCATAATACCACCAATGCTGAACAAACACAGTAACATAGTAGTTGCTGGCAGAAAGGACCTCTTGGCCCTAGTCTGCCTAAATGTTCCCCACCTACCGTGTAACTGCAGACCCTATTCTATCTCCAGCCTCCCCCACCTTGTTACTAAGATCATTGTGTCTATCCATGCATGCTTAAATCCTGCAACAGTTTTGTACCCATCACTTCTGCAGAGTCTGTTCAGGCGTCCACCACCCTTTCTGATGATTCCTCACATCCTCTCTGAGCCTCCCCTTCCAGTTTCAAATCATGCTCCCTTGTCCTGGAGCATCTCTTTCTATATACAATGCCACCCTTCTATACTATTAATACCCTTGAGATATTTGAATGTTTCTTCGTGTCTCCCTTTCCCTCCTATCCTCTAGAGTACATATTTAATTCCTTGAGTCTTTCCTTGTAGGGCTTCTGATACAGGCCATGCACCATTTTGGTTGCCCTTCTCCATACTACCTCCACCTTAGCTATGCCCTTACTGAGATGGGGCCTCCAGAACTGGACACAGTACTCCAGGTGGGGCCCCACCATTGATCTATATGGGGTAACACTATCTTCCTCCTTCTGCTGGTGAAACCCGTCCCTATGCACCCCAGCATTCTACTAGCCTTACCCACTGCCTCATCACACTGCTTTGCTACTTTCAGGTCATCAGGTCTGGTGATCTCAGGTCCCTCTCCTGTTTGTGGTTGCCACCCCCAAAAAAACTGGTACACTGCATTTGGGTTCCTGTGCCCGTGTGCAGAAAAAAAAAAAAAACACAACAGAGGAAAGAGTAAGGATTCCAAACAACAGTTAAGGGTCCAGAAATAAGACATGATGGGAGTGGTGCAGTGCAGTGGCTGTGGAGCAGCAGTCTTCCGGAGACATTCTGGAGGATGCGGTGTTGTCCCATCTGCAGGCACCTCTCTGGGCTGAGGGAGGAGGTTGCTCATCTCAGGCTGAGTTGTCCAGGATTGTGGGACCTCCTCCTCCATCCAGGGACAACCAGTGCCACTGCCGTGGGGTTGCCAAGAAGAGGGCGGTTGGACCACAGTGGGCTCAGGGAGGGTGAGGGTGGTGGAACAGAGGCACATCCTCAATTGTACCTCTCCACAATTCCTAAGCCATTCTGGTAAAGTGTGGTTCCTCTATGGAGGCACCTGCAGTGGAGACCAAGGAGGATGCTGGGAACCTCCACAAAGGAGACCCACAGGAGGGTGGCATGGGACCCCACAGGAAGGAAATAACTCCTGGTGGGGACACCATTGTTAGGAAGGTAGAACTGGGGAGGAAGGGAGGGAGGTAAGGTGCCTGCCTGGCGCCATGACTTGAAGGGACAGGAGCGAATCCTCAGGATTGCGGAGCAGCTGCACAGGGGAGGGAGCTGGATGTCATTGTCCACCTAGGGACAAATGACCTGGCTAAGAAAGGGATTAGAGAAGTGCAGGAAGAGTTTGTGGAATTGGGGAGGGCCTTAGACAAGTAGCACACACAGTAACCTTCTCGAGGTGCTGCCATCTATGGCATAGGAGAGGCTAGGGTGTTCTGCACCATAGAAACATAGAATTTGACAGCAGATAAGGACACTTGGCCCACCCAGTCTGCCCATTTCCTACCTACTGGATAGCTGCAGATCCTAGTTAACCAGCAGCCTACTTCTTCCTACCCCCACCCCCAGAATTGCCTTATGACTATCCCATGCATTTGAATTCCACCACTGATTTTGACTCCACAACCTCCTCCGGAAGGCCATTCCATGCATCCACAACCCTCTCTGTGAAAAAATACTTCCTTAAATTACCTCTGAGCGCCCCTCTATCTTCAAATTGTGCCTTCTTGTTCTTGCACCTCTTTTTTGAAAGATGCTACCCTCTTGGACTTTGTTGATTCCCTTGAGGTACTTGAAAGTTTCTATCATGTCCCCTCTCCTCCTTTCCTCGAGGCTATACATATTAAGCTCCTTAAGTCTCTCTTCATATGTCCTCCGTGCAGACCCTGCACCATTTTAGTGCCCTCCTCTGGACAGCTTCCATCCTGTCTATGTCTTTGCGGAGATTGGGTCTCCAGAACTGCACACAGTACTCCAGATGGGGTCTCACCAGCTGTCTGTACAGAGGATAACTTCCTGTTTTCTACTGGTGATGCCTCTCCCTATGCATCCCAGTATCCCCCAACCCTCCTTGCTGCCTTCTCCATTGCTTGCCCACCTTTAGGTCATCTGATATGACTACCCCAGGTCCCTTTCCATTTTGTTGTTGTTAGTATCTCACCCCCATTGTGTACTCTTCCCTGGTTTTTGTTTCCCAGGTGCATTACCTGCACTTCTTAGCATTGAATCTAAGCTGCCATACAATTGACCATTCCTCTAACCTTGCCAAGTCCCTTCTCATCCTTTCCACCCCACCCTGTGCATCAACTCTGTTGCAGATCTTAGTGTCATCTGCAAAGAGACATCGTTTCCTTCCAGTCCTTCTGCAATGTACGCTTATAAAGACACTGAAGAGGACTGGTCCTAATACTGAACCCTGCGGTACCCGCTAGTAACCCTCCTTTCTTCTGAGTGGACTCCATTTACTATTACTCTCTGTGTCCTATTCTCCAGCCAATTCTTTACTCAGGCTGTCATCTTGGGACCCACTCCCAGGCTGGCTAACTTATATATTAATCTTTGTGTGGGACTGCGTCAAATGCCTTGCTAAAGTCTAGGTAGGCCATGTCCACAGCCCCTCTGATCTACTACTTTGGTCACCCAGTCAAAGAAATCTATCAGATTAGTCTGGCATGACCTTCCGCTATGAATCCATGCTGCCTTGGGTCCTGTGCCCTTCTGGCCTCTAGATCTGTGACAATTCTTTCCTTTAGAAGTGATTCCATCATTTCCCTATCACTGAGGTTAAACTAACAGGTCTATAGTTTCCTGCTTCTGCCTTGCTCCCACTTTTGTGAAGGGAATCACATCTGCCCTCCTCCAGTCCTCGGGTACCACCCCATCCTCCCATGATTTGTTAAAGAGGGTAGTCAGTGGTGTCACTAGTTCTACCCTTAGTTCTTTTAGAATTCTGGGATGAATCCCATCAGCCCCATTGCTTTGTCCACCTTCAGTTTTAAGAGTTCTTTCAGAACCCTTTCTTCTGTAAATGGGCTGGTATCAACTTCTGTATCCAGAGTGTTACTACTGACTACTGTTACTACCATGGGATTCAATCAGTGGTTGAAAAAATGGTGCAGAGCTCAGGGATTTGGCTTCATTGGGGACTGGATGTCCACCTGGAGTGATGCAAGCCTATACTGGCATGATGGGCTACATCTGTCAGGAGGAACCAGGATCCTAGATGATGGGTTTAAATGCTTCATTGGCAATCATTTAAACTAGCCAAGGGAGGCACTAGAAAGGAGCAGGAAATCCTAGCCCTCCCCAAAAAAATCACGGTAGTAAATGCGTGTAAACACCAACACAGAGGTGGCGATAGGGAGAAGGGCAGGAGTAAATGGGAAAGTGACAAGGCAAGAAGGACAGGGATGGGGCAAAAGAGTAAGGCCATTAGGAAATGGAGGTAATGAGTACCAATGCCCGTAGTCTGGGCAACAAGCTCCCTGGGCTGGTGGCCTTGATGGAAGAGGGATGCCTGGATATCGTGAGTAGTCACAGAAACATGGTACACAGAGAACCATGACTGGATGTTAACATACCAGGGTACATAACCTACAGGAGAGAGAGCAGGACAGAAGGGGAAGAGTAGCTCTCTATGTAAAGAAGGGATAAAAGCAACTGAACAAAAGAGTAAACATGGAGGAGAGGAGACACTGTGGGTCACCTTGGAGACTGGAAAGGCACCACAATCCGCACAGTGGTTGTGTACAGACCCCATGTCAAGAGGAGGGAATAGACAAGGATATGATAGACGGCATTCTTAGGATGGCAGAGAAAGAGGAGATACTGTTGATGGAGACCTGAACATGCCAGATGTTAACTGGAGCACATTTGGTGCAGCCACATCCAAGAGCAGGGCCATTCTCTATGCCTTACAGGTGGCAGGCCTCAGACAGATAGTTTCAGAACCCACTCGTGAGGGAGCAATCTTAGACCTCATACTCTCAAATGGGGGCGGTGAGGGATCTCAGATCTAGAAGTGGGATGCCATCTGGGAACAAGTGACCATCAAACAGTGTGGTTCACGTTAAACTCGGCTACAGAGTAAAGCCATACAAAAGTGAGGTACTGGACTTCGGAGGGCTGACTTTGGCAAGATGGAGAGTGCCTCAGAAAACACTAGCAAACAGGCTAGAAGGAGGAGTGGAGCAACAATGGGAATCATCAAAACTGCCATCACAGAGGCAACAAGCCTTTGTGGGAAACAAACAAACAAATCAAATGAAAAGCATCATTATGGTTCTCAAAGGGTGGCTGGGAAGGTCAGGGAGAAAAGATAGCATTCAGGAAGTATAAGGAAAGCAGAAGGAGCAGGACAGAGAGCTGTACCAGTTAAGGCAGAAGGAAGCAGGGAGGGAAGTCAGAATAGTAAAGGCCCAAACTGAGGAAAAGACAGCCAACATGGTTAAAGAGGGTATAAAACCTTTTATAGGTATATCAGAGGCGTAGAAAGACAAAGGGAGGGATAGTCATGCTAAATAGAATGAATGGTGGGTGGGCAGAGGGACAGTGGAAAAGCAGGGATACTGAGACGAATATTTCTCCTCAGTATTCACAAAGAGGAGAAGTGCCTAATCCAATTAACAGAAGCACTCTTGATGGGGAGTTGATCCCAGCCCTTTCACAGAAGAAAGGGTTCTGCAAGAACTCCTAAAACTGAAGGTGGGCAAAGCAATGGGGCCTGATGGAATTCACCCCAGAATTCTAAAAGAATTAAGAGAGGAACTAGTGAAACCACCGACTACTCTTTTAATAAATCATTGGAGGATGGTGTGGTACCCGAGGACTAGAGGAAGGCGGATGTGATTCCCCTTCACAAAGTGGGGCCAAGACAGAGGCAGAAAACTACAGACCTGTCAGTTTTACCTCTGTGGTAGGAAAGTGACAGAGTCACTTCTGAAGGAAAGAACTGTTGAGTACCTTGAAGCCAGTGGGACACAGCACCCAAGGCAGCATGGGTTCACAGCGGAAGGTCATGTCAAACAAATTTTTTTTTTTTTTTTTTTTTTTTTTTTACTTTATTTCTTTTATCTCCTTCCCTACTCTCGAGCACACCCTTCCTTCCTCTCATCCCTCCATTCCACCACCGTGGGATCTGCCCTAAGTGCCTCCTTCTCCCTTCCTGCACAGTGGGGTCTGTTCCTCTTTTTGGTGGTCCAGATGGTACCGAGGCTATCATCTAGGGCTGCTGAGAGTTTCCATTTTCTCCCTGATTTTCCCTGCCCTCTGAAGCGTCGTGCGCTGGACGTCACGTCCCGAGTGGCGGTGTGCTGACGCACGCTAAGCCCCTCGCGCGCTGCCGACGCCCCTCCCGGCATCGGTGAACAGAGCCGCCTCCATCCCCTCATTGTCAGTGCTTCCACCGGCTGTGAGGGTGATGCAGAAGCAGCAGTTCTTGGTTCCACCCTGAGGGAGAGGCATCCGTTGGGCGCCGATCCTCCCTCCTGCCGACCCGGCCACCCGAGTCCGTCCCTCGGAACCCGGGTCACTGCATAGCGGTGGCGCCCAGCGCCTCAACCCTTAGCGCCACTGAAAGTCGCCATGTCAAACAAATCTAATAGATTTCTTTGACTGGGTGACCAAAGTAGTAGACCAGGGAGGGGCTGTAGACATGGCCTACCTAAACTTTAGCAAGGCATTTGACACAGTCCCACAAAAGATTAACAGTCAAATTAATCAGCCTGGGAGTGGGTCCCAGGCGGTAGCCTGGGTAAAACATTGGCTGGACAACAGGACACAGAAGGTAATTGTAAATGGGGTCCACTCTGAAGAAAGAGGGGTTACTAGTGGGGTACCGCCGAGGTTCAGTATGCTGAGTCCTTTTAATGTCGTTATAAGTGACATTGCAGAGGGACTGGAAGGAAAAATATGCCTCTTTGCAGATGACAAAGATCTGCAACAGGGTTGATACACAAGGAGGCGTGGAAAGGATGAGAAGGGACTTGGCAAGGTTGGAGGAATGGTCAGAAGTATGGCAGCTAGGATTCTATGCAAAGAAGTGCAAAATAATGCACCTGGGAAGCAAGAACCAGGAATAGTACACAATGGGGGTAGTAACAACAAAAAGGAAAGGGACCTAGGGTAATCATATCAGATGACCTTAAGGTTAGCAAGCAATGTAAGAAGGCAGTAGGGAGGGCTGGGGGACACTGGGATGCCTAGGAGAGGCATCACCAGTAGAAAACAGGAAGTTGTTATCCCTCTGTACAGACAGTTGGGGAGACCCCATCTGAAGTATAAGTCCAATTCTGGAGACCCCATCTCCATAAAGACAGACAGGATAGAGGCAGTCCGAGGAGGAGCAACTAAAATGGTGCAGAGTCTGCAAGAGAAGCTGTACGAGGAAAGACTAAAGGAGCTTAATATATATACCCTTGAGGGAAGAAGGGAGGGGAGACATGATAGAAACTTTTATGTACATCAGTGGAATCAACAAAGTCCAAGAGGGTAGCATCTTTCAGAAAGAGAGGCATGCAAGAACAAGGGGACACAATTTAAAGATAGAGAGGGGGTGTTCCGGGCAATGTGAGAAGTATTTTTCCACAGAGAGGGTAGTGGATGCATGGAACAGCCTTCCTGAGGAGGTTGTGGGGTCTAAAACTGTAGGAGAATTCAAGAATGCATGGGACAGACAAAGCAGTTCTTGTGGGGGTAGGAAGAAATAGGCTTTTGTTTAACTAGGATCTGCGGCCAACCTGTAGGTAGGAAAAGGGCAGACTAGGTGGGCCAAGCGGTCCTTATCTTCTGTCAAAGTCTATGTTCCTATGTTTCTAATCTTGCACCTTCTGGCACTGAAGGCTAGCTGCCCCACCCTGACAAGTCATCCAGCTGTTTCAGGTCTTACCCCATTTCCCCATCCCCCACACCCCCTCCCGTGTGTCCACTCTGTTGCAGATTGTCGTCATTCACTAACAGGCATACTTTCCCTTTCAGCCCTGCTGTGATGTTTCTGATAAAGACACTGAAGAAGACGGGACCCAGAACTGACCCCAGTGCTGGTCACCATGCCTTCCTCGAGTGAACCCCACTTACCACCACCCTTTGACTCCTGTTATTCATCCAATTTTGTACCCATATTACGATCTTTGAACCCACTCCCAGGGTGCCCAGCGCGCTTTGCCAGTCTTCTACGCGGAACTGTGTCGAAGGCCTACTGAAATCCAGGTAGGTAAGATCCACCACCCCTCCCTGATCCACTTCCCTGGTCACCCAGTCAAAGAACTCAAACAGGTTTGTTTGGCATGATCACAACCCCGGTGAACCCATGCTTCCTCGAGCCTGCAATCCACTGGTGCAAGGTATTCCACGATCCTTTCTTTTAGCAGTGTTTCCATAACTTTGCCCACCACTAAAGTCAGGCTTATCGGTCTATAGTTTCCTGCCTCCTCTATATTCCTACTTTTGTGAAGTGTGACATGGGACCACATCTGCCGCATCAGTCCCCTGAAAATGTGGGCTCTCTCACATATACCAGATCCCAAAGTGAGTTTTGACAGTTCCTTTGCAACTTCAGGCCATACCATTTAGAATTTGATTTTTTTTTTGTTGTTTAAATCTTCCTCTTTTGTTGGAACATAATAGGCTTAAAGGAGCCACATATGCAGACACTGTAATCTAGTGAATTGGCAGCATTATATAGCCTACATACTTAATGGAATGTTTTTCAGCCATTGATCTTTTGTTATGGTATTACTTTGAAGCAGCTTGCCATGAGCATGTTTAATCTCACAACTGAATGACATGAGGCCCATTTCCTGGTAGTCACCTATACTGTCTTAAATTGCTTCCTTTACAGCCTGTCCTTTGTTAAAGCAGCAGTACTACGAAACCAGGAACTAAGTTATCAAAATTCTGTTTTTGGCTGTAAGCATGCAGCCAAAGTTCAGTTTCCATACATGTAAATGTTTTTCCTGTCATTTTAGATATTTTCAATTTATTTGAATGGTTGTAGTGCTACAACAAATATGACTGACTAATTTTCTGTAGCTTTTCTATAGGTTATATCACATCTTTTGAAAACAGCAGAGGGCCCCTGCTGACCATTCCGATGCCCTGCATGTCATTCACATGTGCAGTTGGCAGCAGAGGGTTCAGTGCAACATGCTTACTGGCAGAAATGTAAACAAAAGCAGAGAATAACCGAGCAGATTACTCGGCGATAGTACAATGCCGGCGAAAAACAGTACCAAGTATATGATTAGCAGGACACAGGGAATAAACTGTCAAAAAGTGCACTTTTTTCTCGTTAGTACTGCTGCTTTAAGCAATCTAGTACCTACAAACCCTTGAATATTTATTTAAAACTAACCAGGAAAGGCACAGAGAGCGGGGCTCATTTCCAAGTGAGACCGGGGATCTTGAGTTACAATACAGAGGAGAGAACAGAACGCGGCACGTATCACAAAGTCAAGCAAATACAAACAGGAGAGAACAGTTACTGCAATTATAACAGAGTCCAGTGCTATGGAGTAAGAATAGGATCAAAATCATACATTTTATTTATTTATTTTTGTTGACGGGTAAGTGCACTAAACAAATCCTGCCTACTTTCAGACACGACCTGAAGGGGATACAGATGAATGCCAACTGACCTTGAACCAGATTAAGCTGTAGGTGGTATTTTTAGTGAATGAGGAAATTTGGCCAGGACCCGGAAATTCCCTATTCTTTTCGATAAGTGCCATGGGATCGTTAACATCCACCTGAACTACCACCAATCCAGGCAGATGGGACCTCGGTTTAATGACTCATCCGAAAGACAGCACCTCAGAAGTGCAGCACCCTCTCATACTGCACTACAATGTCAGTATTGGGATATTAACCCAAGTGCCAGATGTGGGAACTGACACAGCCCTCTGATCTCCGGCCTCAGAGGCAAGTGTGCTACCTACTGAGCCACTGACACTGCTTCCAGTAACTACAAGCAAATCAACAGTGACAAGCAGGGTGGGCAGGTCAATAAATCAAATAATCTGTCAGAAGAGGAGATTAGGAGGTTGTCAGAGGGCTAAGAGACTGGGGAGGAGGCAGTGCAGGAGCAAGGTGGGGAAAAAAAAAAAGTGTGTCGAAGCAGAGGCTTTAGGGCTGGAGGTGAGGTGAATAGCAAGTGGCTGGGGCAGCCGATTCCAGAGGAGGGAGTCTGTAGGGAAGCTGAGAGACCTGAGGGCTGAGTGGGGTGAGGCAGGAAGAAGAGGGTGAGTCAATGGAGTGCAGTGAGTAGAAGGTGGGGCTGCTGGGGAAAGGAGGGAGGAAAGATAGGAGAGGAAGATCCCAAACCAGTATTGGCTATGAAAACCAAGCAATGGGTCAGGTGACTATGGATGTGAGAACAGGACTGAAAGCTCAGTGTCAGTGTTCAGATACATGATTTGCATAATTCAGTCCAGTGCTAGCAACAGAAGAACAATGAAGCACATTGTGAGGATGTCTAAAATTGCTGAAATGAAATGTTTGAGTAATTTATCATGCCACAGTTCTTTACACATTGAAACTGAGTTTACTGATCTATGCCCTTGGGACCATATTCCTTTTTACTTATATTAAGTTTACAAGGTCATGGAACAGTCATCATTCAAAATAACTTTTAGAATACACTTTGACCCTCTTCTTACAAGGTTTTGAAAAGTTGTTCTAAGCAGTAGAATGTTTAGAATAACTTTTAGACCATGTGAATAAACCTGAAATAGTTCATCCACGGTATCTAGAGAGCCAGAGCCACCTGTGCAACATGAAGATCGTAGTCGTCTTCACTTTTAAACAAACAGTTGAACAGAGCACATCTACCCACCAGCACTTACTGTAGTGAGTGTTCGGGGCATGTACCTTGCACCCGTGTTATTCTTATGCATTATGTTACTTATCCACCGTTTAGATGCTTTTCAATGTATTATATGCTCTGTGACATTCTCCATGTATTTCATGCTTATCCTTCTGGCATTATACTGCTTGTACTTCCTAGGCTGTGCCTGAAAAAGAGACATTTTGCCTAATGCACTAGCCAGCTAATTAAAAAATTACAGGGGTCGATTCTAGAAGGTGGGCGGCGACTGCGCCAAGCCCTGCATCCGCTGCAAAGTCTCGGCGCAGCTGCGCAAAAGCCCTCAGATGTAACCCAGCCTGATTCTACAAGGGCTGGTACAGTTGCAACATTTTTTCCACTTACGGCAGCTTGCACCAAGGTAAAAGGGTACTTAACGACACAAAGTTAGACCTGGGGAGCTGGTCTAACTTTGCTGTGTCTGGGACTTGCAGCAGCCGGCTTTCTAGAATAGAAATTCCCCATTTGGCGATGCGCCCACTTGCGCCAAACATCCTGCCCTAAGTCCCTCGCGGTGATCGCAACCCCTACTAGAATCCAGCCCAATAAATAAAAATGCCCTCATTTCCTCTTAGACTTGGTATAAAAATGTTACCCATTTAATTTTTGTGGTGTAATTGGATTTACCAATTTTGGGACACTATGTTGTTTGTAATATCTGTAGGGAGTTTGCCAGATCTGAGTACAATACTGCAAGTTACACTTTACTTTCAGTTTTCAACAAAACTGCTTGCTAAATTTTTTTTTTTTTTATATATACTGTTTTACTGAGATAATGTAACAAAAAAAAAAAAAAAAAAAAAAAAAGCGTTCCTGTTGTATGATACACTACAGCAGCCCCAGCTTACAGAACAAAGGGTTCTCACACCTAGAGGTCAGTGCTATCATAGAACACTGCGCGTCACCCTCTTGCTTTATGATGTCACAGACCCTCCTTGATGTGAGAATCAGCTTGTTCTACACGGGTGGGGTGGGGGATTTTCTATCATTTAAAGCAACGGTTGTACAGTTTCATAAAACTAAAGCTATGTAAAATCCACCGTGAAGACCAGTATGGCAGCTGCACTTCATGAGCTTTGGGGACCCATGTCCTATCTTAAGATCTACATCGAAACTACATCAAAACTATGTTCTAGCCTTGGAGCCCTCTACCGTTATAATGATGGCCTCCCAGTCCATGGGAAACTGTTTTAAAAATGATTCTGCCAGTGTTTGACTATGTTGATGTGGTCTATGGGGCTGCTCCATATCCTTCCTGGTCGGTTAGACCCTTCTTCCATTTCTTCCTGCCGTTTTGCCTCAAACTCCCTCCCTCACTCACCACTGTCCCTCTATCAATCCCTGTCTCTGTCTTCCTTGGACTCCCATTGTTTACTTCATTGCGTTTCTCCTCTTTCTAAATTTTGGTTTCCTCTCTTCCTCCGAACCCACCTTAGCTACCTCCTCTCCTACATGCCTTCCTCCAACTACTACCTCCACTCCTCTGACTCTTGCCGTTTTCTGTTTCTGCCTACTGAACTTTTGCTGGACAAGCTGCATTATCCTTTCAAATCCCATCAATATGGAATAATCTTCCTATCGCCTCCTTCTAGTTACCTTTTAAGTCATCAAAAACTAAATAAATCAATCCTCTCTTAGAAATGTTTTGTTCCCCTCCTCTTGCCCTTAACCATATCATACTCCTTCCAGTATCTGTGCTTCAACTCTTCTGTGCCCTAACATTCACAATCTGGTTTCTTAATTTTTTTTTTTTTACCCTCTTTGTACATTTACTTTTGCAAATCCATATTACTTATTAATACATTTTGGCCCTAGGGCTACAGTTAATCTACAATTCATCTTGTACACTATACAGTTAACAGACTGTACTTGTTTTCATAACTTGTGTATCTTATTTACTCCATTACGTTATTTTGCTACTTTCACTGTTACTGTGTATCCTTTGTTCCCATTCCCCAGGTCGTACCTGAAACAAGCCTTGGCTCACTGTGCCTCGTGGTTACAAATTTCAAATAAAATAAAACATCCATAGGCCTTATCTGCCAACACTGTCTATGTATGTATCTATGTATCTTTAAACTGAACTTGCCATGATAATGCAATGGCAGTGATGCATGAGCTACAAACCCACATCAGACTCACGAGGGGAAGTAGCTCCCAGCATTGGTGAAGAAGCAGTAAAATGAGACAATCGGGATTACAGATAGAGGCGCTCCCAACCAATCAGACTGCTCCTTTCCTTTGCAAGCGAGACACTCTTATTCCGTCAAGAGTGACTAGTGCAGCTGGTCTGAAATTGGCATATTTGGGTACAGTTACAACCATAAGAGTGGTGTTGATGGCAGTATTAATATTATTGAATGAGCCTGATCAATAGCAGTCATTGTTTATTTTGGGGAGGTTTAAACCTTACCGAAGTCCAATTGCAGGACAGCTACATGTGAGACATTCTTCAAAGAATAAGAGTGTCTTATGTGCAGAGGAAAGCAGCGGTCCGATTAGTGGGAGCACTCCTCAATCTATAATGGACTAAGCTCATATTTCACATGAATGAAAGTCCATAATTGATAATAAACTTCCAAAGTCATGCTGCATGACATTTTTAGTTATGTGTCAAGGCGGCAGCACTTCTGCAAGATTTCAGCACCATTTGTTGCTGGGAGTTGAGCTTAACACTACAGAAATTACTGAAAAACTCATGATGAACAAAGTGGGTGATACAGTACTTTTATTGGACCAAAAAGATTTACAGAACAAAGCTTTCAGGCTACACAGAGCCCTTAGTCGGGTGAATGTTATAATGTACAAAGAAACAACCTTAAATATGTAGAGTAGAATTGATTAACAAAAAAAAAAAAAAAAAAAACTGCACATGGATGTGACAGTTCTGTTAAAAGTAAATTAACAGGATTTAATGGCAAAAAAAAAAAAAAAAAATCCAGAAATTTCACTGGCCAAGAGATGTCACCTGACCATGCATCAAATCTCTATAAACACATGGTCAAGTGTCATCTCATTCCCACCCCAAAAACTACTTAGAGCCATTTTATAAGTGTAATAAAGCACCTCAGAGTGTGCATGATAGGATTTTAATGCACTTCCAGGGTGTGAGACACTCTACCTTCAACCGTGCCGCCTACTACACCCCTAGGATGTGCACTAAATTCTATCATGCACACCCCTGTTGTGTCTTGTTACGCATATGTGCAGAGACAAGAAAAACAGTCTTTGAAATCCTAGTTGGTTATAAATCAGACTGGGGCGCTAGAGAGCCGTTCTCCAGGCAGGAAGTTTTTCCAAAGCGTTCTACACTTCAGCTGTTATATTTTATTAAAAATAGTGTTACTGGTTGTTTAAAAGTCAGATCTGGCACTAGCTTAGACTTCCTCAACTGACTGGCTGTCGATCGATATCAAATTTGCAATAGGCGCTTCAGAAATTCTACCCATGCAACCATTAAAATGAAAGATGGGAGCTTAAGCAAGGCCATAGAGCCTCCATGCGGGCTTCTACCATTATGTCAGAATTACAGCAGAGCTGTCCATGGCAACAGCTCCTCGCCTATTGCAAAGTATGGATGCTAAACTGGAAACTTCTCTTTGAGGATGGAGAAGCACATAGTCGTCTCTCGGCTCCAACCGAGGAGGCATCCGATTCTGAATGGTCTATCGCTGCTTTGGGGAATGCTGCAAGACTGAGCGGAGAGCATGCACTACACTGAGGAGCCATGTGGCAGCGAAAAAGGGAGACCCAAGCTGTCGCCATATCGCAGGGACAAGATCGCTTCGGGATGGAGTGAATTGGGACTTAATTGTCTCTTCTCTGGAGGGCACTGTGCACACTCTGGGTTTGATAACTGTTCCATTTGGTGCTGGTTCTGGAGGTTCGACGGCGAATTTATGGAACAGCTCTATGTCAGTTTTGGGGCCTGGTTTTCAGACAGATGAGGAGGATGGAAGCAGGGACGATCTGTGTAGAGTCCAAGAAAGACTGATTTCACCACAGGCAAGTTTGTGTTCGATTAGATGCATAGAGCTGTTGTCTTGAACTTGGGGACATTGAAATAATTTCTTTTTGGGTTTATTCTGCTTGGGGCTTATAGCTGATATGATAGCTGGGAGATTCACTACATATTGATATTCGATGGTTTTATGATGATGGTCATTGTAATCCCTATGGTGATTTTATCCACCTTGTGCTCAATTACTTCCAGCCTTCTAAGCTATGTAGCTTTATTTCTCCCAAATCTTGACTATATTGCTCTGCATGTACTTTGAGCGGTCTTCTTGCCTTACTGTCTTGATATCCAGTATATATCTAAGCATTAAGAAAGATTAATATACGAATACTAATCGTTTGACAGCTGTTACTGACTTTGTTTCATTCATGAAGTGTTGCACTCTTTGAAGTAGCATAGATCACCTTTTTTTTTTTTTTAATATATTTTGTCAATTGGATAAATAGCAGTCTCTATGACTGTGTCTTACTACCTTTGTTAATTCTCCCTACTAAGGACATTCCAAGGCCACCGAGAAGACTGGCATATCTGGGACATTTCCTATGAAAAATTGTTGGTTACCCACCACCACCACCACCACCACGATAAAATACAGAAAGTTGTATTACGTTTATCAACTGTATGTATGGACCATATCTATTACCCTGTATGAGGTAGTGTGTTTAAGTTTTTACATGAAAATAATAAAGTATATAAAAAAAAAAATAAATCAGACTAGAAAAGTACACTCCACAGATGGAAAGTGACAGCAAGAGCCCTTTAAATTGTTAAATGCTTCTGATCTAAGAGCTTCCCTAAAGACAGATTGTTCGTGTGTGTGTGTTATAAACACACATATAGCCACAAGAAAACAGCACACATAGGATGATCAAACATAAATAATGCTCACATATAAAAAAATATTAAAATATGCATCAAGTGTGAAAGATAGTGTCGACAAAATTAATATACACAGGAAAGGCACATGCACATTAAGCAAGAGAAAGGAAGTTGTCAGTTTAAATTCTGTAATGAGTCATGAAACTAAGGTCTACAATCAGCATTTATCAACACCCCCAAAACAAGCAATTCAGGATACAGGGAGTTACATACTGTATGTGGATCCCAGAATGTTGTCTATTAGATCCAGTGTAATACATGTACACATGCACGCTGTATGGCGGAAAACCAGGCAACCCTTCAAACCCAAATGAACACACACACAGGCATGACATAAAGGTGAAAGACATTTCTCTCAATCTGATGATTCCATTTCTGACCTCTCTGTCCGGTTCTCAAAGGACACGTCAGAAATACAAAAGATGGGCAAGGCTGATGACAGCTCAGAGCTTATTTTCTTCTCAATACCAAAAATAATGGACTGAAACTAGAACTTAGTTTCATGACCAATTACAGAATGTAAACTGACAACTGCTTTCTCTTGCTTCAGATGCATGAGCATTTCCTGTGCATATTATGTTATACACAACAGAAGCGGAGATAAAATAAAAATAAAAAATAAAAGATATCGGACGATTGTGAAGAACTCTGGACAGGTCCTGTGCTCATTTTGCTGTGGAGACTTTACCGTATTGACATTGTGGCGTCAGGATGTTAAGACCTACTGCACTATTGATCGCGACCTGTCCAGAAATTCACAATCACGAAACAGGAAAGCGAACATAAACAAATAAAAAGCATCAAAGACAAAAAACAAAATCAACAAATACCAGGAGATACAGCACACTGTCCCAGTTTTAATGAATACATGCCCCGTAAAAAACAAAACAACCAAGAACAGGACACACAGTTTACTATACACAGCACATTTACTCATTTCATTGAATATAGCAACATGCTTTCAGTTTTTTTGGGGGCAACCAAGAACAGGACATATTGTTTAGTGAATAAAACACATTTTCATAATTTAATATTTAATCTAATACAGCACCCGGTAAATGCAGCAACATATACCACGAAATAACGATTACAAAGCTGGGGCACATTTTCCTAATTTTGTTCAGCTAACTTTACCTCCTGGTACAGAAAAATGTGCAACAGTACATTACTGAAAGCAGCTGTGGTGGTCAGTCCATAGCATTAGTACCACATAAGCGTGCTAGTTACAATCGACAAAACAGGAGAAACAACCATACAAACTACGATTTTTTTTGTTTTTAACTGGTGGGCAGAGCCCCCTACTGTAATATTGCTGCATTCAATGAAATGAGGTAAATGTGCCATGCTCAATAAACAATGTATCCTGTTCTTGGTTAATATTTTTTCCTTGACGAGGAGTGTGGGGCAGAGACCCCAACTGAATGTATGTTGCTGTATTCAATAAAATGAGGGCAATGTGTTGCATCTCCTGGTATTTATTTTATTTACGTGCATAGAAAGCGTAGAAACATAGAAGTTGATGGCAGATAAGGACATAGGCCCATCCAGTCTGCCCATCTCTTTCTACCTTATGAATGTGCCATTAGCCTTTGCTCTGTCAATGGCCTATCTATTCATACTTATCTGTATTGCTCCTTATGGATATCCCATGCCTGTTTGGAGCCCTGCACTGTATTCATAGCCACCACTTCCTGAGGTAGGCCATTCCATGCATCCACCACCCTTTCTGTGAAAAGAACTTCTTCACATTACTCTTTAATTGGCCTCCCTCTAATCTCATGCCGTGTCCTCTTGTTTGAATATAAGAAAAATAGCAAAACATGTTACACTCTTTCACCTTGTTAATGCCTTCAAGATCAACTGCAGCTATATTATAAACATATTGCAGACTTTACTCCTTTTCCTAACATAAGGACAACCAGACCTTATTTATTACATGTGAAATGAAGAAATTGCCATTTGTTATGCTCAGATACTATTTTAATGCTCTATTTGATGGTTTCACAGAAAATCTCTCAAAGATTTTTGACCAGCTAGCGGAAATTTGGGCGAGTGCTGACTCCATTCAAGCAAAATTACATGATTTTCCTCAAGTTCCTAGCAGCTCAGTACCTGGAACTTGAGGAAGATGATGTAATTCTTGCTTGAATGGAATCAGCACTCACCCAAGGTTCCATGAAGCACAAAAATGTCTGAGAGATTTTCAGAAACCATCAAATAGGAGATGCATTAAAATAGTATCCTAGCATGACAAATGGCAATTTCTTCATTTCACATGTACAAATAAGGTCTGTTGTCCTTATGTTAGAAAAAAAGAGTAACGCTTTGTAATAGGTTTATAATATAGCTGCAGTTGATCTTAAAGGAGAAGACTCCTGTATATGTATGATTTGGATATGTCTGATGTATTTATTTTACATTACATCAAGTACTGTACATATGTCAATAAGAGATCAGCCATTTATTCTGTTGCAACACATATCTAGAGTTTGAGGCTCTGTCACAAGGTAGTAAAATGTCAAGCAAGCCTCCATTTACAAGCAGATGAGTCACTTGTAATACAGCCCCTCCGTTCCTTGATGTCACTGCAGCAACAGTGCAGAACAAAACATAAAGTATCACTGCTGTCTATCCTGATTTTAGTTTAAATTTGCAATGGCTTAAGGCAGTTCTGTCATGCAACTCCACACAGGAGTGGTACTTGTAGCCTTAATACTGCATGTGTAGAGAATAATACATCCAATAGTGTTTCATTCACAGGAAACAAAGCTGTTTCTCTGTACAGCTTATTTCTCTCTGTGAGACAGTTGTAATGTTGTGGAAAGCAGTAGACTGAATCAGTCAATCAACCAACCAATCAATTAATCAATCGAGTAGTCAATCAGTCACTCTGTATTGAACCAGCTGAACAGCCTTGAGAAGATTCATTACAAGATGAGCCTGGGCAGTTTACCAAAGGATCACACAAGACTGACTTATACACATCCCCTTTCAGCAGCCTGAAAGTGGAGAACTAGATCATTTACTTTATAAAGTTTATTGTTTTCATAGGCGCGGAACGGGGGCGGGAGGGCGGCCGCCCACCACTTTCTCTACAGTACAGATTGGCCCCTGAGTTGACAGGCGTGGCCAATCTTAGCATCTGAATTTTTTTTTTCGCTACCACCCAGCCAGCGGATCGATTGAGAGGCAAAACACATTCTCAATCAGGTCCGCTTAGCAAATTAAGAGGCGTGACTAGAGTTGGAGGGCGTGCCTAGAGTTGGGGGCGTGTCGCCGGGCTCTTTAAATGCCAATATTTTCCTCCTTCTCTCCATTCCAGTCAGTCCATCCAGAGATTCCAGACCATTTCCCAAGTTGGCTTGGCTGCAATCGGTGTATCGGAGATCGGACGGATTCGGATCCCATCCTGACCGACTACTGAGGGGCTTCTAGGACTCGGGCGAGAAGCGAGCAAGTCAGCGAGACCGTGGCCGGTGAAGAGAGGCAGCTGGTGTGAATGACGAGTACATGATGGCGACTAACGTAGCCATGATGGTGTGTGTGCGGCGCTGCGGTGGACGGCGGTCTTCTTTCAAGTTAGGCAGCGTCGGGTTGAGGCGCTCGTGAGGTAGTAGTAGCGAGGCGTCGTGAGCATTGTTTGAGCAGATTAGCAGAGCAGCAAATAGCAGCGCCTCTGTAACTTCTTAATCAATCTGAACGCTGAGCAGTAGTCGGACTCATCACTGTCTGTCAGAGCGAAGAGCGGCAGCATATGGAATGGGCAGCAGCTTTAACAGATATCAGATTTTGAATTGAACTAACTCGGAGCCTGAGGAGCCAGCAAGAACTTCCTGATCGCGTTGTGACTCTGAGACTTTCGGGTAAGCTGCATTGCAGTGCTGTTTTCTTTAGCTGTTTCTTCATCTTGCTAATCAAAGTTTTGCTGGACTAAGCTTGTGTATTTGCAGCCTGCTGTTTATTTGGAAGCTAGGTGGCAGCCAGCAGAGCAGTACTGTTTTTTTCCCCCTCTCAGTCCAGGCTCTTCCTCTCCAGAGCCAGGCTCTTCCTTCTCCATGCTGAGGCTCTTCTCCCCCTCCAGGCTCTCCCCTCCCCCTCCAGGCTGAGGCTCTCCCCTCCCTCTCAGGCTGAGGCTCTCTCTCACCCCCGGAGGCTCTCCCTCTACAGGCTCTCCCTCCTCTCTCTAGAAGCCAGTTTTAAAAGGTACCATCAGCACATTCCATCTCTTCTACCAGCTCCATCTTCAGCAGCCAGAAACTATTGGTGTAAAATGACCTTTTTCTTATGTAAGGGAGTAGGCGATTATTTATATTAGGGGACACATAGTACCCTGGTTCTGTAATGTAGCGGATTACGGTACTTGTTCATCAAATGGCGACAGTTAGCCACACACTCTTTCAGCGCTGGTTCTCCCCACCCTAAACACCTCTTGCAAGCAGCCGCATCGGATATCTCCACGCCCATTACCTGTATTTATTAAATTTACATGGTTATAAGTGTTACTGAATTGCACTGCTCTAGGTAACATCATTATGATAATCTCTGTCAAATCATATGGTTAAAAATATTGTAATGCCCACAAAATGAAACTCACTTATTCTTATACTGGACTTCGAACATTATTTGCTAGCAGGAACAAGGAGGCACCAGCTTTATGAAATAGTAGTTTGGGCTTTAGTACTTGCGATAACTTTGTTTGTTTGTTCTGTGAGGCTCCACCCCACACCCCCGGGTCAGGAATATGTTGTTGTAATAACTATTGTAATTATACATATTCTGTAGTTTCGATATAGTACTGCGATAGCCTTAAGCAAACCCATAAGGCTATTGCAAGTAAAAGCCGAAACTACAGAATGTGTTCAACATATTCCTGGACCTGGAAGGCATGGTGTGGGCCCCCACAGAACAAACATACAAACTATCAAAGTACTAAAGCATCATTTGCCCACAGATAATAATATTCAGACGTTCACTTACATTTCTGTTTAACATTGAGGACACCAGTGGTGTGGGAGGGCGGCGCCACCACAGTACAAAGATTGATGTTTCTTTGCATTTTGACTGTTCTGAAATTCACTTATATTTCTGTTCACCTTTGATGACATGGGTGGGGAGTGTTAGTTATATTCTGATTAGCACTCGATCACTGTCCACTTTTATTTATATTAGAAGATAATCTTGTTAGCATTGCTAATGTTGTCTGAGTGTCACGTTTTGTTCAGTTATACCAGTATTTCCAGAGATTCTTCATGTTCAGAAGTCCAGTATAAGTGAGTCTCATGCTGTGATGTTGTAATGATACCTGTTTGGGGGGCCAGTGCAGTTCAGTAACATGGGCGTGGAGATATCAGGAGTTGGCTGCCTGCAAGAGGTGTGTTGGGGGCAGGAAGAACTGATGTTGGAAAAGGGTGCGTGGCTAACTGCGGCTGTTTGGAGGAACAAGTACCATAATCGCAGAATTCCAGATCCAGGGCACTATGTATCCCTATCTGTAAACAATGTGTGTTTTGAATTTATTTTAATTTTTACAATAAGTACAATGGGATTTTTAACTTCCACCTAGACTGCAGTGACCAGAGATGGGCAGACTTGATCTCAGTTTAATGTCTCAGTCAACATGACAGTTCCTCAGCAGTGCAGTAACAAACCCCCACCTTGTGCTGCACCAGTGTCCATTATTGGCACAGAACTCAAAAGGTAAAATGGCAACACCCCTTCTGAGGCACATAAAGCACACCACCATCTTTTGGAGGGCAATAATGTGCTGCCAGCAGTTTGTATGCAGTTTTGGCTTGGTGTTTCTAATGCTGCTTTAACTCCCATCTGCCTGAATTGGTGGTGGTTCAGGCTGAAATAAATGAGTTGTCAAGTACCTCAAGGAATTAAAGTCCAACAGGGTAGCATCTTTCAAAAGGTGTGCAACAACAAGGGGCACAATTTGAAGATGGGGGGCAATTATTATACATTTATTATACATATTATGCATTATTGTGCAGATGAAGCCTGTCTACGATTGGTGGCTAAGCAGCTGCAGGATGCTTTTCTTGCTTTTTATTTTAATGGCTATATAAGTATAAGTTTACTGAGGTGGAAAAATGCACTGCTGTGTGGCGAGTTTTTTCTAAATTAAAATGCATTTACCGCTGACATCGAGTAATGGTGGTGGCCAAGTGTCTGGTGGCGCTGTATGAGGGAAAGTGGAGGGAGGTGCATGCAAGAGTGAGGGAACCCCAGTGTACAATGTTGAATTATAACTGGGGTTGTTCCATGGGAGAAAACTCCCCAGTTATTGGGTATTTATGCTTGGGGCTCAGGAAAGTAGTCACAACTGTGGTACAGTGTGATTGTTATCCATTTGATCAGAGCACCAGATTTTGAAACTGGAGATCAAAGGTTCAAATCCACTATGGACACTGACTGGGATATGATCTTGGGTAGAACTAAAGCAGGAGCCAACTGGAAGTGGAATGTTGTAATAAAGCTGAGGTAGTCTGAGTAAATAAGTTTGAATGGAAATATTTGGTGGTGGAGGCATGTATAGTCTTTCTAGCACCATTTTTATTTTTCAGTTAACAGATCAGCCACACATAGGCTAAAGACCTGTTGACGTGTGCCATCAAATGGACAAACAGGTCATGCTGGCTGACGAGCTTATAAATACTACCAGTTTATGTACAGATGTTACAAATATTTGCAAGGCTGAAACTGATTAGAATCTCCCAGTTAAACAAAGCATAGATGTACTGAAATTGTGCAAGTAACTGTAATTGTTATAATAGCTTGGATTTCCAGGACTGATATCTCGGATCTAGGAGCATGTGCATTAAAAAGTAGTGATGTCGAAATGTGTCAGTAAAGTGAGCTGGGTGTGGAGGAGGCAGCTGTAAGAGTGCTTAGAATGATTAATGATGCATGTTTTACATTATTATGTAGTGTGCCACTTGTTTGTGGTGACACTGGCAGACAATGGACAAGGAGAGTTTGGGAAGTTGGGGGCATTTGAAAATTCGAGTTGCAGCTGCTGGGAGAGGTTGGCTGATATGTGACATAGGGAGAGGAGGCAATTTCACAATACCAAGTCCTGGACATAACAAAGCCCTGCCATTGTAACAGTTGGGCAGCTGAGCAACAGTGTTGGTGGCATACAAAAATGTTATTGTCAGTACCAGCGTCACCCCGAGTCCACCTAGTTCGAAATGGTTAACCTGGTTAGAGGAAAAAAAAAAAATATTCGGGTTTTGATCTCTACGAGAATCCAGTTGATTGGTGGCTGGACATGAAATCAGACCTCTGATACCTTTTATTAGAGCCAGTAGATGCGTCCATTCTGAGGAGTATGTAGCTTATTTGAATGTGCGTAAACAAGTACAACACTTTATACTCCTCTCGTCCTTACTACCCATCGCTTTACTGACCAGATTTCCTTATTAAGCAGAATAGGTCTTTTTGTTTTCCTCTCCTGCGCCTTGGCTTGTCTTCAGGAGGGCGCCCCAGTCCCATTCCCCAGTGTCTACAAGCCAAAGCTCCTAATAAATTTTATTGGACACTTGTCTTGTACACTGGTGGTGCAGTACACAAGCATTTTGCTGCATGGATCACTAGCCAAGAATATCTAATGTAGGCCCAGTAGTTGCGGATTTAATTAACTAATTGACTAAGATTGGAGGGATGAGGAAGGCAAGATAAAATGTTTGCCATAGAAATTTTATTTTGCATGCTTAATGTTCATGCTGCAGTACCTTATCAGAAGATGGTAATCGGATGGGTTCACTAAATTGTATACGAATTCTTTCTCAGCCTGCACGGACTCACTGCATTCAAATATGCCATGGTCTGAGAGACTAAAACGACAGATGGAGAAACAACTGGCTGATATTGCTGCCAAGATGCCAAGAAAACTAAATTACTGGTTTGGGAGTGCCCAGATACCAACCACTTCAGAGCATGTAAGGGACATCGCTGCCAAGAATACCACTGACACTGCCACAAGCACTGCAGCTGTCAGCTGTACCGGATTGTAAGTGCTAATGTAACTGTGCATACCGCTCGCTGCCAATGGCTTCAATAGAGTCAAATGCAGCCATGTTTGTTTCAAATGCTGCATCAATGCTAGAACTAACATGTTCCTTGCGGATGATTGTCCTGCAGCTGCTATTCCAGTGCCCCTGGATGGTAAGGCCTGCTCTTTTCTCCAATACAGAAAACAGAGCTGCAGAGCTGTTCCCATGAACAGCAACAGTGATTGCAACATCGTGCATGTCTCTGAGAATACCCAGCTCACGGCAGTTGACCCATTGCCTGAATCTGCTGTTTCTTTGTCTCCTCCTGTTCTGAGAGAACCTGGGTAACTGCAGTTGAACCAACCGTGCCTGAATCTGCTGTTTTTTGTCTTCCCCTCCTGTTCTGAGAGAACCTGGGTAACTGCAGTTGAACCAACCATGCCTGAATCTGCTGTCTTTGTCTCTCCCTCCTGTTCTGAGAAAACCTGGGTAACTGCAGTTGAACCAACCATGTCTGAATCTGCTGTCTCTTTGTCTCCCTCCTGCTCTTCTGTTTGTTGCCACAATATTAACAGTGTTTTTCAACCAAGCAGTGTTATAGACACTTCCATCAAACAAGTCATTCTATGCACCAATGGGAGAAGTGAAACAAGAACTTGTCAAACACGGTGGTTTTCATCTTTCAACTGGCTAACATACTGTGTTTCAAAAGGATGTGTGTTCTGCTACTACTGTCGGGCAGCAGTGGAAAGAAAACTAATCACAGGCAGTCGTTGTGGTGAAACTACATTCATTTCAGCAGGATTTAGTGACTGGAAGAAAGCAATTGACAAATTCAAGAAACATCAGACATCATTATTCCACCATGAAGCTGTTGAGAAGTATACTGCATTCAACAACGCAAGGATGAATGTTGGTGCTCAGCTCAGCCAGCATCTTGCACAGGAACAGGCAAGAAACCGAGACCGGTTCCTGAAACAGGTAAATGCAATACAGCTTCTAGTTCGGCAAGGACTAGCAATTGTGGCCACGAAGAACAGGAAAGCAACCTGAGGCGGAATGCTGAGTGGGGCAGTTGACATGCCAGAACTACGGGGATGGATCCAGGAAGGAAAGTATCAGAGTTCAGATGTTGTGAATGAAGTCATGGAAATCATGGCACATCAGCTGCTGAGGAACCTTCTGGAAGAGATACGCAATGAATCAAAGCGGTATGCAATCATCGCAGATGAATCACGGATATTAGCCAACATGAACAGATGACCATATGTATACGATGGGTTTCACTGCCCCATTTTGTTATACATGAAGATTTTATTGGGATGTATGAAATGGGAGACTGATGCCGAATCCATCACCAGTGCCATTAAGGATGTTCTAGTAAGATGTAACTTGCCAATCAACAACTTGAGGGGACAGGCGATGATGGAGCAGCAAATATGAGTGGATGCATTTCTGGAACTGCAACAAGAATTAAGAGAAAATCCACTAGCACTGAATGTCCATTGTGCAAATCATTCCTTGACCTGGTGTTGCAAAACTGTAGAAAACGAGTGATGCCATTGACGATGCCCTCAGCTTTGTCCAGAATTTAAGTGTGTTGATTCGGGATCCCACAGAGGCTGGCTCTTTATGAAAATATTGCAGTGAATGACAGTGAGGACCCTTACATGATGGTAGAAGGCCTGCACTTACTTTGTCCAACAAGATGGATAGCAAGAACAAAGAGTATTAAGGCGGTTCTCAAAAATATGGAGCACTCTATGACACCTTAGAGGAGCTGAAACAAGACAAAGCTACAGATGTACGAACTAAGGTCAAAGGCCTGATGTCAGTGATGAAAAGTTTCGACCTATTTTGGACTGGTTGTATCATACAACATATTCAGCATATCAGAACAAGTGGCTTCAATCCTGCAAACAAAAACACTGACAGCAGAAACTACGATGATGAGCATAAACTCCTGAAGAAGAATTTACAACGCCAGCGCCGATGACTTTGACCAGGTCTATGAAGGCATCAACGAGAGAGCAACTACTGAGAAAAGTGAAGGAGCCAAAACTTCCCAGACAGCACTATGTGCCAGCAAGGCTGCAACATGGTAGTGCACCGCATCACCATCCCAAATCTGCTAAGGACTGGTATCGACAGATGTACTATGAAGCCATTGATGCTTGTCTTGTTGAACTAGACCGACGCTTTGATCAAGAAACCTACAGTTTGCTGTCATCCATGGAGAATTTGTTGCTTCAAGCAGCCAATGCAAAGATGTTTTCAGTTCCTCTTCAGATCACACAGTTGTATGGAGATAAGGACTTGGACATTGACATTCTGAATGCACAACTGAACTTGCTCCCAGGACTTGTGCAGCGGGCAGTAACTTCAATCAACACTATTATTGATGCCTTAGTGGGAAAAGACTGCCAGCAGCAGCTACTGTATTCAGAAGTAGAGTTCATTCAAATTTACCTCCTTGTCCCAATGAGTACAGCAACTGGGGAGAGATCATTTTCAACACAGCGGAGGATAAAGTCTTACTTAAGAAGCACCATGACAAAGAAGAGGTACAATCACCTAATGCTGTTGAACATTCACAAAGAGAGAACAGACAACTTGGATCGCACACTAATTGTTCGGGAGTTTGTGCAACAAAATGAGAGACTACTTAACTTTTTGGAAAAATCTGATACAGGAATTCTGTACTTTACAGAGAAATTCATATGATGGTAAATTGGTTGATTTTGTGGCCATCAGGGCTTGGTGGAGGCTTGCAAGGCTTACCAGCCTGAAGTGGTGACCAGAGCATTCATGGGATGATTTGGTGGCCACCAGGGCTTGGTGGAGGCTTGCAAGGCTTACCAGCCTGAAGTGGTGACCAGAGCATCAAGGATTACTCATGGCAGAAGTGTAGATGTGATGGTAAATTGGTTGATTTTGGTGGCCACCAGGGCCTGATGGAGGCTTGCACAGGCTTACCAGCCTGAAGTGGTGACCAGAGCATCAAGGATTACTCATGGCAGAAGTGTAGATGTGATGGTAAATTGGTTGATTTTGGTGGCCACCAGGGCCTGGTATAGGCTTGCACGGCTTACCAGCTTGAAGTGGTGACCAGAGCATCAAGGATTACTTCATGGCAGAAGTGTAGATGTGATGGTAAATTGGTTGATTTTGGTGGCCACCAGGGCCTGGTATAGGCTTGCACTGCTACCAGCTTGAAGTGGTGACCAGAGCATCAAGGATTACTTCATGGCAGAAGTGTAGATGTGATGGTAAATTGGTTGATTTTGTGGCCACCAGGGCCTGGTAGAGTTTGCACAGGCTTACCAGCCTGAAGTGACCAGAACATTCATGGATGATTTGGTGGCCACCAGGGCTTGGTGGAGGCTTGCAAGGCTTACCAGCCTGAAGTGGTGACCAGAGCATCAAGGATTACTTCATGGCAGAAGTGTAGATGTGATGGTAAATTGGTTGATTTTGGTGGCCACCAGGGCCTGATGGAGGCTTGCACAGGCTTACCAGCCTGAAGTGGTGACAGAGCATCAAGGATTACTTCATGGCAGAAGTGTAGATGTGATGGTAAATTGGTTGATTTTGTGGCCACCAGGGCCTGGTATAGGCCTGCACGGCTTACCAGCTTGAAGTGGTGACCAGAGCATCAAGGATTACTTCATGGCAGAAGTGTAGATGTGATGGTAAATTGGCTGATTTTGGTGGCCACCAGGGCCTGGTGGAGGCTTGCACAGGCTTACCAGCCTGAAGTGGTGACCAGAGCATCAAATATTACTTCATGGCAGAAGTGCAGATGTGATGGTAAATTGGTTGATTTTGGTGGCCACGAGGGCCTGGTATAGGCTTGCACAGGCTTACCAGCCTGAAGTGACCAGAACATTCATGGATGATTTGGTGGCCACCAGGGCTTGGTGGAGGCTTGCACGGCTTACTAGCCTGAAGTGGTGACCAGAGCATTCATGGGATGATTTGGTGGACACCAGGGTTCTGTGGAGGCTTGCAAGGCTTACCAGCCGGAAGTGGTGACCAGAGCATTCATGGGATGATTTGGTGGCTACCAGGGCTTGGTGGAGGCTTGCACAGGCTTACCAGCCTGAAGTGGTGACCAGAGCATTCATAGGATGATTTGGTGGCCACCAGGGCTCTGTGGAGGCTTGCAAGGCTTACCAGCCGGAAGTGGTGACCAGAGCATTCATGGGATGATCTGTGGCCACCAGGGCTTGGTGGAGGCTTGCAAGGCTTACCAGCCGGAAGTGGTGACCAGAGCATTCATGGGATGATTTGGTGGCCACCAGGGCTTGGTGGAGGCTTCTGCAGGCTTACCAGCCGGAAGTGGTGACCAGAGCATTCATGGATGATTTGGTGGCCACCAGGGCTTGGTGGAGGCTTGCACAGGTTTACCAGCCGGAAGTGTGACCAGAGCATTCATGGGATGATCTGGTGGCCACCAGGGCTTGGTGGAGGCTTGCAAGGCTTACCAGCCTGGAAGTGGTGACCAGAGCATTCATGGGATGATTTGGTGGCCACCAGGGCTTGGTGGAGGCTTGCACAGGATTACCATCCGAAGTGGTGACTAGAGCATGACAGTACAGATGTGATGGTAAATTGGCCCATTTCCAAATGTACCCCACTCCTTCATCCATCCAGACTGCTGTAAAAATCTGTTTATATCCCTGTCGTTGTACAATATTTACTGTCATTGTATATTATGATTCATTAATAAATACACTTTACGATGTACACTGATTCATTAATAAATAAGCTGTGTAGACAAACATAATGGTTCTGTGTCTTTATTTCCCCAGCCTCAGGAGTTTACCTTGTCGCTGGTGGTTAGCTTAACTACTAACTTCTATCCTGAAGTTAGTGGAACCAAAACTCCTAACTCATTAGTGTGAAGACTGCATGCTTGGGACTGGTCATGCACATTACTATGGCATCTCTGTTTCACCTGGCCAACCACTGTAACAGATTAAGGAATGTGTGGTTCAAACGTCATGTGGAGCTATTGGAGGAATGGGTCAGTGCAGCTTTCTTAATATAGCTGTACACTTGAGCAGACTTGGACTGGTGGTCTCTTTTTGCTGGCACCTTTGAGATGTCGATAATTATTCCTAAATAGGACTGCATTCATAACGTTATGATGTGCGACATGATTTATTGTATTTTTGTATGGCAAAACTAGTGTTGAAAGTGCCCTTTCCACTCACAAGTGCCCCTCTGATCCTCCGCCTCAGTTTTTATCATCTTCCGCACCTATGATTGTTTTACATTTCAAATGCTCCTTAAATCTGAGTTTCTGACTGGAAATATCAAGACACAGAATGCATATGGCATGGGAGGAGTGGCTACAAATACAGAGCACTACAAACAGAGACTGATTAGTTTCTTTACCTACAACAGCTGAGGTGTAGTATCTGATTTGTGAGGACATCCTACTTCAAATGCTGGCATTACAAATGGGGGCTGCCACAGCTTATCTTTAGTACCTTGAAAGTGAAGTGTTGTAGCTCTCACATCACTGCTAGTAATTTATAATGGGAATTGGGGCACTTTTTAAAGTCATGGACCTGAGGGCCATCACAGTTTCTAAGGAGGTCAGGGAACTTTAAGGGCTAGAGAGTAAGGAACCGAGTAGGATTTGAACCAGAGTCCCCAGTACTTGTGCCTGTGCTTTCCTGGTAACCTATTCCTTGTCATAGCTGAATTCTTATTGCCTTACTGCAGCCATCCAATCACTGACTGCCTAGTTACAAAGCTAAAAGGGCCTATTTGCAAGATTGTTTCTCACTGGTGGTGTCAATCAAAACAGAGAATCTTAACACACACATACACCATAATACAACAGCTGCATAATACCACTTAAACCTCTGTTGTACCCAGAGTCATTTATTGGGTAAACTGTTTTTGCTAACAGAAGCAGTAACACAACACATACAGGCACTTCCTTATATGAATACTGATATACCTCAAATCAGTGCTGCATCACACTTACATGGTCCTAGTCCCTATTAGACCTGCACTTCACGATGTACACAACACTTAAAGAGTTCCCCATTACTCTAGTGGGGAACCAAACATTGTGGGTTTGGTCTACTGGTGGAACTGCATTTAGTGCAGCACCATTATCTGTTGCTCTGATGACATCATCCTCCAGCAACATTGATGGTAAAATGGAGGACAAACACATTGATAACTTTTGGGGCTGTATATTTTATTTATAATCCAGATCTGGACAGCAGTATGACTGCTGGCAACTGGAGGAGGCACACAACAGTTACACATAAGGAGTTGGGAAAATATTGGTGTGGAACTGTGGAGACTTCCCTTTAAGGTGTTTGAATGTTTTCATCATATCACCTCACTCCTCCTTTGCTCTAGAGAATACATATTGAGCTCCATTAATCTGTCCTCATCTGTTTTTGATGCAGTCCCTGCACCATTTTGGTTGCCCTTCTCTGGACTGCCTCAATTTGGTTAATGTCCTTGTGAAGGTGTGGCCTCCAGTACTGCACACAGTACTCCAGATGGCCTTAACCACTGTCTTCTAAAGAGGGATTACCTCCCTCCTCCACTACTTGACACATTCTACTAATACACCCAACAACCCCTAGCCTTATCTACTGCTTTAGTGGTCTGCTTGGATGATTTCAGGTCACCTGTGATGATGACGCCCAAGTCTCTTTCTTCCTTTGTGACTGCCAGCAACTCCCTCCCAGCCTATAGGTGAGTTCAGGGTTGCTCTTCCCTATGTGCATCATCTTGTACTTCTTTATGCTAAACCCCAGCTGCCACTCTTCCGACCATTTTGCCAGTTTATCCAGATCTCTTCTCATTCTGCCAACCCCATCTGGATCATCTACTCTGTTGCAGATTTTAGTGTCATCTGCAAACAGACAAACCTTACCTCCAGTCCATCTGCAATGTCACTGATGAAGATACTGAAGAGGACTGGCCCCAGGACTGATCCCTGAGGTACCCCACTTGTGACATGCATCTCTTCTGACTGTATACCATTTACCACCAGCTCTGTTTTCTGCCCTTCAACCAGTTTGCCACCCAGCTGACCAACTTCTGACCACCCAGAGCCTACGCAGCTTATTATTCAATCTTCTGTGGAACAGATAGAACGCTTACTGAAGTCAAGATAGGCGACATCAACTGCCCCTTGGTCCACCAGTCTGGTTACCCAAAGAAATCTATGAGATTAGTTTGACAGGACCTTCCTGTTGTAAACCCATGCTTTCTTGGATCCTGTGCTCCTATGGATTCCAGGTGTTGCACTATCCTTCTTAAGGAGTGCCTCCATAATCCTGCCCACTATTGAGGTAAGACTGACTGGTCTGTAGTTCCTGCATCCTCCCTGCTACCACTCTTGTGGAGCAGGATCACATGAGCCTTCTCCAGTCTTCTGGGACCTCTCCTGTGCTCAGAGACTCACTAATCAGTTCTGATAATGGCTCTGCTAGTTCCACCTTAGCTCCTTTAGTACCCTGGGATGTATGCCATCAGGTCCCATTGCCTTGTCCACCCTGAGCTTATTGAGTTCTTATAGGACCCTTTATTTTGTGACAGGACTAGTGCACCCCACCCCATGTCCATAGTGCTGAGCTGTGGGCCCTGCCTTACCTTCTCTTCAGTAAATACTGAGCAGAAGTATTTATTCAGGATAGATGCTTTACATGGTCCTCCTCCTCACACTCCCTTATCTCCTTTGATCTTAGCAATACCTCACATTGTACACTGTGCCTATGATTTGTTTGTTTGTACCAAGTCTTCTAGGTCTGATATTGAAACCTTGTATTCACTGTTCTCAAATGGACCCATGCATCAAACCTGTATATTGTGTCTATTATCAGCAGTGTCAGTGGCTCAGTAGGTAGCACACTCGCCTCTGAGGCCGGAGATCAGAGGGCTGTGGTTCAGTTCCACATCTGGCACTTGGGTTAATATCCCAGTACTGACACTGTAGTGCAGCATGAGAGGGTGCTGCACTCTGAGG
Organism: Neoceratodus forsteri; assembly: GCA_016271365.2. NCBI lineage: Eukaryota > Metazoa > Chordata > Ceratodontiformes > Ceratodontidae > Neoceratodus > Neoceratodus forsteri. Next base: position 96,080,327 of record CM057451.1, read on the forward strand.
TGCCATCTTCGGATGAGACGTTAAACCGAGGTCCCATCTGCCTGGATTGGTGGTAGTTCAGGAGGATGTTAAAGATCCCATGGCACTTATCGAAAGAGTAGGGAATTTCCCGTGTCCTGGCCAAATTTCCTCATTCACTAAAAAAAAAAAAAAAAAAAAACACCAACAGCTTAATCTGGTTCAAGGTCAGTTGGCATTCATCTGTATCCCCTTCCCCGGTCGTGCCTGAAAACAGGCAGGATTTGTCTAGTGCACTTACCCGTCAACAAAAGCTAAAATAAATAAAAAATAAAAATTGTTGCTTGTATCAAATCTGTTTCATGTGTATGACTGTTACCTTGTACTCCACTGTCACCCCTCGCCATGTGTTATGGCCTGGGTCTTGCCTGAAACGGTCCCTGGGGATCAGTGCACCCACCCGGTTATCAAAGTCATAAAATAAATAAATACCCCTCTGGACTTTCTCCTTTCACTAATGTATCTATAGAAAGTCTTGTCACCTTCTTTACTGTTCGTGCTAGTGTTTCCTCAGTTTAGGCCTTTGCCTGCCTTACTGCTTCCCTTAGGAAGTTTGGTATGCCTATCTTCATCCTTGCTGCTCCTTATATTTCCTGAAGGCCAGCCTTTGGCTTGGACCTTTTCTGCTACTGCTTTTGAGAACCAAAGCAGTTTCCTTCTTCTTTGCACTTCCTTTCTCTAACACACTGGGATGTTGCTTCAAGTATTGCATCCTAATGCTTCAACTTTGCCTGCACTTCTCACCTGTATTTCTTGTTGCCAGGGCTAGCTTAACTCTGTTGGCCATTTTATTAAAATCAGCTCCTCTGAAGTCCCATATTTTTGCCTTGAATGGGATTATTTAGTTCTAGTGGTCAAACTGAACCATACCATGTGATGCTCACTGGCCCCCAGGTGACTTACCTGGAGATCTGTGATACTTTCCTGGTTAGTCAGTACCAGATCTAGGATAGCCCTGTCTCTTGTGGGTTGTTGTACCAGTTGTTTGAGGCCCTCCTCCTGCAGGGAATCCACCATGTGTGAAGTTCTGGCAGATGTTCTTGCTGGTATTGACCAATCTGTATCTGGCATGTTGAAGTCTCCATTATCAGAACCTCCCCATCAGCGGTCATGTTTTGTATATCTTCTCTGAACTCTGAATGGGGGTCGATACCAGTCCATTCACAGCAGAAAGGGTTTTGAAAGAACTCTTGAAACTGAGGGTGGACAAAGCAATGGGGCCTGATGGGATTCACCCAAGAATATTAAAAGAACTAAGGGAAGAACTAGTAACACACTGACTACTCTCTTAACAAATCATGAGAGGAAGGAGTGGTACCGAGGACTGGAGGAGGAGGGCAAATGTGATTCCACTTCACAAAAGTGGGAGCAGGGCAGAGGAAGGAAACTACAGACCAGTTAGTTTGACTTCAGTGGTAGGGAAAATGATGGAATCACTTCTGAAGGAAAGAATTGTTGAGTACCTAGAGGCCAGCGGGACACAGGACCCAAGGCAGCATGGATTCACAGCAGGAAGGTCATGTCCGACAGATCTAATAGATTTCTTTGACTGGGTGACCAAAGAAGTAGACCAGGTAGGAGCTGTGGACATGGCCGACCTAGATTTTAGCAAGGCATTTGACACAGTCCCACACACAAGATTAATATGCAAGTTAGCCAGCCTGGGAGTAGCTCCCAAGGTGGTTGCCTGGTTAAAAACTGGCTAGTAAACAGGACGCAGAGGGTAATAGTAAACAGAGCCCACAGTGAAGAAAGTGAAGTTACTAGTGGGGTACCGTAGTGTTCAGTATTGGGACCGGTCCCTTTAATGTCTTTATAAGTGACATCGCAGAGGATCTGGAAGGAAAGTATGTATTTGCAGATGACACAAATATCTGCATCAGGGTTGATACACAAGGTGGGGTGGAAAGGATGAGAAGGACTTGGCATGGTTGGAGGAATGCTCAAATGTATGGCAGCTTAGATTCAATGCAAAGAAGTGCAAAATAATCCACCTGGGAAACAAAACCCAGGGAAGAGTACCAAGGGGAGGGGTGAGATACTTGTGTTATTTCTTTTCCTCCTACATGCTACCGCCTCAGCCACTCCTTCAGGCTGTGCCAAGGCGACATCTGACCCGTCTTGTGTCTTTAGCCCCACCTCATATTGCAGTCGTCCCCAAGGTAACCAGGACGTAACCTTCACTGTCGGGTCCCTCCTCCCATGAGGATGGCACCGAGGCAGGGCTAGCACAATACTTGGCCCTGCTAAAGGGCCGGAGCTCCGGACATTGACAGCCTTAAATCACCAGGCGGACGCCATCTGGCTGACCGCTGGAGCCATTTTCTGTTTTTCTGGTGACGTTCTCATGCGCATCTGCACTTCCCTAGTCTTCACCAGAGATTGCTGCAGAGTGATGCCTCCCACTACCCACCCCAGGAGAGGAGAGCGCCTTTACAGATGCTCAATCCTTCCTCCTGCCCGCCCCTCGGCCCCGAGTTCATTTCCTAACTCGGCCGCCGGGGCGTGGCTCGGGAGGTGGCATGCCATACCAGCCCTCTGTGCCACCGGCCAGCTTGAGGTGAGATACTAACAAAAAATGGAAAGGGACCTGGGGTAGTTACAACAGATGACCTAAAGGTGGGCAAGCAATGTGAGAAGGCAGTAAGGAGGGCTGGGGGATACTGGGATGCATAGGAGAGGTATCAACAGTAGAAAACAGGAAGTTGTTATCCTCTCTACAGACAGTTAGTGAGACCCCATCTGAGTACTGCGCAATTCTGCAGACCACATCTCCAAAGCATAGACTGAGTGGAGGCTGTCAGAGGAGGGAACTCAAAATGGTGCAAGGTCTGCACCAGAAGACATACGAGGGAGAGACTAAGGCAGCTTAATATGTATACCCTTGAGGAAAGGAGGGAGGGGGACATGATAGAAACTTTCAAGTATCTCAAGGAATTAACAAGGTACAAGAGGGTAGTATCTTTCAGAAAAAGATGTGCAAGAACAAGGGCACAATTTGAAGATAGAGGAGGGACGGCTCAGAGGTAATGTTAGAAAGTATTTTTCACAGAGAGTTGTGGATGCATGGAACAGTCTTCCTGAGGAGGTTGTGGAGTCAGGAACAATGGGAGAATTCAATAATGCATGGGACAGGCATAAGGCAATTCTATTGGGGGGCAGGAGGAAGTAAGCTGTTGATTAACTAGAATCTGCAGCTTATCCATCAGGTAGGGAAATGGGCAGACTGGTGGGCCAAGCAGTCCTTATCTCCGTCAAATTCCCTATGTTTCTAACAGTAATGTGTCTATATCCCCCAGTCTGGAGGCCTGTAGACAACCCCAGCTTGTATGGCTGTCCCATTTCCTGTTTCCAGGGTGACCCACAGTTTTTCTGACTCCTTTTAGCTGTATTCCAAGCGATAGGGCCACAGTTGTTGACGTTAATGTCATCGCACTACAAGTATCCTAAATTGATGCACGACCTGTCCAGAGTGCTTCACAATCGCCAGATATCTTAGCTAGTGGAATCAGCAATGGCAAGATAGCAAAAAATATTGTTACAGTTGTCACAATGGATATCTCAGTAGAATACTGAGCCATACAGAGCAGCTTCACAGTGCTGATGAAAGCACAATACCCAGTGCAGCACTGAAGCTCCAGCTGTTAAAATCAAAGAAAACCAGCAACATCTTAAATTAATTAAAAGACTGCCCCCCACTCGGTTTCTCATTTTGCTTTAGACTATTCCCCCATACCCACCATTGCTCACTCTGCCCTTTCATTTCCTCTCTTGATGCCAGGCACCTTTTCTCACTGTGCCTCCTTTATATCTTAAATTTTGCTTTGGTTTCATTCCACCTTACATCCCTCCTATCCTCTCCTCAGCTTCGTAAGTACTACTCATTCTCTCTCCGTCCTTTCCAGAAAATGTACTGTGGGTCAATCTGCTTACTCATACCACTTTCCTAATCTCTGATCCTACCTTCCGCCAACTGGTTCTGCCTCTTCTGGCTTCTTCATAACTATTCTCCTTCCTGCAACTGTCCATGACTCTTCTCCCCAAAAATAAAAATAAAAAATTGTTTGGCCATAGCAGTGTTTCCTTTATTATCTATTTACTGTTCTGTTAGAGTAGTTCCTCACCTAAATTCTCAATTTTTCTACTACAGGTGTAACCCCCTGCAAATGGGGGTTCCCAAAAGTCTTCCAGGAGCTTGCCTGAATGCTCCAAGTCTGGGCGGTGTTTGGTGTCTGAGCTGTTTAAGTGTGGTTCCAAGTGAGTGCTATCTGAGCCTCCACGCATTGTCTCTTTAAGAGCTGTCTGCTTGCAGACTTAGTTTGTATGGTAGGACTGTGTATTTAATGCTCAAATCCCACCCCAGCTGCTGCCTATTCGCCTGTTTCTGCTGCTGCTACATGTGCAGAGGAAGCCTTGTTGAAAGATATAACTGTTTGCCAGAAATCATTTAGAGTGACTAACCTGTCTTTATTTTAGTACGAACTGCTTCAGTGTAGCACTTTCATTTTAGTCCTGAATGGTTGTGCTACAATAACTGGGTTAAGGGAGCCCCAAAATGGAGCCTGTGGATGAATCACAACTTGGGATTCTTAATTTGAGCCAGCCACAAGGGATTGTATGGGCAGTGACTCTGGGAAATGTAGTTTTGACCTTGGCGCCTTTTTCCCACCAACAGAGGGAGTCTTATTGTGACTGACACCGAACCAACCAACAGAATGGTGTGGAGCTAAAGGAAATGCCCTGGTCTGTGACTGGAAAGCTCAGATCAGTTGTTACAGTGAAGAGAGAAGGAGCTCTATGCTTCTGTGGTGTATAGTTCTCATGAAGCCCGTGGGAGGCCCCCGAGGTTCGGCCTGCAGCTGTTGCAAGTGCCAGTTCAGACTGAACTGATTGTGAGGAGAAAGAAGGAAGTCTGAAGAGTAGAAACCAGGCTCACCCTAGAAGACTGGAGAAATTGCTGAATCGCTCGACTGTCAGGAACTAAAGCTGCGTGTGTGTTCCCGGTATTTTGCAGTAACTGCGGTCGGATCGAGGAGCAGCCTGCCTGGTATAGTACTTTCCTTTACATATGAATGTGCGTAGTGCTTGTGGGGGAAATCGCTATTTCCAATCCCCATGCTGTGTGCTGAAGCTGGAAGCAAACCCCAGCTTAACATGGACTAAATATGTTTGCTATCAACTGCAGTGGGGTCCAGTCACAAGGACCTTGTCTCCATGCCCTGTTGTTCTGGCAATCCAGAAGAGCATCTAACATCCGGTCCTCAGCTTGGGTATTGTGAGTACAAATCAGGTATTCCCTACAGTCTGTTTTCAATCACAAGTGTGTCATCTAATTCTTGTCACTTCCCTGCTTCATGGACTGAGCCATCTAGCTCCGGATTACAACTGGGTTTTGTGCATATATTTTCTTCTACAGGGCCCCATCCATCTGCACCTGCCGCCAACGGACCTGGCTAGCCCTCCCCCCAAACTTGGGTACCCAGAGGTGACTTTTCAGACCCTGTATGTGTGCACAGTACTGTGATTTAATCCCACCAATTAACCCGATTTCCTCCCGTGTTATTGCCCCCTAAATAAATCAGATTTGTTGTAGTTATACTATATACTGTCTGTGGTGTGGTACTTATGGAAACAATATCGTTTTGCACTGTATGTTGTTTAACCTTATTTTACAGGGGATCCTCAGAGACGCACTGCAGAATCAGTCTCGAGGGTAAGTGGTATCTATATGAATGAACAGTGTGTACACGCGGGGTATTATGGCTGTAACTCTGGTGTACCAAAGCTTACCAGGAGGAAATAAAAGGGGGTCTCAGTGTCCCAGAGGGTTGTGACCAAGCTTATTCTAACCACTACAAACCCTGACCACTGGGTGTAGGCACCCACCATCGGACCTAAGCCCCTCAACCTGTCCGTAGTCAAACAGGCAGGGTAGTAGCCCTGGGATAGCGCCACCTAGGGGTTACACAGATATTTGTTATACTGATTTGTCTTACACTTTTTGATTATGCTCTGATATATTTGCTGTGTGATTTTCCACATACCCTTAACCTCAGGACGCAAGTGGACATAGGCACTGAAACAATTTTAAAGTGGGGTGCTGAAAGCCACTGAACAAAACTGTATAGGAAGCCATAGAGAATTGTACTCCTAGCAAGGCAGCACTCCTAGTTCCAGCACCTATGCAACTGGAAACGAGCTGTTAGCAACTCAGTACGGCTTTCCTGGTGAAACTTTTAAATAAATGATTTACTTCCTTATTAACAACATGACAGATCCATGCCTGTAAACTGAAAAGAAAAAAGGTTTTACCCAAGGTGATTTCTTTATACATTTTGCCATTTACTTGAAAGCTTATGTTTTATAAGTTTTCGTTGGTCCAATAAGAGGTATCAAATCACCCACTTTGTTCATCTTTTGTGCAAGTACCAATAGGGCTACAATAATTTTCTACATTATGAAGCTTCCAAGTAACTAATGGCACTTCCGCATAGAAAAAGTAGTCAGGAGTCTACACAACTGAGGCAATTCATTCTGCATCATGCTTTTTTTTTTTGCAGAATTTTATCGCTTCACGGGGACGATGAGTCTAGCTTTGCTAAATGGAACCGCGGGTAGTACTGTACGTTTCATGATGTTCAACCGACTTTCCTAAAAGTCGGAAGAATTCGTAAAATTAAAAAAGTGCATGCAGATTATGTGCGCAGTTGCTTTGCTGTTGTTAATGTAGCGCATCCGCTCTTTGATCTAAGAATATCCGCAGACCGACTCGTCCTTCCTACGGAGTCCCGTGTTCCCCGCCCCGAAGTTCCTACTCGGCGAGCGCTGGTGCTGTGATTCGGCGGGGCCTATGCACTTACCCAACGTCTCTGCCGCCTGCTGCAATACTTGCTGCAGTTTCTGTTGGTTCCTGCCGGCCACGGCCCAACGGAAGGAGTCTTCGGCCCGCTGCCGGGCTACCTCCTCCACGACAAACTGGCCAGTGAAGCCTGAGGTTCTGAAGACCACCATCTTGTACGGTCTGCCGCCGGTCGCCATGGTGAGGGAGTTGGCTGCGAGAGAATGACTGTGGTAGTTATGTTCCGAATCCGATGAGGCGGTCTGTATTGAACGATGCTGCGCGCTCGTCACTGCTGAACTGCACTGCTGTGAAAGGATGGGAAGGATCCAGCGAGCAATAAATTGTCGAGAGCGAGGGAGTTGATCTCTGGCACTGAGATGGTGGCTGGCAGTGCTGGTCTACTGGTTAAAGTGCAATTTGAATTTTGAAGGGAAAGAAATGACTTTGAACCTGTCAGCTCGAATTCTCTAACCTGAGTCATAATCAAACCAGAGATACTTGCAGAAATTGCTACGTGGCGTTGTATTTATTAAAAGCTGCGTGTTAGCTAGCACTCGACTCCACTGGCCCTCTCCCCATTCATCAAAAGATTAACAAACTTGCTTGCTGCTGCATTTCGCTTTGCTGGAGAAGTTTCAAGTTTATTGCAAGAAAACTCCATTGAGCAAGCTCATTCACAAGGAGGTCCTGTGACATAAACACTTAAAGTACAAAACATAGGTAATAACAGTATATACATGAAATGCACGTTACATGATACAGGCTGGATAGACACACAAGGGTACCACATAGGGTGACCGCAGGTGGTAAACATTAATATGAGACAGGGAAGGACTTACAGGTTGCATACTGATAAATGAAACATGATGACTGGTGTGTGTACATATATTTTGGCAGCTAGAACAGACTACAACTGATATGGGGGAGGAGTGATTTGATAGTAGCAGTGGAGCCTAAGCATAGATAAAGCCAGGAGTAGAGGGGAAGGGAAAGCAGTTAATATGACAAAACAATTATACCTTACCAGTGGATAAATATGGCACACATGGGGAAGGAAGAGACTTAATGACAGTTACAGGTGTCTTTTATTTTGGCTGAACTTAGCGATTTGTAGAAGTTTATTGAAACTGTGCTAGTTAGTTTCAGTCACGGTTTGTAATTGGTTCCAAATGGAGGAAGGGCATATGCAATATACGTTTACCAAAGAAGTCCGCGTCCTTGGTATGTCAAGCATAATAAAGTCAGATTTTTTTAAGTATGCACTATGTGAGATACTAATAAGGAAGAGAGATAGCTTGGCAATTTCTGCAGGAGCAGTTTAAGAGTCCATAGCCCAGCATGGAGCAGGCGCCTAGTAGTAAGGGATGTCCAACCAACAGCTGCATATAAGTCACAGTGGTGCGAGCAGTAAGGGAGTTGGTAATGAACCGTAACGCACAGTGATAAGGATGTCCAGTTTACTTAGATTTGCAAGAGTGGTGGAGGAATAGATTACATCGCCATAGTCGAGTAGGGGAGAAAAGTGGCCTGTACAAGCTTGTTTCTGAAGCTCAAGGGGAAAAGGGCCTATTTCTGTAGAAGAAACCTAACCTTGCTTTTAACCTTCTAGAGACATCTTCGACGTGGTCATTGAAAGATAATTTATTGTCGATCCAGATACCCAGATATTTAAATTTGGTTACAACTTCCAGAGGCTCGCTTAGCGTGGTGACAATGAAGTCTTGGGCAAGGGTATTGGGGGCCTGTGACAGCACTGCGGAGAATATCATCGCTTAGTCTTACTAGCATTGAGCAGAAGCTTTGCCTTTATTAGATTATGATCGTTGTGAGAAGTCCGCTTGAAGCACTCCGTTGACTTCAGATAACGATGAGCCAGACGATACAACACAGTATCATCTGCAAAAGTGCAGATTGGACGAGATATGTTAGCATCTAAGTCATTAATGTACAAAGAAAACAAGATAGGGCCTAAGATGGATCCTTGGGGACTCCTCTTGCAACTGGCAAGGCAGCAGAAAAAGCCTTCCGCCTTTACTTTTGGAATCTTCCAGTTAGGTAGCTAGAGAACCACTGGGTGGTATGGTATGTGGCACCCAACTTTGCAGAGCAACTGACTAATAGTTTGTGATCAACAGTATCAAAAGCTTTGCTGAGGTCCAAAAGACTGCGCCAGTTACCCTCTTAGCATCTATAGCAGAGATCCAATCATTGGTTACTTTTGCTAGTGCAGTGATTGTGCTATGATTAGCCGGAAGTCGGATTGAGCTGGGTTAATGAGAGAGGTTTCCAAGTGAGATTTAACTGAATATGGATCAGTTTTTCGAGAACTTTAGAAAGGATAGGCAATATGGAGATAGGCCTGTAGTTGTTTACATCGCATGGGTCACCAGATTTAAATAGAGGGAGGATATGTGCTGATTTCCAGCAGGACGGCACAGTAGCAAATGTAATGGAAAGATTGAAGATGTGGAGAATTGGGGCAGTGAGATGGGCGAGCCTGACCTTAGGAAAAAGGGTTCCAAGCCATCGCCCCTGCACTTTTTGGTGTCTAAGTTAAGAAGAGAATCTTCTACTTTATAAGTTATCTCACGAGTTGGAAGGGCTGGGTGCAGGACTAGATGGGGGAGGGGTATGCTGGCTCACCGCAGCACCAGCATAAGGTGACGAGTCAAAGCTAATCCAGCTGTGGCAAAGTGGGAGTTAAGTTCCTCCAGGATTAGGGACTTGTTTTCCACAATCTTGCCACTTGCAACTATCTTTGTTGGGACAGAGGGGACCATGGGAGTCCTTCTATAGCTTTGATAGAAGTCTAATATATTGATTATAAGAAAATATACATTCACAACTATAGATTATGATGATATTTTCATTCAGAAATGCAATGAAAAGGATAGTATAAAGGATTAAAACATAAAAAGTTACGTATCAAATAGGCACAGCACCCCCATTGTAAAATCCTGGATCTGCCACTGATTACCGTGTATATTGTTGACTGATGTGTATTGTTTTATATGTGTGTATCTGGGCCAGATTAAAGGCAAAACCTGGGGCCCTAGGCGTCAAAGAGAAATCTTGGGGCCCCCTCACCACAACCATGTGTGTTCACCATGACTATGCCCTTCACCCGTCTGCACCTCCTTGCCCATTACATATCGATTACTGAAACTTGAAAAATCCATACAGTTAAAAAGTGGCATAAAACATAAAACCTAACTAAAATCCTTAAGAATTAATTAAAGTAATAATGTTGGTATGGAAAAATAACAATAGTCTTGAGTTTTCATCATTTAAGGAAAATGATTACTAATTGGCCTGGTAAAATATTTTTGGGTGCAGAATGTCATGATTTGCACTTCTCCAAAGGCCCCCAAACACGTGTTCACAAGTCTGGTGTTATCATTTTGCCCTGTTGGGTAGTATGAACCAGGATGTGGAGTTTTGTTGGGTAGTAAGGATGGGGCCTACCGCTAGGCTCTGTAAACACTATGGTTTTTAAAACATTTTAAAAGCTAAAACAAGGTTTGCGTCCCATGATAACATAATTTGAAACTGTTTAAAACTGCGCTTAAACCCTGCCAGGGACCTAGTCTTAAAACCGCTTTTAAACACTGTTTCAAACCAAAAAAGTTTTACCTTGTGGTGCGGATGGGCAAATCCATGCAACTGAAGGAATACTGTGCTACAATGCAGCTGGAACCGTTCTTAAAAACATTACTGGACCTGATATGCAGATGCGACTGCACCAGGTTACAACACGGTGACTACCAGTGCAGACTGGTGACCATGGCGAATTTGTTTAAAACTGCTCTTAAAGTGGTTTCAAAACATAACTGGTGTGTGTACAGGGCTTAAAAGATAGGTTACCCAGGGCTTAAAAAGGCTAGGTCCTGGGTGGTGTAGGAGTTGTTGGTGGTTTACTAGAGGAGTCATAAACTTTAGAGATTATATTTATTTATTTATTGCAATATTTCACCAGGAAGGCACACTGAGCGACAAGTCACCTGCCTCCCAAAGCACCTGGGGGAATGGGTACAATAGGAACTAGACATTAAACATTCAAGTTACAAGATCAACATTACCATACAGTTATTTATTTATTTTATTTAGCTTTTGTTAACTGGTAAGTGCACTAGCCATAAAATGACTATTTTCAGGTACCACCCAGGAGAATACAGACATGCAGAAACTTAACAGGATAACAAATTATAAGTGTTTACATACAATGAGTTAAAGAGGATACAATATATTAGAACATACAAAGTAAAGCACTTTACGTACAATGAGTTAAAGTGGATACAATATATCAGAGACATACAGAGTAGACCATTCATAAGTTCATAGGTGCTTGTCTATGCAATGAATAGAGAGGACCTTGGACAATAAATTATCAGGTGACATATCATATGAACAGAACAAGGTACACAAAACAGGTAATACAAAAGGAAGAAATAACCATTGAGAGCAGGGGTGTCATTAAGGAAAAGGTCGGTAAGTGAGGAAGAGAGGAGCAAGCCATGACATTAGATTATATGAGAGTATGTAAGTATAAGGGAGATGCTGCAGTGCAAGATTGTATATGGGCAGGAAAGGGAGCCGGACAGGCTGAGGCAGTAAGAGAGTATATAGAGTGAGGAAATACTATTGTATGGCCAAAGACATCAGTCATTAGGTAGGGTGAAAGCAGGAACAGGTATCAGCAATCAGCAGATTCAAGAGCAGTTTTCTCTTAAAGCATGTGTGGGAGCTAGAAAGTCTAATGTCGAGGGAAGGGAATTCCACAGCTGTGGAGCCGCATGTTCAAATGCAACAGTTCCTTTCCTCGTGCAGCACCTCGGAAAATTCAGAAAGGATTTATCAGCTGATCGTAGACCATGGAGTGTGTCTTGAGGAACAAGTATAGCTGCAAGACACCTAGGGGTTTGATTTTGAATTATCAAATCAATAAGAGAGCCAAGGTAGTATTTCCTGCTAGCTAACGGAGACAGCCAACCAAGATCATTATGAAGCTGACAGTGGTGTTTAAGACGAGGAGCAGAAGAGGCATAGCGACATGTTGTTATACGTAATATCCTATCTGAGTAGGTCAGTTTTATGAGCAGCCCCAATAAGGGAGCCCCATAGGTTAGAGTGGGGAGCAGAATCCCCTCGCAGTGGCCATTTTAGCCGATGGCATGAGCATATAACTAGTCTTATGTGCAACACCCAGTTTGGAGTTGACAGCTCTGCAAACAGACTGTACATGAAGATTAAGATCAGAGATTGATCTAGCAGGATGTCCAGGTACAGTACTTGAAAGAGGTTACACATTCCAGTAATTGACCTTCTAAGTCCTGCACTGTCAGTGTTGTTGCAAGCCCAGAGCTTTGGGGCTGATCCAAGCAGCATGGCTTTAGTTTTGCTAGTGTTGACAGCCAGTTTGTGGTCGATAGCCAGTTTTGGATATTGTTAAAGTCAGAGGAAAGGGTTGTGTTGATAGTGTCTATATTAGTAGAACTTGTATAGATGACAAGATCATCAGCATATAGAATAGCAGAGCAGGATTTTAGAGCAGCTCCAATGTTATTTATATAAAGAGAGAATAGGAGGGCCCTAGGATGGAGCCCTGAGGTACACCAATGTTAATGGTGGTACTGTTCGATAGAGAGGAATTAAATGTCACCACTTGAGTTCTATTTGTCAGGTAGCTTTCATGCCAGTCAGCAACAGAAGAGGAGAAATGCAGGTGTCGGGCGAGGAGAGAAGCAAAGTGTGATCAACAAGGTCAAAAGCCTATGTGAGGTAAATAAAGACAGCCCCAGTCAGATTGCCAGTATCCATTTTGAAAGAGTGTCTGTGGTGAATTTAAGGAGTGCAGTTGTTGTGCTATGTCCTTTCCTGAAGCCATGTTGGGTATCCGAGAGCAGGCTGTGCTTAGTAGATAGTCAGTTGTCTGAGTTGCACAATTTTCCAGGATTTTGCTAAGTACCAAGAGTATGGCAATTGGTCTGTAGTTCATGACAACCTTAGGATCCCCTTTTTAAATACAGGTGTAATCCGAGCAGCTTTCCAGAGGTCAGGGACCACTCCACCTGAAAGTGATAATGTATAAATTTTGGCCAGCGGTAATGCAATAAGGGAGCTGCAAGTTTCAAGAGGCGGGGTTCAAGGAGTCTGACCCAGAGCTGGTATGATCAGAGATGGACCTCAGGAGCTTAGGACTTCCTTTCAAGACACAGCCTTAAAATAGAATGGAGGAGTATAAGGAGGCACAAGGGCCAACACTTCCAACTTATCCAGACAGGTTCCTGATGAGGTGGGAGGACACTGCAGTGGGATTGAAGGAAGAGGTACAGTATATTGGGAGAGATCAGAGAAATGCAGGTTGAAAGAATTAGCTATGGGTGTGAGTCATTGCAATGCACATCATTTATCAGCATATCACCAGGGTGGTTGACTGTGAGGATCCTAGGAAGGATTTGATGTGTGACCAGAATTTTCTGGGATCATTGGCCAAGTTAATCAGTAGGTCTTTGCAGTACTTGTTTTAGCAGCTCTGACTTGTCTTTTACATGAATTCCGTAGCGTACGGTAAGCATTGAAATCTGTTTGCTGGCCTGATGTTTGTAGCGCCCAAAGTTTATCTCTAAGGCGAAACTTTTCAGCAAGTCTTTGTTTAGCCATCTTGTTTGTTTATCCCTCACTCTCCAGATGATCTTTGGGGCATGTTTACATTGAACTGTAAGGAATTTAGTGATGAAGAGGTTAAGAGCATCCTGAGAACAGTGTGATAGATAGATCTCGACCAATCAATTCTGGAGACGTCATACAGAAACACCTCTTGGTCTAGGTGAGCAAAGTTTGTGAGAGTGATAAGACGTGGTGGAGGAGATGGAGGTGCCCCAAGGCAGGATGCAGAAAGTAGGAGCATGGTCAGTTAAGGCATCAGCAAGAGTACCAGCGGTGAGATGTGTTCGATCCGGTTTACCAGCACCCAATCCAATAGTGTGCCTAGTGGTGATGAAGACAGACTTCTAGTTGGCACTGTTACCATCTGATGCAGGTTGTAGCTATGAGTCAGAGATTGAAGAGAACTGAGAGCTGCCCAAGCCAGTTTAAGTTTAGGTCCCTAAGATGACAACCTCATTATGATTAAAATTCTGAGAGGTATTTTCCAACGGGTACTCTAGACCCGCAGTCCCTCCACTTGGGGGTTATACGCACAGATAACATGCAGTTTCTTGGCTCCCAAAGCAAGGGTAGCATGCAGTATTCACATACCGATTGAGCATCTGGGATAGCGAGAAGAGAGAGTCAGATTATTTTTGTAGTACAGAACTCCACCACCACCACGTTTTGCGATATCTTATCCTTGAATAATAGAAAAATTTGGCAGGGAGCAGAGGGAATGTAACCGATGGTTTTAGCCAGGTCTCAGTGAGACAGAGGATATCAGGATTGTAAAGTTTGACCATCACTCCAGTTCCACGGTGACACATCAAACTTCTTATATTCAAGTGTGCAATTAATGTCCCATGTTTGGACATACTATGTATGTATGTCATCTGCTGAGAGGTATGCATCTAGTGGCCCAGGATTTGTCTGTATATCCCCAGATAGCAGAATGCGATGACAAGGAACCACAGCCCCACGCTTAGAAAAGGATGGATAATGCAGACTTGTTCCATAGTTTCCTAAACATATAGAGAGAACGGTAGGGACCACCTTTGGTAGAGAAGAAGATTAGTTTGTAGTATCCTTGTATTATAAACAAGGTTGGAGAAAGTAAAATCATAGTGCTCTGTCCTAGATTTATTTGAGCCATCCTCATTCCATAAGGATAGTGTAATTCTGTCATGGCAAAGTAGGACAAGAAAAGTTACGAGGGCAACCCCCAGACAACCGCTCTACATGGTGTGACTGTTGGTACAACATTGGTTCAACTCATGACAGAGGTCATCCAGGTTCACAGCTAGGCAGGATTGACAAGAGGTTTTAGCTATGCAAGACCTTGCAGGCATGCACTCCCAGCCCCATTACATTGATAGCCTGGGACACACCTACTCAAGTACAAGTGCAGGATGTGAAGTCCTTTGTCCTTGTGCTCCTTTGTTATTTAAAGAGGTTGTTTAAAGCCCACAAATAGATCCCTTGTTAGCAAGCCAGACAAAAATGTGGATTCGAGCAGGACCCAGAGTCACTGGAGTTTGTCAGACCTAGTTGCTTGATTTCTGTTTTGTGTGGGATAGCTTCCAAAAGTTGATTTTAAATTGAAAATGCAAATACCTTGTGGTGATGTTTTGCAGAAAATCCAGTCCAGGAGACCTTCACAGATGTAGTGAGCAAGAATGGTGTAGTTACTCCAAGCAGAAGATCTTGTAAATCCTCAAAACCTAGTTACAGACAAACACAAGGTGTTACAAACAATGTTACAACAGTGTTGTGCATAATCGGTAGAAAGAGTGGACAATAATAAATGCCGGGTTAATAAGTAAACAAGTGCTTACATGAAAGAAAAGGGGAAAGGAGAGGGAGGAATGAGGTTGGGGTAGGGAAGAGTCATGCCCTGGAGACCCCTTCAGGATGCGAGGAACCCTGCAAGGGACTGGGAGGACCAGAGAAGGGGATAAGGTAGTGTCCTCAGAGAGACCCTTCAGGATGTGGGGAACCCTGCATGGGGGCTGTGGGGCTAGATAGAAAGGGGATAAGGCTGTAGAGATTTGAAGAATGAGAAGATGTGACTTAATGCTAGGAGGTGGAATAGGACCTAACCAAGAAAGAACCCTTCAGGATGCGGGTACCCTGCAAGGGGTTGGGGAAGGTCCTAGATAGGGATTAAGAGAGTGATATGTGAGAGAGGAAGAGAATTTGCACCTTTGAAGGGGTGGGGACCAATCAGTAGTCCATCGGGATGCATTGGACCCTGCTAGTAGTCAAGGAAAGCCAACATAGTGGCTAGATAGAATAGGGAGATATGCTTAGCTCAGTTGCCAAAGTATTGCATATTGCAAAGTGAGTGAGTTCTGGAGAAACCATTCCCAGGATCAAACATTTCTGTTCTTGACAAGTAAGCCAGGATCAATAAATGGCAAGATTTACTGATGGAATCTGGAAATGCATTCATTTGTTCACCCTGAAACAAACTATATCAAAGTTAGAACTGTAATATGTGTGAGATCGATACCGCAAAACAATGAAACAATTATAATGACCATTACAGTGACAAATTTGAGATTGTCGCTGTAATGATCCTGCTGCTTGCCCCTCTAAATTAACTCCGCCCGAGTTGGTTATTAAAAGTCGGGGGTGCAGGGCACTACTCCCTCAATAAAACAGTGATTTTTCCAGTGGGAAAACTTCAGTCATTGTAGAGTATTTGTGACTTGGGAACCACTTGAGGGAATAAAAAAAAAAAAGTATGATTTTTTAATTGTGGCATTATAACGCACTGTTGATTTCTTAATTTTAGGAGTATAAATATAAAGCATACACATTGAATTGCACTGTTAATCTTTTATATTTAAGAGTAAGCCTTCATTCTAAAGGTAGATTCTAAATGGGGTGGGAGAAGAGGCAACGTAAGTGGGCCTGTTCACACCTTTAATGATCAGCTTAGCTGGGCCCCTGAAGTTATCAGCTGCACTTAACAACGAATCAGGGAGGTGAGAGTCTTGTTACAGTTCAGCCCTGCCTTGCTCAGATTACTCAGTGGCTGAGTCCTTTACAAAAAAATGCAGCTCAGGCAAAAAGAAAAGGATATATAGTAAATATTTGCAAAAACCTTAATGGTCCATTTGGGTTAAAGTGACAAAAGTTGGGAAATGAGGCGTTAGGGTTCTCACCTAACTACCCACCCACCCAAACCAGGTAGGAGAGCAGATGTGGAGTGGCACAAGTGTATAGTGACAAAAGTATTTGAGTGGGGGGTATGATCTGGACGGACTAGATGGACCTTGGACCCCATCTGCCATCACTTTCTATGTTTCTGTGCCTTGGGCTCTCAAGCCTAATGCCCCATTCCATCTGTAAATAAGATCAGATGTAGGGCTTTATGAGAATAGAGTGAGCATTAGGTTTCAGAAGCCCAAGGCACACCCCACACGTGTTCTCCTGCCAGGTTTGGAGGGTGGGATGTTCGGGTTGGAAACCCTAACGCTAATTTACCAACTTGTGCCGCTGACCCTAACTGGAGGATTAGCAAAGTTTTTGCAACTTATTTCACTTTTGAGATAGTATGTAATAGTGTACTTATTTTACTGTGGGAGCTTTAGATGCATATATGTATGTAGCTGTGGAAGCACAGGGCTCTCCACTTCCATTTATAGGATGACAGTAACCAAATTGTCAGCATAGCCATCTTATTACCCCACCTCGTGTACCCAGTGTCACACTTGGACAGCTGGTTCTGATCCATGTATCATTTTTGTAAATATAAAAATGTGTGATGGACTGTCTGGCAGGAGGAAATGCTGGCTTGTTGGAATTGATACATCAACCTCCCCGGATAAGTTCAAGGACAGGGGTAGTTTAAACTGCAGATAGCTGAGGTGAAATTATCTTGTTAAGTTTGCTTTGAAGGCAGGAACCAAGATTTATTTATTAATTGAAATTGTTTCACCAGGATGGCACACTGAGCAAAAGATGCCTGCCTCCCAGTGCGCCTGGGGTGAGGGTATCAGGGAGATAACTCGCAGGTTATCAAGAGTTACATATACGAGGAAAATAGTAGAACATAGCTGCGACAATTACAGCAATACAGTAGTCAGATTCAGTTGAACAGTTTACAGAGAAAGTTTCAGTTATACAGTTGCAGGATACAGTTGTGTGATGGAATAGGGACAAGACAATCAGTACAGTTCAACAACAACACTTGGCAGGCATAGATTATATTACAGACTTAACCAGCGAAATGTGCTGGATAATTTATAACTCGTGAGATAAAATTGGATAGCTGAGGTGTGACACTGGCAGTGGAGAATATGTGAGTATCAGGCAGTATCAAGTAGGATTTAGGACAGGGCAAAGCCCATGTACCAGAAGTGCTGAAGTTAGTTTAGATAAGCGAGCTTCCATAAGCGTAAGCTAGGTGCCACTGGTCAGGCAGTCGGGGTATAAGGGACACCTTCGGGCTTAAGTGCAGGAGCAGTTTAACAAGAGGTAGTTTGTTAGTGCTGAAGATGGAGTGGGTAGAGGAGGAGTGGAAAATTTGGGAGGGAGTTCATTCCAGAGTTTGGGGAAGCAGTAGAGAAGGCAGATTGCCCAACAGTGGTTTTCCACCTAGGGATTTGTAGCTTGGCCATCGAGGGTCTGAGGCGTGAGAAAGGAGGGAGCTGGGGTAAGTAAGGTAGAGATGTATGAGGGCAGGGCATCATGCCAGAATTTGGCTACAAATTTAGCGCAGTGTGCAGGCAACAGTTTTCAAGGGAAGATTGGAATGCGAGGGCATGGTAGAGGTTGCAGTAATGGGTGCGGGTGGCATAGAGGGCGAGGTGACAGAAGGCATGGAAAGCTACAGAAAGCATGGAAAAGATATCTATTTTATAATGCCCTCAGGGAGATCCTTTGATGTGCACTAGGTGTCCTGAGAAAAGGGACACAATGCCAGTGTTATGGGTATCCTCCCAGGAAGCCAGCTCATTTCATCAAAGAGACCTTTGATGTCTGGGGATACCAGGTCCCAGACTAAATTAAGGAGTCTAATATACATTTGCTTTGAATATACAGTGACTTACATCAAAGAGACATTTGAGGTTTCGGTGAAGCAGAGCAGAGACTGGTTTGGACCAGTCACAGGAAGAGAGGCGATTCATTTGGTCATCTATTATTTTTTAAATATCGTATAGGACATCCTGTGTTATATAATATAAATTGTAATACACCAAGAGGTGGAGTTAGGTGACCTCAGAGAGAAGGCTAGCTCAAGACTGTTTTAAACCTACTGAGCAAACCTTAGAATTGAGATTCACATTAATGTTTCTGACCGAGGAGGAACATCAAAGCACTGAAAGATTAAGAAGTAAGGACCTTAGACAAGACTAGTCTGAGTGTATGTAGGAATTTGCACTTTTAAACCTGTTTGTTTTAAGGCTGTATGTGTTGGGATATTTTGTTTTCTATTTTACTGTTTTCCTATTTTATCTATTTTAAAGTAAAGATATATATTTTATAAACAGAAACTGCCTGATGTGCCTTAAACTTCTTTTATATAAGTGGAGCTTGGAATGATTATAGTTGACACTGTGCATGTGCTTATTGTGATACCAAACTGGGAAACGGATAAGAGTTCTCTAAGGTCTTGCATAGAGTTCTAAGGGTTCATTTGAAATACCTGATTAGGTCCCGTAGGCAAAGATATCTGGCCTCCAAGAAGACAGAATTATCTGAGCCTGGTAATTGGGTATGCTAACAAGAGATTCTCAGTTTGAATCCCTCCAGAACTTGAAACTAACATGACTTGAAACCACAAAACAGACAAGAGGGGTTACCTTGTTCTGTTAAACTGCTCACAATTCTGCACTCAGAGGTTGGCACTTTGGGAGTAGAGGGCTGATCGGCTGAGCTGGTTTGTGACACCCAGTACAGAAAATTTTGAATCCCTGCCAAAATGTAATTCTGCATGACTGCAGCGCCATTCCATGCCACAGGTGCGAAAACACATTATGGCCAAGATTTGAAAAATAACAGCTGTGACATACATGAGGTGGGGTAATAAAGAGACTATGTTGAAAATCTGGGTCAAAATATTAAAATATTTCCAAGGTTACACGCGTGTGTAGTGAAATTGCAACAAATGGTCATAAGTTTGCCATTTTTCATATTTTGACCTCACATTTTCAACTTAGCTATCTTATGTCCTCACCTCGTGAACAAGGGCAGAAAAATCAAATCCGCCCAAAAGATGAATTCACCAAGCAACCACAAAATCACCTTTCAGGCGGCAGTTGCACGAAAGTCGTATTGTTCATGAGGTGGGTCCGCAAAAGGCCATGTTAAAATTTGGGGTCAAAATCAAACAAAATGGCTAAGTTATGTATAAAGCCTGCCAAAAAGGCACTACTTGGCCTATTTCCCTGGGACTACTGAGCTGCTGACACCTACCATGACAATAAACACACCCAAGCATCAACCAGTCAACTCCTCCTTGCTCCAAGATGTCGAACAACACAAGGTAAACGATCCTTCTCTTATAGAACCCCACCTGGCTAAATACACTGGATCCTGAAATATCCGCACCAAAGCTCCGTCAGTTCAAGTCTCTGCTCTGGCAGTACCTTGGTTCTAGCAGCTCCTGTACTGCCTGCCCAGTAATGACTCGTTGCCAGCAGTGATAACCTGCTGCCTGCCCAGTGATAACCAGCTGGCTCCCTTTTGCATCTGATGCACCCTTCCGCCACCTACTCCCCACCCGAATTTGCAGCTGCTTGCCTCCCACCTACCTCACCCCTCTTCCCTCTCCATCCACCCCTCCTTTCTACAACACAGTTTGACAAGGCCCATGGCTGTCTCTCCCATTCCTGCTTTCTCTTCTTTCACCTCCCATCTCAGTTTCCACCCTCTTGTTTAGGGGACCATTTGTAGCATGCTAGTTACAATGATTTGTGTGCCTCTATTGTATTAAAATCTTAGCCAAATGTGACCAACAAATGTTATTACTACAATGCCTTTATTAGCTCTCCTCTTTGTTTATAACCTCCCATATGATAGAACCTTTGTAAATGAGCTGTTGTGTGCTCAAAGGTGTAATAATCCTAGACTGAAATAAATAAATAAATAAAAGTTGAAACAACCATTGAAATACATTGAACCACGTTTACATTAGTTTCTTATATTGCAGTCGCCAGTTCCAGCAGCAAGACGTGTCTTGATCGGAGAGTGGGCCTTGAACCTGGGACCTGTTCAGGTGACTGAGGGTGTGCACTGGGGGTGTGTGGGGTAATGGATGCTGAGTGGGAGGTGTGGGTGGGAAGGGCTGATCAGCAAGAGATCTTTTTTTTTTTTTTCACAGGTTAAAAAAATCGAGGGACTGTTTTCTTTATTTCAGCTTTTGGCTGCATTGGGAGGGTGGGGGCCACTAGAATGAGGGAATATGAAATGGGAAGGACGGGCAGGTGGGGGGGGTACTAGATACCAGGGAAATGAGGAGCATCACTCAGCAGGTGGGGGTGCCACTACATTACAGAAAACTATTTAATATGGGATCGGTGACCAGGAAGGGGTGGGATAACCACGCTATGGAAAACTAATATTTATATGGATCAGTGACCGGGAGGAGGCAGGGACCACTACACTATAGAAAACTATTGTGTAATATGGGATCAAAGACAGGGAGAGGGGGCGGACCACTACACTACGGAAAACTTAGATTTTATATGGTATCGGTGACCGGAAAGGGGGAGGGACCACTACACTACAGAAACAGAAAATTGCTGGGAAAAGGCTTTTTCTGTGTCCCAAATCCTTTTCCATTACTAAGTAATCCTTTTCATTTGAACAAAAAAGATCTTAGAGAGTTATGAAAAGGATTTAAATAGTTAAAAATACATTCAGAGGCCATGGGAGCTATAAAAATACTAAGTGAAGCTGATCAGCTCCGATGAGCAAGATGCACATTTGGATGTCTATAAAAGACATCCCTGGACAGTGTTATGACAATTTGTTGTGTGAAAAAATAATAAGATGATGGCTCTGAAAAATGCTTTTTCTGGCAAAACTGATTGGCCCCTCACAAAAAGGAATCCTTTTTCGTGAGACCAAAATTCTTTTTCGGAAAAAAAAACTATCCTGAGAATGATCTTCCCATTGAAAATAATGGGAACTTAAAAATTGAATAACTTTGCAGCAGATTAATATATATTTTTTAATTTCTGTTTATCTCTCCCTACATCCCTCCAGCTTTGGTTCCTCAGGCGTGCCACTGAAGTCTGCCCCAGCTATTCACCTTACTTGGTCCATCCTGCTCCCCCATGGAGCCAAGGTTTTCCCACTGGGCAGGGACGAGGGGGCCTGATACCCGAACACTTGCTTGTTTCGTCGGGTTCAGGTGGAACCACATCAGGGTCTACTTGGTTCCAAAGGACAAAAGAAGGCTGTTGCCCATCGAGATTGTCCCCCACCACCATGGTGGGAAAAGTTATACCCGGAGTTGTTAGACTCATCCAAAAATCCAATCCCTTTTAAAGGATGAAATTGAATTACTTTCCACCAAATCTTGAGGTAGTAAATTCCAGACTCTGGGTGTTCTCACCATAAAATAATTTAACCTTTTGTTTGTTTTAGATTTTGCAACATCGATTTGTTTGTTGTGAAACCGTGGAGTGGTCCTTCTACTGGAGAAGTTTGGACTACATTGATGCATGAGGTCCTGAGAATTCTGAATTTTATATAATAAAGCAGGTCACCTCTAATACGTCTTGATTAAAGTGAATGTAACCGGTTTCATGAAGTCTACCCCAATAGTCCAGTTTAGACAAGTATGGAACCATTTTGGTAGCTCTTTTCTTGATTTTTCTATTCTATCCCTGTCTTGCCTTAAATAAGGACTCCAAAAGGAGACCCATGATCAGAATGTGGCCTTACATAGGCTCTAAACAAGGGAATAATACATTCCTGAGTCCTTGACACAAAAGATTGTTGAATACGAGTAAGCATTGCATTGGATATTTTGGCTATCTTAGTACAATGGTCAGCTGAGACAATTTATTATTGACAAGAATTCCAAGATCTTGCTCTACTAGTGACACATGAAGGGAATACTATTTAAAAATAAATTTGTTTGGGATTATTCCTTCAAAATATAATACATGACACTTGTCTGGATTAAGTATCATCCTATTAGAGTCTGCCAATCGTCAATAGTTTTAAATTACTACTAATAGATTCCCTGTTTAATGATGTGTATACAGACCCTCCTAGCTTGGTGTCATCAGCAAATTTTGAAAGAAGATTGTCAGAACTAACCTGCAAATCGCTAATAAAATGTTAAATAGAGTCGGTCCAAGAACCAAACTCTGAGGAACCCCACTGGTCACATTCCGAACTTGGGAGAAGCCATTATTATTTTAACTTGCTGTTGTCTGTTATTTAACCAACCAGATACCCAATTAATTATTAAAACTGTGAAAATCCCAGATTCAACATTTTATCAAGCAGGACATCATGAGGGACTCTATCAAAAGCTCTGCTGTAGTCAAAGAGAATAACATCCATGGGGATACCATTATCTAGTCCCATACTAATGTAATTATAAAAGGCTACTAGATTAGTGGTACAAGAATACCCTTGCTAAATCCATGCTGAGTATAGTCAGTTATGTTGTTTATAGTTGATTCCTTTTCCAAATTTTTTAACAATTTTCTCCATTAATTTACTTGTAACTGAAGTTAGACTTATCAGTTGGTAGTTTTCGGTTTGGAATGGTTACCTTCTTAAAAATTGAATAACTGTGGCAGTCGCCAGTCATGAGGACTAGCACCTTCAAGTAAAGATTTATTAAAATGAGGGTCAGTGGTTTAGATATAGCTACAGCTGTTTCTAGTAAAAATCTAGGATTAATATTATCTGGTCCTGGGCTAGAAGTGTGTTTTAGGAATAAGTAGCCTCTAAGGTATCATCTTCAGTAATAGTATGGAGGAAAATATTGTTAACTGAATGCCTAAAAGTTTTGGGACTTCTTTTTAGTAAAACTGAACAAAACTGATTATTAAGTGTATCAGCAATATCACTGTCAGTAGCAATAATGGAGTTATTTACAAATAGAGGACCCATATATCTGTTATTCAATTTCTTATTATTAAGATATGAGAATAATGATTTATAGCTATCTTTAGAGTGAGCCAAACAAAACTCCAATTTCTTTTGGATTGTAGAATAGCTTGTTTTAAAAGTTTTAAGATTTTCCTTTATTTGGAAAGTAGTAGTTCTTTAGCGCTCCTCACTATTTTACAAGAGAAAAAAATTTCTTTATTGTTGATTAAATTTTTGATAGTTTTACTGAACCACAAAGGTATCGTCCCCTGGCTTGTTATACATTTTTTAGTAGGAACAAATAAATCTTCCAAATAATAGATTGAAGATTTCAAATATTCCCAAGATTTCTGAGGAGAGAAGATAGTATTTCATCCCAAGAAATGGAATTTAGTTGATCATTAATAATGTTAAATTTAGCATTATTACAGTTTTTCAATTCTGAAAAATTCTAAATTTGCTGAAAGAATAGCAATGAAAAGGAAATTGAGTAATGGTTGCTAGAACCCAGAAGGGTGCCAACTTGAATATTTGTTATGGAACTCCTTATATTAGTAATAACTAAATCTAATATATTCTGTCATCTGGTAGGTTCGCTATAACTTGTTCAAGGCCCATATCCACAATAAGCTTAAATTAAGTCATTTTCAGCCTGTGTACTACCAGATAAAGAGGTCCAGTTTATGGAGGGCATGTTAAAATCACTCAAAAACAAGAATGTTACCTTTAGAGGCCATATCGGAGATTTCTTTATGTAGGAGTAAGGTGTATTCAAAGTTAGATGCTGGGGCCTATAGCATGTCCCAACTAACAGTTGGGGTTGTCCCTAAACTAAATATTCACCCAAATGGATTCAGTATTACTGGTAAAGGAAGTTGAAATGAGGCTATATCCTCCCAACATAAAACAAACCCCTCCCCAACCTGGCCTTGTCGATCCTTATGAAATAACTTATATCCTGGTAGGTGTGGGATCCAGGTAGTATCAGGATCCCACCAGGTTTCAGTGATTGAGATAAGTCTAAAGTTAACCGAAAGGCACTTAGCCTCAAGTTCTGCCATTTTAATCAAGTTTAGAGCTCTTGCGTTAGAGAAAGAACCTCACATACAGTGGAATCAGTATTGAGCCTTTTTAGAGAACAGGACACATTCCTATCCTCACCCCAATTCTTAGATTGAAAGTTTATTAATAGCTGAAATAACAGTTCTACCCAATAAAGTATTTCCTAGGGCTGAGATGGAGTCCATCCCAGCAAAACAGTGAATTTTTCAGGTAGAAAGCCTCATGCAAGGCATCAAATGCCCTGCTGGAGGCACCATCGTCTTAACCAGTCATTAAAAGATTTAATCTTAGTGTTGATAGCATTAGTAGGTCTAGGTACAGGAAGAATCTCAGAAAAGCATACAAGGCTGTCTTTGTCTGCCAGAACATTATTAACTGCAATGATGTCATGCTTAAGCTCTTCAAGGCTGGTTCTGTTTACATCATTAGTAATAATAACAATATTTTATTTGTATTGTGCCTTCGAGTACCAAGGCGCATTCCAATAAAATATAAAACAAACAAAATATACAAACAGTAATATAAAAACTATAAGAACAGATACAACAATTAATCAGAACCACCATAGGCCCTTTCCATAAAAGGATTTGAGAGCTTGTTTAAAGCCTCCACGGTCACTCTCCCTTATCCGACGGGGTAGAGAATTCCAAAGGGAGGGGCCGTGAACATAAAAGCCCAGGCCCCAGTTGATTTCAGTGTAACCCTAGGAACCTCTAGCAACCCCTCGTCGGTGAGCAAAGCGGCCTCACAGGGCGGTAAGGAATCAGGAGTTCTTTCAGGTAGTCAGAGCCCAGATCATGCATGGCTTTAAAAGTCAGTAATCCAACTTTGAAGGTGATCCACCACTGAACTGGCAGCCAGTGCAGTTCCCATAGCACCAAAGTAATATGAGAAGATCTGAGTACCTGTAAGTACTGGCTTGAAATTCTGCACCAGCTGCAGGAATATCAACCCCGGAAGCCCAAGGTAAAGCAGTTGCAGTAGTCCAGATGTGAGGTCACAGAGGCATGGATCAAAGTTGGCAGATCGCCGGACGAACCAGGTGCTTGATTCTGGAGATGTTTCTCGATGATAAAAGGAAGATTTTACCATTGCTGACACCTGAGAACTGAAGAGTCAGACCCACATCTAAGATCACCCCAGATCTCGCACCTGTTCAGACACCAGAAGCTCGACATCCCCACAAAACACCCCAGATGGGGAGCCAGCCACAGGTCCCCTGTCCAGCTATCCGATCCAATACCAACACCTCAAACTTCCCAGAATTCAACTTCAACCAATCGGACCGCATCCAATCCTGGATTTTATTTAGGCAGCTATTAAATCATCGAGATAGTTCCTTCCTGGTTGGGTGCAAAAGACAGGTACAGTTGGGTATCATCTGCATAACAGTGAAATCCCAACCCATACCATCTCACAATGTCTCCGAGGGGAAGCATGTACACCGTAGACAACATGGGGACAATACAGAGCTTTGAGGAACCCACAAAATAGATGGGATCAGAGGAAAAGACCCTGACACCACCCCTGAGTTCTTCCAGTGAGGTATGATGTGAACCATCTGAGCACAATCCCAGAGAGTCCACAAATACATCTCAGGCACTCAAGTAGTACCCCATGGTTGATCTGATGTCAAATGCTGATGACAGATCCAATAGAACCAAAATGAACCATTTCTCTAGTCTCTTGCCATCAGGAGATCATTGAGCACCGAACCAGCTTAGTCTCGGTACTATGCCTCTACGGAAACCTGATTGGAGAGGTTTGTAGATGCTATGGATGGTCAAATGGTTCTCCAGCTGGGCTACTACCACCTTCTCAATCACATTCCCTGCAAAGGAAGATTCGAGATAGGTCTGTAATTAGCAAGACAGACTGGGTCCAGAGATGGTTTCTTCAACAAGGGTGTCACCACTGCCTCTTTCAGGGAACAGGGATATTCACCTGAGTCGAGGAAGACCAGACTATCTGTGCTAGAACCAGTAGAACGGGCTCTCCACACCCTAAAATTAGGAAGTGGGACCTGGATCTAAACCACAGGAGGTAGGGCACAGCCCCTGGATAATCTGCATAACATCCACGATTTCCGGGAGGTGAAGGTACTCCAGGAGAACAAGGGTAGTGACCCGATCCTGGCCACTGCAGCTAGCATAGAACGTGTCAGACAGATGTCTGACCTAAGGTCGACCACCTTATCAGCAAAGAACTGAGCAATCTCATCACACTGTAATTGTGAAAATGCTTTACGGAACTGTAGACAGGTTGGGTTGCACAATCTGTCCACAGTCTGAATAGCTGAGCAGGTCGGTTCTGAGCAGCAGAAATTTCCCGACAGGAACTCTGCCTTCTTACGGGAGATTTCCGACTGATAGAATTGATAATGTTCTAACAGTCTAAGGTGGTCAGCATCCAGGTTAGACCTCCACCAACAACGTTCTAACCTGCGTCAAGTCGCTGAACTCCCTCAAGACCCCATCAAACCATGGGGCCCGAGGTCACAGGGAGAGAGGACATACAACTGGAGCAAAAGAATTCAGGGCAGAAGTAATGGCAGTATTATAAGCCATAAGCAGCACCTCTGGATCATTGCAATGCACAGGAAGTAGTGATAGGTCAAGAACCGCTGCAAGGCCATTGAAAAAATGTTCCAGCGGCGGTACTTGACCATCTCCACAGGGGTCGGCCTATGAGGGGCACCAAATTGAATTCACAGGGTGGTGATCTGACCAACTGACTGGTTCCACCCCACATCAGCGGCCTCGATCCCCAGGAGGAAGACCAAATCAAGAGAGAGGCCACCTTTATGTGTAGCAGTGGTAATCACCTGTTTAGGCCCCTGTGAATCCATTAACTGGAGGAAATGTCCAATTGCGAGAGTTCATCGTCGACCTGATGCATTAAAGTCACCCAGGATTATCAGTCTGGGGAGACTTAAAGGCCAGATCAACAACGAAGTCCGCTACTTCTTAAGGAATTGCTTCTCATCTCCTGGTGGACGGGATGAGAGCAATTGATGGTCCACACCTGCTACAACAGCACATTCAAAAAGGTGGTCTCCTCAACTGGAACACTAGTGAGAGCCAATTCGGTCTTAAAACAGACCACAACCCCCACGGTCCAACCTCGGCATGTATCACCGTATACCCAGCTGGAATTGCGCCTCCAAAATTGGTCCTCATTATTATCCAGCCAGGTCTCAGTAATGCAAGCCAGATCCTTTGAGGCAACAAGATCTGAAATTACAGCAGTCTTGTTCCTGACAGATCTGGCATTGCACAACATCGCCTGGTTGGACAAACTCCTGGCTGCCCGCTACCTGCCCATCACTAATGATGGTGCCCTTGGGTATGGGGACCAAACAGGATGGTCTGCGCCCAAGCTCCATTTTGCCCCAGGGCATCTCCTGGGCTTAATCACCCTGATGGGGGCACTCCACTCCACTCGCCTCCACTGTTCACCCCCCACGGGCAATACCTAATGCCCGACAGTGTTGGTAAGTAGAAAAACAGAGGGGAGTATAAAAGGAGCAGAGAGTGGAGAGCAGAGGCTGAGTAGCGTACGACTGGGGGTGGGCAACAGGTAAACACATCAGATCAAATACAAATCCTCAACTTTAAACAGTTAAAACAAACTGATATAGTAACACAAACCTTATACAGTTAAATCTCAAAACAACCAGTTCAGCTAAAGAAGAAATCAATTAAAAATAAAATAATATAAAGTAATAAAAATAATAAACAAACAGAAACAAAACTCGTACTCACTCAAAACAAATAATAAAATAGATAAAAGAAAAACAGTCCAGAAAGTCAGCAGAACGGATTAAAGAGGGACAACCAGTCACCACATAAACTGCAAAATAGTATAAAATTAATACCCAGAGTCTCACTAATCCGGTAAAACAGTAGCTCACTTCCACCACTGCCTCTCACACAGTAGATGAAAAAGAAGCCAATAGTAACTTAAAATTTGAGGAAGATAATAAATGGGTACTCTCACCACTCTCCAAGGACTGCTGCACTAAGACAGGCCAGACAGAGTGATCCTTGAGCACACAACAAACAAACACCGCAGTAGAAGGGGCAGGGATAGGAAGTGTCCAAAGTAAATCCAGGTCTTCGACAGACAAAGCGCAGAATCCAAAGTCCATTCTCTTTAGCAGCTCCAACCAACATCGGGGTCAAATGCCTCCGCCACCTCACGCAGGAGATCCACTGCTTGCCCTCCAACCTTAGACCAGTAACTGCAGTTACTCAAAGAGTCAGCCTTCCGACCGACCCTCAGGCAACTTAGGCAGCACTGTGCTCCCCACCGACTCTTCGGTGGTTGGACAACGGGTGTTCCTGACCTGGACCCAGGCTCGACAAGGGACAGCGGGCCCCCAGTGACCAACCACAGGCCTCACCCTTCAAGTCGGAGGCAATCACAGACGACAAGACTTCTCCAAACTCGGCTGAAAAGGGTCCGCAACCTCATGATGGACAAAGTCAGTATGTTCCATAAATCCCCAGAACTTAAAACTCTTCACCCCTGCTCCAACCTCCCACAAGGAAAATCAATGAACTGATCAGCAGTTGTACCAGTTCCAAAAGTGCAGCAGTTCACAGTGACAAACAAAATTTTAATCACTCACCCTCCTCCATTTCTCCATTCTCTGGTTCCGCAAATAATCCAGAGAGGTTTCAGGACACACAGCGGGATCTAAACAAATGAATGGAACCAAAGCCAGGATGAGTCCAGCCAGGAAGAGTCCAGCTAACGATCGGCAGCAACACAGGCCTACCAAACTCCGCACCTAGAGGCCCACAACCAGAAATATTCCACTGCACCACTACAACACCCGAACAAAGCCAGAAGGTAGCCCATCCCGGGGTCTAGGGGCACCCTAGGATCACCAGCCAACTCCCTAAGGATTCCTGAGCCCCATGAAGCAGCAGAATCTGTTGGTGATTCCCTGCAGAGCCAGGTTAGTCTAATGAAGCACAAACTTCAGGCCCACCACAACACAGTCTAGTGCCTACCACTCAATTATTAGACCCACCACACCGACTAACACCTTCACAAATGGTCCACTTAGCTCCTGGGACTTCTGCCTGAAGCAGACTCTCATACACAATATTGGACTTCACAACTCCTCCTCAAAACGAATACCTGTAGGACGGTAGGGCAACAGCCCATATAAAAATCTCCACTGTCCTTCTTCGCCTAGGCAGGGATTAAAATAGCTCTGCCACAGCCAAGCAGTCAAACTTAGCCCAATCCAAAAGTCATTTCCACGCATTCCCTGAGGCATCAACAGCAACACTCAGATCAGAAACCCTGCATTTCCCATTGCAGTGGCAGCATCCAACAGCACTCACACACAGCAGGGCATCAGAACACCAAACCACGGAATAAACGGCCGCCTTACTCAAGTCTTACTCCAGGCTGCTACTAAACAAAAGCAGCTTGCAGCACAGAATAAAATAAAAAAAAACAGAATAAAAAGAAACGCAATACCGAATAAAGTAGACTAAATGAAAATAAATGATAAGCAGTAAGCAGCTCACAGCATGCAGCTCAGCACGCCCAGCCTGACGGCCAACAATCAAGCCGAAGTACAAGCAAGTATTACAAACAAAGGATTTTCACCAGCCCCCACTAATAATTCTTTAACTACAGAAGTAATATCTGAAACTCTAGCTCCTCTTAAACTAGAACAAGTATGATTAAATTTGTCCACGCATAAATAGGACGGTCCAAATGCTTGATAATGGAATCTCCAATAACGAAAATTTGTTTTGATGGAGAATGGTGATCCATATTACTAGGAGGGAGTGGTGATGTACCAGGTACATTAGTTAAGTTCCCTAAATTAACTTAACAGTTTTGTGGCTTAGAGGAAACATTTCCTAACTTTAGTTACTGGGCTTTTGAAGGAGGGACTAGAAACTGGTACGCCCCCTGAGTGACAAGTGGAATGTCATCAACAGGAAAGACAGTAGTTTCATGCTTGAGAACGTCCTTAATTATTGGATAAAGGTAATGATGGTTCATTGTTACCTATTTGCCCACCCCTGCGTTTTGTTTTACCTTTGGTAACTACTGACCATTGTTCTAGTTCTTCTGGGAACAAAGCAGAAAACAGGGAAGTACTGGAAACATTAATCTTCAAGAGAGTGGGACTGCAGGTGATAGGAAGGACTCAAGGGTAAAGATTGGCTCTAACATCGAGTCAATGTAGTCCTCCAGTGCCTCAATCTCGGGCTAACTGCTGAGGTTGCCATAAGTGGCCAATTTCTTGCGCAGAGTTTCAACATTAAACATTTGCTGCATAGAAATTCAAAAATCTGAGGACCCATACCAAACATCAGGCAGGACTAACAGTAATTGCTAGTATGCAGATAGTTTAAAATATGGACATACCTATCAAATAAAAATAAACTGTAAATCTTTTAGACTTACTGACAAGGGAGCTAGCTGATAATGCCTTTGTCCGCTGTCCCAGCGGACACAACAGACACAGACAGACACGTTGTCTTCTGGCGCCACCAAGCTCGCCACTGGACTTAAATACGTGTCCGTGACCCAGATGACAGCACACCCCGTAGCGAGGCAAACAATAAGTGTTTTGTCCAATAAAGCCCAAAGTGGCCTAAGTGCATATAGCCTTATAAAGGCAATTAACAATGCAAGGTCTATTCCCCAAAGGTCTAGCTCCGTGCTCCATCTCCTCAAAGTTGTAAGGCATGTTCTCCCTTTTCTTGTGGACGCCACGTGTGCCTATCGTAGGCGCATAACGCCGATGTCCGTTATGTCTTCCCACTGTGTCTGCTTCGGTGCTTGCTATGCCTCAGACTTCCACCTGGGGCCAGTCAGGCACCGTCTGCTGCCCCTTCCCTCCCTGGAGAAAATGAGCTGTCACTTGGATGCACAGTCTTCTCCCCAGCCAGCCCTTCAGCTTCCTGGCTTGTTCGCGAACCAAGTTCGCTGGCTGTTACAGTGGTAGCGCTGCGCTAAGCCAGCGGTCCAGCTAGATTAATATTTTTACACCAAATGCATGGCAGTTCTGTTACTCAAGCTGTTTCTACCATAAAATTCACACCAAAATTCCACACTGCCTGGATGCAAGGCGATGAAGAAAAAATGGGAGAAAGTGGCTGCTTTTAAGGTTTTGCACTATCCAGATCTCAGAATCTGCACATCCAACTGGAGCGAAACTTACACGTTAGTGCATGCCAAATTTTGTGCAAATCCATTGATAGGTTGCAAAGTTATTAAAATGCAAAATTTGAGGTTTACATTAAACATGCTGAGACGCCCAGTTCTGGTAGCGGCCGAGATGTAATGAAGCTTCCATCGGTTCCTACTTCAATCTCTCACCAAAGCGCCTAAATCTGCACAAAACAACATTTTTAAGCAGGAATTAACTTAATTTGGGAGCTTGCAGCAGTAAATGGGCAGAAGGAAAAACTGGTGGTGAGTGGGACTGACGAGCTTGGAGAAAATGCTGCCACTCGCCAAGCATCTGCCCCACTGAGTCAAGACATGGCCTCTCAGGTGGCAGCTCTACAAGAGCCCTGAAATGCAGCAATTCTAGCTGAACTAAGACTTTCATGCCAAAGTTCACATTTAAAACAGAGCTCAAAGTGGAACTGGAAAACCAAGCGTTAGTGGCCGACTCAGGAATCAATAGGCTGGAAAGGCTGGTCATTCATGCTTTTCAGGAATGTCATGCCCTTCACAGTGTCATCGAGGCACAGGTCAGGAAGCATGGAGAAAACCCAGGCGCAGTTGTAAATTCCACAAAACTGTTTATTTGTAGTTCCAATACAATAAACCTGTTCAGAATAACTATGTACAAGCAAGGCCTTGCTTATGTCCAGCCCCACAGCAAAATACGCACCACCCCTCCTCATCTCCAACTCATGCAGTGAGTCATTGGAACAAGTTCACTTGTTCAAGTGTCTGGGGTCATAATAGATGATACCCTCACGCTTATGCACCATATTGACTCTTTGGTCAAGACAGTCAATACCAAGATTGGTGTCCTGTACAGGCACAGGCAGTACCTCTCTGGGGGCCCTCCACCTCTCAGTCCACAGCTCAGTTATATCTACTATTGACTATGAACTAGTGGTCTATGGGGCGGCAATGGATACAGTGCTCAAGAGGGTTCAGGCTGCGCCAACAAAGCCTGCAGACTCACCCTGGATGCTGAGCGTGGCACTCACACCTGTACTCTGTATGAACATACAAATTGGCTGTCATTAAGAAATGAGGTCAAATTCCAGATTTGCATCCTAGGGAAGAAGGCCCTATTGGGTAAAACACCACCTTGTGTAGGCAATTTGATCAAGGTGGCCAACCCATTACAGGTCACCAGAGGGGGACTAGAGGGCCTTGGCGATCCCTCTCCGTCGCACCTCACTTGGGCAACGGCATTGCCTACCAGGCCCCCTATGAATTAATGAACTTCCTGGGAACCTCTTGGCCACCAATTGTCTGGCACAATTCAAAACTGACCTCAAACAGCACCTAATAACATTCTCTAAGTACACTTGCCCCTGAGTCCAGCAAACCTGCTCTGTCTGCCCCCAGCAAGCATTAGGCAGGCCTCAGGTACCCTCTCCTCTGTCCCATCTCATGACTTGACCCAGCAATCAGTTTGCATCATGCTCCTTCGGCACCTGCCACCCCTCCCCAATTCACAGTCCCATGAGTTTCCCAAATAGTCACTACTTATGCTGGCTGCCTGACCATGCCCCTTACACTCCACCATTTTACTCTAGCATGTCATCTCCACCAGCCTCCCTCCCCCACCATTTCACCCTATACCTTATCGCCCTCTTCTCCTACCCTCTCACCTGCACCACAGTACTTAACCTCTGTCTTGTACCTCCTTCTGCCAGCTATCCCTGTCCGTCTGAACTACTGATAAGGCACTTTGTGACTGCTTATCCCCAACCTCATAAAATGTTTTTTCTTGTTATTTAACTTGTACCTATGTTTTTGAGTTATTCTGTAAGTTTTGAATCCAAGCAGTATCGCTCATTGTAATGTACCTTTGCCTTCTCCTACAGTACTTTGTTTTGCATCTGTGACGTGGAACCTTTGTAAAGAGCTTGTGCTTAAAGGTTTTTTCTGAATAAATAAAAATATACGGAAATAAAATAAAATCTCTTGGAAAAATCTTTCTTGCAGCTCAGCTTAGCTGTTTTTATAAGTCTTTTCAACCCCCATCCTTTGCAAGCATCCTGTTCTTTGTAAATTTCAGGAACTGCTAGAACATTGACAGCTCCCTGAGGTCCCTCCAGCCTTTGCAAAGGCTCAGACATTTCCACTCAAATAACCTATGGCTTTTACAGTTATCTCAAATTATAAATACATATACTTCAACAGCAACACTAAACATCTTTCAAACAAAAGGGATCCTAATATCAGCTTCACTCCATACATCAATTCTCATATATTTCATATTAGCAGATATAGAGATGCAAGGGAGGAAAACAGACAGCAAGAGAAAACAGAGAGGGGCAAATGACTGCAAGACTGTTCAGGTTAATCAAGTCCGAAGTTTCACAGGAAAATTTGGTTGTGCAAGCAGACAGAGGAGAGAGAAAGGAAAGAATACAGATCCTTGCATTTACACACTTTCTCCAATAAATGGGATTGGGTCCTATTCTACCCTGTCACACTCGGAAAGTATGAAGACCTCGAAAACTGGTCCCGGCGAAATAACTTAAGAATCTATGGGTTTCCTGAAGACATTGAAGGCAGAGACATGGGGCTTGCATCAAGGGGCTCCTGCAGGACCTTCTGCAACCAGACCCAGAATACCCCCGATCTAGAGAGAGCACATCGTGCCCTGCAACCCAAGCCACAACACACCCTCGGACTGGCTCCAGTCTATAATTATTAAATTTTTAAACTTTGCCACAAAACAAGACATCCTTCTTACAGCATGGAGAATGTGGCAGGTCATGTTTCAAAATAAGCACATGTAATTCGATAATGACTACTCAGCGCTGTTACTGCAAAACGGAGAGCATACTCACTTATTCTGAAGGTGCTCGTGCACAAAAGCTCTGGTTTCAGATCCCCTACCCAGCCCACCTCATTATGTTTCCTGAAGGGCCAAAGGATTCTCATCTCCAGAAGATGCCACAAAGGAACTGATAGAGGCATGGAGGTCTCTCTCCACTGTGACTATCAGAACAACAAGAGCTGAACGATCTCAGTAGATCCATCTGGACTCATCAGCACCTGGAGCAGATCACCAAAACAGGGCCTTGCCACCACAGCGAGGTGTGGTAACTCCTTCAATCATTCAGCAGACCCTATCCATCATGAAGTGGGCATTCATGACGCCTTTGCCTACTATCTTTGTATAACGGCCCTCCACGTGGCAGCCTCCTCAGATTTCGACTGGCATGTTTGCCATTAAGTTTTTGTTATCTGTACATAGTTTGCCACAGGAGGCAGCAATCCTTCACTGCAACCCTCCTCGAAGAACCTTTTTATTTCTGCAACTTTTAGGTATGTGACAGGGATACCTCTGGATACTACCTGAGCATATTTTTCCTGTTGCCTATGAACTCCCATAGGCGTGGACTGAGGACATGGAATACATCTAAGCTCTTATTAAGGCATTTGATATCAGCAGTATGTCCCATGGTGCGAGGGAGTTTTACTTATGTGGGGGAGGTGGACACATTGATCTAATTTGCAGTGTATTTTAATCCCTTTATTTACCTGTCATATTTTAGGAGTTGCTGCCCTGTTCCATCCCCGATGTCTCAGTACTAGGTTACAGTGCCTTTTTGCTGTTTGTTCCCCACGAATTGGCATTTTTAAGGTTGAGACAGGAACTGGGAATTCGCTGAGTGCTTGTACTTTTCTTTTTCCCTCTCACACACTGTACTGCAACTCAACGGATCCCTTAACATCGGACCTATAAGTAGAAAATACCGGTCCTGACAGTTATAAACTGGGCTGCAGTTATAGGGTGAAACCTCCCTTAGTCCTAATTGAGTGGCCCTGGCAAATGGTGTCTTATAATTTGTGGCCACCAATACCAGTGGTACATCATTTAGTTGGTATACAGCCATGGCAGCCAGGTCCCCTTTATTGATATTTTATAAGCAGACTGCTACTGCCCAGGCTGTTAGTGGGGACTGTGATGGTTAGCTGCCTTCAGTTTACATCATGGATCCCTGGTGATGTCCCTCTACCTGGGTTAGATTGTCAAACAGTACCCCTGTCTTTTGTATCTGAGGGACTGCATTAACCTGGGGCTTGAGGAAAACTCCCATGGGGATGGGATTGGACAGGTTCCACTTCACCTTCACCACTAAGTGAATTTCATTTCAGGAGACAGAGCTCAGGGTGATGTGGGGCCCTCCACTGTCCATTTTCAGCAATTGGGCGATGGGGAAAGATTTTCTATGTACCTGATAAAGAGGTCCCTTGAGTACCAAGGGCAAGGTAAAGTGATTGCTTTATATCGAATTCACACTGAAACGCGCTGCTTAGAAATTATATATCATAGCTTCAGTTTGAATTCAATTAGTGTCACAGAAGGAGCCACATTAGCAAGACGGCACATGCCCCATGTTTACTGTGTGGCATTGTGGCTTAATAAAATGACTTTTAGGAAATCTACAACTGTCCTACATAACTTATTGTCAGAAAAATGGGTATGAGTGCTTGTAAAAGTGTTTTCTCAGTGTATGAATATATGGTGCCCTCTGAGGTTCATAAAGGTAACAACATGCAGTCGTAGTTTGCAGGAACCCAGTCACATGAACCCAAATTATTTTACTTTCTCCCAGCAGGGACTTCTGAGCTTGAGGTCAAAGTCAGACGCATCCTCATTTGAGGGCACCTAGGGACCGAGGTGACTTTGGGGATCCCTGCTAGCCTAGTAGTTTGTATAGCTTCATTAAATCAAGCTTGGTCTTTTGTAGGTGTCCTGCTGAAACTGCTCGCATTTGTAAGGTAGACCTTGCGACTCTGGATAACATCCACTAGTCTAGAAACCAGTTATACTATAAAACTCTCCCTATTTTTATACCATCTCCACTGGCTAAGGGATTTTAATTGCTACTATCCGATTTACAATTGGCCGAATGGGAGGAACATGAGACCATACTGATGGGAATGGAAGCTTTCTGCTCCTGCCCATGTATTTTGAACTTTCATATATTATCTTTGGGGACCCACATTTGGGCCTTTGTCAACACTAAGGAACTCCTCATGGCATACCTAGGAATTCCCCCACAGGGAGACTGGGGCAGGGGCCACCCAATTGCTTTGAGTGCCTGACTAGAGTTTCTGCTCTGACCAAGCTTCACAGATTGCTTTGAGTGTCTGACTAGAGTTTCTGCTCTGGCCGAGCTCCACAATTTATGAAGTGACTCAAACTGAAACTAGCTCCAATAAGTGGTGCCTCAGGACTATACAGTTCGCTTCTGCCCTTTTGACTTTCCTTACCCACATAACAGAAGTATATAGGTTAGAGGGAGCCCACATGATTGATTCATTTGTTTAACTGCTGCCAGATATCTCTGTAGGAGTATTGAAGAGGCCAGGAGTTTGTGGTCCCTTTCCTACTTTGTAGCGGATTTCTGCTACGGGGCTCATAGCTAACAATGTGCCCACCCCAAAGGGACGTTCCAGCATCCCTTTGCAGGAGAACAAAGTTTCTCCCTACCCAGGAAGTTTCTGTGTTTGGTTCTTTTCATCTTGTCTGGAAAGTGACCTTTACCGGACTACATGTTGTTTACAAGTTATTTCCTGTTTGCCCTGTTGGCAAGTGTTATTGACTTTACCATTGAATACTTCTTCCACCAGCCACTGGTTCATGGCTAGGTCAGTGTTGACAGGTGCCTGAACCTCTATATTTGCTTTTATTCTTCTTTTTTCCATTGTATGTCTCTGTGTGGTTCTCACATATTTATTTTTCTTTCCTATCATACGTAATTATTTTACGACTGGGAGTGGGGGCTCACTCTCCTTATACACCTTGACCTTATTTCAAGGTGCTAAAATGATTGCCCCATCTATAATAATATCTTGGAAAATAAGTGGCATCCATAGCCCAATCAAAAGAACAAGAATTTTACAACATCTTAACCGAGAGAAACAAGATATTGTGTTTCTACAGGAAACACATCTTTCAAACAACATGAAGTCTTGCTGTATTCTGACTATATGCAGTTAGCCCTTCCAGTTCAACTGCTCCAGAGATGAAAGAGTTAACGCCATGCAAATGCACAGAACATTAAGCTCGGTTTTCAACCCCTGTCCCTGGTTAATTCTATGTAACAGCCACATTCTTTACTCCGCCTACCAGTGAAGTCGCCCGAGATTTCTCCTCACTCGCTCGGTTAAAGTGTTGGTTTTTCGACAGTTTCTTCAAACCAGGTTTTAATTTATGGTTCTTCAAGCCTCTGTTCCTTGGTACAGGTTAGACTAGAACCAGGTTTACTTCAATTTCAGTATAGTTTCAGCTTTCCTTTCCATTCGCGTAACCGAGAGGAAACAGAGGAAGCTTGTTTTCTTTGAGGTAAATTCTTTTCAGTTGTTGTAGATTTTAGTTTGGGAATTGGTTTGGTTTTAGTTTAAAAACAAACGAGACTTTTTCTCATTTTTTCAATCGACATTGAACCAGTTGTTAACCAAAACAACTTTTAGTTACTCTGGCTTGACCGCCACCAAAGGGCAAGAGAAACCCAAGAAGAAAACTGGTCCTGCTGGGTTTCAGCACTGCTCAGAGTGTGGGAGGCATTTGCCAAGGCCAACCCCACCATGTCTGTGTTCCCTGTCTGGGATTTGACCACCTGAAAACAGAGTGCCAAATTTGTAAAAATTTTCCGAAAGCCACACTGGATGAGCATTTGTCTAGGCTTAAGGAAAGAGTGGCCGAGCAGTCCACTGATCTGGATGGCCTGTCCGGTTCAGCTTCTGAGGAGTCTGGGAACCGTGGGACGGCCTCCTCGACTAATAGAAAGGCAGATACTGAGGAGTCGGTACTCACGTAAAAAGAAAAGAAAATCCGCCGTTCGGAGCCAAGGGTTGCAACTCCAACCATGGAAGAGATCGCTAAAGCTATACGAATTGTACAATCTTTACAAACTGGATCAGGTGAACTGACACCGGGTCATAAAGCACATACTCTGGTTCGGTAATCAGTCGTTCACTTCCCACTAGTTCATACGATCCGGAGGCTTACTATGAGCTGGAGTGGAGGGAGAACAAGAAGAGGAATGTTTGGGTGAACCCATCGAGCCTGATAGAACAGTCTGTTTCTAACCCCAGTAATGTTCAGTATATTCTTAACTTTATGCAGTAAGCCTGTAGGGTTGGACTGCTCGGAGAGCTGGAACACATGCAAATGATGGAACACTTTGCACATGAGCATCTTTCAACACTGCCTGTACTAACTGCCTGTGTTCTACCCTCTTCAGATTTTTATCTCTGCCTGAAAAGTCTGGTAGCTCGAGTCTTGTTTGTCCACTTTTTCCTGCATGAAGAAAACATCATATACTGTTTAAGTATAACTTTTCGCTTACTTACTGCCTCTACTATTTGTTTGTCTAGATAATCTTATTTACGTTAAAATTGTTGTTTTCTCGGTTCCTCTTGGTTCAGTATAACCATGGGGAACAGGGTTAGTTTTATATTAAAATCGGGGTTCTCTGACTAAAGAACTACCTATATTTTCTTTTACATGACTAAAATTGTAAACATTTTAAACTGATAAATCTTGGTTATTGAACCACTATCTTGGTTCCATTTTAAATAAATGGTCCGGTTTCTTCGTTCCTGAAACCGATTAAAAAAAATTGTTTTTTTTCTTAGCGGTTGCAAAGATCTTTGAATATGTCAGAAAAACTCTAAAAAGAAAACCGTGAGCCCGGTTTCAAAACTGTACCCAATGTGGAGAGGTATTTGCAAGGCAGATAAACACACACTTTGTGTAGTTTGTCTGGGCTTTGACCATTTAAATGAAGAATGTGAAGTATGTAAGACATTCCCTGAGAAAACTGTTGAGAAACACCTTGAAAGGCTAAAGAAGAAAATTCCTAGGGGTCCTCTGGCTCTGACCAGCTGATACCCCAAAACATTGTGGCTGAGGCTACACTTTCTTCAGTTCCTGCCTGCGAGCGGACACAAAGGAAACTAAAGAGTAATTGAACCGCTGACTTCCGGTTCCTGCAAAAAGGAAAGAATTAAACACACAGAACCCTCGCCTGTTAAACTGGGACTTCTGTGACTACTTTGCCTGTACCTACAGCCCAAGAGATTGCTCAGGCTTTTAAAATCATTCAGTCCTTACAGGCAATAGTCCCTCCTCAGCAGTATCCTGCCCCCACCCCCGGTCCCCAGGTTGGCAGTAATGTGCATCCTCTTCCCTTCAAAGTGGGAAACATTAGATGATGATCATCATCATTATGATGAGGAGGAGGGACCAATTGAACCAGAAGTGTTCCCTGAACAGGACTTTGGTTCTCCTCTAAGGGTGTCTGAGGATTTTTATCCCATTTCACCTTTGTAAGAAGGATGGCAGATGCCCTTGACATCTCCACTACTGAGCAAATTGAAGATGAGGGGAGGTGGAGTACTTAGAAATGATGGGGTTAACACCCACAAAGGCTCTCCTCCTCCTCCCTGTCTATAAATTCATTAAAAGGATGTTTTATAAAGATTTTACAGGCACCAAATTCCAACCTTCCTATGGACAGGAGGATGGATAAGAAGTACCAGTTGGAAAGGGAGGAGCTGATTTCCTCTTCTCCACCCGACCACCAGGGGTTGTACAGCAAGCTGCCTGTGACAAGGCTAGGGTCCCTCTGTCCTCACCCTCGGGACAAGGACTCTAGGAACATTGAAAGTATGGCCAAAAAGTACCTGTCAGCCTCTTTGGCTATCGGCCAGGCTACCTTCCAGGCATATGCTGCCCAGTACCAAAAACTCTCTGTGGCAGCCAGTCCTGGCCATGTTCCAGAATGCCCTCACCCTTGTCAGACGACTAGCTGAAACTGCCAGGTTCGGGTTGGAGGCAGCTAAGTATCAGTTCCAAATGGCTGCTGACACTAATGATACTGCAGCCAGATGGATGGCAAACACAGTGGCACAGAGGAGGCTTGCTTGGCTTAGGGCCACAAACCTTACTCAGGATACACAACTAAAGGCCCTGGATTTTCCCTAGAGGAAATTCTCTTTAGTCAGTCTACTGTAGCATATATGAAAAAGGTGGATGAGTATAAGTTACTTACAGAAGCAACTCTGCTAAACAGAGAGCTTCTACATCCACCAGTCCTTGTGGAAGGGAGGCCGGGCAGGTCCTTTTACACCAGGCCCTTCTTCCAACCTGTGGCATTACCCCAGTACCAGCAGTACCCACAGCAGGGTTACTCTAGGGGCAGGGGCAGAAGGGTCTTGAGGCGAGGGTCTCATACTCAGCCTCAGCCTCAAACCAAACAGACCCCTGAACGCAGGCCGCTTTCTCCCACCTGTAGGGGGCAGACTCTCCCACTTTCTTCAAACTTGGCTGAAAATCACCACAGACAAGTGGGTGTTGGAGGTGGTGGGACAGGGTCTGTCTCTGGGATTCAAGTCCTTTCCTTTCAAAAATCCAAGTGTTCAGCTCTCCCTCCTAGCGGAAAAGTGCTCTTGGAGGCAGAGGTTCAGAACTTACTGCAGTTAAAAGCAGTGGAATCAATTCCAAAGTCTCAAAGGGAAAGGGCTTCTATTCCAGATACTTCCTGACCACAAAGAAAAGTGGGAATGACAGCCTATACTGGATTTAAGAGCTTTAAACAAGTTCTTAAGAAAACCAAAGTTCAGGATGGTAACTTTGGCACTGATCCTGCCAACACTT
This sequence comes from Neoceratodus forsteri, assembly GCA_016271365.2. Classification (NCBI taxonomy): domain Eukaryota; kingdom Metazoa; phylum Chordata; order Ceratodontiformes; family Ceratodontidae; genus Neoceratodus; species Neoceratodus forsteri. The sequence goes on from CM057451.1 coordinate 96,121,834, forward strand.
CAGAAAGCAGACTGGTTGACATCACTGGACTTGAAAGACTCTATTTTCACATCCCCATAAAGAGTCTTACAGAAAATACTTCAGATTCAGGCTCCTTCAGGTCACTACCAGTTTTCAACCCTGGTTTTGGCCTTCTTTGGCCCCAAGGATATTCACAAAGTACCTGGCAGCTGTAGTGGCACATCTTCGCAGACAGGGAATAGCTGTTTTCCTTACCTAGACAACTGGTTGGTTGTGGGAAAAGCTTCCCTACAGGTGCAGCAAGACCTGAATGTCGCTCAAGACCTCCTGGAGTCCCTTAGTTCCTAATCAATCACAAGTCAGTTTTCCTCCTACACAAGTGTTGCAGTTCATAGGAGCAGAAATCAATACCCTACAGGCCAGAGCATATCTGCCCCTGGAAAGGTAAAAAACATTCAGATAATAGCAAACTGTTTCAAGCCCACAATTCAAAACTGCAAGACAGTTTCTTCAGCTATTAGGCCACATGGCTGCATCCACAGGCACCGTCCTGGGTGCAAGGTTTCACATGAGGGACATTCAGTTCCACCTCAGGTCCCACTGGAGCCAAAGAAAGACTCTTTCTAGGGACATGGATATGTTGTTCATCCACACTGACTGGCAGGTTCCTTGCCGCTTTAAATCTTGCCGGAAGGTCTTCAAGCTGGCTCCTCCCACCCAACCAGGTGATAAAACTCTCAGCTCTGCCCCATGGCCAGATCTTCCTTGCTGCTTGAGGCTCAGGTTCCCTCCTTAGTGCTCTGTGTCTAGACTGGATCCAAACTCTTCAGTTCACCAAAATCATTTTAAAGTTTTCTAGACTTCAGTCTACTTCTTCCTTCGTGGCTGTGATGGACAAATCGATTCAGTATCCAGGACGATCCGCACTCCACGTGCATCTACTGCCTCGGGCTTGACCATGACCCACAGGCCTGCGAGGTTGTGCAGGTCTTTTTGATAAACGTCCTCGAACCGTGCTGCCGGCTCCAACGGGCGCCCAAGAAATGTTATCTGCTGGTGAAGTTCACGGAGGTCTGCACGTGTTTCCATGGTGGCTGTCTCGCTGAGCAACTTGAGGCAGATGATCGCCTCAAGGAGGAGGCGGCCCAGGCCACATCTTTCATCTTCCTTGGTCGCAGCATTTATCCCGCTCTCCTTGGGATCCTCCTACACAGCTTCTTTTAAGGAGCTTTGCCAATCCTTTCCACTAAAGGTGAAGGGCCATCAGGACACTCTTCTCTCGTCAAAAGAAGGACTCGAAGGGTAAGTCCACCATCGACATTCGTGGGGGCGGGAAGGTCCCTTCCTGGACAGTCGACACTTGACTTCTGTCGAGGTTGCGGCTTGCCGCTGGCTTCAAAGTGTCCCGTCAGGTCAGCCAGCGAGACACCCGTCGTACCGGGTCACGATTTTCTCGACCCATCGGACGGGCTGTCGACTGGTGAGACTGACAACCCTTCATCACGGTTCTCTCGGGAAACCGAGGACTTGCCTGTGCCTCCTGTGCGGACTCCCGGTCAAGGCTCCTGAGCGAGGGAGGAGCGGTTTCCCTGCTCCTCCCAGACCCACCCTCGAAACACCGACGGTCTTGGTCTTCGACCTTGTCTCAGTCCAGCCGATCCTGCTGCACCGGGTGTCTCAGTCTTCGGCACCGGTGAAAGCGGTAGCGCCTGGCTGTCTCATCTTCCTCCTCCCCGGAGGAGAAGCTTCAGTGCAAATTCAGTCAACGATATGAGGCCTTAATGTGGCAGCAGCTCCTGCTGACTGAAACAAGCCGACGCCGTTGCCTCTCCCGGCCATTAAGTGGCTGTCACCAAAGGCGGAACAACCCTTGCGGTGGTCGAGGTGCCCAAGCCTGGGCCAGTTGTTCAGCCGAAACCAGCTGCCCCACTGATTGTGGTGGAACCTCTGCCTCCACAACCAAAATCCGGCTCTGACCAAGGATTCTTGGTCGGGTCAGGACTGCCCCACCGTTGTCGGTCACCCTCACTCCCGACCATCCTCGGCAGGTGGAGGGTGGCTCAGGCCCCAGGCAGCTCTTCACAGACTCGGAGTCTGGACGACGACTCCTCCCGGTTTCCAGGCCCTTGACCTGGAGTTCTCCGGGGGCAGTCAATGGACGAGACCGTCATCGTTCATGGGTCTGCTTCGCTCATCTCGGAGTCCACCGGGATGCAGCTCGAGCCCAGATCCAAGTGGGCCAATGTCCCCTCACAGAATACTGGACCGAGGATTCTCCCATGGAGGCCTTTCCGGTGGCTGAAGCCATTGTTGGCCCAGCCTTGAGCTATGGCGCGCGGGTTCCTGTCCTGCTCCTTCAGCCAGGATGGCCAGGAAGTATGTGGTCCCTACCGCTCTTTGTCCAGTTTCTCGGAACACCCCTCTGCGGAGGGTTGATTACCGACAGCATTTTCTGGTGTTCCGGGAATCTTAGGATGTGGACAAGCCCCTGACAAAGAGTCCAAAAGCTGGACTATGCCAGGTGCAAAGTATCTGCATCCTCCCTCGGCCTCTGTCAGGCCAGTTTGGCCGTACTGATGGTGCACTTCTCCATGCCCTTATGGGCTCCCTGGATGAGGTGATTCCTCATCTCCGGCTGATCTGCAGACTACGGTCAAGCAGGTGCGGATAAGGGAAGGCAGTGGCGAAACAGCAGCTCCAAATGGCTCTCGAGATTGGAGACTCCTGTGCCCAGTCAGTAGCAGCCGCGTGGCCATGGCGCCGATGCTTGGCTGAGGATATCCACCTTTATGGCGGATACCCAGCACAAGTTTGCAGACATTCCTTTCCTGGGTACCGACTGTTCAGGCCTGGAGTGGAAGGCCACCTCCAGAGAATTGAAAAGTCCAATGCCACCTTGGACTTGTCACGCCTGCTCAGAAGGACAAAGGCCATCGACAGCAACATAAGTCCTTTTGCCCTCCTGTCCCTAGCGCACGTCCGGCCCAGCAACACCAGCATGAGGGCCAGCAGGCTCGCACTTAGCACCCCAAAGCCAAGCCTGCAGCTTCCTCTAACAGGAAGCCGGGAGGAAAAGGCCCAAGAGGTCCCTTGGCCGGTCCTTCCTCCAAGCCTGCCCACTTACGGGTTGAGGGTGTCACTCCCAACACTCGTTGCTTCTCCTGGGTTCCCCCCGTGAGCAGCCCCCCTGCCACTTTCTTTCCACCTGGTCCATTATCACCGCGGACCGGTGAGTGTTGGAGGTAGTAGGAAAGGGTCTGCCTCTGAGTTACGGCAGGTCTCGCCCCTTCTGAGCCATCGCCCCACAGGGGTTACGAGTCCACAGCCTCTCTGTCGGCCCGTCGAGCCGACATTGCCCTGCTCCTCCAAAAGGAGGTGATCAGGAAGGTGGTGGATCCTCCCACAGACCAGGGTTTGTGTCCAGGTACTTCCTGGTCCTGAAGCGGATGGGGGCTGGCGCCCATTCTAGACCTGCATGACCTGAACAGGTTCCTAAGGTCTCGAACCTTCAGGATGGTCACTGGCTCAGATCATTCCATCCTTGGAACAAGGCATGTGGTTCTGTCTCTGGACCTCCAGGACGTGTTCTTTCATGTACCAATCCGTCAGTCCCACCAGCGATTCCTCTGCTTCAGAGCGGAGGGGTCCCTCTATGAGTTCTGGGCCATGCCCTTCTGCCTTTCTCTAGCTCCCAGGGTCTTCACCAAATGCATGGCAGTGGTGACAGCATTCCTGCGACACTGAAGGGTCCAGGTGTACCCCTACCTGGATGACTGGCTGATTGCAACCTCCTCCAGAATGGAGGTGGAGCGGTCCGGGATCTCGCCCTCCAGGTTTGTCTCAGCTGGCCTCCTTATCAAGCGCAGACCAGTCGGAACTCGTGCCAAAGCAGATGATCCAATTCATCGGGCAGAGCTCGACTCTGCGAGCCAGAGCACGGCTCCCGGTGGACAGGGCCGAGGTTCTTTCCTCCTTTGCCCAATCATTTCAGGTTGGGCAATTGCGCCCTGCCCGGGACTTCCTGCACTCCTGGGCTTCATGGTGGCCTGCACCAGCGTGGTCCATTGGACCCGTTGGCACATGCACCTCCTACAATGGGGACTGGCCAGCCAATGGTCACAGCGCTCGGTCCTTTGATCAGCCAGTGACAGTGACACAGGAGATGTGAACACTCTCCAGTGGTGGATCGCTCCAGCTCATCTGCAGGAGGCATCCTGTTTGTTCCACCCGGCCGACGGTCTCTCTATCGACCGGCGCCTCTCTGATGGGTTGGGGTGCCCATCTGGGGAGCACAGGCGCACAGGCCTTTGGTCCCCTCGGAGTCCCGATGCCATATCAACCTGCTGGAGCTTCGATGGGTTTGTCTAGCCCTCATCGCTTCGCTCCATTTCCATGGATCAAATGGTCCAGGTCCAGACGGACAATACCATGACCATGTACTACCTAAACCGCCAGGGCAGGGCCGCTCCATGCCCTGTGCAGGAAGCTCTCCGCATTTGGTCCCTTGTGGGCAGCCTGAGGCAGATCTCCTTGCTATCCATGTGGCAGGAGCCTCCAACATTCTGGCCAATGCCCTAAGCCGATAGGAGCTACGTCCCACGAGTGGTCTCTCCTGCCGGAGGTAGTACAAGATCTGTTCTCCCACTGGGGCATGCCTCAGGTGGACCTGTTGCCTCCAGGGAGAATGCAGGGTTGAGGCTGTTCCTTGCCCGCCTCCTCAACAGGGCTTGCTGCAGGGGATGCCTTCTCGAGGCCATGGACCCGGGCCTCTTCTACACCTTTCCGCATTTCCCTTGATCCACAAGGTGCTTCTCAAGGCGAGGAGGGACAAGGCTGGTGATTCTGGTAGCTCCAGACTGGCCCCGTCAGTTCTGGTATCCAGATCTCCTCAGCCTCAGCTCCAGGCTCCCAAGCGCCTCCCAGCCCACTGGACCTGATCTCAGTGAATCAGGAAGGTATTCCATCCAGACCTTCAATCCCTGCACCTGACGGCCTGGTTCCTGAGAGGCTAGAGTTCTAGGCCTTGGGTCTTTTCGACGAGGTCCTCAACGTTGTTTAGGCTTCCCGTAAGGAGTCGACCAGAAAATGCTATGCCTTTAAATGGAAGAGATTCTCCATTTGGTGTCAGGGCAAGGGCCTGGACCCTTCTCCTGTTCCTGGCAAGCATTCTGGACTACCTGTGGTCCCTTCTCAGCTAGGGCTTTGGTCGACGACCCTTAAGGTTGGGTGTGGGCGGGAAGCAGTCAGTGGGCGCAGGAGGGTGGTCGGGTGCTTTTCAAGGCCTTGATCACATATCCCCTCTGATGCAAGAACTCTCCACCTCCGTAGGATCATGGGCAAGCCATTTGAACTGATGCACAGGTGTGACATCTCTCACCTGTCATGGAAGACCGCCTTCTTGGTGGCTATCACATCAGCCAGAAGGATGGGAGAGCTCCAGGCACTTTCCATCTGGTCTTCCACAGGGACAAGGTTGTCCTGCACCCCACCTGAAATTCCTTCCGAAAGTGGTGTCGGAGTTTCACCTTAATCAGGTGTTGACTGCGGTTATTCTACCCAGTCACACCTCAGAGGCGAACATAGGCTCCAGCTCTGGACCCTAGAAGAGCACTAAGCATTATAAGGAGCAGATGGCTGAAGTTCGGGAGAGGATTGCCAGCTATTTGTCACCTATGCTAAGCTGCACCTGGCAGACCTGCAGCCAAGCGGACGATAGGCAGTTGGGTCACCTCCTGCATAGATCTCTGCTATAGGTTGGCAGGCATGGAGCCTCCCAGAGGATAGAGCTCATTCTACCTGCCATACCACTGCATCGGTGGCTGCTTCCAGGGATGTCCCTATCCAGGAAATCTGCAGGGCTGCTACCTGAAGTCAGCACACCTTCATTACCCATTACCACATCGACCTTGAGTCACACCGGGATGCTGGTTTTGGGGTCTCGGTTCTCCAGTCATTATTCCCTAAGTAGGGGGTGTGCTTGCCTCCCTCCTCCTGGAGGACTGCTGAGTCTGCCAGATAGTGTGGATGAAAACATATCCATGTCCCTAGAAATACAGGTTACTCACCTGTAACAGGAGTTCTAGAATGGTATATGTTGTTCATCCACACGACCCACCCGCTCCCTGGCTTCGGACGACAACCTGGCTTCCAGTGGCTAGATCTGGCATCATGGGTGGAGCAGAGTTTTACTACCTGGGTGGATGGGAGGAGCCAGCTTGAAGACCTTCCGCAAGATTTAAAGTGGCAAGGAATCTGCCAGACAGTGTGGATGAACAACATATACCATTCCTAGAACTCCTGTTACAGGTGAGTAACCTGTATTTCTCAAAGTTTATCCCAGTAACAAGGTCACTGCTACAGGCTCTCTTGTGGTGGAAGGAGGAATCCAACTTAAGGCAAGGAGTTCCTTTCAAAAGAGAATCCTTCAGTGATCCTCACAACAGATGCATCCTTTGGGCTGGGGCGCCCATATAGGGATCACACAACTCAGGGCACTTGGTCAGCCCCAGAGTCTCTTCAGCACATAAATGTCCTGAACTCAGAGCAGTGCTGCTGGCTCTATAAACCTTTGCCCACCTAGTCAAGGCAAGGTGGTGCAGGTCAGAACAGACAATACCACCACAATGTATTACATAAACAAACAGGGAGGCACAAGGTCGGGCCCTCTCCTTGGAGGCCATAAGGAGTTGGACTCTGACCTATTCATTAGAAGTGTCTCTGCTGCAGGTTCACTTGCCAGGGAAGGACAATACCCTGGCAGATGCCTTGAGCCGAATAAACCAGGCCCATCACAAGTGAGCCCTAAATAGGCAGGTGGTACAAGTTATTTTCAGAGGTGGGGTACTCCAGAGGTGGACTTGTTCACATCCCACCAGAACCACCAACTGCCACAGTATTGTTGCAGACCCCAGATCAGGGAACCTTTCCTCTGGATGCCCTCAGTCTGGACTGGTCAGGGGGTTCCTCCATGCTTTCCTCCTTTCCATCTTATTTACAGAGTACTGGTCAAGCTCGGATCCCATACAGCATCTCTGATCTTGATAACTCCAGACTGGCTAAGGCAGCCATGGTACTCTCTTTGTTCTCAGTGTCTGTCACGAACCCAATACATCTTCCTCGGAGGCACAACCTATTGACCTCGATTCAGGGAACCTTATTGTCCCGAACCTCAAGTCTCAATCTCAAGGCCTGGCTCTTGAAGACTTAGAATGTGCTGATTTAAAACTTTCTGAACCTGTCTTAAGTATTCTAAGAGTTTACAGAAAACCCTCAACTACAAAGAATTATTCTTCCAAATGGAAGAGATTTTTATCTGGTGTTCAGGCAAGACTCTGGTTCCAGTCCAAGCTGGCTTATCAGAGGTATTGGAGTATCTCACTCACTTACAATTCCTGGGTCTACAATCCAGTTCTTTGAGGATCCACCTTGCAGCAGTGTCTGCTTACCTCTCTGCTGGTAAAAGGTGAATTTGGCTTCTAACCAAAAGGTTCTTTAAGGGCCCAGATCATCTGCATCCTCCTCACAGGCCACCAGTCCCAGTTTGGGATCTGAATGTGTGTGTAGCTAAGCTGATGGCTGCCCCTTCGAGCCCGTGGCCGCAGCTCACCTTAAATATGTCACTTGGAAAACAGTTTTCCTAGTGGCAATGACTTCTGCAAGAAGAATCAGTGAGCTTCAAGCTCTCTGTATTGATCAGGACTGTATCTCCTTTCATAGAGATAAAGTAGTTCTCAGAACAAACAGGAAGTTTCTCCCAAGGTAGTTTCTGATTTTCATTTAAATCAATCTATCACCCTCCCTGTCTTTTTAACTGAGCACTCCACTTCTGAAGAGGGCCCTTAGTTATTACATGACAGCCACTAAGGACCTTAGACAGGATAGAAAGCAATTGTTTCTGACCTATGGGGATGTGGGAAAAGGCAATCCAGCCTCAAAAGATCTATTTCTTGTTGGATAGTCCAGTGTATCCACTTCTGTTACACTAGTGCTGGCAGAGATCCCCCACCAGGATTAAGGGCTTATTCTACAAGAGGGACAGCTGCTACTCTAGCAGCAGCCAGGGACATCCCATTAGTGGATATATGTAAAGTAGCTACCTGGAAAACAGTACACACCTTTACAAAGCACTACAACCTGGATACTTTATCCAGAAGTTATGCTAAGTTTGGCACAGCAGTCCTGCAAAGTCTATTTCCAAAATAAAGCTCTGTGCCCACCTCTAGTGATACTGCTTGGTAGTCTGCATAAAGTTAAGAATATACTGAGCATTCTGGGGTTAGAAATAAGAAACGATTACTTACCATAGTAATTGTGTTTCTTCCAGTGATGCTCAGATATTCTTAACTCCTCCCTACCCCCCTTCCAGAACTTCAGCCTCTGCACTTCGCATGCTGGTGCCACTTATCACTTTACACCCTTGGGGATCATTATCCTCTGCACTTGTACAGGTAGGTGAACAGAGTTCATTGTGCTTATTTTTGGAAATTTTTCTGGCATGTTGTTCTAACTTATTAACTTTTTCCTCCAGTTGGAAGTTTATTAGTTAGTAAAACTCAGAACAAGTCCCTGGCTCACTACTTCCAGGCCTGGCAAGCCATTACCACAGACAAATGGGTCCTGGAAGTTGTGAGCCAGGGACTTGTTCTGAGTTTTAAACAATTTTCAAGAGCAAGGTCATTCAAACCTGCCAGCAGTTCAGAAATGACTTTTTGAAGCAGAGGTTACCACACTTCTGGAACACAAAGCTGTGGAACCTGTTCCTTCTCTTCACAAGGGAAAAGGGTTGTACTCAAGATATGTCCTTACCCTAAAGAAAACTGGGGAGTGGCAGCCTATTCTAGATCTGAGGTATCTCAACAAGCATCTAACAAAACCCAAATTTAAGATGGTGACTCTAACCAAGATCCTTCCTACCCTCAGACAAGGAGATTGGCTAACTTCCTTGGATCTCAAGGATGCTTATTTTCACATTTCAATCAGACACTATCACAAAAAGTACCTAAGGTTAGAATTGCCTTCAGGCCACTATCAGTTCAGGACAATGCCCTTTGGCCTTCCTCGGCCCCTACAGCATTCACAAAATGCCTGGCAGTGGTTGTAGCTCACCTGAGAAGGCAAGGAGTGGCTGTGTTTCCTGCTTGGACAACTAGCTAGTCATGGGACAATCCCCCAACAGGTAAGGGATGCCTTGGGTCTGGTGCAGGATAGCCCGGTATCCTTAGGATTCCTGGTAAATCTAAAGAAGTCAGTGCTGGAACCTGTCCAGATCCTAGATTTCATAGGAGCAGAGCTGGACACAGTTCAGGTAAAGGTTCTCCTGTCTGTTGGAAGGGCAGACAACCTCATTCAATTGTCAAACTCTTTTCAACTACATCCGTCTCATCCAGCAAGACACTTTCTCCAGTTCCTGGGACACACGGCAGCATCCACTGCAGTGGTTCCAGGAGGCAGGTTTCAGATTAAGGATATTCAGTTTCACCTCAGGTCCTTTTGGTCCCAGAGAAGGGATTCCCGTCCAAGCTGATCCCAGTGACAGTCACCTTGATACAGGCATTACAGTGGTGGAAGGACAAGGACAAAATCAGAGAGGGTGTAGCATTCCTCCAGCAATCTCCTACAGTGGTTCTGACCACGGATGCTTCCCTCCTGGGCTGGGGAGCTCATTTAGGGACTACACTGCTCAAGGAACATGGTCTCACCAGGAGTCGCTTCTCCACATCAACCTGTTGGAGCTCAGGGCAGTGTTCCTGGCACTTCAATCATTTGTAAAAATGGTACAGGGAAGGTGGTTCAGGTAAGGACAGACAATACCACCACCATGTACTACATCAGCAAGCAGGAGGTACAAGTTCTGCCTGTGTACAGAAGCAATGAAGATCTGGGGTCTGGCTTATTCTCTCAAGACTCTCCTCTTAGCGGTGCACTTGCCAGGCAAGGACAAAGTCCTGGCAGATGCCCTCATCAGAATAAATCAGAGTCACCACGAGTGGGCTCTGAACAGGAAATACTGCATGTAGTGTTCAGGAGATGAGGCACAGCAGAGATAGATGTGTTTGTAGCCCCAGACAATCCTCGGCTACCCCAGTTCTGTTGCAGACCTCCAGCTCTGGGTTCAGTGCCTCTGGATGTACTTATACTGGACTGGACAGGCAAATTCCTGTATGCCTTTCTCCCATTCTCTCTGATCTTCAGAGTACTAATCAAACTTAAGAGCTAGCCATCATCAATGATTCTGATTGCTCCGGATTGGGCCAGACATCCCTGGTATCCCATGCTGCTGTCCATGGCAATGACAAGGCCGATCTGCCTCCCGGGAGGCATAATCTTCTGACCTCTTCTCAAGGGAGGATCCTATACCCGACCTCAAGTCCTTCAGGCTCAAGGCTTAGCTGTTGAGGACCTAGAGTATGCAGGCATGCATCTCTCTGAAGGGTCCTGGATATTTTGAGGGTTTATAGAAAACCTGCCACCAGAAAGACTTATATTCCCAGATGAAAGAGATTTACTATCTGGTGTACACAAAGGAAATAGATCCACACGCAGCCAGTTTGGCAGTCCTGTTGGACTCTTAGCCCATCTTCATTCTCTAGGCCTTTGGCCTTCTACTTTGAAGGTGCATTTAGCAGCTGTTTCTGTCCATTCTCGGCAGGAAGGGACCTTCCCTGCCTCTGATGCAGTCTTCATGAAGTTCTTTAAGGGTTGCTCCACCTATACCCCCTCACAGGGAGCCTACCCTTCTTGGGATCTGAATATCTGCATAGCATAGCTAATGCAGCCCCATTTGAACCCATGTCTTCTGCTGAACTTGGGTATCTGATATGAAAACTGTATTTCTGGTAGCCATAACCTCTGCAAGGAGGATTAGTATGCTACAAGCCTTGTCAGTAGAGCCCAGCTACATAGCGCCCACAGGGACAAGGTCACCCTGAATCAGTCCATGACATTATATTACCTGTCTTCTTTACTGAACATTCTAGTTCAGGAGAACACAGACTTACATAGCCTGGATGTTAAGAGGGCTGTTCGTTACTTTCTGGATCAAAGGCCCAAAGGAATGAGTGTACTCAGCTGTTCCTCACCTATGGAGAAGTGGGAAAGGGAAAGCCAGCAACCAAGAGGACCATTGCTTGCGGATTGTGTCTTGCATTCAGTTCTGCTATGGCAAACTGGGAAAAGAGCCAACAGTGGGCCTTAGGGCTCACTCTACCAGGGGACAGCTACTTCTATAGTAGCTGCCAGAGATATTCTCCTACTTGAAATTTGCAAAGCAGCTACCTGGAAAACTGTTCACACATTCACTAAACATTACTGCCTGGACACCCAGGCCAGGAGTGATGCCAGGTGTGGCAGAAGTATTGCAGAGCCTATTTCCTAGTAGGTTCTGTGCCCATCTCCATGGGGCACTGCTTGGTAGTCTGCATATAGTCAGAATACAGCAAGATTTCATGCTGTTTGAAGAAAAATGACTTACCATAGTAATCTTGTTTCTTCTAATGGAGTCTTGTCAGATTCTGATCTGCCTCCCTACCAGAACCTGAAGGGGGCACTGCACTCCAGCTGTTCTTTTTAAGTGCTGCACCACTGAGGTGACATTCTTTCTTGGGCATCTCGACTTGAGTCTTCTTTATACGCTCTTTTGTTGGGTTATTAGTCATGTGACTAGCTACAAATAAGCAGTGTGGGAGACTTTGCAGTGCGTGTTAGTTGCAAATTGTGCTGTGAGTACAGAGATGAGCTACGTGGGCTGAGGAACTTCAGAGGCATTAATTGCAGGGATAACAGGTCCCCAACTAAAAGTTGACACCATCCAGAAACATCTTCAGACAGAGCAGCACAAGAAAGCTGTCAGTAATTTTGAAATTTGGTAAAACAAGGTCACAACTTGATATATATATCACCATACCACAATTGGTAAGTTTAAAATAATGAGGGGAGGGCTAAGGGTTTGGACCCAGAGCTAAAACAATTTAAATTTATTTGCAGGAGAGCTTTCAGTAATGCAGATGTACAGCATAGAATGATTCTAGGCAGGCTGATGGAGATCCTGTATATGATGGCCAAAGAGAACATCCCAAGAGGAGATGGCCTCGAGCCACAGTTCTTAAAGTTAGTCACTAAGTATATTTATGTCCCTTTGACCAAGATCTTTAATTAATCTCTAATTACCAGTCAATTTCCTTCTCAATGGAAGCAAATTACAATATCTTTAAAGGTGGGCAGTGGGATATTATGGACAATTATCGTCCAATATCCATTTTTCCTACCTTGGGAAGTTGTTGGTCAGTGCCCAACTGACAGAATACTTAGGTTCTGGTGGTTCAAGTTTCCTGAGCAGCATGGTTTCTGGAAATGTCACAGCATGGGTATAGCCTTGGTAGTCTTACGGATTGCATCAGTAGCGCAATGGATAATCACATGTTCACTGATGCAATATTCATGGACCTGTCAAAGGCCTTGATCTGGTTAATTGCTAGTTGCTGCTTGGGAGCCTGGAAAATATTGGATTAACCAAATCTCCTCTAGAATGGGTTCAAGCTACTTATCACAATGTCCACTGAGGGTGAATAAAGGGGAGTTTTGTCTCATGTTACACTGATGGAACAGGGTGTTCCCAGGGTTCAACACTGAGGCCACTACTGTTAACATTGTTTATAGATACCTTGCCATCTGTCCTTTCTTTTTTTTTTTTTTGTTGTTGTTATGTTTCTACTCCTGCAGCTCAGCCTGCATATCATCCAGCCACCATCCTCCACACCCGGCGATCCTGGCCGCTCACCTCAGGCTAACACACACAGTACCTGTGGTGGGTTCCTTCTGTGCCCCTACCTCCGGGCCCAGATCTAACGAAGCACGATTCTCTGGGTCCAAAGGTGTGTGAGGCACGGCCATCATGCCACTAATGACTGACTGCTATTTTCTCCGTATTTTTCCTTCGGGAGTACTGACTTGCATCATGTCAAGGCACTGCATGCCAACATCTGCTGCACTCCCCAGATGTGCTGCACCTGTAGTACCCGATTCCTATCAGTGGCCACTGCAGAGGCAGTGCAAGCCAGAGCTTGAAAGATCCGATAACCAGCGTCCGGACAGCAATTCTCAACTGGGGACAGGCAGTCTGCCACATGGTGCTTGTCCCACAGACTACCAAACCTGCATTTTCTCTAGTGTAGATTTTACCTGTTTCCCATCCCAGAACTGCTAGATGGCGCTGCGTTTGAATTGCTGATCAGCTGCTGGAGTAGAGCATGTCACCTGATGGTCACAGTTTAACTGGACTCAAATAAGGGGGCTTGAGTGCTAATTTGCACTTCTATTTTGAAAATTGGTGCCTGCTTCTTTAAGAATTTGCAGGTCAGCAGCACTTGGTGTAGCTCCTTTTGTCAGAGTGCAGCAGTGAGTACCCACAGTGAGTACAGACAGAAACTGAAGCCCAGGAGTCAGCAACAGGATAAAATGGCATGAAATATGCAACCTATATTGCTGGGGAGAGATGAAAGCATAGCTACAGAGCAAGGGCATGTGAAAAGACAAGGTCTGGATTGCAGCGAATAAACCACACAGGACAGAAATTGGGGACGAGTCAGTGAGCAGCAAAGGAAGGAGCATTGTAATATTAAAATAAGTTGCCGGACAGAGCGAGAGATATATGAAGAGACTGGAAACTCATAGCTAGTGCATAGGAAGAGAGGTAGAGAACTGAGTAAGCAGACAAATAGGAGACTGAGAGGGTAATAAACAATGGGAAGAGTATGTGAACAACTGCAAGCAGCTACCTAATGCTGTTATGGGAGGAGGAGGAGGGTTGAAATATGAGCAAGCTGAGTCAAGCAGCACAGGGAGGAGGAGAAGGGGCGGAGCAAGCTCTAGGAGGGTCACTGAATGGTGCTGCACAGCATGCAATAAGCTAGCCATTGTTGCAGTCCCAGCTTTCCTGGAACTGGTGCAGAGCCTGCCTCACATGTCGTGTAACTGCCTGTGGAAGTACAATATGTATGTCTGTGTTTACATTTTGAGAATGGAAATCTAAATGTGACAGATCACAGATATTTGTAACCACTGACAAATATATGGAACACTACATGACCACCCCTACAGCCCCCAATCCCATAAAACAGTACAGGATGCACCATCAAGTAGTAGGCAGACTCCATCGTGGCAGCCAGGTTACTGGAGAGAATGAAATCCTGGTAAGCAATACACTACTGTGTCATTGTGCTCAAAAGTAGAGTTCTTTGATAATACTATTTATTTTACAATTTATCAGACCGCTCAACTGTCCTTGGTTTTCAGGGATTTCCTGATTTTAAACTTAAACATTTCCCTGGTCCCTCCTGAATTTGGCATGCTTGACGCTAAATAGTAAAGATTTAAAGTTTACTTTATTGCTACAGTCCTATTCTCCTTCACAAAATGCTTTTCGCACCAAGCCCCACGATATAACTGGCTTCTTGAGCAGGTATTTCCGTTTTGTAAGATGTCCCTGATTTTAGTCATTTGCCCTGGTTATTTTCAGCCCTGTCCCTGTTCTGCAAGAAAGGAAGTTGAGCGGTGTGCAATTTATCCAGGATTAGGCCAGCTGAGATGCAACATCTGCTTTCCAGTGGGATCATGCTTCTATCCATTTCTGCAACTTGGCAGACTGGAGCACTGAGAGGTTAAGTGACTTGTTCAAAGTCACTCAGTGAGTATTTGGCTTAAGTGTGATTTGATCCTTTGGTCTTCTGATTCCCAGGCCAGTGTCCATGACCACTACAACAACAAAAAAAAAACTAATTAAACTAAGAACATTTCTTTCCTAAGAGGGTTAGGGGAAGTGTTTATGGTAGGTCCTGGGAGGGTAGAGAGACAGAGAATCTTTAACGGAAAAGTGAAGAAACAAAGTAAAACAAATAACAACCTAGTATATTATTAAGCATTTGTTATTACTAATAATAATAAAATCCCACTTGTTGTTACTAAAGTGGTGGAAGTGGATATGTGACTGTGTGGCTTTGAGACCAAGCAACCTGCCCTAGTGGGTAGTGAGTTGTACTGAAGGCAGAGGACCTCCTCAGGATCAACTAAAACCTGGGTTCAAGGGATTTATTTAATACAAGAAAAGCCTGAGACTGAGAGGAACTTGGGAACAAAGACAACTGAGGAGGAGTCGGTCTCACTAGAAATAAACTAAATCACATATGGAAAAATCATTTTGAGCTAAAAATCTAGCTACTTTGGTGGAGGTGTGTGCGTGTGGCTGTGAGGCTGAATGCCTGCCCTAGTGCCCTGAGAGGTTAGCAAAACTTGGGGAACAACAACTGCAGACTTCTTAGAAAGAAATAAACTATACAAAAGGGGAAAACATTTTGTGCTATACAGGAAAAAAAAACTAGTAGCTGCCTGCCTGCCTACCTACTTTGGTGGAGGTGTGTGTGTATGTGTGGCTGTGATCTGCACTGAGAGGGTAGAGGAACTTGGGGAACAACTGTGAACTTGTTAGAAATAAACTACACAAACTAAAGGGAAAAACATTGTTTGTGCTACATAAAAAAACAAACTTTGGTGGAGGTGTGTGTGTGTGGAGAGGGAGAGGAAGAGGTAGAGGAACTTGGGGAACAACTGCAGCGGACAAGTACTTGGCTCCCACTCCCTACTCCCACCTACTCTATCCTGCCCAGGCCCTCGTAGTGTTGTAAACATAAGCACAACAGCTTAAGGTAAAAATGACGCAACACACACAAAGATAACATTAAATAAAATGTTATTGTGTACAACAATATATTTTAATATTTGATCCGGATCAAGCTATCAACCACTGGCTACTATCTGGTCCTGGCACACACCACATTCATGGTCATGCTAGTTCAACTACTAGTTCTGCTGATGCTGATTCACATGAAAATGTCCCGAGGCTGTCACTACTAGTGCTGATGATGATGATGACACTGAATATGACGATGCTCCACCGGCTGAAGCAAGTTCAGGCTTCCTACTATAACTTTTCCTGATGCTGATGCTTGTACTGTCTTGCTGCATGATGTTCTCACTGACTGTGTTGCTGGCGCTGCCTGCTAATTCTGGCACAATCTCTCCATCCTGACAAAAAACATCATATTATTCTCCTTATTGTCTATTACAACACTAAATAGCTGATACTACAATAAATCCATTTAGGTTTTCTGTAGTTTTATACTTTCCACTAAAAATATGCCATTTTATACCTGGACTACCAACTCAAGCACTGGGACAATTACTTTTTGACAAGCCACTTGTCCATTGGACAAATACCTAATTTAAAATTTGTCAAGCCCTGGTGTGAGCCTAAACCCACCCCAGGAGAAGAGGACAGTCAGTACGCTCGATCCTCTCCCTCCCCGACCGACCCCCAACAACCTAAGCTCATTCCCCAACCCCGTCACCAGCGTAGTGTGAAGTGTGGCGCCCAGTGCCTCAACCCTCAGCTCCACCGGCCGCCATCTGTCCTTTCTAATACACATACTTTAATGTATGCAGATTATATAATATTGTATAATAGTTCTCCTCAGTGGACGACCCAAACAGGACCTTGGTTATGGATTTTCTATTTTGGATGACTGATTATTAAAATCTAGACTTCTACTGAATAGCAAGAAGTCTAAATGTATGATTTTTGGTTCTAGACCAAGAATTGCTAAAAGACCTCCCTTGATAATTTTAATAACTCAGATGATCAGGTGTAACAAGTCGATTGTTTTAAGTACTTAGAAATAACTTTAGACTCAAATTTAAATTTTAGATTACACATAAAATCGATTTTACGAGGTTAATAATAAACTTGGTGTTTTGTTTCGACTACAAAACTTGCTGACTTTGCCTGCTAGGACTGCCTCGGCAAAATTGTTCTTTTGTTAATATTGAGTCATCCTGTTTCAATGAACAGTTAAACAGGACTGTCAGAGGTGCAGCTAGTATTTCCTGAGCTCCCTCAAAACCGTTGGATGCACCCTATCAGTGCCACTTCTTTGTCCTCTTTCAAATTAGCGAGTCCTTCAGGACCCTCTCCTCCAAAAAGGACTAGTGTTCAACTCCTCCAAAGCTTCTGTTACTCTTTTGTGGCCCTCCTTCTCCTTCGTTTGTGAACACTAAACAAAAGTATTTGTTTTGGGATTGTCTGCCTTTTCCTGGTCCCTCTGCACAGTCCCCTTCCCTTTTAACCTTACAGTCCCACCCTGGTCTTCCTCTTTCACTTCTATACCTAAAAATGTCTTGTCTCCCCCCGTTTTGTTTCTAACCTCTTGGGCTATTCTCTCTTCAGTTTGCACATTTGCAGCCCTGGTACAACTCTCTATTCTCCTCCTCTGTGTCTCCTTTTACCTTCTGAATACTATCCTTTTGCCTTTATCTTTTCAGCCACCTTTTCTGAGAACCATAGTGGTCTCTTTTTATGCTGTCTTGCGCATCTGTAAACAACATTTATGTGGTACAGTCGAAGACACCTTTAAAGGGGACGCCGCTAATGGGGATGTTTGCTTAAAGGACGATCCCCAGGGCACCCGATTAAGTGCCTATGCAATTCAATGGACTCTCACACCTTTAAAGGGGACATAGGAAGCCTGTTAATAGAGAGGATTTGTGCTGTCACTGCCATGAAAATCACAATTGAAATCACCTGTTAATTAACTGCTAAGGATAATTCGGCAGCAAGTGCTGCTGAACAATTAAACAATTAACACGCATAACTGCTGTGTCTTTGTTATAATATTATCTGTTGAATGGGGCTTTCGCTGAGTGTTCAGGACACGGGATAGTTTGTACTTGAGGGAGCAGAAGATGGTGCTGCTGTATTAATCCACAGTGAAAACCCATTCGCAGATGTTCCCTGCCTGATGGTCTGATGACCGATTACATTCACCAACGAAGAAAAACAACCGAAAACTAAGAGAATCCAATCAATGTAAATAACGTCCGCCTCCATCGCAAAACAAAGAAGCTATTGCTCACATTCCCCTCCGCACTCTGGTGGCTACAGGAGAAATACAGCAGTGGAGCATTGGTTTGCACTTGTGGGAAAGAAAGAAGGCATCACCAGATCGGAGAAATACAGCAGTGGGAGCATTGGTTTGCGCTTGTGGCATCAGCAAATCAAGGAGTACTTGACCTTACTACTTCTTTTCCTTTGCGCTTGTGGCATCACCAGATCGAGGAGTGCTTGACCTTACTACGCCTTTTCTTGAGACAAACGGCACTCATTCAAAACAGAGCTGTAATCATATGTATGCTGTATGTCTGCTGTCTGTGTTTTACCATGTGCCCGTAATTTGTGTTTCATTTTTTTTACTTCTCTGGTTGCACTTCTGCCAAAAGAGACACTTGCTTAAAGGGGACAAATATTCCACCACAGAGCCATCCCCTTTAAGCGGCTTCTACTGTAGTAGGAGAAATGCATAGGTGTGTCATTGTTGGCGAATGCAGGACATGCTTTAATGGTGCATCCCTCATTCTCCAATTAGCCAGCATGCGAGCTGTGACACAAGTATTATGCAAAGTACCACCAACTTGAAACGAATGTGCCACTGCAATCAGAGACAAGCTAGTCATGCAGCGGCACAGATGACACGCCTTCCCTATGTGCCTTGCCTGGTGAAATATTTCAGTAAACATGGTGGTGGCACCCGCTGTCCTCCTCCCACAATCCCCAGAAATCTGACTTCGTGGGTGCCCAATTCCTCTGTCAGCATGCCCTCCCCAGTTCAATTTATTTGCCGAAGGGTGCCCAATCCCCATCTGCATAATATCCCCAGTTTAATTTGTTTGCCAATGGGGTGCCCAATTCCTGTCAGCATCATGCCCTCCAACACAGACACGCTTTTTTGCCGACAGGGTGACCAATCCTCAGGAGAAAAAAAAATCCAAACTGCCATCATAGAGGCAACAAGCCTTTTGTGTGAAACAGATAAAGAAAACAAAGCAGAGTAAAAACACTATGGGGACTTCCGTGACGCACCAGCGGCATGGCGGCTTGATCAGTTGCTCCCTCCTCTCGCCCAATTTAATTGTTTCCATACAGCTTGCTAGATAATATTCTAGAAATGAAAAGAAATACTAATGGAAACTCAACTAGAGAAAGATCCCACTCCAACAACCGGAAAAAAAGCGGATGACTGAGGATTGAGCCCAGCTAATTCAACAAACAGTGGCAGAGAATCCCCTAGTATGGCAGGAGGGGATACTGAAACAGAGATCGATATACTCTCCGCCCAGGTTTGAAACTCTCTTTTATCTGAAATCAAGCAATTCGCTCTGAAACAAAGCAGGAATTTGTCAAACTGTGCACTGACTTAAAGGGCCAGAGAAAGAGTGACTGCCACCGAAGAGCGTGTTTCAACAGCAGAAGATGACCTTATCCAAATCTCTCGTGGTGATAGAATTTATAATAACCCAACACCACCAGCTGGCTGCTAAATGTACAGATCTTGAAGCTCGCCTCCAAGAGATAACTTAAGAATTTATGGAGTGCCAGAAGCTTCAGAGGTCGGAGAGATGCATGAATTCTTGAGGATTTACTGAGACATGTATTAGACCTCCCACCATCCTTCCACTTCAGAATTGAAAGGGCCCACAGGGCGCTAGTACCTAAACCGACCTCCCCAAACACCAGACCCAGGTCGATTGTGGCTAAATTTGCAAGCTTTAGAGAGAAAGAACAGATTTTGAGAACTGCCTGGAAGCAGAGAAAAGTGGAATACAATGGCGTTCGCTCTCCTTCGATCAGGATTACCCCTCGATTCTGCAACAACGCATGGCCTACTCCCGATATTACATAAACTTAAAGTTTTAAATATAAGATTTCAAACTCCCTACCCTCTCGCCTGTGTGTGGTGGGACTCTGGTACAGAACTATACCACACTGCTGAGGAAGCTCTTCGGCTCTAAAGGATAAAGGACATGAGATTGCTGAGGCCTCTATTCGTGAAATACACCAGCCTATCTATCTGTCCCCTGGCAACTGTATAAATCTCAGCACCCCAACCGCTCAGGAAGGCGGGTAGTGGCGGCCACAATTCAGGAAGTCAAGGAAGCATTACACAGAATCTCACACCCTCAATCCTCGGAAGGGCAACAAGTGGAGAATTTAGAGAACACCTGAAAGAAGGAAGAAAATGAGAGTTGGGACACATCTACTGGACGCGTTGTTTCTGCCTTACCTGGGCCCATCACTGTGATTGGAAAAGGATATTCACCTGTTGGATACCAGCCTTTTGAACTTTGAACACTTTTAATTTTAATTGGACGTGAGGGAGGGTTATGGTTATGGTTGTGGTTGGTAGAATCCTGAGACGGGGGAGCAGAGCATCCGATAATTATCGAAGAGGCTTTATAGGCCAGGTGTTTACTTTGGCTGGCTTACGTGCATAATATAGCTCTCCATTTGTGAAAGGGGAAAACAAGACATCCTGAAGAGAGGAGTCAGGAGTAATTAATTTGTTGGGAGGAGGGAGGAGCAGTGGGATAGATGCTCCTAGGCAGCATTCCCTTAGGTAAAAATAGATATCTCAGGCACTGCGGAAGTTAGCCAGAGTCGTCGGGCACTTTATATTGAGGTAAACCCTCCCCAACTAAAAAGGAAGAGGAGAGCCGATGGGCAGTGGGGATCGGGGGTGGGGTCCTGTGGGTCCTGAGGAGACCTTTAAAAAGCTGGATGGGGCCAGCCCGGTGGCGCTGAGGTTGGCGCTGGGCGCCACACCTCGCTCATGCCGGCGACCCGGGTTGGGGTCGCTGGTGGTTAGCCAGGGAGTTAGGCAGGAGCATCCCGACAGCTCGCCTACTCGGGAGGTTAAGGCTATGGCCGAACTCTTGTCTGACTCGGAGCGGAGGCTCGGGTACTACAAGCCCCAATGTTAAGGAAGGAGCTACCCGACATACAGCGTGGCGTCGGCGCTCTACGCCTTGGCGTCAGGGGTCCTATGCTGTAAGGGTGGGAGAAAAAGCGGAAAAACGCCTGCCATCATCGGAAGATGGAGCCTCCGGACACGTGCCCTCGATGTGCCTTTCGCCGCCTGATGGCCCCGGACCACGAAAGTTGATTGTTGGGGTAAGGCTCTGCCCCATCCCCACTCGGAGGATAAACTGAAGCTCTATGGGGTTCCTGCGGGTCATACGGGCAGGGTGGAAGGCAGAGGATGTCTACCTTGAGGCTCCTGAAGGGTCGGGATGGCAGGCAGGAAGGAGAAAAATAGTAATTTCAAAAAAAAAAAAGCTGGATGGGTGGAGACAGATATTATTATTTATTTATTTATCTATTTATTTTACCTTCCAGCTCAGTAATAATATTACACAGCTGAAGCTATTGGGGAGGGTTGCACGCTTTGAGTAATGAGCAGTGGTAACACTGACCCGTCTCTGTATAGGAGGACTCACCTCATCCATTAAGGAAGAAGGGCAAATTTAGTTGGGGCTGTTGTGAGGTGAGTTGTTAATTACCCGAGCAGGGTTCTGTTTCGAGGACCTTATAATCCTGGAGGGTCCAATTAATGGATAGAGGGGAAACATATGAGTGTCTGAACAACAGTATTGTGATGCCACTAATCTAGAATTGATCTGGGAGAGAGAGCATGATACTCATAGGAGTTTCTATATTAATAAGAATACGGGACCCAAATCTGTACTATAATAGAGGTTGAGGGGAGGAACTTTCCTAGCACGGGCACTCATTCAAACTGGGTCGGATGGGGGCCTGGATGTCGGGGATTGCTTGGTGGTGCCAGGTATGCTGCGGATGACACTTTGCCCAGACACCAGGCTTGGACCTGGGGATCGCAAGGTCCAGGGGAACGTATCCCATTTAGGGCACCTATACCTCCTATCCAGGTTGAGTCAACCTGGAATGATAAAGAACAGAAACTCTGTTCTCCTCCTTGGGAGTACTTATGTAAATAGTTATGATCCGGGATGGGGACTGCTCAGTTGGCAGTTACACCTGGGAAGAAACCTTAATGTTTATGTTGGTGTTGTCTTTGTTAGCTGTAAGGTCTTGACTGTATTTAGTCTGCATCACTGGCATTTTGACTGATAAAACACGATAATAAGTGGAACACATTGCAATGTCTGGAGGGTGGGGGTTGTGGGGAGGAGACGGATTATCAACAGAAGGTATTACATTCCTTGTTATTAAATGATTGATAATATCAATTTAAAATCCTTTCTCCAATGTTAACGGGCTAAACAACCCAGTGAAAAGATATAAAGCTCTATCTATGATTAAAAGACAGAAGCCCTCTGTGGTGCTCCTGCAGGAAACCCACTTAAGCAAATCTGAACATCAGAAACTGGGGAAGCTTGGGTTTGAACAAATAATAGCTGCATCTTATGGGAAAGGGAAAAGAAGAGGGTTGATGTATTGATCCCAGGGGTGCAGTTTCAAAATTATCCAGTTACGCAGACCCAGAAGGGCGATTGGTCATTGTTAATGGAAATTAGAGGACACCCCGGTCACCCTGGCATTTCTTTACGCCCCCAGGCTCCACTAAGGAAACCATGCGCCTTCTACTGCAAAAGATAACTGAGTTTCAAAGAGGCTTGTTAGTGATAGGAGCTGATCTAAATCAGGTGTGGGACCAGAGGGACACATCAAATGCAAAGGCGGTCCGCTGAGCCCAACTAGTCGATTTATTAAAAATCATCTGAGGGTACCTTCTTGGTGGATTCCTGGAGGAGCTTAACAAGAATAAAGGGAATATACTCATTACTCTCACCCACATGGCTCTTTTGCTAGAATAGATTATATATTGTTATCCGGAGAGCATCAAGATCAGGCTGTTGAATATAGGTACATTCCCTCGGTACTTTCGATCACTCCCAAGTGCTGCTCCGGCTGAACTGGAGAGTGAAAAGGGCAATCTCTCTGGAAGTTCAATAATTATTTTCAAACTTAAAGAGTTTACAGATATAGCCAAAAGGTTGATACAAATACAACAGGACAATAGGACCCCTCAGGTAACCAGTAGAATATTTTGGGACACAGTGAAGGCTGTATTCAGAGGATTGTATTAAGTTTGCTACACAGTTTAAAAACAACAAATCAGCTGATGACGGAACTACAGAGTCAGCTACTGAGGCTGCAGGAAGACTAGCAGAGGAGACTTATCTATTTCGCTGGAAATACAGGTGGTTAAACAGAGAATCCAGAAGCTAATAGATATTAGGACGGAGCAGGCCTTGCAGTGCCTGAGACAAAGGTATTTGAAACAGGCCCCAGGCGTCCGTCTTCTAGCACACCGCCTGAGACAACACCGCTAAATCTATGATCACTCGAATTAGAGATCCTGTCTCGGCCAACTATTAAAACCCCGGAAAAATTTTAAATGGGTTTAGAATTTTATATGAGGCTTTATACCTTGGAGCAAAAACCAGATAAAGAGCAAATTAACACCTATTTGTCCAAACTAAACTTGCCGACTTTAACTAGGGAAATAAGGAGGCTTTGGGCCCTATATCTACTTTAGAACTATCCTCTGCGATTAAAAATTGAAAACAAGAAAATCTCCGGGTCCAGACGGTTTCACCCTGAGTTTTTACATTTTTTAGCCAGGAAATTGAAGAACCCTAATGGAGGCATGCAGGGCAGTGCATTCGGGAAGTAATTCTCGAATCATGGAATTATGTGGTAATTTCACGTGTCCCTAAACCCGGAAAGATACTACGTACTGTGGTGTCTATCGCCCTATTTCAGTTTTAAATATCGATTATAAATTATTTGCCTCGATTTTGCAAAACGCCTAGAGGGTATTACCTAAATTGATTAGTGGAGACCAGACAGGGTTCATTCCGGTAGACAGACCCAAGACAATAATAAAGGTCACTGCAGATCTTGTACCATGCCGCTCGATTGGGAGGCCAGCCTGATCCTCAGCTTAGATCACGGAGAAGGCCTTGACCCGAGTGGCGTGGGAGATTGGAGTTAACCCTAGAGAGGCCTCGGGTTTTTCTGGGTCATTCATTCGAACCATACAGAGCATATATACAAGCCGAGGGCATATATAAAATCAATGGAAGAGTCTCCCCATTGACTTGCAGCGAGGACAAGACAAGACAAGGTTGTCCCCTCTCCCCCTACTTTTGCATTGTATTTGGAGCCTTTGGCCCAAGCCTTGAGAAATGACGAACTGGTGAAGGGATGGGACTTAGGAGGGAATACATAAATTGGCGTTATACACTGATGACTTATTGATTTATCTTGGACCCTGAGTCACATTAGAACCCTTATGGGCGAGATTATCGGAGTTTAGTCATCTGGCGGGCTACAAATCAATATACCTAAAACAGGTTTTAAAATCACATTCGACCCTTGGAAAAGATCGAAGGATATTCACTTTAGATGGGACACCTCCGGATTAAATACTTGGGGTGTTTTAGTGATCAGACAGACCAGCTGTACTCCCTTAACTTTGTCCCACTGCTGAGGAAAATTAAGTTAGAATTAGATAGATGGGCACCTGTCACTATGCCAATGATTCAGAGAGTGGAAGGGATAAAATGAGAATACTTCCTCAATTTTATACCTGGCTCAGAACCCTCCTGTTCCAGTTCCAGAGTCCTTTTTGTTCCTTGAACAGGACAATATCCCCTTTATTTGGGCCCAAATAGACCTAGAGATTCGACTCTAGATACTCAGATCCCAAAAACAGAGGAGGTTTAGCATTACCAAATTTTAAACTATACTACTCATTGGCTCAGCTGCGTACTGCTGTCTACTGGTTGGATCAGTCGTATATTGCCAGGTAGAAAGATTTACAACTAGAGAAATCACCCTATTTAAAAGTATAAATGATATACTACTAAGGCAGGAGAATGAACAAATGTAAACCGGGAGGGAATCCTTATACAGCCTTCACTGTGGGAGTTTGGCAAGGGATCCTGGGGATAGGAGTGCCAAGGGGTGGAGCTGTTTGCTGACCTCGGTTCCGTACCTGAACTCCTTCCCACCTAATAAATGGGACAGTGGTTTTAGGAGATGGGAGGAGAGGTTTACACCTGATTTGGGATTTCCTGGATGGGAATACGATCCGGTCTTTGACTCATTGGTTGAAAAATATGGAATCAGCTGGAAGGACAGATTCAGATATTTTCAGATAAGAAATTATATAAGTAATGTAGTAATACAGTTTAAACCAGAGCTCCTCGCCTCCACAAATCGCATACTTACTCAAAGGGCAATAGAAGGAGACCCTGCTGGATCCCATATAATTTCTAAATTTTATCAAGCCTTGTTAGCATGGAAGGGTGACTCTTCTGTACACATTAAAAGTCTGGGAGCCGGGATCTGGGAGTGGAGATCGGAGAAGATTTCTGGGTATGGACTCAAGAAGAGTTCACTGGGGTGTCTCATCAGGGAGCTGGCGAGAGTTTTCATGGAAGATTCTAACTCATTATTTAGATCTCCAGCTATCAGTCCAAATTTCATGACTCTATCTCTGCTAAATGCTGGAGGAATTGCGGACATGTGCGGAGCTTCCTTAGCACATTTATTATAGGATTGCCCTGAGTTGACCCCCTTTAAACAAAATCTTCAGCAGGCTCTAAAAGAAATAATAGATCCTGAATTGAAAGGTGTCCCCTCTGAGTTGCTTTTTGGACTTGCCTAAGAAATTCGTGACCCCTGACAGTAAGTTTTTAAAATTGCTTTTTGGTGGCTCAAAAATAATGACCAGTAACTGGTTTATCTCCTAAGAGGATCACTTTGAACATGTGGCAAGGTCGTATGATAGATGTGTACAGAATGGAATTATTAACAGCCAAGCTCAATAAGGATTCTCAAGCTTTGAGATGCTGTGGAGGCGATGGGTTCTTTATATGGGAAAGGAAAGGCCTGAGTTTGTCCCTGAAGTCAGACAAAATGAGTCCAATCAGGGAGGAACAGGGCAGAATCTAGAGGAAATTTGGTGGGTCCTGCAGTACTCACATTATTGGGCACCTGCTCTCTATGTCTGTCTCCCCCATCCCAAGTCTTTCTTTAATAAGGAAGAGCATTCAATGAGATGTGGAGGGAACGAAAATGAAGGGTTATGAGTTTCATTTGAAGAACATTATAGATTCCTCGAGAGGTTAAGACATAGTTTTATGGGAATTATAAATAAGTGCTTCACTTTAAGATCTTCCTGCCAGTGATTGTAATGTAGATGGATCAATTTGCATAACTGTTATAAGTGTATTGTCAGTGTATGTCATCGGGTCTCAGACCTATAAACTTCTTTAAATAAAAAGTTTAAAAAAAAAACACTATGGTTCTCAAAGAGATGGCAGGGAAGGTTAAGGAGAAAAATGCTGCATTCAAAAGTATAAGGCATCACAGAAGGAGCATGGCAGGGAACTGTATCAATTAAAGCAGAAAGAAGTGGGAAGGCAGTCAGAATAACAAAAGCCCAAACTGAGGAAAAATAGCCAAGTCAGTTAAGAAGGGATAAAACATTTTATAGGTACATTAGGGAGCATAGAAAGGTTAAGGGAGGAATAGTGAAGATTAATAAGGAGAGGGAGGTGGGCAGAGGGAGACAGTGAAAAGGCAGAGATACTGAATGAATACTTTTGCTCAGTATTCACAAAAGAAGATGAGGAAGAGTTACCTAAACCAGACAATAGAAGCACTCTGGGTGGGGGTTGACACCAGTCCATTTACAGAAGAAAGAGTACTGAAATAACTCCTAAAACTCAAGGTGGACAAAGCAATGGGGCCTGATGGGATTCACCCCAGAATCCTAAAAGAACTAAGGCAGGACATAGTGACACCTCTGACCACACTTTTAACAAATCATGGGAAGATGGGGTGGTACCTGAGGACTGGAGGAGGGCAGATGTGATTCCCCTTCACAAAAGTGGGAGCAAGGCAGAAGCAGGAAACTACAGACCTGTAAGTTTGACCTCAGTGGTAGGAAACATGATGGAATCACTTCTGAAAGAAAGAATTGTTGAGTACCTAGAAGCCAGCGGGGCACAGGACCCAAAGCAGCATGGATTTACGGCAGGAAGGTCATGTCAGATGAATCTAATAGATTTCTTTGACTGGGTGACCAAAGTAATAGACCAGGGAGGGGCTGTGGATATGGCCTACGAGACTTTAGCAATGCATTTGACACAGTCCCGCACAAAGATTAATAATCAAGTTAGCCAGCCTGGGAGTGGGTCCCAGGGTGGAAGCCTGGGTTGCAAACTGGCTGCACAACAGGACACAGAAGGTAATAGTAAGTGGAACACATTCCGAAGAAAGGGGGTCACTAGTGGAGTACCTCAGGGCTCAGTACTGGGTCCAGTCCTCTTTAACATCTCTATAGGTGACATTGCAGAGGGTCTGGAGGAAAGGTATGCCTCTTTGCAGATGATACAAAGATCTGTAACAGAGCTGATACACAAGGGGTAGAAAGGATGAGAAGGGACTTGGCAAGGTTGGAGGAATGGTCAGACATATGGCAACTTAGATTCAATGCAAGAAGTGCAAAGTAATGCACCTGGGAAACAAAAACCCAGGAGAAGAGTACACAATAGCAGGGAGGTACTAACAATAACAAAATGGAACAGGACTTGGGGTAGTCATATCAGATGATCTAAAGGTGGGTAAGCAATGTGAGAAGTCAGTAAGGAGAGCCAGAGGGATACTGGGATGCATAGGAAGGGGCATCACAAGTAGAAAAGGAAGTGGTTATCCCTCTGTACAGACAGTTGGTGAGACCCCATTGTGAGAGGGCACTAGTACCCTTCCATAATTCTGCTCACTTTGTATGTGTGAAGCCTACTGCAGTAGCATATGTGTGTGACCATGCTATTCTTTTTCTTTCTAGTCTATCCTCGTTCCTTATTTCAGACTGGCCACCTGGAATGGGACATCTCCTCCTTTCTTGCTAAATCCTTCACTGTCTTTCTGCAGATGTGGAATTGTGGTGCTCAACCCCAAAAAACAACAAACCATAAATAATGCTGGTGCAGCAGTCTGCAGCCTTAAAACATTTATTTATAGAGGCACAGGAATGTCTGCTGCTATTTTGTTTTTGTTTTTCAGTTTGTTTATATTTTTGTTTCTATGAAGAAGAAGAAAGGTATAAGATGTAGTGCACTAACAGTTTAGTACCAGACTAGGTTGGTTGTCCAATCCAAAAGGTTTTGCTGCTAAGTCCAGTGCTTTTCATAGCAATGCTACTAAACAAACAGATGCAACATTAAGTATTTTCTTTAATATATTGTGACTGAGGCTGAGTGAAGTGAGCCATGTAACTACTGCTGTGTGTGCTACTTGCTAGCCTTGCCCTGCCCTCTTTACTAGTTCAAGTTAGAAATTCAGACAATTGTAAACAGAAGTTCAAACAGGTTGAAAATGTGTAAGTCACCTGCCTTAGTAACAAGTGTTTGGTCTCATTTCTAAGACATGAAGTAAGCAGTTCTTACCCAAATAATGAGAAATCCAAGCCTGGTAACAGAGGTGGGTCTGTTTGGGACCTGTTCAGATCCCTGCTATGTTCTGCTAGGAGCCAGCCATCCCTCTCCACTCCATTTTATGCTGTGTGTAAGTGTAGGAAGGGGGTGGAGTCTGATGTGGTCACCTGATGGGTTCCTAGTATAAAGGAACTCATCCTGTGGAACAGTCAGATTTCGTTGGAGGATCAGTAGGTGCTGGTCCAAAGTGTTAGTCTGCAACTCTTCAGACTAAGATTCTTTTGAATCAGGACAGCTCATTGCTGGAATAGTCCTTGGAAGACTGGAGTATTGTTTTGTTTTTGTATCTTTTGTATTTCTTTTGCGTTGCAAGTTCAGCAAGTTTTATTTGGTTATTTACTTGTCTCTACTAATAAAAGATTTGGCTTGGTAACATTGGCCTTGCCACCTTACTGTGGTCTCAGTGTCCGTCATTGCACCCACACCCTTTGACACCCATCTGGAGTACTGTGTGCAGTTTTGGAGACCTAATCTACGCAAGGACATAGACAGGATGGAAGCAGTCAGAGGAGGGCAACTAAAATGGTGCAGGGTCTGCATCAGAAATCATATGAAGAAAGACTGAGAGAGCTTAATATGTGTACCCTTGATGAAAGGAGGGACAGGGGGACATGATAAAAATGTTCAAGTAACTCAAGGGAATCAACAAAGTCCAGGAGGTAGCATCTTTCAGAAAAGAGATGTGTAAGAACAAGGGGACACAATTTAAAGATAGAGGGTGACGGCTCAGGGAAATGTGAGGAAATCTTTTTTCACGGAGAGAGTGGTGGATGCATGGAACTGCCTTCCTGGGGAGGTTGTTGGGGCTAAAACAGTGGGGAATTCAAACATGCATGGGACAGACATGAGGCAATTGTAGTGGGGGTGGCAGGAAGTAGGCTGTTGGTTAACTAGAATATGCAGCTTATCCAGTAGGTAGGGAAATGGGCAGACTGGTGGGCCAAGTGGTCCTTATCTGTCGTCAAAGTCTATGTTTCTATAATTCTTTTTGTTTATGAACATTATAAAAGCTGATTTATCTCTTTAAATACTACTTTTAATGTAATTTGTAGGTTTGTGTTAATATCACCATACAGAACTCATCACTGCACTTTATGTGAAACACGGGTGGCTACCACCTAAAGCTTAGCTATGAATATAACTTGAATTGTTTAACTGACAAGATACTTTGTCTAACAACATATTCTTCCTTTTAACTTATTTGAACTAAAAAGAGGTCTGAACTTTAAGGTCTAATAGTACTACTTCTTTAGTTGTCCCAAGAGTTTCAAGTGGTATGGGTGAATGAGCTTTTTCTAGTGTGTGCCACTAGAAGTTGGAATTCTTGCCTAATCACTTGTATGAATATATTATATTTTAAACAGCTTAGGAAACATTATTGTGTTGAACTTAGCTGTATGTTTCTAATATAACTGTATTTTTGATGTTTGTTTTATCTCTATAATCTGGAACCAAATTGTAACATCTCTCGGCTGCTTAAATAGGCCCCAGCATATATGAAAACAGGCCTTGGCTCATTACATTCACCTGGTTAACAAAAGTTAATAAAATAAATAAATATTAAATAGTCTGAAATGATAACAGAACAAGAGAAGCACCATGGAGATCATTTGGACAATAAATACATTAACACTGTTAATGGGAAAGAACTCACAATGTGTATTGCCAAGAACCTAGAAGAAAACCTAGTGGCAACTGTCAAAATGCAAATTACAGTATTTTTCACTGCTTATGGATGGTAGTATTGACAGTGGTGTAATTGAAAAGGAACTGATTTATGTAAATCCCAGCAGTCCGCGTGGAGAATAAATTTTACAAATGAAAGCAGTATCACATGGCATAAGAGGTAGCACACCACCACAGCGACATTGTAGCAACAAAGACCATCACAGTGACAAATCTAGCCAGGTTGCTATGATGGTCCGCTGTTTGCTGGCGCTCTTGACTCCTGCTGTTTTGCCCCTACCGAACCAGCTCCAACTCTGGGTTAGTTGTTTAGAGATGTGGAAGTACGAGGGGCAAAAGCCTACAAACACTTTTGTCCCGACAGGAACAATGCCAATAGTCAGCATTGTTCCGTCACTGTCAGGCATGTTGACAACATCTTTGTTGATGTGTTGACATGGAACAAGTGAGGGACTGAAAAATGTCCTCTTAGACATTCTTACAGAGATTGGCCTTAATATAAAAATGGTTGGGTTTGGGGCTGATGGGACAGCTGTCAACATGGATGTAAGGCGGGGTCTTGCTGCACTTTTAAGGAAAGACACACACAGTGGTTAGTTGCTGTTTATTGTTTCTCACAGATTAGAACTGGCCGTAAAAGAGGCTTTGGATAACATGTATTTCAATGAAGTTTCAAACTTCCTGACCCAACTGTTTTATCTCTATCAGAAAAGTCATAAGTGACTCAGAGAGTTGATCCTTGCCCAGGCCATGGAGATGTCAGTTGAAAAGCCCAAGAAGGCCCATGGCACATGTTGAGTGCAGCATAAACTTCTTGCCACCCAGGATGTTACCAAATCATTCCCCGTAATTTGTGCCTATTTAGAATCTATGGCTGAAGACCCAACTCATGACTAAGGCCAAAGCCAAGTGAGTGTTGCAAATTATGACTAAATTCCAAATGGTGGCACACCTTTTGTAGTTTGAACAGTTGCTTCAGCCACTTGCCAGGTTCTCACTAGCACTTCAAAAAGTAGTTGAAATACCAGAGCTACTTAGCTCTGCTGAAACTGAGAAACACTCTTGACTATGCTAAGAGTGGTCCCATAGGTGGCAGTGAACTTGACATTCTCTTAAAAATGGGTCTGACGTTCTTTCAGGAGCATGTTCTGAAGTCATTTACAAGGTGTGAAATTAACACATTTTAGTGGCCAAGCTGTTAAAACTTTTAAACAGCAATGTAAGAAATACATTACAAACATTGAGAACTGTTGTGAACAAAGGTTCTGTTTGACTGATGAAACTAGTATCTGTAACCATGCAAAACTGTTAGATACCAGACTTTGGCCAGCAGACTGAAAGGAACTGGAGCTGTATAGTAACAGTGGACATTACAGTAGTAGTCAACCATTTTCACAGCTTTGCAGCCTGACTGTGACAGCACTCTGTTGCTTGCAGCATGGCAAGAGTTTAAGATTTTGCTGAAACCAATTTCATCAATCTGTCTGCCTCTGCTTTCTGGTCAAAGCTGGCATGTGACTTCCAAAATTCTTATCCAAATCTGTTGAAGCTTGTCAATGTGTTGAGAGTATTTCCTGTGTCTAATGCATTAGCAGAAAGGTGTTTCTCAACCATGAACAAGGTAAAACTGACTGGAGAGCATCTCTGGCAGAGGACACAGTAGATACATTGATTCACATTGAAAAGCAGGGCCCCAGGTGAATTCAACCCAGAAAGGGCTGTAGACATATTGGTAATGCAAAGCCAAGCGTCCTAGTGATTTGGCAGCTCAGGATGATGAACCCCAACCCCCTCCTGAAACAGGCCAGAATTACTGGCTACATGCCTGATGGAGAAGTAGTGCAAATTTGGACAAGTGCAACCCAATAAAATCAACCCAGTCCTTGTTGGTAACCAGGTTTATGCTGGGCTTTTTTTTTTAATCACTTTTACCCCTCCTCGACCTGCAGACCAGACCCTTGGGACCACCAAGAGTCATCTTCCTGCCTCACTAGCCTACCCAGACTTACCTCACTGTCCCCATGTAGCTGTGACTCCCCAAAGCGGGGCTGAGGTGGGGAGCAGGCAAGCACCCGATACTTATATCTCATCGGACCCGGAGTTAGTCAGGCAGATGAGGGCACACTGGAGAGCACGCTCGGGCGCTCCTTCTTCCGGGATCTGCAGGTGTTTTCCCTTTTCTGTGTGGGGGTGGCTGCACCCTACTCCAAAGGCATCACTGCCGCATCGCCCATCCCATCTCTCGTCTGCTCTGTGCTTACTGTGCCACTGGCCTCCGCCAGTGGCCAGCCAAGTGCTGGCGCAGACCCCTCCCTCAAGGAGGAGGAGGAGGAGGAGAGCTGACTTCAGATGCTTAATCCTCTCCTCCCTGCCGACCGCCGGCAGCCCAGGCTCACTCCAGAACCTGGGTCACTGGGCGTGTCGCGAGGTGTTGCATCCAGTGCCTCAACCCTCAGCGCCACTGGGCCAGCATGCTGGGCTTTTTATTTTAAATTTTTTCAGTGTTTTGTCACAGTTTGCTGTAGAAGACATCATCATGCTGACTCGGCTCTCAAAATGTACTGCTGCACTGCTGTTTGTTACAAGCGGCTAAATAAAACAGATAGAAGTCTTAAACTGTGTACAATATGTATTTTAGTAAGATAAGTAGATTTTATAGGGTATAGAGCAAAAATACCACTTTTTGTAATTGCTAATCAACTTCAGCCAATTGCTAATCATTTTTCACTTTGATCAGTGAAGGCCACTGATCAAGTCTCTGACACCAATTTATGCACTGCATTGGCACATTTTGGTTTCTCGCATTTCAGCATTCCATTGCCCTAAAATTGCAATCATCAGTATCTCTTCTGTATCACCAAAAATGATCCAGTTTTACACTTCAAGGCATCTAATACAGAAAATGGGTAACTTAGCTAAAAGAACAATATTTATCTGGTATCTGACTTCTCTGTCAAACAGCTACTTCCACAGTATACTCTGTCCATTAACAAGAGTTGGCTACCAACAACGGGTTGCTTTGCAAATGGTTATACAATAAAAGCAAAATATAAATTATTTCAGGATAATATCACATAGAAACTGCTGTGGACCAGGCCAGCATGATGGATGCTTGACTTTATCTCCTCCACACCTTCATCTGACTGACCCCTATGCCTACCATTTTCTACTGACAAGAAGATATATACCTTAGAGAACCATGTCAGCTAACAGACAGAAAAAAACAAACACTTTTTGTTAGAAAATGCAGAACATACCGGGCCTACTTGAACAAGATCCCAGGCCTATGCACCAGCAGACACTATTTGGAAACAACAACCCCAGGATCCCAGCCTCCCTTGAGGGTTCCCTGGAACTTTAAGTTAAAATGCAGCCCAAATTCACCAACATATCACCTCAGCTCACCCATATTCAAGTTATACTGAATTCCCTGTGGGAGAAATTGGCCAAGCTAAGCACACCATTAAAATCTCAGAGGAGCAGTGAGTCTGTGATCTGGAGGACGCAAGTAGCTGACCTGTCTCAAGAGCTTGATATTGCTAAAATGGCAATTGGCAGACTAAAATCTAAAGCTGAGGACATGGAGCAGCATTCAAGGAGGCAAAACATCCAGATTATAGACCTTTCAGAAGACAGAGGAGGCCAAACCAGTTATGATTCTGAGGAATTGGCTGCTTTAATCTCTGTACATGGGGCTGGAGGGAAGGATATGAACATCAAAGGTTGCATCGCTCTTTGGGTCCCAGACCAACTGATAATGACAGACCAAGACACTTTGTGGTCTGTTGCTTGAGGTACTGGGCCACAGAGCAGGTGATTCACACTGTACAAAAGTCAGGTCATAAAGAATTCAGGGCTCTCTGGTACTTATTTACCCACAACAACACCTGTGAGAGTTTGTGGGGTGAAGAAGCAATTGCATGCCTGAAAGTGGCCCTTTGTCTACATTCTTTCCATGCTATGCATCCAGCAACCAGGATGTAAATAAGCAATAACCCACAAGAGGGCATGCATTTCTAGAGAATTAATGCATGCCCTGGGTGAATGGAAGATATGAAGCCAATGGCTAAGTGACTTTCAGTACACCCTGAAGTGCATTAATTCTCAAGAAACCAATGCCCTAGAGTGAGTTATTGCACTTAGAAACATAGACTTTGCCCGCAGATAAGAACTGCTCGGCCCACCCTAGTCTGCCCATTTCCCTACCTACAGGATAAGCTGAAGATCCTAGTTAATCAACAGCCTTTTCTTCCTACCCCACAATATACTAATAATAATGTTTATTTATAAGGCCTTTCAATTGTCAAGGCACCATACATAAATAACAGATTAAAACAGTTAAAATCATTAAAAGAGATTCAGCTAGATCAGAACAGTTAATAAGAATTGCCTTATGTCTGTCCCATGCATTCTTGAATTCTCCCACAGTTTTAGACCCACAACCTCCTCAGGAAGGCTGTTCCATGTGTCCACCACCCTCTCTGTGAAAAATACTTCCTCACAGTGTCCCTGAGCCATCCCCCCTCTACCTTCAAATTGTGTCTCCTTGTTCTTGCACATCTCTTTTCTGAAAGATACTACCCTCTTGGACTTTGTTGATTCCATTGAGGTACTTAAAATTTCTATCATGTGCCCCTTTCCCTCCTTTCCTCAAGGGTATACATATTAAAGCTCCTTTAGTCTCTCCTCGTATGGCTTCTCTTGCAGACCCTGCAATATTTTAGTTGCCCTCCTCTGGACTGCCTCCATCCTGTCTATGTCCTTGAGGAGACAGGGTCTCAGAACTGGGTGCAGTACTCCAGATGGGGTCTTACCAACCGTCTGTACAGAGGATAACAGCTTCCTGTTTTCTGCTGGTGTTGCCTTTCCCTATACATCCCAGTATCCCCAGCCCTCCCTACTGCCTTCCCATTGCTTTCCAACCTTAAGGTCATCTGATATGATTATCCCCAGGTCCCTTTCCATTGTTGTTGTTGTTACTACCTCCCCCCCTGTGTAATCTTCCCTGGGTTTTGTTTCCCAGGTGCATTATTTGCACTTCTTTGCACTGAATCAACAGCCATACTTCTGACCATTCCTCCAACCTTGCCAAGTCCCTTTTCATCCTTTCCACACCTCCTTGTGTATCAACCCTGTTGCAGATCTTTGTGTCATCTGCAAAGAGGCATACTTTTCCTTCCATTTCTCTGCAATGTCACTTATAAAGGCAATAAAAGGACTGGACCCAGTACTGAACCCTGCAATGCCATACTAGTAACCCCCTTTCTTCAGAGTGGACTCCATTTACAATTATCTTCTGTGTCCTGTTGTCCAGTCAGTGTTTTACCCAGGCTACCACCCTGGAACCCACTCCCAGGCTGGTTAATTTGATAATTAATCTTCTGTGTGGGACTGTGTCAAATGCCTTGCTAAAGTCTAGGTAGGTCATGTCCACAGCCCCTCCCTGGTCTACTGCTTTGGTCACCCAGTCAAAGAAATTAATTAGATTCGTCTGACATGACCTTCCACTGTGAACCCATGCTGCTTGGGTCCTGTGCCCCACTGGCCTCTAGGTACTCAACAGTTCTTTCCTTCAGAAGTGATTCCATCACTTTCCCTACCACAGAGGTCAAACTGATAGGTCTGTAGTTTTCTGCCTCTGTCTTGCTCCCACTTTTGTGAAGAAGACTCACATCTGCCTTCCTCCAGTCCTCAGATACCACATCATCCTCCCATGATTTGTTAAAAGGGTAGTCAGTGGTGTTACTAGTTCTCCCTTTTTCTTTTAGAATTGTGGGGTGGAATTCCATCAGGCCCCATTGCTTTGTCCACCTTCAGTTTTAGGAGTTCTTTCAGAACCATTTCTTCTGTGAAAGGACTGGGATCGACTCCCCCAATCCAGAGTGCTTCTGTTAATTGGATTAGGCACTTCCCCTCCTCTTTTGTGAATACTGAACAGAAGTATTCATTCAGTATCCCTACTTTTCACTGTCCTCTCTGCCCACCCACCATCCATTCTATTCAGCCTCACTATCCCTCCCTTTGTCTTTCTCGCTCCATGATGTACCTATAACAGGTTTTATCCCCTTCTTAACAGAGTTGGCTATCTTTTCCTCAGTTTGGGCCTTTGCTATTCTGACTTCCCTCCTGCTTCCTTCTGTCTTAACTAGTACAGTTCTCTGTCCTCCTCCTTCTGTGTTTCCTTATACTTCCTGAATGCTGTCTTTTTCTCCTAATCTCCCCGCCACATCTTTTGAGAACCATAGTGGCTTTTTCTTTCATTTTGATTTATTTGCTTCACACAAAGGCTTGTTGCCACTGTGATGGCAGTTTTGATGTTTCCCCATTGTTGCTCCACCCTCCTTCTAGCCTGTTTGCTAGTGCTTTTCTAAGGCATTCTCCCACATCTTGCCAAAGTCAGCCCTCCTGAAGTCCAGTACCCTCACTTTTGTATGGCTTGACTCTGTAGCTGAGTTTATCGTGAACCACACTATTTGGTGATCACTTGTTCCCAGATGGCTTCCACTTCTAGATCTAAGATCCTCTCACTGTCACCATTTAAGAGTATGAGGTCTAAGACTGCTCCCTCATGAATGAAATTTATTTTCTAATGAAAAAGGTTTTATTTCTTTACGTTAGGTTGTTGCTACTGTAGGTTGAAAAGGTGAGTTTAATAACAAAGGGCATGTGCCTTTTGAATAAACCCAAGAACTGCATTTATTTTGAAGAAACCAATGCCCAGTTATGGACTTTTGTGTTTCAAATGTGGAAGAACATTTTATTTTAATGGAAAAAAGGCTTTAGTTTCATTTAGTTAGGTTGTTGGTAGACCTATTAGGGCAGGTTAGTTACAAACTGTGTAGTTCCTAGGTAAATGATCAATGGCCAGGTGCTGTGTTTTATTTTTTGTAGATTTTGTTTGTACTCCATGCCTCGGGGAACTCTCTTAGGCATCCACCACACAGCAAGTACCTCCTACCTGAAGCTCTGTCTCCTCACCCTGCACCAGCCAGGCAGATCCCGTCTCTGCACCCCGAGGTGGGGCTGCCCTACCACCAAGGTGCTCTATCTAGAATCCAATGTGCGGCCGGGCAGTCGGCCTGGAGGAGCCTGGTTCTGGGTGTGGCTTGACAGGGCAGGGTGCTGTCACCTATCATCGAGGATGGGGATTTTTGTATATTTCCCCAGAGTGCAGCGGTGCAATGATGCTGCAGCACGATGCAGGCGTCTGCGCCTCCTCCCACTCATCAGCCGGGCATGTATAGTGCTTCCAGCTTCCCCAAGGGTCCGCTACTTTGCTGGGCATACCTGGAACCCTCCCCAGGGGAGGAGAGCAGTCCTCGGATGCTCCATCCTCTCTCTCCCTGGCATCCTAGCTCATTCCAAAACTCGTGTTGCCAGTGTGGCATGAGGTGTGGGATCCAGCATCTCAACAATCTGTGCCAATGGGCCGGCTGAGAGGTGCTGTGTTTTAGACAGTAAAGTTGTTGGTCAGTTTTTTTATACCCCACTTTATAAGCCTCAATACTTCAGCCACTAGCAGCAGCAGAGGCTTACCTGGATGGGAAGGCGGCAGCAGCAGAGGATGGATCAGAATGGCGAAGAAGCCTCCATCGACTTTCTGAGCATTCACATGGGTTACTTCTTGCTTTTGTACACTATGGGAGACCTCATCTGCTGCTTGCTGGTGAGGTCCCTTCACAGCTGATTATACCCCTGCAGCAGTTGAAATGCTGCATGCTTCCTCCACCCTGGTCAGCGTTTTTTTGTTTCATTGTTGCTGCTTTTGAACTTTTGTTTCTGATAGGGGTAGGGTTTGGGCTGACATATATCCCATTATTTAGCAGGGCTGTGGGGACTGGACAGGTGGGACTGGGGTGGGAACGGCTGCAGGGTAGAGGTGCATCTTGAGACAGTGCATGGCCTGGCTGTGGCTCAGTCTATCTGGCAGACTGCTGTTTGGCAGCAGCCACCTCCCCTTCTCTGCAGTGGATCTGAGGCAGTTCCGATTGAAATATCCAGAGCATGGCCCCATCCACAGTACACTGGGCTGATACAAACATGTTAATCATTTGGTAGGAAAATTGACTCAAAGGGTGGGTCTTTTATCGGTTCAGGATAGCTTGTAAAGTAGCAAGTAGAAATTTATTTCTATAAGGTGCCCTTCCCAAGCTCAGGGCACCTTACAAAAATTCCATAAGCAGCATTAAAACCACAATAATAAATAACATTTTATACATAACTTTAACATAATTTATATCACTGAAATGCTTGATTAAAAGGAAGATGTTTAGGGCTTTTTAAAACCCTCCACACTCCACAGCTTGAACCCTGATACACTTAAAAAGTTATATGGGCTGACAGAATTAATCCTTGCCTGTTCCACTGGAACCCACCATTTGTCCTCTATAAGGTGTGGGGTAAGTGGGACCTCATTGGCAAATAGGAGGAAACTTCATACATTTTTTGTAACTTCAGGTTTATTGAAAGAAGTCAGAGTTACACGAGACAGTGTACATATGACAATGTGTTGGAGTATCTTTTAAGGTGTAATTACACAGTACAATGTTTATTTATACAGAGACTGCTTTTCAGCAGAATGACCACATAACTTCCCCTCCTGTGTCTAACATATACAACAGATAAACTTTTTTATCCTATTTCTCTTTATCGCCTCCTTAGCGGTGCAGATCGCGATCTCTGGCCGCCAGCACCCCCACCCTTGGGCCTGGTCTAGCACCCCACAGAGCCGGCCATTGTCGCTCCCCACACTCTGTGGCAGAATCCTCTCAGGAACCGGGGCCACCAGGCACAGCCATCAGCCCTGTATCATTGCTCCACCATATTTTCCACCAATTTTTCACCCCTTAAGAATGGACGGCAATGACATCTTGAAGCACAATGTGCCAACATCTGTCCACTCTGCCCCTTGCTGCCATTGCTCTGATGGTGCCCCTGGTCATCGCCAGAGGCTGCTACAGAGCAGTGGTTCCCTGCATCCCCTCCCCAGGATAGAAGAGCAGTGCACTGACGCTCGATCCTACCCTCCCTGCCAACCCCTGGTGGCCTGGGCTTCGTCTGAACCCGGTCGCCAGTGTGACGGTGGTGGCATCCAGCAAGCTTCAACCCTCAGCCACAGGCCGGCTCAACAGATAAACTTTGAACAATAAAATCATTTTCTCAACACTGTGTCTGGTATTTCATTATGTCATGTCATATTTTGTTTGTTGCACAGCTCATAAAAAAATTTCTGTGTTTCATACAGGGTGCAATATTTAAATTATATGTCCCAGTTGTCTAAAAATTCTCTCTGGAAAGCCTGAGGTCTGTGGTGATTTTTCCATGCTGGCTATAGCTAGGACTCTGCTTTTCCATTCTGTTATGGAAGGAGCTGTCGGGCTTAACCAGTGACATGTTATGCCCTTTACCACTGACAGGCAGAGTGAGTAAAACTGTTCCTTCAAGCTTGCCTTTCTAGTCCCACGGTGAGGCCCTAACAGTGCTACTTCAAAACTAAGGTTGCTTGGGCTCACATCTTTTGCAATTCTCCTTTCATCAGTTACCAGTACTGTTAAATGTAGGGATATCCTGAAAATATATGGTAGTGGGCTCTGGGTGTTTGATAGCCCTTGCAGTTTGTGCTCCCTTGTTTAAAATGGGATGTCACTGTTGGTGTGTGAAAGTATTGAAGGAGAACCTCCACCTAATTTCTCTCAACTAGAGGAAGATGTTACTTTCCACACCTTTTGTATAATGGCTACCCAAGTTTTATCAAGAATCTGGTTTTCACCCTCTGTTTCTCGCATGAACTTCAGTTTGTCAATGCTGTGGCTTGCAAATTCTACCAGCACTTTGTAAAAATTTAAATATGTTTGCCTGTGCCTGCCAGTTTGGTGGACCAGTAAATAGTGTCCTCTAATCTGGAAATCTCTCTTGTGTAATGTTTGTTGCCCTCTGCTGTAGCAGTATCTTACCTGGAGGATCTGAAATTATCTCTATGTGATAGGTGATACCTGTGTTGTAAGGCTGCAAAGGACAGACACACAGTGCCAGAACAAAATTGTCTAGAGAATAAGTCCGTCTGGTTTCAGCAGCAAAGCCTAGTTTGCGCCCTCCGTTGGAAACTTGGGTCCTCCACGATCACTGTTAGTGGGCCAACCATCTTGGAGAATCCAGCAATTTCCTCAACTTGATCCATGCCTTTATGGAGTTTCTGGTCCAGGGTTTGTGATTTTATTAAGCAAAGAGGTTGTCCATTGTACAAAGGGTAATGTATACAGTGGGCTTGGGAGAGTCATTATATTTTCTAAGGTATACCAACCATCCTGGGTTTTACTTTGTCATTGTCACTACAAGTGCTGCCTGTGCTGCTAGGTGATACCATTCATAATTTGACAATCCCATCCCCCTTTCTCCATAGGGAGCATTAAAGGCTACAGAAACACTTCTTAAATGCATTTATTTACAAACTTTCAAAAATCACAGAAGGTAATGTAACCCCCAATTAGCCTGTGCAGTTCATGTTTTTAATTTATATTTGTACCCCATGGCTGTTTTGACATTTTACTGCCTGCTTCTTGCATGTGCGGTTGGGTCTGGAGCATTCACAAGCAGGAATCCCTGCCCAGAAGTTACATCATACTAGCGAGTCATTCTGGAGGTTTACTTCTGACTTTAAAATGGCAAACCTGTAACCTGTCACTCAATGAATCGTGGCTGCTATAAGTGACTGAAAGTAAAAGCAGCACAGTAGTGAAACTAGTGCTTTTGTATTGCTCTCATGACAGAAACAAAACCTATTTGCAGTTGTACAATTTACAGTATACATTACTTCTTGTAGTTATATCTAAAATGTGCCTTTCATGGAATCAGTGCACTGCCCATATGCTATTGACAAACTGAGTTATGAAAGAATGAATAAAGAAATTATTTCATATGTAATTTATGTGTTTTGTGGTTTTTGGTATGTTTTCATGTATTGATGTGTGAAATTTTCTAATTTTGAATACTTTATAATTTTGACCTGTGCTGTTTTGTTACACAAAGTGTCCCTTGACCTTTTGGAGGAAAACTGCAGTTGGGGAAACATTCTGAAGTGCATCTCATTTCCAGTGCTCCTTTCAAACAATGTAACTCACCTTATACTGTCAGTCTAGCATATTGTTGTTTACTAATTTTCTATTTCATTTCTGTTAAAAGTATTGATTTGTCATGAATTTATAGTATTTTAAAATGCCATACTGTGTGGTGTATGTGTGTAAGAATAAAAGTAGTCATGGATGTGGACTACATTTGTTTAGTTTTTCCTGTGATCCCGATATATCAACAGGCGTGGATTTATTTCTGTAGATGGAAATCATTTAAACCCATACTATATAGCCATATTTTACTTGTTCTGCTCATTTTCTGTGGTCATGTTACGAACATGATCCTGTAAAGCTTGCAGAACTTGGATGTCTTAATGCCAAACCAAGCTGAAGCTTAATGTTGTCCCATCCAGTTTTGATCCTTCTGAGAATGCCAGTACTGTCACACCAAAGCTTACACTGTCTGGGTATGTGAAACTGTCGATGTAAGGTGAGTTGTGATTTTTTCTTATTTTGTTGTTATGATGCTGTATGTTTTCTCCATAGAGATATTTATGGGCATGGGTAGCATGGGGTCCTATTCAGCCCTGTACATGTGCACCACTGGCAGTCCACACCTTCCTCTGCTATTTTTCCCTCGTATCTGTGTCCTACGGATCTGCAGGCGTACTGTGGTGCCTAAGTCACGGCTTCAGTACTGCTGTTCTCTTGTCCACTTTCCTCCTAATTTTTCCCTGGACCCACAGCAAGCACAGAAGCAATGCACATGGAGGTGCCCATGTGCTTCAGAATCACTAACACCACTGCACCCACGCGGCATATAGGCAGTCACCAAGCATCTGTCTGCCACCACACCACAAACATGACTGAGAAAATGGATAGAATCTAACGTCAGATACTATTCAATTGGCCCACCAGTACAGCCATTTAATTTTTTTTGTTACACTACATTCGTTCTTGCCCAGATCCTGCCTGATCTGCAGCTCTTTATCCTCCCTCTTCCTTCACTGTACGATTTCTTGTGCTATCACAGGCATTTTGGAACCCCACCAGTGTTTTGTCCCTCCTCCACCTCCACTGGAAGCACATTCCAGGCATCCACCACTCTTCTGTGAAGAAGTACTTCCTCACGTCTCAAAATCTACCCTCTTAGCTCCTTAGCATGACCCCTTGTTCTATAGCACATTTATTTCTGAAAAATACTTCCCTCCTGTACCATATTCACTCTGCTGAG
Organism: Neoceratodus forsteri; assembly: GCA_016271365.2. Lineage (NCBI taxonomy): Eukaryota > Metazoa > Chordata > Ceratodontiformes > Ceratodontidae > Neoceratodus > Neoceratodus forsteri. Next base: position 96,164,215 of record CM057451.1, read on the forward strand.
GTACTTCAATGTCCATATTATTCCCCCCATCTCCCTTCTGTCTTCCAGGGTGTACATATTGAGGTTCTTTATCCTCATTGTAGGGCTTTTAGTACAGACACTGTAGCATTTAAGTTGCTCTCCTCTGGACCACCTGTACTTTGTCTATGTCCTTCTTGTGATGTCTTCTCCAGAACTGCACAGCAGTCAATGTGTGGTCTTACCAGAGATCTATACAGGGCAATGCCACCTCCGTCTTTCTGGAAGTGATATGCCTCCCTATGCACCACAACCTCACAGCTGCCCTCCGATTATCATGCCACACTGTCTGTCCACATTCAGGTCATCTGATGTGATTATCTTAGGTGTCTGTCCTGCTTGGTTGTTATCAGTAGTACCCTGTTACAGATCTTGGTTTCATCTGCAAAGAGGCAGACCATTTCACTTCAAGTAGCTTTACAATGACACCTGTGAAGACATTAAAGTAGTCTACTTCCAGCACTGAACACAGAGATACCCCACTAGTCATCTTCCTTCCTGTGCACGAACTCCATTAACCACTTCCCTCTATCTGTTATCCTGTAACCAATTTCTTACAAAGGTTATCAGCTTGTTACCCACTCCCAAGCTATCCATCTTGGTTATCAGTCTCCTATGTGGAACAGTGTTGAAACTGTTACTGAAATATAGATAACAACGTCCACCACTCCTACCAATCTAATTCCTTGGTCACTAAGGCAAAGAAATGTATCTGATTTGTCTGACTTAACCTTCCCCATGTGAATCTATGCTACCTCAGATCCTGTAGCCTGTTTTGTTCAAGATATTCCTCAATTGCTTCCTTTAGTAGTGTTTCCATTAATTTGCCGCCACCAGTGTCAGGTCCGACAGGTCTATAATTGCCAGCCTCCTCTGTACTACTACTTTTGTGAATAGTGACTACATCTTTCCACTTCCTGTCCTCTGTGACCTCTCCTGTCTCCAGTGATCTGTTAAATAAGTGTCAGAGGTGCAGCCACTACCTCCGTGAGTTCCCTCAACACCCTTGGATGCATCCCATCTGGGCCTATCGCTTTGTTCACTTTCAAGTTAGTGAGTGTTTCCAGGAGTTTTCCTTCAAAAACGATGTCCACTTCCCTACCAACAAATCACCTGTTGCTTTTAACCCCCCCCACTGTGAACACTGAGCACAACTATTTGATCAAACTGTCTGCCTTTTTCCTGGTCTGTCCCTGTGAAGTCCAACCACTCACTTCTAAACTGTACAACTCCTTCCTTTGTCTTCCTCTGCTGCTCACATACCTATGAAATGGCTTGTCCTTTTGATACTGCCAACCTATTCTTTATTCAGTCTGCACATTTGTATTCCTTACTAATGTCACTGATTCCCTCTGTTTTCCCATGATACACCTCCCTATCCCCATTCATGCATCTCCTTGTACCTTCTGAATTCAACCCTTTTTGCCTTTACTTTTCCGCTACCTCTTTCAAAATAATAGCTGTCTCCTCTTCCTGTTGCCCACTTGCTTGATGCAGAGTTTTGTGCCCTTCAGTATGCACTCTGCTACTTTAGCACTGTGACCCTGACCCTGGTTGTCCCTCCTTGACAGGTCATCCATGAGGCACTCACCCATCTTTATAAAATCTTCTGTTCTGCTATTCAGTACTGCACTGAGCCAGTGTGAAATCCACTGTAGTCGCATAAAGTCACAGTTTTTATGTCCCTACCAAACTTCACTCTTCAATGCATACTTGACATCTGCTTGCAGCAGTAATGCACTACAGTGCAATATTCCAGATGGATAACAAGAAAAGAAACAGACAACTTGAACTTTCAGCCTGTGCCAAGTGCAGCCTTGCTCATAGAGATATTTGCTGTGTGTGTGATGTGTGGAGTACATTTATGTACTTATGTATGGGGCTAATGCCAGCTGCCATCCCTTTAAGTGCTCTCAGAACTAGGTAGCAAATATTATGCTAATTACTGCCTTAGCAGGGGCTAGAAACCCTTAGATTCTCTGTCAGTCAGTCAGTCTGGGGCTAGACCTCATGAAGAGAACATCTCCTGTACTGAATAAACAACAACCTTTATTCATTTATTTTATGTGTCCGTCAGTTTGTTCACATGGTCAGCAAGGGGTCCTCACCAGCAGCAACCGAAGGATCTGGCAGACCAGAGAGAGGGTAGGATCTTTAGTGGCAGACCAAACCAAAACACCACACATGGTGGAGAATGTGGCTTCTTCTGCCCAGACCCCATCTCGCTTGTCTGCATTGCTAGTTACCCTAAGTCACTTCTCCTAGTATGCTTAATTGTCTGAATGCTAGTTCAAACACAACCTTGGCTGCACAGAGGAAAATATGAATTGTCTTCTGCCTTGTACAGCAGCCTGCAGCCCTCCTACTGTACTGACTGTCAAAAGAAAACAATAATGTGTTGCATCTTACAAGCCAGCTAAGTGCATGATCTTTCAGCAATTAAATTACCCAAGCCCTATGCTTCATGGAGCTGCTGCAAACTGCACCTCCCAAGCTACCATCATGTGGCAGAACTCCATTAAGCTGCTCTGTTTTACTAGGCAAGCAACCACCACAGATTTGAATGGCAGCCATTGCCACATTACCTTTGCAAAAGGGCTTACAGCTACAGAAAAGAAAAAAAACAAAATTACATATAAGCCGTCATGCTGCCTTTCAATTGCAGCTCCAAACAGCTACTCTGTGCCTCTACTCCTCAGCTTCATTGCTGTGGGCCCAGCTAATTCTCAGGTCACAGCTTCAGTCTACATCACCCCCAGGGCATCACCCCAATGGCTGTCTGACAGCCACTAGCAACCAGCACAGAGGGACATCCCACTTTTTACGGTTCAGCAAGTTGCTCCATCAATGAGGTGATCACAGCTACAGTGAAGAAAACAACGTTTCACCCCTCAGTCCAGTTCTTAATGTGGCTCCCCAGCTCTCCCTGCTGCCAAGCCATGGTTCAGCAAACCACCTCAAAAAGCCCATTGCAACAAACAAAAAAAAAAAGTAGAAGTATCTGCAACCTAATGCTCTGCTCCTCCCATGGTTCAACTCTTGGCCTGCAGCTACTCTGTTTTTCAGCAATCCCTCCCTCGAACTGCTGTTTACTACAGAGGTTTTCTGCCTTCATTCAGCCTGGAACTTCCAGCCACCGGCTTAACCTCCTTCCAACCCATGACTCACCCTGAACACCTCCCAAACTGCATAGCTCTCCTCCTGCCCAAACAGCCCATAATACAGCCTGAGCTACAGCAGGAAGCAAGAAAAAAATGAAACAAGGGCTTCCAGGTGCTATACAAAAAAATTCAAACCCCGAGCGCTTCACACAGACTTAGCCACGCTTCAGAAGGAATTTCAGAAATAAAGTACAGACTGTAGGAACCCACGTGGCACAAATAAACAAGGAGCAGATAGAAAATAAATAAATGACAATACAAACAAAGTTCAAGTAGGGCATAGCATACAGAATTAAATGGCAGAGAAAGGAATCTATAGAACGTAAAACAAAGGCACAATAAATGAGCAGTTAAACAAAAGCACAAGCTCCATCAACCAAAGCGAGTGCTGCACATAAATTCAGAAATTCTCCAGCAAATTCTTTCACTTACCAAAAACAAGGAAAAGCCCGCTATTTTTCTGTGTGTGTGGACTGGGAAGAAGCACATCAGTGCGGCAATTGCCATTTGCCCCACTGTAGAGTAGCACAGCAGCCTCATGGCAAGAAGCCTCTATCTTGTGTGTATCAAACGACAACACAGGAAGTGACCCTAACCCCTGCTGGTGGCCATCTTGCTACAGTCACATCAGTCAATTTATTTGTTCGACTTAAAAGCCATTACAAAATACAAAACAGTCATTAAAATGCAATAAAAGAAAAAGACATACAAGACTATACAAACAGATAATTACATACATTTAAAGTGGACAGCCAGTGCATAACATCTAGCGAATTGCACATCATATAATTCATATATTGCACTTTTGTTATTTATATAGGAGTCAAAAATGTGCAATAAGCACAGTAATGAAAGATTATGTAATATCAGTATTTCACTTATTCATATTCCTCTATATACTGCATGGTTTCAGGAGAAGAACTCTTTCTTCAATTATTTTAAGGAGGGAGGCCACAGGGACCAGTATTCTTGTGTCCTGAGATTTCAGCAAATAAGATAGTAATTGCTAAGGTTGATATTGTAGATGTTCCAATATACTACCCAGTAGGAGGCACCTATATTTTTCATAAACCGGGCACAGTATAACCAAATGGAGCAGATTATCTTTCCCTAACTTGCATCCACATAACACGCTGTTGCTCTCCTTTGTCAATGATGTCTCTTTTTCCAATTACTGAAAAGCATTCAAATCTAAATCTTGTTACCATTTTCCTGTCAATCAGGTTTTGGAGAGTCAACAAGTATTTCTCCATTTTATGGCACCTTTATTTTGGCAAACCAAACACAGGCCTTAGATTGTCTGCATGCCTCTAAATCCTTTTGAATGTATATATCTCTAACCCGATTTTTACTATATCTTTTATTTGGGCAAAGGGTGTCTAAGACCATCCACAATGGGCTATAGAAGTCCATATGGCTTAATTATATCTCCCATTTACACTCATGCAAGGGAAAAATTATGTTTCAAAGTTGTTCACATAATAGCTTCATCAAGGCAGATGCGAGGGAGTCTGTCTTCTTGCATCCCAAAAGCTTTAATCCAATAGTTTATTACTCTTTGTTTGATATAACATTCAACTGACAACTGTCCAAGCTCTGCCTATATACTAATGCTAAAGGGCACTGTTCGGGAGTCCCAGCAATTTCTTGTAAAATTTGTAAGTTTATTCTTATTTGAGTTCCCCAAACTTCAGCTCCATACAATAATTGACTTCTGAGTTTTGCATTTACTACCATTATGTTTCCTGTAATAGATTTCCCACCATATCTATAAGAGAAACATGACAGGGCCGGAAGAAATTATTTTGCCTTTAATTCGCTTCCTCACGTGTGTGCCCCAAGTCCCATTCTGGTTTACCATATTCCAAGATAACAGAACTCTGATACAGTTTCTAATTTATGATTATTTATTAAATATTTATAAGCTTTCTTGTTTCCCAAAGACCAGAACCTTTGTTTTACTATAATTAATCTGTAGATCAGCTATATTACATTCTATAAAGAAGTTTTCAAGAACCTTCTCATGCCTATGTGGCTAGTTGTCAGTAATACACATCATCGGCATATGCCAAATATGGCAATGCCCTAGCTCCTATTTTGGGCATATGAGAATCATCGTTATAAATTGTTTTTAGTACTGTGCCGAATTAATGATTAAATAACAGGGTATCAATGTGCAGCCCTGTTTTACCCTATATTTGATTTAAACCAACTACTCAAATCCCCTGATCATTATACGGATACTGGTGTAATTATCTTGATGTAATAGTCTAATCATTTCCAATAAGGAGGTCTCAACCCTAAATCAAGTAGTCTTTCCCACTGAAGATTTATATTAACCTTATCAAAGGCTGCTTTTAAATCTATAAAAGTACAGTAGATTTTTGTTTTTTACCACTTTATATTTATAAATTATATGTGCCAACGTAAAACATTGGTCTATCATAGAATGTCTAGCTTTGAAGCCAGCCTGTGCTTCCTCTATTAAATTATGAGTCTTAGCCCATTCCATCAATTTGTTATTTAATATTCTTGTGAATAATTTCCTACCATGTCCAATAGACTAATGGGCCTGTAACATCCTACTACAGTCATATAATACAGGAACTGCATGTCAGAGTTTGGTGGCCATCTTGTGAAGGGCACTAAATGACTCACTCCATAGAAATCAATGGCAAACCTATTGAAATGAATGGACACTGCAACAAATAGCTGATTTTGCAATAAAACCTTTATTTAAATAACAGACAACACTGAATTGAGTGGAAATTGTTTATTAATACATCATTTGATGAACTTTGCTTACAAATAATTGTACTTTTGTCTACAAAATATTTTTTCTTGGCACTTCATCTACTCCACAACGTCCCATCTCCTGCATGACAGCAACTCCTTCTCATCCTTGACCTTTGATCAGTGAAATGCAGTTCATCTCCAACTACAATGTCTGAAGACAACGCCGACACGGTGCGGAGCATCCGAGTTCCACCTTCACCCACCTCAGGGGCGTACAAAATTAAAATCATCTTCCATGACATCCAGTCTTCTATTTCAGCTCAAGAGCACCAGCTATGCAAGCCATTCAAGATGACCTTGCCTACATTAAAGCTATTTCACCACAGTCCATGGTCCATACCAGCCTACAGCCAGTACCCTTCTCAGCACTGCTGCACAAAGGCGCTGTTGACTGGCTTGAACAATTCCAAGCCTGGATTTCCTTACATGGTTGGACTGCTCCTTTGCATATTTCCAATGCCTTGTGCTTGTTTCTGAGAGGGACTGCCATTTCCTGGTTCAACTCACTTCCAGAATAAGTCAAAGGAGATACTGCCAACCTGTATGCAACCTTCAAATACCATTTTCTCCAAGCACATCTGCCCTGGTTACTGAAACAGCAGCTGTGGTAATGTACCATGCAAACCTCTGAATCTCTAGAAGTCTTCATAGTGGACATTGAGTCTCACTGAAAATGTCTGCAGAAATCTGAGAAAGAGCAAATCACAAAGACTTCTTACTCTAGCATAAACCAACAACCTGGATGGACACAATCCAAGCTGCATGACTTGCACAAGAGTCCATATTACTGTCCCAGACCACCAGTATACAAGCACCTCAGTCATCACAGTTAGCCACACCTCAATATGTGTCCAGCAGCAGCAATCAATGATGGAGACACTCACCACAATTGTCAATAGTCTGCACTGCAGTTCAACCAGTTCTTCTGCTATCTCTGTCAATGTTCTCTGACCATTTCGACAGCCACCTGATCCACCTCCACCTTCACATGAGCGGTGACCTAGCCAGTGGTGTGGATTCAGAGGACACACTGCTGCTGTCTGCCAAAAGCTGAAGTACCACAACGAAATCAAGAAAACCAAAGTGCCCACCACCATAGTTTAGCAGAACGAGGGGGGCAGAAGGAAATGATAACCCTCCACTTTTATTTCTGTGTGGCAAAACTAGTATAGAAAAAGTGCCCTTTGTACCCTCATAAGTGCCCTTTTGATTCTCAGCCCTTCAGCTTTTACTATCTTCTGGCAGCCTTGCCCACTCACCGCACAATCAGCAAAATAACCACAACTACTCCCAAGATCAGGGGAACACAGCAACTGACCACACCCTCTGACTCTCACAATTCAAACAAATCACACCTCTAACTGCTAACTCAGGCACCTTCTTACTTCCAGGGCAAAGGCATCTGTCATCAGATCACCTCTCCTAGCAAACTATAAACCTGTAACCATCGGAGATTGGTCCACGCATGACTTGGTCGACACTGGAGCAGAAATCTCAGTTATCAACAACAGTATTCTGAACAACCAAGCTATTCATCACATACCTAATGTCTCTCCAGCTAACCTAAAGTACATTATCACAACAAGTACAGCTACAGTACCTATCACAGGAGTGGTCCATCTTGAGCTACACTTTGGCTCACAGCAAGTTACTGTTAAGTTCGACCTAGTGCCTGATCTACAACCTGCAGTAATTCTTGGCCTGGACTTCCTCAAAGCTCACAAAGCCATCCTGGACTTTGCATCAAATAAACAGTCACTAGACCCTCAGCGACAACTCACAACTACAGACTCAGTCACTGTGCCCCTCAAACAGAGATAGTTTTGATTGCCATGACTGAGGTGAACCACTTCCACGAGGTGTTGTTGGCATCATCACAGGATTCCCCACTCTGCATTCATTAGGTCTTCTCAGGGAAACACTTTGTCTGCAGTGCATAGCAGCACAGTCTTCCAAAATGCTGCAACTTCACAGATGAGCCAGTAGTCATCTCAAAGGGTGCCAACGTCAGAAAGTTTGTCTGCTTGTCTACAGGGACCAGCTCCACCTCATGCAAGAACCTCAGCCTGGTTCCACCAACTTTAGTCCTGTCAGTACCTATCACGGCCACTCTGGCTTCACCATAGTTATCCCTCAATAAGAGACTGTCCTCTTCAAAATGTCCAGCATCTCAGTGGAAAAGCAACAACTTTTGAAATTCCTAGAGAGTTATCCAGATGTCTTTGTTGGTCCAGATAACAAGCTTGGATGCTGTGATATCCTGCAACACTACATCAAGGTGCAGCCCAACCAGAAATCAATCCATCAGCGAGCCTCAGTGGGACACAAACAGAAACAAGTCCTAGAGAACATAATCAAAGACAAACTGGAATAAGACATTGTTGGAAGAGTCTACAAGTCCTGGGGTGCACCTTGCCTGCTGGTGGTAAAGGACAAAGGGTATTACTTGTGGTAGACTACAGAAAACCCAATGCCTACCGCGGTGCAGTTAACCCACCTACAACCAAAGATGCCTTAGAGAGTCTTGGTGTGGTCAGTCCTCTTGCTTCACCACTCTAGACCTTCAGAGTGGGTTTTACCAAGTTTCCATTGACCCAGCTTCCTGTCCAGACACAGCATGGCACTGCCACTTGGGACTTCTTCAATTCAAACGTCTGTCTGTGGGACTTCGTAATAGTCCAGCCACATTCCAACGTGTTATGGAAGCCATACTGCATGGTTATCTTGGAAATCTTGCCTAGTCTACCTAGACGATGTTATTGTCTTCAGCAGAACTTTGCCAGAACATCTCCAACATCTCAAAGAAGTGTTTGAATGTCTCAGTCAATCCAATCTTAAGCTTACGTCCAGAGAAGTGTTGTTTTGCACAAGCATCAAATTAATTACCTGGGACATGTGGTTAGTTCTCAAGGCATCTCTCCAGATCTAGACAAGCTCTCAGCAGTCAAAGACTATCCAGAACCTAACAAAATCAAAGACCTTCAAACTTTCCTGGGCTTGTCTGGCTACTACCGAAAGTTCATTTGCAACTATGCCAAGACTGCAGCTCCATTGTACGCCCTCACCAAAAGGGATGTGACTATACATGGACTTCTGAATGCAAAGAAGCCTTTGAAACCTTGAAAGAAAACCTAATCTCTTCCTGTATTGGCCTACGCAAGGTTCGCGACCAACCCTTCAAGCTCTACTCAGATGCTAGTACCTTGCAGTGGCCACTGTGCTTACGTCGAATTCAAGATGGAACAGAATGAGTTGTCTCCTATGCGGGCACTCTCTTTCCTCAGCTGAGTAGAACTATGGCATTACAGAAAAAGAATGTCTAGCCATGGTATTTACCATAAAGAATATGACTGTTACCTTGCTACCCTCCTTTATAGTTATCATTGATCACTCTGTCCTCAGATGGTTATTCAAAATGAAGGAGCCAGTAAGCAAGTTCACCTGATGGATCACCATGCTGCAATCCTACAACTTTGAAATTCAGCACAGACCAGGCAGAGTTCACTCCAATACCAATGGTGTAAGCAGAGACGATATCCTCCACATCATCCTCAACAGGTGAAGAATCCTGCTTACAAGCTTTTCCTTTCCACGCCATAGATGTGCTTCCTGTGGACACTCCGTCCAGCACCTCAAGTTGCTTTGCTGCCCAACTGCTTCTACAAGAGACACACAAATCCTCACTTACTGCAAGCAGCTGAAGAGCTTCACCTCCTCTACTTCTGACCTCTCCTGGCAATGGTCAAAAGCAACAAAGAACTGATCCTCAATTCATGGACATAATCCATACTTAGAGTCTGGAACCTTACACGCAACAAAGAAGCATCACCAGGATGTACTTTTCTTTGCTTCACAATACTTCCTCAATGACGGAGTGCTTTTCCATGTCTGGACCAAGGAAGGCAAGGGTCATCGCATGGATAGAACTCATGTGCCGCTAGTTGTGCCAGCCTCTCTAGTCAATCAAGTTCTTCTCTCCACATGCCTCTCCACTTTCTGGAGGTCATATGGTAATTCACAGAACTGTCAAAAAGACAAGGCTTCACTCTTCTGGCCTCACATAAACAAGGACATTGTCTGATTTGTCAAATCCTGCCAGCCCTGCTCCCAAAGAAAGCCTCCTGCCAAACCGACAAAGACACACATCATTCCAATGCCTGTAGCCACTGAACCATTCCAAAGAGTCAGCACAGACATTCTTGGGCCCTTACCAACATGCTCTGACTCTGGCGACAAATGCATTCTTGTTTTGTGGACAACCTAAGTATTTGGAATTAATCCCTAAAAGACATCAAAGCTGCCACAGTGGCAAGTGCCTTCCTCAACACAGTCATTTGTCGTCATGGTACCCCATCGTACCTGCATTCAGACAGAGGCACTAACTACCTTTTGACTGTTGTGTGACAAACATATAAACTTCACATCAAAAGACTCACACAAGCAGTTATCATTCACAATGCAATGGACAAAGTGAAAGAATGATGTCTAACATTCTTAGCACACTCTCCAAATTCCTGGATGAGGCCTACGACACCTGGAATCATTTTGTTCCATTTGTGCAATTTGCTTACAACTCAAGTCCTTGTATCAGCAGTACAGAGTACACACCATCTTTCTAATCCTGTGACACTTGGCCAGCTGGTTATGATTATTGTATGCTATCTGTAATATAAAAATATAGTATGTGATTGTCTCACATAAGACAGTCTGTGCTCTTTGGGTGCCCTCCCTCCCCAGGTTTCAGTGAAGCTACATATATTACACTGACATGAGATCTCTGTAATGTAATTAACTTCCTTGAGAAATTGCATTTTATGGCCTTTTTATGACATGCTTTGCAGTTGGGAAGCTAAATATACATTTTATTACAGGACAGGACATGGTTATCTCACACTTAGGTGAGGGATTGCAGGATTGTAAAACCTCAAGGGAACTGGTAGATCAAAAAGACTCATAATTTGGGAAATTAGGTTTTGCTGATGTCACCTTATACCTCCTGATAGGACATCCTGTTTGTAATTTTTTATGGTGTTATTAAACTGGGAAAAGGTAAGAATATACCCAAGGTCTTTTATAGAGTTTTAAGGGTTCAGTTTGGAAGCCTGGCTTGCTGCCCTGGTGAAAGATTGTACCTAATCCCTGAAGAGGGTATGTATCTGAGCCTGTACATTGGGTATGCTGGCATAATGTTCGTAGTTTGAATCCCCCAGAACTTGAGACTAAAGGTGATTTGGACCCAAAAGCAGACAGGAGGGTTAACCTGTCTATTACCTGTTCACACTATTGAGCTCAGTGGTTGACACTGTGGGAGCAGAGGGCCTGACCTGCTGAGTGCGTTTGTGACAGATTTAGTTAGCAGCGGCAATAACTGACACTGGTTAGGCACTAACTACCTTCGACTATTAAAGCGAGAAACATGTAAACTTCTCAACATCAAAAAGACTCACACAACCACTTATCATCCACAATGCAATGGACAAAGTGAAAGAATGATGTATACCATTCTTAGCACACTCTTCAAGTACCTAGATGAGACGCATCGACACCTGGAATCATTTTGTTCCATTTGTGCAATTTGCTTATAACACAAGCCCTTGTGTCAGCAGTACAGAGTACACACCATTTTTTCTAGTCCTGTGAAACTTGGCCAGCTGGTTATAATTATTGTTTTCTATTTGTAATATTATTTATTTATTTATTATTTAGTTTTTGTTAACCGGTTAGGTGCGCTAGCCAAAGTTGACTATTTTCAGGCACGACCCAGGAGAATACCTACATAAAATGAGATGAGATTATACAATACATAGTATATAGTACAGTTACATAGTATATAGTACAGGTAGGTTAGAATACAGATCAAGTCAAACAGTACTCGAGATAATACATATAGCTATGCAGAGATGACAAAATGACATTAGTACATGCAAATAACTGAAACTGGGCTAAGTGGTAGCTATAAAGACATCTTATAGCAAAGCTTGTTTAGAAGTGCAGCAGTGTCTTGGGCAAAATAGGGTGGTTAGCTGTAAGGCATTAAGTGGGATCAAAGCATGTGCAGGGGTCCTGGGATAGGTGGCGATATAGTTATTTTTTGAGGATTGGGTGGAGTTAGCCTGCCTCAGGGCAGGAGGGAGGGAGTTCCAGGTGGCTGGGGTGGTGCAGTGAAATGCTCCAGAGTTTTTGAAGTAAGACACCTGGATATGGTGAGTAGAAATTTGTTTGCAGCGTAGTCCGTGGGCAGGTGTCTGTGGTACAAGTAGAGCTGCAAGGGAGGAGGGTTTGGTTACAGATTACAGAGTCTGTAAGGGTCCCTAGGGAGTATAGTCAGTAGGCAGTTGGGAGAGCCAACCTGAGGTCGCTATACAGTGTGCAGTGGTGCTTGAGGTAAGGGAAGAGGAGGCATACCAGCATATGTTGTTATACGTGACATCCCATTTATGGAGAGCAGTCTTATGGGCATTAGCAAAACTGGAGACACTAAATGTCAGCGCTGGAAGCAGAATACCTTGGCAACTGCCAATTTGGCAGATGGTGTTAGTAGGTGACAAGTCTTATAAGCAATTCCAAGTTTGGCATTTGTTGCTTTACAGGTTGACTGGATGTGCAGTCTGAAATCAAGAGATTTATCAAGGAGGACTCCCAGGTATTTGAAGGATGTGACACAGTCGATGAGAGACCCCCAGAGTCATGGACTAGGAGGGGTTCCTTACAGGCCCTGAGTTTGGGGGCAGTGCCAAATAGCATGGCTTGGGTCTTTTTGTGTTGAGGATAAGCTTATTAGCATTTAGCCATGTTTGCACATTCCTGAAATACGAGGAGAGGTTTTGTTAATGATGTTAACTTTGTCAGCACTGGAGTAGAGGACAAGATCATCAGCGTATAAGATAGCTGAGCAGGAGAGTATGGCATAATTTATGTTGTTGATGTATAGCGAGAAAGAAGGGGTCCCAGGATGGAGCCCTGGTTACTCCGATGTCAGTGCTGATCACATCCGTGGAGCGGAGTTGAATTTAACAAGTTGTAATCTGTTTGATAGGTAGTTGTTAAACCAGTCAGCTACTGAGGATGAGAAGTTAAGTCCATGCAGGGTTGAGAGAAGCAGGGATGATCAACAAGATTGAAAGCTTTGGTAAGATTGATAAATACTGCTCCAGTGAGTAGGCCTTTGTCCATGTTGAACAGTACATCGGTGGAGAATTTGAGAAGAGTGGTTGAGGTACTGTGCCCTTTTCTGAAACCATGCTGAGTGTCTGAGAGAAGGTTGTTCTTTATGAGATAGTCAATGGTTTGGGTTGCAACAAGCTTCTCCAGTATCTTGCTTAGCACAGAGAGGATGGCTATGGGCCTGTAGTTATTGATATCCTTTGGGTCTCCTTTTTTAAGGATAGGCATAACACTGGCAATCTTCCAGAAATCTGGGACAAGGCCAAGAGAAAGAGACGGAGGAAAATCTTGGCCAGTGGCGAAGAGAATCAATGGTGCCGCTAGCTTCAGGAGTCATGGCTCAAGTGAATCTGAGCTGGGGCTAGTGTTGTCGGATATGTTTTGCAATAGTCTTTGGACCTCAGATCTAGATATAGCTTTAAAGTGGAAAGGAGGGTAGTAGTTAGTTGGCAGTGGTCAGCACCAGATGCAGATCTCTGGGGTGTGCAGTAAGGTAGAGATGCTGTGGGAGGTGAAGCGAAGGACGGGTGTACTGAGACAGGTCTGTGAACAATCTGTTAAAGGCATTTGCTATCGTGTTCAGGTCATTGCAATGTACACCACTTAGGATCATATCCCTGGGGTCAATGACTGGTAGCCCCAAGAAAGGTCTTGATGTGTGTCCAGAATTTTCTAGGGTCACCAGCAGAGTTTGTGAGCAGTTCCTTGCAGTAGATGCTTTTGCTGTTCTGATTTGTTTTTACAGGCGCTCCAAGAGGCCCTGTAGGTATTGTAATCCTCCAGTAGTCTGGACACTTTATACTTCTTCCAGAGTTTGTCCCATGTGTTGGTTAGCCAGCAGGTCCTTGTGTAGCCATCTTGTTTGTTTACCCTGACCCTTCTGGTGATCTTCGGGTATGTTTATCCTGAAGTGCTGTGAAATTATCAATGAAGATATCAAGAGCTATTTGAACATCATGGGAGTGATATATGTCAGACCAGTTGATACAGGATACATCATAGAGGAAAAGTTCCATGTCCAGTTTGGCAAAGTTGGTAATTGTGATGTAGCGTGGAAGGGTGGGAGCAGTCTTCTGGTTCCATACAGAAAGTGGGGAATGGTCTGTGATAGCATCTGCCAAGATGCCTGCAGTTTGTACATGGTCAGGAGATTCACCAGTACCCAGTCTATGAGGGTAGAGGTAGTTAGAGAAGGGATGGTTCTAGTGGGTTCAGTTAAGATCTGGTACAGGTTATAGCCTGCTAGGTCAGCAGTGTGTCTGAGTTGGTCCCAGCCAGTTTAGGTTAAAGTCACCTAAGATTATGACCTCATTTTGCTTGGCATTTGTGATGGTTTGATTAAGTGAATCCTGAAGACCTGTGATACCTCCAGTGGGTGGGTTGTAGGTGCAGATATTGTGGAGTTTTTTTGCACCAAGGGCAATGGTTGTGTGTAGGGACTCACAGACTGAGGGTGAGCCAGTGGGTGGGCAGACCGTAACAGCAAGATGGTTTTTATAGAGGATAGCGACCCCCTCCCACGCTTTGGGGAAGGCCTATCTCTCCATATCAAGGAATAATTGGGCAAGAAACATAGGAGTTTGGAATGTGAGGCTTGAGCCATGTTTCAGATAGGCACAGTAGGTCAGGGATTGTACACTTTTGTCCATGCCTCGAGATCAGCAAAGTGCCTGGTAATGCTCCTAATATTCATATGGGCAATGAGAAGCCCTTTTCCTGAGACAACCGATAGGTCAGTGGGAGAGTGGTGGACAGAGGGGCCAGGGGTTAAGTTCTACGTCCCTTGACAATGGGATGTTGAGGTAGGAGAAACCACAGTTTAATAGTGTGGAATGGGAGATGAACCAGTTGTGTCATTTTGTATTTTCTGAGCATCTGAAGCGAGTTGTAAGTACAACCCTTCAGAAGGATAAGGTGTGTAGACACACATGTTGTGTTTCAGCAATTTGGTTGGAGGAAGTAAAGTCATTGTGTTGTGAGGTATTCTCTCCATAGTGGTTGTCGACTGGAACAGAAGTAGATACCCCATGTAAGCATAATAGCAGTATCAGAAGCAACTATTCTTCCTCCCAATCTATGAGTTGCCAGTTTGGCAGGAGACTTCAAATGTTTATTGTAGCAAGGGTGAGTGTCTCTGAGTGACTCATGGTGAGCTACTGTGACCAGAAAACTGATTGTTACTGTAGATCAAAGACCCAGAAAGTGTTAAATTCTCTGAAGGTGATGAACATTAACCTAGGGCATATGCAGGATGTAAAATCCTTTGTTAGAATCTTCCTTTGTTCTCCAAAACAGTTGTGAATAGACCTCAAAGACAACACACATCCTTTAAGAAGTCAGATGGAAATGTGGATTCAATGCAGCACTCCACAACTCAGAAACTTGTATAAAAGATTTACTGACTCACTTTTGCTTTTGATGTTTTCCAAAAAGTTGATTTATGATGAGACTTCCTATACCTGGTGGTGATGTTTTGTAGTTTCTTAGTCAGGAAATGTTCATAGATGTTATGTCCAAGAATGATCCATTTCCTCCAAGAAGAAACACATGAAAACCACAAAACTAAACTACTGACAGAGACAAACACCAACAACCAGCCACATTGATAGAAGGCATATAAAAATATAGTATGTGATTGTCTCACATAAGACAGCCTGTGCTCTGTGGGTGCCCCCCAGGTTTCAGTGAAGCTACATATATTACACTGACAGGAGATTGCTGTAATGTAATTAACTTCTTTGAAAAATTGCATTTTATGGCCTTTTTATGACATGCTTTGAAGTTGGAAAGCTAAATATACATTTTATTACAGAACAGGCCATGGTTATCTTTTTTTCAATTGTTTAACCAGCAATAGCACTCTAAGCTGAAAGATTGTTTGCAGGTGTGACCTGGGAGCACAGGAAGTTAAGTGACTTGCTCAGGGCCACACAGTATATGCAAGTGGGGGCTGTGGGATTCAAACCCAGGTCTCCAGATTTGCAGCTCAGAGCCTTAAACCACTGTGCTATCTGCCTCTCACACTTGATGAGGGATTTCAGGGTTGTAAAACTTCAAGGGAACTGGTGGATCAAAAGACTCATAATTTGGGAAGTGAGTTTTTGCTGATGTCACCTTTTTAATATACCTCCTGATAGGACATCCTATTTGTAATTTTTATATTCTAAAAGGAGGAGCTAGATGACTTACAGAAGGGATGTGGAGAAACACAGTTTAAACTATACTGTGTCTGAACTGTTTAGGGTTATATTTCATCTTGGGACTGTAGAGACACACAGCTCTGATAAGCACTTAAAGATGTAATACATTAGATAGAAAAAGTCTAACTGTATTGTGGTAGGAGTTTTGTTTGGTAATCTTCCTTGTTCTTTTATGTGATTGTGTGCTCTTTGATATATTGTTCTGTGTTTACATTTTTCATATTTTATCATCTTTTAGCAAAATCTTTATCTGAAAGACTGCCTGGGTATGTGCCAGTTCTTTTTGCATGTACGTATAGAGGTTAAGACTGACAAAAACTGTTCAAAAGCTTGATGGTGTTATTAAACTGGGAAAAGGTAAGCATATACCCAAAGATTTTTATAGAGTTTTAAGGGTTCAGTTTGGAAGCCTGGCTTGGTGCCCCTGGCAAAAGATTGTACTGCAATCCCCGAAGAGGTATGTATCTGAGCCTGTACATTGGGTAGGCTAGCATAAGGTTCACAGTTTGACTCCTCCCAGAACTTGAGACTAAAGGTGATTTGGACCCAAAGCAGACAGGAGGTGTCTGTTACCTGTTCACACTATTGCACTCAGAGGTTGGCACTGTGGGAGCTGAGGGCCTGATCTGCTGAGTGCGTTTGTGACAGACGTCACCCAAGAACTAAACTGGACAGGGATCTCTTGCTGTTAGAGGTTCCTGAGTCAGCTTCTTCCTTCGTTATTCCTACGCTGGAACAACTTGAACTTGCCAGATGTGTGCAATCACCACATTGGGCCAGAGAAAATCTGCAGTGCAGAAAATGTCAGCAGCCAAGTCGCATGAGCCTTCATTCTCCATTGGGGACATTGTGTATTTGTACCGACCTGTCCTAGTTCTGAGCACCACCAAGACCCTGGACTGGTCGCTTCTACATTATAGAAAAGCTCCCTCCTGTGCATGTTCATCTACACCGCAAGTCTGATGGAAAGCTGGTACACAACAAAGTCCACATCAGTCACTTGAAACATGGGTACCTGAGTAACACCTTCCAGATGACCCCAGTCCACCTAACAAGAAAGCTGCACTTGAGCCTGCCATCCTCTCTGAAGCTGAGATCCTTCAGACAACTTGCAACCAGTTCTGACAGATCTTCCAACTCCTGACACTCTCCAGACGGATTCCGTTTTGCCTGATTTGCCAGATGATCTTCCTGGGACTTCTTCATCTCAGCCACCATCTTCTTCTCAGGACTCTCTTTCATACATCGCCAGTACACCAGATCGAGAAGATCTTAAGGAAGAAGTTCATGAATGGATCCTGGACTTACAGAGTCAAGTGGTGCGGATTTGACAGTGGGCAGAACTCCTAGGTTGCTTTTAATGACCTGACCTTGTCCTGTCAGGAACTGGTGCAATCCACTCATGCCTCCATTCCCACTGACCAGAAAAGTCAACAGAGGTCTTGAACTTTTGTTAACTGGACTCAGTGGTGATATACTTGTACATAAACACATTTATTTCTAGGAAATATTTTTTGTCTGCATTACAAAATATGAGTGTTACATAACTGTTACTCTTTTATGATGGTAATTCCTATGTTCTTTATAAAAATTAGTGTGCTGCAACTGTAAATTGCACTGTTATCTTGCATTTTGGGTATCATCCAGCTGCTCCCTTCCTCCTTCCCTTCTCCCTTCCCTGCACTTTAGTACTTGTGGCATGACAAAACTTCAAGTCGCTGTGTGTTTTCCCCTTCCCTTGCACTACTCTGACTGGTCACCAGTGTAGTCCAGATCCCCCTCACAGTGCTGTACTGTTTTGTTTTAAATCTGCCATGCCTTGCACTGCTTGAAAAAAAAAATATATATATATATACACACATATATATATATATATATATATATATTAGAGACAAAAACTCAGTTTAATACATAAGTTAGGGTTGTTCCACAGCGACAAAAGTGAGGAAATTGGTGTTAGGGTTGAAACCCCTTGGACTCCCGCCCACCCCCAACCGGCATTGGGGTGTGCATTGAGGGTCGTCAGCCCTAACTCTCACCCCATCACATGTGTAAAACAGCAGAAGTATAGGAGAATGGGGTGAGAGGACCGACAACCCCAATGCACACCCCAATGCCGGTTGGGGGGATGGGAGAGGTCAATGGGGGGTTTTCAACCCAACACCGAATTTCCTCACTTTTGTAGCTGTGGAACAACCCTAACTAATGCATTAAACGGAGTTTTGCCTCTAATTTCCCTTCTTTTGAGAATGATAACGAGAAATAGTGAATGTAATGCAGGCGGGATGTCTTGTGGCATAGTAACAGGAACAACAAAGCAAAACAGAAGTGCTAACAGTGGCGCACATGGAATGCAAGGCGAATGAGAACAGAAAGATGCGTACTCACGGTGGCGTAAGCGAACGGTCTGCCACGTGATGTGTTGTCACATAGTAACATAGTGCCTGCAAACAGAAATGTCAATGGGCATGGTGTTTGCAAAGTGAAACAGAAAGAGAAACAGTACTGCAGACACAAATGGCAAAAAAATAACAGCATAGCGCAAATGAAAGCGTAAAGGATAGCGCACATGATGGCGTAGGCGTCCAAAGATAAGTGAACGAGAAAATGGAACGCAAGCGAAAGGGCAACGGTAACAGTAATGTAAAGCGCACAGAAGGCTGGTTTTCCCAAAACCTGCATAGAAAAAGACAGTGAGTACAAAGAATGTATGCATAATAATGGGTATCGAGCAGAAAATGAGGACTTGGAATACTAAATAGGTTATATCTCAGGAACCGTACGACATGAAAAACAATTTAAAAGTCATATGATTTACGACTGTCCTGGCTAGTTTTGTACAAGCATTTTTCAGATGAAGCGTCCATATCTCTGCACCGTTTCGAGATCACAGGCCCTGAAAGCGCCGCAACACCGTAATGTTATCCTATGGGAAAAAAAGAAGTTCGAGCACCATAACTTTGCCTCCCTGTAATATTTTTCACAAAACCACTGAAAGGCACATCTGTGGGCTGTTGGCTGTCTTCCTCAATTTCAGGAAAAAGACTAAACCATTATTTTGCAGCAGGGTGCCAAAGGATTACTGTAATCGTCGAGGCCGTAATGTTATCCTATGGGAAAAAATGTCAACTTTGGAGTACCGTAACTTTGCTGCTGTGTAATATTTTTTCAACACAACACTGAAAAGGCACATCTGTGAGATGTCATTTCGTTCCCTCAAATTTCAGCCCAAACTCCCAACCGTTCTTTTGCAGCGCAGTGCCAAAGCATTGCTGTCATTTACCACAAACTAGAAAACTACTGTCGCAATTTAAAGCTTTCACAAAATTTGCAACACTTTTGTGAGCACGAAAGTACTCGTGAAAGTACTTTTTCCAGAAATTTGAAAACATATTTCTGGAGTGTTTTACCCCAAAATAAAGACATGGCTAGCATCCTCAGGGTCCGACTAGGTGAATACAAAAGAATTAGGTTGCCAGAGGGTCCCAAATTTAAATGCCAAGCATTTTTCTGATCACTAACTGAAAACAAAATGGCGGATTTGTGAAAGTAACAGGGCCATTTGACGAAAGTAAAATGCATTTGTGACACTGTCGAACTTTTTGTTAACTTTTCCCATTGACTTATAATGGGAAATTGTTTTGAATAACTTTTGAACTGTTTAATATTTTTCACCAACTCTTTGAAAGGCCATGGGACCCTGGCCACATGTTCCCTGAAGATTTCGGGCAGGTAAGAGCGACCATATAATTCAGAAAAAGCATAAGCCTTGCCAGCAAATCATGCTTAATAACTCCGCAGCTGTATATCTGACCGGTACGAAACTTTGCAAATCCCAAGGCCCATGGTTCTTGATTGTGTATTCCAAATTTCAGGCAAATCCGTCAAATGGTTGCAAAGTTATTAAGGTGCAAAATTTGGGGTTTAACATACAAATGGCTCCTCAACTCCCAACTATGGTAGTACTACCGTGATACCATAATCTATCTTACACATATATATATATATATATATATATATATATATATATATACACACATATGTTGCTATTGTTATAGTGTGATATTGCTTTGTTTGAGTGGTACTCACATTAACTGTCCTGAGGGTGATATTGAGTACACTTACTGTATGTATGCTCTCAGAACTATGTAGCAAATATTATGCTAACTACTGCCTTAGCAGTGTCTAGAAACCTTAGATTCTCTGTCAGTCAGACAGTCTGGGGCTAGACCTCATGAAGAGAACACCTGTTGTACTGAATAAACAACAACCTTTATTCATTTATTTTATGCATCCGTCAGTTTGTTTGCACGGTCAGCAAGGGGTCCTCACCAGCAGCAACTGAAGGGTCTGGCAGGCCAGAGAGAAGATAAGGGTCTTTTAGTGGCAGACCAAACCAAAATGCCACAGATGACATAACATTCAGTCCGCAGTTTACAATATATCGATTTCTTCATTACACCTGTCCTTGCACCTGATGCAACTTCAAATTCAGTTTGCAAGTTGTATTTCTTGCAGCTATTTGCAGTATCCCAGTTTACTGTACTTCTGCAGTTGCAACATGTGAAGTGTGTGTTTCATTCAATGAAAACTTTACAGTTACTGTATGACAGTGAGAAACCTGTGACTGTTTATGGGACTGCACTTGCTTCCCTTGGCATTGTACATTATTGTCTTTTCTTACTTTTGCTACTGGTTTCCAGTGATGCCCTCTCTGGACCCATCATCTCAGTTTCCCATTCTGTCTGCTGGCAGTCCCTGTACCCAGAAGCCCTCCCTGTTGTACACAGCCACCACCTCCCTCTCCCCTAACCAGTAAACTCACCCTGGTATGTAGTGAAACACCCTCCTCTTTGTATTCTGTTACATTCTTCATGGTTTGTGATGGTCAGCCCTCCCTCTCACTAAACCCATGACCCTCGTCCCTGATGGTGACCTGCAAGAAAACGTGACAGCTATTGGAAACCAGAATCTGTCACGCATCTTTTAATAAACAGTACCTGTTAATCCCCTCCCGTGACAAAACAAATCCCCTTCCTGTGACAAAAACAAATCTAGAGTTTCCAACTTTTGCCTATTATCCTTTTTAAGTTTACTTGTCAATGCAGTAACTCTGCCACAAATAAATGCCTTAAAGGCATCCCATAACAAACCTATGACTTCCACCGTATCTTTATTTAAGGCCCAGAATTCCTTTATCTCCTTACCTATCTGTCCTCTAAATTCTTATTATTAAGCAATGTGGGATCCATCTTCCAAACTCATTTATTTTGGATCCTTGTTTGATCAGAGGACTGTACCATCAGAAGGGGTACATGGTCAGATATTACCATAGGTAGATAAGAGGTTGTGGAGGTTTCCCTCAGTATAGCTGATATAACCAGCAGGAAATCTATACAAGTGTATGACTGATGAATATGTGAATAGTATGAGTAATCTTGGAGAGTGGGGTGCTGGATTCACCATAGATCGTAGAGATCTATGTCTCTCAATGGGACTTTAATAAATTGGTTGCCTTCAATAGCTGATATGGGTGCCCAGAAGATCTAGCCAGCGAATCATTTAGAATAAAATTGAAATTCCCTCCCAAATAATGTCCCTTGCTTTTGACTCAACTTTAAAATGAGGTCCTGGAAAAATTGCTATCATCACAGTTAGGGCCTTATACATTCAGGAGAACAAGCCGCCAGCCATATAAGGTATCCTGGACCTTTATCCTGCGGCCCTGGTCATCTGTCTGAGTGGCCATCACTTTGAATGGTAAATTTGTATGTATGATGATTACTACTCCCCTAGCACGTGAGGTATAGGAGGAAAATAAACTTGACCTACCCAGTCCCTTTTAATTTAAGATGCTCCTGGTCTTCCAAATGGGTCTCTTGTAGGTACCCAATGTTCCTTCAATGCTTTTGAGATGTCCTAAAAACCTTTCTCACTTAACAGGTGATTCAGTCCCCTAACATTCTAGGTTACAATATTGATACCGATCCATAAAACAGGCATGTTGAAATAGGAAGCAGAGCTTCACCTTTAAATTCAGGCAAAATGTATAGTACGAATCTTTCTGAAAAATAGCCTATACCCCATCAATGTCAGACCTGTAAAACAATGTTCCAAATTCAACCGTAACAACAACCATTTAACTAAGCAATTAATTGACCCATAAACTAATGAGGTCTGTAAAACCTTAATAAAACAGTGGGCTTCTCACCAAAACAATTCACCTCACTGATGTGGAAAGAAAAGAAGAAAAACAGTGCACAGGTATCCTAAATAGGTGGTGGATAGACAGATAAGGAAAGGTCCGATGCCACTCCAGCCCACGTTACTTGATAGTCCTGGTAGTATTCCTGGGGCTGCAGAAAATCAGACAAACAACAGCTGTGGTGCCAGAGCTCCACTACATCAGTTAGAATTGCATGTATAGTCCTGCATGCTGCTGTCCATTATTTAAGTGTAGTACATATAGTTGCCCTAGAGGGAGAACTATCAACAACCTCAATGTGGCAGTCCAGGCCCGCATCATGAAGTCGCAGGGTGACTAAGCCCACCAGGGCACAGCTCCCACTCCAGTAATTAAGAGAAAGCCACCACCCACTCCCCCAGCCAGTCCATGACAATCCACACTACCAACAAAATATAAAACCCCTTCATTGGCTGTGCAGGGGTCTCAAATCAAACCAAATGGGGTGTGTGTAGCACTTTTGAAGCATAGTACAGTTGTACTAGGGATCTGATGAGCAGGGCAGGGTATCAGATGTTCAATAAATATACCAATCTGAAGTTCCCATGACCCTCACAAGCCCCCACACCAGCCTCCCCAGTGCAAAGTAGACTACTCACAAGCACTACCCCATGACAATCACATACTTTTAATGAATTTAAGGGTCAGGTGTACTAACTACCCCAATATATATATATATATATATATCAAAATTAATAAAAGTAATCTGTCTTCAACATAGTTGCTGCCCTGCATTATGCTTTGTTATAACCATCAATCATGTCCCAGGGCAGATCATGCAGGGAGATGAGTTACTCTCGGCTTGTCAAACTTAGTTTCAGGCAAGTTGTCTCTTGTGCCAGGCAAAACCATGGAGAATAGTTAACGTAAGCAGCGATGCCCCACTATGGTAGGGAAAATTCCACTAATAATTACAAAGTCTGCTGTGGAAGGCTCATAAGATGCTTAAATTCAATGCATAATAAATAACAGTCTCAAAATAAAAATACCTTGGGCTTGAGAGTGAGTTCCCAAACAAGAATTAACAAATGAAACAGCCATCAGTTGTTTCAAAGTCCACCGGCTTTAAACAGTACAATCAAGGGTGACTCAACTGGCTGCCCAGTAAAGGCAGCCTCTAAAAGGTGATCACAGCCAAAGCCCATCATCTTAAGATATCCACATATTATTTTGTCTTGTTGGGATCAGTTAAAAGATTTGTTTACGATTTACCATGATATGAAGTTTAGCGGCATTAGGAGGACAAATGTGATATTTTTAGCTTTGAGTATATTCTTAACTTCTGAGAACTCCTGTCATTTTGCAAAAGCTCTGAACTAACATCCAGGTAGATCTGCAACAGCTGGCTGTTACACTTGATTCCCCCTTCCTTTCTGGCCTTACACTCACCAGCTCCTTATTCTGTATGATGAAGGAATTTCATAAGCATAAAGCATGGTTTCTCTGTGGGGGCGGATGGTTTTGAGCACACTGTGCACACAGTCGATCTCCATAGTGCCTGTTTAGCCTTCTGGCACCAAAAAGATTGCAATAAATCACTGAAACATTTCTTGGGCTGATCTCTTGCCTCTGGTGATCAACCACCATGAGATTTTCCTGTCAGCTGTGGTTCTCTAATCTGTCTTATATTTTGCTGGAGCTAGGTTATGGTACATTCATGCTTCATCACAAGGAGTTACAGGGTGCCAGGCTATCTTTGTTGGTGCTCACTCGGTTTTCTACTTAAGTCATCCTCCTGTCCAGATCACTGACTTCCAGGACTGAGCTAGACTATGAGGTATGTATGGATGTTAATTTTTCATTAATAGTGGCAAAAGTATTGTCTCATTTCAGCAAGTAGTATATTGGGATTGCCAGATTGCTGTGTTGTGCTCCCCGAGCTCTCCACCGTGGCAATAGCTTCACTGGATGTCCTGGTTTGTCAGCCTGGCTGGGCTGCTGCATCGGTGGCATTTGCAGTTGCCATTCACAAAATACTGTAATGTCTGTTGGTTCCCAGATCCTTTATTCCACTTAGCAGCACCTTTTCCTGTTTAGTAGCCAGTTTGAGAGGTCTGTTTGCTGTTATATAGCAGGAATTAGATAGCAGGCAACTAAACTGTGCATTCTGCTCTGCAGCCATTTTGAAACCAGCCAAGATTCTACTTTATGTGACATTTTCTATTTCAGTGTTTAAAGAGCTGGTGACATATTCAGGGAACTTTAACAAAACATAATATTTAGACACAGTCAGCTTGTATTTCCCCTTAGTTCTGTATTTCTCCTCCCCATTATTTATTACTGAGGTCATTTGTATGAAAACAGGATTTCTGCCCCTGAAGAGTTTGTCTATTCCTGCTGCTTTCTCCCTGCTGGAAGTCACAGAGCACTGCTTTTGACCTCACAGTTACTCCTATGGCAACAGACTGTGATGTCACAACAGAGGATTATGACTTGAAGTAGGGATTAAGCTTATAGAGGCAGATAAACTCAAAATAAATTCTAAGGGACAACAATCACATATTCATACACATTTCCTTAGTAATAAATTATGAGGAGGAGAACTATATAAAATATAAATAGAATGCAAGCAGAATTGTACCTAATTATGTTTTAAAAGTTTTCTTAGAGGCTCTTTAAAGGGACACTGTTAACCCATTTTTAATGATATTATCTCTGATTGAAAACCAACATTTTATAATTGCTTACATTATATAAATTTCATTGGTGTTGCTGTTTGATTTCTCTGCTTCTTTCCTTAGCAAACTGAAAGACTTGCTAATGCGTACTTATATCCAACTTTGTGCTTATTATCACTTTTGTAAGGCATCTCTTCATACCACCATGCAACCAGTTACCATTTGTGCTGTAGTTCTCTATCCTGTGATGCTCCCATGTGTCCATACAATAAACATACTGTGACATAGGACCCACATACGGGGTATCTCCGTTTCTGTCTCTTTCTCTGAAAGTCTGTTGCAATAGCATTCAATTTTTTTTATCTCTTTCTCTCTCTCTCTCTCTCTCTCTCTTATGCTTTTCTATGCTTTTAACCTTGGGTAGGTTACCTGTATGGTCTTCCTTCTATCCCCCTGTATGTGAGCTTCCTTCTGCTGCCCCTCTCTAGCCTGTGTTTTGGGGATAAAATTAAGCAGGACCCTTTGTCTTTGGTTGCCGTGTGCTTTGCTGTAAGCATGTAGTAATTAACTACCTGGCTTAGTCGTGCATAAGTACTATGAAACCGCCCTGGAGTAAGTCCCATTCACGGTAATGAATGGAATTGGGAGGTCTTTTTCATAGCCAAAGGATCAGGTTTAAGTGGCGCCTTAAAGGGAAAGCAGGGTGATAGAGAAGCAATCTACTGTAGGACTTGTGGTATGAATAGAGTATGTAACCCCCCATTGGTTCTCTTCAGTGCGTGCCAGTCTCGCTTCATTTAGAAGACTCTTGCTGCCTCGAATGTGCGTGAGCGTGCTATCCTCCACGAATATTGACAGGCTGGTGGTTTGACAAACAGCTCCCAACAGAGGATATGGATCACTTTTACAACATGGGACGCTATTTCTTTTGCAACCTTCATTGCACCTTGCAAATCTCCTCCTCGCTTCTAATTCTATAGATAAGAAACAAGTATAATGCGAGGTGGGGGGTTTACACAAAAGGTTTGGTACACTGCTGTCTCATTGGAGTTAAGACAGTAACACGGCTGCATGGGACTGCAGCGGTATGCTTTAGGCTGCACTAAAACAAATAAGACCGTCTTTTACTGTTATGCCTGTAAGTTTCTTTCAATTTTTTAGCCTTTTTAGAGGTGTTTTATTTGTTACCTGTATGATGAACAGGATCTTTCATTGCAGCATTCAGGTCTCGAGGTAAGCTGTTGCCTGACTCTAACACCTGTTTCACAGAGCCGGCTGGCCCACTTTTCTTCTTATTTATAGACCAGGTATTAGAGTGGGCCTACAGGGGACTTGTTTTATTATATTGATTACATTGATACTATTTGGTTCTCTTGTTGCCATATAAATTATAATAAAGGAAAAGGGGACTTAGGAATATTTTATGGCATTTACAGAAGTATATCATAATTTATTTTGTTAAAATCAGAAAAGGGGTGGAGCTACCCTCATCACATGTTAAGGCAAAGTATAAAAGTAGAGCTACTGCATTGTATGTCAGGTTGCTGTAGGGACTAGTCATTTGCTGTCCTTTCTTAGCAGTAACACTAGCTGCTTTCTAGTGTTTTTTTTAAGTGTTATATTACTGCCTTTATATTCTCTTTTGTTTGATGTATTTGCCATACAGTATGCCACTTTTTCTGTTTACTTTGTGCCTGCAAAGGAATAAATTATTTTGATTTATTTGAAACTTGCTGTTGTTTGGTGACCTCCTTTATCCCACATCCTCATGTGGTGGCAGTGGTGGGATTAAGATTTGGAGCAGCAGGCTTTGACACTGTCAGAGTATTTGGAGGCACTTGATGTTGAAGGAGGATCAGCCTAGTGGTGTGCTAACCAGGAGGATGGCTGATAAGCCTTTACTGCCTGGACTGGGAGATGTAAGGCAGAAGACAGCAAAGACAGAAGAGGAAGGCGCAGCGGAGAGGTTGTGGATGCATGGAACAGCCTCCCTGAGGAGGTTGTGGAATCAAGAACAATGGGAATTCAAGAATGCACAGAACCATGGGCTATATATGCAAATCACCACAGTATATTATGCTGGTTCAGCTTTAAGCAGAAATGCATGGTACCAAAAGGTCTCTCACACAGTCTGCAAGAGTGCTAACAGAAGACACATACCGTGTTTTGTCCTACCAGGACTCATCAGTGTGCCTCATCTGTGTGACACCCCAGTGGAATGAACCAGCTACCCTAAAATAGTCTATCTAAGTTATGTTGTGGTGAACCCAACAACATACAACTTAACCTCATTGCATCATGTATTAGATGCCTGTATGTAAGTGTAACCCCTGGGTATCTGTATACAAGTGTAACCCCTAGGTGGCGTTATTCCTAGAGTTACAACCCTGCCTACTACCTAGGATGTAGGTTGATGGGCCATATTCCCAAGATTACATGGTTCTTTCCTATATTTTATATTTGCACAGTGCTTCCACACAGCGTTTAGCTTTAAGTGGACTAGCTTTCACCTGGTACAACCCCTGGGATGTCATACCACCCACTATAACCATTTGCCACCACAACATAGTACCCAGTCAGTATTTCCCACATTTTAATACCTGGTACAATTATTGACTGGCTCCTAATAATATGCTCATGACACCATTATCTGCAAACAACAACATTTATTTACAGGGGTATAGTACTTAGGAATGGGAAAAAGGAGTAGAGGCTATGCAGTACTATTATTTGCAATATTTACATCAGATTAAGTCTAACAAGCAGACAACACAACTAAACTCACCCTCAGGTCCCATCACTGAACCTGGTGCAATTGTGGACACTTTCAACAGAATGTTTATGGACCTCTCTCCCTATCTTAGCAAGCTCTCACTCAGTCTCCCTCTGACCTATACAGCAAACATCAATGCTCCCAGCCCTCCCTAGTACTGCATGTGCTCCTCCATTTTACTTTAAGGTCATTGGCATAAAACCACTGCCGAACTCTTAAAGACACTTCCTACCTAAAGTAGCCCAGGTAGTGATGGGCTATGCCCACCTTCCTGAAACTGCTCTCCCAGGTATTGTAAAGCCCTAACCTACATTTCAACCTCGTCCTTTCATCTACAACAGTTCCTGATTCTTGGAAGCATGCTCATGTCATACCCATATTTAAGGCTAGGGATACCCTGCGACGAAAATTACAGGCCCATCTCCTACTTCCTCACCTGAGTAAATGACTTGAGAAAATCATTCACCACCAACTATCCGATCATCTAAAAAATACCACTTCCTGTGTCCTCTCCAGCATGGCTTCCATAAACACCACAGTACCTCCTCCTTGGCAATTTACTCGAACCATATCATTAGAAATATTGACAAGGGCAGGGCCACAGAGCGCAGTGTTTGTGGATCTTTCAAAGCTTTGACCTCATAGACCACCATCTCCTCTACTCCACCCTGCTAAACTTCAGCTGCTCACCAGACCACGGTCACATGGTTCCGTAGTTACCACTCAGGCAGGTCCCAGTCTGTCTTGATTGGTAAAAATTCCTCTGCTCCACTACCTACCCACACGGTGTACCTCAGGGCTCAATACTGGGGCCTCTACTTTTTCTATGTTTATTAATGACCTCCCTACTGAAAGCATCACTTGCAAGGCCATCCTCTGTCTCGGATGACCTAGTCATATACCACAGCGATAATTCCATAGAGTCCTTGTCCACCACCCTTACAGCAAACTTTGGGGCTGTACAGAGCTGATTTCCTCTCAGAAAAATTCTAGTTAATGAGAAAAAGACCATGCTCTTTGGCTCTCACGCATTCCATAAAAGGTAGCCAGGTCAAAAAGCACTCTTGATCGCTACCCCTGCTGGCCTCCACTGAAACTGTACCTGCCTTTGAATATCCAGGTGTCACCCTTGACCCTCCCTTACTTTTTTTACATTCTTTTCCTCCGTCCACGATCTGGGGGTCTCTCTCAGGCATCCTGCCTGTTCCTGCCCTACCTGAGGTCCACCCACCTGTGCCTCCTCTCTCCTCCTCCTCTGTCACGATCGGCACCTCCGGCTTACCCCTCTGGGGTGGGGCCGCCCTCCTCAGCACACTTACTAGACAGACTCCGGCGTGGGAGAGGACCCGGGTGGAGGAACCTGGAAGGCCAGGCAGGATGGACTCGGTCTTGGGCATGGGGGCAGGTGCCATCGCCTACCCCTCAGACCAGCATTTTCCCTGTTCTGTTGATCTCCTCCCCCTCCCTTGCATGTGCACTTCCCTGGTGCAAGGCATGCATGGCAACCTCTGCCTGCATCAGGGCATGCTGATGTTGTGCAGCTGAGCATGCTACAGTGCCCCTGGCACACAGGGCGAGTCCCGACCTCCCCAGGAGAGTAGCCCTCGACGCTCAATCCTCACCCGCCCCTGCCATCCCCTGGTGGCCTGAGCTCACTCCCAAACCCGGGTCACTGGTGTGGCACAAGGTATGGAGTCGGCGCCTCAACCCTTGGTGCCACCAGGCCAGCTCCTCCTTACTTTTAATGAACACATCAAACAACACTGTGATGAAATTCCCACAAATTAGGTGCTGCTACCACCAAAATCAGTTTCTGTCCCCTGAAGCTCACCTGCCATTGCTTAAGGAAACCTTCTGCCCCTCCTTGTCTGCTGTTCCCGTGTCTCTACTGCATCCTCTTCCTATGGACCCCCTACATACCACATGTGACTCCATCTGCCGCTTTGTCCTTCTAGCCCTTTTACCACCCACCACTGCTCGCTATACCAGTCCCTAGGGTGGCTCTCTCTGCAGGGTCATTTCACTATGGGCAACCTTGTTGACAGTGCACTCCAGGAACCATCAGCTGTCCCCCTACTCCTCCCTACACTACTTGTGGTGGTATCTCAAGAGTCTCTAGGCCTCCTCCATCCCCCCACTGGAAGTCCCTCACACTACTACTACCATGGGTAGTAAAGCTGTCTCTGTCTCCGCCTCTTCCCTCTGGAATAGACTTCCTTGGTCAATCTGATCATCCCCTCCCATCAGTCTTTCAAGGCAAACTTAAGGGCGTGGCTCCTGGCCAAGGCTGCTTGTACCTGCAGCTGTTTCCCAGGCAGTACCAGGGCCCGTATCCTGGCATAGCACCTATTCATGCCCTCACCCTACCTCCAGTTCCTACCCTCTTGCACTGTTCTGCTCCTCTGTTCAGTCTGGATATGACTACCTGTTTTATTCTGAACTGTTACAGGTTCTGCAACTTAACCTAAGTTGCATTTCTGCCTATGACTTGTGCCTGTACCACTCCTGGTGATAGACTGAACCTTCATTTTAACTGTATTTATTTCCTTTGCACCCGGTGACTGTGTGTACATTGCACTTTACCATAATCACCATGTTAAACCTTTTATATTGTATAGCCACTTAATGTATGACACTACACCAGTATGTACTGATTTATCTGAAATATCTGTACTATGTAATTTGACCTCATACCAAGTGTATTCGGCAGGCTTGTTTTGTTCTAATTGTATCTCTGTATTGATGTTTGTTGTGTTTGTCATGCTGGTGGCCCAGTCATGACTGAAAATGGACCTCTGGATCAGTTTGCTCACCTGGTTACAAAGACATAAATAAATAAATTAGGTTTGCTGGTGAAATACCCCTCAGCTGGATGGATACCTGATATGCAAATTAGAAAAGCAATCACACATTTAGCCAACCGAGATGACCAGAGTTCTGGCTATCTAAACTAACTGCATGAAATCAGATGGAACACAATATTACACTTGCCCACACTGGTACCAGTTCCCCAAATTTGTATTGAAACCCAGCAATCTCAATATTTAAACCTGGGTACCCAGTTACTAAAGTCCCCTGAGGTTGCAGGCCTGATGGAAGTTGCAGCTGCATGTTGGCTGGCTTGATCTGAGAAAGATTTTTTTTTTAACTTTTGTTTATTGTTTTCACTGAAACATAAAAGTCCACAATACAATAGTCAGAAATCAATTTGACATTACATAAAAATAGAGTTAAAGACAGAATGGGGATTACAAGAGCAACAAAATTATGCATTAAGCAGGATAGCAAGAGGAAAAGGAAGAGGAGACCATTATGGTTTTCCAAAGAGCTAGCAAAGAAAGTGAAAGCCAAAAGATTGCATTCAGGCAATACAAAAAGACACAGGCAGAAGGGGATAGGGAGAAGTACCAGGAGAAGCAAAGGGAGGCAGGGAGGTCAGTAAGGAAGACAAAGCTCAGACAGAACACATTGCAAAATCAGTGGGTGAGGGGACAAAACCTTTACAGGTACATAAGTGAAAAAGAAAGGCAAAGGGAGGGATAGTGAGACTGAAGGGGGATGGGGCCCGTGGAGGATGACAACAGTAAAGCTGACATGTTGAACAGGTATTTCTGCTCAGTCTTTACTGAGGAAGAGTAGGGTAATGGGTCTAAAGGGAGTACAAGGGTGAGAATGGTGCAGAAATGGACACAAGTCCTTTACACGAGAAAGGGTCCTGAAGGAACTGGAAGTAATAAGAGTTGATAAAGCAATGGGGCCAGATGGGGTGCACCCAGGGTTCTTAAAAACTAAGAGAGGTGGTGGCTGAACCTCTGGCTATTCTGTTTAGCGATCACTGGAAACAGGGAGGTACCCAAAGACTGGAGGATAGCAGATGTAGTCCCCTTATACAAAAGTGGGAACAAAGAGGAAGCGGGGAACTACAGACCAGTCAGCCTCACCTCGGTAGTGGGAAAGATCATGGAAGCACCTACTGAAGGAGAGATTGGTGGAACATCTGGTTGTCAATGGACAACAGGACCCAAGGCAGCATGGTTTCACCAGGGAGGTCATGTCAGAACAACCTCGTTTAATTTTTGACTGGGTGACTAGGGAGGTGGTTCAGGGAGGGCAGTGGACATGGCCTATCTGGACTTCACAAGGTCTTTGACACTGTGCCACATAGAAGACTGTTACACAAACTGGGAAATATGGGTGTGGGCAGGACAGTAGTGTGGTGGGTAGGTAACTGTCTGGGCGTCAGGACACAGAGGTGGTAGTAAATGGCTGTCACTCCACAGAGGAAGGGTGACCAGTGGGGTACCACAGGGATCAGTGCTGGACCGGTCCTATTCAACATCTTCATCAGTGACATTGTGCAGGACCTAGAAGGCAGAATTTCACTGTTCGCTGATGACACAAAGCCCTGTAACAGAGTAGACACACCAGAGGTGCAGACAGAATGAGAAGGGACCTGCATAAACTTGAAGAATGGTCAGTGGTTTGGCAGTTGAAATTCAATGCAAAGTAGTGCAGATAATGCATATGGGGCACAAAAACCTGACAATATATCAGTAGGGGTGAGGATATAGCATGCACCAAGCAGGAGAGGGATCTTGGGGTTATCATCTCTGATGACCTCAAGGCAGGAAACAGTGTGACAAGGCAGCAGGTAAAGCAAATAGGATGCTGGATGCATAGGCAGGGACATCACCAGCAGGAAAAGGAGGTCATAATTCCACTATACAAGACATTAGTGAGGCGCCACCTGGAGTACAGTGTACAGTTCTGGAGACCTTACCTACGTAAGGACATAGACAGGGTAGAGAATTTCAGAGGAGAGCAACAAAGATGGTGCATGGATTGCATCACAAGTCCTATGAGGACAGGTTGAAGGAACTGAACATGTACCCCTGGAGGAGAGGAAGGAGAGAGGGATATGATAGAGACATACAAGTATCTTACAGGGAGGAACAGGGTGCAGGAATACACTATTTTTAAGCAAAAAGATGTTCCAGGACTAGAGGCATGGGATGAAGTTGGAGGGAGGATGATTCAGAGGAAGCGTGAGGAAGAATTTCTTCACAGAATGGGTGGTGGACAAGTGGACACCCTGCCAGAGGAAGTGGTGGGGCTGAAACGATCACGGGATTTAAGAATGCATGGGATAGACATAAAGGAATTCTGGAGGTCAGGGTAAGGGGCAACAGACTTCTAGGAAAACATAAACTGAACTTACAAGCTCAAATGGGCAGACTGGGTAGGCCATAGGCCCTTATCTGCCGACACTGTCTATGTATCTATGTATTTATGTATCTCTCAGTCTAGACATATGATTTACATAAATCGGGTATATCAACATTGGTTCAAAATAGAAATATGTCCCAAAAGCTGCACTCCTACAAGAGAAGTAGCCACTCCAAATAATAATGTCCGAGAAGAGGAGGAATTCAACTTCCTGCGTTGATTAGACTACTATACCAAACATCTGTAATAGCCAAAATCTTAGTGTACCCCTCACACTCTAACAACTTTCATAAACAAAACTAATTTAAGTACATACATTATCCAAACTGAGATACACGTGGTGAAACTATGTTAATTAACGGATGTAAAACCCTGGCCCCTATTAAACAATCCCTATGCAAGGAAGACAAAAGGCCTTTTTCAGTAACAACTCAATTATATTAGGGAACGTTTTAGTCTTGTTAGGCAGTCCATAAAAATGTTTAAACTCTCAGAAAATTAACCTATGTAGCGATCTCAGAAAACTTCTCTAACAAAGAGCAACAGTTATCACAAAGTCCTCTAGTATTACCCCCTTCAAGTGTCCTCAGTTTCCGACTCTTGATCCAAATCTGAAGCGAGCTGCAGTTCCAGAAGCCTCGAATTCCTTCTGTGTTTGCTGTACACACTTGCCTGATTCTTCTGGGTCAGAGAATTGAAAGTTATGACCCCATAGAAAATCCTCAGGCACACTGGCATCATCAGTGAATGGGCCACCCTAAACTCCTAAGTGTGCCTTGAACCTCCTTGAATCTCTTCCTGCGGGCCCTCATGGTATATGATAAGTCCAGAAAACTGTGCAAGGTATGGCCTTCAAATTTTAATCTCTCTGCATTTCGAGCAGCCTGGAGTATCTGCTGTTTCACATTTGTGCTTGCCGTTACCAGCAGAACTGTATGAGGCAAGTCCTTCTGTGCCCCAGCTGATCGTGGTGAAATTATGTATGCCTTTAGTAAATGTACCCCAGGTCCTTATCAAGCTGCAATGCTGAAGACAGCTAGGATTGTAAAGGAAAGAAGGTCTGGATTTTCCAACCCTTCTTGCAGCCTGATTATTCTAACGTTCGGTGCCCTGTTGGCATTTTCCAATGCCTCTAATCAGTATTTTAATTCCACGTTTTCCTGGGTGGTTTAGCTCAAGTCAAGAAGGTTCTGATAGCTTGGCTTTCAGCTGAAGAGGCAGTTTTAGCTGCTGCTTCGATCTTTAGGTCTTGCTCTCTCTCAATCTCTGCAAGACGGATTCCACCTTATTATCGATGGCCTGCATGGCTGCTTGCAGGAGCTTTCCAGGGTGGTTCACCAGAACTGCTAGCCAGGTACATTGAGTGCGGCCTGTTGATCTGCTACGACCTGTGTTTTTGCTCCTCCTGTGCCACTTTTATTTGTATGACCCATCCTCAGATTCAGTGTTTGAAGCTTTGTACGATATCAGGAGTTCAAAGATACCAAGCATGTAGTTGTAGCTTCTGTACTATTTAGGTTATTTATAGTTTAATTATTCAGTTTGAACTCGAGGGAGCCATGTCTGTATGGTAGTAGTGCTCAATAATGCCCTTGATTTGATAAAGATTTATTACTTGAACATGAAAGCATTAGGCAGTTAACTATTTACAGTCACTGGAACTAAGAACAAGTGCAGAGGCCCTGCATTTTGTAGGTTGAACAAGGTTAGGATGTAACCAGCAGGTTACCTCAGTTTGAAATCAATTATTCTTCTGAACATCCATCACATTTATATGTTCTGGTACATTCAGCACATTTATATTCTCTACACATTCCAGTACATTCAAAGAAGGTGCAGCATCTTCAACCAGGGGCCAGGATGGCCGCTGAGTCTGTTGCACATAAATCTGTGGGTGCTTGTTCCCAAATCTAGTGGGGACCCTGTTTATTTTCATTCACGTCAGCAAACTTGAATATTTAAAACAATCATTTCCAAGGCAAAGTAGTCAAATCTGAAAGACTTGAGGTCTCAGTCCCATTTGTGGCACATGGCTGTAGTTTGCAGCTCCACTGGACATCTTGACTGACTACTGGTAAATACTGGACCTCCCAGGCAAAGTCAGGATGAGCCCTGGTTCTGAGTGCTCCCTTCCAGTCCTATAGGCTCCATAGCAGATAACACATATCAGCACATCTATACATTGTAGCTGGACTCACATGGGTGTCTTAGGGCAGTCAGGTCCACTTGCACTGGACAAGACCTAGGTGCAGTGGATGGAAGGTGCAGACCAATTGGACAATCTTAAACAGCAACAGTCTCGACAGGTCCACCCATGCTGAGCTAAGGTTAGGCACAACAGGATGCAGGGTGCAGACCAATGAACAAGATAAATCAGCGAGAGTCTCTGGGCATGCTGCCCATTAAGCATTTTCTTTATTTCTTGCACTGGGGAGGGTACAAGAGTACTCACTCAGGCTCCTCACGCTAGGATCTCCACAATGAAGACTCAGATTTCTTCAGTTCTCTCACAACTGAGGCAAGATCAACTCTGTCACAGTTGGCTGGATGTCAAGTTGCAGGTCCACATCTTTCCCCAATGTGGAAGGGAGGGTTAGCACCTGGAGGACATTCTTAGGATTACCACCTGTCCTGATTTTCACAGGACAGTCCTGATTGGGCAGCTGTGTCCCACAAAAACATGAAAAATACTACATGTCCTGACTTTATAGTAGAAAAAATATTTTCTAACTTTCCCTTAATGTTGCAGAAAACTATAATACCTTAACTAAAATACCTAAAATGATTAAAAAAAAACAATAGAAGCAACTAAAAACCTACAATACTTGGCTTTAATTCTGATTATATAGAGAAAACAAGTCTGTTGCACTGGTCGAGTTTATGTACTGTCCTGCAAAAATCATGTTTCAATAAGAAATGTTTCACTTTGGGCTTCTTAAAAGGTGGTAACCATAGACATTCTGGCAACCCCAGGCTAGCAGATTCTGCATTAAACTAAATTACTATAACTTTATTGCAAAGAGGTTACTAACCCCTCCTGGATGGAGGGTCTTACACTAGATTATCAGGTCCAGTTGCAGGGCTGGGGTCTGAGCCCCACCCATGTGGGGCTCCTGCTTGAATCTGACAATCTGCTGAAACCACAGTCTTTTATGGGGCTCTCTTGAGGCTCCTGATTGGCTGAAGCTATTAGATGCCTGGCCTCTGATTGGTTGGAGGGCTTGCCAATCAAGAAAATGAATTATACATGAACCTCACTCAATGCACAGTTGGTTTACTGTTTTGGTGCCTGAAATTACGTCTCTGCAGTTCCCCATGAGCACTTGGAAGTTTCCCATGAGCTTTGGTAAATGTCCCCAAGTTCTGGCTTTAAAATCCTAGCTTTCCAATTGGCTGTGGCTGCATGTAATGGCTGCTTAACACACAGTACCTGAAGCAGAATGGATACAGTCCCAAATAAAGTCCTGGTGTAGCCAGAATAATTATGTAGTTGCTCACTTGCCCCATAGTTTAGTAGCCCCTGGTGTGTTCTTGCAGTCACTGCCCAGAACAAATAAATTTCTCAGTCCGTTTGCCGCCCTGTTGCTGCTGCCCCACCAATTGCAGCAGGCAGGCGATCTATCTGAGTCCCAACATTACTGGTGCAGCCAGGAGTAAAGCATTTATTTGTCTAACTTTTTGCCCTTGCAACATTTGTCCTCAAACTCATATGCAGTTACAGCTATTTATCTACAATGATCTTTCTTTTTGGCAGTTGCTGAAAGTGAAACACAGCTTCCCCAAGGGCAGAAATGAACTCATGAATATTCAGTGATTGGGGCTCTGGGCTCATTAATATTCATAGAGCCCCAATTGTTACTGCCTCATAGACTTCTTTAAATTTTAGAAAAGCGGACTCTCACGGCCCTTCCTGTGGTCACTGGGTCCCACTGAGCTAATAGGGACACTGGGGTCGCTGAACTCTCTCCCTAGACTGCAACTACCGAGTCGGGAGATCAAAGGCACCGCATTGCACAGGCATGATCTCCGAGGCACCAGAGGTGCTGCTCGAGCAGCGGAAGGAGCGGTTTAACTTTTGGAGCCCCTCAGGGCTGGACTGCACACTGGGGCTAGGCATAGAATGACTCAGGCCAGAGTGGGGACCATGGAAAAAAATAGCAGGCATTTAGAGGTGCCTGAAGGAGGAAAGCAGGCACGGAGCTACTGGGCACAAAGGTAAGCCCCAAATTGGTAGGGGGTTACATAAGCTTTACCCCATACCACCAACCCACCACACACCCTAATTTGTTTGGGGGTGAAACTAACAATGATAACCAATTAAAATGGAGTCTATATCCATTTACTATTAAAACATACAACAAAAACACAATGTACTACCATTACACATCCATTCATTGTTCCTGAAGTAGGTGAAAGTCTAAGTAGTGTAATGTGACATAAAACCTAAATCAGTGTTCATACCATGGATCCCACCATATTGAGAAGTAAAATGAGCTTGATCTCAAAGCCGTCTCTGTTGTGTATTTTTGAAATGTTCTTTCAAAACCAGGACCGACATACCTGAGACGGAGTGATCAAACTGAGAGAAGTGTTGTCCCACTGGTTTGTCAGTCATCTTCATTTTATCAGTATGTTTTGTGTGAGGTCATTCAGGTGCAGAGGTTGTACTGTCTCTCCCACATACAGTTTCTTGACATCTCTTGCACCAGATGAAATAAAGCGACATTCGAGATGCATGTATAATTCCCTTGTATCCCGAATTGTCTGTTTTGTGGAGTATTGATGCAATCGGAAGTAGAAATGTGCTCCAAGTCTTACATCTGGTGAGACCATGAGGTCTTGTACCATTTAATGCTATGTTGTTTTGTTCTGGTGCAAGTTTACTCCTAACAATCAAGTTGGTTAAATTAGGTGGTTGCTTAAAACACAACAGTGGTAGTTCTTGAAAAATGCATTTTAGGGTCCCATCCTCAGTGAATATTGATTGGCGTTCCTTAATAATTTTACGTAGAAGCTCAAGGCTAGGATGATATGTGACTACTAGGAGTATTCTGTTGGTGGTAGTCCTTTCTTATGCTGAAGTAGTTGTTCCTTGGTACCTGCATTACACGTTCTACCACTCTGTCAAATTCTCTGGAAGAGTGTCTACCCAATAAAAGGTTTTTTCAACATAGCCAAATGTGTATCTCTGTCCTCCTCATTTGAACAGATACAGTGATAGCGAAGTGCCTGACTCTACATTACAGATTTTTGTGTGGCTCAGGTGATTACTATTTCTATGCAAGTATCTTTGTCTGTCCGTGGGTTTCCTGTAAATGCATATTTGCAAGGTTTCATCTTTGATGGTGACTGTGGTGTCAGAAAATTAACACTGGTGGCAGAATATTCCAGGAAAGTTTTATGGACGTGTGGAGGTTATTAAGTTCCTAATGGAACTCCTTGAGTGTGTCTGTGCCCTCTGTCCAAATTATAAACAAATCATCCGTGTAATGGAAATAAGCGAGTGGTTTGTGTGTTCAATGTCTTAAGAAATCCACCTCCAAATTTGCCATAAAGAGGTTGGCATATTATGGAGCCATCCTGGTGCCAATTGCTGTTGCCATAATTTGAACATAATGTTTACCATTGAAACTGAAGTTATGTGTCAGAATAAATGCATTAACTTTCCCTACCACTTCAGGGTCAATGTTTTGGTTCTGTCTTTTCTCATGTAGGTACTTAAGACAGGCTGAAATGCCAAACAGTAATGGGAACCAGGATGTCTCCACAATATGCCAACCTCTTTATGGTGACTTTGGAGGAGCACTTTTAAGGCACTGCACACACAAACCACTCGCTTATTTCCATTACATTATGATTTGTTTATAATTTGGACAGAGAGCACAGACACACTCAAGAGTTCCATCAGGAACTTAACCTCCACCCGTCTATAAAATTTTCCTGGAATATTCTGTCACCAGTGTTAATTTTCTGAACACCACAGTCACCGTCCAAAGATGAAACCTTGCAAACATGCATTTATAGGAAACCCACGGACAGACAAAGATACTTGCATAGAAACAGTAATCACCCAAGTTACACCAAAATAGTCTGTAATGTACAGTCAGGTGCCCTCGCTATCATGGTATCTGTTTGAGTGATGAGGACAGAAATACACATATGGCCACACTGGAAAAAAAACTTTATTGGGCAGTGACACCCTTCTAGACAATTTGACTGAGTGGTAGAATGTGCAGCATAGGTACCAAGGAACGAAAACAATTCTGTTCTGCTTAACACATATGCAAGTACATAACATTTATGGTGTTGTCAATATTTTCTATGCAAATATTGCTACTATAAAGATCAGCTGTGATCACAGGGGCATGCAAGGCACGAGAAAGAATGACTGACACGGTACGTACAGTACCCCACAATTCAGTATTTCCAGCCATGTATTAGTTACAGATGTAACTTTGTATTCCTGTGCTATAACTTCAGAGTCTCAGCATAATGCAGAGAATGTATCGGTGACTACCCAGCAAAACTTCATTTTGATGAAGTGAAATATGTATGGGCAGCAAGTAAACAGCACTGAAGTGGTATGGGTGGGTTCTACTGAATTTGCATGACAATGTAAATCATTACCGGCACTTGACCACATTAATGGGGTAGTAATATTAAGCAATACACCATGAGACAGTGTGGGTGATGGCAGGATTTACCATGCCTGGTGTGATGGTTTGCTGCTGGCGGTGAGAAACCACACCAGGTGTGGATAAATCCTGCCATCACCCTCTCATGGTATATTGATTATACAATATAATAAAGTAGGAGAAAGAAGTTTTTATTTTTTGGTTTGAGTTTGCTGGCGTTCCAGTTAACCTAAGAAAAACAATATAGTAATAGCGGCTATAGAAGTTGTTAGCATTGACTAGCTGGCGCTTCTTCCCATGTGGTGATGGCCACGATTATATGTTATGAAAATCGTGTCAACCCGGCAATCAGGATACAATATTTTTAGAGCCATTGTATAGTAAAAGGCGACCCTCTGCAATGTGAAACAGCGACAGTAACACATTAATACAGTACGTCAGTACCACCATTTCACGCAGACTAATGATTAGGACCGAAGGTCATTACATACATAGCATCATGAAAATGCATTTCTCTGGCCAGTGTGATCCGTGGAAATGTTCACGTCAGAGCACAGATCAGTGAAATAGCAAGTCAAATATGTACAGTAAGTACTATGTAAGTAATCAGTGACTGAGAAATTTTAACTGTGAGGGTACTGAAGTGGTGACGAAGGCAGATCCCTGCCATCACTTGCCTGACCCAAGTAAAGTACCATGTCAGCAGCTATTGATACCATAGGTACACAACAGAAACAATTGATTAAACACATAAAGAAAATGTTTTATCATGTTGATTCAAATAAATGAAAAAAGCAGTACATCTATTTAAAAATACTTTTATTATTCATTGATGCATAAAAAGTACTGTTGCATATTGAAGTCAATGTGTGAAGGACATGTTTCAGTTCATATAACTATTGTTGTATTACAAAGGTATTTGGACAATATAAATGTAACCTTTTAACAACGTTGCACTAACAATGCTGACATTAAGCAGTAACATTCATTAACATGACCTTTTGAGTGTTGTCACAGTTTAAAATGTTGAAGACATACAGAATCAGATTTTATATGCTGTGTCACCAATGAAATGTTACTTACGGGTTACACTATGATATTTAAGGCCTTTTACATGGAATCCTACTCACATTGCAGCGGTTACCAACCGCTCACTCCCTCCATCTGCCTTTTGCTTCTACACACAGCAGCCCTGCATTGGTTTCTTGGCTTTTCGGCGTCTGTGCTATTTTCTGGCTGGCTGAGAGCCTGAAACTTATGTGGCCAGTTGGAGGGTGTGACGTGGAGTCTTAAGCTTAATGATGCTAAAGCAGGCATTTCCTGTTTGCAACAGGAAGCACTAATTTAAAGGGCTTTAAAGCCTTAATTGCCTTCATTTGTGACCATGCTTGTACAGCCAGACGTTCTACTGGAGTTACATTTTTTGTTTTAGTTCAATAAAAAATGTGTTTAATTTATAAAATGTTGTGTTTGGTCATTATTTAATTTTCTTAGTGCTTACTTGCAGCCTGCCTATACATACTACTGCAGACAGCCTTATCCAGCAGGTACTATATTGCCATACTGAAATCACTGCAGCATACAGAATCCTTTCAGACATGTACCATCAGAATGAAATAAATTTCTTTGACTATTTCCATATCAGCCTTTCAAAATGTATGGGAGGGTACTGGAAGGTGGGTGGTGCCACTAGACACTGGGGAATAGTAAACATGTATAGGGACAGAGATCGGAGGGTCGGTGCCATTAAACACTAGGGAATACTTAGAAATGTCTGTGTATGGGGATCAAAGGTGGGGGCCACTAGACACCAGGAATACATTTTATAAAGTGGGGGACAGGGACTGGAGGGTGGTAGGGTGCCACTATGCACCATAGAATACTTCATAATATGGGATGACTGGCATTGGAGGGTAGGTGCCACTACACACCAGGAATATTTTATAAAAGTGCACTGGGGTGGGGATCTGAGGATAGGTTGTGCCACTAAACACTAGGAAATACTTTAAAATGCACATGTACAGGGATCATGGGGCAGGGGCCACTAGACACCAGGAATGATTAAAAGTTATGGTAAGGGAGGCGGAGGCAGAGGCCTCTAGAAACCTACCTTTGTCATCTGGTCTGCCATGGCTCCCCGTTTACCCCCAGCTCCTATCCTTTCACAACTTTAACTGCCCTGATCCTTCTACATCCTTGAGGATGTCAGGACTATAAACTGGCAGGTCCTCTATACCAACTCAGATGCATCCCTTGCTGTCATTTACTTTAGTAATGCTCTCCTGGCCATCAGGTTCACCACTTCCCTATCACCACTCAGCATATTAGAGGCAGTTGTACGTTGGTTAATTAAGAAGCTCCTTACCCTCATGAAGCAGAGGGACAATAAGTGGCCTGCCTACAAATCAGCCCCTTCCACGCCCTATGGAGCAGTACAGGCATCTATACAACCAATGTAAATACTTGACTGGATCCTTAAAATGGGATTATTTCCATAGGCCACAGAGAGAAAATTTGGGCAATCCTAGAAAATTATGGGATACAATTATCTCTCTCTTAAATCCCTCAACACATAACTCCAGTATTCACCTGAACACCCTGCAGACCTCTAAATGACTCCTCGGCTGTTGCGGAAGTTTCAACACTAGTTCTCTCCGACCTGTTGGCCCTTCTCTCCACACTCCCTCTAGTAATCCCACGCATGTGGACACAAGCGCAATCCCTCACACTCTTCTTCACGCCAAGCATCTCCCTCCCACCCCTTTTTACTTCAAGTCCATATCCCTTAACAAAACTCTCAAGCTTCTAAGGGGATTACCAAATT
The DNA here is from genome assembly GCA_016271365.2 of Neoceratodus forsteri. Lineage (NCBI taxonomy): Eukaryota > Metazoa > Chordata > Ceratodontiformes > Ceratodontidae > Neoceratodus > Neoceratodus forsteri. Next base: position 96,206,874 of record CM057451.1, read on the forward strand.
GAGGAAACCCTGGCTCTGATAGCCTCTCCCTGTTTTCCTGAAACTTGCCTCCTCACTGATTTCTAAGCCCCTACCTTTATCTTTAATCTTGCCTGTCAACCTCCATCATGCCTGACTCCTGGAAATCTGTGAGGGTGACCCCCATTTTCAAATCTAATGACCCCACTCCTCTGACAACTACCGGCCAATATCTATTCTCCCCACTTAAGTAAGTTCCTAGAAAGAGTCATTCACCACCAACTATCTGACTACATCACTGAATACAGTCTCTTATGCAGCCAGCAACATGGCTTCCACAAGCATCATAATATATCTACTGCCCTTGCTCTTTTCACCGATCACATTCTCTCTAACATGGACCATTCATGTGCCACAGGCACTGTCTTCAATGACCTATCTAAAGCTTTTGATATGGTTAACCACTCCCTCCTCCTCTCCAAGCTATCCACACTTGGTTGCTCTGCTGAGACAACTGGCTGATTCAGGAACTATCTCTCGAACATTCTCAAACTGTCTTTATTAGCACATCCTCTTCCCCTCTTTGTTGGTCACTTTTCAGGGCTGTATTCTGGGCCCCTCACTATTCTCTGTATTTGTCAACTCCCTCCCACTGACAGTTTTACCTGCAACTCACTACTCTATACTGATGATCTTGTCATTTACTTCAGTGACAAATCCCTCCCCATATATCATACACCTAATTCAAAACTACTGTGTGGCCTACATCTGTTTTCATCTAATCTGCTGTGGATTAATGCAAAAAAAACCAAGGTTATGCTGTTTGGGTCAAAATCTTTTCTTGCCAAAACCCACTCGCCAACTCTTCTCTCCTCGTTTACCCCAGAAAGCCCTGCCCTTGAATGCATCCACTAGTTTAAATATTTGGGGGTTCTGCTTGACCCTCTCTCACTTTCCACAGCCACATAAATCTCATAGTCAGCAGGGTTAAGCAGAAGCTGGTGCTGCCTATCACATAAATCCTACCTCACTAAGGAAGCTCTAGCTATAGTGGTGAGCAATTTTCTCCCTATCCTTGACTATTGCTCCTCTATATACTCTAGAACCTCAGTCTCTCTTCTGTCTAGACTCTCGGTAGCCTACAATAATGTCTGCCACTTTGCTCTATCAGTCCCTTACTCTACCCACCACTGTGACCTCTACTGCTCCCTTGGCTGGCTCTCTCTCAAGGGTGTTTGACTATTCTCTTGGCTGTTTTCTGGATGCTTCACTTTGTTGTGGCACTACATCTCCTCTCTCCTCCTATTCAATTTTATAACATCAGTTAGGAACCTCCGCTCCTCCTCTGCTCCCACCCTGGCAGTACCTAGAACCATCACCAACATGGGTGGGAATGCCATCTCAGTAGTGGTCCCTCTCTGTGGAACAGGCTACCTGCCCCCTGTGATCTTCCAACACTAATCTAAGCTTCAAACACAACCTCAAATCCTGGCTCATTGACAGCGAATGCTGCCAAATGTCACACCGCTGGTACCCCCCACCCGCCTGCCTATCAGCCTTCACTTGGCCTACTATTTCCACCTACTCTGTTGGCTACCTGGTCTTATGTATACCTCTCCTAAGGTGGATATATATATATATATATATATATCTATATATCTATATCTATATATATAGCTACCTGATGCATTATGTACATTGTATTCGATAACACCCATTTGTCTACATATTTAGCCTTCTTATGTATATGTATGTTATGTATTTTGTGGCCTGCACCTACCTGTACCATTGTTATGTGCCTGCTCTTGTATTCATTATGTTCACTGTTGATAATTGTACTACCTCATGCCTCTGGCCGGTCATGCCTGTAAATGGTTCTCTGGACCAGTGCATCTATCCAGTTATCGAAGTCATAAATAAATAAATCTAGGAATATTTGATAATGTGCAGGGACAGGGACCGGAGGGTGGGGATGTGTCACTATGTACCAGGAAATACTGAAATATACTGGGAAGGGGACACAGCAAGACATGAGGGTGGCCATTAGACATCAAGAATTGGATAATGTACATGTGAGGGGAACAGAGTGAAGGCAGAGTGCCACTAGACACCAGGAATGATTAAAATGTATGGTAACGAGGACGGGGGGCACTAGACACCAGGGAATACTTGATAATGTGTGGGCACAGGATTGGAAGAGGTGGGTGTGCCACTAGATGCCAGGGAATACTTTAAAATGTACTGGGACAGGGATGTAGGACATTGGGGCATTATTTATTTGTTTATTTATTATTCAAATCAGAATTACAATCCTTTGAGTCATGGACTTGTTTCAAGGCTCCTCATCAGACAAGCACAGTTTACAATAAACAGAACATCACATAGTAACAGGGGAATATAATAACAAAGCTTCATACAGTAATGTAGGTACATGAGTAGGTATAACAGAGGTATAACATAGAATAACTTCATATAACTGATATTTAACATGGAATAACTTCATATGGATATTGTACATGAGTGAGCATTGCCTTGGGGAAGACAATTGCCTAAATAGTGACTGAGGGACAGTCTGGGTGGGAGGGAGCAGGGAAAAGTGGGGATTTTCATGGGGGGAATATAGGCGGTAGTGCTGACAGAGATGCTCTTCATGGTGGATTAGCTGTCCAAGGGACATAGTCAGGGGGCTGTGGGAGGCTGGAGAGTCGAGCTGGGGGGCCACGGGTCTATCAGCAGTTGCAGCAGTGTGAGGGCAAAGAGGTGGTTTCTGTGTGCAACTTTGAAGGGCCTATTCTAGGGAGGCTGGTAATAGTAGCAGGGAGGAGTTGTACCATAGAGGGCCCTATGGGAAGGACTGGTGTGCAAGCGAGGTCTTGACTCTGGGCACCATGAGGGTGGGTTGCAAGTACTGCAGGTCAATACTATGGGGAGGCGAGACTGAGGAGGAGGTCACCCTGGAGGAGAGACCCAGGTGTATTTTCTTTGCCAACAGACAGGATTGGTAGGAGCCGCTCTTCAAAATTGAGAATGTTGGCGAGTGAGTAGAGACAGCAGGTGTGGGTCGCCTTTCAGCACCTGACAGAAGCCTGCAGGCCTTATTAATAGACAGTTGTACTTTACTGAGGGCAGTTTGTCAGCAGCAGCATAGATAGGGAGGCCATAGTCTACCAGGGATAGGACTGATGAGGTGATTGCCGATCAAGCACCTTGGGGCAGGCAGTCCCTGTGGTGGTTGAGAAGACCGATCTGTATGTTTATGGCCAACAAGAGGGCTGCAATATGGTGGTGGAAGTTGAGGGCAGGGTCAAAGGTGATGCTCAGGTATTTGTACTTAGTCACCTGTTCAAGGGGACTTGGGTGCTGGGGAGGATCGGGGGTTCTGGTTTAATTCTGATGGTGGGCAAAGAGCATAGATTTAGTTTTATTTAGGTTGATGACCAGCCTGTGAGCAATGAACCATTGTTCGGCCTTGGTGAAGGAGTGCTGAGAGTGTTCTGTAGGATGGTAGGGTGGAGGTGCAAGACGAGAAGGACAGCATCATCTGCACAGAGAATGATTTTTTCGGATGAGAGGGTGGGAGTGTGTTTAGGTAGAGGCTGAAGATGAGTGGGCCTAATATGGAGCCTTGGGGATTCTGGAGTGGACAGGTTGGGCGCTGGACAGGCGCTATTGATTTTAAGTGCTTGGACCTGGATGACAAGTAGCTGTCAAACTAGGAGAGAGCCCTTGAGAGAGACCGATATTCCGCAGTGAGTTAAAAAGAAGGGGTGGCAGACCGTATCAAAGGCCTTGAGGTCGATAAGACTGCTCCGGCAAGGTGTCCAGTGTCCAGTGCTGTGTGGAGGAAATTGGAGAACTCCAGCAGGGCAGTGATGGTACTGTGCCCTGCACGGAAGCCATGTTGCTCCCTGCACATGATGCTGTGCTTGGTAAGGCAGTCAGATAGCTGGTCAGCCACGATTTTTCCAGCACCTTGGAAGCGGGGCAGGATAGAAATTGGTCAGTAATTACTGGGAGGTGGTGCGGTCTCGCCTTTGTGAATCGGGTGATGACTGCCGTCTTCCAGGCAGAGGAACTCAGCCTAGGCATAGTGAGCAATTAAGCAGGTGGGTGAGGAGGGTGAGTGCTGCGACCAGTACTGCTGAAGTAGCCTAGTGTCCAGAGGGTCGCTGCAAGGGCTGGTGCTGTTGAGAGCTTTGTGCAGGTATGGCTGCTTCTTGGGGTTATGATCCAGAGGTGGAAGGGGGTGGCGGAGGTTGGGTGTGGGGACAGGGGACTAGATTGAAGAAATTCTTGGGTAGGACTGAGGCTGAGGTCGGTGAAGGAGTTGTTGAGGCTGTCAGCGATGGTGTATGAGTCTGTAGTGATGGAGCCATTGATGATGAGTTGGGATGGGGAGATGACTGTGTCTTCCCATTCAGCTCCTTTAACTTACCCCAGAAATTCCAGGCATTACCCCAGGAGGAGGCAAGGGCTGATTTGTAGTGCTCAGCCTTAGCCTTTGGATGGTCAACGCAGCACCTGTTACGCTCAGCGTTACAGGTCTGCCCACATGCTGGTTTATCTGAATCCACGGCTTTTATGCCAAAGGTTATCCATTAATTTCATTTGTTGGAGAAGCACTGGGTGAGCCAAGTGGCATTTCATTTTTAGTTAAGGTCTGGTGAGGGTGCGAAAATGTCAGAGGCTTTGTTGAAGGAGCTAGTGAAATAGTCAAGCCCTTGGTCTATAGTTGTGGCATGGGTAATGGGGTCTAGTCCCACTGGGCTAGGTAAAGTCTTAGTTTACTGAGGCTGCCAGGGTGGAGGCACCAGTGGAAATGTTCTGGGAGCAGGTTTCTGAACCTAGGTTGACCAGGTGAACATGACTGGGGAGTGATCGTTAAGCACATTCACGGAGGATGTGTGGGTCAGTGATCTTGTGGGGACGGTTGGAAGAACGTCTAGTAGGGTACTAGTGCCAGAAGTGGGGTTGTACTTTGTAGGCTGGGAGACGAATTGTGTCATGTTGAGGGCCGAGAAAGAGTCAATAACGTGTGAGTTAGAGCTGGAAAGCCAATTAGATTTCAGGTCCCTAGGAGGATCTGCTCAAGCTTATGAGGTAGCTGGTGAGGTAGTTTGAGAGCATGTGGATGGCAGGGGTTTGGTTCCCAAGGGGGATATAAGCCACAGTAAGGATCAGTGGTGCCTTTGAAGGGTCTGGGATGATTTTTAGGGACAGGGCTTGGGCACCTTTGTCTAGTTTAGGCGATGGGAGGCATGACTTGATAGGGTGTTTTGCATAGAGAGGCGTATCCACCACCACGTTTGCCGACTTGGTCTTCCTGAAGAGGGTGTAACCAGCGAGGTTGGATGATGTATGGTGATGGGCATTGGCGTGCAGGAGGGTGCCACTAGACACTAGGGAAGACTAAAATGTATGAGAATGGGGAGCAGGGGGTCACTAGACACTAGGGAATACTTGATAATGTGCAGGGAGGGGACCAGAGGGGTGGGGGTGGGCTACTAGACACCAGTGAATACTTAGAAATGTATTGGGACAGGGACCATAGGGTGTAGGGAGGCCATTAGACACCAGGAATTGGATAATGTCTGGTGACAAGGATCCAAGTACGGGTGGGGTGCAACTAGACAGCAGGAATGATTAAAATGTACTGTAACAGGGAGCGGAGGGCAGGGTGCCACTAGATACCAGGGAATACTTGCTAATATGTGAAGATGGGGACTGAGGGGTGGGAGTGTGCCTCTAGACACTAGGAAATACTTTGAAATGTACTGGTATGGGGACCATAGGGCATGGGGGGCCATTAGAAACCAGTGAATACTTGCTAATATGTGGAATTGGGACTGGAGGGTGGGATGTGCCACTAGATACCAGAGAATGCTTTGAAATGTACTGGTATGGTGACCATTGGGCATGGGGCCATTAGACACCAGGAATTAGATAATGTATGGTGTCAGGATAGTAAAGCAGATTGTGTGTTACTAGACACCACAGAATACTTCAAAATGTACTGGCATGGGGATCATAGGGCATGGGGGCCATTAGACACCAGGGAATTGGACAATGTACAGCGACAGGGATCAGATTGTCAGCGCCATTCTACTAAACACCAGGGAATGATTAAATATGTATGGCAAGGCAGGCCCAGTGGCATGGATGGCTGAGGCATCCATGCTTTACCTCTGCCACACCGGCGACCCATGTTCACGGTGTGAGCAGGCGCTGGTGGTCAGCTGGGGAGGAGAGGATTGAGCATCTGAAGGACTGCTCTCCACTCCCGGAGAAGGAAGACAGCGCTCCACTGAATGACAGCCCCGAGAGGAGGGCCTGAGGGTAATGTGGGTCTGATGGGTGCCAGGGAAGGAGGAATGCTGCGGGACTTCTACAGATGTGCATGCACCTCCACGCACACATGTCTCTTGTGTGCACCCCAGCTAGGGGAAGGGACAAAAAATGGAGGAAAATCCCCAGCTGCAAGGAACAGTGACCCTCCACAGGCTCTGTACCTGGCGACAGGGTGAGTAAGCCCTGGTGATACCGGGGTAGCGGGTGGGGGTTTTGGTCAAGCGAGGGCATCTGGGGCGATGGCGGATGAACACCTATATGGAAAAAATGAATGGCAAAGTGGAGTTGAGGGAGAGTAGGCCACTAGACACCAGGAATACTTAATAACGTGCAGGGATGGGGACTGGAGGGATGGGGTATGCCACTACACACAAGGAATACTTCAAAATGTACTAGGAAGAGATATGTAGGGTGTGTGGGGCCATTAGACACCAGGAATTGGATAATGTATGGTGGCGGGGATCGAGTGTAGAAGAGGTGCCTCTTGTCACCAGAGAATGATTAAAAATGTATGAGAATGGGAGTGGATGGTGTGGATGCCACTATACACCAGTGAATACTTGATAATGTGCAGGGATGGGGACTAGAGGGGAGTGGGGTGTGCCACTAGACACCAGGGAATACTTTGGAATGTACTGGGCAGGGACCATAGGGTGTGTGTGTGTTGGGGGCATTAGACACCAGGGAATGGATAATGTACAGTGATGGGATTGGAATTCCAGAAAGGTGCCACTAGATACCAGGGAATGATTAAACTTGTATGGGAATGGGGCCGGAGGGTGGGGGCACTAGACACCAGTGAATGGTCTTTCAGATTAGATGTTAAACCAAGTCCCATCTGCCTGGATTGGTGGTAGTTCAGGTGGATGTTAAAGATCCCACTGCACTTATCTAAAAAAGAGTAGGGTGCTTTTATTTTGCAAAAAATAAACATAAAATACAACACATTAGCACAGAAAACAGAAAAAGACACAAAAAAGGCTACATCACTTTATCTATATATCTTTTCAAATTCACTTTAAATATATATACTGTCTTTTTCTCACATTTATTCATGTTTCATTTGTGTCTTTATTTATACTTAATAAAATGCAGAAATCCTTTCCATAATTTCTTTAGTGTTCCTGAAGATACTCTTGACATATCTATAGCATAAATTTTCTCCAACTCTTTTACAATTAGTCTACTAATGCAAACATCGACATTTCTTTTGGTATATCACCCATTGTATTCTGGCTTGCCACAGAAAATATTTAAGACATCCTAAAAATAAAGTCAAAGTCTCCGATGTACTCCAAATGCACCAACTGGAGACACTCCCAAAGCTAAGAATTCATATGTCATATTTATCAGCCATTTCAGATTCCATACATCTGCTAAAAACCCACAATCCTACAGTGTAGGAACAGTTTAGTAAAAAATGCTCCATGGATTCCTCTTTATTAATGCATTCAGGGTATGGGCATAACCGTTCCCGTAAGACTTTATATTTAGCATTTCCCCTAACGTTTACTCTTCCATAGAAAATTAACCACTGAACCTCCCATTGATTTTTGGGCAACCTAGGATTATTTAATTGTGCCACTATAATAGGGTTCAAAGTTAATGGGCAGTTTTAAATTCCGGCTCTTGTGGATATAGCTTTTGCATTAAATGGCGATATAAATCCTTGTGCTAACCTTCAGTGCTACCCTCTTCTGTATTTCCCATTTATATAATTTTTTTGTACGTGAGCGAAGATTACTCAGGAATTTTAAATATTTATTAAGTTTAGGAGCTAAAGAGTCCAACACTTAAAGTATTTCCCCATGTTTATTAAATTCCATGAATTTTCAGATCTGGATTCTGATATCAACCCTTTTTTACGGAGTTGGTAATGAAAAAAACAGGCGTATACCACGGGTCTATCATTCCTAAACCCCCTGTTTTATTTTTAGGTATGTAAAACTTCTTTTCACTGGATTTAGCGGTTACCCCAAAGCATCTGAAGAAAGTGCTATATAATTTCGTTTCAATTCTGTTGGAAGTGGAAAACCATTGCCACAAATTGAATAATCGGTAAAAGAAATTGTTTAATTATGTGGACTCTCTTAATTTTAGACAAACGCCATTGCTTCCATCTAGATACTTTGTTTGCAACACTCTCAAGTACCCTCTGCCAATTCTCCTTTGGAACATTCTGGGGACCAAAGGTAATGCCCAAAATTCGAGCGGGTTTCTAGAAAAATAAATCTTCTCCAACCATAGTTCCAAGATCCACATCCTCCAATTATCAATCCTTTTGTTTTAGTTATGTTAAGTTTTGCATTAGACACTTTAGTAAACTCCTCAAATGCTATCATAAACCCCGAAACTGATGAAACATCCTCCAAATATATAACCAAATCATCAGCATAAGCTTGTACATAGCTGCACCAGACTGTTGTCGTTATAGGATATCCCTTCCATTTTGTGCCTCCAATGCAGTTAAGAATGGATCTATAGAAAATGTATATGTGTGGGGGCTTAATGGGCACCCTTGCCCTCACTCCCGTAGTTAAAGCAAAACCCAGCAACTGCTCGGTTTTCACAAAGGAAAAAACTATCCCATTCTGGTACACTTGCTCAATTAATCCTACAAACTTATCCTGCACCCCATAATGCCTCAAAGTTTTAAAAAGAAATGGCAAATGAACCCTGTCAAATGCTTTTTCTAGGTCTGCTGCTATCAAATAACCTGTTAATCCCATCTCATTGTAATAATCAATCACATCTCTTATTGCATAATGGCAGACTGAATTCTTCTCTCTGGCAATCCACAATATTGATCAGTCGAAATCACTTTCCCTGCATGTTGCTTAAGCCTTTCATTCAGTATTTTGGCGAAGATTTTATAATCAGTATTTAGCAGATGGTAATGGTCTCCAATTCCCCATAACACTTCTTATCACCAGTTTTAAAAATATAGGTTAACAAACCTTCCGAAAAAGATGGTAAATACTATTTTTATCTAAAAATCTTGAAATAAAAGGCCCAAGCATTGACTTAGTTCATCCTGAAACTTTTGTACAAGTTGTTTGTGAGACCATCTAGACCAGGTGAAGTATTTAATTTTAGTGACCTAATAGTTTCCTTAATTTCTTTCTGGAGATAGTATCCACTCTGTTTCTGCATTATGCCTTATATAAATACGGGATCCTATTTAAATAGTCCTCTATCTCTTTAAAAGAAATAGATTTTCAGGATATAGGGAACCAAAATATTCCTTAATTACCTCTCTGATTTCCAACTCTGTAGTTGCTATACCCCATCAGATCTTTCAACTCCTCCAAACCCATTGAGTCTCTAAATTCCTTGCACATCTGAAAGGGGTCCCAAAAGGTGATTTCTTTACCCCATTAATCAATATGGCCTGCATTGTTTTACTTCTATCATACTGGTATTCTTTCATGTCATTTTTAATAAGGAGATTTGTTCTGAATAATCCCACCTAGAAATATAAGCTAAAGAAAAAGTCTCTGAAGTTGCTGTCTCAAACTGAGGTAGTGCAGAAATTTCTCATTTTGATTTTTCTTCCAGTATTTTTAAACAGGTTACATGGGTCTGCTTTTGTGTCCAACCACCATTTACTTAAATCTGTATATAAAAAGCTACGAAAGCCTAGCCTTCAAAAGATTTCTTGTCTTAGACTGTATATAATTCAATTCTAATACTGAATTATTAAGCTTCCATCTAACATGTCATTACTTCTGCATCTCTGGAAGTACAAAGGTGCTTATCAAAAATGAGTGATCTGAAAATTCGAGAGAAACATTTGGAATGATTTTATATGAATGTTTGAAGAAACAAACATATGGTCAATAAGTGAGAAAATTTCCGTTTTCTAAAGAAAACTGATTTTAAAGTTAAGTAGGTATTACAACTCACTAACCACTGCATCTCTAAAGATTTTACCTAATGCGTTAGTATCACAGTAGGTTTTCTTGCCACTTTGTTTGCCATGTATGAGATCTGGAACTGTGCAGTTAAAGTCCCCCATAAAACTCTGACCATCGTAAATAAGAATGGTAGCACCAATGTTAGACAGTTCACCCTACTTGATTTGGTTTGTGGATTGTATATATTGATAAACCGAAAACAAAACCCACACCATTCCCATCAAGATCAAAACCCTCCCTGGTACCAAGTCTATCAGATTATGCAACTGAAAGGAAAATGAGTTAAATAAAATCCCCACTCCATCCATAACATCTTCCCAAAGCGACCAAAAGGACGGGCCCACATCCACTCTTTCTTAAATGCTATCCTTTGATCAATAGTAAACATCCATGTCTCCTGCAAAACCGACTGATAAGGGAAAATCATGTATAAACTTAAACACAGCCGCCTTTAGCCTTATTTAATAAGCTATGAATGTTTAATGAACCCCATGAACACTCCATTTTCTTTCATTGTGGTCAATACCCTTCATTTTTTCTTTTTTTCTTTTTTTTATCCTTACAATTCTCTAGTATCTGAGATTTATTTGAAATAGTGGATCTTTGGGAGTCTGATTCCTCCTCTTCTGCATTTCCCCAAGTTGAAAACAGAGCCGATAAGTATTACTAGTCTCCAACTGACAATTGGGGGCCCTGGCCTTCAAATTTCTAATGACCTTCTCTGAGGAACAGTTACAAAGGTATCCTCTAGCTTTTTCCTATGTCTGCTGTTCCTCTGTCTGATTTTCCTACTTTCTCATCAGAGAAACAAACAGAGGTATGCTTAAAATATTAGGAGGCCCATTTCTTCCTTTTTAAATATCGTTTTGCTAACCTCAATACCATTCTTATTCCTTTGGTGTTCAGGAAACATTTTTCCCCTGTTGGCACCATTTTGAAACCAAACTATTTTTCCTTTCTGCTTTACCACTGACCTCAGGGATTGGTACTACAGAACTAGGTACAGAAAGGGAGCCCTCATGCAATGGGGTGGATTGAACCACAGCGTCTTGAGCCTTCTGAATATAAGACTCAGAACCGGAACTATTTGATGAATTATAATGCGGCCCAGGGGCAGAATTTAAATACATGGCCTTTTGCCTCACATAAATCGTGTCGAGATTGATTATCACAATACATGATTCGTGCCCCACCTCCCCACAATTATCACATCTGGGTTGATCACAAGCGCTAGATAGGTGAGTCTTTGCTCCACACTTATAACAGGCCCTGGGTTGTCCACTATAGAAACACACTCCTCTGTCCTTCCCTAACAAGAAAGAGTTTGGAATGTGCTCAATTCCTGTTTCATTTTGCCTCAGCTTGACCTTGTATTTCCACCACCCGTCCAAAATTGTTCTGAGTCTAGAATAGGTTCTGGTTCACTTAAAACATCACACTTCTTCTTTAACCAGAATGTAATATCTTCAACCCATACCCTTCATTCCGAAACATGATGGTAACAAACTTAATCAAAGGCTTTGACAATGGTATCACAATAAAGGGGCCCATATTGGGGAAAATTTCACTTGTCCATAACGTAACCAGAAGAGCTCAAGTGCTTGTTGTGACCTAAAGCTAACATCAAAATTATCCTCACCAGAAATGTGAATAAATGCATATACATCTTTAGGAGAAAAATGTAAAGAATCTTTCAGCAAAACTTTCCCCACGTAATTTCTGTCTGGTCTAACTTCTAATCCTCCTTTATACATAAAGCGTAATGCATGCCTCTGGTGCAGCTTCCCTCTGTGCATTTGAAAAAGATCTGACAGTAAAGGCTTTTATCTGGTTCCTTTGGGGGACTAACAATTCCACTGCAGGCTTAGACAAGGCCTCCGTAGCCACAGTACCCTCTTTTGAATTACTTAAATCATTGGTTACTTGCAGTATCTAAAATCATATTTTCCTCAATATTCTTGCCTGTACCTGAAACCTTTTCTTGAATTTGTACCTTTAGGGCCTCAGGAAAATCCTGAAAATGGAGACTTAGGGCTCAAGTGGGATCAGGAATCCATCCACAGATTCTGACACAACCAACCTGCCCACTTAAAGCATTTTCTGGCGTCCAGACTTTTGTCCCTCCACACTTATAAGGGTGCTTTTATTATCTAAACCTGCTGTAGTAGACCTGAAATTACATTTTTCCTTATTCTCCTCCGAAAAAGAAAATTCTGTGACCCTAATTGGGAACCTATGCTGGACTGATAAATAACATATTTATTATCCTCTAATGCATCTCCCTGTTTCCAGTATTATTTAAGACAAACCCTTTAATTTTGTCCAAAGGTACAGCGAGTCAGAAAAGTCCATATGTAAAGTGTTACAGCTCCTTTCAGTATTTATGGCATTACTGTCCTGTTTAATCTTAATCTGTGCAGGTTGAAAATAAATTACAGGATTTATTGAGGTTTTCAGTAATCCTGGCTTGTCTTCTTTTAAATCCTCCCGACTGTATTGCAGCAGAGCGCTCCAGACTCCGTTTATTCACTGCGCTAATGCCTGTCATTGTGAGCCGAGATGTAAGCTCCGTTTTGCACCCGTAACAAAATCCGTGTTCACTAAAGAAAACGAGCTTGGCTATAAGACGACAGGCAATTCAACTTGTTCCGACCCTTTAACAGTCATTTTTGAGTCTAAAACCGATAATTCTTCTGTGTTAAGAAAAATCAAAATTACCGGTTTGAATTTCAGCGCCTTTCACCCAGGACTCTGTTCTATTGGACGTCTGCCAGCCCACGAAATCTTCAATCTCTTCCCTCTTCTTCTTTCTTCCACCTCCTCAGATTGCCTAGTTTCCACCATTTTTTCTTTCATCTCTTTCGTGCCATTGCAGATTGCAGGTTATGGGTTCAAATCCTGCTGCAGCAAACAAGAGCTTTCACCGTTGAATTTGCAAGCTTGAGTTCAGAGCCACTCTCTTCCGTAAAACCTGAAGAAACTATAGCAGGCAATACCTCCAAATTTAATTCTTCATTTATTTTCTCAGCAAGCTCCCTGAAGATTCTCCTTTGGGAGCTTAATAACTAAATAAATTCAGCCAAAACTCCAGCTGCAGCCTCCAGCATGCTATGAGCAGGAGGCGAGGCTTCTTCTCCTACTCTGCAAGCGTCCTCCTCCATCCTGGAACTCCTTCAGTGGCCATTTGCAAAATGACCTGTCCCCTACTGGCAGCCTAGCAGCAACAGTGAGAGAATTTCCCTGTGTCCTGGCCAAATTCCCTCATTCACTAAAAATACCACCAACAGCTTCATCTGGTTCAAGGTCAGTTGGCATTCATCTGTATCCCTCTCCCTGGGTCGTGCCTGAAAATTGGCAGGATTTGTCTAGTGCACTTACCGGTCAACAAAAAACTAACTAACTAATGCTTGATAATGTGAGTGCAGGGACTGGAGCGGTGGGGTGTGCCACTGGAAAACAGGGAATAATACAAACTGTACAAGGATGGGGACCGTAGTAGGGGCCATTAGATACCAAGGAATTGGATAATATTCGTGATGGGGATCAGAGTGCAGGTGGGGTGCCACTAGACACTAGGTAATACTTCCAAATATACTGGGATGGGGACCGTAGGGCATGAGACCATTAGACACCAGGGAATTGGATAATGTATGGCTATAGGGTTCAGAGTGTGGGAGGGATGCCAGTAGACACCAGAGAATGATTAAAATGTATGGGGACGGGAGCAAATCTTAGTTAGACACCAGAGAATTGGATAATGTATGGGGACAGGTATTGCAATGTGGGCGGGTGCCACTAGACACCAGAGAATGATTAAAAAGGTATGGGAACAGGGACCAGAGGGATGAGGTGTGTCATCAGATGCCAGGGAATGATTAAAATGTATTAGAACAAGGAGCAGAGGGCGGGGACTCACTGGAAACCAAGGAATACTTGATAATGTATGGATACAGGGATCAGAGGAGTGGGGATGTGCCACTACACACCAGGCAATATTTCAAAATGTACTAGGACAGGGACTGTGGAGCATGGGGTGCCAATAAACACCAGAGAATGGATAATGTATGGCAATGGAGATCAGGGTGCAGGAGGGGCACCACTAGACACCAGAGAATGATTAAAAATGTAGGGGAATGATGACTGGAGGGTGGGGGAGTGCCACTAGACTCAGGATAGACTTTGAAATGTACTGGGGCAGGGACCATAGGGCATGGAGGTGGCCATTAGACACCAGGGAACTGGATAATGTATGCTGACGGAGACTGGAGTGCAGGGGCCACTAGACACCAGGGAATGATTAAAGATGTATGGGAATGAGGAGAAAAGGGTGAGGGGGCATTAGATGCCAGAGAATTAGGTAATGTACAGCAAAGGGATTGAGTGTGGGAGGGTGCCACTAGACACCAAGGAATGATTAAAATGTATGGGAACAGGGAGCAGACAGGGCCACTAGACACTAGGTAATAACTAATAATGTATGGGTACAGTGTGGGGAGGGTGGGGTGTGCCCTAGACACAGGGAATCCTTTGAAGGTGTACTGGGGCGGGGACCGTAAGAACTGGATAATGTGTGGTGATGGGGACTGGAGTGTGGAAGGGTTGCAGTAGACACAGTGATTGATTAAAAATGTATGGGAGCGGGAAGGAGGGTGGGAGGCCACTAGACACCAGGGATATTTTATAATGTGAGGGCACATGGACTGAAGGGGTGTGGTTGTGCCACTAGACACCAGGGAATACTTCAAGATGTACTAGGATGAGGACTGGGGGGCATTAGATACCGGGAATTGGATAATATACGGTGACAGGGATCGGAATGCGGTAGGGTGCCACTAGACAGCAAGGAATAATTCAAAATGTATGGGAATGGGAGGGATGGCGGGCCACTAGACACCAGGGAATACTTGACAACATGTGGGTACAGGGACCAGAGGGATGTGGATGTGCCACCAGACACCAGGAATACTTGGTAATGTGCAGGTACAGAGACCAGAGGGGTGTTGATGTGCCTCAAGACACTAGGGAATACTTTGAAATCTACTGGAACAGGGACCTCGAGGGTGTAGGAAGGCCATTAGACACCAGGAATACTTGATAATGTGTGGGTACAGGGACAAGAGTGGTGGGGATGTGCCAATAACACCAGGGAGTACTGAAAAATTGACACCAGAAAATGCCTAAACATTTAGAGGGTCGAAGATCTCGAGCATAGTGATTCCACTGGACTCCAGACACAGTTTAAACATGTACTGGGACAGACATTGGAGGGTGGTTGGGGTGCCACTAGACACCATGGAATGATTACACATGTAGTGGGATGGGGATGGGAGAGCAGGGGTTGTGCCACTAGGCACCAGTGAATAATAAGTAAACATTTACATGTATGGGGATCAGAGGTGGGTGCCACTAGATACCAGGGAATAATAAGTAAAAATGTAAATGTATGGGGATCAGAGGAGGGTGCCACTAGACACCATGGTATTATTACACATGTAGTGGGATGGGGATGGAAGGGCAGGGATTGTGCTGCTAGGCACCAATGAATAATAATTAAACATTTACATGTATGGGGATCAGAGGAGGTGCCACTAGATGCCAGGGAATAATAAGTAAAATGTACATGTATGGGGACCAGAGGAGGTGCCACTAGATGCCAGGGAATAATAAGTAGAAATTTACATGTATGGGGATCAGAGGAGGGTGCTACTAGATGCCAGGGGAATAATAAGTAGAAATTTACATGTATGGGGATCAGAGGAGGGTGCCACTAGATGCCAGGGAATAATAAGTGAAATGTACATGTATGGGGATCGAGGAGGGTGCCACTAGATGCCAGGGAATAATAAGTTGAAATGTACACGTATGGGGATCAGAGGAGGGTGCCACTAGATGCCAGGAATAATAAGTAAAAATGTACATGTATGGGGAACAGAGGAGGGTGCCACTAGATGCCAGGGAATAATAAGTAAAATGTACATGTATGGGGAACAGAAGAGGTGCCACTAGATGCCAGGAATAATAAGTAAAATGTACATGTATGGGGATCAGAGGAGAGTGCCACTAGACACCATGGTATTATTACACATGTAGTGGGATGGGGATGGAAGGGCAGGATTGTGCCACTAGATGCCAGGGAATAATAAGTAGAAATTTACATGTATGGGGATCAGAAGAGGGTGCCACTAGATGCCAGGGAATAATAAGTAGAAATGTACATGTATGGAGATCAGAGGAGGTGCCACTAGATGCCAGGGAATAATAAGTTGAAATGTACATGTATGGGGACCAGAGGAGGTGCCACTAGATGCCAGGGAATAATAAGTAGAAATGTACATGTATGGGGATCAGAGGAGGTGCCACTAGATGCCAGGAATACTAAGTTGAAATGTACATGTATGGGGATCAGAGGAGGGTGCCACTAGGCATGAGAATAATAAGTAGAAATGTACATGTATAGAGGAACAGAGGAGGGTGCCACTAGGCATAGGGAATAATAAGTAAAAATGTACATGTATGGGGAACAGAGGAGGGTGCCACTAGGCACCAGGGAATAATAAGTAAAAATGTACATGTATGGGGAACAGAGGGGTGCCACTAAGACTCAGGGAATAATAAGTAAAAATGTACATGTATGGGGAACAGAGGAGGGTGCCACTAGGCACTAGGAATAAGTAAAATGTTACATGTATGGGGTCAGAGGAGGGTGCCACTGGCACAAGGGAATAATAAGTAAAATGTACATGTATGGGGAACAGAGGAGGTGCCACTAGGCACTAGGGAATAATAAGTAAAAATGTACATGTATGGGGAACAGAGGAGGGTGCCACTAGGCACTAGGGAATAAGTAAAAATGTACATGTATGGGGTCAGAGGAGGGTGCCACTAGGCACCAGGAATAATAAGTAAAATTAACATGTATGGGGAACAGAGGAGGTGCCACTAGGCACTAGGGAATAATAAGTAAAAATGTACATGTATGGGGAACAGAGGAGGGTGCCACTAGGCACTAGGAATAATAAGTAAAATGTACATGTATGGGGTCAGAGGAGGTGCCACTAGGCATAGAGAATAAGTAAAAATGACATGTATGGGGTCAGAGGAGGTGCCACTAGATGCCAGGAGATAATAAGTTGAAATGTACACGTATGGGGATCAGAGGAGGTGCCACTAGATACCAGGGAATAATAAGTAGAAATGTACATGTATGGGGATCAGAGGAGGTGCCACTAGATGCCAGGGAATAATAAGTTGAAATGTACACGTATGGGGATCAGAGGAGGGTGCCACTAGATGCCAGGGAATAATAAGTAAAATGTACATGTATGGGGAACAGAGGAGGGTGCCACTAGATGCCAGGGAATAATAAGTAAAATGTACATGTATGGGGAACAGAAGAGGTGCCACTAGATGCCAGGAATAATAAGTAAAATGTAACATGTATGGGGATCAGAGAGAGTGCCACTAGACACCATGGTATTATTACACATGTAGTGGGATGGGGATGGAAGGGCAGGGATTGTGCCACTAGATGCCAGGAATAATAAGTAGAAATTTACATGTATGGGGATCAGAAGAGGGTGCCACTAGATGCCAGGGAATAATAAGTAGAAATGTACATGTATGGAGATCAGAGGAGGGTGCCACTAGATGCCAGGGAATAATAAGTTGAAATGTACATGTATGGGGACCAGAGGAGGGTGCCACTAGATGCCAGGGAATAATAAGTAGAAATGTACATGTATGGGGATCAGAGGAGGGTGCCACTAGATGCCAGGGAATACTAAGTTGAAATGTACATGTATGGGGATCAGAGGAGGGTGCCACTAGACGCAGGAATAATAAGTAGAAATGTACATGTATGGGGAACAGAGGAGGTGCCACTAGGCACTAGGGATAATAAGTAAAAATGTACATGTATGGGGAACAGAGGAGGTGCCACTAGGCACCAGGGAATAATAAGTAAAAATGTACATGTATGGGGAACAGAGGAGGGTGCCACTGGAACTCAGGGAATAATAAGTAAAAATGTACATGTATGGGGAACAGAGGAGGTGCCACTAGGCACTAGGGAATAAGTAAAAATGTACATGTATGGGGTCAGAGGAGGTCGACTACCAGGGAATAATAAGTAAAATGTACATGTATGGGGAACAGAGGAGGGTGCCACTAGGCACTAGGAATAATAAGTAAAATGTACATGTATGGGGAACAGAGGAGGTGCCACTAGGCACTAGAGAATAAGTAAAATGTACATGTATGGGTCAGAGGAGGTGCCACTAGGCACCAGGGAATAATAAGTAAAATTAACATGTATGGGGAACAGAGGAGGGTGCCACTAGGCACTAGGGAATAATAAGTAAAAATGTACATGTATGGGGAACAGAGGAGGGTGCCACTAGGCACTAGGGAATAAGTAAAATGTACATGTATGGGGTCAGAGGAGGTGCCACTAGGCACTGGGAATAAGTAAAAATGTACATGTATGGGGTCAGAGGAGGTGCCACTAGGCTCAGGAATAATAAGTAAAATGTACATGTATGGGGAACAGAGAGGGTGCCACTAGGCACTAGGAATAATAAGTAAAATGTACATGTATGGGGAACAGAGGAGGGTGCCACTAGGCACCAGGAATAATAAGTAAAATGTACATGTATGGGGAACAGAGGAGGGTGCCACTAGGCACTAGGAATAAGTAAAATGTACATGTATGGGGTCAGAGGAGGTGCCACTAGGCACTAGGGAATAAGTAAAATGTACATGTATGGGGAACAGGGAGGGTGCCACTAGGCACTAGGAATAATAAGTAAAAATGTACATGTACGGGGAACAGAGGAGGGTGCCACTAAAAATGTACATGTATGGGGTCAGAGGAGGGTGCCACTAGGCACTAGGGAATAAGTAAAAATGTACATGTATGGGGAACAGAGGAGGGTGCCACTAGGCACTAGGGAATAATAAGTAAAATGTACATGTATGGGGTCAGAGGAGGTGCCACTAGGCACTAGGGAATAAGTAAAATGTACATGTATGGGGAACAGAGGAGGTGCCACTAGGCACTAGGGAATAATAAGTAGAAATGTACATGTATGGGGTCAGAGGAGGGTGCCACTAGGCACCAGGGAATAATAAGTAAAAATGTACATGTATGGGGATCAGAGGAGGGTGCCACTAGGCACTAGGAATAATAAGTAAAATGTACATGTATGGGGATCAGAGGGGGTGCCACTAGGCACTAGGGAATAATAAGTAAAATGTACATGTATGGGGTCAGAGGAGGGTGCCACTAGGCACTAGGAATAAGTAAAAATGTACATGTATGGGGAACAGAGGAGGGTGCCACTAGGCACTAGAGAATAATAAGTAAAATGTACATGTAGGGGTCAGAGGAGGGTGCCACTAGGCATGAGGAATAAGTAAAATGTACATGTATGGGGTCAGAGGAGGGTGCCACTAGGCACTAGGAATAAGTAAAATGTACATGTATGGGGTCAGAGGAGGGTGCCACTAGGCACCAGGGAATAATAAGTAAAAATGTACATGTATGGGGATCAGATGAGGTGCCACTAGGCACTAGGGAATAAGTAAAATGTACATGTATGGGGTCAGAGGAGGGTGCCACTAGGCACTAGGGAATAAGTAAAAATGTACATGTATGGGGTCAGAGGAGGGTGCCACTAGGCACCAGGGAATAATAAGTAAAATGTACATGTATGGGGAACAGAGGAGGTGCCACTAGGCACTAGGGAATAATAAGTAAAAATGTACATGTATGGGGAACAGAGGAGGTGCCACTAGGGAATAATAAGTAAAATGTACATGTATGGGGAACAGAGGAGGTGCCACTAGGTACTAGGGAATAATAAGTAAAAATGTACATGTATGGGGAACAGAGGAGGGTGCCACTAGGCACTAGGGAATAATAAGTAAAAATGTACATGTATGGGGAACAGAGGAGGGTGCCACCAGGCACTGTACCCTCATCAAGGGTCTCAAACATCGCTGTATAAGGTGCAGGGCAGTAATAGCAGAAATGGGCATGGACAAGTCAAGTGCCATTTACATCAAACTCAATGCAATACTGTGAAAACATGCTCAGCAAAACTGCTGTTGCTTACAGACAGTGGCATGGATATTAGCCCTGAACTAGAATCCGCTGCCTCACAACCTGTCCCTACAATACAGGCACCTTCATGTGTCAGTAGGAAACATCGCGAAGGTGACAATGTCACAATAGCAGAACAATTTATTCAACATTTGTCAAATGCTGATGAAAATTTCCTTCAAGCAGAGCAGCAATGGGATGAGTTGCAGGCAAAGGCTGAATGTCAGTGCATGTCCACTGAACATCAGTGTATGGACCTTTGTGAGAGAATGGAGGTGAAGTGAATGGTGCATGAGCAGCATAATATTCAACTCATACTGGGTCGGGAATGTCCAGCTCCTAACCCCATCAAGCCCTCAATTCCCGTTCCTGCCACACCACATGCTGTGCTTTTGACCAGTACACCTCACCATAGATACATAGACAGTGTCAGCAGATAAGGGCCTATGGCCCACCAGTCTCCATTTGAGCTTATAAGCTCAGTTTGTTTTCCTAGAAGTCTGTTTCCCTTACCCTGATCTCTAGAATTCCTTATGTCTATCCCTGCATTCTTAAATCCCGTGATTGTTTCAGCCCCCACCACTTCCTCTGGCAGGGTGTTCCACTTGTCCACCACCCGTTCTGTGAAGAAATTCTTTCTCATGTTTCCTCTGAATCGTCCTCCTCCAACTTCATCCCATGCCCTCTAGTTCTGGAACATCTTTTTGCTTAAAAATAGTGTTTTCCTGCACCCTGTTTCTCCCTGTAAGATACTTGTATGTCTCTATCATATCCTCTCTCCCTCCTCTCCTCCAGGAGTACATGTTCAGTTCCTTCAACCTGTCTTCAAAGGACTTGTGATGCAATCCATGCACCATCTTTGTTGCCCTCCTCTGAACCTTCTCTACCCTGTCTATGTCCTTACGTAGGTATGGTCTCCAGAACTGTACACTGTACTCCAGGTGGAGCCTCACTAGTGTCTTGTATAGTGGAATTATGACCTCCCTTTTCCTGCTGGTGATGCCCTGCCTATACATCCCAGCATCCTATTTGCTTTACCTGATGCCTTGTCACACTGTTTCCCTACCTGAGGTCATCAGAGATGACAACCCCAAGATCCCTTTCCTGCTTGGTGCATGCTATATCCTCACCCGCCAACTGATATATTGTGCCAGGGTTTTTGTGCCATATGCATTATCTTGCACTTCTTTGCATTGAATTTCAACTGCCAAACCCTTGACCATTCTTCAAGTTTCTGCAGGTCCCTTCTCATTCTGTCTACACCCTCTGGTGTGTCTACTCTGTTACAGAGCTTTGTGTCATCAGCGAACAGTGAAATTCTGCCTTCTAGATCCTGCGCAATGTCACTGATGAAGATGTTGAATAGGACCGTCCCAGCACTGATCCTGTGGTACCCACTGGTCACTCTTCCCTCTGTGGAGTGACAGCCATTTACCACCACCCTCTGTGTCCTGCCACCCAGCCAGTTACCTACCCACCACACTACTGTCCTGCCCACACCCATATTCCCAGTTTGTAATAGTCTTCTATGTGGCACAGTGTCAAAGGCCTTGCTGAAGTCCAGATAGGCCATGTCCACTGCCCTCCCCTGATCCACTCCCTAGTCACCCAGTCAAAAATTCAATGAGATTGGTCTGACATGACCTCCCCTGTTGAAACCGTGCTGCCTTGGGTCCTGTAGTCCATTGACAACCAGATGTTCCACCAATCTCTCCTTCAAAGTGCTTCCATGATCTTTCCCACTACCGAGGTGAGGCTGACTGGTCTGTAGTTCCTCTTCCTCTTTGTTCCGCTTTTGTATAAGGGGACTACATCTGCTGTCCTCCAGTCTTTGGGTACCTCCCCTGTTTCCAGTGACCGGCTAAACAGGATAGCCAGAGGTTCAGCCACCACCTCTCTTAGTTCTTTAAGGACCCTGGGGTGCACCCCATCTGGCCCGTTGCTTTGTCAACTCTTATTACTTCCAGTTCCTTCAGGACCCTTTCTCGTGTAAAGGGACTTGTGTCCATTTCTGCACCATTCTCACCCCTTGTACTCCTTTCAGACCCATTACCCCCCTCTTCCTCAGTAAAGACTGAGCAGAAATACCTGTTCAGTATGTCAGCTTTACTGTTGTCATCCTCCAGCGACTCCCATCCTCCCCCTTCAGTCTCACTATCCCTCCCTTTGTCTTTCTTTTTCACTTATGTACCTGTAAAGGTTTTGTCCCCTTTAACCACTGATTTTGCAATGTGTTCTTCTGTCTGAGCTTTGGCTTCCCTTACTGACTTCCCTGCCTCCTTTGTTTCTCCTGGTACTTCTCCCTATCCCCTTCTGCCTGTGTCTTTTTGTATTGCCTGAATGCTATCTTTTGGCTTTCACTTTCTTTGCTACCTCTTTGGAAAACCATAATGGTCTCCTCTTCCGTTTCCTCTTGCTAACCTGCTTAATGCATAATTCTGTTGTTCTTATAATCCCCATTTTAAATACGGCCCACTGTTCCTCAACCCTGATTCCTGTCCCATTCCCTTAATGCCTCTTTCAAGTATTTCCCCATTTTCCCAAAGTCTGCCCCCTAAAATCCAGGATACGTGTTTTGTGTGGTTG
Source organism: Neoceratodus forsteri (assembly GCA_016271365.2). Lineage (NCBI taxonomy): Eukaryota > Metazoa > Chordata > Ceratodontiformes > Ceratodontidae > Neoceratodus > Neoceratodus forsteri. Next base: position 96,229,785 of record CM057451.1, read on the forward strand.
GTTCTGCTCTTTCTGTGATTTCAAACCACTATGACTGGTGGTCACTGTTACCCAGGTGCTCCCCACTGTTACCCCATCACACTGTCCCTGTTTGTGAGCAGAAGGTCCAATATTGCCTTCTGCCGAGTTGGTTCCATGACCAGTTGCTTGAGGAAGGCACCCTGAAGGGAGTCCAGGATAAATCTGCTCCTAGTTGATGCTGCTGCTGGGATGCTCCAGTCCACGTCTGGAATATTGAAGTCTCCAACCAGTACTACCTCACCCTTGTCTGCCATCCTTTGGATGGCTAGCATCAACTCTATCTGTTTCTTCCTCCTGGGCTGGTGGTCTATAGACCACACCTGCGGATGGCTGGCCCCATTTCCTTTCTAGCTTAACCCACAGTATCTCTCCCCATTTTGTTCCTCCTGGATCTCTGTGGCCCTTATGTCATTTTTCACATACAGTGCCACTCCTCCTCCCTTCCTGCCTGCTCTGTCTCTTCTGAATATGCTGTAGCCAGGTGGCCATCTCCCAGTCATGGTTATCATTACACCAGGTTTCAGTGATGGCCACAATGTCCAGGTCTGACTGTACCATGACAGCCTCCAGATCTTCCATCTTGTTACTAAGGCTCCTGGCATTTGCACACTGGCTTTCCATGATTTGACCTCCCTAGTCTGCTTCACTGTTCTACTCCAGCCCTTCCTTGGTTGTCATTTATCCCTGGTTCTCCTTGCTGTCTGCCCTTCTGCTGAATTTTGCCCCTTTTCTGCTTATCCACCTTTTGGACACTAATCTCCATCTTTTGCACCGCTTTGCAGAGATAGCCACTCCTCTGGTTCACTGGTTCCACTGCTAGCTGTGGGGGTGAGCAAGTAGGTACCCTCCTTGCTGGCCTGCCACCCCTTTGCTGTTTAAATGCTTGTCAATGTAGCATTTAAAACTTATCGTAGAATACTTGGATTCCCCTCAGGATGGATGCAGGCCGTCAGGCTTGAACAAACCTCCATCCCTCCAGGTGGGTCCCCAGTCACCAATGAATCAAACCCTTCCTCACAGCACCAGTTCTTCAACCATGAGTTAAAGTTCTGGTGTATGCACTCCTATGCTCTCCTTGCCTCTCTACAGGTAGTACTTCTGAGAAAGTGACAGAAGTAGCTATTTGCTTGAGACCCTCCCAGTTTTCAAACTCTTCCTGAACTTCCTTTGGCTCCCCATTTGCCAAGTCATTAGTACCTAGGTGGATAGTGACATCCAGCTCACCCTCCTGTCTTGCCTTCCCAGTGATCCCCAGTATCTTCCTTCCATCCCTCCATGCCGTGGCACCTGGTGCACCTCACCTCCCTGTCCTCTCCCTCCTGTGTTCCTAGCTGGATCCCTCTTACGATGGAGTCCCCCACCAGGATTAGCTTCCTCCTCCTCTGGGGTCCACTGCTTTCCCCACTGAGGTCACCTCCTTGGCTAACCTCCACATCCTTTCCTTCCACTTCTCTGGGTACCTCTATTTGGTTGTCCTTATTTGCCAGTGTGGCATATGAGTTCTTGAGAGGAATAGGATCTGGGATGTGCCTCTGCCTGACTGCTCTAACCCTCCCTGAGGCCCTGTCATCCAAGTGCTCCTTGTTCTCGGCATCCTTTGAGGCAGCTGCATTGGACTGGGTGGTCCCTGGATAGGGGTGATGGTACTCCTGACCCAGTTTACTTCTGCTCTGGGTCTGGTTACCTCATCCCGCAGTCCAGAGATGCATGCAGATGAGGCAGCACCTCAGGTGTCCAGAAGGTCTGCCTGAATATAGCTGCACCACAGCCACTGCATTGCACCACTCCCACATTATACTGCAATTCACAACTTGTCTGCTACTGAAACTCTCTTAGTTCTCGTTTTATTAATTTACAGTACTAAAATCCTGTAACTGATCCTCAGATATTTTTTTTTTAAGGAAAAAGCCAATAAATAAATAAATGAGTGAAACACTTGTGCTGAGGGTGGGCTTCTTCCCCTTAGGCCCTCCTACTTCCACCTCTTACTATACCCTGTGTTTAGCTCCTGTCAATCAGATTTATCAGGGCATATAATTAAGAGTTGGGGAAAGGGAGGGAGGAGTGAAAATTTGCAGCAATTAAAGACAGCACAGAATTACACCACCACTATGTTTTAAATTTTCAACAGCCCAAAACAATTATAAGTAAAGACAACAAAGAAAGAAAGTATAGTGTCACTACAAGCCCACAATCTAAGTTTAAAGAAAAATACCAATTACCAGTTACTCTAAAGCACTGAATTGAATATGTTTCCTTCCTTCTCCTTCTGGCTTCTTCTGAGAAAATCAACCTCTGTTTGCTACTTTACTCTGACTAAGCCCCACCTCCAGTTATCACGTTATCACCATGATGGAGCAAATGCATTTTTCAATCAAGATTCTGATCCTAGTTACTCACAATTTTACCAAAATTGTCATGTCCCTATGTGTAATGGTTCTGTCCTGCACCAATATGTGTGTACAGTAATGAGATGGGTGTTGGGTGTGCACTAGAGTATTATGGGTATGGGGTGTTGTATTATAGCGGCGTGGTAGAGCGCCACTATAGTTAGGGTGGAGCAGGGGTTTCTATGTTAAACCTCAAACTTTGCACTTTAATATCTTCACAACCGTTCAACAGATTTGCATGAAATTTTGCATGCATGGTCTCAGGTAGATCTCTTGACATATCAACTTTCTTTTGCTCGGATGTGCGGATTCTGAGACTTGGATAGCGGAAAACTTTGAGTTTTTAATCGCTGTTTTTTGTTATCACCTAGTGCCCAGATGGTTTAGAATTTTGATCTGAAATTTTCAGGGTAGAAAGGGCTTGGTCCACAAATGTGCCTTTCACTGGTTTGGTGAAAAATATTAATCCATTCCAAAGTTATTACATTTTAAAATGTTAGTTCTGAGCATGCTCAGTACAGTCCTTTGGATAACTGGTGGAACAAAATTTGGTCTATACTTTTCTGAACTTGAAAAACTTTTTATTGAGTAAAAGTAAAAAAATTACCAACTGCAATATTTAAACAAAGTTCATTCAATTGTCCATTTTGTTTCTTCCCTAGAGTCCATTGCTGTGAAGATTGAAGAAGTGAATGTCTCTATAGTTTCTGCAAACCAGAGTAAACTCTGGTTCTCTGGGACTGTGATTATCTTCTCCTGATGGACAATTGAAAGTGAATGCCTTTATTTGAATAATAATCTAATAATAAATAAAAAATAAAATAAAACTATCTGTTCTCCATGTCTTTAGTTGTGTGATCAAGACTCATTTGCCTGTTTACTATGTAGGAACTTACCCAGAGTCTCCAATATCTCACCATAAGTTACAGCAGTTTAGGGTTTTACAGTACCATTAGACTGTTATTACAGTCAGGCAATCTCCACTCTTGCACAGAGAGGGAGGGCACAAGGAGAGGGATACCAGGGTCACACAATCTTTTCAGTATAATATTTCCTATACTAATTGTTGTCCATTTCCCCTCATTATGGTTTCCTGAGTCCCTCTTTTGTTTTCTTTTTTTTTGTTTGGGCCAACTATAGCCCTTCCTCTACTCCCACTTTGACCTCAGGCCTGCAACAGCTGCTCAAGGACCAGAATCCTTCTTTTTGCTCCAAATAATAAAAGGGGAGCCATCTAGCATTAAATTTCTCTGTGGTCAGTCTTAGCCATGCCGTAATGGCCTCCATGCTTTAAGTTGGTTAATAATATGATACCACTGGGTTGTCGTGGGAGGGTCCTCCCTAAGCCATTTCTGGGTAAAGATTTAAGAGCTGCTGCCACCAGTACATAGAAGAGGTATTTCTCGGTCTGCCTTTTCGTTTCTATTGGAGGTAAACTGAGCACCAGGTTCTCGAAGTCCAATGGTGAGCTCAGAGACAATATTTTAGTTATTTCTTTTGATATTTCTATCCAAAAGGATGTAATTCGTGCAGGCCCAAAAATATGGTGATGTGTGCCTTTGGACCCAAATTTCCTCCGACACTTATTAGATGAAAAAGAGGCATAGTGGTATGAGATTGATGGAGTCTTGAAATAACGAATACTGATTTTCCATCTAAATTCCTCTCTCTCTGGGGGTTAGTGTCTCCAAATGTTTAGGGACTTCTAATACCGTGGCAGAATGGACCCATTCTTTAGCCAGGAGCCATTCAAAACTCAAGAAATTAGTACTGCATTAATCTTTGATGTTTGCTGAGAGCGCTCTTCTCAGCACACGCTAATGTCACCAAAATGGCTTCCTTTTGAAGTTCATAAGGTATCACAAGTATTGGTAGCATATTTAAATGTGCCTGAAAGTTCTTTTGATTAGCCCCATTGCTCCAAGCACTACTGGAACAATTTGTGTGTCCTTATTCCACATCAGTTTGGTTTCTGACTGCATATCTTGGTATTTCATGATTTTGTGTCTCTCTGTAGGCAGTCACGCTGTAGTCACTAGGGGTGGCTATTTCAATCAGTAATGCACCTTTGTTCTCTCTAGAAGGGGAACCCGTTGTTTTATGAATTCCTCCAGATATCCTTCCACCTAACTTCAGGGATATTATGGTCTGTTTCGGCATTCCAGCGATCTACTGTCCTCTGAATGGCCAGGGTGCCTCAGTCCTCCACTAATATTTTATATATTTGTGAGATGTATGCCCTAGTATCTTGTGTGATGCTCTTCTGATGGGTTAATACTACCGGGCTGCTGGGATCTGAGCCAGCTCTATTAACCCTATATTGTTCTGTATATAATGTACGCATTGATTATATCTAAATGCATCCATCTCACTTAGATTAAATTCTCTGTATTTCCACAAAGGATTTAAGGCAGTTCACTCCCAGGAGTTGCCTTGGGTATTTAAGTCCTTGATCGCCCACCCAGTCAGGCAAACATCCCCTCTGTGAACAGGGAGACCCGGCAGGCTATACTGTGGTAGATATTCCCATACTGGTCTCAGTATCTCCCTCCTGCCGGCCTTCAGCCACATTGACATGGTATGCTTATTAGGGTGTTTTTAGTTGTTTTAGATCCTTAGGAGAATCCTGCATGGTAGGATACTCAAAGGGACCCATATGGCAATCCTGTTCCTCTATCTCCCATACCGTGGCTCTTCCCACACATCAACATTTTAATAATTGGTAGTAACTGGGCGGCTAAGTAATATTTAGGAAGTAAGGAATCCCATTCCCCTTCTCTCTATGTTCTATTAATATATCCCATTGGACTCTAGGTCTCTTTCCTGCCCATATAAAATCTGATAGCTTTTTCTTGAGGTCTTTCCACTCTCTGTTAGGAAATGGGAGGAAGGCTAGTGAAGAGGAAGAGGAAACAAGGGAGACTATTCATTTTAACTGTCTCTATCCTATTTGTGAATGATAAAGGGAGAGCGGACCATCTATTTATATCCATATACTTGCTGTTTCAGGGTTCCATAGTTATATCTGTAAATTAGATTTCCCTGTTTGGGAATTTGTATTCCTAAATATCTGATTTTAGTATCCACTCATTTAAAGGAGTCATTTCTTTCAATTTCTGATCCTAGACCCTCCCCAATGCTATCACCTCTGACTTTTCTTTGTTACTCTTAAACCTGAGATATCCCGAAGTCCCTCAATAGATCTAGCAAGTTTGGAAGGGAGATCCCAGGATTACCCAGATAAATTAGGGTATCGTCTGCATACAGGGAGATCTTGGGGGTTGTGTTTTGGACCTCTACTCCTTTTATTTCCCTCTTCTGTCTTATGGCCTGTGCCAATAGCTCCATGCTGATTGCAAAGAATAATGGTGAGAGGGGCATCCCTGCCTTTGTCCTCTTTGAATTTTAAGTGGGGGAACAGTGTTGTACCATTTACCCTTACCCAAGCCTGAGGATCCTGATAGCATAGCTTCACCCATTTTAAAATTCCTTCACTTCCATTTTTTCCAACACCTGGAAAAGATATGTCCAGTTCAGCCTATCAAGGCTTTTTCTGCATCTAGGAAAACTGCCAATTCTGTATGTATATTAGAGTTTTTTATTCTGAATAATATTCAGAAGTCTCCTTATGTTATCACTAAGCTGACGGTGTGGGATAAACCCAGTTTAGTCTGGGTGAATTAGTAATTCTATATATTTTTGAAGCCAAATGGAAAGTATTTTGTAAATATCTTCAAATCCTGATTAAGTTGGGCTATAGGCCGAAAAGAGGCATATTTTGTATTATCCATTCCTGGTTTGGGAAATACTGTGATTAGGGAGTGGATCCAGCTTTCTGAGTTTACCTTCATCTAAACATTTATTAAAGACCTCTGCCAGCAAATGGGCCACTGTAGGGCCCAACGCTTTTTAGAATTCACTGCTGAACCCATTTGGGCCTGGGGTCTCTCCCCTGGTAACTGTTTAATAACTGTCATTATCTCTTCCACTGAGATGGGGCGATTCAGCTCTGTTCTCATCGACTCTGATATTCTCGGAAGGTTTATAGAATCTGAAAAGGTTTTAGTTTTATTTCTGGTTGTGGCCTCTTCTTTATCCTCTAGATAAAGCTCTTGGTAAAACTCTACTTGAATTGGACAGTTATTTCCTAGGGTCCTCCTTTTTAAACCATGTGACCCTGTATTCTGTAAAAGGGAATGCATCTATCCGCTTCAGCTTTTTAACGGAAAGCTAGTAGCCTTGGAGGCCTTTCCCTACTTCATAATATTTTTGGTTGTGAATCTTAAATATCCCTCCACTTTTTGTTCTCAAACTCTTGCAGGGTCTTTCTGGTTTGGGTCAGTTCTTTTGGATCTGTCGGTTATAGGGGTTAGCCTTGTGTCTCTTTTCTACTGAGGCTAGTTCTGTAGTTAACCTGTCATAGGTTAAGTGTTCGAGCTTCTTTTGGGCAGAGGCAAAACTGATTATGTCCCTCCTCAAAACTGCTTTAAGGGTGTCCCATTTGAGCAATGCAGAGTGGGTGGTTGGGTTGTGGTTTATTTGAAAATCTTTGATATTTCCTCTTAATTTTTCAACAAAGGTTTTGTTATTCAGTATAGAGACATTTAGTCTCCACAGGGTCTCTCTGTCCCAAGGTAAAGAGCTACACCTATTGAGATTGGAGTGTGGTCTGATAGGGTTATGTTGTGTATTTTAGAGCACTTGACCCCATGAAGACAAGTTGTATTTGCATATAATAGGTCTGTTCTAGAATAGGATTGTTGTGGGTTTGAATAAAGGTATAATCTCTTTCCTTCAGGTGTTGGGCCTTCCAGATATCCACTAAACCTAATTCTCTTGTCAATGTGGTTAAAACCTTGAATGCAGTTTTATTTGTTGCCATTGCCCAGGACAAACGGTCCCTTAGTGGGTGAGGAGCAGTGTTCAAATCTCCTCCGAGTAGCAGCTGACCCTGTGGTAGTTCTGTAATTTTCTGAAAGACTTTTTCAAAGAAAACTTCCTGTTACGTGTTTGGTGCATAAATATTAACAAAATGGATGAGCTTACCTGAATTTTGGCTGACATCCTCACATATCTCCCTTGCAGACCCCCTCTGTTGATTCTATTGTCAGATGCAATCCTTTGTGTGTTAATATTGTCACTCCTGCCCTTTTAGATCTGGGGTGGGAAGCTGCCACCACCTTATCCACCCATGCTGTTCGTTAATTTTAGATGTTCCGGCATTGATAAGTGTGTTTCTAGAAGGAAAGTCACATCCCCTCAATTTTTAAGCTCTTGTAACATTCTCGTATTTTTGCGGAGAATTAACTCTTTTCACATTGTAAGAGCAAATGTTTACAAGCCATTTTATAATATTTAGAAATTCCTGTGGGGAGGCGGGTAGCAACCCCCTAAGTGTGTGTTTACCCTGGATCCCGTACCTCCTCCAATCTCAGGTTGCTGTTTTATCTTTCTTACCCCTTTGTACTTCAGTCTGACTGCTCACAACTGTAAAGACCAAGAACAATGTGGAAAATAAAATAAGGATGGAACAATTAACCCTTTAACATAGGGTGATTAACAACCATTAACATCTCTATGGGACCAACAGTGGTCTTACACAATAATAACTTTATAAAAAAAACAAAAACTTTATAGTTTTTTCAGTAGTACCTTTCTTTTAATATTAATGTATTTTATCCGATATTCTAGTGCTGCTTCCTAAGTGTTTCCCCTGGTCCCGTCTCTTTAGGAAAAAGAAAATTCAAAGAGAAAGAGTGAGAGGGTAGCCCAGCTACACTTATGGTGTGTGATGTTATTCTACACCCACTGTCTCTAAAGTAGAGACTCAGAGCTTTTATGATATTAGCTCTGAATTACGACACATCACTGAAATCAGAAACCCTATCCCTCCCTCCAAGACCTGTCCCATCTGTTTTCCTCTCTATGGTCATTACAATGTCCCCGGAATAGCCCATAACAGAAATGGCCACCTCTATAAATGAAATAAGGCAATTCTTGGCTGTAATTTTCCAGGAGAGGTATCCGGTGCCCTGAGGTTTTAGGGGTTACCTCGATAATCCCCAGACACTTACCCCATGCCATTTTCTCTCAGCCCTGAATTTGGCCTTCCTTTGACCTTCACCCCGAGGGAGTTACTATGAGGCCTAAATTATAAGTTCCCATAAGAAAAGTAAATCCCCCTGGAGTAGGTTCCCCTTCTCCTCGGATATGAGCTGGGTTGTTGTAACCAATATTTGCATTTACCTGGAGAAATGTTCCCTATCCTCTTCCCTTCCCCGCTAGTTATTGTATCAACCTTGAGGACCTTCTATACATTTATTGACCCCTTGTTGGTTTAACCTCCATTTTAATAGCCCCTTTATTTATCTCTAAATGATTCCTTTTTTTTTTAAATATATTTTGGAGAGTTAGTTCGCTACCTTTCACATCATTATCCTAGGGTTTCCTCCTTTACTCTGGCCCTCTTTCCTATTTCGCCCCCCAGACATTAAAGACTCATCTAAAGTGATTACAGCCCTTTTAAAGGGAAGAAGGACCTGCTCTCAAATGAACAACTTATCTGCTTAATCTTCTAACAGTCAATAGTTCCTTTGTCTTGTGGCTCTTCATCGATCTCTCAACCCTGCCTCCTCCGACACGAGTGCAGCATGAATCCTTCTCAGTGACTCGATGATGCTCCAGTGAGAGGACGAGGTCTGGACGTTTTCTACCTTCTCCACTCTCTGGATAATCTTCTCCGCTTCTCTCATCAGCATCTTGGTATTGCACCCAGCCGTGGTCTCTTAAACCCTCTGCCCACTGTGTGCCATACATTTTGCTGCAGTTTAGTTCAAACGCCTCCATCTCTAGATCTGGCAGCGTGATGCCCCATTCTCTTAACAGAGGGGTTGCTTCAACAGGTTTTCAAAGGTTTTGGACCTGATTCCACATGGAGCCTTAGCCTGGCTGGGAACAGTAGTTGTGCTTTGATCTTCTTGTCCCTGACTTCCTTCAATACCGCTTTCACCTTTAATCTTTCGAGCCTGCAGCGCTGGGAAAAGTACTGCTTGAGAAAATGCTGTTTCCCTGGTATTTTAGGTCTTGAAGTCGCCACGCTTCTCTGAGGATCCATCCTTTAACTGGACCATCACCATTCTAACTACCCACGATCTGGGCCTTGTCTCCACATTGGTGGGCTTTGGAACTAAGGACCAACGAGCTCTATCCAGGGTTAGGTCAAGGTCAGGTGGGATCTCAAATGCCGATCACAATAGGTGTTGCATAAAATCGATGGTGGTCCAAATCCCTCCTCCGAACTCCGTGAACACGAAAATTGTTATGACGAGGAGCAGCCTACTGTAGGTCTCTTGCTCTTTTGCAGCAAATATAGTAGGACTTTATTTTCGTGTCCTGCAACTCCGATATCTCTGAGATTTTGGTAGTATTTTCAGCCACCTTCCCATCAATTTCTTTACATTGTGTCTCAAGTCTGTGAGGGAAGGCGCAATTTTCTGCCGGATGATGGTATTTTTGGAGGGTCTGCTCTGCCTTTCTGGGAAGTAGAAGTTCGCTGTCTTCCGTGTCGGCCGAGGACTCTGAGAGCTCGCGATTGCACCGTGTGCAGGCATAAAGCCCTCCATTTCTTCATCAGAGTAAGTTGTTTTAACTTTGTCTGAGAATTATTTTTAGCCATTTTCGGTTTATTGCTTCTGGTAGCCATTCTGGAATGGACACTTAGTTCCTAAATTAAATATTAGATAGCTTGGGGAGGTTACTCTTGATTTTGTAGACAGATCTTGGAGCACTTCAAATTAGCTTCCCATCAGTCCCGTGATGTCACCAGAAGTCCCCAAAGGATCTTTTTCATATGAGGTAATCCTTTTTCGTGAGGAAAAAATATTTTTTATTGTGGCTGCCATCTTGTTTCTGTTTAAAAAAATTCAAAACCCACAAAAGTTACATCCTGCACACACACAGTCGTGCATCTTGCTAATCGGGACCCAGTTAGGTGGATTATGCATAACTGTCCCTCATGTATTGTAGGTTTCCCTGGTGTCTAGTGGCACCCACCACCCTCTGCTCACTGTCCCTGCATGTACTGTATGTTTCCCCAGTGCCTAGTGGCACCCCCACTATCTCCATCCCCTCATGTATTGTAGGATTCTCTGGTGTCTAGTGTCTCCACCCACCCTCCGATCACCATCCTGTCATGTATAGGACATCCATTTCTCTGGTGTCTAGTGGCCCCACCCTGATTGCCATTCCCTCATGTATTGTAGGTTTCCCTAGTTGTCTAGTGGCATCCTCTCACCCCTCAGTTTCCATCCCTGCATTGTTAGCAGTAATAAAGAAAACTGTCTCTCGATTTTTTAACCTGTGAAAAACAGAATGATCCTTCACCGATTTCTCCTCTCCTTGAGGCTACATATTAAGATCCTTAAGTCTCTCTTGTTATGTCTTCTGGTGCAGACCCTGCACCATTTTAGTTACCCTCTTCTGGACTGCCTCCATCATGTCTATGTCTTTTGCAGAGATTGGGTCCCCAGAACTGCACACAGTATTCAGATGGGGTCTCACCAGCTGTCTGTACAGAGGGATAACAACTTCCTGTTTCTACTGGTGATGCCTCTCCTATGCATCCCAGTATTCCACCAGCCCTGCTTACTGTCCTCTCACATTGCTTGCTCCTTTTAGGTCATCTGATATGACTACCTCCAGGTCCCTTTCCATTTTGTTGTTGTCAGTATCTCACCCCATTGTGTACTCTTCCCTAGGTTTTGTTTCCCAGGTGCATTACTTTGCACTTCTTTGCATTGAATCTAAGCTGCCATACATTTGACCATTCCTCCAACCTTGCCAAGTCCCTTCTCATCCTTTCCACCCCACCTTGTGTATCAACTCTGTTGCAGATCTTTGTGTCATCTGCAAAGAGACATACTTTTCCTTCCAGTCCCTCTGCAATGTAAGCTTATAAAGACATTAAAGAGGACGAGTCCTAATACTGAACCTGGGGTACCTCACTAGTAACCCCCTTTCTTCAGAGTGGACTCCGTTTACTATTACCCTCTGTGTCCTGTTCTCCAGCCAATTGTTTACAGGCTACCATCTTGGGACCCACTCCCAGGCTGGCCAACTTGTATATTAATCTTTTGTGTGGGACTGTGTCAAATGCCTTGCTAAAAGTCTAGGCAGGCCATGTCTACAGCCCCTCCCTGATCTACTACTTTGGTCACCCAGTCAAAGAAACCTATTAGATTCATCTGACATGCCTTTCGCTGTGAATCCATGCTGCCTTGGGTCCTGCGCTCCTCTGGCCTCTAGGTACTCAACAAGTCTTTCCTTCGAAGTGATTCCATCATTTTCCCAATCACTGAGGTTAAACTAACAGGTCTGCAGTTTCCTGCTTCTGCCCTGCTCCACTTTTGTGAAGTGGAACAACATCTGCCCACCTCCAGTCTTCGGATACAACCCCATCCTCCCATGATTTATTAAAGAGGTAGTCAGTGGTGTCACTAGTTCTACCCTTAGTCTCTTTAGAATTCTGGGATGAATCCCAACAGGCCCCATTGCTTTGTCCACCTTCAGTTTTAAGAGTTCCTTCAGAACCCTTTCTTCTGTGAAAGGGCTGGTATCAACCCTCATATCCAGTGTGTTTCTATTGTTTGGTATAGGTACCTCCCCCTCTTCATTTGTGAATACTGAGAAAAAGTATTTGTTTAGTATATTTGCCTTTTCACAGTCACCCTCTGCCCCCCTTATTAAGCCTCACTATCCCTCCCTGGTCTTCTTTCGCTCCTGATGAACCTGTGAAAGGTTTTATCCTTCTTCTCAACTGAGTTGGCAATCTTTTCCTCAGTTTCATAGACCATGGTGTGCTATTGGGCACCTGCGGTTCATCTGTGGACTGTCTGGTACAGTTCTCAGGTGGTTTCGATCTTTCCTAGAGGGTAGAACCCAGAGGGTGGTGTCTGGGATTTTTTCCTCATCACTCCCTATCCTGTGGGGTGCTGCAGGGTTACATTTGGCACCCATGTTGTTTGCACGATGTATATGCTGCCATTGGGAGCAATTATTAGTGGTATGGCTTGAGTTTTCACTGCTGTGCAGATGACACTCAGCTATACATGTCCTTTGTGCCTGAGCCAGGATGCTGCCATTTCGTTTTTAACAACTGTCTCACCAAAATCCAGGATTGGATGAATGGGAGTTGGTTGCAGTTAAACCCAGAAAAAACTGAGGTGTTGGTTGTGGACCCAGGTCATCGGGAGGCAGGTTTGTTGGTGGGATCACCTTCAGGTTTTTGGCTGGGGTGTACAGCAATTACCTCAGACCGCGTCGGAACCTGGGCGTTATGTTTGATGACTGTTTAACACTTAAATCGCAGGGTGTCGGTAGTTGTCAAAACTCTTTTACCATCTGAGGAATATCACCGGGTAAAGCACCTGGTTCCTTCCGGCGATCTTCCAACTCTGGTCCACACTTTCGTTACCTCCGCCTTGACTATTGCAATTCCCTTTACCTTGAGTTACGGGGTTGATATCCGCCGCCTGCAGCTCGTGCAGAATGTGGCAGCCAGGCTATTGACTGGTTCGTCTAGGACCAGTCATATACGCCTGTGCTCGCGGACTGCACTGGCTGCCAGTCCGTGGCAGATCACCTTCAAGGTCGGTTTGCTGACCTATAAAACCCTACATGACCAGGGACCTTGTTACCTGCAAGATCTCCTTCATCCCTACTGTCCCTCCCGCTCTCTCCGATCCACTGACAAGGGATTGCTAGAGATTCTCAGGGTTCATTTAAAAGACATCTGGGGCCAGGTCTTTTAGTTTTGTGGCCCTAACCTGTGGAATTTCTACCTCATCGTGTCGCAGTTGCCTGACCGTCCAAAGTTTTAAAACAGCATTGAAGACATTTATTTTTAGTCTGGTATATGCTGATTTTAATATTGCAGCCATGGGTTTTAACATGTTTATTATGGTTTTATTAATTTGTTTTGATTTTTAATGAATTTTGTACAAGTGCCTTGGTTTTGAAAGCGCTTTTTATAAATAAAGCTGATTTGATTTGATTTGAGTTCTATGACCTAAGCTCTGTCCTCCCAAACAACTTTTTGACCCAATCCCGCTCTATCCCCCTGCCTTGGATTGCCCTCCTTTCTACCTGCACACTATATCCCCACGTAGCCAGGCCACACCTGCTAAAAGCCCTTGGTAGCAACAGCCCCAGCTGTGACCCCTAGACTCAGGATCCTCCACCTGGTCTTGGATGTCATCCTAATCCCTTACAGACCTACTAAACTGGTCTCTAGGCCTTGGTCAGTTTTCCAGTGCTTGGAAATCAGCTGAAATCACCCTATACATAACAGTGGAGATCGGTCCGCACCTAACAACTACCGGCGATCTCTATCCTCCCCCGCTCTCTAAAGCCCTAGAAAAGTAGTGTCTATTCAACTCTGAGTACCTGGCCAAATATGACATAAGTGCCCCAGAACAACGTAGTTTCTGCCTAGGACACAGTACCACTACTGCTCTCCTGGAGTTCTCTCAATACCTGCACTCTGCTCTTGACTCCGGCAACCTTGCGGGAACAGTGTTCATAGACCTCTCCAAGGCTTTTGACACTGTTTGTCACCCCCTCCTGCTCGACTCCCTTCACCAACTCGGCTTTTCCGGTGGTCCCCTTGCCTGGTTCTCCAGCTCGTCTCTGCTAGATCCCAGCGTGTGAAGATAAGCGATCCCTGTCCAATGCGGTCCGTTCATTCTGGGGTACCCAGGACTCCATTCTGGGCTCTGTACTTTTCAGCTTCTACCTCAACACTCTCCCAGCTTCTGCACAATAAAAATGCTCCTCTATGCTGATGATGCGGTTCTCTTTGCCTCCCACTTGATCCCTCTTCTCTCCAGGTATCCTCCAGCACACCTACAACCAAGCTGAAAAGTGGTTCCTTGACCACCGACTTGTCATTAACCTAAAGAGACTAAGTCAATGCTCTTCTCCATCACCAAAACAAGGCCAAGAATGCTCCCTCTTCATTCTCCCCAGTACTCTGCACCCACTGGAGCAAGTGACCTCTTACAAATATCTAGGCATCATTTTGACTCGGCTCTCACCTTCCACACCCACATCAATACCCTATCCTCTGCCATAGAATTCTCGGATAGGCCTACTATACCATCATAGAGATTGCCTCCCCAAGTTGCCTCCATTGGCCATCACCTCTTCCGTCCTGTCACTGGTGGACTATGACTGCCATTTTATGCTAGGCGGACAATACCACCTTGACCAAAATCCAACTCTCAATCAATAAGGCCTGCAGGCTCTGGACTGGAGCCCTAGCTGCACTCACACTTGCCTGCTCTACTCCACCGCCAACCTGCTCACCTTTGAGGAGCATCTGCACTACCAGACCTGCCTACTCACCAAAAATCTCTTCTAGGGCTCTCCCGGGGTCTCTGCTTCCCTCTCGGCGTGTGTCTCGTCTGTTGCCACCAGTAGCTCTGTCAAGGCCACCTTTCTGGTGCCCAGAACCAAGACCTCACTAGCCCAAGGTCCTTCCATTACCGAGCCACTGCTTGGTTCAACTCCCTCCACCCTGCATCATAGACATTGCCAAAATTGGTCCCTTCAAAATCGCCCTCTGGAACCATCTCTTGACGCTCCTTGCTGTAGATGCACCTAATTAATCCCACTGTGGGATCCTACTGTCAGGCCTCCTGACTTGACAACATCCTCCAGGCAGCCTGTCTTCCCCCTCCCACCCCACTCCCCATCCCTACCTCCACCCTCTCCAGGTATTATCGAGGTCGTCCAGGGCTGTACCCCTAATGTAACCCTTGGGTACCTTGTATTTGACTGTAACCTATTATAAGTAACATTATTATGTTACCTACGTGTACTCTGTGTTTAATGTTCTGCACCTGTACTGTTCTCACTGTTGTAACCACACTATGTAACTCTGTCTACCTCCCCTGCGACGAGGTGCCTTTGTAAATGAGTCCATGACTCAAAGGTTGTAAATCTGACTTTTCTAATAAATAAGAAACATTTTCCTAACCTTTTCACATTGTATTGTAGCTAACTGTCATGCCCTGGGTTTCTCAGGGTACTCTACTCCACAACCAATGTATCAAGTACTTTTTGTAACCTGCAATGTTTACTTCTAAGGAACCCTGTGTAACCTATGTAAACTATGTGTAGTTGTTTGTCTTATGTTTCTGTATTCAACTTGGAACATTTGTAAATGAGTCCATGACTCAAAGGTATTAATCCCAATCTGAAATAAATACTGTATCAGGTTTTTAAATCCTGGCTATGTTCATGTCATGCAGATTTCTGGGGCTGCACAGCACTAACTTCTGTCTTATTCTGGTCCCTCTCTTAAAGCATTTTCTCTTTCTATCCAGATTTGACTTGAATTGTTTATTAATTGCAAAAACACATGGATGAAGAACATTGTTTAAAAAAGTATAATCTGAACTGCATTATTAAAATATATAATAATATATGTGTGTGTGTGATAACAAACTTTTACACACACCTGAGGTGTGGGATGCAACATTAACCCGATAGCAAGTCCAGGTGGTTTATAAAAGCATCCCACACTGAGAGTGTGTGCAGAATTCTGTTTTTATACCAACCCCACCCATGTATTATTTTATTTAATGAATGATAATTTATTTCCTATCAGTAGAGTTCAGTTACTGCAGCACTTCTGTGAGATACACACACACACACACATATATACAGTGTCCCTCCTTTGTTTTTTTTTTTTTTTTTCTTTTTAACATTACAGTGGGAATGGCATTCTGGAAAGTTGAAGTCCATCGGCATAGACACACTTTCGGGTATGGGCGTCAGGATCAACCAGACTGATTTTTCGCTGGTTGAAAATCCCATTCCAACAGAGTATTTCAGTAAAAACTGTTATACTTTCAACGTCATCAAAGAAGTAAAATACTCTTTTAATAATGCATTTCAAGGTTATGCATGTTTTAACTGTGTTGTCCGTCATGTGTTTTTTGCAATTAATATAGCGTAATGGTATCCTAGTTTTGCTTTTCAAGTCAAATCTGGATAGAAAGAGCATAATATTTTCAAATTATAACACATGTTCAGATTGTTTTACTGTCTTTGTCCAAGAAAGGCACACAGCTACAGCTTGTTTCTGGTGTGTTTTGGGAGCACAAGGAGGTTAAATGACTTACTCTGGTCACACAATATTGAAGTAGAGCATGTTGGAATCAAACATCATTCTGCTGGATGAATGAAGCTTGTTCACAGCTCTTTGCTTTAACCTGTAGGTTGTACTGCCAGCTGTTGATCAAAAGCGTCACATTTCAAGGCTGGCCCCATGATGCCAGGCCCGTAGGTATGTAGCACATTTTTATCTTGTAGATCTGAGTTCACACCCAAAATTACAAGAGAAAAGGCTATAAGAGGAATGAAAAGACAGAAGCTGGTGCTGTGGCAGCCCCAGAAATCTGTACTGACATGGACACTGTCAGGGTTTAGAAATCTAATATGGGGCCCCAATGCCTGTTGGCACCACAGAGCCAGCCTTGAGATGTGTAGTCGTTGGTGATCAGCTGGCAGTATAGCCTAGAGGTTAAAGTAACCCTAAATATGGATTATTTTATTAACAGCTTGAAATGTAAAGGTGATAACTCACTAGTTTCAATGCATATGCAAAACAAGTGTTGTAATAACACCTTAAAACACACTTAATAAAACAGTTTGTTTATTAATTGCAAAAACTCATAGATGGAGAACACAGTTAAAACATGCATCACCTGATATGCATTATTAAAGAGTATTTTACTAGGCGGCCCAGTGGTGCTGAGGGTTGAGGCGCTGGATGCCACACCTTGTCTTGCGCTGGCGACCCGAGTTCGGGGAATGAGCTTGGGCACTGGTGGGTCGGCAGGGGTGGGTTGAGGATGGAGTGCCTTAGTGATGCTCTCCTCCCAGGAGAATGGGTTGGTCAGCTCGGTGTGCTGGCGACTTCTGGTGGAGACCAAGAGGCGTTGCAGCAAGCTGGGCAGCACGAGATCAGCGTGGCCAGCGCTGGCAGGGTTGCCATGCCCTAAGCATTGGGCGTGCC
The DNA here is from genome assembly GCA_016271365.2 of Neoceratodus forsteri. Classification (NCBI taxonomy): domain Eukaryota; kingdom Metazoa; phylum Chordata; order Ceratodontiformes; family Ceratodontidae; genus Neoceratodus; species Neoceratodus forsteri. Next base: position 96,247,278 of record CM057451.1, read on the forward strand.
CACACAGGGGTGGGGAACCAGCGCAGAACAAGGAAAAGACGGCTCCATGGGACAGCAATGGCACCTGTCCCCATGCCTTCTGCCGGTTCTCCTCCGCTGGCCTTCCAGTTCCCCCCTCCGGGCCCACCTGAGTCTGACTTACAAGAGAGTCCAAAGAGGCAAGGACTACCTTCCCAGGCAGATGAAACTGGGGTGCTGGCTGCGGGGTGGAGGGAGGGAGGCACAGATTGAGGGATCCACAGGTGGGCAGGATAAAGGACTGGATGCCGAGAGAAGGTCCCATGAGCTGTGACCAGAGTGAAATAGATTAAAAAAAAAAAGGTATTTTACTTCTTTTGATGAAGTTTAAAGTATAACAGTTTCTTACTGAAATACTTTGGATGGAATGGGATTTTCTACTGTAAAGGAAAAAATCAGTCTTGTTGATCCTGCTGCCCATACCCTTGAGCGTGTCTTACGCTCCACAGCTATGCCAACAGACCACAACTTTCCAAAATGCCATTTCTACTGTAATGTAAAAAAGAAAGAAAAACAAAAACAAAAACAAAGGGAGAGACAGTGTGTATGCGTGTCAGCTGTGTATCTCTGACAGAAGTGCTGAACTAACTGAACTGTGCTGAAAGGAAATAAATTATCACCATTAATTAAATAAATAATGCGTGGGTGGTGTAAAACCAAATTTTGACACACCTTCGTTGTCAGGTTACTTTAAAAAACACTTGGACTTTGCCATCGAGGTTATTGTAGCATCCCACACCTCGTGTGTGTAAAGTTTGGTTACACACATACACCCATATATTATTATATTTAATAATGCAGTTCAGATTATGCTTTTTTTAAAACAATGTTGTCCATCCATGTGTTTTTGCAGTTAATAAACAATTAATGATGTCCTACATTTTTCTTTTCAAGTCAAATCTGGATAGAAAGAGCATAATATTTTCAGAATCATAACACATGCTCAGATTGTTTTTACTGTCTTTGTCCAGGAAAGGCACACAGCTACAACTTGTTTCTGGGTGTGTTTTAGGAGCACAGGGAGGTTAAGTGACTTACTCTGGTCACACAATATACTAGTAGAGCATGTTGGAATAACATCCTATTCTGCTGGATGAATGAAGCTTGTTCACAGTTCTTTGCTTTAACCTCTAGGTTGTACCACCAGCTGTTAATCAAAACTTCACATTTCAAGTCTGGCCCCATGATGCCAGGCTAGTAGGTACATAGCCACATTTGCATCTTATAAACCTGAGTTCACACCCAAAATTGTAAGAGAAAAGGCTGTAAGAGAGGGAGAATAAGACAAAAGTTGGTGCTGTGGCAGCCCAGAAATCTGCACTGACATGAACACGGACAGGGTTTAGAAATCCTGATACAGTATAGGGCCTCAATATCTGCTGGCACCACAGAGCCAGCCTAGAGGTTAAAGCAGTCCTAAAGATGGATTATTTTTACTAACAGTTTGAAATGTAAGGGTGATAACTCACTAGTTTCAATGCACATACAAAACAATTATTATAAATGTAGAAAGTGCTGTAATAACACCTTGAAACACACTTAATAAAACAGGCGATTTCCTATTTTACCTACAGTCAATGGTGGGCCAAGATCCTTGGTGACATCATTTCCTGTCAGGAGCCTGAAACATATGGCTGCCCCAGCCCTTAATTACAGATTGATTTATATAAGAATAACTCTGGACTGCAAAGACTCACAGATAAACACAATGGCTCACTCAAATTAGCATTTTATGGTCTTTCAGACATTAAGAAACCCTGTTGATGACAGTTCCTTTAAGTGTTCAGCATGAAAATATAATTTTTTGAAATATTTTTTTAATTGGGCATTTTGTTCAAAATTGGTAATTTTAGGGATGGGTGAATATCCAATCCGATAAATGAATCAATTGGATTTTGGCCATTCCCAATGAAACCGTTCCGTTCGGATATTGTAAACATCATCCATCGGATCTTGCTTATTATAGCCAAGAATACAATGTCCACTCTGCAGATAAATACCATTCAAAAACACTCTTCATTTATCTAATTTCTCTAATTTATGTAATTGAGCAGCTGGAGTTCGCTACCTTGTTAGGCTGTTAGTAATCTGTTAGCAATCTATTTGTTGTTGGTTGCTCCCTGTTAAGTAGGTGTAAAGTGGATTTATATTTAACTGAACTGCAAGCACTGAATTCACCCGTGCTTCATTCATTTCAAGTTCATTGAGTGGTGCAGTGCTGTGCTGGTCGACTTGTGGCTAGAAAGCTATTGAGATTCCAAAATCTACCTCAGTCTTTCACTTGGACCTGCCTCAGTCTGCCATGGCTCACAAAAGCATGGTATGGACTTATTTTACTGTCATTAATGAAACTGATTCAAAAGCCAAATGCAGCCCTACGCCATACACAACATTAATTAGTAGGGGTCCGCAGTAAAGGCTTTGGAACTTCTAGGTTACTAAACCATCTCAGAAATAAGCATCAGTCAGAGTATGATGAGCTACAGACTGAGAAAGTCAAAAGCGAGTTAGCAAAGCAGGCAGATTATTTATGTGAACTGCCAGCAAAAAGATTAAAAGGAGGCATAGACAATTGAATCTTGCCTGGCTCATACACACCCTTTTCCCAGCGATCACCCCAGTGCTATTGAAATTAGAAATGCTGTGGCACAGCTGATAGCAGTGGATGAGTAGCCCTTCTCTGTAGTTGAGAATGAGGGGTTTAAAAGCTATTGGGAGTGTTAGAGCAGCATTATACACTTCCTTCAAGGGGTCATTTTAAGGTGATTATACCAGAAATGTACAATAAATTGAGGGCAAAGATGCAAGAGGATTTGTCATACGACAGTCCTTTGCATTTACCACAGATACCTGGACCACAAAATGTTCCAGTGTATCCTATTTACCAATAACAGCACACTGGATCGACGCTGACCTAAATAGCGATCGTTGCTATTGTACTTGAAGCACCTAACAGACAAACATACGGGGAGAATCTGTCTAAGGACTATTTTAACAGTACTTGACTCTTGGGGATTAAGGCAAATCAGAGACACTTGGTAATCAGAGACAACGGCCCTCATATTACAAAAGCTATGAAGCTAAGTGATGTCCCAAGTGCTAGCTGTAGCTCACACACTCCAGCTGATAATTCACGATTCTGTCTTGAAACAGCGTTCTGTGGAGGACTTATTAGCTACGGAAGGGCAATGGTAGGCCACTTAAAACATTCAGCTTCAGCTACTGCAAAAATGGCAGAGCTTCATAACACACTTAAATTGCCAGTACATCGTCTCATTCAAGATGTGCCTACCAGATGGAATAGCTCGTTGTACATGTTGGAGAGGCTGTCGAACAACACAGAGTCTTAACAGTGTATGCAGCAGAATGTGAGACCTGCACATTTAGCACCACACAATGGGGTTTAGCCAAAACATTTGCACCTTTACCTGCGTTTGAACTCGAAACTAGGCAGTTTAGTGCTGACTGCGCTTGTGTCTCAGATATAATCCCTACTTCAACTGTGTTGTACCATTCTATTAAAGGCATTACTGTACCAGGGCTGCAAGCTATGAAGAATGCCATGCTTTTGTCAATGGATAAACGCTTACTGTCACACGAGTCTATGAAGGAGGTTGTCATGGCAACCGTACTTGATGCTAGATACAAGCTTCATTTTTCAGAATCAAATGTGGCAAAAGTTTTGTTAAAGCTGTCCTGAAACAGCTTGTGGTGGAGCAGTCTGAGGAGCAACTGAAAAAGCCTAAACGAACATTTGAGTGCACAGCCAGTGAGTGTGACCCAGAAGTGATGATCCATGGGTCTCTTTTCCCAAAATAATGCACGCCCAGAAGACTGTAAGTAATTGTAGCATACAAAAACTATTCGATGTTGTTTTACTATATCACACCTAACAAAATGTTTTTATTTTGTAGCATCAGTGATTGATGGGGTTCCTAGCGGAATCAGGAGCTTGAAATCCATTTGGCGAAAGCCTGATCCAAAAAGCATCCCAAAGCACTACTTTACTGGAAACACAAGGACAACATTTTCCAACATTATCTAACATTGCCAGAAGATACCTAGCACCACCCCTTCAAGCGTGCTGCTTAATGTGTTTTAGTATAGCAGGGATATTATTACCGATTGGAGGTCCAGACTATCCCTAAGAAAGCAAATATACTACTGTTCATAAAACAGAATATGAATAAATTCTAGTGGCTAACCATTGCACAACTTTGTGAACTTTGAAACAAAATAAATAATTATATTTTTATACTGACAGCTGTCAATATTTTATTAACATCGGGAATATGGGGATATGTGGCTTATGGGGTGTGGGGATGAACAGGTAACATCTAGGTAACATCTATTTATTCACGCACCAAATCTGATCCGATGGATATCCATATCCGATCGGATAAGTTAGGTAAAAATCAGGAGCCGATATCCATTGCAAATTCCATATCCTCCCACCTCTAGTAATTTTTGTTTGAAAATTGGGCATTTATTGTGAACATGGGGCATTTTGTTTGAAATATGGCTTTTTGGCAAAAATAGGGCTATTTGTTCAAAAACTGTTTTTGTGTGAAAATGGGGCATTTGTTTTGAAAACGGGACATTTTATTCAAAAATTGGGCATTATTTGCAAATATAGGGTATTTTGTTCAAAATGGGGTTTTGTTGTGAAAATGAGGCATTTTGTTTGAAAATGGGGCATTTTTGTGAAAATGGGTAATTTTGTTGAAATTGGTCATTTTTGTGAAAATGGGGCATTCTTTTCTGAAAATGAAGTACTGTTTGAAGAAATGGAAGTGTCCCATTTTCAGGCGAGGGAGTTTTTGAACATTTTCTTGTTGTTTTGGAAGAAAGGTGCTTTTAGCCATTTTCTCCAATTTTCATTTATCAAATACTATCTATGGATGTGGAAGTGATCCATTTTCATAAGCGAGGAGTGTTTTCAAACATTTTGTGTTGTTTTGCAAAAAGGTGCTTTTTCAACCATTTTCTTACATTTTCACATTTTCCAAAGATGTAGTGTTGCTTACGTAAATTGTCTGGTCTGCTTTCAGAACCATTCTGTTTATTTTGAACACTTCTCTGCTTCCACAGTGACAGATACTAATACATAGAAAGTAGACATCAACAACAGTGCTCCAGTTGTGGTGGTTAGTGCACAGAGCTGCAGTTTGAAATGTCCTGGGTTCAAATCTAATGAGTTACACTTTTTCCCTAATTTAAACACCTGCAAAATTCCTGTTTTAGCTCATTTCTTTCAACCTTGCACTCCCACAGTGACATATGGATAATGTTCTATTATCTGGATGTACGGATGGGAGCACAGGGTTCTGTTGTACTATCTGGATGGAGGATGGGACCCAGCACTCCCACTGCGATGTATGGACAGTGTTGTACTATCTTGATGGAAGGTTCAGACCCTGTGCTCTCATCGTGACATATAGATACTGTTGCACTATCTTGATGGAGGTTCGGACCCTCGCGCCTCACCATGACATATAGATACTGTTGTACTATGCTGTACTATCCGGATGGAAGAATGGGAGTGCAGGGTCCAAGGACCCTGCTTCCACAGTAAAATGAGAATGCAATTATACTATCTGAAAAAGAAGGGAAATTCGTTGCAAAAACTTCATTAATACATCAGTTAGGATGAATACCACAGTGACAAATGCAGGAAATGAGGTGTTAAGTTTCCAACCCTGACGCCCCACCCCAGTGTTCCCCTATCACCCCATCCCATCCTCCCACCCACCACATACCAACAGGCATCAGGGTGTGCCATTGGGTTGTAAGGCCTAACTCTCACCCATTGTGATATACAGTATAAGCTTGTTTACATAGGAAAATGGGGAGAGGTTGGGTCTGGCGACCCAATGGCATGCTTGTTGGTGTATGGAGCCTTTCACTCTGGGCCCCACAAGAGGTTGATCAGAAGTTGGTGGATCTGAGGTAGGGGAGAAATTGACCAGGTGGGTAGCTTACTGGCTGAGAGGCAGGACCCAGAGTGTGGTGGTGGGGAGATCTCTCAAGTACAAGAGATGTCACCAGAGGGGTCCCATAGGGATCGGTGCTTGGACCAGTGCTTTTAATGCCTTCATAAATTCTATTGAGGGTGGCATTAAGGACAAAATTAGCTTATTTTTAGACAACACCATGCTCTGTCAGAGGGAGACATAGCAGAAGGATACAGCACTTAAGAGAAGATCTGGAAATATTAGAGAGGTGGTCAGAGATTTGGCAACTTGGCTTCAGTGCAAGAAATGCAAGGTTATTCACACTGGGGCAAGAACCCGAGGAGAGAGTACAGCTTGGTTCTACAGCAGTGCAAACCTTTGTGCTCCACTTTTGCCCTTTTTCAGTATTGGGCCCCAGGTGTGGTCTCACCAGTGACCTGTACAGTGGTAGAATGAACTCTGTCTTCCTGGTGGAATTCCCTGGCTATGCAGCCCAGCAACCGATCTGCTATGGCTGCTGCCTCTTGCAGTGCGAGAGTGTTTCAGATTACTTGTGATTATTACTCCTAGGCCTCTCTCTCTTCTGACCTGGTTACCTGCAAGCCACCCAACCAGTATTTGGTCCCTGGGTTCTTTGTCCCAAGTGCATAACTCTGCACTTTTAACATTGAACCCCAGCTGCTAAATGCCAGACCAACTTTCTAGCATAGCCAGGACCTCCTGAGTTCCTGCCTTCACCTCCTCTGTGCCACACTCCCACAGAGCTTGGTGTCATCCGTGAACAGGCAGATTTTACCCTTGATCCCATCTGAAACAGCACTTATGAAGATATTAAACAATACCAGGCGAGCACTGAGCCTTGTGGGACCCTACTGGTCACAGGCCTTGCTTCAGAGAATTCTCCCCTACTGTCACCCTTGGCTTCTATCCTGCAACCAGTTTCTGATACATCTCATTAGCCTGGCCCCACCCCAGGTCCTCTGGCTTCCTGACCATACTTCTAGAGGGCACCGAGTCAAAGACCTTGCTAAAGTCCAGATATAGGACAGCAACCACCTGGCACTTATCCACTATCCTAGTGACCAATCAAGAAGTCAATTGGTTAGTCTGGCAAGAGCTCCCAAACACAAACCCATGCTGCCTCTCATCCTGAAGCCCATTTTCCTCCAGAAAGCCAATTGGTCTCTCTTTCAGGAAGGTCTCCATCAGCTTACCCACTATTAAGGTCAGGCTGACTGGTTTGTAGTTCCTAGTTTGTCCCTTGGCCCACTGTTATGGAGAGGCACCACATGTGCGTTCCCCATTTCTGGGGCAGATTTCCAGACTCAGAGAGGTGTTAAACAGGTCTGGCAGGGGAACCCGCCAGAACCTCCACCAGTTCCCTAAGGACCCTTGAGTGCATACCATCTGACCTGGTAATGTTTCCACCTTTAGGGCCCTTGAGTACCCTGTCTGCTTGAATTTCACAATCGGTGATTTCTTCCCTCCCAGTCCCACCCCTATTTCCTTGTAGCACTGGTGCATCCTTCTCCAGTGTTATTTATTTATATTTGAATTTTGGTGACCAGGTGTTCAAGAGACAGAATGTCCCTTTTTAGGGCAACCAGGGAAGGTACAAAGGGAGGTACAGAAATACAAAGATAACAGCATAAAATAAATGTATGATAACACTTTTACAATAGTTCCGACTATGAAATTAAAATAGAGCATAAGTAAATTAAGTTACAAATCACTTAAATCACTTAAAGCAAAAAGCATAAAAAGATAACAGCAATGAACGGGTATGTACAAGGCACATAAGCAACAGATACAAATAAAATAGTGTATACAGGCACAAAAGAAGTAACAACTGAATGTAGGCGATAATCACAGCAAAGCATAAATTATGGATCATTCAGGATTAACCTAAGGGAGATGAGTAAAGCAGGGAGAAATTAAGGTAGATGGCATTCAGGTGTGGAAGCAGGTAAAGGAAGGTAGAGTTGATAGGGGTGACGTAAATAGAATAAAATAGGGCAGTGGCAAGATGCAGAGTGCATGAGTTAATGTGAAAGAGGTAGAAGGTAAGGAATGTTTCTATCAAATTAGTTCAATCACTTAATAGTTCATGTGTCCCGAAATAGCTGTAACATTATTAAGAACATCAGTAAACCTTGCAGAGCAAGGGTGAATTGAATGTAAATAATAGCGCTATGCAAAATTCATAGCAGTTAAGTGGTATGGTTCCTTTTCAGCAATACAGAATAATACATTGTGAGCCTGTTTTCCCAGTGTTTTTTTATGTTGTTCTTCACATAAACGTAACATTTGTATGACCGCTGGCCCACCTAGTATGGCCATTGTCCTACTTACTGTAATACCACAGACCGTAGTCAGTGGCTTTATCCTTCCTTTTCTAACCAATAAGATTCCCTTATGTCTATCCATGCATTCTTGAATCCTGTTGCAGTTTTGCCCTGGCCACCTCTGCTGGGAGGCTGCTCCAGGCATCCACAACTCCTTCTGAGAAGAGGTACTGCTTCACATTTCCCCTAAATTCCACCCCACCCAGCTTCATAGCATGACTCTTTGTTTTTGAGCATCTTTTTTCTGAAAATGCTTTCCTCTTGTACCCTATTTATACCAGTGAGGTATATGAAAGCCTGTCATATTCCCCTCCGTCCTTTCTTCCAGGGTGTACATATTGAGGTCCTTTACTCTCTCCTCATGGGGCTTTTGATGCAGGCCCTGCACCATTTTAGTTGCCCCTTCTGGATCGCCTCTACTCTATATCCTTCCAGAGATGTGGTCTCCAGAACTGGGCACAGTACTCTAGGTGAGGTCTCACCAATGATTTATATGGTGGTATCACCACCTCCTCTTTGCTGATGATACTCCTCCCTATTTATTTATTCAACATTTGGTAACCGGAAAGGCACACTAAGCCAAGACTAATTTTCAGGTGTGACCTGGGGAGTAGGAAGACATATACAAACAAAGAGATGATAAAATTTACATTTAGACAAGTAATAAGAGATACAGTGTGGGAGAGATTTTTTACATACACAACGGTGAAGCGAACAATGCAGCAGATCTGATAATGCAATTTTACATAGATTTGGCTACGAGAACAAGAGCAGCTAAACTAAACAGGGGAGCAGTGTCAAGCAGGTAACTTGAAGCCAGTTTACTCACTGGTATAGGACCCTAGGGAAAGGAAAGGCTAGGAGGTTGAGGGGCAGTTGCAAGTGGCCCCGGGTATGGGCCTGAGTAGACATTTAAGGACAGGGAACAAGGAGTAAGTTGAATGGAAAAGGAGAGTGATTCCAGAGGAAGGGAGGTGATAGGAGAATGCCGACTGGCTGGCAGATGAGTGGGGTGGGGAGAGCAAAGCAATGGGAATTGCTGGAGCACACAGTGTAAGAGGTAGGAGTGGCAGGAGAGAGAGAGGAGAGGAGAGATTGGGAGGAGGGTCCAGAACCAGTATTTTGAAACAAAGGCTAGATTAAGGGCTAGATGCCTCTGGGGTAGGGGGAGAGATATAGAGAGAGGAGCAGAGGTCGCAATGATGAGTGGAAAAGGAGTGCTGGTAGCAAATCAACAAAAAGCATTCAAGAGAGGTCAAGTTTAGCAAGGGACATAGTAGGAGCGGAACACAGATAATATCAGCGTAGTTGAAAAGAAAAATTACTCACCATAGTAATCTTGTTTCTTCCAAGGGATTCTTCAATATGATTAACTAATGCAGGCAGCCTCCTGTGTTGAACTGCTCTGGAGATTGTGGAACTTAAGCAAGTGATGAAACATCTAATTGGCTTGTGCCACCATTCAAATTGCTGCCCCTAGTAACTGCTGTGTTCTGTAACATTCAGATTCATGAGAGCATGTGGGTAAGACCCCAACTAAGCTATTCTAATAAAAACTATTAAATTCTCTAGAAAATGCCTCAACTATTATTAAAGTCATACAGGACCAAAGAAAGGGAACAACAACACACTTCTGGTTTCAAAAGTTTTAACACAACTAGGGTATGACCCCAAACAGCATAGTAAATCCAGCTGGTATGCAGAGCCCAACTGTTTCTGGAAGGAGGCAGGTGGAGATTTAATCATACTGAAGAATCCCTTGGAAGAAACAAGATTACTATGGTGAGTAATTTTTCTTCTAACCCCAGGAGTTCTTCAATATGATTAACTAATGCAGACTATGAAGCAATACCTTTGGAGGAGGGTACAGAACCTACTTGGGAACAGACTCTGCAGTATTGCTGTTCCAAATCTGGCATCACTTCTGGACTGGGTGTCCAAACAGTAGTGCTTTGTAAAGTGTGCACTGTTTTCCATGTAGCAGCTTTACAAATGTCCAGCAGAGGGATATCTCTGGCTGTTGCTATTGTAGCAGCTGTGCTCCTTGTGGAATGGGCCCTTTGGCCTACTGGGGGCTCCTTACCAGCTTTACTGTAGCAGAACTGGATACACAACACTATCCAGCATGCAATTGACCTTTGGAAGCTGGTTTTCCTCTTCCCACTTCCCCATAGGTCAGGAACAATTGCTGCCTGTCCTTCCTGTGGGCCTTGGTGTGGTCAAGGTAGTAACTCAAAGCTCTCTTGACATCCAGGCTGTGGAGCCCATGCTCGCCTGAGCTAGAATGGTCTGTGAAGAAGACTGGCAAGACTGGTTCAGATGGAAGTCAGAGACTACTTTGGAGGAATTTCCTGTTAGTCCTGAGTATTACTTTATCCCTGTGAAAAGAGATATAGTTTAGCTCTATGCACAGGGCTTGTAGTTCACTAATTCACCTGGCTGAGGTAATGGCTACCAGGAAGACAGTTTTCCAAGTCACCAATTTGAGTTGTGCTGTAGCCATGGGCTCGAATGGGGTTCCATGAGCTTGCAATACAGCTATTAAGGTCCTATGATGGTGCTGGTTCCTTGGGAGGATGCAGGTGAATCAACCCCTTGAAAACTTTTTGAAAATGGGGCTAGAGACCATAGAAGCACCCTTACTGGCCAAAAGGTAGGCTGGGACTGATGCCAGGTAGATCTTATGGGTAGAGGATAGAGGCCCAGGGAATGCAGGTGGCTGAGATAGTCCAACAGAACAGATAACCTCGCCTGAGGGCAATATACTGTTTCTGTCACACCAGATGGAAAACCTTTTCTATTTGGAAGCATAGGATTTCTAGTGGAAGGTTTCCTTGATACCCTAAGAACCCAGAGGACACTCTCATTGAGGTGTTAGTCAGCATACTCTAAGTCCTCAAGAGCCAAACTCCAAGCTTGAGGGACTTGAGGTTGTGATAAATCTTGCAGCAGGACTTCAATAATGTCCGCAGTGGTTACAAACCAACCATTTCTAAATGCCAAGAAGACAGTCTCCATGAGCTTTGGCACTAAGCAGAGACTCTCTAGGCTCCCCTCCACCCTCCTTCCACACTCTAGATGGGTCTACATTGGAAGACTACTTCATTTACGTACCTTGGGGTCTGGCTTGACAAACACCTTGACTTCTCTGGTCACATAGATGCTATTCACAAGAAACTGCTACCCAAACTAGGTACCTTGCACCGAATCGTGAATGCATCCCTTGCCAGCCCATAGAGAGATTCTACCAAAAGATCCTTCAACTTTTGACTACGGTGACGTAGTATACAGTGCTGCCCTAAAATGACCCTATCCAGACAGGACACACTCTTCCACTCTTCTATCGCTTTCCCTAGACTGCCCACCTTGCACTCACCAGTACTCCTTATATCATTCTCTTGCTCTCCGCCCTCACCGACCGCGTTGTTATACTGTACCAATTTCCCGGCAAGTACTGACTTGGTGTTCTACCTTCCTACCTCCCATCCCTACTTTCCCTGCCCTGCTCCCTCAGGAGTAGTGATGTGTGCACCTCTCGCGTACTCTACAGGTCCACTTCAGCTGGTCAGGCTTCCTTCTCCTACCGCCCCCAAACTCTGGAATTCACTCCCTGCTAATACTATAATGCACCCGCATCCCAGCCTCCTATCCTCACCATGCGCCTTCAGCCCCTATATGCAACTGCCCCAGCCCCACTCCGAGCGCCTTGTGATCCAATCACCACCCCACCTCCCATTGCCATTAGGATGTATAGTTATGTTACGCTTATTATAGTTCAACAATGTGCTGTGAATTTAAGATCAATGTTATGTTTCTAATTATTGTATAATTGCTTATTGTCCTCTATGTAATCTGAATGTGAATTTAAAATCGGTGTTGTCTTTTTAATTATTGTATAACTGCTTTTTGTCCTCATGTAATCTCCTCTGTAACCATTTTTTAATGTATATTTATTTATTTATTTGGATACAACCTTTGAGTATAAACTCTTTACAAAGGTTCCACGTCAGGATGTAAAACAGCAGAGACATAACAAAAATTGACAGTTTAAACAAAACATAAGAATGCTATGTAATACAGAATATAGATAAATAATACATTTGAATAATCTAGACAACTGAAATTAAACAGCGGAGGAGATTTCCAATTAGCAACATATGTATTTAAGCACCCAGGGGGGCCTGTCAAAATATAGTTATCGGAAAGGGTAGGAGAAAGAAAGGGGAGAGTGTGAACGAGGTTTTCCAATTAACAATATGTTGCATAGCTGCTCCAGGGGGCTTGTGCTGGTACAGTATTGCAAAGGGTAGGAGAAAGAAAGGGTGAGAGTGCAAACGAGGGGTAGATTAGAGAGAGAGAAAGAGAGGAGGAAGGGGAGAGAGAGAGAGAGAGAGAGAGAGAGAAAGGGTTGGGAGAAGGAGAATATTTAGGGAGAGTGGGTGGAAAGGGGGTATGGAGGGAGGGAGTTGAGGGAACTAGAGGGGAGGCAAGGGATGCCAGGTGGGAGTCCAGGTAGGTAAAACAGGAGGAAAGCTCAGACAGACGAGGGGGTATCCAGGTTGAGGATATGGACTCAGGTAAGGAGTCAGAGGTGTTTAAGAGCGAGTATCCAGGTTGAAGATATGGATTCAGGTAAGGCAGTCACAGGCATTAGAGTTCAGCAGGTATTGCTTCAGTTCTCTTTAAAGGACCGAACATTTGTTGTACTAAGAGCTGCAGCAGGGATCTCATTTAGCCATAGTGGAGCTCGGTACATGAAGGATCCTTGTCCTGGGAAGGTCTACTAATGGGACATCAAGCTGTGTTGTCACTGTTCTTCATGTGTTGTATTTAGAGCTTGCTTCCTTTACCAGGTCTGCAATGCAGGTAGGGGTTAGGGAGAGCATGGCCTTTCTCCCTAGTAGGCAAGTTTGTTATTTGATTCTGAATTGAAGCGGTAGTATGTGGGCCAGACCATGCGGTACAAGTGTATGAAGCGGTCAGCATTTAGCAGTAGTCTGCAAGCCTTTTAAGGGCAGTGGAAACCCTTTGAGGGCTGGCTGTAACAGTAGCAGCACCCTAAACCACCAGCCCGTAGTCAACCAGGAGAGGACAGAGCTGGAGACTGAGAGCTGGAGGGCTTCAGCAGTTAGGCTTTTCTTGTGCCTAAACAGAATCCCTAATTCAGTGTTCACAGTTTTCACCACCATGTCAATGTGCTGAACATACGAGGGTATCATCATCGACACCCAGGTACTTGAAGGAGGAACCTGTTCCAGTGGGGCAGTCAGGTGATTTGTGATTGCTAGTTCTGGGCATCTCCTTTTTAGTTGGGGGCTAGAGAGGAGCATCGTCTTGTTTTTTTGTAGTTTAGTAGCAACCTTGGGAGTAGAACCAGGTCTCCAGTTGCTGGAAGGATGATTGTAGCTCAGCCTGTAGGTGCTCTATGTGAGTGACAGCTAAGTAGGACAGCATCATCGGTGTATAGAATGACTTTGCTAGTGCAGGCATTGGGTAGATTGTTCAGGAACATGCTGAAGAGCAGTGGACCCAGGATGGACCCTGAGGCACCCCTAGAGAGACTTCTTTGGATGCAGATATGGAGTGACCTATCTTGACCTTTTGAAACCGGCAGGTTAGGTAGTCCAGGAACCATAGAGCGGCATTTAGGGAAACACCAAGGGCATGCAGTTGAGACAAGAGGAATGGGTGGCAGACTGTGTTGAATGCCTTTGTTAGGTCAATGAAGATGGACCCAACCAGTTTTCCCTCATCCAATGCCTTATGGACATACTCCGTGAAATCCACCAGTGCAGTGTCCATGCTGTGGGTTTCCTAAAGCCATGTTGCTGGGGACATTGCAGCTGGTATTTGGGAATATAGTCAGTAAACTGGTCTGCCACAATCCTTTCCAGTGCTTTAGAGAGGGGAGAGGATAGAGATGAGCCTGTAGTTTGCGGTCAGTGACCTACCTTTTCCCTTATGCACCAGGGTCACCAGTGCTTGTTTCCAAGGAGAAGGAATTTGGTGAGCTGGAGGATTTATCGAAAATCATAGTAATGGGAGTGGTGACTTCGTGATTGCCAGCGCCAGCAGTTTCATGTCAATGTTGTCAGACCCCATTCTGGTTTTCCCAGGACCTTTTAATATAATCCAGTGCTTCTTTGACAGTGACTCTCTTAAAGTAAAATTGAAGGTGTGAGTTGATGTTCTGTGGGCGCCTATTATCAGCTTTGATAGGCTTGAGGTATTCAGCGGTAGAACAGAGCTAAGAACCGTGAAGGTGAGTTGAACTCTTTGGCACTGGTGTGAGGATCCATGGTATTTGTGCCATTAATGTTTAGCAGTGATGGCTGTGTTTTATCGTCCTTCCTGTGAGTGCCTTTATATTGTCCCAAAACCACCTCCCATCACCCCAGGTCCTTTCCAATTGATTCTTGTAGAAATCAGCCTTAGCGTCCCTGATGAGATGTGTACATTTGCTTCTGGCTGCCCTGTATCTTTGAAGGTCACTGGGCTTACCGGAGCCCCTGGCTTGATACCAAAGGTTGTCCCTTGCCCTCATGTGATATAGAAGGTCACTAGTAATCCACCCATTGTTATGGCGCATGTTCTTCTTTTTTTGAATGAAGCAAATCTGTCACAACGTTAAAGTTATCAATAAAGTACTGGAGTGTTATGTTAAGGTCATGCAGTTCCTTAAGGGAGACCAATCAGTCTTAGAAAGCGCCTCCTTGAAAGCTGAGAGCTGCCCTTTTTCTTGAGAATTCTGCTGTTCACAAAGACAGGGTGCTTTTTGAATTTATTGAACCACAGACAGGTGATAGGGGAGTGATCGCTTAGTGAATCCGGTAGTACCAAGACATCGGTAATCCTGTCAGGTTAGCTTGCAAGGAGCCAGTCTAGGAGGCGTGCTTACGGTTTTATGGTTCATTCTAGCAGGCTCCATGACTAATTGTATGAGGAGGAACTGGCCATGGTATCCTTCTGGTTGGTCTCTTGTAACCAATGTTATTGTCTGCACAGCACTTTTACATTCTGCAACACCTGTGTTTTGCTGCACTTGATCCTCTGTACCCTTCCCAGGACACATCTGAAACGAGCAATTTGCTTAGCATGTCTTCCTGGTGAAACTTTTAAATAAATAAATAACAAATAATCCTCCCTGTGAGAAGGTCAGAAGATTGTACCTCTGAGGGAGATGGATGGGCTGGGCCACTAACAGGGACAGCAGGAGGGAGTACTATGGCTACCTGGCCCTGTCTGGAGCTATGAGGATCATGGTAGCTGGCTGGGACCTGAGCTTGATCAGGACTCTGAGCAGCAGGGGAAACGGAGGGATGACATACAGAAACTTCCCGATCAGTCCCACACTAGGGTATCCACTGGCACTGTGCCTTTGCTGGAGGCCTGCAGCAGAATTGGGGCAGCTGGTGATTTTCCAGGAGGCAAAGCGATCTATCTCTGGAGTGCCCCACTTTCTGAACACTGTTTCCAGCACCTACCTGTTGAGAGACCACTTGTGGTGGCTAGTTGATTCTGCTGTGTGCATCTACCAAGGCAATGTCCTTCCCTGGCAGGTGGATGGCCAACACGGATACCTGTAGGGTAGGCAAGACTCCAAACTTCCATTGCTTCCATACACAGCAATGTGAACTTTGTTCCTCCTTGCTTGTTGATGTAGTACATGGTGGTGGTACTGTCTATCCTGACTTGTACCACCTTGTTTCTTCTAAGGGATGCAAAATACTGCAGGGCCAAGTACCGCCCTGAGTTCCAATAGGTTTATGTGCAGAAGGGACTCTGGGACCATGTGCCGTGTACAGTATGCTCTCCCAGTTGCACCCCCACCCTAGGAGTGATGCATCTGTTGTGAGGACCAATGTGGGGACTCTTGCTGGAATGGGACCCCTCCTCTGAGGTTGTCCCTGTCCCACCACCACTGCAAGACCTGAAGTAAGGACTTTGTCACTGGTACCATTTTTGACAGTGAGTCCTTCTTTGGGACCAATGTGCTCTTATATGGAACTGAATGTCCCTCATCTGGAATCTGGTGCCTAACACAGTTGCTGTGGAAGTGGCCATGTGGCCCAGCAGCTGCAGGAAGTGCCTTGCTGGCCAGGGTGTGTTGAGGCAGAAGGAGTCTGCTATCTGCACAGTGTTGTCTACCTTGTCCTGAAGAAGAAATGCCCTTCCCATCAGAGTGTCTAGTTCTGCTCCTATGAAGTTCAGCAATTGAACAGGTTGGAACACTGACATTTGGGCATTTACCAGGAACCCCAGGGACACTTGGGTGCTCTGAGTGCAAGAGAGTCCCTTACCTGCTCTGGTGACTCTCCCACAACTAACCCGTCGTCTGGCTAAGGGAACACTGATGCCCTGTCATCTCAAGTGTGCCACCACCACTGCCAAGCACTGTGAGAACTCTGGGAGTGGAGGTTAAGCTGAATGGCAGAGCTACAAACTGGTAGTGACCCGAAGGTAACCTGAACCACAGGTACTTTCTGTGAGATTCCTGATGGGAATGTGGAAATAAGCATCCATTAAATCCAGGATGCTAGCCAGTTTCCTTGCTGGAGTGTGGGAAGAATCATTGCCAGAGTTACCATCTTGAACTTTGGCTTGGTAAGGTATCTGTTCAGAAGTCTTAGGTTCAAATGGGTCACCACTTTCCATTTTCTTCAGGGTCAGGAAATATCTGGAGTAGAACCCATTTCTCTTTGAGAAAGGGGAACAGGCTCAACTGCTTTTGCCTGCAGAAGGATGGACACTGGTTCTGGTGCAGCTGGACCAAAAGTTTGCCCTCAATTTGGGAAGCAATTTAAAGCTGAGGAAAGACCCTGGTTCACTACTTCCAGGACCCTCCTGTATGTGGTAATATTTTTCCAAGCCTGGGAGTAGTGAGCCAGCCTTCCCCTACTGGTAGTGGGGAGGTGACCCTGGCAAGCATGTCAGGAGTTCTGCTTAGCCTGGGCTTTGGCTTGTGGAGCTGAGTCTGCACATCTAGCAGCCCTTCTACTCCTGCCTCTGAAGTATCCTCTTTGTTGTTGGTCATCAGGAGAGTTTGAGCTTGAAAAAATGGTCTATTATAGGCTGTTCTACCCTCCTCCCCTTCTCTGTGGTCTGCATGAAGTGGAGGCTTTTTCCTTGCTGTATTACTTTTGTTTAGCCTTGTACTCATCCATCTTCTTCATATAAGCCTCTGTCTTATTCCCAAAGAGTGAATTATTTTCACAGGGAAGTCCATGACTTTGGTCTGGGTGTCCTGAGAAAGATTAGTGGCCCTGAGCCATGCAAACCTTCTTAGAGACACTGTTAGTGCCATCCATCTGGATGCAGTGTCGTTGGCATCTACAGCAATATGGAATTGATATTTAGCGGTTTCAGGCCACATCTGGCTGTTTCAACTAAGTCAGCAGTCAATCCTTGTGAGGCTTTGTCAGCAAGAGCCATCACTGAGTTCCAGAGTGACTTTTGGTACTAGGCAGCGTAGGCCATACAGTTTGCCTGCCTAATAGCCAGAGAGGCTGTCGGGTAACCTTTCTTGGCCATGCTGTCCATGTTCCTGGAGTCTTTATCCAGAGGATGAGATGCAAGTGGTACCTTAGCTTTGTAACAGGCAGCAGCCTGGACCACCCTTCATGGTCAGGGTGAGCAAAGAAACTCTGCTCCAGTCCTAGACAGTTGGTACTTTTATCTACCTTCTTGTCCACAGGTGGGACAGAGGTGTGAGTCTCCAGTATCTTTAAGACCTGCTTTTCAGGATCTATTAATGGGACGCAACAGGTGTTTGGTGGTGTTAACCCCATCATGTCCAAAAATTCTGCTTCCTCCTCATCTTCCACTGTTTCATGAGTGGCAAGATCCAAGGCTTCCACCATCTGTTTGACAAAGGTATAATGGGAGGAGTAGTCCTCCACTAGTCTGGGGGTAGATTCAAACTCCTGTTCCACAGAGCTCTTCGTTCTATCGGTTCCCCAGGTCTTCATCCTCCTCTTCTTCAAACATCTCATAGGAGGAGATCAGTCTCTGAAAATACAGAACCAAGAGCGGAACCGATGATGGAACCAAAGCTGGAACCATTGTTGGAACCAATGGCTCAACTGGTGTTTGCTGTTGTGGAACCAGAGTTGAGCCCTGTGAGGCAGCTGATTGCAAGGCCTGCAAAACTTTTTAGGGCATGTGCAATTTCTTTGGCGAAGGCATGGCTGACTTTTCCACCTTTGCTTTTTCAGCATGAGATGTGGTGACATGCTTTTGGTTGTGCTTCTTTTGGCTGGAACTGGCTCCCACTATGTTTTGACTTAGAGGACACACCCTTTTCGGTTATTTTTGGTTCCTGCTCCTTAGATTTGTCTTTCCCAGTAAGGGAAGATACCGGTTCCTCCAAGGGCTGGTGTAGACATCAGGTGGACAGCAGGTGTGGGCATCCTTTTTGTACCACACGGCTCTTTTTTTCAATGGTTTTCTGCCTGAAAATGGGAAGCACCCAGGCAGAACAAGCACAGGTTGTGTTTCTCGACTTTGATGAACACTTCCCATACTTTACACAATTTTTAAAACCAGTAGGCCTGGTTCTAGTTGCCCAGTGGCACTGAGGGTTGAGGTGCTGGATGCCACACCTCGCTCCATGCCAGCAATCTGGGTTCAGGAATGGACTCGAGTCACTGGGGATTGGCAGGGAGGGAGGTTTGAGCATCCGGAGGACTGCTCCTCTCCTCTCCTCTCTCTCCTCTCCTGGGGAAGGTTAGGGGCTTCACTTGCTACACTGGTGGCCCCAGTGGAGACTGGGGAAGCAGTGATCAGAAAGCCTACAATTGGGAACTGGGAGTGGCAGACTTCCTGTGGCGCACACAGGGTGTGCACACTGTGCACTGGATGTCATTGCACGTCCACTCCCTAGGGGAACCATACCATAGAAACTCCTCTCTGCAGCAGCATGAACCCACTGACAGACAACTGGCCCTGTGCAAACAAAGCCAGACAGTCAGGGAGGGGCTCCAGAGTGATCTGTCTCCTTTCCCAGTTCCCCTTCATTGGGGGCCCTCCGTGTGGGGTATGCTATGGTCATCCCACTTCACTAGTCATGGGCGGAGGCTGGCGTTGGGACTAGTTGTGCGCCTGTGTAAGTAGCTGATGGGGTGAGTCCCCAGCTGCAGAGATAACCTAAAATAGAGTTGACCAAAAAAAAAAAAAGTAGGCCTGGTTCTTTTCTTTGGTATCTCAGACATAACACCTACAAGACACCTACTCCCAAATAGAAGCAACTTATAAACAGTTCCTGTACAGGAGTTAAAGATGTAAAATAGAAAAATTATGACAGATTTCCAGTCAGAAACCACAAAGGTTGCAGCGGTCGGTTCCCAGGTGGGAAAATTATCATAAAGTGACTGAAACTCTGCCCCAAGTAAACAATGATGGGGAACTGAAGATAAGAGACAAAATAAGTAAAATAAAGCAAAAGTTTACTTTTATCGGCTCCATGCGGTTCCACGGAACCACTGAGGAACCGCAAACTGAAGTAAAATGCAACTAAAATTAGGCTAAACTTAATTGAAACTACTAAATAGGGGCAGCACTTAAGCAAAATATAAAAAATTACTTTTAGTGAAAAGAAATCAAATAATCAGCTAAGCTGAGGAGCAATCTCTGAAGCGCCTTACCACAGGTGGAGAAAAGAATCTGAGCACCCAGAACGCTGCAGTTACTAGGGGCAGCAGTTTGAATGGTGGCATGAGCCAATCAATTAGATTTTCCATCATTTGCATAAGTTCCACAGTCTCCAGAGCAGTTCAACACAGGAGGCTGATTGCATTAGTTAATCATATTGAAGAATTCCTGGGGTTAGAATCGGAAGAATCATTTTGTTATCAACTAATGGAAAACAGGAGAGAGACAGTCTTTATTTCAATATAACACTCCAAGCTTGGGGTGAAATTTGAGTCAATAACATCAATATGGGTCGGAAGTCAAGATCTGAATCAAGCCAGACCCCTAGAAATTTAAACGAGGGGACCACATCAAGGGGTGCCTCAGGAGTGGTGAACAATGGCAGCGTGGAGAGCTCCGGGTCAATTTTGCCTGGTGCTGAAAGTCATCGAGACTTTTTTTTTTGCTATTTACCTTAAGCAAGCGGAACCAGTTAAACACATTATGGAGGTCTTGCTGAGAGGGGCCAAAATAACAGAGGAGAAAGGGCGGATATATTTTGAAGACTGAAATTCAGTATCCTGAACTCTACATGACCCGACTTCGAGACTGAATTTCGCATCCCGCAAGGAACTTGCATGTAATGCTGGGGCTCTGCCCCTCGCACACCCTCGGAGGAAAAAAAAAAGGTTGCGGGGTGAAACAGTGTGCTGGCAAATTTTCTGATGACCAGGAACAGAACCCAGGTCTACCAGACTATCTCTGGCTGAGCTGCTAATGACTTAGACCTCACGCCACAGGAGCAGCTTGGCCAGCTTCTGCATTTTGAGTCCCTTGTGGTGCCTGACTAGGGTAGGGTAGTGGTTCGTCACATCTGCTACCGTATCCCTGTTGGCATAGACTTTCTTCCTGTTGGGCGTGTGGGTGTCGGGAGACTGAACTCTGTCCTGTCAGTTTTGGGATTCTGAGTTTCAGCCTTCCTAATAGATACCAAAATGGCCGGAGGTGTGGTGACATTATCGTCTGCATACATGTGTATGCAAGAAACCACTAAAGTCTGCTTCCTGACTCCGCTGCCACAACAAACATGTACCAGCGACCAGGTAAAGTCGGGCAACGCTAGGAACTGAAACAAATAAAATGATCCAACAAGGGTAAAGTTTAAAAACTTTTTATTAGTAAAGGATAAAAACACTAGCAGCCTATTAGCCCCGCCATCAAACCTGTACCGCTGCTAGTAGTTTTTATCCTTTTACTAATAAATAATTTTTAAACTTTTACCCTAGTTTGGGGTCATTTTTACTGTATTTACTTCAGATCCTGCATTGCCTAACATTTACATGGTCTCCATGTATATGCAAGAGTTTAAACAGATGGAGGAGAGAGCATTTATGAAAGAGAGAAGTGGATCAGGCCAAGGATTGATCCTTGTGGGACACAAGCAGGGATCAGGAGAGGGGTGATAGGACACTTCCACCTGTACATATTGTAACCTGCCCATAAGGTAGGAACCAAACCATTTTATGGCAGGAGTGGCTAAGCCTCACAGACTGCAGCTTATTTAGGAGGACAGCATGCCCCTATGCACCCTAGCATCCCACTAGCTCTCCTCACTGCCTTGTCACACTATTTGGCCAGCTTAAGTCATCAGATATGATTACCCCCAGGTCTCTTTCCTGCTTGGTGGTCATCAGTACCACACCCCCTCCATCTTGTATTCTGCCCGGGTTTCTGTGCCCCAAGTGCACGATTTTGCTTCACATTGAAAGTTAGTTGCCACACTTTGACCACTCCTCAAACTTTCTTAGATCTCTATTCATCCCCAGTGCCTACCTTATTGCAGGTCTTTTGTGTCATCTGCAAAAGGAATAACTTCCTTCTAGCCCTCTTCAATGTCACTAATAAAGACATTAAAGAGAACTGGTCCCAGTACTGATCCTTGTGGCACCCCACTGGTCACCCTCCCTTCCTTGGAGTGAACTCCATTTACCACTAGAACTCCATTTACCACTACCCTCTGTCGTCTATCCCCAACCAATTACATACCCAGTTTACCACCTTGGGACCCACTCCCAGATTGCCTAGCTTGTTTACGACTCTCCATGTGGAGCGGTGTTGAAGGCCTTACTGAAATCTAGGTAGACCACATCCACTGCTTCACCTGATCTTATTCCCTGGTCACCCAGTCAAAGAAGTCTATCAGATTTGTTTCACATGACCTTCTCTCCAGTGAATTCATGCTGCTACAGCTCTTATAAGCCACTAGATTCAAGATATTCCACAGTCCTTTCCTTCAGTAGTGATTCCATTAATTTCCCCACCACCGAAGTCAGTCTGACTGGCCTATAATTGCCAGCCTCATCCCTGCTACCACTTTTGTGAAATGGGACTATATCTGCCCTCCTCCAGTCCTCTGGAACCACTCCCATCTCCAGTGAGTGGGTGAACAGGACTGTCAGAGGTGCAGCCAACCTCTCCGAGCTCCTTCAAAATCCTTGGATGTATTCCGTCTGGCCCATTGCCTTGTCCACTTTCAGATTTGTGATTCCTTTAGCATTCTCTCCTCTGTAAATGGACTTTGTCCACTCCTTCCTTTGATGTTCCTGTCCCTTATCTGTGGTCTCTTGCCTTCCCTTCCTCTGTGAATACTGAAAAAGGATTTGTTCAGGATGTCTGCTTTTCCTGGTTCCTTCCATACATTCCTCCCTCTTTACCTCCTTAATCTTACAATCCATCTTCTAGTCTTTCTCCTTTCACTTACATACCTAAAAATTTCTTGTTCCTTTTCTTTACTGCCTGGAATATTTTCTCCTCCCCGTTTGAGCCTTTGCACTTCTGACTGATTTCCATGCCTCCCTCTGCTTCCCGATACAATACACCCCCTATCCTTCTTCCTCTGTGACTCCTTATATCTCCTGAATGCTAACTTTTTGCCCTTACCTTTCTAGCCACCTCATTTGAGAACCATAGTGGTCTCTTTTTCCTCTTGCTTTTGCTTACTTGCCTGATGCAGAAGTGTGTTGCCTTTACTATGGCCCCTTTAGTTTCGCCCACTGTTCCTCCACTTCACCCAAGCCCTCCCCGGGCATTCCTGAGGCATTCCCTTATCTTTGTAAAGTCAGCCCTCCTGAAGTCCAGGACCCTTGCCTTAGTTTGGTTCTAGTTCTGCCACAGGTCTTATACTGAACCACACCTACAGTGATCATTGATCCTCAGGTGGCCACCCACCGTGACATCTGCAACACTGTCCCTTGGTGAGTACAAGGTCCAATATTACTCCCACATGAGTGGCTCTCTTACTAGTTGCACGAGGAATGCCCCTGCAGGGAAGTCCAGGATGTCCTGATTCTAGCTAAAGCCGCAGCTGGGATGCTCCAATTTATATATACGACAGATTGAAGTCTCCCAAAGCAGCACCCCCATTTACCATCTTTTGGATGGTTTCCACCAGAACCTTATCCATTTCACCCCTGTGCTGGACATCTGTAGATCACACAGTGAGAATAGCTGCTCCCTTCTCTGTCTCTAGGGTGACTCACAGCATCTCTGCCCCCTTTTCCCTGTATCTCTGTTGCTTTAATGCTATTCCTCACAAAATGAGCCTCCTCCCCTTTCTTACCTACAATGTCCTTCTTGAACATAGCATAATGTGGTATGGCCATATCTCAGTCATGGTTCTCATTGCACCTTGGTAATGGTGACAATGTCCAGGTCAGCCTCTGCCATCATGGCCACTAGATCTGGGATTTTATTTCCAAGACTTCTAGCACTTGCACACATTGCCTTCCAAATTCTGTTGCCACCCTTACTGTCAGACCTCCTTTTTCCCTTTTGCCTACTCTCCTTATCCCCTCTGCCTTCATTCTCTTCCTTCTTCATTTCTACTATTTTGTTTTCTTGTTATTAGGTACCCTTGGGATTTCCCTCCCTAGGATTCTCCCTACTGACTACTTCAGTTTATGTCTCCCTGCTTCCTTCCACCACTCCTCAGCTAATTTCAATGTTCACCAATGTAGCATTTAAACCATTCACTGAGGACTGCAGTTCCCTCCCGGACGGAGGCAGGCCATCTCCTCAGGCCGTTATCCCTCCAGTTGTGACCCCTGTCCCCAATGTAGTGGAAACCCTGCTCTCTGTACCACTCCTTCAACCATGAGTTGAAGCTCCTGGTATGGAGTAACCTATCCTTCCCGTCATAGACAGGCAATACCTCAGGAAAGGCCACTGAGTTTGCTACCTGCCTAAGACCCCTCCTCAACTCCCTGAACTCCTGCTACTCCTATCCTTACCCCAGCTAGGTCATTAGTCCATAGGTGGTCAATGATATCCAGCTCTCCTCCCATCCTGCTGCCCTAGAGATCCTCAATATCTGCTTCCCATGTTTTTGAGCTATGGCGCGGGTAGGCATCTAACCTCCCTCTCCCCCCCCTCCCTACCTGTCTCCAAATCTATCCCTCTCACAATAGAGTCCCCACCAGCAGTTGCTTCCCTTCCTCTGGGATCCTGTGCCACACTTTGGGGTCTCCACTGCAGATGATCCCTACATCCTCCCTGGTCACTACTGCAGGTCTTCCATGGGACAGTCCATGCCATGCCAGAGTGGTATAGGAATTGTGCAGTGGTATCATATGGGGAAGTGCCTCTGACCCACCACCCTGACTGTTCCCAAGCCCAATGTAGTCCAGTCACTCCTCCTCCTTGACAACCTTTGAGGTAGCAGTGGTGGACTTGGTTGTCCCTGGGTGGGGAGATGGCCACGAATCCTAGCCAACCTGGCCTGGAGTCGAGCAAGCTCCCCACAGCCCAGAGGTGCATGCAGATGGCACAGTACCGTAGTCTTGAGAAAGTTTCTCTGAAACTGCCGCTCCACAGCCATTACACTGCACCACTCCCAACATATCTGTTTTCTACCGTGCCAATTTTTTTTTTTTGCTTTCATTGAACCCATTTTACCCCTACCCTAGATAAGGTGTTTCACCTATCCCACCTATTCATGTTTCAGAAGTGTAACCTGTGGTTCTTAACAGTTCAGAACATGAAGAACAACAGGTTCTCCTAAACCAATTACAGCACTGTTCACAAGTTCTATCATGGAAGCGCAGGCTGAGTTGTCTGGACAGCAGACAGCCTCATGCACAGATTCAAAATTGTCAGTTTGAAGTGAACCTCAGTAAACTACTCTAGTTATAACCACTGTGGTAGCAGTTTAATGCTGGGGCTTGAAAAACATTTCTGGTTCCCAAGGAACTGAGTGGGAGTTAGATGACTGCTGGAAGGAAAATCTGGGCTTTCGGACCACACCCTATTTTCTTAAAGGTCCAATTAGGCATGCTCAAGAAAAATACTTTTGGAGACTAACCAACTCGCTGTACCAAGACAAGGAAAGAAAATGTCTTCATACTTACTATAATTTCCTTTTCTGTTAGCTCCTACATTGTCAATGGGTAGTCAGTACATATGGGAAATGTGCATCCCTACTGGAGAAGTGCTTTGTCTAAGTTGAAACCAGCACAGAATCTTGAGGCATTAACATTCTGGACAACAGCAACTCTCCGGTCACTTTTGTCCTCACAGCCTTAATTACATCTGAGTAAACTCATATAGATTATACTGCTCATCTTGCAATGAACCAATACATAGTGCATATCATACCTTTTCCTAAAAAGAAAATACAGTAAATGATTGCCTACCTCGTCTGAAGTGTGGGAGGTCATAAAAGGTTTGTCTTCTACTTCTTTCTTGTGGTGGAGCGTTTCAAACTATTAAACCAACTAGAAAGAGACTTGTCAAAGGAATTAATAAATAAGGTAATACTGGAAAGGAACAGCAAGCAGTATAAGTACTGACCTGTAACAAGGAGGCACCCTACTGTTCAGAAAAATCAAAACCTGTTCATCTACTTGCCAGTAACCAATAATTTTTTTTAAAACTTTATATTTATTGTTTCATTGTAAACAGATAGAGTACATTTCCAGCAGAGACATATCAAATGTTAGTAAAAGAGACACACTGAGGGCGCCACTCTCAAAATATACAATGTTTGGGCTTAATCTACTGCATAAAGCTACGTCTGTGGGGTTACTTAATGTAAGAAATCTTGTTAGTCTCTTAATCCCTTTTAAGCTGTTTTAAAAGCCCATGAGCTGCATGGAAAGAACTAAACGTTATATTCTGTGTATTGTCCAAGTGTCTACTCTCCTCAAAGAGGATTGATACTGAGATCCATGCTTTAACATTTATAAGTGCACACATAAGGTGCTAAATGCACGATAGATAATGCTACAACTCTTATACCTTTATACTAAGCATATTAGCTCATAAAGCTATTTAGAACTTTATAACGAGTTAAACATGGTCAACTTTATAAAACAAAGCCCATAATGAAGACTGCATTTATTAGAAACAGCACTATGGAACATAGTGATGAGGGTAGCAAGTATTTTACAAAATTGAGGTCCTTATTGCAGTCTGAGCATTTACTCACGCACTCTCTCAGGAGGGAACATAATGATCAGTTGACAGAGTGATTCTTGTACTTTCTCATCTCAGATCTGGTAATCCATACTCGTTTTTCATGACTCGTTGTTATCAGAGGAGAGCTCCTCTGGATCTCTCGAATGTCTTCTTCTTGAGCCTGCTTCTGAACTCAGTGGCTAGCGTCCTTGGATCTGAAAAGATAAAGATTTTGCCCTGGTGAGTAATCCTTAAGCGAGCCGGAATATCACACTATGCTGGATCCCGCCTCCCACAGAAGTGCTCTGGTGCCATCAAATGGTTTGGCCTTTGCCTGGTGGCGTAACTAATATCTGGATAAACTCGAACTGTCTCTCCTTCACACAGCAGAGTTTTTATGTTGTCTGGCTAAGGCCAGAAGGTAGTCCTTGTTGCCACACCATCCGTCACCGCCAAAACTGCTCGTGGAGCTTCCATGTTGTCAGGTTTTCTCGACTGGTGATCTGATAAGCTTTCTGTATGTTCTTTACACGTTCTCTAGCTTCTTCCCAAACTGCTGTATTAACCATTCCTGCAGAAATAAAACCAAGTGGTCCCCTTCACACCTTTCCAGGAGACCAAGCAGTCAAATATTAGAAGCCCTGGTTTGATTTTCCAAAGTCTCAGCCTCAGATGTAGAGGCCATTTTCTTTCAACACTGTAGTGATGACCCCATAGCTGCATCAGAGTGTTTTTGGCTACGGGTGATTCGGCTGTTACTAGATCAATGGAGGTTTCTAGTTTAGTCACCCTGTTGGCAATACCATCTATTTTATCTGCCAGACCAGAACAGAAGATATGAGCCTGTTTATTTTAGGCCAAGTGATTGTAAAGTTTCCTCTCCTGTGTTCTCCAGTCCGGGGCCTGTATGGTAGAACTAGACCGCATGGCAGAGTGTAGCGAGAGCACTTTAGCTTTTGCTCTGTCGGGTGATTATGCTTCCTTTAGAGGATTTCCCATCCTGAGACAGCAGACTTCGATTTCAATTGCTGTTTAAGAAACTACGAATTGTGGCCAGAAAAACTCAATTTTTGAGCTTTAAAACCGAGTGATATAGAGGAGCATTACTGAAAAGTGGCCATCTTGCTCAGGCTCAACAGCGCCTCAACCAATATTTTAGATGAAACTCCTCTCTTCCTTTTTTTGTGTAATCGCCAGCAGGTAAATCACAGAAGGAAGTCCAGACTTACAATCAAAAACCTCCTCTGAACACAGTGGACATCTCATTTCTAGCATACCAGACAATATTCTTCGTCAGGCCATGCTCCCAGAGAGGCCCATTGACAATGTCGGAACTAACAGCAAAGGAAATTATGGTAGTATGAAGAAATTTCTTCTTCTGTATTACTCCACATTGTCAATGGGTAGTCAGTACGCATGGGTTCTAATAAGCAGTACCCATTATCCAAACGGGTGAGGAGAATATTGTCCAATATGCAAACTGCAAAAAAAGAAAGGAAAAATTCACCTGCTAACTGCCATCTGAAAAACTCTGTGATCAAAGCCCGCATCGGCAGAACTTTAAAGATCCAATGTGTACTGCTTGGCTAATGTGCAGACAGAGGACCACATTGTTGCCTTGCCGTTCTAAAACAGATGCCTCACCTTTCTCCTCCCAGAATGTGGCCATAGCTCTCGTGGAATGAGCATTGATGAGAGCCAGAGCCCTCTTCTTTATTAGGACATAAGCTTTTGCAGTGGATACCCTCATCCACCTTGCCAGGGTGGCTTGGAGGCTATTTGTCCTTTTGCTGCTCTGAAAAGTATGAACAACCTATCTAATTTTCTAAACTCCACAGGTCGCTTAAGATATTTCCTAACTGCCTTATGCAAATCTAACTTGTGCAGTTTATTTTCTTTTGGGTGAGTTGACTGTGGTCAGAAGGACAGAAGACAGATTTCTGATTCACGTGAAAGGATGTAGGAACCTTCAGAATGAAAGATGGAACCATTCTCAGAACCACCTTGTCCTTATGAATGACAAGGTAAAGTTCTTTGCAGGACAAGGCCTGGTGCTTCTCTGTCCTCCTGGCTGAACACACAGCAACTAAAAACACACCTCGTGGGACAGAGCGTCTAGCAGTACCAATGAAAGTGGTTCAAAGGGCTCTTTATAAAGAGCATTCAACACCAGATTCAGATCCCATGGAGGGACAGGGGATCAAAGCAGGGTCGGTTCTGCTGATAGCTTTGTAGGAATCAGAAAACCTCCTGGTTAGTTCCCAAGGACAATCCCAAGGAGACCCCAAGTGCCGACAAATGACCTCTCAAGGTGCTCAAGGGCAAACCTTTATCCACGCCTGCCTGCAAAAATCAAAACCTGTGGGACTGTTACTTTTGAAGGCTGGATATTTCTTTCTCTAGCCCAGGCCGAAAAGGTGGTCCATACATGAGCATAAGCTACAGAGGTGGAATTCTTTCTGGCAGCCATCATATCCATTACCTCTCTGCAAAAAGGGTTTGGATGCAGAATGGGACCTTGGGTGAGAAGGTCCCCAGACTGGGAGATGAAATGGTGCATGTTGAGACAGATTCACTAGGTCAGAGAACCACAGCCTTCTGGACCATTCTGGGGTTATCAAAAGAAAACTTCATTTTGAGTGTCTTATTTTGCATATGACCTTGGAGAGAAGTGGCTGAGGAGGGAATGCATATGCTCTGCAGAACCTCCACATCTGTGATACAGCGTCCACTTCCTCCTTCTATGGACACTAGTATCAGCTGAAGAACCGCTGCACCTGAGCATCCTGGCTGAAGCTGAACAGGTCAGTCTGTGGGTGACTGAACCTTCTGCACAGAAGGTCGAACACCTCTGGGCCCAGCATCTACTTCCTTGGGTGGACATTCTCATGGTTTAGCCAATTGACTTGAGTGTTCAACTCCCTACAAAGTGAATCGCTCACAGAAAGAGAAGATTTTCCTCTGTCCACAGTAGTAGATTGGTTCCTTCTTTTAGCAACTCTCTGCTCTTTGTGCCTTCTTGATTGTTTATGTACACCACAGTGACAGCATTGTCTGACCTTATTGTCACAGCTTTTGCCTGTAACAGCTCATGAAAATGAAGGAAAGACAGGCGTACAGACCTCATCTCCAGGATGTTGATTTTCAGGCACTTTTCCTGCACTGACCAAGACCCTGAATGGGAAGATGGCCCAGAACTGCACCCCACCTCGACAAATTGGCATCGGTTGTCAGAATCAACTCTAGGGGACTTCTATGGGGACCCTTGCTTAGGTTCTCTAAACTCACCCACCAACTCAGAGATTGTCAAAGGAGTGGGGAAATTGGAATCCTGGCTTGATAATCCAATGAGGTCGGGTCTCAGGCTGCCAGCAACTCGGTCTGAAGGGTTGCATGTGTTAACCCATGGAATTAATTCTATTCTTGTCATCATGAGACCCAGAATCTGCAGTAGACTGTGAGCAGAAGCTGATGATTGTCTCCTCAGTCACTGGACCTCTCATATCAAAAATCTTCCTCCTGGCTGCTGAGAAGAGGACTGTCCAGTGTCTGTCCTGAACACTGCTCCCAGGTGTTCCAGGGTCTGAAATGGATTGAGAGAGCTTTTCTCCTGATTAACTACCCAACTGTGGGACTCCAAAACTTCCAGGGTCCTGGTCACTGACTCCTTTGCCACAGTGGCAGAAGGCACTTGAATAAGCAAGTCATCCAAGTAGGGTAGACATGATGTCCCTCCTGCAGAAGTTGTGCCATCCGAACTATGAACACCATCAAGAACTTTCTGGGAGCTGTTGGCAGCCCAAAGGGAAGCACCTGGTACTGGAAGTGTTGCCCCAAGACCGAGAACCTGAGGAACTTCAGATGAGACTGCCAAATGGGAATATGGAGATATGCATCCCTCAGATCTATGGATGCTAAATAATCCCCGTTGGACAGCCTGGATGATTGACTGTAAGGATTTCATCTTGAGGGTCATGTGGCGTAATAAACTTGTTTAGGTGTTTTAACTCCAGAACTGGTCTGAACCCCCCCGACTTCTTGGGAACCAAAAATAAATTGGGTAGAATCAATCCTCGGGCCTGTTCATTGAGGGCACTAGAACAATTGCCCTGATCTATTTTTAGGTGATATAATGTCTGTGACACTGTTTGTCTCTTCCCTGGGTCCTTTGGTACAGGGGACAGCAGAAAATGTCCTCTGAGAGAATGGTTGTGAACTCTATTGCATAGCCTAATGCCAGGATCTCCAGGACCCAAGTATCTGATGTTATCTGGGCCCATCTTGTGTAAAATTCTGCAGTCTTCCACCAAGGGAAGGGGGCAGAGATGAGCCCACGTACCATCATTGTGATGTGTCACCTCTTCACTCTGAACCTCCAATATATTTTCAGGCAAAGGCACCTCTGTCACTATTTCCATTTAACCCACAATAGAATCCTGTACTTCTCTTGTTTCTGAAGTTCTGAAAGGATGAAACCCCTCGATACTGCCTCTATTGGCCATCTCCCAGGCCTTCGAGTTGATTTGCCTTTTGCTGTTATTTTGTTACCGAAAGATGTCCCTTTTATTTTGGATATCTTTGAAAACGTCATCCGGGCCTGATCCAAATAACAAACCTTCCTCAAAGGCTAAATTAAACAGCTTGACCTTAGACACCTGGTCCACAACTAAGTGCTGTAGCAACACACCTTTCATGGCGGTCACAATGTAATAAGCACAGCGAGCTGATATACTGTACATAAGTTCTCCACCATAGCATTTCCTAGAAAGGTAGAGCCATGGATACTAGCTGCAAATGCTCGCACTCTCAGAATCTGTGGGAATGAAACTACCAGCGTCAGAATCTCACAAGTTTAATGCTCTGGCAACAATACAGGATGCATAGGAGGTGTGGAGGTTTGCTTCATTGGAGGCAAAGGCTCTTCTGCATGAAGCATCCACTCACTTATTGTGTATATCCACTAAAGTCAGAAATCCTCAACTGGGATAGTTGTGTGCCTTGTTATGGAGTTATGAAGAGTCAAATCAGCCTGGGGTGGAGTTTCCCATGTGTGGTATTTTCTTCCATAAAAGGGAAACACTGTACCCTGATTTCAGCAGATATTTTCTCTGGTCCGCACCTGCCCATTCTTGTTCAGTAATCTGATCACAGTTGTGATGGGTGTGACGTGGACAGCCAGTTCTGAGTGCTGTATTATTTTTTAAATATAAACATATATTACTGATTGTCTCTGCTGAGAAATCTGGTACTCTTGAAATGACCTCACTCACCCTCCCCGTTTCAGCTGAAAGATGAAAGTTATGAGAACACGCTGAAACAGCGTAGAGAGCACACACACACTGGTTTTAGATACCAGGTGTTAATGGCAGGCAGTAGCTATTTACAGACTTTTCTAAGTTAATTATAGATGTTGTTGTTAAAAGAGAAATCATATCCATTTTTATGACGTTGGAAGGAAACCCAGGTTATTACACAGGTGTGAAGTTGTAAATGCTCCTATGAAGCCTGTGAGAGAGGATGCAGCATAGATCAAAGAAGTGTCATTTGAAGGACATAAGTCATGCTGAGGATTGAGGAATTTAATTCTTGGAAAAGACATCCTGTTTTTTTTTTATTTAATATATTTTTTTTATATATTCTGACAGAGGAGGAGGTAGGTGACCCTACACAAAAGGGGTTGGCAGATACAGTTTGCTTTAAGGAATATTCTGTTTTACTTCAGAAACACTTTTATCTAGACTCTGACAATGAAACATCTGTGAGCATTTTAAACAGGTATTTAGAAAGAAAGATAAATCTAAATATTGTTGTAGGAATTTGCACTGTTTAAACCGTGTTCTTTAAAAGAGTTGTATGTCTTGTGATATAAGAGTTCTGTATTTTGTGTTTTACATATTTTTATCTATTTTAGTAAAATTCTTTTAGAGCATACTTGGTCTGTTTTTGATTTCTTTTATTTGTAAGAAAAGTATATATGGTTATAGCAGACACTAGGCATAAACTTGAATGGTGGTACCAAACTGGAAAGAGAAGCATTTTAAATCTGAGGTCTTTATAAAAGTTTTAGGGTTCATCTCTGTATATCTGGTTAGATGTCTGTAGGCAAGGTATCTGGCCCCGAAGACAGAAATATCTGAGCCTGTGCATTGGGTACGTTAGCAAGAGGTTCACAGTTTGAATCTCTCCAAGACTTGAGACCAAACGCTGATCCGAACTCACAAAACAGACAAGAGGGTTACCTGTTCTGTTAAACTGTTCACAAAACCGTGCTCAGAGGTTGGCACTTTGGGAGTAGAAGGCCTGACCTGCTGAGTGGGTTTGTGACAATGGGCATGTGATCAGAGTGCTTTATTAATTTCTTTTCTGTTAATCTCCTTTGAAAATGAGGTCATGATTGTGTTGTAAGTTGTACTATTTGCAAAAATGGGCACAAAACATGGCGTCCAGTGTCACAAATCAAGCAGGCCTCATGGGAAATAATTAGCCAACTCAGCTGCAGAAAATGTTATCGTGGGAATCTGTAGCTGCAGATCCTGTAAGACAGATGGGAGAGCACCATTTTGAACACCTCAGTCAGTCTGAAGGCAGAGGCATGCGTTTGCACACCTTCAATATCCTGAAAAACCAAATAATAAAATTGGACTGAGAATTTCTGAATGTATAGAAGCCAGCTGGCCTGGATGATGTCATCCTCCATACACGCACTCATTTGGGGAGGGGAAGTAACCTGTCACTCAAAGGGGTGAAACCACCTCCACAGCCAAAAGAATAAATCAGCTAGCTGAGGTCAGCTCGCTCTCTTGGACTGGAACATCTAAGACCATAGCCCTACTATACAAAGACTAGCTGACTGGTAAGACAGCACAGTGAGGGGCAGTGCTTTCTGTAGCTAGGGCAGGTTAAGGATTTTTAGGTAAAGGATAGCTCTGATTTTGCTGACATTAACTGTCTGGTTTAACTCCATTTATTTTTCATTTCTAGTAAACTGTAATCCTTTTGTTTGACTGTACATAAATCCTGTTGTAAATACTTGTAGTCTTTTAGTAAAGAATCTATTTTTGATAGAATAAGTGACTGCCTGTTTATTTACTAAGATAATCTGGGTTATTTCTGCTGGACTCTGTTTGCAGTCCATCTCTGAAGGGGCACTCTACCCACAGTTACTGTGTTGATCTTCCTGACCTGTGCAAAGAAGGAGGTAAGAAACAAGTTTCCTGGTTCGTGTTGGTAAAAACCTGGTGGTGGCGATGAACTTGAAGGCCCTGGTGAAGGGATTGTCATCACAACAGTGAATAAAGTTTGGAAAACACTTTTGAGCAGAGGAGGATGCAGACAGAACAGGGTTCATATGTAAGGCCTCCATGGATTGCACCTCCTTCAGATGCAACGTATTACAAGCCTCAGTTATTAGATAGGACAGAGATTTGATATTGAACAGGGAGGATTGGAATCTATCTCTTTGGCTCCTTCCACTCCCTTCCTCCTCCTCAACAGTGGGCTTGTCCTCATCATCAGGTAGCTTTTTGGGTCAGGATTTTTCCCAAGATACCCGTATCCTCCTCCTCCTCCTGATCCTCTGGATGGTCAAGGTTGGGTCTGCCTGTAGACCAGGATTAGCAGACTTTTCCTGCTCCACACTTGGATGTGACTGTGTGGGTCCGCTCTGACCTAAAGGGCCTGGCTTGGGGTCAGGTGTGTCAAAGGATGTCCTGTAGAACAACAGGGCTCAAAAGCTCACCTGAGAGGAACAACAAAGATTTACACAATTTCGCTTTGCTGCTGCCAGCCAGTTCACCAGGTGCCCTCTCCAGCTCAGGATTCCAACTGGGGGAAACTGTGAGAGACATATTAGCTTTAGTAACCCAGTGGGGGCAATAGGACCCCAGCAGAGAATGTTGCATTATCCTTCTTCAGGTCTTACATCGTTTAAACACTAGAGGTCTTGATAACCCATGATGCCAATGGGGCTGATTCCAGGACGACTGTCACAACTCTCAGGCATATGTGAGTTGTGACAGTCCTCTGCTCTGAGGACCCTGTGCCATATTCTAAGAGTGGCAGGTATGGCACTTATGACCTACAACATGTGTCAGCTACCGCCATGGGCATGGTGTAATAGCCCTGCATGTAAGTTCACGGCCCGCTGACACTGCCTCCCCAGAGCCCCCACACCCGTAACACCACAGCAAGCAACAGGGGCATGGGGGCTGGACAGGGGCATATTAGACAACAGACCCTCGGGTCCTCGACAGTCGGGGTGGGGCATGTGTTCATGGGGGCACAGGGAGCACAGTAGGAGTCTTTGCTGTGGTGCTACAGGTGGGCATCCATTGGATGGCACTGATGGATGCTCCTTAGAGCATCGGGAGATGTCATAACTCCGCTGAGCCAATGTGGCTCCTGTAATCGCACAGGTGGGTTACAGCAGCTCTTGTGGAATAGGGTGTAGCTGCCATAACCACCCTTGCGCCATGGTGTTGCAGTGTAGTGGGTGGCATAACCCACAGTTGTTGCAACCCACATACGGCATGGTGAAGGTCGCTTTTGGGAATCTCACATGGTGTATCACATGGTGCAAGTTACGAGTTACACCATGGAGCTTAGCGGAACTCAGCTTGCGCCAGCGTAAGCCATCCTGCAATTGGCCTCGATGTCACTAGCCAAAAGGATTATGGCTTAGAAAATGCCAAGAAAACTGTCTGTTGTTCTTTTTTTTAATATGTATTAAATGAACGCTACTCTGATCCCCCACCCCGCTGCAGATGAAAAAGCAAGAAGAATTGATGACGCTAACAAACAGAAGATTCCTACCAGCCTGAAGAACCAACAGGCTGTAGTAAGAATAATCGTGATCAAAAGGCAAGATCAGAGCTGGGAAAAAGCACAGCCACTGCATCTAGGACTTGAAAAGTACTGGACGCATGTGCACTTGTGCAAATGTATGCGCCTGTGATAGCACAACACTTCCTCGTGATGTCACCACATCAGGGTACACGCCAAGCCCAGAGGTGTGAAACTGAAGGGTTGAGGCTATGGAAGGCTATCTGCAGAGAAACAGAGGCGAGCCAAACTGACATGGCTAATGAAATGGCATAAATTCATGCAGCTCTAGAGAGCCGATAGACAGAAAACAATAACGCTCTGAGGTCTGCCCCCAGTAAAAGCCTGCTAGGAGGCTACAAAGATATTCACTCTCTCCTTGTTTTTGTTTTGTTTCTCTCTTTCTATGTATAGATATCTGGTCACAGCCAAAATAAATAAATACAGTCCCCAAGGCAAGACAAAACAAATTATTCACCAGTCTTAAGCACTCAGTGCACCTACTGCCAAATTAAAACACAACAGCCTATTACAGTCCCCTGGGGAGGGGTGCTAACACCAAATAGACAAATAGGTAGGGAGAAAAGGAAAGGGCTAAGTACTAGACCCTAACAATCACCCCAAAGAAAAGAGTACTTACCTGAGGCACCATGAAATGAGAAAATCAGAGACCTGATAAGAAATCAACACCTTGCAGACATGGCTCCCAATCTAAACACAGCCACGCTGTGAAAATGGGGAAAAAGGCATGTTAGCAAATTTGAAAGCAGCAGCTTAACAGGCATGATTTTTAAATTTAGTGGTACTCCTGTCACCAGGTAGCACCAACCTGCTCTCAGCAGAATCACACCCCTAAAGAGTAAACACCAAAGGCAATTTTCTTCTTAGAGAATCTTCTATGCTGTATCCCTGCAATGGCACAGCAAAGACTGGAGAGTTGCTGCTGTCTGGAATGTTCATGTGCTCAAGATTCTATGCTGTTTGCAGCCTTGGCTGTGCCATTTCCCTAGCACAGGAGACACATTACCGTATGTACTAACTACCCATTGACAAAGTGGGTCACTACAGAAATTAAAACTAGTATTCCTACATTAGTAGCTTGAGCAGTGGGGACAAAGAAGGGCTTGGAGTCAAAACAAGTATCCTATGGGATACAGTGAAAGCAATCCCGAGGGAGAAATTTATAGAGTACTCTGCCAGGAAAAAACGCAGTGGAGGCCAGTAAGGCAGCCTTAGAGGATCAGATTATTTTTTATATTACTACTATTTGTCCGCCTTCTTGGCACAACTGGTGGGGGCATCCAGCCGCTGGTTCTCACTACTCCAGAGAGCAGCAGGCTCACTCGCATGATGGGGATCCAGTGCGGCTGCCCCCAACCCACTGGAGGGCCTCCCTATGCCTCTCCAAGCTGGGCTGGGACCGGACTCCCCAGCGTGATTCCACGACAGTCCTCCGGGACAGTGTGGAGTGCGGTCATCAAGCTGCTTCAGTCGCGCCCAACCATTTTCCTCTTTTTTCGTGAACCCCAATGGGAGTGCGGATGCAATGACATCAGAGGTACCACGTGCCGACATCCACCGCACCCCCTTCACTGCACCACAGCCTGCAGAGCACCTGACTTCCATCGGGGCCACTGTGGCGCGGTGATTGCCCTCATCCTCTCCAAGATAGGAGAGCAGTCCTCTGACACTCAATCCTATCTCTCTTCTGCCGACTTCTGATGGCCAGGCACACTCAACCCGGTCGCCAGCATAGCGTGAGGTGTGGCATCCAGCGCCTCAACCCTAAGCACCACCGGGCTGGCCTACAGGATCAGATTAGGGACCTGGAAGCACAACATATGAAAATCTCAATAGAGAGAGGGGGTGGCTACAGACCCTTAAGAAGGAACTCGGTGCCTTTCTGGACTATCAGGTTGAACAAAATTGCTCTTTCTGTGACAAAGGTTTTAAGATGGGGTCCCCGCCAGCCCAGTGGTGCTGAGGTTTGAGGTGCTGGATGCTACACCTCGCGCGTGCCGACGACCTGAGTTCAGGAGCGAGCTCGGAGTCGGGGCCGGTGCAGGGGAGGGAGACAGATTGAGCATCCTCTGGGCAGCTCTCCCTCCGGGTGGAGGGTTAGGATGCCCGGTGCTCTGCGGACCCCAGTGGAGACCGGAGGCACCATCGAGCTGCCGGCTGCACGTAGAACATGGCTGATGCAGACAGGTTGCTGTGCGCTTTGCATCAGACGTGCACCACGCGGGTGGAGGGGGATCAAGCAACCACAAGAAATACCCCTCCAGCCCTGGATAGGTGACGGCCTGCCAGTGCCACTGCCACACGCCCAATGCTGGTTTCCCGCCACTGCCCCCATGGCTCTCTGGGTTGTCCTCCCCAACCCAGGAACCGCATCGAACTTGAAGATGGTAGGGAAATGCAGCGGGCGGTAGAGCAAGCTGGTGAGTGCAGTGGCCTGAGAGAGTTCCAGGCTGGAGGGCTACAAATAGAATTGAAAAAAAGGATGGGGTCCCTGATCTCTGAGGTTGTTAGCTGTGTGTCTAGGGCTCAAAAGGCATGTGCCCAAATCCTAGGATAATACACCTGCACTCAGATCTACAGGTGGGAACCATATATGAAGTTGCTGAGACTTTTTAAATGTATTATACTTTATATAAAACAAGGAGTACTATTTCACTTGAGGAAAGCACTGCACTTCTTTCAGCCTTACATCTCCCACAAATTACGTAAGGAGCAGAATGCTGCTCTTATGGCTCCCATTTCCTCTGAAAATATAATTGCAGAAATTTCTCATCTTGAAGTTAGGAAATGCCCAGGTACAGATGGTTTAGGCAGCAAATTTTATAAACGATTCAGGGGCACAGTTATTCATAGAAGCATAGACTTTGACAGCAGATAAGGACTGCTTGGCCCACCTAGTCTGCCCATTTCCCTACCTAGGATAGGCCACAGATCCTAGTTAACCAACAGCCTATTTCTTCCTACCCCCACAAGAATTGCCTTATGTCTGCCCCTGCATTCTTGAATTCTCCCACAGTTTTACACCCCACAACCTCCTCAGGAAGGCTGTTCCATGCGCTCCAAAATACTTCCTCACATTGCCCCGGAGCCGCCCTCTATCTTCAAATTGTGTCCCTTTGTTCTTGCACATCTCTTTTCTGAAAGATGCTACCCTCTTGGACTTTGTTGATTCCACTGAGGTACTTAAACATTTCTATCATGTCCCCCTCTCCCTCCTTTCCTCAAGGGTATACATATTAAGCTCCTTTAGTCTCTCCTCGTATGGCTTCTCTTGCAGACCCTGTACCATTTTAGTTGCCCTCCTTGAACTGCCTCCATCCTATGTCCTTGCAGAGATGGGGTCTCCAGAACTGGACGCAATACTCCAGATGGGGTCTCACCAACTGTCTGTTCGGGGATAACAACTTCCTGTTTTCTGCTGGTGATGCCTCCCTATACATCCCAGTATCCCCCATCCCTCCCTACCACCTTCTCACATTGCTTGCTAACCTCAAGGTTATCTGATATGACTACCCTCTGTCCTTTCCATTTTTGTTGTTGTTACTACCCCATTGTGTAATCTTCCCTGGTTTTTGTTTCCCATGTGCATTATTTTGCACTCTTTGCATTGAATCCAAGCTGCCATACTTCTGACCATTCCTACAACCTTGCCAAGTCCCTCTCATCCTTTCTCGCCTCCTTGTGTATCAACCCTGTTGCAGATCTTTGTGTCATTTGCAAAGAGGCATTTCCTTCCAACCTCTGCAATGTCACTTATAAAGACATTAAAAGGACTGGACCCAGTACTGAACCCTCATGGTACCCCACTAGTAACCTCTCTTTCTTCAGAGTGGACTCCATTTACAATTACCTTCTGTGTTCTGTTGTCCAGTCAATGGCTTACCCAGGCCATCACCTTGGGACCCACTCCCAGGCTGGTTAATTTGACTATTAATCTTTGTGTGAACTGTGTCAAATGCCTTGCTAAAGTCTAGGTAGGCCATGTCCACAGCCCTCCCTGGTCTACTACTTTGGTCACCCAGGCAAATAAATCAATTAGATTTGTCTGACATGACCTTCCCACTGTGAATCCATGCTGCCTTGGGTCCTGTGCCCCACTGGCCTTTAGGTATGCAACATTCTTTCCTTCAGAAGTGATTCCATCACTTTTCTACCACAGAGGTCAAACTGACAGGTCTGTAGTTTCCTGCCTCTGTCTTGGTCCCACTTTTGTGAAGGGGAATCACATCTGCCTTCCTCCAGTCTTCAGGTACCACACCATCCTCCCATGGTTTGTTAAAAGGGTACTCAGTGGTGTCACTAGTTCTCTGCTTAATTCTTTTAGAATTCTGAGGTACATTCCATCTGGCCCCATTGCTTTGTCCACCTTCAGTTTTAGGAGTTCTTTCAGAACCCTTTCTTCTGTGAAAGGACTGCGATCGACCCCCCTATCCAGAGTGCTTCTGTTAATTGGATTGGGCACCTCCCACACCTCTTCTTTTGTGAATACTGAAGTATTCATTCGGTATCCCTGCTTTTTCACTGTCCTCTCTGCCCACCCACCGCTCATTCTATTCAGCCTCACTATCCCTCCCTTTGTCTTTCTATGCTCCTGATATACCTATAAAAGGTTTTATCCCTTCTAACCTTTTCCTCAGTTTGGGCCTTTGCTATTCTGACTACCCTCCCTGCTTCCTTCTGCCTTAACTGGTACAGTTCTCTGTCCTGCTCCTTCTGTGTTTCCTTATACTTCCTAAATGCTATCTTTTCTCCCAACCTTCACCGCCACCCTTTTGAGAACCATAGTGGCTTTTGCTTCTGATTGATTTGTTTATTTGCTTTCACACAAAGGTTTGTTGCCTCTGTGATGACAGTTTTGACATTTCCCATTGTTGCTCCACCCTCCTTCTAGCCTGTTTGCTAGTGCTTTTCTAAGGCACCTCCCATCTTGCCAAAGTCAGCCCTCCTGAAGTCCAGAACCCTCACTTTGTATGGCTTGGCTCTGTAGCTGAGTTTATCGTGAACCACACTGTTTGGTGGTCACTTGTTCCCAAATGGCTATCCACTACTAGATCTGAGATCCTCTCACTGTCCCCATTTGAGAGTATGAGGTCTAAGATTGCTCCTCACGAGTAGGTTCCAAAACTAGCTGTCTGAGGCATGCTACCTGAAGGGCATCGAGAATGGCCCTGGTTTTGGATGTGGCTGCAGCAAAGGTGCTCCAGTTAACATCTGGCATATCAAGGTCCCCCATCAACAGTATCTCTCCTTTCTCTGCTATCCTAAGTATGCCTTCTATCATATCCTTGTCCATTCCTCCCGAGATGGGGGTCTGTATACAACCCCTGTGTGGATTGTATTCTCTCCTTTTGAGGGCCTAGAGATCAGCCTTGGCACCTCAGGGTTCTATGGCACCCTCTTGGTCTCAGGCTATAACATCAGTGCTGCCGGAGCCCGTAAGGACCCTGTACATTGTAGTTCTTATTAGCCTATATCAATCTTAGATATTGACTATAAATGTTAATCTGTATCCCAACAAGGAGACTGGTATCCATAATTCCACAACTTATACTTCTGGACCAAACTGGATTTATATCAGGTAGGCAAAGGCAGACAGAGTATCTGAATGAGTATCTAAATCAAATGAAGACCCTGCCTTTATAATGAGCTTAGACACTGAAAAAGCTTTTGACAGAGTCTCTTGGTCCTACCTCTTTGGGGTCCTTGCTGGGTTTGCTAAGCCCTCTGTACAAACTATAGCCACCATTTACAGCTCCTCTACTGCCAATCTTAGACCCAATGGGTATATATCATCAGCAGTGGGACAGAAGGGAAGGGATACCAGGAAGGGGGTGGGAGGGCAGCAGCAGATGAGTGGCTAGCTGCACACACAAGCAGACCTAATAGACCATGAGGCCTGTTTCTGCTGGCAATTTAGTATGTTTGTATGTTCGTAATGCATTTGGGGAGAGTAATGCACCAGGGGTGTCCCTCTCACCTGTTTTATTTGCCTTGTACATAGAGCCCTTTAGTTCAGAGTGTTAGGCTAAATAATAACATTAAGGGCATTAATATGGGGCATGAAGAACAGGAAATTGTGGTGTATGCAGATGATGTTCTGCTTTACTTAACTGACCTGAACACTCCTTTAGGGAGGTGCTAGAAGTGGTCCACTGTTTTCCCATATTTCAAGTTATGCAGTATATGCTTCTAAAATTGAGGTCCTGGTATTTCATCATGTGGTCTTAGTTGACTTAAGGACCCGACATCCAATGAGGTGGGACCTTGTAGCTTAAGTACCAGGGCTCACTTCCTCCAGCCTTTTCGAAGACAACAATGTCCCATTGGTAAAAGAACTGGTGGCAGATTTACAGTGATGGACATTGCTGCCACTCCCTTTAGTTTAAGGTCCAGTCCTTTCAGATGATTGTTTTACCCTAATTTCTTTATTTATTTCAATGTGTCCACTGTATTGTCCCACAGACGGTACTAATGATTTGGCAAAAAGAAAAAACCTATATCATTTATTTCAATAAGCCAGACCAAGAGTACAGCAGACTACACTTATAATACCTAAGGGGGGTGGTCAGTCCCTTTGTTAGCTGATTATTGACTGCAACACAAATGAAATGGGCCTTTGTTATGGGGTAATCAAAACTACAAGGCACACTGGAAGGACACTGAACTTTATGAAGAGCAGGGGCTGTACTTCAAGTGCTGCTATTTGATCTGACACTACTGCAAAACACCCGTCCAAGTGTTCTCTTGGGTATCAATACAGTCTTAGAGGGCTGCAAGCAGGGAGTGGTTGGACTAGTTAGGAAGAAAGCTTTATGGTACTACAAATGGTGGGCCTAGGATTTTTCCTTTGCCCCAGCTAGAATAGTCCCCAGGTTTCAAAGACAAGTACAATGTGGGCTTTTTACAGTGGGAAAGCTACTTTAAGGTTGTGGCGGTGGCAGTAGGGTAATCTGCTCTTTCCAGGACTGCTCTCAGCAATATGAATGGAGGACCACAGATGGATTTTGTTACTTTTGGCTCAGAGATTATATTACTAAGCATGTTTAGACAGCTAAGACAGATAATGTCACTCCCATAGGGGTACTGGAATCAATCTGGGAATCTGAAACAGGCAGTGGAAGCTATATCTCTGTTATATTCATTATATCTTCAGGAATTAGCTCATACTACAGAATAATTAAAGTAGAAGTGGAACAAGACTTAAAGAGCAGGTGACGGTCACAAACCTACTCCTGGGGTCAGGCCCACTGAGCTCACAGTGCCCACCCTTAAGTGCAATCCATGATTGGGGAGAAAGGATACCCTGCTCATGCTTTTAGAATGCTCACTGAGGACACGACTGCACCTCTGCCACAAGGATCCAGGGCATCCCTCTAGCTCTGGATAAGAGCACAATGCCAGTCTCAAGTCTTGTGGCCAAATATAAACCCTTTCCTTTGGTTGTTACACAAAGGAGGAAGACCTAGGTGTCACACTCTCTTAGGGTAGCAGTGTAAGTCTGATTTGGCCTTCTTCCTACCGGACATGCAACAGCCTGGTTCAAAATTCCTGCAGACTTGTCCCTGAGACGTGGTATGTGCCCTATCCTTAAAGATGTCCCTTACAGACCCTTTTCTCAATTTGGTTGCTTACGGTGGACCCTCCAAACAAATAACAGTTGTCACAGATTATTAATAAACCTTCTACAGTCACTTCTGCAATAAAAGAACTCTCATGCAGGCAGAATTTCTTCAAGAAAGCAAAGTGTTTTCTAAAATACGTAAACAAATACAGTTACAGCTAAAAGAGAATACTAATTTGGGTTACAGTATGCAGAAACACATAGGAAAATATATACAGAAAAAATGCACTAAAACTTGTCAGCTAAGTCTCTACCTTTGGTATGAAGATTTCAAAATCCAGAGAATCTCTGGTTTGCAAAAATATTTCATTGTGTTTCTGTAGCAGCCTTTGGATCTTAAGCAGGCTCTGTGCTGACAGCTGTTCTCTGTGGGCAGGAAAGTCCAGGCAAATGTGTGTTCAAATGTCCTGATCAGGGGCTATTTGTACTTTCTATAACTTTTGAAATAGTGAGCTAAAATCCCACATTTTGGCCAGTAGTTGGCACTGTTGTGCTTCCCAAAATCTTATTTTCCTAATAATCTTTGATGTCAGATTCTCATAGTTGACCTAGGTTTTACAATCTCACACAGGTATGCTATAAGAATGTGTTTTTTTCTGTTAACTCACACAGGCCTGTTAGAAGGATCTTTCCTGGCTAAAACATCCTGGGGTTTGAATTGGTTTAATTTAATTAGTTCTAAAGAAAATCCTGTAAATGTTATGATTATACAGGTGATTTTATTACTTCCGCTTCCTTGGTCAGTTCCTATTGGAAATATCCCTTGATCATGCATCCACAAGCTTTTTGACAAGAACGTGTCAGATTCCTGCAAGCAGCTGGCCTCTCAGGTCAGAAGGTCAAACCTTTTTTTTAATCTAGTCTTTTCCCTATGTGACTTTGTGCTG
Organism: Neoceratodus forsteri; assembly: GCA_016271365.2. Lineage (NCBI taxonomy): Eukaryota > Metazoa > Chordata > Ceratodontiformes > Ceratodontidae > Neoceratodus > Neoceratodus forsteri. The sequence continues at coordinate 96,291,025 of CM057451.1, forward strand.
GCACTGGCATGTACATATAATTACATAAAAAACATATATACAACAGAACAATATCTACAAATAAGGATAGCAGCTGGGCAGCTTCTACACTGACATCTTTCGAAAACTTTTAAAACATTATATTCAGACACAGTTCAGCTGTTATTTCATATATCTTCTATATATTTTATAGATTTCTCCTTTCATTATTTACTACTGAAGACATTCCAGCAAAACAAGATCTTTATCCCTTAGAGTTCCTCTGCCTCTGTAACTTATTCCCTACTTGAAATTATAATGATCTGTTGTGACATCACAGTCTGTTGCCATGGCAATAACTGTGATGTCACAAGCAGAGTATTATGACATCAGGTTGGGAAGAAGCGTAAAAGTTGATGAACCCTCAAGGAACAAAAAGCATTTTTTCATGCATATGACCTTGGTAGTAAATAATGGCAAAAAAATATAATAGTTAATAAGAAATTTAAAGCTGCTTTGTGTCCAAATATTATATTTTCAAAGTTCTTCCTGGGGTGTCGCTGGCTCATTAAATACTTCCCTATCTGATTCACAGTGTAGGAATTGAAGGGTGTGGTCCACCTCCTTCTCTCCAAAATGGAGAGAATTTGTTTGGTGGATCCACACCTGCTACTTTTGGTTCCACAGGTCCAAGCAAAATGGGATCCTTCTGTCTCACCTGCAAGTTGGAGGCAGTGTGGAGAGGCCGTGACCACTTGCACCCAAATTTTTGGCATTGACCTAAGCTTTCCCATTCCTGGGAAACCATTAAGTGAGGTATTCAACAAATTTTTACTTTACACTTCCAATGGAAGAACATTTATTACTAGGACTTAAACCTCCTGGGCTTAGAGGCAGGAAGGAATCTATCTTCGGAATATCATGGTGGTGGCTGCCTCTAAGACTATCACTAGGAGGTGGTTACAGCAGATCCCCCAGCCTACTGAAGAGTGGTGTCAGTCTTTCACAAATTCAAGACATGGACTCACTTTCACAATACAACATAGAACCCTGCTCACATAAATCACTGGATGTGATGAGATTTATTTTCAAAAGAGGCTCCAGAGTAATCCCCACCCAGAGAGCATTAAAATGGATTAATGTTCCCTTATCCTTTATTGTGTTGGAAATTAGAGACACTTGTTATAAGGCAGTAAAACCTTTAGTAACATATGTTGTATTTTATTTTCCTGAATGATAGACTCCAGTGATACTTTACTTAAAGAGTTCTTTAATATTTTGGGTGCCTAGGTAGGTTATTTATTACTAGGCATTAGGTTACAGATTTTTTCATTGTTTTATTGTGCTCATTGCCATATATACTGATGTTTTCACATGATAGCTGTATTTATTGTATGCTTTTGCCATTATCACATTCCAAAAATAAGTATAAAAAGAAAAGCAGGCTCACACTACATTATGAAAAATAACAAAACTCCCCTTATTGAGAAGTCATCAGATTCTCAACAGCTGGTTACTTGGTGACATCAGGGCATGAACGCTATCTCCGAAGGAACTCAGGGTTGAGAATGAACTCCTTCTCAATGAAGGGGGTTAGTTATTCTATATATAGTAGATATTTATTGCAAAAAGCTATGCTAATGCAGACATTACGGTTGTAGAATGCAATGCACCAAGAAGGTCAATGACAAACATTAGGGATTTGTCTCTGAGATAGGAATCAGTAGGTATTACCTGGGTGTCAACCCTAATGCCCACCCTCCCCGCCCCATAGCCTCCTGTCTGCAGCACAAGATACAGCTCCAACCTAGTTCCTCATAGTGATACAGTATGGCCAACATAATCTGTTAGAGCTTTTTACGAAGAGATCACATTTGATCTTGTCTGATCAGGGAGGGGTGGGCATTAGGTGACAACCCCAGGTAAGTTCCCACCACTGATTCGCTAATACCTAGAGACCCAGGATCCCTAATGTTTTTCTATTTCCTCTTTAGGTGCTTTGGCCACCAGGGATTGGGGCCCTGGTGCAGATATACTTTAGTAAGGCACAACACAGTCAGGATGGCAGGGCTACAATCACAGTAGTCCCATCCCTGATATACGAGTCACAACAGCAGGGTTGCTATACAACACAGCTGTCCTTTATTAGTAACCAGCTGTCATCGCAAAACATTCAGCTATCCTTAGAACCTTGATTTTTTAAAATCATGCATGCTCACAAACAGAACTTTTTTTTAAATAATTTGGAAAACTACTTAACTATGGAACATAAATACAACTAACAGAAGTACCTTGGACCAAACTATATCAATTCTGAAAGTTTCAGGTTTCAAAGCCACATATTTATTTAGTTATCGGGTGGCAAAAAGACTTAACATTTTCAAAAGGGTGATTTTTCATTTTTTAACTGATTTACATGAAATTTTCAGGATCAAGAGATCCTGGCACATAGGCTGTGCTTTTGAATTTCATGTAAATTGGTTGAACAGGGAAAGTTATTTAGGTGCAAAAACTCCGTTTTTGCCGTGGTCTGAAATGGGTAAGAGGAGTTGGCTGGATGATGGTGCTCACTGGTGGTAGCTGCATTCTGTGGCACATAACTGATTTCAATAAAGGCTGCCTCAAGAAGCTGCTTCACTCGCAGGCGATGTGATGCTATTTCTGGGGTTTCTTCTTTATACTGAATAACCAAATGATTCAAAGAGGGTTTTAGTAGTGTTAGTTGCACTGATAATGTTCATAAGGGAGTGACTTTCCTCTTCTTAATATTAACACAGGGACCTGTGCACTATTGGGACCAAGGGCCTATGCTGGCGTGTATCTGTGGTGCACAGTCACTCGCATCCTATGTCTTGCCCCGATAGAGATGCACCCAAGGGGGCACGCAGCACCCATGTGCCCGATTCCCTGGCTGCATGAAGAGCAACGCGGGGGCAAGCGAGTGACTGGCCGGCACTACGTGCCATGCACTATTGCACACAGTGCTGGCTGCAGGGGTGTGGAGGAGGGCAAACCTATGGCAGGAAAGACCCTACTGTAACGTACTACGCACCCCAGGAACATGCCCTCCTGTCACCATGGACCCAGGAAATGGACAATAGAGCCATCCCAGCCCACAAGGATGATGGCGAGGACTGGGGCCGCTAGCTGTGGCACCGCCTGTGGTGTGTGTTGGGGTGTTCAGTGCCGTGGGTGGCCACTTCCACTGATGTGAGTGAGGGGGTTGGACTAGGCACTGGATGTGTGGGTCTGGGCAACAATGGGGGTGGGGCCTGCTGCCCTATGTGTTAGCCGAGAGGTGCAGCAGTGCAGCAGGTGGCGGCCCTGCTCCAGGGATTGGTGATGTGGGATGCCACACAGGGCATGGGCATGCTGGTCCAGGTGGCCACCGTTGCTATTCATGCACCCAGACCCGCGCCCTGTCGTGCAAGGGATCCACTCTGTGATCTGGTCCAGGCATCCAATTGATGCCTGGCCGGGTCCGTGACCCTGCCACTGGCCACCCTGCAGAGTCCTGTGCACCAGTGGGGTGGGGCCATGGACAGGTGACCAGCGGTCATGAATGCCGTTAGTGCGCACCTGTCCATGGCTGTGTTGCTACACAGGCGGGTACATGCAGATTCCACGTACTCCCATACCAATAGTGCATGGGGCCACTGAAATTAAAATACTGTGCACTTATGCTCAACTGCAAATTCTGCTAAATCTATAATGTCTGATTGTCTATTTCTTCCTTGGTTGTTTAAAGTGCACCAAACAAAAATTCAATTACTGTGGACTGACAATTCTCTTTAGTTTATTTTAGGTAACTGGGTCATGTAGCACCCTGAATAGATGATAGCTATATGATAGTGTCACAAACGCACTCCGAGGTCAGACCCTCTGCTCCCAGAGTGCCAACTTCAGAGCGTAATAGTGTGAACAGGTAACAGACAGGGTGACCCTCCTGTCTGCTTTGGGTCAGAATCACCTTTAGCCTCGAGTTCTGGGGGATTCAAACTGTGAACCTTATACTAGCATACCCAATGTACAGGCTCAGATATGTACCCTCTTCGGACTGCAGTACAATCTTCACTGGGGACCCAGCCAGGCTTCCAAAATGAACCCTTTTAACTCTATAAAAGACCAAGGTAGTTCTTACCTTTTAAGCAAGCTCAGTAACACCATCAAGCTTTTTTCAACAGTTGTCAGACTTAAATGCAGGTACTTCACATGCAAAAGAAACTGAGAAGACACCCAGGCAGTCTTTCAAAGAAATGGTTGTTTACTAAGATATGATAAAATAAGTAAAACAAAATACAGAACAAATAGCATGAGCTCACAGTCACAGAAGAAAATAGGAAAATTACAGAACAAAACTCCTACCACAGTACTTAAGATCTTTGCTATCTAAGTATTACCTTTTAAGTGTGTTTAAGTTAGAGACATGATCTGTCCCAGAGCCCAAGATGATATGACACTTTTTCCAGATACAATGTTTCATTTCTATCTTTGGTGAGTCAGCTAGCTCCTCCTTTTAGAATTTAATTTCTGACAAACTTATCTCATGGATGTGAGGCCTTACTTTGAAAAATCTGTAACTAGCCATTTCCCAAATATGACAGTCTTTAATTAAACATTTCTCTTTGAACTTAACAATCCACCATTTGTCATTAAGGTGTTAGGAAACCAAGGAAATCAGCCAAATTAGGACCTTTTCCTGATGTCATAAAACTCGATTGGTTTCAACTTCAAAAGCCTGGGCAGGTCATAAAAGGTAATAAAATGCCCTTCTGTAAGGAAGTCTTAATTAAATGGTTCCCTGGTCAGTTTAATTACATTCTGTAGTTCCAGCTACTGACCTTTAAGTTACAGGCCAAATCTGCTAACTTGTGTGAGACAATTTCATACACAGACCAGTTATTTATTTTACAGATATCATACAATAATCATAAGGCAAGGGAGAGTGTCACAGATAGTACTATGGATAACAGGTGGTAGATATATGGTTTAACCACAGATGTTCAGTCATATCAAAAGAGACCCCTCATAGTCCTTCTATTTCAACTTCATGCCTTTACCAGAATGTACACATATCTAGCTGAATCTAATTAAGCAAGAACAGGACTTTACAGTACCTCTGGGGGACATATTCCAGAGCCCCGGTTGCACGTGCGCAATGATGCATTGCGCAACAGAGAAACACCAGCCTGAGGGTATATTCAAATGGTATACACGATCGAACTGATTGCGATACTGCCTGAATATCCCACCCTGGAAGTGTAGCCAAGAGTTGGCGGCCACCCTGTCCAGCGCAGCATATCCAGGGTTGGTGCTGAATACCGCCACTGGGCATGGAGCGAAACCTGGATGCATCATGACCCCATGTGTGATGTTCAGCTAGTAAATGCTAATGAGCTCATTGGGCATGCATGGTGCATATGGGCACCATGCATGCTCATTATGAGCTTATTAGCATGGCTGCGCCCAGAGGAATGCGCTGGGGTGGGACGCTCCCAGCCCTGATCGTGGACAGGCTGTACAGGTGCCCCAGAGGAAATGCCTACATATGATGGTAAATACTGCACAGTTAAGGCCCTATAATACGTAAACAAACAGAGAGTTACTACTGTGATTGTCAAGCGTACTCAAAGTCTACTACACAAAACTACTATGTCACCACCACTGGAACTTTTACCATGGGAGCGGTTAGCTGACAATTTTCTATGGCCTGCTGCCCATGTGTCGCTTTGTGTGTGTACCATCTTGGGTATGGGATGACTGCATTAAAGGTTGCCAGGTGCTGTCCCAGAACTCCACTCCTGTGGATGTGTCAGCCTGCCTTCAGTAGTCATATCTGTGGTGAATGGTATTCACTGCCTGATGTATGATTAAGACCACACTGATAATATAGTGTTGTACACTACCATCTCCTTATTACTTACAGAGGTGTTTCCAGCAAGATGGATACACAGTCAGTTCCCTGTACTGAGCAGTAATAACAGCACAGGGTAATGTGGCTAACGACTGTTACTCCTTGTCAGACAACTATCTGTGTCTCAGGTGTGACTACTCCTCTCTTTGCCCTCCTTGTCCCTGTGACCCCTTTGTGCCAACAGAGGTACAAACATATTACATCATGTCAGGACCCCACCGCAGCCCCCAACACTCCGGGGGCGCGACTGCTCTGCCGTCCACACACCACCATGGCCAGCCACCGACTGCACTGTCATTGGACGGTACTGTACATAGGATGTTCCAATTGATGGGCATGACCATTGTACAGTACCGTCCAATGACAGTGCAGTCAGTGGCTGGCTGTGGTGGTGAGGGCAGAGTCAGTCGCCGCCCGGGAGAGCTGGAGGGGTGCAGGGTGGGTTCTGACATGATGGGTGGGGTCGGTGTGCATAAAGTCATGGTCCGGACATCGGGGCTGATGTCCAGGGGTGCGTCCCTGAATGTAGGGTACAGGTATGGGAGGGTTCCTTCCATGCAAGGAAGTTGGCTTTGGGGAGGATCACAGCCAGTACAGGGATCAGGGTTCGGAGGATGCACAGTCGATGGGGATGGGTCTGGGAGGGTCCTATACTACGGACTCATGGGGCACTGATGCCATTACAGTGCACGGGCTGAGGTGGGGATTCACATTTGTACCACAGCTGGCAGGTGGCTGTGCACCGGGCTGCACTTCCACAGCCTGCCTGTGGGTGGCTGCCGATTTAGGTCTGCTTTCCCCGCCTGTTATCTGTGCATGGCACAGTTCAGGCCCTTGCAGTGTGTATGCCCATTGAATATGCCCATGCGTACATTCATGGGCACACATCCTCTTCTTGCGCTATATAGCAGCCTCTGTGGGCAGGATGCATACTCCTTTGAGTGGCGCAGTGCCACCGTTGAATATCGTGCTGTGGCACATTGTGTGGGATGCATGGCACATCTCCGTTTTCCGACAAGATGTGCCTTGCATCCCTTTGAATATGGAGGCCCTGATCTACAATCCAAAAAGAAGGTTGGCTCTGCATCTTTATGGGTGTAGCTCTGTAACCTCAGCATCTCAGTACCTCCTAGCATACTTACATTAACACACATTTCTCTAAAGGCATCAAGTAGTTGCAATACAGGAGGTAAATACAACTGTAATTATGAAGGTTTAGTGCAGAATCAGATAAGGAACAAAGGAATATCCCTTTCTTTCAAACTGTAGCCTTCACCCTTCAGAGGTATATATCTACTAACTATATTAAAGGGTAACACACTGCCTCTCACATGCCTGTCATAGGAAGGCAAGGAAGTGAAGTGCAAGATAGAGAGGCTAATGATGATCTATTGTTTCAGACTCTAACGGCTTTAAAGGCACTACCACTCATACTTTTACACTGTTATAATGATATACTGTTATACGGGTTATACTGGTCAAGTTGTTCGAACCTCCCTTATAGCTCAATCCCTTAGTCCCATGAATGGAAGTCTAGCCTTAATCAGCCTTTTCATAACTGACAGCACCTGAGTTACAGAGCTAACACTTGATCGGAACCTACTCTAATTCTACTGTTACAGGGTAATCCTGAAGGTATAAAATGGTACCTACAATTCAGTGCAACAGGACAGGCCTGAATCACCCTGCAACTGACCGGAGAACTTTATGATGCGGCACAAGCCTTCTGCACTGATTGTGAAAAAAAAAAAAAGGCACCTATACCACCACCAAGTGCCAAAGGTGTAATCATTCTGCAAAGGCTCAGGCATAGTTAGAAAATGCTGATCTATGATTGGTTATGATGTGATACCTCAGCCCACACAAGTGTCTATCCCATAGAATAATGCAATTATGCAAGGATGGGGAAGGAGATATTAATCCAAATCAGAGCAGCAAATAAAATGAGCAGATTAACAATAAGAGGCTTATCCAGCCACGATATGATGAGGAAGCTCTTCTTTCCTCTATTTCTCTATCTATGAATTGTATGATAGCAAAACTCTATGATATACTGGCTACAGGTTATACACTAAGGGCTGGGGGTAGGGAGTTAATCTCAACAACAAGGTTTATAGACTCAGAAAAGCAGAAAATAAAAGTTAACCAGATAGAGAACAAGAACGTTGTCAGTGTCTTACACTGTACACATTTCTGTTTTCACACTCTAAATAGAACTCTACAATTTAAAATCAACAATAGCCCACACGGGTTATCACAGAGGGCTTTGGATGAGGGTTCTCACCCTGCCCTTATTCATTGAGGACTCCAGCAAGGTAAAGATGGAGTTTAAGAATTCAAGCATGAGCCAAGAAATACCTCCATAACAGGAAGATACAAATCACCACTTTCATTATGTTGCAATAAGATAGGTGTAATTAGAAAGAAAACGCTGTTATACAAGTGGTTAAAGGTGACTATAAGCCAAAAACTTAGAGGTATAAACTAAGAACTTAACCACTCTTAGAGATGGTTGGGGAAGTTGTTGGCCAGAATCAAGACCTGCTATGTTTTCTGCATTACAATTCATCTATTCAATATATTCACCTTAAGAAATTAAATGACAGATTTGAAACTCCACAGTTGGAATGTAAGGGGTTGAATTTACCAATACAAGCGTAAGCATATTAGCCGTCTCAAAAATTACACTCACAAGTAGCACTACTGCAGGAGACAAAACTATCTCATGATGAATCCACAAAAGCTAGTTAGAGAATGGGTGGACTAGGCGTGCATAGTCCAGCCCAATCCAAGAGAGGGGTCGATTCTTATTCATAAATCATTAACATGGAATCTAACTAAATCTAAACATGAGCTGGCCCATCGGTGCAGCGGTTGGATTTCGCTTGCGACACCGGCGACCGGGTTCGGGAATGGCCAGGGAGAGAAGAGTTGAGCGTCCTTTGGACAGCTCTCCTTCTCTGGGGAGGCAGGGCAGCACTTGGCATCGAGCGGCACCTAAGCGGAGACTGGGTGGCACACCACGTCGATGCTCGTCAGCATGTCAGGATGGGGGCGGACATGAGTGCGTCATTGCGTCCCATCCTGCTTAAGGGGTTAAAATCCCAAACCTTGCCGTCTTAATGGCTCTGCCCTGGGTGTTCTGATTAGCCTCCGGGCCGATCCCCTGACTAGATACAGTTCCAGCAGCCCGATATGGGGGTCAGAGCCGCCGACCCCGCTCTCTGGGGGTAAGCCAGTGATGACCGAGGGGATGCAGTCATATCCAGAGGTGGGGCAGCAGGGTCTGTGACCAGAGCAGATAATTCCGACGGGAGAAGTAGGGCAAAAGAGATAATAATAAAAAAAAAAATCTAAACATGATGAAGAAGGCCGTGGATTTTAGCCCGCTTCCAGATACCTCAGGGTCCAGTTGTGATTGGGAACCTGTATGCTCCTAACACAGACTCCCACATTTCTTTCATAACCTAGTGGCTCACATGGCCTCATTCAATCACACAAATGTCCCAATGCTGCTGGGGGATTTCAACCTGGTACTAGAGGCAGATATAGACAGGGAGTAGAGGTGCCAGAACCACATACTAGGGCTGCTAGAATGGTTAAACTATGGATGGCGGACGTAGCACTTACAGATGCTTGGAGAGTACTGAACCTGGGAGTTAGAGACTATACATGCCCCTCAAGCAGGCACGGAACCTATAGCAGAATTGATATGCGACTTACCTCACCTAAAATCACTACCGCTTTAACAGCAACATCCATCAAACCTCTCATCATATCAGACCATGCTCCGCTTCAATTACATATACTATATGGCTCAGTAAGCCACAGATCAACTAACTGAAGGATGGACCTCCTGCTAATACTAGACCCTGAATTCAGTCCATGGCTCAAAGGGCAGCCGAGATTTTTCAAAATAAATGACACCAGGGATGTCGATGGCCACCTTATGGAGTCCTTCAATTAAAGGCTAACATGTGGGGAACATTGTCTCTTATACTGCTTTCAGGTGCAAGAGGAGGGAACAGATATGGAAAATAAGCTGATAGCTTTAGAGCTACAATATAAATCAAACCCCAAAGGCATCACCGAAGTCCTCTGTACAAGGAAATGTTAAAACTAAGGAATGGAATTAATACCTGACAGCTAGAAAAGCAGAATTGTTGACCATGCAGCTACAACACGAATATTGGGAAGGGGCAGAATGTGAAAACTGTTGGCCTACAGACTTAAAAAGCAGCAGTCCAACAGACACTTAAATGCCCTCAAAAATGCGAACAGCAAAACTCATACCTCAGAAAATGGAATTAATGACCTAATGAAAGATTTTTATGTTCAGCTGTATACCTCAAGTACGAACACTAACCCTGAGGCCCTTACAACATTCCTAGGAAAGCTAAACCTCCCAAAAATAACCCTGCCCAGGCCATAGCCTTAGACCAGAATTTTACAAGTGATGAAATAAAATTGCCATCCCGTCACAAAAGGAAAAAAAAGTACCAGGGGCTGGGCTGCAGACAGAGTTTTACCAAGCTCTGGCCAAAGTGGTATCACCAGTCACATAAAGACTTCTCAGAATTACAAGAAACAGGCACTCCCTCCTACAATGTTTGAAGCAACCATAACCATTCTCCCCAAACCAGGGAAAGACAAAGACTGCCTGCTAGTTATAGGCCGATCTCACTTATAACAGTGGACAGCTAAATTTGTGCTAAGATACTGGCCACCAGACTGGAAAAGCCCATTCCTTCCCTAATACATCCCTCCCAGGTGAGCTTGTCAAAGGAAGATATAGCTCTGATCATATGAGAACTCTACTAGATGTGATGCAATTACCAATCTTTTCTCCCACTACAGCTGCTGTGCTGGCTATTGACTTTGAAAAGGCCTTTGATTCAGTGGCGTGGCAATACTTGTATACTGTGCTGCAAAAATGGGCTTCAAGGCAACAATTTTGTCAATATGATCAGTGCTATCTATAGTATGCCAACCCAAAGGCATGAATACTGATGAACAACACTCTAACAACACCTTTCACCCTAGAGAGGATGCATCAGTTTGCCACTCTCATCACTCCTTTTATTCTGGCCATAGAACCCTTAGCAGAGGCCATTACGGAGCACCAGGGCATACTGGAGTAAGGACCGGGATATTGAGATCAAATCACTAATGTATGCAATGATCTACTGGTAATTCTGCAAGACACACACAACTCAGTGCAACCACTGCTCCAGTTACTAAAACCTTCACTAACCTATCAGGACTAAACATAAACCAGAATAAGACCGAAGCTTTACCACTTAAACTATGCCTAGAACCCTACTTTATAGCTCTAAATCTGAGATGGGCAAAGGACCACATAATGTACCTAGGAATTAAAATTACTATAAATTATAAACAATAACCTGGAGCCACTTATTGCCAAGATAAAGACAGATCTGGAATGATGGAAGCCTCTGAAACTCCACTAGTGGAGAAAATAGAGGCATTAAAATGATTATCACACCAAAGATCTTATATCTGATCTCACATATACCCATGACAGTCCCTGACTCATGGTTCACTAGAATAGACAAACTCTTGGGCAGCTATATCTGGGAAGGAAACAAACAAGATTCAGCAGGAACAAACTAAAACACATTGGACCAAAGGGATGGGGACTACCATGGATAAAAGGCTACTACCGGCATATAGAGCCACATAAACCTTAAGATGGTTCAAGATATCTGAAATATCACCCCACTGTGGTCCACAATAGAATCATCCCTGATAAAGGGTTTTCTGCCTACCATGTACATCTATAGGAATCCCAACACAACTCCCCACTACTTACAATAACCTCATCCATAGCCTCCTGGAAAAAATTAGAGAGGCTAATAAACACCCGACCTAGCTCACCCCAAATATAACCCACTATGGGGTGCCAATAATTCAGATAGAGGGAAATCAATACACTAGAAAACCTGGGGAAAAGAAAAGTATTAATACAATACAGGACATACTTATACCAGGATTACCAGATATGGAATCTTCCAGGAACTGCCAAAAGATATGACTTAAAAGAAGATTTTTGGCAGTTTCTGCAGATCAGAGACGTTACAGCTCCCTGATTAGGAAGGTTAAACAACTGCAAATGTCATCTAATACACACCACTTCATATTTTATTAACAAAATCCAAAGGCAGAACTAGTCATATATTCAATTATACAAGACAATATCCCTGACCAAACCAAAAAGCAAAAGAAAAATGGGAGCAAGCGTTAGGTAGGGAAATACCAGAGAATGAATGGAACTCCTGCTGGGCAGCTGCATAAACCTATTAGAGACACCTGCAGCAGACTCATCCAAAGTAAAGTACTTCACTGGTGGTATAGAACACCAGTGGTTTATTCTCAACTGACCTAATAAATTCATGTAACCCCTACAAATTGGGATTTACTATGATGTCTTCCTGGGCTCCTTACTGCCCACTGTCAGGCTGGTGTCCTGTCTTAAGTAATGCTATCTATTTGTGTGAGAGTGCCCTAGTGAGCCTCCGCACCTGTCTCTTTAAGAGCATAGCTAATCTGTGTTTAGAAATAAGTCCCGGCTGGGTCCAAGTGATTTAAGGCTTGTGACCAGCCAGACTGTGTTATTTTGTTTTATTCTGCAGTCGCTACTTGCACAGAGGAGCTTTCATATGAACTATGATTGTTTACTGTTCATTTGCTATTATAGTAAAGATAGAGAAGTTTGTCTAACCTGCTTTGACTGCAGCTTGAACATTTGGATGAAAGCACCATGTTGGGTCCTGGACTTTCAGTATTTGGATCAATCAAACCACTGGGGACCTAAAATGGAGACTGTCCCCAGGGTCTTGTGGGAAGGAAATTCTGTAGTTTTGTAGTTTTGACTGTTGGTGCCTAAATTGGCCTGGAGGGGCCCAAACTGTAACTGACAGCTCCTCAGCCAACTGAACCTTTTGGATTACAAGAGAAATGCCGGAACTGCCTGAAGCAGTGGATCAGTTAGAGTTGGAGGTGGAACAGTGAACAGCTCAAGCTTTCAAGCAGCTGCTCCTGAAGGAGCATAGGAAAATCAACAAAGCTGGCCTTCCTGCCGCGTTCTCCAGTAGTTCGAACTGCTTATTGCAGAAGCTGGACCTGTCCGATTTCCAGCCTTGAAATGTGGCAGAAGAAAGAAGATGTTTGTTATTACGACTTGTGATTTGGACCAAAGACTTGCTCCAGAAGCGATCACCCGAGCTTGTGATAGAATTTGTCTCGGATTGAAAGGTTCGCACAGTGAAGCTGTCAATTTGCAACGGACTGTATCTGAACTGTTGTTTAATGAAGTTAGTGATTTAAATGTGCTGAATGTGTTTCATGGGTCCTGATTTGGTTCCCCACGGTCAAATCTGTCATGCCAGCTGGAGCTTCGCCAGCAGAATATCATAAACTTTTGCAGAACTTTTCATCCTGCCTGGGCCCTGCCATCTTGGCCTAGGCCCTTCTCGTCATCAGAGACCTTCTCAGTAATAGAGCGGCCTGGGATTTGACCCCTGCCCAACACCATCGAAGCAGGTAGCAACCACCTGGAGGTGAACTGCACTGGCCCTGCTTCTCCTGGCCTCCAGATCATCACCACGAGGTCTACATCTCTCCTGTCCTGCATCCAGGTTCTGGTAGCTGAGTACAAACCAGGGTAGCTCCCTGCAACAAAAGCAAAAATCACTGTGTTACCAACTAATTGTTTCTTTCACTTGTTATTGCAAGGACTGAGCCATCTGGCTTGGATTACAAATAACTGGGTTGTGTGCATGTTTAACTGTTTTCCTTTCTTAGGGCCCCAACAACAGCTGCAGCTGGACAATGCTTCAGGCTAGCCTGCATGACATAATGGGTATCCAGGGTTGTTGAACTGTCGAATTGGGACTTACAGTTCATGCTAAACAATCCTGATTTAAATCAGATTGCTAATCATTCTGCTAGATTCATCCCCTCCCTTGTTCACTGCCCTAAATAAATCTGATTGTCTTTCTTCATGTTTAACCTGGCTAGTGTGCAGATTATTAGTTGGGTTACAGTGGTAAGATTGTATTGGTGCATTGCTGATCTTATTTTCAAGGGGTCTCTGGGGCAGCTGCTGCAGATCTAGCCCTGGTGGTAAGTGGAAATTGTGTGAGCGCATTATTATTACTGTCTACTGATTGTGAATAGAAACATAGAAACATAGACTTTGACGGCAGATAAAGACCACTTGGCCCACCCAGTCTGCCCATTTCCCTACCTACCGGATAAGCTGCAGATTCTAGTTAACCAACAGCCTACTTCCTGCAATCCCCCACTATAATTACCTTATGTCTGTCCCATGCATATTTGAATTCCCCACTGTTTTAGACCAATGACCTCCCAGGAAGAAGCGGTTCCATGTATCCACCACTTTCTCCGTGAAAAACATTTCCTCACATTACCCCTGAGCCGTTCCTCTCTATCTTTAAATTGTGCCCCCTTGTTCTTACACATCTCTTTTCTGAAAGATGCTACCTTCCTGGATTTTGTTGATTCCCTTGAGGTGCTGAAAGTTTCTATCATGTCCTCCATCCCTCCTTTCATCAAGGGTATACATATTAAGCTCTCTCAGTCTCTTTTCATATGGTTTCTGCTGCAGACCCTGCACCATTTTAGTTGCCCTCCTCTGGACTGCTTCCATCCTGTCTATGTCCTTGCATAGATGAGGTCTCCAAACTGCACACAGTACTCCAGATGGGGTCTCACCAACTGTCTGTATAGAGGGATAACCACTTCTCTTTATCTACTTGTGATGCCTTCCTATGCATCCCAGTATCCCCTAGCTCTCCTTACCGACTTCTCACATTGCTTACCCACCTTTAGGTCATCTGATTGACTACCCCAGGTCCCTTTCCATTTGTGTTGTTGTTAGTACCTCCCTGCTATTGTGTACTCTTCTCCTGGGTTTTTGTTTCCCAGGTGCATTACTTACTTCTCTGCATTGAATCTAAGTTGCCATATGTCTGACCATTTCTCCCAACCTTGCCAAGTCCCTTCTCATCTTTTCTACCCCTCTTGTGTATCAACTTTGTTACAGATCTTTGTGTCATCTGCAAGAGGCATACCTTTCTCTCCAGACCCTCTGCAATGTCACTTATAAAGATGTTAAGAGGACTGGACCCAGTACTAAGCCCTGAGGTACTCCACTAGTAACCCCCTTTCTTCGGAATGTGTTCCATTCACTATTACCTTCTGTGTCCTGTTGTGCAACCAGTTTGCTACCCAGGCTACCACCCTGAGACCCACTCCCAGCCTGGCTAACTTGATTATTAATCTTTTGTGCGGGACTGTGTCAGATGCCTTGCTAAAGTCTAGGTAGGCCATATCCACAGCCCCTCCATGGTCTATTACTTTGGTCACCCAGTCAAAGAAATCAATTAGATTCGTCTGACATGACCTTCCTGCTGTAAATCCATGCTGCTTTGGTTGGTGCCCAGCTGCCTCTAGGTACTCAACAATTCTTTCTTTCAGAAGAGATTCCATCATTTTCCTACCACTGAGGTTAAACTTACAGGTCTGTGGTTTCTGCTTCTGTCTTGCTCCCACTTTTGTGAGAGGAATCACATCTGCCCTCCTCCAGTCCTCAGGTACCACCCCATCCTGCCTTGATTTGTTAAAAGCGTGGTCAGTGGTGTCACTAGGTCCTCCCTTAGTTCTTTTAGGATTCTGGGGTGAATCCCATCAGGCCCCATTGCTTTGTCCATCTTGAGTTTTAGGAGTTCTTTTAGGACTCTTTCTTCTGTGAATGGGTTGGTGTCAACCCCCTACCCAGAGTGCTTCTATTGTCTGGTTTAGGTAACTCCTCCTCATCTTCTTTTGTGAATACTGAGCAAAGTATTCATTCAGTATCTCTGCCTTTTCACTGTCTCCCTCTGCCCACCTCCCTCTCCTTTATTAATCTTCACTATCCCTCCCTCAACCTTTCTGTGCTCCCTAATGTACTGTACCTATAAAGGTTTTATCTCCTTCTTAACTGAGTTGGCTATTTTTCCTCGGTTTGGGCCTTTGCTATTCTGACTGCCTTCCCCTTCCCACAATGCACCATTGTGTTATTTCTTAGGCCACTAGAAGGGTTGGTGGGTGGTATTACCATCCCAGAGGGCTATACCAGAGTAGTTGAGCTACCCCAATACCATTCCTCTGGGTGGAGGCACCCGATCACAGAACTCAGGCCCCTCAACCTGTGTATTGCCACACAGACAGTGGTAGTAGCCCTTAGAATAGCACTGCCTAGGGGTTACATCTTGGAGGCACCACTGGGATTAGCACCCTCTAGCGGTCAACAGTTAAAAATTTCAGCCAAGTGCAAAATTGAGACAGGATTTGAAATGGAGGCACCACTATGCCCAAATGGAAAATTCCCCACAAGTTGGTCATGCACTGCATGATGGGGTGGAGTGAGGCCGAAAGAGTAGACCCCTGCCATGCCATGCTAATACTTGATATCCCTGTGGGGACCACTAATGAAACTATTGAAGAAACAGTGGGGAAGGTTAAGTGTCTGGGAAAGGTAAAAGTTAGGGGCAGGACTCAGATCTATTTGCTCAGACCTTGGTGGCTCTCCTTTTTGCAACCTCCCCATAGACCCTGAGGCAGTACCCACGGTTATCATGCTGAAAGGATCCCAGAAGAGATGGAGAGTTATTCATTTACATAGTGACCCCTCTTCCCCTGGGGATCCCCAATAGTACAGGGGTTTAAGGACAAATTATTGAGACTCCTAGTTGGTGAAGGGCAGACAGCTAAAGATTTGCTAAAGTCTTTGGAGGATTCAGAGAAACCACTCCATTACAAATCTCCTCTGGCTTCCCGTCCACCCTCAAGGCATCCCTATTGTAGCATCCCCATTGTGATATCCTCTGTACACCTGGAACCCTATTGCAGGCTCAGATTGTTCTCTGGTGCAGTTCCTGTGCCAGTGGGGTAGGATGACTTAGAAACATGGATGGACTATGCTACTCCCCTGCTTCAGGAGTGGTAATGCTCTAGGGAAAAACAGAAAGAGACTTATGGAAAGTTTAAGGGGCCCTGCACTGGACTCTATTTGATGCCTTGATCCACAAACCCGGAGGCCACTGCAGCTAAGTACCTATCCGCTCTAGAAGGGATGTTCATCAGCACCAAGTCTGGGAGGATTAAATGTGGAAATTCATGTCTACTAAATGGTGGAAAAATGAGAAGTTGTCTGCTTTTGTCACCTGACCTGACAGCCCTGCAGCGGAAGTATAGAAAAGGGGTGTCTCAGCTAGTGAACTGAATTATGTCAAGCTGGAGCACATTTTCAAATCTTCCCATTATTCAAGTGTGCTGATGTTAAAATTGAAGTTTTAGGACAGGAAAGCTAACCCTGCTGAGTACTGTTGGCTGATGAAGGAGATTTGAGAGGCTGAGAATGATGAGGATGGTTGGGAACCATATGTCAGGTTGCAGCACTGCCCCAACCTCAGACTGGCCTGATAAGAAGAGGAAGCTCTTGAGGCACAGCAAGTCCGAGAGTTGCTGAAAGAACTAAAAGAGATGAGCCAGCCAACAAGCCATGGCTGAAGCAGCCAGAAACTCTAATTTTAGCCTTCCTAAGACTGAGACTGGCATGAAGCCCCATCTGTGGGTGTGGGGGCTCATGCTCTGCCACTGAACTTGAGCTGAATCCAAACTGGTGGAACAAATGGAGAACTGTGAGCTTTGGTGGGGACCTCACATGCCACATGATCCTCTGCCCCTAGCAGAACTGCGGGAAAGGGCCAAGCCAAAATCCAAAGAGGACAGCAGAACTCATGCCCTGGACCGCTATAAATTTTGGAAAATTCGGATCAACCTGGTGATCTCAGATGGAAAGTGTTCTGTTACAGGTGAGGAGAGGACGGGCACACCCGGCGGAGTTGCAATTCCTCTGAGGACCTGCGGAAAGTCACTGCCAAGCTACTTAATCTGGTTGACAGAGCAATATAAAACCCCAGCCGGCCCACCCTAAAATCTTTTCTTCTTAAAACTGCTGTAGGCCAGTCCACAAAACAGACTCCCTGTATTGGTCTGAGATAGTATGCCTGTCCATGGAAACCACAGTGACTGTTAACAGCATCTCCGCCCGAGCTGTTCTAGATAGTGGCTCATGAGGTCACCATGTATTAAAGACTGGTATGACCAACACCAATCTGATCTCCGCTCTTACCCTAGAAGGACTGCATGTATGGGCATTGAGCAACACATCCTGTCCTTACCAACGGTATACCGAATTTGGTTGTCTTTTCCTACTGCCATTGCTGGGGTGGATGAACAAGTGGAGACACTGGCTCTGGTGTGCCTGCTGATGGGGATAAATGACAGTATTCCCTTGTTGATTGGGACCAATGCTAATATGTTTGGCAGGCTAGCCCAGCTCTGTCAAGAGAAACAAGGCAAGCGGACTGGGAAGGCACTACACATTCCGGTGATTGTGCACACAGCATATGACCTGCAGATGAAAAACAAAGAGGTTGAGAAGGATGAACTGGTGGGAGTGGTATGGAAGAAGGATCCGAATCCTTTATGTTGCCCCCAATGCACAGTGTACCATCAGTGGTGAAGTGCGAATTAAAAGATGTAAAATAAAGCCAGCCCAGGCGCTGAGGGTTGGCGTAGATGCCACCTCGCATCACGCCCGGCTGACCGAATTCGAAACAGGATGCGGCCCGCCAGGGTTTCCGAGCCAGCGGAGAAGGATAGAGCTCGACGGCAGCCTTCTCCGGGGTTAACTGCAGGGTCCCGCTGTAATGCTGCCACCTAGGGGAACCCGAGTGGATGGTGCGGTAGGTGGAGCAGCAGCCAGCAGATTGGGTGATGGTGGTAGAGGCGGAGCAGGAGGTATGCCTCTGCGTGCCTCCTAGCTCATAACCCTCATTGCACCGACGTCGGGGGAAAGAATAAGGAAAAACACCTCAGCTTCCTCCTAGGCGATGGCGCCTCCATGGAACTTCTCCGGGGCCCGTCGGACAGACCCGCTGTGCCAGATCCACATGTACAGAGTGTTGGTTTGGAGAGTGAGGTAAGTATCGGGGTTGCCCTCTCCATCCCTACCTGGGGGTCTTCAGGGAAGTGTGGATGAGGCACTCTAGGGGCAGATCATGACAGGGGTCTGAGGGGTCCAAAGGAGGTCGTCGGAGAGAATGGAGGAGGAGGCAGACAAGGAGCACAAACACAAGGTTAAAAATAAATAAAACCCTCACATTGGGCCCCAGAGAGGAGAAATTCCCTGAGGGACTCTTGGTCAAGCCTAGCATCCTACCAGCCTGGGCTCACACCTATACCTGACAAATGGTGGCACAAGTCCAGAACATATGTCCGACCGGGATATCAGGGTAATCGAGGTTGCACCTGGCCACTGTATATTGTGCAGACACAGCTGTGTTGCCCTAGCAAGAAGACTGATGAGGTGACCCCGGATCTGTTCGACTTTGGAGTCTCCCATCCCCAAGGGTGGAAAACTAAAATCAGCCAGAAGCTGGCTCAGAAAAGCAAGGTATTCTCTTTGAAGGAGTGGGACCTGGTGTCCCCACCCACCACCAAGCCCCACCACCCGCTCCCCCGCGGCGGCATGCGGCAGCATCCCACTCTCCTGCCCGCCCGCCGCCCGCGACTGACTGCCGGTGGGATGCCGCCCATTAGTGCAGAGCAAGAGCCAATGGGCGTGCAGCTCCTACGCTACAATTCAGTTTGTGAATGAAATTCATTCACAAAACTGGACTTTCTGAGACGAAGGCTGCACGCCATTGGCGTTGCCTGGCACCAATGGGCGGCAGCCCTCACCGGCAAATAGTCGGCGGGGCGCAGGTGGATTGCTACCCGCCGCCGCGGGGAGCGGGTGGTGGGGCTTCGGGTGGGTAGGGTGGGGGACACTAGGTCACCAGGGATGTACGGGGTTTGACAACCACATCCCGCATCGGGATTTTTGGTCCACTGGACCACCAGGGATATGATCGAGAGGTGGGGTGTGTGTGTTTGAAAACTCCAGCCCGCGGTTGGGCTTATCGGTCCACTGGACCACCAGGATATATTCGGGAGGTGGGGGTGTTTCATTACTTCAGCCCGTGATCGGGCTTATTGGTCCACTGGACCACCAGGGATGTGTTGGGGAGACACATTGCTGCCCTTGATCAGGCTGGTGAGGCGGGGTATTTAAGCTATGCCACGATCGGGCCAGTGGGGGTGGTGGTGGTGGGGTTTTACGCTCTTTTGCCTGCGATTGGGCTGCAGGGGCGTTGTTCCCCGGCTGCTGCCTGGCAGGCGCCAGGTGCAAGTCCTCGGGATCGGCGCACCTGTATGCTAATGGCATGCAAATGGACCTATAATCAGATGCAAATGGCCCCCTGTGCCTTGCATGAATTATAGCCCCATTTGCATGTCACCTTTTTGAATGTCGGGATTTTAGCATGGCGCCAATGGTACCTAACGCCACCACAGTTGAATGCTCACTTTGTCAACTTGCAGTGGCGCCAGTTCCTGCGCCATGCACAGTGGCTGTGGCTGGGGTGATATTCAAAGGGGTTGCCTAATGGCGCCAACTCGCTTTGAATATCTCGCCCGGTTCTACCCTCGCCAACTATTTTGCGCGAAGCGCGAGTTACGCCTATGAATGGCGAGTTTGAATATCCAGCCCTGTATAACAAAGTATTTTGGCAGTATGGAGCAATTTAAGCCACCTCCACCACTACTGTTGACGGAAATCTTGCAGAAAACTGGAGAAGGTGGGCACAGAGATGAAGTCTGTACTTCACAGCCGTGGGATTAGATGATAAGTCAGAGGAAATGAAAATTGCAGTCCTGTTATACACGATCGGTGTGAGGCCCTTAAGGTGTACAATACCCTCAATATAACATATGCTGACCCACAAGCTAAAAAGCAGCTGAGGTTATTGAAGCATTTAAGAATTATTTTTCAAGGCAGGAGGGTAATACAGGCCAAAACCAGACCGCCAGCTACCAACACGTGAGACAATCGTGCAAAAATCTATACGTGTGGGAGGTGTGGCAAGGGACATCGCCAAAGGCTTGTCCAGCGTATGGACAAGAATGTCGAAATGTGGTGGCCACAACCATTATGCAAAATGTGCAGGTCCAAAAGTCCTACAAACCTCAGAGAAAATGACCAAAGGGGTAGAAGCACTATTTGTAGGTGCTATAAAAGAAAACAAGAAATTGTGCAGACACAAGTGCCAGATGAAGGGTGGTACACTACCCGAAGATAATGGGACAGCCAGTTAAGTTCAAGTTGGACACTGAGGCTGAAGCCAATATACTGACTAAAGAAGTGATTCGCAGTTTCCATGCAAGGTACAAATCGAACCAACCAGTACTATCCTAATGGCATATGGAGGAGCACAAATCAGTCCTGAAGGTGAAGTGACGCTAAAGTGTAAGATACAAGACAGAGAGGCCAATCTGCAGTCTTATGTCACTAATACATCGGGATCTTCCCTACTGGGTCAACAGACATATGTCATCCTGGATCTGATTTGCAAAGTAAAGGTGCTTAAAACCAAGCCAC
The DNA here is from genome assembly GCA_016271365.2 of Neoceratodus forsteri. Classification (NCBI taxonomy): domain Eukaryota; kingdom Metazoa; phylum Chordata; order Ceratodontiformes; family Ceratodontidae; genus Neoceratodus; species Neoceratodus forsteri. Next base: position 96,312,468 of record CM057451.1, read on the forward strand.
CAAGCACAAAGAGAGAACTTCTTGCACAATATAAAACAATGTTTGAAAGCCTAGGAAAATTCCCAGGAGTCTACCACTTACATACTGACCCAAATGTTATTCCTGTGATACATGGGTGCAGGAAGGTCCCATATGCAATCACGGACAGACTAAAACAGACACTGGAACAACTGGAGCAAATTGGGGTGATTAGCAAGGTAAGAAAACTTACAAACATAGGTAAATAGCCTTGTAATTACCAAAAGAAAAATGGTGAGATCAGGGTGTGTTTGGACCCTAGAGACTTTAAATAAAGCTATCAGAAGACATCTTCTCCATCCCACATTGGAGGATATTCAGAGTAAGCTTGCATGTAAAAGTTTTTTACAATTCTAGATGAAAAAGATGGGTACTGGCAGATCAAATTAGATGAGCGAATCTGCAGACCTATGTACATTCAACAGTCCATGGGAAGGTACAAATTTCTGAACTTACTTTTGGTATCACGGTCTGGTGAAGTTTTCCTGCACAGAAATGCTGAACACTTAGGGACATACCAGGTATTTTTGTAATAGCTGATGACATGCTTATAGCCAGCTACCAAGGAAGAGCATGACAATATTATGAGAAAAGTAATGGACAGAGCAGTGGAACTCAATGTAAAGTTCAATAGTGACAAACTACAGTATTTGGTGAGTGAGGTGAAATACCTGTGGCACATCATAACCGAAATGGCTACAGCCTGATGAAGCCAAAGTAGAAGTGATAGCTGAGATGCCCCTCCGAGAAAGAAAAAAGCACTACAGAGACTGTTAGGAATGACTCGATACTTGGCGCAGAACATTCCAAATGAAGCAAACCTCACTGCACCACTAAGGCAGCTACTCAAAAGATGTCATGTGGCAGTGGCAGCCAGCACAGGAAGAAGCCTTACTAAAGCTGAAAGAGACTATTTCTTCTGCATCAGTATTCAAATTCTTTGCTCAAAAGGACATTGAAATCCAAGCAAATGCATCTAAGGATGGACTAGGTGCTTGTCTACTACAAAGAAACAGATCAATAGCTAAGCATCTAGGTCATTGTCCAGTGCTGAAAGAAACTATGCACAGAAAGAAAAAAGAGTTGCTAGCGATTGTGTTCTCTCTACAGAAATTTCATTAGTATGTTTATAGAAGGTCAGTGAAAGTACAATCAGATCACAAGCCACTACAGTCCATATTGAACAAACCAATTGGAAAGGCTCCAGCAAGATTGCACGGATGCTGTTACAGATACAGAAATATGACATACAGGTAATATATACTCAGAAAAGATATTCTGATTGCAGACACTCTGTCCAGGGCAGTACCAAGAAAACCAACACAGGAAGACATTGATCTAAGTAGTGAAAAGGTCATATACTCAATCCAAGAAACACAGAGACACTGCCTGACAGCATGTTAGAGGGCTAAAACAGCCACACAGAGGGACAGTGATTTACAGTTGCTTAAAGAAATGCACCTCAAAGGATGGCCTAACAGGAAAAAACAAGTCAGCATCAAACTTCAGCACTATTGGCCCATGAGACACAATATATACATAGAAAATGAACTCATAATGGTGGGTAAAAGAATCATCATACCCAAAGAGCTGAGAACAGATATGCTACAAAGACTTCACGCACACATCAAGGAATACAAAGGTTGAAGGCACAAGCCAGAGCTGTGGTGTATTGGCCAGGCATGAATCGAGAAGTAGAAATGATGGTTGAAGCATGTGGACCTTGTCAGGAACTCTTACCAAGAAACCATAAAGAGCCAATGTGTCCACATGAGATACCTGACATGCCATGGTTAAAGCTTGGTGCAGACATTTTGACTTTGGGGACACTCCTACTTAATAGTAGTGGACTATTTTTCAAAATACCCTGAGGTTCTCAGAATGCCTGACAAGACAGCAGCTACAGTTATTGCAAAATTGAAAGCTGTACTTGCAAGACATGGAATTCAAAAGAACTGGTAGTGGATCATGTACCATTTGCAAGTCATGAAATGAAGCAATTTGCAAAGTTGGGAATTCAGAATGACTCATTCCAGCCCAGGATACCCACAATCTAACGGTTTAGCTGAAAGAATGATCCAGACAGTAAAAAGAATCTTTCTGAAGTCTATGCAAGGTCAGACCGATCCACATCTCACATTGCTCAGTCTTAGAAATACCCCAGTCACAGGACTGTACACCTTCTCAATTGTTAATGGGTAGAATGTTGAGGACAACATTACCTGCAAGTGCAAGGGCACTGGACCTGAAATACCAAAGGTTGTACATAAATGTCTGAAAAGACTACAGAAAGACAGAAACAGTATTACGACAAGAATGCAGCTCCACTTACTTCATTCAGAGAAAGGGAAAGGGTATGCATAGAGACTTCTAGTGGGTAGCAACCTGCCACAGTGGAAAGAATCCGTGATAAGCCAAGATCCTATAGTGTGATTACACCTGCAGGACAGCGATACAGAGGAACAGAAGACACCTGAGGAGAGACTGAACAGTTACTTTGGAGGCTGAGGAGCAACAGGCTGATGAGTCAACTGAATCCGTATTGTCACAAACAGTGGAATCCAGGACAACAGCCAGGAACAGGACACTTGTCAAGAGTATGAGCAACCTGAGATGGAACCTGTTGTTTTCAATGACACTTTGCCAGAAAGTCCTGAGGCTGTACCCAGTGTGCAGTCTACTCGAATGACCAGAAGAGGCGTCTGCTTAAAGTTCCTGAGAGATTCAGAGATTTTATTATGTCTTAAGTCAGTGGTAAAGACTTATTTCAACAGAGCTCAGTACCAGTGACTTAGACCTTAACTCATCACAAAATAAGACTCAACCATTATGTTAATAGTGGGCTTGGTAATTATTGTCATCGATATGCAAACCGAAATCAAGGTAATTGCTTTCTTTTACTAGAAGGGAGATGTAGTATATGGTAACTTACCCTAGTAACAGTGTAGAATGGTTTAGTCCACATCCCCTGCAGTTTGGGGCTAATGGTATGTCTTGGGTAGAAAATGGGTTTAGAAAGTGCACAGGCAGATTGTAGGTAGTGGTTCTGCTAAGGCCTGCTGATCTATCTAATGTATGTTTGTTGAATAAATCTCAGAGCTGTTAGAAGTTACTTATGGTGTCCAGTCATTCCTAAAACCAGCAATCCAGTAGGAAGCAACTAAAGTGAAATATTATACCCAGGCATATCCAACCAAAGACCAGAAAGCATCCATGGTGGCAAAGTTCATGACTGAAAAATTCTTTGTCCATTATGGTGCCCCCTCCCCAGATAATTCACTCTGATCAAGGGAGAGACTTTGAAAGCCGTTTGATCAAATAAATGCTCTCCTCTCTGGGAGTCTGAAGACCAGAACCACTTTCTGGTCTGAGGAGGACTTGTTCGTCTCCATGCTGACCTGGTAAGGATTCAGGAAACTTCTTCCCACCAAGGACCACCCAGGCCGCCACTACTACCTCAGAGTTGCCAAGAAAGAGGAGTGGCTGGACCACGGTGGGCTCAGGGAGGTGAGGTGGTGGAACAGAGTTGCATCCTCCAGTTGTGCCTCTCCAAATCCATTCACCACCTGGTGAAAGCATGGTTCTCTATGGAGGCACCTGCAGTGGAGACCAAGGAGGATGCTGGGAACCTCCACAATGGAGACCCACAGGAGGGTGGTACAGGACCCCACAGGGAAGAAAACTCCTGGTGGGGACTCAATTGTTGGGGAGAACTGAGGGAGGGAGGGAGGGAAAGGAAGGTAAGGTGTCTGCCAGGTGCCATGGCTTGAGGGACAGGAAACGAATCCTTAGGATCGTGGGAGCAGCTGCAAGGGGAGTGTGCTGGATGTCATTATCCACCTAGGGACAAATGACCTGGCTGAGAGTAGGATCAGAGCAGTGCAACAGGAGTTTGTGGAGTTGGGGAGGGGCTTTAGACAGTAGCACACGGTAGCTTTCGGAAGTGCTCCTGTCTATGGCATGGATGAGGCTAGGTACTCCACACCATAGGATTCAATGACTGGTTGAAAAACTGGTGCAGAGCTCAGGGATTTGGCTTCATTGGGGACTGGGGCTCCACCTGAAGGGATGCAGGCCTATACTGATGCGATAGTCTACATCTATCCAGGAGGGGAACCAGGATCCTAGGTGATAGGTTTAAATGCTTCATTGGCAAGCATTTAAACTAGCCAAGGGGGAGGCACTGAAAAGGAGAAGGGAAATCCTCCCCCAAAAATCAGGGTAGTTAGTGAGGTAAACACCAAGATAGAGCAGTCAATAGGAGAAGATCTGGGGTAGATGGAGAAAAGACAAAGGCAGTAAGGACAGGGATGGGACAAAAGAAATAAAGCCATAAAAAAATGGAGGTAATGAGTACCAATGCCCATAGTCTAGGTAAAAGCTCCCTGAAATGGTGGCCTTGATGGAAGAGGGATGCCTGGATATTGTGGCAGTCACAGAAACATGGTACACAGAGAACCATGACTGGGATGTCAACATACCAGGGTACACGATCTACAGGAGGACAGGGAGGAAAGAAGAGGAGGAGGAGGAGTAGCTCACTATGTAAGGGAAGGGTTCAAAGCAACAGAACAAAAGGGTAAACAGGGAGGAGAGGAGGCACTGTGAGTCACCCTGGAGACTGGAAATGGCACACAATCTGCACAGGGTTGTATACAGACCCCTGTCTCAGGAGGAGGAAATGGACAAGGAAATGATAGAAGGCATCCTTAGGATGGCAGAGAAATGGGAGATATTGCTGATGGGGACCTGAATATGCCAGATGTTAACTGGAGCACCTTTGCTGCAGCCACATCCAAGAGTAGAGGCCATTCTCGATGCCCCACAGGGGCATGCTGCAACAACTAGTTTTGGAACCCATTCAGGAGGGAGCAATCTTAGACCTGGTACTCTCAAATGGGGACGGAGAGAGGATCCCAATCTTGAAGTGGGTAGCCATCTGAGAACAAGCGACCACCAGACAGTGTGGTTCACTATAAATTTAGCTGTAGAGTCAAGCCATACAAAAGTGAAGGTACTGGACTTCAGGAGGCTGATTTTGTCAAATGGGACAGTGCCTCAGAAAAGAACTATCAAACAGGCAAGAAGGTGGGTGGAACAACAATGGGAAACATCAAAACCACCATCACAGAGGCAACAATCCTTGTGTGAAGCAAATAAAACAAAAATCAAAATGAAAAAAACACTATGATTCTCAAAAGAAGTGGCAGGGAAGGTAAGGGAGAAAGATAGCATTCAAAGTATAGGAAACACAGAAGAAGTAGGACAGAGAACTGTACCAGTTAAAGCAGAAGGAAGCAGGGAAGGCAGTCTGAACAGCAAAGGCCCAAACTGAGGAAAAGATAGCCAACTTGGTTAAGAAGGGATAAAACCTTTACAGGTACATTAGGAGCAAAGAAAGACTAAGGCAGGGATACTGAGGCTGAATAAAGAGGAAGGTGGTTGGGCAGAGAGCGACAGTGGAAAAGCAGGAATACTGAATGAATACTTCTGCTCAGTATTCACTATGGAAGAGCAGGGGAGATACCTAATCCAGTCAATAGAAGCACTCTGGATAGGGGTTGATATGAACAGGTTACTCATCCGTAACAGTAGTTCTAGCAGTGATATATGTTGTTCATCCACACTCATTGGCATGTCTCTTCCACTTTAAGTTGGACCGGAACTCTTCAAGTTGGCTCTACCACCCACCGGGTGGTATATACCTGGCTTCTGCCCCAATGACACCAGATCTTAGCCCGCTGGAAGCCAGGTGTTGTGCGCCCACAGCCGAGGTCGGTGGTCCAGGACAAACAACATATACCACTCCTAGAACTACTGTTACAGGTGAGTAATCTGTTCTTCTAGGAGTGTGGATATGTTGTTCATCCACACTCACTGGCAGACTCCTAACAGTTCTCCGGGAGGAGGGAGGCAAGATGCACACCTCTACTTAGGGAACAGAGATCGAGAACTGAGGCCCCAAAACCAGCATCCGGCGTGACTCAAGGTTGATGTGGTAGTGAGTAATAAAGGTGTTTATGGACTTCCAGGTAGCACCCTGCAGATTTCCTGGATAGGGATGTCCCTGAAGCAGCTACTGATGCAGTGGAATGGCGAGTAGAACAAGCTCTTATCCTCTGGGAAGCTCCTTGCCCGCCAGCTCATAGCACAGACCTATGCATGATGTAATCCACCTTGCAATGGTCCTTTGCTGCAAGTCCACCAGAAGCAGCTTCAGCGTGGGGAGAAACAGCTGGCAACCTGTCCCAATTTCTGCCATCCTCTCCTTGTAGTAGGAGAGAGCATGTCTCAGGTCCAAAGTGTGGAGTCTGTACTCTGCCTCCGAGGTGTGATTAGGGTAGTATACTGGCAGAGTTAACACCTGGTTAAGGTGAAACTTTGACACCACCTTCAAAAGGAATTTCGGGTGGGGCACAGGACAACCTTGTCCCTGTGGAAGACCAGATAAGGGGAGTCCACTGAAAGCACCTGGAGCTCCTCTACCCTTCTGGCAGATGTGACAGCCACAAGGAGACATCTTCCACGACAAGTGTGACAATGCTCACTTGTGCATTGGTTCAAATGGCTTGCCCATGAGCTTTGACAGCACCAGCAGTAGATCCCACAGAGGTGGATGTTCACACACCAGAGGGGATATGTGATCCAGGCCTTTGAAAAAGTGCCCCGACTACTGTCTCCTGCACTAACAAGCCGGCTGACGCCAGCGCCCGTAAGCAGAGATGGCTGCCAGGTGCATCCTAAGGGTCGATGACTGTAGACCACCTTTGAGAGAACCAAAGGTTGTTGAGAATGTTAGCCACTGGACAGGACAAAGGGTACATGCCCTGCTTTCTGACACCAAATGGAAAACCTTTTCCATTTGAAAGCATAACATTTCCTGGTTGATTCCTTTCTGGATACCTCCACCACAGTGTAGACATCTTTGGAAAGACCCAAAGCCTGGAACTCTAGCCGCTCAAGCACCAGGTTGTGAGATGCAAGGATTGAAAGTCGGATGGAATACCTTCCCTGATTGAGAGATCAGGTCTGGGTGTGTGCAAGCTGCTCTGGGTGCTTGCAGCTAAGGCTGAGGAGATCTGGATACTAGAACTGGCATGGCCAGTCTGGGGCTACCAGGATCACCTTCACCTTGTCCCTCTCACCTTGAGGAGCACCTTGTAGATCAAGGGAAATGGAGGAAGGCGTGGGAGGCCTGGGTTCCACGGCCTCAGAAGGCATCTCCTGCAGCGAGCCCAGCTAAGGGGCGGGCATGAAACAGCCTCAGCTTGGTGTTTTCCTGGAGGCAAACAGGTCCACCATTGGTTTGCCCAACAGGAGAACAGAGTGTAAGCTACCTCTGGATGGAGAGACCACTTGTGGAATGTCTGGCCTAAGCGGCTGAGAGCATCTGCCAGATGATTTGAGGCTCCTGCCACATGGATGGCTAGGAGATCTGCCTCAGTCGTCTCACAAGGGTCCAGATGTGGATTGCCTCCTGCACAACAGACGGGAGTGCATGCCGCACTGTTTGTTGAGGTAGAACATGGCGTGGTATTGTCCGCCTGGACTTGAACCACTTCACGCCAGAGCTGAGGAGCGAAAGCTGACAGTGCCAGTCTGACTGCTTTGAGCTCCAACAGGTTGATGTGGCATCGAGACTCCTCGGGGTCCAGAGCACTTGAGCCCTTTGTCCCCATGTGGGCTCCCAGCCCATGAGAGAAGCATCGGTCGTGAGGAAGATTGTCGGCTCGGGCAGCGAATGGGATCCCTTCCTGCAACTGGTCTGGGGTGATCCACCACTGGAGAGCGTCTCACATATTCTGGGTCACAGTGATCAGCTGGTCGAAATGACCATGGTGCTGAGTCCACTGGGCAGCCAGCTCCTATTGGATGGGGCGATGTGCAACCGGGCTCAACAGACCACTGAGGTGCATCCGCCATGTAACCCAGAAGACACAGAAAGTCCTGGCAGGGCGAATTGTCCAACCAGAAATGATTGTGCAAAGGAGGAAAGAACCTCCACCCTGTCCTCCAGGAACCGAGCTCTGCCTGATGAAGCCCATCACCTGAGAAGGCACGAGTTCCAACTGGTCTCATTGATCAGGAGGCCGAGTTGGGAGCAGGTCTGAGGACAGGTCCCGGACCTCTCCGCTCTTGTTGGGAGGAACCTGCTAGGAGCCAGTCATTGAGGTAAGGATAAATCCTGACCACCCCGGATGCCTGAGATGGGCTGCCACCACTGCAATGCATTTGGTGAAGATCCATGGGGCCAATGACAAGCCAAATGGCATGGCTCGGAACTCATACAGGGTCCCTTCGACCCTGAAGTGGAGGAACCACTGATGGGACGGATGGATTGGGATGTGAAGAACGCATCCTGAAGGTCCAGTGAACAGAATCACGTTTCACTCAAGGATGGTATGATCTGGGACAGGTGACCATCCGAAAAGGTGCGTGACCTGAGATATTGATTCAGGTTGTGCAGATCTAAATGGGGCTCCAGCCCCTATCCGCTTAGGCACCAGGAAGTACCTGGAGACAAAGCCTGGGTCTGTTGGAGGATCCGTCACTGGAGCTACTGCCTCCTTGAGGAGGCTGAGCAATGTCACCTCTGCGAGCTGACTGGGTCTGAGCAGATACTCTTTCCTTCCGAGGGCCATGGGCTTGGCTTGGAGGGTACTGCTCAAATTCCAGAGGCAGTCCTGACTGACCACTTCAGAACCCACCTGTCCATGGTGATAACAGACCAGGTGGAAAGAAAGTGGCGGAGCCAACACTCCAGGGAGGACCCAGAACTGGCGTGATGGGAGAGGGGTAGCTGCCCCACCTCGTCACTGAGCAGGCTTGGGAGGAGGAGGTTCCAGGACCTGAACCTCTGCCTCCTTACAGGCCTGTTGAGGTCCGGCTTCAGCTAAGGGCACCAAGCTTGAGCCTGCTGCTGATTCTGGTGCTGCTGTCCACCTTGAAAGGAGTGACTGCTGAGCCGCAGGAAGAGTGCTGAAAAGGCTTCTCCTTTTCAACTGCTGGTTCTGCCGAAGAACTCTTGGCAGAAGTGGCATCCAAGGTGGCACTGGATTGCTCAATGTGTTGAAGGTGACTGGCCAATCCTGGGCTGAACAAGTCAGCCCAAGGAGCGGCCGCGTCAGCTAGTTTGCCCTGGGTATCCACGGAAAGGAGGAGAGTCTCAATAAGCCCTGTGGCGAGAGGCAACTGCAGCAGCCACATGTGGGCACAAGAATCTCCAATGTCTAGGGCTGTCTGAAGCTGCTGTTTGGCGACAGCATGGCCCTGATCCGGACTTGCTTAACAGTGGTCTGCATGTCCGTGGGGAGATGTGGGAGGACTTCATCTGGCGACCCTAGAAGGGCAAGAGAGAAGTGTGCCATGATGAAAGCTGAACTTGCCTGACAAAGGCCCAAGGAGGAAGCGCATAGACCTTCCTGGCCAAATGGTCCAAAAGCTTGGATTCTTTATCAGGAGGTCAGTCAATGTTGGAAGAACTGCCAGTGCGCGAACACAGAGGCAGTCACCAGACTCGCCGCGAAAGGGTGCTCTGTGAACCCCACGAGAGACCCATGGGCACCGCACTTGCGGGCCATGCGGCAGATGGTGCTGGACAAGAGTCAGGATGCTGCCATAGTTCTAGGGCTGGGCCAACAATGGCCTCACCACAGGAAAGGCCTCTGTTGGGGTATCCCTCTCTTAAGGATGTCCTTAAGAGGGTACTCCGCCTTTTCTGGATTGGCTCCAGGGCCATCCCTGTAGATTCAGAGATGAGGCAAAGGATCCCTTGAAAAGATGAGGACTTTCCTCCGTCCCTAAGTCAACAGTCTATTCATCATCGCCTGGATGTGAATGCAAACCAGTAGACGTCAGAATCCAAGGAATTCGGGGTATAAGGGCCTACCACCCAGGTCACTTTTGACCCACCGAGGGCAGTCCGGGTGACCGTGACCAACAAACACTGGTTGAGCCCGATGTCAGGTCTGTCTCCCTTGGAAGAAGCCCTTCCACAGGCTGTTTGGGTGGTGGTTCTACCACTATTAGTGGAGAGACCATTTTGGGCCAAACAGGTAGTTTTGCCGGCTCAGCGAGCTGTGGAACCGGTTTGTTCGGTTCGAAGGAGTTGGCTTGGCCTAGGAGGTGAAAGTCAGGTAATGGCGGTGTAGAAGCTGGAGTGGGTTTGTGCCTGTTCAAAATCAGCTGTTGCCACATGAGGTCCTCATAGCACCGATGGAGTTTCTCGGAGACTCCCTCATCCGAGGAGGATGAGGACGACCGATGGCATCGCCTCTTTTAGAGTGCTTATGGCTCTTCCTCGCCTGTCGGACGGGGTCCAAGACCACAATTGAGATCAGGCGGGCCGACTCGGTCACTTGGGAGACACTGGCGGGACCGGTGATTTCCTGGGATCAGGACCACATCTTCGATTGGAGTCCCAGAAGCCTGGGTCTCCTCATCTGGAAAGACCAGATTGGGGTTTAATCGAGGACTCGTCCGACTGGGTCGGCGATATCGGATCGATGGGATTGATCATTATCTCAACCTCAATGACAGATAATTCGATCGACTGACCAGACGCAAGGCTGAAAAGCCAGCGGTCGAAGAAGCGATCTTGACCGGTTGAGACAGCATGTTCTCGGGACCCAGATCTCTGCTGCTCCCAAGAACATCTCCGTCGAGATGAAGACAATCCCAGATCCTTCTCCCCTTATGGGATCGAGAGGAGTGCGAGTCCGCAGGTGCCTCTCCTTGGTAGGGAGAGACTGGCACAACTCGGAAGGAACCCCAGAAGGTGGAGCCCATGTTGAGTAGAATGAAGAAGCTCTAAGAGGAATCTGCAGCACGAGCCGCCTTCTCGAATGCCTGCATGCATTCCAACTGCTTGGCGGATCCTGCAGCCGCAGAAACACCCATCGAGCCTCCTAGGATTTCACGGAGGTTTTCTTTTCCGGCCTCTCCAGCTTCGAGCTTGCCGAGATGGTCGTCGAGGACATGGGGTGAAAAGCCAAAGACATATTGCATGAAGAGGTGTCATGGTGAACACCGAGGCAACAGACGACGCAGTGTGGGGGATTGTGCACAACATCTTCTGGCCACAAGGGCACCGCAAAATCCTGGGGAAGACTTGTCTTCCATGATCAAAGTGACAACTTGTGATCGCTACACGAAAGCGATGTGAATTCTCAGTAAAACCGAAGGTTTGAAAGCCAGGGCCTCACGAAATGCATGAGCACGAGGAGGCAACCTGAATATTCCAACGGAAAGGAAGATCTGGTGTCATGGTGCGGAGTCGAGGTATATACCACCGGTGGGTGGAAGGAGCCAGCTTGAAAACTTCCGGTCCGACTTAAAGTGGAAGGGACATGCCAATGAGTGTGGATGAACAACATATCCACGCCCTAGAATAGTCCTTTCACAGAAGAAAGGGTTCTGAAAGAACTCTAAAACTGAAGGTGGATAAAGCAATGGGGCCTGATGGGATTCACCACAGAATTCTAAAAGAACTAAGGGAAGAACTAGTAACACCACTGACTACCCTTTTAATAAGTCATGGGAGGATGGTGTGGTACCTGAGGACTGGAGGAGGCGGATGTGATTCCCTTCACAAAGTGGGACCGAGACAGAGGCAGGAATCTACAGACCTGTCAGTTTGACCTCAGTGGTAGGGAAAATGATGACATCACTTCTGAAGAAAACAATTGTTGAGTACCTAGAGGCCAGTGGGACACAGGACCCAAGCAGCATGGATTCACCCAGGAAGGACATGTCAGACAAATGTAATTGATTTCTTTGACTGGGTGACCAAAGTAGTAGACCAGGGAGGGCCGTGGACATGGCCTACCTAGACTTTGCAAGGCATTTGACACAGTCCCGCACCAAAGATTAATAAACAAATTAGCCAGCCTGGAAGTGGGTCCCAGGGTGGTAGCTAGTAAAACACTGGCTGGACAATAAGACATAGACGGTAATAGTAAATGGAGTCCACAGTGAAGAAAGAGGGTTACTAGTGGGGTACCGCAGGTTCAGTACTGGGGCCGGTCCTTTTAATGTCTTTATAAGTGACATTGCAGAGGAACTGAAAGGAAAAGTATGTCTCTTTGCAGATGACACAAAGATCTGCAACAGCAGGATTTTATTTAACTCTAAAAGTTGATTAGTGTTTTGCTCATAAACGTGCTAAACCATTGTAAAATGCATAGCACTTGCTTCATTATGTTTAACAAACATAATACTTCTAGAAAACCTATATAAATACTTTCTGTACAGTTAGTATTGTCCCAGGAAAAAACTGCTAATCAATTATTTAAAACCCTGAACAGGGTTGATACACAATGTGGGGTGGAAAGGATGAAAAGGGACTTGGCAAGGTTGGAGGAATGGTCAAATGTATGGCAGCTTAGATTCAACACAAAGAAGTGCAAGGTAATGCACCTGGGAATCAAAACCTAGGGAAGAGTACACAATGGGAGGTGAGACACCGACAACAACAAAATTGAAAGGGACCATGAGGTAGTCATATCAGATGACCTTAAGGTGGGCCAGCGATGTGAGAAGGCAGTAAGGAGGGCTGGGAGGATTCTGGGATGCATAGGGAGAGGCATCACCAGTAGAAAACAGGAAGTTGTTGGCCTTTGTACAGACAGTTGGTAAGACCACATCTGGAGTACTGTGTACAGTTCTGCAGATCCCATCTCCACAAAGACATAGACAGGGTGGAGGCTGTCCAGAGGAGGGCAACCAAAATGGTGCATGGTCTGCACGAAGACATATGAAGAAAGACTAAAGGAGCTTAAGATGTAAAGCCTCGGGAAAAGGGGGGGGACATGACAGAAACGTTCAAATACCTCAAGGGAATCAACAAAATCCAAGAGGGTATCATCTTTCAGAGAAAGAGATTGCAAGAACAAGGGGCACCCTTTGAAGATAGAGGGACGGCTCAGAAGTAATGTGAGGGAAGTATTTCTTCACAGAGAGGATTGTAGATGCATGGAACACCCTTCCTGAGGAGGTCATAAGAGTCAAAAACTGTGGGAAAATTCAGAATGCACGTGACAGACATAAGGAAATTCTAGTGGGGGGTACGAGGAAGTAGGCTATTGGTTAACTACGATCTGCAGCTTATCCATTAGGTAGGGAAATGGGCAGACTAAGTGGGCCAAGCTGTCCTTATCTGCCATCAGATTCTATCTTTCTATGTTTCACCCCTATCACCCAGGGGATCCACAGCCTGAAAGGTTCAATCGAACACTACTAGACATGCTGGGCACACTCCATCCCTGGGACAAGTCAAATGGAGCCAACAGATAAGCACATTAGTCCATGCTTATAACTGCACTAGAAGTGACACCACTGGGTTCTCCCTTACTGCTTAATGTTTGGCTGAGAAACCTGGTTGCCAGTAGACATCTGCTTCAGTGGCCCCTGATGGAGTCAAAGCAGAGAATTACATTCAGTATGTTCAAAAGTTAAAGGCCCAGTTAAACCATGCCTACCAATTGGCACACACCATGGTGGCAAAGAAGAACTTAGCAAACAAAGAAAGGCACAACAGGACGATCAAGGTCCAGGAACTGCAACCTGGAGACAGAGTTTTGTTGCAAACGTTGGGACTGCATGGCAAACACAAGATTGCTGATAGGTGGCATCACACCCCTTCATTGTTGTCAGCAAGCTGGAGGATCTGCCAAAAGTGCCCAGGGAATGACCCACGAGCTGTAAAGACAATGCACAGAAATCATTTATAATGTATGATAGAACGTTGTTATAGGTAGAAATCTACCTTTTATAACAATGTTTTACCATCGATATGACGTCATGATGTTGTTAACCCATCAATGGTACGTCACATCGATAGGTTAACAACCAGGAACAGTCTGGGCATGTGCGCAAATGGATTGGACGTGTCCAGAAACGGCCGCGCAGTGAGGGCAGAAGCAGCGCGCAACATGAAACAAAACTGCAGTAAGGAACCGCTTTTGTATAAAACCTAAATTGTACCATACACTATAAAATATAATATATGGTACATCAATGGGTAACCGTTTGTTAACTCATCTACGAGGTTGCCATGGCACTTAACCTCTCGAGCCCGCCTTGAGGCCTAAGCAGTCACCCTGGCAACCTCCTCGATGGTTAACAAACCGTTAACCATCGATGACCATACCTTATCCTCTATGTTACCTGTTGGGCAAATCATCATTGAATCTGCACCTTAAGACACTGCCCTACCAGGGCGGTAAACCAGAGCTACAGCTAAAAAAAACAGTCAACACCCTCTCCAGTTGTTAAAGATTCAAGGCTTCCATCAGTCATGTTCTAAATGACATCGACTGCCAGTCTGAACCCAATGACAGTGAGTGTGAGGGCCCTATTACCATCCTATGAACTGAGTCAGTTGTTTCAAGAGTAACCCCATGTGCAATCTCGGAGATGAAGCTGGACCTTCAGGACTGCCTAACTCTCCAGCTTTCTCCACAACCCCTGTTCCCCTGAAAGTGAGGTGCAAAGTGTGACTTCCAAAGTAGATGACTCCTTGTGTCTTGTGGAATTAGTTGAGCCCCAAGAAAGAGAGCTAGAAACACACAGCACCACTGGTGACATACCAGAAAGTACTGAACTGCTTGCAACCAATGACTCTGAGAATGTTGTGAAAAATGATGTTAATGAAGATAATGATGTTGAAAGTATCAGTAATGTACTACAAGACTTAAATTCCATAGAATTTCCTCTAGATGACGAACCTGGAATTTCTTCAGAACCAAGTAATGAAAGTAATTTTGTTGAACCAGAACTAACAGAGCAAGAAGCTGAACGTGCTTCCAGTCCAGAACAGACAACCAGTGCAGAGGTACCCTTTCTCAGAAGCAGACTTATTGACAAGAAATGTTAAAGGACTGAGCCTGTGCCTGCTCCACCCAGAAAGTCTGGAACAGCCACAAAGCCAGTGATACACCTCAGTTATGACTCCCCAGGAAGGCCTGTAGACCTCCCATTACATGTAGTTCACAAAGGGGTGTATATTTCTGAAAGCTCTCTTCCAAAACTGGGTTATTCTGTCACCTCTAAGCTGATAGTGAGACCTTCCAATCAGTGTACTAATGCCCTTGCCCCATGCAGCCCTAGTGTAGCTGATAGAGATAGGCCCCAAGCCTTGTGGGTTAGTATGCAGGAGGTAATGCAAAACAGAATTGTAAGGGTAATGTGTCTAAATACTTCAATATGTTAAACTGTTTATGGAAAATGTTATGAAAATGTGTCATTATGGAACTGTCATTGCTAAAGTGAAAAATATAGCAGTACTGTTGTTATGACCTGTTTGTCTTACTGATGCATCAGCTTTTATTTTATAGTATGCTAACAGAACATGCATGTATTTTCGTATAATGTCTTTATGTAGACTTTTATAGTAAGTGTAGATGATGCAGATGCAAAATTTTTCCAGGCAGGGAAGAGTGTAACCTCCCTACAAACTGGAGTTCTGATCATGTCTTCCTGGGCTCCTTACTGCCCAGTGTCAGGCTGCTGTCCTGTCTTAAGTAGTGCTGTTTGTGTGAGAGTGCCCTAGTGAGCCTCTGCGCCTGTGTCTTTAACAGCATAGCTAACCTGTGTTTAGAAATTAGTCTGGGTTGGTTCTGGTGATTTAAGGCTTGTGACCAGACAGTGTGTTATTTTGCTTCATTCCACAGTCACTATTTGCACAGAGGGAGCTTTCATAGAAACCGTGATTGTTTACTGTTTATTTGCTGTTACAGTAAAGATAGAGATGTTTATCTAACCTGCTTTGATTGCAGCTCAAACATTTGGATGGGAACGACAATGTTGGGTCCCGGACTTCAGTATTTGGACCAATTGAACCACTGGGGACCTAAAATGGAGACTGTCCCGGGGCCTTGTGGTAAGGAAATTCTGTAGTTTTGTAGTTTTGGCTGTTGGCACCTAAATTGGCCTGGAGGGGCACCCACACTGTAACTGACATCTCCTCAGCCAACTGAATGTTTTGGATTACAAGAAATGCCCAGAACTGCCTGAAGCAGTGGATCAGTTAGAGTTGGAGGTGGAAGAGTGAACAGCTCGAGCTTTCAGTTGCTCCCTGAAGGAGCGTAGGAGAATTGGTGGGAAGAGACTTTGCTGGCTTTCCTGCCATGTTCTCGAAGTTCAAACTGCCTATTGCAGAAGTCGGACCTGTTCGATTTCCAGCTTGGAACTGCGGCAAGAAGAAAGAAGAAGTTTGTTATTATGACTTGTGATTTGGACTGAAGACTTGCTCCAGAAGCGACTGGCCCAGCTTGGATACAATTTGTCTTGGATTGAAAGGTTTGCACAGTGAAGCTGCCAGTTTGCAACTGGACTGTATCCGAACTGTTGTTTAAAGGGAACTGTCATGAACAGGGTTTCTTAATGTCTCAAAACCATGAAAAGCTAATTTTAGTGAGCCATTGTGTTTATCTGTGAGTCTTTGCAGTCCAGAGTTATTCATATGTAAATGAACTTGTAATTAAGGGCTGGGGCAGCCATATGTTTAGCTCCTGACAGGAAATGATGTCACCGAGGATCTTGGCCCTCCATTGGCTGTAGGTTAAATAGGAAATTGTTTGTTTTATTAAGTGTGTTTTAAGGTGTTATTACAACACTTTCTACATTTATAATACTTGCTTTGTATGTGCATTGAAACTAGTGGGTCATCACCTTACACTTCAAACTGTTAGTAAAAATAATCCATCTTTAGGGTTGCTTTAACCTCTAGGCTATACTGCCAGCAGATCATTAAAAACTACACATCTCAAGGCTGGCTCTGTGGTGTCAACAGGTAATGGGGTCCCATATTAGGATTTCTAAACCCTGTCTGTGTTCATGTCAGTACAGATTTCTGGGGCTGCCACAGCACCAACTTGGGTGTGAACTCAGGTCTACAAGATGCAAATGTGGCTACGTACCTACTGGCCTGGCATCATGGGACCAGCCTTGAAATGTGAAGTTTTTGATTATCAGCTGGCAGTGCAGCCTAGAGCCAAAGCAAGGAGCTGTAAACAAGCTTTGTTCATCCAACAGAATGGATTTTGTTTCCATCATGCTCTACTTATATATTGTGTGACCAGAGCAAGTCACGTAACCTCCTGTGCTCCCAAAACACACCCAGGAACAAGATGTAGATGTGTGCCTTTCCTGGACAAAGACAGTAAAAATAATCTGAGCATGTGTTATGATACTGAGAATATTATACTCTTTCTATCAGATTTGACTTGAAAAGAAAAATAGAACACTATTACTTGTTTAATAATTGCAAAAACACATAGATGGACAACAGTTAAAACATGCATAACCGAAATGCATAATTAAAAAGTATTTTACTCCTTTTGATGACATTAAAGGAAAACTACACCCAAAACTTGAAAAATATATGTTGTGCAGAGTGTTTTAATTTGTATGTGAAGTTCTAGTGTTTCCTTCCTTCTGACTGGTATTAGGAGTTTTCCTAAATTAGCCTGCTAGCTTTAGGGTAGTTTACAACCCTGGAGATCTCCATATCAAATAGTTTATTGCATTTCTTTGTCCTACAGTGCACCTTGTTTCATGTGATGGTGATGTAGCAGAGCCCATAAATCCAGCAGAAAGCATTGCATTACAATCAGTTCACACAACAGAGATGGCTATATTTTAAAATCTGTAGAATTCAGCTTGGTTACCACCCTCATCCTAAAGGTTTTACTGTCCTGAAAACTTTGCTGCTGGTAATTTTGTGCAGCTTGTAAAGCTTCCAAGATATTTAGTTTGTCTGGCATGTGTGTGCTGAATGTTGGGTCTCTCTTACATCACAGTCACATGAGACAAGATGCACTGTGGGAACAAAATACAATTATGCTATCAAGTATGAAGATCCCCAGGGGTCATAAAATAGCATAAAGCTAGCAGGCTAATTAGGAAAAACTCCTAATACCAGTCAGAGGAAGGAAACACTAGAACTTCAGATACAAATTAAAACACTCTGCACAACATATATTTTTCCATTTTGGGTGTAGTTTTCCTTTAAAAAGTACAATAGTTTCTTACTGAAATACTTTGGATGAAATGGGATTTTTACTGTAAAGGAACAAAATCAATCTGGTTGATCCTGCCGCCCATACCACTTCAAGCGTGTCTTACACTCTGCAGCTATGCCAAAGGGCTCTAACTTTCCAGAATGCCATTCCACTGTAGTGTTAAAAAAGGAAGAAAACAAAAACAAAAAAAAAACAAGGGAGGGACAGGCCATATGTGTGTGTGTGGTGTGTGTAGTCAGTGTGAAGCGTGTGTGTGTGTGGTGTGTGTAGTGTTGTGTGTATGAAGTGTGGGTTTGTGTGTGCATGTACGCGTGTCTGTGTGTGTATCTCTAAGAGCTCTAAAGAAGTGCTGCGCTAACTGAACTGTGCTGAAAAGGAAAAATTATCACCATTAATTAAATAAAATAATATATATGGGTGGGTGAGTGTAAAAAGAGAATTCTGCACACGCCATCGGGATTAATGTAGCATCCACACCTCAGGTGTGTGTAAAATGTTGGTTACACACACACACCATATATTATTCTATATTTTAATAATGCAGTTAAGAGTATGCTTTTTAATCAATGTTTTCCATCCATGTGTTTTGCAACAATAAACAATTAATGGTGTCCAATGTTTTTCTTTTCAAGTCAAATCTTGATAGAAAGAGCATAACAGTTTCAAATTATAACACATGCTCAGATTGTTTTATTGTCTATGTCCAGGAAAGGCACACAGCTACAGCTTGTTTCTGGGTGGGTTTGAGAACACAGGGAGGTTAAGTGACTTACTCTGAGTACATAATAGTACATGAATATACAAGTAGAACATGTTGAAACAAACTCCATTCTGTTGGATGAATGAAGCTTGTTCACAGCTCATTGCTTTAACCTCTAAGCTGTACTGCCAGCTGTTAATCAAAAATACACATTTCAAGTCTGGCCCCACGATGCCAGGCCAGTAGGTAAGTAGCCACATTTGCATCTTGGAAACCCGCGCTCACATCCAGATAAAACAACCAGCAACATAAATGAATTTTAGAGAAGGTAAGCAATCATAAAATGTGGGGTTTAACTAAAAATAATATGGTGGAAAAAGGTTGTGTGTCCCTTCATGCAAGGACACAAGTTTAAGGTGTCAGTTTTTTTTTTTTTTATTAACTTCACAGAAAGATTAGCATTATATACAAACAATTACACAAAGATAACTCAATGGTTTAAGTCATAATACACTGCACAAAACACAAAGGCAGCTTTGACATTTACAATGGTAAGAATAAGACTATGTGATGAAATAAAGAAAATTTAAATTAACAAACACAACAGCATGCTGGCTGTCTCCAGTCCAACTTTAGGACGTGATACTATATGAAATGTCAGGGCTGTGCCAACGTCTATAAGGGCCCCCTAGCAAAATATTTTGGAGTCCACCTCCCCACCAATAAATGTAAAATAACCATTAGCACATGTGACATTTTCAGAGTTTGTCCATGCTGCCTCATGATCAAAGAAATGGACAATGTAATTTGTTCCTGCTCATCCTGGGGATACCAACACTAAATTAGATGTTTTGAGTAATGGGCCCTATGGCTTCTTTGTTCTGTACTACCCCCAACCATGTGAAACTGGAGCTGAAATCTGCTGACAAACCCAAATTCAAATGGATAAGCAATTTCCAAAGTGTAACTTGCAAGTTTGTCTGTCAGTAAAAGTTTTCTTAATGCTGACCTCTGAGGCAGTGCCCCCCAAAGTGTGGGCCCTACTGCAACCATATCTCTTGCATCCCCCGTCAGTGCCCTATGAAATGTTGCATTGTAATCGATTCATTTTAAACTGTATGGCAATTAAAGGATTCGCCAAGTTTACTGGATCTGTGTTTGCACGGAGAGACCGGTGCCTTACCTCGCAGGATGTAACTTGATGAAAGATATCTTACAACAGTGCCACCGTTTTACAGTAAAATCACTCATAATTTTAATTTCACCGAGTCCCAAGAACTTCACGGTGTTAAGAGCTGCGCTCCAGCAGCGTTGTGACGTAATGCCAGGAAAGTGCGGGGGTGCACTTCATTTATAGTCTATGGGAGCACCTTTGGATCTTTTTTAATATTATCAGTCAGTTTGTGATGAAATGTGGGCACTGAGTCGAGCCCTTGTTAGTCGACCAGTGCCCACATTTCATCACAAACTGATCATGCGTAATATAAAGACCCAAAAGGTCCTTGGTTATGGATAAGGCCTTATAAATAAAATGTATTATTATTATTAAATCTCTTTAAGCTACAATGTTATATCTGATGTATGTATGCATGTACCTTTTTTACTTAAACAATAAAACAGGTGCACAAACTAAGGCTACTCAACCCCAGTCTGCCCAGCATTTTGGTCATGGCTGGGGACATGCGCAGTTAGTGTTAACGCATGCCATAGTGATGCCCGTCTAACTGGTTTAAACCACACAGGAGCTTTACTTCCACCAAAATGGTATCAAGGCGCGTTAGTTACGTCATTAAATTTGTTTGTTCTTTCGTTCATAGAATGTTCTAGATTTTTAACGTAAGTTTGCATTAAACTCAGAACAGAATCTTGTGTTACGCGTTTTGTTTTTGACAAATACCAAACCCTATTCAGTCCTACAAACTTGCATATGGTAACTGTACTGTTTACGTACGGTAAAGGCACTATGGAACCGTACCATGGCAGGCGATGGGGTGCTGTGCGGCCTACTGTGTTTCACACGGAAACTTCAACTCTGAAATATTACTTTATGTTACAAGTAATAGAATCATAACAATTGTGAAACTTACGGCACAAGTTTAGGACCTTCAGAAACACACAGTGTGTGATAGTAAAGGAATGGGCGAAGTTTAGTTTTCCATTTAAGAACTAGCTAAACCTATTTTTGTGATACAAGTCAAAGTTAAGCTAATCGCGTCAAATCCATTTCGCGCAGGATATTAAAGAGACAGTAAATGACTTTGCCCTTTTTTCATTTCGTACAGGTACTATTCAATCGCGTTTCTGTTTGGCGGAAAGATCTTCGTGTCGGGTTGGTGCTGCGACCACCGTATCTATAAAACCGCCGCCTTCGTCAATTGTCGGAATTTGCAATTGGGGGCGTAGGCGGTGTGAGTAATAGAGACAGAATTTGATGTGTGTGGTAGAGCGAAGTATTTCGTTAGATATGAACAAGTTCGTAATAGTTTCACATTTCATGACAGTCGAGGGGAGAAATATGAGAGATCAGAACGGAAGACAAAGGCTACTTAAAGGGGTTGATTTAAGACCGTTCAAAGAGCTTTCGATTTTCTTGTAAGACAAACGTATTATGGTATGAAGGGGTGGCCGAATACAATTAGATAGCTACTGTCGAGTTGGGTTTCGTTGGTGCATAAATGTACGGGAGGCTGCTGTTGTGTATCCGAAGCACGCACGAAAGACAAGATGGTGGAAGGCAAAAATGCAAGTTCGTTCGCAAAGTTGTAAGTGACTAGCTGATGAAATAAAATCCGATTTTCCTAGTAAGGCAAGGAAACGAAGTAATGGTTGTTGTTTTAACTTTGTTTAAAGGTTTGAACTCCTGACTTGAGATCTGCTGAAGACTTTTGTATTTTTAGGCAGAAGTCAGCCGAACTGAGAATTCCGAAGGACTCGTGCCTGGTGGTATTCCAGTTGTGTGGTTGGACTGGGAGTGACGACGACGATGCAAAGGGCATATGCTGATGCTGCAACAAGATGGGGTTGCAAATGGCAGCAGTAGCGAATTTCGACTTGAATTCGAATAGTTTGAGGATGTGTATTTTCTGGTATGTTTATCTTTTCTGCAATATATTTTTTTACTCACATTTCACTGAGGGATGTGTAACAGATCACGGCGGTGTGTTTGAGGGGTCCTCCACTCAATATGGCGGCTGCAATTTGTGCTATCAAAATGGTGCCATCTGTCTGTGACGCAGTGCTAATTTGAATCGAAATCTCAGCTTGTTAATGTTCTGTGTTTAAATCTCCGGTCGTTGCTTTCCACGTTGATCTCATTTCAAATGGTACCCAATTAAGAAAAACTTGTCTGGCAATCGCGAAGTGGAACTGGGCTGGTTAGGGTGGCATTCATGCTGTGTTGTATGAGGTGGAGGTAGCTAACTAGTCCTTACTTTCAATAACTTTTTGTAAACAGGTTTGCCACCTTTTAGGAAGCACGAAGTGACCATTGTTACCGAAACATTTATTTCACAGAACCGTATGTAACCGCGACCAATGCAACTGTTTTCTCTGAATAAGAAGTTTAAAACTAAATGTTGCCGTTTTTGTTTACATTTATCATTGAAGGCAATTTTAGTTGGGTATTATGAAGATACAGGATGATTAAAGATCTCTCCTGCGCCCAGGTATGATTACAGCACTAGCTTGCTCGCAGCCGGCAGATACCGCTGTTGCACCGCCTACTGCCGTGACGTCACCAAAACAAAAAGCCGGCCATAATAATTTTGGGGATAGTAAAAGCGAAGCAAAGCAAAACCATATAGAAATTAGTGATCATTGCCGCATCATAGGTTTCCAGTACACGCCCGCTTGATTTTGATAGGTAGATGATTAACGCTAAAGGCGAATAAAACAAATCCGATACAGTGGCAGATACACGAGTACTGACGCGGGGGGGGCAGGCAGAGCCCACAAATACATAATTATAAAACTACAACGTGCTGCTGTGAAATGCTACCGTTAAAATGCTGAAATTGAAATGCTGTTTCAACTTGGGTCCTCAGTGGTTACCATTGCTAAATGTTACTTTGCACACAACTGTTTTTGTTTTCTTTTAAGTAAAGGGGGCATGGGTGGCCCCACAGAAAAAAATTTCTAACAATTTAGAAATCAAGATGCGTTCTAAATCTTGGGTAATACTTCACAAGGTCACAGTAATGCAAGTCTTGGTTCAAACACATGCACGATGTTGGTCACGATAACTTTAGGATTAAACGCAATACTTATTGTGGTTGGGTGTCACTAGTTTTCTGTGAGGGAGCGTGTGCATGATGAGAAATGCATCAGTACCGTAATGATGTGAGTTTTGATTTTTGGCGTGAGGATCCTTAATCATCTGGTATCGCTGATATAAACAGGGTACTCACCTGTAATAGTAGTTCTAGGAATGGTGTATGTTCAGCCACATTCTTTGGCATGTCCTTTCTCCTTTAAATCTTGCGGAAGTCTTCAAGCTGACGAGACAAACAGCTGGCGAACCTCTCCCCAAATTTCCACCGTCCTCTCCGTGTAAGTAAGAGAGCGCGTTTAAGGTCCAGCGTATGGAGCCTGTACTTAGCGTTTGAGGTGTAGTTAGGGTAATATACCAGCAGAGTCAACACTTGGTTAAGGTGAAGCTGTGACACCACCTTCTGAAGGAATTTCAGGTGGGGCGCGGGACATCTTTGTTCCTGTGAGACCAGATAGTGGAAGTCCACGAAAGTGCCTGGAGTTCCCCTGTCCTGGCTGATGTGATAGCCACCAGGAAGGCAGTCTTCCACGACAAGTGCGAGAGATCATACTTGTGCATGGGTTTGAATGGCTTGTCCATGAGCTTTGCCAAAACCAGCAAAAGATCCACGGAGGTGGAGGTTCATGTACCAGAGGGATAGGTGATCAGGCCTTTGAAAAAGTGCCCGACCACTGTCTTCTGTGTCAATGTCGACTGACTGCCCGCACCCTGTAGGCGGAAATGGCTGCCAGGTGAACCCTAAGGGTCGATGACCGTAGACTCCCCTTTGGAGGGAGACAAAGGGTAGTCTAAAATATTAGCCACAGAGCAGGATAAGGGATCCAGAGTCTTACCCGACACGAATGGAAAATCTTTTCCATTTGAAGGTGTAACATTTTCTGGTCCATTCCATACGAGATGCCTGCACAATTGTGTAGACATTCTCAGAAAGACCCAGAGCCTGGAACTGTAGCAGCCGGGTACCAAGCTGTGAGGTGCAGGGATTGAAGGTCTGGATGGAATATCTTTCTGTGGTTCCAATGATATCCGGTCCGGATGTGTATAAAGTTGCTCGGGGCCCTGCAGCTGAGGAGATCGGATACCAGAACTGGCAGGGCCAATCGAAACTAGGATCTGCTTGCCTTGTTCCTCCTTATCTTGACTAACACCTTGTGGATCAAGGGAAATGGAGGAAGAGCGTGAGAAAGCCTGGGGTCCACTGTCTCGAGAAGGCATCACCTGCAGCGAGCCCTGCTGAGGGTGGGCATGGCACAGCCTCAGCTTGGTGTTCTCCCTGGAGGCAAGTGGAGTGCGCCAGCGGTTTGCCTAACAGGAGAATACATAGTAAGCTATCTCTGGATGGAGAGACCACTCGTGGGATGTCTGGCCTATCGTCGGAGCATCTGCCAGTTGGTTCGGATTCCTGCCACATGGATAGTAAGGAGATCTGCTTCCAACGCGGCGAGAGGTTCCAGATCCTAAGCGCCTCCTTGCTTAGGGACGGAGTGCGTGCCGCTCTGTTTGAGGTAGTACATGGTTGTGGTATTTTGTCTGGACTTGACCCCAGGGCTGAGGGCGAAGCTGACAGTGCCAGTCTGACTGCTCTGAGCTCCAGCAGGTTGATGCGACATCGGGACTCTTTGGGGTCCAGAACCCATGGGCTCTGTTGTCCCCATGTGGGTTCCCCAGCCTATGAGAGGCATCAGTCGTGAGAACAACCGCCTGCTCGGGCGGACAAACAGAATCCCTTCATGCAGACTACGTGGGATGGTCCACCATTGGAGAGTGTCCCACATTTTCTGGGTGACTGACCACCTGGTTGAAAAAGACCCTGACGCTGAATCCACTGAGCGGCCAGCTCCACTGGAGGGGCACATGCAGTCTGGCCCAGCGGACCCACTGGGGTGTACGCCATGTAACCCAGAAGGCGCAGAAAGTCCCGGGCAGGTGCAAGTGCCCAACCAGAAATGATTGGGCAAAGGAGAAAAAATCTCTACCCTGTCCACCGGAAGCCGAAGCTCTTGATTTGAGAGTCTAGCTGTGCCCAGATAAGCGCATCACCGAGAGGATGAGTTCCGACTTGGCCTCGTTGATTAGGAGGCCTAATTGGGAACAGGTTCAGAGGGCCAGGTCCTGGATCTCTCCACCTCCTGCAGGGAGGAATCTGCTAGAGCCAATCGTCCGAGGTAGGGGTGTATGTGAACCCATTGATGAGGGGCCAATGACAGGCTGAACGCATGACTCTGAACTCGTACAGGGTCTCTTGACCCTAAAGTGGAGGAACCGCTGGTGGGACAGATGGATTGGGACGTGAAAGAACGCGTTCTGTAGATACAGTGAACAGAACCACATGTTGCGCTCCAGAGATGGTATGATGTGGTTCAGAGTTACCATCCGGAAGGTGCGAGACCTGAGATATTGATTTAGGTTGTGAGATCTAAGATGGGCGCCAACCCCTGTCCGCTTGGGCACCAGGAGTATCTGGACACGAAGCCTGCGTCTGTAGGAGGATCCATCACTGGAGCTACCGTCTCCTTGCAGAGGAACTGAACAATGTTGTCCCGAAGGGCTGACTGAGTGCCAACTGAGATACTTTCCTCCCGTGGGCTGGGCAAAGAGGGTACTGCTCAAACTCTAGAGGCGGTCCCTGACCAACCACTTCCAGGACCCACTTGTCCAAGTGATGCTGGATCAGGCGGAAAGAAAGTGGCGGAGCTGGCCCCCACAGGAGGACTCCAGAACTGGCGTGACGGGAGTAGGGTGGCCACTCCAACTCGTCACTGCGCCAGCTTAAAGGGAGGAGGAGGCTCCTGGACTGGCACCTCTGCCTCCTTTGTGGGGCTGTGGGGGCCCTGCTTGGGCCTAGAGCACCAAGCTTGAACCTGCTGTTGCTGCTGACTTCTCTGGAAGGGGGCTGTCTAACCCAGGAGAAGAATGCCGAAAAGGCTTCTTGGCGCTACTGCTGGTTCTTGCCTGGAGAACCCTTTGCAGCAGTGGCATCCAAGGTGGCATTGGACTGTTCTTAACAGCGCTGGAGGTGATCTGCCCTCCTGGACCAAAGAGGTCTGTGTCAAGGAAGGGCATGTCGGCTAACTCGTGCTGAGTATCTGCTGGAAAAGAAGATAATCTCAGCCAGGCCCTGTATGAAAATACCGCGGCTGCTATGAACGGGCACAGAAATCTCCAATGTCCGGGTTGTCTGAGCTGTTGTTTCTAACAGCACGGACTTCCTTAACTGTGGTCTGTATGTCTGCTGGGAGATGAGGGAGGACTTTATCTATTGACCCCAAGAGGGCGTGAGAGAAGTGTGCCATGATCACTGCGGAGCTGGCCTGACGAATGCCCACGGATGAGGTCACATACACCTTCGGGCAGAATGGTCCATATTTTTGGACTCCATGTCCGGAGGGCGGTCACTATCTGCTGAGCTACCTATGTCTAAACACTGAGGCAGTCACAAGGCTCTCGGCGAGGATGCTCAGTGAAGCCCAAGGACCCCATGGGTACAGTGTACTTGGCGAGCCATGCGGGCAGATGGAGCTGGGCAAGAGGCAGGGTGCTGCCATAGCTCAAGGGCGGGCCAACCATGGCTTTGGCCACTTGAAGGTCTTCGGGTATCCCCTCTTAGAAATCGAAAGAGGCTCCCAGGGCATGCCGGTGGACTCTGAAGTAAGTCGAAGGATGCCTTGGAAAGAGGAAGGATCATTCTCAGGCCTGTCACTGACAACTCGTCAGGGTGTGAGTGAAGAACAGTGGTATCTGAGTCTGAGGAGTCTGAATACAGTAGTTTCCGCCTATGTCCCTTCAATCGCTGAGGGTGATCGGGACAACAGTGATGGACAGATGATGGGCAGGCCCGTATCTGTGTGATCCTCCTTGAGGGACCCCTCCCTGAGGCTGCTGCGGGTGGCTCCACCCAAAATTGTTGGGGAGTCCAGAACAGGCTGAACCGGAATGTGTGCCGGTCCTACTGGAGGAGAACCGGAGTCTCGGTGCCGGAGGAGTCGGCCTAAGAGGCGGGGGCCAAGTAATGGCTGGTGGAGCCGCTTTGACTGGTCAGAAGTAGCATTTGCCATGAGGTCCCTATAACATTGACTGAGCTCTCGTCAAGTGTTTCCTTGTCCGAGAAGGATGAGGATTGGTGGTGCCTCTTCCGGGAGTGTTTGTGACCTTTTGGTTTTTCGACCGGTTCCTAGTCCTCTGTCGAGACCAGTGTCACACAGCTGTCGATCGAGAGGCCAGACTTGGTGAAACGAAAGTTCGCCCCTGTTCCTCAGTCGGTATAGTCAAGGACGGGCTCCTAGTTGGGGAAAGAAAGGATGGGTGTCTGCTCCAAGGAATCGGCCATAACTGCTCAATCGGGTTGAGAGAGAAATTTCTGTTGATTCTGCTGTATCCCTTTGTCTCTGTGCCTTGGCCTGACGGAAGGTCTGAGAAGCCGGCGGCCGAGGAAGTGATCTCTACAGAGGTCGAGACCGCCAGGTCCTGAGAATCTGACCGCTTTTGGTCCCAGGAACGCCGTCTTAAAACAAAATAGAGTCCTTGTTCCTCTTGGGGCTGGAGGAGTGTGAGCCCGAGGTGCCTCACCCTTGGTAGGGAGAGACTGGCACAGCTCCCCAAAGGACCCAGTGAAAAGTGGAGTCCAGGTTAAGCGGCGCGAAAAACTTGGCTGGCTGAAGCTTGAGCAGCTTTCTCTGAAAGTATCTGTTTGAACTGATTGGATCTCGGCGGCTCACGAAACCCACTCTCTGGTCTCCTTCGATTTCACCGTGGATTGCGAAGCTCCAGTCTCTCAGCATTAGGTGTGCTCTTGCGGCGCCCAGGACGCTGGGATGGAAAACCAGACAAATGGTGAGAGAGGTGGTCATGCACGACACCCCTGCCAATAAACGCACGAGAGGTGGGGATCGTGCACGCCACTTTCTGTCTGCAAGGACACCGGCGTAAACCTGGGATTACTTGTCGCTTGTCTGATGTGCTCTGATTGGGTTCGTAAACGCTAACGAAGTTTTTAAAGGGAGCAAATGCGACAAACAGTCTGTTAGAATCTAGGGTCTATGCTACTGCAGAAAAGTAGCATGAGGGAACCTGAATCTTCCAGCGGAAAGGAAGATCTGGTGTCATGGGCGGAACTGAGGTATATACCACCCAGGTGGGTGGGAAGAGCCAGCTTGAAGACTTCGGCAAGATTTAAAGGAGAAAGGGACATGCCAAAAGTGTGGATGAACATATTCACGCTCCTAAAATATATTTTCTGCAACAATTGGAGTATTTTCTACTGTAGTGTCTGGACATGCATTTTTAATACATTTTGCAGGACATCTCTGACCAAACCAGGACTGCCCTCTAATCAGAGACGGGTGGTAACCCTAAAGTTACATTTTAGACTAAGTCTGAAAAGTGTGTTGCTTATTAATCTGGTGCAAGGTTACTGTTTCTGTGTATCCAGCATAAGACTGGGATGATGGGGTATAGTCGATGGACGCACATGACAGTGTAGTGCTGTCTCATAAGTAACTAGAGATATGTGCAAGTGGTGTGCCAATATATAATTAGTACAGGCACGCTAGCACTTCATGGAAAGTAGCTCGAGTTCAGGGGTGCCAAATATTGCCTTATGTGGGCCTTTTTTAACCCTGTTATATGTGTTGGGTTTGTAATCCAACTTGCATGTTTTATGGTTTGAATTGTAACCTGACATGGAGCCTTTGTAAGAGAATCCTGGTTCAAAGGTATTATAATTCTAGACCTAATACCATTTTTTAAAAGCATTTTTCTGGATTTTAATCTGCCGATTTGTATAATGATAAAGCCAAATGGGCAATTGTGAAGCACTCTGGACAGATGGTGTCTTATTTATAGCCATCATACTTCCAGTAATTTGACAACTGGCCCTGTGTGCTTTTAAGTGCTTTCATGCTTTTAGTTGGGGGTGCTCCGCCTTCTTGAAATTGGTAGGAAGGGTTTTCAGTTATGTAGACATGCCATGCTTTCAGTGGGGCGTGCTGCCTACCCCCAAGACATCTCCAGGTAGTCAGAGTACAGCTTAACACTAATGTTGCTGTATTCCATTTCATCATTTTCCGGGTGGTGGAGCGCCCCGCTGACAGCATGGGAGGTAACTGGATCCTACTGCGCTGTACTGTGCTTTATTTTATCTGGTTTTGTAATGGGGGCACACCAGGCCCCCAACTTGAAACCAAGATCCTGCCAAAGACTGAGCACCCGGTCAGAAACCTTCAGTGTGTCCTAGTCCAAACGGAAACCGTAGAAGAATCTGATCGCTGGTATGGAATTATGGTCCTGCTTAAAAAGAAAAAAGGGGTGTCAAAACTGAATCACAGTACTGTACTCCAAAACAAACTTTTTGTTATTTCGCTTCTAAAGTATTATGAATTGCTTCCAAATCTGAATTTACAGCACATTTCTGACAGTGGGTGGCACATTTTCTATGATTGACATCGGGCGCATTAGTGCTGTACCCGTGAAATGCTGGCATAGAATTAAAAGCACTCTGTCCAGAGTGCTTCACAATCTCCATAAAAAGCACCACTTAACTAGCACTTTCTCGTTAGGCAAGTGGTGGCTTTGATTTTTTTTTAAGGAATTTGACAGCTGAAATGAGCCATGTAGAGTTTTATTTATTGAAGCCTTTACCAGGAAGGCATACTGAGCGTGTAGCTCTATTCCAGATTCCTCCTGGGGAGGGAATAAGGGTAGACAGTGTACAGAACAATGTTGACATGAGCCGGGCTCAATGCAAGGTTGAGAGAAACATTGAGAGAGAAACATGGAGAGGCTACTAAAGCATTCATTCTTCATTGGGTATTTTAAATAATTCCACCACTTTAAGAGTGGTTAATTACAAAGCTTGTGATTTGCATGGATCTATAGTAATAAAGATGGCAGCCCCAGTATCTTTTAAAAATATTCTCCTTAGAGGTCACACTGTAACTGCACTCTCTGTATTCATAGTGGAGATATGTCAGGGTGTTGTCATTTATCTTATGGCAAGCGGTACCACACCACCCTGATCTGATTAAATAGATTTATGGTGGGCCTGGCAAAAGAGCAAGAAATACAATTAAAATAGCAAAAACAACTTTGCAATCCTCTTTATTGGGAAAGAAATGAAGGATAATAGTAATGGTTTTGGTTTGTCCTACCTGCAGACTAAATACTACAAAATTATAAACTAAAAGTATAATTGTAGATCTTACTTGAGAGGGTTCTTGCAGTGGTAGTTACATTTAGGACTGACAGCGGCAGGACCCCGGAAAAATTTCTAGCTAGTGGTCCCTGGCGGGCCCCACTACATCAGGTGACCGGGCCGGAGGCGTCTGTATAAAGAGGGCGGTCCTGATGCCGCCTTCAGTTCTTTCCTGCCGTTTGGCTCATACAGCGCTTCTCGTGGAAGTTTAGTAGCCGTCAGCCCTATCTTTGTTTAACGAAATAATTCTTTTTTTCGTCTATCAGGTACCATCATCGGTGTGTGTCTCCTTACACCCTTTGAGCACAAAAATAACTGCGACTGTGGCGCCCAACTACTGCACAAGGACTGCCATTCCCTGTGCCTGCTCTGCCTAGGCCCGATCATCCTACCTTGGTGCCACCCTGATAGAGCCTCACCGACCTTGTTGCCACCATATGGAAACAGTTGTTGGCTTTAGCCCACTTCCTAGGAAGTCGAATAGGCTATATCGGGTCTCGGAGAGTGTTGATTTCTGGATTCCCACCTTCGTGTCGATTCTGTCGTGATTAGCGCCCGGGTCGGCCAACCCCAAACATTTGGGCTAGTCACCACCTGATAAGGAATCGTGCGCTCTGGATCAGTATGGGAGAAAGATCTACGCTCCCTCCACGCTGGGGATCAGGGCCCTGAACTATGTCTGCCATATGGGGACTACCAGAAGGCTATTCTGACCCAGGTGGAAGCCAAGTTGGACTCCTGCCTTACTCCCAAGTCGAGCAGGAGTCGGCTGATGTCAGCTCTGCTCATTCAGCTAGTCGACACGTGCTTCGTGTGACATACGATGCAGTGGACACATTTGTGACATACGATGCAGTGGCCTACAGCTTGGTTGTGTGCCTCAGGGTTGGTCCCGGAGGTGCAGTCTGCTATCCAGGAAGCACCTTTCCGTGGTCGGTGCTGGGGGTGATGTCAAGGACATCATCACAGATTTGCCAGAGAAGGGATGTCACTGAAGTCAGTTGATTCCATGTAGCATCCCACATCGGCAGCAGCGCCGTCCCTTTACAGATGGAATCGCCAAGGCGAAACCCCAGGGAAAGGCGGGCCCACAAAGCGCTGGGCCCCACAGCTGCTAAGCCCCCAACCCCAAAAAGGCAGGTGCTTCAGCTGTGGCGCTGCCCCACACCACTGGACTTTTCCCTCTCCCACAGTCTCTGGACTCCCGGAGGAACCAGTAGGAAGGAGGTTTTGCCTCCACCTTCCGGGCTGGGAGAGGATAACCACAGGTTCTAGGGACATGGATATGTTGTTCATCCACATCTGGCAGGTATCTTTGCTGCTTTAAATTTTGCTGGAAGGTCTTCAGCTGGCTCCTCCCACCCACCCGGTGGTAAACCTCGGCTCCGCCCCATGACGCTAGATCTTCCTTACCGCTTGGAAGCTCGGGTTTTCTCCTTAACGCTTTGTGTATGACTGGTTCTTAATTCTTTGAATTTTCAAAATTAAAAGTTTTTTGCTAAAAGACTTGGTCTTCTCTTCCTCGCGGCTCGATGGACAAATCGCACTCGGTTCTCGGAGATGCCCTTGCGGGCAGAAGATGTCTCGACGGATCCGCACTCCACGCGCGCCTACTGCTTAGGCCTTGAGCACGACCCGCAGGCTGCGACCTGTGCTCTTCCTTTTTCGGCCTATGTTCTCTAAGACCCGTGCTGTCTGTTTTACAACTGAACGTCCCGGCGATTTCCTCGGTGAAGTCAAAAGAGGCCCGGTTGGCGGTGTCCGGCGGTGGGCTCGGCGGATCAGTTCGAGCAGATGATGCCCCTCGAGAGGAGGCGGCGTGGGCCGCTTCTACCTCTGCTGCGCATTTGTCCCGCTCTCTCTGTGCCTCTTACTCAGCTTCTTTCAAGGAGCTTTGATCCTCTCGACTAAAGGTGGGGACCAACTTTTCTGGACCGTTTTCTTGGTCCAAAAGAGACAAGGTAAGTCTCACCATCAACGCTCTTGGGAGCGGAAGGTCCCTCTCCCGAGTGGTCGGCTGTCTCTTGGCGACTGGTCTCATGGTGTCCCCGTCAGGCCAGTTAGCGGAGACTCCCGTCGGCGGTCGAGATTTTTCTTGACCCGTTGGATGGGTTGTCTGCTGGAGAAGCAGAAGAATCCCTCTTCCCGGTTCCCCGGTGGAGTTGAGGACCCAGTTGGCTTGTTTGTGCCCGTTCCGGAGCCTCGTTGAATCTTCCGAACCGAGAGTGTCGGTTCCCACAACACCTCCCTGCACCATTCTCGCAAAGCCGAGGTTCTCTGTCTCGGACTTCTTCGCGGTCCAGCCATTCCTGCCACATAGGCGGTCTCTGTTCTCTGCACTGATCGAAGCGGCGCCACCGTCCTCTTCTCTCTCTCGGATGAGGGGAGGCTTTGGCGCAAGTTGCGTCAAGATATGAGGAAATCATGTGGCAATAGCTTTTTCTGTCAGGGAATAAGCCGACGAGTCTTCCCTGGCCATTAAGTGGTTGTCACTGAGCGGCCGAACAACCCTCGTTTTATCCGAGGAGTCTGTTCCCAGGCCGGTTGTTCGCCAAAACCAGCTGCCCCACCGGTCTCGGTGGAACCTCCACAGCCGTTAGTTGGGGCTCCGACCAAAAATTCTCTGTCGGCTCAGGGACTGCCCCATGGGCTGTCTGTCACCCTCACTTCCGATCGACCTCGCAGGTGGAGGGGTGGCTCAGGCCCCGAGGCAGCTCTTTGAGGACTCTTCCAGTCCAAGGATTATTCTCCCTTTGTCCAAGCGAATGGACTTGGAGTCCTCGGGAGGACAGTCTGTGGACGATAGCCCTTCGTCCTTCCTGGGATTGCTTCGTTCATCTCGAGTCCACCGGTTGAAGCTCGAACCTCGTTCTAAGTGGGCCAGGTATCCCCTCACGGAGATTCTGGACCGAGGGGATTCCCCTACGGAGGCCTTTCCCGTGTGGCGAGGCCATAGTGGGCCCGGCCTTGGAACTTTGGCAGCATCCTGCCCTGCGCCGGCCAGGATGGCTAGGAAGTATGCGGTCCCTACCGGTTCCCTGTCTGTTTCTTTGGAACATTCCTCAGCCGAGGGGTTAGTTACCGACAGCGTTTTCTGGTGTGCTGGGAACGCTAGGGATGTGGACAAACCTCCCGACAAGGAGTCCAAGAAATTGGACTATGCCAGGCAAAAGTCTATGCTCGTCCTCCCTCGGCCTTCGCCAGGCCAGTTCGGCTGTCCTAATGGCACATTTCTCTCATGCCCTGTTGGGCTCCTGGATGAGGTCGTCCCTCATCTTCCCGCTGATCTGCAGACCACGGTCAGGCAGGTGCGGGACCAGGGCAGGGCAGTGGCCAAACAGCAGCTCCAGATTGCTTTAGACATTGGGGATTCATGTGTCAGGTCTGTGGCGGCCGCAGGTGGCAGCGTCGCCTGGCTTGGCTGAGGATATCCACCTTTACTGGATACCCAGCACAAGCTGGTGGATGTTCCTTTTGGGGACAGACCTCTTCGACCCTGGGGTGGAAGGTCACCTGCAGAGGATCGAGAAGTCCAATGCTACCTTGGATTCTGTCTCTTCCGCTCGAAGGACAAAGGTTGTAAACCACAGCTTAAGCCCTTTGTCCTGGCGCTCAGCGGCGCCGTCTGCCCAGCAACGCCGGGGGCTAGCAGGCTCGGCTTGGCATTGCAAACCCAAGCCCGGGCTTCCTCCAACAGGAAGCAGGGAGGTAAAGGCCCAGGAGGTTCCTCGGCCGGTTCCTCCTCCAAGCCTGCCCAGTGACTGGCTGAGGGGTGTCGCCCAACCCCGCCACCTCACCCCAGGTTCCCCGCATGGGGACGGCTCCAGCACTTCCTTTCCGCCTGGTCCGTTATTACCACGGACAGGTGGGTGCTTGAGGTGGGAAAAGTCTGCCTCTAGAATTGAGCAGGCTGTGCCCTTCAGAGCCGCTGCCTCGGGGGGCTCTGAGTCCGCCGCCACTGTCTGCTTGTCGGGCCGACATTGCTTTCCTCTTCCAAAGGAGGTGATCAGGGAGGTGGCGGACCCTTCCTCAGACCCGGGTTTGTGTCCAGGTATTTCCTGGTTCCAAACGGAGGGGCTGGCACCCCATTCTCATCTACACTATCTGAACAAGTTCCTAAGGTCTCGAACCTTCAGGATGGTCACTCTGGCTCAGATAATACCGTCCCTGGAACACGCGTGGGTTCTGCTCTCTGGACCTGCAGCGCGTTCTTTCATGTCCCTATCTATCCGTCACATCGGAGATTCCTTACGCTTTCGGCGGAGGGATCCCTTTTCAAGTTCCGAGCCATGCCCTTGGCCTGTTTCCAGCTCCCAGGGTCTTCACCAAATGCATTGCAGTGGTGACAGCCTTCTGCAGCGCCGGGGTCGGTGCACTTACCTGGACGATTGGCTGATAGCAGTGCCCTCCAGACAGTAGGTGGAGCGGTCCAGAGATCTGGCCGTCCAGGTTTGCTCTCAAATCGGCTTCTCATCAACGAGGCCAAGTCGAACTCTAGCTGAAGCAGGCGATTCTGCTTATCTGGGCAGAGCTTGACTCTCTTCGAGCGCAGAGCACGGGTCCCGCGGACAGGGCCGAGATTCTTGCCTCCTTTGCCCAATCATTTCTGGCTGGGCAACGCTCTCTCCCGGGACTTCCTGCGCCTCTTGGTCTCATGGCGGCCTGTACCAGCGTGGTCCATTGGGCACGCTGGCGCATGCGCCCTTCAGTGGGGACTGGCCAGCCAATGGTCACAACGCCTGCGATCCATTGATCAGCTAGTGACGGTGACCCAGGAGATGTGGAACGCTCCGGTGGTGACCGCTCCATCTCATCTGCAGGAGGGCATCCCATGCAAGGAAGCTCCGCTTCTCCGGGGTCAAGTGGTCCGAGTCCAGACGGACAATACCACTCACTATGTACTATCTAAACCGCCAGGGCGGGACGCGTTCCATGCTTCTATGCAAGGAAGCTCTCCGTGATTGGTCACTCGTGGCGCAGCTTGGAGGCGGATCTCCTAGCTATTCATGTGGCAGGAGCTCCAAACACCTCAGCCGATGCCCTGAGCCGGATAGGTGTCTCTCCTGCCGGAGGTAGTACAAGATCTGTTCTCCCATTGGGGCACACCTCAGGTGGATCTGTTTCTCCAGGGAGAACGCGGCTGAGGCTGTTCCATGCCTGCCCCCTCAGCAGCGCCGCTGCAGGGGATGCCTCTCGAGGCCGTGGACCCGGGCCTCTTCTATGCCCCCCATTTCCTTGATTCACAAGGTGCTTCTCAGCAAGGAGGGACAAGGCGCAGGTGATTCTGATAGCCCCAGACTGGCCCCGCAGTTCTGGTACCCAGATCTCCTCAGCCTCGGCTCCAGGCTCCCCGAGGCAGCTTCCAGCTCGCCGGACCTGCTCTCAGTCAATCAGGAAGGTGTTCCATCCGGACCTTCAATCCCTGCACTTGACGGCCTGGTTCTCGAGCGGCTAGAGTTCCAGGCCTTGGGTCTTCCGCACGGGTCCTCAGTGTTGTTGAGGCGTCCCGTAAGAGTCGACCAGGAATGCTATGCCTTCAAATGGAAGAAATTTTCCATTTGGTGTCAGGGCAAGGGCTTGCATCCTTCCTTCTGTCTTTTGGCAAGCATCTTGGACTATTTAAGGTCCCTTTCTTGTCAAGGGCTTAGGTCGACGACCCTAAGGGTGCACCTGGCAGCCATCTCTGCTACCGGGCACGGGCCAGGAAGCAGTCGGTGGCAGGAGAAGGTGCTCTGGTGCTTTTCAAAGGCTCTTAATCACATTTCCTCCAGTGCAAGAACCTCCACCTCCGTGGATTTACTGCTGGTACTGGCAAAGCTCACGGCAGCCATTCAACCAATGCACAGGTGTGAACTCTCTCACTTGTCATGGAAGACCGCCTTCTTGGTGGCTATCATGTCAGCCAGAAGGATGGGAGAACTCCAGGCGCTTGCATCGAGTCTTCTTATCTGGTCTTCCACAGGGACAAGGTTGTCCTGCGCCCACCGAAATTCCTTCCGAAGGTGGTGTCAGAGTTTTCACCTTAACCAGGTATTGACTCTGCGGTGTTCTACCCCAATCACACCTCGGAGGCCGAATACAGGCTCCATACTTTGGACCTAGAAGGGCGCCGCTTATTATAAGGAGCGACGGCTGAAATTGGGAGAGGTTCGCCAGCTGTTGGTCACCTACGCTGAAGCCGCACCTGGCAGACCTGCAGCAAGCGGACGATAAGCAGGTGGGTCACCTCCTGCATAGATCTCTGCTATAAGTTGGCGGGCATGAGTTTCCCAGGGATAAGAGCTCAATTTACCTGCCATACTGCTGTATCGGTGGCTGCTTCCAGGGACGTCCCTGTCCAGGAAATCTGCAGGGTTGCTACCTGGAAGTCTGCACACACCTTTATCACCCATTACCACATCGACCTTGGTCACGCTGGGATGCTGGTTTGGGGGCCTCGGTTCTCCAGTCTTTATTCCTAAGTAGGGGGTGTGCGCTTGCCTCCCTCCTCCCGGAGAACTGCTAGAGTCTGCCAGACAGTGTGGATGAACAACATATCCATGTCCCTAGAAATACAGGTTACTCGCCTGTAACAGGAGTTCTAAGAATAGTATATGTTGTTCATCCACACGACTCTCCACGGCTTCGGACAAGACAACCTGAGCTTCCAGCGGGCCAGATCTGGCGCATGGGGCGGAGCCGAGAGTTTTACCACCTGGGTGGGTGGGAGGAGCCAGCTTGAAGACCTTCCGGCAAGATTTAAAGTGGCAAGGATACCTGCCAGACAGTGTGGATGAACAACATATACCATTCCTAGAACTCCTGTTATAGGTGAGTAATTAGTATTTCTTGGTGTTCCAGCTCATAGCAGAACACCACTTGATAGTTTTTGAGAAACCAACTTGTCACCCACCTCTGAAGTCGCTATATTCAAGGGAATATCTTCTCTCAGTCCAAGAGGAAATTTTGTTTTCCTGATGAAACAAGCAATAGAACCCGTCCACCTTCATCTGCACGCGACTGGTTACTTTTCTCATTTCTTCCTGGTCCCAAAGAAGACCGGAGATCTCCGACCAATTTTGGATCTTGGTTCCCTGCATCTTTTCGTAGAATACAAAAGGTTCAGGATGCTCTCTTTGCAGAGTCTTCTGTTCCTCCTCCAGCCAGGCCAGTGGCTGTGTGCCCTCGGTATGCAGGATGCTTATCTGCACATTCCCATTTGCTCATTCCATCGCAAATACCTTTGTTTTGCATTCCAGGGAACCACTACCAGTTCAAAGGCGCTCCAGTTTGGTCTATCCTTGATCCCGAGTGTTTACCAAATGCCTGGCAGTGGTGGCGGCCCACCCTGCGTACCAAAGGAGTGCAGGTTTTCCATATCTGGACGACTGGCTCCTGGGCGGCCTCGTCCCAGGGAGGAACTTGTGTTGCTTTTCCTTACCCAGTAGGTTTTTGTCTGCCTGAGTATTACCATCAACTATTCCAAGTCTCATCTGGTCCCATCCCAGAGACTACAGTTTATTGGGGCAATTCTCGACACGACCACTGGCAAGGCCTTCCTGTCTCCGGACAGGAGTCCACCCACCAAACCCAAATAAGTCTGCGAGGTCGGTCCTTCGCCTTCTCGGCTCATGACTGCTGCTATCCTGACGGTTCCTCACGCTGTCCCACATAATTTTTCAGTGGACTCACACTCCCAATGGGACCAGCTATAGGGACGACCTGGATTACCCAGTTCTGGTCTTCTTGCCGATGCTTGAGACTTGCAGTGGTGGATGGTTTGAGAGAACCTCTTTCAGGGAGTTCCTTTTTCGTTCTCCATACCCTCCCAGACTCTAACTGCAGACTCAGGCGAAGGTTGGGGAGCCCATCTAGGCCTCATCGGACCCAGGGCTCTTGGTCCAAGCTAGAGCAAGCTCTCCACATGAATGTGCTCGAGCTTTGGGCAGTGTTGTATGCTCTCCAAGCCCTTCCAGTAATGCATCCTTCCCGCCACCTCAGCCTCAGACGGATAATGTGCATGGTGGTACATCAGCAAGCGGAGGGACTTCTGTCCTAGCTCTCTGCAGGGAGGCAATGAGGGTTTGGGATTGGGCAACACAACATGACCTTCATCTCATGGCTATTCACGCCCGGGAGTCGACAATACCCTGGCAGACAAGCAGTCTCTCTTCTGCTTTGACTCACGAGTGGGAAGTGGACCAAGGGTCCTAGACAACATCTTCCGACTTTGGGGAACACCACAGGTTGACCTGTTCTCATCCCCTCTAAACGCAAAGCTTCCTGCCTTCTGCTTGCTCATTCCAGAGTGAGGCATTTTCTGGAGAGATGCCTCTCTAGACTGGAAGGACAGATTCGGCTTATGCCTTCCCCAATTCCACTTATCCCACAACTGTTGCAGAAACTAGCTTTCAAAAGGAGCACAAATTATTCTGATTGCTCTTTCTGGCCCAGGCAAATTTGGTTCTCTCTTCTACAACAATACTAGGAAGATCCTCCACCTTCTTTTATCTTGAGGTTTACTGACCCAGGATCGGGGACCATGGTCCATCCAGGCCTCAGATCCCTTCAGCTGCATGCATGGCTCCTGCAGACTTAGCCCAGTCCGCTTTGGAGTGTCTCCCAAAGTGGCGGAGATTTTGGTGGAGGCCAGAAAGCCCTACCAGGTCCACTTATGCCATGAAGTGGAAAAGATTCACTATCTGGGCTGCTTCCAAGAACGTGGAACCCTTCTGTTCAGCGGGCTTCTGCTGGAGTATCTATGCCATCTGTTTGGCCTGGGTCTCAGTCATTCTTCTCTGAAGGTACACATGGTGGCCATTTCGGTCTATCATGTTTCTTTCGTGAGACAAAACTTTCACTCAATTGGAGGTCTCTCAGACCTTTCTCATAGGGTCCTCCTTCTGAGGCCCCACCATTCTGCACTCCTGCTCCCACTTGGGACTTGAACTTTGT
Source organism: Neoceratodus forsteri (assembly GCA_016271365.2). Classification (NCBI taxonomy): domain Eukaryota; kingdom Metazoa; phylum Chordata; order Ceratodontiformes; family Ceratodontidae; genus Neoceratodus; species Neoceratodus forsteri. The sequence continues at coordinate 96,351,602 of CM057451.1, forward strand.
TCTCGAGAAACTTACTCTCCTCCTCTTCAACCTGCAGCTTCTGCAGATTGAATCACTTTCTGTTATGACAATATAACAAGACCCTCCGGTCAAGTAAGAGGCCACTTCACCAGAGGAGTAGCTGCCTCAGCGGCTGTTTCAAATGTGTCTGGCAGACATCTGTGCTGCCGCCACCTGGACTTCTGTCCATACTTTACTAAACACTAAAGTTTGGATGTTGCTTCTTGCCGTAGAGCAGGCTTGGTTGGCTGTTCTGCAAGGCCTCTTGTCTTGAGGCTTGCACAGCTAGAACTGCCTTTTGAGTATTGCCTCCTCCTGGTGCCTCTTTGTTCCAGACTGCTTGGGATTCAGTCCTATATGTAATTATTTACTGCAAGAGCCTCTCGGCAAGATAGTACAGCTGCGTAAGAACTACTGTAACACCAGATCTTCGAGAGGCTCTTGCAGTAGGCTACCTTCCGCCTCCATCCCCCTAGGCTTTTCAGCTCTTTTTCCAATGAAGGAAATATCCGCCTCTTCGCCCGGCCTTTCTGGCCCGTGGTGGGAAAGAACTGGAAGGCGGGTGCCAGGGACTGCTAGCTAGAAATTTTTCTGGGGTTCTGCGCATGCTGGCGTCAGTCCTTATGTAACTACTACTGCAAGATCCTCTCTCAAGATCTACTGTTATGGTAAGTTCTTGTGTAACTGTGCTTTGGCTAGTACTGCTGGTTTAACAATTTTTTTTTTTTTAATGCATCTATTTTTTCCACACAAAACAGGAGCTTTGTTCTTTATTCTGCTGCCTATTTCCCACAATCCAATTTGTGACATGTTACTTGCTTCAGCAAAAACTAATGTCACCATCTTTGAGCAGTAAGGGCAGATACCCAGAAGGGCAAAGATCTGTTTCATGACTGCTTTCTGCTGAAAATATAGAAATTTTTGGAAAAGGGCTGAAATGATGGTCCTACTAAAGGGGTGGGCTGTCATTGAAAGTAAGATACTGTACTCAATCTAAAACAAACTCGTTTTTTCTTATTTAGCTGCTTGAAGTAATATGAATTGCTTCAAAGTCCCAATTACAGCACATTCTGACAGTGGCGGCACATTTTCATGACTCTCACTGGCACGCATTAGTGCTGTACTGTAAGTATGCTAGCACATAAATTAAAGCTACTTCTGTGCAGAGTGCTTCACAACGCTTATAAAAGCACCACTTAACTACCACGTTCTTGTGAGGCGAGTTGTGGCTTTGATTTTTTAGGAATTTGACAGTTAAAATAAGGGGTATAGAATTCTATGGAGAGGCTACTACAGTCTTGGATTCTTCCTTGGGCATTTTAAATCATTCCACCATTTTTTTAGGGTGCTTAAAACTTGTGATTTGTGTGGATCTAGAGTAATGAAGTCTGCCCCAGCATCTTTTAAAATCTCCTCCCTTGAAGTCGCGCTAACTGCACCCACTTTATTCATAATGCAGATATGCCAGGGTGTTGCCATTTACCTGATGGCCAGTGGCACCGCACCACCTTGATCTGTTTAAATAAATCATGGTGGACCTGGCAAAAGAGCACGCAAAAAAGAGACCGCTTTTCTCAGGAACTAAATAAACGATATATTAATGTTTTGGTAGCTAAAACTAAATACTAAAACTAATTGTAGTCGCTGTTGGTTTTAACAATTTGTTGACATCAGTTTTTCTTTCCACATAAAATAGGAGCCTTGTCTTTTATTTACTCTGCTGCCTATTCCCCACAGTCCTGTTTGTGGCATGTTGTTTGTCTCCTCAAAATCTAATGTCGCAATCTTTTGAGCAGTAAGGGCAGATGGCCTGAAGGGTGAATATCTTGTTTTTATGACTCTGCTTTTTATTGAAAATATAGAAAATTTAGGAAAAGGGCTGATGTAGCTGCTTTGTTCCTAGAAGAGTCTAGGAATTTAGTTATTTATTCAGTGCTCTCCTGTTTCAAATCAGTTTTTCTTAGGCACTAAGCACTTTACAGGCTCTCAATTAATAGGTGTTCCTGATGCTTTTGGAAGCAGTTTTGAATTGAACAAAGCCTTTTCATCCAGAGTTCGCAGTGGAACATTGGATGCTTGGCAGGGTTCTTAAAGAATATGCAGTGGTTTTCAAAACCAAAATAAGCAGCACTTTCAGACATTGCTATAAAACTGCCACATGTTTTGTTGGAATCAACAGTGTATTCATTTGTGCCTTTTTCATGTGGTTCACTTCTCCATGGTTGTTAGATGATGAGTCAGTATGCCTCCAGACTGCTGGGCTGGTGTCATTTGTAATGCTAGCTCTACTGAGCCTGTTGAAGTTGTTGCCATTTTGGTAACTACAAAGCTGCTGGTCAATAGCTGCTTTTGAGCAAGTTTTAATATTTTTTTGGGTGGGGGGGTTGTCTGTGTCCATTTCCCACTAGGATGTATCTGTTAGCTCTGGTAAGCTGATCGCTTTTAATGGTGAGTAAAACATGGGTGATAGTGCAGGTAACATAAATAATTTAAGTCACTGTGGTGCGTTACTGGTCTTTATCTTGATGAAACCACAATAGCATCAGTTGACTGGCTTTCATTTTCTTGAGGAGGCACATAGCCAGGAAATAATTTTTGTTTTTTTTTTTTTACAGACCTCCTGGGACCATATCTCCATGATTTTTTTCATAGATGAGAACAGCGCCATAAATGACATCTGCAGAGTGGGATGTGCTGATTGCCAGAGGGAACAGCAAGTTTTGACATCTAGCAATGTGGGTGAAGCAGAGCACACAATAAATTCCAAAAATGGTATGAAATGGTAGACTTTATATAAAACACCAGACACTTTTAATAACTAGTTCCTCTGGATATCAACTGAAGTAAGGCAGAGAGAACTGGTGTAAACAACAGCCATCTGTATAATGTATGAGAATCAAAAGGAGTCACACTTTATGGATAAAGAAGTAGAAATTCACCACTGTAAGCTCAAGTTTAAATAAAGGCTTCTGCCATCGCTCTGGTGAGGGAATACTTGAGGCACAGGAATGGTAACAAAGGACAGTTATGGGAGCAAGTGGCGTAGGACATTCCACACTGCAGTTTAAGCAGCTTGCTCTGCATCCCCAGCTTCCTAGACAATCTTGGAAGTACTGTAACAATCTGGTAAGTGTCATGGAAGCTTTTGGACTGGGCGACCCAAGCGCTTGGGTTACTCCAGTTGCAAGCGTGACTGTGTAAACATGCCTTATGTTTAATGAATGGTGCTGCCAGTTTCAAGGAATAGTACAGTCATGATTGTTTTGTGTTTGGCAAGTCTTTCACTTTTGTCTTCGATTTAGCTTTTTTCCAAATTAGCCTGGTAGTTTTATTATGGCCCCTGATTTCCATCTTAGCATGGTTTATTGCTTTCTTGTTCTACAGTGCCTTCCTGTCTTGTGACAGTGTATGTGGGACCATGGATTCAGCAAACACTGATTTAGGGCAATTTTACAACAGCAGAACTGTGATAGTAACTACTTCATTGAGCAATTAATGGCTACATTTATAGTATAAGCCAATACTTTGGTTAATTGGGTTATACTGTAAGCAAAACTGCTGCAAGTCCGTCTTTGCTAATTATAGTATTGATCTAGGGTTATTTTTGTGCCTTTTTTCTTTTTTGTGTTATGGCTGTAGTTTGAAATGAAAATGTATTAAAAGCAAACCAGTTACTCCCAGTTACAATATCAGGTTCCTATCTCATAATACTTGCTGCATCAGTTGTCCTGGGTGCATCACCCTCACACGATGGGAGTATTGTAGGGGGAAAAAGAATAAAACTACCTAGCAGGCTAAGGTTAATTTAGAAAAGAACTCTCAAGGACACACCATGATTATGCGCACAAACCAAAAGACACTACACATTTTTTTGGATATTTTGAATGTACTACTATAATTTCTGAGAACTTCATAGCACATTAACTTTAAAGCTACTCACCCATCAACGTTGCCCCAAAGAGGTCAGTCGATGGAACAGTTGAAAAACACTGCTTTCACAGAAAACGTAGGCCTACAGGTTAAAGGCCCTTCTCCTTGGAGGAAAGCTGCGTGTGCTGGATCCCTCTTGTTCTGAAAACCCTCACTGGGCTTAAGCAGCAGTTGATGTATCTTGAAGTAGCAGCCACTTCATTGAGAGCAGTGTCACTCTGGTAAAGTTATATTTGGCACAGCTTGCTCTTCAATAACTTAAATTTCTTAAGATTTCATGACATTTTTGTTCAGGAAAGGTGTCCTAAACTATAATAGCCTGTTTCCAGATGCAAATTTTTTTGTTTTGTTTGGGGGGTGGTTACATGGATCTGCTGATGTGTTTTGTGTCTGGAAATGTTAAGTGTTTGCCACACCACCAGGAAAACTACCCTGCTCCCATCAGTATGTGCCATGGGGTCTTCCACCTGGACAGTGATCAGAGATGAGCAGAAGGAACCTATGTTTAAATCACTGTTGCCCTGATACCATTGCCTACTAGGTGCCACTCTTTCACAAGTGGCAGTGCAGTCAGGTGCTGGGGAGGGAAGTTGCTGACTGATGCTGCAAGGTAGCCTGCTCTGTGTACATGCTTGCACCTGTGCAATGTCTTTGGGGAAGGTCTGTCAAGAAAATAAGTCCTGGCAGGGTTGAAGCCTTGGGGGGTGCCAGCCAATACCTTGCCAGCAGCACACACTGCATCCTTGCAGCAGATGTCTTGAGTAGAGGCGGGCTGTGAAATTTAGATGACTTTTAGCAGCATATGAAGCTCCTCACATTGTGGGGCTGGTCCCAGTGTGCACTCTTGTGTTCTAAAACACTGAAGTTTACTTACTATTTAATATAGATTACATCAGAATAACTTTGCTTAAGAGGACATTTTCTGTTACTGTAAGTACAGTGTTCTGCATCTGACATCAGGGCAGTAGGTAGCAGTGGAAGATTCACTGGCGTGCAGTGCATGCTGGAGTTTATATGTGTGTTTTCTTGTTTGCTGTCTGTCTGCGCCAAGTATAATCACAGAAGGACTGTTCTTGGCCCCTGGAGAAAAAGCAGACCTGGAAAATGTCCAATAGGTTATAAAGCTCTGACATGCACTGCAGATTGTTGAATCCCTCACTGTTGCCTGCTTCTCTCACATAAACTGCAGGGGATTCTTGGATTCGTAGTATCAGAAAATATCTGCCTAGAACATGGAAAAATTGTATGACTAATGTACTATACTGCAGTAAACGGCAAAGTGTATGTTGGGACCAGCCCCACGCGGTGTGGGGGCCCTTTGTGTGGCCCATTCCCTTTAAGGTGACCTGCAAACTATAGCAGCAGCCTGCTCCCTATCCCACATATCCTTTCTACTACGCCATGGGAGTCCAGGGCTGCTACGATGATGATCTTTCGAATAAAATTAATATTTTAAAGCGCCAGAAACTTTTAGTGAACACGGAAGTGCCTTTGGGGGGTCCTGATCAGCGGGCGCAAATTACTATGGGTATTCCACCCAGTTTGTGGCCGTGGCAAACACCACTGCTATGAATGAATAGTAGTGGCCGTTCACTATTTGTTTTATTGTTTACGTGGATCGCGGATGCCTGAATCTTACCACAGCAACACCTGGGCAGGTCTTTGCTGTACATAAGATCTTAGGCATCACGATCCACGAGAAGCAATAAAACAGTGAACTGCTGCCACTGCTATTCATTCATAGCAGTGGTGTTTGCCACGCCACAAACTGGGTGGAATACCCATAATAATTTGGCGCTCTGCTTGATCGGGACCCCAGTGCACTTTCATGGCACCAAAAGTTTCAGCTCTTTTATGAATTTTATTTGAAAGATCATCATAATAGCAGCCCCAGACTCGCGAACACCATAGAAAGGTATGTGGGACGGAGCGGGCTGCTAAGATTAGTTTGCAGGTCACCTTTAACCAGGAAAGTAGTTCACAACATTTACACTGCTCAGTATTTCACTTTTACCTGTTTGCAGTGTTCATCTTGTTTTCTAATTTTTTTTTTTTTCAATACTGTAGTGATGATGTATACAGAGATTTCCTTTGGAGATGGCATATTGCAAGAATTCACTACTGTCATTGGTTAGGGAACAAAAGATTCAGATTTACTAATATGGCAATGTCCATATCCTTTGCTGTTTCTCCCTATTTTCAGTATGCTACTGTATCCTGTCTGTAATTCATGCAGAGGGGCAGTGCGTGCCAGTGTCATCTAATGACAGTGATCTCTATCGCCCTCCCACATCAAATCGAACGTGGTGCACTCTGGTAATGGGGTCTCTGCACTATCGGCAGAGAATGCATATTTAAACTAATTGCAAGAACATGAAAAGCAAAAGTTGCAGGTATGTTAGTTGTGGGACTTTTTAAATGACTTGTTAAATTTTATTGTGTTCTTGGGCAGACTAGGTGGGCGAAACCTTATCTGCTGACAACTTCTGTGTAATGTGGAACCAAGGCAAATGGGTTATGTTTAAAAAAAAAAAAAAAAAAAAAAAAAAATTTTTAGACAGTACTTCAGCAGAGTTTAATTTTTTGTCTAGAAGTGTCGCCATCATTTACTGCTTGGTTTTGCAACATTGCTAATATAATGGGAATAGTATCTTTATCTTGCCTGAATTATACACATGTATTTGAAGGGTCTTTGCAGCCCATGCCTACACCAGAAATAAAGGTTGCTGAGAAACTGTCAAAATGTGGGTTAATCCCTCCCCGCAATCTGTGCATTACTAGGTCAACTCTGCTGTTGCGGACTAGAGTTTGTCTACACCGAGGTTTGCGCTTGGCCATTCCTGTTGTGTAACACACAGGCATCTTACCCAAGTATCCCCTTTCTGTCCCTAACATAGTATAAGGGTCTGTGGGGACCCAGTTAATTTTTTTTTGATTGCCTTCCCATACAGAGTGTACATTTTTTGTGTGTGTATATACATACTAGAGGTGAGCATTGTGTGGCAGAGTGGGCTGATGCTGGATCAAGTGGCAGTAACTAACTTTCATTGTATGAATATATACTGTACCCTATGTTCCTGTCTAACAAACTGGTAGCCATGTCTTGCATGTTTTAATCTCCGTTATAAAATGGCAAGGAAAAAAATCATTAGCCATGAGATGTCACCTGACTGCATTAAACTAAATGCATGATCAGGTGCCAAATCTCGCTTCCTCAAAACTACTTGGAGCCATCTTATTAAGTATAATAACCACTTGCTGGGGTGTACACTGCCTTTTGGCCTCGTGCATTAAAATCCTATAATGCACACTGTCTTGGCTTATTACGAAATCTTAGTTTCAGGCAGGTCTAAAGATTGTACTGTATTTACATAAACCTGTTTAGAATGGCTCTTTGGGTGTTCTAAATAAACTTGCATTAATATTTCTATTAACTTCAGTGACTTTAAGATGCATTTACAGTCTTGAATGTACAATGTATTTTGTAATTTTGTATCCAGGTATTGGTCTGCTCATGCCCTCTCCATTACTGCTGCCGGTCCATGGCATTAAGACAGCAATTATCTAGGAAAATTACTTTTTATAAAAAAAAAAAAAAAGTACATAGTAATTTGAACACTCTTGAATTGTTTGTGATCACGGCATTTTGAGAAATGAAATGAAACTGCAGAATCCTGTTTACTTGCTGTATATCAATGTCTCATTTTTCTTCGGTTTAACATGTAAATGTACTCCAGTGATATTTCGATTTGTACTATATTAAAAGTAAATATTAGTTGCTCATACCAGCTTGAATGTGTCTTTATTATGGGGATGCAGGGGTAAGGTACTAGCACCTCTGACCTTTGCAGATAATCTTGCAGAATAAACCCTGCTGCTCTGGACAAAAAGGCACAATTGCAGAAGACCACCTGGAGAAAGATAAGTTTGTTGGTTTACATGGGGGATGTGGCCTTGTGTAGTACGTGAAAGAATTCTAGGGTACACGGAGTATAATTGTGTTTTGAATTTGTTTGTCAGATTTTAAAAATTCTTGGCCTCACTCAAAAATGGTTAGCAGTCTGTTAGGCACTTCTGAAAATGGGTAGCATTACCCCATTTTGCTATACCAGTATTTAATACCCCGCACCACCATGAATAGTGCAAGGTCTTTCTGGAGCTGTGTGTTTTGAGTAATCTAAGAAAATTAAGGGCCATTACTCTTGCACACTCTGAGATGGATCTACTTGTAGGCAGACTTTCTTTTAAAGGAACATGACCCACGCTGGAGTTCCAAGTAGGAAACCATAACTGTTTTATCAGTTTCGGACGGATCTTAAAGAATGTCTCTGGAGTGCCAAGAACATATCTTCTCATGGTGGCAGCGGAGGGTGCCATGGAAGGGACAGGAAGGCCTGTTTTCTTGGAGGTGGAGCCTGCTTTGATACAACTTGGAGCTTGGAAGAATACACTATTGAAATGGGAACCTGCAGGAAAGTAGTCTTAAGTCTGAGGGAGGTGTAACTTTATTTTAAATTTTACACTCTGTTTTTAAATCAAGGGTTTACAATACTGCTTATATACTTGTAGATTGGGGCTGGATATTCAAACCGCCATTCTGTGGCGAAGACCCGCTGCTCAAAAAGTTGCGCAGGGGTGGCCGGGCAATATTCAACTGAGTTGCGCTTATTGAGCAACTCCTTTGAATATCGCCTCGCCACAGCCACTGTGCATGGCGCAGTGGAACTTGCGCCACCGCAGTGGGTCAGAGTGGAGCATTCAAGATGCGGGTGGCGCAAGTTCCATTGCGCCATGTGCAAATTTCCGATATTCTAAGGTGTCATGCAAATGGGGCAAAGTTATGCAAGGTGCAGGGGGGGCATTTTCATCTACTTACGGCCCCATTAGCATGCAGATGCGCAGATCCCGACAACTTAGCGCCTGACGCCCTGCCAGGCAGCAGCCGTCGGGACAGATGCCCCCTGTAGCCCCTTGTCAGAAGGCAATCCAGATTTATGAATTCATTCACAAATCTGACTGCTCTTTGATGGAAGGGAGTCTGCACGCCCATTGGCTCTTGCTCTGAACTAATGGGCGGCAGCCCTATTGAGCTGACGGGGGAGGGGTGGTGGGGTCCATGGGTGGGGGCCACTAGATCACCAGGGAAATTGGCTTTGGGGTGGTGTGTTGACCTTATGCCCGCTGATTGGGCTTATGGTCCACTGGACCACCAGGGATATTGGTCTTTGGGGTTTGACCTATGCCCACGATTGGGCCAGTTTGGGGGCATTACTGTTATGCCCGCGATCAGGCCAGTCTGGGATTAATACTGTTGTGCCCGTTCGGGCCAGTCTGGGGAGGGGTTCATTACTGTTATGCCTGCGATGGGGCCAGATCGGGAGGTGGGGAGTGGATTGCCTTGATCGGTGGGGTGGGCGTGACCGAACAATGGAGGGCCACCCACAGGTGGCAGCTGCTGTGTTGTGGCTCTGCAATGCGGCAAGCTCACCTGTTGGTGGCCCTCCGACTTGATCCTTTTTTTTTGTGTGTGTGTGCTCAAAGTTGTGCAGGCACAGGTAGGGATTCGCCTGCACAAGCTCTGCACAGCTGGGCTAAATATCGGGCTGTGCAGTTTATGCATGGTTCCCTCCGTTGAGCATGCCTTAATTAGCATTGCGCTGTTGCTCAGCATGACTTTGGGGGCGCAACCTCCTCCTGCTGAATATCGCAGAATGGCGCACTCGGACTCGCAGGTGCAACCTTTTGAATATCCAGCCCTGGGAGTTTAAATTCAGAGGGATTTAAATTCTGCATATATTTTCTTTCTTGTAGACCGCTGTCTTATTGTTTACTAGTATTTGGAGACATTTTGTATTAAAACTTTTGGTACAGTGAGATATTCACTGGTGGCGAGGATTTTTCATTGTAAGTACTTCAGGTTAGAGAAGTATATTTGACCCAGACAGTGCCTCAGGTGATTGTAAGTGGTTTGTTCTGATTGCCTTTCGGAGCACAGACCACCAGGTTGTACAAGGCTGGGTAAGGGAGGGTTGTATCTTAAGTATTGGGGTCAGTTGCTTTTCTCAGATTGAAATGGTTTATTGCAGGATATAGTTCCTGTTAAATTGTTATAGGTTGTCTTGTGGAAAGGAAGGACAACACTCACTGGGGTGGTGGCCAGGGCTCTATATGATTATTTCTGGAGGGCACAGACTTGGTCCCACCCACCCTGCCCCAGTTCCGCCATTGCAAGGGTGTTATTTCCTTCATACCAGGGTTCTGACATTACTTCCCCAAAAGGGCAAAGGATGTGCACCTTAATATATCTTTAGCCCAGTACACTGATGGGGTAAATGCATGCAACAGGAAGGGGGAAGATGGGAGTGGTGCAGTGCATTGGCTGTGGGTGACAGTCTTCCAGGAGGCATTCTAGAGGCTGTGATGCCCAAATTGCAGGCAGCTGTCTGCTTTGAAGGAGGAGGTGAGGCCAACCTGTATGTAGTAGGGAAACCTCCCCACCCACGCCACCACCAGGGCTGCTGCCCCAGGTTGCCAAGAAAGAGGAGCAGTTGGACCACGATAAGCCAAGTGAGGGTGGTGGAACAGAGGTACATTCCTCCAGTTGTACCCTCACAGATTCATATACCGTTCTGGTGGAGCATGGATTCTCTGTGGAGACCAAGGAGGATGCTGGGAACCTCCTCAGAGGAGACCCACAGGAGAATGGCGTGGGACCCTAGGGGACTTGATGGGAGACTGAATTGTTGGGGTAGGAAGGTAAGGTGGCTGCCTGGCACCATGGCTTGAGGCAGGAAGCAGTTGCATGAGAGGGAGCTGAATGTAACTGTACACCCTAAGAACGAATGGCAAAGCTGGGAATAGGATCAGAGCAGTGCAGGATGAGTTTGTGGAGTTAGGGAGGGCCTTAGACAAAAGTAACATGCACAGTAACCTTGGAAGTGATTTCTGTCTGCGTGTGAGGCTAGGTCTCGCACATGGTATTCGATGAATGGTTAAAAAACTGGTGCAGAGCACGGGGTTTTGGCTTCATTGTGGACTGGGGGTCTACCTGCAGGGTTACAGGTCTATACTGCTGTGATGGCTCAAATCTGTCTGGTAGGGGAACCATGATACTGGGTGATGCGTTTAAATGCATCATTGGCAAACTTTAAAGTAGCCAAGTGGAGAGGCACTGAAAAGGAGCAGGGACTCACAGCCTCCCTACAAAGCAAGGTAGCTTGCGGCAAACACAAAGGTCAGTAACGGATAGTAAATTCAGAAAAAGGCAGTAAGGACAGGATAAAACTGGATAAGGCTATCCAAACAATAGATGGTTATGAGTAACAATCCCTGTAGTATGGGTAACAAGCTTCCTGGCCTAGTGGCTGTGATGGAAGAGGGACACCTGGATATCGTGGCAGTTGCAGAAACGGGCTTTAGGATACACAATGTACAGGAGGGACGGAGGGTAAAGGGGGAGGAGTAGCTGTGTAAGGGAAGGATCAATGCAATGGAACTAAAGGGTAAATGGGAGTAGAGGAGGCACTGTGGGTCTCCTTGGAGACAGGAAATGGCACCACAATCCACACGGAGGTTGTAGACAGACTCTCATCTTTGGGAGGAAATGGACAAGGAATGATAGAAGGCATTCTTAGAATGGCAGAAAAAGGGAGATGCTGATGGGGGTTTGACTATGCCAGATGTTAATTGGAGCATATTTTCTAAAACATTCAATAGTAGGATCATTTCTCTATGCCCTACAGGGGCATGTGTTTAGCTAGTGTTGGAATCCATTTGGCAGGGAGCAGTGTTGGGCCTGGTACTCTCAAAGTGGGATGGAGAGAGGATCTCGATTTAGAAGTGGGTAGCCATCTGGGAATAAGCGACCACCAAACAGTATGGTTCACGAAAAACAGCCATAGAGTCGAGCCATAAAAGTTGGGGGTACTGGACCTTAGAGGGCTGATTGGCAAAATGGGAGAGTACCTAAGGAATGCACTAGAAAATGCACAGGAAGGAGGGCTGGAGGAACAATGGGTAAAATCAAAACTAGGCAACAAGCCTTTATATGAAGCAAATTAACAAAATGAAGGGGGAAAACTGGTTCTCAAAAGCGGTTGGGAAATTGGGGAGAAAAAGAATAGCATTCAGGAAGTATAAGGAATTGCAGAAAGAACAGGACAGAACTGCATCAGTTAAAGCAAAGGAAGGGAAGGCAGTCAGAATAGCAAAGGCTCAGAGGACAAGGTAGTCAGTTCTGTCAAGAAGGGATACAACCATTTGTAGGTACATTAGAGAGTGAAGAAAGAATGGGGATGGGCTTAATAAAGGGTGGGTGGGCAGAGGGTGACAGTGAAAATGCAGAGAGAAATGAATACTTCTCAGTATTCACAAAGAGGAGGAGGTACCTAAACCAACAGTAGAACCTCTCTGGATAGGGGCGTCAATACCAGTCACCAGAAAAAGGGTTCCGAAGGAACTCCTGAAGGCTGACAAAGCAATGGTCCCTGATGGGCTTCACCTAGAATTCTAGAAGAACTAAGGGAGAATCTAGTGACACCACTGACTACCCTTTTAACAAATCTGTAGAGTGGTGTAGCTGAGAACTGGCAAAGGGTGGATATGAAATCCTTTCACAAAAGTGGAAGCAGGGCAGAGGCAGAAAACTACAGACCTGTTAGTTTGACCTCGGTGGTAGAGAAAATGATGGAATCACTTCTGAAAGAATTGTTGAGTACTTGGATGCCAGCATGATGGTCACGCCAGACGTAATCTAATAGATTTCTTTGATTGGGTGACCAAAGTAGTAGACCAGGGAGGGCTGTGGATATAGCCTACCTAGACTTTTAGCAAGGCACTTGACATAGTCCCACACAAGATTAAATAAGTTAGCCGGAACGGTAACATGGTAGGAGCCTGGATGAAAAATTGGCTGGACAACAGGACGCAAGGGTAATAGTAAACAATCTCCATTCTGAAGAAGGGGGTTACTAGCAGGATTCTGTACTGGAACCAACCTCTAATGTCTCTCTAGGCGACATTGCAAAGGGGCTGGAAGGAAAAGTATACCACTGTGGACGCATGCAAAGATCTGCAACAGGGTTGATGCACAAGGGGTGTGTCTAAAGAATAAGAGGACTTGGCAAGATTGGAGGAATGGTCACATGTATGGTAGCTTGGATTCAGTGCAATGTAATGCACCTGGGGAACTAACAATGACAAAAGGGACCCAAGGGTAGACGTCCAGACACTTTAAAGGTAGGCAAGCAATGTGAGAAGGCAGTAAGGAGGGCTGAGGGATACTGGGATGCATAGAGCGAGGCACCACCAGTAGAAAACAGAAGTTCTCTCTACAGGCAGTTGGTGAGACCCCATCTGGAGTTCTGGGTCCAGTTCTGGAGACCCCATCTCCACAAGGATATAGGATGGAGGAAGTCCAGAGAAAGGCAACTAGAATGGTGCAGGGTCTTCACCAGAATCTGTACAAAGACTAGGTGCAGGGTTTCACCAGAATCTGTCATAAAGACTAAAGGAGCTTAATATGTGTACGGGGGCGCATGATAGAACCTCAAGGTAATCAAAGTCCAAGAGGGTGGTATCTTTCAGAACAAGAGGCCACAATTTGAAGATGGGTTGGGGACAGCTCAGAGGCAACATGAGGAAATATTTTTTTTCGAGGGTGGTGGATGCATGAAACGGTTTTCCTGAAGAGGGGTAGGTCAAAACAGTGGGAATTAAAAATGTGGGACAGACATAAGGCAATTCTAGTTTGGTAGAAGGAAGCAGGCTGTTGGTTAACTAGGTTCTGGAGGCCTCGAGGGAGAGGGGGACATGATAGAAACTTTCAAGTACCTTGAGGGAATTGACCAAGTCCAAGAGGGTAGCATCTTTCAAAAAAAAAAGGTGCAAGAATAAAGGGGGCACAATTTGAAGATAGAAGGGGGGCTCAGAGGTAATGTAAGGAAGTCTGTTTATTTTCTTCACACAGAGGGTTGTGGATGCATGGAGCGGCCTTCAGGAGGAGGTTGTGTAGTCAAACTGGTTGAATTCAAGCATCCACGGGACAGTCGTGGAAGGCAATTCTAGGGGTTGGGGTAAAAGAAGTAGGCTGCTAGTTAACTAGGAGCTGTAGCTTCTCCTTAGGTAGGGAAATGGCAGACTGGGTGGGCCAAGCGGTCCTTATCTGCCATCAAATTCTGTGTTTCTATGCAGCTTATCCAATAGGTAGGAAATGGGTGGGCCACGTGGTCTCCTCGCCTGTCGTCAAAGTATATTTAGTCTGTTAATATAGAATGGCAGTTGACTGCCTTTCATACACCAGACTTCCTCCAGATAAATGCATTCCTGGTATAATTCTGAGCTTAACTCTGACTTTGGTGCTGCCCAGTTGGTACAATGGTAGTGAAGCACCAGTGACCTGAGTTGGGAGTGTGCTTGGGATGTTGGGGCTTGGCCGGAAGAGGATTGAGCTTTCAGGGATGCTGTCCTCTGGAGGAGAGTTGCTGTCCTTACTGCAGTACTGCCACCTGGGTGACCACAGGTGGCAGGCAGCTGTGGGTGCCATGGGAGGGCAAATGTAGGCTGGAGGTTCAGTGTAACGGCACGCTTGCATACACACACACACCCCTTGACCCTCCCTTGTGCGTGTGTCTGTAAGGAAGTGGAGTGGGGGAGAAACATTCTCTTGCTGATTGACCGTGTGGACTAGACTGGCCCCCAGCTGCCAAGACTTGAATCCACAGGTGGTTAAGGAAAGGGGTCCCTTTTTCTACCAAGGTGTTTGGAGGAGGAGGCAAACTGTGGCAGCATGGCACCTGTTGGGGTGTGTCTAGGTAACTTGGTGAAGCCAAAAGAGCCTTGCAGTCCAGTCCATCCCAGAGGAGAGCAAGATAGTGGCGAGGGGAATAAACAGAATTTATGAAAAACTGAATATGCTTAAAGAGCTGGTGCCACGCTCAGGTGAACTTTAAAGAGGGAATATGGTAAAATTACCTCATTAATAAATTCAGAATATTGAGCAACATGGCTTCAGTCGGCCTCATGCTAAAATTGAGATCTCGTAGTTATTTTGTTTAAAAGTTGCAACTCTGAATTCACTGCCTGTTCACAGAAGTCTGGTTCAGTGAAGAGCTGTTGCTGATGTCTTCTCCTGAACTCGCAGTCTACTCCTCCCTGTCAGCAAGCTTATACAACCCGCTTCTCCAAAGTTTAAAGATTACTTGTAATTTTTTTCCACCAGTAAAACAGTCATGGCTATTAAATAAACATTGCTTTTAAAGCTGTTTTTCAGGTTTTGTAACAAAGTTGGCAAATTTGTATTTTCTTTGTTCTGGTGTCTCTTTGTCCTTTTCTCCAGGGTTGTGGGTGCCATGTCATAGCACACTGCTATGAAATTTGCAGACTCGATATCTGATGAGTGAAAGGCTGTGATCATGCACATGTCATTTAATTTTTATTAAAATAACCAGGAAAGGCACGCTGGGCTGAGGCTTGATTCCAGGGTATTTTTTGGGGGTGGGGAGAGAAGAGAGGATGGAGTACATACATAGTGTGCAACAATAAATAGAGAAGCAGTGGATGGCCTAGTAATAATAGGGTTGCTTGCAGGATGCTGGACGTAACATTTTAATGTAGATAGGTGGACCAGAATGGATATCCTGGTCTTACATACAGGTGAGCAATTGGCTGGTGATTTCTAAGGATGGTCCTTTAAAACAATTATTCCATCACCTTGTAAATGGGGGTGGTAGAGGTAATGCTGTTTTGAAACCTAACTTTGAATTTTTATGCAGCACTCATCTCAATGTTCAATCAATCACTATTTTATTCAAAGTATGAATGAATGGGATACTGTTTAGCAGAACTCCTTTTGTTTCTCCTTGGCAGGCTGTTACTTGACCTGCATTCAGGCTTATCCGTGTTATACTTCACATTAAAATAATTTTACCAGGGCTAACACTTTAACCTCATTAGGAATTAACAGATATAAGGCCCCTATTAAAACTTACTGTAAAGTGGACGCAAACAGCAGTGAAGTTACCAGTATTATACTTGTAGCAATACAACTTCCTAACAAGCACTGTAGAGTTGCACCACAAATGGTGGCAGCAGCCTGCAGCTCTGAAGAAATGAACCACACCAAAAAGCATTAAAAATTGCATACTGGTATTTGTCAGTGTTGTTACAAAACCTGAAACGCATTGTTATAAAATCTGTTTTTAGAATGGTGCTGCGTGTTGTATTTGAAAACCATTGTACAATATTAAACCATTAGAGAAACGGGTCCTATAAGCTTGCTGACAGAACTAGCCTGTGAGTTCAGGAGATGACGCCATCAGCAGTTCTTCACTGAAACTGGCTTTTGAACAGGTAGTGAAATCGGCACAAAATAGCTCATACCTTTTAAAATGAATTAACATGGAAACCTAATAAGGGATGCATCTTTACACTTCCAAGTCTGATCATACTGTAGAAAGTACTACCAAGATTAGGATATGATCAGTTCTCAGTGCAAAGCAATGCTTTTGGTCTGACCATTCATCCAGGGTTTCAAAAAGTGCCCAGCAGTGCTGACTCCCTGTATAGGCAGGGCATGGTGGCATATTGTTTCTTAACCTAGAGGGCAACTATGTAAAACAAATGGGAGACAGTTTACTTGCTTTTGATGGTAAGATGTGCCCCGAGAAGTTGTATTTCCTCCTAAATTTAGAAAAGCAAGACTTGGAACTAGTCAAATCAGTAAACTTTAATTGTGCCTGAAAGCAGTCCCCATGCCCTGTAGTATGCTCAATTCAATTTTATTTATAAAGCGCTTTTCAAATTCAAAGCGCTGTACAGACATTAAATCAATAAAATCCAGATCTTAAAAACATTTAAAAGTTAACCAAGAATTAACAGGAGTATGCTAATTCGAATAAATGTTTTTAAGGCAACCTTAAAATTGGCAACGGTTGGGCATTCTCTCGACCAACGAGGTAGAGAATTCCACAGGGTTGGTGCCGAAAAAGCAAACTCACGAGATCCTGATAACTTCAATCGCATTCCTGAATCTCCAGCAATCCGTTGGCGGAACGGAGGGGGCAGGGAATCGAGATCTTTCAGGTAACCCGGTCCCTGACCGTAGTGCTTTAAAGGTTAATAAACCAACCTTAATGGTGATCCACCACCGACAGGCAGCCAGTGCAGTTCTATGGAGCAAAAGCGTGATATGACTGGTCCTCAAGTACCAGTCAAAGGCCTGGCTGCCGCGTTTGCACTAGCTGGAGGCGGCGGATATCAACCCCAGGTAGCCCTAGGTAAAGGGAATTGCAATAGTCAAGACTAGTAGTGACAAAGGCGTGGATCAATGTTGGAAGGTCACCCAGGGGATCGGATGTTTCACCCGGCGATATTTCTCAGTAAAAAGAGGATTTGACAACAGCCGACACCTGAGATTTCAGGGTCAAACCATCATCAAAAACGCCCAGATTTCGCGACCTGCACAGAGGTAGGGAGCGGTCACCAAGTAATAAACCTGATGGCTGTCCAGCTCCCACACATCCCTGGATGACCTGGATCCACCACCAATACTTGGTCTTGTCCGGATTGAGTCTCAACCAGCTCGAACTCGTGCAAAGTCTGATCTCTTCGAGGCAGTTAAGTACAGAGAGTGCATCACCCCGACTGGGAGAAAGGACCGATACAGCTGAGTATCATCTGCATAGCAGTGAAAACCCAAACTGTATCGCCTGATGATTTCTCCCAATGGCAGCATGTAAACTGCAAACAACATGGGAGCTAAAATGGAGCCCTGTGGTACCCCACAAGGCAGAGAGTGAGCTGAGGAATAAATTCCAGTGACAACACTCTGAAATCTGCTTGAGGTAAGAACGAGACCATTCGAGGACTGTATCAGACAGTCCACAAAAGACCCACAGGCGCTCCAATAGCACTCCATGGTCTACAGTATCAAATGCAGCCGATGGATCGAGAAGGACCAGAATGGTACGTGCCTTTCGATCTCTGGCCATGAGGTCACTCAATACCCGGATAAGGGCAGTCTCTGTACTATGCCTTTTCCTGAAGCCAGACTGGACAGTATCATAAGACATTGTAAGATATAAGGTAATCATCCAATTGCAACGCAACATCCTTTTCAATAACCTTACCAACAAAATGGCAGGTTAGAGATAGGCCGGTAGTTAGCTAGGACAGTCAGGATCTAAGGAGGATTTTTTAAGAAGTGGTTAACTACTACCTCCTTAGGGGTCAGGAAAACCCTCTCCAAAGATTTACAGACAGCGCCTGCAAGGATTGGGTAGATGGCTTCTACACAGCTTACTAAAAGCGGAGTAGGACCCGGATCCGAACTACAAGTAGTTGGTCGCATAGTTTGGATGATCTTCACAATGTCAACAAATTCCGGCTGGTGAAAGTCTAGCCAGACAGACCAAGGACGAGCCACCTCTAGTCGACCATCGCAATCCCCCATAGGAGAGGTCGGGCTGATACCGGACCTGAGGTCGGCAACCTTATCCACAAAAACCAGCAAACTCCCTCAGATCTTAGTTAAGAGAATGCTTCTCTGGTTGAAGACGGACTGGATTGCATAGTCTGTCCACAGTCTGGAAAAGCTGAGCCGGTCGATTTTGTGCAGCAGAAATCTCGACAGGAATTCTGCCCCTACGAGTGATTTCTGATTGATAGCGATCATAATGTGCCATCAATCTAAGCCTGTCGGCATCAAGGCCTGATCTCCGCCAGACTCTCCAGCCTTCGGCCAACTCGCTTTAATTCCCTCAAGGAGCCATCAAAACCACGGGCTCCTTGGAGGAAGGGTGAGAGGCCGAACACAAACAATTTTGTCCAGAGCATCTCCCACGGCCTTATTATAGGCCAGTACAAGATCATCTGGACTCATGCAGTCACTCGACAAACTCATTACATCCAACACCGCCGTTAGGTCATTGGGGTTAACACCCCTTAAAGGGCGGTATTGAACCATCTACGTAGGGCAGACCTATTAGAGGGGCCCTGAAGCAGAACCTATGGTGTAATGGTCAGACCAACTGCCTGGTTCCACCCCAAATCAGATCTCCATACCCATGAGAAAAATCAGATGAATGACCCCTATGGGTAGAGGAGGTAACAACCTGTGTCAGGCCCAGCATATTCATCAGCTGGAGGAGATTTTGACCAAAATGAGAGAGTTCATCATCGACCCAGGCATTGAAGTCGCCCAGAAGTATAAGTCTGGGAAACTTCAGCACCAGGTCGATAGATGAAGTTGCAGTCTCCTGCAGGAATGCTCCACCGCCACCTGGTAGACGCAGGAGAACTCTGCAGCCTGCACCCTTCCCAGGATATTTCAAAGGAACTGGTATTTCCACAGGGCACATCCACAAGGCCCAGCTCAGATTTAAACATAATGGCCACACCCCTCCCCCACGATCCAGCCTTGGACGGTGTATCACCAAGAACTCGAGTTGCCAAGGCCAAACAGGGCCTGGATTTTCATCCAGCAGGTCTCGGTGATGCAAGTCAGATCAATGATCCAACAAGATCAGCAATAATAGCTGTCTTGTTCTTAATTGATCCGCATTGCATAACATTGCCAAGGCAGGATGAGCGGTCGGGGAAGCCCTCTGCACCGGTCCAATTATTTTGGAGCCTTGGGTATGGGTACAAGACGAGAGTAACTCTGTCTTGACCCCATTTTGCCCCAGGGCATCTCCTGACCCCAAAACTCCAATCTGTCCCTCCCTTTCCTGTCCCCTACGAGGCCCAACTCGCCATTTTCGCCCACGCTCTAAGATGCCCAATGCACATCTAAAATAGATGTCGGATGTTAATGGTGGGCATTCAAAAGGACATAGTTCCTTGAGCCTAGTGGGGGAATAATGCCCAACCGCCTCTACACCTGTCCAACACATTTAGACAAACCAAATATAAAACAAAATAAACAAAACCTATAATATAAAAGCTTATAAATAAGAAACACTCTCCACTCTCTCACAGAGAGGAGCAATAAACAAACAATATAATAAAGTAAGGTAAAACCCACCTATCACAAATTAGAACCCACCCCAAATAACAAAACATAATATCAAAACATTCATAGTAATACTGTATCAATGTAATCAAATGCAACTGGATACTAGACCTAAACTAAAAGAACAGGAGTTTTAAAATTTAAGTTTAATGCAGCACCCTCACGTACACAGTCCAAAAAATGTTATGTATTCCCCGATACCATCTCTCACATAGTGGGGTAAACATTTGAAAATAGAGAGATAGTATAATCTCACCACCCCGTGTCCAGGAGCAGGGGAAACAAAAAGGTCAATTCTTGAGTAGATCCAGACACAGGCAAGAGTCAGAATTGAGTCCAAACAGGGAGGAGGAGATAGCCTTTCCAACAGCCCGTCAAATAGCAGGAGTTCGAATCGAGACTGGGAAAACAAACAGCTCAAATAATCCCCACAGCACAGTCAGGAGCAAACTACAGTTCGGAATGACCGCAATCACGGTCAAACACCTCAGCCCATCCACCAAACAAAGGCAGACACCCGCCGGGTCAACTACCAGTAGCTACAGACACCTCGAGTCAGCTCAACAGTTGAGCCCCAGGGTGGCTTAGGAGAATGTTGGCTCGGGAATTCTTTTGCAGATTAATAGGAACCACATTCACCATGACTTTATGAAGAATTGGTCTTCATGAATTAGATGATGTAGCCCCAGGATCCCTTGCTTAATGCTTTCTCTTTATAGCGACAGATGCACCTGGAGCTGGAACCTATTCTGATTAAAAATGTTTTGCAGATATCTCGAAAATGCTCATCCTTAATAAATAAAATGGGCAAGTGATTGATACTAAACATTCTAGTGGTCCACCCTTAATGAAGATTTGTCAGAGATCAGTAAAATTAAAATTGTGCTTGAACACACAATGTTAAGGTGCTTTAGTGTGTGTGTAGCCTTTTGAGATTATTTTGCAGCTTTTGCAAGAGATGACATTCGCCATCCATTTGAAAGAATCCTGCAGGAGACAAGAAATCAAATGGAGCAAGTGATTTCATGAACTAGCCAGTGCAGAGTCCTGACTTGGGAGAAGTAATTCAGATTTTGTATTTTACTGGGTGTTCTGTTGTTTTATGATGATCCTTTTGTCATGGAAGGGCAAAAGAAATGTAGACCAGATAAAAATTCTGTGCAGCTTCTAATTCATGGACCATTGGAAGGCTAAGCAGAAGTGCTGTGTGATTTCTTACCAGTGTCTGGGGTTTGGGAGTGGAATTGGGGTCAGGTAGAACTGCCATATCACTTCTAATTAGGGTGGGCAGGTGCTGTGATTCCACTGTCACCAGAACCCCTGTGGTAGGCTGGAGAACTCCTCCAAGGTTATCGCTGTGTGAGTGTGCAGGCTTATACACAGGGCTACTACCTAGAAGAGGAAGAGGTAGAAAAAAGGAAATCCATGTTTCAGGCCCCAGGAATCTCTCACTGTGCTTAAACTGCAGTCATTCCTTGGAAGGCTGCCCCGAGCCTAGACTTGGTTAATTATGGAATCTTAGAATGAAATTCAAAACTCTGCTGTGTGTTCATGCTCACATCTGCCCACTGTCACATTTATTCTTATGAGGAAGAAGTTGCCTTTACATCTTTAGTGTTGTTTTAACACTTTTTTAAATTCTGTACAGTTAGTTTTCTGATACTTGAGCGTTAGGGTGTCATTTTAGTGTTTTGTTGGAATTTTTTCTAATTTCTCAGTTTCCTCATTAGCTCCTGGAACTAAAGAAAGACCTTAGCGCTATGGTTCTTGTTCTGAGGACCATGTTGTATTACAAAAAAAATAAATACAGGATTTACTCTTAGTGTTTTTTTTTTTTTTTTGTACACCATTTAGTGGTTTTTAGCTTGTCTTGATGACAAGTTCTGTTGCAACAGAGAGGCTGTTTGGTTTAATTTTTCTTACTTGTAGTAGTTTCTCATTTTATAGGGAACCAAACCACACATCTTTCTTTCAGAACCATAGCACTTTAAGGTCACTGGGGATTAGCATGATTGATTGTCAGGACCTTCAAGCTTCAAAAATTGTAAAATTTGTTATAGGGATGTGGATATGAAACACCTATCCACATTTCTGGCAGGATGCTTGCCCTTTAAGAGGAGGTGAAAAGGTATTTAAGCTAGCTCCATCGTCCCACTCGGGTAGTATACATCCCGCATTACCCCATGAAGTCAGATCTTCTGCTGGAAGCTTCAGGTTCCCATGCCCTTCTGAACACATTGGACCAGGTTATTCCTCGCCTTCCTGCTGAACTTCAGGTGGCGGTTTATGGTCCGGATCAAGGTCAACTTGTGGTGAAATAGCGGCTCAGATGGCCCTGCACATTGGAGATTCTATTTCAGGTCTGTGTTACTGCGCTGGCTATGTGGTGCCAAGCTTGGCGGAGGATCTCGACTTTTACAGCTGATGTGGCACAAGCTAGAATATCTCCTTTGTGGGTACCAGCTTCCTCTGCTCGGGTGTCAACTGTCATCTCGCCTGTCCTAACGCCATTATGGACTCTTAACGTGTCTTCTCAAAAGGAAGTTAAGGGCAGAAACGTTGAAAGAAGCCCTTTCAATTATGGCCCTCCACTGCACCTCAGACTTGCCCATACCAGCCCCAGGTGGGGCTTCATCAGACCTGGTGGTCCAAGTTGAAACAATCCCCTTTGAAGGCAAGGAAGCCAGATGGCCAGGGTTGGGAACCCTGCTGCATCCGGTGCTGGAGCTGCCACCAAGCATTAATGTTAAAATTTTCCCATTCCTGAACCTATCTCCAAGCTTTAGTAGTACTACTTTTATTTAAAAGGATTTTTTCCCATCTTGCTGGCACTGCTCAAAACCATATTACCTCATTATTCTTCTTAAAGATTTTTTTTGTAATTTTTGGAACATTTGGTTCTGAGCTGGAGAATAAATCTCAAACTGATTAAGACACACACACAGCTTCAAAAGCATTGCAGGCACTGTAAAAGAGTGGTTTATGTGCAAAACAGGTATTTCAATTTGAGATGTCCTAAAGAACTACCTTCAAAGGAGGCCAGGGAGTGTCTTTGAATAACTTCCTCTAGTTTAATCACACCCATGATAAGTGCATTTGGAGTTATGTCTGCAAAAAAGCACAGCAATTTCAGTTTCATCAAATAACACGTGTAAAAATTGTGGGTAGCATTTAGGGATGGGGCAAACCATTTTGACCTTATATTTGCAGAAACTTCCAGAGACTGGTATCCTAGATGGAGAGTAAAATGGGAAGGGATTCATTGGGTACTGTAATGGGGCCAACCTGAAGGCAGTCTTATCCTACAAAATAAAGATGAATTTATTATACCTCATCAGTCAGATTCAATAAGAATGATTCCTCCACAGAAATGTGAAAATCCTGAGAATCCAGTAAGATAAAGCTTCTAAATCTCTTTAAATATATTTATTTTCTGAGGACTATTTAGGGGATGGGGAAATCTTTGCTCAAGATGAGTTTTGTAGATTTTATCCAGAAGACCCAGATTGTGTATAAGAAAATGTTGAAAGTGATTGAATAGACACTCGAATGGCCAACATGAAGGAGTCCATCAGACAAATCGGTAAGACAAAATTTGAAGAAACTTGGATGTAACATTTTTAGACCTTAGCAGGTGAAACCCATATGTGATAGGATATTTGCTCCTTGCATGAATGAAAGTTAGCTTAAATTAAAGCAGTTTTAGAAACCAATAAGTTTAAAAGAAAGTTCATTGTAGCATTTGTTGAATATTGACCTAGAAGACGGGACAGTGCTTAGGGATGGGTGAAACAGGTTTTGTACTATTTTTACAGAAATAACTCCCAAGACCATTTTCGTGGTTGTGATTAAACTAGAGGAAGTGATGAAGACACTCTGCTCTCCTCCTTTCAAGGTAGTTCTTTATGACATATCAAATTGAAATTAACTATTTTACCTGCAAACTATTCTTTACCCAGCCTGCAATGTCTTTAAACTGGGTGGGGTTGGGAGGGTTAATCATTGTTTGAGATTTATTTTGCAGTTCAGAAGAAACAAATGTTTGGAAAATTACAAAATGAAATCCATGCAGATGAATGAGGTGATATGGGACTTGTGAGCAGCACCAGTAAGATAAAAAATCCTTTTAAATGAAAAGTAGTAGTCTTAAATTATGGAGATTGGTTCAGGAAATGGAGGAAACCATTTTATGAGTTTTGTAGGGAGCCCTTTAAAGGACATACCTTGTTGAGCAGAAAAGAGGTGAAGCGATTCACCAAGCATGCTAAAGGCCCATCCTGGAAGACAGCGGCATTAGTGATGGTTAGCAAGGGAAAACTAGCACAGTGACACATTAGCTGTCCCATGCCAGGTGTGTTGTGGTCACTTCGTGAGTGGTAGGCTGTTGTTTTTGATGGCTTGTGCAGCTCCTATTATCCAGGAGCGATGTGAATAAAAAAAAATAAAATCCCTGCAAAAGAATGAGCTAAGGAGGTCATCAGGAAACTAAAAAATGTAAATCTATCTCATTAAATGTGTACCTAGAAACTTGCTGGGCAATATTTAGGGGTTGGGGCAAACCATTTTGAGATTGTTTTGCAGATGACCTCCACAGACTGGTATCCAGGATGAGAATAAATGGGTAAGGGATTCAGCTGGCACTGTAATGGGCCACCCTGAAGGCAGTCGTGTCAGAAAAGGAGTAATATTTTATTGCATCTCATCGGCCACATTGACTAGGAATGATCCCCCACAGGAATGAGGAAATGGGGCAATCCTGAGAGAATCCAGTAAGATAATGCTTCAAAATGATTTTAAACATTACATTTATTTTTTGGGACAGTATTTATGGGATGGGGAAACCTTTGAGATTAGTTCTGCAGATTTTCTCCAGAAGACCCAGATTGTGGATAAGAAAATGTTGAAAGTGATTGAACAGGCACTTGAATGGCCAACCATGAAGAGAGTCCATCAGACAAATCAGTAAGACAAAAATTGTTGAAACTTGTAAGAAATATTTTAGTATTTTAGCGGGTGAAACCCATATGTGAAATGCTGTTTGCTCCTTGCATGAATGAAAGTTAGCTTAAATTAAAGCAGTTTTCGAAACCAATAAGTTTAAAAGAAAGTTCATTGTAGCATTTGTTGAATATTGACCTAGAATACGGGACAGTGCTTAGAGGATGGGTGAAACAGGTTTTGTACTATTTTACAGAAATAACTCCCAAGACCATTATCGTGGCTGTGATTAAACTAGTGGAAGTGATTTAGAAGACACTCTGCTGTCCTCCTTTCAAGGTAGTTCTTACGACATATCAAATTGAAATTAACAATTTTACCTGCAAACCATTCTTTTACCCAGCCTGCACTGTCTTTAAACTGGGTGGGGTTGGGAGGGTTAATCATTGAGATTTATTTTGCAGTTCAGAAGAAACAAATGTTTGGAAAATTACAAAATGAAATCCATGCAGATGAATGAGGTGATATGGGACTTGTGAGCAGCACCAGTAAGATAAAAAACCTTTAAATGAAAAGTAGTAGTCTTAAATTATGGAGATTGGTTCAGGAAATGGAGGAAACCATTTTTATGAGTTTTGCAGGAGCCCTTCAAAGGACATTCCTTCTGAGCAGAAAAGAGGTGAAGCGATTCACCAAGCATGCTAAAGGCCCATCCTGAAGACAGCGCATTAGTGATGGTTAGCAAGGAAAATAGCACAGACACACATTAGCAGTCCCATGCCAGTGTGTTGTGGCACTTCGTGAGTGGTAGTCTGTTGTTTTTGATGACTTGTGCAGCTCCTATTATCCAGGTGCGATGTGAATAAAAAAAAATAAAATCCCTGCAAAAGAATGAGCTAAGTGAGGTCATCAGGAAACTAAAGAAATGTAAATCTGTCTCATTAAATGTATACCTAGAAACTTGCTGGGCAATATTTCGGGGATGGGGCAACCCATTTTGAGATTGTTTTGCCATCACCCCCACAGACTGGTATCCAGGATGAGAATAAAATGGGTAAGGATCTAGCTGGCACTGTAATGGACCACCCTGAAGGCAGTCATGTCGAGAAAGGAGTAAGATTTTATTGCATCTCATCAGCCACATTGACTAGGAATGATCCCAAACAGGAATGAGGAAATGGGCAATCCTGAGAGAATCCAGTAAGATAATGCTTCAAAATCTTGTAAACATTACATTTATTTTTGGGGACAGTATTTATGGATGGGGAAACCTTGAGATTAGTTTTGTGATTTTCCAGAAGACCCAGATTGTGGATAAGAAATGTTGAAAGTGATTGAACAGGCACTTGAATGGCCAACCATGAAGAGAGTCCATCAGACAAATCAGTAAGACAAAATTGTTGAAACTTGTAAGAAATATTTTAGTACCTTAGCGGTGAAACCTATATGTGAAATGCTATTTGCCCTTGCATGAATGAAAGTTAGCTTAAATTAAAGCAGTTTTTAGAAACCAATAAGTTTAATAGAAAGTTCATTGTAGCATTTGTTGAATATTGACCTAGAATACGGGACAGTGCTTAGGGATGGGTGAAACAGGTTTTGTACTATTTTTACAGAAATAACTCCCAAGACCATTATCGTGGTTGTGATTAAACTAGTGGAAGTGATTTAGAAGACACTCTGCTGTTCTCCTTTCAGGGTAGTTTTTTACGACATATCCAATTGAAATTAACAATTTTACCTGCAAACCATTCTTTACCCAGCCTGCAATGTCTTTAAACTGGGTGGGGTTGGGAGGGTTAATCATTGTTTGAGATTTATTTTGCAGTTCAGAAAACAAATGTTTGGAAAATTACAAATGAAATCCATGCAGATGAATGAGGTAATATGGGACTTGTGAGCAGCACCAGTAAGATAAAAATCCTTTTAAATGAAAAGTAGTAGTCTTAAATTATGAGATTGGTTCAGGAAATGGAGGAAACCATTTTATGAGTTTTGCAGGAGCCCTTTAAAGGACATACTTTGTTGAGCAGAAAAGAGGTGAAGCGATTCGCCACATGCTAAAGGCCCATCCTGAAGACAGCGGCATTAGTGATGGTTAGTAAGGGAAACTAGTACAGTGACACATTAGCTGTCCCATGCCAGGTGTGGTTGTGGCACTTCGTGAGTGGTAGGCTGTTGTTTTTGATAACTTGTGCAGCTCCTATTATCCAGGTGCGATGTGAATAAAAAAAATAAAATCCCTGCAAAAGAATGAGCTAAGTGAGGTCATCAGGAAACTAAAGAATGTAAATCTGTCTCATTAAATGTATACCTAGAAACTTGTGGGCAATATTTAGGGATGGGGCAAACCATTTTGAGATTGTTTTTGCAGATGACCCCACAGACTGGTATCCAGGATGAGAATAAATGGGTAAGGGATTCAGCTGGCACTGTAATGGACCACCCTGAAGGCAGTCATGTCGAGAAAGGAGTAAGATTTTATTGCATCTCATCAGCCACATTGACTAGGAATGATCCCCAACAGGAATGAGGAAATGGGGCAATCCTGAGAGAATCCAGTAAGATAATGCTTCAGAATCTTTGTAAACATTACATTTATTTTTTGGGGACAGTATTTATGGGATGGGGAAACCTTTGAGATTAGTTTGCAGATTTTCTCAGAAGACCCAGATTGTGGATAAGAAAATGTTGAAAGTGATTGAACAGGTACTTGAATGGCCAACCATGAAGAGAGTCCATCAGACAAATCAGTAAGACAAAAATTGTAGAAACTTGTAAGAAATATTTTAGTACCTTAGCGGGTGAAACCCTTATGTGAAATGCTATTTGCTCCTTGCATGAATGAAAGTTAGTTTAAATTAAAGCAGTTTTTAGAAACCAACAAGTTTAATAGAAAGTTCATTGTAGCATTTGTTGAATATTGACCTAGAATACGGGACAGTGCTTAGGGATGGGTGAAATAGGTTTTGTACTATTTTTACAGAAATAACTCCCAAGACTACTATCGTGGTTGTGATTAAACTAGTGGAAGTGATTTAGAAGACACTCTGCTGTCCTCCTTTCAAGGTAGTTCTTACTGACATATCAAATTGAAATTAACAATTTTACCTGCAAACCATTCTTTACCCAGCCTGCACTGTCTTTAAACTGGGTGGGGTTGGAGGGTTAATCATTGTTTGAGATTTATTTTGCAGTTCAGAAGAAACAAATGTTTGGAAAATTACAAAATGAAATCCATGCAGATGAATGAGGTGATATGGGACTTGTGAGCAGCACCAGTAAGATAAAAATCCTTTTAAATGAAAAGTAGTAGTCTTAAAATATGGAGATAGGTTCAGGAAATGGAGGAAACCATTTTATGAGTTTTGAAGGAGCCCCTTAAAGGACATACCTTGTTGAGCAGAAAGAGGTGAAGTATTCACCAAGCATGCTAAAGGCCCATCCTGAAGACAGCGCATTAGTGATGGTTAGCAAGGAAAGTAGCACAGGACACATTAGCTGTCCCATGCCAGGTGTGTTGTGGCACTGTGAGTGGTAGGTTGTTGTTTTGATGACTTGTGCAGCCCCTATTATCCAGGTGCGATGTGAATAAAAAAATAAAATCCCTGCAAAAGAATGAGCTAAGGAGGTCATCAGGAAACTAAAGAAATGTAAATCTGTCTCATTAAATGTATACCTAGAAACTTGTTGGGCAATATTCGGGATGGGCAACCCATTTTGAGATTGTTTTGCCGATCACCCCCACAGACTGGTATCCAGGATGAGAATAAATGGGTAAGGGATTCAGCTGGCACTGTAATGGACCACCCTGAAGGCAGTCATGTCATGAGAAAGGAGTAGGATTTTATTGCATCTCATCAGCCACATTGACTAGGAATGATCCCCAAACAGGAATGAGGAAATGGGCAATCCTGAGAGAATCCAGTAAGATAATGCTTCAAAATCTTGTAAACATTACATTTATTTTTGGGGACAGTATTTATGGGATGGGGAAACCTTTGAGATTAGTTTTGCAGATTTTCTCCAGAAGACCCAGATTGTGGATAAGAAAATGTTGAAAGTGATTGAACAGGCACTTGAATGGCCAACCATGAAGAGAGTCCATCAGACAAATCAGTAAGACAAAAATTGTTGAAACTTGTAAGAAATATTTTAGTACCTTAGCGGTGAAACCCATATGTGAAATGCTATTTGCTCCTTGCATGAATGAAAGTTAGCTAAATTAAAGCAGTTTTAGAAACCAATAAGTTTAATAGAAAGTTCATTGTAGCATTTGTTGAATATTGACCAGAATACGGGACAGTGCTTAGGGATGGGTGAAACAGGTTTTGTACTATTTTACAGAAATAACTCCCAAGACCATTATCGTGGTTGTGATTAAACTAGTGGAAGTGATTTAGAAGACACTTGCTGTTCTCCTTTCAGGGTAGCTTTTACGACATATCCAATTGAAATTAACAATTTACCTGCAAACCATTCTTTACCCAGCCTGCAATGTCTTTAAACTGGGTGGGGTTGGGAGGTTAATCATTGTTTGAGATTTATTTTGCAGTTCAGAAAAACAAATGTTTGGAAAATTACAAAATGAAACCATGCAGATGAATGAGGTAATATGGGACTTGTGAGCAGCACCAGTAAGATAAAAACTTTTAAATGAAAAGTAGTAGTCTTAAATTATGGAGATTGGTTCAGGAAATGGAGGAAACCATTTTTATGAGTTTTGCAGGAGCCCTTTAAAGGACATACTTTGTTGAGCAGAAAAGAGGTGAAGGATTCGCCAACATGCTAAAGGCCCATCCTGAAGACAGCGCATTAGTGATGGTTAGCAAAGGAAACTAGCACAGTGACACATTAGCTGTCCCATGCCAGGTGTGTTGTGGCACTTCGTGAGTGGTAGGCTGTTGTTTTTGATAACTTCAGCAGCTCCTATTATCCAGGTGCGGCGAATAAAAAAATAAAATCCCTGCAAAAGAATGAGCTAGTGAGGTCATCAGAAACTAAAGAAATGTAAATCTGTCTCATTAAATGTATACTTAGAAACTTACGGGCAATATTTAGGGATGGGGCAAACCATTTTGAGATTGTTTTTGCAGATGACCCCCACAGACTGGTATCCAGGATGAGAATAAAATGGGTAAGGGATTCAGCTGGCACTGTAATGGACCACCCTGAAGGCAGTCATGTCGAGAAAGGGAGTAAGATTTTATTGCATCTCATCAGCCACATTGACTAGGAATGATCCCCAACAGGAATGAGGAAATGGGGCAATCCTGAGAGAATCCAGTAAGATAATGCTTCAAAATCTTTGTAAACATTTATTTTTGGGACAGTATTTATGGATGGGAAACCTTTGAGATTAGTTTTGCAGATTTTCTCCAGAAGACCCAGATTGTGGATAAGAAAATGTTGAAAGTGATTGAACAGGTACTTGAATGGCCAACCATGAAGAGAGTCCATCAGACAAATCAGTAAGACAAAAATTGTAGAAACTTGTAAGAAATATTTTAGTACCTTAGCGGTGAAACCTTTATGTGAAATGCTATTTGCTCCTTGCATGAATGAAAGTTAGTTTAAATTAAAGCAGTTTTAGAAACCAATAAGTTTAATAGAAAGTTCATTGTAGCATTTGTTGAATATTGACCTAGAACTGGGGACAGTGCTTAGGGATGGGTGAAATAGGTTTGTACTATTTTTACAGAAATAACTCCCAAGATCTACTATCGGTTGTGATTAAACTAGTGGAAGTGATTTAGAAGACACTCTGCTGTCCTCCTTTCAGGTGTAGTTCTTACGACATATCAAATTGAAATTAACAATTTTACCTGCAAACCATTCTTTACCCAGCCTGCACTGTCTTTAAACTGGTGGGGTTGAGAGGTTAATCATTGTTTGAGATTTATTTTGCAGTTCAGAAGAAACAAATGTTTGGAAAATTACAAAATGAAATCCATGCAGATGAATGAGGTGATATGGGACTTGTGAGCAGCACCAGTAAGATAAAAACCTTTTAAATGAAAAGTAGTAGTCTTAAAATATGGAGATAGGTTCAGGAAATGGAGGAAACCATTTTATGAGTTTTGAAGGAGCCCTTAAAGGACATACCTTGTTGAGCAGAAAAGAGGTGAAGCGATTCACCGCTAGCTAAAGGCCCATCCTGAAGGCAGCGCATTAGTGATGGTTAGCAAGGAAAACTAGCACAGTGACACACATTAGCTGTCCCATGCCAGGTGTGTTGTGGCACTTGTGATGGTAGGCTGTTGTTTTTGATGACTTGTGCAGCTCCTATTATCCAAGTGCATGTGAATAAAAAAAAAAATCCCTGCAAAAGAATGAGCTAAGGAGTCATCAGTAAACTAAAGACATGTAAATCTGTCTCATTAAATGTATACCTAGAAACTTGCTGATATTTAGGGACGGGCAAACCGCTTTGAGATTGTTTTTGCAGATGACCCCACAGACTGGTATCCAGATCAGAATAAATGGGTAAGGATTCAGCTGGCACTGTAATGGACCACCCTGAAGGCAGTCATGTCGAGAAAGGAGTAAGATTTTATTGCATCTCATCAGCCACATTGACTAGGAATGATCCCCCAACAGGAATGAGGAAATGGGGCAATCCTGAGAGAATCCAGTAAGATAATGCTTCAAAATCTTTGTAAACATTACATTTATTTTTTGGGGACAGATTTATGGATGGGAAACCTTTGAGATTAGTTTGCAGATTTTTTCCAGAAGACCCAGATTGTGGATAAGAAAATGTTGAAGGTGATTGAATAGGCACTTGAATGGCCAACCATGAAGAGAGTCCATCAGACAAATCAGTAAGACAAAAATTGTAGAAACTTGTAAGAAATATTTTAGTACCTTAGCGGTGAAACCCATATGTGAAATGCTATTTGCTCTTGCATGAATGAAAGTTAGCTTAAATTAAAGTAGTTTTTAGAAACCAATAAGTTTAATAGAAAGTTCATTGTAGCATTTGTTGAATATTGACCAGAATAGGGACAGTTAGGGATGGGTGAAACAGGTTTTGTATATTATTTTACAGAAATAACTCCAAGACCATTATCGTGGTTGTGATTAAACTAGTGGAAGTGATTTAAAAGACACTCTGCTGTCTCTCCTTCAGGGTAGTTTTTACGACATATCAAATTGAAATTAACAATCTTACTGCAAACCATTTCTTTTACCCAGCCTGCAATGTCTTTAAACTGGGTGGGGGTTGGGAGGGTTAATCATTGTTTGAGATTTATTTTGCAGTTCAGAAAAAACAAATGTTTGGAAAATTACAAAATGAAATCCATGCAGATGAATGAGGTGATATGGGACTTGTGAGCAGCACCAGTAAGATAAAAACTTTTAAATGAAAAGTAGTAGTCTTAAATTATGGAGATTGGTCAGGAATGGAGGAAACCATTTTTATGAGTTTTGCAGGGAGCCCTTGAAAGGACATTCCTTGTTGAGCAGAAAAGAGGTGAAGCGATTCACCAAGCATGCTAAAGGCCCATCCTGCAAGGCAGGCATTAGTGATGGTTAGCAAGGAAAATTAGCACAGACACACATTAGCAGTCCCATGCCAGGTGTGTTGTGGCACTGTGGTGTGGTAGGTTGTTGTTTTGATGACTTGTGCAGCTCCTATTATCCAAGTGCGATGAATAAAAAAAATAAAATTCCTGCAAAAGTATGAGCTTAGTGAGATCATCCGAAACTAAAAAATGTAAGTCTGTCTCTATTAAATGTATACCTAGAAACTTGCTGGGCAATATTTCGGGATGGGGCAAACCATTTTGAGATTGTTTTTGCCGATGACCCCCACAGACTGGTATCCATGATGAGAATAAATGGGTAAGGGTTCAGCTGGCACTCTAATGGACCACCCTGAAGGCAGTCATGTCGTGAGAAGAGTAAGATTTATTGCATCTCATCAGCCACATTGACTAGGAATGATCCCCACAGGAATGAGGAAATGGGGCAATCCTGAGAGAATCCAGTAAGATAATGCTTCAAAATCTTTGTAAACATTACATTTTTTTTGAGGACAATATTTATGGATGGGGAACCTTTGAGATTAGTTTTGCAGAATTTTTCCAAGACCCAGTTTGTGGATAAGAAAATGTTGAAAGTGATTGAATAGGCACTTGAATGGCCAACCATGAAGAGAGTCCATCAGACAAATCAGTAAGACAAAATTGTAGAAACTTGTAAGAAATATTCTAGTACCTTACGGGTGAAACCCATATGAAATGCTATTTGCTCCTTTGCATGAATGAAAGTTAGCTTAAATTAAAGCAGTTTTAGAAACCAATAAGTTTATTAGAAAGTTCATTGTAGCATTTGTTGAATATTGACGAGAAGAGGGGGACAGTGTTAGGGATGGGGTGAAATAGGTTTTGTACTATTTATACAGCAATAACTCCCAAGACCATTATCGTGGTTGTGATTAAACTAGTGGAAGTGATTTAGAAGACACTCTGCTTTCCTTCTTTCAAGGTAGTTCTTACTGACATATCAAATTGAAATTAACACCTTAGCTGCAAACCATTATTTTGCCCAGCCTGCATTGTGTTTAAACTGGGTGGGGTTGAGGTTAATCATTGAGATTTATTTTGCAGTTCAGAAGAAACAAATGTTTGGAAAATTACAAAATGAAATCCATGCAGATGAATGAGGTGATATGGGACTCTGAGCAGCACCAGTAAGGTAAAAAACCTTTAAATGAAAAGTAGTAGTCTTAAATTATGGAGATTGGTTCAGGAAATGGAGGAAACCATTTTATGAGTTTTGTGGAGCCCTTGAAAGGACATACCTTGTTGAGCAGAAAAGAGGTGAAGCGATTCACCAAGCATGCTAAAGGCCCATCCTGAAGACAGCGGCATTAGTGATGGTTAGCAAGGAAAACTAGCACAGTGACACATTAGCTGTCCCATGCCAGGTGTGTTGTGGCACTGTGAGTGGTAGGCGTTGTTTTTGATGACTTTTGCAGCCCTATTATCCAGGTGCTGTGAATAAAAAAATAAAATCCTGCAAAAGAATGAGCTAAGGTGAGGTCATCAGGAAACTAAAGAAATGTAAATCTGTCTCATTAAAATGTATACCTAGAAACTTGCTGGCAATATTTAGGGATGGGCAAACCATTTTGAGATTGTTTTGCAGATGACCCCCACAGACTGGTATCCAGGATGAGAATAAATGGGTAAGGATTCAGCTGGCACTGTAATGGACCACCCTGAAGGCAGTCATGTCGTAGGAAAGGTGTAAGATTTTATTGCATCTCATCAGCCACATTGACTAGGAATGATCCCCCAACAGGAATGAGGAAATGGGGCAATCCTGAGAGAATCCAGTATGATAATGCTTCAAAATCTTTGTAAACATTACATTTATTTTTTGGGACAGTATTTATGGGATGGGAAACCTTTGAGATTAGTTTTGCAGATTTTCTCCAGAAGACCCAGATTGTGGATAAGAAAATGTTGAAAGTGATTGAACAGGTAACTTGAATGGCCAACCATGAAGAGAGTCCATCAGACAAATCAGTAAGACAAAATTGTAGAAACTTGTAAGAAATATTTTAGTACCTTAGCGGGTGAAACCCATATGTGAATGCGATTTGCTCCTTGTATGAATGAAAGTTAGCTTAAATTAAAGCAGATTTTTAGAAACCAATAAGTTTAATAGAAAGTTCATTGTAGCATTTGTTGAATATTGACCTAGAATACGGGACAGTGCTAGGGATGGGTGAAATAGGTTTTGTACTATTTTACAGAAATAACTCCCAAGACCATTATCGTGGTGGTGATTAAACTAGTGGAAGTGATTTAGAAGACACTCTGCTGTCCTCCTTTCAAGGTAGTTCTTTACGACATATCAAATTGAAATTAACAATTTTACCTGCAAACCATTCTTTTTACCCAGCCTGCACTGTCTTTAAACTGGGTGGGGTTGGAGGAAGAATCATTGAGATTTATTTGCAGTTCAGAAGAAACAAATGTTTGGAAAATTACAAAATGAACTATGCAGATGAATGAGGTGATATGGGACTCTGTGAGCAGCACCAGTAAGATAAAAAATCTTTTAAATGAAAAGTAGTAGTCTTAAATTATGGAGATTGGTTCAGGAAATGGAGGAAACCATTTTATGAGTTTTGCAGGAGCCCTTCAAAGGACATCTCTTCTTGAGCAGAAAAGAGGTGAAGGATTGCAAGCATGCTAAAGGCCCATCCTGAAGACAGGGCATTAGTGATGGTTAGCAAGGGAAAACTAGCACAGACACACATTAGCAGTCCCATGCCAGGTGTGATGGGGCACTTCGTGAGTGGTAGTCTGTTGTGTTTGATGACTTAGCAGCTCCTATTATCCAGGTGTGCTATGTGAATAAAAAATAAAATCCTGCAAAAGAATGAGCTAAGGAGGTCAATAGAAACTAAAGAAACAAATCTGTCTCATTAAATGTATACCTAGAAACTTGCTGGGCAATATTTCGGGATGGCAGAACCCATTTGAGATTGTTTTTGCCGATCACCCCACAGACTGGTATCCAGGATGAGAATAAATGTAAGGGGATTCAGTTGTACTGTAATGGACCACCCTGAAGGCAGCTCATGTCGAAAGGAGTAAGATTTTATTGCATCTCATCAGCCACATTGACTAGGAATGATCCCCAAACAGAATGAGGAAATGGGCATCCTGAGAGAATCCAGTAAGATAATGCTTCAAAATCTTTGTAAACATTATATTTATTTTTGGGACAGTATTTATGGGATGGGGAAACCTTTGAGATTAGTTTTGCAGATTTTCTCCAGAAGACCCAGATTGTGGATAAGAAAATGTTGAAAGTGATTGAACAAGGCATCTGAATGGCCAACCATGAAGAGAGTCCATCAGACAACCAGTAAGACAAAATTGTTGAACTTGTAAGAAATATTTTAGTACCTTGAATGCTGAAACTCATATGAAATGCTATTTGCTCCTTGCATGAATGAAAGTTAGCTTAAATTAAAGCAGTTTTTAGAAACCAATAAGTTTAATAGAAAGTTCATTGTAGCATTTGTTGAATATTGACCTAGAATACGGGACAGTGCTTAGGGATGGGTGAAACAGGTTTTGTACTATTTTTACAGAAATAACTCCCAAGACCATTATCGTGGGTTGTGATTAAACTAGTGGAAGTGACGAAGACACTCTGCTGTTCTCCTTTCAGGGTAGTTTTTTACTATATCCAATTGAAATTAACAACTTTTACCTGCAAACTGATTCTTTACCCAGCCTGCAATGTCTTTTTAAACTGGGTGGGGTTGAGGGTTAATCATTGTTTGAGATTTATTTTGCAGTTCAGAAAAACAAATGTTTGGAAAATTACAAAATGAAACCATGCAGATGAATGAGGTGATATGGGACTTGGAGCAGCACCAGTAAGATAAAAAATCCTTTAAATGAAAAGTAGTAGTCTTAAATTATGGAGATTGGTTCAGGAAATGGAGGAAACCATTTTATGAGTTTTGCAGGAGCCCTTGAAGGACATACTTTGTTGAGCAGAAAAAGAGGTGAGTTACTGCCACATGCTAAAGGCCCGTCCTGGAAGACAGCGCATTAGTGATGGTTAGCAAGGGAAAACTAACAGTGACACATTAGCTGTCCCATGCCAGGTGTGTTAGGTACTTCGTGAGTGGTAGGCTGTTGTTTTTGATAACTTGTGCAGCTCCTATTATCCAGGTGCGATGTGAATAAAAAAATAAAATCCCTCAAAAGAATGAGCTAAGTGAGGTCATCAGGAAACTAAAGAAATGTAAATTGTCTCATTAAATGTAGACTTAGAAACTTATGGGCAATATTTAGGGATGGGCAAACCATTTTGAGATTGTTTTGCAGATGACCCCCACAGACTGGTATCCAGGATGAGAATAAATGGGTAAGGGATTCAGCTGGCACTGTAATGGACCACCCTGAAGGCAGTCATGTCGGAGAAAGGAGCAAGATTTTATTGCATCTATCAGCCACATTGACTAGGAATGATCCCCAACAGGAATGAGGAACATGGGGCAATCCTGAGCAATCCAGTAAGATAATGCTTCCAAAATCTTGCACACATTTATTTTTTGGGGACAGTATTTATGGATGGGGAAACCTTTGAGATTAGTTTTGCAGATTTTCTCCAGAAGACCCAGATTGTGGATAAGAAATGTTGAAAGTGATTGAACAGGTACTTGAATGGCCAACCATGAAGAGAGAGTCCATCAGACAACTCAGTAAGACAAAAATTGTAGAAACTGTAAGAAATATTTAGTACCTTAGTGGTGAAACCCTTATGTGAAATGCTATTTGCTCCTTTCATGAATGAAAGTTAGTTTAAATTAAATAGTTTTAGAAACCAATAAGTTTAATAGAAAGTTCATTGTAGCATTTGTTGAATATTGACTCAGAATACGGGACAGTGCTTAGGGATGAGTGAAATAGGTTTTGTACTATTTTTACAGAAATAACTCCCAAGACTACCTATCGTGGGTTGTGATTAAACTAGTGGAAGTGATTTAGAAGACACTCTGCTGTCCTCCTTTCAAGGTAGTTCTTTACGACATATCAAATTGAAATTAACAATTTTACCTGGAAACCATTCTTTTACCCAGCCTGCACTGTCTTTAAACTGGGTGGGGTTGGAGGGTTAATTCATGTTTGAGATTTATTTTGCAGTTCAGAAGAAGCAAATGTTTGGAAAATTACAAATGAAATCCATGCAGATGAATGAGGTGATATGGGACCGAGGAGCAGCACTCAGTAAGATAAAAAACTTTAAATGAAAAGTAGTAGTCTTAAAATATGGAGATAGGTTCAGGAAATGGAGGAAACCATTTTTATGAGTTTTGAAGGAGCCCTTAAAGGACATACTTGTTGAGCAGGAAAGAGGTGAAGCGATTCACATGCGAAGGTCTATCTCTGAAGACAGCGGCACTAGTGATGGTTAGCAAGGGAAAACTAGCACAGTGACGCATTAGCTGTCCCATGCCAGGTGTTGTGGCACTCCTGTGAGTGTAGGCTGGTTGTTTTTTGATGACTCTGTGCAGCTCCCCGGCTATCCAGGTTAAGGTGAATAAAAAATAAAATCCCTGCAAAGAATGAGCTATGGGAGGTCATCAGTAAACTAAAGACATGTAAATCTGTCTCATTAAATGTGTATACCCTAGAAACTTGTTGGGCAATATTTAGGGACGGGCAAACCATTTTGAGATTGTTTTGCAGATGACCCCACAGACTGGTATCCAGGATCGAAATAAAGGTTAGTGGGATTCAGCTGGCACTGTAATGGACCACCCTGAAGGCAGTCATGTCAGAGAAAGGAGTAAGATTTTACGCATCTCATCAGCCACATTGACTAGGAATGATCCTACAGGAATGAGGAATGGGGGCAACTGGAGAGAATCCAGTAAGATAATGCTTCAAAATGTTGTAAACATTACATTTATTTTTTTGGGTACAGTATTTATGGGATGGGAAACCTTGAGATTAGTTTTGGATTTTTTCCAGAAGACCCAGATTGTGGATAAGAAAATGTTGAAGGTGATTGAACAGGTACTGAAATGGCCAACCATGAAGAGAGTCCATCAGACAAACTAGTAAGACAAAAATTGTAGAAACTTGTAAGAAATATTTTAGGCACCTTAGCTGGTGAAATCCTATGTGAAATGCTATTTGCTCTTTGCATGAATGAAAGTTAGTTAAATTAAAGTAGTTTTTAGAAACCAATAAGTTTAATAGAAAGTTCATTGTAGCATTTGTTGAATATTGACCTAGAATATGGGACAGTGCTTAGGGATGGGTGAAACAGGTTTGTAATTATTTTACAGAAATAACTCCCAAGACCAATATTATATCGTGGTGTGATTAAACTAGTGGAAGTGATTTAGCATACCTCTGTTCTCCTCCTTTCAGGGTAGTTTTTACATATATCAAATTGAAACTAATAATTTTACATGCAAACCATTCTTTTACCCAGCCTGCACAATGTCTAAACTGGGTGGGGTTGGAGGGTTAATCTATTGTTTGAGATTTATTTTGCAGTTCAAAAACAAATGTTTGGAAAATTACAAAATGAAATCCATGCAGATGAATGAGGTGATGATGACTGTGAGCAGCACCAGTAAGATAAAAATCCTTTTAAATGAAAAGTAGTAGTCTTAAATTATGGAGATTGGTTCAGGAAATGGAGGAAACCATTTTATGAGTTTTGTAGGAGCCCTTAGAGGACATTCCTTGTTGAGCAGAAAAGAGGTGAAGCTATTCACCAAGCATTAAAGGCCCATCCTGAAGGCAGCGCATTAGTGATGGTTAGCAAGTGAAAATTAGCATAGACACACATTAGCAGTCCCATGCTAGGTGTGCTGTGGTACTCAGTGTGTGGTAGGCTGTTGTTTTGATGACTTGTAGCCCTATTATCTGGGCATGTTGAATAAAAAATAAAATCCCTGCAAAAGTATGAGCTAATGAGATCATCCGAAACTAAAAATGTGTCTGTCTCTATTATTAATGTATATCTGGAAACTTGTTGGCAATATTTCGGGATGGGGTGAAACCGTTCTTTAGATTGTTTTTGCCGATGACTCTCCACAGACTGGTATCCATGATGAGAATAAAATGGGTAAGGGTTCAGCTGGTACTCTAATGGACCACCCTGAAGGCAGTCATGTCGAGAAAGGAGTAAGATTTTATTGCATCCTACTCAGCCACATTGACTAGGAATGATCCCACAGGAATGAGGAAATGGGCAACTTGAGAGAATCCAGTAAGATAATGCTTCAAAATCTTGTAAACATTACATTATTTTTGAGGACAAGTATTTGTGGATGGGGAAACTTTGAGATTAGTTTGCAGAATTTTTTCCAAGACCCAGTTTGTGTGGATAAGAAAATGTTGAAAGTGATTGAATAGGCACTTGAATGGCCAACCAGTGAAGAGAGTCCATCAGACAACTCAGTAAGACAAAATTGTAGAAACTTGTAAGAAATATTCTAGTACCTTAGCGGGTGAAACCCATATGTAAATGCTATTTGCCTTGCATGAATGAAAGTTAGCTTAAATTAAAGCAGTTTTTAGAAACCAATAAGTTTAATAGAAAGTTCATTGTAGCATTTGTTGAATATTGACGTAGAAGAGGGGACAGTGCTTAGGGATGGGTGAAACAGGTTTTGTAATTATTTATACAGCAATAACTCCCAAGACCATTATCGTGGTTGTGATTAAACTAGTGGAAGATTTACGAAGACACTCTGCTTTCCTTCTTTTCAAGGTAGTTCTTTACATATCAAATTGAAATTAATAATCTTAGCTGCAAACCATTATTTTGCCCACGCATTGTGTTTAAACTGGTGTGGGGTTGGGAAGGTTAACTGAGATTTATTTTCCAGTTCAGAAGAAACAAATGTTTGGAAAATTACAAAATGAACCATGCAGATGAATTGAGGGTGATAAGGGACTTGTGAGCAGCACCAGTAAGGTAAAAACTTTTAAATGAAATAGTAGGTCTTGAATTATGGAGATTGGTTCAGAAATGGAGAAAGAAACAAAGAGTTGTTGAGTCTTACAATATCCTGGTTCTGTCCAAAGGAACCGCAAGGCTCCTTAATATCCAAGGAATGAGATCGCTCCCTCATTTTGGAAATTAGTGAAGGTTGGTACCAGAGGTTGGTTTAGATGGAATTGACACAACCGGAAGAAATTTTGATGAGTACTGAGAACTACTTGTCTTGTGAAGACAGATGAGGGTCTGAATCAGCATGTATCCAGAGACTCCATGGTGAGGTAATGTCTCCCCAGAAGGCAGCAGTCTCCAGGCAAGAAATTTTAGCTCACAGGTAAAATAGGGGTCTGTGCTTCCCGAGTGAGCATGTCCAGCACCAGGTTGTCTGGGCTGCAACTGACGCTTTAATAGGGTCTGGTATGAAGAATCCTTAAAATCTTTCACCATAGGTAACTGAGCCAGAGTCAGGGATGAAAACCAGCTCATGGAACGCTGATGTACTAAGGTGAATTTTAATTGTGGAGTATTGAAGACCTGAGTTAGATAGGTCCAAAGATACCCAGAACCTTTGTCAGGAGGACAGTATAAGTTCCAAGAGGACTTTGCACACCAGAGAGAAAAACGCCCATTTGGATGCGATGCCTGGTGGTTGGCCCTGAGCAGCCAGAAGGATGCCTGACCTACGGAGACGCTGAACCGATTCACTTCTATCTCTTCAGGACAAGCATGAAGGTGAAGGATTTCAGGTTGGGAGGACCAACTAACCCTGGGTCATGACGATCAAAGGGAAGTGACTTGCGTCTACACCACTCCCATACTTACTGTTTCCCTGCAAAGGGATAAGAGGAGACCGCCTGTTTGTTGATGTACATCACAGCTTTGCTGTCCGCTTGAAGGAGAATGTTCTTGTGACAAAGGACATCCTTCAGAGCTTGGATCGGATAGAGGACCGCTCATCTCCAAGACATTTATGTGGAGATGAGATTCGAATGAGTCCATACACCTTGAGTGTGGAGGAGAGATGTTGAGCTCCCCATCCCATTAGCGGCGCGCCTGTGGTGATGGAGATCTGATGGTCTGGGAGCAAAGGGGAACCTTTGAGGAGATTGTTTCTTGAGACCTTACCAGGTGAGACCTCAAGGGGCTATGCCACCTTGATGGGATAAGACTGGGGTGAGAGGTCGGAGACCACTGAGTGGAGAGCATCCATTGGGTGGTTCTCCGCATGTGCGTCCGGCCAGGGTACAGTGAACACCAGGACGCCATGAGACCCAACATGCTTGCATCGAGAGAGCTGTAACCGATTGGTTCTCCCCGATGTAACGGGCTATCCAAGGATGTCGCGTCTCTGTCCTCTGGAAGGAAAGCCTTCGTGAAGAGGTGACTAGAAGCGCCCTTATGAAAAGGAGCTCTGGGAGGGCTGCAGCTGGGATTTTTTTCAGATTCAGCAGACCCCATGGACGTGAGAAGACGGTACGCTTGCACGCTTCCAAAGTCCCTTGGCTGGACGGGCTTGCTAGAAGCCAATCATCCAGGTAGGGAAAGACTCGAGTCCTGGGCTTTTCCTGAGATGCCATAACTGCACAACACTTTGTAAAACTTGCTACCAGAGTGATAGCCCAGCAGGCACTGAACTGATAATGCTGACCCAAAGCTACAAAACCTGAGGAACTTGCGTGGGTCGGGTGGATGGGATATGCTGGTAATGATCCCATATCCAGAGAGGCCAGCCAGTCGTTCTGATGCAGCAAGGCAATAGGGGTTATTAGGGAAATCATTTTGAATTCTCCCTGGGGAGGAATTTGTTCACCGCTTGAGGTCTAGGAATGGGGCGCATCCTCCAGTTTCTTTGGAACCAGAGAAATGGGAGTAGAATCCTGTGTTTCGTGAGATGCGGGGCACCCAGTTCTATTGCCCTGTTGTTCAGAAGGCCCTCGATCTCGGGTGGTGAGGAGGTCTGATCGAGAAGCCGACAACCCGCTGTCGTCTGGAGGACAATTGGGGGGGAATTGAGA
This sequence comes from Neoceratodus forsteri, assembly GCA_016271365.2. Lineage (NCBI taxonomy): Eukaryota > Metazoa > Chordata > Ceratodontiformes > Ceratodontidae > Neoceratodus > Neoceratodus forsteri. The sequence continues at coordinate 96,394,004 of CM057451.1, forward strand.
GAGTAACCTCGCTAATTATCCGCGGACCCATTTGTCTGAAGTTATGGACTTCCACTGCTGTAGAAGTACATCAGACCACCTCCCCACTGGAGGAGAAAGTTCCATCCGGCAGTGTGGATGGAACTTGGGCCAACAACTCATATTAAGGTGGCGCTTGGGGGCTTTCGAGGTCCCAAGCGCTTTCTGCCGCGCTTCTTCTGAGGTTGGGCATGGTGGCTTTTATGGAAGCTTCCTGCTTCTGCCTCGGAAGGACTGACGACTAGAAACTGACGTCTGTCGGTGATGCCCGCGAGAGGGGTGAGGCGGAGGTTCTGCCATTTAATGGCCGATCTAGTCTTTGTGGAGGCTTCTAAGGCTTGGCTCCACCTGGAGGGGTCGGGGTGATAGGTGCCACAGCAGCAGCGCCATTACCTGTTGCTGAGCATCCTTCGCTGAAGTTCAAGAACGCAGCCAGGAATGTGGCGCCGAGTACAAATCCCTGCAGCAGCTGAACGATAGCTAGTTGTCAGCTGCCATGGCGGCTTTGACTTTTGCTGGTTATTGGATCTCAATACTTAGTAACTGTCAATAGAAGCTCTGACTTGGAGTCCGAATCTGAAGAGCTTCAACCATTCTTTCATAGAGTGCACAGGATATATTTGTTGAGAAAATAGCCTTGATAACTGGCAATGCATACTTAGAGGAGGCAGCAAAGACCTCTTCCTAATGTATCAATCTTATTTAGACTCTTGTTAATAGGTCGAGCTGAAGTAGTTTGAGGAAGAACGACCTTGTCGTTCTCTCTGCCAGGACTACAATAGGATCCGCAATTGTTGGGATGCCAAAAATAGGACGATCCTTGGGAGCTGAATACTTTATCAATGGATTTAGCCACTGAATGATTAAGAGCAGGATTATTCCATACCATTTGAGACAGCTGCCTCAAGGAAGGCTGGATCGGAGGAGCCAACCCGTAGGGTTCTGCCAAGCATGAAGGTACTGGAGTCTTAATATCTTCCCAGGATCGATGTTCGTAGTCTGAGAGAAAGAGGGATCTCAGGTTCTTCTACCAGAGACTTAAAGGACAGGTCCTCGGATCACAGGCTCTGTAGCAAAGAGTGATCCTGTTTCTCCACTTCATCACCCAACCAAGGTCTGGGTCAGGCTCAACATCATCTCCTGATGGTCCAGAAAGGACTGTTTGACAGTAAAGGAATGAAAATTAGAGAGGAGGAAATATCAGAAAACAAGGAGAGTCTCGAGACCCCCGCCACGAGACGCAAGCGTCTAAGACGGGCACTGCTGGAGGCACACGGCGCCAGAAGGCACGCTGGCCCGCAGTGAGCACCAAGAACCTTCTATGGTAGTGCCGCTCCATTAACGGGCGCTGCTACAGGGCTCCTGGTCGACGGGCGCTTACACGGCACGCTGAAGCCGATGTGGCGCTGTTATTAACGGGCGCTGCTATTAGTTTATCGGGCGCGGCATATGGCGCCGTGCTGAAGCCGATGGCGCCATTGTCGACGGCGCCGCACACGGTCGCCGCCTGACTTAGCGGCGCCGCGCCGAAGGCGCCGCCAGATCCAACGGGCGCTGCGACGGCTCCGCAAGACCCACCGCACCAAAAACGCGCCGACAAGCCAACAGACTCCGCAGAAGGCGCCGGAAAAGCCCCAGGAACCTGGAAAGCAAGAGGAGAAACAAAACCAGGAGATAAGGGCATCGGTGTGGCCCTCGCGCCCGCAGCCATGTGAGGGGAAACACTCTGCACGGAGTCGCAGGCACCAAGAAGGTTACCGGCCGACTAGGAAGGTCCAACCACCCTACCTGATGCCGGAGGGCCCGAGGGCTCCGAGGCAACCGAGCCAGGCAGAAGAACCAACCTCCGAGCCCATCGCTCCATAAGAGCGGCCCACTGATGAAACTGCTCATCTGGAGCCCTACCTATAGGCGGGGAGGGGCTCCGATGTCGAGGACGACGATTACCAGAAGTTGGCGACTCCGAAGAAGGAGACCGGCAACTAGCAATGATAACCGACCGTCGACGCGCAGACATACCAGAGGGCGACCTCGAGAGATGCCTTCTCTTTTTTGACCTGTGGGCCGAAGAAGAGCTCGAGGCCGAACGGTGCCGTGAAAGCGACCGTTTATTTTTATGCCTGACGGGGGGACCGCCCATCCCCCCGGGCATCGGACTGACCGTTGTCGGAACCCCGCTGAGTTTCTTGAGAAGGAGGTTGACCGGACCCAGCCCGGCTGACTGAACAGCTTTCATACGAAGTCTCCCTACCGTCACCTGACCTGCTCATGGTTGACTCCGTCCAGTAGGCCGAGACTTCTTCAAGTAAGTTAAATTTAAGATATTAGAAAAAATTTTCGAAATAGAATAAAATTAAGCGATACTACTATCGTGATAATGTTACAAAAACAAACTGAAAACTAAAGCTAGTTTGAAGTTTGACTCCCGACTGGCAAGCGGCGTCATTATACTGAAAGCGCTTTTCGGCGGCGGGAAAAAAGAAAAGACTGAGGCGGTTGGAGGTCGGCGCCGAGAGAAGGTCGTTACCCGCTCGAGCCGCAACTCGCGGCGCCGTGTCTCGCGGCGCCATCTCTCGCGCCGACCCTCCAGCAAAAAAGTTTGCTCCCGATGGGTCCTAGTGCCTCCGGCCCTAATCCCACTAGTGTGAATGAGTGGTGGAGACTTAGGTCCAGGAAGATCAATCTCAAAACGGTTTGCCCCGTCCCCTAAATATTGCCCAGCAAGTTTCTAGGTATACATTTAATGAGACAGATTTACATGTCTTTAGTTTCCTGATGACCTCACTTAGCTCATTCTTTTGCAGGGATTTAATTTTTTTTATTCACATCGCACCTGGATAATAGGAGCTGCACAAGTCATCAAAAACAACAGCCTACCACTCACGAAGTGCCACAACACACCTGGCATGGGACAGCTAATGTGTCACTGTGCTAGTTTTCCCTTGCTAACCATCACTAATGCCGCTGTCTTCAGGATGGGCCTTTAGCATGCTTGGTGAATCGCTTCACCTCTTTTCTGCTCAACAAGGTATGTCCTTTAAAGGGGCTCCCTGCAAAACTCATAAAAATGGTTTCCTCCATTTCCTGAACCAATCTCCATAATTTAAGACTACTACTTTTCATTTAAAAGGATTTTTTATCTTACTGGTGCTGCTCACAAGTCCCATATTACCTCATTCATCTGCATGGATTTCATTTTGTAATTTTCCAAACATTTGTTTCTTCTGAACTGCAAAATAAATCTCAAACAATGATTAACCCTCCCAACCCCCACCCAGTTTAAAGACATTGCAGGCTGGGTAAAAGAATGGTTTGCAGGTAAAATTGTTAATTTCAATTTGATATGTCGTAAAAACTACCTTGAAAGGAGAACAGCAGAGTGTCTTCTAAATCACTTCCACTAGTTTAATCACAACCACGATAATGGTCTTGGGAGTTATTTCTGTAAAAATAGAACAAAACCTGTTTCACCCATCCCCTAAGCACTGTCCCCCTCTTCTAGGTCAATATTCAAGAAATGCTACAATGAACTTTCTATTAAACTTATTGGTTTCTAAAAAACTGCTTTAATTTAAGCTAACTTTCATTCATGCAAGGAGCAAATAGCATTTCACATATGGGTTTCACCCGCTAAGGTACTAAAATATTTCTTACAAGTTTCTACAATTTTTGTCTTACTGATTTGTCTGATGGACTCTCTTCATGGTTGGCCATTCAAGTGCCTATTCAATCACTTTCAACATTTTCTTATCCACAATCTGGGTCTTGGGAAAAATCTGCAAAACTAATCTCAAAGGTTTCCCCATCCCATAAATACTGTCCTCAAAAAATAATGTAATGTTTACAAAGATTTTGAAGCATTATCTTACTGGATTCTCTCAGGATTGCCCCATTTCCTCATTCCTGTTGGGGGATCATTCCTAGTCAATGTGGCTGATGAGATGCAATAAAATCTTACTCCTTTCTACGACATGACTGCCTTCAGGGTGGTCCATTACAGTGCCAGCTGAACCCCTTACCCATTTATTTCTAATCATGGATATCAGTCTGTGGGGGGTCATCGGCAAAAACAATCTCAAAATGGTTTGCCCCATCCCCTAAATATTGCTAAGCAAGTTTCTAGGTATAGATTTAGTGAGACAGACTTACATTTTTTTAGTTTCCGGATGATCTCACTTAGCTCATTCTTTTGCAGGGATTTTATTTTTTTTATTCACATCGCACCTGGATAATAGGAGCTGCACAAGTCATCAAAAACAACAGCCTACCACTCACGAAGTGCCACAACACACCTGGCATGGGACAGCTAATGTGTCACTGTGCTAGTTTTCCCTTGCTAACCATCACTAATGCCGCTGTCTTCAGGATGGGCCTTTAGCATGCTTGGTGAATCGCTTCACCTCTTTTCTGCTCAACAAGGAATGTCCTTTAAAGGGGCTCCCTGCAAAACTCATAAAAATGGTTTCCTCCATTTCCTGAACCAATCTCCATAATTTAAGACTACTACTTTTCATTTAAAAGGATTTTTTATCTTACTGGTGCTGCTCACAAGTCCCATATCACCTCATTCATCTGCATGGATTTCATTTTGTATTTTTCCAAACATTTGTTTCTTCTGAACTGCAAAATAAATCTCAATGATTAACCTTCCCAACCCCCACCCAGTTTAAAGACAATGCAGGCTGGGCAAAATAATGGTTTGCAGCTAAAATTGTTAATTTCAATTTGATATGTCGTAAAGAACTACCTTGAAAGGAGGACAGCAGAGTGTCTTCTAAATCACTTCCACTAGTTTAATCACAACCACGATAATGGTCTTGGGAGTTATTTCTGTAAAAATAGTACAAAACCTGTTTCACCCATCCCCTAAGCACTGTCCCCCTCTTCTAGGTCAATATTCAACAAATGCTACAATGAACTTTCTATTAAACTTATTGGTTTCTAAAAAACTGCTTTAATTTAAGCTAACTTTCATTCATGCAAGGAGCAAATAGCATTTCACATATGGGTTTCACCCGTTAAGGTAATAAAATATTTCTTACAAGTTTCTACAATTTTTGTCTTACTGATTTGTCTGATGGACTCTCTTCATGGTTGGCCATTCAAGTGCCTATTCAATCACTTTCAACATTTTCTTATCCACAATCTGGGTCTTCTGGAGAAAATCTGCAAAACTAATCTCAAAGGTTTCCCCATCCCATAAATACTGTCCCCAAAAAATAAATGTAATGTTTACAAAGATTTTGAAGCATTATCTTACTGGATTCTCTCAGGATTGCCCCATTTCCTCATTCCTGTTGGGGGATCATTCCTAGTCAATGTGGCTGATGAGATGCAATAAAATCTTACTCCTTTCTGACGACATGACTGCCTTCAGGGTGGTCCATTACAGTGCCAGCTAGACCCTTACCCATTTTATTCTCATCCTGGATACCAGTCTGTGGGGGGTCATCTGCAAAAACAATCTCAAAACGGTTTGCCCCATCCCCTAAATATTGCCCAGCAAGTTTCTAGGTATACATTTAATGAGACAGATTTACATGTCTTTAGTTTCCTGATGACCTCACTTAGCTCATTCTTTTGCAGGGATTTTATTTTTTTTATTCACATCGCACCTGGATAATAGGAGCTGCACAAGTCATCAAAAACAACAGCCTACCACTCACAAAGTGCCACAACACACCTGGCATGGGACAGCTAATGTGTCACTGTGCTAGTTTTCCCTTGCTAACCATCACTAATGCCGCTGTCTTCAGGATGGGCCTTTAGCATGCTTGGTGAATCGCTTCACCTCTTTTCTGCTCAACAAGGTATGTCCTTTAAGGGTCCCTGCAAAACTCATAAAAATGGTTTCCTCCATTTCCTGAACCAATCTCCATATTTTAAGACTACTACTTTTCATTTAAAAGGATTTTTTATCTTACTGGTGCTGCTCACAAGTCCCATATCACCTCATTCATCTGCATGGATTTCATTTTGTATTTTTCCAAACATTTGTTTCTTCTGAACTGCAAAATAAATCTCAATGATTAACCTTCCCAACCCCCATCCAGTTTAAAGACAATGCAGGCTGGGCAAAATAATGGTTTGCAGGTAAAATTGTTAATTTCAATTTGATATGTCGTAAAGAACTACCTTGAAAGGAGGAAAGCAGAGTGTCTTCTAAATCACTTCCACTACTTTAATCACAACCACGATAATGGTCTTGGGATTTATTTCTGTAAAAATAGTACAAAACCTGTTTCACCCATCCCCTAAGCACTGTCCCCGTCTTCTAGGTCAATATTCAACAAATGCTACAATGAACTTTCTATTAAACTTATTGGTTTCTAAAAAACTGCTTTAATTTAAGCTAACTTTCATTCATGCAAGGAGCAAATAGCATTTCACATATGGGTTTCACCCGCTAAGGTACTAAAATATTTCTTGCAAGTTTCTACAATTTTTGTCTTACTGATTTGTCTGATGGACTCTCTTCATGGTTGGCCATTCAAGTGCCTATTCAATCACTTTCAACATTTTCTTATCCACAATCTGGGTCTTCTGGAGAAAATCTGCAAAACTAATCTCAAAGGTTTCCCCATCCCATAAATACTGTCCTCAAAAAATAATGTAATGTTTACAAAGATTTTGAAGCATTATCTTACTGATTCTTCTCAGGATTGCCCCATTTCCTCATTCCTGTAGGGGGATCATTCCTAGTCAATGTGGCTGATGAGATGCAATAAAATCTTACTCCTTTCTACGACATGACTGCCTTCAGGGTGGTCCATTAGAGTGCCAGCTGAACCCCTTACCCATTTTATTCTCATCATGGATACCAGTCTGTGGGGGGTCATCTGCAAAACAATCTCAAAGTGGTTTTCCCCATCCCTAAATATTGCCCAGTAAGTTTCTAGGTATACATTTAATGCTCCTGGTGCCGCCTTCGCCCGTTTGCTGCTCTGCGCTGGGGTCCTCGGGACTTCCTTGTTTTTCTGATATTTCCTCCTCTCCTAATTTTCATTCCTTTCCTGTCCAAACAGTCCTTTCTAGACCATCAGGAGATGATGTTGAGCCTGACCCAGACCTTCTGGGTTGGGTGATGAAGGAGGAAACAGGACTTCTTTGCTACAGAGCCTGTGGTCGGGGACCTGTCCTTTAGTCTCTGTTGAAGAACCTGAGATCCACTCTTCTCTCCAGACTACAGACATCGATCCTGGGAAGATATTAAGACTCCAGTACCTTCATGCTCGGAGATCTCACGATTTGACCTCCTATCCAGCCTTCCTTCGAGACGCTGTCTCAAATGGTATGGAATAATCCTGCTTTTAATCATTCAGTGGCTAAATCCATTGATAAGAAGTATTCAGCTCCCAAGGATCGCCCTATTTTTGGCATCCCAAGCATTTACGGATCCTATTGTAGTCCTGGCAGAGAATGACAAGTCGTTTTCCTCAACTACTTCAGCTCGACTTCTATTAACAAAGAGTCTCAAGATTGATACATTAGGTAAGAGAGTCTTTGCTGCCTCCACTCTAAGTATCGTATTGCCAGTTATCAAGGCTATTTTTCTCAGTATGAGTATATCCTGTGGCACTCTATGAAAAGAATGGTTGAAGCTCTTCCAGATTCGGACTCCAAGTCAGAGCTTCTATTGACCGTTACTAGAGGTATTGAATCAATAACCAACAAGTCAAAGCCGCCATGGACGCTTTCGACACTGCTTCTCGCTCAGCTGCTGCAGGATTTGTACTGACGCCATTCCTGGCTGCGTCTTCGGCTTCACGAAGCGATGCTCAGCAGCAGGTAATGGCGCTGCCTTTGATGGCACCTCTATCTTTCGGCCCTCAGGTGGAGCAAGCCTGAAGCCTCCTAAAGACTTAGATCGCCATTAAATTGGCCAGAATTCTCCGCCTGCCCCTCTCAGGGCATGCGAACAGACGCCAGTTTCTTAGTCGTCAGTCCTTTCGAGGCAGAAGTAGGAAGCTTCCAAAAGCCAACCTGCCCAACCTCAGAAGAAGACGAGCAGAAAGCCAGGGGCCTAAAGCCCCCAGCGCCACTCTTTATGAGTTGTTGGCCAAGTTCCATCCACACCGCCCGAGATGGAACTTTCTCCTCGTGGAGGTCGTCTAATGTACTTCTACAACGAGTGGAAGTCCATAACTTCAGACAATGGGTCTCTGATAATTTGGGGGTTACTCTCTCAATTCCCCCAAATTGTTCTCCCAGACGACAACCCAGGTTGTCGGCTTCTCAGTCAGACCTCCTCACCACCGAGATCGAGGCCTTCTGAACAACAGGGCAATAGAACTGGTGCCCTCTTGACTGCGGAACACAGGGTTCTACTCCCATTTCTTTCTGGTTCCAAAGAAAACTGGGGATGCGCCCATTCTAGACCTCAGAAGCTGAACAAATTCCTCCCCAGGAGAAATTCAAATGATTTCTATGTACCCTGTTACCTTGCTGCATCAGGACGACTGCTGTGCCTCTCTGGATATGCAGGATGCGTACTCAGATATTATCCGCCCACCCGACCCACCATAGTTCCTCAGGTTTGTAGCTTTGGGTCAGCATTATCAGTTCAGAGTCCTGCCTTGGCCATCCTCGGCGCCGTGAGTTTTACAAAGTGTTGTGCAGTTCTCGAGCGCATCTCAGGAAGGCGGACTCGAGTCTTTCCTTACCTGGACGATTGGCTTCCACAAGCCCGCCCAGCCAAGGGACTTTGGAAGCCGTGCAAACGACTTCCTCGCCTTCTCACGCCCATGGGAGCTCTGCTGAATCTGAAAAAATCCCAACTGCAGCCCTCCCAGAGGCTCCTTTTCTTAGGGACGCTCTAGTCACCTCTTCCGCTGGAAGGCTTTCCTTCCAGAGGACAGAAGACTGACATCCTTCGGATGGCCCGTTACATCGGGAGAACCAATCGGTTACATAGCTCTCGATGCAACGCATGTGTTGGTCTCATGGCTGCCCTCGGTGTTCACTGTACCCCTGGCTCCGGTTGCACATGAGAACCACCCAATGGATGCTTTCCACCAGTGGTCTCTCGACCTCTCACCCCAGTCTTATCCCATCAAGGTGACGCAACCCCTTGAAGGTCTCTCACCTGGTGGTCTCAAGAGAGCAATCTCCTCAAAGGGTTCCCTTGCTCTTCCGACCATCAGATCTCCATCACCACAGACGCATCGCTAATGGATGGGAGCTCACTGTCTCTCCTCCACACTCAAGGTGTATGGACTCCGTCTCAATCTCATCTCCACATAAATGTCTTGGAGGTGAGAGCGGTCCTCTATGCGATCCAAGCTCTGAAGGATGTCCTTTGTCACAAGAACATTCTCCTTCAAGCGGACAGCAAAGCTGTGATGTATTACATCAACAAGAAGGCGGTGCTCACTTATCCCTTTGCAGGGAAGCAATGAGGGTATGGGAGTGGTGCTTGAGCACAAGTCCACTTCCTTGCAAGTCAGTCTCTTGACCCAGGGTTCTTGTCCATCCCAACCTGAAATCACTTCACCTTCATGCTTGGCTCCTGAAGAGATAGAAGTGAATCGGTTCAACGTCTCCGAGAGTCTCGAGCATCCTTCTGGCTGCTCGGGAGCCAGCCACATCGAAAACATACGCATCCAAATGGAAGCGTTTTTCTCTCTGGTGTGCAAAGTCCTCTTGGAACCCCTTTTCCTGTCCTCCTGACAAGGTTCTGGAGTATCTTTTGGACCTATCTAACTCAGGTCTTCAGTACTCCACAGTTAAAGTTCACCTTAGTGCCATCTCAGCGTTCCATGAGCTGGTTTCATCCCTGACTCTGGCTCAGTTACCTATGGTGAAGAGATTTCTTAAGGGGATTCTTCATACCAGACCCCCTGTTAAGCGTCCAGTTGCAGCCTGGGACATTAACCTGGTGCTGGACATGCTCACTCAGAAGCCTTTCGAACCCCTAGCTACCTGTGAGCTAAAATTTCTTACCTGGAAGACTGCCTTCTTGGGGCCATTACCTCACCATGAGAGTCTCTGAGATACATGCCCTGGTTACAGACCCTCCGTATACTGTCTTCCATAAAGACAAAGTAGTTCTCCGTACTCATCCAAAATTTCTTCCCAAGGTTGTGTCAGAATTCCATCTAAACCAACCTCTGGTACTTCCCGCTTACTTCGCTAATTTCCAAAATGAAGGGAACGAGCTCTTCATTCCTTGGATGTTAAGAGAGCCTTGCATGTTCTATTTGGACAGAACCCAGGATGTTCGCAAGACTCAACAACTCTTTGTTTCTTTTCAGCGACACCGCTGGGTCAACCTGTCGCTATCAGATGCATCTCCTCATGGTTAGTGGCATGCCTTCGACATTGCTACTCCATGGCTCAGGTTAAATTAGAAGGTAGAGTGTACGCTCACTCTACTAGGGCGGTCATGCGCATCCCTGGCGGAAATCAAGAATGTTCCAATTGCAGATATCTGCAACGCCGCCTATCTGGAGCTCAGTGCACACTCATACACTATGCACTGGATGTTCATGCCAGGCGACATTCCGCACTGGGCAGAACCATCCTTAATGGGCTTCTACCTTAGACATGTGAGCTCTGGCTCTCCTGCCGCCTTTTGGGGATTATCAGCTTGGTACTCTCCCACTAGGAATGAGTAGGAGACTTAGGTCCAGGAAGATAGGAAATTACGCATCTACCGTAATTCTTGATCTTCTTGGACGAGTCTCCACCACTCATTCACACGCCCACCCTCCATCCCCAGCTCACCGCTGTGTTGGTCTTCACCCCTCAAATCTTTAGGCTGTGAGGACTTCTTTACTGACCCTTCTTACGCGGGTCGTGCACGGACTATCTTATGTCCGTGTTTTAATGTTACAGTTACTCTTCGTTAGTTGGCTGCACCTCCTTGGTAAAAAAGGTACTGAAGGCGGTTGGAGGGTGCGGCGCCGAGAAGGTCGTTACCAGCTCGAGCACGCCTCTCAGGGGCGCCGTGTCTCGGCGCATCTTCTCACAAGACCCTCCAGCAAAAAAGTTTGCTCCCGATGGGTCCTAGTGCCTCCGGCCCTAATCCCACTAGTGTGAATGAGTGGTGGAGACTCGTCCAAGAAGATCAAGAATTACGGTAGGTACGTAATTTTCCTTTTTTGGTAGCCAATACCTCTGCCAGGCGTATCAGTGAATTGCAAGCCCTATCAGTGGAGCCTGATTTCATTTCTTTCCTTAGAGAGAAAGTGGTCCTAAGAACTAACAGGAAGTTTTTGCCTAAGGTGGTTTCAGATTTCCACCTTAATCAACCTGTGTCTCTCCGTTTTCTTCACTGACCAATCCTCCTCTGTAGAGAGGAGGTTGCACTCCTAGACGTAAAAAGGGCCCTTAGCTACTACATAGAGTGCACCAAGGGTCACAGGTTTGAGTCCCTCCAGTTGTTCCTCACTTATGGAGAGGTCGGTAAGGCAAACTCACTAAAAGATCTATTGCCAAGTGATTGTCTCTTGTATACAATTCCTGCTGTGTAAAATTGGGTAGAACCCCACCCTCAGGCCTGAGGGCTCACTCTACTAGAGGTAGAGTTGCTTCCCTGGCTGCTGGTAAAACTCCTAGCTCTGCCCCATGACACCAGATCTTCCTTACCACTTGGAAGCTCAGGTTCCCTACTTAGCTCTCTGCATTTTAGACTGGATCATAACTCTTCGGTTCGTCCGAAATTGGTTTTGAAGTTTTCTAAACTTCGGTCTTCATCTTCCCTCGTGGCTGCGATGGACAAATCTATTCCCGGCTTTCGGAGGTGCCCTTGCAGGCAGAAAATGTCCAGGATGGATCCGACTCACGGCCTACTGCCTAGGCCTAGATCCCACCCGCAGGCCTGTGAGTTGTGCTGCTCTTTCTCGGCCAACATCCTGGACGATCACGCTGCCCGATTGAAGCTCGGGCACCCTGAGAAACGTTTCCCGCCGGTAAAATCAAAAGAGGCCCATTGGGCAGTGTCCATGGCGGCTGACTTGGGTGAGCAGCTTGAGTAGATGATCGCCCTCGAGGAGGAGGTGGCCCAGGCCGCATCTTCCTCCTCCTCGGCCGTGGCATTTATCCCTCTCTCTGAGTTCCTCGTATACGGCTTCGTTCAAGGAGCTTTGTCAGTCCCTTTTCATGAAGGGAGAGGGGCCATCGGGACATTCTTCTCTGCCCAAGAAGGAGTCGAAAGGTAAATCCCACCGTCGACGTTCTGGGGAGCGGGAGAGGTCCCCTTCCCCGGACAGCCGACCGTTGATTTGTGTCGAGGCTGTGGCCGCTGGCTTCACGGTGCCCCCATCAGGCCAGCCTGCCGAGACTCCTGTTGACGAAGTTGAGATTTTTCTCGATCCGTTAGATGGGCTGTCGACTGGAGAAGCTGACAACCCTCCTTCACCGGTCCCCCCGGTGGATACCGAGGATCTGCCTGTGCCTTCTGGGCCGGAGTCCCGGTCAGAGTGTCTGAGCCGAGGAAGAGCGGTGTCCCTGCCCCTTCCCATACCACCCTCGGTTCCCGAGAGTCTCAGTCTCGAACCTCTTCTCGGTCTAGCCATTTCCGCCGACATCGGTGGTCTCGGTCTCGATACCGAGGTAAGCGGCGACACGGTTCCTCCTCCTCCTCGGATGAGGAGAGGCTTCGGTGTAAATTACGCTGGCGCTACGAGGAGCTTATGTGGCCGCAGTTGCTGTTGTCCGGGCCTAAGCCGACCCCGGTCCAGCCCCCGGCCATCAAGTGGTTGTCGCCTGAACGACCGAGCAAACCACTGCCCAGTCGAGTTGCCCGCTCCAGGGCCGGTTGCTCGGCCAAAACCAGTTGCTCCACCGATTGTGGTGGAACCTCCGCCTCCACAACCGAAGTCTGGGTCACGGCCTGCCCCACAGGTTGTTGGTCACCCTCACTCCCGACCGTCCTCGGCAGGTGAAGGGTGGCTCAGGGCAGAGGCAGCTCTTCGCAGACTCTTCGTAATCCAACGACGACTCCCCCCCTGTTCTCCAGGCAGGTCGACCTGGAGTCCTCTGGGGGCCAATCATTGGACGATAGCCCATCGATCTTCCTGGACCTAAGTCTCCACCACTCATTCACACTAGTGGGATTAGGGCCGGAGGCACTAGGACCCATCGGGAGCAAACTTTTTTGCTGGAGGGTCGGCGCGAGACAGGCGCGCTAGACTGCGGCTCGGCGGTACGACCTTCTGGCGCCGACCCTCCAACCGCCTCAGTTCCTTTTTCCCGCGTCGAGTGCGCTTCAGTATAATGGCGTCGCTGCCTGTCGGGAGTCAAACTTCAAACTAGCGCTTAGTTTTCAGTTTGTTTTTGTAACATTATCCACGATAGTAGTATCGCTTAATTTTATTCTATTTCAAAATTTTTCTAATATCTTAAATTTAACTTACTTAAAGAAGTCTCGGCCTACTGGACGTAAGTCAACCATGAGCAGGTGACGGTAGGAGACTTCGATGAAAGCTGTTCAGTCAGCGGGCTGGGTCGGTCAACCTCCTTCTCAAGAAACTCAGCGGGTTCCGACAGCGGTCAGTCCGATGCCCGGGGATGGGCGGTCCCCGTCAGGCATAAAATAAACGGTCGCTTTCGGCACCGTTCGGCCTCGAGCTCTTCTTCGGCCCACAGGTCAAAAAAGAGAAGGCATCTCTCGAGGTCGCCCTCTGGTATGTCTGCGCGTCGACGGTCGGTTATCATTGCTAGTTGCCGGTCTCCTTCTTCGGAGTCGCCAACTTCTGGTAATCGTCGTCCTCGACATCGGAGCCCCTCCCCGCCTATAGGTAGGGCTCCAGATGAGCAGTTTCATCAGTGGGCCGCTCTTATGGAGCGATGGGCTCGAGGTTGGTCTTCTGCCTGGCTCGTTGCCTCGAGCCCTCGGCCCTCCGGCGATCAGGTAGGCGGTTGGACCTCCTAGCGCCTTCTTCGGTGCTCAGCGACTGCTTAGGTGTTCCCCCCTCACATGGCTGCGCGCGCAGGGGCCACCGATGCCCTTATCTCCTGGTTTTTCCTCCTCTTGCTTTCCAGGTTCCTGGGGCTTTTCCGGCGCCTTCTACGGGGTCTGTTGGCTTGTCGGCGCCGTTTTGGTGCCGGTGGGTCTTGCGGAGCCATCCAGCGCGCTCGTTGAGATCTGGCGGCACCGTCGCGGCGCCGTCGGCTTTGCGGCGCTGTGTGGCGCCGTCGGCTTCGTCACGGTGCCGCCTGGGGTTTTAGTGCCGCTATGGGGCGTGCCTCTTGGCACCGTGGGCCTCCTTGGTGCCGCCTTCGCCCACTTTGCCATCTCGGCGCCGGGGTCCTCGGGACTCTCCTTGTTTTTCTGATATTTCCTCCTCTCCTAATTTTCATTCCTTCCTGTCCAAACAGTCCTTTCTGGACCATCAGGAGATGATGTTGAGCCTGACCCAGACCTTCGGTTGGTGATGAAGTGAGGAAACAGGATCTTTCTCTATACAGAGCCTGTGGTCGAGGACCTGTCCTTTAAGTCTCTGTTGAAGAACCTGAGATCCACTCTTTCTCTCCAGACTACAGACATCGATCCTGGGAAGATATTAAGACTTCAGTACCTTTATGCTTCGGAGATCCCTACGGATTTGACTCCTCCGATCCAGCCTTCCTTCGAGACGCTGTCTCAAATGGTATGGAATAATACTGCTCTTAATCCTTCAGTGGCTAAATCCATTGATAAGAAGTATTCAGCCCCAAGATCGCCCTATTTTGGCATCCCAAGCATTTGCGGATCCTATTGTAGTCCTGGCAGAGAATGACAAGGTCGTTCTTCCTCAAACTACTTCAGCTCGACCTATTAACAAAGAGTCTCGTAAGATTGATACTTTAGGTAAGAGAGTCTTTGCTGCCTCCACTCTAAGTATGGGTATTGCCAGTTATCAAGGCTATTTTTCTCAGTATGAGTATATCCTGTGGCACTCCTATGAAAAGAATGGTTGAAGCTTCCAGATTCGGACTCCAAGTCAGAGCTTCTATTGACCACTTGGAGGTATTGAACCAATAACCAACAAGTCAAAGCCGCCATGGACGCCTCGACACTGCTTCTCGCTCAGCTGCTGCAGAGATTTGTACTGACGCCATTCCTGGCTGCGCTTCTCGGCTTCATGAAGGATGCTCAGCAGCAGGTAATGGCGCTGCCTTTGATGGCACCTATCTTTTCGGCCCTCAGGTGGAGTGCCTTGAAGCCTCCCAAAGACTAGATCGGCCATTAAATTGGCTAGAACCTCCGCCTGCCCTCTCTGGGCATGCGAACAGACGCCAGTTTCTTAGTCGTCAGTGCTTTCTGAGGCAGAAGCAGGGAAGCTCCTACAAAAGCCAACCTGCCCAACCTCAGAAGAAGACAGAGCGCAGAGGGGCCCAAAGCCCCAGCGCCACCTTATGAGTTGTTGGCCCAAGTTCCATCCACACCGCCCGAGATGGAACTTTCTCTCGGTGGAGGTCATCTGATGTACTTTACAACGAGTGGAGTCCACAACTTCAGACAAATGGGTCCTTCGGATAATTCGCGAGGGTTACTCTCTCAATTTCCCCAAATTGTCCTCCCAGACGACAACCCAGGTTGTCGGCTTCTCAGTCAGACCTCCTCATCCGAGATCGAGGGCCTTCTGAACAACAGGGCAATAGAACTGGTGCCCTCAAGATTTGGAAAACAGGGTTCTACTCCATTTCTTTCTGGTTCCAAAGAAAACTGGGGGATGCGCCCATTCTAGACCTCAGAAAGCTGAACAAATTCCTCCCCAGGAGAAATTCAAATGATTTCCTACGCACCCTGTTACCCTTGCTGCATCGACGACTGGTTGGCTCTCTGATATGCAGGATGCGACTCAGCATATCCTCGCTCACCCGACCCACCGCAAGTTCCTCAGGTTTGTAGCTTTGGGTCAGCATTATCAGTTCAGAGTCCTGCCTTTGGGTTACCTCAGGCCGCGAAGTTTTACAGTGTTCAGTAGTTCTCATGGGATCTCAGGAAAGGCGGACTCTCGAGTCTTTTCCCTACCTGGACGATTGGCTTCTAGCAAGCTCCACCCAGCTATGGGACTTTGGAAGTCGTGCAAACCACTTGCCTTCTCACGCCCATGGAGCTCGTTGAATCTGAAAAATCCCAACTGCAGCCTCCCAGAGGCTCCTTTTCTTAGGGACGCTTAGTCACCTCTTCCCAAGGCTTTCCTTCCAGAGGACAGAAGATCCGACATCCTTCGGATGGCCCGTTACATCGGGAGAACCAATCGGCTACAGCTCTTCTCGATGCAACGATGTTGGGTCTCATGGCGCCCTCGGTGTTCACTGTACCCCTGGCCCGGTTGCACATGAGAACACTCAGTGGTCTCCGACCTCTCACCCCAGTCTTATCCCATCAAGGTGACGTAACCTCTTCAAGGTCTCTCACCTGGTGGTCTCAAGAGAGCAATCTCCTCAAAGGGTTCCCTTTGCTCTTCCGGGACCATCAGATCTCCATCACCACCGCGATCGCTAATGGGATGGGGAGCTCACTGTCTCCTCCACACTCAACGTGTATGGACTGCTCGAATCTTCATCTCCACATAAATGTCTTGGAGGTGAGCGGGTCCTCTATGCGATCCAAGTCGCAGCGATGTCCTTTGTCACAAGAACATTCTCCTTCAAACGGACAGCAAAGCTGTGATGTATTACATCAACAAGGCGGTGTTTACTCTTATCCCCTTTGCAGGGAAGCAATGAGGTATGGAGTGCTTGGAGACAAGTCCACTCCTTGCAAGTCAACTTTTGACCCAGGGTTCGTTGGTCCATCCCAACCTGAAATCACTTCACCTTCGTGCTTGGCTCCTGAAGAGATAGAAGTGAATCGGTTCAACGCCTCCGAGAGTCTCGAAAGATCCTTCTGGCTGCTCGGAGCCAGCCACACGGAAAACATACGCATCCAGAATGGAAGCTGCTTTCTGGGTGTGCAAAGTCCTCTTGGAACCCCTTTTCCTGTCCTCCTCACAAGGTTCTGAGTATCTTTGGACCTGTCTAACTCAGGTCTTCAGTACCCACAGTTAAAGTTCACCTTAGTGCCATCTCAGTGTTCCATGAGCTGGTTTCATCCCCTGACTCTGGCCAGTTATCTATGGGAAGAGATTTAATGATCTCTTCATACCAGACCCCCTGTTAAGCGTCCAGTTGCAGCCTGGGACATTAACCTGCAGGCTGGACATGCTCACCGGAAGCCTTTCGAACCCGTAGCTACCTGTGAGCTAAAATTTCTTACCTGGAAGACTGCCTTCCTGGGGGCCATTACCTCAGCCCGCAGAGTCTCTGAGATACATGCCCTGGTTACAGACCCTCCTTATACTGTCTTCCATAAAGACAAAGTAGTTCTCCGTACTCATCCAAAATTTCTTCCCAAGGTTGTGTCAGAATTCCATCTAAACCAACCTCTGGTACTTCCCGCTTACTTCGCTAATCTCCAAAATGAAGGGGAACGAGTCTTCATTCCTTGGATGTTAAGAGAGCCTCATGTGTCTATTTGGACAGAACCCAGGACGCTCGCAGACTCAACAACTTTGTTTCTTTCAGCGACACCCGCTGGGTCAACCTGTCGCTATCAGATGCATCTCCTCATGGTTAGTAGCATGCCTTCACATTGCTACTCCATGGCTCAGGTTAAATTAGAAGGTAGAGGTACGTACTCTACTAGGGGCGGTCGCGTATCTCTCTGGCGGAAATTGCAAATGTTCCAATTGCAGATATCTGCAACGCCCTACCTGAGCTCAGTGCATACCTCAAGCACTATGCACTGGATGTTCATGCCAGGCGATATTCCGTGATTCCGCAGAACCATCCTTAATGGGCTTCTACCTTAGACATGTGAGCCTGGCCTCCTAGCCGCCTCTTTTGGGGATTATCAGCTTGGTATTTCTACTGGTGTGAATGAGTGGTGGAGACCTAGGTCCAGGAAGATAGGAAACCACGACTCACCGTAATTCTGATCTTCTTGGCTCGAGTCTCCACCACTCATCTCACACGCCCACCCTCCATCCCCCGAGCTCACCATGGTGTTGGTCTTCACCCTCAAATCTTTAGGCTGTGAGGACTTTTACCGACCCTTCACACGGGTCGCACGGACTATCTTATGTCCGTTTTTTAATGTTACAGTTGCTTTCACGCTAGTTGCGCTGCACCTCCTTGAAAAAAGGCACTGAGGCGGCTGGAGGTCGCGCCGAGAAGGTCGTTACCGCCGAGCCGCAGTGCCTCGCGGCGTCAGGTCTCATGCCATCCCTCGCGACCGACCCTCCAGCAAAAAAGTCTGCTCCCGATGGGTCCTAGTGCCTCCGGCCCTAATCCCACTAGTGTGAATGAGTGGTGGAGACTCGTCCAAGAAGATCAAGAATTACGGTAGGTACGTAATTTTCCTTTCTTCTTGGGTCTACTTCGACTCATCTCAGAGTCCACCGGGATGCAGCTCGAGCCCGTGTCCAAACGGGCCAAATATCCCTTGATGGAGATACAGGACCGAGGGGATTCCCCCACGGAGGCCTTTCCAGTGGCTGAGGCCATTGTCGGCCCAGCCTTGGAGCTTTAGCAGCGGCCTGCTTCCTGTCCTGCGCCCTCGGCCAGGATGGCCAGGAAGTATGCTGTCCCTACTGGCTATTTGCCCGGTTTCTCGGAGCACCCCTCTGCCTAGGGGTTAGTCACCGACAGCGTTTTCCGTCGTTCAGGTAATGCTCGGATGTGGATA
The DNA here is from genome assembly GCA_016271365.2 of Neoceratodus forsteri. Taxonomy (NCBI): domain Eukaryota; kingdom Metazoa; phylum Chordata; order Ceratodontiformes; family Ceratodontidae; genus Neoceratodus; species Neoceratodus forsteri. Next base: position 96,412,683 of record CM057451.1, read on the forward strand.
AGCTCCTGACAAAGAGTCCAAAAAGCTGGACTTTGCCGGGTGGAAGGTGTATGTTGCGTCCTCCCTCAGCCTCCGACAGGCCAGCTCGGCCATGCTAATGGCACACTTCTCCCACGCCGTCTTGGGATCCCTGGATGATGTTGTTCCTCATCTCCCAACTGACCTGCAGACCACGGTCCGCCAGGTGCGGGACCAGGGTAGGGCGGTGGCGAAGCAGCAGCTTCAGACTGTTCTGGACATGGGTGATTCCTGTGCCTGGTCAGTAGTGGCAGCAGTGGCCATGCGCTGCAGGGCATGGCTGAGGATATCCACCTTCACAGCGGATACCCAGCACAATTTGGCGAATGTCCCCTCCTTGGGGACTGACCTCTTCGGCCCTGGAGTGGAGGGACACCTCCAGCGGATCGAGAAGTCCAGTGCCACCCTGGACTCGGTCACCTCCGCCCAGAGGGACAAAGGCCGCCGTCAGCAGCAGAAGTCCTTTTGTCCTTCTGCCCCTGCATCTCGACCGGCCCAGCAGCAGGGCCAGCAGGCTTGCACTTGGCTTCCCAAACCCAAACCAGCGGCTTCCTCCAACAGGAAGCAAGGAAGTAAAGGCCCAGGAGGTCCCTCGGCCGGTTCTTCCTCCAAGCCTGCCCAGTGACGGGTTGAAGGGTGCCGCCCCCAGCCTCATCACTTCCCCTTGGGTTCCCCCCCGTGGGGGGACGGCTCCACCACTTCCTTTCCGCCTGGTCCGCTATCACCACGGACCGCTGGGTGTTGGAGGTGGTAGGAAAAGGCCTGCCTCAGGAGTTCGAGCAGGCTCCACCCTTTCAAGCCGTTGTCCCTCGAGGGGCCACGGGGTCCGCAGCCTCGCTGTTGGCCCGCTGAGCCGATATTGCCCTGCTCCTCGAAAAAGAGGTGATCAGGAAGGTGGCGGATCCTCCTCCAGACCCAGGGTTTGTGTCCAGGTACTTCCTGGTCCCAAAACGGACGGGGGGCTGGCGCCCAATTTTTGACCTGCACAACCTGAACATGTTCCTAAGGTCTCAGACCTTCAGGATGGTCAGTCTGGCTCAGATAATCCCGTCCTTGGAATGAGGCATGTGGTTCTGTTCCCTGGACCTCCAGGATGTGTTCTTTCACGTCCCAATCCGTCCGTCCCATCAGAGATTCCTCCGTTTCAGAGCGGAGGGTTCCCTTTACGAGTTACGGGCCATGCCCTTCGGCCTCTCCCTAGTTCCCAGGGTCTTCACCAAATGCATGGCAGTGGTGACAGCGTTCCTGCAGCGCTGAAGGGTCCGGTGTACCCCTACCTGGACGACTGGCTGATTGCAGCCCCCTCCAGAGCAGAGGCAGAGCGGTCCAGAGATCTGGCCCTCCAGGTTTGCTCTCAGGTTGGCCTCCTCATCAACGAGGCCAAGTCGGAACTCGTGCCAAAGCAGGTGATACTATTCATCGGGGCAGAGCTCGACTCTCTACGAGCCAGAGCACGGCTCCCAGTGGACAGGGCCAAGGTTCTTTCCTCCTTTGCCCAATCATTTCTGGTTGGGCAATTGCGCCCTGCCCGGGACTTCCTGCGCCTCCTTGGGCCTCATGGCGGCCTGCACCAGCGTGGTCCATTGGGCCCGTTAGTACATGTGTCCCCTTCAATGGGGAATGGCCAGCCAGTGGTCACAACGCTGCGATCCTTTGGACTAGCCCATGACAGTGACCCAGGAGATGTGGAATGCTCTCCAATGGTGGATCGTTCCGGCACATCTGCAGGAGGGCATCCTGTTCGTCCGCCCCGAGCCGACGGTCTCTCTATCGACCGATGCATTTCTGATGGGTTGGGGTGCCCTTTTGGGGGAACACCGAGCGCACGGCCTTTGGTCCCCTCGGGAGTCCTGATGCCATATCAACCTGCGGGAGCTCCGAGTGGTCCGTCTAGCTCTCACTGCCTTCGCTCTGTTTCTGAGGGTCAAGTGGTTTCAGGTCCAGACAGACAATGCCACGACCATGTACTGTCTGAACAGCAGAGGCCGGCGCTCCCATGATGTTATGCAAGGGAAGCTCTCCGCCTTTGGTCCCTAGTCTCGTGCCCAGCTCTGGAGGCGCTCTCCCTGGCAATTCACGTGGCAGGAGCCTCCAACACCCTGGAGGATGCCCAAAGCCGGATGAGGGGCTTCGTCTCATGGTGGTCTCTCCTGCTGGGTAGTAGAAGATCTGTTCTCCCACTGGGGTCGCCTCAGGTGGACGGTTTGCCTCCGGAGGAGAATGCGGGCTGAGTCTGTTCCATGCCGCCCCCTCAGCAGGGCTCGCTGCAGGGGATGCCTTCTCGAGGCCGTGGACCCCGGGCCTCTTCTCGCCTTTCCCCATTTCCCTTGATCCACAGGTGCTTCTCAAGGCGGAGGGACCAAGGTGCAGGTGATTCTGGTAGCCCCAGACTGGCCCCACCAGTTCTGGTATCCAGATCTCTCAGCCTCAGCTCCAGGCTCCTGAGGTGGCTTCCAGCCCGCCCGGACCTGATCTCAGTCAGTCAGGGGAAGGTATTCCATCCGGACCTTCAATCCCTGCACCTGACGGCCTGGTTCTTGAGCGGCTAGACTTCCAGGCCTTGGGTCTTTCTGACGAGGTCCTCAAGCGTCATTGAGGCGTCCCGTAAGGAGTCGACCAGAAAATGCTATGCCTTCAAATGGAGGAGGTTTTCCATTTGGTGTCAGGGGAAGGGCTTGGTCCCTTCCTACTGCCCTTGGCAAGCATTCTGGACTACCTGTGTTCCCTTTCTCAGCAGGGCTTGATGCGGCGACCCTTGAGGGCACCTGGCAGCCATCTCTACTTACGGTGCGGGCCGGCAAGCAGACCAGTGGCACAAGAGAAGGTGGTGGGTGCTTTTCAAAGGCCTTGATCTACATCTCCCCGGAGCGAGAACCTCCACCTCCGTGGAATCTACTGCTGGTATTGGGCAAGTGATTCGAACCAGTGCACAGGTGTGATCTTTCACACCTGTCGTGGAAGACCGCCTTCTTGGTGGCTATCACGTCAGCCAGAAGGATGGTAGAGCTCCAGGCGCTTTCCATCGAGCCTCCCTACCTGGTCTTCCACAGGGACAAGGTTGTCCTGCGCCCCACCCGAAGTTCCTCCCGAAGGTGGTGTTGGAGTTTCACCTTAACCAGGTGTTGACTCTGCCGGTGTTCTACCCCACTCACACCTCGGAGGCAGAGTATAGGCTCCATACTTTGGACCCTAGACGAGCACTCGCTTACTATGAGGAGTGGACGGCTGAAGTTCGGGGAGAGGTTCGCCAGCTGTTTGTCACCTATGCTGAAGCCGCACCTGGCAGACCTGCAGAAAAGCGGACGATAGGCAGGTGGATCACCTCCTGCATAGAGCTCTGGTACAGGTTGGCGGGCATGGACCCTCCCAGAGGGATAAGAGCTCATTCTACCCGCCATACCGCTGCATTGGTAGCTGCTTCGAGGGACGTCCCTATCCAGGATATCTGCAGGGCTATTATCTGGAAGTCTGCACATACCTTGATTACCCACTACCACATCGACCTCGAGTCACGCTGGGATGCTGGTTTTGGGGCCTCAGTTCTCCAATCTCTCTTTCCCAAGTAAGTATTCGGGGTGTGCGCCTTGCCTCCTTCCTCCCGGGGAACTGCTAGAGTCTGCCAGACAGTGTGGATGAACAATATATCCAGCCCCTAGAAATACAGGTTACTCACCTGTAACAGGAGTTCTAGGAATGGATATGTTGTTCATCCACACGACCCACCCGACCTCCCCGGCTTCGACGCACAGCCTGAGCTTCCAGCGGGCCAGATCTGGCGTCATGGGGCAGAGCCGAGAGTTTAACCACCCGGGTGGGTGGGAGAAGCCAGCTTGAAGACCTTCCTGCAAGAATTAAAGTGGCAAGGATGGATACCTGCCAGACAGTGTGGATGAACAACATATACCATTTCTAGAACTCTTGTTATAGGTGAGTAACCTGTATATCTTTGAGAGAGGTTCTTGCAGTAGGTAATACCTTCCTGCTCTCCATCCCCCTAAGCCTTTTTAGCTCCTTTTCCAGTGAGGGAAATATCCGCTTCTCTCTCGTCCGGACCCTTTTGGCCTGTGGCGGGAAAGAACTGGAATGCGGGCGTGAGGGACCGCCTCTTTATACTGATGTCTTCTGACGCTGTTCACCTGACGTGGGGGCGGTCCCTCACCCGAGACTGCTAGCTACAGATTTTTCTGTGGGGTCCTGCTGACATCAGTCCTGTATGTAATTACCTACTGCAAGAGCCTCTCTCGAAGATCTACTGTTATGATAAGTTCTTACGTAACTGTACTTTTTATATTTATGTATGGTATGCCATCTATGATGTGTTTTAGAAAAGTGTAAGTACTTATATGGTGTTTATTTAAATTGCTATATTGAGAAAGGGGCTCTTTTCCTTTTCAGGAGAGTACTGGAATCTGACCATAGATTTTGGGTTCAGGAGTTGTGTGCGACTGGAGAAGTACTCAGTATGTGTGGACTGAAGGGAGGAATGAGAGAGTATGACTGGAGATGAGCAGTCAGCTGAAATTGAGAATTATCAGAAGAGAGATGGCTAGAAGGAGCTATGGTGTTGAAATCAAGTGATGACTGAACCATCGTATAGTGGAGTTGCTTAAAAGGAAAGCCGGACTGCAGCCTGGAGAAGATAAGTCGTGAAAGAAGTATATCTGGACAAAGAAAGAAATTGGCCTTTGTGAGTGTGATTTGCAAGAATAGACTATGCTCAATAAGAACTCTGATAAGCCGTATTGCAGCAATTGTACTTGTTAGATCCGTACTTGAGGAGATTCTCTCAACGATTTGCTATTACAGTATGTAACTATCTTCATTGAGGATATCTCCATTGGGCCACATCTTTGGATTGGCTGCCAAGCATACAAAAAGCACCCATGGAACAGGGACAGTGTTACATAGTTATGACTTCAGGATAGGAGGCCTTGATAAACTGTGATGCCAAAGCTGGCATATCTGAGAGAGACGGTGTTCAGGCTGTAGTGTTAATGAAGGTATGAACAGTGCTCCAGTTAGTAGCAGCACAGATTTCAGCTGCAGAAGCATTAAAGCAAGCTGCAGAAGTGGTCATGCCATGCATTGAATGTCCACAAACAGAACAAGTAAGCTCTTTAATGTGCTTCTGATAATGAAAGTAATGATGGGCCAACCATTTTGACAGGGACTGTTTAGAAACTGGGGAGCCCTTCGTTCTTGGGATAGTGGCTGGCTCTGATAGAACAGTACATTAGAACATCCCATTAGCACACACTATGTGCTTCAGGCATGTTCCAGTGTGCCAGTATATTGCTGCAGTCACTAATTTGCTCCTGGAACAACCATTCTAGGGACATGGATATGTTGTTCATCCACACTGTTTGGCAGGTATCCTTGCCGCTTTAAATCTTGCTGGAAGGTCTTCAAGCTTGCTCCTCCCACCCACCCGGGTGGTATAACTCTCGGCTCCGCCCCATGACGCCAGATCTTCCTTACCGCTTGGAAGCTCAGGTTCCCTCCTTAACGCTCTGCATTTGAGACTGGTTCCTATTTCTCCGTTTACGGATTTAAAAATAAATTTTGTAAAAAGACTTCAGTCTTCTATCCCTCGAGGCTGCGATGGACAAATCGACTCCCGGATTTCGGAGATGCCCATGCGGGCAGAAGATGTCTCGGATGGATCCACACTCCACGTGTGTCTACTGCTTAGGCCTTGAGCACGACCCGCAGGCTTGCGACCTGTGCTCATCTATCTTCCCTTGTCAATCTTCACCATTCATTACTTCCTGGGTGTAAGCGAGCTTGCCACATCACTGTGAGGAAACTTTTTTTTTTTAAAGTTGCCTAACGGCCCCGCCCTCGAGGCGGCGTCATGCGGGCGGCGTTAGTGGCGACAAACTCCTCCTCCAACTCAGTTCTGTTTCTCCCGCCGTGAGGCAGCACCTGTTTAGGACGTCCATTCTCACTCGTCAGCGACTCCTCTTTTCCACTTTCGGCGCCCGATGCGGTAAGACCGTTCTTTTTCTTTCTAAAGCGGCGCTGTGTGTTCCTACTATTTTTCTTGTTGATTTGGCGTTATGTCGGGTCCGAGCTAAGCGTGTTTGAGAACGGCCCTATGCGTCAGTGTTACTGTGGCCGGCATTTCTCCGTCTCCGGACCGGCATGGCGTTTGTCTTCGTTGCCTGGGACCCAACCATGACATGGATTGATGCGGCGCCTGTTTCTCCATGGACGCCCGTGTCCTCGAAGTCCGCGTTCAAGCTCGGCAAGCCCGCTGACCCGGGGACGACGCTGCCAAGGGATTCTCAGGTAAGGTCTCTAGGCCCCTTCCCCGGTCCCTCCCGGCCTATACGGTCTGAGGAGGAGGGGTCTCGTCTTTTCTTGCCGAGGAGGAGCCCTTCCTGCGGTGTCGGGGGCTGGTCTGTGGTCCCTCCGGGGCGCGGCGCCGACACGCCTCGGCAGTCACCTCTTGAGGAGGTGCAGGCTCCCCCTGGCGAGGCCCTGCGTCTTTTAGACTGCTTCAGGTGGACCTCGACGCGCCTTCCGGCGCCGTTTGGATCCTGGTGCCGTTCGGCGGTGCCGGTGTCCAGCAGTACGTTTTGAGTCAGCGCGTTCGCGGTGCGGTGATCAAGCCGGCGCCGTTAAGCGCTTACGCTTTGAATCGGCGCGGTGATCGAGGCGGGCGCCATCAGGATGACCCGCCCGGCGGCACTGGCGCGTTCGCGACACCGATGGACAGAGGCGGGCGCGATCGGCGATGCCGCTTCGTAACAATGTCGCCCGCCGTGGGCCTGGTCCTTCCTCCAGGCGGTGCCGCCCTTGCTCGGCGGCCGTTGAGAATGAAACTAGGCCTGGCTGCTACGGCGTGAGGAGGCGGCGCCTCCTGTGCCGGGGCGTTCGCGGCCCGTAGCCCTCGAGGACCCTGGGGTGGCCAGCATTGAGGTCCTGCTGGTCTCGTCCTCCTCGGAGGCGATGATTCAGCGTGGACCCATCCTGGCACCCCCACTCTTGATCTAGGTCCCCGGTGGCTAGAAAGTGCCAAAGCGCTGTGGCCTCCCTCTGTCCCCCTTCGTCGCCTCCTGAGGGGTTCCCGGCTGGGGTGGCCGGGAGCCCCTGGGGGCAGGCGCGGGTGGCTCCCTCTCTGGAGCCCGGTGACAGCTACACCACGAGGTGCTGTCACTCTCTCTAGGGACAGGGGGACGCTGTGGTCGAGGAGGAGGGCCCTCTCGGAGTCCGAGGGGTCGAGGGGCAGGGGGTCTGCTGCTCGGTCTTCCTTGACCACCTCAGGGGGGGTGGCCAGGAGCCGAAGTGCAGAGCCTCGCCCCTCCCTCCAGGGTTCTAGGGTGTCCTTCGGCGGCGTTGGTGCGGACTGCCCTTCTGGATCCATGCAGTCCCGGCGTCGTCACAGGGGAGGTTCTCCCCCAGGGCTCTTCCAGGCTCCGCTTCCCCAGAGTTTCGTTCTGCGGCCTGGTCTGATATCCGGGATCCCCCTTTCCAGGGCTCCTTTCCCCGGATTCCAGAGCCCTCGCAGAGAGCAGTTGCCTCCGCGGAGGTGCCCCTCTCCCATCTCTCTGCCTTCACCACCCCCACTCCCAGGCCATGTCGGCCCTACGGGTCCGTTATCCTGGGAGCAGTTCAGGGGTTCTGCGGCGGCCTTCCCCTCATCGTTAGGTACATGCATGAGGCGGGTCTTTCGACTCTCCCCCACCGCCCAGGAATCCTCTGGGCATTCCAGTTCCCCATCATCCTCGTCTCCCTCCTCAGGGAGAGGAACCCTAGCTCATCTGTCCTCCGATGCTGATTTCACAGAATATCAGCGTTTCCTCTCGAGGATGGTGAGGATCTCCAGTTTCTCACGTTCGAAGAGACAATACGAGCGGAGCGGAATTCCTTGGTGAATTCAGTGCCCAGCATCTGGTGTCCTTCCTGGCCTATCCCTTCCAGGAGCGTCTATCCGGTCATGGCAGTCCCCTGCCGCTTCTTCCCCAGCCCCGGCGGACTGCCAGCGTAGGTATTGTGCCCCCTCTGAGTCTCTAGGTTCCCTTCCCAACCCGTCCTCAGGTTTGGTATACCTGGATACTCCTTCTGGGCGCCGTTGCCTGGCGCACGACCGCCCACCGGATTCAGACTCTCTCCAGTTCGACCGTTGGGGGCGAAGAGTGTTCTCTTCTTCTCGATGCAGTGCATGTATTGCATCACATCAGGCTCACCACGCTGCCTACAACCGGCATCTGTGGTCGATGATGTCCCAGCTGCTGGCATCTATGCCTGATACAGAGCAAACCAGACAAGCCGTTGCCCTCTCCGCGGTAGGCCTGGAGCTGGCAAGACACCAAGCAAGGGCATCTTATGACGCCAATGAGGTGGCTTCCAGGCTTGCGAGGACAGCGATCTGCATCAGGCGGACGGCATGGCCCGTCTTTCCAGGTTGTCACCCTGGCCGGGCGTGAGGTGATTAGCTCCGCCTTCGCGGGGACCGTCTTTCTCTTCCAGAGCTAGGAGACTTTACAGGGGCTCCCTCCGTCTCCTCGTCCTCGGGAGGCACCTCCTAGCTCGTCTCCTCTTAGGCTTTCTGAATAAGCCAGGGTCTTCTCCTTCTGTTTCTCACCAGCAGAAGGCTGGGGGTCTTGTTCCCTCAGGGTGGCCTCTTCCCCTCAGGGAAGAGGGCAGCTACTCACCAGGAAGTAATGAATGGTGAAGATTGACAAGGAAGATAGGAAAATTACGTACCTACCGTAATTCTTGATCTTCTCTTGTATCTTCACCATTCATTACTACCACATCCCTACCATCCCCTCAGTGCCTCTTCCTGTGGCTTCTCCACCTCCCGTCTCCTTCCTCTTTCTGCATTTATATAAAATATAGGGAAAATTCCTTAAATTTTCCAAAAAAAAAAAGGTCTTTCTTAAGGGGGGGTTCTAAAATCCAGAAAAATTACTTACTCTAAGATTCATGGGCCATCTTGTGGATTGCATTGGCGATCAGACTGCACAACTATCGCTTGCTATTCTTATGGCAAGATACCTCTGGGGTTTTTTGGCCTGGCTCAGGCTATTCAGTTTTGATCCTGCAATCCCGTGTTCAGATAGTTGCCCTGAAATCTGTTTCCCCCCTCTATTCTTACCTTGCAGAGCAGAGGAACGAGTACGTCTGTTCCTTTCTCTTTAAAAAAAAAAAATGCTGAGGGAACTCTCTCCGACTGCTATAGGCATCTTGGTATCTGGGTCATGCATCTAGTTAAAAAAAAAAAATTTTTTATCTGTAAAAAAAAAAAAAAAATGGAGAAATCAAACAAGAAGGCAAATGAGAAGGTAGGCTATCCTTCTCGCTGTTTTGCTAGTGGTTTCTCCCTTTAAGTGTCCTCCTGGACAGTTTTTACAGTAGAGCTCTGCTGACCATATCCAACCTTAGCCAGCCTAAACCTTGGCCGGCCTTAGCCAGTCAGTCTGAGTCCCATTCTATCTTGAAGCGCCTGAAGGCTTACATTTCTATCTAAACCCCTGAGCAGCGCTCTCCATACTGCTAGGGTTTTATTCTTCCCTCCTCGGCTGTCACTCATAAAGGCCCTCCAGCGGCCAGGAGCCGAGGTGGGTGTCAAAGCTCTTGACATGTTGAAGATGAGGACTATGCCCTCCTGAGTCTGTCTAGCGGGTTCGGTGAACCTTCTCTTCAGCTCTATCTCCGGGGATTCTTGCTTCCCCTTTAGTCGAGCCTTCAGCTACAAGCTAACTATGCTCGTTGGGCCTTCTGGTCCCTTCAACATCCCATCTCTCTCTTCTCTTTCTTCTTCTTCTTCTTCTTCTATTTTCTCATTTCCTTACTCATCTCTCCTCCTAGAGTCGCCCAGGTAAGGAGGCCCTGCACTCCCTAGGCTAGGGATGTTCTTATCTCCTCTGTCCTTCCTCCATCGGCTTATTCCTTTTTCAGTTCATTCTTCCTTGCTTTGCTATCCCTCGGCTATCTTGCCTCGCTATCTATATTTTCTGCTTTCACTTTTGCCTCTCCGGCTCACAGAACTGAGTTGGAGGAGGAGTCGGTCGCTACTAACGGCCGCCCCTCGCGCATGACACATGGCGTACGCTCTCGGGCGGGGCACGCTCGAAAAAAAAAAAAAAAAAAGCTCCCGTGTGTGTCGCGCCTCCAGCTTACACCCAGGAAGTAATGAATGGTGAAGATACAAGAAGATCAAAATTACGGTAGGTACGTAATTTTTCCTTTCTCGACCTCGTCCTCGAAGACGTGCTGCCCGATTGCAACTGGGCCGTCCGAGCGTTCCCTCGGTGAAGTCAAGGAGGCCGGTTGGCGGTGTCCACGTGGCGGGCTCAGCGGATCAGCTCGAGCGGATGGTCGCCCTCGAAGAGGAGGCGGCGCGGGCCGTATCTTCCTCGGCCGCGGCATTTATCCCGCTCTCTCTGGGCTCTTCCTACACGGCTTCTTTTAAGGAGCTTTGTCTGTCCCTCTCCACTATAGGAGAAGGGCCTACGTCTGCTGGACCTTATTCTCGGTCCAAAAAGAGGGACAGGGGTAAGTCCCTCCGTCGACGCTCTTGGGAGCGGGAAAGGTCCCTCTCCCCGGGCCGTCGACCGTCGGCTTCGGTCGACCGCTCGGCTTCGGCCACTGGCCTCACGGTGTCCCCGTCAGGTCAATTGACCGAGACTCCCACCGATGAAGTCAAGTTTTTTCTCGACCCATTGGACGGGCTGTCGCCTTTAGCAGCCGAGATTCCCCTCTCCCCGGTTCCCCCGGGAGGAGTTGATCCCGTGGGCTCGCCTGTGCCTCCGGTTCCGGAGCCCTCGGATGGACCTTCCGAGCCGAAGGGAGTGCCGGTTCCGGCCGACACCTCCCCGCACCGACCTCGGAAATTCCGGGACTCTCGGTCTCGGTCTTGGACCTCTTCGCGGTCCAGCCGATCCCACCGTCATAGGCGGTCTCGGTCTCGGCACCGCGGTAAGCGGCGTCGCCGCTCTTCCTCGTCCTCCTCCTCGGATGAGGGGAGGCTTCAGCGTAAATTACGTCGACGGTACGAGGACCTTATGTTGCAACAGCATCTCCTGGCCGGGAGTAAGCCGACCCCGTCACCTTCCCCGGCCATTAAGTGGCTGTCACCGGAGCGGCCGACACAGCGGTCAGTCAATGGGCGATAGCCCGTCGTCCTTCCTAGGACTGCTTGGCTCATCTCAAGTCCACGGGATGGAGCTCAGACCCGTTCAAATGGGCCAGGTATCCCCTCACGGAGATTCTGGACAGGATTCTCCGGCGGAGGCCTTTCCGGTGGCCGAGGCCATAGTGGGTCCGGCACTGGAGCTTTGGCAGCGCCCTGCTTCCTGCCCTGCGCCTTGGCCAGGATGGCCAGGAAGTATCGGTCCCTACCGGTTCCTTGTCGGTTTTTGGAACCCCCTCTGCTGAGGGGTTGGTTACCGACAGCGTTTTCTGGCGTAAGCAATGCCAGGATGTGGACAAACCTCCTGACAAGGAGTCCAAGAAATTGGACCATGTCGGGCTTAAAAGTCTGCAGGCGCCTCTCTCGGCCTTCGCCAGGCCAGTTCGGCCGTCCTCATGGCACATTTTCTCATGCCCTGTTGGGCTCCCTGGATGGTCATCCCTCATCTTCCGCCCGATCTGCAGACTACGGTTAAGCAGGTGCGGGACCAGGGCAGAGCAGTGGCCAAACAGCAGCTCCAGACTGCTTTGGATATAGGGGACTCATGTGCCAGATCGTGGCGCCGCAGTGGCTATCGTCGGCTGGGCTTGGCTGAGGATATCCACCTTTACTTCGGATACCCAGCACAAGTTGGCGGATGTTCCCTTTTGGGGACTGACCTCTTCGGCCCTGGGGTGGAAGGTCACCTGCAGAGGATCGAGAAGTCCAATGCTACCTTGGACTCTGTCTCTTCCGCTCAGAAGGACAAAGGCCGCAAACCATAGCCTAAGCCCTTTCGTCCTTCTGTGCCCCCGGCGCGCCTGGCCCAGCAACGTCAGGGCCAGCAGGCTCGGCCTTGGCATCCCAAACCCAAGCCGCCGGCTTCCTCTAACAGGAGGCAGGAGGAAAAGGCCCAGGAGGTCCCTCGGCGGTCCCTCCTCCAAGCCTGCCCAGTGGGGCTGAGGGGTGTCGCCTCATTCCCGTCACCTTACCCGGTCCCCGTAGAGGAGCGGCTCCGGCACTTCCGTTCCGCCTGGTCCGTGTTTCCACGGACAGGTGGGTCTTGAGGTGGTGGGAAGAGGCCTGCCTCTGAGATTGAGCAGGCACCACCCTTCAGGCAGTCGCCCTCGGGGCCGAGGATCCCCAGCCTCACTGGCGGCTCGTCGAGCTGACATGGCTCTCCTCCTCCAGAAGGAGGTGATAAGAGAGGTGGTGGACCCTCCTTCAGACCCAGGGTTTGTGTCCAGGTACTTCCTGGTTCCAAAGCGGACGGGGGGCTGGCGCCCCATTCTCGACCTACACGACCTAAACAAGTTCCTAAGGTCTCGAACCTTCAGGATGGTCACTCTGGCTCAGATAATACCATCCTTGGAACGGCGCGTGTGGTTCTACTCTCTGGACTTGCAGGGACGCGTTTTTCACGTCCCTATCCGTCCGTCTCACCAGAGATTCCTTCGCCCGAAAGGAAGGATCCTTCGAAGTTCCAAGCCATGCCCTTGGGCTTGTCTCCAGCTCCCAGGGTCTTCACCAAATGCATGGCAGTGGTGACAGCATTCCTCGCGGCGCCGAGGGGTCAGGTGTACCCTTACCTGGACGACTGGCTGATAGCAGCTCCCTCCAGGAAGGAGGCGGAGTGGTCAGAGATCTGGCCCTCCAGGTCTGCTCTCAACTGGGCCTCCTTATCAGCGAGGCCAAGTCGAACTCGAGCGAGCAGGTGATTCTATTCATCGGGCGCAGCTCGACTCTCTTGAGCCAGAGGCGGCTCGGCCCGGACAGGGCTGAGTTCTTTCCTCCTTTGCCCGATCATTTCTGGTTGGGCAATTGCTCCCTGCCGGGACTTCCTCGCCTCCTGGGTCTCATGGCGGCCTGCACCAGCGTGGTCCGTTGGGCCCGCTGGAACATCGTCCCCTTCAGTGGGGACTGGCCAGCCAGTGGTCTGGCGCTGCGATCCTTTGTACCAGCTTGCACGGTGACACAGGGGATGAGCAGCTCTCAGTGGTGGACCGTTCCAGATCATTTGCAGGAGGACATCCCGTTCGTCCACCCTGAGCCGACGGTCTCTCTATCGACCGATGCCTCTCTGATGGGTTGGGGTGCCCATCTGGGGGAACACCAGGCTCACGGCCTCTGGTCCCCGCGGGAGTCCCGATGCCACATCAACCTGCTGGAGCTCCGAGCGGTCCGCCTAGCTCTCACCGCCTTTGCTCCGTTCCTCCGGGGTCAAGTGGTCCGAGTCCAGACGGACAATACCACGACCATGTACTATCTAAACCGCCAGGGCGGGACGCGCTCCATGCTTCTATGCAAGGAAGCTCTCCGCATTTGGTCACTCGTCTGCGCAGCCTGGAGGCGGATCTCCTAGCCATTCACGTGGCAGGAGCCTCCAACACCCTGGCCGATGCCCTGAGGCGGATAGGGGCTGCATCCACAGTGGTCTCTCCTGCGGAGGTAGTACAGCATCTGTTCTCCCATTGGGGCACACCTCAGGTGGACCTGTTTGCCTCCAGGGAGAGCGAAGCTGAGTCTGTTCCATGCCGCCCCCTCAGCAGGGCTCACTGCAGGGGATGCCTTCTCGAGGCAGTGGACCCCGGGCCTCTTTCGCCTTTCCCATTTCCCTTGATCCACAAGGTGCTTCTCAAGGCGAGGAGGACAAGGCGCAGGTGATTCTGATAGCCCAGACTGGCCTCGCCAGTTCTGGTACCCAGATCTCCTCAGTCTCAGCTCCAGGACTCCGCGGCAGCTTCCAGCTCGCCGGACCTGCTCTCAGTCAATCAGGGAAGGTGTTCCATCGGACCTTCAATCCCTGCACCTGATGGCCTGGTTCCTGAGCTGCCAGAGTTCCAGGCCTTGGGTCTTTCGACGAGGTCCTCAATGTAGTTGAGGCGTCCCGTGAAGTCGACCAGAAAATGCTATGCCTTCAAATGGAAAAGGTTTTCCATTTGGTGTCAGAACAAGGGCTTGGACCCTTCCTCCTGTTCCTTGGCAAGCATCTTGGACTATTTATGGTCCCTTTCTAGTCAAGGGCTTAGGTCGGCGACCTAAGGGTGCACCCTGGCAGCCATCTCTGCTTACCGGGCGGGCCGGGAAGCAGTCGGTAGCGCAGGAGAAGGTGGTCTGGCGCTTTTTCAAAGGCCTTGATCACATTTCCCTTCCAGTGCGGGAACCCCCACCTCCGTGGGATCTACTGCTGGTACTGGCAAAGCTCATGGGCAAGCCATTCGAACCTATGCACAGGTGTGCTCTCTCTCACCTGTCGTGGAAGACCGCCTTCTTGGTGGCTATCACGTCAGCCAGAAGGATGGGAGAGCTCCAGGCACTTTCCATCGAGTCTCCTTACCTGGTCTTCCACAGGGACAAGGTTGTCCTGCGCCCCCACCCGAAATTCCTTCCGAAGGTGGTGTCGGAGTTTCACCTTAACCAGGTGTTGACTCTGCCGGTGTTCTACCCCAATCACACCTCGGAGGCTCCATACTTTGGACCCTAGAAGGGCGCTCGCTTATTATAAGGAGCGCACGGCTGAAATTCGGGGAGAGGTTCGCCAGCTGTTTGTCACCTACGCTGAAGCCGCATCTGGCAGACCTGCAGCCAAGCGGACGATAAGCAGGTGGGTAACCTCCTGCATAGATCTCTGCTATAAGTTGGCGGGCATGGAGCCTCCCAGAGGGATAAGAGCTCATTCTACCTGCCACTACTGCTGCAACGGTGGCTGCTTCCGGGACGTCCCTATCCAGGAAATCTGCAGGGCTGCTACCTGGAAGTCAGCAAACACCTTCATTACCCACTACCACATCGACCTTGAGTCACGCCGGGATGCTGGTTTTGGGGCCTCGGTTCTCCAGTCTCTCTTTCCCAAGTACGTATTGGGGGTGTGCGTCTTGCCTCCCTCCTCCCGGAGAACTGCTAGGAGTCTGCCAATGAGTGTGGATGAACAACATATCCATGTCCCTAGAAATGCAGGTTACTCACCTGTAACAGGAGTTCTAGGAATGGTATATGTTGTTCATCCACACGACTCCACCCGACTCCTCTCGCTGCAAGACAACTCCTGAGCTTTCCAGCGGGCCAGATCTGGCCATGGGGCGGAGCCGAGAGTTATACCACCCGGTGGGTGGGGGAGCAAGCTTGAAGACCTTCCGGCAAGATTTAAAGCGGCAAGGATACCTGCCAAAGAGTGTGGATGAACAACATATACCATTCCTAGAACTCCTGTTACAGGTGAGTAACCTGTATTTTTGCGCACGCAGATGGGCTCTATGAATATCCCTGACTACTGCTGGTCAAGATTGAGTAATTACTTAAATTGACATGGCACTGGAAACAATGTGCTTGTTTTTTTAAATTTAATAGGGAGTGGAATACAAAGGATAGAAACGAGTAGAAAGCAATTGGTTCTCAATTTTAAATGGCTTGCTTTTTCATTTCATTTTATGGTGGCAAATTGCAGGAAGGCCTAGAAGAGGCCGCAGTGACTTTTTTATACACCAGGGAAAACGTTGGGAGAAAAGTGCATTATAGTGCAAAGTGCATCATGGAAAACTGTGTTGTATCATCAAACAAGAAATAACTCTGGACTAGGAAAAGCTCTGGAAGGCAAATATCACTGAGGGCATTGAAATTCTAGAGTCTTTGATTTGATGCTACTTAATGTCCTGAAAATGATTTAAATGTGTCTCAAATGTTGCTCAAATTAAGGGTTACTTTGTTTAGAGCTTGCTCATATATTAAATACTTTGCTTATGGTAAAAGTAGAGTTGGGATACTTTTCTGTGTAAGGAGGAGGTGCATGACATTTCCTAGTCTCAAGTGATTTGTGAAAAACTGCTACAATTATTTTCTTACAATTTTTATTTTGGATCCCAAATCAACAGCATGTCTTTAAATAGTACAATAGTCTTGTGTCTTGGCTGTAGCCACATCTGCAAGCAGTAAGTCGCTTTGGCCATAACCCAGAGAAGTTTGAAATGAAATAAGTATCTACAGCTTCATTTGAGTACCAGTAATGGCCATCACAGGAAGAGAGTCCACTAATCTGAGTGTAGAAGTCTGTCCTGATTGTCAGGTGCCAGCCAGAGGGAGGATGGTTGAGAATCCCCAGAAGAAAATTCCCTCCATGGATCCAAGTAAGGAGCACTGTGCACTCCACTGCGTTGCTGACACATGGGTGACCCCAGGTGGTGGTGCTGGCTGGAGCAGCAAAGGGAGGTTGCTTCATTATTGGGATGTGAAGCACGCTCTGTTTACTATGCATCCATTCAGTCCCCACCTATAAGGCATCCATGGAAGGGGAAGAAAATAGGGTAATACAGCTTTGCCAAGCAGTGTGAGGTGGCATTCCCCCGCAGGCCCTGCACTGCCTGCTGGACCACCTGTCATGTCAACCTGAGCTAAACTCCTCTGAAACAAAATAGATTTTTCACTTAAACATATTAGATCTTCCTGGACATAAGTCTCCACCATTCATTTACACTAATGGGGATCTGTGCCGGAGGCTCTCGGACCCATCGGGAGCAAACTTTTTTGTTAGAAGGTTGGCGCCTGAGACGAGCCGTGAGGAGCGGCACCATGGCCTCAGCTCATACGGTAATGAATATCTCTGCGCCGACCTTCCAGTTCTCAGTTCCTTTTTTTCCCGCTGTTTACGCCATGACGATAAGCCGCTCGCCTGTCGAGTCAAACTTCAAACTAGCAGCATAGTTTTCAGTTTTGTTGTTTTGTAGTAATATATTGAATAAGTATCACTTAGTTTATTCTTATTTACAAAGAAGTCTCAGCCTACTTTGACGGAGTCGACCATGAGCGGGTCAGGTGACTTCGACATCGGAGCCCTACCCCGCCCTCTGATAGGTCTTGAGATGAGCAGTTTCATCAGTGGGCTGCTCTTATGGAGCAATGGGCTCGGAGTTTGGTCCAGCTGTCTGGCCCGGTCACACAGGAGCCTTCGGGCTTCTTGGGAGACCAGGTAGAGCGGTTGAGCCTCTCTGGTCACGCGGCACCGTCTTGATTTATACGTGACTTTCCAACAGGTGCTTCCCCCTCATATGGCTGCAGTGCAGGGGCCACACTGATGCCTCTATCTCCTGCTCTTCTTCCTCCTTCTCCTCAAATCCTGTTTTTGGGAGTCTTGGGTTGTTTTCGGCCTTTAGGCGTCGTAGCCGCGCTCGGCGCCATTGAGTTACTTGGCAGCGTGCGCATCGTAGGCGCCGCATGGCATCGCGGTGCCATCCGACCTCTCGGTGCCGTCTTCAGCACTCAGTGTGGCTCCTCGGCACCGTGGGCCTTGTCGGCACTGTGTGGCTTCTCTGTGCCGTGCACCTCGTCTGCGCCGTGTGGCTTCTCGGCGCCATGCGCTTCGGCACTGTGCATTTCTGCAGCACCGGGCGTTCTTAGGGCGTCATCCACCTTTCAGGACTCCTCCTCCTTTAACCCTTTTCCTTCCTTATTTCCCTCTGATTTTTACTCCTTTCCTGTCCATGCAGTCCCTCCTGGACTGTCGGGAGATGACATTGAGCCTGACCCAGACCTTAGGCTGGGTGATAAAGTGGAAGGAATAGGATCTATTCCTGCTGCAGAGCCTGTGGTCGAGGACCTGTCTTTTAAGTCTCTGCTGAAAAACTTGATTTCCACTCTTTCACTCCAAACTGCAGACATCGATCCTGGGAAACTGCTAAGACTCCAATACCTCCATGTTCCAGAGATCCCTATGGATTTGACTTTTCCGGTACAGCCCTCCTTTGAGATGCTGTCTCAAATGGTATGGAATAATCCTGCTCTCCTTCCTTCGGTGGCCAAATCCATAGATAGGAAATACTCAGCCCCCAAGGATCGACCCATTTTGGCGTCCCAAGCCTTTGCGGATCCTATTGTAGTTTTGGCAGAGAATGATAAGGTCGTCCTTCCCCAGACTACTACAGTTCGACCTTTTAACAAAGAATCTCATAAGATAGACACTTTAGGTAAGAAGAGTCTTTGCTGCTTCCACCCTGGGTATGCGTATTGCCAGCTACCGAGGCTATTTCTCTCAATATGAGTATATCCTTTGGCACTCACTGAAACAAATGGTTGAAGCTCTACCGGAATCGGAAACACAGTCAGAGCTACTTCAAACCATTACTGGGGTATCGATTCCAACAACCAGCAGGTTTAAAGCAGCTATGGATGCTTTCGATACTGCTTCCCGAGCGGCGGTGGCCAGCATTTGTACCTGTCGTCATTCCTGGCTGCGCACTTCAGGTTTCACGAATGACACACAGCAGCAGGTAATGGTGTTGCCTTTTGATGGTGTGTATCTCTTCGGCCCTCAAGTAGAACAGGCCCTAGAAGCTACACAAAAGACTGGGTCAGCCATTAAGTTGGCTCGACTCCCTTCTGCCCCCTCTCGAGGGGGTGTTAATAAACACCAGTTCCATAACCGTCAGTCCTTTCGAGGCAAAGGCAGAGGAAGTTTTTATAAAAACCAAGCCCTGTAGCCTCAAAAGAAAACGCAACAGAAGGCGCTAGGACCCAAAGCGCCCAGCGCTGCCTTCTGAGTTGTTGGCCCAAGTCCCACCTCACCTGCCTGAGGTGGACTCCTCCTCAGCGGTGGGAGGTCGTCTGACGCACTTCTACAATCAATGGAAGTCCATAACCTCAGAAAAATGGCTACTCCGGATAATCCGCGAGGGGTAGTCACTCAGTCTTGTGGAGACCCCTCCGGATCATCCTCCCAAACAACAGCCCAAGCTGTCAACCCTTCAGTCAGACCTTCTCGCTGCCGAGATACAGGGCCTTCTGAACAACAGAGCAGTAGAAGTAGTTCCGCTGCATCAACGGAACACAGGCTTCTACTCCCATTACTTTCTGGTTCCAAAGAAAACCGGGGGCATGGGCCCCATTTTGGACCTCAGAAAACTTAACAAATTTCTGCCTAGGGAGAAATTCAGAATGATTTCACTAGGAACCCTGTTACCTTTGCTTCATCAACACGACTGGTTAGCCTCCCTAGACATGCAGGATGCTTGCCTGCACATTTCTATTCACCCAAAGCATCACAAATTCCTAAGGTTTGTGGCTCTGGGAGAGCATTATCAGTTCAGAGTCCTGCCCTTTGGGCTATCCTCGGCACCACAAGTTTTTACAAAGTGTTGTGCAGTTCTCGCAGCGCATCTCAGAAAGATCGGGAATACAGGTGTTCCCTTATCTGGACGATTGGCTTCTGGCAAGTCCTTCCAAGCAGGGAACTCTGGACGCCGTAGCCACAGCTTTGCACTTTCTTACGTCCTTGGGAGTCCTGCTAAACCTCAAAAAATTGCAGCTGCAGCCCTCCCAAAGGCTACTTTTTATAGGAACTCTTCTGGACACCTCCTGTGTGAAGGCTTTTCTTCCAGAGGACAGGAGGAGCGATATCCTTCAGATGTCCCGTCACATCGGGGAGAGCAACTCGGTTCCAGCTCTCTCGATGCAACGGATGCTAGGTCTCATGGCATCCTCGGTGTTCACTGTACCCCTAGCACGCCTTCACATGAGAACTTCAGTGGATGCTCAGTACTCAATGGTCCCCAACCACTCACCCGCTGTCCTTTCTCATCAAGGTGACAGAACCTTTAAAGAGGTCGCTCACCTGGTGGTCGCAAGAGAACAATCTCCTAGAAGGGTATCCCTTTGCTCCTCTGGATCATCAGATTTCCATTACCACAGACGCGTCCCTATGGGGTGGGGAGCTCACTGTCAGGCTCTCCACACTCAAGGTATGTGGACTCGGGTCGAATCCCAGCTTCACATAAATGTCTTAGAATGAGAGCCATCCTTTATGCGGTCCGGGCTTTGAAGGACATTCTGTGTCACAAGAACATTCTCCTTCAAACGGACAACAAAGCAGTGATGATTTACATCAACAAACAGGGCGGTGCTCACTCTTGCCCCTTATGCAGAGAAGCGATGAGAGTGTGGGAATGGTGCTTGCAGCACAAGTCTCTAATTCAAGCGGTCTACCTGCCAGGAGTGCAGAATGAACTGGCAGATCGCCTCAGCAGAACAGAGGCAGATCTTCACGAATGGTCTCTCGACTCAGCTGTAGTTCAGTCAATATTCACAGAGTGGGGAACTCCAGACCTGGACCTTTTTGCATCCCCACTCAACACAAAACTGCCTCTCTTCTGCTCCAGAAATCCTGGGCCTGGCATTTTCTGTCAGGATGCGTTCAGGCTGCAGTGGACAAAACGCTTTCTATACGCCTTTCCACCTCTTCCTCTAATTCAGAGGCTACTTTTCAAGTTCAAATCCCAGGGGGACAAAATGATTCTCATTGCTCCCTTCTGGCCTCGACAGATGTGGTTTCCACTACTCAACAGTATGTCGGCAGCTCTGCCGAAACCACTTCCCCTTCAGACGAATCTCTTGACTCGGGCCTGTTGTTCATCCCAACCTGAGGTCACTTCACCTTCAAGCTTGGCTCCTGAAGAGATAGAAGTGAACAGGTTCAATGTCTCTCGCAGGGTTTCAGATATTCTTATGGCTGAGCGGAAGCCAGCCACTAGGAAAACTTAACACAGCCAAATGGAAGCGTTTTTCGCTCTGATGTGCACAGTCATCTTTAAATCCATTTTCCTGCCCACCAGATAAAATTTTGGAGTACCTCTTAGACCTCTCAAATTCAGGTCTGCAGTACTCTACAGTCAAAGTTCACCTTTGTACCATTTCAGCTTATCATGAGTCGGTACTTTCCATGTCACTAGCTCAGTTACCTGTGGTTAAGAGGTTTCTTAAGGGAATTCTGCATACCAGACCTCCTATAAGACATCCAGTCGCAGCCTGGAACATTATTCTTGTGCTAGACATGCTCACTCGGAAACCTTTCCAACCTCTGGCTACCTGTGAGCTAAAATTTCTCACCTGGAAAACGGCCTTCCTGGTGGCCATTACCTCAGCCCGCAGGGTCCCTGAGATACATGCCTTGGTCACAGACCCTCCGTATACTATGTTCCATAAAGACAAAGTAGTCCGTAGAACCCATCCTAAATTTCTTCCTAAGGTTGTTTCGGAATTCCATCTAAACCAACCTTTGGTCCTTCCCTCTTAATTTGCAGACTTCCAAAATGAAGGAAAACATTCTCTTCATTCCTTGGACATCAAGAGAGCTTTGCATTTCTATCTAGATAGAACAAAAGACTTTCGTAAAGCTCAATAACGGTTTGTCTCCTTCAGCGAGACCCAGCTGGGTCAACCTGTCGCTATCAGATGCATCTCAGCATGGCTAGTGACATGCCTTCGCCACTGTTATTCCATGGCGCAGGTTAAGCTGGAGGGCAGAGTGTACGCTCACTCTACTAGAGCAGTCACGGCATCTCTGGCAGAAATTCGCAACTTACCCATTGCAGATATTTGCAGTGTGGCTACCTGGAGCTCCGTGCATACTTTCGTTAAACACTGTGCCCTGGATGTCCATGCCAGACGACATCTTTCCTTTGGCAGAACCATCCTTAATGGACTTCTGTCCTAAAACTGAGAGGTCTTGGTCTCTCCTTCTGCCCTCTTGGGAGATTATTAGCTCGGTACTCTCCCATTAGTGTGAATGAGTGATGGAGACTTATGTCCAGGATGATATGGAAATTACTTACCTACCGTAATTCTTGATCTTCTTGGACGAGTCTCCACCACTCATTCACACGCCCACCCTCCATCCCCCGAGCTTACCTCTGTTGGTCTTCACTCCCTCAATCTTTAGGCTGTGAAGACTTCTTCATTGACCCTTCTTATACGGGTCTTCCGGACTATCTTATGTCCAGTTTTTGGTTAGGCTATCCTTCTAGATTAGTTACGCTGCACCTCCTCGGAAAAAAAGGCACTGAGGCGGTTGGAAGGTCAACGCCGAGATATTCATTACCGCACGAGCTGAGGCTCGCAGTGCCGTCTCAGGCGCCGACCTTCTAACAGAAAAGTTTGCTCCTGATAGGTCCTAGTGCCTCCGGCGCAGATCCCCATTAGTGTGAATGAGTGGCGGAGACTCGTCCAAGAAGATCAAGAATTACGGTAGGTACTTAATTTCCATTTCTGTGCAGTTTGAATACAGAAATGGATTTTAAGCAATTTCTGTGAATTGGCTGTGACATTAGTTTACTTACGTCTGCTGTGCCTGTAAGAATTCGGTGTGTGTAAATGATAGGTGTTTAGTTCTGTAAGGTAATCCCACCTGAGTAGTTTTATCTAATAGCTTGTGAATGTACTATGGATCTGTGGAGGGCGGGTCATGGGCAATAAAATGTATGTTTGCACATTAGAGAAACTATTGGAGTGGCACAATTAATAAAATGTGTAATGTTCTTTGAAACTAGAGAGCTTAGGAGTTGCAAAATATTTAAACATTTTGTAATCCCTTATATATGATTTTAATTGCACCCTTTTAGGTTTCTAGGCAGCACCCGCCTATGAAAACAAAGAATATAAAAAATTAAGTGGGTGGTGTGAGCCCTCAAGCTTGGTGAGATATTTTTTTTAGCTGTTTGGGGTTTTACTGTTATATTCTACATTGTAATATATGGATTAGACATTTTAATATGGTAGAAACCCTTACAAAAAAAATGCCATAATACTATTGCCTAACAGCTGATAATACCATTGATGAAAAGTGATACTATCATTCAGAGCCCGTAATACTATCATTCAGTGCTCTGAACGATAGCATTATCACACATATAGAAGAGCGCAAGCACACCCCTGTGTTCTATAGAGCTGGAGCTGGCTTTTACTGTAACCGTACCACACAGTAAAAGCCGACTCATCTCAAACGGAAAAAAATCTCACTACACCAGTGGTCCCTCTGCTGCTCACTCTGGTTCTGAATGAATCTTTTTTTTTTTTTTTTTTTTCATGAACTTGGATCCATATATTACAAAAGTAACGGGATAGTGAGTACTCGGCTATACTACCATCTCGAGGTTCTGGGGACATGTGAACCTCTCTAGTTTTGCTCTCGAGGTTCACCTGTCCTGAGAACCTCTCTCGATGGTATAGCCTTGTAATACACAGTCCCCTATCTATTATTCTATTTATAATTAATGGTCTCCGTTTTCTTGTATTGCGAAAACCGTGTCTTAAATGCCGTAACACCTGAGTAGGTGTTACGGCATTCATGCGCTCCGCTCCACAAACAAAGCGCTTCGAGAAACTAAAGATATCAGCTCAAACTATCCCTCTCACTTCAACTGCCACTGAAAAAAAACACTTACCTCCATCCCAGATAGCCTCCAGCAGCCTCACATCAGCTATAAGCTTTAAAAAAAAAAAAAATCTTAAGCCGATTCCAAACAGCGGACGAAACAGCTCGTTGAAGAGCAAGAAAACCGTAACTACAACGACTTTTTTTCGGAGAAAAGGGATCCCTTCAATTATATAGGTATGAAGATAGATATAAATATTCTCATTCTTCGTTGTTGGATGGCATTCATAAACCCCAGGGTTTCGCCTCGGGTTTATGTGCCATCCAACAACTCGGGTGTGTGTTAAATTCTCGTAACACACTTCTCCCCATACTTTATCCTATATGTACTTCATATCCTTGTAGTGTAAGTGTTGTTTCTAGGGACATGGATATGTTGTTCATCCACACTCATTGGCAGTATCCTTGCCGCTTTAAATCTTGCCGGAAGGTCTTCAAGCTTGCTCCTCCCACCCACCCGGGTGGTATAACTCTCGGCTCCGCCCCATGACGCCAGATCTTCCCTTACCGCTTGAAGCTCAGGTTCCTCCTTAACGCTTCCGCGCTTGTGACTTGTCCTTATTTCTCCGCTTATGGATTTAAAATAATATTTTGCAAAAGACTTCTCAGTCTTCGATCCCTCGCGCCGCCGATGGATAACCGACCCAGTTTGGAGATGCCCATGCGGACAGAAGATGTCTCAGACGGATCCACACTCCACGTGTCTACTGCTTAGGCCTTGAGCACGACCCGCAGGCTTCGCGACCTGTGCTCATCTTTCTCGGCCCACGCCCTCAAGACCGTGGTGCCCGATTGCAACTGGGCCGTCCCGAAGCGCTTCCCTCCGGTGAAGTCCAAGGAGGCCCGGTTGGCGGTGTCCGCGGCGGCGGGCTCGGGCGGATCAGCTCGAGCGGATGGTCGCCTCAAGAGGAGGCGCGTCAGATTTTCCTCGGCCGCGCATTTATCCCGCCTCTGGGTTCTTCCTACACGGCTTCCTTTAAGGAGCTTTGTCTGTCCTCTCCACTAAAGGAGAAGGGCCATGCCTGCTGGACCTTTTCTCGGTCCAAAAAGAGGGACAGGTAAGTCCCTCCGTCGACGCCCTTGGGAGCGGGAAAGGTCCCTCTCCCCGGGCCGTCGACCGTCGGCTTCGGTCGACCGCTCGGCTTCGGCCACTGGCCTCACGGTGTCCCCGTCAGGTCAGTTGACCGAGACTCCCACTGATGAAGTCGAGATTTTTCTCGACCCATTGGACGGGCTGTCGCCTTTAGCAGCCGAGATTCCCCTCTCCCCGGTTCCCCCGGGAGGAGTTGAGGATCCCGTGGGCTCGCCTGTGCCTCCGGTTCCGGAGCCCTCGGATGGACCTTCCGAGCCGAAGGGAGTGTCGGTTCCGGCCGACACCTCCCTGCACCGACCCCGGAAATTCCGGGACTCTCGGTCTCGGTCTCGGACCTCTTCGCGGTCTAGCCGTTCCCACCGTCATAGGCGGTCTCGGTCTCGGCATGCGTAAGCGGGCGCCGCCGCCCTCGCCCTCCTCCTCGGATGAGGGGAGGCTTCGGGCGAAATTACGCCGACGGCACGAGGACCTTATGTTGCAACAGCTCCTCCTGTCGGGAATAAGCCGACCCGCGCCCTTCCCCGCCATTATGGCTGTCACTGAACGGCCGACACAACCCCTCGACTCTGCCCGAGGAGCCTATACCCAGGCCGTTGTTCGGCCAAAACCAGCTGCTCCACCGACTGCGGTGGAACCTCCGCCTCCACAGCCACCAATTGGGGCTCCGACCAAGGATTCTCGGTCGGCTAAGGGTTTACCCCATCGGCTGTCAGTTACCCTCACTCCCGACCACCTCGGCAGGTGAAGGGTGGCTCAGGCCAGAGGCAGCTCTTCGAGGACTCTTCCGAGTCCGAAGATGATTCCTCCTTCTTCCAAGCGACTGGACTTGGAGTCTTCCAGGAGGCCCAATGGACGATAGCCCGTCGTCCTTCCTAGGACTGCTCGGCTCATCTCGAGTCTACCGGGATGGAGCTCGAACCTGCTTCCAAACGGGCCAGGTATCCTCACGGAGATTCTGGACCGAGGGATTCTCCGGACGGAGGCTCTTTCCGTGGCCGAGGCCAAGGGGTCCAGCACTGGAACTTTTGGCAGCGCCCTGCTTCCTGCCCTGCGCCCGGCCAGGATGGCCAGAGTAAGCGGTCCTCACCGGTTCCTTGTCCGGTTTTGAACACCCCTCTGCTGAGGGGTTGGTTACCGACAGCGTTTTCGGCGCGCCCGGCAGCGCCAGGGATGTGGACAAACCTCCTGACAAGGAGTCAAGAGGTGGACTATGTCGGGCTAAAAGTCTCGCTACGTCCTCTCTCGGCCTCGTCAGGCCAGTTCGGCCGTCCTCATGGCACATTTTCTCATGCCCTGTTGGGCTCCCTGGATGAGGTCATCCTCATCTCCCGCCCGATCTGCAGACTACGGTTAAGCAGGTGCGGGACCAGGGCAGGTAACAGTGGCCAAACAGCAGCTCCAGACTGCTTTGGATGTAGGGGACTCATGTGCCAGATCGGTGGCGGCCGCAGTGGCTATGCGTCGGCGGGCTTGGCTGAGGATATCCACCTTTACTTCGGATACCCAGCACAAGTTGGCGGATGTTCCCTTTTTGGGGACTGACCTCTTCGGCCCTGGGGTGGAAGGTCACCTGCAGAGGATCGAGAAGTCCAATGCCACCTTGGACTCGGTCTCTTCCGCTCAGAAGGACAAAGGCCGCAAACCACAGCCTAGCTCCTTTCGTCCTTCTGTGCCCCGCCGCCTGCCCAGCAACGTCAGGCCAGCAGGCTCGGCCTTGGCATCCCAAACCCAAGCCGCCGGCTTCCTCAACAGGAGGCAGGGAGGAAAGGGCCCAGGAGGTCCCTCGGCCGGTCCCTCCTCCAGCCTGCCCAGTGACGGGCTGAGGGGTGTCGCCCCATCCCCCGCCACCACTCCTGGGTCCCGTGGGGACGGCCCGCACTTCCGCTCCGCCTGGTCCGCTGTTACCACGGACAGGTGGGTCTTGGAGGTGGTGGGAAGAGGCCTGCCTCTGGAATTCGAGCAGGCACCACCCTTCAGAGCCGCCGCTCGGGGGCTCGGGATCCCCAGCCTCACTGGCGGCTCGTCGAGGCCGACATCACTCTCCTCCTCCAGAAGGAGGTGGTAAGAGAGGTGGTGGACCCTCCTTCAGACCCAGGGTTTGTGTCCAGGTACTTCCTGGTTCCAAGCGGACGGGGCTGGCTCCCATTCTGATCTGCACGACTCCAAACAAGTTCCTAAGGTCTCGAACCTTCAGGATGGTCACTCTGGCTCAGATAATACCATCCTTGGAACGCGGCGTGTGGTTCTGCTCTCTGGACTTGCAGGACGCGTTTTTTCACGTCCCTATCCGTCCGTCTCACCAGAGATTCCTTCGCTTCCGAGCGGAAGGATCTCTCTTCGAGTTCCAAGCCATGCCCTTCTGCTTGTCTCCAGCTCCCAGGGTCTTCACCAAATGCATGGCAGTGGTGACAGCATTCCTGTGGCGCCGAGGGGTCCGGGTGTACCCTTACCTGGACGACTGGCTGATAGCAGCTCCTCCAGGAAGGAGGCGGAGTGGTCCAGAGATCTGGCCCTCCAGGTCTGCTTTCAACTGGGCCTCCTTGTCAACGAGGCCAAGTCGGAACTCGAGTCAAGCAGGTGATTTTATTCATCGGGCGCAGCTCGACTCTCTTGAGCCAGAGCTGCCCCGCGGACAGGGCCGAGGTTCTTTCCTCCTGCCCGATCATTTCTGGTTGGGCACTGCGCCCTGCCCGGGACTTCCTCGCGCCCTGGGTCTCATGGCGGCCTGTACCAGCGTGGTCCGTTGGGGCCGCTGGAACATGCGTCCCCTTCAGTGGGGACTGGCCAGCCAGTGGTCACAACGCTGCGATCCCTTGGACCAGCTTGTGTCGGTGACACAGGGGATGTGGAATGCTCTCCAGTGGTGGACCGTTCCAGATCAATTGCAGGAGGGCATCCCGTTCGTCCGCCTGAGCCGACGGTCTCTCTGTCGACCGATGCCTCTCTGATGGGTTGGGGTGCCCATCTGGGGGAACACCGGGCTCATGGCCTCTGGTCCCAGCGAGTCCCGATGCCACATCAACCTGCTGGAGCTCCGAGCGGTCCGCCTAGCTCTCACCGCCTTTGCTCCGTTCCTCCGGGGTCAAGTGGTCCGAGTCCAGACGGACAACACCACGACCATGTACTATCTAAACCGCCAGGGCGGGACGCGTCCATGCTTCTATGCAAGGAAGCTCTCGCATTTGGTCACTGTGCGCAGCCTGGAGGCGGATCTCCTAGCCATTCACGTGGCAGGAGCCTCCAACACCCTGGCCGATGCCCTGAGCCGGATAGGGCTGCATCCCACGAGTGGTCTCTCCTGCGGAGGTAGTACAGCATCTGTTCTCCTTTGGGGCACACCTCAGGTGGACCTGTTTGCCTCCACGGAGGCAGGCAGCTGAGTCTGTTCCATGCCCGCCCCTCAGCAGGGCTCGCTGCAGGGGATGCCTTCTCGAGGCAATGGACCCCGGGCCTCTTTCACGCCTTTCCCCCATTTCCCTTGATCCACAAGGTGCTTCTCAAGGCGAGGAGGGACAAGGCGCAGGTGATTCTGATAGCCCCAGACTGGCCTCGCCAGTTCTGGTACCCAGATCTCCTCAGTCTCAGCTCCAGGACTCCGCGGGAGCTTCCAGCTCGCCCGGACCTGCTCTCAGTCAATCAGGGAAGGTGTTCCATCCGGACCTTCAATCCCTGCACCTGACGGCCTGGTTCCTGAGCGGCTAGAGTTCCAGGCTTTGGGTCTTTCCGACGAGGTCCTCAATGTAGTTGAGGCGTCCCCATGAGTTTCACCAGAAAATGTTATGCCTTCAAATGGAAAAGGTTTTCCATTTGGTGTCAGGGCAAGGGCTTGGACCCTTCCTCCTGTTCCTTGGCAAGCATCTTGGACTATTTATGGTCCCTTTCTAGTCAAGGGCTTAGGTCGGCGACCCTAAGGGTGCACCTGGCAGCCATCTCTGCTTCGGGCGGGCGGGAAGCAGTCGGTGGCGCAGGAGAAAGGTGGTCTGGCGCTTTCAAAGGCCTTGATCACATTTCCCTCCAGTGCGGGAACCCCCACCTCCGTGATCTACTGCTGGTACTGGCAAAGCTCATGGGCAAGCCATTCGAACCTATGCACAGGTGTGCTCCTCACCTGTCGTGGAAGACCGCTTCTTGGTGGCTATCACGCCAGCCAGAAGGATGGGAGAGCTCCAGGCGCTTTCCATCGAGTCTCCTTACCTGGTCTTCCACAGGGACAAGGTTGTCCTGCGCCCACCCAAATTCCTTCCGAAGGTGGTGTCGGAGTTTCACCTTAACCAGGTGTTGACTCTGCCGGTGTTCTACCCCAATCACACCTCGGAGGCTGAATATAGGCTCCATACTCTGGACCCTAGAAGGGCGCTCGCTTATTATAAGGAGCGCACGGCTGAAATTCGGGGAGAGGTTCGCCAGCTGTTTGTCACCTACGCTGAAGCCGCCAGATCTGGCAGACCTGCAGCTAAGCGACGACAAGCAGGTGGGTAACCTCCCTGCATAGATCTCTGCTATAAGTTAGCGGGCATGGAGCCTCCCAAGAGGGATAAGAGCTCATTCTACCCGCCATACTGCTGCAACGGTGGCTGCTTCCAGGGACGCCCTATCCAGGAAATCTGCAGGGCTGCTACCTGGAAGTCAGCAAACACCTTTATTACCCATTACCACATCGACCTTGAGTCACGCCGGGATGCTGGTTTTGGGGCCTCGGTTCTCCAGTCTCTTTCCCAAGTAAGTATTGGGGGTGTCGTCTTGCCTCCCTCCTCCCGGAGAACTGCTAGAGTCTGCCAATGAGTGTGGATGAACAACATATCCATGTCCCTAGAAATACAGGTTACTCACCTGTAACAGGAGTTCTAGGAATGGTATATGTTGTTCATCCACACGACTCCACCCGACCTCTCGCCTGGACAAGACAACCTGAGCTTCCAGCGGCCAGATCTGGCGCCATGGGGCTGGAGCCGAGTTATACCACCCGGTGGGTGGGAGGAGCAGCTTGAAGACCTTCCGCAAGATTTAAAGCGGCAAGGATACTGCCAATGAGTGTGGATGAACAACATATACCATTCCTAGAACTCCTGTTACAGGTGAGTAACCTGTATTTACTGCAGTAGCTGGCAGTGTATGCATTGTGACAAGGCGCAACCTCGCCACGGGATTCAGGATCAGTTTTGCGGTGGTTAAGGAATCTCAGGAAGACCAGTTTGCTAACATCAAATTAACCATGTATATTTTTATTTTCTTAATATGGTTGGTGACACAGAACTTTGGGCTTCTGCCCTTTTCCTTTTTAAGCTCCACCAGGGAAAATGAAACAAAAACAGAAATAATGAGGCCTAGCTCCAGGTGGGAGCACTGACTAAACAATCCTCGACCCTAACAAGAGACCCCCCTTTTCCAGAAGGCTAGACCTTCTGGAAGAACACAAACAGTAAAACAGAAAACTCACAATGGAAATAACTTTTTTCTTTTTGGCCTAATTCAGGAGACCAATCTTCTGAGGGTTGCTTAAGGGACTTCTGTTCTGGAACACATCCAAGCAGCTTCTCAGCCCTCTACCCCTGCAGCAACTCTCTGCTGGCTTTTCCTTCCTGTTTTTAAAGCTCTCCTGTCTGTGCAGCTGCAGCCAATCAGCCGAATCTTACTCAGGGAAACCCCCTCTCCTCCAATACCTGAGTTTACCACAGCATGTACCCAACTTCATCATGATTTAAGGAATTAGGGAACTTGGGATACAGGCAGGACAGTACTGTGTGACTGACTCCTGAGTCCTGTAGATCTTCCTGGACTAAGTTTCCATCACTCATTCAAACCTCACATTTTGCACTTTAATAACTTTGGAAGCATTGAAGGGATTTGCACACAAGTTGGCATGATTTATGTGTAGGGGAATATCTATTGATGTGCCAGTCCCTTTTGTAGTTTTTGAGATAGTGTTGAAAAAACAGAGGGATCTTCCTGGACCTAAGTCTCCACCACTCATTCCCACTAGTGGGATTAGGGCCGGAGGCACTAGGACCCATCGGGAGCAAACTTTTTTGCTGGAGGGTCGGTGCGAGAGATGGCGCCACGAGACACGGCGCCGCGAGCTGCGGCTCGAGCGGTAACGACCTTCTCGGCGCCGACCCTCCAACCGCCTCAGTTCCTTTTTTCCCGCCGTCGAATGCGCGCTCAGTATACGACGTCCGTCGCCTGTCGAGTCAAACTTCAAACTAGCGCTTAGTTTTCAGTTTGTTTTTTTGTAACATTATCACGATAGTAGTATCGCTTAATTTTATTCTATTTCGAAAATTTTTTCTAATATCTTAAATTTAACTTACTTGAAGAAGTCTCGGCCTACTTGACGGAGTCAACCATGAGCAGGTCAGGTGACGGTAGGGAGACTTCGTATGAAAGCTGTTCAGTCAGCCGGCTGGGTCCGTCAACCTCCTCTCAAGAAACTCAGCGGGTTCCGGCTAACGGTCAGTCCGATGCCGTGGGATGGGCGGTCCCTGTCAGGCATAAAATAAACGGTCGCCACGGCACTCGCTCGCCTCGAGCTCTTCTTCGCCCACAGGTCAAAAAAGAGAAGGCATCTCTCGAGGTCGCCCTCTGGTATGTCTGCGCGTCGACGGTCGGTTATCATTGCTAGTTGCCGGTCTCCTTCTTCGGAGTCGCCAACTTCTGGTAATCGTCGTCCTCGACATCGGAGCCCCTCCCCGCCTATAGGTAGGGCTCCAGATGAGCAGTTTCATCAGTGGGCCGCTCTTATGGAGCGATGGGCTCGGAGGTTGGTTCTTCTGCCTGGCTCAGTTGCCTCGGAGCCCTCGGGCCCCTCCGGCGATCAGGTAGGGCGGTTGGACCTTCCTAGTCGCGCGGCGCCTTCGGTGCCTGCGACTCCGTGCTTAGGTGTTTCATGGCTGCGCGCAGGGGCCACACCGATGCCCCTTATCTCCTGGTTTTGTTTCCTCCTCTTGCTTTCCAGGTTCCTGGGCTTTTCCGGCGCCTTCTGCGAGTCTGTTGGCTTGTCGGGCGCTGCTTTTGGTGCCGGTGGTTCTATGGAGCTCGTCTGCTGGCGCTGTTGATCTGGCGGCGCTGCTGGCGGGCGCTGCTGGGGCGGGCGGCGTTGTGCGGGCGCTGGCGGCTTGGCGGTACTGTAGCGGCGCTGCTGGTTTGGCGGCGCTGTAGCGGCGCTGTTGCTTCGGGCGGCGCTGCGTGGCGCTGCTGCTTGTGGCGCTGGCGCTTGTGGCGCTGCAGCGGGCGCTGTTGCTTGGTGCGGCGCTGCAGCGGCCTGCTGCTGTCAGGAAGCCGAGCGCGGCGCTGCTGCGCGCCGGGTTGGGCTCGCAGGGCCGCGTGCTCTTTGGCGCCTGTGCAGCTCCTTGGTGCCGCTTCGCCCGCTGGTTGCCTCGCGCTGGGGTCCTCGGGACTCTCCTCTTGTTTTTCTGATATTTCCTCCTCTCCTAATTTTCATTCCTTTCCTGTCCAAACAGTCCTTTCTGGACCATCAGGAGATGATGTTGAGCTCTGACCTAGACCTTCGTTGGGTGATGAAGTGGAGGAAACAGGATCTTTCTTGCTACAGAGCC
Source organism: Neoceratodus forsteri (assembly GCA_016271365.2). Lineage (NCBI taxonomy): Eukaryota > Metazoa > Chordata > Ceratodontiformes > Ceratodontidae > Neoceratodus > Neoceratodus forsteri. The sequence continues at coordinate 96,444,659 of CM057451.1, forward strand.
CTGTGGTCGAGGACCTGTCCTTTAAGTCTCTGTTGAAGAACCTGAGATCCACTCTTCTCTCCAGACTACAGACATCGATCCTGGGAAGATATTAAGACTCCAGTACCTTCATGCTTGAGATCCCTCACGGATTTGACTCCTCCGATCCAGTCTTCCTTCGAGACGCTGTCTCAAATGGTATGGAATAATCCTGCTCTTAATCATTCAGTGGCTAAATCCATTGATAAGAAGTATTCAGCTCCCAAGGATCGTCCTATTTTGGCATCCCAAGCATTTGGATCCTATTGTAGTCCTGGCAGAGAATGACAAGGTCGTTCTTCCTCAAACTACTTCAGCTCTCTCTATTAACAAAGAGTCTCGTAAGATTGATACATTAGGTAAGAGAGTCTTTGCTGCCTCCACTCTAAGTATGCGTATTGCCAGTTATCAAGGCTATTTTTCTCAGTATGAGTATATCCTGTGGCACTCTATGAAAAGAATGGTTGAAGCTCTTCCAGATTCGGACTCCAAGTCAGAGCTTCTATTGACCGTTACTAGAGGTATTGAATCCAATAACCAACAAGTCAAAGCCGCCATGGACGCTTTCGACACTGCTTCTCGTTCAGCTGCTGCAGGGATTTGTACTCGACGCCATTCCTGGCTGCGTTCTTCGGGCTTCACGAAGGATGCTCAGCAGCAGGTAATGGCGCTGCCTTTTGATGGCACCTATCTTTTCGGCCCTCAGGTGGAGCAAGCCTTAGAAGCCTCCTAAAGACTAGATCGGCCATTAAATGGCAAGAACCTCCCCTGCCCCTCTGGCGGGCATACGAACAGACGCCAGTTTCTTAGTCGTCAGTCCTTTCGAGGCAGAAGCAGGGAAGCTTCCATAAAAGCCAACCTGCCCAACCTCAGAAGAAGACGCAGCAGAAAGCGCAGGGGCCTAAAGCCCCAGCGCCACCTTATGAGTTGTTGGCCCCCACCGCAAGTTCCATCCACACTGCCCGAGATGGAACTTTCTCCTCCGGTGGGAGGTCGTCTAATGTACTTCTACAACGAGTGGAAGTCCATAACTTCAGACAAATGGGTCCTTCGGATAATTCGCGAGGGTTACTCTCTCAATTCCCCCCCCCAAATTGTCCTCCCAGACGACAACCCAGGTTGTCGGCTTCTCAGTCAGACCTCCTCACCACCGAGATCGAGGGCCTTCTGAACAACAGGGCAATAGAACTGGTGCCCCCGCATTTGCGGAACACAGGGTTCTACTCCCATTTCTTTCTGGTTCCAAAGAAAACTGGGGGGATGCGCCCCATTCTAGACCTCAGAAAGCTGAACAAATTCCTCCCCAGGGAGAAATTCAAAATGATTTCCCTATGTACCCTGTTACCCTTGCTGCATCAGGACGACTGGCTGGCCTCTCTGGATATGCAGGATGCGTACCAGCATATCCCGTCCACCCGACCCACCGCAAGTTCCTCAGGTTTGTAGCTTTTGGGTCAGCATTATCAGTTCAGAGTCCTGCCTTTTGGGCTATCCTCGCGCCGTGAGTTTTACAAAGTGTTGTGCAGTTCTCGTGGCGCATCTCAGGAAGCGGACTCGAGTCTTTCCCTACCTGGACGATTGGCTTCTAGCAAGCCCGTCCAGCCAAGGACTTTGGAAGCCGTGCAAACGACTTCCGCCTTCTCACGTCCATGGGAGCTCTGCTGAATCTGAAAAAATCCCAACTGCAGCCCTCCCAGAGGCTCCTTTTCTTAGGGACGCTTCTAGTCACCTCTCCAAGGCTTTCCTTCCAGAGGACAGAAGACTCGACATCCTTCGGATGGCCCGTTATATCGGGAGAACCAATCGGTTACAGCTCTCTCGATGCAACGCATGTTGGGTCTCATGCGCCCTCGGTGTTCACTGTACCCCTGGCCCGGTTGCACATGAGAACCACTCAATGGATGCTCTCCACTCAGTGGTCTCCGACCTCTCACCCCCAGTCTTATCCCATCAAGGTGACGCAACCCCTTCGAAGGTCTCTCACCTGGTGGTCTCAAGAGAGCAATCTCCTCAAAGGGTTCCCCTTTGCTCTTCCGGACCATCAGATCTCCATCACCACAGACGCATCGCTAATGGGATGGGGAGCTCACTGTCTCTCCCTCCACACTCAAGGTGTATGGACTCCGTTCGAATCTCATCTCCACATAAATGTCTTGGAGGTGAGAGCGGTCCTCTATGCGATCCAAGCTCTGAAGGATGTCCTTTGTCACAAGAACATTCTCCTTCAAACGGACAGCAAAGCTGTGATGTATTACATCAACAAGGCGGTGCTCACTCTTATCCCTTTGCAGGAAGCAATGAGGGTATGGGAGTGGTGCTTGGAGCACAAGTCCACTTCCCTTGCAAGTCAGTCTCTTGACCCAGGGTGTCTGGTCCATCCCAACCTGAAATCACTTCACCTTCATGCTTGGCTCCTGAAGAGATAGAAGTGAATCGGTTCAACGCCTCCTGTGAGTCTCGAGCATCCTTCTGGCTGCTCGGACCAGCCACACGGAAACATACGATCCAAATGGAAGCTTTTCTCTGGTGCAAAGTCCTCTTGAACCCTTTTCCTGTCCTCCTGACAAGGTTCTGGGTATCTTTTGGACCTATCTAACTCAGGTCTTCAGTACTCCACAGTTAAAGTTCACCTTAGTGCCATCTCAGCGTTCATGAGCTGGTTTCATCCCTGACTCTGGCTCAGTTACCTATGGTGAAGAGATTTCTTAAGGGATTCTTCATACCAGACCCCTGTTAAGCGTCCAGTTGCAGCCTGGGACATTAACTGGTGCTGGACATGCTCACTCAGAAGCCTTCGAACCCTAGCTACCTGTGAGCTAAAATTTCTTACCTGGAAGACTGCCTTCCTGGGGGCCATTACCTCACCCGCAGAGTCTCTGAGATACATGCCCTGGTTACAGACCCTCCGTATACTGTCTTCCATAAAGACAAAGTAGTTCTCCGTACTCATCCAAAATTTCTTCCCAAGGTTGTGTCAGAATTCCATCTAAACCAACCTCTGGTACTTCCCGCTTACTTCGCTAATTTCCAAAATGAAGGGGAACGAGCTCTTCATTCCTTGGATGTTAAGAGAGCCTCATGTTCTATTTGGACAGAACCCAGGATGTTCGAAGACTCAACAACTCTTTGTTTCTTTCAGCGACACCGGCTGGGTCAACCTGTCGCTATCAGATGCATCTCCTCATGGTTAGTGGCATGCCTTGACATTGCTACTCCATGGCTCAGGTTAAATTAGAAGGTAGGTATGCTCACTCTACTAGGCGGTGGCATCCCTGGCGGAAATGCAATGTTCCAATTGCAGATATCTGCAACGCCGCCACCTGGAGCTCAGTGCATACCTTCGTAAGCACTATGCACTGGATGTTCATGCCAGGCGACATTCCGCATTCGCAGAACCATCCTTAATGGCTTCTACCTAGACATGTGAGCTCTGGCTCTCCTGCTGCCCTTTTGGGGATTACAGCTTGGTATTCTCTCCATTAGTGGTGAGTGGTGGAGACTTAGGTCCAGGAAGATAGGAAAATTACGTACCTACCGTAATTCTTGATCTTCTTGGACGAGTCTCCACCACTCATTCACATGCCCACCCTCCATCCCCCGAGCTCACCGCTGTGTTGGTCTTCACTCCCTCAAATCTTTAGGCTGTGAGGACTTCTTTACTGACCCTTCTTACACGGGTCGTACGGACTATCTTATGTCCGTGTTTTTAATGTTACAGTTACTCTTTACGTTAGTTGCGCTGCACCTCCTTGGTAAAAAAGGTACTGAGGCGGTTGGAGGGTCGGCGCCGAGAAGGTCAGCACGCCGAAAGCCGCAGTCATGGGCGGCAGGTCTCAGGGCGCCATCTCTCGATACCACCCTCCAGCAAAAAAGTTTGCTCCCGATGGGTCCTAGTGCCTCCGGCCCTAATCCCACTAGTGTGAATGAGTGGTGGAGACTCGTCCAAGAAGATCAAGAATTACGGTAGGTACGTAATTTTCCTATCTTATCTGTGTCAATCTTCACCATTCATCACTACTTGGGTATAGCTCCCCGGAGCTAGGACCCCGTGACGATCGAAGGTTGGCAGTTAGCCATTGTTGACTTTGCCCCAGCCCCAGTGCTTTCTCTCCCACCATCAAGTGAGTATCCTGTGTGCAAGACTGAAGAAATTTCTGCAGCCTAAGTCCGTCATTGTTAGTGTTACCTCGGTTCGGACCGTCTGCTTGATGTCACTTCTTCGACTCCGTTAAGATCTTTCCTTTTTGTAAAGCAGCATCGAGTACTGTATTGTGTTTAATTTTTCGTCTGGTCATGTCTCGTCCAGGGGGCAAGAAGGCATCGAAAGCAGGGCGGCCCCCCATGCGTCAGTGCCCTTGTGGCCACCTTTACTCTGTAATGGACCAGCATGACCGATCTTACTTCGAGAGGGCTCTTGCAGTAGGTAATTACATATAGGACTGACCCCCGCCGGCGGCAGGACCCCACGGAAAATTTAGCTAGCAGTCCTGGCGAGGGACCGCCTCACGCCAGGGTGACCGCGCCATGCAACGTCGGGTATAAAGGGGCGGCACCGACGCCCGCCTCCAGTTCTTTTCCCGCCATTAGCTTCGTGCAGCGCCACGGTAAAGTTCACAGGAGTCATTAGCCCTGTCTTTCATTGGTTTCACCGAAATGAGTCATTTTTTTTCAACCGCCAGGTGCATCGTCATGTATGTTGTCCCCTACACCTCCCGAGCACAAACAAGTGCAACTCGTGCGGCGCCCAACTGCCTCACAAGGACGGCCATTCCCTGTGCCTCTTCTGCCTAGGCCCCGATCACCCGATCGATAAGTGCGAGCATTGCCTCAGCTTCAACGTAGCTACCTGTAAACGGCGTCAACAGTCCCTGGAAGCTCATCTCCTCAAGAAAAAGATGTCTTCTATGGAAAAAGAGTTGTAAAAGTTGAGGCAGGTGTCCACTTCCCCACAAGGACATCGGAAAAAGAGAGACAAGGAGAGGCACCGGGAGAAGTCCTCCTCTACAGCATCTCTTGCTGGAGTCGCGGCCCACGTAACATCCCCTCTGGGGGACCGTTTGGCAGCCTCCAAGGGTTTGGAGGAGGCGTCAGCCCGCCTGTCTGGCTCGCGCTCAGGCCTTGCGGGCGCCTCCGGGCAAATGGAGGCCTCCGCCCCCGGTTTGGCCGCAGGTTTGCGCGACTCCTCTAAGTCGGATGTCGGCTCTTCTGACATCCGAGTGGAGAGGGTCGATAAGACGCCCGACCCTTCGGGCGGCGCATGACCACTTCCCCATTGGACTGGGACGCCCTTCCCCGCCCGCCCGGTGAGGGCTCCGGACCGCGCCCACCGGATCTCGCCCTAAGCCGCATGTCGGCTCCTCTGACGTGCGCTGGGCGATGGAACTGACGACGGCCCCCCCCCACGTCCGTGTACCCGGTTCTCCGCAGCCTTCGCTGCCGTCTGGAGAGCCCGAGTCACCCCAGCCTGACCCCAGAGATTTCTCTCCTCCTTCCCCGGGCAACACGGGGGATCTTCCACCTCCATCAGACCCTCCTCCGACGGAACCAGATCTGACGTCGGTTCCCCAGGCGCCGTACCTCTGGCGCCCAGCACCTCGGCCGCGGTTCCCCCGATGCTAGCAGGGGATGTTCCCCTTCTATCGGGCCCTCTTCCCCCCGGGCCCATTAACGTGGCTCCGCCCGTGGGGCCGCCGACCGGGCCGTCTGCTCCGGCAGCTCCCCCAGCTCCTGGGTACCCGCCATCTTATCCGACGCCATCGTACCCGGGACTGCAGTATCCAGCGCCGCAGTAACCGACGCCGGTTCCTCCAACGCCACATTACCTGACGCCGGGTTTCCCGCAGCCGGGTTACAGATACTCACCTTACGGGTACAGCCCGTGCACACTTTCCCCTCCTCCTCCACCGCCCCGGCCACCGGTGGATCTGCAGGAGACTCTGGCCTCTTGGTGGGCTGAGGCCAAGGCTCAGCTCACCAAGGAGGTGGAGAGCCACCTTACGACAACGGTGCCGCTCCCGGCCCCCGTACGTCCGAGGCGGCACACTTCCTCACCGCTTCCAGACTCCAGGGCTCTTCCCTCTGGATCCAGAGAGGGGCAAGATACGCATTCCCAGGTACCTCCCAAGAAACCCGTTCCTCCCCCTAGTCGTATGAAGGAGTCTTATTCTTCTTCTGCTTCTTCTTCCCTCTCGGATTCCTCTGATTCTTCCGAAGGATGTTCCGAGAGAGACGACGAGCCCCGCTCTCCGTCTAAGCCCCGGCCGAGGACCCCTCCGAAGTCTCCGGAGGATCCATTCTTCACGGAGTTGCTTAGAAAAATCCAGGAAATTCACCAGTGGCGCTCCTTGGAACCAGATCCCCGGTGTTTAAAACTCGCAGAGCATCTGGACCTGCCCGTGACAGGTCCAACTCTAGTGCCACCCTGGATCGAGCCTCACACCCACCTTGTTAACCACAATTTGGAAACAACCGTCAGTGTTAGCACCACTTCCTAGGAAGTTTAACAGGCTGTACCAGGCTCCCGAGGGTGTAGACTATCTTGATTCTCACTCTCGTGCCGATTCAGTTGTGATTAGCACCTCTCACGGCCGGTCGGCACATCCAAAACATCTGAGCTTGTCTCCTCCGGATAAGGAATCTCACCTCCTGGACCAGTATGGAAGAAAGATTTACATCTCTTCCACACTGGGAATTCGGGCCCTGAATTACGTCGCCCATATGAGGGATTACCACAAGGCCATCCTTACCCAGGCGGAATCTAAACTAGACTTCTTACCTGACTATCAAGTCAAACAGGAGCTAGCAGACCTTGTCCATTCTGCTCGTTCGGCCAGTCACCACATTTTACGGGTGACATACGATGCCGTGGATACTGCTGGGCGGAGCTCCTCTTTCGCTGTTAGTCTACGGCGTCATGCCTGGCTCTGCGTGTCAGGTTTGGTCTCAGAGGTGCAATCCGCCATTCAAGAGGCACCTTTCAGGGGGTCGGTGCTTTTTGGGGGTGACGTCAAAGATATCATCACCGACTTGCAAGAGAAGGGGACGGCCCTGAAATCCGTGGATTCCATGTACCGTCCCCATCCCCAGCAGTGCCGTCCTTTTCGCAGACGGACTTGGCCTCAAGCGAAACCCCAAGGAAGGCGGGCCACTAAACGTTGGGCCCCCGCAGCTGCCAGGTCCCCTCCGCCCAAAAAAGCAGTGGGTGCCTCAGCTGCGGCGCTGCCCCACGCCACCTGACTCCTTCCCTCTCCCACTGCCTCCAGATTCACTGGAGGAACCAGTAGGAGGGAGATTTTCCCTCCACCTTCCGGGTTGGGAGAGGATCACCATGGATTCTTGGGTGCTCCAGCTTATAGCAGAAGGGCACTCCATAGAGTTTCTTCAGAAACCACCCTGCCATCTTCCCTTGGTCCAGGAAGAAATCTCGGCCCTTCTTGCGAAGCAGGCGATAGAACCCGTCCCCCTTCATCTTCGAGGGAGGGGTTACTATTCTCATTTCTTCCTGGTCCCAAAGAAGATGGGAGATCTCAGACCCATTCTAGATCTCAGTTCATTGAACCTTTATGTGGAATACAAAAGGTTCAGGATGGTCTCTCTGCAGAGCCTTCTGCCCCTTCTTTGGCTGGGTCAATGGCTTTGTGCGCTGGATATGCAGGATGCTTATCTGCACATTCCCATTCGCCTTTCTCACCGCAAGTATCTTCATTTTGTGTTTCAGGGGGACCACTACCAATTCAGGGTGCTTCCATTTGGTCTTTCCTCGGCTCCCCGAGTATTTACCAAATGCCTGGCTGTGGTAGCGGCCCACCTGTGTACAATGGGAGTACAGGTGTTCCCTTACCTGGACAACTGGCTCCTGGCGGCCTCGTCCAGGGAGGAATGCCTGCATTTTCTCTCCCTCACCCAGCAGGTTTTTACTGGCCTGGGTATTACCATCAACCATTCCAAGTCCCATCTGGACCCCTCCCAGAGGCTACAGTTCATCAGGGCTATCCTCGATACGACAGTGAGCAAGGCCTTCCTGCCTCCAGACAGGGTGACCTCTCTTCAATCCCAGATTTACCTGCTATCAGAAAGCAGGAGGGTTCTGGCGAGGTCGGTCCTCCATCTTCTGGGGCTCATGGCGGCCGCCATTCCGATGGTCCCCTGAGCTCGACTGCACATGAGGATCTCTCAGTGGACTCTTCGCTCCCAGTGGGATCAATTTGTAGATGACTTAGATCAACTAGTTCTGATCTCCTCGCCGATGGCAAGGGACTTGCAATGGTGGATGGTTCGAGAGAACCTATTTCAGGGGGTCTCCTCCTTTCATCCTCCCCCCTCCCAGACTCTGACCACGGACGCCTCAGGCGAAGGTTGGGGAGCCCATCTGGGCCCTCATCGGACCCAGGCCTTATGGTCCAGACTGGAACTAGCTCTCCACATCAATGTGCTCGGCCTTTGAGCTGTGCTATACGCTCTCCAAGCCCTTCACCAATACATTCTTCCCGGCCACCTAGCCATCCAGATGGACAATATGTGCGCGGTGTGATACATCAACAAGCAGGGAGGAACTCGCTCCTACTCTCTATGCAGGGAAGCTATGAGGGTTTGGGATTGGGCAACTCATCACAACCTTCACCTCACGGCAATTCATGTTCCAGGAGTCGACTACACCCTGGCAGACAAACTAAGCCGCTCCTCTGCCCAGGCACATGAGTGGGAATTGGATCAAAGGGTGCTCGACGATATCTTTCAGCTTTTGGGGGACTCCGCAGGTATACATCTTCGCCTCCCCACAAAACTTCCCAGCTTTTGCTCGCTCGTTCCAAAGCGAGGCGCTTTCTGGAGCGACGCTCTGTCTCTAGACTGGAAGGACAGATTCATCTATGCTTTTCCTCCAATTCCTCTGATCCCAAGAGTTTTGCAGAAACTATCCACAGAAGGAGCGAGAATGATTCTGATCGCTCCTTTCTGGCCCAGGCAAATCTGGTTCTCTCTTCTACAACAATACTCAGAGGTTCCTTTTCTTCCTCTTCCTTTATCTCGAGGTTTGCTGACCCAGGATCAGGGGACCCTGGTCCATCCAGGTCTCAAGTTCCTTCAATCTCATGCATGGCTCCTCAGTATCAGCTCAATCCTGCTTTTGGAGTCTCTCCAAAGTGGCGGAGATTTTGATGGAGGCTAGAAAACCTCCACTAGGTCCACTTATGCCATGAAGTGGAAGAGATTTTCTATTTGGGCCGCCTCTAGGAACGTGGAGCCATTCTCCTGTTCAGTGGCTGTTCTGCTGGAATACTTACATCATCTCTTCGACCTGGGTCTCAGCCATTCCCTCCTGAAGGTGCACATGGCTGTTATCTCAGCCTACCATGTTCCTTTTGCAGATAAAGCTTTCGCCCAATTGGAGGTCTCTAAGACCTTTTTTCAGAGGGGTCCTTCATCTGAGGCCGAACTCCTGCTCCCCCTTGGGACTTGAACTTTGTTCTCGAGAAACTTACTCTTCCTTCCTTCGAACCTGCAGATCTGAAGTTTCTTTCATGGAAAACGCTCTTCTTGGTGGCCATCACTTCGGCTCGAAGAATTTCCGAGCTCCAGGCCCTTATGTGTAAAATCCACTATTTGATTTTTCACAAAGAACGAGTTGCTTTTCACACGAATCCTAAGTTTCTACCTAAAGTAGTAGCAGAGTCTACCTTATATCAGTCCATAGAGCTACTTGCCTTTTTTACGCAGTACTCTAATCAAGGGGAGTATTTACTCCATACTATGGATGTTCACCGGATTCTGAGATACTACACCAACAGGGCGAAAGATCTCAAAGACTGATCAGTTGTTCGTCTCTTTTGCTCACAAAAGGGAAGGCAGTGCTGTTTCCAAGCAATACTTGTCAAAGTGGTTGGCTCATTGCATTACTTTCTGTTATGACAAGTACAACAAGACCCTTCCGGGTCAAGTCAGAATCCCACCGAGAAGTAGCGGCATCTCATGCTTGTTTCAAGAATGTGTCTGGGGCAGATTGACGCTCTGCCACCTGGACTTTTGTCCATACTGCTATGTAAACTACTAGTTTGGACATTGCCTCTCGCTGTGAGCAGGCTTAGGCTAGTTGTTTTGCAAGGCCTCCTGTCTTGAGGCTTGTACTGGCCATTGCTATCTTCTGAGTAGTTCTCCTCCGTGCCTTTTATTTGTTTCCAGACTGCTTGGGATTCAGTCCTATATGTAATTACTTACTGCAAGAGCCCTCTAAGCAAGATAGTACAAGTTACGTAAGAACTTACCGCAACAGTAGATCGCCGAGAGAGGCTCTTGCAGGTACCTTCCCGCCCATCCCCCTAGGCTTTTCTCAGCTCCTTTTCCATACAGAGAAATCATCCACTTTCTCTCGTCCGGCCTCTTTCGCCTGTGGCGGAAAGAACTGGAAGGCGGCGCTCGACCACCTCCTTTATGCCGATGTCAAGATGACGCCGGTCACCTGATCGGAAGGTCCTCGCCAGTGACTGCTAGCTAGAAATTTTTCTCGTGGGGTCCCGCCGCTTGGCTGGCTGGTCCTATATGTAATTACCTACTGCAAGAGCCCTCTTGAAGTAAGATCGGTCATGCTGGTCCATTCAAACACCATGAAGTCTTGCTATATTATAACATTAGCAGTCAGCCACTGCAGCTGAACTGCCCCGGAGAGGAAGGAGTTAACTCCAGAGGATCTGGAGTTCTACAGCACGAGGGCGCTGTGCCCAAAGCTCTATCTGGTAGTTTCAAATGAAACTGTCAGATTCTTTACTCCGCTTCACTGAACAGTCGCTCCGGAGATCAGCTCCTTCAGCTCGGTTCATTCTCGGTTCAAGCAAGTATTTTTTGGTTCATTTGAACTGGCAAAGTCATTATTTTTACTGCATTTCGGTTTTAAAGCTCTATCTGGTAACCTGTAAGTACTAATTTTTAGTCTGTGGAAAATTAATTATCGGTTCGGTTTTGAACGATCGGTTTGTTATTTCTACATTTTAAAAGTGTACAGTGGGTTTTAGAGTGCGGTTCGGTTCTTATCGGTTCTAAAAAAACAGAATTATAACGGTTTTTCAAATACTCGTGACACGGTTAGGAACCGATATGGTGTCTTGCCTGGCACTGCCATCAAAGGGCAAGTTTTGGTTAGAGGTGGCATTATGTCTGAGAAACCCAAAGAAAAACCGGCCCACTGGGTTTCAACACTGTGATGTCTGTGGGGAGGCCTTCGCCAAGGCTGACCCACATACCACTTGTGTTTATTGTCTGAGGGACCACCTCCTGTCAGACTGCCAGGTGTGTAAAAATTTCCTGCAGCCACCCTGGAAAGAGATTGGGCCGGCTCAGGGAGCACGAGGCCAAAAAGTCCGCTGACCCGGATGGCCAGCCTGGTCCAGTACCCACTGGACCAGAGGGAGTGCCCTCTGACCAGGGCGAGACTTCCTCGGGCAAAAGGAAGGCTGGTTCAGAGGAACCAGTCCCGAGTAAAAAGACAAGGAAATCAGTAGGTTTGGGGTCCAAAATGTGTCTCCAACTGCTGCAGAGATAGCTAAAGCCATTCAGATTGTCCAGTCACTGTCTCAGGGATCTGTAGAACCACCAACAGTTGGTAAAAGGTTGGTTCGTTCAGTCCCAATGGTTCAGGATTTTGAAGTTGAGGATTTTATGAACCACAGGAGGGAGGAGGAATTTGATCATATATGTGTGGCTGGGGGTCTGGACGTGCCCATTGAACCGGCATTTCTCCAGACAGACTTTAGAATCTCCTCCTATTCTGTCTGAGTCCCTTCTTTCTTTTATTTTTACAAAAAGGTTGCAGAAACCCTCCAGCTTCCTTTAGAGGAGGCTGTGGATGAGCAAGAGGAGCCTGATTATGTGGAAATGATGGATATTCCAGAGTCTAGGAGGTTGTCTATTCCTTTGCATAAGTCATTTAGGAAGCAAACAACAAAGATTTTAAAAAATCCTCATTCTGTCCCTCCTGTAGATAAAAAAATGGACAGAAGGTATACTTTGTCAGGCTCGGATACAGACTTCCTTACTGAACAGTGTAGTCATGTAGGTGTGGTACAAGCTGCAGCCTGTGACAAGGCTAATCTTCCTCTGGCCTCACATCCTCCTGATAAGGATTCCAGGAAGATTGATGCCATGGCGAAGAAACAGTATATGGCAGCTTCTTTGGGACTCAGGCAGGCAAATTATATGGCTTTGTGGCTAGATATCACAAATCTAGGTGGGACACAGATTGCAGTTAGCCAAGCAGGCCCATGGCCAGCTGGCTAGTGAGTTGGAACAGGTGGCTGCTGATGGCATTGAAGCCTCTAAAGTTCAATTTCATACTGCTGTTGATGTTAATGATGTTTCCTCAGGTCATGGCCACTTCTGTAGCTTTCCTTAGGTTGGCATGGCTCAGATGCACTAATCTGTCCCAAGATACCCAGTCAAAGGCTATGGATTTTCCGTAGTGAAATTCTCTGTTTGGGAGCAAACAGAAAACTATATGAAAAAGATGGATGAATACAGAACTACTACAAAGTGCCCAGGCTAAGGAGAGCATGCCATGCCACAAGGCATGCTCCCAGAGGTAGGCAGGGCCTTTTCCAGGCCTTTTACCAATTTCAAGCCTCCTCTGCTGTCTCGCAGAGAGGTTTCTTCAGAGGCAGGGGTAGGCGAGGCACAAGTAGACCGTCCCCTCCCTCAGCCTAAGGCTGCTGCTAGCAGGCACCCTGATGGGTGCCCAGGCCGATCTCCTGTACCAGGTGGGCAATTTATCTTTCAGCCGGAACTGGCTGTCCCTAACTACGGACAGATGGGTTCTGGAGGTATAGGCCAGGGTCTAGTTCTCCGCTCAAACACTTTCCAAAGATGAGAGCCAGACATTTTCCACCTGCAAATCCTTCAGAAGCCCTTGCTTTGGAAGCAGAGGTTTCTTCTCTTCTGACTGCAAAGCAGTGGAAGGTTCCTCCTGCCATCAGGGCAAGGGTTTTATTCAAGATACTTTCTTACTCCAAAGACAGGAGAATGGAGGCCCATTCTAGATTTAAGGTACCTGAACAAGCATCTTTTGAAACCAAAGTTCAAAATGTTGACTCTGGCAATGATATTGCCTTCCCTAAGGCCAGGGACTGGCTAGCTTCCCTGGACCTCAAGGATGCCTATTTTCATGTTCTGATCAGGCCTTCTCACGAAAGTACCTCAGGTTCGAACTGCCCTCAGGCCACTACCAGTTCAGGGCAATGCCCTTCGCCTGACCTCTGCGCCAGGGTATTCACAAAATGTCTCGCTGTAGTAGTGGCTCACTTAAGAAGGCAAGGGGTTGCTGTGTTTCCCTACCTGGACGACTGGCTCATTGTGGGTCAGTCTCCAGGTCAGGTGAAACCCATTTGCAAGTCACCAGCAGCTTTTCACTTCCCTGTGATTCCCATAAACTTACCAAAGTCAGTTCTGGAACCGGTTCAGGTCCTAACTTTCATAGGCGAGAATTGAACACAAGGTTAGCCAGGGCTTTTCTTCCCTCGAGAGAGGGTGGACAGACTCATCGCCTGGCATCCTCCTTTCCTCTGGCGGGTCTCTGACCAGCAAGGCATTTTCTGCAACTCCTTGGGCACATGGCTGCTTCCACAGCTGTCGTGCAGGGAGCAAGATTCCAGATGAGGACATTCAGTTCCATTTGAGGGCCTATTGGTCTCAAAGGAAGGACCCCTACCAAGCTGGTTCCAGTTACTCAAACTCTGATCCTAGCCCTCCACTGGTGGCAGGTCCAGAGCAATTTAAGACAGGGGTTCCTTCTTCCATTTCTCACTCCCTCACCCTCACCACGGATGCCTCCCTGTTAGGTGGGGGCCTCACCCAGGGATCTTGCCACCCAGGGGTGTGGTCTCCTCAGGAATCTCTGCTCCACATCAATCTGTTGGAACTCAGAGCTGTCTTTTAGCTCTTCGGTGTTTTCAGATTCTGTCCAGAACAAAGTGGTTCAAGTCCGGACAGACAATACCACCACAATGTGGTACATCAACAGCTAAGGGGCACTCGGTCTTCAGCCTTGTGCATCAAGCAATGAAGTTGTGGTCTCTGGCCTACTCCTGAACACCTCCCTGATAGCGGTTCACCTCCCAGGAAGGACAATGTCCTGCATGGACGCCTCAGCAGAATTTCTCAGGGCCATCACGAATGGGCTCTGAATCCACAAGTGTTGGGTCCGTTTCTCAGATGGGGCACTCCTCAGATAGATCTTTCGCAGCCCCAGACAACCATCAACTTCCTCTTTTCTGTTGCAGGCCTCCAGTACTGGGCTCAGTCCCTCTGGACGCCTTTCTGTTGGACTGGAAAGGGAAGTTCCTGTATGCCTTTCCTCCCTTTCCTCTTCTTTTCAGGGTACTAGTAAAAATCAGATCTCAACCTTGCAGAGTGATTCTGATTGCCCCCAGATTGGGCCAGACAGCCCTGGTACCTCTGCTTCTGTCCTTGGCAGTCCACCCTGCCCTGAGCTCACCCAGAGTCCACGACTTACTGGCCTGTGCACAGGGAGAGTGTGGTATCCGACCTCAAATCCCTCCACCTCAAGGCTTGGCTCTTGAGGAGCTAGAATTTGCTGACTTACACCTTTCTCAAGGTGTCATGGATATTTTAAAGGCTTCTAGGAAGCCTTCCACTAGGGCCACTTATAATTCTAAGTGGAAGAGGTTTTCCATCTGGTGCTCTGAAAGGCAGATTATCCCAGAATCTGCTGATCTTCCCATTCTTCTGGAATATTTGGTCCATCTGAATTCCCTAGGCCTTAGGCCAGCTACCCTGAAGGTTCATCTGGCAGCTGTCTCTGCTTTTGTGTCAGCAGGGAAGCCTGCCTCCCTTTCTTCTCACTCTGTGTTCTCCAAGTTTTTTAAAGGGTTACTTCATACTAACCCTCCTTTTCGGGAACCAGCTCCCACCTGGGACCTGAATATTTGCATTGCTCAGTTAATGCAACCCCCTTTGAGCCTCTGTCTTCAGCAGAGCTCAAGTATTTAACTTGGAAAACCGTTTTCCTAGTAGCTATCACCTCTGCCAGATGCATAAGTGAGTTACAGGCCCTGTCAGTGGAAGAAGATTTTATCTCTTTCCACAGAGATAAGGTAGTCCTTAGGACTAATAGAAAGTTTTTGCCTAAGGTGGTTTCTGAGTTCCACCTGAATCAATCTATCTCTCTCCAGTATTTTCACTGAGCATTCTTCCTCAGGTGAGAGGAGACTGCACAGCTTGGATGTCAAAAGAGCCTTAAGCTACTATTTAGAGCGCACCAGAGGTCATAGGTTCAATCCCTCCAACTGTTTCTACCTATGGTGAGGCTGGCAAAGGAAAACCTGCCACTAAGAGAACAATTGCAAGGTGGATTGTTTCTTGTATCCAATTCTGTTATCAGAAACTAGGTAGAGTACCCCCTCAGGATTGAGGGCCCACTCCACTGGGGGTACAGCTCACGTCTCTAGCGGCTGCTAGGGACATTCCCATTCTGGAGATTTGTCAGCTGCTACCTGGAGACAGTTCACACCTTTACAAGCATTATTCCCTGGATGTCCAGTCCAGGAGAGATGCTCGGTTTGGCACAGCTGTGCTTCAGTACCTATTTCCTAAGTAGGTTCTGACCCTCCTCCATGGAGGTACTGCTGTGTAATCTGCTAATGTTATAATATAGCAAGACTTCATGGTGTTTGAAGAAAAAATTACTCACCTCAGTAATTGCTTTTCTTCTCATGGAGTCTTGCTATATTATAACCACCCTCCCTCCTGCCCCTCTCAGAACCTCTACTTGGGTAGGGGTGGCAATTGGTGCAAGCACTGTGTCATGCCATTATAGTTATCCCTACCTCTTTCCTTTGGGTTAGGGATCTGGTTGCTTCATTTAGGTTATTTATATTGCCCCTTCCTGGACTTGAGTCTTGGGGAAGGGGGGTTCATAATGTGCTTGTCAAGGGTGGTAAAGCGAACCATAATACCATCAATTTTGTTATTATGGTTCTGGGTGTTTCTTTGTTGTTTATATTGTTGTTACTACTACTAGTAGGTAGCCATGGGCTAGTGTAGTTTTTCCACACAGACTTTCTGTTCTTTGATGTTAAGCGTAAAGATCTGACAGTTTCATTTGAAACTGCCAGATGAAATTTTGAGCACAGCGCCCTCGCGCTGTAGAACTCCAGATCCTCTGGAGTTAACTCCTTCCTCTCCGGGGCAGTTCAGCTGCAGTGGCTGACTGCTAATGTTATAATATAGCAAGACTCCATGAGAAGAAAAGCAATTACTAAGGTGAGTAATTTTTTCTTACGGAGTAAAGGCGGCCACAGGGGCACTGACGCATGGGGGCCGCCCTGCTAGAAATGTTTCCATGGGGTCCTGCCACCGGTCAGCGTCAGTCCTATATGCAGTTACCTACTGCAAGAGCCTCTCTCGAAGATCTACTGTTACGGTAAGTTCCTACGTAACTGTACTTTGCCTCTCCTGCATCGGCCCCGGACACGATATGGATAGCTGCGATATCTGCTTCTCCATGGACCGCCGTGTCATTGAGATTCACGCGTGGAAAGTTGGACATGCGCCGCTGACTTTTGGGGGACGGATTTACACTCATCAAGTCAAGGTCGGGACTCTCAACCCTTCTTCTGTGTCCTCTCCCAGTCCTATATGGTCCGCGGAAGAGGGAACCTCCGCCTCGTCTAGCCTTGCCACGGCGGGGGTTTCTTCAACGGTGCAGGAGGCCCAGACTGACCCTCTTGGGGGTCAGTCGGGAGGCACCGTCCTGGCAGTTGCTACTTTGGTATCGGAGGCTTCCTCTGTGTCGCATTCGGGTCCCTCGGGACGGGCGGCGCTCATCCCGTATCGCTTCGGTCTTGGCGTCATTCGCGGTGCTGTGGGCTCAGAGGGCAATGCTGTGGCTGGCGTCTGCCCTGTTCTCTGTGCTGTCATCGCCCATGATTCTGCTTGCAGTGTCGTGGCTACCAACGGCGTCAGGGTTGGTAGTTTGGAGCTTTCGGGCCTGGTTCTGGTCCCGGCGCTGTTCACGACACTGGGGCAGGAGCTATTACTGTTATTGTCCCCAGCGTCATCCATGGCACTGGGGACGGAGTCAGCATTTGGGTAGGTGTCGATCCTGTCTTCATCGCCGCTCATGTTGCCGGAGTGGTTTGCAGTGTCAGACTCGGCCCCAGGTCTGCCTTCGTTGTCGCTCGTGCCGCCAGGGTGGATGTCGGCACCGAGCGCGGTGGCGCTTTGGATTTGGCACTTAGCGGTGTGGGGGAGGAGTGTGGAGCCGTGCTCGGGGTTGTGCCGGGTGTGGGGCTGTACTGTCCTCTGCTGCTACTGGGGGCTTTGAATCTCAGGGTGCTCGACCTCGGGGCCCGGGTCTGGAGGAGCCTGTGGGGTGGTCTGGCATTGGACCTGAGTGTCTACCTCTTCGGAGGCTGATTCTGGATCTGATCCGGACTGGCTTCCGGATTCTTCGGGATCTTCGGATCCTTCTGTCTCCAGCACCTCGGCCCCCACTCTCCCCCCTTCTGGAATTCAGCTCTCTCTGGTAGACCTTAGGGTCAGGGGGTCTGACCAGCCGGTTGTGGCCCCTGTGGCTACTGCTGAGCAGCCTGAGGTCACTAGTAAGGCTGTTTCTTCAGTTGAGGTACCCCCCTTGATGTGTTTGGACAGTCCCTAGTTTGGGGCAGCCTGGGGCACATCAGGAGGGGGAGGGTACGGTTCCCTGGGTGGACTCCTCTGAGTCTACTTGGGGATGCCAGCTGCGTAGGTTAATTGTTAGGAGGACGAGTCCCTCTCTGACTCCGAAGGGTTGAGAGGGAGAGGTGTGGCGCATCGGGCCCTTCCTCGGTCCCAGCCGGGTCCTGGTAGGAGCCGTTGCACAGACCCTTGCCTTTCCTTGATGAAGTCCTCGAGGGGGACTTCTACTTCTGAAGTCAGGGGCTGTCCTTCTGGACTCACACGGTCCCGGTCACCTCATGGGGGGATTTCTTCTTTGTGGCACAGCTCTGACCATTCCGACCTGGTTAAATGGCTGTTAGCTGCAGCAGCTTTGGCTTCCCCCTCCTTGCGAAGGGTTTTCTGTTGGCCTCCCTGCCCCAACAGAGACCATTTTCCTGTTGCCAGGAGCCTGCCCTCCGAGCCTTTGTCTTCATCCCCGGTAGTCCCAGGTATTCCGGGTCTTCGCGGGCTTCTTACTTGGGAACAATTCAGAGAATTGGCTGCATTTTTTTCCCACCTACCTCCATGCCCTGGACCAGCAGGTGTTTCACCATGCCCCCGTGCAGCCGGCCCCTGAACTGGGGAGCTCGTCTTCCTTCTCTTCTCCCCTCCCTCTTCTGAAGGAGAGGAATCCTCAGTCCACATATCCCCAGCATCTGCTCTGTCCTCCTATCAGCGCTTCCTTGTGAGAATGTTGGACGAGCTCCACCTGACCCCCATTCCTATCAGCAATCCTGAGCATGTGATGTGTGCCTTCTTGGCTGAATTCAGTGCGGCCCACTTGGTGGCTCCCACCTGCTGATTCCTTTTCAGGAAGTGTCTCATCGGCTCTGGTTTCATCCCTTTTTCACTGTTCCAGCTCCAAGGGACTTAACGCCAGCAGTATTGTGCTCCCCCGGGGTCTCCAGGATCTTACTTCGAGAAACAGCTCTTGCAGCAGGTTACACCATTAGGACTGAAGCCGGCAAGTGCCAGGACTCCACGGAAATTTTTAAGCTAGCAGTCTTCAGCGGGGACCGCCTCTGACGTCTGTCCCACCCCCGACGCCAGGCATAGTACATGAGGAGGTGGTCCCCCCATAATCCCCAGATCTTACTTCGAGAGGGCTCTTGCAGTAGGTAATTACATACAGAACTGATGTCGGCAGGTGGCAGCACCCCACGGAAAAATTTGTAGCTAGCAGTCCTGGACTGCTCTCACGTCAGGTGACCGGCGTCAGGAGTCGTCAATATAAAGGGTGGTCCCTGGCGCCTTGCCTTCCAGTTCTTTCCGCCCGTTAGCTACATTGCAGCACCTCGCAGAAAAGTTTGTTGCTTCGTCAGCCTACTCTTCGTTGGTTTTACCAGAGTAATGTGTTTTTTTCGATTAACGTCAGGTACATCGTCGATGTATGTCGTTCCCTACACCCTCCAAGCACAAAAATTAGTTCGACTCGTGCGGCACCTAACTTCTGCACAAGGATGACCATTCCCTGTGCCTGTTCTTCCTAGGCCCCGATCACCCGGTCGAGAAGTGCCAGCGCTGCCTCAGCTTCAACGCAGCTACCCCGAAAATGTGGCAGCAATCCCTGGAAGCCCATATTTTGAAGAAAAAGATGAGTTCGATGGAGAAGATGCTCAAAAAACTGAGGCAGGCGTCCACTTCCCGAGGCCATCGGGAGAAGAAGGATAAGGAGAGGCACCGGGACAAGGGCTCTTTACGCGTTCCCTCGGGAGCTGCCGGGTCTGGTAACGTCCCTTTGGGGGACGCTCCTCGGCGGCTGCCTCGGAGGTTTCCGAGGGGGCATCGGCCCGCCCGTCTGGCTCGTGCTTGGGCCTTTCGGGCGCCTCCTGGCAATTGGAGGCCTCCGCCCCCGGTTCAGCTATAGGCTCACGGCCTACTGGCATGGGTGACTCCGGTAAGTCGGGTGTCGGCCCCTCCAACGTCTGCGCGGAGAAGGCTGGTAAGATGCACGACCCTTCGGGGCAGCGCGTGGCCTCTCCCATCGTACCAGGCCGATCCTTCCCCTTGGTCTGCCTCCGGTGAAGGCTCCCATAACCCGGATGCCGGCTCCTCTGGGGCTCGCCATAAGCTGCATGTCGGTTTTCCCAACGCCCGGTTGGCGATGGAACAGACGACGGACCTCCCTACATCCGTCATTCCCGGTTCTCCGCAGCTTTCGCTGCCGTCCAGGGACCCAGAGTCCCTCCAACCCGACTCCGGGGATTTTTCCCTTCATCCCCAGGCAACGCTGGGGACCTTCCTTCGTCGGACCGTCCCCCTGTGGGTGCGCCGGATCTGACACCGGCCCCGACGTCAGCCTCGATGCCCGTTCTGCCGACTCCAGCCGACATCCCGCTTCCAGATGGCCCCCCCACCGCATGGCTCTCCGCCCTCTGGGCCCTCCAACATGGATCCGGCTCTGAGGCCGCCAGCTGGGCCGTCTGCTCCGGCAGCTTCCCCGGCTCCCGGGTACCCTCCGTCCTATCCGACACCGACGTACTCGGAACCACAGTATCTGGCACCGCAGTAGCCGACGCCACAATACCCGACGCCGGGCTATCTGCAGCGGGTTTGGATACTCTCCATACGGGTACAACCCATATCCTTATCCCTTGCCTCCTCCACCGCCCCCACAGCCGCTGGTGGACTTGCGGGAGACTCTGGCCTCCTGGTGGGCTGAGGCCAAGGCTCAGCTCACCAGGGAGGTCGAGAGCCGCCTACCGATGATGGTGCCATCTCAGATTCCCGTATGTCCTAGGCGGCACACTCCCTCACCACCTCTGGACTCCAGTGCTCTTCCGTCTGTGTCCAGAGAGGGGCAGGACACGCTTCCTCGGGGGCTTCCCAAGGGGTCCGTTCCTCCCCCTGGTCGGGAAAGGAAGTCTTTTTCCTTTTCCTCCTCCTCCTCACCCTTGGACTCCTCAGATTCCTCCGATGGTTGCTCTGAAATGTACGATGAGCCACGCTCTCCGTCGAAGCCCAGGCCAAGGACTCCTCCGAAAGTCTCCTCCAGAAGATCCTTCTTTTACAGAGTTGGTAAGGAAAATCCAGGAGGTTCATCAGTGACACTCCTTGGAACCAGATCCTCAGCATCTGAAACTCGCTGAACATCTGGATCTGTCCGTGACAGCTCCTACCTTAGTGCTACCCTGGATAAAGCCTCATGCCGACCTCGTCACCACCATATGGAAACAGCTGTCGGCTTTAGCCCCACTTCGAAGGACGTCAAATAGACTATATCAGGCTCCTGAGGGTGTTGATTTCCTAGATTCTCAATCTCGTGCCGACTCCGTCATGATTAGCGCCGCTCACGGCCGGTCGCCCAACCCAAAATACCTCAGCTCGTCGCCACCACAAAGAATCCCGCCTTCTGGACCAGTATGGAAAGAAGATCTTTGCTTCCTCCATGCTGGGGATTAGGGCCCTGAATTATGTCGGCCATATGGGGGGGACTACCAGAAGGCCATTCTGACTTAGGTGGAAGCCAAATTGGACTCCTTGCCAGACTCCAAAGTCAAGCTGGAGTTGGCTGGTCTTGTCCACTCTGCACATTCGGCCAGTCAACACATGCTTCGTGCGACCTACGTTGCAGTGGATACTGCTGGGCAGAGCTCAGCTTTCGCTGTAGGCCTACGTCATCATGGTTGGCTCCGCATGTCAGGGTTGGTCCCGGAAGTGCAATCCGCTATCCAGGAAGCGCCCTTGCGGGGGTCGGTGTTTTTTGGCGGTGATGTCAAGGACATCATCACCCGATTGCAGGAGAAGGGGATGGCACTGAAGTCTGTCGACTCCATATACCCCCCCATCAGCAGCAGGCGCATTCCCTTTCACAAAAACGGAATCATTGGTGAAACCCAGGGAGCGGGCCACAAAACACCGGGCTCCCACAGCTGCTAAGGCCCCCCCCTGCCCAAAAAAGCAACAGGTGCTTCAGCTGCGGCGCTGCCCCACACCACCTGACTCTTTCCCTCTCCCACAGCTTCCAGACTCCCCAGAGGAACCGGTAGGAGGGAGGTTTCCCCCTCCACCTTCCGGGCTGGGAGAGGATAACATCAGATTCTTAGGTGTTCCAGCTCATCGCAGAAGGACAGTCGATAGAGTTTCTTTAAAACCACCTCGCCACCCCCCTCCCCCCCCAATGTCATTGTATTCAAGGGAACACCTTCTCTTGGTCCAGGAGGAAATTTCAGCTCTCCTGCTGAAACAAGCAATAGAACTCGTCCCCCTTCTCATCTGTAAGGGACGGGTTACTATTCCCATTTCTTCCTGGTCCCAAAGAAGACAGGAGATCTCAGACCAATTCTGGATCTCAATTCTCTGAATCTCTTGGTGGAATACAAAAGGTTCGGGATGCTCTCGTTGCAGAGCCTTGTGCCCCTCCTCCAGCTGTGTGACTTGGATATGCAGGATGCTTACCTGCACATTTCCATTCGCCCGTCTCACCTCAAATACCTTCATTTTGCGTTCCAGGGGGACCACTACCAATTCAAGGCACTTGCGTTTGGCCTATCCTCGGTGCCCCGAGTGTTTACCAAATGCCTGGCAGTGGTGGTTGCCCACCTGCATACCAGGGGGGTGCAGGTTTTCTCATACCTGGACGATTGGCTCCTGGCGGCCTCGTCCAGGGAGGAACTCCTGCGCTGCCTCGCCCTAACCCAGCAGGTTTTTGCCTGCCTGGGTATTACCATCAACCATTCCAAGTCTCACCTGATCCCATCCCAGAGACTACAGTTTATTGGGGCAATTCTAGACATGACCACGGGCAGAGCCTCCCTGTCTCCGGACAGGGCGTCCACCCTCCAGACTCAGATACGTCTGCTGTCCAGCTGCAGGCGGGTCTGTGCAAGGTCAGTCCTTCGCCTTCTTGTGCTCATGGCGGCTGCCATCCCGACAGTTCTTCGCGCTCGACTCCACATGAGAGTTTCTCAGTGGACTCTACGCTCCCAATGGGATCAGTTAGTGGATGACCTAGATCACCCAGTTCTGGTCTCCTCGCCGATGCTTCGAGACTTGCAGTGGTGGTTGGTTTGAGAGGACCTGTTTGGGGGCTCCTTTCTTTCATCCTCCCCTCCCAGACTCTAACCACAGGCGCCTCGAGAAGTTGGGAGCCCATCTAGGCTCTCATCGGACCCAGGGCTCCTGGTCCAAGCTCGAAAAAGCTTTTCCACATCAGTGTGCTCGAGCTACGGGCAGTGTTGTATGCTCTCCAAGCCCTTCACCAATACATCATTCCCGGCCACCTAGCTTTCCAGATGGACAACATGTGCGTGGTTTGGTACATCAGCAAACAAGGGGGGACTCGGTCCTACCCTCTTTGTAGGGAGGCAATGAGGGTTTAGGATTGGGCAACACAACACGACCTTCACCTCGCGGCAATTCATGTTCCGGGAGTCGACAACACCTTGGCAGACAAGCTAAATCACTCTTCTGCTCTGACACATGAGGTCCTAGACAATATCTTTCCAACTTTGGGGAACTCCACAGGTCGACCTATTCGCATCCCTTCTAAACGCAAAGCTTCCCGTCTTCTGCTCGCTCGTTCCAGAGCGAAGCGCTTTCTGGAGAGACGCTCTGTCTCTAGACTGGAAGGACAGATTCGTCTATGCCTTTCCCCCAATTCCACTTATCCTACGAGTCTTGCAGAAACTAGCTTCAGAAGGATACCGAATTATTCAGATTGCTCCTTTCTGGCCCAGGCAAGTTTGGTTCTCCCTTCTACAACAATACTCAGAGGATTATCCTCTTCCTCTATCTTGAGGTTTATTGACCCAGGATCAGGGGACCCTGGTCCACCCAAGCCTCAAATCTCTTCAGCTGCAATCATGGCTCCTGCAGACTTAGCTCAATCCTGTTTTGGGGTGTCTCCCCAAGTGGCTGAGATTTTGGTGGAGGCTAGAAAACCTCCACTAGATCCACTTACGCCATGAAGTGGAAAAGATTCACTATCTGGGCCGCTTCCAAGAACGTGGAACCTTTCTCTTGTTTAGCGGGGCTTCTGATGGAGTATCTACGTCATCTGTTTGACCTGGGTCTCGGTCATTCTTCTCTGAAGGTACACATGGCGGCCATCTCGGCCTATCATGTCCTCTTTGCAGACAAAACTTTCGCTCAATTGGAGGTCTCGGAGACCTTTCTCAGAGGGGTTCTCCTTCTGAGACCCCCTATCTGTACTCATGCTCCCCCTTGGGACTTGAACTTTGTTCTTGAGAAACTTACTGTGCCTCCCTTCGAACCAGCAGCTTCTGCGGAATTGAAGATCTTACTTCGAGAGGGCTCTTACAGTAGGTAATTACATATAGGACTGACGTCGGCAGGACCCCACGGAAAAACTTCTAGCTAGCAGTCCCTGGCGAGGGACCACCCCCACGTCAGGTGACCGGCGTCAAGACGTCATCGGTATAAAGGCGGCCCGCCTTCCAGTCTTTCCACCGTTGGCTGTACAGCGCCTCGCGTAAAGTTCATGCTTACAAGTAAAGCCCTGGTCTTTTCGTGGTTTTACGAAAACTTTGTAATATTTTCATTCAATATTGTCAGGTTAATGTCGGTGTATGTCGTCCCCTTACAAAAATAAGTGTGACTTGTGCAGCGTCCAACTGCCACACAAGGACAGCCACTCTCTCTGCCTTTTTTGTCTAGGCCCCGACCACGCGGTCGACAAGTGCCCGCATTGCCTGCACTTCAATGCGGCTACCTGCAGACTATGCCAACAGTCTCTGGAAGCCCATCTGCTCAAAAAGAAGATGTATTCAATGGAGAAAGAATTGAAGAAGCTCAGACAGGCGTTGACCTCTCCTGAAGGACACCACAAGAAGTGGGACAAAGAAAGGCACAAGGAGAAGGCCTTTCAGGTAATGTCCCCTCCGGGGGATCGTCTGATGGCAGCCTCCAAGGTTTTGGAGGAGGCATCGGCCCGCCCATCGGGCTCGCACTCGGGTCCTCCGGGCTAAAGGAGGCCTCTGCCCCCAGTACCACTGCAGGGTTGCGACCTACTGGCCCGGGCACCTCCCATAAGTCGGTACGTCGGCTCCTCCGACGTCCGCCGGGAGAAGACCGATAAGACGCCCAACCCTTCGGGGTGGCGCACGGTCGCGTCCCCCTCAGACCAGGCAGCTTCCCACCCTCGGCCCGCCTCCGACGAAGGACCCCATAAGCCGGACGCCGGCTCCTCAGGCACCCGCCAGGATACAGCCCCTAAGTCGCACGTCGGAAGGGCGTCGGAACCTATGACAGACCCTCCATCGTCTGTCATCCCAGGTTCCCCGCAGCCTTCGCTGCTGTCCGGGGAGCCCGAGTCGCCCCAGCCTGACCCCGGGGACTTTTCTCCTCCGTCCCCGGGCGATGTTGGGGATATTCCTCCACCGTCAGACCCTCCTCCTACAGAACCGGATCAGACGCCGGTTCCGACGCCGGCAGGGGATATCCCCCCTCCGTCGGGCCCGACCCCCCACGGGCCTCTCACTGTCGACCCACCCGTGGGGCTTCCTACTGGGCCGTCGGCTCCGGCAGCTCCTCCGGTACCCGGGTATCCGCCGTCCTATCCGACGCTGTCTTACCCGGGTCCGCAGTATCCGATGCCGGCTCCACCGATGCCGCAATACCCGGCACCAGTTTTCCCGCAGCCGGGTTATGGATACTCACCTTACGGATATAATCCGTATAGTTATCCCCGTCCTCCTCCTCCCACGCCCCCCAGGCCGCCAGTGGATCTACAGGAGACTGGCTTCCTGCTGGACTGAGGCCAAGGCTCAGCTCACCAAGGAAGTTGAGAGCCACCTTACGACGATGGTGCCACCCCCGGCCCCCGTACGCCCGAGACGGCACACTCCCTCTCCACCTCCGGATCCCAGCGCTCTTCCCTCTGGATCCAGAGAGGGGCAGGACACGCGTCCAGGGATCCCCCCTAAGGAACCCGTTCCTCCCCCTAGACGGGTCAGGGAGTCTTACTCTGCTTCTAATCCTTCTTCTTCTTCTTCGTCGCTCTCGGATTCATCAGATTCCTCCCGACGGATGCTCCGAGAGAGACGACCAGCCTCGCTCTCCGTCCAAGCCCCGGCCGAGGACTCCTCCGGAGGATCCTTCATTCACGGAGTTGCTCAGGAAGATCCAGGAAGTACATCAGTGGCGTTCTCTGGAACCAGATCCTCAGCGAGTCAAACTCGCCGAACATCTGGACCTGCCCCTTATGGCCCCTACTTTAGTGCCACCCTGGATTGAGCCTCACGCCCACCTTGTTTCCACTATTTGGAAACAACCGGCAGCTTTAGCCCCGCTTCCTAGGAAGTCAACAGGCTATACCAGGCTCCAGAGGGTGTAGATTTTTTGGACTCTCACCCCCGTGCAGACTCGGTCGTGATTAGCGCCGCTCACAGCCGGTCAGCACACCCCAAACATTTAAGCTTGTCTCCTCCGGATAAGGAATCTCACCTTATGGACCAGTATGGAAGAAAAATATACGCTTCTTCCACACTGGGAATTCGGGCCCTGAATTATGTAGCACATGTGGGGGATTACCAGAAGGCTATCCTTACCCAGGCGGAATCTAAGATTGACTCCTTACCTGATGACCACCACCGTTCTGCTCGTTCGGGCAGTTGTCACATCCTGAGGACGACTTACGATGCAGTGGACATTGTCTGGCGGAGCTCCGCGTTCGCCGTAAGTCTTCGGCGTCACGCCTGGCTCCGCGTGTCAGGTTTGGTCCCGTAGGTACAGTCAGCAATCCAGGAAGCACCTTTCATGGGTTCACTGCTTTTCAGCGGTGATGTCAAGGACATCATCACCGATTTGCTGGAAAAGGGGACGGCTCTGAAATCTGTCGATTCCCTGTACAGTCCCTGTCCCCTGCAGCTGCCTTTTCGCAGATGCGGCCGACCTCAAGCAAAACCTAAGGAGGCCGGGCACAGCCGGCCCGCAGCTGCCGGGCCTCCGCTGCCCAAAAAAGCAGCAGGTGCCCCAGCTGCGGCGCTGCCCCACACCACCTGACTCCTCCCCTCTCCCACCGCCTCCGGACTCCCCGAAGGAACAGGTAGGAGGGAGATTCTGCCTCCACCTTCTGGGTTGGGAGAGGATAACAATGGATTCATGGGTGCTTCAGATTATTGTGAAGGGGCACTCCATAGAGTTTCTACAGAAACCTTCACGCCACCCCCCCTCTGAAGTCCTCTTACGCAAGGGACCATCTTCCTTTGGTCAGGGAAGAATTATCTGCCCTTCTCGTGAAGCAGACCATAGAACCCATTCCTCCTCACCTTCAGGGGATGGGTTACTATTCCCATTTCTTCCTGGTCCCAAAGAAGATGGGAGATCTCGGACCCATTCTCGATCTCAGTTCCCTGAACTTCTACGTGGAATACAAAAAGTTCATGATGCTCTCCCTTCAAACCCTTCTGCCCCCTTCTTCAGCCGGGTCAATGGCTTTGTGCGCTGGATATGCAGGACGCATATCTGCACATCCCCATTCATCCCTCGCATCGCAAGTACCTTCGGTTTGCTTTCCAGTGGGACCATTGGCACTTCCGTTTGGTCTTTCCTCAGCTCCCCAAGTTTTTACCAAATGCCTGGCTGTAGTAGTGGCCCACCTGCGTACTATGGGAGTTCAGGTGTTTCCCTACCTGGACGACTGGCTCCTGGCGGCCTTGTCAAGGGAGGAGCTCCTGCATTTTCTCTCCCTCACCCAGCAGGTTTTTACTTGCCTGGGTATTACCATCAACCATTCCAAGTCTCATCTGGACCCTTCCCAGAGACTTTAGTTCGTCGGGGCTTACCTCAATACAACGGTGAGCAAGGCCTTCCTCCCTCCGGACAGGGCGGACTCCCTCCAGTCACAGATTTCCCTGCTATCAGAATGCAGGAAGGTTCCGTCAAGGTCGGTTCTCCATCTCTTGGGGCTCATGGCAGCCGCCATCCCGGCGGTTCCCCGCGCGCGGCTCCACATGAGGATTTCTCCGTGGACTCTCCGCTCCCAGTGGGATCAACTCATAGAGGACCTAGATCATCTGGTTCTGATCTCCTCGCCGATGGCAAGAGACTTGCAATGGTGGATGGTTCGAGAGAACCTGTTTCGGGGTGTCCCCTTCTGTCATCCTCCCCCCTTCCAGACTCTGACCACGGACACTTCAGGCGAAGGTTGGGGAGCCCATCTGGGTCCTCACCGAACACAGGGTTTATGGTCCAGATTGGAGCTAGCTCTCCACATCAGTGTGCTCAAGCTACGAGCAGTACTATATGCTCTCCAAGCCCTTCATCAATACATCCTTCCCAGTCACCTAGCTGTCCAGATGGACAACATGTGCGTGGTGTGGTACATCAACAAGCAGGGAGGGACTCTATCCTACCCGCTGTGCAGGGAAGTGATGAGGGTTTGGGATTGGGCGATGCTTCACAACATTCACCTCACGGCGATCCATGTTCCAGGAGTCGACAGTACCCTGGCAGACAAGCTAAGTCACTCCTCTGCTCTGCCACACAAGTGGGAGCTGGACCAAAAGGTTCTAAATGACATCTTCCAGTTTTGGGGGACTCCACAGGTAGACTTGTTCACCTCTTCCCAAAACACAAAACTTCCCACCTTTTGCTCGCTCGCTCCAGAGCAAGGTGCTTTCTGGAGCGACGCTCTGTCTCTAAACTGGAAGGGCAGATTCATCTGTGCTTTTCCTCCAATTCCTCTGGTCCCTCGTGTACTGCAGAAACTAACATCGTAAGGAGTGAGAATGATTCTGATCGCTCCTTTCTGGCCCAGGCAAATCTGGTTCTCTCTTCTACAGCAATATTCAGAGGTTCCTCCTCTTCCTCTTCCTTTATCTCGAGGATTGCTGACCCAGGATCAGGGGACCCTGGTCCATCCGGGACTCAAGTCCGTGCAACTTCATGCATGGCTCCTGCAGACCTAGCCAAGTCTTGCTTTGGTGTCTCTCCAAAGGTGGCCGAGATTCTGGTGGAGGCTAGAAAACCCTCCACTAGGTCCACTTACACCATGAAATGGAAGAGATTTTCTATTTGGGCTACCTCCAGGAATGTGGAGCCTTACTCCTGTCCTGTGGCCGTTCTGCTTGAATATTTACATCACCTCTTCGACATGGGTCTCAGTCATTCCTCCTTGAAAGTTCACATGGCCTCTATTTCAGCCTACCATGTTCCTTTCGCTGATAAAGCCTTTGCCCAATTAGAGGTATCCAAGACTTTTCTTAGAGGGGTCCTTCATCTCAGGCCCCCCGTCCAGACTCCTGCTCCCCCTTGGGATTTGAACTTTGTTCTCGAGAAACTTACCCTTCCTCCCTTCAAGCTTGAAGCCTCCGCAGATCTGAAGTTTCTATCATGAAAGACGCTCTTCCGGGTCAAGTCAGAGGTCACTCCACTCGGGGAGTAGCGGCCTCTGCGGCTTGTTTCAAGAATGTATCTGTGGCAGACATCTGTGCTGCCGCCACCTGGACTTCCGTCCATACCTTTACGAAACATTACGGTTTGGACATTGCCTCTCCCCGTAGAGCAGGCTACGGGTTAGCGGTCTTGCAAGGTCTCCTGTCATGAGGTTTGCAAGGCTTTTACTTCTTCTTGGAGTAGTTCCTCCTCCCGGTGCCTTTCATTTGTTCCAGACTGCTTGGGATTCTGGCTTATATGTAATTACCTACTGCAAGAGCCCTCTTGAAGTAAGATAGTACAGGTACGTAAGAACTTACCGTAACAGTAGATCTTGAGAGAGGCTCTTGCAGTAAATAACTCTATCCGCCCTCCATCCCCTAAACTTTTCAGCTCCTTATCCATTGAGGAAATATCTGCTTCTCTCTTCTGGGCCTGTGGCGGGAAAGAACTGGAAGGCGGGCATCCGGGCCCGCCCCTTTATACCGACGTCGTCTGATGCCGGTCACCTGATGTGGGGGCGGTCTCTGGCCAGGGACTGCTAGCTAGAAATTTTTCCGTGGGGTCCTTTCATTTCATTGAAGACTCTCTTCCTGGTGGCCATTACTTCCGCTCGGAGAATTTCCGAGCTCCAGGCCCTGATGTGTAAAATTCTATACTTGATTTTTCACAAGGAACGTGTTGCTCTTTGCACGAACCCTAAGTTTCTCCCTAAAGTAGTAGCGGAGTCTACTCTAAATCAGTCCATAGAGTTACCCGCTTTTTTCACGCAGTACTTTAATCAAGGGGAGTATTTACTCCATACTATGGATGTTCACCGGATTCTGAGATACTACACCAACAGGACGAAGGATCTCGGACTGATCAATTGTTCGTCTCTTTTGCTCATAAACGGGAAGGCAATGCTGTTTCTAAACAATGCCTATCTAAGTGGTTGGCTCATTGCATTACTTTCTGTTATGACAAATACAACAAGACCCTCCCTGGCCAGGTAAGAGGCCACTCCACAAGAGGAGTAGCTGCCTCAGCGACTTGTTTAAAAAATGAGCCTGCGGCAGACATCTGCGCTGCCGCCACCTAGACTTCCGTTCATACCTTTACTAAACACTACAGTTTGGATGTTGCCTCTCACCATAGAGCAGGCTTCAGGCAGGCTGTTCTGCAGGTCCTCTTATCCTGAGGCGTGCACAGCCAGAACTGCTTCTTGGAGTAGTTTTCCTCCTCCAGGTGCCTCTCTTTGTTCCAGACTGCTTGGGATTCAGTCCTATATGTAATTACCTATTGCAAGAGCCCTCTCGAAGTAAGATAGTACAGTTACGTAAGAACTTACTGTAATGGGCTTGGGGTCACGTGACCGCTTAATGGCGCAGAGACGTGTTTTCTACGAGCTCCAACCCCAGTCCAACTGTAAAGTTAATTCTAGGGACATGGATATGTTGTTCATCCACACTTATTGGCAGGTTCCTTGCCGCTTTAAATCTTGCCGGAAGGTCTTCAAGCTAGCTCCTCCCACCCACCCGGGTGGTAAAACTCTCGGCTCCGCCCCATGACGCCAAATCTTCCTTACCGCTTGGAAGCTCAGGTTCCCTCCTTAACGCTCTGCGATTAAGCTTTGGGGCCTAATTCTTCGACTTTAAAAAAAAAAAAAAAAAATTTTCAAAACTTTTACCACTTGGTCTTCTTCCTAGCGCTGCGATGGACAATCGACTCGGTTTTGGAGATGCCCTTGCGGCAGAAGATGTCGGACGGATCCGCACTCCACGTGCGTTTACTGCCTAGGCCAGGTGCACGACCCGCAGGCCTGCGAACTGTGCTCATCTTTCTCGGTCTACGTCCTTGAGGATCGCGCTGCCCGTCTCCAACTTGGGCGCCCCGAAAGGAGATTTCCCTGGTCAAATCCAAGGAGGCCCGACTGGCGGTGTCCGTGGCTGCGGGCTCCGCAGAACAACTTGAGCAGATGATCGCCCTCGAGGAGGAGGCGGCTCATGCCGTTACATCTTCGGCTGCGGCATTCGTTCCGCTCTCGCTTGGGTCCTCCTATTCGGCTTCTTTTAAGGAGCTTTGCTTGACCCTCTCGACCAAAGGCGAGGGTCCAACTTCTTCTGGACCGTTTCATCGGTCGAAGAAAAGTAAGGGTAAGTCCCATCATCGACGCTGTTGGGAGCGGGAAAGATCTCCTTCCCCTTGTCGACAGTCGACTTCAGTCGAAGTTTAGGCTTCGGCCTCTGGCTTCACGGTGCCCCCGTCAGGCCAGGTGACCGAGACTCCCGCCGGCGTGGTCGAGATTTTTCTCGACCCGTTAGACGGGTTGTGGCTGGAGAAGCCGAAATTCCCTCCTCCCCGGTTCCCCCGGCGAGGATTGTGGATACCGTCGGCTCATCTGTTCCTCTGGTTCCCGAGCCGTCGGATTTGTCAACCGAACCGAAGGGATTGCCGATCCTCGGCTCCCTGCCGCGCCGACCTCGGCCTTGCCGAGATTCTCGGTCTCGGACATCTTCGCGGTCTAGCCGATCCCGTCGACACAGGCGGTCTTGGTCTCGGCACCGCGGTAAGCGGCGTCGCCGCTCTTCCTCATCTTCCTCCTCCTCGGACGAGGAGAGGCTTCGGCGTAAGTTGCGCCGAAAATATGAGGATCTTATGTGGCAACAACTAATTTTGGCTGGGAACAAGTCGGCTCAGGCCTCTTCTCCGGCCATAAAATGGTTGTCACGGGACGGCGAAACAACCCCTCGAGGTGGTGGAGGCCTGTTTCAGGCGGGTGTTGATCTACTCCTGCTGCCCCACAATACGGTGGAACCGCCTCCGCCTCAACCGACAGTCGAGCCCGACAAAAAGTTCGCGACGGCTCATGGCCTTCCCCATAGGCTGTCGGTCACCCTCACTCCCGATAAGCCTCGGCACGCTGGAGGTGGCGCGGGCTCTAGGCAGCTGTTCAGCGATTCGTCTGAGTCGGCGACGACTCCTCCCTGTTTTCCAAGCGCCTAGACTTGGAATCCTCTGAGGGCAGTCGATGGACGATAGCCCTCATCCTTCCTTGGACTACTCAGGCTCATCTCAGAATCCACTGGGATGAAGCTCGAACCCGTGTCCAAGCGGGCTAGAATATCCCTCACTGAGATTCTGGACCGAGGATTCTCCTATGGAGGCCTTTCCAGTGGCTGAAGCCATTGTTGGCCCGACCCTGGAATTGTGGCAGTCCGGCTTCCTGTCCTGTGCCTTGGCCAGGATGGCCAGAAAGTATGCGGTTCCCACAGGCTCTCTGTCCGGCTTTTCCGAACACCCTTCGGCTGAGGGGTTGGTCACGGACAGTGTTTTCCGGCGAGCCGGAAATGCCAGGGACGTGGACAAACCGCCCGACAAAGAGTCCAAGAAACTGGACTATACTGGGCGGAAAGTGTATGCTGCTTCCTCCCTCGGCCTTCGTCAGGCCAGTTCGGCCGTCTTGATGGCACATTTTTCCCATGCCCTGTTGGGCTCCCTGGATGAGGTCGTCCCTCATCTTCCTGCGGACCTGCAGACCACAGTTAAGCAGGTGCGGGACCAGGGCAGGGCAGTAGCTAAGCAGCAGCTCCAGACTGCGCTGGATATTGGAGATTCTTGTGCCCGGTCAGTGGCGGCACGCAGTGGCTGTCGCGGCCAAGGCGTGGCTGAGGATATCCACTTTCACCTCGGATACCAGCACAAGCTCACGGATGTTCCTTTCCTGGGAACTGACCTCTTGACCCTGGGTGGAAGGTCACCTCCAGAGGATCGAAAGTCCAATGCCACCTTGGACTCGGTATCGGTCGCCAGAGGGACAAGGGCGTAAGCCCCAGCCTAAGCCCTTGCCCCTCTGCTCCCGCTGCGCGCCCGGCCCAACAACGTCAGGGCCAGCAGGCTAGACCTTGGTATTCCAAGCCCAAGCCGTCAGCTTCCTCTAATAGGAAGCAAGGAGGAAGAGGCCCTGGTGGTCCCTCGGCTGGTCCTTCCTCCAAGCCTGCACAGTGACGGGCTGAGGGGTGTCGCCCTCATCCCCGTCACCTCGCCCCTGGTTCCCCCCGTGGGGGGACGGCTCCGGCACTTCCTTTCCGCCTGGTCCGCTGTTACCACGGACAGGTGGGTTCTGGAGGTGGTGGAAGAGGCCTGCCTCTGGAATTGACAGGTTCCACCCTTCAGGCCGTCGCCCAAGGGGCTTGAGTCCCAGACTCTTTGAAGGCTCGTCGGAGCCGACGCCATCTTCTCCTTCAGAAAGGGTGATAAAACAGATAGAGACCCCCATCAGAACAGGGTTCGTGTCCAGGTACTTCCTGGTCCCGAAGCAGACGGGGCTGGCGCCCATTTCGACCTACACGACCTGAACAAGTTCCTAAGGTCTCGAACCTTCAGAATGGTCACTCTGGCTCAGATAATACCATCTCTGGAACACAGCGTGTGGTTTTGTTCTCTGGACTTTCAGGGACGCGTTCTTTCCGTCCCTATCCGTCCGTCTCATCAGAGATTCCTCCGCTTCAGGCGGAGGGATCCCTGAGTTCAGGCCATGCCCTTGGTCTCTCTCCAGCTCCCAGGTCTTCACCAAGTGCATGGCAGTGGTGACAGCATTCCCTGCGCCGAGGGGTCCGGGTGTACCCTTACCTGGACGATTGGCTGATAGCAGCCCCCTCCAGGTCGGAGGTGGAGCGGTCCAGGGATCTGGCCCTCCAGGTTTGCTCTCAACTCGGCCTCCTGGTCGAGGCCAAGTCGGAACTCGAGCCGAAGCAGTCGATAATTTTCATCGGGGCAGAGCTCGACTCTCTTCGAGCCAGAGCACGGCTCCCGGCGGACAGGGCGAGGTTCTTACCTCCTTTGCCCAATCATTTCTGGTTGGGCAATGGTTACCTGCCGGGACTTCCTGCGACTCCTGGGTCTCATGGCGGCTGTACCAGCGTAGTCCGTTGGGCACGCTGGCACATGCGCCCCTCCAGTGGGACTGGCCAGCCAGTGGTCACAGGCTGCGATCCTCTGGACCAGCGTGTGTGGGCGACCCAGGAGATGTGGAGCGCTCTCCAGTGGTGGACCGATCACGTCCCATCTGCAGGAGGGTATCCCGTTTGTCCGCCCGAGCCGGCGGTCTCTCTAACGACCGGCGCCTCTTTGATGGGTTGGGGTGCCCATCTGGGGAACACCGAGTGCAGGCCTCTGGTCCCGGGGAGTCCGATGCCATATCAACCTGCTGGAGCTCCGTGCGGTCCGCCTAGCTCTCTCCGCCTTTGCTCCGTTTCTCCGGGGTCAAGTGGTCCGGGTCCAGACGGACAATACCACGACCATGTACTACCTAAACCGCCAGGGCAGGACGCGCTCTTTGCTCTTATGCAAGGAAGCTCTCCGCATCTGGTTACTAGTGCGCAGCCTGGAGGCGGATCTCCTGGCCATTCATGTGGCAGGAGCCTCCAACACCCTGGCCGATGCCCTGAGCCGGATAGGGTCTGCATCGCACGAGTGGTCTCTCCTGCCGGAGATAGTATAGGACCTGTTCTCCCGTTGGGGCACACCTCTGGTGGATCTGTTTACCTCCAGGGAGAGCGGAAGCTGAGGCTGTTTCATGCCGGCCCCCCCTCAGCAGGGCTCGCTGCAGGGGGATGCCTTCTCAAGGCCGTGGACCCCGGGCCTCTTTTACGCCTTTCCCCCTGTTCCCCTGATTCACAGGGTCCTGCTGAAAGCGAGGAGGGACAAGGTGCAGGTGATTCTGATAGCCCCAGACTGGCCTCGCCAGTTCTGGTACCTGAGATCTCCTCAGTCTCAGCTCCAGGACTCATGCAGCTTCCAGCTCGCCCGGACCTGCTCTCAGTCAATCAGGGAAGGTGTTCCATCCGGACCTTCAATCCCTGCACCTGATGGCCTGGTTCCTGGTGGCTAGAGTTCCAGGCCTTGGGTCTTTCCGGCGGGGTCCTCAATGTGTTGGGCGTCCCGTGAGAGTCACGACAAATGCTGTGCCTTCAAATGGAAGAGGTTCTCCATTTGGTGTCGGAAAAAGGGTTGGACCCTTTCTCGTGTCCTGTGGCAAGCATTTTGGACTATTATATTCCTTTCTAGTCAAGGGCTTGGGTCGGACCCTTAAGGTGCACCTGGCAGCCATCTCTGCTTACAGGGCGGGCGGTCAGTAGTCAATAGGCGCAGGAAAAAGTGGTCAGGGCGCTTCTTTAAAGGCCTTGATCATTTCCCACTCAGTCGCGAAACCCCCACCTCCATTGGGATTTACTGCTGG
This sequence comes from Neoceratodus forsteri, assembly GCA_016271365.2. Taxonomy (NCBI): domain Eukaryota; kingdom Metazoa; phylum Chordata; order Ceratodontiformes; family Ceratodontidae; genus Neoceratodus; species Neoceratodus forsteri. The sequence goes on from CM057451.1 coordinate 96,479,931, forward strand.
TACTGGCAAAGCTCATGGGCAAAGCCATTGAACCAATGCACGGTGTGGTCTCCCCACCTGTCGTAGAGCCGCCTTCTTGGTGGCTATCCGTCAGCCAGAAGGATGGGAGAACTCAGGCGTTAACGTGAGTCTCCTTTCCTGGTCTTCCACAGGACAAGATTGTCCGCCCCACCGAAATTCCTTCCGAAGGTGGTGTCGAGTTTCACCTTAATCAGGTGTTGACTCTGCCGGTGTTCTACTCCAACCACACCTCAGAGGCCGAATATAGGCTCCATACTCTGGACCCTAGAAGGGTGCTCGCTTATTATAAGGAGCGCACGGCTGATATTCGGGGAGAGGTTCGCCAGCTGTTTGTCACCTACGCTGAAGCTGCACCTGGCAGACCTGCAGCCAAGCGGACGATAGGCAGATGGGTCACCTCCTGCATAAATCTCTGCTATGAGTTGGCGGGCATGGAGCCTCCCAGAGGATAAGAGCTCATTCTACCGCCATACTGCTGCATCGATTGGCTGCTTCAGGGATGTCCCTATCCAGAAATCTGCAGGGCTGCTACCAAGTCAGCACACACCTTAGTACCCATTACCCACCGACCTTGAGTCACGTCGGGATGCTGGTTTTGGGGCCTCGGTTCTCCAATCTCTGTTCCCCAAGTAAGTATGTAGGGGGTGTGCGCCTTGCCTCCCTCCTCCTGGAGAACTGCTAGGAGTCTGCCAATAAGCGTGGATGAACAACATATCCATGTCCCTAGAAATACAGGTTCTAGGGACATGGATATATTATTCATCCTCATTAACGAAAGTATCCTGCCGCTTTAAATCTTGCGGAAGGTCTTCAAGCTTGCTCCTCCCACCACCCAGGTGGTATAACTCTCGGCTCCGCCCCATGGCGCCAGATCTTCCTTGCTGTTGGAAGCTCAGGTTCCCTCCTTGCAGCTCTGCGTTTGAGACTGGTTCCTATTTCTCTGTTTGCGGTTTAAAAATAAATTTTGCGAAAGACTTCAGTCTTCCATCCCTGCGGCTGCGATGGACCATCGACTCCCGGTTGGAGATGCCCATCGGACGAAGATGTCTCGGACGGATCCACACTCACGTGTGTCTACTGCTTAGGCCTTGAGCACGACCCGCGAGCTTGCGACCTGTGCTCATCTTTCCGGCCTACGTCCTCGAAGACCGTGCTGCCCGATTGCAGCTGGGCGTCCGGGCGTTTCCCTCGGTGAGTCCAAGGAGGCCCGGTTGGCGGTGTCTGTGGCGGCAGGCTCGGCGGATCAGCTCGGCGGATGGTACGCCCTCGAAGAGGGCGGCGTGACATTATCTTCACCGACGCGTTATCCCCTCTCTCTGGGCTCTTCTTGCAAAGGCTTCTTTTGAGGGCTTTGTCTGTCCCTCTCACTAAAGGAAGGGCCTCGTCTCTGGGACCTTATTCTCGGTCCAAAAAGAGGACAGGAGGTAAGTCCCTCCGTCGGCGCTCTTGGGAGCGGAAGGTCCCTCTCCCGGGCCGTCGACCGTCAGCTTGATCGACCGCTGGCTCGACCACAGCCTCACGGTGTCCCGATCAGGTCAGTTGACCGGGAGACTCCCACGATGAAGTCGAGATTTTTCTCGACCCATTGAATGAGCTGTAAGCCTTTAACGCTGAATTCCACTCTCCGGTTCCCGGGAGAGTTGAGGATCCGTGGGCTCGCCTGCCTCGGTTCCCGAGCCCTCGGATGGACCATCAAGCGAAGAGTGCGGTTCGGCCGACACCTCCCGCACCCGACCTCGAAATTCCGGGACTCTCGGTCTCGGGACTCTTGCGGTCAGCCCGATCCCACCGTCATGAAAGCGATCTCGGTCTTGCCACCACCGTAAAGGCGGCGTCGCGCTCATCCTTCTCCTCCCGGATGAGGGAGGCTTGGCGTAAATTCGTGACTGATGCGAGACCTTATGTTGCAACAGCTCCTCCTGGCGGGAGTAAGCCGACCAGTAGCCTTCCCGGCCATTAAGTCTCTGTCACCGGAGGCCGCGACACAACCCTCACGACTTATCGAGGCCTATACCCAGGCGGTTGTTAGTGAAACCCCTACTCCACGATTCAGTAGGAACCTCACCCTCCACAGCCACCAATTGGGGCTCCGACCAAGAGATTCTCGGTCGGCTAAGGGTCTACCCACGGCTGTCAGTTACCCTCACTCCGACCGACCTCGGCGGTGAAGAGGTGGCTCAGGCCAGAAAGGCAGCTCTTGAGGACTCTTCCGAGTCGAAGATGATTCTCCTTTTTCTCCAGCGACTGGACTTAGGTCTTCAGGAGGTCAGTCAATGGACGATAGCCGATCATCCTTCCTAGGACTACTTCGGCTCATCTCGAGTCCACGGGATGGGCTCGAACCACGTTTCCAAGCGGGCCAGGTAACCCCTCACGAATTCTGGACGGTTCTCGACGGAGGCCTTTCGGTGGCGAGGCCATAGTGGGTCCGGCACTGGGCTTTGGCAGCGCCCTGCTTCCTGCCCTGCGCCTTGACCAGGATGGCCAGGAAGTATGCGGTCCCTACCGGTTCTTGTCCAGTTTTGAACACCCTCTGCTGGGGTTGGTTACCGACAGCGTTTTCAGGCGCCCGGCTGCGCGCAGGGATGTGGACAAACCTGACAAAGTCCAGAAATTGAGACTATGTCCGATGAAAAAGTCGCTCGTCCTCTCTCAGCGCCGATCAGGCCAATTTAAGCGATCCCTCTTTTATTTCTCATGCCCTGTTGGGCTCCCTGGATGGTCATCCTCATCTTCCCTTGATTGCAGACTACGGTTAAGCCAGGTGCGGGACCAGGGCAGAGCAGTGGCCACAACAGCTCAGACTGCTTTGGATATAGGGGACTCATGTGCCAGATCGGTGGTGGCCGCAGTGGCTATCGTCGGCGGAGCTTAGCAGAGATATCACCTTTACTTCGGATACCCAGCACAAGATTGGCGGATGTTCTCTTTTTGAGGTTGACCTCTTGGCCCTGGGGTGGAAGGTCACCTGCAGAGGATCGAAGGTCCAATACTACCTTGGACTCGGGTCTCTTCAGCTCAGAAGGACAAAAGGCACAAACCCAGCCTAAGCCCTTTTAGTCCTTCTGTGCCTTGTGTATCGGCCCAGCAACGTCAGAGCCTAGCAGGCTAACCTTGGCATCCCAAACCAAACACATGACTTCTCTAAAGGAGGCAGGAGGAAAGGCCCAGGAGGGTCCCTCGGCCGGTCCCTCCTCAAGCCTGCCCAGTGACTGGGCTGAGGGGTGTCGCCCCATTCCCGTCTCACCCACCCTGGGTCCCCCCCAGAGGCGGCTCATGCTTCCGTTCCGCCTGGTCGCTGTTGCCGGACAGGTGGGTCTTGAGAGGTGGTGGGAAGAGCCTGCCTCTGGAATTGACAGGCGCCACCGCTGAGGCCATCGCCTCGAGAGCAGGATCTGGCCTCACTGGCGGCTTCGAGCCGACATCGCTCTCCTCCTCAGAAGAGGTGGTAAAGAGGTGGTGGACCCTCCTTCAGACCCAGGGTTTGTGTCCAGGTACTTCCTGGTTCGAAGCGGACGGGGGCTGGCGCCCCATTCTCGAACTCTGCGGCTAAACAGGTTCCTAAGGTCTCGAACCTTCCAGGATGGTCACTCTGGCTCAGATAATACTGCCATCCTTGGGCAGCGTGTGGTTCTGCTCTCTGGACTTGCAGGGGGCGTTTTTCACGTCCTATCCGTCCGTCTCACCAGATTCATTGGCAGCTTCCGGCGGAAGGATCCTCTCGAGTTCAAGCCATGCCCTTGGTCTTGTCTCCAGCTCCAGGGTCTTCACAAATGCATGGCAGTGGTGACAGCATTCCCTCTGGCGCCGAGGGGGTCGGGTGTACCACTTACCTGGCAGGCTGATGGCAGCTCCTCCAGGAAGGGCGGGTGGTCCAGAGATCTGGCCCTCAGGTCTGCTCTCAACTGGGCCTCCTTATCAAGGCCAGAGTGAACTCGGCGAAGCAGGTGATTCTGTTCATCGGGCGCAGCTCGACTCTCTTGAGCAAGCGCGGCTCCATGTGGACAGGGCCGGGTTCTTTCCTCCTTTGCCCGATCATTTCTGGTTGGGCAATTAAGCCTGCCGAGACTTCCTATGCCTCCTGGGTCTCATGGCGGCCTGCACCAGGCGTGGTCCGTTGGGCCCGCTGGAACATCACGTCCCCTTCAGTGGGGACTGGCCAGCCAGTGGTCTGGCATGCGATCCCTCGGACCAGCTTGTGTCGGTGACACAGGGGATGTGGGCAACTCTCAGTGGTGGACCGTTCCAGATCATTTGCAGGAGGGCATCCCGTTCGTCAGCCGAGCCAGCGGTCTCTCTGCCGACATGCCTCTCTGATGGGTTGGGGTGCCATCTGGGGAACACCAGGCTCATGGCCTCTGATCGCAGGGAGTCCCGTAGCCACATCAAACTGCACGGCTCGGCGGTCGCCTAGCTCTCACGCCTTTGCTCCGTTCCTCCGGGTCAAGTGGTCCGAGGTCAGGCGGACAATACCCGACCAGTACTATCTAAACCGCCAGGGGGCCGCTCCATGCTTCTATGCAAGGAAGCTCTCGCATTTGGTCACTAAATGCGCAGCCTGGGCGGATCTCCTAGCCATTCACGTGGCAGGAGCCTCCAGCACCTTGGCCCGATGCCCTGAGCCGGATAGGGGCTGCATCCCACAGTGGTCTCTCCTGCCGGGTAGTACAGCATCTGTTCTCCCTTTGGGGCACACCTCAGGTGGACCTGTTTGCCTCAGGAGAACAGAGCTGAGTCTGTTCCATGCCGCCCCCTCAGCAGGGCTTGCTGCGGGGATGCCTTCTCGAGCAGTGGACCCGGGCCTCTTTTATGCCTTTCCCCATTCCTTGATCACAGGGTGCTTCTCAAAGGCGAGGAGGGACAAGGCGCTGGAGTGATTCTGATAGCCCAGACTGGCCTGCCCGATTCTGGTACCAGATCTCCTCCAGTCTCAGCTCCCAGGACTCATGGCAGCTTCAGCTCGCCCGGACCTGCTCTCAGTCAATCAGGGAGGTGTTCATCGGACCTTCAATCCCTGCACCTGGCCCGCCCTGGTTCCTAGTGACTAGAGTTCCAGGCCTTGGGTCTTTCCGGCGAGGTCCTCAATGTAGTTGAAAGTCCGTGAAGTCGACCAGAAAATGCTATGCCTTCAAATGGAAAAGGTTTTTCCATTTGGTGTCAAAACAGAACAGTTGGACCCTTCCTCTGTTCCTTGGCAAGCATCTTGGACTATTTATGGTCCTTTCTAGTCAAGGGCTTAGGTCGGCGACCTAAGGGTGCACCTGGCAGCCATCTCTGCTTGGGCGGGCCGGGAAGCAGTCGATTGGCATGAGAAGATGGTCTGGCGCTTTTTCAAGGCCTTGCGATCACATTTTCCTCAGTCACGAGACCCCCCTCCGTGGGATCTACACTGGTACTGGCAAGCTATGGGCAAGCCATTGAACCTATGCATGGTGTGCTCTCTCACCTGTCGGGAAGACCGCCTTCTTGGTGGCTATCCGTCAGCCAGGAAAGGATGGAGAGCTCCAAGGCTCCATCCAGTCTCCTTACCTGGTCTTCCACAGGGACAAGGGTTGTCCTCACTTCCCCACCGAAATTCCTTCAAGGTGGTGTGGGGTTCACCTTAACCAGGTGTTGACTCTGCCGGTGTTCTACCCAATCACACCTCGGAGGCGAATATGGGCTCCATACTCTGGACCCTAGAAGGGCGCAAGCTTATTATAAGGGCACGCGGCTGAAATTCGAGGAGAGGTTGCTTCAGCTGTTGTCACCCTCGCTGAAGCCATCTGGCAGACCTGCAGCCCAGCCAGACTGATAAGCAGGTGGGTAACCTCCTGCATAGATCTCTGCTATAAGTTGGCGGGCATGGAGCCTCCCAGAGGATAGAGCTCATTCTACCAATCCTGCTGCTAGCAGTGGCTGCTTCAGGGGCGTCCCTATCCAGAAATCTGCAGGGCTGCTACCAGAAGTCAGCAAAGCACTTCATTACCCACTACACATCGACCTTGGTCCGCCCGGGATGCTGGTTTTGGGGCCTCGGTTCTCAGTCTCTCTTTCCCAAGTAAGTATTGGGGTTGTGCGTCTTGCCTCCCTCCTCCGGAGAACTGCTGGAGTCTGCCAATGGTGTGGATGAACAACATATCCATGTCCTAGAAATACAGGTTACTCACCTGTAACAGGAGTTCTAGGAATGGTATATATTGTTCATCCTACGACCACCGTTCCTCCGACGACGCTGAACCTGAGCTTCCAGCCCAGGCAGATCTGGCGTCATGGGGCGGGCCGAGGTTATACCACCGGGTGGTTGGGAGGAGCAACATGAGTCCTCCGGCCAAGATTTAAGCGACAGACTACCTGCCAATGGTGTGGATGAACAACATATACCATTCCTAGAACTCCTATTACAGGTGAGTAACCTGTATTTACTCCCCTGTAACAGGAGTTCTGGGAATAGTATATATTCATCCTACAATCACCGACCTCCCGGCTCGGCGCTGACCTGAGCTTCAGCGGGCCCAGATCTGGCGTCATGGGGGTGAGCGGAGTTTTACCACCGGGTGGGTGGGAGGGCTAACAGAGACCTTCTGGCAAGATTTAAAGCGACGAGGAACCTGCCAATGGGTGTGGATGACAACATATACCATTCCCAGAACTCCTGTTACAGGTGAGTAACCTGTATTTCTAGGGACATGGATATGTTGTTTAATCTGCCTCATTAACCCGGTATCATACCGCTAAATATCTTGCGGCAGTCCAACTGCTCCACCACCCTGATATAACTCTCGGCTCCACCCATAACATCAAATCTTCACTGCAACGCTTGAGCTCAGGTTTCCTCCTTAGCGCTCTGCGTTTGCGACTAGTTCCTATTTCTCCGTTTGCGGTTTAAAAATAATATTTGCAAAAAGACTTCAGTCTTGATCCCTCGCGCTGCGATGGACCGTCGACTCCGGTTGGAGATGCCCATGCGGGCAGAAGATGTCTCGGGACGGATCCACACTCCGTGTGTCTGCTTCAGGCGAAGCGACCGCGAGCTTGCGACCTGTGCTCACATCTTTCGACCTATGTCTCGAGGAACCGTGCTGCCCGATTGCAACTGGGCCGTCGAGGCATTTCCCTCGGTGAAGTCAAGGAAGCCCGGTCGGCGGTGTCGCGGCGACGCCGGCTTCGGCGGATCAACTCGGCGGATGGTACGCCCTCGAAGAGGCGGCGCGGGCGTATCTTCCTCGACGCGGCATTTATCACGCTCTCTGGGTTCTTCTACACGGCTTCCTTTAAGGAGCTTTGTCTGTCCCTCTCCACTAAAGGAGAGGGCCTGCGTCTGCTGGACCTTATTCTGGGTCCAAAAAGAGGACAGGGTAAGTCCCTCCGTCGGCGCTCTGGGGCCGAGAAAGGTCCCTCTCCCGGGCAGTCGACCGTCGGCAGTCGATACACTCGCCGACCACTGGCCTCCACGGTGTCCCCGTCCAGGTCAGTTGACGAGACTCCCACTGATGAAGTCGAATTTTCTCGACCCATTAGAAAGACTGTAGCCTTTGAGCGAATTCCCTCTCCCGGTTCCCAGGAGGAGTTGAGGATCGCGTGGGCTCGCCAGACCTCCGGTTCCGGAGCCCTCGGATGGACCTTCGAGCGAAGAGAGTGCGGTTCGGCCGACACCTCCCGCACCCGACAGGAATTCCGGGACTCTGGTCTCGTTCCGGACCTCTTCGGCGGTCCAGCCGTTCCCACATCATGGCGGTCTCGGTCTCGACACCCGGTAGCGGCGTCGCCGTTCGATCCTCGTCCTCCTCCTCGGATGAGGAACGCCCGGCGTAAATCTACCGAGGACAATATGTTCTAACAGTCCTCCTGGCGAGACAAAGCGACTCGGCGCCTTCCCGACCATTAAGTAACTGTCACCGGGCGGCCGACTAACCCTCGACTTGTCGAGGCCTATACCCAGGCGGTTGTTCGGCCAAAACACTGCTCCACGATTCGGTGGAACCTCCGCCTCCACAGCCTGGTGGAAGCTCGACCAAGATTCTCGGTCGGCTGAGGTTTTACCGCTCGGCTGTCAGTTACCTCACTCCTGACCGACCTCGGCGGGTGAAGGTGGCTCAGGCAGAGCAGCTCTTCGGACTCTTCCGGTCGAAGACGATTCCTCCTTCTTCTCCAAGCGACTGGACTTGGGTCTTCAGAGGTCAGTCAATGGGCGATGGCCGTCGTCCTTCTAGGACTGCTCGGCTCATCTCGAGTCTCTACGGGATGGGCTCGAACCCGTTCCAAGCGGGCCAGGTATCCCTCACGGAGATTCTGGACCGAGGGATTCTCCGACGGAGGCCTTTCGGTGGCGAGGCCATAGTGGGTCGGCACTGGAACTTTGGCAGCGCCCTGCTTCCTGCCCTGCGCCTTGGCCAGGATGGCCAGGAAGTATCAGTCTGGTTCCTTGTCGGTTTTGGAACACCCTCTGCTCAGGGTTGGTTACAGACAGCGTTTTCCGTGCGCCCAGCGCCAGGGATGTGGACAAACCTCCTGACAAGGAGTCCAAGAATTGGACTATGTCGGGCGAAAAGTCTACGCTTGCGTCACTCTCCTCGTCTCTGCTCAGGCCAGTTCGCCGCCCTCATGGCACATTTTCTCATGCCCTGTTGGGCTCCTGGATGAGGTCATCCCTCATCTTCCCGCCTGATCTGCAGACTACGGTTAAGCAGGTGCGGGACCAGGGCAGGCAGTGGCCAACAGCAGCTCAGACTGCTTTTGGATGTAGGGACTCATGTGCTAGATCGGTGGCGGCTTAGTGGCTATGCGTCGAGGGCTTGGCTGAGGATATCCACCTTTACTTGGATACCCAGCACAAGTTGGCGGATGTTCCCTTTTGGGACTGACCTCTTAGACCCTGGGTGGAAGGTCACCTGCAGAGGATCGAAGTCCAATGCCACCTTGGACTCGGTCTCTTCCGCTCAGAAGGACAAGGCTGCAAACCACAGCCTAAGCCCTTTCGTCCTTCTGTACTCCCTGGCCGGCCCAGCAACGTCAGGGCCAGCAGGCTCGGCTAGCATCCCAAACCCAAACCTGGCTTCCTCTAACAGGAGGCAGGAGGAAAGGGCCCAGGAGGTCCCTCGGCGAGTCCCTCCTCCAAGCCTGCCCAGTGGCGAGGCTGAGGGGTGTCGCCCCATCCCCGCCTCACCACCTAGGTCCCCCGAGGAGAGGCTGACTCGACACTTCCGTTCCGCCTGGTCCGCTGTTACCACGGACAGGTGGGTCTTGGAGGTGGTGGGAAGAGCCTGCCTCTGGAATTGAGCAGGCACCACCCTTCAGAGCCGTCGCCCTCGGGAAACTTGGAATCCCCAGCCTCACTGGCTCGTCGAGCAGAGCATCCTCTCTCCTCCTCCAGAAGGAGGTGGTAAGAGAGGTGGTGGACCCTCCCCTTCCAGACCCAGGGTTTGTGTCCAGGTACTTCCTGGTTCGAAGCAGACGGGGGCTGGCCCCATCTGACCTACACGACCTAAACAAGTTCCTAAGATCTCGAACCTTCAGGATGGTCACTCCTGGCTCAGATAATACCATCCTTGGAGCAGCGATGTGGTTCTGCTCTCTGGACTTGCAGGGCCAGCGTTTTCACGTCCTATCCAGGTCAATCTCACCAGAGATTCCTTAACTTCCGAGCAGAAGGATCTCTCTTGATTCAAAGCCATGCCCTTGAGCTTGTCCAGCTCCCAGGGTCTTCACCAAATGCATGGCAGCGGTGACAGCATTCCCTCTTGCGCCGAGGTCAGGTGTACCTTACCTGGGCGACTGGCTGATAGCAGCTCTCCTCAGGAAGGAGGCGGAGTGGTCAGAGATCTGGCCTCAGGTCTACTCAACTGGGCCTCCCTTATCAAGGCCAGAGTGGGAACTCGGAGCTGACAGGTGATTTTTATTCATAAGGCGCAGCTCGACTCTCTTGAGCCAGGCCTTGGCTCCAGGCGGACAGGGCCGAGGTTCTTTCCTCCTTTGCCCGATCATTTCTGGTTGAGCAATTGCGCCCTGCCGGGACTTCCCTGTGCCTCCTGGGTCTCATGGCGGCCTGTACCAGCGTGGTCCGTTGGGCCCGCTGGAACATCGTCCCTTCAGTGGGGACTGGCCAGCCAGTGGTCTGGCGCTCGATCCCTTGGACCAGCTTGTGCCGGTGACACAGGGATGTGAATGCCTCCAGTGGTGGACCGCTCCAGATCATTTGCAGGAGGGCATCCTCATTCCGCCCGGGCCGACGGTCTCTGTCGCCATCGCCTCTCTGATGGGTTGGGGTGCCCATCTGGGGAACACCGGGCTCATGGCCTCTGGTCCCAGGAGTCCGATGCCACATCAACCTGCTGGAGCTCGGCGGTCCGCTAGCTCTCACCGCCTTTGCTCCGTTCCTCCGGGGTCAAGTGGTCCGAGGTCAGGCGGACAGTACCCGACCATGTACTATCTAAACCGCCAGGGGCGGGACGCGCTCCATGCTTCTATGCAAGGAAGCTCCGCATTTGGTCACTCGTTGCGCAGCCTGGAGGCGGATCTCCTAGCCATTCATGTGGCAGGGCCTCCAACACCACGGCCGATGCCCTGAGCCGGATAGGGGCTGCATCCCCGAGTGGTCTCTCCCTGCGGAGTAGTACAGCATCTGTTCTCCCTTTGGGGCACACCTCAGGTGGACCTGTTTGCCTCCATGGAAGGCACGGCTGAGTCTGTTCCATGCCGCCCCTCAGCAGGGCTCGCTGCAGGGGATGCCTTCTCGAGGCAATGGACCCCGGGCCTCTTTACGCCTTTCCCCATTTCCCTTGATCCACAAGGTGCTTCTCAAGGCGAGGAGGGACAAGGCGCAGGGTGATCTGATAGCCCCCAGACTGGCCTCGCCAGTTCTGGTACCCAGATCTCCTCAGTCTCAGCTCCAGGACTCTCGGCAGCTTCCAGCTCGCCCGGACCTGCTCTCAGTCAATCAGGGAAGGTGTTCCATCCGGACCTTCAATCCCTGCACCTGACGGCCTGGTTCCTGGCCTAGGTTCCAGGCTTTGGGTCTTTCCGCGGGTCCTCAATGTAGTTGAGGCGTCCCGTGAGGTCGACCAGAAAATGCTATGCCTTCAAATGGAAAAGGTTTTCCATTTGGTGTCAGAGCAAGGGCTTGGACCTTCCTCCTGTTCCTTGGCAAGCATCTTGGACTATTTATGGTCCCTTTCTGATCAAGGGCTTAGGTCGGCGACCTAAGGGTGCACCTGGCAGCCATCTCTTGCTTACGGGCGCGGGCCGGGAAGCAGTCGGTGGCGCAGGAGAAGGTGGTCTGGCGCTTTTCAAGGCCTTGATCACATTTCCTCAGTGCGGGAACCTCCCCTCCGTGGGATCTACTGCTGGTACTGGCAAAGCTCATGGGCAAGCCATTCGAACCTATGCACAGTGTGCTCTCTCACCTGTCGTGGAAGACCGCCTTCTTGGTGGCTATCACGTCAGCCAGAAGGATGGGAGAGCTCGGCGCTTTCCATTGAGTCTCCTTACCTGGTCTTCCACAGGGACAAGGTTGTCCTCGCCCCACCGAAATTCCTTCCGAAGGTGGTGTGGGGTCACCTTAACCAAGTGTTGACTCTGCGGTGTTCTACCCCAATCACACCCCGGAGGCCGAATATAGGCTCCATCTCTGGATCCTAGAAGAGTGGCTCGCTTATTATAAGGAGCGCACGCGCTGAAATTGGGAGAGGTTCGCCAGCTGTTTGTCACCTACGCTGAAGCCGCATCTGGCAGACCTGCAGCCAGCGGACGATAAGCAGGTGGGTAACCTCCTGCATAATCTCTGCTATAAGTTAGCGGGCATGGAGCCTCCCAGAGGATAAGAGCTCATTCTACCCGCCATACTGCTGCAACGGTGGCTGCTTCCAGGGACGTCCCTATCCAGGAAATCTGCAGGCTGCTACCTGAAGTCAGCAAACACCTTCATTACCCACTACCACATCGACCTTGAGTCACCGGGATGCTGGTTTTGGGGCCTCGGTTCTCCAGTCTCTCTTTCCCAAGTAAGTATATGGGGTGTGTGCCTTGCCTCCTCCTCCCGAGAACTGCTAGGAGTCTGCCAATGAGTGTGGATGAACAACATATCCATGTCCCTAGAAATACAGGTTACTCACCTGTAACAGGGAGTTCTAGGAATGGTATATGTTGTTCATCCACCGAACCTCTCACTTCTCGGCTTGACGCACAACCTGAGCTTCCAGCGGGCCAGATCTGGCGTCATGGGGCGAGCCGAGTTACACACCGGGTGGGTGGGAGGAGCAAGCTTGAAGACCTTCCGGCAAGATTTAAAGCGGCAAGGATACTGCCAATGAGTGTGGATGAACAACATATACCATTCCTAGAACTCCTGTTACAGGTGAGTAACCTGTATATATAGGACTGATGCCGTCTGGCGGCAGGACCCCACGGAAAAATTTCTAGCTAGCAGTCCCTGGCGAGGGACTGCCCCCCCGTCAGGTGACCGGCGTCATGCGACGTCGGTATAAAGGGGCGGTCCCGGACGCCTGCTTTCCAGTTCTTTCCTGCCGTTAGCTCGTGCAGCGCCTCCCGGTAAAGTTTGTGCTTAGTCAGCCATGTTCTTTCGTCGGTTTTACAGAGCTTTTCAGTATTTTTTTCTTCTCATCGTCAGGTCAGCGGCGGTGTATGTCGTCCCCTACACCTTACAAAAACAAGTGCGACTTGTGCGGTGCCCAACTGCCACACAAGGACGGCCACTCTCTCCGCCTTTTTTGCTTCGGCCCCGACCACCCGGTCGACAAGTGCCCGCATTGCCTGCACGTCAACGCGGCTACCCACAGATGACGCCAACAGTCCCTGGAAGCCCGTCTTCTAAAGAAACAGATGTCTTCGATGGAAAAAGAATTGAAGAAGCTGAGGCAGGCGTCGACTTCTCCAGAAGGGCATCGTAAAAAGCGGGACAAAGAAAGGCACTGGGAGAAGGCCTCCTCACCCTCGACTCCGGCCGGGATTGCGGCCCAGGTAATATTACCTCCAGGAGACAGTCCGGCAGACTCCAAGGTTTTGGAGGAGGCGTTGGCCCACCCGTCGGGCTCGCGCTCAGGCCTTGCGGGCACCTCCAGGCAAAAGGAGGCCTCCGCCCCCAGTTCCGCCGCAGGCTTGCGGCCTACTGGTGCGGGCGACTCCTATAAGTTGGACGTCTGCTCCTTCGACGTCTGCCGGGAGAAGGTTGATAAGACGTCCGACCCTTCAGGGCAGCACACAACCTCAGCCCGCGCCTCCGGCGAGGGACCCCTAAGATGGGCCGGCTCCTCCGGTGCCCGCCGAACCAGCCCCTAAGTCACCGCGTCGGCCCCGGCGTCGCCAGGCGGCGGAACCTCGACGGACCCTCAACCCTCGTCGTTCCGGTTCCCGCAGCCTCCGCTGCCGTCGGGATCCTCGTCACCCCAGCCTGACCGAGGACTTTCCCCTCTGTCCCGGGCGATGCAGGGATATTCCATCCCGTCAGACCCTCCTCCTAGGGAACCCGAATCTGGCGCGGCCCCAGACACGGCAGGGGATATTCCCCTTCCGTCGGGCCCAGCGCCTCCTGGGCCTCTCAGTGTAGTCCCGCCCGAGGGGCCACCTTCCAGGCTGTCTGGTCCAGCAGCTCCTCTGGCGCCCGGGTACCCTCAGTCTTATCCGACGCCGTCATACCCGAGTCCGCAGTACCCGACGCCAGTCCCGCCGACGCCGCAGTACTTGACGCCTCAATACCCGGCACCAGTTTTCCCACAGCCAGGTTTCGGATACTCGCCTTACGGATATAATCCAAATATTTATCCCCCTCCTCCTCTTCCAATTCCACCGCCCCCTCGGCTGCCAGTGGATCTGCAGGAAACTCTGGCTTCCTGATGGGCTGAGGCCAAGGCTCAGCTCACCAAGGAAGTAGAGAACTGCCTTACAGCGACAGTGCCGCCCCCGTATGCCCGAGATGGCACACTCCCTCACCGCTTCCGGATTCCAGAGCCCTTCCCTCTGGATCCTGAGAGGGGCAGGACACGCGTCCAGGGATCCCCCCCTAAGGAACCTGTTCTAGGGACATGGATATGTTGTTCATCCACACTTATTGGCAGGTATCCTTGCCGCTTTAAATCTTGCCGGAAGGTCTTCAAGCTTGCTCCTCCCACCCACCCGGGTGGTATAACTCTCGGCTCCGCCCCATGACGCCAGATCTTCCTTACCGCTTGGAAGCTCAGGTTCCTCCTTAACGCTCCACGTTTGAGACTGGTTCCTATTTCTCCGTTTGCGGTTTAAAATAAATTTTGCAAAAAGACTTCAGTCTTCTATCCCTCATGACTACGATGGACGTCGACTCCAGTTTGGAGAGATACCCATGCGAACGAAGATGTCTCAGACGGATCCACACCACGCGTGTGTCTATTGCTTAGGCCTGAGCACGACCGCGGGCTTGCGACCTGTACTCATCTTTCTCGCCCTCGTCCTCGAAGCCGTGCTGCCCGATTGCAACTGGGCCGTCCCGGCGTTTCCCTCGGTGAAGTCAAGGAGGCCCGGTTGGCGGTGTCGCGGCGGTGGCTTCGGCGGATCAGCTCGAGCGGATGATCGCCCTCGAAGAGGAGGCGGCGCGGGCGTATCTTCCTCGGCCGCGGCATTTATCCGCTCTCTGGGTTCTTCCTACACTGCTCGTTTAAGGAGCTTTGTCTGTCCCTCTCACTAAGGAGAGGGCCTGCGTCTGCTGGACCTTATTCTCGGTCCAGAAAGAGGGACGGGGAGTCGTCCCTCGTCGGCGCTCTTGGGAGGCGGGAAGGTCCTACTCGAGCCGTCGACCATCGGCCGATTCGACCGCTCGACTTGACCACTGGCCTCACGGTGTCCCGTCAGGTCAGTTGACGAGACTCCCACCGATGAAGTCGAGATTTTCTCGACCCATTAGACCGAGCTGTCGCCTTTAGCACCGAGATTCCCTCTCCCGGTTCCCCGGGAGGAGTTGAGATCCGTGGGCTCGTCTGTGCCTCCGGTTCCGGAGCCCTCGGATGGACCATCCGAGCGAAGGAGTGCTGGTTCCGGCCGACACCTCCCGCACCCGACCTCGGAAATTCCGGGACTCTCGGTCTCCGGACCTCTTAAGCCAGTCCGCCGATCCCACCGTCATAGGCGGTCTCGGTCCTAAACTTTGTGATAGCCAGCGTCGCCGCTGGTCCTAAATCCTCCTCCTCGGATGAGGGAGGCTTGGCGTAAGTCGTCGGCAGTGCGAGACCTTATGTTCTAACAGCTCCTCCTGACCGGGAGTAAGCCGACCCGTCGCTTCTGCCATTAATGGCTGTCACGGGCGGCCGACACAACCCCTCGACTTATCCGAGGAGCCTATACCCAGGCCGGTTGTTCGGCCAAAACCAGCTGCTCCACCGATTCCGGTGGAACCTCCGCCTCCACAGCCACCAATTGGGGCTCCGACCAAGGATTCTCGGTCGGCTAAGGGTCTACCCCATCGGCTGTCAGTTACCCTCACTCCCGACCGACCTTGGCAGGTGAAGGGTGGCTCAGGCCAGAGGCAGCTCTTGAGGACTCTTCGAGTCGAAGATGATTCCTCCCTTTTTCTCCAGCGACTGGACTTGGGTCTTCAGGAGGTCAGTCAATGGACGATAGCCCGTCGTCCTTCCTAGGACTGCTTCGGCTCATCTCGGGTCACGGGATGGAGCTCGTTCCGTTCAAAACTAGTGAGGTATCCTCACGGAGATTCTGGACCGAGGGATTCTCGCCGGAGGGCCTTTCGGTGGCCGAGGCCATAGTGGGTCGGCACTGGGTTTTGGCAGCGCCCTACTTCCTGCCCTGCGCCTTGGCCAGGATGGCCAGGAATGTCACGGTCCCGGTTCCTTGTCCGTTTTGGAACACCCCTCTGCGGAGGTTGGTTACCGACAGCGTTTTCAGGCCCGGCAACGCCAGGGATGTGGACAAACCTCCTGACAAGGAATCCAGGAATGGACTATGTCGAGAAAAGTCTCGCTGCGTCCTCTCTCGACCTTAAATCCAGGCCAGTTGACCGTCCTCATGGCACATTTTCTCATGCCTGTTGGGCTCCTGGATGGTCATCCCTCATCTTCCCGCCGATCTGCAGACTACGGTTAAGCAGGTGCGGGACCAGGGCAGGAGCAGTGGCCAAACAGCAGCTCAGACTGCTTTGGATATAGGGACTCATGTGCCAGATCGGTGGCGACGCAGTGGCTATCGTCGTGAGCTTGGCTGAGGATATCCACCTTTACTTCGGATACCCAGCACAGTTGGCGGATGTTCCCTTCAGGGGACTGACCTCTTGACCCTGGGGTGGAAGGTCACCTGCAGAGGATCGAGAAGTCCAATGCTACCTTGGACTCGGTCTCTTCCGCTCAGAGGACAAAGGCCGCAAACCACAGCCTAAGCCCTTTGTCCTTCTGCAACCTTTGATGCTTGACCCAGCAACGTCAGGGCCAGCAGGCTCGGCCTTGGCATCCCAAACCCAAGCTGCGGCTTCCTCTAACCAGGAGGCAGGGAGGAAAAGGCCCAGGAGGTCCTCGGCGGTCCCTCTCCAAGCCTGCCCAGTGGCAGACTGAGGGGTGTCGCCCCATTCCGTCCACCTTTCCTGGGTCCCCGTGAGGCGGCTCCGGCACTTCGTTCCGCCTGGTCCACTGTTTCCCACGGACAGGTGGGTCTTGGAGGTGGTGGGAAGAGGCCTGCCTCTGGAATTCGAGCAGGCACCACCCTTCCAGGCCGTCGACCCTCCAGGGGCTTAGGATCCCCAGCCTCACTGGCGGCTCGTCGAGCGACATCGGCTCTCCTCCTCAGAAGGAGGTGATAAGAAGGTAGTGGACCCTCTTTCAGACCCAGGGTTTGTGTCCAGGTACTTCCTGGTTCCGAGGCGGACGGGGGCTGGCGCCCCATTCTCGACCTACGACACTAAACAAGTTCCTAAGGTCTCGAACCTTCAGGATGGTCACTCTGGCTCAGATAATACCATCCTTGGAGCGGCGTGTGGTTCTGCTCTCTGAACTTGCAGGGAAGCGTTTTCACGTCCCTATCCGTCCGTCTCACCAGAATTCCTTCGCTTCCAGCGGAAGGATCCCTCTTGATTCAAGCCATGCCCTTCGGCTTGTCTCCAGCTCCCAGGGTCTTCACCAAATGCATGGCAGTGGTGACAGCATTCCCCTCTTGTTGCCGAGGGTCGGGTGTACCCTTACCTGGATGACTGGCTGATAGCAGCTCCCTCAGGAAGGGAGGCGGAGTGGTCAGAGATCTGGCCCTCAGGTCTGCTCTCAACTGGGCCTCCTTATCAGCGAGGCCAAGTCGGAACTTCGAGGCAAAACAGGTGATTCTATTCATCGGGGTGCAGCTCAACTCTCTTGAGCCAGGCCGGCTCCAGGCGGACAGGGCGAGGTTCTTTCCTCCTTTGCCCGATCATTTCTGGTTGGGCAATTGCGCCCTGCCGGGACTTCCCTCGCCTCCTGGGTCTCATGGCGGCCTGCACCAGGCGTGGTCCGTTGGGCCAGCTGGAACATGCGTCCCCTTCAGTGGGGACTGGCCAGCCAGTGGTCCTGGCAGCTGCGATCCTTTGGACCAGCTTGTGTCGGTGACAGGGGATGTGGAGCTCTCCAGTGGTGGACAGTTCCAGATCATCTGCAGGAGGGCATCCCGTTCGTCCGCTGAGCCTGACGGTCTCTCTGTCGACCGATGCCTCTCTGATGGGTTGGGGTGCCCATCTGGGGGATACAGGATCATGGCCTCTGGTCCAGGAGTCGATGCACATCAACCTGCTGGAGCTCCGGCGGTCCCTAGCTCTCACCGCCTTTGCTCCGTTCCTCCGAGGTCAGTGGTCCAGTCAGGCGGACAATACCACAACCATGTACTATCTAAGCGGCCGGGGCGGGGCTCCATGCTTGCAAGGAAGCTCTCCGCATTTAGTCACTTTCGTGCGCAACCTGGAGGCGGATCTCTAGCCATTCACGTGGCAGGAGCCTCCAACACCCTGGCCGATGCCCTGAGCGGATGAGGGCTGCATCCTGCAGTGGTCTCTCCTGCGGAGGTAGTACAGCATCTGTTCTCCCATTGGGGCACATCTCAGGTGGACCTGTTTGCCTCAGGAGAGCAGCGAAGCTGAGTCTGTTCCATGCCCGCCCCCTCAGCGAGGGCTCGCTGCGGGGTGATGCCTTCTCAGGCAGTGGACCCCGGGCCTCTTTACGCCTTTCCCCATTTCCTTGATCCACAAGGGGTACTTCTCAGCGAGGAGGGACAAGGCGCAGGTGATCTGATAGCCCCAGACTGGCCTCGCCAGTTCTGGTACCCAGATCTCCTCAGTCTCAGCTCCAGGACTCGCGGCAGCTTCCAGCTCGCCGGACCTGCTCTCAGTCAATCAGGGAAGGTGTTCCATCCGGACCTTCAATCCCTGCACCTGGCCGGCCTGGTTCCTGCGGCTAGAGTTCAGGCCTTGGGTCTTTCCGACGAGGTCCTCAATGTAGTTGAGGCGTCCGTGAAAGTCGACCAGAAAATACTATGCCTTCAAATGGAAAAGGTTTTCCATTTGGTGTCAAGGCAAGGGCTTGGACCCTTCCTCCTGTTCCTTGGCAAGCATCTTGGACTATTTATGGTCCCTTTCGAGTCAAGGGCTTGGGTCGGCGACCTAAGGGTGCACCTGGCAGCCATCTCTGCTTGCAGTGCGGGCCGGGAAGCAGTCGAGTGGCGCAGGAGAGAGGTGGTCTGGCGCTTTTCAAGGCCTTGATCACATTTCCCTCAGTCACGGGAACCCCCACCTCCGTGGGATCTACTGCTGGTACTGGCCAAGCTCATGGGCAAGCCATTGAAACTATGCACAGGTGTGCTCTCTCACCTGTCGTGGAAGACCGCCTTCTTGGTGGCTATCCGTCAGCCAGAGGATGGGAGAGCTCCAGGCGCTTTCCATCAGTCTCCTTACCTGGTCTTCCACAGGGACAAGGTTGTCCTCGCCCCACCGAATTCCTTCGGTGGTGCGGAGTTTCACCTTAACCCAGGTGTTGACTCTGCCGGTCTCCCCAATCCCACCTCGGAGGCGAATAGGCTCCATACTCTGGACCTAGAGCACACATTATAAGGGCGCCTCGGCTGGAAGTCGGGAGAGGTTAGCAACTGTTTGTCACCTCGCTGGCTTCGCATCTGCAGACCTGCAGCCAAGCGAGACGATAAGCGGGTGGGTAACCTCCTGCATAGATCTCTGCTATAAGTTGGCGGGCATGGAGCCTCCCAGAGGATAAGAGCTCATTCTACCGCCCATACTGCTGCAGATGGCTGCTTCACAGGGCGTCCCTATCCAGAAATCTGAGGGCTGCTACCTGGAAGTCAGCAAACACCTTCATTACCCATTACCACATCGACCTTGAGTCACGTCGGGATGCTGGTTTTGGGACCTCAGTTCTCAGTCTCTTTCCCAAGTAAGTATTGGGGGTGTCGCGTCTTGCCTCCCTCCTCCCGGAGAACTGCTGGGAGTCTGCCAAAGTGTGTGGATGAACAACATATCCATGTCCTAGAAATACAGGTTCTGGGGACATGGATATATTATTCATCCACACTCATTAACAAAATATCACTGCAGCTTTAAATCTTGCGGAAGGTCTTCAAGACTTGCTCCTCCCACCACCGGGTGGTATAACTCAGCTCCGCCCCATGGCCAGATCTTCCTTACGCTTGGAGGCTCAGGTTCCCTCCTTAACGCTCTGCGTTTGAGACTAGTTCCTATTTCTCCGTTTGCAGTTTAAAATAAATTTTGCAAAAGAGACTTCGCATCTTCTGTCCCTCATGACTGCGATGGACAAATCGACTCCAGTTTCGGAGATGCCCGCATGCAGGTGAAGATGTCTCGGACGGATCCACACTCCACGTGTCTACTGCTAGGCCTTGAGCACGACCGCAGAGCTTGCGACCTGTGCTCATCTTTCTCGGCCTACGTCCTCGAAACCGTGCTGCCTGATTGCAACTGGGCCGTCCCGAAGCGTTTCCCTCGGTGAAGTCGAAGGAGGCCAGTTGGCGGTGTCAGCGGTAATTTCGGCGGATCAGCTCGGCGGATGGTGGCCCTCGAAGAAGGGCGGCGCGGGCGGCGTATCTTCCTCGCGGCACGGCATTTATCCGCTCTCTCTGGGTTCTTCCTACGGCTTCTTTTAAGGAGCTTTGTCTGTCCCTCTCCACTAAAGAGAAAAGGCCTGCGTCTGCTGGACCTTATTCTCGGTCAAAAAAGAGGACAGGAGTAGAAAATCTCCACCGGCGCTCTTGGAGGCGGGAAAGGTCCCTCTCCCGGGCCGTCGACAAGTCGGCTTGATCCGACCGCTCGGCCGGCCACTGGCCTCACGGTGTCCCCGTCAGGTCAGTTGACCGAGACTCCCACCGATGAAGTGAATTTTCTCGACCCATTGAACGAGCTGTCGCCTTTAACGGCAGGAATTCCCCTCTCCAGGACACCCGGAGGTTGAGGATCCGTGGGCTGCCGCCTGTGCCTCCGGTTCGGGCCCTCGGATGGACCATCCGAGCGAAGAGTGCCCGGTTCCGGCGACCCCTCCGCACCGACCTGGAAATTCGGGACTCTCGGTCTCGGTCTCCGGACCTCTTAAGCGGTCCAGCCGATCCCACCGTCATGGCGGTCCGGTCTCGGCACCCGCTGATGGCGTCGCCGCTTCGTCCTCAAATCCTCCTCGCCGGATGAGGAGGCTTCAGCGTAAATTAAATCGGCCTGATGCGAGACCTTATGTTTAACAACTCCTCCTGGCGAGAATAAGCCGACCCGTCGCCTTCCCCGGCCATTGAAATAACTGTCACCGGAGGCCGACACCCCTCGACTTATCCGAGCCTATACCCAGGCGGTTTGTTGGGCCAAAACCAACTACTCCACCGATTCCGGTGGAACCTCGCCTCCACAGCCTGGTGGGGCTCCGACCAGATTCTCGATGCGGCTGGGTCTACCCCATCGACTGTCAGTTACCCTCACTCCCGACCCAGGCCTCGGCAGGTGAAGGTGGCTCGGAGCCAGAAGGCAGCTCTTCGAGGACTCTTCCGAGTCCAATGATTCCTCCTTTTCTCAGCGACTGGACTTGGGTCTTCAGGAATCAGTCAATGGGACGATAGCCGTCGTCCTTCCTAGGACTGCTCGGCTCATCTGGTCTACGGGATGGAGCTCGAACCCGTTCCAAGCAGGCCAGAGTATCCCCTCACCGGAATTCTGGACGAAGTTCTCCAGCCGGAGGCCTTTCAGGTGGCGAGGCCATAGTGGATCGGCACTGGAGCTTTGGCGCCCTGCTTCCTGCCCTCGCCTCGGCCAGGATGGCCAGGAGTATCGAGTCCCTACAGTTCCTTGTCCGGTTTTTGAACACCCCTCTGCTGAGGGTTGGTTACCGACAGCATTTTCCGGTAGCGCCGTGCGCCAGGGATGTGGACAAACCTCCTGACAAGGGTCAAGAATGGACTATGTCGGGCGAAAAGTCTCGTCGTCCTCTCACGGCCCTCGATCAGGCCAGTTCGGCCGTCCTCATGGCACATTTTTCTCATGCCCTGTTGGGCTCCTGGATGAGGTCATCCTCGTACTTCCCGCCCGATCTGCAGACCTACGGTTAAGCAGGTGCTTGGGACCAGGGACAGACAGTAGCCAAACAACGCTCCAGACTGCTTTGGATATAGGGGACTCATGTACCCAGGGCCCGGTGAAAGCTTGGCACGCAGTGGCTATCGCGTCGTGAGCTTAGCTGAGGATATCCACCTTTACTTCGGATACCCAGCACAGAGGCGGATGTTCCCTTTTGAGGACTGACCTCTTGACCCTGGGGTGGAAGGTCACCTGCAGAGGATCGAGGGTCAATACCACCTTGGACTCGGTCTCTTCGCTCAGAAGGACAAAAGACACGCCAAACCACAGCCCTAAGCCCTTTAGGTCCTTCTGTGCCCCAGTAGCGCCCGTGCCAACAACGTCAGGGCCAGCAGGCTCGACCTTGGCATCCCAAGCCAAACGCCCGGCATCCTCTAACAGGAGGCAGGGAGGAAAAGGGCCAGGAGATCCTGGCGGTCCTCCTCAAGCCTGCCCAGTGACGGGCTGAGGGTGTCGCCCCATTCCCGTCACCTTACTGGGTCCCCGTGGGGCGGCTCGGCACTTCCCGTTCCGCCTGGTCGCTGTTACCACCCGCGGACGGGTGGGTCTTGGAGGTGGTGGGAAGAGAGGCCTACCTCTGGAATTGAACGAGCACCACCCTTCAGGCACGTTAAACCCTCGGAAACGGGATCCCCAGCCTCACTGGGCGGCAAATCAGAACCCGACGACGCATCTCCTCACTCCAGAAGGAGGTGGTAAGAAGGTGGTGGACCCTCCTTCAGACCCAGGTTTGTGTCCAGGTACTTCCTGGTTCCGAGAGACGGACGGGGCTGGCGCCCCATTCTCAACCTACACGACCTAAACAAGTTCCCTGGGTCTCGAACCTTCAGGATGGTCACTCTGGCTCAGATAATACCACTCCTTGGAGCACATGATGTGGTTCTACTCTCTGGACTTGCAGGGCGTTTTTTCACGTCCTATCCGTCCGTCTCACCAGAGATTCCTCCGCTTCCGGCGGAAGGATCCCTCTTCGAGTTCAAAGCCATGCCCTTGGCTTGTCTCCAACTCCCAGGGTGCTTCACCAAATGCACAGCAGTGGTGACAGCAGCATTCCTCTTGACGCCGGGGGGTCGGGTGTGCCCTTACCTGGGCGGCGACTGGCTGATAGCAGCTCCCTCAGGAAGGGCTGGAGTGGTCAGAGATCTGGCCCTCCAGGTCTGCTCTCAACTGGGCCTCCTTATCCAGCAGGCCAAGTCGGAACTCGAGCGAAGCAGGTGATTCTATTCATCAGGCGCAGCTCGACTCTCTTGAGCCAGGCCTGGCTCCGGCGGACAGGGCCGAGGTTCTTTCCTCCTTTGCCCGATCATTTCTGGTTGGGCAAGTTAAGCCCTGCCGGGACTTCCTCGCCTCCTGGGTCTCATGGCGGCCTGCACCAGCGTGGTCCGATTGGGCCCGCTGGAACATGCGTCCCTTCAGTGAGACTGGCCAGCCAGTGGTCTGGCAGCTGCGATCCTTGGACCAGCTTGACCTGTCGGTGACACGAGGGGATGTGGAGCAGCTCTCCAGTGGTGGACCGTTCCAGATCATTTTGCAGGAGGGCATCCCGTTAACCGCCCGAGCGACGGTCTCTGTCGACGATGCCTCTCTGATGGGTTGGGGTGCCCATCTGGGGCAACACGGGCTCATGGCCTCTGATCCCAGGAGGAGTCGATGCCACATCAACCTGCTACTGGAGCTCGCCGGCCGGGTCCATACAGCTCTCACCGCCTTTGCTCCGTTCCTCCCGGGTCAAGTGGTCGAGTCAGGCGGACAATACCACGACCATGTACTATCTAAACCGCCAGGGCGGGGCCCAGCGCTCATGCTTCTATGCGAGAGCTCTCCGCGTTACTCGCAAATGCGCAGCCTGGGCGGATCTCCTAGCCATTCACGTGGCAGGAGCCTCAACACCCTGGCCGATGCCCTGGCGGGATGGGGCTGCATCCCACAGTGGTCTCTCTCTGCGGAGTATTACAGCATCTGTTCTCCTTTGGGGCACACCTGGGTGGACCTGTTTGCCTCAGGAAGCGAGCTCAAGTCATTCCATGCCCGCCCCCTCAGCAGGGCTCGCTGCAGGGGATGCCTTCTCGACAATGGACCCAAGACTCTTTCGCCTTTCCCCCATTTCCCTTGATCCACAGGTGCTTCTCAAGGCGAGGAGGGACAAAGAGCAGGTGATTCTGATAGCCCCAGACTGGCCTAGCCAGTTCTGGTGCAGATCTCCTCAGTCTCAGCTCCAGGACTCATGACCCGCCTTCCAGCTCGCCCGGACCTGCTCTCAGTCAATCGGGGAAAGGTGTTCCATCCGGACCTTCAATCCCTGCACATGACCCCTGGTTCCTGGCTAGAGTTCCAGGCCTTGGGTCTTTCAGCCAGGGTCCTCAATGTAGTTGAGGCGTCCCGTGGAGTCGACCAGAAAATGCTATGCCTTCAAATGGAAAGGTTTCCATTTGGTGTGAGAAGAGGCTTGGACCCTTCCTCCTGTTCCTTAGCAAGCATCTTGGACTATTTATGGTCCCTTCTAGTCAAGGCTTAGGTCGTGACCCTAAGGGTGCACCTGGCAGCCATCTCTAACTGCAGGCAGCGGGCGGGAAGCAGTCGATGGCGCAGGAGAAGGTGGTCTGGCGCTTTTTCAAGGCCTTGATCATTTCCCTCCAGCGGGGAACCCCCTCGTGGGATCTACTGCTGGTACTGGCAAGCTCATGGGCAAGCCATTGAACCTATGCACAGGTGTACTCTCTCTCACCTGTCGTGGAAGACCCGCCTTCTTGGTGGCTATCCGTCAGCCAGAAGGATGGGAGGCTCCAGGCGCTCATCCAGAAGTCTCCTTACCTGGTCTTCCACAGGGACAAGTTGTCCTGCGCCCCCACCGAAATTCCTTCCGAAGGTGGTGCCGGAGTTTCACCTTAACCAGGTGTTGACTCTGCGGTGTCTACCCCAATCACCTCGGAGGCCGAATATAGGCTCCATACTCTGGACCCTAGAGGCGCGCTAACATTATAAGGGCCGCACGGCTGAAGTCGGGAGGTTCGCCAGCTGTTTGTCACCTCACCTGAGCCGCATCTGGCAGACCTGCAGCCAAGCGGACGATAAGCAGGTGGGTAACCTCCTGCATAGATCCTCTGCTATAAGTTGGCGGGCATGGAGCCTCCCAGAGGATAGAGCTCATTCTGCCATAGTACTGCTGGCAGTGGCTGCTTCCAGGGGCGTCCCTATCCAGGAAATCTGCAGGGCTGCTGCCTGGAGTCCAGCAAACCACCTTCATTACCCATTACATCGACCTTGAGTCACGCCGGGATGCTGGTTTGGGACTCCCGGTTCTCAGTCTCTCTTTCCCAAGTAAGTGAGGAATGAGTCTTGCCTCCTCCTCCCGGAGAACTGCTAAGTCTGCCAATGAGTGTGGATGAACAACATATCCATGTCCAGAAATACAGGTTACTACACCTGTGGCAGGAGTTCTAGGAATGGTATATGTTTGTTCATCCACCTGACTCCTACCTCGGCTTGACGCACAACCTATATGTAGACAGGCTAGCCGGGCCCAGATCTGGCGTCATGGGAGGCCGGGACGAATTATACCACCGGGTGGGTGGGAGGAACAACTTGAAGACCTTCCGGACAAGATTTAAAAGCGGCAGGATAGCTGCCAATGAGTGTGGATGAACAACATACCATTCCTAGAACTCCTGTTACAATTGAGTAACCTGTGTTACTCACCACCAACAGGGTTAGGAATGGTATATGATATCATCCATTACCAAACTCCCGGCCCGACGCACTACAACAGCTTCCAGCGGGCAGATCTGGCGTCATGAGGGAGCGCGAGAGTTATACCACCGGGTGGGTGGGAGGAGCAGCTTGAAGACCTTTCGGCCAAGATTTAGCGGCAAGGATACCTGCCAATGGTGTGGATGAACAACATATACCATTCCTAGAACTCCTGTTACAGGTGAGTAGCCTGTATTTCTAGGGACATGGATGTGTTGTTCATCCACACTCGACAACCCGCCATCATCTTGCCGGAAAATCTTACAACTCCACCACGAAATGTCAGCTCCGCCCAGCGCAACACTCAGATCTCACCGCTTGGGCTCAGGTTCCCCTGAACGCTCTGCGTTTGTGACTGATTACCTGTTCTCCGTTTGCAGATTAAAAATAATATTTTGCAAAGGGCACAGTCTTCGATCCCTCGCGGCTCGGCGATGTCGACTCCAGTTTAGGAGATGCCCATGCGGGCGAAAGATGTCTCAGACGGATCCACACTCCCGTGTGTCTACCACAGGCCTTGAGCACGACCCGCGGAAAACTGCGACCTGCTCTACCGGCCTCGTCCTCGAAGACCGTGCTGCCCGATTACGCTTAGGCCGTCGAAGCGTTCCCTCGATGAAGTCAGGAGGCCGGTTGGCGGTGTCAGCGGCGGCCGATTCGGCGGATCAGCTCGGCGGATAGTGCGCCCTCGAAGAGGCGGTAGCGGAGCGTATCTTCTCGACGCGGCATTTATCCGCTCTCTCTGGGTTCTTCCACGGCTTCCTTTAAGGAGCTTTGTCTGTCCCTCTCCACTAAAGGAGAAGGGCCTGCGTCTGCTGGACCTTTTCTCGGTCAAAAAGAGGACAAGGGTAAAATCCCTCAGTGTCAGCTCTTGGAAGGCGGAAAGGTCCCTCTCCCGGACGTCGGCCGTCGGCCCGGTCGAGCCCGCTCGGACCGGCCACTGGCCTACAGTGTCCACGTCAGGTCAGTTGACCGAACTCCCACTATGAAGTCGAATTTTCCTCGACCCATTGAAGAACTGTCGCCTTTAGCAGCGAATTCCCCTCTCCCGGTTCCCGGGAGGTTAGAGATCCTGAGGGCTCGCCTCCTCGGTTCCGGAGCCACCGGATGGACCTTCCGAGCGAAAGGTATAAGTTCGGACCGACACCTCCTACCGACGAAAATCCGGGACTCTCGGTCTCGGTCTCCGGACCTCTTAGCGGTCAACCCGTTCCCACCGTCATAAGGCGGTCTCGGTCTCGGCACCTTGATGGCGGCGTCGCCCGCTGCATCCTCCTCCTCGGATGAGGGAGGCTTCGGCGTAAGTGCGTCGGCAATGCGAGACCTTATGTTGCCTTGTCCTCCTGGCAGGAATAAGCGACTCCGGCGCCTTCCCGGCCATTAAGTGGCTGCGGGCAGCCGACACAACCCTCGACTTGCCCGAGGCCTATGCAGGCGGTTGATCGGCCAAAACCAGCTACTCCACGATTGCGGTGGAACCTCGCCTACCAGCCGCAATTGGGCTCCGACCAGGATTCTCGGTCGGTAAGGTTTCACCCATCATTTGTCAGTTACCCTCCTCCACGGCCGACCTCGGCAGGTGAAGGGTGGTTCGAGCCAGAGGCAGCGGCTCTTGAGGACTCTTCGAGTCGAAGATGATTCCTCCTTCTTCTCCAGCGACTGGACTTGGGTCTTCAGGAGATCAATAATGGGCGATAGCCGTCGTCCTTCTAGGACTGCTTGGCTCATCTGGGTCTACAGGATGGAGCTCGAACCGTTCCAACGGGCCAGGAATCCCTACGGAGATTCTGGACCAGATTCTCAGCGGAGGCCTTTCGGTGGCCGAGGCCATAGTGGGTCAACACTGGAACTTTGGCAGCGCCCTGCTTCCTGCCCTGCCCGACCAGGATGGCCAGGAAGTATCACGGTCCCCGGTTCCTTGTCGGTTTTGGAACACCCTCTGCTGAGGGGTTGGTTACCGACAGCGTTTTCAGTAGCGCCGCTCGCGCCAGAGATGTGGACAAACTCCTGACAAGGAGTCCAGAAGTGGACTATGTCAGGCGAAAAAGTCTCGCTGCGTCCTCTCGGCCGTCAGGCCAGTTAAAGGCGTCCTCATAGCACATTTCTCATGCCCTGTTGGGCTCCTGGATGAGGTCATCCCTCATCTTCGCCGATCTGCAGACTACGGTTAAGCAGATGCGGGACCGGGACAAGAGAACAGTGGCCAAACAGCAGCTCCAGACTACTTTGGATGTGAGGACTCATGTGCCAGATCGGGTGGCCCCGGCCGCAGTGGCTGTCGTCGGCGGGCTTGGCTGAGGATATCACCTTTTACTTGGATACAGCACAAGTTGGCGGATGTTCGCTTTTGAGGACTGACACTCTTGACCCCGCAAATTTGGAAGGTCACCTGCAGAGGATCGAAGTCCAATGCCACCTTGGACTCCGGTCTCTTCAAACTCAGAAGGACAAGGCCGCAAACCACAGCCTAGCCCCTTCAGGTCATGGCACTTTGGCTCGGCCCAGCAACGTCGAGGCCAACAGGCTCGACCTTGTCCCAAACCCAAGCCCGACTTCCTCTAACAGGAGCAGGAGAAAGGGCCCAGGAGGTCCCTCAGCGGTCCCTCCTCAAAGCCTGCCCAGTAGACGGGCTGAGGGTGTCGCCCCCATCCCCGTCCTGCCCTAACCGAATCCCCCGTAGAAGGCAGCTCAACCTTCCGTTCCGCCTGGTCCGCTGTTACCACGGACAGGTGGGTCTTGGAGAGGTGGTGGGGAAGAGAGCCTGCCTCTGGAGGTCGGAGGCAGGCACCACCCTTCAGAGCCGTCGCCCCTCGGAGGCTTGGGATCCCCAGCCTCACTGGCGGCTCTCAGGCGACGCCAGCTCTCCTCTCCAGAAAGGAGGTGGTAAGAAGAGTGGTGGACCCTCCTTCAGACCCAGGAGTTTGTGTCCAGGTGCTACCTGGTTCCGAAAGCGGACCCGAGGGGGCTGGCGCCCCATTCCTGCGACCTACCTGACCTAAACAAGTTCCTAGGTCTCGAACCTTCAGGATGGTCACTCTGCTCAGATAATACCATCCTTGGGCCGGCGTGTAGTTCTGCTCTCTGGACTTGCGGAACGCGTTTTCACGTCCTATCCGTCCGTCTCACAGAAATCGCCATTCGGCGGAAGGATCTCTTCAGATTCAAGCCATGCCCTTGACTTGTCTCCAGCTCCCAGGGTCTTCACCAAATGCATGGCAGTGGTGACAGCATTCCTGCGGCGAGGGAGGTCGGGTGTACCCTTACCTGGGCGACTGGCTGATGGCAGCTCCCCTCAGGAAGGAGGCGGAGTGGTCAGAGATCTGCCCTCAGATTGCTCTCAACTGGGCCTCCTTGTCAGCAGGCCAAGTCAGAACTCGAGCGAGCAGGTGATTTTTATTCATCGAGCGCAGCTCGACTCTCTTGAGCCAGGCCCGGCTCCAGCCGGACAGGGCCGGGTTCTTTCCTCCTTTGCCCGATCATTTCTGGTTGGGCAAGGCGCCATCCCGCGGGACTACCCTGCGCCTCCTGGGTCTCATGGCGGCCTGTACCAGCGTGGTCCGTTGGGCCCGCTGGAACGATCGTCAGTGGGGACTGGCCAGCCAGTGGTCTGGCGCTGCGATCCCTTGGACCAGCTTGTGTCGGTAGCACAGGGATGTGGAATACTCTCGAGTGGTGCGGACGTTCCAGATCAATTACGGGAGGCATCCCGTTCGTCCGCGAGCTTGGTCTCTAATGAGCCGATGCCTCTCTGATGGGTTGAGGTGCCCATCTGAGAACACAGACTCATGGCCTCCTGGTCCCGCGGGAGTCGATGCCACATCAACCTCTGCTGGAGCTCAGCGGTCCGCTAACTCTCACATAGCACTCCGTTCCTCCGGGTCAAAGTGGTCCGAGTCCCAGGCCGGACAATGCCGACCATGTACTATCTAAACCGCCAGGCGGGGCCAGCTCCACGTAGCATCTGTAAGGGAAGCTCTCGCATTTGGTCACTAAGTATAGCGCAGCCTGGGCCGGATCTCCCTGGCATTCACGTGGCAGGAGCCTCCAGCACCTGGCAGATGCCATGAGCCGGATGAGGCTGCATCCCAGTGGTCTCTCCCACCGGTGACAGCTATCTGTTCCTCCCTTGGGGCACACCTCAGGTGGACCTGTTTGCCTCCACGGAGAAGCCAAGGCTGAGTCTGTTCCATGCCCGCCCCCTCAGCAGCAGGGGCTACGCTGCAGGGGATGCCTTCTCGAGGCAATGGACCCCGGGCCTCTTATCGCCTTTCCCCATTTCCCTTGATCCACAAGGTGCTTCTCAAGCGAAGGGAGGGACAAGGCATAGGTGATTCTGATAGCCCCAGACTGGCCTCGCCAGTTCTGGTACCCAGATCTCCTCAGTCTCAGCTCCAGGACTCATGGCAGCTCCAGCCTCGCCCGGACCTGCTCTCAGTCAATCAGGGAAGGTGTTCCATCCAGACCTTCAATCCCTGCACCAATGACTGGTTCTCCTGAGCTGGCTAGAGTTCCAGGCTTTGGGTCTTTCGACGAGGTCCTCAATGTAGTTGAAGGCGTCCCGTGAGAAGTCGACCAGAAAATGCTATGCCTTCAAATGGAAGGTTTTCCATTTGGTGTCGAAACAAGAGCTTGGACCCTTCCTCCTGTTCCTTAGCAGCATCTTGGACTATTTATGGTCCCTTTCTAGTCAGGGCTTGGTCGGCGACCCTAAGGGTGCACCTGGCAGCCATCTCTGCCACGGCGCGGGCGAGAGCAGTCAGTGGCGCAAGGAGAAGGTGGTCTGGCGGCTTTTTCAAAGGCCTTGATCACATTTCCCTCAGTCTCGGAGACCCCCACCTCCGTGGGATCTACTGCTAGTACTGGCAAAGCTCATGGGCAAGCCATTGAACCTATGCACAGGTTGCTCTCTCTCACCTGTCGTGGAAGACCGCCTTCTTGGTGGCTATCACGTCAGCCAGAAGGATGGGAGAGCTCCAGGCGCTTTCCATCGAGTCTCCTTACCTGGTCTTCCACAGGGACAAGGTTGTCCTGCGCCCCCACCCGAAATTCCTTCCGAAGGTGGTGTGGTTTTCACCTTAACCAGGTGTTGACTCTGCGGTGTTCTACCCCAATCACACCTCGGAGGCCGAATATAGGCTCCATACTCTGGATCCTAGAGGCGGCTCGCTTATTATAAGCGCCTCGGCTGAAGGTCGGAGAGGGTTAGCCAGCTGTTTGTCACCTACGCTGAAGCCGCATCTGGCAGACCTGCAGCCAAGCGGACGATAAGCAGGTGGGTAACCTCCTGCATAGATCTCGCTATAAGTTAGCGGGCATGGAGCCTCCCAGAGGGATAAGAGCTCATTCTACCCGCCATACTGCTGGCGGTGGCTGCTTCCAGGGGCGACCCTATCCAGTCTGCAGGGCTGCTACCTGGAAGTCAGCAAACACCTTCATTACCCACTACCACATCGACCTTGAGTCACGCGGGATGCTGGTTTTGGGGCCTCGGTTCTCCAGTCTCTCTTTCCCAAGTAAGTATGTGGGGGGTGTCGTCTTGCCTCCCTCCTCCGGAGAACTGCTAGGAGTCTGCCAATGAGTGTGGATGAACAACATTCCATGTCCCTAAATCAGGTTACTCACCTGTAACAGGAGTTCTAGGAATGGTGTATGTATCATTCATCCTGACCACCCGACCTCCGGCCTGACGCACAGCCTGAGCCTCAGCGGGCAGATCTACGCGTCATGGGCGGGCAGAGGATATACCACCCGGGTGGGTGGGAGGAGCAAGCTTGAAGACCTTCCGGCAAGATTTAAAGCGGCAAGGATACTGCCAATGAGTGTGGATGAACAACATATACCATTCCTAGAACTCCTGTTACAGGTGAGTAACCTGTATTTCCTCCCCGTAGACGTGTCAGGGAGTCTTATTCTGCTTCTGATTCTTCTTCTTTTTTGCTCTCGGATTCCTCCGACGGATACTTCTAGAGGCAATGAGCCCGCTCTCCGTCCAAGCCCGGCGGACCCCTCCGAAGTCTCCTCTGGAGACCCTTCCTTCACGGGTTGCTCAGAAGATCCAGGAGTACATCAGTGGCTCATTGGAACCAGATCCTCAGCGGGTCCAAACTCGCTTGAACATCTGGACCTGCCCTGACAGCTACTTTAGTGCCACCTGGATCGAGCCTCAAGCCCACCTTGTTTCATTATTGGAAACAACAATTACTTTAGCCCTTCCCAGGAAGTCTAACAGGCTATACGGGCTCTGGAGGGTGTAGACATTTTGGATTCTCACCCTTGTGCAGACTCGGTCGTGATTAGCGCCGCTCACGGCCGGTCAGCACATCCCAAACATCTAAGCTCGTCTCCCCCGGATAAGGAATCTCGCCTCCTGGACCAGTATGGAAGAAAAATATATGCCTCTTCCACACTGGGAATTTGGGCCCTGAATTATGTTGCTTATATGGGGGATTACCAGAAGGCCATCCTTACCCAGTCAGAATCCAAGATTGATTCCTTACCTGACTCCCAAGTCAAGCAGGAGTTAGCTGACTTAATCCGTTCTGCTCGTTCAGCCAGTTGTCACATTCTGCGGACAACATACGATGTAGAGGACACTGCCAGGCGGAGCTCCGCATTCGCCGTAAGTCTTCGGCATCATGCCTGGCTCTACGTGTCAGGTTTGGTACCGGAGGTGCAGTCAGCAATCCAGGAAACACCTTTCAGTGGTTCAGTGCTTTTCGGCGGTGATGTCAAGGACATCATCACCGACTTGTAGAAGAAGGGACAGCTCCAAATCCATGGATTCATGCTTCGTCCCCATCCCCCACAGGCGCCGTCCTTTTGCAGGCGCGGTGAGCCACAAGTGAGACCCCAGGAAGGCAGGCCACTAAGCCAGGCCCCCACACGCCCAATAAAAGCAGCAGGTGCCCCAGCTGCAGCGCTGCCCCACCACCTGACTCCTCCCTCTCGCACTGCCTCCGGACACCGGAGAACCACGGTGAGGAGGTTCTCCCTCCACCTTCCGGGTTGGAGAGGATAACAGCAGTTCATGGGTGCTTCAGATTATGAGCGGCACTCCATAAATTTCTGCAAGATCCACCCGCCACCCCTCCCTCTGAATTCGTCCTTTGCAAGGGACCATCTTCCTTTGGTCCAGGAAGAAATCTCTGCCCTTCTCGTAAAGCAAACCATAGAACCCGTTCCCCCTCACCTTCAAGGGACGGGTTATTATTCTCATTTCTTCCTGGTCCCAAAGAAGACGGGAGATCTCTGACCCATTCTCGATCTCAGCTCTTTGAACCTTTACGTGGAATACAAGAGTTCAGGATGCTCTCCCTGCAAACCCTTCTTCGGCCGGGTCAATGGCTTTGTGCGCTGGATATGCAGGACGCATATCTGCACATCCCCATTTGTCCTTCGCATCGCAAATACCTCCGATTTGCTTTCCACGGGGACCATTACCAGATCTTCCTGGACATAAGTCTCCACCACTCATTCACAGTAGTGGGATTAGCGCCGGAGGCACTAGGACCCATCGGGAGCAAACTTTTTGCTGGAGGGTCGGCCACGAGAGGCGGCGCCGCGGCGGCGGCGTCTGACAATGACTATCTCGTCGACGACCCTCAACCGCCTCAGTTCCTTTTTTCCGCCCGTCGAGTCGCTTCAGTGACAGCGTCGCTCGCCCTTTCGAGTCAAAACTTCAAACTAAGCGCATAGTTTTCAGTTTATTTTGTAACATTATCACGATAGTAGTATCGTTAATTTATTCTATTTTCAGTTAAATTTTCTAATATTTTAAATTTAACTTACTTGAAAAAGTTTCGGCCTACTGGATGAGTGACCATGAGCAGGTCAGGTGACGGTGGGAGACTTCCGTATGAAGCTATTTAGTCAGCGGGCTGGGTCCGGTCAGCCTCCTTCTCCTCAGCGGGTTCCGACAGCGGTCAGTCGATGCCGGGGGATGGGCGATCCTGTCGGCATAAAATAAGCGAGTCGCATTCTCGGCACCGTTCAGCCTCGAGCTCTTCTTGACCCTGGGTCAAAAGAAGGTATCACTAAAGTGTCCTCTGTAATTTATATCCTGCTGATCGATGGTACGGTTATCGTTGCTGGTGCCCGTTCTCCTTCTTGAATCCGCCAACTGCGGTGATAAGTAAATCATTAAATGAAACCCCTCCCCTATGGTAGGGCTCCAGATGAGCAGTTTCATCAGTGGGCGCTCTTATGGAGCGATGGGCTCGGAGAGTTAGTTCTCTGCCTGGCTCGGTTGCCACGGGCCCCGAGCTCCTCCGGCGATCGCGGGTAGGGCGGTTGGACCTTCCCTGGTCACGCGGCGCTTCTTCAGTGCGGTGACTCCGCGCTTGGGTGTTCCCCCCTCCCATGGCTGCAGCGAGGGCCACACCGATGCCCTTATCTCCTGTTTTTCCTTCTCTAGCTTTCCAGGTTCCTGGGGCGTTTCGGCGCCTTCCACAGCGGGTCTGTCGGCTTGGGCGCGGGTGCGTGCCGCGTGGTCTTGGCGCCCGTCCAGCAGCGCCCGCCCAGTTCAGCGGCGCTGCTGCGGTGCCCGTGCCTCTTGGCGCCGTGCCCTTCCTGCGGTGCCGTTTTCAACCCGTTTTGCCTTCGGCACGGGGCCCTCGGGACTCTCCTTGTTTCTCTGCTATTTCCTCCTCTCTAATTTCACTCCTTTCCTGTCAAAACAGTCCTTCCTGGACCATCAGGAGATGATGTTGAACTGACCCAGACCTTGGTTGGGTGATGAAGTGGAGGAAACAGGATCTTTCTTTGCTACAGAGCCTGTGGTGAGGACCTGTCCTTTAAGTCTCTGTTGAAGAACCTGACATCCACTCTTTCTCTCCAGACTACAGACATCGATCCTGGGAAGATATTAAGACTCAATACCTTCATGCCTCGGAGATCCCTACAGTTTGACTCCTCTGATCCAGCCTTCCTTGAGGCGCTGTCTCAAATGGTATGGAATAATCCTGCTCTTATTCCTCAGTGGCTAAATCCATTGATAAAGTATTCAGCTCCCAAGGATGCGTCCCATTTTGGCATCCCAAACTGCTGCGGATCCTATTGTAGTCCTGGCAGAGAATGATAAGATCGTTCTTCCTCAAACTACTACAGCTCGACCTGTTAACAAAGGTCTCGTAAGATTGATACATTAGGTAGAGAGTCTTTGCTGCCTCCACTCTAAAGTATGCGTGTTGCCAGTTATCAGGCTATTTTCTCAGTATGAGTATATCCTGTGGCACTCTTTGAAAGAATGGTTGAAGCTCTTCCGGTTTGGACTCCAAGTCAGAGCTTCTTCTCACCGTTACTAGTATATTGGGTCAATAACCAACAGGTCAAAGCCGCTATGGGCATCTTCGACACTGCTTCTCGCTCAGCAGCCGCGGGTATTTGTACTCGGCGCCATTCCTGGCTGCGTACTTCTGGCTTCACGAATGATGCTCAGCAGCAGGTAATGGCGCTGCCGCTGATGGCTCCTTTCTTTTCGGCCCTCAGGTGGAACAAGCCTTAGAGGCCACTCAGAAGACTAGGTCGGCCATTAAGTTGTCAGACCTCCGCCTGCTCCTCTCGGGGGCATGTGAACAGGCGTCAGTTTCATGATGGTCAATCCTTTTCGAGGCAGAGGCAGGGGAAGCTGCCAAAGCCAACCTGCCCAACCTCAAAAGCGCAGCAAGCGCGGGGGCCTAAAGCCCCAAGCGCCACCTGCTGAATTGCTGGCCAAGTTCCATCCACATTGCCGGGTGGAACTTTCTCCTCCAGTGGGAGGGTGTCTGATGTACTTCTACAACCAGTGAAGTCCATAACCTCGGACAAATGGGTCCTTTGGATAATCGGCGAGGTTATTCTCTCAATTTTTGGAACCCCCAGTTGTCCTCCCAGGCGACAACCCAGGTTGTCGGCCTCTCAAGTCAGACCTCCTCACACGCGAGATCCAGGGCCTTCTAAGCAACAGGGCAGTAGAACTAGTGCCCCGCATCTCGTGACACAGGGTTCTCTCCCATTACTTCCTGGTTCCAAAGAAATCTGGGGTAATCGCCCATTCTAGACCTCAGAAAGTTAAACAAATTTCTCCCAGGGAGAAATTCAAAATGATTCCTAGGTACCCTGTTACCCTGCTGCATCAACACGACTGGCTGGCCTCCCTGGATATGCAGGACGGCTACCAGCATATCCCATCCACCCGACCCAACCGCAAGTTCCTCAGGTTTGTAGCTCTGGGTCGGCATTATCAGTTCAGAGTCCTGCCTTTTGGGCTATCCTCGGCGCCGCGAGTTTTTACAAAGTGTTGTGCAGTTCTCACAGCGCATCTCAGGAAGATAGGACTCCGAGTGTTTCCCTACCTGGACGATTGGCTTCTAGCAAGCCCTTCCAGCCAAAGGACTTTGGAAGCCGTGCAAACGACTTCTCGTCTTCTTACGTCCATGGGAATTCTGCTGAATTTGAAAAAATCACAACTGCAGCCCTCCCAGAGGCTCCTTTTCATAGGGACGCTCCTAGACACCTCTTCCGCGAAGGCTTTCCTTCCAGAGACAGAAGACCGACATCCCGGATGGCCGTTACATCGGGAGAACCAATCGGTTACAGCTCTCTCGATGCAGCGCATGTTGGTCTCATGGCATCCTCAGTGTTCACTGTACCCTGGCCAGTTGCACTTGAGAACCACCCAATGGATGCTCTCCACTCAGTGGTCTCTGACCTCTCACCCCAGTCTTATCCCATCAAGGGTGGCGGGCCCTTGAGGTCTCTCACCTGGTGGACTCGAGAGAACAATCTCCTGGAAGGGTTCCCTTTGCTCCCCGGATCATCAGATCTCCATCACCACAGGCGCGCCGCTAATGGGATGGGGAGCTCACTGTCGCTCCCTTCACACTCAAGGTGTATGGACTCAGTTGAAACTCATCTCCACATAAATGTCCTGGAGATAGAGCGGTCCTCTGTGATCCGAGCTCTGAAGGATATCCTTTGTCACAAGAACATTCTCCTTCAAGCGGACAACAAAGCTGTGATGTATTACATCCAACAACAAAAAGCAGTGCTCATTTCTTACCCCTTTGCAGGAAGCAATGAGGGTGTGGGAGTGGTGCTTGGAGCACAAGTCTCTGATTCAGGCGGTTTATCTGCCAGGTATACAAAACGATCTAGCAGACCACCTCAGCAGAGCTGAGCAGAGCCTCATGGAGGTCTCTCGATCAACCGTAGCTCGGTCACTATTCAAGAGTGGGGACTCCAGACCTGGACCTTTTGCATCCCCACTCAACACAAACTACCTCTCTTCTGCTCCAGAATCCAGGGCCTGGCATTTTCTGTCAGGATGCGTTCAGGCTGCGGTGGACAAACGCTTTCTTTCGCCTTTCCACCTTCCTCTAATCAGAGAGTTCTCCTCAAGTTCGAGTCTCAGGGACCAAAATGATTCTCATTGCTCCCTCCTGGCCTCAGCAACTATAGTTTCCTCTGCTCAACAGTATGTTGGCAGCCTCTCGAGACCACTTCCCTTGCAAATCAATCTTTTGACTCAGGGTTCGTTGGTCCATCCCAACCTGAAATCACTTCTCCTTCATGCTTGGCTCCTGAAGAGGTAGAAGTGAATCGGTTCAACGTCTCTCGTAGAGTCTCTGACATCGAAAAACGTACGCTTCCAAATGGAAACGCTTTTCTCTCTGGTGTGCAAAGTCCTCTTGGAATCCCTTTTCCTGTCCTCCTGACAAAGTTCTGAGTATTTTTGGACCTATCAAACTCAGGTCTCCAGTACTTCACAGTAAAGTTCACCTTAGTGCCATCTCAGCGTTCCATGAGCGGTTTCTTCCTTGACTCTGGCTCAGCTTCCTATGGTGAAGAGATTTCTTAAAGTTCTTCATACCAGACCCTGTTAAGCATCCAGTTGCAGCCTGGGACATTAACCTGGTGCTGGACATGCTCACTCGGAAGCCTTTCGAGCCCCTAGCTACCTGTGAGCTAAAATTTCTTACCTGGAAGACTGCCTTCCTGGTGGCCATTACCTCAGCCGCAGGGTCTCGGAGATTCATGCCTTGGTTACGGACTCTCCGTATACTGTATTCCATAAAGACAAGGTAGTTCTCCGTACTCGTCCTAAATTTCTTCCCAAGGTTGTGTCAGAATTCCATCTAAACCAACCTCTGGTACTTCCCTCTTACTTAGCTAATTTCCAAAATGAAGGGAACGATCTCTTCATTCCCTGGATGTTGAAGAGCCTTGCGGTTCTATTTAGATAGAACCAAGAATTTCATGAAGACTCAGCAACTGTTTGTTTCTTTCAGCGACACCGGCTGGGTCAACCTGTCGCTATCAGATGCATCTCATCATGGTTAGTGGCATGCCTTGACATTGCTACTCCATGGCTCAAGTTAAATTGGAGGGTAGAGTGTCGCCTCACTCTACTAGGGCGGTCGTACGGCATCTTTAGCGGAGGTGCAGTGTTCCAATTGCAGATATCTGCAATGCAGCCACCTGGAGCTCAGTGCATACATTCGTTGGGCATTATGCACTGGATGTTCATGCCAGGCGACATTCCGCGTCGGCAGAACTATCCTTAATGGGCTTCTATCTTAGCGCGTGAGCTCTGGCTCTCCTACACGCCCTTTTGGGGGATTATCAGCTTGGTACTCTCCACTGAGTGTGAATGAGTGGTGGAGACTTATGTCAGGAAGATATGAAAATTACGTACCTACCGTAATTCTTGATCTTCTTGGACGAGTCTCCACCACTCATTCACACGCCCACCCTCCATCCCCCGAGCTCACCGCTGTGTTGGTCTTCATTCCCTCAAATCTTTAGGCCGTGAGGACTTCTTTGCTGACCCTTCTTACACGGGTCATACGGACTATTTTATGTCCGTTTTTTAAGGTTGGATTTACTCTTTCCGTTAGTTGCGCTGCACCTCCTTGGTAAAAAAGGTACTGAGGCGGTTGGAGGGTCGTCGTCGAGATAGTCATTGCCGCTCGAGCCGCTGCTCGCGGCGCCGTGCCTCGCGGCGCCGTCTCTCGCGCCGACCCTCCAGCAAAAAGTTTGCTCCTGATGGGTCCTAGTGCCTCCGGCGCTAATCCCACTAGTGTGAATGAGTGGTGGAGACTCGTCCAAGAAGATCAAGAATTACGGTAGGTACGTAATTTTCATTTCCAGGCACTCCTGTTTGGTCTTTCCTCGGCACCCCAAGTTTTTACCAAATGCCTGGCTGTGGTAGCGGCCCACCTGCGTACTATGGGAGTTCAGGTGTTCTCCTACCTGGATGACTGGCTCCTGGTGGCCTCATCCAGGGAGGAGCTCCTGCATTTTCTCTCCCTCACCCAGTAGGTGTTCACTTGCCTGGGTGTTACCATCAACTATTCCAAGTCTCATCTGGATCCCTCCCAGAGACTTCAGTTTATCGGGGCCATCCTCTATACCACGGTGAGCAAGGCCTTCCTTCCTCCGGACAGGGTGGCCTCTCTTCAGTCACAGATTTCCTGCTATCAGAGCATGGGAAGGTTCCGGCAAGGTGGGTCCTGTGTCTCTCGGGCTTATGGTGGCCGCCATCCTGACAGTTCCCGTGCTCGGCTCCACATGAGGATCTCTCAGTGGACTCTTTGCTCTCAGTGGGATCAACTGGTAGATGACCTAGATCATTTAGATCTTCTTGAGGTACAGCTCTTGCAGCAGGTTACACCATTTGGACTTAAGCGGTGGGCGTCAGGACTACAATCTTCTAGCTTGAAGTCTTCTGCGGGGATCGCCCCCGACGTCAGGCGTAGTACATAAGGAGGTGGTCCTGCCAGAATCCCCAGATCTTACTTTGAGAGGGCTGTTGCAGTAGGTAGTTACATATAGGACCGATGCTGCCGGTGGCAGGACCCCACGGAAAAATTTCTAGCTAGCAGTACCTGGCGAGGGACCGCCCCCACATCAGGTGACCGGCGTCAGACGACATCGGTATAAGGGGCATTCGGACCTCGCCTTCAGTTCTTTCCGCCGTCAGCTCGTGCAGCTCGCAGTGAAGTTCCTGTTGCTCAGTCCTGTTACTTCGTTGGTTTTTCGGAAAAGTTTCAGTATTTTGTATTTTCTATCATCAGGTGAACGTCGGTATATGTCGTCTCCTTCAAAAAATAAGTGTGACTCGTGCGGTGCCCAGCTGCCTCACAAAGACGGTCACTCCTTCTGGCTTTTGTTTTAGGCCCCGACCCCTCGGTCGACAAGTGTCCGCACTGCCTTCATTTCAGCGAGGCCACCCGCGAGCCGCGCCAGCAGTCTCTCAAGCCCATCTCCTCAAGAAGAAGATGTCCGCGATGGAGAAGTGAAGAAACTTCAGCAGGCGCCGACTTCCCTGAAGGGCACAAGAAGCGGGACAAGGAAAGGCACGGGAGAAGGCCTCCTTCTCCACGACTCCAGCGGAGTCATGGACAAGTAATATCCCTCGAGATCGCCCGGCGCAGCCTCCAAGGCTTTGGAGGCGTCGGCCGCCTGCCGGCGTTCACGTTCGAGCCGCCGGTACCTCCAGGCAAGAGGCTCAGCCCCAAGTACACGCCGCCCAGGCTTCTGCGGTCTACTGGTGTGGGCGCCTCCCATAAGCCGAAACGTCGGCTCTTCCGGCGTCCGCCGGAGAAAGGCCGCTGAGATGCCCGACCCTTCGGGGCGGCGCACGGCAGTGTCCCTGTCGGACCGGTCCTCTTCTCTTCCTCGGTCCGCCTCAGACGAGAGGCTCCTGAAGTCGGACGCTGGCTCCTCTGGTGTCCGCCGGGACTCGGACCCTAAGTCACACGTTAGCTCCTCCGACGTGCGCCGGGTCTCAGAGCCTACGGCAGACCCTGCTTCGTCTGTCGTACCAGGCTCCCCGCAGCCTTCGCTGCCGTCAGGGGAGCCCGAGTCCCCCCTGCTCGACCCCGGGGATTTTTCTCCTCCGTCCCCGGACGAGGCTCGGGATCCTGGGCTACCGTCCGATCCTCTTCCTAGAGAGCCGGATCTGACATCGGCTCCTCTGACGCCGGCCGATATTCCTCTTCCATCGGGCCCTCCACCCCACGGGCCTATCACAGTTGATCTGCCCGTGGAGTTCCCGGCTGGGCCGTCTGCTCCGGCAGCTCCTCTGGTGCCTGGGTATCCGCCGTCCTATCCGATGCCAGTTTTCCCAGGTCCACAGTATCCTGCGCCGCAGTACCCGGCACCGACTCCACCGACGCCGCAGTACCCTGCTCCGGTATTCCCGCAACCGGGTTACAGATACTCTCCTTACGGATTTCATCCATACAACTATCCCCCTCTTCCTCCTCCACCTCCCCCTAGGCCGCCGGTGGATCTCCAGGAGACTCTGGCCTCCTGGTGGGTTGAGGCCAAGGCTCAGCTCACCAGGGAAGTCGAGAGCCGTCTTACGGCGATGGTGCCACCCCCGGCTCCCGTACACCCCAAACGGCACACTCCCTCTCTGCCTCCGGATTCCCGGGCTCTGCCCTCGGGATCCAGAGAGGGGCAGGACACGTGTTCGGGGATCTCCCCTAAGGAACCCGTTCCTCCCCCTAGACGAGTCAGGGAGTCCTACTCTGCTTCGAATTCTTCCTCTTCTTCTCTCTCGGACTCCTCGGAGGCCTCCGATGGGTGTTCCGAGAAAGACGAGCCGCGTTCTCCATCCAAGCCCCAGCCGAGGACTCCTCCGAAGTCTCCTCTGGAGGATCCTTCCTTCACGGAGTTGCTCAGGAAGATCCATGAAGTCCATCAGTGGCGTTCCTTAGAGCCAGATCCTCAACGAGTTAAACTTGCCGAACATCTGAACTTGCCCCTTACGGCTCCTACTCTAGTGCCACCCTGGATCGAGCCTCACGCCCACCTTGTTTCCACTATTTGGAAACAACCGTCGGCTTTAGCCCCACTTCCTCGGAAGTCCAACAGGCTATACCAGTCTCCAGAGGGTGTAGACTTTTTAGACTCTCACCCCCGTGCGGACTCGGTTGTGATTATCGCTGCTCACGGCGGTCAGCACATCCAGCTGTTGAGCTCGTCTCCGCCGGATAAGGAATCCCGCCTTCTGGATCAGTATGGAAGGAAGATTTATGCTTTTTCCACACTGGGGATTAGGGCCATAAACTATGTAGCACATATGGGGGATTACCAGAAGGCGGTCCTTACCCAGGCGGAATCTAAGATTGACTCCTTGCCTGACTCCCAAGTCAAGCAGGAGTTAGCCGACCTTGTCCGTTCTGCTCATTTGGCCAGTCATCATATTCTGAGGATGACCTACGATGCAGTGAACACCGCAGGATGGAGCTCTGCGTTCTCTGTAAGTCTTCGGCGTCATGCATGGTTCCGTGTGTCAGGTTTGGTCCTGGAGGTGCATTCAGCAATCCAAGAAGCACCTTTCAGGGGTTCTGTGTTTTTTGGTGGTGATGTCAAGGACGTCATCACTGATTTGCAGGAGAAGGGGACGGCCCTTAAATCTGTTGATTCAGTGTACCGTCCCCATCCCCCACAGCGCCGTCCCTTTCTCAGACGCAGCGGGCCACTAAACGTCGGGCCCCCACAGCTGCCAGGCCCCCGCCGCCCAAGAACTGCCTCACACCACCTGACTCCTTCCCTCTCCTACCGCCTCCGGACCCCCCGGAGGAACCGGTAGGAGGGAGATTCTCCCTCCACCTTCTGGGTTGGGAGAGGATAACATCGGATTCATGGGTGCTTCAGATCATAGCAGAGGGGCACTCCATAAAGTTTCTGCAGAAACCTCCACGTCACCCCCCCTCTGAACTCCTCTTACTCAAGGGACCATCTTCCTTTGGTCGGAGGAAATTTCTGCTCTCCTCGCGAAGCAGGCTGTAGAGCCCGTCCCCCCTCATCTCTACGGGACGGGTTACTATTCCCATTTCTTCCTTGTACCAAAGACGACGGGAGATCTCAGACCCATTCTCAATCTCAGCTCCCTGAACCTATATGTGGAATACAAGAGGTTCAGGATGCTCTTCCTTCAAACCCTCTTGCCCCTGCTTCGGCCTGGCCAGTGGCTTTGTGCACTGGATATGCAGGATGTGTACCTGCACATCCCTATTCACCCTTCGCACCGAAAGTACCTCAGGTTTGCGTTTCAGCGGGGCCACTACCAATTCCGGGCACTCCCTTTTGGTCTTTTCTCTGCTCCCCGAGTCTTTACCAAATGCCTGGCAGTGGTGGCGGCCCACCTACGTACTTTGGGAGTTCAGGTTTTTCCCTACCTGGATGACTGGCTCCTGGCGGCCCTGTCAAGGGAGGAACTCCTGCATTTCCTCTCCCTCACCCAGCAGGTTTTCTCTGGCCGGGGTATCACCATCACCCATTCCAAGTCTCACCTGGATCCTTCTCAGAGACTCCAGTTCAACGGGGCAGTCCTCGATACGACATTGTGCAAGGCCTTCCTGCCTCCGGACAGGGGGGCCTCCCTCCAGTCCCAGATTTCCCTTCTATCGGAATACAGGAGGGTTCCGGTGAGGTCGGTGCTCCGTCTATTGGGGCTCTTGGCGGCGGCCATCCCGACGGTTCCGCGCGCGCTCGCCTTCACATGAGAATCTCTCAGTGGACTTTCCGCTCTCAGTGGGATCAACGAGTGGACGACCTAGATAATCTGATTCTGATCGCCTCGCCGATGGTAAGAGACTTGCAATGGTGGATGGTTCAAGAGAACCTATTCCAGGGGTCCCCTTTTTTTCATCCTCCCCCCGATCAGACTCTTGACTACGGACGCTTCAGGCGAAGGTTGGGGAGCCCATCTGGGTCCTCACCGAACCCAGGGCCTATGGTCAAAATCGGAGTTAGTTCTCCACATCAACATGCTCGAGCTTTGAGCAGTACTGTATGCTCTCCAGGCCCTTCACCAATACATCCTTCACGGCCACCTTGCTGTCCAAATGGACAACATGTGCGTGGTGTGGTACATCAACAAGCAGGGAGGGACGCGGTCCTACCCGCTGTGCAGAGAAGCGATGAGGGTTTGGGAATGGGCAACTCTTCACAATCTTCACCTCACGGCGATCCATGTTCCGGGAGTTGACAATGTCCTGGCAGACAGGCTAAGTCGCTCGTCGGCTTTACCACACAAGTGGGAACTGGACGAAAAAGTTCTAAAAAGCATCTTCCAGGTTTGGGGGACTCCTCAGATAGATCTGTTTGCCTCCTCCCAAAACGCAAAGCTTCCAGTCTTTTGCTCGCTCGCTCCAGAGCAAGACGCTTTCTGGAGCGACGCTCTGTCTCTAAGTTGGAAGGACAGATTCGTCTATGCTTTTCCCCCAATTCCTCTGGTCCCTCGTGTGCTGCAGAAACTGGCTTTGGAAGGAGCGAGAATGATTCTGATCGCTCCTTTCCGGCCCAGGCAAATCTGGTTCTCTCTTCTACAACAATACTCAGAGGTTCCTCCTCTTCCTCTTCCTTTATCTCCAGGTTTGCTGACCCAGGATCAGGGGACCCTGGTCCATCCCGGGACTCGAGTCCCTGCAACTTCATGCATGGCTCCTGCAGACCTAGCTCAATCTCGCTTTGGCGTTTCTCCTAAGATGGCTGATATCCTGGTGGAGGCTAGAAAACCCTCCACTAGGTCCACCTACGCCATGAAATGGAAAAGATTTTCCATCTGGGCTGCGTCCAGGAATGTGGAGCCCTTTTCCTGTCCTGTGACCATCCTCCTTGACTATATGCGTCATCTTTTCGACCTGGGTCTCAGTCACTCCTCTTTAAAAGTCCATAAGGCGGCTATTTCAGCCTACCATGTCCCTTTCATTGATAAGGTATTTGCTCAACTGGAGGTATCCAAAACCTTTCTCAGAGGGGTCCTTCATCTTAGGCCCCTGTTCGGACTCCAGCTCTCCCTT
Organism: Neoceratodus forsteri; assembly: GCA_016271365.2. NCBI lineage: Eukaryota > Metazoa > Chordata > Ceratodontiformes > Ceratodontidae > Neoceratodus > Neoceratodus forsteri. The sequence continues at coordinate 96,524,055 of CM057451.1, forward strand.
GGGACTTAAACTTTGTCCTCGAAACTTACTCTTCCCCCCTTTGAGCCTGCAGCTCCGCGAACTTGAAGTATCTTCCTTGTCAATCTTCACCATTCATTACTTCCTGGGTGTAAGCAGGGCTCACCGTCACACGGAAGCTTTTTTTAAAAGTTGCCCTATGGCCCCGCCCTCGAGAAACGGCGTCATGCTGGCGGCCGTTAATGCGACAGACTCCTCCTCCAACTCAGTTCTGTTTCTCCCGCCGTCGAGGCAGCACCTGTTCGGGCGTCCATATTTTGACTCGTCTGCGACTCCTCTTTCCACTTTTCGGCAATCGGTAAGACCGTTCTTTTTTATTTCTAAAGCGGCGCCGGGTGTGCTTTCCTACTGTTTTTTCTTGTTGATTTCGCGTTATGTCCGGTTCCGGAGCTAAACGTGTTTCGAAGACGGGCCGCGCCCCTATGCGTCGGTGTTACTGTGGCCGGCATTTCTCCGTCTCGGACCGGCATGACGTTTGTCTTCGTTGCCTGGGACCCAACCATGACATGGATTCGTGCGACGCCTGTTTCTCCATGGACCGCCGTGTCCTCGAAGTCCGCGCGTTCAAGCTCGGCAAAGCCCCGCCGACCTTCGGGGGACGACGTCGCTCAAAGGATTCTCACGTAAGGTCTCTAGGCCCTTCCCCCGGGTCCCCTCCCGGGCCTATACGGTCTGAGGAGGAGGGGGTCTCCTCGTCTTTTCTTGCCGAGAAGGAGGCCCCTTCCGTGGTGTCGGGGGAGCGTCGTAGTCCTCCCGGGGCAGCGGCGTCGACACCGCCTCGGCAGTCACCTCTTGAGTGCAGGCTCCCCGTGGCGAGGCCCTCGACTTTTGGGCCTGGCTGGGTGGACCCTCGCCGCCCTTGGCGCCGTTCCGGATCCTGGCGCCGTTCGCGGTGCGGTGATCAATCGCGGCGCGTTTGAGTCAGCGCCCGATGGACAAAGGCGGCGCCGTCGTGCTGTGCCGCCTACCGCTTTCGGCGCGCCCGGCGCCGTGGGCCTTGTCCTTCCTCCAGGCGGTGCCCGGCCTTGCGGCGCCGTTGAAAGTGTGGGCTAGGCCTGGCTGCTACCGGCGTGAAGGCGGCGGCGCCTCCCTGTGCAGTACGGGCCGTTCGTGGCCCCATGGCCTCAAGGGACCCCTGGGGTGGCCAGCATTGAGTCCTGCTGATCTTGTCCTCCTCGGAGGCGATGATTCGAGCGTGGACCCATCCTGCACCCCACTCCTCAGTCTGGGTCCCGGTGGCTAGAGGTGCCAGGCGGCGCAGCGGCCCCTCCTCTGTCCCCCTTCCGTCGTCCTGGGGTTCCCCGGCTGGGGTGGCCGGGAGCCCGGGGGCAGGCGTGGGAGTGGACGCAGGGGAGGCTCCCTCTCTGGAGGCCAGTGACAGCTACCTTCAGAGGTGCTGTTGCCCTCTCTAGGGACAGGGGCCCTGTGGTGGGAGGAGGCCCTCTCGGGTCCGAGGGTTGAGGGCAGGGGTCTGCTGGTCTTCTTTAGCCACTCCAGGGGTGGCCAGGAGCCAGTGCAGAGCCTCGCCCCTCCCTCCAGGGTTCTAGGGTGTCCTCGGCGGCGTTTGTGCGGACTGCCCTTCTGGATCCATGCAGTCCGGCGTCGTCATGGGAGGTTCTCCCCAGGGCTCTTCAGGCTCCGCTTCCCAGAGTTCCGTTCTGCGGCCTGGTCTGATATCGGGATCCCTCTTTCCAGGGCCCCTTTCCCGGATTCCAGAGCCCTCGCAGAAACAAGTTACCTCAGCGGGGTGCCCTCTCCCATCTCTCTGCCTTCACCACCCCGCTCCCAGGCCATATAGGTCCTCAGGTCCGTTATCCTGGGGGCAGTTCAGAGGTTCTCTCGGCCTTCCCTCATATGTTAGATACATGCATGGCGGGTCTTTCGACTCTCCCCCCCATGAGGAATCCTCTGGGCATTCCAGTTCCCCATCATCCTCATCTCCCTCCTCCCGAGGAAGACCCCTACTCATCTGTCCTCCGATGCTGATTTCACAGAATATCAAGCGTTTCCTCTCGAGGATGGTGAGGGATCTCCAGTTTCCTCGTTCGAAGAGACAATACCCGAGCAGGCAGCGTGGATCAGTGCCCAGCATCTGGTGGTACCTTCCTGGCTATCCCCTTCAGGAGGCGTCTATCCGGTCATGGCAGTCCTGCGCTTCTTCCCCAACCCGGCGGACTGCCAGCGTAGGTAATGTGCCCCTCTGGTCTCTAGGTTCCTTCCCAACCCGTCCTCAGGTTTGGTATACCTGGATACTCCTTCTGGGCGCGTTGCCTGGCGCCGACCACACACAGTTCGGACTCTCTCAGTTAGGCCGTTGGGGGCGAAGAGTGTTCTCTTCTTCTCGATGCGAGTGCATGTATTGCATCACATCAGGCTCACCCGTTGCCTACAACGGCATCTGTGGTCGATGATGTCCCAGCTGCTGGCATCTATGCCTGATACGGAACAAACCAGACAAGCCGTTGCCCTCTCGCGGTAGAGCCTGGAGCTGGCAAGACACCAAGCAAGGAATCTTATGGCGCCAATGAGGTGGCTTCCAGGCTTCTGAGGGACAGCGGTCACCATGCAAGAGACGGCATGGCCCGTCTTTCCAGGTTGTCACCCTGGCCCGAGCGTGGTGATTAAGCTCCGCCTTCAGGGACCCGTCTTTTTCTCTTCAGAGCTGGAGACTTTACAGGGCTCCTCGTCTCCTCTTCCTCGGGAGCACCTCCAGCTCTTCTCCCACTTAGGCTTTCTGAATAAGCCAGGGTCTTCTCCTTCTGTTTCTCACCAACAGAGGCTGGGGTCTTGTTCCCTCAGGGTATGGCCTCTTCCCCTCCAGGGAAGAGGGCTTAATACTCACCCAGGAAGTAATGAATGGTGAAGATTGACAGGGAAGATAGGAAAATTACGTACCTACCGTAATTCTTGATCTTTTCTTGTATCTTCACCATTCATTACTACCTCCCCCACCATCCCCTCAGTGGCCTCTTCTGTAGCTTCTCACCTCCGTCTCCTTCCTCTCTCTGCATTTATATAAAATATAGGAAAATTGCTTCATTTTCCAAAAAAAAAAAAAAAAATAAAGTAAAAAAAAAAAAAAATCTTCTGGGGGGTTTTAAAATCCAGAAAAATTATTTACTCTAAGATTCATGGGCCATCTAAGTGGATTGCATTAGCGATCAGACTGCACAACTATCTCTTGCTATTCTTATGGCAGAAGATACCTCTGGGGTTGTTTGGCCTGGCTCAGGCTATTCAGTTTTGATCCTGCAATCCCGTGTTCGAATAGTTGCCTGAAATCTAATCCCCCTCTATTCTTGCCTTGCAGAGCAGAGGAGCAATGCGTCTGTCCTTTCTCTTCTAAAAAAAAAAAAAAAAATGCTGAGGAACTCTCTCCGACTGCTATAGGCATCTTGGTATCTGGGTCATGCATCTAGTAAAAAAAAAAAAAAACTTTTATCTGAAAAAAAAAAGGAAAAGGAGAAATCAAACAAGAAGGCAAATAGAAGGTAGGCTATCCTTCTCGCTGTTTTACTAAGTGGTTTCTCCCTTTAAGTATCCTCCTGGACAATTTTTACAGTAGAGCTCTACTGACCATATCCAATCTTAGCCAGCCTAAGCCTTGGCGGCCTTACAGTCAGTCTGGGTCCCGTTTCTTTCTTGGAGCATACTGAAGGCTTACATTTTCCATTTCTAAACCCTGAGCAGCTCTCATGCTGCGGGGTTTTTCTCCCTCCTCGGCTGTCCTCCAGTTAAGGCCTTCCACGGCCAGGAGCCTGGTGGGTGTCAGAACAATGGCATGTTGAAGATGAGGACTATGCCCTTCTGAGTCTGTCTAGCGGGTTCGGTGAACCTTCTCTTCAGCTCTATCTCCGGGATTCTTGCTTCCCTTTAGTGAGCCTTCAGCTACAAGCTAACTATACTGTTGGGCATTCTGGTCCTTCAACATCCATCTCTCTCTTCTCTTTCTTCTTCTTCTTCTATTTTCTCATTTCCTTACTCATCTCTCCTCCTAGAGTCGCCCAGGTGGAGGCCCTGCACTCCTAGGCTGGGATGTTCTTATCTCCTCTGTCCTTCCTCCATCGGCTTATTCCTTTTTCAGTTCATTCTTCCTTGTTGCTATCCTCGGCTATCTTGCCTCGCTATCTATATTTTCTGCTTTCATTTTGCCTCTCCGGCTCACAGAACTGAGTTGGAGGAGGTCGATCGCTACTACGCCCCCGCCCTATGGCGCGGCGTGCTCTCGAGGCGGGCCGTTGAAGCAACTTTAAAAAAAAAAAAAAAAAAAAAAAGCTCCCGTGAACAGGTCCGCCTCCATTACACCAGGAAGTAATAAATGGTGAAGATACAAGAGATCAAGAATTACGGTGATGCGTAATTTTTCCTTTTTATAGTGGAAGATGCTCTTCTTGGTGGCCATTACTTCTGCTCTCAGAATTTCCGAGCTTCAGGCCCTCATGTGTAAAATCCCTTATCTGATTTTTCACAAAGATCGAGTTGTTCTTCGCACGAATCCTAAGTTCCTCCTGAAGGTGGTAGCGGAATCTACCTTAAATCAGTCAATTGAATTACCTGCCTTTTTCACGCAGTACTCCAACCAAGGAGAATACTTGCTCCACACCATGGATGTTCACAGGATTGTGAGATACTACACTGATAGGACGAAGGATCTCAGAAAGACCGATCAGCTGTTCGTCTCTTTTGCTCACAAGAGAGAAGACAATGCCATTTCTAAGCAATGCCTATCAAAATGGTTGGCCCATTGCATCACTTTCTGTTATGACAAGTACAACAAGACCCTACCGGGTCAAGTCAATGATCACTTCACTAGTGGAATAGCAGCCCTGCAGCTTGTTTCAGAAGCGTGTCTGCGGCAGACATCTGTGCTGCCGCCACTTGAACTTCGTCCATACCTTCACTAAACACTACAGTTTGGACAATTCCTCTGCATAGAGCAGGCATCAGGTTAGCGATCTTGCATGGCCTCCTTTCTTGAGGCTTGCAGGGTCTCTCTTTTCTACTTCTTGGAGTAGTACCTCCTCCTGGTGCCTTTCTTTTGTTCCAGACTGCTAGGATTCTGTCCTATATGTGAGTACCTGCAAGAGCCCTCTCGAGTAAGATGGTACAGTTACGTAGAACTTACCGTAACAGTAGATCTTAGAGAGGCTCTTCTGATAAATATCTCCATCCTCCATCCCCTAGGCTTTTCAGCTCCTTTTCCATTAGAAATATCTGTTCTCTCTCATCCGGGCCTGTGGCGGGAAAGGAACTGGAAAGCAGTCCTGGACCACCCCTTTATACAGCGTTGTCTGATGCGGTCACCTGATGTGGAGCGGTCCCTCGCCAAGGAGTGCTAGCTAGAAATTTTTCCGTGGGGTCCTGCAGCCAGCGGCGTCAGTCCTATATATGATACCTACCTGCAGAGCCTTTCTCAAAGATCTACTGTTACAGTGAGTTCTTACGTAACTGTACTTTCTAGGGACATGGATATGTTGTTCATCCACACTTATTGCGCAGGTTCCTTGCCGCTTTAAATCTTGCGGAAGGTCTTCAAGCTGGCTCCTCCCACCACCGGTGGCAAAACTCGGCTCCGACCCATGGCAGGATCTTCCTTACCGCTTGGAAGCTCAGGTTCCTCCTTAACGCTCTGCGTATAAGACTGGTTCCTAATTCTTTGAATTTTGAAATCAAAGTTTTTTTTGCTAAAAGACTTGGTCTTCTCTCCCTACACGACTGCGATGGACCATCGACTCGGTTTCCGGAGAGTGCCCTTAAATCGAAGATGTCTCGGGCGGATCCGCACTCCACGTGCGTCTGGTGCAGGCCTTGAGCACCGACCGCGGGTTGCGACCTGTGCTCTTCTTTTTGGCTACATCCTCGAGGCCGTGCTGCCCGTTTACAGCTGGGGCGTCCGAAAGAGAATTTCCTCCGGTTAAGTCTAAAGAGGCCGGTCGGCGGTGTCGCGGCGGCGGCGGCTCAGCGGATCAGCTCGAGCAGATGATCACCCTCGAGGAGGCAGCGCGGGCAACTTCTACCTCGCTAAGCATTTGTCCGCTTTCTCTCTTGGTGCCTCGTATTGACTTCTTTAAGGAGCTTTATCTGACCCTCTCGACGGGGTGAGGTCCAGCTTCTTCTGGACCTTTCGGTCCAAAAAGTAAAGTAAGTCTCTGCGTCGGCGGCGGCTCTTGGGGCGGGAAAGATCCCCTCCCTATGTGCCGACAGATCGGCTTGATCCGAACCCTAAACCCGACACAGCTTCACGGTGTCCCCATCAGGCCAGTTGACCGAGACTCCTGTCGGCGATAAAGATTTTTCTCGACCCGTTGGATAGGTTGTCGGCTGGAGAAGCTGAAATCCCTCAGTTCCCCGCGCTGGGAGTTGAGGATCCGTCGGCTGAAGTCTGTGCCTCGGTTCTGGAGCCTCGGTGGAATCGTCGAACCGAAGGTGTCGATTCGACACCTCCGCCCGTCCTCGGCCTAGCCGAAGTTCTCCGTCTCAGACGTCTTCGCGGTCAACCGATCCGCCGTCATAAGCGGTCTCGATCTCGGCTTTCCGGCAAGCAGCGCGCCGCTCTTCCTCCTCCTCGGACAGGGAGGCTTTGGCGCAAAGTTGCGTCGGTATGAAACTCATGTGGCAGCAACTCCTTCTGACTGGGAATAAGCCGGCCATTACGTCGTGTTGACCATTAAATAGGCTGTCACGGAGCGGCGAAACAACCTCCGTTGTAGCCGAGGAACCCTGTTCCCAGGCGGTTGTTGACAAATTCAACCTCCCCACCGATTCTGGTAGGAACCTCACCTCCACCAGCCGTTAGTTGGGCTCCGACCAAAATTCTCGATAGGCTCGGGGTTTACCTCATGGTGTCTCATCACCCTCACTCTGATAGACTTGACGGGTGGAGGGTGGCTCAGTCGAGCAGCTCTTTGAGGACTCTTCGAGTCGAGGATGATTCCTCCCTTTCTCCAAGCGAATGGACTTGGGTCCTCAGGAGGACAGTCCAGTGGACGAGTAGCCGTCCTTCCTAGGAGTACTGACTCATCTCAGAGTCCACCGGGATGAAGCTTGAACCCGTTTCAATGGGCAGGTATCCCTCACGGAGATTCTGGACTGAATTCCCCTACGGAGCCTTTCCGGTGGCGAGGCCATAGTAGGTCCGGCCTTGGAGCTCTGTGGCGCCCTACTTCCTGTCCTCGCCTTAAAGCCAGGATGGCCAGGAAAGTATCACGGTCCCCACCGGTTCCCTGTCATTTTCTGGTTTGTAAGTGCGCCCATGACCGGGACTTCCTCCGCCTCCTGGGTACTGCTGGCGGCCTGTACCAGCGTGGTCCGTTGGGCACGCTGGCACATCGCCCCTTCAGTGAGGACTGGCCAGCCAGTGGTCTGTGCTGCGATCCATTGGACCAGCTAGTGATGGTGACCCAGGAGTGTGGGCGACTCTCGGTGGTGGACCTTTCCATCTCATCTGCAGGAGGGCATCCCGTTTGTCCGCCCGAGCAGCGGTCTCTCTTATCGACCGATGCCTCTCTGATGGGTTGGGTGCCCATCTGGGGAACACAGAGCACCACCGACTCTGGTCCCATAGGAGTCCAATGCCACATCACCCTGCTGGAGCTCGGCGGTCCACTAGCTCTCACCGCCTTTAGCTCCGTTTCTCACGGTCAGTGGTCCGGTCGAGCCGGACAATACCACGACCATAGACTACCTAAACCGCCAGGGCGGGGCGCATTCATGCTTTTATGCAAGAAGCTCTCCGCATTTGGTCATTACGTGCGCAGCCTGGGCGGATCTCCAGACATTCACGTGGCAGGGCCTCCAACACCCTGGCCGATGCCTAGCAGCCGGATAGGGCTGCATCTCACAGTGATCTCTCCTACCCGGAGGTAGTACAAGATCTGTTCTCCCACTGGGGCCACGCCTCAGGTGGACCTGTTTGCCTCCAGGGAGGCAGCCTGAGGCTGTTTCATGCCCGCCCCCCTCAGCAGGGCTCGCTGCAGGATGCCTTCTCAATTTGTGGACCCCGGGCCTCTTCTCGCTTTCCCCATTCCCTTGATTCACAAGTGCTTCTCAAAGCAAGGAGGGACAAGGCGCAGGTGATTCTGATAGCCCCAGACTGGCCCGCCGGAATTCTGGTACCCAGACTCTCCTCAGCCTCAGCCAGGCTCCCGCAGGACTTCCAGCGACCGGCAACTGCTCTGTCAATCAGGGAAGGTGTTCCATCCGGACCTTCATTCCCTGAAACCTGATGGCCTGATTCCTGGCTGAGTTCCAGGCCTTGGGTCTTTCCGGCGAGATCCTCAATGTTGTTAGGCGTCCCGTGAGTCGACCAGGAAGTGCTATGCCTTCAAATGGAAGAGATTTTCCATTTGGTGTCAGGGCAAGGAGCTTGGACCCTTCCTCTGTCCTTTGGCAAACATCTTGGACTATTTATGGTCCCTTTCTGAGTCAGGAAGCAGGTTGGCTGACCTAAGGGTGCACCTGGCAGCCATCTCTGCTTACGGGCGTGGGCGAGGGGCAGTCTGTGGCGCAGGAGAAGGTGGTCTGAGCTCAAAGACCTTGATCACATTTCCTCAGTGCGAGAACCTCCACCTCCGTGGGATTTACTGCTGGTACTGGCAGAAGCTCATGGGCAAGCCATTCGAACCTATGCACAGGTGTGAGCTCTCTCACCTGTCATGAAAGAACCGCCTTCTTGGTGGCTATCCGTCAGCCAGAAGGATGGGAACTCAGGCACTCTGCATTGGAGTCTCTTACCTAAGTCTTCCACAAGGACAAGGTTGTTCTGTGCCCCCACCGAAATTCCTTCGAAGGTGGTCGGAGTTTCACCTTAACCAGGTGTTGACTCTGCGGTGTTCTACCCCAATCACCTCGGGCAGACCACAGACTCCATGCTTTGGACCCTAGAGCGCTCGCTTTATATTATAAGGGCGCATGGCTGAAACCGGGAGAGGTTACTCCAGCTGTTTGTAACCTACAGCTGAAGCTGCACCTGGCAGACCTGCAGCAAGCGGATGATAAGCAGGTGGGTCACCTCCTGCATAAATCTCTGCTACAAGTTGGCGGGCATGGGAGGCCTCCCAGAGGGATAAGAGCTCATTCTACCACGTCATACTGCTGCATCGGTGGCTGCTTCCAGGGGCGTCCCTATCAGGAAATCTGCAGGGCTGCTACGTGGAAGTCAGCACACACCTTCATTACCCATTACCACATCGACCTTGAGTCACGCCCGGGATGCTGGTTTTGGGGCCTCAGTTCTCCAGTCTTTATTCCCTAAGTGAAAGTGCGCCTTGCCTCCTCCTCGGAGAACTGCTAATTATGCCCAGACAGTGTGGATGAACAGCCATGTCCCTAGAAATACAGGTTCAGGGACATGGATATGTTCATCCCACTCGTAACAGTATCCTTGCCGCTTAAATCTTGGAAGGTCTTCAAGCTTGCTCTCCACCCACCGGGTGGTATAACTCTCGGCTCCACCCATGCCAGATCTTCCTTACGCTTGAGCTCAGGTTCCTCCTTAAGCTCTGCGTTTATGACTGTTCCTATTTCTCAGTTTGATTTAAAATAATATTTTGCAAAGACTTCAATCTTGATCCTAGGACTACGATGGACCATCGACTCCCGGTTCGAGATGCATCGGGCAGAAGATGCAGACGGATCCACACTCCACGTGTCTACTGCTTAAGCCTTGACGACCCGCAGGCTTAGGCCTGTGCTCATCTTTCGGCCTCGTCCTCGAAACCGTGCCCGATTACAACTGGGCGTCGAGCGTTCCTCGGTGAAGTCAAGGGAGGCCCGGTTGGCGGTGTCGGCGTGAACTCGTGGATCAGCCGGCGGATGGTGGCCCCTCGAAGAGGGAAAGTAGCGGGCCGTGTCTTCCTCGGCGGCGTTATCCCGCTCTCTCAGGTTCTTCCTACGGCTTCCTTTGAGCTTTGTCTGTCCCTCTCCAAAGGGAAGGGCCTCGTCTACTGGACCTTTCGGTCAAAAGAGGACAAGGGTAAGTCTCCCTCGTCGGCGCTCTTGGGGCCCGGAAGGTCCCTCTCCCGGGCCGTCGGCCGTCGGCTTCCGGTCGACCGCTCGGCTTGACCACTGGCCTCACAGTGTCCCGTCAGGTCAGTTGACGAGACTCCACTGATGAGTCGAGATTTTTCTCGACCCATTGAAGAGCTATGCCTTTAACCGATTCCCCTCTCCCAGTTCCCCAGGAGGAGTTGAGATCCATAGATAGCCTGTGCCTCCGGTTCCAGAGCCCTCGGATGGACCTTCGAGCGAAGGAAGTATGGGATCCGGCCGTACCTCCACCCGACCCAATTCGGGACTCTCGGTCTGATCTGGACTCTTCAGCGGTCAGCCGTTCCACCGTCATAAGCGGTCTGGTCTCGGCAGCGTAAGAGCGCGTCGCCCTTCCGTCTCGAAGGACCATAATAGTCCAAGATGCTTCAAGGAACAGGAGGAAGGGTCCGTCTTGTCTGACACCAAATGAAACCTTTCCATTTGAAGGCATAGCATTTTCTGTCGACTTACGGGACGCCTAACTACATTGAGGACCTCGCGGGAGACCCATGCCTGAACCTAGCCGCCAGGGACCTGGCCAGGTGCAGGGATTGAAGGTCCGATGGAACACCTTCTGATTGATGGAGAGCAGGTCCGGGCTAGCTGCTGCCGGAGTCCTGAGCTGGGACTGAGAGATCTGGTACCAGAACTAGAGGCCAGTCTGGGGCTACTGAATCACCTGCGCTTTGTCCTCGCCTTTGAGAAGCACCAGTGATCAAGGAAATGGGGACATGCGAAGAGGCCCGGGTCCATTGCCTCGAGAAGGCATCCTCGCAGCGAGCCCTGCAGGGGGCGGCATGGAACAGACTCAGCCTGCTTCCATGAGGCAAACAGGTCCACCTGAGGTGTCCCAAAGGAGAACAGATGCTGTACTCTGCAGGAGAGACCACTGGGATGCAGCCCTATCCGGCTAGGCATCGGCCAGGGTGTTGAGGCTGCCACGGAATGGCTAGAGATCCGCCCAGGCTGCGACGAGTGACCAAACGCGAGCTGCAGCTTACGGTGCGGTCTCTCGGCGGTTTAGAGGTACATGGTCGTGGTATCCGCCTGACTGGACCACTGATCTCGGAGGAACGGAGCAGTGGCGTGAGAGCTAGGCGGACCGCCGAGCCCAGCAGGCTGATGTGGCATCGACCTCGACCAGAGGCCATGAGTCTGTGTTCCCCCAGATGGGCACCCAACCATCGAGAGGCACGGTCTCATTAGAGACCGCTGCTCGGCGGATTTGCCGGGATGCCTCCTGCAATGATCTGGAACGTCCACCACTGGAGAGCTGCCCATCCCCTGTGTCACCGGCACAAGCTGGTCCAAGGGATCGCAGCGCCAGACCACTGGTCCAGTCCCTACTGAAGGACGTGATCCAGCGGCCCAACGGACCACGCCTGGTTAGCCGCCATGAGTCCAGGAGGCGCAGGAAGTCCCGGCAGGCGCACTGTTCAACCAGAAATGATCGGGTGAGGAAAGAACTGCCCCCTGTCGGCCGAGCCGCGCCTGCCAAGAGGTCGAGCTCCCGCTGAATAGAATCACCTGCTTGCCCCGAGTTCCACTTGGCCTTGGATGGGTGAGGCCCAGTTGAGAGCAGACCTGAGGCTAGATCTCTGACCACTCCGCCTCCTTCCTGAGGAGCTGCACAGCCAGTCGTCCAGGTAAGTGTGCCACCTTGACCCCCGGGCCCAAGAGAATGCTGTCACCACTGCTGCATTTGGTGAAGACCTTGAGGAGACAAGTCATGGGCATGGTTGAATTAAGAGATCCTTCCGCCGAAGCGGCGAATTCTGGTGAGATTGACGGATAGGGACGTGAAAAACGCGTCCTGCAAGTCCAGAGCAGAACCACGCGCGGCTCCAAGGATGGTATTATCTGAGCCAGAGTGACCATCCTACCGGGACCTAGGAACTTGTTTAGGCCGTAGGCCGTGAATGGGCCAGCCTCGTCTGCTTCGGATCCAGGAAGTACCTGGACACAAACTGGGTCTAAGAGGTCCACTACCCTTACCACTTCCTTCTGGAGGAGGAGAGGATGCGGCTCACGAGCTTGTGAGGCTGGGATCTCGGCTCTTGCGCGACGGCCTGAAGGGTGGTGCCTGTCAATTCCAGAGGCAGGCTCTTCCCACCGCCTTCTAAGACCCACCTGTCCGTGGTAACATGACCAGGTGGAACGGAATGAGCTGGCTCCCATGGGGACCTAGGGTAAGGTGACGGGATGGGGGCACACCCTCAGCCTGTACTGGGCAGGCTTGAGGAGGACCGGCCTAGGATTTCCTGGGCCCTTTCCTCCTCCTGTTATAGCCGGGGGCTTGGTGGGACTGTGGAGCCTGCTGTTCTGACGTTGCTGGGCGGGGCCAAAGGCTGGACCCAGTGGTTTAGGCTGTGGTTGGCGGCCTTGTCCTCTGATGAAGAGACCATGTCCAAGGTGGCATTGACTTCGATCCTCTGCAGGTGACCTTCCACCCCAGGGTCAAGAGGTCAGTCCTCCAAAAAGGGAACATCCGCCAACTTGTGTTGGGTATCCGAAGTAAAGGTGATATCCTGTCAAGCTGGCCGACGTGACAGCTACTGCGGCCACCGACCTGGCACATGAGTCCCCACATCCAGCAATGGAGCTGCTGTTTGGCCACTGCCCTTGCCCTGGTCCCGGCACTCCGTAACCGTAGTTCGCAGATCGGCGGGAAGATGAGGGATGACTATCTAGGGAGCTTCAACAGGGCATGAAAGAAAATAGCTATGTGAGGACGCCGAACTGGCCTGGACGGCGGCCTAGAGAGGACGTAAAGCGTGTGACTTTTCGCCTCGACGAGTCTATCCCTTGTGACTCCTTGTCAGGAGGTTTGTCCACATCCTTTGGCGCAGCCGGCGCCGGAAAACGGGCCGCTGTCGGTAAATTAAATTCTCAGCAGAGGGGTGTTCCAAAACTTGACAAGGAACCGGGGATCAGATACTTCTGGCCATCCTGGCCGAAGGCGAGGGGAGGAAGCAGGGCGCTGCCAAAGTTCCAGTGCCGACCCACTATGGCCTCGCTAATCGAAAGCTCGGTCGAGAATCCTCGTCCAGAATTTCGTGAGGGGATACCTGGCCTGCTTTGGAACGTGGTTCGAGCTCCATCCCGTAGACTCGTAGATGAGCCAAGTAGTCCTAGGAAGGACGACGGGCTATCACCCATTGACTGACTTGGAAGACTCAAGTCCTGTCGCTTGAGAAGAAGGAGGAATTATCTTGGACTCGGAAGAGTCCTCGAAGAGCTGCTTGGCCTTGAGCTATCCCTTCACCTGTTTATATCGGGAGTGAGGGTAACTGATAGCCGATGGGTAAACTCCTTAGCTCTAATCGAGAATCTCTGGTCGGAGCCCCAATTGGTGGCTGTGGGAGGCGGAGGTTCCACCGGAATCGGGTGGGAGCAGCTGGTTTCCTCGGGCCTCGAACAACCGCCTGTACTAGGCTCCCCGGACAAGTCGAGGGGCCGTGTCGCCGCTCCGGTGACAGTTACCTTAATGGTCACGCCTGACGCCTTATTCCCCGGCCAGGAGGCAGAGTTGTGGAACATAAGGTCTCGCACTGCCGGACGTGACTACGCCAAGCTTCCCCTCATCCGAGGAGGAGGACGAGGACTTACGGGCGACGCCGGGCCATCACAAAAGCCGAGACCGAGACCGCTTATGACGGTGGAACGCTGGACCGCCGGAAGAGTCCGAGACCGAGACCGAGAGTCCCGGAATTTCCGGCCGTGGTGCGGGAGGTGTCGGCCGAACCGCACTCCTTCGGCTCGGAAGGTCCATCCGAGGCTTCGGAACCGAGGCATGACTTCCATCGGATCCTCAACTCCTCCCGGGAACCGGGAGAGGGGAATCTCGGCTGCTAAAGGCGATAGCCTGCCTCCAATGGGTCGAAAAATTCTCGACTTATCAGTGGGAGTTCTGGTCAACTGACCTGACGGGACACCGGTGGAGGCCAGTGGCCGGCCGAGCGTCGACCGGCCGACGGACGCCCGGGAGAGGGACTCTTCCTGGCCCCTAAGAGCGCCGCCGCCGACGGAGGGAGTTCTTACCTTGCCTCTTGACCGAGAATAAGGTCCAGCAGACGAGGCCCCTTCTCCTTTAGTGGAGAGGACAGACAAAGCTCCTAAAAGAAGCCGTGTAGGAAGAACCCAGAGAGAGCGGATAATGTCGCGCCGAGGAAGACACGGCCCGCGCCGCTTCCTCTTCGAGGACGCACTCATCCGCCTCGAGCTGATCCGCCGAAAGCCTGGCCGCTGACACCGCCTAACCGGCCTCTTGGACTTCACCGAGGGAAAACGCTTCTCGACGCCTAGTTGTAACTGGGCAGCACGGTCCTCGAGGACGTAGGTCGAGAAAGATGAGCACAGGTCGCAAGCCCGCGGGTCGTGTCAAGGCTCAAGCAGTAGACACACGTGGAGTGTGGATCCGTCCGAGACATCTTCTGTCTCGCATGGGCATCTCCGAAACCGAGTCGATTGTCCATCGCAGCCGCGAGGGATCAAGACTGAAGTCTTTTGCAAATTTTTATTTTTAAACTTCGCAAACGGAGAAATAGGAACTAGTCGTAAACGCAGAGCGTTATGAGGGAACCTGAGCTTCTAAGCGGTAAGGAAGATCTAAGGCGTCATGGGCGGAGCCGAGAGTTATACCACTGGGTGGGTGGAGGAGAGCTTGAAGACCTTCCGCAAGATTTAAAGCGCAAGGATACTGCTAATGAGTGTGGATGAACAACATATCCATGTCCCAGAACAATGGCATGTTGAAGATGAGGACTATGCCCTTGAGTCTGGTTTAGCGGGTTCGGTGAACCTTCTCTTCAGCTCTATCTCCGGGATTCTTGCTTCCCTTTAGTCGAGCCTTCAGTTACAAGCTAACTATGCCTTGGGCATTCTGGTCCCTTCAACATCCCATCTCTCTTCTTTTTCTTCTTCTTCTATTTTCTCATTTCCTACTCATCTCCTCCTAGAGTCGCCTCGGGTAAGGAGGCCCTGCACTCCCTAGGTTAGGGATGTTCTTATCTCCTCTGTCCTTCCTCCATCGGCTTATTCCTTTTCAGTTCATTCTTCCTTCCTTTCTATCCCTCGCTATCTTGCCTCGCTATCTATATTTTCTGCTTTCTATTTTGCCTCTCCGCTCACAGAACTGAGTTGAGGAGGAGTCGGACGCTATTAACGGCCGCCTCGGCATGACGCCGCTCTCGAGGGCGGGGCCGTTAGGGCAACTTTAAAAAAAAAAAAAAAGCTCCTCGTGACGGTGCGCCGCCGCCTTCATGGAAGCAATGAATGGTGAAGATACAAGAGAAGATCAAGAATTACGGTAGGTACCGTGTAATTTCTTTCAGGAATGGTATATGTTGTTCATCCACACTGTCTGGTGGTGGTTCCTTGCCGCTTTAAATCTTGCTGGAAGGTCTTCGCTGGTCCTCTCCACCCACCGGGTGGTAAACTCCTGCTCCGCCCATGACGCCAGATCTGGCCCACGGAAGCCTATGGGATGTGCCGGGCCAGGGAGGTCGGAATGTGGTGGATGAATACATACCATCTCAGAACTCCCGTTGCAGGTGAGTAAATACAGGCTACCACCTGTAACAGGAGTTCTAGGAATGGTATATGTTGTTCATCCACACTCATTGGCAGTATCCTTGCGCTTTTAAATCTTGCCGTGAAGGTCTTCAAGTTGCTCCTCCCACCCACCCGGTGGTATAACTCGGCTCCGCCCCTATGACGCCAAGATCTGGCTTCGCTGGAAGCTTTGTGGCTTGTCGTCAAGCCGAGAGATGAGAAATGTAGGGATGATATCATATACCATTCCTAGAACTCCTGTTAGCAGGTGAGTAACCTGTATTTCTAGGACATGGATATGTTGTTCATCCACACTCATTGGCAGACTCCTAGCAGTTCTCCGGGAGGAGGGAGGCAAGACGCACACCCCCACATACTTACTTGGGAAAGAGAGACTGAGAACCGAGGCCCCAAAACCAGCATCCCGCTGGACTCAAGGCTCGATGTGGTAGTGGGTAATGAAGGGCTTGCTGACTTCCAGGTAGCAGCCCTGCAGATTTCCTGGATAGGGACGCCCTTGGAAGCAGCCACTGCTGCAGCAGTATGGCGGTAGAATGAGCCCTTATCCTCTGGGAGGCTCCATGCCCGCCAACTTATAGCAGAGATCATGGTGCAGGAGGTTACCCACTCTGCTTATCGTCCGCTTGGCTGCAGGTCTGCCAGATGCGGCTCAGCGTAGGTGACAACAGCTGGCTTAATCTCTCCCGACTTCACCGTAGGCGCTTCCTTAATAAGCGCTCTTCTAGGGTCCAGAGTATGGAGCCTATATTCGGCCTCCGAGGTGTGATTGGGTAGAACACCGCAGAGTCAACACCTGGTTAAGGTGGAACTCCGACACCACCTCTCGGAAGGAATTTCTGGTGGGGAGGCATGCGGTGCTGTCCCTGTGGGAGACCAGGTAAGGGAGACTCGGCTGAGCCGCTGGAGCCTCCCATCCCCGGTTGACGTGGATAGCCACTAAGAAGGCGTGTCCTACCATAGGTGAGAGAGAGCACCTGTGCATAGGGCCCCAATGGCTTGCCCATGAGCTTTGCTAGTACCAGCAGTAGATCCCACGGAGGTGGGGGTTCCCGACTGGAGGGGAAATGTGATCAAGGCCTTGAAAAGCGCCGTGGGGACTACCTTCTCTGCGCTCATCGACTGCTTCCCGGCCCGCCTGTAAGCAGAGATGGCTGCCAGGTGCAATCTTTAGGGTCGCCGACCTAAGCCCTTAATTAGAAAGGGATCAAAGGGGCTGAGTCCAAGATGCTTGCCAAGGAACAGGAGGAAGGGTCCAAGCCCTGTTTCCTGACACCAAATGGAAAACCTTTCCATTTGAAGGCATAGCATTTTCTGGTCGACTTCCACGGGACGCCTCAACTACATTGAGGACCCTCGCTGAAAGACCCAAAGCCTGAACTCTAGCCGCCAGGAACCAGGTCATTGTGGGGTAGGGATTGAAGGTCCTGCGATGGAACACCTCCCCTGATTGACTGAGAGCAGGTCCGGGGCGCCTGGAAGCTGCCATGAGTCCTGGAGCTGAGACTGAGGAGATCTGGTACCAGAACTGGCGTAGGCCAGTCTGGGGCTATCAGAATCACCTCGCTTCCTTCTCCTCCTCGCTTTGAGAAGCACCTTGTGGATCAAGGGAAATGGGGAAAGGCGTAAAGAGGCCCGGGTCCATTGCCTTCGGAGAAGGCATCCCCTGCAGCGAGCCTCTCTGAGGGGGGCGGCATGAAATAGACTGCAGCCGTTGCTCCATGGAGGCAAACAGGTCCACCTGAGGTGCCCTAAAGGGAATACAGATGCTGTACTACCTCCGCAGGAGACCACCTCACAGGATGCAGCCCCTATCCTGCCTAGGCATCGCCAGGTGTGTTGGAGAGGCTCCTGCCACGTGAATGCTAGGGAGATCCGGCCCAGGCTGCGTGACGTAGTGACCAAATGCGGAGAGCTTCCCTTGCAATAGAAGGGAGCTGGGCCCCGCTTCTGGCGGTTTAGATAGTACATGGTCGTGGTATTGTCCGTCTGGATCCGGACCACTTGACCCCGTAGGAACGGAGCAAAGGCGGTGAGAGCTAGCGGACCGCCTCGGAGCTCCAGCAGGCTGATGTGGCATCGACTCCTGCTGGGACCAGAGGCCATGAGCCCGGTGGTTCCCCAGATGGGCACCCAACCCATCAGAGAGGTGCATCGTCGACAGAGACCGTCGGTCCTGGCGGACGAACTGGATGCCTCCTGCAAATGATCTGGAACGGTCCACCACTGGAGAGCGTCCCCACATCCCCTGTGTCACCGGCACAAGCTGGTCCAAGGGATCGTGCAGCTAGACCACTGGCTGGCCAGTCCTCACTGAAGGGACGGATGTTCCAGCCGGCCCAACGGACCACGCTGGCACAGGCCGCCATGAGACCCAGGAGGCGCAGGGAAGTCCGTGGCAGGGCGAATTCGTCTAACCAGAAATGACTGGGCAAAGGAAGAACTCGGCCCTGTCCGCCGGGAGCCTCGGCCTGGCTCGGCGAGAGTCGAGCGGCGCCCGATGAATAAACTGTCACCTGCTTCGGCTCGGAATCTGACTTGGCCTCGTTGATAAGGAGGCCTGTGTTGAGAGCAGACCTGGAGGGCTGATCTCTGACCACTCCGCCTCCTTCCTGAGGGAGCTGCTATCAGCCAGTCGCCCAGGTAAGGGTACACCCGACCCCTCGGGCGTCAAGAGGGAATGCTGTCACCACTGCCATGCATTTGGTGAAGATCCTGGGAGCTGGAGACAAGTGGTTGGCATGGCTTGAATTCGAAGAGAGATCCTTCCGCCGAAGCGCAAGGAATCTCTGGTGAGACGGACGGATAGGGACGTGAAAACGCTACATTCTGCAAGTCCAGAGAGCAGAACCATTCATGTGCCGCTGCCCATGGATGGTATTATCTGAGCCAGAGTGACCATCCTGGAAGGTTCTAGGACCTTAGGAACTTGTTTAGGCTGTGGTAGGTCGAGAATGGGGGCGCCCAGCCCCCCGTCCGCTTTGAACCAGGAAGTACCTGGACAAAACCCTGGGTCTGAAGGAGGGTCCACCACCTTCTCTACCACTCCTTCTGGAGTGAGGAGGAGGATGTGTCGGCCTCGACGGCTTTCAGTGAGGCTGGGGATCCTCAAGCCCCGAGGGCGATCGGCTCTGAAGGGTGGTGCCTGCTCAATTCAGAGAGGCAGGCCTCTTCCCACCACCTTCTAAGACCCACCTGTCCGTGGTAACAGCGGACCAGGTGGAACGGGAGTGCAAGCTGGAGCCGCTCCTCTAATGGGGGACCCAGGGTGTGACGGGGATGGGCGACACCCCCTCAGCCCGTCACTGGGCAGGCTTGGAGGAGGAGGACCGCCGAGGGACCTCCTGGGCTCCTTCCTCCCTGCCTCCCTGTTAGAGGAAGTCCGGCTTGGGTTTGGGATGCCAAGTCCGAGCCTGCTGGCCCTTGACGTTGTTGGGTCAAGGCCGGGTACAGAAGGACCAAAGGGCTTAGGCTGTGGTTTGGCGGCCTTTGGTCCTTCTGAGCTGAAGAGACCGAGTCCAAGGTGGCATTGGACTTCTCGATCCCTCTGCAGGTGACCTTCCACCCCAGGGTCGTAGAGGTCAGTCCCCAAAAGGGAACATCCGCCAATCCCCAGTTGCATCCAAGTAAAGGTGGATATCCTCAGCTAAGTCACGACGATAGCCACTCAGTGTCCGCACCGATCTGGCACATGAGTCCCCTTACATCCAAAGCAGTCTGGAGCTGCTGTTTGGCCACTGCTCCTGCCCTCTGGTCCCGCACCTTGTTAACCGTAGTCTGCAGATCGGGCGGAAGATGAGGGATGACTCATCCAGGAGCCCAACAGGGCATGAGAAAATGTGCATGAGGATCGGCCGAACTGGCCTGACGTAAGGCCGAGAGAGGACGTAGCGAGACTTTTCACTCCCCGACATAGTCCACTTCTTGGACCTCTTGTCAGGAGGTTTGTTCCACATCCCTGGCGCTTGCCGGGCGCCGAAAACGCCTGTCGGTAACCAACCCCTCAGCAGAGGGTGTTCCAAAACCGGACAAGGAACCGTGGGATCCGGATACTCTCCTGGCCATCCTGGCCGAGCGCAGGGTAGAAGCAGGGCGCCACAAAGTCTCCGGTGCTGACCCACTCATGGCCTCGCCACCGGAAAGGCCTCCGCTGGAGAATCCCCTCGGTCCAGAATCTCCTGAGGGGATACCTGGCCTGCTTGGAACGGGTTCGAGCTCCATCCCGTAGACTCGGAGATGATCAAGCAGTCCTAGGGAAGGACGACGGCTATCGCCCATTGACTGACCTCCTGAAGACTCCAAGTCCAGTCGCTGGAGAAGAAGGAGGAATCATCTTCGACTCGGAAGAGTCCTCTAAGAGCTGCCTCTGGCCTGAGCCATCCTTCACCTGCCGAGGTCTGGTCGGAGTGAGGGTAACTGACAGCCGATGGGGTAAACCCTAGTCGCATCGAGAATCCTTGGTCGGAGCCCCAATTGGTGGCTGTGGAGGCGAGGTTCCACCGAATCGGTGGAGCAGTTGGTTTTGGCCGAACAACCGCCTGGGTATAGGGCTCCTCGGACAAGTCGAGGGTTGTGTCGGCTGCCCGGTGACAGCTACTTAATGGTTGGGAAGGCGCGGGCGTGGCTTATTCCCGCCAGAGGAGTTGTTATAATACAGGTTTCGCACTGACGATTTAATTTACGCCAAGCCTCCTCATCCGGTGGAGGAGGACGAGGACGAGGCGACGCCGCATCAGCGGGTCGCCGACCGAGACCGCCATGACTGTGGGAACGGCTGGATCGCTGGAGAGGTCCGGCACCGAGACCGAGTCCGGAATTTCCGGGTCGTGCGGGAGGTGTCGGCCGGAACCGCACTCTTTCGCTCGAAGGTCCATCCGAGGGTCCGAACCGAGGCACAGACGAGCCCACGGGATCCTCAAGTCCTCCGGGAACCGGGAGGGGAATCTGCTGCTAAAGGCTACAGCCCTTCAATGGGTCGAGAAAAATCTCACTCTCATCAGTGGGGAGTCTCGGTCAACTGACCTGGCGGGACACTGTGAGGCCAGTGGTCAAGCGGAGCGGTCGATCAAGCCGACGGACGACGGTCCCGGAGAGGGATCCTTTCCTGCCCCAAGAGCGCCGACGAGGTGTTCACTTGTCCCTTTTTTGGATCGAATAAGGTCCAGTAGACGAGGTCCTTTCCTTTAGTGGAGGGACAGATGCCCTTTGCCAGTAGAAGAACCCAGAGAGAGCGACAACGTGCCGAGGAAGATACGTTCGCTCCTCCTCTTCGAGGACTACCATCGGGCTGATCTGCTGAAAGCTCCCTGACACCGCCAACCGGGCCTCCTTGACTCACCGAGGGAAACGCCGGACGGCTCAGTTGCACCGGGCAGCACGGTTCCCAGGACGAGCCGGTAGATGTGAGCCGTGCTTCCCGGGTCTGCCTGGCCCAGGGCAGACACACGGGAGGTGGATCCGTCTCGTGATCTTCACCCCATGGCATCTCCAAACGGAGTCGATTGTCCATCGAGTCGTGAGGGATCGCGACTGAAGTCTGCAAATTTTTATTTTAAACCGAACGGGGAAGAAATCAGTCGCAACGCAGAGCGTTACAGGAACCGAGCTTCCGCGTATGAAGATCTGCGGCATGGGGCGGAGTGTTATCCACCCGGTGTGGCGATGTTTGAAGACCCGCAAGATTTAAAGCGCAAGGTTAGAGTGGGATGAACATATCTATGTCCCTAGAACCTGTATCAGGACATGGATATGTTGTTCATCCACACCGTCTGGCAGACCCTAGAGTTCTCCGGGAGGGGGAGGCACACCCCACTTAGGGCTAGAGACTGAGAACCGAGGTTCCAAACCAGCATCCCGCGAACTCAAGGCTCCATGGTAATGTACAAAGGTGTGCACTCAGGTAGCAGCCTGCAGATTTCCTGATAGGGACGTCCCTGAAGCAGCCACCATGCAGCAGGTGGACGGTAGAATGAGCCTTATCCTCGGGAGGCCCATGTCTGCCAACTTATAGTAGAGATCTATGCAGGAGGTGACACACTGCTCATCGTCCGCTTGGCTGCAGGTCTGCCAGGTGCGGCTCAGCGAGGTGGTAAATAGTCTTAACCTCTCCGATTCTGCAGCTATGCGCCCTTATATAAGCGAGTGTTCTTCTGATCTAAAGTATGATTCTGATTCGGCCTCCCGGGTGTGATTGGAGAAGACCAGTAGAGTCAACATCTGGTTGGGTGAAACTTGACACCACTGAAGGCATTTCGGTGGGGTGAGACAACCTTGTCCCTGTGAAGACCAGGGGAGACCCGGAAAGCGCCTGAGTTCTCCCCATCCTTGGCTGACGGATAGCCATCAAGAAGGCGGTCTTCCACGACAGGTGAGAGAGTTCACACCTGCATTGTTCTAATGGTTTGCCCATGAGTCATGGTACCAGCAGTAAATCCTACGGAGGTGGTTCCCTCGCGACTGGGGAAATGTGACGGCCTTGAAAAGCGCCATCTACCTTTCTCTGCTCACCGATTGTTCCTCGCCCGCCCCGGTAAGCAGAGATGGCTGCTATGTAACTAGGTCGCTGATTCAAGCCCTGACAGAAGATCATAATAGTCCAAAATGCTTGCCAAAGAACAGGAGGAAGGGTCCGCCCTTGTCCTGACACCAAATGGAAAATCCTTCCTTTTGAAGGTGTACTTCCTGACGACTCCTTATGGACGCCAACAACATTGAGGACTCACGAAAGACCTGGGCCTGAACTCTAGCCAATAGGAACCAGGCCGTCAGGCAGGGACTGAAGAACCGGATGGAACACCTCCCTGATTGACTAAGAGCAGGTCCGGCAGTTGAAGTTGCCCAGGAGCCGGAGATTGAGGCTGAGGGATCTGGTATTGTATCGGCGGGCCAGTCTGGGGCTATCAGATCACCCGCGCCATCCTCCTTGCCTGAGTAGCACCTTTGGAACCAAGGGAAATGGGGAAAGGCGTAAAGAGGCTCAGTCCACAGCCCCGAGAAGGCATCCCTGCAGTGTAGCCCTGCTGAGGGGGCATGGAACAGTCAGGCCGCGCTTCCCGGAGGCAAACAGGTCCACCTGAGGTGTGCCCTGCGGGAGAACAGATTTACTACTCCGCAGGAGAGACCACTGGATGCAGCTCTATCCGCTCAGTATCGGCTGGTGTTGAGGCCCACATGAATGGCTGAGGTCCGCCCAAGCTGTGCACAGTGACCAAATGCGGAGAGTTTTGCATAGAAGCATGGAACGCGGCCCCGCCCCTGGCGTTTAGGTAGTACATGGTCGCGGGTATTGTCCGCCTGACTCGACCACTTGACCACGGAGAAACGGAGCAAAGGCAGTGAGAGCTAGGCGGCCGCCTGGAGCTCCAGCAGGTTGATGTGGCATCGACTCCCTGGGACCAGAGGTCAGGCGCCGGTGTTCCCCCAGATGGGCACCCCAACCCATCAGAGAGGCATCGGTCAATAGAGAGCCGCTCGGGCGGACAAACGGGATACCTCCTGCAGATGCGAGGGGAACGGTCTACCATCGGAGAGCGCCTACATCTCCTGGTCACTACAAGCTGGTCCAACGATCGCAGCGTTCTGACCACTGGCTGGCCAGTCCCCACTGGAAGGGCGATGCCAGCGCAGTGCAACGGACCACGCTGGTGCAGCCGCCATGAGACCCAGGAGACGAGGGAAGTCCCGGTAGGATGCTGAATACCAACCAGAAATGATTGGGCAAAGGAGGTAAGAACCTCGGCCCTGTCCGCCGGAGCCTTACTCTGCTCAAGAGATCGTAGCTCTTCCCGTAAACAGAATCGCCTGCTTCGCTCGAAGTTCGACTTGGCCTCGCTTGATGAGAAGGCCAACTTGAGAGCAAACCTGGAGGGCCAGATCTCTGGACCGCCTCCACTTCCTGTCTGGAGGGGGGCTGCTATCAGCCAATTGTCCAGGTAAGGTGCACCTGACCCCTCGGGCGTCAAGAGGGAAAGCTGTCACCACTGCAATGCATTTGGTGAAGACCCTGGGAGCTGAAGACAGGTCAAGGGCATGGCTCGAATCTAAGAGGGATCCCTCCGCCGAAAGCGCGAATTCTCCGGGGCGACGGACGGATAGACGTGAAAGAACGCTGCCCCATGGGTCCAGAGAGCAGAACCACACGTCGTGGTTCCAGAGATGGTATTATCCGCCAGAGTGACCATCCTGAAGGTTCGGGACCTTAGGAACTTGTTCAGGTCGGTAGGTCGAGAATGGAGCGCCAGCCTCCGTCTGCTTTCGGAACCAGGAAGTACCTGGACACAAACCTGGTCTGAGGGGGTCCGCTTACCTCCCGGATCACCTCCTTTGGAGGAGGAGAGATGCCGGATCGACGGCCTAGACAGTGAGGCTGCGGACCCCGAGGCCCCGAGGTGCGACACGGGCTCGAAGGGCTGGGCCTGCTCGAATTCCAGAGGCAGGCCTTTTCCCACCACCTCCAGTACCCACCTGTCCGTGGTAATGACGGACCAGGCGGAAAGGAAGTGTCGGAGCCGCCTCTCACGGGGGAACCAGGGGTGAGGTGACGGGGATGGGGCGACACCCCTCAGCCCGTCACTGAGCAGGCTTGGAGGAGGGACCGGCCGAGGGACCTCCTGGGACTTTACCTCCCTACTTCCTGTTGGAGGAAGCCGACGGCTTGGGTTTGGGATGACAAGCCCTAGCCTGCTGGCCCTGACGTTGCTGGGCCGGACGCGCGTGGGTGCAGAAGGACGAAAGGGCTTAGGCTGTGGCTTGCGTCTTGTCCTTCTGAGCGAAGAGACCGAGTCCAAGGTAGCATTGGACTTCTCGATCCTCTGCAGGTGACCTTCCACCCCAGGGTCGAAGAGGTCAGTCCCCAAAAGGAACATCCGCCAACTCGTACTGGGTATCCAGTAAGGTGGATATCCTCAGCCAAGCCGCGATGACGCATGGTCACCGCGGCCGCCACAGACCTGGCATATGAGTCTCCAATGTCTAAAGCAGTCTGGAGCGCTGTCTGCCACTGCTCCTTTGCCCTGGTCCCCACCTGCCTGACCGTAGTCTGCAGATCCGCTGGAAGATGAAGGACGACCTCATCCAGGGAGCCCAACAGGGCATGAGAAAAATGTGCCATGAGGACGGCCGAGAGAGGACGCAGCATAGACTTTTCGCCTGGCATAATCCAATTTCTTGGATTCCTTGTCGGGAGGTTTGTCCACATCCCTGGCGTTCCCGGCACGCCGGAAAACGCTGTCGGTAGCCAACCCCTCAGCAGAGCGGTGTTCTGAAAAACCGGATAGGGAACCGGTAGGGATTGCATTCTTCCTGGCCATCCTGGCCGAAGGCGCAGGACAGGAAGCAGGGCGCTGCCAAAGTTCCAAGACCGGACCCACTATGGCCTCGGCCACCGGAAAGGCCTCCGTAGGGGAATCCCCTCGGTCCAGAATCTCCGTGAGGGGATACCTGGCCTGTTTAGAACGGGTTCGAGCTCATCCCGTGGACCTTTATGAGCCAAGCAATCCTAAGAAGGACGAAGGGCTATCGTCCACTGACTGTCCTTCCTGAGGACCCAAGTCTATTCGCTGGAGAAAGGGAGGAATCGCCCTGACCTGGAAGAGTCCTCAAACAGCTGCCTGGCCTGAGCCACCCTCCACCTGCCGAGGTCTATCGAGTGAGGGTGACAGACAGCCTATGGGCAGTCCCCGGTCGACCGAGAATTTTGGTCGGAGCCCCAACTAATGGCTATGGAGACGGAGGTTCCACCAGAATCGGTGGGGCAGCTGGATTTGGCCGAACAACCGGCCTGGGAACAGCCTCCTCGGCTACAACGAGGGGTTGTTTCGGCCGCTCCCGTGACAGCCACTTAATGGCCGGGGAAGACGACAAGGTCAGCTATTCTAGTCAGAAGGAGCTGTTGCCACATGAGTTCTCATACCTCTGACGCAACTTAGAGAAGCCTCCCTCGTCCGAGGAGGAGGAAGAGCGTGGGCGCCATCTATCATGGGTGTCAGACCGGGCAGTGACGCCGGGATCAGCTGGACCGCTGGCGAAGTCCGAGATCGAGAACCCTTGCCAGGGCCGAGGACGGCGGGAGGTGTCGAAATCGGCTACCCCGGTTCAGACGATTCCACCAAGGCCCGGAACCGAGGCACAGACGAGCCGATGGGATCCTCAACTCCCACCGGGAACCGGAGGTGGGATTCTCAGGCTTCTAGCCGACAACCCGGCTCAACGGGTCGAGAAAATCCTCACCGCTGCCGACGGAGTCTCTTCGTCAACTGGCTCTGGACGGGGACACCGTGAAGCCAGTGGCCGCGTAGGAGGTCAACCTAAGTCGACCGTCGACAACTAGGGAGGGGATCTTTCCCGCCTCCCAAGAGCGTCGATGGTGAGACTTACTTCTTTTGGACCGGAAAAAGGTCCAGAAGAAGTTGGACCCTCACCTTCGACGAGAGGGTCAGACAAAGCTCTTAAAAGAAGCCAATATGAGGCACCGGAGACAGTGGGCAAATGCCGCAGTCGAGGGTAGAAGTGGTTCGCCGCTCTCCTCTTCTCGCAGGGCTTAATCATCTACTGAAGCGATCTCGTACCGCCTACGCGGACACTGCCAACCGGCCTCTTTAGATTTAACCAGAGGAAATCTTTGCTTGGGACGCCTCAGCTGTAAACGGTCAGCACGGTCGAGGATGTAGGCCGAAAAAGAAGAGCACAGGACGCAAGCCTGCGGATCGTGCTCAAGGCCTAAGCAGTAGATGCACGTGGAGTGCGGATCCGTCCGAGACATCTTCTGCCTGCAAGGGCATCTCGAAACCGAGTCGATTTGTCCATCGAACTGCAAGGGACAGAAGACCAAGTCTTTTAGCAAAAACTTTTGATTTCAAATTCAAGAATTAGGAACCAGTCTTATACGAGAACGTTAAGGAGGGAACCTGAGCTTCCAAGCGGTAAGGAAGATCTGACGTCATGGGCGGAGCCGAGAGTTTTACCACCCGGGTGGGTGGGAGGAGCCAGCTTGAAGACCTTCTGGCAAGATTTAAAGCGGCAAGAAACCTGCCAGACAGTGTGGATGAACAACATATCCATGTCCCTAGAACTTCCCTTCCCAATTCAGAACCAGAGCATCCAGGGGGACTGAGCCCAAGATTGAGG
Organism: Neoceratodus forsteri; assembly: GCA_016271365.2. Taxonomy (NCBI): domain Eukaryota; kingdom Metazoa; phylum Chordata; order Ceratodontiformes; family Ceratodontidae; genus Neoceratodus; species Neoceratodus forsteri. The sequence continues at coordinate 96,550,797 of CM057451.1, forward strand.
GTCTGCAACAAAAGAGAGGAAGTTGGTGATTGTCTGGGGCTGCAAGAAGATCTGTCTGTGGAGAGCCCCATCTGGAGAAAATCACCTTCAAAATTAGGGGATCTAGGGTCCATTCGTGATGGCCCTGAGATATCCTGCTGAAAGCATCTACTAGGACATTGTCCTTCCCTGGGAGGTGAACTGCTATCAGAGAGGTTTGCAGGGAATAGGTCAGAGACCACAACTTCATTGCTTCTGTGCACAAGGCTGTAGACCGAGTGCCTCCTTGCTTGTTGATGTACCACATTGTGGTGGTATTGTCTGTTCTGATCTGGACCACCTTGTTCTGTACAGATTTGGAAAAGGCTTAAAGTGAGAGAAACACTGCTCTGAGTTCTAAGAGACTGATGTGAAGCAGAGATTCTTGAGGTGACCACAGCCCTTGGATGGTAAGATCCCCCAATGGCTCCCCAGCCCAGCAGGGAGGCATCTGTGGTGAGGATTACTGAATGAGACTGAGTGACAAAAGGAACTCCCTGTCTTAAATTGTCCCCTTCAGGGAGTAAGCCAGAGACCACAACTTCAGTGCCTCGGTGCACAAGGCCATAGACCGAGTGCCTCCTTGCTCGTTGATGTACCACATTGTAGTGGTGTTGTCTGTTCTGACCTGTACAACTTTGTTCTGAACAGATTTGGAAAAAGCTTGAAGTGCTAGAAAAACTGCTCTGAGCTCCAACAGGTTGATGTGGAGCAAAGATTCCTGAGGGGACCACAATCCCTGGGTAGTGAGGTCGTCCACGTGAGCACCCCAACCCAAGAGGGATGCATCTGTAGTAAGGATTAAAGAGTGAGACTGAGGGACAAAGGAAACCCCTTGTCTCCAGGTTGTTCTGATCCTGCCACCACTGTAGTGCTTGGATCAGGGTTTGAGTTACTGGGATCAACTTGGTTACAGGGTCCTTTCTTTGAGACCAAAAGGCTCTCAAATGGAACTGAATGTCCCTCATCTGAAATCTGGCTCCTTGCACTACTGCTGTAGAAGCAGCAATGTGTCCCAGGAGCTGCAGAAAATGCCTTGCTGGTCGAGAGACCTGCAGGGTGAATGAGGAGGCCAGAGAGACCAGGGTCCTAGCCCTGTACAAAGGAAGGAAGGCTCTGGCTTCCTCTGTGTTCAGTTCTGCGTCTATGAAGGTGAGAAGCTGGACAGGCTCTAGAACTGACTTTGGAAGATTGAGAAGGAAACCTAGAGAGGTAAGCAGTTGCTGAGTTATCTGAAGATGAAACTTGACTTGGTCTGGAGACTGGCCTACTATGAGCCAGTCATCCAGGTAAGGAAAGATGGCAATTTTTGCTTCTTAGGTAGGCAACTGCTACTGCCAGCCATTTTGTAAAAACCCTTGCAGCAGAGGTGAGGCCAAACGGCACTGCTCTGAACTGGTAATGGCCTGAGGGCAGCTTGAACCTGAGGTACTTTCGATGGGAGCTTCTGATGAGAATATGGACGTAGGCATCCTTGAGGTCCAGGGACGCCAGCCAGTCCCCTGGCCTTAGAGAGGGTAAAATAATTCCCAGAGTCACCATTTTGAATTTTGGTTTTGAAAGGTGCTTATTACTTATCTGAGATCCAGGACGGGCCGCCAATCTCCTGTCTTTTTGGGGTAAGGAAGTACCTGAGTACAATCCTTGCCCTGGTGTAGGGTGAACCCTTCCAGGGCTCTGAGAGCCAGGAGGGTAGAGACTTCTGCCTCAGGTAGCCTCTGATGGATTTGTGGTGGAAGGATCTGGTTCTCATCTTTGGAAATTTTTTGAAGCTGAGAACCAGTCCCTGGCTTACTACTTCCAGGACCCACTTGTCTGATGTTAGAGACTTCCAGTGCTGGAAAAGTTAAGCCAGCCTGCCCCCTACAGGTAGTGGAGAATCGGGCCTCCCCACCCCATCAGGGTGCCTGCTTGGCAGGGGACTTTAGGCTGAGGGGTGGAAGCAGGTCTGCTTGCACCCCGTCTGCCTCTCCCTCTAAAGAACCCCATCTGGGCATAAGCTGAAGAGGAGGCCTGCGCTTGGTAAAAAGGCCTATGAAAAGGCCTGCCCCTGGAAGGCTGCCTTTGAGGAGTAGCCTGCCTTTCCTTGGCCTGTGCACTCCTATAGGTGGTCCTATACTCATCCATTTTCTTCATGTAATTCTCTGTCTGCTCCCCAAAGAATTACCCACAACAGGAAAATCCATGGCCGTAGTCTGGGTATCCTGTGACAGGCTAGTACATCTGAGCCAAGCCATTCTGCGAAGAGCCACAGATGCAGCCATGACTCTTGATGACACATCATTAGAGTCCAATGCAGCATGAAATTGCACCTTAGATGCCTCAATACCATCAGCAGCCACCTGCTCCAGCTCCTTGGCAAGCTGGCCAGGGACCTGCTTTGCTAGAGCCATAACAGTATCCCATATGGATTTCTGGTATCTAGCAACATAAGCCATATAATTTGCCTGTCTGAGTCCCAAGGATGCTGCCATGTACTGTTTCTTTGCCATGGCATCAATCCACCTGGAGTCCTTGTCAAGGGGGTGTGAAGCCAAGGGAATATTTGCCTTGTCACAGGCTGCAGCCTGAACTACCCCAACATGGCTGCATTGTTGTGTAAGGAACTCCGTATCAGAGCCTGACAATGTGTACCTCTTGTCCATTCTCTTATCCACAGGAGATAAATTGTGAGGAGTTTTTAGAATTTTTACTGTCTGTTTCCCAAAAGATTTATACAAAGAAATAGACAGCCTCCTAGACTCTGGGATATCCATCATTTCTACATAGTCAGGCTCCTCATGATCATCCACAGCTTCCTCCATAGGGAGCTGGAGGGTGTCAGCCACTTTTTTATAAAACATAAAATGAGAAGGGGACTCAGAAAGCCTAGGAGGAGACACTCCTGAAGGTCCGTTTCGGGAGATGTCCGGTTCAATGGGCACATCCACACTTTCAAATCCACATTCACTCTCCTCATACTCCTCTTCCCCCTCCTCCGGTTCATAAAATTCCTCTAAATCATACTCTTGAACCGCTGGAACCGACCGAACCGTACGCTTACCTGATGGTGCCAGTTCGGTCGAAACCGGGGAAAGTGACTGGACAATTTTAATCGCATTGGCTATTTCTTCAGCGGTTGGAGAAGAAAGCTTTGGCTCCACACCAGCTGATTTCCAAGTCCTTTTTGCTGGAACCAACTCTTCAGAGTCGGCTCTCCTTTTGCCCGAGGAAGTCTCGCCCTGGTCAGAGGGCACTCCCTCCAGTTCGGTTTCCACCGAACCAGGCTGGCCATCCGGGTCAGCAGACTTTTTGGCCTTCCTTTCCCTGAGCCTACCAACTCTCTTTTCCAGGGTAGCTGCAGGAAAATTTTTGCAAATCTGGCAGTCTGCATTGAGGTGGTCAAACCCCAGACAATAAACACAGGTGGTGTGAGGGTCAGCCTTAGCAAAGATTTCCCCACAGACACTGCAGTGTTGAAACCCAGTGGGCCCGGTTTTTCTTTTGGGTTTCTCAGACATAGTGCCAGTCCTAAAAAACTTGCCCGTTTATGGCAATCCACCAAGCAAGACTCTCTTATCGGTTCCCAACCGTGTCACGGCTCGTGGAAAAACCCGAAATGAAATCCGATTTTTTTTAGAACCGAAAAGAACCGGTAACCACACTCAAAAAGACAGATTAATATTTTTTAAACAACCTGATCGGTTCAAACCAAACCGATAAACCGGTTAAAAGTATCACACAGAAAAGTAAATGTAAAACGTATCTAGTACTAACAAATATCACAGACAGAGCTTGAACCGACCGGTTGCGGTTTAAATTCGGTCAAAAAAACGAGAAAATAATACTTTAACCGACAAACTGAACTGAGCAGAAGGAGAAATCTCCGGAGCGACTGTTCAGTGAAGCGGAGTAAAGAATCTGACAGTTTGAGTTTGAAGAACAACAGACAGTTTTCAACCGAGCTCGAGCTCAAAGTTCCATGCATGGCATAAAAAGTTAACTCCTTCACCTCCGGAGCAGTTCGAAGGTTGGGACTCACTGCATGTGTCATAATATAGCAAGACTTCATGTTGTTTGAATGAAATTTCTTTTAAGCTTATTGGTTTGTAAAAAATTGCTTTAATTCAAGCTAACTTTCATTCATGCAAGGAGCAAATAGCATATCACAGATGGGTTTCACCTGCTAAGGTGCTAAAATATTTCTTCCAAGTTTCTACAATTTTTGTCTTACTGATTTGTCTGACGGACTGTCCTCATGGTTGGCCATTCCAGTGCCTATTCAATCACTTTCAACATTTTCTTATCCACAAACTGGGTCTTCTGGAGAAACTCTGCAAAACTAATCTCAGACAAAGGTTTCCCCATCCCATAAATACTGCCCCAAAAAGGAAATGTAATGTTTACAAAGATTTTGAAGCACCATCTTACTGGATTCTCTCAGGATTGCCCCATGTCCTCATTCCCGAAGGGGGATCATTCCTAGTCAATGTGGCTGATGAGATCCAATAAAATCTTACTCCTTTCTACGACACGACTGCCTTCAGGGTGGCCCATTACAGTGCCAACTCAATCCCTTACCCATTTTATTCTCATCCTGAATACCGGTCTCTGGGGGTCATCTGCAAAAACAATCTCAAAACAGTTTGCCCCATCCCCTAAATACTGCCCAGCAAATTTCTAGGTATACATTTAATGAAACAGAAAGATTTACATTTTATTAGTTTCCTTATGATCTCACTTATTACATTCTTTTGTAGGGATTTATTTTTTTTTTATTCACATCGCACTTGGATAACAGGAGCTGCACAAGTCATCAAAAACAATAGCCTACCAAACACAAAAGTGCCACAACACACCTGGCATGGGACTGCTAATGGGTCTGTGTGCTAGTTTTCCCTTACTAACCATCACTAATGCTGCTGTCTTTAGGATAGGACTTTAGCATGCTAGGTGAATCGCTTCACCTATTTTCTGCTCAACAAGGTATGTCCTTTCAGGGGGCTCCCTGCAAAACTCATATAAAAATGGTTTCCTCCATGTCCTGAACTTATCTCCATATTTTAAGACTACTACTACTTTTCATTTAAAAGGATTTTTTATCTTACTGGTGCTGCTCACAAGTCCTGTATAACCTCATTCATCTGCACGGATTTCATTTTGTAATTTTTCAAACATTTGGTTCTTCTGAACTGCAAAATAAATCCCAAACAATGATTAACCCTCCCAACCCCCACCCAGTTTAAAGACACTGCAGGCTGGGTAAAAGAATGGTTTGCAGGTACAATAGTTAATTTCAATTTGATATGTCGTAAAGAACTACCTTGAAAGGAGTACAGCAGAATGTCTTCTAAATAACTTCCTCTACTTTAATCACACCCACGATAAGGGTCTTGGGAGTTATTTCTGTAAAAATAGTACAAAACCTGTTTCACCCAGTCCCTAAGCACTGTCCCCGTCTTCTAGGTCAACATTCAACAAATGCTACAATGAACTTTCTTTTAAACTTACTGGTTTCTAAAAAACTGCTTTAATTTAAGCTAACTTTCATTCATGCAAGGAGCAAATAGCATATCACATATGGGTTTCACCCGCTAAGCCACTAAAATATTTCTTCCAAGTTTCTACAGTTTTTCTCTTACTGATTTGTCTGATGGACTCTCTTCATGGTTGGCCATTCAAGTGCCTATTCAATCACTTTCAACATTTTCTTATCCACAATCTGGGTCTTGTGGAGAAAATCTGCAAAACTAATCTCAAAGGTTTCCCCATCCCATAAATACTGTCCCCAAATAGTAAATGTAATGTTTACAAACATTTTGAAGCTTTATCTTACTGGATTCTCGCAGGATTGCCCCATTTCCTCATTCCTGTGGGGGGATCATTCCTAGTCAATGTGGCGGATGAGATCCAATAAAATCTTACTCCTTTCTACGACACGACTGCCTTCAGGGTGGCCCATTACAGTGCCAGCTGAATCCCTTACCCATTTTATTCTCATCCTGGATACCAGTCTCTGGGGGGTCATCTGCAAAAACAATCTCAAAATGGTTTGCCCCATCCCCTAAATATTGCTCCGCAAATTTCTAGGTATATATTTAATGAAACAGAAAGAGATACATTTTATTAGTTTCCTTCTGATCTCACTTATCTCATTCTTTTGCAGGGATTTTATTTTTTTTATTCACATCGCACTTGGATAATAGCAGCTGCACAAGTCATCAAAAACAAAAGCCTACCACACACGAAGTGCCACAACACACCTGGCATGGGACTGCTAATGTGTCTCTGTGCTAGTTTTCCCTTGCTAACCATCACTAATGTCGCTGTCTTCAGGATGGGCCTTTAGCATGCTTGGTGAATCGCTTCACCTCTTTTCTGCTCAACAAGGTATGTTCATTAAGGGGGCTCCCCGCAAAACTAAAATAAAATGGTTTCCTCCATTTCCTGAACCTATCTCCATATTTTAAGACTACTACTTTTCATTTAAAAGGATTTTTTTATCTTACTGGTGCTGCTCACAAGTCCCATATCACCTCATTCATCTGCATGGATTTCATTTTGTAATTTTCCACACATTTGTTTCTTCTGAACTGCAAAATAAATCTCAAACAATGATTAACCATCCCAACCCCCACCCAGTTTAAAGACATTGCAAGCTGGGTAAAAGAATGGTTTGCAGGTACAATAGTTAATTTCAATTTGATATGTCGTAAAGAAATGAAAATTACGTACCTACCGTAATTCTTGATCTTCTTGGACGAGTCTCCACGACTCATTCACACTAATGGGATCTGCACCGGAGGCACTAGGACCTATCGGGAGCAAACTTTTTGCTGGAGGGTCGACACGAGATGAGCTGCCAGCTGGCTCGCGTGTAATGACTATCTCATGCGCCGCACTCTCCAACCGCCTCAGTACCTTTTTTACCAAGGAGGTGCAGCGCAACTAACGTAAAGAGTAAACCTAACCTTAAAACGGACATAGATAGTCCGGATGACCCGTAAGAAGGGTTCAACAAAGAAGTCTCACGGCCTACAGATTTGAGGGAGTGAAGACCAACACAGCGTGAGCTCGGGATGAGGGTGGGCGTAGAATGAGTGGTGAGACTCGTCCAGAAGATCAAGAATTACGGTAGGTACGCAATTTCATATCTTCCTGGACATAAGTCTCCACCACTCATTCACACCAATGGGAGAGTACCGGCTGATAATCCCCCAAAAGGGCGGCAGGAGAGCCAGAGCTCACGGTCTAGGACAGAAGTCCATTAAGGATAGTTCTGCCAGGGTGGAATGTCTTCGGCATGAACATCCAGTGCATAATGCTTAACGGTTGCATGCACTGAGCCCAGGTATGGCATTGCAGATATTCAAGCATCGGAACACCCGAATTTCCCTGCTAGAGATGCCGCGATCACCAAGTAGTAGAGTGAGCCCTAGTAGAGTGAGCGAAACCTACCCTCTAAGTTAACCTGTGCCATGGAATAGCAATGTCGAAGGCATGCCACCAGCCACGATGAGATGCATCTGATAGCGACAGGTTGACCCAGCCGGGTCTCACTGAAGGAAACAAACAGTTGCTGGGTTTTGCGAAAATTCTTGGTTCTATCTAAGTAGAAACGTTAAGGCCTCTTAACATCCAAGGAATGAAGAGACCGCTCTCTCGCTTTGGAAGTTCAAGAAGGAGGCAGGACCAGAGGTTGGTTCAGATGGAATTCTGACACAACCTTGGGAAGAAATTTAGGATGAGTAATGAAGAACTACTTTGTCCTTATGGAACACAGTATACTGGAGGGTCCATAACTAGGGCATGTATCTCAGAGACCCCAAGCGGGCTGAGGTACGGCCACTCAGGAAGGCTGTCTTCCAGGTAAGAAACTTAGCTCACAGGCAGCCAGGGGTTCGTAAGGTTTCCAAGTGAGCATGTTCAGCACAAGGTTAATGTCCCAGGCTGCAACCGACGCCTTACAGGGGTCCGTATGCAGAATTCTTTAAGAAATCTCTAAACCATAGGTAACTGAGCCAGAGACAAGGAAGAAACCGCTCATGGTAAGCTGAAATGGCACTAAGGTGAACTTTAACTGTAGAGTACTGAGACCTGAGTTTGAGAGGTTCAAAAGGCTCCAGAACCTTGTCTGGAGGACAGGAAAGGGATTCCAAGAGGACTTTGCACACCAAAGAGAAAACGCCCACTTAGAAGTGTAAGTTTTTTCAGTAGCTAGCTTCCGAGCAGCCAGAAGGATGTCTGAGACTCTTCGAGAGCGTTGGACCAGTTCACTTCTACCTCTTCAGGAGCCAAGCGTGGAAGGTGAGGCAACCTCAGGTTGGGATGGACCAACCAACCTGGAGTCAGAAGGTTCATCTGCAGGAAGTGGTCTCGGAGAGGTTGCCAACATACTGTTGAGTAGAGGAAACCATAGTTGCCGAGGCCAGGAGGGGGCAATGAGAATCATCTTGGTCCCCTGAGACTCGAATTTGAGAAGTACTCTCTGAATTAGAGGAAGCGGTGGAAAGGCGTAAAGAAAGCGTTTTGTCCACCGCAGCCTGAATGCATTCGGACAGAAAATGCCAGGCCCTGGATTTCTGGAGCAGAAGAGAGGCAGTTTTGCGTTGAGTGGGGATGCAAAAAGGTCCAGGTCTGGAGTCCCCCACTCTTCGAACAGTGACCGAGCTACGGCTGGATCGAGAGACCACTGTGAGGGTCTGCCTCTGTTCTGTTGAGGTGATCTGCCAAGTCGCTTTGTACACCTGGCAGATATACCGCTTGAATTAGAGATTTGTGCTCCAAGCACCACTCCCACACTCTCTTTGCTTCCTGCAAAGGGGTAAGAATGAGCACCGCCTTGTTTGTTGATGTAATACATCAGTGCTTTGTTGTCCGCTTGAAGGAGAATGTTCTTGTGACAAAGAATATCCTTCAACGCTTTGATCGCGATAGAGGACTGCTCTCATCTCCAGGACATTTTATGTGAAGCTGAACATAGAGCTGAGTCCATACACCCTGGAGTGTGGAGAGGCGACAGTGGGCTCCCATCCCATCAAGCGTGCATCTGTGGTGATGGAGACTGATGATCCAGAGGAGCAAGGGGAATCCTTCCAGGAGATTGTCTCTGGAGACCACCAGGTGAGAGACCTTCTAAGGGCTCTGTCACCTGATGGGATAAGATTGGGGTGAGAGGTCGGTGACCACTGAGCGAGAGCATCCATTGGGTGGTCCTCATGTGTAACCAAGCTAGGGGTACAGTGAACACTGAGGATGCCATGAGATCCAACATATCGCTATAATCGAGAGCTGTGACCCATTCTGTTCTCCCGATGTAACGGCCATCTGAAGGATGTCGACTTCTGTCCTCGGAAGGGAAAGCCTATGAAAAGGGAGCCTCTGGGAGGGCTGGAGTGTGACTTCTTCAGATTCAGCAGAACTCCCATGGACGTAAGAAGGCGCGAGAGGCCGCTCTGAACAGGCTTCCAGGGTCCCTTTGGCTAGAAGGGCTTGGCTAGAGCCAATCGTCCGGTAGGGAAACACTCGAGTCCGAGGCTTTCCTGAGATGCGCTCGCAGAACTGCAAACACTTTGTAAAGACTCGCGGTAGGATAGCTAAAGGGCAGGACTCTGAACTGATAGTGTTGACCCAGAGCCACAAACCTCAGGAATTTACGCATGGCTCGGGTGGATGGGAATATGCTGGTAAGCGCCCTGCATGTCCAGGGAGGCTAGCCATGTCGTGATGATGGAAGCAAAGGTAACAGGGTTCCCAGAGAAATCATTTTGAATTTCTCCTGGGAGGAATTTGTTTAGCTTTCTGAGGTCTAGAATAAGCATCCTCAGACTTCTTTTGGAACCAGAAAGTAGTGGAGTAGAACCTCTGCCTGGCTGATGCAGAGGTACCAGTTCTACTGCCCTGTTGTTCAGAAGGGCCCTGATCTCGCCATGGTGAGGTCTGATTGAGAGGTCGGACAACCTGGGTTGCCGCTGGGGAGGAGACAATCGTGGTTTCAAAAATTGAGAGAATAACCCTCGCAAATTATCCGAAGGACCCATTTGTCCGAGGTTATGGACTTCCACTGGTTGTAGAAGTACATCAGACCCACCTCCCCACTGAGGAGAAAGTTCCACTCTGAAAGTGGGGATGGAACTTGGGCCGCAATTAATAGGGTAGCAGCTGCCATGAAGGCCCCTGCGCTTTCTGTTAAGGCCTTCTTTGAGGTCTGGGCAGGTCGGCTTTTTATGGAAGCTTCCTCTGCCCCTGCCTCGAAAGCGACTGACGATCACGAAACTGGCGCGCCACTCACATGCCCCCTGTAGAGGGGGTAGGCGGAGGCTTTCGAGCCAGCTTAATGGCCGACCTGGTCTTCTGAGTAGCCTCTAGGGCTTGCTCTACCTGAGGACCAAAAAGATATGAGCCATCAAAGTGCAACGCCATTACCTGCTGCTGTGCATCATTCGTAAAGCCGGAAGTACGCAGCCAGGAGTGACAGCGAGTACAAATACCAGCGGCTGCTGAACGAGTAGCAGTGTCGAAAGCGTCCATGGCGGCTTTGACCTGTTGGTTATTAGATTCAATACCTCTGGTAACGGTCAATTTGATATGTCGTAAAGAACTACCTTGAAAGGAGGACAGCAAAGTGACTTCTAAATCACTTCCTCTAGTTTAATCACAACCACGAAAATGGTCTTGGGAGTTATTTCTGTAAAAATAGTACAAAACCTGTTTCACCCATCCCCTAAGCACTGTCCCCGTCTTCTAGGTCAATATTCAACAAATGCTACAATGAACTTTCTTTTAAACTTATTGGTTTCTAAAAAACTGCTTTAATTTAAGCGAACTTTCATTCATGGAAGGAGAAATACAGGTTACTCACCTGTAACAGGAGTTCTAGGAATGGTATATGTTGTTCATCCACACTCATTGACAGTATCCTTGCCGCTTAAATTCTGCCGGAAGGTTCGCTTGCTCCCTCCCACCCACCGGTGGTATAACTCGAGTTCTACCCCCATGACGCCAGATCTGGCGCTCAGGTTGCAGCGTCGGGCCGGGAGGTCGGAGGGTCAGGTGGATGAACAACATACCATTCCCAGAACTCCCGTTACAGGTGAGTAACCTGTATTTTAGGGACATGGATATGTTGTTCATCCACACTCATTGGCAGACTCCTAGCAGTTCTCCGGAGGAGGGAGGCAAGAGCGACACCTCCATATACTTTACTTGGGAAAGAGAGACTGGAGAACCGAGGCCCAAAACCAGCATCCCGCGTGACTCAAGGTCGATGTGGTAGTGGGTAATGAAGGTGTTTGCTGACCAGGTAGCAGCCCTGCAGATTTCCTGGATAGGGACGCCCTGAAGCAGCCACTACTAGGCAGTATGGCGGTAGAATGAGCTTCCATCCTCTGGAGGATCCATGCCTCCAACTTATAGTAGAGATCTATGCAGAGGTTACCCACCTGCTTATCGTCCGCTATCTGCAGGTCTGCCAGATGCGGCTTCAGCGTAGGTGACAAACAGCTGGCGAACCTCTCCCTGAATTTCAGCCAGCCGCCTTATAATAAGCGAGCGCCTTCTAGGGTCCAGAGTATGGAGCCTATTCGGCCTCCCGAGGTGTGATTGGGGTAGAACACCGCAGAGTCAACACCTGGTTAAGGTGAACTGCACACCACCTCGAAGGAATTTCGGTGGGGGCGCAGGACAACCTTGTCCCTGTGGAAGACCAGGTAAGAGACTGACGAGAGCGCCTGGAGCCTCCCATCCTTCTGGCTTGACGGATAGCCACCAAGAAGGCGTCTTCCACGTACAGGTGAGAGAGCACACCTGTGCATAGGTTCAATGGCTTGCCCATGAGCTTTGTCAGTACCAGCAGATCCCACGTGAGGTGGGGGGTTCCCTCACTGGAGGTGAAATGATCAAGCCTTTGAAAAAGCTTCAGACCGCTTTCTCCTGCAAGCATCACTGCTTCCTCGCCCAAGCCCTGCAAGCAGAGATGGCTGTTAGGTAGCACCCTAGGGTCAGCTGACCTAAGCCCTTGACTAGAAAGGGACCATAAATAGTCCAAGATGCTTGCCAAGGAACAGGAGGAAGGGGTCCAAGCTCTTGTTCTGACACCAAATGGAAAACCTTTTCCATTTGAAGGCATAGCATTTTCTGGTCGACTTTACGACGCCAACTACATTGAGGACCTCGTCGGAAAGACCCAAAGCCTGGAACCTAGCCGCCAGGAACCAGGCCGTCAGGTGCAGGGATTGAAGGTCCGGATGGAACACCTTCCCCTGATTGACTGAGGAGCAGGTCCTGGCGAGCTGAAGCTGTCATGAGTCCTGGAGCTGAGACTGAGGAGATCTGGGTACCAGAACTGGCGAGGCCAGTCTGGGGCTATCAGAATCACCATGCCTTGTCCCTCCTCGCCTTGAGAAGCACCTTGTGGATCAAGGGAAATGGGGAAAGGCTTAAAAGAGGCCCGGGTCCATTGCCTGAGAAGGCATCCTCTGCAGCGAGCCCCTTGCTGAGGGGGGGGCATGAACAGACTCAGCTTCTGCTCTCCATGGAGAAACAGGTCCACCTGAGGTGTGCCCCAAAGGGAGAACAGATGCTGCTACCACCGCAGGAGAGACCACTGTGGGATGCAGCCCCTATCCGGCTCAGGGCACGGCCAGGGTGTTGGGAGGTTCCCTGCCACTGTGAATGGCTAGGAGATCCGCCCAGGCTGGCGCACGCAGTGACCAAATGCGAGAGCTTCCTTGCATAGAAGCATGGAGCTGCCCGCTTCTGTCAAGTGTTTAGATAGTACATGGTCGTAGTATTGTCCTACGGACTCGGACCACTTGACCCTTCGGAGGAACGAGCAAAGGCGTGAGAGCTAGGCGGACCGCCGGCCCAGCAGGTTGATGTGGCATCGGGATCTCGGGACCAGAGGCCATGAGCCCGGTGTGTTCCCAGATGGGCACCCCAACCACATCAGAGAGGCATCGGCGACAGAGAGAGACCGCTGCTCTGGCGGATAACGGGATGCCCTCCTGCAAATGATCTGGAACGGTCCACCACTGGAGAGCTGCCCACATCCCCTGTGTCACCTACACAAGCTGGTCCAAGGGACTCGCAGCGTTGTAGACCACTGGCTGGCCAGTCCTCACTGAAGGGGACGGATGTTCCAGCGGGCCCAACGGACCATGCTGGTACAGGCCGCCATGAGACCCAGGGAGGCGAGGGAAGTCCCGGCAGGGCGCAATTGCTCCAACCAGAAATGATCGGGCAAAGGAGAAAGAACTCGGCCCTGTCCGCCGGGAGCCGCCTGCTTCGAAGAGAGTCGAAGGCGCCTGAATGAATAAAATCACCTGCTTCGCTCGAGTTCTCGACTTTGGCCTCGCTGATAAGGAGGCCCAGTTGAGAGCAGACCTGAGGGCCAGATCTCTGGACCACCCGGCCCTTCCTGAGGGAGTGCTATCAGCCATCGCCCAGGTGAGTGTACACCCGGACCCCTCGGGCGCCGCAGGAATGCTGTCACCACTGCCATGCATTTGGTGAAGACCCTGGGAGTGGAGACAGTCAAGGGCATGGCTTTGAACTCGGAGAGATCCTTCCGCCGAAGCGAGGGAATCTCTCTGGTGAGACGGACGGATAGGACGGAAAAATCTGGCCCTGCAAGTCCAGAGCAGAACCACACGCCGCGCTCCAAGGATGGTATTATCTGAGCCAGAGGAGCCCATCCTGGAAGGTTCGAGACCTTAGGAACTTGCTTTAGGGTCGGTAGGTTTGAGAATGGGGCCAGCCCCCGTCTGCTCGGAACCTGTGAAGTACCTGGACACAAACCCTGGGTCTGAAAGAGGGTCCACCTTCCCTACCACCCTCCTTCTGGAGGAGAGGCTGTTGCTCTCCTCGCAGCCGCCAGTGAGGCTGGGATTCGGGCTCGAGGCTTATGGTCTGAAGGGTGGTGCTGCCACTTCCAGAGGCAGGCCTTCCACCACCTCCAAGACCCACCTGTCCTCGGGTAACAGCGACCAGGCGGAACGAAGGCTGTGGAGCTGTCTCCACGGGGACCTAGGGCAGGTGACGATGGGGGCGACCCTCAGCCTGTCATGGCAGGCTTGGAGGAGGGACCGCCGAGAGACCCTGGCCCTTTCTCCCTGCCTCTGTTAGAGGAAGCCGTGCTTGTTTGGGATAAGGTCAGCCTGTTGGCCCTGACGTTGTTGGGCGCGCCGGGGCACAGAAGGACTGAAGGGTTAGGCTGTGGTTTGTGGCCTTGTCCTTCTGAGCGGAAAGAGACCTATCCAAGGTGGCATTGGACTTCGATCCTCTGCAGGTTCCCTTCACCCAGGGGTTAAGAGGTCAGTCCCCAAAGGGAACATCCGCCAACTTGTGCTGGGTATCCCAAAAGGGGGATATCCTCGCCAAGTCCCGACGATAGCCACTGCGTCGCCACCGATCTGGCACATGGTTCCTACATCCAAAGCAGTCTGAGTTGTTGTTTCTGGCCACTGCTCGCTCTGGTCCCGCTTGCTTAACCGTGTTCAGATCGCGGAAGATGATGGATGACCATCCAGGGGCGTCCAACAGGCATGAGAAAATGTATGAGGACGGTCAACTGGCCTGACGGCGTCGAGAGGACGAGGGTAGACTTTTTCGCCTGACATAGTCCATTTCTTTGACCCTTGTCAGGAGGTTTGTCCACCCTGCTTGTCGGCGCCGAAAACGCCATCAACCAACCCCTCAGGCGGGGTGTTCGAAACCGGACAAGGAACCGGGGACCGGGATACTCTGGCCATCCTGGTCGGGCGAGGGTGGAAGCAGGGCTGCCAGTTCCAGTGTTGACCCATTATGGCCTCGCCATCGAAAGGCTCCTCCGGAGAATCCCTCGTCCAGACCCCGTGAGGATACCTGGCCTGCTTGGAACGGGTTCTGTCCATCCCGTAGACTCCGGATGAGTCGGGCAGTCCTAGAAGGACGACGGCTATCGTTCATTGGCTGACTTCCTGAAGACCCAACCAGTCGCTTGAGAAGAAGGAGGAATCATCTTCGACTCGAAGAGTCCTCGAAGAGCTGCCTCTGCCTGAGCCATCTTCACCCGTCGAGGTCGGTCGGGAGTGAGGGAACTGACAGCTGGGTAAACCCCAGTCGACCGGATCCTGGTCGGAGCCCCACTGGGCTGTGAGGCGGAGGTTCAACGCAACGGTGGAGCAGCTGGTTTTACCAACAACCGCCTGGGATGGTCCTCGGGCAAGTCGCGGTGTGTCGGGCCGCCCGTGACAGTTACTGGCCGGGAAGGCCGCCGAGTCGGCTTATTCCCGGCCAGGAGGAGTTGTTGCAACATAAGGTCTCGCATGCCGACGTACTTACGCCGAAGTCTCCTCATCCGGTGAGGAGGACGACGAGCGGCGACGCCGCTACCGGTGTCGGTGATCGAGACCGCTTATGACGGGGGGAACGGCTGACCGCTGAAGAGGTCCGACCGAGACCGAGAGTCCCGGAATTTCCGGTCGCAGGAGGTGTCGCCGGAACCGATACCCCCCTTCGGCTGGAAGGTCCATCCGAGGGCTCCGGAACGGAGGCACAGCAGCCACGGATCTCAACTCCTCCCGGGAACCGGGAGAGGGGAATCTCGGCCGCTAAAGGCGACAGCTCGTTCAATGGGTCGAGAAAATTTCGACCATCAGGTGGAGTCTCGGTCAACTGACCTGACGGGGACAATCGTGAGGCCAGTGGTCGAGCCGAGCGGTCGATCAAGCCAACGTCGACGTCTGGGAGAGGGACCTTCCGGCCCTGGGAGCGCCGACGGAGGATTCTACCTTGTCCCTCTTTTGACCGAGGAAAAGGTCCAGCAGACGCAGGCCCTTCCTTTAGTGGAGAGGGCAGACAAAGCTCCTTAAAGGTGCCGGTGGGAAGAACCCAGAGACGGGCTAAATGCCGTCGAGGAAGATACGGTCGCGCCGCCTTCTTCGGGGGCTACCATCCGCCGAGGCTATCCGCCGAAATACCCCGCTGACACCGCCAACCGCCTCCTTGACTTCAGCGGGAGGGAACGCCGGACGTGCCCAGTTGCAATCGGGCAGCACGGTTCAGACGTGGGCCGAAAAGATAGCACAGGTCTCAGCTCGCGGGTCGTGTTCGCCTAAGCAGTAGACACACGTGAGTGTGGATCCGTGACATCTTCACCCCGATGGGCATCTCCCAAACTGAGTCGATGATCCATCGCAGTCGCCGGGATCAAGACTGAAGTCTTTTGCAAATTTTTTTAACCGCAAACGGAGAAATAGGAACTAGTCAAACGCAGAGCGTATGAGGAACCTGAGCTCTGTAAGGAAGATCTACGCCATGGGCGGATGGAGTTGTACCACCCGGTGGGTGGGAGGAGCAAGCTTGAAGACCTTCCGGCAAGATTTAAAGCGGCAAGGATACTGCCAATGAGTGTGGATGAACAACATATCCATGTCCCTAGAAAATAGCATTTCACATATGGGTTTCACCCACTAAGGTACTAAAATATTTCTTACAAGTTTCTACAATTTTTGTCTTACTGATTTGTCTGATGACTCTTCACGGTTCCATTCAAGTTTTTATGCACCACTTTCAACATTTTCTTATCCACAATCTGGTCTTCTGGAGAAAATCTGCAAACTAATCTAGACAAAGGTTTCTATCCCACAAATACTGTCCCCAAATAGTAAATGTACGTTTATAAAGATTTGAAGCATATATTACTGATTCTCTCAGATTGCCCCATTCTCATTCCTGTGGGATCATTCCTAGTCAATGTGGGATGAACCAATAAAATCTACTCTTTCTATGACACGACTGCCTTCAGGGTGTTGGATACAGTGCCAGCTGAATCCCTTATCCATTTTATTCTCATCCTGATACCAGTCTGTGGGGGTCATCTGCAAAACAATCAAATGGTTTGCCCCATCCTTAAATACTTCCAGCAAGTTTCTAGGTATTTAATGAGACAGAATCAGATACATTTTTATTGTTTCATAATGATCCACTTATCTCATTCTTTTGCAGGATTTTATTTTTATTAATATCGCGTCTGATATAGGTTGCGTACGTCATCAAAACAAGAGCCACCACATACCTGGTGCCACAACACACCTGGCATGGGACTGCTAATGTGTCTCTGTGCTGTTTTCCTTGCTAACCATCACTAATGCCGCTGTCTTCTGGATGGCCTTACATCTTGTGAATCGCTTCACTTCTTTCTGTTCAACAGTACGCCCTTTCAGGCTCCGAGCAAAACTCATATAAAATGGTTTCCATTTTTGAACCTATCTCCATATTTTAAGACTACTACTTTTCATTTTAAAGGATTTTATCTTACTGTTTCGTTCACAAGTCCTATATCACCTCATTCATCTGAATGGATTTATTTTGTAATTTTCCAAACATTTGTTTTTTGAACTGCAAAATAAATTTCAAATAATGATTTCTCTCCAAACCCCCACCAAGTTTAAAGACATTACAGGTTGGTAAAGAATGGTTTGCAGGTAAAATAGTTAATTTCAATTTGATATGTCACCTTGAAAGGAGGACAGCAAAGTGTCTTAAATCACTTCCTCTAGTTTAATCACAACCACTAAAACGGTCTTGAGTTATTTGTAAAATAGTAAACCTGTTTCACCCATCCCCTACACTGTCCCAGTCTTCTAGCTCAATATTCAACAATGCTACAATGAACTTTTAAACTTATTGTTTCTAAAAACTGTTTTAATTAAGCTAACTTCATTCATGCAAAGAGCAAATATATTTCACATATGGTTTCACCTGCTGTTTCTACAATTTTGTCTTACTGATTTGTCTGATGGACTCTCTTCATGTTGGCTATCTGGCGTTTGCAATCACTTTCAATTCTCATCCACAATCTGTCTTCTGAAGAAAATCTGCAAACTAATCTCAAAGGTTTCTATCCCATAAATACGTCCCCAAAGTAAATGTAATGTTTACAAAGATTTTGAAACATTATCTTACTGGATTCTCTCAGATTGCCTCATTCCTGTGGGTGATCATTCAGTCAATGGGATGAGATGCAATAAAATCTTACCCTTTCTACTGACACCCACTGCCTTCAGGGTGGCCCATTACAGTGCCAGCTGAATCCCTTACCCATTTTATTCTCATCCTGGATACCAGTCTGTGGGGGGTCATCTGCAAAAACAATCTCAAAATGGTTTGCTCCATCCCCTAAATATTGCCCAGCAAGTTTCTAAGTATACATTTAATGAGAAAGATAGATTTACATTTTATTAGTTTCCTGATGACCTCACTTAGCTCATTCTTTTGCAGGGATTTTATTTTTTTTTTTATTCACATCGCACTTGGATGTAGGAGCTGCAATGTCATCAAAACAACAGTCACCAGAGGTCTGTGCTACAACACACCTGGTATGGGATGCTAATGTCTCTGTGCTAGTTTTCCTTGCTAACATCATAATGCCGCTGTCTTCTGGATGGGCCTTTAGGATGCTTGGTGAATCGCACCTCTTTTTTCTGCTCAACAAGGTATGTACTTAAGGGGTTCGAAGCAAAACTCATATAAAATGGTTTCTCCATTTCCTGAACCTATCTCCATATTTTAAGACTACTACTTTCATTTAAAAGGATTTCTATTTACTGGTGCTGCTCACAACCATATCACCTCATTCATCTGCATGGATTTCATTTTGTAATTTTCCAAACATTTGTTTCTTCTGAACTGCAAATAACCAACAACTATTAACTTTCCCAACCCCACCCAGTTTAAAGACATTACAGGGTCGGTAAAAGAATGGTTTGAAAAATAATTAATTTCAATTTGATATGTCGAAGAACTACTTGGAAGGAGGACAGCAAAGTGTCTCTAAATCACTTCCTCTAGTTTAATCAATCCAAAAACGTCTTGAGTTATTTCTTAAAAATAGTACAAACCTGTTTCACCCATCTCTAAGTACTGTCCCCATCTTCTAGGTCAATATTCAACAAATGCTACAATGAACTTTCTTTAAACGTATTGGTTTCTAAAAACTGTTAATTCAAGTTAACTTCATTCATGCAAGGAGCAAATACATTTCACATATGGTTTCAATTGCTAAGGTGTACCATATTTTCTTCCAAGTTTCTACAATTTTGTTTACTGATTTGTCTGATGGACTCTCTCTCATGTTGGCTATTCAAGTGCCTATTTAATCACTTTCAACATTTTCTTATCCACAATCTGGGTCTTCTGGAGAAAATCTGCAAAACTAATCTCAAAGATTTCCCCATCCCATAAATACTGTCCCCAAAAAGTAAATGTAATGTTTACAAAGATTTGAAGCATTGTCTTACTGATTCTTCAGGATTGCCCCATTTCATCATTCCTGTGGGGTGATCATTCAGTCATTGTGTGATGAGATGCAATAAAAATTCATCTTTCTACTTATTAACGACTGTTTTCAGGGTGGCCCATTACAGTGCTGGGCTGAATCCTCACTCCATTTTATTCTCATCCTGATACCAGTCTGTGGGTATCTGCAAAACAATCACAATGGTTTGATCCATCCCTAAATATGTTCAGCAAGTTTTAGGTATACATTTACGAGAAAGATAGATTTACATTTTATTAGTTCTGATGACCACTTAGTTCATTCTTTTGCAGGATTTTTTTTTTTTATTCACACGACTTGATATTGGGAGCTGCGTGTCATCAAAACAACAGCTCACCACACGGCGTCACAACACACCTGGCATGGGACTGCTAATGTTCTGTGTTAGTTTTCCTTGCTAACCATCACTAATGTCGTTGTCTTCAGATGGCCTTTAGCATGTTTTGGTGAATCGCCATCTCTTTCGTCAACAGTATGTCCTTTCAGGGGGCTCGCAACTCATATAAAATGTTTTCTCCATTTCTGAACCTACTCCATTTTTAGACTACTGCTTTTCATTTGTGGATTTTTTATCTTACTGGTGCTGCTCACAAGTCCCATGGCACCTCATTCATCTGCATGGATTTCATTTTGTAATTTTCCAAACATTCGTTTCTTCAGAACTGCAAAATAAATCTCAAACAATGATTAACCATCACAACCTCCACCCAGTTTAAAGACATTGCAGGCTGGGTAAAAGAAAGGTTTGCAGGTACAATAGTTAATTTCAAATTGATATAACGTAAAGAACTACCTTGAAAGGAGGACAGCAGAGTGTCTTCTAAAATATTTCCTCTAGTTTAATCACAACTACTTATAATGGTCTTGGGAGTGCTTTAAAATAGTAAAACCTGTTTCACTCCATCCCCAAGCACTGTCCTCGCTTTCAGGTCAATATTCAAATGGTACAATTAACTTTCTTTAAACTTACTGGTTTCTAAAAACTGCTTTAATTTAAGCTAACTTTCATTCATGCAAGGAGCAAATAGCATTTCACATATGGGTTTCACCCGCTAAGGTACTAAAATATTTCTTACAAGTTTCTACAATTTTTGTCTTACTGATTTGTCTGATGGACTCTTCATGGTTGGCTATTCATGCTCTTCACTCACTTTCAACATTTCATCCGCAATCTGGTCTTCTGGAGAAAATCTACAAAATGAAAAATTAATGCACCTACCGCATCCTGATCTTCTCTTGTATTCACCATTCATTACTTCCTGGTAAAAGTTATTGATGCGCACCCGCCACGGAGCTTTTTTTTTTTCTTGTAAGTTTGCCTAACGGCACCACCGAGAGGACGCCATGCGGCATGCGAGGCGCTTCAGAAGCATCGACTTCTCCTCCAACTCAGTTCTGTGAGCCGGAGAGTAGAGAGTATAGATAGGGTAGGGCAAGATACGAGGGATAAAGGCAATGAAGAATGAACTGAAAAGGAATAAGCCGTGGAGGAAGGACAGAGGAGATAAAGTATCCCTAGCCTAGGGATTGCAGGCCTCCACCTGGGCTACTTAGAGGAGAGATAGCAAGGAGATGAGAAAATAGAAGAAGAAGAAAAGAGAAGAGAGAGATGGATGTTGAAGGACCAGAATGCCCAACGAAAGCATAGTTAGCTTAGAGCTGAAGGTTCGACTAAGAGGGAAGAATCCCGGAGATAGAGCTGAAGAGAAGGTTCACCAAACCGCTTAGACAGACTCTGGGGCATAGTCCACTCAACATGCCATTAGTTGTTGATACCCCCTCGGTTCCTGGTCCACAGGCCTAGAATTCAGGACACCCGAGGAGGGAAGGAACCCCAGACATATGAGAGTGCTGCTCTGGACTTAGAAAGGAAAATGTGTTTCTTTCAGGCGCTTTGCATAGAAATACCTGACAGACTGGCCAAGGCTTAGGCTGGTCGATTGATATGGTCAGGCTCTTCTGTAAAATTGTCCAGGAGGACACTTAAAAGGAGAACCAAATTGCAACTAGCGAGAAGGGAGATTGCCTCTCATTTCCTCTTGTTTGTTTTTCCCTTTTTTTTACAGAAGAAATTGAGGTTGGTTGTATGACCCCAAAACCAAGGTGCCTATAGCAGTCTAAAAGAGTTCCTCAGTATTTTTTCCTTTTTTTTTTTTTTTTTAAAAAGAAAAGGAACAGACGTGTCTGCTCCTCTGCTCTGCAGGGCAAGAATAGAGGGGGGTTGAGCAGGGCAATATTCCGGAACACGGGATTGCAGATCAACTGAATAGCCTGAACCAGGCCAAAACCCCAGAGATATCTTGTCAGATAACGGCAAGAGATAGTTGGCAGTCTGATCGCCAATGCAACTAATAAATGGTCCACTTAATCTTAGAGTACTTATTTTTCTGGTACCAGAACCTCCAAGGATTTTTTTTTTTTTTACGCAATTTTCTAGTTTTAAGAAAATATTTTTTTTTGAGAGAGGAAGGAGACGGGAGGTGGAGTAGCCACAGGAAGAGGCCACTGAGGATGATGTGTGGAGTAAGTGGAATGAATGGTGAAGATACAAGAGAAGATGTGGAATTGGGTAGGTACGTACTTCATATCTTCCTGTCAACTTCTCCCCACACTTCCTGGGCATTAAGCACCCTTCCTGAGGGGAAGAGGTACCTGAGGGAACACATTCCCAGCCTTCTGGTGGGAAAACAGAAGGAGAAGACCTGGCTTATTCAGAAAGCCTAAGGGAGAAGAGCTAGAGGCCTCCCAGATGCAGGACGGAGGGAGCCCTGTAAAGCTCCTTAGCTCTGAAGAGAAAGACGGGTCCCCGGAAGCTGAGCCACCCCCGCCGGGCCAGGGTGACAACCTGGAAGACGGGCCATGCCGCCCCGCCTGATGCAGACGCTGTCCCCAGTCTGGAAGCCACCACTGCGCCATAAGATTCCTTGCTTGGTGTCTGCCAGCTCCAGGCTCATCGCGGAGAGGGCAATGGCTTGTCTGGTTGTTCGTCAGGCATAGATGCCAGCAGCTGGGACATCATCGACCACAACTGGTTATAGGTAGCTGGTGGTCTCTGATGTGATGCAATACATGCACTCTCTCAGAGAAGAGAACACCTTTCCCCAACAGTCAATGAGAGAGTCCACCTGTGTGTCGCCAGGCAACGGCTCTGAAGGAGTATCCAGGTATACCAAACCTGAGGACGGTTGAAGGGAACCAGAGACTCAGAGGGGGGATAATACTCACGCTTGCAGTCCGCTGGGTTGGGAAGAAGCGCGGGAACTGCCAGGACCGTATACTCCCGGAAGGGATAGGCCAGAAGGTATCACTTGATGCTGGGCACTGACCACCAGAATTCACGCTGCCTCATTCGGATTGTCTCTCCAATATAGGAACCTGGATCCCTCACCATCCTCAGAGGAATGCTGATATTCTGTGAAATCAGCATCGGAGACAGATGA
Source organism: Neoceratodus forsteri (assembly GCA_016271365.2). NCBI lineage: Eukaryota > Metazoa > Chordata > Ceratodontiformes > Ceratodontidae > Neoceratodus > Neoceratodus forsteri. The sequence goes on from CM057451.1 coordinate 96,573,552, forward strand.
GCAGGGTTCTCCCCTCGAGGAGGGAGACGAGGATGATGGGAGTTGAATGCTCAGAGATTCCTGCGCGGTGGGGAGAGTCAGACCCGCCATGCATGTATCAACATATGAGGGGAAGGCCGCTGCAGAACTCTCTGAACTGCCCCAGGATAACGGACCCGAGGGACCTATTACGGTCCGGGAGCGGGGTGGTGAAGGCAGAGATGGAGAGGGCACTGTTTCATGTAGCTCTAACCGGGAAAGAGCCTAGTAGAGGGATCCGATATCAAACCAGGCCGCAGAACGAACTCTGGGGAAGTGAGTCTGAAGAGTCTTGGGAGAAACTCCCCGCTTTACGGCTGTATGCTGGATCCAGAAGGGCAGTCCCGACAAATTCCGGCTTCGACACCCTAGAACCCTGGGGGAGGGACGGGCCTGCACTACGGCTCCTGCAACCCCCTGAGGTGGCTGAAGAAGACCGGGCAGGTCGCTTGCTCCTCAACCCTCGGATTCTAGAGGTCCCTCCTCCCGGACTGCAATGTCCCCTGTCCCTAGAGGAGGCACAGCACCCCGGGGATAGTCACCTGTGCTCCAGAGAGCCTCCCTCCTCACCCCACGCCGCTCCCCGGGACTCTGCCACTCCAGCCAGGAACCCTCAGGAGACCCGGTGGGGACAGAGGAGGCCTGCTGTGCCGCCTGGTACCCCTAGCCACCGAGACCCAGATCTCAAGAAGGGGTGCCAGGATGGGTCCACTTGAGTATCGCCTCGAGGAGGACGAGACCAGCAGGACCGGTGTTGGCCACCCCAGGTCCTGGCCACTGGACCGCGAACGCCCCAGTACTTGCATGCCGCCGCCCCCACGCCGTGTAGCAGGGAAGGCTCCCGCCTATACCCCCAGCTGCCCGCAGGTCCGGCATCGCCTGGGAAGGGCAGCTAACGGCCGCCAGCAGGTTGGAGGCGGAGCTGCACTGTCGACGGCGCCGCCATGTCCACCGGCACTTTAACGGCGCCAAGGCTGTGCACCGCCACGGCGCCGCCCCATCAACGGGCGGCGGGATTCAGTGCGCTGCCATCACCGGGCGCTGCTAACGGGCGCCGGATTGGCTCGGCGCTTGCTCACCGTATCGCTAACGTGCCGGATCCAACGGCGCTGCGAGCGGGCATCGAGGGTCCACCCAAAGCCGGGCCCAGTGCCGGGCCTCGGCCACGGAGCCTGCACCGGCAGGTGACTGCCGACGGTGTCACGCCGCCCGGGAGGGCTACGACGCCTCAACATCGCGAAGGGCCTCCCGCAAGATAGATGAGGAAACCCTCCTCTGGATCAGATAGGCCCGGAGGGGACCCGGGAAGGCCTAAAGATTCCAAGTTCGAGTATTCCTCGCGGAGCTTTACGCCGCCCTCGAAGTCGGCGGGCCTGAAGCCGAAGCTTGAACGCTGACTTCGTAGGGACGACGGTCCATTGATGTCAACAGGCGCATCATCTATACTGTTGGGTCCCAGCAACGAGGGCAAATCATGGGTCCGAGATGGAGAAATGCCGCCACAGAGCACCGACGAAGACAGGGGCGGGTCTGTCAAGAACTAGCTTCCCAGAACCGGACATAACGAAACTACTACGAGACTAAACACAGTAGGAAATACACCGGCACGAAGAATAGAAAGAACAGTCTACCGGATGGGCGCCGAAAAGTCAGGAAAACGAGTCGGAAACTGCTACAACTACTAGCTAGATCGGACAGGTGCTGCCTTGACGCGGGGAGAACTGAGTTGAGGAGTCAGTCGCTACTAACGTCGCCCATGAGACGCCACTCGAGGGCGGTGCCGTAGGTAAATTTTAAAAAATAAATAAATAAATAAGTTTTGGGAAGCGCCGTCCGCTAACACCAGGAAGTACGAATGTGAAGATTTACAAGGGAAGATCAATCTCAGACAAAGGTTTCATCCCAAATACTTCCCAAATAGTAAATGTAATGTTTACAAAGATTTTAGCATTATCTTACTGATTCTTCAGGATAGCCCCATATCCTCATTCCTGTGGGTCATTCCTAGTCAATGTGGCTGATGAGATGATAACAGTATCTTACTAATTTCAAGTATTACCCACTGCCTTCAGGGGTGGTTCATCACAGTGCTGTTGAATCCTTTTATCAATTTTATTCTCATCCTGATACCAGTTGTGGGGGTCATCTCAAAACCATCTCAAATGGTTTTTCCTATCCCCAAATATTGTCCCGCAGTTTCTAGGTATACATTTAATAAAACAGAAACAGATATATTTTATTAGTTTCATAGTGATCTCACTTATTTTATTCTTTTCCAGGATTTTATTTTTTTATTAACATCGACTTGGATAATAGGAGCTGATGTCATCAAAAGCGAGCCTACCACACCTAAGTGCCACAACACACCTGGTATGGGACTGTTAGTGTCTCTGTGCAGTTTTCCTGGTAAACCATCACTAATGCCGCTGTCTTCAGGATGGGCTTAGCATGTTTGGTGAATCGTCACTTCTTTTCTGCTCAGCGGTATGTCCTTTAGGGTCTGAAAAACTCATAAAAATGGTTTCCCGTATTTCCTGAACCTATCTCCATATTTAAGACTACTACTTTTCATTTAAATGATTATCTTACTGGTACTGCTCATAAGTCCCATATCACCATTCATCTGCATGGATCATTTGTACTTTCCAAACATTTGTTTCTTCTGAACTGCAAATAAATCTCAAACATGATTAATCTTCCAACCCCCACGGTTTAAAGACATTGCAGGTTGGGTAAAAGAATGGTTTGTAAAATAGTTAATTTATTTGATATGTCAAACAACTACCTTGAAAGAGGACAGCAGAGTGTCTTCTAAATCACTCTCTGTTTAATCGTAACCACTAAAATGGTCTTGGGAGTTATTTCGTAAAACAGCAAACCTGTTTCACCCATCCCCAAGCACTGTCCCCGCTCTCTAGGTCAATATTCAACAAATGCTGCAATGAACTTTTTTTTTAAACTTATTGTTTCTAAAAACTGCTTTAATTTAAGCTAACTTTCATTCAAGCAAGGAGCAAATAGTATTTCACATATGGTTTCACCGCTATGTATAATATTTCTGTAATTTTCTACAATTTTTGTGTCACTGATTGTCTGATGGACTCTTCATGTTGCTATTTGCCTATGCAATCACTTTCAACATTTTCTTATCCACAATCTGGTCTTCTGGAGTAAATCTGCAAACTAATCTCACTGGTTTCCATCCCATAAATACTGTCCAAAAAGTAAATGTAATGTTTACAAAGATTTTGAAGCTTGTCTACTGGATTCTCTCAGGATTGCCTCATTTCCTCATTCCTGTGGAGTGATCATTCCTAGTCAATGTGGCTGATGAGATCCAATAAACTTTACTCCTTTCACGACACCATCGCCTCAGGGTGGTTCCATTACAGTGCCAGCTGAATCTCTTTCCATTTTATTCTCATCCTGATACCAGTCTGTGGGGATCATCTGGAAAACAATCTCAAAATGTTTTGTTCATCCTAAATATTGCCCAACTTCTAGGCATGTATTTAATGAGACAGATTTATTTTTTAGTTTCCTGATAACCTGACTTAGCTCATTCTTTTGCAGGATTTTATTTTTCATATTCACATCGCACTTGATAATTAGAGCTGCACGTCAAAACAACAGTCTTCCACTCACTTATGCCACAACACCTGGTATGGGACTGCTAATGTGTCACTGTGTTAGTTTTCCCTAACCATCAATGCCGCTGTCTTCAGGATGGCCTTAGCATGCTTGGGAATCGCTTCACCTCTTTTCTGCTCAACAGGGTGTCCTTAAGGGTTCTGAAACTCATGAAAATGGTTTCATCCATTTCGAACCTGTCTATATTTTAAGACTACTACTTTTCATTTAAAAGGCTTTTATCTTATGGTGCTGCTCACAAGTCCCATATCACCTCATTCATCTTATGGATTTTATTTTGTAATTTTCCAACATTTGTTTTTCTGAACTGCAAAAATAAATCTCAAACAATAATTAACCCTCCCAACCCCCACCCAGTATAAAGACATAGCAGGCTCGGTAAAAGAATGGTTTGCAGGTAAAATAGTTAATTTCAATTTGATATGTCGTAAAGAACTACCTTGAAAGGCGGACAGCAGAGGTTCTAAATCACTTCCTCTGGTTTAATCACAACTACTATAATGGTCTGGGAGTTATTTCTGTAAAAATAGTACAAACCTGTTTCACCCATCCCTAAGTACTGTCCCCGCCTTCAGGTCAATATTCAACAAATGCTACAATTACCTTCTTTAAACTTATTGGTTCCTAAAACTGCTTTCTTTTAAGCAATCTTCATTCATGCAAGCAGCAAATAGCATTTCACATATGGGTTTCACCAAGGTACTAAAATATTTCTACAAGTTTCTGCAATTTTTGTCTTACTATTTGTCTGATGGACTCTTCATGGTTGTTCATTCGCGTTATTCAATCACTTTCAACATTTTCTTATCCACACTCGTCTTCCTTTGCTACAGAGCCTGTGTTAGGACCTGTCCTTTAAGTCTCTGTTGAAGAACCTGACATCCACTCTTTCTCTCCAGACTACAGACATCGATCCTGGGAAGATATTAAGACTCAATACCTTCATGCCTCTGGGAGATCCCTACGGTTTGACTCCTCTGATCCAGCCTTCCATGCAGGCAGCTGTCTCAAATGGTATGGAATAATCCTGCTCTTATTCCCTCAGTGGCCAAATCCATTGATAAGAAGTATTCAGCTCCCAAGGATCGTCCCATTTGGCATCCCAAGCCTTTGGGATCCTATTGTAGTCCTGGCAGAGAATGATAAGGTCGTTCTTCCTCAAACTACTACAGCTCGACCTATTAACAAAGAGTCTTAGTAAGATTGATACATTAGGTAAGAGAGTCTTTGCTGCCTCCACTCTAAGTATGCGTATTGCCAGTTATCCAGCTATTTTTCTCAGTATGAGTATATCCTGTGGCACTCTTTGAAAAGAATGGTTGAAGCTCTTCCGGTTTGGACTCCAAGTCCCAGAGCTTCTTCTCCTGCAGATACTAAAGTATTGAGTCCAATAACCAACAGGTCAAAGCCGCTATGGGCTATCGACACTGCTTCTGCGCTCACAGCAGCAGGTGGCCTTTTCGGCGCCATTCCTGGCCCTGCGTACTTTGCAGCTTCCTGAATGATGCTCAGCAGCAGGTAATGGCGCTGCCTTTGATGGCTCCTTTCTTTTCGGCCCTCAGGTGGAACAAACCTTAGAGGCCACTCAGAAGACTAGTGGACGCATTGGTTGGCCAGACTCTCCGCCTGCTCCCTCTCGGGGCATGTGAACAGGCGTCAGTTTCATAGTCGTCAATCCTTTCGAGGCAGAGGCAGGGAAGCTTCCATAAGCCAGCCTGCCCAACCTCAAAAGAAAGCAGCAGAAAGCGCAGGGGCCTAAAGCCCCAAGCGCCACCTATAAGTGCTGGCCCAAGTTCCATCCACATTGCCCGGTGGAACTTTCTCCTCGATGGGGAGGTCGTCTGATGTACTTCTACAACCAGTGGAAGTCCATAACCCGGACAAATGGGTCCTTTGGATGACCATGAGGGTTATTCTCTCAATTTTTGGAACCCCCGAATTGTCCTCCCAGAAAGACAACCCAGGTTGTCGGCCTCTCAGTCAGACCTCCTCACCGCTCGAGATCCAGGGACTTCTAAGCAACAGGGCAGTAGAACTAGTGCCCCGCATCTCTGAAACACAGGGTTCTACTCCCATTACTTCCTGGTTCAAAAAGAAATCTGGGGGAATCTTCATTCTAGACCTCAGAAAGTTAAACAAATTTCTCCCCAGGGAGAAATTCAAAATAATTCCTAGGTACCCTGTTACCCCTGCTGCATCAACACGACTGGCTGGCCTCCTGGATATGCAGGGATGCTTACCAGCATATCCCCATCCACCCGACCACACGCAAGTTCCTCAGGTTTGTAGCTCTGGGTCGGCATTATCAGTTCAGAGTCCTGCCTTTGGGCTATCCTCGGCGCCGTGAGTTTTTACAAAGTGTTGTGCAGTTCTGTCGCGCATCTCAGGAAGATAGGACTCCAGTGTTTCCCTACCTGGACGATTGGCTTCTTGCAAGCCCTTCCAGACAGGACTTTGGAAGCCGTGCAAACGACTTCTCGTCTTCTTCGTCCATGGGAATTCTGCTGAATTTGAAAAAATCACAACTGCAGCCCTCCCAGAGCTCCTTTTCATAGGGGCGGCTCCTAGACACCTCTTCCACGAAGGCTTTCCTTCCAGAGGACAGAGACTGACATCCTTCGGATAGCCCGTTACATGAGGAGAACCATCCGGTTACAGCTCTCTCGATACAACGCATGTTCCAGGTCTCATAGCATCCTCAGTGTTCACTGTACCCCTGGCCGGTTGCACTTGAGAACCACCCAATGGATACTCTCACTCAGTGGTCTCGTGACCTCTCACCCCCAGTCTTATCCCATCAAGGTGGCCCAGCCCCTTGAAGGTCTCTCACCTGGTGGACTCGAGAGCAATCTCCTGGAAGGGTTCCCCTTTGCTCCCCCGGATCATCAGATCTCCATCACCACAGGCGCGCCGCTAATGGGATGGGGAGCTCACTGTCACTCCCTTCACACTCAAGGTGTATGGACTCAGTTCGAAACTCATCTCCACATAAATGTCCTGGAGATGAGGCGGTCCTCTGGCCAGCCGAGCTCTGAAGGATATCCTTTGTCACAGAACATTCTCCTTCAAGCGGACAACAAAGCTGTGATGTATTACATCAACAAGCAAAGCAGTGCTCATTCTTACCCCTTTGCAGGGAAAGCAATGAGGGTGTGGGAGTGGTGCTTGGAGCACAAGTCTCTCGATTCAGGCGGTTTATCTGCCAGGTATACAAGCTGATCTAGCAGACCACCTCAGCAGAGCGGAGGCAGACCCTCATGGAGGGTCTCTCGATCCAACCGTGCCTCGGTCACTATTCAAGAGTGGGGACTCCAGACCTGGACCTTTGCATCCCACTCAACACAAACTACCTCTCTTCTGCTCCAGAAATCCAGGGCCTGGCATTTTCTGTCAGGATGCGTTCAGGCTGCGGTGGACAAAACGCTTTCTTTACGCCTTTCCACCGCTTCCTCTAATCCAGAGAGTTCTCCTCAAGTTCGAGTCTCAGGGGACCAAAATGATTCTCATTGCTCCCTCCTGGCCTTGGCAACTATGGTTTCTAGGGACATGGATATGTTGTTCATCCACACTCATTGGCAGTATCCTTGCCGCTTTAAATCTTGCGGAAGGTCTTCAAGCTTGCTCCTCCACTCCACCGGGTGGTATAACTCGGCTCAGCCCCATGACGCCAGATCTTCCTTACGCTTGGAAGCTCAGGTTCCCTCATTAACAGCTCTCGTTTGCGACTAGTTCCTATTTCTCCGTTTGCGGTTAAAAATAAAAAATTTTGCAAAGACTTCAGTCTTGATCCTCGCGGCTGCGATGGACAAATCGACTCCCGGTTTGAGATGCCCATGCCGGGCGAGAAGATGTCTCGACGGATCCACACCCCCCGTGTGTGTCTGCCTAGGCCTTGAGCACGACCCGCGAGCTTGCGACCTGTGCTCATCTTTTCGACCTCGTCCTCGAGGCCGTGCTGCCGATTGCAACTGGGCCGTCCCGAGCGTTCCCTCCGGTGAAGTCAGGAGGCCCGGTTAGCGGTGTCCTTGTTGGCGCCTCGGCGGATCAGCTCGAGCGGATGGTCGTCCTCGAAGAGGCCAGCGCGGCGTATCTTCCTCGGCGCGGCATTTATCCCGCTCTCTCTGGGTTCTTCCTACACGGCTTCTTTTAAGGAGCTTTGTCTGTCCCTCTCCACTAAAGGAGAAGGGCCTGCGTCTGCTGGACCTTTTCTCGGTCAAAAAGAGGGACAAGGTAGAATCCTCCGTCGGCGCTCTTTAGGGCGGAAAGTCCCTTCCCGGGCCGTCGTCCGTCGGCTTGTCGACGCATCGGCTGGCCACTGGCCTCCACGGTGTCCCGTCAGGTCAGTTGACGAGACTCCCACTGATGAAGTCGAGAATTTTCTCGACCCATTAGACGGGCTGTCGCCTTTGTAGCCGAATTCCCCTCCCGGTTCCCCGGAGAGTTGAGGATCCGTGGGCTCGTCTGTGCCTCCGGTTCCGGAGCCCTCGGATGGACCTTCCGAGCCGAGAAAGAGTGCGGTTCGGCCGACACCTCCCGCACCCGACCCGGAAATTCCGGGACTCTCGGTCTCGGTCTGGACCTCCAGCGGTCACAGCCGTTCCCACCGTCATAAGCGGTCTGGTCTCGGCACCGCGATAGCGGCGTCGCCCGCTCGTCCTCGTCCTCCTCCTCGGATGAGGGAAGCCTCGGCGTAAATACGTCGGCGGTCGAGACCTTATGTTCACAACAACTCCTCCTGGCGGGAATAAGCCGACTCAGCGCCTTCCCGGCCATTAAGTAACTGTACGCGCGGCACAACCCCTCGACTTGTCCGAGGCCTATACCCAGGCCGGTTGTTCGAGAACACCAGCTGCTCCACCGATTCCGGTGGAACCTCCGCCCACAGCCACAAATTGGGGCTCCGACCAAGGATTCTCGGTCGGCTAAGGGTTTACCCCATCGGCTGTCAGTGACCCTCACTCCCGACCGAACTCGGCAGGTGAAGGGTGGCTCAGGCCAGAGCAGCTCTTGAGGACTCTTCCGAGTCCGAGATGATTCCTCCTTCTTCTCCAAGCGACTGGACTTGGAGTCTTCAGGAGGTCAGTCAATGGGCGATAGCCGTCGTCCTTCCTAGGACTGCCTCGCTCATCTCGGAGTCTACCGGATGGAGCTCGAACCCGTTTCCAAAGCGGCCAGGTATCCCCTCACGGAGATTCTGGACCGAGGGATTCTCCACGGAGGCCTTTCCGGTGGCCGAGGCCATAGTGGGTCGGCACTGGAACTTTGCAGCGCCCTGCTTCCTGCCCTGCGCCCCGCCAGGATGGCCAGGAAGTATACGGTCCCCAGGTTCCTTGTCCGGTTTTTGAACACCCCTCTGCTGAGGGGTGGTTACCGACAGCGTTTTCCGGTACGGCATGAGGATGTGGACAAACCTCCTGACAAGGAGTCCAAGAAATTGGACTATGTCGAGGCAAAAGTCTACGCCAAGCGCCCTCTCGGCCGCCGTCAGGCCAGTTCGGCCGTCCTCATAGCACATTTTCTCATGCCCTGTTGGGCTCCCTGGATGAGGTCATCCTCATCTCCCGCCCGATCTGCAGACTACGGTTAAGCAGGTGCGGGACCAGGGCAGGGCAGTGGCCAAACAGCAGCTCCAGACTGCTTTGGATGTGGGGACTCATGTGCCAGATCGGTGGCGACACTGCAGTGGCTGTCGTCGGCGAGGCTTGGCTGAGGATATCCACCTTTACCTCGGATACCCAGCACAAGTTGGCGGATGTTCCCTTTTTGGGGACTGACCTCTTCGGCCCTGGGGTGGAAGGTCACCTGCAGAGGATCGAGAAGTCCAATGCTACCTTGGACTCGGTCTCTTCCGCTCAGAAGGACAAAGGCCGCAAGCCACAGCCTAAGCCCTTTCGTCCTTCTGCGCCCGCGGCGCGCCCGTCCCAGCAACGTCAGGGCCAGCAGGCTCGACCTTGGCATCCCAAACCCAACCCCGGCTTCTCTAACAGGAGGCAGGAGGAAAGGGTCCGGAGGTCCTCGGCCCTCCCTCCCCAAGCCTGCCCAGTGACGGGCTGAGGGGTGTCGCCCCCATCCCCGTCACCTTACCCCTGGGTCCCCCCGTGGGGGGACGGCTCCGGCACTTCCGTTCCGCCTGGTCCGCTGTTACCACGGACAGGTGGGTCTTGGAGGTGGTGGGAAGAGGCCTGCCTCTGGAATTCGAGCAGGCACCACCCTTCAGAGCCGTCGCCCCTCGGGGGGCTTCGGGATCCCCAGCCTCACTGGCGGCTCGTCGAGCCGACATCACTCTCCTCCTCCAGAAGGAGGTGGTAAGAGAGGTGGTGGACCCTCCTTCAGACCCAGGGTTTGTGTCCAGGTACTTCCTGGTTCCGAAACGGACGGGGGGCTGGCGCCCCATTCTCGACCTACACGACCTAAACAAGTTCCTAAGGTCTCGAACCTTCAGGATGGTCACTCTGGCTCAGATAATACCATCCTTGGGCAGCGTGTGGTTCTGCTCTCTGGACTTGCAGGCCAGCGTTTTTCACGTCCCTATCCGTCCGTCTCACAGAGATTCCTTCGCTTCGGCGGAAGGATCTCTCTTGATTCAAACCATGCCCTTGACTTGTCTCCAGCTCCCAGGGTCTTCACCAAATGCATGGCAGTGGTGACAGCATTCCTCTTGGCGCCCGAGGGTCCGGTGTGCCCTTACCTGGGCGACTGGCTGATAGCAGCTCCCTCAGGAAGGAGGCGGAGTGGTCCAGAGATCGCCCTCAGGTCTGCTCTCAACTGGGCCTCCTTATCAGCAGGCCAAGTCGGAACCGAGGCGAAGCAGGTGATTTTATTCATCGGGCGCAGCTCGACTCTCTTCGAGCCAGCGCGGCTCCGCGGACAGGGCCGAGGTTCTTTCCTCCTTTGCCCGATCATTTCTGGTTGGGCAATGCGCCCTGCCGGGACTTCTCCGCCTCCTGGGTCTCATGGCGGCCTGTGCAGGCGTGGTCCGTTGGGCCGCTGGAACATGCGTCCCCTTCAGTGGGACTGGCCCAGCCAGTGGTCTGGCCGCTGCGATCCTTGGACCAGCTTGTGTCGGTGACACAGGGATGTGGAATGCTCTCCAGTGGTGGACCGTTCCAGATCATTTGCAGGAGGGCATCCCGTTCGTCCGCCCCGAGCCGACGGTCTCTCTGTCGACCGATGCCTCTCTGATGGGTTGGGGTGCCCATCTGGGGGAACACCGGGCTCATGGCCTCTGGTCCCCGCGGGAGTCCCGATGCCACATCAACCTGCTGGAGCTCGGCCGGTCCGCCTAGCTCTCACCGCCTTTGCTCCGTTCCTCCGGGGTCAAGTGGTCCGAGTCAGGCCGGACAATACCCACGACCATGTACTATCTAAACCGCCAGGGCGGGGCCGGCTCCATGCTTCTATGCAAGGAAGCTCTCCGCATTTGGTCACTCGTGCGCAGCCTGGAGGCGGATCTCCTAGCCATTCACGTGGCAGGAGCCTCCAACACCCTGGCCGATGCCCTGAGCGGATAGGGGCTGCATCCCACAGTGGTCTCTCCTGCGGGAGGTAGTACAGCATCTGTTCTCCCTTTGGGGCACACCTCAGGTGGACCTGTTTGCCTCCATGGAGAACGCGAAGCTGAGTCTGTTCCATGCCCGCCCCCCTCAGCAGGGCTCGCTGCAGGGGGATGCCTTCTCGAGGCAATGGACCCCGGGCCTCTTTCGCCTTTCCCCATTTCCCTTGATCCACAGGTGCTTCTCAGGCGAGGAGGGACAAGGCGAGGTGATTCTGATAGCCCCAGACTGGCCTCGCCAGTTCTCGGTACCCAGATCTCCTCAGTCTCAGCTCCAGGACTCAGCGCAGCTTCCAGCTCGCCGCGACCTGCTCTCAGTCAATCAGGGAAGGTGTTCCATCCGGACCTTCAATCCCTGCACCTGACGGCCTGGTTCCTGGCGGCTAGAGTTTCCAGGCTTTGGGTCTTTCCGGCGGGGTCCTCAATGTAGTTGAGGCGTCCCGTGAGTCGACCAGAAAATGCTATGCCTTCAAATGGAAAGAGGTTTTCCATTTGGTGTCAGAACAAGGGCTTGGACCCTTCCTCCTGTTCCTTGGCAAGCATCTTGGACTATTTATGGTCCCTTTCTAGTCAAGGGCTTAGGTCGACGACCCTAAGGGTGCACCTGGCAGCCATCTCTGCTTACCGGGCGCGGGCCGGGAAGCAGTCGGTGGCGCAGGAGAAGGTGGTCTGGCGCTTTTTCAAAGGCCTTGATCACATTTCCCTTCCAGTGCGGGAACCCCCACCTCCGTGGGATCTACTGCTGGTACTGGCAAAGCTCATGGGCAAGCCATTCGAACCTATGCACAGGTGTGCTCTCTCTCACCTGTCGTGGAAGACCCGCCTTCTTGGTGGCTATCACGTCAGCCAGAAGGATGGGAGAGCTCCAGGCGCTTCCATCGAGTCTCCTTACCTGGTCTTCCACAGGGACAAGGTTGTCCCTGCGCCCCCACCGAAATTCCTTCCGAAGGTGGTGTCGGAGTTTCACCTTAACCAGGTGTTGACTCTGCCGGTGTTCTACCCCAATCACACCTCGGAGGCCGAATATAGGCTCCCTACTCTGGACCCTAGAAGGGCGCTCGCTTATTATAAGGAGCGCACGGCTGAAATCGGGAGAGGTTCGCCAGCTGTTTGTCCCCTACGCTGAAGCCGCATCTGGCAGACCTGCAGCCAAGCGGACGATAAGCAGATGGGTAACCTCCTGCATAGATCTCTGCTATAAGTTAGCGGGCATGGAGCCTCCCAGAGGGATAGAGCTCATTCTACCACGCCATACTGCTGCAGCGGTGGCTGCTTCCAGGGCGTCCCTATCCAGGAAATCTGCAGGGCTGCTACCTGGAAGTCAGCAACACCTTCATTACCCACTACCACATCGACCTTGAGTCACGCCGGGATGCTGGTTTTGGGGCCTCAGTTCTCCAGTCTCTCTTTCCCAAGTAAGTATATGGGGTGTGTGCGTGCCTCCCTCCTCCCGGAGACTACTGAGGAGTCTGCCAATGGTGTGGATGAACAACATATCCATGTCCCTAAAATACAGGTTGCTCACCTGTAGCAGTTCTAGGAATGGTATATGTTGTTCATCCCTACCATCCCTCGACCTCCGCACAACCTGTGAGCTTCCAGCGGGCCAGATCTGGCGTCATGGGGCGGGAGCGAGAGTTATACCACCGGGTGGGTGGAGAGAGCAAGCTTGAAGACCTTCCGGCCAAGATTTAAAGCGGCAAGGATACTGCCAATGAGTGTGGATGAACAACATATACCATTCCTAGAACTCCTGTTACAGGTGAGTAACCTGTATTTCCTCTGCTCAACAGTATGTTGGCAGCCTCTCCGAGACCACTTCCCTTGCAAATCAATCTTTTGACTCAGGGTTCGTTGGTCCATCCCAACCTGAAATCACTTCTCCTTCATGCTTGGCTCCTGAAGAGGTAGAAGTGAATCGGTTCAACGTCTCTCGTAGAGTCTCTGACATCGAAAAACGTACGCTTCCAAATGGAAACGCTTTTCTCTCTGGTGTGCAAAGTCCTCTTGGAATCCCTTTTCCTGTCCTCCTGACAAAGTTCTGGAGTATCTTTTGGACCTATCAAACTCAGGTCTCCAGTACTTCACAGTAAAAGTTCACCTTAGTGCCATCTCAGCGTTCCATGAGCCGGTTTCTTCCTTGACTCTGGCTCAGCTTCCTATGGTGAAGAGATTTCTTAAGGATTCTTCATACCAGACCCTATTAAGCATCCAGTTGCAGCCTGGGACATTAACCTGGTGCTGGACATGCTCACTCGGAAGCCTTCGGAGCCCTAGCTACCTGTGAGCTAAAATTTCTTACCTGGAAGACTGCCTTCCTGGTGGCCATTACCTCAGCCCAGGGGTCTCGGAGATTCATGCCTTGGTTACGGACTCTCCGTATACTGTATTCCATAAAGACAAGGTAGTTCTCCGTACTCGTCCTAAATTTCTTCCCAAGGTTGTGTCAGAATTCCATCTAAACCAACCTCTGGTACTTCCTCTTACTTAGCTAATTTCCAAAATGAAGGGAGCGATCTCTTCATTCCCTGGATGTTAAGAGAGCCTTGCGGTTCTATTTAGATAGAACCAAGAATTTCATAAGACTCAGCAACTGTTTGTTTCTTTCAGCGACACCGGCTGGGTCAACCTGTCGCTATCAGATGCATCTCATCATGGTTAGTGGCATGCCTTCGACATTGCTACTCCATGGCTCAAGTTAAATTGGAGGGTAGAGTGTCGCTCACTCTACTAGGGCGGTGCAGGCATCTTTAGCGGAGATTCGCAGTGTTCCAATTGCAGATATCTGCAATGCCGCCACCTGGAGCTCAGTGCATACATTCGTTAGGCATTATGCACTGGATGTTCATGCCAGGCGACATTCCGCATTCGGCAGAACTATCCTTAATGGGCTTCTATCTTAGACGCGTGAGCTCTGGCTCTCCTACCGCCCTTTTGGGGGATTATCAGCTTGGTACTCTCCCACTAGTGTGAATGAGTGGTGGAGACTTATGTCCAGGAAGATATGAAAATTACGTACCTCCGTAATTCTTGATCTTCTTGGGCCAGTCTCCACCACTCATCCACCCACCCTCCATCCCGAGCTCACCGCTGTGTTGGTCTTCATTCCCTCAAATCTTTAGGCCGTGAGGACTTCTTTGCTGACCCTTCTTACGGGTCCATCTGGACTATTTTATGTCCGTTTTTAGATTGGATTTACTCTTTTACGTTAGTTGCTGCACCTCCTTGGTAAAAAGGTACTGAGGCGGTTGGAGGGTCGTCGTGAGATAGTCATTGCCGCTCAAACGCGCTGCTGTGAGCGCCCTGCCTCGGCGCCCGTCTCTCGCGCCGACCCTCCAGCAAAAAGTTTGCTCCTGATGGGTCCTAGTGCCTCGGCGCTAATCCCACTAGTGTGAATGAGTGGTGGAGACTCGTCAAGAAGATCAAGAATTCACGGGTAGATGCGTAATTTTCATTTCAGAGCACTCCTGTTTGGTCTTTCCTCGGCACCCCAAGTTTTTACCAAATGCCTGGCTGTGGTAGCGGCCCACCTGCGTACTATGGGAGTTCAGGTGTTCTCCTACCTGGATGACTGGCTCCTGGTGGCCTCATCCAGGGAGGAGCTCCTGCATTTTCTCTCCCTCACCCAGTAGGTGTTCACTTGCCTGGGTGTTACCATCAACTATTCCAAGTCTCATCTGGATCCCTCCCAGAGACTTCAGTTTATCGGGGCCATCCTCTATACCACGGTGAGCAAGGCCTTCCTTCCTCCGGACAGGGTGGCCTCTCTTCAGTCACAGATTTCCCTGCTATCAGAACGCAGGAAGGTTCCGGCAAGGTCGGTCCTGTGTCTCTCGGGGCTTATGGTGGCCGCCATCCTGACAGTTCCCCGTGCTCGGCTCCACATGAGGATCTCTCAGTGGACTCTTTGCTCTCAGTGGGATCAACTGGTAGATGACCTAGATCATTTAGATCTTCTTCGAGGTACAGCTCTTGCAGCAGGTTACACCATTTGGACTTAAGCCGGCGGGCGTCAGGACCCCACGGAAATCTTCTAGCTTGAAGTCTTCAGCGGGGATCGCCCCCGACGTCAGGCGTAGTACATAAGGAGGTGGTCCTGCCAGAATCCCCAGATCTTACTTTGAGAGGGCTGTTGCAGTAGGTAGTTACATATAGGACCGATGCTGCCGGTGGCAGGACCCCACGGAAAAATTTCTAGCTAGCAGTACCTGGCGGACCGCCCCCACATCAGGTGACCGGCGTCAGCGACATCGGTATAAAGGGGCATTCGGACCATCGCCTTCAGTTCTTTCCGCCGTCAGCTCGTGCAGCTCCTCGCAGTGAAGTTCCTGTTGCTCAGTCCTGTTACTTCGTTGGTTTTCGAAAGTTTCAGTATTTTGTATTTTCTATCATCAGGTGAACGTCGGTATATGTCGTCTCCTTCAAAAAATAAGTGTGACTCGTGCGGTGCCCAGCTGCCTCACAAAGACGGTCACTCCTTCTGGCTTTTTTGTTTAGGCCCCGACCACGCGGTCGACAAGTGTCCGCACTGCCTTCATTTCAACGAGGCCACCCGCAGACGACGCCAGCAGTCTCTCGAAGCCCATCTCCTCAAGAAGAAGATGTCCGCGATGGAGAAGGAATTGAAGAAACTTCAGCAGGCGTCGACTTCCCCTGAAGGGCACAAGAAGCGGGACAAGGAAAGGCACCGGGAGAAGGCCTCCTTCTCCACGACTCCAGCCGGAGTCATGGACAAGGTAATATCCCCTCCGGGGGATCGCCCGACGCAGCCTCCAAGGCTTTGGAGGAGCGTCCGCCCGCCTGTCGCGTTCACGTTCGAGCCCGCCGGGTACCTCCAGGCAAAAGGAGGCTCCAGCCCCAAGTACCGCCGCAGGCTTGCGGTCTACTGGTGTGGGCGCCTCCCATAAGCCGAACGTCGGCTCTTCCGACGTCCGCCGGGAGAAGGCCGCTGAGATGCCCGACCCTTCGGGGCGGCGCACGGCAGTGTCCCTGTCGGACCGGTCCTCTTCTCTTCCTCGGTCCGCCTCAGACGAGAGGCTCCTGAAGTCGGACGCTGGCTCCTCTGGTGTCCGCGGGACTCGGACCCTAAGTCACCGTTAGCTCCTCCGGCGTGCGCGGGTCTCAGAGCCTCGGCAGACCCTGCTCGTCTGTCGTACCAGGCTCCCGCAGCCTTCGCTGCCGTCAAGGGAGCCAGTCCCCTGCTCGACCGAGTTTTTCTCCTCCGTCCCGGACGGGGCTCGGGATCCTGGGCTACCGTCCGATCCTCTTCCTAGAGAGCCGGATCTGACATCGGCTCCTCTGACGCCGGCCGATATTCCTCTTCCATCGGGCCCTCCACCCCACGGGCCTATCACAGTTGATCTGCCCGTGGAGTTCCCGGCTGGGCCGTCTGCTCCGGCAGCTCCTCTGGTGCCTGGGTATCCGCCGTCCTATCCGATGCCAGTTTCCCAGGTCCACAGTATCCTGCCGCCAGTACCCGGCACCGACTCCACCGGCCCTTGCAGTACCCCTGCTCGGTATTCCCGCAGCGGGTTACAGATACTCTCCTACGGTTTCATCCATACAACTATCCCCTCTTCCTCCTCCACCTCCCCTAGGCCGCGGTGGATCTCCGGAGACTCTGGCCTCCTGGTGGAGTTGAGGCAAAGGCTCAGCTCACCAGGGAAGTCGAGGAGCCGTCTTCACGGCGATGGTACCCCGGCTCCCGTACACCCCAAGCAGCACTCCCTCTCTGCCTCCAGTTCCCGGGCTCTGCCCTCGGGATCCAGAGAGAACAGGACACGTGTTCGGGGATCTCCCTAAGAACCCGTTCCTCCCCCTAGACGAGTCAGGGAGTCCTACTCTGCTTCGAATTCTTCCTCTTCTTCTCTCTCGGACTCCTCGGAGGCCTCCGATGGGTGTTCCGAGAAAGACGAGCCGCGTTCTCCATCCAAGCCCCAGCCGAGGACTCCTCCGAAGTCTCCTCTGGAGGATCCTTCCTTCACGGAGTTGCTCAGGAAGATCCATGAAGTCCATCAGTGGCGTTCCTTAGAGCCAGATCCTCAACGAGTTAAACTTGCCGAACATCTGAACTTGCCCCTTACGGCTCCTACTCTAGTGCCACCCTGGATCGAGCCTCACGCCCACCTTGTTTCCACTATTTGGAAACAACCGTCGGCTTTAGCCCCACTTCCTCGGAAGTCCAACAGGCTATACCAGTCTCCAGAGGGTGTAGACTTTTTAGACTCTCACCCCCGTGCGGACTCGGTTGTGATTATCGCTGCTCACGGCGGTCAGCACATCCAGCTGTTGAGCTCGTCTCCGCCGGATAAGGAATCCCGCCTTCTGGATCAGTATGGAAGGAAGATTTATGCTTTTTCCACACTGGGGATTAGGGCCATAAACTATGTAGCACATATGGGGATTACCAGAAGGCGGTCCTTACCCAGGCGGAATCTAAGATTGACTCCTTGCCTGACTCCCAAGTCAAGCAGGAGTTAGCCGACCTTGTCCGTTCTGCTCATTTGGCCAGTCATCATATTCTGAGGATGACCTACGATGCAGTGAACACCGCAGGATGGAGCTCTCGTTCTCTGTAAGTCTTGGCGTCATGCATGGTTCCGTGTGTCAGGTTTGGTCCTGGAGGTGCATTCAGCAATCCAAGAAGCACCTTTCAGGGTTCTGTGTTTTGGTGGTGATGTCAGGGCGTCATCACTGATTTACAGGAGAGGGGCGGACCTTAAATCTGTTGATTCAGTGTACGTCCCCATCCCCCAAGCGCCGTCCCTTTCTCAGGCATGGCCCGGGCCACTAAGCGTCCGGGCCCCCATGCTGCAGGCCCCGCTAGCCCAAGAGCCTCCCACACCACCTGACTCCTTCCCTCTCCTACCGCCTCCGGACCCCGGAGGGCCAGTGGGAGGAGATCTCCCTCCACCTTCTGGGTTGGGAGAGGATAACACCAGTTCATGGGTGCTTCAGATCATAGCAGAGGGCACTCCATAAAGTTTCTGCAGAAACCTCCCGTCACCCCCCTCTGAACTCCTCTTACTCAAGGGACCATCTTCCTTTGGTGGGAGGAAATTTCTGCTCTCCTCATGAAGCAGCTGCAGAGCCCGTCCCCTCATCTCTACGGGACGGGTTACTATTCCCATTTCTTCCTTGTACCAAAAGGCGAGGATCTCAGACCCATTCTCAATCTCAGCTCCCTGAACCTATATGTGGAATACAAGAGGTTCAGGATGCTCTCCTTCAAACCCTCTTGCCCCTGCTTCGGCCTGGCCAGTGGCTTTGTGCACTGGATATGCAGGATGTGTACCTGCACATCCCTATTCACCTCGCTCGAAAGTACCTCAGGTTTCTGCGTTTCAGCGGGGCCACTACCAATTCCGGGCACTCCCTTTCGGGTCTTTCTCTGCTCCCGAGTCTTTACAAATGCCTGGCAGTGGTGGCGGCCCACCTCGTACTTGGGGGTTCAGGTTTCCTACCTGGATGACTGGCTCCTGGCCCCTGTCAGGAACTCCCCATTCCTCTCCCTCACCCAGCAGGTTTTCTCTGGCGGGGTATCACCATCACCCATTCAAGTCTCACCTGGATCCTTCTCAGAGACTCCAGTTCATCAGGGGCAGTCCTCGATCGACATTGTGCAAGGCCTTCCTGCCTCCGGACAGGGGGGCCTCCCTCCAGTCCCAGATTTCCCTTCTATCGGAATACAGGAGGGTTCCGGTGAGGTCGGTGCTCCGTCTATTGGGGCTCTTGGCGGCGGCCATCCCGACGGTTCCACGCGCGCTCGCCTTCACATGAGAATCTCTCAGTGGACTTTCCGCTCTCAGTGGGATCAACGAGTGGACGACCTAGATAATCTGATTCTGATCGCCTCGCCGATGGTAAGAGACTTGCAATGGTGGATGGTTCAGAGAACCTATTCAGGGGTCCCCTTTTTCATCCTCCCCGATCAGACTCTTGACTACGGACGCTTCAGGCGAAGGTTGGGGAGCCCATCTGGGTCCTCACCGAACCCAGGGCCTATGGTCAAAATCGGAGTTAGTTCTCCACATCAACATGCTCGAGCTTTGAGCAGTACTGTATGCTCTCCAGGCCCTTCACCAATACATCCTTCCCGGCCACCTTGCTGTCCAAATGGACAACATGTGCGTGGTGTGGTACATCAACAAGCAGGGAGGGACGCGGTCCTACCCGCTGTGCAGAGAAGCGATGAGGGTTTGGGAATGGGCAACTCTTCACAATCTTCACCTCACGGCGATCCATGTTCCGGGAGTTGACAATGTCTGGCAGAACAGGCTAAAGTCGCTCGTCGGCTTTACCACACAAGTGGGAACTGGACGAAAAAGTTCTAAAAAGCATCTTCCAGGTTTGGGGGACTCCTCATATAGATCTGTTTGCCTCCTCCCAAAACGTAAAGCTTCCAGTCTTTTGCTCGCTCGCTCCAGAGCAAGACGCTTTCTGGAACGATGCTCTATCTCTAAGCTGGAAGGATAGATTCGTCTATGCTTTTCCCCCAATTCCTCTGGTCCCTCGTGTGCTGCAGAAACTGGCTTTGGAAGGAGCGAGAATGATTCTGATCGCTCCTTTCGGCCCAGGCAAAATCTGGTTCTCTCTTCTACAACAATACTCAGAGGTTCCTCCTCTTCCTCTTCCTTTATCTCCGGTTTGCTGACCCAGGATCAGGGACCCTGGTCCATCGGACTCGAGTCCCTGCAACTTCATGCATGGCTCCTGCAGACCTAGCTCAATCTCGCTTTGGCGTTTCTCCTAAGATGGCTGATATCCTGGTGGAGGCTAGAAAACCCTCCACTAGGTCCACCTACGCCATGAAATGGAAAAGATTTTCCATCTGGGCTGCGTCCAGGAATGTGGAGCCCTTTTCCTGTCCTGTGACCATCCTCCTTGACTATATGCGTCATCTTTTCGACCTGGGTCTCAGTCACTCCTCTTTAAAAGTCCATAAGGCGGCTATTTCAGCCTACCCTTGTCCCTTTCATTGATAAGGTATTTGCTCAACTGGAGTATCCAAAACCTTTCTCAGAGGGTCCTTCATCTTAGGCCCCTATTGGGACTCAACTCTCCTTAGGACTTAAACTTTGTCCTCGAAACTTACTCTTCCCCCCTTTGAGCCCAAAGCTTCCGCGAACTGAAGTATCTTCCTTGTCAATCTTCACCATTCATTACTTCCTGGGTGTAAGCGAGGTGCTCACCGTCACAGGAACTTTTTTTAAAAAGTTGCCCTGCTGGCCCCGCCCTCGGAAACGGCGTCATACTGCAGGCGGCCGTTAGTACGCCGACAGACTCCTCCTCCAACTCAGTTCTGTTTCTCCGCCGTCGAGGCAGCACCTGTTCGGGCGTCCATATTTTGACTGCGTCTGCGACTCCTCTTTCCGCTTTTCGGCATATCGGTAAGACCGTTCTTTTTATTTCTAAAAGCGGCGCGGGTGTGCTTTCCTACTGTTTTTTCTTGTTGATTTCGCGTTATGTCGGTTCGGAGCTAAATGTGTTTGAGCGCGCCCCTATCGTCGGTGTTACTGTGGCGGCATTTCTCCGTCTCGGACCGGCACAGCGTTTGTCTTCGTTGCCTGGGACCCAACCATGACATGGATTACGTCGGCGCCTGTTTCTCCATGGACCGCCGTGTCCTCCTCGAAGTCCGCGCGTTCAGAAACGGCAAAGCCCCCCGACCTTGGGAGACGGCGTCGCTCAAAGGATTCTCACGTGGGTCTCTGGGCCCTTCCCGGGTCCCTCCCGGGCCTGTCTCCAGTCTGAGGAGGGGGTCTCCTCGTCTTTTCTTGCCGAGGAGGCCCCTTCCGTGGTGTCGGGAGGCGTCGTGGTCCTCCCGGGGCGCGGCGTCGACACCGCCTCGGCAGTCACCTCTTGAGTGCAGGCTCCCCGTGGCGGGCCCTCGACTTTTGGGCCTGGCTGGGTGGACCCTCGGCGCGCCCGCCGGCCGTTCCGGATCCTGGCGCGTTCGCGGTGCGGTGATCGATCGGCGCGTTTGAGTCAGCGCCCGATGGACAAAAGCGGCGCCGTCGGCAGTGCCGCCTACGCTCGGCCGGCGCGCCCGGCGCCGTGGGCCTTGTCCTTCCTCCAGGCGGTGCCGGCCTTGCGGCGCCGTTGAAATGAAGGCTAGGCCTGGCTGCTCCGGCGTGAAGGCGGCGGCGCCTCCTTGGTACGGGGCGTTCGTGGCCCCATGGCCTCAGGGACCCCTGGGGTGGCCAGCATTGAGGTCCTGCTGATCTTGTCCTCCTCGGAGGGCGATGATTCAGACGTGGACCCATCCTGGCACCCCCACTCCTCGGAGTCTGGGTCCCGGTGGCTAGAGGTGCCAGGCGGCGCAGAGCCCCTCCTCTGTCCCCTTCCGTCGTCTCCTGAGGGTTCCCCGGCTGGGGTGGCCGGAGCCCGGGGGCAGGCGTGGGAGTGGCGGGGAGGCTCCCTCTCTGGAGGCCAGTGACAGCTACCTTCAGAGGTGCTGTTGCCCTCTCTAGGGACAGGGGCCAGCTGTGAGTGGGAGGGCCCTCTCGGAGTCCGAGGGTTGAGGGCAGGGGTCTGCTGGTCGGTCTTTAGCCACTCCAGGGGTGGCCAGGAGCCAGTGAGAGCCTCGCCCCTCCCTCCAGGGTTCTAGGGTGTCCTCCGGCGGCGTTTGTGCGGACTGCCCTTCTGGATCCATGCAGTCCGGCGTCGTCATGGGATTCTCCCCAGGGCTCTTCAGGCTCCGCTTCCCAGAGTTCCGTTCTGCGGCCTGGTCTGATATCGGGATCCCTCTTTCCAGGGCCCTTTCCCGGATTCCAGAGCCCTCGCAGAAACAGTTACCTCAGCGGAGCTGCCCTCCATCTCTCTGCCTTCACCACCCCGCTCCCAGGCCATATGGGTCTCTGGTCCGTTATCCTGGGGGCAGTTCAGAGATTCTGCAGCCTTCCCTCATATGTTAGATACATGCATGGCGGGTCTTTCGACTCTCCCCGCCCATGGGAATCCTCTGGGCATTCCAGTTCCCCATCATCCTCATCTCCCTCCTCCGAGAAGACCCCTACTCATCTGTCCTCCGATGCTGATTTCACAGAATATCAAGCGTTTCCTCTCGAGGATGGTGAGGGATCTCCAGTTTTCCTCGTTCGAAGAGACAATACCCGAGCAGGCAGCGTGGTCAGTGCCCAGCATCTGGTGGTACCTTCCTGGCCTATCCCCTTCAGGAGGCGTCTATCCGGTCATGGCAGTCCTACGCTTCTTCCCCAACCGGCGGACTGCCAGCGTAGGTAATGTGCCCCTCTGGTCTCTAGGTTCCTTCCCAACCCGTCCTCAGGTTTGGTATACCTGGATACTCCTTCTGGGCGCCGTTGCCTGGCGCCGACCGCCCACGGTTCGGACTCTCTCAGTTAGGCCGTTGGGCGAAGAGTGTTCTCTTCTTCTCGATGCGAGTGCATGTATTGCATCACATCAGGCTCACCCGTTGCCTACAACGGCATCTGTGGTCGATGATGTCCCAGCTGCTGGCATCTATGCCTGATACGAACAAACCAGACAAGCCGTTGCCCTCTCGCGGTGGGCCTGGAGCTGGCAAGACACCAAGCAAGGGAATCTTATGGCGCCAATGAGGTGGCTTCCAGGCTGCTGAGGGACAGCGATCACCATCGATGAGACGGCATGGCCCGTCTTTCCAGGTTGTCACCCCTGGCCCGATAGGGTGATTCAGCTCCGCCTTCCGGGGACCCGTCTTTTCTCTTCAAGAGCTGGAGACTTTACAGGGCTCCCTCGATCTCCTCTTCCTCGGGAGGCACCTCCTAGCTCTCCCACTAGGCTTTCTAATAAGCCAGGGTCTTCTCCTTCTGTTTCTCACCAACAGAGGCTGGGGTCTTGTTCCTCAGGGTATGGCCTCTTCCCCCTCCAGGAAGAGGGCTTAATACTCACCCAGGAAGTAATGAATGGTGAAGATTGACAAGGGAAGATAGGAAAGTGCGTACCTACCGTAATTCTTGATCTTTTCTTGTATCTTCACCATTCATTACTACCATCCCACCATCCCTCAGTGGCCTCTTCTGTAGATTCTTCTCACCTCCGTCTCTCTCTCTGCATTTATATAAAATATAGGGAAAATTGCTTCATTTCCAAAAAAAAAAAAAATAAAAGTAACAAAAAAAAAAAATCTTCTTGGGGGGTTTTAAAATCCAGAAAAATTATTTACTCTAAGATTCATGGGCCATCTAAGTGGATTGCATTAGCGATCAGACTGCACAACTATCTCTTGCTATTCTTATGGCAAGAATACCTCTGGGGTTGTTTGGCCTGGCTCAGGCTATTCAGTTTTGATCCTGCAATCCCGTGTTCAATAATTGCCTGAAATCTAATCCCCCTCTATTCTTGCCTTGCAGAGCAGAGGAGCAATACGTCTGTCCTTTCTCTTCTAAAAAAAAAAAAAAAAATGCTGAGGAACTCTCTCCGACTGCTATAGGCATCTTGGTATCTGGGTCATGCATCTAGTAAAAAAAAAAAAAAAACTTTTATCTGTAAAAAAAAAGAAAAGGAGAAATCAAACAAGAAGGCAAATGAGAGGTAGGCTATCCTTCTCGCTGTTTTACTAAGTGGTTTCTCCCTTTAAGTATCCTCCTGGACAATTTTACAGTAGAGCTCTACTGACCATATCCAATCTTAGCCAGCCTAAGCCTTGGCGGCCTTAGCGATCAGTCTGGGTCCCGTTTCTTTCTTGGAGCATACTGAAGGCTTCATTTTCCATTTCTAAACCCTGAGCAGCTCTCATGCTGCCGGGGTTTGTTCCTCCCTCCTCGGCTGTCCTCCAGTTAAAGGCCTTCCACGGCCAGGAGCCTGAGTGGGTGTCAGAGCTAATGGCATGTTGAAGATGAGGACTTGCCCTTCTGAGTCTGTCTAGCGGGTTCGGTGAACCTTCTCTTCAGCTCTATCTCCGGGGATTCTTGCTTCCCTTTAGTCGAGCCTTCAGCTACAAAGCTAACTATATCGTTGGGCATTCTGGTCCTTCAACATCCATCTCTCTCTTCTCTTTCTTCTTCTTCTTCTTATTTTCTCATTTCCTTACTCATCTCTCCTCCTAAGTCGCCCAGGTGGGAGGCCCTGCACTCCTAGGCTAGGGATGTTCTTATCTCCTCTGTCCTTCCTCCATCGGCTTATTCCCTTTTTCGATTCTTCCTTCTTTGCTATCCTCGGCTATCTTGCCTCGCTATCTATATTTTCTGCTTTCATTTTGCCTCTCCGGCTCACAGAACTGAGTTGGAGGAGGTCGATCGCTACTAGCGGCCGCCCCCATGGCACAGCGTGCTCTCGAGGCGGGGCGTTGAGCAGCTTTAAAAAAAAAAAAAAAAAAAAAAAGCTCCCGTGATGATGCGGCCTCCATTACACCAGGAAGTAATAAATGGTGAAGATACAAGAGATCAAGAATTACGGTGAGTGCGTAATTTTTCCTTTTTATAGTGGAAGATGCTCTTCTTGGTAGCCATTACTTCTGCTCATAGAATTTCCGAGCTTCAGGCCCTCATGTGTAAAATCCCTTATCTGATTTTTCACAAAGATCGAGTTGTTCTTCGCACGAATCCTAAGTTCCTCCTGAAGGTGGTAGCGGAATCTACCTTAAATCAGTCAATTGAATTACCTGCCTTTTTCACGCAGTACTCAACCAAGAGAATACTTGCTCACACCATGGATGTTCACAGGTTGTGAGATACTACACTGATAGGACGAAGGATCTCAGAAAGACCGATCAGCTGTTCGTCTCTTTTGCTCACAAGAGAGAAGACAATGCCATTTCTAAGCAATGCCTATCAAAATGGTTGGCCCATTGCATCACTTTCTGTTATGACAAGTACAACAAGACCCTACCGGGTCAAGTCAGCGGTCACTTCACTAGTGGAATAGCAGCCCCTGCAGCTTGTTTCAAGAACGTGTCTGCGGCAGACATCTGTGCTGCCGCCACTTGGACTTCCGTCCATACCTTCACTAAACACTACAGTTTGGACAATTCCTCTCGCCATAGAGCAGGCATCAGGTTAGCGATCTTGCATGGCCTCCTTTCTTGAGGCTTGCAAGGTCTCTCTTTTCTACTTCTTGGAGTAGTACCTCCTCCTGGTGCCTTTCTTTTGTTCCAGACTGCTTGGGATTCTGTCCTATATGTAATTACCTACTGTAAGAGCCCTCTCGAAGTAAGATAGTACAGTTACGTAAGAACTTACCGTAACAGTAGATCTTAGAGAGGCTCTTCTGATAAATATCTTCCCGCCCTCCATCCCCCTAGGCTTTTTCAGCTCCTTTTCCATTGAGGGAAATATCTGCTTCTCTCTCATCCGGGCCTGTGGCGGGAAAGAACTGGAAGGCGGGCGTCCTGGACCACCCCTTTATACCGACGTTGTCTGATGCCGGTCACCTGATGTGGGGGCGGTCCCTCGCCAGGGAGTGCTAGCTAGAAATTTTTCCGTGGGGTCCTGCCGCCAGCCGGCGTCAGTCCTATATGTAATTACCTACTGCAAGAGCCTTTCTCAAAGATCTACTGTTACGGTAAGTTCTTACGTAACTGTACTTTCTAGGGACATGGATATGTTGTTCATCCACACTTATTGGCAGGTTCCTTGCCGCTTTAAATCTTGCGGAAGGTCTTCAAGCTGGCTCCTCCCACCCACCGGTGGCAAAACTCTCGCTCCGACCCATGTGCGGATCTTCCTTACCGCTTGGAGCTCAGGTTCCTCCTGCAGCTCTGCGTATAAGACTGGTTCCTAATTCTTTGAATTTTGAAATCAAAGTTTTTTTGCTAAAAGACTTGGTCTTCTCTCCCTACATGGCTGCGATGGACCATCGACTCGGTTTCCGGAGATGCCCCTGAGATCTGAAGATGTCTCGGGCGGATCCGCACTCCACGTCGCGTCTGGTGCCCAGGCCTTGAGCACGACCGCGGGTTGCGACCTGTGCTCTTCTTTTTCGGCTACATCCTCGAGGCCGTGCTGCCCGTTTACAGCTGGGCGTCCGAAAGAATTTCCTCCGGTTAAGTCTAAAGGGCCGATCCGGCGGTGTCGCGGCGGCGGGCTCTCGGCGGATCAGCTCGAGCAGATGATCACCCTCGAAGAGAGGCAGCGCGGGCAACTTCTACCTAAAGCAATGCGCTTTCTCTCTTGGTGCACCGTATTGGCTTCTTTAAGGAGCTTTATCTGACCCTCTCGACGAGGTGAGGTCCAGCTTCTTCTGGACCTTTCACGGTCCAAAAGAAATAAAGTAAGTCTCAGCCGGCGGCTCTTGGGGCGGGAAAGATCCCCTCCCCATGTGCAGGCAAGTGGGCTTGATCCGACCCCTAAGCCCGACCACTGGCTTCCACGGTGTCCCCATCAGGCCAGTTGACCGAGACTCCTGTCGGCGTGATAAAGATTTTTTCGACCCGTTAGATGGGTTATCGGCTGGAGAAGCTGAAATCCCCTCACCCGGTTCCCCGCTGGGAGTTGAGGATCCCGTCCCGGCTCGTCTGTGCCTCCGGTTCCTGGAGCACCGGTGGAATCGTCCGAACCGAAGGTGTCGATTACGACACCTCCCGCACGTCCTCAGGCCTAGCCGAGGTTCTCGTCTCCAGACGTCTTAGCGGTCCAACCGATCCGCCGTCATAGCCGGTCTCGATCTCGGCTTTCCCCGGCAAGCAGCGCGCCGCTCTTCCTCCTCCTCGGACAGGGAGGCTTTGCGCGCAAGTTGCGTCGGTATGAGAACTCATGTGGCAGCAACTCCTTCTGACTGAGGAAAAAGCCGGCCGTCTGCGTCTTCCCAGCCATTAAATTGGCTGTCACGGGCGGCGAAACAACCCCTCGTTGTGGCGAAGCGCCTGTTCCAGGCCGGTTGTTAGGCCAATTCAACTGCCCACCGATTCTGGTGGAACATCCACCTCCCCAGACGTTGGTTGGGGCTCCGACCAAAATTCTCGGTCGGCTCCGGGACTCACCTCATGGCGTCTGTCACCCTCCTCTGATAGACTTGGCAGGTGGAGGGTGGCTCAATCGAGCAGCTCTTTGAGGACTCTTCGAGTCGAGGATGATTCCTCCCTTTCTCCAAGCGAATGGACTTGGGTCCTCAGGAGGACAGTCCAGTGGACGAGTAGCCCTAGGCCTTCCTAGGATTACGCGACTCATCTCAGAGTCCACGGGATGAAGCTTGAACCCGTTTCTAAATGGGTATCCCCTCACGGAGATTCTGGACTGAGTTCCCCTACGGAGGCCTTTCCGGTGGCCGAGGCCATAGTAGGTCGACCTTGGAGCTCTGTGGCACCCTGCTTCCTGTACCTCGCCTTAGGCCAGGATGGCCAGGAAAGTATCACGGTCCCCTACCGGTTCCCTGTCATTTTCTGGTTTGGAAGTCTGCGCCCCTGCCCGGGACTTCCTACGCCTCCTGGGTCTCGATGGCGGCCTGTACCAGCGTGGTCCGTTGGACGCGCTGGCACATCGCCCCTTCAGTGGGACTGGCCAGCCAGTGGTCTGTCTGCGATCCATTGAACCAGCTAGTGATGAGTGACCCAGGAGAGTGGGCAGCTCTCGGTGGTGGACTTACCATCTCATCTGCAGGGAGGGCATCCCGTTTGTCGCCCGAGCAAGCGGTCTCTCTTATCGACCGATGCCTCTCTGATGGGTTGGGTGACCATCAGGGGGAACACCGACACTACGGCCTCTGGTCCCGCAGAGTCCAATGCCACATCACCCTGCTGGGCTCCAGGCGGTCCACCTAGCTCTCACCGCCTTTAGCTCCGTTCTCACGGGTCAGTGGTCCGGTCGAGCCGGACAATACCACGACCATGCCTACCTAAACCGCCAGGGCGGGGCGCATTCCATCACTTTTATGCAAGAGCTCTCCGATTTGGTCCTCGTGCGCAGCCTGGAGGCGGATCTCCTAGACATTCCTGTGGCAGGGGCCTCCCAACACCCTGGCCGATGCCTACAGGCCGGATAGGGCTGCATCTCACGAGTGATCTCTCCTGCCGGAGGTAGTACAGATCTGTTCTCCCACTGGGGCTCGCCTCAGGTGGACCTGTTTGCCTCCAGGGAGGCAGCAGCTGAGGCTGTTTCATGCCCGCCCCCTCAGCAGGGCTCGCTGCAGGAGATCCTTCTCGAAGTTGTGGACCCCGGGCCTCTTCTCGCCTTTCCCCCATTCCCTTGATTCACAGGTGCTTCTCAAAGCAAGGAGGGACAAGGCGCAGGTGATTCTGATAGCCCCAGACTGGCCCTTCGACTCTGGTACCAGACTCTCCTCAGCCTCGCTCCAGGCTCCCGAGGCAGCTTCCAGCTCGCCACAGAACTGCTCTCAGTCAATCAGGGAAGGTGTTCCATCCGGACCTTCATTCCCTGCACCCTGATGGCCTGGTTCCTGGCTAGAGTTCCAGGCCTTGGGTCTTTCCGGCGAGATCCTCAATGTTGTGAGGCGTCCCGTAAGTCGACCAGGAAGTGCTATGCCTTCAAATGGAAGAGATTTTCCATTTGGTGTCAGAACAGGAGCTTGGACCCTTCCTCCTGTCCTTTGGCAAACATCTTGGACTATTTATGGTCCCTTTCTGATCAAGGAGCTTGGGTTGGCGACCTAAGGGTGCACCTGGCAGCCATCTCTGCTTACGAGGCGTGGGCCGAGGGCAGTCTGTGGCGCAGGAGAAGGTGGTCTCATTTCAAGGCAGCATGTCACATTTCCCCCAGTGCGAGAACCTCCACCTCCGTGGGATTTACTGCTGGTACTGCAAAGCTCATGGGCAAGCCAACCGAACCTATGCACAGGTGTGAGCTCTCTCACCTGTCATGGAAACACACGCCTTCTTGGTGGCTATCCGTCAGCCAGAAGGATGGGAACTCCAGGCACTCTGCATTGAGTCTCTTACCTGGTCTTCCACAAGGACAAGGATTGTTCTGTGCCCCCCGAGAATTCCTTCCAGAAGGTGGTGTCCGAGTTTCACCCTTAACCAGGTGTTGACTCTGCGGTGTTCTACCCCAATCACCTCGGAGGCAGATGCAGACTCATACTTTGGACCCTAGAAGGCGCTCGCTTTATATTATAAGGGCGCATGGCTGAAAACGGGAGAAGGTTCGCCAGCTGTTTGTCACCCACGCTGAAGCTGCACCTGGCAGACCTGCAGCCAAGCGGATGATAAGCAGGTGGGTCACCTCCTACATAAATCTCTGCTACAAGTTGGCGGGCATGGAGCCTCCCAGAGGGATAAGAGGCTCATTCTACCCGTCATGCTGCTGCATCGGTGGCTGCTTCAGGGGCGTCCCTATCCAGGAAATCTGCAGGGCTGCTGCATTGAAATCAGCACACACATTCTGTTACCACATTACCACATGGGCAGCGAGTCCTGCCTTGGGATGCTGGTTTTGAGACACCAGTTCTCCAGTCTTTTATTCCCTAAGTAGGGAGTATGTGCCTCCCTCCTCCCGGAGAACTGCCAGAGAGTACCCAGACAGTGTGGATGAACAACATATCCATGTCCTAGAAATACAGGTTACTCACCTGTAACAGGAGTTCAGGAATGGTATATGTTGTTCATCATGTTTCCCGACCTCGGCTTTGGCTGCAGCCTGAGCTTCCAGTGGCCCAGATCTGGCGTCATGAGGGCAGAAACCGAGATTTACCACCGAATTGGGTGGGAGGAGCCAACGAAGACCTTCGGCAAGATTTAAAAGCGGCAAGGAACCTGCCAATAAGTGTGGATGAACAACATATACCATTTCCTAGAACTCCTGTATACAGGATGAGTAACCTGTATTTCTGGGACATGGACTTTGTTCATCCACACATCTAACAGTATATCCTTACTGCGGAAAATCTTGCGGAAGCTCTCTCCACCCACCGGTAATAACTCTCGACTCCGCCCACTGACACCAGATCTTCACCGCTTGGAAGCTCAGGTTCCTCATAACGCTCTGCGTTTGCGACTGGTTCCTATTTCTCCGTTTGCGGATTTAAAAATAAAAATTTTGCAAAAGACTTCAGTCTTGATCCCTCCAGCCCTTGATGGACAAATCGACTCCGGATTTCGGAGATGCCCATGCGGGTCAGAAGATGTCTCGGACGGATCACACTCCGCGTGTGTCTACTGCCTGAGGCCTTGAGCACGACCCGCGGGCTTCGACCTGTGCTCATCTTTCTCGGCCTACGTCCTCGAAGCCGTGCTGCCCGATTGCAACTGGGCCGTCCCGAGCGTTCCCTCCGGTGAAGTCCAAGGAGGCCGGTTGGCGGTGTCGGCGGGTGACTCGGCGGATCAACTCGGGCGGATGGTCGCCCTCGAAGAAGGGGCGGCGCGGGCCAGATCTTCCTCGCCGCGGCATTTATCCCTCTCTCTGGGTTCTTCCTACACGGCTTCTTTAAGGAGCTTTGTCTGTCCCTCTCCACTAAGGAGAAAGACTGCGTCTACTGGACCTTTTTCTCGGTCCAAAAAGAGGACAAGGTAAGTCCCCTCGTCGGCGGCTCTTGGGGCGGGAAAGATCCCTCACCCGGGCGAACCGTCGACCGTCGGTCGATCGACGCTCGGCCGACCACTGGCCTCACGGTGTCCCGTCAGGTCAGTTGACGAGACTCCCACTGATGAAGTCGAGATTTTCTCGACCCATTAGACAGACTATCGCCTTTAGCAGCAGATTCCCCTCTCCCGGTTCCCCGGGAGGGTTGAGATCCCGTGGGCTTCGTCTGTGCCTCGGTTCCCGGCCCTCGGATGGACCTTCTTCGAGCGAAGAGTGCGGTTCGGCCGACACCTCCCGCACCGACCGGAAATTCCGGACTCTCGGTCTCGGTCTCGGACCTCTTCGCGGTCAGCCGTTCCCGTCATAAGCGGTCTCGGTCGGCTTTGTGATAAGCGGCGTCGCCGCTGCGTCCTCGTCCTCACTCCTCGGATGAGGAAGCTTGACGTCAAGTCGTCGGCCAGTCTGAGGACCTTATATTTCAGCAGCTCCTCCTGGCGGGGAGATAAGCCGACTCCGGCGCCTTCCCACAGCCATTAAGTGGCTGTCACCGGGCGACCCGACACAACCCCTCGACTTGTCCGAGGCCTATACCCAGGCGGTTGTTCGGCCAAACCAACTGCTCCACCGATTCCGGTGGAACCTCCGCCTCCACAGCCACAGGGGGGCTCCGACCAGGATTCTCGATCCAGTAAGGGTTTACCCCATCGGCTGTCCAGTTACCCTCACTCCCGCGATACTCGGCAGGTGAAGGGTGGCTCAGGCCAGAGGCACTCTTCGAGGACTCTTCCGGTCCGAGATGATTCCTCCTTCTTCTCCAGCGACTGGACTTGGAGTCTTCAGGAGGTCAGTCAATGGACGATAGCCCGTGCGTCCTTCCTAGGACTGCCTTCGGCTCATCTCGAGTCTACCGGGATGGAGCTCGAACCCGTTCAAAGCGGGCCAGGTATCCCCTCACGAGATTCTGGACCGAGGGGATTCTCCGACGGAGGCCTTTCCGGTGGCCGAGGCCATAGTGGGTCCGGCACTGGAGCTTTGGCAGCGCCCTGCTTCCTGCCCTGCGCCTTCGGCCAGGATGGCCAGGAAGTATGCGGTCCCTACCGGTTCCTTGTCCGGTTTTTCGGAACACCCCTCTGCTGAGGGGTTGGTTGCCGACAGCGTTTTCCGGCGCCCGGCTGCGCCAGGGATGTGGACAAACCTCCTGACAAGGGTCCAAGAGATGGACATAGTCGGGCGAAAAGTCTACGCTGCGTCCTCTCTCGGCCTTCCGTCAGGCCAGTTCGGCAACTCCTCATGGCACATTTTTCTCATGCCCTGTTGGGCTCCCTGGATGGGTCATCCCTCATCTTCCGCCTGATCTCAGACTACGGTTAGCAGGTGCGGGACCAGGGCAAGGAGCAGTAGCCAAACAACAGCTCCAGACTGCTTTGGATGTAGGAGACTTCATTAACTGCCAGATCGGTGCGGCGGCCGCAGTGGCTATCGTCGGCGGGCTTGGCTGAGGATATCCACCTTTGCTTCGGATACCCAGCACAAGTTGGCGGATGTTCCCTTTTGGGACTGACCTCTTGACCCTGGGGTGGAAGGTCACCTGCAGAAGATCGAGAAGTCAATGCCACTTGGACTCGGTCTCTTCCGCTCAGAAGGACAAAGGCGCGAAACCACAGCCTAAGCCCTTTCTCGTCCTTCTTGCCCCCGCGCCCGGCCCAGCACCGCCAGGGCTAGCAGGCTCTGACCTTGGCATCCCAAACCCAAGCCGCTGGCTTCCTCTAACAGGAGGCAGGGAGGAAGGGCCCAGGAGGTCCTCGGCCGGTCCCTCCTCCAAGCCTGCCCAGTGACGGGCTGAGGGTGTAGCCCCATCCCGTCCTGCCCCCTAGGTCCCCCGATGAGAGGCAGCTCGGCACTTCCGTTCCGCCTGGTCGCTGTTACCACGGACAGGTGGGTCTTAAGGTGGTGGGAGAGGCCTGCCTCTGGAATTCGAGCAGGCCACCACCCTTCCAGGCCGTGCGCCCCTCGGGGGCCGGATCCCAGCCTCACTGGCTCGTCGGTGACATCCTCTCCTCCTCCAGAAGGAGGTGGTAAGAGGTGGTGGACCCTCCTTCAGACCCAGGGTTTGTGTCCAGGTACTTCCTGGTTCCGAAAGCAGACGGGGGCTGGCGCCCCATTCTCGATTCTACCACGACCTAAACAAGTTCCTAAGGTCTCGAACCTTCAGGATGGTCACTCTGGCTCAGATAATACCATCCCTTGAGACAGCGGTGTGGTTCTGCTCTCTGGACTTGCAGGGCAGCGTTTTTCACGTCCTATCCGTCCGTCTCACCAGAGATTCCTTCGCTTCGGCGGAAGGATCTCTCTTGATTCAAGCCATGCCCTTGACTTGTCTCCAGCTCCAGGGTCTTCACCAAATGCATGGCAGTGGTGACAGCATTCCTGCGGCGCCCGAGGGGTCGGTGTACCTTACCTGGGCGACTGGCTGATAGCAGCTCCCTCCAGGAAGGAGGCGGAGTGGTCCAGAGATCTGGCCTCAGGTCTGCTCTCAACTGGGCCTCCTTATCCAACGAGGCCAAGTGGAACTCGAGCAAGCAGGTGATTTTATTCATCGACTAGCTCGATCTCTTCGAGCCAGGCGGCTCCCAGCGGACAGGGCCAGGTTCTTTCCTCCTTTGCCCGATCATTTCAGTGTTTGGGCAATTCGCCCTGCCGGGACTTCCTGCGCCTCCTGGGTCTCATGGCGGCCTGTGCCAGCGTGGTCCGTTGGGCCCGCTGGAACATGCGCCCTTCAGTGGGGACTGGCCAGCCAGTGGTCTACAAGCTACGATCCCTTGGACCAGCTTGTGTCGGTGACACAGGGATGTGGAATGCTCTCCAGTGGTGGACCGTTCCAGATCATTTGCAGGAGGGCATCCGTTCGTCCCCCCGAGCCAGCCGGTCTCTCTGTCGGCCGATGCCTCTGATGGGTTGGGGTGCCCATCTGGGGAACACCGGCTCATGGCCTCTGGTCCCCGCGGGAGTCGATGCCCATCAACCTGCTGGAGCTCCAGCGGTCCGCCTAGCTCTCACCGCCTTTGCTCCGTTCCTCCGGGGTCAAGTGGTCCGAGTCCAGGCGGACAATACCACGACCATGTACTATCTAAACCGCCAGGCGGAGACGCTCCATGCTTCTATGCAAGGAAGCTCTCCGCATTTGGTCACTCGTTGCGCAGCCTGGAGGCGGATCTCCCTAGCCATTCACGTGGCAGGAGCCTCCAACACCCTAGCCCGATGCCCTGAGCCGGATAGGGGCTGCATCCCACGAGTGGTCTCTCCTGCAGGTAGTAAGCATCTGTTCTCCCTTTGGGGCACACCTCAGGTGGACCTGTTTGCCTCCATGGAGAAGCGAAGCTGAGTCTGTTCCATGCCGCCCCCTCAGCGGGGCTCGCTGCAGGGGATGCCTTCTCGAGGCAATGGACCCCGGGCCTCTTTTCGCCTTTCCCCATTTCCCTTGATCCACAAGGTGCTTCTCAAGGCGAGGAGGGACAAGGCGCGGTGATTCTGATAGCCCCAGACTGGCCTCGCCAGTTCTGGTACCCAGATCTCCTCAGTCTCAGCTCCAGGACTCGCGCAGCTTCCAGCTCGCCGGACCTGCTCTCAGTCAATCAGGGAAGGTGTTCCATCCGGACCTTCAATCCCTGCACCTGACGGCCTGGTTCCTGAGCGGCTAGAGTTCCAGGCTTTGGGTCTTTCCGACGAGGTCCTCAATGTAGTTAGGCGTCCCGTAAGGAGACCAGAAAATGCTATGCCTTCAAATGGAAAAGGTTTTCCATTTGGTGTCGAAACAAGGGCTTGGACC
This sequence comes from Neoceratodus forsteri, assembly GCA_016271365.2. NCBI lineage: Eukaryota > Metazoa > Chordata > Ceratodontiformes > Ceratodontidae > Neoceratodus > Neoceratodus forsteri. The sequence goes on from CM057451.1 coordinate 96,608,008, forward strand.
CTTCCTCCTGTTCCTTGGCAAGCATCTTGGACTATTTATGGTCCCTTTCTAGTCAAGGGCTTGGGTCGGCGACCCTAAGGGTGCACCTGGCAGCCATCTCTGCTACGGGCGCGGGCAGGAAGCAGTCGATGGCATGAGGAGAAGGTGGTCTGGCGCTTTTCAAGGCCTTGATCACATTTCCCCTCCAGTCGCGGGAACCCCCACCTCCGTGGGATCTACTGCTGGTACTGGCAAAGCTCATGGGCAAGCCATTCGAACCTATGCACAGGTGTGCTCTCTCACCTGTCGTGGAAGGCGCCTTCTTGGTGGCTATCACGTCCAGCCAGAAGGATGGGAGAGCTCCAGGCGCTTTCCATGAGTCTCCTTACCTGGTCTTCCACAGGGACAAGGTTGTCCCTCGCCCCACCGAAATTCCTTCCGAAGGTGGTGTGAGTTTCACCTTAACCAGGTGTTGACTCTGCGGTGTTCTACCCATTTCACCTCGGAGGCCAGATATAGGCTCCATACTCCTGGACCCTAGAAGGCTCGCTTATTATAAGGAGCGCCTGAGGCTGAAATTCGGGAGAGGTTCGCCAGCTGTTTGTCACCCTACGCTGAAGCCGCATCTGGCAGACCTGCAGCCAAGCGGACGATAAGCAGATGGGTAACCTCCTGCATAGATCTCTGCTATAAGTTAGCGGGCATGGAGCCTCCCAGAGGATAAGAGCTCATTCTACCGCCATACTGCTGCTGGTGGCTGCTTCAGGGCGTCCCTATCCAGGGAAATCTGCAGGGCTGCTACCTGAAGTCAGCAAACACCTTCATTACCCACTACCACATCGACCTTGAGTCACGGGGATGCTGGTTTTGGGGCCTCAGTTCTCAGTCTCTCTTTCCAAGTAAGTATATGGGGTGTGCGTCTTGCCTCCCTCCTCCCGGAGGACTGCTGGAGTCTGCCAATGAGTGTGGATGAACAACATATCCATGTCCCTAAAATACAGGTTACTCACCTGTAACAGGAGTTCTAGGAATGGTATATATTGTTCATCTACACTCCTCGTTCCCGGCTTCGACGCACAACCTGAGCTTCCAGCGGGCCAGATCTGGCGTCATGGGGCGGAGCCGAGAGTTATACCACCCGGGTGGGTGGGAGGAGCAAGCTTGAAGACCTTCCGGCAAGATTTAAAGCGGCAAGGATACTGCCAATGAGTGTGGATGAACAACATATACCATTCCTAGAACTCCTGTTACAGGTGAGTAACCTGTATTTACTCACCTGTAACAGGAGATCTTACTTCGAGAGGGCTCTTGCATTAGATAATTACATATAGGAATGACGCCCGCCGGCAGCAGGACCCCACGGAAAAATTTCTAGCTAGCAGTCCCTGGTGAGGACGCCCCCGTCAGGTGACCCGGCGTCATACGGCGTCGGGGTATAAAGGGTGGTCCCAGAACACCTTCCTTCCATTCTTTCCCTACCGTTAGTTCATGCAGCGCCTTGCGGTAAAGTTCATGCTTCATCAGCCCTACCTTTCGTCGGTTTTACCATAAAAATAGTTATCCTTTTCAAATGCATCAGGTATATAGATGATTGTATGTAGATCCCTACACTCTCCGAGCACAAAAAAAGTAACAAATGCGGCGCAACTGTCACACAAGGACAGCCATTCCTGTGCCTTTTCTGCCTAGGCCCGATCACCCAGGTCGATAAGTGCCAGCATTGCCTCAGCTTCAAACGGCTACCCGTGCTAACCAACAGTCCCTAGAAGCCCATCTCCTCAAAGAAAAAGATGTCTTCTATGGAAAAAGAGTTGAAAAAGTTGAGGGAGGCATCCACTTCTCCGGAAGGACATTGGAAAAAGGAGGACAAGGAGTGGCACCGGGAGTCCTCCTCTACCACGTCTCCCGCCGGAGTCGCAGCCCAGGTAACATCCCCCCCGCCAGGGGACCGTTCGACGGCAGCCTCCAAGGGTTTGGAGGAGGCATTGGCCCACCCGTCTCGCTCGCGCTCGGAGCTTGCGAGCTCCTCCAGGCGAATGGAAGCCTCTGCCTCCTGTTCGGCCGCAGACTTGCGGCCTGCTGGCGTGGGCGACTCTTCTATGTCGGACGTCTGCTCCTCTGATGTCCGCAAGGAGAGGGTCGATAAGACGCCCGACCCTTCGGGGCGGTGCATGACCACTTCCCCCTCGGACCAGACCATCCCTTCTCGTCGGCCCGCCTCCGTTGAGGGCTCCCGTAAGCTGGACGCCGGCTCCTCCGGCGCCGGCCGGGAACTCGCCCCTAAGCCACGTCGGCTCCTCTGACATGCGACAGAACCGATGACGGACCCCCCCACATCCGTCGTACCCGGTTCCCCGTAGCCTTCGCTGCCGTCTGGGGAGCCTGAGTCACCCCAGTCTGACCCAAGGGATTTCTCTCCTCCATCCCAGGGCGATGCGGGGGATCTTCCTCCTCCATCAGACCCTCCTCCGACAGAGCCAGATCTGACGCCGGTCCCCCAACGCCAGTACCGCCGACACCGGCAGGTGATATCTCCCTTCCATCGGGCCCTCTGGGCCTCTTAATGTGGATCCTCCCATGGGGCCGCCAACCGGGCCGTCTGCTCCGGCAGCTCTCCTGGGTACCCGCTGTCTTATCCGACACCATTGTACCCGGGACCGCAGTATCCAGCGCCACAGTACCCGACGCCACATTACCTGACACCGGGTTTCCCACAGCCGGGTTTCGGATACTCACCTTACGGGTACAACCCATACACCTTTCCCCCTCCACCTCCATCACCCCCACAGCCGCTGGTGGATCTGCAGGAGACTCTGGCCTCTTGGTGGGCTGAGGCCAAGGCTCAACTCACCAAGGAGGTAGAGAGCCGCCTTATGACGATGCTGCCGCCGCCGGCTCCCATACGTCCGAGGTGGCACACTCCCTCACCGCCTTCAGACTCCAGGGCTCTTCCCTCTGGATCCCGAGAGGGGCAGGACACGCGTTCAAGGGTAACACCCAAGGAACCTGTTCCTCCCCCTAGTCGTGTAAGGGAGTCTTTTTCTTATTCTGCTTCTTCTTCCCCCTCGGATTCCTTGGATTCTTCCAAAGGATGCTCCGAGAGAGACGACGAGTCCTGCTCTCTATCTAAGCCCCAGCTGAGGATCCCTCCGAAGTCTCCTCCGGAGGATCCATCCTTCACGGAGTTGCTTAGAAAAATCCAGGAAGTTCACCAGTGTCGCTCTTTGGGACCAGATCCTCAGCGACTTAAACTTGCCGAACATCTGGACCTGCCCGTGACGGCTCCAACTTTAGTGCCACCCTGGATCGAGCCTCATGCCCACCTTGTAACCACGATTTGGAAACAACTGTCGGCGTTAGCCCCACTTCCCAGGAAGTCTAACAGGCTAAACCAGGCTCCCGAGGGTGTAGACTATCTTGACTCTCATTCTCGTGCCGACTTCGTCGTGATTAGCACCACTCATGGCCGGTCGGTACATCCAAAGCATCTGAACTTGTCTCCTCCGAATAAGGAATCTCGCCTCCTGGAGCAGTATGGAAGAAAGATTTATGCCTCTTCCACACTGGGAATTCGGGCCCTGAATTACATCGCCCATATGGGGGATTACCAGAAGGCCAACCTTTCCCAGGCGGAATCCAAGCTGGACTCCTTACCTGACTCCCAAGTCAAACAGGAGTTAGCAGACCTCGTCTGTTCTGCTCGTTGAGCCTGTCGCCACATTTGGCCGGCGATATACGATGCAGTGGACACTGCAGGGCGGAGCTCTGCTTTCGCCATGAGTCTACGGCATCATGCCTGGCTCCGTGTGTCAGGCTTGGTCCTGGAGGTGCAATCCGCCATTCAGGAGGCACCTTTCAAGGGGTCGGTGCTTTTCGGTGGTGATGTCAAGGACATCATCACCGACTTGCAAGAGAAGGGGACGGCTCTGAAATCCGTGGATTCCATGTACCGTCCCCATCACCAGCAGCGCCGTCCTTTTCACAGACGGAGTCAGCCACAAGTGAAACCCCAAGGAAGGCGGGCCACTAGACGTCAGGCCCCCGCAGCTGCCAGACCCCCTCTGCCCAAAAAAGCAGCGGGTGCCTCAGCTGTGGCGCTGCCCCACACCACCTGACTCCTTTCCTCTCCTACCGCCTCCAGACCTACCGGAGGAACTGGTAGGAGGGAGGTTTTCCCTTCACCTTCCGGGTTGGGAGAGGATAACCACAGATTCTTGGGTGCTCCAGCTTATAGTGGAGGGGCACTCCATAGAGTTTCTTCAGAAACCACCCCGCCACCCTCCTCTGAAGTCGTCCTGTTCAAAGGATCATCTTCCTTTGGTCCAGGAAGAAATCTCGGCCCTTCTCGCAAAGCAGGCAATAGAACCCATCCCCCTTCATCTTCGAGGGACGGGTTACTATTCTCATTTCTTCCTGGTCCCAAAGAAGACGGGAGATCTCAGACCCATTCTAGATCTCAGTTCCCCGAATCTTTATGTGGAATACAAAAGGTTCAGGATGCTCTCTCTGCAGAGCCTTCTGCCCCTCCTTCGGCCGGGTCAATGGCTTTGTGCCCTGGATATGCAGGATGCCTATCTGCACGTTCCCATTCGCCTTTCCCATTGCAAGTATCTCCGTTTTGTGTTTCAGGGGGACCACTATCAATTCAATGCGCTCCCCTTTGGTCTATTCTCGGCTCCCCGAGTATTTACCAAATGCCTGGCCGTGGTGGCGGCCCAGATTCACCTGCGTTCAATGGGAGTACAGGTGTTCCCTTACCTGGACAACTGGCTCCTGGCGACCTCGTCCAGAGAAGAACTCCTGCATTTTCTCTCCCTCACCCAGCAGGTTTTCACTTGCCTGGATATTACCACCAACCATTCCAAGTCTCATCTGGACCCTTCCCAGAGGCTACAGTTCATCAGGGCTTTCCTCGTCGACCATGAGCAAGGCCTTCCTGCCTCCGGACAGGGCGGCCTCTCTTCAAACCCAGATTTCCCTGCTATCAGAACGCAGGAGGGCCTCGGCAAGGTCTGTCCTCCATCTTCTGGGGCTCATGGCGGCTGCTATTCCGACGGTCCCCCGAGCTTAACTCCACATGAGGATCTCTCAGTGGACTCTTCGCTCTCACTGGGATCAACTTGTGAATGACCTAGATCAATTAGTTCTGATCTCATCGCCTATGGTGTGAGACTTGCAATGGTGGATGGTTCGAGAGAACCTGTTACGGGGGGTCCCTTTCTTTCATCCCCCCCCCCCAGACTCTGACTACAGACGGGTCAGGTGAAGGTTGGGGAGCCCATCTAGGTCTTCATTGGACTCAGGGCTCCTGGTCCAGGCTAGAACAAGCTCTCCACATCAATGTGCTCGAGCTTAGGGCTGTGCTGTACGCTCTCCAAGCCCTTCACCAGTACATCCTTCCCAGCCACCTAGCCGTCCAGACAGACAACATGTGTGTAGTGTGGTCATCAACAAACAGAGAGGAACTCGGTTCTACCCTCTATGCAGGGAGGCAATGAGGGTTTGGGATTGGGTAACACAACACAACCTTCATCTAACGGCGATTCATGTTCCAGGAGTCGACAACAGTCTGGCAGTCAAGCTAAGCCGCTGTTCTGCTGTGGCTCACGAGTGGGAACTGGACCAAGGGGTACTAGATGATGTCTTTCAGCTTTGGGGGACTCCGCAGGTAGACCTGTTAGCCTCCCCCCAAAACGCAAAACTTCCCACCTTTTGCTACTTACGTTCCAGAGCGGGCGCTTTCTGGAGCGACGCTCTGTCTCTAGACTGGAAGGACAGATTTGTCTATGCTTTTCCCCCAATTCCTCTGATCCCACGTGTGTGCAGAAACTAGCCTCAGAAGGAGCGAGAATGATTCTGATCGCTCCTTTCTGGCCCAAACAAATCTAGTTCTCTCTTCTACAACAATATTCAGAGGATCCTCCTCTTCCTCTATCTCGAGGTTTGCTGACCCAGGATCAGGGGACCCTGGTCCATCCAGGCCTCACATCCCTTCAACTACATGCATAGCTCCTGCAGACCTACCCCAATCCCATTTTTGGTGTGTCTCCAAAAGTGGTGGAGATTTTAGTGGAGGCTAGAAAGCCCTCCACCAGGTCCACTTGTGCCATGAAGTGGAAGAGATTCTCTATTTGGGCAGCCTCCAAGAACATGGAACGTTTCTCCTGTTCAGTGGCTTTTCTGTTCGAGTACTTTCATCATCTGTTCGACCTGGGTCTCAGCCATTCCTCCTTGAAGGTTCACATGGCAGCTAACTCAGCCTACCATGTTCCCTTCGCAGATAAAGCTTTCGCTCAACTGGAGGTCTCTAAGACCTTTCTCCGAGTGGTCCTCCATCTGAGGCCCCCCATCCGTACTCCTGCCCCCCCTTGGGACTTGAACTTTGTTCTCGAGAAACTTACTCTTCCTCCCTTCGAACCTGCAGCTTCTGCAGATTTAAAGTTTCTTTCATGGAAGACACTTTTCTTGTTGGCCATTACTTCGGCTTGAAGAATCTCCGAGCTTCAGGCCCTGTTGTGTAAAATCCCCTATTTGATTTTTCACAAAGAACCAGTTGCTCTTCGCATGAATCCTAAGTTTCTACCTAAAGTAGTAGCAGAGTCTACCTTAAATCAGTCCATAGAGCTACCTGCCTTTTTTACGCTGTACTCTAACCAAGGGGAATGTTTACTCCATACTATGGATGTTCACCGGATTTTGAGATACTACACCAACAGGACGAAGGATCTCAGAAAGACTGATCAGTTGTTCGTCTCTTTTGCTCACAAAAGGGAAGGCAATGCTGTTTCCAAGCAATGCTTGTCTAAGTGGTTGGCTCATTGCATCATTTTCTGTTATGACAAGTACCACAAGACCCTCCCTGGTCAAGTCAGAGGCCACTCCACAAGAGGAGCAGCTGCCTCTGCAGCTTGTTTCAAGAATGTGTCTGCGGCAGACATATGCGCTGCCGCCACCTGGACTTCCGTCCATATTTTTATGAAACACTACAGTTTGGATATTGCCTCTCGCCGTAGAGCAGGCTTCAGGCTGGCTGTTTTGCAAGGCCTCCTGTCTTGAGGCTTGCACGGCTAGTGATATTTTCTGGAGTAGTTCCCTCTTCCCGGTGCCTTTTCTTTGTTCCAGACTGCTTGGAATTCAGTCCTATATGTAATTACCTATTGCAAGAGCCCTCTCGAAGTAAGATGGTACAGTTACGTAAGAACTTACCGTAACAGTAGATCTTCGAGAGAGGCTCTTACAGTAGATAATACCTTCCCGTCCTCCATCCCCTTAGGCATTTTCAGCTCCTTTTCCAGGAATGGAAACATCACCTTGTTTTTCATCTGGGCCTTCCTGGCCTTTGGTGGGAAAGAACTGGAAGGCGGGCGTCCGGGACCGCCCCTTTATACCGACACCGGTCACCTGACGTGGGGCGGTCCCTCGCCAGGGACTGCTAGCTAGAAATTTTTCCGTGGGGTCCTGCTGCTGGCCGGCATCAGTCCTATATGTAATTACTTACTGCAAGAGCCTCTCTCGAAGATCTACCATTACGGTAAGTTCTTACATAACTGTACTTTCCTTTCGTGAAAGACTCTTTTCCTGGTGGCCCTTACTTCCGCTCGGCGAATTTCTAAGCTCCAGGCCCTGATATGCAAAATTCCATATTTGATTTTTCACAAGGAACGTGTTGCTCTGCGCATGAACCCTAAGTTCTAGGAACATGGATATGTTGTTCACACTTATTGGCAGATTCCTTGCCGCTTTAAATCTTGCCGGAAGGTCTTCAAGCTGGCTCCTCCCACCCACCCAGTGGTAAAACTCTCGGCTCCGCCCCATGACGTCAGATCTTCCTTACCGCTTGGAAGCTCAGGTTCCCTCCTTAGCACTCTGCGTTTTCAATTGGTTCCTGACATTTTCGGTCTCTCCGAATTTAACTGGAAGTTTTTCTAAACTTCGATCTTCTTTCACTGCGGCGATGAATCATTCGTTTTCCGGCTCCCAGAGGTGCCCGGTTAATTCCTTCAGGAAAGTCCCGCACTCCACGTGCGTCTACTGCCTCGACTTGGATAATGATCCACAGGTTTGCGAATTTTGCTGTGCACTTTCGACCAGCTCACTGGAGGATCGTGCGGCCCGTTCGGGGCTCGGGCGACCTGAAACCTTTTCCTCTGCGGAAAATTCCTCTGAGAATCGTCGGGCAGTGTCCACGTCGGCTGTCTCGGCTGAGCAGCTCGATTTTCTTTCCTCCAGGGAGGGGGCGGCTGCTCCCCCCTCCTCCTCGGTCGCGGTGCTTATCCCGCTCTCCTTGAGTTCTCCTCATTCAGCTTCTTTCAAGGAGCTTCGCCAGTCCCTTTCCTCGAAAGGAGAGGGACCTTCGGGACCTGCCTCTTGACTCAAGTCAAAGGAATTGCAGGCTAAGTCCCATCGTTGGCGCTGGAGGGAGCAAGAGAGTTCCCCCTCCCCTGCCGGCTGACGTTCGACTTCGGTCAAGGGTGCGACTCAGGCCTCTGGCTTCACGGTGCCCCCATCAGGTCAGCCGGCCAGGACTCCCGTCGACGTTTGCGAGTCTCTCGACCCGTCATCTGGGTTGTCTTCTACTGGAGCCGCCATCCCTTCGCCGGTTCCCCCGGTGGAGGCTGAGGGTTCTGCCTGATCTTCTCTTGTCAATCTTCACCATTCATTACTTCTTGGGTGTGGCGGGCGCGCACCATGAAAGCTTTTTTAAAAGAGATTAGCTCCCTGGCACTGCCCTCGAGATCGGCGCCTTGCGTCATGCGCGGCGGCAGATAGTAACTACCGACTCCTCCTCCATCTCAGTTCTGTTTCTCCCGCCCGTCGAGGCTGCACCTGCTGCGGCGTCGTGAGAGCAATAGTTAAATGCAGTAATAGTTTTTGCCGACTCCTCTGTTTCTCGATTACACTCGGCGACGCCATACCACGGTAAGACTGTTCTTTCTATCTGTAGGCGTCGGGTGTTTTCCTACTGTTTTTACCTTAATTGTTTAGCGTTATGTCGGTTCTGGAGCGAGCGTTTTTGAAGCAGGCCGCGCCCGATCGTCGATGCTCCTGTGGCGGCATTTTCCGTCTCGGACCCGGCATGGCGTGTCTTCGTTGCCTGGGACCCAACCATGACATGGATTCGTGCGACGCCTGCTTCTCCATGGACCATCATGTCCTCGAAGTCTGCGCGTTCAAGCTCGGCTAGGCCCCGCCAACTTTCGGGGGACGGCGTCATTCATGGGACTCCCAAGTAAGGTCTCTAGGCCCTTCCCCCGGGTCCCCTCCCGGGCCTATACGGTCCGCGGAGGAGGGAGCTTCCTCTCCTTATCTTGCCGGAAGAGGCTCCTTCTGCGTGTTGGGGGAATGTGGCGGTCCCTCCGGGGCATAGCAGTGACTTACCGCCTCGGCAGTCACCTCCTCAGAGTCTGGCTCCCCAGTGTCGAGGCCCATGATTTCTGGGCGGACACCGGTGGACCCTCGGCGCCGCCTTCGGCGCGTTTGGATCGGCGCCCGTTTGCGGCGCCGTGATCGGCGCGCCGTTCGGATCTAGCGCCCGGTGATCGGGGCCAGCGCCGTTGGCGAAGATGCCGCTTTGGCCCCTAAGCGCCCGTTTGCGGCACCGTGGGCCTGGTCTGCGCCTCCTCGCGGCGCGGTCGGTTTCCGACGCCGGGAGTAGTGCCGTTGGCCTCGCTGGTGCCGTGGGAGAGCTAGGACCGGGCCTGGCTGTTGCTGATGCTCGGGGGTCGGCCGGCGCCATCTCTGGTACTGGTGCCGTTCGCGGTGCCGTTGCCACGGGAACCCCCGGGGTGGCCAGTATTGAGGTCCTGCTGGTCTCGTCCTCCTCGGAGGACGACGACTCAGGCGATGGACCCATCCTGGTACCCTCACTCTCCGGGGTCTCCTGTTGGCGAGGTGCAGGTGACCGTCAGCAGGCCCTCCCTCTGTCCCCAGTCCGTCCCTCCCCTGAGGGCTCCCCGGCTGGGGGTGGCCTTGAGTCCCAGGGGGTGATGTGGTGGAGACTAAGGGGAGGCTCCCCCTCCCGGGGGACCGGTGACAGCAGCCCTCCCGGGTGCTGTTGCTCCCTCTGGGGGGGCGGGAACGCTGCGGTCGAGGAGGAGGGCTCTCTCTGAGTCCGAGGGGTTGAGGGGCACAGGGACAGGACTTCGGTCTTCTCTGGCCACCTCAGGGGGGTGGCTAGGAGCCGTAGTGCTGAACCCCGCCCTTCCCTCCGGGGCTCTAGAGTGCCCTCCCGGTGGGCGTTGCTGTGGGCTGCCCTTCTGGATCCATGCAGTCCCGACTTCCGTCTAGGGAGGTTCTCCCCTGGGCTCTTCAGGCTCCGCTTCCTCAGGGTTCCGTCTTGCGGCCTGGTTTGTTGTCAGGGACCCCACCAGCTCGGGCTCCGTTCCCGGATTCCAGAGCCCTAGCAGGGTCAACTGCCTCCTCGTGGGTGCCCCTCTCCCATATCTCTGCCTCCACCACCCCGGCTCCCGGAGCATATGTCGGTCCCTACGGGTCCGTTATCCTAGGAGCAGTTCAAGGAGTTCTGCAGCGGCCTTCCCCTCATCGTTAGATGTATGCATGGTAGTCTTTTCGACTCTCCCCACTGCCGCGGAGTCCTCTGAGCATTCAGCTCTCCATCATCCTTGTCTCCCTGCGTCTGAGGGAGGAACCCCTTACTCATCTCTCCTCCGGCCTTTGATTTCACTGAATATCAAGCGATTCCTTTCGAGGATGGTGAGGGACCTTGGATCTCTTACATGCGGAGAGACAATACCCGAGCAGGAGGCAGTGAATTCCTTGGAGAATTCAGTGCCCAACACTTGGTGGTACCTTCCTGGCCTTTCCCTTCCAGGGGCGTCTATCCGTTCCTAGCAGTGTCAGCCGCCTCTTCTCAAGCCCGGCTAATTGTCAGCATAGTATGTGTGCCCCCTCGGAATCTAGGTACTCCCCAACCCCCTTCTGGCTTGGTCTGCCTGGAGACTCCCTCAGGCGCCGCTGCCTGGCGCACAACCGCCCACGGACCGGACTCTCTTCAGTTGCGACCGGTCAGGGGCGAAGAATAATTCTACTTTTCTTCTCATCACGGTTGCTTGTATAGCATCACATCAGGCTCACCACGCTGCCTACAATCGGCACCTGTAGTCCGATGCTCTCTCAACTTCTAGCGTCGATGCCTGATGCGAGACAAACCAGACAAGCTGTTGCCCTCTCCGCTATAGGCCTGGAGCTGGCAAGACACCAGGCAGGGCATCTTCGATGCCAGTGAGGTGGCTTCCAGGCTTGCGGAGGACAGCGATCTGCATTAAGCGGATGACATGGCTTCGTCTTTCAAAGGTTGTCACCCCTGGCGGCGTGGGGTGATCGCTCCGCCTTCGGGGACCCGTCTCTTTTCCTCCAGAGCTAGGGAGACTTTTGCAGGGGCTAACTCAGTCTCCACGTCCTTGGGAGGCACCTCCTAGCTCTTCTCCCTAGGCTTTTCTCTGGACTACCAGGGTCTTCCTTCTGTTTCTCACCAACAGGGAGGCTGGGGTCTTGTTCCCTCAGGGTTTTACCCCTTCCCCCTTCTAGGGAAGCGGACTGAGTACTCACCAAGAAGTAATGAATGGTGAAGATTGACAAGGGAAGATATGAAAGTGCATTACCTACCGTAATTCTTGATCTTCTCTTGTCTATCTTCATTCATTACAATCCCACCCTCCTTCCCTCAGTGGCCTCCTTCTGTGGCGTCTCCCCTCCCGTCTCGTTCCTCTCTCTTATTGGCCTTTATGCCAAAAAAAAAAAAAATTTTTAAATTAAAAAAAAAAAATCTCTGTCCTTGCCATTCTCTCAATGGTTTCCAGGAAATTCTTTACTCTAAGATTCGTTGGCATTTATTGCAGTAGTGCTGGGTCGTGAGGGAGATGCACGACTATCTCACCGCCATGTTTTTCAGGTGAGGCACTCCCTAGGGACTTTGCCTGACTCTGTCTGTGCAGTGATCTAGTCCCAGAATCTTCTGCTAATCAATTGCTAAGCCTGGAAACCCTCCCTTTTACAGACTAAGAGGAACGGGTACGGTTATACAATTTCTTTTCCTAAAGCTGAGGGAACTCTCTCCGACTGTTTCGAAGGTAATCCCTTGCTTCTCAGGTCATGTTTTTCCTCATAAGTCTGTGAGTCATGCTCTGTCTTGGCGCCCTTTCAAGGGTCCTTCTCGAGCAGTGCTGCAGGAAAAGCAGTGTCAGCCGCTGGCAGATCTTGCCAGCTTCAAGTCTCTATCTGCCTTGACATAGCAAGTCCGATTGAGTTCCTCTATATTTCTTACAAACCGCCTTTAAAAGGCTAAGTTTCTTTCTATACCCTTCTTGAGCAGCTCTTACAAGCTGCCTGAGGAATCAACCCTTTCCTAGCTGGCGCTCTTCGGAACAAGGGTCTGCTCAATCAGTCCAGGAGCCCTCAACTAGGATAAAGGACCATGGCATGTTGAGGTCAAAGACTCTGCCCTCCTTATTCTGTCTAGCGGATTCGGTGAACCTTCTCTTCCAACACTATAGCGAATTCTTGCTCCTTGTTAAGTCGAGCCTTAAGCCTCTCAGCTAACAATGCTCGTTAGGCATTATGTCTCCTCAACATCCATTTTCTTCTTCTTCTCTCTGCTTCCTTCATCCTTTCTTTCTCCTTCCTTTTCTCTCTATCTGTTCCTCCTAGAGTCGCCCGGAAAGGAGGTCCTGCGATCCCTTAGGGCAGGAATACTCTCTCCTCTGTCTATTCTCCATCGGCTTATTCCTTTTTCAGTTTATTTTCCTTCCTTTGCTATCCCTTGGCTATCTTGCCTCGCTTTCTCTTTTTTCCACAATATAATTTTTGCCTCTCCGGCTCACAGAACTGAGATGGAGGAGAGTCGAGTAACTACTAACGCCGCCCTGGCATGGCCTTAAAGCGTCGGTCTCGAACAGCGCCGATCAGAAACTAACACAAAAAAAAAAAAGCTCTAAGTAAGCGAGTGCCAGCGCCTCCAGCTTACACCAAAGTAATGAATGGTGAAGATACAAGAGAAGATCAAAATTACGGTAGAGTACGTAATTTTCATTTCCTTTAGTTCGACAGACCTCGGCCCTTTCTTCTGAGCCGAGGGAGGAGCGGGCGCACCCCGCTCCTTCCCAGGCCCGCCCTCAGCTTCCCCGAGGATTCGGGTCTTGGTCTCGGTCATCCTCTCGGTCAAGCCGCTCACACTGACTTCGGCGTTCTCGGTCGGGGCACCGAGTTAAGTGGCATTACCGTTCTTCCTTGTCTCCCTCCTCGGATGAGGAGTGGCTTCGGTGCCGATGGCGTCGGCGTTCGAGGAGTTCATGTGACAGCAGTTGTTGTTGTCTGGGAATCAGTCCACTCCGATTCATTCCCCGTCCAGCAAGCAGCTGCCGCCCGATCGGCCGACTCAACTGCTCGCTGCAGTTGAGGTGCCCACTCCGGGGCCGGTTGTTCATCCGATCCTTGCTGCCCCACCGCCCTCGGTGGAACCTCGGTCGGGTCATGACCTGTCCCGCAGGTTGTCTGTCCCCCTCACTCCCACCCTCGGCGGATGAAGAGTGACTCAGGCCTGAGGCAGCTTTTTGCGGACCCCTCGGAGTCGGAAGTCGGCTCCTCTATGTTCCCCAGTTGGGAGGACCCGGGGTCCTCTCAGGAACGATCTGTGGACGACAGCCTATCGTCCTTCATGGGTCTGCTTCAGCTCATCTTGGAATTCACCGGGATGCAGCTCGAGCCCGTGTCCAAACAGGCCCATTATCCCCTTACGGAGATTCTAGACCGAAGGGGTTCACCCTCAGAGGCCTTCCCGGTGGCCGAGGCCATCATGGGCCCGGCCTTGGAGCTCTGGCGGTGGCCTACTTCCTGCCCTGCGCCCTCAGCCAGGATGGCCAGGAAGTACTCTGTCCCTGTCGGTTCTTTGCCCGGTTTCTCGGAGCACCCCTTGACTGAGGGGTTAGTTACCGACAGTGTTTTCTAGTGTTCTGGGAACGCTCGGGATGTGGATAGGCCCCCTGACAAGGAGTCCAAAAGGATGGTCTACGTCGGGCGCAAGGTTTACGCTGCGTCCTCCCTAGGCCTCCGACAGGCCAGCTCGGCTGCACTGATGGCACATTTCTCCACGCCCTTTTGGGCTCCCTGGCGGTGCTCCCTCATCTCGGCCGACCTGGGACCCGCGATTCCGGCGGGTGCGGGACGAGGCCAAGGCGGTGGCGAGCAACAGCTTCAGACTGCTCTGGACTTAGGTGATTCCTGTGTCAGGTCGGTGGCGGCACGATGGCCATCGCCGCGGGGTGTGGCTGAGGTTATCCTCTTTCTCACTGGAAACCCAGCACAAGTTGGCGGACATCCCCTTCTTGGGGACTGACCTTTTCGACCCTGGGTGGAGGACACCTCAGGGGACCGAGAGAATCCGATGCCATTCCCGGACTCGGTCACTCCCGCCCGGAGGGACAGGGCAACCGGCAGTCTTTGCGTAAGCCCCCTAGCCCCTGCGGATTGACCAGCCCAGCACGAGGGCCAGCAGGCTTGCGCTGGGCATCCTGACTCCAAACCAGCATCTTCCTCTAAAAGCAAGCAGGGAGGCAAAGGCCCAGGAGCTCCCTCAGCCAATTCCTCCTCCAAGCCTGCCCAGTGACAGGCTAGGGGCGCTGTCCCCGGCCCCGTCGCTCCTACCTGGGTTCCCCCGTGGGGAGACGGCTCCACTCCTCCTCCACCTGGTCTGCTTCCCGGACCTTTGGGTGTCAGAGGTGCTAGGGGAAGGCCCTGCCTCGGGATTGTGAGCAGGCACCTCCCTTCGAGCCATTTCCCCCGGGGTCTTGTGGTCCACAGCCTAGTTGTCGGCCCGCTGAGCCGACATGCCTGACCCTCTAATTTGAGGTGATCAGGAAGGTTGCGGACCCTCTTTCAGACCCTGGGTTCGTGTCCAGGTATTCCTGATCCCAAACAGATGGGGGGTTTGCGCCCCATTTCTTCCGCAGTCCGGATGGTCTCTCTGCTTCAGATATCCCATCCTCAGAATGAGGCTTTTTCCTGGACCTCCAGGACGTACGCACCTTCGTTCCGTCCATTTCTTGGGAGATTCCTCCCTTTCTTAAGCGGGGGATCTCTTTACGAGTTCCAAGCCAGGCCCTTCAGTCTCTGCCCAGCAGCTTCTGCGGCATCGAGGGTTCCGGGCATAACCCCACCCGGATGGCGGCCTGACTGCAACCCTTCCAGATGGAAGGGGACGATCCAGAGTTCTGGCTCTCAGACTGGTCTCATTTTATCAGAGCCACGTTGGAATTTGTATCTTAGCGGGTGATCCTCCTTCGGGACGAGGCTTGACTCTTGAGTCCGAGCTGGCTCCTGGTGGACAGGGCTGAGGTTCTTCCTCCCTTACCTAGTAGGGTCTAACTGGGCAATCGCGCCCTGCCGGGACCTCCTGCACCTCCTGGGCCTCGCGGCAGCCGGCTCCAGCGTGGTCTGTCGGACCCGCCAGTTCATGCGTCCCCCTTGCAGGGACTGGCCAGCCAGCGGTCACGGTGCTGGGTTCCTTCGGACCAGTTCGTGACTACAGCCCAGGAGTTAGGGGAATGCTCTCCCTCGGACCATTCCAGCTCTTGCAGGAGAGCATCCTGTTCATCTGCCCTGAGTCGACGGTCTTCTCCGACCGATGCTTCTCGGATAGGTTGGGGTGCCCATCTAGGGGAATACAGAGTGCTCCGCCTCTGGTCCTCTCGGGAGTCCCGATGTCTTTCCTACCCGCTGGAGCTCTAGACGGTCCGCTTGCATGCACTGCTCACTCAGTTTGTGTGGGGTCTAGTGGTTTAAGTCCAGGCGGACAACACCACGACCTTGTGCTACCTACCCTGCCAGGTTCCGCCGAGCCCCTTGCCTCTGCATAAGGAGGTTCTCTGCATTGGGTCTTTCGCGCAGCCGGGAGGCATTTTTCCTAGCCATTCGATGGCAGGAGCCTCCAGCACTCTGGCTGATGCCCTAAGCCGGTCATAGGCTGTGCCTCACGAGTGGTCTTCCTTGCCGGAGGTAGCACAGGATCTTCTCCCTCCTTTCCTCCAGGGAGAATACGAGGCCGAGACTGTCTCATGCCCACCCCCTCAGCAAGGTTCGCTGTAGGGGGATGCCGCGGACCCCGGGCCTCTTCTACGCCTCTCCCCCATTTCCCTTGACCCACGGGCAAGGCAAGGAGGGACTAGGCACAGGCAATGCTGGTAGCCCCAGACTGGTTTGCCAGCTCTGGTATCCAGCTCTCCTCAGTCTCTGCCTCAGGCTCCCGAGGCAGCTTCCAGCCCTCCCGGCCCTGATCTCTGTTCTCAGGGGAAGGTTTTCCATTTGGACCTTCAATCCTGCACCTGAAGGCCTGGTCCTTGTGCGGCTAGGGGCCAGGCCTGGGGTCCTCCGACAAGGTCCTTGATGTTTTCGAGACGTCCTGCCAGGAGTCGGCCAAACATGCTCGCCTTCAAATGGATGAGTTCTCCATCTGGTGTTGGGATAGGGCCTGGGGCCTCTCTCCCATCCCTCGGTGAGCATTCCGGACCATCTGCGGTCCGTTCCTTTGAAACTAGGGCTTCGGCTGACTACCCTCTAGGTGCTTCTGTTGGTCACCCCGTCTTCCGGGCGCGGGCCGGAAGGCAGTCGGCAGCACAGAAAAGGTGGTCTGGCACTTTTCTAGACCTCAATCATACCTCCCCTTCGGGTAAAGTATCCCCATTTCTGTGGGATCTTCGCTGGTATGGGCTTAGCTCACGGGCAAGCCGTTCGAACCTTTGCACAGGTGCGAGTTCCCCCACCTGTTGTGGAAGAACACTTTCTTGGGGCTTCTCTGCCGTCCAGGAGGGGAGAGTTCCAGGCGCTCCTTCGAGTCTCCTTATCTGGTCTTCCACAGGGACACGGTTGTCCTGCGCCCCACCCGAAGTTCCTTCCATAGGCAGTGGCGGAGTCTTTCCCTAACCAGGTATTGTCTCTGCCGGGGTTCATCCCCATTCACGCCTCGGATGCCGTATATAGGATCCATTGGGACCCTATTTAATGCTCGCCTACCCAGGGAGCATAGGGCTGAAGTTCGGGAGAGGTTCGCCAGCTGTTTTGTCATCTCACGCTGAGGCACTGCAGACCTGCAGTAGCGGACGGCGAGCAGGCGGGTCACCTCGCATGAGTCTCCGCTGTAGGGGGGCGGGCATGGAGCCTCCCAGAGGGATAAGTGCTCATTTTACCCGCCCTTCCGCTGCATCAGTGGCTGCTTCCGAGGATACTCCTGTCCAGGATATCCGCAGGGCTTCTACCTGGAAGCAGGCTATACCATTTCCCCTTCCACATCGACCTTGGGTCACGCCGGGATGTTTGTCGGGACCTCGGTTCTCCAGTCTTTATATCTAAGTAGGGGGTGTGCGCCTTGCCTCCCTCCTCCCAGAGAACTGCTAGGAGTCTGCCAATAAGTGTGGATGAACAACATATCCATGTCCCTAGAAATACAGGTTACTCACATGTAACAGGAGTTCTAGGAATGGTATATGTTGTTCATCCACCATTTCCCACCCGTCCTCCGGCTTGGCCCTTTGTACCTGACTGTGAGACTCAAAGAATCTAGTAAATCATGGGGCAGGAGCCGAGAGTTTTACCACCGGTGGGTGGGAGGAGCCAGCTTGAAGACCTTCCGGCAAGATTTAAAGTGGCAAGGAACCTGCCAATAAGTGTGGATGAACAACATATATCATTTCCTAGAACTCCTGTTACAGGTGAGTAACCTGTATTTTCTCCCTAAGGCAGTAGCGGAGTCTACTCTAAATCAGTCCATAGAGTTACCCACCTTTTTCACACAGTACTCTAATCAGGGGAAGTATTTACTCCATACTATGGATGTTCACCGGATTCTGAGATACTACACCAACAGGACAAAGGATCTCAGAAAGACTGATCAACTGTTAGTCTCTTTTGCTCGTAACCAGGAAGGCAGTGCTGTTTCCAAGCAATGCCTATCTAAGTGGTTGGCTCATTGCATCACTTTCTGTTATGACAAATACAACAAGACACTCCCGGGTCAAATAAGAAGCCACTCCACCAGAGGAGTAGCTGCCTCAGCGGCTTGTTTCAAGAATGTGTCAGCGGCAGATCTTCCTGGACTAAGTCTCCATCACTCATTCACACTAGTGGGATAGCGCCAGAGGCACTAGGACCAGCGGGAGCCAAAATGTTCTGAAGAGGCTGGCACGGTAGGACCCGCATGCGGCACCACGAGACTGACTCGCGCCTGTGTAGGCTCTCTCGGCGTCGACCCTTCAGCCATATGAGTTCCTTTTCTCCGCTGTCGAGTGCGCTTGGATGTCGGCGTCACTTGTCTGCAGTCAAAAGTTTACGTCTATCTGACAGCAGCTTTTAGTGTTTAATTTAAACGTTTTAATTTGACTATTTAGTAGTAATTTTTTATTTTATGAACAAGAAGATTATGAAGAAAAAAAAATTCTTTCCTGCCATCAATGGAGTCGTCCTTAGACGGTAGCGGTGACGGTAGGAAGACTTCGTTTGAAAGTTGTTATGGCAGAGGGGCTGTGCTCGGTCCGCCACCCTTAAATGAGGGAGGGTCCGACTCACGGACAGTCCTGTGCTCGAGAGGACAGTCCACTGGAAGCCGAAGATCTGGGTGGTGCGGGTTTTCGGCTTCCGCAACCTCGAGCTCTTCTTCCCCGTTTGAAGAAGAATCAGACCGATCGAAGTTGCCGTTAGTATATCTGCAGTTGTTCATTGGTAGAAGCGATAGGCCTAAACCGACTTTCGTGGGTTCCCCTTGGCCCCGCTCCTAACGGCTGCATACTCGACTCCGGACTCCATCTCTGTCCTCGTAGGAGTTCCAGTGAGCAGTTTCATCTCTGGGCCGCTCCTGTGGAGCAGGGGGTTTGACTTTCCTTTTTTCCTGGTTGTGTTCCTGGTTTCAGGGCCTCCGGGCCTTGGAGCCGGGTCAATTGGATCAGAATGAGCGCGGTGCCCTCTTGGTGCCTTCACCACCGTGTCAGCCCCTCATGCCTACCCCCCTCTTCCTTTTCCATGCTGGGGCTGGCATGGGCACCACCTTTCCCCATCTTTTCCATTGGCTTTTCCACGGTGTTTTTCCTGGCGCTGTGCCCGACACCTTGGTGGCACTGCAGGTCCGGCGCCGTGCCACTGGTTTGGCATTGGTGCCATAGGCAGCGCTGCTGGTGTTTGGGTCAGCGCCATGGATTGGCACCGTGGCTCTGCACTCGGTGCCACACTCGGCGCCGTGGGTGTTGTCATGTTGTCAGTGCCGCTAGCAGTGCTGTGGGTGTCTCATGGTGCCACGGATGCCTGCGGGTGGTGCCAGGCACCTGTGGGTGGTGCCATGGGTGGCTCTGGGCACCCGCAGGCGCTGCAGGTGGTGCCAGGCACCCACGGGTGGCGCTGTGGGTGGTGCCGGGCATCTGCAGGTGCTGCAGGTGGCGCCGGGCACCCATGGGTGCCATGAGTGCCCATGGGTGCCATGGTTTCTTGAGTACCATGGGTGCTATGGGCGTCAGGGGTTCCATTGCTGCCGTTGGTGCTGAGGATACCTGCGGGTTCTGCCATGGGTGCCCTCTGGTGTCTTCCAGGTTGGCGTAGGTATTGCTTGGTGCCCTCCTGTGCCACAAGTGCCGCAGGGGTGCCAGTTGGTGCTGTCTGACAGAACTAGGGAAAGATCTCCATTTGCAGACCTCTCTTCCGCAGGACTTGTGGTGGGATGTTTCCGTGGAATGAAGTCCTATTCTGCGGATTATTTTCCACACATTTTATTGGGCGGTGGTCTGCATCGGGTCTCATCATCCAGCAGTTTTCCGCTGATGGGACTCTTCTGTTCTGTGAGCGGAATCTCTCATTCCGCTCAGCACTTTCTCAGCCCCCTACATGGTGCTAAACTCCTCAACACCCTTCCTGGTGGCGGAGGCTCTGGTGGCTCTAACCTAGACCTCTTTTTTGGGTCGTTCTCTGGTCAGTGATACAGAGGATGACTCATTTTATATACTGAAAGACACGCCCTCTCTATCATCAGAGTCTATGATGGAAGCTCTTTTAGTAGTTCCTCATTTATGGGGTCCACCATAGTGTTCAGACTGCATCTGTGGACCATATACTTCTGCGTCTAGACTCTTTGTAGTCAAGACAATTACACTCTGTGGAACATTCTAATTCAATGGTCGGGAGCCGCACAGACTGTTCCGCTCCTTTGATAGGGGTATACAGCCCTCTTTTGATGCTGCCCCTCTGGTGGCTGCTTCGCCACAGGTGGTTAACATCTGTCTAGCTATTATTAGTCCAGTCAAGGGTTCAGTTATGGATCCTCAGGCTCCTCCTGCTCCTCAGAGGGATGACATCCTTGTCATTTCTGTATCAGGCAATCCGTGCCAAATAGCAGCCAGCAACCATGTCAGGCTCGGACTAATGATAATTAATAAAAAAAAAAAAAAAAAACGGGGGTCAGAATTATCACAGCACAGGGCCTAGTTGGAATTTCCCGATACCACACTTTGGATCTGGTCAGGTTCCGCCTCAACCCTGAGGTGGTTGTCTCAAAACCTCAGTAAAGAATACCTGATTTCTTCTACCCCTAGGGGCAGTCCAATCCAGCGGTGGTATAGCTCACCTCTTTTCTCTAGAGAATTTTCTCTTATTCTGAGATATTTCCAAAACCTAGGCGTCTAACCAGTCTGTTAGTCCCTTTTTGTTTTTTTAATCAGGCTTTCTTCTCTTGGTCAGAGCCTTGCAGCAACAGAAGTGACTCTTCAGCTAGTCGGAACTTAGATTCCTACTTCCATGCTTACTTCAGCTTAACGGATGACATGCTCCTTTCTTGACCATTGGTCAAGTTGGTCTTTTCTGAGGTAGCTTCTCAAATGATCACACCTTCAGTTCCTGTGCACTGGTTCCGTGCCAGTAGCACTCGAAGCTATCCTCTCCCGGCTGCGTGACGGAGCGGTGATGTTTTTTTTTTTTTTTTCAACAAAGCAAACTAGAATCCTTCCTACTCCCTTCAGGGAGGCCGGACTAAGTAGTGTCTCACCGCATTGAGTCACTTCTGCCACTATTCAGTCACTTCAACGAATGGGTTAGCCCTAACTTGGTCCTGCTGTGTCCCTCCTCCTGTAAACTTTTTCCTTTCTTCCCTGAGTTCAGAGACTGCTTCTACAGTTATACACACAGGGGCAGGATGATTCCCTTTTGGAATATGCAGTGACTAGGATTTGATTCTACTAGACCACCACAAGAGGCTTCTAAGTTGTGCTTCGCCTTCCATCAGGAAGTTTTCAGTGACTTAGGACAAACCTTTTTCCTTGATGAGCTAACCCCACCTGGACCTTCTTTTGCTCACAAAGTAAGGGGTTCAAGTGCTACTGGACCTGTTGTTTGCAGGTCAGCCATACTTGGTAGTGGGGGTTCCGTCTTCGCTTTTTGGTCTACCCTGAACCTGTACACTTTACCTCTGGCTCTTGCAGTTCCTGAGGTCCTTTACATTAGATTAGTGCATGTCTTTGACACTATTAATTTTGGTCCTAGATCAGATTGTGAGGCCAGGTTCTTGCCGCTCTCCTAGAGTGGTTGCGGCTGCCTGGCAGACTTTCATTTTGTGCCCATTGTGATGCGTCGGCAAGGTGACGAGTTACAACTCAGTGTTTATCTTGTAGGCACTATGTTATAGATGCTCTTACAAGACAGCTCTTTTTATTAACAGGACAGTCCTTGGCTGTCCTGCAAATGAACCCTATTTCCTACCACCCTACTCAGGGTTGTTGTTTTAACGGTACTCTCCCACTAGTGTGAATGGTGATGGAGACTTAGTCCAGGAAGATATGGAAATTAGGTACTTACCGTAATTCTGATCTTCTTGGACGGTCTCCATCACTATTCCACCTCCCACCATCCTGGGTTCACTCTGTTTTTTTTCCTGGTCTTCATGGCCTATGGTTGGACTGTGAAGACATTGTTCTTTGACCTTTCTTACAAAGGCCATCTGGGCCCTCTCAGGCCCAGAAACTCAGAATGAGTTATTTTCATTAGTTATGCTGCACCTCCTTGGTCGAAAAGGAACTGAGGCGGTTGGAGGGTCAACGCCAAGATAGCCTACACAGGCGCGAGTCAGTCTCGCAGTGCCGCGCATGCGTGGTCCTACCTCGGCGCTGGGCCTTCAGAAAATTTTTGGCTCCCGCTTGGTCCTAGCACCTCCGGCGCTATCCCACTAGTGTGAATGAGTGATGGAGACCGTCCTAGAAGATCAGAATTATGGTAAGTATGTAATTTCCATATATCTGTGCTGCCGCCACCTGGACTTCCGACAATACCTTTACTAAACACTACAGTTTGGATATTGCCTCTCACCGTAGAGCAGGCTTCGGGCTGGCTGTTCTGCAAGGTCTCTTATCTTGAAGCTTGCACAGCTAGAACTGCTTCTTGGAGTAGTTTTCCTCCTCCCGGTGCCTCTCTTTGTTCCAGACTGCTTGGGATTCAGTCCTGTATGTAATTACTCACTGCAAGAGCCCTCTCAAAGTAAGATAGTACAGTTACGTAAGAACTTACTGTAACAGTAGATCTTCGAGAGAGGCTCTTGCAGTAGGTAATACCTTCCCGCCCTCCATCCCCCTAGGCTTTTCCAGTGATGGAAGTATCCGCTCCTCTCTCGTCCAGCCTCTTTTGGCCTGTGGTGGGAAAGAACTGGAAGGTTGGCGTCAGGGACCGCCCCTTTATACCAACATCTCCTGACGCTGGTCACCTGACTTGGGGGCGGTCCCTCGCCAGGGACTGCTAGCTAGAAATTTTTCCGTGGGTTCCTGCCGATGTCAGTCCTATATGTAATTACCTACTGCAAGAGCCTCTCTCGAAAATCTACTGATCTTCCCTTGTCAATCTTCACCATTCATTACTTCCTGGGTGTAAGCCGGAGGCGCACACCCGTCACGGGAGCTTTTTTTTTTTTTAAAAGTTTGCCTAATAGCACCGCCCTCGAGTGGCGTCATGCGAGGCGGCCGTTAATAGCGACCGACTCCTCCTCCAACTCAGTTCTGTTTCTCCCGCCGTCGAGGCAGCACCTGTCCGCGGCGATTCAGTGTTTCTGTACTGCGTAGTGTACCGACTCCGTTTTCCGTGCTTTTCGGCGCAGAATATAGTAAGACTGTTCTTTTTCTATCTTTCGGCGCGGGTGTGTTTCTTACTGTGTTTTAGTCTCGTTGGTTTTCGGTATGTCAGTTCTGAGCTAGCGGCCTTTTGACGGGCCGCGCTATGTGTCGGTGCTCCTGTGGCGGCATTTCTCCGTCTCGGACCGGCATGGCGTTTGCCTTGCTTGCCTGGGACCCAACCATGATATGGATTACGTACACACCTGTATCTTCCTGGACATAAGTCTCCACCACTCATTCACACTAGTGGGATTGGCCGGAGCACTAAGACCCATCGGGCAAACTTTTGCTGGAGGGTCGGTTGAGACAGCGCTTGAGACACAGTGCGTGAGCAGCGGCTCGGCTAATGACCATCAGCGGCGACCCTCAACCGCCTCAGTTCCTTTTTCCGCCGTCAGTGCGCTTCAGTGCGGCGTCAGCCTAGCCTGTCGAGTCAAACTTCAAACTAGGCGCATAGTTTTCAGTTTGTTTTGTAACTTTATCTCGATAATAGTATTGCTTAATTTTATTCTATTTTCGTTAAATTTTCTAATATTAAATTTTACTTGAAAAGTCTCGGCCTACTGGACTGAGTCGACCATGAGCAGGTCAGGTGGCGGTAGGGAGACTTCATTGTAAGCTGTTCAGTCAGCGGGCTGGATCCGGTCAGCCTCCTTCTCCTCAGCGGGGTTCCGACAGCGGTCAGTCCGATGCCGGGGATGGGCGGTCCCCCTACGACATAAAAATAAGCGGTCGCATTCTCGGCACCTTTCGACCTCGAGCTCTTCTTGACCCACAGGTCAAAAGAAGGCATCCTCGGGAATCAGCCCTCTGGTATGTCTCGCGCGTCGGCCGCTCGGTTATCGTTGCTGGTTGCGGTCTCCTTCTTGAGTCGCCAGCTTCCGGTGTCGTCGTCCTCTCGTCGAGTCCCTCCGCCTATAGGTAGGACTCCAGATGAGCAGTTTCATCAGTGGGCGCTCTTATGAAGCAATGGGCTCGGAGGTTGGTTCTTCTGCCTGGCTCGGTTGCCTCGGGCCTCGGGCCCTCGAAGCGTCAGGTAGGCGGTTGGACCTTCTGGTAGCGTAAGCGCCTTCTTGATTGCCAGCGACTCCGTGCTTAGGTGTTTCCCCCTCACATGGCTGCTGGCGGCGGGGCCTCACCCGATGCCCTTATCTCCTGTTTTTTTTCCTTCTCTAGCTTTCCAGGTTCCTGGGGCTTTTCCAGCGTCTTGGCAGGATCTGTTGGCTTGTCGGCGCCGTTTGATGCCGCTGATCTTCTTGCCTGAGAGTCTCGTGTGCCCGCCCGGTGTTGCCGTTGGATAAAGCGGCGCCGTCATGGCGCCCTACTCCTGGCGTCGTCGAGCGCCCGTTCGCGGCGCGTCTCGTCGTCGTCGGCGCGCCAGCGTGATCATCGTCCGCGCGCCCGAGGCGCTGCAGATCCGCTTGCCTCTTGACGCCCGTGCGCCCCTCCCGATGCCGTCTTCAGCCCGTTTTGCCGTCGGCGCCAGCATGCCAGGGACTCTCCTTGTTTTCTGCTATTTCCTCCTCTCCTAATTTCCTCTTTCCTGTCCAAACAGTCCTTTCTGGACCATCAGGAGATGATGTTGAGCCTGACCCAGACCTGGTTGGGTGATGAAGTGGAGAAACAGGGTCTTTCTTTGCTACAGAGCCTGTGGTGAGGACCTGTCCTTTAAGTCTCTGTTGAAGAACCTGGGATCCTCTTTCTCTCCAGACTACAGACATCGATCCTGGGAAGATAATGAAGACTCCAGTATCTTCATGCGTGAGATCCCTGGTTGACTCCTCGATCCAGCCTTCCTTGAGGCGCTGTCTCAAATGGTATGGAATAATCCTGCTCTTATTCCTCAGTGGCTAAATCCATTGATAAAAAGTATTCAGCTCCCAGGATGAGTCCCATTTTGGCATCCCAAGCCTTTGTGGATCTATTGTAGTCCTGGCAGAGAGATAGCAAAGGTCGTTCTTCCTCAAACTACTACAGCTCGACCTATTAACAAGAGTCTCGTAAGATTGATACATTACGTGAGAGTGCTGCTGCCTCCCTCTAAGTATGCGCATTGCCAGTTATCAAGGCTATTTTCTCCAGTATGAGTATATCCTGTGGCACTCTATGAAAAAAGAATGGTTGAAGCTCTTCGAATTGGATTCAAGTCAGAGCTTCTTCTGACCGTTATTGAGGATTGAGTCCAATAACCAACAGGTCAAAGCCGCCATGGGCGCTTTCAGACACTGCTTCTCGCTCCAGCAGCGAGGGAGTTTATTTCGGCGCCATTCCTGGCTGCGTACTTCTGGCTTCCTGCGAGTGCTCAGCAGCAGGTGATGGCGCTGCCTTTGATGGCTCCTTTCTTTTTTGGCCCTCAGGTGGAGCAAGCCTTAGAGGCCACTCAGAAGACTAGATCAGCCATTAAGTTGGCCCAGACCTCCGCCTGCCCCTCTCGGGGCATGTGAACAGGCGTCAGTTTCACAGTCGTCAGTCCCGCGGAGGCAGAGGCAGGGAAGCTTCCATAAAAAGCCAACCTGCCCAACCTCAAAGAAGCGCGGCAAGCGCGAGGCCTAAAGCTCCAAGCGCTACTATATCGGTCGTTGGTCAAGTTCCATCCACTCTGCGAGGTGGAACTTTCTCCTCAGTGGGAGGTGCGTCTGATGTGCTTCTACAACCAGTGAAGTCCATAACCCGGACAAATGGGTCCTTCGGATAATTAAAGTTATTCTCTCAATTTCTTGAAACTTGGTGTCCTCGAGCTGACAACCCAGGTTGTCGGCCTCTCAGAACCTCCTCACGCCGGAGATCCAGGGCCTTCTGAACAACAGGGCAATAGAACGTTTCCCGCATCTCTGGAAAACACAGGTTCTACTCCCATTACTTTCTGGTTCCAAAGAAATCTGGGGATCTCGCCCCATTCTAGACCTCAGAAAGTTAAACAGATTCCTCCCAGGGAGAAATTCAAGATGATTTCCCTAAAGTACCCTGTTACCCTTGCTGCATCAGCATGACTGGCTGGCCTCTCTGGATATGCAGGATGCTTACCAGCATATCCCGTCCACCGACCCACATGATTCCTCAGGTTTGTAGCTTTGGGTCAGCATTATCAGTTCAGAGTCCTGCCCTTTGAGCATCCTCGGCGCCGCGTTTTACAAAGTGTTGTGCAGTTCTCACGGCGCATCTCAGGAAAGTCGGACTCCAGAGTGTTTCCCTACCTGGAACGATTAGCTTCTAGCAAGCCCTTCCGTCCAAGGGACTTTGGAAGCCGTGAAAGCGACCTTCTCCGTCCATAAGAGTTCTGCTGAATTTGAAAAAATCTCAACTGCAACCCTCCCAGAGCTCCTTTTCATAGGGCGCTTCTAGACACCTCTTCAGCGACTTTCCTTCAGAGGACAGAAGACTCGACATCCTTGAATGGCCCGTTACATCAGGGAAGAACCAATCGGTTACAGCTCTCGATGCAGCGCATGTTGGGTCTCATGGCGTCCTCGGTCTTCACTGTCCCCTGGCCCGACTGCCATGAGAACCACCCAATGGATGCTCTCCACTCAGTAGTCCCGACCTCACCCCAGTCTTATCCCATCAAGGTGGCGGAGCCCTTGAAGGTCTCTCACCTGGTGGTCTCAAGACAATCTCCTGGAAGGATTCCCCTTTGCTCCCCGGATCATCAGATCTCCATCACCTAAGGCGCGTCGCTAATGGGATGGGAGTCACTGTCTCTCCTCCACACTCAAGGTGTATGGACTCAGTTAAACTCATCTCCACATAAATGTCCTGGAGATGAGGCGGTCCTCTATGCAATCCAAGCTCTGAAGGATGTCCTTTGTCACAGAACATTCTCCTTCAAGCGGACAACAAGCAGTGATGTACATCCAACAAGCAGAAGGCGGTGCTCATTCTTACCCCTTTGCAGGGAAGCATGAAGGGGTGGGGAGTGGTGCTTGGGCACAAGTCTCTGATTCAAGCGGTTTATCTGCAGGTATACAAGCGACCTAGCAGATCACCTCAGCAGAATGGGCAGACCCTCACAGTGGTCTCGATCCAGCCATAGCTCGGTCCCTGTTCAAAGTGAGGACTCCAGACCTGGACCTTTTGCATCCCACTCAGCATAAAACTTCTCTCTTCTGCTCCAGAAATCAGGGCCTGGCATTTCTGTCAGGATGCGTTCAGGCTGCGGTGGACAAAGCAGCTTTCTTCACGCCTTTCACACCTTCCTCTAATCAGAGTACTCCTCAAGATTCAGTCTCAGGGGACCAAGATGATTCTCATTGCTCCTTCCTGGCCTCGGCAACTATAGTTTCCTCTACTCAACAGTATGTTGGCAGCCTCTCCAAGACCACTTCCTTTGCAAATCAGTCTTTGACTCAGGGTTAGTTGGTCCATCCCACCTGAAATCACTTCACCTTCATGCTTGGCTCTGAAGAGATAGAAGTGAATCGGTTCAACGTCTCTCGTAGAGTCTCAGACATCCTTCTGGCTGCTCGGAAGCCAGCCACCCAGCATCACGCTTCAAATGGAAATGTTTTCTCTCTGGTGTCAAAATCCTCTTGGAATCCCTTTCCTGTCCTCCTGGCAAGGTTCTGGAGTATCTTTTGGACCCTGTCAAACTTAGGTCTTCAGTACTCCACAGTGAAAGTTCACCTTAGTGCCATCTCAAGCGTTCCATGAGCGGTTTCTTCCTTAACTCTGGCTCAGTTACCTATGGTGAAGAGATTTCTTAGGGATTCTCATACCAGACCCCTGTTAGCGTCCAGTTGCAGCCTGGGACATTAACCTGGTGCTGGACATGCTCACTCGGAGCTTTTGAACCCTTAGCTACCTGTGAGCTAAAATTTCTTACCTGGAAGACTGCCTTCCTGGTGGCCATTACCTCAGCCACGCGGGGTCTCTGAGATACATGCCTGGTTATGGACCCTCCGTATACTGTATTCCATAAAGACAACGTAGTTCTCCATTACTCATTCTAAATTTCTTCCCAAGGTTGTGTCAGAATTCCATCTAAACCAACCTCTGGTACTTCCGCTTATCAGCTAATTTCCAAAATGAAGAGACAGGCTCTTCATTCCTTGGATGTTAAGAAGCCTTATGGTTCTATTTAGATAGAACCAAGGATGTCTGAAAGACTCAGCAACTGTTCGTTTCTTTCAGCGACACCCGGCTGGGTCAACCTGTCGCTATTAGATGCATCTCTTCATGGTTAGTGGCATGCCTTCGTCATTGCTATTCCATGGCTCAAGTTAAATTAGAAGGTAGAGTGTGCGCTCACTCTACTAGGCGACCAGCGGCATCCCTAGCGGAAGTTGCAATGTTCAGTGCAGATATATGCAGCGCCGCCACCTGGAGCTCAGTGCATACCTCGTTAAGCACTATGCACTGGATGTTCATGCTAAGCGACATTCGCGTTCGGTTAGAACTATCCTTAATGGGCTTCTGTCTTGCAGCGTGAGCTCTGGCTCTCCTGCACGCCCTTTTGAGGGGATTATCAGCTTAGTACTCTCCCACTAGTGTGAATGAGTGGTGAGACTTATGTCCAGGAAGATAGGAAAATTACGTACCTACCGTAATTCTTGATCTTCTTAGACGGAGTCTCCACCACTCATCCTCCCCTCCATCCCGAGCTCACCTGTATTGGTCTTCACTCCCTCAAATCTTTAGGCGTGAGGACTTCTTTGCTGACCCTTCTTACACGGGTCATACGGACTATCTTATGTCCGTTTTAATGTTAGGTTTACTCTTTCGTTAGTTGCTGCACCTCCTTGGTAAAAGGTACTGGCGGTTGGAGGAAGTAGCCGAGATGGTCATTACCGCTCGACCGCTGCTCATGACACCGTGTCTGCATGGCGCTGTCTCTCGCGCCGACCCTCCAGCAAAAAGTTTGCTCCCGATGGGTCTTAGTGCCTCCGGCGTCAATCCCACTAGTGTGAATGAGTGGTGGAGACTCGTCCAAGAAGATCAAGAATTACGGTAGGTACGTAATTTTCCTTTCTTGATGGACCGTCGCATCCTCGAAGTCCACGCGTTCAAGCTGGCAGGCCCGCCGACTTTTGGGGGCCAGCGTGTTCGTGGGAATCTCGGAGCAAGATCTTTAGGCCCTTCCCGGGTCCCCTCCCGGGCTTCTCGGTCTGAGGAGGAGGGTCTCCTCGTCCTATCTTGCAGGAGGCCCTTCAGCGGTGTTGGGGGCGTCGTAGCCCCTCCGGAGGCAGGCCTTTAACCACCGCTCGGCAATCTACCTCTTGAGGTACAGGCTCCCCCCGATGTCGAGGCCCTTGGTTTTGGGCCGGCTGGTGGACCACCGGCGCGGCTGTGGCGCCGTTTGAATCGGTGCCGTTCGCGGTGCGGTGATTAGTAGCGCCCGTTCCTGGCCTATTTGGAATCCGGCGCCCGGTGATCGGCGGCGCCGCTGAATCGGCGCCCGTTCGCCGCGTGATCGACCGGCGCCATTGGCGGTGCCGTTTAGAGCCCTCGGCAGCGCCTGATGGACATGGCGGCGCCCGTCGTGATGCCGCCTCGTCTCGATGCCGTTAGCCTTCTCCTTCCCAGGCGGTGCGGGCCTGCGAACCGCTGGGGGTATGGAGTGAGCCTATCTGCTGCCGGCGTGGGGGGTAAAGCGTCTCCTTGGTACGGGGCGTTCGCGGCCCCGTGGCCTCGGGGACCCTTGGGGTGGCCAGCATTGAGGTCCTGCTGGTCTCGTCCTCCTCGGAGGATGATGAGTCAGATGTGGACCCATCCTGGCACCCCCATTCTTCGGGATCTGGGTCCTCAGTGGCTAGGGGTGCCAGGTGGCACAGCGGGTCCCTCCCTCTGTCCCCCTTACCGTCGTCTCCTGAGGGTTCCTCGGCTGGGGGTGGCCGAGAGTCCCGGGGGGCAGACGTGGGGGTGATGGAGGGGGAGGCTCCCCTCTCTGGAGGCCGGTGACAGCTACCCCGGGTGCTGTTGCCCCTCTAGGGACAGGGGCGCTGCAGTCGAGGAAGAGGGTCCTCTTGGAATCTGAGGTTGAGGGCAGGCGGCCTGCTGCCCGGCCTTCTTTAGCCACCTCAGGCGTGGCCAGGAGCCGTGGTGCAGAGCCCGTCCTTCCCCCAGGGTTCAAGGTGTCCTCAGCGGCGTTTGTGCGGACTGCCCTTCTGGATCCATACAGTCCGGCGTCGTCACAGGGGTTTCTCCCCAGGGCTCTTCAGGCTCCGCTTCCCCAGAGTTCTGTTCTGCGGCCTGGCCTGATATCCGGGATCCCTCCTACTAGGGCTCCTTTTCCGGTTCCAGAGCCCTATGAAGCAGTTGCCTCCTCGGAGGTGCCCCTCTCCCATCTCTCTGCCTTCACCACCCCAGCGCCCGGGCATGCCGAGTCTCTGACGGGTCCGTTATCCTGGGAGCAGTTCAGAGGTTCTGGCGGCCTTCCCTCATATGTTAGATACATGCATGGACCGGGTCTTTCGACTCTCCCACCGCTGCAGGAATCCTCTGGACATTCCAGCTCCCCATCATCCTCGTTCCCTCCTCTGAGGAGAGGAACCCCTGCTCATCTCTCCTCCGATGCTGATTTCACGGAATATCAGCGTTTCCTCTCGAGGATGGTGAGGATCTCAGATTTCCTATGTTGGAGACAATACCCGAGCAGGAGGCCGTGAATTCCTTGGTGAATTCAGTGCCCAGCATTTGGTGGTACCTTCCTGGCCTATCCCCTTCCAGGAGGCGTCTATCCGGTCCTGGCAGTTCCCTGCCGCTTCTTCCCCAGCCCCGGCGGACTGCCAGCGTAGGTATTGCGCCCCCTCTGAGTCTCTAGGTTCCCTTCCCAACCTGCCCTCGGGTTTGGTGTACCTGGATACTCCTTCTGGGCGCCGTTGCCTGGCGCACGACCGCCCACCGGATCCGGACTCTCTCCAGTTCGACCGTTGGGGGCGAAGAGTGTTCTCTTCTTCTCGTGCGAGTGCATGTATTGCATCACATCAGGCTCACCACGCTGCCTACAACCGGCATTTGTGGTCGATGATGTCCCAGCTGCTGGCATCAATGCCTGACACGGAGCAAACCAGACAAGCCGTTGCCCTCTCCGCGGTAGGCCTGGAGCTGGCAAGACACCAAGCAAAGGCATCTTATGACGCCGATGAGGTGGCTTCCAGGCTTGCGGGGACAGCGATCTGCATCAGGCGGACGGCATGGCTTCGTCTTTCCAGGTTGTCACCCCTGGCCCGGCGTAGGGTGATTCGCTCCGCCTTCCGGGGACCGTCTTTTCTCTTCCAGAGCTAGGAGACTTTTACAGGGCTTCCTCCGTCTCCTCGTCCTCGGGAGGCACCTCCAGCTCTTCTCCCACTTAGGCTTTCTGAATAAGCCAGGGTCTTCTCCTTCTGTTTCTCACCAGCAGAAGGCTGGGGTCTTGTTCCCTCAGGGTATGGCCTCTTCCCCTCCAGGGAAGAGGAGCTTGTACTCACCAGGAGTAATGAATGGTGAAGATTGACAAGGGAAGATATGAAAAGTGCTTGCCTACCGTAATTCTTGATCTTCTCTTGTATCTTCACATTCATCACCCTCCTCCACATCCCTCAGTGGCCTCTTCCTGTGGCTTCTCCACCTCCCGTCTCCTTCCTCTCTCTGCAAAAAAAAATAAAATTCTTAAAATGTAGGAAAAATTGCTTAATTTTTCCCAAAAAAAGAAAAAAAATCTTTCTTGGCGGGGGGTCTAATTTTCCAGAAAAATTACTTACTCTAAGATTCATGGGCCATCTCGTGGATTGCATTGGCGATCAGACTGCACAACTATCTCTTGCCATTCTTCTGGCGAGATACCTCTGGGGTTTTGGCCTGGCTCAGGCTATTCAGTTTTGATCCTGCAATCCCGTGTTCCAGATATTTGCCCTGAAATCAAAATCCTCCCCCCCCCCTCTATTCTTGCCTTGCAGAGCAGAGGAGCGACACGTCTGTTCCTTTTTCTTTTTGCTAAAAAAAGGAAAAAATGCTGAGGGAACTGTCTTGACTGCTATAGGCATCTTGGTATTGGGGTCATGCAACTAGCCTGCAAATTTTTATCTGTGTAAAAAAAAAAAAAAAAAAAAACAAGCGAGGGGAAATGAGAGGGTAGGCTACCCTTCTCGCTAGTTTGTATATTGGTTTCTCCTTTTAAGTGTCCTTCTGGACAATTTTTTACAGAAGAGCAGTGCTGACCATATTCAATCCCAGCCAGCCTGAGCCTTTGGCCTGCCTTGGTCAGTCTGTCTGAGTCCCATTCCTATGCTTAAACGCCTGAAGGCTTACATTTCCTTTCTAAATCCCAGAGCAGCACTCCTGCTGCCTGGGGTTCATTCTCCCTCCTCGGGTGTCCTCAAATTCTAGGCCTTTCGCGGCCAGGAACCCGAGGGGGGTATCAACAACAATGGCATGTTGAGGATAAGGACTATGCCCTCCTGAGTCTGTCTAGCGGGTTTGGTGAACCTTCTTTTCAGCTCTATCTCCGGGGATTCTTGCTTCCCTGTTAGTTGAGCCTTCAGCTGTAAGCTAACTATGCTCGTTGGGCATTCTGGTCCCTTCAACATCCCATCTCTCTCTTTTCTTCTTCTTCTTCTTCTCTTTTCTCATTTCCTTCCTTATCTCTCCTCCTAGAGTCGCCCAGGTAAGGCCCTCAGTCCCTAGGCTGGGATATCTCCTTATCTCCTCTGTCCTTCCTCCATCGGCTTATTCCTTTTCAGTTCATTCTTCCTTGCTTTGCTATCCCTCGGCTATCTTGCCGCTATCTATATTCTCTGCTTTTGCTTTTGCCTCTCGGCTCACAGAACTGAGCTGGAGGAGGTCGATGGCTGCTACTAGCAGCGCCCTCACCTTGTGGCCGTCACTCTCGAGGCGGTGCCGTTAGGCAAACTTTAAAAAAAAAAAAAAAAAGCTCCCGTGGCAGTGCGTGCCTCGAAAGCTAATGGTGAAGATACAAGAGAAGATCAAAAATTACGGTGAGTCGTAATTTTCATTTATAGTAAGTTCTTACGTAACTGTA
This sequence comes from Neoceratodus forsteri, assembly GCA_016271365.2. Classification (NCBI taxonomy): domain Eukaryota; kingdom Metazoa; phylum Chordata; order Ceratodontiformes; family Ceratodontidae; genus Neoceratodus; species Neoceratodus forsteri. The sequence goes on from CM057451.1 coordinate 96,641,071, forward strand.
CTTTCTAGGAGTGGTATATATTGTTCATCCACATAGCCCACCCGACCTCCGGCTCGGCTAACCTGGCTTCAGCCGCGCTAGATCCAAGGCTCATGGGGTGAGCCAAGAGTTTTACTACCTGGGTTGGTGGGAGGAGCCAGCTGAAGACCTTCCTGCAAGATTTAAAGCGGCAAGGAACCTCCCAGTAAGTGTGGATGAACAACATATATCCAGGACCCCGAGTTTTCCGAGATTCTGCGGGTGCGGCAGACTGCAGAAATATCCACGGAATTCGCTGCTGCCTGCGGAACAAACGTCCTTTGCCGGCGGGGGTGCCCAATACCCCATCGGCTTCACTGCCCCCTCTCAAATGTTAGTATGCCCGCTGAGGCCACCCAGCGTGGCCAAGCTTCATTTGCCAATGGGGTGCCAATCCCCATTGGTTTCACTCGCCCCCAAAATATGTGTATGCCACGCTGGGAACCCACCCCGGCATGGCAAAAACTTCCTTTGCTGACGGGGGTGCCCAATCCCCCATCGGCTTCACCGTCTCCCCCCCCCCAAGCTGCCTGGTGCCACACTGGGAGCCCACCCCAGCATGGCCAAAGTCCCTTCTTATCAGTGAATAAAAAAAAACCTGAAACAAAATAACCTTCTAGCGTTGATTCTTTTGCCCCCTCCCCAATTAGCATCCGCCCTCTGCGTTCAACTCACCCCACCCCTCAACCTTACTTCCCTCAGGCCCAGTAGCAGATCTTTGAGTGGAACCGTGAACACATCTGCACTCTTCAAAGCCGACCTTGAACTTAAGAAATGCGGTAAGCTGTATAATGGCATAAATGGATTTTTCAACTTTACTGCATATCTCAGCCATTTTGGGAATTTTTCGCAAATTTTTCAACATGGGGCTTTTTGAGACCCCACCTCATGAACTGTGACACTGTTATTTCATTAATCGGTCCGAAGGAGGTATCTTCCCTTGTCAATCTTCACCATTCATTACTGCCTGGGTGTAAGCGGGCGGCACCAGCAGGGCTTTTGTTTTTAAGCTAGCTCTAAGGCGCCGCCCTCGAGACCGACGTCTTGCGTCATGCGCAAGGGGCGGCCGTTAGTAGCTACCGACTCCTCCTCCAACTCAGTTCTGTTTCTCACCGTCGAGGCAGCACCTGCTTGCGTGGAGCGAGTAACTAGTACTGCGTAGTCTAGGCCGACTCCTGTTTTCGTTCGCTCTCGACGCCATACAATGGTAAGACTGTTCCTTTTTCTATTTGTACGGCGTCGGATGCTTTCCTACTGTGTTTTTACCTCATTTGTTTCGCGTTATGTCCAGTTCTGGAGCGAAGCCTTTTTCTAAGACGGGCCGTGCCCCTATGCGTCGGTGCTCCTGTGGCCGGCATTTCTCCGTCTCGGACCGGCATGACGTGTGTCTTCGATGCCTGGGACCCAACCATGATATGGATTCGTGCGATGCCTGCTTCTCCATGGACCGTCGCGTCCTCGAAGTCCGCGCGTTCAAGCTCGGCAAGGCCCCGCCGACTTTCGGGGGACGGCGTCGTTCGCGGGACTCCCAGGTAAGGTCTCAGGCCTTCCCGGGTCCCCTCCGGGCCTATCACGGTCCAGCGGAGGGGGTTCCTCATCTCTTCTTGCCGGCGAGAGGTCCCTTCCACGGTGTGGAGGGCTGTGGTCCCTCCGGGGCCGACGTCGACCACCGCCTCGGCGAATCACCTCCTCGGAGGTGCAGGCTCCCAGTGTTGAGGCCCTGGATTTCTGGGCTGGACACGGCAGACTCTCGGCGCCGCCTTTGGTGCCGTTTTGGATCCCGGCGCCGTTTGCGGTGCACGATGACCGGCGGTGCCGTTTCGGATCCGGCGCCCGTTGGCGGTGCCCGGTGATCGGGATGGCGCTGTTCATGGCGCGGTGATCATGACAGCAGCGCCGCTTTGGCCCTGGCGCCGTTGGCCTGGTTTCTCCTCCTGCGGCGCGGCTCGGTTTCCGCGCGGGGCGGTGCCGTTAGCCCCGCTGGTGCAGCGGAGGCTGGGATTGGGCCTGGCTGTAACTAATGTTCGGGGTGGGCGGCGCCACCTCTGGTACCGGTGCCGCTCGCGGCGCCGTTGCCTCAGGGACCCCTGGGGTAGCCAGCATTGAGGTCCTGCTGATCTCGTCCTCCTCGGAGGCGATGATTCGAGGTGGACCCATCCTGGCACCCCACTCTTGGCGTCTGGGTCCCCCTGTGGCCTCGAGATGCAGGCGGCGCCAGTGGGCCTCCCTCTGTCCCCCTTCCGTCCTCTCCTGAGGGCTCTCCGGCTGGGGTGGCCTTGAGTCCCAGGAGGGGGCGTGGGGGTGACTGGAGGCTCCCCTCCGGGGGACGGTGACAGCTACCCTCCGGGTGCTGTTGCTCCCTCTGGGGGGGTGGGAACGCTGCAGTCGAGGAGGAGGGCTCTCTCGGAGTCCAAGGGGTTGAGGGGCACGGGGACAGGCCCTCGGTGGTCTTTGGCCACCTCAGGGGGGGTGGCCAGGAGCCGGAGTGCTGAACCCCGCCCTTCCCTCCGGGGCTCTAGGGTGCCCTCCAGCGGCGTTGTTGCGGGCTGCCCTTCTGGATCCATGCAGTCTCGACTTCGTCGCAGGGGAGGTTCTCCCCCTGGGCTCTTCCAGGCTCCGCTTCCTCAGGGTTCCGTCTTGCAGCCTGGTTTGTTGTCCGGGATCCCGCCAGCTGGGGCTCCGTTCCCGGATTCCAGAGCCCTGGAGGATCTATTGCCTCCTTGTAGGTGCCCTCTCCCATCTCTCTGCATCCACCACCCCGCTCCCGGGCCATGTCGGTCCTACGGGTCCGTTATCCTGGGAGCAGTTCAGAGGTTCTGCAGCGGCCTTCCCTTCATACGTTAGATGTATGCATGAGCGGGTCTTTCGACTCTCCCCTCCGCCGCAGGAGTCCTCTGGGCATTCCAGTTCCCCATCATCCTCGTCCCCCTCCTCTGATTGGGAGGAACCCCCTGCTCATCTCTCCTCCGATGCTGATTTCACTGAATATCAGCGATTCCTCTCGAGGATGGTGAGGGACCTCGGATCTCCTTTATTGAAGAGACAATACCCGAGCAGGGAGGCAACGTGAATTCCATGGGGAATTCACTGCCTTTACTTAGTGGTACCTTCCTGGCCAATCCCTTCCAGGAGCGTCTATCGATCCTGGCAGTCACCAGCCTTCTTCTCCAGCCCCGGCTGACTGTCAGCGTAGGTATTGTGCCCCCTCGGAGTCTCTAGGTACCCTTCCCAACCCCCCTTCTGGTTTGGTCTACCTTGACACTCCCTCCGGGCGCCGCTGCCTGGCGCACGACCGCCCACCGGATCCGGACTCACTTCAGTTCGACCGTTGGGGGCGAAGAGTGTTCTCTTCTTCTCGTGCGGCTGCTTGTATAGCATCACATCAGGCTCACCACGCTGCCTACAATCGGCACCTGTGGTCGATGCTTTCTCAACTCCTAGCATCGATGCCTGATATGGAGCAAACCAGACAAGCTGTTGCCCTCTCCGCTGTAGGCCTGGAGCTGGCAAGACACCAGGCAAGGGCATCTTATGACGCCAATGAGATGGCTTCCAGGCTTGCGGGGACAGTGATCTGAATTAGGCGGACAGCATGGCTTCGTCTTTCAAGGTTGTCACCCCTGGCCCAGCGTAGGGTGATTCGCTCTGCCTTCCGGGGAACCCGTCTCTTTTCCTGTAGAGCTAGGAGACTTTTGCAGGGGCTTTCTCCGTCTCCTCGTCCTTGGGAGGCACCTCCTAGCTCTTCTCCCACTTAGGCTTCTGTGAATTAGCCAGGGTCTTCCCCTTCTGTTTCTCACCAACAGGAGGCTGGGGGTCTTGTTCCCTCAGGGTCTTACCCCTTCCCCCTTCTGGGGGAAGAGAAGCTTGGTACTCACCCAAGCAGTAATGAATGAGTGAAGATTGACAGGGAAGATATGAAAATTAGTACCCTACCGTAATTCTTGATCTTCTCTTGTATCTTCACCATTCATTACTAATCCTCCACCTTCCCTCAGTGGCCTCCTTCTGTGGCGTCTCCCCCTCCCGTCTCGTTCCCTCTCTTGCTGAACCAAAGAAAAAAAAAAATTCTTTAAAAAAAAAAAAGAAATCTCTCTGTCCTTTCCTGTTTTCCTTAGACATTTTCAGGAAAATTATTTACTCTAAGATTCGTGGGCTTTTGTTGCAGAGTGCTGGGTCGTGAGTAAGCTACACGACTATCTCTCCGCCATGTTCTCTGGCGAGGCACTCCTAGGGATCTTGCCTGACTCTGTCTGTGCAGTTTAATTCCGCAATATTCTGCTAATCAATTACTAAGCCCTAGAATCAACCCCCTTTTTCTTTTCTTGCAGAGCAGGAGGAACGAGTATGGTTATTCCCTTCTCTCTTAAAACTGAGGAACTCTCTCCGACTGCTTGAAGGCAGCCCCTGGCTTCTCAGGTCATGTTTTTCCTCATAAGCCTGCGAGTCATGCTCTGTCTTGAAATTCCCCCTTTTCAAGGGTCCTTCTGCGGACAGTGTTGCAGGAAAAGCAATGCCAACCATGACCGGTTCTTGCCAGTTTCAAGTCTCTCCTGCCTTGCCATAGCAAGTCCGATTGAGTTCCGTTATATTACCTACAAACCGCCTGGAAAGGCTAAAATTTTCTTCCTAAGCGCTGAGCAGCTCTTACATGCTGCCTGGAATTATCCTTTCCTAGCCGGGTGTCCTCCAGATGAAAGGCCTGCTCTCAGGCCAGGAGCCCTAGCTAGGATCAGGACCATGGCATGTTGAGGTCAGAGACTATGCCCTCCTTAGTCTGTCTAGCGGGTTCGGTGAACCTTCTCTTCAGCACTACCAGTGGGGATTCTTGCTCCCTTGTTAAATTGAGCCTTTAGCCTCTCAGCTAACTATGCTCGCTGGGCATTCTGGTCTCCTCAACATCCCATCTTTCTTCTTCTTCTCTCTTCTTCATTCTTTCTCCTTCCCTTTTCTCTCTATCTGTTCCTCCTAGAGTCGCCCCGGTAAGGAGGCCCTGCGATCCCTAGGGCAGGAATACTCTCTCCTCTGTCTATTCTCCATCGGCTTATTCCTTTTTCAGTTCATTTTTCCTTACTTTGCTATCCTTGGCTATCTTGCCTCGCTTTCTCTTTTTCCATAATTTGATTTTTTGCCTCTCCGGCTCACAGAACTGAGTTGGAGGAGGTTAGTAGCTACTAGCTTCATGGCAGGCGTCGGTCTGCGGTGGCCGTTGGAAAGAGCAGCTTTAAAGAGCTTTAAAAGAAGCTCCGGGCGGGCGCGTGCCTCCGGCCACACCCAGGCAGTAATGAATGGTGAAGATACAAGAGAAGATCAAAATTACGGTAGGCGTAATTTTCATTTCTCAGTCACTGCGTGGAACCACCTTTCCGGAATGATTAACGAAATGACAGTGTCACAGTTCATGAGGTAGGCTCCTAAAAACCCTATGTTGAAAATTTGGTGAAAATATTCCCCAAAACGACTATTTTACGAGTGTGCGTAGTGCAGTTCCTCGCACACTTTCGGAACTACATTTAATTTATTTTACTCCAGATTTTCAGTATTGCCATTTTACCACACCTCCTCATGAACAGTACATCTGTCATTTTTCACATCTCACCCAAAATGTGTGTTCGCACATGTAGCGCACAATGGCGCGGTCGGTGTGTGAAATCAATGTTCCTGACAGATTAATAAAATCACAGTGATACTGTTCATTAGCAGAGGTCTTAAACTGGCTATGTTGAAAATTTGGTGACAAACGCCCATAAAATGACTGTGTTACGGGCATGCATTGTGTCAGATATGGCAAAAACAAAAGGAAAAAATTAAGGGTTAAAATGTGCATGGAAATTGCTGCAGAAATTGGTGTTGAGAGTGCCACAAGTTCTCACAGCAATGAGAACCCTGCCGCAGAACTTTGCTCCGATGTGCCTCAGAAAAATCGGGGCCCTGCATATACCACTCCTAGAACTCCTGTTACAGGCGAGTAACCTGTATTTTCTTTCTTGCTCCTCATCTTTCATGACCCACAGGGAGAAGACGACGAAATCTTCACAAGTCCTGGGACAAAGAGAGGGAGAGGCCCCGGACATGCTCCTGTTGACTCTTCTGCTGGACTGCCCTCACTTCTTCAGGGCAGCCGGTGGACAAATCTCCGGCCCCGGTGCTAGCGACAAGCGGAGGTTCATCAGGGCCTGGGACTTTGGTCCAGGTCCTAACACCCCTACATAGATACATAGACAGTGTCAGCAGATAAGGGCCTATGGCCCACCCAGTCTGCCCATTTGAGCTTGTAAGTTCAGTTTGTTTTCCTAGAAGTCTGTTGCCCCTTACCCCTGACCTCCAGAATTCCTTTATATCTATCCCATGCATTCTTAAATCCTGTGATTGTTTCAGCCCCACCACTTCCTCTGGCAGGGTGTTCCACTTGTCCACCACGGTTCTGTGAAGAAATTCTTTCTTATGTTTCCTCTGAATCGTCCTCCCTCCAACTTCATCCCATGCCCTCTAGTCCTGGAACATCTTTTTAGCAAAATAGTGTTTTCTAGGGACATGGATATATTGTTCATCCACACTTATTGGTTCCTTGCCGCTTTAAATCTTGCGGAAGGTCTTCAGCTAGCTCCTCCCACCCACCGGGTGGTAAAACTCTCGGCTCCACCCATGCGCCCAGATCTTCCTTACCGCTTGAGCTCAGGTTCCTCCTTAACGCTCTGCGATTAAGTTTTGGGACTAAAATCCCCGGTTTAAAGAAGAGAAAAACCTTTATAACTTTTTGGTCTTCTTCCTTCGCGGCTGCGATGGACCAAATCGACTCGGTTCGGAGATGTCCCTGTGGGCGAAGATGTCTCGGGCGGACCCGCACTCCGCGATGCGTTTATTGCCTTAGCCAGGGCGCATGACTGCGGGCTTCGACCTGTGTTCCTCCTTCTCGGTCTATGTCTCGAGATCGCTGCCGCTTACTTCTGGGGCGTCCGAAGAAGATTTCCTCGGTCAAATCAAAGGCCCGACTGGCGGTTTCAGCGGCTGCGGGATCCGCCGAACAATAGAGGTTGGTTGCCTTGAAGACAGGCGGCTCAGGCGCGGCTTCCTCTTCTGCGGCCTTTGTCCCTCTGATCGCTCGAGGACCTCATATTCAGCTTCCTTTAAGAACTTTGCTTGACCTCTCAACTAAAGGCGAGGGTCCTACTTCTTCGAGTCCGTTTCATCGGTCCGAAGAGTCTAAAACAAGAATCTCATCGTCGGCGCTCTTGGGGCGGGAAGATCCCCTCCCAAGTCGAGCAATCGACTTGATCAATTCTCAGGCCGACCACTGGCTTACGGTGCCCCGTCAGGCCAGGTGACTGAGACTCCTGCCGGCGAGGTCGAGATTTTTCTCGACCCGTTAGGCGGGTTGTCGGCTGGGAAGCGAATTCCCTCCTCCCGGTTCCCCGGTGAGGGTTGAGGATATCGTCGGCTCTCCCGTATCGGTGAATCAGGAGCGTCGGTTTCGCGACCGAACCGGGGATCGCCGATCCTCGCTCCCGCCTCACCGACCTCGGCCTGCGAGTTTCGGTCTCGGTCTCGGACATCTTGGCGGTCCAGCGTTCCGTCGACACAGGCGGTCTGGGTCTCGGCACGGCAAGCCAGCGTCGCCGCTCTTCCTCTTCTTCCTCCTCGGCCGAGGAGAGGCTCCAGCGTGGCTTCACTTATCGAAAAGGACCTCATGTGGCAACAATTTTTCTGGCCAATAAGCAGGCTCAGGCCTCTTCTCCGGCCATTAAGTGGTTGCCACGGACCAGAAGTAGTGGTCGAGAGCCTGTTCCAGGCCAGTTGTCCGACCTATTCGCTGCCCCACCATTGTGGTGGGAACCGCCTCCACCTCAGCCGACAGCTGGGGCTCCGGCGAAAGATTCGCGGTTGGCCCAAGGCCTTCCGTGGCTGGGGTCACTCTCCGCCTGACAAGCCTCAAGGCAAGTGGAGGGTGGCTCAGGCTCAGGCAGCTATTCGACAACTCGTCGGTCGGATGACTCCTCCCTGTTCTCAAGCGCTTTGACTTGGAGTCCTCTGGGGGCAGTCAGTGGGCGATAGCCTTCGTCCTTCCTAGGACTTCTTAGGCTCATCTCAGAATCCACTGGGATGAAGCTTGAACCCGTATCCAAGCGGGCCAGATATCTCTCACCGAGATTCTGGACCGAGGATTCTCCCAGAGGCCTTTCCAGTGGCGAAGCCATTGTCGAGCCGGCCCTGGAACTTTGGCAGCGTCCGGCTTCCTGTCCTGCGCTTCGGTAGGATGGCCAGGAAGTATCACGGTCCCTACTGGCTCTCTGTCCGGGTTTTCTGAAGACCCCCTCGGCTGAAGGGCTGGTCACGGACAGTGTTTTCTGGCGTCCCGGTAATGCCAGGGCGTGGACAAACCCTCGACAAAGTCCAAGAAATTGGACTACTAGGGAAGAGTGTATGCTGCCTCTTCTCCTCGCCGTCAGGCCAGTTCGGCCGTCCTCATGGCACATTTCTCCCATGCCTGTTGGTTTCCCTGGATGGCGGTCCCTCATCTTCCCGCTGACCTGCAGACTACGGTCAAGCAGGTGCGGGATCAGAGCAGAAGCAGTAGCCAAACAACAGCTCAGACTGCTCTGGATATGGGAGACTCATGTGCTCGGTCAGTGGCGGCCGCTGTGGCCATGCGTCGGCGGGCGTGGCTGCGAATATCCACCTTTACCGGATACCCAGCACAAGCTGGCGACGTTCCTTTCCTGGGAACAGACCTGTTCGGCCCTGGAGTGGAAGGCCACCTCCAGAGGATCGAAAAATCCAATGCCACCTTGGATTCGGTCTAGTCCGCACAGAGGACAAGGTCATAAGCCCCAGCCTAAGCCCTTTCGTCCCTCTACTCCGCCACCGCCCGGCCCAACAACAGCGTCAGGCCAGCAGGCTGAACCTTAGTATTCCAAGCCCAAGCCATCGGCTTCCTCTAATAGGAAGCAAGGAGGAAAAGGCCCTGGTGGTCCCCAGGCGGTCCTTCCTCCAAGCCTGCTAAGTGACGGGCTGAGGGTGTCACCCCATCCCATCACCTCGCCCCTAGGTTCCCCGTGGAAGCGGCTCCGACACTTCCTTTCCGCCTGATCCGCTGTTACCACGGGACAGGTGGGTTTTGAAGGTGGTGGGAAGAGGCCTGCCTCTGGAATTGAGCAGGCTCCACCCTTCAGAGCGATACGCCTTGTGCTTTGAGGTCCCCAGAATCTCTACAGGCTCGTCGAGCCGACATCGCCCTCCTCCTTCAGAAAAGGGTGATAAAAGAGATAGAGGACCCTTCACCAGAACCAGGGTTCGTGTCCAGGTACTTCCTGGTCCCGAAACGGACGGGGGGCTGGCGCCCCATCTTAGACCTACACGACCTGAACAAGTTCCTAAGGTCTCGAACCTTCAGAATGGTCACTCTGGCTCAGATAATACCATCTCTGGAACACGCCGTGTGGTTCTGTTCTCTGGACTTCCAGGACGCGTTCTTTCACGTCCCTATCCGTCCGTCTCATCAGAGATTCCTCCGCTTCAGAGCGGAGGGATCCCTCTTCGAGTTCCAGGCCATGCCTTGACCTTTCTTCAGCTCCCAGGGTCTTCACCAAATGCATTGCAGCGGTGACAGCTTTCCTGGCGCCGAGGGTCCAGGTGTACCCTTACCTGGGCGATTGGCTGATTGCAGCCCCTCCAGGTTGGAGGTGGGCGGTCAGAAATCTGGCCCTCGGGTTTGCTCTCAACTGGGCCTCCTGGTCAATGAGGCCAAAGTGAACTCGAGCGAGGCAGGTGATATCCTTCATCGGGGCAGGCTCGACTCTCTTGAGCCAGAGCACGGCTCCGGCGGACAGGGCCGGTTCTTACCTCCTTTGCCCAATCATTTCTGGTTGGGCAATCGCGCCTACCGGGACTTCCTGTGACTCCTGGGTCTTATGGCGGCCTGTACCAGCGTAGTCCGTTGGGCACGCTGGCACATGCGCCCCCTCCAGTGGGGTCTGGCCGGCCAGTGGTCACAGCGTTGCGACCCTCTGGACCAGTGCGTGTGGACGACCCAGGAGATGTGGACGCTCTCCAGTGGTGGACCGTTCCGTCCCATCTGCAGGAGGGTATCCCGTTTGTCAGCCCCGAGCCGACGGTCTCTCTATCGACCGACGCCTCTTTGATGGGTTAGGGTGCCCATCTGGGGGAACACCGAGCGCACGGCCTCTGGTCCCCGCGGGAGTCCCGATGCCATATCAACCTGCTGGAGCTCCATGCGGTCCGCCTAGCTCTCACCGCCTTTGCTCCGTTTCTCCGGGGTCAAGTGGTCCGAGTCCAGGCGGACAATACCACGACCATGTACTATCTAAACCGCCCAGGGGGGACGCTCCTTGCCTCTATGCAGAAGCTCTCCGCATCTGGTCACTAGTCGCAGCCTGGAGGCGGATCTCCTGGCCATTCATGTGGCAGGGCCTCCAACACCTGGCCGATGCCTGAGCGGATAGGGCTGCATCGCCATGCAGTGGTCTCTCCTGCGGAGATAGTACAAGACCTGTTCTCCTGCTGGGGCACACCTCTGGTGGATCTGTTTGCCTCAGGGAGGCGAAGCTGAGCTGTTTCATGCCCGCCCCTCTCAGCAGGGCTCGCTGCAGGGGATGCCTTTTGAGGCCGTGGACCCGGGCCTCTTTACGCCTTTCCCCCGTTCCTGATTCACAGGGTCCTGCTGAAAGCGAGGAGGGACAAGGCGCAGGTGATTCTGATAGCCCCAGACTGGCCTCGCCAGTTCTGGTACCAGATCTCCTCAGTCTCAGCTCCAGGACTCGCGGCAGCTTCCAGCTCGCCGGACCTGCTCTCAGTCAATCAGGAAGGTGTTCCATCCGGACCTTCAATCCCTGCACCTGACGGCCTGGTTCCTGGCTGGCCTGAGTTCCAGGCCTTGGGTCTTTCCGGCGAGGTCCTCAGCGTCGTTGAGGCGTCCCGTAGTCGACCAGAAAATGCTATGCCTTCAAATGGAAGAGGTTCTCCATTTGGTGTCGGGAAAAGGGTTGGACCCTTTCTCGTGTCCTGTGGCGAGCATTTTGGACTATCTATGGTCCCTATCTAGTCAGGGCTTAGGTCGGCGACCCTTAAGGTGCACCTGGCAGCCATTTCTGCTTACCGGGCGCGGGCCGGTCAGCAGTCAGTGGCGCAGGAAAAAGTGGTCGGGCGCTTTTTCAAAGGCCTTGATCACATTTCCCCTCCAGTGCGGGAACCCCCACCTCCGTGGGATTTACTGCTGGTACTGGCAAAGCTCATGGGCAAGCCATTCGAACCAATGCACAGGTGTGGTCTCCCCCACCTGTCGTGGAAAACCGCCTTCTTGGTGGCTATCACGTCAGCCAGAAGGATGGGAGAACTCCAGGCACTAAGCATCGAGTCTCCTTACCTGGTCTTCCACAGGGACAAGGTTGTCCTCGCTCCCACCGAAATTCCTTCGAAGGTGGTGTCGAGTTTCACCTTAATCAGGTATTGACTCTGCTGGTGTTCTACCCCAATCACACCTCGGAGGCCGAATATAGGCTCCATACTCTGGACCCTAGAAGGGCGCTCGCTTATTATAAGGAGCGCACGGCTGAAATTCGGGGAGAGGTTCGCCAGCTGTTTGTCACCTACGCTGAAGCCGCACCTGGCAGACCTGCAGCCAAGCGGACGATAGGCAGATGGGTCACCTCCTGCATAAATCTCTGCTATGAGTTAGCGGGCATGGAGCCTCCAGAGGGATAGAGCTCATTCTACCCGCCATACTGCTGCATCGGTGGCTGCTTCCAGGGATGTCCCTATCCAGGAGATCTGCAGGGCTGCTACCTGGAAGTCAGCACACACCTTTATTTCCCACTACCACATCGACCTTGAGTCACGCCGGGATGCTGGTTTTGGGGCCTCGGTTCTCAATCTTTGTTCCCCAAGTAAGTATTGGGGTGTGCTTGCCTCCCTCCTCCCGGAGAACTGCTAGGAGTCTGCCAATAAGTGTGGATGAACAACATATCCATGTCCCTAGAAATACAGGTTACTCACCTGTAACAGGAGTTCTAGGAATGGTATATGTTGTTCATCCATGACCCGACCTCCGGCTCGGCCTTAGCCCTGAGCTTCCAGCGGGCCAGATCTGGCGTCATGGGGGGGCGAGTTTTACCACCGGGTGGGTGGGAGGAGCTAGCCGAAGACCTTCGGCAAGATTTAAGCGGCAGGAACCTGCCAATAAGTGTGGATGAACAACATATGCATTCCTAGAACTCCCTGTTACAGGTGAGTAACCTGTATTTCTTGCACCCTGTTCCTCCCTGTAAGATACTTGTATGTCTCTATCATATCCCCTCTCTCCCTTCTCTCCTCCAGGGAGTACATGTTCAGTTCCTTCAACCTGTCTTCATAGGACTTGTGATGCAATCCATGCACCATCTTTGTTGCCCTCCTCTGAACCTTCTCTACCCTGTCTATGTCCTTACGTAGGTATGGTCTCCAGAACCATACACTGTACTCCAGGTGGGGCCTCACTAGTGTCTTGTATGGCGGATTATGACCTCCTTTTCCTGCTGGTGATGCCCCTGCCTATACATCCCAGCATCCTATTTGCTTTACCTGCGCCTTGTCACACTGTTTCCTACCTTGAGGTCATCAGAGATGATAACCCCAAGATCCTTTCCTGCTTGGTGCATGCATATCCTCACCCACAACTGATATATTGTGCCAGGGTTTTTGTGCCCCATATGCATTATCTTGCACTTCTTTGCATTGAATTTCAACTGCCAAACCCTGACCATTCTTCAAGTTTCTGCAGGTCCTTCTCATTCTGTCTACACCTCTGGTGTGTCTACTCTGTTACAGAGCTTTGTGTCATCAGCGAACAGTGAAATTCTGCCTTCTAGGTCCTGCCATGTCACTGATGAAGATGTTGAATAGGACCCGTCCCAGCACTGATCCCCTGTGGTACCCCACTGGTCACTCTTCCTCTGTGGAGTGATAGCCATTTACCACCACCCTCTGTGTCCTGCCACCCAGCCAGTTACCTACCCACCCACTACTGTCTTGCCCACCCATATTCCCCAGTTTGTGTAATAGTCTTCTATGTGGCACAGTGTCAAAGGCCTTGCTGAAGTCCAGATAGGCCATGTCCACTGCCCTCCAATCCACCTCCCTAGTCACCCAGTCAAAAATTCAATGAGGTTGGTCTGACATGCCTCCCCTGGTGAAACCATGCTGCCTTGGGTCCTGTAGTCCATTGACAACCAGATGTTCCACCAATCTCTCCTTCAGTAGTGCTTCCATGATCCCCCACTACTGAGGTGAGGCTGACTGGTCTGTGATTCCCTGCTTCCTCTTTGTTCCCATTTTTGTATAAGGGACTACATCTGCTGTCCTCAGTCTTTGGGTACCTCCCTGTTTCCAGTGATGGCTAAACAGGATAGCCAGAGGTTCAGCCACCACCTCTCTTAGTTCTTTAAGGACCCTGGGTGCACACCCCATCTGGCCCCATTGCTTTTATCAACTCTTATTGCTTCCAGTTCTTAGGACCCTTTCTCGTGTAAGGGACTTGTGTCCATTTCTGCACCAATTCTCACCCTTGTACTCACTTCAGACCCATTACCCTCCTCTTCCTCAGTAAAGACTGAGCAGAAATACCTGTTCAATATGTCAACTTTACTGTTGTCATCCTCACATGGCCCCATCCTCCCCTTCAGTCTCACTATCCCTCCCTTTGTCTTTCTTTTTTTCTTATGTACCTGTAAAGGTTTTGTTCCCTCTACCCACTGATTTTGCAATGTGTTCTTCTGTCTGAGCTTTGGCTTCCCTTACTGACCTCCCTGCCTCCCTTTGCTTCTCCTGGTACTTCTCCCTATCCCCTTCTGCCTGTGTCTTTTTGTATTGCCTGAATGCAATCTTTTTGGCTTTCACTTTCTTTGCTACCTCTTTGGAAAGCCATAATGGTCTCCTCTTCCTTTTCCTCTTGCTAACCTGCTTAATACATAATTCTGTTGTTCTTGTAATCCCCATTTTAAATACTGCCCACTGTTCCTCAACCCCTGATTCCTGTCCCATTCCCCTTAATGCCTCTTTCAAGTATCTTCCCATTTTCCCAAAGTCTGCCCCCCTAAAATCCAGGATCGTGTTTTGTGCGGTTTGGTTCTGCTCTTTCTGTGATTTCAAACCACAATGACTGGTGGTCACTGTTTCCCAGGTGCTCCCCCACTGTTACCCCCATCACCAACCCCTGAAGGTGGTTAGGGCAATCCCTAAGTCCTCAACCTCATCAGGCAGATTGTCTGGTTCTAAGTCGGGTGGCAGGTCGGCACAGTTGTCCGCCCGGTCATGATGTCGGCCTGAGCCACCCGTCAGGGGCATGTGTCTCCTGGTGAAGCAGTCACAGGCTATGGCCTGTCAATGGTGATGTCTCTTGAGGGATGCCAGACACTCACCAGCTCATTGCCAGGTACCCCGACATCAGACCCGACGAGATCCCCATAGTCGCCGGACCCTTCTACATCACCAGTGGATATGGTTATCACCACTACGCTGACGGAGATCCAGTCAGCAATCGATGACTGTCATACCAACTCCAGGTGACCTGATACCAGCTCCTCCAACACCAGGTCACCTGACGTCAGCCCCCCCAATGCTAGCAGCAGCATAGCCTCAGGCACTGGTAGGCCTGTCCGGTCCTTAAATACCTTTAAATGAGGTAAAAGGCCTCTTTCGATTTGGGTGGAACTAAATCAAGGGAGACCTCATTCCACCCAAACCTTTGAAGCTTCCTCCAAGGGAAAAGTCTCCACAACCTATGAAGAAGTCTCCATCACCTAAGCGTCCCTCCCCAAATCTAGGGAGAAGACTCCTCCTCATAGGAGCCCTTCCTCTAATCCTGATTAGGGACGCAGAGGAAAACCAAAATATAAGGGCAGGCAAGGATGTCGTTCCTCCTACGGGACATCAGGTCAACGTCTGCACCAGACAAAGGGTAGACACCAGCATTAACTCTGCCTCATCCCACTCTTCTTCCAGCTCGGAAGACTTGAACAGAGGTTCTTCCTCATCAAGAGGTATATCCAAGCAACCAATGGCTGGGAAACATAGGACTTGGATCCAGAGAGGCGCCGGCTGGCAAAATACCTCTGGCAAAAAGAACCCAAGCCTTTGGTGGATACCTTCCAGTACCTCACCATAATTACCTGAAAACATCCCTCATCCTCATTTGCCATGTCAAAAAAGTCTGACAGGCTCTGTAGGGTGCCCAGGAATTAACCCTTTTTGGCAGAGCATCCGGTGGCTGACTCCTAGTGATTACAACGGCCCAAGACAGGACTAAGAAGCCAAAGCCCCTGAACACTCAGACCCCTAATCTTGAATCAAAACAACTGGACCAGCTGAGGAAGAACATATATGCATCAGCTACCTGCTCCATAAGATTGCTCAATTTCCTTGCCCACATGGTACAGTAACAAAAACACCTTGTAGGAGAAGAGCATAGAATTGGCTCAAGCTCTGCTGGACGCTTTGTAAAAAGCAGAGTTTTCAGACATACTTAAGTTAGGATCTGATGTGAGCATGCATGTCTTACATGCCCACTTGCATGCCTCATACGACACTGTTTATACTTCACTCAGGGCATCTACCTCAGGCGCCACTGCTGGCTGCGGGTCTCTGGCTTCACTCAGGACCTTCAGGCTGGGATTATGGACCTATCCTTCAAGGGGTCTGTACTCGGCATGCACATGAGGCCGAGCATTATCACCCATTTAGATTCAGGCAAGGCTATCTGGTAAGTCCAGAAAATGTACAAGGCCACAAAAAGCCATTTCATAAGCAGATCTTCGTAAACAGGTCAACAGCCCCAAACACAGCAGCAGTGAGGGGCTACAAGTGCAAAAGCTACTTCCCAGACCCCAGGTTCTTCCACTTCCAAATCCTCCCAGACTGCTCTGCCAACCAGTGGTTCCATAGCCTGACTCCCTGCCAGGACCCCCCACAGAATCTCTGGGGAGGCGGTGAGGTTTGCTTCTCCTCCGTTGGAGCACAATCACAACAGATCAATGGATACTGTAGATCATAGAGGTTACGCACTGGAGTTTTTGGAAACCCCCCAGACAATCCTCCTGCATCCTCCCACTACCCAAAGTCTCATGTCACCCTGATAGAAGGGGAGATTGAGGTGCTCCTTCAAAAACAGGCCACAGAGCTAGTTCCCCCAAATCAAAGGAGTCAGGGAGTCCACTCCCACTTTTTTCTGGTCCCCAGAAAGACCGGGTATATGAGGCCCATTCTGGATCTAAGTCTTCTGAACAATTACATCGAGTACAAATGGTTCAGAATGGTTAAACTGCCAGGCCTAATCCCTCTCCTTCACCAAGGAATTGTCTCTGTTCTCTGGATATGCAGAAACATATCTTCATATCCTGGTGTTCCAAGCCCACAGTAGATACCTGTGCTTCCTCTTCAAGGTGCCATTACCAGTTCCAGGCCTTGCCATTCAGCCTGTCCTCGACTCCAGAGTCTTCATCAAGTGCCTAGCAGTGGTGGCTGCAGCTCTGCAGAGACAAGGCCATGATGTCTTTTCTTACCTTGATGATTGGCTTCTGACAGCACCACAAAGGCCCAGCTGCTCTGCACTCTAGGGAGACACCTTTACTCTCTTCAGAAGCTGGGAGTCACCCTGAATCTTCCAAAGTTGTCCCCATGTCCCAGTCAGAGACTTAAGTATATTGGGACCATTCTGGACACAGTGCTAGGCAGAGCCCTTTTGCCCCAGATAGGGCAGATTACCTTCTGTATCCAGCTCGGGCAATGACTTGATCTCATCAGACCTCAGCCAGATCCTTTCTGAGGCTATAGGGTCACATGACCACTGCCATCCCTACTGTATCCTTGGCAAGATTACACATGTGGGTCCCCCAATGGACACTCATAGTGCAGTGGGACCAATGCTTCAACGACCTGAAAATGCCAGTCACAGTCTCTGATCCAGTCCGTCAGACTCTGTCCTGGTGGATAACTCTGTCCAGTCTCTCCAAGGGAGTCCCCTTCAAACAGGAGATCCTGAGGCAAATTCCTACCACAGATGCCTCAGGACAGGGCTGGGGAGCTCACCTTGCAGACCATCAGACTCGAGGGTCTTGGTCCCCTTTGGAACAGACTCTCTAATTTAACATTCTGGAAATGGGAAGGAGCCTTTATGCTCTGCAGGCTTTTCAGACAGACCTGTTCCTGGGCTCCCTGCTGATTCAGACAGGCAATATATCAGTGGTCTTTTACATAAACAAGCAGGGGGGCACTCACTCTTACCCTCTCTGCCAAGAGGCCATTAGAGTTTGCTGTTGGGCACTAGAACGTCACCTAGATCTCATGGCCGTGCATGTTCCAGGAATCCAAAATGTCTTGGCTGACACCCTAAGCAGGTCTTGGTTACAAGCCCATGAATGGGAACTACTACAATCAGTTGTAGAGCAACTATTTGACAGGTGAGGCAGACAGAGTTGGACCTTTTTGCATCCCCACTCAATGCCAGACTGCCCGGTTTCTGCTCGCTAGATCCAAGGCCTCATGTTTTATGGTGAGACACATTGTCCCTCTGCTGGGCAGGGAGGTTCCTGTATGCTTTCCTCTCTTTCCTCTGCTTCAGAGGGTACTCCTCTAGTTACAGATGGAAGGAGCAGAGATCATCCTCATTGCTCCCTACTGGCCTCGTCAGATCTGATTCCCTCTGCTTCAACAGTTAGCAGCAGAACCCCCAATCCCTTTACTATTGAGCTCTCATCTGCTCTCTCAGGATGGGTGCACTCTAGTCCACTCGGACCTCAAGTCTCTGCACATGCATGTGTGGCTCTTGCAGACTTAGCAGTTTCCAGGTTTGGGGTTTCCCAAGGGTAGCAGACATTCTAGTGGCTGCAAGAAAGCCTCCACTAGGTCCACCTCGCCATGAAATGGAAATGGTTCTGTCTTTGGGCCTCTGCTTAACAGCTTGGCCCTTTCTCATGTCCAGGGAATTCGGTTCTGGTGTATTTTTTCTCTCCTTTTCTGATTCTGGCCTGTTACTCCTCTATTAAGGTGCACTTTTCTGCCATCTCAGCATACCATGCACCTATAGAGGGTAAAACCCTTGCACAGTTGGATTTGTCCTGCACTTTTTTGTGGGGCATCCTTCACCTGAAACCTCCCATTCAGGACTCTGTCTCCCCTTGGGTTCTTTTATTTTTGTCAGAGAAGCTGACCCTGCCTCCTTCGAAACAGCTGCAGTTTGTGAGCTACGCTTCCTGTCTTGGAAAGCATTATTTTTGGTTGCAGTTATTTCCGCTCTGAGGATTTCTGAGCTCTAGGCTCTGATGTGTAAAGAGCCTTATTTAGTTTTTACAAGGACAGGGTGTCCTTTGCATTAATCAAGTTTTTGCCAAAGGTGGTGTCAATATGTACTCTGAACTAAGGCATCCACCTACCTGTCTATTATCCAGAGCATTCCAACAGAGGGGAGTCATTACTGCATACTCTGGATGTCCACAGGGCATTACATTATTACCTTAACCAGACAATTCCAGTTAGGAAATACAACCGGTTTGTTTCCTTCGCCCCCAGAACTCGGAGTGCCAGTTACTAAGCAGACCCTTTCTAAGTGGCAAGTTAACTGCATTGTTTTCTGTTATCAGAAATATGTCAAGCCTTTACTGGGCCGGTTAAGAGCTACTCCACCAGGGAGTAGCTACTCTTTGCCGCTGAGGAACAAGTTAGCTGCAGACATTTGCCCAACTGCTACTTGAGTTCTGTCCACACTTTTAGCAAACATTACAGCCTGGACATTGCTTCCAGATGCAGGACCAGATTCGGACTTGTTGTCCTCTTGAGGCCTGCTGTCTTAAAAAACTTAAGTTACTTTCAGCTTCCACCCGGAGCTCTCTCTCTCTCTCTTTGACTGCTTGGGCACTCTGTCCTAATGGTAATAGCCTGCTGCAAGAGCGCTAACGCGAAGTAAGATAGTACAGTTATGTAAGAACTTACTGTAACAGTAGATCTTCGAGAAGAGCTCTTGCAGCAGGCACTGCTTTCCCTCCCACCTTCCCACTGGTATTATTTCTGCATGATTTAAACCTCGGTTTCTCCTTCCTCTGTAGGGCCAGGTCTATGGTGGGAGAACTGAGGTGGGGCTGGGGACTGCCTCCTTTATACCATAGGCTGAAATCAGGGTGGGCCAACATCAAGGGGCAGTCCTCACTGAAGAACACTAGCTAGAAGTTTTCCATAGGGTCCTAGTGCCTGGCAACATAGTCCTAATGGTAATAGCCTGCTGCTAGAGCTCTTCTCAAAGATCTACTGTTACAGTAAGTTCTTACATAACTGTACTATCTTCTAGAGGAGCATTTGCAGTAGGCACATCATTTTCCCTCCCTCTATCCCCCTGCTCTCTTTCCTCCTCTGCCTCTGTAGGCTCCAGGAGTCGTCCTTTTCTCCTGTTGTACCTTGTTTCATGGTCTCGGTGGGGGAACTGAGATGGGTGTGGGACCCCATTATACTGTGAAAGAGGTTCATGTGCTGACATCAGAGAGTGGTCCCCACTGTATGCTGCTAGCTAGAAAGTTACTTTATGGTCCTGGCACCTGGCAGCTTAGTCCTTATGGTGTTGTTTACTGCAACTTCTCCGAAGATCTACTGTTATGGTAAGTTTTACGTAACTGTACTTTATTCCTATTGTTCAATGATGGAGCAATCTTACCCTGTTTTCCTAAATGTTATATACCTTGGTATGCTCAATTGTTGCATCTCATACTGTTCACCTTATTTTTCTCTGTTAGCTTGACCTACACTGGATTCTCTATCATGTACCCTGTATGATCCACGCTGTTCTTTCACTGTATTATACACTGTTTGTGCCAGATTCTGGCCTGGGCTGTGCCTCAAAAAGGTCTTCGGATCAGTGCACCAACCTGGTTACCAAATAAATTATTTATGCATATTGATGTTTTGTTTTTATCTGTTTGGATTGGTGTATTTGAATCACAGTCCTATGACAATATGTATACTTTACTGCACAAATCATATTCTTGGCACCGCAGTAGTGAAGCCATTTGGCAGTATGTAGGTGTATATGGGGAGTAGGAGGAGACTTAATAAAACAGTTTACTTCCCCATCCTGTGTGGCATGTGTTGTTTTTTTTTTTTTGCTGAATACAGTTCAGGTGTCTCCATTCAAGGGTAGTACCTTTGAGCTCTACTTGGTGTGCATGGTACACTTTTATAACTAAACTCCTCTCAAGCATGGGAATCCCAAGAGGTTCTGCCACAGGGTAAACTGTGGGACACTGTACTGACAGGCCACAGGGGGTGACAATGATGAGGGACCAGCTGTGCAGTGAAAGACTATAAAGAACAGAAAATTTAAAGAAGTTCTAGATGAACACAAATGCTAAGCAAGGAAAGAATATGAAGAAAGAAAGAGGGTAAGAAAAATTAATACAGAAATATATCTGTTTTAGGGATGTGGATATGTTCATCCACACTTCTTGGCATGTCCCTTTCCCCTTTAATTCTTGCCGGAAGGTCTTCAAGCTGGCTTCTCCCACCCACCTGGGTGGTATAATCCTCAGCTTCACCCCGTGATGCCAGATCTTCCTTTCCATTGGAAGATTCAGGTTGCCTCCTGTACTGCATTTTGCAGGCACTGGCTTCGATATCTTCGGATCCCTTGAATATTAAGTCTATTCGAGCTAGGGATTGCAACTTTTACTGTTCGATTATGGAAGATAAATTTTTCCTCAGTTTTCGCAGGTACCTGTGCGGCAGAAAATGTCACACACAGACCCACATACCATGTGAGTTCACTGCTTGGGTGTCGGTCATGACACCCAGGCATGCCAGATATCTCGCCTCCCGCCAACATCTTTCGACGATCGCTTCATGGCTCAAGTTGGGAAGGCCCAAGAAACGGAATCCACCAGTGAAATCCAAGCAGGCCCGGTGGGTGGTCTCCACAGCTGTGGGGTCTGCCGAGCAGTTAGAACAGATGCAGGCCTTCGAAGAAGAGGTGGCATGGGCTGTGGAGCTCTCCTCTCTGCTGATTTTCGTTGCACTCAACCTGGGCTCCACGTTCTTGGGCTCCTTTCAGGAGATGTGCCTCTCTCTCCCTACCAAGGGCGAGGGACCTTCAGGCTCGCATACCTCCCAGTCTCGCAAAAAGAACAAGGAACTGAGAGATTCTTCGTCTCGTCGAAGACTTTCTTGGGATCAAAAACGATATATGTCACAGGAATCTCCAGTCTTGACTTCAGTCGAGACTGCTTCTTCGGCCGCTGGCTTCTTGGCTTTGCCGACTGGTCAACCAGCCGAGGTCTCAGTCAACTATGTGGTGAAGATCGCTCTCGACCCTGTCGATCTTTTGTCACCCAACGAGGCCGACAACTCACTTACCAGGACCCCAGTCATGCCTCTTCCTGATGAGGAAACCCAGCCTGCTGGTATTCCCATCAAGGAACTAATCCCTGATCTGGGTAAATCACCGGTTCCCCCGGTGTCCCTGGAATGACCCACTCGTCCAGTCCGATCGAGGTCGATATCTCTGACCCCCTCAACTGATAGGCCAAGGAAGGTGCATAAGCAATCTAAAAAGAGGCGATGCCACCGCTCATCTTTGTCCTTCTCGGATGAGGAGAGGCTTCGGCGGAAACTCTATCGATGTTACGAAGATCTGATGTGGCAACAGCTCATTCTGTCTGGGCAGAAGCCTTCTTCAGTTTCCACCCTGGCCATTACGTGGTTTTCGCTTCCCAGGAAGAAGACAACTCCATTAGAACCAGTAAAATCAGTTCCTCCACCCGTGGAGCCAGTATAACCTGCCCCGGTTCGGTCAAACCGGTCTCTCCACCAATAGTGGTGGAGCCGTACCTAAACAACTCTCGGGCTCCTACGAAGGATTCTCGGATGGTTCCAGGTCTCCCTCATAAGTCTCGGTCACCCTCATGCCTGACTGTCCCAGGCGTGTGCAGGGGGATCTTGGTGGCAGACCGATTTATCCAGATTCCTTGGATTCTGATGACACCGACCTTAACTCTCATCCGCTGGATGATGAGTCGGTGAGTAGACTGTCGATGGAGGAGGGCCCTTTGTTATTTATGGAAATGGGATGAAGTTCTCCCGCACCTCCCCGTGGACTTTCAGACTATGGTCTAGCTGGTCCGGGACCAGGGCTGAGCCATTGCCAAGCAGCAACTTCAGACAGCCTTGGACCTCAGGGACTCTTGCACCCATTCGGTGGCAGCCGCAGTTGCCATGTGCTGCAGGGCTTGGCGGAGGCTTTCCACCTTCACGGTGGAGACCCAGCACAAACTCACTGATGTTCCTTTCTTGGGCACTGATCTCTCTCTTTGGCCCAGGTGTGGGTGATCACCTTAAGAGAATCGAGCAGTCCAATGCTACCTTGGACTCGGCTACTTCAGGCCAGGGTCTGCCTCTGGAATTCGAGCAGTACCCTCCCAGCTGAGCCCACATCCCACAGGAGGAAAGGGCATCAGTCCACACTCAGTCGACTCTGAGAGATGACATAGCCCAACTCCTCAAGGAGGTAATGACCTGAGGTCGGATCCCCCAGTCAACCCAGGGTTAATTTCCAGATACTTCCTGGTCCCAAAGCAGACGGGGGTCTGGTGCTCTATTCTAGATCTGCACGACCTAATCCAGTTTCTCAGGCCACGCACCTTCAGGATGGTAACTCTGTCCCAGATCATACCATCCCTGGAGGTGAACATGTGGCTGTGCTCTTTGGATCTCCAGGACAAATTTTTTCATGTCCCAATCCGTCCATCTCACCAGCGGTTCCTCCACTTCAGAGTAGAGGGAACCCTTTAAGAGTTCCGAGCCATGCCATTCAGCCTGTCATCAGCCCCATAGGTCTTCACCAAATGCATTGCAGTGGTGGCAGCCCACCTCAGGTGTCGAGGGGTCAGAGTCTACCCCTACCTCAACGATTGGCTCTTGGCGGGCTCCATCCAGCGAGAAGTGGAGAGGTCCAGGGATCTGGCCCTCCAAATCTGCACTCAGCTTGGCCTCCTGATCAACGAGGCCAAGTCAGTGCTCGTGGCTGTGTGGGTGATATGATTAATCAGGGCAGAGCTCGACTCTTGTGGAGCCAGAGCCCAGCTCCCAGTGGACAGGGCAGAGGTTCTCTCCTCCTCTGCCCAGTCATTTCTGGTTGGGCACTTGTGCCCTGCTCGTGACTTTCTCTGCCTTCTGGGCTACATGGCGGCCTGCACCACCATATGCGCCCCCTTCAGTGGGATCTGGCCACCCAGTGGACTCAGCGCCATGGTCAATTCAACCAGCTGATCTCTGTGACCTAGAGGATGTGAGACACTTTCCAGTGGAGGACCATCTTGAATCATCTGCAGGAAGGGATCCCGTCTGTCCGCCTGAGCCGATGGTCATCCTCACAACCGATGCCTCTCTCATGGGCTGGGGAGCCCATGTGGGGAACCACAGGGTCCATGGGTTCTGGATCCCCGAGGAATCCCGATACCATATCAACCTGCAGGAGCTCAGAGCAGTCAGACTGGCACTGTCAGCATTGGTTCAGCAGCTCTGCGATCAAGTGGTTCAAGTCCAGATGGACAATACCACGACCATGTAAAATTTTTGAAAAAGGAACACAGACCTGCACCTGGGGACCGTGCTTGGCGAACAACAAGTAGAAAATGGATACAAAAAGCCAGCACAAGTCTTTTAGCAAGTATCCATACCTTAAAGCTGCACCAACGAGGTTAGATATCACACAAAGGAAGCAAAAAAGATTTTTCTCAGGGTGCTAAAAGTGCTTCATTTTATTCAAATAAAAGCTGATGAATGCACCCTGCTTCCATTAACAAACTATTAGCTACACAGCACACTCCCAACACGTTTCACGCCCCCTGGCGCTTATTCATGGGAATGACAAGCCATACCACAAAGTGCAGTATTTATACTTAGTGCTCTTAAAGTGACAGTGCCATTATAAAGTGCCTCTACAAGTTAAAACATTAAAAACAATAACATGATCTATTAAATACACAAACAATTAACATTTAGCTTTAGTTTTACTTTTTACCACTATAATTTTGAACATCAGTGTCCTCCTCCAATTTCTTGGGGATCCACTTTCCATGCAAGTGATAAATGGGGGGTATCTATAAAGTAAAAAAAGAATACAAATTAATACATATCACTAGCTATATGGTATTTTTACACAAAAAACTATATGTTTTACTGCATTAAACCCAAAAATTCTTAGCACAGCCAATAAAGCTATTTCTTTAAAAATGGTTTAATATCAATTCTTTCATTAAGTCCTGGTATTTCTGATCCACCCATAGCAAAAATCCAATACTGTTCTCTTTTAAGCAAAACATTATTGTAATCACCCCCCTAGGGCTTTTTATGGGGGTTTCAATCCCTACAAAGGTCCATACATGTTCCTTTTCATTTTTTACTTTACCCATATGGATTGCCAATGCATTTTTGTTATCACCATTCTTTATCGCTCTTAAATGCTCACCCACCCTTTCTTTAAATTTCCTTTTTGTTTTACCTATGTAAAAACAACCACAGGTACATGAGGCCATATAAATGACCCCTTCTGTTACACAGGTGATAAAACCTCTAACTTTTGTTACCCTTTTTGTCTTTGGGTTGATGAAATCTTTAGTTTGTATAATGGTTTTACAAAATTTACAATTTCCACATTTAAAACACCCCCTCATGTTGTGCAGGTAACCACATCCTTTTATTTTCTTGTTTTAATTGTACTGAATGTACTAATTTGTCTTTTAGACTTTTTCCCTTTCTATGTACAAACCTTGGCTCTACATCTCTAAGGTCCTTTAAACCAGGATCTAAACTCACTAAGTGCCAATGTTTTTTAATAATTTCTCCAATCTCCTTAGATTGTGCACTATATGTATTCACAAAATTAATCCTTAGATCACATTTTTGTTTCTTTTCTGATTTTTGCATGACCTCTGACCTTGCCATATTATTCACTTCTTCTCTAGCCCTGGTAACAATAGTGGCTGGATATTTTCTTTCATATAACCGCTCTTCTAGCTCATCAGCTTTCTTCTCATACATAGATGTGGTACTACAGTTCCTTTTAATTCTAAGGAATTGTCCTTTAAGTATACCTGCTATAGTGTGGTAAGGATGACTACTGTCCGCTAGTAATAAAGTATTCCTATCTGTACTTTTCCAATACAAATCTGTTACAATACCACCCACACCATCCTTTTTAATGATCAAATCAAGAAAATTAATGTGTCCGGAACTAAAAGATAGAGAGAACCGCAGATTTTCATTACTATGCTCTAAATATTTTACAAATTCAAATAATTCATCCTCTGTTCCAGTCCAGATGATCAATATGTCATCTATAAAACGTCTATATAAATCTATTTTATCCCTAAATGGATTCTTCTCTCCGTCTCTAATATATTCCTCTTCCCATTTTCCCAGATATAAGTTTGCAAAATTTGGAGCAAAAGTTGCCACCATAGCTGTCCCTTTAATTTGTACATATTGTTCATCTGTGAAAAAGAAAGTATTAGATGTTAAAACAAATTCCGCCATTTTTACTAACATTTCTGTAGATGGTATCTTATTTTCCCTTCTTTCTAAATAAAATTCTAAAGCTTCCAAACTCCCTTCATGAGGTATATTGGAATACAAAGATTCTACATCCAAAGTCACAAACAAACTTCTTTCTTCAATTTCAATTTTGTCTAATACAGACAGTATATCACCTGTGTCTTTTATATATGAGGGAATATTCTGGGCTATAGGTTTGATATAAAAATCAACATACTGTGACAAAGGTTCAGTCAGGGAGCCATTTCCTGAAACAATAGGGCGACCTGGGGGGTTAATAAGACATTTATGCACTTTAGGAAGTATATATAGGTGCTTTCATAGGATTTTGTACTTTCAAAGAGAATAAGTTTCATCAGTTAACCACCCTTTTCCTTACTTCCATCAAATAATTATCAATACGTTCTTTATATTTGGGAGTTGGGTCTGAAGAAACTTTTTTATAGAAAGTAATGTTATTCAATTGCCTATGTACTTCTAAGAGGTATTTATCTGTGTCCATTACAACAATTGAACCCCCTTTATCTGCTTTTTTAATAATATTCCTGTCTTTCCCTAATCCATCAGTAGCAGTTTTTTCAGCTCTACTTAAATTATTCATAATACTATTACTCTCATGATGTAATTTTTTATCTAAATCCATCAGATCTCTCTCACAACTTTTTACAAAAACTTGTAATCCTGATGTTAAAGGTGGGCAAAAAACAGAAGCTGGTTTAAATCTGCAAGAAGGCATATCAGTGTCTATAGAAGCCAGAGTCTCACTTACCCCTTGGTCTACGATACTACCTTCTTCCTTTCTGTTAAAAAACGATCGCTGTACGAGAAGAGAGCTGATGAGCTAGAAGAGCGGTTATATAAAAGAAAATATCCAGCCGCCATTGTTACCAGGGCTAGAGAAGAAGTGGATAATATGGCAAGGTCAGAGGTCATGCAAAAATCAGAAAAGAAACAAAAATGTGATCTAATGATTAATTGTGTGAATACATATAGTGCACAATCTAAGGAGATTGGAGAAATTATTAAAAAACATTGGCACTTAGTGAGTTTAGATCCTGGTTTAAAGGACCTTAGAGATGTAGAGCCAAGGTTTGTACATAGAAAGGGAAAAAGTCTAAGAGACAAATTAGTACTTTCAGTACAATTAAAACAAGAAAATAAAAGGATGTGGTTACCTGCACAACATGATGGGTGTTTTAAATGTGGAAATTGTAAATTTTGTAAAACCATTATACAAACTAAAGATTTCATCAACCCAAAGACAAAAAGGGTAACAAAAGTTAGAGGTTTTATCACCTGTGTAACAGAAGGGGTCATTTATATGGCCTCATGTACCTGTGGTTGTTTTTACATAGGTAAAACAAAAAGGAAATTTAAGGAAAGGGTGGGTGAGCATTTAAGAGCGATAAAGAATGGTGATAACAAAAATGCATTGGCAATCCATATGGGTAAAGTTAAAAATGAAAAGGAACATGTGTGGTCCTTTGTAGGGATTGAAAAACCCATAAAAAGCCCGGGGGGGGGTTGATTACAATAATGTTTTGCTTAAAAGAGAACAGTATTGGATTTTTGCTATGGGTGGATCAAAATACCAGGACTTAATGAAAGAATTGATATTAAACCATTTTTAAAGAAATAGCTTTATTGGCTGTGCTAAGAATTTTGTTAATGCAGTAAAACATATAGTTTTTGTGTAAAATACCATATAGCTAGTAATATGTATTAATTTGTATTCTTTTTACTTTATCGATACCCCATTTATCACTTGCATGGAAAGTGGATCCTCAAGAAATTGGAGGAGGACACTGATGTTCAAAATTATAGTGGTAAAAAGTAAAACTAAAGCTAAATGTTAATTGTTTGTGTATTTAATAGATCATGTTATTGTTTTTAATGTTTTAACTTGTAGAGGCACTTTATAATGGCGCTGTCACTTTAAGAGCACTAAGTATAAATACTGCACTTTGTGGTATGGCTTGTCATTCCCATGAATAAGCGCCAGGGGGCGTGAAACGCATTGGGAGCGTGCTGTGGAGCTAATAGTTTGTTAATGGAAGCATGGTGCTTTCATCAGTTTTTATTTGAATAAAATGAAGCACTTTTAGCACCCTGAGAAAAATCTTTTTTGCTTCCTTTGTGTGATATCTAACCTCGTTGGTGCAGCTTTAAGGTATGGATACTTGCTAAAAGACTTGTGCTGGGTTTTTGTATCCAACCACGACCATGTACTACCTCAACAGACAGGGCAGCATGCATTCCTGGCTGCTGTGCAGGGAAGTGCTCCACATCTGGACATTCGTGCGCCAACTGGAGGCAGATCTCCTAGCCATCCGCGTGGCAGGAGCTTTGAATCAATTGGCAGATGCTCTCAACCGCGTAGGCAAGACATCCCATGAGTGGTCTGTCCATCCAGAGGTAGCTTACAACCTGTTCTCCCACTGGGGCACACCGATGGTGGACCTGTTTGCTTCCAGAGAAAACACCAAGCTGAGGCTGTTTCATGCCCACCCCCCCTCAGCAGGGCTTGCTGCAGAGGGATGCCTTCTCGAGGCTGTGGACCCCAGGCCTCTTCTGTGCCTTCCCTCCATTTCCCTTGATCCACTGGGTGCTTCTCAAGGTGAGGAGGGACAAGGCGCAGGTGATTTTGGTAGCCCCAGACTGGCCCCACCAGTTCTGGTATCCAGATCTCCTCAGCCTCAGCAACAGGCTCCCGAGATGTTTTCCAGCATGCCCAGACCTGATCTCATTCAATCAGAGGAAGGTATTCCATCCGGACCTTCAATCCCTGCACCTGACAGCCTGGTACCTGAGTGGCTAGAGTTCCAGGCTTTGGGTCTCTTTTTGAAGATGTACTCACAGTAGTGGAAGCATCAAGGAAGGAGTCAACCAGAAAGTGCTCCGCCTTCAAATGGAAAAGATTTTCCATTTGGTACCAGGGCAAGGGCCTGGACCCTCTGTCCTGTCCTGTGGTGAGCATTTTAGACTACCTTCGGTCTCTGTCCAAAGAGGGTCTTTGGTCTTCAGCCCTTAAGGTGCACCTGGCAGCCATCTCTGCTTACTGGGCATGGTCCGTTCAGTGGATGGCGGCACAGGAGAAGGTGGTCTGGTGCTTTTTCAAGGGCCTAGATAATATATTCCCTCGGTGCATGAACCTCCACCTCCATGGGATTTACTGCTGGTTTTGGCAGAACTCATGGTCAAGCCATTCAAACCAATGCACAAGTGTGTGATGTCACACTTGTCATGGAAGACCACCGTTCTGGTGGCTGTCACGTCCATCAGAAGGACTGGGGAGCTCCAGGCACTTTCGGTGGAGTCTTCTTACCTGGGCTTCCACAGGGACAAGGTTGTCCTGTGCCTCCACCTGAAATTCCTCCCTAAGGTGGTGTCAGAGTTTCACCTTAATCAGGTGTTGACTCTTGCCTGTGTCCTACCCCAACTACACCTCAGATGCCAAATACAGGCTCCATACCTTGGACCTGAGATGAGCTCTCTCCTATTACAAGGAGAGGATGGTGGAAATTCGGGGAGAGGTTCGCCAGCTATTTGTCACCTACGCTGAAGCTGCACCTGACAGAACTGCAGCAAAGACGACGATTGGCAGATGGATTACATCTTGTGTTGATCTCTGCTATAGGTTGGCAGGTAGCGAGCCTCCCATAGGGCTAAGGGCTCATTTCACCCGCCATACTGCTGCGTCGCTGGCTGCTTCCAGGGACATCCTTGTCCAGGAAATCTGCAGGGCTGCTGCCTGGAAGACAGCAAACACCTTCATCACCCATTACCACATCGACCTTGAATCATGCCAGGATGCTAGATCTTACTTTGAGAGGGCTCTTGCAGTAGGTAGTTACATATAGGACTGATGGCGGCAGAACCCCATGGAAAGATTTCTAGCTAGCAGTCCCTGGCGAGGGACCGCCCCCACGTCAGGTGACCGGCGTCAGGAGACGTCGGTATAAAGGGGTGGTCCCTGACACCCGCCTTCCAGTTCTTTCCCACCGTTAGCTCATGCAGCGCCTCGTGGAAAAGTTTGTTGCTTCGTCAGCCTACCCATCGTCGGTTTTACCGAAGTAATTTGTTTTTACGATTAACGTCAGGTACATCGTCAGTGTATGTCGTCCCCTACACCCTCCGAGCACAAAAATAAGTGCGACTCGTGCGGCACCCAACTACTGCACAAGGACGGCCATTCCCTGTGCCTGTTCTGCCTGGGCCCTGATCACCTGGTCGAGAACTGCTAGCACTGCCTCAGCTTCAACACGGCTACCCAGAAAAGGTGGCAGCAATCCCTGGAAGCCCATATTTTGAAGAAAAAGATGAGTTTGGTGGAGAAGGAGCTCAAAAAACTGAGGCAGGCGTCCACTTTCCCCGAAGGCCATCGGAAGAAGGATAAGGAGAGGCACCGGGACAAGGGCTCCTCTACTGCGTCTCCCTCGGGACCTCAGGTCTGAGGTAATGTTCTCTGTGGGGAGTGCTCCTCGTCGGCCGCCTCGGAGGGTTTCAAGGGCGTCTGCCCGCTCCTCTGGCTCGCTTTCAGGCACTTGGAGGCCTCCACCCCCAGTTTGGGCGTGGGCGACTCTGGTAAGTTGGGCGTCAGCCTGTCCAACGTCCGCACGGAGAAGGCCGGTAAGACGAACGACCCTTCAGGGTGGCGCGCGGCCTCTCTCTCCCATCGGACCAGGCCGATCCTTCCCCTTGGTCTGCCTCCGGTGAAGGCTCCCATAAGCCGGACGCTGGCTCCTCAGGAGCTCACCATAAAACCGCATGTCGGTTCGCCCGACGCCCGGTCGGCGGCGAGAACCGACAACAGGCCTCCTCACCATCATTCCTGGTTCTCTGCAGCGTTCGCTGCCGCCTGGGGACCAGAGTCCCCCAGCCCGACCCGAGTTTTTTCCTCCATCCCGAGCGCGCTGGGGACCTTCCTCCATCGGACCGTCCCCTGTGGGTGTGCGGATCTGACATCAGCTCCTTGGATGCTGGCCCCGACACCAGTTCTACCGACTCCGTCCGACATCCGCTCGGATGTCCCCCACCCGGGCCCTCCGCCCTCCAGTCCCTCCAACGTGGATCTGTCCGTGAGGCCACCGGCCGGCCATCTGTTCCGGCAGCTCCCCGGCTCCCGGTACCTCCGTCCTATCCGACGCTGGCGTACCGGGACCACAGTATCCGCACCGCAGTACCTGATGCCACAATACCCGATGCCAGGCTATCCGTAGCTGGGTTTTGGATACTCTCTCTGGGTACAACCCGTATCCATCCTCGCCTCCTCCTCCTCCACTGCCCCCACAGCCACCGGTAGACTTGCAGGAGACTCTGCTTCCTGGTGGGCTGAGGCCAAGGCTCAGCTCACCAGGGAGGTCGAGAGCCACCTACTGACAACGGTGCCATCTCAGGTTCCTGTATGTCCTAGGTGGCACACTCCCTCACCACCTCCGGACTGCAGGGCTTTTCCGTCTGGGTCCAGAGAGGGGCAGGACATGCTTCCCAAGGGATCCGTTCCTCCTCCTGGTTGGGAAAGGGAGTCTTTTTCCTCCTCCTCCTCCTCTCCACCCCCGGACTCCTCAGATTCCTTCGACAGTTGCTCTGAAAGGGACAACGAGCCACACTCTCCGTCGAAGCCCAGGCCAAGGACTCCTCCGAAGTCTCCTCCAGAAGATCCTTCTTTTATGGAGTTGCTAAGGAAAATCCAGGAGGTTCATCAGTGACACCCCTTGGAACCAGATCCTCAGCGTCTGAAACTCGCTGAACATTTGGATCTGCCCGTGACAGCTCCTACCTTGGTACCACCCTGGATAGAGCCTCATGCCGACCTCTTCACCACCATATGGAAACAGCCGTCGGCTTTAGCCCCACTTCCAAGGAAGTTGAATAGGCTATATCAGGCTCCCAAGGGCGTTGATCTCCTAGATTCTCACCCTCGTGCCGACTTGGTCGTGATTAGCGCCACTCACGGCCGGTTGGCCAACCCAAAACACCCCAGCTCGTCACCACCTGACAAAGAATCCCGCCTTCTGGACCAGTATGGAAAGATCTTTGCTTCCTCCACGCTGGGGATTAGGTCCCTGAATTATGTCGGCCATATGGGGGACTACCAGAAAGCCATTCTGACTCAGGCGGAAGCCAAATTGGACTCCTTGCCAGACTCCCAAGTCAAGCAGGAGTTGGCTGATCTTGTCCGCTCTGCACATTCGGCCAGTCGACACATGCTTCATGTGACCTACGATGCAGTGGACACTGCTGGACGAAGCTCAGCTTTCGCTGTAGGCCTACGTCGTCATGCTTGGCTCCACGTGTCAGGGTTGGTCCCAGAAGTGCAATCCGCTATCCAGGAAACGCCCTTCCAGGGATCGGTGCTTTTCAGTGGTGATGTCAAGGACATCATCACCAATTTGCAGGAGAAGGGGATGGCACTGAAGTCTGTCGACTCCATGTACTGCCCCTATCAGCAGCAATGCAGTCCCTTTCGCAGACGGAATTGGCCTAAGGTGAAACCCCAGGGAAGATGGGCCACAAAATGCCAGGCCCCCACAGCTGCTAAGCCCCCCTCGCCCAAAAAAGCAACGGGTGC
Source organism: Neoceratodus forsteri (assembly GCA_016271365.2). Taxonomy (NCBI): domain Eukaryota; kingdom Metazoa; phylum Chordata; order Ceratodontiformes; family Ceratodontidae; genus Neoceratodus; species Neoceratodus forsteri. The sequence goes on from CM057451.1 coordinate 96,673,229, forward strand.
TTTAGCTGCGGTGCTGCCCTACACCACCTGACTCCTTCCCTCTCCCACTGCCTCCGGACTCCCCGGAGGAACCGATAGGAGGGAGGTTTTCCCTCCACCTTCCGGGCTGGGAGAGGATAACATCAGATTCTTGGGTGCTCCAGCTCATTGCAGAAGGACACTCGATAGAGTTTCTTCAGAAACCACCTCTCCACCCCCCTCTAAAGTCGTCGTATTCAAGGGAACACCTTCTCTTGGTCCAGGAGGAAATTTCAGCTCTCCTGATGAAACAAGCAATAGAACCCGCCCCCCTTCATCTGCAAGGGACGGGTTACTATTCCCATTTCTTCTTGGTCCCAAAGAAGACCGGGGATCTCAGACCAATTCTGGATCTCAGTTCCCTGAATCTCTTGGTGGAATACAAAAGGTTCAGGATGCTCTTGTTGCAGAGCCTTCTGCCTCTTCTCTGGCCGGGTCAATGGCTGTGTGCCCTGGATACGTAGGATGCTTACCTGCACATTTCCATTCGCCTGTCTCACCATAAATACCTTCATTTTGCGTTCCAGGGGACCACTACCAATTCAAGGCACTTGCGTTGGCCTATCCTCGCACCCAGTGTTTACCACATGCCTGGCAGTGGTGGCAGCCCACCTGCATGCCAGGGGGGTGCAGGTTTTCCCATACCTGGACGATTGGCTCCTGGTGGCCTCATCCAGGGAGGAACTCCTCCGCTGCCTCACCCTAACCCAGCAGGTTTTTGCCTGCCTGGGTATTACCATCAACCATTCCAAGTCTCACCTGATCCCATCCCAGAGACTACAGTTTATTGGGGCGATTCTAGACATGACCATGGGCAGGGTCTTCCTGCCACTGGACAGGGTGTCCACCCTCCAGATTCAGATAAGTCTGCTGTCCGGCCGCAGGTGGGTCTGTGCAAGGTCAGTCCTTCACCTTCTCTGGCTCATGGCGGCTGCTATCCTGACAGTTCCTCGTGCTCAACTCCTCATGAGAGTTTCTCAGTGGACTCTATGCTTCCAATGGGATCAGTTAGTGGACAACCTAGATCACCCAGTTCTGGTCTTCTCGCAATGGTGGATGGTTCGAGAGAACCTGTTTTGGGGAGTTCTTTCTTTCATCCTCCCCCCTCCCAGACTCTGACCACAGATGCCTTGGGCGAAGGTTGGGGAGCCCATCTAGGCCCTCATCGGACCCAGGGCTCCTGGTCCAAGCTCGAACAAGCTCTCCACATCATTGTGATCGAGCTTCGGGCAGTGTTGTACGCTCTCCAAGCCCTTCACCAATACATTCTTCCCAGCCACCTAGCTGTCCAGACGGACAACATGTGCGTGGTTTGGAACATCAGCAAGCAAGGGGGGACTCGGTCCTACCCTCTTTGCAGGGAGGCAATGAGGGTTTGGGATTGGGCAACACAAAACGACCTTCACCTCACGGCAATTCATGTTCCAGGAGTCGACAACACCCTGGCAGACAAGCTAAGTCGCACTTCTGTTCTGACTCACAAGTGGGAACTGGACCAAGAGGTCCTAGACAATATCTTCCAACTTTGGGGATCTCCACAGGTCGACCTGTTCGCATCCCCTCTAAACGCAAAGCTTCCCATCTTCTGCTCGCTCGTTCCAGAGCGAGGCGCTTTCTGGAGAGACGCTCTGTCTCTAGACTGGAAGGACAGATTCGTCTATGCCTTGCCCCCAATTCCACTTATCCCACGAGTCTTGCAGAAACTAGCATCAGAAGGAGCATGAATGATTCTGCTTGCTCCTTTCTGGCCCAGGCAAGTTTGGCTCTCTCTTTTACAACAATACTCGGAGGATCATCCTCTTTCTCTATCTCGAGGTTAATTGACCCAGGATCAGGGGACCCTGGTCCATCCAGGCCTCAAATCTTTTCATCTATATGCATGGCTCCTGCAGACTTAGCTCAATCCTGTTTTGGGTTTCTCCTCAAGTGGCGGAGATTTTGGTGGAGGCTAGAAAACCTCCACTAGCTCCACTTATGCCATGAAGTGGAAAAGATTCACTATCTGGGCCACTTGGAACCTTCCTCCTGTTCAGCGGGGCTTATGCTGGAGTATCTACGTCATCTGTTTGACCTGGGTCTCAGTCATTCTTCTCTGAAGGTATACATGGCGGTCATCTCAGCCTATCATGTCCCCTTTGCAGACAAAACTTTAGCTCAATTGGAGGTCTCTAAGACCTTTCTCAGAGGGGTTCTCCATCTGAGACCCCCTATCCGTACTTCTGCTCCCCCTTAGGACTTGAACTTTGTTCTCGAGAAAATTACTGTGCCTCCCTTCGAACCGGCAGCTTCTGCGGATTTGAAGTTCCTTTTGTGGAAGACTCTCTTCCTAGTGGCCATTACTTCCGCTCGGAGAATTTCCAAGCTGCAGGCCCTGATGCGTAAAATTCCATACTTGATTTTTCACAAGGAACGTGTTGCTCTTCGCACGAACCCTAAGTTTCTCCCTAAAGTAGTAGCGGAGTCTACTCTAAATCAGTCCATAGAGTTACCCGCCTTTTTCATGCAGTACTCTAATCAAGGGAGTATTTCTCCATACTATGGATGTTCACCGTTCTGAGATACTACACCAACAGGACGAAGGATCTCAGAAAGACTGATCAATTGTTCGTCTCTTTTGCTCATGAAAGGGAAGGCAATGCTGTTTCTAAGCAATGCCTCTATAAGTGGTTGGCTCATTGCATCACTTTCTGTTATGGCAAATACAACAAGACCCTCCCAGGTCAGGTAAGAGACCACTCCACCAGAGGAGTAGCTGCTTCGGCGGCTTGTTTCAAAAATGTGTCTGCGGCAGACATCTGCGCTGCCACCACCTGGACTTCTGTTCATCCCTTTACTACCCTTTTGGGTCGCCCCTGAAAAAGGGACCTCTGATCTCAGTGGGCTTACCCGGTTACCAAAATCCAAATAAAAAATAAATAAAACACTACAGTTTGGATGTTGCCTCTCGCCGTAGAGCAGGCTTTGGGCTGGGTGTTCTGCAAGGCCTCTTATCTTGAGGCTTGCACAGCTAAAACTGCTTCTTGGAGTAGTTTTCCTCCTCCCGGTGCCTTTCTTTGTTCCAGGCTGTTTGGGATTAGAAACATAGAAGTTGACGGCAGATAAGGACAGCAAGGCCCATCCAGTCTGCCCATTTCTTTTTCTACCTTATAAATGTGCCATCGGCCTTTGCTCTGTCAGTGACTATCTATTCATAGTCATTTGTATTGCTCCCTTATGCCTATCCCATGCCTGTTTGAGCCCTGCACTGTATTCATAGCCACCACTTCTTGTGGTAAGCCATTCCATGCATCTACCACCTTTCTGTGAAAAGAATTTCTCACATTCCCCTTAATCGGCCTCCCTCTAATCTCATGCTGTGTCCTCTTGTCCTGCTATTTTCTTATATTTAAACATGTTAGACTCTTTCACCTTGTTTATGCCCTAAGGTGTTTAAATGTCTCATCATATCACCTCTCTCCCTCCTTTTGCTCAAGGGTATACATATTGAGTCTCGTTAATCTGTCCTCATATGTCTTCTGATGCAGTCCCTGCACCATTTTGGTTGCCCTCTCTGGACTGCCTCAATTTGGTTAATGTCCTTGTGAAGGTGTGGCTCCAATCCACTGCAGCAGTACTCCAGATGGGTCTAACTAATGTCTTGTACAGAGGGATTATTACCTCCTCTTACGACTTGTGATACCCCTACTAATACAACCCTAACACCCCCTAGCCTTACCTACTGCTTTCTTAGAGGTCTGCTTGATGATTTTAGGTCATCAGTGATGATGATGCCCAAGTCTCTTTCTTCCTTTGTGACTGTTAGCACCCTCCCAGCCTAGTAAGTGGCTTCAGGTTTCTCTTCCATGCATGATTTGCACTTTGGCATTAAATCTCAGTTGTTCCTCTTCTGACCATTCTGCTAGTTTATCCAGATCTCTTCTCATTCTGCCCAATTCCCATCTGGATCATCTACTCTGTTGCAGATCTTGGTGTCATCTGCAAACAGACAAGCCTTACCCTCTAGTCCATCTGCGAGGTCACTAATGAAGATGTTGAATAGGACTGGCCCCAGGACTGATCCCTGAGGTATTCCACTTGTGACTTGCATCTCTTCTTGACTGTATACCATTTACCACCACTCTGTTTTCTGCCAGTCAACCAGTTTGCCACCCAGTTGACCAACTTCTGACCCACCCCAGCCTACCTAGCTTATTTATCAATCTTCTATGTGGAACAGTGTCAAATTGCTGGCAGTCAAGGTAGGCAAATACATCAACTGCTCCCCTTGTCCACCACTCTGGTTACCCAGTCAAAGAAATCTATGAGATTAGTTTGACAGGACCTTCCTTTGTAAACCCATGCTGTCTTGGATCCTGTGCCCTTATGGATTCCAGGTGTTGCACTATCCTTTCCTTAAGGAGTGCCTCCATAATCTTGCCCACTACTGAGGTAAGACTGACCGGTCTGTAGTTCCCTGCCTCCTCCTGCTACCACTCTTGTGGAGTGGGATCACATGAGCCCTTCTCCAGTCTTCTGGGACCTCTCCTGTGCTCAGAGACTCACTAAACACCTCTGCAATGGCCTGCTAGTCCTCCTTTAGCTCCTTAAGTACCCTGGGATGTATGCCATCAGGTCCCATTGCCTTATCCACCCTGGAGCTATGAGCTCTTGTAGGACCCTTTCTTTTGTGAAGGGAGTAATGCTCACCTCCTCCCCTGTGTCCATGATGCTGAGCTGTGGGTCCTGCCTACCTTTCTTTCAGTAAATATCTGAGCAAAAGTATCTATTTAGGATGATGCCTTACAGGGTTCCTCTCTCACATGCTCCCTTTTCTCCATTAAGCTTAGTATGCACTCCTTCTGGACTTTCTCCTTTCACTAATGTATCTATAGAAAGTCTTGTCACCTTCTTTTACTGTTTGTGCTAGTGTTTCCTCAGTTTGGGACTTTGCCTGCCTTACTGCCTTACCTGCTTCCCTTAGGGCAGTTTGGTATGCCTCCTATCTTCATCCCGCTGTGTTCCTTTATATTTTCTGAAGGCCAGCCTTTGGCTCTGACCTTTCTGCTACTGTATTTGAGAACCAAAGTGGTTTCCTTCTTCTTTGTACTTCCCTTTTCTGTCTCAACATAATGGGATGTTGCTTCAAGTATTGTATCCTTAATGCTTGCCCACTTTGCCTGAACTTCTCCTCACCTGTGTTTCTTTTTGCCAGGGCTAGCTTAACTCTGTTGGCCATCTTATCAAAGTCAGCCCTCTGAAGTCCCATATTTTGCTTTGAATGGGATGATTTAGATGTAGTAGCCAAATTGAACCATACCATGTGATGGTCATCATTCCCCAGGTGACCTTCTACCTGGAGATCTGTTATCCCTTCTTTGTTAGTCAGTACTAGATCTAGGATAGCCTCTGTTTCTTGTGGGTTGCTGTACCAGTTGTTTGAGGCCCTCCTCTGCAGGGAATCCACTATGAGTCTAGTTCTGGCAGATGTTCCTGTGGTATTGACCAACCTGTATCTGCATGTTGAAGTCTCCCATTATCAGAACCTCCCTTTAGCTGTCATTTTTTATATCTTCAACAGTAATGTGTCTATGTCTCCTCTGGTCTGGGCCTGTAGACAACCCCAGTTCTTATGGTTGTCCCATTTCCTGTTTCAGGGTGACCCACAGTTCTTCTGGCTCCTTATGTGTATTCTGAATTTCTGTAGCTTTGATATTTTCATTAACATGCAGGCCACCCTCCCCTTTTTGCACCTCGGTCTCTTCTGAACAATACATAGCCAGGTACTGAAGTCTCCCAAGTGTTGGTTACTGGTAAACCACGTTTCACTAATTAATGCGCTATGTCCAGTTTAGCCTCTGACATTAGTGCCTGCAGGTCTGGGATCTTATTTCCCAGGCTGTGAGCATTTGTGTACATGATTTTCCATTGGGCAGATTTTGGTGTGTTAGTTGTTGGGTGAAGTTTGGCATTACCCCTGTACATCGTATGGGAGACAAACCTTTTTCTTACCTGGTGATGCAAAATGAACTGCAAACACGCTGAATTCCTGTTTGACCACTAGCTGAGGGGGAGGGGTGTTCTTCCCAGTCGACGATGGGTGCTGCACCTCTCCCATTTGCTAGTTTAAATATTCTGCAAAGACGCCAAACTTCTGCCCCAATGCACTGACTCCTCTTTAGTCAGATGCAGTCCATCAACTTTAAAGAACTTTCGCCCCAGGAACTGTTGCCAGTTCTACAAATCTGTGTCCTTTTTCCTGGCACCAGTCCTTGAGCCACGTGTTTAGCTCCTCATCTCCCTTCTCTGACCTTCTCGTCCATCTGCTCCCTTCTCCCAGACTGGCAGGATCTCAGAGAAGGAGATCGGAGGATTTTCTCCTCCGGTGCCTTCTTTGTTCCAGGCTGTTTGGGATTCAGTCCTATATGTATTACCTACTGTAAGAGCCCCTTCAGTAAGATAGTCTGATGACGTAAGAACTTACCGTAAAAAGTTGATCTTCGAAAGAGGCTCTTGCAGTAGGTACACCTTCCTGCCTCCATCCCCTAGGCTTTTCAGCTCTTTTCCAGGAATGGAAATATCCGCCTCTCTCGTCCGGCCTTTTCTGGCCTGTGGCAGGAAAGAACTGGGAGAGGGCCAGGGACCGCCTTTATACCGATGTCACCTGACGTGGGGGCGGTCCCTCGCCAGGGACTGCTAGCTAGAAATTTTTCCGTGGGGTCCTGCCACCTGCCGACGTCAGTCCTATATGTAATTATCTACTGCAAGAGCCTCTCTCAAAGATCTACTGTTACGATAAGTTCTTACGTAACTGTACTTTTTGGGGCCTCAGTTCGCCAGTCTCTGTTCCCTAAGTAGGAGATGTGTGCCTTGCTTCCCTCTTCCAGGAGAACTGCTTGGAGTCTGCCAAGAAGTGTAGATGAACAACATATCCATGTCCCTAAAAAAAAACACATTCTAGGGACATGGATATGTTGTTCATCCACACTTATTGGCAGGTTCCTTGCCGCTTTAAATCTTGCCGGAAGGTCTTCAAGCTGGCTCCTCCCACCCACCCGGGAGGTAAACTCTTGGCTCCGCCCCATGACGCCAGATCTTCCTTACCGCTTGGAAGCTCAGGTTCCCTCCTTAACGCTCTGCGTATAAGACTGGTTCCTAATTCTTCGATATTTCGAAATCAAATGTTTTTGCTAAAAAGACTTCGGTCTTCTCTCCCTCGTGGCTGCGATGGACAAATCGACTCCCGGTTTCCGGAGATGCCCTTGCGGGCAGAAGATGTCTCGGACGGATCCGCACTCCATGTGCTGCCTATTGCTTAGGCTCTTGAGCACGACCTGCAGGCTTGCAACCTGTGCTCTTTTTTCGGGTTCACGCCCTTGAAGGCCATTGCTGCCCGCTTACAGCTGGGGCGTCCGAGAAAAAGATTTCTCTGGTTAAATCAAAAGGCCTGTCGGCGGTGTCATGCGGCATTGTCGGCAGATCAGCTCGAGCAGATGATCGCCTCGAGAGGAGGCGGCGGCGCTGCCAGCCTCGCCGTGCATTTGTCCCACTTTCTCGGGTGCCTCTGATTCTGCTTCTTTTAAGGAGCTTTGTCTGACCCTCTTGATGAAAGGTGAGGGTCCAACTTCTCTGGACCCTTTTATCGGTCCAAAAGAGAGACAAGGGTAAGTCTTGCCTCAACACTCTTGGGAGCGGAAGGATCTCCTCTGGTTAGTCGATAGTCGAATCTTCGGTCGACCCTCGGCTCGGCCACTGGCTTCACAGTGTCCCGTCAGGCCAGTTGACCGAGACTCCTGTCGACACAGTCGAGATTTTCTCGACCCGTGCTGACGGTTGTCGGCTGGAGAAGCCGAGAATCTCTCTCTCGGTTTCCGGTGGGAGTTGAGGATCCCGCTGCCTCGCTTGTGCCTCCGGTTCCGGAGCCTCGTGGAATCGCCCAAGCCTAGGGGAGTGCCATTCCTCGCGACTCCTCCCCGCATCGGGTCCGGATGCCTCATGGGTTCAGCCGATCCCGCCATAGGCGGTCTCGGCACTGTGGCAAGCGGCACCGCTTCATCCTCTTCTCGGACGAGGGAGGCTTCGTGCAAGATTGCGTCGGAGGTATGAGGAACTCATGTGGCAACAGCTCCTTCTGACCGGGGAATAAGCCGACGCCTGCCGTCTTCTCCCGGCCATTAAGTGGCTGTCACCGGAGTGGCGAAACAACCCCTCGTTTTGGCGAGGAGCCTGTTCCAGGCGGTTGTTGGCCACTCCAGCTGCCCCACCGATTCGGTGGAACCTCCGCCCACGGCCGTTATTTGGGGCTCGCACCAAAAATTTCCGGTTTGTCAGGACTGCCCCATAGGCTGTCTGTCACCTCACTCCCGATGGACCTCGGCAGGTGGAGGGTGGCTCAGGTCCGAGGTAGCTCTTTTGAGGACTCTTCCGAGTCCGAGGATGATTCCTCCTTTCTCCAAGCGAATGGACTTGGAGTCCTCAGGGAGGACAGTCGGTGGATGATAGCCCTTCGTTTTTCCTAGGATTGCTTCGCTCATCTCGGAGTCCACTGGGATGAAGCTTCGAACCTGCTCCTAAACGGGCCAGGTATCCTCACGGAGATTCTGGACGGAGGATTCCCCACGGAGGCCTTTCCGGTGGCCGAGGCCATAGTGGGTCCGGCCTTGGAGCTCTGGCAGCACCTGCTTCCTGCCCTGCGCCTTCAGCCAGGATGGCCAGGAGTATCGGTCCCTCAATCTGCCTCTGTCTGTTTTGAACACCTCTGCTGAGGGGTTGGTTACCGACAGCGTTTCCAGCCGCAATGGGAACGCTAGGATGGGACAAACCTCCCGACAAGGAATCCAAGAAATTGATTATGCCGGGTGAAAAGTCTATGCTGCATCCTCTCTCGGCCTTCTCAGGCCAGTCTGTTCGGCCGCCCCATGGCACATTTTTCTCATGCCCTATTGGGCTCCCTGGATGAGGTCGTCCCTCATCTTCCCGCGGATCTGCAGACTACTGTCAGGCAGGTGCGGGACCAGGGCAGGGCAGTGGCCAAACAGCAGCTCCAGACTGCTTTAGACATTGGATACTCGCGTGCCAGGTCTGTGGCCGCCGCAGGGCTGCGCGTCGCCGGGCTTGGCTGAGGATATCCACCTTTTCTTCTGATACCCAGCATGTTGGCAGATGTTCCCTTGGGACTGACCTCTTTGGCCCTGGGATGGATGGTCACCTGCAGAGATCGAGAAGTCCAATGCTACCTTGGACTCGATCTCTTCCGCTTCAGAAGGACAAAGGCCGCAAACCACAGCCTAAGCCCTTTCGTCCTTCTGTGCGCCCGGCCCAGCAACGTCAGGGCCAGCAGGCTCGGGCTTGGCATCCCAAACCCAAGCCCGGAGCTTCCTCCAACAGGAAGCAGGGAGGTAGGGCCGAGGGGGTCCGGCCGGTCCTCCTCCAAGCCTGCTCCAGTGACGGGCTGAGGGGTGTCGCCCCCAACCCCGCCACTCACCCCAGGTTCTCCTGGGGGACGGCCCGCACTTCCTTTCTGCCTGGTCCGTTATTACCACGGACAGGTGGGTACTGGAGGTGGTGGAAAAGGCCTGCTCTAGAATTTGAGCAGGCCTCGCTTCTTCAGAGTCAGCTGCACCGGGGCCTGGGTCCGCAGCTTCACTCGTCGCCTGCCGGGTCCGACATCGCCTCCTCCTCCAAAAGGAGGTGATCAGGAGGTAGCGGACCCTCCCTCAGACCCGGGGTTTGTGTCCAGGTACTTCCTGGTTCCGAAACGGACGGGGGGCTGGCGCCCCATTCTCAACCTACACGACCTGAACAAGTTCCTAAGGTCTCGAACCTTCAGGATGGTCACTCTGGCTCAGATAATACCAACCCTGGAACATGGCGTGTGGTTCTGCTCTCTGGACCTGCAGGACGCGTTCTTTCATGTCCCTATCCGTCCGTCACATCGGAGATTCCTTCGCTTTCGAGCGGAGGGATCCCTCTTCGAGTTCCGAGCCATGCCCTTCGGCCTGTCTCCAGCTCCCAGGGTCTTCACCAAATGCATTGCAGTGGTGACAGCCTTCCTGCGGCGCCGAGGGGTCCGGGTGTACCCTAACCTGGACGATTGGCTGATAGCAGCCCCCTCCAGACAGGAGGTGGAGCGGTCCAGAGATCTGGCCCTCCAGGTTTGCTCTCAAGTTGGCCTTCTCATCAATGAGGCCAAGTCAGAACTCGAGCCGAAGCAGGTGATTCTGTGTATCGGGGCAGAGCTCGACTCTCTTCAAGCCAGAGCACAGCTCCTGGCGGACAGGGCCGAGGTTCTTACCTCCTTTGCCCAATCATTTCTGGTTGGGCAATCGCGCCCTGCCCGGGACTTCCTGTGTCTCCTGGGTCTCATGGCGGCCTGTACCAGCGTGGTCCGTTGGGCACGCTGGCGCATGCGCCCCCTTCAGTGGGAACTGGCCAGCCAGTGGTCACAACGCTGCGATCCATTGGACCAGCTAGTGGTGCTGACCCAGGAGATGTGGAATGCTCTCCGGTGGTGTACCGTTCCATCTCATCTGCAGGAGGGCATCCCGTTTGTCCGCCCCAAGCCAACGGTCTCTCTATCGACCAATGCCTCTCTGATGGGTTGGGGTGCCCATCTGGGGGAACACCGAGCGCACGGCCTCTGGTCCCCGCGGGAGTCCCGATGCCACATCAACCTGCTGGAGCTCCGAGGGTCCACCTAGCTCTCACCGCCTTTTGCTCCGCTTTCTCCGGGGTCAAGGGTCTGAGTCCAGATGGACAATACCACCACTATGTACTTCACTAAACTGGGCCAGGGCGGGACACATTCCATGCTTCTATGCAAGGAAGTTCGCGATTTGGTCACTCGTATGCGCCTGGAGGCGGATCTCCTAGCTATTCATGTGGCAGGAGCCTCCAACACCCTGGCCGATGCCCCTGAGGCGGATAGGGGCTGCATCTCACGAGTGGTCTCTCCTGCCGGAGGTAGTACAAGATCTGTTCTCCCACTGGGGCACACCTCAGGTGGACCTGTTTGCCTCCAGGGAGAACGCGAAGCTGAGGCTGTTTCATGCCCGCCCCCCTCAGCAGGGCTCGCTGCAGGGGGATGCCTTCTCAAGGCTGTGGACCCCGGGCCTTTTACGCCTTTCCCCCATTTCCCTTGATTCACAAGGTGCTTCTCAAGGCAAGGAGGGACAAGGCGCAGGTGATTCTGATAGCCCCAGACTGGCCCCGCCAGTTCTGGTACCCAGATCTCCTCAGCCTCAGCTCCAGGCTCCCGAGGCAGCTTCCAGCTCGCCCCGACCTGCTCTCAGTCAATCAGGGAAGGTGTTCCCATCCGACCTTCAATCCTGCACCTGACGGGCCTGGTTCCTGAGTGGCTAGAGTTCCAGGCCTTGGGTCTTCCGACGAGGTCCTCAATGTTGCTGAGGCGTCCTGTATGAGTCCACCAGGAGATGCTATGCCTCAAATGGAAGAGATTTTCCATTTGGTGTCAGGGCAAGGGCCTGACCCTTCCTCCTGTTCTTGGCAAGCATCTTGGACTATTTATGGTCCTTTTCTAGTCAAGGGCTTAGGTCAACGACCTCTAAAGGTGCACCTGGCAGCCATCTCTGCTTACCGGGCTCGGGCCGGAGCAGTCAGTGGCGCAGGAGAAGGTGGTCTGCTTTTCAAAGGCCTTGATCACATTCCGGTGCAGTAGAACCTCCATCTCCGTGGGATTTACTGCTGGTACTGGCAAAGCTCATGGGCAAGCCTATTCGAACCAATGCACAGGTGTGAACTCTCTCACCTGTCGTGGAAGACTGCGCTCTTGGTGGCTATCACGTCAGCCAGAAGGATGGAGAACTCCAGGGCTCTGCATTGAGTCTCCTTACCTGGTCTTCCACGGGGACAGGCTGTCCTGTGCCCCCACCGAAATTCCTTCGAAGGTGGTGTCGGAGTTTCACCTTAACCAGGTGTTGACTCTGCGTGTTCTACCCCAATCACACCGGGGCGAATACAGGCTCCATACTTTGGACCCTAGAAGGGCACTCGCTTATTATAAGGAGCGACGGCTGAAATTCGGGAGAGGTCTCGCCAGCTGTTTGTCACCCTACGCTGAAGCCGCACCTGGCAGACCTGCAGCCAAGTGGACGATAGGCAGGTGGGTCACCTCCTGCATAGATCTCTGCTACAAGTTGGCGGGCATGGAGCCTCCCAGAGGGATAAGAGCTCATTCTACCCGGTCATCCTGCTGCATGGTGGCTGCTTCCAGGGACGCCCTATCCAGGAAATCTGCAGGCTGCTACCTGGAAGTCAGCACACACCTTTATTACCCATTACCACATCGACCTTGAGTCACGCCGGATGCTGGTTTTGGGGCCTCGGGTCTCCAGTCTTATTCCCTAAGTAGGGGTGTGCTTTGCTCTCCTCCTCCCGGAGAACTGCTAGGAGTTCTATTCAGGTGGATGAACATATCCATGTCCCTAGAAATACAGGTTCAGGGACATGGATATGTTGTTCATCCACACTCATTGGCAGGTATCCTTGCCGCTTAAATCTTGGCCGGAAGGTCTTCAAGTTGTTCTCCCACCCACCCGGTGGTATAACCTCGGCCCGCCTCATGACGCCAGATCTTCCTTACCGCTGGAAGCTCAGGTTCCTCCTTAACGCCTGGCGCTTGAGACTGGTTCCTTTCTCCGCTTGCGGATTTAAAAATAAAATTTTGCAAAGACTTCAGTCTTCTATCCTCTGCGCCGCTGGTGGACAAATCGACTCCGGATTTCGGATGCCCATGCGGGCAGAAGATGTCTCGGACGGATCCACACCCACGTGTGTCTCACTGTTTAGGCCTTGAGCACCACCCGCAGGCTTGCCACCTGTGCTCATCTTCTGCCCACGCCCCTCAAGACCGTGGTGCCCGATTACAACTGGGTCGCCCTGAGAAGCCTTCTCCGGTGAAGTCCAAGGAGGCCCGTTAGGTGTCTCATGGGCGGGCGGGCTCGGCGAATCAGTTCGAACGGATGGTCGCCTCAAGAGGAGGCGGTGCTGGTCAGAGTCTTCCTCGGCCGCGTTTATCCCGCCTCTCTGGGCTCTTCTTACACGGCTTCTTTTAAGGAGTTTTGTCTGTCCCTTCCACTAAAGGAGAAGGGCTACGCTGGGGACCTTATTCTCGGTCCAAAAAGAGGGACAAGGGTAAGTCCTCCGTCGACCTCTTGGGAGCGGAAAGGTCCTCTCGGCCGCCGACCGCCGGGCTCGTCGCATCGGGCCGCCGCCACTGGCCTCACGGTGTCCCCGCCAGGCTGCTGACCGAGACTCCACCCCGATGAAGCTTCCAGATTTTTCCACCTGCTGACGGGCTGGTCGCCTTTAGCAGCCGAGATTCCTCTCCCGGTTCCCCCGGAGGAGTTGAGGATCCTGCGGGTCGCCTGTGCCTCCGGTTCCGGAGCCCTCGGATGCACCATCCGAGCCAAGGGAGTGCCGGTCCGCCGACACCTCCCGCACCGACCTCGGAAATTCCGGGACTTCGGTCTCGGACCTCTTCATGGTCCAGCCGATCCCACTGCCATAGGCGGTCTCGGTCTCGCACCGTGAGCGGCGTCGCTGGCCGTCCTCCTCCTCGGATGAGGGAGGCTTCGGGCGTAAATTACGCCGACGGTACGAGGACCTTATGTTGCAACAGCTTCTCCTGGCCGGGAATAAGCCGACCCGCCGCCTTTCCCCCGCCATTAAGTGTCACCGATCGGCCGATACAACCCTCGACTTATCCGAGGAGCTTATACCAGGCCGGTTGTGCGGCTAAACCAGCTGCTCCACCGACTCCGTGGAACCTCCGCCTCCACAGCCACCAATTGGGGCTCCGACCAAGGATTCTCGGTCGGCTAAGGGTCTACCCCATCGGCTGTCAGTTACCCTCACTCCCGATCGACCTCGGCAGGTGAAGGGTGGCTCTGGCCAGAGGCAGCTCTTCGAGGACTCTTCCGAGTCCGAAGATGATTCCTCCTTTTTCTCCAAGCGACTGGACTTGGAGTCTTCAGGAGGTCAGTCAATGGACGATAGCCCGTCGTCCTTTCTAGGACTACTTCGGCTCATCTCGGAGTCCACCGGGATGGAGCTCGAACCCGTTTCCAAATGGGCCAGGTATCCCCTCACGGAGATTCTGGACCGGGGATTCCGACGGAGGCCTTTCCGGTGGCCGAGGCCATAGTGGGTCCGGCACTGGAGCTTTGGCAGCGCCCTGCTTCCTGCCCTGCGCCTTGCCCAGGAAGTATGCAGATCCCTACTGGTTCCTTGTCCGGTTTTTGAACACCCCTCTGCTGAGGTTGGTTACCGACAGCTTATCGGCCGCAGCGCCAGGGATGTGGACAAACCTCCGACAAGGAGTCCAAGAAATTGACTATGTCGGGCGAAAAGTCTAGCTATGTCCTCTCTCGGGTTTTCTTCTGGCTGGCCAGTTCGGCCCTCATGGCACATTTTTCTCATGCCTGTTGGGCTCCCTGGATGAGGTCATCCTCATCTTCCCGCCGATCTGCAGACTACGTTACAGGTGCGGGACCAGGGCAGGGCAGTGGCCAAACAGCAGCTCCAGACTGCTTTGGATTTAGGGGACTCATGTGCCAGATCGGTGGCGGCCGCGAGTGGCTAGGCGCGTCGGGCGGCTTGGCTGGAGGATATCCACCTTTGCTCGGATACCCAGCACAAGTTGGCGGATGTCCCTTTTGGGGACTGACCTCTTGGCCCTGGGTGGAAGGTCACCTGCAGAGGATCGAAGTCCAATGCTACCTTGGACTCTCTTCTTCGCTCAGAAGGACAAAGGCCGCAAACCACAGCCCTAAGCCCTTTCGTCCTTCTGTGCCCCGGCGCGCCTGCCCAGCTAACGCCAGGGCCAGCAGGCTCGGCCTTGGCATCCCAAACCCAAGCGCCGGCTTCCTCTAACAGGAGGCAGGGAGGAAAGGCCCAGGAGGTCCCTCGGCCGGTCCCTCCTCCAAGCCTGCCCAGTGGCGGGCTGGGGTGTCGCCCCATTCCGCACCTTATCCCTGGGTCCCCCTGAGGACGGCCCGCACTTCCGTTCCGCCTGGTCCGCTGTTTCCACGGACAGGTGGGTCTTGAGGTGGGGAAGAGGCCTGCCTCTGGAATTGAGCAGGCACCACCCTTCAGAGCCGCCGCCTCGGGGCTTCGGGATCCCCAGCCTCACTGGCGGCTCGCCGAGCCGACATCGCCTCCTCCTCCAGAAGGAGGTGATAAGAGAGGTGGTGGACCTCCTTCAGACCCAGGGTTTGTGTCCAGGTACTTCCTGGTTCCGAAGCGGACGGGGGCTGGCGCCCATTCTAACTCCACACGACCTAAACAAGTTCCTAAGGTCTCGAACCTTCAGGATGGTCACTCTGGCTCAGATAATACCATCCTTGAAGCCAGCGATGTGGTTCTGCTCCTGGACTTGCAGGACGCGTTTTCACGTCCCTATCCGTCTGCCTCACCAGAGATTCCTTCGCCTCGAGCTGAAGGATCCCTCTCTAGTCTCCAAGCCATGCCCTTCGGCTTGTCTCCAGCTCCCAGGGTCTTCACCAAATGCATGGCAGTGGTGACAGCATTCTCGGCGCCGAGGGGTCCGGTACCTTACCTGGACGGCTGGCTGATAGCAGCTCCCTCCAGGAAGGAGGCGGAGTGGTCCAGAAATCTGGCCTCCAGGTCTGCTCTCAACTGGGCCTCCTTATCAACGAGGCCAAGTCGAACTCGAGCCAAGCAGGTGATTCTATTCATCGGGCGCAGCTCGACTCTCTTGAGCCAGAGCTGGCTCCCGCGGACAGGGCCGAGGTTCTTTCCTCCTTTGCCCGATCATTTCTGGTTGGGCAATCGCCTGCCCGGGACTTCCTGCGCCTCCTGGGTCTCATGGCGGCCTGCACCAGCGTGGTCCGTTGGGCCCGCTGGAACATGCGTCCCCTTCAGTGGGGACTGGCCAGCCAGTGGTCACAACGCTGCGATCCTTTGGACCAGCTTGTGTCGGTGACACAGGGGATGTGGAACGCTCTCCAGTGGTGGACCGTTCCAGATCATTTGCAGGAGGGCATCCTGTTCGTCCGCCCCGAGCCGACGGTCTCTCTATCGACCGATGCCTCTCTGATGGGTTGGGTGCCCATCTGGGAACACTGGCTCATGGCCTCTGGTCCCCGGGAGTCCCGATGCCACATCAACCTGCTGGAGCCCGAGCGGTCCGCCTAGCTCTCACCGCCTTTGCTCCGCTCCTGGGGGTCAAGGGTCCGAGTCCAGACGACAATACCACGACCATGTACTATCTAAACCGCCAGGGCGGGACGCGCCCATGCTCTATGCAAGGAAGCTCTCCGTGATTTGGTCACTCTGCAAGCAGCCTGGAGGCGGATCTCCTAGCCATTCACGTGGCAGGAGCCTCCAACACCCCTGGCCGATGCCCTGAGCCGGATAGGGGCTGCATCCCACGAGTGGTCTCTCCTGCCGGAGGTAGTACAGCATCTGTTCTCCCATTGGGGCACACCTCAGGTGGACCTGTTTGCCTCCAGGAGAACGCGGCTGAGCCTGTTCCATGCCCGCCCCTCAGCAGGGCTCGCTGCAGGGGATGCCTTCGAGGCAGTGGACCCCGGGCCTCTTCTACGCCTTTCCCCCATTTCCCTTGATCCACAAGGTGCTTCTCAAGGCGAGGAGGGACAAGGCGCAGGTAATTCTGATAGCCCCAGACTGGCCTCGCCAGTTCTGGTACCCAGATCTCCTCAGTCTCAGCTCCAGGACTCCGCGGCAGCTTCCAGCTCGCCCGGACCTGCTCTCAGTCAATCAGGGAAGGTGTTCCATCCGGACCTTCAATCCCTGCACCTGACGGCCTGGTTCCTGAGCCGCTAGAGTTCCAGGCCTGGGTCTTTCCGACGAGGTCCTCAATGTAGTTGAGGCGTCTCAGAAGGAGTCGCATCAGAAAATGTTATGCCTTCAAATGGAAAAGGTTTTCCATTTGGTGTCAGGGCAAGGGCTTGACCCTTCCTCCTGTTCCTTGGCAAGCATCTTGACTATTTATGGTCCCTTTCTAGTCAAGGGCTTAGGTCGACGACCCTAAGGGTGCACCTGGCAGCCATCTCTGCTTACCGGCGCGGGCCGGAAGCAGTCGGTGGCGAGGAGAAGGTGGTCTGGCGCTTTTTCAAAGGCCTTGATCACATTTCCTCCAGTGCGGGAACCCCACCTCCGTGGATCTACTGCTGGTACTGGCAAAGCTCATGGGCAAGCCATTCGAACCTATGCACAGGTGTGCTCTCTCTCACCTGTCGTGGAAGACCGCTTCTTGGTGGCTATCACGCCAGCCAGAAGGATGGGAGAGCTCCAGGCGCTTTCCATCGAGTCTCCTTACCTGGTTTTCCACAGGGACAAGGTTGTCCTGCGCCTCCACCCGAAATTCCTTCCAAGGTGGTGTCGGAGTTTCACCTTAACCAGGTGTTGACTCTGCCGGTGTTCTACCCCAATCACACCTCGGAGGCCGAATATAGGCTCCATACTCTGGACCCTAGAAGGGCGCCGCTTATTATAAGGGAGCGTACGGCTTGAAATTGGGAGAGGTTCGCCAGCTGTTTGTCACCTACGCTGAAGCCGCATCTGGCAGACCTGCAGCCAAGCGGACGATAAGCAGGTGGGTAACCTCCTGCATAGATCTCTGCTATAAGTTGGCGGGCATGGAGCCTCCCAGAGGGATAAGAGCTCATTCTACCCGCCATACTGCTGCAACGGTGGCTGCTTCCAGAGACGTCCCTATCCAGGAAATCTGCAGGGCTGCTACCTGGAAGTCAGCAAACACCTTTATTACCCATTACCACATCGACCTTGAGTCACGCCGGGATGCTGGTTTTGGGGCCTCGGTTCTCCAGTCTCTCTTCCCAAGTAAGTATTGGGGTGTGCGTCTGCCTCCCTCCTCCCGGAGAACTGCTAGGAGTCTGCCAATGAGTGTGGATGAACAACATATCCATGTCCCTAGAAATACAGGTTACTCACCTGTAACAGGAGTTCTAGGAATGGTATATGTTGTTCATCCACACACTCCACCCGACCTCCCGCTCGACGCGCACAACCTGAGCTTCCAGCGGCCAGATCTGGCGCCATGGGGCGGAGCCGAGTTATACCACCCGGTGGGTGGGAGGAGCAAGCTGAAGACCTTCCGCAAGATTTAAAGCGGCAAGGATGGTTTCGTTAATGAGTGGATGAATATATAATATTCTTTGAATCTCCTAGTTACAGGTGAGTAACCTGTATTTACTCACCTGTAACAGGAGTTCTAGGAATGGTATATGTTGTTCATCCACACCACCCACCCGACCTCCCGGCTCGACGGACAACCTGAGCTTCCAGCAGGCCAGATCTGGCCATGGGGCGGAGCCGAGAGTTTACCACCCGGTGGGTGGGAGGACCCAGCTTGAAGACCTTCCGCAAGATTTAAAGTGGCAAGGAACTCCGTTAACAGTGGATGAATATATACCATTCTAGGGGTCCAAGTTACAGGTGAGTAATCTGCATTACTCACCTGTAACAGTAGTTCTAGGAGTGGCATATGTTGTTCATCCACACTGACCCACCTGACCTCCCAGCTGCAACACACAACTGGCTTCCAGCGAGCTAAGATCTGGCCATGGGGCGCAGCCGAGGGTTATACCACCCGGGTGGGTGGGAGGAACCAGCTTGAAAACCTTCCGGCAAGAATTAAAGGGGAAGGGACATGCCAAGAAGTGTGGATGAACAACATATACCACTTCTAGAACTACTGTTACAGGTGAGTAACCTGTTTTTTCTACCTACAATAGAAGAAGCAAGAACAAATTTCAATAATTCACCAAAAAATTAAGAGGATTATATGATGCGGATATTTTAGATGATTTTCAGTTTTGATTCCTCAACCTCTGACCTCTTGGAAATCAAAGTTGGAAAAAACATCAGGTTTAATATTCAAAGAGGATAAATCCTCATTGGACAGTAGTGTAGACGCATCACAGAAAAGATGGTGGTGAAGAAGTGAGAATGCAATTGGTTAACATTGATTTAAAAGAAGATCTGTAATTCTAGCTGCAGGAATTCTTTATTTCAATGTTTACACTTTGTGCAGTCATCTTGGCTGAAGGTGATGCCCCAGAGACAGAACCTATGCAGATTTTTAGAATTTGGAATGTAGGTTCAAACTTTGCATGTTTCTACACCCGAAGAGAGCAGTTGTCCCATGGGAAACTCCAGTAACGGCTGGTTCCCCAGTCAGGTTTTTAATTTGTAGCTTTATCAAAAAATGTATTTGTCAGTTTTTCTTGATCACTCAGCATTTAGCTAGATTTTTCTGTAAATTGCGATTTCTCTGGTTCCCATTTGATTCCTTGGAACTGGAGAATTTCCTACTTGACTACCGTTCCTATTTTTTTTTACTGTTTGGCTAGTAAATTGATTTCATTTTTTTACTGTTATTAGTGGTGTACTATTTTTAGCTATCTGATTTACAGAGAAGCAAGCATTTTCACTTTCTGTTTCTCTCTCTCTCTTCTCTTTCACCTTAAAGGAAAACTGTCTAAATCTTCCGTTCCCCTGCCAAAAACCCCATTAGGCTTCCCTTAGGTAGCCCTGTTTATTGCTGCAACTTACTGTGGTTTAAACAATTTTAATGTCGAGAATCGGAATATGGCTGATGCTGTGCAGCTCCATTTAATGCAAATGTGTGCACTGCACCACTTGCTTCAGTCCATCTGCATTGAAGTGAGCGGCTCCACACTTTTGCACTAAATGGAGTCGCAGAGCGCCATTTTCAGACATGAAAAAATGTTACTACAGTAAGTTGCAGCAAATTAAATAAAGGATTTTCCGGGCAAAGCTTAATCAAGGTTTCTTGGGGTGGGGCTCAAGATTTGACAGTTTCTCTTTAATTAATCCATTCCTATTACAGGATCTGTGATTTGTCCTTTGGCACTGTTTCGTTAGTGCAAAGCCTTTTTTCTTTTTTCTTCCTCTTCTTCTTTTTTACTATTGGGCTCTTAAACTGCAACTTTTTGCAGAATTGTTTTATTACTTCAGGGTTCTCTCAAATTGGTATGTCAGAGAGAGCTTGTGGACCATCAAAATTGTACAAATTGTTTCCAGCTCCTGGCAAGGGTAGACTGTCATGAGCATCATTTAAAGTGTTTAGGCCCACAACACGAATTTATAAATTGCATGTCCTGTCACATTTTTTACCCAAAAACTTCATTTAAAAGGTTAAAATTTTTAAGAAGAAACATGCCTTCCCAATCATAGTCACCTAAAAATAATAATAAAAAAAAAAAAGAAAATCTCTCTCATCCCAGTGGTGGTGGAAAGCACGCATCAGAAGGTCCATTTATGTACAGCAGCAAATAATGTAAAAGGTGACAAGAAAAAAGATAAAGCTGCACAACCATCAGAAAGGCTTTTTCCTGGTAGTCCAGGCCATGGGAAATTTCAGTAAGATACCTGCTCTGCCCCCCAACTCAGGATCCAACCTATCTGCCTGATGAGGAGGAGGAGAAGAATATTATGCATATGGAGGAAGGTAACCCATGGAGGCAAGGCACACCTGAGCAAGATATCGAACCTTCCCAAAAGCAAATGAGGATATCTCATCTTTTGCCTCATTTATCAGACAAATGGTTGATGCTCTCAATATCTGCCCACTAGAAACAGAGAAGGATAAAAAGGATGCTGCTTTTATGGATAGTTGGGAGTAGCTCCACCAATAAGGATGTTTTAGGATCGTGGATATGTTGTTCATCCACACTTATTGGCATGTCCCTTTCCCCTTTAAGAATCGCCAGAAATTTTCAAGCTGGCTCCTCCCACCCATCCGGGTGGTATATACCCCAGCTCCGCCCTGTGATGCCAGATCTTCCTTTCCACTGGAAGATTCAGGTTGCCTCCCTTGTGCTCACGCATTTCATAGGCCATGGCTTTCAAAACTTGGTTTATGAGATTAAAAATCGCTTAAATTGTGATCGCTTTTCGTCTTTGATCATGGAACAAAAATCTTCCCCAAATTTATGTGTCCTTGTGGCCAGAAGATGTGCACCAATACCCACCTCACATGGCCTCGGTCAGCCGCTATGACACCGCTCTGCAGCTTCTGCTTGGCTTCAATCCCAGTGTCCTGATGACCGCCTTGCATGATTGAAACTTGGGAGACCGAGAAGAGGAAGCCTCCGGTAAAGTCCAAGGAGGCTAGGTGGGTGGTTTCTGCGGCTTCGGGATCCACTGAGCAATTGAAACACATGCAAGTGTTTGAGGAAGAAGCCACTCATGCTGCAGACACTCTAAGCTTCTTCACTCCACTCAACCTGGGCTCCACCTTCTCGGGCTCCTTCCAGGAGTTGTGCCAGTCTCTTCCCACCTGGAGAGAGGCACCCGCGGGCTCGCACTTCTCCTGATCCCATAAGTGGGAGAAGGAACTGAACAAGTCTTTGTCTCGGTGAAGGCGCTCTTGAGACCGAGAAAGGTCTCACTCCCAGGAGCATGCGGTCTTGACCTCTTTTGAGATTGCTTCTTCGGCAGCCGGCTTCACGGATCTTCTGTCGGGTCAGCCGTCCGAGGATGCGGCCAATGAGGTTGAGATTGTTCTCGACCCAATTGACCCGCTGTCGCCGACCCCAGTTGATGACTCCTTAGAGAGGACTCCGGTCCTTGTCTTCCCCGATGAGGAGACCCAGCCCTCTGGTGTCCCCATCGAGGACTTGGTTCTGGACCCCTGGAAGTTACTGGTCCCGCCAGTGTCTCCCGAGTGACCGAGTCAGCCTGCCCAATCTCGGTCGAGGTCTAGAACTTCCTCGTCAAGAAGGCAGAGGAAGAGCCATAAGCGCTCCAAAAAGAGGTGACGCCATCGGTCGTCCTCATCCTCCTCGGATGAGGAGATGCTCTGGTGGAAGCTCCGGTGCTACAAGGACCTCATGTGGCAACAGCTGATCTTGTCCAGGCACAAGTCAACTTTGACTCCTACCCTGGCCATTACTTGGCTTTTGCCTCCTAGGCCAAAGCCGACCCCTCTGGAGCAGAAACCCTTGGTTCCTCCGCCTGCGGGGCCGGCGCCACTACCTGTTTGGCCTAAACTGGTCTCGCCACCCATCGTGGTGGAACCACCGCCTAAACAGCCTGTGGGAGGGGCTCCTTCCAAAGAAGACCAGCCAGACACTGGGCTTCCCCAGCATTTCAGTCACGGTCACCCAGGACCACCCTCGGCGTGTCGAGGGTGATTTGAGTGGCAAGCCGCTGTATCCTGACTGTTCAGATTCAGCCATCACCAGGCTTCACTCTCATCCTGGGGATGATGAGTCGTCCGTTAGCCTAGGGATGGAGGAAGGTCCTCCTTCTAAGGGATCCTTCGCCTCATCTCTGAGTCCACAGGGATGCCCCTGGAACTCATCCAGAAAAAGGCAGAGTACCCTCTTACGGACATCCTTAAAAGAGGGGACACCCCGATGGAGGCCTTTCCTGTGGCCGAGGCTATTGTTGGTTCTGCAGTCTGACTCTGGCAGCATCCTGCCTCTTGTCCAGCACCATCTGCCCACATGGCCCGCAAGTATGCGGTTCCCATGGGGTCCCTTGTGGGGTTCACAGAGCACCCTTCTGCCAAGAGCCTGGTGACCGCCTCTGTGTTCAGGCATACTGGCAGTTCTGCCGACACTGACCAACCTCCCCACAAAGAGTCCAAGCTCTTGGATCATTCAGTGAGGAAGGTCTATGTAGCTTCCTCCTTGGGCCTTCGTCAGGCAAACTCGGCTGTCATCATTGCACACTTCTCTCACACCCTTCTCAGGTTAAGACAAAGTCCTCTCACACCTCCTCATGGACATGCAGACCACGGTCAAGCAGGTCTGAGACCAGGGCCGAGCTGTGGCTAAGCAGAAGCTCCAGCCGGCCCTGGACATTGGGGACTCTTGTGCCTGCTCGATGGCTGCCATAGTTGCCTCTCGCCGCAGGGCTTGGCTGAGGCTCTCCTCCTTCCTGGTGGATACTCAGCACAAGTTAGCTGATGTGCCCTTCCTCGGGATCAACTTGCTCAGCCCGGGAGAGACCGGTCACATCCAGTGTTTAGAACTGTTTAATGCCACCTTGGATTCTACTTCTGCTGAGTTCTTCGGACAAGAAGCCCTTTTGGCACTCTTCCCCTGCGGTTCAGCAGTCCTCCTTCCAAGGGGGACAGCAGCATCAGTAGCAGGCTGAAGCTTGGCACCGTTGGTCCAAGCTTGGACCCCAACAGGCCTGTAAAGGAGGCTGAGGCTCAGGTCCTGGAGCCTCCTCCTCCTCCTCCAAGCCTGCTCAGTGATGGGGTGGGGTCTGCCACCCCTTCTCCTATCACAACAGCTATGAGTCCTCCCATTGGGGGGGCCGGCTCCGCCACTTCCTTTCTGCCTGGTCCACTGTCACGTCAGACAGGTGGGTCCTCAAAGTGGTCAGTCAGGGACTTTCCTCTAGAGTTCAAGCAGTACCCTCCCAGCTGAGTCTGTGCCCCTCGAGAGGAATGGATATCCGCTCACACCCAGTCAGCTCTTCGAGATGACGTTGCTCAGCTCCTCCTCAAGAAGGCAATAGCTCCTGTGGTGGATCCTCCAGCAGACCCAGGCTTTGTCTCCAGGTACTTCCTGGATCCCAAGAAGACAGGTGGGCTGGTACCCCATTCTAGATCTCCATGACCTGAATCAATATCTCAGGTCTCGCACCTTTTGGATGGTCACTCTGTCCCAGATCATACCATCCTTGGAGAGAAACGTGATTTAGTTCACTGAATCTGCAGGATACATTCTTTCATGTCGCAATCCATCCATCCCATCAGTGGTTCCTCCACTTCAGGGTCGAGGGGACTCTATACGAGTTCCGAGCCATGCTGTTCGGCCTGTCATCGGCCCGCGGGTCTTCACCAAATGCATTGCAGTGGTGGCGGCCCATCTATGGCATCGGGGGGTCAGAATGTACCCCTACCTCGACGACTGGCTTCTAGCAGATCACTACCTACAGGAGGTGGAGAGATCCAGGGATCTGACCGTCCAGACCTGCTCCCAACTTGGTCTCCTAATCAACGAGGCCAAGTCGGAACTCATGCCTTCTCAGATAATGGGCTTCATCGGGGCAGAGCTCGATTCTTGTCAAGCCAGAGCTCAGCTCCCGGTGGACAGGGCAGAGGTTCTTTCCTCCTTTGCCCAATCATTTCTGGTTGGGCAGTTTCGCCCTGCCCAGACATTCTGTGCCTTCTGGGTTACATGGCGGCATGCACCTCAGTGGTCCGATGGCACATGCACCCCCCTTCAGTAGGAGCTGGCCACCCAGTGGACTCGTCTCCATGGTCAATTCGACCAGCTGGCCACTGTAACTCAGAAGATGTGGGACGCTCTGCAATGGTAGACCGCCCCAGACCGGTTGCAGGAAGGGATCCCATTTGTCCACCTCGAACCGACGGTCGTCCTCACGACCAATGCCTCTCTCATGGGCTGGGGAGCCCTAAGGGCCCACGGGCTCTGGACTCCTGAGGAGTCCCGATGCCACATCAACCTGTTGGAGCTCAGAGAAGTCAGACTGGGGTTGTCGGCTTTTGCTTCTCAGCTCCAGGGTCAAGTTGTTCAAGTCCAGATGGACGATACCACGACCATGTACTACCTCAACAAACAGGGTGGCACGCACTCCCATCTGCTGTGCAAGGAGGTGTTCCACATCTGGACCCTTGTGGGTCGGTTGGAGGTGGATCTCCTAGCCATCCATGTGGCAGGAGCCTCGAACCACCTGGCGGATGCTCTCGGCTGTCTAGGCCAGACATCCAGTGAGTGGTCTCATCATCCAGAGGTAGCTTACAGCCTGTTCTCCTGTTGGGGCAAACCGATGGTGGACCTGTTTGCCTCCAGGGAAAACACCAAGCTGAGGCTGTCATGCCTGCTTTCCTCAGCAGGGCTCGCTGCAGGGGGATTCTTTCTTGAGGCCATGGATCCCAGGCCTCCTCTATGCCTTCCCTCCATTTCCCTTGATCCACATGGTGCTCCTCAAGGTGAAGAGGGACAAGGCGAAGGTGATCCTGGTAGCCCCAGACTGGCCGCACTAGTTCTGGTGATACCCAGATCTCCTCAGCCTCAGTTGCAGGCCCCTGGAGTGGCTTTGTACATGCCCGGACCTGATATCACTCAATCAGGGGAAGGTATACCATCCAGACCTTCAATCTCTGCACCTCACAGCCTGGTTCCTGAGCGGCTAGAGTTCCAGGCTTTGGGTCTTTCCAAAGATGTCTACACTGTGGTGGAAGCATCTAGAAAGGAATTGACCAGAAAGTGTTATGTCTTCAAATAGAAGCGGTTTTCCATTTGGTGTCAGGACAAGGGCTTGGACCCTCTGTCCTGTCCATGGCTAACATTCTTGACTAACTTTGGTCTCTTTCCAAAGGGGGTCTGCGGTCATCGACTCTTAGGGTGCACCTGGCAGCCATCTCTGCTTACTGGGTGCGGGCCAGTCTGCGCAGGAGACAGTGGTCAGGCACTTTTTCAAAGGCCTGGCTCACATATCCGCTCCGGTGCGTGAACCTCCACCTCGGTGGTATTTATTGCTGGTACTGACAAAGCTCATGGGCAAGCCATTCGAACCCATGTACAAGTGTGAGTTGTCACACTTGTCGTGGAAGATGGCCTTCCTGGTGGCTATTACATCAACCAGAAGGACAGGGGAGCTCCAGGCATTTTTGGTAGACTCCCCTTATCTGGTCTTCCACAGGGACAAACTTGTCCTGCGCCCCTACCGGAAATTCCTTCCAAAGGCGGTGTCAGAGTTTCACCTTAACTAGGTGTTGACTCTGCTGGTATACTACCCTAATTACACCTTGGAGGCCGAATACAGGCTCCATACTTTGGACTTGAGATGGACCCTCTCCTATTCTAAGGAGAGGACGGCGGAAATTCGGTGAGAGGTTCGCCAGCTGTTTGTCACCAACACTGAAGCTGCTTCTGGCAGACCTGCAGTGAAGTGGACTGTTGCAAGATGGATTACATCATGCATAGGTCTATGCTATGAGTTGTCGGGCAAGGAGCCTCCCAGAGGGATAAGAGCTCATTCTACCCACCATACTGCTGCATCGGTGGCTGCTTCCAGGGACATCCCTATCCAGGAAATCTG
The DNA here is from genome assembly GCA_016271365.2 of Neoceratodus forsteri. Taxonomy (NCBI): domain Eukaryota; kingdom Metazoa; phylum Chordata; order Ceratodontiformes; family Ceratodontidae; genus Neoceratodus; species Neoceratodus forsteri. The sequence continues at coordinate 96,699,302 of CM057451.1, forward strand.
TTGGGCTGCTACCTGGAAGTCAGCAAACACCTTTATCACCCACTACCATATTGACCTTGAGTCATGCTAGGAGTCTGCCAATAACTGTGGATGAACAACATATCCACGATCCTAGAAGAACAGGTCACTCAGCTGTAACAGTAGTTCTAGGAGTGGTATATGTTGCTCATCCACATGGACCCACCTGACCTCCCCAGCTGTGATGCACAACACCTGGCTTCCTATCATGGGGTGGAACCGAGGTATATACCACCTGGGTGGGTGGGAGGAGCCAGCTTGAAGACTTCGGTGATTCTTAAAGGGGAAAGGAACATGCCAATAAGTGTGGATGAACAACATATACCACTCCTAGTACTATTGTTACAGGTGAGTAACCTGTTCTTACTTCCCATACAGGATTCCCTGAGGGGGATTCCATTTTCTGCACTAGTGGTCTGGTGCTGAATGCAGCCAGCCGCAGGGTGCTTCCCAGCCAGCCCTCAAGAGCAAGATTCCAGGATTTCCTGAAAGGGATTCCATCTTCTGCACTAGCAGTCTGGTGCTGAACACAGCCTGCTACAGGGTGCTCCCCAGCCTGCCCTCAAGAGCAAGATTCCAGGTACACTTCGGGAAAGCGGCACCAGTCCAGCTTGCTAGTCATGAACTCATTTGGTGGATGGTGCCTGAAACTGGGTCTACTATTGGCAGATTCAGCACTCCGTCTTTCACTGACTGGCTTCAGCTCCTGGAGATTTGAACTGCCTGGCACCATCCCCTGGAGCTCATCTCTCTGCTACCTAAATTTATTTTATTTTTTTCCCCCTAACCTCTGCAACTAAATCTGTGATGTGCCTTTGTGCCCACTGCTGAATTTGAATTTTTAGTGTAGGGAACTACAGCCATTTTTGAATTGTTAAGAGTAGGAAACCGTGGCATTTTTGGGGTGTTTTAACTGGCTTAAGCTATTTAAGTATTAACAAAGTTTGAAGTTAAAAACTGCTTTGTCTAGTTGCTGAATTGCTATTTCTCCCATCTGCCCCCCAACCCCACTTGCCTCTTCCTTTGTATACTGGTGCTGACTTTTCCATCAGCAGATATCTTTCAGCCACTAGAGGGTCCAGTTATAAGCACACTTACCCAATCTAATCCAATTCCTTTCTCTTTTTACTTATTGTGTGGCCAATCTATCACTATTCTTCTGTCTTTGCCCCCCTCCCTCTTCTACTTCTGTCAAGGCCTGTGCTTTTAGGATCACTCCCTGTTGCCTAACATTCAGTCCTGTTCTACTCCCCCACCACCACCCTACCTTCATAAGCTCTGCACCCTTTCCTTACCCTCTGCTTTGGACACCTGTACCTCTTTTGCTATGTCCATAATCACCTTTCAAACACTGCCTCTACTACTGTGTTTCATACCCCTTAACTCCACTAGTACTGGTACCCCCCTCATTTACCTGCATTGCCACTTTATGCTGGGATATATCCCTTGGTGTCCCCTACCACCATCCAAAACGCACTACTGTGCTCCCATGTTAGCCTCCCTCAATAATAACTGAGATAATCTCCTCCACATCCCTGAGTACCCCCTTCTTCAATTACTCACACCCTGCAGTAACATACCTGCTAAAAAAATTCATCAGACGTAGACGGTGTTCAGCTCACAAGCTCCTTGCTCACTGTCTTGCTAGGATTGCACTTCTCCGCCTGCTCCTAGCTGGGAATGTACACCCAAACCCCAGTCCACCTACCTCAGCATTCAAACGACAGAAGAAACAAGGCTCAATCAAGCTATAAACTCAACATCTGCAGCCTGCCAGATACGCTTGATGCACTCCAAGTCTGGGTGTTACAACATAGGCCGGACATTATAGCCCTCATTGAAACTTGGCTCTCTACTAAGGTACCAGACAATGCTGTATCCATTCCAGGCTATGCCCTATTCCGGCTTGACAGAATTGCCAAGAGAGGGGGTGGCTGTGCCATTTATTTGAGGGACACTCTTAAAAGGCTAGTCATCCCATTACCTCCCTCTGCAAACAAGTCTCAGATCCTAGCAGTTAAAATAATCCTGGGCCAGCAGGGAAAATCCCTCACAGTTGTATCAGTATACATCCCCCCGCATGAACATGTTACAGGCTTCCAAATGATCACAGACTTCATGGACGACAGCACCTCCTGTGGCAAGACAGTTGTAATGGGTGGCCTAAATGTTAACTGGCTAGTTCCAGAAGTCGACCCATATAAGAATGCCATTGCTGCCTAGACATTACTCAAATGGTCACCTCTCCCACTAGGTTTCATTATAAGTCTGGTAATAGCTCCTTACTTGACCTGATCCTTACCTTTCATCCCTGCAGAATCACTAACACAGAAGTTCTCCCAGATGCCCTCAGTGATCACTCCCCAGTTATTTGCCACTGGTCAAACAGGGGACCTAAGTCTAAGTCCTCTTTCTCCTATAAAAGAATCTTAACAAAAGGAAAGCTTCCACAATTCCTTGCTGCCCTGTCAACAGCTGACTGGACACCTCTTGATTTCTTGAGCAGTGTCGACCAAGCACTTGACTTCTTAATTGCCCAGTTTAACAAACTTTGTAACAGTTTTGCCCCCCTACGTAAATGACAAACTCAATCTACCACTAATCACTGGATTAACTCCGAACTCATCTCCATGATACGAAACCGAGATAACTTCTGGCACCGGGCCATGGATTCAGGGAAACCACATGATATGCAGTTCTATAAGGTGGCTAGGAAACAGTGCACAATACCTATATACAGAGCCAAGCAAGTCTTCTACAACCAGGAACTTACTAACTCCTGGAGAAATTGCAAACCCTTCTGGGAGAACATCAAGAGCCTCACGGGTAAACCAAGCAAATCCTCCCCCACTATGATTGAGGTTAATGGCTCCACTTTAGAGGTCCCCAAAGAAATAGCAGACTCCTTTAATCTCACATTCACTGATCTTAGCCGTGTCCTTCCCCTCTCCAACTTCTTTGACAACTCTGCCCAGCACTGCCTCAATAATAAAATCAGTCTCCACAGTAATACCTCCCAGTTCTACTTTAAGAGGGTATCCATGTCTGAAGCTAAAAGATATCTTAACAAAATGCTAAGCAAAGCCAGTTTTAGCAGTGATACCCTTGATGTCAAACTCCTCTCTCTCCCCCTTAACATTGTCCTACAACCTCTCACTAAACTTCTGAATCTCTCACTCTCTCGTAAACAATTCCTCCAGCTCTGGAAATCAGCAGTGGTCACATCCGTTCATAAAAGTGGTGATAGATCTCTTCCCTCTAACTACTGCCCTATCTCTATCCTCCCACCACTGTCCAAGGCATTGGAATGAATTGTAGCTGACCAGTTGTCTTAACACCTCAACAAAAAGAACTTACTCTGCCTGCAACAACATGGCTTTAGAAAAGCCCATAGTACTACCACCGCCTTGCTTGACTTCGCCAGCCATATTCATAAGGTGATTGACACTGGCCATCTACTGGGTGCGATGTTCATTGATTTGACCAAGGCGTTTGACACCATGAACCACCAGCTCCTGCTTCACTCATTCTCCTCCCTTGGACTATCTAGTGATGTAACCAAATGGTTTGAATGCTACCTCTCGGCTAGGAGCCAAAAAGTTAAAATCGTTGACTCTCTCTCAAGTACCCTACCTGTCCGCTCTGGTGTATCCAGGGTTCCGTTTTTGGCCCTCTATTTTTCATCAATACTCTTCCTGCAGCTTGCAATAATAACTTAATACTCTATGCTGATGATGCAGTCCTCTTTTTCCTCCCATACTGACCCGGTCTCGCTCTCCCAAGGTGCTACAGATGAACTTCAGCCTAGTTGAAACCTGGCTTCTCCAACATAAGCTGTTGATGAATTCCAAAAAAAACAAAGTCCATGCTGTTCCATAGCTCTCACGGCAAATACCAATCCATAAACTTCACCATACATAATAAACTTGAACAACCACTTGAGCAAGTGCAGGAGTTTAAATACCTTGGTATTACCCTTGATTGCACAATGTCTTTCGGCTCGCATGTTCAACACATCTCAAAATCAGTCAACTCAAGAATTGCAGTCCTCTACAGCCACCATCTCTGTCTTACCAAAGAAGCTGTGTGCACAGCCATAACTGCATCGGTCCTACCCATCATTGATTACGGGCTTGTCTTCTATGGGGCTGCTGTTGATACCACCCTAAAATGGGTCAAGACAGCCCTTAACAAATGCTGTAGACGTCTCACTGGTGCAGGGAAGCATACGCATACCTGTAATCTCTACAAGCAATCCAACTGGCTCAGTCTAAATAGACTTGCCTACCAGACCTGCCTACTGGCTAAGAAAATTTGTCTTAACCTCACATTCCCTGCAACTCTTGCCTTAATGTTGCCTGCAGTCACTGCACATTTTTTGTGCAGTTTCCTCGAACCAACATTTATCATTTCATTCTGCTGTGCCAACCAGGCTCAATGTGCTTTCCACACCTGGCCCCCCCCCCCTTGCTGCTAAACAACCTTCCCCCTGAAATTGCAGCTGAAAACAAGCTTGGCCCATTCAAACGTAAACTCCACCACCACTTCACTGCCCTCAGCAGTTGTGACTGCTCTGTCTAGGCTTGTGGTTTTGTTTCACCTCTCCCTCACTACCCTCTCCACTTCTCTCTGCTCCTTCATCCCCTGCTACTCCTCTTTTCTCTCTCACTTCCCACCGTCCATTCCACCCCACTCCTCTCCTCCTGTCTCCCCCTCTCTATCACCCTATCTCTTGTTGCTCCACCCCAGACTACCTAGCACTTATCTTTCTGTTCTAGCACTTACGACAATGTCAGATCTTTGAATGCCTATCCCCATTTTCCCCACCACTCCCCCTCTTATCCCCCACCCCTTGCTCCAATTATGTCACCCCTAGGATGTTTTTTCATCTGTATCTGTGTCTTGCTGTATATACACCAGTATTGTTAATTGTGCATTATTATTTGCCAGTGACTGTTTGCTACTGTGTTAGTCTATACACATATACTGTCTTTTGCTACTAAGTTAACCTCCTGACCTATATTGTATATTACCTCTGCTTGCGTCTATGTTACCCTTCTGACCTTGTATTGTATCTTACCACTGTTTTGCTTGTATCCATTGCTGACATGGAACCTTTGTAACAGAATCCTTAGTTCAAAGGTATTTATAATTCTAGTAAATAAATAAAATAAAAATAAACTACTTAAAAGACCATAGCAAAAATTCATGGCTGCTGCACCCACTTCAGCTGTAGCCATCAACAAAAAAAATGAGAGGAAACATCAGGTGGACAAGCAGGGAGTGGAATATCTGTATGCCCATCCTGATCATCGTCATGGGTAGTCCACGGTGCTGCTTGTGAGCCAGCAAAAATCAGTCATGCCCCAGGAATTCTTCGCTATGCTTAACAACTGCAATCACTACCCTGGAATGAGCTGCCCTGGAGACTAGAATTTTATTCTAATTATGGAATCTTAGAATGAAATTCAAAACACTGCTTTGTGGTCACACTCACCTCTGCCCACTAACATCAGATTTAGTTCTCACCTGAGGAAAAAGTTGCCCTGAAGTCATCTCCAGTATTTCAGTGTCATTTATGTTTCCCCCTATTCTTTAAGTAAAGTATTTTAGTTTTAGTTTGCAAAAACTCTGTGCAAGGGGGTGTATTTCTGACTGTCCAGTCATTGTATTTACTTTTTCTCTGGTTCCTCATTGGTTCCCAGGAACTGGAAAAAGGTATTCTAGGGACATGGATATGGTGCATGAATCTACAGCTTGGCAATCTTCTTTTCCCTCTGAGTTACATAGATACATAGACAGTGTCGGCAGATAAGGGCCTATGGCCCACCCAGTCTGCCCATTTGAGCTTGTAAGTTCAGTTTGTTTTCCTAGAAGTCTGTTGCACCTAACCCCTGACCTCCAGAATTCCTTTATGTCTATCCCATGCATTCTTAAATCCTGTGATTGTTTCAGCCCCCACCACTTCCTCTGGCAGGGTGTTCCACTTGTCCACCACCCGCTCTGTGAAGAAATTCTTCTCATGTTTCCTCTGAATCGTCCTCCTCCAACTTCATCCCATGCCCTCTAGTCCTGGAACATCTTTTTCGCTTAAAAATAGTGTTTTCCTGCACCCTGTTCCTCCCTGTAAGATACTTGTATGTCTCTGTCACATCCCTCTCCTTCCTCTCCTCCAGGGAGTACATGTTCAGTTCCTTCAACCTGTCTTCATAGGACTTGTGATGCAATCCATGTACCATCTTTGTTGCCCTCCTCTGAACCTTCTCTACCCTGTCTATGTCCTTACGTGAGGTATGGTCTCCAGAACTGTACACTGTACTCTGGGGGCCTCACTAGTGTCTTGTATAGCGGAATTATGACCTCCCTTTTCCTGCTGCTAATGCCCCTGCCTATACATCCCAGCATCTTATTTGCTTTACCTGCTGCCTTGTCACACTGTTTCCTACCTTGAGGTCATCAGAGATGATAACCCCAAGATCCCTTTCCTGCTTGGTGCATGCTATATCCTCACCCCCAACTGATATATTGTGCCAGGGTTTTGTGCCCATATGCATTATCTTGCACTTCTTTGCATTGAATTTCAACTGCCAAACCCCTGACCATTCTTCAAGTTTCTGCAGGTCGCTTCTCATTCTGTCTACACCCTCTGGTGTGTCTACTCTGTTACAGAGCTTTGTGTCATCAGCGAACAGTGAAATTCTGCCTTCTAGGTCCTGCGCCATGTCACTGATGAAGATGTTGAATAGGACCGGTCCCAGCACTGATCCCTGTGGTACCCCACTGGTCACTCTTCCCTCTGTGGAGGGACAGCCATTTACCACCACCCTCTGTGTCCTGCCACCCAGCCAGTTACCTACCCACCACACTACTGTCCTGCCCACACCCATATTCCCCAGTTTGTGTAATAGTCTTCTATGAGTTCAGCCAGAATGTCTTCAAGCTAAGCTCCTCCCACCCACCTGGTGGTATCCTCCTTGGCTCTGCCCCATGATGTCAGAGCTTCTTTACGCTGAAAGAGTCAGGTCTCCTCCTTCAAACAACATGAAGTCTTGCTGTATTCTGACAATATGCAGTTAGCCCCAGCACTTGAACTGCCCCGGAGAGGAAAGAGTTAACTCCATGCAGAAGCATAGAACGTTGAGCTCGAGCTCGGTTTTCAAACCTCTTTCTCTAGTACTTACCAGTGTAACCGTCAGATTCTTTACTCCGCCTAACAGTGAAGTAGCTCCGGAGATTTCTCCTTTGCTCGGTTTGGTAGAGTTGAATCAGCGTTCGGTTTCTAACTGTTTTTATTATTTTCGGATTTTCCAGCCTCTGTCTACGGTAGAGGTAGTGTGGTAGTGGCTTTTATTTTATTAAATTAAATATCTATATAAATATTATATAAAAATTAAATACATAAAAATTAAATTTTATTAAATTCTGTGGAAATTGTTCTTTCTTGGTTTATTTATTTTTATTTATTTGTTTCTAGGATTACAAAGTACCTTTGAGCCAAGGCTCTTTTACAAAGGTTCCGCACTATTTTTCTCATGCTGGTATCCTCCCAGCGGATGTTAGTGACCACTGCCTTATAGCTGGCATAAGAATGACCACTAAACCATTAGGTACATTAAAGTTCTCTACCAGAAGATCTAGACAAAACTTTGACCCTCTGGCCTACTTCAGTGACCTAAAAAAAATTCTCTACTCTGGCAGAATTTCTACCTGGCCAAATCGGTAAATGATGCATATGATTTTTTCCACAAAATCATAGCCAGTGCCCTGAATAAACACGCTCCATTAACCAAAACTTGAATAAAATCCAGAACCTACCGTTGGTTCTCTCCGGACCTAAAGAAAGCTTTACTCAAAAGAGACCAGCTATGGAAAAAGGCCCGGAAATTGCATGCTGTAGCAGACTGGTGTCTATTTAGGACAGCTAGGAATGATTGCATGAAACTTGTCAGAGAGGCCAAAGCCAACTTTTATCAAAAGGAATTGCTATCTGTATCCAATAGCCCCGCCAAATTTTGGCCTACCATAAAGGAACTGTCTGGACATTCACCAGGTACTGTATTACCTTCCAAAATTACCATTGACAATGCAATTATTACTAACAAAACTGAGATTCTTCAAGCCTTCAATAACCACTTTGCCACTGCAGGCATGGCATTCGATAATGCACCAGTAAGCAGTCTATATCCACAGCTCAAAGCCCAGCTGCCTGAACCAAGTAATAAAGATATGATATTCTCCTTTTCCCCAACTACCATTAAGGAGGTTGAAGACCTTCTGCTACAGCTAGATATTAGAAAACGCGCAGGAGCCGACTCCTTTGACCCATACTTTCTGAAAATTGCATACCATATACTCGCCCCACCTATATCACACCTTTTCAACTTGTCCCTAGCCCAAGGTTCTCTCCCCGCAGAATGGAAAACTGCTCATGTCATCCCACTATTTAAAGCAAGAGACCCAAGTGACCTAAACAATTATAGACGTATCTCTCTTTTACCTATACTATTCAAAATGATGGAAAAAATTGTGGATATACAGTTGAGATCATTCCTAGACGACTCCTTGCTTAATCCTATGCAGTCCGGCTTTAGAGCAAAACATAGCACTATTACGGAGTTGGCCAAAGTCACCAATGATTGGCAACGGGACCTTGACAAAAAAAAATGTGTTTGTGCGGTGATTCTAGATCTCAGCAAGGCTTTCGACACCGTCGACCACTGCCTACTTCTCTCAACCCTAAAATCCATAGGCATGGACTCAATCTCACTGGTTTGGTTCCAGGACTACCTGTCCGACAGGCAGCAACAACTCGAGGCCGAAGGTGAGCTCTCCCCACTCAAGCCATTAAAAAGAGGAGTCCCACAAGGATCCATACTGGGCCCTCTACTGTTTGCCATCTACATTAACAACTTGGATGTGGGAATCAAGGAAGCCAGTATACACCTGTTTGCCGATGATACGGTGCTCTATCTAAGCCATGATTCTCCTGGAGCTGCATGCTCAGAATTACAAAAGGAATTCAATACACTGCAGAACCAGCTTCTCTCTATAAAAGATTACTACTAAATGCAAAGAAAACCAAGGCCATTATCTTTTCACCACATAGCACTGGGGCCTACACTGCTGCCACTGGTACATTTCCTCCCATAACCACCTTACTAGGTGAAAAGCTTGAATTTGTACCTAAATTCAAATATCTGGGCATATGGCTTGACAATAAATTCTCCTTTTTGGAGCACACAGAAGTTCTGATAAAAAAAAACTTAGGCAGAGGCTTGACCTCTTCTTCAGAATTAAACACCTCCTGACCACAGAAGCTAAAAGACAGCTTGTTCAATCTACATTCCTCTCATTAATTGACTACGCTGACATTATCTATAGCCAATGCTCCATCTCACACCTTGCAAAACTGAATGTCCTGTACCATAGAGCCTTAAGATTCATAACCGATCTCCCGTCCTCCACACATCATTGCTCTCTATATTCAGCAGTAGGGTGGCCTTCCCTGCAATACAGGCAATGTAGAAATGCAGCCCTCTGGACACTTCAAGCCCTCACCAACAAGCTCCCAGACTACATTGTTGTCTGTCTCCCCTTAAATCCAAGGAGTAACTATGACCTACGAAGACACTAATTTCCTTGAAAATCCCCAGGATCAGTAACCATTTTGGTAGGGCTGCCATAAGTCACGCACTGCCCACACTCTGGAATAAGATACAAAAATCATTAAGACTTTGTTCTCCTGTCAGTATTACCCTTTTTAGTAATATTTATGACAAAGCATTCACCGAAAACTGCAAGTGTTTCCATAGTCTCTAGCAGCCCTGCGGATGGTTACCTCTCTGGTTCCACCATACCCAGTCATTAACCTAGTTCTATCCCCATTCAACTAGTCACTAGTCAGCTGCCATACTGGCCCTTAGAACCTTAGCACCTCTTTTTCTACTATCTTGCTGCCTCTGTAGCAGGAGATGCAGTCCTTCTGTAGCCTAGGACCCTCACCCAAGTATATAAACAGTTACTGAGGGCTGAAATGAAAATATTTGTACCCTTCCATGTAGGCAATAATAAACATGATGCCTCAACTTCTGTGTACATGAAGGTTGTAAATACTGCAATAATAATATGTAACACATGTAGATTCTCTGTGAACAGTTGGAATGTATATATTGTGACTAACATGTTGCTGTAAGATTATCTTTTATTTGTTTGTTTGTTTGTATCCTGTTTATCATTTTGTATACTGCACCTATTTGTATGTATGTATATTTGTTCTTGAGCACAGCAGGTCCACCATGTAAATGAGCTTGCTCAATGGTGATCGCCTGGATAAATAAAGATTTTGATTGATTGATTGGTTCCACGTCATGCTGGTTACAGGGTAACAGACACTAAAATATAAAACAGTTTCAAGTACATGGTTTTAGACAGTAACTTTGCTTGATAAAATCAGACTGAGTGATGAGTAACTTAAGAAACAATAGGAGGAAGAGGGCAAGAAGGGCAGAGAGCTGAGGGTAGGGGAAGGCATAGGTGTAGAGGGTCAGGGTGAGGCAGCTGAGGGGCCTTGTCAGGACAGACACAGCGCAAGTGCATTAGAAGTTGCATTGGACAGGTAAGTGCAAGAAGAGAGGGCAGAAACTGACACCTACTGTATAAGGTCAGAAGCAGTGTAGTGAATGAACATGTTATAGGGTGCAAGCACAGGTGGAGGTGCCAGTTATGCAGTGGCGGAGCTTTTTTATGAATGCTCCAAGCGTTGCTGTGGATGAGGTGTTACTAGAGAGCTCGTTCAGCCAACTCAGAGCCCTGTATGCAAATGACCTTTGGCCTTGGGACGTGCAGCTTCTCACCGGTTGGTCCAGTTAGGAACTGACCTTTTGCTTGTTTTATTCTGGGATTTAGTGTGGTGTTCCGGTGCCGATCGGTTTCAAAAGAACTGGACTTTTTCTGGTTCTTTTACAGAACCCATAACACGGTTTGTAACTGATTGGTTGTTTATTACCTAGCTTGAAAGCTTTTAAGCATAATTTGTTAGGTTGGCCATGTCTGAGAAAAACAAGAAAAAAAATGGTCCCATTGAGTTTCCACACTGTTCTGAGTGTGTGGAGGCCTCTGCCAAGGCTGACCCCCCCCATCTGTGTTTACTGTCTGGGGTTTGACCACCTCAAAACAGACTGCCAGATTTGTAAAAACTTCCCTAAAGCCACTCTAGAAAAAAGGTTGAGTAGGCTGAAGGAAAGGGAGGCCAAGAAGTTCGTAGATCCGGATGGCCAGCCCGGTTTGGTTGCAGCTGAACCTGAGGAGGTGACTACTAACCTAGGCGATACCTTCTCGGGCAAAAGGAGGTCTGAATCTGAGGGGTCGGTTCCATCAAAAAGAAGCATATGTCAGCCGGTTTGGATCCAGCACCGCATATGCCAACCGCAGACGAGATAGCCAAAGCGATTAGTATAGGCGGTCGGTTCTGTCTGATCCGACTCCCATCAGATTACGATCCAGATGCTTTCTGTGAGGAGTGGGAGGGAGACAAAGAGTATCCCGAGGATGAGGATGAAGATAACGACTTTGACGGTCTTGATGTGCTCATTGAACTGAACATCTCTCCAGACAGACCCTCCAATGTCTCCCCTCCCAGGCTTTCTGAGTCCCCTTCACACTTCTTGTTTTACAAGAAGGTGGCTGAAACCCTCCTGCTCCCAATGGTTGAAGCTGCTGAGGAGGAGGAAGAGCCTGATTTTGTAGAGATGATGGATATCCCAGAGTCCAAAATATTGTCTTATCCTCTTCACAAGTCCTTGGGGAAGCAGTCAAAAGATTTTGCAAACGCTAACTCCTTACCTCCTGTGGATAAGAGAATGGACAGGAGGTATGCTAACAGGCTCAGGTACGGAGTTTTTGTACAATCATTGCAGCCATGTTGGGGTAGTGCAGACTGCAGCCTGTGACAGGACTAACATTCCTTTGGCTTCACACCTCCCAGACAAAGACTCTAGGAAGGTTGATGCCATGGCCAAAAAACAGTATTTGGCATCTTCTTTGGGACTCAGGCAGGCTAATTATATGGCCGACACAGCCAGGTACCAGAAGCCCAGGTGGGATACAGTTCTGGAACTGGCTAAACAGGCCTCCCCCCACCTAGCCAAGAGCTGGAGGAGGTGGCTGCTGATGGAACTGAGGCATCCAAAGTGCAATTTCATGCAGCTGTGGACTCCAGTGATGTGGCATCAAGAATCATGGCTACATCTGTGTCTCTCCGAAGACATGCTTGGCTCAGATGTACTAGCCTTTTGTAGGATACCCAGGCCAAGGCTATGGATTTCCCTGTAGTGGGTAACTCTCTGTTTCTAGAGCAGACAGAGGCTTACAAGAAAAAATTGGACGTGTACAGGACCACCTACAGGAGTGCACAGGCCAAAGAGAGGCAAGCCACTCCTCAGAAGCAGCAGTCTAGGGGGCAGGCCTTTCTATCAAGCTCAGGCTTCCTCTTCCTTCCCACAGAGGGGGGTTCTTTCGAGGTGGGGCAGGAGGGGGGTGAGCAGGGCTGCATCCTCTTCCCAGTCCAAGGCTCCTGCCAAGAAGACACCCATATACGTCAACCTGGGTCAACTCCCCCATTCCAGTAGGAGGCAGACTGGCTTACTATTTCCAGGCCTGGAAATCTGTTACCTCAGACAAGTGGGTCTTGGAGATAGTAGGCCAGGGACTGGCCCTCAGCTTCAAAAGGTTTCCAAAACTGAGGACCAGATCTTTTCCACTTGCATCCATCTCAGAGACCCCTGCCCTAGAGGCAGAGGTTTTGTCTCTTCTGGCTCTCAGAACCATAGAGAAAGTTCCTACTCGGCACAGGAGCAAAGGCCTGTATTCCAGGTACTTCCTTACCCCAAAAAAAGACAGGGCAATGGCGACCCATACTAGACCTAAGGTATTTGAACAAACACATCTCAAAGCCAAAATTTAAAATGGTGACTCTGGGAATAATTCTTCCCTCTCTAAGGCCAGAGGATTGGCTTGCATCCCTGGACCTCAAGGATGCTTACTTCCATATTCCTATCAGATGCTCCCACAGAAAGCACCTCAGGTTTGAGTTGCCTTCAGGCCACTATCAGTTCAGAGCCATGCCATTCGGCGCCTAACATCAGCTCCAAGGGTGTTCACAAACTGCCTGGCAGTAGTAGTTGCCTTCCTCAGAAGGCAGGGTATTTCCATTTTCCCATATCTGGACTACTGGCTAATTGTAGGTCAGTAATCTGACCAAGTCAGCTCTACAAATCACTCAAGACTTGTTCAGTGCTCTTGGGTTTTTTCTTACTCTCCCAAAGTCTGTTCTCGAACCAGTACAACTTACTTTTATAGGGATAGAATTGGATACTATCCAAACAAAGGCCTTCCTTCCTCTGACAAGGGTAAAGGCCCTAACAGATCTTGCTTCCTCTTTTCGACCTCTGGTCTTTCATCCAGCAAAGCAGTTTCTTCAACTCCTGGGCCACATGGCAGCTTCCACTGCAGTGGTGCAAGGAGCTAGATTTCAGATGAGGGACATTCAGTTCCACCTAAGTTCCTTTTTACTCTCTCACCAAATTGATCCCAGTGACTCAGACTCTGGTCCAAGCTCTTCAGTGGTGGCTGGATCAGAACAACCTCAGACAAGGAGTTCCATTTCTTTCTCAAGTCCCCTCAGTAGTCCTAACTACAGATGCTTCTCTCCTAGGTTGGGGTGCCCTTACAGCTCAAGGGGTCTAGTCTCCACTAGAGTCTCTCCTTCATATCAATCTGCTGGAACTCGGGGCAGTTTTTCTAGCCCTTCAGGTCTTCTCAGAGTCAGTCAGGGGCAAGGTCGTCCAAGTCAGGACAGATACCACCACCACAATGGGGTACATCAACAAGCAGGGGGCACTCGGTCCATGGCCTTGTGCACAGAAGCCATGAAACTGTGGTCTCCAGCCTGTTCTCTTCAGACTTCCCTGATAGTAGTTCACCTTCCAGGAAAAGACAATGTACTAGCAGATGCCCTGAACAGAATCTCCCAGGAGCATCACGAATGGTCCCTGGACCCTCCCATACTACAGGTTATCTTCTCCAGATGGGGCACTCCGGAGATAGATCTCTTTGCAGCCCCGGACAATCACCAACTTCCTCTGTTTTGTTGCAGACCTCCAGTCCTGGGGACTGTTCCTCTGGATGCTCTCATTCTGGATTGGAAGGGCAGGTTTCTCTATGCCTTCCCTCTGTTGTCAGGGTCCTGATCAAAATCAGATCTCAACCCTGTACAGTGATACTGGTGGCTCCAAATTGGGCCAGACAGCCTTGGTATCCTCTGCAGCTGTCTCTGGCAGTGTCACGTCCCCTGTCTCTTCCCAAGAGATACAGTCTCCTAACCTCATCTCAGGGGAGGATCTGGTACCCCAGTCTCCAGTCTCTCAACCTCAAGGCCTGGCTCTTGAAGAGTTAGAATATACAGGCCTGCATCTTTGTCAGGGAGTCCTGGATATTTTGAAGGTTTCCAGGAAAACTTCCACTAGAAAAACTTATAATTCCAAATGGAAAAGATTCAGCATTTGATGTTCTCAGAAGAGCATTGTGCCTGATTCTTCAGGCATTGCTACAGTTTTAGATTATCTGGTTAATCTTAATGGTCTAGGCCTTAGGCCTGCAACTCTGAAGGTTCACCTAGCAACTGTCTCTGCATTCCTTTCAGCAGGGAAGGGCTTTCCCCTGGCATCTCATCCTGTTTTCATTAAGTTTTTCAAAGGCCTGGTTCATATTAACCCTCCTTTCTAGGGACATGGATATGTTGTTCATCCACACTTATTGGCAGGTATCCTTGCCGCTTAAATCTTGCCGGAAGGTCTTCAAGCTTGCTCCTCCCACCAACCCGGGTGGTATAACTCGCTCCGCCCCATGACGCCAGATCTTCCTTACCGCTTGGAGCTCAGGTTCCTCCTTAACGCCTGCGCTTGAGACTGGTTCCTATTTCTCCGTTTGCGGATTTAAAATAAATTTTGCGATAAAGACTTCAGTCTTCTATCCTCGCCTCGCGGTGGACAAATCGACTCCAGGATTTTCGGAGATGCCCATGCGGGCAGAAGATGTCTCGGACGGATCCACACTCCACGTGGTGTCACTGTTTAGGCCTTGAGCACGACCCGCAGGCTTGCGACCTGTGCTCATCTTCTCGGCCCACGCCCCTCGAAGACCGTGCTGCCCGATTGCAACTGGGCCGCCCCGAGAAGCGCTTCCTCCGTGAAGTCCAAGGAGGCCCGTTGGCGGTGTCCGTGTGGCGGGCTCGGGCGGATCAGCTCGAGCGGATGGTCGCCTCGAAGAGGAGGCGGCGCTGGTCAGATCTTCCTGGCCGCTGCATTTATCCCGCCTCTCTGGGTTCTTCCTACACGGCTTCTTTTAGGAGCTTTGTCTGTCCCTCTCCACTAAGGGAGAAGGGCTCATGCCTTCTGGACCTTATTCTCGGTCCAAAGAGGGACGAGGGTAAGTCCCTCCGTCGACGCTCTTGGGAGCGGGAAAGGTCCCTCTCCGGCCGTCGACCGTCGGCCGTCGACCGCTCGGCTCCGGCCACTGGCCTCACGGTGTCCCTGGCCAGGTCAGTTGACCGAGACTCCCACCGATGAAGTCGAGATTTTCTCGATCCATTGACGGGCTGTCGCCTTTAGCAGCCGAGATTCCTCTCCCGGTTCCCCGGAGGAGTTGAGGATCCCGTGGGCTCGTCTGTGCCTCCGGTTCCGGAGCCTCGGATGGACCATCGGGCCGAAGAGTGCCGGTTCCGGCGACACCTCCCGCACCGACCTCGAAATTCCGGGACTCTCGGTCTCGGACCTCTTCGCGGGTCCAGCCGATCCCACCGTCATAGGCGGTCTCGGTCTCGGCACTGCCGGTAAGCAGCGTCGCGCTGCGCCTCGCCCTCCTCCTCGGATCAGGGAGAGCTTGCTGAATTACGCCGACGGCACGAGGACCTTATGTTGCAACAGTTCCTCCTGACCGGGAGTAAGTCGACCCTCGCCTTCCCCGCCATTATGGCTGTCACCGAGCGTCGACACAACCCTCGACTTATCCGAGGATTATACCCAGGCCGGTTGTTCGCCTAAACCAGCTGCTCCACCGATTCTGTGAACCTCCGCCTCCACAGCCACCATGGGGGTCCACCAATGATTCTCGGTCGGCTAAGGGTCTACCCCATCGGCTGTCAGTTACCCTCACTCCGGCCGACCTCGGCAGGTGAAGGGTGGCTCAGGCCAGAGGCAGTCTTCGAGGACTCTTCCGAGTCTGAAGATGATTCCTCCTTGTTCTCCAAGCGACTGGACTTGGAGTCTTCAGGAGGTCAGTCAATGGACGATAGCCCGTCGTCTTCCTAGGACTGCTTCGCTCATCTCGAATCCACCAGGATGGAGCTCGAACCCGTTTCAAAACGGGCCAGGTATCCCTCACGGAGATTCTGGACCGAGGATTCTCCGACGGAGGCCTTCCGTGACCGAGGCCATAGTGGGTCCGCACTGGAGCTTTGGCAGCGCCCTGCTTCCTGCCCTGCGCCTGGCCAGGATGGCCAGGAAGTATCACGCGGTCCCACCGTTCCTTGTCCGGTTCGGAACACCCTCTGCGGAGGGTTGTTACCGACAGCGTTTCTCGCCGGCCGGGCACGCCAGGGATGTGGACAAACCTCCTGACAAGGAATCCAAGAAATTGGACTATGTCGGCTTAAAAGTCTACGCTATGCTCCCTCTCGGCCTTCTCGCCAGGCCAGTTCGCCGTCCTCATGGCACATTTTTTCTATGCCCTGTTGGGCTCCCCTGATGAGGTCATCCCTCATCTTCCACGATCTGCAGACTACGGTTAAGCAGGTGCGGACCAGGCAGGCAGTGGCCAAACAGCAGCTCCAGACTGCTTTGGATATAGGGGACTCATGTGCCAGATTGGTGGCGGCCGAGTGGCTATGTCGGCGCGGCTTGGCTGAGGATATCCACCTTTACTGGATACCCAGCACAAGTTGGCGGATGTTCCTTTTGGGACTGACCTCTTTGGCCCTGGGGTGGAAGGTCACCTGCAGAGGATCGAGAAGTCCAATGCTACCTTGACTCGGTCTCTTCCGCCAGAAGGACAAAGGCCGCAACCACAGCCTAAGCCCTTTCGTCCTTCTATGCCCCGGCGCCTGCCCAGTAACGTCAGGGCCAGCAGGCTCGGCCTTGGCATCCCAAACCCAAGCCGCCGGCTTCCTCTAACAGGAGGCAGGGAGGAAAGGCCCAGGAGGTCCCTCGGCCGGTCCCTCCTCCAAGCCTGCCCAGTGACGGGCTGAGGGTGTGCCCCATTCCCGCCACCTTCCGTGGGGGATGGCTCCGCACTCGCTCCGCCTGGTCCGCTGTTTCCACGGACAGGTGGGTCTTGAGGTGGTGGGAAGAGGCCTGCCTCTGGATTCGAGCAGGCACCACCTTCGAGGCTCGCCCCTCGGGGCTTCGGATCCCCAGCCTCACTGGCGGCTCGTCAACGCCGACATCGCTCTCCTCCTCCAGAAGGAGGTGATAAGAGAGGTGGTGGACCCTCCTTCAGACTCAGGGTTTGTGTCCAGGTACTTCCTGGTTCCGAAAGCGGACGGGGGGCTGGCGCCCCATTCTCGACCTACACGACCTAAACAAGTTCCTAAGGTCTCGAACCTTCAGGATGGTCACTCTGGCTCAGATAATACCATCCTTGGAACGCGGCGTGTGGTTCTGCTCTCTGGACTTGCAGGACGCGTTTTTTCACGTCCCTATCCGTCCGTCTCACCAGAGATTCCTTCGCTTCCGAGCGGAAGGATCCTCTTCGAGTTCCAAGCCATGCCCTTCGGCTTGTCTCCAGCTCCCAGGGTCTTCACCAAATGCATGGCAGTGGTGACAGCATTCCTGCGGCGCCGAGGGGTCCGGGTGTACCCTTACCTGGACGACTGGCTGATAGCAGCTCCCTCCAGGAAGGAGGCGGAGTGGTCCAGAAATCTGGCCCTCCAGGTCTGCTCTCAACTGGGCCTCCTTATCAACGAGGCCAAGTCGGAACTTGAGTCAAGCAGGTGATTCTATTCATCGGGCGCAGCTCGACTCTCTCGAGCCAGAGCACGGCTCCCGCGGACAGGGCCGAGGTTCTTCCTCCTTTGCCCGATCATTCTGGTTGGGCACCGCGCCTGCCCGGGACTTCCTGCGCCCTGGGTCTCATGGCGGCCTGCACCAGCGTGGTCCATTGGGCCCGCTGGAACATGCGCCCCTTCAGTGGGACTGCCAGCCAGTGGTCACAACGCTGCGATCCTTTGGACCAGCTTGTGTCAGTGACACAGGGGATGTGGAACGCTCTCCAGTGGTGGACCGTTCCAGATCATTTGCAGGAGGGCATCCCGTTCGTCCGCCCCGAGCCGACGGTCTCTGTATCGACCGATGCCTCTCTGATGGGTTGGGGTGCCCATCTGGGGGAACACCGGGCTCATGGCCTCTGGTCCCCGCGGGAGTCCCGATGCCACATCAACCTGCTGGAGCTCCGAGCGGTCCGCCTAGCTCTCACCGCCT
Source organism: Neoceratodus forsteri (assembly GCA_016271365.2). NCBI lineage: Eukaryota > Metazoa > Chordata > Ceratodontiformes > Ceratodontidae > Neoceratodus > Neoceratodus forsteri. The sequence continues at coordinate 96,717,850 of CM057451.1, forward strand.
TTTGCCTCGCTCCTCCGGGGTCAAGTGGTCCAGTCCAGACGGACAATACCACGACCATGTACTATCTAAACCGCCAGGGCGGGACGCGCCCATGCTTTTATGCAAGGAAGCTCTCACATTTGGTCACTGTGGCGCAGCCTGAGGCGGATCTCCTAGCCATTCACGTGGCAGGAGCCTCCAACACCCTGGCCGATGCCCTGAGCCGGATAGGGCTGCATCCCACGAGTGGTCTCTCCTGCCGGAGGTAGTACAGCATCTGTTCTCCCATTGGGGCACACCTCAGGTGGACCTGTTTGCCTCCAGGAGAACGCGGCTGAGTCTGTTCCATGCCCGCCCTCAGCAGGGCTCGCTGCAGGGGATGCCTTCTCGAGGCAGGGACCCGGGCCTTTTACGCCTTTCCCCATTTCCTTGATCCACAAGGTGCTTCTCAAGGCGAGGGAGGGACAAGGCAGGTGTCTTGATAGCCCCAGACTGGCCTCGCGCAGTTCTGGTACCAGATCTCCTCAGTCTCAGCTCCAGGACTCACGGCAGCTTCCAGCTCGCCCGGACCTGCTCTCAGTCAATCAGGGAAGGTGTTCCATCCGACCTTCAACCTGCACCTGACAGCCTGGTTCCTGAGCCGCCAGAGTTCCAGGCCTTGGGTCTTTCCGACGAGGTCCTCAATGTAGTTGAGGCGTCCTGTATGAGTCGACCAGAAAATGTTATGCCTTCAAATGGAAAAGGTTTTCCATTTGGTGTCAGGGCAAGGGCTTGGACCCTTCCTCCTGTTCCTTGGCAAGCATCTTGGACTATTTATGGTCCTTTCTAGTCAAGGGCTTAGGTCGACGGCGACCCTAAGGGTGCACCTGGCAGCCATCTCTGCTTGCAGGGCGCGGGCCGGGAAGCAGTCGGTGGCGCAGGAGAAGGTGGTCTGGCGCTTTTTCAAAGGCCTTGATCACATTTCCCCTCCAGTGCGGGAACCCCCACCTCCGTGGGATCTACTGCTGGTACTGGCAAAGCTCAGGCAAGCTATTCAACCTATGCACAGGTGTGTCTCTCTCACCTGTTGTGGAAGACCGCCTTCTTGGTGGCTATCACGTCACAGAAGGATGGGAGAGCTCCAGGCGCTTCCACGAGTCTCTTACTGGTCTTCTCCACAGGACAGGTTGTCCTGCGCCTCACTCCAAATTCCTTCCGAAGGTGGTGTCGGAGTTTCACCTTAACCAGGTGTTGACTCTGCCGTGTTCTACCCCAATCACACCGAGGTCAATATAGGCTCCATACTCTGGACCCTAGGGCGCCATTATAAGGAGCGCACGGCTGAAATTGGGAGAGGTTCACTAGCTGTTTGTCACCCACGCTGAAGTCAAGATCTGGCAGACCTGCAGCCAAGCGGGACGATAAGCAGGTGGGTAACCTCCTGCATAGATCTCTGCTATAAGTTGGCGGGCATGGAGCCTCCCAGAGGATAAGAGCTCATTCTACCCGCCATACTGCTGCAACGGTGGCTGCTTCCAGGGACGTCCCTATCCAGGAAATCTGCAGGGCTGCTACCTGAAGTCAGCAAACACCTTCATTACCCATTACCACATCGACCTTGAGTCACGCCGGGATGCTGGTTTGGGGCTCGGTTCTCCAGTCTCTTTCCCAAGTAGTATTGGGGTGTGCCTTGCCTCCTCCTCCCGGAGAACTGCTAGAGTCTGCCAATAAGTGTGGATGAACAACATATCCATGTCCTTAGAAATACAGGTTACTCACCTGTAACAGGAGTTCTAGGAATGGTATATGTTGTTCATCCATATCGACTCACCTGACCTTCCCGGTCGGACGACAAACTGAGCTTCCAGCGGGCCAGATCTGGCGCTGGGGCGGAACTGAGAGTTATACCACCCGGTGGTGGAGGAGCAAGCTTGAAGACCTTCCGGCAAGATTTAAAGCGGCATGGATACCTGCCAATAAGTGTGGATGAACAACATATACCATTCCTAGAACTCCTGTTACAGGTGAGTAACCTGTATTTTCAAGAGCCTACTCTGGCTTGGGATCTTAATGTCTGCATTGCCCAGCTTATGCAGTCACCCTTTGAACCTCTGGCTTTGGCCAAGCTGAAGTACTTGACCTGGACAACTGTGTTACTGGTAGCTATTATTCCTGCCAGATGGATTAGTGAATTACAGGTCCTGTCAGTCGAACCTGACTTCATCTCCTCCCATAGGGATAAGGTCGTCCTAAGAACCAATAGGAGGTTCTTACACAAAGTGGTACCAAATTTTCATCTGAACCAGTCTATGGCTCCTTCTGTGTTTTTCACTGACTATTCTTCAGGGGAAAGAAGATTACACAGTTTGGATGTTAAAAGGGCTCTTGGCTACTGTATAGGGAATACTAAGGCACACAGACATGACTGTCTCCAATTGTTTCTCACTTATAGTGAAGTGGGAAAACGTAAGCCTGCTACTAAAAGAACTATTGCCAGGTGGATTGTCTCTTGTATACAATTTTGCTATGACAAATTGGGCAAAAGACCCTGTTCAGGCCAGAGGGCTCATTCGACTAGGGGTACAGCTGCTACTCTGGCTGCGGCCAGAGAAATACCCTTGCTAGAAATCTGTAAAGCAGTCACCTGGAAAACAGTCCATACGTTCACCAAGCATTACTCTCTGGACATCCAGGCTAGAAGTGATGCTAGGTTTGGCACAGCAGTACTGCAGAGCTTGTTCCCAAAGTAGCTTCTGCATTCCCTCCTCCTGGGGGGACTGCTTGGTAGTCTGCATATTGTCAGAATACAGAAAGACTTCATGTTGTTTGAAGAAAAAACTATTCACCATAGTAATGTTTTCTCTTCTAATGGAGTCTTGCTGTATTCTGACCTCCCTTCCTCCTCTCAGAACCTAGTTTTTGGGAAGTGGGTTGGCAGGGGCAGTGTTGCACCTCAGGGGTGTACCTTGTACCCTCCCTCTTAAGGGTGGGGTAGTTGTTTTATTATTACTGTTGTGTTTAATATATATATATATTATATTGTCAGTACCTTTTTTTCTTGGGTTCTCGACTTGAGTCTTTTTGGGACTAATTGTTGCCTTTTGGCTATATAATAAACAATTTCCATAGTTTAGTACTTAGTTTGCTCATAAGAATCTGACAGTTACACTGGTAAGTACCAGAGACGGAGGTTTGAAAACCGAGCTCGAGCTCAACGTTCTATGCTTCTGCATAGAGTTAACTCTTTCCTCTCCAGGGCAGTTCAAGTGCTGGGGCTAACTGCATATTGTCAGAATACAGCAAGACTCCATTAGAAGAAACAACATTACTATGGTGAGTAATTTTTTTTCTTAGTAGCTCCTGTGTGCGGTGTAGGTCCAACTCCAAAATCACATTTCATTTTGTCTTCAGGTGATCCTAGTGTGTTTTTGTTTGCATTTTCTCTACTGTGGAGTGCGACAACCAGAAATCCAGTCCTGGGTTCAAGTGGTGCACCATTTGCAAACCGAAAATGTCGGGCACTGACTCCATACCTCGTCTGTTGACTGTCTGGGGGCTTAGCACGACCCATGGGCTTGCTGCCTGTGCCAGTCCCTGCAACCCTTGTCCCTTGAGGACCGTTATGCCTGCCTTTTGTTATGCCGCCTGGATGAAGAAGATCCACCATGCCCACCTTTTTTTTTATGCTGCCAGGGCTCTGGGGATCCACCAGTCCAGTCCAAGGATGGCCACGGGGCCGTTTCTACAGTGGCAGGCTTCTCCATGGCTCCCACGTTGCTGTTGGTGGGTGCCATCATTGGGACCTCATTTACTGGCACCTTTTGGGATCTGTGCCAGACCCTTCCTACCCTCAAGGAGGGCCCTTCCTCAGGGAATAAAGCTTCAAAGTCTAAGAGGACCTGTTGCAGGTCGTAGGACAGGGAACAGGCTTGTTCCTCCAGCTCCTTCCGCTCCTGTGATTCTGTGTTTGGCTCGACGGCTGTTGAGTTGTTGGCTTTGACCCTCCCTTCAAGAGTCAGTGTTCAGGCCAGTAGCTCCATGGTGTCCCTGTCTGGCTTGCCGGCTGAGACGCGGGCTGACCAACTGGCAAAGATCGTTCTCAACTTAGTCGACCCATTGTTTGAGAAGATTGAGGACGACTTGCTTTCCAGGACTCTGATCCTTTCGGCCCTCTCTGAAATGGGGCCATACATACTCGCTGATCCGGCTATCCCCATCAACCAGAGAGCAACCTCTCCAGGGTTTCACAGTGGGAAATGGTCTGTGTCAACTACATGTACCATTCTCCCTTCTCTCCTTACCAGCGACATGTTTGTCTTCAGTCAAAGTCCAGGCCGAGGACCAAATCCTGTTAAGAGGTCAGGGCCTTGGGGATCACCTCTGATATCCTGGTCAAGTGTAGAGCTCGTGATCATGCTTGGCGCAGTTTTAAATCCTCAGGCAACCATAGAAACATAGAATTTGATGGCAGATAAGGACCGCTTGGCCCACCTAGTCTACCCATTTCCCTACCTAACGGATAAGCTGCGGAGCCTAGTTAACCAACAGCCTACTTCCTCGTACCACCCCACTAGAATTTCCTAATGTCTGCCCCATGCATTCTTGAATTCTACTGTTTTTGACTCTACAGCCTCAGGAAGACCGCTCATGCATCTACAACCCTCTGTGAAGAAATGCTTCCTCACATTACCTCTGAGCTGCCCCCATCTTCAAATTGTGCCCCTTGTTCAAACAACATGAAGTCTTGCTATATTATAACATATGCAGTGAGTCCCAACCTTTGAACTGCTCCGGAGGTGAAAGAGTTAACTTTCCATGCCAGGCATGGAACTCTGAGCTCGAGCTCGGTTGAAACTCTTGTCTGTTGTTCTTCAAACTCAAACCGTCAGATTCTTTACTCCACCTCACTGAACAGTCGCTCTGGAAATTTCTCCTTCTGCTCAGTTCATTTGTCGGTTAAAGTATTGCCTTTCTCGGTTTTTCAACCGAATTTAAACCGCAACCGGTCGGTTCAGACTCTGTCTGTGGTATTGTGAGTACTAGATAGGTTTTACATTTATTTCTATTCTGTGTCTAACTTGTAAACGGTTTATCAGTTCGGTTTGAACCGATCAAATTGCTTAAAATATCTTAATCTATCTTTTAGTGTGTGGTTACCGATTCTTATTGGTTCTAAAAAAAAAGGATTTTATTACGGTTTTTTCCACAACCCGTGACACGGTTGGGAACCGATAAGAGAGTCTTACCTGGTGGATTGCCATAAACGGGTAAGTTTGGTTAGGACTGGCACTATGTCTGAGAAACCCAAAATAAAAACCAGGCCCACTGGGTTTCAACACTGCAGTGTGTGTGGGGAAGTCTTTGCCAAGGCTGATCCCCACACCACCTGTGTTTATTGTCTGGGGTTTGCCCACCTCAATGCAGACTGCCAGATTTGTAAAAGTTTTCCTGCAGCTACCCTGGAAAAGAGAGTTGGTAGGCTCAGGGAAAGGGAGGCCAAAAAGTCCGCTGAACTGGATGGCCAGCCCGGTTCGGTTCCAACCAAACTGGAGGGAGTGCCCTCTGACCAGGGCGAGACCTGGTAAAAGGAGATCCGACTCGAGGAGCGGGTCCAGCAAAAGGACTAGAAAATCAGCTGGTGTGAGCCAAAACTTTCCTCTCCAACCACTGAAGAAATAGCCAAAGCGATAAAATTGTCCAGTCGCTTTCTCCGGTTCCGACCGAACCGGCACCATCGGGTAAGCACCGGGTTCGGCCGGTTCCACCGGTTCAAGAGTGTGAGTTAGAGGAGTATTATGAACTGGAGGAGGGGGAAGAGGAGTATGAGGAGAGTGAATGTGGATTTGAAAGTCTGGATGTGCCTATTGACCCGGACATCTCCCCAGACAGACCTTCAGGAGTGTCTCATTCTAGGCTTTCTGAGTCCCCTTCTCATTTTGTGTTTTATAAAAAGTGGCTGAAACCTCCAGCTCCCTATAGAGGAAGCTGTGGATGATCAAGAGGAGCCTGACTATGTGGAAATGATGGATATCCCAGAGTCTAGGAGACTGTCTATTCCCTTGCATAAATCTTTTGGGAAACAGACTTTTAAAATTTTAAAAGCTCCTCACACTATACCTCCTGTGGATAAGAGAATGGACAAGAGGTACACATTGTCAGGCTCTGATACGGAGTTCCTCACACAACAATGCAGCCATATTGGGGTAGTGCAGGCTGCAGCCTGTGACAAGGCTAATATTCCCTTGGCTTCACACCCATGGATAAGGACTCCAGGAGGATTGATGCCATAGCAAAGAAACAGTACATGGCAGCATCCTTGGGACTCAGACAGGCAAATTATATGGCTTATGTTACCAGATACCAGAAATCAGATGGGATACTGTTATGGCTCTAGCAAAACAGGTCCCTGGCCAGCTTGCCAAGGAGCTGGAGCAGGTGGCTGCTGATGGTATTGAGGCATCCAAGGTGCAATTCCATGCTGCAGTGGACTCTTAATGATGTGTCATCAAGAGTCATGGCTACATCCGTGGCACTTAGCAGAATGGCTTGGCTCAGATGTACTAGCCTGTCTCAGGATACCCAGACTAAGGCCATGGATTTTCTGTTGTGGGTAATTCTCTGTTGTTTGGGAGCAGGCAGAGAATTACATGAAGAAAAATAGACGGTGTAGGACCACCTATAGGAGTGCACAGGCCAAAGGAAGGCAGGCCACCTCAAAGGCAGCTTTCCAGGGCAGGGGCAGGCCTTTCATAGGCCTTTACCAAGCCCAGGCCTCCTCTTCTGCCTATGCCCAGACAGGGTTCTTTGAGGGAGAGGCAGAGGGTACAAGCAGGCCTGCTTCGGACCCCTCAGCCCAAAGCCCCTGCCAAACAGGCACCCTGATGGGGTTGCCAGGGCCGATTCTCAGCTACCTGAAGGGGGCAGGCTGGCTTACTTTGTCCAGGACTGGAAGTCTCTTACATCAGACAAGTGGGTCCTGGAAGTAGTAAGCCAGGGACTGGTTCTCAGCTTCAAAAAATTTCCAAAGATGAGAACCAGATCCTTTCCACCTGCAAATCCTCCAGAGGCTCTTGCCTTAGAGGCAGAGGTCTCTTCCCTCCTAGCTCTCAGAGCTGTGGAAAGGGTTCCACCCCTACACCAGGGCAAAGGTTTGTACTCCAGGTACTTCCTTACCCCAAAAAAGACAGGAGAATGGCGGCCCATCCTGGATCTCAGATACTTAAACAAGCACCTTTTAAAACCAAAATTCAAAATGGTGACTCTGGGAATAATTCTACCTCTCTAAGGCCAGGGGACTGGCTAGTGTCCCTGGACCTCAAGGATGCCTATTTCCATATTCTCATCAGAAGCTCCCATCGAAAGTACCGGGTTCGAGCTGACCTCAGGCCATTACCACCAATTCAGAGCAATGCCTTTGGCCTCACCTCTGCTCAAGGGTATTCACAAAATGCCTGGCAGTAGCAGTTGCCCACCTAAGAAGGCAAAAATTGCCATCTTCCCATACCTGGACGACTGGCTCATAGTAGGCCAGTCTCCAGACCAAGTTAGGTTACATCTTCAGATAACTCCAACTGCTCACTTCTCTAGGTTTCCTTCTGAATCTTCCAAAGTCAGTTCTAGAGCCTGTCCAGCTCCTTACCTTCATAGGCGTGAGCTGAACACAGAGAAGGCCAGAGCCTTCCTTCCTCTGGACAGAGCAAGGACCCTGGCCCTCTGGCCTCCTCATTCACCCTGAAGGTTCTCGACCAGCAAGGCACTTTCTACAGCTCCTGGGGCACATGGCTGCTTCTACAGCAGTAGTGCAGGGAGCAAGATTTCAGATGAGGGACATCCAGTTCCATTTGAGAGCCTTTCGGTCTCAAAGGAGAGACCCTCTAACCGAATTGATCCCAGTGACTCGAACCCTGATCCAAGCCCTACAGTGGTGGCAGGACCAGAGCAATCTGAGACGGGGTCCCTTTGGCCCCTCAGTCTCACTCCTTAATCCTTACTACAGATGCATCCCTCTTGGGGTGGGGAGCTCACATGAGCGACCTCACTACCCAGGGATTGTGGTCCCCTCAGGAATCTCTGCTCCACATCAATCTGTTGGAACTCAGAGCAGTTTTTCTAGCACTTCAAGCTTTTTCCAAATCTGTTCAGAACAAAGTTATTCAGGTCAGATCAGACAACACCACCACAATGTGGTACATCAACAAGCAAGGGGGCACTCGGTCTTGGCCTTGTGCACCGAAGCAATGAAGTTGTGGTCTCTGGCTTACTCTCTGAACACCTCCCTTATGGCAGTTCACCTCCCAGGCAAGGACAATGTCCTGGCAGATGCTCTCAGCAGGATTTCCCAGGGCCATCACGAATGGTCACTGGATCCTCTGGTCTTGGAGGTAGTATTTGCCAGATGGGGCTCCCCGCAGATAGATCTTCAAACAACATGAAGTCTTGCTATATTATGACAGGTGCAGTTTGTCCCACCATTAGAACTGCTCCGGAGGTGAAAGAGTTAACTTCCATGCAGAGCATGGAACTTAGAGCGCGAGCTCGGTTAAAGAAGCTCTGTTAGGGTGGTTTCAAACCGAAACCGTCAGATTCTTTACTCCACCTCACTGAACAGTCACTCTGGAGATTCCTCCTGCTGCTCGGTTCATTTCCTTTGGTTTGAAAACGTCTTTTCTCCGGTTGAATTTAACCCGAGTATTATTTATTTTAAACGCAAAACCGATCGCTTCAAGCTCTGTCTATGGTATTGTAAGTAATAGATAGGTTTTCTGTGTGGAACTTGTAATTTTTTATTGTTCTGGTTTGAACCGATCGAATTGTATTTAAACTTGGTTTTAAAGCCTTTTAAGGCTTGTTAGAGTGCGGTTCCCAGTTCTTATCGGTTCTAAAAAAACTGGATTTCATTACGGTTTTTTCCATGACCCGTGACACGGTTGGGAACCGATAAGGGTGTCTAGCCTGGCACTGCCATCAAAAGGGCAAGTTTTTGGTTAGGCTGGCATTATGTCTGAGAAACCCAAAAGAAAAACCGGGCCCACTGGGTTTCAACACTGTAGTGTCTGTGGGGAAGCCTTTGCCAAGGCTGAGCCACACACCACATGTGTTTATTGTCTGGGGTTTGACCACCTCAATGCAGACTGCCAGATTTGCAAGAATTTCCCTGCAGCCACCCTAGATAAGAGAGTTGGTAGGCTCAGGGAACGAGAGGTCAAAAAGTCCGCTGACCCGGATGGTCAGCCCAGTTTGGTGCCAACCGAACCGGAGGGAGTGCCTCTGACCAGGGCCAGACTTCCTCGGCAACGTAAGGCTGACTCTGAGGAGCCAGTTCCAGCAAAAGAACTAGAAAGTCAGCAGGTGTGGAGTCCAAAATTCCTTCTCCAACTGCTGCAGAGATAGCCAGGGCAATACAGATTGTCCAGTCACTGTCCCCGGTTCCCTCCGAACCGCCACTATCTGGCAAAAGGTCGGTTCCACCGGTTCAAGAATATGATATAGAAGAGTTTTATGAACCAGAGATGGGGGGGGAGGATGATTATGATCAGTATGAATATGACTTTGAAAGTCTGGATGTGCCCATTGAACCGGACATCTCCCCAGACAGACCTTTAGGTGAATCTCCCTAGGCTTTCTGGAGTCCCTTCTCATTTTTTGTTTTATAAAAAAGTTGCTGAGACCCTCCAGCTTCCCTTAGAGGAGGCTTTGGATGAGCAAGAGGAGCCTGACTATGTAGAGATGATGGATATCCCAGAGTCCAGGAGATTGTCCATCCCATTACATAAATCTTTTAGGAAACAAACAATAAAAATTTTAAAGCTCCTAATTCTGTGCCTCCTGTAGATAAAAAGATGGACAGGAGGTACACTTTGTCAGGTCCTGATACAGATTTTTTCACAGCAATGCAGTCATGTTAGTAGTTCAGGCTGCAGCCTGTGATAAAGCTAATATTCTGGCTTCACATCCTCCTGACAAGGACTCCAGGAAGATTGATGCCATGGCCAAAAACAATACATGGCAGCATCTTTGGGACTCAGACAAGCAAACTATATGGCTTATGTTAGAGATACCAGAAATCTAGATGGGATACTGTCATGGCCTTAGCCAAACAGGTCCCTGGCCAGCTTGCAAGGGAGCTGGAGCAGGTGGCTCTTGATGGTATTGAGGCATCTAAGGTGCAATTCCATGCTGCAGTGGAGTCTAATGATGTATCCTCTAGAGTCATGGCTACATCTGTGGCTTTTCGTAGATTGGCCTGGCTCAGGTGTACTAGTTTGTCACAGGATACCCAGTCTAAGGCTATGGATTTTCCTGTGGGGAAATTCTCTGTTTGGGAGCAGACAGAGAATTATATGAAGAAATGGATGAATATAGAACCCATATAGGAGTGCACAAGCCAAGGAATGGTAAGCCACTCCTCAGAGGCAGCCCCAGGGGTAGGGGCAGGCCTTTTTACCAGACCCAGGCCTCCTCCTCTTCATCCTATGCTCAGAGGGGGTTCTTCAGAGGGAGAGGCAGACGGGCTATGAGCAGGCCTGCTCCCACCCCTCAGCCTAAAGCCCCTGCCAAACAGGCACCCTGATGGGATGCCCAGGGTCGGCTCTCCATTATCTGTAGGGGGCAGGCTGGCTTACTTCGTCCAGGACTGGGAGTCTTTAACATAAGACAGGTGAGTCCTGGAAGTAGTGAGCCAGGGTCTGGTTCTCAGCTTCAAAAAATTTCCAAAGATGAGAACCAGATCTTTTCCACCTGCAAACCCTTCAGAGACTCTTGCTTTGGAAACAGAAGTCTCAACCCTCCTGGCTCTCAGAGCTGTAGAAAGGGTTTCTCCCCACACCAGGGCAAGGGTCTGTATTCCAGGTACTTCCTTACCCCAAAAAGACAGGAGAGTGGCCTATCCTGGATCTAAGATATCTAAACAAGCACCTTTTAAAACCAAAGTTCAAAATGGTGACTTGGGAATGATTTATCCTCCCTAAGGCCAGGGACTGGCTAGCTTCCTGGACCTCAAGGATGCCTACTTCATGTTCTTATCAGAAGCTCCCATCGAAGTAACTCAGATTCGAACTGCCCTCAGGCCATTATCAGTTCAGAGCAATGCCCTTCGGCCTCACTTCTGCCCATGGTGTTCACAAATGTCTGGCAGTAGCAGTTGCTCATCTAAGAAGGCAAAGATTGCCATTTTCCCTACCTGAACGACTGGATCATTGTGGGTCAGTCTCCAGACCAGGTCAAATCACACCTGCTAGTTACCCAGCAGCTGCTTACCTCTCTGGGCTTTCTTCCAATCTTCCAAAGTCAGTTTTGGAACCTGTCCAGGTACTCACCTTTATAGGCGCAGAACTGGACACAAAGCAGGCAGAGCCTTCCTTCCCTGGAAAGGTAAGGACCTTAGTGGCCCTGGCCTCGCCCCTTCACTCTGCAGGTCTCTCGACCAGCAAGGCATTTCCTGCAGCTCCTAGGACACATGGCTGCTTCCACAGCTGTCGTGCAAGGAGCAAGATTTCAGATGAGGACATTCAGTTCCATTTGAGAGCTTTCTGGTCTCAAAGAAGAGATCCCCATCCAAGTTAATCCCAGTGACTCGAACCCTGATCCAGGCCCTTCAGTGGTGGCAGGATCAGAGCAATCTGAGACAAGGGTGCCTTTCATCCTCTGTCCCACTCCTTGACCCTCATTACAGATGCATCCTCTTGGGATGGGAGCTCACATGGCGACCTCTCCACCCAGGGGGTTATGGTCCCTCAGGAATCTCTGCTCCACATCAATCTGTTGGAACTCAGAGCTGTTTTCTAGCACTTCAGGTTTTTCTGCATCTGTTCAGAACAAGGTGGTACAGGTCAGAACAGACAACACCACTACAATGTGGTACATCAACAAACAAAGGGCACTGTCCTGCCCTTGTGCACCGAGGCGATGAAGTTGAATCTCTGGCTTATTCCTGAACACTTCCCTCATAGCAGTTCACCTCCCAGGCAAGGACAATGTCCTGGCAGATGCTCTCAGCAGGATTTCCCAGGGCCATCACAATGGTCACTGGATCCCTAGATCTAGGGTTAGTGTTTGCCAGATGGGGCACTCCTCAGATAGATCTTTTGCAGCCCCAGACAATCATCAACTTCCACTTTTTTGTTGCAGGCCCCCAGTGTTGGGCTCAGTCCCCCTGGATGCCTTTCTCCTCGATTGGGAAGGGAAGTTCCTTTATGCCTTCCCCCCTTCCCTCTCCTGTTCAAAGTACTAGTCAAAATCAGGTCTCAGCCCTGCAAGATGATCCTGATTGCTCCAGACTGGGCCAGGCAGCCCTGGTACCCACTCCTTCTGTCCTTAGCAGTCCATCTTCCCCTGTGTCTCCCCAGGAACCACAATCTGTTAACCTGTGCTCAGGGGAAAGTTTGGTATCCGAATCTCAAATCCCTCAACCTCAAGGCTTGGCTGATCTACAACTTTCTCAAAGTGTTCTCGAAATCCTGAAAGCTGCTAGGAAGCCTTCCACCAAGGCTACCTATAACTCCAAGTGGAAAAGGTTTTCCATATGGTGTTCTGGGAAGCATATTTCCCCGGAATCTGCTGATCTACCCACTGTATTGGACTATATGGTCCATCTTAATTCTTTGAGACTGAGACCAGCTACCCTGAAAGTGCACTTGGCAGCTGTCTCTGCCTTCATTTCAGCAGGGAAGCCCTCTTCTCTTTCTGCTCACCCTGTATTTTCCAAGTTTTTTAAGGGATTGCTTCATACCAATCCTCCATTCAGGGACCCTGCCCCTGCTTGGGATCTTAATGTTTGCATTGCTCAGCTGATGCAACCCCTTTGAGCCTCTGTCTTGGCAGAGCTTAAGTATTTGACTTGGAAAACTGTATTTCTAGTAGCCATCACTTCTGCCAGGCGCATAGTGAGTTACAGGCTTTATCAGTGGAGACTGACTTTCCTTTCACAGGATAAAGTAGTCCTCAGGACTAACAGGAAGTTTTGCCTAAGGTGGTTTCGGATTTCCACCTTAACCAATCTGTTTCACTTCCAGTGTTCTTCACTGACCACTCCTCCTCTGGTGAGAGGAGGCTGCACAGCTTAGATGTTAAGAGGGCCCTAAGTCATACATAGAGTTTACTCAAGGGTCACAGGTTTGACTCCTCCAACTATTTCTCACTTATGGTGAGGTTGGGAAAGGAGACCTGCCACTAAGAGATCCATTGCCAGGTGGATCGCCTCTGTATCCAATTTTGCTATCAAAAGCTGGGTAAGGTTCCCCTCAGGCCTGAGGGCTCACTCTACCAGAGGTACAGCTGATCTCTAGCTGCTGCTAGAGACATCCCTATCTTGGAGATATGTCAAGTTACTTGGAAAACAGTACACACTTTCACCAAGCATTACTCCTTGGATATCCAGGCCAGGAGGGATGCTCGGTTTGGCATCTGGCTTCAGAGCCTATTCCCTAGTAGGTTCTGTCCTCCTCCATGGAGGTGCTGCTGTGTAGTCTGCACCTGTCATAATATAGCAAGATTCATGTTGTTTGAAGAAAAATTACTCACCTTAGTAATGTTTCTTCTAATGGAGTCTTGTTATATTATGACCTCCCCAGCCTGCCCTCTCAGAACTTCTACTTTGGGTATGGGTGGGCAGTCCACTGTTGGCATTTATTGATGCCCTCTTTATGTTTGGGTGTTGTGTTTTATTTAGTTATTTTATCTTATTTTCTGGTCCACTGACTTGAGTCTTGGTGTTGGGACTAGGAAAATGTGTGATATGTTAGTAGCCAGTTGGCTAGTGCAGGTTGCAGCTTCCACACAGAGCCTTAGTGAGTTCTGCTCGTAAAGATCTGGCGGTTTTGGTTTGAAACCACCCTAACAGAGCTTTTTAACCGAGCTCACATGCTTAAGCTCCATGCTCTGCATGGAAGTTAACTCTTTCACCGGAGCAGTTCTAATGGTGGGACAAACTGCACCTGTCATAATATAGCAAGACTCCATTGGAAGAAACACATTACTAAGGTGAGTAATTTTTTTTTTGTAGCCCCAGACAATCACCAACTTCCCTTATTTGCTGCAGGCCCTCAGTGTTGGGCTCAGTCCTCTGGATGCCTTTCCTTCTCAGTTGGGAAGGGAAGTTTCTCTATGCCTTTCCCCCCTTCCCTCTCCTGTTCAGAGTGCTAGTCAAAATCAGATCTCAACCCTGCAAGATGGTCCTGATTGCTCCAGATTGGGCCAGACAGCCTTGGTACCCACTCCTACTGTCCTTAGCAGTCCACCTTCCCCTGTGTCTTCCCAGGAATCACAACCTGTTAACCTGTGCTTAGGGGAGAGTTTGCTACCCGAACCTCAAATCTCTCAATCTCAAGTCCTGGCTCTTGAAGAGTTAAGGTTTGCTGACCTACACCTCTCCCAAGGTGTAATGGATATCCTGAAGGCTTCTAGGAAGCCTTCCACCAGGGCTACTTATAATTCCAAATGGAAGAGAGTTGCCATATGGTGCTCTGGAAAGCATATTTCCCCAGAATCTGATGACTTACCCACAGTCCTGGATTATATGGTCCACTTAAATACCTTGGGGCTGAGACCAGCTACCCTAAAAGTGCACCTGGCAGCCGTGTCTGCTTTCTTATCAGCAGGTAAGCCCTCTTCCCTTTCAGCTCATCCTGTATTCTCCAAGTTTTTCAAGGGGTTGCTTCACACTAACCCTCCATTCAGGGACCCTGCCCCTGTCTGGGATCTTAATATTTGCATTGACCAGCTTATGCAACCCCCCCTTTGAGCCTTTGTCTTCAGCACAGCTTAAGTACTTGACTTAGAAAACTGTGTTCTTGGTAGCCATCACTTCTGCCAGACGCATAAGTGAATTACAAGCCTTGTCAGTGGAGCCTGATTTTATCTCCTTTCATAGAGATAAGGTGGTCCTCAGGACTAACAGGAAGTTCTTGCCTAAGGTGGTTTCATATTTCCACCTTAATCAATCTGTGTCTCTCCCTGTGTTCTTCACTGACCATTCCTCCTCTGGCGAGAGGAGACTGCACAGTTTAGATGTGAAAAGAGCCCTTAGTTACTACATAGAACATACCAAGGGTCACAGGTTTGACTCCCTCCAACTGTTCCTCACTTATGGTGAGGTTAGTAAAGGGAAACCTGCCACTGAAAGATCCATTGCCAGGTGGATTGTCTCTTGTATCCAAATTTGCTATGAAAAACTGGGTAAGGTTCCTCCCTCAGGCCTGAGGGCTCACTCTACCAGAGGTACAGCTGCTTCTCTGGCTGCTGCCAGGGACATCCCTATCCTAGAGATATGTCAAGCAGCTACCTGGAAAACAGTTCACACTTTTACCAAGCATTACTCCCTGGACATCCAGGCTAGGAGTGATGATCGGTTTGGCACGCTGTGCTTCAGAGCCTATTTCCTAAGTAGGTTCTGTCCCTCCTCCATGGAGGTACTGCTGTGTAGTCTGCATATGTCATAATATAGCAAGACTTCATGTTGTTTAAAGAAAAATTACCACCTTAGTAATGTTGTTTCTTCTAATGGAGTCTTGCTATATTATGACCTCCCCGCCTGCCCCTCTCAGAACCTTTGTTTTGGGATGTGGGTGGGCAGTGCAGTGTTGGCACTTAGTAGATGGCCACCTTGTTGTTTCACCCATCCTTTTTGGGTGAATTGGTGTTGTGTTTTTCATTTTTTGGGTCTCCTGACTTGTCTTTGTTTTGGGACCAAAAAATGTGTTCTTATGTTTAGTAGCCAGTTGGCTAGTGTAGGTTTACAGCTTCCACACAGGACCTCAGTGAGTTTAGCTCGTAAAGATCTGACGGTTTGAGTTTGAAGAACAACAGACAGAGTTTCAACCGAAGTTCGAGCTCAGAGTTCCATGCCTGGCATGGAAGTTAACTCTTTCATCTGAGTAGTTCAGGTTGGGACTCACTGCATATGTCATAATATACCAAGACTCCATTAGAAGAAACATTACTAAGGTGAGTAATTTTTTCTTCTTGCACATCTCTTTTTCTGAAAGATGCTTCCCTCTTGGACTTTGTTGATTCCCTTGAGGTATTTGAAAGTTTCTATCATGTCCCCCCTCTCCCTCCTTTCCTCGAGGCTATACATCTTAAGCTCCTTTAGTCATTCTTCATATGTCTTCTGGTGCAGACCCTGCACCATTTTGGTTGCACTCCTCTGGACAGCCTCCACCCTGTCTATGTCTTTGCAGAAATGGGGTCTCCAGAACTGTACACAGTACTCCAGATGTGGTCTTACCAACTATCTGTACAGAGGGTCAACAACTTCCTGTTTTCTACTGGTGATGCCTCTCCCTATGCATCCCAGTATCCCCCCAGCCCTCCTTATTGCCTTCTCACATTGCTAGCCAACCTTTAGATCATCTGATATGACTACCCTAGGTCCTTTTCCATTTTTGTTGTCAGTATCTCACCCCCCCCCCATTGTGTACTCTTCCCCTGGGTTTTTTTGTTTCTGAGGTGTATACTTGCCTTCTTTACGTTGAATCTAAGCTGCCATACATTTGACCATTCCTCCAACCTTGCCAAGTCCTTTTCATCCTTTCCACCCCACCTTGGTATCAACCCTGTTGCAGATCTTTGTGTCATCTGCAAAGAGACATATTTTCCTTCCAGTCCCTCTGCAATGTCACTTATAAAGACATAAGGACTGGCCCTGGTACTGAACCCTGAGTTATCTCTACTTAGTAACCCCTTTTCTTCACTGTGGACTCCATTTACTATTACCTGCTGTGTCCTGTTGTTCAGACAGTGTTTTACCTAGGCTACCACCCTGGGACCCACTCCCAGGCTGGTTAATTTATTTATTAATCTTTTGTGCAGGACTGTGTCAAATGCTTTGCTAAAGTCTAGGTAGGCCATGTCCACAGCCCCTCCCTGATTTACTACTTTGGTCACTCAGTCAAAGAAATTAGATTTGTCTGACATGACCTTCCTGCTGTAAATCCATGCTGTCTTGGGTCCTGTGCCCCACTGGCCTCTAGGTGCTCAACAATTCTTTCCTTCAGAAGTGATTCCATCATTTTTCCTATCACTGAGGTCAAACTAGCAGGTCTGTAGTTTCCTGCCTCTGTCTTGCTCCCACTTTTGTGAAGGGGAATCATATCTGCCCTCCTCCAGTCCTCAGATACCACACCATCCTCCCATGATTTATTAAAAAGGGTGGTCAGTGGTGTTACTAGTTTTCCTTAGTTCTGCTTAGAATTCTGGGGTGAATTCCATCAGGCCCAATTGCTTTATCCACCTTCAGTTTTAAGAGTTCTTTCAGAATCCTTTCTTCTGTGAAAGGATAATATCAACCCCATCCAGACTGCTTGTATTGACTGGATTAGGTATCTCCCTGCTTTTCCATTGTGAATACTGAGCAGAAATATTCGTTCAGTATCCCTGCTTTTTACTGTCGCCTTCGCCCAAACACCTTCCTCTTATTCAGCCCTGTATCCTGCCTTTAGTCTTTCTTTTGCTCCCTAATGTACCTTTAAAAGGTTTTATCCCATTTCTTAACTGAGTTGTCTAGCTTTTCCTCGGTTTGGACCTTTGCTATCCTGACCAGGCCTGCCTCCAAGCCTTTCGTATCCTCCACAACAGTTGCACCTTTAGCATCCGTCATGCAAAATCAGACTTCTTTAAATCTCATTTTCACCCCTCAGACAGTACTCCATCATCCTTCTGGCAGGATCTCTGCTTGCTCCTGCACCCCCAATCTGACCCCCCCCAATCCAGGAGGCTGGTTCACTACTCTCCAATCCCTCCCATGTCGCTGTAGCCCTAAATAAGTATTTCACATCTTGTGCTGTTCCACCTGGTACTCTGACCTCCCCTCCCTTCTTCCCTACAGCTGTTAGGTTTTCAACTGTCACCAATTTTACCTTCTGAAATCCTGAGAGCTCTTACTTCACTGAACCCCTCTAAGTCTAGCCCTGATGGTTTGCACCCTAGGCTCCTCAAAATCTCTGCACTCTCACTTATTACCCCTTTAACCTTCATCCTAAATCTTTCACTGTCCTCAGCCACTGTTCCTATAGCCTGGAAGTCTGCCACAGTTCTCCCTCTTTTCAAAGGTGGTTGTCCCACCATCACTGGTAACTACTGCCCCATCTCCCTTCTCCCTGTCCTTGCTAAAGTTCAAGAATCCCTCATTCTCTCTAGACTCAACAATTTCCTAACCACTTCAAATACCCTCTCCCCATTCCAATCAGGTTTCAGGAAAGCCCATTCAACCACCTCCTCCCTCCTCCACTTTACTGATGCCATCCACACTGCCATGGATCTTGGCCAGATTCCCTCGGCTATATTTATCAACCTAGCCAAGGCCTTCGACTCTGTTTCCCACCCTGTCCTACTTTTTAAACTATGCTCCATTGGCCTATCCCCTGCCTCAGTGTCCCGGTTCAGCCGCGATCTAACTGGCCACTCCCAGTCAGTTTCAGTCAACAATGTCACATCTCTCTCCCTCCCCGTCCTCACTGGCATATCCTACAGCTCTATTCTTGGGCTGGTTCTTTTTTCCTCTTTATTAATGACCTTCCCTTAGTATGCACCTGCTCCAATATCCACATGTACACGGACAACACTGTCGTTTTCTTGTCCAGCCCATCCTTACAAGCCGTCCAAACCCCCAACCCCTTCAAAATAACCTTTCAGTGGTCATAGCCTGGTTTGACGCCAATTGCCTAAAACTGAATGCTAAAAAACATGATCTTTGGCTCTAAAAAACTCGCCAAGCTTCCCTCATTTCTTCATCTTCTCTGCAACTAACACTGCTCTAGTCAACGTCCTGACTTACAAGTACCTTGGTGTCTGGCTTGACCCCTCCTCCCACTTCAGCGCGCTCCACACGAAACTGTGCCCTAAACTTGGGTTACTCTATCATCACAAGGCCAGTATCTCCCTCCCTGTAAGATACGATCTTGTAGTTAAATAGATCCTCCTTGCCTTTGACTACACTGACATTCAGTGCTGCCCCAGCCACCTCCCTCACCAAATTGGACGTCCTGTTTCATATATTCTGTAGGTTCACCTCTAACTCCCCCCCCTTAACTCACCACTGCAACCTCTACGCTTTCCTTTCTCTACAATCACTTGCACAGAGGCATTTCTCTCACTGCTCCACCTTCATAGCTAAGTACTGGTTTGGGTCTCTTCCATTCTACCTTGCCTCCCTCCTCACTCCCACTTCTCCCTCACCTTATAACTCGCTGTCAAGCTGTGCCCCCAGTTTTTTCCTCCCTCGTGTCCGCATCTCAGTTGGCAAACTCTTTCTTCTATAGATTTCCTTCCCTTTGGAACAGCCTTCCCTCCCAAATCTGTCTCTCTCCCTCCTTCCCTGCTCTTAAGCACTTAATCAGACCAACCCCTGTTACTTCCTGCATCTGTAATCCTTCCTAGACCCCCCACTTACTATGGTATGACTACTCCCCTCTTACTGTGAACCACTGTAAATATCTTGCATTCTAGTTTGAATTTATTGTACATAGTTTTCTAGTTTGTATTTATTGTAGTAGTACCTGTGATGTATAGGCTTTATTATTGTTACATTTCAGGTGCCTTTTTTTTTGACTCCTGTACCCCCTTCTCCCAGGTTGCACCTGGAAACAAGCTTTGGATCACGGTGCTTTTCCCATTTATCAACTTTTAAATATTAAAATAAAAATAAACTCTCGCCATTCCTGCTCTAGGCTATCAGCCAGGAAGCACCATCAATGCTCCTCGTCTTTGACTCTGTCACAAGTTACAGCAAGACTATGAGGAGTTTCTGTGGCAGCAGTGGATCCTTAACCATGGTCACTGGCACTCCCTTGGTCTCCACCAACATGGCCTGCCACAGTCTTGTCCCAACAGGCCGAGCAGACGCCAGCCTCCCCACCTATCTTGGTGGAGAACCCGCATTTGCGGCCCTTGCATGGGGGTCCCATCTAAGGCTGCTCAACCTGCCTCTGGTCTCCTCTGACAGTTGTCTGTTCAGATCACCCACTCAGATGAGTCCATGGTGGTCCACAGGGAGCCTGGGTCAAAGGCAGTGTCTGAGGAGTCCTTGGATTCTGAGAGGGCCTGCGTGCATTCTGCTCAGGCTCTGGGTTTTGACAGTGAGTCAACCAGGGAGCTTACAACTGAGCATTGGCCAGCCTCCTTTAGGGCCTTGCTCCATCTCATCTCAGAGTCCATGGGGTTCCCCTGGAGCCAGTTCAGAAGTGGGCTAAATACTCCCTCACAGAGATCCTCGACAAGGATGACTTCCCGGGGGATGCCTTTCCAGTAACAGAAGCCATTCTGGGCCCCACCTTAGAGATTTGGCAGCATCCAGCTTCTTGCCTGGCTTCTGCCCATGTGACATGCAAGTACATGGTACCCACCGGGTCCCTTCATGAGTTCTCTGACCACCCCTCAGTTTAGAAGTTAGTGGTGGACTCTTGTCTTCCACTGGATGGGCAATGTCAGTTGGCAGTGAAGATGGTCTGGGACAAGGGATGTTCTGTTGCCAAGCATCAACTTCAGATGGCCTTGGACATTGGCGACTAGTGCACCCAGTCAGTGGCTGCGGTAGTCACCAAGCGGCATAGTGCTTGGTTGAGGATTTCCACCTTTATGGTGGATACCCAAAATAAGCTTGTGGACATTCCATTCTTGGGTAATAACCTGATTGGGCCGGGGTGGATGGTCACCTCACCAGGATTGAGAAATCCAGTTCCACCCTTGACTCCATTACTTCCACTCAGAAGGATGTTAAGGGCGCTAAGCTGAAAAAGAAGCTGCTTCAGTTTGGGCCTTTTCCGCCCAAGCAGTCCAAGCCACTGCAGCCCCTGTCAGGGCAATCCCAAGTCTGAGCAGACGGGGTGCTCTACGAGTTTCGAGTCATGCTTTTTTGGACTCTCCTCTGCTTCCAGTGTCTTCACCAAGTACATTGCAGTGGTGGCAGCATTCCTGAGGTGCTGAGGGGCCTAGGTGTACCCCTACCTGGATGACTGCCTGATTGCTGGTTCATTCTGGGAGGAAATGGAGCAGTCCAGGGATATGGCCCTCCAGACTTGCTTAGTCTTTGGTCTTCTTATCAACCCAGCTAAGTCAGAACTCTGCCCCACAGAGGTCATCCACTTTTTCGGGCAAAGGTCCAGCTCTAAGTGGACCAGGCAGTGGACCACCCTCACACTAGCATTTGAGGCACTCTCGTGCATAACAGGACTTCTTTGGCTACTAGGGTACATGGTTTCTGCACCAGCATGGTCCAGGCCCACTGGTGGATGTCCCCTCCCACAATGGGAGCTGGCCACCAGTGGTCTTAGTACCTAAGTCACCTGGACAAGCCAGTCATGTTGATGCAGCTGATGTGGGATGCCATCCACTGGTGGGTCATCCTGGAACACCTGTAGGAAGGAGTCCCATTTGTCCACCCAGAAACAGTAGTCACGCTGATGACTGACGTGTCTGTAGTGAGATGGGGAGTTTATTTGGGAGCCCACAGAGCCCACGGGCTCTGGACCCCAAAGGAGTCCTGGTACCACATCAACCTTCACCAGGAGGTGGTGGATCACCTGTTTTCCCAGTGGAGTACTCTCCTGGTCAGTGCATTCACTTCTTGGGAGAACACAAAGCTGAGGCTGTTCTGTGGGCCTGCCCCCTACAGTGCGGAACACTGATGGGGATGCCTTCATGAAGACCTGGACTCAGATGAGGCCAGAACCTTCCTCTCTAGGACTTTGCTGCTGCCTATTACCTCTCAGGGTGTGTCTGACCAGACCACTGATTCAGTCCTCAACCCTCAGGATCAGATTACCCAGTAAAGTTCTTTGGCTTTTGCCATTTCTCAGAGTCCAACTGTCAGTGTCCCTGATGGTGAAGGATGAGGTCTCTGTTCCAAAGCCTGGAGTTGAGCAGCCCATGCCGAGATAGGCATTCTTGCTGTCTGCCCTCAGGCAAGTGGCACTGCCGCTACTCCTCCTCTTGTTCCTCCTCAGACAAGGAGAGGCTCTGTTGCAAAATGCTTCAGCACTATGAGAGCTCATGTGATATCAGCTCATGTTTACCAGGGTTAAGCTGCTTCTGGACCCTACAAAGGCTCTTCCATGGCTCCTGCCACCCAGGCCTCAGCCTACCCTGGCTTGGCCAGCTCTGGTTCAGCCTGTTCCAGCCTCTCTTCCTATCCAGGTGGAGCTGCCACCCTAACAGCCACCAGTGGGTCCCTCCCCAAGAATGAATGTATCACTTCCAGGCTTTCTTAGTGGCTGTCGGGTACTGTGACTTCTGACAGACCCCATAGGGTCAGCAGGGACTCTGGCGGTTGACCACTTTTCAATGAATCCGGGAGAGAATTTATCAATGGAGCATGATCCCACCTCTTTCACGGGCCTTCTCCAGCTGATCTCAAAATTGACGAGTCTCCAGATGGAGCCCATCCAGAAATGGGCTAAGTACCCACTGACTGAGATTCTCGACAGGAGCAAGTTCCCTGAGGAGGCCTTTTTAGTTTCTGAGGCCATTCTTGGCCCCATTCTGGAGCTTTGGCACCATCCTGTCTCTTGTCCTACGCCGTTGGATCAGATGGCTCGCATGTATGCAGTCCCTACGAGTTCCCTTCCGGGTTTCACCAAACACCCCGTTGAGTGTCTGGCTGACTTGGTCTTTCAGCGTTCAGGCAATGTCGAGGATGTGGATAAGCCTTCTGACAAAGAATCCAAGAAATTAGATCATATGGCCAAAAAAGGTCTATGCTGCCTCCTCTCTCACCCTTCAACAGACAAGTTTGTCCCTTTTGATGGCCCACTTCGCACATGCCCTTCCAGGCATGCTCAGTGAAGTGCTTCCCCAGCTCCTGACTGACTTACAGACCACATTCAAGCAAGTCCAGGATGAGGGTCAAGTGGTGGCTAAGCAGCAGCTCCAGATGGCCATGGACATTGGCGACTGTTGCGCCCGATCCATGGCTGCCACAGTCACTGTGGACTACAGGGCTTGGCTGAGGATGTTAACCCTTATGGTAGATACCAAGCATAAGCTGGTAGATGTCCCCTTCTTGGGCTCCGACCTATTTGGGCTGGTGGTCGAAGGACACCTTATTCGCATTGAGAAGGCCAGTGCTACCCTGGACTCAATGACTTACGCCCAGAGGGATCCCAGTAGCACTAAGCCTCAATGAAAGATGTCCTTTCAGTCCCTCTCTGCCCCTGCAGTCAAACCATCCCAGCCCCTGGTTGGGCAGTAGGCCCAGGCATGGCACCCCCGAATGACATCCGTCACTTCAATCATCCAAAAGTCAGGTGGTCGAAGACCCACTGCTTCCTCAGCCAGTCCCTCCTCCGCCTCCAAGCCTGCCCAGTGAACAACTGCGAGGTGTCTCCCTCAGGCTCATTCTGACTCCTCTGGGTCCTCCCATGGGGGGCCAGCTCCACCACTTCCTTTCCACCTGGTGCACTGTCACCATAGACAGGTGGGTCCTCAAGTTGGTAGGTCAGGGTCTGCCTTTAGAGTTTCAGGTGTACCTGCCTTGCCAAGCCTGTGCCCCATGGGTGGACATGGTGTCCATCGACATGCTGTCAGTCCTTTGGGGAAGACATCACCCAGCTCCTCCAGAAGGAGGTAGTGGCTTCAGTCCTAGACTCTCCAGTAAACCCAAGATTTGGCCCCAGGTGCTTCCTGGTGCGAAAACAACAGGGAGATGGCACCACATTTTAGATCTGCATACCCTGAACAAGTTTCTCCGATCGTGCACCTTCAGGATGGTCACGCTGTCTCCGATCATTCCATTTCTGGAAAAGGACATGTGGTTCTGCTCCCTATATCTTCTGGGCACATTCTTCCATGTCACCATCCCTCCATACCACCACTGGCTCCTTCAGTTCTGAGGGGATTCTTTACGAGTTCCAGGCCATGCCCTTCAGCCTCTCTTTGGCTCCCAAGGTCTTTACCAATTGCATCACAGTGGTGGCAGCCCTTCTGAGGTGTCGAGTGGTCTGGGTGTACCCCTACCTGGATGACTAGCTGATTGTGGGTCCCTCCAGGGAGGAGGTGGAGCACTCCAGGGACCTGGCCCTCCAGACCTGCTCATCCCTTGGCCTCCT
The DNA here is from genome assembly GCA_016271365.2 of Neoceratodus forsteri. NCBI lineage: Eukaryota > Metazoa > Chordata > Ceratodontiformes > Ceratodontidae > Neoceratodus > Neoceratodus forsteri. Next base: position 96,741,843 of record CM057451.1, read on the forward strand.
GATGAATGAGGCCAAGTCAAAACTCATATCCATGGAGATGATTCCCTTCCTTGGGGCAGAACTCAACTATTACAGAGCCCGGGGACCAGGCAGAGTCTCTCTCTCTCTCTCTCTCTCCCTCTCCTCCTTTGCCCTATTATTTTGGGTTGGGCAGTTGCAACATGCTCAGGACTGCCTTCACCTACTGGGATACATGGCGCCATGCACCAGCTTGGGCCATTGGGTCCACTGGAGAATGTGCTCTCTGCATTGGGAGCTTGCCTGTCAGTGGTTTCAGTGCCAGGGCCACTTCAACCAGGCAGTCGCTGTGGCCAAGCCAATGTGGGATTCCCTACAGTGGTGGTTAGTCCCAGAACATTTGCAGGAAAGGATTTCATTTGTCCACCTGGAGTCTACAGTCATCATCATGACTGATGCCTCCCTGATGGGCTGGGGTGCCCACCTAGGGGACCACAGAGTACACGGACTCTGGATTCCTGAGCAGTCCCAATGCCATATCAACCTGCTGGAACTTTGGGGCAGTTTAGCCAGTGCTGACAGCCTTTGCTCCGTACATTCGGGCTCAGGTCATTCAGGTCCAGATGGGCAACACCATGGTCATGTTCTACCTCAACAAACAGGGCAGAATGCACTACTTTTTTCTGTGTAGGGAAGCTCTCCAAATCTGGACCCTCATGCACAGCCTGGATGCTGATCTCCTGGCCATGCATGTGGCAGGCATTTCCAGCCAGCTGGCAGATGCACTCAGTCATGTGGGCAAGGCATCTCATAAATGGTCTCTCGATCCAGAGGTAGTACACAGCCTGTTCTCTCAATGGGGCACCCCACTGTTGGACCTCTTCACCTCCAGGGAGAATACAAAGCTAAGGCTGTTTTGTGTCCACCCTCCTCAGCAGGGAACGCTGCAGGGGGGTGCCTTCTCAAGGCCCTGGACCCCAGGCCTTTTATATGCTTTCCCTCCATTTCCTCTGATCCACCAAATGTTGCTCAAGGCCAGAAGGGACAAGACATGAATGATCCTTGTGGCTGCAGACTTGTCCCACCAATTCTGGTACCCCAATCTCCTCAGCCACAGCAGCAGGCTTCCGCGGCATCTCCGTCTACACCTGAACCTGTTCTCTTGCAGTCAGGGGAAGGTATTCCATCTTGACCTTCAGTCCCTACTCCTGACAGCCTGATTCCTGAGTGGCTAGAGTTCCAGGCTTTGGGTCTCTCCAAAGATGTCCTCACCATGGTCAAAGCTTCTCAGAAGGAGTCGACCCAAAAATGCTATGCCTTCAGATGGAAGAGGTTCTCCATTTGGTGCCAGGGCAAGGCGCTCAACCCTTTATCTTATCCAGTGGCTAGCATTCTTGACTACCTCTGGTCCCTCTCTGTCAGCCTCCAGTCAACAACCCTTAAGGTGCACCTGGCAGCCTTCTCTGCTTACTGGATGGCAGCTGGTATGCAGCCAGTGGTAGAAGAGAAAGTGGTCTGTCGCTTTTTCAAAGGCCTTGACCACATTTCCCCTCTGGGGCGTGAACCAACACCACCTTGGGTCTTATTACTGGTGTTGTTAAAGCTTATGGGCAAGCCATTTGAACCAATGCACAGGTGTGAAATGTCTCCCCTGTTGTGGAAGACCACCTTCCTGGTGGCTATCATGTCAGCGTGAAGGATCAGTGAACTCCAGGCATTCTCAGTGGAGTCTCCTTACCTGCTTTTCTACATGGACAAGGTTGTACTTCTCCCCAACCCAAAGTTCCTCTTGAAGGTTGTGTCCAAGTTTCACCTTAACCAGGTGATCAATCTCCCAGGGTACTTCACCAACTACACATCAGAGGCTAAGGACAGGCTCCATACTTTGGACCTGCGGCGAGTGTTCGCCTACTATTAGGAGTGCATGGCTGGAGTTTTGGGAGAGGTTTGCCAGCTGTTTGTCACCTGCATTGAAGCTGCACCTGGCAGATCGGTAGCTAAGTGGATGATTAGCAGGTACATTTTTTCCTGCATCAATCTCTCTATAGGTTGGAGGGTAGGGAGCCTCCCGTAGGTCTAAGGGCTCATTCCACCCATCATACCACTGCCTCAGTAGCTGCTTCCAGGGATGTCCTTATCCAGGAAATCTGCAGGGCTGCTACCTGGAAGTCAGCACACACCTTTATTTTCCCACTACCACATAGACCTTGAGTCACGCTGGTTTTGGAACCTCAGTTCTCTAATCTCTTTTCTCTAAGCAGGGAGTGTGCGCCTTGTCCCCGCCTCCTGAAGAACTAGCTAGGAGTCTGCCAGAAGTGTGGATAAGTACACACATCAGTGCTTGGTTGTTGTGCTTTGAGAAAGACGGCTGTTGCTGCACTGGGGGACATCCATGGCCATTGCCATACCAGAGGACATCCACAGCTCTTGCCGTCTTTGATGGAGTCATCCACGGCTGTTGCCACACCTGGGGGACATCCGTGGCCATTGCTGCTTTGGCATGGAGGGGACGAGAGTGCCCGTTGCCACTGATGGTGCTAGTTTGCCAGTGTGTTGGCCAACCAGGGCACAGGAAGAAAAGGTGCCAACTTTTGAATCTGTAACCAGTGCAACCAGGCTATAAAAGCCAGACAAGGTCGGCTGGTAAAAGAGTCAGTGCTTGAAAAGATTTCCCTCCCACACTCCCCGCACCACTACCATTAATTAAATAGGTTGCTTGGGCTCCACCAAAAGAAAGCTACCAAGTAAGCAGTGTTGTGGGTGGCTATCCTACATAGTATATATCAAGTGGGTGTGACTGTACAGCGCGATAGAGTTTTGTCTTATATGTACTTTAAGTGTCTTCTGGAATGATTGAATGCCACTACTATAGAGTAATGTGTGATAGTGAAAGTTAAGCAATGTATAATACAGTATCTCGTATAGGGCTGTGGGGGAGCAGTGAGCAGTGTCTGTGGTCGTTGCCACTATCGGGTGTGGTGGAGAAGTGGGCCACTGAGGGAAGAGATTGGGGTGAGCTGCAGGAGCCACTCAGGTGCGTCTGGAGCAGTGGAGAATTGGGCCGCCAAGGGAGAAGATCAGGGCGAACTGTAGAAACCAGTGTGATTTTGTTTTTTGGCTGAAGGGCCAAAAGAGCTGTGTTGGGTCCCAATTGGAGCCAATCAGGCAGAGGGACCCAGCACCAATTGGGCAAGCAGTGCAGTGCTTGTGTAGGCTCCTCAGGGAGCCAATCCAGGAAGGTAGTGCAACATTTGAGAGAGCAGCAGGCCTTAAAAGGACAGCTAGCCGCTGCTTTCAATATAGGGGCTGTGGGGAACAGTGAGCAGTATCCGTGGCCATTGCCACTATCAGATGCGACAGAGAAGCGGCCACCAAGGGAGGAGATCAGGGTGAGCTGAAGGAGGCAGTGTGATTTTGTCCCACCCGCCCACCGCTGCCTCAACCTCTATTAAATACTCCTGGTTGGAGGAGGAGCTGTACAGAAGAGATCAGCATCAGACTGTGAGGAGCAGAGGAGGATACAGCCCTCTAGAGGCACGGGCTGGGAGCCCAGTGTTGGAGATGGTCGAGAAGGAGATGTCGCTAAGAGGACCAGAGTTCTGGGTCAAGGAGTCAGAAGCAGCCATCCAGGGAAGAAGCAGCAGCGAGTGAAGAGACTGGAGTTATATTCGGGGCAGGGAAATAACTGCAGCACAAAGTGCTTTAATTTTTACCTGTCTGCATTGGTGTTGTCTGGGTTCTGGGGGGGCGGTGTGTATAGATGGGGAATTCTACTTGGGTTGCCTGAGTGTTTTTGGTACTGTGTTAGCTTCATGCAAGTACAGCATTGTTGCATGTGCAGTTGGTACTACATTTTAGTTAGGGTCTGAGCTGGTGAGTAACCTAGGTAGGACTGTATTTTCTAGTTAGAAATGTATTTTCTAGATCCTACTGTAACTTGGGTAGGATAGTGGGCTGCAACGGATGTAGGCAGTGATTTGGATGAACATTTTGTGGAAGTTAGGAGGGTGTCCAATCTGAGGAGCCTCGAGGAAGAGGTGCTGTGGCATGGGAGGGAGCTGGAGAGGGTATGGGAAGGGGGGAGAGAATTTAGGGCAGGAGGTCCTCCCTTGGGGAGTATCATGAGGACACAACATAGGAGTTGCATCAGATTGAGGGAAGGGGTTGGAAGGGGGGGTGGGAGCAAAACGCCCAAGGGGCCTAGCACTGGAGGGAAGGCTCAAGTCAGGAGGGAGGTGCAAAGGCACAGCAGTGCAGAGGGGACAGGTATTGGATATGTGGTGCTAGAGACAATGGTGGAGGAGGAGGGGTGACAGGAGAAGGAAAGGGAGGAGAGTGCACAAGGGAAGGTAGCCAGTCTAAGGTGGGTGGCAGGAGAGAAAGGGTGAATGGCACTGCTGGAGGGATGGTAGAATGGAACGAGGATGCGGGGCAGCGAAGAAGGAAGGATAGGGTAGATGTCAGGGTCATAACAGCAGTGGGAATGGAAAATAATGATGGAGGAAAGGCAACAGGAAAAGACGGAAGGGTGTGCAGGAGGAGAAATCCATCAGGAGAGGAGCAGGGACAGACGGGGAACTATGCAGGAGGAGGAGACAGGCAGGAGAAAAAACAGCAGAAGGGACAGGTGGGGGGAATTATGTGCTAGAGCAGGGGACAGGCAGGGGAATTTCGGCAACAGGAAGAGATGGGGGAATTATGTGCTGGAGTAGGAGGAGTCAGAGGAACGGGGGAGGGGAAGCAGGCAGATGGAAATAAGGAAGGATACTAGTACTAGGGGACTCGATACTGGGGGGGGTAAGGTGGGGGTAGCAAGGTGGAAAGGCATAGTCATATATGGGTAGAGGCCATGCCAGGGATGACAGCTGAAAGAGTGGGACAATCAGTCCTGAAATATGCTAGAAGGGGAAGGGAGAGACCTCACTTAATTCTACATCTGGGGACAAACGATCTGACAGATAGTGCATTAGGTGTAGTCCAAAAGAGGTTTGGTGAGCTGGGAACTTTATGCGAGGGGGAGGGTAAATTGGTAACTTTTCCTGAGGTACTACCAGTGCCCAAGGTGAGCATGGCTAGAAAACAAAGGCTCAAGGAATTTAATGAATGGTTAGGCTTAATGGTGTCACACCAAAGGGTATGGGGTAGTGGGAGGGTGGGAACAGACCTGGGAGGACAGCAGTCTATGCACTAAGGATAGACTTCACCTAAATGAGGAGGTCAAGAAGGTGCTGAAATGGAAGCTTGCTGAGTACAATGACCTTTTGCTGGCAAATGGGGAGTTTGTGAGAGAACTTATGGTGGAAGAACCGCTGTCAGGGAGTGACCACCACTCAGTATAGCTCACATTGGATATGGGCAAGGAAGGAGTGGAATCTGGCACAAGAGTGCTGGACTTCAGGAGGGCTGACTTTGGGAGAATGGGGAAAGTGGTAAAAGGGTACCTGGCCAGAATTTAACCTAGTATGGGCACTAACCAGAGGTGGGAGCTGGGGATAGTGAAGGCAACCAAAATATGCTGCAAGGCCCAGAGCAAGAAGGCTAGGGCTAAGAAACCAAGCTGGCTGAGCAAGGAGGTCATGGAAAAGGCAAGGAGGAAAACAGCTGCCTTTAGGAAGTACAAGAAAACAGGGAGGAGTACCTGATGAAGTCGGAGGAGGTGACATGGGCAGTAAAGGAAGCCAAGGCATCTACGGAGCTCAGGCTGGCACAAGGCATTAAGAAGGGGAGAAGGACTTCTTTAGGTACATCAGGGAGAAAAGGAGCTGTAAGGACCACATAATAAGGATTAGGAAGGACGGGGGTCGGGTGGAAGCAAGGTGCGATAAGTCAGAAGTGATAAATGATTACTTCTGCTTGGTATTTACTAAGGAGAAGAGAGGGGTGATACCCAAGGAGGAGGAATGGCAGAAACAGGGGGAGAGTGGGTGACAGATGGGGAAATCACGGAGGGCAGAGTTTGGGAGTGTTTGAAGGCACTGAGGGTGGGCAAGGCACCAGGCACAGATGGATTCCCAGGGTACTGAAGGAGCTGGTAGAGGTCCTTGCGGGACCTTTGGCAGACCTATTTAATACCTCACTACACTCAGGGTGTGTACCTCAGGATTGGAGGATGGCTCACATGGTACCCCTCCACAAGAGTGGCCCCAAAGAGGAACCAGGGAACTACAGACATGTGAGCCTCTCATCCATCATGGTTAAACTGATGGTGACTATACTGATGGAGAGGCTGGTGGCCCTCCTAGAGGCCAAAGAACTACAAGACAGAAGACAGCATGCCTTCATACGTGGCAGATCCTGCCAAACCAACCTGGTGGAGTTTTATGACTGGGTAACTAGGCAAATGGACAGGGGCCATGCAATGGATGTCCTGTATCTGGACTTAAGTAAGGCATTTGACTCAGTGCCGCATGGGAGGCTGGGAAGTAAGTTAGAAGGCACAGGGACGGGTGCAAAGCTGGTGAGATGGGTAGGGAATTGACTTCAGGGAAGGCAACAGAGCATGGTGGTGGGTGGGGAGCTCTCACACCCAAGGGTAGTGACGAGCAGTGTTCCACAGGGCTCGGTGTTGGGACCAGTGTTGTTTGGGATATTCATTGCAGACATATCAATGGACATCAAGAGCAAGATCAGTCTGTTTGCTGATGATACCAAGATGGGAGCAGTGGTAGACGATCTAGGAGGATGGCAGGGGTTGCAGGATGATCTGGCAAAGCTTGAAACCTGGTCAGACACCTGGCAACTGGGGTTTAATGCAAAAAAGTGCAAGGTGCTGCATTCTGGTGTGAAGAACCCAAGGAGGAGTTACCAGCTGGGGGAGTGCAGCTAGCCCAGACAGAGGAGGAGAAGGATCTGGAGGTGCTCATTACAGGGTCAATGAACATCTCGGCACAATGTAGGAAGGCAGCTGCAAAGGCCAACAAAATGCTGGGTTGCATTGCAAGGGGTATATCCTCAAGGAGGAAGGAGGTGATTCTGCCACTGTATAGGTCATTAGTTAGACCACACCTGGAGTACTGCCTGCAGTACTAGCACCCATATCTGAAGAAAGACATTGTTACTGGAGGGGGTGCAACGCAGGGCCACAAAGTTGATCAAGGGGCTGGGGGAGTTGAACATGTACTCACTGTAGGAAAGGAGGGACAGGGGGACATGATTGAAACCTTTAAGTACATGAAAGGAATAAACAAGACCGGTACAGAGGGACTGTTCAAAGTAAGGGACAGGAGGAACACCAGGGGCCATGATATGAGACCGAAGGGAGGAAGGTTCAGGAGGGAGATGAGGAGACACTTTTTTACAGAGAGGGTAGTAGCTGGGTGGAACGCGTTACCTGCAGAAGTGGTATCCGATAGAACAGTGGACTGCTTCAAAAGGGGATGGGACAGGAACAGCGGAAGGGTGGAAGGGAGGGGCAGCTGCAGAATAAGGGGTGCTAGCTATACATTCGGGTAGACTTGATAGACCTCTAGGCCTTTATCTGCTGGCAAATTTCATAAGTTCGTATTGAGGTAGTGGGACATTTAAATTAGAAGAAACATTCCTGAAAGGCGTCAAGCAGTACCTGCTTCCTTTTACTTCTGGTGGCTGGGTTTTCCCAGTCTACCCCCATCAGGTTGAAGTCCCCCACAACCACCACACTCCCCTTCCCGCATGTGGAGGAAGAGCACACAGGGGCCACGAGATGGGAAGCAACGCAAGCTTACCCTCCAGAACAAGGGTGATGAAGTAGGTAGAAGCAATAGAGGGGATGCTGGAAGTGGAGAGCAGAGGGATGGGGTAGGAGGGGTAAGGGGATGGAAGGTGCTCATCATGAATGCTAGGAGCCTGGGGGATAATATGAATGACTTACAGTCCCTCATGGTGGAGAGGGAGGTAGACATGGCAGCCATCACGGAAACATGGGCCACCCAATACCATGACTGTGACCTGGCAGTCCCAGGGTACAGAATATTCTGCAAGGATAGGGAAAGCTGGAGAAGGGGGTAGTGGCAGTATATGTGAGGGAGGGGCTAAGATGCATTAGGGAGGAGGGAGAAACGGAGGCATCATGGCTTCTAATCCAGGATTCCAGGAAGCGGCTCTCTGGTTGGGGGTGGTATACAGGCTACCCTCGCAGACAGAGGTGTTAGACAGAGAACATGGGAGGCAGATTAGAAAGGCATGCGGAAAGGGGAGTGTGGTGGTTGTGGGGGATTTCAACCTGATGGGGGTAGACTGGGAAAACCCAGCCACCAGAAGTAAAAGGGAGCAGGTACTGCTTGACGCCTTTCAGGAATGTTTCCTGATACACGTGGTCAGTGAACCAACGGGGGGGGCACTCTAGACCTAGTGCTCGCAAATGGGGAGTTTGTCAGGAATATCAAGGTGGATGAACCATTAGCGGGGAGTGACTATCACTCGGCATGGTTCAAGTTGTTTATGAACAAAGAGGGGGTGGCATCCAACATGAAGGTGCTGGATTTCAGGTGGGTGAACTTTGCAAAGATGGGGGAGGTAGTGAGTGAGTGAGTGAGTACCTGGCCAGGATACAGCCTAGTATGGACATGGGCCAGAGATGGGAGCTGATAAAGAGAGGATACTAGAGGCTACCATTCCTGTAGCAGGACTTGGAGTAAAAAGGCCAGGACAAAAAAGCCAAGCTGGATGAGTAGGGGAGTTGTGATAAAGGTGAGGAGAAAAAGGGTGGCCTTTAGGAGATACAGGAAATCAGGGAGGGGGGAAGACTGGCAGGAGGCAAGGGCAGTAGGAAAAGCAAAGGCCGCCAGACAGTTCAGGCTGGCACAAGGCATAAAGGAAGGGGAGAAGAGCTTCTTCAGGTACATCAGGGAGAAAAGAAGCTGTAGAGAACAGATAGTAAGGATTAAGAAGGACGGGGCTGGGTTGAAAATGGGGGAGAAAAGGCAGAGGCTCTCAATGAATACTTCTGCTCGGTATTTACAAAAGAGAGAGGGGGAGGCTGTAGAGGCTGGGGGGGAGGAGTAATGAACGGAGTGATCATGGAAGGTAGAGTGCTGGAGGACTTGAGAGCGCTGATGGTGGATAAGGCACTGGGGCCAGATGGCATTCACCCCAGAGTGCTGAGGGAGCTGGCAGAGATACTGATGGGGCCCTTGGCAGGCCTATTCAATGCCTCACTGAATTCGGGACACATACCCAGGTTGGCTCAAATGGTTCCACTGCATAAAAGCAGCCCCAGAGATGAACCAGAGAACTGTACACTGGTGAGCCTCACGTCCATCGTGGGGAAGCTAATGGAAACAATTCTGAAGGAGAGGCTGGTGGCCCTGCTGGAGTTCAGTGGATTGCAGAACAGTAGACAACATGGCTTTGTCACAGGAAAACCCTGCCAAACCAACTTGTACAGTACTGACTGGGTAACTAGGCAGATGGACAAGGGCCATGCAGTGGATGTCCTGTACCTGGACTTAAGCAAGGCATTCGATTCTGTGCCACAAGGGAGACTTGGAACAAAACTTCAAGGCACAGGGCCAGGACCAAAAATGGTGGGATGGGTGAGAAACTGCTACAGGGAAGACAGCAAATGGTGGTGGTGGAAGGGGAACTCTCATCCCCAAGGACAGTGACGAGCAGGATCCCACAGGGTTCGGTGCTGGGTCCAGTGTTATTTGGAGTATTTATTCCAGACATTTCCATGGGCATCAAGAGCAGGATCTGCCTGTTTGATGATGACACTAAGATAGGGGCAGTGGTAAATGACATAGAGGGGGTGGAGGGGTCTGCAGGAAGATCTGAATAAGCTGGAGACTTGGTTGGACACTTGGCAGCTGGGGTTCAGTGCCAAAAAGTGTAAGGTCCTGCATTTTGGAGCAAATAATCCAAAAAGAAAGCCATCAACTTGGGGGTGTGCAGCTGGCAGAGACTGAGGAGGAGAAATATCTGGGGGTGGTCATCATGGAATCAATGAACAACTTGGCACAGTGTAGGAAGGTAGCGGCAAGGGCCAACAAAATGCTGGGTTGTATCGCAAGGGAAATAACATCGAGGAGGGGGAGGTGATTCTGCCACTGTATAGATCACTGGTTAGACCTCATCTTGACTACTGCATGCAGTACTGGTACCCTTACCTGAAAAGGGACATTAAATTAATGGAAGGGGTGCAGTGCAGAGCAACTAAGATGATACAGGGGCTGGGGGACTTACCGTATGAGAGTAGGCTAAGGGAGTTGAACATAAGAAGGGACAGAGGGGATATGATCGAGACATTCAAGTACATGAGAGGGATAAACAAGACTGGAATGGAAGGGCTTTTCAGGGTAAGGGTGGGGAAGGGCACTCGAGAACATGACATGAGGTTGGAGGGGGAAGATTTAAGAGGGAAATGAGGAGATACTTTTTTATGGAGAGGGTGGTGGCAGGGTGGAATGCATTACCAGCAGAGGTGGTAGCCTGTAAAACAGTGGGCAGCTTCAAAGGGCTGGGACAGAGCAAAAGGGAGGATGGGGGTGTGGAGGGAGGGACAGCTGCAAAGTAGGGCTTCTAGCTGCAAAATCGAGCAGACTCAATAGACCAAATGGCCTTTTCTGTTGGCAAATTTCATATGTTTGTAGCAGTGGGGTTTTAACAGATTTGTATCTTACAGGGGCACAAGGAATGATTGATATTTATACTATTATAGGGGATATGTGTAAAGTGGGATCTCTTATAGCGTATTGGGGAAAAATTGGCTAGGCAACAGGACGCAAAGGGTAGTAGTAAATGGAGTACACAGTGAAGAAAGGAGGGTTACTAGCGGGGTACTGCAGGGTTCAGTACTGGGACCAGTCCTTTTTAATGTCTTTATAAGTGACATTGCAGAGGAACTGGAAGGAAAAGTATGTCTCTTTGCAGACGACACAAAGATCTGCAACAGGGTTGATACACAAGATGGAGTGGAAAGGATGAGAAGGGACTTGGCAAGGTTGGAGGAGTTGTCAAATGTGGCAGCTCAGATTCAATGCAAAAGTGCAAGGTAATGCACATGGAAACAAAACCCAGGGGAAGCGTACACAATGGGGGGTGAGATACTGACAACAGTAAAACGGAAAGGACCTAGGGGTAATTATATCAGATAACCTAAAGGTGGGAAAGCAATGTGAGAAGGCAGTAGGAAGGCTGTGGGGATACTGGGATGCATAGGAAGAGGCATCAATAGTAGAAAACAGGAAGTTGTTATCCTCTGTACAGACAGTTGGTGAGACCCCATCTGGAGTACTGGTGCAGTTCTGGAAACCCCATCCAAAGACATAGACAGAGTGGAGGCTGTCCAGAGGAGGGCAACCAAAATGGTGCAGGGTCTGCACCAGAAGACATACGAAGAAAGACTAATGGAGCTTAATATGTATACCCTTGAGGAAAGAAGGGAGAGAGAGGGGACATGATAGAAACTTTCAAGTACCTCAAGAGAATCAATAAAGTCCAAGAGAGTAGCATCTTCCAGAAAATGAGATGTGCAAGAACAAGGGGGTACAATTTGAAGATAGAGAGGGGACAGCTCAGTGGTAATGTGAGGAAGTATTTTTTCACAGAGAGGGTTGTGGATGCATAGAACAGCTTCCCTGAGGAGGCCGTGGAGTCAAGATCAGTGGGAGAATTCAAGAATGCATGGGACAGACATAAGGCAGTTCTAGTGGGGGGTAGGAGGAAGTAAATATGGGCAGACTAGGTGAGCCAAGCAGTCCTTATCTGTCGTCAAATTCTATGTTTCTATGACTGTTATATTTACTATTATAGAGTGATAGGTGTTAAATGGAGTCTGGACGTTAGCCTACAATATAGAAGGTGCAAGGTGGAATGGAATAGGTGAACTGTATGGAGCATACGTGCAGATCCTGGAAGTACTGGAGAGCTAAAGGGTGAGAGCTGGGGATACAAGAGTGATAATTAGTGTTTTGGAGTGTTTAATGCTAGTCCAGAAGTTAGTACTTCAGCAAAATTAGGGGATACTCTATTACTAAACTTTAAGTCTTAGGAGATTTAAGGAATCTGAAGGAAGTTAAGGGGGGATCTTTTCACTACCATCGGTGTTGAGATTTAGGAGCAACAGGGTGGAAACTAGCATTATGAAAATAGCCGGCTGTCCAGCGCAGTGGTAAGTGCTACCACTTAGCGATGCAACTGACAGTTTGGAATGAGCCGGGAGGCAGAGGGCCAGCCAGGGGGAGGAGGCTGAGCATCCCAAAGACCGCCACCTTCTCTCTGGGGGGCAGAGGTCAGCGCTCAACTGGACCCAAGCAGAGGCCTAGAATACAGCAAGCACCTAGCCAGTGCAAGAGGGAGGGATGCAATGGACATCAGCAGTTACACCTTGATGTTGGGGCGCATGTCACGCCCACACAGAAAAATGGTTCTCCAGGCACCGGGAAGACAGAGTGCTCAGTGCAGACCCCACAGCTCACACCTACGTGTCCCAGCCACCCCGACGAAGACAAGAAAGTTTGGGGTGTATGGGCCCCACCTCATCCCCTGCCTGGAGGAGGGAGCACCACGGCTCTATGGGGGTACCGAAGGGCTCCAGGTAGGTGCAAGATGCAGGGGTAGACACCATAAGCAACTGCTGATGATGCGGTTCTTGGAGGGCTGTGGGGGAAGAAAAAAGTACAATTTCAGATAAAAAAGTATGAAACTGGGGCATGCTAGTGCATATTACAGTGAGGGAGGAATGGTCTTCATGGGGGGTTGGTTGAGGAAAGGACAATGGTACAGGGAACAGCTGGATGATAGGGGGGCAAAGATGGGCAGAATAGTGGGCTGTAATGGATGTGGGGCGGCTGTCTGGATGAACATATTATGGAAACTAGGAGGCTGTCCAATTTGTCACAGGCTGAGGAGACTGGAGGCAGATGTGTAGTGGCTTGGAAGTGAGTTAGAGAGGTTGGGGGGAGGGGAGAGAAAACTGGAGCAAGATGCCCACCTCCAAGAAGCAACAAGAGTTCAGAACCAAGGAGGAACATGAGTTCTGAACCAGGAGAGGGGATAAGGTTGGGGTATAGGTTCGAAGAGAACAGGAGAGCCTGCGGGAAGGGGGAGTCTCAGGACAAAAGGATGGCACTAATGCACAGCAGTACAGCAGAGACAGGGAATAGATTTGTGGTGCTGGTTTCGATGATGGATGAGGAGGGTGGGGAATTCCATAAAGGCAGCAGGACCAGGAAGGGGTAGTGGATACCCAGGGACAACATTCGGCTGGAGGAAGGGGCAAGGAGAAGGGGAAAAGGGGCCTGGCAAATAGGGTGATTGAGGGGTCACAGCAGTGCAGAGAAATAGGAGGATGGAGCCCAGTGTGGAAGGAAGGTGAGGATAGGGGGAGAGGGCAAGTCAGATATGGGGGCAGTAGGAGGGGGTCAAGATGGGTGGAGGTTGGGGCACCACAAAGGGTAATGATAGTGTCACAAATGAGCAGAGGACAGAGTGGAATTTTGTAGCAGGTACAAGATAAAAGAGAGGGGAAGAGAAATGGAGAGGGGAGCGTACTTGTGCTAGGAGACACAATATTAAAAGTCAGATGGGGAAGCAAAGGGGAAAGGCATAGTCACATTTAGGTCAAGTGTGTACCTGGGTTGATAACGGATAGGACAGGACAGTCTATTCTCAAGTGCGTAAGGAGGGTAAGGTTGAAACTGCATGTTGTGGTGCATTTGGGTACAAATGACTTGGCAGGTGAAATGGTAGGAATGGTAAGGGGGAGGTTCCAGAAATTAGGTTGTGTGAGGAGGTAGGGGGATCAGCCTTCTCTAAGGTACTCCCAGTACCCTGTACAAATACAATGAGAAAAGGAAGGACAGTGGAGTTTAACACTTGGCTGGGAAAATGGTGTAGATCCAAGGGGTACAGGATTGTGGGAGGCTGGGGGCTGGGTCTGGGACAATAGTGACCAGTTGAGCAAGGAGGGGCAGGGGGTGTTGAATCAGAGGACAGAGGAGTATATAGCAACAAAGGTAGTTTTAAACTAGGCGAGGGGGTGGCGAGTGGGCAGCTGGAATATGGGGTTTCCGAAGAAGGATGCCAAACGAGCTTACCCCCCATATAAACAGGGATGGAGTCAGGGAAGGGTCAAAAAGGGCATTAAGAAGGGTGGGAAACAGGGTAAGGAAGGAAAGGATACAAAGTGGAGAGTTGTCTCCTTGAATGTAAGATGCCTGGAAACAAAACCGCTGAACTACAGACTCTATTGGCAGGGGGGGCATAGTGGCCATCACCGAAACATAGGCCAACCAGTACCAGGATTGGGACCTGATGATCCAGGGCATAGGATTTACAGGAGGGATAGGGACAAAGGAAGATGGGGAGGTGAGAGAAGGAATAAAGTGTGCAAGGGAGGAGGGGAGAACAGATGCCTTGTGGATGCAGTTCCATGACATGAAAAATAGGACGCTCAGGGTGGGAGGTGGTGTACAGGCAACCGGCTCAGGAGGAGGACTTGGGGAAGGGAGCTAGCAGAGTAAATTAGGAAGGTGTGTGGGACAGGTAACACTGATAGTGGGGGACTTCAACCTGCCAGGAGTGGACTGGAGTACCCCAACCACCTCGAGTGCTAGGGAATAGATACTCCAGGAAGACTTCCAGGACAGCTTCCTGATGCAGATGTTTACTGAGCTGACTAGGTTGGGAAATATGCTGTATCTTTTACTAACCAATGATGAGGCTGTAAGAGAAGTAGAGTGGAGGGACCCGCTGGCAGGAAGCAACCACCAGTGTGGTTCATGCTCAACATGAGCAAAGAAGCAGTGGTTACAGGGACCAGGGTGGTTGACTTCAGACAGGCTGACTTTGGAAGAGTGGGTGAAATCTTGGAGGGGCAGCTGACTGAAATTCGACCACACTGGGATGCGAACCAGAAATGGGGAAAAATCAGGTTGGGGCTTGTGGAGGCTACTTAGACCTATAACAGATCCCAGAGCAAGAAGGGAAGGGCTAAGAAACCAAGCTGAATAAGTAGGGAAGTCTTAGAAAAGGTGAGGGCAAAAAAGCAGCATTCAGGAGATACAGAAAATCTGGGAGTGGGGAAGACAGGAGGAGAATGCGTGAAGAAGTCCAAAAGAAGTTACAAGGGGGGTCAGGCTGGCCAAGGCTTCCAGAGAACTGAGGCTGGCACTGGGCATCAAGGATGAGAAAAGCTACGTGACAGGAGAGAAGGAGCTGCAAGGACCAGATAGTGAGAAGTATGAAGGGGGCAGAGAAAAGGGCTGAACAGGCAGGCGCACTAAATGAGTATATAACCCCAGGTGGCGTATCCCGACTGGCTACTACCCCTGCCTGCTTCATCACTGATGACAGGTTGAGGCCTAGGTTCCATGGCGGGTGCCCACCCAGAGGTCAGGGTTTGTAGTGGTTAGACTAGCTTGATCACAGCCCTCTGGGACACGCAGCCCCTTTGGTTCCCCTAGTGGCTCACACAGTACACTGGAGTTACAGCCCCAATACCTCACGACACACACTGTTCACTCATATAGATACCACTTACCCTCGAGACTGATTCTGCAGCACGTCTCTGAGGTCCCCCTGTAAAATAAGGTTAAACAACATACACAGCAAAACACAATACTGTTTCCATAAGTATCAACACCACAGACAGTATATAGTATAACAAGAACAAATCTGATTTATTTAGGGGGCAGTAACACGGGAGGGAAATCAGGTTAACTGGTGGCATTAAATCACAGTACTGTGCACAAATATAGGGTCTGAAAAGTCACCTCTGGGCACCCAGGTTGGGGGTCGGATAGAAGAATCATGTGCTGGTTGGCCGGCAGTGTAGATGATAGAGCCCTGTAGAAAAACATATGCACAACACCCAGTTGTAATCCGGAGCCAGATGGCTCAGTCCATGAAGAAGTGAAACAACAATAATTAGATGACACACTTGTAACTGAAAAACAAGCTGTAGGGAAATACCCTGATTTGTACTCACAACACCCAAGCTGAGGATCGGATGGAGAATGTCCCTCTGGATTGCCAGAAGAGCAGGGCATGAGTACAAGGTCCTTGTGACTGGACCCCACTGAAGTTGATAGCAAACGGATGTAGTCCAAATTAAGCTGGGGTTTACTTCCAGCTTCAGCACACAATTCACTGTACAGGGGATTTGAAACAGCGATTTCCCACAAGTACTACGCACATTTATATGTAAAAGGAAACTACTATACCAGGCAGGCTGCTCCTCGATCCTGATCGCAATTACTGCAAAACACCCGGGAGCACACACAGCAGCTTCAGTTCCTAACAGGCCGAGCGCGATTCAGCAGTTTCTCCAGTCTTCTACAGGGTGAGCCTGGTTACCATACTTCTAGTGCTTCTTTCTCCTCACAACTTGGATTCAGTCCAAACTGGCACTCACAAAGGCTGCAGACCGAAACTCAGGGCCTCACACGCGCTTCCTGTGTGAAACTATACACTGCAGAAGCACACACAGCTCCTTCTCTCTTCACTGATACAACTGATCTGATCTTTCCAGTCACAGAGCAGGGTATTTCCTTTAGCTCTACACTATTCTGTTGGCTGATTCAGCTGTCACTCACAATAAGATTCCCTCTGTTGGTAGAAAAAAAGCGCCAAGGTCAAAACTACATTTCCTAGGGTCTCTGCCCATACAATCCCCTTGTGGCTGGCTCAAATTAAGAGTCCAAGTTCTGATTCATCCATAGGCTCCATTTTAGGGCTTCCTTTACCCAATTGGCCCAGCACAGCAGTTTAGGTCCAAAATGGAGAGGTAGCACACACAGAGTCCCAGCTGCAATAAAAGCAGGTTAGACAAACTACAATTTTGTTAATGCTTTAAATGATTACAGGCAAACAGTTACAGCTTTCAGATGGGCTCTCTTTGCATCTTCAGTGACTGCAAATTGGGAGCGATTACTCCGCAGCTCGGGCGGGATTCGAGCATTAAATACACAGTCCCCCCCATACAAACTAATTAAGTCTGCAAGCAGACAGCTCTTAAAGAGACAGTATGTGGAGGCTCAAATAGCACTCACTTGCAACCACAGTTAAGCAGCTTGGATGCTGAACACCACCCAGGCTTGGAGCATTCAGACAAGCTCCTGGAAGACTTTTGGGAACCCCCATTTGCAGGGGGGTTGCAAGTACTTCTGTATTCATGGGGGGTGGGAGAGAGGGGGTGACAGATAGGGTAATCATTGTGGGCAGGGTATTGGAAGGTCTGAGGGTGGATAAGGCACCAGATCTGGACGGCATTCATCCCAGAGTGCTGAAGAAAATGGCATAGTCCTGGCTGGGCCACTGGCAGACCTATTCATAGGGTGCGTACCACAAGACTGGAAGATGGCCCATGTGGTGCCCTCCATGAAAGTGGTCCAAAGGATGTACCAGGCAATTACAGACCAGTAAGCCTAACATCCATTGTGGGGAAGCCAATGGAGACAATCCTGAAAGAGAGAGGCTGGTGACCTTTCTGGAAGACAATGGGCTCCAGGAAGGTCATCAAGATGGGTTTGTCTCAGGAGAATCCTGTCAGACCAACTCAGCTGGGTATTATGACTGGGTAACGAGGGAATTGGACAAGGGCTATGCTGTGGAGGTCATATATTTGGACTTCAGCTAAGCCTTTGATTCAGTGCCACATGGGAGGTTGGGGAAAGTTAAGATATGTGGGGGCGGGACCAAGATAGTTAACTGGATCAAAACTGGCTGAAGGGGAGACAGCAAAGGTGGATAGTAGGAGTGTTTATCTCCAAGGGCTGTGGACGAGATGGGTGCCACAGGAATCGGTACTGGGGCCAGTGCTGTTTGGGGTATTCATGCCAGACATCTCACATGGCATCAGGAGTAGGATCAGTCTGTTCGCTGATGGCACCAAGTTGGGGTGGTGGTGTATAACAGAGGTGGTAGCAGGGCTGTAGGACGACCTGACCAAACTGGAGGAATGGTCGGAACGTGGCAGTTAGGGGTTCAGTACTAAAAGTGTAAAGTGCTACACTGAGCAAAGAACCCAAGGAGGGGGCTACCAGCTGGAGGAGTGCAGCTAGGCACTGAGTAGTAGTAAGTAGTAAAAACTTTATTTTTATACAGGAAAATACATGTCATTTGGATAATATCCAGTTTTCAAGACAGTCCGAGTAAAATTTCCAAGTTTCACATAATCACATCAAGTATACAAACAGGCAAAATACATACTATTGAATAATAATAAAAAAAAAGAATACATACTCACAACGACAAAATTATAATACTAACAACAATATCACATACATGTACATGTAAATACCTGATACATCTTTAACCCCTTAAGAAATTTTTCTATACTATTCACAGAACGCAATGAGGGAGGAAGTGTGTTCCAACAAGCTGATGCTTGTGTTACTAGTGTTCTATCCCCAAATTTATTTTTTCGCTTGTCTGGATCAATTCTATTTTGGTACATAGTTCTAATTGAATGTCTTCTAAGGGCCGGATTTTTATCTGCCAATATTTTAGCTATATTATGTTTCAAATAAATTGTCTTATATTTATAAATAAATATGGACCAACTATTCCTATATTCCAAATCAAGAGACAACCTTAACTTAATTAAAAGGTCACAATGATGTGTCCTAAAATTACTACGTAGTACATATCTAGCTACCCTATACTGTAATTTATCTAATTTACTCAAAAGTTGTTTAGTTGCTGCTCTATATATAACCTCTCCATATTTAATCACAGGGAGAATAAGCTGTTCTGCAATCAATTTCCTGTCCTGTAATCTCAAGCTTTTAGTAGTTCTCCTTAAAGCACCTAACTTTTTATGTGTTTTAACAATAATAGACTCAATATGATCTTTGAAAGTCAATAAAGAATCAATATTAACTCCCAAATAACAATAGTTTGTAACTTGTTCTATTTTAGTATGATGGAGGAAAAGGATCTAGGGGTGGTTATAATGGGGAAAATGAACAACACAGAGCAGTACAGGAAGGTGGCAGCAAAGGCCAACAGGATGATGGGATGTATTGCGAGAGGAATCTCTGCCAGGAACAGGGAGGTGATCCTGCCTCTCTACAGGTCACTGGTTAGCCTACACCTGAGTACTGCATGCAGTACTGGTGCCCATATCTAAAGAAGGATGTCAGATTACTGGAAGGGGTACAGCACAGAACAACAAAGATGATCCAGGGATTGGAGGACAAACCATACGAGGAGAGGCTGAGTGAGTTGAATATGTACACACTGGAGGAGAGGAGGGATCGGGGGGATATGATCGAGACCTTTTAAGTACTTAAAGGTTAAACAAGACGGGTACTGAGGGTTATTTAAGCTAAGGCTGGGGAGGGACACAAGTGTTCATGATCTCAGATTGAGGGGAAATATAGGAGGAAATGAGAGATATTTTTTCATGGAGAGGGTTGTGGTGAAATGGAACACTCTGCCAGAGGAGGTGGTATACTTTAAGACAGTGGATAGTTTCAAAAGGGGATCGGACAGGGTGAGGGGGTGATCAAATGTGATGGGGAGGGGGTGGGGCAGCTGCAAAGTAAGGGTACTAGCCGCACATTCGAGCAGACTTGATAGACCATGTGGCCTGTTTCTGCTGGCAGATTCGTATGTTTGTGTGTTCATATCCACATCCCTAGAAAAACAGGTTACTCACCTGTAACAGTAGTTCTAGGAATGGTACATAGTGTACATCCACACTGACCCACCCAACCTCCCCTGGCAAGTGGCACACTGGTTTTGCACCCAGCGGGTAAGATCTGATGTCACGGGGCAGTGCCGAAGGATTTACCACCCGTGGATGGGAGGAGCCAGCTTGAAGATGTTCCAGCAAGCCATAAAGGAAAGGAACATTACCAGAAGTGTGGATGTACCCCATATACCACTCCTAGAACTACTGTGACAGGTGAGTAACCTGTTTTATTCACCTGTAACTGTAGGTCTTAGTTCAAGAGGGCTCTTGCAATACGCAATAACACTTAGGATTGTGCCGCAAAGTGCTTAGGACCACATGGAAAACTTAGCTAGCAGTGTCTGGCGGGGGAACACCCACCCGGTGTTACGTGACTGATGTTGGCTCAGCGCTATATCAGTGGGTGGTCCCCACATTCGCCTCCAGTTCTTTCCCACCATTGAGCTGTGCACGTTGGACCTTGCGGAACGCTGCTACAGTTGACCGCCATTTTCGATAAGTATACACTTACAATTTTTCTTATTTTTCGCTTAAAATTTCATTCTTTTGACATCAGATTGCATGTCTTCACCAACTCCATCCGAGTCCCACAAACACAAAAGCACCTGTAGCAAGCAGATCCCAGAGAAAGACGTCCATACTGTG
Organism: Neoceratodus forsteri; assembly: GCA_016271365.2. Lineage (NCBI taxonomy): Eukaryota > Metazoa > Chordata > Ceratodontiformes > Ceratodontidae > Neoceratodus > Neoceratodus forsteri. The sequence continues at coordinate 96,762,064 of CM057451.1, forward strand.
TGTCTAATTTGCTTATGGCCTGACCACGACACCAAGGGCTGGAAACATCGTCTGGAAGCCCATCTGCTGAAGAAAATGTTTGCTTCCATGGAAAAGCAGGTGCAGAGTTCCTCTTCTTCCTGAAACTGAAGAAGCACAAACAGGACAAGAACAAAAACCGGGACTGGGATCGGTCTCCATACAGCCTGCGTCTCTCCTCGGAGACCGTGATCAAGCCCTCTTCCAGCAAGGTGCCCCTCTGGCCAAACCTGCTCTGCTCCCTGGGGAGCAGCTTTGTCCCCCACCGAGCTGGTAAGGTTTAGGTGGATGCCTCAGAGTTCAGAGATAGTCACCCTCACACCGTCAAACCTTTGCCTGGGCCTGATGAGGTGCGAACAGCTGGTAAGTCGGAGGTTGGTTCTGCTGACATCTGCACATTCTTGGTGCTCCCATTGGACCCCGACTCGAAGTCTGGTGTGGAGTCTCAGGACCAGCGCCAGTTACTGCAGCTCCAAGTAAGAGGAATCCACCTCTTCAGAACATTTCTTCACTTCCAGTGGGCCTTTCTGGTCTCCCATCCACTCGAGCTGGAGGAGCCACAACCAATTGACCTGATGGAACAGCCAACACGGTGAGCCCTACATTGGGGGGCCCCCGCAGCTTTAAGAGAGACTAGGATAGGCATAGGGGAATGGTAAGAAACATGGGTAGGGAGGATGGGAGGAGTGGGAAGGGAGGGCAGGGATATTAGCTCAAGCTGTGGACCTGCAATATGAGCAAACTTGACAGACCAAATGGCCTTCCTCTCCTGGCTTCTTCCTATGTTCATATGCTCCTCTAAGGCCAACGCCGGTCCCTCCTGTGTGTCCAACACCAGATAACCCTCAGCCAGGCCCTTCATGGCTGCAACCGGGTACATTGGCTCCGCCGTTGGGGCCCTCTCTGGGCTACCCCACACCGGGCTATCCTAACCCAGATTACCCAACACCAGGCTACCCCAAACCCATCGCCAGGGTATCCAACGCTCAGGTACCCAATGCCTGGGTACCTGACAATGGGATACCCAACGCTGGGTTATCCTCCCATCTACACACCGGCAGTATATCAGCCTCCTTCACTGCCTCCTCTGCAGCCTCAGGTTGTTTACGAGGCTCTCTTTGACTCCTGGTGGCAGAGAGTAAAGAACCAGCTGGTTTCAGAACTGGACTGACATCAGCGGTTGTGACCTCCACGCCCGGTCTGGCCTACCTATGCCACGGTCTTTATTGCCCATGGTTCTCACCCCTCACCTGCAGGCCACACAGTGGGGTGCCACCATGGTGGAGTTTAGGTCATGGTCAGGAGGACCCTCAGAGAGGTCCCCGTCGAAAGTTTCAGTCTCCTGGCAGGACCCTTCATCTGACTTAGAATCAGACTGCTCCTCCCTCTTATGGCTCTGAGTCTCCTATGCCAGAAGAGCCTAAACTCAAGGAGGATCCTTCCTTTATAGACATAATCCAAAAAATCCAGGAGATCAACAGCTGGAAGACTGAGGAGCAGGATCCCCAGCATTGTAGATTGGCAGAGCCATTTCGACTTTCCAGAGCTCAATCCTCTTCTGATCCCTCCTTGGACAGAGCCCCATGATGACCTTGCCACTATTCGACAACATCCGTTGTCTGTTGCGGCTTTTGCTAAGAAGGTGGACAGATTGTATCACACCCCAGAGGAGAAAGACCACCTAGCAAACCAGCCAAAGGCTGGTTCGGTGGTCATCAATGTGGCTCACGACTGCTCCAAGCAGCCGAAGCATAAGAGTACCTCCCCTCCAGATAAGGAGTCAAAGCAACTGGACCAGTTTGGCCATAAGGTCTACTCATCCTCTACTTTGGCCTTGCGGGTGTTGAATTACATTGCCCATGTGGTCTGTTACCAGAAGTTCATCTTTGACCAGCTAAAGGCTCAATTCCAGGCCTTGCCAGACTCTGAGGGCAAGACCAAAACTGAACAAACAGTCAAGACCGCAGAGATCACCTGTCATCACACCTTGCATGCGCGACTTATGACACCGTCGATGCCTCTGCAAGAAGCACAGCAACGGAAGTTTGTCTATGCAGATACTCTTGGTTGCGAGTGTCCGGATTTGCCCAGGATATCCAAGCATCCATCCTGGATGCTCCTTCAGGGGCTTGATGCTCTTTGGAGGGGACATCCAGGACATTGACTGACCTGCAGGAGCAAGGAAAGGCCCTTCGATTGGTGCATTCCCTCTATCATACCAATCCGAAGCCTAAGCAGCTCCTTCGCCACCTGCAAAGGTGTCAACAGAGGCAGCAGCCTGCCAAGTGTCAGGGAAAACAGGCTCCAATCCCACTGGAGTGGTGCTCCCCCACCCTTCCTCCAACTCATGACTTGTGATCTACCTCCCCTTCCTCCACCAACTGTTCTGGAGGAGCCCGTAGGGGGCAGATTCACTAATCACTTGTCCAGGTGGGAAGCGATCATGACAGACTCTTGGGTGATTCAGCTCTTAGCTCAAGGTCACATGCTGGAATTCTTAGAGACACCTCCAAAAATCCTCCAGGTCACTCTCATTACCCACAGGGTCACGTTGCACTTATCAGAGAGGAAATTATGGCTGTGCTGCAGAAATCTGCCGTAGAGTGGGTTGCTCGGAGACAGGAAGGAAGGAGGTATTACTCCCACTTCTTCCTGGTCCCCAAAAAGATAGGAGACCTCTGACCCCTATTGGAACTCGGCACACTTAACCTAAATGTTGAGTACAAAAGGTTTTGTATATTGACCCTCCAAGGTCTGTTGCCACCACTCCACCAGGGACATGGGCTCTGCACACTGGACATGCAGGATGCTTACCTGCATATCCCAGTTTTCCTCGTCCACTGCTGCTTCCTCAGGTTTTCCTTCCAGGGGGAGCACTTCCACTTCAAGGCCCTCCCCTTTGGCCTATCCTCAGCACCCAGGGTTTTTACCAAGTGCCTAGCAGTAGTGGCAGCAGCTTTGAGGCACCAGGGTCACTGTGCTCCGTACCTTGACAACTGGCTTCTGTCAGCCCCTTTGAGGCACAGCCTGGAGGCCTCTAGCGCTACCCTGGACCTGTTTCACAGAGTAGGGGTCACGTGAACTACCCCAGTCTCACCTACTCATTCCCAGCACCTTCAATTTATTGGAGCGGTTCTGGATACTACGAGGGTCAGGCCTTCCTTCCCTAAAACAGGGTGGAAACGCTGCAGAGACAAGCTCGACTGTAGCCTCCAGCCACTGGACTACAGCCAGAATAGTCCTCTGCCTCCTGGGCCTTATGTTGGCAGCTATTCTCACAGTCCGTCTGGCTCGACTCCACATGCAAGTCATGCAGTGAACCCTCAGAGTTCAGTGGAACCAGAGGTCAGATGTCCTGGAACACAAGGTTCTTGTGTCCAACCCAATGCGGAGGGATCTCCTTTAGTGGCAAGATCTGGACAATCTCTGCCAAGAGGTCCCTTTTAAGCCTCCCCCACCAGTTCAGTCCCTGACCACAAATGCTTCAGGTCAGGGCTGGGGAGACATCTGGGAGATTGCAGAACCTAGGGATCCTGGTCTCAGTGGGAACTCTCACCACACAGCAACGTGCTAGAGATGCATGTGGTGCTGTATGTCCTCCAGGCCTTCCAGACCCTCCTCTTCCCAGGACCACTCCTGGTCCAGTCGGACAATGTGTGTGTGGTCTGGTACCTGAACAAACAGGGAGGCACTCAATCGTACCCCTTGTGCATGGAAACGATGTGAGTGTGGTACTGGGCGGTCCAGCACCAGGTCCAGCTGTTGGTGGTGCATCTAAAACATTCTAGCAGACAGTCTCAGCTGCACTCTTATGCAAGAGCTCATGAGTGGGAACTGCGACCTTCAGTGGTCCGAAGTACATTTGATCTCTGGGGTCTCCCAGATCTCGATCTGTTTCCCTCCCTATACAACGCAAAACTACCCGAATTTTGCTCACTCATTCCCAGACCTGATGTCTTTTGGCAGATGTGCTATTCTTTGCTGGATGGGTCAGTGTATAACTTCCGCTCTTGTAGAGGGTACTCCTCAAACTGCAAGCAGTGGGAGCTCAGATGGTTCTCATTGTTCCATATTGGCCTCGCCAAATATGGTTCTCTCTGCTCCAGCATATAGCAGTGGAGTCTCCAGTTCCTCTCCCCTCTTCCAGGACCTTCTGACTCAGGATCAGGGCAGGCTGGTCCATCCAGACCTTAAGTCCCTTCATGTACTTGGTGGCACCTTCAGACATGGCAGTATCCCAATTCAGAGTCTCTTCCAGAGTCGCTGAAGTCCTTAGAGAGGCAAGAAAGCCATCTATAAGAGCTGCCTATGCAATGAAATGGAAGAGATTCTCTATCTGGGTGACCTCCAAGGCTTGGGACCCTCTTTCGTGCCCTGATCCTCAGGTCTTGGATCATCTGCTGCACCTCTCCGACATGGGACTTAGTTATTCCTCACTGAAGGTCCACTTGTCTGCCATATCCACCTACCACACTCCGGTGGAAGGCAAAACTTTGGCTCAGTTGGAGATCTCTCATACCTTTCTGAAGGGAATACTCCACATGAAACCCCCAGTGAGGAACTCTGTTCCTCCATGGGACATGAACTTTATCCTGGAGAAACTAACTCTGCCTCCCTTGAACTGGCTGCGAGCTGTGACCTGTGCTATCCATCTTGAAAAGCACTGTTTTTAGTTGCTATTACTTCAGCTCGAAGGATTTCCAAGCTTCAGGCCCTCATGTGTAAGGGGCCTTATTTGATTTTCCACAGATATCAGGTGGCTCTGTGTACAAATCAATCCTAAGTTCCTACTAAAGGTGGTTTCTGAGTTTACATCGAACCAGACTATACACTTACCAGTATATTATCCTGAGCACTCCAACCAAGAGGAGGCCATTCTGCACACACTGGATGTGCACATAATTTTGTGTTACTACAAAATTGATGATGTCAGTCAGCAAAATGGATCAGTTTTTCATTTCTCCATGCCCAAAGAGAGGGCACTGCAGTTTCAAAACAATGTTTATCCAAATCTTTGGCAGACTGTATTTTGTTCCGTTATCAGAAGTATAACAAACCCCTTCCGGGGGAAAGGGCACTCAACCAGAGGCATGACTGCATCTACTGCTTGTTTCAGAAATGTTTCTGCTGTGGAAATCTGTGTGGCAGCCACTTGGAGCTCTGTCCACACTTCACTTAGCATTACAATCTGGACATTGCCTCTAGACACAGGGCAGGCTTTGGACTAGCCATTCTTCAGGGCCTTCTGTCTTAATTTCCTGCTTCCCGTGTTGTCTTTGCCTGAATTACACTGCTTGGCACTCAGTCCTAAGTGTTATTGCCTACTGCAAGAGCCCTCTTGAAGTAAGATACTACACATGGGAGCTGGGTTTGTAAAATTTTTGGTGGGGCCCAGGGGTCAGAGGTCACCCCCCACAGGAGTCTATGGGAGCACAGCCCCCGGTGCCGTAACATGGTCATCTGGGAGTTAAGTCCCTTGCCTCAGGTATGAAAAAAAAATTGAATGCACTCATTAAAAGCCCAATCAACAATGGATGTCATGTTTGTTATTGTCCGTTGCACCTATCAGAACAGTTATCGGTACTAAAGCAGTCAAATGAAAACACAAAATACAGGGCTATAACATCCTCTCCCAGCAACTGAAAGAGCCAGTGGATACAAAACAGACAAACAGGCAAATCCACATTTTTAAGTAGTCAGCAGTAACTTTTTAAAATTCCAGTTTTAAAGGGTCTGGGAACTATGCACATCTGCTGTGCTGATCTGCAAATCAGTGAACTCTACTGCAGTGGGCCCACCTCCAAATAAATACCATTGTATTCAGAAACGTGTGAGACTACCCATAACTGGCAAATGTGTGGACCATCAGACCGCCCCTGGAACTCTGCTATTAGCATAGTACTGAAGTTATGCTTCTTTGACCCATTACAGAACTGCATGCTGTACGTCATGTCAGACTGCCAGTTATTTTTTCATACTTTGAGTTGCTGGGGGGGGCTTCACTCCCCCACGTCCCAGAGTGTTGGGGGCAGAGCCTCCAAAGCACAAATAAACTGACAAAACCTCAGTTATGATACACTGTACACTATGTCAGACTATCAGTTATTTTTTTATTCATTTATTTGAGTAGGGGCTTCTCCCCCACACTCCTGTGTTAACAAAAAAAACAAGGTGGGGGGTGGGAGCAGAGCCATCAAACTCACATAAACAGATGAAACCTACATCAACAGCCAGCATGCAAAGAAAGTAGCCTAGTGCCACCATGGTACAGCACAGCAAGCACACAACGAGAAGTACACTGTGTTCTCTGTAGCTTTGTGTTACACTAATAGCGGTGGTCTGATAACCTATGCAATCTCCCCCACAACTTGCAATATGCAGAACAACTTTCTTCATCATGCCTCTTAACACCTCAGAATTAAAATGTGCAATGGCCTTTAACATATGGAGCCAATGGCCAGAAATCCAGGCAGTACAACAGAGTAGTTTCATTCATTTGGCAATTCACCAATACAAAGTGAAAACTAACAAGATTCTTGTGACTGGTGGCGATTGACAAAGTCAAACTGCCTAACTTGCTGGTCACTATAGTGATCGGCAACAGGACTGTCCAAGAAGAAATGTAGTTCGCCAAGACCCCTCCAGTGTGTGAAAGCTTACAAGTATGTTTACCATCAGAGAGATGAATGCAGCATGAACATTTAACAGGTAACCTCAGTGGAACTGAAATCGTTAAAAACTGCTAGTGGAGGCCATCTTTAATGATGTGTGTCATTAATTACTACATTAGCTGCAAAAGAAGTTTAAACAGTCTCTGGGAAAGCGCATCTCAGGAAAGTCGGACTCCAGGTGTTTCCCTACCTGGAGCGATTGGCTTCTAGCAAGCCCTTCAAGTCAAGGGACTTTGGAAGCCGTGCAAAGCGACCTCACGTCCATAGGAGTTCTGCGAATTTGAAAAAATCTCAACTGCAACCCTCCCAGAGCTCCTTTTCATGGGGCTTCTAGACACCTCTTCAGCGACTTTCCTTCAGAGGACAGAAGACTCGACATCCTTGAATGGCCGATTACATCAGGAGAACCAATCAGGTTACAGCTCTCGATGCAGCGCATGTTGGGTCTCATAAGCGTCCTCGTCTTCACTGTCCCCTGGCCCGACTGCACATGAGAAACCCAATGGATGCTCTCCACTCAGTGGTCCCGACCTCTCTCACCCCAGTCTTATCCCATCAAGGTAGCCAGCCCCTTGAAGGTCTCTCACCTGGTGGTCTCCAAAGGCAATCTCCTGGAAGGATTCCCCTTTGCTCCCCGGATCATCAGATCTCCATCACCTGAGCCGCGCCGCTAATGGGATGGGAGGCACTGTCTCTCCTCCACACTCAAGGTGTATGGACTCAGTTGAAACTCATCATCTCCCATAAATGTCCTGGAGATGAGGCGGTCCTCTATGCAATCCAAGCTCTGAAGGATGTCCTTTGTCACAGAACATCTCCTTCAAGCGGACAACAAAGCGTGATGGACCATCAACAAGCAAGGCGGTGCTCATTCTTACCTTTTGCAGGAAGCAATGAGGGTGTGGGGAGTGGTGCTTGGGCACAAGTCTCTGATTCAGCGGTTTATCTGCCAGGTATACAAAAGCGACCTAGCAGATCACCTCAGCAGAATGAGCAGACCCTCACAGAGTGGTCTCGATCCAGCCATAGCTCGGTCCCTGTTCCAAAGTGGGACTCCAGACCTGGACCTTTGCCCACTCAGCAAAAACTGCCTCTCTTCTGCTCAGAAATCCAGGGCCTGGCATTTCTGTCAGGATGCGTTCAGGCTGCGGTGGACAAAACGCTTTCTTCACGCCTTTCCACGCTTCCTCTAATCCAGAAAATACTCCTCAAGTTAGATCTCAGGACCAAGATGATTCTCATTGCTCCTTCCTGGCCTCGGCAACTATAGTTTCCTCTACTCAACAGTATGTTGGCAGCCTCTCCAAGACCACTTCTTTGCAAATCAGTCTTTGACTCAGGGTTCGTTGGTCCATCAACCTGAAATCACTTCACCTTCATGCTTGGCTCCTGAAGAGATAGAGTAGATAGGTTCAACGTCTCTCGTGGAGTCCAGACATCCTTCTGGCTGCTCGGAAGCCAGCCACCCGAACGTCACGGCTTCAAATGGAAATGTTTTCTCTGGTATGCAAAATCCTCTTGGAATCCCTTTTCTGTCCTCCTGGCAAAGTTCTGGGTATCTTTTGGACCTGTCAAACTTAGGTCTTCAGTACTCCACAGTGAAAGTTCACCTTAGTGCCATCTCAGCGTTCCATGAGCGGTTTCTTCCTTAACTCTGGCTCAGTTACCTATAGTGAAGAAGATTTCTTAAGGGATTCTCCATACCAGACCCCTGTTAAGCGTCCAGGTGCAGCCTGGGACATTAACCTGGTGATGGACATGCTCACTTTCAGAGCCTTTGAACCCTTAGCTACCTGTGAGCTAAAATTTCTTACCTGGAAGACTGCCTTCCTGGTGGCCATTACCTCAGCCATGGGGTCTCTGAGATACATGCCCTGGTTATGGACCCTCAGTATACTGTATTCCATAAAGACAAGCGTAGTTCTCATTACTCATTCTAAATTTCTTCCCAAGGTTGTGTCAGAATTCCATCTAAACCAACCTCTGGTACTTCCGCTAACTTCTAGCTAATTTCCAAAATGAAGAGAGCAGACTCTTCATTCCTTGGATATTAAGAGAGCCTTATGGTTCTATTTAGATAGAACCAAAGGATGTCATAAAGACTCAGCAACTGTTCGTTTTCTTTCAGCGACACCCGGCTGGGTCAACCTGTCGCTAATAGATGCATCTCTTCATGGTTAGTAGGCATGCTCGTCATTGCTATTCCATGGCTCAAGTTAAATTAGAAGGTAGAGTGTCGCTCACTCTACTAGAGCGATCGCTGACATCCCTAGCGGAAGTCGCAATGTTCAAGTGCAGATATAGCAACGCCGCCCCTGGAGCTCAGTGCATACCTTACGTTAAGCACTATGCACTGGATGTTCATGCTAGGCGACATTCGCATTGGTTAGAACTATCCTTAATAGGCTTCTGTCTTAGGCCGTGAGCTCTGGCTCTCCTGCCGCCTTTCAGGATTATCAGCAGTACTCTCCCACTAGTGTGAATGAGTGGTGGAGACTTATGTCCAGGAAGATAGGAAAAGTACGTACCTAATCATTGTTAATCTTCTTGGGCGAGTCTCCACCACTCATCTACCCACCCTCCATCCCGAGCTCACGCTGTATTGGTCTTCCTCCTCAAATCTTTAGGCGTGAGGACTTCTTTGCTGACCCTTCTTACACGGGTCATACGGACTATCTTATGTCCGTTTTAATATTAGTTTACTCTTTCGTTAATTCGCTGCACCTCCTTGGTAAAAGGTACTGGCGGTTGGAGTGTAGTAGCCGAGATGGTCATTACCGCTCGACCGCTGCTATGACACCGTGTCTGCTGGCGCTGTCTCTCGCGCCGACCCTCCAGCAAAAGTTTGCTCCCGATGGGTCTTAGTGCCTCGGCGTAATCCCACTAGTGTGAATGAGTGGTGGAACTTCGTCAAGAAGATCAAGAATTACGGTAGATGCGTATTTTCCTTTCTTGATGGACCGTCGCATCCTCGAAGTCGAGCGTTCAAGCTGGCAAGGCCCGCCGACTTTTGGGGGCCAGCGTGCACGTCGGGAATCTCGGGCAAGATCTTTAGGCCCTTCCCGGGTCCCCTCCGGGCTCTCTCGGTCTGAGGAGGAGGGTCTCCTCGTCCTATCTTGCGGAGGCCCTTCAGCGGTGTTGGGGGCGTCGTAGCCCCTCCGGGGCAAGCCTTTAACACCGCCTCGGCAATCACCTCTTGAGGTGCAGGCTCCCCGATGTCGAGGCCCTTGGTTTTTGGGCCGGCTGGTGGACCACCGGCCGCGGCTCGCGGCGCCCGTTTGAATCCAGTGCCGTTCGCGGTGCGGTGATTAATAGCGCCCGTTCCTGGCACTTTGGATCCGGCGCCCGGTGATCGGCGGCGCCGCTGAATCAGCGCCCGTTCGCGGCGCGTGACTCCGGCGCCATTGGCGGTGCGTTTAGACACCGGCAGCGCCCGGCGGACATGAAAGCGGCGCCGTGGTGATGCCGCCTCGTCTCCGATGCCGTTGCCTTCTCCTTCCCAGGCGGTGCGGGCCTGCGAACCGCTGGGGGTATGGAGTTAAGCCTATCTGCTGCCGGCGTGTGGGCGGTAGCGTCTCCTTGGTACGGGGCGTTCGGCCCGGTAGCCTCAGGACCCTTGGGGTGGCCAGCATTGAGGTCCTGCTGGTCTCGTCCTCTCCGGAGGATGATGAGTCAGATGTGGACCCATCCTGGCACCCCCATTCTTCGGGATCTGGGTCCTCAGTGGCTAGGGGTGCCAGGTGGCTGAGCGGGTCCCTCCTCTGTCCCCTTACCGTGCGTCTCCTGAGGGTTCCTCGGCTGGGGTGGCCGAGAGTCGGGGGGCAGGCGTGGGGGTGATGGAGGGCTCCCTCTCTGGAGCCCGGTGACAGCTACCCCGAGTGCTGTTGCCCCTCTAGGGACAGGGGCGCTGCAGTCGAGGAAGAGGTCTCTTGGAATCTGAGGGTTGAGGGGCAGGCGGCCTGCTGCCCGGCCTTCTTTAGCCACCTCAGGGCGTGGCCAGGAAGCCGTGGTGCAGAGCCCGTCCTTCCCCAGGGTTCTAGGTGTCCTCAGCGGCGTTTGTGCGGACTGCCCTTCTGGATCCATACGGTCCGGCGTCGTCACAGGAGTTTCTCCCCAGGGCTCTTCAGGCTCCGCTTCCCCAGAGTTCTGTTCTGCGGCCTGGCCTGATATCCGGGATCCCTCCTACTAGGACTCCTTTTCCGGTTCCAGAGCCACCATGAAGCAGTTGCTCCTCGGAGGTGCCCCTCTCCCATCTCTCTGCCTTCACCACCCCAGCGCCCGGGCCATGCAGTCCCTCGGGTCCGTTATCCTGGGAGCAGTTCAGAGTTTCTGCGGCCTTCCCTCATATGTTAGATACATGCATGGCCGGGTCTTCGACTCTCCCACCGCTGCAGGAATCCTCTGGACATTCCAACTCCCCATCATCCTCGTTCCCTCCTCTGAGGAGAGGAACCCCTGCTCATCTCTCCTCCGATGCTGATTTCACGGAATATCAGCGTTTCCTCGAGGATGGTGAGGGATCTCAGATTTCCTATGTTGGAGACAATACCGAGCAGGAGGCGCGTGAATTCCTTGGTGAATTCAGTGCCAGCATTTGGTGGTACCTTCCTGGCCTATCCCCTTCGGAGGCGTCTATCCGGTCCTGGCAGTTCCTGCCTTCTTCCCCAGCCCGGCGGACTGCCAGCGTAGGTATTGCGCCCCCTCTGAGTCTCTAGGTTCCCTTCCCAACCTGCCCTCGGGTTTGGTGTACCTGGATACTCCTTCTGGGCGCCGTTGCCTGGCGCACGACCGCCCACCGGATCCGGACTCTCTCCAGTTCGACCGTTGGGGGCGAAGAGTGTTCTCTTCTTCTCGTGCGAGTGCATGTATTGCATCACATCAGGCTCACCACGCTGCCTACAACCGGCATTTGTGGTCGATGATGTCCCAGCTGCTGGCATCAATGCCTGACACGGAGCAAACCAGACAAGCCGTTGCCCTCTCCGCGGTAGGCCTGGAGCTGGCAAGACACCAAGCAAAGGCATCTTATGACGCCGATGAGGTGGCTTCCAGGCTTGCGGGGACAGCGATCTGCATCAGGCGGGACGGCATGGCTCCGTCTTTCCAGGTTGTCACCCCTGGCCCGGCGTAGGGGTGATTACTCCGCCTTCCGGGGACCCGTCTTTTCTCTTCAGAGCTAGGAGACTTTTACAGGGGCTTCCTCCGTCTCCTCGCCCTCGGGAGGCACCTCCAGCTCTTCTCCACTTAGGCTTTCTGAATAAGCCAGGGTCTTCTCCTTCTGTTTCTCACCAGCAGAAGGCTGGGGTCTTGTTCCCTCAGGGTATGGCCTCTTCCCCTCCAGGGAAGAGGAGCTATACTCACCAGGAAGTAATGAATGGTGAAGATTGACAAGGGAAGATATGAAAATTACGTACCTACCGTAATTCTTGATCTTCTCTTGTATCTTCACCATTCATTCCTTACACCTGCCCACCATCCCCTCAGTGGCCTCTTCCTGTGGCTTCTCCACCTCCCGTCTCCTTCCTCTCTCTGCAAAAAAAAATAAAATTCTTAAAATGTAGGAAAAATTGCTTAATTTTTCCCAAAAAAAGAAAAAAAATCTTTCTTGGCGGGGGGTCTAATTTTCCAGAAAAATTACTTACTCTAAGATTCATGGGCCATCTAATGGATTGCATTGGCGATCAGACTGCACAACTATCTCTTGCCATTCTTCTGGCGAGATACCTCTGGGTTTGGCCTGGCTCAGGCTATTCAGTTTTGATCCTGCAATCCGTGTTCCAGATATTTGCCCTGAAATCAAATCCTCCCCCCTCTATTCTTGCCTTGCAGAGCAGAGGAGCAGGCACGTCTGTTCCTTTTTCTTTTTGCTAAAAAAAGGAAAAAAATGCTGAGGAACTGTCTTCGACTGCTATAGGCATCTTGGTATTGGGGTCATGCAACTAGCCTGCAATTTTTATCTGTGTAAAAAAAAAAAAAAAAAACAAGCGAGGGAAATGAGAGGAGGCTACCCTTCCGCTAGTTTGTATATTGGTTTCTCCTTTTAAGTGTCCTTCTGGACAATTTTTTACAGAAGAGCAGTGCTGACCATATTCAATCCCAGCCAGCCTGAGCCTTTGGCCTGCCTTGGTCAGTCTGTCTGAGTCCCATTCCTATGCTTAAAACGCCTGAAAGGCTTACATTTTCCTTTCTAAATCCCAGAGCAGCACTCTCCTGCTGCCTGGGGTTCATTCTCCCTCCTCGGGTGTCCTCAAATTCTAGGCCTTTCGCGGCCAGGAACCCGAGGGGGTATCAACAACAATGGCATGTTGAGGATAAGGACTATGCCCTCCTGAGTCTGTCTAAGCGGGTTTGGTGAACCTTCTTTTCAGCTCTATCTCCGGGGATTCTTGCTTCCCTGTTAGTCGAGCCTTCAGCTGTAAGCTAACTATGCTCGTTGGGCATTCTGGTCCCTTCAACATCCCATCTCTCTCTTTTCTTCTTCTTCTTCTTCTTCTGTTTTCTCATTTCCTTCCTTATCTCTCCTCCTAGAGTCGCCCAGGTAAGGAGGCCCTGCAGTCCCTAGGCTAGGGATATCTCCTTATCTCCTCTGTCCTTCCTCCATCGGCTTATTCCTTTTTCAGTTCATTCTTCCTTGCTTTGCTATCCCTCGGCTATCTTGCCTCGCTATCTATATTCTCTGCTTTTGCTTTTGCCTCTCGGCTCACAGAACTGAGCTGGAGGAGGTCGATGGCGCTACTAGCAGCGCCCTCACCTTGTGGCCGTCACTCTCGAGGCGGTGCCGTTAGGCAAACTTTAAAAAAAAAAAAAAAAAGCTCCCGTGGCAGTGCGTGCCTCGAAAGCAATGGTGAAGATACAAGAGAAGATCAAGAATTACGGTAGGTACGTAATTTTCATTTATGGTAAGTTCTTACGTAACTGTACTTTCTAGGAGTGGTATATATTGTTCATCCACGCAACCCACCCGACCTCCCCGGCTTCGCGCAACCTGGCTTCCAGCGCGCTAGATCTGGCGTCATGGGGTGAGCCAAGAGTTTTACTACCTGGGTTGGTGGGAGGAGCCAGCTTGAAGACCTTCCTGCAAGATTTAAAGCGGCAAGGAACCTCCCAGTAAGTGTGGATGAACAACATATATCCAGGACCCCGAGTTTTCCGAGATTCTGCGGGTGCGGCAGACTGCAGAAATATCCACGGAATTCGCTGCTGCCTGCGGAACAAACGTCCTTTGCCGGCGGGGGTGCCCAATACCCCATCGGCTTCACTGCCCCTCTCAAATGTTAGTATGCCACGCTGTGTGCCACCCAGCGTGGTAAAGCTTCATTTGCCAATGGGTGCCTAATCCCCATTGGTTCTCACTGCGCCCCCAAAATATGTGTATGCCGCGCTGGGAACCCACCCGGCATGGCAAAACTTCCTTTGCTGACGGGGTGCCCAATCCCATCGGCTTCACCGTCTCCCCAAGCTGCCTGGTGCCACACTGGGAGCCCACCCCAGCATGGCCAAAGTCCCTTCTTATCAGTGAAAAAAAAAAAAACCTGAAACAAAATAACCTTCCAGCGTTGATTCTTTTGCCCCCTCCCCAATTACAGCATCCGCCCTCTGCGTTCAACTCCCCACCCCCCACCTCAACCCATACTTCCCTCGGGCCAATAGCGGCGATCTTTGAGTGAACCGTGAACACATCTGCACTCTTCAAAAGCCGACCTTGAACTTAGAAATGCGGTAAGCTGTATAATGGCATAAATGGATTTTTTTCAACTTTACTGCATATCTCAGCCATTTTTGGGAATTTTTCACCAAATTTTCAACATGGGGCTTTTGGGGCCCCACCTCATGAACTGTGACACTGTTATTTCATTAATCGGTCCGAAGGAGGTATCTTCCCTTGTCAATCTTCACCATTCATTACTGCCTGGGTGTAAGCGGGCGGCACCAGCAAGGGCTTTTGTTTTTAAGCTAGCTCTAACGGCGCCGCCCTCGAGACCGACGTCTTGCGTCATGCGCAAGGGGCGGCCGTTAGTAGCTACCGACTCCTCCTCCAACTCAGTTCTGTTTCTCCCACCGTCGAGGCAGCACCTGCTTGCGTGGAGCGAGTAACTAGTACTGCGTAGTCTAGGCCGACTCCTGTTTTCGTTCGCTCTCGACGCCATACAATGGTAAGACTGTTCCTTTTTCTATTTGTACGGCGTCGGATGCTTTCCTACTGTGTTTTTACCTCATTTGTTTGGCGTTATGTCCAGTTCTGGAGCGAAGCCTTTTTTCTAAAACGGGCGTGCCCTATCGTCGGTGCTCCTGCTGGCGGCATTTCTCCGTCTCGGACCGGCATGGCGTGTGTCTTCGATGCCTGGGACCCAACCATGATATGGATTCGTGCGATGCCTGCTTTTCCATGGACCGTCGCGTCCTCGAAGTCCGCGCGTTCAAGCTCGGCAAGGCCCCGCCGACTTTCGAGGGCGGCGTCGTTCGCGGGACTCCCAGGTAAGGTCTCTAGGCCCTTCCCCCGGGTCCCCTCCCGGGCCTATACGGTCCGCGGAGGAGGGGGTTTCCTCATCTCTTCTTGCCGGCGAGAGGTCCCTTCCACGGTGTCGGGGGCGTGTGGTCCCTC
This sequence comes from Neoceratodus forsteri, assembly GCA_016271365.2. Lineage (NCBI taxonomy): Eukaryota > Metazoa > Chordata > Ceratodontiformes > Ceratodontidae > Neoceratodus > Neoceratodus forsteri. The sequence continues at coordinate 96,777,355 of CM057451.1, forward strand.
CGGGGCAGACGTCGACACCGCCTCGGCAATCACCTCCTCGAGTGCAGGCTCCCAGTGTTGAGGCCCTGGATTTCTGGGCTGGACACGGCAGACTCTCGGCGCCGCCTTCGGTGCCCGTTTTGGATCCCGGCGCCGTTTGCGGTGCCGGTGATCGAGGCGGTGCCGGTGATCAGGATGGCGCTGTTCGCGGCGCCGGTGATCATGACAGCGGCGCCGCTTTGGCCCCTGGCGCCGTTGGCCTGGTTTCTCCTCCTCGCGGCGCCGGCTCGGTTTCAGGCGGGAGGCGGTGCCGTTGGCCCCGCTGGTGCCGCGGAGGAGCTGGGATTGGGCCTGGCTGTAACTAATGTTCGGGGGGTGGGCGGCGCCACCTCTGGTACCGGTGCCGCTCGCGGCGCCGTTGCCTCAGGGACCCCTGGGGTAGCCAGCATTGAGGTCCTGCTGATCTCGTCCTCCTCGGAGGGCGATGATTCAGAGGTGGACCCATCCTGGCACCCCCACTCTTCGGCGTCTGGGTCCCCTGTGGCACGAGATACCAGGCGGCGCAGTGGGCCCCTCCCTCTGTCCCCCCTTCCGTCCTCTCCTGAGGGCTCTCCGGCTGGGGGTGGCCTTGAGTCCCAGGAGGGAGGCGTGGGGTGACTGGAGGCTCCCCCTCCGGGGACGGTGACAGCTACCCTCGGGGTGCTGTTGCTCCCTCTGGGGGGGTGGGAGCTGCAGTCGAGGAGGAGGGCTCTCTCGGGTCCAAGGGTTGAGGAGCGAGGGACAGGCCCTCGGTGGTCTTTGGCCACCTCAGGGGTGGCCAGGGCGGAGTGCTGAACCCGCCCTTCCCTCCGGGGCTCTAGGGTGCCCTCCAGCGGCGTTGTTGCGGGCTGCCCTTCTGGATCCATGCAGTCTCGACTTACGTCGCGGGAGGTTCTCCCCTGGGCTCTTCCAGGCTCCGCTTCCTCAGGGTTCCGTCTTGCAGCCTGGTTTGTTGTCCGGGATCCCGCCAGCTCGGCTCCGTTCCCGGATTCCAGAGCCCTGGAGAATCTATTGCCTCCTTGTAGGTGCCCTCTCCCATCTCTCTGCATCCACCACCCCGCTCCCGGGCCATGTCGGTCCCTCTGGTCCGTTATCCTGGGAGCAGTTCAGAGATTCTGCAGCGGCCTTCCCTTCATCGTTAGATGTATGCATGGCGGGTCTTGACTCTCCCCTCCTGCAAGGAGTCCTCTGGGCATTCCAGTTCCCCATCATCCTCGTCCCCCTCCTCTGATTGGGAGGAACCCCTGCTCATCTCTCCTCCGATGCTGATTTCACTGAATATCAGCGATTCCTTCGAGGATGGTGAGGGACCTTCGGATCTCCTTTATTGAAGAGACAATACCCGAGCAGGGAGGCAACGTGAATTCAGGAAATTCACTGCCCATACTTAGTGGTACCTTCTGGCCAATCCCTTCCAGGGGCGTCTATCCGATCCTGGCAGTCACCAGCCGCTTCTTCTCCAGCCCCGGCTGACTGTCAGCGTAGGTATTGTGCCCCCTCGGAGTCTCTAGGTACCCTTCCCAACCCCCCTTCTGGTTTGGTCTACCTTGACACTCCCTCCGGGCGCCGCTGCCTGGCGCACGACCGCCCACCGGATCCGGACTCACTTCAGTTCGACCGTTGGGGGCGAAGAGTGTTCTCTTCTTCTCGTGCGACTGCTTGTATAGCATCACATCAGGCTCACCACGCTGCCTACAATCGGCACCTGTGGTCGATGCTTTCTCAACTCCTAGCATCGATGCCTGATATGGAGCAAACCAGACAAGCTGTTGCCCTCTCCGCTGTAGGCCTGGAGCTGGCAAGACACCAGGCAAGGGCATCTTATGACGCCAATGAGATGGCTTCCAGGCTTGCGGGGACAGTGATCTGAATTAGGCGGACAGCATGGCTTCGTCTTTCAAGGTTGTCACCCCTGGCCCAGCGTAGGGTGATTCGCTCTGCCTTCCGGGGAACCCGTCTCTTTTCCTGTAGAGCTAGGAGACTTTTGCAGGGGCTTTCTCCGTCTCCTCGTCCTTGGGAGGCACCTCCTAGCTCTTCTCCCACTTAGGCTTCTGTGAATTAGCCAGGGTCTTCCCCTTCTGTTTCTCACCAACAGGAGGCTGGGGGTCTTGTTCCCTCAGGGTCTTACCCCTTCCCCCTTCTGGGGGAAGAGAAGCATGGTACTCACCCAAGCAGTAATGAATGGTGAAGATTGACAAGGGAAGATATGAAAATTGCGTACCTACCGTAATTCTTGATCTTCTCTTGTATCTTCACCATTCATTACTGATCCTTCCCCTCCCACCTTCCCCTCAGTGGCCTCCTTCTGTGGCGTCTCCCCCTCCCGTCTCGTTCCTCTCTCTTGCTGAACCAAAGAAAAAAAAAAATTCTTTAAAAAAAAAAAAAAGGAAATCTCTCTGTCCTTTCCTGTTTTCCTTAGACATTTTCAGGAAAATTATTTACTCTAAAGATTAGTGGGCTTTTGTTGCAGAGTGCTGGGTCGTGAGTAAGCTACACGACTATCTCTCCGCCATGTTCTCTGGCGAGGCACTCCTAGGGATCTTGCCTGACTCTGTCTGTGCAGTTTAATTCCGCAATATTCTGCTAATCAATTACTAAGCCCTAGAATCAACCCCTTTTCTTTTCTTGCAGAGCAGGAGGAGCAGTATGGTTATTTCCCTTCTCTCTTAAAACTGAGGGAACTCTCTCCGACTGCTTGAAGGCAGCCCCTGGCTTCTCAGGTCATATTTTCCTCATAAGCCTGCGAGTCATGCTCTGTCTTGAAATTCCCCTTTTCAAGGGGCCTTCTGCGGACAGTGTTGCAGGAAAAGCAATGCCAACCATGACGGTTCTTGCCAGTTTCAAGTCTCTCCTGCCTTGCCATAGCAAGTCCGATTGAGTTCCGTTATATTACCTACAAACCGCCTGGAAAGCTAAAATTTTTCTTCCTAAGCGCTTGGCAGCTCTTACATGCTGCCTGGGAATTATCCTTTCCTAGCGGGTGTCCTCCAGATGAAAGGCCTGCTCTCAGGCCGGAGCCGCTAGCTAGGATCAGGACCATGGCATGTTGAGGTCAGAGACTATGCCCTCCTTAGTCTGTCTAGCGGGTTCGGTGAACCTTCTCTTCAGCACTACCAGTGGGGATTCTTGCTCCCTTGTTAAATTGAGCCTTTAGCCTCTCAGCTAACTATGCTCGCTGGGCATTCTGGTCTCCTCAACATCCCATCTTTCTTCTTCTTCTCTCTTCTTCATTCTTTCTCCTTCCCTTTTCTCTCTATCTGTTCCTCCTAGAGTCGCCCCGGTAAGGAGGCCCTGCGATCCCTAGGGCAGGAATACTCTCTCCTCTGTCTATTCTCCATCGGCTTATTCCTTTTTCAGTTCATTTTTCCTTACTTTGCTATCCCTTGGCTATCTTGCCTCGCTTTCTCTTTTTTCCATAATTTGATTTTTTGCCTCTCCGGCTCACAGAACTGAGTTGGAGGAGGTTAGTAGCTACTAGCTTCATGGCAGGCGTCGGTCTGGCGGTGGCCGTTGGAAAGAGCAGCTTTAAAAAAAAAAAAAAGCTCCGTGGCAGGTGCGTGCCTCCGGCTTACACCCAGGCAGTAATGAATGGTGAAGATACAAGAGAGATCAAAATTACGGTGAGTGCGTAATTTTCATTTCTCAGTCACTGCGTGGAACCACCTTTCCGGAATGATTAGCGAAATGACAGTGTCACAGTTCATGGTAGGCTCCTAAAAACCCTATGTTGAAAATTTGGTGAAAATATTCCCCAAAGCGACTATTTTCATGAGTGCGTAGTATAGTTCCTCGCACACTTCGGAACTCTGTAACATTTAATATTTTACTCCAGATTTTCAGTATTGCCATTTTACCACACCTCCTCATGAACAGTACATCTGTCTTTTTTCACATCTCACCCAAAATGTGTGTTCGCACATGTAGCGCTACAATGGCCTGATCGTTATCGTGGAAATCAATGTTCCTGACAGATTAATAAAATCACAGTGATACTGTTCATTAGCAGAGGTCTTAAACTGGCTATGTTGAAAATTTGGTGACAAGCCCATAAAATGACTGTGTACGGGCATGCATTGTGTCAGATATGGCAAAAACAAAAGGAAAAAAATTAAGGGTTAAAATGTGCATAGAATTGCTGCAGAAATTGGTGTTAAGAGTGCCACAAGTTCTCACAGCCGTGAGAACCCTGCCGCAGAACTTTGCTCGATGTGCATAGAAAATCGGGGCCCTGCATCTCTCCTCCTAGAACTCCTGTTACAGGCGAGTAACCTGTATTTTTCTTTCTTGCTCCTCATCTTTCATGACCCACAGGGAGAAGGCAGCGAAATCTTCACAAGTCCTGGGACAAAGAGAGGGAGAGGCCCCGGACATGCTCCTGTTGACTCTTCTGCTGGACTGCCCTCACTTCTTCAGGGCAGCCGGTGGACAAATCTCCCGCCCCGGTGCTAGCGACAAGCGGAGGTTCATCAGGGCCTGGGACTTTGGTCCAGGTCTAACACCCCTACATAGATACATAGACAGTGTCAGCAGATAAGGGCCTATGGCCCACCCAGTCTGCCCATTTGAGCTTGTAAGTTCAGTTTGTTTTCCTAGAAGTCTGCCCTTACCCTGACCTCCAGAATTCCTTTATATCTATCCCATGCATTCTTAAATCCTGTGATTGTTTCAGCCCCCACCACTTCCTCTGGCAGGGTGTTCCACTTGTCCACCACCGGTTCTGTGAAGAAATTCTTTCTTATGTTTCCTCTGAATCGTCCTCCCTCCAACTTCATCCCATGCCCTCTAGTCCTGGAACATCTTTTTCGCTTAAAAATAGTGTTTTCTAGGGACATGGATATGTTGTTCATCCACACTTATTGGCAGGTTCCTTGCCGCTTTAAATCTTGCCGGAAGGTCTTCAAGCTAGCTCCTCCCACCCACCCGGGTGGTAAAACTCTCGGCTCCACCCCATGACGCCAGATCTTCCTTACCGCTTGGAAGCTCAGGTTCCCTCCTTAACGCTCTGCGATTAAGTTTTGGGACTAAAATCCTTCGGTTTAAAAAAGAGAGAAAAAACCTTTTATAACTTTTTTGGTCTTCTTCCTTCGCGGCTGCGATGGACCAAATCGACTCGGTTCGGAGATGTCCCTGTGGGCGAAGATGTCTCGGGCGGACCCGCACTCCGCGATGCGTTTATTGCCTTAGCCAGGGCGCTGACTGCGGGCTTCGACCTGTGTTCCTCCTTCTCGGTCTATGTCTCGAGGTCGCTGCCGCTTACTTCTGGGCGTCCGAAGAATTTCCTCGGTCAAATCAAGAGGCCCGACTGGCGGTTTCCAGCGGCTGGGATCCGCCGAACAACTAGAGGTTGGTTGCCTTGAAGAGCAGGCGGCTCAGGCGCGGCTTCCTCTTCTGCGGCCTTTGTCCCTCTGATCGCTCGGGACCTCATATTCAGCTTCCTTTAAGAAGCTTTGCTTGACCCTCTCAACTAAAAGCGAGGTCCTACTTCTTCAGTCCGTTTCATCGGTCGAAGAGTCTAAAACAGAATCTCATCGTCGGCGCTCTAGGGGCCGGGAAGATCCCCTCCAAGTCGACAATCGACTTGATTGATTCACAAACCGATCGCACTGGCTTACGGTGCCCCGTCAGGCCAGGTGACTGAGACTCCTGCCGGCAGGTCGAGATTTTTCTCGACCCGTTAGGCGGAGTTGTCGGCTGGAGAAGCGAATTCCCTCCTCCCGGTTCCCCGGTGAGGGTTGAGGATATCGTCGGCTCTCCCGTATCGGTGAATCAGGAGCCGTCGGTTTTCGCGACCGAACCGGGGATCGCCGATCCTCAGCTCCCGCCTCACCGACCTCGGCCTGCGAGTTTCGGTCTCGGTCTCGGACATCTTGGCGGTCCAGCGTTCCGTCGACACAGGCGGTCTGGGTCTCGGCACGGCAAGCCAGCGTCGCCGCTCTTCCTCTTCTTCCTCCTCGGCCGAGGAGAGGCTCCAGCGTGGCTTCACTTGTCGAAAAGGACCTCATGTGGCAGCAATTTTTTCTGGCCAATAAGCGGCTCCAGGCCTCTTCTCCGGCCATTAAGTGGTTGCCACGGACCAGAGTAGTGGTCGAGAGCCTGTTCCAGGCCAGTTGTCCGACCTATTCGGCTGCCCACCAGTTGTGGTGGGAACGCCTCCACCTCAGCCGACAGCTGGGGCTCCGGCGAAAGATTCGCGGTTGGCCCAAGGCCTTCCCGTGGCTTGCGGTCACTCTCCGCCTGACAAGAACCTCGGCAAGTGGAGGGTGGCTCAGGCTCAGGCAGCTATTCGACAACTCGTCGGGTCGGATGACTCCTCCCTGTTCTCAAGCGCTTGACTTGGAGGTCCTCTGGGGGCAGTCAGTGGGCGATAGCCTTCGTCCTTCCTAGGACTTCTTAGGCTCATCTCAGAATCCACTGGGATGAAGCTTGAACCCGTATCCAAGCGGGCCAGATATCTCTCACCGAGATTCTGGACCGAGGATTCTCCCAGAGGCCTTTCCAGTGGCGAAGCCATTGTCGAGGCGGCCCTGGAACTTTGGCAGCGTCCGGCTTCCTGTCCTGCGCTTCGGTAGGATGGCCAGGAAGTATCACCGGTCCCTACTGGCTCTCTGTCGGGTTTTCTGAAGACACCCTCGGCTGAAGGGCTGGTCACGGACAGTGTTTTCTGGCGTGCCGGTAATGCCAGGGCGTGGACAAACCGCCCGACAAAAGTCCAAGAAATTGGACTACAGGTGGAAAGTGTATGCTGCCTCTTCTCTCGGCCTTCGTCAGGCCAGTTCGGCCGTCCTCATGGCACATTTCTCCCATGCCCTGTTGGGTTCCCTGGATGAGGCGGTCCCTCATCTTCCCGCTGACCTGCAGACCACGGTCAAGCAGGTGCGGGATCAGGGCAGGGCAGTAGCCAAACAACAGCTCCAGACTGCTCTGGATATAGGAGACTCATGTGCTCGGTCAGTGGCGGCCGCTGTGGCCATGCGTCGGCTGGCGTGGCTGCGAATATCCACCTTTACGCGGATACCCAGCACAAGCTGGCGGACGTTCCTTTCCTGGGAACAGACCTGTTCGGCCCTGGGTGGAAGGCCACCCAGAGGATCGAAAAATCCAATGCCACCTTGGATTCGGTCTCGTCCGCACAGAGGACAAGGTCATAAGCCCCAGCCTAAGCCCTTTCGTCCCTCTACTCCGCCACCGCCCGGCCCAACAACAGCGTCAGGGCCAGCAGGCTGAACCTTGGTATTCCAAGCCCAAGCCATCGGCTTCCTCTAATAGGAAGCAAGGAGGAAAAGGCCCTGGTGGTCCCCAGGCGGTCCTTCCTCCAAGCCTGCTAAGTGACGGGCTGAGGTGTCACCCCATCCCGTCACCTCGCCCCTAGTTCCCCGTGGAGCGGCTCCGACACTTCCTTTCCGCCTGATCCGCTGTTACCACGGGACAGGTGGGTTTTGAGTGGTGGGAAGAGGCCTGCCTCTGGAATTGAGCAGGCTCCACCCTTCAGAGCGATAGCCTTGTGCTTTGAGAGTCCCAGAATCTCTACAGGCTCGTCGAGCCGACGCCATCCTCCTTCAGAAAGGGTGATAAAAGAGATAGAGGACCCTTCACCAGAACCAGGGTTCGTGTCCAGGTACTTCCTGGTCCCGAAGCAGACGGGGGCTGGCGCCCCATCTGAGACCTACAGACCTGAACAAGTTCCTAAGGTCTCGAACCTTAGAATGGTCACTCTGGCTCAGATAATACCATCTCTGGAACACGTGTGGTTCTGTTCTCTGGACTTCAGGGCCGCGTTCTTTCACGTCCCTATCCGTCCGTCTCATCAGAGATTCCTCCGCTTCAGGCGGAGGATCCCTCTTCGAGTTCAGGCCATGCCCTTGACCTTTCTTCAGCTCCCAGGGTCTTCACCAAATGCATTGCAGCGGTGACAGCTTTCCTGTGCGCCGAGGGTCAGGTGTACCCTTACCTGGGCGATTGGCTGATAGCAGCCCCCTCCAGGTTGGAGGTGGGCGGTCCAGAAATCTGGCCCTCCGGTTTTGCTCTCAACTGGGCCTCCTGGTCAATGAGGCCGAAGTCGGAACTCGAGCGAGAAGCAGGTGATATCCTTCATCGGGGCAGGCTCGACTCTCTTGAGCCAGAGCACGGCTCCCGGCGGACAGGGCCGAGGTTCTTACCTCCTTTGCCCAATCATTTCTGGTTGGGCAATCGCGCCCAGCCCGGGACTTCCTGTGACTCCTGGGTCTTATGGCGGCCTGTACCAGCGTAGTCCGTTGGGCACGCTGGCACATGCGCCCCCTCCAGTGGGGTCTGGCCGGCCAGTGGTCACAGCGTTGCGACCCTCTGGACCAGTGCGTGTGGACGACCCAGGAGATGTGGAACGCTCTCCAGTGGTGGACCGTTCCGTCCCATCTGCAGGAGGGTATCCCGTTTGTCAGCCCCGAGCCGACGGTCTCTCTATCGACCGACGCCTCTTTGATGGGTTGGGGTGCCCATCTGGGGGAACACCGGCGCACGGCCTCTGGTCCCGCGGGAGTCGATGCCATATCAACCTGCTGGAGCTCCATGCGGTCCGCCTAGCTCTCACCGCCTTTGCTCCGTTTCTCGAGGTCAAGTGGTCCGAGTCAGGCGGACAATACCACGACCATGTACTATCTAAACCGCCCAGGCGGGGCGCTCCTTGCCTCTATGCAAGGCTCTCCGCATCTGGTCACTAGTCGCCCAGCCTGGAGGCGGATCTCCTGGCCATTCATGTGGCAGGGCCTCCAACACCTGGCCGATGCCCGAGGCGGATAGGGCTGCATCCATGCAGTGGTCTCTCCTGCGGAGATAGTACAAGACCTGTTCTCCTGCTGGGGCACACCTCTGGTGGATCTGTTTGCCTCCAGGAGGCGAAGCTGAGGCTGTTTCATGCCCGCCCCTCTCAGCAGGGCTCGCTGCAGGGGATGCCTTTTGAGGCCGTGGACCCGGGCCTCTTTCGCCTTTCCCCCGTTCCCTGATTCACAGGGTCCTGCTGAAGCGAGGAGGGACAAGGCGAGGTGATTCTGATAGCCCCAGACTGGCCTCGCCAGTTCTGGTACCAGATCTCCTCAGTCTCAGCTCCAGGACTCGGGCAGCTTCCAGCTCGCCGGACCTGCTCTCAGTCAATCAGGGAAGGTGTTCCATCCGGACCTTCAATCCCTGCACCTGACGGCCTGGTTCCTGGCGGCTAGAGTTCCAGGCCTTGGGTCTTTCGGCGAGGTCCTCCAGCGTCGTTGAGGCGTCCCGTGAGTCGACCAGAAAATGCTATGCCTTCAAATGGAAGAGGTTCTCCATTTGGTGTCGGGAAAGGGTTGGACCCTTTCGTGTCCTGTGGCGAGCATTTTGGACTATCTATGGTCCCTATCTAGTCAAGGGCTTAGGTCGGCGACCCTTAAGGTGCACCTGGCAGCCATTTCTGCTTGCGGTAGCGGGCGGTCAGCAGTCAGTGAGCGCAGGAAAAAGTGGTGGGCGGCTTTTCAAAGCCTTGATCACATTTCCTCCAGTGCGGGAACCCCCACCTCCGTGGGATTTACTGCTGGTACTGGCAAAGCTCATGGGCAAGCCATTCGAACCAATGCACAGGTGTGGTCTCCCCACCTGTCGTGGAAAACCGCCTTCTTGGTGGCTATCCGTCAGCCAGAAGGATGGGAGAACTCAGGCACTAAGCATCGAGTCTCCTTACCTGGTCTTCCACAGGGACAAGGTTGTCTCGCTCCCACCGAAATTCCTTCGAAGGTGGTCGGAGTTTCACCTTAATCAGGTATTGACTCTGCTGGTGTTCTACCCCAATCACACCTCGGAGGCCGAATATGGGCTCCATACTCTGGACCCTAGAGGCGCTCGCTTATTATAAGGGCGCCTGGCTGAAATCGAGGGAGAGGTTACTTCAGCTGTTTGTCACCTACGCTGAAGCCGCACCTGGCAGACCTGCAGCCAAGCGGACGATAGGCAGATGGGTCACCTCCTGCATAAATCTCTGCTATGAGTTAGCGGGCATGGAGCCTCCGAGGGATAGAGCTCATTCTACCCGCCATACTGCTGCATCGGTGGCTGCTTCCAGGGATGTCCCTATCCAGGAGATCTGCAGGGCTGCTACCTGGAAGTCAGCACACACCTTTATTTCCCACTACCACATCGACCTTGAGTCACGCCGGGATGCTGGTTTTGGGGCCTCGGTTCTCCAATCTTTGTTCCCCAAGTAAGTATTGGGGTGTGCGCCTTGCCTCCCTCCTCCCGGAGAACTGCTAGGAGTCTGCCAATAAGTGTGGATGAACAACATATCCATGTCCCTAGAAATACAGGTTACTCACCTGTAACAGGAGTTCTAGGAATGGTATATGTTGTTCATCCTGACCCGACCTCCCGGCTTCGGCCTTAGCCACAGAGCTTCCAGCGGGCCAGATCTGGCGTCATGGGGGGCCGACGAGTTTTACCACCGGGTGGGTGGGAGGAGCTAGCCGAAGACCTTCGGCAAGATTTAAGCGGCAAGGAACCTGCCAATAAGTGTGGATGAACAACATATGCCATTCCTAGAACTCCTGTTACAGGTGAGTAACCTGTATTCTTGCACCCTGTTCCTCCCTGTAAGATACTTGTATGTCTCTATCATATCCCTCTCCCTTCTCTCCTCCAGGAGTACATGTTCAGTTCCTTCAACCTGTCTTCCATAGGACTTGTGATGCAATCCATGCACCATCTTTGTTGCCCTCCTCTGAACCTTCTCTACCCTGTCTATGTCCTTACGTGGTATGGTCTCCAGAACCATACACTGTACTCCAGGTGGGGCCTCACTAGTGTCTTGTATGGCAGGATTATGACCTCCCTTTTCCTGCTGGTGATGCCCTGCCTATACATCCCAGCATCCTATTTGCTTTACCTGCTCCTTGTCACCTGTTTCCTACCTTGAGGTCATCAGAGATGATAACCCCAAGATCCCTTTCCTGCTTGGTGCATGCTATATCCTCACCCACAACTGATATATTGTGCCAGGGTTTTGTGCCCCATATGCATTATCTTGCTTTGCATTGAATTTCAACTGCAAACCTGACCATTCTTCAAGTTTCTGCAGGTCCTTCTCATTCTGTCTACACCCTCTGGTGTGTCTACTCTGTTACAGAGCTTTGTGTCATCAGCGAACAGTGAAATTCTGCTTCTAGGTCCTGCGCCATGTCACTGATGAAGATGTTGAATAGGACCCGTCCCAGCACTGATCCCCTGTGGTACCCCACTGGTCACTCTTCCTCTGTGGAGTGATAGCCATTTACCACCACCCTCTGTGTCCTGCCACCCAGCCAGTTACCTACCCACCACACTACTGTCTTGCCACACCCATATTCCCCAGTTTGTGTAATAGTCTTCTATGTGGCACAGTGTCAAAGGCCTTGCTGAAGTCCAGATAGGCCATGTCCACTGCCTCTCCAATCCACCTCCCTAGTCACCCAGTCAAAAATTCAATGAGGTTGGTCTGACATGACCTCCCCTAGTGAAACCATGCTGCCTTGGGTCCTGTGGTCCATTGACAACCAGATGTTCCACCAATCTCTCCTTCAGTAGTGCTTCCATGATCCCCCACTACTGAGGTGAGGCTGACTGGTCTGTAGTTCCTGCTTCCTCTTTGTTCCCATTTTTGTATAAGGGACTACATCTGCTGTCCTCAGTCTTTGGGTACCTCCCTGTTTCCAGTGATGGCTAAACAGGATAGCCAGAGGTTCAGCCACCACCTCTCTTAGTTCTTTAAGGACCCTAGGGTGCACCCCATCTGGCCCCATTGCTTTATCAACTCTTATTGCTTCCAGTTCCTTCAGGACCCTTTCTCGTGTAAGGGACTTGTGTCCATTTCTCACACCATTCTCACCCTTGTACTCACTTCAGACCCATTACCCTCCTCTTCCTCAGTAAAGACTGAGCAGAAATACCTGTTCAATATGTCAACTTTACTGTTGTCATCCTCACATGACCCCATCCTCCCCTTCAGTCTCACTATCCCTCCCTTTGTCTTTCTTTTTTCACTTATGTACCTGTAAAAGGTTTTGTTCCCTCTACCCACTGATTTTGCAATGTGTTCTTCTGTCTGAGCTTTGGCTTCCCTTACTGACCTCCCTGCCTCCATTTGCTTCTCCTGGTACTTCTCCCTATCCCCTTCTGCCTGTGTCTTTTTGTATTGCCTGAATGCAATCTTTTTGGCTTTCACTTTCTTTGCTACCTCTTTGGAAAGCCATAATGGTCTCCTCTTCCTTTTCCTCTTGCTAACCTGCTTAATACATAATTCTGTTGTTCTTGTAATCCCCATTTTAAATACTGCCCACTGTTCCTCAACCCCTGATTCCTGTCCCATTCCCCTTAATGCCTCTTTCAAGTATCTTCCCATTTTCCCAAAGTCTGCCCCCCTAAAATCCAGGATACGTGTTTTTGTGCGGTTTGGTTCTGCTCTTTCTGTGATTTCAAACCACAATGACTGGTGGTCACTGTTTCCCAGGTGCTCCCCCACTGTTACCCCCATCACCAACCCCTGAAGGTGGTTAGGGCAATCCCTAAGTCCTCAACCTCATCAGGCAGATTGTCTGGTTCTAAGTCGGGTGGCAGGTCGGCACAGTTGTCCGCCCGGTCATGATGTCGGCCTGAGCCACCCGTCAGAGCATGTGTCTCCTGGTGAAGCAGTCACAGGCTATGGCCTGTCAATGGTGATGTCTCTTGAGGGATGCCAGACACTCCACCAGCTCATTGCCAGAATTCCCGACATCAGACCAGCGAGATCCCCATAGTGGCGGACCCTTCTACATCACCAGTGGATATGGTTATCACCACTACGCTGGCGGAATCCAGTCAGCAATCGATGACTGTCATACCAACTCCAGGTGACCTGATACCAGCTCCTCCAACACCAGGTCACCTGACGTCAGCCCCCCCAATGCTAGCAGCAGCATAGCCTCAGGCACTGGTAGGCCTGTCCGGTCCTTAAATACCTTTAAATGAGGTAAAAGGCCTCTTTCGATTTGGGTGGAACTAAATCAAGGGAGACCTCATTCCACCCAAACCTTTGAAGCTTCCTCCCAGGGAAAAGTCTCCACAACCTATGAAGAAGTCTCCATCACCTAAGCGTCCCTCCCCAAATCTAGGGAGAAGACTCCTCCTCATAGGAGCCCTTCCTCTAATCCTGATTAGGGACGCAGAGGAAAACCAAAATATAAGGGCAGGCAAGGATGTCGTTCCTCCTACGGGACATCAGGTCAACGTCTGCACCAGACAAAGGGTAGACACCAGCATTAACTCTGCCTCATCCCACTCTTCTTCCAGCTCGGAAGACTTGAACAGAGGTTCTTCCTCATCAAGAGGTATATCCAAGCAACCAATGGCTGGGAAACATAGGACTTGGATCCAGAGAGGCGCCGGCTGGCAAAATACCTCTGGCAAAAAGAACCCAAGCCTTTGGTGGATACCTTCCAGTACCTCACCATAATTACCTGAAAACATCCCTCATCCTCATTTGCCATGTCAAAAAAGTCTGACAGGCTCTGTAGGGTGCCCAGGAATTAACCCTTTTTGGCAGAGCATCCGGTGGCTGACTCCCTAGTGATTACAACGGCCCAAGACAGGACTAAGAAGCCAAAGCCCCTGAACACTCAGACCCCTAATCTTGAATCAAAACAACTGGACCAGCTGAGGAAGAACATATATGCATCAGCTACCTGCTCCATAAGATTGCTCAATTTCCTTGCCCAATGGTACAGTAACAAAACACCTTGTAGGAGAAGAGCATAGAATTGGCTCAAGCTCTGCTGGGCGCTTTGTAAAAAGCAGAGTTTTCAGACATACTTAAGTTAGGATCTGATGTGAGCATGCATGTCTTACATGCCCACTTGCATGCCTCATCGACACTGTTTATACTTCACTCAGGGCATCTACCTCAGGCGCCACTGCTGGCTGCGGGTCTCTGGCTTCACTCAGGACCTTCAGGCTGGGATTATGGACCTATCCTTCAAGGGGTCTGTACAGCGGCATGCACATGAGGCCGAGAAACTTATCACCCATTTAGATTCAGGCAAGGCTATCTGGTAAGTCCAGAAAATGTACAAGGCCAACCAAAAGCCATTTCATAAGCAGATCTTTCGTAAACAGGTCAACAGCCCCAAACACAGCAGCAGTGAGGGGGCTACAAGTGCAAAGCTACTTCCCAGACCCCAGGTTCTTCCACTTCCAAATCCTCCCAGACTGCTCTGCCAACCAGTGGTTCCATAGCCTGACTCCCTGCCAGGACCCCCCCCCCAGCAGAATCTCTGGGGGAGGCGGTGGGGGTTTGCTTCTCCCTCCGTTGGAGCACAATCACAACAGATCAATGGATACTGTAGATCATAGAGGTTACGCACTGGAGTTTTTGGAAACCCCCCAGACAATCCTCCTGCATCCTCCCACTACCCAAAGTCTCATGTCACCCTGATAGAAGGGGAGATTGAGGTGCTCCTTCAAAAACAGGCCACAGAGCTAGTTCCCCAAATCAAAGGAGTCAGGGAGTCCACTCCCACTTTTTTCTGGTCCCCAGAAAGACCGGGTATATGAGGCCCATTCTGGATCTAAGTCTTCTGAACAATTACATCGAGTACAAATGGTTCAGAATGGTTAAACTGCCAGGCCTAATCCCTCTCCTTCACCAAGGGAATTGTCTCTGTTCTCTGGATATGCAGAACACATATCTTCATATCCTGGTGTTCCAGCCCCACAGTAGATACCTGTGCTTCCTCTTCCAAGGGTGCCATTACCAGTTCCAGGCCTTGCCATTCAGCCTGTCCTCGACTCCCAGAGTCTTCATCAAGTGCCTAGCAGTGGTGGCTGCAGCTCTGCAGAGACAAGGCCATGATGTCTTTTCTTACCTTGATGATTGGCTTCTGACAGCACCCACAAAGGCCCAGCTGCTCTGCACTCTAGGGAGACACCTTTACTCTCTTCAGAAAGCTGGGAGTCACCCTGAATCTTCCAAAGTTGTCCCCATGTCCCAGTCAGAGACTTAAGTATATTGGGACCATTCTGGACACAGTGCTAGGCAGAGCCCTTTTGCCCCCAGATAGGGCAGATTACCTTCTGTATCCAGCTCGGGCAATGACTTGATCTCATCAGACCTCAGCCAGATCCTTTCTGAGGCTATAGGGTCACATGACCACTGCCATCCCTACTGTATCCTTGGCAAGATTACACATGTGGGTCCCCCAATGGACACTCATAGTGCAGTGGGACCAATGCTTCAACGACCTGAAAATGCCAGTCACAGTCTCTGATCCAGTCCGTCAGACTCTGTCCTGGTGGATAACTCTGTCCAGTCTCTCCAAGGGAGTCCCCTTCAAACAGGAGATCCTGAGGCAAATTCCTACCACAGATGCCTCAGGACAGGGCTGGGGAGCTCACCTTGCAGACCATCAGACTCGAGGGTCTTGGTCCCCTTTGGAACAGACTCTCTAATTTAACATTCTGGAAATGGGAAGGAGCCTTTATGCTCTGCAGGCTTTTCAGACAGACCTGTTCCTGGGCTCCCTGCTGATTCAGACAGGCAATATATCAGTGGTCTTTACATAAACAAGCAGGGGCACTCACTCTTACCCTCTGCCAAGAGGCCATTAGAGTTTGCTGTTGGGCACTAGAGCGTCACCTAGATCTCATGGCCGTGCATGTTCCAGGAATCCAAAATGTCTTGGCTGACACCCTAAGCAGGTCTTGGTTACAAGCCCATGAATGGGAACTACTACAATCAGTTGTAGAGCAACTATTTGACAGGTGAGGCAGACAGAGTTGGACCTTTTTGCATCCCCACTCAATGCCAGACTGCCCGGTTTCTGCTCGCTAGATCCAAGGCCTCATGTTTTATGGTGAGACACATTGTCCCTCTGCTGGGCAGGGAGGTTCCTGTATGCTTTCCTCTCTTTCCTCTGCTTCAGAGGGTACTCCTCTAGTTACAGATGGAAGGAGCAGAGATCATCCTCATTGCTCCCTACTGGCCTCGTCAGATCTGATTCCCTCTGCTTCAACAGTTAGCAGCAGAACCCCCAATCCCTTTACTATTGAGCTCTCATCTGCTCTCTCAGGATGGGTGCACTCTAGTCCACTCGGACCTCAAGTCTCTGCACATGCATGTGTGGCTCTTGCAGACTTAGCAGTTTCCAGGTTTGGGGTTTCCCCAAGGGTAGCAGACATTCTAGTGGCTGCAAGAAAGCCCTCCACTAGGTCCACCTACGCCATGAAATGGAAATGGTTCTGTCTTTGGGCCTCTGCTTAACAGCTTGGCCCTTTCTCATGTCCAGGGAATTCGGTTCTGGTGTATTTTTTCTCCTTTTCTGATTCTGGCCTGTTACTCCTCTATTAAGGTGCACTTTTCTGCCATCTCAGCATACCATGCACCTATAGAGGTAAAACCCTGCACAGTTGGATTTGTCCTGCACTTTTTGTGGGGCATCCTTCACCTGAAACCTCCATTCAGGACTCTGTCTCCCTTAGGTTCTTTTATTTTGTCAGAGAAGCTGACCCTGCCTCCTTCGAAACAGCTGCAGTTTGTGAGCTACGCTTCCTGTCTTGGAAAGCATTATTTTTGGTTGCAGTTATTTCCGCTCTGAGGATTTCTGAGCTCTAGGCTCTGATGTGTAAAGAGCCTTATTTAGTTTTTTACAAGGACAGGGTGTCCTTTTGCATTAATCCGAAGTTTTTGCCAAAGGTGGTGTCAATATGTACTCTGAACTAAGGCATCCACCTACCTGTCTATTATCCAGAGCATTCCAACAGAGGGGAGTCATTACTGCATACTCTGGATGTCCACAGGGCATTACATTATTACCTTAACCAGACAATTCCAGTTAGGAAATACAACCGGTTTGTTTCCTTCGCCCCCAGAACTCGGAGTGCCAGTTACTAAGCAGACCCTTTCTAAGTGGCAAGTTAACTGCATTGTTTTCTGTTATCAGAAATATGTCAAGCCTTTACTGGGCCCGGTTAAAGGCTACTCCACCAGGGGAGTAGCTACTCTTTGCCTCGCTGAGGAACAAGTTAGCTGCAGACATTTGCCCAACTGCTACTTGGAGTTCTGTCCACACTTTTAGCAAACATTACAGCCTGGACATTGCTTCCAGATGCAGGACCAGATTCGGACTTGTTGTCCTCTTGAGGCCTGCTGTCTTAAAAAACTTAAGTTACTTTCAGCTTCAACCCGGAGCTCTCTCTCTCTCTCTCTTTGACTGCTTGGGCACTCTGTCCTAATGGTAATAGCCTGCTGCAAGGCGCTTGAGAAGTAAGATAGTACAGTTATGTAAGAACTTACTGTAACAGTAGATCTTCGAGAAGAGCTCTTGCAGCAGGCACTGCTTTCCCTCCCACCTTCCCACTGGTATTATTTCTGCATGATTTAAACCTCGGTTTCTCCTTCCTCTGTAGGGCCAGGTCTATGGTGGGAGAACTGAGGTGGGGCTGGGGACTGCCTCCTTTATACCATAGGCTGAAATCAGGGTGGGCCAACATCAAGGGGCAGTCCTCACTGAAGAACACTAGCTAGAAGTTTTCCATAGGGTCCTAGTGCCTGGCAACATAGTCCTAATGGTAATAGCCTGCTGCTAGAGCTCTTCTCAAAGATCTACTGTTACAGTAAGTTCTTACATAACTGTACTATCTTCTAGAGGAGCATTTGCAGTAGGCACATCATTTTCCCTCCCTCTATCCCCCTGCTCTCTTTCCTCCTCTGCCTCTGTAGGCTCCAGGAGTCGTCCTTTTCTCCTGTTGTACCTTGTTTCATGGTCTCCGGTGGGGGGAACTGAGATGGGTGTTAGGGACCGCCCCATTATACTGTGAAAGAGGTTCATGTGCTGACATCAGAGAGTGGTCCCCCACTGTATGCTGCTAGCTAGAAAGTTACTTTATGGTCCTGGCACCTGGCAGCTTAGTCCTTATGGTGTTGCCTACTGCAAGAGCTTCTCCCGAAGATCTACTGTTATGGTAAGTTTTTACGTAACTGTACTTTATTCCTATTGTTCAATGATGGAGCAATCTTACCCTGTTTTCCTAAATGTTATATACCTTGGTATGCTCAATTGTTGCATCTCATACTGTTCACCTTATTTTTTCTCTGTTAGCTTGACCTACACTGGATTCTCTATCATGTACCCTGTATGATCCACGCTGTTCTTTCACTGTATTATACACTGTTTGTGCCAGATTCTGGCCTGGGCTGTGCCTCAAAAAGGTCTTCGGATCAGTGCACCAACCTGGTTACCAAATAAATTATTTATGCATATTGATGTTTTGTTTTTATCTGTTTGGATTGGTGTATTTGAATCACAGTCCTATGACAATATGTATACTTTACTGCACAAATCATATTCTTGCTTCGCAATGGTAGAAGCCATTTGGCAGTATGTAGGTGTATATGGGGAGTAGGAGGAGACTTAATAAAACAGTTTACTTCCCATCCTGTGGCATGTGTTGTTTTTTTTTTTTTGCTGAATACAGTTCAGGTGTCTCCATTCAAGGGTAGTACCTTTGAGCTCTACTTGGTGTGCATGGTACACTTTTATAACTAAACTCCTCTCAAGCATGGGAATCCCAAGAGGTTCTGCCACAGGGTAAACTGTGGGACACTGTACTGACAGGCCACGGGGGGGGGGGGGTGACAATGATGAGGGACCAGCTGTGCAGTGAAAGACTATAAAGAACAGAAAATTTAAAAGAAGTTCTAGATGAACACAAATGCTAAGCAAGGGAAAGAATATGAAGAAAGAAAGAGGGTAAGAAAAATTAATACAGAAATATATCTGTTTTAGGGATGTGGATATGTTCATCCACACTTCTTGGCATGTCCCTTTCCCCTTTAATTCTTGCCGGAAGGTCTTCAAGCTGGCTTCTCCCACCCACCTGGGTGGTATAATCCTCAGCTTCACCCCGTGATGCCAGATCTTCCTTTCCATTGGAAGATTCAGGTTGCCTCCTGTACTGCATTTTGCAGGCACTGGCTTCGATATCTTCGGATCCCTTGAATATTAAGTCTATTCGAGCTAGGGATTGCAACTTTTACTGTTCGATTATGGAAGATAAATTTTTCCTCAGTTTTCGCAGGTACCTGTCCGGCAGAAAATGTCACACACAGACCCACATACCATGTGAGTCTACTGCTTGGGTGTCGGTCATGACACCCAGGCATGCGAGATATCTCGCTTTTCACCCGAACATCTTCGACGATCGCCTCACATGGCTCAAGTTGGGAAGGCCCAAGAAACGGAATCCACCAGTGAAATCCAAGCAGGCCCGGTGGGTGGTCTCCACAGCTGTGGGGTCTGCCGAGCAGTTAGAACAGATGCAGGCCTTCGAAGAAGAGGTGGCATGGGCTGTGGAGCTCTCCTCTCTGCTGATTTTCGTTGCACTCAACCTGGGCTCCACGTTCTTGGGCTCCTTTCAGGAGATGTGCCTCTCTCTCCCTACCAAGGGCGAGGGACCTTCAGGCTCGCATACCTCCCAGTCTCGCAAAAAGAACAAGGAACTGAGAGATTCTTCGTCTCGGCGAAGACTTTCTTGGGATCAAAAACGATATATGTCACAGGAATCTCCAGTCTTGACTTCAGTCGAGACTGCTTCTTCGGCCGCTGGCTTCTTGGCTTTGCCGACTGGTCAACCAGCGAGGTCTCAGTCAACTATGTGGTGAAGATCGCTCTCGACCCTGTCGATCTTTGTCACCAGCAAGGCCGACAACTCACTTACCAGGACCCCAGTCATGCCTCTTCCTGATGAGGAAACCCAGCCTGCTGGTATTCCCATCAAGGAACTAATCCCTGATCTGGGTAAATCACCGGTTCCCCCGGTGTCCCTGGAATGACCCACTCGTCCAGTCCGATCGAGGTCGATATCTCTGACCCCCTCAACTGATAGGCCAAGGAAGGTGCATAAGCAATCTAAAAAGAGGCGATGCCACCGCTCATCTTTGTCCTTCTCGGATGAGGAGAGGCTTCGGCGGAAACTCTATCGATGTTACGAAGATCTGATGTGCAACAGCTCATTCTGTCTGGGCAGAAGCCTTCTTCAGTTTCCACCCTGGCCATTACGTGGTTTTCGCTTCCCAGGAAGAAGACAACTCCATTAGAACCAGTAAAATCAGTTCCTCCACCCGTGGAGCCAGTATAACCTGCCCCGGTTCGGTCAAACCGGTCTCTCCACCAATAGTGGTGGAGCCGTACCTAAACAACTCTCGGGCTCCTACGAAGGATTCTCGGATGGTTCCAGGTCTCCCTCATAGAGTCTCGGTCACCCTCATGCCTGACTGTCCCAGGCGTGTGCAGGGGGATCTTGGTGGCAGACCGATTTATCCAGATTCCTTGGATTCTGATGACACCGACCTTAACTCTCATCCGCTGGATGATGAGTCGGTGAGTAGACTGTCGATGGAGGAGGGCCCTTTGTTATTTATGGAAATGGGATGAAGTTCTCCGCACCTCCCGTGGACTTTCAGACTATGGTCTAGCTGGTCGGGACCAGGGCTGAGCCATTGCCAAGCAGCAACTTCAGACAGCCTTGGACCTCAGGGACTCTTGCACCCATTCGGTGGCAGCCGCAGTTGCCATGTGCTGCAGGGCTTGGCGGAGGCTTTCCACCTTCACGGTGGAGACCCAGCACAAACTCACTGATGTTCCTTTCTTGGGCACTGATCTCTCTCTTTGGCCCAGGTGTGGGTGATCACCTTAAGAGAATCGAGCAGTCCAATGCTACCTTGGACTCGGCTACTTCAGGCCAGGGTCTGCCTCTGGAATTCGAGCAGTACCCTCCCAGCTGAGCCCGCATCCCACAGGAGGAAAGGGCATCAGTCCACACTCAGTCGACTCTGAGAGATGACATAGCCCAACTCCTCAAGGAGGTAATGACCTGAGTGTCGGATCCCCCAGTCAACCCAGGGTTAATTTCCAGATACTTCCTGGTCCCAAAGCAGACGGGGGTCTGGTGCTCTATTCTAGATCTGCCGACCTAATCCAGTTTCTCAGGCCACGCACCTTCAGGATGGTAACTCTGTCCCAGATCATACCATCCCTGGAGGTGAACATGTGGCTGTGCTCTTTGGATCTCCAGGACAAATTTTTTCATGTCCCAATCCGTCCATCTCACCAGCGGTTCCTCCACTTCAGAGTAGAGGGAACCCTTTAAGAGTTCCGAGCCATGCCATTCAGCCTGTCATCAGCCCCATAGGTCTTCACCAAATGCATTGCAGTGGTGGCAGCCCACCTCAGGTGTCGGGTCAGAGTCTACCCCTACCTCAGCGATTGGCTCTTGGCGGGCTCCATCCAGAGAGTGGGAGGTCAGGGATCTGGCCCTCAAATCTGCACTCAGCTTGGCCTCCTGATCAGAGGCCAAGTCAGTGCTCGTGGCTGTGGGTGATATGATTAATCAGGGCAGAGCTCGACTCTTGTGGAGCCAGAGCCCAGCTCCCAGTGGACAGGGCAGAGGTTCTCTCCTCCTCTGCCCAGTCATTTCTGTTGGGCACTTGTGCCCTGCTCGTGACTTTCTCTGCCTTCTGGGCTACATGGCGGCCTGCACCACCATATCGCCCCTTCAGTGGGATCTGGCCACCCAGTGGACTCAGCGCCATGGTCAATTCAACCAGCTGATCTCTGTGACCTAGGGATGTGAGACACTTTCCAGTGGAGGACCATCTTGAATCATCTGCAGGAAGGATCCGTCTGTCCGCCTGAGCGATGGTCATCCTCACAACCGATGCCTCTCTCATGGGCTGGGAGCCCATGTGGGGACCCACAGGGTCCATGGGTTCTGGATCCCGAGGAATCCCGATACCATATCAACCTGCAGGAGCTCAGAGCAGTCAGACTGGCACTGTCAGCATTGGTTCAGCAGCTCTGCGATCAAGTGGTTCAAGTCCAGATGGACAATACCACGACCATGTAAAATTTTGAAAAAGAACACAGACCTGCACCTGGGGACCGTGCTTGGCGAACAACAAGTAGAAAATGGATACAAAAAGCCAGCACAAGTCTTTTAGCAAGTATCCATACCTAAAGCTGCACCAACGGAGGTTAGATATCACACAAAGGAAGCAAAAAGATTTTCTCAGGGTGCTAAAAGTGCTTCATTTTATTCAAATAAAAGCTGATGAATGCACCCTGCTTCCATTAACAAACTATTAGCTACACAGCACACTCCCAACACGTTTCGCCCCTAGCGCTTATTCTGTAGAATGACAAGCATACCACAAAGTGCAGTATTTATACTTAGTGCTCTTAAAGTGACAGTGCCATTATAAAGTGCCTCTACAAGTTAAAACATTAAAAACAATAACATGATCTATTAAATACACAAACAATTAACATTTAGCTTTAGTTTTACTTTTTACCACTATAATTTTGAACATCAGTGTCCTCCTCCAATTTCTTGGGGATCCACTTTCCATGCAAGTGATAAATGGGGGTATCTATAAAGTAAAAAAAGAATACAAATTAATACATATCACTAGCTATATGGTATTTTTACACAAAAAACTATATGTTTTACTGCATTAAACCCAAAAATTCTTAGCACAGCCAATAAAGCTATTTCTTTAAAAATGGTTTAATATCAATTCTTTCATTAAGTCCTGGTATTTCTGATCCACCCATAGCAAAAATCCAATACTGTTCTCTTTTAAGCAAAACATTATTGTAATCACCCCTAGGGCTTTTTTAGGGGTTTCAATCCTACAAGGTCCATACATGTTCCTTTCATTTTTACTTTACCCATATGGATTGCCAATGCATTTTGTTATCACCATTCTTTATAGCTCTTAAATGCTCACCCACCCTTTCTTTAAATTTCCTTTTGTTTTACCTTGTAAAAACAACCACAGGTACATGAGGCCATATAAATGACCCCTTCTGTTACACAGGTGATAAAACCTCTAACTTTTGTTACCCTTTTGTCTTTGGGTTGATGAAATCTTTAGTTTGTATAATGGTTTTACAAATTTACAATTTCCACATTTAAAACACCCTCATGTTGTGCAGGTAACCACATCCTTTTATTTTCTTGTTTTAATTGTACTGAATGTACTAATTTGTCTTTTAGACTTTCCTTTCTATGTACAAACCTTGGCTCTACATCTCTAAGGTCCTTTAAACCAGGATCTAAACTCACTAAGTGCCAATGTTTTTTAATAATTTCTCCAATCTCCTTAGATTGTGCACTATATGTATTCACAAAATTAATCCTTAGATCACATTTTTGTTTCTTTTCTGATTTTTGCATGACCTCTGACCTTGCCATATTATTCACTTCTTCTCTAGCCCTGGTAACAATAGTGGCTGGATATTTTCTTTCATATAACCGCTCTTCTAGCTCATCAGCTTTCTTCTCATACATAGATGTGGTACTACAGTTCCTTTTAATTCTAAGGAATTGTCCTTTAAGTATACCTGCTATAGTGTAGTAAGGATGACTACTGTCCGCTAGTAATAAAGTATTCCTATCTGTACTTTTCCAATACAAATCTGTTACAATACCCCACACCATCCTTTTTAATGATCAAATCAAGAAAATTAATGTGTCCGAACTAAAGATAGAGAACCATAGATTTTCATTACTATGCTCTAAATATTTTACAAATTCAAATAATTCATCCTCTGTTCCAGTCCAGATGATCAATATGTCATCTATAAAAGCGTCTATATAAATCTATTTTATCCCTAAATGGATTCTTCTCTCCGTCTCTAATATATTCCTCTTCCCATTTTCCCAGATATAAGTTTGCAAAATTTGGAGCAAAAGTTGCCACCATAGCTGTCCCTTTAATTTGTACATATTGTTCATCTGTGAAAAGAAAGTATTAGATGTTAAAACAAATTCCGCCATTTTACTAACATTTCTGTAGATGGTATCTTATTTTCCTTCTTTCTAAATAAAATTCTAAAGCTTCCAAACTCCCTTCATGAGGTATATTGAATACAAAGATTCTACATCCAAAGTCACAAACAAACTTCTTTCTTCAATTTCAATTTTGTCTAATACAGACAGTATATCACCTGTGTCTTTTATATATGAGGGAATATTCTGGGCTATAGGTTTGATATAAAAATCAACATACTGTGACAAAGGTTCAGTCAGGGAGCCATTTCCTGAAACAATAGGGCGACCTGGGGGGTTAATAAGACATTTATGCACTTTAGGAAGTATATATAGGCGTGCTTTCATAGGATTTTGTACTTTCAAAAGAGAATAAGTTTCATCAGTTAACCACCCCTTTTCCTTTACTTCCATCAAATAATTATCAATACGTTCTTTATATTTGGGAGTTGGGTCTGAAGAAACTTTTTTATAGAAAGTAATGTTATTCAATTGCCTATGTACTTCTAAGAGGTATTTATCTGTGTCCATTACAACAATTGAACCCCTTTATCTGCTTTTTAATAATATTCCTGTCTTTCCTAATCCATCAGTAGCAGTTTTTCAGCTCTACTTAAATTATTCATAATACTATTACTCTCATGATGTAATTTTTATCTAAATCCATCAGATCTCTCTCACAACTTTTTACAAAAACTTGTAATCCTGATGTTAAAGGTGGGCAAAAAACAGAAGCTGGTTTAAATCTGCAAGAAGGCATATCAGTGTCTATAGAAGCCAGAGTCTCACTTACCCCTTGGTCTGCGATACTACCTTCTTCCTTTCTGTTAAAAAACGATCGCTGTACGAGAAGAGAGCTGATGAGCTAGAAGAGCGGTTATATAAAAGAAAATATCCAGCCGCTATTGTTACCAGGGCTAGAGAAGAAGTGGATAATATGGCAAGGTCAGAGGTCATGCAAAAATCAGAAAAGAAACAAAAATGTGATCTAATGATTAATTGTGTGAATACATATAGTGCACAATCTAAGGAGATTGGAGAAATTATTAAAAACATTGGCACTTAGTGAGTTTAGATCCTGGTTTAAGGACCTTAGAGATGTAGAGCCAAGGTTTGTACATAGAAAGGAAAAAGTCTAAGAGACAAATTAGTACTTTCAGTACAATTAAAACAAGAAAATAAAAGGATGTGGTTACCTGCACAACATGATGGGTGTTTTAAATGTGGAAATTGTAAATTTTGTAAAACCATTATACAAACTAAAGATTTCATCAACCCAAAGACAAAAGGGTAACAAAAGTTAGAGGTTTATCACCTGTGTAACAGAAGGGGTCATTTATATGGCCTCATGTACCTGTAGGTTGTTTTACATAGGTAAAACAAAAGAAAATTTAAGGAAAGGTGGGTGAGCATTTAAGGCGATAAAGAATGGTGATAACAAAATGCATTGGCAATCCATATGGGTAAAGTTAAAATGAAAAGGAACATGTGTGGTCCTTTGTAGGGATTGAAAAACCCATAAAAAGCCCGGGGGGGGGTTGATTACAATAATGTTTTGCTTAAAAGAGAACAGTATTGGATTTTTGCTATGGGTGGATCAGAAATACCAGGACTTAATGAAAGAATTGATATTAAACCATTTTTAAAGAAATAGCTTTATTGGCTGTGCTAAGAATTTTTGGGTTTAATGCAGTAAAACATATAGTTTTTTGTGTAAAAATACCATATAGCTAGTAATATGTATTAATTTGTATTCTTTTTTTACTTTATCGATACCCCCATTTATCACTTGCATGGAAAGTGGATCCCAAGAAATTGGAGGAGGACACTGATGTTCAAAATTATAGTGGTAAAAAGTAAAACTAAAGCTAAATGTTAATTGTTTGTGTATTTAATAGATCATGTTATTGTTTTTAATGTTTTAACTTGTAGAGGCACTTTATAATGGCGCTGTCACTTTAAGAGCACTAAGTATAAATACTGCACTTTGTGGTATGCTTGTCATTCCATGAATAAGCGCCAGAGCGTAAAGCATTGGGGCGTGCTGTGGAGCTAATAGTTTGTTAATGGAAGCATGGTGCTTTCATCAGTTTTTATTTGAATAAAATGAACACTTTTAGCACCCTGAGAAAAATCTTTTTGCTTCCTTTGTGTGATATCTAACCTCGTTGGTGCAGCTTTAAGGTATGGATACTTGCTAAAGACTTGTGCTGGGTTTTGTATCCAACCACGACCATGTACTACCTCAACAGACAGGGCAGCATGCATTCCTGGCTGCTGTGCAGGGAAGTGCTCCACATCTGGACATTCGTGCGCCAACTGGAGGCAGATCTCCTAGCCATCCGCGTGGCAGGAGCTTTGAATCAATTGGCAGATGCTCTCAACCGCGTAGGCAAGACATCCCATGAGTGGTCTGTCCATCCAGAGGTAGCTTACAACCTGTTCTCCCACTGGGGCACACCGATGGTGGACCTGTTTGCTTCCAGAGAAAACACCAAGCTGAGGCTGTTTCATGCCCACCCCCCCTCAGCAGGGCTTGCTGCAGAGGGATGCCTTCTCGAGGCTGTGGACCCCAGGCCTCTTCTGTGCCTTCCCTCCATTTCCCTTGATCCACTGGGTGCTTCTCAAGGTGAGGAGGGACAAGGCGCAGGTGATTTTGGTAGCCCCAGACTGGCCCCACCAGTTCTGGTATCCAGATCTCCTCAGCCTCAGCAACAGGCTCCCGAGATGTTTTCCAGCATGCCCAGACCTGATCTCATTCAATCAGAGGAAGGTATTCCATCCGGACCTTCAATCCCTGCACCTGACAGCCTGGTACCTGAGTGGCTAGAGTTCCAGGCTTTGGGTCTCTTTGAAGATGTACTCACAGTAGTGGAAGCATCAAGGAAGGAGTCAACCAGAAAGTGCTCCGCCTTCAAATGGAAAAGATTTTCCATTTGGTACCAGAGCAAGGGCCTGGACCCTCTGTCCTGTCCTGTGGTGAGCATTTTAGACTACCTTGGTCTCTGTCAAAGAGGGTCTTTGGTCTTCAGCCTTAGGGTGCACCTGGCAGCCATCTCTCTTACTGGGCATGGTCCGTTCAGTGGATGGCGGCACAGGAGAAGGTGGTCTGGTGCTTTTTCAAGGGCCTAGATAATATATTCCTCGGTGCATGAACCTCCACCTCCATGGGATTTACTGCTGGTTTTGGCAGAACTCATGGTCAAGCCATTCAAACCAATGCACAAGTGTGTGATGTCACACTTGTCATGGAAGACCACCGTTCTGGTGGCTGTCACGTCCATCAGAAGGACTGGGGAGCTCCAGGCACTTTCGGTGGAGTCTTCTTACCTGGGCTTCCACAGGGACAAGGTTGTCCTGTGCCTCCACCTGAAATTCCTCCCTAAGGTGGTGTCAGAGTTTCACCTTAATCAGGTGTTGACTCTTGCCTGTGTCCTACCCCAACTACACCTCAGATGCCAAATACAGGCTCCATACCTTGGACCTGAGATGAGCTCTCTCCTATTACAAGGAGAGGATGGTGGAAATCCGGGGAGAGGTTCGCCAGCTATTTGTCACCTACGCTGAAGCTGCACCTGACAGAACTGCAGCAAAGACGACGATTGGCAGATGGATTACATCTTGTGTTGATCTCTCTGCTATAGGTTGGCAGGTGCTGAGCCTCCCATGGGCTAAGGCCCATTTCACCGCCATACTGCTGCGCCGCTGGCTGCTTCCAGGGACATCCTTGTCCAGGAAATCTGCAGGGCTGCTGCCTGGAAGACAACAAACACCTTCATCACCCATTACCACATCGACCTTGAATCATGCCAGGATGCTAGATCTTACTTTGAGAGGCTCTTGCAGTAGGTAGTTACATATAGGACTGATGGCGGCAGAACCCCATGGAAAGATTTCTGCTAGCAGTCCCTGGCGGGGACCGCCTCGTCAGGTGACGGCGTCAGGAGGCGTCGGTATAAAGGGGTGGTCCCTGACACCCGCCTTCCAGTTCTTTCCCACCGTTAGCTCATGCAGCGCCTCGTGGAAAAGTTTGTTGCTTCGTCAGCCTACCCATCGTCGGTTTTACCGAAGTAATTTGTTTTTTACGATTAACGTCAGGTACATCGTCAGTGTATGTCGTCCCCTACACCCTCCGAGCACAAAAATAAGTGCGACTCGTGCGGCACCCAACTACTGCACAAGGACGCCATTCCCTGTGCCTGTTCTGCCTGGGCCCTGATCACCTGGTCGAGAACTGCTAGCACTGCCTCAGCTTCAACACGGCTACCCAGAAAGGTGGCAGCAACCCTGGAAGCCCATATTTTGAAGAAAAGATGAGTTTGGTGGAGAAGGAGCTCAAAAACTGAGGCAGGCGTCCACTTTCCCGAAGGCCATGGAAGAAGGATAAGGAGGCACGGGACAAGGCTCCTCTCGTCTCCCTCGGGACCATCCAGGTCTGAAGTAATGTTCTCTGTGGGAGTGCTCCTCGTGGCCGCCTCGGAGGTTTCCAAGGCGTCTGCCCGCTCCGTCTGGCTCGCTTTCCAGGCACTTGAGGCCTCCACCCCAGTTTGGGCGTGGGCGACTCTGGTAAGTGGCGTCAGCCTGTCCAACGTCCGCACGGAGAAGGCCGGTAAGACGAACGACCCTTCAGGGTGGCGCGCGGCCTCTCTCTCCCATCGGACCAGGCCGATCCTTCCCCTTGGTCTGCCTCCGGTGAAGGCTCCCATAAGCCGGACGCTGGCTCCTCAGGAGCTCACCATAAAACCGCATGTCGGTTCGCCCGACGCCCGGTCGGCGACGGAACCGACAACAGGCCTCCCTACGTCCATCATTCCTGGTTCTCTGCAGCGTTCGCTGCCGTCTGGGGACCCAGAGTCCCCCAGCCCGACCCGATTTTTCTCCTCCATCCCCGAACGACGCTGGGGACCTTCCTCCATCGGACCGTCCCCCTGTGGGTGTGCCGGATCTGACATCAGCTCCTTGGATGCTGGCCCCGACACCGGTTCTACCGACTCCGTCCGACATCCCGCTTCCGGATGTCCCCCCCCACCGCCGGGCCCTCCGCCCTCCAGTCCCTCCAACGTGGATCTGTCCGTGAGGCCACCGGCCGGGCCATCTGTTCCGGCAGCTCCCCAGGCTCCCGGGTACCCTCCGTCCTATCCGACGCTGACGTACCCGGGACCACAGTATCCGGCACCGCAGTACCTGATGCCACAATACCCGATGCCAGGCTATCCGTAGCTGGGTTTTGGATACTCTCTATACGGGTACAACCCGTATCCTGGTCCCTCGCCTCCTCCTCCTCCACTGCCCCCACAGCCACCGG
Organism: Neoceratodus forsteri; assembly: GCA_016271365.2. Classification (NCBI taxonomy): domain Eukaryota; kingdom Metazoa; phylum Chordata; order Ceratodontiformes; family Ceratodontidae; genus Neoceratodus; species Neoceratodus forsteri. Next base: position 96,806,504 of record CM057451.1, read on the forward strand.
TAGACTTGCAGGAGACTCTGCTTCCTGGTGGGCTGAGGCCAAGGCTCAGCTCACCAGGGAGGTCGAGAGCCACCTACTGACAACGGTGCCATCTCAGGTTCCTGTATGTCCTAGGTGGCACACTCCCTCACCACCTCCGGACTGCAGGGCTTTTCCGTCTGGGTCCAGAGAGGGCAGGACATGCTTCCCAAGGGATCCGTTCCTCCTCCTGGTTGGGAAAGGGTCTTTTCCTCCTCCTCCTCTCCACCCCGGACTCCTCAGATTCCTTCGACAGTTGCTCTGAAAGGGACAACGAGCCACACTCTCCGTCAAGCCCAGGCCAAGGACTCCTCAAGTCTCCTCCAGAAGATCCTTCTTTTATGGAGTTGCTAAGGAAAATCCAGGAGGTTCATCAGTGACACCCCTGGAACCAGATCCTCAGCGTCTGAAACTTCGCTGAACATTTGGATCTGCCGTGACAGCTCTACCTTGGTACCACCCTGGATAGAGCCTCATGCCGACCTCTTCACCACCATATGGAAACAGCCGTCGGCTTTAGCCCCACTTCAAGGAAGTTGAATAGGCTATATCAGGCTCCCAAGAGGCGTTGATCTCCTAGATTCTCACCTCGTGCCGACTTGGTCGTGATTAGCGCCACTCACGGCCGGTTGGCCAACCCAAACACCCCAGCTCGTCACCACCTGACAAAGAATCCGCCTTCTGGACCAGTATGGAAAGATCTTTGCTTCCTCCACGCTGGGGATTAGGTCCCTGAATTATGTCGGCCATATGGGGGACTACCAGAAAGCCATTCTGACTCAGGCGGAAGCCAAATTGGACTCCTTGCCAGACTCCCAAGTCAAGCAGGAGTTGGCTGATCTTGTCCGCTCTGCACATTCGGCCAGTCGACACATGCTTCATGTGACCTACGATGCAGTGGACACTGCTGGACGGAGCTCAGCTTTCGCTGTAGGCCTACGTCGTCATGCTTGGCTCCACGTGTCAGGGTTGGTCCCAGAAGTGCAATCCGCTATCCAGGAAGCGCCCTTCCAGGGATCGGTGCTTTTCAGTGGTGATGTCAAGGACATCATCACCAATTTGCAGGAGAAGGGGATGGCACTGAAGTCTGTCGACTCCATGTACTGCCCCTATCAGCAGCAATGCAGTCCCTTTCGCAGACGGAATTGGCCTAAGGTGAAACCCCAGGGAAGATGGGCCACAAAATGCCAGGCCCCCACAGCTGCTAAGCCCCCCTCGCCCAAAAAAGCAACGGGTGCTTTAGCTGCGGTGCTGCCCTACACCACCTGACTCCTTCCCTCTCCCACTGCCTCCGGACTCCCCGGAGGAACCGATAGGAGGGAGGTTTCCCCTCCACCTTCCGGGCTGGGAGAGGATAACATCAGATTCTTGGGTGCTCCAGCTCATTGCAGAAGGACACTCGATAGAGTTTCTTCAGAAACCACCTCTCCACCCCCCTCTAAAGTCGTCGTATTCAAGGGAACACCTTCTCTTGGTCCAGGAGGAAATTTCAGCTCTCCTGATGAAACAAGCAATAGAACCCGCCCCCTTCATCTGCAAGGGACGGGTTACTATTCCCATTTCTTCTTGGTCCCAAAGAAGACCGGGATCTCAGACCAATTCTGGATCTCAGTTCCTGAATCTCTTGGTGGAATACAAAAGGTTCAGGATGCTCGTTGCAGAGCCTTCTGCCCCTTCTCTGGCCGGGTCAATGGCTGTGTGCCCTGGATACGTAGGATGCTTACCTGCACATTTCCATTCGCCTGTCTCACCGCAAATACCTTCATTTTGCGTTCCAGGGGGACCACTACCAATTCAAGGCACTTCCGTTTGGCCTATCCTCGGCACCCCGAGTGTTTACCACATGCCTGGCAGTGGTGGCAGCCCACCTGCATGCCAGGGGGGTGCAGGTTTTCCCATACCTGGACGATTGGCTCCTGGTGGCCTCATCCAGGGAGGAACTCCTCCGCTGCCTCACCCTAACCCAGCAGGTTTTTGCCTGCCTGGGTATTACCATCAACCATTCCAAGTCTCACCTGATCCCATCCCAGAGACTACAGTTTATTGGGGCGATTCTAGACATGACCATGGGCAGGGTCTTCCTGCCACTGGACAGGGTGTCCACCCTCCAGATTCAGATAAGTCTGCTGTCCGGCCGCAGGTGGGTCTGTGCAAGGTCAGTCCTTCACCTTCTCTGGCTCATGGCGGCTGCTATCCTGACAGTTCCTCGTGCTCAACTCCTCATGAGAGTTTCTCAGTGGACTCTATGCTTCCAATGGGATCAGTTAGTGGACAACCTAGATCACCCAGTTCTGGTCTTCTGCAATGGTGGATGGTTCAGAGAACCTGTTTTGGGGAGTTCCTTTCTTTCATCCTCCCCTCCCAGACTCTGACCACAGATGCCTTGGCGAAGGTTGGGGAGCCATCTAGGCCCTCATCGGACCCAGGGCTCCTGGTCCAAGCTCAGACAGCTCTCACATCATTGTGATCGAGCTTGGGCAGTGTTATACGCTCTCAAGCCCTTCACCAATACATTCTTCCAGCCACCTAGCTGTCCAGACGGACAACATGTGCGTGGTTTGGAACATCAGCAAGCAAGGGGGACTCGGTCCTACCCTCTTTGCAGGAGGCAATGAGGGTTTGGGATTGGGCAACACAAAGCGACCTTCACCTCGACGCAATTCATGTTCCAGGAGTCGACAACACCCTGGCAGACAAGCTAAGTCGCACTTCTGTTCTGACTCACAGTGGGAACTGGACCAAGAGGTCCTAGACAATATCTTCCAACTTTGGGGATCTCCACAGGTCGACCTGTTCGCATCCCTCTAAGCATAAAAGCTTCCCATCTTCTGCTCGCTCGTTCCAGGCGCTTTCTGGAGACGCTTCTGTCTCTAGACTGGAAGGACAGATTCGTCTATGCCTTGCCCCAATTCCACTTATCCCACAGTCTTGCAGAAACTAGCATCAGAAGGAGCATGAATGATTCTGCTTGCTCCTTTCTGGCCCAGGCAAGTTTGGCTCTCTCTTTTACAACAATACTCGGAGGATCATCCTCTTTCTCTATCTCGAGGTTAATTGACCCAGGATCAGGGGACCCTGGTCCATCCAGGCCTCAAATCTTTTCATCTATATGCATGGCTCCTGCAGACTTAGCTCAATCCTGTTTTGGGGTTTCTCCTCAAGTGGCGGAGATTTTGGTGGAGGCTAGAAAACCCTCCACTAGCTCCACTTATGCCATGAAGTGGAAAAGATTCACTATCTGGGCCACTTGGAACCTTCCTCCTGTTCAGCGGGGCTTATGCTGGAGTATCTACGTCATCTGTTTGACCTGGGTCTCAGTCATTCTTCTCTGAAGGTATACATGGCGGTCATCTCAGCCTATCATGTCCCCTTTGCAGACAAAACTTTAGCTCAATTGGAGGTCTCTAAGACCTTTCTCAGAGGGTTCTCCATCTGAGACCCCTATCCGTACTTCTGCTCCCTTAGGACTTGAACTTTGTTCTCGAGAAAATTACTGTGCCTCCTTGAACGGCAGCTTCTCGCGAGTGAAGTTCCTTTGTGGAAGACTCTCTTCTAGTGGCCATTACTTCCGCTCGGAGAATTTCCAAGCTGCAGGCCCTGATCGTAAAATTCCATACTTGATTTTTCACAAGGAAGTGTTGCTCTTTCAGACGAACCCTAAGTTTCTCCCTAAGAGTAGCGAGTCACTCTAAATCAGTCCATAGAGTTACCCGCCTTTTTCATGCAGTACTCTAATCAAGGGGAGTATTTACTCCATACTATGGATGTTCACCGGATTCTGAGATACTACACCAACAGGACGAAGGATCTCAGAAAGACTGATCAATTGTTCGTCTCTTTTGCTCATGAAAGGGAAGGCAATGCTGTTTCTAAGCAATGCCTCTATAAGTGGTTGGCTCATTGCATCACTTTCTGTTATGGCAAATACAACAAGACCCTCCCAGGTCAGGTAAGAGACCACTCCACCAGAGGAGTAGCTGCTTCGGCGGCTTGTTTCAAAAATGTGTCTGCGGCAGACATCTGCGCTGCCACCACCTGGACTTCTGTTCATACCTTTACTACCCTTTTGGGTCGCCCCTGAAAAAGGGACCTCTGATCTCAGTGGGCTTACCCGGTTACCAAAATCCAAATAAAAAATAAATAAAACACTACAGTTTGGATGTTGCCTCTCGCCGTAGAGCAGGCTTTGGGCTGGGTGTTCTGCAAGGCCTCTTATCTTGAGGCTTGCACAGCTAAAACTGCTTCTTGGAGTAGTTTTCCTCCTCCCGGTGCCTTTCTTTGTTCCAGGCTGTTTGGGATTAGAAACATAGAAGTTGACGGCAGATAAGGACCGCAAGGCCCATCCAGTCTGCCCATTTCTTTTTCTACCTTATAAATGTGCCATCGGCCTTTGCTCTGTCAGTGACCTATCTATTCATAGTCATTTGTATTGCTCCCTTATGCCTATCCCATGCCTGTTTGAAGCCCTGCACTGTATTCATAGCCACCACTTCTTGTGGTAAGCCATTCCATGCATCTACCACCCTTTCTGTGAAAAGAATTCCTCCATTCCCCTTAATCGGCCTCCCTCTAATCTCATGCTGTGTCCTCTTGTCCTGCTATTTTCTTATATTTAAACATGTTAGACTCTTTCACCTTGTTTATGCCCTTAAGGTGTTTAAATGTCTCGATCATATCACCTCTCTCCCTCCTTTGCTCAGGGGTATACATATTGAGCTCCGTTAATCTGTCCTCATATGTCTTCTGATGCAGTCCCTGCACCATTTTGGTTGCCCTCTCTGGACTGCCTCAATTTGGTTAATGTCCTTGTGAAGGTGTGGCCTCCAATACTCACGCAGTACTCCAGATGGGGCCTAACCAATGTCTTGTACAGAGGGATTATTACCTCCTCTTACGACTTGTGATACCCTACTAATACAACCCTAACACCCCCTAGCCTTACCTACTGCTTTAGAGGTCTGCTTGGATGATTTTAGGTCATCAGTGATGATGATGCCCAAGTCTCTTTCTTCCTTTGTGACTGTAGCAACTCCCTCCCAGCCTATAAGTGGCTTCAGGTTTCTCTTCCTATGTCATGATTTTGCCTTCTTTGCATTAAATCCCAGTTGCCCTCTTCTGACCATTCTGCTAGTTTATCCAGATCTCTTCTCATTCTGCCCACCCCATCTGGATCATCTACTCTGTTGCAGATCTTGGTGTCATCTGCAAACAGACAAGCCTTACCCTCTAGTCCATCTGAGGTCACTAATGAAGATGTTGAATAGGACTGGCCCCAGGACTGATCCCTGAGGTACCCCTTGTGACTTGCATCTCTTCTGACTGTATACCATTTACCACCTCTCTGTTTTCTGCCAGTCAACCAGTTTGCCACCCAGTTGACCAACTTCTGACCCACCCCGAGCCTACCTAGCTTATTTATCAATCTTCTATGTGGAACAGTGTCAAAAGCTTTGCTGAAGTCAAGGTAAGCAACATCAACTGCTCCCCCTTGGTCCACCACTCTGGTTACCCAGTCAAAGAAATCTATGAGATTAGTTTGACAGGACCTTCCTTTGTAAACCCATGCTGTCTTGGATCCTGTGCCCCTATGGATTCCAGGTGTTGCACTATCCTTTCCTTAAGAGTGCCTCCATAATCTTGCCCACTACTGAGGTAAGTGACCGGTCTGTAGTTCCCTGCCTCCTCCCTGCTACCACTCTTGTGGGTGGGATCACATGAGCCTTCTCCAGTCTTCTGGGACCTCTCCTGTGCTCAGAGACTCACTAAACAATTCTGCTAATGGCTCTGCTAGTTCCTCCTTTAGCTCCTTAAGTACCCTGGGATGTATGCCATCAGGTCCCATTGCCTTATCCACCCTGGGCTTAGAAGCTCTTGTAGGACCCTTTCTTTTGTGAGGGAGTAGTGCTCACCTCCCTCCCCTGTGTCCATGATGCTGAGCTGGGCCCTGCCCTACCTTCTCTTCAGTAAATACTGAGCAAAAGTATCTATTTAGGATAGATGCCTTTACAGGGTCCTCCTCCTCACATGCTCCCTTTTCTCCATTAAGCTTAGCAATACCCTTCTGGACTTTCTCCTTTCACTAATGTATCTATAGAAAGTCTTGTCACCTTCTTTACTGTTTGTGCTAGTGTTTCTCAGTTTGGGACTTTGCCTGCCTTACTGCCTTACCTGCTTCCCTTAGGGCAGTTTGGTATGCCTCCCTATCTTCATCCCGCTGTGTTCCTTATATTTTCTGAAGGCCAGCCTTTGGCTCTGACCTTTTCTGCTACTGTATTTGAGAACCAAGTGGTTTCCTTCTTCTTTTGCACTTCCTTTTCTGTCTAACACAATGGGATGTTGCTTCAAGTATTGTATCCTTAATGCTTGCCCACTTTGCCTGTACCTCCTCACCTGTGTTTCTTTTTGCCAGGGCTAGCTTAACTCTGTTGGCCATCTTATCAAAGTCAGCCCTCTGAAGTCCCATATTTTGCTTTGGAATGGGATGATTTAGATGTAGTAGCCAAATTGAACCATACCATGTGATGGTCACTGGCCCCAGGTGACCTTCTACCTGGAGATCTGTGATCCCTTCTTTGTTAGTCAGTACTAGATCTAGGATAGCCCTGTTTCTTGTGGGTTGCTGTACCAGTTGTTTGAGGCCCTCCCCTGCAGGAATCCACTATGAGTCTAGTTCTGGCAGATGTTCCTGCTGGTATTGACCAATCTGTATCTGGCATGTTGAAGTCTCCCATTATCAGAACCTCCCTTTAGCTGTCATGTTTGTATATCTTCTAACAGTAATGTGTCTATGTCCTCCCTCTGGTCTGGGGCCTGTAGACAACCCCAGTTCTTATGGCTGTCCCATTTCCTGTTTCCAGGGTGACCCACAGTTCTTCTGGCTCCTTATGTGTATTCTGAATTTCTGTAGCTTTGATATTTTCATTGACATACAGGGCCACCTCCCCCTTTTTGCACCTCGGTCTCTTCTGAACAATACATAGCCAGGTACTGAAGTCTCCCAAGTGTGGTTACTGGTAAACCACGTTTCACTAATTGCTACTATGTCCAGTTTAGCCTCTGACATTATTGCCTGCAGGTCTGGGATCTTATTTCCCAGGCTGTGAGCATTGTGTACATGATTTTCCATTGGCCAGATTTTGGTGTGTTAGTTGTTGGGTGAAGTTTGGCATTACCCTGTACATCGTATGGGAGACAAACCTTTTTCTTACCTGGTGATGCAAATGAGCGGCAAACACGCTGAATTCCTGTTTGACCACCATGAGGGGGAGGGGTGTTCTTCCCAGTCGACGATGGGCAGCGTGTACCCTCTCCCATTTGCTAGTTTAAATATTCTGCAAAGACGTCAAACTTCTGCCCCAATGCACTGACTCCTCTTTAGTCAGATGCAGTCCATCAAATTTAAAGAACTTTCGCTCCCAGAACTGTTGCCAGTTCCCTACAAATCTGTGTCCTTTTTCCTGGCACCAGTCCTTGAGCCACGTGTTTAGCTCCCCTATCTCCCCTTCTCTGACCTTCCGTCCATCTGCTCCCTTCTCCCAGACTGGCAGGATCTCAGAGAAGGAGATGCCGGAGGATTTTCCTCCTCCCGGTGCCTTTCTTTGTTCCAGGCTGTTTGGGATTCAGTCCTATATGTAATTACCTACTGTAAGAGCCCTCTCGAAGTAAGATAGTACAGTTACGTAAGAACTTACCGTAAAAGTTGATCTTCGAAAGAGGCTCTTGCAGTAGGTAATCCCTTCCTGCCCTCCATCCCCCTAGGCTTTTTCAGCTCCTTTTCCAGGAATGGAAATATCCGCCCCTCTCTCGTCCGGCCTTTTCTGGCCTGTGGCAGGAAAGAACTGGAAGGCGGGCGTCAGGGACCGCCCCTTTATACCGATGTCACCTGACGTGGGGGCGGTCCCTCGCCAGGGACTGCTAGCTAGAAATTTTTCCGTGGGGTCCTGCCACCTGCAGGCGTCAGTCCTATATGTAATTATCTACTGCAAGAGCCTCTCAAAGATCTACTGTTACGATAAGTTCTTACGTAACTGTACTTTTGAGACCTCAGTTCAGCCAGTCTCTGTTCCTAAGTAGGAGATGTTGCCTTGCTTCCCTCTTCCAGGAGAACTGCTTGGAGTCTGCCAAGAAGTGTAGATGAACAACATATCCATGTCCCTAAAAAACACATTCTAGGGACATGGATATGTTGTTCATCCACTATAGCAGCAGGTTCCTGCCGCTTTAAATCTTGCGGAAGGTCTTCAAGCTGGCTCCTCCACCCACCGGGAGGTAAACTCTTGGCTCCGCCCCATGGCGTAGATCTTCCTTACGCCTTGGAAGCTCAGGTTCCCTCCTTAACGCTCTGCATATAAGACTGGTTCCTAATTCTTGAATTTTGAAATCAAATGTTTTTGCTAAAAGACTTGGTCTTCTCTCCTCGTGGCTGCGATGGACAAATCGACTCGGTTTCGGAGATGCCCTGCGGGCAGAAGATGTCTCGACGGATCCGCACTCCACGTGCGTCTATTGCTTAGGCCTTGAGCACGACCCGCAGGCTTGCAACCTGTGCTCTTCTTTTTCGGTCTACGTCCTTGAAGACCGTGCTGCCCGTTTACAGCTGGGGCGTCCCGAGAAAAGATTTCCTCTGGTTAAATCAAAAGAGGCCCGGTCGGCGGTGTCCGCGGCGGCGGGCTCGGCAGATCAGCTCGAGCAGATGATCGCCCTCGAAGAGGAGGCGGCGCGGGCCGCTTCTACCTCGGCTGCGGCATTTGTCCCACTTTCTCTCGGTGCCTCGTATTCTGCTTCTTTTAAGGAGCTTTGTCTGACCCTCTTGATGAAAGGTGAGGGTCCAACTTCTTCTGGACCCTTTTATCGGTCCAAAAAGAGAGACAAGGGTAAGTCTTGCCGTCAACACTCTTGGGAGCGGGAAAGATCTCCCTCCCTAGTTGTCGACAATTGAAACCGGTCGACCCTAAGCTCGGCCACTGGCTTCCACAGTGTCCCCGTCAGGCCAGTTGACCGAGACTCCTGTCGACACAGTCGAGATTTTTCTCGACCCGTTGGACGGGTTGTCGGCTGGAGAAGCCGAGAATCCCCTCTCCCCGGTTTCCCCGGTGGGAGTTGAGGATCCCGTCGGCTCGTCTGTGCCTCCGGTTCCGGAGCCTTCGGTGGAATCGTCCAAGCCTAGGGGAGTGCCGATTCCCTGCGACTCCTCCCCGCATCGGTCTCGGATGCCTTCGCGGTCCAGCCGATCCCGCCGTCATAGGCGGTCTCGGCACCGTGGCAAGCGGCACCGCCGCTCATCCTCTTCCTCGGACGAGGGGAGGCTTCGGTGCAAGTTGCGTCGGAGGTATGAGGAACTCATGTGGCAACAGCTCCTTCTGACCGGGAATAAGCCGACGCCGTCGTCTTCCCCGGCCATTAAGTGGCTGTCACCGGAGTGGCCGAAACAACCCCTCGTTTTAGCCGAGGAGCCTGTTCCCAGGCCGGTTGTTCGGCCAATTCCAGCTGCCCCACCGATTCCGGTGGAACCTCCGCCTCCACGGCCGTTATTTGGGGCTCCGACCAAAAATTCTCGGTCGGCTCAGGGACTGCCCCATAGGCTGTCTGTCACCCTCACTCCCGATGGACCTCGGCAGGTGGAGGGTGGCTCAGGCCCGAGGCAGCTCTTTGAGGACTCTTCCGAGTCCGAGGATGATTCCTCCCTTTTCTCCAAGCGAATGGACTTGGAGTCCTCAGGAGGACAGTCGGTGGATGATAGCCCTTCGTTCTTCCTAGGATTGCTTCGGCTCATCTCGGAGTCCACTGGGATGAAGCTCGAACCCGTTCCTAAGCGGGCCAGGTATCCCCTCACGGAGATTCTGGACGGAGGGGATTCCCCTACGGAGGCCTTTCCGGTGGCCGAGGCCATAGTGGGTCCGGCCTTGGAGCTCTGGCAGCACCCTGCTTCCTGCCCTGCGCCTTCAGCCAGGATGGCCAGGAAGTATCACGGTCCCTACGGTTTCCCTGTCTGGTTTTGGAACCCTCTGCTGAGGGGTTGGTTACCGACAGCGTTTTCCAGCGTGCGGGGAACGCTAGGGATGTGGACAAACCTCCCGACAAGGAATCCAAGAAATTGGATTATGCCGGTGAAAAGTCTATGCTGCATCCTCTCTCGGCCTTCGTCAGGCCAGTTCGGCCGTCCTCATGGCACATTTTTCTCATGCCCTATTGGGCTCCCTGGATGAGGTCGTCCCTCATCTTCCCGCGGATCTGCAGACTACGGTCAGGCAGGTGCGGGACCAGGGCAGGGCAGTGGCCAAACAGCAGCTCCAGACTGCTTTAGACATTGGATACTCATGTGCCAGGTCTGTGGCGGCCGCAGTGGCCATGCGTCGTCGGGCTTGGCTGAGGATATCCACCTTTTCTTGGATACCCAGCACAAGTTGGCAGATATTTCCTCTGGGACTGACCTCTTTGGCCCTGGGATGGATGGTCTGCAGAGATCGAGAAGTCCAATGCTACCTTGGACTCGATCTCTTCCTCAGAAGGACAAGGCCGCCAAACCACAGCCTAAGCCCTTTCGTCCTTCTGTGCCCGACCCAGCAGCGTCAGGGCCAGCAGGCTCGGGCTTGGCATCCCAAACCAAGCCGGAGCTTCCTCCAACAGGAAGCAGGAGGTAGGAGCCAAGGGGTCCTCGGCAGTCCTCCTCCAAGCCTGCCCAGTGGCGGGCTGAGGGGTGTCGCCTCAACCCCGTCACCTCACCCCAGGTTCCCCGTGGGGGCGGCTCAGCACTTCCTTTCTGCCTGGTCCGTTATTACCACGGACAGGTGGGTACTGGAGGTGGTGGAAAAGGCCTACCTCTAAATTTGAGCAGGCCCGCCCTTCAGAGCCGTCGCACCTCGGGGCCTCGGGTCCGCAGCCTCACTGTCGGCTGCGTCGGGTCCGACATCGCTCTCCTCCTCCAAAAGGAGGTGATCAGGGAGGTAGTGGACCCTCCCTCAGACCCGGGGTTTGTGTCCAGGTACTTCCTGGTTCCGAAACGGACGGGGGGCTGGCGCCCCATTCTCAACCTACACGACCTGAACAAGTTCCTAAGGTCTCGAACCTTCAGGATGGTCACTCTGGCTCAGATAATACCAACCCTGGAACATGGCGTGTGGTTCTGCTCTCTGGACCTGCAGGACGCGTTCTTTCATGTCCCTATCCGTCCGTCACATCGGAGATTCCAACTTCGGCGGAGGGATCCTCTCCGAGTTCGAGCCATGCCCTTGGCCTGTCTCCAGCTCCCAGGGTCTTCACCAAATGCATTGCAGTGGTGACAGCCTTCCTGCGGCCGAGGGGTCCGGGTGTACCCTAACCTGGACGATTGGCTGATAGCAGCCCCCTCCAGACAGGAGGTGGAGCGGTCCAGAGATCTGGCCCTCCAGGTTTGCTCTCAAGTTGGCCTTCTCATCAATGAGGCCAAGTCAGAACTCGAGCCGAAGCAGGTGATTCTGTTTACCGGGGCAGAGCTCGACTCTCTTCAAGCCAGAGCACAGCTCCTGGCGGACAGGGCCGAGGTTCTTACCTCCTTTGCCCAATCATTTCTGGTTGGGCAGTCGCGCCCTGCCCGGGACTTCCTGTGTCTCCTGGGTCTCATGGCGGCCTGTACCAGCGTGGTCCGTGGAGCGCGGCTGGCGCATGCGCCTCTTCAGTGGAACTGGCCAGCCAGTGGTCAGCAACGCTGCGATCCATTGGACCAGCTAGTGGTGCTGACCCAGGAGATGTGGAATGCTCTCCGGTGGTGTACCGTTCCATCTCATCTGCAGGAGGGCATCCCGTTTGTCCGCCCCAATAACGGTCTCTCTATCGACCAATGCCTCTCTGATGGGTTGGGGTGCCCATCTGAGAACACGGCAGCGCGGCCTCTGGTCCCCTTGAGTCCAGTCACATCAACCTGCTGGAGCTCCGGCGGTCCACCTAGCTCTCACCGCCTTTGCTCCGTTTCTCCGAGGTCCAAGTGGTCTGAGTCCAGATGGACAATACCACGACCATGTACTACCTAAACCGCCAGGGCGGGACACATTCCATGCTTCTATGCAAGGAAGCTCTTCGCATTTGGTCACTCGTGCGCGGCCTGGGGCGGATCTCTAGCCATTCATGGCAGGAGCCTCCAACACCTGGCCGATGCCCTAGGCGGATAGGGGCTGCATCTCACAGTGGTCTCTCCTGCAGGTAGTACAAGATCTGTTCTCCCACTGGGCACACCTCAGGTGGACCTGTTTGCCTCCAGGAGAGCGAGGCTGAGCTGTTTCATGCCCGTCCTTCTCAGCAGGGCTCGCTGCAGGATGCCTTCTCAAGGCTGTGGACCCCGGCCTCTTTCATGCTATTTTCCTTGATTCACAAGGTGCTTCTCAAAACAGGAGGGACAGGCGCGGTGATTCTATTAGCCCCAGACTGGCCTGCAGTTCTGGTACCAGATCTCCTCAGCCTCAGCTCCAGGCTCCCGAGGCAGCTTCCAGCTCGCCGGACCTGCTCTCAGTCAATCAGGGAAGGTGTTCCATCGGACCTTCAATCCCTGCACCTGACGCCTGGTTCCTGAGTGGCTAGAGTTCCAGGCCTTGGGTCTTTCCGACGGGTCCTCAATGTTGTTGAGGCGTCCGTGAAAGTCGACCAGGAGATGCTATGCCTTCAAATGGAAGAGATTTTCCATTTGGTGTCAGGGCAAGGGCCTGGACCCTTCCTCCTGTTCTTTGGCAAGCATCTTGGACTATTTATGGTCCTTTTCTAGTCAAGGGCTTAGGTCAACGACCCTAAAGGTGCACCTGGCAGCCATCTCTGCTTACCGGGCTCGGGCCGGGGAGCAGTCAGTGGCGCAGGAGAAGGTGGTCTGGCGCTTTTTCAAAGGCCTTGATCACATTTCCCCTCCGATGCGAGAACCTCCATCTCCGTGGGATTTACTGCTGGTACTGGCAAAGCTCATGGGCAAGCCATTCGAACCAATGCACAGGTGTGAACTCTCTCACCTGTCGTGGAAGACTGCCTTCTTGGTGGCTATCACGTCAGCCAGAAGGATGGGAGAACTCCAGGCGCTCTGCATTGAGTCTCCTTACCTGGTCTTCCACAGGGACAAGGTTGTCCTGTGCCCCCACCGAAATTCCTCCCAAGGTGGTGTCGGAGTTTCACCTTAACCAGGTGTTGACTCTGCCGTGGTTCTACCCCAATCACACCTGAGGCGAATACAGGCTCCATACTTTGGACCCTAGAAGGGCACTCGCTTATTATAAAGGCGCCACGGCTGAAATTCGGGAGAGGTCGCCAGCTGTTTGTCACCTACGCTGAAGCCGCACCTGGCAGACCTGCAGCCAAGTGGACGATAGGCAGGTGGGTCACCTCCTGCATAGATCTCTGCTACAAGTTGGCGGGCATGGAGCCTCCCAGAGGATAAGAGCTCATTCTACCGTCATCCTGCTGCACGGTGGCTGCTTCCAGGGACGTTCCTATCAGGAAATCTGCAGGGCTGCTACCTGAAGTCAGCACACACCTTTGATACCCATTACCACATCGACCTTGAGTCACGCGGGATGCTGGTTTGGGGCCTCGGTTCTCCAGTCTTTATTCCCTAAGTAGGGGGTGTGCGCCTTGCCTCCCTCCTCCCGGAGAACTGCTAGGAGTCTGCCAGACAGTGTGGATGAACAACATATCCATGTCCCTAGAAATACAGGTTCTAGGGACATGGATATGTTGTTCATCCACACTCATTGGCAGGTATCCTTGCCGCTTTAAATCTTGCCGGAAGGTCTTCAAGCTTGCTCCTCCCACCCACCCGGGTGGTATAACTCTCGGCTCCGCCCCATGACGCCAGATCTTCCTTACCGCTTGGAAGCTCAGGTTCCCTCTTAACGCTCTGCGTTTGAGACTGGTTCTATTTCTCCGTTTGGATTTAAAAATAAAATTTTGCAAAGACTTCAGTCTTCTATCCCTCATGACTGCGATGGACAAATCGACTCAGTTTGGAGATGCCCATGCGGGCAGAAGATGTCTCGGACGGATCCACACTCCACGTGTGTCTACTGTTTAGGCCTTGAGCACGACCCGCGGGCTTGCGACCTGTGCTCATCTTTCTCGACCTCGTCCTCGAACCGTGCTGCCCGATTACAACTGGTGCGTCCTGAGAGCGTTTCCCTCGGTGAAGTCAAGGAGGCCCGGTTGGTGGTGTCCAGCGGTAGTTCGGCGAATCAGCTCGAGCGGATGGCCCCCTCGAAGAGGAGGCGGTGAGCCGTATCTTCCTCGGCAGCATTTATCCGCTCTCTGGGCTCTTCTTACGGCTTCTTTTAAGGAGCTTTGTCTGTCCCTCTCCACTAAAGGAGAAGGGCCTACGTTGGCGGGACCTTATTCTCGGTCCAAAAGAGGACAAGGTAAGTCCTCCGTCGCGCTCTTGGGAGCGGAAAGGTCCCTCTCCCGGGCCGTCGACCGCGGCTCGTCGACCGCGCCGGCCGACCACTGGCCTCACGGTGTCCCCGTCAGGTCAGTTGACCGAGACTCCACCGATGAAGTCGAGATTTTTCCGACCCGTTGGGCGTGTCGCCTTTAGCAGCCGAGATTCCCTCTCCCGGTTCCCGGGAGGAGTTGAGGATCCGTGGGCTCGCCTGTGCCTCGGTTCCGGGCCCTCGGATGCACCATCCGAGCGAAGGGAGTGCGGTTCCGGCCGACACCTCCCGCACCGACCTCGGAAATTCCGGGACTCTCGGTCTCGGACCTCTTCATGATCCAGCCGATCCCACCGTCATAAGGCGGTCTGGTCGGCACCGTGTAGCGGCGTCGCGCTGCGTCCTCCTCCTCGGATGAGGAGGCTTGGGCGTAAATTACGTCGGCGAGCACGAGGACCTTATGTTGCAACAGCTCCTCCTGGCCGGGAATAAGCCGACCCGTCGCCTTCCCGGCCATTAAGTAACTGTCACGGATCGCGACACACCCTCGACTTATCGGAGCCTATACCCAGGCGGTTGTGCGGCCAAACCAGCTGCTCCACCGATTCGGTGGAACCTCCGCCTCCACAGCCACCAACTGGGGCTCCGACCAAGGATTCTCGGTGGCTAAGGGTCTACCCATCGGCTGTCAGTTACCCTCACTCCCGATCGACCTCGGCAGGTGAAGGTGGCTCTGGCCAGAGCAGCTCTTCGAGGACTCTTCCGAGTCCGAAGATGATTCCTCCTTTTCTCCAAGCGACTGGACTTGGAGTCTTCAGGAGTCAGTCAATGGACGATAGCCCGTCGTCCTTTCTAGGACTACTTGGCTCATCTGGAGTCCACGGGATGGAGCTCGAACCCGTTCCAAATGGGCCAGGTATCCCTCACGGAGATTCTGGACGAGATTCTCCGACGGAGGCCTTTCCGGTGGCCGAGGCCATAGTGGGTCCGGCACTGGAGCTTGGCAGCGCCCTGCTTCCTGCCCTGCGCCTTGGCCAGGAAGTATGCGGTCCCTACTGGTTCCTTGTCCGGTTTTTGGAACACCCTCTGCTGAGGGGTTGGTTACCGACAGCTCTTCGCGCCCGCAACGCCAGGGATGTGGACAAACCTCCTGACAAGGAGTCCAAGAAATTGACTATGTCGGGCGAAAAGTCTAGCCATGTCCTCTCTCGGGCTTCTTCCAGGCCAGTTGCGGCCTCATGGCACATTTTTCTCATGCCTGTTGGGCTCCCTGGATGAGGTCATCCTCATCTTCCCGCCGATCTGCAGACTACGGTTAAGCAGGTGCGGGACCAGGGCAGGGCAGTGGCCAAACAGCAGCTCCAGACTGCTTTGGATTTAGGGGACTCATGTGCCAGATCGGTGGCGGCCGCGAGTGGCTATCGTCGTGAGCGGGCTTGGCTGGAGATATCCACCTTTGCCCGGATACCCAGCACAAGTTGGCGGATGTCCCTTTTTGGGGACTGACCTCTTGGCCCTGGGGTGGAAGGTCACCTGCAGAGGATCGAAGTCCAATGCTACCTTGGACGGTCTCTTCCGCTCAGAAGGACAAAGGCCGCAAACCACAGCCTAAGCCCTTTCGTCCTTCTGTGCCCCCGGCGCGCCCGGCCCAGCAACGTCAGGGCCAGCAGGCTCGGCCTTGGCATCCCAAACCCAAGCCGCCGGCTTCCTCTAACAGGAGGCAGGGAGGAAAAGGCCCAGGAGGTCCCTCGGCCGGTCCCTCCTCCAAGCCTGCCCAGTGACGGGCTGAGGGGTGTCGCCCCCATTCCCGTCACCTTATCCCTGGGTCCCCCATGGAGACGGCCCGCACTTCCGTTCCGCCTGGTCCGCTGTTTCCACGGACAGGTGGGTCTTGAGGTGGGGAAGAGGCCTGCCTCTGGAATTGAGCAGGCACCACCCTTCAGAGCCGCCGCCTCGGGGCTTCGGGATCCCCAGCCTCACTGGCGGCTCGCCGAGCCGACATCGCCTCCTCCTCCAGAAGGAGGTGATAAGAGAGGTGGTGGACCTCCTTCAGACCCAGGGTTTGTGTCCAGGTACTTCCTGGTTCCGAAGCGGACGGGGGCTGGCGCCCATTCTAACTCCACACGACCTAAACAAGTTCCTAAGGTCTCGAACCTTCAGGATGGTCA
Organism: Neoceratodus forsteri; assembly: GCA_016271365.2. Lineage (NCBI taxonomy): Eukaryota > Metazoa > Chordata > Ceratodontiformes > Ceratodontidae > Neoceratodus > Neoceratodus forsteri. The sequence continues at coordinate 96,823,059 of CM057451.1, forward strand.
CTCTGGCTCAGATAATACCATCCTTGAAGCCAGCGATGTGGTTCTGCTCCTGGACTTGCAGGACGCGTTTTCACGTCCCTATCCGTCTGCCTCACCAGAGATTCCTTCGCCTCGAGCTGAAGGATCCCTCTCTAGTCTCCAAGCCATGCCCTTCGGCTTGTCTCCAGCTCCCAGGGTCTTCACCAAATGCATGGCAGTGGTGACAGCATTCTCGGCGCCGAGGGGTCCGGTACCTTACCTGGACGGCTGGCTGATAGCAGCTCCCTCCAGGAAGGAGGCGGAGTGGTCCAGAAATCTGGCCTCCAGGTCTGCTCTCAACTGGGCCTCCTTATCAACGAGGCCAAGTCGAACTCGAGCCAAGCAGGTGATTCTATTCATCGGGCGCAGCTCGACTCTCTTGAGCCAGAGCTGGCTCCCGCGGACAGGGCCGAGGTTCTTTCCTCCTTTGCCCGATCATTTCTGGTTGGGCAATCGCCTGCCCGGGACTTCCTGCGCCTCCTGGGTCTCATGGCGGCCTGCACCAGCGTGGTCCGTTGGGCCCGCTGGAACATGCGTCCCCTTCAGTGGGGACTGGCCAGCCAGTGGTCACAACGCTGCGATCCTTTGGACCAGCTTGTGTCGGTGACACAGGGGATGTGGAACGCTCTCCAGTGGTGGACCGTTCAGATCATTTGCAGGAGGGCATCCTGTTCGTCCGCCCCGAGCAGCCGGTCTCTCTATCGACCGATGCCTCTCTGATGGGTTGGGTGCCCATCTGGGAACACTGGCTCATGGCCTCTGGTCCCCGGGAGTCCCGATGCCACATCAACCTGCTGGAGCCCGAGCGGTCCGCCTAGCTCTCACCGCCTTTGCTCCGCTCCTGGGGGTCAAGGGTCCGAGTCCAGACGACAATACCACGACCATGTACTATCTAAACCGCCAGGGCGGGACGCGCCCATGCTCTATGCAAGGAAGCTCTCCGTGATTTGGTCACTCTGCAAGCAGCCTGGAGGCGGATCTCCTAGCCATTCACGTGGCAGGAGCCTCCAACACCCCTGGCCGATGCCCTGAGCCGGATAGGGGCTGCATCCCACGAGTGGTCTCTCCTGCCGGAGGTAGTACAGCATCTGTTCTCCCATTGGGGCACACCTCAGGTGGACCTGTTTGCCTCCAGGAGAACGCGGCTGAGCCTGTTCCATGCCCGCCCCTCAGCAGGGCTCGCTGCAGGGGATGCCTTCGAGGCAGTGGACCCCGGGCCTCTTCTACGCCTTTCCCCCATTTCCCTTGATCCACAAGGTGCTTCTCAAGGCGAGGAGGGACAAGGCGCAGGTAATTCTGATAGCCCCAGACTGGCCTCGCCAGTTCTGGTACCCAGATCTCCTCAGTCTCAGCTCCAGGACTCCGCGGCAGCTTCCAGCTCGCCCGGACCTGCTCTCAGTCAATCAGGGGAAGGTGTTCCATCCGGACCTTCAATCCCTGCACCTGACGGCCTGGTTCCTGAGCGGCTAGAGTTCCAGGCCTGGGTCTTTCCGACGAGGTCCTCAATGTAGTTGAGGCGTCTCAGAAGGAGTCGCATCAGAAAATGTTATGCCTTCAAATGGAAAAGGTTTTCCATTTGGTGTCAGGGCAAGGGCTTGACCCTTCCTCCTGTTCCTTGGCAAGCATCTTGACTATTTATGGTCCCTTTCTAGTCAAGGGCTTAGGTCGACGACCCTAAGGGTGCACCTGGCAGCCATCTCTGCTTACCGGGCGCGGGCCGGGAAGCAGTCGGTGGCGAGGAGAAGGTGGTCTGGCGCTTTTTCAAAGGCCTTGATCACATTTCCTCCAGTGCGGGAACCCCACCTCCGTGGATCTACTGCTGGTACTGGCAAAGCTCATGGGCAAGCCATTCGAACCTATGCACAGGTGTGCTCTCTCTCACCTGTCGTGGAAGACCGCTTCTTGGTGGCTATCACGCCAGCCAGAAGGATGGGAGAGCTCCAGGCGCTTCCATCGAGTCTCCTTACCTGGTTTTCCACAGGGACAAGGTTGTCCTGCGCCTCCACCCGAAATTCCTCCAAGGTGGTGTCGGAGTTTCACCTTAACCAGGTGTTGACTCTGCCGGTGTTCTACCCCAATCACACTCGGAGGCGAATATAGGCTCCATACTCTGGACCCTAGAAGGGCGCCGCTTATTATAAGGGAGCGTACGGCTTGAAATTGGGAGAGGTTCGCCAGCTGTTTGTCACCTACGCTGAAGCCGCATCTGGCAGACCTGCAGCCAAGCGGACGATAAGCAGGTGGGTAACCTCCTGCATAGATCTCTGCTATAAGTTGGCGGGCATGGAGCCTCCCAGAGGGATAAGAGCTCATTCTACCCGCCATACTGCTGCAACGGTGGCTGCTTCCAGAGACGTCCCTATCCAGGAAATCTGCAGGGCTGCTACCTGGAAGTCAGCAAACACCTTTATTACCCATTACCACATCGACCTTGAGTCACGCCGGGATGCTGGTTTTGGGGCCTCGGTTCTCCAGTCTCTCTTCCCAAGTAAGTATTGGGGTGTGCGTCTGCCTCCCTCCTCCCGGAGAACTGCTAGGAGTCTGCCAATGAGTGTGGATGAACAACATATCCATGTCCCTAGAAATACAGGTTACTCACCTGTAACAGGAGTTCTAGGAATGGTATATGTTGTTCATCCACACACTCCACCCGACCTCCCGCTCGACGCGCACAACCTGAGCTTCCAGCGGCCAGATCTGGCGCCATGGGGCGGAGCCGAGTTATACCACCCGGTGGGTGGGAGGAGCAAGCTGAAGACCTTCCGCAAGATTTAAAGCGGCAAGGATGGTTTCGTTAATGAGTGGATGAATATATAATATTCTTTGAATCTCCTAGTTACAGGTGAGTAACCTGTATTTACTCACCTGTAACAGGAGTTCTAGGAATGGTATATGTTGTTCATCCACACCACCCACCCGACCTCCCGGCTCGACGGACAACCTGAGCTTCCAGCAGGCCAGATCTGGCCATGGGGCGGAGCCGAGAGTTTACCACCCGGTGGGTGGGAGGACCCAGCTTGAAGACCTTCCGCAAGATTTAAAGTGGCAAGGAACTCCGTTAACAGTGGATGAATATATACCATTCTAGGGGTCCAAGTTACAGGTGAGTAATCTGCATTACTCACCTGTAACAGTAGTTCTAGGAGTGGCATATGTTGTTCATCCACACTGACCCACCTGACCTCCCAGCTGCAACACACAACTGGCTTCCAGCGAGCTAAGATCTGGCCATGGGGCGCAGCCGAGGGTTATACCACCCGGGTGGGTGGGAGGAACCAGCTTGAAAACCTTCCGGCAAGAATTAAAGGGGAAGGGACATGCCAAGAAGTGTGGATGAACAACATATACCACTTCTAGAACTACTGTTACAGGTGAGTAACCTGTTTTTTCTACCTACAATAGAAGAAGCAAGAACAAATTTCAATAATTCACCAAAAAATTAAGAGGATTATATGATGCGGATATTTTAGATGATTTTCAGTTTTGATTCCTCAACCTCTGACCTCTTGGAAATCAAAGTTGGAAAAAACATCAGGTTTAATATTCAAAGAGGATAAATCCTCATTGGACAGTAGTGTAGACGCATCACAGAAAAGATGGTGGTGAAGAAGTGAGAATGCAATTGGTTAACATTGATTTAAAAGAAGATCTGTAATTCTAGCTGCAGGAATTCTTTATTTCAATGTTTACACTTTGTGCAGTCATCTTGGCTGAAGGTGATGCCCCAGAGACAGAACCTATGCAGATTTTTAGAATTTGGAATGTAGGTTCAAACTTTGCATGTTTCTACACCCGAAGAGAGCAGTTGTCCCATGGGAAACTCCAGTAACGGCTGGTTCCCCAGTCAGGTTTTTAATTTGTAGCTTTATCAAAAAATGTATTTGTCAGTTTTTCTTGATCACTCAGCATTTAGCTAGATTTTTCTGTAAATTGCGATTTCTCTGGTTCCCATTTGATTCCTTGGAACTGGAGAATTTCCTACTTGACTACCGTTCCTATTTTTTTTTACTGTTTGGCTAGTAAATTGATTTCATTTTTTTACTGTTATTAGTGGTGTACTATTTTTAGCTATCTGATTTACAGAGAAGCAAGCATTTTCACTTTCTGTTTCTCTCTCTCTCTTCTCTTTCACCTTAAAGGAAAACTGTCTAAATCTTCCGTTCCCCTGCCAAAAACCCCATTAGGCTTCCCTTAGGTAGCCCTGTTTATTGCTGCAACTTACTGTGGTTTAAACAATTTTAATGTCGAGAATCGGAATATGGCTGATGCTGTGCAGCTCCATTTAATGCAAATGTGTGCACTGCACCACTTGCTTCAGTCCATCTGCATTGAAGTGAGCGGCTCCACACTTTTGCACTAAATGGAGTCGCAGAGCGCCATTTTCAGACATGAAAAAATGTTACTACAGTAAGTTGCAGCAAATTAAATAAAGGATTTTCCGGGCAAAGCTTAATCAAGGTTTCTTGGGGTGGGGCTCAAGATTTGACAGTTTCTCTTTAATTAATCCATTCCTATTACAGGATCTGTGATTTGTCCTTTGGCACTGTTTCGTTAGTGCAAAGCCTTTTTTCTTTTTTCTTCCTCTTCTTCTTTTTTACTATTGGGCTCTTAAACTGCAACTTTTTGCAGAATTGTTTTATTACTTCAGGGTTCTCTCAAATTGGTATGTCAGAGAGAGCTTGTGGACCATCAAAATTGTACAAATTGTTTCCAGCTCCTGGCAAGGGTAGACTGTCATGAGCATCATTTAAAGTGTTTAGGCCCACAACACGAATTTATAAATTGCATGTCCTGTCACATTTTTTACCCAAAAACTTCATTTAAAAGGTTAAAATTTTTAAGAAGAAACATGCCTTCCCAATCATAGTCACCTAAAAATAATAATAAAAAAAAAAAAGAAAATCTCTCTCATCCCAGTGGTGGTGGAAAGCACGCATCAGAAGGTCCATTTATGTACAGCAGCAAATAATGTAAAAGGTGACAAGAAAAAAGATAAAGCTGCACAACCATCAGAAAGGCTTTTTCCTGGTAGTCCAGGCCATGGGAAATTTCAGTAAGATACCTGCTCTGCCCCCCAACTCAGGATCCAACCTATCTGCCTGATGAGGAGGAGGAGAAGAATATTATGCATATGGAGGAAGGTAACCCATGGAGGCAAGGCACACCTGAGCAAGATATCGAACCTTCCCAAAAGCAAATGAGGATATCTCATCTTTTGCCTCATTTATCAGACAAATGGTTGATGCTCTCAATATCTGCCCACTAGAAACAGAGAAGGATAAAAAGGATGCTGCTTTTATGGATAGTTGGGAGTAGCTCCACCAATAAGGATGTTTTAGGATCGTGGATATGTTGTTCATCCACACTTATTGGCATGTCCCTTTCCCCTTTAAGAATCGCCAGAAATTTTCAAGCTGGCTCCTCCCACCCATCCGGGTGGTATATACCCCAGCTCCGCCCTGTGATGCCAGATCTTCCTTTCCACTGGAAGATTCAGGTTGCCTCCCTTGTGCTCACGCATTTCATAGGCCATGGCTTTCAAAACTTGGTTTATGAGATTAAAAATCGCTTAAATTGTGATCGCTTTTCGTCTTTGATCATGGAACAAAAATCTTCCCCAAATTTATGTGTCCTTGTGGCCAGAAGATGTGCACCAATACCCACCTCACATGGCCTCGGTCAGCCGCTATGACACCGCTCTGCAGCTTCTGCTTGGCTTCAATCCCAGTGTCCTGGATGACCGTCTTGCATGATTGAAACTTGGGAGACCGGAGAAGAGGAAGCCTCCGGTAAAGTCCAAGGAGGCTAGGTGGGTGGTTTCTGCGGCTTCGGGATCCACTGAGCAATTGAAACACATGCAAGTGTTTGAGGAAGAAGCCACTCATGCTGCAGACACTCTAAGCTTCTTCACTCCACTCAACCTGGGCTCCACCTTCTCGGGCTCCTTCCAGGAGTTGTGCCAGTCTCTTCCCACCTGGAGAGAGGCACCCGCGGGCTCGCACTTCTCCTGATCCCATAAGTGGGAGAAGGAACTGAACAAGTCTTTGTCTCGGTGAAGGCGCTCTTGAGACCGAGAAAGGTCTCACTCCCAGGAGCATGCGGTCTTGACCTCTTTTGAGATTGCTTCTTCGGCAGCCGGCTTCACGGATCTTCTGTCGGGTCAGCCGTCCGAGGATGCGGCCAATGAGGTTGAGATTGTTCTCGACCCAATTGACCCGCTGTCGCCGACCCCAGTTGATGACTCCTTAGAGAGGACTCCGGTCCTTGTCTTCCCCGATGAGGAGACCCAGCCCTCTGGTGTCCCCATCGAGGACTTGGTTCTGGACCCCTGGAAGTTACTGGTCCCGCCAGTGTCTCCCGAGTGACCGAGTCAGCCTGCCCAATCTCGGTCGAGGTCTAGAACTTCCTCGTCAAGAAGGCAGAGGAAGAGCCATAAGCGCTCCAAAAAGAGGTGACGCCATCGGTCGTCCTCATCCTCCTCGGATGAGGAGATGCTCTGGTGGAAGCTCCGGTGCTACAAGGACCTCATGTGGCAACAGCTGATCTTGTCCAGGCACAAGTCAACTTTGACTCCTACCCTGGCCATTACTTGGCTTTTGCCTCCTAGGCCAAAGCCGACCCCTCTGGAGCAGAAACCCTTGGTTCCTCCGCCTGCGGGGCCGGCGCCACTACCTGTTTGGCCTAAACTGGTCTCGCCACCCATCGTGGTGGAACCACCGCCTAAACAGCCTGTGGGAGGGGCTCCTTCCAAAGAAGACCAGCCAGACACTGGGCTTCCCCAGCATTTCAGTCACGGTCACTTCCAGGACCCACCGTGTCGAGGGTGATTTGAGTGGCAAGCCGCTGTATTCTGACTGTTCAGATTCAGCCATCACCAGGCTTCACTCTCATCCTGGGGATGATGAGTCGTCCGTTAGCCTAGGGATGGAGGAAGGTCCTTCCTCCTTCTAAGGGATCCTTCGCCTCATCTCTGAGTCCACAGGGATGCCCCTGGAACTCATCCAGAAAAAGGCAGAGTACCCTCTTACGGACATCCTTAAAAGAGGGGACACCCCGATGGAGGCCTTTCCTGTGGCCGAGGCTATTGTTGGTTCTGCAGTCTGACTCTGGCAGCATCCTGCCTCTTGTCCAGCACCATCTGCCCACATGGCCCGCAAGTATGCGGTTCCCATGGGGTCCCTTGTGGGGTTCACAGAGCACCCTTCTGCCAAGAGCCTGGTGACCGCCTCTGTGTTCAGGCATACTGGCAGTTCTGCCGACACTGACCAACCTCCCCACAAAGAGTCCAAGCTCTTGGATCATTCAGTGAGGAAGGTCTATGTAGCTTCCTCCTTGGGCCTTCGTCAGGCAAACTCGGCTGTCATCATTGCACACTTCTCTCACACCCTTCTCAGGTTAAGACAAAGTCCTCTCACACCTCCTCATGGACATGCAGACCACGGTCAAGCAGGTCTGAGACCAGGGCCGAGCTGTGGCTAAGCAGAAGCTCCAGCCGGCCCTGGACATTGGGGACTCTTGTGCCTGCTCGATGGCTGCCATAGTTGCCTCTCGCCGCAGGGCTTGGCTGAGGCTCTCCTCCTTCCTGGTGGATACTCAGCACAAGTTAGCTGATGTGCCCTTCCTCGGGATCAACTTGCTCAGCCCGGGAGAGACCGGTCACATCCAGTGTTTAGAACTGTTTAATGCCACCTTGGATTCTACTTCTGCTGAGTTCTTCGGACAAGAAGCCCTTTTGGCACTCTTCCCCTGCGGTTCAGCAGTCCTCCTTCCAAGGGGGACAGCAGCATCAGTAGCAGGCTGAAGCTTGGCACCGTTGGTCCAAGCTTGGACCCCAACAGGCCTGTAAAGGAGGCTGAGGCTCAGGTCCTGGAGCCTCCTCCTCCTCCTCCAAGCCTGCTCAGTGATGGGGTGGGGTCTGCCACCCCTTCTCCTATCACAACAGCTATGAGTCCTCCCATTGGGGGGGCCGGCTCCGCCACTTCCTTTCTGCCTGGTCCACTGTCACGTCAGACAGGTGGGTCCTCAAAGTGGTCAGTCAGGGACTTTCCTCTAGAGTTCAAGCAGTACCCTCCCAGCTGAGTCTGTGCCCCTCGAGAGGAATGGATATCCGCTCACACCCAGTCAGCTCTTCGAGATGACGTTGCTCAGCTCCTCCTCAAGAAGGCAATAGCTCCTGTGGTGGATCCTCCAGCAGACCCAGGCTTTGTCTCCAGGTACTTCCTGGATCCCAAGAAGACAGGTGGGCTGGTACCCCATTCTAGATCTCCATGACCTGAATCAATATCTCAGGTCTCGCACCTTTTGGATGGTCACTCTGTCCCAGATCATACCATCCTTGGAGAGAAACGTGATTTAGTTCACTGAATCTGCAGGATACATTCTTTCATGTCGCAATCCATCCATCCCATCAGTGGTTCCTCCACTTCAGGGTCGAGGGGACTCTATACGAGTTCCGAGCCATGCTGTTCGGCCTGTCATCGGCCCGCGGGTCTTCACCAAATGCATTGCAGTGGTGGCGGCCCATCTATGGCATCGGGGGGTCAGAATGTACCCCTACCTCGACGACTGGCTTCTAGCAGATCACTACCTACAGGAGGTGGAGAGATCCAGGGATCTGACCGTCCAGACCTGCTCCCAACTTGGTCTCCTAATCAACGAGGCCAAGTCGGAACTCATGCCTTCTCAGATAATGGGCTTCATCGGGGCAGAGCTCGATTCTTGTCAAGCCAGAGCTCAGCTCCCGGTGGACAGGGCAGAGGTTCTTTCCTCCTTTGCCCAATCATTTCTGGTTGGGCAGTTTCGCCCTGCCCAGACATTCTGTGCCTTCTGGGTTACATGGCGGCATGCACCTCAGTGGTCCGATGGCACATGCACCCCCCTTCAGTAGGAGCTGGCCACCCAGTGGACTCGTCTCCATGGTCAATTCGACCAGCTGGCCACTGTAACTCAGAAGATGTGGGACGCTCTGCAATGGTAGACCGCCCCAGACCGGTTGCAGGAAGGGATCCCATTTGTCCACCTCGAACCGACGGTCGTCCTCACGACCAATGCCTCTCTCATGGGCTGGGGAGCCCTAAGGGCCCACGGGCTCTGGACTCCTGAGGAGTCCCGATGCCACATCAACCTGTTGGAGCTCAGAGAAGTCAGACTGGGGTTGTCGGCTTTTGCTTCTCAGCTCCAGGGTCAAGTTGTTCAAGTCCAGATGGACGATACCACGACCATGTACTACCTCAACAAACAGGGTGGCACGCACTCCCATCTGCTGTGCAAGGAGGTGTTCCACATCTGGACCCTTGTGGGTCGGTTGGAGGTGGATCTCCTAGCCATCCATGTGGCAGGAGCCTCGAACCACCTGGCGGATGCTCTCGGCTGTCTAGGCCAGACATCCAGTGAGTGGTCTCATCATCCAGAGGTAGCTTACAGCCTGTTCTCCTGTTGGGGCAAACCGATGGTGGACCTGTTTGCCTCCAGGGAAAACACCAAGCTGAGGCTGTCATGCCTGCTTTCCTCAGCAGGGCTCGCTGCAGGGGGATTCTTTCTTGAGGCCATGGATCCCAGGCCTCCTCTATGCCTTCCCTCCATTTCCCTTGATCCACATGGTGCTCCTCAAGGTGAAGAGGGACAAGGCGAAGGTGATCCTGGTAGCCCCAGACTGGCCGCACTAGTTCTGGTGATACCCAGATCTCCTCAGCCTCAGTTGCAGGCCCCTGGAGTGGCTTTGTACATGCCCGGACCTGATATCACTCAATCAGGGGAAGGTATACCATCCAGACCTTCAATCTCTGCACCTCACAGCCTGGTTCCTGAGCGGCTAGAGTTCCAGGCTTTGGGTCTTTCCAAAGATGTCTACACTGTGGTGGAAGCATCTAGAAAGGAATTGACCAGAAAGTGTTATGTCTTCAAATAGAAGCGGTTTTCCATTTGGTGTCAGGACAAGGGCTTGGACCCTCTGTCCTGTCCATGGCTAACATTCTTGACTAACTTTGGTCTCTTTCCAAAGGGGGTCTGCGGTCATCGACTCTTAGGGTGCACCTGGCAGCCATCTCTGCTTACTGGGTGCGGGCCAGTCTGCGCAGGAGACAGTGGTCAGGCACTTTTTCAAAGGCCTGGCTCACATATCCGCTCCGGTGCGTGAACCTCCACCTCGGTGGTATTTATTGCTGGTACTGACAAAGCTCATGGGCAAGCCATTCGAACCCATGTACAAGTGTGAGTTGTCACACTTGTCGTGGAAGATGGCCTTCCTGGTGGCTATTACATCAACCAGAAGGACAGGGGAGCTCCAGGCATTTTTGGTAGACTCCCCTTATCTGGTCTTCCACAGGGACAAACTTGTCCTGCGCCCCTACCGGAAATTCCTTCCAAAGGCGGTGTCAGAGTTTCACCTTAACTAGGTGTTGACTCTGCTGGTATACTACCCTAATTACACCTTGGAGGCCGAATACAGGCTCCATACTTTGGACTTGAGATGGACCCTCTCCTATTCTAAGGAGAGGACGGCGGAAATTCGGTGAGAGGTTCGCCAGCTGTTTGTCACCAACACTGAAGCTGCTTCTGGCAGACCTGCAGTGAAGTGGACTGTTGCAAGATGGATTACATCATGCATAGGTCTATGCTATGAGTTGTCGGGCAAGGAGCCTCCCAGAGGGATAAGAGCTCATTCTACCCACCATACTGCTGCATCGGTGGCTGCTTCCAGGGACATCCCTATCCAGGAAATCTGTTGGGCTGCTACCTGGAAGTCAGCAAACACCTTTATCACCCACTACCATATTGACCTTGAGTCATGCTAGGAGTCTGCCAATAACTGTGGATGAACAACATATCCACGATCCTAGAAGAACAGGTCACTCAGCTGTAACAGTAGTTCTAGGAGTGGTATATGTTGCTCATCCACATGGACCCACCTGACCTCCCCAGCTGTGATGCACAACACCTGGCTTCCTATCATGGGGTGGAACCGAGGTATATACCACCTGGGTGGGTGGGAGGAGCCAGCTTGAAGACTTCGGTGATTCTTAAAGGGGAAAGGAACATGCCAATAAGTGTGGATGAACAACATATACCACTCCTAGTACTATTGTTACAGGTGAGTAACCTGTTCTTACTTCCCATACAGGATTCCCTGAGGGGGATTCCATTTTCTGCACTAGTGGTCTGGTGCTGAATGCAGCCAGCCGCAGGGTGCTTCCCAGCCAGCCCTCAAGAGCAAGATTCCAGGATTTCCTGAAAGGGATTCCATCTTCTGCACTAGCAGTCTGGTGCTGAACACAGCCTGCTACAGGGTGCTCCCCAGCCTGCCCTCAAGAGCAAGATTCCAGGTACACTTCGGGAAAGCGGCACCAGTCCAGCTTGCTAGTCATGAACTCATTTGGTGGATGGTGCCTGAAACTGGGTCTACTATTGGCAGATTCAGCACTCCGTCTTTCACTGACTGGCTTCAGCTCCTGGAGATTTGAACTGCCTGGCACCATCCCCTGGAGCTCATCTCTCTGCTACCTAAATTTATTTTATTTTTTTCCCCCTAACCTCTGCAACTAAATCTGTGATGTGCCTTTGTGCCCACTGCTGAATTTGAATTTTTAGTGTAGGGAACTACAGCCATTTTTGAATTGTTAAGAGTAGGAAACCGTGGCATTTTTGGGGTGTTTTAACTGGCTTAAGCTATTTAAGTATTAACAAAGTTTGAAGTTAAAAACTGCTTTGTCTAGTTGCTGAATTGCTATTTCTCCCATCTGCCCCCCAACCCCACTTGCCTCTTCCTTTGTATACTGGTGCTGACTTTTCCATCAGCAGATATCTTTCAGCCACTAGAGGGTCCAGTTATAAGCACACTTACCCAATCTAATCCAATTCCTTTCTCTTTTTACTTATTGTGTGGCCAATCTATCACTATTCTTCTGTCTTTGCCCCCCTCCCTCTTCTACTTCTGTCAAGGCCTGTGCTTTTAGGATCACTCCCTGTTGCCTAACATTCAGTCCTGTTCTACTCCCCCACCACCACCCTACCTTCATAAGCTCTGCACCCTTTCCTTACCCTCTGCTTTGGACACCTGTACCTCTTTTGCTATGTCCATAATCACCTTTCAAACACTGCCTCTACTACTGTGTTTCATACCCCTTAACTCCACTAGTACTGGTACCCCCCTCATTTACCTGCATTGCCACTTTATGCTGGGATATATCCCTTGGTGTCCCCTACCACCATCCAAAACGCACTACTGTGCTCCCATGTTAGCCTCCCTCAATAATAACTGAGATAATCTCCTCCACATCCCTGAGTACCCCCTTCTTCAATTACTCACACCCTGCAGTAACATACCTGCTAAAAAAATTCATCAGACGTAGACGGTGTTCAGCTCACAAGCTCCTTGCTCACTGTCTTGCTAGGATTGCACTTCTCCGCCTGCTCCTAGCTGGGAATGTACACCCAAACCCCAGTCCACCTACCTCAGCATTCAAACGACAGAAGAAACAAGGCTCAATCAAGCTATAAACTCAACATCTGCAGCCTGCCAGATACGCTTGATGCACTCCAAGTCTGGGTGTTACAACATAGGCCGGACATTATAGCCCTCATTGAAACTTGGCTCTCTACTAAGGTACCAGACAATGCTGTATCCATTCCAGGCTATGCCCTATTCCGGCTTGACAGAATTGCCAAGAGAGGGGGTGGCTGTGCCATTTATTTGAGGGACACTCTTAAAAGGCTAGTCATCCCATTACCTCCCTCTGCAAACAAGTCTCAGATCCTAGCAGTTAAAATAATCCTGGGCCAGCAGGGAAAATCCCTCACAGTTGTATCAGTATACATCCCCCCGCATGAACATGTTACAGGCTTCCAAATGATCACAGACTTCATGGACGACAGCACCTCCTGTGGCAAGACAGTTGTAATGGGTGGCCTAAATGTTAACTGGCTAGTTCCAGAAGTCGACCCATATAAGAATGCCATTGCTGCCTAGACATTACTCAAATGGTCACCTCTCCCACTAGGTTTCATTATAAGTCTGGTAATAGCTCCTTACTTGACCTGATCCTTACCTTTCATCCCTGCAGAATCACTAACACAGAAGTTCTCCCAGATGCCCTCAGTGATCACTCCCCAGTTATTTGCCACTGGTCAAACAGGGGACCTAAGTCTAAGTCCTCTTTCTCCTATAAAAGAATCTTAACAAAAGGAAAGCTTCCACAATTCCTTGCTGCCCTGTCAACAGCTGACTGGACACCTCTTGATTTCTTGAGCAGTGTCGACCAAGCACTTGACTTCTTAATTGCCCAGTTTAACAAACTTTGTAACAGTTTTGCCCCCCTACGTAAATGACAAACTCAATCTACCACTAATCACTGGATTAACTCCGAACTCATCTCCATGATACGAAACCGAGATAACTTCTGGCACCGGGCCATGGATTCAGGGAAACCACATGATATGCAGTTCTATAAGGTGGCTAGGAAACAGTGCACAATACCTATATACAGAGCCAAGCAAGTCTTCTACAACCAGGAACTTACTAACTCCTGGAGAAATTGCAAACCCTTCTGGGAGAACATCAAGAGCCTCACGGGTAAACCAAGCAAATCCTCCCCCACTATGATTGAGGTTAATGGCTCCACTTTAGAGGTCCCCAAAGAAATAGCAGACTCCTTTAATCTCACATTCACTGATCTTAGCCGTGTCCTTCCCCTCTCCAACTTCTTTGACAACTCTGCCCAGCACTGCCTCAATAATAAAATCAGTCTCCACAGTAATACCTCCCAGTTCTACTTTAAGAGGGTATCCATGTCTGAAGCTAAAAGATATCTTAACAAAATGCTAAGCAAAGCCAGTTTTAGCAGTGATACCCTTGATGTCAAACTCCTCTCTCTCCCCCTTAACATTGTCCTACAACCTCTCACTAAACTTCTGAATCTCTCACTCTCTCGTAAACAATTCCTCCAGCTCTGGAAATCAGCAGTGGTCACATCCGTTCATAAAAGTGGTGATAGATCTCTTCCCTCTAACTACTGCCCTATCTCTATCCTCCCACCACTGTCCAAGGCATTGGAATGAATTGTAGCTGACCAGTTGTCTTAACACCTCAACAAAAAGAACTTACTCTGCCTGCAACAACATGGCTTTAGAAAAGCCCATAGTACTACCACCGCCTTGCTTGACTTCGCCAGCCATATTCATAAGGTGATTGACACTGGCCATCTACTGGGTGCGATGTTCATTGATTTGACCAAGGCGTTTGACACCATGAACCACCAGCTCCTGCTTCACTCATTCTCCTCCCTTGGACTATCTAGTGATGTAACCAAATGGTTTGAATGCTACCTCTCGGCTAGGAGCCAAAAAGTTAAAATCGTTGACTCTCTCTCAAGTACCCTACCTGTCCGCTCTGGTGTATCCAGGGTTCCGTTTTTGGCCCTCTATTTTTCATCAATACTCTTCCTGCAGCTTGCAATAATAACTTAATACTCTATGCTGATGATGCAGTCCTCTTTTTCCTCCCATACTGACCCGGTCTCGCTCTCCCAAGGTGCTACAGATGAACTTCAGCCTAGTTGAAACCTGGCTTCTCCAACATAAGCTGTTGATGAATTCCAAAAAAAACAAAGTCCATGCTGTTCCATAGCTCTCACGGCAAATACCAATCCATAAACTTCACCATACATAATAAACTTGAACAACCACTTGAGCAAGTGCAGGAGTTTAAATACCTTGGTATTACCCTTGATTGCACAATGTCTTTCGGCTCGCATGTTCAACACATCTCAAAATCAGTCAACTCAAGAATTGCAGTCCTCTACAGCCACCATCTCTGTCTTACCAAAGAAGCTGTGTGCACAGCCATAACTGCATCGGTCCTACCCATCATTGATTACGGGCTTGTCTTCTATGGGGCTGCTGTTGATACCACCCTAAAATGGGTCAAGACAGCCCTTAACAAATGCTGTAGACGTCTCACTGGTGCAGGGAAGCATACGCATACCTGTAATCTCTACAAGCAATCCAACTGGCTCAGTCTAAATAGACTTGCCTACCAGACCTGCCTACTGGCTAAGAAAATTTGTCTTAACCTCACATTCCCTGCAACTCTTGCCTTAATGTTGCCTGCAGTCACTGCACATTTTTTGTGCAGTTTCCTCGAACCAACATTTATCATTTCATTCTGCTGTGCCAACCAGGCTCAATGTGCTTTCCACACCTGGCCCCCCCCCCCTTGCTGCTAAACAACCTTCCCCCTGAAATTGCAGCTGAAAACAAGCTTGGCCCATTCAAACGTAAACTCCACCACCACTTCACTGCCCTCAGCAGTTGTGACTGCTCTGTCTAGGCTTGTGGTTTTGTTTCACCTCTCCCTCACTACCCTCTCCACTTCTCTCTGCTCCTTCATCCCCTGCTACTCCTCTTTTCTCTCTCACTTCCCACCGTCCATTCCACCCCACTCCTCTCCTCCTGTCTCCCCCTCTCTATCACCCTATCTCTTGTTGCTCCACCCCAGACTACCTAGCACTTATCTTTCTGTTCTAGCACTTACGACAATGTCAGATCTTTGAATGCCTATCCCCATTTTCCCCACCACTCCCCCTCTTATCCCCCACCCCTTGCTCCAATTATGTCACCCCTAGGATGTTTTTTCATCTGTATCTGTGTCTTGCTGTATATACACCAGTATTGTTAATTGTGCATTATTATTTGCCAGTGACTGTTTGCTACTGTGTTAGTCTATACACATATACTGTCTTTTGCTACTAAGTTAACCTCCTGACCTATATTGTATATTACCTCTGCTTGCGTCTATGTTACCCTTCTGACCTTGTATTGTATCTTACCACTGTTTTGCTTGTATCCATTGCTGACATGGAACCTTTGTAACAGAATCCTTAGTTCAAAGGTATTTATAATTCTAGTAAATAAATAAAATAAAAATAAACTACTTAAAAGACCATAGCAAAAATTCATGGCTGCTGCACCCACTTCAGCTGTAGCCATCAACAAAAAAAATGAGAGGAAACATCAGGTGGACAAGCAGGGAGTGGAATATCTGTATGCCCATCCTGATCATCGTCATGGGTAGTCCACGGTGCTGCTTGTGAGCCAGCAAAAATCAGTCATGCCCCAGGAATTCTTCGCTATGCTTAACAACTGCAATCACTACCCTGGAATGAGCTGCCCTGGAGACTAGAATTTTATTCTAATTATGGAATCTTAGAATGAAATTCAAAACACTGCTTTGTGGTCACACTCACCTCTGCCCACTAACATCAGATTTAGTTCTCACCTGAGGAAAAAGTTGCCCTGAAGTCATCTCCAGTATTTCAGTGTCATTTATGTTTCCCCCTATTCTTTAAGTAAAGTATTTTAGTTTTAGTTTGCAAAAACTCTGTGCAAGGGGGTGTATTTCTGACTGTCCAGTCATTGTATTTACTTTTTCTCTGGTTCCTCATTGGTTCCCAGGAACTGGAAAAAGGTATTCTAGGGACATGGATATGGTGCATGAATCTACAGCTTGGCAATCTTCTTTTCCCTCTGAGTTACATAGATACATAGACAGTGTCGGCAGATAAGGGCCTATGGCCCACCCAGTCTGCCCATTTGAGCTTGTAAGTTCAGTTTGTTTTCCTAGAAGTCTGTTGCACCTAACCCCTGACCTCCAGAATTCCTTTATGTCTATCCCATGCATTCTTAAATCCTGTGATTGTTTCAGCCCCCACCACTTCCTCTGGCAGGGTGTTCCACTTGTCCACCACCCGCTCTGTGAAGAAATTCTTCTCATGTTTCCTCTGAATCGTCCTCCTCCAACTTCATCCCATGCCCTCTAGTCCTGGAACATCTTTTTCGCTTAAAAATAGTGTTTTCCTGCACCCTGTTCCTCCCTGTAAGATACTTGTATGTCTCTGTCACATCCCTCTCCTTCCTCTCCTCCAGGGAGTACATGTTCAGTTCCTTCAACCTGTCTTCATAGGACTTGTGATGCAATCCATGTACCATCTTTGTTGCCCTCCTCTGAACCTTCTCTACCCTGTCTATGTCCTTACGTAGGTATGGTCTCCAGAACTGTACACTGTACTCTGGGGGCCTCACTAGTGTCTTGTATAGCGGAATTATGACCTCCCTTTTCCTGCTGCTAATGCCCCTGCCTATACATCCCAGCATCTTATTTGCTTTACCTGCTGCCTTGTCACACTGTTTCCTACCTTGAGGTCATCAGAGATGATAACCCCAAGATCCCTTTCCTGCTTGGTGCATGCTATATCCTCACCCCCAACTGATATATTGTGCCAGGGTTTTGTGCCCATATGCATTATCTTGCACTTCTTTGCATTGAATTTCAACTGCCAAACCCCTGACCATTCTTCAAGTTTCTGCAGGTCGCTTCTCATTCTGTCTACACCCTCTGGTGTGTCTACTCTGTTACAGAGCTTTGTGTCATCAGCGAACAGTGAAATTTGCCTTCTAGGTCCTGCGCCATGTCACTGATGAAGATGTTGAATAGGACCGGTCCCAGCACTGATCCCTGTGGTACCCCACTGGTCACTCTTCCCTCTGTGGAGTGACAGCCATTTACCACCACCCTCTGTGTCCTGCCACCCAGCCAGTTACCTACCCACCACACTACTGTCCTGCCCACACCCATATTCCCCAGTTTGTGTAATAGTCTTCTATGAGTTCAGCCAGAATGTCTTCAAGCTAAGCTCCTCCCACCCACCTGGTGGTATCCTCCTTGGCTCTGCCCCATGATGTCAGAGCTTCTTTACGCTGAAAGAGTCAGGTCTCCTCCTTCAAACAACATGAAGTCTTGCTGTATTCTGACAATATGCAGTTAGCCCCAGCACTTGAACTGCCCCGGAGAGGAAAGAGTTAACTCCATGCAGAAGCATAGAACGTTGAGCTCGAGCTCGGTTTTCAAACCTCTTTCTCTAGTACTTACCAGTGTAACCGTCAGATTCTTTACTCCGCCTAACAGTGAAGTAGCTCCGGAGATTTCTCCTTTGCTCGGTTTGGTAGAGTTGAATCAGCGTTCGGTTTCTAACTGTTTTTATTATTTTCGGATTTTCCAGCCTCTGTCTACGGTAGAGGTAGTGTGGTAGTGGCTTTTATTTTATTAAATTAAATATCTATATAAATATTATATAAAAATTAAATACATAAAAATTAAATTTTATTAAATTCTGTGGAAATTGTTCTTTCTTGGTTTATTTATTTTTATTTATTTGTTTCTAGGATTACAAAGTACCTTTGAGCCAAGGCTCTTTTACAAAGGTTCCGCACTATTTTTCTCATGCTGGTATCCTCCCAGCGGATGTTAGTGACCACTGCCTTATAGCTGGCATAAGAATGACCACTAAACCATTAGGTACATTAAAGTTCTCTACCAGAAGATCTAGACAAAACTTTGACCCTCTGGCCTACTTCAGTGACCTAAAAAAAATTCTCTACTCTGGCAGAATTTCTACCTGGCCAAATCGGTAAATGATGCATATGATTTTTTCCACAAAATCATAGCCAGTGCCCTGAATAAACACGCTCCATTAACCAAAACTTGAATAAAATCCAGAACCTACCGTTGGTTCTCTCCGGACCTAAAGAAAGCTTTACTCAAAAGAGACCAGCTATGGAAAAAGGCCCGGAAATTGCATGCTGTAGCAGACTGGTGTCTATTTAGGACAGCTAGGAATGATTGCATGAAACTTGTCAGAGAGGCCAAAGCCAACTTTTATCAAAAGGAATTGCTATCTGTATCCAATAGCCCCGCCAAATTTTGGCCTACCATAAAGGAACTGTCTGGACATTCACCAGGTACTGTATTACCTTCCAAAATTACCATTGACAATGCAATTATTACTAACAAAACTGAGATTCTTCAAGCCTTCAATAACCACTTTGCCACTGCAGGCATGGCATTCGATAATGCACCAGTAAGCAGTCTATATCCACAGCTCAAAGCCCAGCTGCCTGAACCAAGTAATAAAGATATGATATTCTCCTTTTCCCCAACTACCATTAAGGAGGTTGAAGACCTTCTGCTACAGCTAGATATTAGAAAACGCGCAGGAGCCGACTCCTTTGACCCATACTTTCTGAAAATTGCATACCATATACTCGCCCCACCTATATCACACCTTTTCAACTTGTCCCTAGCCCAAGGTTCTCT
Source organism: Neoceratodus forsteri (assembly GCA_016271365.2). Lineage (NCBI taxonomy): Eukaryota > Metazoa > Chordata > Ceratodontiformes > Ceratodontidae > Neoceratodus > Neoceratodus forsteri. The sequence continues at coordinate 96,842,221 of CM057451.1, forward strand.
CCCCGCAGAATGGAAAACTGCTCATGTCATCCCACTATTTAAAGCAAGAGACCCAAGTGACCTAAACAATTATAGACGTATCTCTCTTTTACCTATACTATTCAAAATGATGGAAAAAATTGTGGATATACAGTTGAGATCATTCCTAGACGACTCCTTGCTTAATCCTATGCAGTCCGGCTTTAGAGCAAAACATAGCACTATTACGGAGTTGGCCAAAGTCACCAATGATTGGCAACGGGACCTTGACAAAAAAAAATGTGTTTGTGCGGTGATTCTAGATCTCAGCAAGGCTTTCGACACCGTCGACCACTGCCTACTTCTCTCAACCCTAAAATCCATAGGCATGGACTCAATCTCACTGGTTTGGTTCCAGGACTACCTGTCCGACAGGCAGCAACAACTCGAGGCCGAAGGTGAGCTCTCCCCACTCAAGCCATTAAAAAGAGGAGTCCCACAAGGATCCATACTGGGCCCTCTACTGTTTGCCATCTACATTAACAACTTGGATGTGGGAATCAAGGAAGCCAGTATACACCTGTTTGCCGATGATACGGTGCTCTATCTAAGCCATGATTCTCCTGGAGCTGCATGCTCAGAATTACAAAAGGAATTCAATACACTGCAGAACCAGCTTCTCTATAAAAGATTACTACTAAATGCAAAGAAAACCAAGGCCATTATCTTTTCACCACATAGCACTGGGGCCTACACTGCTGCCACTGGTACATTTCCTCCCATAACCACCTTACTAGGTGAAAAGCTTGAATTTGTACCTAAATTCAAATATCTGGGCATATGGCTTGACAATAAATTCTCCTTTTTGGAGCACACAGAAGTTCTGATAAAAAAACTTAGGCAGAGGCTTGACCTCTTCTTCAGAATTAAACACCTCCTGACCACAGAAGCTAAAAGACAGCTTGTTCAATCTACATTCCTCTCATTAATTGACTACGCTGACATTATCTATAGCCAATGCTCCATCTCACACCTTGCAAAACTGAATGTCCTGTACCATAGAGCCTTAAGATTCATAACCGATCTCCCGTCCTCCACACATCATTGCTCTCTATATTCAGCAGTAGGGTGGCCTTCCCTGCAATACAGGCAATGTAGAAATGCAGCCCTCTGGACACTTCAAGCCCTCACCAACAAGCTCCCAGACTACATTGTTGTCTGTCTCCCCTTAAATCCAAGGAGTAACTATGACCTACGAAGACACTAATTTCCTTGAAAATCCCCAGGATCAGTAACCATTTTGGTAGGGCTGCCATAAGTCACGCACTGCCCACACTCTGGAATAAGATACAAAAATCATTAAGACTTTGTTCTCCTGTCAGTATTACCCTTTTTAGTAATATTTATGACAAAGCATTCACCGAAAACTGCAAGTGTTTCCATAGTCTCTAGCAGCCCTGCGGATGGTTACCTCTCTGGTTCCACCATACCCAGTCATTAACCTAGTTCTATCCCCATTCAACTAGTCACTAGTCAGCTGCCATACTGGCCCTTAGAACCTTAGCACCTCTTTTTCTACTATCTTGCTGCCTCTGTAGCAGGAGATGCAGTCCTTCTGTAGCCTAGGACCCTCACCCAAGTATATAAACAGTTACTGAGGGCTGAAATGAAAATATTTGTACCCTTCCATGTAGGCAATAATAAACATGATGCCTCAACTTCTGTGTACATGAAGGTTGTAAATACTGCAATAATAATATGTAACACATGTAGATTCTCTGTGAACAGTTGGAATGTATATATTGTGACTAACATGTTGCTGTAAGATTATCTTTTATTTGTTTGTTTGTTTGTATCCTGTTTATCATTTTGTATACTGCACCTATTTGTATGTATGTATATTTGTTCTTGAGCACAGCAGGTCCACCATGTAAATGAGCTTGCTCAATGGTGATCGCCTGGATAAATAAAGATTTTGATTGATTGATTGGTTCCACGTCATGCTGGTTACAGGGTAACAGACACTAAAATATAAAACAGTTTCAAGTACATGGTTTTAGACAGTAACTTTGCTTGATAAAATCAGACTGAGTGATGAGTAACTTAAGAAACAATAGGAGGAAGAGGGCAAGAAGGGCAGAGAGCTGAGGGTAGGGGAAGGCATAGGTGTAGAGGGTCAGGGTGAGGCAGCTGAGGGGCCTTGTCAGGACAGACACAGCGCAAGTGCATTAGAAGTTGCATTGGACAGGTAAGTGCAAGAAGAGAGGGCAGAAACTGACACCTACTGTATAAGGTCAGAAGCAGTGTAGTGAATGAACATGTTATAGGGTGCAAGCACAGGTGGAGGTGCCAGTTATGCAGTGGCGGAGCTTTTTTATGAATGCTCCAAGCGTTGCTGTGGATGAGGTGTTACTAGAGAGCTCGTTCAGCCAACTCAGAGCCCTGTATGCAAATGACCTTTGGCCTTGGGACGTGCAGCTTCTCACCGGTTGGTCCAGTTAGGAACTGACCTTTTGCTTGTTTTATTCTGGGATTTAGTGTGGTGTTCCGGTGCCGATCGGTTTCAAAAGAACTGGACTTTTTCTGGTTCTTTTACAGAACCCATAACACGGTTTGTAACTGATTGGTTGTTTATTACCTAGCTTGAAAGCTTTTAAGCATAATTTGTTAGGTTGGCCATGTCTGAGAAAAACAAGAAAAAAAATGGTCCCATTGAGTTTCCACACTGTTCTGAGTGTGTGGAGGCCTCTGCCAAGGCTGACCCCCCCCATCTGTGTTTACTGTCTGGGGTTTGACCACCTCAAAACAGACTGCCAGATTTGTAAAAACTTCCCTAAAGCCACTCTAGAAAAAAGGTTGAGTAGGCTGAAGGAAAGGGAGGCCAAGAAGTTCGTAGATCCGGATGGCCAGCCCGGTTTGGTTGCAGCTGAACCTGAGGAGGTGACTACTAACCTAGGCGATACCTTCTCGGGCAAAAGGAGGTCTGAATCTGAGGGGTCGGTTCCATCAAAAAGAAGCATATGTCAGCCGGTTTGGATCCAGCACCGCATATGCCAACCGCAGACGAGATAGCCAAAGCGATTAGTATAGGCGGTCGGTTCTGTCTGATCCGACTCCCATCAGATTACGATCCAGATGCTTTCTGTGAGGAGTGGGAGGGAGACAAAGAGTATCCCGAGGATGAGGATGAAGATAACGACTTTGACGGTCTTGATGTGCTCATTGAACTGAACATCTCTCCAGACAGACCCTCCAATGTCTCCCCTCCCAGGCTTTCTGAGTCCCCTTCACACTTCTTGTTTTACAAGAAGGTGGCTGAAACCCTCCTGCTCCCAATGGTTGAAGCTGCTGAGGAGGAGGAAGAGCCTGATTTTGTAGAGATGATGGATATCCCAGAGTCCAAAATATTGTCTTATCCCTCTTCACAAGTCCTTGGGGAAGCAGTCAAAAAAGATTTTGCAAACGCCTAACTCCTTACCTCCTGTGGATAAGAGAATGGACAGGAGGTATATGCTAACAGGCTCAGGTACGGAGTTTTTGTACAATCATTGCAGCCATGTTGGGGTAGTGCAGACTGCAGCCTGTGACAGGACTAACATTCCTTTGGCTTCACACCTCCCAGACAAAGACTCTAGGAAGGTTGATGCCATGGCCAAAAAACAGTATTTGGCATCTTCTTTGGGACTCAGGCAGGCTAATTATATGGCCGACACAGCCAGGTACCAGAAGCCCAGGTGGGATACAGTTCTGGAACTGGCTAAACAGGCCTCCCCCCACCTAGCCAAGAGCTGGAGGAGGTGGCTGCTGATGGAACTGAGGCATCCAAAGTGCAATTTCATGCAGCTGTGGACTCCAGTGATGTGGCATCAAGAATCATGGCTACATCTGTGTCTCTCCGAAGACATGCTTGGCTCAGATGTACTAGCCTTTTGTAGGATACCCAGGCCAAGGCTATGGATTTCCCTGTAGTGGGTAACTCTCTGTTTCTAGAGCAGACAGAGGCTTACAAGAAAAAATTGGACGTGTACAGGACCACCTACAGGAGTGCACAGGCCAAAGAGAGGCAAGCCACTCCTCAGAAGCAGCAGTCTAGGGGGCAGGCCTTTCTATCAAGCTCAGGCTTCCTCTTCCTTCCCACAGAGGGGGGTTCTTTCGAGGTGGGGCAGGAGGGGGGTGAGCAGGGCTGCATCCTCTTCCCAGTCCAAGGCTCCTGCCAAGAAGACACCCATATACGTCAACCTGGGTCAACTCCCCCATTCCAGTAGGAGGCAGACTGGCTTACTATTTCCAGGCCTGGAAATCTGTTACCTCAGACAAGTGGGTCTTGGAGATAGTAGGCCAGGGACTGGCCCTCAGCTTCAAAAGGTTTCCAAAACTGAGGACCAGATCTTTTCCACTTGCATCCATCTCAGAGACCCCTGCCCTAGAGGCAGAGGTTTTGTCTCTTCTGGCTCTCAGAACCATAGAGAAAGTTCCTACTCGGCACAGGAGCAAAGGCCTGTATTCCAGGTACTTCCTTACCCCAAAAAAAGACAGGGCAATGGCGACCCATACTAGACCTAAGGTATTTGAACAAACACATCTCAAAGCCAAAATTTAAAATGGTGACTCTGGGAATAATTCTTCCCTCTCTAAGGCCAGAGGATTGGCTTGCATCCCTGGACCTCAAGGATGCTTACTTCCATATTCCTATCAGATGCTCCCACAGAAAGCACCTCAGGTTTGAGTTGCCTTCAGGCCACTATCAGTTCAGAGCCATGCCATTCGGCCTAACATCAGCTCCAAGGGTGTTCACAAACTGCCTGGCAGTAGTAGTTGCCTTCCTCAGAAGGCAGGGTATTTCCATTTTCCCATATCTGGACTACTGGCTAATTGTAGGTCAGTAATCTGACCAAGTCAGCTCTACAAATCACTCAAGACTTGTTCAGTGCTCTTGGGTTTCTTCTTACTCTCCCAAAGTCTGTTCTCGAACCAGTACAACTTACTTTTATAGGGATAGAATTGGATACTATCCAAACAAAGGCCTTCCTTCCTCTGACAAGGGTAAAGGCCCTAACAGATCTTGCTTCCTCTTTTCGACCTCTGGTCTTTCATCCAGCAAAGCAGTTTCTTCAACTCCTGGGCCACATGGCAGCTTCCACTGCAGTGGTGCAAGGAGCTAGATTTCAGATGAGGGACATTCAGTTCCACCTAAGTTCCTTTTACTCTCTCACCAAATTGATCCCAGTGACTCAGACTCTGGTCCAAGCTCTTCAGTGGTGGCTGGATCAGAACAACCTCAGACAAGGAGTTCCATTTCTTTCTCAAGTCCCCTCAGTAGTCCTAACTACAGATGCTTCTCTCCTAGGTTGGGGTGCCCTTACAGCTCAAGGGGTCTAGTCTCCACTAGAGTCTCTCCTTCATATCAATCTGCTGGAACTCGGGGCAGTTTTTCTAGCCCTTCAGGTCTTCTCAGAGTCAGTCAGGGGCAAGGTCGTCCAAGTCAGGACAGATACCACCACCACAATGGGGTACATCAACAAGCAGGGGGCACTCGGTCCATGGCCTTGTGCACAGAAGCCATGAAACTGTGGTCTCCAGCCTGTTCTCTTCAGACTTCCCTGATAGTAGTTCACCTTCCAGGAAAAGACAATGTACTAGCAGATGCCCTGAACAGAATCTCCCAGGAGCATCACGAATGGTCCCTGGACCCTCCCATACTACAGGTTATCTTCTCCAGATGGGGCACTCCGGAGATAGATCTCTTTGCAGCCCCGGACAATCACCAACTTCCTCTGTTTTGTTGCAGACCTCCAGTCCTGGGGACTGTTCCTCTGGATGCTCTCATTCTGGATTGGAAGGGCAGGTTTCTCTATGCCTTCCCTCTGTTGTCAGGGTCCTGATCAAAATCAGATCTCAACCCTGTACAGTGATACTGGTGGCTCCAAATTGGGCCAGACAGCCTTGGTATCCTCTGCAGCTGTCTCTGGCAGTGTCACGTCCCCTGTCTCTTCCCAAGAGATACAGTCTCCTAACCTCATCTCAGGGGAGGATCTGGTACCCCAGTCTCCAGTCTCTCAACCTCAAGGCCTGGCTCTTGAAGAGTTAGAATATACAGGCCTGCATCTTTGTCAGGGAGTCCTGGATATTTTGAAGGTTTCCAGGAAAACTTCCACTAGAAAAACTTATAATTCCAAATGGAAAAGATTCAGCATTTGATGTTCTCAGAAGAGCATTGTGCCTGATTCTTCAGGCATTGCTACAGTTTTAGATTATCTGGTTAATCTTAATGGTCTAGGCCTTAGGCCTGCAACTCTGAAGGTTCACCTAGCAACTGTCTCTGCATTCCTTTCAGCAGGGAAGGGCTTTCCCCTGGCATCTCATCCTGTTTTCATTAAGTTTTTCAAAGGCCTGGTTCATATTAACCCTCCTTTCTAGGGACATGGATATGTTGTTCATCCACACTTATTGGCAGGTATCCTTGCCGCTTAAATCTTGCCGGAAGGTCTTCAAGCTTGCTCCTCCCACCAACCCGGGTGGTATAACTCCGGCTCCGCCCCATGACGCCAGATCTTCCTTACCGCTTGGAGCTCAGGTTCCTCCTTAACGCCTGCGCTTGAGACTGGTTCCTATTTCTCCGTTTGCGGATTTAAAATAAATTTTGCGATAAAGACTTCAGTCTTCTATCCTCGCCTCGCGGTGGACAAATCGACTCCAGGATTTTCGGAGATGCCCATGCGGGCAGAAGATGTCTCGGACGGATCCACACTCCACGTGGTGTCACTGTTTAGGCCTTGAGCACGACCCGCAGGCTTGCGACCTGTGCTCATCTTCTCGGCCCACGCCCCTCGAAGACCGTGCTGCCCGATTGCAACTGGGCCGCCCCGAGAAGCGCTTCCTCCGTGAAGTCCAAGGAGGCCCGTTGGCGGTGTCCGTGTGGCGGGCTCGGGCGGATCAGCTCGAGCGGATGGTCGCCTCGAAGAGGAGGCGGCGCTGGTCAGATCTTCCTGGCCGCTGCATTTATCCCGCCTCTCTGGGTTCTTCCTACACGGCTTCTTTTAGGAGCTTTGTCTGTCCCTCTCCACTAAGGGAGAAGGGCTCATGCCTTCTGGACCTTATTCTCGGTCCAAAGAGGGACGAGGGTAAGTCCCTCCGTCGACGCTCTTGGGAGCGGGAAAGGTCCCTCTCCGGCCGTCGACCGTCGGCCGTCGACCGCTCGGCTCCGGCCACTGGCCTCACGGTGTCCCTGGCCAGGTCAGTTGACCGAGACTCCCACCGATGAAGTCGAGATTTTCTCGATCCATTGACGGGCTGTCGCCTTTAGCAGCCGAGATTCCTCTCCCGGTTCCCCGGAGGAGTTGAGGATCCCGTGGGCTCGTCTGTGCCTCCGGTTCCGGAGCCTCGGATGGACCATCGGGCCGAAGAGTGCCGGTTCCGGCGACACCTCCCGCACCGACCTCGAAATTCCGGGACTCTCGGTCTCGGACCTCTTCGCGGGTCCAGCCGATCCCACCGTCATAGGCGGTCTCGGTCTCGGCACTGCCGGTAAGCAGCGTCGCGCTGCGCCTCGCCCTCCTCCTCGGATCAGGGAGAGCTTGCTGAATTACGCCGACGGCACGAGGACCTTATGTTGCAACAGTTCCTCCTGACCGGGAGTAAGTCGACCCTCGCCTTCCCCGCCATTATGGCTGTCACCGAGCGTCGACACAACCCTCGACTTATCCGAGGATTATACCCAGGCCGGTTGTTCGCCTAAACCAGCTGCTCCACCGATTCTGTGAACCTCCGCCTCCACAGCCACCATGGGGGTCCACCAATGATTCTCGGTCGGCTAAGGGTCTACCCCATCGGCTGTCAGTTACCCTCACTCCGGCCGACCTCGGCAGGTGAAGGGTGGCTCAGGCCAGAGGCAGCTCTTCGAGGACTCTTCCGAGTCTGAAGATGATTCCTCCTTGTTCTCCAAGCGACTGGACTTGGAGTCTTCAGGAGGTCAGTCAATGGACGATAGCCCGTCGTCCTTCCTAGGACTGCTTCGGCTCATCTCGGAATCCACCAGGATGGAGCTCGAACCCGTTTCAAAACGGGCCAGGTATCCCCTCACGGAGATTCTGGACCGAGGATTCTCCGACGGAGGCCTTCCGTGACCGAGGCCATAGTGGGTCCGCACTGGAGCTTTGGCAGCGCCCTGCTTCCTGCCCTGCGCCTGGCCAGGATGGCCAGGAAGTATCACGCGGTCCCACCGTTCCTTGTCCGGTTCGGAACACCCTCTGCGGAGGGTTGTTACCGACAGCGTTTCTCGCCGGCCGGGCACGCCAGGGATGTGGACAAACCTCCTGACAAGGAATCCAAGAAATTGGACTATGTCGGCTTAAAAGTCTACGCTATGCTCCCTCTCGGCCTTCTCGCCAGGCCAGTTCGCCGTCCTCATGGCACATTTTTTCTATGCCCTGTTGGGCTCCCCTGATGAGGTCATCCCTCATCTTCCACGATCTGCAGACTACGGTTAAGCAGGTGCGGACCAGGCAGGCAGTGGCCAAACAGCAGCTCCAGACTGCTTTGGATATAGGGGACTCATGTGCCAGATTGGTGGCGGCCGAGTGGCTATGTCGGCGCGGCTTGGCTGAGGATATCCACCTTTACTGGATACCCAGCACAAGTTGGCGGATGTTCCTTTTGGGACTGACCTCTTTGGCCCTGGGGTGGAAGGTCACCTGCAGAGGATCGAGAAGTCCAATGCTACCTTGACTCGGTCTCTTCCGCCAGAAGGACAAAGGCCGCAACCACAGCCTAAGCCCTTTCGTCCTTCTGTGCCCCCGGCGCCTGCCCAGCAACGTCAGGGCCAGCAGGCTCGGCCTTGGCATCCCAAACCCAAGCCGCCGGCTTCCTCTAACAGGAGGCAGGGAGGAAAGGCCCAGGAGGTCCCTCGGCCGGTCCCTCCTCCAAGCCTGCCCAGTGACGGGCTGAGGGTGTGCCCCATTCCCGCCACCTTCCGTGGGGGATGGCTCCGCACTCGCTCCGCCTGGTCCGCTGTTTCCACGGACAGGTGGGTCTTGAGGTGGTGGGAAGAGGCCTGCCTCTGGATTCGAGCAGGCACCACCTTCGAGGCTCGCCCCTCGGGGCTTCGGATCCCCAGCCTCACTGGCGGCTCGTCAACGCCGACATCGCTCTCCTCCTCCAGAAGGAGGTGATAAGAGGTGTGGACCCTCCTTCAGACTCAGGGTTTGTGTCCAGGTACTTCCTGGTTCCGAAAGCGGACGGGGGGCTGGCGCCCCATTCTCGACCTACACGACCTAAACAAGTTCCTAAGGTCTCGAACCTTCAGGATGGTCACTCTGGCTCAGATAATACCATCCTTGGAACGCGGCGTGTGGTTCTGCTCTCTGGACTTGCAGGACGCGTTTTTTCACGTCCCTATCCGTCCGTCTCACCAGAGATTCCTTCGCTTCCGAGCGGAAGGATCCCTCTTCGAGTTCCAAGCCATGCCCTTCGGCTTGTCTCCAGCTCCCAGGGTCTTCACCAAATGCATGGCAGTGGTGACAGCATTCCTGCGGCGCCGAGGGGTCCGGGTGTACCCTTACCTGGACGACTGGCTGATAGCAGCTCCCTCCAGGAAGGAGGCGGAGTGGTCCAGAGATCTGGCCCTCCAGGTCTGCTCTCAACTGGGCCTCCTTATCAACGAGGCCAAGTCGGAACTTGAGTCAAGCAGGTGATTCTATTCATCGGGCGCAGCTCGACTCTCTCGAGCCAGAGCACGGCTCCCGCGGACAGGGCCGAGGTTCTTCCTCCTTTGCCCGATCATTCTGGTTGGGCACCGCGCCTGCCCGGGACTTCCTGCGCCCTGGGTCTCATGGCGGCCTGCACCAGCGTGGTCCATTGGGCCCGCTGGAACATGCGCCCCTTCAGTGGGGACTGGCCAGCCAGTGGTCACAACGCTGCGATCCTTTGGACCAGCTTGTGTCAGTGACACAGGGGATGTGGAACGCTCTCCAGTGGTGGACCGTTCCAGATCATTTGCAGGAGGGCATCCCGTTCGTCCGCCCCGAGCCGACGGTCTCTGTATCGACCGATGCCTCTCTGATGGGTTGGGGTGCCCATCTGGGGGAACACCGGCTCATGGCCTCTGGTCCCCGCGGGAGTCCCGATGCCACATCAACCTGTTGGAGCTCCGAGCGGTCCGCCTAGCTCTCACCGCCTTTTGCCTCGCTCCTCCGGGGTCAAGTGGTCCAGTCCAGACGGACAATACCACGACCATGTACTATCTAAACCGCCAGGGCGGGACGCGCCCATGCTTTTATGCAAGGAAGCTCTCACATTTGGTCACTGTGGCGCAGCCTGAGGCGGATCTCCTAGCCATTCACGTGGCAGGAGCCTCCAACACCCTGGCCGATGCCCTGAGCCGGATAGGGCTGCATCCCACGAGTGGTCTCTCCTGCCGGAGGTAGTACAGCATCTGTTCTCCCATTGGGGCACACCTCAGGTGGACCTGTTTGCCTCCAGGAGAACGCGGCTGAGTCTGTTCCATGCCCGCCCTCAGCAGGGCTCGCTGCAGGGGATGCCTTCTCGAGGCAGGGACCCGGGCCTTTTACGCCTTTCCCCATTTCCTTGATCCACAAGGTGCTTCTCAAGGCGAGGGAGGGACAAGGCAGGTGTCTTGATAGCCCCAGACTGGCCTCGCGCAGTTCTGGTACCAGATCTCCTCAGTCTCAGCTCCAGGACTCACGGCAGCTTCCAGCTCGCCCGGACCTGCTCTCAGTCAATCAGGGAAGGTGTTCCATCCGACCTTCAACCTGCACCTGACAGCCTGGTTCCTGAGCCGCCAGAGTTCCAGGCCTTGGGTCTTTCCGACGAGGTCCTCAATGTAGTTGAGGCGTCCTGTATGAGTCGACCAGAAAATGTTATGCCTTCAAATGGAAAAGGTTTTCCATTTGGTGTCAGGGCAAGGGCTTGGACCCTTCCTCCTGTTCCTTGGCAAGCATCTTGGACTATTTATGGTCCTTTCTAGTCAAGGGCTTAGGTCGACGGCGACCCTAAGGGTGCACCTGGCAGCCATCTCTGCTTACCGGGCGCGGGCCGGGAAGCAGTCGGTGGCGCAGGAGAAGGTGGTCTGGCGCTTTTTCAAAGGCCTTGATCACATTTCCCCTCCAGTGCGGGAACCCCCACCTCCGTGGGATCTACTGCTGGTACTGGCAAAGCTCAGGCAAGCTATTCAACCTATGCACAGGTGTGTCTCTCTCACCTGTTGTGGAAGACCGCCTTCTTGGTGGCTATCACGTCACAGAAGGATGGGAGAGCTCCAGGCGCTTCCACGAGTCTCTTACTGGTCTTCTCCACAGGACAGGTTGTCCTGCGCCTCACTCCAAATTCCTTCCGAAGGTGGTGTCGGAGTTTCACCTTAACCAGGTGTTGACTCTGCCGTGTTCTACCCCAATCACACCGAGGTCAATATAGGCTCCATACTCTGGACCCTAGGGCGCCATTATAAGGAGCGCACGGCTGAAATTGGGAGAGGTTCACTAGCTGTTTGTCACCCACGCTGAAGTCAAGATCTGGCAGACCTGCAGCCAAGCGGGACGATAAGCAGGTGGGTAACCTCCTGCATAGATCTCTGCTATAAGTTGGCGGGCATGGAGCCTCCCAGAGGATAAGAGCTCATTCTACCCGCCATACTGCTGCAACGGTGGCTGCTTCCAGGGACGTCCCTATCCAGGAAATCTGCAGGGCTGCTACCTGAAGTCAGCAAACACCTTCATTACCCATTACCACATCGACCTTGAGTCACGCCGGGATGCTGGTTTGGGGCTCGGTTCTCCAGTCTCTTTCCCAAGTAGTATTGGGGTGTGCCTTGCCTCCTCCTCCCGGAGAACTGCTAGAGTCTGCCAATAAGTGTGGATGAACAACATATCCATGTCCTTAGAAATACAGGTTACTCACCTGTAACAGGAGTTCTAGGAATGGTATATGTTGTTCATCCATATCGACTCACCTGACCTTCCCGGTCGGACGACAAACTGAGCTTCCAGCGGGCCAGATCTGGCGCTGGGGCGGAACTGAGAGTTATACCACCCGGTGGTGGAGGAGCAAGCTTGAAGACCTTCCGGCAAGATTTAAAGCGGCATGGATACCTGCCAATAAGTGTGGATGAACAACATATACCATTCCTAGAACTCCTGTTACAGGTGAGTAACCTGTATTTTCAAGAGCCTACTCTGGCTTGGGATCTTAATGTCTGCATTGCCCAGCTTATGCAGTCACCCTTTGAACCTCTGGCTTTGGCCAAGCTGAAGTACTTGACCTGGACAACTGTGTTACTGGTAGCTATTATTCCTGCCAGATGGATTAGTGAATTACAGGTCCTGTCAGTCGAACCTGACTTCATCTCCTCCCATAGGGATAAGGTCGTCCTAAGAACCAATAGGAGGTTCTTACACAAAGTGGTACCAAATTTTCATCTGAACCAGTCTATGGCTCCTTCTGTGTTTTTCACTGACTATTCTTCAGGGGAAAGAAGATTACACAGTTTGGATGTTAAAAGGGCTCTTGGCTACTGTATAGGGAATACTAAGGCACACAGACATGACTGTCTCCAATTGTTTCTCACTTATAGTGAAGTGGGAAAACGTAAGCCTGCTACTAAAAGAACTATTGCCAGGTGGATTGTCTCTTGTATACAATTTTGCTATGACAAATTGGGCAAAAGACCCTGTTCAGGCCAGAGGGCTCATTCGACTAGGGGTACAGCTGCTACTCTGGCTGCGGCCAGAGAAATACCCTTGCTAGAAATCTGTAAAGCAGTCACCTGGAAAACAGTCCATACGTTCACCAAGCATTACTCTCTGGACATCCAGGCTAGAAGTGATGCTAGGTTTGGCACAGCAGTACTGCAGAGCTTGTTCCCAAAGTAGCTTCTGCATTCCCTCCTCCTGGGGGGACTGCTTGGTAGTCTGCATATTGTCAGAATACAGAAAGACTTCATGTTGTTTGAAGAAAAAACTATTCACCATAGTAATGTTTTCTCTTCTAATGGAGTCTTGCTGTATTCTGACCTCCCTCCCTGCCTTCCCTCTCAGAACCTAGTTTTTGGGAAGTGGGTTGGCAGGGGCAGTGTTGCACCTCAGGGGTGTACCTTGTACCCTCCCTCTTAAGGGTGGGGTAGTTGTTTTATTATTACTGTTGTGTTTAATATATATATATATTATATTGTCAGTACCTTTTTTTCTTGGGTTCTCGACTTGAGTCTTTTTGGGACTAATTGTTGCCTTTTGGCTATATAATAAACAATTTCCATAGTTTAGTACTTAGTTTGCTCATAAGAATCTGACAGTTACACTGGTAAGTACCAGAGACGGAGGTTTGAAAACCGAGCTCGAGCTCAACGTTCTATGCTTCTGCATAGAGTTAACTCTTTCCTCTCCAGGGCAGTTCAAGTGCTGGGGCTAACTGCATATTGTCAGAATACAGCAAGACTCCATTAGAAGAAACAACATTACTATGGTGAGTAATTTTTTTCTTAGTAGCTCCTGTGTGCGGTGTAGGTCCAACTCCAAAATCACATTTCATTTTGTCTTCAGGTGATCCTAGTGTGTTTTTGTTTGCATTTTCTCTACTGTGGAGTGCGACAACCAGAAATCCAGTCCTGGGTTCAAGTGGTGCACCATTTGCAAACCGAAAATGTCGGGCACTGACTCCATACCTCGTCTGTTGACTGTCTGGGGGCTTAGCACGACCCATGGGCTTGCTGCCTGTGCCAGTCCCTGCAACCCTTGTCCCTTGAGGACCGTTATGCCTGCCTTTTGTTATGCCGCCTGGATGAAGAAGATCCACCATGCCCACCTTTTTTTATGCTGCCAGGGCTCTGGGGATCCACCAGTCCAGTCCAAGGATGGCCACGGGGCCGTTTCTACAGTGGCAGGCTTCTCCATGGCTCCCACGTTGCTGTTGGTGGGTGCCATCATTGGGACCTCATTTACTGGCACCTTTTGGGATCTGTGCCAGACCCTTCCTACCCTCAAGGAGGGCCCTTCCTCAGGGAATAAAGCTTCAAAGTCTAAGAGGACCTGTTGCAGGTCGTAGGACAGGGAACAGGCTTGTTCCTCCAGCTCCTTCCGCTCCTGTGATTCTGTGTTTGGCTCGACGGCTGTTGAGTTGTTGGCTTTGACCCTCCCTTCAAGAGTCAGTGTTCAGGCCAGTAGCTCCATGGTGTCCCTGTCTGGCTTGCCGGCTGAGACGCGGGCTGACCAACTGGCAAAGATCGTTCTCAACTTAGTCGACCCATTGTTTGAGAAGATTGAGGACGACTTGCTTTCCAGGACTCTGATCCTTTCGGCCCTCTCTGAAATGGGGCCATACATACTCGCTGATCCGGCTATCCCCATCAACCAGAGAGCAACCTCTCCAGGGTTTCACAGTGGGAAATGGTCTGTGTCAACTACATGTACCATTCTCCCTTCTCTCCTTACCAGCGACATGTTTGTCTTCAGTCAAAGTCCAGGCCGAGGACCAAATCCTGTTAAGAGGTCAGGGCCTTGGGGATCACCTCTGATATCCTGGTCAAGTGTAGAGCTCGTGATCATGCTTGGCGCAGTTTTAAATCCTCAGGCAACCATAGAAACATAGAATTTGATGGCAGATAAGGACCGCTTGGCCCACCTAGTCTACCCATTTCCCTACCTAACGGATAAGCTGCGGAGCCTAGTTAACCAACAGCCTACTTCCTCGTACCACCCCACTAGAATTTCCTAATGTCTGCCCCATGCATTCTTGAATTCTCCCACTGTTTTTGACTCTACAGCCTCAGGAAGACCGCTCATGCATCTACAACCCTCTGTGAAGAAATGCTTCCTCACATTACCTCTGAGCTGCCCCCATCTTCAAATTGTGCCCCCCTTGTTCAAACAACATGAAGTCTTGCTATATTATAACATATGCAGTGAGTCCCAACCTTTGAACTGCTCCGGAGGTGAAAGAGTTAACTTTCCATGCCAGGCATGGAACTCTGAGCTCGAGCTCGGTTGAAACTCTTGTCTGTTGTTCTTCAAACTCAAACCGTCAGATTCTTTACTCCACCTCACTGAACAGTCGCTCTGGAAATTTCTCCTTCTGCTCAGTTCATTTGTCGGTTAAAGTATTGTCTTTCTCGGTTTTTCAACCGAATTTAAACCGCAACCGGTCGGTTCAGACTCTGTCTGTGGTATTGTGAGTACTAGATAGGTTTTACATTTATTTCTATTCTGTGTCTAACTTGTAAACGGTTTATCAGTTCGGTTTGAACCGATCAAATTGCTTAAAATATCTTAATCTATCTTTTAGTGTGTGGTTACCGATTCTTATTGGTTCTAAAAAAGGATTTTATTACGGTTTTTTCCACAACCCGTGACACGGTTGGGAACCGATAAGAGAGTCTTACCTGGTGGATTGCCATAAACGGGTAAGTTTGGTTAGGACTGGCACTATGTCTGAGAAACCCAAAATAAAAACCAGGCCCACTGGGTTTCAACACTGCAGTGTGTGGGGAAGTCTTTGCCAAGGCTGATCCCCACACCACCTGTGTTTATTGTCTGGGGTTTGCCCACCTCAATGCAGACTGCCAGATTTGTAAAAGTTTTCCTGCAGCTACCCTGGAAAAGAGAGTTGGTAGGCTCAGGGAAAGGGAGGCCAAAAAGTCCGCTGAACTGGATGGCCAGCCCGGTTCGGTTCCAACCAAACTGGAGGGAGTGCCCTCTGACCAGGGCGAGACTTCCTCGGGTAAAAGGAGATCCGACTCGGAGGAGCGGGGTCCAGCAAAAAGGACTAGAAAATCAGCTGGTGTGAGCCAAAACTTTCCTCTCCAACCACTGAAGAAATAGCCAAAGCGATAAAAATTGTCCAGTCGCTTTCTCCGGTTCCGACCGAACCGGCACCATCGGGTAAGCACCGTCTGGCTGTTCCACCGGTTCAAGAGTGTGAGTTAGAGGAGTATTATGAACTGGAGGAGGGGGAAGAGGAGTATGAGGAGAGTGAATGTGGATTTGAAAGTCTGGATGTGCCTATTGACCCGGACATCTCCCCAGACAGACCTTCAGGAGTGTCTCATTCTAGGCTTCTGAGTCCCTTCTCATTTTGTGTTTTATAAAAAGTGGCTGAAACCTCCAGCTCCCTATAGAGGAAGCTGTGGATGATCAAGAGGAGCCTGACTATGTGGAAATGATGGATATCCCAGAGTCTAGGAGACTGTCTATTCCCTTGCATAAATCTTTTGGGAAACAGACTTTAAAATTTTAAAAGCTCCTCACACTATACCTCCTGTGGATAAGAGAATGGACAAGAGGTACACATTGTCAGGCTCTGATACGGAGTTCCTCACACAACAATGCAGCCATATTGGGGTAGTGCAGGCTGCAGCCTGTGACAAGGCTAATATTCCCTTGGCTTCACACCCATGGATAAGGACTCCAGGAGGATTGATGCCATAGCAAAGAAACAGTACATGGCAGCATCCTTGGGACTCAGACAGGCAAATTATATGGCTTATGTTACCAGATACCAGAAATCCAGATGGGATACTGTTATGGCTCTAGCAAAACAGGTCCCTGGCCAGCTTGCCAAGGAGCTGGAGCAGGTGGCTGCTGATGGTATTGAGGCATCCAAGGTGCAATTCCATGCTGCAGTGGACTCTTAATGATGTGTCATCAAGAGTCATGGCTACATCCGTGGCACTTCGCAGAATGGCTTGGCTCAGATGTACTAGCCTGTCTCAGGATACCCAGACTAAGGCCATGGATTTTCTGTTGTGGGTAATTCTCTGTTGTTTGGGAGCAGGCAGAGAATTACATGAAGAAAAATAGACGGTGTAGGACCACCTATAGGAGTGCACAGGCCAAAGGAAGGCAGGCCACCTCAAAGGCAGCTTTCCAGGGCAGGGGCAGGCCTTTCATAGGCCTTTACCAAGCCCAGGCCTCCTCTTCTGCCTATGCCCAGACAGGGTTCTTTGAGGGAGAGGCAGAGGGTACAAGCAGGCCTGCTTCGGACCCCTCAGCCCAAAGCCCCTGCCAAACAGGCACCCTGATGGGGTTGCCAGGGCCGATTCTCAGCTACCTGAAGGGGGCAGGCTGGCTTACTTTGTCCAGGACTGGAAGTCTCTTACATCAGACAAGTGGGTCCTGGAAGTAGTAAGCCAGGGACTGGTTCTCAGCTTCAAAAAATTTCCAAAGATGAGAACCAGATCCTTTCCACCTGCAAATCCTCCAGAGGCTCTTGCCTTAGAGGCAGAGGTCTCTTCCCTCCTAGCTCTCAGAGCTGTGGAAAGGGTTCCACCCCTACACCAGGGCAAAGGTTTGTACTCCAGGTACTTCCTTACCCCAAAAAAGACAGGAGAATGGCGGCCCATCCTGGATCTCAGATACTTAAACAAGCACCTTTTAAAACCAAAATTCAAAATGGTGACTCTGGGAATTATTCTACCCTCTCTAAGGCCAGGGGACTGGCTAGTGTCCCTGGACCTCAAGGATGCCTATTTCCATATTCTCATCAGAAGCTCCCATCGAAAGTACCGGGTTCGAGCTGACCTCAGGCCATTACCACCAATTCAGAGCAATGCCTTTGGCCTCACCTCTGCTCAAGGGTATTCACAAAATGCCTGGCAGTAGCAGTTGCCCACCTAAGAAGGCAAAAAATTGCCATCTTCCCATACCTGGACGACTGGCTCATAGTAGGCCAGTCTCCAGACCAAGTTAGGTTACATCTTCAGATAACTCCAACTGCTCACTTCTCTAGGTTTCCTTCTGAATCTTCCAAAGTCAGTTCTAGAGCCTGTCCAGCTCCTTACCTTCATAGGCGTGGAGCTGAACACAGAGAAGGCCAGAGCCTTCCTTCCTCTGGACAGAGCAAGGACCCTGGCCCTCTGGCCTCCTCATTCACCCTGAAGGTCTCTCGACCAGCAAGGCACTTTCTACAGCTCCTGGGGCACATGGCTGCTTCTACAGCAGTAGTGCAGGGAGCAAGATTTCAGATGAGGGACATCCAGTTCCATTTGAGAGCCTTTCGGTCTCAAAGGAGAGACCCTCTAACCGAATTGATCCCAGTGACTTGAACCCTGATCCAAGCCCTACAGTGGTGGCAGGACCAGAGCAATCTGAGACGGGGTCCCTTTGGCCCCTCAGTCTCACTCCTTAATCCTTACTACAGATGCATCCCTCTTGGGGTGGGGAGCTCACATGAGCGACCTCACTACCCAGGGATTGTGGTCCCCTCAGGAATCTCTGCTCCACATCAATCTGTTGGAACTCAGAGCAGTTTTTCTAGCACTTCAAGCTTTTTCCAAATCTGTTCAGAACAAAGTTATTCAGGTCAGATCAGACAACACCACCACAATGTGGTACATCAACAAGCAAGGGGGCACTCGGTCTTGGCCTTGTGCACCGAAGCAATGAAGTTGTGGTCTCTGGCTTACTCTCTGAACACCTCCCTTATGGCAGTTCACCTCCCAGGCAAGGACAATGTCCTGGCAGATGCTCTCAGCAGGATTTCCCAGGGCCATCACGAATGGTCACTGGATCCTCTGGTCTTGGAGGTAGTATTTGCCAGATGGGGCTCCCCGAGATAGATCTTCAAACAACATGAAGTCTTGCTATATTATGACAGTGCAGTTTGTCCCACCATTAGAACTGCTCCGAGGTGAAAGAGTTAACTTCATGCAGAGCATGGAACTTAGAGCGCGAGCTCGTTAAAGAAGCTCTGTTAGGTGGTTTCAAACCGAAACCGTCAGATTCTTTACTCCACCTCACTGAACAGTCACTCTGGAGATTCCTCCTGCTGCTCGGTTCATTTCCTTTGGTTTGAAAACGTCTTTTCTCCGGTTGAATTTAACCCGAGTATTATTTATTTTAAACGCAAAACCGATCGCTTCAAGCTCTGTCTATGGTATTGTAAGTAATAGATAGGTTTTCTGTGTGGAACTTGTAATTTTTTATTGTTCTGGTTTGAACCGATCGAATTGTATTTAAACTTGGTTTTAAAGCCTTTTAAGGTTTGTTAGAGGCGTTCCCAGTTCTTATCGGTTCTAAAAAAACTGGATTTCATTACGGTTTTTTCCATGACCCGTGACACGGTTGGGAACCGATAAGGGTGTCTAGCCTGGCACTGCCATCAAAAGGGCAAGTTTTTGGTTAGGCTGGCATTATGTCTGAGAAACCCAAAAGAAAAACCGGGCCCACTGGGTTTCAACACTGTAGTGTCTGTGGGGAAGCCTTTGCCAAGGCTGAGCCACACACCACATGTGTTTATTGTCTGGGGTTTGACCACCTCAATGCAGACTGCCAGATTTGCAAGAATTTCCCTGCAGCCACCCTAGATAAGAGAGTTGGTAGGCTCAGGGAACGAGAGGTCAAAAAGTCCGCTGACCCGGATGGTCAGCCCAGTTTGGTGCCAACCGAACTGGAGGGAGTGCCTCTGACCAGGGCCAGACTTCCTCGGCAACGTAAGGCTGACTCTGAGGAGCCAGTTCCAGCAAAAGAACTAGAAAGTCAGCAGGTGTGGAGTCCAAAATTCCTTCTCCAACTGCTGCAGAGATAGCCAGGGCAATACAGATTGTCCAGTCACTGTCCTCGTTCCTCCGAACCGCCACTATCTGGCAAAGGTCGGTTCCACCGGTTCAAGAATATGATATAGAAGAGTTTTATGAACCAGAGATGGGGGGAGGATGATTATGATCAGTATGAATATGACTTTGAAAGTCTGGATGTGCCCATTGAACCGGACATCTCCCCAGACAGACCTTTAGGTGAATCTCCCTAGGCTTTCTGGAGTCCCTTCTCATTTTTTGTTTTATAAAAAAGTTGCTGAGACCCTCCAGCTTCCCTTAGAGGAGGCTTTGGATGAGCAAGAGGAGCCTGACTATGTAGAGATGATGGATATCCCAGAGTCCAGGAGATTGTCCATCCCTTTACATAAATCTTTTAGGAAACAAACAATAAAAATTTTAAAGCTCCTAATTCTGTGCCTCCTGTAGATAAAAAGATGGACAGGAGGTACACTTTGTCAGGTCCTGATACAGATTTTTTCACAGCAATGCAGTCATGTTAGTAGTTCAGGCTGCAGCCTGTGATAAAGCTAATATTCTGGCTTCACATCCTCCTGACAAGGACTCCAGGAAGATTGATGCCATGGCCAAAAACAATACATGGCAGCATCTTTGGGACTCAGACAAGCAAACTATATGGCTTATGTTAGAGATACCAGAAATCTAGATGGGTTACTGTCATGGCCTTAGCCAAACAGGTCCCTGGCCAGCTTGCAAAGGAGCTGGAGCAGGTGGCTCTTGATGGTATTGAGGCATCTAAGGTGCAATTCCATGCTGCAGTGGAGTCTAATGATGTATCCTCTAGAGTCATGGCTACATCTGTGGCTTTTCGTAGATTGGCCTGGCTCAGGTGTACTAGTTTGTCACAGGATACCCAGTCTAAGGCTATGGATTTTCCTGTGGTGGGAAATTCTCTGTTTGGGGAGCAGACAGAGAATTATATGAAGAAAATGGATGAATATAGAACCACTTATAGGAGTGCACAAGCCAAGGAATGGTAAGCCACTCCTCAGAGGCAGCCCCCCAGGGGTAGGGGCAGGCCTTTTTACCAGACCCAGGCCTCCTCCTCTTCATCCTATGCTCAGAGGGGGTTCTTCAGAGGGAGAGGCAGACGGGCTATGAGCAGGCCTGCTCCCACCCCTCAGCCTAAAGCCCCTGCCAAACAGGCACCCTGATGGGATGCCCAGGGTCGGCTCTCCATTATCTGTAGGGGGCAGGCTGGCTTACTTCGTCCAGGACTGGGAGTCTTTAACATAAGACAGGTGAGTCCTGGAAGTAGTGAGCCAGGGTCTGGTTCTCAGCTTCAAAAAATTTCCAAAGATGAGAACCAGATCTTTTCCACCTGCAAACCCTTCAGAGACTCTTGCTTTGGAAACAGAAGTCTCAACCCTCCTGGCCTCAGAGCTGTAGAAAGGGTTTCTCCCCACACCAGGGCAAGGGTCTGTATTCCAGGTACTTCCTTACCCCAAAAAGACAGGAGAGTGGCCTATCCTGGATCTAAGATATCTAAACAAGCACCTTTTAAAACCAAAGTTCAAAATGGTGACTTGGGAATGATTTATCCTCCCTAAGGCCAGGGACTGGCTAGCTTCCTGGACCTCAAGGATGCCTACTTCATGTTCTTATCAGAAGCTCCCATCGAAGTAACTCAGATTCGAACTGCCCTCAGGCCATTATCAGTTCAGAGCAATGCCCTTCGGCCTCACTTCTGCCCATGGTGTTCACAAATGTCTGGCAGTAGCAGTTGCTCATCTAAGAAGGCAAAGATTGCCATTTTCCCTACCTGAACGACTGGATCATTGTGGGTCAGTCTCCAGACCAGGTCAAATCACACCTGCTAGTTACCCAGCAGCTGCTTACCTCTCTGGGCTTTCTTCCAATCTTCCAAAGTCAGTTTTGGAACCTGTCCAGGTACTCACCTTTATAGGCGCAGAACTGGACACAAAGCAGGCAGAGCCTTCCTTCCCTGGAAAGGTAAGGACCTTAGTGGCCCTGGCCTCGCCCCTTCACTCTGCAGGTCTCTCGACCAGCAAGGCATTTCCTGCAGCTCCTAGGACACATGGCTGCTTCCACAGCTGTCGTGCAAGGAGCAAGATTTCAGATGAGGACATTCAGTTCCATTTGAGAGCTTTCTGGTCTCAAAGAAGAGATCCCCATCCAAGTTAATCCCAGTGACTCGAACCCTGATCCAGGCCCTTCAGTGGTGGCAGGATCAGAGCAATCTGAGACAAGGGTGCCTTTCATCCTCTGTCCCACTCCTTGACCCTCATTACAGATGCATCCTCTTGGGATGGGAGCTCACATGGCGACCTCTCCACCCAGGGGGTTATGGTCCCTCAGGAATCTCTGCTCCACATCAATCTGTTGGAACTCAGAGCTGTTTTCTAGCACTTCAGGTTTTTCTGCATCTGTTCAGAACAAGGTGGTACAGGTCAGAACAGACAACACCACTACAATGTGGTACATCAACAAACAAAGGGCACTGTCCTGCCCTTGTGCACCGAGGCGATGAAGTTGAATCTCTGGCTTATTCCTGAACACTTCCCTCATAGCAGTTCACCTCCCAGGCAAGGACAATGTCCTGGCAGATGCTCTCAGCAGGATTTCCCAGGGCCATCACAATGGTCACTGGATCCCTAGATCTAGGGTTAGTGTTTGCCAGATGGGGCACTCCTCAGATAGATCTTTTGCAGCCCCAGACAATCATCAACTTCCACTTTTTTGTTGCAGGCCCCCAGTGTTGGGCTCAGTCCCCCTGGATGCCTTTCTCCTCGATTGGGAAGGGAAGTTCCTTTATGCCTTCCCCCCTTCCCTCTCCTGTTCAAAGTACTAGTCAAAATCAGGTCTCAGCCCTGCAAGATGATCCTGATTGCTCCAGACTGGGCCAGGCAGCCCTGGTACCCACTCCTTCTGTCCTTAGCAGTCCATCTTCCCCTGTGTCTCCCCAGGAACCACAATCTGTTAACCTGTGCTCAGGGGAAAGTTTGGTATCCGAATCTCAAATCCCTCAACCTCAAGGCTTGGCTGATCTACAACTTTCTCAAAGTGTTCTCGAAATCCTGAAAGCTGCTAGGAAGCCTTCCACCAAGGCTACCTATAACTCCAAGTGGAAAAGGTTTTCCATATGGTGTTCTGGGAAGCATATTTCCCCGGAATCTGCTGATCTACCCACTGTATTGGACTATATGGTCCATCTTAATTCTTTGAGACTGAGACCAGCTACCCTGAAAGTGCACTTGGCAGCTGTCTCTGCCTTCATTTCAGCAGGGAAGCCCTCTTCTCTTTCTGCTCACCCTGTATTTTCCAAGTTTTTTAAGGGATTGCTTCATACCAATCCTCCATTCAGGGACCCTGCCCCTGCTTGGGATCTTAATGTTTGCATTGCTCAGCTGATGCAACCCCCCTTTGAGCCTCTGTCTTGGCAGAGCTTAAGTATTTGACTTGGAAAACTGTATTTCTAGTAGCCATCACTTCTGCCAGGCGCATAGTGAGTTACAGGCTTTATCAGTGGAGACTGACTTTCCTTTCACAGGATAAAGTAGTCCTCAGGACTAACAGGAAGTTTTGCCTAAGGTGGTTTCGGATTTCCACCTTAACCAATCTGTTTCACTTCCAGTGTTCTTCACTGACCACTCCTCCTCTGGTGAGAGGAGGCTGCACAGCTTAGATGTTAAGAGGGCCCTAAGTCATACATAGAGTTTACTCAAGGGTCACAGGTTTGACTCCTCCAACTATTTCTCACTTATGGTGAGGTTGGGAAAGGAGACCTGCCACTAAGAGATCCATTGCCAGGTGGATCGCCTCTGTATCCAATTTTGCTATCAAAAGCTGGGTAAGGTTCCCCTCAGGCCTGAGGGCTCACTCTACCAGAGGTACAGCTGATCTCTAGCTGCTGCTAGAGACATCCCTATCTTGGAGATATGTCAAGTTACTTGGAAAACAGTACACACTTTCACCAAGCATTACTCCTTGGATATCCAGGCCAGGAGGGATGCTCGGTTTGGCATCTGGCTTCAGAGCCTATTCCCTAGTAGGTTCTGTCCTCCTCCATGGAGGTGCTGCTGTGTAGTCTGCACCTGTCATAATATAGCAAGATTCATGTTGTTTGAAGAAAAATTACTCACCTTAGTAATGTTTCTTCTAATGGAGTCTTGTTATATTATGACCTCCCCAGCCTGCCCTCTCAGAACTTCTACTTTGGGTATGGGTGGGCAGTCCACTGTTGGCATTTATTGATGCCCTCTTTATGTTTGGGTGTTGTGTTTTATTTAGTTATTTTATCTTATTTTCTGGTCCACTGACTTGAGTCTTGGTGTTGGGACTAGGAAAATGTGTGATATGTTAGTAGCCAGTTGGCTAGTGCAGGTTGCAGCTTCCACACAGAGCCTTAGTGAGTTCTGCTCGTAAAGATCTGGCGGTTTTGGTTTGAAACCACCCTAACAGAGCTTTTTAACCGAGCTCACATGCTTAAGCTCCATGCTCTGCATGGAAGTTAACTCTTTCACCGGAGCAGTTCTAATGGTGGGACAAACTGCACCTGTCATAATATAGCAAGACTCCATTGGAAGAAACACATTACTAAGGTGAGTAATTTTTTTTTTGTAGCCCCAGACAATCACCAACTTCCCTTATTTGCTGCAGGCCCTCAGTGTTGGGCTCAGTCCTCTGGATGCCTTTCCTTCTCAGTTGGGAAGGGAAGTTTCTCTATGCCTTTCCCCCCTTCCCTCTCCTGTTCAGAGTGCTAGTCAAAATCAGATCTCAACCCTGCAAGATGGTCCTGATTGCTCCAGATTGGGCCAGACAGCCTTGGTACCCACTCCTACTGTCCTTAGCAGTCCACCTTCCCCTGTGTCTTCCCAGGAATCACAACCTGTTAACCTGTGCTTAGGGGAGAGTTTGCTACCCGAACCTCAAATCTCTCAATCTCAAGTCCTGGCTCTTGAAGAGTTAAGGTTTGCTGACCTACACCTCTCCCAAGGTGTAATGGATATCCTGAAGGCTTCTAGGAAGCCTTCCACCAGGGCTACTTATAATTCCAAATGGAAGAGAGTTGCCATATGGTGCTCTGGAAAGCATATTTCCCCAGAATCTGATGACTTACCCACAGTCCTGGATTATATGGTCCACTTAAATACCTTGGGGCTGAGACCAGCTACCCTAAAAGTGCACCTGGCAGCCGTGTCTGCTTTCTTATCAGCAGGTAAGCCCTCTTCCCTTTCAGCTCATCCTGTATTCTCCAAGTTTTTCAAGGGGTTGCTTCACACTAACCCTCCATTCAGGGACCCTGCCCCTGTCTGGGATCTTAATATTTGCATTGACCAGCTTATGCAACCCCCCCTTTGAGCCTTTGTCTTCAGCACAGCTTAAGTACTTGACTTAGAAAACTGTGTTCTTGGTAGCCATCACTTCTGCCAGACGCATAAGTGAATTACAAGCCTTGTCAGTGGAGCCTGATTTTATCTCCTTTCATAGAGATAAGGTGGTCCTCAGGACTAACAGGAAGTTCTTGCCTAAGGTGGTTTCATATTTCCACCTTAATCAATCTGTGTCTCTCCCTGTGTTCTTCACTGACCATTCCTCCTCTGGCTAGAGGAGACTGCACAGTTTAGATGTGAAAAGAGCCCTTAGTTACTACATAGAACATACCAAGGGTCACAGGTTTGACTCCTCCACCGTTCCTCACTTATGGTGAGGTTAGTAAAGGGAAACCTGCCACTGAAAGATCCATTGCCAGGTGGATTGTCTCTTGTATCCAAATTTGCTATGAAAAACTGGGTAAGGTTCCTCCCTCAGGCCTGAGGGCTCACTCTACCAGAGGTACAGCTGCTTCTCTGGCTGCTGCCAGGGACATCCCTATCCTAGAGATATGTCAAGCAGCTACCTGGAAAACAGTTCACACTTTTACCAAGCATTACTCCCTGGACATCCAGGCTAGGAGTGATGATCGGTTTAGCACGCTGTGCTTCAGAGCCTATTTCCTAAGTAGGTTCTGTCCCTCCTCCATGGAGGTACTGCTGTGTAGTCTGCATATGTCATAATATAGCAAGACTTCATGTTGTTTAAAGAAAAAATTACTCACCTTAGTAATGTTGTTTCTTCTAATGGAGTCTTGCTATATTATGACCTCCCCCCCCCCGCCTGCCCCTCTCAGAACCTTTGTTTTGGGATGTGGGTGGGCAGTGCAGTGTTGGCACTTAGTAGATGGCCACCTTGTTGTTTCACCCATCCTTTTTGGGGTGAATTGGTGTTGTGTTTTTCATTTTTTGGGTCTCCTGACTTGTCTTTGTTTTGGGACCAAAAAATGTGTTCTTATGTTTAGTAGCCAGTTGGCTAGTGTAGGTTTACAGCTTCCACACAGGACCTCAGTGAGTTTAGCTCGTAAAGATCTGACGGTTTGAGTTTGAAGAACAACAGACAGAGTTTCAACCGAGTTCGAGCTCAGAGTTCCATGCCTGGCATGGAAGTTAACTCTTTCATCTGAGTAGTTCAGGTTGGGACTCACTGCATATGTCATAATATACCAAGACTCCATTAGAAGAAACATTACTAAGGTGAGTAATTTTTTCTTCTTGCACATCTCTTTTTCTGAAAGATGCTTCCCTCTTGGACTTTGTTGATTCCCTTGAGGTATTTGAAAGTTTCTATCATGTCCCCCCTCTCCCTCCTTTCCTCGAGGCTATACATCTTAAGCTCCTTTAGTCATTCTTCATATGTCTTCTGGTGCAGACCCTGCACCATTTTGGTTGCACTCCTCTGGACAGCCTCCACCCTGTCTATGTCTTTGCAGAAATGGGGTCTCCAGAACTGTACACAGTACTCCAGATGTGGTCTTACCAACTATCTGTACAGAGGGTCAACAACTTCCTGTTTTCTACTGGTGATGCCTCTCCCTATGCATCCCAGTATCCCCCCAGCCCTCCTTATTGCCTTCTCACATTGCTAGCCAACCTTTAGATCATCTGATATGACTACCCTAGGTCCTTTTCCATTTTTGTTGTCAGTATCTCACCCCCCATTGTGTACTCTTCCCTGGGTTTTTTTGTTTCTGAGGTGTATACTTGCCTTCTTTACGTTGAATCTAAGCTGCCATACATTTGACCATTCCTCCAACCTTGCCAAGTCCTTTTCATCCTTTCCACCCCACCTTGGTATCAACCCTGTTGCAGATCTTTGTGTCATCTGCAAAGAGACATATTTTCCTTCCAGTCCCTCTGCAATGTCACTTATAAAGACATAAGGACTGGCCCTGGTACTGAACCCTGAGTTATCTCTACTTAGTAACCCCTTTTCTTCACTGTGGACTCCATTTACTATTACCTGCTGTGTCCTGTTGTTCAGACAGTGTTTTACCTAGGCTACCACCCTGGGACCCACTCCCAGGCTGGTTAATTTATTTATTAATCTTTTGTGCAGGACTGTGTCAAATGCTTTGCTAAAGTCTAGGTAGGCCATGTCCACAGCCCCTCCCTGATTTACTACTTTGGTCACTCAGTCAAAGAAATTAGATTTGTCTGACATGACCTTCCTGCTGTAAATCCATGCTGTCTTGGGTCCTGTGCCCCACTGGCCTCTAGGTGCTCAACAATTCTTTCCTTCAGAAGTGATTCCATCATTTTTCCTATCACTGAGGTCAAACTAGCAGGTCTGTAGTTTCCTGCCTCTGTCTTGCTCCCACTTTTGTGAAGGGGAATCATATCTGCCCTCCTCCAGTCTCAGATACCACACCATCCTCCCATGATTTATTAAAAGGGTGGTCAGTGGTGTTACTAGTTTTCCTTAGTTCTGCTTAGAATTCTGGGGTGAATTCCATCAGGCCCAATTGCTTTATCCACCTTCAGTTTTAAGAGTTCTTTCAGAATCCTTTCTTCTGTGAAAGGACTAATATCAACCCCCATCCAGACTGCTTGTATTGACTGGATTAGGTATCTCTCCCTGCTTTTCCATTGTGAATACTGAGCAGAAATATTCGTTCAGTATCCCTGCTTTTTTACTGTCGCTCTCTGCCCAAACACCTTCCTCTTATTCAGCCCTGTATCCTGCCTTAGTCTTTCTTTTGCTCCCTAATGTACCTTTAAAAGGTTTTATCCCATTTCTTAACTGAGTTGTCTAGCTTTTCCTCGGTTTGGACCTTTGCTATCCTGACCAGGCCTGCCTCCAAGCCTTTCGTATCCTCCACAACAGTTGCACCTTTAGCATCCGTCATGCAAAATCAGACTTCTTTAAATCTCATTTTCACCTCAGACAGTACTCCATCATCCTTCTGGCAGGATCTCTGCTTGCTCCTGCACCCCCAATCTGACCCCCCCCAATCCAGGAGGCTGGTTCACTACTCTCCAATCCCTCCCATGTCGCTGTAGCCCTAAATAAGTATTTCACATCTTGTGCTGTTCCACCTGGTACTCTGACCTCCCCTCCCTTCTTCCCTACAGCTGTTAGGTTTTCAACTGTCACCAATTTTACCTTCTGAAATCCTGAGAGCTCTTACTTCACTGAACCCCTCTAAGTCTAGCCCTGATGGTTTGCACCCTAGGCTCCTCAAAATCTCTGCACTCTCACTTATTACCCCTTTAACCTTCATCCTAAATCTTTCACTGTCCTCAGCCACTGTTCCTATAGCCTGGAAGTCTGCCACAGTTCTCCCTCTTTTCAAAGGTGGTTGTCCCACCATCACTGGTAACTACTGCCCCATCTCCCTTCTCCCTGTCCTTGCTAAAGTTCAAGAATCCCTCATTCTCTCTAGACTCAACAATTTCCTAACCACTTCAAATACCCTCTCCCCATTCCAATCAGGTTTCAGGAAAGCCCATTCAACCACCTCCTCCCTCCTCCACTTTACTGATGCCATCCACACTGCCATGGATCTTGGCCAGATTCCCTCGGCTATATTTATCAACCTAGCCAAGGCCTTCGACTCTGTTTCCCACCCTGTCCTACTTTTTAAACTATGCTCCATTGGCCTATCCCCTGCCTCAGTGTCCCGGTTCAGCCGCGATCTAACTGGCCACTCCCAGTCAGTTTCAGTCAACAATGTCACATCTCTCTCCCTCCCCGTCCTCACTGGCATATCCTACAGCTCTATTCTTGGGCTGGTTCTTTTTTCCTCTTTATTAATGACCTTCCCTTAGTATGCACCTGCTCCAATATCCACATGTACACGGACAACACTGTCGTTTTCTTGTCCAGCCCATCCTTACAAGCCGTCCAAACCCCCAACCCCTTCAAAATAACCTTTCAGTGGTCATAGCCTGGTTTGACGCCAATTGCCTAAAACTGAATGCTAAAAAACATGATCTTTGGCTCTAAAAAACTCGCCAAGCTTCCCTCATTTCTTCATCTTCTCTGCAACTAACACTGCTCTAGTCAACGTCCTGACTTACAAGTACCTTGGTGTCTGGCTTGACCCCTCCTCCCACTTCAGCGCGCTCCACACGAAACTGTGCCCTAAACTTGGGTTACTCTATCATCACAAGGCCAGTATCTCCCTCCCTGTAAGATACGATCTTGTAGTTAAATAGATCCTCCTTGCCTTTGACTACACTGACATTCAGTGCTGCCCCAGCCACCTCCCTCACCAAATTGGACGTCCTGTTTCATATATTCTGTAGGTTCACCTCTAACTCCCCCCCCTTAACTCACCACTGCAACCTCTACGCTTTCCTTTCTCTACAATCACTTGCACAGAGGCATTTCTCTCACTGCTCCACCTTCATAGCTAAGTACTGGTTTGGGTCTCTTCCATTCTACCTTGCCTCCCTCCTCACTCCCACTTCTCCCTCACCTTATAACTCGCTGTCAAGCTGTGCCCCCAGTTTTTTCCTCCCTCGTGTCCGCATCTCAGTTGGCAAACTCTTTCTTCTATAGATTTCCTTCCCTTTGGAACAGCCTTCCCTCCCAAATCTGTCTCTCTCCCTCCTTCCCTGCTCTTAAGCACTTAATCAGACCAACCCCTGTTACTTCCTGCATCTGTAATCCTTCCTAGACCCCCCACTTACTATGGTATGACTACTCCCCTCTTACTGTGAACCACTGTAAATATCTTGCATTCTAGTTTGAATTTATTGTACATAGTTTTCTAGTTTGTATTTATTGTAGTAGTACCTGTGATGTATAGGCTTTATTATTGTTACATTTCAGGTGCCTTTTTTTGACTCCTGTACCCCCTTCTCCCAGGTTGCACCTGGAAACAAGCTTTGGATCACGGTGCTTTTCCCATTTATCAACTTTTAAATATTAAAATAAAAATAAACTCTCGCCATTCCTGCTCTAGGCTATCAGCCAGGAAGCACCATCAATGCTCCTCGTCTTTGACTCTGTCACAAGTTACAGCAAGACTATGAGGAGTTTCTGTGGCAGCAGTGGATCCTTAACCATGGTCACTGGCACTCCCTTGGTCTCCACCAACATGGCCTGCCACAGTCTTGTCCCAACAGGCCGAGCAGACGCCAGCCTCCCCACCTATCTTGGTGGAGAACCCGCATTTGCGGCCCTTGCATGGGGTCCCATCTAAGGCTGCTCAACCTGCCTCTGGTCTCCTCTGACAGTTGTCTGTTCAGATCACCCACTCAGATGAGTCCATGGTGGTCCACAGGGAGCCTGGGTCAAAGGCAGTGTCTGAGGAGTCCTTGGATTCTGAGAGGGCCTGCGTGCATTCTGCTCAGGCTCTGGGTTTTGACAGTGAGTCAACCAGGGAGCTTACAACTGAGCATTGGCCAGCCTCCTTTAGGGCCTTGCTCCATCTCATCTCAGAGTCCATGGGGTTCCCCTGGAGCCAGTTCAGAAGTGGGCTAAATACTCCCTCACAGAGATCCTCGACAAGGATGACTTCCCGGGGGATGCCTTTCCAGTAACAGAAGCCATTCTGGGCCCCACCTTAGAGATTTGGCAGCATCCAGCTTCTTGCCTGGCTTCTGCCCATGTGACATGCAAGTACATGGTACCCACCGGGTCCCTTCATGAGTTCTCTGACCACCCCTCAGTTTAGAAGTTAGTGGTGGACTCTTGTCTTCCACTGGATGGGCAATGTCAGTTGGCAGTGAAGATGGTCTGGGACAAGGGATGTTCTGTTGCCAAGCATCAACTTCAGATGGCCTTGGACATTGGCGACTAGTGCACCCAGTCAGTGGCTGCGGTAGTCACCAAGCGGCATAGTGCTTGGTTGAGGATTTCCACCTTTATGGTGGATACCCAAAATAAGCTTGTGGACATTCCATTCTTGGGTAATAACCTGATTGGGCCGGGGTGGATGGTCACCTCACCAGGATTGAGAAATCCAGTTCCACCCTTGACTCCATTACTTCCACTCAGAAGGATGTTAAGGGCGCTAAGCTGAAAAAGAAGCTGCTTCAGTTTGGGCCTTTTCCGCCCAAGCAGTCCAAGCCACTGCAGCCCCTGTCAGGGCAATCCCAAGTCTGAGCAGACGGGGTGCTCTACGAGTTTCGAGTCATGCTTTTTTGGACTCTCCTCTGCTTCCAGTGTCTTCACCAAGTACATTGCAGTGGTGGCAGCATTCCTGAGGTGCTGAGGGGCCTAGGTGTACCCCTACCTGGATGACTGCCTGATTGCTGGTTCATTCTGGGAGGAAATGGAGCAGTCCAGGGATATGGCCCTCCAGACTTGCTTAGTCTTTGGTCTTCTTATCAACCCAGCTAAGTCAGAACTCTGCCCCACAGAGGTCATCCACTTTTCGGGCAAAGGTCCAGCTCTAAGTGGACCAGGCAGTGGACCACCCTCACACTAGCATTTGAGGCACTCTCGTGCATAACAGGACTTCTTTGGCTACTAGGGTACATGGTTTCTGCACCAGCATGGTCCAGGCCCACTGGTGGATGTCCCCTTCCCCACAATGGGAGCTGGCCACCAGTGGTCTTAGTACCTAAGTCACCTGGACAAGCCAGTCATGTTGATGCAGCTGATGTGGGATGCCATCCACTGGTGGGTCATCCTGGAACACCTGTAGGAAGGAGTCCCATTTGTCCACCCAGAAACAGTAGTCACGCTGATGACTGACGTGTCTGTAGTGAGATGGGGAGTTTATTTGGGAGCCCACAGAGCCCACGGGCTCTGGACCCCAAAGGAGTCCTGGTACCACATCAACCTTCACCAGGAGGTGGTGGATCACCTGTTTTCCCAGTGGAGTACTCTCCTGGTCAGTGCATTCACTTCTTGGGAGAACACAAAGCTGAGGCTGTTCTGTGGGCCTGCCCCCTACAGTGCGGAACACTGATGGGGATGCCTTCATGAAGACCTGGACTCAGATGAGGCCAGAACCTTCCTCTCTAGGACTTTGCTGCTGCCTATTACCTCTCAGGGTGTGTCTGACCAGACCACTGATTCAGTCCTCAACCCTCAGGATCAGATTACCCAGTAAAGTTCTTTGGCTTTTGCCATTTCTCAGAGTCCAACTGTCAGTGTCCCTGATGGTGAAGGATGAGGTCTCTGTTCCAAAGCCTGGAGTTGAGCAGCCCATGCCGAGATAGGCATTCTTGCTGTCTGCCCTCAGGCAAGTGGCACTGCCGCTACTCCTCCTCTTGTTCCTCCTCAGACAAGGAGAGGCTCTGTTGCAAAATGCTTCAGCACTATGAGAGCTCATGTGATATCAGCTCATGTTTACCAGGGTTAAGCTGCTTCTGGACCCTACAAAGGCTCTTCCAAGGCTCCTGCCACCCAGGCCTCAGCCTACCCTGGCTTGGCCAGCTCTGGTTCAGCCTGTTCCAGCCTCTCTTCCTATCCAGGTGGAGCTGCCACCCTAACAGCCACCAGTGGGTCCCTCCCCAAGAATGAATGTATCACTTCCAGGCTTTCTTAGTGGCTGTCGGGTACTGTGACTTCTGACAGACCCCATAGGGTCAGCAGGGACTCTGGCGGTTGACCACTTTTCAATGAATCCGGGAGAGAATTTATCAATGGAGCATGATCCCACCTCTTTCACGGGCCTTCTCCAGCTGATCTCAAAATTGACGAGTCTCCAGATGGAGCCCATCCAGAAATGGGCTAAGTACCCACTGACTGAGATTCTCGACAGGAGCAAGTTCCCTGAGGAGGCCTTTTTAGTTTCTGAGGCCATTCTTGGCCCCATTCTGGAGCTTTGGCACCATCCTGTCTCTTGTCCTACGCCGTTGGATCAGATGGCTCGCATGTATGCAGTCCCTACGAGTTCCCTTCCGGGTTTCACCAAACACCCCGTTGAGTGTCTGGCTGACTTGGTCTTTCAGCGTTCAGGCAATGTCGAGGATGTGGATAAGCCTTCTGACAAAGAATCCAAGAAATTAGATCATATGGCCAAAAAAGGTCTATGCTGCCTCCTCTCTCACCCTTCAACAGACAAGTTTGTCCCTTTTGATGGCCCACTTCGCACATGCCCTTCCAGGCATGCTCAGTGAAGTGCTTCCCCAGCTCCTGACTGACTTACAGACCACATTCAAGCAAGTCCAGGATGAGGGTCAAGTGGTGGCTAAGCAGCAGCTCCAGATGGCCATGGACATTGGCGACTGTTGCGCCCGATCCATGGCTGCCACAGTCACTGTGGACTACAGGGCTTGGCTGAGGATGTTAACCCTTATGGTAGATACCAAGCATAAGCTGGTAGATGTCCCCTTCTTGGGCTCCGACCTATTTGGGCTGGTGGTCGAAGGACACCTTATTCGCATTGAGAAGGCCAGTGCTACCCTGGACTCAATGACTTACGCCCAGAGGGATCCCAGTAGCACTAAGCCTCAATGAAAGATGTCCTTTCAGTCCCTCTCTGCCCCTGCAGTCAAACCATCCCAGCCCCTGGTTGGGCAGTAGGCCCAGGCATGGCACCCCCGAATGACATCCGTCACTTCAATCATCCAAAAGTCAGGTGGTCGAAGACCCACTGCTTCCTCAGCCAGTCCCTCCTCCGCCTCCAAGCCTGCCCAGTGAACAACTGCGAGGTGTCTCCCTCAGGCTCATTCTGACTCCTCTGGGTCCTCCCATGGGGGGCCAGCTCCACCACTTCCTTTCCACCTGGTGCACTGTCACCATAGACAGGTGGGTCCTCAAGTTGGTAGGTCAGGGTCTGCCTTTAGAGTTTCAGGTGTACCTGCCTTGCCAAGCCTGTGCCCCATGGGTGGACATGGTGTCCATCGACATGCTGTCAGTCCTTTGGGGAAGACATCACCCAGCTCCTCCAGAAGGAGGTAGTGGCTTCAGTCCTAGACTCTCCAGTAAACCCAAGATTTGGCCCCAGGTGCTTCCTGGTGCGAAAACAACAGGGAGATGGCACCACATTTTAGATCTGCATACCCTGAACAAGTTTCTCCGATCGTGCACCTTCAGGATGGTCACGCTGTCTCCGATCATTCCATTTCTGGAAAAGGACATGTGGTTCTGCTCCCTATATCTTCTGGGCACATTCTTCCATGTCACCATCCCTCCATACCACCACTGGCTCCTTCAGTTCTGAGGGGATTCTTTACGAGTTCCAGGCCATGCCCTTCAGCCTCTCTTTGGCTCCCAAGGTCTTTACCAATTGCATCACAGTGGTGGCAGCCCTTCTGAGGTGTCGAGTGGTCTGGGTGTACCCCTACCTGGATGACTAGCTGATTGTGGGTCCCTCCAGGGAGGAGGTGGAGCACTCCAGGGACCTGGCCCTCCAGACCTGCTCATCCCTTGGCCTCCTGATGAATGAGGCCAAGTCAAAACTCATATCCATGGAGATGATTCCCTTCCTTGGGGCAGAACTCAACTATTACAGAGCCCGGGGACCAGGCAGAGTCTCTCTCTCTCTCTCTCTCTCCCTCTCCTCCTTTGCCCTATTATTTTGGGTTGGGCAGTTGCAACATGCTCAGGACTGCCTTCACCTACTGGGATACATGGCGCCATGCACCAGCTTGGGCCATTGGGTCCACTGGAGAATGTGCTCTCTGCATTGGGAGCTTGCCTGTCAGTGGTTTCAGTGCCAGGGCCACTTCAACCAGGCAGTCGCTGTGGCCAAGCCAATGTGGGATTCCCTACAGTGGTGGTTAGTCCCAGAACATTTGCAGGAAAGGATTTCATTTGTCCACCTGGAGTCTACAGTCATCATCATGACTGATGCCTCCCTGATGGGCTGGGGTGCCCACCTAGGGGACCACAGAGTACACGGACTCTGGATTCCTGAGCAGTCCCAATGCCATATCAACCTGCTGGAACTTTGGGGCAGTTTAGCCAGTGCTGACAGCCTTTGCTCCGTACATTCGGGCTCAGGTCATTCAGGTCCAGATGGGCAACACCATGGTCATGTTCTACCTCAACAAACAGGGCAGAATGCACTACTTTTTTCTGTGTAGGGAAGCTCTCCAAATCTGGACCCTCATGCACAGCCTGGATGCTGATCTCCTGGCCATGCATGTGGCAGGCATTTCCAGCCAGCTGGCAGATGCACTCAGTCATGTGGGCAAGGCATCTCATAAATGGTCTCTCGATCCAGAGGTAGTACACAGCCTGTTCTCTCAATGGGGCACCCCACTGTTGGACCTCTTCACCTCCAGGGAGAATACAAAGCTAAGGCTGTTTTGTGTCCACCCTCCTCAGCAGGGAACGCTGCAGGGGGGTGCCTTCTCAAGGCCCTGGACCCCAGGCCTTTTATATGCTTTCCCTCCATTTCCTCTGATCCACCAAATGTTGCTCAAGGCCAGAAGGGACAAGACATGAATGATCCTTGTGGCTGCAGACTTGTCCCACCAATTCTGGTACCCCAATCTCCTCAGCCACAGCAGCAGGCTTCCGCGGCATCTCCGTCTACACCTGAACCTGTTCTCTTGCAGTCAGGGGAAGGTATTCCATCTTGACCTTCAGTCCCTACTCCTGACAGCCTGATTCCTGAGTGGCTAGAGTTCCAGGCTTTGGGTCTCTCCAAAGATGTCCTCACCATGGTCAAAGCTTCTCAGAAGGAGTCGACCCAAAAATGCTATGCCTTCAGATGGAAGAGGTTCTCCATTTGGTGCCAGGGCAAGGCGCTCAACCCTTTATCTTATCCAGTGGCTAGCATTCTTGACTACCTCTGGTCCCTCTCTGTCAGCCTCCAGTCAACAACCCTTAAGGTGCACCTGGCAGCCTTCTCTGCTTACTGGATGGCAGCTGGTATGCAGCCAGTGGTAGAAGAGAAAGTGGTCTGTCGCTTTTTCAAAGGCCTTGACCACATTTCCCCTCTGGGGCGTGAACCAACACCACCTTGGGTCTTATTACTGGTGTTGTTAAAGCTTATGGGCAAGCCATTTGAACCAATGCACAGGTGTGAAATGTCTCCCCTGTTGTGGAAGACCACCTTCCTGGTGGCTATCATGTCAGCGTGAAGGATCAGTGAACTCCAGGCATTCTCAGTGGAGTCTCCTTACCTGCTTTTCTACATGGACAAGGTTGTACTTCTCCCCAACCCAAAGTTCCTCTTGAAGGTTGTGTCCAAGTTTCACCTTAACCAGGTGATCAATCTCCCAGGGTACTTCACCAACTACACATCAGAGGCTAAGGACAGGCTCCATACTTTGGACCTGCGGCGAGTGTTCGCCTACTATTAGGAGTGCATGGCTGGAGTTTTGGGAGAGGTTTGCCAGCTGTTTGTCACCTGCATTGAAGCTGCACCTGGCAGATCGGTAGCTAAGTGGATGATTAGCAGGTACATTTTTTCCTGCATCAATCTCTCTATAGGTTGGAGGGTAGGGAGCCTCCCGTAGGTCTAAGGGCTCATTCCACCCATCATACCACTGCCTCAGTAGCTGCTTCCAGGGATGTCCTTATCCAGGAAATCTGCAGGGCTGCTACCTGGAAGTCAGCACACACCTTTATTTTCCCACTACCACATAGACCTTGAGTCACGCTGGTTTTGGAACCTCAGTTCTCTAATCTCTTTTCTCTAAGCAGGGAGTGTGCGCCTTGTCCCCGCCTCCTGAAGAACTAGCTAGGAGTCTGCCAGAAGTGTGGATAAGTACACACATCAGTGCTTGGTTGTTGTGCTTTGAGAAAGACGGCTGTTGCTGCACTGGGGGACATCCATGGCCATTGCCATACCAGAGGACATCCACAGCTCTTGCCGTCTTTGATGGAGTCATCCACGGCTGTTGCCACACCTGGGGGACATCCGTGGCCATTGCTGCTTTGGCATGGAGGGGACGAGAGTGCCCGTTGCCACTGATGGTGCTAGTTTGCCAGTGTGTTGGCCAACCAGGGCACAGGAAGAAAAGGTGCCAACTTTTGAATCTGTAACCAGTGCAACCAGGCTATAAAAGCCAGACAAGGTCGGCTGGTAAAAGAGTCAGTGCTTGAAAAGATTTCCCTCCCACACTCCCCGCACCACTACCATTAATTAAATAGGTTGCTTGGGCTCCACCAAAAGAAAGCTACCAAGTAAGCAGTGTTGTGGGTGGCTATCCTACATAGTATATATCAAGTGGGTGTGACTGTACAGCGCGATAGAGTTTTGTCTTATATGTACTTTAAGTGTCTTCTGGAATGATTGAATGCCACTACTATAGAGTAATGTGTGATAGTGAAAGTTAAGCAATGTATAATACAGTATCTCGTATAGGGCTGTGGGGGAGCAGTGAGCAGTGTCTGTGGTCGTTGCCACTATCGGGTGTGGTGGAGAAGTGGGCCACTGAGGGAAGAGATTGGGGTGAGCTGCAGGAGCCACTCAGGTGCGTCTGGAGCAGTGGAGAATTGGGCCGCCAAGGGAGAAGATCAGGGCGAACTGTAGAAACCAGTGTGATTTTGTTTTTTGGCTGAAGGGCCAAAAGAGCTGTGTTGGGTCCCAATTGGAGCCAATCAGGCAGAGGGACCCAGCACCAATTGGGCAAGCAGTGCAGTGCTTGTGTAGGCTCCTCAGGGAGCCAATCCAGGAAGGTAGTGCAACATTTGAGAGAGCAGCAGGCCTTAAAAGGACAGCTAGCCGCTGCTTTCAATATAGGGGCTGTGGGGAACAGTGAGCAGTATCCGTGGCCATTGCCACTATCAGATGCGACAGAGAAGCGGCCACCAAGGGAGGAGATCAGGGTGAGCTGAAGGAGGCAGTGTGATTTTGTCCCACCCGCCCACCGCTGCCTCAACCTCTATTAAATACTCCTGGTTGGAGGAGGAGCTGTACAGAAGAGATCAGCATCAGACTGTGAGGAGCAGAGGAGGATACAGCCCTCTAGAGGCACGGGCTGGGAGCCCAGTGTTGGAGATGGTCGAGAAGGAGATGTCGCTAAGAGGACCAGAGTTCTGGGTCAAGGAGTCAGAAGCAGCCATCCAGGGAAGAAGCAGCAGCGAGTGAAGAGACTGGAGTTATATTCGGGGCAGGGAAATAACTGCAGCACAAAGTGCTTTAATTTTTACCTGTCTGCATTGGTGTTGTCTGGGTTCTGGGGGGGCGGTGTGTATAGATGGGGAATTCTACTTGGGTTGCCTGAGTGTTTTTGGTACTGTGTTAGCTTCATGCAAGTACAGCATTGTTGCATGTGCAGTTGGTACTACATTTTAGTTAGGGTCTGAGCTGGTGAGTAACCTAGGTAGGACTGTATTTTCTAGTTAGAAATGTATTTTCTAGATCCTACTGTAACTTGGGTAGGATAGTGGGCTGCAACGGATGTAGGCAGTGATTTGGATGAACATTTTGTGGAAGTTAGGAGGGTGTCCAATCTGAGGAGCCTCGAGGAAGAGGTGCTGTGGCATGGGAGGGAGCTGGAGAGGGTATGGGAAGGGGGGAGAGAATTTAGGGCAGGAGGTCCTCCCTGGGAGTATCATGAGGACACAACATAGGAGTTGCATCAGATTGAGGGAGGGTTGGAAGGGGTGGGAGCAAAACGCCCAAGGCCTAGCACTGGAGGGAAGGCTCAAGTCAGGAGGGAGGTGCAAAGGCACAGCAGTGCAGAGGGGACAGGTATTGGATATGTGGTGCTAGAGACAATGGTGGAGGAGGAGGGGTGACAGGAGAAGGAAAGGGAGGAGAGTGCACAAGGGAAGGTAGCCAGTCTAAGGTGGGTGGCAGGAGAGAAAGGGTGAATGGCACTGCTGGAGGGATGGTAGAATGGAACGAGGATGCGGGGCAGCGAAGAAGGAAGGATAGGGTAGATGTCAGGGTCATAACAGCAGTGGGAATGGAAAATAATGATGGAGGAAAGGCAACAGGAAAAGACGGAAGGGTGTGCAGGAGGAGAAATCCATCAGGAGAGGAGCAGGGACAGACGGGGAACTATGCAGGAGGAGGAGACAGGCAGGAGAAAAAACAGCAGAAGGGACAGGTGGGGGGAATTATGTGCTAGAGCAGGGGACAGGCAGGGGAATTTCGGCAACAGGAAGAGATGGGGGAATTATGTGCTGGAGTAGGAGGAGTCAGAGGAACGGGGGAGGGGAAGCAGGCAGATGGAAATAAGGAAGGATACTAGTACTAGGGGACTCGATACTGGGGGGGGTAAGGTGGGGGTAGCAAGGTGGAAAGGCATAGTCATATATGGGTAGAGGCCATGCCAGGGATGACAGCTGAAAGAGTGGGACAATCAGTCCTGAAATATGCTAGAAGGGGAAGGGAGAGACCTCACTTAATTCTACATCTGGGGACAAACGATCTGACAGATAGTGCATTAGGTGTAGTCCAAAAGAGGTTTGGTGAGCTGGGAACTTTATGCGAGGGGGAGGGTAAATTGGTAACTTTTCCTGAGGTACTACCAGTGCCCAAGGTGAGCATGGCTAGAAAACAAAGGCTCAAGGAATTTAATGAATGGTTAGGCGAATGGTGTCACACAAAGGGTATGGGGTAGTGGGAGGGTGGGAACAGACCTGGGAGGACAGCAGTCTATGCACTAAGGATAGACTTCACCTAAATGAGGAGGTCAAGAAGGTGCTGAAATGGAAGCTTGCTGAGTACAATGACCTTTTGCTGGCAAATGGGGAGTTTGTGAGAGAACTTATGGTGGAAGAACCGCTGTCAGGGAGTGACCACCACTCAGTATAGCTCACATTGGATATGGGCAAGGAAGGAGTGGAATCTGGCACAAGAGTGCTGGACTTCAGGAGGGCTGACTTTGGGAGAATGGGGAAAGGGTAAAGGTACCTGGCCAGAATTTAACCTAGTATGGGCACTAACCAGAGGTGGGAGCTGGGGATAGTGAAGGCAACCAAAATATGCTGCAAGGCCCAGAGCAAGAAGGCTAGGGCTAAGAAACCAAGCTGGCTGAGCAAGGAGGTCATGGAAAAGGCAAGGAGGAAAACAGCTGCCTTTAGGAAGTACAAGAAAACAGGGAGGAGTACCTGATGAAGTCGGAGGAGGTGACATGGGCAGTAAAGGAAGCCAAGGCATCTACGGAGCTCAGGCTGGCACAAGGCATTAAGAAGGGGAGAAGGACTTCTTTAGGTACATCAGGGAGAAAAGGAGCTGTAAGGACCACATAATAAGGATTAGGAAGGACGGGGGTCGGGTGGAAGCAAGGTGCGATAAGTCAGAAGTGATAAATGATTACTTCTGCTTGGTATTTACTAAGGAGAAGAGAGGGGTGATACCCAAGGAGGAGGAATGGCAGAAACAGGGGGAGAGTGGGTGACAGATGGGGAAATCACGGAGGGCAGAGTTTGGGAGTGTTTGAAGGCACTGAGGGTGGGCAAGGCACCAGGCACAGATGGATTCCCAGGGTACTGAAGGAGCTGGTAGAGGTCCTTGCGGGACCTTTGGCAGACCTATTTAATACCTCACTACACTCAGGGTGTGTACCTCAGGATTGGAGGATGGCTCACATGGTACCCCTCCACAAGAGTGGCCCCAAAGAGGAACCAGGGAACTACAGACATGTGAGCCTCTCATCCATCATGGTTAAACTGATGGTGACTATACTGATGGAGAGGCTGGTGGCCCTCCTAGAGGCCAAAGAACTACAAGACAGAAGACAGCATGCCTTCATACGTGGCAGATCCTGCCAAACCAACCTGGTGGAGTTTTATGACTGGGTAACTAGGCAAATGGACAGGGGCCATGCAATGGATGTCCTGTATCTGGACTTAAGTAAGGCATTTGACTCAGTGCCGCATGGGAGGCTGGGAAGTAAGTTAGAAGGCACAGGGACGGGTGCAAAGCTGGTGAGATGGGTAGGGAATTGACTTCAGGGAAGGCAACAGAGCATGGTGGTGGGTGGGGAGCTCTCACACCCAAGGGTAGTGACGAGCAGTGTTCCACAGGGCTCGGTGTTGGGACCAGTGTTGTTTGGGATATTCATTGCAGACATATCAATGGACATCAAGAGCAAGATCAGTCTGTTTGCTGATGATACCAAGATGGGAGCAGTGGTAGACGATCTAGGAGGATGGCAGGGGTTGCAGGATGATCTGGCAAAGCTTGAAACCTGGTCAGACACCTGGCAACTGGGGTTTAATGCAAAAAAGTGCAAGGTGCTGCATTCTGGTGTGAAGAACCCAAGGAGGAGTTACCAGCTGGGGGAGTGCAGCTAGCCCAGACAGAGGAGGAGAAGGATCTGGAGGTGCTCATTACAGGGTCAATGAACATCTCGGCACAATGTAGGAAGGCAGCTGCAAAGGCCAACAAAATGCTGGGTTGCATTGCAAGGGGTATATCCTCAAGGAGGAAGGAGGTGATTCTGCCACTGTATAGGTCATTAGTTAGACCACACCTGGAGTACTGCCTGCAGTACTAGCACCCATATCTGAAGAAAGACATTGTTACTGGAGGGGGTGCAACGCAGGGCCACAAAGTTGATCAAGGGGCTGGGGGAGTTGAACATGTACTCACTGTAGGAAAGGAGGGACAGGGGGACATGATTGAAACCTTTAAGTACATGAAAGGAATAAACAAGACCGGTACAGAGGGACTGTTCAAAGTAAGGGACAGGAGGAACACCAGGGGCCATGATATGAGACCGAAGGGAGGAAGGTTCAGGAGGGAGATGAGGAGACACTTTTTTACAGAGAGGGTAGTAGCTGGGTGGAACGCGTTACCTGCAGAAGTGGTATCCGATAGAACAGTGGACTGCTTCAAAAGGGGATGGGACAGGAACAGCGGAAGGGTGGAAGGGAGGGGCAGCTGCAGAATAAGGGGTGCTAGCTATACATTCGGGTAGACTTGATAGACCTCTAGGCCTTTATCTGCTGGCAAATTTCATAAGTTCGTATTGAGGTAGTGGGACATTTAAATTAGAAGAAACATTCCTGAAAGGCGTCAAGCAGTACCTGCTTCCTTTTACTTCTGGTGGCTGGGTTTTCCCAGTCTACCCCCATCAGGTTGAAGTCCCCCACAACCACCACACTCCCCTTCCCGCATGTGGAGGAAGAGCACACAGGGGCCACGAGATGGGAAGCAACGCAAGCTTACCCTCCAGAACAAGGGTGATGAAGTAGGTAGAAGCAATAGAGGGGATGCTGGAAGTGGAGAGCAGAGGGATGGGGTAGGAGGGGTAAGGGGATGGAAGGTGCTCATCATGAATGCTAGGAGCCTGGGGGATAATATGAATGACTTACAGTCCCTCATGGTGGAGAGGGAGGTAGACATGGCAGCCATCACGGAAACATGGGCCACCCAATACCATGACTGTGACCTGGCAGTCCCAGGGTACAGAATATTCTGCAAGGATAGGGAAAGCTGGAGAAGGGGGTAGTGGCAGTATATGTGAGGGAGGGGCTAAGATGCATTAGGGAGGAGGGAGAAACGGAGGCATCATGGCTTCTAATCCAGGATTCCAGGAAGCGGCTCTCTGGTTGGGGGTGGTATACAGGCTACCCTGCAGACAGAGGTGTTAGACAGAGAACATGGGAGGCAGATTAGAAAGGCATGCGGGAAGGGGAGTGTGGTGGTTGTGGGGGATTTCAACCTGATGGGGGTAGACTGGGAAAACCCAGCCACCAGAAGTAAAAGGGAGCAGGTACTGCTTGACGCCTTTCAGGAATGTTTCCTGATACACGTGGTCAGTGAACCAACGGGGGGGGCACTCTAGACCTAGTGCTCGCAAATGGGGAGTTTGTCAGGAATATCAAGGTGGATGAACCATTAGCGGGGAGTGACTATCACTCGGCATGGTTCAAGTTGTTTATGAACAAAGAGGGGGTGGCATCCAACATGAAGGTGCTGGATTTCAGGTGGGTGAACTTTGCAAAGATGGGGGAGGTAGTGAGTGAGTGAGTGAGTACCTGGCCAGGATACAGCCTAGTATGGACATGGGCCAGAGATGGGAGCTGATAAAGAGAGGGATACTAGAGGCTACCAATTCCTGTAGCAGGACTTGGAGTAAAAAGGCCAGGACAAAAAAGCCAAGCTGGATGAGTAGGGGAGTTGTGATAAAGGTGAGGAGAAAAAGGGTGGCCTTTAGGAGATACAGGAAATCAGGGAGGGGGGAAGACTGGCAGGAGGCAAGGGCAGTAGGAAAAGCAAAGGCCGCCAGACAGTTCAGGCTGGCACAAGGCATAAAGGAAGGGAGAAGAGCTTCTTCAGGTACATCAGGGAGAAAAGAAGCTGTAGAGAACAGATAGTAAGGATTAAGAAGGACGGGGCTGGGTTGAAAATGGGGAGAAAAGGCAGAGGCTCTCAATGAATACTTCTGCTCGGTATTTACAAAAGAGAGAGGGAGGCTGTAGAGGCTGGGGGAGGAGTAATGAACGGAGTGATCATGGAAGGTAGAGTGCTGGAGGACTTGAGAGCGCTGATGGTGGATAAGGCACTGGGGCCAGATGGCATTCACCCCAGAGTGCTGAGGGAGCTGGCAGAGATACTGATGGGGCCCTTGGCAGGCCTATTCAATGCCTCACTGAATTGGGACACATACCCAGGTTGGCTCAAATGGTTCCACTGCATAAAAGCAGCCCCAGAGATGAACCAGAGAACTGTACACTGGTGAGCCTCACGTCCATCGTGGGGAAGCTAATGGAAACAATTCTGAAGGAGAGGCTGGTGGCCCTGCTGGAGTTCAGTGGATTGCAGAACAGTAGACAACATGGCTTTGTCACAGGAAAACCCTGCCAAACCAACTTGTACAGTACTGACTGGGTAACTAGGCAGATGGACAAGGGCCATGCAGTGGATGTCCTGTACCTGGACTTAAGCAAGGCATTCGATTCTGTGCCACAAGGGAGACTTGGAACAAAACTTCAAGGCACAGGGCCAGGACCAAAAATGGTGGGATGGGTGAGAAACTGCTACAGGGAAGACAGCAAATGGTGGTGGTGGAAGGGGAACTCTCATCCCCAAGGACAGTGACGAGCAGGATCCCACAGGGTTCGGTGCTGGGTCCAGTGTTATTTGGAGTATTTATTCCAGACATTTCCATGGGCATCAAGAGCAGGATCTGCCTGTTTGATGATGACACTAAGATAGGGGCAGTGGTAAATGACATAGAGGGGGTGGAGGGGTCTGCAGGAAGATCTGAATAAGCTGGAGACTTGGTTGGACACTTGGCAGCTGGGGTTCAGTGCCAAAAAGTGTAAGGTCCTGCATTTTGGAGCAAATAATCCAAAAAGAAAGCCATCAACTTGGGGGTGTGCAGCTGGCAGAGACTGAGGAGGAGAAATATCTGGGGGTGGTCATCATGGAATCAATGAACAACTTGGCACAGTGTAGGAAGGTAGCGGCAAGGGCCAACAAAATGCTGGGTTGTATCGCAAGGGAAATAACATCGAGGAGGGGGAGGTGATTCTGCCACTGTATAGATCACTGGTTAGACCTCATCTTGACTACTGCATGCAGTACTGGTACCCTTACCTGAAAAGGGACATTAAATTAATGGAAGGGGTGCAGTGCAGAGCAACTAAGATGATACAGGGGCTGGGGGACTTACCGTATGAGAGTAGGCTAAGGGAGTTGAACATAAGAAGGGACAGAGGGGATATGATCGAGACATTCAAGTACATGAGAGGGATAAACAAGACTGGAATGGAAGGGCTTTTCAGGGTAAGGGTGGGGAAGGGCACTCGAGAACATGACATGAGGTTGGAGGGGGAAGATTTAAGAGGGAAATGAGGAGATACTTTTTT
Organism: Neoceratodus forsteri; assembly: GCA_016271365.2. NCBI lineage: Eukaryota > Metazoa > Chordata > Ceratodontiformes > Ceratodontidae > Neoceratodus > Neoceratodus forsteri. Next base: position 96,886,646 of record CM057451.1, read on the forward strand.
ATGGAGAGGGTGGTGGCAGGGTGGAATGCATTACCAGCAGAGGTGGTAGCCTGTAAAACAGTGGGCAGCTTCAAAGCGGCTGGGACAGAGCAAAAGGGAGGATGGGGGTGTGGAGGGAGGGACAGCTGCAAAGTAGGGCTTCTAGCTGCAAAATCGAGCAGACTCAATAGACCAAATGGCCTTTTCTGTTGGCAAATTTCATATGTTTGTAGCAGTGGGGTTTTAACAGATTTGTATCTTACAGGGGCACAAGGAATGATTGATATTTATACTATTATAGGGGATATGTGTAAAGTGGGATCTCTTATAGCGTATTGGGGAAAAATTGGCTAGGCAACAGGACGCAAAGGGTAGTAGTAAATGGAGTACACAGTGAAGAAAGGAGGGTTACTAGCGGGGTACTGCAGGGTTCAGTACTGGGACCAGTCCTTTTTAATGTCTTTATAAGTGACATTGCAGAGGAACTGGAAGGAAAAGTATGTCTCTTTGCAGACGACACAAAGATCTGCAACAGGGTTGATACACAAGATGGAGTGGAAAGGATGAGAAGGGACTTGGCAAGGTTGGAGGAGTTGTCAAATGTGTGGCAGCTCAGATTCAATGCAAAGAAGTGCAAGGTAATGCACATGGGAAACAAAAACCCAGGGGAAGCGTACACAATGGGGGGGTGAGATACTGACAACAGTAAAAACGGAAAGGGACCTAGGGGTAATTATATCAGATAACCTAAAGGTGGGAAAGCAATGTGAGAAGGCAGTAGGAAGGCTGTGGGGATACTGGGATGCATAGGAAGAGGCATCAATAGTAGAAAACAGGAAGTTGTTATCCTCTGTACAGACAGTTGGTGAGACCCCATCTGGAGTACTGGTGCAGTTCTGGAAACCCCATCCAAAGACATAGACAGAGTGGAGGCTGTCCAGAGGAGGGCAACCAAAATGGTGCAGGGTCTGCACCAGAAGACATCGCGAAGAAAGACTAATGGAGCTTAATATGTATACCCTTGAGGAAAGAAGGGAGAGAGAGGGGACATGATAGAAACTTTCAAGTACCTCAAGAGAATCAATAAAGTCCAAGAGAGTAGCATCTTCCAGAAAATGAGATGTGCAAGAACAAGGGGGTACAATTTGAAGATAGAGAGGGGACAGCTCAGTGGTAATGTGAGGAAGTATTTTTTCACAGAGAGGGTTGTGGATGCATAGAACAGCTTCCCTGAGGAGGCCGTGGAGTCAAGATCAGTGGGAGAATTCAAGAATGCATGGGACAGACATAAGGCAGTTCTAGTGGGGGGTAGGAGGAAGTAAATATGGGCAGACTAGGTGAGCCAAGCAGTCCTTATCTGTCGTCAAATTCTATGTTTCTATGACTGTTATATTTACTATTATAGAGTGATAGGTGTTAAATGGAGTCTGGACGTTAGCCTACAATATAGAAGGTGCAAGGTGGAATGGAATAGGTGAACTGTATGGAGCATACGTGCAGATCCTGGAAGTACTGGAGAGCTAAAGGGTGAGAGCTGGGGATACAAGAGTGATAATTAGTGTTTTGGAGTGTTTAATGCTAGTCCAGAAGTTAGTACTTCAGCAAAATTAGGGGATACTCTATTACTAAACTTTAAGTCTTAGGAGATTTAAGGAATCTGAAGGAAGTTAAGGGGGGATCTTTTCACTACCATCGGTGTTGAGATTTAGGAGCAACAGGGTGGAAACTAGCATTATGAAAATAGCCAGCTGTCAAGCGCAGTGGTAAGTGCTACCACTTAGCGATGCAACTGACAGTTTGGAATGAGCCGGGAGGCAGAGGGCCAGCCAGGGGGAGGAGGCTGAGCATCCCAAAGACCGCTCACCTTCTCTGGGGGGGGGGGCAGAGGCTCAGCGCTCAACTGGACCCAAGCAGAGGCCTAGAATACAGCAAGCACCTAGCCAGTGCAAGAGGGAGGGATGCAATGGACATCAGCAGTTACACCTTGATGTTGGGGCGCATGTCACGCCCACACAGAAAAATGGTTCTCCAGGCACCGGGAAGACAGAGTGCTCAGTGCAGACCCCACAGCTCACACCTACGTGTCCCAGCCACCCCGACGAAGACAAGAAAGTTTGGGGTGTATGGGCCCCACCTCATCCCCTGCCTGGAGGAGGGAGCACCACGGCTCTATGGGGGTACCGAAGGGCTCCAGGTAGGTGCAAGATGCAGGGGTAGACACCATAAGCAACTGCTGATGATGCGGTTCTTGGAGGGCTGTGGGGGAAGAAAAAAGTACAATTTCAGATAAAAAAGTATGAAACTGGGGCATGCTAGTGCATATTACAGTGAGGGAGGAATGGTCTTCATGGGGGGTTGGTTGAGGAAAGGACAATGGTACAGGGAACAGCTGGATGATAGGGGGGCAAAGATGGGCAGAATAGTGGGCTGTAATGGATGTGGGGCGGCTGTCTGGATGAACATATTATGGAAACTAGGAGGCTGTCCAATTTGTCACAGGCTGAGGAGACTGGAGGCAGATGTGTAGTGGCTTGGAAGTGAGTTAGAGAGGGGGGGGAGGGGAGAGAAAACTGGAGCAAGATGCCCACCTCCAAGAAGCAACAAGAGTTCAGAACCAAGGAGGAACATGAGTTCTGAACCAGGAGAGGGGATAAGGTTGGGGTATAGGTTCGAAGAGAACAGGAGAGCCTGCGGGAAGGGGGAGTCTCAGGACAAAAGGATGGCACTAATGCACAGCAGTACAGCAGAGACAGGGAATAGATTTGTGGTGCTGGTTTCGATGATGGATGAGGAGGGTGGGGAATTCCATAAAGGCAGCAGGACCAGGAAGGGGTAGTGGATACCCAGGGACAACATTCGGCTGGAGGAAGGGGCAAGGAGAAGGGGAAAAGGGGCCTGGCAAATAGGGTGATTGAGGGGGTCACAGCAGTGCAGAGAAATAGGAGGATGGAGCCCAGTGTGGAAGGAAGGTGAGGATAGGGGGAGAGGGCAAGTCAGATATGGGGGCAGTAGGAGGGGGTCAAGATGGGTGGAGGTTGGGGCACCACAAAGGGTAATGATAGTGTCACAAATGAGCAGAGGACAGAGTGGAATTTTGTAGCAGGTACAAGATAAAAGAGAGGGGAAGAGAAATGGAGAGGGGAGCGTACTTGTGCTAGGAGACACAATATTAAAAGTCAGATGGGGAAGCAAAGGGGAAAGGCATAGTCACATTTAGGTCAAGTGTGTACCTGGGTTGATAACGGATAGGACAGGACAGTCTATTCTCAAGTGCGTAAGGAGGGTAAGGTTGAAACTGCATGTTGTGGTGCATTTGGGTACAAATGACTTGGCAGGTGAAATGGTAGGAATGGTAAGGGGGAGGTTCCAGAAATTAGGTTGTGTGAGGAGGTAGGGGGATCAGCCTTCTCTAAGGTACTCCCAGTACCCTGTACAAATACAATGAGAAAAGGAAGGACAGTGGAGTTTAACACTTGGCTGGGAAAATGGTGTAGATCCAAGGGGTACAGGATTGTGGGAGGCTGGGGGCTGGGTCTGGGACAATAGTGACCAGTTGAGCAAGGAGGGGCAGGGGGTGTTGAATCAGAGGACAGAGGAGTATATAGCAACAAAGGTAGTTTTAAACTAGGCGAGGGGGTGGCGAGTGGGCAGCTGGAATATGGGGTTTCCGAAGAAGGATGCCAAACGAGCTTACCCCCCATATAAACAGGGATGGAGTCAGGGAAGGGTCAAAAAGGGCATTAAGAAGGGTGGGAAACAGGGTAAGGAAGGAAAGGATACAAAGTGGAGAGTTGTCTCCTTGAATGTAAGATGCCTGGAAACAAAACCGCTGAACTACAGACTCTATTGGCAGGGGGGGCATAGTGGCCATCACCGAAACATAGGCCAACCAGTACCAGGATTGGGACCTGATGATCCAGGGCATAGGATTTACAGGAGGGATAGGGACAAAGGAAGATGGGGAGGTGAGAGAAGGAATAAAGTGTGCAAGGGAGGAGGGGAGAACAGATGCCTTGTGGATGCAGTTCCATGACATGAAAAATAGGACGCTCAGGGTGGGAGGTGGTGTACAGGCAACCGGCTCAGGAGGAGGACTTGGGGAAGGGAGCTAGCAGAGTAAATTAGGAAGGTGTGTGGGACAGGTAACACTGATAGTGGGGGACTTCAACCTGCCAGGAGTGGACTGGAGTACCCCAACCACCTCGAGTGCTAGGGAATAGATACTCCAGGAAGACTTCCAGGACAGCTTCCTGATGCAGATGTTTACTGAGCTGACTAGGTTGGGAAATATGCTGTATCTTTTACTAACCAATGATGAGGCTGTAAGAGAAGTAGAGTGGAGGGACCCGCTGGCAGGAAGCAACCACCAGTGTGGTTCATGCTCAACATGAGCAAAGAAGCAGTGGTTACAGGGACCAGGGTGGTTGACTTCAGACAGGCTGACTTTGGAAGAGTGGGTGAAATCTTGGAGGGGCAGCTGACTGAAATTCGACCACACTGGGATGCGAACCAGAAATGGGGAAAAATCAGGTTGGGGCTTGTGGAGGCTACTTAGACCTATAACAGATCCCAGAGCAAGAAGGGAAGGGCTAAGAAACCAAGCTGAATAAGTAGGGAAGTCTTAGAAAAGGTGAGGGCAAAAAAGCAGCATTCAGGAGATACAGAAAATCTGGGAGTGGGGAAGACAGGAGGAGAATGCGTGAAGAAGTCCAAAAGAAGTTACAAGGGGGGTCAGGCTGGCCAAGGCTTCCAGAGAACTGAGGCTGGCACTGGGCATCAAGGATGAGAAAAGCTACGTGACAGGAGAGAAGGAGCTGCAAGGACCAGATAGTGAGAAGTATGAAGGGGGCAGAGAAAAGGGCTGAACAGGCAGGCGCACTAAATGAGTATATAACCCCAGGTGGCGTATCCCGACTGGCTACTACCCCTGCCTGCTTCATCACTGATGACAGGTTGAGGCCTAGGTTCCATGGCGGGTGCCCACCCAGAGGTCAGGGTTTGTAGTGGTTAGACTAGCTTGATCACAGCCCTCTGGGACACGCAGCCCCTTTGGTTCCCCTAGTGGCTCACACAGTACACTGGAGTTACAGCCCCAATACCTCACGACACACACTGTTCACTCATATAGATACCACTTACCCTCGAGACTGATTCTGCAGCACGCCCCTGAGGTCCCCCTGTAAAATAAGGTTAAACAACATACACAGCAAAACACAATACTGTTTCCATAAGTATCAACACCACAGACAGTATATAGTATAACAAGAACAAATCTGATTTATTTAGGGGGCAGTAACACGGGAGGGGGAAATCAGGTTAACTGGTGGCATTAAATCACAGTACTGTGCACAAATATAGGGTCTGAAAAGTCACCTCTGGGCACCCAGGTTGGGGGTCGGATAGAAGAATCATGTGCTGGTTGGCCGGCAGTGTAGATGATAGAGCCCTGTAGAAAACATATGCACAACACCCAGTTGTAATCCGGAGCCAGATGGCTCAGTCCATGAAGAAGTGAAACAACAATAATTAGATGACACACTTGTAACTGAAAAACAAGCTGTAGGGAAATACCCTGATTTGTACTCACAACACCCAAGCTGAGGATCGGATGGAGAATGTCCCTCTGGATTGCCAGAAGAGCAGGGCATGAGTACAAGGTCCTTGTGACTGGACCCCACTGAAGTTGATAGCAAACGGATGTAGTCCAAATTAAGCTGGGGTTTACTTCCAGCTTCAGCACACAATTCACTGTACAGGGGATTTGAAACAGCGATTTCCCACAAGTACTACGCACATTTATATGTAAAAGGAAACTACTATACCAGGCAGGCTGCTCCTCGATCCTGATCGCAATTACTGCAAAACACCCGGGAGCACACACAGCAGCTTCAGTTCCTAACAGGCCGAGCGCGATTCAGCAGTTTCTCCAGTCTTCTACAGGGTGAGCCTGGTTACCATACTTCTAGTGCTTCTTTCTCCTCACAACTTGGATTCAGTCCAAACTGGCACTCACAAAGGCTGCAGACCGAAACTCAGGGCCTCACACGCGCTTCCTGTGTGAAACTATACACTGCAGAAGCACACACAGCTCCTTCTCTCTTCACTGATACAACTGATCTGATCTTTCCAGTCACAGAGCAGGGTATTTCCTTTAGCTCTACACTATTCTGTTGGCTGATTCAGCTGTCACTACAATAAGATTCCCTCTGTTGGTAGAAAAAGCGCCAAGGTCAAAAAACTACATTTCTAGGGTCTCTGCCCATACAATCCCCTTGTGGCTGGCTCAAATTAAGAGTCCAAGTTCTGATTCATCCATAGGCTCCATTTTAGGGCTTCCTTTACCCAATTGGCCCAGCACAGCAGTTTAGGTCCAAAATGGAGAGGTAGCACACACAGAGTCCCAGCTGCAATAAAAGCAGGTTAGACAAACTACAATTTTGTTAATGCTTTAAATGATTACAGGCAAACAGTTACAGCTTTCAGATGGGCTCTCTTTGCATCTTCAGTGACTGCAAATTGGAGCGATTACTCCGCAGCTCGGGCGGGATTCGAGATTAAATACACAGTCCCCCATACAACTAATTAAGTCTGCAAGCAGACAGCTCTTAAAGAGACAGTATGTGGAGGCTCAAATAGCACTCACTTGCAACCACAGTTAAGCAGCTTGGATGCTGAACACCACCCAGGCTTGGAGCATTCAGACAAGCTCCTTGAAGACTTTGGGAACCCCATTTGCAGGGTTGCAAGTACTTCTGTATTCATGGGGTGGGTGGAGAGGGGTGACAGATAGGGTAATCATTGTGGGCAGGGTATTGGAAGGTCTGAGGGTGGATAAGGCACCAGATCTGACGGCATTCATCCCAGAGTGCTGAAGAAAATGGCATAGTCCTGGCTGGGCCACTGGCAGACCTATTCATAGGGTGCGTACCACAAGACTGGAAGATGGCCCATGTGGTGCCCCTCCATGAAAGTGGTCCAAAGGATGTACCAGGCAATTACAGACCAGTAAGCCTAACATCCATTGTGGGGGAAGCCAATGGAGACAATCCTGAAAGAGAGGCTGGTGACCTTTCTGGAAGACAATGGGCTCCAGGAAGGTCATCAAGATGGGTTTGTCTCAGGAGAATCCTGTCAGACCAACTCAGCTGGGTATTATGACTGGGTAACGAGGGAATTGGACAAGGGCTATGCTGTGGAGGTCATATATTTGGACTTCAGCTAAGCCTTTGATTCAGTGCCACATGGGAGGTTGGGGGAAAGTTAAGATATGTGGGGGCCGGGGACTAAGATAGTTAACTGGATCAAAAACTGGCTGAAGGGGAGACAGCAAAGGGTGGTGTTGGTGGGAGTGCTCATCTCCAAGGGCTGTGACGAGCGGGGGTGCCACAGGAATCGGTACTGGGGCCAGTGCTGTTTGGGGTATTCATGCCAGACATCTCACATGGCATCAGGAGTAGGATCAGTCTGTTCGCTGATGGCACCAAGTTGGGGGTGGTGGTGTATAACAGAGGTGGTAGCAGGGGCTGTAGGACGACCTGACCAAACTGGAGGAATGGTCGGAAACGTGGCAGTTGGGGTTCAGTACTAAAAAGTGTAAAGTGCTACACTTCGGAGCAAAGAACCCAAGGAGGGGGCTACCAGCTGGAGGAGTGCAGCTAGGCACTGAGTAGTAGTAAGTAGTAAAAAACTTTATTTTTATACAGGAAAAATACATGTCATTTGGATAATACTATCCAGTTTTCAAGACAGTCCTGTGCAAAATTTCCAAGTTTCACATAATCACATCAAGTATACAAACAGGCAAAATACATACTATTGAATAATAATAAAAAAAAGAATACATACTCACAACGACAAAATTATAATACTAACAACAATATCACATACATGTACATGTAAATACCTGATACATCTTTAACCCCTTAAGAAATTTTTCTATACTATTCACAGAACGCAATGAGGGAGGAAGTGTGTTCCAACAAGCTGATGCTTGTGTTACTAGTGTTCTATCCCCAAATTTATTTTTTCGCTTGTCTGGATCAATTCTATTTTGGTACATAGTTCTAATTGAATGTCTTCTAAGGGCCGATTTTATCTGCCAATATTTTAGCTATATTATGTTTCAAATAAATTGTCTTATATTTATAAATAAATATGGACCAACTATTCCTATATTCCAAATCAAGAGACAACCTTAACTTAATTAAAAGGTCACAATGATGTGTCCTAAAATTACTACGTAGTACATATCTAGCTACCCTATACTGTAATTTATCTAATTTACTCAAAAGTTGTTTAGTTGCTGCTCTATATATAACCTCTCCATATTTAATCACAGGAGAATAAGCTGTTCTGCAATCAATTTCCTGTCCTGTAATCTCAAGCTTTTAGTAGTTCTCCTTAAAGCACCTAACTTTTATGTGTTTTAACAATAATAGACTCAATATGATCTTTGAAAGTCAATAAAGAATCAATATTAACTCCCAAATAACAATAGTTTGTAACTTGTTCTATTTTAGTATGATGGAGGAAAAGGATCTAGGGGTGGTTATAATGGGGAAAATGAACAACACAGAGCAGTACAGGAAGGTGGCAGCAAAGGCCAACAGGATGATGGGATGTATTGCGAGAGGAATCTCTGCCAGGAACAGGGAGGTGATCCTGCCTCTCTACAGGTCACTGGTTAGGCCACACCTGGAGTACTGCATGCAGTACTGGTGCCCATATCTAAAGAAGGATGTCAGATTACTGGAAGGGGTACAGCACAGAACAACAAAGATGATCCAGGGATTGGAGGACAAACCATACGAGGAGAGGCTGAGTGAGTTGAATATGTACACACTGGAGGAGAGGAGGGATCGGGGGGATATGATCGAGACCTTTTAAGTACTTAAAGGGGTTAAACAAGACGGGTACTGAGGGGTTATTTAAGCTAAGGCTGGGGAGGGACACAAGTGTTCATGATCTCAGATTGGAGGGGGGAAATATAGGAGGGAAATGAGGAGATATTTTTTCATGGAGAGGGTTGTGGTGAAATGGAACACTCTGCCAGAGGAGGTGGTATACTTTAAGACAGTGGATAGTTTCAAAAGGGGATCGGACAGGGTGAGGGGGTGATCAAATGTGATGGGGAGGGGGTGGGGCAGCTGCAAAGTAAGGGTACTAGCCGCACATTCGAGCAGACTTGATAGACCATGTGGCCTGTTTCTGCTGGCAGATTCGTATGTTTGTGTGTTCATATCCACATCCCTAGAAAAACAGGTTACTCACCTGTAACAGTAGTTCTAGGAATGGTACATAGTGTACATCCACACTGACCCACCCAACCTCCCCTGGCAAGTGGCACACTGGTTTTGCACCCAGCGGGTAAGATCTGATGTCACGGGGCAGTGCCGAAGGATTTACCACCCGGTGGATGGGAGGAGCCAGCTTGAAGATGTTCCAGCAAGCCATAAAGGGAAAGGAACATTACCAGAAGTGTGGATGTACCCCATATACCACTCCTAGAACTACTGTGACAGGTGAGTAACCTGTTTTTATTCACCTGTAACTGTAGGTCTTAGTTCAAGAGGGCTCTTGCAATACGCAATAACACTTAGGATTGTGCCGCAAAGTGCTTAGGACCACATGGAAAACTTAGCTAGCAGTGTCTGGCGGGGGAACACCCACCCGGTGTTACGTGACTGATGTTGGCTCAGCGCTATATCAGTGGGTGGTCCCCACATTCGCCTCCAGTTCTTTCCCACCATTGAGCTGTGCACGTTGGACCATGGAACGCTGCTGCAGTTGACCGCCATTTTCAATAAGTATACACTTACAATTTTTCTTATTTTCGCTTAAAATTTCATTCTTTTGACATCAGATTGCATGTCTTCACCAACTCCATCCGAGTCCCACAAACACAAAAGCACCTGTAGCAAGCAGATCCCAGAGAAAGACGTCCATACTGTGTGTCTAATTTGCTTATGGCCTGACCACGACACCAAGGGCTGGAAACATCGTCTGGAAGCCCATCTGCTGAAGAAAATGTTTGCTTCCATGGAAAAGCAGGTGCAGAGTTCCTCTTCTTCCCTGAAACTGAAGAAGCACAAACAGGACAAGAACAAAAACCGGGACTGGGATCGGTCTCCATACAGCCTGCGTCTCTCCTCGGAGACCGTGATCAAGCAGCCCTCTTCCAGCAAGGAGTGCCCCTCTGGCCAAACCTGCTCTGCTCCCTGGGGAGCAGCCTTTGGCCCCCCCCACCCGAGCTGGTAAAGGTTTAGGTGGATGCCTCAGGGGATTCAGAGATAGTCACCCTCACACCCGTCAAACCTTTGCCTGGGCCTGATGAGGGTGCAACAGCTGGTAAGTCGGAGGTTGGTTCTGCTGACATCTGCACATTCTTGGTGCTCCCATTGGACCCCGACTCGAAGTCTGGTGTGGAGTCTCAGGACCAGCGCCAGTTACTGCAGCTCCGCAAGAGGAATCCACCTCTTCAGAACATTTCTTCACTTCCAGTGGGCCTTTCTGAGTCTCCCATCCACTCGAAGCTGGAGGAGCCACAACCAATTGACCTGATGGAACAGCCAACACCGGTGAGCCCTACATTGGGGGGCCCCCCCCCGCAGCTTTAAGAGAGACTAGGATAGGCATAGGGGAATGGTAAGAAACATGGGTAGGGAGGATGGGAGGAGTGGGGAGGGAGGGCAGGGATATTAGCTCAAGCTGTGGACCTGCAATATGAGCAAACTTGACAGACCAAATGGCCTTCCTCTCCTGGCTTCTTCCTATGTTCATATGCTCCTCTAAGGCCAACGCCGGTCCCTCCTGTGTGTCCAACACCAGATAACCCTCAGCCCAGGCCCTTCATGGCTGCAACAGATCATTGGCTCCGCCGTTGGGGCCCCTCTCTGGCTACCCACACCGGCTATCTCAACCCAGATTACCCAACACCAGAGTTACCCCAAACTCATCGCCAGGGTATTCAACGCCAGGTACCCAATGCCTGGGTACCTGACAATGGGATACCCAACGCTGGGTTATCCTCCCATCTACACACCGGCAGTATATCAGCCTCCTTCACTGCCTCCTCTGCAGCCTCAGGTTGTTTACGAGGCTCTCTTTGACTCCTGGTGGCAGAGAGTAAAGAACCAGCTGGTTTCAGAACTGGACTGACATCAGCCGGTTGTGACTCCCACGCCGGTCTGGCCTACCCCTATGCCACGGTCTTTATTGCCCATGGATTCTCACCCCTCACCTGCAGGCCACACAGTGGGTGCCACCATGGTGGAGTTTAGGGTCATGGTCAGGAGGACCCTCAGAGAGAGGTCCCCCGTCGAAAGTTTCAGTCTCCTGGCAGGACCCCTTCATCTGACTTAGAATCAGACTGCTCCTCCTCTCCTTATGGCTCTGAGTCTCCTATGCCAGAAGAGCCTAAACTCAAGGAGGATCCTTCCTTTATAGACATAATCCAAAAAATCCAGGAGATCAACAGCTGGAAGACTGAGGAGCAGGATCCCCAGCATTGTAGATTGGCAGAGCCATTTCGACTTTCCAGAGCTCAATCCTCTTCTGATCCCTCCTTGGACAGGCCCCATGATGACCTTGCCACTATTCGACAACATCCGTTGTCTGTGCAGCTTTGCTAGAAGGTGGACAGATTGCTTGTCACACCCCCAGAGGGAAAGACTACTCTAGCAAACCAGCCCAAAGGCTTGTCCGGTGGTCATCACTGTGGCTCACGACTGCTCCAAGCAGCCAAGCATAAGAGTACCTCCTCCAGATAAGGAGTCAAAGCAACTGGACCAGTTTGGCCATATGGTCTACTCATCCTCTACTTTGGCCTTATGTGGGTGTTGGAATTACATTGCCCATGTGGTCTGTTACCAGAAGTTCATCTTTGACCAGCTAAAGGCTCAATTCCAGGCCTTGCCAGACTCTGAGGGCAAGACCAAAACTGAACAAACAGTCAAGACCGCAGAGATCACCTGTCATCACACCTTGCATGCGACTTATGACACCGTCGATGCCTCTGCAAGAAGCACAGCAACGGAAGTTTGTCTATGCAGATACTCTTGGTTGCGAGTGTCCGGATTTGCCCAGGATATCCAAGCATCCATCCTGGATGCTCCTTCAGGGGCTTGATGCTCTTTGGAGGGGACATCCAGGACATTGACTGACCTGCAGGAGCAAGGAAAGGCCCTTCGATTGGTGCATTCCCTCTATCATACCAATCCGAAGCCTAAGCAGCTCCTTCGCCACCTGCAAAGGTGTCAACAGAGGCAGCAGCCTGCCAAGTGTCAGGGAAAACAGGCTCCAATCCCACTGGAGTGGTGCTCCCCCACCCTTCCTCCAACTCATGACTTGTGATCTACCTCCCTTCCTCCACCAACTGTTCTGGAGGAGCCCGTAGGGGGCAGATTCACTAATCACTTGTCCAGGTGGGAAGCGATCATGACAGACTCTTGGGTGATTCAGCTCTTAGCTCAAGGTCACATGCTGGAATTCTTAGAGACACCTCCAAAAATCCTCCAGGTCTCTCATTACCCACAGGGTCACGTTGCACTTATCAGAGAGAAATTATGGCTGTGCTGCAGAAATCTGTCAGAGTGGGTTGCTCGGAGACAGGAAGGATGAGGTACATCTACTTCTTCCTGGTCCCCAAAAAGATAGGGAGACCCTCTGACCCTATTGGAACCTCGGCACACTTAACCCAAATGTTGAGTACAAAAGGTTTTGTATATTGACCTCCAAGGTCTGTTGCCACCACTCCACCAGGGACATGGGTTTTGCACACTGGACATGCAGGATGTACCTGCATATCCCAGTTTTCCTCGTCCACTGCTGCTTCCTCAGGTTTTCCTTCCAGGGGGAGCACTTCCACTTCAAGGCCCTCCCCTTTGGCCTATCCTCAGCACCCAGGGTTTTTACCAAGTGCCTAGCAGTAGTGGCAGCAGCTTTGCGGCACCAGGGTCACTGTGCTCCGGTACCTTGACAACTGGCTTCTGTCAGCCCCTTTGAGGCACAGCCTGGAGGCCTCTCTAGCGGCTACCCTGGACCTGTTTCACAGAGTAGGGGTCACGGTGAACTACCCCAAGTCTCACCTTACTCATTCCCAGCACCTTCAATTTATTGGAGCGGTTCTGGATACTACGCAGGGTCAGGCCTTCCTTCCCTAAAACAGGGTGGAAACGCTGCAGAGACAAGCTCGACTGTAGCCTCCAGCCACTGGACTACAGCCAGAATAGTCCTCTGCCTCCTGGGCCTTATGTTGGCAGCTATTCTCACAGTCCGTCTGGCTCGACTCCACATGCAAGTCATGCAGTGAACCCTCAGAGTTCAGTGGAACCAGAGGTCAGATGTCCTGGAACACAAGGTTCTTGTGTCCAACCCAATGCGGAGGGATCTCCTTTAGTGGCAAGATCTGGACAATCTCTGCCAAGAGGTCCCTTTTAAGCCTCCCCCACCAGTTCAGTCCCTGACCACAAATGCTTCAGGTCAGGGCTGGGGAGCACATCTGGGAGATTGCAGAACCTAGGGATCCTGGTCTCAGTGGGAACTCTCACCACACAGCAACGTGCTAGAGATGCATGTGGTGCTGTATGTCCTCCAGGCCTTCCAGACCCTCCTCTTCCCAGGACCACTCCTGGTCCAGTCGGACAATGTGTGTGTGGTCTGGTACCTGAACAAACAGGGAGGCACTCAATCGTACCCCTTGTGCATGGAAACGATGTGAGTGTGGTACTGGGCGGTCCAGCACCAGGTCCAGCTGTTGGTGGTGCATCTAAAACATTCTAGCAGACAGTCTCAGCTGCACTCTTATGCAAGAGCTCATGAGTGGGAACTGCGACCTTCAGTGGTCCGAAGTACATTTGATCTCTGGGGTCTCCCAGATCTCGATCTGTTTCCTTCCCCATACAACGCAAAACTACCCGAATTTTGCTCACTCATTCCCAGACCTGATGTCTTTTGGCAGATGTGCTATCTCTTTGCTGGATGGGGAGGTCAGTGTATAACTTCCCGCTCTTGTAGAGGGTACTCCTCAAACTGCAAGCAGTGGGAGCTCAGATGGTTCTCATTGTTCCATATTGGCCTCGCCAAATATGGTTCTCTCTGCTCCAGCATATAGCAGTGGAGTCTCCAGTTCCTCTCCCCCTCTTCCAGGACCTTCTGACTCAGGATCAGGGCAGGCTGGTCCATCCAGACCTTAAGTCCCTTCATGTACTTGCGTGGCACCTTCAGACATGGCAGTATCCCAATTCAGAGTCTCTTCCAGAGTCGCTGAAGTCCTTGTAGAGGCAAGAAAGCCATCTATAAGAGCTGCCTATGCAATGAAATGGAAGAGATTCTCTATCTGGGTGACCTCCAAGGCTTGGGACCCTCTTTCGTGCCCTGATCCTCAGGTCTTGGATCATCTGCTGCACCTCTCCGACATGGGACTTAGTTATTCCTCACTGAAGGTCCACTTGTCTGCTATATCCACTCTACCACACTCCGTGGAAGGCAAAACTTTGGCTCAGTTGAGATCTCTATACCTTCTGAAGGAATACTCACATGAAACCCCCAGTGAGGAACTCTGTTCCTCCATGGGACATGAACTTTATCCTGGAGAAACTAACTCTGCCTCCCTTGAACTGGCTGCGAGCTGTGACCTGTGCTATCCATCTTGAAAAGCACTGTTTTAGTTGCTATTACTTCAGCTCGAAGGATTTCCAAGCTTCAGGCCCTCATGTGTAAGGGGCCTTATTTGATTTTCCACAGATATCAGGTGGCTCTGTGTACAAATCAATCCTAAGTTCCTACTAAAGGTGGTTTCTGAGTTTACATCGAACCAGACTATACACTTACCAGTATATTATCCTGAGCACTCCAACCAAGAGGAGGCCATTCTGCACACACTGGATGTGCACATAATTTTGTGTTACTACAAAAATTGGATGATGTCAGTCAGCAAAATGGATCAGTTTTTCATTTCTCCATGCCCAAAAGAGAGGGCACTGCAGTTTCAAAACAATGTTTATCCAAATCTTTGGCAGACTGTATTTTGTTCCGTTATCAGAAGTATAACAAACCCCTTCCGGGGGAAAGGGCACTCAACCAGAGGCATGACTGCATCTACTGCTTGTTTCAGAAATGTTTCTGCTGTGGAAATCTGTGTGGCAGCCACTTGGAGCTCTGTCCACACTTCACTTAGCATTACAATCTGGACATTGCCTCTAGACACAGGGCAGGCTTTGGACTAGCCATTCTTCAGGGCCTTCTGTCTTAATTTCCTGCTTCCCGTGTTGTCTTTGCCTGAATTACACTGCTTGGCACTCAGTCCTAAGTGTTATTGCCTACTGCAAGAGCCCTCTTGAAGTAAGATACTACACATGGGAGCTGGGTTTGTAAAATTTTTGGTGGGGCCCAGGGGTCAGAGGTCACCCCCCCCCCCCCGCAGGAGTCTATGGGAGCACAGCCCCCGGTGCCAGAATATGGTCATCTGGGAGTTAAGTCCCTTGCCTCAGGTAGAAGAAAAAATTGAATGCACTCATTAAAAGCCCAATCAACAATGGATGTCATGTTTTGTTATTGTCCGCTGCACCTATCAGAACAGTTATCGGTACTAAAGCAGTCAAATGAAAACACAAAATACAGGGCTATAACATCCTCTCCCAGCAACTGAAAGAGCCAGTGGATACAAAACAGACAAACAGGCAAATCCACATTTTTAAGTAGTCAGCAGTAACTTTTTAAAATTCCAGTTTTAAAGGGTCTGGTGGAACTATGCACATCTGCTGTGCTGATCTGCAAATCAGTGAACTCTACTGCAGTGGGCCCCACCTCCAAATAAATACCATTGTATTCAGAAACGTGTGAGACTACCCATAACTGGCAAATGTGGACCATCAGATCGCTTTCTGAACTCTACATAGTGTATAGTACTGAAGTTATGCTTCTTTGACCCATTACAGAACTGCATGCTGTACGTCATGTCAGACTGCCAGTTATTTTTCATACTTTGAGTTGCTGGGGGCTTACTCCCCACGTCCCAGAGTGTTGGGGCAGAGCCTCAAAGCACAAATAAACTGACAAAACCTCAGTTATGATACACTGTACACTATGTCAGACTATCAGTTATTTTTATTCATTTATTTGAGTAGGGCTTCTCCCCACACTCCTGTGTTAACAAAAAACAAGAGTGGGGGTGGAGCAGAGCCATCAAACTCACATAAACAGATGAAACCTACATCAACAGCCAGCATGCAAAGAAAGTAGCCTAGTGCCACCATGGTACAGCACAGCAAGCACACAACGAGAAGTACACTGTGTTCTCTGTAGCTTTGTGTTACACTAATAGCGGTGGTCTGATAACCTATGCAATCTCCCCCACAACTTGCAATATGCAGAACAACTTTCTTCATCATGCCTCTTAACACCTCAGAATTAAAATGTGCAATGGCCTTTAACATATGGAGCCAATGGCCAGAAATCCAGGCAGTACAACAGAGTAGTTTCATTCATTTGGCAATTCACCAATACAAAGTGAAAACTAACAAGATTCTTGTGACTGGTGGCGATTGACAAAGTCAAACTGCCTAACTTGCTGGTCACTATAGTGATCGGCAACAGGACTGTCCAAGAAGAAATGTAGTATGCCAAGACCCCTCCAGTGTGAAAGCTACAAGTATGTTTACCATCAGAGAGGAATGCAGCATGAACATTTAACAGGTAACCTCAGTGGAACTGAAATCGTTAAAACTGCTAGTGGAGGCCATCTTTAATGATGTGTCATAATTACTACATTAGCTGCAAAAGAAGTTTAAACAGTCTCTGGGAAAACTACAAATATACCACAGATGATTATTCAAAAGATGTCAGAAGTAAGTTGTTGCTGAAAATCATATGATGATTTCTGGTACAACTAGCACATAGTGCTGCTTGCCTGCTTTTAAGAGTATTGGTAAAAAGGTTAGGCCTTTTGTTCCCAGATACTGCATAGCTTTCCTCAACAAAACATACATCTCCATTTCAAAACAGTTTCATTAAGTGCATTTTCAGTTTTCACGTTACAGATGAATTTAAGTTATATAGTCTATGAGCTGCTTTGAAGGAACACTAACATAATTAGTAAAGCTGAAGCTGTCACAAGTTTTAACTCAGTAAATCTGGAGAGACAGTATGCAACTGAGAAAATAAGCAGGAGTGTGAAGGTATTCAGTTCACAAATTCTTAACACCATTCTCCAATCAGTCACCAACCCACCAGTAACCGCATCCTCCAGATAAGGTCCTAATAGTTCTGCCCAACCTCTGCCAACAGCCAGCTGGAATGCACTGTACCATATAAACTGTACAACAGAAACAATCCCCCATAACAGCCCTGCTCTGTAAAATTACAGTTCCTGTACAGTATCTGGCTGCTTTAGAAAAAGATCTTGGTGGTCACTTGATTAAAAACAACATGCATAGGTGTCAGTGTGGCTCAGTTGGTAGTAATCCACCTCTGGGTCAGAAGATCATGGGTTTTAGTCCAATGCCAGGAGAGACTGGGATCATATCTAAATGCTGGCACTCGGGTGCAGTATTAGGTAGGTGCTGTACTGTTGAGGTGTGCCCTCCTTCAGATGAGACATTACACCGAGGTCCCTTCTACACATCCTGGTCACCAGGAGCTGTCCTGGTGGGTGTCCAGGTGGAAGTAAAAGAACCCAAGGCACTTTTCTCAAAGAGTAGGGGACTTTCCCAGTGTCCTGGCCAATAATCCCCTTCCCTTAAAACTGGTTCATGCAATTGTCCAAGGTTGTGTGTGGATGCTGATGTGCAAAATGTCTGCCACTACACATTGTCACTTCATCACCAGTCTAGCACTGCTTGTAAAGCATTTGGAATACAGTGTGTTTGAAAAGCACTATATAAATACTGATTCTTCTGTTAACCAGCTGTTCTCACAATCACCAACTATATGTCTCCTTCCTCTATTCATGGCTTAACAAGCTTAGAACACGCATCTTTGCCATTGCCTTCCCATTCACTTCTAATTGCTTCTGCATGCATTGATATTCCATAAGTAGTCTAGATTTACATATTACGAATAGTGCCAACAATATTGATGCGGTAACACCTCTTGATGAATCATGAATGCACTATATAAACTGAGATTGCCGGTTTATTTGTAGCAGGCCAAACTGTCTGCCATAGAATGATCCATACGTCTCACAGATGACCAGTGTGCTTGAACCACATTTAATCCAGCAGATCAAACTGCATCCACCACACACAATGAACAATCACTGTATTTTGCAACAATGGCAACCCCCCCTAAATCTTGAGTACCCCCACCCAAGTCAATTTTTGTTTTCTGAGCCTCAGAACACAATAATTAACTTGTATGGGTGGGTGGACTCTAGCCAGATTGACTATTTGGTTACATTTTTCCAGTCTGTATCTAATTGCTGGCCCTACCCACAAACCTAAGTCACTGGTTGTTATAGTCCCTGGCCTGTTGACAACATTAGAAGGCATTTCTGCTTTGAGATTCCACACACCAACTCCCTTTCAATTGCTGCCTGAGCTGGTACTGTTTGTGGGTTGACTGTCTGGGTAAGACCGATTTATTTCTAGCACACCTAAGATGTGTCCTATCCTTTGCAGACTGAATTATGCCAATCACATTGACCAGGATATAGGCTACTACTTGGGTGAGTGGAACCGTGTTGTGGGACAGGCGGCTTTTAGCAGCTGTCTTGCTGAACAAAATGTTTTAAGAAAAAACTTGCAGCTAATATGACAAGTTGCACCAGCTTCAGTTGGTATTACACTACAAAAACAGGGATTTTTTTTTAGTATGGTTGATTAACCCAGGCAGGCCATAATAGCTCAGCTGAAAAGCAATTTACAGCTAGGCAGATTGAAGCAGTAAGCACCGAGTGACTGTTTCATGGTCACACAGCAACTATGAGGCAATGGTGAGATTTGAACCTTGCTTGCTAGTTAGTTCCCACAGTAGTACTCGGAAGTTGGCCCGGTGGCGCTGAGGGTTGAGGCGCTGGACGCCACACCTCACACCACACTGGCGACCCGGGTTTGGGAGTGGACTTGGGGAGCCGGGGGTCTGCCGGGGGGAGATTGGCTGAGTGTCCGACGACGGCTCGCCTTCCTTGGGGGAAGGATGGGGATTCAACCTGGGTGCGCGGTGACCTCTGGTGGAGGCTGGGGGCATGACAGCATGTCTGCGCCTCTGGGGTTTGATTGGTCGCGGGCGGAGGCCTGCAGACCAGTCACCTCTAGTGGCTGCATTGTCCAGGGGGGAGGGCGTTGCGGACGTAGGCGCTTGCACCTTGACGTCTGGGGCTGGCAAAGTCCCTTACAGAACAGGGAAAAACACCCCTCAGAGCCGGGAAGATGGAGCACTGAGCCGAGTCCCAATGTGCCAGTGCCTGCCTGCCACCCCAGGACCCTGACAAGACTTGAAGGATTTGGGTGCTGCCCGACCCCGACCCCGTCTTGGGGGTTCGCCAAGGCTGGATGGAGGGACTGGAAGTTGCAAAGTAGGCACTGGTAGGGGCAGGCTTAATGGGCAACTCCCGATAGAGTGACTGTGGGGCAGTAGGAGGGGAAAAACAGAAATTAAAAAAAAAAAAAAAAACAGTAGTACTCGGACTTCCTTACCCTCTAGGCCATGGCCACACATTCACTTGCATCTGACTCAGAGAGAAGTCTGTCTCATTCAGTCTGCCTAAAACGTTTTTGCTCATCCCTGTATGATCCCATTGCTTTAGCTGAGCTCTCCCGACTCCCTCCCACCACTGGCTTGGTTCTCAACCCCTTGCATCCCCACCTTACCTGGATACTGATTACTGGCTCTACTGTCTGCTCTTGGTGCACTGGGGCTGGGGGTATATTATTACCGTTATCACTCGTTTCGGTGCATAGTGGACGGCTGTTCTCTTCTCAGTCCTCCTTGACCTCTGCTCTGTGTTGGACAGTGAGGTCTCGGAGGCTCTGCTGGCTCGGAGCGGCTCCTCCGCTCCATTCTCTTCAGCAGCTGCACTGGCTGCCTACCTGCCCTCGCCCTTCCTGGCCCAGCACGAACGATGACCGACAGACACGAGTCGCCACTCACGGCCTCTACTACCGTACAGAGTGACTCCTGGGGACTCGGGACTGTGCCCACCACTCACCAGCCCATGGGCACGTTAAGTGTCTGCCGCCACTACTGCACAACTTCCCCTGTGGGCTTTTCTTTTTTTTTCACTTGCTTCACTTGCTAGCCTGGCACTACCTCCTCATAGTGATTACTCATGGTTTTCCGGTCCTCCATTATCACTCATTTTGCCGACTCTCCTTCCCGCCTCGATTAAACTCTTCCCTGCCGTGGTGCCTTCCAATGAGATTGCCCGTTCTCTTTGGGTGTATTGCATGCGTGTAAGGATTTAAAGGTGCCAAATTCAAAAAAATGCCACAGTCGACCAGCAAATCATGATTACCGTGGTTGGTTCAGGATCGTTCGGCTGGCACCGGCACCCCGACCCACCCACTCGCCCATACCACAAGAAGAAAATAAGAAAAGAATTTTCATATCTGTTGAAATTCAAGAAAAAAAAGAGTTTTTTTATATGTTGAAATTATTGGTGGGGCTGGGCCCGCTTCAGAAAATATTGCTGGAGCCCATGCTCCACGGGCCCATACAACCCGGTGCCTATGATACTACAGTTATGTAAGAACTTGCCATAACAGTAGATCTTCGAGAGAGGCTTTTACAGTAGGTTAGCTTTTTCCCCTTCCTCCTTCCCCTTACTGCTGCTGCTTTTTCAGCCTATTCTAGTGGCTCCAGGAGCCCTCTCCTTCTCCTGTCACTCCTTCTCTTAGGTCTCTGGTGGGAGAACTGGATGCGGGTGTGGGGACTGCCCACTATATAGCACCTGGCCAGTGTTGGTCATGTGACGCTGAATGAGTGGTCCCCAACCAGACACTGCTAGCTAAGTTTTTCGTGTGGTCCTAGCACCTGGCAGCTCAGTCTTAAGTGTTTTTGCCTACTGCAAGAGCCTCTCTCGAAGATCTACTGTTACGGTAAGTTCTTACATAACTGTACTATCTTACTTCATGGAAGTTCTTGCAGCAGGCCAACACTGGTAGGACTTAGCCATCAGGTGCCTGGGCTACACGGAAATATCCTAGCTAGCATTCTACCACAGAGGACTGCCCATCACCAAAGTCACCCTCTGATATCTGCCTATCCTATAAAGGTGGACGGTCCCTCACACACCCTCCTCAGTTCTTTCCCGCCGGTGACCCACGCACGTCGGACCTTAACTGATTCAGTCTACTGGAGCTCTTTGAGAGTTCCACCACTTGTGTCCTGTACACTCTTAACACTGCATCGTGGGCCTTTTGAACCAAAATCAAGCCATAATCAGCATGCCATAAACAAATGTGAATATCTCATGAACTGTAAGTGCTACACACAAAGTACAAGTGGCAAAGTTGTTCAGCACAAAATTTCCTTTCCAGTGGTATGTAATTAATTATAAGCAATTTTTTGTTCTCTGTATTAGTCAAAATAGAAAAAATGTCAACATAAACCATTTTTGGTAGGAAAATATGTAACATATGAGCACCAGATTAAGAATCCATACATTAGATGTAGGTACAAAAAGCAATTTTGTATTAAAAAGCAATCTTTCTAATATAAAACATGTACTTTTTACCATTTTATTCAAGATGCTTAGGTGAGGCTTGAGGGAAAAATGTCAGCCACACACACCATCCCATAAACAAATGTAAATAACTCCTAAAGTACTGTATACGTGATGCACACAAAGTACCAATGGCAAAGTTGTTCAGCACAAGATTACCTTTCTTGGGATGTGGATATGATGTTTTATCCACACTGTCTGGCAGAAGCCTTTCCCCTTTAATTTCGGCTGGAACATCTTCAAGCTGACTCCTCCCATGCACTCGGGTGGTAAAACATTTGGCTCCACCCCTAGACGCCAGATGTTCCTTTCTGCTTGGAAGGTTCAGTTTCCCTCCTTACTGCTCCCAGGTGTAGTAGGCCCTGGCGCTCAAATCTTCAGATTTGCTTCCTAAACTTACTTTAAAACTTGTACAAGTTACGACTTCAGGTTTTTCTTCTTTCGCTGCTGTGATGGAAAACAAGACCACTCCTGGGTTTCACTGGTGCCCCTGTGGGCAGAAGATGTTGTGGACCGACCCTCACGCCACGTTCGTGTACTGCTTAGGCTATGATCTCGATCTGCAGACCTGTGATTTCTGTCAGTCCTTCCACCTGAATGTGTTGGATGACCGCGCTGCCCGACTCCTGCTGGGGTTACCAGAGAAGCGTTACCCACTAGTCAAGTCCAAGGATGTCTGTTGGGTGATCTCCACCACTGCGTGGTCTGTCAAGCATCTGGAACAGCTCAAGGCCTTCAAGGAGGAAGCAGCCCAGGCTACTGCTCAATCCTCTTCAGTCTCTGCCTTTGTTCCACTCCAATTGGGCTCCACTTACTCAGTTTCCTTCAAGGAGCTGTGTCAATCACTCTCAACTAAAAGAGAAGGTCCTTTGGGATCACACGGTTAACGTGCTTGCAAGAGTCGAAGAACGACAAGGAGAAGATTCATGATTGACGTTCCTGGGATCGGGAATGTCCCATTCTCAGGAGACACCAGTTTTGACTGTGGTCGAAACCACGGCCTTGGCCGCTGGTTTTTACGGTGCCCTTATCAGACCAGTTGGCTGAGATGCTGGCCAACGACGCAGCTGAGATTTTTCTTGACCCAGTTGACTGGTTTTCATCTGAAGAGGACAATAACTCTCTCTTTAGGACTTTGGTTCTTCCATTGACCTCTGACGGGTCAGCCCAGCCCTCTGAGCCGAACCTACCGGTCCCAGACCCCGACCAGGAGGAGCCGCGGGGTTTCTTTGCTCCCTCTGAGGCTCCCCGTTCAGCACCACTGACAGACGAGGTCTCGGTCTTCCTCCTCCCAGTCAGGCAGGTCTCGCCATTATCGGCGATCTCACTCCTGGCACCACAGAAAGTGGCGCCACCGCTACTCTTCTTTGTCCTCCTTGGATGAGGAGAGGCTTCGGCGCAAGTTGCATCGATGCTACGAACATTTGATGTGACAGCAACTGATTTTGTCCAGGTCAAAGCTGACGCCGGTTTCTACCCCGGCCATTAAGTGTCTGTCGCCCAAACGGCCGATGTCTACTCCCCTGTCTGGGTGGGTCATCACTGTCCCTCCCCCAGTGGAGCCAGAGTAGACCACATTGGCTCGGCCAAAGCAGGCCTCTCTGCCCATTGTGGTGGAGCTGCCACCTAAACAGCTGATGACTGAGGCTCCCACTAAGGAGGCTTGGCCAGCCAAGGGACTTCTTCATCCGCTGTCAGTCACCCTCACTCCTAACCATCTTAGGTAGGTTGAAGGTGACACTGGTGGCCGTCTGCTTTATGTGGACTCCTCAGAGTCTGAGGATTCCTCTCTGCACTCATGTCCCATCGATACGGAGTCAATGGGGGGCATCTCCATGGGTGAAGGTCCTTCCTCATTCATGGGTATTCTTCGGCTCATCTCTGAGTCCACGGGGATGGAGCATGAGCCTGTCCAGAAACAGGCTTGGTATTCCCTCACAGAGATTCTGGACAAAAGGGATTCTCCCATGGAGGCCTTCCTGTGGCCAAGGCCATTGACAGTCTGGCCTTGGAGCTTTGGCAGCGTCCCACCTCTTGCCCTGTGCCTTCGGCCCAGATGGCCCGCAAGTATGCAGTACCAACCGGCTCCCTTTCCGGGGTTTTCGGAGCATCCCTCAGCTGAGGTTTGGTGACTGACTCCATCTTCCTGCACTCGGGCAATACAGGGAATGTCGATAGACCACCGGACAAAGAGTCCAAGAAGCTGGACCATTCGGCTAAGAAAGTCTATGCTGCCTCTTCACTCGGCCTTCACCAGGCTAGCTGGGACATGCTGATAGCACACTTCTCTCACTCCCAGATGGGTTCCCTGGATGAGGTGATTACTCACCTCCCAGTGAACTTCCAGACTACAGTCAAGCAGGTCCAAGACCAGGGGAGGGCAGTGGTGAAGCAGCAACTCCAGACAGCTCTGGATATTGGTGACTCTTGTGCCCGCTCAGTCGCGGCCTCAGTAGCCATGCACCATAGGGCTTGGTTGAGGATCTGGACCTTTGTGGCAGGTACCCAACACAAGTTGATGGATGTCCCCTTTTTGGGCACCGATCTGTTCAGGCCCGGTGTGGAGGGTCACCTCAGCGCATTGAAAAGTCCATTGCTACCCTGGATTCTGGCATTTGCCCAGAAGGACAAGGGCCCTAAGCACCAGAAGCACAAGCCCTTTTGGTTCTCCACTCCTGCAGTAAAACCAGCCTAGCACCAGCAGGGCGAGCAGGCTCAATCCTGGTGACCTCAGGCCAAGTCAGTGGCCTCGTTGGTCCAAAAGCCTGGCAGGAAGAGACCCCGGCTTTCCCTCAGCTGGATCATCCTCCAAGCCTGCTCAGTGACGGGATGGGGATTGCCACCCTCATACCCATTACACCTCCCCTGAGTCCTCCCTTGGGGGGGCCAGCTCCTCCACTTCCTTTCCACCTGGTCCGTTGTCACCATGGACAGGTGGGTTCTGGAAGTGGTCGGCCAAGGTCTGCCTCTGGAATTTGAGCAGTATACTCCAAGCCGAGCCTGTGTCCCACAGGAGGACTTGGTTTCCACAGTCAATCTGCTCTTTGAGATGACATAGCCCAGCTCCTCTGCAAGGAGGTCATGGTCAGAGTTGTGGATCCTCTGGAACACCCAGGATTTGTCTCCAGGTATTTCCTAGTGCCAAAGCGGATGGGGGGCTGGTGCCCCATTCTAGATCTGCACGACCTGAACAAATTTCTCAGGTCTTGCACCTTCAGGATCGTAACTCTTGCACAGATCATACCATCTCTGAAGCAAGGCATGTAGTTTTGCTCCCTGAATCTTGAGGATTCGTTCTTTCACGTCCTGATCCATCACTCACATTAAATGGTTCCTCCATTTTCAGACAGAGGGAATTCTTTACAAGTTCTGAGGGATGCCCTTCGGCCTCCCCCAGGATCCTAGGATCTTCAAATGTGTTGCAGTAGTGGCAGTTTGCCTGAGGTGCCGAGGGGTCCAGGTGTACCCCTACCTGGATGACTGGCTCATACCAGGTCCCTCCAGGCAGGAGGTGGAGCGGTCCAGAGACGTGGCCCTCCAGAGTTGCTTTGAGCTTGGCCTCCTAGTCAATGAGGCCAAGTCGGAACTCGTGCCCTCACAGGTGATCAATTTCATCGGGGCAGAGCTCAACTCTTGTCAAGCCAGATCCCAGCTCCCAGTGGACAGGGCAAAGGTCCTCTCCTCCTTTGCCCGATCATTTCTGGTTGGGCAATTGTGCCCTGCCTGGGACTTCCTGTGCCTTCTGGGTTACATGGCAGCCTGCACCAGCCTGGTCCAATGGGCCCACTGGCATATGCGCTTTCTCTAGTGGGAGCTAGCCAGCCAGTGGGCTCAGCGCAAAGGTCACTTTGACCAGTGGGTCACTGTGACCCAGAGGATGTGGGATGCCCTCAAGTGGTGGCTTGTCCCAGCATATCTGCAGGAAGGGATCCAGTTTGTCCGCCCCAAGCCAATGATCATCTTGTTGACTGATGCCTCTCTGACAGGCTGGGGTGCCCACCTGGGGAGCACAGAGTCTACAGGCTCTGGTCTCCTCAGGATTCCCAATGTTGCATCAACCTACTGGAGCTCCAAGCAGTTCAGCTAGCCCAGACTGCATTTGATGTGTTCATTCGGGGTCAAGTGGTCCGGGTCCAGAGAGACAATTCCATGACCATGTACTATCTCAACAAGCAGGTTGGGACACACTCCTTGCCTCTGTGCAAGGAAGCTGTCCACATCTGAACCCTCGGGCACATCCTAGAGGCAGATCTCCTCACCATCCATGTGGCAGGAGCCTCGAATCAGCTGGTGGATGTCTGGGCAAGACATCTCACGAGTGGTCTCGCTATCTGGAGGTAGTACACAATCTGTTCTCCTAGTGGGGCACCCCTCAGGTGGACCTGTTCTTCTCCAGGGAGAACACAAGGCTGAGGCTGTTTTGTGCCCACCCCCTCAGCAGGGTTTGCTGCAGGGGGATGCCTTCTCAAGGCCGTGAGCCCGGGCCTCTTCTTTGCCTTCCCTCCATTTCCCTTGATTCACAAGGTGCTTCTCAAGGTCAAGAGGTACAAGGCACAGGTGGTTCTGGTGGCTCCGGACTGGCCCCTCCAGTTTTGGTGCCCTGATCTCCTCAGCCTCAGCAACAGGTTTGCAAGCCGTCTTCCAGCACACCTGGACCTGCTCTCCATCAGTCAGGGAAAGGTACTCCATCCGAACCTTCAATCTCTGCACCTGACAGCCTGGTTCCTGAGCGGCTAGAGTTCCAGACTTTGGGTCTCTCCGACGAGGTCCTCATGGTTATTGAGGCATCCCATAAGGAATCGACCAGAAAATGCTGTGCCTTCAAATGGATGAGATTCTCTATTTGATGTCAGGGCAAAGGGTTGGACCCTTCAACCTGTCCAGTGGCTAGCATTTTGGACTACCTTTGGTGCCTCTCCCAAGGGGGACTTCAGTCGATGACCCTTAGGGTGCACCTGGCAGGCATCTCTGCTTACTGGGCATGGGCCAATAAGCAGTCGGTGGTGCAGGAGAAGGTGGTCTGGTGCTTTTTCACCCTCCGGTGCATGAATCACCACCTCCATGGGATCTACTGCTGGTTTTGGCAAAGCTCATAGACAAGGCATTCGAACTGATGCACAGGTGTGACATCTCCCACCTGTTGTGGAAGACTACCTTCTTGGTGGCTATCATGTCAGACAGAAGGATTGGGGAGCTCCAGGTGCACTCAGTGGAGTCTTCTTACCTGGTCTTCCACAGGGACAAGGTTGTCCTGCATCCCCACATGAAATTCCTCCCGAAGGTGGTGTCGGAGTTTCACCTCAACCAGGTGTTGACTCTTCCGGTGTACTACCCCAATCACACCACGGAGGTCGAACACAGGCTCCATACTTTGGACCTGAGATGAACGCTCACCTACTATAAAGAGCATATGGCTGAAGATCAGGGAGAGGTCTGCCAGCTGTTTGTCACCTACACTGAAGCCACACCTGGCAGACCTGCAGCCAAGCAGATGATTAGCAGGTGGATCACTTCCTGCATTGATCTCTGCTATAGGTTGGTGGGTAGGGAGTCTCCCGTAGGGCTAAGGGCTCATTCCACCCGCCATACCACTGCATCAGTGGTTGCTTCTAGGGACATCCCTATCCAGCAAATCTGCAGGGCTGCTACCTGGAAGTCAGCAAACACCTTCATTTCCCATTACCTCATTGACCTAGAGTCATACCAGAATGCTGGTTTTGGGGCCTCAATTCTCGAATCTCTTTTTCCCCAAGTAAGGGGTGTGTGCCTTGCCTCCCTCCTCCCGGAGAACTGCTAGGAGTCTGTCAGACAGTGTGGATAGAACATCATATCCACATCCCTAGAAACACGGGTTACTCACCTGTAACAGCAGTGCTAGGAGTGGTATATGATGTTCATCCACATGGACCCATCCAACCTCCCCAGACTCAGGCGCACAACCTTGCTTCCAGCTGGTGTCTAGGGGTGGAGCCGAGGGTTTTACTACCGGGTTGGGTGGGAGCAGCCAGCTTGAAGTCATTCTGGCAGGAATTAAAGGGGAAAGACATCTGCCAGACAGTGTGGATGAATATCATATACCACTCCTAGAACTACTGTTACAGGTGAGTAACCTGGTTTTCTAATGGTGCTATGCAGTCAATTCTAATAAATTTGGTTCACAAGTAACACAGAGAAATAGTGCTTACGATCTGAGAAGTGTCCAGGGCACACAGGAAGTCTTTGTCTGCTGACTGAAGTCGTTGTAGGAGACAAAGGGGATGATTCGACCTCCACCTACAGGCATTTCCAGGAGGTAATCAGTTAACGGATGCCGCAGCTTCACTTGACCACCATCTCCAATGCCATGCTTTTCTATTTTCTCTAGTTTTAACATCAGTTTTATGGTATTACTGACATTGAGTTTATGTCCTCTCCACCAGCTTCATCTTCTACTGCTGCATAAAGTGTGCCTATGACAAACAAATTCCTGAAAAAGATGGTCACTCTGCTTATATGCTGTGCTTAGGCCTCAGTCAAGACACCGAAGTCTGCCCGATCTGCCAGAAATTCAGCCAGGCCACTCGGAGACATCGTTTAAAAATCCTGGTGAGCCATCTCATCAAGCAGAAGCTCATCACAATGGAAAAGGAGCTGCAAGCCAGGAGCTCTGTTGCTTCATCAGCTTAGTCTTCCAGGGCCTCCTTCACTTTTCAGTCCTATGAAAAAATCTGTTGAAAAGCACAGACACCAGGACTGGTCTGCTTCCCACTCGCAGTCTCCCCATAAGGCTTCGACCGTGTCAAGGTCATCCTCCCACAGGGGGAATTGGCCCCTACGGCCCCACCTGCCCTTACTCCTACAGGGCTGCCAGTGGCCCTGCCACCCGCCCTTATCTCTGTCAAAGGTGGTGGCTCCTTGTGGCAGGGGACTTTGTCTCCTGCTCCTCAGCCCTTGACACTCAGGCCCATCACTTCCACAGGTTCTCAGTCACGAGTGGTGTATGGTGCATACTCACACGACCCACCCAACCTCCCCCTGGCAAGTGGCACACAGATCCCTACTTCCAGCGTGCAAGATCTGATGTCACTGGGAAGTGCTGAGGAGGATACCACTCAGGTGGGTGGGAGGAGCTCAGCTTGAAGATATTCCAGCTGAACTTTAAGGGAAAGGAAGACAGTCAAAGTGTGGATGTGCACCATTTACCACTCATAAAACTTTGGTTGCAGGTGAATAACCCTAATTTCTAGGGATGTAGCTATGGTGCACTTACCCACACATTGTCAGTCTTCCTTTCCCTTTAAGTTCTGCTGGAACATCTTCAAGCTGAGTTCCTCCCACCCGTCTAGGTGGTATCCACCAAGACAGCAGATCTTTCTTTCTGCTGGAAGAATCAGGTGTTCTCTTCACTGTTCCTGTGTGCAATGTAAGCCTGTTTTCCTATTCTGTTTTCAGGCACCTTTTCTCAGTTGTTTCCACCATTCTTATCGTCCGAATAGAGCATGACGACCAGAGGTCCGGTCCTGGGCTCATGCTGTGCCCCTTTTGTAACCAGATTATGTTGTGCACTGACACTCTGGCCTTGTGCATTTATTGCCTAGAGGCTCAACCCAATCTGCAGACTTGTGGCCTGTACCAGTCCCTGCAGCCCTTGACGATAGAGGACTGCTATGCCTGTCTTTTTGGTCCACCCAGATGAATGGGACATGCCAGTCTGGTCCAAGGATGCCCACAGAGCCATCTCAATGGCAATGGGCTCAATATCATAACTTGCACTCTAAGAGGTGGTAGCCCGGGCCACAGCAGGCACCACTTTAGTTTCCACACTGCTCCCAGTGGGATTGGGAGCTTTGTATCTTCTTTGAGGATATCTCTTGCAGCAGGTCACAGCTTAGGGACTACAGCCTTCAGGTACCAGGACCACAATTCAGGACTTGTGCCAGTTTCTTCCGACTCTCGGAGGGCTCTTCCAGAGGGTCCAAATCATCCAAGTCCTCGAAATCTAAGAGGACCCATCGCAGGCTGTGGGACTGGAAGTGGTCTTGCTTCTCTTGTGCCTGCAATTCTGCATCTGGCTCAACAGCTGTTGAGATGTTGGCTGTAGCTGACCCTCTTGGAGTCTCTGTCTAGGCCACTGGCCCCTTGGTGTCCCCATTGGGCTTGCCAGTGGAGACGTGGGCCGACCAGCCGGACAAGATTTTTCTCGACCTGGTTGACCCGATGGCAGAGGTTGAGGCTGGCTCACTTTATTAGACTCCGTTCTCTCGGCCATCTTTCTGATGGGCTGGACAAACCAGCCAACCTGGCTGTCTCCCCTCGGGAGATTAACCCCTCAGGGATTCCATGGGCTCCAGTCCATGCTGAGTGCATGGTCCCCTCCCACACATTTCCTCCCTGATGATCTGATTGTCATCAGTCAAGGACTCAGTCTGTAGAAGCGTGGAATAATAACAGATGTCCAGACAGTTGTAAGATGCATAAAAAGCGCAAATAAATGCGTTTGTCAATTTATTTCCAAATAAAAAAAAAAAATTAAAGTACACAGAAAGGAAAAAATTGGAGTTAACTTTACACCCCATCAAAAAAAAAAAACACAGGAAATACTTCTTTCCACAGACTCCTGAAAATGACTTTTCCTTTCCTCTTTACAAATAGTACTTGTGTGAAAGCATACACACAACCTCCTCATACTGTGGTCAGTCGAATACTGACCCACTTCTCTCTCTCTATGTAGCCCTGGTGGAGAGTTTATATAGTGCCTGAAGCTTATGACATCACAACCATGTGACCCACAAGTAAGATGAAAAGCAAATTTCTACACTTTCTAGAACATTCACACTGGTCTGTAGATGCTAATCAGGACACATATATATTTACATTGAGACCTGTCACATATTAAGCTCTACAGTTCATTTAGAGACCTTAATTCACTGAAGGGGGCGTGGTTTGAAGTTTAAACCCCTCCCTCTCATGTTACTCATCCTCTCTGGTTCCTATATAATCAGCCATTTCAGTGGCTGCCAGCCCTATAGTAGGAACTTTCCAGGGTATACATCATTCAGGTAAATAATGTTTTACATATATACAGAAGGCAAAATAACCTGGTTAATATGTTTGCAAGTGACTCTCTAACCTTAGCAGAGAACAACCGATGAGGGGCGCAAGCTCTCTGTGTTCCTGCAAGGTTAAGATTCCACTTCCCAGAAAAAATGCATTTTTATTTTGAAACCACTTCATTTCATATGTTTGATTCTGTAATTTCATATACTATCTTCTTTTCAGGTTACACGATTCAATTATGGCACATTTAGAATGATTTCCAAGGCAGCAGTCTTATCTGACTGCTTAGAATTGCAGCCAACAGCTGAAATCTATCATTTTGGCCTGGTGCCAACCTACAGCCTTTTCTATAACTCTGAGGCTGCACAAAGCAAAAGAAAAACCCATTTACTCACTGTTAAGGGCACTACAAGGCTTATTTCCATCTGCCTGTAGTGTCCTGCACTTACTGTGGCTGTAAACAGTAGTCTCCCCTTACATAGTATGTGTGGAGCGGATACAATTTCAGTACATCGGGGCAGTGAGGAGCTGCTCCCTAGCAACAGTATACAGCTGCACTCTCCTTTTCAGCGGAGCAAGTGCTCCTTAGCTGTTTTCCTGTACTGCAGCGAGCGGTGTCAAGATTTGAGCGTAAAGCTCAATTTCGGGGAGTTTCTCCTACGCGAACCTGCAGAGGGACTAGCGCGCGGGTGTGTGTGCGCAATGTGCACTCCGCATGACACTCTCGCCGCTTACCACTCGCCACTATTTTCAAAGCAAAGGCACTGCTTTGCCAAGTTAAACACTTTTCTCTATCTTTACACATACAAAGGCATTAAGACATGCCTTTCTTCAGAACCGGAGTTGTCTGCATAACTATCTACGAGGGCATATTTTTTTTTACTTTTACCTGTGGTGTTTGGAGACAGTTGCACTTCACTATGTCTAGCACCATATATATTTCACAAGCAACTGCTCAGTCCTTAAAAGGATCTGTTTATATTTAGATGCAGAGGCATAAGATTTGGGCATGAAAGGATAGTGAAGTAGAAATATAAGATTGCCAGGTTGGCCACCCTGACAAGAAATATAGGATAGGTATAGAAAATAGTAGAGGATAGGATAGAGTGAACAAGAAAACAATAAGGGGGTACTGCATCTGAAAAGAGGTCTGTCTAACCCCTTTATTCTACATAACAGGACCCCCTGTTACATGGTCACGTTTGGGTTCAAGATCTTGGGTATTTCTGTGTTCCCACTCTCAGCAGTCGACTAAGAAGCACCGTCGGCAATCCTCCACATCTTCAAATGAAGGCAGGCTCTGCTGCAAATTGCGACATCATTAGGGGGAGTTAATTTGGCCACAGTGGATCCTCGGCCATGGTCATGCCACTCTGCAGTCCCCGATGCTCTCCTGGTCTCTGCCGTGACCTGCTTCAGTTTCTTCAGCTGAGCCAGTACTGCCTTCTCCTACTGTCTGGGTGGAACCCCTGCCTCCCTTGCTCGGGGCTCTGTCCAAGGCCGCCCGACCTGCTGCCAGCTTCCCTGGATGGCTGTCCTTCAAGATCACTCATATGGATAAGTCCTGAGTGGTCCACAGGAAGCCTGGGCTAGGGGCAGTGTTCAGGGAGTCCTCTGACTCTGAGGACTCCTCCATGCATTCCACTCAGACTCTTGGCTTCGATCGAGTGTCCACT
The DNA here is from genome assembly GCA_016271365.2 of Neoceratodus forsteri. NCBI lineage: Eukaryota > Metazoa > Chordata > Ceratodontiformes > Ceratodontidae > Neoceratodus > Neoceratodus forsteri. Next base: position 96,918,995 of record CM057451.1, read on the forward strand.
GAATAGCTCACCACCAAGCATAAGCCGGCCCCCTCTGGAGCCTTGTTGTGCCTCATCTCTGATTCTGTGGGGATTCCATAACAGCCATGCCAAAAGTGGGCCAGGTACCCTTGGTCAGAAATCCCTGATGGGGATGTGTCCCCAAGGGTTGCCTTCCCAGTGGTGGAAGCTATTCTTGTTCCCACTCTGAAGCAGGAGTGGGGTCCCGTTCATCCACCCAGAGCTGACAGTCACTCTGATGACCACCACATTGCTGGTGGGATGGGGATCACACCTGGGGGGGGCCCACATGCTCTGGACCCTATAGGAGTCCTGGTTCCACATACATCAACTGCTGGGGCCCCATGCAGTGCATCTTGCTCTGACAGCCTTCGTTCCATCTGTTCGGGGTCAGGTCATGCAGGTCCAGGTGGATGACTCCACAACCATGTACTACCTCAGCAGGTGGGGGGGAACACATTCCCCTCCAGTTATGTCAGGAAATCCTCTGCACCTGGACCCTTGAATGCAGCTTGTGTGCTGATATCCTGGTGGTTCATGTAGCTGGAGCCTTCCAACAACTGACAAACACCCTTAGCTGAGTGGGCAACGTGTCTCACAAGCGGTCTCTTCATAAGGATGTGGTGAATCATCTGTTTTCCCAGTAGAGCACTCCCCTGGTCCACCTGTTTGCCTCCTGGGAGAACACAAAGCTGAGGCTATTCTATGCCTACCTCCTACAGTGCGGAACGCTGATGAGGGATGCCTTCATGAGGCCCTGGACCCTGGGCCTCCTGTATGCTTTCTGTCCCTTTCCCCTGATCCACAAGGTGTTGGTCAAGGAATGGGGGGACAAGGTGTGGATGATCTTGGTGGCCCTGGACTGGCCGTGCCAGTTTTGTTTCCGCAACTTCCTCAGTATCAGCAGCAGACCTCTGTGGTGCTCGCTTCTATGACTGGGTCTGCGTTCTCTCCATCTCAGGAGAAGGTCTTGCACCTGGACCTTCAGTTCCAGGTTTTGGGTCTCTCTGAGGTCCTTCAGGTTATAGAGGCCTCCCAGAAAGAGTTGACTTGCCAGTGCTATGCCTTTAAGTGGAAGTGCTTCTCTATATGGTGCCAGGGCAGGGAGCTAGACCCCCTGTCCTGCCCCATGGGTAGCATCCTGGACTACTTGTAGTTCCACTCTCAGTTCGGCCTGAGGTCAGCTACCCTCAAGATGCATGTGGCAGCCATCTGAGCATACCAAGCATGGACTGGTATGCTGACGGTGCAGGAGAAGTTGGTCGAGCTCTGTCTTAAGGGCCCTGACCACCTGTCCCCACTGGTGCATGAACCACCACCATCTTGGCACTTGTTGGTACTAGCAGTGTTCATGGGCAAGCCATTCGAACTCATGCACAGGTGTGAGATGTCACACTTGTTGTAGAAGACTGGCTTTTTGGTGGCTACTACCTCTGCCAGAAGGATCAGTGAACTCCATGCACTTTTGTTGGAGTCTCCATACTTGGTTTTCCACAAAGGACAGGGTTGTCCTCCACACCAACCCAAAGTTCCTTCCGAAGGTTGTTTCAGAGTTTGACCTTAACCTGGTGATCAGTCTCCTGGTGTACTTCTCTAATCCAACCTCAGAGGCTAAGCACAGGTTCCACTTGTTGGACATGTGGTGAACGCTTGCTTATTACACAGAGCGCACTGCTGGAGCTCGGTGAGAGGTTTACCAGCTTTTTTTCTCCTATGCCGAAGTTGCACCTGACAGAATGGCAGCTAAGCAGGCAGTTGGTAGGTGGATTGTCTCCTGCATCGACCTCTGTTATAGGTTGGCTGTTAGGGAGCCTCCCATTGGGCTAAGTGCTCATTTCACCAGACACACCGTTGCCTTGGTGGCTGCTTCCAGGGCCATCCCTAAGGAGATATGCAGGGCTGCTGCCTGGAAGTCCGGACACACCTTCAACTCCCACTGCTGCACTGACCATGTATCACGCCAGCATGCTGGTTTTGGGACCTCAGTTTTCCACTACCTCTTTCCTAATTAGGGGTATGTGTCTTGCCCTATCCTCCCAGAGAATTGCTAGGAGTCTGCCAAAGTGTGGATAAGTGCACCATATCCATGTCCCTAGAATTGAGGGATCATACTTTGAGGAAGGCTCTTGCAGCAGGCCAACACCGGTAGGACTAAGCTGCCAGGACCACACTGAAAACTTTCTAGCTAGCAGTCTACCATGAGGGATTGCTCACTGCTGATGTCAACTACTGACATCAGCCTATCCTATAAAGGTGGGTGGTCCCCCCATACCCTCCTCAGTTCTTTTCCCACTGTCGACCCGCACACATCGGACCTTAGTGGATGCCGCAGCTGTAGTCGACCACCATTTCCCTCGCTTGACGCGCTTTTTTATTTTATTTTCCTTTTCTAGTCCAACATCGAAATTTTAGTGCTTCAAGAGCCACCAACACCTTGAGAAGAACTTTGAAAAACATATCTTTAGACCAAAAGCAACTTGTATTTCTCATAAGTTCTGTATTTCTTATCCACGTTATTTATTACTGAGGTCATATGCATGAAAACAAAATGGTTGTTACTTGAGAGATCATCAGCTTCTATTGCTTCTTCCCAATCTAATGTCATAATTCTTTGCTTGTGACATCACAGTTATTCCCATGGCAGCAGACTGTGATGTCACAACAGAGAATGTGATTTCAAGTTGTGAACAAACTTTAGAGGCGGATGTACTATGAAGTATCAAAATCTGGTTTGGTGGTGAATTCCTTCAATAACACATAAAGGAAATGAAAAAATCTATAGAAAATACATGACATACAAGCTCAATTGTGTTTAACTATTTTACCCACCGTGCTCCTCAGCTATGGAACGCCCTCCCTTTAGCGATCTGCCAAGCACCCTCTCATAACGCCTTTGAAAAGGAGCTCCGTAGCTACCTCATCTCCTCTAATCAATGCCCTTGCTTCAGTGCCTCTCAGCACCACTCCTACTCTCACTGCTGTGCACTTGCTCTGCTTTCTACCTAATGCCTTGCACTTAATCCTCCCTCTGCCTGTCTACTTGTCTTCCCTCCCAACTTGATGTGCTTCTCAGCTATGAATATTGCCAGGATAAAGCCCCTAGTTCCGCCACTGGACCTTCCCACCTTGGTGCATGCCTTCATGTTGTCCAGGCTTGACTACTGTAATAAGCTCTATCTCAGGGTCTCTGAGGGTACCCTGCACTGACTGCAGCTGGTGCAGAACACGGTGGCTAGGCTGTTGACAGGACAGCCTAAGTATTGTCACATCACTCCAGTGCTGTGTCAACTGCACTGGCTGCCAGTTAGGTGGAGAGTCCTTTTCAAGGTAGGCTTCCTCACCTTTAAGGCCCTACACGGGCCTGGGCCCTGGTTACCTGAAGGACCTTCTTACACCTGCTGTCTCGGCCAACTCGTCCTCTAGGGGCCTTCTCAAGATTCCCAGGATGAGGCTAAAACCACAGGCGACAGAGCATTTAGTGTCGCCGCCTACATCCTGTGGAATTTGCCTTCTCCAGCTGTTAGAGAGGCCCCCTTCTGTTGAGGTATTCGAAGCCCGCCTAAAGCCTTCCTGTATAATCAGGCCTTCCTGGACTGTGTTCTATAGCCCTACCTTGATTCCTGAATTTTATGTTTTAACTGGTCCTTGACTAATTTTTGAGTTTAGCAGCTGTTGCTGAGGGTAGTATTTATAAATGTTATATTAATTGCTATAATATTGTATATTTATGTCTAATAGTATGTTTATGTATTTATAATGATTTTGAGTTTTGTATGAAATTTTAATATGTTTGGTGCCCAGAGGCTCTGGGATGGGCGTCTTTTTAAATAAAATTTGCCTTGCCTTCTTCTCTTTGGCTTGTTATCTCAAACCCCTAGCTCTGTCTTACTGTAACTAATTCTCAACTCCTTAGATCTTTGTAATCAATGCCGAAAAGCTCCTACTTGCAATACTCTGTGCCCTATCTCCCAAACCGTGTGAATGTTTTTCCCCTAAAGATCTGCCTACCATATGTTATTTTGTAATTTTTCCTGCTCATTATACCTGATAGTTCCTTGTAATTATGTGGTTTGTTTTCAATGAACCTCTTGCCGAACTTTGCATCATGATAATTCCTTGCAAATATGTGAGCTATGTCCTGCACCTGCCAACAAATTGCCTATCACATGTTTTGTCATGAGTCACAATGGTTTTGTACCTTGCTCTCAACACCTTGCTTGTATTTTTACTGTAAAACCTTGTTTTGTTCCTGTGTTTTATGTAATTCCACTCTGTAACTGCCTGAGTCGTGCCTGAAAATAGTCATTTCTATGCCTAGTGCACCTACCCGGTAAACAAAAACTAAATAAATAAACTATTAAGTTTTCCAAAGCTTTTCTTATTGCTGTCTGCTGCTCTTGAAGTCATCAAGTTTGTCTTTTCCACCAACTTCAACTTTCAACTGCTCCATGAAAAGTGCCTGCGGCACACATATTCCTGAAAAAGATGGCCACTGTGTGTGCACCATTTGCCTAGGCCCCAGCCACGACACCGAGGCCTGCCAGGTTTGCCAGAAATTTTGTGAGGCCACTCAGAGACATTGTCTTAAGATTCTGGAGAGCCATCTTATTGAGCAGAAGTTGGTCACGTTGGAAAAGGAGCTGCAGTTGAGGAGCTCTTTGGCCTTGCTGGCACAGTCCTCCAGGGCTTCCTCCTCTTCCTAAAAAGCTGGTGGGAAGTATAAGCACTGGGGCAAACACCAGGACCAGTCTGCTTCCACTTGTGGTCACCTTTCAAACCCTCAACTGCATCGGGGTCATCGTCCCGTGGGGGGTCGGCTTCCTCAGCCCTCCAGCCCTTTATTCTACCTGGCTGCTGGTGGTACAACTGCCTGCCCTCATTGCCATTCTGGGCATTGGCTCTTCAGGGCAGGGGACTTTGTCTCCTGTCTCCCAGCCCCCGATGCTCAGGCCCATTTCATCCATGGGCTCTTAGCCAGGAGGCTTGGCTGATGTTTGCCTCTCAGGCGTTGGTTCCTCCACCATCTCCCTCCTGGCCAAGGCACTGCCTATGTTTGCACTCCCTTCTGGGTCTGACATCAGTCTGTCAGGGCAGCACCCACAGCAGGCTACCACCACCGTCTCTGCTCTGGCATCTCCTTTGCCTTTGCCTGGGAGGTCTCCTTCCCCCAGGTACCTCCTCCTCCTCCAGTTGGGCCAGTGCTGGCAGATCCTTCCTCCGGGTGCTCCAGGCCGATGCCAGCTGTGGCCGCCGCCAGTACTACCATTGCCTCATCCTGTGGGCCTGGCTCTGGCATCCTCTTCCACAGCTGACACTGCAGCTGATACCCACTGGCCTGCCACCAACTCCTTAACCGGCACAAGGTGGTCCTTTACCAGGGTTCCCTATGCTGGCTCCACCACCATCATACCCTTATCCAGCACCACCCTACCCATACCCGCCAGTCTATAATTTTTTACCTTCAGTAGACTACAATGCCCTCTTTTCAGTGTGGCAGTCCTTTGTTCAGAGGCAGACCCCCACTCCTCAGGGCCCACCCTCGGTGTCCCACTCAGGTCCCACCCTCGGTGTCCCACTCAGGTCCCGTTGCCCCAGGATCCAGGCCAGTCTGGCACCAGCAAACCCCGAACATTGGGGTCCTCTGGGGCTTGACCCGACGTAAGCTCTGGCTCTTGTCAAGATGAGTGCCTGCCGGAGGACAGTGACCAAGATAGACCAATGAGGATGATTCTGATTGTTCCGGCTCTTCCTCCTCCCCAGGGGAGTCTTCTGATGGTGAAGGGCCTCCCAGGGCAATTCCTAAATCTCCTCCTGATGATCCATCTTTTATGGCCGTCATGCGTCATATCCAGTCCATTATGGGCTGGAAAATGGAGGAGCAGGACCCAGAGAGGCACCAACTGGCCATGTGTCTAAGGCAGCAGGATGCACTCCCAGTGGTGGTGCCACCCCTGATTGACTCCTATGAGGATGTCACAAGGGTGGCATGGAATCACCCCTCTCCTATCCCTCCATTGCCCAAGATAGTGGACCGTCTTTACCATGTTCCTGCTGGGAAACCCTTTTAAGGGGGTCACCCTAAGGCTGATTCTGTAGTCATAAATGCAGTGCATGTCTGTACCAAAAAAGCCCAAGAACCTTAGTGCCCTTTCCCCAGACAGGGGGTCTAGGCAGCTGGACCATCTGGGTAAGCGGGTTTTCTAGGGACGTGGCTATGATGTACATCTACACTTCTGGTGGTGTTCTTTCCCCTTAATTCCTGCTAGAATGTCTTCAAGCTGGCTCCTCCCACCCATCCAAGTGGCAACTCCCTCAGCACCACCCTACGATGACAGATCTTCCTTTCTGCTGGAAGAAGAAGGTTCCCTCCTTACCGCTCTCTGCGCTGAGTAGGCCCTTTGCTTTCAGATTTTCAAAAATGATTCTAGTCTTTAAGCAAAATTTGACCCTGTTCAAATTCCTCATCATGGATGACTGTCAGTGCCGAGCTTCAAAAAATGCAAGTGTGGGCAGAAGATGTCCCAGATGGACCTGCACACCTTGTGCATCTACTGCGTAGGCCATGATCACAGTCCCCAGGCATGTGGCCTGTATTGCATCATGCATCCCAGTACTCTGGAAGACCAGCACACTCGGCTACTTTAAGGGCACTCAGCCGAACAGGACCCTCCATTGGGTTGAAAGATGCCCATCGGGCGGTCTCCGCGGCTGTGGGGTCTGCAGAATAACTTGCAGCTTTTAAAGAGGCAGTGGCTCAGGCCATGGAGCATGTCTCTTCAGCTTCGGCCTTTGTGTCACTCTTCTTTGGTGCCACCTTCACAGGATCACTTGGGGATTTGTGCCATTCCCTTTCCATTCTTGGGCAGGGCCCCCTAAAGGCACAAAATCCTCTACATCTTCAAAAAAGGAGACTAAGAAGTCGTCTTGTTGACAATCGTGGGATCCTAAGTGCTCTCTGGCCTCGGATTCCCATGCTTCTCTGGAGACTTGGACTATGGTCAGTCCTTCAGTCCAGGCCTCTGGCTCCACAGTCTCTCTGTTGGGCCACTCGGTCGAGACACCAGTCGACCAACCTGTCAAGATTTTTCTCAAGTCGGTCAACAAGGATGATACCTCACTTTCTAGGACTCCGGTCCTACCTGTCGCATCTCAGTGTGGGTCCAACCAGCATGCTGTTCCGGTCCCTACCCTCAGGATCCCATTACCAGGGAGGATCCTCAGCTTTCACTGGTTCCCTCCGATTCTTGCTGTCGGTTTCCCTGATGGTCGAGGTCACAATTCCAAAGTCCAGAGTCAAGCAGCCCATGCCATCATTGGTGTTCCTGCTCTCGGCATTCAGATGAGAGCAGCATCGCCACTATTCTTCTTCTTCCTCCTTGAATGAGGAGCAAGAAGTGCTGGTACTGTGAAGAACTCATGTGCCATCGGCTCATGTTTTCTGGGGTTAAGCTGATTCTGGCCCCCACCCCAGCTCCTCCATAGCTCCTGCCACTGAGGCCACAGCCTACTCCGGTTCAGCCTATTCCGGCCTCTGCCTATCCAGATGGAGTCGCTGCCTAAGCAGCTGAAGGATGGTCCCCTTCCTAAGGATGCCTGTACTTCTTTCGGGCTTCCTCATCAGCTGTCAGTCACCGTGACTCCTGACTGACCCTGTAGGGTCTGCAGAGGCTCTGGCAGTCAACTGCCTTTTGATGAATCCTTGGAGTCTGAGGGCTTCTCCATACATTCCCATCTGCTGGACGCCAAGTCAGGGGAGGATTTGCCCACAGAGCATGGTCCCACCTCTTTTTTTTTTGGGGGGGGTATTATTTTCTGTCCTCTAGAGCTCCGGCTCGACCCCCGCCCTCCATTGTTCCCCCCCAGCGCCATCCCTGGACATCAGACCCCCTCCCTTGTGCACCCCGCGACTTACCCTTTGCGGCAGGGTGGTGGGGAGCGACTCAACCCACCCCAACGGATCCATGCCAGGGAGGCGCCCTTCCAGGAATGGTGCCACGGGGGAACAACTTCATGCTGCCGGGCTCGCATTTTCGCTGTTTTCCTCCCGGCGGGTCATGGCGTGCAATGACGCCAGTGACTGGAGTGCCGCGCCGCTCCGTGGCATGCCCCAGCAAGCATCTGCCGGACCCGCCCCAAGCTTGCAGCTACGTGCTGTTGAATCCCAGCTTCCGCTAAGGGTCAGGAAAAGCCCGGCTGCCTCCACCCCTCCCCGGAGATGGAGAGCAGTCCCTTGGACGCTCAATCCATCTCCTCCCCGCTGACCCACGGCAACCCATGCCCGTTCCCGAACACGGGTCGCCGGCGTGGCGACCAGCACCTCAGCGCCACCGGGCCGGCTTTGGTCCCACCTCTTTTGGGGGATTGCTCCACTTGGTTTCATTGTCAACTGGGATCCAGATGGAGCACGTCCAGAAATGGGCCAAGTATCTCTTGACCAAAATTCTTTACCGCGGAGACACCCTGGGGGTAGTCTTCCAAGTTGCAGAGTCCATTTTTGGCCCCACTCTGGAGTTTTGGCAGCACCCTGCCTCTTGTCCTGCACCATCAGCCCGTATGGCCCACAAGTATGCGGTCTCTACAAGTTTCCTGTCTGGTTTCACCGAGCATCCCTCAGTTGAGGGTCTGGTGGCTGACTCAGACTTTCGGCATACTGGCAATGTTAGGAACATTTACAGGCCTCCCGATGAGGAATCCAAAAAGTTGGATCACATGGCCAAGAAGGTCTATGCAGCCTCTTCACTCGGCCTTCTGCAGGTGAGTTTGGCCCTTTGAGTGGCCCACTTCGCTCATGCCCTGCTTGGCATGCTTGGTGAAGTGCTCCCCATCTCCCGGCTGACTTACAGCAAAGTAAGTCCAGGGACCAGGGCTGAATCATGGCCAAACAGCAGCTCCAGACAGCCATGGACATTAGTAACTCCTACACCAGATCCGTGGCTGCAGTGGTGGCCATGCACTGCAGAACTTGGCTGTGGATCTCTACCTTTATGGCAGATACTCAGCACAAGTTGACAGATGTCCCTTTGTTGAGCACTAACCTGTTTAGGCTGGGGGTGGAAGGATACCTTACTCGCATTGAGAAGTCCAGTGCCACTCTGGACTCTGTAACCTCTGCCCAGAGGGATCCCAAGGGCTCCAAGCTTCAAAGGAAGAAGCCCTTTTGGCCCCTCTCTGCCCCTGCAGCCAAGTCATCCTAGCCCCAGCTGGGCAGCAGGCCCAGGCTTGGCACCCTTGACCGAAGTCCGTTGCTTCTGTCATCCAGAAACAAGGTGGTTGAGGTCCTGCTATTGCCTCAGCTGGCCCCTCCTCTGCCTCCATGCCTGCCCAGTGACGGTGCCCATCCTGACTCCCCTGGATCCTCCTGTGGGGGTCTGGCTCCTCCACTTCCTTTCCACCTGGTTCGCTATCACCACGGACAGGTGGGTCCTTGAAGTAGTTGGTTGGTCAGGGTCTGCCTTTAGACTTGAAGGCTTACTTGCTTTGCTGAACTCATGCCCCATGGGAGAACATGGTGTCTGCAGACATGCAGTCAGCCCTTAAGGAAGACACTGCCCAGCTCCTCCAAGAGGAGGTGGTGGCTCAAGTCCTGGAACCTCCAGTAAGCCCAGAGGGTGTCTCCAGGTACTTCCTGGTTCCAAAGTGGATGGGGGGGGTGTTGGACCCCATCATAGATCTGCACGACCTGAACAAATACCTTCGGTCGCGCACGTTCCGGATGGTCACTCTGTCTGAGATCATTCCATCTCTGGAGCAGAACATGTGATTCTGCTCCCTGGATCTTCGGGACATGTTCTTCCATGTTCCCATCCATCCCACCACTGGTTCCTGTGGTTCCATGCAGAGGGGATTTTCTACATGTTCCAGATCATGCCCTTCAGCCTCTCCTTTGCTCCCAGGGTCTTCACCAAGTGCATTGCAGTGATGGAAGCCTACCTAAGGCACTGAGGGGTCTGGGTGTATCCCTACCTGGATGACTGGCTTATAGCAGGTCCCTCCAGGGCAGAGGTGGAACATTCCAGGACCTGTCCCTCCAGACCTGCTTGTCCCTTGGCCTTCTGGTGAATGAGGCCAACTCAGAGCTTGTAACTTCGCAGGTGATGCATTTAATTGGGGTTTAGCTCAATTCTTGCAGAGCCAGGGCTTGGCTTCTAGCAGACTGGGCAGAGGCTCTCTCCTCCTTTGCCAGATCATTTTGGGTTGGGCAGTTGCGTCCTGCCCAGGATTTCCTGTGCCTCTTAGGATACATGGCGGCATGCACCAGTGTGGTCCATTGGGCCCGGTGGAGAATGCACTCTCTGCAATGTGAGCTTGCCTGTCAATGGTCTCAGCACCAGTTCTACTTTGACCAGCTGGTCACTGTGACTTAGCTGATGTGGGACACCCTCCAGTGGTGGTTAGTCCTGGAACATCTGCAGGAAGGAATCCCATTTGTCCGCCCAGACCTGACAGTCACCATCATGACTGATGAATCCCTGATGAGCTGGGGTGCCCACCCGAGAGAGCACAGAGTCCATGGACTCTGGATCCTCGAGGAGTCCTGATGCCATATAAACCTGCTGGAGCTTTGGGCAGTTTGGCTGGCAGTGACAGCCTTTGCTTCACACATTCGGGGTCAGGTCATTAAGGTCCAGAAGTACAACACCACAACCATGTAGTACCTCAACAAACAGGGTGGAACGCACTCCCTTCCTCCATGCAGGAAAGCTCTCTGCATCTGGACCCTTGCACTCAGCCTGGACACCGATCTCCTGGCTATCCATGTGGCCAGCATCTCCAACCAGCTGGCGGATGCTCTCAGCCATATGGGTGAGGCATCTCATGAGTGGTCTCTTCATCCAGAAGTAGTACACAGCCTGTTCTCCTAGTGGGGCACCCCTCTAGTGGATCTGTTTGCCTCAAGGGAGAATGGCAAGCAGAGTCTGTATTGTGCCTGCCCCCCTCAGCAGGGAACGCCTGCGCGAGGCCCTGGACCCTGGGCTTCCTGTATGCTTTCCCTCTGTTTCCTCTGATCTACAAAGTGCTGATCAAAGCCAGGAGGGATAAGGCACGGATGATCCTGGTACCTCAATCTCCTCAGCCTCAACAGCAGGCTCCCATGATGTCTTCCTCTCCATCTGGACCAGTTCTCTTGCAGTCAGGGGAAGTGGTCCATCCAGACCTTCAATTCCTGCACCTGACAGCCTGGTTCCTGAGTTTCTAGAGTTCCAGGCTTTGGGTCTTTCTGAAGATGTCCTCATCATGGTCCACCAAAAAATGCTATGCCTTCAAATGGAAGAGGTTCTCCATTTAGTGCCAGGGCCAATGGGCTTGACCCTTTATCTTGTCCGGTGGCTAGCATTCTCGATTACCTTTGGTCCCTCTCTGAGTTGGGCTTCAGGCGACAACCCTTAAGGTGCACCTGGCTGCCATCTCTGCATACTGGGCAGGGGCCAGTCAGCAGTCGGTGGTGCAGGAAGAGGTGGTCTGCCGCTTTTTCAAAGGTCTTTACCACATTTCCCCTCCAGTGTGTGAACCACCACCACCTTGGGACTTGTTGCTGGTGTTGGCAAAGCTCATGGGCAAGCCATTCGAACCGATACACAGGTGTGACCTGTCTTACCTGTCATGGAGGACTGCCTTCCTGGTGGTTAACGCATCAGACAGAAGGATCAGTGAGCTCCAGGCACCCTCAATGGAGTCTCCTTACCTGATCTTTCACAGGGACAAGATTGTCCTTTGCCCCAACATGAAGTTCCTCCTGAAGGTTATATCTGAGTTTTACCTCAATCAGGTGATCAATCTCCTGGTGTACTTCACCAACCACACCTCAGAGACCAAGCACAGGTTCCACACTTTGCACCTGCAGTGAGCGTTGCCTATTACAAGCAGCGCATGGCTGGAGTTCAGGGAGAGGTTCACCAGCTCTTGTCACCTACGCTGAAGCCACCCCTGGCAGACCAGCAGCTAAGTGGATGATTGGCAGGTGGATTGTTTCCTGCATCAACCTCTAGTATGGGTTGGTGGGTAGGGAGCCTCCCATTGGGTTAAGGGCTCATTCCACCCATCACACCGCTGCCTCGGTGGCTGCTTCCAGGGATGTCCCTATCCAGGAGATTTGTAGGGCTGTTACCTGGAAGTCAGCACACACCTTCATTTCCCACTTCCACATCAATCTTGAGTCACGCTGGGATGCTGGTTTTGGGGACTCAGTTCTCCAATCTCCATTTCCTAAATTTATTTATTATTTATTTATTAAATTTTGTTGACCTGGTAGGCCCACTGAGCCTAGAAGTCCCTTTTTCAGGGGCGACCGGGGATACAGATGGTAACCAACTGAAATTGAACCAGATTAAGCTGTTGATGGTATATTAGTGAATGGGGGAAATTTGGCCAGGACACCGGGGAAATTCCCATACTCTTCCTGCAGGGGACATTGGTGCGCTGCAGGAGGAATGGAGGTCCCGAGTCCAGAAGTAAACATCGAGGGAAGAGGTCATGCTGTTGGAGCTCTGGGGCTCTTGGTGAAAAATTCTGTGTCTGTGGGAGATGTATGGCAGACCAGGAACAAGACATTGTTCTGGAGGATTTAGAGACCTCAGAGTTCCTGTTGTCAGCAGAGGGAAGTATGGAAGAAAAAGTGAAATTGCAGCATGAATTGGTACTTAAGAAAACCCAATTATTGGAAATGATTACAGTTGCAGAGCAAGATTTCCAATCTTGCAGACAAAAGTTGGAAGATGAACGAAACAAATGAAAGAGATCTATGGCGAGCACTTTACAAGAAGGGAACAAAAGACTGCCAATGGGACTGAAGATTGCCCAGCATGAAGAAGTTGTTACTGAGGTAGTGGAGCTATCGGGTATACCTCAGGAGAACACCCTGACTACGGAGAGGAGCTGTCCCTCAATGGAATGGTCACCAGGAGAAGCACTGAAACAAGCAGGGTGGCTTTGGCACAATAATAGTTGGATTCCGGATCCGTTGATCCCTCTCCCTGGGTCTCCAGATCAACAAACTACCCCACAGAGAGATTCTGAAGGTTTGGAGAAGTTCTTCCAGTTTTGGGCTCAGGAGATTCAGCAAAGTCCCCGGTTCGGTCTACTGCAGATGCGCGAACCGAACGAGAGGCGGCTGAATTACTTACTACACCAGATGCGGTTTCACTGGGTGTGGAGACAAATGCATCTGGGTTACTTTCTGTGGCTAAGAGATTGCTCGACAAGGTTCCCTTGCACTTGGAACAGGAAGAGCAGCTACTGGAAGGTGATACGACTAAACAAGGTACTGTGCAGGGTTTCTTACCAACTGTGCAAGAGGACGGAGGGGGTGAACTTCAAACAAATGATCCACCTGGACTGAAAACATGCAGGGTTATTTAGGAAACCTGCAGAGGTGGCTAAACACTGGTTTTTAGTTCACCTCTGGTACAAGGGGAATGCACTGGTGGTCCCAGATAGAGTATGGGTGGTGAAAACCCTCCTTAAAGATTCCTTGGGTTTCACACCTGCTGAGGTGTATGCCTTCATACACCCACCTGGAGACCACAACTATGATGTCAGCTTCTGCACCATTACGTTATTGGATAAATTTTGTAAGATTTATTATGATGTGAAAGACCTGGAGGTTTGGGGAGACTTCCTGCCGATTCCCATCACAAAACCGACGATCAAAACAGTGACTATCCTTTTTAGAAATGGAATCAATATTTCCAGCATCATCTTTTGGTTGGAAAAATGGTGTTCAATTTATGATCGTCTAAAACCAATAATGGATGAGAATGGTTTCTGGACTACGGGCTGGACAGTATGTGTCCAACTGAAACAAACTGAGGCCGGGATACAACACCTTCTCAGTTCCTTCTTTTTGGGTCGGGACAGGGGCATCATATTTTATGCGGGTCAGCCTAAGAGTTGCTACAAATGTGGTTCATTGTCTCATTTGAATACAGCATGTGATCAGATCAAATGTTTTCAATGTGGGGTATTAGGTCACACAACAGCTCAATGTGTTGCCCTTCCAATTTATAATCTGTGTGGAGATGACAGCCATTCTTATGCAGAGTGTCCATGGGTGGCACATACCTCTGATGAAACCTCTGACCAAGAATATTTTTTGTCTCAGGCTAAGAGACCTCTTAGTAGGTCTGCTTACCTCAGTACTGAGGGCTCCACTAGAGGTAGACATCAAGGCAGGGACGGGGTGGAGGGTTTGAGGAGAAATGTCAGGCCCCCCTTCCTAGGTCTGTTACTCCAACAGCAGTTGTTTTACATCCCCAGACACAGGGTCCTGACCCCTGGATATTTCCACAATTGGTAGTTGGTACTGAAGAGAGAGAGAGACTCCCTTTATGACCCCACAAGGTTCCCCACAGCGGGAGGTGCACTTATTTCTCTATCCTCTGGCCTGTCCATTAGGGAGGCACATTTTATGTTCCCCATAACTCATCCAGTTCAGGATATTGAGGTAATGGATAAGGATGAGGGAATGGAGGTTTGTCTCCCCCCCAACAGATATGGTGTCCCCTGGTAGGCATGGTAAGCCATTATTGCCGTTACCTTTAACGATCAGATTTGCATCCTTTGCCTCTTTGGGGGATCAAGTGGAGCAAGATCAACCAATACCTGATCCTGGCAGTGGTCAGAGTGAGTCTTGCATCTCCACAGACATGTTAGAACTACCACCACGCAAACCTAAGACCTCAGAGTCCCAAAAGAAGGTTACCAGATTTAGTGGTAAAGTAATGAAACCTCCTCCCTGAGTCAACTTACTTGAAATTAGCCAATCTGAATGTAAATAGTTTGAAATCACCAGCTAAACACCTTGTGACCTTTGGGGTTTTGCTACATTTACAATATGTTGTATTGTTTACAGGATACAAGCTTGAATTCTTTGAGTGAAGTGGAATAAGCCTCAAAGGACTGGAATTGGGGACCTTATTACTGGTCCATAGGGGAAGAAACTTGCTGTGGGGTAGGGATTTGTTTTCTTACTCCAGAGGTACGGGTTTGCAGGATGGTGGATGTTGAACCTGGACGGGCATTTTTATTAGATGTAGTCTTGAAAGGTTTGCAATGTCATTTAGTGAATGTGTATGGGCCACAGTCAAAGGCCCTCAGAATAGATTTGTTGAGAAAAATCCAACCGTACCTCCATACTAGTCGGCAGAAATTTTTTTGTGGTGGTTTTAGCATCAATTGTCAACAGAAACAAGAAACTGGGAAACAGCATTGTGACAAGACGTTTCTTCGCTCTGTACTTAACCAGGCTGGTCTTATTGACACACACAATACTGGGTGGCAAAGGGCAAAACCAGTTTTTTTTAAAGGTCTTTTATCTTCCCTTATTGATTTTATTCAAACAACAAGAAGTCTTGCTGTATTCTGACAACAGCAGTGAGTCCCAACCTTCGAACTGCCCCAGAGATGAAAGAGTTAACTTTCCATGCCAGGCATGGAACGCTGAGCTCGAGCTTGGTTGAGACTCTGCCTGTTGCTGTTTGAACTCAAACCGTCAGATTCTTTACTCCGCCTCACTGAACAGTCGCTCCGGAGATTTCTCCTTTGCTCGGTTCAATTTGTCGATTAAAGTACGGTTTTTCTCGGTTTTCGACCGAATTTAAACCGCAACCTGTCGGTTCAGTCTCTGTCTGTGGTATTCGTGAGTACTAGATAGGTTTATATTGTTTTCTATTCTGTGGAACTTGTAACGGTTCATCGGTTGGTTTGAACCGATCAAGTTGTTAAAATCTTAATTTCTACTTTTAGAGTTGGTTACGGTTCTTGATCGGGTTCTAAAAACAGATTTACTTACGCTTTTTTCCACGCACTCCGTAACACAGTCAGGAACCGATAAGAGTGTCTTGCCTGGATTGCCATTAAAAGGGAAAGTTTTGTTAGGACTGGCACTATGTCTGAGAAACCCAAAAGAAAAACCGGGCCCACTGGGTTTCAACACTGTAGTGTGTGTGTGGGGAAGTCTTTGCTAAGGCTGACCCCCACACCACCTGTGTTTATTGTCTGGGGTTTGACCACCTCGATTCAGACTGCCAGATTTGTAAAAATTTTCCTGCAGCTACCCTAGAGAAAAGAGTTGGTAGGCTCAGGGAAAGGGAGGCCAAAAAGTCCGCTGACCTGGATGGCCAGCCCGGTTCGAGTTCAAACCGAACCAGAAGGAGTGCCCTCTGACCAGGGCGAAATTTCTTCGGGCAAAAGGAGAACCGATTCCGAGGAGTTGGTTCCGGTTAAGAGAACAAGAAGGGGAAAATCAGCTGGTGTGGATCCCAAAGTTTCTTCTCCAACCGCTGATGAAATAGCCAAAACGATAAAAATTGTGCAGTCGCTTTCCCTGGTTCCGACCGAACCGGCACCATCAGGAAGGTGCTCAGTTTGGTTCCACCGGTTCCGGATTATGATTTAGAAGAATATTATGAACCAGAGGAGGAGGAGGAAGAGGAGTATGAGGAAAGTGAATGTGGTTTTGAAAGTCTGGATGTGCCCATTGACCCGGACATCTCCCCAGACAGACCTTCAGGAGTGTCTCCTCCTAGGCTTTCTGAGTCCCCCTCCCATTTCATGTTTTACAAGAAAGTGGCCGAAACCCTTCAGGTTCCTATGGAAGAAGCTGTGGATGACCAGGAGGAGCCTGACTAAGTGGAAATGATGGATATCCCAGAGTCCAGGAGGCTGTCTATTCCCTTACACAAGTCTTTTGGGAAACAGACATTTAAGTTTTTAAAGACTCCTAATTCTATACCTCCTATGGATAAAATAATGGACAAGAGGTATACTTCGTCAGGCTCAGATACGGAGTGCCTTACCCAGCAATGCAGCCATGTTGGGGTAGTGCAGTCTGCAGCCTGTGATAAGGCTAATATACCCTTGGCTTCACACCCCCCAGATAAGGACTCCAGGAGGATTGATGCCATGGCAAAGAAACAGTACATGGCAGCATCCTTGGGACCCAGGCAGGCCAATTATATGACCTATACAGCTAGATATCAGAAATCTAGATGGGACACTGTCATGGCTTTAGCTAAACAGGTCCCTGGCCAGCTTGCCAAGGAGCTGGAGCAGGTGGCTGCTGATGGTATTGAGGCATCCAAGGTGCAATTCCATGCTGCAGTGGATTCCAATGATGTTTCATCTAGAGTCATGGCTACATCCGTGGCACTTCATAGGATGGCTTGGCTCAGATGTACTAGCCTGTCACAGGATACCCAGACTAAGGCCATGGCTTTTCCTGTTGTGGGTAATTCTTTGTTTGGGGAGCAAACAGAGAACTACATGAAGAAAATGGATGAATACAGGACCACCTATAGGAGTGCTCAGGCCAAGGAAAGGCAAGCCACTCCTCAGAGGCAGCATCCCAGGGGCAGGGGCAGGCCTTTTCATAGGCCTTTCTACCAAGACCAGGCCTCCTCTTCTGCCTATGCTCAGAGGGGGTTCTTTAGAGGGAGAGGCTGAAGGGGTACAAGCAGGCCTTCTACCACCCCTCAGCCTAAACCACCTGCCAAACAGGCACCCTGATGGGTTTGCCAGGGCCGATTCTCTATCCCCTGTAGGGGGCAGGCTGGCTTACTTTGTCCAGGACTGGAAGTCTTTAACATCAGACAAATGGGTCCTGGAAGTAGTAAGCCAGAGACTGGTTCTCAGGGTCAAAAAATTTCCAAAGATGAGAACCAGATCCTTTCCACATGCAAATCCCTCAGAGACACTTGCCCTAGAGGCAGAGGTCTCTTCCCTTCTGGCTCTCAGAGCTGTGGAAAGGGTTCCACCCCTACACCAAGGGAAATGATTGTACTCCAGGTACTTCCTCACCCCCAAAAAGACAAGAGAACAGTGGCCCATCCTGGATCTCGGATATTTAAACAAGCACCTTTTAAAGCCAAAGTTCAAAATGGTGACTCTGGGAATAATTCTATCCTCTCTAAGGCCAGGGGACTGGCTAGTCTCCCTGGACCTCAAGGATGCCTACTTCCATATTCTCATCAGAAGCTCCCATCGAAAGTACCTCAGGTTCGAGCTACCCTCAGGCCATTACCAATTCAGAGCAATGCCCTTCGACCTAACCTCTGCTCCAAGGGTGTTCACAAAATGCCTGGCAGTAGTAGTTGCTTCTCTAAGAAGGCAAAGGATTGCCATCTTTCCATACCTGGACGACTGGCTCATAGTAGGCCAGTCCCCAGACCAAGTCAAGTTACACCTACAGATAACTCAGCAACTGCTCACCTCTCTAGGTTTCCTTCTGAATCTTTCAAAGTCAGTTCTAGAGCCTGTTCAGCTCCTCACCTTCATAGGTGCAGAGCTAGACACAGAAAAGGCCAGAGCCTTCCTTCCCCTGGACAGGGCAAGGACCCTCATCACACTGGCCTCTTCCTTCACCCTACAGGTGTCTCGACCAGTGAGGCATTTCCTGCAGCTCCTGGTACACATGGCTGCTTCTACAGCAGTGGTACAGGGAGCAAGATTTCAGATGAGGGACATTCAGTTCCACTTGAGAGCCTTTTGGTCTCAGAAAAAGGACCCCCTGACCAAACTGATACCAGTGACTCGAACCCCGATCCAGGCCTCGCAGTGGTGGCAGGATCAGAACAATCTAAGACAGGGAGTTCCTTTTGTCACTCAGTCTCACTCTTTAATCCTTACTACAGATGCCTCCCTCTTGGGGTGGGGGGCCCACTTGGGAGACCTGACCACCCAAGGGTTGTGGTCCCTCAGGAATCTCTGCTTCACATCAGTCTGTTGGAACTCAGAGCAGTGTTTCTAGCACTCCAAGTTTTTTCCAAGTCTATTCAGAACAAAGTTATTCAGATCAGGACAGACAATACCACCACAATGTGGTATATCAACAAGCAAGGGGGCACTCGGTCTACGGCCTTGTGCACAGAAGCAATGACGTTGTGGTCTCTGGCCTATTCCCTGAACACCTCCCTCACAGCAGTACACCTCCCAGGCAAGGACAATGTCCTGGCAGATGCTCTCAGCAGGATATCTCGGGGCCATCACGAATGGTCACTGGATCCCCTGATTTTGGAGGTGATCTTCTCCAGATGGGGCACCCCACAGATAGATCTTTCTGCAGCCCCAGACAACCACCAACTTCCTCTGTTTTGCTGCAGGCCCCCAGTGTTGGGCTCAGTCCCCCTGGATGCCTTGGTTTTCAATTGGGAAGGGAAGTTCTTGTATGCTTTTCCCCCTTCCCTCTCCTGTTCAAAGTGCTAGTCAAAATCAGGTCTCAACCCTGCAAAGTGATTCTGATTGATCCAGACTGGGCCAGACAGCCATGGTACCCTCTCCTGTTGTCCTTAGCAGTCCACCTTCCCTTGTCTCTTCCCAGGAATTGCAACCTCTTAACCTGTGCTCAGGGGAGGGTTTGGTACCCAAATCTCAAATCTCTCAACCTCAAGGCCTGGCTCTTGAAGGGTTAGAGTTTGCTGATTTACACCTCTCTCAAGGTGTTATGGACATTCTAAAGGCTTCCAGGAAGTCTTCCACCAGAACTACTTATAATTCCAAATGGAAAAGATTCTCCATATGGTGCTCTGGGAAGCATATTTCCCCAGAGTCTGCTGACCTGCCCACAGTCCTTGACTATATGGTCCATCTGAATAGCTTGGGACTCAGACCAGCTACACTAAGGGTGCATCTGGCAGCTGTCTTTGTTTTTATTTCAGCAGGTAAGCCCTCTTCTCTTTCAGCTCACCCTGTATTCTCCATGTTTTTCAAGGGATTGCTTCATACCAATCCGCCATTCAGGGACCCTGCCCCTGCTTGGGACCTTAACGTTTGCATTGCTCAGCTTATGCAACCCCCTTTTGAGCCTTTGTCCTCAGCAGAACTTAAGTACTTGACTTGGAAAACTGTGTTCCTGGTGGCCATCACTTCTGCCAGGTGCATAAATGAGTTACAAGCCTTGTCAGTGGAGCCTGATTTTATCTCTTTCCATAGAGATAAGGTGGTCCTCAGGACTAAGAGGAAGTTTTTACCTAAGGTGGTTTCAGACTTCCACCTTAACCAATCTGTGTCTCTTCCTGTGTACTTCACTGGCCATTCCTCCTCTGGTGAGAGGTGGTTGCACAGTTTGGATGTGGAAAGAGCCCTTAGCTACTATATAGAATGTACCAAGGGGCACAGGTTTGACTCCCTCCAACTGTTCCTCACTTATGGTGAGGTTGGTAAAGGAAAACCTGCCACTAAAAGTTCCATTGCCAGGTGGATTGTCTCTTGCATTCAATTTTTCTATGAAAAACTAGGTAAGATTCCACCCTCAGGCCTGAGGGCTCACTCTACCAGAGGTACAGCTGCTTCCCTGGCTGCTGCCAAGGATATTCCTATCTTAGAGATATGTCAAGCAGCTACCTGGAAAACAGTTCACACTTTTACCAAGCATTACTCTCTGGATATCCAGGCTAGGAGTGATGCTCGGTTTGGCACAGCTGTGCTTCAGAGCCTATTTCCTAAGTAGGTTCTGTCCCTCCTCCATGGAGGTACTGCTGTGTAGTCTGCATATGTCATAATATAGCAAGACTTCATGTTGTTTGAAGAAAAAATTACTCACCTTAGTCATGTTGTTTCTTCTAATGGAGTCTTGCTGTATTCTGACCTCCTCCCCTGCCTTCCCCTCTCAGAACCTTTGTTTTTGGGATGTGGGTGGGCAGTAGCAGTGTTGGCACTCAGGAGGTGCCCCACCCTTTTTTATTATCACCCTCTTTTCTTTGGGTGAGTGGGTGTTGTGTTTATTTCATTTTTTGGGTTTCCTGACTTGAGTCTTTGTTTTGGGACCAAAAAATGTGTTGTTATATTTAGTAGCCAGTTGGCTAGTGTAGGTTTACAGCTTCCACACAGGACCTCAGTGAGTTTAGCTCAAAGATCTGATGGTTTGAGTTCAAACAGCAACAGACAGAGTCTCAAGCGAGCTTGAGCTCAGCGTTCCATGCCTGGCATGGAAAGTTAACTCTTTCATCTCCGGGGCAGTTCGAAGGTTGGGGCTCACTGCTATTGTCAGAATACAGCAAGACTCCATTAGAAGAAACAACATTACTAAGGTGAGTAATTTTTCCTTTTTGTACATAAAACATTGTTGATAGAGGTGGTTTCGAATATCCCAGTAGAGACTTCAGACCATTCCCTGATTGGGATCAGCATTGAGAACACCCCGAGAAGGCAGGTTGGGCCAGGGATTTGGAGACTCAATACTTCTCTTTTGTTGCAGACAGAAACTTTTGCTGACTGGACCATATGGTTCAGGATAAAATTATGGCAATTTTTTTTATTTGACAACATAGGACAATGGTGGCAAGATTTAAAACATTGTTTGGTGGGATATTTTCAGTCCTTAGGTAAATCTCGAGCACATACCTAAACAGAAAAATATTTACAGCTTAGGCACACATTAGGTACTTTACTGTCAAATCAAGGTGTGGGAAGAGAGGATTTATCAGTCAAAATAAGACAAGTAAAACATGATATGGTACACCACCAATATGACAGACTAAGTTCATTACACAAGGAGCAATATTTTGGTACGCAGTGGAAGACAGCACAAGTTAATCCCTTTTTAGCCTGTCAGGAATAAAGGGAGAAATGAATGTTTACATGCTTAAATATGCCACAAGCTACAAGTGTTTGGGATAACAAGTGAATAATGAGGACTTTGGATGACCATATAGAAAGCACATTTGTTGATTGGGTAGTGGATTCAGAATTCACTTCACACCTTTCACTAGCTGCAGATCTTCCACGTCTATAATCAGAACAGTAGACACTTATAGGTGCTTTTTCCAAAGCTGAATTAGAAGGCGTTATTAAATCATTAAGTAAGAATGTCTCTCCTGGCTCTGATGGGTTACCCAGTGAGTTATATAAGGTATTATTGGGGATTATGCCAAATGAACTGGTATCCTTATTTAATTTTTTTCTATCAGATATGTAGCTACCAACACAAAAGTATGAGGGATTGATTATTTTTTCTCTTCAAGTCAGGGGACCAAGTGGAGTTGGGTAATTGGAGACCTCTTACACTGCTAAATGTTGATTTTAAAATATTTGCCAAACTGTTGGGGAATAGATTATCTTTAGTTATGCCCGAGTTAATCAGTGAATAACAATTTTGTTTGATCCTGGGGAGACGTGTCACAGTAGCTTTACTGTTATTACGGGAATTAATGGAGCGAAAGGAGGGTGTTGATGGGCTGCACAGAGAATTTGGATATTTGGTTAGTCTGGATCAAGTAAAAGCATTTAGCGAGGTTTCCCATGTATATTTATGGCAATGTTTGGCAGCTTATGGGATACCAACAGTATTTATACAAAGGTTATAGTTGTGTTATACCTTGGCATACATTATTCCATATGACAATGGGTAGAGAGGGGAGAAAAATACAGGATTTTTAAGGGTGTGCGACAGGGTTACCCACTGAGCCCTCTTTCTATACGTTTTTGCCTTAGACCCTATGTTGCGGTTGATTAATAGATCTCCATGAACCTATGATGTAGTAGGGGATATTGAACAACGTTCTCAAGTTATTGGGTATGCTGACGATATATGTTTGGTTTTGAAAGATGGAGAATCCATACGTACAACTTGTACATTAATACAAGAGGTGAGTAAAGTTACGGGAGCTTGGATTAATGAGAAAAATACACACTGTCTCAGGTTAGAAGGGTTTCCAGTAGAGTCAGATGTAATAGGGGATTTTAAGGTGGACAAAGCACCATGCTGCATTTTGGAGGGCCGACATGGCGGGGGTATATTTGGGAATGGGCACTTGTAAAAGGGAAGGCTAAGGTTACTCACTGGAATAGATGGAAACCATCGAAGCACAAAATAATTTATCTCATCAAAACATTCCTGATTCCAGTTTTCTTATATTTAAGTTCAATTTTCATGGTACCAAAGAGATTGGAAACATCACTGTTGGGGTGGTTTTGTTTGTGGATTTTGGGGTAGCCGACTGAATCCAATTAAGAGGAATGTTTTATATCTGGAGATTAAAGCAGGTGGGGTTAAAATAATGACTCCTGTCCTTTTTTGTATGCTAATATAATGCCGTTGATTAAGGGGTGTTTGCATATTTGGAGTAGAGGGGTGAATAGGTTGTTACAAGGGGTGTTGCTGGAATGGAGGGGAAATACAGTTTTGCATAAAAACAAGAGATGTCCTAGGTTGGCCCACAGGTGGAAGGGGGTTTTCGATAAAATTCAACAATGGAAAATTAGTTTGGAGTCGGCTTGTAGCCTCCCTAGAAAAGTTCTTTATAAAGACATTTTAGATCAGTGTTTTATGGATTCTCCATTTTCAAAATTTTCTTTGGCTCACCAGACTGAAATTTCAGAGCATATTACAAACACCAGAATCCCAGTGCACATGTGGGATTCGGCATGGCTTGGGATCCATGGTAGAGTGAATGTTAGAGGCAACCAGAAACATAAAGCCCTGCAGGAAAGATATTGTCCAAGAGAATGCTGTGTGATGAAATTAGAAACAATGAATCACCTATATTTCCAATGTCCCTATGCTATTTAATTTGGGGATGTGGTGAAACACCAATGGAAAGGTCGGGTTACTGTTCCCCCCAACTCCGGAGCTATTATACTTTGGGATTCAAACAACGGTAATGCCTATAGAAAAACAGAGTACCCTCAGAGTGATTCATGTTTATTTTTTATATTGATTGCGGATCAGTAGATGCAGGTTGGTATTACAGCAGCAGTTAATTTTAACTTTGGATTTATTTTATATGTTAACGCATGACATAAGTAATATGAAGATGACTGAATGGTCAAAATTAGGAGACCTGTTTTGGGATAGATTATGGTGTGGTTATGATTTCATTTAGGAAGGGTCATTTTACTGGGTGTACAGATACTATATAATTTATTTCAATTATTTGAGCCATGTGGGACGAGCAGGGGTGAATCCTTATGGTGCTATGATTGCTATTACAAGCATTTCTTTATTTAATTTTTGCCCTTTGTAGTGCCTATTAGTATGAAGCAATGCAGATGCTGCGAGTTATTTTTGAAATTTCAATGTGGTTTCCCCTACCCCTTTAGTGGAGGACAGGTGGAAGAGGGGTTTAGGTTAGGAAATAGTAGTTCATATGTTCTAAGTTACTGTAGGATGACATATTTATTATGATTTTAGGTTATTTATTATCCTTTGACTGAGTCTGACATTCAGTATATGAACTTATTCAACAGAAGTATGATTACAATATACATTTGCTTTTTTTCGTATGAAGTATTATGAAAGGGGGAAGTGCATGCATGAATACCTTGTTTTTTGATTTGATTTTCTTTTTCTTTTCACTATTTATAGATTTATTTACAAACAACATGAAGTCTTGCTATATTATGACAATTGCAGTATGACCGCAGGTTAGAACTGCTCCGGAGGTGAAATAGTTAACTTTCCATGCAGGCATGGAACTTGGAGCACGAGCTCGGTTGAAAACTCTTGTCTGTTGTGCTTCAAACGCAAACTGTCAGATTCTTTACTCCGCTTCACTGAACAGTCGCTCCGGAGATTTCTCCTTCTGCTCGGTTCATTTTGTCGGTTTAAAAGTATTATTTTTCGGGTTTTTAGCCGAAATTAAACTGCAACCGGTTGGTTCAAGCTCTGTCTGTGGTAATGTAAGTAATAGATAGGTTTTACATTTATTTTTTCTGTGTGGAACTTGTAATTCTTTATCGGTTCGGTTTGAACCGATCAGGTTGTATTTAAAATCTACTAGTCCTTTTTTAGAGTGCGGTTCCCGGTTCTTATACGGTTCTAAAAAGCAGTTCATTACAGTTTTTCACGACCCGTGACGGTTAGGGAACCGATAAGGGTGTCTTGCTTGGTGGATTGCCATAAACGGGCAAGTTGGTTAGGCTGGCATTATGTCTGAGAAACCCAAAAGAAAAACCGGACCCACTGGGTTTCAACACTGTAGTGTTTGCGGGGAAGCTTTTGCTAAGGCTGACCCACACACCACATGTGTCTATTGTCCGGGGTTTGACCACCTCAATTCAGACTGCCAGATTTGTCACAATTTCCCTGCTGCCACCATAGATAAGAGAGTTGGTAGGCTCAGGGAAAGGGAGGCCAAAAAGTCCGCTGACCTGGATGGCCAGCCCGGTTCGGTGCCAACAGAACTGGAGGGAGTGCCCTCTGACCAGGGCGATACTTCCTCAGGCAAACGAAGAGCCGGTTCTGAGGAGCCGGTTCCAGCAAAAAGGACTAGAAAGTCAGCCAGTGTAGAGCCAAAAGTTCTCTCCCCAACTGCTGAGGAAATAGCTAAAGCAATTCAAATTGTCCAGTCTCTCTCTCCGGTTCCGACCGAACCGACACCTTCAGGTAAGCGTTCGGTTCGGCCGGTTCCACCGGTTCAAGATTATGATTTTGAGGATTTTTATGAACCGGGGGAGGGGGAAGAGGAATATAAGGAGAGTGAATATGGTTTTGAAGATCTGGATGTGCCCATTGATCCGGACATCTCTCCAGATAGACCCCTAGGGGTTTCTCCTCCAAGGCTTTCTGAGTTCCCTTCTCATTTCATGTTTTATAAAAAAGTTGCTGAAACTCTCCAGCTTCCTGTTGAGGAAGCTGTTGATGACCAAGAGGAGCCAGACTATGTAGAAATGATGGATATTCCAGAGTCTAGGAGACTGTCTATTCCTTTGCATAAATCATTTCGGAAACAGACAGTAAAACTTTTAAAAACTCCTCACACTATACCTCCTGTGGATAAAGGATGGACAAGAGGTATACCTTATCAGGCTCCGACACTGATTTCCTCACTCAACAATGCAGTCATGTGGGGGTAGTGCAGGCTGCAGCCTGTGACAAGGCTAATATTCCCCTAGCTTCACAGCCCCCTGAGAAGGACTCCAGGAAGATTGATGCTATGGCAAAGAAACAGTACATGGCAGCATCTTTGGGACTCAGACAAGCAAATTATATGGCTTATGCTGCTAGGTACCAGAAATCCAGACGGGATACTGTGCTGGCCCTAGCGAAACAAGTCTCTGACCAGCTTGCCAGGGAGCTGGAACAGGTGGCTATGGATGGTATTGAGGCATCCAAGGTGCAATTTCATGCTGCAGTGGACTATAATGATGTTTCATCAAGAGTCATGGCTACATCTGTGGCACTTCGCAGGATGGCTTGGCTAAGATGTACTACCCTGTCTCAGGATACCCAGTCTAAGGCCATGGATTTTCCTGTTATGGGAAATTCTCTATTTGGGAGCAAACAGAGAATTACATGAAGAAAATGGATGAATATAGGACCACCTACAGAGTGCACAGGCCAAGGAAAGGCAGGCCACTCCTCAAAAGCAGCTTCCTAGAGGCAGGGGCAGGCCTTTTCATAGGCCTTTTTACCAAGCCCAAGCTTCCTCCTCCGCCTATGCTCAGAGGGGGTTCTTTAGAGGGAGAGGCAGATGGGGTACAAGCAGGTCTGCTTCCACCCCTCAGCCCAAAGCCCCTGCCAAGCAGGCACCCTGATGAGATTGCCAGGGCTGATTCTCCTCTACCTGTAGGGGGCAGGCTGGCTTACTTTGTCCAGGACTGGAAGTCTTTAACATCAGACAAGTGGGTCCTGGAAGTAGTAAGCCAGGGACTGGTTCTCAGCTTCAAAAAATTTCCAAAGCTGAGAACCAGATCTTTTCCCCCTGCAACTCCATCAGAGGCGCACGTCCTAGAGGCAGAGGTCTCTACCCTCCTGGCTCTCAGAGCTGTGGAAATGGTTCCTCCCCTACACCAGAGCAAAGGTTTGTACTCCAGGTACTTCCTTACCCCAAAAAAGACAGGAGAATGGCGGCCCATCCTGGATCTCAGATATTTAAACAAGCACCTTTTAAAGCCAAAGTTCAAAATGGTGACTCTGGGAATTATCCTACCCTCTCTAAGGCCAGGGGACTGGCTAGCTTCCCTGGACCTCAAGGATGCCTACTTCCATATTCCCATCAGAAGCTCCCATCGAAAGTACCTCAGGTTCGAGCTGCCCTCAGGCCACTACCAGTTCAGAGCAATGCCCTTCGGCCTCACTTCTGCCCCAAGGGTATTCACCAAATGCCTGGCTGTAGCAGTTGCCTACCTAAGAAGGCAAAAGATTGCCATCTTTCCTTACCTGGACGATTGGCTCTTAGTAGGCCAGTCCCCAGACCAGGTCAATTTACACCTTCAGATAACGCAGCAACTGCTTACCTCTCTAGGTTTCCTTCTGAATCTCTCAAAGTCAGTTCTAGAGCCGTCCAGCTTCTTACCTTCATAGGCGCAGAACTGAACATTACAGGATGCCAGGGCCTTCCCTGACAGGGCAAAGACCCTCAGTCTCCCTGGCCTCCCTCATTTACCCTGCAGGTCTCCGGCCAGCAAGGCATTTTCTGCAGCTCCAAGGACACATGGCTGCTTCCCACAGCAGTTGTGCAAGGAGCAAGATTTCAGATGAGGGACATCCAGTTCCATTTGAGAGCTTTTGGTCTCAAAGAAAGGATCTTCTTACCAAGCTGATCCCAGTAACTCGAACCCTGATCCAAGCCCTCACAGTGGTGGCAGGATCAGAGCAACCTGAGACAAGGGTTCCTTTTGTCACTCAGTCTCATTCTCTAATCCTTACTACATATGCGTCCCTTTTGGGCTGGGGAGCTCACATGGGCGACCCTCACCACCCAGGGTCTGTGGTCTCCCCAGGAATCTCTGCTCCACATCAACCTGTTGGAGCTCAGAGCAGTTTTCTAGCACTTCAAGCTTTTTCCAAATCTGTTCAGAACAAGAGTATTCAGGTCAGAACAGACAACACCACCTACAATGGTACATCAACAAGCAAGGGGGCACTTGGTCTACGGCCTTGTGCACCGAAGCGATGAAGTTGTGGTCTCTAGCTTACTCCCTGAACACCTCCCTTATGGCAGTTCACCTCCCAGGCAAGGACAATGTCCTGGCAGATGCTCTCAGCAGGATTTCCCAGGGCCACCACGAATGGTCACTGGATCCCCTGGTCTTGGGAGTAGGATTTGCCAGATGGGGCACCACGCAGATAGATCTTTTTGCAGCCCCAGACAATCACCAACTTCCTCTTTTTTGCTGCAGGCCCCCAGTGTTGGGCTCACTCCCACTGGATGCCTTAGCCCTCAGTTGGGAGGGGAAGTTTCTCTATGCCTTCCTTCCCTTTCCTCTCCTGTTCAAAGTGCTAGTCAAAATCAGATCCCAATCATGTAAAGTCATTCTGATAGCTCCAGATTGGGCCAGACAGCCCTGGTATCCACTCCTGCTGTCCTTAGCAGTCCATCCTCCCCTGTCCCTTCCCAGGAATCACAATCTGTTAACCTGTGCCCAGGGAAGGGTCTGGTACCCGAATCTCAAATCTCTCAATCTCAAGGCTTGGTTCTTGAAGAGTTAGAGTTTGCTGATTTACACCTTTCCCAAGATGTAATGGATATATTGAAGACCGCAAGGAAGCCTTCCACCAGGGCTACTTACAATTCCAAATGGAAAAGGTTTTCCATATGGTGCTCGGAAAAGCATATTTCCCCAGTCTTTGCTGATCTCACCCACAGTCCTGGATTATATGGTCCACCTGAATTCTTTGGGCTGAGACCAGCTACCCTGAAGGTGCACTTGGCAGCTGTGTCTGCTTTATTTCAGCAGGTAAATCCTCTTCCTTTCAGCTCATCCTGTATTTTTCAAGTTTTTTAAGGGGTTGTTTCACACCAACCCTCCATTCAAGGATCCTGCCCCTGCCTGGGATCTTAATGTTTGCATTGCTCAGCTTGTGCAACCCCCCCCTTTGAGCCCTTGTCTTCAGCTGAGCTCAAGTACTTGACTTGGAAAACTGTGTTTTTGGTAGTCATCACCTTTGCCAAATGCATAAGTGAATTACAAGCATTGTCAGTGGAGCAGGAGTTTATCTCTTTTCACAGAGATAAGGTGGTCCTTTGAACTAACAGAAAGTTCCTGCCTAAGGTGGTTTCAGATTTCCACCTTAATCTATTTCACTTCCAGTGTACTTCACTGACCACTCCTCCTCTGGGAGAGGATGCTGCACAGCCTAGATGTGAAGAGAGCCCTTAGATTTACATAGAGCATACCAAGGGTCATAGGTTTGACTCCCTTCAACTGTTCCTCACCTATGGCGAAGTTGGTAAAGGGAAGCCAGCCACTGAAAGATCCATTGCCAGGTGGATTGTCTCTTGTATCCAATTCTACTATGAGAAGTTGGGTAAAGTTCCCCCCTCAGGCCTGAGGGCTCACTCTACCAGAGGTACAGCTGCTTCCTTGGCTGCTGCCAGGGATATTCCTATCTTAGAGATATGTCAAGCAGCTACCTGGAAAACAGTTCACACTTTTTCCAAGCATTACTCCCTGGACATCCAGGCTAGGAGTGATGCTCGGTTTGGCACAGCCGTGCTTCAGAGCCTATTTCCTAGGTAGGTTCTGTCCCTCCTCCATGGGGGTACTGCTGTGTAGTCTGCAATTGTCATAATATAGCAAGACTTCATGTTGTTTGAAGAAAAATTACTCACCTTAGTAATGTTGTTTCTTCTAATGGAGTCTTGCTATATTATGACCTCCTCCCTGCCTGCCCCTCTCAGAACCTCTGTTTTGGGGATGTGGGTGGCAGTACAGGGTTGGCACTTTTTGATGCCACCTTGTTGTTTTCACCTACCTTTTGGGTGAATTGGTGTTGTGTTTTTGCATTTTGGGTCTCCTGACTTGAGTCTTTGTTTTAGGCCAAAAATGAGTGTTTATGTTAGTAGCCAGTTGGCTAGTGTAGGTTTACAGCCTACACAGAACCTTAGTGAGTTTTAGCTCGTAAAGATCTGACAGTTTGCGTTTGAAGCACAACAGACAGAGTTTTCAACCGAGCTCGCGCTCTAAGTTCCATGCCTGCATGGAAAGTTAACTATTTCACCTCCGGAGCAGTTCTAACCTGCGGTCACACTGCAATTGTCATAATATAGCAAGACTCCATTAGAAGAAACAACATTACTAAGCTGAGTATTTTTTTCTTTCAGTCTAAACAGTAAGATGGTACTATCTTTTTTGATTTATACCTATAGTTATGTATTAGTTGATGTGAATTAACATTTTTGGTAGCAGTTGCATGTGTCAGAGAAATGTGCGTGAAAAAGCGGGTTTAGGAGTCTTGGGTTAGAGGTGAGCCTAATGTCTGCAGGTAAATCATTCCAGAGTTTGGGCAAGTGATATTTGAAGACTGATTGTCCCTTGGATGTATGCATGAATGGGACTTGGAGGAGCCTTGAATCGGAGCTTCTGAGTGAGTAGGCTGAGGGTGGTTGGGCCGATAAAGCAGAGCTAAGGTAAGGGAGGAGGGATTTGGACCAGAATTTTGCTATGACTCTGGAGCAGTGGATCAGTCTGCGGGACACAAGTGAGTGTAGGGCTAGGGAGCTGTATAGGTCATAGTAATGGGTCATTGGGGGGCAGTCCAAGATGAAGCGACAGAAGGAATGAAAGAGGGTGTCCAGGCTGGCCAGGTTGGATGAGGGTGAAGCACCATAGACCACTTTGTCATAATCAAGTATTGGGAGAATCATTTTATGCACTAATTCCCTTTGGACTGTGGTGGGCATGCACCCTTTGTTGCGATATAGTGCACCCAGTTGGGTTGCAGTTTTTTGTGTAGCGATTTGATGTGGGCTGAGAAATCTAGGTGTTGGTCAAGCCTTACACCCAGGTATCTAAATGAGGTGCAAGACTCCAAGGAGGACCCGTTCAGGGTATGGAAGGCGGGAGGAGCAGCTAGGCAGAAGAGTCGAGGTTGCGTGCCGAAGGTTAGGAAGATGGTTTTCTTTGCATTTAGGATTAGTTGGTTGGACCTGAACCGATGCTGTATGGTATCAAAGTCCTGTTGAAGAGCAGTGGACAACACCAGTGGAAGGCCCAGAGGCATACAGTACGATATCGTCCACATACGTTTGTATGGCTGAGTTTGTGCATGCCAGTGGGAGGTAACTGGGAGGGGGGCAGATATTTGGAAGCCAATTTTTACCAATTGGAGTCTCCCAATCAGGTAGACCTGAAAACAACTAGTGGCAAGGCTGGAGAGGCCTGCATTGTTTAGTTTTGCTAGTAGCTTGGGGTGGGAGACGGTGTCGAAAGCCTTGGCCAGGTCTATGAAAATAGCCGAGGTGATGTACACCTTGTCCGTTCCTGAGATTGTCATTTGTGAGTCTTAGGAGGGTGGTGATAGTGGAATGAGACTTATGGAACCCTGACTGATAAGGGGTGAAGAAAGAGGTAGAGTCAAGGTATTGGGTGAGTTGGGCAAGAGCAAGGTGTTACTGAAGTTTGGCCAGTATTGGGAGGAAGGAGATAGGGTGGTAATTTCCAGGCGCAGAGGGATCACCACCCTTTGGGAAGGGGGTAACAACCACCTGCTTCTAATGACGGGTTTAGCCAGGGAGAAGAGAGGTTAAGGAGGTCAGCTAGTGGGGCGGCAATGGCGGGTGCTGATAAGTGGAGTAGTTTAGCGTCCAGGCCTAAAGGGCATTTACCTTCGTTGGGGTTGAGAGCCCATAGTGCTTGTAGTACTTCAGCCGGGGTGACTGGACAGAAGGAGAAAGTATTGGTAAGGGGGGAGTTCTGGGATTTTAATGATGAGCTAGGTGTGGGTGGGGTGAGCTGGTGGTTGGGCAGGAGAGACATGGTGCAGCTGATAAAGAAGGTATTGAAGGTGGTGGCAACTTCTCTAGGGTCCGAGACGATGTTGCCTTGGATGGATAGGGTTGGGGTTGGTGGTTGGACTGGTGGAGTGAGTAGGGATTTGATGGTTTTCCAAAAGTTTGAAGAGTGTCTAAGGTTGGAGGAAAGAGCTGACTTGAAATAGTTCTTTTTGGTATACCGTATAAGATTTGGTGCAGGAGTTATCGGAGGTACGGTATCTTTGTAGAGATACTTGGGTGCTGGATAGCTTATGTTTTTTCCAGGCCTGGTCCCTGGACCGGCATCTGCTAATGATGTCAGCGGTGACCCAGGGGAGATGGGAGCCCTTTACTCTTGTGCATCTTAGAGGGACATGGTAGTCCCATACAGCAAGAAGGTTATTTCTGAACATATCGAGGGTGAAGTCGATGGTGGGTGCCTTCTGTATGAAGGTCCAGTTGACATGAGCAAGGTCATTTAGAAGGGAAGGTAGACATAAGAATTTATAGGACCTTGTGAGGATCGTCCTGGGGGGGTGTTTTGCGAGTCTGTGCACCTTCCTGACCATATATACCAGGGAGTCGAGGAGGAGGCCCAGTCCAAGAGGGAGTGGTTTAGCATTTTAGGGTTTATTTGGGTGTGTTGGTTGATTAGTTGGGAGAGGTTTAGAGTGTTTACTTTGGTCCGTAGCTTTGAGCAGTTTTACGCTAGCCAGTTGAAATTGAAGTCACCAAGGATGTGAAGCTCGCCATCTGTGGCAAAAGACTTTAGTGTGGCTAGGTGGTATAAGATGTCAAGCAAGGGGGTAGAAGGGGCGCAGTAAGTCCCCCCCAACGTACACCAGGGAGGAGTGAGGGAGAGCGAGCTTAGACATCAAGGATTCAATTTATGGTGCAGGACTGAGGACCTGGACTGGGGTGAACTGGAACCTGGTGGAGATGAACATGGCAATGCCGTCTCCTTTCTTCTTACTCAAACGGTCCTGCCTAATGAGTGAGTAGCCAGGAATGGCTACTGCCGAATCATCATGGTGAGGTTTCAGCCATGTCTCGGATATAATGAAATGTCAGGGTGTAGGGTTAGGGCAGTGAGTTGTAGCTCAGAAACTTTGTTCATGATGTTGCAGATGTTGAGGTGCAGTAATCGGAGGCCCTTGGGGAGAGTTAGAAATTATAAACTTTTGAATACAGTTTTATTACATAGACTAACTTCCATTGCACAGATTTTGATTTGCTCTGCACAATAGTGTGCAGTTCCAAACAGATCCATGATTCATAACTTAATGTTAATAATAGATATTATAATGAATAGAGAGAACCTGGAAACTCCAGGACTTCTTCTCTCATTAGATCAAGAGAAGGCATTTGACAGGGTAAATCACAAGTTCCGGATCAAGGTTCTACTTAAATAAACCATTCCACTGCAATTCATGGATTAAAAAGTTATATGATAATGCATGGTTACAGCCCTACATTAATGGCACACCAGGGAAACTGTTTCAGGGGAAAGTAGGGGTACACCAAGGGTGCCCCCTTAGCCCTTTTTTATATTTACTTCAGTTGGACCCTTTCTCAAGGAAAATTTTAAATCATCCTAGTATACCTAGACTTCAGTTTAAAATCAGACAACAGCTTCCTCTTGTCAGTGTGTATGCGGACGATTTGTGTATACATACTACCCTAACAGCCAAATCAGAAGATATTTTAGATGCATTGAAGGGTTACAAAAATCTCTCAGGGGCAAAATGAAACTTCGAGAAGAGTAAAGGCATACCTATTTTAGCCCCCAGGCAAGAGGGTCAAATCACTAGCCTGGCGAACATAGACATAAATCAAACACCTGTAAACATCTTAGGGATACAGTTTGGAGGTGCGGATGATCCCATGATAAACTAGGAAATGGCCATTGGGAAAGCTATGGGTATCATACAGGCATGGAAAACTAAGACTATTGCTAAAAGAAAAAGAGAATTTTTAATCAAGACTCTAATTCTTCCAATGTTTCTTCATGTAGCTCATATTTTTCTTCTTCCCTTTGAACTTGAAGCAAAGGTTTATAATCTATTCTTCCAGGGATTTTTGGAGAAGTCATTTAAACCCCATAAAAAGGCTACATACTTATCATGATTATTGTCAAGGTGGGGTACAGATGATAAATCCGATTGTCTTTTATCAGTCTTTGTTTATAGCATGGAATATATGTCCCATACTAAGAAGAAGTCCACTGTTTTGCTTTGCTTTTTTAAAAAACTTTTTTCAGAATTTATTAGACGTCTGGATAAAAAACCCTTACCTAATCCCAAGAAACTTCAAGTACTACAGGATCCCTTGATTCCAACTTTCTTAAAGATTAAAGAGTGGGCTTAACCATCGAATACCACAAGTATAACAAATAGGAGACAACTACGTAGAGAAATATTGGTCAGTCATTTTTTTGAAAGTCCAGTGGTGCCCATTTTACGTGGGGTTCCTACAGAATCTATTTTTCTTCAGTTAATAGATAAAAGTATCCCTATAAAATGCTGGGATGTGGCATGACTCTCTTGTTATGAGAGGTTAGAGGTGCGGTACATGCACAAGCATAAATCTTTAGATGAAAGAAAGTGCCCTAGCATAACTCGTCCTGGAGTCCTTGAAACTATGGAACATTTTTTTATACAGTGTCCTTTTTCCCAAAGTTTTTGGAACGATTGGTTAAATGAATGGGGAAGGGGGACACCAGCATTCCAGACATTTCATATGAGGTTCTGGTTTATGGTGCTTTTCCACCAGAATACTCAAAATATCATCCCAGCACTGTCAGGCTTATTTTTGCTTTGTGTAAATTTTATCTCTGGCAAGCTCGTTGTATTCTTCTGTTGCAACAAAAAGAGATATCTATATACCAAGTCAGTACTCAAATAATGGTAAATTTAAAAGAAATATACAAAGGGGAAGAGAAAAAATGAGCTACACATAGATTTACTTCATTATGGAAACATTGTTTGTGGTTTCTGGAAAATGCACTATCATAATCTGATTTATTGTCATAAGTGAATGACTTTCTTCGACTTTTGCATTTCTGTGCCCCAGATATCATTTGGTTAAAAACAGGGTTGGGGTTTAGGTTTCCTTTTTTTTCCTATATGTTTTTCCCGTTTTAGGTTGCTTATGGACAGCAAAGAGAAACTGATATGATGGCAATATTGATTTCCTCTTGATGTGTAGTTCTACATTACATGTGAAGTTAATGCTGTTTTTGATGTTATCTGTTGTTTTCTGTTATTAATATCACAATAAAAAAATTCCCCTACTGAGCTGTAGGGGGAGATGCTGCACTTCACCTGTGCTGAGGGCCATTCGGGCCATGGAGCTGAAGGAGATGGGCATTGAGGGAACTCGGGGAATGGTCTCTTTTCCAGTCCCTATTCAGCAAGAGACCAAAGTTTTTTCAACACTACTGACCCATTGGATATACAACTGATACAGATGGACCATACACCAAGCATACCATTACTGGAGATTACAAGACAGCATATGCTTTCCAGCGATATCCTTCATGAGAAATCGGGTTCTGAAATCCGACATTTGTTACATGAAGAGGAATTGGTTTATCAGGAGAGACGGCAAAAATTGCAGTTTACTTTGGCACATTCTACCGAAGAAACAAGGTTATACATCATTCTGTGAGCACGCTGATGCCTGCTTCTCATCGTGATGAAATGGCCCAGATTCCTGCTCCAACCAGCCCTATACAGGTACCCTCTCCATTTATTACATATCAAACAGTGACTGGCCAACAGGGTAATGCTACTGTTTTACTTTTTCAAGTGTGCGGCAAACTGCTAAAGCAGCCGTGGAGCAGGAGCGCTCACTCATTTCATTACCTGGGGTTTCATTTTTAAAGACTTTGTGGATGGTGGAAAAAGGTCAGCAGTCTGCTTGTCACACTTCTTCTCCATTGTTGGGTGTTTTGGGGCTGAAACGGCAGATGTCGAATGTCGTTTTTCCAGGCCCAAAACACGTTTCAGTTCCTGCACCATTTATGAAGCCCCGAACATGCATGCTGTTAAACATCCCAACACCTGAATAACACAGGCGATGTTCTGGCAGGACAACAGTCTGGAATGGCATCTGAAGGGACCTCTTTCCCTGGCCTAGGACTTTCCCGTAAGGTTGCTGACCAACATGGTGCTGCTGAGGATAGTTATTCTGTATTACCTCTTATTGACTGTAATTCTAGGGCCCTTCTGCAAGATTTGCCAAAGAAAAGCATTGCTTTGCCTAGGATCTCGGGGGCTGAAGAGGCTGGGCAAAAATGGAAATCAGATGAGTCAAGAAAAAAATGTGAGACAGTGGTGTTACAACACAGAAATATTGGAGTACCTGGTTCTGAGTGCGTTCCACAAGATGCTTCTCCTTTTGATTTTTCTCCCCCTCTGTCAATGGTTTCTGCAATCAAACAGGCTTTTTTCTTGGAGGGACATGCTGGAGTGGAGAAACCTTGGACAAATTCTGCTCTTAAAGGAGTCAGTTGGACCCAAAATTAGTCAGGGCAGTTGGTCCCAGACCTTCACTGGGATATGTCCACTTTTTCCCAATCTTCCACGTTACCAGAATGGTCACCTCCATTGGTGGGTATACGGGTGGACCGGAACTTGATTCAAACTGGGATTTGCTCTGATCAGCCTCTCACCCAGGGCCCTGGGGATCCTGTACATTCAGAGGAGCCACCTATGGGAACTGACCGGCCTGGGATCACAACGAGGGGTACGGTGCCTCAGCAGTCTTCGCATCCACAGCAGGCAATCAGTGCGGGTCAACCTGTGGCACCTCCTTTACTACCTCTGACATCGGGGCTGGTAGATGTAGAGGCCCCAGAGTCCAGTTCACCAACTTCTCCGAAAGGTGACCCTCAAGCAGAACACCCCCAGAAACCACTCCTGTCAGAACTATTTATTTTATTTTAGTCTTTGATAACCGGGTAAGGCCCACTAGGCACAAGTGCCTGTTTTCAGGGGCGACCTGAGATGAATATAACAGAACCTCTTCCCAGGAAACATGCTGTTCGCCTTAAGTACAAAGGCGGCTTGGATGTCCACCCTGACCATCACTACGTGGGGAAAACGCTGATTACAGATTCACTGCGTTTTTACCCAGCTGATGTGCTTGCTTTCATCCATATTTCTGGAGAGGATATATTTGTCATTAGTTTTCATTCTGCTGTTCTTCTAGAAGCATTTTGGACACGGTATAGTCAGTTAAAGGCCTACATCTTATGGACTCCCTTTATGGTGATCCCACTGATGAAACCACTAACAAGATCAGTCATAATCATGTTTCTCAATGAGAGTGTCCCAGTGGGGGGACATAAACCACTGGCTCCAACAAAAATGCCAGGTTCTTAGCCCACCAGAAGCTATATTGGATAAAGAACAGTTTTGGACAGGAGGGTGGAAATTTCAAGTCAAATTGCTTCCGACTGATGAAGGGATTCTCCACATCCCCAACTGCTTTTTTTTAGGCTGGGATTGCAGGGTTTATTATTACTCTGGCCAGCCCAGGGCTTGCTATCGTTGCGGATCCCGGACTCATCTATTCAGCGTCTGCAACAAACTCCACTGTAGTTTGTGTAATGAGGCTGGCCACATCAATTCCAGGTGTACAATTCTTCCTGATGTAACTTGTGTGAAGAAAAGGGTAATCTCTACAAGGATTGTCCATGGGCTGCTGCAAATACCGCCCAGGCCCTAGATCCAGAGGATTTGATCAATAAAGCTCAGGCTGATGAAAACTCGGACCCCCCCCTCCCCGGCAAGAGTGGATGCACAAGACAAGAACTCTTCTTTGGACAAGGTGCTTGCACCAATCCCCATGGAGGCCAAGATACAGCCTCCCCATTGCAGATCTCCATCTATACCATGGAATTTGACTGAGATAGTTCTACTCATACAACCTGTTTGCTACACGGATCCCGTACACCAGACGTCGCAGATGGAAAAAATAGAGAGATTACCCTCTTCCACTAACTCTATTCTGCTCTCCCAGAGGAGGTCCTCTAGGAGGCTGACAAAGGCTGACCCTCCTCCAGTGGTCGAATCCAAAAACCCCTACGAGGTGCTAAGCACTTCTGAGTGGGGTGACTCAGAACAAGGAGGATGACTCTAGGAGAAGATGGAGGTGGCTAATATTCATCCACCACACCCAGAGAAATTCTGTACTGGGAAGAAAAGGAAAAAAGGAGAAAAAAACTAATCGTTCAAATTGCAGAACATTGGTATCACTACAGTGGCAACTATTAATTGCCACAGTCTCATTAATCAAAAAAAGAGACAAGCTGTTTTCCAGTTGATTTCAGATCTAAATGTAGATTTTGTTTTTCTCCAAGAAACATGGCTGTCATTAGTATCCCACCTCCAGGCTTTTAAGTTAGAGTGACCATGGGGCCCATCATACTGGTCCTTTGGGACAGATCGGGCAGATGGGGTGGGCTTTCTTTTTACAGGGAACTGCTTTTCTTTGTTTCGTATCTTGGACCTTATCCCTGGGAGGGTTCTAGTCTTGGATAGTTACTGGGATTGTGAATCTTGTAGGCTGATCAATGTATATGCCCCCCCAACTGAAAGCGGAGAGGATTAATATGTTCTCTATCATTCAACCCTATCTGTACAGCAAAAGTGGTTCTCCTTGGAGGAGATTTTAACTGCAGCCTGTCTGTTCCTAGGAAAGTTAACTCCCCATCCAAAGTATATTGTGACTCGGTAGCTTTTGCACAATGTATAGCAACAGCAGAGCTCCTGAACTGCAATGCTCACATTGGGACTCCTAATTATTTTACTTATAAACGGGCACAGTATACCACTGTTATTGATTATATGTTTGTTTCGAAGCAATTGATAGTGAATTCTACCACCATATGTCCAATCGAGTTCTCAGATCATCTTATGATTATTACCTCTCTCATCCCTGATCCACACCATACCATGGTCAAAACGTGGTAGAAACTGAATGTTCAACTACTTCAGAGTCCCACTATTCAGCTCACTATCAGACAACTGTTGGCTACTCAAGCCTCAGTGATTGACCTCTATGAGGACTTCGGGGACTGGTGGTTACAAACAAAAACTGACATTTCCCTTGTCCTCCAGAGATATGGCAAAGATAAATCTAGAACCCAATATTTCAAATATTTAACACTACGGAAAAAATTACAACACCTTTTATCTCTGCATCCCATGGGACATCATGACCTCGCTTCCCAGATAGATAATGTAAGACATGAAATGCAGAACTTACAAAATGACAAGGCCAGTACTATCAGAGCACAACTGTCCTACAGGACATAGAAGTCCCCAGTCTTGGATCCCTGTGCTGCTTGCAAAACATGGTGATTGGCATCTACACTGTCTAGTCTCCAATGGACCGATGGTACACTGGTTACCTTGGTTCATGAACTCTTTCAGGTAGTTATGACTAAAGACAATGGGGGAGGCGCCCCTTCACAGGGGATGGCATCCTACCTCTCTAACCTAGGACAGCATTCACTTTCTTCTCCGGAAATAAATTCTCTTACACATGCCATTTCTCCCCAGGAAATTATGGACGTTATTCAAACCTGAAAATTAGGGGCAGTCCTGGGCATAGACAGTCTCCCATTTGAAGTTTATAAAACTTTTGCCCCAGAACTAGCCTGTTGTCTGGGATGTGTTTTTAATTTTTTTTTTCACAGAACTCGGTTCCGGCTCTTTTTGCAAGGAGTTTAACAATATTTTTATTAAAATCTTTGCTCCAGAATTAGAGACCAATTAGCCTGTTGAATGAGGATTTAAAATTCCTCTCTCAAATTCTCCATCTTCGATTAAGGACTCTTCCAGTGCACATAATGCATCCATTCCAATTTTGCAGCTTATCCAATAGATCCATCCATCACCCCCTGATTATTCTGAGAGAACTCTGGGAATTTTGTCAGACCTGACATCACAGTGGCTGGATTATTTCTCTGGACTAGAAGAAGGCCTTTGATTTGGTGGACCATGGGTTTTTATTCTCTGTACTGGAAACCTATGGCATCCCTCTTTTCTTTATTGATAAAATTAGAATGCTATATTGCAGTGTTAGTTGGAGTCCATATATTAAAGAGATCATTGGTCCAGTTTGTACGGTCTGTAAAGGGGTACATCAGGGGTGACCCTTATGCCCTCTGCTATACATTTTCTCTTTAAATCCACTGATACAACATATTATGAATAATCTGGGGGTCTGTGGTTTGACAGGACATACTCCAGGGGATTAGGTCAAGATCCTAGCTTATGCAGATGAT
Organism: Neoceratodus forsteri; assembly: GCA_016271365.2. Lineage (NCBI taxonomy): Eukaryota > Metazoa > Chordata > Ceratodontiformes > Ceratodontidae > Neoceratodus > Neoceratodus forsteri. Next base: position 96,958,922 of record CM057451.1, read on the forward strand.
GTGTGTCTGCTCCTTTGGGACTCCAACAGTGTATGGGAGGCCAATAAAGAAATACAGTGCTTTTCTTGTGTTTTAGGGGCACGGCTGAACCTTACCAAATGTAGGGCAGTGAGGTTGGGATCTACAGGGCACCCCCCCCATGGTGGGAAATTTCCCTGTTACAACTGATCCCATTAACCTATTGGGAATCATGTTTGGACCCCAAGATTTGGCAGATTTAAATTGGTCCGTTGCCTTACGAAAGTGTGAGGTAAAGGTGGCCACCTGGAAAGGCTGGAAACTGTACAAGTTAAAAAGGATCAGCATTATAAAGAAATTCCTGAGTCTGAGTTTGACTTATACAGGAACCATCTTCTGTTTACCACTGTCGATGGAAATTCGACTATACAGTATATTCTTCATCGTGTTATGGGGTAGTCGCCTTAACTCGGTGAAATGTGGATTTACTTATCTGCCACGGGACAAAGGAGGTCTGGTAATGATAGACCCTGTCATCTTCCACTCCTTGTTCTGGGTGCACTCCATAAAATTACCATGGCTTCTGACAGACACTGTAGTCCACAAATGTTTTTTAAATAATTGGAATGTTTTTGCCTCTAAATGGGTGGATCACCCCCTGAAATGTTCTACTCTATTATCCATACCCACCTCAATGAAATCTGCGATTCAGAAACTGTATAAATGGAATATTACTAAACGCATGCTTTTGGGGACTTCTAGAGTACAATTATACCAATATGTTTTGGATAAGGTGGGACCTTCAGCCCCAGAGTTTAAAAACTGTCGGCCTCAAAAACAAGATAATGTTGTCAAAATGCTTAATGTAAAACGGATTCTGGACCAAATGTGGGAAGTGCTCTGGCTCAGTGCTTGTGGGAGACTCAATGTTAGAGGAACTAACAAGCACAAGCCGGTAGATGAATGCTCTCATCCATATACGGGGTGTGGTGCCCCAAAGGACACAATAGAACATTTAGCGTTACATTGCATTTGTTCCAATAATCTTTGGATTTTTTTAGACACGGTGTGGAATTTACCTTGGTTATGAAATCTCAGTTATGAGGCCCTTATATTGGGGGACTATACTTTTAGATTGTTAAAGTATAATACTGGTACTTTGTCTGTTTTTTTTTTCGCAATTCTGAAGTACTATCTCTGGAATGCCTGAGTGCAGTGGGTTTTATGACAACAATAAATGCCATTTATGGTCTTCAGAGTAGTGTGTGAAAAATGCATTCCGGGGTATTTGGGATAAGGAAGTAAATGAATTTGGTTTACCAGTTACAAAATTGCGGTGGAAAGGTCTTTCTTTTTTTATTAAATTTAAGTGACTCTCTAGAATTGAGTTTGGCACAGGTTGGAGGGAATTTGTAATACATGTTTCATAGTTGTGTAGATCACATTGTATGATGTTTGTACATATAGCTATTGTTTATTTCTTTTGCTCTTTTCCACTAGCTGTTGAACTGGGTTTTGCTTTCTCTTTTTTGTTTTGATGTGATACATGTGGTGTTTTTGTTTTTTTTCTCTTATGTATTTGGAAATTTATAATTCTTTGCTGTATATGTATTGGTACCTTTAATAAAACACACCCCTACTCTTTTTTTGGAGAAGTGCCATGGGATCTTTAGCGTCCACCTGAACAACCACCAGAACAGGCAGATGGGACCTCGGTTTAACATCTCATCCGAAAGATGGGATAGGGGGTGTGTGCCTTGCCCCTCCTCACGGAGAACTGCAATGTTTCTGCAAGAAGTGTGGCTTGTACATCATATCCATGTCCCTAGAAAAACAGGTTACTCACCTGTAACAGTAGTTCTAGGAGTGGTATATGATGTACATCCACATTGACCCACCCAACCTCCCCTGGCAAGTGGCACACAAGTCTTGCTTCCAGCAGGTAAGATCTGACATCATGGGGCAGTGCAGAGGGCATTACCACCCAGGTGTATCAGAGGAGCAAGCTTGAAAACATTCCAGCAGGAGTTAAAAGGAAAGGAACACTGCCAGAAGTGTGGACGTACATCTTATACCACTCCTAGAACTATTGCCAGAGGGGAGTAAGCTGTTTTTTTGTGTCCACTATCCTAGCTATCCAGGCCATTAATTACCTGGCTCATATGGTCCAATATTGAAATGTCCTCTGGGACCAAGCCAGGGACCTGGTGCAGGCTTTACCAAAAGACTCCACCACTATGTAGCTCGCCCAACTGTTGATGTCTGGCTCGGACATTGGCAACTATGTTCTACAGGTTGCCTACAATGCCATGGATGCCTCCCGGGTGCAGGGCAGCTGCTGGGGTTTTCCTCCAGCAACATTCATGGCACCAGTTATCCAGATTTGTCTCAGATGTGCAATCCAGCATTTTGGATGCACCATTCCGGGGCTCCATCCTCTTTGATGGGGACATTCAGGACATCATCTCCACCCTGCAGGAGTCAGGGCAAGCTCAGCCTAGAGTGGGCCATCTGTCCTTTCATCAGTCCTCCCATAAACAGTCCTAAAACCAGCCTGCCAAAGGCCTGAACAAGCGAAAGGCCATGACAGCCCCTGCAGCTGCTGCCACCAGAACCCCTCGAGAACCTGCGGCCATCCTTCCAGTGCCTGCCCCCACTTCCTGACTCCTTAGCCACCGCCTTCTGGATGGGAATCTAAAGGAGGTGATCGGGAGCTGGTTCTCCCTCCATCTAGCAGATTGATGGGAAATAACCAAGGAAAACTGGGTGCTTCAGATCATAGAGCATGGTCACACTCTAGACATTCTAGAATGGCCTCCTGAAACTCCTCCAGTAATCTTCTCCTACCCCCCGGCCCACCTGCTCCTGGTATGGGAGGGAATTTAGACTTTCCTCCAAATAAGAACTAAAGAGCCCATCCCTGTGGCTCAGTGGGGAAGGGGTTTTACTCCCCCTTTTAACCCTTAGGCTGCTGACAGAATTAGAACGTATAGGAATTTTGGACTAATATATCAGTCCGCTGCCCTGCAAGGGTTAAGATTGGGGATCTTCGCTCCATCCTGGAGCTCGGTCACCTGAACCTGTACATCGAGTACAAGCACTTTCAGATACTCACTCTTAAGGGACTGTTACCCTTTTTGCACCAGGGGGATTGGCTCTGCTCTCTGGACATGCAGAATGCCTATTTGCATATCCAGATTTTTCTTGCCCATTATCGCTTCCTCTGCTTCCACTTCCAGGGGGCCCATTTTCTATTCAGGGCCCTCCTTCTTGGCCTTTCTTCAGCCCCCAGAGTCTTTGCCAAGTGCTTGGTGGTAGTGGCTGCCACTGTGAGGAGACAGGGCTTCTACATGTTCCCCTACCTGGATGATTGGCTACTAGTATCCCCCCTCTCCAGAGACCACCTAGTTTAGATTCTGGAATACACCTTTCACCTATTCCAGGCCCTAGGCATCACCATCAATCTGCCAAAGTCCTGCCTCTTTCCTTGACAGTGCCTTCAATATATATGGCAGTCCTAGACACTAGCCAGGGCATGGCCTTTTTGCCCATGGACAGAGTGGAACGACTGATGGAGCAGGCCCATCAGGCTTCTTCCAGTTGCCAGGTCCCCACGAGGGCATTCCTGGGCCACATGGCAGCAGCCATTGCCATGGTCCCCCTTGCCCACCTTCACATGCAGGTTCCTCAGTGGACCCTGCAGGTCCAGTGGGACCAGTGCATGGATGACCTGGACCAGTTGGTAATGGCCTCCGACCTGGTCCGGAGAGTCCTGTCATGGTGGCTAGAGAGGGCCAACCTCCTTCGGGGGTCTCCTTTCAACTCTCAACTCTGTCAGATTCTCACGGCAGACGCATCCAGCCTGGGTTGGGGTGCTTATCTGGCCAATCACCAGACCCAGGGCACATGGACGAAATTGGAACAGAGTCTCCATATCAACATCCTGGAGATGCAAGTGGTCCTTTACGCTCTGCAAGCTTTTCAGACTCATCTCCTCCTCAGTCCGCTGCCGATGCAGATGGACAACATGTGTGTGGTGTCCTACATCAACAAGCAGCAGGAACTTGCTCTTACCCCCATGTTGGGAGGCAAAGAAAGTCTGGTATTGGGCCATTGAGCATGATCTGGCACTCTTGGCCGTACGTGTTCCAGGCATCCAAAATATTCTGGCAGACAGTCTCAGCCAGTCCTGGTCGTGGGCTCACAAGTGGGAGCTTCTGAACTCAGTGGTCAAAGATCTCTTCATCAGGTGGGTTCATCCAGAGTTGGACCTTTTTGTGTCCCCACTCAATAAAAAACTCTCCCTTTTCTGCTCACTCAATATCAGGCCTGGAGTTTTCTGGTAAGACGCATCATCCCTCTCTTGCAAGGGGAGGTTCTAGGGACCTAGATATGATGTTCTAGCCACACTATCTGGCAGTCGCCTTTCCCCTTTAAGACAGGCTGGAACATCTTCAAGCTGGCTCCTCCCACCCACCCAAGTGGTAACTCCCTCGGCTCTGCCCCAAAACTCCAAATATTCCTTTCTGCTGGAAGAAGCAGTTTCCCTCCTTACCGCTGTCACGCTGAGAAAGGTCCTTTGCTGTAAATCTTCGGATTTCTTTCCAAAACCATTAAAAATGTTGTTTTCAGGCTTATTCTTCATACCGACCAACATGGATGATGAGAAGTCTGCTCCGGGGTTCTAGAAATGTGTTTGCAGGCAGAAGATGTCCTGGATGGATTTGCACACTGTGTGCATTTATTGCCTTGGCCACGAGCACGAGCCCCAGGCTTGTGATGTCTGTCATACCTTCCATCTGTTCATTCTCGAGGACTGTCACACCTGCTTGTTTTTGAGCCATCTGAGTGAACAGTACCTGCCGGTCAAATTGAAAGGCACCTGTTGGGTGGTCTCCACAGCTGCATGGTCTGCCAAACAACTAGCGGCTTTCAAGGTGGAGGCAGCAAAGACTGCGGCTCAGACCTCCTCAGCTTCGGCCTTTTTGCCGCTCTCTTTGGGTGCCTCCTTCACCAGGGCATTTAAGGATTTGTGCCAGGCTCTCCAACTCATGGTCAGGGCCCCTCATTGGCACACAAATCTAAATCTGAAAAAGCTGCCAAAAAATGGTCTTACCGTCGATTGTGGGATCGGGAATGCTCTCGGGCTTCTGATTCCCGCTCTTCACCAGATCTGACTTCAATCAAATCTTCAGCCCAGGCCACCCGATCCATGGTACCCCCATCAGGCCGGTTGGCCGAGATGCAGGTTGATCTTCCAGGCGAGATTTTTCTCAAACTGGTCGATCCGTTGTCACCCGAAGAGGCCAATACTTCCTTGTCCAGGACTCTGGTTCTGACTCAGACCCAGGGAGGGACAGATCAGTCTGCTGGCCCCCTCAACACTCACTGACACCCTCCGAGGCCCGCTGCCGGTCCCCCCAGCGGTTGAGGTCCCAATCTCATTCCCATGGGTCAATCCGCTCATGCCGATGTCAACGCTTTCACTCTCGGAGCTCAGGAAGGCTGTGCCATTGCTACTGTTCATCTTTGTGTGAGGAGAGGCTTTGAGTACCTAATGTGGCAACAGCTGGTATTCACCGGCATGAAGCTAGTTCTAGCTTCTACCCTGGCCATCACCTGGCTTTCACCACAGCAGCCGATGCCTTCTCCACCTCTGCAGGAACAGACCCATAAAACGGTCCTGGCTGGGCCTCCCACAGTGTCTCCGCCGATCCCATTTTAGCCTCCCACAAAACAACCAATATCCAGTGCTCCGACTAAGGAGTCTCTGACAGCTTCAGTCCCCATCGACTGTCGGTCACCGTCACTTCTGACTGTCCTTGAAGGGTCAGCAGGGATTCAGACAGTCGACCCCTCTTCGATTCCTCCTCAGAGTTGGAGGGTTCCTCCTTGCACTCTCGTTCAGTGGACATGAAGTCGACTGGGGGTCTCTCAACAGATGAAGGCCTTACCTCCTTCATGGGCCTCCTCCATCTTATCTCAGAATACACGGGTCTTAAGATGGAGCCTGTTTTGAACCGGTCTCGGTACTTGCTTACTGAGATCTTGGACTGGGGTGACTTTCCTGGGGAAGTCTTCCCATTAGCAGAGGCCATCCTTGGCCCTGCTTTTGAGCTCTGGCAGTGCCCTGCTTCCTACCCAGTGCTGTCAACTCGGATGGCTCGCAAGTACACGGTTCCCATTGGTTCCCTTTCAGGGGTCACAGAAAATTCCTTGGCTCAGGGCTTGGTGGCAGATTCTGTGTTTTGGTGCTCCAGCAACATAGGAGATATTGACAAACTGCCTGACAAAAAGTCCATGAAATTGGACCATTTGGCAAAAAAGGTTTATGCTGCCTCTTTGCTTGACCTTCGCCAGGTAAGCTCGGCCTTCCTGATGGCCCATTTCTCTCATGCCGTGTTGGGCATGCTGGATGAGGTGTTCCCTCATCTTCCAGTGAACCTCCAGATCATGGTCAAGCAGGTCCAGGACCAGGTCTACCTGTGGCAAAGCAGCAGCTCCAGACAGCCATAGACATTTGGGACTCCTGCGCCCCTTCTGTGGCAGCTGCAGTGGCCATGCACTGCAGGGCTTGGCTGCAGATCTTGACTTTCATGGCAGACACCCAGCACAAGCTGGTGGATGTCCTCTTCCTGGGCACCGACCTGTTCAGGCCTGGGGTTGAGGAGCATCTCACCCACATTGAAAAGTGCAGTGCCATCCTGAACTCAGTGACATCTGCCCAGGAATATCCCAAGGGCTCCAAACAGCAGAAAAAGAAGCCCTTTCGGTCCACCTCCACTCCTGCAACCAAACCAACCTAGCCCCAAGCTGGGCAGCAGGCTCTGACCTGGCGACCTCTGCTAAAGTCAGTGTCCTTGGTCGTCTGCAAGCCTGGAGGACTCAGCTGTGCCCTCCTCCACCTCCAAGCCCACCCAGTGATGGGATGAGGGGTGCCTCCCTCATGCCTATCACATCACCCTTGGGTCCTTCCTTGGGGGGCCGGCCCCACCACTTCCTTTCTGGCCTGCTGTTACTACAGACAGGTGGGTTCTCGAAGTGGTCGGTCAGGGTCTGCCTCTGGAATTCGAGCAGTACCCACCTTGCCGAGCCCCACGGGAGGACATGGTATCCACAGACATTCTGTTGGCCCCTCGTGATGACATTGCCCAGTTCCTCAGACCCTCTGGAACACCCAGGGTTTGTCTCCAGGTTCTTCCTGGTGCCAAAATGGATGGGGAGCTGGCACCCCATCTTAGAGCTGCATGACCTGAACAAGTTCATCAGATCACACACCTTCAGGATGGTAACTCTGTCTCAGATCATACCATCACTACAGCAAAACATGTTTCTTCTGCTGGATCTTTTTTTTTTTCCAATTGTTTAACCAGAAGTAGCATACTAAGCTGAAAGCTTGTTTTACAGGTGTGACCTGGGAGCACAGGGAAGTTGTGACTAGCTCAGGGTCACACAGTATGCAAGTGGGGGCTGTGGGATTCAAACCCAGGTCTCCAGATTTGCAACTCAGAGTCTTAAACCACTGCGCTATACTGCCTGAGGATCTACAGGACGTGTTCTTTCATGTCCTGATCTATCCGTCACACTGGGGGTTCCTCTGCTCGCGAGCGGAGGAAACCTTCTATGAGTTCCAGGCCATGCCATTCGGCCTGTCCTCAGCCCCCAGGGTCTTTGCCAAGTGCATTGCAGTGGTGGAAGCCCACCTGAGGTGCCAATGGGTCCGAGTCTACCCCTGCCTGGATGACTGGCTGATCGTGGGTGCATCCATACAGGAAGTGGAGTGGTCCAGGGACCAGGCCCTCCAGACCTGTGTCTTTCTCTTTGTCTACTGGTCAATGAGGCCATGTCAGAACTCGTGCCCTCGCAGGTGATCAGCTTCACTGGGGCAGAGCTCAACTCATGCAGGGCTCCTCTCCCGGCAGACAGGGCAGAGGCTCTTTCCTCCTTTACCTGATCATTTCAGGTTGGGCAATTGCACCCTGACCGGGTCTTCCTATGCCTTCTGGGTTACATGGTGGCCTGCACCAGCATGGGCTGTTGGGCCAGCTGGAGAATGTGCTCTCTGCAGTGGGAGCTGGCATGCCTATGGTCCCAGCGCAAGGGTCACTTTGACCAGCTGGTCACTGTGACCCAGCTGATGTGGGACACCCTCCAGTGGTGGTTAGTCCTGGCATATCTGCAGGAAGAGATCCTCTTTGTCCACCCAGAGCCAACAGCCATCCTGATGACCAACGCCTCTGTAGTAGGCTGGGGTGCCCACCTCGGGGAATACCGTGTCTAGGGTCTCTGTACCCCCGAGGATTCCCAGTGCCACATCAACCTGCTGGAGCTCCAAGCAGTTTGGCTGTTGCTGACTGCCTTTTCTCCTCACATTCATGGTCAGGTGGTCTAGGTCCAGATGGACAACACCACGACCATGTACTACCTCAGCAAGCAGGGTGGGATGCACTCTCTGCCTCTGTGCGAGGAAGTTCTCCACATGTGGACCCTCATGTGCAGCTTGGAGGCTGATCTCCTGGCCATCCATGTGGCCGGTGTTTCCACCCAGCTGGCGGACACACTCAGCTGTGTGGGGGTGAGGCATCACACAAGTGGTCTCTCCCTCCAGAGGTAGTGCTCAGTCTGTTCTCCCAGTGGGGCACCCCTCTGGCGGACCTGTTGACCTCCAGAGACAATGCAGTGCTGAGGCTGTATTGTGCCCCCCCAGCAGGGAACACTGCAGGGGGGTGGCTTATTGAGGCTCTGAACCCCAGGCCTCCTCTATGCCTTCCCTCCATTTCCCTTGAATCCACAAAGTCTTGCTGAAGATATGGAGGGAAAAGGCACACGTGATCCTAGTGACTCCAGACTGGCCACGCCAGTTCAGGTACACAGATCTCCTCAGCCTCAGCAGCAGGCTCATGAGGCGTCGTCCTCTATGCCCGGACCTGCTTTCCATCAATCAGGGGAAGGTATTCCATTCAGACCTTCAATCCCTGCACCTGACAGCCTGGTTCCTGAATGGCTAGAGTTCCAGGCTTTGGGTCTCTCTGCAGATGTCCTCAATGTTGTTGAGGCATCTCGGATGGAGTCAACCAGGAAATGCTATGCCTTCAAATGGAAGAGGTTCTCCATTTGGTGTCAGGGCAAGGGGTTGGACCTTCGGTCCTGTCCAGTGACTAGCATCCTTGACTACCTGTGGTCCCACTTTCAGTTGGGCCTTGGGTCGATGACCCTCAAGGTGCACCTGGAAGCCATCTCTGCCTACCGGGCATGGACTGGTCCGCAGTTGGTGGCACAGGAGAAGGTGGTCTGGTGCTTTTTTAAAGGCCTTGACCACATATCCCCGGTGCGTGAACCACCACCACATTGGAATCTGTTGCTGGTTTTGGCAAAGCTCAACTGATACACAGGTGTGAGATGTCTCACTTGTCGTGGAAGACCACCTTCCTGGTGGCTATCATGTCAGCCAAAAGGATCAACATGCTCCAGGTGCTTTCAGTGGAGTCTTCTTACCTGGTCTACCACAGGGATAAGGTTGTCCAACCAAAGTTCCTCCCAAAGGTTGTGTCGGATTTCCACCTTAACCAGGTGATTAATCTCCTGGTGTATTTCAACAAACACACCTCAGAGGCTGAGCACAGCCTCCATACTTTGGATCTGTGGCGAGTGTTCACCTACTATTAGGAGTGCATGGCTGGAGTTCTGGGAGAGGTTTGCCAGCTGTTTGTCACCTATGCTGAAGATGCACCTGGCAGACCGGTAGTTAAGTGGATGATTGGCAGGTGGATTATTTCCTCATGGACCTCTGCTATAGGTTGGTGTGTAGGGAGACTCCCATAGTGCTAAGAGTTCATTCCACCTGTCATACCGCTGCCTCAGTGGCTGCTTCCAGGGATGTCCCTATCCAGGAAATCTGCTGGACTGCTACCTGGAGGTCAGCACACATCTTCATTTCCCACTACCACATCAACCTTGAGTCATGCTGGGATGCTAGTTTTGGGGCCTCAGTTCTCCAATCTCTATTTCCCAAGTAGTGGGTATGTGCTTTGCTCCCTCCTCCTAGAGAACTGTTAGGAGTCTGCCAGACTGTGTGGATAGAACAACATATCCACATCCCTAGAAAAACAGGTTACTCACCTGTAACAGTAGATCTTCCACGGAGTGGTCTCTTGCAGTAGGTAATACTTTTGGGTTACCAACAGAGGTTGCTGTGGCGCACGGCAGCTCTTCTAGCAGTTTTTTACCAGGGACCACCCATACATGACATCAGCTTCCTGTTTCCTATATAATTGTGGACAGTCTCTGGTATCCTCAGTTTATTTTCCCACCATCTTCAGCTCATGCGCAGCAGCTAGTGCAACTTCTGTGTAGCAGTCATCGACGAGAATTTGGATTACTAAACTAATGTCTAAAGATTCTTCAAGCATTGTGGTAGGAAGATATACTGCTTTGAAAGCCATACATTTTGTGTAAGGTGTCTGGGACCCACACACAACACCAATTCCTGCAGTTTGTCAGGAATTTTATCAGGCAACTCGTCGATGACGATTGCTTGAAATTCAGCATCTATTGCTGGGAGCAGAAAATGTCTCTCTTGGAGAACCATGGGCTCGTACCAAGGGATCTCCATACATTGGTTCTCGTTTCAGGCAGATAAAGGAGAAGGAGAAACCTTCCTCACACACTCTGCCTCGTCACCTGTAGACAGCCACTGTTTCAGGTGTCTCTCCATCGACGGAGCGTCCTCTAACCACTTCTTTGTCAATGAGGGCTATACCCGCTCGTTGACGGCACTTTCCAGTGCTTTAAATGTAGTTCAAAATATAGCTGCACCTTTGACAGAGGCTTATACCCTCTCATCGACGATGCTTTCCAGCGCTTTACATGCAGTCAAATATACGGCTGCTCTGGTGACAGGGGCTCCTCTCCCATCTACAGCATCTAACAATTTAAGTGAAAATAACTATTTTTGCCCCATAGGCCCGTCGATGAGACCCCACATTCCTCAGGGGAGATCTGTGGCTTATGCTTACTAACTGCCCCTCCACCTTCTCAGGTGGCCTCCTACAGGGGTCAGGTGGACAGAGTTTGGGACCCTGGCCTTTACCACCCAGGGGCAAGACCTGCCCATACTACATGTCCCATCCCCTCTTATCACCCCACTTGTTTCCCAACATGCCCCCCTTTTTCTCAAGAAAGGGACATCACCAACATAGTACAACATGTTTTGCATGCTATGAGGCACTCCCAGCCCTCCAACCCAGGAGAACCGAGTGATCCCCTCCGATCTCGTACTCCTTCACCTAAACAATTTCATAGTGACAGGGATACCATACTACCCGGTCCCCTCCTCCTATCATGGAGGATTATTTGTCAGATGAACAAGAATTACCGTCTGACTTCCCCGGTGATATTAATGAAGAAGAGTTCCAGGATCTGGATTTTCCCAATCCAGACTCTCTTTATTCGGAAATCTCTTCTCTAGATTAGAACCTGCCTAGACCTTCCGCAGCCTCTCCCTCAGGTGACCCAACCTTTAATTAAATGATGGTTCAAATACAAAAGGTCATGGGATTCTCTACTACAGAACATGACGAACAATGTAATGATATGGCAGAATATCTTGAATTACCTGAGGAGCCTGTTTTAGTGGTTCCCCCACTAATACCAACCTACCAGAATGCTATGCTGGCTGCTTGACATCAGCCTTCAGCTATTACAGATGTTCCCCTCAAAGCTGATCATCTATATCAAGCTCCTCTGGACCATACTTTTGTATCCACCATCCCAGAGGCAAATTCTGTGGTCATTACTGCCGCTCACGATTGTACCAAAAAACCCAAGCACATGAGCTCCTTACCTCCTGATAAGGAATCCCAAAGAATTGACTATCTTGGGAAAAAAGTATTTTCCTCAGGTACCATGAATATCAGAATCTTAAACTATATGGGTCATATGATTCTTGAGTCTTCTGCCATTGAGCTTCTCAATAAATGCCCTCTCTCACAGGAAAGGGACAAATTATTGGCTACAGTGTCGACTAGTGACTCTAGTTCCTGTCACTTCCTCAGGTCAGGATATGATGCTGTAAATACTTCAGCCCAACCATCAGCCACTGGTATCTCCTTGCGTCGCCATGCCTGACTTCGCGTTTCAGGCTTTGCACCTGATATACAACATAAAGTAGCTAATGCCCCTTTTAACGGGTCCAAGCTGTTCGGGCCAGGTACTCAGACTTTACTAGATAACTTACAGGCATCAGGCAGAGCCCTATGTATGATCCATGGCATGTACCATACTCCTCATACAACCTACTGTACTCAATACTCCTCTTATTCCAAAAGAGGTGGAAGATACAGAGGTAATACTAAAAGTGGCTTCAGAAGTCATGCTCAGTCCACCAGAGGCAATGCCTCTGCTGCTAGGGGTGCTGCTCCCACCCTTCTCGAGGGGCCGGGCAGCCCGGCACCCAGTGACCCACTGGGGCTTCCCCTCCGCCTCCTCAACCAGGCCTCAGAGGCTGTGGGGGGACATTCTGCCCTCCATCTGGAGGCCTGGAAAATGATCACTTCAGAAAAATGGATACTTCAGATTATACAGAAGGGTCACACTCTGGAGTTCCTCTCCACCCAAGCCCCATCCACCCTGCATACCACAAATTTCTGCACTTCCACCTACTGGATCAAAAATTTCCAGTTTTGAATACTCCCTTTTGGTTCCTTTTCAGCCCCAAGAGTGTTCACCAAGTGCCTAGCAGTGGTGGCAGCAGCCTTATGAAGAAAAGGGTACTTCATCTTTCCATATCTAGATGATTGGCTAATCAAAGCAGACTCCAAAGTAGCTCTACTTGCCTCCATAGATGCTACCCTGAAAATGTTCACAGATCTAGGGATCACAGTCAATTGGCCAAAGTCCAGCCCAAATCCAACACAGTCCCTCCAATACATTGGAGCTGTTCTAGATATAGTCACAGCCAGAGCCTACCTCCCACCTGCCCGGCAGGACACACTTATATCTCTGGCATCACATATACAAACTCAAAAATAGTCACAGCCAGACAAATACTGTGCCTTCTGGGTCACATGTCTGTTGCTATCTGTACGGTGGCATTCACCTGTCTCCATATGAGACCTGTCCAGTGGACCCTCCAGGATCAATGGTCCCCAAAAAACAGGACAGTTCAGAAACAAAATCAGGGTCACTGCCTCTTTAAAGTCAACCCTGACATGGTGGACAACCAGAAACAATTTGGATCAAGGAATGCCTTTCCGGTCCCTCCCTCCCATGCAAACGTTAACCATGTATGCTTCCCTGGAGGGATGAAGTGTCCACTTTGGTCCATATCAGACACAGGGCCAGTGGCCCACTTCTCCCCATCACTCTCATATCAGTCTCCTAGAGATGAAGTGATCCATCAAGCTCTTCAGGCATTCCAGCCCTACCTAACACCAGGATCGTTGCTGATTCAATCAGACAACGCTGCAGTGATATTCTACCTCAACAAGCAAGGAGGTACGAAATCATGTACCCTATGCTTGGAGACCCTTGCAGTTTGGCAGAAGCCATCCAGCAACAACTAACGCTAACAGCTGTCTACTTACCAGGACATTGCAATCAGTTAGCCGACTGGCTGAGTCACCAGACCTCCACTCACGAATGGACACTTCACAAGCAAATACTCCAAGAAATCTTCAACCTATGGGGAATCCCACAGCTGGATCTGTTTGCCTCCCCAGTGAATCACCATCTTCCCAATTACTTTTCCATTATCCTGAACAAAAAGGGACGGTCTATAGATGCCCTGTCACAACCATGGACAGGACTCTTCTTATATGCTTTCCTCCCCGTCCCTCTCCTGCAATGGACTCTACTGAAACTACAACTAGAACCGGCCACAATGATATCTAACTAGCAACATTCTCTCTTCCTGTTTCCATCCCTGACCTTAGCCCACCTCTGTCTTTACCAACCTGAGCCTCCAGTCCACTGCCTTTTGACATTAGTTATTTCATACTGCAGCCCTGTCGGCTGCTGGTTAATCCCACTTTGCTGGCTAACCCACCTATTCTGCATGCCTTGTCTATCTTTTTTCTTTTAGGTTTGCCTTGAATTTTTCTCTGACACCTCCCTGACACCTAACTCTTTCATATTTTAATTTCCCCGTGGGTACACAGACCAGTTGTTGTCCCTCTCTCCCCCTCATTTATTATTTTTTGCTAAATCCCTTTTTAGCCCCCTCTCCACTAAACCTCTAATACCTGGGCTGGAAAATGAATAAACAAACACTGCTATTGCTACTCATATCCACTGCACCCCTGTTACAGCTGTTTATTCTTGTGTTCCCCTATGTTGAAACTGCTCTCCCACACTATCAACTCCATGATTTCACATTTTCAAATCTACTTGGACCCGGAATACATTGTGATCCCACACCATTACTTCTAAACAAGGTCTGGATCCATCTGGTTGCCTATGCCCACAATTGCAGGTCCTTGCAAACACGTACCCTTTCACCTTTCCTGCATCGTAAGCTTTGGTACCTCCTCTTACTGGCAATTCTGCTCTCCGGGGATATACAGCCAAACCCGGGACCCTTAACTTCATCAGCCGCTCTTATTTCAAATGTCAAAGGCCTACTTATAACTCACCATAATATTAGGAGCCTTGAGCGGAACTTTGCGGAACTTGAATCCTGGATTGCACTTTATAAACCAGTTATACTGTGCCTCACTGAAACATGGCTGAAGCCATCCACCCCGACTCACGGTGCTCCCTACCATCCTATAATCTTGTGAGGAATGATAGACCAGCCCCTAAAAGAGGGGGAGGTACAGCTATCTATTACAAATCACACCCCCTGCTCTCTGTAATCAGCCCATCCCCCATTAACCACTGTGAGGCACTTCATGTCCTCCTCACCCTTGGCACAAAGAAGTTGCATATTGTCTGTGCTTACAATCCCCCTACCCATGGCCTAAAAGGACTGGATGTGCTACTAGACCAAACTGCTATTCACTCAGGAAATAATGAAGTTCTTATATTAGGTGACATCAGTGCTGTAGGAAGGCATTTTGGTGTCCTGGCCAAGAGACAAATTTTGTGCCCCCCCCCCCGAAAATAGCTGGGGGTCTGAAGCTCTGAGGTGTTTACATTCTCTGTGCTGAGTTTTGGGGCTTTTCTTGAAGAAAAGAAACATACTTTTGTTACATGTTCCCTATCTCTGATTTCAGGGAATATTGTGCTAGCATGGAATATGAGATGTGGGAGACGCTGGCTGGCATCAGAGTATACAGCCACATTGTTGTGGACAAGTGGCTGACCAACAAGGATCATGTTAGTCAAGCGGTGCCTTTCATTATTGTGTTACTGGCCATTCTTGATGTTAAAAATGAATGAAAACTCTAGCCCCATTCATTTCAATTGGGCGCACCCCCATGCTCTCCCTGGCCACGTCATTACGTGCTTGAGCATGGGGGTGGCGGGGGGATGGGGCACTAAAAATGTATCGGTGAGCCAATGCTGAAACTAATTTATGAGTAAAATATCTGGATTATTAGCTGCACACAGTATTTCTAACCTGGCTAGAATGACTGCCTCGCAGGGCAGCTACCACACCATGTGAGTGGTAGCTGCCATAGGGTAAGTCGGAAATTCACTTTAAGGGATAAAGATCTAGTGTTCTTGTAGATTTCTGCAGATACATGCAACACACATACTGAATTATGTCTAAAATCTAAATATCATGTTATGTTTTTGAAAGTTTTCTCTGAGGCATCAGTAGCTCTATAGACAAAAAAACACAAAAAGCATTATGGCTGGCCCCTTGGAACAACTGTAGTGCTACCTGTTGTGATGTTGGTGATCTGAGTTTGGGAGCTAACCTGGGTTGCTGTGGGAGGGAGGAGGAGGAGGATCGAGTGTCCATGGGAAAACCCTCCTCCTCCTCTTCCGGGGAGTGTAAGGCTGTCAGTGCTGGTGCAATACTGCCACATGTCACATGTGAGACAACAGGTACCAATGCACAAGTAGGGGTAAGGGGTATATGGGAAGGGGAACACCAACAGTGTTGCAGTCTGTATGCTAGCGTGCATCACAGCTTGCACGCTTACTGCTGACATCCCACCCAGGGGGATTGGGTGCACAAGGTAAATCACTGTTCACACAGGTGAGATAATGAACTGAGTCCAGGCAACCTCTCACAGTCAGAGACTGAGAGCAGAGCAAACACAAACAAGTCAGGGGGGCTGGCCACCTGGCTGCCAGCAGGTCAAGTTCCACTTCCAACATAGTACTAACAGCCAACTAACTTCAACTAAACTTGACTTCCCTTGTCTGCAGCTGCTTCCCCACAAGAAAACAAACAGTACATACAGTACTTTTATATAAATAGAATGTAAGAGCGATTGCCTCACAGTGACGAATGCCATCACATTCTATTTATTTATATACAAACACAAAAAGTACTGTAGGTACTGTTTGTTTCTGTGGGGAAGCAGCTGCAACCAAGGCCACATTCTATTATTTAAATAAGACTAAGGAGGAGTGGTGGACAGACCGCCCCGGATGGGCCAAGTGGTCCTTATCTGCTCTCAAATCTAAGTTTCCATGTTTCAGAGGAGACACAGGCATAAAAGGAAGGAGATAATGCTGTAACTGAAATACTGAGAGGTGTAACTGGGAAGAGACACTGGTATAACAGGAAGCTGATACTGGCATAACTGTAACTGGAGTGGGAAGAGAAACTGCTGTAATAAACAAGACACTGTTTAATTGTAACTAGGTGGAACTACAGTCTTTGACTGGGTAACCAATGTAATAGACCAGGGAGGGGCAGTGGATATGGCCTACCTAGACTTAAGCAAGGCATTTGTCCCAGTCCCACACAAAAGATTAACAAACAAGTTAGCCAGCCTAGGACTGGGTCCCAGGGTAGTAGCCTGGGTGACAAGCTGGCTGGACAACAGGTCCCAGAGGGTAATAGTAAACCAAACAGAGTATATTCTGAAGAAAGTGAGGTTACTAGTGGGGTACCACAGGGTTCAATATTGGGACCAGTCCTCTAATGTCTTTATAAGTGACATTGCAGAGAGGCTGGAAGGAAAAGTATGCCTCTTTGCAGATGACACAAAGATCTGCAATAGGGTTGATACACAAGAAAGGGTGCAAAGGATGAGAAGGGACTTGGCAAGATTGAAGGAATGATCAAAAATATGGCAGCTTAGATTCAATGCAAAAAAGTGCAAAGTAATGCACCTGAGAAACAAAAACCCAGGGGAAGAGTACACATTGGGGGGTATAAACAATAACACAAATGGAAAGGGACCTGGGGGTAGTCATATCAGATGACAGTCAATGTAAGGTAGGTAAGCAATGTGAGAAGGCAGTAAGAAGGGCTGCAGGGATACTGGCATGTATACGGAGAGGCATCACCAGTAGAAAACAGGAAGTTGTTATCCCTCTGTACAGACAGTTGGAGAGACCCCATCTGGAGTACTGCGTCCAGTTCTGGAGACCCCATCTCCACAAAGACATAGACAGGATGGAGACAGTCCAGAGGAGGGCAACTGAAATGGTGCAGGATCTGCAACAGAAGCCATATGAGGAGAGACTAAAGGAGCTTAATATGAATACCCTTGAGGAAAGGAGGGAGAGGGGGGACATGACAGAAACTTTTAAGTACCTCAAGGGAATCAATGAAGTCCAAGAGGGTAGCATCTTTCAGAAAAAGAGATGTGCAAGAACAAGGAGACACAATTTGAAGATAGAGGGGGGATGGCTCAGGGGTAATGTGAGGAAGTATTTTTTCACAGAGAGGGTGGTGGATGCATGGAACGGCCTTCCTGAGGAGGTTGTGGAGTCAAAACCAGTGGGGGAATTCAAGAATGCATGGGACAGACAGAAGGCAATTCTTGTGGGGGGTAGGAAGAAATAGGCTGTTGGTTAACTAGTATCTGCAGCTTATCCAGTAGGTAAGGAAATGGGCAGACTGGTTGGGCCAAGCAGTCCTTATCTGCTGACAAATTCTATGTTTCTGTGTGTAATGGGACACTGCCACACAGGCATAAATGTGAGCAAAGACTAATATAACAGAGCAGACATTGCTGTAACTGGTATACTGACTTACTATATCTGTTAAGCTAACAGATACAGTAAGTCAGTATACCAGTTAAAACAATAGTTTGGTGACTGATACACCTGGTAGGGTACACACTGGTATTGCTGGCAGATGTCTAGTAGCTACAGACTAGTAAGCAGTTAATTTAAATAGGGCAAACATTAAACAAATATAGAACTTCAACAAAGTAAGAAAATCTATAAAAGAAAATGACAAATAATAACACAACACAGCAACAATATGCTTATTTGCAATTAAATTTGAATTCCTGGCTAGAAACTTTTGGTTCATACTCTCTCTTTCAAACAACATGAAGTCTTGCTGTATTCTAACTATTGCAGTGATATCCAACCTTTGAACTGCCCCGGAGAGGAAAGAGTTAACTTTCCATGCAAGGCATGGAATGCTGAGCTCGAGCTCAGTTGAGACTCTGTCTGTTGTTGTTTGAACCCAAACCATTAGATTCTTTACTCCGCCTCACTGAACAGTCGCTACGGAGATTTCTCCTTTGCTCGGTTCAATTTAGTTGGTTAAAGTGTCGTTTTTTTCTCGGTTTCAACCAAATTTATTCCATCTAACCTGTCGGTTCAGTCTCTGGCTGTGGTACCGTGAGTAGTAGATAGGTTTATTATTGTTTGCTTCTGTGTGGAACTTGTAAACGTTGAATCGGTTCGGTTTGAACTGATCAGGTTTGTTTAAAAAAGTATTTTTCTACTTTTAGAGTGTGATAACCGGTCCTTATCGGTTCTAAAAAAAACTGATTTCTTTACGGTTTTTTTCACGACCCGTAACACGGTCAGGAACCGATAAGGGTGTCTTGCCTGGCGGATTGCCGAAAAAAGGGTAAGTTTGGTTAGGACTGGCCATGTCTGAGAAACCCAAGAAAAAAACCGGGCCCACTGGGTTTCAACACTGTAGTGTGTGTGGGGAAGCCTTTGCTAAGGCTGACCCCCACACCACCTGTGTTTATTGTCTGTGGTTTGACCACCTCGATTCAGACTGCCAGATTTGCAAAAATTTTCCCTCAGCTACCCTGGAAAAGAGAGTAGGTAGGCTGAGGGAAAGGGAGGCCAAAAAGTCCGCTGACCTGGATGGCCAGCCCGGTTCGGTTCCAACCGAGCCAGAAGGAGTGTCCTCTGACCAGGGCGAAACTTCGGGCAAAAGGAGAACCGACTCTGAGGAGTTGGTTCCGGTTAAAAGAAAAAGAAGGGATGAGTCAGCCGGTTCGGATCCACAAGTTCTTTCTCCGACCGCTGATAAAATAGCCAAAGCGATAAGGATTGTTTAATCGCTAACCCCAGTTCCGACCGAACCAGCACCATTGGTTAGGGGCTCGGTTTGGTCGGTTCCCACAGTTCGGATTATAACTTAGAGGATTTTTATGAACTGAAGGAGGAGGAAGGAGAGTATAAGGATAGTGATGGTGATTATGAAAGTCTGGATGTGCCCATTGACCCGGACATCTCCCCAGACAGAACTTCAGGGGTTTCTCCTCCTAGGCTTTCTGAGTCCCCTTCCCAGTTTATGTTTTACAAAAAAGTAGCTGAAACTCTTTAGCTTCCTATGGAAGAAGCTGTAGAGGATCAGGAGGAGCCTGATTATTTTGAGATGATGGATATCCCGGAGTCCAGGAGGCTGTCTATTCCCCTTCATAAGTCTTTTGGGAAACAGCCAACAAATAATTTACAAACTCCTAATTCAAACAACATGAAGTCTTGCTATATTATGACAATTGCAGTTTGTCCCACCATTAGAACTGCTCCGGAGGTGAAAGAGTTAACTCCCATTCAAAGAATGGAACTTGGAGCGCGAGCTCGGTTACAGAAGCTCTGTCTGGGTTATTTCAAACCTAAACTGTCAGATTCTTTACTCCGCCTCACTGAACAGTCGCTCTGGAGATTTCTCCTACTGCTCGGTTCATTTCTCGGATTAAACCGTGTTTTCTCGGTTCAAATCAACCGAGAATATTATTATTTTAACCGCAAAACCGTTCGGTTCAAGCTCTGTCTGTGGTATCGTAAGTAATTTGTTTATTTTCTGTGTGGAACTTGTAAATGTTATCGGTTCGGTTTTGAACCGATCAGCTTGTTTTAAAACTTGAATTGAAGATTTTAGAGTGCGGTTCCCGGTTCTTATCGGTTCTAAAAAAACAGATTTCATTACGGTTTTTTCCAAGACCCGTGACACGGTTAGGAACCGATAAGGGTGTCTTGCCTGGCACTGCCGTTTAAAAGGGCAAGTTTTTGGTTAGGCTGGCATTATGTCTGAAAACCCAAAGAAAAACCGGGCCCACTGGGTTTCAACACTGTGATGTCTGTGGGGAAGTCTTTGCCAAGGCTGACCCACACACCACATGTGTATATTGTCTGGGGTTTGACCACCTCAATTCAGACTGCCAGATTTGTAAAAATTTCCCTGCAGCCACCCTGGATAAGAGAGTTGGCAGGCTCAGGGAACGAGAGGCCAAAAAGTCTGCTGACCCGGATGGCCAGCCCGGATCGGTGCCAACCGGAGGGAGTGCCCTCTGACCAGGGCGAAACTTCCTCGGGCAGACGTAAAGCTGGCTCGGAGGAGCCAGTTCCAGTAAAGAAAACAAGAAAATCAGCAGGTGTGGAGCTCAAAATTCCTTCTCCAACTGCTGCAGAGATAGCAAGAGCTATTCAGATTGTCCAGTCACTTTCTCTGGTTCCGTCCGAACCGCCACTGTCTGATAAAAGGTCGGTTCGGTCAGTTCCACCGGTTCAGGAATATGTTGTTGAAGAATTTTATGAACCAGAGGAGGGGGAGGATGATTATGAACAGTATGAATGTGACTTTGAGGGTCTGGGTGTGCCCATTGAACCGGACATCTCCCCAGACAGACCTTTAGAATCTCCCCCTTTGCTTTCTGAGTCCCCCTCTCACTTTATGTTTTACAAAAAAGTTGCTGAAACCTTCCAGCTTCCATTGGAGGAAGCTGTGGATGAACAAGAGGAACCTGATTTTGTAGAAATGATGGATATTCCAGAGTCTAGGAGATTGTCTATTCCCTTGCATAAATCATTTAGGAAACAGACAATAAAGATTTTAAAAACTCCTAATTCTGTGCCTCCTGTGGACAAAAAGATGGACAGGAGGTACACTCTGTCAGGTCCTGATACAGAATTCCTTTCACAGCAATGCAGCCACGTTGGTGTGGTTCAGGCTGCAGCCTGTGATAAAGCTAATATTCCTTTGGCTTCACATCCTCCTGACAAAGATTCAGGAAGATTGATGCCATGGCTAAAAACAATACATGGCAGTGTCCTTGGGACTCAGGCAAGCAAATTACATGGCTTATGTAGCAAGGTATCAGAAATCTAGATGGGACACTGTCATGGCCTTGGCCAAACAGGCCTCTGGCCAGCTTGCTAGTGAGCTGGAACAGGTGGCTGCTGATGGCATTGAGGCATCTAAGGTGCAGTTTCATGCTGCTGTGGATTTTAATGATGTATCCTCTAGAGTCATGGCTATGTCTGTAGCTTTTACAGGTTGGCTTGGCTCAGGTGTACTAGCTTGTCACAGGATACCCAGACTAAGGCTATGGATTTTCCTGTGGTTGGAAATTCTCTGTTTGGGGAGCAGACAGAGAATTATATGAAGAAATGAATGAATATAGGACTACCTATAAGAGTGCTCAGGCTAAGGGCGGCAAGCCACTCCTCAGAGGCAGGCCCCAGGGGTAGAGGTGAGCCTTTCACAGGCCTTTTACCAAACCCAGGCCTCCTCTGCTTATGCTCAGAGGGGTTCTTCAGAGGAGAGGCAGGCGGGGTGTGGACAGGCCTGCTCCCACCCTCAGCCTAAAGCACCTGCCAAACAGACACCCTGATGGGGTGTCCAGGGCCAGTCTCCTTTACCTGTAGGGGGCAGGTTGTGCTTCGTTCAGAACTGGGTGTCTCTAACTTCAGACAAGTGGGTCCTGGAAGTAGTAAGCCAGGGTCTGGTTCTCAGCTTCAGAAAGTTCCCAAAGATGAGAATCAGGTCTTTCCCACCTGTAAACTCTTTAGAGACCTTTACTTTAGAAACAGAGGTCTCAACCCTCCTGGCTCACAGAGCTGTAGAAAGGGTTTCTCCCCTACACCAGGGCAAGGGTCTGTACTCCAGATATTTCCTTACCCCAAAAAAGACAGGAGAATGGCGGCCCATTTTAGACCTGAGATATCTGAACAAACACCTTTTGAAACCAAAGTTCAAAATGGTAACTCTGGCAATGATTTTACCCTCTCTAAGGCCAGGGGACTGGCTAGCCTCCCTGGACCTCAAGGATGCCTATTCTCACGTCCTGATCAGAAGCTCCCACGAAAGTACCTCAGATTCGAACTGCCCTCAGGTCACTACCAGTTCAAAGCAATGCCCTTCGGCCTCACCTCTGCCCCAAGGGTATTCACAAAATGTCTGGCAGTAGCAGTGGCTCATTTAAGAGAGGCAAAGGATTGCTGTCTTTCCTATCTGGACGACTGGCTCATTGTAGGCCAGTCCCCAGAACAGGTAAGATCTCACCTGCAAGTTACCCAGCAGCTGCTCTCCTCCCTGGGCTTCTTGCTCAATCTTCCAAAATCAGTTCTGGAACCAGTTCAGGTGCTCACCTTCATAGGTGCAGAATTGGACACAAAGCAGGCTAGAGCCTTCCTACCCTTAGAGAGGGTAAGGAACTTGGTGGCTCTGGCCTCCTCCTTCACTCTGCAGGTCTCTCGACCAGCAAGACACTTTTTGCAGCTCCTGGGGCACATGGCTGCGTCCACAGCCGTAGTGCAAGGAGCAAGATTTCAGATGAGGGACATTCAGTTTCACTTGAGAGCCTTTTGGTCTCAGAGAAGAGACCCCCTTTCCAAGTTGGTCCCAGTGACCCGAACCCTGATCCAGGCCCTCCAGTGGTGGCAGGATCAGAGCAATTTAAGACTGGGGCCCCTTCATTCCTCTGTCTCACTCCTTGACCCTCACTACGGATGCTTCCTCCTGGGGTGTGGAGCCCACATGGGCGACCTCTCCACTCAGGAGTGTGGTCCCCTTAGGAATCTCTGCTCCTCATCAATTTGCTGGAACTCAGAGCTGTCTTTTAGCACTCCAAGTGTTTTCTGTGTCTGTTCAGAACAAAGTGGTGCAAGTCAGAACAGACAACACCACAACAATGTGGTACATCAACAAGCAGGGGGGCACTCGGTCTTCGGCCTTGTGCACTGAGGCAATGAAGTTGTGGTCTCTGGCCTATTCTCCGAACACTTCCCTCATAGCAGTTCACCTTCCAGGAAAGGACAATGTCTTAGCAGATGCTCTCAGCAGGATTTCCCAGGGCCATCATGAATGGTCTCTGGATCCTCAAGTACTGGGGATAGTTTTTGCCAGATGGGGCACCCCTCAGATCTTTTTTCAGCCCCAGACAATCACCAACTTCCACTGTTCTGTTGCAGGCCCCCAGTGTTGGGCTCAATCCCCCTGGATGACTTTCTCCTAGATTGGGAAGGGAAGTTTCTTTATGCCTTTCCCCCCTTCCCTCTCCTATTCAAGGTGCTAGTCAAAATCAGATCCCAGCCTTGCAGGATGATTCTGATTGTCCCAGATTGGGCCAGGCAGCCCTGGTACCCACTCCTTCTGTCACTAGCAGTCCATCTTCCCCTGTGCCTCCCCAGGAATCACAACCTGTTAACCTGTGCACAGGGGAGAGTTTGGTATCCGAACCTCAAATCCCTCAACCTCAAGGCCTGGCTCTTGAGGAGTTAGAATTTGCTGACCTGCACCTTTCTCAGGGTGTTCTTGAAATCCTAAAGGCTTCTAGGAAGCCTTCCACTAGGGCTACTTACAATTCTAAGTGGAAAAGGTTTTCCATTTGGTGTTCTGGGAAACATATTTCCCCGGAATCTGCTGATTTGCCCATTGTTTTGGACTATATGGTCCACCTTAATTCCTTGGAACTGAGACCAGCTACCCTGAAAGTACATTTGGCAGCTGTCTCTGCTTTTGTTTCAGCAGGAAAGCCCTCCTCTCTTTCCGCTCACCCTGTATTTTCCAAATTTTTTAAAGGATTACTTCATTCTAATCCACCTTTTAGGGATCCGGCCCCTGCCTGGGACCTTAATGTTTGCATTGCCCAATTAATGCAACCTCCTTTTGAACCCCTGTCTTCTGCAGAGCTTAAGTACTTAACTTGGAAAACTGTTTTCCTAGTGGCTATCACTTCTGCCAGGCGCATAAGTGAGTTGCAAGCCCTGTCAGTAGAAACTGACTTTATTTCTTTCCACAGGATAAGGTGTCCTCAGGACTAACAGGAAGTTTTTACCTAAGGTGGTTTCAGATTTCCATCTTAATCAATCTATCTCCTTCCAGTGTTTTCACTGACCATTCTTCCTCTGGTGAGAGGAGATTGCACAGTTTAGATGTTAAGAGGCCTTAAGTTACAATATAGAGCGTACCAAGGGTCACAGGTTGAATCCTCCAACTTTTCTCACTTATGGTGAGGTCAGAAAAGGAAACCTGCCACTAAGAGATCCATTGCCAGGTGGATTGTCTCTTGTATCCAATTTTGTTATCAAAACTGGGGAAAGTTCCCCCTTCAGGCCTGAGGGCTCATTCTACCAGAGGTACAGCTGCGTCTCTAGCTGCTGCCAGAGACATCCCTATCTTAGAGATATGTCAAGCAGCTACCTGGAAAACGGTACATACTTTCACCAAGCATTACTCCCTGGATGTCCAGGCCAGGAGGGATGCTCGGTTTGGCACAGCTGTGCTTCAGAGCTTATTCCCTAAGTAGGTTCTGTCCCTCCTCCATGGAGGTACTGCTGTGTATTCTGCAATTGTCATAATATAGCAAGACTTCATGTTGTTTGAAGAAAAAATTACTCACCTCAGTAATGTTGTTTCTTCTAATGGAGTCTTGCTATATTATGACCTCCCCCCCAGCCTGCCCCTCTCAGAACTTCTACTTGGGTATGGGGTGGGCAGCCTATTGTGGGCTCTAGTTATGCCCATTATATGTTTTCCACCCCTTCTTGGGGTTTTGGGGTATGATGTTTTTATTTTGTGTCATATTATTACTTATATTATATTATTACTTCTGGTCCCCTGACTTGAGTCTTTGTGTTGGGACCAGGAGTATGTCTTAATAGTCAGGTAGCCAGTTGGCTAGTGTGAGGTTACAGCTTCCACACAGACCTTAGTGAGTTTTACTGTAAAGATCTGACAGTTTAGGTTTGAAATAACCCAGACAGAGCTTCTCTAACTCGACTCGCTCCAAGTTCCATTCTTTGAATGGGAGTTAACTCTTTCACCTCCGGAGCAGTTCTAATGGTGGGACAAACTGCAATTGTCATAATATAGCAAGACTCCATTAGAAGAAACAACATTACTAAGGTGAGTAATTTTTTCTTCTATACCTCCTGTGGACAAGAGAATGGACAAGAGGTATACTCTTTCAGGCTCAGATACGGAGTTCCTTTCCCAGCAATGCAGCCATGTTGGGGTAGTGAAGGCTGCTGCCTGTGATAAGGCAAATATACCCTTGGCTTCACACCCCCCAGATAAGGACTCCAGGAGGATTGATGCCATGGCAAAGAAACAGTACATGGCAGCATCTTTGGGACTCAGGCAGGCTAATTATATGGCCTACACAGCTAGATACCAGAAGTCTAGATGGGACACTGTAATGGCTCTAGCTAAACAGGTCCCTGGCCAGCTTGCTAAGGAGCTGGAGCAGGTGGCTGCAGATGGTATTGAGACATCCAAGGTGCAATTTCATGCTGCAGTGGACTCCAATGATGTTTTATCTAGAATCATGGCTATATCTGTGGCCCTTCGTAGGATGGCTTGGCTCAGATGTACTAGCCTGTCTCAGGATACCCAGACGAAGGCCATGGATTTCCTGTTGTGGGTAATTCTCTGTTTGAGGAGCAAACAGAGAACTACATGAAGAAAATGGATGAATACAGGACCACCTATAGGAGTGCTCAGGCCAAGGAAAGGCAAGCCATTCCCCAGAGGCAGCATTCCAGGGGCAGGGGCAGGCCTTTTCATAGGCCTTTCTACCAAGCCCAAGCCTCCTCTTCTGCCTTTGCCCAGACAGGGTTCTTCAGAGGGAGAGGCAGACGGGGTACAAGCAGGCCTGCTACCACCTCTCAGCCTAAAGCCCCTGCCAAACAGGCACCCTGATGGGTTTACCCGGGCCGATTCTCCACCACCAGTAGGGGGCAAGCTGGCTTACTTTGTCCAGGACTGGATGTCTTTAACATCAGACAAATGGGTCCTGGAAGTAGTAAGCCAGGGACTGGTTCTCGGCTTCAAAAACATTTCCCAAGATGAGAACCAGATCCTTTCCACCTGCAAATCCTTCAGAGGCCCTTGCCCTAGAGGCAGAGGTCTCTTCCCTCTTGGCTCTGAGAGCCATAGAAAGGGTTCCGCCCCCCACACAAGGGAAAAGGATTGTACTCCAGGTGCTTTCAAACTCCCAAAAAGACAGGAGAATGGCGGCCCATCCTGGATCTCAGATATTTAAACAAGCACCTTTTAAAGCCAAAGTTCAAAATGGTGACTCAGGGAATAATTCTACCCTATCTAAGGCCAGGAGACTGGCTAGTTTCCCTGGACCTCAAGGATGCCTATTTCTACATTCTTATCAGAAGCTCCCACAGAAAGTACCTCAGGTTCGAGCTGCCCTCAGGCCAATATCAATTCAGAGCAATGCCCTTTGGCCTAACTTCAGCTCCAAGGGTGTTCACAAAATGCCTGGCAGTAGTGGTTGCTTTCCTAAGGAGAAAAAAGATCTCCATCTTTCCATACCTGGATGACTGGCTCATAGTAGGTCAGTCTCCAGACCAAGTCAAGTCACACCTTGAGATAACTCAGCAACTGCTCACTTCTCTAGGATTCCTTCTGAATCTTCCAAAGTCAGTTTTGCAGCCAGTGCAGCTCCTCACCTTCATAGGGGCAGAGCTGGATACAATAAAGGCAAGAGCCTTCCTTCCCCTGGACAGGGCAAGGACCCTTGTTACACTGGCCTCTTCATTCACCCTCCAGGTGTCTCGAGCAGTAAGGCATTTTCTGCAGCTCCTGGGCCACATGGCTGCCTCTACAGCAGTGGTCCAGGGAGCAAGATTTCAAATGAGGGACATTCAGTTCCACTTAAGAGCCTTCTGGTCCCAGAGAAAGGATTCTTTGACCAAGCTAATCCCAGTTGCTCGAACCCTGATCCAGGCCTTGCAGTGGTGGCAGGATCAGGACAACCTAAGACAAGGAGTTCCCTTTGTCACTCAATCTCATTCTTTGATCCTTACCACAGATGCTTCCCTCTTGGGCTGGGGAGCCCACTTGGGGGATCTAACCACCCAAGGGTTGTGGTCACCTCAAGAATCTCTGCTCCACATCAATCTCTTGGAACTCAGAGCAGTGTTTCTAGCACTTCAAGTTTTTTCCAAGTCTTTTCAGAACAAAGTAGTTCAGATCAGGACAGACAATACCACCACAATGTGGTACATCAACAAGCAGGGGGGCTCTCGGTCTATGGCCTTGTGCACAGAGGCAATGAAGTTGTGGTCTCTGGCCTATTCCCTGAATACCTCTCTGATAGCAGTGCACCTTCCAGGGCAGGACAATGTCCTGGCAGATGCTCTCAGCAGGATTTCCCAGGGCCATCACGAATGGTCCCTAAATCCCCTGATTTTGAAAGTGATCTTCCCCAGATGGAGCACCCCACAGATAGATCTTTTTGCAGCCCCAGACAATCACCAACTTCCTCTTTTTTGCTGCAGGCCCCCAGTGTTGGGCTCAGTCCCCATGGATGCTCCAGTTCTCAATTAGGAAGGGAAGTTCCTGTATGCTTCCCCCCTTCCCTCTCCTGTTCAAGGTGCTAGTCAAAATCAGGTCTCAACCCTGCAAAATGATTCTGATTGCTCCAGACTGGGCCAGACAGCCCTGGTACCCTCTCTTGTTGTCCTTAGCAGTCCACCTTCCCCTGTCTCTTCCCAGGAATTACAATCTGTTAACATGTTCTCAGGGGAGGGTTTGGTATCCGAATCTCAAATCTCTCAATCCTGGCTCTTGAAGAGTTAGAGTTTGCTGATTTGCATCTCTCTCAAGATGTTCTGGATATTTTAAAGGCTTCTCGAAAGCCTTCCACCAGAAAGACCTACAACTCCAAGTGGAAAAGATTTACTATATGGTGCTCTGGGAAGCATATTTCTCCAGAGTCGCTGGCTTGCCCACAGTCCTTGACTATATGGTTCATCTCAATAGCTTGGGACTCAGACCAGCTACACTAAGAGTGCATCTGGCAGCTGTCTCTGCCTTCCTGTCAGCAGGCAAGCACTCTTCCCTTTCAGCTCATCCTGTATTCTGTAAATTTTTCCAAGGGATTGCTGCATACCAATCCTCCTTCAGGGACCCTGCCTCTTGGGACCTTAATGTTTGCATTGCTCAGCTTATGCAACCCCCTTTTGAGCCTTTGTCCTCAGCAGAGCTTAAGTACTTGACTTGGAAAACTGTGTTCTTGGTAGCCATCACTTCTGCCAGACACATAAGTGAGTTACAGGCCCTGTCAATGGAACCTGATTTTATCGATTTCCACAGAGATAAGGTGGTCCTCAGGACTAATAGGAAGTTTTTGCCTAAGGTGGTTTCAGATTTCCACCTTAACCAGTCTATGTCTCTTCCTGTTTTCTTCACTGACCATTCCTCCTCTAGGGAGAGGAGGTTGCACAGCTGGATGTGAAAGGGCCCTTAGCTACTACATAGAACGCACCAAGGGTCGGGTTTGACTCCCCAAATGTTCCTCACTTATGGTGAGGTTGGTAGAAAACCTGCCACTAAGAGATCTATTGCCAGGTGGATTGTCTCTTGTATACAATTCTGCTAAATTAGGTAGGATCACCCTCAGGCCTGAGGGCTCACTCTACTAGAGGTACAGCTGCTTCCCTGTCTGCTGCCAGGGATATTCTTATCTTAGAGATTTGTCAAGCAGCCACCTGGAAAACAGTACATACTTTCACCAAGCATTACTCTCTGGATATCCAGGCTAGGAGTGATGCTCGGTTCGGCACAGCTGTGCTCCAGAGCCTATTCCCAAAGTAGGTTCTGTCCCTCCTCAATGGAGGTACTGCTTTGTAGTCTGCAATAGTCAGAATACAGCAAGACTTCATGTTGTTTGAAGAAAAAATTACTCACCTTAGTAATGTTGTTTCTTCCAATGGAGTCTTGCTGTATTCTGACCTTCCCCCCACCTCCCCTCTCAGAACCTGGGTTTTGGGATGTGGGTGGGCAGGAACAGTGTTGGCACCCTAGAGGTGCCCTCCACCCTTCTAATTTTGGGTATGTGTTGTGTTTTGTTTTTTGGGTTTCCTGACTTGAGTCTTTGCCTTGGAACAAAAAAAAAAAAAACCTTTTTATTAGATTTAGTTGCCAGTTGGCTAGTGTAAGTTTACAGTTTACACACAAGATGCCCAGTGAGTTTAGCTCGTAAAGATCTGACGGTTTGGATTCAAACAACAACAGACAGAGTCTCAACCTAGCTCGAGCTCAGTGTTCCATGCCTTGCATAGAAAGTTAACTCTTTCCTCTCCGGGGCAGTTCAAAGGTTGGATATCACTGCAATAGTCAGAATACAGCAAGACCCCATTAGAAGAAACAACATTACTAAGGTGAGTAATTTTTTCTTCTCTATGCTGGACCTGCACACTCACACAGAGAAAGAGTATTAACCAGAAGAGCCTTCTAGCCAGGAAGTTGGCATTTTTTTTGTAATGATGACTACTACTCTTGTCTCTCTGCAGCTCTGCTCCCCGAGTAAAGTCAGACAGCAATTCAAACACTGTACACACCAGAAATTCATTAATTTTATTTTTTCAATCGGATGCCCTCCCCGGCCAAAGATCCAAAGAAAAGATTGAACTAACAATGATCAATTCACCAAAAAAATCCAGGCACTCGGGCAGGCATGCACGGGGGGCACACACACAAGGAAATAAAAGTTTTAACTTTTATTTTATTCATCAGGTTCAGCAAGACAACGGTTGAAAAACTTGAAAGCAAGTCTAGTCATCACAGACTGATTCAGTCTCAGTAGTAGTGCCCTTTCACAATTTGCACAATGTATTTATTCACTCACATTTCACTTGGGACTCGGGAGAACGGATTTGAGACCTGTCCTGGCCTCCAGCGTAGACAGTACCCAAAGAAAGGATGGAACGAAACTACGAAAGCAGTGAGCAGGGGCAGGCCTCTTGACCTCAGGAGTCGGCAAGACGGGGGACCAGGATCAAGACTCAGGAGGACGGAGTCAGGGTGCGGGAGAGAAGGCAGCTGCGCCAGGCAGCCCAAGGTCCAAACTACAATTGAAACAAACACACTGTAGTCAAATAATCCTATTTCTATCCTAATCTGTTTGCCTTCTTAAACAGATCGGTAGTTTTTTTTTACTATTTTTTCCAACCCACTCCACAGCACAGATCACTAATATAATTTATTAAACAGAAGTGCTCATTGAAAATCCTGCAGCACAACACTGTCTCTACTCAGACCTCTCTCTCTCTACTTTCTCTTATCTCAGACAGTGCTAGACTGCAGCACACACATTTCTCTCACCTCATGTACTTGCCTCCGGCCGGACCACATGGCTGTCTGAAACTGTACACACGATTCTTCTTGCTGAGGCTGCAGTGTACCATGTGACTCCCTTCCCCCCAACTTGCTGGTCCTCGGATGCGCCCACTACTGGCAGCAAGTAGTAATTACTGTTATAGTAATTAAAATAAAATGTAATTTAAAGCGGCAGTACTCACTTTTGAACTTATAGTACTGTGAGCTTCTGATTGAAACTGCGCCCCTGGGAGGCTTGCGCCTGGGGTGGCTGTCCACCAACCCCACCCTTCCTATGGTACTGGGTGACATTAATATTAACTGGTTGAGAAACATACACACGACAGCTCTGACTAGACTACAGAGTTTTAACCTGCATCAGCTTATCTCTCTACCCACTAGAACCTCTCCTCATTCTAATACTAGCACCTTGCTGGACTAGATCATGACAAACCATCCAGATAAACATAGAAACATAGACTTTGATGGCAGATAAGGACCGCTTGGCCCATCTAGTCTGCCCATTTCCTTACCTACAGGATACGCTGCACGCCCTAGTTAACCAACAGCCTATTTCTTCCTACCCCCTCACAAGAATTGCCTTGTGTCTGTCCCATGTATTCTTGAATTCTCCCACAGTTTTAGACATCACAACCTCCTCAGGAAGGCTGTTCCATGTGTCCACCACCCTCTCTGTGAAAAAAAAACTTCCTCACATTGCCCCTGATCCATTCCCCCATCTGTCTTCAAATTGTGTCCCCTTGTTCTTGCACATCTCTTTTTCTGAAAGATGCTATCCTTTTGGACTTTGTTGATTCCGCTGAGGTACCTAAAAGTTTCTATCAAGTCCCCCCCTCCCTCCTTTCCTCAAGGGCATACATGTTAAGTTCCTTTAGTCTCTCCTCATATGTCTTCACTTGCAGACCCTGCACCATTTTAGTTGCCCTCCTCTGGACTGCCTCCATCCTGTCTATGTCCTTGAGGAGATGGGGTCTCACCAACTGTCTGTACAGAGGGATAACAACTTCCTGTTTTCTGCTGGTGATGCCTCTCCCTATGCATCCCAGTATCCCCACAGCCCTCCCTACTGCCTTCTCACATTGCTTGCTAACCTTAAGGTTATCTAATATGATTACCCCTAGGTCCCTTTCCATTTTTGTTGTTGTTACTACCTCCCCCCATTGTGTAATCTTTCCCTGGGTTTTTGTTTCACAGGTGCATTATTTTGCACTTCTTTGCATTGAATCCAAGCTGCCATACTTCTGACCATTCCTCCAACCTTGCCAAGTCTCTTCTCATCATTTCCATGCCTCCTTGTGTATCAACCCTGTTGCAGATCTTTGTGTCATCTGCAAAGAGGCATACTTTTCCTTCCAGTCCCTCTGCAATGTCACTTATAAAGACATTAAAAAAGACTGGACCCAGTACTGAACCCTGCAGTACCCCACTAGTAACCCCTCTTTCTTCAGAGTGAACTCCATTTACAATTACCTTCTGTGTCCTGTTGTCTAGCCAATATTTTACCCAAGTTACCACCCTGGGACCCACTCCCAGGCTGGTTAATTTGATTATTAATCTTTTGTGTGGGACTATGTCAAATGCCTTGCTAAAGTCTAGGTAGGCCATATCCACAGCCCCTCCCTGGTCTACTACCTTGGTCACCCAGTCAAGAAATCAATTAGATTTGTCTGACATGACCTTCCCACTGTGAACCCGTTCTGCCTTTGGTCCTGTGCTCCACTGGCCTCTAGGTACTCAACAATTCTTTCCTTCAGAAGTGATTCCATCACTTTCCCTGTCACAGAGGTCAAACTGACAGGTCTGTAGTTTCCTGCCTCTGTCTTGCTCCCACTTTTGTGAAGGGGAATCACATTTGCCTTCCTCCAATCCTCAGGTACACCATCCTCCCATGATTTGTTAAAAAGGGTAGTCAGTGGTGTCACTAGTTCTCCCCTTAATTCTTTTACAATTCTGGGGTGAAATCCATCAGGCCCCATTGCTTTGTCCACCTTCAGTTTTAGGAGTACTTTCAGAACCCTTTCTTTCGAGAAAGGACTGGAATCAAACCCCCTATCCAGAGTGCTTCTGTTAATTGGATTAGGAACCTCCCCTCCTCCTCTTTTGTGAATACTGAGCAGAAATATTCATTCAGTATCCCTGCTTTTTCACTGTCCCTCTCTGCCCACCCACCGTCCATTCTATTCAGCCTCACTATCCCTCTCTTTGTCTTTCTACACTCCCTGATGTACCTATAAAATGTTTTATCCCCCTTCTTAACCGAGCTGGCTATCTTTTCCTCAGTTTGGGCCTTTGCCATTCTGACTTCTCTCCCTGCTTCCTTCTGCCTTAACTGGTATAGTTCTCTGTCCTGCTCCTTCTGTGTTTCCTTATACTTCCTAAACACTATCTTTTTCTCCCTAACCTTCCCTGCCACCTCTTTTGGGAACCATAGTGGCTTTTTCTTTCGTTTTGATTTATTTGATTCACACAAAGGCTTGTTGCCTCTATGATGGCAGTTTTGATGTTTTCCATTGTAGCTCACCCTCCTTCTAGCCTGTTTGCTAGTGCTTTTCTAAGGCACTCTCCCATCTTGCCAAAGTCAGCCCTCCTGAAGTCCAGTACCCTCACTTTTGTGTGGCTTGACTCTGTAGCTGAGTTTATCATAAACCACACTGTTTGGTGGTCACTTGTTCCCAGATGGCTACTCACTTCTAGATCTGAGATCCTCTCACTGTCCCCATTTGAGAGTATGAGGTCTAAGATTGCTCCCTCATGAGTGGGTTCCAAAACTAGCTGTCTGAGGCCTGCCACCTCTAGGGCATCGAGAATGGCCCTGCTCTTGGATGTGGCCGCAGCAAATGTGCTCCAGTTAACATCTGGCATATTCAGGTCCCTCATCAAAAGTATCTCCCCTTTCTAGGGACATGGATATGTTGTTCATCCACACTTATTGGCAGGTCCCTTGCCGCTTTAAATCTTGCCGGAAGGTCTTCAAGCTGGCTCCTCCCACCCACCTGGGTGGTACAACTCTCGGCTCCGCCCCATGATGCCAGATCTTCCTTACCGCTTGGAAGCTCAGGTTCCCTCCTTAGCGCTCTGCGTTTTTGACTGGTTCCTGAAAATTTCGGTCTTCAAAATCATTGGAAGTGTATTTTCTGAAACTTCGATCTTTTCTTCTTCTTCGCTGGTGATGGCTCAGTCCTTTTCCGGCCCAGGCGACACGGTTAGTTCCTCCAGGAGACTCACATTCACGTGCGTTTATTGCCTGGACTTGGATCCACGATCCTCAGGCTTGCAATTTCTGTTCTGCCCTTTGGTCAGCTCTCTGGAGGACCTGCTGGCCCGTTCAGGCTCGGTCATCGGTAGATTTTTCCGCTCCGGAGATTCCCTCGGACGGCGGGTGTCGCTGACTGTTCTCAGCAGTTCGATCCTGCTGGGAAGGGGGCGCCCCTCTCCCTCGGTTGCGGCGCATATCCCGCTCTCCTTGGGTTCAACTCATGCAGCTTCGTTCAAGGAGCTTCGTCATTCCCTCTCCTCCAAAGGAGATGGACCCTGGAGCCCTGCCGCTCGGCCTAAGTCTAAGGGGCTGCAGGCGGGGTCTCTTCATCGGTGGGAGCGGGAAGTTTCCCCCTCCCTCATCGGCTGACTCGGCTTTGGTCGAGGATGCGGCTTCGGCCACTGGCCTCACGGTGTCCCTGTCAGGTCAGCCGGCCAGGACCCCCGTCGACGTTGTCGAGTCTCTCGACCCGTCTTTTGGGTGGTCTTCTGGTGCCGCCATCCCTCCGCTCCCGGCGGAGGCTGAGGTTCTGTCCATCCCCTCGGGTCGACAGCCCTCGGGTCTTTCTTCCGAGCCGAGGGAGGAGTGGGCGCGTCCCGCTCCTTCCCAGGCCCGCCCTCGGTACCCCCCGAAGATTTGGGTCTTGGTCTCGGTCATCCTCTTGGTCTAGCTGCTCACGCCGATCTCGGCGTTCTCGGTCGGGGCACCGAGTTAAGTGGCTTTGCCGCTCTTCCTAGTCCCCCTCCTCAGATGAGGAGCGGTTTCGATGCCGTTGGCGTCGTCGTTACGAGGAACTTATGTGGCAACAGCAGTTGTTGTCCAGGTATCAATCGACCCCGATTCATTCTCTGGATAGCAAGCAGCCGCCGCTCGGTCGGCAGCCGTTCGAATCAGTCGAGGAGCCCTCTCCAGGGCCGGTTGCTCGTCCGACCCTCGCTGCCCCTCCGCCTTCGGCGGGGTACAGGCCAGGCCATGACCTGTTCTTCAGGTTACTCGGTCCCCTCACTCCTGCCCGCCCCCGGCAGATGAAGAGTGCCTTGGGCCTGCGGCAGCTTTTTGCAGACCCTTCGGAGCCTGAAGCTGGCTCTGCTATGTTTCCTAGCAGGGAGGACCCGGGGTCTTCCCAGGAACATTCCGTAGACGACAGCCCATTGTCTTTGATGGGTCTGCTTCAGCTCATTTCAGAATTCACTGGGATGCAGCTCGAGCCCGTCTCCAAATGGGCACCTTACCCCCTTATGGAGATTCTGGACCGAGGGGGTTCTCCCTCGGAGGCCTTCCCAGTGGCTGAGGCTATCGTGGGCCCAGCCTTGGAGCTATGGCAGTGGCCTACTTCCTGCCCTGTGCCTTCGACCAGGGTGGCTCAGAGGTACCCTGTCCCTGTCTGTTCTCTGCCCAGTTTCTCGGAGCACCCCTCGGCTGAAGGAGTAGTCACCAACGACGTTTTCCAATGTCTTGGAAATGCTGGGGATGTGGATAGACCCCCTGACAAAGAGTCCAAAATGATGGACTACGTCGGGTGCAAGGTTTACGCTGCGTCCTCCCTAGGTCTCTGTCAGGCCAGCTTGGCGGCTCTTATGGCACACTGTTCCCACGCCCTTCTGGGCACCCTGGACGAGGTTCTACCTCATCTCCCAGCCGAACTGCGGACCACGGTCCAGCAGGTACGGGACCAGGGTAGGGCGGTGGCAAAACAACAGTTCCAGATGGCTCTGGATCTGGGTGACTCCTGTGCCAGATCGGTGGCAGCCGCAGTGGCCATGCACCGCAGGGCGTGGCTGAGGTTATCCTTATTTTCCTTGGAAACCCAGCACGAGTTGGCGGACATCCCCTTCTTGGGGACTGACCTTTTCGGCCCTGGAGTGGAGGGACATATCCAAGGGCCCAAGAAGTCCGATGCCACTCCAGACTCGGTCACTCTCGCCCGGAGGGTCAAGGGTAGCCATCAGCCTTTGCATAAGCCCCTTTGCCCCCTGAGCCCTGCGGCTCAACCAGCCCAGCACAAGGGCCAGCAGGCGTGTGCTGGGTGGCCTGTTGCCAGTCCAGCGTCTTCCTCCAAAAGGAAGCAGGGAGGCAGGAAACCGAGAGCCCCCTCAGCTCCTTCCCCCTCCAAGCCTGCTCAGTGATAGGCCAAGGGGCACTGCCCCGGCCCCGTCATCCCAACCTGGGTTCCCCATGGGGGGACGGCTCCGCACCTCGTTCTGGAGGTATTTAAGGGTAGGTCCTGTCGCAGGTTGCGAGCGGTTTCTCCTTTTGAGCCATTGCCCCATGGGGATCTTGGGTCCACTGCCTCTTTGTCGGTCATACCACATGCCTGGCCCTCTAGTTAGAGGTGATCAGGAAGGCCGTGGACCCCTCCAACCCTGGGTTCGCGTCCAGGTATTCCTGGCCTCAAACGGACGGGGGCTCGTGCCCATTCTCCCGCATGCCTGGAAGGTCTCTCTGCTTCAGATATTCCATCCTCAGAACATGGCGTGTGGCTGTTTCCTGGGCCTCCAGGATGTACCTACTCCTCGTTCCATCCGTTTCTTGGGAGGCTCCTCCCCTTCTTAGCAGGGGATCTCCTTACGAGTTCCTAGCCAGGCCCTTCTTTGCTCAGCAGTCTCTGCGGCACTGAAGGGTCCGGACGTAACCCCACCCAGAAGGCAGACTGGTCTCCCGTTACAGGAGCCAAGTGGGAACTTGTGCCTTAGCGGTGAGGCTTCTTCGGGACTAAGCTTGACTCTTGAGTCCGAGCTCGGCTCTGGGCGGACAGGGCTGAGGTTCTTCCTCCCTTACCCAGTCGGGTTGTCCAGGTAATTATGTCATGCCAGGACCTCCTGCACCTCCTGGGCCTCAGGGTGGCCTTCCCCTAGTGGGAGGGACCAGCCAGAGGTCACAGCGCTGCGTCCTTTGGACCAGTTCATGACTACAGCCCAGGAGTTAAGAGAACTCTCCCTTGGACCATTCCAACTTCGGCAGGAGA
The DNA here is from genome assembly GCA_016271365.2 of Neoceratodus forsteri. Taxonomy (NCBI): domain Eukaryota; kingdom Metazoa; phylum Chordata; order Ceratodontiformes; family Ceratodontidae; genus Neoceratodus; species Neoceratodus forsteri. The sequence goes on from CM057451.1 coordinate 96,995,792, forward strand.
ACTTCCTGTTCGTTCGGCCTGAGTCAGTGGTCTTCTCCGATCGATGCTTCTTGGATGGGTGGGGTGCCCATCTAGGGGAATACAGAGTGCTTCGCCTCTGGTCCTCTCGCGAGTCCCGATGTCCTTCCTGCTTGCTGGAGCACCAGGCGGTCCGCTTAGGTTGCACCGCCTCCGCTCCGTTGTATGGGGTCTAGTGGTCTAAAGTCCAAGTAGGACAACACCACGACCATGTGCTACCTACCCACCAGGTTCGGTCGATCCTTGCCTCGGTGCAGAGGTTCTCCGCATTGGGTTTTCTGGCAGTCGAGGGTTCCCAGCCATTTGATGGCAGAGCCCCAATTTCCTGGCTGCTGCCTGTGCTGGGCATAGGCTGCGCCTCATGAGTGGTTTTCCGCCAGGGTAGCACAGGATCTTCTCCTCCTTCCTCCGGGAGAATACGAGGCCGAGACTGTTTTATGCCCGCCCCTCAGCAGGGCCTGCTGCTAGGATGCCATCGGGGCCACGGACCCCTGCCCCTCTGTGCTCCTCTCCCCATTTTCCCTTGACCACGGGCAAGGTGAGGAGGACTTGGCGCAGGTGATGCTGGTAGCCCCAGACTGATTGCCAGCTCTGGTATCCAGCTCTCCTCAGTCTCAGCCCCAGGCTCCCGAGGCAGCTTCTAGTCCGCCCGGTCCTGTCTTTCCTTTTCAGGGGAAGGTTATCCATCTGGACCTTCAATCCCTGCACCTGTAGGCTGATCCCTGTGTGGCTAGGGGCCAGGCCTAGGGTCTTCGGCAAGGTCCTCGACCTTTCGAGGCGTCCTGCTAAGAAGTCGGCCAAGATGCTCGTCCTCTGGGAGAAGTTCTCCTTTTTGATGATGGGATAGGCCTTGCCTCCCCGTCCTGAAATGAGCATTCTGGACCATCTGCGGTTCATCCTTAAACCAGGAGCTTCAGCCGTGACCCTCTAAATTGCTTCTGTGGGTCACCCCTGTCTTCCGGGCGTGGGCCGGGAGGCAGCTGGTGGTACGGAGAAGGTGGTCTCGCACTTCTAGGCCTCGATCATGCCTCCCCTTTTGGGGAGAGTATCCCCGTTTCAGTGGGATCCTTGCTGGTATGGGCTTAGCTCATGAGCAAGCCATCCAACCCTTTTGCACAGGTGTGAGTTTCCCCCACCTGTTGTGGAAGAGCACCTTCTTGGGGCCACTCCGCCATCCAGAAGGTGGGGAGAGTTTCAGGCGCTCTTTAATCTCCCATCCGGTCTTCCACAGGGACTAGGTTGTCCTGGCCCCACCAAGTCCTTCCGGCGGTGGCGGAGTCTTCCTTCGGGTATTGCCTCTGCTGGGGTTTATCCCTCATTCCACCTCGAGGTCGTATACAGGTTCCATAGGAACCTGTTTAATGCTCACCTACCTAGGGGCGTAAAGCTAAAGTTTGGGAGAGGTTAGCCAGCTGTTTATCATCTTTGCTGAAGCCGCTATCTGCAGACTTGCAGCCAAGTGGACGTCAGCGTGGCGGTCACCCTGCATGTTCTCCACTATATGGCGGGCATGGAGCCTCCCAGAGATAAGCGCTCATTTTACCCGTCCTTCCGCTGCATTGGTGGCTGCTTCTGAGGATACTCTGGTCCAGGATATCCACAGGGCTTCTGCCCGGTAGCAGGCTTTACCGTTCCCCTTCCACATCGACCTTGGGTCGCACCGGGGTGCTGGTCGGGGCCTTGGTTCTCCAGTCTTTCTACCTAAGTAGGGGTGTGCGCCTTGCCTTCCTCCTCCCGGAGAACTGCTAGGAGTCTGCCAATAAGTGTGGATGAACAATATATCCATGTCTGTAGAAATACAGGTTACTCACCTGTAACAGGAGTTCTAGGAATGGTATATGTTGTTCATCCACACGACCCACCTGGCCTCCCCGGCTGCGACGCACAACCTGGCTTCCAGCGGGCTAGATCTGGCGTCATGGGGTGGAGCTGAGAGTTTTACCACCCGGGTGGGTGGGAGGAGCCAGCTTGAAGACCTTCCGGCAAGATTTAAAGCGGCAAGGGACCTACCAATAAGTGTGGATGAACAACATATACCATTCCTAGAACTCCTGTTACAGGTGAGTAACCTGTATTTCTCTGCCATCCTAAGGATGCCTTCTATCATATCCTTGTCCATTCCCTCCCACTGACATGGGGGTCTGTATACAACCCCTGTGCAGACTGTGGTGCCATTTCCAGTCTCTAAGGTGACCCACAGTGCCTCCTCTCCTCTCTGTTTACTCTTTTGTTCTGTTGCTTGTATCCCTTCCCTTACATAGAGAGCTACTCCTCCCCCTCTTCTCCCCTCTCTGTCTCTCCTTTAAATCAAGACAGTATTGATGAAGCATGGAAATCTTTAACACCCATTATTAAGGACACTGCAAATAAATTTATACCCAACGTATATAAAAGGAAATTACATTCCCAACAGAAATAGCTTAACTTTAAATTACGGAAATCGAAAAGAAAAATAAATATTACAAGAAATAAATCTTAAATAAATGTGAAAGAACATTTTTCACATTTAGAAAAATTCAGAGACTCTGTAAAAAGGAGATTAAAAAGGCTAACATTTCAATAGAGAGATCATTGGCTGTACAAGCACAAAAAGGAAACTGCAAATTGATGTTTAGTTACATTAATTCACTAAAAAAACAAGAATGCAGGGTTGGTCCTATTATTACTTATGATTTGGTTTTGAATCATCCAAGATATTGCTGAATTTTTTAATACACAGTTTTGTAAAGTTTTTTTCTAATAAATAATGATCCAAGTTACAATGCTTTAGTCAGCCAATCTAATCATAATGTGGATATCCCTTTTGATACTATTAAAACCAAATTAAAATTTATAAAAAAAGGCTCCTCTGCAGGCCCGGATGGTATTTCTGGGGACTTGATCATTTTAATTAAGGACCATGTCTGTGTGCCACTTAAAATTCTTTTTGCTAAGAGCTTGAACACAGGTAACATTCCATCTGGCTGGAAACATGGAAATGTGATTACACTTTTCAAAAAGGGCTCTAAAAGCGTTCCGGACAATTATCGTCCTATTAGTTTAACACCTATTTTTTGTAAAATATTGGATTGGATCATTAAAGATGATTTAACTCCAGTTGTTTCAGGATTAGACCAAACCCAGCATGGATTTATGAAAGGCCATTTGTGTACTACAAACTTAGTGAGTTTTTATAACTCTGTTAGTGAAAACTTGGACAAAGGAAATCCCTGTGATGTTATTCTTCTGGATTTTAAAAAGGCCTTTGATTCTGCACCACACTGGGCCTTGATCCAGAAGTTACAGCTCCACAATATTGAGCCGATAAATATCAGATGGATCACAAATTGGTTGACTAACAGGAAGCAGAGAGTCATAATAGATGGCCATGCTTCTATTTGGAAAAATGTGAAGAGTGGTGTACCACAAGGATCTGTCCTGGCACCGCTAATCTTTCAGGTTTTTATATCAGATCTATCAATGAACATTCAAAGTAAGATTATTAATTATGCAGATGACTGCAAAATTGTTAACATCTGCAAGAGTGTAACGGATTACATGGTTATTCAGAATGATTTGAAGACATTACAGTCCTCATCCATTAAATGGAACTTTTTTTTTCAATATTTCTAAGTGCTGCGTCCTGCATTTTGGGAATAAAAATCCATATAATCAATATTATCTACATGATAGTATCTTGGCAAGTAAGTATAGCGAAAGAGATTTGGGGATTACCACTGACTCATGTTTGACATTCAATTCACATATCACAAATACCATCAGTAAAGCTAAGAAGATGTGGGCAATTCGCCACAATATAACATAAAAAAACCCAGATATCCCGATGCCTCTATACAGCATATGTGAGACCTCACTTCGATTTTGATTCCCAGTTGTGGAGTCCATATAAAAAGAAAGATACAGCTAGAGTTGAGAGAGTTCAGAGAAGGGTTACGAAATATATTGAGTCCTCCAAATCTCTTTCATACCCTGACAGACTTTCTGAATTTGATTTGATGTCCCTAAAGGATAGAAGAATAAGGGGTGATCTGCTTACATGGGACGTCATTTACAATCAACACTTATCAGCAGAATGTGGTTTGGATTTAATACAAATTAGAGTCAACACTAGAAGTCACCCACTGCAATTTACTAGGGACAAGTGTAATACAAAGAAAAGGGCATACTTTTTTTCTCATAGGGTAGTGAGGCCCTGGAATATGTTGCCCGTGAATGTCATCGTTAGTGACAACAAGGACATCTTTAAAAATAGACTTGATTGCTTTATGAAATCTAGAAAGTTGTTAAGATACTATATGTAGATCTGAAGCCTTATGGGCCTCTAAGCCTTTTGATTCCTCTTGTTTCTTAATACGATTCTTAGTATGTAGGTTGTGTACCCTGGTAGTTTAATATCCCAGTCATGGTTCTCTGTGTACCATGTTTCTGTGACTGCTACGATATCCAGGCATCCCTCTTCCATCAAGGCCACCAGTTCAGGGAGCTTGTTGTCCAGACTACGGGCGTTGGTACTCATTACCCTCCATTTCTTTTTTTTGGGATATTCTGTTTATTAACAGTTTTCTGACACAAAAAAAAAAAAAAAAAAAAACTTATACATACTACAACAAAAGACAAATACAATTACAAACACACAAAAATCCCGGTTAATACCTTAATACATCATACAAATTCCATTTATTAAGGTGCAGTCGAGTGTGCTGCAATACCCCTGTGTCCTGTACGTATACAAAAACTCCCTGGGTGACTATCCGTTATTATATGCAGTGTATAGAACAGACGTCTGGCCCTCAGCTCTTTACATTATACTGGAATATTAGGACCCCCGCAAGGGAAACTTACTGAACCAGAGTTTAACCGTTAATCCTTCCCTTTAACCATCTTCCCAGCTGGGGGTACCCCTATACCTATCTCCCACCCTGGGACTTAGATATTCAACCCTGTGCAGAGCATTAAATTTTCAGACAGGCTCAACGTTGCCAAAAAAGGGGCCCAGTCCCCTAAGAACACCTCTTCCCTATCTCTAACTATCCATGTGAGCCTCTCTAAAGCCAGTGTACGTATAACTAACTTTCGCCAGCATCAATCAGCGTGGGCCCATTCCCAGTAACCCAGGTATTCTGAATGCAATGTCTAGCTAGGACCAGCGAAACCCTTATCCATCTAGGCAATAATTGCCACTCTTCTTCTCCTTCTATTCTTTCCACCCCAAATAGGCAGACTAAAGGGTCATGAGTCAATTGCCCCCCCATATCCCTATTTACCTCCTGAATCACCCCCCCAATACCTTATCAGGACCGGGCATGACCAGAAGCAATGGAAGAAGGTGCCCCAATCCCTTACCACACCTTCTACAGTTCAGCGACACAGCAGGATGTGCCCGATGTACTGCCACTGTGGGCCAATAAATTCTATGCAAAAACTTGTAGAAGGCCTCCTTAAATTTGTTACATATCATAATTCCCTCCGGCATTCCTAGCACTAGATCCCAATTTCCTTCCGATATCGGCAACCCTAGATCCCTTTCCCAGAGGGCCTTCATAGGGCCCGTCAGGTCTGGTAGGCTCTGCTTGTCCTGTTTAACTATTTTCCCAACAAACCCTTTTATTTCTTTCCTGGCCTGACATACCATCTGCTCTATTCTGTTTGCCTGCAGCCACCCCCTTCCCCCTATGCCCAATCGTCCTACATATGTCTTCAGCTGCAGATACCGAAACACATGAGAGGCTCCAACCCCATCTCTCTCACAGTCTTATTAAACTCCTTACTCCCCTTCTCCAGCAGCATCCCCATACATGCCGCCCCCCCTTCTCCATTCCAGGAACCTCTGTCCTCCATACCAGGGACAAAGAAGGTTCCTTGCAATTGGAAGCAAGACAGTCTCCTCTGTACCCCTTCTCACGCTTAAGTGGAGCAGGCCTCCAGTGTCTCCCTAACTAATGGGTTGCCACTTCCCGAATCCCTATATGCCCACAGCCCTCTACTATGCTGGTATGCTGTAAGTCTCCCAGATGTCCCCTCCTGTTCCAGGCCTATCCAGCTAGCCACCTCAGGTTTATGGACCCAATCTGCTACACTGTGGAGTTGCACTGCCTTATAATATGCCCCCAAATCTGGGAAGCTAAGCCCACCCCTATTTCTATCCGCCTTAAGCCTTGCTAAACTTATTCTGGGCTTTTTTCCCTGCCAAATGAAGTCCGTGAACCCTCTCTCCAACTGTTTCACATCCCTCTGCGTAAGCCTCAACTGCAGCATTTGCATAGGGTATAGAATAAGTGGGATAATATTCATTTTTATGAGATTTATTCTCCCAATCCAAGATACTGGTAATTGCATCCATCTCTTCAGGTCTGCCAATACCAGATTTATCAAGGAGTGATAATTCAACTTATATAGCTCTTCCCACCGCCTCCTAATACGAACCCCAAGATATTTGAAATCCGACCTGACGACCCTGAATCCCCTCTGCCGTACCTCTGTACCTACTTCTGGGAACCCCATAGCTTCAGATTTCTTCACATTAATCTTATACCCAGACAATCCAGCAAACTTTTCAATAATATCCATAAGGCATCCCATAGAGCCATTCATATCCCCAAGGAATAATAGCATATCATCAGCATAGAGCACCACCTTATGCACTCTTCCCTCCCCATCCCTCACTCCCACCACGCCCTCATGCTGGCGTATCGCTGATGCCAGCGGTTCAATTACCAAGGCAAATAGCAGAGGGGACAAAGGACATCCCTACCTTGTCCCCCTACCCAGCCTGAACTTCGCAGACAGACATCCATTCACCATCTCCTGCGCACTCGGCTTTTGGTACATGGTCCTGACCCACCCTATGAATGGGTCCCCCAGACCAAACAGGGTCATCACCTCAAATAAAAAGTCCCATTCCACTCTGTCAAATGCTTTTTCAGCGTCCAATGAGATCACCCCCATCTTGGCGCCAGCCCTTCCAGCCCGCCATACAATATTTAACAACCTCCGAACACTGTGGTAGGACTGCCACCCCTTGATGAACCCTGTCTGGTCCGGGTGAACCACCTCCGGTAGGATATTCTCTAAGCGAGTAGCCAGGACTTTAGCTAGAATTTTCATATCCACACTGAGAAGGGAGATTGGTCGATAGGAGGAACATTCAAGCTCATCCTGACCTCCTTTCTGTATTAAGCAGATATTAGCCTCATAACATGTCAGGCAATAGCGGGACCTGGTCCTCCTGCCCTCTTTCAAATACCCTCCTCAATGCATCTGCCAATTGCCCCCCCCCCAAAATCCTGTAGAATTCGACAGGAAATCCTTCGGGCCCACTGGCTTTTCCCTCCTGTAACTTCTGTATGGCGCTCAGGATCTCCTACCTTGAGATGGGCTGGCTCAGTACTTCCCTCTGCTCATCTGTAACCTTTTGCAAAGCTACTCCTCTTAAAAACTCCTGGATGCGCTCTTCCTGCCCTTCATGCTCTGCCCTATACAGCTTTTCATAAAACCTCCCAAAACGCTTTGCTATGGCCTTTGAACGTGTAATGATTTGCCCCTCCTCTTCCTTAATCCGCAGGATCCCAGTTGGACATCTGCCCCCCTTCATCAGCCTAACTACATGGGTCCAGGCTTGTTCCCCATTTGAAAACTCTCCTCTGACAAAAGAACCATGTCCTCCCTGCTTCTTCCCTTAAGAGAGAATTAAGGGCCTCCCTCGCCACTGCCAACATCTTGGGGGCTTCTCCCCTTTCCCCTCCACCTACCCGTTTCCCCAACTCTTTCACTTGCCTTTCTAATTCTTCCCTTTTACCCTTTTCTGTTTTTTTATCTTAGCCACATAGGCTATTATAGCCCCCCGCATATAGGCCTTACCCGCCTCCCATACAATGGTGCTAGACACCTCACACGTATTGTTCACCTCTTCATAAAGCTTCCATTGTTCTGTCAAACATTCCCTGAATGCTTGGTCCTTAGCTAAATATGTAGGAAATCTCCAGGTTGAAGATCTACTCTCAACCCCCCCCGCGATGCACAATACAACCATAGCGTGGTCCGAGAGGAAAATGGGGCTGTTGCTTATCTCTTTTATTCTTCCCACCCAGTTTCTAGGTAAAAAAAAATAGTCTAACTGGGACCAAGTCTTATGGGGGTTAGAGTAGAATGTATACTCCCGCCCAGTGGGGTTGACCGCCCTCCACCCGTCCACTAAGTCCATATCTGCGATTCCAATTTTCCACTGCCCCATGGCCTCCGTCGCCCGCCCCATACCCTCAGAATGATCCATCTTCGCATCCATTGTCCAATTAAAATCCCCTCCCATAATAAGCCCCGGAAATTGCTCCCTAATAAGCAGGCCCAGCAAAGAGGAATAAAAAACCGGGTCATACACTGCTGGTGCGTAGACACAACCAAAAGTAAGTGTCTCCCTTCGCCATATTCCAGTAACAAAAATGTATCTTCCCTCCTTAGGGTCTCTCACTACTCTTTTCACCTCGAAGAGCAAATTCTTATGTAAGAGTATTGCTACCCCCCCTTTTATGCGAAGAATAAGAGGCCGCTAAACATTTCCCAACCCAATTCTGCACCAGTTTGGCATGCTCCACATCTGTCAGGTGCGTCTCTTGCAGCATTGCCACCTGTGCTCCCTTTCGTCTAAGCGCAGTTAGAAGTGCGGTCCTCTTCACTGGGCCTGCTATACCCTTAACATTCCAAGATATCACATTTAAGTTGACTAGATCACCCATCTCTCTCTGTGAGGCTTTTCATTTTTTAGGGATATTGTCTTTTGATACTGCATTACATATATCCGAACTTTCATATAACTCACCAATACCTTCATATACTTTTTTTGGTGTCTGCACACTCAACTGCCACAATTGAAATACAACCGGGTCATTACCCCACTAATAAAAAAACTAAGTGAACTATCTATTCTATCATTTATAACTAATCCCCCCCAAATCCCTCTTCCAAACCTGCCCCCCTCCCCTCCCTTCGCCCTTCCCTTGTAACCTCTCCTCCTCCACCTTCCCCCTACAACACTAACTGCTAACATAGCACAAGTGTAGATTTAAACACAATAAAGAACAAACACTCAACACTACTCCACCAAAACCGAGATGCGCATCCCGCCGCCCCCCCCCACTAGCCAAATTTTCCTTTCCAGAACTATCTCACCCCCGGAGTCTCCATTAATCTCCATCCCGAGCCCGGCCAGTATCCCACCTTCTTCGCTCTTATCTCAGGACGTTCCCCATACACCCCTCCCCATCCACCTCCACGTCTCATCTAATTGTTCGCTCTTTATCTCCTCTTTACCCAACCTTACCCATGTCTATCTCAGTTATCTGCTATTATCATAACTCCCCACCCCAAATCCCCCCTTGTACAGGCTCAACCCCCGTACTACTCCCTTTATCTCCAATTCGACCCCACTCCGGTCTCATCCTGCTCCCCCTTCCCCTACTACTAACCTCCTCATCCAACTTGTTCCTGGACATTCCTCCCCCACCTCCTCCTCCCAGGCCAACGCATTAGGACCTGAGGAGGAGGGGGCCATCCTCGGCTCTACCCAAGCAGAGAGACCTATAACTCAATCTTCATTCTCTATACCACAGCCTTTTCTACCAATCCCCTGCCCCACATCTAATAGCATGGATATAGCACAACATCCAGTGTTTACATTCACCAGGCCCAAGAGAAAAAGAAAAACCCCACCTTTATTACGCCCTCTAATTCACTCTCCGCCCCTCGTGCATTCCTTCCCCCATCCCCATGGCCTTCATCTTTCAAAATTCCCTGCAAATGCCTCCCACTAGACGACCCGAAGAGGGTTCTTATCCAGATCCTAAACCCCAAGCTTTTAAGCCGCCCTGAAAAACCTCCCCACTATAGGCTGTCATAACTTCACCCTTCCTCTTACTAACCCCCCCAGGCCTCCCCTTCATCCCTTCCAGCCAGATACTCAATTTATTTCCCCTTAACCCAACCCCCCATAACCATACCCCCCACACCCTGATTAATAGCCTCAAATGTACACATCATGGATCTGACAGCATCAGAGGGGTGGCGCGGGGGGCTAGGCCACGCTATCAATAAAACACGCACTAGGCCCTCCCCCGCTCCTACCTCGCCTGTATCAGGAACTCTCTTCATATCTGTGACCCTCTGGTCTCCAGCTGAGCTCTCATACACCAGCAGTCAATAAGAGAGAGCCCTCCATGAAAACAGAAGGGAACGCACATCGTGGCCCGTACACCTTGCTTCTCAGTCCCCTCCTGTCCACAGTTCTTCCACCACGCCTGATCCAACAACTGTCTCATCCAGGGTCTGTCCTCCTCAGGTATAAATGGCGCAATGGCACCAACCAGGAACAGGAAACACTCTCAACATAGTTCAGTCCAAAAACTATAACCAGAAAAATCGATCCTCCATCAGAACAATTAAATCGAAACCTCTTAAAGCCATCCTTCCAGTTCTTTGTATCTCCCCACAACCACTCAGCTCACTCTTCTCTTCAGGCCCTTAACAAACTCCTCTGCTTTCTTGAGCTCTCAGAAGGAGTAGGTCGCACCCTCTTGTTGAATTCTGAGTGTGGCGGGTATACCAGGAAGTTTTCCACCTTAAGGCTCCTCAGCTGTGCCATCAGCCCATTAAAGGCCTTCCTTTTCTTCAACAAGCGAGCTGAGTAGTTCTGCGAGAGAAATAATCTATGGCCCTCATAGCTCAAGGTATCCTGGGATCTGTAGGCCCTCAACAACGCTTCTCGGTCCTGCAAGTTATGGAAGAGCATAATTATTTGACGTGAGGGCTGATCTACCGCAGGCCGTGGCATTACAGCTCGATGTGCATGCTCTAATTTAATCTTGCCATTTTTCATTTTCAGCCCCAGCAATTCGGGTAACACTCTGCTGCAAAATTCAAGAGCATCCTTTCCCTCCAGTCCCTCAGGAAGCCCCCTAAGTCGCAAGTTTAACCGCCGATGATAGTTCTCCTGGTAATCATAAGCCTCCTTAAACTCCTCCAACTCCCTCTGTAAAGCACAAACTTGGCCTGGGACTATCAGCACTTCGTCCTCCAGTCTAGAAATTCTTTCTTTAGCCTCAGTCAGCTGAGTGCTCTGTTGCACCTGCTGCTCCAGGATGTCCTGCAATTTCCCATCCAACTTATCTTCTAGCTTTATCAGGTGCGGCTCTAGTGCTGCAATTACTTGCCCTGAAAGCTCCTTCCCCAGGGCCGCCACCTCCGCCGCCGAAAGCGAAACCAGGCCTGCATTTTCTCCTCCTGGGCCCGCCATCCCCTTTTTTCCGGTTTTTCCAGTGGCCCGCTGACTTTTAGTAGGCATCGAGGTCAGATATTCATCCATTGCTCCCTCCGTCACCCGCGACCACCGTTTTATTTGCCCCGAGGTGGGAAATTCTGTTTATTAATCTATATTTATTGGCTATTTTGTCGGAGCTAGCGGGAAATGCGACCTCTCAGTTAGCTGCTCATTAGCGCCCCCACCCTCCATTTCTTGATGGCCTTACTCTTTTTTGCCCCATTCCTGTCCTTATTACCTTTGTTGTTTTCTCCATTTACCCCTGCCATTCTCCTTATCGACATCTCTATCTTGGTGTCTACCTCACTTACTACCCTGATTTTTCTTTTGGGGGGGGGGGCTAGGATTCACGAACAACATGGGTGAAATGACCAAACCCTGGGGTACGACACTGGACAGAACCATTTGGAATGAGGAGAACCTTCCCACCACAATTCTCTGAACACTGTTGACATAGAAATTCTACCTGATGCCATTACAGACCACTCCCCCACTTTCTGTATCTATTTATTTAATTTATTTGTTCTAGGATTACAAATACCTTTGAGCCGAGGCTCTTTTACAAAGGTTCCACGTCATTGGTACAATTGAGACAATCATAAGCAAAGATAACAGTTTATAAAATAAAAAAAAAAAAACACATAGTCTTGTAGATGAAAAAAGAACAATAAAGTGAAACTTTGGGAAGGGGAAAGGGAAAGAAGGAGGGTGAAATCAGGGAGACTAAGTGGATGGGAGAAAAGGGAGGTAGGTTGGGGGGACAGAGAGAGGAGAGGTGGAAGGTGGATAAGAATAGAGGTAGTGCAGCCGGGTGGCATTTGTCATGGGCCAGCAGGGGAGGTGAAGATAGGAGGGGGGTGCTGGCAAAGTGCAGGAGTAGATGTGGATCCAAAAGGGCATCTTCAGCTATGGAACCAAAAGACATGTTTAGCCACAACAGTCACAGAAGTTAGAGGCAGGTAAGTGTTGGTAGACGAGTCTTAAAAGTGCTGGCGATAGTGAGGATGAGATGTCACTGGGAAGACCGTTGTACCAACTAGTGGCCCGTAAGCAAAGGATCTTTGGCCTTGTGTTGTTGTGGCAATGCAGGATTTACGCAGAAGCTGAGGTTTCGATCCCCTGGTATGTCGGGTGTGGATTCTCGGTTGTATGAGGGGCACAGACTCCAGGAGGCAAGGCCCAGCAAGATTTTCTTAGTAGTAATACAAGTTTGCTGTTTTATTCGATTGGCAAGATTTAACCATCCAGTTTGAGAATAGAGGTCACAGGTGGGAGTTAGGCGTTGGGAGCCAGTGACAAGTCGACAGGCCTTGTTGAGGGCGGTGGATACACGTTTGAGTGCGGTGGTTGTAGCAGAGCTGTAAATGATAATGCCATAATCAGTGATGGATATGATGGAGCTCTGGACAGTGACAGCGAGGGCTTCAGGTGTCGGGTGTTTCCTATGATGGAATAGCAGGCCTAGCTGGGAGTTAGCGGCTTTGGCGACATGGTCGATGTGGGCATTGTAGGAGAGGTGAGGGTCAAGGGTGATCCCGAGGTATTTAACGTTTTTGACCTGTTCCAGTGCGGCATCTTGTCTGGTGATAAGAGAGTTGGAAGTGCTTATGTTTATTATGGGAGCTGCTGAAGATCATGGCCTTTGTTTTTTTTGATTAAGGATCAGTTTGTGCTTTGTGAGCCAATTCTCAACCGAGGAGAAGCCGAGTTGGAGATTTTCTTGCAATTTCTTCGGGTCCTGATGTGTGGCAAGGATTACTGCATCATCGGCATACAGGGTGATATGTTCAGTGCAGGAGTCCAGTAGGGTGTTAAGGAACAGGCTGAAGAGTAGGGGGCCCACTATTGAACCCTGGGGGACTCCAGAGAGGACAGGTTTGGAATCAGAGTGCACATCTCCAATTTTTACACGCTGGGTGTGGTTTTCAAGATAGCTTTTGAACCAAGAGATTGAATCATTGGAGAGACCAGCATTTTTTAGTTGGCTCAGCAGGAGGGAGTGGTGGACACTATTGAAGGCTTTGGTCAGGTCGATGAAAATAGCACCAGTTAGTTGTCCATTGTCGAGGGAGCTGTGAATGGAGCTGGTGAATTCGAGTAAGGCAGAGGATGTACTATGACCTTTTCTAAAGCCATGTTGCTGTTTACAGAGTATATTATAATTGTCCAGATGCTTGGTAAGTTGGTCCGCTACTATACGTTCCAGTGCCTTCGATAGGGGAGGCAGAATGGAGATAGGGCGGAAGTTCGCATGGTCAGCCTTATCACCACTTTTGTGAATCGGGGTAACAGTGGCCATTTTCCATTTGTCTGGGAATTGGCTAGAGGAAAGAGAGAGATTAAAGATCTTGGTGAGGGGCACAAGTACCTCGTCAAGCGTTAGGGCCAGTAGCTTGAGGTCAAGTGTGTCATTGGTTGTTCTAGATTTGCTGATGGCTTTGGCAATGTAGTTTCGGACTTGATGTTTCTTTAGTGCTTTAAAGTAGAAAGGTGGGTGACAGGGGTGGGTGGAGGAGTTGGAGGGGATGGGAGTTGACACATCTTGGAACAACCCACAACCACTCAGCTCACTCTTCTCTTCAGGCCCTTAACAAACTCCTCTGCTTTCTCGAGCTCCCAGAAGGAGTAGGTCACATCCTCTTGTTGAATTCTGAGTGTGGCGGGTAATACCAGAAAGTTTTCCACCTTAAGGCTCCTCAGCTGTGCCATCAGCCCATTAAAGGCCTTCCTTTTCTTCAACAAGCGAGCTGAGTAGTCCTGCGAGAGGAATAATCTATGGCCCTCATAGCTCAAGGTATCCTGGGATCTGTAGGCCCTCAACAACGCTTCTCGGTCCTGGAAGTTATGGAAGAGCATAATTATTTGACGTGGGGGGCTGATCTACTGCAGGCCATGGCATTACAGCTCGATGTGCACGCTCTAGTTTAATCTTGCCATTTTTCATTTTCAGCCCCAGCAATTCGGGTAACACTCTGCTGCAAAAATCAAGAGCATCCTTTCCCTCCAGTCCCTCAGGGAGCCCCCTAAGTCTCAAGTTTAACCGCTGATGATAGTTCTCCTGTAATCATAAGCCTCCTTAAACTTCTCCAACTCCGCCTGTAGCACCAACTTGGCCTGGGACTGTCAGCACTTCGTCCTCTAGTCTAGAAGTTCTTTCTTCAGCCTCAGTCAGCCAAGTGCTCTGTTGCGCCTGCTGCTCCAGGACCTCCTGCAATTTCCCATCCAACTTATCTTCTAGCTTTATCAGGCGCGGCTCTGCTGCTGCAATTACTTGCCCTGTAAGCTCCTTCCCCAGGGCCGCCACCTCCGCCGCCGAAAGCGAAACCAGGCCTTGATGTTTCTTTAGTGCTTTAAAGTAGAAAGGTGGGTGACGGGTGGGTGGAGGAGTTGGGGGGATGGGAATTGACACATCTTGGAAGAAGTAGGAGGGGAGAACACTGCTAAGGTCAGTGAAAGCGATGTTAAAAGTGTTCGCAATAGTTTTAGAGTCGACTGTAGTGTGCACATTTATGTTGAGTATGGTCATCGAAGATGTTGACTGCTTCCCAGTGACATCTTTAATGTTTTTCCAGAAATCCCTCCCATTTAGCCAGGAGTTAGAGAGGACATTTTTATAGTAGTCAGCTTTCTGTTGCCGAATGGATTTGGTGCAGTCGTTCCGTGCCCGTTTATAATTCTGGATGTCGAGTTGCTTACCAGAGTTTCTAGCCAGTTCCCAGAGGTGGTCCCTGGATTTAAGTTTTTTTAGGTCGTCTCCTGACAGCCAAGGGTTACTGAGCGATTTAACTTTACGCTTTTGAGGGGGGCAAATTTATTACAGGCTTCATTGAAAATGTGAATAAATTGCTCCAGTGCAGTATTAGTATCTGTTGCCTTGAAGATGGGGGACCAGTCCTGCAGACTGAGGTGCGATTTGAGGTGGGGTAGCTGACCACGGGGTAGGACTCTGCTGGTGATGATTTTTGGAGGGGGCTTACAGAATTTGTTTGACCAGGTACAGCTGATGGGAGAGTGGTCACTGAGTGAGTCAGGGAGGACTGAGGTTTTCGTGATCTGAGAGGGGTGGTTGGTTAGGATCCAGTCGAGTAGGGTGCAGGTCCCAGTTCTGTAGTTCTTTCTGGTTGCATAGTCAACCATTTGAGTCAGATTAGCTGATATAATGGAGTCCTTAAATGACCCACTTTCAGCTGAGAGCCAATTAATGTTAAAGTCATCAAGAAGGATGATTTCGGAGTCCGATGGGTGGGATTTGACAAAGTGAAGGACAGCAGTTAGACCAGGTCCCTGTTCCTTAGGAGGTATGTAAACAATGACAACTGTGAGGGCCTTATTGTGGGCACCTAATAGGAGTCTGATGGGAAGAATCTGAGCAGGTGTTGCTGGAAGATTGGAATCAATGGGGTGTCCTCGAAAGTGTTCTTTCACATACAAGGCACACCCACCACCTCTTTGGACTTACTGACATCTACCTGGAAGACATTGTAGCCAGGAAGGGTGATTGCCTGGTCAGGAATCTTTGGGGTGAGCCAAGTTTCAACTACTGACAGAATATCCGGGTTGTGTTATGTGGTAAAGGCTTGCAGTGCATCAAGCTTAGGAAGTAAACTGCAGATGTTCAGGCATGTGATTGAGAGAGTGCCTGTTGGTTTGTTTTGGTTGGAGGTGTTTGGTCCGGGGTTAGGGTGTACAGTCCCTGATAGCAGCAGGAGGAGCACAAGTTTCAGGGTGAATAGGCGGAGTTCAGTCAGAGAGAGGGTGCGTTTCTTTTTTGAACAGTAGTATGCTAGGTGGTAATGTCGAAAATGCAACATTGGAATAGTTTTATTTATTTATTTGTGAGAATCAGTTTACAACCTTTGAGCCAGAGGCTTGTTTCCGAAGGTACCTCGTCACATTGAGACATACATAGCATTTAGATTACATAGTACAGGTTTTCTTCAAGTAGGCGTTTGTTAGAGGCGCCACGTCACACAGTGGTCAAACAACATACATTTACAGGGTACATGTAATAGAAATAGGTCTGACATAATTGCTTTCACTTGCTGAGCAATCAACTGGCATGAGGCAGCAGGCTCTGGCCAGGTTATACTTAGGAGTGGGGTGCTGGGTAAGGATTGGGTGGGCTAGGTGGGGGGCTGGAGCTGCCCGGTGGGCATTGTCACAAGTGGAGAGGTCGAGGTAGGGCCTCATTCAGAGGCAGGAACAGCTACGAGTGTTGAGGAGTTGGCTGCGAAGGGTGGTTTTGAATTTGGAGATTGTGGTGGCAGAGGAGATGGTGGCAGGGAGAGAGTTAAACCAGAGTGGGGCTCTGTGCCAGAAGGACCTCTGACCATGAGTGGTTCTTGATCTGGGGACTAGTAGAGTGGTCTTGTGGGAGGACCGTGTAGCAACAGTGGGTGGGGTCCGGAGGATGGATGCAGTCACCCCTGGTGGAGAGAGCCCGAGTAGGGTTTTTTTTGTGAGTAGGCAGGTATGATAGCGAAGCCGTTCCTCTAGGGTCAGGAGTTTAGCATCGTTATACAGTTGACAGGTGTGTGTGAGCCTGGAGGCACCAGTAATCAGTCTGCAAGCCTTATTTAGGGTTATGTGTATTTTTTTGAGGGCAGTTATGTTAGCGGCACCATAGATTGGTAAGCCATAGTCTACCAGAGACAGTACTGAGGATGTGACAGTGAGCCGGAGAGCATTTGGGGAGGCAGTTTCGATGGCGGAAGAGGATGCCAAGCTGTATGTTGGTGGCGGATGCAAGGGCATCAATGTGTTAGTGGAATATGAGGGCTGGTCGAAGGTAATCCCGAGGTATTTGTAAGAGCAGACTTGTTCCAGAGGTTGTTTGGTACTAGGAAGAATATGGAGGGGGGGTTGCTAGCTTTGTTTTGGGGTTGGGAAAAAAACATAGCTTTGGTTTTTTTAAGATTAATGGTGAGTCTGTGCTCCTTAAACCAGGCATCAGCCTCATTGAAGGACTGTTGTAGGGAATCCTGAAGGGAGATGGGGTTGCGGTGGGTGGCAAAAATGACAGCATCGTCTGTATACAGAAGCATTTTGCCAGAGCAAGCACTGGGCAGGGTGTTCAGATAGAATGAGATGAGGAGAGGGCCCAGGATGGAGCCTTGGGGAACTCCTGAGTGTATGGGATGGGTATCAAGAGAGTGTTCCACTGATTTTAACACACTGTGAACGAGCGTTTAGGTAGCTTGAGCACCATGCTAGTGGACCATCCGCGAGACCAGTGTGACAGAGGGCGTTCATTCAGCAGAAGAGGGTGGGAGACAGTGTCAAAAGCCTTTGATAGGTCAGTGAACACTGCACCAGCTAGTGAGCTGGTGTCCAGGGAGGAGTGCAGGAAGTTGGAGAATTCAATTAGTGCAGTGCTGGTACTGTGACCAGCTCGGAAGCCATGCTGCTCCAGGCATAAGATGTCATGCTTGGATAGATATACGGTGATTTGAATGGCCACAACTTTTTCCAGGGCTTTTGAGAGGGGAGGGAGGATGGAGATAGGTCGGTAGTTGTTGGTTGCAGACCTGTCACCACCTTTATGAATCGGCGTGACTATGGCTGTTTTCCAGGCAGAAGGAAATTGTCCCAGGCAGAGCGATCGGTTTAGTAGGCTGGTGAGCGGGGCTAGGACTTCATCTAGCACCAACCTGAGGATACTGGGATCCAGTGAATTGCTGCGGGATTGTTGCCATGTAAAGCTTTGATAAGGATGGGTCTGGCCTCCCGAGCAGATACAGTGTGCAGATGGAAGCTGGGGTGGTGGCGGACCGGGGGTTGGTTTGGGGGGGTTCAAAGAAATTACTGGGGAGGACTGTGCTAAGGTCAGTGAAAGTGGTGTTGAGGCAGTTAGCTATGAAGGCAGGATCGGTGGAGGTAGTACCATCACTAGAGAGCTGAGATGGGGGAGGGGACCATGACTTTCCATTTAACTGTTTAATATTATCCCAGAACTTGCGGGCCGAGCCCCAGGAAGAGGTGAGGGTGGCCTGGTAGTGGTCAGCCTTGGCTTTACGGACCACCCAAGAGCACTTATTCCGGGCTGCATTGTAGGCTTGTCTGTCAGCCAGCCAGCCTGTTTCAGTGGCATGGTGCCAGAGGTTATCGATCTCTAAGCAATGTAGGAGGGCAGGGCTGACCCAGGTTGCATTCTGTTTTTGGATCGGGTTTTGTGAAGGGTGCAAAGAGATCAGGCATTGTTGAACGTTTGGGAGAGAAAGTGAGGGCAGTGTCAATGTCGGTGCATGCTGAATGGGGGACCAGTTTATCTGGGTGAGAAACTGCCTAAGCTTTTTCAGCCCACTGGGGCAAAGTTGCCTTCTGAGGGTGGTTTGTGCTTTGGGTTTGGGATTGGGGGCTGCCCATAGAAACAGGATAGGGGAGTGGTCACTTAGGGAGTCTGGTAGGACCTGGATGTTTTGGATTTTTTGGGGGTCGATTGGTGATGAGTACATCCAGTAGGGTGCTGGTTCCGGTTTTTGGGTTTATTCTAGTGGGTTGGGTGACGAGTTGCGTCAGATCTTGGGCGAAAAAGTGTCCTGGATTGAGGAGAAGAGGAGGGCTGAGCCAGTTTATGTTTAGGTCACCAACTGGATTTGCTCCAGCTGCATGGTGGAGGTGGCCAGATAGTCAGTGATACCAGAGCTGGGTTCTGGTTTTTGGGGGGAATGTAGGCAGTGGTGAAATAGAGAGGGCCCCTAGAGGGGTCGGGGTGAGCTTGAGGGTGAGGGCCTGGGCCTAATTTACAAGGGCAGGGGTAGGGAGAGCTTGACCAGTAATTATGTCCCGAGTGTAGATAGCACAGCCTCCCCCTCGTTTGCCTACTCGGTCCTCCTGGTATAGCGTATAGACAGGGAGGGAGACAAGATAATCTCATAGTCTTCAGGTGAAGCTACCTCTGGCTGCAAGCTGCAACACTGGACTTAAGATTTGCAAGAAAGTGAGTAGTGCTCACAACAGAGGGAGGTGAACTTTACAATTTACAATTGTCTTTGGTTTGAATCAGATTCCTTAGGAAAGTTAATATTTCTTCAGGTGGAGGATACTTCTAACTGAAGGGTGAAATAAGCAACTTAGAATTATCAGAAAGGCAGTCTTTCAATCAACAGAGGAGGTGGAGTTTGCTTTACTTGTGTTACAAGTGTTAAGATTTTACTGTTTTCTGTGTTTCTCCTCTTCTGACTTGATTGGAGTTAGTAATTGACTGTTTGCATTGCAATATTTGTAATACTGTGAGTATTCACTGGGCTAAGAATTTGTCATAAGCCCTGAATTGAGAGCAGGTTACAGGCTGTGTGTTGCCCAGACAGTCCCTAGGGGTGGAAACTGTTTTTCTTTATTTACCTCAGTGCTTTATAAGGCCAAGTCAGACTGTGTCAGGAAGTGCTTACATCACAGCTACTTAGCAGCCAATAGCTCTGGAAGAATCTTACAGACCTTGATAAAGTACTAATTTTAGCAGGCTCATCAGATAACCTCATAGTCTTCAGGTGAAGCTACCTCTGGCTGCAAGCTGCAACACTGGACTTAAGATTTGCAAGAAAGTGAGTAGTGCTCACAACAGAGGAGGTGAGACTTTACAATTTACAATTGTCTTTGGTTTGAAGCAGATTCCTTAGGAAAGTTAATATTCTTCAGGTGGAGGATACTTCTAACTGAAGGATTGAAATAAGCAACTTAGAATTATCAGAAAAGGCAGTCTTTCAATCAACAGAGGGAGGTGGAGTTTGCTTTACTTGTGTTACAAGTGTTAAAGTTTTCAGTCGGAAGAGTTTAAACCCACATAGGCTAAATACTGTTTTGTGTCTGCCCTTCTGCACAGCTGGCGTGTTTTTGGGCTGACTGTTTTCAGAACACAAATCACCAGGCTCTTTTGGGCTGGAGAGGTTTACCTGTCTGACTTGGATGTTTAGATTTTTCTCTGTTTGATTAGCAGGGTATTTTCTCTGTCAAATTGGTTTGAAGCAGTATTACAAATTGTCGTGTGGCATCTTGCTGACAGGAAGGCACTCATCGCATCGATTAGGTCAGAGCGTTTGCTTCATTGTTCATGAGGCACAGTTTAGGCCCAACCCTTCCACCCTCACCCCACCCACCCTGAAATAGTTCATTTATACCTGGGTTCTGACATTCCTCAAGGTACACATCACTGTCATATTCTGTCTAGCACACTGCACTGACAATATAAGCATACACATTATATAAATACATATATTTCTATATAGCAGCACCAATCACACACACGCACACACACAAAAAAAACTAAACAAGGTAGACAGTTATGTGGGGAATAGTACAATGTAATGGCTGTGGGGCAGCAGTCTTCCGGGAGTCTTTCTGGAGGCTGAGATGCTGCCCTGTTTGCAGACAACTATCTGCCCTGAGGAGGAAGTTGCCCATCTTCGGGCACTGGACAGTGGCAAGGAACCTCCCCATCCAGGGAGCACACAGCCACCACCACTGCCTCAGAGGTTGAAAAGCACAGCAGTTGGACCACAGTGGGCTCAAGGAGGGGAAGGGTGGTGGAACAGAGGCACACCCAGTCAGTTGTTACACTCCACAATCCATACACCATTCTGGGGGAGCATAGTTCTGCTATGGATGCACCCGCAGAGGAGACTAAGGAGGGTGCAGACAACTGTCACAAGGGAGGCCCTCAGAAAGGAGGCAGAGGGCACCACAGGGAAAGAAAGCAGCTCCTGGTGGGGGACTCAATTATTAGGGGGATAGAACTGGGGGGAGCAGGGAAAACTGAAGTAAGGTGCCTGCCTGGTGCCATGGCTTGGAGGGACAGGAGCGATCCTTAGGATCATGGAAAAAGTTGCACGGAGTCTGAGCTGGACATCATTGTCCACCTAGGGACAAATGACTTGGCTCATCGTGAGATTAGAGCAGTGCAAAGGACTTTGTAGAGTTGGGAGTGGCTTAAGACAAGTAGCACACACAGTATCCTTCTCCAGAGGTGCTGCCTGTCAGTGGCATGAGTGGGCGAGGTACTGCACCATGCAGTTTAACAAATGCTTAAAAAATGGTGTGGAGCACAGAGTTTGGCTTCATTGGGGACTGGGGTTCCACCTGGAGGACACCAGCCTATACTAGCAGGATGGTCTGCATCTGTCCAGGAGGAACAAGTCTTTTGGGCAATCGGTTTAAATGCTTCATTGGCAAGCCTTTAAACTAGTCAGGGAGAGCACTGATAAGCAGAAGGAAATCCCAGCCTCCCCTACAAACAGGGTACTAAATGAGAAAAAGACCAGGTAGAAAGGTCAGTGGGGTTGCTGCTACAGAAGGTAAAGCCATCAAAAATGGAAGCAATGAGTACCAATGCCCGTAGTCTGGGTAACAAGCTTCCTGAATTAGTGGCCTTGATGGAGGAGGAAGATCTGGATATTGTGGCAGTCACAGAAACATGGTACACACAGAACCATGACTGGGATGTAAACATACCAGGATACACTATCTACAGGAGGGACAGGAGGTAAAGAGGAGGAGGTAGCTCTCTACATAAGAGAAGAAATCAAAGCAACAGAACAAAAGGTAAACAGGAGGAGAAGAAGCACTGTGGGTCAATTTGGAGCGCAGGCAATGGCACCACAATCCACACAGGGGTTGTACAGAACCCCAGGGGAGAAATGGACAAAATGATAGAAAGTATACTTAGAATGGCAGATAAAGGGAGATATTGCTGATGGGTGATCTGAATATGCCAGATGTTAACTGGAGTGCAGTTGCAGCAGCCACTTCTAAGAGGGGTGATTCTGGATGCCCTACAGGAGCTTGCCTTGACAACTAGTATTGGAGCCCACTCGAGAGGGCAATCTTAGACCTGGTTCTCTCAAATGGAGATGAAAGAGGATCACAGATGTAGAAGTGGGTAGCCATCTGGGAACTAGCGACCATCGAACAGTATGGTTCACAATAAACACAACAATAGAGTCAAGCCATACAAAGACAAAGGTACTGGATTTTAGGAGGGCTGACTTTGCCAAAATGGGTGAGTGCCTAAGGAATGCACTAGCATATGGGCAGGAAGGAGGGGTGGAAGAACAATGGGGAATAATCAAAACTGCCATCACAGAGGTAACAAGCCTTTGTGTAAAGCAAATAAACAAAACGAAACTAGGTAAGAAACCACTATGGTTCTCAAAGGAAGTGGCAGTGAAGGTTCAAGAGAAAAAGAAAGCATTCAGGAAGTACAAGGAATCACAGAAGGAACAGGACAGAGAACTGTATCAGTTAAAACAAAAGGAAGCTGGAAAGGCAGTCAGAACAGCAAAGGCCCAAACCGAGGAAAAGATAGCCAACTCAGTTAAGAAGGGGGATAAAACCTTTTATAGGTACATCAGGGAGCAAGGAAGACCAAGGGAGGGATAGTGAGGCTTAATAAAGGGTAGGGAGGGTGGGCAGAGGGTGACTGTGAAAAGGCAGAGATACTAAACAAATATTTTTGCTCAGTATTTACAAAGGAAGAGGGTACCTAAAACAAACAGTAGAAACACTCTGGATACAGAAGTTGATACCAGCCTATTTACAGAAGAAAGAGTTCTGAAAGAGCTCTTAAAACTGAAGGTGGACAAAGCAATGGGGCCTGATGATTCATCCCAGAATTCTAAAGAACTAAAGATAGAACTAGTGACACCACTGACTACCCTCTTTAACAAATCATGGGAGGATGGTGTGGTACCTGAGGACTGGAGGGCAGATGTGATTCCCTTCACAAAAGTGGGAGCAAGGCAGAATCAGGAAACTACAGACCTGTTAGTTTAACCTCAGTGGTAGGAAAATGATGGAATCACTTCTGAAGGAAAAGAATAGTTGCGTATCTAGAGGCATGAGGGTGTTGGGACCCAAGGCAGCATGGATTCACAGCGGAAGGTCATGCCAGACAAATCTGATAGATTTCTTTGACTGGGTGACCAAAGTAGTAGATCAGGGAGGGGCTGTGGACATGGCCTACCTAGACTTTGCAAGGCATTTGACACAGTCCCACACAAATTATTAATATACAAGTTAGCCAGCCTGGGTGGGTCCCAAGATGACAGCCTGGGTAAAGAATTGGCTGGAGAATAGGACACAGAGAGTAATAGTAAATGGAGTCCACTCTGAAAAAAGGGGTTAGCAGTGGGGTACCACAGGGTTCCAGATTGGACCCGATCCTCTTCAATGTCTTTATAAGCTTACATTGCAGAGGGACTGGAAGGAAAAGTATGTCTCTTTGCAGATGACACAAAGATCTGCAACAGAGTTGATGCACAAGGTGGGTGGAAAGGATGAGAAGGGACTTGGCAAGGTTAGAGAATGGTCAAATGTATGGCAGCTTAGATTCAATGCTAAGAAGTGCAAGGTAATGCACCTGGGAAACAAAACCCAGGGAAGAGTACACAATGGGGGTGAGATATTAACAACAACAAAATGGAAAAGGACCTGGGGTAGTCATATCAGATGACCTAAAGGTGGGCAAGCAATGTGAGAGGGCAGCAAGGAGGGCTGGGGGATATTGGGATGCATGGGAGAGGCATCACCAGCAGAAAACAAGTTATTATCCCTCTGTACAGACAGCTGGTGAGACCACATCTGGAGTACTGCATGCAGTTCTGGAGACCCAATCTCCTCAAAGACATAGACAGGATGGAAGCTCTCCAGAGGAGGGCAACTAAAATGGTGCAGGGTCTGCACGAAGACATATAAGTGAGACAGAAGCTTAATGTATAGCCTCGGGAAAAAGGAGGAGAAGGGGACATGATAGAAACTTTCAAGTACCTGAAGGGAATCAACAAAGTCCAAGAGGTAGCATCTTTCAAAAAAGAGGTGTGCAAGAACAAGAGGCTGAATTTGAAGATAGAAGAGGGGGCTCAGAGGTAATTTAAGGAAGTATTTTTTCACAGAGAGGTTGTGGATGCATGGAACAGCCTTCCAGAAGAGGTTGTGAGAGTCAAAAACAGTGGTGGAATTCAAGCATGCATGGGACAGTCATAAGTCAATTCTAGGGGTGGGGGTAGGAAGAAGTAGGTTGCTGGTTAACTAGGATCTGCAGCTTATCCATCAGGTAGGGAAATGGGCAGGCTGGGTGGGCCAAGCGGTCCTTATCTGCTGTCAGATTCTATGTTTCTATGTAAGAGAGTCGGGGTGGATTTGGACAGCCTGGTTTCTACTAGGGCTATGATGTCCGGTTGGTGTGCCATGGCCCAGCACTGGAGGGCATCACATTTTTTCAGCAGGCTGCATATGTTCATAGAGGCTATTTTAAGGCCAGTAGGCCAAGTTGATGGAGTGGGAGGGGTTGGTCCTGGGTTGGGATGTATGTTGCCAGAAAGTAGAAGCAGAAAGGACCAAGGTTGGTCTGGGCGGCAACAGTCAACCTTCTTTGGTATGCAGCTGGGAAGGGGGTGGGCATGGTGGTGAGAGGAATGGGCAGGGGTTTGAAGGTTTGGGAGGGCATGGATGAATTCCAGCCATGGAGTGTCAGGGTAGACGGCGGGGGGGTGGATAGGGGGTGGGTGCCGTGGGCCAGGGTCCATGGTCAGTGTAGGGTGTGATCGTACTAGGTCAGGGAGAGTTGCGGGTGCTGGGATGAGTGGTCCTGTGAATATGATTGGCTGATGGGATGTGTGTATTAGCAGGAGAATGTGGGGGAGACATTTGAGGAGAAGGGGCACAAACATACTGCCTAAGTAAGCTATGCCTATGTAGTTGTATACAATGTGGCTAGATGTGCCCAAGGCTCACACATGAGCAGGGACAGATCAATTTCGGTGGTGTGCCTCCAGGTGGAGGAATTGCCCCATTGCCAATGATGTAAAATAATCAAATCCACAGGAAAATGAACAGTAAACTGTTTGATCAACGATAACAAGACAAAGGATGTGTTAAATTCCTGGAACACTGGCCTGGGGCATATGCAGGAAGTTAAAACCTTTTGTCAGTGTCTTCCCTTTGTTTAA
This sequence comes from Neoceratodus forsteri, assembly GCA_016271365.2. Classification (NCBI taxonomy): domain Eukaryota; kingdom Metazoa; phylum Chordata; order Ceratodontiformes; family Ceratodontidae; genus Neoceratodus; species Neoceratodus forsteri. Next base: position 97,021,055 of record CM057451.1, read on the forward strand.
ATAGTTGTGAATGGTTTTCAAAGACATGCAGTTCCCTTTAGCAACAAGGTAGATGGAAATGGGGATTCAGTTTGCACTCCCCATGCCAGATCATGTAGAATTTCTTAGCTGTACTTGCTTTGATTGTGATGGCTTCCAAAAAAGTTGATTTATAATGAAAATCCCAATATCTGCTGGTGATGTTTTCCACTTCCTTAGTCCAGGAAACTTTCATAGATCACATATCCAAGAATGGTCTAGTCCCTTCAAGTATCTCGGGTAAAGGTAGGTCTGAACCCATGAAGCCCCGTTTCATCACTTTCCATAATTATGCAGACTTTGACCCACAAGCGTTCTTGTTTGATGTAGCTTGCACTGACTGGTCCTCTCTTTATAGATCATCTGATGTTCAGACTGCCCTAAATATCTTCTTGACTAAATTCTGAGAACTACAAGAAAACCACTGTCAACTTGCTACCAGTCAGCCGGCCCAGTGGCACAGAGCCTTGAGGTGCTGGACACCACACCTCATGCCACACCGGCAACCCGGGTTTGGAAACGGACCCGGGTGGCTGGGGGTTGGTGGTGGGGGGGGGAGAGATTGAGCATCTGGGGACTGTTTTCTCTTTCCCGGGGTGGGCTGGGGAGACGAACGCTCAACAAGTGACCTCTGATGGAGGCTGGGGGGTAGCTGCAAGAGCGTCATGGCATATGCCAAGGAGGTGGAACCTCGGCGTGCATTGCCTTGGCAGCTGGGCTCCACAGGGGCAGAAAAACCAAGAAAATACCTCCCTCTGGTAGGCGAAGGCACCTCCCACCCTAGGATCACACTCCCAACAGTCGGGCTCAGTTGTCTCCTCGCTAGCCTCCTCCTCGGCCCGGTTTCAACCCTATGAGAAAGAGTGCCCTGGGTGGGGGCAGCCCTTCACTGGAGGGTAGACCTGGGGATTCCCCGAGTGGGGGGAGAGGAGACAGAGTCATGCAGGGAGGTAGCATGCTGGTCTGGGTGGTCGCCGGAGAGAGTTCGGCGGGGCACCAGTAGGGAAGGACAAAAATCGATTTAAAAAAAAAAAACTTGCTACCAGATGGGTTAGAAATAGACAGACCCGCTGGCTAAAATCTGACCTACTGTCTACATTACGACAGAGGGACAAAGTCTGGCTTCATTATAAGAAATCTGTTTTTTTCTGCAGACCTAAATACTTGCAGAGCTTTCAGAAATGCTTGCAAGAAAGAAATCAAACAAATGAAAAGCACATATTGCAATGACCTTCTAACAGACTCCCAGGGGGACCCTAAAAAATTCTGGTCCCATATTAAGTTCTTCCTGGGATCAAACCAGTCCTGTACTCCAAATGACATGTCGCTAAATGGCATCCATTGTAACAATCCCTTCACTATTGCTAACTTCTTTAATGAGCAATTTGCTGACCTTACTCAATTCACCTTCACTTTCCCTACTCCATCAAACCCTGTCTCACCTGCTAACTCCCCCGGGCCCACTTTCTATTTCAAGTCCATCCTAAATAGTGAGGTTCTCAGACTGCTAAGAAGCATCTCAGAGCATGCAGCTGTTGGGTCTGACAACCTGGAACCCAAACTCCTACAATTAGCTGCCCCCCACATAGCTGCTCCCCTAGCTAAAATCTTTACCTTCTCACTGTGTCAAAGCACTGTCCTGGATATCTGGAAGACGGCCAGAATTACCCCTGTACTTAAAAAAGGAGACCCGCTTGACCCATCAAATTACCGACCCATTGCCATACTATCTGTTCTCAGTAAAAATCTCGAGAAAATTGTTGCCACTCAAACCACCGATTTTCTTCTGAAACATGACCTCCTAACTGACGCCCAATGTGGCTTCCGCAAGGGTCATAGTACCACTACTTCCCTACTCAAACTCACATCTGACAACCTAGTGGCTATGGATTCTGGCAAGCTCACAGGGACCATTTTTATTGATATGACCAAGGCGTTTGATCTTGTTGACCACTCCATCCTTGCTGCTACCCTAAACTCTCTACGCTTCTTGCCTAATGTTGTGAACTGGTTTGATAGCTATCTGATGAATAGGTCTCAATACATGAAATTTAACTCCACCCTCTCTGACAAGATTACCATCAACATTGGGGTACCCCAAGGGTCTATCATGGGTCCTCTGCTTTCTCTATTTTCATTAATAGTATTACCACAAATCTCCTTAGTACATCTTCCCTACTATATGCCAATGACATTGTACTGTATAGTAGTTCAAATAGCGTTGAGGACATTAATGCAATACTATCTTGTGATTATCAACTTATCCAACAGTGGCTTGTAAATCACAAACTTGTTCTAAATAAATCAAAGACCCAAGCCATGCTATTTGGCTCCAGTCTCAAACTCAGACACTCCCAAACTCACTTTAATGTCTCCTCCCTAGATAGCACATCTGTTGGGGTTGTAAACTCACTCTTGACCCATCTTTGAGTTTTGACCTCTGACCTCCACATTCATTCTACCTATAAGGTAAACTCTAAACTTGGGATCTCCTACTGATCAAGTTATGCGCTCACTCCTTCAGCCAGACTTGTTATTGCCCGTGGGATATTACTTCCCTCTCACTTACGGGGTTGCTACATATGTTTCAACTTGCAACTCGAGTCTCCATAAGTGGGATGTTACCTAAATTAACATCTGTCGCTTTGCATCCTGCTCCCCACCGGCTGAAACATCACTGCCTTCTGTACTCAGATCTAGGATGGCTTCCACCACAAGAACTAAGGTCTTACGCGCTTGGGTCCATTACTGATAACATTATCAGATCCCGTATTCCTAAACCACTGGCCTGTCTCCTCCTTACCAGAAAACTAACTATGCGTTGCGCTCTGCAGATAACATCCCTGCCCTTATCCCAAGACATCGTACTAATAAAGGTGGCCGTGCCTTTGCCTGTCATGCGCCCTATTACTGGAACTCACTCCCTCTAGCCCTACACCAATCTGCATCCCACATCTCCTTTAAGAAAGAACTTCAACACTATCTCTTCTCCTCCTACATATGCTCCTGCTTCAAACCACCCTAGTCCTTACACCGTGACTCCACTCTCCTCTCAGTCTTCACCTGGGAGCCAGGGGTCCACTTCAACGTGAAACACTTCCTCTCTGTTTCGCTTCCTTATTTCTTACATTTCATCTTCCATTTCCTTTTCTCCCTTCTGGGTAATCCTGTCTGCTATCTCCACCCTCTCCCTAGCTCCTCCCTTCGTCTATCTCTGCTTGGCAGCTATCGCACTCACAGCACTTTACCCCTTATTTGTTTGCACAGTGTCTGGTCGTTTTAATTTGACCTGATTGTATTGTCTTATGTAAATTTTAATGCTGTATTTGGTCTCACTACCTCAATTCTTAACTTAACCTGATTGTATTTGTCTTAAACATGGGAACATAGAAACATAGAATTTGGCGGCAGATAAGGACCGCTTGGCCCACCCAGTCTGCCCATTTCCCTACCTGATGGATAAGCTGCAGATCCTAGTTAACCAGCAACCTACTTCTTCCTACCTCCACCCCCTAGAATTGACTTATGACTGGCTCCATGCATGTTGAGTTCCACCACTGTTTTTGACTCCACAACCTCCTCTGGAAGGCTGTTCCATACATCCACAACCCTCTCTGTGAAAAAATACTTCCTTAAATTACCTCTGAGCCGCCCCTCTTCTATCTTCAAATTGTGCCCCCTTGTTCTTGCACACCTCTTTTTTTGAAAGATGCTACCCTCTTGGACTTTGTTGATTCCCTTGAGGTACTTGAAAGTTTCTATCATGTCCCCCCTCTCCCTCCTTTCCTCGAGGCTATACATATTAAGCTCCTTTAGTCTCTCTTCATATGTCTTCTGGTGCAGACCCTGCACCATTTGATACCCTCCTCTGGACAGCTTCCATCCTGTCTTATCTTTCGGAGATTGGGTCTCCAGAACTGCATGCAGTACTCCAGATGTGGTCTCACCAGCTGTTCTGTACAGAGGATAATAACTTCTTGTTTTTCTACTGGTGATGCCTCTCCTATGCATCCCAATATCCCCCCAGCCCTCCTTGCTGCCCTCTCACATTGCTTGCCCACCTTTGGGTCATCTGATATGACTACCCCAGGTCCTTTTCCATTTTTTGTTGTTGTATCTCACCCCCATTGTGTACTCTTCCCCTGGGTTTTGTTTCCCAGGTACATTACCTTCACTTCTAGCATTGAATCTAAGCTGCCATACATTTGACCATTCCTCTAACCTTGCCAAGTCCTTCTCATCCTTTCCACCCACCTTGTGCATCAACTCTGTTGCAGATCTTTGTGTCATCTGCAAAGAAAATACTTTCCTTCAGTCCTCTGCAGTATAAACTATAAAGACATTGAAGACCAGATCTAATACTGAACCCTCGCGGTGCTCCACTGCAACCCCTTTTTCAGAATGGACTCCATTTACTGATTACTCTGTGTCCTATTCTCCAGCCAATTCTTTACCCAGGCTGTCATCTTGGGACCCACTCCCAGGCTGGCTAACTTGTATATTAATCTTTTGTGTGGGACTGTGTCAAATGCCTTGCTAAAGTCTAGGTAGGCCATGTCCACAGCCCCTCCCTGATCAACTACTTTGGTCACCCAGTCAAAGAAATCTATCAGATTTGTCTGGCATGACCTTCCCTTTGTGAATCCATGCTGCCTTGGGTCCTGTGCCCCTCTGGCCTCTATATACGCAACCATTTTTTCCTTCAGAAGTGATTCCATCATTTTCCTTACCACTGAGGTTAAACTAACAGGTCTGTAGTTTCCTGCTTCTGCCTTGCTCCCACTTTTGTGAAGGGGAATCACATCTGTCCTCCTCCAGTCCTCAGGTACCACCCCATCTTCCCATGATTTGTTAAAGAGGGTAGTCAGTGGTGTCACTAGTTCTACCCTTAGTTCTTTTAGAATTCTGGGATGAATCCCATCAGGCCCCATTGCTTTGTCCACCTTCAGTTTTAAGAGCTCTTTCAGAACCCTTTCTTCTGTAAATGGGCAGGTATCAACTTCTGTATTCAGAGTGTTTCTACTGTTTGTTTTAGGTACCTCCCCCTCTTCCTTTGTAAATACTGAGCAAAAATATTTGTTTAGTATCTCTGCCTTTTCACAGTCACCCTCTGCCCACCCTCCCTCCCCTTTATTAAGCCTCACTATTCCTCCCTTGGTCTTCCTTTGCTCCCTGATGTACCTATAAAAGGTTTTATCCCCCTTCTTAACTGAGTTGGCTATCTTTTCCTCGGTTTGGGCCTTTGCTGTTCTGACTGCCTTTCCATCTTCCTTTTGCTTTAACTGATACAGTTCTATGTCCTGTTCCTTCTGTGATTCCTTGTACTTCCTGAATGCTTTCTTTTTCTCTTGAACCTTCACTGCCACTTCCTTTGAGAACCATAGTGGTTTCTTACCTCGTTTACGTTTTGTTTTTTGCTTTACACAAAGGCTTGTTACCTCTGTGATGGCAGTTTTTATTATTCCCTATTGTTCTTCCACCCCTCCTTCCTGCCCATTTGCTAGTGCATTCCTTAGGCACTCACCCATTTTGACAAAGTCAGCCTTCCTAAAATCCAGTACCTTTGTCTTTGTAGGCTTGACTCTATTGCTGTGTTATTGTGAACCATACTGTTAGGTGGTCGCTAGTTCCCAGATGGCTACCCACTTCTACATCTGTGATCCTCTCTTCATCTCCATTTGAGAGAACCAGATCTAAGATTGCTCCCTCTCGAGTGGGCTACCATACTAGTTGTCTAAGGCATGCCCCCTGTAGGGCATCTAGAATAACCCCCCTCTTAGAAGTGGCTGCTGCAACTGCACTCCAGTTAACATCTGGCATATTCAGATCACCCATCAGCAATATCTCCCCTTCATCTGCCATTCTAAGTATACTTTCTATCATTTCCTTGTCCATTTCCTCCCCTGAAAGAAGGTCTGTACTCTAACCCTGTGCGGATTGTGGTGCCATTGCCTGCCTCCAAATTGACCCACAGTGCTTCTTCTCCTCCCTGTTTACCCTTTTGTTCTGTTGCTTTGATTTCTTCTCTTATGTAGAGAGCTACTCCTCCTCCTCTTTTATCCTCCCTGTCCGTCCTGTAGATAGTGTATCCTGGTATGTTTGCATCCCAGTCATGGTTCTGCGTGTACCATGTTTCTGTGACTGCCACGATATCCAGATCTTCCTCCTCCATTAAGGCCACTAATTCAGGAAGCTTGTTACCCAGACTACGAGCATCGGTACTCATTGCTCTCCATTTTTTGATGGCTTTACCTTCTGTAGCGGCAACCCCCACTGACCTTTCTACCTTGGTCTTTTTCTCATTTAGTACTCTGTTTTGTAGGGGCAGGCTGGGATTTTCCTTCTGCTTATCAGTGCCTCCCCCCTTGACTAGTTTAAAGGCTTGCCAATGAAGCATTTAAACCGATTGCCCAAAAGACTTGTTCCCTTCCTGGACAGATGCAGACCATCCTGCCAGTATAGGCTGAGTGTCCTCAGGTGGAACCCCAGTCCCCAATGAAGCCAAACCCTGTGCTCACACCATTTTTAAGCATTTGTTAAACTGCATGGTGCAAAGTACCCTCGCCTCACTCATGCCACTGACAGGCAGCACCTCTGAGAAGGATACTGTGTGTGCTACTTGTCTTAAGCCCCTCCCCAACTCTACAAAGTCCTTTTGCACTGCTCTAATTTCATGATGAGCCAAGTCATTTGTCCCTAGGTGGACAGTGATGTCCAGCTCAGACTCCCCGTGCAGCTGTTCTCGTGATCCTAAGGATGCGCTTCCTGTCCCTCCAAGCCATGGCACCAGGCAGGCACCTTACTTCACTTTTCCCTGCTCCCCCCAGTTCTATCCCCCTAATAATTGAGTCCCCCACCAGGAGCTGCTTTCTTTCCCTGTGGTGCCCTCTGCCTCCTTCCTGAGGGCCTCCCTTGTGACAGTTGTCTGCACCCTCCTTAGTCTCCTCTGTGGGTGCATCCATAGGGGAACTGTGCTCCCCCAGAATGGTGTATGGATTGTGGAGTGTAACAACTGACTGGGTGTGCCTCTGTTCCACCACCCTTACCCTCCCTGAGCCCACTGTGGTCCAACTGCTGTGCTTTCTTTGCAATCTCTGAGGTAGTAGTGGTGGTGGCTGTGGTGCTCCCCTGGATGGGGAGGTTCCTTTGCCACTGTCCAGTCTGGACCTGAAGATGGGCAACTTCCTCCTCAGGGCAGATGGCTGTCTGCAAACAGGGCAGCATCTCAGCCTCAGAAAGATTCCCGAGACTGCTGCCCCTGGCCATTACATTGTACTACTCCCACATAACTGTCTACCTTGTTTAGTTTTTTTTTTGTGTGTGTATGATTTGTCGTTATATAGAAATATATGTATTTATATAATGTGTATGCTTATATTGTCAGTGCAGTGTGCTAGACAGGATATGACAGTGATGTGTACCTTGCCCTCTTGAGGAAATGATGTCAGAACCCCAGGTATAAATGAACTATTTCCAGGGGTGGGTGGGGTGAGGGTGGGAAAGGGTTGGGCCTAAACTGTACCTCACGAAACAATCAGCTAAGCGCTCTGACCTACCGATGCGATGAGTGCCTTCCTGTCAGCAAGATGCCATACACAACAATTTGTAATACTGCTTCAAACCAATTTGACAGAGAAAATACCCTGCTAATCAAACAGAGAAAAATCCAAACATCCAAGTCAGACACAGGTAAACCTCCCCAGCCCCAAAAGAGCCTGGTGACTTGTGCTCTGAAAACAGTCAGTCCCAAAACACATCAGCTGTGCTGAAGGACAGACACAGAAAACAGTATTTAGCCTATGTGGGTTTAAACTCTTCCTGCACTGAAAACCTTGACACTTGTAACACAAGTAAAGCAAACTCCACCTCCCTCTGTTGATTGAAAGACTGCCTTTTCTGATAATTCTAAGTTGCTTATTTCACCCTTCAGTTAGAAGTATCCTCCACCTGAAGAATATTAACTTTCCTAAGGAATCTGCTTCAAACCAAAGACAATTGTAAATTGTAAGGTTCACCTCCCTCTGTTGTGAGCACTACTCACTTTCTTGCAAATCTTAAGTCCAGTGTTGCAGCTTGCAGCCAGAGGTAGCTTCACCTGAAGACTAAGGAATCTGCTTCAAACCAAAGACAATTGTAAATTGTAAGGTTATGTAAACTTGTATGCTTAATTTGGTTTTACTACCACAATTCTTTGTCACATTGTTGCTGTTATGTTCAAACATCTACATGTAACTTGTACTATGTATCATGATGTCTCTTTGAAGTTTGTCTTTGTACTCTCCTGGGTCGTGCCTGGAAATAGTCTTTCTGGCTAGTGCACCTACCCGGTAAACAAAAACTAAATAAATAAAATAAAATGATATTCATAGCTCCAATGTGGCCTCACCAAACATGGTTTTCCTTACTCCAACAACTATTAGTATGGGAACCTGTTGTGTTGCCAATCAGACCAGACCTTTTGACTCAGTGTCAAGGGTCTCTCCTACATCCCAACCTGAAGGCTTTACACCTTCACTCTTGGCTCCTGAGGACGTTTTCATAACTAGATTACAAGTGTCCTCTCCTGTTGCCAGTATTCTCTTGGCTTCCCATAAACCAGCAATAACAGAAACATACAATTCCAAATGGAAACGCTTTTCCATATCGTCTGCCTCTCGATCATTGGATCCTTACTCCTGTCCACTGACGAAAGTTCTAGACTACCTGGCCTTGTTATCTGAGTCAGGTTAAAGTTACTCTTCCATCAAAGTCCACTTGGCTGCCATCTCAGCTTTCCATGAACCTCTGGATGGCAGATTACTGTAGCAACATCATCTAGCTAAGATGTTTTTGAAAGGAATGTTACATATTAAACCACCTATTAGAAGACCCACTCCTCCGTGGGATCTCAATTTTATGATAGAAAAACTGACCCTTGAGCCTTTTGAGCCATCGGCCACTTGTGAACTTCATTTCCTTTCATGGAAAATCCTATTTCTGGTGGTTGTCACTTCCACTCGTTGTATTTCTGAACTTCATGCCCTCATGTGTAGGGAACCTTACTTGATTTTCCACAAAGACAGGGTTGTACTTTGTACCAACCCTTCCTTTCTTCCTAAAGTAGTCTCCAAACACACTTAGAATCAATCCTTGGAGCTACCCGTATACTATTCTGAATACTCCATTCAAGGTGAACATCTACTACATACTTTAGATATCCATCGCATACTACGCTACTATACTAATCGGACACAATCGATTAGAGAAACGTCTCAACTGTTCACCTCTTTTGCTTTGGGCTGAAACGGCCTCCCAGTTGCTAAAATAACCCCTTCTGGCTGGTTGGCAAATTGTATTACATTGTGTTACAAAAAATACAAGAAGCGCCCACAATGGGACTTCCGGTGACATAGCGGGTGGGAATGGCCGCTTAACTCTTTGCTCTTAGTTCTCTGACATTTAATCGCACGAATCCTGTGCACCACAGCAATATCTTGTACTTTTGCCTCACGCTTTGACTACGGGAGTGGACCCGCGATGGTCCGCACAGAAAAGAGGGGCTCATCAATCGCAAAATCTGCAGCAGCAAACTTACAAGCTAGACCCATGGCGGGCCTTAGCCCAGCCCCTTCCCAGTCATCTGTGCTCTCGGTGTCCGGGGCCAACGATTTCTGCTCGGTTTCTGGCTCCACCAGTACCAGGTCAGAATCCCGAAAAATTCTGAAGCTCCTGCACAAAATAGCAAAGTTTCAGACAGCCAGCGTGATTTTAAAAAGCTGGAGTCCAGAATGACTTCAGTGGAACAGCATCTCGAGGGTCTGCAGGCTGAGCACATGGCCTACGGTCGATCTATAGCCTTTCTGTACAGCAGAGAGAAAGTCCTAACAGCCAAGGCAGAAGATGCAGAGGCGCGCTCCAGGCGCAACAATGTAAGAGTGGTCGGTATTCCTGAGGGAGCAGAGCAGGCCGACATGGTGGCTTTCATGGAGTGCTGGCTGAAGATGGAGTTACAAATCAACGAAGAAACCCAGCTGAAGATTGAAGGAGCGCATAGGGCCCTAGCCCCAAAACCCAAGCAGAGTGCCCCACCCAGAGCCATCATAATTAAATTTCTAAGGTACCCTACAAAAAATAAAATCCTCCATCTCGCTTGGGCGAAGAGGGATCTAAACTTCAATGGGACTAAGGTCTTTATAGAACAAGACTTCCCCCTTGCGTTGGCCAGCATCGAAGAAAGGTGCTCATTGTTGTTAAACAGCTCAGGGATATAGGGCCCAACTGCGTTACCCTGCTCGACTGTGGATCGATCTCCCCGAAGGTCCCAAAATCTTTGAGACGCTATTGATGGCAAATGATTTCTTGGTCTCGAAAGACATTCAAATTCCAGATATCAAAGAAGAAATCGCCGAGAAGGAGATACAGCAGGTTCTCTGGGCCGTGGCTCCAGGTCCCGGGATGAATCATCAACCTCACTTTAGGGCTGATTCCGTTTTGCCCCTCCATGCTGACTTCACTAAATGGATCTCTAAAGGAAAACACTCCCAGAAGAAAATCTGAACTGCTCTAACCTTATTCTTACCCAGGGACCGTTTGTTGTGATCAAATTTATCCTAATAATGCAAAATCTAAAGTGGTATCGCATCAGTTCAGTTTAGTGTCTTTCAATGCTTACCTTTCCGTTTCCTCCCAGCTGGCCAGTTTTGCCTTGGGCATAGGGGAGTTTAACAGTTTTTCTTATGCAGCATCTCATATTTGAGATGCAATGGGGCTGGAGGGTGGACCTCCTTTTAAGGAAGGTCGTACAGGGTGGGATCTCTCTTTGGTGTGGCACCTTCCTGGAGTCCGGTCCCAACTCCCTTCCCTCTGCATTTTCCAAAGATGGGATCCAGGCTGGGGCGAGGCCTAGTGCTGCAGGGATCGGCGCTCATGTGTCCATTTATGGGTCTCTTCATGGAGGCCTGAGCATCTTGTATTAAGATAAGTGTCAGAGTTCTAACTGGGTCCTGGTCATGTTGCCCATACCATCCCATCACTTATTAAATTACTGCTGTTTTGTTTCCTCTTTATTTTTACAGTGTAGGGGGATAGTAATGTCCTCAGGCAGTGATGATAAGTTGAATACTGCCCTGTTTAACTACTGTCCATTTGTTTGAGGTAGGAATACTGAACTCTATTACCCAGTTATAGCAGTGTCATGTCATCACAGCTGAATCCCTGGTTTTATATTATATGGGGACCGTTAGGAGGTGGATGGGATAATCTACACAGTTGTATTGCACTTGGGTGAGAGTCCTTGTTGGCATGTCTCCCCTCGGGGTGGTACACTTTTTTTTTTTATGCTGATTCATAGCGTGGGTATAAGTTGTAAGGTGGCTCTTGATTCTCCATTAATGATGTTCTAGGTTATGCCGTTATTGTTGGAGAACTGAAGGGTTTTTTTTTTCCAGCCCTTCCTGGAAGTTTCATAAAGAAAACTAAAAGAGAGCACGGGTTTGTGGTCCCCTAGGTTTTTGGGGGACCTCTAACCTTTACACTCCTAGCGGAGTGTTGTTCCCTTTAAATGTGGTCCTTCTCCCCCTTTTTAGCCGCTGGAGTGATTGTTATTACCCTGGATGGGCGCTTTGGCCTTCAAGCCACACAAGATCAACGTCTTTATGTCGTTGAGCTCATTTAGAACAAGTTTTGTATTGTAGTTGTTGTATTCAAAGTTTTATTGCACCTAATGTTTTTCTGTATTGGTGCACTGTTTTCTGCTTTACTTCCTTTCTATACCTATTTTTTCTTTTTCTTTCCTGAGAGAGTATCACCTTTGGTTGCACAGATCTATAGCTGCAGGAGTGTACGCAGGTTGCCATATATCTCTGGAGTTTCCCTATATATAGACAATGGCTGACTTGACAGTCTGTTCACTCAATGTAAAAGGAATCAATAATGTAATTAAGCGAGCTAAAGTCTTAGCTGAATTTAAAACGGAGAAGTGTGACATCGCCTGTTTACAGGAGACCAGGTTGACTTCAGGAGAGCACATGAAATTGCGAATGGCTTGGGTGGGGTAGTATGCTCGGATGAGCACCCACAAACTAAAAAGGGGGGTGTTGCCATCTTATTTCGTAGGGGGCTTCCCTTTCAAATTCAGTCAGTTATAAAGTCAGGCTCCAGACATCAACTAATAGTCTCTGGCATTTATAAGGGCCGGGTATTACATCTGATAAGAATTTATTCCCCTACTCCACCTTCTGGAGAATTTTTCCACTCCCTTTTTAACTCCGCAGCCAAATTGCCCTCTGGACAGGTAATCCTCATGGGGGATTGGAACTGTGTAGAGGACATTAATAAAGACAGAAGCTCTACTAAAACTCCAGGATCTAAGTCCTGTTCTTGATTACTTCGCAACTTGTGTGCAGAGGCAGGACTTGTAGATCTGTGGAGACAGTTCAATCCCTCCACGAAAAACTTTACTTTTTTTTCTCCGGCCTCAAATATGTATTCTAGGTTAGATAGATTTTACACTCAGAGAAATGCTCTGCACACATTTAGGGATATTTCCATCCTCCCAATCATGATTTCTGATCACGCCATGGTCAAGGCACAGCTTCGTTGGGATACAGCGATGGGAGGTGGATTATGGAGATTTGACCCAGGTTTATTAAATGATAAACAGTATAGAGGATCCACCAAACAGGTTATTCAGTGTTATCTAAAAGAAAACACAGATGCACTTTCAGACCCAAATACCTGTGGGACGCCTTAAAGTAGCGGGGACACACGATAGCGTATGCATCTCATAGGCACAAACTGCATCAAGCCCATATACAAAAGGCCCTTACTTCTATTGCTAACTTAGAGGCAACACATAAACATACAGGGACAATCTCACCCTCAAAAAACTGAGGGAAGCTCGAGACACCTATAATTCTTTATTACAAAGATGGGTAGAGAACTCCCATAGATATGCTGGGCAGAGGTATTATGAGAGGGGGGAGAGGGCAGGTAGGTTGCTCACACAAAGACTTCGGAAGCAGGCAGCTCACAGATATGTGGCGGTCAGTTCAGGATCATCTGGTCAAACCTACAGGGTTCTCCCTGGTGAGACAGCACAGGAGTTTGCTAATTTCTATAAGCAACTTTATGCGGCAGAGGAGATACAAGACCACAGTGAGAAAGTCTTGAATTTTTTTAAAAAGAGTGGAGCTCGCTGTTCTGTCTCATATTCAGTGTGAATCCTTGGAGGCTCCCTTCACCGAGAGCGAGGTGGGGGCTGCTATCAAGGCTCTCGGGTCTGGCAAGGCTCCTGGCCCTGACGGATTCACATCGGAATTTTACAAAGGTTTTCAAGATGTTTTAACCCCGCTGCTTACTAAGGTTTGTAATGTGGTGCAGGAGCCGGGGGCCTTGCCAGACACCTCGGGGGAAGCCCTCATATCAGTATTGCCCAAACTGGGGAAGGACCCTGCCTTGTGTGCTGGTTGCCAGCCTATCTCATTGCTCAACCAAGATGCAAAAATATTTGCTAAGATTATTAGTAAATGATTACGGAAGGTGGTCCCCGTTCTTGTTCACCCAGATCAAACTGGGTTTATACCCGGTAGACACATCCAGGACAACATTAGATTGCCACTGAATGTTATTTCATCGACCCAGCTCCCCATGGATTCTTCACTTTCTGCAATTTTATCTTTAGATGCTGAGAAAGCATTCGATCGTTTAAATTGGCATTACTTGGATCTGGTTCTGAGGGGCTTTGGGTTCGGGGATAAATTTCGGTCCTGGATAACCAATCTATACACTAGACCTAGGGCAAAGGTCCGGGTGAACGGGTCGGTTTCCACCCAGTTTGAGATCGGTCAGGGTACCAGGCAGGGTTGCCCTCTCTCCCCTCTCTTGTTCGCCCTTAGTTTGGAACCCCTTATAGCATACATTCGACAAACCGACATCTTTCAGGTCTCCGGGTTCGGGGGGTAGAGGTTAAAAGTTTCGGATTTTTTACCACCTCTCTGAATTCGGAGCTCTTTCGGGCTATGAGGTAAATTTTGATAAGTCTGAACTATTTCCCCCAAGCGGTCTCTTGGGTCAACCCCTACCAGAGGTGCAGCGCATCAAGTGGTGAAAATCTGGGTTTAGATATCTGGAGGTTTGGGTTCCCAGGTACTACAAGGCCATATACTCCACAAATCATTTAAGGGTGCTCCAGGAGATTTGGGAGGACTGCAATAGGTGGAGGGAGCTCCCCCTCTCCCTCTCTGGCAGGGGGAAATCTATCCGCATGAACATCCTTCCTCGCATGTTGTTTATCCTGGGTGCCATTCCGCTTAGACCCCCGAGGAAATTTTGGCAGGATCTGAATTCTACCCTCTCCAAATTCATCTGGTCTGGAAGAAGGCCACGAATAAAATGGACTCCCCTCCTAAGTGGGTTCACATTGAAATGGCTGACTCTCCCCTAGGCAACATTTCAGACTTAATATTTCTGGATACCTCCAGATTGCGTTTGCTAGACTTCAGAAACCCCTTCACAAGGGTAATCTCTCAGACATGGAGGGACATGAGTCAGAGACTAGACTTATCTTTACAGATTAGCCAATCCATGACAATACTAAGTTGTCATGACTTCGGCCCTCTGAAGTGGGATCTGGGTTGTCACCGTTGGGGTAGAAATGGTTTGAACACCCTGGGCCAGTGCTTTAATGGGAACCAAATAAAATCCTTCCAACAATTAAGGGTTGAATTTAATCTCCAACACACAGATTTTTTTCATTATCTCCAGCTTAGGCACTATGTCCATCAAAATGAAATAGAACGAAAGTTTGGAGAGGAACCAGTGGGCGATCCAGTACAATCTATTCTGACTTCCCTGATTAAGATCCCTCACCAAAATAAATAGATTTCGAAACTGGTGCAGGGTATGAATTAGGCAGAGAGGGACCCCCAGACACCAGTTAAGGATGCTTGGCACAGAGACCTTGAGGAGGTCTTATCAGATAGGGATTGGACTTCCATTTGGAAGGGCATCCAGAGCACCTCAGCATCCCTTTTCTGGCGAGAATTTCGATGGAAATTGGTTGTTAGATACTTCAGACCTCCAGTGGTGACAAAACATTTTGGGGTATATCATTCTGACCTTTGCTGGAGAAACTGTCAGTCAACTGGATCCTACTTCCACATTTATTGGGAATGTAAGGTTATTCAGGAATACTGGAAGGAAATAAGAGTCACTATGGAAAAGGTTTTTGAGATTGTGATGGCAGAGACTCCTCAATACTGGTTGTTGGGGTTGCCCCCTCCCTCTCTCAATTCTAGATCCTCCCACCACCTGTATGGGATCCTTGTAGCGGCAGCCCTTAAGGCCATCAATTTGTTGTGGCTCACTCCAGATAAGCCTGCAACTACTTCATGGTATGGTATCTGTATCAGAATCTTAGATGTGGAGTACTGGATGGCTAAACTGAGATTATCCTTAGATAAATTCAAAGGGAAGTGGTTACCATTTCTGCATTTCATGGCTTCTCGTGAGGGGAAACCTATTCTAGAATTGTTAGCCAGATATGTTTAGAATGTTATTCTAGGTGCAGCTGAGATATACTAGCCAAACATGTAACTAGGAGGTCATCCCCCGTGGCCTATATCTGTCATGTCATATTTTATATGGTACATCCTATTTATTCTTTCATATTTAATGTATGTGCACTTTTCCTGTTTTAGGCATTTTTGGGTCTCCCGTATATGTAGTTGTATTTATATTGGTGAGAGGCATCTAGTTTTAGGTAGAAACTATGATGTATGATCGATGGCCAATAGCTAAAAAGCTTTCTTTATACTCCCCCTTTTTATCTCCCTTTTTTTTTCGTTAGTAGTAAAGGTACTCTCTCTCCTTTTCTTTCTGCTTTTCTTTCCCTGTCCTGCTCTGTTTCTCTTCTCCTTTCTTCTCCCTACCCTCTTCTTTGATATTGTTTTTTTATTGTTCAAGAGGTTAGATTTTGCTTTAATGTCTATTTGTCTGTATATGTATTTTAATGGAAAAATTCTCTAATAAACTTTAATTAAAAAAAAAAAATACAACAAGCCTTTACCAGGACCTGTCCAAGCCCATTCCACTAGAGCTATGTCCACTACCTCGACTTGCTTTAAAGGAGCCTCCATTTCAGATATCTGCAGTACGGCTACCTGGTCCATGATCCATACATTCACAAGGCACTATAATCTGGATATTGCCTCATGACGTAGGGTGGCCTTTGGCCGTGCAGTCCTACAAGGTCTCCTATCGTAACTGTCCTCCCACATGGACATTACTGCTTGGGATACATTCTAAAAGTATTACCTATTGCAAGAGACCATTCCATGGAGGATAGTACAGTTACATAAAAACTTACTGTAACAGTAGATCTTCGAGGAGTGTCTCTTGCAGTAGGTCTGTTCCAACCCTCCATCCCCCTCCTTCTGTAAGAGAGAAAATTCTGGTCCAATGAACTATGAGTTGGACTCCTTTGGTACCTCAGATTCCCCTCGGTCCTCACTTTGTGAGCTGAATCCGGCGGGGGAACTGAGGATATCTGGGACTGCCCACACTTATATAGAAAACAGGAAGCTGATGTCATATGTTAGTGGTTCCTGGTAAAAAACTGCTAGAAGAGCTGCCGTGTGCCACAGCGACCTCTGCTGAGTAACCCAAAAGTATTACCTACTGCAAGAGACACTCCTTGAAGATCTACTGTTACGATAAGTTTTTACATAACTGTGCTTTCTAGGAGTGGTATATGAAGTTCATCCACACGAACCCACCCAACCTCCCCTGGCTGTGGTGCACCATTCTGCTTCTGGTGGGCAAGATCTGGCATCATGGGGCAGAGCCAAGGGAGTTACCACTTGGGTGGGTGGGAGGAGCCAGCTTAAAGACATTCCAGCCTGTCTTAGAGGGGAAAGGCAACTGCCAGACAGTGTGGATGAACATCATATACCACTCCTAGGACTATTGTTACAGGTGAGTAACCTGTTTTCTGTACGCCTTTCCTCCCTTTCCGCTTCTACAGAGGGTTCTGCTCAAGCTGCAGTTGTAAGGGGCAGAGATGATACTCATAGCTCCCTTCTGGCCACGTCAGATTTGGTTCTCCTTGCTACAGCAGCTGGCAGCAGTGCCCTTACTCCTGTGCACTGGCTTGCTCTCCCAGAACCAAGCACCTTAGTCCATCCAGACCTAAGGTCCCTGCATGTCCATGCGTGACTCCTGCGGACCTAGCTATTGCCCGTTTCTGGGTGTCCTCTAGAGTCACAGATGTCCTGGTGGCTGCTAGGAAAACCTCCACCAGGGCCACTTACGCCATGAAATGGAAGCATGTTGCCATTTGGGCTGTTTCCTGCCAACTGAACCCACTCACCTGCCCAGGGAGTCAGGTGCTGGAGTACTTTCTTCCCCTTTTGGACTCAGGCTTGGGATACTCCTCCCTCAAGGTGCACCTTTCTGCCATCTCTGCATATCATGTGCCTATTGGGAACAAGACTGTGGCTCAGCTTGAGGTGGACCCCACCTTTCTGCGGGGTATTCTGCATCTGAATCCTCCATTTGGACCCGGTCCTCCATGGGACCTCAATTTTATGTTGGAACTCACTTTACCTTCCTGTGAAACTGCCGTGAATTGCGAGCTATGCTGTCTGTCATGGAAAGTGCTGTTTTTAGTTGCTGTTACTTCTGCTTGAAGGATTTCCGAGCTTCAGGCTCTTGTGTGTAAGGAGCCTTATGTGGTTTTTCACAAAGACTTTGTGTACTAATCCTAAGTTTCTTCCCAAGGTGGTGTCGGGGTTTATGTTGAAGCAATCCATCCACCTTTTGGTTTATTCTAATGAAGGGGAGGCTTTGCTCCATACTTTGGATGTGCATGGAATCTTGCTGTACTATACGCACCGGACCAAGGTTTCTAGAAAGTCTAAGCAGTTGTTTGTTTTGTTCACTCTGAGAGAGTGTGTTCCTGTTTCTAAACAATGTTTGTCTAAGTGGTTAGCCAGTTGCATTGTTTATTGCTACCATAAGTACAAGGACCTTCTGGGAGTGATTAAGGGCCATTCTACCTGGGGTATGGCTGCCTCCACAGGTTGTTTCAGAAATGTGTCTGCTGCAGACATCTGTGCAGCTGCCACCTGGAGTTCTGTCCACACCTTCACCAAACATTACAGTCTGGACATTGCCTCTTGGTGCAGGGCCAATTTCAGTCTTGCAGTTTTTCAGGGCCTTCTCTTACCTGAGCTCTTAGTTGCTGATCTGTCCTCCTTCCGGTGCTGTTCTCCTGATTATATCTGGTACTGCTTGGGACTAGTCCTACAGGTGTTGGCCTGCAGCAGGAGCCTTCCTTGAAGTAAAATAGTACAGTTATGTAAGAACTTACCATAACAGTAGATCTTCAAGAGAAGCTCTTACAGAAGGCCCTGCTTTCCTTCCCTCCTTCCCCCTGCTGTTCCTTGTTCCTTTCACAGTACTTCTGACTTATCTTCCTTGGCTCTTAGGTTCCTTCTTGGCTCTCCATTCACTTGGGGTCTCTGGCAGGAAAACTGAGGAGGGTATGGGGGACCACCCACCTTAATAGGATAGGCTGATGTTGGCCGTGGGCAGTCCCCCATGGTGGACTGCTACCTAGAAAGTTTTCTTTGTGGGCCTGGTGCCTGGCAGCTTAGTCCTACCAGTGTCGTTCTGCTGCAAGAGTGTCTTTTGAAGATCTACTGTTATGGTAAGTTCTTACATAACTGTACTTTATTCACCTATAACCGTAGTTCTAGGAACGGTATATGGTGCACATCCACATGACCCACCCTACCTCCCCAGGCAAGTGGCACACGGATCCCTGCTTCCAACGTGTAAGATTCCATGTCACAGGGTGGAGCCGAGGAGGATACCACCCGGGTGGGTGGGAGGAGTTTGGCTTTAAGACGTTCCAACAGAACTTATAAGAAAAGAAAGACTATGTATGTACACCATACATATACCACTCCTAGAACTACGGTTACAGGTGAGTAACCCTCATTTGTGGCATGTTTCCTGCTTTTAGGTAACAGCATTATTTTTCCTGATTTAATACAAAAAAATAATTTTAGAGAATACTTTGCAGTTCATATTTTCTTGTTGCAGTTCCCGGTTTTTTGGTGGAACTGAGATGCTACTTAGCCTCTTTTCTTAATTATAAGTATTTTCATACAGTTTCCTTTTTATTTTTGTTTATTTATCTATTGAAAAATTGTACCTGGGTTTGGGAACAGGCCCAAACTGTCAGGGGTTGGCCGGGGGAGAGGAGGATTGAGCTTTCCAAAGAATGATCTCCTCCTTCGGTGGGGGGAAGGGATACTCTGGGCAGCATTAGCACCCTTAGTCCTTTCGTCAGTGGAAGCACAGGTGGCAGGGGGCGAAACTGGCTCACAAGGTGGCTCAGGGGAGGCTGATGTCAGGCGCTTGACTACGACGTGCGTCAGCAAGTCATCAGTCTGGACATATGTCCTTTGTACTGGCACCCTGAGGGGGTTGGGACCATACTGAAAAAATAGGGAGAAACACCAGGGGAAGGTGAAGATACCCCGAGTGGCTGAGGCCCAGGGACAAGTAAAAAAAAAAAAGTGTTAAATTTCTCTTAACAGAACAAGCACAAAATCAAACAGCAGTGTAGCCTCCTGGTCAAGACAAGACCCATGGAGGTACAACTGTAATCAAGAAACAGAAAAATTACTAGATAAGTATTGCAGAAAAAACAGATCGGCATAACATCCAGCAGCAATAATGAAGGGAAAACAGAATAACAAATTGCTACTGCAATGGTACAGAATCCATAAATTACATCACTACACAACCAGAGAGTAACATAACTTTTGTAAAAAGGAAGCAGCATAGACCAAAACACTTTTTCATTTAACATCCTAATAGTTATCACTCTGGGCTGCACAGGTTTGTCGGGGGGGTGGGTATGGCAGTTGTAACGCACACAGAAAAGGGCCCCAAATATGTGTGAATCGAGCAAGCTTATGCCATGCTAGGTGAGAGAATCTGTCAAACTCACAAATTTAGTCAGGGCAGATAACCTGCTCAGAAAGGGAATGAGGAAAGTCTGATCTACATTTTAAAAGGATTTGCCACATGGCTTCAAGCAGTGGTATTGTAAGTCATGCCCTTTTGGGGTTAGAAAGATGGGCAGCTACGATGGCATCCCTCAATAGCCAAAGTCTGGGGTTTGGTGGCAATGGTACTGACAGAGTGTTTTCACAGAATTTCAGCACCTGAGTCCAGAACTGGGCAAGGCATGGGCAGGACCAAAGTGTATGCTCCAGAGATCCTATATCTGTGTGACATCTCCAACATTCGGCCGTGTTCAAAAGGCCCATTTTGTGGAGAGTCTCTGTAGTGCAGTACCATCCTATGCAAAATCTTTTTTTGTTTGTTTGTATAAGTTGATAAGGTGAACTGGTCCCTTATGCTGGTGTGTGCTCTGCATAGCATCACTTCCCACTCCTTATCTGTGAGGGATATGCAGAGGCATTCTTCTGAAGCCACCTTTTGCTTAAGGAGATGAGGGCGGGGGGGGTGCTAAATAGAGTTGGTATATCCGTCTGTCAATTCCCTGGGAGTGGGTCTCCCACAAGGCCAGAAGGGATTGTAGGGTTGAGTCACCACAGACAGTTTTCTGAAGAAGACAGGAGCTGATGGCTTGTCTGATGTGGAGGTACTTCCAGAAATCTGTATGCGGGAGACCATATGTGGTAGCAAGAGTTTGAAAGATGTGTAGAGAGTTGGACACCGGGTCCATCAAGCCCTCTACAGTGAGCATGCCTCTCTACCCAGGACCACCACTTCAGGCACTTTCCTTCCACCATCATGTATTGGTTTCCTTACAGTGGCTCCCATTTGTCTAGGAAAGGCTCTACAGATCCATGGAGGTGAAGCATAGTGGTCCATGCTGCCTTGGTAAATGTGAGGGTGAGAGAGAGTTAGGAACAACCTGGGCTTCACCCAGTCATGGGGCTGCACTCCATGGGAGGGCAGAAAAGGCGTGACCCTCTAGGGTGAGCCAGAGGGGAGATGGGGATGATCTGGGTTGAAGCCACCAAAGGTTTTGTTTGATACCTATAGTTTGATGATATGCCCAGCCATGGCACTCCCACCCTCTCTTTCAAACAGGGGCCCGTAGCATGACCTGACTGAACAAAGGTCACCCCCATCCCAAAGGAAAGCACTGAAAAGATGCTCTAACCTGCGAAAGATGGCTGTCAGAATGCATAGGGGGAGGTTGCTGAGGCAGAACACAATTTTCAGGAAAGCCATCACTTTGTAAGCAGCAATCTTTCCCTCAAAGGTGAGGTTGAGTCATTTCCATCTGAAAAAGTCCATCTCCAAGCCCTTAATGAGGGGGTGTATGTTGAGCTGAAGCAGGCATTTCAAATCTGTGGAACGTGTCATGCCAAGACATTTAAGCTGGTTGGAAGACCATTTCATACTGAGGTTTAAGACCTGGCTTGCAGGCGGCGTTAAGGGGCATGGCTTCTATTTTGGACCAGTTTACCCTTAATCTAGACATGCTGTCAGATTCACTGAGAATTTGCAAAATATGGGGGAGGGATGCCACAGGATTAGAAATGGCCAAAAGTAGGTCATCTGCGTATGCCAGTGTCTTGTGTACAAGTTTTACCTATCTTGATTCCAGCAACCTCAGGTATGTGGCGAATCTTTTGCAAGAGAGGCTCAGAGATGAAGCACCCACTGCATGGACTAAATAAACACCAGGACACTGCACACTCTTATTAGAGCCAGTCCTTTATGTGTAGCAAACGTGGTAGTATACAAGCACGCGTGGCACAAGCAAACCATGCGGTGGCTATTGCAGAAAAACTCACATTTCGCTTAGCAAGCTGCTAAGCTTCCTCAGAGTGATCTGGGAAGTCAAATTCAAGTGCTCATTATATACAGTGATCAGGTGTACAGGCATTACCAGTGCTTCAGACATTGAAGGCGGGAGTTGTCCTGTGCTGTCTGATGCTATGTAGACAGCTAGCAACTAACAGTCCAGTAGGTGGAGAAAGGTTTGGTAAAACTCCATTAGGATGCCATCCATTCCTGGGGTTTTCCATCTCAGAATGGCCTTGACAGCAGGCCCAGTTTCCTGTAGGGAGACCAGGGCTTCGAGGGTTGCCTGCTGCAGGGACATGAGGCATGGGAGTGTGGCATCTGTCAGAAAATCAAGTAGGCTTGGGGCCAAAGATTCCCGACAGGATTAATAAAGAGCACTATAAAAGTCATGGAAGGCCTTGCTTATATCCACTGTCATGGGTGAGGTTTCAATGGGTGATATTTTCACACTGGGGAATGCTGTGTGAGCTGTATTGAGAGCTGTTAAATCAGCGTGATCTGTACTGGGGAACTGTTAAATTGTGAAAGGGTTAAATAGTGTAGGGACAAAGAACTGAATGGGACTTCTACAGGGCATAATTTCTGTGTGACCTGTACTGGAAACTGTTAATTAGCGGGAGGGGTAAAGTCCTCAGAGGGATTAAAGAGGGCATTACTGCTGTATGATATGTACTGAAAGCTATCAGATAATGAGGGGTAATAGTCCTGAGAGGGACTTGCAGTGGGCTTTAAAGCTGTGTGATCTGTGCTGAGAATCTGTTAAGAGGTAGTGAAATTTGCAAATTGTTTTTTCTTTTGTTTCACCTTAGCAGGAGTAATATTAGGAACCTTGTGCATCTTTGATAGGTGATTGTGTAATAGGCATCCAAGGTGTCAGTTTAGGAGTACAAACACATAGAGCTGTTGCTGTACTAAGTAGGGCTTTGGAGAATGGAGGGGAAACCAATTTGGTGGGGAAATTGGGGAGGACCAGGGACAGGGCTAGGACAAGGTACCAGACTGCAAGGACAGGAGGTATATTTGAACGGGTGGTTGGGTGTACTGGTTGTGGCTCAGCCATAGTGTTGAATATGGCTTGGAAGATGGGGGGCTGCATGGTGTGTAGGCAGCTGGCACAAATAAGGGAGGAGGTCAAGTGGATGATGAGATGGGTTGGGGTGAGGATAGGAGATCCGTAGCGGGAGTAAGATGGGGCAGTACAGGATGGAATGGAGGAGTTGTATAGACACTAGGAGCAGTTGCAGAAATGGGCAGGAATCAGGAAGCTAGCAGGAAAGGGAATATGGTGGGCAATAGGGGGGCTCTTGGGGACTTGGGTAGAGGCAGCAAGAAGGGCAGAGGATACTGGAAGGAGGTAAGGCACAAGCGTCCCAAACCCTAGCCTGCACATAAGGAAAGAGAGTGGGGGGGGGCACCAACAGGAGCAACTAGGGCAGCAGGCATTGAACACAAAAACAGATTTGCACCATTAGTTGCACTGAATGGGGATGAGACCGAAGAACTTGGGGAAGTGGAGGACTATGGGGGGACAGAAGTGTCAGACAAAATGGAAAACTTAGAAGACAGGAGGAGGGGAGTTGTCCCCTCAGGAAAGAACACAGAGGAGGGCACAAAAAAGGATAAGGTAGCTGGGGCTATCACACCCCAAACAGGACAAACCCATGAGAGTAAGGGGGCAGTGAGAGAAGGCCTTGGGGGGCCCTAAACAGGATGGTAATGGGGAAGCTACCCAGGCACCAGAAACTTCAGTCAGGGCAAGGGAAAGGGGAAGATAGAGCCAATGGATGATGGATAAAGGAGAGGTGGTTCAGGGAACAATGCCTGCGATGGACTGTGAGCATACAGGGAGAAGGAGGAGATAAGTGCTCAGGGGAAAAGAGGGGGAGATAAGGGAAATGGGAAGGGTGAAGTTAAGAAAATGCAAGGGGCTGGGAAAATGACAGAGGAAGAATTCAAGCAGAAGGCATTGGAGGGAAGGGTCTTAATTGTTGGGGGCTTGATAATAAAAGGAATTTGTTGGGGGGGCAGGGGGGACAAAAAAGTACAATATGGGTCAGTGCCTACCAGGTAAGACATCGGCTGAAGTCATCCATTATATCCCCTGAGGGGGAGATAGCAGGATGGAAGGACTCACCTAGTGTTCCACCTTGGAACAAATGACCTGGCAGGGCATAGCCTGTTGGAAATGCAAGCAAGGTTTAGGGCATTTACGAGGTTCTGTAGCAACCTGGGGTTCAAATCTTTGGCTTTTTCAGAAGTGTTGCCTGTACCAAGAGCAAGCAGGGGGGCTGAGGATTGAGGAATTTAGTAGGTGGCTGGCAGGATGGTGTGTACAGATGGGGTACAGGTTAGTAGGGGACAGGGGGACAACATGAAAGGATGACAGCCTACTTGCCCCGGATAGGCTGCACCAGAACAGGAAAGGCACAGCAGTGCTAAGGTGCAAATTGGGAGGTTTCATAGAACAGAACTATAATTTAAACTGACTCGGGGGGAGGGGGGGTTAGAAAAAATCCCACACCATGGGACGGGAGAAATGGGGGGCTACCAGCCCTCCCCTCAGGATGGAAAGGACAAGATTAGAGGAGTAGGGAAGGCAGCATGCAGTGGGGTACAGCTAAATGGGTCAAGCGTATGGAGAACCATGTACGCCAATGCAAGAAGCCTGGGAAACAAAATCCCAGACTTAGCAGTGGTCATGGCTGAGGTGGACCTGGTTATCGTGGGAATCATGGAGACAGGGGGTCTTGAGGGCCAGGACTGGGACATGGCCATACCGGGTATGTACTTTTTAGAAAGGACAGGATGGATAGGAGAGAGGAAGGGGTTGCTCTATATGTGAAAGAAAACATTAAGGCTATGGAAGTAGTGGGTAAGTGGGGGGCTCGAGGCTTAATGGGTATCACTAGATACAGGGAAGGGAGAGGTAATACATACCGGGGTGATTTACAGACCACCAGTGCAGCAGGGGGTAGTGGATAGGGAAATGATGGAGGAGATCCAGAGGATGGCGGACAGAGGGGTGGTGGTGGTGCTGATGGGGGACTTCAACTTGCTGGACGTGGATTGGGGCGCCCCATCAGCAGCATCTGCTAGCAGCAGGGAGATCGTGGACATCCTACAGGGGGCACTGATGAAACAACTCGTAAGAGAACCAACCAGGGAGGGGGCAATCCTTGATTTAATACTTACGAATGGGGAACGGGTGGATGAGATATCTGTAGCACTGTCTGGTTCACTGTTAAAAAGTCTGATGCTGAGGTCCAGAGGCTAAGAGTGAAGTACTAAACTTCAGACATGCAGACTTTCAGAAAATGGGGGAAAGTTTCAGCAAGCACTGGCTGGGTGTGGAAAATATATAGGAGGTGGAAATGTAAAAATAAAGGGTACAATGTGGAGGCCACTAGCCTCTATGTCAGAGTGGTAACTAAAATAAGAAAAGCAGCCCCTTTGGTTCAATAAAGAGGTGGCAGAGAAGGTCAGGGAAAAGAGTAAGTAAAGTAAGTAAAACTTTATTTTTAAAGTGCTTTTCATAGCCAAAGCGCTGCACAAACATTAAAACAAACAGTTAAATTAAATTAAACAATCATATTTAAAATCATTCAGAATAAGCTTTAAAAAACAAATAAGTTTTGAGCTCAGATTTAAAACTTGAGAGAGTCAGGCATTCTCTTATCCGACGAGGTAGAGAATTCCACAGGGAAGGGGCAGCATAAGAAAATGCACGTGCCCCAGATGTCTTTAAACGAACCCTGGGAATCTCTAGCAATCCCTCGTCAGTGGATCGGAGTGAGCAGAAGGGGCAGTAGGGAGTAAGAAAATCTTGCAAGTACTGGGGTCCCTGTTCATGTAAGGCTTTATAGGTCAGCAGCCCGACCTTAAAGGTGATCCACCACTGAACCAGCAGCCAGTGCAGTCCACGCAGCACAGGTGTAATATGACTAGATCTAGACATACCAGTCAGAAGCCTGGCTGCTGCATTCTGCGCTAGCTGCAAGCAGCGGATATCAACCCCCGGCAGCTCTAGGTAAAGGGCATTGCAGTAATCAAGGCGGGAAGTGATGAAGGCGTGGACCAATATGGGAAGGTCAGCCTGAGGAATCAGGTGTTTCACCCAGGCGATATTCCTAAGATGAAAAAAGGAAGATTTGACAACGGCAGACACCTGAGATTTCACGGTCAAACCGTCATCAAAAATATCGCCCAGGTTACGCACATGGTCTGAGGTCAAGAGCTGGACACCATCAAGCCATAGGCCAGATGGAAGCCCAGCCCTAGGACCCGACTCAAGGTGACCAGGGTCCACAACCAACACCTCAGTCTTATCCGGGTTTAACCACAGCCAGCTAGTGCTCATCCAATCTCTGATCTCGGCTAGACAGCTGTTAAGCATGGAGATCGCATCTTCCTGTCCGGGAATAAAGAACAGATAACAGTTGGGTATCATCTGCATAGCAGTGAAAACCCAAACTGTATCACCTAATGATCTCTCCTAATGGCAGCATGTAAACTGCGAACAACATGGGTGCCAAAATGGAGCCCTGCGGTACCCCACAAGACAGGGAGAAGGCGTTAGAGGTATAAATTCCAGTGACAACCCTCTGTGTCCTGCCTGTAAGAAAAGATTGAAACCGATGTAAAACTGTTCCAGACAGTCCACAAAGAAGCTGCAGGCCCTCCAAAAGCACACCATGGTCCACAGTATCAGATGCCGCAGAGAGATCAAGAAGGACTAGAGTAGTACGAGCCTTTCGATCTCTCGCAATTAGGAGATCATTTAAAACCCGGACCAGGGTGGTCTCAGTGCTATGTCTTTTCCTAAACCCAGATTGGAGAACATCATAGACATTGTGATTTGTAAGATGGTCATCCAGCTGCAGAGCAACCTCCTTTTCAATAACCTTACCCAGGGCCACTTATGAAAGTGGTAGGACCCCCTCCCCCCCACTGTTCCAGCACTGGTAGAATAGCTATAGGCCTATAATTTGCCATATCACTTTTGTCACCCTTCTTAAAAACTGGGGTGATTCTAGCCATTTTCCAAACATCTGGGACAATTCCCTGACAGAGGGAGAGGGTATAGATCCGAGATAATGGCTGGGCAATGAATGGAGCAGCCAGCTTTAAAAGTTTGGGTTCTACACCAACCGAGCCTACACTAGTGTTGTCAGAAATGGTATACAGCAGGCCTAGGACATTTAATTTAAAAATTGCCTTGAAGTAGAAAGGAGGGGGAAATTCAGATGGTGTGGGTAAAATGTTCGGAGGTAAAGGCTGACCTTGGAGGAAGGCAGATGTGAAGCTGGAGAGGTCAGAGAATTGTTTATTGAATGCTTCCGCAATTGTCCTAGGGTTGTTACAGTGAACCCCGCTAATGATCATGTTATTTATCAAGGCAGTATTTTTTGCGCATAGGAAAGATTTGACATGGGTCCAGAATTTCCTGGAGTCACTCGTTGCCTCCAGGAGAAGCCTCTTACAATATGTGCTTTTTGCTATTCTTATCCGCTTTTTACAATCTTTTCTCTGTGTTCTATAGGTATGGTAGTCTGAAGTAAGTCCAGTATCTCTGAAACACCTCCAGCTCTTGTTCCTAACATGCAGTGCAGCCAGGAGGTCTTTGTGTAACCACATGGTGGGTGCCACGCGAATTCGCCGGGTCACAAAAGGTATATGTCTATCCTGAATATCACAAAATTTGTCTAAGAAGCATTGTAGTGCTGTTTGTGCATCAAGGGTTTGAAAAAGACAAGAACAGTCAATAGTTGAGATTTCATACAGGAACTGTGCTTGATTCAGATTAGCATAATTCCTGAAGGTGATATAGCTTGGGGGTTGAAACTGGGGGCTGGAGTGTTGCCACACACAAAAAATAGGGGAGTGATCAGATATGCTATCTGGCAAAGTTCCAGCATCCACGATTCTATCAACCCTATTTGTTAATACCCAATCCAGTAGCATGCTCGACATTGCCTTGGGGGTGGGGGAGAGATCCTCGTCGGCTCAGTTATAACTTGATGTAGGTTATAGCTTTGGATTACCGATTGTAGTGACCCCTGAGTGTGTCCAAGCCAGTTTAGATTCATATCCCCTAGGATCAGCACTTCACTTCTTCCCACTAGTTTCACCGTATCATCCAGTAGAGTTGTAAAAACTGACAGCCCTCCGTGGGGTGGGTTATAGGCAACTACTATACGTAGATTTTTTGCACCCAGTCGGAGAGAAGAGCATGAAGGGATTCAAAGACGGAGGATTGGGGTTTATATTTCTGCGAAACGTTTAGATGCACTTTGTAAAACAGCACTTGGAGGATACCCCAACCCCGCTTGGAGGATACCCTGTCATTCCTAATAAGGTTATAATTTTGTATCGCACAGGTAGAGTCAGGAGTGGAGGGCTTAAGCCATGTCTCAGGTAGGCACAATATACCCGGGTTGTGGGTGGATACTCAAGCCTCCAGCTCTGTGCGGTTGCGTGTAAGGCTCCTGATGTTTAGATGTTATAATGCAGACTGTGCTGTAGCTTGGTGCCCATTCAGAAGTCTGTCCTGCAGAGCAGTGCAGTGTGGCAGGAAAGTTGGTGTGGGACCAGCCCCGGAGGAATCTTATTTGTGACTGGGGGAATGTTGGGAAACCAGCTGAGGGACAGGGAACTCGGGGGAGACCTGAAATGGGGAAAAATCAGTAAAAAGAATAAAACATGGTCTGAGCAGGGCAGAAAGAAAGGAAAAGTGGGGGTTGGGGTGGCATCATGCATGACTGCTGATCGTGGGGGTGAGGATTGGGGGATAGGTGTGTGTGTGTGTGTGTACTGAAGTGGGTAGACTTGGGGAGACAAAAACAAATCCAAAATTTTTTTTTAAAAAGGAAAGAACAATGTTTTTCAGAGGCAGAGCAGGCAGAAGGGAATCTGGGGGTTGGGCAGCAGCATATACAACTGTAATGTGGGGCTTGGGGGACTGGTATGTGTGTGCTGAAGGGGGTCACACAGTCAGTGCAAGAAAAAAAATAAAGCCTAAGAGACCTGAAAGAGAGTACTTGTTTGGGGTTGCGGAGGCGAACTGGAAGGATGGATGTGGTGGACTGTGGAGTATGTGCTGAAGGAGGACACACAATCACTGTAAGAAAATAAAGTGCATTAGAAAAATATATATTTGGTTCCTGTCTATGCCAGCCAAATCCAAATCCTTTGCAAAACCAGTTCCAAACTTGTCTTGGATTTGGCCAGTCTTCTTCAGGGAATCTCTGTCATCAAGTCACACCTGTGGAACTTAGCTGTCAGGCACTAGGATCCTATGTAAGGTTTTCTGCAGCAGTCTACTATGGGCCACCAACGCGGATGCCAGACTCCGTCACTCGCCATATAAAAGCATGGGTGGTACCACTCCCTCCTCAGTTCTTTCCCACTGTCAGTCATTCACACGTGGACTCCAAAACTTTGTTGCTCAGCTCAACTGCCAAAATTTACTTACCTTTATTTTCTTTTGTCATCAAATCACTTTTATTTAAAAGTTATTCCTTTCTGCTTTGTATGTCGAGAACTGCTCCTTCGTAAGCTATTTTCTGTCACTGTCACTGAAACTGCAGAAAGATTTCCTCCACTGATGAACACCAGCTCTGTGTCTGCTTTATTGGGCCTAGCTGTAACATCCCAGCCTGCGAATCCTGCCAGAAATTCAACCTTACCACCTGCTGCTAATGAAAGAAAGCCCTACAGAAGTTCCTCATGAACTAGCAGGTAGCCAGCGGAGAGCGTGGGTCTTCTGTGGCCTCCTATGCCTAGTTGCTGGCATCTTCCACGGGCTTGCAGGCCACCAAGGCTTGGAACAAATCACTGGGGAAGCACTCTTGATGGGATAAGGAATGGTCCAAGGATCACTTCCCCCATCGGCGATCCCAGTCCCTGCTGGATTCTTCCTCTTCTCTTGGGATCGCCCCGTCTACAGCTTTGGTGTCGGCACCTCGCCCCATGCAGGCCTCTGCTTCTTCCAGGCCCCCATAGTGGATTGTCCTCCCACCCATCATAGGGCTGTGGAAGGGCAATCAGCCTCCAGGTCTTAGGCCACTGCCCACCATCAAGATCTCTTGAGCCTCGAGGTCTGTCAGCACCAGGCCTACCTGCCACTTCTTCAGTTAGTGGTTCATTGTCAGACCAGGGCTTTGTGCCCCCTCCGATGCCAGTTCACTTCCTGCCAACGACCTTAATACTGTACTAACATCCATTACTACTTCTCTTAGCCATGAGAGTTTTCTGGTGACATATAGAAACATAGAATTTGACAGCAGATAAGGACCACTTGGCCCACCCAGTCTGCCCATTTTCCTACCTAATAGATAAGCTGCAGATCCTAGTTAACCAACAGCCTACTTCCTCCTACCCCCAACACCTAGAATTGCCTTATGTCTGTCCCATGCATTCTTGAATTCCCCCACTGTTTTTGACTCCACAACCTCCACAAGAAGGCTGTTCCATGCATCCACAACCCTCTCCATGAAAAAATACTTCCTCACATTACCTCTGAGCCATCCCCCTTCTATCTTCAAATTGTGCACCCTTGTTCTTGCACATCGCTTTTTCTGAAAGATGCTACCCTCTTGGACTTTGTTGATTCCCTTGAGGTACTTAAAAGTTTCTATCATATCCCCCTGTCCCTCCTTTCCTTGAGGGTGTACATATTAAGCTCCTTAAGTCTCTCTTCATATGTCTTCTGGTGCAGACCCTGCACCATTTTAGTTGCCCTCCTCTGGACTGCCTCCATCCTATGTCCTTGCGGAGATTGGGTCTCCAGAACTGCACACAGTACTCTAGAAGAAGAAGAATCAGCATTTATATAGCGCTTTTCATACACAGTATCCCAAAGCACTTTACAAGCAATGCTAGACTGGTAGTGAAGTGACTGAATGTGTGGTGGCGGCCATATCGCACATCATCACCCACACACAGCCTGGATAATTGCATGAACCAGTTTATGGGAAGGGGAATGTTGGCCAGGACACCGGGAATGCTCCCTGCTCTTTGCAAAGAGTGCCCTGGGTTCTTTTACTTCCTCCTGGACACCCACCAGGACAACACCAGGATGGGCAGAAGGGACCTCGGTTTAACGTCTCATCTGAAGGACGGCACACCCCAGCAGTACAGCACCCCCCAATACTGTACTCGGATGCCAGCAATTTTTAGGTGCAAGTCCATTCCCAGTGTGGGATGAGAACCCACGACCTTCTGGTCCAGAGGCAGATGTGCTACCAACTGAGCCACGCTGACACCTCTAGATGGGGTCTCACCAGCTGTCTGTACAGAGGGATAACAACTTCCTGTTTTCTACTGGTGAAGCCTCTTCCTATACATCCCAGTATCCCCCAGCCCTCCTTACTGTCCTCTCACATTGCTTGCCCACCTTTAGGTCATCTGATATGACTACCCCCAGGTCCCCTTCCATTTGTGTTGTTGTTATTATCTCACCCCTATCGTGTACTCTTCCCCTGGGTTTTTGTTTCCCAGGTGCATTACTTTGCACTTCTTAGCATTGAATCTAAGCTGCCATACATTTGACCATTCCTCCAACCTTGCCAAGTCCATTCTCATCCTTTCCACCCCATCTTGTGTATCAACCCTGTTGCAGATCTTTGTGTCATCTGCAAAGAGACATACTTTTCCTTCCAGTCCCTCTGCAATGTCACTTATAAAGACACTGAAGAGTACCGGTCCTAGAACTGTCCCTGCGGTACCCCACTAGTAACCCCCTTTCTTCAGAGTGGACTCCATTTACTATTACCCTCTGTGTCCTGTTCTCCAGCCAATTTTTTACCCAGGCTGCCATATTGGGACCCAATCCCAGGCTGGAAAACTTGTATTTTTTTTTTTTTTTTTCCTTTTTACCTCCACGCCTCTCGTCTGCCCTTCTGCTCCGGTCACGGACCCCAGAACCCCCGGTCACCGGATATTGCCGACTCCCACGGTCATCCCTGGCTTGCCCCCCAGAGAGCGGGGCCACGGTTCAGACCCTCCCACACGGACTGCAGGCCTAATAACTGGTTGGGGAAACGGCTCCGGTGACCAATCAGGGCATCCCCGGGGCAGAGCGTCATCTAGACGCTAGGCGTGTAATTTTTACACCCCTTTATTCCCACCCCCGAGGAGGCGGGGACGTGCAATGACGCCAGCGTCTGCCCCGCCTCTCTCTCCCCCCCGACGTAAGTGCGGCAGCGTGAGTGTCCCCCAGCCTCCGCTAGGGGTCCCCATCGCACCGGTTGCTACCCGACCCTCCCCCGGAGAAGGAGAGCAGTCCGTTGGACGCTCGATCCTTCTCCCCCCGCCCAGCCCTCCGACGACTCGGGTCCGTTCCCAAACCCGGGTCACCGGCGTCGCAAGCGGAAATCCCACTGCTGCACCGACGGGCCGGCCTGGAAAACTTGTATATTAATCTTTTGTTTGGGACTGTGTCAAATGCCTTGCTAAAGTCTAGGTAGGCCATGTTCATAGCCCCTCCCTGATCTACTACTTTGGTCACCCAGTCAAAGAAATCTATTAGATTCATCTGACATGACCTTCCTGCTGTAAATCCATGCTGCCTTGGGTCCTGTGCCCCTCTGGCCTCTAGGCACTCAACAGTTCTTTCCTTCAGAAGTGATTCCATCATTTTCCCTATTACTGAATTCAAACTAACATGTCTGTAGTTTCCTGCCTCTGCCCTGCTTCCACTTTTGTGAAGTGGAATCACATCTGCTGTCCTCCAGTCCTCAGGTACCACCTCATCCTCCCATGATTTGTTAAAGAGGGTAGTCAGTGGTGTCACTAGTTCTACCCTTAGTTCTTTTAGAATTCTGGGATGCATCCCATTAGGCCCCATTGCTTTGCCCACCTTCAGTTTTAAGAGTTTTTCAGAACTCTTTCTTCTGTGAATGGGCTGGTATCAAGCCCGCTATCCAGAGTGTTTCTGTTGTTTGGTTTAGGTACCTCCCCTTCTTCACTTGTGAATACTGAGCAAATATATTTGTTTAGTATCTCTGCCTTTTCACAGTCTCCTCTGCCCACCCCTCCCCTTTATTAAGCCTCACTAATCCTCCTTGGTCTTCCTTCACTCCCTGATGTACCTATAAAAGGTTTTATCCCCCTTCTTAACTGAGTTGGCTATCTTTTCCTCGGTTTGGGCCTTTGCTGTTCTGACTGCCTTCCCTGCTTCCTTCTACTTTAACTGATACAGTTCTCTGTCCTGCTCCTTCTGTGTTTCCTTGTACTTCCTGAATGCTGTCTTTTTCTCCCTAACCTTTCCTGCCACCTCTTTTGAGAGCCATAGTGTTTTTTTACATCGTTTTGTTTTGTTTATTTGCTTCACACAAAGGTTTGTTGCCTTAGTGATGGCAGTTTTGATTATTCCCCATTGTTCTTCCACCCCTCCTTCCTGCCCATTTGCTAGTGCATTCCTTAGGCACTCACCCATTTTGACAAAGTCAGCCCTCCTAAAGTCCAGGATCTTTGCCTTTGTATGGCTTGACTGTACTGCTGTGTTTATAGTGAACCATACTGTTCGATGGTTGCTAGTTCCCGGATGGCTACCCACTTCTACATCTGTGAGCCTCTTTTCATCTCCATTTGAGAGTACCAGGTCTACGATTGCTCCCTCCTGAGTGGGTTCCAATGCTAGTGGTCTAAGGCATGCCTCTGCAGGGCATCTAGAATGACCCCACTCTTTGATGTGGCTGCAGCAAATGCACTCCAGTTAACATCTGGCATATTCAGATCCCCCATCAACAGTATCTCCCCTTTTTCTACCATTCTAAGGATATCTTCTATCATTTCCTTGTCCATTTCCTCCCCCTGAGATGGGGGTCTGCATACAACCCCTGTGCGGATTGTGGTGCCATTGCCTGTCTCCAAGTTGACCCACTGTGCTTCGTCTCCTCCCTGTTTACCCTTTTGTTCTGTTGTTTTGATTCCTTCCTTTATGTAGAGAGCTAATCCACCTCCTCTTTTACCCTCCCTGTCCCTCCTGTAGATAGTATACCCCGGTATGTTTACACCCCAGTCATGGTTCTGTGTGTACCATGTTTCTGTGACTGCCATGATATCCAGATGTTCCTCTTCCATCAAGGCCACTAGTTCAGTAAGCTTGTTACCCAGACTACGGGAATTGGTACTCATTACTCTCCATTTTCTGATGGCTTTTCCTCTTGTAGCCCCATCCCTGCCCTTACTGACTTTGCTTGCTCCATTTACCCCAGTCCTGCTCCCTACTGACCTTTCTACCTTGGTCTTTACCTCATTTAGTACCCTGTTTTGGAGGGGACACATGTTGTCTCTCCCTTGGAAAGGGAGGTTTCTGTATGCCTTTCCTCTCTTCTGTCTAATTCAGAGAGAGTTGGAGGGGACAACTCTGATACTCATTGCTCCCCTGTGGCCTCAACAGATTCGGTTCCCCTTGTTACAACAACTAGCAGTGGAACCCCCAGTGCCTCTGCCCCTGTGCAAGGGTCTACTGTCACAGGAGCAAGGAACACTGGTCCATCCAGACCTCAGATCTTTCCATCTGCATGCATGGCTCCTGAAGACATAGCCATTGCTCATTTTGGGGTTTCCCAAAAAGTAGCTGATGTTTTTGTAGCTGCAAGAAAGACTTCCACCAAATCCATTTATTTTATGAAGTGGAAGTAGTTTGCCTTATGGGTTGCTTTTCACCACCTGCATGTGTTCACCTGTTCTAAGTTCTATCTGGTTCTAGAGTATCTGTTGTCCTTATTGGATTCAGACCTACAGTACTCCTTTATTGGAGTGCACCTAGATGCCATATCGGCTTTCCATGTGCCTATAGAGGGTTGAATGGTTTCCCAGCTGCTAGTGACCTGCATGTTCTTGAGAGGCATTCTATATCGGAAGCCTCCCATTCATAATCCAGCCCTGGCTTGGGACTTGATTTTTGTCTTGGAAAAGCTTAGTTTGGCTCCTTTTGAGCCAGCTGCCCCTTGTCGATTATGCTGTCTTTCTTGTAAAGCATTATTTTTAGTTGCAATCACTTCTGTTTAAAGGATTTCAGAGCTACAGGCTCTAATGTCTGAGCCTCCTTATTTGGTTTTCCACAAAGACAGGATGTCTTTGTGTACTGATCCTAAATTTTTGCTAAAGGTGGTGTCTAAGTTTACCTTAAATCAAACCATCCACCTACCAGTTTATTATCCTGAGCATACCAATCCAGGGAAAGTGCTGCTCCATACTCTAGATGTACATAGAATACTCGGGTACTATGTACATCACATGAATGACTGCAGAAAGTCCTCACAGCTTTTTGTAGCATTTGCCCCGGGAAAGAGGGCACCCTCGTTTCTAAACAATGCCTGTCCAAAAGGCTAGGCAATTGTATTACTTTTTTTTACAGGAAGTACGGTAAGGAACTTCCTGGGGTGGTTCATGGTCATTGTACAAGAGGCATGGCCACTTCTGTTGCTTGTTTTAAAAATGTGTCTGCTGCAGATATCTGTGCAGCTGCCACCTAGACTACTGTCCATACCTTCAGTAAACAGTGTAGTCTGGACATTATCTCTCGCAAAAGGGCTGGATTTGACCTACCTGTGCTTTAAGGCCTACTTTCTTAGGCCTTTAGGCTCCAGTCACCCAGGCTATTCACTCTCTGTACTGCTTGGTACTTGTTTCATAGGTGTGGCCTGATGAGAGATATCCTTGAAGAAGACAGAACAGTTGCAATACTAACCTACCATAACAAGAGACTGTCTTTCATCAGGCCATGCCGTCCCACCCTCCTTCCCTCTTTTTTGTTCCTACTCTAGCCTAGATTGCTCCTATCTCAATTCTAGTCTACCCTTCACCCTCTGCCTTGTCTGGGTTCTCTCCTGATTCCCTACAAAGAGGTTCTCTGAGCATGATCTCTGGCAGGGAACTGAGTAGAGACAGGGTCACCCACATTAATGTATCAGCTGGTGTCTGACGTCATTGTGAGTGGCCCCATGGCTGACTGGTGGTGAAAGTTACCTTGTAGTCCTAGCGCTGGTGCGGTATAAGTTCCAAAGGTGTGACCTGATGAAAGATTCTCTCGAAGATCTACTGTTATGCTAAGTTCTTTATTTTAGACTTTTGGTAACCAGGTAAGGCCCACTAGGCACAAGTGCCTGTTTTCGGGGCGACCTGGGAGCACAGGAGGGTTAAGTGGCTTGCTCAGAGTCACACAGCATGCACGTGGAGGTTGTGTGAATCAAACCCAGGTCTGCTGGCTGTACCAAGCTATTCGCAGCTCATTACTCTAACCTCTAGGCTATACTGCGAGCCCCTTATGTAACTGTTCTTTCTTCTCAAGGAATCTCTCACTATGTTTACACTCCTACCCTGCCTCCCCTTCCAGAACCTGAAATAGATTCACACAAGAATCAGTTTTTTTTTTTATTGAGGCTGTTTGAGCATTACTACTGCATTTACTACAATTGTAAATTTATTTGTTTTTTCGAGGTTATCTCCTCCATTAGGCCTCCTACTCCTACTGGATGACTCCTATTTTCAGCACCACCTCAGCCTCCCTTCACTCTGGCAGTATGCAATTTGAGTTTGCACAGATGATTTGTATGCTAATTCATTTGTCCTCCCCATTTCTCCTCAGTTCTTTTCCTGCTGTCAATCATCCTCAGCAGACCTGCTAAGGGAAACATTGTCAACTAGCCACTGAAGTTTACTCTTTATTTAACCAGTTTATTTTAGTATAAGAAAAAATATCTGCAAGAGTTTGTAAGTGCAGAGATAAAACCTTAATAAAGAAGAGACACACAGGGACTGTGTGTGTTGCTTGGGTCCGTCAAACAGAGCTTCAGGCAGGTGATGCAGGAAGAAAGTTCTAGACAAACTCCTTTTCCTTAACACTTTAAAAGAACATGGAGAAGGAACATGGCCCAAACATTGATAAAAGGTCGCCATGTCAGATGAATCTAATCGATTTCTTTGACTGGGTGACCAAAGTAATAGACCTGGGAGGGGCTGTGGATATGGCCTACCTAGACTTTAGCAAGGCACTTGACACAGTCCCGCACAAAAGATTAATAATCAAGTTAGCCAGTCTGGGAACGGGTCCCATGGTGGTAGCCTGGGTAGCACACTGGCTGCACAACAGGACACAGAAGGTAATAGTGAATGGAACTCACTCTGAAGAAAGGGGGGTACCTTAGGGTTCAGTACTGGGTACAGTCCTCTTTAATGTCTTTATAAGTGACATTGCAGAGGGTCTGGAAGGAAATATATGCCTCTTTGCAGATGACACAAATATCTGTAACAGAATTGATACACAAGGGGGGGGTGGAAAGGATGAGAAGGGACTTGGCAAAGTTGGAGGAATGGTCAGATGTATGGCAACTTAGACTCAACGCAAAGAAGTGCAAAGTAATGCACCTGTGAAACAAAAATCCAGGAGAAGAGTACACAATGGCAGGGGAGGTACCAACAACAACAATAATGGAAAGGGACCTGGGGGTAGTCATATCAGATGACCTAAAGGTGGGCAAGCAATGTGAGAAGTCAGTAAGTCAGTAAGGAGAGCCGGGAGGATACTGGGATGCACAGGGAGAGGCATCACAAGTAGAAAAAGGGAAGTGATTATCCCTCTGTACTGATAGTTGGTGAGACCTCATCTAGAGGACTGTGTCCAGTTCTGGAGACCCCCTCTCCGCAAGGACATAGACAGGATGGAGGCAGTCCAGAGGAGGGCAACTAAAATGGTGCAGGGTCTGCATGAGAAACCATATGAAGAGAGACTGAGAGAGCTTAATATGTATACCCTTGATGAAAGGAGGGACGGGGGGACATGTTAGAAACTTTTAAGTACCTCAAGGGAATCAACAAAGTCCAGGAGGGTAGCATCTTTCAGAAAAAGAGATGTGCAAGAACAAGGGGGCACAATTTAAAGATAGAGGGGCGACGGCTTAGGGGCAATGTGAGGCATTTTTTTTTTCACAGAGAGAGAGGTGGACACATGGAACTGCCTTCCTGTGGAGGTTGTGGGGTCTAAAACAGTGGGGGAATTCAAACATGCATGGAACAGACATTAGGCAATTATAGTGGGGGTTGGGAGGGAGTAGGCTGTTGGTTAACTAGAATCTCCTGCTTATCCAATAGGTAGGGAAATGTGCAGACTGGGTGGGCCAAGTGGTCCTTTTCTGCTGTAAAGTCTGTGTTTCTATCACAGTTGGCCAAGAAAAGGCAGCAGAAATCACAGGACTGGGACTGGTCATTGTTGCAGACCTCCTCATCATGTGGCCACCAGCAACAGAAGACATCTGCTTCACTGGCAAGGTCACTGCAACAACCACTCCTGCCATAATCTACTGTTCCTTTACTCATTTTGGTGGAATTGAAGATGACCCTCCTGACTGTCGATGATACACCAAGGTAGGGGTTTGACTTGGGTGCTGCCGTATCTACTATGGACAGTATGTTGCCATCATCACTGGGTCAAGGCCTGTCATCGAGATAAGTAACCCTGACTCTCAAGGTGTTGTGGTGTCATTTTCATAAATGCTGCATTGCATTCTGTCTGACTATACCTATGCAGACAGTTATGCTGTCGAAGGGGCCTCCAGACACACACCTCATTGACACTTGTGACTAGCACTTTGCAGATTCCTGCTTCTCAGTCACTACAAGTGTTACTAGTGCAGTGATGCATGTGCTACTGGTGCTCACTTCTGAGCTGGGAGGGCTAAGGCCTGGCAAACCTCCCTGTAATTCCAACACTGGGGAAATTTCATGTTAGAAAATCCGGTCTACCTGCACTCCAAGCATAACAAACACCAGTCAGTCTTTTGAATTCAAAATAAGTTCTTTAATAGCAAATTCAAGGTGGGTGTGTACACAGATCTCACCACTGCCACAATACCCTGGCGCTTCGGGTGCAAAACCCTTCATCATGGGGCGTGGTATGAAAAGAACACATGACAATTTATACATATAGTTCATGAATATTCATTAGCCAGCATTAATTGACCATTTTATACTTTTATACAAAAAATGTATCAAATAAAATGAACATCTTTAAGTTCTTTAGGTTCTCAAACTTTGTCATGCAATGTTATAGCCTAATTTCCCTACATTTAAAGAGCTTATTGCTCAGGTAAGGCTACAAGTTGCTAATGACTTTTGGAACACAAGTGAAGTTCTTAGACAGTCATGATCCTGCACGGAGCCTCTATGATCAACAATTCTCCAATTACCACCAAGCTAGAGTTAAACAAAGATTTAGTATCTGCAAAACGAAAGAAAGAATGTCAGAAATGAAGAAGACTTTAGATAATTGCCTCTGTCAAATGCATGCCTAGTTTCAAATGTTCAAATACATATATCCTTTTAAATAAGGGAAACCATCAGCAAGCTTTCTTATATCAACAGGGTTTTATATAAACCAGTAACTCATTCTCAAATTCATATGTAATATTTGAAAAAATCAATATTAAAGCAATAATTATAAATTTAAGGGTAACCATCAGACATTATTTTTCTTACCAAAAGGGTTATAAATCAGAAAACAGGAATACCAAATAACTTGAATGTATTATTACTGATAGCTGCACATTAGGCATTATTTGGGAGCTAGGCTGGGTTTAGAATGGATTAAAGAAAATATTCACCTAATGTTACATATAGTTTGGGGACTTCTAGGTAATACAGTTCCAGAGCTCTATTTTTCTGTCAATTATAAAGTGCTTGTGCTACATTTGAAAGCAAAAACAGTCACCGTTAAAGAACAATGGCAAGATTCGCGGTGACACTAGCGTCTGACGCAGACATGAACAAAAAGAGCTTTCTCTCTCCTCCTGCACAAAATCTACTTTAATCTTCCCAAATTAAGAGAGTAAAAGCAACTTGGAACAGTTATACCTGTACAGTAAGATGACAGGCAAGTTCAAAAAGGATGACCAGCAGAACAGCCTAAAAATGTACTTAAAAGAGCAGACAGCAGGTGGCACTGCTGAGCAACTGACAGAGAATTAGCTCTTCACTTCAGCTCCTGAAGGGAACCTCTATATAACTTTTCAAATTTCATATGTTACAAAAAAAAAAAAAAACACTTGTTATTTTCAATGGTGCTGCTTGGCATACTCGAATGCTATATAGTAGGTAAGCCACAGGGAGCTACAGCTGCGCCGGATGACTTTTTTAAGCCAAATGAACAAAAGAAAGATGGGCGATCTACACCGCATGAGGCAGCAGGGGACCCCACTGCAGCTCCACCTGAAGTCACTCTGCAAACCATCAACATGACTCTGGGCCAATTAGTGAAAACAGTCCAGGATTTGGATAAAAGTTGCAGTGCCCTATATCCCACCGTGGAAACATGGATAGACTTAGTTGGCCAATCTGTGCAGAGACTGGGGGCAATGGCACAGAAATCAACAGATGCCACTGCCCGACTTATCAAGGAAAACACTGTACTGTGCCAGCACCTCAAGGTACTCAAGAAATAAATTTTACTTTACTACCCAGAGACAGTGGAGAATCAGGCCAGGGAAAGGAATAAGTTGGTCTTCCCGAATCTTGAGAAGGAGAGGACAGCCTGAGCTTCACTAGGACATTTATACTTGCAGTCCTGGGACTGGGGGAGGATGATCCCCCCCAATTCATTAGAAAAGGCATTCAGAGTCACGCTGAGGCAGGTTGCTGTGGAGAGTGCTTCCCCCATATGCTTATGGTGGTCTGTACTGGCATTGGTGATAGAGACAGGATTTTGGGCATGCACAGTGCAAGAGGGACCTGAAATATAGAGCCAACAATGTGCTGCTTTTCCCAGACCTCTCCTATAGTACACGGCAGAAGAGGAAGGTGTTTGATGATATCTGTGGCCAGCTTCCTCAAGTAAAAATGTAGCATCAGTTGCTTTTACCAGCCCAACTGTTCCCCACATGGAATGGTCACCAGTATTTGTTCCATGAGCCCAAAGATGCCGAAAAGATGATGGTGTGTATTGAAGCCAACCTGGCATCCACAGGTGGTGAGGAGGATTTGTCTGAGGATGAGTAGGTAGCTGACTACATACAGTTTATACTTACGTACAGGTATAACTGTTCCAATTTGCTTGGTTGGGGGATGATGCAGGTCCGGTTTTGGAGGCATTCATCCCACCAGGGTATTCTGCAGTGCACTGCCCGAGGAAGGAACGCAGGAGTGGGAGAGTGGCTATCTGTTCTAGATCCAACTTGAAATTCTCTGTGCACCCAATAAAGTCTATTTCATCATTTGAATGTGTGGCTGTACGTGGGGGTTTGGGTGCAGGTTGCAGGATCCTTCTCATTTATCGCCCTCCGGGACGCAAGAGGGAATTCCTGCAGGAAGTCGCAGACTTTGTCATCGATAGAGTGTTGGAGTCACCCAGATGGTTGATTCTGGGCGACTTCAATGCCTGGGTCAACGAACTCTCAAAATGTGGGAAGGACTTCCTACAGATAATGACATCACTGGGCCTTGCACAAGCGGTTGCTTCCACAACCCATATCCACAGCCACGCCTTGGACTTAGTATTCTCACTGGGGCTTGAGATCACTGTTCTCAAGATTGATGCAGTCTCTTGGTTGGATCACTGCATGTTAGAATTCTTGTTAGGAGCCCGCCATGTTAGTCCCTCCCCTGTTGAGATGGTCCACTACTGCTCTTTGAGGGGTTTATTCCTGGAGGGAATGATGGTTGTGGTGGATTTTTCTGGTGTGAGTACTGCATGTGGGGCGGGGTTAAACGAGGTGGTGGCAGCATATAATAATGCTGTCACCAAGGCATTGGATGCTGTCGCACCAATTCGTATACAACCCAGGTCTTATTGCTCGAGATCCCCATGGTTTGATGGGGCCCTCAAGGAGATGAAGACCAGAGGTCAGAAGCTGGAGTGTTGCTGGAGGAGGTCCAGGACTTTGAAGGACAGACTGGCTTTGAGAACTCTCTATGGTGAGTATCAAAGGGCAATCAACCATAAGAAGACAGAGTTCCTGTCCAGGGAGTTTGCTGCAGGAAGGAATCGACCAACTCTGCATCCTGTCTATCTGCAGCGGAAAAGAGCAACTTCAATCACACTGTGCGAAGAGTTTGCTCAGTTCTTTTCTGACAGAGTGTCAGCCATTAGGATCAGGATAATTCCAGTGGAATGTGATCTGACCTGCAGTGTTGAGCCTTATGGGGACAGAAGCAAAACCCCGATTGTCTGGGTTGAGTTTTGGCTGAGGTCATCGAGGTGATTTCAAAGTTGCGACCCACTTTTTGTGAACTGGACCTAGGCTTGACACATCTCCTAGTGGGAGGTGTTGGGTCCGTTGGTCCAGCATTTGCTGAGATTGTCCAGTGTTCGCTCTCAGCGACGGTCTTCCCCAATGCCTTGAAAGAGGTGTTGGGTAGGCACCTACTAAAAAACCATCATTCGACCCTGACATCTTAGTGAATTATCGACCGGTCTCCAATTTTCCATTCCTGGGGAAGGTTGTGGAGAAAATGGTGGCTTTACAGCTCGAGGCACACCTGATGGCCTTTGTCATCTATGAGCCACTCTAGTCCAGATTTAGGAAGAAGCATAACATGGAAACAGTGTTAGAGTGCAAAATGATTATCTCAGGGCACGAGATAGAGGGGAATGGTCAATTCTCATTCTCCTTGATCTCTCCTCAGCTTTTGACACCATAAATCACATGTGCTACTTGATTGCCTGAGAGAGCTCTGTGGACTCACTGGCAATGTCATCAGCTGGTTTGAGTCCTTTTTGACAGGCAGGATGCAACGGGTAGTGATGGGAAGTTTCTCATCGTGTCCGAGGCTCCTGGTGTTGAGAACCTCAAGGGTCAATCTTGTCCATGTTATTTGCAGTGTATGTGCTGCCCGCGGGTGATATCATTAGGCATTACAGTCTGAGTTTTCACTGCTATGCAGATGATAGCCAGCTGTATATGTCCTTTGCCCCCAGGACACCGGATGCTGTGGACATGTTTAGCAACTGCTTATCCGAGCTCCAGGACTGGATGTCCTCTAACTGGTTGAGGCTTAACCCAGACAAAATGGAGGTACTGGTGATTGAGCCCAGCCATCAGCGGGATGTGGTCACCACCAGAGCAGGAACTGGGTTGTTCCTGGGGTCAACCACATTGGTGGCAGCTACTAAGGTGTGAAATCTGGGCGTCATCCTTGATGACGGTTTGACACTTGAAGCTCGGGTGTCTGCCATCATCCGGAGTGTTTTTTACCATTTAAGGAATGTAACCCGGATCAAACCCTTAATCTTGCCAGAAGATCTGCCATCATTAGTATATGCTTTTGTCACCTCCAGGCTCGATTACTGTAATGCTCTATACTTCGGGCTCTGCAGCCAGGTTGTTGCCAGGCCTTTCGAGGCCCGATCTTATAACCCCCGTTTTGCACAGACTGCACCGGCTGCCAGTCAGAGGATTGTCTTCAAGGTGGGCTTGCTCATCTATAAGTCCCTACACTGATCAGGTCCGGGCTACCTGTCTGACCTCCTTTTTTTTCTTTTATATATTATAATTTTTATTGAGGCATAATGTTAAAAAATACATCCACTAATCAGGATAACAAGTCTTATGGTACAATTGCTTTATTCCTATCATAGGCA
This sequence comes from Neoceratodus forsteri, assembly GCA_016271365.2. Lineage (NCBI taxonomy): Eukaryota > Metazoa > Chordata > Ceratodontiformes > Ceratodontidae > Neoceratodus > Neoceratodus forsteri. The sequence goes on from CM057451.1 coordinate 97,064,493, forward strand.
GTAATTACTCTTGGTTATTATGCTAGAGAAATAGCAGTACAATAGTGATTCTTTGGACTGGTGCCAATTGTCACTACAGTGTTTTTATAAAGAAAAGAACTACAAGAAGTAGACAGCACAGATCAAGTTGTCAGACCTTAATAATAGGTAAATTCCATGACCCGTGACAAACCAAGATTCCTATGAGGAGGGATATCAAACACTATTCAGCAAGATTTGCAAAAAATGACATTTGGATGTACTTCGATTTGTTTCCATAAAGGATGGATATCAGTTTAGGGAAAAGGTGGAAAACTGTCTAGCTCAGTTCCACACAAGCCAAAAGTAGAAGTCCTCTCCCCCTCCCTATCTCCAGTGGACACTGGCAAATTGATTCCGATTAGGGGACAAACTCCACGTCATACAGGGAGTAGTAGAACACCCATCTCAGACAATTAACATTAAATTGTTCCAGTGTATTGTGTATTACTGCAGTTAATGTTTCCATGTAATATATTTCATTCATGATACTATGCCATAGGTCTATTGTAGGGAGGCACTGGTTTCATCCAACTTCTCGTAATGGCCTTTTTTTGCAGCTAGGAGGTATATTAAAATAAGCAAGCTGGTTGTGAGTCTTATACCAGTTGGGGGGATGGATAAAAGAGCAAGCTCTGGAGTCAAATCCAATGGGCCCCCAATAGTTCCTCCATCTGAAGATGAACCTGCTCCCAGAATAGGGTCAACCATGGACACGACCAAAAGATATGCCCATGATCTGCTGGATTAGATCCACATCACCTCCAACAAGTCCCATAGGGCTCCGACATATATTTCACTAAGTTGACTGGGATTCAGAAGAATCTATTTCTAGTCTTCCAGGCAAATTCTCTCCATTGTGTAGAAGAGGTAAGTTTAGTAGTAGTTAAGGCATATTTAATCCATAAACTATATTTGATTGTCGTATTCATCTCCCTGTTCCAGCCATCCAGTATAGATCGAGTTGAGTCACACAGGGATTGCTGCAGGGTTTTATAAAAATGTCCCACTAGATGGCCGCAGAGATTACCCCTCTGCGCATCAAGTATAACCACCGTGAATTCAGGTAGCTGCTGGGGTAGTTTAGTACAAGACATATGTTTATGAAGCAAATGTGTCCTATCCTGTAAATAACAGTAGTGCTCTCTATCTATAAATCATCTGTCTGTACCCTTACAAATAGGACCACTCCATGTGCATCCAAAAATTGATAAATATGCATCAATCCCAGCTGACACCATAGTCGAAAACTAATTCCATTTGGAAAGGGAGTGTTCATCTACCTCATGTAGTCTACAAAATTAAAAAATTTGTTGAAAAGCAGGTTGATGTGTCGGCCCGGTGGCACTGAGGGTTGAGGTGCTGTATACCACACCTCATGCTACGCCGGTGACCCGTGTTTGGGAATGAGCACAGGCCACTGGGCGTCAGCAGGAGAGGGAGAGGAACGAACATCCAGAGGACTACTCTCCTCTCCCAGGGAGGAAGGACTGGCACTCCCGCCGAATGACTACCCCCAGGTGGAGGCTGGAGGGTAGTGTGGATCAGAGGGGCCAGATGTAGGGAGGGTGCTGTGGGACTTGTGCAGACGCGCACACGCCTCTACATGCACACATCTTGCATGTGCGCCCCAGTAACAGGGAAGGAGAAAAAGAAGAAAAACTCCTCCAGCTGCAAGATGACAACTGACCTCCTGCAGGCTCCACACCCAGTGACCAGGCAGGGGTAAGTCCCGGTGATAGGGCTAGGGAGGTTGGTCAGAAGGGGGCAGTTAGAGGTAGGAGGAGGATAAAGTGTCTATAGAAAAAAGAAAGGAAAAAAAAAAAGAAAAGCAGGTTGATGTTTTATAGAATACCATACTTTAACAGTATTTCTAGTGAAGGCCAAAAAATGTGACAGATGGATGTGATATTTTGGTGTAACGAAGAGTATATGGTTTATATCGTGCAGGTGTTTAGATGTACTTCAATTTGTTTCCATAAAGGATGATTTCATGAGATAACCAGATAAGCATTATACAAAGATGAGCAGCTTTCGTGTAGGTTAAGAGATGGGGAAAATTAACCTCCATCTATATTACGTGGGAGTTGTAAAATCGATAGACATATCCTGGAGCGCTGCCCTGCCCAGATAAATCTGGATATGAGTTTAACCCAGGAGCGGAATTAGAATGACTTAGGAAGCAGTGGGAGCATCTAAAAAAGATATAATAGTCTAGGAAGCATGTCCATTCTTATAACGTTGATATGGGCAAAGAAAGAGAGAGGCAAGAGAGTCCATTTTTGCAAATCCTGCTGAATAGTATTTGTTAATGGTTCATAACTGATTCATTCCAGATGTTCTAGATTGAAAGGAATGTATATACCAAGATATTTTAATTTTGTATTTTGCCATTTTACCTGTCTGACCTGACACTTGCTCACCCAGTGCGCTCCCTACAGTCATCTGCAGAGGGTTTCCTAGTGGTCCCGAGGGCATGACTGAAAACATCGGGAGATCATGCTTTTGAAGTTGCAGGCCTGGTACTGTGGAACTCTCTCCCATGGCCATTGAGGGAGGCTCCCCTCATAGACAGTTTTAAACAGGGCCTTAAGACGTATCTTTTTAATCAAGCATTTAATGTCCACAGATTTTAAATTGAAATTGAGCTGAGTTTTAAGTATAGTATTTTTGATTATTTATGGTATGTTTTAAATTAATGTGACCCTGACTTAATAATGTGTGCATTTTACAATTATGTTCTGTATTTATGCGAAGTGCCCGGAGCCCCTGGGATTGGGCTCTTAAGAAATAAGTGACTTGACTTGACTTAATGGTTGGCCAAGTGGACTCTATACATAATTGCGGGACTTCACTAAGGTCTGGTTTTTCTGTACTGCCTGAGGAGCGAAGGCTTTTGGGGAGTACTTAATTTACTGTACTTTATGTGTGCTTTGGGTTAATTGGTGGGTTCCCGCTCATGTTGTGCACAGTGTACTTCTCAGACTCTCTCCACACAAAAGCCATGTGGTAGTGGCCAGCAATGAACTTTTGTCATTGCAATAGACTGCCACATAAAAACTGACTACAAACTTATATTTTCCTTTAGGTCCAGTAGAAACATAGAAATTGTCATCAGATAAGGACTGCTAGGCCTATCCAGTCTGCCCGTAAGCCCTACACTTGTTTGTGGCCTCTGACCCTACCTGGTCAACTGCTTTTCACCACTCCATCCCACCTCTAAGGTTCCCTTATGCTTGTCCCAGACATGTTTATATCCCTGTACTGTGCTCGCTCCCACCACTTCTTGTGGCACACTATTCCATGTGTCCACTGTGGCATGATAGGCCTATATCCTTTATTAATGTTCCTATGTATATGCTGTAAGGCACTCCTGAGTTAAGACACAGTCTCTTTAAGAAGGCCTTTTTAACAGCTAAGCAAATAAGAATTTCTGTTAAAGCCAGCTTAGGCCTGACACTCATCCAGGTAAGGAACAGACAGGTTTGTGACTGTAAAAGTCGTAACTCTTAGAAAAAAAAATGGGCATTTAGTTTCCAATAACAAAAAGAAGTCAGGAAGATGGCCTAGGGTCAGGGGCTCAAATCAAATGCATAGACTAGTTGTTACATGGTTTGACATGGAACCACAGTGACACCTCAGGATAAGGGTAAACTATTGCTCCCCAATCTCTGTATAGCTAGAGTATACAACCATGTCACAAAAGTGATGGGTGGAGCTTGAAAATGACCAGACTTTATCTAATAGACCCATCTTAAAATCAGGGCATTCTCCTGAAGGTTTTCAGAGGAGAAGGTACATTAGCTGAAAGTTAAAACCCTGAGAAGGTCTTTTTCCTTAGACATCTCAGAGCTGAGAGAACTTAAGCTGTTTATATACATGAGTTGAAGTATATGATAGGTCTTGGACTACCATTAGAGCAAGACCTGAGGTTTTGTGAAAAACTGATTTTTCACATCCTAAGCGGACATTCTGATTTTAAGTCAGAATTTGGGAACAAGGACTTCACTCTTCAAGATAAACCCTGAGTTCTGAAAAAGGACACTCAGAGACTGATTTTTTCAACTCCAACACATTTTGTGTTTTCCAAAGAATTTTTCTTCACCTACACAAAGAGAATGCTATTCTCAAAAAGGACACTTTTCTGGACTTTGAAACCTCAGAATAAGGTATAGTTTAGAACAACAATGTAGTGTTTTCTGTAAATCGTCCAGTGTTATTTTTGATATTGTCTGCAGTTCAAAGATCTTCCAAAATATAGAATTTACTGTGCTGCTTTTATTTAGGTAAACATTTATGATTTTCTTATCAGCTCTACCTGGGGTCTGATTGTGTGATTTAACATTTTATGGGAAGGGTTTTGCAAAGACTGTACGCCTTGTTAATGAAGATAATGACCGCTTGGCTATCCTGCAAAACTACTTAGGCAAGAGGCTGCCAGTGGCACTCATGGGATTCAAACCCGAACATAGTACAGAGTCAAGGGGACTTGAAACTACAGTTTCCACCCTCCCACTGGGAAAAAGGAAGGTTGGTAACACTTCCTGAACCCTACAACTGCTCACAAGTTCTATAAAAAGGGGGATTTTCCCTGCAAACAGGAGGGCCTGCCACACCCCTGAGGTTGGGCTCGGGACATCCACCACCCTCTCCATGAAGAAAAACGTCCTCACATTTCCCCTCAACCTGCCACCATCCAATTTCATATCATGCCCCCTCGTTCTTGTACTCCTCCTATATTGGAAGATATCTCCCCCCCGCACCTTGTTTATGCCCTTAAGGTACTTGAATGTTTCTGTCTTGTCACCCCGATCCCTCCTGTCCTCCAGCGAGTACATATTGAAGTCCTTACATCTCTTCTCATACAGTATGTCTGCTGGTGCAAGCCCTGTACCATTTTTGTCACCCTTCTCTGGACTGCCTACACCCTGTCAATGTCCTTACAAAGGTGCAACCTCCAGAATTGCACACAGTACTCTAGGTGAGGCCTCACCAGTGTTTTATACAATGGCATCACTACCTCCCACCCTCTGTTAGTGATACCTCTGCCTATGCACCCCAGCATGTCACTGGCCCTCCCTGCAGCCTTTGTACTCTAGTTAGACACCTTTAGGTCATCTGAAATGATAACCCCCAGGTCCCTTTCTTCCTTGGTGATCATCAGCAACTCCCCCCCCCATCCTGTAGCTCTCCCCCAGAGTTCCCTCGTCCCAGCTCCATTATTTTGCACTTCTTTGAATTTAACCTCAGTCATACCTCTCAACCTCCTGCCACATAAATCAGGGACAAGGCTTAAAAAAATCAGGGACAAAGGACTAAAATCAGGGACACATCTTTAAAATTAGTGATATCCACTCAGAAAGCTGTTAGAATAAGGGCCTTGGTGTAAAACACACTTTCTAAGGAAGAACAAGTCTGTAACTTTTATTTTTGACTTTATTTTGTAGCTACAACCCTCACTGTTTGGTCACGGAAACACCATTTTTAGGAGGGACAGAGTAAAATTTTGAGGCAAAATCAGGGACGTCCCTGAAAATCAGGGACAGTTGAGAGGTATGACCTCAGTTGCCACACCTCAAACCATTTTTCAAGCTTCCTCAGGTCCGTTCTCATTTTCTCCACCCCACCTGGAGTATCCACCCTGTTGCAGATTGTGGTGTCATCTGCAAACAGGTAGACCTTTCCCTCCAGCTCTTCCACAATGTCACTAATGAAGACATTAAACAGGACTGATCCAAGGACCTCTGAGGTACCCTGCTGGTCACCCTCCTCTTCTCGGATTGTATCTCATTTACCACCACCCTTTGTCTCCTTTCCATTAGCCAGTTCCTAACCCAGTTTGCCACCTTGTGCCCCATGCCCAGACTACCCATCTTGTTAACCAGCCTTTGATGTGGGATGGTGTTGAAGGCCTTGTTGAAATCGAGGTAGATGACGTCCACTGCCCCCCCGCCAATCGACTTCCTTTATCACCCAGTCAAAAGAATCTATCAGATTCATCTGACACAACCTTCCTGCTGTGAATCCATGTTGTCTTGGATCCTGGGCACAACTGGCTTCCAAATGTGCCACTATTCTTTCTTTAAGCAGTGCCTCCATGATCTTACCCACTACTGAGGTGAGGTTGACTGGTCTGTAGTTCCCTGCCTCTTCCTTACTACCACCTTGTGTAGAGGGACTACATGTGCCCTCTTCCAGTCTTCTGGAACCACTCCTGTGCTGAGTGACTTGGGGAACATGGCTGCCAGGGGCACTGCTATCTCCCTTCACAGCTTTGTTAATATCCTCAGGTGAATACCATCTGGCCCCAGTGCTTTGTCCACCTTCAGTTTTGTGAGCTCCTCCAGGACTCTCTCCACTGTGAATGGACTTGTGTTTTCCTCTTCTCTACCCTTTGTATTTGTTACTCAGCTGTGGTCCCTTTCCCTCCCCCTCTTTAGTAAATACGGACTAGAAGTATTTGTTCAGTATTTTGGCCTTTTCCAGGTCTCCCTCCTTACATTCCTCTATATCCCCTCTGAGCTTTACAGTCCCCCCCGATTTTCCTTCTTTCGCTGATGTACCTATAGAATGTCCTGTCCCCTTTCTTCACTGTCTGTGCTAATCTTTCCTCAGCCTGCACCTTTGCATTCCTTACAGCCTTCCCAACTTCCCTTAGATTCTTTATGTACATCTCCCTGTCTTTCTCCCTTTGAGTCTCCTTATATTTCCTGAAACCCATTCTTTTGGCCCTTACCTTGTCCACCACCTCTCCTGAGAACCATAGTGGTTTCCTCCTTCTCTTAACTTTGTTTATCATTTTGAGGCATTGGTTTGTCATCTCCTCTATGGCTCCTTTCAGGTGCTCCCACTGCTCCTTAACTCCCCCTCCCATCTCCCCCCTTGCCAGGGCTTCTTTGATATACCTCCCCATTTTAGCAAAATCCGCCCTCCTAAAATCTAAGACCTTTGCCTTTGTGTGACTAGATTGTGTCTTTGTCCCTATGCTAAACCACACTATGTGGTGGTCATTGGATCCCAGTTGGCCTTCCACCTGGATATCTGTCCTCATTGGTCAGTACTAGGTCCAGAATTGCCCTGTCTCTGGTGGGATGAATCACTAGCTGTCTGAGACCTGTCCCTGTAGGGAATCCAAGATGTCTTGGCTCCTGGTTGAAGCAGCTGCTCGGATGATCCAATCCACGTCTGGGATATTGATGTCTCCCAGCAGTAATACCTCACCTTTTGTTGCCATCTCATGAATTTGATCCACTAGATCTTTATCCACTGACTCCCCCTGCACTGGAGGTCTGTAGATCACCCCTGTGTGGATTGCTATGCCATTGCCTGGCTCAAGGGTGACCCACAGTGCCTCAACCTCCCCTGTCTACCCTGTACCTCCATTGCTTTTATACCTTCTCTTACATACTGGGCACTCCCCCTCCCTTTTTTTCCTCCCCCTATCCTGAATAGAGCATAACCCATTACTGCCGGATACTGAGTCTTAAACTGTTTGATTCAGCAACGTTTCATGTTTTCTCAAAAGTTTATTCAACTTGTTGTTTAGCTATTATGTCCAGATGTGTATGCATGTAGAACTAGGGTGTATCTGATACTTACAATTTCCTACCAGTTATGCTGTTTATTAATGCACCAATAAGGAAGTTGTAAGCTTTTCCTTTTGGAGTTTGAAGAGATCTTTTATTTCTAGATCTTATGGTCTAGTAATGAGGGAAACTATAGACCTGTAGGTCCATTATGGTAACTGGGAAAATCAAACTATTCCAAAGCATGTTCCACTGGGTTGTTCTCTGGTTGTATGCTACTTAAAAAGTAAATTTTGTAATGATAATAGTTAATAATCGGTTCCCCCTGTGTTATATCTAATGGAGGGGTGTCTGCTGTGTGCAGCTTTGTAACTGAATGTTTCTTGTTTGTTGTCACTCTGCTATCTCCTTGTGTATCAATTGTAAGGTTATTCTTGCAAAACTAATGAAAATAAACTGCAAAAAAAGAGCAGACAGCAGAGACACCACGGGGCCAGAGTCATAGCAGCTATTCTCCAAGGCCTTCAAAAGTGGCACAGCAGCCCCAGTGACAAAGAGGAAGAGCAGGGCTTCACAGTTACACCTAAGAGGCTATTTTTTGAGTTAAAGAGGACTGGTTCTACAATGGAGCAACTGGAGGAGAAAATTAATACAAACACAGCAGGGATACTGGTGGCAAAGATGTGGACAAAGGACGTGGAAGGAGGTTTAGTGGATGCAGTTGCTGCATTGGACCACCACAGTGTGGCCCTGGGGTACCTGTACTGTAGGAAGAGGAAGCTCATGGAGGAGATAGATGATCTAGAGCTTTGTAGCTAGTGTAATAATAATATTAGAACCCATGGGCTACCTGAGGGGCTGGAAACGGGGGACAAGATCATATATATTGAATCCCTACTAAAAGCACAAACTGCTCAATTTGCCAGCAGAGCAGGCATTCACTGTAGAAAAGTGAACAGAGCCCTGGCAGTAAACCTGCCATGTGCCAAAGCACAGCCTTGATCTGTAATTATCAGATTCCTGGATTAAAAAGTACAGACAAAAATTCTGATGGCAGCATGGCATGATAAGAGCTCATTCCTGGGGACACACAATTATTTTTTTTATCATGATTTCACTCCACAAACTATATTAAAAAGGAAGCACCTGTTGGCTATAAGAAAAGAACTGGTGAAAAAGGACATTAAAATGCAACTAACAGCACTTGAGAAGGAGTGAATTTCTTCGAACATTAGCTGAAGCTAAACTGCTGCTATGCAAGCTGGGGATCCCTGACACCTTAATCAAATCTTCCCCCATGCACATGACTAGCCTGCAAGAAAGGACCACCATAAGAGCAGATCTCCACCACCGCCAGCCACAGAGAAAAGTTGGAACGTGATTTGGGTGGAAAAGAAGGGACAAGAGAGGGGAAGAGAACCAGCAGAGGCCAGCATCTGAGCAGCACAGGGAACGGGACAGTGCAGTATGACCGTGAAACGGGTCAAGCACCAAACTACTTTTGAAATTCCCACCTCTGAGAATGACATGGCGGAGCAGAACTTTGAACTGAGTGGCATGAAAACTTTCTGACATTACCATGGACACTGCCAAGTAGCCCTCTCCAACCTTGAGAAGGCATCAAACTGGGCAAGACTAAAAAAACACAGATGAGTGGCACATGGGGGGGAGGGAAGGGAGGTGGATGCTTGGTGGGGAATGAGACCTCTATACAATAGGAAATACGCTGCAGCATATGCCAAGGCTCCTTGGGAGGGGGAAGACTCAGAAATAAGCCAAATTTAAGCTTGACTTGCTACTCACATTCCCAACCAGATACCGGTTAGAAATGAATAAGAGAAACAGAGTACGAGACTGCATGGTGGGCTTGAACAATGCAAATGAAATAAATGCTAGTTTAACACACAGTTGCCCGAACCTCTGGGGCAGCTTCTTTAGGAGGAGAATAAACTTGGGGACCAGTTCAATGGACTGACACAGCAAAGTGCCATGTGGGTATACAGGAGATAGGACTCTGACTACACTACATTGGACATCTAGGGGCACAGTGGAACCCAGAGCTTGGGGGAGGCAGACGTGCACAGCTACTTCTGGAATACAGCTGCCAAGGCAAAGCAATCTTAGCACCGTACCCCCAAGGAGGGCAGTGAGTAGGCAGAGGGGCAAATCATGATAAAATCCTTAGCCAAATCATAAGAATTGCTCTCTGAATACATAAATGGAACTGAGGACTTGGGCACGGAGTTCACCAGTTGGGCTGCGGGGAGGGGGGACACGTGTAGCTGCCTGGCCTGTTGTGAACAGGTGAATGTAAAAATTGGCATGGTCTAGATACTTCTGTCTCTTCTCTTTCCTCTGGGGGCACTGGCACGCAGTTAAGGTGTCAGTAACTACTGTACCTGGTGTCATCTATATGCCCTCACATGTTGGTACAGTAAGTGCAGATGATGCCTTCTGCTATTAATTAAAGCACTATGGTCAAAGCTCTCTTAACTATCTTTTTGTTTTTTTGGTTACAGGTTACAAGGAACTGCGGGGGGGTGGCAGTAGACTTCTCTAACTGCTTCAGATCTGATGGGAACAGTGAATCACCACTCCCAGCAAGATATACTCGGTGACTCATGCAGCACTAAGTGTACCAATGCGCTGCATGCTGCTGAGTACTGTCTAAAAAAGGGACTTTCTGGATTGTTGTATAACATAGAAACATAGAATTTGACGGCAGATAAGGACCGCTTGGCCCACCCAGTCTGCCCATTTCCCTGCCTACTGGATAAGCTGCAGATCCTAGTTAACCAGCAGCCTACTTCTTCCTACCCCCATCCCCTAGAATTGCCTTATGACTGTCCCATGCATGCTTGAATTCCACCACTGTTTTTGACTCCACGACCTCCTCCGGAAGGCCATTCCATGCATCCACAACCCTCTCTGTGAAAAAATACTTCCTTAAATTACCTCTGAGCGCCCCCTCTATCTTCAAATGTGCCCCCTTGTTCTTGCACACCTCTTTTTTTGAAAGATGCTACCCTCTTGGACTTTGTTGATTCCCTTGAGGTACTTGAACGTTTCTATCATGTCCCCCTCTCCCTCCTTTCCTCGAGGCTATGCATATTAAGCTCCTTTAGTCTCTCTTCATATGTCTTCCGGTGCAGACCCTGCACCATTTAGTTGCCCTCCTCTGGACAGCTTCCATCCTGTCTATGTCTTTGCGAAGACTGGGTCTCCAGAACTGCACGCAGTACTCCAGATGGGGTCTGACCAGCTGTCTGTACAGAGGGATAATAACTTCCTGTTTTCTACTGGTGATGCCTCTCCCTATGCATCCCAATATCCCCCCAGCCCTCCTTGCTGCCCTCTCACATTGCTTGCCCACCTTTAGGTCATCTGATATGACTACCCCAGGTCCCTTTCCATTTTGTTGTTGTTAGTATCTCACCCCCATTGTGTACTCTTCCCTGGGTTTTGTTTCCCATGTGCATTACCTTGCACTTCTTAGCAGTGAATCTAAGCTGCCATACATTTGACCATTCCTCTAACCTTGCCAAGTCCCTTCTCATCCTTTCCACCCCACCTTGTGCATCAACTCTGTTGCAGATCTTTGTGTCATCTGCAAAGAGACATACTTTTCCTTCCAGTCCCTCTGCAATGTCGCTTATAAAGACATTGAAGAGGACTGGTCCTAATACTGAACCCTGCGGTACCCCACTAGTAACCCCCCTTTCATCAGAGTGGACTCCATTTACTATTACTCTCTGTGTCCTATTTTCCAGCCAATTTTTCCCAGGCTGTCATCTTGGGACCCTCCCAGGCTAGCTAACTTGTATATTAATCTTCTGTGTGGGACTGTGTCAAATGCCTTGCTAAAGTCTAGGTACGCCATGTCCACAGCCCTCTCTGATCTACTACTTTGGTCACAGAGTCAAAGAAATCTATCAGATTTGTCTGGCATGACCTTCCTGCTGTGAATCCATGCTGCCTTGGGTCCTGTGCCCTCCTGGCCTCTAGATACTCAACAATTCTTTCCTTGAGAGTGATTCCATCATTTTCCTACCACTGAGGTTAAACTAACAGGTCTGTAGTTTCCTGCTTCTGCCTTGCTCCCACTTTTGTGAAGGGGAATCACATCTGCCCTCCTCCAGTCCTCAGGTACCACCCATCCTCCCATGATTTGTTAAACAGGGTAGTCAGTGGTGTCACTAATTCTACCCTTAGTTCTTTTAAATTCTGGGATGAATCCCATCAGGCCCCATTGCTTTGTCCACCTTCAGTTTTAAGAGTTCTTTCAGAGACCCTTTCTTCTGTAAATGGGCTGGTATCAACTTCTGTATCCAGTGTGTTTCTACTGTTTGTTCTAGGTACCCCCTTTGTAAATACTGAGCAAAAATATTTGTTTAGTATCTCTGCCTTTTCACAGTCTCCCTCTGCCCACCCTCCCCCTTTATTAAGCCTCACTATCCCTCCCTTGGTCTTCCTTCGCTCCCTGATGTACCTATAAAAGGTTTTATCCCCCTTCTTAACTGAGTTGGCTATCTTTTCCTCGGTTTGGGCCTTTGCTGTTCTGACTGCCTTCCCAGCTTCCTTTTGCTTTAACTGATACAGTTCTCTGTCCTGCTCCTTCTGTGATTCCTTGTACTTCCTGAAAGCTTTCTTTTTCTCTTGAACCTTCACTGCCACTTCCTTTGAGAACCATAGTGGTTTCTTGCATCGTTTAGTTTTGTTTATTTGCTTCACACAAAGGCTTGTTGCCTCTGTGATGGCAGTTTTTATCATTCCCCATTGTTCTTCCACCCCTCCTTCCTGCCCATTTGCTAGTGCATTCCTTAGGCACTTACCCATGTTGGCAAAGTCAGCCCTCCTAAAATCCAGTACCTTTGCCTTCGTATGGCTTGACTCTATTGCTGTGTTTATTGTGAACCATACTGTTCGATGGTCACTAGTTCCCAGATGGCTACCCACTTCTACATCTGTGATCCTCTCTTCATCTCCATTTGAGAGAACCAGGTCTAAGATTGTTCCTCTCGAGTGGGCTCCAATACTAGTTGTCTAAGGCATGCCCCCTGTAGGGCATCTAGAATAACCCCACTCTTGAAGTGGCTGCTGCAACTGCACTCCAGTTAACATCTGGCATATTCAGATCACCCATCAGCAATATCTCCCCTTTTTCTGCCATACTAAGTATACTTTCTATCATTTCCTTGTCCATTTCCTCCCCCTGAGAAGGGGGTCTGTATACAACCCCTGTGCGGATTGTGGTGCCATTGCCGGTCTCCAAATTTACCCACAGTGCTTCTTCTCCTCCCTGTTTACCCTTTTGTTCTGTTGCTTTGATTCCTTCCCTTATGTAAGAGCTACTCCTCCTCCTCTTTTACCGCCCTGTCCCTCCTGTAGATAGTGTATCCTGGTATGTTTACATCCCAGTCATGGTTTTGTGTGTACCATGTTTCTGTGACTGCCACAATATCCAGATGTTCCTCCTCCATCAAGGCCACTAATTCAGGAAGCTTGTTACTCAGACTACGGCATTGGTACTCATTGCTCTCCATTTTTGATGGCTTTACTTTCTGTTGCAGCATCCCCACTGATCTTTCTACCTCGGCCTTTTTCCCATTTGTACCCTGTTTTGTAGGAGGCTGGGATTTTCTGCTGCTTATCAGTGCCTCCCCCCTTGACTAGTTTAAAAGCTTGCCAATGAAGCATTTAAACTGATTGCTCAAAAGACTTGTTCCCTTCCTGGACAGATGCAGACCATCCTGCCAGTATAGGCTGGTGTCCCTCCAGGTGGAACCCCAGTCCCCAGTGAAGCCAAACCCCTGTGCTCCACACCATTTTTTCAACCACTCATTAAACTGCATGGTGGAAAGTACCCTTTCCTCACTCATGCCATTTACAGGCAGCACCTCTGAGAAGGATACTGTGTGTGCTACTTGTCTTAGGCCTCTCCCCAGTTCTACAAAGTCCTTCTACACTGCTCTAAGCTCATGTTGAGCCAAGTCATTTGTCCCTAGGTGGACAATGACATCCAGCTCAGACTCCCGTGCAGCTGTTCTCGTGATCCTGAGGATGCGCTTCCTGTCCCTACAAGCCATGGCACCAGGCAGGCACTTTACTTCAGTTTTCCCTTCTCCCCCCAGTTCTATCCCCCTAATAATTGAGTCCCCCACCAGGAGCTGCTTCCTTTGCTTGTGGCATCCTCTGCCTCCTTCCTGTGGGCCTCCCTTGTGACAGGTGTCCTCAGCCTCCTTAATCTCCTCCATGGGTGCATCCATAGGGGAGCTGTGCTCCCCCAGAATGATGTATGGATTGTGGAGTGGAACAACTGACTGGGTGTGCCTCTGTTCCACCCTCCTCACCCTCCCTGAGCCCACTGTGGTCCAACTGCTGTGCTTTCTTTGCAACCTCTGAGGTAGTGGTGGTGGCTCTGGTGCTCCCTGGATGGGGGTTCCTTCCTACCATCCAGTCTGGCCTGGGGAAGGTTTTCTTACTGCTGTCCAGTGTGGCCTGAAGCGGGCAACTTCCTCCCTCAGGGCAGAGTTGTCCTGCAAATAGGGCAGCATCTCAGCCTCCAGAAAGACTCCCGGAAGACTGCTCCCACAGCCATTATATTCTACTCCCCACATGACTATGTACTTTTTTGTGTGTGTGTGCTTGTGTGAGTGATTGGTTTGTTATATCGAAATATATATATTATACAATGTGTATGATATTTTCAGTGCTGTGTGCTAGAGAGGATATGACATTGATATGCACCTTGCACTCTTGAGGAAATGATGTCAGAACCCCAGGTATAAAGGAACTATTTCCAGGGTGGGTGGGGTGAGGGGTGGGAAGGGGTTGGGCCTAAACTGTGCCCTCACAAAACAATCAGCTAAGAGCTCTGACCCACCGCTGCGATGAGTGCCTTCCTGTCTGCAAGATACTATACACAACAATTTGACAGAGAAAATCCCCTGCTAATCAAACAGAAAAATCCAGACATCCAGGTCAGACACAGGTAAACCTCCCCAGCCCCAAAACAGCCTGGTGGCTTGTGCTCTGAAAGCAGTCAGCCCCAAAATAAGTCAGCTGTGCTTTGAACACTTCCTGCACTGAAAATCTTAAGAATTGTAACAAGACTGTCTTTTTCTGATAATTGTAAATTCCTTATTTCACCTTTCAGTTAGAAGCAGCCTCCACCTGCAGTATATCTGCTACAAAGCAAAGACAATTGAAAGGTTCCCTTCCCTCTGTTGTGAGCACAACTCGCTTTCTTGCAAATCCTATGTTCAGTATTGCAGCTCCCAACAAGAGATAGTTTGACTAGGAAAAATATTAGCTGTTCTGATGAGTTTGCTATAAACACTTGCTTATAATACTGTTCTCAGGTCTGTTACCCAAGCTATTGGCTGATTAAGTCTCTGTGATGTAATCACTTCCTGAGAAAGTTTGGAATTGCCTTTTAAGGCAAACAAAGATAACACAGAAAACAGTTTACTGTCTGGGTCAAATACACAACCTGTACCTGCACTTATTTCAGGATTTGTGACAAATGTTTCGCCCAGAGTTTAAAATCTTCCTGCACTGAAAATCTTAAGAATTGTAACAAGACTGTCTTTTCCGGATAATTATAAATTCCTTATTTCACCTTTCAGTTAGAAGCAGCCTCCACCTGCAGTATATCTGCTACAAAGCAAAGACAATTGAAAGGTTCCCCTCTCTCTGTTGTGAGCACAACTCGCTTTCTAGGTCTTTGGACATCACCTTGAAGGACATGCAACTGTTTTTGGTTGGTCTGAATCATTGTTAGAGTTCACATTTCAGTTACTGTTGTGTTTACATGTGCATTAGGGGGAAATGTTGCAATCTTGTTTTTTTTACCTTCTAGGAGCAAGGAAAGTAGAGTGAAAAGATTGCATGGTGGATTTCACGGTAGTGATATATCTTATAAAGGGATTACACAGCCCTGTAAAGTGAGCCAAGGTAATGAAGGAGCTGGGCAGGTTGGGCACTATGATAGGAATCTTACAAAGAGACACATCTCGGTCAGTCAGAACATGCTAAACTCCACATGCAGTGGGTAGGGAAGGTGTTCCCAGTGTATGCAGCACATCTGCATCACAGAGGGGTGGCCATATTAATACATAAGGCATGCCCGATAGAAACTGAGGAGGTTGTGCAGGATGAAGAAGACTGCTATATATGAGTTAAAGGGGTTTACAGGTCAGTACCAAGCACCCTTTTAAACCTGTATTCACCAAACTCAGATACAGAGAATGTGGCCTTCCTAATGAAGGTTACCTTTACAAATATTGTAGACCCACACCATCTGTATGTATTGGGGGGTCGTCATTAATGCAATCCTGCTGCCCTGAATAGACAAAACAGGTCATCAACCAGGTATCAGTGGGCAAGCGGGTTGGAGTGTTAAAACAACTGACCAAAGAAGTGGGCCTCACAGAGGTGTGGAGACTCTTAAACCCACGTACAAATGAGTACACATTCTGGCTCTCTCCACATCAATCACAGTCAAGAACTGATTATTTCTTGTTATCCACAGAGTAACTACATGCAGTAGAGTGGTGTGACATTGAGCATATCCATTTCAGATCATGCCCCAGTGGTGCTGGACCTTAACAAAGTACAGATGGTGAAATGTAGAACCTGGAGACTTAATGTACCATTATTAAGTAACACGGAATTCCAGAAACACACAGAGCAAAAATGAATGAATACTTAGAATTAAATATCCTGGGTAAAACATCAACGTCCATTAGATGGGATGGACTGAAGTCTTTTGTAATAGGAAATATCAGTTACGCCTAAGGAAGAAGAAGAAAGAAAGAATACAAGAACAGGTACAATTTACCAATGATTGTTTACTCTGACCTATTACTTTGTGTTGTACTGCTGTTCTCCCTTGTTCCCCTCCATGGGTCACACCTGGAAATGAGCCTTGGCTCAGTGAGTCTTTCTGGATTACTAATTTTCAAATAAAATAAATAGATAATAATTAGAAACTAAATATTTGACCTTGAGGCTGAACATAAAATCACATTAAATGAAAACCTTAAAAAACAACTGGAGGGAGAAAAGGCCAACCTGACTAAATTATTAGATAATTAAGCAAAAATGAACTACACCATGTGTATCATGCTTGGATAACATCATGCCTTGGGTAGTTGGGTACAAGGCCAATGGCCGAGTGTGCCCAGAACCCAAGAAGTGACGTTGACACCCTGGAGTGCATTATTGCTGTTTATACAATGGCTCATTTGTAAAAACAGAAAGAAAAATTGGATTTTTTTTTTTTTTTACCATTTTGAGTTGATTTTTTTTGTATGCGGAAGTGAATGGGTTAAAAAAAGTCCACAGTTTGCATTCTGTCCAGAAGGTTGTGCAGTTGCTACATGTTTGCTCCCTTTCGCATGCTGCGCTTGTGGGTTTGCTACTGCTGATGCCCCCCCCACCATGCTGTCACTCTACCCAATAATGCTATTTTCATACTGTGTGCTGCTGATCCCCCCCCCCAGCCAGGCACATACACACACCCACACTACTGTGTCTCTGATTTTTGTTTATCTGATGATGTGAGAAGAGCAGGACTGAATGTGATGTTTGGTAAGTGCAGCTGACAGACATGCTGAAAATGAAAGTGGTTTTATGGGAAGCTGAAAGTGCTTTTATGGAGGCTACAGATCAGACCAGGTGTGCTGTTTGGTTTCTCCACTCCACTGCAGAACATGGTCAAGGGCTGGCTCTGTTTCACGCTTTGTTTTCCAAACAGCTGCTGCCTTCAGCTTTCAATATAAATGGCTGAGAGCTAAGCACATGCTCTACAACAGTAGTGACAGTGAAGCCTGGCTACATACAGCGGCTGTTTCTGGAAGTAATGATCAAATCAATAAATTTATTTTTTTTTAAATCAGAGGTTTTATTTTGAAGCCGTAACAGTGTGTCATTAGGTTGAACACAACGGTTCCATTTTAAAAGTGTGGGATATATGAATATCAGTCGTGTGGAAATGTAAGAAGGGGTTCAATTGTGCTGGATCTTCATATAGTGATGCTATGTTCAGATAAAATCACTCGTGAAGATGGGCACTGACCAACCAGGGAGCAAGAAATGTTCTTGCCATTGTATAATAAAATAGAAAGGCATGCTTAGATACTGTAGTCAGCATTGCTATGAGTTAGGGAATGATACTCTAGGCAGTGTTACTATGAGTCAGGGAATAGGACTGGACACCTACAAGCTTGGCAACTTTGAAAGGAGACTGCCAGCATGGCAGCGCTACGTATTCACCCAAGACCACAATCTCAGAAGGCCCTCTCAGACCCACAACAGATCTCAAACTGTTTCGCTGGGTATTACAAGCCTCTGAACAAACGAAATATGGCATATCAGTTTATGGACAAGTTGGATAAGTTCTTCAATAGGGTGCAGGTACAGCAGCTGGCAGAGTGACCCAGAGGGGTGTGAATTAAACCACTGGATGGGAGGAGGTGCTCGCAGCTATTAAGAACCTGAAAACTAGCAAATCTCTGGGCCTAGATGGCCCTACATCAGAATTATACAAACACTTCCAGGAGCTGGTGGTACCAGTGCTGACAGAGAGAGAGAGGGTGCACCTCTTTATCCTGGAGCTATGCTACTATCACAGTGCTGCCAGAATCTGGCAAGGATGTCACACGGTGTAGCTCCTATAGATCAATTTCACTTTTAATGTGACTATGAACATCTTTACAGCAGTCCTGGGGGAGAGAATGCAGGTGGTGGTGGGATCCCTAGTTCACCCAGACCAAACAGAATTCATTAAAGCCCGTATGTTACCAGATAATATCCCAGATGCCTTTTAAATATATTCTCACTCCAGAAACAATCTAAAGAGTTATCTCTAGCAGTCGTTATAGATGTAAAAAAGGTATTTGACTGAGTGAATCGGGGATTTCTAAGCCAAACGCAGGTGGGGGATACCTTTTTGAACTGCAATAGAGCCCTGCATGCTGCACCAGAGGCAATGGTAAGGATAACTGGGGTGCAGTCTGACAGGATTTTCCTCATGATATGCATGAGGCAGGAGTGCCCCCTCTCCCCGCGATTATTTGCACTATGTACTGAATCAGTGGCAATTGCAGTAAGGTCGAATGCACAAATCAGAGTAGTGGCATGGGGAAGAACACATAAAGTATCGTTGTATGCGAGTGATTTGCTTTTCTACCCGATTTGCCTGAATACATCAATCCCTGTGCTTATGGAGAAACTTCACGCTTATGGGGAACTGTCAGATTATAAGGTGCATCTTGGAAAAATCAGAAGCTATCAGGTTAAGTGGGATATGCACACCCCAATTTAGATCTCCATTTCCCTTTAAATGGGTGCACAATAATACTGCAAGATATTTGAAGGTACAGGTATCCCCACTGTTCTCAAAACCTTTTACTTTCAGTACTGAGAAATTATCTGTAATAGTGCAAAAGGACATAGTTAAAGAGAAGCTTCTGCCATTAACATTCCAAGCAGGGTGGACACACTAAAAATGAATGTCCTGCTGAGGTTTCTTTCTTTTTTTTGTTTTTGTTTTGTTGAAATCAAAGTTCATAATTTTTTTTTCAGAAAGACCAATATACACAGAACATTATGACTTCTTAGACATTACATTCAACTGTCAAGGACATACAAAAAAAATAATAAGTACATAAGTGGAAAATCAACTGTAGCAAACAGCGTGGATTACAAAGAAAAGAAAGCAAATGGAGTAGTACACAGTTCACCTTATGACTTTAGCTAAGAATGAAAAGAACCTGATTTCACTGATAGATTGCCTGGCGTGTTCGATACACAACCCATTCGATATATAACCTGCCATAGGTCTCCATCAACCAAAGCTCCCAATATGCCTCTTCCCTCCTTATTCGCTAAGTAAGCATGAGACCCATGTATTTTTCTTTCTTTTGTCGCTGCAGCGAAGCAGCCCTCTCCATTTCTTGAATTTTTTGGCAGGCCTTTTTTTTCTTATTTTTGTGCCCCCTTCTCTCCAGTCTGACCCCATCTGTTCAGCCTTACCCCAGCCCCATCACCTGGGTGAATCCCAGGGCCTACCTTGCCTCTTGAGTTCCACCAATGCTACTCCCTCTTGTGAGGGCAGTGCCCCCCCCCATACCTCTGCCACACACAGATCCGGTTTGGGAGGTAGGGCTGTTGGCTTCATCAAGCCGTTTGAGGTGTTTTTTCCTTGTGTCTCTTGTTCCCCAGGACATCAGTGTAAGGTCGCACCAAGCATATGCACATACAAGCAAGCACTGTGCAGCACCCATCGATGTCCTCCCACCCACGAGCTGCTCCAGCTGCACTGCCACCTGTGATCACCCAGGTGGCAATAACGTGGCAGAGCTGGCTGTCCTCCCTCCCCTGGAGGAGGAGAGTGTCCCCTGGGGCACTTGATCTTCTCCACTGGCTGGCTCCCTACAACCCGTGCTTATTCCCGCATGCAGGTCACTGGCATCAAGAGTGGTAGCACTACTGCTGCACCAATAGGCTGGCTATTTTTGACAGTTCATGAGCCAAAGTTCTAAGGAGGATGGAGTCTTTAGGAGTCAAGAGTTGGGTAACTGATTTAGTAGCAGCCTCCACAAAGATATTGAAGAGGTATCTTATCCCTTTATCTCTCGCTCCTTGTGGGGTTAACCCTAGAACCCAGTGTTGGAATTTATCAGGTGGTGTGATTGTTCACACTTTGCCAGTTCCAGTGTGACTGCAGGGTAGATAATTATTAATTACATGCAACAGGGGTAATTACACTGTAGTTACATGTTTGTTGCATGTGACTATATTGCGATGGCAATGCAGTTACAGTGCAGTTGCACTGTAAGTACAATGTAGCAAAGGAAACTTAAGTGTTACCATGTGACAGACAGTATTTGACCAGCAGCTGCCCCAACCTGGGCCCAGAAATCTTTGAGGGCACAGCAGCTCCAAAAATATGTACATGTGTTCCTACTATCCCACAGTCTCAGTCTCACCAACATTTGTTGAATCTGTGGTCTGCATAATATTTTGAGACAGTGGGTGTGTGAAAGTACCTGGTGACTGCCAAGTAAACTCTTGCCAGGTGGGGGATGCTGTGGTCTTACATGCTAACTCCCAAATCTTCACATACTCTTTATCTGACAAGTTGCACCCTGCTTCCTCTGTCAATTGAGCCTTTATGGTTCTCATCTGCTACCCATCTAAGTTTCTTATGGTATAGTATATGACTGAGATGAGCTTTCTCATTTGATTTTGGGTTGCAAGGGTATGAAAATGGAGGCACAAGAGTTTTTCCTCTTGTATCACCCAGTCCACAGAAAAAAACATCTTTGATTCACTTTTGCACCAGGAAAAAAAAAAACTTGCTTAATTTTCTGTTATAGTCATGGCCACTCTGAACATCAAATTTCTGTTCCTGACATGATCCAGCTTGGACTACTGACTGGCTGGGAGGAGACGGTGAAAGACGCACATCAGTGACATGAGACATGATGAGCTTACATATCGCTGACTACTCAGCTTTGACCTGTAATTAAATGTTCTGTGTTTGGACCATTATGTGGCAACTATGTCTGAAGCACATTAAAGCTAAGTTTGCACAACAATTTGCTCTATATACGGTTTGTTGCCAAAAGGAATGAAAGTACAAATGGTATTTTCACACCTCGTACTCTAAAACTGAGATTCCCCCAACTGGGCACCCTCGTAGGACAGTTACAAACTTCTGAAAAGTGTATAGTGAAGAGTTTGGAATCACTGATATATTTGCTTACTAGTTTTCCTCTTGTGTTACAGCTGTGACCTTAGGCTCTGTAGTGAGATAATGCCTCAGTTGCATAAACTTGAAGTAGTCCCATCTTAGGGGCCCGAATTCTAAGGATAACTGGGCAGAGGACTTTAATGTATCCCCTTCATAATATTCTTATTCTACAAAAGCCCCTTCTCTCCCACCTCTGAAATCTCATAGCAAATTTAATTGGTGCAAAGTCTAAGCATGCTCTGAAGGGGATGAGTTTACTAATGTCCCTATGCAAGATTCCCCGTGTGACACACCTGTTCTTAAATTTGAATGGCCAGTTTAGCCCATGGATTGTCAATGTGTTCTCTTCTGAGGAACTCCCCTTCCATAAAAATGGCATCTGCCGTCCTGGTCTGGCCCAAGCATATTTGTTCCAAGGAAATCCAGCAGGGGACATCCTGTGTTCTCATGTAATGGATAAAATATCACAGTTGTGATGCCCAATAGTGTGCCTTTATGTCTGGGACTTCCAGCCCACCTTTATGCTTTGGACTTGTTAAAATGACCCATTTGACTCTCTTTTCCTGCCCCAAATAAATTTAGATATAGTTGTTTGTAATTGTTTCCAAAAAGAGGAGGGCAGTTTCAATGGTAGGGTTGAAAACAAAGTTGAATCTGGGGAGCACATTCATTCAAAGTGTTTCGGCATGTTCACCAACCGAGTGTGGTAACTCCTTTCACCTGACGCAGCTGGCCTGCATGTCCATTGACTTTACTGTAACGCACTCTACCTCAGGGTCAGAGAAGGTGTGATACGGCACCTGCAGCTTCTGCAGAATGCAGCGGCCCGGCTGTTAATGGGCCAGTTGAGGTTCAGTCATATTATGCTGGTGCTGTGTTGACTGCACTGACTGCCGGTGCTCCGGTGCATCACCTTTAAAATAGGTCTTTTGACCTATGAGGTCCTACACGGGTTGGGTCCAGGCTACCTAAAGGAGCTTTTGCATCTCTACACCACAAGTCACTCTCTCAGATTGGCTGGGGAGGCCCTCCTGGAGGTCCCTAGAGCAAGGTTGAAATCTTCCAGGGACCGGGCATTTGAGGTGGCCACCCCAGTCCTTTAAATATCGTTGCCTGGGTACCTCCGGAAGGCACCCTCCCTTGAGATATTTAAAAAGCATTTAAAAAACATTCCTCTTCCAACAGGCCTTTGGGACCTGAGGAACATATTTATCCTGTTAAACAGCTTAGAAATTGATTAGCATGTATTTTAAAGGTTATGATTTAATGTTTATTTATGTATTATATTTTTAGTTTTATGTATGTTTCCTATT
Source organism: Neoceratodus forsteri (assembly GCA_016271365.2). Classification (NCBI taxonomy): domain Eukaryota; kingdom Metazoa; phylum Chordata; order Ceratodontiformes; family Ceratodontidae; genus Neoceratodus; species Neoceratodus forsteri. Next base: position 97,087,112 of record CM057451.1, read on the forward strand.
GCTGTTTGTTTTCTTTATTTTGTAATGCCACCCTGAGCTTACAGGGAAGGGAGCCTGAAATAAATAAACTCTACTACTACTACTACTACTACTCCATTAGTAGTCTGGCATAACTTACTACTACTCCATTAGTAGTCTGGCATAATTAACTACTACTCCATTAGTAGTCTGGCATAACTGACCTGGTATAATTTAGCCATGTCCTGAGCAATCCAGATTCCCAAATAGTGGAACACATTGGGAGCCTATTTCAGTTTGCTGCATTGTTTCAGCTGTGGTGTAGCCTGTGCTTCCCGATTTATCTTCGTTTATTTTGAAGCTGGAGGACTGGCCGAACTGGTGAATTATTTTTAATACTTTGAGGATGATCTGGATTGAGTACAAGACATACAGTGGTGCGTTGTCTGTATAAAGTGAAACTTTAATTTCCTCTCATCCCACTATTATTCCCTTTATTTCTTGGGATTCCTGCAATGACTCAGCCAGGGGTCCAAGGCTAACTGCAAACAGGAGTCTGGAAAGGGGGCACACCTGCCTGGTCCTCCTCTTAATTAGAAATCCCTCTGAGATTGTGCCATTTACATTTCCTTGGGCCCCTGGGTTTTTATAAAGATTTTTTATCCAATGGCGGAATTTTTCTCCGAATTGGAATTTGCTTAAGGTGGTGTCCAAGAAGGCCCAATCCAGATGTTCAAACACCTTTTTGGCATCGACTGCTATTATGCCCCTTTGTTCTCCTTTTGTTATGCCCTGTGAAGCTGAGATGACATTGAGTACCCTCCCGATATCCTGAATATGATGCCTCAGGATGAACCCAGTTTGACTGAGTTGAATTAGTCCTGTGATCATTTTCCGTACCATGTTCCCAGTTGCCTTAGCAAAGATCTTAGCATCATGAATCAAGAGGGAGATGGGACGGTAACCCCCACGCTTAGTAACATCTTGACCTGGTTTGGGTAGTACAGTGATGACCACATCTCAACATGAATCAGGCACTCTGTCTTCGTGGCCAGCATTGCATACTTTAGCCAGAACCGAGGTGAGCTCTGGTGCGAATTGTTTAAAAAATTCTGCTATGATCTCATCTGGTCCAGGTGATTGTCTTGTGTTTAGAGTTTATATTATCCTCTCTAACTCTTCAGCCACGTAGACCTCCTCCAGTTCCTCTCTCTCTGCCTCTGTGAGTTGTGATAAGACAATCTTATCCAGTTCCACTTTATAGCTTCTCACTGCCCTATACCTACACAGGGGTGTACAGACTAGAATAAAATTGATACAATTCCTCCACCATTAGTTTCAGGTGAGTGACTTCCCTGTGGATGCCTTCTCCCTTTACAAGTTTTGAAACATTCCTGTTGGCTTCTTGCTTTTTGAATTTGAAGTCTAAAAGTCTGCTAGCTTTATTCCCCCATTCCTAATACTTCTGATTTATAAATCTGAGGCTGTTAACTGCTTTTCTCAAAGCTAGCTTCTTCAGTTCCCCCTTGCCTTTTAAATCTTAGGAAATAGGTCAGGGTTTCAAGACTGTTTATGTTCTGTCTCCAATTTATGGAGCATCTCTTCCACCTTAAGCTGGAAAAAATAATGCTGCTTGTGTGTGTGTGTGTGTGTGTGTGTGTGTGTGTGTGTGTGGCATGTGAGATAAGGTGTCCTCTAAGGACAGCTTTAAGACCCTCCCATATCTATTTTAATTTAGTATATTCCTCCCTGTTCTTCTACAGGTAATTCTTGATCACCTCCCTTGTGGTGTTCACAAAGAATTAATCATTTAAAAGGCCTGTGTTTAGACATCACAACCTTTTAGGATCGGTGGGTGCCAACTCTATTGTGCAAGTAATAAGAGCATCATCTGATACAGCTAGTGTGTGGATTTCCATCTCCTGAAAGGAGAAGACCCACTGCTTTTGGGTATAGAATCTGTTGATTCCAGAATATGCATTATTCAGAGGACAAGAAAAGGTGAAATCCCTTGCCTTGGGGTTCTGCTGTCTCCAGGGATCTGTTCACCCTCCTCTCTTTACTGGTGTGCTAAGTAATTTAGAGCAGGCTTTGTCCCCTCTGTGGGAGGATGAAGTTCTAGATAGATTGTTTCCTGAACAATTCCAATCCCCCCGCATATTACTTGACCTTCAGGTAGTTGTACCAGTTTACCAAACAGACCTCTGAGGAACTCAGCAGATGGAGGTGTGGAAGTATACAAAGACACAAGATGGACCACACTTTCATTAATTTTTCCTGAGACAATGACTAGCCTTCCAGTTTTATCCACATACGTGTGTGTGACCTAGAACTGTAGCCCTTTCTAAGCAAAATGGCCACCCCAACCATTTTCTTCACTGGGCGTGCACCCGAGAAGACTGTTTCTACCCAGCTCATTCTGAGTTTTAAATGATCTTACTTTGAGGGTATCTCTTGCAGCAGGCCATGACCAGTAGAACTAAGCCGTCAGGCATCAGGACCACATGGAAACCTTTCTAGCTAAAAGTCTACCAAAGGGGGCTGCCTGCCTCTGATGTCAGCGGCTGATGTCAGCCCATCCTATATAAGGCAGGTGGCCCCCACACCCCCCAGTTCTTTCCTGCCATTGACCAATGCATGTCAGACCACTGACATCGCTGCAGCTATACAGTCGACCACCATTTTCCCATGTTTACCATGCTTTTTTATTTTCTTATCTTACAAAGTTAAACATCGAGTTTTTCAATGTTTCTCTCTCATGTTTACGTCTTCTCAAACATCTTCTTCTTCTGACTGCTCTGTGAGGTGTGTCTGCAGTAAACGGTACCATGACAAGGATGGCCACTCTGCTTGCCTCTTCCGCCTAGGCCCAGACAATGATGCCCAGGCCTGCGAGGTCTACCAGAAGTTTAACCCGCCACCTGGAGATGCCACCAGAAGATCTGGAGAGTCATCTCCTCAGGCAGAAGGTTGTCACTATGGAATGGGAGCTGAAGGCCTGGAGCTCCTCTACCTCTCTGGCCCAGTCCTTGGGCTCTTTGTCGTCCAAATCCAAGGACAAATCTTTGGGGAACCAAAAGCATTGGGACAAGGACCTGGACTAACCCCAGTCTGCCTCCCATTCATGGTCTCTGCACAAGGATCCGCCAACTGTGTCAGGCTCTTCATTCTCTGGGGGGGGTCGACCTCCTCTGCCTTGTATGCCCTTACCTGTTCAGAGTTGCCTGTGACCCCGCTGCCCACCAGGATCTCAGTCATGGGGAGTCGCTCCTTGGGGGAGGGTCATCCATATCCTGCCTCCCAGCCCCTACTCTTTCAGCCCTTATTCTCTGCGGGCTCTTTGGCAGGTGGCTTGGCCAGAACTCTTCCAGCCAGCGTGGGTGTTGCTGGCACAAGTACTGCCTCTGCCACCCCATCACCCATGCCCTGATGCCAGTCTCATCCTCCAGGCCCTCTGTTGGTCCTGCCCCTCTTTCACAGGGACAGGTGCTGCAGTGCACCAGCACCCACTCCCAGAGCCCAGTGTCCTCTCAGCCTTCGCTAGTGGGATCCTCGTCTCTGGCACCAGCCTCCCCTATACAGGTGCCGGTGGATCACCCTCTGGCATTACCCAGGCCGATGCCCACTGGGTCTGTGCCTATCCTCCTGCAACCCACGGGATCTTTGCATGCCCTCCTGGTGCTGACACCTGGGGTGAGGACCCACACCCATCCATTCACTTCCCCTTCCAGGGGGACGGGGGCTTGTGCCACCACCCACACCTGTGGGCCACTGCATGGGTATCCTGCTCTGGCACCTGAGGGTCTGTCACCAGCCTACACCTACCCAACACATGGGGGACTGGTGCCTGCTTACCCATACCCTGCACCTGTGGGACCTCCTCCGGTCTATAACTACCCGACACCCGGGGGGGGGGGCGTAGATTACCATGGCTTGATTTCCACTCTATGGACTTTCATGCAATCACAGGTCCTTTCTTTTTTTTTTTATTTAGTTGTTTAACCAGGTATAGCACACTAAGCTGAAAGCTTTTTACAGAAGCGACCTGGGTTGACCTCAACGCACTCCCAAGGGCCTCCTTGGGACCCCCCACCAGCCCTGGCCCACCTTGGCCAGAGCGCTCCCCTTCCTCCTAGGAGCCCTACTAATGTGGTCACCCCTTCTCGCCCAGATGTACACCAACCTTGGCAGGCAGTATAGCGCAGTGGTTTAAGGCTCTGAGCTGCAAATCTGGAGACCTGGGTTTGAATCCCACAGCCCCCCACTTGCATATACTGTGTGACCCTGAGCAAGTCACTCAACTTCCCTGTGCTCCCAGGTTGCACCTGTAAAAAAGCTTTCAGCTTAGTGTGTATCACCTGGTTAAACAATTGGGGGGGGGGGAACCTGATGACAGTGGGGCAACATCTCAACCACTGACAATGGTGACAATTCTGAGTCTTCCTCCATTCTGGCAGACTATCTGGGTGATGAACAGTAGCCCAGTAAAATCCCCTCCCTCCCGCTAATCCCACTTTCATGGACATCATGAGGCATATTCAAGCTACTGTGGGGTGGGAGACTGTAGGACAGGACCCGGCATGCCGCCTGGCAGTCTACCTTTACCAGAGTGGTGGTCCCCCCCTTTATCGAGTCTTACAAGAATATTACCAAGGCCACATGGCACCATGCCCATCTGGTCCCAGTGGTGTCCAAGAAGGCTCACTGGCTTTACCATGCCCCAGCTGGCAAGCTCTTCTTTGGTGAGCAACCAAAAGTGGATTTAGTCATCATTAATGCGGCCCACAACCGCACCAAGAGGCTGAAGCACTTTAGTGCCCTCCCTCCAGATAGGGAGTCTCGCCAGCTAGACCAAATGGGCAAGTGGACCTTTGTATCTACTGCCTTAACCATCTGGGCCATTAATTATTTGGTCCATATGGTGCAATACCAAAATCTCTTGTGGAACCAGGCCAGAAAGGCAGTCATGGCCATGCCAGATGACCCCTCGAAGCAGCAAACCCTTCAGGCCCTAAAGACTGAGTCAGACATCGGTACCAATGTCCTCAGGGTGGCCTATGATGCCATGGAGGCCTCAGGCCATGCAGCAGCAGCCAGCATCAGTATGAGGCACTATGCTTGGCTCAGAGTCTCGGGCATCACCCCGGCATCCAATCTAGTATTATGGATGCTCCCTTTCAAGCCCTAAGCTGTTTGGGAGAGATGTTCAAGACACTATCTCAGAGCTCCAAACTTCCAGACAAGCCCTTAAGTTGGTTCACTCCATGTACCACACCCAGCCAAAGTCGGGACAGAGGGCTCCTTTTCATTGTTCCTCCTGTAGAGAGGCCTGGCCCCCTCCCAAGGCCCATGGCAAATGCAAGGCAGGGGCTCCCTGCTCCAGCCACCACCCAAGCTACTAGAGGTGTGAATTCAGGCCAGTCAAGGGCTGCTCCCACTCTTGACTCTTTGCCAGATCCCCCTGAAGGTCTTCAGAAGGCGGTGGTCAGGAGTCATTTCTCCCTCCACCTGGACAGGTGGAGGGAGGTCATTACCGACAACTGGATGCTACAGCTCATCAAGCACGGCCACACTCTAGAGTTCTTGGAGTGGCTTCCAGAAAATCCTCGAGGCCCGACCACATATCCTCCAGGTCATGTTTCCTTCATACAGGCAGAGATTCAGACCTTACTTCAAAAGAACACCATAGAGCCCATCCCACAGTCTCAACAGGGAAGGAGGTTCTACTCCCACTTCTTTCTGGACCCAAGTGGACAGGAGATCTCTGACCCATCCTGGACTTGAGCACCCTCAACCTGTACATAGAATACAAATAGTTCCAGGTGGTCTCCCTTCAGGGGTTGCTGCTCCTGCTTCACCAGGGGAACTGGCTCTGCTCTTTAGATATGCAGGATGCTTACCTGCATATCAAAGTTTTTACATCCCATCAGCGCTTCCTATTTTTCTACTCTCTGGGAGAGCATTACCGGTTTCAGGCTCTGCCCTTTGGCCTGTTCTTGGCCCCCAGGGTATTCACTAAGAGCCTGGTGGTGGTGGCTGCTGCCTTGAGGAGACAAGGATTTTACATTTTTCTCTAACTGGAAGACTGGTTATTGGCATCCCTGTCCAGGGACCGTCTTCTACACATTCTTGCAAGTACCTGCAGCCTTTTCCAAACTTTGGGCATTATCTTTCAATCAGCCCAAATCATTCCTCACCCCCTGCCAGCACCTTCTTTACATGGGGGAGTGCTGGACATGGCTCAGGGAAAGGCCTTTTTACCTTTCAACAGAGCAGAGCGCCTGATGGTTCAGGCCCACCTTCTTTACTCCATCCATCCTGTTCCGGCGAGGGGTTTTCTGAGGCTTTTGGGCCTCAAGGCCACAGTCATTGCTACAACTCTCTTAGCCAGGCTGCACATGAGAATCCCTCAATGGACACTGCTGGTCCAGTGGGACCAATGCATGGATGCCCTGGACCAACCTGTGCTGGTATCGGATCCAGTCAAGAAGGTGCTGTTGTGGTGGCTGGAACCCAGCAACCTATATTTGGTTAGTCCCTTTTTGTTTACCTTCCTCACAGCAAATTCTTATGACAAATGCTTCAGGCCTCAGTTTGGAAGCCCACATGGTGACCCACCAAACACGGGGGACATGGTCTGAGATAGAAAGGGATCTCCACATAAATGTTCTGGAGATGCAACCAGTCCTGTACACCCAGCAGGCCTTTCATGCTGAGCTCTCTCCGGGTGCTCTCTTGGTTCAGAGAGGCAACATGTGTGTAATTTATTACATAAACAAGCAAGGGAGACTCATTCCTATCCCCTGTACAGGGATGCAATGAGAGTCTGGTATTGGGCCATCGAGCATGGCCTGGAAGTCTCGGCTGTCAATGTTCCTGGTGGCTAAAACATCCTGGCGGACAGCTTAAGCCACTCGCAGTCCAGAGCCCACAAGTGGGAACTTCTGACCTCAGTAGAAGAAGACCTCTTCGTCAGCCCAAGTTGGATCTTTTTGCATCCCCACACAATGCAAAACTGTTGCCTTTCTGCTCACTACACCCAGGGGCTGGAGTTTTCTGGGGAGACACATTGTCCCTCCCTGGACAGGGAGGCTTCTGTATGCCTTCTCTCCCTTCCTGCTCCTGCAGCAAGTTCTGATCAAACTCCAGATGGAGGGAGCTACAATGATTTTCATCGCCCCTTTCTGGCCTCATCAAATCTGGTTCCTCTTGCTACAGCAACTAGCTGTGGGACCTCCACTGTATCTGCCTCTGTGCAGCTCTCCCAGGAATAGGGTACCCTGGTCTATCTGGACCTCAAGTCTCTCCATCTCCATGCATGACTCCTGAGGACATAGCCATTGTATTATATATGGGGTCTCCCCCAGAGTGGTGGATGTCTTAGTGGCAGCCAGGAAGCCCTCCACCAGAGCCACTTATTCTATAAAATTGAAGCGCTTCACTCTTTGGGCTGCATCGCACCATTTAGATCCTTTTACCAGTCCAGTGGATCAGGTTTTGGAGTACCTTCCGTCCCAGGTTTGTGGTTATTCTCTGTTAAGGTACATCTCTTTGCCATCTCTGCATACCCTGTACCTGTGGATGGGCACTCAGTGGCCCAACTTGATTTCTCCTGCACTGTCCTGTGGGGCTTCCTACATTTAAAGCCCCCAATCAGTGACCCTGTCCCACCTTGGGACCTTAATTTTGTGTTGAAGAAACTTAGACTGCCTCCTTTTGAACTGGCCATGTCTTGTGAGGTACACTTTCTGTCATGGAAAGTGTCATTTATAGTTGCTATTACTTCTGCTCAAAGGATTTCAGAGCTTCAGGCCCTTATTTATAAGGACCCTTATTTAGTTTTGTTTTTCACAAAGACAGGGTGTCTTTGTATACAAATCCTAAGATCTTCCTGGACATAAGTCTCCACCACTCATGCACACTATTGGGATCTGCGCCGGAGGCACTAGGACCCATCGGGAGCAAACTTTTTGCTGGAGGGTCGACACCAGAGATGGCGCCGCGAGCACTAGCTCGCGCGGGAATGACTATCTCGGCGTCGACCCTCCAACCGCCTCAGTTCCTTTTTTCCCGCCGTCGAGTGCACTTCAGTAACGACGTCGCTTGCCTGTCGGGAGTTAAACTTCAAACTAGCAGCATAGTTTTCAGTTTATTTTTTTGTAGTATTATCTCGATATAGTATCGCTTAAGTTTATTCTATTTTAATATACAATAAAGAAGTCTCAGCCTACTTGACGGAGTCGACCATGAGCAGGTCAGGTGACGGTAGGGAGACTTCGTATGAAAGCTGGTCAGTCGGGCTGGGTCTGGTCCACCTCCTTCTCCCGAACGGGGGTCCGACAACGGTCAGTCCAATGCCCGGGGGGATGGGCGGTCCCCCTGGAGGCATAAAAACAAACGGTCGCATTCTCGGCACCTGCTCGCCTCGAGCTCTTCTTGACCCCACAGGTCTAAAAAGAGAAGGCATCACTCGAGGTCGCCCTCTGATATGTCTGTGCGTCGACGGTCTGTTATCGTGGCTAGTTGCCGGTCTCCTCCTTCGGAGTTGCCAACTTCTGCTTCCGGTAGCCGCCGTCTTCGGCATCAGAGTCCTACCTCGCCTATAGGTAGGTCTTCAGATGGGCAGTTTCATCAGTGGGCCACTCTTATGGAGCAATGGGCTCGGAGGTTGGTTCTGCTACCTGGCTCGGTTGCCCGTGGGCCTTCGGGCTTGCCGGGCGACCAGGTAGGGCGGTTGGACTTTCCTGGTCGCGCGGCACCTACCTCGGTGCCGACGACTCCGCGCTTAGGTGTTTCCCCCCCTCACATGGCCACACCGATGCCCTTATCTCCTGTTTTCCCTTCTAACCATGTTTCTCAGGGTCCTGGGATGCTTTCAGCGCCATCCGCGGCATTGCAGGGTTTGTCGGCGCCATTTTCGGTGTCGCGGGGCTTGTCGGCACCGTCCACGGCGTTGCGGGGCCTCTCGGTGCCTTCTGCGGTGCCGTGTGCCTTCTCGGCACCGCCCGCAGTGTCGCGGAGCTTCTCGGTGCCGTCTTCGGTGCCGTGTGGTTTCTCGGCGCTGTCCTCGGCGCCACGCTGTTCTTGGCGCGTTTTCGGCCCGTTGGCCTCCTCGGCGGGAGCTCTCGAGGACTCCTCTTTCTCTCAATTCTTCCTTCCTCTCCTGTATTTCCTCCTTTCCTGTCCAAACAGTCCTCCCTGGACTGTCAGGAGATGACGTTGAGCCTGACCCAGACCTTCGGTTGTGATGAAGTGGATGAAGCAGGATCTTTCACTGCTACAGAGCCTGTGGTCGAGGACCTGTCCTTTAAGTCTCTGTTGAAGAACCTGAGTTCCACTCTTTCTCTCCAGACTACAGACATCGATTCTGGGAAGCGGTTAAGACTCCAATATCTTCATGCTTCGGAGATCCCTACGGATTTGACTCCTCCGATTCAACCTTCCTTCGAGACGCTGTCTCAAATGGTATGGAATAATCCTGCTCTTACCCCTTCGGTGGCTAAATCCATTGATAGGAAATATTCAGCCCTCAAGGATCGTCCCATTTTGGCATCTCAAGCCTTTGCGGATCCTATTGTAGACTTGGCAGAGAATGATAAGGTCGTTCTTCCTCAAGCTACTACAGCTCGACCTATTAACAAAGAGTCTCGTAAGATTGATACATTAGGTAAGAGAGTCTTTGCTGCGTCCACTCTAAGTATGCGTATTGCCAGTTACCAGGGCTATTTTTCTCAGTATGAGTATATCCTGTGGCACTCTATCAAACAAATGGTTGAAGCTCTTCCGGACTCGGACTCTAAGTCAGAGCTTCTTCTGACCATTACCAGAGGTATTGAATCTAATAACCAACAGGTCAAAGCAGCCATGGATGCTTTTGACACTGCTTCTCGTTCAGCAGCCGCTGGTATTTGTACTCGCCGTCACTCCTGGCTGCGTACTTCTGGGCTTCACGAATGATGCGCAGCAGCAGGTGATGGCGTTGCCCTTTGATGGCTCGTATCTTTTTGGTCCTCAGGTAGAGCAAGCTCTAGAGGCTACTCAGAAGACTAGGTCGGCCATTAAGCTGGCTCGACCCCCTCCTACCCCCTCTTGAGGGCATGTCGGTAAACGTCAGTTTCATAATCGTCAGTCCTTTCGAGGCAGGGGCAGAGGAAGTTTCCATAAGAACCAACCTGCCCAACCTCAAAAGAAGACGCAACAGAAAGCGCAAGGGGCCCAAAGTGCCCAGTGCTACCTTATGAGTTGCCAGCCCAAGTTCCATCTCCGCTGCCCGAGGTGGACTTTTCCTCTCCGGTGGGAGGTCGTCTGATGCACTTCTACAACCAGTGGAAGTCCATAACCTCAGACATATGGGTCCTTCAGATAATTCGCGAGGGGTATTCTCTCAATTTTCTGGAGACCCCTCCGAATCGTCCTCCCAAACGACAACCCAGGCTGTCAGTCCTTCAGTCAGACCTTCTCGCCGCCGAGATCCAGGGCCTTCTGAACAACAGGGCAGTAGAACTGGTGCCTCTGCATCAGCGAAACACAGGGTTCTACTCCCACTACTTTCTGGTTCCAAAGAAGTCTGGGGGTATGCGCCCCATTCTAGACCTCAGAAAGCTAAACAAATTTCTCCCCAGGGAGAAATTCAGAATGATTTCTCTAGAAACACTGTTACCTTTGCTTCATCAACACGACTGGCTAGCCTCCCTGGACATGCAGGACGCTTACCAGCACATTCCTATTCACCCGAGTCATCACAAATTCCTGAGGTTTGTGGCTCTGGGTCAACACTATCAGTTCAGAGTCCTGCCCTTTGGGCTATCCTTGGCGCCGATGAGTCTTTACAAAGTGTTGTGCAGTTCTCATGGCGCATCTCAGAGCTCGGAATCCAGTGTTCCCCTACCTGGACGACTGGCTCCTAGCAAGCCCTTCCAGACAGGGGACCCTGGAAGCCGTTCAGACGGCCTCTTACCTTCTTACGTCCATGGGAGTTCTGCTGAATCTAAAGAAGTCACAGTTGCAGCCCTCCCAGAGACTCCTTTTCATAGGGACTCTACTGGACACCTCTTGTGCGAAGGCTTTCCTTCCAGAGGACAGAAGGCTCGATATCCTTCAGATGGCCTGTTACATTGGGGAGAACAGATCGGTTACAGCTCTCTCAATGCAACGTATGTTAGGCCTCATGGCATCCTCAGTGTTCACTGTACCCCTAGCTCGGCTACACATGAGAACCACCCAATAGATGCTCAGTGCTCAGTGGTCCCCAACCACTCACCCACAGTCTTATCCCATCAAGGTGACAGAACCCTTACAGAGGTCTCTCACCTGGTGGTCTCAAGAGAGCAATCTCCTGGAAGGATTTCCCTTTGCTCCTCTGGATCATCAAATCTCCATCACCACAGATGCATCGCTAACGGGATGGGGAGCTCATTGTCGCTCTCTCCACGCTCAAGGTGTATGGACTCAACTCGAGGCCCAGCTTCACATAAATGTCCTAGAGATGAGAGCCGTCCTTTATGCGGTCCGGGCTTTGAAGGACATCCTCTGTCACAAGAACATTCTCCTTCAAACGGACAACAAAGCTGTGATGTATTACATCAACAAGCAGGGCGGTGCTCACTCTTACCTTATGCAGGGAAGCGATGAGGGGTGTGGGAATGGTGCTTGGAACACAATCTCAATTCAAGCGGTCTACCTGCCAGGTGTACAAAAGCGATTTGGCGGACTGTCTCAGCAGAACAGAGGCAGATCCTCACGAGTGGTCTCTCGACTCAACCATAGTTCAATCACTATTCAAGAGTGGGAACTCCAGACCTGGACCTTTTTGCATCCCCACTCAACGCAAAACTGCCTCTCTTCTGCTCCAGAAATCCAGGGCCTGGCATTTTCTGTCAGGATGCGTTCAGGCTGCGGTGGACAAAACACTTTCTTTACGCCTTTACGCCTCTTCCTTTAATTCAGAGAGTACTTCTCAAATTCGAGTCCCAGGGGACCAAGATGCTTCTCATTGCCCCCTCTTGGCCTTGACAACTATGGTTTCCTCTACTCAACAATATGTTGGCAGCCCCTCTGAGACCACTCCCCCTGCAGATGAACCTGTTGACTCAGGGTCCGGTGGTCCATCCCAACCTCAGATCGCTTCACCTTCATGCTTGGCTCCTGAAGAGGTAGAAGTGAACTGGTTCAATGTCTCTCGAAGAGTTTCAGACATTCTTCTGGCTGCTCGGAAGCCAGCTACTCGGAAAACTTACACGTCTAAGTGGAAGCGTTTTTCGCTCTGGTGTGCAAAGTCCTCTTGAATCCCTTTTCTGCCCACCAGACAAGGTTTTGGAGTACCTTTGGACCTCTCAAATTCAGGTCTTCAGTACTCTACAGTCAAAGTTCACCTTAGTGCCATTTCAGCGTATCATGAGCCGTTCTTCTTTGTCTCTGGCTCAGTTACCTATGGTTAAGAGATTTCTTAAAGGAATTCTGCATACCAGACCCCTATAAGACGTCCGGTTGCAGCCTGGGACATTAACTTAGGCTAGACATGCTCACTGAAACCTTTCGAACCTCTGGCTACCTGTGAGCTAAAATTTCTCACCTGGAAGACGGCCTTCCTAGTGGCCATTACCTCAGCCCGCAGGGTCTCTGAGATACATGCCCTGGTTACGGACCCTCCGTATACTGTGTTCCATAAGGACAAAGTAGTTCTTCGCACTCATCCTAAATTTCTTCCCAAGGTTGTGTCGGAATTCCATCTAAACCAACCTTTGGTCCTTCCCTCTTACTTTGCAGACTTCCAAAATGAAGGGGAACGATCTCTTCATTCCTTGGATGTTAAGAGAGCCTTGCGTTTCTATCTAGATAGAACCAAGGATTTTTGCAAAGCCCAACAACTGTTTGTTTCCTTCAGCGAGACCCGGCTGGGTCAACCTGTAGCTATCAGATGCATCTCATCGTGGCTAGTGGCATGCCTTCGACATTGCTATTCCATGGCACAGGTTAAATTGGAAGGTAGGGTTTACGCTCACTCTACCAGAGCGGTCGCGGCATCCCTAGCGGAAATTCGCAATGTTCCGATTGCAGACATCTGCAATGCCGCCACCTGGAGCTCAGTGCATACCTTCTACATTATGCACTGGATGTTCATGCCAGGCGACATTCCACCTTCGGCAGAACTATCCTTAATGGACTTCTGTCCTAGAAACGTGAGCTCTTGGTCTTCCTGCCACCCTCTCGGGGGATTATTAGCTCGGTACTCTCCCAATAGTGTGAATGAGTGGTGGAGACTTTTGTCCAGGAAGATATGAAAATTACGTACCTACTGTAATTCTTGATCTTCTTGGACGAGTCTCCACCACTCATTCACACGCCCACCCTCCATCCCCTGAGCTCACCGCTGTGTTGGTCTTCATTCCCTCAAATCTTTAGGCTGTGAAGACTTCTTTGTTGACCCTTCTTACACGGGTCGCCCGGACTATCTTATGTCCGGTCTTAAGGTTAGGTTACTCTTTACGTTAGTTGCGCTGCACCTCCTTGGTAAAAAAGGTACTGAGGCGGTTGGAGGGTCGACGCCGAGATAGTCATTCCCGCGCGAGCTAGTGCTCGTGGCGCCATCTCTGGTGTCGACCCTCCAGCAAAAAGTTTGTTCCCGATGGGTCCTAGTGCCTCCGGCACAGATCCCAATAGTGTGAATGAGTGGTGGAGACTCGTCCAAGAAGATCAAGAATTACGGTAGGTATGTAATTTTCATTTTCTCCCTAAGGGGATGTCACTTTACTTTGAATCAATCCATTCACCTACCTGTTTCTTTTTCTGGAGCATTCCAATCAAGGAGAAGCATTGCTTTATACCTTGGATGTGCATAGAATCCTGAGGTACTATACACACCGGTCTAAGAACTACTGGAAGTCCAATCAAGTTGTTTCATTCATCCCTAGGAAGGAGGGCGCCCCGGTGTTCAAAATTTTTTGTCTAAATGGTTAGTAAATTGCATTGTTTATTGTTACCAGAAGTATGACAAGGAACTTGCTGGTGGGGTAAAAGATCATTCCACAAGAGGTATGGCCACATCAGTGGCTTGTTTCTGTAATGTGTCAACCACTGACATCTGTGCTGTTGCTATCTGGAGTACTGTCCACACTTTCACCAAGCATTATGGTCTGGACATCACCTCTGGGCATAGGGCCAATTTCAGCCTAGCTGTCCTCCAAGGCCTCCTTTCTTAGGCTGTTGTTTCTTTCACTTTCCACCTGGCCTGTCTGTTTATGGTGCCAGAACTGCTTGGGACTCAGTCCTACCAGTGTTGGCCTGCTGCAAGAGATACCCTTGAAGTAAGATAGTACCGTTAAGTAAGAACTTACCGTAACAGTAGATCTTTGAGAGGATCTATTGCAGCAGGCCCTGCTTTCCCTTCATCCTTCCCCCCTTCTCCTGTGTCTCTCTCCCCTTCCATAGGGATGAACCTTCTGCCTTTACTTTTCTTGGTTATTGGGTTAGCTCAGAGTCCTCCTCAGTTCCCCTCTTCCAGTATTCTGCTTATGGTCTCCAGAGGGAGAACTGAGGAGGGTTTGGGGGCCTCCTGCATTACTTAGGATAGGCCGACATCAGCCGCTGATGTTGGAAGTGGGGGTGTGTGTGCCCCTCTGCTAGACTGCTAGCTAGAAAGATTTCTGTGCGAACCTGGCGCCTGATGTCTTAGTCCTATCGGTCATGGCCTGCTGCAAGAGATCGTCCAGCAGATCTACTGTTACAGTAAGTTCTTACGTAACTGCACTTTTGGAGGCAGAAAGGTGGGTCTTCTGGAGCAGTCCAACATCATAGTGCCATCTGCCAAGTTCCTGCAGGCTTGTTGCCCTCTTAGCCACATTATTAATCCTTTGGATGTTCAAGGAGCATATATGAAGAAATCCTATGGGAGTCATATATTAATGTATACTGTACATTCCCTTAAAGCCCTCCCCTCCTCTCATGGGATCATGCCCACTTAAGTGGTACCCACATAACAATCAAAATCAACAAAACCAGTCATAACAAACATTTTCAACATGAAACAATAACCAGAAACAATGGTCTAAATGAGATCAGTACCATAGGGTGCAGCTGTAGGCCTGTAGATGTAATTTCCTACCAAGGTCTCTATGCTTCGCAAAGGCTCACACTAGAATTGTGTGTCTATGTTTTGTAAGAAAAAAATTATTTTTTTGTATCGCCGCCATCTTCTTTCTGTTTAAAAAAAAAATAAAATTGAAAAGCCATAAAAATGATATCCTACAGACACCAACAAATTTATCTTGCTAATAGGAACCCCTTAGGTTGATTCTGCAGTTAGTTTTTGGAAAAATCACCCAGAAATGTGTTTTAACACATTTTAAAATTGTTTTTGTAACCTGAATTTCTTTTTTCATATGACCATATGAAAGAAGAATAAGGCCATATAAAAAAAAGATTCCCTTCATACGAAAAATTAATCTGGACTTAGTTTTTTTCAGATTCTTTTTTCATATGAAGGAATATTTTTTGTATTTGTTTAGTTATTTATTGAATTTTGGTAACCAGATTGGCCCGCTGAGACCAAAGATCAGGGATGACCCGGATTTAGTTACAGGCAAGAATTAACAGTGTTCAATGACAACAAGGTAAAACACAGGCAGGTTACAAAAAATAGATGACAACATTACATAATTAACAAAGTAGGTTAATAACATGGGAGATAAATTAATTACATACAGTAGGACCATTCGGTGTATTTTGAGTAAGTTGCCAATACGTGGAACAGTGCAGTTAAGAGATGGCAAACAGATGCTGGTCTAGGGGTATGTAGGTTCAACGGTAACAAGTGCAATGCCCCCTCTCTAGCAAGTAGTTTTTTAGGCCTTTCTTGAAGCCGCTACGGGAGGAAGAGTTCATTAAGGAGGCAGATAATGCATTCCAGTATTTGGGTACAGAGTAGGCAAAGGACCTTTTGCCCAAGTTGGTTATGACTCTGGGGATGTCCAGGTTGATGCCCTTTGATGAATGTAGAGATCGCCTCTGGGCTATTAGTCCATTGAGACTAGGTGGAGTAAACACCCTAGTAAATTTGTAGCATACGACACAACCTCACGAAAAAAGATCCCTTCATGTGAAAAAAGAATTTGGACTTAGGTCTTTTTTTCACGTTCTTTTTTCATATGAAGCGATCTTTTTTCACATGAATGACACAACCTGATGAAAAAGGATCCCTTCATATGAAAAAAGAATTTGAACTTGGTATTTTTTCCACATTTCCACTTTAACAAGCCATAACTCCATCAATATATGCACTTATGGGACAATCTATATATCAAAATAAAGGTATTGATGAGTACTACAACACTAACACATAACACCCCCCAAAAAAGTTGGAAACCATATAAAAAACATAAAACTTATAAAACTACAATTCCCATAGGATAGCATTGCAACTTTAACAAACTGTTCCTCTGTCAACCTTTGAAGTTAACGGACAATGTATATATCAATACAAAGATGTTAATAACTAGTACAACACTAAGCCCCTAAGAAATAAGAACTGAAAATGGCCCATTCCTACAAAAAAAAAAATTACAAAGAAGCACATAAATTGCTTTTCTGAAGGAATGGAAGAGGCCCTGTGCTTCCACGTCAATATACACATGTGAATAAATAGAGGCATAGAAGCACTGGGCTTCCATAATCATATGGATGTACTGGGACCTATGTGAATCATGGTACAATTCTACTATCTCAAAAAGTAAGAAAATTAATTGCAAACAATTTTGTTAATGCACTAGTTAGGATCAAACTGACAAAAGTATGGACATGTGGTGTTAGGGTGCAACTATACCCCACCTACCTACAAGCAGCAAAAAGAAAAAAAAGTTATGGTTTTGGTTGTCCTAAGTCTTGGTAAATCAGGCCTGGGGCCTTCCTTGGGGTTACCAACCCTAACGCTTACTGCATTCTCATATAGTCTGCATATCTGAGCTTATTTGCTGATGGAATGGGGTGAACGTGAGGGATGATAACCCCAAGGAGGACCCTTAGGCCTGGTTTGCTAACACTCAGGACAGCTAAAACCATAAAGTATTTTTCGTTTTGCTGCTTGCAGGGTGGGGTGGGGTGTTAAGGCTGGAAACCCTAATACCACATTTCCCTATTTTGTCAGTTTAACTTTAACTAGCACATTCATGAAGTTTTTGCAATTAATATAGCAATATACTGTACATAGGTTTCACAGAGTGTTGTTCCCATTTGGCATCTGTACCCCACCCCCACCCGACCCATTATCCTGTGTGTGCCAGTATGCTAACAACCATATTGTTTCCCCTTCACCCTGTTCATAAACTGTCATTAATGTGTAGTCTCTAGTTATGGTAGGGGCAGTCCCGTAGTGGACATACCGCCTCACATTGTGTTGTCTGCAGGTTGAGGAGAGTTCAGTTTTGATCATGCTAGGCTGAGACGTACATTAACGGTGCATCACTTTCCCCTTATGCAGCGCTTTGGCCAGGAAAAAGGCGACAGCAATACCTAGGCCTCCTCTATCTGCCTTGTTGTTCTATGCAGTTTAGTAAAGAAAAGGTTGTTTACCTTCAGGGTCATTTTAGTAGTAAAAATCTTTGTTTTTATACAGGAAGATGGAGATACAGCCATTGGGACCAAAGTCCTGTTTTCAAGGTGTTCCTGTTTAGATAATTAATGTTATAATTTGATCATATGTCACATATAACACTCAATACAAAATTATTACTATGGTTAAAATACATACCACGCTACTTATTTTCTATACATATGGACTGTTGCACTACAGTGTTTCCATTGGACTAGAAACTGAGCCTTGTGACTGATTTGGTTTCCCCAGCCTATAAAGAGTCCTTGTCTCTGGATCCCCAGATTGGTGCCATCTCTAATTGCTTCCCTAGGGAATCAGTTCTCACTTTTTAGTTCCAGCCCTGACAAAATCTGGTTACTTGCAACATGCATCAAGCAGGGCCTAGATGATCAGCCACGTGTGTCCCATGGATATTGTGGCCCAGTGGAGGTGAGAGGCCTGGATGGAGCACCAATTAACAGGTACCATGCTGACTCTGTCGCACTGCATCGGGGATACAAGGGAAGGGGGAAAATCAGTTGCCAGAGGGAGTTACAAATATTTGTTTTAGACTGAGAGGTACTCACTCATTCATTTTAAGTTTTAGGTGGAATATCTTTTTCAGATCTGTGTAAAGTGGAATCAGGCTGTCAGGGCATCACTTTCCTCCTGAATCTTTGGGGCCTGCAAGTTCCCACACTACGTTCCCAATCTATTTTGCTGCTATTTCCTCTCCTAGGTCAGGGAGTTCTATTCCTTGTGCCTATAGGTATTTTTCAGCAGCCAGGAGTGAGTCATATAGCTTTGGGCCATTTGGGGCTACAATAAACAATTTCACAGAATAGCCCATCTGGGATTCAATGCCTTTGTTTTTCAATTTCATGATAACGTGGTGGACCTATTTATGTTTGGCAATCATTTGGTGGGGGGGGGGGAGTCCTGGTTGATACCTGTGTTGTCCGTCCAGGTTAAGATTCTTCTTGTCCTAGGCTGCTCAAAGGATTTTTTCCCCTTCACAGGGTATTTGAGAAACTTTACAATGATTGATCAGGATGTAGCCCTTGGCTTAGGCTTTGGGCCAAGGCCTCTGTGTGCACGCTCGATGCCCAGATTGAAGTCCCCCCCCCACTGCCAGTTATTATTTGTCAAGAAAGTTGTCGATGTTGTCTTGCACTCCGCCCTCTGTAAATCCAAACAGGTGCACATTCTTTCTCCTGGCTTATGCTTCTGCATCCTCTGCCTACCTGGTCAGTGCCCATTCTCTGTGATGCAGAAATGCCAGCGATCTGCTGAAGTAAAAGTGCTCTTACTCTGGTTTTCACCTAGGTGGTATGCTGTTCCAACCGGTGGAGGCCTTTTCAGATGCCTGATACCTTGTCATCGATCTGATATAGGAGCTGCAGGATATTATTAGTTCTAGCTTGGTCCCATATTGATTCTGCTTCTGAGTGGCAGTCCTCCTCCTCATCCCCTGACCCAAGTGTGTACTCAAAGGCTTGGTAGGGTGAGAGACTGGGGTTCTGACACCAAGTCTCCTTTCACTTGCTGAAGGATTTCAGGGCCAGTGTTGATGTTGATTTCATCAGGCTGCCCATGCTGGTAGACTACAACTATTGATTTGTTGCCTTTTAATGCTGTTTATAAAATGGGCATAGCAAATAAAGCATTTTGATTGGCTAGAAAAGCAGTGCCATATATGTATTACACAAGGGGGAAAAAAAAGTACGGGCAAAGAAATCAATGCTCCTAAATGGAACGTTCAAGAGCTAAGCAGGGAACCTTTGTTTTTTAAAAGCCACCATTGTTTTAGTAGCATAACAGATCACGGAAGCTTTAGAGCCACTTGCTCTTCCTTTTTCTTATCAGAAAAAAAAAAAACGGACCATAGCAAAACCTGCAAGTAATAAAAGAACGGTGCTTCAATCAGTGCTTCCCACACCACACCATATGTCTTTCATGAATACTCCCACCCGCACGGAGCAGACTGCAGACTGAGCTCCGTACGGGCTGGGAGTTGCAAGTGCCCACAGAAACAGTCACCGGACCAGGGTTCAAACAGTAGAGCACGGCACCAGTCGGCCTTTCACCCGCTCAGCATCCCTCAGATTTAGTTCCCCAGTTTGAGTTCATTCCTATTTAAAAAAAAATATATATATATATATATGCAACCAGAAAAAAAACAACTGTAATGAGTACACAAGAGCACTGGGGTAGTGCAACAAAATTAAATCGGTACTACCACTGGCAACTACATAATGATGTCACTTTTAAATAGGCGGAAGGAGTATCTTATCATATATTAACAATTAAATCATCTTTTCTACATATAAACATACTTTTTTGTCTAAACTTTTATAAGATAAAAAAGGTGCCCATTTTATAAGCGCAATAAGACATTCCAGGGTGTGAATTGAACAGATAGTACCGCACTTCCAGAGGCTAAAGACACTCGGCCGGTGGTCTTGTGCCTTACTACACCCTTGGGCGTGGGGTAATATCTGTTCAACACACACCCTGTCATGTCTTATTGCTTACACAGTGCATGATGCCATGGATGCCAAAAGATTAGCACAATGGATAGCAGGAGCTCCATTCTAAGTGTCCATGCTGGTCACTGACATCACCAGAAACCTAAGGTTTCTCTTTTATTTTCAAACACTCCCAGTACTTGTTCTTGTCAAGTTCTAGAACAAGCTTGAAAAGCTTCTACTCTCCTTTATGTGAGCAGGAGGCAGACACAGAATCAACAGACACATATTCGCACTACCCAGAGAAAAGGAAGCATTAGGCATGCCATACCTCAGAAAGTACAGTATGGCAGCCCAAGTGGTTCCTATGGTGTCCTGGGGAAACAACATAGGGAGACAGTGTGGTATAATATAGAGGTGGCAGCTCCATATCTGGCCCCACTTGTCACACTGCTGGTTATCCATTTATCTCAGTAGGTATGAGCATGGATCAGTAATCCTTGGATGAAGCACACCATGACAATTTTATAGATGGTACACCAGACCACTGGCACACCTGACATATAGGGTCACTCACTGTAATTATGGGTGGTCCTGATTTCATTTCCCCACGGACAGATCAAGGTTATGCTCGGTGGAACCAGCAGCCCCTAACCAGATACAGACAATTCATAGAGCAAAACACGTGTATGTCATTTGAAAATTGGAGGACAAAATTTCAATCACAAAGGCTAAATTTTTTTGGTAGCTATAGGTCTGGCACTACCTGATAGAGGAGAACAGTTTGGAAATGGTTAAAAGGGACCCCACTGCATGGGAAGATTTTCTATACTGTTCCTTCATGCTGGTGGGAAGGGGGAATGCATTACTAGGGCATACCAAATGTTATTGGGAGTGGGCTTCACAGATCTTCAGCAAACCAGAGGGGAAAGAGTGGAGGAGGAGCCACTAACCTAATTTCAGGACAGAGACTGGGTGAAAACAGTGGAGAGGGTGTGGAAAGTCACAGCATCGCCAGGATAGCAAGAGTTCAGATAAAAGGTAATGGTATCCTTCTTTCATACCCCAACAATTACAAAACATTTTGGCCTGGACAAGTGTTGGAGGGGGTGCGGGCAGGTGGGATCACACTTGCACATATTCTGAGCATATGAGAAGCTGATTCCCTTTTGGCAAGAAGTGCATGGGGTACTTTCATATCCATGGGAACATGATATCCCATTTGTTTTTTTTTTTTACATCTGGTGTTATAACAGGCAAAACTAATAAAGTCCTGTTTGCTATATTTTGTCTGCCAGCATTGAAATATATGCTTTAGGTAGGGTGTCTTGGCCCTTTTTATATGCCACTCTGTCCAAATTTAACTTCCCCAGCTCATTTTGTCACAAGTATACTGTACAAGGATTATATATTAATCCCAAAGTGACAGTGAAGGCAAACAGCTCCCACTTGGCTACAGTTCCTTTATATAGAGGGACGTGACAGGGCGGCCCCTATCCCCATATCTGATTGCATTGTATGCTGAGCCACTGGCACAATATCTATGAGATGATGCATGAATTAGTGGCTACAATATAGATGGCTTTATCAATAAGATGGCTTATTATGCAGACAACGTTCTGCTTTATATTACCAAACTGGAGCAATCTCTCTCCACCCTAGCTGATAGACTATGACTTATTGAATTAGTCTCTGGATATAAGATAAACACACAGAAAACCTAACCACTCCATGTAGGATACCAGCCCACCCCCGCAGCTAAAACTTCAATTCCCATATAAATGGGATAGCTCCCAAATTAAATATCCTGGGATAAATTTGACCTCCAACCTAACACAACTTTATGCTCAAAATTTCCACCCCTTAGTCTTGCAGATGGCTGCTGATCTGAGTATGTGGACTCATTTACCCTTCCCCTTGGTACACTGGGTGCAATCCATATAGATGAATATCCTACCCCGGTTTCTGTATTTGTTTCAAAATATCCACATATTATATACTGGTGTCATTTCTAAACCAAATATAAATATTATATTAACTAATGCCAGAAGTCTACTCAACAAAAAAGAAGAACTTACTTACATCCTTCAAGCACAAAAAATATCAATTTGTGGAGTTACTGAAACTTGGTATAAGGATGAAGACTGGAACACTGACATAAAGGGATATAATAAGTTTTACAAAAACCGAAATGAAAATAAAAAGGGAGGAGGTGTTGTATTATACATTGATGAACACTTGAAAGCAAACACAATTAAAACTAAAACAAGTAATAATGAGCGCTTATGGGTCAAAATTGTTCTCCCCCTAGTAATTGGGCTAATACATAGATCTCCTAGTTTAACTAATGATGAAAATCAAAGTTTAATAGAAGAAATATCTGAGGTACACATTGATACTCCCTATATACTGATGGGTGATTTCAATCTTCCAACTGTCAACTGGGACAATTATACATCAGCTTCAAATACTGAAAAGATGTTTATGGATACTTTTCTTGAATCTAACCTAGAACAAATAGTTAATAAACCTACCCGTGGTAACAATATCCTTGACATTGTACTAACCAATGTTAATGAGAAAATTGATAACATCAAAATACTTCCTCCTCTGGGTGATAGTGATCATTGCATGGTCAATTATGAATACATAGCAGACTTTCCAAGCACAAATGGCATTCCTAAAATCAAAAACTTTAATAAAGCAAACTATAAAAAATAAATGATTTTTTATCTAAATGGAATTGGGAGACGGAACTAAATAACCTAAATTTATTAAAAATTTGGGATTTAATTAATAATAAAATCAATATTTGTCTCTCAAATTGGGTTCCTTATAGAATGAAGTACTGCAACAATAAACATGTCCCTTTTTGGTGGTCCTCAAAAATTAAGAAACAATTACAAAAAAATAAAGAAAACTATATAGAAAATATAAAAAAGTTAATTCCAACAGTCTCCTGGAAAAATACAAAATTGCAGCCAAAAAATTAAAACACATGATTAAATCATCTAAATCTAAAATTGAATTCAACTTAGTTACTAAAGTTAAAGACAACAAAAAACAATTTTATAATTATATTGGTTCCATGAAAGAAAGAAATCATACAATTGGACCCTTTAACATCAATTATATACCTATTTTAGATGAAACAACTACTGCTACAATTCTGAATGAGACATTTCTAAAAATTTTCGAAACTAAGGAAGCTGCAAATACTCCCCTTCTAGTAAATAATTCTAGTTTTCCTGTTTTTACAAAAATGGAGGTTGCAAAACAAATTAAATCTTTAAAATCAAACCGCTCTCCTGGTCCTGATGGTATTCTACCCAGATTTTTACAAAAAATTAGTCATTCAATTTCTGGTCCTCTAGCCATGTTATTTAATTCATCAATCAGAGAAGGTAAAGTTGTTCAGGCTTGGAGGAGGCTATAGTTACACCCATATATAAGGGTGGATCCAGACATGACCCTAACAATTATCGCCCATAAGCCTGACTTCCATCATAGGCAAAATTATGGAAAGATTGCTTAAAGCCCATATTATAGATCATTTAGAAAGAAATAAAATAGTAGATATCTTTCAACATGGTTTTGTGACTGAAAGATCAGTTTTGACCCACCTACTACATTTTTTTGAACCAGTAAGCGCTGCCTTGGACTTGGGTATTCTGGTAGATGTAATATTTTTGGATTTTTCCAAAGCTTTTGATAAAGTATCACATAAAGTCTTACTACAAGAATTGGTCAAAATTAAGTTGCAACCTAATATTATAAACTGGATACAGTCATGGTTGGAAAGCAGAACTCAACAGGTATCAGTCAAGGGTCACCTGTCTGCGACCGGTGTGGTGACTAGTGGTGTTCCCCAGGGCTCCGTCCTGAGTCCGATACTGTTTAATATTATGATCTCTACACTGCCTACTACTGATAAGATATGGGTCGCAAAATATGCTGATGACTGTAAAATGGGTAGTTTGGTAAGCACCTTTCATGATAAATCCATACAAAATCATTTAAACAATCTATCAAACTGGGCAAAGGCTTATGGTATGTTTTTTAATGCTGACAAATGTAAAGTCTTACATTTGGGCAAAAATAACATCCCCTTCAATTATTCCTTAAACAATGTTTATCTAAAAAGTATTTTGGAAGAAAATGATTTGGATGTCATAATCTCAGATAATTTAACTTTCGAAAAAAATAATATAATTAAAGTTAAAAAATGTAATAAAATAATTGGCTCTATTTTAAGAAATATCAAAAGTAGAGACTCCAAGGTTATTATGCCACTCTACACCAGTCTGGTACGTCCCCACTTGGAATACTGCTCTCAATTTTGTGCACTAACTTCTATAAGGGGTTTAAAACTTGCTGAGGGTGTTCAGCGTAAATTCACTAAAAAAGTATCATCTTTACATAGTAATAGTTACGAAGATAGATTAAAAAAACTTAACCTATTTTCTGTAAAATACAGACAAATAAGGGGTGACTTAATATTGGTATATCAAACCTTAAAAAATGATTATTTAAGAACCACAGTTGGACTTACTACTGCCTCCAACGTCAAATCAACTAGAGTCATGGTTATAAACTCATTGGAGAAAATGTATATCCACTAGAAGGAGTCTATTTTCACACAGAGTTGTGGGTTTGTGGAATAACTTACCTGTAAGTGTCGTTAATAGTGATAATTTAAATACCTTTAAGCAAAGATTGGATAAACATATGGGAAACAAAAAATTTGATTTCCACCCATAGGACATATGGGTGGTGAGCATACAATGGACATCCTTACATATGCCTTCATTGCTTGTACACTTCTATGAACCTATGAACATACTCCCATTGAAGAAAGATATACAAAAGTGGGATAAAATTATAGCACACTTTCTTTGGCAGGTGGCAGACCTAGACCGGCATATAGACAGTTACACATACCAAAAACAAAGGGGGGGGGCTTGGCCTTACCAAACCTCACCCTATACGCCGCAGCTGCCCTTCTCCACCATACCTGTCAGTGGTTCAGTTTCTTAGAGGTAGCGCTCCAGTGGATACAGATAGAAAGAAATATGGTGACCGTCCCCCTTGATGCCAAGGTCATGCTCCAGCCCTCATAATTAGATTCTCCACAAGAGTACTCGTACTTCACCATGAACATAACACGGGCCTGGAAGTTCTATATGATGTTTCCTATACATAGGAAAGGAGTTAAATGGGTGAGGGTTCCAACTCTAGCTCCCCAATGTCTTCCAGCCAAATGGGATCCCAAGTTTCGAACTTGGTTTTGAGTGGGTTTGGAACACACCTATCAGTTTTATAGCAATGGTGTAGTTTTATCTTATGAACAATTGAAGTCCAACTTTCCACTAACTCATCAGGATTGCTATAGATCCCTTCACATCTGACATTAACACGAGCAGACCCTGGGGCTTCAGGTGGACCTGAGTCTGATACCACCAGTTTTTCTTTTGCTGATACATGCACAAACCTCCTCAGATCAGGTCCATTTCATCTCCAGGTGCTATCAAGCTCTCTTAAATACACCAATGACCGTTATGCACACCCTACAATCTAGGTGGGAATTGGGAAATTCTGGTGACCTTTATCCCTGAACGGTGGTCGAGGATTTGGCTTCGGTAGCATGAGGTAACATGTTCATACATCTGGTAAGAATTTTGCTGGAAGATAACCAGCAGATATTTTCAACCCCCCCTCAAAAAAAAATCACAGCTATGTTCTCTAGCTCTCACCCTCCTTGTTGTTGGAGACAGTGTGGATGTCCTCTAGCCACGCATACACACATCTTTTGGTCTTGTGCAGCTCTCACCGCTTTTTGGGACTCAGTGGGTAAGGTGTTACAGGACTTGATACCTGATTTGGATCCCGTTATGACCAAGAAGGCATTACTCATGCACTTCCTGCCACAACTGAAACAAAAACCTCTCATATACCTAGCTGGCATACTCCTTGCAGCAACTAAAAAAACTATACCTAAATTATGGTTGCAGCAGGTTTCACCTCAGATTTCCATCTGGGAGGATATCATTTACCACATCTATCGGATGGAGTGTATGACAGCTCAATTACAAAATGTTCTCCCTGTGCTGGAAAATAGATGGACAGCATGGCTATTGTATGTGACAACCCATAGAAAGGATATCATTCCTTAAAGGGATGGAGTCACTTTAATGGGGAGGAGTAGATTTTGCCTTTGTATTTCTGGGTTGGGCTGAGCTGGGAAGTCTTTCAGAGTATGTGTTACTATAGGTTGGGGCAAGCTGGAGTATTTATTCCACCCCTTGGCACAAACTTCTATATGTTAAATGTTCATCTCCTTCTTCTGTTGTCATTATATGACATTTATCCGACTGAAGACAAAGCTTTTAAAATGATTGGAACAGACATGATTGTAGTAAATTAGTGTGACACAGTTTTGGAATGTAATGGCATAATGGATGTACCCTGAGAAAATTAATACATAAAATTACAAGAAAAAAAATAAAGAAATGTATGCTTTAACCCAACAGACCATGTTGAGCGGAATAGATATAGAAAATAGAAGCTTCCAGAATATGGAAAGAATAACAGCTACATCATGCTTTACCGTAGATAAATTTAACATGCAATGGAAACCATCGGAGATGGGGGGGGTACTGCGAGAATGGAGCTGAGAGCAGAAGCTCGGAGTAACTCAGACTCTATATAGGCTCCCAGACAGGAAGTTGAAAAAAGTAACATAGAACATAGAATGGGGGCCCTGTGACCATAACTGTAATGCAGCTTGCCCTCTTTAACTTAATTAAGCAATAAGGTATCTACAGAGGTTAGATTAACAGTCTGTTAATCACCCCCTAGAGGCATAATGTGGCTTGAGGAGCAGCTGAGTGCCATATTAACCCAAGGGAGTAAATAACTGACTGTTAGTCTAACCCCTGTACATACCTTATTGCTATTATTATAATTGGGATTTAAAAAAATCAAATTGTTTCATTTGTGTGGCACATTTCATCCAGAAATGCCCATCTTACTGTTAAATAGTCCCTCCACTTTTTTGTGGGCTTGATGTTGAACATAAGCCTGTGAAGGGCTGTCAAACAAGCTTGTTTACTGTCAGCAATGATTTTCTGAAGCAGGTTGCATAATACCTTCTGCCTGGCAGTGATGGTTATTTTGTACAACTGCTTGACAGTCAAATTTGTAAATAAGCCTTGGAAATTGTATGTGTCAGTGTATTTTAAAAAATCTGGTTAACAATGAGCAAGCACAGTATCTCAGATGAGCTAAACGATGTGAACGGGCCTCTGATGCCAGTAGTTTAACTCATTTTTTCCACAATCAAATTCTTATACAACAGTATACAGCAAGTATTCAGTCTGAAAGTAGGTATTATTCTGTCTCTGTGGAAGCGACTCTTTTTTTTATAAATGAGAACTGTAAATGTCTTTTTCAATGCTTTTGAAATCGGGACTTTAGTTGTGGGCATGCACATTACAGTCAGGTAATCAGATCGTCAGACTGTAATACAGTAGGCACAGATATAACTTTAAGCAGCAGTATTCAAGATTCAATTACTGAAGGTCGAGTGATTGAGAACATGTGCAACTAGGGCGAGCAAGAATGGCTACAGAAAGAAGTATTTCTGCTCTCATTTTAAACTAAAACATTGAGTGTGATATTCAGAAGGGATGCACCTCGGCACGATATTCAAAAGGAGAAAGTGCCTGGCACAAATCCCGATGCGCCGGAGTGCATTAGTAATGTATGCTGTGCAAGTAGGGGGGACATACCCATGCATGCTCAGCACATCCCGATATTCAGCCCGGGATGTGCTGAGCCCATGCAGGTGCAACCCTTACTTGTGCTGCACACAGTTGAGCCAGAAAAAAAGCAATAGCTGGCCACCCACAGGTGAGCTGCCGTATTGCAGGGCGCAGCATGGCAGCTACCAGCTGTGGGTGGCCACCCAAGCTCCGGCAGCACCTTCATGGTAGCGCCCTCCCATGCCCGATTGCGGGCATATGTATCAGATGATAGAGTCCAATATCCCTGGTGGTCCAGTGAACCGCTCCCAGCCTGATCGCGGGCATATGTAATGAAATAAAATGTCCAATATCCCTGGTGGTCCAGTGGACTGCTCCCAGCCTGATCGCGGGCATATGTAATGAAATAGGATGTCCAACATCCCTGGTGGTCCAGTGGAGTACATCCAGCCCGATTGCAGGTGTACATTTTAAAATAGAACACACCAATCCATCCCTGGTGGTCCAGTGGTACCCCCCTCCCACCCACTGAGCCCCAGCACCCCGCTTCCCCTTGGTCAGCGGCTGGCAGCAGCTCCCCACCCACCAGCCTCCCCACTGCCCGCGACTGACTGCATATGGTGGGGCTGTGCACCCATTGGTCCACAGCATGGGCCAATGGGCGTACAGACCGTACCGTACTAACAGTCCAGATATGTGAATAGATCATTCACATATCTGGACAGTATGAGATAGACAAATTTACTGGCCCACGTGTGGACCAATGGGCGTACAGCCCTACCATATGCAGTCAGTCGGTGGGCGGTGGGGCAGCTGATGGGTGGGGAGCTGCTGTCTGCTGCTGATGGGATGGGAGTGGGGTGCTGGGGCTCAGTGGGCTAGTGGGGAGGGGGTACTGCTGGACCACCAGGGATGGATTAGTATGTTCTATTATACAACCTACGCCTGCGATCGGGCTGGACGCGGTCCACTGGACCACCAGGGATATGGGACTCTCATTTTCAATCCCTATGCCTGCGATTGGGCAGTGGGGCAATTTGCCGCTTGTGCAGGAGGCATCGGTCCTCAACGGCTGCAGTAGCCTTGCGGGTGCCAGGCACAAGTTGCCAGGGATCAGCACCTGCAGGCAAATGGGACCATACTGACATGCAAATGGCCCCATTTGCGCTTTGCATGCATTATGGCCCCATTTGCATGTGCACTTTTGAATATCACAGTTGATGCACCTAGTGCAATGGCACTTGCGCTAGTGCATCTCCCTGCCCCTCTCTGGCCACTTGCGCTGGTGCAGTGCCACTGCGCCATGCACAATGTGGGTGGCCACGGAGCGCTATTCAATGGTGCTGAGCCATGGTGCAGCACCATTGAATATCACCTTGTCAGTGCCCTGGCACATCCCAGTTGTGCTGCACCCAGGCTTGCACCACAGTCTGGCACAGTCTGAATATCCCACCCATTGTGTAACCACCCAGTCCCCTTGGTTTACTAGAATCCCCTCAGTATCAGTGCTAGACAGGGAGAGGCAGCTGGTGATTAACTAGTTAAATGGGTTTTTCACCTGCTCACTCTTCTGACTACTTGGCTTCAGCTGAGATAGAAGTGACGCACTCATTTGGAACTCTCACAGAAGCATAAGCCTTTGCCAGCTGTGAGAAGGGAGTTTAGAATCTTGAGACGAGAGTCAGTGTGAATCTGTAGTTGGAAGTGAGAGGAGTGAGAACTGCTAAGCTGAGGGCTCTGAGTGAGGGCCCTGCATTCTCACCCTAGTCCTGGTAATTCTCCAGTTTGCCAAGAGAAGTGGTGGAAACCGTTGTCTACAGCAGGATTTCCTGATTTTCATCCCTGGAGGGGTGAAGGGTTCTGCTAGTGGATGGGTCCAAGGGGCAATCCCCTTTTTTGATCCAGGATGTTTTGAAGCTGCCTATAATGTGTAACAGTAAGTAGGATCTGACTTTTTCTGCAGAAAGCAAGTACCCGGACTGTTATGTTCTCTGGCTAAAAGGGAAAGGCACAACTTTTCTGTAAATTCAGAAGCCTGAAACTGTTCTAATTTAAAGTTGGCTGAAGTGTGTGATGTCCAGAGATATGACTATATCACATTGTTCGGGACTTCAGTTTTCCACTACCAGTGTAGTTATTTAAAGGGGACAGGAACTGATTACTTATGTGCAGCTGTTTGAAATGTCTCTGTTTTCATAAATTATATCCATACCTCTAAAGGGTCCCTATTAAACTGTGCCTGAATAAAAGCTGAAGCTGTCAGTTGTGTTTTGTGTTGTTTTCCTTGTATGGACAACATTCTGTGCAGTTCCTTTCATGGAACCAAGAATTTGGAATTTTCTCTATGTCACTTCTTGTCACAATTCATGTCCCCTTTAAATGCTGGATGCCAAAGTTTCATTCAGTTGAGCATTTTCCAAAGTGTATTTCTGAATGTTTAAGGTGTAACTCTGAAAGAATGGCTGAGTGTGGATTTGGGAGCAAAGGGTGGGCAGACCCCTATCTGGAGTAACCAGTTCAGGACTAACAGGTTACTTAAAGGGCACCTGGTTACTTTAGACAATGGGCCAATGTCTGAAGAGGATGTTACCCCCGAAGTGGGTTGTGCTAGTTATTAGCAAAATGTGTGTTCAGTTGTGGCCAGTGCCACTGGAAGAAATGTTCAATGTCCTACATGTGGGAAAACAAAGTGCAAATGTCCTGTTAGAACATGTGTTTTCAGTTGTGGCCAGTGCCACTGGAAGAAATGTCCTATGTCCTATGTCATATAGGAATACAAATGCAAGATGTTCTGTGTCCTACGTTGTGGGAATACAAAGAGTTTTCTGTCTGATACAGTCAATTTGTTGATCTGTAAGTTCCTAGTGCCACGATGTGTAAACCTTGGGCATCCACCCTTGCTTTAGAGAACATCTTTTGGAATAAAGTCACACTCTAGAACCCCAACTTTGGTCTGGATAGCTTACATTATTGCTTCCTGTGTGGAGTTACTGGGCACCCCTCCAGAAGTTAGGTTTAGCATAGCCCTAGCAAAAAGTTCTCTCCACAGGACCTGGTTTTTGTATATATCACATAGGTCATGTTTGCTTTTGTACACCCCAACCCCTTTGATCTCTAGAATAATGAGTCTGGTGAATATTCCCAAGGCTAGGGATGGTACCATTACTAAATGTGTTTCTGAAGTCTGTGCCCAGTTATGGGTGTCAGGGGTAGCTAACTGTGTAAAGTAGCGGGGAAGGGGGTTACAGTTGGAAGCATACGGTCACTCTGTCCAGCGAGCTAAAGTGATTGAGCATTGAGAGCAAGCGTGACCACATCCAGCTTGACACAGGAATGGGGACTCACTTCTATAACACAGAGCCTGTCTTGGGGCGACACGCAATAAAATGAATTTTATTTTTAAAAACAAACATCTGACTTCCGGTGATGTCACTGACTGATGTAGATGCTCGCAGATAAGCTCTCCTCAACAGTTTGACTCATTAACTTTATAACTTTAATCTCCCACAAGGCAGATCACTCAAAACAGCTAAATCCAATCTCTGCTACCATGGCGACCAGAAATAGACCCAAATCAAGGTCAGTCGGGGGGCTCAAGCAACAAAAACTAAATTTGCCCTCCAGGCCTGTGGCGCGTAGTGAGGAGGCCTCAAAAGCATCCGAACTCACATGGGAGAGCGACTCGGAGAAGAAGGGGGAGGATTTCACAATCATCTCCCACCAGCTGTGCCGTGAGCTGCGTTGGCTCAGTAACACCCTAGACTCCATCAAAGTGGATATAAAAGAAAACAGAGCTAATATTGCTAAACAGGGGAAACAAATTGAGGAAATTTCAGAGCAGCATACAATTTACACGGAAACAGTGGACTTACATAATGGTGTGATCCTCCAGCTCCACGACCGCACTCAACTCCTTATTGGGAAAGTGGAAGTCCTTGAAAATCGTTCCCGATGAATCTACCTAAGGATCCATAGCCTTCCAGAGAACACTGAGCAGGGTAACATGCCGGATTTCATTGAAAGCTTGATCAGAAAACTGCTAGACATAAGCCAAGATACCCCTTTGAATGTTATTCGGGCCCACAGAGCCCTGTCTGTTCCCCCCTAGGACCCCCAAGCACAACCATGCTCGATAATTGTGGCCTTCCTAGATTTGAGGATGAAAGAGCTAGTACTTAAGAAAGCATGGGCTAAGAAGGAAATTAATTTTGGGGACACTAAACTGTTCTTTGAGCCTGATTATGCACCTATGACGATGGCACAAAGGAAGATATGGTTCTCCATAATGAAGGCTCTCAGAGGGAAAGGCCTGAAGGCAAGGGTAGACTTTCCAGCTTGACTTAGAGTGACATCAGATTCGGGCACTAAGTTTTTGATAATGTGTGCGAAGCAAAGAAATATCTCTCATCCCTGGAACTGTTGGCTGATGAACTGGTCCCCCTCGTGCTGATAAAGGAAATAGAGAAGAGGCAATGGCAGATGGTAGGCGGCGGAGCAGGTGGGGCTCGAAGGTTCAACTCCCTGAACAAGTCTGGCCCATTTGCATCATTGGGCCATTTAGCGGACAGAGCCAAGAAACCTTCAGGCTGACGGTCTGAGGATCTTTTTGGCCAATTTTCAGCCACATCATGTGAGACTGGGACATATTGTCAGTGTTTATTTTGAAGAACTGCCCTATCACATAAATCAGGGGAAAACCAACTAATTGAGATTGGAAAATGCTGTACGTTGACAGATGGACCCTCGAGGTCACCTTTTCCCCACCTTTGTGGGGGCAACCTGGGGATTTTGACCAGGATTGATTCTCCTGGGATAGATCAGGGGGCCTGCTGTGGGGGTGGGGTGGGGACTCTGGGAGCACTGAGTAAAATAGAGTGATAACAGAAGCTTCTCAGAATAAGGATTTTAGGCCTATGGCCAAGCGGGTGAAATGAAAAGGGGGTGGGGTCTCGAGGTCATGGCAGCACTGCCGGATCTGGGCCACCCATCCTCATTCAGTAATATAGTGGGTTGGGGGGAGGGGGAAAGGTTTACATTGGTCTGGTGATCTCCACAAACGCAGCTAGTGATGGATGTACTCCAACAACCACAGCTAAGTGCGGGGATCTTCTCAGCACTTCCCACCAGTTTCCGTCAGAAGGCAGAAGGTGGGCAACTCATGGTACCTTGGAAGGAGGAACAGAGTTGTGAGCAGGGATCCATTCCCCAAGTTAGGGAACTACTTTTAAACAGTTTGTTTTGTGTTCTTTTTAGACTGGTTAAAGGTCTGTGGTTAATAGGTTTTGATATTTCAAATGCTGTGCACGAACCTCTATACTGTGTCTTAGTGGACATTCTTCCCTCCCAGATGAGGCGTCTGGACACACTGCTGCAATGGAGGGGCTTAATTTTGTAACATATAATGTCCGGGGGATTAATCACCTGATCAAAAGAGCTCAGATTCTACAAGAATTGGGGAGATTAAACATTAAAATAGCACTCCTTCAAGAGACACACCTCACAGAGGTACAGCATAAAAAACTGTGTCGTAGATGGGTGGGGGTGGTGCATGCTTCCTCCTATCTGGCTCACCCACATAGGAGAGGCACTGCAATCCTAGTACATAAGTCCTGCTCCCTTCAAGTGCAGAGTGTGGTTACAGATCCAGAAGGCAGGTTTGTTAAAATAGCAGGGATGATCATGGAGACTTCCTGTATTATAATAATAAGTCTGTATGCACCGAATGAAGATGAAAAAGCAGCCCTCTTTTTCCAAAAGCAATTGCTGAGATGGATGGGGGTAGAGTGAAGTCTGTACATCCTATGGGAGACTTTAATACCACACTATCTACCACCCTCGATAGGAGGGGAGGGTCCCCTATTTTTATCCCTAAGAAAGCCAACAAGGTCCTTAACAGATCAGTACAAAATTGGGGTCTGGTAGATACATGGAGGTGGATGAATGGCAATAAGACAGATTTTTCCCACTACTCTGATAGGCATAACTGCTATACAAGAATAGATATGATCTTGATGTCGGGGGAGTGGGTACATTCAGCAAATAGATGCACCATTCACCCCCGCTCCGTTTCAGATCAAGGACCTGTTTGAGTGTCGCTCACCTTACTCCCCTCTGTTAGAAACTCCCATTGGTGTCTTAACATGGGCCTCCTCAATTTCACGGATTTCAAATTCCATATTGCAGACACCGTCGATGAATATCTGGCTAACAACCCAGCTGGGGTTATGATGGCAGCAGTCAGATGGGACGCTTTGAAGGCTGTCATGAGACGGAATGTTGTAAGTTATGCAGCCCAGAAAAACAGAAGAGAAATAGGGAAATCAAGGAATTAGAAAACTCCATTGCTGACTTGGAGTTTCAACATAAAATTTCTCTCAACTAAAATCTAAGGCAGCAACTAAGGAGAAACTAGTCAAGGTTCTAATTAATCTTTTGGAGGGCTCTTACTGGTGTATCCGCCAAAGTTATTATGAGGGAGGAAACAGGGTGGGGAAACTATTGACGAGTACCCTCCGCACCCAACAGGGGAGCAGACTAGTTCTGAAGATAACCAACTCAGAGGACAATAAAGTCACTAGCCAGCCAGAGAAAATAACTGCCTCTTTTGCTTCTTGCTACAGAAAGCTCTATACACAGGACACCATAGTGGATCTTGACTTAAAAACCCAGGAGTTCTTTCAAGGAACGGTTTTAAAGACTTTAAATGGAAGGGCCTGGGATTCCTTAGAATCTCCAGTCTCCCTGGCTGAGATAAAAACACAAGTGCAGGCCCTTAAAGGGGGGAAGTCACTGGGACTTGACAGATTTCCACCGGAGTTCTGTAGAACCTTTGTTGAGAAGTTAGCCCCACTTCTACTAGATGTTTATAAAGAGGTGCAGGAAGGCAATGCAGTCCTGAAGTCCTGGCAATCAGCCCAAATTACAGTTCTGCATAAGGAAGGGAAGTACCCAGTGGAGTGTGGGTCTTATCAACCAATTTATTTACTGAATGTAGATCTTAAAATATTTACTAGCCTGCTGGCCAATAGATTACAGGCCATAATTACCCAGGTGATACATGAAGACAAGACTGGTTTCATTTCTGACTGGTATTTATCTGATAATCTCAGGAAATTTCTGAATATTATTTCAGCCCAACACACCCACCCCATGTTTCATTTGGCAATATCCACGGACACTGAAAAAGCTTTCGACAGGGTTAACTGGAACTTTCTAAAAAAGTCCATGGAACAAACTAATTTCAGCCCCAAATTTCTAAAGACAGTACTAAACTTATATGATGGACCTGGGGCCGTAGTCAGGGTAAATGGCATCAGCTCATGCCCCTTCCCAATATCAAGGTGCACACGACAGGGCTGTCCACCCAGCTTTTTGCCCTGAGCTTGGAGCCTCTGGCCACCAGGGTTAGGCCGGATCCAGCAATAATGGGTGTAATGGCAGGGGGACAGGAGTACAAACCCTCACTGTACGCGGATGATTCCATTTTCTTCAAATCTGATCCATAAAATTCCTTACCTCAGCTAGCTGCCACTCTAAGAGCATTCAGAGAAATTTCAGGTTACAAAATTAACACCCTTAAATCAGAGGCAGTGATCCTTCGTGGATTCCCCGCGCAGGAATTCAAAAACAGGGTCCCCTTTGCTTGGGCTTTCAATAACCAGATCAGATACCTAGGAATCCAAATTATGACAGATTTATCCAAATTATTTGTGGAAGAGGATATGGCTAGGTGATGGCTTTTGCCCCTTTCCCTGGTGGGCAGGGTAGAGGCTGTCAAAATGAATGTTTTGCCACGTATACTTGTTTTGTTTCAGTCCCTCTCGCTTAAAATACCCAAGAAATTCTGGGCTAGGATAAATGAGGAGGTATCTAAATTTGTCTGGAATCTTAAAAAACACAGGATAGCTAGAGGCATTCTTCAACGTCCTAAGGAAGAGGGAGGTCTGGGTCTTCCTAACTTTTGCTCATACTATCTGGCAGCTCAAGCAGCAGGGTTGATGACTTGGGCCAGACAGAGACACCTCTCAATGATATGCTACAGAGGATGCTGCTCTGAAAGATAGATCACTTTTCTCACTGTCCCTGACAGAAGTCCCCCGAATACAGGAAACAGGTTAAAAACAGATGGATCATACAGGGCTTAGAAACACTAAGTCAGATCAGGAAGAAGCTTAACATCCCAAATGGACTAGGTCCCCTGTCACTAATTCATTTTGAACCAGGATTCTTTCCTCCAGCCCTAGACCTCAGCTATGCTAGATGGGCCTGAATGGGGATCACCAGATTCTCCCAGTTTTTGGAGAGGGACCAATGTATCTCCTTTCAGAAAGTGAAGGAGACATTTCACTGGTCTAACTCTGAATTTTTAAGGTACATGCAGGTGAGGCATTTTATTAACTCAGGAGATAAAATCCTGAGGTTGGCCCATCCATATTGCAGCTGGGAAAATTTCTTATATTTATTTAGCTTTTGTTGACCGGGTAAGTGCAC
This sequence comes from Neoceratodus forsteri, assembly GCA_016271365.2. NCBI lineage: Eukaryota > Metazoa > Chordata > Ceratodontiformes > Ceratodontidae > Neoceratodus > Neoceratodus forsteri. Next base: position 97,123,354 of record CM057451.1, read on the forward strand.
TAGACAAATCCTGCCTATTTTCAGGCACGACCCGGGGGAGGGGGATACAGATGAATGCCAACTGACCTTGAACCAGATTAAGCTGTTGGTATTTTTAGTGAATGAGGGAAATTTGGCCAGGACACCGGGTACATATGGTGCAGTCACAGTGTCAGATCATACCAGGTACAGTATATCTCCAAACATTTATCAACTGCTCCTTCAAAAAGGTGAGGACCACCTGGGGAACACTAGGAAAAATTGGGAAAGAGAGGCAGGTATCACCATCTCAGAGTCAGATTGGCACCACAGATTGAAATGGGGCTAGAGATCCATTTCAGCTCCATTATTGGGAGAATTTTTTTGGAAGATCCTAACAAGATTTTTCCACACCCCAATGATAACTAAACATTTTAAATCTTTGAGAGATGTTAGGTGCTGGAGGGGATGTGAAGGGCATGGTACTTATTGGCATATTTTCTGGTCTTGCCCAGTACTTTTCCTATACTGGCAGAAGATACAAAGTCTAGTCCACACAATTACAAAGGTGCAAATCCCATCATCAGGGGAGGAATAGGTGTTGGGCCTACCCTCCTTGACACATCAACCTGCAGAAACCAGGAAAGTCCTGCTGACCATGTCAGTAGTGGCCCTAAAATGCATTACAGGGAAATGGTTGTCACCAGATCCTCCTGGGTTGGGAGACTGGGTCCATAGAATGAAAGAAGTGATCCTGATGGAGTCAATTACTGCCAAACTCAGATTAATTTGGGAGAAACATGTAGCTAGATGGAGGGGTTGGGAAACATGGCTACTCAGTGGGGAGGGGGATGAATGATATTATGGGTGAAATTTGATGGGGAGAAGGGTAGAAATTACAGCTTAAAGACTGGGTGAGAAGAAAAGACTTAAAGTACATGCTAAACAAGGAGATACGGTTGGGGGAATAGGTTGCACAGCACAATCGGGGGCCATGTTGGTGAGGCCCAGGTGAGTGGACCCAAAAGAAAAGGTTCTTAGCCTAGTTATGAATTCCTTAGTTATGGCATTGTTCAAGCAAACTCAGTATATCATGGGGAAGTCTATGTGTAACACACCGTCCAGGGTCGAAGTAAGAGGAACAAGTCTCTCTAATTGGTGCTGCAGTGATGAGGTATTTATTTCTGACCATCTTTATCTATTTTCTGTTGGCACTATTCTGTTAGCAACACATATTATCTGGAATATCACAGTATGTTAAATGTTTGCGGATATTCACACTGAATGGATTAAGTCACTGACTTGATGTATGCCTATTGACTTGTCATGATTGTAACCAGACTCCTCAATAAAGCTGTTTAAAAAAAAAAAATCTAATGGTTGAAACAAAAAACAGAGATACTGAAAAAGAGACAGAACACCAATGAATTGTGGCAAAAAGTTTAAATTGAAATGATAATTTGAGTATGTATTCTGACAGTTTCCTTTGAAACGCAAATTGTATTTTTCATTTAAGATGTGGTTGACAATCAACATGACCAGTGGCTCTCTAATTTCATACAGTTAGTCATGCTGCCTTGTCTGATTGAGGCAATCGAGAAACCTAGAAATGGGGTATCTATGATGTGAAGTTCTATTAATCTGAAAGTGGGTGGATGGTGGGATTTTATCTGTACAAATGACAGCAGGATTTCTTTTATTTCTGTTCTAATCCTTATGAATTAGATACGATCTGTGACAGTCACTCCATGTACGGAAATTATTTTTGTGCAGTTTGACATATGCGATCAATAGCAGGAACAGCCTTTTTTCAGAAAATTCAAAGTTAGGATACACTTACTGGGACTTTTCTCACTAGTAAGCCTAAAAAATCATACACTGTGAGTAGGCTCAGTAGCAACAGAACTAAAGGGTAAACAGGGAGGAGAGGAGGCACTGTGGGTCACCCTGGAGACTGGAAATGGCACAACAATCCACACAGGGGTTGTATACAGACCCCCATCTCAGGGGGAGGAAATGGACAAGGAAATGATACAAGGCATCCTTAGCGTGGCAGAGAAAGGGGAGATATTGCTGATGGGGGACCTGAATATGCCAGATGTTAACTGGAGCACCTTTTCAGCAGCCTCATCCAAGAGCAGGGCCATTCTTGACGCCCTACAGGGGGAATGCCTCGGACAGCTAGTTTTGTAACCCACTTGCAATCTTAGACCTCGTAATCTCAAATGCGGATGGAGAGAGGATCTCCGATCCTAAAGTCGGTAGCCATCTCGGAACAAGCGACCACCAAACAGTGTGGTTCACGATAAACTTAGCTGTAGAGTCAAGCCGTACAAAAGTGAAGGTAACTGGACTTCAGGAGGGCTGATTTTTTCAAAATGGGAGAGTGCCTCAGAAAAGCACTAGCAAACAGGTAAGAATGTGGGGTGGAGCAAAATTGGGGAACATCAAAACCGCCATCACAGAGGCAACAAGCCTTTGTGTGAAGCAAATAAATAAATCAAAATGAAAGAAAAAAACATTATGGTTCTCAAAAAAAGTGGCGGGAAAGGTTAGGGAGAAAAAGATAGCATTCAGCAAGTATAAGGAAACACAGAAGAAGCAGGACAGAGAGTTGTACCAGTTAAAGCAGAAGGAAGCAGGGAAGGCAGTCAGAATAGCAAAGGCCCAAACCGAGGAAAAGATAGCCAACTTGGATAAGAAAGGGGATAATACCTGTTATAGGTACATTAGGAAGCAAAGAAAGACTAAGGCAGGGATACAGAGGCTGAATAAAGAGGAATGTGGTTGGGCAGAGAGCGACAGGGAAAAAGCAGGGATACTGAATGAATATTTCTGCTCAGTATTCACAATGGAAAAGCAGGGGGAGATACCGAATCCAGTCAATAGAAGCATTCTGGATAGGGGGTTGATATTAGTCCTTTCACAGAAGAAAGGGTTCTGAAAGAACTCTTAAAACTGAAGGTGAATAAAGCAATGGGGCCTGATGGGATTCACCCCTGTATTCTGAAAGAACTGAGGGAAGAACTAGTAACACCACTGACTACCTTTTTTAATAAATCATGGGAGGATGGTGTGATACCCAAGGACTGGAGGAAGGCAGATATGATTCCCCTTCACAAAAGTGGGAGCAAGACAGAGGCAGGAAACTACAGACCTGTCAGTTTGACCTCCGTGGTTGGGAAAATAATGGAATCACTTCTGAAGGAAAGAATTGTTGAGTACCTAGAGGCCAGTGGGGCACAGGACCCAAGGCAGCATAGATTCACAGCAGTAAGGTCATGTCAGACAAATCTAATTGATTTCTTTGACTGGGTGACCAAAGTAGTAGACCAGGGAGGGGCTGTGGACATGGCCTACCTAGACTTTAGCAAGGCATTTGACACAGTCCTGCACAAAAGATTAATAAACAAATTAGCCAGCCTGGGAGTGGGTCCCATGGTGGTAGCCTGGGTAAAACACTGGCTGGACAACAGAACACAAGGGTAATAGTAAATGGAGTCCACAGTGAAGAAAGGGAGGTTACTAGCGGGGTACTACAGGGTTCAGTACTGGGGCCGGTCCTTTTTAATGTCTTTATAAGTGACATTACAGAGGGACTGGAAGGAAAAGTATGTCTCTTTGGAGATGACACAAAGATCTGCAACAGGGTTGATATGCAAGTTGGGGTGGAAACGATGAAAATGTACTTGGCAAGGTTGGAGCAATGGTCAAATGTATGGCAGCTTAGATTAAACTCAAAGAAGTGCAAAGTAATGCACCTGGGAAACAAAAACCCAGGGGAAGAGTACACAATGGGGGTTGAGATACTGACAACAACAAAAATGGAAAGGGACCTGGGGTAGTCATATCAGACGACCTAAAGGTGGGCCAGCAATGTGAGAAGGCAGTAAGAAGGGCTGGAGTGATACTGGGATGCACAGGGAGAGGCATCACCAGTAGAAAACAGGAGGCTATTAGCCCTCTGTACAGACAGTTGGTAAGACCACATCTGGAGTACTGTGCATAGTTTTGGAGACCCCACCTCTGCAAAGACATAGACAGGGTGGAGGCTTCCAGAGGAGGGCAACCAAAATGGTGTAGGGTCTGCACCAGAAGACATATGAAGAAAGACTAAAGGAGCTTAAGATGTATAGCCTCGAGGAAAGGGGGGCATGACAGAAACTTTCAAATACCTCAAGGGAATCAGCAAAGTCCAAGAGGGTAGCATATTTCAGAAAAAGAAATGTGCAAAAACACATGGACACAATTTGAAGATAGAGGGGGGGATGACTCAGAGGTAATGTGAGGAAGTATTTCTTCACAGAGAGGGTTGTAGATGCATGGAATAGCCTTCCTGAGGAGGTCATAGAGTCAGAAACAGTGAGGGAATTCAAGAATGCATGGGACAGACATATGGCAATTCTAGTGGTGGGTAGGAGGAAGTAGGCTGTTGGTTAACTAGGATCTGCAGCTTATCTGTTAGGTAGAGAAATGGGCAGACTAGGTGGGCCAAGCAGTCCTTATCTGCCATCAAATTCTATGTTTCTATGTTATGTTTCTACACGGTAGGGTCACGTGGGTTAATATAACCCTGCTAGATCTCTGGCAGCCAATCAGAGTAAGAGAATATTTCTTGCATTATTATAATAATGAAGGGAAACCTAATGGATTCAGACTCCTGAGAAGCACAAGTGAAATGTCAAGAGATAGACTCACAACAATATACGGAGTACTGGTTGGACAACCATGCACAACCAGCCTGTGCTGCCACAGATGGGTTCTGGTTACATCAGACCTCAAGAGCACAACTTCAGAGGTCCAGTATAATCAGGAGCCCAAGGTGATGGCACAGACTGGTTGGGCATGTGGTTGCTCAATGAGTATTTTCTATAATGTACAGTTTTTGTTTAGTTTTTATAAAAAAGAAGAAAAATAGAAAGCGTTTCCACAGCACTCATGCAGCAGCAGCGAGTGTGCCAGTGGTTTCAGTTCAAAACTTGAACTGATTGTTGTGCGCCCAGCAGCGCTGTGAAAAACAGCAGCTGCCTTGAATGTTTCCCTTCAGCTGGAACCTTGTTGTACCACAGAAGGGTACAACTGTGTTCCATGACCTTTTAACTGCAGTACAACAAGGTTTCAGCTGGCATAGAAATCCATGCAGAACAAACCCTCACTATACACTATAATGATTTAAATGTTTATTGAAGATATATTACTTTCTTTTTCACACCCAATGTAGAGCTACAGTTATAAAGTGGCTCAAGATGTTTTAAGAGGAACAATGAAATAATAAGTATGGACTAAAGTTAGACAGGCAAAGGACTCGATAGTAGTGCATAGTTAGAACCTGCTATTGTTTTTCTTAGAATAATCATTGGTCAAAGTAAGAACAAAGCAATGTATAATTTACAGTATGTTTATTTTTTATTTATTTATTGAATATAATCGGAATTACAATCCTTTGAGTCACAGACTCTTTTGCAAAGGCTCCACGTCAGTTACAGGGGGTGGAGGGTAAACAAATACAGAAGAACGAACATAAACAAGCAGAAATCGCATAACAGTACTGGTAGTGCAGAATGTTGTGTGAATACACCACATTAATAAACTGAATGTTAAAAAGAGAGCAATGGGAAAGTGAATTAGAAATTCAAATTACACCAGTAGCATGGCAGACAAGATGGTGGGCCCATTTTTTGAAACCATGTACAGCTCCGCAAGGGATTTGCAGCAGGGAGTTTGACGCAAGTGCCGACTTGCATCAAACCGTGCCGAAAGTGGGATTTTCAGAGGAACCCCTCTGCCGCAAGTCCTGTGTGGTGACACGGCTCAGTTCTGCCCACTCCCCCTGGTGTGCCATTGCATCTATGGGGGAGCCGGTTTACAGGCCTTGGGCCACAGCTTTGGCACAAGCTGCCTTAAAATTAGGGTAGTGTCACAACTTGCATCCTGGGTTATAACATCAGGCACAAGTTGCAGCAAACCCTTGGCAGTGGGTGCAGCAAACTTTGCAAAGATGCAGGGTTTAGCTGCAAGCTCTACATCCCCATTGGGCCCGATGTGTTATAGGCACCATTATGTTACCTCTTCCAGTTAGTGACCAGGAATTCGGATGAAGAATGTCATCCATTTCTTCTGCACCCCCTCAGATCATGAGAAAATACAATAGATAGGGATCAACAAGATGCTAGAGGAGTTGCGGGCAGACAGTGGCTCATCATGCTGCCATATTTTGAACCTGCGCTGCCCTCATGGCATTCTGGGAACAGGTAGAACACGATCTTACTGATCTGGTCTAAGATATTGGCATCCTACATCCTCAAACTGATATACTTGTAATATACCCTGACCATATCCCCAGTAAACAGGATACAAAATTACTAGTGGTTCACTTTGTAGCAGCAAAAAAAGTGATCACAAGACTATGGATGCAATAAGCTGCTCCAGCCAGGAGGCAATGGGAAGACATAATTCTAGAAATTTAAAGGATAGAAAAAAATGATGGCAGGTCCAAATCAAACATCCCCGTATTTTTCTAATATGATGAATTCAATGGATCTTTTGGTTAATAGAGCAGAGAACAAAAGAGACGCCATAAGATTTCTGGTTAAAGTGCCTACTAAGATGGGGTCCTGGGGCCAGGGGATGGGTAAGGTTTTCATAGGGATATGCCCAACAAAATGACTACTCATAAAAGCATAGGTTGGAGAGGGCTGAGATCATTAAAAGAAGGGGTTATATCATACCATGACTTCATAGTTTCAGTTCAGTTCTCAGTCAAAACACAAAGTGTACTCTGTATCATTATGTTAAAGCTGAGTACCTGTACATGAATATGACACGGATCTGTTGTATATACACTTTATCAACTGAAAATCTTAATTTTAGGGAAAAAAGGGAAGGAAGAGTGAGCATCCTAGAGGACACACTTTTCCATTGGGAAGGAAGGGACATGATTCTCACTGCAACAGCAATGCAGCAGGGGTCACTGGGATGGGGGGGACATGTGCCGTGCTCTCTGTGGCATGCTTGTGTGCTCATGAGGATGCAGGATGGTCCTTGGTGCTCTCGGCCCTGCCTCCCACTTTTGGCTACCCTCCTATCCCTGATTCTCCTGCCTCCGAGTCCCCCTCCACAGGTGGGAAGTTTGAGTCCAGCATGGCTGGGATCCACCACGGGGGGGGGGAGATTGAAAGGAGAGGGTTAAGCTCCTGAGAAGCGAAGAGACTGGGATGGGCCTGACCTGGGTGATGGATGCCATACCAGAGTGAAGGGGCATAAACAAGGAATTATAAAAAAAAAAAAAAAAAAAAAAGAAGAACATTTAACAGCTTATACCTGTTCAAAATATCTGTTTCATCTCAATCTTCATACACCCATCTTAAGCACACTAATCAAAATTTGCATGAGCCATGACTATCTGTTTTCAGGCACCTTAAATATCCTGCTCTCTTAGTGAACAATTTAAATGCAAAACAACTGTTGCCTACACAAGTTCTTTGTCAGCCAGGCACTACAAGACTATAAAATTAAATACTGAAAATTTAGCACAGGCCCTTCTGTTGGAGTACATTGCATTAGCCACTAATTGGAACCCCACTTCTGTAGCAGGGTTTTGTAAAGCAGGCATTGTGAGTCCATCTATGGTTTATTAAAATGAGTTTCATAAAAGTCTACTTCCGTTGTTATGGACTACATTAGCTGTTAATTAGAACCTTTTTTTATTTTTACTGTAGCGATTTAAATTTATTTTGTAAAAAAAAAAATAGTTGTGTTATTAAAAACCTGAATTCAGAAAGAACAAGAAAGTGGTTACTGTCTCCTGGATGAGAAAATTGCCCTTAGCACTTCTGGTCTGTTGTTTATCTCTTTACGGTCTCATAGTTCAGCATCTGGCTGCTCACTAGTTTTCCTTTTCAGCTTACTGAGTGTTTCCCTTCACTTAGTAATCCAGTTTTAGCTGATGGAAAGGTAAAACTCTGTAAACAGTATTAATTGCTAAAAGCAACGATGTCCTCCTGCCTCTTGTTTGTCAAATGTGAAATGACTGAACAAGGTCCTTTACTTTGTGAGGTAGGTTTTAGTCATGAGAGTATCAAAGCAGTATGGCACAAGCACAAATACAAATATAGTAACTGAAAACTATAACATTTTAAGGTGCACAGACAGCCTTATTTGGGGCATGGGGATAGCAGCAGTATTTATTTCAGTGAACATTGTGACCGGTACTCTGATTCAATTTTAAATTGCCCCTTATCGCCTGTCTTGTATGATATCCTTTTTTACAGCTGCCTAATGAGAGCTATGTATGATGACGTAGTGCAATTACATTGAGAAGGAGGTTCTGGTAGCATGTGACTGTGAACACACCACAGCTGTCTCCTTCCAGTGAGTGGAGTTGAAGCAATCTCTCCATGCCCTCTTGATTCAGTACAATGTGGTTGCATCCTCCTTCCCCACTGCACTATTTTCTTGCTCCGGACCCTTCTGGGCATGTGTTTGTAGTGGCTGCTGGAAGCACTGGCCCTTGTTTCTTTTGTAATTACTATTTTTTCTTTTGTGAATTTTTATAGAACAGTGCTTCTTGTCGTGACAACAAATTCAAAGAGCATCTCTGTCTCTAGATAAAGAAAAGGTGCAGTAAGAAAAGCTGCAACTCTGAAACATTATCCCCTTTGCTGTTTGTATTTTTTTATGTCAAACAGTAGAGTCCTCATGCAGACATACAAAGTCAGTCTGAGAGTGCGCACAGTACATACAGAGTGGCGGAACACTCACTCCTCACACAGAGACACAACACCAAAGTCACATACAAACACACACACGGTACCCCTCTCACATGGACCTGGACAGGGAGAGGGACTGCCAACAGATGGAGTGAATCCATCACAGCCATCAGAACAGCATGTAGGATATCATGTCCTCTGCCTGCCTTCATTGCCCATGCTCTGCACCTGCTGTCTGTCTGTCACTGCCACCCATGGATGTTCACTTTTACCTGGCTGACCCCCCCAAGCCATGGGCTCCCTTCCTGCTGAAGCTGCCTGAGTGGGCCATTTGGACTATTACCATAGCAACAAGGTAATCTCGGCACCACTTGTTTACAATACAGAACTCCCAGCAGAAGCAGCAGCAGGCTGTAAATAGCTTACATGGCTCTTTCAGTGATTGGCTTTGGGGGCTTCATTTTTAGTTATCTGTTAAAAACATATAGTGACTTGTATATTGTCACGTTGCATGTTTGTGGCATTTCTATGCTTCTCAGTTTTGCAGTTTATTATTCCAAGCAGTGCACAGAGGTCTGTCCAATGCAGATCCCATCCATGCACTTGTACTTTGTAAAAGACAAAAGAAGTGTTCGTGTTTGTAACTAATGCACTTTGATCATGTGAGGTTGGTAAATAAGGGCTCCTCAAATAATCATGTAGGATTTTGCTGGAGGATACCAAATAGGGACTGTATAAGTCCTGTAGGATTGCTTCCTTTTAGGACTGGTGTTAAAAGTCATGCAAAGAATCTTTGCTAAAAAGCTAAACTAGACTGACAGTTTTTCAGATAAACTGACTTAGTGTGTAAAGTTGGTATTCATCTTACAGTATCGGTGTGTGTGTCTGTGTCTGGGTCTGGGTCTGGCAGCAGCAGCTCAGGTTCCTTGCACCTTCCAATGGAAATTAACCTGTAAATGTAAAAGATTAAAACTTGCTCAGGAAAAGTGGAGTTGCTGCATACCAGTAATATGGGCAAGAAATGGTTGTGATTGGAGTGAAAAGAGTAAAGCAAGTTAGAAAACTGAAAAAGACTGAAATGGCTGATACACTAGTGTCACTAGTGTCTATGTAGGGTTGTGTGGATAAGAAATACATGGGTAGAGTGTTGTGAATCTACAGTAGGTGTCCAAGAAAAACATTTTGGATTATGGAACAGGCTTTGCTAGAAACATTGTTTAACTGGTATAATTTTAATTTACAATAATTTACTTTTTGATGTTGCAAACACAGAATCATAGAATTTGTTGCCAAAAAAAGTCCAGTAGGCCTATCTAGTGTGTTGTATTTTACTCTGTCTATTACTACACCCTAGGCCATATTTGATTCCTCCACAAATACATTAAACCTAATTCTTACTGAATGGGATCTCATTAAATGTTCTGTACAAGAGATAACCTCAAATTCTTCTAATTGGCATCAATCTGGTTACCAAATATGAAAGGTATATTTTTTTCTCTTCCCAGTTTACAAGGCAATGGAGTATAGACAATTAAAATATCAAAGCAATGGGTGTTAAAGTAAAAATGTGTTTAGTCTCAGCAAGCAGACTTGTGTGAAAAAACATTGCTGTCTTGTTCTGGAACATCAAATTGAAATGAGTCATCTGGAAGTGAAGCTGGCACTATTTAGTGACAAGTCTGATCAGAGCCAATACGGCTACAAAATGATGTTATTGATGATGGAAATTATTATTATTATGGAAATATTTACTTTTACAGTATTACTGCCTTCTGCGTAGGGTGATAACCGAACAAACACATATGAACATACGAACTTACAAACATACGAATCTGCCAGCAGAAACAGACCACCTGGTCTATCAATGTCTGCACGAGTATGTAGCTAGCCCCTTAGATTGCAGCTGCCCCAACACCCTCCCCATCTGTCATTCCTATGATGGCCTCAGCCCCCTCCACCCAGACCCTCCCTCGTGCTCTGTCCCACGCCTTGTTAAAACTTCCTACTGTCTTACATGATACCACTCCCTCTGGTAGAGCGTTCCATTTAGACTCCACTCTCCATGAAGTAGTGCTTCCTCATCTCCCTCCTAAATCTTCCGCCCTCCAATCTTAGTCTTGCCGCCTCGTGTCCCTACACTTCCTCAGTTTAAACACCCCCTCAGTGCAAGTTTTCTTTATCCCCCTCAAATACTTGAATGTTTCAGTCATATCCCCCCATCCCTCCTCTCCTCCAGCGTGTACATATTCAGCTCATTCAGCCTGTCCTCGTAGGCCTTGTCCTCCATCCCCTGTAACATTTTTGTTGCCCTCCATTGCACATCTTCCAGTAAATTAATATCCCTCTTCAGATACGGCCACCAGTACTGCACACAGTACTCCAAGTATGGCCTGACCAAAGACCTGTAGAGGGGCAGGATCACCTCCTTATGCCTGGACGAGAAATCCCTTGTGATACAGCCCAGCATCCTGTTCACCTTAGCTGCTGCGTTCCTGCATTGGGCCGAGTTATTCATGCTCCCTGTTACCAACACCCCTAGATCCTTCTCTTCCTCAGTGATCCCCAGCGTCACCCTTCCCAACCAATAGTCCCTCCTTGGGTTCTTTGCCCTGAAGTGCATAATCTTGCACTTTTTTGCATTGAATCTGAGGTGCCAATTCTCCAACCATACCTCCAGTTTGGTTAGGTCCCCTTGTAGTTGTTTCCATCTATCCTCTTCATTCACCACTGCCCTCCATTTTGGTATCATCTGTGAACAGGCTAACCCTGCTCCAAACTCTGTGTGCAATATCTGAGATAAAGAGCCCAAATAGCACTGGGTCCAGCACTGAGCCCTGTGGCATACCACTCATCACCAGTCTAGGTGTCAAGAGCTCCTCCCACTGCCACCCACTGCAGCCTTTCCTGCAGCCAGCTCCTTATCCAGTTTGTCAGCTTCGTTCCCACCCCCACAGCAGTCAGCTTCCCCCCAGCCTCCCATGAGGCACTGAATCAAAGGCCTTGCTGAAGTCCAAGTACATTACATCTACAGCATGTCCCATACCCAGCGCTCTTGTTACCCAGTCGTAATATTCTATTAGATTGGTCTGACAAGACCTCCCCAAAATAAACCCATGCTGCCTCCCATCCTGGAGGTCATTACCCTCAAGGAATGACACCAGCATCTCCTTCAGTTTAATCTCCATAAGTTTACCCACTATGGAAGTGAGACTGACAGGTTGGTAATTTCCTTGCTCGTTCCTAGGGCCACTCTTGTGCATGGGCACCACATGGGCCACCCTCCAGTACTGAGGCACCCATTCCATGTCAAGGGAGGTGCTGAACAGGTCTGCCACTGGCTCGGCCAACACCTCTGCCATCTCCCTCAGCACCCTGGGGTAGATGCCATCAGGACCTGGTTCCATGTCCACCCTTAATGCCCTCAGACCCTCTAGTATTCTACTCCCCTAATCATTCCATCTGTCATCTCCTACTATCCCACCCCCACCATCCCAATCCATTGTGGTAGTGGACCATCCTTCTCCTTTGAGAAACTGGAGCAAAAATATTCATTTAATACTTCCACTCGTTCCTCTCCCTTTTCCACCTACTCCCCTCCCCACTTTATCTTCACTATATGGTCTCTGCACTTCCTCTTTTCCTTGACATATCTAAAAAAGTCCTTCTCCCCTCCCTTGGTGCTCTGCACTAACCTTAGCTCCCTGGAGGCCTTGACTATTCTCACTCGCTTGGTCACCTCCTTGGACCAAATCACATAAGCCTCCCTGTCCTCTTCCTTCCTCATTCTCCTAAATGTCTGGTATGCAGCTGTCTTCACCCTCACCACTCCAACACTTCTCTGTTCATCCAGCTTGGTTTCCTGGCTCTGTGCTTCTTGTTCTTAGTCCTGGTGCAAGATTCTGTAGCCTCTGTTAGCCCAGTTTTAATAATTTCCCACTTTTGCTGTGCATCCATCTCTGGCCTAATACCCTGAAGTCTTCCTTGCAGTGTTTCTCTCATCCTCCCAAAGTCCACCCTCCTAAAATCCACCACCTTTGTTACTGTGTCTCCATACTCCCTGCCCAACTTGAGAGTGAACCACACTGTTTGGTGGTCACTACCAGCTAGTGGGTCTTCCACCCTTATTTCCCTCACTGCCTCCCTATTTGACAGCACTAAGTCCAGCGTGTTATCTAGTCATGTTGGTCCACTGACCAGCTGTGTCAGGAGCACCTGCTCCCTGGCACTGGAGGTGGCATGGGTGCTCCAATCTGCCCACGGCAGATTGAAATCCCCCACAATCCCCTTTCTACACACCCTCCTTATTTGCTCCTCTAATTCCCTGTCCAGTTCCACTGGTTGGGCTGGTGGTCTGTACACCACTCCCAGCCTCAGCTTTCTACCTTGGAGTCAGAAGCTGCCTCCATATAAGCTCTCTGTCCTCCCTTACCCTTATCCCTCTCCTTACATCAGTCCTTCCTCACAGAGTGCTACCCCACCCCTCTCCCAACCCCCCAGTCCTTCCTGTAAATGTTATACCCCAGGATTGCCAGATCCCAATCATGGTACTGGGTGGCCCACATCTCAGTCACTGCAGTGATGTCCACACTCCCCTCTGCAAGGAGCGCCTGAAGCTCCGCTGTTTTATTACCCAGGCTCCATGCATTTAGGGAGACCACCTTCCACCCTGTTCCCATCCATCACACATTGTTTTTATAGATACCATACACCTCAAACTAAAGAAGTCTTGCATGTGGGCTTCCAAGATACCACAGAAAGACGAGCTGATAGGCCCTGCAGAAAGGGAGGGAAGCACGATTGAAGCAATATCTCACAGACTGCCAAACTAATAAGCACCAGAGAAATGTCAGATTTCCAGGAAGTAAATTTTCTTATACAATACATCGATCTCTGTAGATAAATCTGACAGCATGGATGCCAGTTCTCCAGTGCTTATCGGTTTGGCATTCTGTGAGATATTGCTAATCATCTCTCCCAGTGCTATCAGCTGGCATTCTGTGGGATCTTAAACTCTACATGCAAGACTTCTTTAGTTTGAGGTGTAGGATATCTATAAAAACAATGCCCTTGTTTAGTTATCACCCTACAAAGACTGCAGTGATAGTGTAAAAGTAAAATATTTCCATAACAATAATTTCCATCATCAATAACATCATTTTGCAGCCGTATTGGCTCTGTCCCAGAATTTGTTCATCATTAAAGCTGCATAGCGAGAGCTATGTGTGATTTAGTGCTTTTACATAGAGGAGGGGGCTCTGGAAGCATATGGCTGTGAATGTACCACAGCTGTCTCCTTCCAGCAAGTGGAGTTGGAGCACATCTCTCTGCATCCTCTTCATTCAGTACAGTGCAGTTGCCCCCCCCCCCACGCTCTTGGTCTGTTCCTCACCCCCTCCATGCCCCTTCTCCAGCTCTGTGATTGGGCTCACTCTTTATCTGGTCCCCACCCCCACACTTCTTTTCTTCTTCAGAAGCAAGCACCGCACTCTAAGCAAGTCCCAAACATCAGTCTGCTGGTAAACATAATCAGGTGTATACTAGTTTCTTTATGGAGACTGCAAACCTGCAGTTTCCAATCTCTGTAAAGATTGTGACATTTGAACTTTCTCTCCAGCCACCCATTCCACCACCAGATGGTGCAGCTTGCTGTGGATACAGCTGGGTAATCTGGGATTATATTACTCAGTCAGACAGCACATCAGCTGTGACTGTAGTAATGTTCATGCAATGAAAAGTTTTACCAATTCAAACCAAAATGGGAAGGTAGCTATTACAGCTATTTAAGTGTAGTACTGTTTTTAGAATGCTAAGAAGCTTGATCAGCATTGGCCAGAGGTCAAATTAAAAAAAAAAAGGTTTTCTCCACACTTAACTTAAAGACTAGACCATGACACTGTTAGAGTGGTTAACCCTGATTAGATTCTTTGCAGTGCTAGAGATGCAAAAGAGACACGGACTAGTGGCATATCAGGTAATAAAACTTGTTTATTACACAAAAGGTAAACAGTTGCCCTAAGCAGTTCTTACCATAGACACTGGGAGCTGAAAGTTTCCCAAATACCCCAAGGAGTGAAGAAGGTCTCGAGGGGAACACGAAATGCAATTACTTATGTACTTAGGGTGGGATATTCAGACTGCACCAGGCTGTGGCGCAAGCCTGGGTGCAGCACAACTGGGATGTGCCAGGGCGCTGACAGGGTGATATTCAACGGTGCTGCGCCATGGCTCAGCACCATTGAATATCGCTCCGTGGCCACCTGCAATGTGCATGGTTCAGTGACACTGCACCAGCGCAAGTGGCCAGAGAGGGGCAGCTGGATGCGCTAGCACAAGTGCCATTGTGCTAGGTGCATCACCCTCAATATTCAAAAGTGCACATGCAAATGGGGCCATAATGCATGCAAGGTGCAAATGGGGCCATTTGCATGTCATTATGGCCCCATTTGCATGCAGGTGCGCCGATCCCTGGCAACTTGTGCCTGGTGCTCTGCCAGGCTGCAGCCATTGGGGACTGATGCCCCCTGCACAAGTGGCAAAGTGCCTCACTGCCCAATCATCGTGGGCATATGTATAGAATTAAAGGTCCAATTTCCCTGGTGGTCCAGTGGAACACTCCCAGCCCAATTGCGGGCATATGTATAAAGTAAAGATCCACTATCCCTGGTGGTCCAGTGGAATGCTCCCAGCCCGATCGCGGGCATATGTATAGAATTAAAGGTCCAATATTCTAGCCCGATCGCGGGCATACCTGTACATATAAAGTAAAGGTCCAATATCCCTGGTGGTCCAGTGGACCGCTCCCAGCCCAATCACAGGCATATGTATAGTATTAAAGATCCAATATCCCTGGTGGTCCAGTGGACTGCGTCCAGCCCGATCGCGGGTGTCAGTGATAAAATATTAAAATCAATCCATCCTGGTGGTCAGTGGTACCACCTCCACCCGCCCACTGAACCCACCACCTGCTCCTCCCCATCAGCGGGTGTGGCAGCTCCCCACCGCATGCTGCCCGCCACCCAAAATGACCTGCGTACAGTAGGGCTGTATGCCCATTGGTCCTGGCGTGGGCCAATGGGCGTGCAACCATACCATACAGTCCAGAAATGTGAATGAATCCCATTCACATTCTGGACTTTAATATAATATGCAGGTTGCATGCCCATTGGCCCATGCTGTGGACCAATGGGCGTGCAGCCCTAATACAGTCAGTCAACAGGTGGTGGGGCAGCATGCGGGTGAGGAGATACCGTCCGCCACTGATCCGGGGGAGTGGGGTGGTGGGGCTCCAGTGGGTGGGTGGGGAGGATGGATTGGATTTATTATTTTATCACTGACGCCCGTGATCGGCTGGGCGTGGTCCACTGGACCACCAGGATATTGACCTTTAATTCTTTCACATGCCTGCGATTGAGTAGGAGTGGTCCACTGGACCACAGGATATTGGACCTAATTCTATACATATGCCTGCGATTGGGCTGGAGCAGTCACTGGACCTGAGGATAATGGACCTTTACTTTATATCTATGCCAGCGATCGGGCTGGGAGCGGTCCACTGGACCACAAGGGGTATTGGACCTTTACTTTATACATATGCCTGCAATTGGGCTGGGAGCAGTCCACTCGACCACCAGAGATATTGGACCTTAACTTTATACATATGCCCGTGATCAGGCTGGGAGTGTTCCACTGGACCACCAGGGATAGTGGACCTTTACTTTATACATATGCCCATGATTGGGCTGGGAGCAGTCCACTGGACCACCAGGGAAATTGGACCTTTAATTCTATACATATGTCCATGATCGGCCATGGGGGTGCTACCACGAAGGTGCCACCGGAGCTCGGGTTGCCACCCGCAGCTGGCAGCTGCTGTGTTGCACCCTGCAATATGGCAGCTCACCTGTGGGTGGCCAGCTATTGCTCCTTTTATTTTTTGCTCAACTGTGTGTGGCGCAGGTATGGGTTGCACCTGCATCAGCTCAGCACATCCCGGGCTGAATATTGTGATGTGCGGAGTATGCTTGGGCACGCTCCCCCTACTTGGGCTGCCTACATTACTGATGTACTCTGGCACATTGGGATTTGTGCCACACACATTCCCCTTTTGAATATCATGCCGGGGCGCATCAATGGGTTGTGCATGGCACAATTGTGTTACGCCATGTGCAACCCTTCCGAATATCCCACCCTTAGATTATTGCAATGGTAACCATTAGTTAGAAGAAGAACTAGATACATAAAATAAGCCCTCTTGGCTAAAAGTTAGGTGGCTCCACAGTGTTATCTATTGTTATACATTATTTGTAATGTCAACTAAATCGTAAAACAAAGGACTCATACAGAGTACAGGATATAGTGCAGTTATACATAAATCCAAAAAAGGGCAGTGCAGTCTATATAATAATGTCTCAGAAGATATACAAGTGTCTTGACATACTATGTGCTGTTTCTAAGCAAGGAAATGGAATAAAATCATGATCATAATGTTTCCCTGACACTTACATTTGTACAGTAAGTGCCAATACCCAACAAGCTAGTAATCATACATCATTATACAGTAGTAGTCAGAGACATTGCCAGCTATTTCCAGATATTTCAGGAAATTTCTGAAGAGTTTCTCTCTGCTGCCCCTACTGTGGAAATGCAGAAAGCAGGAGATATTTCTGGAAATATCACAGAAATTTCTGGAAATATCTGACAGTGTCTGTGGTTGCTACTGTATATGCGTAACATAAGGTGTGTCTAAGGTGCACAGTGGGAGGCCAGTTAGAGTGTGTGGACCTTGCATAACATCCCTCCCCCTTGGTGCCTTACCGAAAAGGCAACAACACAATGGGAAAGTAGTGGGAACAATCTCCATCATTTACAGACCCGACGCACAAGCCTTGTAAAGGAACTTGAGTTGTTCACGATGTTGTTTGAGTGTGCATCTTAGGCAGCAAAGTGTTAGTATCAAAAAGGCAATTAAAAATGCTTGAATAATAACAAAACCTTTAAAAGTATGTTCTAACCAAGTATTGGAGAGTGCAGCATCTAAATCACCATCATGAATAAGTGTGTTTAGGGCATCTCCAGCTTTGGAGATATTGCTGATTTAGATGAGATAGGTATCCTTCCTCTCTAAAAGGGATTTCAAGATTAATGTCAAGGGGTCAATATGGACAATAAAAATGGGTAAACACTGAGAGAGAGCAAGCATATATTCAGGGTCACTGTCAATAACATCTAGTTCTGCAGTGGGAACTGGAGTAATAACTGTATGAAATATAACTGAAGTTTGATGAGGAATAAAACAGAAGTTAGGAAATTCAATCTTGCAAGTCTTAAGACCATATGTAACACTTTTATAATTTGTGACAATGCAGTACTGTCTATCAGTTATAAGACATTTTAACAGTAGGAACCCTCCATTTCTTCAGTTGTATTGGGCAGTTGAAAGATTGATTACTGAGTCTTGTCAGGTGATGAACCTCTTCGGCATAGTTTTGGTAAAGGTATCCAGTGTTTCCCACCAGTGATGCTATTGATGGTGCCCTGGGATTATCGGTATCATTTGATTTAATGTCCACATCCATAGCAAAGGACCAGTCAATACTGTCTGGTAAATAGCCACATACCGGTTTGATGACATTGAAAACGTCACAATGACACAGGTACTGGAATCCCTTCTTAGCACAACAGTCTGTAAGAGGTGCCACCCATGCTTCAAGGGTGGGATGGAAAACCAAAAGAGGTGGAAGTTCAATGCATTCTCTGCAGATATCCTCGTCAAGGTGCCCAATGGAGTGAATGGAGGCTAACTGATCAAAAAGAGCTGTAGTGGGATCAAATTGTGGTAAAGATACAGTAAAAGTCACAAACATTGTATCTCTGATGGTGCATTTGTTTGAACTATAACAGGGTCCCCTATTTGGATGATGGGTGACATAACCTAAGTTACGTGCAGTTGACATGGAGTTGGATAGTGACCTGGAAGTGTACATTGTGATGCAAGCAGTGGATTTACAATTGGGACAATACCATTTAGCAAGTCGTCTATCGTGAATAATATCTGGAATACGTCCAGATTCCAGATCACGGAAGAGATTATTGACAGTGGTTATGACATAGGAGCCACAAGCAGAACAGAGGAGTTGTCTGGCAATATATTGCTTGCCTGCCTCCTTGTTATTCTGTTGAACAAGTTGATTAATTTTATCCTTAGTATCTGTAAAACTCTTTGCAATATTATGCATGTTATACATGGTAAAGTGCTCTTCCTGACTAAGCCCATCTACACCATGCAATAATGGTGGTAGTATATCATTCTTCATGCCATCCTGGAATTTGGACATTTGACTAGTGACAGAAGTTATATCTGCTCTGTTCCAGATTGACATGCCAGTTCCGGTTCTGAAGAGACTGGAAATAGTGCCTATGGCACCAGTGATGTCAGCAGTGTCACGCCTCCTACAAGAGGAGGAAGGTTTGGACTTTTTCTTGTCATTGGGGGCAGACCTAGACTTGAATAAACCTAAGCATTCAATAGTATGTGTACCAGCTACTGGGTCTTGAGTACGTGTCTGGTAATGCTGCCAGACTGTCTAATGACATAGTATGAAAAACTTACATGTGTTTGTATTATGACACATACCAAATTCAGCCATATTCCAATAAGTAAGATTAAAAATAACTGGAACGTGCATATATTGCACATTGTTTACAAGAGTGCCAGGAAGGAAAGTGGCGGTGAGACCACTGGTTGAGCCAAGTTCCTGTGGGGGACAATCAGTTAATTCAGCTTCTGTAGGGAGTACAACTGTCAAGAGCATAGCTGCTGTAGCTTTTTAATGATGATTACAGAAGGCTTTTGCTGAGTCTTGTGGGAACCTGTCCCAAAAGGCAGGGTCAATTAGAGCAGTCAGATTATATAAACCAGAATGTCTATGACTGGCTTGGCGAATGAACAGGGTACCATTTGGGTCAATGCTGGTATTGGGCCAACCTTGGAAAGTGCCCTTTGCAAGGTGGGCAATGGGGAGTGTTTTTCTATTGTTGTCAGTTTGCCATTCAGTTTCAAGGGAAGATTTGTTAGAGGCCACAACTGCAGCAGTGAGGAAGGCATCCTTGCCTTCCTGGACAGTAATCAATTTCTTGGGAACATCTATGCTAACTCCTTCAGGGATGGTGGTGGATTTTCTGCTGGGATCATGTATCTTCCCAGAGTATGATCAAGTAGTGGAAAGAGTTGCCTTAGACATTGGTTGTTTTCAGACATAGTTTTCATATCCATGCCATGGACAAAGGGGAGCACTCCTAGGAGAAGGAGGATCAGGTGCAAGATAGCCATCTTGCAAGAATACCTGTAAGGAAAAAGAAAAGATCAGTAAGTACAATTCCACCCAATGGGGTTAGGAAATGTAATTATGCTCCTTTATATAACTTTAACTGGTTTGCATGCAACCATTTCTCAGTAAGTTTCTTGTTCTGAAGAAGTCTAACTTGGTAGACTGCAGGACTGAGTTTGTTGACAATGAAGTAGGGTCCTTCCCACTTATTGGAGAAGGAGCGTGTCGGGCGAGCAAATCTTGGTACCATTACCTGATCTCCAACTTACCAGTCTACTTCTTGTGCATGATTGTCAAACTGGAGTTTGGACTGTTGCTGGGCCTTGCCCATGTGGTGTGCAGCATACAAATGAGTTTTGACAATGTAATCTCTGAGTTTTGCAATATATTTGTCTACAGATACTCTGTCTGCAGTGGGTGTATTCAGATCAAACAACAGGTGTTCAGGTAGTTTCATGGTTCTACCAGTCATCACCTCAAAAGGTGTCAACTGGGTGGTAGTTGAAGGAGTACCTCTAATTGCCGTAAGGAGTAAAGTCAAAAGGGAATCCCAATCCTCAGGATTGTCCTCAAAGAATTTGGAAAGCATTTGCTTAATCCGTCTGTTGGCTCATTCTACCTGACCTTATGATTGAAAGTGGCAAGGTATGTGGAACTTCTGGTGTACCCCTAGAAGTCTGAGTGTGTCTTGCATCAACTCTCCTGCAAAACTGGTTCCTTTATCAGAGTCTACCTTAAGAGGTAGACCCCACCTGGAGAAGAATTGCTCTACCAGGACTTTTGCAGTTGCTTTGGCTGTACAGTTCTTAGTGGGGAAAGCTTCAACCCACTTGGAAAATAGGTCAGTAACCACAAGTGCGTACTTGTTGCTCCTGCTGGCATTGGTCAAGGGACCAATAAAATCAAAGAGGATTGCATGCCAAGGGCCAGACTGTCTCTGAGGAAGTAACTTGGCATTTCACTTGGTTGGGGATGGATTGTTTTGAGCACAAATCAGGCTGTTTTCTATGTAGTGTCGAACATCCTTAGTGATGCCTGACCACCAACCAACAGTTTTCTGTCTCTGGAGTGTGTTTTCCACTCCCTGGTGTCCACCAGTTGGAGTGTTAAGAACCTGGTGAATGAATTCAGATCTCAAGGATTCAGGGACTACCCACAGCTTGTAGTTCAAGTTGTCAGACTTGTGCCAGATCAGTTTGTTGTCCTGGAACAGATGCAGCTGGTTTGCATGTCTCTTGTAAGGGCTGTGAGTAGGCAATTCTTGTTCAGTTCCTTTGTCAAGGAATCTTAACATGTCTCTCAATTGAGGGTCAGACTTCTGTGCTGTGGACAAGTCCAGTGGCACAAAAGGTTCAGGTTTCTTCTTTATAGCAGTTACCTGTACAGCTGCTAGGGCATCGGGGGTGAGCCATTTCCCATGTCTCCCCACCTCAAGCACCCTCTTTGGCAAGAGTGTCTGCTCAATCATTGAAAGAATGGTATGGATCAGACTTTGAATGGGCTTTCACTTTGGGAATGGACAGTTTGTGTTTAAAGTGCTGGGTCCGAGGAAAACATATACTTCCCGACAGGACGGTGAAAACAAAAAAGCTGTGGGAAAGGGATCTAGGTACTGTAGATGTATTACAGATAAGAATTGGAGGATATTACTCCCTATACATTCTGGGATCATGGCTTGCAATAAATATAAAGAGGCATACTTTAAATTTATTCACAGGGTGTACCACCCTCCGGTGATTGTGCATAAGGTGCACCCTAAAGTGTCACCTTTATGTGGAAGGTGTGGAAGGAGAAGGGGGATGTACATGCATTATTTTGGGAATGCCCAGTACTGCAGAAATATTGGAGGGAGGTGGTGTCCAGGGTGGGGAAGATTGCTGGTAGAGAGTTACCATTGGATCTCTTGGGCTGCCTATTCGGAGTGGAAGTTGGAGAGGAGGAAGAGTGGTCATTGCTTCCTAGATGGATTAGGGTCCTATATGTTCTAGCTCATCATGGAATTCAAAATACTTGGGTCTCTCAAGTTACACCAACTGTGCAAGCTTGGTGGAAGATGGTGTTACAGACACTGGGGTTGGAGAGGCTAACTTATATGATATGGGGGAGGGAGGAAGGGTTCACAAGGAATTGGGCCCCATTCTTAGCTTCTCTATCGGTGGAGGAGGGATGGATATTATGGGAAGGCACCGTAAGTTGAGGGAGAGGAGACTGGAGAAGAATGGCTTATGGAAGGAAGAAAGCATGATAAATAAGGAATGGGAATGGCCCGAAGGAGGATAAAGGGGAAGGGAATGATAAGGAATGATCCAGGTGACCTGCGAACAATGAAAAGTGGAAAAGGGAAGAATTTTGAGAGCATGATTTTACTGGTTGCACTATTAACTTGTGTGGTATACATATTAAAATGAAGGGAAATGGTTGATTATCATTTAACATTTTTTTTTATAGGTTTTAGTTTGTTGCATGTATGTCTGTTTGTTGTACTTTGTAAAAGCAAACAAAAATATTATACAAAAAAAAGTGCTGGGTCAGCTCGTGAATGTAAACAAAGAGTGCTTTTTGTACTTCACTGGGATGCTGTCAGAAGATGCAAAGGAGTTCTTCTGCCAGAAAGGTAAGAATTCAGTTAGAGAGCAACAGACCCAGTCTGAGTCTGTGAAAATGATGGTGTCCTCAATGCCATGTTGTATCAGTTCGAGGGCACAGGCCACAGCTGCCAATTCTGCATACTGAGATACCACCACACTGTAGAGTTTAGAAGCGTGAACAGTGTTACCATTAGGATACATGATGAGCACTCCAAATCCCACTACCTGTTCTCCTTGGTAGTGTGAGGCAGAGCCATCAGTAAAGACATGACACAGGGACGTGTCAGCAAGGAGTTTTGGAGTAGCAGGAAGAAAAGAGCCTGGTTCAGGCAAGTCAAGTGATTGGAGTATACAATCATGTGGGTCTCCTTGGTACAAAAGACCATGGGCTAGAATTGAGGGCATTTTGGCAGGGTGGACCTGTATGTCGTGGTCTTGGAGAAGAAGAGATCAGTGAGTCAATCTGGTGTTGGTTACTGATCCATCCTTTACTCTGTCTGATATCAAGAAGGTTGTGGAGGTATAGTTTGTGTTTAGAATGATAGGTGAGTACCCAGTGATATACAGAAAATGCTTGAAAGCCCAATAGGTAGACAGAAGGTGCCTTTCACAAAGGCTATATTTCTGTTCCACTGTGACAGCATTTGGGATGCATAAACAATAGGTCTTAAGGTACCATTCACTTTCTGAGCAAGGACTGCTAACATGGCAATGTCTGAAGTGGCTGATTCTAGATGGAAAGGTAAAGCTGGATTGGGGTTCACTAAAGCTGGAGCAGAGGCCAAAGCCTGTTTCAGAAGTGTCACAGCCTGAGTGTGGATGGGGCAAGTCCAGGGAACATCCTTTTTCAGCAGCTCATATGGGGAGCAGCCTTCTGTGCAAAATCACAAATGAAGTCCCTGGAATAGTTGACCATTCCCAGAAAACATCTGAATGTTGCCACGCTGGTTGGTAGTGGCAAATCCTGTAGGCCTTGGATTTTCTTCCAAGCTGGGCTCCTGCCCTGTTCTGTTATGCACAGGCCGAGAAAGTGGACTTCTTTCTGGCAGAGTTGTGCTTTTGCAGGATTATACTTGAGGCCTGCCCTCTGTAAGATGGTCAGTAGTTCATCAAGGAGGTCAAAATGTTGCTCCCTGGTGGAAGTTGCCAACAGTGTATCATCCACATACTGCAGAAGACATTGTGGTGCAGAGAAACCCTCCAGGGCATCCATCATGTGCAGATGGAAGAGGGAGGAGCTATTGTGGAACCCCTGTGCTAAGCAGGTCCATGAGTACTGTCAACCCTCAAAGGTAAAGGCAAACTTATATTGACTTTCCAGAGTTGGGGGCAGTGACCAAAAGCCATTGAAGATGTCAAGGGTGCTAAACCATCCGTGATCTGGGTTTAGCGGTTTGAGCACATCAGGCATTGATGCTACTATGGGTGAACAGTTAGGAGTAACTTGATTAAGTCTCCAAACAGGGAGGCAGTATAGTGCAGTGGTTTAAGGCTCTGAGCTGCAAATCTGGAGACCTGGGTTTGAATCCCACAGCCCCCACTTGATACTGTGTGACCCTGAGCAAGTCACTTAACTTCCCTGTGCTCCCAGGTTGCACCTGTAAACAAGCTTTCAGCTTAGTGTGCCTCACCTGGTTAAACAATTGGAAAAAAAAAGATTCTGTGGGCTTTTTCATTGGCCAATGGGTGAGTTGACAGTCAAGACACAAGGCCTGATCATGCCTTGTTTGAGGAGTGGCTGAATGGTTTCTCTGACAGATGGTAAGGCCTCAGCAGGAAAGTGGTATTTCCTTTGCCTGTCATGTACCAGGCCTGGTCTTTCAATGATGGTCTGCATTCTCCCACAATAATGCTTGTATGTGGCAAAAGCATCCAAATGCTTCTGCAAAATGGGTAGGAGTTTCTTGGAAAATCTCATGTGTCTGGAATAGAGCTATGACATCATATTCTTTGTTGTTTGTGGTAATAGCTGCAACCACATGCAAATCAGAAATCATGACCGTATGGTATTGTCCCCTGATCTGCATCAGGAGCATGTTGGCCAGATCCACCACACAGCCATGCAGTTCAAGAAAATCAATACCCAGGATGCTGGGATGATCACATAATACCATGAGGTCAAAGGTATGGGTCATCTTGAGGTTGCCTAGTACCACTTGAAGTATAATAGAATGGTAGGTATATAGCCTTGAGCCATCCACACCTGATGTACTGGTCCTCCATCTGGTGGACCAGGAAGAGTTTGCTGGATCTTCATCATGCAATACAGACACAGCCGCACCTGTATCTAGCAAAATAGTTGGCGGCCCCTGACCATGGCCTCAGTGCAAGGCCTTCCATTTGAGTCAAGGGTGAGCTTGTTCACAATACAGACTGGGGCTTATAGTTGTCAACCCGAACTGCCGTTACCAGGGAGTTCCTGGAAGAGAAGGTTGGCCTGTTCTTGTCAGGCCTCTTCCAGGTCCTGTGTAGCTGCAATAAAGGGTGCGGCCTCAGGGCTCAGGCCTAGTGGGGCCTGATTCGAGTAGGCTGCCGTATCTCCTTGGCCTAGTGAGGCCTGTGGAGCTGGAGCTAATGCTGCAATGGAGCGTGCCAGGACTGAGTCCGTCACTGACTGGACATGCCCGAGGAGGTTGCAGAGGTGGTTGTTCTCCTCCATGATCTTGCAGTAAGAAGGGCCTGATTGATGGTTTTGATTTCCCCGATTAGAATTAGTGCTGTCCCAATTCCACTTGCTATGCCTATTATGGTTCCGGTTTCCACTTCCGGACTGAGAGTGCTGCTTGTTGTCTGAGGGCATGGCCTTTTTCTCTTGGGCCTTGGCCTCCACTGTGTAGTGGGTTGTGGACTCACTGGTGGACTGCACCACGGCCACCTTTTTTGAACCAGAATTCAGATTTCAGAGATAGAGCTGATAAACCCACTCAGTCTTCTGAAGAATGTCTGCAAATATGCCCATGCTGGGGAAAATCTTGGGCTCAGCTTTTTCATGGACAGACAGAATCATGTTCCAGAGGTACAAGTTCTTGTACTCAGTTAGGTCAACGTCCACAGCTTCACTTGAAAGATGTTTGCCAGTGCAATAAGCCATCCATAACTTTTGGTGGTATGTTGTTGGGCTTTCTTTGGCATTTTGTTTCATGGGGTAGGCCAACATCATGCCAACCACACCCGGGTTGTGTGCAGAAATAAAATCCACTGCAATCTCATCAAGTCACCTTTGTGTCTTGGCGGGCCACCTCTGGGAGTTCCACCCAGAGAACGAGGTCTATGGTCTGCCAGAGGATCTGACCTGGTAGTCTGCTGGCAGGCTGAGCATTTCACATTTGGAATGTACTTTCTCCAAATGGCAACTGAGATTGTCACTGGGGTTCATGCAGCCTATACTGTCAGCGATCTGCTGCACAGAGTGGACCAACTGAAGAGGATTATTGTGTGCACAGTGAGGGGATGGGTTCATGTCTCGTGCTCCATTAAGGGTGGCCTCCACTGTGGCATCTGCCACAGTGTGAATGATGGAAGTCTGGGCAGCAGTGTCTTTCTTCATCTTTTCCAGATGCATTTTGAAGGCTTTGTTGCTTTCCTCAGACAAACCTGTCTTAGTGAGGGGGGCATTGATCATTTGATTGATCTCCTGCTTGTTGGCCCTTGTCAGAGTAGCAATTGAAGGGGCCATTTTTAGGCCTCTACCTCCACCCCATCATGGGGGTTGCCATCTTGGTGGTGCACATGATAGTCATCATTCTGCTGATGACATAAAGTAATGCGGTCAGTGTGTGGGGTTCTGCCATCTTGTGGGTGGTGGGGGAACACTGGACCACAATAAGGTTGTGGCTGGGTGTCATTTTGGTAGGTGTCATCACCAGAATCATCATCATTGGATGACGTAAGGTCAATGGGTGTGTAGTGAAACCCGCCCATCGCCTTAACGTGACCAGCCGGCACTTCTTGCTGATGGCGCAGTTTCATCATCTTGGCTCTACAAGTTTTGTGACTAACTTTTGCAATGTTCTGCTCTACACCTTTTGCAACTTCTTTCTGTAACACTCTGTACGCGGTACTTAACTCACAGTTGTCCCTAAGCTCCCTATCCAATTCTTCACTTACTCATTTCAGGTCATCTCTCATCTGATCCAGCTCCTCATGCAAAGTCTCATTTGTATCACTCAACAAATCATTCGTCTGTAACACCTGTCTCTTATCCTGTTTCAAACTTTCACATTCATCTCTCAACATACTTAAATCACGATCTTTACCCTGGACAGAACAGTGCAAAAGAGTCTTGTTCTTATTGTGCAGTGACTGAAGTTCTGCTTCAAGCTGCTGCTCTGTTTTCAAACTTTCAGATGCCTCCAATCCCATCTCTTTCTTAAGAGATGAGAGCTGCAGTTCAAGGGAATAAAATCTTGATTCGGAGGCTTCTAGAACAGCATATAGATCTGCAATGAACACCTCTTTAGCATCACACTTTTTGGCTGTTTGTCTCACCTTGGAGTACTGGGTTAAAATCCCCAGCATGGGGTTTTCACAGCACTATGCGTCCAGCGTGAAATCGTTCCAGCCTCCGTGGGAGGTAAGGAAGTTAGAGACATTGAGTCTCAAGTCTGCACAGATATTAGACATAAACATAGTGGTACCAGTAAAAGTTTTGGGAAACACAAAATGTTAACCCATCAGTGGGTGCCGTGCTGTGTATCAATCCACAGCAGGTGAACCAACAGATGGTTGAGTGTACTCTTGCGGCTATGTAATTCAAAACTGTCATTGACACTCAGCCCAGTGATGCTGAGGGTTGAGACGCTGGACGCCACACCTTGTGCCATGCCGGTGACCCATGTTCGGGAATAAGCATGGGTCATCAGGGGTCGGCAGGGGCAGAGGAGGACTGAGCATCCCTACTGCTCTCCTTCTCCAGGGAGGGGGAACATCAGTAGTCGGCAAATGTCTGACTCCTAGCGGAGGTTAGGGGCAGCATGCTGATGCTGAAGATAGGGGTGGGGATGGAGCTGATGCCTAGAGAAGCACACACAGGAAGCATGTGCACTCTGGACCCAAGGAGAAGCAGAAAATGGAAAAAGGGTGGTGCTCAGTCATGGCGGCTTGATGGTCGTACCTCCACCTCCACAGACCCAGAGGATCCGCTCCCAGAGCATGGATCTGGACTTGGTGGGGAAGGTAGGGGGCCCCCCTCAGGCACCGAGTGTGCGCTGGCCCCGGGAAGCACGTGTATGCCTGCTGGAGTCTGAGCGGGCATGTGAGGACAGCAACCAGATGACCTGCAGACTGAGGAAAAAAAAGAAAATTAATAAATAAAACTGCCATTGAGCAAGGTGAGTCAGCATCGATCAAGCCCAGTAAACAGCCAGACTTTACAAGATGCTACTGAGTTAAAAGTATGGGCGAGGTGGTGCGGGTGTGTACACCTACTTACTACCCTCATGGAAGAGGTGAGCCAACAAGTTGTGAAACTTTGCAAATCCAGACCACTTGCACATGGTCGCCAATATGTTAGGGTGATTAGCCCTGATCAGAGTCTTTGCAGTGCAAGAGATGCAGAAGAGACACGGACTAGTGGCATATCAGGTAATAAAACTTGTTTATTACACAAAAGGTAAACGGTTGCCCTAAGCAGTTCTTACCACAGATACTGGAGCTGAAAGTTTCCCAAATACCCCAAGGAGTGAAGAAGGCCTTGAGGGGAATATGTAATGCAATTATTTATATACTTAGATTATTGCTATGGTAACCATTAGTTAGAAGAAGAACTAGATACATAAAATAAGCCCTATTGGCTAAAAGTTAGGTGGCTTCACAGTGTTATCTATGCTTATACATTTTATTTTTTATTTTATTTTGACAGCAGTTTGGGAAAACCTTTGAGCCATAGGCTCATTTACAAAGGTACCTTGTCACAGGAAGACATAATACAGTACAACAGTAAATTATTACAGTAATAAGTACAGAAATACAGCAAGTTGGTACATTATTTGTAATGTTAGCTAAATCGTAAAACAAAGGACTCATACAGAGTACAGGATATAGTGCAGTTATACATAAATCCAAAAGATGGCAGTGCAGTCTGTATAATAATGTCTCAGAAGATAATAAAGACACAAGTGACTTGGCATGCTATGTGCTGTTTCTAAGTAAGGAAATGGAATGAAATCATGATAATGTTTCCCTGACACTTATACTTGTACAGTAAGTGCCAATGCCCTACAAGTTAGTAATCATACATCATTATATATAAATGTTACATAAGGTGTATCTAAAGTGCACAGTGGGAGGCCAATCAGAGTGTGGGGACCTCGCATAACAACACTATGCACTATCAAATAAATAAACCCACACTGACTGTATTTACACTGCTGGCAGGAGTCAATGCTAGTTAAGCTCTGGAAAGTGTGCTCAGAAAGTCATACTTTAAAGATGCCACCTGAGAACTACCCTTCCCAGGCTGCAGTCAGAAAATGATGGAGTTTCCTTCAGAACCTCCACAGAGAGGAGCTTACGGTGTTATACCATTCTTTATTGCAGTTGGATAATTATGGATCAGTATTACTCTGAATGGTCTTAACAAGTTGTGCAAAGCATTCTAGTCATTGTGACGGACTAATTGAGCTGAATATTCTTTTCTGAATGCAACCTGGAAAGGTGTAGAGCATTAGTTCTCAGATTTCATCATAGTCAGCCTCCCCTAAGCCATGGAAAAGATTTTGAGTCCACCCACAGTATGGAACTAATCTTGGGCCTCCCCATAAAAAATGAATTCATACTTTGCACAGTATACAAGGTACTGTATTACATGAAAAACCTTTCAATAGTTGCCTGAGTTTATTCACTTTTCATTCTCCTTATTGTACCCCCCCCAATAACCCATCACCCCAGGTCATCTTATTTGCTTCTCTCTTCTGACTGTTGCACTCTTGTTACCCTTCATTGTAATACCTCCATGGGTCAGACTGCTTTACTTGTCCATTTTTACTAAGTCTGGAACAACCTTCCTACCCACCTCCACCTCTCCCCATCTTATCCTGCTCTTAAGCAACTTCTCAGGGATCATTTTGCTTCATCCTGCTCTTGCACCTAATACCTCTCTGCTTAGCTCTTGTATTTTCCCTTTTCCCGCGAGTCTAATTGCTCAGTTCTTACCTCTCATTACTTGCACATTGTTCCTATTTGTTTCACTTCTGTTCATTTTATTTTGCAGTTACGACTGAATTGTATTAACCCCATGTGCCTTTGCCTTGAGTCACACCAGAGAATGAGCACTGGCTCAGTGTGCCGTTCCCAAGCACAAATCTGTACAGAAATAAAAACCTAGAAACAAACTTTAGTTTAGCTTGCCTTTCCTGGTCACCAATTTGCACATAAACACCTGGAAACAAACTTCGGGTTAGTGTGCCTTTTCTGGTCACCAATTCGTACATAAACAAACAACTAGAAACAAACTTCAGCTTAGTGTGCCTTTCCTGGTCACATAGTTGTATATAAGTGAACACTTAGAAGCAAACTTTGACTTAGTATGCCTTTCCTGGTAACCAATTTGTGCATAAATAAACACCTAGAAACAAACTTTGGCTTAGTGTGCCTCTCCTGGTCACCAATTTGTACATAAATAACTAGAAACAAACAACTGCTGAGTGTGCCTTTCCTGGTCACCTAGTTGTATATAAATGAACAATTAGAAGCAAACTTCAGCTTAGTGTGCCTTTCCTGGTCACCAAGTTGTACATAAATAAACACCTAGAAACAAACTTCGGCTTGGTGTGCCTTTCCTGGTCACCTATACAGAAATAAATTTACCAGTACCTGCCATTGTCATCAGTTTACCTCATCTCTTCACACAAAATATCCAAAACGCAAAATTGAAATACAGTACATTTTCAGCCAGCTGGAGCTTCCCCTGGAACAAGTTGGGGCCTCCTCTGGGAGGCTGGCCTCACCATTTGGGAAACACTGGTATGAAATGTAGCTACAGCAAAGGCAGAGCTACAAATATACTCTTTTCATTTAATTGCCACAGATTGATGCTTTATTAAGCACAGGGGACCAGTACTACATAAGGCTCACACTAGCTTAATCAGCTAAGTTTAAACTACTGGTTGTTGCTACTGTTGGGATACTGTAAAGTCTGATATTTTTTTGGTGCCCCCTATACTCAGCGTCTTCCCATCTTAAGGCAAGATGTAGTTGTTCTTCGGCTAAGGATTGAATTGCTTGCTCAAATAAAGTAATTTTGGTGGTGTTCTCTGAAATTTGGGCATCTGCTGCAGTGACTCGTGTTTGCAGGTCTCCCAGATCTATTCCTAAGTCCTGCAGTGCATCTCTCATTTCTGACCTAAATTCTGATATCGCTAGAAGAATGGCTTCAGAGGGTGAGTTCTCCAGTATAAGCTTTTTTTTTTTGCCTCTTTTAGCATCTGGTTGGGAGGTTGTCTGAGAAGGTGTACCAATGTCAGATAGGCCACTTTCATCGGCCTCCAGGAGATCGTGGAGGAGCTGGTAGCAATTTCTTTCAGGATGCACCATGTATTTTATTGTGAGGTTTTTTTAGTTCTGGTGTCTCTCCCGCGGTTCCCAAAGGTAATCGGTCCAGTTTAAAATTTGTTTTATTTCCCCTTTGTAAGTTTGTCGGGAGAGGGATGATGTTTTGAGGAGGTGATAGAGGAGCTCAAATCCCAGCATGATCACACCGTCATGTCTCCACCAGAAGTCATGAATTAATAACTTTTTGTACCAGAAACAAACAAGTGGTTGAGTGCTTGTGAATGATCCACATGGGAACTGGTTTTCAATAGCAGCAAGTTTGCCCTTAAAGAAAATGAGTGGTGAGTGCTTTTTGAAAAATATCCACTTGAGAGCTATTTACCAACAGTAACATAGAAACATAGACTTTGTCGGCAGATAAGGACCACTTGGCCCACCCATTCTGCCCATTTCCCTACCTACTGGATAAGCTGCAAATTTTTGTTAACCAACAGCCTACTTCCTGCAACCCCCACTATAATTGCCTTATGTCTGTCCCATGCATGTTTGAATTCCTCCACTGTTTTAGACCCCACAGCCTCTCCAGGAAGGCGGTTCCATGCGCCACCACTCTCTCCGTGAAAAAAATTTCCTCACATTACCCCTGAACCATCCCCCTCTATCTTTTAAATTGTTGCCCCTTGTTCTTCACACCTCTTTTCTGAAAGATGTTACCCTGGACTTTGTTGATTCCTTGAGGTACTTGAACATTTCTATCATGTCCCCGTCCCTCCTTTCATCAAGGGTATACATATTAAGCTCTCTCAGTCTCTCTTCATATGGTTTCTGATGCAGACCCTGCACCATTTTAGTTGCCCTCCTCGGACTGCTTCCATCCTGTCTATGTCCTTGCATAGATGGGGTCTCCAAAACTGCACACAGTACTCCAGATGGGATCTCACGAACTGTCTGTACAGAGGGATGACCACTTCCCTTTTTCTACTTGTGATGCCCCTTCCTATGCATCCCAGTATCCCCCTGGCTCTCCTTACTGACTTCTCACATTGCTTACCCACCTTTAGATCATCTGATATGACTATCTCCAGGTCCCTTTCCATTTTTGTTGTTGTTAGTACCTCCCCTGCTATTGTGTGCTCTTCTCCTGGGTTTTTGTTTCCCAGGTGCGTTACAACAACCAGTAGTTTAAACTAAGCTGATTAAGCTAGTGTGAGCCTTGCGTAGTGCCGGTCTCCTGTGCTTAGTAAAGCATCAACCTGTGGCAATTTATGAACTTCTGACCTGGCACACCATTTCCTAGGTGCAGCGGTACCTGTCCTTTCGTGTACTCTTTTCATTTAAACCTGCCCCACAGCTTCTGAAGTTTACTTGTGCTGTGCAGCAAGATTATTTAGCAGTCGGGTACATCAAAGGAAGTAAATCCCCAACCCCCATGCACACAAATGCTCCAGAAGTACTTTAGTTCTCTGCTGGCACCTTCAAACTCTGACGTTTGATGTGAAAACCTTTTTACTAATTTGATCTCTGAGACTGACCTAATGCTAAACCAGCTTCTCAGCATCTAAAAACAGATACTTCTATAGCTGTAATAGCCACCTTCCCATTTTGGTTTACATTGGTAAGACCGTTTGTTGTATGAACATTTCTACAGCCATGGCTGATGCACTGTCTGACTGAATTAATATGATCCTAAATTACCCAGCTGTATCCACAGCATGCTGCTGAATTCAATATTCTTTATATACTCGAAGTCTTCTTCTCTGTACTCTCACTTCGAAATTACCTCATGCAGCACTTGCCACCTTTTTGAGTTTCTACAAGCTCAATGTTATCTACTTTCAATTTGTTAAAAACATCTGTGAAGCCAACAATGCTGACTACCGCCTAGCACTGTTGGTGTTGCAAGATTGCAGTTATCAGCCCTGAGCAACCACTGCTTTAAACTTGCTGTAATTCTTCGAAAAATGATGGAGTTTCCTTGGGAACCCACACAGAGAGAGGAGATTATGCTGTTCTACTGTTCTTTATTGCACTTGGATGATTATGGATCAGTATTACTCTGAATAATCATAACAAGTGGTGTGAAGCATTCCAGTCCTTATGACGGACTAACTGAGTCAAATGCTCTTTTTTGAATGCAACATGAAAAGGTACAGAGTGTAGCTACAGCAAAGGCAGAGCCGCAAGTATACTCTGACGGGGAGTGAAGGTCGCTTAATATGGTTCATGTTGAATATGGGTAAGGAAGGAGTAGTATGGAACACAAGGGTACTGGATTTCAGGAGGGAAGACTTCAAGAGGATGGTGGTAGTTGTGAAAGGGTACCTGGACAGAATTCAACCTAATATGGACACTAACCAGAGGTGGGAGATCATAAAGCTGTGGATAGAGGAGGCAACCAAAACCTGCAGTAAGGCCCAAAGTAAGAAGGCTAGGGCAAAGAAGCCTAGCTGGGTAAGCAAGGGGGCCATGGAGAAGGTAAGGAAGAAAAGAACCACCCTTAGGAGGTACACAAAAATAGGGAGGGGGAGGACAGGGAGGATTACCTGGAGTTAGCGAAAGAGGTGATGAGGGCAGTAAGGGCAGCAAAGGCATCTAAGGAGCTCAGGCTGGCACAGGGAATAAAGGAGGGGGAGAAGGAATTCTTCAGGTACATCAGGGAGAAAAGGAATTGTAAGAACAATATAGTAAGAATTGGGGGGTGGAAGAAGGGAAGGCAGAAGGGCTAAATGAATACTTCTGCTTGGTATTTACAAAAGAAGGCGATACGGAGGTGGAAGGACAGAAATGGGGGGAGGGGTGACAGACAGGGAAATAACAGAGGGCAGGGCTCTGGAGGGCTTGACGGCACTGAGGGTGGACAAGGTGCCAGGGCCAGATAGCATTCACTCCAGGGTCCTGAAGGAGCTGGCAGAGGTATTCAATGCCTCACTGGACACTGAGTGTGTACCTCAGGACTGAAGGATGGCTCACATGGCACCCCTTCATAAGAGTGGTCCCAAGAATGAACCGTGGAACTACAGACCAGTGAGCCTCACATCCATCGTAGGCAAGCTGATGGAGACAATCCTGAAGGAGAGGCTGGTGTCCCGTCTGGAGGCTAATGGGCTACATGACAGTAGACAGCATGGCTTTGTAACTCGCAGATCTTGCCAGACCAACCTTGTGGAGTACTATGACTGGGTGACAAAGCAATTGGACAGAGGCCATGCAGTGGATGTCCCGTACTTGGACTTCATTAAGGCATTTGACTTGGTGCCACATAGGAGACTAGGTAATAAGCTAGAAGGTACAGAGGTGAGGGCATGAGGTACAGAGGTGGGGCAAAGATGGTGGGATGGATAGGGAACAGGCTACAGAGAAGGCAGCAGATAGATAGATTTATTTGACTGGGTGACCAAAGTAGTGGACTAGGGAGGGGCTGTGAATATGGCATACCTAGATTTTAGCAAGGCATTTGACACAATCTTACACAAAAGATTAATATACAAGTTAACCAGCTTTGGAGTGGGTCCCAAGGTGGTAGCCTGAATAAAAAACTGGCTGGACAATGGGATACAAAGGGTAATAGTAAACATAGTCCACAGTGAAGAAAGGAGGGTAAC
The DNA here is from genome assembly GCA_016271365.2 of Neoceratodus forsteri. Lineage (NCBI taxonomy): Eukaryota > Metazoa > Chordata > Ceratodontiformes > Ceratodontidae > Neoceratodus > Neoceratodus forsteri. The sequence continues at coordinate 97,158,027 of CM057451.1, forward strand.
TTGCGAGGTCCTGCAGGGTTCGGTACTGGGACCAGTCCTCTTTAATGTCTTTATAAGTGACATTGGAAAGCACCTGGAAGGAAAAGTAGTCTCTTTGCAGATGACACAAGGGTCTGCAACAGGGCTGATACACAAGGTGGGGTGGAAAGGATGAAAAGGGACTTGGCAAGGTTGGAGGAATGGTCAAATATATGGCGGCTCAGATTCAATGCAAAGAAGTGCAAGGTAATGCATCTGGGAAACAAAAAACCAGAGGAAGAGTACACAATGGGGGATGAGATACTAACAACAACAAAAATCAAAAGAGACCAAGGAGTAATTATATCAGATGACCTAAAGGTGGGCAAGCAATGTGAGAAGGCAGTAAGGAGGGCTGGGGGGATACTGGGATGCATAGGGAGAGGCATAAATAGTAGAAAACAGGAAGTTGTTATTCCTCTGTACAGACAGTTGGTGAGACCCCATCTGGAGTACTGTGTGCAATTCTGGAGACTCCATCTCCTCAAAGACTAGACAGAGTGGAGGCTGTTCAGAAGAGGGCAACCAAAATGGTGCAGGGTCTGCACCAGAAGACATATGAGGAGAGACTAAAGCAGCTTAATATGTATACCCTTGAGGAAAGGATGGAGAGGGGGGACATAATAGAAACTTTTAAAGTATCTCAAGGGAATTAAAGTACAAGAGGGTAGCAAGAACAAGGGGGTACAATTTGAAGATAGAGGGGGGACGGCTCAGGGGTCATGTTAGAAAGCATTTTTTCACAAAGGAGGTTGTGGAGTCAGGAACAGTGGGAGAATTCAAGAATGCATGGGCCAGACATAAGGCAATTCTAGTGGGGGGTAGGAGGAAGTAAGCTGTTGATTAACTAGAATCTGCAGCTTATCCATCAGCTAGGGAAATGGGCAGACTAGGTGGGCCAAGCGGTCCTTATCTGCCGTCAAATTCTATGTTTCTATGTTGTAATGGATCCTGTGTGTTTGTCTGTTCCAAATGTAGGAGTATAAGTTCTTTTAATATGCTAATATTTTTCCTAGTACAGAGGTCAGTCGGTAATTTTCAGGTTTTGTCCTTGAACCTTTCTTAAATATTGGCACTACTAAGGCCTCTTTCAACCCCTGTGCCACCTCTCCTCCATCTAAGGAAACCTGAAAAATGTAAGTGAGTGGAGGGGCTATAGATTCTGATAATTCTTGGATTGCCCTTGGGGGTATTTCATCTGGCCCTTGTGATTTATTTATATTTATTTTCCGGAGTTTATCCAGTACCTCCTCCTGTTTGATAATTGAAGGGCCCGCCCTTAATTCAATGGGCAGGGATTCCCTTCTATAAAACATTCCTATGCACTCAGCCCTTCCTGTCTAGTGTTCACAGTTGAGCGCTGGGCGGGCGTGCCAGTTTCTCCTCGCTGGTACTGCCCTCAGCTGCCTTGTCCTTGCCAGCGTTTCTTCTCGCTACTTAGGGTGACTCTTGACACTTCTGCCATATCCTCCTTGCCCCCCTTTTTCCTCTACTCTGCGGATCTGGGTGTTGATCGCCCGGTTCCTCCTTCTCTCTCTCTCTTCTCTTCCATGTTGCCCGTCCCGTCCCGAAGTGTGTCCCAGCTGCTTCTTTCCTGGTCCGGCTGCTGTTTGCTCTGACTGCTGCTGGCTCCCTTGTTTGCTGTGCCGCTTTCCTGGTGGTTCCTTGCTTGCTCTGGGTTCACTCCTCCTATTGTCTGCAATTATCCTGGACTCCCTTTGGCATTCTTCTGGGACTCCCTGCTGGTTTCCCTCGTATATTCTGGCTTGGGCTGTGTTGTTGCCATTACTGTTCCAGCTCTCAGCCTTCTGCCTGGGATTCAGCCTGTTAGTAGCCTCCCTGGATCCTCCTGCTCCACCTGACGGCCCCCATTCCTCAGAAGAAGTCTGCAAAATCTAAGCACTCTCTTAAAGACTGGACCGTTCCTCCTCTCCTGGCTGAATTGAAGACTTTGGGGGTTCCTGTTCCTGCTGGTGCCAAGAAGCAGGAGCTGTATGATTTACGGCTCGAACATCAGGATCTCACCCCGCGTCCTATGCCAGCTCGTCCTGCTACGCCTGCTCCTGATGCCTTTGCTGAATTGAAGGATCTCATTTCTCATCTGGCCTCTTCTGTGTCTGATATTTCCAATCACCTGGATGCTATGGAACATCGCCAGGCTCCGACTGCCACTCAACCTGCTCCAGCCCCAATGCCTCAACCGTCTTCTTCTGTGCCTGCCATTGCTTCCACCTCAGGCATTCTAGCTTCAAGTTCCTCTGTGCCTGCTGTCTCACCTGTTCATCTAGTTCCCACTCATCTCTGCAAGGATATCATTGAAGGGAAAGATGTCAACCTTATATCATTGCTTATTTATTCCCACGATACCATCAAAAACAGAGTCGTCTCCTGTGGTGATTTTTCCATTGTTCTTCGTTCTAAGGACCCTCGGCTTTCCAAAAAACTGACTATTCCTGAATTTGTTGTGGCCTTTAGTTTGTTCAGAGACATTTTATGTTGCGCTTTTCCATCTTGCAGGGAGGAACTGGATACCTACCTGTATCTAGTTGTTGACCTTGGCATCCGCTATGGTGGTACTCATTTTTTTGACTACCATAACTCTTTTTCAGCTAAAGCTGCTGCTGCTCTCTCTCTCACCTGAATGTCCACCTTCACTGGGGCTCGCTCGACAATGAGTTGTTTTGCCGCCATTTCATTGGTCAACAGGCTCTCGCTTGCCAGATCTGCAGCTCCCTTTCCCATGCTGCCTCTTTCTACCCTTTATCCATGCCTGATTCGTCTACATCCTGTACTACCACTTCAGGCTCCACTATTACCAGGACTATACGTAATCATATTGCTATGCCTCGCTTGTCCTACGATAAACATGGTTGTCCTATTACTTTCATGGCTGGCAGATCTGTTTGTAATAATTTCAATGATATGGGTTGCTTCCTTCATCCCTGCCATCTACTGCACGTTTGCAGTCATTGTGGTGAAGCTCATGCAAAATCCATCTGCCCTAATTTAAGAAGCAGACCCTGACTATTGCGTCATCCATCTACTCCTGTCAACGTCGGCGAACTGTTCCGTCTGCTCGCCACTCATCCATCTCGCTCTTTAGTGCAGTTTCTTATCTCAGGATTTACTTTTGGATTCCATACTGGCATCTGTTCTCTTCCTCAGGACTCATACGAATCTCCTAATTTACAAACAGCTCTCACTCAACCGGACTTGGTCTCCTCCCTTTTGCAGAAGGAGCTGGACAAAGGATATCTCATCGGACCATGTCTCCATCGGCCATTTCCTCTCATTCATGTCAGCCTATTGGCATTGCTACTCGCAGATTCTCAAGAAAACAGCGCCTTATTTTTGATTTATCCGCTCCACGTGCCACTTACGTTCCCAGTATCAACACTCTTATCCCTTCTCAGGATTTTTCTCTGGCCTATGCCAAGATTGACGACGCTATCTTGACTATCAAACAAATGGGCAGAGGCGCATGGCTCTCTAAAGCTGACATTGCCGATGCATTTAAACTCCTTCTGATTCATCCGTCCATTTGGCATCTCTATGGCATCAAATGGGAAGATTCCTACTACTTTGCTGTGCGGGTAGTTTTTGATTGCAAAAGCAGTCCAAAACTGTTCGATATCTTTTCTTCTATGCTTTGCTGGTTGTTGTTGAATCATTGTCAGGTAACCTCAGTGATCCACTTGCTTGATGATTTTCTTCTCATCGAACCTCCTTCTGCGCCTCCAGCTGCAGCCCTTTCTGCCTTACGCCATTTATTTCATCAATTAGCTGTACCTGTCTCAGAGGAAAAGACTTCTGGTCTTGCCACTTCTCTGGAATTTTTGGGCATCATTCTCGATTCCGTTCGCATGGAAGCCAGACTCCCTGTGGACAAACTACGCAGAATCAAGACTCTGGTTCTATCATTCTCCAATCGCTCATCCTGCACAAAACATGAACTCTTGTCTCTGCTAGGTTACCTCTCCTTTGCTACACTTATAATTCCTCAAGGACGTACCTTCATAGCATATCTGCTTGGTCTGCTTCCTTCAGCGTTAGCTCTCCACCATCACATTTCCATTACAGCTACTGCAAAATCTGACCTTGCCATGTGGTTCCTCTTCCTAAACCAATGGAATGGTCACTCTATGTTCTACAAAGACATCGCTCAAGATTTTTCTCCTAGAGTATTCATGGATGCTTCACCTACTCATGGATTCGCTGCTATTTTCCATCAATCCTGGATCTTTTCTACATGGCCTTCCGAATTTCTGCAATTGCCTGCAGCCACGACCTCTTCCCATTTATTTGAGATATATCCTGTAGTTGCAGCAGCTTTTACTTGGGGTCATCGATGGTCTTTGTCTACAGTATTAATATATACAGATAATCAGACAACAGTAGATATTATTAACAAAGGCAGATCATCTTCTTCTACAATTATGCAATTCTTGCGGAGATTAACATGGCTTTCTCTGATTCATATTTTTTGCATTCAATGTTTTCATATTCCTGGTCATCTCAATACAGCCGCTGACTACCTTTCCCGTTTTCAATTTCAGAAATTTCGTATTCTCCTTCCTACTGCGGATCCTCTTCCAACTCCAGCTCCTCAGTTCAAGAATCTAGTCATGCCATGATTAATTATCTTACTACAGCGCAAAACCTCATGTGGTCAGCCTTATCAATCAGCACACAATCAGCTTACAAATAGCCTGGAAAATACAATGCATTCTGCTCCATGTCAGCCTCTCTATTTCCGATTTCTCTGCCTACCATATTAGCGTTCACGACCTATTGTCATACAACCAGTAAATTATCTTACTCTACCATTCGACAATACTTAGCTGGCATTCAATTTCACCTTTGCTTACAAGATCCAGCTTCTGTCTCCTTGACATCATATCCTGCAGTTAAGCTCCTTCTTACAGCAATCCAAAAACTCTCATTCAAAAGGATGCCTACTCGTTTGCCCATCGATGATACCATCTTCAAACAGCTAATTAATCTACTGAAGTCCGAAACTCCTACTTCACACTCCACCATCCTACTTGCAGCTATCTGTCTGGCTTTTTATGGATTTCTACATCCCAGAGAATTCACTGTTTCATCACTTTCTGCAACGTCCTTTCTCAAGGTCAAACATCTTACCAAGTGGGCTGATTACTATGTTCTCCATCTTCCTGCATCAAAATTAGACAGGCTATGAGAAGGCGTTGACATTCAATATTTTCCTACAAATACTGCTTGGTGCCCCGTCTACTTCTTGAACCAGCTATGCAGTTTTCATAGTCAATCCAGTCCTGAATCTCCTCTACTAACCTCTCATAATAACGTACCTCTAACCACCAAAGAATTTGTGGATTCAATTCGTTCACTACTACAATGTCTGGGACTTGATCCTTTCGCTTATTCTGGCCATTCATTTAGAATTGGTGCTGCTGCTTCTGCCTCATGAAAGAAAGTTCCTGCTTACATCATAAAACGTCTGGGAAGATGGACATCATCTTGTTTTGAGACATACATTCCTAATCCTGAAGCAGAAATGCATTCAGCTTTTCTTTCCATCTCCTCGTAGTACACCTAGAAGGAAGGCAACTTGGTAGCCATGGTTCCTCAGAGGTTTCCTCCATTAAAGGGGGTTTTTCCTCTCCTGAGTGCTGCCAGGTATACTCTCTGTGAGTTGGAGGAGGTGGATACTGTTCTTTTTGGGCCTTCCAGCTATCAGCTCATACTCAAGGTGGGAACGAGTAAGGCCAGAACAAATCAATAAATACAAGTGGCACCAAGCACAATTCATAACATTATTCCCACACAGTGAATTGAAGGGCCCACCCATAATTCAATGGGCAGGGATTCCCATCTATAAAACATTCCTATGCACTCAGCCCTTCCTGTCTAGCATTCACAGTTTCCTCCACTCTCCCCTCCTCCTTCTCCGCTGCTCTTCCCATCTTTAGGGCCTTCCAGCTATCAACTCATACTCAAGAGGGCAATGAGTAAGGCCAAAATGAATCAATATATACAAATGGCACCAAGCACAATTCATAACATTATTCCCGCACAGTGAATAACGTTGCCTGATACTGAGTCTATGTTATTTCTTTTAAAGCCTATGGTACTTTTGTTAAACACTGAACAGAAATACTTATTTTGAATATCAGCTATTTCTTTATTGTTCATTGGGTTTCCTTCATTGTCCTTAAAGGGACCTATGTTGTTTGAACTCTTCTTTTTGTTGTTAATATAAGTGTAAAAGGTTTTGTGGTTGTCTTTGACTTGTGCTGCTAACTTAATCTTATTTTCCACTTTTGATTTTTTTGTAGCCCTTTTTACTTTCCTATGTTTCTGTATTTAGTTAATATGTATATATTGTGACAATGTTTTATTTTCTGATACCATCTATTTTTTTTTGTTAATTAGTCTCTTTAAACTAGAATTAAGCCAGCCTGATACTCTTTTTTTATTTCCGTATTTCATTTTCCTGGGTATACGTTTTTGTATTACCCTACTTATTTTTTTTAACAAAATTTCCCACATCTCATTTATAGTTTTGTTGTTAAACTCATTTTTCCAATCCCACTGTGCCATAATACTCTTCGTGGTGGTAAAGTCTGCCCTACTAAAGTTTAATATTCTAGTTTTGGCTGTCCCTATTTCCTTTTGTAGGTCTTTAATATTGAAAAATACCTTCTGATGGTCGCTGTTTCCAGGTGGGCTATTGACCACTACCTCAGCTATTGTGTCCCCCATGTTAGTTAATATTATGTTGAGAGTATTTTCTGCTCTGTTTTTTTCCAGCACTATTTGCTCAAGTCCCACCTGTGCACATATGTTTAGGAACTGTTTCTAAGTTCCTATTGTTCCTGTTTGATTTATCCAGTTGACCCCAGGCAAGTTGAAGTCACCAATGAGCAGCATCCTTTCTGCTGGATCCATGTTTGCTATAAGCTTTAACATCAATTCATCATCTTCTGCTTTTGAAGAAGGGAGAGCCTGTATAGTAACCCCAATTTTATTTTAGGTGCATCTTTCGGTAGTAATTTTACCCACAGCATCTCCACACTGTCCTTATCCCTTTGTACTTCTTCACATTTTATTGTCTTGTCAATATATATGGCTATGCCGCCACCTCTCCTGTACTCCCTAGATAATGAAAATAGATTGAAACCATCTATGTCTTTGTTCCAGTCATCATCCCTTGCCCACCAGGTTTCAGTTATTAATGCAATCTGTATTTGGTTTATAATCAATACATTCTGAAATTCCTCAAATTTATTTATCAGCCTTCTGGCATTTATCAAGACACCTCTCCATTACTCCTGATAATTTGTCTGATTAATTAGTAACTTCTGTTCATGTCCCACTCCCCCTTTTCCAGTTTAAATGAAATGCAATGACGTCTTTCATTTTTTTCCCCAATATTTGTTCACCAGCTCTATATAAATGTAATCCATCTTGTTTATATAATGTATTTGTACTAAATGTAGTAGCATTATCCATGAAACCAATGCTATTTTGTTTGCAGTAAGACCTTAACCACCTATTCATCCTGTCTATTTCGTTTTTTTTATATCCATGTCTTCCATAAACTGGGAGTATGCTGAAGATAATGATTCCCCCCCCCCTTTTTTTCTCTAATCCTTTTTACTACAGTTTGGTAATCTTTTTTAACGGATGCTTCCTTGCGGTTCCCTGCATCATTTGTTCCTACATGTAGTATCACTAGGGGAGTCTCCAGACCTTCCATTAATCCATCAAGAAATATGTCTATGTTTGCTATTTGAACTCCTGGGAGTGTACTCACTGTTGTGTGTGTCTTCCTACCTTGGCATACTGTTGAGTCAATGCCACTTGTGATGGAATCCCCTATTACAAGAATATCTCTAACACTCTCCTTCTCCCCCTGTTTGCATTTACCTTTGGGGTCTGTTTGTGTTTTCTCTCTTATTTGGTTAGGGGAGTTTGGAGTATACTCATGTTTGCTTTCTTTTAATATCTCATACAGTTTTCCATCATGGGAATGATTTTTGTCAGTATTCTGATCTTTAGCCTTTTTAATATTTTTCCCCTCAATATTCTCATTATTTTCCTCCAAACTTGGATTTAAAAGAGCAAACTTATTGTGCACCTCAATAGGTTCTCCTGTATTCAACTGATTCCCCCTTTTCTTGTCATTTTGTTTCTTTACTAAATCCCAGTTTTCTGCATCTTTACTTTCATCTTCTGTTATCAATGTACAGTGGAACCCCAGAGTTATGAACACCAGAGATACGGACTGACCATTCAACCGAATGCTCCGCCTTTACCCACCCACTCCATGCATTGCAACCAATCCTGTCAGGAGAGTGGTGCGGTGAAAAAGAGCTGCATAGTGCGAAAGGTAGCCAACGAGGATTTCGATAAGGCCATGCACCTTTGGTTTACCCAGGAACGCAGAAAGGGAACACCACTAAGTGGGGTGATTGTTATGGAGAAGGTCAAGCTGTTGCAACTCCAAATGTATCCTGAGCGAGAGGAAGCAGAGTTCAAGGCCAACTCTGGATGGCTCTTTCAGTTTAAGAACCAACACGGCATACGGCAGCTGGGGCTACAAGGGGAATCAATGTCGGCAGATAGTGCTGCTTCAGAAGCTTTTAAATCAACCCTACAGTCAGTCATTGATGAGCACGGACTTACTGCCTTTCACACTATGCAGCACTTTTTCACCACACCACTCTCCTATGCCTCTTTTGCAAACATTTTTATTTTCTCATGTGCCTTTCATATATCGCACACAGTGCTTTTTCCAGTGCCATACTCATCTGATATGGCACTCACGCTGATACCTCGTTCAAATTTTAAGACAATTTCTAGCTTCATCTCAATAGACAGCGTTACCCGTTTGTGTTTGACAGACATTGTGGGAAGAAATGTTTTCAACACAGCAGTCAGAAGGGATTTAACAAGTGAACAGCAACAGGATTGGTTGCAATGCATGGAGTGGGTGGGTAAGGGCGGAGCGTTCAGTTGAACGGTCAGTCCAGATCTCTGGCATTCGTAACTCTGTGGTTCCACTGTGTATGTTTTCAGTGACCAGTTACTGTATCTCTCTTTGTCCAGCAGGGGAATGTGAATTGTGCTGAGTGCACATTTTAGTGCCTCATTTTTGCTTTGGGGGTCTATATTCAAACATGCTTGGGGCACTCGCAATTTGTTCCAAACATGTTTGAGTATAGTAAATTTAGTGAACTGTGCTAATTTGCACTCAGGAAAGGGACTTTGCAAGGGGCAGCCTGATATCTTTTAATATGAGGCTATTACTCTGCGTAGTTCTGGTTTCCAGTTCTAGGTTTGTCTACCTATTTCTGTTTCAAGCTTTTAGCCACAAACTGTATTGCTTTTAGCCACTGCCTGCCATGCCAACAACCCATGCTCAAGAACAGACTTGGGCTGCTTGGAGACTGGCCTGGGAGGGAGAATGGACATCTGTGGGACAGGTAGAGGAATCTAGGAGGCAGCACCATGGGACAGCATGGGAAGGGACCCCACACCTGGATGCCTGAGGCATTTCCATGGAGGCCGAGTACACACATGTCTGGGCCCAATAGGGGAGAAAATAGGAGGAAAAGCCCTCTGACTGTAGAACAGTGATGGCCGGCTCTCTTGCAGGCCCCACACCAATGACTAGGCACTTGATCCAAGTCCTGACAGGACCAACAGAAAAAGAAGTCCCAGAGAAGGTGGGCGATGGGGTTGGAAAGATTGGCCCAGATCGGGACAGTCAGGGTGCTGAAGAAGATAAACAGAAACATAGACTTTGAGCTCAGATAAGGACTGCTTGATCCACCTACTCTGCCCATTTCCGTACCTATTGGATAAGCTGCAGATCCTAGTCAACCAACAGCCTACTTCCTCCTAACCCCCTCTAGAATTGCCTTATGTCTGTCCCATGCATTCTTGCCACTCATCACAGTTGTGTACTGTGTGCTGGTGAATGGTAAGGGAATGCCCATATGGAGGACCTATGCTGAGAAGCAATGCATGAACACAGTGGGCAACATGGCACCCAACATGATTGTGTACAGTGTGCTGGTGAAATGTGAGGTACTGTCTGCACTGTGGAGTGATGCTCAGAAGCATTGCATCAACACAGTGGGGTGACATGGCACCCATCACAGTGGTGTACTGCATGTTGGTGAAAGGTCAGAGACTGCCTGCACAGAGGAGCAATGCTTAGAAGCATTGCATGAACACATTGATGTGACATGGTACCTATCATGGTGGTGTACTGCATGCTGGTGAAAGGTGAGGGACTACCTGCCCTGTGGAGTGATGTTCAGAAGCACTACATGGACACAGTAGTGTGACATGGCACACATCACAGTGGTGTAGGGACTGAAGATCAACAGATGCATAGTGAGGCTACTTGACACCCACCATGGTGGTGTACTTCATGGAACCAGTGTTGTGACATGGAGCCCACCTGCACTGGGAAACAATGCTCAGAAGCACTGCATGAACACAGTGGGGCAACATTGCACCCGTCACAGTGGAGTACTATATGCTGGTGAAAAGTGAGGGACTGCCTGCATTGTGGAGTGATGCTCAGAAGCACTGCATGAGCACAGTGGGCTGACAAGGTACCCATCATGGTGATGTACTGCATGCTGGTGAAAGGTGAGGGACTGTCTGCATGGAGGAGCGATGTTTAGAAGCACTGCATTAACACAGTGGGGTAACATGGCACCCATCATGGTGGTTACTGTGTGCTGGTGAAACATGAGGGACTGCCTGCACAGGAGAGTGATGACACTCTCCCTGCTCGGAAGCTCCAGTCCTGAAGCTGCTGTATGCCCTGCAGGCATGAACTGATTTGGAGTTCATTTACCAAAAAGATCTATGTCCCCTCTTCCCTGCTCCACTCACTGTAGCCGTAAGAAAGGATATAATTGTCTTCAGCCCCTCCTGATAAAGATTCAATAAAAATGGATTTTTTTGGTAGAAAGAATTATTTTGCAGGGATCCTAACACAAAGAAAGGCTTCCTATGTGGGTTATACAGCAAACTGTCAGTATTCTCTTTGGTCCTCTATTTTGCCTCTGTGTGACAACTTGCCACAAGATTTATCTCACATACTGCATGTGGCAAAGGTTGCTTTTGCTAGAATTGTTAGTATTGCAGTAGTCACTAGATAATTTGCAGGGATCTGTACGTTTTCCCAACTCTCAAAAGCCTGACAATCAATTGCCCGACTCCAGAATCCTGATGCATTTACAATCCCGCGGCACGTTTGACCAACTGCCGAAATCCCGACAGCAGCAGTTCAAAGCTCAGATTGGATATTGTTTTACCTGATAACCCAATAAGTATGTAAAGATCAGAGCCAACATTACTTGGCACACTGGGTAAAGAGCTTCAACATGGTACCCTGGCACAACTCCGGTTATGACAGCCGAAACATGAGCAACAAGTGAAACACCGAAATTGCAGCAGACGGTAAGTGTTTTACTTATATAATTAAGTCTCACATACTGAGCCAAAATATAACACCTGAGACACCTAATGCAAAGTGCTGAAATACCAGCAGAAATAGAATAAAATATAGCCAAATGTATGTTGTACTTAACTATATAAGTAAAGCACTTCACATTACATTGCTTGCCACATTCATCAAAGCCCATTTTGCAGCACTGGGTAGAGAGCTTCAACATGTACCGCTCCGGTTCTGACAGCCAAAACATGAACATGAATAATTTAGAACAATCAGGCAACATAATGTGGGTTACCAGCAGTCAACGTAAGGTTTCTATCTGCTGGATATTCCAACATTTTAATCTCAGATTAGGTGTTCAATAAAAATTCTTAAGCTGCTCCAAACATGGTCTTAAAGAATTGATAGTTGGGCAGACGTACCTGTCGGGAAATTGGAGTCGGGCAGCTTAGCTTCAGTATTTTGATAGTTGGGCAGATGTACCTGTCGGGAAATTGGAGTCGGGCAGCTGAGCTTCGGTATTTTGATAGTTGGGCAGACGTATCCGCCGGGAAATTGGAGTCGGGCAGCTGAGCTCCGGTATTTTGATAGTTTGGCAGACGTACCCATCGGGAAATTGGAGTCGGGCAGCTGAGCTCCGGTATTTTGATAGTTGGGCAGACGTACCCATCGGGAAATTGGAGTCGGGCAGCTGAGCGTTGGTATTTTGATAGTTGGGCAGATGTACCTGTCAGGAAATTGGAGTCGGGCAGCTGAGCTTCGGTATTTTGATAGTTGGGCAGACGTACCCATCGGGAAATTGGAGTCGGGCAGCTGAGCTTCGGTATTTTGATTGTTGGGCAGACGTACCTGTCGGGAAATTGGAGTCTGGCAGCTGAGCTTCAGTATTTTGATAGTTGGGTAGACATACCTGTCGGGAAATTGGAGTCGGGCAGCTGAGCTTCGGTATTTTGATAGGTGGGCAGACGTACTTGTCTGGAAATTGGAGTCAGGCAGCTGAGCTTCGGTATTTTGATAGTCTGGCAGACATATCAGACAACTAATTTGTCAGCAAACCTACAGCAAAAAGGCCCTGATTTCCTCCTTGATGGAGACTGGAAATAAAACGAAGATCTATATGGAGAAGATTAGCAAGCAATAAAAAAAAAGAAAAAAGAAACATATACAGACCCTCACCAAACAGGATAGCAGAGGTCATAGTTATTCAGGCTTTATTCAAGGGTAGGTTTTGGGGGAAGAGCACTGAGCAAGCCTTATTTATTATTCATTTAAACATATTTTGCCAAGCAAACAAACAGAGCCCATGAAGGCTCGTTTCCAGTTGTGACCCCGGGGGGTGGGAAGAGGGTGGGAGGGTTTTAGGAGTAATACCTTTGCTCACATGGTCCTTGAGTATAACAGGTACAGGGACAAAAACTATATAAATAATAGACTACAATTTTCCTCATGGGACCTTGTAACAAAACAGCAGCAGTTCATAACGTGGGAGATAACGCAGTTGCATATGACGTACAAATTTGGCAGGTACAGTTGAAGTCAGTACAGTAGAGACTCTGTCTACAGACACCGTTACTAAACAAAGCTTACAGTAATCTGTGAGCCAAGTAAGCCTAGGTAGCAAACGGGAGAGTGGTCCAGATAAATAGTGTCAGACCTCCGATGGTATTTACTAGAGGAGGGTTTACTGGGACAGCTGGGTCCTGAGGTCTGAGATGCATGATGAGCTTCAATTTGCCTCTTGAATGAGGGAAAGGTAGTGGCTTTTATACTTGTGGCAGGCAAGTTATTCCACATAGAGGCTAGTCTTCAGGTGATTGAGGCTTGCCCTAGGTTATTGCTGTACCGAGGTACCTGAAAATGGTAGCCATCCTCAGAACTGAGGGAGTATGCATAATTCTGTGGCCATTGTGAAGAGACCCTATAAGTAGCTGGTGAGTTTCCCTGCCCAGTACCTAGTCCCCACTACAGCGGTGTGCAGATATTGCCTCTTCGGAGGTGGGGGGGGAGCCATCCAAGTTCCTTTTACATTATACAGTGATGCATTTGGGGAGGGACAAATCAGGATGAAGCTGCACAAAGCATCGAATAGTATTGCTAGTTTGGATAAGATGGTGGCATTGGCCCCTGTATAGACAATGTCTCTGTCGTCCTGCAGAGGGAATATGGAGCGTTTCACCAATAGTTTCTTGATACGCGGCTGAAGACGGCTTTTTACCCTGTACATGGCATCAAGTTTTGTATGACACTTGGCTGTTACTTGGGATATGTGCCTAGAGTAATCAAGATGTAGGTCCAGGTGTATGCCTAAATGTTTGTAGGAGGACACCAAGTTGAGGCGCTACCCTTGTGTGGTGCGTAGGCTGAGTGAGTTAGGAGCTGTGCTTAATTGGCAGCTAGACCCGAACAGCATGGATACTGATTTTTTTCTGATTCATGCTAGTCGGTTTTCCTGATATCAGTTTTTTACTTCCAAACAAGTTATTCTGTGACAGGAGGTGCTACCAGGGTGGGGGTGGGGGAGGTTTACAAACTGTGTCAGCCCTTCTGCACCTGACACAGCTTATCCCAGATTGTTGGATCCTTCCTGCCACTCTAGTTTAGCCAATGGGGGGGGCTATCTCTCTTATTCCCCCCAGGAGTGGGAAGGAACAGGCACCACTGACACGTGGATTCTGGAGATGAGGTTTGAGCCTGTCCTTTTTCAAAATTCCAAAAATAGACATTCTCTTAAAAATAAGATCTCTAAGTCCAGAGTTATTGGCTTTGCTTCATGCAGAAGTCCGAAAATTGTTAGCTCTAAAAGCAGTAGAGCCAGTGCTGCAGAACAAGTTGGAAAAAGGTTACTTCTCCAGGTAATTGCTAACAAAAAATAAAAGAAAAACGATGAATGGCTGCCTGTTCTGGAACTCAGAATTTTGAACAAGCACAAAAAAAAAGAGAAATTCAAAAGGGTAGCTCTGAAAACAATAATTTCCTCCCTTCGGATGAGAGATTGGCTCTCTTCTTTGGATCTAAAAAGACAGATACAGTACTTCTACATTCCAATAATGACATCATAAGAAGGCTCGTCATTTCCAGTACAGGGCAATGCCCTTAAGCCTGACCTCTGCCCTAAGAGTGTTTACAGAATGTCTCTGTAGAGTGGCAGCCACGCTCAAAAGACAGGGGATGATAGTCTATCCATATCTAGAGGGCTGGTTAATTTGTGGGAAGCCAAAAATAAAAACAATAAATGCCCTGCAGGATGCCCCGTCACTTATGCAGTCCATAGGGTTCTTGATAAATTTAGAGAAGTCTGTCTTAGAACCAAAGCAATGTTTGGAATTCATATGAGCAGAACAATACAGCAGAAGGGAAAGCTTTCCTTCCTGTACAGAGGGCCCAGGACCTCATGTCTTATGTGGCTACATTTTTTTTTCCAAACACAAGGAGGACAACTCCAGAGTTCCTCAAGCTACTGGGTTACATGTTCTCGACCACAGCTGTTGTCACGTCAGCAAGGTTGAAAATGATGGAAATTCAGTGGTATCTGAAAGATTATTAATGCCAAAAGGATGCACTATTAACACAGCTAGTCAAGGTGCACTAGACTAAAGTAGATACGCTCAGGCAGGGCCAGATTAACAGAAGGACAAACACGGCAATGTTCCAGAGCCCCAAACTCTGGGGTGGATCCCCTCACCCCAAACAAACATTTATTTTTTTATCTTTTTTTTTCCGCTGTGCCCAGGCCAGCTGGCCCCTTGGTTTCATGGCATAATTGCCCCCCCACCACACACACATGCACATGTTGCCAATGACTTTAAAAAAAAAAAAGGATGTTCTTCTTTTCTTAGCTCCCGTCTGTGACCATCCATTACTAGGAGACAATAGAGACCTGTGTGTGACTGTGCACAGGTGTGGTGCAGGCTGGCATAATTGGTGGAAACAACATGTGGGATAGGTGAGAGGTCAGGTCATGCCTTTGAGAGAGTCTTGCAGAGTTGCAGCAGTGCACCAGTGGGAAGGGAATGGAACACTAAGTCAGACCAAGTCACGGATGTCAGTGGACACTAACTACAGAGAGAGGAGACCCAGCAGAGCGGAGTTCCTGCCTGCCTGAGACAGCCTCATAGTCAAAACCAGCTAGAGAGGCCAACACTATCAGTGTTTGTGTGAGGAGGAGGAGGGAGAAACATGTGGAGCGAGTGATGGCTCAGCTGTGGGCCAAGCTGCAGGGAGAGACCGGACATGACTGCAGACTTGTGGTGGAGCTGCCAGGCTGGGCAGTGTATCACTTGTGGTCACCGGCTGTATGGTGGTGCCACTGTGCAGCAGAGGCACAGCAGCGTGGAGTGCAGAGACTGGGAGCAGGAGGCAGGAGCGCAAAGCTCTACCAGTATGTGCAGGTGCCTGCGTGACACACAGCAAGCCTGTGATCTGTCAGGCCAACCTGCCATAACTGGAGTCTGACTAGTAGGCACAAATTAAAATCATATTCCTCCTCGTGTGTTTACTGATATTATCTGAGTGCTAACTAGCACCTAATGAAAAAGATATGTGCGTGAGAAGAGTTTACAGTTACAACAATATAGAATGTCGTGGTACTCACTTATGTGAAGAAAACCATGAGAGATGGATGTAACGGTAATGAATATAAGGAGGGTATAATAGACTCCTCTGTACTGTAGTAGGATGCCAAGGCAGCTGTCAAGGATACAGACCACCAGGAGTCAGCTGCACAGCCGACTACAGATTTGGGGTGGGAACTCACACTCAGTGTTGCTGGTGATGGACGGGTGTCTCTAATGGGACCCGGAACCAACTTGACTAGAAAGGCAGTGATGGTCACGCTAGTACTTGGAAGGCAGTTGAAGGTGCCCCCCCATGTTGTTAGGAAAAAAATCCACATTCCCAAACACAGCAACTTCTCTATGCATGTATTTAACTTTTATCTGTATAAAATGCTCCGGAGAAAGGTCCTCCTCTCACATGTAAAGAGTAAAAAATGAAATGAGATCATGAGATTAACAATGAATCAGATGCAATTGTCCAGCCTGTCCATCATAGCAGTCGAGGCTGTCTTGCACAAACTGGATTTCAGTGATGTCATTTAAGAGTTTTCTAAAGTAAACACTAGGAACAGAATTTTTGAGACCTTGAAATAATAGAGAGATTTGGTAGCGTGTAGCTCACAAGGTATATTGAACATGTTGTTTTGTAGATGTAAAGGGTTTAAATCCAGCTTTAAACGATGTTACGCCTTGATAAGATATGCATAAGGTACAGTAGTTTTGAGAAACGTTCTTTAGTATTGGACACTATCAAACAAGTGCTAGACCATTTCCAGGGAGGCAGAAAGATGAAGGTACAAGTCTGCAGTTGAAAATGTGGGCAAATGTATGTGATCAGATAACTCTGAACAAGTCAGCCCTTTGAAGTTTGCATTTCTTGGAGGGGGGGGATGCTCCCTCAGTTTCTTAATGTAGAAGAGTAGAAGTTAATTAACCATTCCCGCCCTGGCCTTAACTGTATGACAAAACTGTGCCTCTGCAGTGCTAGCAAGTCCCACAGCCTGCAACTGCTCCTTGGCCTGCATATTTTCCCTTGGTGTTTGTCCTTTGCCACCATGGGAACTTGTTCAGGCTTCTGGCTCCTAAGCAGTTTTGAAAGGTACTGTCACAGCACATGTAGCTGTAGTTGTTGCCTTATAAGCAACAGTAACCCTGTCACAGTAATGCGCCCTTGTTTACGCACTGGTATTGATTAAACACTAAAAAAATGTGTTTTGGGCAGTTGACGTGCCAATCTTATTGTCGTATTATCTATTGCACACTAATGTTTTACAGTGAAACCATATGTAACACTTTAAAATACCTCATAAGAATAAAAGTTAAAGTTACAGTTTTTTGACTGTTTGCTCCTGTGTTTCATTTCTATAACCCTATTTCTGTAAAAGGAAGAAGTCTCATACTTTCAATCGGGGGGTATTTAGCTTGAAAATGCCCAGAGGCCATTTCAGTCTTAATCCAGCCATGCATGGAATCTTTTACTTCCACCTTGATAGTGACCAGAGATGGACGGAACGGACCTTGGTTTAATGCCTCATCCATAGGACTGCTATTAGAGTTCAATGATTTCCTCTAACATGTTATGGATATCCTTGTAAATAAATCCTGTATAATGTTATATGGTCAGCAAGCTATTTTGCCTCTGAGGAACTTCTACAAGAACCCCTCACCCTAACCTCTTTTGTGCCCTGAGGTGGGGGTTCATTACTATGCCAAAGCTCCATCATATGTAGACTCAGACGCAAAATCTGGGAGAGTTCAGACCCTAAAAATTTCAGGAGGGGGCCCCATTCTCAGTCATAAGGGATTGGTGCAAAAGTGCCTGCATGGCATGTTTGCACCAATTCACTGCTTCTAACTCAGAGCTGTACTCAAGGCAGGTTGCAGAACGTCTGTGGGTGGTTGCTGATTCCACAGTGTCTGTGCAGGGCAGGGGGTCACCATACAAATGATACACAGTACCATTCACAAAGAATTAGACCCCCATACTATCTGTCACAACATTAGCAATGTCCCCTACCTGTAGAACTGTTATAGGCAGGTGGCAGAGGTGTCCCTAAAGTGTGACTGGGACCGAAAAAACTGACAGGGGATGGAGACCATCCTGGGACCGGAGTATTGTAAACATGGTGCAAGGGAATGGGGGGGGGGATCATCTGGAGAGCATAGATTTACTACAGGTTTGGCAGTCAGGGCACTGGACCACCAGGAGGGCCAGGACAGGCCCATTTAGATTATCAGGAATTCCGGCCAGGAAGCTGGCCACAAGGTACAGGTTGGGCAGGTAGGGGGATGACTAAAAAGGAAGTGCCTGTACCCAGCTGCCAAAGGCCACTGCACATGGCACAGGGCTATATGACTGGCACTGTGCCATGTACAGAAGTCCGTGGGGTGTTGCACTTCACTAGCATCTGTCAACACTGATTTGCATCCCAACTTAGTAATGGGGGAATTTTGCCCTGGCAACTAAGTCTGACTTTTGTTTATAGCACCAACATGTGGTAACATGATTGGGAGGCTGCTGCACCCTTCCTCCTTTCACTTCAACATGTTGCAATTGAGAATTGCAGGCCTAGGATTTTTGCAAGAATGTCCAGAAATGTTTATATGTTTGAGGAAGAATTTACACAAATATTTCTTGACTGGAACCTAGAGGGGCGAACTTACCTGAAAGTGATTCCACCAACATCTTGGTCTCTCTTTTGATTTCCTGGGTATCTGAAGAACTCTAGAAATTTCTTGTCATGGTCTGGACTAAGGTACTCCAGGTATTCACTGTATCTATCAGCCAATGGCATAGATTTATGGCACTTCTTGAACCCTCCTGAAGGATTCACCTGTTTGGTGGCAATAAGGGTGGGTGGAGTCATCAGCAAACAGTGTGACACCACAGAAAAATATATGTATAATCTATAAAAATGAGTAAAACTTTGTAGTGGAGACTGTGCCGAACCGAACCAGCACCAAAACAGAGCCAGAACCAAGAATGGAGCAAAGAACTGATAAAAAAACTGAAGCAATATGTTGTGGAAAGAACATGTGGTTTCTCTGTGGCAGAATAAAAGATCTGATGACTGGAGGGAACAGTGTGCAAAAAGTGGAGGCATGCATGGTTTGAATCCCACTGGACAGTTTCTGGGTGCTGGCTCTCCATCCTGGGATGATGCAATATGTGTGACTATGGATGAATCTGTGTTAGGATGAGAAGAGGGGAGTAACTTTCTGAAGGTAACATAGGTAAGAAGAGAGAGAAAGGTGCTGGGGTGTGTGTAAGAAGAAACATGAGTTAAGAGGTTAGTGGTAGAGTAGAGGGGGAGTTGTAATGATCCAAGCAGGCCAGGCGTAGGTGTTGGACAAGAGGGAATGACTGAGAGGAGCCAAAGTAAGAAGAGTTAGTTGGTGGGGGAGAGAGGAATAGCAGTATAGGAGGTAAGTAGGTTACATTATGCTACCAGCTAAAGGGGGAGAGCTAAGGAGACTAGGGCAAAAGGGAAGGGAACAGAGCCAGGGAGAGAAATCAAACTGAAAAATAACAATAAATAATTCTCTTAAGGTGTTTTTTTTCACAGCAAAATAATAAGTGGTGATTTGATTACCTCTTATGCCTCTCCCCAGAATTTGTGCTTGTCTTTCCCCCTGCTTACCCTTCTATTATCTGCTACCCTTTTCACATTCGCCATGCGCACAAGCGAACATCTTGCTATGAGAGTGCCTTTCAAGGGGTGTGACACTGTCAGTCCAATGCAGAGTGATCTGGTGGGGGAATGTCAGTGCTACATCAGCAACATGCAGGCTACGATCAGATCTGGTTACCAAAGCAAGATGCAACTGTTTCCAGTGAGGCCTCCAGCCCCTGGCAGTTCGTCAACCTAAGTGCCTCCTGGCACCATCTATACCCCCATTTCTTCCCTCCCTAAACTGTGCTACCCTCCTCCCCTTCACTTCTACCCCCGCACCATCGGGCGCCTCTCCACTCCCTACTACTTCCCTCCCTAACTGACCCAACCTCCTCCCCTCATCCCCTCTCCACCACTCCCCTTCTTCTGCCATTCCTTCTTCCCTTTCTTATACTGATATCCTGCACTGCCCCCTCACCCGACATGCTCTGCTAACACTTCCTGCTACTGGCACTGCCAGTATGCTTAGTATAGGCCTCCCTCACCAGCGACGAGGCCCACCTTCTGGGCTGATTTTCAGTATATATTCTCTCTCTCTCGATTACCCCTCTCTTCCTGAGCCAACCCCTCTCTCCCTCCTTTTTTTTCTTTTTGTGTTGGCAGGTACCATTGTATACAGTGTTTACTTATTTCAGCCACACATGTAACCTCTTACCTAATTTGCCTTAATTGTTGTTGTCCTCTTACAGCCTCCTGTAAGCTGTAGTTTTGTTTGTTACTGTAATGACCCTGACATGGAACCTATGTAATGAGCCTGTACTCAAAGGTTAATCCGGGATCTTAATAAATAAATAAATAAATAAAATAAAAACACTGATCATGACAGAGTTTTGGCTCACTGGACGGGAACAGTCGTGTACTTCAAAAGAAAAAGCTGACCCAATCATAGGTCAGCTCTTCCCTTTGATCCATGCTGCAAGCTGATCTGTCATGATCAGTCTAGGGATTTAAAACATCCAGGCAGAGACACCCCCCACCCCAAAAAACAGAACGAGGGTCTTGTAAATCAAATCTTTTCTTTAACAGGCAGCTCATTTCGAAGATTGTAAATAAAAGTTTATGGCTGGCTGTTTGCTCTCATTTTGGGCTTAAAAGTCCTAAAATCTAGCTGCCATTTAAACCAAACTGTTATATATTTACAGAAGTGTTAGAAAATAGCATGCAAGCGCTCTGAAAAATCTCTCTCTCTCTCTCTGTCTCCCTCAGAATTCTGTGACGCCGTGCCTAAACTTCAGCTAGTATGGCAGGATTGGGGAAATAAGCTCCCCTGTAGAAATCCTGCCTATCCTTGTAAAAAACACTTTACTTACTCTACTGAAGATCTCTATATGTTCTATTTTTCCAGTTTTAGTCTCTCTTCTTTGCCTCATCCTGAATGGTTCAAAGAAATAAACAAATATGCAATAGCTAGCTAGCACATCAAAGGTTCCTTGTGGCAAGCTCTTCCCATTGAGCGAGAGAGAGAGAGAGAGAGAGAGAGAGAGAGAGGTGAAACAGAGAGAAATGTTTCTGTGTGAGCGTGTGGCACTCTGTTAACCCTTTCCTGGTACTTTTAATGTTTTAATGCTATGTGGTAATGCACTGCTTGGAACATAAAGCAGTGCATCTGTGTTAGTGTGTTCATGTGGCACTTTGTTCCAGTCCTGGTCATCATGCCGTAGATTCGTACAATGTGTTAGTACAACATACAGTGCTTTTACAATAAAAGTTTGGCTTAGATATATAAGTGAATAAATGCCACATAAGGCAGTGTATGTCTGTTAGTGTGTATGTAGCAATGCTTTGTGTGTAAACAGTGCACTGTTATGTTATATTGAAATGCATATGTGTGTGTGTGTGTGTGTGTGTGTGTGAGTATCACAACAATTAGAAAGTGCAGTTAGGTGGCTCAGTGGTTGGTGCAGAAATTGCTAGTTCTAAAGTTGAAAGAGTAAATTTCTTGCGCAGCTTTTGGAAACTGCTCTGCACACACTTGCATTTTGATGATGGAAGTATAGTTTGTTCTGTCCTCATCATGTACCAAGAACACAAGAAGGATTTTTAAATGTATTTATACATAGATACATAGATACATAGACAGTGTCGGCAGATAAGGGCCTATGGCCCACCCAGTATGCCCATTTGAGCTTGTAAGTTCAGTTTGTTTTCCTAGAAGTCTGTTGCACCTTACCCCTGACATCCAGAATTCCTTTATGTCTATCCCATGCATTCTTAAATCCTGTGATTGTTTCAGCCCCACCACTTCCTCTGGCAGGGTGTTCCACTTGTCCACCACCTCTCTGTGAAGAATTCTTTCTCATGTTTCCTCTGAATCGTCCTCCCTCCAACTTCATCCCATGCCCTCTAGTCCTGGAACATCTTTTTCGCTTAAAATAGTGTTTTCCTGCACCCTGTTCCTCCCTGTAAGATACTTGTATGTCTCTCATATCCCTCTCCCTCCTCTCCTCCAGGGAGTACATGTTCAGTTCCTTCAACCTGTCTTCATAGGACTTGTGATGCAATCCATGCACCATCTTTGTTGCCCTCCTCTGAACCTTCTCTATCCTGTCTATGTCCTTACGTGGTATGGTCTCCCAGAACTGTACACTGTATTCCAGGTGGGGCCCCTCACTAGTGGCTTTGATGCGGATTATGACCTCCTTTCCTGCTGGTAATGCCCTGCCTATACATCCCAGCGTCCTATTTGCTTTACCTGCTGCCTTGTCACAGTGTTTTCCTACCTTGAGGTCATCAGAGATGTAACCCCAAGATCCCTTTCCTACTTGGTGCATGCTATATCCTCACCCCCAACTGATATATTGTGCCAGGGTTATTGTGCCACATATGCATTATCTTGCACTTCTTTGTATTGAATTTCAGCTGCCAAACCCCTGACCATTCTTCAAGTTTCTGCAGGTCGCTTCTCATTCTGTCTACACCCTCTGGTGTGTCTACTCTGTTACAGAGCTTTGTGTCATTAGCGAACAGTGAAATTCTGCCTTCTAGGTCCTGCGCCATGTCACTGATGAAGATGTTGAATAGGACCGGTCCCAGCACTGATCCCTGTGGTACCCCACTGGTCACTCTTCCCTCTGTGGCATGACAGCCATTTACCACCACCTCTGTGTCCTGCCACCCAGCCAGTTACCTACCCACCACACTACTGTCCTGCCCACACCCATGTTCCCCAGTTTGTGTAATAGTCTTCTATGTGGCACAGTGTCAAAGGCCTTGCTGAAGTCCAGATAGGCCATGTCCACTGCCCTCCCCTGATCCACCTCCCTAGTCACCCAGTCAAAAAATTCAATGAGGTTGGTCTGACATGACCTCCCCCTGATGAAACCATGCTGCCTTGGGTCCTGTAGTCCATTTACAACCAGATGTTCCACCAATCTCTCCTTCAGTAGTGCTTCCATGATCTTCCCCACTACCGAGGTGAGGCTGACTGGTCTGTAGTTCCCTGCTTCCTCTTTGTTCCCACTTTTGTACAAGGGGACTACATCTGCTGTCCTCCAGTCTTTGGGTACCTCCCCTGTTTCCAGTGATCGGCTAAACAGGATAGCCAGAGGTTCAGCCACCACCTCTCTTAGTTCTTTAAGGACCCTGGGGTGCACCCCATCTGGCCCCATTGCTTTATCAACTCTTATTACTTCCAGTTCCTTCAGGACCCTTTCTCGTGTAAAGGACTTGTGTCCATTTCTGCACCATTCTCACCCTTGTACTCCTCTTCAGACCCATTACCCTCCTCTTCCTCAGTAAAGACTGAGCAGAAATACCTGTTCAGTATGTCAGCTTTACTGTTGTCATCCTCCTGCTGGCCCCATCCTCCCCTTCAGTCTCACTATCCCTCCCTTTGTCTTTCTTTTTCACTTATGTACCTGTAAAGGTTTGTCCCTCTACCCACTGATTTTGCAATGTGTTCTTCTGTCCGAGCTTTGGCTTCCTTACTGACCTCCCTGCCTCCCTTTGCTTCTCCTGGTACTTCTCCCTATCCCTTCTGCCTGTGTCTTTTTGTATTGCCTGAATGCAATCTTTTGGCTTTCACTTTCTTTGCTACCTCTTTGGAAAACCATAATGGTCTCCTCTTCCTTTTCCTCTTGCTAACCTGCTTAATACATAATTCTGTTGTTCTTGTAATCCCCATTTTAAATACTGCCCACTGTTCCTCAACCCTTGATTCCTGTCCCATTCCCCTTAATGCCTCTTTCAAGTATCTCCCCATTTTCCCAAAGTCTGCCCCCTAAAATCCAGGATACGTGTTTTTGTGTGGTTTGGTTCTGCTCTTTCTGTGATTTCAAACCACAATGACTGGTGGTCACCGTTCCAGGTGCTCCCCACTGTTATCCCCATCACACTGTCCCTGTTTGTGAGCACAAGGTCCAGTATTGCCTTCTGCTGAGTTGGTTCCATGACCAGTTGCTTGAGGAAGGCACCCTGAAGAGGAGTCCAGGATAAATCTGCTCCTAGTTGATGCTGCTGCTGGGATGCTCCAGTCCACATCTGGAATGTAGAGTCTCCAACCAGTACTACCTCACCCTTGTCTGCCATCCTTTGGATGGCTAGCATCAACTCCCTATCTGTTTCTTCCTCCTGGGCTGGTGGTCTATAGACCACACCTGAAGCGGATGGCTGTCCCCATTTTCCTTTCCAGCTTAACCCACAGTATCTCTCCCATTTTGTTCCTCCTGGATCTCTGTGGCCCTTATGTCATTTTTCACATAGAGTGCCACTCCTCCTCCCTTCCTGCCTGCTCTGTCTCTTCTGAATATGTTGTAGCCAGGTATGGCCATCTCCCAGTCGTGGTTATCATTTCACCAGGTTTCAGTGATGGCCACAATGTCCAGGTCTGACTGCACCATGACAGCCTCCAGATCTTCCATCTTGTTGCTTATGATTAGATCTGGGTGTTCCCAAAAGCTGCACAGCAAAGAAATGCATTGTTCTAAATGCAGAAACATGTTCTCACATTCAGAAATGCATTACTGTCTGTCAAACTGATGAATAGACTCAGAAATAGCACAACAGTACAATGAACAGCCACAGGACTCCCTAGTTGTCAGGTTTGTCTGTTGGCAGCCCTTTGGAGAAATACTGTGCTCCAAAATTCGTGGAGTGCTCAGTGCTGACATTGGAGACCAATATTTATTGCTCTGAATGCTAAAAAATCTGGGTGTTTTTTCTATTTTGTTATTCCATTTTGTTAGCTAAACAAATTGGGACACTTACAGATCAGTTCTAATTTAATCAGTGGTTTTGTGAAAAAATGAGATTATCAGAACAGCTAAGTTGTAATGTCTGCTAGTATGAATAGGAATGAATTTACAGCAGCAGAGCAGTTGCTGTTCCATTTTGCACATCTGAGCCACCAAATAGGAACTGGTGTACCTGGCCAGTATAACAGACAAACCAGGGGGCTGCTAAAAGTACCCATTAGGTAGTCATATAGTACAAACAACCAAGGCTGTGGCATTTGATAACCAAGCCCATTATCAACACTGATACTTTGGGTATGTGTGATCATTGTAGGCACTACAATAAGTTAGTTTTTGTACTTCAAGAGATCCCAGTTTGATACAGTTTGGGTTGCTATGGGCTTTTTGGTGTGGGTGGAGTTTGGTGGTTTAAGTGATAACATTCAGGGAGTTGGAGTATAAGAAGCAATAACTGGCTTGTGTGGATGATCAAATGCTGAGGTGAAGCCGAGGCATTTTGTCATCCACACAAGCCAGTTATTGCAAGTATACTCCAACTCCCTGAATGTTACTATTATATGAGTTGGAGTTACTCTTTAAGTTTAATTGTGCACAGTAATGCAAAGCGCGATCAGCAAATGAGATGGTATGTGCCTGGGCCAGCGTCAGCAGGAGGACCGTAAGCAAGCACGTGGTCAAGCACATGCAGCTGTTGGTGTCTTCATTCCAGCAACTGACACGGAGGGACTCCAGAGAGACTGGCAGCAGTCAAGTAATGCAATGCGGTCCAGTGTGGGAGTGTTCAGCTACAGTTAAGGAGGAGAGTGTGAGTGGATTGGCCTGCTGGGGGCTGTGAGGAGTGAAGCAGTGGAGCAGTGCTTGAGGAGGGACTGGGTTGCAGTCAGAATGGGGTATGCCTGAGATAGACTCCTCAGTGAGCTGTAAGTGTGACTGCCAGCGCCAGTGAAATGTTTAATTAAGAGAGATCAACACACCTTTTTGGAGAGCATGATGACTTGGACCACCTGAAGGAAAAAAAATCATTATTTTTAGAGTGTGTGTTGGAGCAGCTCCACAATTTGATAGACTGCGGCAGGTCAAACACCGATGTTAGATCATCTGGTCAGGACCTCAAGGTGATTAACCGACTGTGGGCGGGGTTTAAATGAATAACCGACTCTGTGGGTGGGATTTAAGTGAATAACCGACTCTGGGGCTTCTTGTGGGTAGTTTGTGGGAGAATAACTGACGGCAGTTCTACATTCTGATTGGCTAAAAGAAGATGCCTCTCGTATGATATGTCATAGCCATACCCAAACCTAAGCACCATTTAGCCCACTACAGCCTTTTTGTTACTGTGATGGTTGTAGCTTTCGACTCTCTGACTGCTGAAATGTACAGTGCTACTTGTTACAGATGTGGGCTGTCATGTTTGGGAGCAGAAGTGAGCACACATGAGTGCCTTGGGCCATGGATTTACTGTACATGACTGCTTGGGGTATGTATGGTGAGGATGTTTGGTTTACCCAGTAGGTTTCTCCTGAGTGCACTGTATGGACTGCATCTTTCTCTATCCTTTACACATGAGTGGGAGTGTGTGGGGTGTTGGGTGGGTGTGCTTTAGAGGCCAGATTAACCCGATCAAGTATGCATGCAGGAGTGCTGGTGTGAATGGACCTCTGTAAGGCTGGCTACCTTGATGTGGTACAGAGGCTTATCACAATGTTTCCTAAATGCTGTTACTAGAAGCTAGATCAAATGTATATGTGTGTCAGATAAAATAAAATGTAAATCTATTAGGATTATTGGTTTACTGCATATTTGACTGAAATGGGGTAGTGGACTTACTGTTTTTGTGGCATGGCACCACATCTTTTGTTTTGAGTTCATGTGGGATGGGGGCAAGAGCAGTGGGGCAACAGTGCCATCCACTATTGAGTACAAGTTTAACATTCCTGGCTAAACCATATACATGTTCTAATCACGTTTTGTTTCAAAACCATGGCAGAATCAACCAGTAAATATATCACCTATAACTTCAAACCTATCACAATTATTCCAGGATCAACCAGCTTACCTATTGTAAATTAAACATTTATTTGTTCAGACAGGGACTACTTTTTGTCCCCCCCAATATTTTTGGCCATTGTACAAGACAGATTACCCACTACAGGGCCTGCGGACGTGTTCTGATATATGCACACCTTGAGTGGTTGTTATTTATCTTCAACATAAGCCTCAAAGTGCTCCACAAAGCATATAGCACTCCGGGGCTTCTGTACCAGTGGCGAACATCCGACATTGACACATGCTTGTTTAACATGCACCCAGTTGGAGAACAGCCTAGAAAAGGAAAACAAATATAGTAAGCGTGGCAGGAGTTTGTGCATAGCTGAAGATGGCACAAGTAGAAAATGATGATTAAAACAAATGTATAGTGCTGATTGCTAGTGCAATGCATATATAGTCTGCTTTTTTAACCAGCCCCACTAATTTTCAATGAGATGGACTGGCACTTCAGATCAAACTGGAATTGTGGATATTTATTTATTTATTTGTTTGTTTGACCAGGAAGACATGCTGAGCAGAGTACCGCTCAATTCCAGATGCATCCTGGGGACTGTACACGGAAATAAGGAGGACAGCAATAAAGATACAATAATACAGCAATGGTAAAAACATGGTAACAATAATACGGTACATCAGTGTAAATTAGGCAGGATTATACAAGCAAATAGCGCAACCTTTACAATGATGCATTAACATAGAGGGGTGAGTCATGAGACAAGTGCTTGACATCATGAGATTGGTAAAAACATTGGTATAAAGAGTGGCACAGAGTAAGTCAAGGGAGGGGTAACTGGCCTAGAGCTGAGGATGTGTTAGGCACATGAGCAGGTGGAGGAGAAATGCGCTGAGAGAAGACCATTGAGGTGCTGGGATGGAGAGGTATGCCGAATGTCTGGATGAAGTGATTTTCAGAGTTTGGGCATATGGTAGCTGAAAGCTGCTTGGCCTGTCAAGGTGGACCTGTGGGGAATATGTAGTAGATGAGTGTCATTTTGCCTAAGCCATAGGCTGGGGGGAGTAGGTGGACAGGACTGAAGAGAGGTAGGGGGCAAGGACCGATACCAGAACTTGGTAGTGAGGCATGCGCAGTGACAATCTGTGGTTCTGTAGGAAGGGTAGTCCCATGGACTGGTAGAGGGCACAGTGATGAGTGGAGTAAGGACAGTCAAGGGTAAAGTAACAGAAGGAATGGAAGAGGGAGTCCAGTCTGGTCAGGGTGGACTTGGGGGTGACACTGTAGACCACATCTCCATAGTCAAAAATTGGCAGAATCATTTTCTGTACACTTGCTCGGCGGGCTGGCAGCAGGATGCAACCACAATGATGGTAAAGTGCACCCAGTCTGGGGTAAAGTTTTTTATGGATGTCATCAATGTTTACAGAAAAGTCAAGGTGCTGGTCGAGCCAGACCGCGAGGTATCTGAAAGAGGTGCAGGCCTCCAGTGAAGTCCCGTCCAGGGTGTGGAAGGTCAGGAAGGGGGGAAGCTGTGAAAGTCTCTGCCTTGTGCTGAAGGTCATGGGGACTGTCTTAATGGCATTGAGATGAAGCTGATTGGAGAGAAACCAGAGCTAGACACTGTTGAAGTCCTGCTGCAGTGTGGTTGCCACATCAGTAGCAGAGGGGACAGATGAATATAGTACCGTGTGCTGTCTGCATACATGTGGATGGAGGTGTGTGGACAGGCAGAGGGCAAGTCATTTAGGAAGATAGAGAACAGGAGTGGCCCCAGGACTGAGCCCTGCAACATCCCCAATGAGACAGGGAGAGGATCAGCGGTAGAGTTACCAATCCTGACAGACTGCATTCGCCCAACCAGGTAGGATTGGAACCAGTCAGTGGCTGAACTAGAGAGCCTTGTGCTGGTGAGCTTAGCCAGGAGGAGGGAGTGGGATACTGTGTTGAACGCTTTTGCTAGGTTGACAAAGATGGCTGAGGTGATGTGCCCCTTATCCATGGCAGAGAGGATGGAGTCTGTGAGCCTCAGCAGGGAGGTGGTGGTGGAATGGGACTCCCTGAAACCAGACTGGTAAGGGTTGTAGAAGGAAGAGGAGTCAATGAAGGAGGAGAGTTGAAAGAGTACAAGATTTTCTTGGATTTTAGCCAGAATGGGAAGAAGGGAAATAGGGCAGTAGTTTTCTGGGGCAGAGGGATCACCTCCTTTGGGGAGAGGGATGACCATGGTGTGCTTCCACTCAGCTGGTACCGAGGCTAGAGAGAAGAATAAGTTGAAGAACGCTGCAAGGAGGAGGCAATGGCAGGGGCTGATAGGTACAGCATTTTAGCATTGAGAAAGGAGGGGCATTTGCCCTTGGTTGGATTGAGTGCAAGTAGGGCATTGTATACCTCAAGTGATGTAACAGGATGGAGGAAGAAGGAGTAGGTGGGTGGCGGGGCTTGGTCAGGCATGATGGGAGGGGAGGGGTTTGGGGAAGGAAGAGAGGATAGCAGTGCAGCCATGCAGTTAGTGAAGTAGGAGTTGAAAGCAGTGGCTACTGCTGGAGGGTCGGTAACCGTGGATGTGCCTATGTTCAGAGTAGGTGTTGGAGGCTGGGGGAGGGGGCAAAAAGCAATTTGAGGACCTTCCAAAATTTGGCTGGATAGTTTATGTTTGTGTGAAAGGCAGTATTGAAGTACTTGGCTTTTGCCTGGTGGATTAGCCTAGTGCATGCATTGTGCAGAGCACAGTACTTTAGGTGAGCTTGGGTTAAGCCGGATTCCTTACAAGCTTTCCAGGCCATGTCTCTTGCTTTGAGGTTGGCAATGAGTTCAGCTGGAATCCAGGGGTGGTGGGCACTGTGACGTAGGCAGCCAGTTCTGAATGCTGTATCATTTTTTTTAAATATAAAATGTATTACTGACTGTCTGCTGAAAATCTGATGCTCTAGGAGTGACCTCACCAACCCAGGTTTCAGCTGAAGGATGAAAGCCATGGGAAAATGCTGACAGCATGTGAGTTCACACACACACACACACACACACATTCAGCTTTTAGAGACAGTGTGTTACATAAAAGGCTTTAATCAAGGACCTCCTGTTTTTCTGAGTTTATTACAGCCATAGTTGCTATATCATATCCATTTTATGATGTTGGAGAGGAACCTAGATTGTTACACAGGGGTGCAAGGTTGCAAATGCTCCCGTGAAGCCTGTGTGAGGGAGGACACAGCATATATCAAAAGAAGTGTCATTTGAAGGACATGAATTATGTTAAAGTTGCAGAATGTAATACTTTAAAAAAAAGATATCTTGTTTTTGTATAAGATATATATTTTTTGTACATAATCTGACAGAGGAGGAGCTAGCTGACCTCACACAAAAAAAGGGTTGGCCAATACAGTTGTTTAAGGAATACTCTATTTTACTTACACACATTTTTACCTAGACTCTGACTAAGGAAAGATTTTTGGAGCACTTGTAAACAAGTATTTAGAAAGATTTCAAAATAAGTAGGAATTTGCAGTGTTTAAACTTTGTTCTTTTAAAAGATTTGTATGCCTTGTGATATAAGAGTTCTGTATTTTGCTTTTTACATATTTTTAACAATTTTAGCAAAATTCTTTTTAGAACTTACTTGGTCTGTCTTTGACTTTCTTTAAGTTGTAAGAAAAGTATTTATGGTTATAGTAGACACAAGGCATAAGCTTGAATGGTGGTACCAAACTGGAAAGAGAAGCATCTTAAATCTGAGGTCTTTATTAAAGTTTTTAAAGGTTCATCTCTGTATACCTGGTTAGATGCCCACAGGCAAAGATATCTGGCCCCCTCCGAAGACAGAAATATCTGAGCCTGTACATTGGGTACGCTAGCAAGAGGTTAACAGTTTGAATCCCTTCAGAACTTGAGACCAAAGGTTGATCCAAACCCACAAAACAGACAAGAGGGTTACCTTGTTCTGTTAAACTGTTTACAAGACTGTGCTCGGAGGTTGGCACTTTGGGAGTAGAGGGCCTGACATGCTGATTGGGTTTGTGACAGATTGGTTGGCAGGGGTGCGGATAATTTTGGTATCACAAGCTTTATTGTTCTGTGTCAGCTGAGACCGAAAGCTCTCTTGCAAAGAAAGAAAAAGACAGAGTTTATTTTAAAAAGGAAACAGAACTATATATCACTTGGCATTCAGTCAAGTTCCTACCCATTTTTTTTCTAAAGTGCAGTCAGAGTAGCAGGAGTCAGGAAAGATGTCTTCCAACTATAGCAGGCACACTGTAGATTACTTAAGGCAGTTGTGTGGGGACTCCCGTTCGAGGTGAAAGCAAGCAAGCAGAGCCTCATAGATGCCCTGATGGTAGCAGATACCCAGAGCAGCGAGTCACCAACTGTGACTGGAAAGGACCAAACCTCAAGTATGGAAGGGCTAGCTGCCAGTGAAGGGTCCAGACCCGATGAGGAGGACAGCAGGGCCATTGTCAGTGAAGGGCCACAGCAGCAGGGGAAGGTCACCAGTATCCCGAATCCAGAGGTACTCCAGCTGCAAATTGAGTTGCGCAGGATGGAACTGGAGGCAGAGCAAGAACAGAGGGAGATGGACCGTGAGGCAGAGCGACAACAGAGGGAGGCAGACTGTGAGGAGCGTGAGTGCCAGAGAGCTGCAGAGGAGAAGAGGGAGAAAGAATGCAGAGAGGTAGAGCGAGAACAGTGACCTGCAAAGGAGAAGAGAGAGGAGCGCCAGTGGCAACACGAACTGGAGAAGCTATGACTCCGATCAGTGGCACCAGAGCAGGTAAGTGGCTTGGGTTTAACTGGGACTGCAGGACTGGGTTACAAATTGAACTCCAAATTAATAGCTGAGTTTAAGGAAGGAGAGGACATGGATGCCTTTTTAAATTCTTTTGAAAAAGTTTGGGACTTCCGGTGACGTCACGAATATGACTGCACGCTAGCCCGAGGTGCTCCTCCAAAGCCCCCAAAAATAGAAAGATTTTAGCAATACTCCGCAGTTTACCTGATATTTCGACGGTCCCCTTAACAATCCGACATGGCAGGGAAATTGTTGAAACCGAAGAATTCAAAGGCGAATGCATCGATTAGCAAAATAAAGCAGCTGGTACTGGGTGAGGCCTTGGCGGGGCTAACAACGCTGCCATCGTGTAGACACCAGGCCTCCGAATCCACAGTAGAATCAGTTGAGGAAACATTGCATCCAGAGAAAAACACAGCGGACACCCTGCAACAAATATTGAAAACAGTCACTAAGATAGACACTTCCCTGACTGACCTTAAAAATTATGTACGAGTCCTGCATCAAAAAGTCTCAGAGAATGCGGCAAAGGTGGTAGAACTTACCGAGGCCCAGGGCACGAGTGAACGTCTCCTTCTCTACCTTTTGCGATGGGACCGGGAAAATCAACAAAGAATGGAAGACCTAGAAAACAGGTCCTGACACAATAATTTCAGGATACATGGTGTCCTGGAAGGTCAAGAGGAGGGGTATGCAACTACAGAGGATTTCATGCAACATGTGCTCCAATCGTTGCTCTTGATCCCCCCCGGATCTGAACCTGGATATTGATAGGGCCCACCGATCATTGGTCATCAAACCCACTGACCCATTAGCAAAACCATGCTCCCAAATCATACGGATGGTGTACTACTAAAGTAAAGACTGGCTACTGAAAGAAGCGTGACGACTCAGAAATTTAAAGTACCATGATGCACCTATTTTCTTCCATCAAGACTTCTCGAGTGCACTACAAGCAGAGAGGCAGAGGGCTAGGGGTATTGTAAGGGAGTTGAAGGCATGAAAAGACATACGAGCCCAGATCCTTTACCCAGTCTGATGAAAAATGTATCTGGAATCGGGAACAAGATCCTTCCCTTCCTTGGTTGAAGCAATACCACCTAAAGGAGCTGAACATCCCAGTGCCAGATTTAGAGGGGGAAATCCTAGAGAAAAAAACTCCAATCCAAGATGTGGTCCATTCATGCGAGAGGAACCAACAGAAAAAAAGGTCTGCCTGGAGCCATCCCGCCTGAGGCAGCTCGAGATGTCGATAAACTGCTGAAGCACGCAGACCGAAAGGAACAAGCAGGCAACACGAACTCTCAGCAAGCCGCTCACAGAGGCGAAAAGTTATGAACTCACTTGTGCTGGGACTAGATTTGAATATCTCTAATTGTTTTGTCTCCCCCCCCACCAGGTTTGATCATGGGTGGGCTGGGCCGTATTCTCGGGTCAAAACTGGCTGGTTTTGCAGTGTTTCAGGGTCCTGGTAAGAGGGGTCTAACGTAATGAAGAAGGGAGGGTTTTTTCTTTCCTTTTCTTGTCTAACACAGATTGGCCCTGCATCCACGGATTGTACCTTGGTGCAGAGACAAGAAATGGACTCGGGAGGGCTAGGCTGCTGGATACTGCTTGTGTCACCTCCAACCCCCTTTGGCTGCATGGAATCCCATTTGTGCACTGCAATGCATGCAGTTCGAATTCGGTAGCCCTTTCCAGATGCCATGGATTGCAATATCTGGGTTTGGGTCTGGTTTTTCTTCTTCTCTTTTCTCCTTGCAGTCAGAAGAGCAGTAGTTCATTGGCGGGAAGGGGGCTGCTTGTGGCTCTACACAGCGAGGCGGCCTGAGAGCATGAGAATGGAAAAAGGAGGGGGAGGTCTCCACTTAAACTTCCAGGCCTCAAATTGGACTGGTGGTTGGGGTGGGTGTGGGTGCGGGGACGGAGGGTGGCACCAGCGATCAGAAAGTAGACTGCAGTGCTACATTATTAAGGTACAGTTTGGGCTTATAGGCATTTCAATATAAAATGTATGTTTTTTATTTCAAATTACTGACAGCGGTGGGGGGTGGAGTCCTTATAAATTCTAAAGAAGGCCAGCGACGATTGGTATTTTGGAGAGATGGACATCAGAGGTCTGTGGGCCCCGTGGAGATGACACAGCCTTGAAAATAGGGCGCTGATGGGGAGATGGAGGTTAAGGGGGAAACGGATATAAAATGCACAAATAGGAGCAGGGGGTTGATTGGGCAGCTAATGGGATTAAGAGATGGGAGGAGGTGGATAGCCTAAATGGGAATTTCTATCAAGTGGAGAGAGAGGCAAAGATAAATAAAAATGGGCAAAGAAACTTAAGAAAAGTCTGGGTTCGAGAATGATTGGAGAAAGGGAAAAAAAGTTCCATCACCTGCGTCATTATCGATGTAAGAGAGGGGAGAAAAGGGAGGGGGAAAAAAGAGGGGTAACCATGGTCGAGGGCAATATGGGTTGGGGAGGGTGGACATCGGGGATGCAGTAAGATAAAGTGACGTCAGTTTCTAGTGGTGAAGTGCACACATTGTAGGCGTGAACAGCCACAACCTCCAAAAACAACTGGGAGGTAGTTAAGATTAACAGCTAGCTATAAAAGGCTAGTACCTCCTTGGAAGTTTGAACAAGGTTACTAGAAGTGTTTGTGAAATAGTTCCCAGGTTATTAGGGAACAAGTTATTATTGGTAATCGGCCACATGTTATTGGCTGATTTGCCGCACTGTTTCTTTATTAGTTACTTTACAACGGTTTACAAATGTGCAAAGTCATGTGAACTTATATTCTGTGGAAAAGGAAGCGGGCACCTTGGACTGGTCGGGGGAGGGGAACGTAGTGGGCACAATGCCAAGGGTACAGCAGCACAACGAATGAAACTAAAATGACACAGTTGAACATTATATCTTATAATGTTAAAGGTATTAATTCACCAACTAAATGTACCAGATTGTTAGCAGAGTTAAAGCATTTAAAGTGCGACATAGCCTTATTACAAGAGACACACTTAAGCTCAGTGGAGCATGGCAAACTCAGGCGGACATGGGTGGGTCGGGTAGAAGCAGCTTCACATGAAACAGCAAAAAAAGCAGGGGTGGGGGTCCTTTTCAGGAGGAAATGTCCATTTCAAATACAGGAAGTGGAGGCAGCTACATCAGGTAGATTCATCAGAGTAACAGGTAGAATTCAGGACCAACTGGTGCATTTAATAAATGTGTATGCTCTCAACATAGACAGGGATAAGTTTTTGGATGAGATACTTCATAAAATAGTGGAGCTTACAGAAGGACAGATAATCCTGGGGGGGCTTCAATGCAGTACTCTGTCCTACCATGGACCGTTCATCTGGCCAGACATCCACTAATAGAATGGCAACCAAAAAATTGAAGCTATTGTTAGAGGAGGGGGGGTAATTGATGTGTGGAGATCACTACATGGATCAGAATGGGACTATACATACTACTCCCCAGCCCAGAAGTCGAACTCATGGATTGATGTGATGTGTATGCTGAAATTGGACCTTTACCAGTGTGCAGCCTCAACCATATACCCCATAATGGTGTCTGATCATGCGCCAGTGGGTATCCAGGTATCCTGAGGTAACATAAGTAGGAAGACAATATGGAGGCTGAATACTTCCTTGTTAAATGATAAAGTATTTCAGCAACATATATTTAGAACGCTGAGGGACTTAGAATCGGACTCTCCCATGGAAGACACATCACCCTTGGTATGGTGGGACATGATGAAGGCGGTGGTTAGGGGACAAATAATAAGCTACGCTTCAAACAAAAAGAGAAGCATTAATAAAACAAAACTAGAGTTAATACAGTTGATAGGGGTATGGGAAATGGAGCATAAAGTCAACCCGACAAATTCAAGGGTGTTGGGTGAACTAACCAAGGCCTGAGCAGCTTTACAGGCACTGGATAATAAAAAGGCAGAGGGGGCTCTAAGGTTCTCTAATCAAAAATACTACAAGGGGGGGCTAGGGCAACAAAGTTACTAGCCATGCGGCTTAAAAAGGCCCAAGCAAACAGATGTATACAAAGTATTAGGAATAGGGACCAGCCTAATGGGAGGTGGACACTGCCACAGGACATTGCTACGCAATTTCAGCAGTATTATGAGAAATTATATAGCGAAAATAAGCAACCGCAAGAGGTAATATGAGAAACAGAAGAATTCCTCCAGACATTAACCCTCCCAAAACTCTCCATAGAGGATCAACATGCTCTTTCTGCGCCAATCACAGAACAAGAATTATATTCGGTAATAGCTAAGTTACCAGCAGGTAAATCCCCAGGCCCTGACGGGTACCCAGTGGAGTTTTACAGAACTTTAAAAAAATTGTTAGTTCCCAAGCTGAAACTGATCATGAATTCAGTTCTAGAAGAAGAGCAGCTTCCACAATCCTGGACAGAAGCTCTGATCTCAGTTTTTCCCAAAATGGGAAAACCGGTAGACTCATGCGACTGCCAGTATCGTTACTGAACCAGGACTTCAAATTTGTAACTAAAATAATGGCCAATAGATTACAGCAGTGCATTGAACGCCTAATTCACCCGGACCAAGTGGGTTTCATACCCCACCATCACCTCTCCGATAACATTAGAAGATTATTAAACATAATAACAGCCCAGGTTAAAACAACTACGCCCCAGGCAGTGCTTTTTTAGATGCAGAAAAAGCATTTGATCATATTAATTGGACATATATGGGAGAAATTCTAACACATATGGGAATGGGGGTAATTTCTTAAAATGGACCATGTTAGCTTATCAAAATCCTTCTGCCAGGGTCAGAGTGAATGGGAGAGTTTCAGATGCTTTAAAGGTTAGACGTGGTATGAGGCAGGGATGTCCCCTATCCCCCCTGCTATTTGCATTAAGCATAGAACTCTTGGCTCAGGCCATAAGGCAAAATAAGAATATAGAGGGGATTGCGATAAATGGTGTAATGAATAAAGTCTCTATGTACGCGGATGACACCTTAATTTATACAAACAACCCAGAGACCTCTCTTCCCCCACTTTTACAGCTCTTGAATAGATTTGGGAGAATATCAGGTTTTAAAGTGAATGAGGGTAAGTCGGAAATGCTGATGATCAGGAGGGGAGAGGGGAAATCTCAAGGTTTGAGCCTTAGCTCGCCCTTCTCCTTGGCCAAGGACAAGATAAGGTACCTGGGCATACAGATACCCACCGAACTATAGAAACTATACTCATTTAACTATGAGACACTTAAACAGCAAGTCTTTGCAGACATGAACCACTGGCAAGACATGCCGTTGACCCTTTCTAATAGAGTTGAAACAGTTAAGATGAATATACTA
This sequence comes from Neoceratodus forsteri, assembly GCA_016271365.2. Taxonomy (NCBI): domain Eukaryota; kingdom Metazoa; phylum Chordata; order Ceratodontiformes; family Ceratodontidae; genus Neoceratodus; species Neoceratodus forsteri. Next base: position 97,195,060 of record CM057451.1, read on the forward strand.
CCCAGATACTTGTTTTTGTTCATGAACCTGCCGATCCCGTTCAAACAAGCAGACTGGAAGGAATTGAGACGGAGACTGAGCAAATTAATTTGGGCCGGACGGCATCCCAGGAAAAGATGGGAGTTAATGTCAGAGGCTGGGGAGAGGGGAGGGCTAGCAGTCCCACACTTTTATAATTATTATTTGGCAGCTCAAACCCTGCCAATACTGCATATATCATCACCGGGCCACAAAGTCAGCTGGTACACAATGGAGCAAAATGCATCCCTGAAGACATCTCTCAAATATCTGGTTTGGATAGCCCTCAGACTGGATATAAATAGAATTAAAAACAGATGGACTAAACATACACTAGAAATCTGGCACCAAACACGACAGAAATGGGAGACCCCAACGCCAGTGTGGTCTTATGTACCTCTGACCTACCTTCCCCACTTCCCTTTAAATAAGAAAGCAGTTTTTTAAATTGGAAAAGACAAGGACTAACCCATCTTACCAAATTTCTGCAGGGAAACATCCTGAAAAGCTTTACAGATTTGCAACAGGAATTTAGCCTTCCCTGACAAGATTTTTGTAAATATTTACAATGCGGACATAACATTGAGACGAGGGTGGGCCTAGCGGCCTTGTCCAGCCTCATAGTACCACCCCTAACTGGGACATATCAAACAGTCCAAACCAGGGACATGAAAGGGTTCATTTCATATATTTATAAGACGTTACAGGAGGGTGAGGGTATCTTGCAGGTCCAATGCATAGAACAGAAGTGGGAGAAGGAACTAGACATAAAGCTGCCAGAAAAGGAGTCGGGGGGGATTTGGCTAGGGGTTAGCAAAACATCTAATTCCCCAACATGGAAGGAACACCGTTGGAAAGTGGTGGGCAGATTTTTTATAACCCCGATAATTTTGCAGAATTACACATCACCTCCCTCAGATAGCTGCTGGAGGGGCTGTGGAGCAAGGGGCACAACCACCCATATGTTTTGGAGTTGCCTTCAACTCGCTAATTATTGGAAAGAAATAACTCAAGCTATCATAGAAAATTTCCATTTAGAGGGAAGACTGGGTCCAGAGAATATGGTACTCAGCCTCCCACCACTTGAGATAAAGCCAGGTGCCCAAAAGTACTTATTTTACATCCTGATAGCGGCGGCCTCAAGGACCATCACACAGCATTGGCTTAGCGCCCACCCCCCAACATTGTCTCAATGGGTAACTAATGTAAATCGCATTAAAGATTCCGAGGGGGCCACAGCACATCTGAGGTTGCTGACTGACAAGTTTAACTCTAGATGGTTACCTTATTATAGTTACACAGAACAATGTACAGGTACACCGGTACTAGAGCAATATATACTCATGTGGTGAAGAAAAGAGGAAGGACGGGACAGCCACCACTCTTCCCCCCCCCCACCAGCATTGTGTGCTGTCAATTGAAGATGGCACAACTAGACTAGCCAGGATGCCGGTTTCCTATAAGTTAAAAATGCATTTGACTTTGTTATTGAATTAACTTCTAAAAGGCCTAAGAAAACATAAGCTAGATGTTACATGATTATAACTTTGCACAGAATAAGTTATATAGTTAAATTTTTATTGTTTAGCTGAAGCTGTATTTATAGTGTCAAAAGTGAAGTACAATCTCCGAAGGTCAATAGAGGCATATGGTATAGTACTAGTTTATTCAAGCAGGAACAAAGAGGGACTCAAAAGATGATTTACTCCAGATCAAAAAAGACTCTTGCTGAAGGGCGATCAAGCCATTGGAAGACAGAACTCCTTCCTGCAAATACAAAACACAGTTATGAAGGAACTATAAGCAATAAGATATTCCTAATTGATTCACCATATGCTTTGTATGTAAGGTCAACCTTTTTTTTTTAAAAAAACAAAAACAAAGAGATGTACTGTACATTTTCTACAAAAAACTGAATAAAAAGCATTTTGCAAGTTAAAAAAAAAAAGAAAAAGTTTGTATTCAGGCTAAAATTCCTAGAGAGTACTAGAGCTTCCAGTTATCCCCGCTACTTATAGGGTTACCACCTGTCCCACTTTTCGCAGGACAGTCCTGATTTGGGCAGCTGTGTCCTGCAAAAAAATCATAAAAAATACTACTTGTCCTGACATTATAGTAGGAAAATATTTTCTGACATTCTTCTAAATGTTGCAAAAAACTATAATACCTTTACTAAAATACCTTAAAATTATAAGAAACACTAGAAATAACTAAAAAACTACAACACTTAGTTTTAATTATGATATTTAGTGAAAACAAGTCTGTTGTATTGGTCAAGGTTACACGTTGTCCTGCGAAAAATCATGTTTCAGTAAGAAATGTCGCACTTTGGGCTTCTTAAAAGGTGGTAACCCTAGCTACTTACTGGGAAAACTCGGGATGCATTGGGTCAAATGGACAATGAGGACAGCAATGATTGCAGCAAGCTAAAAGCTGCACTGTTAAAAAAGTTTGAATGAACTGCTGAATCATACAGAGCTAAATTCCATAAGCTCAGGAGAAGCCATGATATGAGCTATGAGGAGGTAGCCATGAAACAACATCAGTTTTTAAAATGGTGGGAAGGAATTGAGGCAAACTCTGTTGATAAAATTTAAAATGTGATTTTATTAGAACAGTTTTATTGGGCATGCTCAGCAGAGCTAAAAACCTGACTAGAAGACTGAGATCCAAAAACAGTGCAAGCGCTGCTGAACTCTCGGACCACTATGCCAAGAGCAGACCTGTTCTGACAGTGAATGGGGTGGGCGTGGCAGCACACAAAGGGAAAAGCGCACCTTCAGGGCAGCTAAAACCCTCACTGCCTCCACCAAAACCAGTTAGCCCCAGGTTTCAAAGAAAAGATTTCTCTGAAGTAAGAAATGCATGTTGGCTGTGTAAAGAGACTGGGCATATTGCCAGACAGTGTCCCAAAAAGGTGAGCAATAATACACAACAGGGTGCTAGAAAATAAGTGGGTTGTTTGTGTGTCCCTGGGAGCATGCCAGTGAACATGAGGGAACACGTTCATCCAGTCATGGTAAATGGTGTGCAGATGCAAGGGTTAAGGGACACAGGGGCATCCCTGACATTAGTAAAGGGGGATCTGGTACAGCCTGGTCAGCTTATACCAAATAATTACGTCACTGTACAAGGGTTTACTGGTGAAGCGAAAACATTGCCACTGGCTAGTGTTCTCCTAGACTGGGGTGAAACAGGGGGAACTGTGCAACAGGTGGCTGTAGCCAAAACATTAGCAGTGGATGTGATCCTGGGTAACAATCTCCAGCAGGGGATGGTATGTGCAGTTACCCATAGCCAAGCGGCGAGGGAAAATTGTAGTTCCTTGAACCCCACAGAAGCCATTGTGGAAACCACTGAGAGGCTGGTTCCCCAGCCTGTGACTCCTGATATGGAGATTGACAAAAAAGGGGTAGAAATTTCCCCGGTAGCAAGTGACCACACAGCTATGGAAGGTTACTCCAAAGAGGGAGGGGTGACCCATTGTCAGAGGGTTGGGATTGATGGTGATCCTGAGGGCCCTGACGCTAGTGCTAGGGACCCTAGTTTAGCGACTGAAGGGGACCTGTCTCATGCCTTGGGAATGTGTGAGGGATTCTCAGCTGCTCAGAGGGGTGACCCTAGTTTAGAAAAGCTCAGGGCTTGGGCAGACTCAGATGGAGCACAGGCAGGTGACGGCCGACATAAGGTTTATTGGGAAAATGGACTTATGTATATGCAGGCAGTACAGACAGAGGGAGGGATGCTAGGCATGCAGCTTGTCATTCCCCAGGGGTATCATGAGCAGTTGCTCAAAATTGCACATGATATTCCCTTGTCTGGTCATCTGGGGATTGCGTGCACAATGCAGAGGTTAGCCTAGAATTTCTACTGGCCTAACTTCACCCAGCAGGTAAAGGAGTATTACAGGTCTTGTCACCGGTGCCAGGAAATAGGGAAGGCGGGCAAGAAAACCCAAGCAGCCATGATCTCCTTGCCCATAGTGGAGGAGCCATTCCAGAGGGTGGGAATGGATATTGTGGGGCCTTTAAATACCCCCAGCTCCTCAGGGAAGAGATTCATCCTGACTGTGGTGAATTATGCCACCCGGTACACAGAGGCAGTCGCCCTATCCTCACTGAGGACGGGCAAAGTGGCAGATGCCTTACATGGGATTTTCTCCTGTGTTGGGTTTCCGCAGGAGGTTATCACCGATTGAGGGGGTTCCTTCATGTCAGACCTGATAAAGTGTTTATGGGAGAAGTGTGGGGTGGTGCAGAGATGCACGACACCGTATCACCCACAAGCCAATGGGCTTGTGGAACAATTCAATGGTACTCTAAAGTCAATGCTCCAGGCATTTGCTGAACAGTGTGGGAGGAACTGGGAGAAATACCTTCCCCACCTGTTGTTTGCATACAGGGAGGTGCCCCAAGAGTCAACAGGATTTTCTCCCTTCAAACTCTTATATGGATGGCGGGTATGTGGGCCCCTATACTTGATCCGGGAGGACTGGGAAGGCAAGCACGCCACCCAGGGAACTCCTATTGTGAATTACGTCCTTAGGTTTAGGGAAAGGCTGAAAGAGCTTATGGGGACAGCCCAGAGCAACCTGGCAGCTGCCGAACAGAAACAAAAGGTGTGGTATGACCGCAGAGCCAGAGCTCACTCGTACGTGGTGGTCCTTATTCCGGTCCGGAAAGACAAGCTGCAAGCTGAGTGAGCAGGACCATACAAAGTGGTTAGGAAGGCAAATGATGTGAACTACATTGTGGAGTTACCTGACAGAAGACAGATAAAAAGGATGTACCATGTCAACATGATGAAGCCATATGCAAATAGGGCTGACATGGTGTTTGCAGTGTGTAGTCATTGGGGGGACGGACGAAGGAGACCCCCTTCTGGACTTGCTGGAAGAGAGTAAGTGGGAGTCCTCTGTAGAGGCAGTAAAATTGTCTCCCCAGCTGACCCTGACCAGATCCAGAAAGTAAGGGAGGTTTAAGCAGACTTTGCCTTGTTGTTTAGCGCCAAGCCTGGACTAACCCCCTTAGCGACACACGATGTGGAGACAGGGACACAGACGCCCATACGGCGGACAGCATATCGGGTGTCAGAGGCTGTCCAAAAGGACATTAGGAGGGAAGTGGAGGAGAAGCTGGATTTAGGAGTAATCCAGAGATCGCACAGCCCCTGGGTCTCACCCCATAGTACATGTGCCCAAGCCAGATGGCTCTACTCGTTTCTGTGTGGACTATCATGGACTGAATGCAGTCACGAAGTCCAACACCCACCTGATGCCCCGGACAGATGAACTCCTGGACAAGTTGAGAGGGGCGACCTACTTTACAACCATTGACCTGATAAAGGGGTATTGGCAGGTAGAATTGACAGACAGAGCTAGGGGGAGGTTGGCCTTCATCACTCCGATAGGCTTATTTGAGTTTAAAGTAATGCCTTTCGGAATGAAGAATGCCCCTGCCACTTTCCAAAGGTTGGTGAATCAGGTGTTAAATGGTGCTGAGGAGTACGCCGTGGCATACCTGGATGACATTGCCATCTTTAGTACCAGCTGGGAGGAACACCTATCCCACCTTAGGGAAGTGCTGGACAGGATACAGAGGGCCGGATCACTGTCAAAACCGAGAAGTGCCAGGTGGCCATGGGAGAAGTGGCATACCTCAGGCAAATAAAGATAGAGGTGATCCAGGTGTGGCCCAGACCAGAAACCCAGAAGCAGGTCAGGAGCTTTCTAAGGACAGTAGAGTACTACAGGAAATTTGTACCCAATTACAGTGCCCTGGCTGCTCCTCTATCTGACCTGACAAAGAAAAAGATGCCAAAGAAAATTACCTGGGGCCCAGCCTGTGAGGAAGCCTTTACTAGGCTAAAGGAGGCACTGTGCAGTGCTCCTGTTTTGACAAGTCCTGACTACAGCAAGACCTTTATAGTTCAGACGGATGCCTCAGATGTGGGCATTGGGGCAGTACTGAGCCAGATGTCCAGCCAAGGAACAGATCACCCAATAGTGTACCTGAGCAGGAAGTTACTTCCCAGGGAGCAAGCTTACTCCACGGTGGGAAAAAGAATGTCTTGCCATAGTGTGGGCCCTAAAGAAGCTTGAGCCATACTTGTATGGGCAGCATTTTGTGGTGCAGACTGACCACAACCCCCTGGTTTCGCTGATGCAGATGGGGAAAAACAATGGCAGACTACTAAGATGGAGTCTTCCTTTACAAGGGTATGATCTAAAAATCGTACATAGGGCTGGAACGAAGAATCAGAACTCAGATGGGCTGTCTAGGGTTTATGAGGAGTGAACTAATTTGGGAAGCTCATCCCATGTAGGGGCTAGATCCCCCAAATTCAGTCTAGGTGGGGAGGAGTGTGACGTAGACAGCAGTTCTGAGTGCTGTATCATTTTTTTTAACATAAAATATTATTACTGACTGTCTCTGCTGAAAATCTGATGCTCTAGGAGTGACCTCACCCCCTTCTCAGGTTTTAGCTGAAAGATGAAAGCCATGAGAAAATGCTGACAGCATGGGAGTTCACACACATTCAGTTTTTAGAGACAATGTGTTACATGAAAGGCTTTAATCAAGGATCTCCTGTTTTTCTGAGTTTATTACAGCCGTAGTTGCTATATCATATCCATTTTATGATGTTGGAGAGGAACCTAGATTGTTACACAGGTGTGCAAGGTTGTAAATGCTCCTGTGAAGCCTGTCTGAGGAAGGACACAGCATATGTCAAAAGAAGTGTCATTTGAAGGACATGAATTATGTTGAAGTTGCAGAATGTAATACTTTAAAAAAAAGACATCCTGTTTTTGTATAAGGTATATATTTTTTGTACATAATCTGACAGAGGAGGAGCTAGCTGACTTCACACAAAAAAGGGGTTGGCCAATACAGTTGTTTAAGGAATACTCTGTTTTACTTACACACATTTTTACCTAGACTCTGACTAAGGAAATATCTTTGGAGCACTTGTAAACAAGTATTTAGAAATATTTCATATCTAAGTACTGTAAGTAGGAATTTGCACCGTTTAAACTTTGTTCTTTTAAAAGATTTGTATGTCTTGTGATATAAGAGTTCTGCATTTTGCGTTTAACATATTTTTAACTATTTTAGTAAAATTCTTTTTAGAAATTACTTGGTCTGTCTTTGACTTTCTTTTAGTTGTAAGAAAAGTATTTATGGTTATAGCAGACAGAAGGCATAAGCTTGAATGGTGGTACCAAACTGGAAAGAGAAGCATCTTAAATCTGAGGTCTTTATTAAAGTCTTTAAGGGTTCATCTCTGTATACCTGGTTAGGTGCCCATAGGCAAAGATATCTGGCCCCACCGAAGACAGAAATATCTGAGCCTGTACATTGGGTACACTAGCAAGAGGTTAACAGTTTGAATCCCTCCAGAACTTGAGACCGAACTCACAAAACAGACAAGAGGGTTACCTTGTTCTGTTAAACTGTTTACAAGACTGTGCTCAGAGGTTGGCACTTTGGGAGAAGAGGGCCTGACCTGCTGAGTGGGTTTGTGACAGGCACCACGCACCCTGGCCCATTTAAGCAGGGCATAGTGGTTCCAGACAGCAATGAAACTAGTTTTGAAACCCTCCAGAGTGGCTTTAGTGGAGGAAGCTTGGTGTATGAAGGACCAGTCTGTAATGGACAGATCATGTTGGAGAGAGGTGAGATCCAGGGATGTGTAGGACCTGGTCAGCAGGATGTGTGTGTGTGTGGGGGGGTGCACCTTGGGCTGAAGATTTTCCTGACCATGTAAGTCATGTGGTGATCACTAGAGGAGTCAGGGAGCAGGCCTGCAGCTAGTCTCCTGTGCGGGTGGAAGGTGAGTGACCAATCAAGGAGAGAGTGATTAAGCATTTTGTGGTTCAGACGAGTGGGCTCAGTGATCATTTGAGAAAGGTTTAGGGCACCTACTTTATTCAGGAGTTTGGAATTTGCATGGGACAGCCAATTTTGATTAAAGTCTACAAGGATGTGGAGCTTGCCCCCTGAGGCCCGTGTTTTTAGACCGCCAAGGTGGTCAAAGATGGCAGGCAGCGGGACGTCAGGTGCGCAGTAAGAGCCTGCAACAAATACAGGTGCAGTTTGAGGGAAGGCAAGATTTATTAGTAGTGTGTTTATAGATTGTGTGGGATGAGAAAGGATAATATTGATGAAATGCAGCGTGGATGCGATATATATGGTAACTCCGTCACCTCATTTGCAACCTGGCTGGTCATGACGGATGACTGTGTATCCTGGGATGCAATTTCAGAGTCTTTATTGTGGGGCTTTAGCCATGACTCTGTAATAATCAGGACACCTGGGTGAAGTGAGAGTACAGCTGGTTGCAGCAGGGGTAATTTGGTCAGAAGGCTACATATGTTCAGATGCATTTTCAGACCTCTGGGGAGTTGAGAGGGTGTGGTGGAGGCTGGTTCATGGGGAGAGAAAAGTCCAGGATGTGGCTGTACATTCCCGGATAGCATCAGTAGATGGGCGATCATCAGTTTGGTTAGGGGCCGTGCCCACAGGAGCTTACGGGGAGGGGCAGGTGAAAGCTTGATGACCATAGATGAGGCTTGAGTGGTGGGGTGTAGGGCTATCTGGCCTAGGTGGAAGGAGGGTGGAAGGATGGAAGGGGCCACAAATGGTTTCGTTAGATGAGTCTCTGGGAATTTGCCTTCAAGGGAGGTGCTGGAGGGAGGAGGGTGTGCAGATGGAGAATGTAGTGTTTGCAGGCACTCCTGCACAACTGGCCAAGAGGCAGGTGTAAAAGACAGTAGAGGAGTCAAAAGGGAGAAAATTGCAAGGGGAAGCAGCATGGTGAGTGGTTTAAATAGACTAGTTAGTTGGAGCAGTTAAGGGAGATGGCAGATTGCCTGAGTAAGTTAGTGGCCACTAGTGGCAGGTTCAGATAACCTGAAAATGGTAAAGTTCACTGATTGGTTGTGGGAGCCATGTGACCAGATCAATATAAGTGCAAGCTCACCAAGGGTGGTGGTGGGGTAGCCGATGTTTGCGTCGGCAGGGCCTTCCTAGTCCATCCGTGCTCAGCCGTGTTCATTCCTAAAGAATTCATACTTGACTTTCGGCTTGCTTGGGGATCCGGGTGAAGCTCTGGGGAGGGTGAACCTTGCGACTGCTGCCCACGAGGGAGCTTTCGACTGTGGCTGTGGAAAATGCAGACGAAGCAATTTTAGACCAGGTAAGGGAGGGTCGGGGGGTTATAGATGGAACCAAAGGAGAGAAGCCAGAGATCTGTTCACTTGGGCTACCACACAGTAGCACTGTTCCTTGAGATACACAGCAGCTTGCAGGCTGAGAGATTTAAACAGAACACAATTAAATTAGCTAGCACTGTTCAGCCTAGATTTAAAAGAACTTCCTTTGCCACACATTTAAATTAACTAGCACTGTTCAGCATTAATTTAAGCTACGCTCCGGTTTGCAGAGATACTTGTGTAAAGGGAAGAGGGTTTTAAATATTCTATAAAATTACTTAAAATGATCTAGCACAAAATTACACTGCTCAATTAGGGCTCAGAATGCATGAATTGATTTGGCACAAAAGTTGAAATAGAGCCCATAAACGATCTAGCACACGATACCCTGGGCAGGAGCACAGTTAGTAACTGATTAAATTAAAATCTAACTAGTTAAAATTAGTTCAATTTTGCAGCAAAAGGTACAGAAAAAAAAAATTATCTGAATTAGTGCACCGACTTTTAAGGCCGGGACTGGGTTGGTGCTGAGCAGTCCTTAGTTTGAAATTGGCGCCAAAACTTCCTAGTCTGTCTGTGCTCAGCGGTGTTCGTTCCTAGAGAATTCATACTTGACTTTCGGCTTGCTTGGGGATCCAGGTGAAGCTCTAGGGAGGGCGATCCTCACGACCGCTACCCATGAGGGGAGCGTGTGACTGTGGGTGACTTTCAGCTTGCTTGGAGATCTGGGTGAAGCTCTGGAGAGGGCTTGAGCAATCTTTATTCAATATGCATTATTATAAAATGGGTTGGAAATTTCCTGCTTCCTGGTGGGTATATAAGTTCCAAAACCCATATGTCAAAGCAGCTGTGCATGATAACGGTATGAATTTGGTCCTATACTTTTAATTCTATTTTAGATTATTCTTTTACTCCTAACTTATATGATACCCTTAAATTTGGAGTCTGATGTAGCTCTTTTTTTGCATTTAAAATAATAAAAGGTGTGCTCCTCCTAATATGGCTTGTACCAGGTTTTTATCAGTATTCACGGCTGTTTTTGTCCACGTATTGTCCCATAACATCAGGTAGCAGTGGGTGCTGCATGCAAATTTGTCTCATGAAAAGTGATTTTAAACAATGGTTGTTCAAAAACAAAAGCACATACTGATGAAAACCTGGTCCAACCCATATTAAAAAGTGTGCTCCTTTTATTATTTCAACCGTGAAAACAAATAGTAAAGCAGACTCAAAATAGAATGGGGAAAATAGTATCATGCAAGTCCGTACATGAGGGGCACTCTATCATAGAACAAAAAAAAAGTAGAGTTCAAATTTTTCAGTGTCATCATGCATTACCACTTTTCAATACAGTATATGGGTCCCCAGACATGCACAGAGAAGAACAAGTTTGGGCAGTGGGATTTGAAATTTAGGCCAGACACATACAGAATTAATGAGCGTCACTCATCCCTGACTGCTATTACAAACATGGCTACTGTCTTTACTCACTAAAAACCTTCAAAAAGGACCAAATGTGTAAGCCGGCCTGGTGGCACTGAGGGTTGAGGCACTGGACACCACACCTCATGCCACGCCGGTGACCCGGGTTCGGGAACGAGCTCAGACCAACAGGAGTCAGCTTGGGGGAGAGAGGATTGCACATCTGGAGGACTGATCTCCTCTCTTGAGAGGAGGGAAACTAGTCGTCCCACTCGCTGACTGCCCTCTGGCAGTGGCTGGAGGGCAGTACCGGTCAGGAGACTTGGAGCCAACGTCTCTATGTCGGAGGGGAGCGGGGCGGGCAAAACGGGAGAAAATCAAGCCTGGCAGGCTCAATGAAGGTCTGCGGCTCCCGGGAGTGGTCCCGGTTTCTGGATTGGGTCTCCAGGGGGAGGGAGAAGCTGGCAACCTCTTCCTGGCCCTGCCGTGGGGGGCAATCCACGGGAGAACCACCAGGGCCACCTAGCATGGGAGCTGCAGGACTGGAGAGAGAGTCCCTCCATCTGGAGGGCCATAGCCACCTGCCAGGGTTTGGGTGGCAAAAACGTATATGGGGGAAAAAAAAGGCCCCAATGTAAAACGTCTGTAAATTTTGAAAAAATTAAATAAGCATTCTTTCCTCACATGATATCCTCCTTACGTCCATTAACAACTTAAACAAATGAAGAACTATTCACAGTTTTAATTCCTGCTGTTTCTTTGGTGACTAAGAGAAATCCCCTTCAGTCCTTACCATCTTGTTAGGGCAATCTCCATTGCTTGCACTGTTTCAGAAACAGTTGAGAGCATGGATTCTTATAAGGAATTCTGTTGTGTGTTAGCGGGTGAACATTCTGTCAGAGGAATTCTGGGGCAGTTTGAATTCCTGTGTTCCATAATAAACAAACATTTCATCTTTTGAATGTGTGGAAAGATAAATGATTGACAGCAGGGGAAGGACTGCTTTTAAATATATATATATATATATATATATATATATATATATATATTTGCTATCTTTTCTCCCTGTCCCAGTCAGCCCTACCTCATTGCCGTCCTCCCAACCACATCCCCTGAACTTCAGACCCCTTCCCGTGTTCTCCCATGGCTTACCCTCCATGGCAGGGTGGCGGGGAGCCTCCAACTGAACCCTCCAAGTCCGGATCAAAGCGTCAGGGAGGTGTCTTCTCAGGGGCGGCACCTGTGGAGGACAGCCATTCATGCCACACAACTGGAACCTGATTTTTCCACTATTCCCTGCGGAGGGGAAGATGCAGTGCCAACAATGGCAGAGCTGCATGCGTGTCTGCACACAGCACGTTGGTCGGCTCCTCTTCTTCTGACCCCAGTTGTACAGGACCTGGTGTGCCAACACCTAGCCTCTGCTAGGTATCAGGCAGGTGGCAGTCTCTGTTCCCCACCCTCCCTGGGAGAGGAGAGGAGAGCCGTGTTCCGGACACTCGATCCTCTCCCTCCCCAGCCGACCCCTGACAACCTGCTCGCACCACGAACATGGGTCACCAGCATGGCAGAAGGTAAGGCATCGCTGCCTCAGCCCTCCATGCCACTGGGCCAGTCCAGCTAGTTACTTTTAACAAAAGAAAATGCCTGTTTTTAATTTAGGAAATGGCATTTTTTTATTTTCTCAATTGTTTTTAGTTTGGACATTTTATAAGTGCAATAAGACACTGCAAAGAACTGGAAGGGGACAGGATCAGTTGTGTTCCAGGACAGTAGCTGCTGCTGTTGTTTTCACAGGGTTCTTGTGGATTTTATTTGGTAGGTTAGTTCTTTTCTTTCTTACTTCTATGGGGCTAGCAGGGTATTGTTTTGGGGGATGCTGGATGTTTGTAAACTGATTTGGTGGCTGTAAGTGGGGCTCTTTTTGTGGATGTGGATGTTTCACTGTGTAACAGGCTGCGCTGGTAGAGGCCTATTTCTTCTGATTTAAAACCTATTTGGTGGGATTTGCTTGGAGATGGTTATTTGAATTGGAGACCTATATCTGTTAATTTCAAGCCTATTTTGATGTGGTGTTAGTGAAGCTGATTAAATTGGAGACCTGTTTCCTTTGGCAGCAAACATATTTTGGGGGCTTTAACTTGAATTTTGATTCCTTGTGCTGACTCCATTAGCTGTAAAGGTTAGTTCATAGTGGGGGAGGGGTGTTAATGGTCTGGCCAGGTCTCACTCAGCCAATTGACTGGAGGCAGGGCTGAATCAGGTTGAGGTGCTAGCTGCTTTGTCTTCTCAGAAAGAACTGGAAGGAGACAGGATCAGTTGTGTTGCTGTTGTTTTCACAGGGTTCTTGTGGATTTTACTTAGTAGGTTAGTTCTTTTCTTTCTTACTTGTAAGGGGCTAGCAGGGTATTGTTTTGGGGGATGCTGGATGTTTGTAAACTGATTTGGTGGCTGTAAGTGGGGCTCTTTTTGTGGATGTTTCACTGTGTAACAGGCTGCGCTGGTAGAGGCCTATTTCTTCTGATTTAAAACCTATTTGGTGGGATTTGCTTGGGCCTGGTTCTTTAGCTGCAGGGCTTGGAGGGGAGACACAGGGCTGATACACTCTCTCTTGTCAGGTGTCTGCCCAAGACCCGCCTCTCCCCCACCTCCCTCCCAGAAGTCTGCAAATTTATAGGGGAACACCTGCCTGCAATTGAGGAAAAGGCTGCTGGTGCAGCTCATGTAGTTCTAGCTACTGGGGTTGGATTTAAAGGCTGGGAGAGAGGAGCTTAGGGAGTTGTTCATTTCCTTATAAGTTTAATGTGTTGTACTGCACCTAGTAACAGAGTTACTGGTGTACAGTGGGACTGTCTCTAAGATTAGTAGGTGACCTGATTAGGCAGTAGGGTATCTTGGACTAGGGAGACCTGGTGGCTCACCAAGGAAATCTATTTGGAAGGGGATGGAACCACCGTCATTAGGGCCAGCATCTTTGGGAGGGTGGTGGGGTGCATAGGATGTGGAGCAGCCATGATACTGGACTGGGCTTGGAAGTTTGGTGGTTGCCCAGTGTGCTCCAGCTAGCACAGCTTGGGAGGAGGTTGGGGATGAGGAGAAAGCTGGGGAAGGGGTGGGTATGGTTGGGGAAGGGGCTGGAAATCTCCCACAGGGTTGCACCAAGCACTGGGGTGGGGGTATAGGGAAAGGAGTGCAGGAGAATACTCAGGGGTCACATAGGGACCCTGGCAGAAGGGGTCCAAAAGGACACTACCAAGGAAGCAGGCAGGTAACTGGGGACCCTCACAAAGGGGGGACGGAGGGACAACATTCTCAGGGAAGTAGGCAGATGGCCAGTGCTGGACAGAAGGAAGCAGGCAGGAGGTGGATCAGACCTTACACTCAGTAACTGCTTCAATCTCTTCTGCTCAAGGATGAGGGGGTGATGTAGCCACAACAGAGGTGGTTAGAGACGGAAAGGGAGTGGGAGTGGGAGGCAGGAGGCAGGGGCCAGATAGCAGGAAGAGAGGGGGGACCTGGAATGCAGGAGAATGGGGGGAGCAGTGAATCAGAGCAGGATGGGCAGGGGGAAGAGTGAGGAAAGCGCAAGGAGAAGGACCAGTTGGGAGGAAAGGTAAAGGAGAAGGACCAGAGGTACAAGGAGGATTCAGTAAAGGGAGCTGAGGGTTTAGGCCAGGGGAAGCACGACGAGCAAGGAGGAACTAAATGGAGACAGGAAGGAAGGGAGGATGAGCCAGGCTAGTTTAGCAGATGGGGGAGAAGGACCAGTTGCGAGCAGTGAGGGGGGAATTAGCAAGGAACAGAAGGATACTCGGGAGGAGGAGAGGCATAGGATTGGAGGGGAGGGGGTGGCCATGGTAAATAAGGAGGGGGTGGCATGTGGCACCCAGATAGGGGGAGGAACAAGGAGCCAGCTGGGTGGAGGGGCCGGTAGAAAGGATGAGGGACATGGAAGGGGGGGAATGGAGGAAAAGGAGTGGTCAGAGTGCTCCTGCTGGGGGGATTCTATGATCAGGGGTATCAAATGGGATAGGGAGGGAGAAGCCTGGCCAGTTAGAACAAGATGCTTCCCTGGACTAACAGTGCACAGGGCTAAGCACGAGGTATATCAGCTGGCAAAGGACTGTGGGGTTCCCCAGACATACTGGTCCACCTGGGTACAAATAACATTGAGGGAAATAGCGAGCTAGAGATACAGGCAAGATTCAGGGAGCTCGCCAGGGTCTGTCATGACATAGGATGCACAGTTTCCTTCTCAGAAATCCTGCCAGTGCCAAGGGCTAGTGGGAAACACAAAAGGAAAATTAGGGAGATAAACCAGTGGCTCAGGGAGTGGTGTGAGGCCAGAGGGTATGGGTTGATGGGGGATTGGGGGGAGACCTGGGAGGATAAGGAGCTGTATGCTAGAGATAGACTACATCTCAATTTGGAGGGGGGGAATCCTTAAATTGAAAATAGAGTAGTTCATTGTTGAAAAGTGGGGTTTAAACTTGTGAAGGGGGGTGGGATGGGAGAAAAGGCTGTCAAGGGGGTGCCGATAAAGGAGGGACTCTATCTCCACCCCCCTGGAGACCAGGAGGATTGCAGGAAAAGGCCAACTGGCAAAGTGCAGACCAGGAGAAAACAGAATCCCCATGGGAACATGAGCAGGGGAAATGGAACTATAGGGAAAGGGTGGAAGGTAGTCCTGCTAAATGCCAGGAGCTTGGGCAATAAAATGCCTGAGCTCCAGGCGATGTTAACTGAGGGAGCAGTGGATGTGGCAGCAGTCACTGAGACTTGAGGCCACTGCAAGACATGACTGGGACCTGAACCTGGAGGTTACACTATGTTCAGGAAGGACAGGGGGAGGGAAGGGAGGAGGGTAGCAATGATAGTCAAAAACTGCATTGGCATAGGGGAGTAGAGGAGGAGGGGGAACGTGGAGGCGATTTGGGTCACCTTAATAACAAGGGGGGGGCAAGAGAGTAAAAATAGGAGTGGTGTATAGACCCCCTGCCCTGGCGGAGGAGCTGGAGGACAGTCTGGTGGCTGATGTTAGGAGACACTGCAGACTGGGCAGAGGAATGGTAGTGGTGTTAGGGGACTTAAACATGCCAGGAACAGACTGGGAGACTATGACATCCTCTGTGACCAGGGAACAGAGGTTGCTGGATGTCTTTCAAGACGCGTTCCTAACTCAGCAGGTGAGGGTACCGACCAGGGAGGCACGGGTACTGGATGTGGTCCTGGCAGACAGTGACCAGATTGGGGGCCTGGAGGTAAGGGACCCATTGGCGGGGAGTGACCATGCCATGGTCTGGTTCTGCCTGGACCTAGGAGGGGTAGAAGGCTGCACAAAGACGGAAGTAACTGACTTGTGCGGATTTAAGGAAATGGAAGGATCTTTTATGAGCATTTGGATGGGATTGGGCCAGACATGGACGCTGATAGTAGGTGGAAATCATCAGGAGAGGGTGCAGGATGCTACCAGCACCTGTGCAAGAGTAAGACAAAATGCGGTAGGGCCCAAAAACCCTGTTGGTGGACCAGGGAGGTCCAGGAGGTGGTGCGGGGAAAGGAAGCAGCCTATAAGAAATTCAAGTGCTCAAGGAGTGAAAGGGATCAGGGAGTACGAGCTGATGGCTAGAAGGGCCATTAGAGTGGTGAGGCGGCTAAGGCAAGGAAGGAGCAGAACCTGGCCAGGAAATTAGGAGAGGGAAAAAGGGTTCTTTAGATACATTGGGGAAAGACTGAAGGGTGAAGGGGCAGATTAGCAGGATTAAATCAGGGGAGATGGGCACAAGACCCGGGGAGCAGGCTGAGGTACTAAATGAGTACTTCCTCAGTTTTCACCAGGGAAAATGGGGATGCTGCATCATACATGGGAGGAGACAGAGATAATGAGGAGGGGGGGACCCTTACCGATTGCCAGGTCTGGGGAGAGGGGGAGGCATCACTGGCAGGTGGGGGGAGGGCTAAGCAGGGAGAAGAGGTACCAGAAGTGTAACTCACAGCAGAGAGAGTGAGGGAAGCCCTCAGCTCCCTTAAGATGGAGAAAGCACCGGGGCCGGATAAATTACATCCTAGAGTGCTGAAGGAACTTGCAGATGTCCTGGCGAAACCCCTGGCAGAGCTTTTCACCATCTCTCTGAGGACAGGGTGGGTGCCCCAAGACTGGAAGGTGGCGCATATAGTGCCTATCCACAAGGGGGGATCAAGGGAGGTGGCAGGGAACTACAGGCCTGTCAGCCTGACATCGGTGGTGGGCAAGGTGATGGAGGGCATTGTCAAGGAGAGGCTAGGGGGGACCTGGATAAGTCAGGGTGCCTGGACGATAGACAGCATGGATTCATCCTGGGGAAATCGTGTCAGACAAACCTGGTGGAGTTCTATGACTGGGTGACAAGTGCCTTGGACCTGGGTAGACCAGTGGATGTCCTCTTTCTAGACTTCAGCAAGGCATTTGACTCTGTTCCTCACATGGGCCTGTTGGATAAGCTAGGAGAAATGGGTGGGAAACCAGATGATCAGATGGATAGGCAATTGGCTCCAGGACCGGACCCAGAGGGTCGTAGTTGATGGGATAGTCTCATCCCAAGGAGGGTCGTAGTGGGGTCCCACAGGATCAGTCCTTGGGCCCTTCTGTTCAACGCCTACCTATCTGACATAAGGACAGGAATCAGGAGGAGATGAGTCTCTCTTGCAGATGACTGAAACTGGGGCGGTGGTGGATGGGGAGGAGGGAGGGTGGCCCTGCAGGGGACCTGGAGGCTCTGGAAAGATGGTCTAGAAAGTGGAAGCTGAGGTTCAATGCAGGGAAATGCAAGGTACTCCACCTGGGGCCAGAAACCCAGGCCAAGTGTACACCCTGGGGAAATACTACAAGTCTCAATGGCTGAGAGGGACCTGGGAGTGGTGGTGGATGTCAAGATGAACAACTCTGAGACTTGTAGGAGGGCAGCAGCCAAGGCCAACAGGATGCTGGGATGCATCGCTAGGGGATCACCTCCAGAAGGAGGGAAGTGATACTCCCTCTGTATAACTGCTTGGTGAGGCCGCACCTGGAGTACTGCGTGCAGTTTTGGAGGCCACACTTAAAGAGGGACATTAACCTCCTGGAGAGGGGTCCAGAGAGGGCAACCAAAATGATTTGGGGCTTGGGGACAGGACCTATGAGGGGAGGCTTAAGAGCTAAATATGTACACATTGGAAGAGAGAAGGGACGGGGGACATGATAGAGAGTCTTCAGGTACATGAAGAGGGTAAATGGGGAGGAACAGTGAGGGTGCTTCGAAGGAAGGAGGAAGGGGCCACTAGAGGGCATGGGTGGAAGCTGGAGGGGGGAAGATTCAGGGGAGAAAGGAGGAGGTGCTACTTCACTGAGAGGGTGGTGGAGCCATGGAATGCACTACCTAGGGGGCTGGTGGAGGCAGAGACAGTGGAGGGGTTCAAGAGGGGGTGGGACAGGTACAAGGGAAGGGTTCTGGAAGCAAAATCCAATGCAGCAAGAATATCCGGAACTGGGAAGGGAGAAGCCAGAGAAGGCGAGGGGGACAACAAGGTCAGCATCCAGGGTGGGGGCTGACCAAACGAGCAGACACGAAAGACCGTTAGGCCTATTCTGCTGGCATTTTAGTATGTTAGTATGTTAGTATGTTGTTAGCTGTTTGGAGCTAATACACTTCCTGGAACTAAAAGCACCTGACACAAGCGACTTGTGCCGCCTTACACACTTGGGCATGTATTAACCCCCGACAACCAATGCCTATCACATCTTTTTGCTTACTAAGAGTAGCATGTAGAATTGGCAAGCATTATAAACATTTTGACAGGCTGAAAATGGTCCCAGAATATTCTGTGTTCGAGGCATCAGCAACACAAAGTAAATGAATATAAACATCATAAAATGCATATTTCAAGTCTTCATCCATATATGCTAGCAGTAACACCCTCCACGTCAGGCATTATGGAAAATGAACTGGTTTGGTGTAATGGGTTTTAACCACCAAACCAGTCCATATTCTAGGGTATGAAATGGGTAAGAAATCCTGTGTGGTGAATGGTGGACTCCAGCCATATGACAATGCAGTTGTTAGCAGTATATCTATACCGGCCAGTTAATGACTTTTCCTTTTGAGCTTCTTTCCCCACTCCCAGTTTATAAGCATGATAACACAATCTAGCACAGTGTTTCTCAAATGAGGCCACTGTGACTGCATGTGGCCACCAGCACAATTTTGAGGCTACAGAGTTAGAAACATAGACAATGTCAGCAGAAAAGGGCCTCTTGGCCCACCTAGTTTGCCCTAAGCCCCTGCCTACTGTGCTGCCGTAGACCCTAATTGATTTCTGGCATTAACCCCCTCACCCTAATACTAAGATCCCCTTGTACTTATCCCATGCATGTTTGAAACCAATTACTGTTTCAGTACCCACCACCTCTGCTGGGAGGTTGTTCCAAATGTCCACCATCTTTTCATAAAGAAATATTTGCTCCTATTTCCTCTGTCTCCCCCTTTCAACTTCATATCATGTCCCCCTGTCCTTGAGTATCTCTTTCTGTGCAAAATGCTACCCTCCTGCATCTTGTTGATACCTTTGAGGTATTTGAATGCTTCTATCATGTCTCCCCTTTTATCCATTCCTCCAGGGAATACATATTTAATTCCCTGAGTCTTTCCTCATAGGGCTTCTGATGCAGGCCATGCAACATTCTGGTTGTCCTTCTCTGTGTAACCCTGGTGCCATTATACCATGGGCTACTACCCCTGCCTGCTTCCCTGACTGCAGGTTGAGGGGCCTGGGTTCGGAAACAAGGGGTACTGTGGTTGTGCCTACCAACAGTAAAACTAAGGTTTCAGTGCCTCCACCTAGAGTAATGGTTAAGTGGATCATTAGCAATACTGGTACAGTGAAGCTATAACCACCCATACCCCTGACTAGTGGTCTAACACAGCAAGGTTCCCAAATACAGTATTTGACATTTAATTCCCAGCTCTTAGAGCACACTACTGATATGCTCATGGACACCACACTTACCAACAGGGTTTAGTCTTCCAGCATATACCCTGGGACCCTGTAAAGAAACAGTTTCCTGCAACAACAATGCTTCTGCATAGTATCTTTGAACAGACTCAGAAACCAGACACTGGGTAATAATATGCTCACAGCCCAACTTAACATAGAACAGTAAATCTGGTTTATTAAGGGAACTTGAACAAGGAAGGGGCGTGAATTTAGATCAATTGTTATGCTGTAACTAGGCAGGTAATATAAGGCAATTAAAGATTAGTATATTAGCATTTGAATTAATCAGTTCGCACAGCTGCTGGGTAGACAGATTGGAACTAGGAGCAGGCCTAAAGCGTTGCTGTGGGTAGGCCAGCGTTGCAGCTGGTTGGAGCCCTTGATGGAAGAAAGGATGTTATCAGCAAATGAAAACACTTGCAGACAGTAATGGTATTTGTAATCTCAGGCTGAATGGCCTGCAAACACAGTTAAAACTCAACGAGAACTTATAAAGCAAATCAGATGACACAAAAGCATTTATCTGGTTGTTGCAGGGGGCTATCCTGACTGTACTCACTGCACCCAGACAGACTGGGGAATGGCTGGTGACACCATGGACCTTCTGGCCTTCTAGGATGTTGGTGGGGACCGGGGCCAACAGTTGATTCTCTGCAGGGGCTGACTCCCCAAGGCTGGTCTCTCACTGAGCAGTGGCTGGATCTGGTACAGGAACAGTTAAATGGGGATGAGGCTGGCATAGGCCCGGTAGTTGCAAATGGATTTTTGTATGTAGTTCGACTGAACAAACCCATAGAGGTCTCCCCCTCTTGGCGCGTGGCAGGAGACAGTTCTTTTTTACAGTTATAGGCTCCACTTTACACCAGGAGTCTCTAGAGCAATCCCATTCTTCAATCTGTTTCACTCCGACACAGTTTAGAAACAGTACCTCTTTTGCTCTGGGAAACAGGCTTCCCCAATTTGTATTTATGGCTGAAACCTTTCTCTGCTTCTGAGCAGTCTCTGGTTCGAGCTGAACTTCAAGACTAACCGCTGCAAAAGTCTCTTTCTCTCTACTGTGAGGCAGTCCAAGTTCCCTCAGCTCCTACAGGGGGCCAAACAGGCCTTTACCCTGAAAATTGCAGCTATGACACATACAGGTTCCCTTCAGCTTGAGAGCTCGAGCAGGACTGACTTGTTCATACACAGTTCCAACTGAAGGACTGGGATCTCTGTACTCCAGTTGGCTGCCTGTACTGTCAATCACAGTCCGAGAGCTCTCCTTGGTTAATTTAGATGCCAACAAGAAAGTCCACAGCTTTTCCCACAGGTCAGTGTAATAAGGACCCCTTGAGAACCCCTTGGTTCTGAATGGTCCAAATGCCAAGTCCAGGACCAAACATGGCTGCTTCCATAGTGGAGAAATAAACAGTAAATGTAAATCTCTCATTTACACAGTAACAACATGGATTTAGAAATAAATATTTACAGTGCCCTGAAGGGCTTCATCAGCACTACTGGGCAACTGCTAAAGGGAGTCCATTAGAGTTATGCCTGGCTGGTCGCAAGCCCTGTTTAACTTGGACCCAGCCCAGGCTATGCACACTATGCACAAGCTGGATCTCTTGAAGAGAGAGTGCGGCGGGCCAGCGGCATGGCTCTGCACACATGCAGGACAGCATCAGAACATCACTGTACATGGATTTCAACCATTCTACTGGATGTCAGCCAGGTGGTGGGCATTACTGGAGCCCAGGGAGATACCCAAGGTAAGCCCCCTAATTTGGGGGGGGGCCTTACATCTGTACTGCCTCCACCCATTCTATGTCTTTTCTGAGATGGGGCCTCCAGAACTGGACACAGTACTCCAGGTGGGGCCTCACCATTGATCTGTACAGGGATAACACTACTTCCCTCCTTCTGCTGATGATACCCCTCCCAATGGACCCCAGCATTCTATTTGCCATTCCCACTGCCTGATCACACTGCTTTGCTACCTTCAGGTCATCAGATATAATAATCCCTAGATCTCTTTCCTGTTTTGTGGTTGATGACACTTCCCTCAAAACGATACGTTGCCCTTGGGTTTTTGTGTCCGATGTGCTTAATTTTGCACTTTTTGGCAATGAAGCCTAGTTACCAAACCCTTGACCAGTCTACCAGCTTTTTCAGATCTTCCTTCATTTTTTCCACCACCACCCCCGCTGTGTCCACTGTGTTGCAGATGTAACCCCTAGATGGCGCTATCCCAGGGGCTACTACCCCTGCCTGATTTGCCACCAACAGGTTGAGGGGCCTGGATCCAATGGCGGTGCCTCCACCCAGAGGTCAGGGTTTGCAATAGTTAAACTAACTTGGTCACAGCCCTCTGGACACTGCAACCCCTTTCTTCCCACTAGTGGCCCACACAATATATCAGAATTACCTTCACGGTATACACTTACCCCCAGGTCTGGTTCCGCACTGGGACCTCCTGTGAAATGAGATACAGTGCAACAATCACAGTACAGTACTTTAACATAGACAAATACCTCAGGCAGTATAACTTTGCTGAAACAAGCAGCTCTGATTTATTTAGGGGATATAACAAGGACAGGGAAATCAGGTTAATTAGCTTATCACTCTAATAATCTACCTATGGCTCTGTGTGCACAGGCCTATCCCTATCAGTTACTGTCCCTGGGTACCCAAGCCCTAGTGGCTAGTCCAAACTGCGGCAGCTGGTAGGGGCCCTTTCACACAGAGAAAAGGAGAATTAAACAGTCAGCAGTACAGTAATTCCATTTGGATTTAATGTGGCAATTCAACAGGAGCAACCCTGAATTAGTACTCACGACCTCCAAATAAGATAGGGTCCTTCAATGTCAGCAGGGCTCACTTGAGGTACACAAACCTCTTCACACATCCATATAAAGAAAGTACTATACCAGGCAGGCTGCATCTGTATCCCGATCGCAATTACTGCACAATACCCGGAGAACACACAGCAGATTCAGTTCCTGACAGACCGAGTGCAATTTTCAGCAATTCTTCCAGTCTTCTACAGGGTGAGCCTGGTTTCTACTCTTCAGAGATCCTTTGATTCTTTTCACAGGACGATTCAGTCCTAACAAGCTGTTACACAAGCTGCAGACCGGAACTCTGGGCCTTACACACGTTTTTTGACTAAAAACTGCACACTGAAAAGCACAGGGTCTCTTCCTTCTTCACTGCCAAAGCTCAACTGAACTCCAACTGACCTAAACCGGCACTTCCTTTGAGTTCCTCCCAGTTCTTGACTGGATTGGCTGTCACTCACAATAGACTGCTGCTGTTGGTCCAAAAGGCACTGAAGTCTAAACTACATCTCCCAGAGTCACTGCCCATACAATCCTCTTGTGGCTGGCTCAGATTATGAGTCCAAGTTCTGATTCGTCCAAGGCATCATTTTAGAGCTAGCTTACCCACACTGATTGGTCCAGTTCAGCAGTTCAAAACTAGAATGGGAACTAGCAGACACAGTTCTGACTGCAAAGAAAGCAGGTTAGACAAACTGTAATTTCATTATTACTCTAAATAATTTCTGGCAAACAGTTACATCTTTCAGATAGGTTCCCTTTGCACTCCTAGTGACTGCAAAATGAAGTGAATTGGCAGCAGCTCGAGTGGTACTCAGAGAAGCACACAGTCCCCCATACAAACTAATTATGTCTGCAAGCAGACAGCTCTTAAAGAGACAGTACCAGAGGCTCTAAAAACACTCACTGATAAATGGCTTAAATGCCAAACACCATTCAGGCTTGGAGCATTCAAGCAAGCTCCTGGAAGTCTTTTGGGAACCCCCATTTGCAGGGGGGTTACACAGATTTTTGTGTCATCTGCGAACAGGCATACCTTTCCTTCCAGCCCCTCTGCGATGTCACTCATAAAGACATTGAAGAAGACTGGTCCCAGTTATTAAGCCCTGAGGTACCCCGCTGGTTACTTTACCTTTTTCTGAGTGAATTCCATTTACCACCACCCTCTGAGTTCTGTTACTGAGCCAATTTCATACCCATTTTACTATCTTTGTACTCACTCCCAGGCTGCTCAACTTGTTTACTGGTCTTCTGTGTGGAATGGTGTCGAAGTCCTTACTGAAATCCAGGTAGGCCACATCCACCACCCTCCCTGATCCACCTCCCTGGTAACCCAGTCAAAGAACTGTATCAGGTTCATTTGGCAAGATCTCCCCCCTATGAATCATGCTGCCTCAGATCCTGCAATCCACTGGTTATTAGGTAGTCCCCAATCCTTTCTTTCAGTAGCGTTTCCATGACATTGCCCGCTACCAAAGTCAGGCTTACAGGTCAGTAGTTTCTTACCTCTTCCCTATTCCCACTTTAATGTATTTTCCCTATTCCCACTTTTATGTATTTTCCCTTTTCCCACTTTTATGTATTGGGACCAGTTCTGCCCTCCTCCAGTTCCCTGGAAACTCCCCCATATCCAGTGATTGACTGAGCAGGGCCATTAGAGGAGGAAACAGTTTCTCATTTAGTTTTTTTGTTTATTTATTTATTTATTTATTGGTAACTGGGTAAGGCCCACTAGGCACAAGTACCTGTTTTCAGGGGCGATCTTGGAGCACTGTAGAGGTTAAGTGACTTACCCAGAGTAAGAGTAAGGTTGTGGGAATCAAACCCAGGCCTGCTGGATGTAGCAAGCTCATTCACAGCTCATTACTCTAACCTCTAAGCTATACTACGAGCTGTTTAGAGCCCCAACTGCAAAGGTAATGGTATGGACAACTTTTTACCTTTCTGTAGTAATCATAATTATTTGCATCAGGGAGGTCTTATCAGATCAACCTGATAGTTTTCTTTGACTGGGTAGCACAATTAGTAGCTAAGGGCCACACTGTGGATTTACTGTACTTCAATTTCAGCAAGGTCTTCGACTTGGTGCCATACAGAAAATTGCTGAAGAAGCCGGAGGACCTGGGAGCAACTAGAACATAGTTAGATGGGTAAGAAAATGGCTGAAGGACTGACAGCAGAGGGTGATGGTAAATGGGAGGTCACGAGTGAGATGTTACAAGGATCTGTCCTGGGTCCTGTCCTCGTCAATATGTTCATCAGAGACATTGGAGTGGGTATATGGGGCAAGTTGTGTCTCTTCACAGATGACACGAAGCTCTGTGCTGGAACAGATAATGACAAAGTGATCTGGGAGATGCAGAGGGATCTACAAAGGCTAGGTAGGTGGTCCAAGGTTTGGCAGTTGAAATTCAATGGCAAAAAAGATTATCCACCTGTAACTGTAGTTCTAGGAGTGGTATCTAGTTCACATCCATACTCTGGCAATTCCACTGGAGTAGATGATTTTCCAGATGTCTTTAAGCTAAACTCCTCCCACCATTCGGGCTGTATATCCCCCGACTCTGCCCTGTGACATCAGACCTTGCATGCAGGAAGCAGGACTCTGTGCCACTTGCCAGAGGAAGCTGGGTGGATTCTGTGGATATGAACTATGTACCACTCCTAGAACTACTGTTACAGGTGAGCAACTTATTTTTCTAGGAGCATGGATATGGTTCACTAGCCACACTCTGGCAGACTCCTAGCAGTTCTCTGCAAAGAGGAACCAAGGTACGCACCCCTATTTGGTGAACAGAGATTGGAGAACTGAGGTCCCAAAACCAGCATCGGAGCGAGACTCAAGGTTTTTATTTATTTATTTTTTTATTTATTTGAAATCTTGGATTAAACCTTTGAGGACAAGCTCATTACATAGGTTCCACGTCAAGGAAACAAACAATAAGAAAGTTGTTCAGATTAGGGAGAGGCAAGTAGCAACAACATTGTACAGGAATGGTTATAACTAGTAAAGTAACAGTCATAGGCAATGAGCAAATAGCAGGAGTCAGTTATGATAACTTATGCATTATTACAAAGGAAAAGGATCAGGAAGAAAAGACAGACAGGAAATAGAAGAGGAAGGAGACGAAAGGAGTATCCCAGAGGGTTACTACATCTGAGGGAAAGGGTGGTGCAGGAAAAGAGGTGAGGCAGAAGGGTGCAGGTTGCTGGGCCAGCAAGTGGGAAGAGGGGGAAGGATGGGAAGAAAAATGGTAGGGGGAGGGGGATTCAAAAAAATGGAGACTGTGGTACTCAACCCCCCCAAAAAAAAACAATTCAAATAAATATTCTTCAAGTTTATTTATTCTCATAAATCCACAAATCTTCTTCCTATAAGCGCTCTTGTGATTTAGCTTCTTATTACGTTTTAGGACCTTCGTGTCCCTTCATCAGATAATTCTGAGCTGCTTTCTTTAACAGACAATTCTGTAATATACTGTATCATAGATTCTCAAAAAACTCTCTTATAATATCATAATTAAATATTTAAATATGCAGAGGTGGGAACCACTTTCTAATCTTATGAGTGCAAATTAATTTCCAATGTGTGGGCCCAGAATGTTCTACAAAACATAAAAGTATATTTTAGTTTTCTTTATTTTCAGCCCCTTTTTCTTTCATATTACTTCAAAAAAGATTTATTTATTATTTATTTGAGTTTTGGTGACTGGGTAGGACCACTGAGAAAATTACAGTCCCTTTTTCAGGGTCGACCTGGGGTTGTAAATGGTACAGTAAAGCAAAACAATTGTAGAGAGAGTCAGTGCAGTACAGTATCAAACTTGACATACATTGTTACTTAATGTACCTGTTTCCATAATCTTTTAACTCTGAGCCAATTTGCCTCAAACACAACCTAAAAAAAAGAGGGTGACCTATTTTTAGTATGTGTAGAGTTCCCATTATAAAACTAACTTAAAACTTCTTCAGTTAGAAAGATTTTAATAGTAAATCCAATTTAAATGACTTACTCGTGTTCAATCCAGTACACAGTGGTTTACTCCCCCCTTCCAAAGCTCTCAAAGGATAAGAAACAAAAAGGGAACCATGGGAATGAGCACTCTTTTGTGGATTATTAGGGGAAGGGGGGATGGCAGGTCTGGACAGCGTGCTAAGGGGGAAATATGAGCAAAGTGGTTAAAATACCAGCTGATGAGGCTGATACGGTAGTGGAAAATGAAGGTGTGTGCTGACTTCCAGGTAGCAGCCCTGCAGATTTCCTGTATAGAGATATCCCTGGAAGCAGCCACTGAGGCAGAGGTATGCCTGGTGGAATGAGCTCTAAGCCCTACAGGAGACTCACTACTGACCAACCTGTCATCGAGGTCAATACAGGATGTTATTCACCTGTCTGTTATCTGCTTTGCTGCTGGTCTGTAGGTGTGGCTTCCACATAAGGGACAAACCGCTGGCGAGCCTCTCCCCGAACTCCAGCTGTGTGCTTCTAATAATAAGACAGCACCTGTGCAAGTCCAGAGTATGGGGCCTGCAGTTGGCCTCCGAAGATGGGTTGGTAAAGTATACTGGCAAATTAATCACCTAGTTAAGGTGAAACTCCAATATTACCTTTGGAAGGAACTTCATGTTGGGGCAAAGAATGACTTTGTCCCTGTGGAAGACCAGGTAGGGAGACTCCATTGACATCACCTGGAGCTCCCTGTTCCTTCTAGCTGATGTAATGTCCACCAGGAAGGCTGTCTTCCATGACAGGTGTTACATCTCACACCTGTGCATAGGTCTGAAAGGCTTGCTCACAAGCATAGCCAACACCAGCAGTAAGTCCCACGATGAAGGTAGGTCATGCATTGGGTGGGGGGGGCAAGTGGTCCAGGCCTTTGAAAAGCACCTGGCCAAAATCTCCTGGACCACCATTTGCTTACTAGTCCACCAGGTAAGCAAAGATGGCTGCCAGGTGCACCTTACGAGTTGTCACTTGCAGTGCCAGCTGAGAGAGGGACCAGAGGTAGTCCAGGATGTTTACCACAGGGCAGGCAAGGGGATCAAGCTCTTACCTTGCCACCAAATGGAGAACCTCTTTCATTAAAAGGCATAGCACTGGCAAGTCGACTCTTTCCTGGAGGCCTCCACAATGTGGAGCACTTCATCTAAATGTCCCAAGGTCTGGAACTGTAGCCATTCAGCAACCAGGCCATGAGGTACAGGGACTGCAGGTCTGGGTGCAGGACCATCCCCTTTTGTCTGGTCAGCAGATCCGGATGGAGATACATTGCCATGGAGGTCTGCTGCTGAGTCTGAGGAGATCCTGGTACCAGAACTACTGAGGCTAGTCTGGAGCAATCAGAATCATCAAGGGGAAGGTAGGGAAAGCATACATGAGGCATCCACCAATAGAGTCCCAAACTGTGGAGAATGAGCACAAAACCACCTCAGTTTGGTGTTCTCCCAGGAGGCAAACAGGTCCACCAGAGGAGTACCCCACAGGGAGAACAGGTGGTTCACAACCTCTTGACTTGGGGACCACTTGTGTGATGTCTCTCCTATCTGGCTGAGAGCATCTGCTAGCTGATTTTTCTCTCCTGTGACATGGATAACCAGGAAATCTGCATCCAGGTTACCCGTGAGGGTCCAGGTACAGAGGGCTTCCCAACACAGTGGAAGGGAGTGAGTTCCACCCTGATTGTTCAGGTAGAACATGGTCTGGACCTGCACAACCTGACCCCTGATGAGTGGAGCAAATTCTGCATGGACAGGTCACACTGTATGGAGCTCTGGTGTGCTCCCAACCTCACCAGAGACATGTCCATCATGAGCAAGATGGTCAGCTCTGGGCATACAAATGAGATTCCTTCCTCCAGGTGTTTGGAGATCAGTCACCACTGGCTGGCATCCCACATTGGTTGGGTCACTGTGAGCAACTGGTCTGGGTATCCTAGGTACTGGGACCACCGATGGCCCAAATCCTACTGGAGGTGGTGCAACTGTCAGTGGCCAACCAGACCACAGTGATGCAGGATGTCATACACCCCAGCAGCCACAGGAAATCCTGGGCAGAGCATGAGAGCTCAACCTGAAATGATTGGACAAAGGAAGTAAGATCCAGTGCCCAGTCTGCAGGGAGGCAGGCCTTGGCCTGCAGTAAGATGTCCTTCCAAATAAGTTGGTGCCCAAGAAAGGGCCAGCTTGTGCTGAGTGTCTGTTGTGAAGGTGGACAGATACAGCCAGGCCCTGTGATGCATAGAGACAGTGGCCACAATGGCATGGGCACATGAATCGCCCATGTTCAAGGCCATCTGTAGTTGGTGTTTGGTCAGCGATTGACCCTGGTCTCTGATGATCATCATCACCAACTCTTGCTCAGTGGGAAGGTGAGCATCAAACACACCATAAGGGAGGGACCAAAACTGGCCATCATCATAGCATAATTAGTCTGATGGAGACCCAAGGATGCCGCAGCATACACCTTTTTAGCAGCATGGTCAAGCTTATGGGCTATTCTGTCCAGAGGTCTGTCCACATCCCCCTGGTTTCCCAACTTATTGAAAACTAAATCAATCACCAACCCCTCAGTGGAGGGATGGTCTGAGAACCCAAAAGGGGACCCTGTGGGAACCGCACACTTGTGGACCATATGGGTAGAGGGTGTGGGCAGGATGCTTGATGCTGCCAAAGCTTCAGGGCTGGTCCCAAAATGGCCTCAGCCATGGGAAAGGCAACCCTTGGGAATTTGTCCTGATCCAGAATGTCGTAAAAGGATACTTGGCCTTTTTCTGATCTGTCTCCAATGGGATTGACATGGACTCCGATATACATCAGGGATGCACCTCAAAAGACACCAGGCCTTGCTTGGTGGGGAACTCCTTGACCGATCCCTGGTCGAGGAAGAGAGTCTCAGAGGAGGCCATGGACTCGTGGTCTGAGTTGTCCAGTGCTCCTCAAAAATGGCCCTCAACTGTTTCTTGCTATGGACCATCAGGTATCCTCTCCTGGAGTGATCTGCCCTGATAACTGGTCTGGCAAGCTGGTGGCTGAATGAGCCTCCTAGGCCCACTGTCTGCTGCAGTGGTGGCAATTTCACCCAAAGTGGTGGAGAAGTAGTTGTGGGGACTATCTGCATAGCTTGGACTGGTGGGGGCATCATTGTGTCTGCCAGTTGACCAGAGGTCCAGATGGTAGATCTCTACTCTGCCCGGCAATGGCCCACTTGTGCCAGAAGAACTCATCATAGCACCTGCACATCTTACAATGGTGCATTTCCTCACCAGAGGACAAGAAGGTTGAGAAGCATTGACGGCGCTGCTGCCTGGTGAAGTGGGAATGCCTCCACCAAGACCTCAACTGACACCTCTAGCATCAACTGGATGATCAACATCGGCCTCCACTGACCTGCACATGTGTGGAAGACTCACCTGCCAGTGGAGACTGCTCCCACAGTGGGCCAGTTGGGGACACTGACCGATCCATGTCCTACTGAGTGAGGAGCAGAAGCACCAGGGTCTGTGAGACTGACACTTCTGCCTCATCCGACAGCTGGTCAATAGGTTCAAAGAATATCTCCATGGCCTGTTCTACCAGAGTTGAAGTCAACAGTCTTGATAGGGGTGCTGAAGAGCCCTCGAGGGGCACTCGACCACCATCGAGTGGTTGGGGGAGTTGAGAGCTCGGGAGAACCTCAGTCTTTTCTGGTCCCACAACTGGCACCACTTGTGGTTAGAATCACGGTGAGCAGAAATCTCCCCCCGGGTCTGCAGGGCCAAACACATGTCCTGAAATACTCTGGTGAAAGACCCTACAACATTGGCCCCAGGGAACAGCACCAAGACTGAGGCGGTGTCTGCTGCAGCAGCCACTGCTCCAATATGAGGGCCACAGGCTGCTGTGTTGATCTGGTAGCCACTGAGACCTCCTTGTGGACCTTAGGGCAGTCTTTTAGATCCCACTCTGAAGGCCAACCCAGGGTGAGCTTATGCTTCCTGTCCTCATGAAACTCCAGGAAAATGGACAAACATGACTGTACCCATCCATGTTATGCTGCCCACCCAGGCAGTACAAGCACATATCATGCAAGTCAGTGACTAACATCTTCTATCAGTACCGCACACAAAATTTGAACCTTGGAGGGCTGGCCCAGTGGTGCTGAGGGTTGAGGCGCTGGACACCACACCTCACGCCATGCCGGTGACGGAAGTTCAGAAGTGAGCCTGGGTTGCCAGGGGTCGGCATGAGAGGTAGAGGATTGAACATCTGGAGGACAGCCCTCCTCTCCTGGGAGGAAGGGGGTCCGGACTCGGTGCTCAACTGTCCCCTGGTGGAGGCCGGGGCACAGCAGGCACTGCAGTCGATGTTGGGGACAGGGAGTGGAGACTTTGGCACTGATGCCTTGGTGTGGGGTGTGTGCCACTCCTCCAGTTAATGAGAAAATGCCTTCGGGTGCCCTGGAGACGGAGCGCCGGAGCGTGTCTCCTATATGCCCTTGCCTGCCTGACTACCCCTGATCTGATGAGACTTAGAATTTTGGGTGTTCATTGCTCCACCTCAACCCCACTCGGAGGGAAAGCCACAACTCCATGGGGACCGAAGGTAAGTATCGGGCAGGGCACGTGAGGCAAGAGGATGACTTCTAGGCACTCCCGATGGGTTGGCACCCACAGGACATAGGTGAAGACAAATAGTAATTTAAAAAATAAAATACAATTTGAACCCTGGTGTCTGTTGCACCATCTTTGCCAATGCCACAGAGTCAAATGAACTGAGAAAAGCAAGAACTTCAAAAACTTAAAAAAAGGCTTGTCTAATGGTGCACAAAGTCCTAAGTGGGATCGTGAAGAAGGTAACCTGTTCTTCTAGTGGAAAGAAATATCTGAGGTTATGGGATGGAGTTGGGGGATACACCACCTGGGTGGTGGGAGGAGCTTAGCTTAAAGACATCTGGCAAGTCAGCTATTTCAGAGGAACTGCCTGAGTGTGGATAGTGAACTACTGCATATCTACACCCCTAAAATGCAAGGTTACACACCTGGGGAAAAAAACTAGAACAAAATACAGGATGGGAGGGGTTAAACTGAGCACTACAGCAGAGGAAAGGGACCTGAAAGTTATCATTACTGACTCCCTCAAACAATCGTGCCAGTGTAACAAGGCTTATACCAAGGCTAATAGGATGCTGCGGTGTATCAGATGGAGAACTGACAGCAGGAAAAAGGAGGCACTACTACTTCTACATAGATCACTGGTGAGGCTGCATCTGGAATACTGTGCGCAGTTCTGAAGTCCTCACCTAAGGAAGGACAAGCACAGGCTGGAGATGGTGCAACGCAGGTTGACCAAGATGATTAAGAAACAACCAGGCCGATTTTATGAAGAAATCTGAAGGCAGTGAACTTGTACTCACTGAAGACCAGGCAAGGGGCATATGCTAGAGACCTTCATGTTCTTGAAGGAAATAAACAAGGTGAATTGCAGAGAAATAATTGGCAGGAGTACAGAGTGAAGAATCTGAGGTCATGAATATGTAACCCCCCTGTTACCCGAGGTTACTAGAACCCTAGTTAGATCTAGTAGCAGGCAGGGACAGGCAGCCATTGAAACTCCAGTAAAATGGATTTCACTATGTCTTGCTCTGTTTTCAGTCTCTGCTGAGCTGGAGCTATAACATCATTTAGAACTGTTGCAGTTGCATAAGCTACACTGGAATGTTGCAGCTAAGGAAGTTAGGATAGAATGTTGGGGAATTTGAAGTCAGTTCAGTAGTAGAGTGTTGAAGAGGGAGGAAGTGTGCTGTAGCTGCAGGCCCTCATAGTCCTCAGCTCTGATAAAGAGCTATATTTTTGTTTAGGTGTGTGTTCTCACCTGAAGATGAACACAAGAAGAGCCAAGTGAAGTGGCAGAGACCACTTCCAGTGGCTCAGGACCCCATCCCTGCGGGGATGGGGGAAGGATTCAGCCTACTTCCAGGGGCAATCCCCTGGTCCGACTATGGGAA
The DNA here is from genome assembly GCA_016271365.2 of Neoceratodus forsteri. Taxonomy (NCBI): domain Eukaryota; kingdom Metazoa; phylum Chordata; order Ceratodontiformes; family Ceratodontidae; genus Neoceratodus; species Neoceratodus forsteri. Next base: position 97,227,521 of record CM057451.1, read on the forward strand.
GAAGAAGCTGCCTAAATCTAAGTTTGTGCTGAGGCACCACAAGTTTTGGATGAGATTTCTTTGAAGAGAAAAAGCCTGTGGGGCAGCTGCAACTAAGGGGTGAGTCTGCTCTGATAAAAGGCCAATGTGTTTTCACCTGAGATAAGATGAAGTTAAGTGACTGTTACCGTGGGGTCAGGAAAAGACAGCCAGGTACAGTTCTGAAAATTGTGGGAATTGGACTGCTTAACTCTGTGGGTGTCTAGAGAAATGGACACAGCCACTCTTTACATATGTTTCAAGTTCAGCACAAGTGGGATGGAAGAACAGCAGATTAAATGTGACATACATTTAAAGAGAATCTATACAGTAAAGTGTTTTCAGAGGATGAGGTGTTAAAGTCCAGAGAAATGGCCGGGTATGAATTATGGGAGTGAGAGGAGGGAGACCACCCCATCAGTAGTAACCAAATTCACCTCTATGGGTTTGCTTTGGGACACCTGTCGCTTTCTCTCATGTACTTGGCCAGTGCCTGAGGAAAGTACTCAGACATGGGATTGACAAAGAAGATTCCCTGATGGAGCCAGAAGTGCTCAGAGGTGGTTTAGGAGCTACCAAGAAATGTTCCATGCTATATGGAAAGTGTCCAAGGGCTGGGATGACAACCGAGCCATGGAAGTAAGGTAGTCCGGAGTGCTGGCAAGGGAGCCGAGCCAAGGAGACAGAAAAAGTGTTGAGATAGGGACGAATGCCCAGAGTGTTTCGAAACCTGAGGGTTTCAGTGTAAAGAGGATGTGTTCTGATCTCCATAAATCTGCATTACCAGAAGTGTTGCCCCATGGGGGTCCATCTATGCTTTGTTGTTCTATTGGATGTGAATAAAAGCCACACTTTAGAATCCCAACTTCTGGTATTGGACATTACAGTTATTGCTTCCTATGTCCAGAGTTATTTGGGGGCCCCTGTGCAGAGTAGCCAAACCTAGCCAACATGCTGAGTGACACCTTTCTCCTCGAGTTTCAACTTATAAAAATGGAGGCACCACGTCATAGGACCCAGGCCCCTCAACCTGTTCACTAGCTACACAGGCAGGGGTAGTAGCCCTCTCAGTAAAGCGCCACTAGGGGTTACAAGTAGAAACTGGAGGGGGGGAGGTTTAAGAGGAATTTGAGGAAGTTCTATTTTATGGAAGGGGATGTGGAGCCGTGGAACAATCTGCCATCAGAGATGGTGGGTGCCAAGACTGTAAATGGCTTCAGGCATGGCTGGGATAGAGTTAAGGGTTTGGTGGTTGCTCAGGTCTGTAGCAGTAGGGGGGGTGAAGCGTGGCTGAGATAGAGTTAAGGGTTTGGTGGTTGCGTAGGTCTGTAGCAGTAGGGAGGGGTGAAGCATGGCTGGGATAGAGTTAAGGGTTTGGTGGTTGCTCAGGTCTGTAGCAGTAGGGAGGGGTGAAGCATGGGTGGGACAGAGTGAAGGGTTTGGTGGTTGCGCAGGTCTGTAGCAATAGGGAGGGGTGAAGCATGGCTGGGATAGAGTTAAGGGTTTGGTGGTTGCGCAGGTCTGTAGCAGTAGGGAGGGGTAAAGCATGGCTGGGATAGAGTTAAGGGTTTGGTGGTTGCTCAGGTCTGTAGCAGTAGGGAGGGGTGAAGCATGGCTGGGACAGAGTGAAGGGTTTGGTGGTTGCGCAGGTCTGTAGCAATAGGGAGGGATGAAGCATGGCTGGGACAGAGTGAAGGGTTTGGTGGTTGCACAGGTCTGTAGCAGTAGGGAGGGGTGAAGCATGGCTGGGATAGAGTTAAGGGTTTGGTGGTTGCTCAGGTCTGTAGCAGTAGGGAGGGGTGAAGCATGGCTGGGACAGAGTGAAGGGTTTGGTTGTTGCGCAGGTTGGTAGCAATAGGGAGGGCAGTTGGGGGGGCAGAGAAGGACAAAACCTTGTATGGACAATAGGTCCATGGAGCAGTTAGGGAACTCAAGGGCAGACTAGATGGACCTTTGGTCTTTTTCTGCCATCACTGTCTATGCTCTTATCAACATGGGAATTACATTTCAAGTAAAAATACACCAGGAACTTGATTTCTTTATGTATACTGTGTGAAAAGAAGTGTGTTATATTAGGGCACTTGGTGTATATCAGTGGGTCTGGGTTTAGCACAATAAGAAGAGAGGCCACCAGAAGTTGAGGCTTGAGAACAACTGTGTGTATCGTTCTACTGCAACTTGGGCCTCCCAATTCACCTGGGGTGTAGGGTTGTTGCAGTATAACTGCACACCCGTCATGTGTTACTGCATATTACTGCCCTCTGTTTTGGATCTTATTGTTTTAAAGGGGACAGGAAATTTGTGCTAATTGGCAGCTACTTATAAAGTTCTTATTTGCAGAAATGACATGCATTCTCCTAAATTATCCATATTTAACTGTACCTGAATAAAAACTGATACCAAAACTGTATTTTGCATTGTTTTGTTTCTATGGACAGCATTCTGCAACAGTTCTCTTCATGGAACCAGTAATTTGGAATTATAACTATGTTATGGTCTGTGCACAGAATTCTAATTATAAGCTGTTAAACCTATCAGAACCATGCTCAGAGTTCTGTATACAAACCATGACATAGTTAAAGCTCCAAAGTACCAGTTCCATGAAGAGAACTGCAACAGAATACTGCGCATAAAAAACAAAACAATGCAAAATACAGTTTTTGGTATCACTGTTTATTCAGGCACAGTTAAATATTGTTAATTTAGAGGAATGTATATCATGTATGAGGATAAGAACTTTATGAACAGCTGGCAGTTGGAAATGATTTTGTCCTCTTTAAGTGTTTCATAATGGAGTGTGTACTACACTAGTTCAGGTAATTCTCGCCTCATCTTCTTTCCGTAGTTCAATGTTTCTGCTTGCTGGCTATTAGGTTAAAATCAGCATATACTTACAAGTTAAAGTGCGTAAGAAAAAAGTATAGAGTGTGAAAGGAACAATTAATGTTTCTGTACTGCACACGGTTACCTGGGTTGTTTAGATATAAGAACGCTAGAATGCGGGAAGCAAGAGTTGGGTCAAAACATGCCAACCCCATTTGTGTCTTCATCTCACCTCCATTCAAAAATACATCATACTGTCTGTCAGACTCATTTATACACGTTGCTTCAGTGACTTCCTCTGTCAGTATATTCCAAGGCTGTATATTTATTTACCCTTGGGTAATCCAGGGTATAAAAAAGCCGACACCCACGTAAAAGGAACACAGTACAGTTCAGTGTTGCTATCTAGAGGTCACCAGACCCCACACTGAGCGGCAATGTAAAGGATCCAGACTTGGCTGACCCTTTACTCTCTGCAGTTGCACTCCTTTCTCTGTTTGGGCCTTGCAGCCACCTGAAGTTGCCTTGGCAGTCCTTAGCATCAGATGGGTTAATCTCATTTGACTGACATAATTCTGTCTAGCCATATATTAGGCTTGATGATAATATGCAACTGATGATTTTCAAGTGTGAGGGGGCAGGCTCATAACTGAGGAGTGGCAGAGCCACAAGTGAGTTATGGAAGTCCAGCCCCCTCACAAGTGATGGTAATCAAGTCATTGCATATTCAACATATATACAACAGCAGTTCACTAATTATAACTTTTAAATCTGATGTTTGCTGAAGACTGAACTTTTTCTGTTTGATTTCAACTGCTGGCATCAGGGCTGCACTAGGCAACAATTATGTTATCAGCATTGTGAAGGCTGTTCTCTGATTCAGTATCCCATTGTGAAGATACTAACCTTAACTTCAGTACAGTAACAGCAGCATACTGTTGATATCTTCTTGTTACTGTTGACAGCCCAAATATCACTTTAATCTTGTCATTTTTACCCCCACTTCTGTGTGTCTATATTTCTGATTAAGCTAATGCTTTCCTATTTCATGTGAATGAAAATTATATTCTTTTATCATTTCTAGTAGGAAAAAAAGCATTTTACAATTGATTACCTTTTGCAACATTGGATTGTGTAGCTGGTTGCCTTCGTCTGCTTCCTCGTTCATAGGAAAAATGTAAAAAATGTCTATTATATAATCATACCAAAACTGATTTTAGCCATAGTCCCAGTTTTCCTTTTACTGCATACTTCCTCAGCTTTGGGAACACCAATAAATAGTCAAGCCACTCATGATGCAGTCAGAGATCAAAATTACTGGCAGTCCAGGAGTTTAAGGCTCCCCTAATTATCTTATAGTTTGTCCTGTATGAATGGGGACTTGAATGTATTAACCGCTTGCTGAGTAGTTTAATTTTAGGCCTATACCTCTAAACCTCTCAGAAACAAAATGTGTAGCAATGGCCTTTAAGGTCCAAAGGGTAGCAAATGGCCAAAATGCATAACACATTTTTACTTTCAATAATAAGTTTAATAATATTGGCACCATATATTTAGTGTTAAGGACTGTTTCTATTGAGTTACTTTCCATTTTCAGTAGTTTGATGTACGGAAATGTATTTATTTTAATTTTTTGTTGACTGGGAAATGAGGGCTAGGCAATTCTGCCAATTTTCAGCCTTGTTCGAGGGGGGGCAGGGTTACAGATGCAAACTGACATACTGATGATGCCTACACAACCTTCCAGACTCTAATCTTAAAGGTGATTGACACCCATTCACCTATTATAAAATCCCGATCAACAAAAAAATCCTGTCCCTAGTTTAATAGCACCTTAAAAGCTGCACTACGTTACATGGATGCTGTCTGGAAAAAGGCAGAAAAACCAAATTAGAATCCGATTGGACTGTGTTTAGAATGATTACGAACAACTGCACCAAACTAATCAGATCTGAAAAGGCAAAGTACTACCAAAGTGCACTTGAGTCCAACAAGAATAGCAATGCTAAATTCCGGCAGATTCTGACTGAAGTAGAAGGAGATAAACCATCATCCGCACTACCATCCAAAATCATCTCTGGAGACAGTACCTATACAAATAAACAAGACATCCTAGAAGCCCTTAACAATCACTTTGCCACTGTTGGCCTAGCCTTTGATACCTCTCCCAAAAGCAAACTGCTGAACCAGCAAACTAGTAACAATACTCCTTGGACGCCTTCCAATACCTCCACCTGCTCAACCAAATTTAGCTTCACTCCCATCACAGTTAAACAAGTTGAAGACCTCCTAACCCTCTTAGACATTAAAACAAGTGTAAGGGCTGATCAAATTGATCCCCTCTTTCTAAAATTAGGCTACTATCAATTAGGCCCGCAGGTCACGCACCTCTTTAATATGTCTCTCCTGGAGGAGGCACTCCCACTGGTGTGGAAAACAACCCATGTTATCCCTCTGCTCAAATCTGGTAAGCCAAGTGACTTAAACAACTACAGACCCATTTCTACTTCCTATTTTGTCAAAACTTCTTGAAAGACTGGTAAACTCTCAAGAGAATTTTTGGAGAATCATAACCTATTAAATCCTCTACAGTCTTGCTTTAGGCTGATCTACAGCATGGTCTCTGCATTAACCAAGGTCACTAATGACAGGCAAATGGCACTCAATGCTAGAAATCATGTGGCTACGCTATTCCTTGACCTAAGTAAAGCATTCGATACTGTGGATCACGATCTGCTATTGACCCTACTGCAAAACCTTGGACTAGACGATAATGCCCTTAAATGGTTTTCCTGCTACCTTGTTGGTAGGCAGCAAAAGGTGAAGACACAGGGTGACCTTTCTCCCTGCAAAATCCTTCTGAGAGGGGAACCTCAAGGTTCAATCTTGGGCCCGTTATTATTCGCAATATACATAAACAATACTGAACACAATTATTAACTCTGCCAGTATTCCTGTATTTACAGATGATACTGTGCTTTACGTTGCTTGCCCTACCATTGAATCCGCTTGCAGGGTTTTAAGCAAGAATTTAATATTCTACAGCAAAATCTGCTACAACTGAAGCTCCTACTCAACGCCAAAAAGACAAAAATAATGCTTTTCTCTCCTCCAACCAAAGTGACTTCCAGAACACATCAGCCTGTCAATATGCATATGACACATATGTTGGGTGAAACCTTGGAAAAAATGGACAAATTTTAATATCTAGGTTTTTGGTTGGACTGTAAGCTGTCTTGTATCCCTCATGTTGAAGAGCTCTCTAAAAAGTTAAAACAAAGGCTGGGATTATTCTTCCGCATCAAATGTTTGCTTACCTACGAAGCAAAACTTAAGATTAGTCCAAACAACGTTCTTTCTGTTAATTGACTATGCTGACTTCTTTATAGTCATTGCCCCAAAACTGTTCTTACAAAGCTGGATGTACTGTACCATAAGGCCTTAAAATTTGTGCCAGACTCTTCATTTAAAACACACCACTACTTATTTTACACATCCAACTAGGCTGGATCTCCTTAGCCAAAAGAAGGTGGCGAAATGCCTCCATCTGGACTTACAAAACCCTCATCAACAAACTCCCTCTCTACATATCCAGCCTGGTAAAGTTACACCTTGTGCATACTCCCTTAGGAAATATGCATATATTCTGCTTGATACTCCCCAGGGTAAGATTTCATTTTGGCACCACATTTATTAGTCACGCCTTATCAGCCTTGTGGAATTCCCTTCAAAGTACCTTAAAACATATCCATTTTGTTAGCCTATCCTCCTTCAAATCTCTCCTGAAACCCCTGTTGAAGGAAAACTTCCAGTGTTATGCCTAGTCTCTCCTCCTTGGAAATTGTGTCTAGCACTTACCACTGTTCTTGCCCTCTGGCTCTCCTGCTCCCCTTCTTACACTCCTCTGTCTATCTCCGTTCTTGTTATAGTTGTTGCACTTACATAGGTTTGTACAATCTGTGTAACTTGACTGTCTACTTTATGTTTTACCCATTGTACTGTATGAACTATTGTATAAATTCTGTTGTGTTTTTTGTATATTTTGTGTGTCCCTCCAGAACCACCTTGCAAATGAGAATCTCAGTGGTGTATTTCATGGTAAAAAATAAAACTGAATTGAAGTTAATTGAACCAGATTAAGCTGTTGGTGGTATTTTAACATTTAGCATCATGAAGAACATCACTAAATTGCCACATAGCAAAGGTAAATTTGGGTGTAAAATTAATACCGATATGCAAAATTCATAGCAGCTGAGAACTATGTGTGCGCCTGTGGTGTAAATGAGGTGGGTGGTTATGGGTTTTGGTTAAACTGTGCTTAGCTTTATTGGATTTTAGAGTGGGAGTGGGTATTATTTTTAGGTGTCAGGTATCTCTGGTAGGCAAGATGTGTAGAGGTCTTACATAGAAATACAGACCATGATGGCAGACAAAGACCAGCGGTCCATTCAGTCTGGCCATATTCCCTATAAACTCTGGAACCTATTGTTCCTCCAGGGTACTAACCCTCCCCATCTAATCCCCATTCTCCTCCCTTGTCTTGTCTTGTTGCCTGGGTGACCACTATTCCCATCATTTTATCCCATGCCTACTTGAATCCCCTGTCTGTGTTTGCCCTCACCACCTCAGCCAACAGACTGTTCCTAGGTTCCATCACCCTTTCTGTAAAGAAGTACTTCCTCACTTCCATCCTGAACCTCCCTCCTGCTAATTTCCACATGTGACCACATGACCTCAAGTTGGTATTCAGGGTAAATAATTTCCTGCAGTTTGCCTTGTTAATTCCTTTAAGAAACTTGAAGGTCTTCATCATATCTTCTCTCTCCCTTCTGTTTTTCAGTGAGTACATATTTAGTACCTTGAGGCGCTCCTCATAGGATTTGCCCTGCTGGCCCTGGGTCATTTTTGTTACTCTGCGCTGCACTGTCGCCAACCTATCCCTGTTCTTTCTGAGGTGAGAGCTCCAGAACTGGATGCAGAAGAGCTAGCGGCCCCGCCCACACACCTACTCAATAGGTTGATTGAATCCGGGGTAGTGCCGGGCAAGTGGAGGGTGGCAGATGTGATGCCACTCCATAAGAGTGGTGTTAGAGAAGAGACGGGTAACTAAAGGTCAGTCAGTCTCACTTCAATAGTCAGTAAACTGTTGGAGTCCCTTATTAAGCAAGATCCAGTGGAATATCCTGAAGTAAATCACTTCCAGAACAGTAAACAACATGGGTTTGTGACAGGCAGGTCATGTCAGACGAAACTTATTACTTTCTTCGATCACGTGACCAGGGATTTGGATAAGGGCCATGCTTTGGACCTGCTTTACTTTGACTTCTGTAAAGCTTTTGACACTGTCCTGCACAGGCGCCTCTTAAAAAGGTTAGAAGACCTCAGGGTAGCAGAGCAAATAGTCAAGTGGGTACAAAATTGGCTAAAGGACAGGAAACAAAGGGTGGTAGTAAATGGGGTAAGATCTACCAAAAGATATGTCACTAGCGGGGTGCCTCGGGGCCAGTCCGTTTCAACATATTCATTAATGACATCAATGAGACTGTAAATGGCAACACTGCCGTGTTTGACAATGACACAAAACTCAGTGAAAGAGTGGGCACTATGGAATCAGAGAGCTACAGGAGGACCTTAAGAAGTTAGAAAGATGGACACACATATGGTAGTTGAAATCCAATGCTAAGAAGTGCAAAGTGATGCATCTGAGTAGGCCCAACCCTAAGACAGAATACTGGCTAAACGGGGCCAAACTTAGCTCTTCTGCTGAAGAACGGGATATGGGGCTCATTATTAGAGACAACCTCAAGCAGCAGAGTCAGTGCAATAAGGCTTACAGCAGGGCCAGCAGGGTACTGGGATGTATTAGTAGGGGGATATTTAGTAGGAACAGGGAAGTGATATTGCCACTGTACCAGTCATTGGTGAGGCCACACCTGGAGTACTGTGTCCAGTTCTGGAGGCCTCACCTTAGAAAGGACATTGACAGACTAGAGGTGGTCCAGAGGACAGCAACAGAAATGATTCAGGGGCTTCGTGGAATCACCTATGAGGATAGGTTTAGGGATTTGAACATGTACTCACTGGAGACTAGGAGAGAAAAGGGGGATATGATCGAAACTTTCAAGTTCCTTAGAGGTATTAACAAAATATCACAATCAGTGCTTTTCAACAGGAACACCAATTCTACAACAAGGGGCCACGAGTGGAAACTGAAAGGGGAAGGTTCAGGAGGAACATCAGAAAGTATTACTTCTCTGAAAGAGTGGTGGAACCTTGGAACAGACTGCCACCCGAGGTGGTGGCAACTAAGACAGTATCTAGTTTTAAACACATGTGGGACAAGGCTAGGGCTCAATGTTAGACTGGACATCTCTGGGGACAGGGCACCGATGTACATCAGGTCCTAGGATAACATACTTTGGCAGACTTGATGGACCATGGGTCCCCTTCTGCTGACATTTTCTCTGTTTCTATGCAGTACTCCAGGTGAGGCCTCAGCAGGAATCTGTATAGGAGAAGTATTACCTCTTTTCTTCTGCTGTTAAGACCCCTCTCAATACATCCCAGCATCCTGTTAGACTTGCTATACACCTCCTTTCACTGACTCATTTGTTTAAAGAGCAGCCAACACCATTAGGACACTTTAACAAAACATACCATTTAGATGCAGTTCAGCTTATGTTTCACATTTGTTCTGTATTTCTCCTCCCCATTATTTATTAATGAGGCCATTTGCATGAAAATGGGATCTTTGCTCCTGAAGAGTTCATCTAGTCCTGTTACATTCTCCCTACCTGAGGTCATAACGCTCTACTTGTGACATCACAGTTACTCCTATGGCAACAGACTGTGATGTCACAACAGAGGACTATGACATGAAGTAGCGAGTAAGCTTAAGAGGTAGGTGAACTCTAAGGGATATGAAGTATGTTTCCATGCAAATTTCTCAGTAATGAGTAATGGGGAAGAGAAATCTATGGAATACACATGGAATGCAAGGTAAATTGTACCTAAATATTATGTTTTTCAAAGTTTTCTTTGAGGCATCAGCAGTTCTTTAAGGGAGTTACTGATGATAACTTCTAGATCCTGTTCCTCTTCTGTAGTGACAAGTCTCACCCCACCCATCCAGCACTCCATCTTGGGTTTTTTTTCTCCAGGTGCATTACCTTGCACTTTCTGGTGTTGAATTTTAACTGCCAGACCTATGACCAACCCTCAAGTTTTTGTAGGTCCCTCTGCATAATCCTTATTCCCTCATCACTATCCACCCTCCCACATAGTTTTGTGTCATCTGCAAGGAGACACAGCCTACCCTGGATTCTCTCACCAGTGTCACTAATGAACATGTTGAAGAGGACCAGACCCAGGACAGATCCCTGTGGAACCCTGCTTGTAACCTCCCTTTCCTCTGATTTAACCCCATTGACCACCACCCTCGGCCGCCTCTCTTCTAGCCAACTACCCACCCAATTCACTACAGGTATAGCGACATGCAGGTCTTCAATCTTTTTGAGCAACCTTTTGTGTGGTACTGAATCAAAAGCTTTGCTGAAGCCAAAGTGCAGCAGATCCACTATGTGGTCCTTGTCTACTTCCTTGGTTACCCAGGCAAAGAAAAAAATCAGGTTAGTCTGAAAATACTGTCCTACCATGAAACTGTGTTGTTTACTATCCTGGAGCCTGTTGCTTTAAAAGGTAGTCCACAAGGTCCTCTTTGATTAGTGATTCCATCAGTTTCCCCACGAGGGAGGTCAGACTGACAGGCCTGCAGTTCCCTGATTGCTCCCTATCCCCCCCCCATTTATGAAGCGGTACAATGTCTTCCACCCTCCGATCTCTTGGAACTTCTCCAGACCTAAGTGAGGTGTTGAACAGCCTGCTCAATAGTTCAGCCAGTTCTGCTACGAATTCCCTAAGTATCCTCAGATGCAACCCATTTGATCCTGGGGCCTTATCTATCCTAAAGGCTGCTAGCCCTTTCAGAACCCTCTAACTAGTAAGTATTCAGTGCCTCATTTCTGGGATTCCCTTAGTGACTGCTTTGATGCCACTTTCTAGCATGGACCCGCAGTCCTCCTTAGTGAATACTGAACAAAAGTATTCATTCAGGATGGTGGCCTTTTGCCCATCTTCCTCTATCACCCTACCCCTCCTCAACTAGCTGTGCATTGCCCCCTTTCCTTTTTTCACTGATCTATCTAAAACACTGTTTTTCTCCATTCTTGACCCCATTCGTGATACACAGCTCTATGCCTGCTTTCGACTCCCTGACAGCACTCATTGCCTCCTTTTTTCTTCTGTAGATAATCCTCCCATTCTGCCTCCCCTTGCTATTTTTTGTATTTACAGAAGGCCTTCTTTTTGGCCCTACCCAGTTCCCTGACCCTAGCTGACAACCACAGTGGTGTCTTAAACTTGTTTTTTTTTTAGATACTATTCTTATGCTTGCCTTTGATGACTCTAGGATGGCTCTCGTTAGTGCCCCATCTCTCCTGTATGTCCTAGACCCCTACTAACTTATCCCTGACCAGCTCCCTCAATCTATCGAAGTCTGCCCTCCTAAAGTCAAGGACTTTGGTTCTTGATTGTGGCTTGCTTGCCCTGAGGAACAATTCAAACCACACGGAGTTGTGGTCGCTGTTCCCAAGTGACTCCCCTACTCCCTCAGCACCCACCATCTCTGAGTTGGTGAGCACCACATTAAGGATTGCATTCTGCCTGGTAGGTTCCTTAACAAGCTGCACCAGTTGGCAGTGTTACATGAGGTCCCTGCACTCTTATTGGTACCCTCAGAGGTACACCGTAGACAGTTAGTGCTTAGGTATATGTTGTACTAACATATAGGGCTAAGGGCATCTACCGTATAAGAGTAGCTGTCAGGATATGTACACGTTATTGTAATAGACTTTGCTTGCTAATACATATCGATCAATCAATCAAGTATTTAACCAGGCGTTCATTGTTGAGCAGAAGCTCATTTGCAAGATGAACCTGGGTGGAGCATGAACAATTGTATATACAGGTCAACACAGGTATTTACAAGGCAATACAGATAATACTGCTTACAGAGCAGAAGAAAAAGAAGTTCATATGTACATAGAATTATACAGATATTGTACACATTACAGGGTATTTACATACATAGAAGTGTCTATAGGAAGATAAAGCAGGTTATCTAAGGTTGCAGGAAGAAGTAACGGAAGAAAAAAAATAAAATAAAAATATACACCAGGTAGAGGCGAAGGTGGAGGGGAGGAGGAGGGAGGTAGGGGGAGAAAGGCTAGGAGGGCACGGTGCACAGAGAGGAGTTGGTAAAATGGGATGTAGAGAAGGTGGATGGAGAAAAGGAGTATGTGTGAGCCCCAGGATTGAATGCTATAAAGTACGGGGCATGGTAGGATGTCATAACCCAGGGGTAGTGAGCTCCTATCCGAGGTTGGGAAAGGAAGGATAAGGGGATGGACGGGCCTAGTGTTGATAAGACAGGGGATAAGAGAGAGAACAATTAGGCTTGTGAGGAGCAACCTGGGGGGTCAGTACTTAAAATTGGGTCTAGGCGTGGCTATATACCAGTGTAGACACCGGTACTAGGTCTGAGTGGGTGAAGCAGTTACATACTTCTCTGACTGTATGTAAATAAAGCATCTTGAAGGCATTTATACCAATTAGAGTGCTTAATTTGAGGGTTTTTTGTAGATCGTTCCATAAGGTAGGTAGCATGAAGCTTATGGCTGCCCTGCCGAAGCGGGATTTTGCTTTGGTACTTTAAGTGTAATAGCTGAGTAACTTCTTAACGCATATTTCCCAATTATACTCAGGGGAAGACAGCAGGAGATATAGTAAGGCAGCTTATTAGAGATGGCTCTGTAGGTCCAGAGAGCAGCGTTTCTGTGGTGCCTGAACTTTAGTGATGTCCACCCCACTGCCGCATATAGGGTGCAGTGATACGTGTCGAAGGGGAGTCCCGTTATAAACCTCAGTGCTCGATGGTAGAGTGTGTCCAGTTTAGCCATGTAAGAGTTGGGGCATGGGCTGTAGAGGAAATCAGCATAATCAACCAATGATAGGAAAATAGATTGGACCAGTTGTTTCTTGGCATCTCTGGTGAGAAATTGGTTGATTCTAAAAAAACAGGCCAAGCCTTTGCCGAAGCCATTTTAGCAAGTCCTCGTTATGTTCAATGAAGGAGAGTCTTTGGTCTATACAAACTCCCAAATACTTGAATTTTGTAACAAATTCTAGTTTTTCACCTAGAACTGTGGTAATTTGGGGAACTGTCCCACTGGACACAGGGTAAGCTGTACGGATGAAAGGGGAGAGGACCATCACTTTAGTTTTTTTGGCATTAAGGAGTAGCTTTTTTTGGAGGAGTTGGCTTTGTAAAAGGTTGAATTCTGACTGTAGGTCATTGCAGGCAGCTTCAGGTGTTGGCCGACATGTAGAGAACTGTATCATCTGCAAACAGATGGATGTTGGCTGCTTTTATACAGTAGTTGATGATATTAATGTAGATTGCAAAAAGTAAGTACCCTAATATAGAACCTTGAGGTACCCCTCTTTGCAGAGTTTTTAAGGGGGATAGGCCTCCTTCAGCTTTAACTTGTTGAAGGCACCCTGTAAGATAGTAAGTAAACCAGCGCAGAGAGGAGGGGTCCACACCTATGGTTTGAAGGGAGGAGAGGAGCAGACTATGGTCGACGGCGTCGAAAGCCTTGCTTAGATCAAGGAAAACAGCACAAATAAAGTTTTTGCTCTCAAGATTATGCTGCCAGTCATTAGTAACTTTGGTGAAGGCTCAGATAGTGCTATGTTTAGCTCTGAATCTGGATTGCATAGGGTTTAGCAGTTCCCTAGACTCAAGGTGAGTCCTCAGCTGTGCATTTACAATTTTCTCTAGGGATTTGGACAGGACCGGAAGGAGAGAAATTGGCCTGTAGTTATTGAGATTGCCAGGGTCACCTGATCTGAACAGTGGTATGACATGTGCTGTCTTCCATATAGGTGGTAAGGTGCCCTGAGACAGGGATAAGTTAAAAAGGTGGGTGACGGGTATTGCTAGTATGTGGTAGGCAATTTTTAAGAAGTAAGGGTCAAGGGTGTCGGCCCCAGCACTTTTTCTAGTATCCAACTGAAGCAAGAGGTCCTCTACCTCTTTCAGTGAGGCAGGTTGAAGCGAGAAAGGCAACAAAGCTAGCAGAGTTTCAGACAGTTGGCTGGCAGTCTGGGAGCGAAGTATGTTTTCAGGGGAGTTATCAAATGTCATGCCTGCAGTAGCAAAGTGGTTATTGAATGCATCAAGTATAACCATCTTTTCAGTTATAGTCGAGTTGCCAGAGGTAATCTTGGTCGGGAGTGAATTTCCTGGGGAGTGGCCTAGCAGATCGATTGTGTTCCAGAGCATGATTGGGCTCTTTGTGGTGGAGTCGAGTTCGGATTTGAAGAATGTGGCCTTCGATTCTCTGATTGTTTTGGTACATAAATTTCGTAGTCTCCTGAACTGGTTCCAATCCTCTGCAGTGTTCAGTCTATATGTTTTTTTCCAGAGCTTATCTCTTTCTAGAAGCAAGGACTTGATCTGAGGGGTGAACCATTTACAGGTTTTGGTCCTAATTCGAACTTTAATCAGGGGAGCATACTTATTAAGGGCCCCTTGCTAGTATGTCGTGGAAGATATTGTAAGCTGACGTAATCGTTTTGGTCAGGTAGAAATCTTGCCACTGAGGGGAGTACTTAAGCTCGTTTAGGTAAGCATGTTCATTGAAGTTGCACCTGGATCTCTTCATAGAGAACTTGCTGATGGGTGCTGGGTTGTTGGTGGATCTTACTTCCGCAATAAAACAATGGTCGCTGGCATCTGAGAAGGAGACATCAGCATGGGAGGAGAGATGAGGTTTGCTCACCATTAGCACATCCAACAGTGTACTTTTACTGGGGTTCTTCACGTTTGGGCATGTTAGTTCAGTAATAAGTTGCGTCAGCCCATGTTCATCACAGAAGGATGCAAGGTAGGCAACTGTGTTAGAGAGCCAGTCGAAGCTGAGGTCTCCAAAATAATAGTTTCTGGCAGCCCCTGTCCCAACTTGTCACTTAGATATGACACAAGCTGTAGGCCAGCAGACGGTGGTCTGTAGCATCCTACTACGCAGAGTGCAGTAGTCTGTGTAATTTCCACTTTGAGAATTAGGTATTCAAAATCGCTGGCGACAGATGCCGAGGATAAGCAGAAGGCAGAAAATGTGTCTTTAACGTAGATAGCTACCCCCTCCTCCTCTGGCATGCCTATCAGCTCTGAACAAGGCATAGTTGGGGATGTTTACTTCTCTATCAGTGGTGCTGGGTCTAAGCCAAGTTTCGGAAATCACAAGTATGTCAGGAGAGGTATGATTTACCCAGGTTTGTATTAAGGTTATCTTTTTAAGGAGGCTACATACGTTAATAAGCAAGAGGCTTATTCCTTTTAAATTTGCTAGTTCTGCTGGTGAAGCAATAACTTCTGGGGGGTCAGGGTTGAGTTCTACATTGCCTGAACATAGCAGGAGGATAAGTAGGATTTTTCTTAGAGTGCTAATTATAAGCTTGTGATTCCTGCCTTTCTCCCGTCTAGTAGATCTGATGTTTTTAGGGACTGGAAAGTAGCCACCATGGAAGAGCTGATCTGTTGTAGCAAGATCTAGTACCCCTACCGCAATAGGCGGGGGAGGAGATAGAAGTCTGCATGGTGGGAGGTGGGCCTTGTGGTGGGGTAGTGTTATAAGTACTACTAGTATGTGTGGTCCAAGAGCAGGGTTCGAGGTATTGATACTTGGAATCACGGAGGCAATTAAAGGATAAGTTGCCATGTGGTATACAGCACAAGGTGCCGTTGTAGACCAAACATGATGGTAGTTCAGGTGTCCAATGCTGGGCAGCTGGTATCAGCGGAAGGGGCAGTATAAGGAGCCATATAGGGCCCGACATGATGGTACCTCAAAAAAGGAGCCACTCAATTAGCCCAGGGGCCAGTGGGGTTGCTGGATTAATGCAGCTTATCAGTAGCTTTCTGATCCAGGTCGACCCAAATTTGTTAGCATTAAAAATATTCAGTGGTGAAGGCATAGCCAAGGAGAGCCTATGCATTTTAGTAAAGCGAGGTCCTGAGAATTGGATCCTGTAGGCTGGACAGAGAACAGGGGGATCACAAGCTAAGTCTCTATTGGTGGGGCACGGCGCCAGAGGACGTGGACTAACATTTTGGCGGGAGCTACTGTATTTAATAATCAGCGGAGGTGGGGAAGGGGTGGTCAAAAAAAGTTGCAGCAGTTGCCGTACCTTGTAGGGCCTCGGGTCCATGTCTGTGGTCTTGAGCATCGGCTAGAGGGGTGCCGACCACCCAGTAGCTGGGAATCCCGTAGCTTAGGAGCTGGGAGCCTGGTTGGCAGTTCCTTGGCTGAGGGAGAGAAGGAGAGTGAGGATTAATAAAGAGGATTCACATAAAGGATTAGAACAGCAGGGAATCCAAAATTTGCAGAACAAAAGGACATGTATTACTTTGGCACCCAAAAGTGTCTAGGGCCAGTGCACGTATGCAGAGAAAGGGCTGTAAACACTAGATTTCTTTCCCAAACCACAATTCAAGTCCTTTCAATTACAGACTGGGTTAACACTTCAGCTTTTTAACATTTGTCCCAACATAAACATTTTTAGGGTTTAAAATCAAAAAGCAGAAGCCAGCTTTCACCAGGGACCAATCAGAGCGTGATCTGAGACGGTGCTTGCAATCCAGTTGGTTGCAGCAGTTGCCGTACCTTGTAGGGCCTTGGGTCCATGTCTGCAGTCTCAAGCATCGGCTAGAGGGGCGCTGCCCGCCAGGTAGCCGGGAATCCCACGGCTTACGAGCTGGAAGCCTGGGTGGCAGTTCTTCGGCTGAATCTGTCCGGGGGCAGTCGGGTGGTTTGTTAGCTGTGGCCTGCTCAGAGAGAGCCAGGGCCACACGAGCAGCTTGGGAAGCCCGCAGATGGGCTGTCTCTGAATCTGTCCAGGGCTCAGTCGGGTGGTCTGTTAGCTGTGGCCTGCTTGGAGAGAGAGCCAGGGCCACAGGAGCAGCTTGGGAAGCCCGCAGATGGGCTGTCTCTGAATCTGTCTGGGGGTCAGTTGGGTGGTCTGTTAGCTGTGGCCTGCTCGGAGAGAGCCAGGACCACAGCAGCAGTGGGAGGCCCGCACATATATATTCTTCTATGTATTTTCTGTGTATTTCTTACTTATAAGATGTTAGAACACCTGTGTCCTTGTAATAATTATGATATATAAGTCGGCATTGCCACCTTTCGGTGATTTGTACCACTACACTGAGTTATGTAAGACTCTATATAAGTACTCTTTTGTTTCACAAACTGATGACTACAGTGCTACAAAATTGAATAATGTTATCTTGGACCGTGGAGCCTCCTCTAATTTAGCCAATGGGGCTCATCTCTGTAACTAGAAATGTTTCTGTCTTACAGTAACCATAGTAATTATCATAGGTATATAATGTGAGACACTAAGTCTTGTACCTCGGAGATCCCAAGAGACACACAAAGAAACCTCGAGGTATAGGGAACGCTTAGCAATGGCTCCCGGTTCGTATTGGTAAGAACTGCTTAGGGCAACTGTGATTTTATCCTTTTGGTAGTAATAAACACGTTTATTACTCTAATGCAACGTGTCTGTGATTACTTGCATTCCCAATATTGTCAAGAACCTGGGAGTGAGGTTTAGATCTCCTGACAATTGGCGACCGCGTACAGGCAATATTTGGTGTTTGTAAGCTTTCACTAGTTGCTACAACTTTTCCCTTCCCAATGGGGATAGTGGGTGTACATTTCCATATCACCTCTCCCATTTTCAAACCAGTTTGTAGTCACTTACAAAGTCTGGCTGTTTTTCTCGGGTGTGGTTGATGCCGACTCAACTCACTGTACAGCAGCTTTGAATTGTAAGCCTACAAATTCTACATAAGCCTGACTTTGTATAACGTGCTCCTGCTGTGGATCGATACATAGCACAGCACCTTTTTCACAGTTTGATTTTTGCTTCCCTCCCACACAATGGCCACCGTATCAAATATCTGCGCAGAACTGAGACTCGATGTCTCTAACTTCCTTGCCTCCCATGGAGGATGGGCTGACTTCGTGCGGGACGCAAGTCAATCCGAAAACCCTATACTGGGGATTTCAACCCAGTACACAGAGATGACACAATCAACCAATAAGCATCATGCCAAAGGAGTGATGGTCGCAGCTCTCTACGCTGCTCTGGAAGCCTCCGAAGAGAGGTTTTGAACCCTTGATGTGCATATTCCGTCTCTTAAGCAAGAGATGGGTTTGCAGGAAACTAAATGTATCAGACTGCAGCAGAATTTGGAGTCTGAACTTCCAACACTTCGAAATGAAAAGGATTCATTTTTGCATCATTCAGCTCAGGCTGGAGAACAGGAACTTTGTATGTTGAAGCAGGAGTGTGAAAGTTTGAGACAGGATAAGGGACAGGCATTGCATATGAATGACTTGTTAAGTACAGTGAATGCACAGTTGAGTGAGGAGATGGGAGAGCTACAGGATGAGATAAACGAGGTACGTAATGACTTAGAAGTGGCAACTAGGGACAATCGAGAATTGAGCACCGCGTATAGAGTGTTACAAAAGCAAATGGAAGATGAGCTTGATATGGATCTTGCAACTGTGAGTCATGCTGAACGTAAAACCAAGGTGCCGAAATGGCGGCATCAGCGGGAGGTTCTGGCTGGACATGTTAAGGCGATGGGAGGCGTAGCCCCTGCCTTACACACGTCATCCAAGGGTGAGGTATCAGATGATGACATCTCTCAGTACAATGCCCAGTCATACCCCTACTATGGCCCAGAAACCCCGTCCAGCCATTCACAACATGGTGGGTCCCCACTCCACCCACACCATGTCATACATCGTCAACGTCGTGATGCCCATCATGGGAGACGCCAACATGGCGGCCCCCATGATGGGGGTGGGAGCAGGCCCAGGCCTGGTCCCGACGGCACCACTGATAGCCGTTATTAATGTGGAAGACAGGCAGGAGATAGAAACAATGATTGAAAATGCAATCGGTAATATACCTATTCCTGAGAGAAGTAAACAGGTCATTAAAACCCAAATCAGACAGCTTCTACAAGAGGCTGGCACTCAGGATGGCATTGTTCATATACTGTGGCTGAGGCTACAGCCCGGGCTGCCATAGATGGCACCCGAGATAACCTACCTCCACCTGATCGGCCCAATAATCCCCTACAAATGCCTACTCTGTTCAGCAAATAGCTGACAGTATTGGTCAACCGCCACATGGGAACAACACTTGGATCTCTTGGATGAACTACTAACTCTCATTCAGAAAACAGGCCTAAAATGCAATCCAGCAAAAGCACAGCTATGTCAGAAAGCAGTACTCTTTCTGGGTCTAAAAATAACTGACCAAGGCCGAAGCCCTACCTGGAAGAAGACAGACAAGGACTGCAAGACTTGCCATTGCCTACCAGTGTGGCAACTCTTCGACGGTTTCTAGGTATGGTGAACTACTCTAGAGATTTTATTTGTGATTTTGCTCAGAAAGCCATTCCTCTGTATGAGCTATTAAAGAAGGACATTCCATGGACTTGGGGCCCTATACACACCCCAGGCTGTGATGTCATTGAAGCAGGCCTTGGCCTCCGCTCCAGCTCTGGTCAACCTCAATCCATCACTACCGTTCCATCTGGAATGTGCCACCTCTGACATTGACATATCAACAGTGCTGGTTCAGAAGGTTCATGGCACCCTGAGACCTACTGCATATGCATCACAGCTCTTGATCCCAGTGGAACAGAAGTACAGCCTTTACGAAAGGAACCTTCTGGCCACCTACTGTGCTGTCAAACACTTTCTGTATATCACTGGGTACTCTCCACTTATTATTAACACCAATCACACACCAACTACCTTTCTGTTCTCAGACAGAGTGAAGAACGGGTCAGTCTCTATTACCAAGCTGACACACACTGCTCACTTCTTCTCCAGGATAGAGACATACAGGTGCACCCAACAAAAATTCAATCTATGCTGGCTCATGGACTCCTTTTCCATGGAGAACCCCATGACTGTACACTGCAGTCACCTGATCTTCCAGATCCAGGTCTTTTTCTCCCTGCCACACCACAAATACTTGACAACACCTCTTTGTGTCATATTTTTACTGATAGTTCAGCATCCTACTATCAGGGAGAACAAATTGCAGGGATGGGCATTTTAGTGATTTACCCTTATGGTAACACTGTTAGGATCTCTTAGCATTGCAGTGTAGCATCATCACAGTATGCAGAGATGGCAGCGGTGGCCTGTACTCTCAAGTTCATCCAGCATGGGACCGAGGATATTATCATTTTTGCAGACTCTAATTGGGTTTGTTTTTTTCTTACATAATTCATTCCTTTCTGGCAGAAGAACTCCTCCCTCTCTTCTGACGGCAGCCCAGTGAAGTACAAGGAACTGGTAATATGCATACATTCACTGGCACAAAAATCTGCACACAAACTCTATGTACACAAAGTTAAAGCTCATTCTCTCCATGATCCCTACCATGCCTGCAATGATACAGCAGATACCCTTGCCAAGGAAGGGGCTCAAGGGGGGGGACACATGGATGATAAATCATCCAGAAGCCAATGCAGCTGTACATATTTCAGCACTCAGGAAAAAACTTGAACCCTTTTCCCCCTTGGACCTCTCAGGAGCCCAACAAGTTAATACTGAACTCAAAGAAGTGTTCAGATTCCTTGACAAGAATACCAAAGAGAAACCTCCCACACATAACCCCTACCAGAGGCATGAAGGTAAGTTACGCTTGTCACCAGATGACAAGCTCATCTGGTACCAGCCAGATGCTTTCACCACCAAGTTGTGGGTGGTCCCCAGACACCTTAGGTCTGAATTTTTGCACCAAGTGCACAATACACCCACTGATGGGCACCAGGGAGTAGAAAACACCCCCCAGAGGCTTAAGACCACCGCCTGGTGGCCTGGTGTCACCAAAGATATCAAACAATACATAGATAACTGCCTTGTTTGTGAGCAAAACAACCCCATCCCCACCAAACGAAATGCCAAACTTTTACCACAACGACACTCTGACCCTTGGAATGCCATACAGAGTGATTTTATTGGTCCCTTAACCAATACCAGCAGAAATAACAAGTATGCTGTTGTGGTAACTGACCTCTTCTCTAAGTGGGTTGAAGCTTTCCCCACTAAAACATGAACCGCTAAAACCACTGACAAAATCCTGGTGGAACAAATTTTGTCCAAGTGGGGCCTACTTCTTAAGGGTGTCTCTGACAAAGGAACCAGTTTTACAGGTGAGTTAATGAAAGAATCCCTTAAACTCCTTGGAGTTCAACAAAAGTTCCACATACCCTACCACCCCCAATCTTCAGGTCAAGTAGAGAGAGCCAACAGATGGATTAAGCAAATGCTTTCCAAATTCATTGAGGACAATCCCAAAACCTGGGATTCCTTACTGCCGTTACTCCTTATGGCAATTTGGGGCATGCCCTCAGCCACTACTCAGCTCACACCCTTTGAGGTGATGACTGGAAGACAGATGAGATTACCTGAACACCTGTTATTTGACATGCACACTCCCACTGCAGACCGTGTGTCTGTAGATCAATATGTGGAAAAACTCAGAAAAGACCTTATACACACACACACACACACACACACACACACACACACACACACACACACTTGTATGCTGCTAACTGCATGGGTAAGGCCCAGCAACAATCCAAAATACAGTTTGACATGCACACACAAGAAGTGGATTGGCAGGTTGGAGATCAGGGAATGATCCTCCGATTTGCACATCCCACACATTCCTTCTCCAATAAATGGGAAGGCCCATATCCCATTGTCAACAAGCTCAGTCCGGCAGTCTATCAAATTAGACTCCTGCAAAATAATAAACTGACTGACAGATGGTTACATGCAAATGAACTGAAACTGTATAAAGGAGTTTAATTACTTTTCCTTACCCCATTGAGTGGAATAGAAACATAGAAACATATAATTTGACGGCAGATAAGGACCGCTTGGCCCACCCAGTCTGCCCATTTCCCCTACCTAATGGATAAGCTGCAGATCCTAGTTAACCAGCAGCCTACTTCTTTCTACCCCCACCCCATAGAACTGCCTTATGACTGTCCCATGCATGCTTGAATTCAACCATTGTTTTTGACTCCACAACCTCCTCTGGAAGGCTGTTCCATGCATCCACAACCATCTCTGTGAAAAAATACTTCCTTACATTACCTCTGAGCCACCCCCCCCATCTTCAAATTGTGTCCCCTTGTTCTTGCACACCTCTTTTTGTGAAAGATGCTACCCTCTTGGACTTTGCTGATTCCCTTGAGGTACTTGAAAGTTTCTATCATGTCCCCCCCTCCCTCCTTTCCTTGAGGCTATACATATTAAGCTCCTTTAGTCTCTCTTCATATGTCTTCCGGTGCAGATCCTGCACCATTTTAGTTGCCCTCCTCTGGACAGCTTCCATCCTGTCTATGTCCTTGCGGAGATTGGGTCTCCAGGACTGCACACAGTACTCTAGATTGGGTCTCACCAGCTGTCTGTACAGCGGGGTAACAACTTCCTGTTTTCTACTGGTGATGCCTCTCCCTATGCATCCCAGTACCCCCCCAGCCCTCCTTACTGCCCTCTCACATTGCTTGCCCACCTTTAAGTCATCTGATATGACCACCCCCAGGTCCCTTTCCATTTTTGTTGTTGTTAGTATCTCACCCCCCATTGTGTACTCTTCCCTGGGTTTTATTTCCTAGGTGCATTACCTTGCACTTCTTAGCATCGAATCTAAGCTGCCTTACATTTGGCCATTCTCTAACCTTGCCAAGTCCCTTCTCATCCTTTCCATCCCACCTTGTATCAACTCTGTTGCAGATCTTTGTGTCATCTGCAAAGAAACATACTTTTCCTTCCAGTCCTCTGCAATGTTGCTTATAAAGACATTGAAGCGGACTGTTCTAATGCTGAACCTCATGGTACCCCACTAGTAATCCCCTTTCTTCAGAGTGGACTCCATTTACTATTACCCTCTGTGTCCTATTCTCCAGCCAATTCTTTACACAGGCTATCATCTTGGGACCCACTCCCAGGCTGGCTAACTTGTATATTAACCTTTTGTGTGAGACTGTGTCAAATGCCTTGCTAAAGTCTAGGTAGACCATGTCCATAGCCCCTCCCTGATCTACTACTTTGGTCACCCAGTCAAAGAAATCTATTAGATTCATGTGGCATGACCTTCCCGCTGTGAATCCATGCTGCCTTGGGTCCTGTGCCCCTCTAGCCTCTAGGTGCTCGACAATTCTTTCCTTCAGAAGTGATTCCATCATTTTCCCTATCACTGAGGTTAAACTAACAGGTCTGTAGTTTCCTGCTTCTGCCCTGCTTCCACTTTTGTGAAGGGGAATCACATCTGCCCTCCTCCAGTCCTCAGGTACCACCCCATCCTCCCATGATTTGTTAAAGAGGGTAGCTCGTAGTGTGTCACTAGTTCTACCTTAGTTCTTTTTAGAATTCTGGGATGAATCCCATCAGGCCCAATTGCTTTGTCCACCTTCAGTTTTAAGAGTTCTTCAGAACCCTTTCTTCTGTAAATGGCTTGTATCAACTCCGAATCCAGAGTGTTTTCTATTGTTTGTTTTAGGTACCTCCCCTTCATTTTGTAAATACTGAGCAAAAATATTTGTTTAGTATCTCTGCCTTTTCACCATCACCTCTGCCCACCCCGCCTTTATTAAGCCTCACTGTCCCTCCTTGGTCTTCCTTCGCCTCCTGATGTACCTAAAAGGTTTTATCCCCTTCTTAACTGAGTTGGCTATCTTTTCCTCGGTTTGGGCCTTTGCTGTTCTGACTGCCTTCCCAGCTTCCTTTTGCTTCAACTGATACAATTCTCTGTCCTGCTCCTTCTGTGATTCCTTGTACTTCCTGAATGCTTTCTTTTTCTCTTGAGCCTTCATTGCCACCTCCTTTGAGAACCATAGTGGTTTCTTACATCATTTTGTTTTGTTTATTTGCTTCACACAAAGGCTTGTTACCTCTGTGATGGCAGTTTTTATTATTCCCCATTGTTCTTCCACCCCTCCTTCCTGCCCATTTGCTAGTGCATTCCTTAGGCACTCACCCATTTTGGCAAAGTCAGCCCTCCTGAAGTCCAGTACTTTTGCCTTTGCATGGCTTGACTCTATTGCTGTGTTTATTGTGAACCATACTGTTCAATGGTCGCTAGTTCCCAGATGGCTACCCACTTCTACATTTGTGATCCTCTCTCTATCTCCATCTCCATTTGAGAGAACCAGGTCTAAGATTGCTCCCTCTCGAGTGGGTTCCAATACTAGTTGTCTAAGACATGCCCCCTGTAGGGCATCTAGAATAACCCCACTATTAGAAGTAGCTGCTGCAACTGCACTCCAGTTAACATCTGGCATATTCAGATCACCCATCAGCAATATCTCCCCTTTATCTGCCATTCTAAGTATACTTTCTATCATTTCCTTGTCCATTTCCTCCCCCTGAGAGGGGGGGGTCTGTATACAACCCCTGTGCGGATTGTGGTGCCATTGCCTGTTTCCAGATTGACCCACAGTGCTTTTTCTCCTCCCTTTTTACCCTTTTGTTCTGTTGCTTTGATTCCTTCCCTTATGTAGAGAGCTACTCCTCCTCCGCATCCTCTTTTACCCTCCCTGTCCCTCCTGTAGATAGTGTATCCTGGTATGTTTACGTCCCAGTCATGGTTCTGTGTGTACCATGTTTCTGTGACTGCCACAATATCCAGATGTTCCTCCATCAAGGCCACTAATTCAGGAAGCTTGTTACCCAGACTATGAGCATTGGTACTCACTGCTCTCCATTTTTGTATGGCTTTACCTTCTGTAGCAGCATCCCCCACTGATCTTTCTACCTTGGTCTTTTTCTCATTTAGTACCCTGTTTTGTAGGGGGAGGCTGGGATTTTCCTGTTGCTTATCAGCTAAGAATCTAATATTCTTCAGGTGAAGCTACCTCTGGCTGGAAGCTGCAACACTGGACTTAGGATTTGCAAGAAAATGAGTTGTGATCACAACAGAGGGAGGTGAACCTTACAGTTTACAATTGTCTTTGGTTTGAAGCAGATTTCTTAGGAAAGTTAATGTTCTTCAGGTGGAGGATACTTCTAACTGAAAGGTGAAATAAGGAACTTAGAATTATCAGAAAAGGCAGTCTTTCAATCAACAGAGGGAGGTGGACCTTGCTTTACTTTTGTTACAATTGTTAAGATTTTCAGTGCAGAAAGAGTTTAAACCCACAGGGACTGAATACTGTTTACTGTGTCTGTCCTTGTGCACAGCTGACTTGATTGGAGTTAGTGATTGACTGTTTACATTGCAATATTTGTAATACTGTGAGTTGTTCACTGGGCTAAGGATTTCTCATAAGTCCTGAATTGAGAGCAGGTTACAGGCTATGTATTTGACCCAGACAGTGCCCCGGAGGTGGAAACTGTTTTTCTTTTGTTTATCCAGGCCAGACTGTGTCAGGAAGTGCTTACATCACAGTTACTTATCAGTCAATAGCTTTGGAAGAGTTTTACAGACCTGATAACAGTACTATAAGCAAGTGGATTTTTACCAGGCTCATCAGATAACCTAATATTCTTCAGGTGAAGCTACCTCTGGCTGGAAGCTGCAACACTGGACTTAGAATTTACAAGAAAGCAAGTTGTGCTCACAACAGAGGGAGGTGAACCTTATAATTTACAATTGTCTTTGGTTTATAGCAGATTCATTAGGAAAGTTAATATTCTTCAGGTGGAGGCTACTTCTAACTGAAAGGTGAAATAAGGAACTTAGAATTATCAGAAAAGGCAGTCTTTCAATCAACAGAGGGTGGTGGACCTTGTTTTACTTTTGTTACAATTGTTAAGCCTTTCAGTGCAGGAAGAGTTTAAACCTACAGGGACCGAATACTGTTTAATGTGTCTGTCCTTGTGCACAGCTGACGTGTTTTGGGGCTGACTGCTTTCAGAGCACAAGTCACCAGGCTGTTTTGGGGCTGGGGAGGTTTGCCTGTGTCTGACTTGGATGTTTGGATTTTTCTCTGTTTGATTAGCAGGGTATTTTCTCTGTCAAATTGTCGTAGGGCATCTTGCTGACAGGAAGGCACTCTTTGCAGTGTTTTTTAGTAGATTGTTTCATGAGGGCACTTTAGGCTCAAACCTTCCACCCTCACCCCACCACCCTGGAAATATTTCCTTTATACCTGGGGTTCTGACATCATTTCTCAAGAGGGCAAGGTCATGTCACTGTCATATCCTCTCTAGCACACTGCACTGACAATATAAGCATACACATTATATAATATATATATATTGCTATATAACAAACCAATCACACACACACAAAACAAAACAAACAAAAAAAATAAATAAATAAACAAGGTAGACAGACAAGTGGGGAGTAGTGCAATGTGATGGCTGTGGGGCAGCAGTCTTCCGGGAGTCCTTCTGGAGGTTGAAATGCTGCCCTGTTTGCAGACAACTCTCTGCCCTGAGGTAGGAAGTTGCCTGTCTTCAGGCCGCACTGGACAGTAGTAAGGGAACCTCCCCCATCCAGGGAGCTCCAGAGCCACCACCACTACCTCAGAGGTTGCGAAGAAAGCACAACAGTTGGACCACAGTGGGCTCAAGGAGGGTAAGGGTGGTGAAACAGTGGCACAGCCAGTCAGTTGTTCCACTCCACAATCCATGCATCATTCTGGGGGAGCATAGCTCCCCTATGGATGCATCCGCAGAGGAGACTAAGGAGGTTGCAGACAACTGTCACAAGAGAGGCCCTCAGGAAGGAGACAAATGACACCACAGGGAAAGGAAGCAGCTCCTGGTGGGGGACTCAATTATAAGGGGGATAGAACTGGGGGGAGCAGGGAAAACTGAAGTAAGGTGCCTGTCTGGTGCCATGGCTTGGAGGGACAGGAAGCACATCCTTCGGATCACGAGAACAGTTGCACAGGAGTCTGAGCTGGACGTCATTGTCCACCTAGGGACAAATGACTTGGCTCATCATGAGATTAGAGCAGTGCAGAAGGACTTTGTAGAGTTGGGAAGGGGCCTAAGACAAGTAGCACACACAGTATCCTTCTCAGAGGTGCTGCCTGTCAGTGGCATGGGTGAGGCGAGGGTACTTTGCACCATGCAGTTTAACAAATGGTTGAAAAAATGGTGTGGAGCACAGGTGTTTGGCTTCATTGGGGACTGGGGTTTCACCTTGAGGGACAACAGCCTATACTGGCAGGATGGTCTGCATCTGTCCAGAAAGGGAACAAGTCTTTTGGGCAATCAGTTTAAATGCTTCATTGGCAAGCTTTTAAACTAGTCAAGGGGGAGACACTGATAAGCAGCAGGAAAATCCCAGCCAATTGAGTACTGACTTACTAATGTTTGATTTTGCTTTTCAGATACACTGACAAGATGGCTATCTTGTTCCGTGATCTCCTCATCTCAGGAGTTATCTCCTGCATCCAAGGCATGGTACAGAACCTCCTACCACACCTTGATCATCCAGCATCTCCTTCAGAGGAAGTATCCATCAATATAACCGATAGTCTGATTACTGTCCAGGAAGGTTCCGATGCATACTTCACTGCCTCGGTTGTCGCTCCTGATAAATCTACCCTACAAATTGAGAGGCAAACCACATCGCAAGGACAAATTCTCCCTGTTGCCAAACTCTCCAAAGGAACTTTCCAGGGTTGGCCCAATGCTAAATTATCCCCAAATGGTTCTCTGTCCTTGCTGCAAACTGCTCTCAGGCATTCTGGTTTATACAATATTACTGCCTTAATTGATCCTTCATATTGTAATTCTCTGTCTAAGGATTCTGCTTGAAATTTTTGTGCTGTACACAACATGGCTTCTGCTGTCATTTACCTCTCTGTGTTACCACCCACTGATAAACAGCTTTTGGAATGTCCAAAGCACACCCCTGGTCCCTGCAGTGGTCTAACAGCTACTGCCCTTCCTGGTTCATTGATTAACAATCTACACTTTATGCACATACCTGTGTTGTTTAATTTTACTTACTGGAATATGAAAGAATTTGGTATGTGTCACAATATTAATACGTCAGCATTTTATAGTACATTATTGCTTGATAGTTTGGCTGCATTTCAGATTCATACTCAAGACCCTATTGCCGGGGTCCATACTATTGAACATACAGGCAACTTCAGGAGAAAACCAAATCCTGATGATCAAAGTCATAAACGTAATACACGTGAAGTTGATAGTTCTGATGTCACTAGTGCAAGAGGTACTGTCACAGGTCTCTTTGGTATGGCCTTGTCTATCTAGAATAAGGCAGATATTGCTGCTATCAAATCTCATTCTGCCAAATTTCAGACTGGTTTGGTGAATAATATACTACCCCCATTATTGCATGGTGTGGATGGCCTTAGTCAGGAAGAAAGATACACTGTATACGATATGCACGACATTGCTAAGGCTTTTACAGATTCTAAAGAGAAGATTAACGCACTCATTGCACAGAATAACAAAGAAGCAGATAAACAATACATTGCTAGAGAAATTCTCTGCTCTACCTATTGCTCATACATTATCACTACCATCAACAATCTCTTCCGTGATCTAGAATCTGGAAGAATCCCTGATATCATACGACAGATGAATTTCCAAATAGTATTGTCCACAATGTAAAACCCCTGGCTGTATTGCTATGTGTATGCAACAATCTCTAACTATTCCTCCCTCTACAGCTAGAAATCTGGGTTTTGTGACCAGACACCCTAATACTGGTCCTTGTTTTACTTCTAAGAAATGTTCTATAAGAGATACTATGTTTGCTCTTTTACTGTCTCTTTACCACACTTTGATCCCATAGAAACATAGAAACATAGAATTTGATGGCAGATAAGGACCACTTGGCCCACCCAGTCTGCCCATTTCCCTACCTAATGGATAATCTGCAGATCCTAGTTAACCAGCAGACTACTTCTTTCTACCCCCACCCCCTAGAATTGCCTTATGACTGTCCCATGCATGCTTGAATTCAACCATTGTTTTTGACTCCACAACCTCCTCCTCCGAAGGCCATTCCATGCATCCACAACCCTCTCTGTGAAAAAATACTTCCTTAAATTACCTCTGAGCCACCCCCTCTAAATTGTGTCCCTTGTTCTTGCACACCTCTTTTTGACAGATGCTACCCTCTTGGACTTTGTTGATTCCCTTGAGGTACCTGAAAGTTTGTATCATGTCCCCCCTCTCCCTCCTTTCCTTGAGGCTATACATATTGAGCTCCTTTAGTCTCTCTTCATATGTCTTCTGGTGCAGACCCTGCACCATTTTAGTTGCCCTCCTCTGGACAGCTTCTATCTTGTCTATGTCTTTGCGGAGATTGGGTCTCCAGGACTGCACACAGTACTCCAGATGGGGTCTCACCAGCTGTCTGTACAGAGGGATAACAACATCCTGTTTTCTAGTGGTGATGCCTCTCCCTATGCATCCCAGTATCCCCCCAGCCCTCCTTACTGCCCTCTCACATTGCTTGCCCACCTTTAAGTCATCTGATATGACTACCCCAGGTCCCTTTCCATTTTTATTGTTAGTGGGGGGTAGGAGGAAGTAGGCTGTTGGTTGACTAGAATCTGCAGCTTATCTCTTAGGTAGGGAAATGGGCAGACTAGGTGAGCCAAGCGGTCCTTATCTGCCATCAAATTCTATGTTTCTAGGTTTCTATGTTTCTATTCCCCTTATCTTGCACATCCCTAGGTACCATTTATTGGTCCACTGGTGGGAGTACCACACCCCTGCATTGCATGCAATGTTTTCACAGCCCTGGCTCCACCCCCACAACCCCTTTGAAAGAGCCACCATGATGGCTGTAATCGTTGTCCACATGGAAGGACCTTCTCGTGGTGACACTGCTTTTAACCAACACTTCCATGACATTTGTAGGCAATTGTGGCTGTCAGTGTGTGTGTGTTATGTTAAGATAATGGCAGAGTCTGGGTAGGTTGATGCACGAGGCACAGCCTACTGCTTCTGTCACCCAAGAATGGCCTTTATCACACCATAAGGCACACACTGTACTGCCTTATTGTGAATCTGCATAGGGTCCTTCTTTTGTAACTGTAATGCATTGCTTTACACATATTAATGTCAATTATCAGTCCCCGTCATCCTGTTCTGAAAACGCTTGCATCATTGATGTTCAGATACCATTAAATTGTCCCAGAAGGCCATCTGTGGACTGTCAATAAGGCGTCATGCATCTCTGCACTACACTACATGTCTCCACAGAAACAATTTTTTTGTTGTTTCAAGTGACCTTTGTCATACAGTGGCGTGAAAAAGTATTTGCCCCCTTCCTGATTTTCTCTATTATTGCATATTTGTCACACTGGATGTTTTCAGGTCTTTAGAGAAAATGTAATATTAGATAAAGGGAACCTGAGTGAACAAATAACACTTGTTTTTTTTTTTAATTTCACTTATTTAATGAAAAAAAGTTAACCAACACCAGCTGGCACTGTGTGAAAAAGTAATTGCCCCCTTACACTTAATAACTGGTTATGCCACATTTAGCTGCAATGACTGCAACCAAACACTTCCTATAATTCAATATCAGTCTTTCACATCGCTGTGGAGGAATTTTAACCCACTCTTCCTCGCAGAACTGCTTTAATTCAGTAACATTTGGTAGGTTTTCGAGCATGAACTGCTCATTTCAGGTCCTGCCACAGCATCTCTATTGGGTTTAAGTCTGGACTTTGACTAGGCCACTCCAAAACTTTAATTTGACTTATTTTTAGCCATTCTGATGTGGACTTGCTTTTGTGTTTTGGATCATTGTCATGCTGCATGACCCAACTACGCTTCAGCTTCAGCTGACGGAAGGATGACTGGACATTCTCCTTAAGAATTTTCTGGTACAGAGCAGAATTCATGGTTCCTTTAATTATGGCAAGTCATCCAGGTCCTTAGGGTAGCAAGCATCCCCACACCATCACACTACCACCACCATGTTTGACTGTTGGTATGGTGTTCTTACTGTGGAATGCTGTGTTTGCTTTACGCAGACATTATGGGATCCATGTTGTCCAAAAGTTCCACTTTGGACTCATCTGTCCATAGAACATTTTCCCAAAAGGCTTGTGGATCATCCAGGTGCTTTTGGCAAATGAGAGAAGAGCATTTATGTTCTTCTTGGTTAGCAGTGGTTTCCTACTCGCTTACTCACATGAAGCCCATTTTGCCCAGTCTCTTTCTGATTGTGGAGTCATGAACACTGACCTTAGCTTAGGCAAGAGAAGCCTGCAGTTCTTTGGATGTTGTTTTAGGATCCTTTGAGACTTCTTGGATGATTTTACACTGCAGCTCTTGGAGTAATTTTGGCAGGCCGCCCACTCTGGAAGGTTCACTACTGTTCCAAGTGTTCTCCATTTGAGATTATGGCTCTCACTGTGGTTCGATGGAGTCCCAGAGCCTTAGAGATAGCTTTGTAACCCTTTCCAGACTGATAGAGGGCAACAAATTTTTTCTGATCTTTTCAGGAACTTCCTTTGATCATGGCATAATGTGCTTATTGAATCTTTGTGCTGGCAACGTGACTTGATGGTAAGGGCCAAAATAAGTGAGGTTTATATTGAGCAGGGCTGGCTGTAATCAAGCCTGGCTGTGTTCAATCAGCTGACTCTAATTATCCCTTTAATTGGGTTGATTTAACTAGGGGCAATTACTTTTCACACAGTGCCAGTTGGTGTTGGTTAACTTTTTTCATTAAATAAATGAAATAAGTAAAAAAAAAAAGTGTTATTTGTTCACTCAGGTTCCCTTTATCTAATATTATATTTTGTCTAAAGACCTGAAAACATCCAGTGTGACAAATATGCAATAATAGAGAAAATCAGGAAGGGGGCAAATACTTTTTCACGCCACTGTATGTCAACAGCGTCCATGTGGAAGGACCTTGACGTGGTGACACTGCTTCTCATAAATGCTTCCATACTACAGGTATCCACTGCGTGCATCACAGATAATACTGGATGGGCAACTATGCGCAACCATTGTGTTCTGCCACAGAGTGGTTTCTTATTCCCTTTGACCTCGAGAGTGAAGATCAAGTGGTCCACAGGAATCAGAGCCACAAGTTGGCAGACCACACTGGTTGTGCATACAGTTGCTCATCCTGCAATTGTTATAGTGTATAGTACTGTGTTAAATATGTGTGCATGAGTTCTTTGGCTTTCAAAATGAAACTGAGTCATGCAGTCTCTAGAGGTTCTAGAATGGTGTTCCACAACAGTGAGGTAGAATCCCATTCCATGACCTTTGGAACTGTGGCACAACAGCATTTTGAAATTGATAGAATTCTATACTGAACATAGAGAATAATGTATGGTCATCGAAAGTTAATCGGTTTGTTAACCACTGAGAGGTTGCCAGGGCGACCATGTAAACCTTGAGAGTGAAGCTCAAGAGGTTTACATCACCCTGACAACCTCGAGATGGGTTAAAAAAACGGTTAACCATCAATGTACCATACATTATAATTTATAGTGTATGGTACCATTTATGTTTTTAAAAAAGAAAGCAGTCCCTTACTGCAGTTTTTTAATGTCACCGCCGCTCTGCTCTCACTGCCATGGCCGTTTCAAAGTCATCCGATCCAGCTGGGCGCATGCCCAGACTGTTCCCAGTTGTTAACCCATGGATGTGACGTTCCATCGATGGGTTAACAACATCGTGACATTGCTTCGATGGTAAAACGTTGTTATAAAATGGTCGATTTATACCTATAACAATGTTCTACCATACATTATAGCACTCTACTAGACAGTATAATACAGGTGTTATGCTGATACAGTCCATAGTTGGTAAGCATGATCTGGTATTGCATTGCTATGAATTCTCATGTACACATGTTGTTCAACTATGGCCAGGGGCGGACTGGCCCGGGATGCCTGGGATGCTAATTGCATCCTGGCCTGTGTAAGTAATGGCCTGCTGCCTGTGCACTTCTGGCGTAAATTTTTTTTTTTCTCCACTGCCCCGAGCCCCCGCCCCCACCGTCAGGTTTGGTCACAATTTTTTTCCAGGGGGGGCAGGGGGTCAGGTGACGACGGAAGACGGGTCTGTGTAGACTATAGACAGACTGTAACCCACTGGCCGCTGCCCCACACAGGTTAGGAGAGGAGAAGTGCCGCGCACTGCTGCGGCTGTCTTTCATTTAAATGAGCCAGGTCGGCGCTGCGTCCACGCCTGAGAGAGACAGTGTGTGTCAGTGTGCCTATTCAGGAACGGAGTCAGACGCCGACGGAAGACAAGCGGGAATGGGCGCCACAAGATGCACTGTTTGATTGGCGGCAAACAAGGCTGAGGCTGAGGGACTCATGCGACGCTGAAAGAGCGCTGGAGTGCCATTGCCCAGGGCCAGGCCACATCGATCTGCCGGAGTCGGACGGAACAACGGATGCCGGTATCCCCTATAGGTTTGCATCGCTGTGAAGGTAAGAGCGAGAGCCGCCAACATATTTTTCACAGCTTCGCTTGTGTTCCCTCAGCCTCCCATAGTACATCACGCGACGTCCGTCTGGGACTCGGCAGCAGTAGCACTACTGTAGCAGTCTCGCAGGGCCCTCTCCCAATAGTACATAACATACATCACGCTCGTCCGGTGCAGCAGTAGCAGTCTGCAAGTGTTACTCTGTAGGCAGAAGGGAGGCCTGAACAGTACACAGTTTCACTTTCAGATAGACGATTTAGTGGAGAGGGGCTGCTGTCGTAGTACCATAAATAATTTGCATTTAAGGACAAGGTGTTGCATTATAAGCCCTTTTTCTTTATGTGGCAGCATTTATATTGGTATTAGTCAGATTACATGTATCAAAATGCATGACTTGACCAACCAAAATAATTTGACCCTGAAGTTTCACCCTAGTCCAGCAAAAATTCTGCCATCTGGGACAGCTTCTGGAGGGTCCTGGACTGGTGCTGTGCTGGGTATTATTAGGCAATACTAGATATAACCATTGAATCCATCATGTAACATGTGGCAAATGGAGCTGGTGTCTGTTGTAGTGCAACTTCTAGCTCCTTGTTTATGTTGGTTATAACTTATAGGATAGAAATGACCAATCTGCAAACCTGGCTGTAGTTCCATACAGCAGTAGCTTAGATTAATCACACATGTAATGTACTGATTATGAATCCTTTTCAGCAGGAGGGGATCTGAGCAATAGCCAGACTTTCAATGTTTGGTTAGAAGCTAGCAATACAGGACTCAATGCTGTTTTTGACTGGTGGTATTAAAGTAGCAGTGCAAAGCATTTCACTGTATGTAGGAACCGTGGTTCATACAACCTGAACAGCTCATCATATGGGTGTGAGTGGACCTGTATGCAATTGTGACAAAGTCTTGTTTTCCAGGATCAAGTTAATGGCTAGCAGGCAGGTCTGTAGCTTTAGTCTACTGGGTATTGGAAGCAATTAATTAGGACATAGAGGGCACAAGTAAAGTACTGTATGGGTGCTGTTATCTGCACCAAGAACAAAGTGATGTGCCTTATTACAGATCAGGTGTACATTGTTTAGCACCATGTCACAGGCAGCATTGTAAACATGAGGCCATAATCTACAAGTGACAGAATGGAACTGGCCACTATAAGGTATCTAGTTTACACAGTTCAGTTGTTCTGGTTCCAATACAGAGAACCAAGTCCTCTGTCAACTATGGTCACTAGATTATCAACATGGGGGGCAGGGGGTACAAAGGGGTGTCATCCAAGGTTACTCCAAGGTATTTAAGGGTTTCCACCTATTCAAGATTCTGTCCCAGGCCATTCCAGATGACAAAAGGTGGGGCCTTCCTTTCTGTGTGGGAGACTAGACAATAGCATTGGGCCTGATTTTCAAAGCCCCGAGAGTGATGCAGGGTACCTGCGCCAAACAGACATGGCGCAAGTGGCACCTTGCATCAATAATTGCCTCTGTAACTACTCTCAAAGGCAGCCTGCATCAGCCACAGGCTGTCTGTCCCAAACAAGGCTTGCACCACCTGTGCGCCACAAATGGCTGTGACATGAGGTCATGTGGCAGATGCAAGCTGCCACAGCCCCATAAATTGGATTCTCAAAATTTTCCAGAGGGAACAATTTAAGCCCCTTAGACCAGCCAGGGCTAGTCTAAAGATACTTAGAAATATCTCTCTGGGAGACCCTGGCACAGTGTGGCACCCTGAACTACCCCTATGGACTGCTTGGGACATGCGTTCCCCCTGCCCTGATATGCCCAATGTGTAACAATTAATTTAATTTATCCTGGTGGTCTAGTGGTCCCTCCCCCTGCCCTGATATGCACATTATTATTTCATTCATCCTGGTGGTCTAGCAGTCCTGCCCCCCTGGCCCCAATATGCCCATTATTATTTTGATTACCCTTGTGGTCTAGCGCTCCCAAACCCCCCACCCTGGCAAGACGTGCCCACCACCCTGCACTCCCCAACCTGTACCACAAGCCAGGACCAGCACAGCCCTCCTCACAACACCTTAGCTGGCTCTGGCTGAACTGTCACTGAATGTGTAATACAAAACAGTAGGCACTCACTGAATCAGCGAGCATCTACTGTACTGTATTACGTGCTGACACCTTGCTGAAGTTCAAACATGTCCCAAACCACATTTCTAGGAAAAGGTGCAGCAATAGATAGCAGTAAAAGACACAGTTCCTTCCTTACAGTTCCACCATCCTGCACTTTTGGGCCTAGATCGGAACCTGTCCCAGACACTGGCATGGCAGGTACAATAATATGAGATCCCTGCAGGCCACCAAAACTTACACTGGCAGTGTGCCACACTGGGTAATGGCTTAACTCAGGACTGCCACTACCGTGGAGACCCTGTCACAGCCTTGCCACCACTGTAACAGCCCCACTGCCAACTCTTCCTAAAATGGAAGCCAGGACCTCAGTCCCACCCTGGTGCACAAGGTGGTGATTACCTCCATTTCTTCAGTACATGACCACCCCATAAATCTGGGGAACCCCACCCATGATCATGTTAGATGGGACTTGGCACAGTTAAGGGATAATGGGACATAAAAAGGGACGCAGGGTTTTGTGGGTGTGATGGCAGCACTTCAGACTTGGAGAGGGCTGAGGATTTTTGTATTGACAGTGGAGTGAAATCATGGAATTGATCTAGTTAATGTTAATGTATGTTGTTTTCGGAGAACAGCAGCGACTGCAGCCGAGCAAATGGGTAGTTTCATCTATGGAGAAAAAACAATAATTGGTCACAGTGCAGGTCACGCAGCGTTGGAATAACGTGCCATGAGTAGCCCTGTATTTATCCCCTCCCGCCATATATGAACTATTGGGGCTCCTCCGAGATCTACGGGGCCCATGGTCCAAGCCCCAGTAATCCCCATAACGCCGCATATAGAGAATGCTGTTATGTAATTATGCATTTTGTGAGGTATGAAAATTCCATCGGAATACTAGACAATCAGCTGGGTGGCTGGGTGGGAAATGATCTATCCTCCTTCTTCAGTTTTGTTTGTAATTTTATGAACATGTGGTAGAAAATATTACACAACAGGGTATTTCTAGGGAATTAATGCACACTTGCTTCTGGGTCATCTGTGCTCATTTAACCAATGCCTGATTGGGATTTCAAAGAAAATTAATTACCATGTTACAATGCCCTATAAATAACATGTTCAGTTTAACAATTGATAAAAACATTTACTTGATAGTTTTTATTATGACATAGATCTCTAAATGTGTCACCCTCACTGTATATGTGTACAAAATGTGCAAACCCTACATTTCAAGCTCCTTCTAGGGAGCAGGCTGCATTCAGATGTATCAGTCTGTGTGAAATGGATAGCTACCACCCTGTCTCGAGATGTTGTGGCCCCTGTATGTTATACAAGGTGGCACGCTCACCCATTCCTCAGTTTGGGCTCTGCATTCAAAATGTGCCAATGTTGTGCTAAAATTTTATTCACTTTAAAGCTTTGAGGGGTAAAGGATAGTAACACATTGACAGTCTCTTGCCTTACTGAAGTACAGTAGCAATGACACTCTCTAGTTATAAAGCACACAGGGTCAAATGCTTCACTATCAAAGAAAAGCTGTGTGCCACTGCTATAATAGTCCCCTGTGTTAAATCGAACAGTAAAATGCATAATGATCCTCCCTGCCTAGTAAATGGAGAAGCTCTTGATGATAAGCCCTTGGGTTGTCATTCAGAATCTCCGCTGCCTGCCGCAAGGAGCTTGGGGATGATTTGCTCCAACTTGGTGTGGATTGCGCCTAGGCATGGGGCGTGGAGGCAGGCAAGAATCATAATGCACTTAGACCCCAGCAAGAGCTTGCTGAACGCAAACTACAACAATTAGCCACTTCTCTGCAGCATGTGATGAGGGAGGAAAGTGTGGTGGACAGAGAGAGAGAGAGAGAGAAGCGATGAGTAGCCTGTAGTGAATGGCAGCTCTAGCAGCATGCCATCACTGCAACAGTTCACCTCTCTGCCTTCAGACGAGTAGCAGTAGAAGCAGGTCTGCACTTCCTCTAACTGGGTAAGTCAGTCGCACCTCCCGTTGCCGGAACTCCGGGTGTACTTGGAATCTGTCGATGTGCACAGTATTGGAAGATTTTCTGAAATGTTGACAAATAGTGATATTTGATGTAAACCGAGTGGTTAAATTGGAAGTTTTTTTTGGGGAGGGGGGCATCTACTTTTCTAAGTGGCGGAACTGTCCTTTCTAGGTGGTAGAACTCTGCTATATAGTAATAAATGGGGAAAGAGGGTAGAGGTGCTGGTTGTATTAAGTGATTATACAAGGTCAAAACTTGAAAACGTGAAACGTGTCAAGGGAACTGTGCAGAATTACATGTAAACAACTGTAATGTTAGCTAAAAGTGAATTTGAGTATGTGAAACCAAATATTAAACATGTAGCTTATTAGACCCAACTGCTGCTGCAACCGCTGCAAGTTTCTCCAACTCGATACTTATTTTTTTTTAATAACAAGCTTGCTAAATAATGGCATATAATAACAACTGCACACTCGTAATTGCAGAATTAAGGCAGTTTAAGTACACATGGGGAATGATTTTCAAAAGATTTTCTCCATAGGAGCAATCTGGGAGAAATCTATTTGAAAATAGGGACCCTGGTGTATACTTGCGAGGGATTACAACACCTATGGAGCCAGCGGGACCCCCGGTTAATAGCGTCTACAGCCTAATAGTGCACATCGGGCTGTTTCAATGGCACATGACACCTCACAGCATTTCCAGCTGTCTTGACCCAGCCAGGGCAGTCAGTCTGGGATTCTCCTCAGAGAGTTAAAGGGAACTTGTGTGTGTGTGTGTGTGTGTGTGTTTGTGTGCCTTTCCTTTATCGCTAATAATAGGTACCTTCACTAGACGAGGATTGAGATTCCTCGGTGGTGCTCACCCTGAACTGCTGGTGGAGTGGAAACTCTGAGACACTAAAATACTCGCCTAAAAATAGGCTGGGGGTGCATGGCAGAGAGCTCGCCGCCACGGGGTCCTAGCTCCTTTTTGGCGCAGCCGGCAGGAACCAGTGCTGGGCAGCACAAGACCCGTGATCGTGGGGCGATCTGTAAGTTTAGTTGTTTCAGTGCGACTGGGAAGAGAACAGCACTTCAGGACTCACAGCTCCCCAGGTGGCAAAACTGATCTCGGCGAGTGGCAGTGTCTGTGCGATATGCTGCGCCTGCCGGTCAGTATTCAGTGCTGCTTTTGAATCACAGCATGCAACACTGACTTTCAACAAGGAGAACTAGCCAGGAGTTGTGCGGTGCAGGGTGTGAATAATGGGTCGTTTACTCGTTTCTCCATGCCCTTTGTTGTGATCCGGTGACTTTCTTCTCAGGGTTGACAGGGTGTCCTGTGATCCATTCACTGGTGAGTCTATCTAAATTATTCTCCTGGAAAGAAGTTTGTTATATGGTCCTAGAAAGCCTGACAGTTGGATTATCTTGACCGAAGCGTGGTTTGATCTTGGCAAGTTGAGGTTGTGGTCATTTCACTTTTTTATTAAATTGACTGTTTAGTTACCAGCGAAACAGTCGTCATTGGCATCCAAAAACAAACGCGTTTAGACAAACTCCCCCACTCAAATGTGACTTAGGATCTTTCAGGTTTTATTACTGAATGCAATTGTCATTAAAACGGGAACTTTTCCCCTTAGATTTCGGACTCAATCCTGAAAAGCAGAACTAGTGCATATCTGGGGTTCGTTGCTTCACAGCTGTGGGTGCCAGTGTAGCTGTGTTGGCCAGGGATGGGTGGTGTGGGTCCACACCATGGGCATCCAGTCGGATGCAGGTGGTAGCCTGCAGTCCCTGCCTGATCAGGGTGCAGGGCATGGTGAGTTACATCAGAACTTTATAACTGTCATGTAGTTTAAATGTTATATCCTCAGGCTGACTCTTTCATGACTGTTTCCAAAAATGGCATCCAGGTGTTACAGTACTGGAAGATACACACCTAATACATCACACACTCTTTTGAAATTATGCGGGTCTGGCTTTACATGACATTGTGTGCTAGCGGCAGTGACAGTGGGCAACATTTGTCTTCTGTTCTAAGTTTAACAGCATGCAGTGCCTCCTACATGTAAAGGAGAGGTATTGCATATAATATTTCATTTCACAGCACAGAGCTACTGCACTCTCCCTTTCCAGGATGTATTTACCTTACCAGACCATTTGACAAGTTCTAGTTGTAGGCAAATGATGCTGCTGACACAATTAGTTACATCACAATGCATTGCAAGCCATATAACCCCTTCTTGCTTGTCCACTTCACATTATCTGAATGTTTTATTATGGGTGTTGGGACTGCAACGAGGGCTCAGTTGCTTCAGTTTGACATGTGGTGGCTCTATTGCTTACTTACTGACATTCACAGAACATAAAACATGTACTATATATTTTTGCTTATCTATGGCACAACGCTACAGGGCTCAAGTTGTCTGCCTTCTCATGCCATAATGTGTCAGAAACTTGAGAGTTTTGTGTGAAAGACTATTTTATCACATATGTAACAATACTAGCAAATGAATCCAGTACTTAATATAAAGCTACCAACCT
The DNA here is from genome assembly GCA_016271365.2 of Neoceratodus forsteri. NCBI lineage: Eukaryota > Metazoa > Chordata > Ceratodontiformes > Ceratodontidae > Neoceratodus > Neoceratodus forsteri. Next base: position 97,267,579 of record CM057451.1, read on the forward strand.
AGGTCCTGACCTAGGACCAAATCACTTGCAGGCAATATTCTTAAATTAATTTCTTTTTTGTAAATATCTTTTTATCTGAACACGTCCTTCACATGTGTCTGAACTTTACAAACGTTTTCTTTATGTGCATCACTGTGCAGATTTCAGTAAACTATATTAATCAAGTCATTGTGTGTGTGTTTTCTTTTCCATAGCTGTTAAATTAACTGGTTGATGTTTAAAATATTGATATGTTAATTGGGCTTAAAAATGTAGTATTAGAAGTTCAATTACTACTACTGTTAAAACAAAAGTCACATTTCATGTAGACATGTTCCGCCGACTGGCAGCTCATGCAAATGTGGCCTGTTCTCCTTTTGTAGCATCCTGGCCTGTGACCTGGCCAGTCCGCCCCTGACTATGGCTATCAGTTTGGCAAGTATAATTATTTGGATTGGATTGTTTATACTGACAACAGTTGTATAGATTACAACTAAATTGGACTCATAATTCACATTTTATATAACATTACATTTACACAGCGTGCCTTCCGTGTAGTAAACGAATAACCGAGGCATGTGTACATGTTGTGACACAAAAATATGTACGTTGCAATACTGGTGGATGGAAACGAATATTACATGAACACAAGTACATCTGTAACATGCAATCAAGCATATGATACCTGCATTTCTACTGTACACAACATCACTACCATGGATACTGTAAAGCCCACATGTGACATGACATGGCGACACTAATCCTTAAAAAAAAAAACATGAACTTCAGTGAGTATAATATAATTACAGACTCCACATTGGTAATATGTTATTACAACAGATCACTAAACTATATTGTTTTCCTTTATATTTCCACAGGCTGAGCTAATGAATATTAAATGCCCACAATTTTAAAACTGGATGCAGTGTCGACCATATTTCCACACTCTGCTCAGGTATTGCTAAAGAAGAGGCAATGTAGTGAATGTAGAGCTGAGCTGAAAAGACAGCGTGAGGTAAGTACATCTTTTTTTCAATTGTATTTGTTCTCACACCTCTCTGTGGTTTCTGTCAAGCTACCATGCTCAGCTGAGGTGCCATACCACACACCTGAACCGATCCATGACTGCTACATAGAGAATAATGCATATGTAGGAGGGTGATATGCAGCTTTTTTACACACCCAAGGTGTGTGATAATATAGAAACCTCAGGATCGAAGCTTGAGAGGTTTCTGTATTATCACACACCGAGGATGTGTAAAAAAAACTGCAGATCACTCCCACACGTTTTATTTTTATAATCACTGCAAACTTCAGTACCTTATGAGTCGTGGATTCGAGTCGGGTAAAATGGATGGCTCAAGTAATCATCGATCGCAGTAATGAAGTTAAAAAAGACTAAAAAACATGTTATTTAGTCTGTCTACAGCATTGTTGATTCGTGTTCTAGGTGGATCGGGGTCATTATGGTTGCTGTGACACGGAGGTGAAAGTTAAGGAAGCCCATGGAAACAGTAAGGGGTAGTGGGGAAAGTATGATTTTTACGCTTTGTGATTTGGCGCCATATGCTTCTTTTGAATGGAGGATTATGATGTCAGTGAGGATCCAGGGTTGGAAAACCATCTTGTGCTGCCTCAGACTGTTTTATTGGGCTGGCCTGCTATAGACAACCCAGCACGAGACTTTAAAAGCTGTATCAACCTGTGGGTTGATACGAGTTTTTCATACCAACCTGCAGGTTGATACAACTTTTTACAGCACTCAAAAACGGGATGATAATAGGGGTCACCAGTTATTATATAGAGGATAATGCCTGATGTACAGGTGCTAACCATGGCGTGATCACCTCGAGTGGTTGCTAGGGCAATTATAAACCTCGAGAGCGCAGCTCGACAGGGTTACAGTTGCCCTAGCAACCACGATAGATGCTTACACCATGGTTAGCACCTGTACATCAGGAATTGTCATTTATAGTGTATGGAACTCGGCATGAGAAGTCCCCCCCCCCACCCAGAACACAAGTAATTTAGCCTTACCTTGAATCTGCACTATAGCAACATGATTGTGTAGGAACAAAAATTTATTAGGATACACAGACTGAATGGCAGGGGCCAAAAATAGCACCAGTGTTAAAATCTCTATCAGACATACAGATTGCTAGACTCAGTAACTGCAAACTAAGGCAACTGGAATATAGTATATGGTTAGGGCTTATTGTAAACTGAAATCAGTGGCTTTTCAAATGTTGTTGTAGGACAGTTCAAAGGTCAGAAAAGTTGTAGTATTGATCTGATGTCACATCGATAGCACAACATTCCTGCCAATCAAACACAAACGAACTCCCACGTCGACGCTCCATCAAGAACTACAGGCCTGTCAGCCTGACATCAGTGGTGGGCAAGGTGATGGAGGGCATTGTCAAGGAGAGGCTGGGGGGACCTGGAAAAGTCAGGGTGCCAGGACGATAGACAGCATGGATTTGTCCTGGGGAACTCGTGTCAGACAAACATTGTGGGGTTCTATGACTGGGTGACGAGTGCCTTGAACCTGGGTAGACCAGTGGATGTCCTCTTTCTAGACTTCAGCAAGGCATTTGACTCTGTTCCTCATGAGGGCCTGTTGGATAAGCTGGGAGAAATGGGGGTGGGGAACCAGATGATTAGATGGATAGGTAATTGGCTCCAGGACCGGATAGTTGGTGGGATAGTCTCATCCCCAAGGAGGGTCATTAGTGGGGTCCCACAGGGATCAGTCCTTGGGCCCCTCCTGTTCAATGCTTACATCTCTGACATAAGGACAAGTATCAGGAGTGAGATGAGTCTTTTTGCGGATGACTCAAAACTGGGGGTAGTGGTGGGTGGGGAGGACAGGAGGGTGGCCCTACAGGGGGACCTGGAGGCTCTGGAAAGATAGTCTAGAAAGTGGAAGCTGATGTTCAATGCAGGGAAATGCAAGGTACTGCACTTGGGGGCCAGAAACCTGGGCCAAGTGTACATCCTGGGGGATGCTACAAGTCTCAATGGCTGAGAGGGACTTGGGGGTGGTGGTGGATGTCAAGATGAACAACTCTGAGACTTGTAGGAGGGCAGCAGCCTAGGCCAACAGGATGCTGGGATGCATCGCTAGGGGGATCACCTCCAGAAGGAGGGAAGTGATACTCCCTCTGTATAACTGCTTGGTGAGGCCGCACCTCGAGTACTGCATGCAGTTTTGGAGGCCACACTTAAAGAGGGACATTAAACTCTTGGAGAGGGTCCAGATGAGGGCAACCAAAATGATTTGGGATTTGGGGGACAGGACCTATGAGGAGAGGCTTGAAGAGCTAAATATGTACACATTGGAAGAGAGAAGGGACCGGGGGGACATGATAGAGGTCTTCAGGTACATGAAGGGGTTAAATAGGGGAGGAGCAGTCAGGGTGCTTCATAGGAAGGAGGAGGGGGCCACTAGAGGGCATGGGTGGAACCTGGAGGGGGGAAGATTCAGGGGAGAAAGGAGGAGGTGCTACTTCACTGAGAGGGTGGTGGAGCCATGGAATGTGCTGCCTAGGGGGCTGGTGGAGATAGAGATGGTGGAGGGGTTCAAGAGGGGGTGGGACAGGTACAGGGGAAGGGTTCTGGAAGCAAAATCCAATGCAGCGAGAATATCCGGAACTGGGAAGGGAGAAGTCAGAGAAGGCGAGGGGGGCAGCAAGGTCAGCTCCCAGGGTGGGGGCTGACCAAACGAGCAGATGTGAAAGACCATTAGGCCTATTCTGCTGGCATTTTAGTATGTTAGTTAATGTCATGCATTCTGTAAAGATGTTGCTTGGTGCTGGGATGTTGAGCGGTGATGACGGCACCATTGAAAACTGCTATCGGACAATCAGACAGTGGCATTCTTCACACCAATGTCTTAAAACACATTAACTGAGAATAAGTGTGCATTGGGAGACACAAGGCCACAGGCAGAGTGTCCTTAAGGTGCACATGGTGCTGTTTCCATAACCAATGACCAATGACAATGAGTAGAGTTATGTAAGCTATAACCCACTACAGGGTGTTCCTTTCTTACACAGTAATTGTCACCACGTGTGTTAGGAGACACGAGTCCGCAGGACAAGTGTCCTCAAGGCACATGGTTTGTTGGTTAAATAACCCATAAGACTGTGCAGTTATTCTAGAGTAATAGCACTTGGCATTTTTTAAATACTTACCTATGTGGAATAGGCTGTTCAAATACATCATGTCGAACCTCATGTAGCTGGACAAGAGCACACCACAGCACCTCACTATCCAGACATATGCTCCTGAAGCTTGGTTTCAGTGTCACACACTGTGCATCTTTAAAAGATGACATGAAACATAACATTAGGTACCAATAAACAACAATTGCAATGTATCATTATCAATCTCTCATCCCATTAACTTGTACGTGTGCATGCATGTGTAGGTATCCACATGCAACCTGCCGAGGTACCTACCCCGTGCATACTGCCACCACCATACAAGCTGTATGCAACACAGTTGCAGCTTTGTGGGGGGGGGGGTAGATGTGAACACCACCATGATATGACAGCTGCCATGCAGCTGACTGATCATGGTTCAACCTTCATCACACAAAATCTTCTCCCTGATACACCATAACAAGAGTTCTTTCCCTGACAATATTACAACAATAAAAATGTACCCTGATGTTTCCCGTCAATTAGATCAATCTCATGGCAGCATATACTCTTCCTTTCAGTCGACATCACCTCACACTGTCCACATAAACACCAATCAGTGTTACCAGCTCTGTCGCCATCAGTACTTCCATGTGTATTGGTGTTTTCACTGTCTGATTCTGGTGATGTGTCTACGTTGTTCACCAAATCAGACACCTCATCTTTGGGGTATTTTGGCTCAAACATAAAGGGTTGTATAGTGAACCACTTGTGAAACGTGGGTAGCTCATCTCCACTCGATTCTGAATTTTCAGCAATGACACCGTTTACAAACCTAAACACAGGCAAAACAAACAACAGTTAAATATCCATAAATGGAACACATTAGATGCATAAAGACACATGTCAACATAAGTAAGCAATAAAATATGATGGGGTGTGCATTAGAGAGTTGTAACACATGGCTGAAGGGGGTGTAGTGAGTCATGAGGCTGCAGCCCGAGTGCGTCTAATCCCCTAGCCGTGCATTAGAACACACATCCCTGGAGTGGCTTATTGCGCGTATAACATTTTTTTCCAATTGTTTAATCATAAAATGGGTCTATGTATTCTAAATGAGGTTTCTAGATTTAGCCATGCGTTACACACTTTGAACACATGGCTAACAACAACTCAGATTGCTTTAAATCCTTTGCCCATTTTATAATACAACTTAAATACCATGTTAAAAAAGTGCAAAAAAGTAAAACACATGTGGTGACATTCCATGTACGATAATGATTAAATCTATAGTGAAATAATTAATCACCATACCACATATAATTATTTTGAGAAAATCTGTAATTAATGCAACAGTGAAAATCATTTGGAATATGTGTTTCTGTAAGCGTGCAGATAATAGAGATGAAGTGCATGCACACGTGCAGTAGTAGTACACTATACTCACCATTTCTTAACCCAGACAGTTTGGAGGAATATTAGTGAAAAGCAGTGCCACCCTGACAAGGTCAGTTTTCCACTGGCACTGGTTAGAGACTAAAATAAAGATGGTTAATACTGAATAATTAGACACAAAGGAAAAAAACATGAACAAACATAACAGGAGGTGACCATGTGATGTGGTCCATTTACATTTGCATCAAACTGCATCTGACTGGTATTTTAAAACATTACATGCAAGGAGCTGGTAAAGCGGCAGTGTAGAGGACCTCTGTTAGTTCACTATTACAATAGTGTTGACATCAGTACAGGATTAGACAGCATGTGTGATAAGCCCTGGTTGCTATACTCTACCTTCCTCTACATTCCCCTTATGTGAAAGGATGTATTAACTCATCTGAGATAAAGACATGTAAAACCACAGGCTAAATCAATATAGACAATACTGGTTGGCCAACTATGCACAAGCAGTGTGTTCTGCCAGAGAGGGGTTCTGATTCCCTCTGACCTTAAGAGCGAAGCTCGAGAGGTCCATGGGAATCAGAACCCCGAGGTGGCAAAACACAGTGGTTCTGCATAGAGTCGATCATCCTGTATTTTTTATAGTGTATAGTACTCTGTGCAATATGTGTTTGACAGTTCTTTTGCTTTCAAAATTAAACTGACTCATGCAGTCTCTACAGGTTCAACAATGCTATTGTACCACAGTAGGGTAGAATCACATTCCATGACCTTTGAACTGTGGTACAAAAGCATTTTTAAAGGGATGGAATTCTATACAGAACAATACTCCACAATACACTATAAAATGATACCAGATAGTAAGTATACCACAAGAACAGCCTCATGAACATGCTGAACAATCCACTCAGCATAAAAACTACTGCTTGCAGCAGAAAAAAATGCCAGACAGAGCGAAATGCACTGCTACTTTTCACTGACACTGTACATTATCTGCCAATCATTTGGATTTCTTTGTGTAACTCACTTAGTTGACAGACAGTTAACATTTATTTAGTTTTTGTTGCGGGGTAAGTGCACTAGACAAGTGCACAACCTGAAGGGGAATACAGATGAATGCCAGCTGACCTTGAACCAGATTAAGCTGTTGGTGGTATTTTTAGTGAATGAGGGAAATTTGGCGAGGACACGGGGGAAATTCCCCTACTCTTTTCGATAAGTGCTGTGGTATCTTTAACAACCACCTGAACTACCACCAGTCCAGGCAGATGGGACCTCCGTTTAACGTCTCATCCGAAAGACAGCACCTCAGAAGTGTAGCACCCCTCTCATGCTGCACTACAGCGTCAGTACTGGGATATTAACCCAAGTGCCAGATGTGGGAACTGAACCCACAGCCCTCTGATCTCCCAGCCTCAGAGGTGAGTGTGCTACCTAGTGAGCCACTGACACTGACATATTACTTTACATTACAGCAGCACTCTCTTCTGTAGACTGGGAGGACACATGAATTACATTATAGGGTATCATGCACAGCCACATCACTCACAATGTGAAAAGTAAAACAATATACAGTATAATCACGTGAAGCTGACAGTGTTTAGCTCATTCATGTGTAGTAACAACAATAGTGCTAAATGCAGGCAGCACAGACCATCATGACACTAGAAGTCATGGTCTGCGCATATCAATGGCATCATTTGCAGACATGTGAGCCTCTTTCAATAGGAATGGCCTTCTGCTGCATCAAGATGCTAAATACACGAAATGATAAAGTCTGATAAGGAGCAACACTTACTGGAAGGAGCCATGGTATTTAGAAACACAAAAAGGCAGCACACAAACTTAAAGAGCAGAGCTTTTAACTACTAACCAAGCTGATTACAAAATATGAAGTGCTAACAGGCAGCACACACAGTCAAGAAGCAGAGCTTTAAGCTTTTAACCACTCACCAGGTTGATTGCAAAAAATGAAGTGCTCAACATTGTGCAAAAAAGTGTCAAACCCTTAAAAGCATCTCACTGACTGTTAATTGATAACGCAGATCCTATATGTATCGAGGCACTCTGCCTCTTCTTCAGGAGGCACAGCCCATGGCTATGTAGGGGTGTCAGTGGTGTCACTTAACTGTGTATGAGACATTTTTCTGCTTATTATTTCACCCCTGCTTGTGCAGCGAGGGTGATACAGCAGCCCTAGAGGCCTTCCGATCATAAATAATTATGTTATAATGTAAGTAATTCCCATTATTCACCCTCAGAATAGATAGGAATACATTGCTGTCACTGCAACAGATGCTGATGCTAGAGGCTGTCTGCGGCATCAGGGCAGTGGCCATAACTAAGTTGGGGGGGAGTAAATGGAGAACAGGGACCCCCTAAGAAAAGCTGATTTGTAGAAATGTAAGACAGTTTATGGTTAATTGTTGCTGGGGGCACAGTAAAGTACTGCCTCAGTGAATGTTATGTTCTCATGCTGCTTTATGTTTAGGTTTTTTGCATGTCTTGTTTTTCCCCATCATCAATGTATTCTCTGTTTTTATTCATTGGTGACTGGGTAAGGCCCACTAGGTGCAAATGCATGTTTTCAGGGGTGACCCAGCAGCACTGGGGAGGTTAACTGACTTGCTCAGAGTCACACAGCACGTGTACCAAACTCATTCACAGCTTAATACTCTAACCTCTATAGTATACTCACAGCCTTGTCCCCTAGTCACTGCGACCCCCGCCCTCCCCAGCTCCAACATCGATCTTCTCATGGACTTACTGTTTATGCACCACTACCCCAGAAACACACATGGCAGTGGGTGGCCTGCTATGTCACTCACGTGGTGCCTGTGAGAGGTGCCAGATAGGACTGGGACATTTTGCTCTGGTTTTCTACCAGGACAACAGCATGCAATGATGTGCATGCATGTCAAAGGTGAAGCGAATGCATGCCAGCATCTGTTGGCAGCCCATCTCCTTCTGCCATGCATTGTGATGCAGAACTCCCCCCCCCCCCAATGGTGGAAAGCCGTCCCTCGCATACTCATTCCTCCCTCTTCTGATTAGCACCCGATAATCTGTGCTTGTTCAGAACATTTATGTATTTTTCAGATAGAACTTTTCAGTATAACTGCCCATTTACAAAGGCTCCACGTCAATGTCACAGTTACAAAGAGACACTACAATACAGCGTATAAGCGATTCCATGGAATGTATTCAACTCCATCTGAAAACATAAAAAGAAAGGTGAAGAACACTTACTGGAAGGAGGCAATGTATTTACACACAAAGGAAACCTCCCGTTTATAAAATAGGCTTCAGTGCATCTCCACAGGAATAGATCAAGGAGGCAGCCCGTTGATCGTGTCACTTCTGGTCACCCCCATGCGGTGAGTGCGCATACATGGATGCCAGACAGGGGAGCAACAAAATCAACTATTTAAAGTAAATGCTTCTCTTTTTTTTATGTTACATTGCGGTTAGCAATATTAATGCAAGTTTTAATGAAATTTGAGCTCAGATACAAGATTTACTGTCCATTTAATAAGGACAATGTTAGAGGAGGCATTGCCGAATTTGACAGACTGGCACCTGTCAAGCAGGTAGCTAGAAAACCAGGCAGAGGCACTGGAAAAGACACCAGTTTCAGTTAGTTTAAGATGGAGAAGGGCAAACTGCACCAGTTAGAGAGCCTTTGTCCATAGCACCATTGATTTCATTAGTGAGAAACACTGAGGAAGAGGTGGTGCTGTGCTCTTTCCAAAACCCATGCTGACAAGAGGTGAGAAGGTTATATTCTTAGAGGTATTCTGCAAGCTGGAAGGCTACCACCTTTTCAAATAGGTTTCTCAGGAAAGGCAGGAGGGCAATGGAATGGTATTGGGAGATGAGCTTTGGATCACCCTTCTGGGGGACAGGAACAACTTTCACTGTTTTCCAGGAAAGAGGAACAGTGCCAGATGTAAGGGAAAGGTTAAATATATGAATTAGGGGCAGGCAAAGATGGAGCGCCTAATTGCTAAATTTTAAAGGTTTTTTATCAATATTTTTTTTATTTTTGAAACATAAAGGATAATAACATTACAATAGTTTCCTGTATCCATATACAGTACAATGAGAAGGAGATAATCAATCACAAGTCTTATTACATAAATATAATATAACTCCCCTGTTACCCGGGGTTACTAGAATCCCAGTAAGACCTAGTGATAGGCAGGGAAGGCAGCTTGTGAAACTCCAGTTACATGGATTTCACACTGTCTTACTCTGTTCTCAGTGTCAGCTGAGACTGAGTGATGACATCATTATAGAACTTTCGCAGCTGCATAAGTCACACTGGAATGTTGCAGTTGGAGGTTAGAGTAGAACGTTGGGGATTTTGAATTCAGTCTGAATGCAGTCTGAGTGAGAGACAGTAGTACAGCTGAGTATGTGCAGGCTCTCAGAGCTTTAAGCTCTGTTTTAGAGCTACTTTGGGATGGTGTGTGTTTCCACCTGAAGAGGAACACAGGAACTGGTAATTGAAGTGGTGGAGACCGCTTTCAATGGTTCAAGAGCCCCATCCCTGAGGGAAGGGGGGGAAGGTTTTTGCCTGTTTTCCAGGGGCAGCCCCCCTGGGTCCAGCTAAGGGAAAGAAGCTGCCTGTTCAAGCTGTGCTGAGGCACCAGAAGCCTGAGAGAGAAATTCCTTGTGGAGGAAATGCTTGTGGGGCACCTGCAACCAAAGGGTGAGTTCGCTCTGAAAAAGGACCAAGTGTTTTTTCACCTGAACGGAAGGAAATTAAAGGGACTGTTACTGTGGGGTCAGGAAAAGACAGCCAACTACAGTTGGAAAGTAGGGATTGGACTGCTTAATCTGTGGGAGGTCTAGAGTAATGGACATTGCCACTTAATTCAAGTATGTTCAAGTCCAGCACAAAGAGTGAAGGAAATTGGGGATTGGACTGCTTTACTCAGTGGGGGGTCTAGAGTAATGGACAATGCCACTTAAAAGTATGTTCAAGTCCAGCATAAATGGGAAGCAAGACAAGTAGATGGAATGTGAAATACATTTAGCAAGAATCTACATTGCAAGGCTTTACAGGATGAGGTGTTTACTGTCCAGAGAAATGGCCGGGTATGAATTGTGGGAGCGAGAGGTGGGAGACCCCCCCCATCAGTAATAACCAAATTCACCTCACGGATTTGTTCTGAGACACCTTTTACTTTCTCTCAGGTACTTGGCCAGTGCCTGAGGAAAGTACCCAGACATGGGATTGAAAGGAAGAATTCCCTGATGGAGCCATGGTGTTCTTAGGTGGTTTAGAGAGCCACCAGAAAATGTTTCCATGAAGTATGGAAGGTGTCCAAGTGGCTGGCAGGGGAGCCGAGCCAGGGAAAACCCAGAACAGTGTACAAGTTCAGGCTGTGTAACCCAAAGCAGTGTGCAAGTCCGGGCTGTGTGCCCAGTGGGTTCAGAGCCTGAGGGCTAAAGTGTTGAGGAAGTGTTCTTGTTTCTTTTAATCTGCATTACCAGGAGTGTAGCGCTGTGGGGGTCCATCTGTGCTTTGTTTATTCTGTTTGGATGTGAATAAAAAGCCACACTTTAGAATCCCACTTCTGGTATTGGACATTACAGTTATTTCTTCCTGTGTTCGGAATTACTTGGGTGCCCCTGTGCAAAGTAGCCAAACCTAGCCTTTGTGCCGAGTGACCTATTCCTCCCCAAACCCAGCCCACCCGGTATTGCTGTCAGATACAAACAGCATACCGGCCCTGGGTTACAATAATAAGGCATTACTCTTAAACAGCAGAAAGAAACGTGTTCACCAGACATTAAATCCTATTCTGTATAGATTAAATATCCTTCAGACTATACAAAAGGGGGGATTGTCTACACCAAAATAAAGGTTAGAGGAATAGCGTAATGCCCCTATAGCTATTCTAATTCTGAACTAGGTCTAGGACTGCTATCAAGGGGCAAAGGGTTGAGGAGGTGAGTACTTTCTTTCTTATGATAATTTTCAACAAAAAATCTACAGTTGAACTGGGGTGCCAGAAAGTCAGTTGTGATTACTGGGGTGGATAGGCAGCTGGAGGAGTAAGCCAAGGGGGCAGTGAAGTAAGCACCGAAGACATTGGCGATGGTGACATGGTTGTCACAGAGGACCTCATTAATTATCATGTCACTTTAGGATGATTTGGTGAAACCATTATTGAGCCCATTGATTTGCGCCCCCCCCCCCAGCACCTACGGTTACCTGCGAAGGCCAGTAAATGTTCTTCAAAAAGAAGGAGCTCTTGGCAGATCAGGTAGCTTTTTTTGCATTGGTTTTGAAGATTCCTATAGGTGAGCCAGTCCCAAGGATTGCAGGAGGCCTTGTTTGCTGCCCAGCAGTGATCCCTATATTTCAGGAATGTAGCTAGGAAAATAGGAGGCTTTAGGAGGCAGTACAGCGCAGTGGTTTAAGGCTCTGAGCTGCAAACCTGGAGACCTGGATTTGAATCCCGTAGCTCCCACTTGCATACTGTGTGATCCTGAGGAAGTCACTTAACTTCCTTGTGCTCCCAGGTAGAACCTGTAAACAAGCTTTAGCTTAGTGTGTCTCTGCTGAGTAAAAAAAAATAAAGTTTGTACCATGATCCTGTTTGTTGCCCCAGCTTTATACATAAAGAATAGTTACTTACCTAACAACAGATCTTCAAGAGACTCTCCTCCATTGAACCACATCATGAAACTGTAAGCCATCGGTGTCAGATGACCCAGAAACTGTTCGCTGGCCAGGGGGCCATGCCCCCCCCATGTCACCCTTCATCAGCATTTATATAATATGGGCATCCCCAGCATGTCTTAGTTCCTTGCCGGAGACACGATCGGAAGATCATCAGACAAGCAGGGACTGAAGCAACCAGGACCAAGTCAGGCACACAGGAGAGTATATGGAAACCTGAGTATAGATGCCAAGGGAGACACCCAAGGAGAACCAGTGAGCAAGAACAGGAAGAATACTCACTCGTCATGCGATAAGACGGGAAGGTGGGGACTTACGGTTGCATCACCAACCCCAATGGCAGCTTGATTATTCAGCTCCATGCTGAGCGTGACAAAATTCCCCAATTGTCCGACCAATTTCTAACCAAAACAGCAAAATCACAAATACTGAAGGGGAACAGACATAAAGGTCAAACTTTAACGGAAAAACCAGCAGAGATGGCACCGGAGGGACCAGGATTGCGATTAGAGGCCTCCAACTCTGAATTTTCCCAGGCCTCGAAAGATATTGGCTCACATAAACCAACCACTAAAGATAACTCTACGCCCCCTTATTGCCCCCAAAAGAGTGAAGCTCGATACTATTTATACTGAATTGCTAAGCTTCCGAGCAGAAATGAAGCAGCTTTATGACGAACTCTGGAGAGGTGTGGAGGTATTGGAACAGAGGGTGGACAATGCAGAAAGACAGGTCACCACAGCAGAAAACAGAACTGATAATCTTGAGGTGGCCATCCAGCAAATACAGGAATGCCAACTGCAAATACAGCACCAGCAGGAGGATGCGGAGAACCGAGCCAGGAGGAAAAATATTTGAGTGTATGGTATCCAGGAAGGAGCAGAGGGCCAAGGTATTTCAGATTTCCTGATAACTGTGTTGCAGATGGCCCTTGAATTGCACAATGATCTGGAACTTGAATTTGAGCGTGTACACCGGGCCTTGGGTCCTAAACCAGTAGGGCCAGATGCTCGCCCTCACTCAATTATAGCGAGGTTCCTAAAATATACTACAAAAGAACTAGTGCTAACTACTGTACAGCCTGGAGATGACAGAAAGTCTACTATGGCCAATGCAGAATTTATTTAGACAACGATTATGCCCATGCCACTTTAAGGGCCAGGCGAGAATACCAGCCTCTTTTTGCCCCACTGAAAGAACAAAAAATAAAGTTTTCCACTCCCTACCCTGCCATATGATTATTCAGTTTCAAGATGGCAAAAAATAATTTGAGACAGCAACAGCAGCCAAGGAAGAACTGCAAAAACAGGGAATACCATATCAGGAACAGTTTACTGATGGCAGGGGAGCTCAGCGGACTACGAGGTGGTGCACACCATCCCAGATGGAGTCCGAGAGGAAAGCAGCACACAATATGCCAGCAGATGTAGCTAAAACTCTGGCCTCCTTCAAACGCACCATAACTGACAGTAATGCATAATTCTACGTGGCGGTTCTCGATCTGAAGGTGGGTACTCAAGAGATACCGACTGTTACTTTATAGCCCCCTCCTTTGTGACATAAGTCTCCCAATGACCCAGTGACTCTGCAAACAGAGGTTGGCTTGCAAATGGACTACAGGGGCTTTCAGTTAATTATAACATAAGGTCTCATCCTTTACCCACACAAAATGATTATGCTCAGCCTGGATCGATCTAGGAGGGACTTTGCGGCATATCATCCCACATTGTGGGTGGACTGGTTTATTTCGTGTGCTTCCATACTTAAGGGAGCTTTGCAGAGTTAGTTCTAAAAGACTGCAGACATTGTAATCTATTACTTTTGGCTATAAGCAGGGACTGGTTTTGGTGCTACAAGGGAGGCAGGCTTTGCAACAGACCATCCCAAGCTTAGAGGCTCCCTGCCTTGCTTCCGCAGGTCCACTCGATCTTTATGGTCTGGGCTTGGAATGGGGAGCGGATGAAGTTGTGTTAACGTTACTACCATGCATATGATGTTCCCTTCCTATTGTTCAACTTGACATTGTGATCAGAGCTCGTAAACCCTGACCATAGGGATATATTACATAATGATATTAAGTGGTTGAGGGGCATAGCAAGGCCTGGGAAATTATTACAATCAGCATCTTAATTACATCCTCCTGTGCCATAAATGGAATTACAAGGACCTTGTGAATTTTTTTTTTTTACTTTCTATTTTTTCCTCCTACTAGCCGTCCATCTCCGACCCTTCGGAGGCTCCTGGGAGTCATCCCTCTGCCAACCACAGAACCCATCACCAGCCTTGCACCCCATGTAGCCATGGTTATACCCCCCGGGCGGGGAATGAGGTAGGGCCTGTACACCCCGTACACTTACTTGATTTTGTCGGGCAAGGTGGTCTGGGGTGGTGGTGACACATCAAGGGCACGTTCCTGGTGCCTTGTCTTCCCGTCGATGGAAGGCTGATTTCCTCCATTTTTTTCTCCCCTCGTGTGGTGTGCACCCTGATGTCAAGGCACTACGCGCCGACGTCCACCACACATCATGGCCGCCTCGTAACAAGGCTTGCTGTACCTTGAGCCTCCGCTTGGGGTCAGGTGTTGCAGGCATTGGCCCCTCCTCCTCCCCAGAGAAGGCGAGCTGTCGGGATGCTCTAAGCCATTCTCCCTGGCCGCCCTCCAGTGACCCGAGCCCGCTCCTGAACCCCGGTCACCGGTGTCGCAAGCAGAAATCCAATTGCTGCGCCGACGGGCCAGGACCTTGTGAATTTAACAAGGTCTGGTGACTCCCTGAGCCAGACCACTAGCATTAACGTATGTTGTGTCTCGGCACAAGGGGAGGAAATGACACACTTAATGACCCTTAATCTGATTTTCTTCTGTGGTTACTATTTTTTGATATGTGTTAATTTACTTATAGTTTTTTTAGTCACCCATTTTTTGGGGGTGAGCAGAGCCTCTGGGAGGCCCAGCTAACGACAACAGCTGGATTACCTCCCCCCCCAGTGGCAGAAGATTATACCGCTACAGGACCAGGAGGGAGACAGTTATCCTCCTTGCCTTGGAAGTCCGACACGTTCAGCCTATTATATTAACCAGTTATAAGCCAATGCAGTTCTGGACAGCCCAGTTGGTAGCCCGTAGATGGTTCAGCCCGAATTTTTGGGTCTGTTTTTGTATAAATATAAAAGTTTTGTTATACTTGTTTGCAAAGTTACAATCGGTAATCACTCGGAATGTACTAGATCTTGAGACATCAATAGATGTGTTAAAAGATATGTCTTATATTGGGACTGAGAGTTTCCAGATTTATGCTAGACAGTATCATTTTCACAGTTTACCTGAGAGACTGTGGGATCTGGGATGGAAATTGTTAAGAGGCAAAACACTTTTCAGACAGACAGAAATAGTACGATAGGGTTTTGAACAACGATCCTCATACTCACTCCCTCAAAAATGACTAAACACTCATTAGTGATTTCATTAAACATCAACGGGATACACTCCCTGATTAAAGGGGCCAGACTCCAACAGTTTATCAGTAGAGAAAAAACAGAAATGGTATTACTTCAGGAGATGCAATTGTCTCAAAGCGAGCACATTAAATTATGGAGTAACAGATACCAACTGTTGACAGCCTCAGCCCATAAGTTGGGGAGGAGAAGGGGAGCAGCAGTTTTATTGCAAACAGGGACCCCTTGGGAAGAGATAGACAGAATAGAAGATCTGGAGGGAAGATATGCAATAATCACGGGTCGATATACTATATACCGAGAGGTCACATTGGCCTCAATATACATACCTCTAGACTCCACAAAACAAGGAGCACAGAAATTCTTTTTGGATTTACTATCACTTCTTAGAGGACAACTAATCTTGGGAAGGGACTTAAATGTCATAATGTATACACATCTGGATGTCTCTCGGAGTTTACTGCATAGGGTTAGCCCCTTACAGAAATATATCAAACAAAGTCTAGCCAACCTGGGTTTTGCAGACGTCTGGAGGCATACTTTCCCCATGATTAAAAGTTTCACACACCAGTCGGCCAGGACAGGAGTAGCAGCGAGGTTAGACTATGTATTTACTACAATAGAACATTATGAGACTGTCGTAGATGTTTGACATGGGGTGCCTTTGCTCTCAGATCACGCCCTGGTCTATCTGAAGTTGCAGTTAGGCAATATTTTTAAATCCACCCATTGACGACTGAACCTCTCCCATCTAAGGGACCCCAAGATCCTGCAGGAAATCCAGGAAATAATCCCTAAGATTATAGAGGAAAATCAAAGCCAGGAGACCTCCCCAGTGATTCTATGGGACACTATGAAGGCTGTACTGTGCAGTCTAATAGTAAAAGCCTCAGTAAGAAAGAAAAAAACTAGGGAACAAACAAATAAATCCCTACAAGAGCAATTACAGACATTATAAATGATGTGGGATTGGAGATCACACGGTTAAGCCACAAATCCAACAGGTTAAGCAAAAGATGCAAAAGCATATGTATCAACAAATTGAACAACAATTGCTTTATCTGAAGCATTATTATTATGACAGTGGTCCGAGAGGGGCTCAAAAACTGGCTAGGAGGCTCAGGGAATGCAAAATCAGATCTTGTGTCAATAGCCTATATGACCCAGGTACTCAAATTCTGCTTACCCGGCCTCAAAAAATTAGGGCGGCCCTAGCCAAATATTATCGAACCTTATACACCCAAGACACTCCACCCCCTTAGGCCAGATAAATAACTATCTCAATGCACTCACCCTTCCTCAGCTTACTGAGGAACAGGCTCAATCCCTATTGCTCCCAATTAGTAAACCTGAGATAGGGAGGGTATTGCATGGGGCTAAAACCCTTAAAGCACCAGGACCAGACAGATATCCTGCAGAATTTTACAAAGCATACAAAGAGCTTTTAATTCCCATCATTATCCCCGCATTCCACAGTATTCAGGATGGAGACCCACCCCATCCCTCCTGGCGATATGCCACAATTGCAGTGGTTCTGAAACCCCAGAAAGATCTCAAATATGCTTCTTCCTATAGACCCCGTTCAATGCTGAACTATGATTATAAACTATTTATGTCTATCATAGCACATAGGATAGAAGATTTTATCCCAGCATTAATAGACCAAGACCAGGTGGGATTTGTTAAGGAGCGGGCTGCCCATGACACAGTTTGATGCACCTTCCTATTGATAGACTCTGCAAAAATACACAAGATCCCTTTGGTTACCCTGGGACTTGATGCAAAGAAGGCTTTTGACAGGGTCATCTGGCCTTTCCTATGGGCGACCCTGTCAAAATTCAGGTTTCCTAGAGAAGTAATCACTCAATTACAAAATATATACACATCCCCAAAAGCGTATGTTAGGTTGGATGGTGCCCTTTCTGACCCAATTGATTTAGCCAGAGGAACCCATCAGGGGTGCCCTCTTTCCCCATTACTGTTTGTTCTTTACCTGGAGCCACTGCCAATATACATTAGACAACATCCTGGTATAGAGGGATTACCTGTGGGAGATCGAATGTTCAAATTATCCCTCTTTGTAGATGACATTCTGCTTACCTTTACTAATCCGGAGAGGTGTATTCCAGTGTTGTGGGACCAACTGAGACTCTTTGGTACTTTGGCAGGATACAAGGTCAATGACCAAAAAACAGAGGCACTCCTGTACAATTTTACACCCACCCCAAGATTAAAACTGGCAGACCCCTTTAAGTGGGATAAAATAACAATGAGATACCTGGGAATCAAATTATCTACTAATTTGGAGGCCACTGATATACCAAATTTTGAACTCCTGATGATACAACTCATGGGAGATATTTCTGGATGGACACAGACTCAGTTGAGCCTTTTTAACAGAGTGGAAGCTATTAAACAGAACGTATTGCCCAGAATTTTATTTTTCCTCCAAAACCTACCTGTAGCGCCGACTAACACGTATCTAAGAGACTGGGATAGACTGATATCCAGGTTCATCTGGAATGGAAAGACCCCCAGACTAAGGTATTCCATTCTTCAATTGCCTTGGGGGAAGGGGGTGGTCTTAACCTGCCAGATTTCAGAGATTATGCCAAGGTATCTCAGCTCCGCACTTTACTGGGTTGGCTGAATCCTCAATGCACTGCATACTGGAAACAAACAGAAATGACCTTAGACAATATTCATGACATGACAGGCTTCCTGTTTGGTGACCCCTCCCAATCTGCAAACCTGTGGTGAAATGTTTCCAATATACTAGGGAACTTTCCGTATGTGGCTCTGGATGTTAAAATATTATTTTGAGTACTCAGAGAACTCTACCTAAGAGCTTTAGCTTGTGATCAATCTTTTCAGCCTAATTGAGTGGAGGGAGGAGAGCTGCATCATGGCAACAGCACGGGCTGAAGTTTGTTTATCAGGTGGTGGGACCCACAGGTATTGTACCCTTTGTTACACTACAAGCTAAATATTTACTCCACCATAGGGAATTCCTTAGCTAGATGCAGCTGAGGTCTTACCTAATTGCCCATGAAAATAAGTTAGCAGATCTGGCAGAAAAGCCTCCAACCATGGTGGGGTTGGTATGTGCTTTTGCACAAGGTGCTTCTATGGAGCACTGTGTTAGTAATATATATAGAGCCCTCAGGGACTGCTCTGGAGACTTTTCCGAAACAATAAGAATCCATTGGTCGAAGGAACTGCAGCAGGAGATCCCTTGGGGGAGCTGGGAAGGGTCGGCACTGCAGGTTAGCAAAGTGATTCAGGCCCCCTACTGGAGAGAGCATCTTTGGAAGTCAAGGACTAGATACATTTGCTCCCTCACAGTGGTCTCTAAATACATATGTGATCCATGGGGAGAATGCTGGAGAGGGTGTGGTACCTCACAGGCAGGTCAAACTCATGTACTCTGGACCTGTCCCTTACTCCAGAAATACTGGCAGGAAGTCCTAGGTGAAAAAAATATATATATGATATAGCAGACCTCTACACCCCCTCATTTATTTTGACTTTCACCCTCCCACAGGGGCTCGAGGTGGATTGCACATCATGTAAACAAATTATCATGTTAATATCAGCTGCCCACAAGTCCATAACCAGACTCTGGATGACTAAAACTATTCCGACTAAGACTACATGGGTGAACATGACCAGGGATATATTTACACTGGAAAGAATGTCTGTCAGCTTTCTAGATAAAAAACGACGCCCTTGAGCTAAGGTGGAGGAAATGGGTTATGCACCACCTAGAAAATTATCCGTACTTTGTCTCATAGTGGGGGAAACAGGGAGATAAATGTGGAAGGAAATGGAGAGGGAATATAGGAATTAGGACAGCAAGGCAAGACGCTGCACCAGGTTGGGGTGCTCAGGCAAATAAACAAAATAGTTTCACAAAAGTCCAGCACTCACCACCACAATAAAAACGCTGCTCGCTAATTTTCCATCCGAGGTACAAAATTTATTAAAGTGCCAGTAGTAAGCACGTCTTGACTAGTTTTGGACTAACTGTCCTTTATCAAAAGAATATAGGAATTAATCATCGCCTAAGAGACATTGTCATCATGAATTCACTGATTTATATGTGTTTGTTATTAAGTAAGAAACTCAATTGTAAAATGCTGAAACCATTGCAATTGTACAGTATTAATTTGTGACAATTCCGAGTGACTATGTTACTATGTTTTCACCTTAATAAAAAATAATAATTAAAAAAAAAAGACGGGAAGGCAGAAAGGAGAGCTGTGGCTCACAATGGAGGAGATTTTCTCGAAGAGCTACTATAATGGTATGTAACTATTCTATCTCATTTGAGGATATCTCCCTTCATTGAGCCACATTGTGGAATGATTTTCAAGCAGTACCAAGTACTGAGGGAGGGCAGCAGGACCTAATGATCCTAAGTAAGGAGGCACTGCAGAACAGTGAGGCCAAGGCTGGCACATCTAGGAGAGGCCATGTCCAGACTGTAGAATTCAGTAAATGTATGAACAGTGGCATATATGTCAGCCGCACACACGTTGTGGAAACAAGCCACTAAGGTAGCCACCCTATGGGTGGAGGAGATGTATAGGACCAGGAGCTGCTTATCGTGCTTCTGGTAACAGAAGTAATATAGCTGGCCAACCATTTGGAGAGGTCTTGTTTAGAAACAAGGGCCCATCATCTGGGGAGGGAGGCAAAAGACACAAACAGTTGTTGGGTTTTCTACAATCCTTAGCATGATCAAGTACCAATGCAGTGTCCGTAGACATCCAGCATATACAAACAACGTTCCCACTATCCATGGGAGTCGAACAATAAACAGGAGGGTCAATGGTCTGATTTAATGTTATCTCAGACACTACCTTCAGAAGGAAATGAGGATTAGTATGTAATGTAACTCTAGATTTGTGGAGAATAAGAACAGGAAGGTCTGCAACCAAAGCCTGCAACTCTGATATGTGTCTAGCAGATGTCAGTCATTAGAAACTGTGTCTTCCAAGAGAGGAAGTATAGCTCACAAGTGGTGACAGGCTCAAAGGAAGCACAGCCAGGATCTCTAAGACCAAATTAAAGTCCCACACTGGAACTGGATCATTGGCTGTGGGGTGTAAGAGGAGTAAGAGGAGGATACCTTTGAGGAACCTATCGGAAACCTCAAGCTGGGCCACTGTCTTGCCTTCTGCAAGGCAATGAAAAGCCAACACCATGGCTAAGTGAACCTTTATAGAGGAATACCCAGGCTCGAGTCCTCAAGGGACACGAGGTAGTTCAGCACTTGAGTAACAGGGCATGTAAATGGAGTCAGGGTACAAGCAGTATACCAGACTGTAAAACTTTTCCATTTCTGTGAATAGGTGTACCCTGTAGATGACTTTCTAGCCACCAGTAAAACAGCAGTAACTGTCGGGGAAACACTGAAGCAGGAGAGCTCTAAGTTCTCAAAAGCCAGGCATGGAAGTGAAGGGAACTCAGGTCCGGATGCATTAAAGCACCCTGCTCCTGTGACAGAAGTCCCCCCTGCAGAGGGAGTGGAACAAGGAATTCCACTGCCAACTGATGGAGCAGAGGGAACCAAGTTTGTCAAGGCCAATAAGGGGTCACCAGAATCAGGGTGGTTGATTTGGCTTGCAGCTTGACCAGGACCCTCTGTATGAGGGGGCATGGGGAAAAGCAAACAAGAACCTCCTTTTACAGAACAGGGACAATGTGCCTCACCAGAAAACTCCAAACCCTGGAGTGAGTGAGCAGAAACATGGCAGTTTTGCACTGCATGGAAATGCATACAGATCTATGTCTGCGCGACCCCATTTCCGAAAGAGGTTGTCTGCAACGACATCTAAGAGTTCCCATTTGTGGCAGAGCACACAGGACTGAATGAGTTGATCCACTAGGGTGTTTAGAGCACCTGGCAGAAACACTGATGACAGAAATATGTTGCGTTCCACCGCCCAGTGCCAGACTCTCATTGTCTCTCTGCAGAGGGGACACAAGTGGACTCTATCTTGTCGGCTGATGTAGTAAATCACTGAAACACTGTCTGTACAATCAACAGATGATGTCCCAGAAGGAGGGCAGGGAAGACCTGTAGGCCACACATAACAGCCCTCATCTCCAGAGTGTTGCTGTTCAGAACTGTATCCTGAGGGGCCCACTGGCCCTGAGTTCTGAAGGGGCCCAGATGGGCAACCCAACCTGAACCTGAGGCGTCCATGGTCATCATCATGAGGGGAATGGCCTGAAGAATGTGGACCCCTTCTCTAGGTTGGAGTGGTCCAACCACCAGAGCAGGGAGTGACATGAGTGGAAGGGTCACTTGTATGAGACACTTCAACTTGTCGGAATACTGCAGCCACTGTGCTCTGAGGAACTATTGTTGTGGGATCCACATGTGCAGAAGTGCCAGTGGGACACTCACTAAGGCAGCCACTATGAGGCCAATGAGCCATAAAAGGCATCTAGCTAAAACAAAGTTGCTGGATGAAACTAGCCAAGCCTTGTCCACCAGTGCCATAGCACAGTTAGAGGGCAGAAATGCCTGACCCAGTCCCATGTCCAAAACAACTCCAGATCAATTTCAGTTCATTGGTCAGGATACCCAGCTGGTTGAACAATTGTCAGGTCTGAAACAGTGTGTATACTATGGCCTGCCATGTGTGACGGGGCCTTCAAAAGCCAACCGTCTATGTACGAGAAGACATAAAGGCCCTCCATGCAGAGGACAGCTGCTACCATGGCAAAACACGTGGTAAAGACACGTGGTGCAGAAGACAAGCCGAAGGACAGGACAGGAAACAAATAGTGCAAGCCTTGGAGAATGAAATGCATGCACTTTCAATGAAACTTGTAGATCTTTTTTTTTAATTATATAAACTTTATTGATTATAGTCAAACTGAGAATATACAAAGAACAAGTACAATCGTAGTACTCCCCACCAATCCCTCCTCCCACTAACCCCACCAACCTCCCTTCCCCCCATTGGAGCTCTCCCCATATCCCGAAAATAAAAATAAAAAATACAAAGTTACAATAGCACAAAGACACCTTCATATCATTTTGGTATACTCACATGCAAATAGCAAAACAACCCCCCTCCCCCCAATTGATAGTCAATACAAGCTGCATAGTATATAAGGTGTATAATTTTCCCCACTTTTTATCGAAGCCAGGGAGTCTGTGCCTTAGACTCGCTATCATGCGCTCCATTCTTAGATTATATAGTAACCTCTGCAGCCATTCTTGATATGAAACTGTGCACTGATCCAGCCAATGTCTCAGGACCAGTCTCTTTAGGGATAATGAAATAAGAAACTTGTAGAGCTTGATATGAATGTATGCATCCTTCATGTCCAGAACAATCATCCAGTTCAGTTTCAGTAACAGGGAGAGGAGGGACTGCAGGGAGACCATGTGAAACTTTTTGTATTCCATAATTAGATTTAGTCTCCAAAGATTTATTACAGACTTTAAACCCCTGGTCCATTTTGGTAGCAGGAAGTACTGAGAATAACAGCTCAGGTTTTGTTCTGAAATGGAGACAAGTTGTAGAGCTCTCATGCTGAAAAGGGTTTGAACCTCCTCCAGCAGGTGGGCAAGATTACACGGATGGTATTGATTTGGCAAGGGGGGGGGAAGGCATCACTGGAGGAACAGAAAGGAGTTCTCGGGTGTGTACTGGATGAACTACTTCCAGGACTGAAGCATCGGTTGTAATCTCTGCACTTTTTTGTAGGAGGAGGGAGATTCAGCCTCCCATCAAAAACTTCCTGAGGCAGTGTGGTCAGAGGAAGGAGGGGTGCCAGAAAGCACCGGGGGTGTTGCGGGTGCTGGTAATTGTTTGACCTTTTGTAAATCTGGCATGGGCACCAGGAGGCAGGTTTGTGGCATGACAGTGGGTGGCTCAGATCTGTGGGAACTACGTCCTGGACCCCTGGAATATCCACAGACTGGTCATAAGTAAGGCCTTCAAAAATAACCCCTGCCCCTACTATGGGACTTAAAGTTCAAAGTGTGCAAGGACATCAGAGTCATTTTTGAGGATGTAGATCCCACAAAGCATTCTCCACATCTGATATTAAGAGTTACTGTCCTCTGAATGGGGCATTAAGGATGGATTGTTGTACATCAGAGGCAAAGCCAGCCGCGCGTAGCCAGAAGTAGCAACAGAGGCAATTCCCAGAAGCTGCAGCATGGGCAGCACCATCTGAGGCATTATAAGCAAACCTGAGCAGGTACTTTTCTGGCTTAGTCTCCGTTAGCAATAGTCTGCTGTGCCAGTGTCTTGTCAGGGCTGTCCGGCATCTTATCGACTAGGGAAGTCATTGTCTTCCACAGGCAATTTTGATACTTTACCATGTATGCCTGATAGTTAGCAACCCTTAGTCCCAGGGAAGCAGACACAAATGTCCTCTTCCCCATCATGTTCAGTCTTCTCGGCTCTTTATCAGGAGGAAGAGAACTCATGTGCTTTGGTGCCTTTGATCTATCATGAGCAGCCATGATGACTACAGAGTCTGTCTTGGGCTGAGATGAGTACCAAGACTTAGCTGTACAGACAGCATAGTGTTTGTCTGCCTTCCTGGGGACAGCTGGCAACTCAGCAGGTCTATGGCAGGCAGCCAAAGTAGCATCCTCCAGTGCCGAAAGTACAGGAGGGATAATGGCAGTAGGGGAGACAGACACCTCTAAGATCTCATAAAGGTTCTTCTTGGAGGAATCCTCCTCCTCCTGTGCTTCAAATGCCAGTTTAGCCTGGACCTGTTTGAGGAATGCCTGAAAGGATACATACTCAGGGGGAGACCTAGGAATGTTTTTAATGCTGTCTTCAGAGCAGGAAGAAAGATTAGAGCTACAGCCAACTACATCTATTATTTCCTCCTCTTCATCCATGGTCTCCTCCTCCTCTTCCATATAATCTGGATTGTATTCCAGTTCCTCATCAATGACAATTATCATTGGAAGAGGGTCAACTGGACAAGGTGATAGTGGAGGAGGAATGGGCCCAGTACAATGGCAGGGACTGAGAACTGCTGCATTGAAGATAAGGTCAACCACAGCATCACCATGGGCAGTGACAGAGGCAGCAATGACAGTAGCAGTGGCATAAAATGCTGGAATAGCTCAAACATCATTTGATAATGGAGCTGCACATCAAATGGCCCCAAAGGGGTTGAAGAAGGCGGAACATCAATGGGACTGTTCCTGACAGTGGTATGGGCTGCAAATCCCCTAGTGGGGGACATGAGCCAGTGCCGGACCCCAATCTTGGCATCTGAGAGATGGTTGGGGGGCAGCAGGACCTGAGGCCTTGGCCTGAGACCCATCTTTGTCAAAAAACTTACTTCTTTTTAGAGGAGAGCGTGAATGGTCAGGGGAAGTGGTCTTCGCTCTGTGCCACTTTTCCTTCTCTGACTGGCAGTGTTTGTCCTTCTCTGACTGGCAGTGTTTGTCTGCCAATTTGGAGGACTTTTCCTTCTTTTTTGTCAAATCAGCAATGGACTTAGTCAACCCTGGGGTGCGGTGGGTCAGCGGTGATCTGGGAACAGAGGTGGTTGATGGCCTTCCTGTTTTTGATGAAGCCTGTTTCTCCTCCATTTCTTTAATCTTTAGATGAACATTTAAAGCCTTCTTTTGACATTTCTGGTGGCCTGATCAAAGCCCTGATACATAAAGCAGGCTTTAGCATCATGGTCTGTGCCTAGGCAATGAAAACTCATGGAGTGATCATTGTCTTTGTAGATTTTAATATCGCCACAATAGCAGTATCGGAACAATGGTTCCTTGTCTAAAAGTCAAGTTTTAAAATAGCAAACTTGAGAAGCAGCAGTGTTAGTGAAAATTTCCAAAATTCGATGATGTTTTTCAGCAGTGGTGGACCGATGAGCAGTTGACAGTAGGAGAAAGAATTGAGGCGTGCTGGGAATGCTCACATTATACAGGTACATCGATGTGGGTGGCCTCAGTCAGCAAAAAATTTCCAGGTGGTCCTGACACCGACTGCTCACAGTTTCTTGATGTGGATCAATGGAGAGAGATATTTTCAAAGATTCCTTTTGTCCCCCGTTATATACCCCAATGCTGTGTCAGGCATTGAAGAAAACTAAAGCAGTACTCAGTTGGATGCAGTTCCAAAATGTCTTGCTTATATCGAGTGCAAAACTTATAATATAACATCAGAAAGTGGAGCAAATGATGTTCTTGTATTAGGGAAAATGTTCCTCAAAGCAGGCTACTCGCCTGTAACTGTAGTTTTAGAAGTGGTATATGTTTCACATCCACACTCTGGCAGTTCCACTAGAACAGTCTGATTTGCCAGACAACTTTAAGTTAAATTTCCACCACCCAGGTGGTATATCCCCCGTCTCTGCCCCGTAACATCAGATATTGCACGCTGAAAGCAGGGATCCATGGGTCACTTGTCAGAGAGGCCGGGTGGGTTGTGGGGATGTGAAACATATACAACTCCTAGAGTTACAGTTACAGGTGAGTAACCTAATTTTCTAGGGGCATGGATATGATTCACTATCCACCCTCTGGTAGATGCCTATCAGTTCTCTGGGAGGTGGAGGAAAAGCATGCACCCCCCATTTGACAAACAGAGATGGGAGAACTGAGGTCCAAAAACCAGCATCCAGGTGTGACTCAAGGTCAATGTAGTAGTGGAAACAAAGATGTGATCATGCTTCCAGGTAGCAGCCCTCCAGATTTCCTGAATAGGGACATCCCTGGAAGTAGCCACCGAGGCAATGGCATGTCTGGTGGAATGAGCTCTGAGCCCTACAGGAGGCTCCCTACCAGCCAACCTATATCAGAGGTTGATGCAGGATGTGATACACCTACCAGTCATCTGCTTTGTTGCCACTCTGCCAGGCGTGGCTTCAGTTTAAGTGACAAACAGCTGGCAAGCCTCTCCCTGAACTCCAGTGGTGCACTCTACATAAAACAGCTGCCTCTGCAGGTCTAGACTATGGAGCCTTTGGTTGGCCTCCAAAAATGAATTAGTAAAGTATTCCACTAAGTTAATCACCTGGTTAAGGTACAACTCCTAAACATCCTTCAGGAGGAACTTTGGGTTGGGGCAAAGGATGACTTTGCCCCTGTGGAAAGCAAAGTAGGGAGAGTCCACAGAAAGGCCCTGGAGCTTCCTGATCCTTCTGGCTGACATGATGACCACCAGGAAGGTCATCTTCCATGACAGGCGTGACACTTCACACCTGCCTCAAAAGGCTTGCCCATTAGTGTAGCCAAAATTACTAAGTTCCACTGTGGAGGTGGCACATGCACTGGAGGGGACAGGTAGTCTAGGCCCTTGAAAAAGCACCTGACCATCTTCTCCTGGTCCACTGTTGGTTTACTAGCCTGCACCCTGTAAGCAGAGATGGCTGCCTGGTGAATCTTAATGGTTGTCGCTCACAGTCCCTGTTGAGAGAGGGACCAGAGGCAATCCAGGATGCTCACCATGGGGCAAGCAAGGGGGTCAATCTCCTCGCCCTGGTACCAAACAGAGAACCTCTGCCATTAAAAGGCATAGTATCAGTGAGTCAACTCTTTCCGGAGGCTTCCACACAATATGAAGCATATCATCTGAAAGATCCAAGGCCTGGAACTCTAGCCACTCAGGAACTAGGCTAAGAGGTGCAGGGACTGCAGGTGTGAGTGCAGAAATTTCCCCTTTTGCCTGGTCAGCAGACCTGGGTGGAAAGGCAGTCACTACAGAGGTCTGCTGCTGAGACTGAGGAGATCCAGGTACCAGAACTGCCATGGCCAATCTGGAGCTATCAGGATCATCCATGCCTTGTCTTTCCAGGCCTTGACCACTACCTTGTAGCTCAAAGGGAAGGTAGGGAAGGCGAACATGAGGCCTGGGGTCAAGGGCCTCACAAGGCATCCTCCAACAGTGTCCTAGACTGGGGAATAAACAGCTTCAGTTTGGTATTCTTGTAGTAGGCAAGCAGGTACACCAGAGGAGTGCACCACTGGGAGAACAGGTGGTTCACCACTTCCTAATTCAGGGACCACTCGTGCAACATTTATCCTGCCCAGTTGCCATTTTCTGCCAGCTGATTGTTCTCACCTGCAACATGAATTACCAGGAGATCTGTACTCAAGCTGTCCACAAGAGTCCAGGTGTGGAGGGCCTCCCAACACGAGGGAAGGGAATGAGCTCCACTCTAACTCTCATACTGTTCCGGGGCACAATTCCAAGAAGGCTTGCTGAGTCCAATTATTAGTTTTCAAATTACTTTATTGCACTGAATAAACTTTTTTTTGCAAAAATACAAAGTACTGAAATGTTCTACAAAATCATGCAAACCAAAATACAGCCGTTCAGACACAAGTACACTGAGGTGGTCTCAAGAGAATGGAGCAGCCCGGCGCTTTGCCTTACAACAAAAGCTTCATCAGGAGTGCAGCGCTGATCACAACACAGGCTTTTATACCAGAACTAAACCCCCATTAAATTTATGCTAAGTAATTAAGTTTTCTTCATTGATTAAATACTCCCTTGCAGTAAGGATCAGCGAGAGCTAATTAATACTGAACCCTCCATCCATTTACCAATCTCATTCATTAAAGAGACAATTAAATTGGCAAAGAAGTGGGGGGGGGGGTCTCAACCAAATGCACATATTAGTGGTACCGGTCAACTTCAAGAGATAGCTCTGCTTTGTGATTTATGTAAATTTGTGAAAGTGCAAGTGCGTACAGACATACTATAATTTAAAACTAACACACATTAACTTCAAATACTTTTCAAAACAGATGCAGTAACATTGTATTACAGTATTCATTAAAAGTATGCTGTTACACAGTTACTATTTTTTACAATCAAATTTTATAACAACATATCCTAATTCATTACTGTAAAGTACCTATTTCTAGTGAACTGTACACATCTCACCACCTTTTCTTTACTCAACCTATTTTAAATTACTATATTATGACAACATTGAAAACTCTGATAAAAAGTTACTTTTTTTATGTTACTTTTAGAGTGTGCAAGCTCAATAGAAAAAACATACTGTATTGTAGTTAGCCTACAACTTCATATATGAATAAACACCTAATAACTTGACTTTTAGAAAGAGCTCTTTTAAAACCATTATCATACCGTATAGTATTATTTTGTTTTGTTTTAAATTGCAGTTGAAAACATGAAGCTAAATAACACGCAAATACAAGATCAAAACATAGTCCTGGGGTAGAAATGCACTTGTTTTCAGCATAATTAATAATTGCATTAGATATCAAGTTCTACTGCATTTTTTGAAAAACACACCATGGATCTTCAGGCTTTGTTAGTCTTTAGGTGAGAGGGAACGACTTTTCAAAAAAGGAAGATCACTGCCTTTCTTCATTACTCCAGTGTACATGATATAAGTAATTTGCAATTAGTAAGATTTTATCTAATTAGTTTAAGCAAGCAATAACACATGACGAGGTGTGGTTTATCACCTGATAAGACATACGAAACGTGTACTAAGGCATAGGTGCTTGCACCGGTGCCTTATGCCACTGGGGTGCTTTTATCAGGGTGATAAACTACACTTTGAGTGTGTTATTGCGCTTTATAAAATGGGTCCCATAGTAAAGAAACCAATTAAAAATGCACAGAAAAGCATGTATAAATATAGAGTAAAAACATGTGAGCATATTAGTAGAAAGAGAAAAGTAGTCCTTATTGTATTGGAATATAGCTACTTCATTAAAAGTAAGTACTAGGCTTTTGTGCTTGTCTGTCCATTATACTGTATATGCACTAAAGATCTTGTATGAGGTTAATTTAGTTTTTTATTAATGTTTTTCTTTTCTAGATTTTATGGAGTGAATGATTGCCTAGTCAGTTTCAGGTTACAGGGAGCATGTGATGTTTCTCAGCAGCTAGTGCATAAGCAGTTCGGTGATAGTCTTTGCCCCACACACACACAAAAACAGAGACTCAGAAGATACTACAGACTAGGGTTTTCTTTTTCATTTATGTGCATGTTTGTAAAGGAATGATGCATTGCAGAGTGATTTTTATGCGATGAGACTGGGGCGAGCATGTCCCTCGCTACTCATGATACTTAGGACTGCACGTGATAAGCTGACTTCTGGTTTCCATGTTTCAGCAACTTGGTCTGAACTGGGAGATTTAAATAAAGTAGTAAATAACTAACGGTTTTGTGGGATATGGTAGAGGAGCAGTACAGCATCGGGTCTGGTGAGTTCTGGAGAGCAAGTATGACAATTTGAAAGCCGTGCCACGTGGAGACCATAGCACGATGAACTTGTCTTGCTGCTGGGGTCAGTAATTGTTATTTTTAGCAGGAAAGCAAACCAATTAAAAGAAATTGTTTTCTTGTGGTGCTGTGCACTGTAAATGGTGGCACAAATGCTGAGGACATTGCTTTGAGGAATGGCAGAACAGCAGGCACTGGGTGTGTTGTCTGTAAAAGCAGTTTAAACATGAGGAGGTTATTGATATTTCCCTGTTGTGAGGTCATCAGGGAAAAAAAGTGCCGGTTGGCATAAATATCAGCTGATAAGGACACGGCTGGAAGGTCCTTTCAGCCAATCAGTTTGCAGCATTTTTTGACCCATTTTATAAGAGGAAATAAAATAGCTATGAATACATAAATGCAATACTATTACAAAAATATGCCATATTTATAATTTCATCCATACCATTGGGGTTTGCTGAATTAAGTCAATAAATCCACGCACATTCCTTTGTTCCAAAATTAACTGTTTCCTCCTCGAGGGCATCTGGGGATGTGATCAGCTATCATAAACCGCAGACTATTGAAATTGCAGTTGTGAGCATTTTAAAATGGTTTCTTGACTCCTCAGTTTTGCTGCATATATAGTTTTCCCCAATCAACATTGCTTGCATCCACACCAAACAACATGAATAACAAAATTACTTGAACAGGTCAATACAAATCTGATATCACCGTTTTTACCACTATTCATATCATAGAATGTTTTCCCCGAATGGGCATATTTACAGACAACAATCCCCACAACAGAAAAAGCCAGCTGGTAATGGTTTTCTTATTTTGCCTATTATTGGTTGTTGCATTCTTGGCATTAAAAGTGAATATTACATATCAGAGCTCCAATATTTCACCTCTGAAGTAGACAACAAATGGTGCTTCCCTGATCCTTTCTTTTAAAACTGAAATCTGTTTCTAGTATCTTCCAATTTGTGCATACAGTATTTGCAATGTTATTGGACAACAGGTTCAATTTGGTTACAGACACAATTTTATCATTACTTTTTCTTTTTTCTTTCCTTCTTAGTAATGATGATCGATTGATGCGTTCTGCTTTTCTAAAAGCATCCATCAATAAGTGCAATAGATAACCCTGTTGTTGAAATCTACAGACAAGCTCTCTTGATTGTTCCCTGAATCTTTCCAAGTTTAAGCAGTTTCTGCATGCGTACTTGCAGGAACTGCCTAAACAGAATGTCTTCTATTTGTTTATTTGGATGTGAACTCAAAACTAACAGTAGACTATTGCCAGCCATCCCCTTTCTATAACATTCAGTTTCAGTTCATTTACTGCTTCTACTGTCAGATCTAAAAATTTAATCTGAGTTTCATTTATACTAGCTGTAAATGTTAATCCCTTTTATTTTTATTTAGCCATGAGATGAATCCTTTCGCTTCTGAAACATTACCTTGTCAGATTACTAAGATGTCATCAATGAAGCACAGATACTGTACCATATGACTTATAAATGGGTTCCCTTCTGATTTAAATTTTCTTTAATCCACCCAATTACTATGTTAGCATATAAGGGTACTAATGCTGTACCTAAGGAAATGACAGAACGCATCCTTAGGATGGCAGAGAAAGGGGAGATATTGTTGATGGGGAACCTGAATATGTCAGATGTTAACTGGAGCACCTTTGCTGCAGCCACATCCAAGAACAAGGCCATTATCGATGCCCTACAGGAGGCATGCCTCAGACAGCTAGTGTTGGAACCCATTCAGGATGGAGCAGTCTTAGACCTGGTACTCTCAAATGGGGATGGAGAGAGGATCTCAGATCTAGAAGTGGGTAGCCATCTGGGAACAAGTGACCACCAAACAGTGTGGTTCACGATAAACTCAGCTGCAGAGTCATGCCATACAAAAGTGAGGGTACTGGACTTCGGGAGGGCTGACTTTGTCAAAATGGGACAGTGCCTCAGAAAAGCACTAGCAAACAGGCAAGAAGGAGGGGTGGAGCAACAAGAAAAAATTACTCACCTTAGTAATTGTGTTTCTTCTAATGGAGTCTTGCTGTATCCTGACAATCGCAGTTAGCTTCAGCATTTGAACTGCCCCAGAGAGTATAGGGTTAAATTTCTATGCAGGGTATAGAACGTTGAGATCGAGCTCGGTTGAAGACTCTGTCTGCAGTACTTTGAATCCAAACCGTCAGATTCTTACAAGCTAAAAACTCACTCACCTATCAGAATGTGGAAATTGTTACATTTCTACTAGCCAACTGGCAACTAACGGTCTAGGTTCCCAAAAGACCACTCGAGTCAGGAAACCCAAAAACCAAACAAAAACCAGGTAATAAAGCATAACAGATTCTTAATAACCAAACTAAAGCACCCAACAGGAAGTCTGCTGAAGACACCCATGGGGTGCAGCACTGCACCTGCCCACCCACTTCCCAAAAACAGGTTTTGAGAGTGGCGGCAGGGAGGGAGGTCAGAATACAGCAAGATTCCATTAGAAGAAACACAATTACTAAGGTGAGTAATTTTTTCTTCAAACAACATGAAGTCTTGCTGTATTCTGACAATTTCAGATTACCAAGCAGTACCTCCAAGCAGTACCTCCAAGGAGGAGGGACAGAACCTACTTTGGGAATAGGCTCTGAAGCACTGCTGCGCCAAATCTAGCATCACTCTGAGCCTGGATGTCCAGGGAATAATGTTTGGTGAATGTATGAATGGTTTTCCAGGTGGCTGCTTGGCAAATTTCTAACAAGGGAATATCCCTGGCCGCAGCCAGAGATGCAGCTGTACCTCTAGTGGAATGAGCTCTCAGGCCTGAGGGAGGAATTTTTCCCAGTTTCTCATAACAGAATTGGATACAGGACACAATCCATCTGGCAATAGTTCTCTTGGTGGCAGGTTTGCCCTTACCTACTTCCCCATAAGTGAGAAACAACTGGAGGAAGTCAAACCTGTGACCCTTTGTACGTTCTAGTTAGTAACTAAGGGCTCTTTTAACATCTAAACTGTGTAACCTTCGCTCTCCTGAGGAAGCATGATCAGTGAAGAACACAGGAAGAGACATGGATTGGTTCAAGTGGAAATCAGAAACCACTTTGGGTAGGAACCTCCTATTGGTTCTAAGGACCACCTTGTCCCCATGGAATGAGATGAAGTCCGGTTCAACTAACAGAGCTTGCAGTTAACTGATACGTCTGGCAGAGGTAACAGCAACCAAAAACACAGTTTTCCAAGTCAAGTACTTGAGCTCTGCTGAGGATATAGGCTCAAAAGGGGGTTGCATAAGCTGAGCAATGCAGACATTCAAATCCCAGGCAGGAGCAGAATCCCAAAAGGAGGATTGGTGAAGCAATCCTTTGAAAAATTACAGAATACAGGATGAGATGACAGGAGGAAGGCTTTCCCACTGACAGAAAAGCAGAAACAGCTGACAAATGTACTTTGAGAGTAGCTGGTCTGAGGCCTAGACCATTAAGATGAACCATATAATCCAGAACTGTAGCAATTCAGCAGTGTCTGGGGATATATGCTTCTTGGAACACCAAATGCTGAATCTTTTCCATTCGAGTTGTACATTTTCTGGTGGCAGGCTTTCGAGAGGCTTTGAAAATATCCAGAACCCCTTGGGACAGATGCAAATCTGCATATTCTAACTCTTCAAGAGCCATGCCTTGAGATTGAGAGACAGAAGATTGGGGTGCCAAATCCTCCCCTGAGATGAGGTTAACAGATTGCACTTCCTGGGGAGAGACAGGGGAAGATGGACTGCAGTGGACAGCAGCAGGGGATACCATGGCTGCCTGGCCCAGTCTGGAGCAATCAGAATTAGTTTGCAGGATTGTGACCTCATTTTGGCCAGAACTTTGAACAACAGAGAAAAAGGAGGGAAGGCATAGAGGAGTTTCCCTTCCCAGTTCAGAACCAGAGCATTCAGAGGGACTGAGACCAGTACTGGAGGTCTGTAACAAAACAGAGGAAGTTGGTGATTGTCCAGGGCTGCAAAGAGATCTATCTCTGGAGTGCCCCACCTGGAAAAAATCACTTCTAGCACCAGGGGATCCAGAGACCATTCATGATGGCCCTGGGAGATTCTGCTCAGGGCATCTGCTATCACATTGTCCTTTCCCAGAAGGTGGACTGCAACTAAGGATGTCTGCAGAGAGTAAGCCAGCGATCATAGTTTCATGGCTTCCGTGTACAAGGCCGTGGACCGAGTGCCTCCCTGCTTGTTGATGTACCACATGGTGGTGATGTTGTCTGTCCTGACCTGTACCACCTTGTTTTGCACTGACTGAGAGAAGGCTCGCAGAGCCAGGAACATTGCCCTGAGCTCCAAAAGATTGATATGCAGGAGGGACTCTTGATGGGACCACTGTCCCTGGGCTGTGAGAGCCCCAAGATGGGCTCCCCACCCCAACAGAGAAGCAGCTGTGGTAAGGACCACAGAGGGGGCTGACTGATGAAAGGAACCCCTTGCCTGAGATTGTCCTGATCCTGCCACCACTGAAGTGCCTGGATCAGAGTCTGAGTCACTGGAACTAGTTTGGTAAGAGGATCCTTCTTTTGGGACCAGAAGGACCTTAGATGGAACTGAATGTCCCTCATTTGAAACCTGGCTCCTTGGACCACTGCTGTAGAAGCTGCCATGTGACCCAGAGGCTGAAGAAAATGCCTTGCTGGTCAAGAGACCAGAAGGCGGAAAGAGGAGGCCAGCTCTGAAATGGCTGTAACCCTCTGCATGAGAAGAAAAGCTCTTGCCTTGACTGTATCTAGCTCTGCTCCTATAAAAATGAGAAGCTGTACAAGTTCGAGAACTGACTTGGAAAGGTTGAGAAGAAACCCCAAGGAAGTGAGCACTTGCTGGGTCACTTGGAGGTCTGACTTGACTTGGTCTGGGGACTGTCCCACAATGACCAGTCGTCCAGATATAGAAACACTGCAATCTTCTTCCTTCTTAAAAAGGCCACCACTACTGCCAGGCACTTTGTGAACACCCTTGGAGCTGATGTTAGGCCAAAGGGCATTGCTCTGAACTGATAATGGCCTGAAGGCAATTTGAACCTGAGGTACTTTCTGTGGGAGCACCTGATGGGAATGTGAAAATAGGCATCCTTGAGGTCCAGGGAGGCTAGCCAGTCCCCTGGCCTTAGAGAGGGAAGAATTATTCCCAGAGTCACCATTTTGAACTTTGGTTTTAACAGATCCTTGTTCAGATATCTTAAATACAGGATGGGTCACCACTCCCCTGTCTTTTTTGGGGTAAGGAAGTACCTGGAGTACAGACCTTTGCCCCTGTGTAGGTAAGGCATCCTCTCTATGGCCCTTAGAGCCAACAGAGATGAAACCTCTGCTTGCAAGGCAAGAGATTCGGAGGTGCTTGCAGGTGGAAAAGATCTGGGCCTCAGCTTTGGAAATCTTTTGAAGCTGAGGACCAGTCCGTGGCTTAACACTTCCAGGACCCATTTGTCTGAAGTAACAGACTTCCAGTCCTGGATGAAGTAAGCCAGCCTGCCTCCTACTGGTATGGGGGAGTCGACCCGGGCTGACACCTCAGGGTGTCTGCTTGGCAGGAGCCTTAGGCTGAGGGGTGGATGCAGCCCTGCTCATCCCCCTTCTGCCTCTCCCTCTAAAGAACCCCCTCTGGGAAAAGGGAGAAGAGGCCTGCCCTTGGTAGAAAGGCCTGTGAAAAGGCCTTCCCCTGGCTTGCTGCCTTTGAGGAGTTGCCTACCTTTCCTTGGCCTGTGCACTCCTGTAAGTGGTCCTGTATTCATCCATTTTCTTCATGTAATTATCTGTCTGCTCCCCAAACAAAGAATTACCCACCACAGGGAAATCCATGGCCTTAGCCTGGGTGTCCTGTGAAAGGCTAATACATTTGAGCCAAGCCATTCTCTGAAGAGCCACAGATGTGGCCATGGCTCTTGATGACACATCATTGGAGTCCACAGCAGCATAAAACTGAACCTTGGATGCCTCAATCCCATCAGCAGCCACCCCCTCCAGCTCCTTGGCCAGCTGAGGGGAAGCCTGCTTAGCCAGTGCCAGTACAGGGTCCCATCTGGACTTCTGGTACCTGGTTGTATAGGACATATAATTAGCCTGCCTGAGTCCCAAAGAGGATGCCATGTACTGTTTCTTTGCCATGGCATCCAACTTCCTGGAGTCTTTATCTGGGGGATGAGAAGCCAAGGGAATGCCTGCCCTGTCACAGGCTGCAGCCTGCACCACCCCAACAAAGCTGCATTGCTGGTAAAGAAACTCCATATCCAAGCCTGACAGAGTATACCTCTTGTCCATCCTTCTGTCCACAGGAGGTATAGAGTTAGGAGACTTTAGAATGTTTTGAGTCTGCTTCCCAAAAGACTTATGAAGGGGAATAGACAGGCTGTTAGACTCTGGGATATCCATCATTTCAACAAAGTCAGGCTCTTCTTGGTCCTGCACAGCCTCCTCCATAGGAAGCTGGAGGGTTTCTGCCACTTTTCTGTAAAACAGAAAGTGGGGAGGGGACTCAAAGAGCCTAGGAGGGAAACACCAGAAGGTCTGTCTGGGGAGATGTCCGGTTCTATAGGCACATCCAGACTTTCTAAGCACTCATCATCATAATCCTCACATTATTCACAGTCTCCCTCCTCAAAATCCGGTTCATAAAAATCTTCAGGGGCATAATCCTGAACTGGAGGAACCGACCAAACCGAACCCCTACCAACCGAGACCAGATCGTTCGGAACCGGATGAAGCGATTCCACAATCCGAATCGCTCGGGCAATTTCTTCTGTGGTCGGAACATGAAGTTCTGGATCCGAACCAGCAGATTTTTCCTTTCTTTTCCTTTTTGTAGGAACTGACCCCTCAGGATCAGCTCTCCTCTTGCCTGAAGAAGCACTGCCCTGGTCAGAGGGCACTCCTTCTGGTTCGCTGGTAACCGAACCGGGCTGGCCTTCTGAGTTAGCGGATTTCTCGGCCTCCTTCTTTCTAAGTATACCTAATCTCTTATCCAGGGTAGACTTGGGAAAATTCTTACATATTTGGCAGTCTGAATCGAGGTGGTCAAACCCCAGACAGTAAACACAGGTGGTGTGGGGATCAGCCTTAGCAAAGACCTCCCCACACTCACTGCAGTGTTGAAACCCAGTGGGCCTGGTTCTTTTCTTAGGTTTCTCAGACATGGCCAACCTAACCAAACTTACCCTTTTTTCGGCAACCGCCAGGCAAGACTCTCTTATCGGTTTCTAACCGTATTACAGTGTTTGAAAAACACTAAAAACCTTTTTTAAACCGATAAGAACCGTAACTCCACACACTAAAATGACTAAATCAAAGACCTAAAGGATCAGTTCAGCCAAACCGATCGGGACTTTATAATTTCCACAATCCAAAAACACTATCTAAGTACTTACTGTACCACAGACAGAGTGAACCGAATCGCTGTAAAATAATTCGGAAAACGAGACTTTAACCGACACTTTAACCGAGTCTTTGAACCGAGCAACAGGAGAAATCTCTGGAGCGACTGTTCAGTGAAGCGGAGTAAAGAATGTGATGGTTTGGATTCAAAGTACTGCAGACAGAGTCTTCAACTGAGCTCGAGCTCAACGTTCTATGCCCTGCATAGAAATTTAACCCTATACTCTCCGGGGCAGTTCAAAGGCTGGAGCTAACTGCAACTGTCAGAATACAGCAAGACTTCATGTTGTTTGAATGGGGAAACATCAAAACTGCCATCACAGAGGCACCAATCCTTTGTGTGAAGCAAATAAACATATAAAAATGACAGAAAAAATCACTATGGTTCTCAAAAGAGGTAGCGGGGAAGGTTAGGGAGAAAAAGATAGCATTTAGGAAGTATAAGGAAACACAGAAGGAGCAGGACAGAGAAATGTACCAGTTAAAGCAGAAGGAAGCGGGGAAGGCATTCAGAATAGTAAAGGCCCAAACCGAGGAAAAGATAGCCAACTTGGTTAAGAAGGGGGATACAACCTTTTATAGGTACATTAGGGAGCTTAGAAAGACAAAGGGAGGGATAGTGAGGCTGAATAAAGGGGACGGTGGGTGGGCAGAGAGGGACAGTGAAAAAGCAGGGATACTGAATGAATACTTCTGCTCAGTATTTACAAAAGAAGAGGAGGGGGAGGTACCTAATCCAACCAATAAAAGCATTCTGGATAGGGAGGTTGATCCTAGTCCTTTCACAGAAGAAAGGGTTCTGAAAGAACTCCTAAAACTGAAGATGGACAAAGCAATGGGGCCTGACGGGATTCACCCCAGAATTCTAAAAGAATTAAGGGGAGAACTAGTGACACCACTGACTAGCCTTTTTAACAAATCATGGGAGGATGGTGTGGTACCTGAGGACTGGAGAAGGGCATATGTGATTCCCCTTCACAGAAGTGGGAGCAAGACAGAGGCAGGAAACTACAGACCTGTCAGTTTGACCTCAGTGGTAGGGAAAATAATGGAATCACTTTTGAAAGAAAGAATTGTTGAGTACCTAGAGGCCAGTGGGGCACAGGACCCAAGGCAGCATGAAGTCACAGTGGGAAGGTAATGTCAGATGAATCTAATTGATTTCTTTGACTGGGTGACCAAAGTAGTAGACCAGGGAGGGGCTGAGGACATGGCCTACCTAGACTTTAGCAAGGCATTTGACACAGTCCCACACAATAGATTAATAAACAAATTAGCCAGCCTGGGAGTGGGTTCTCGGGTGGTAGCCTGGGTAAAACATTGGCTGGACAACAGGACACAGAAGATAATAGTAAACAGAGTCCACTCTGAAGAATGAGGGGTTACTAGTGGGGTACCGCAGGGTTCAGTACTTGGTATGGTCCTTTTTAATGTCTTTATAGGTGACATTGCAAAGGGACTGGAAGGAAAAGTATGCCTCTTCGCAGACAACACAAAGATCTGCAACAGGGTTGATACACAAATGTGTGGAAAGGATGAGCTGGGACTTGGCAAGGTTGGTGGAATGGTCAGAAGTATGGCAGCTTGGATTCAATGGAAAGAAGTGCAAAGTAATGCACCTGGGAAACAAAAACCCAGGGGAAGAGTACATGGGGGGGAGCAAAGGAAGTAGTAACAACAACAAAAATGAAAAGGGACCTGGGAGTAATCATATCAGATGACCTAAAGGTTGGCAAGCAATGTGAGAAGGCAGTAGGGATGGCTGGGGGGATACTGGGATGTACAGGGAGAGGCAGCCCCAGTAGAAAACAGGAAGTTGTTATCTTTCTTTACAGACAGTTGGTGAGACCCCATCTGGAGTACTACGTCCAGTTCTGGAGACTCCATCTCTGCAAGGACATAGACAGGATGGAGACAGCCAGAGGAGGGCAACTAAAATGGTGCAGGGTCTGCAAGAGAAGCCATACGAGGAGAGACTAAAGGAGCTTAATATGTATATCCTTGAGGAAAGGAGGGAGAGGGGGGACAAGATAGAAACTTTCAAGTACCTCAAGGGAATCAACAAAGTCCAAGAGGATAGCATTTTTTAGAAAAAGAGATGTACAAGAACAAGG
This sequence comes from Neoceratodus forsteri, assembly GCA_016271365.2. Taxonomy (NCBI): domain Eukaryota; kingdom Metazoa; phylum Chordata; order Ceratodontiformes; family Ceratodontidae; genus Neoceratodus; species Neoceratodus forsteri. Next base: position 97,307,003 of record CM057451.1, read on the forward strand.
GGACACAATTTGAAGATAGAGGGGGGATGGCTCGGGGTAATGTGAGGAAGTATTTTTTCACAGAGGGTGGTGGACGCATGGAAAGGCCTTCTTGAGGAGGTTGTGGGGTCAAAAACAGTGGGGGAATTCAAGAATGCATGGGACAGACATAAGGCAATTCTTGTGGGGGTAGGAAGAAATAGGCTGTTGGTTAACTAGGATCTGCAGCTTATCTAGTAGGTAGGGAAATGGGCAGACTAGGTGGGCCAAGCGGTCCTTATCTGCCATCAAAGTCTATGTTCTATGTTTCTATTGCAGTTCCCTGGCATTTATAATTGTATTTCTTTTTTTTTTTTTTTTACTTTGTATGCCCCCTCTCTCACCACCGAACTCCTGCTCCTTCTGGAGACTTCATTGGACTGGTTCGTCCCCGCTCCTACTAGCCGACGTCCAGTGCAGTCCATCCCCCCCCATGGAGCCTTGGCTATACCCCCCAGGCGGGTATGGGGTGGGGCCCTTACACCACGACGTGACTTAGTTTCGTTGGGGATGCTGGTACTGCGTCGGTAGGGGCATTGGGGATCGTGGCCAGGAGCTCCGTCTACCAGGAGTCTGGTGGGGTATTTTCCTGTTTCTTTCCTTACCCACAGGCGCCGCAGACGCTGGGGGAGCCAAGGGGCAGAGCACGTCGTAACGTGCCTGACGCTCCGGCTCCCGGCAGACGTCCTTCCCTCCCTGCTATGTGCAGTCTCGCTGCACCTCCACCTGTGGTCACCCAGGTGGCGGTGTTGCAGTGGGACTTGCATCCCCACCCACCCCCCTGGAGGAGGAGGAGAGCAGCCGTTGGGCGCTCAATCCTCCTCCCCCAGCTGGCCCTCCAGCTACCCGAGTCCGTTCCCGAACCTGGGTTGCTGGCGTCGCAAGCGGAAATCCAACCGCTGTGCCGGCGGCCGGCCTATAATTGTATTTCTGATCAAATATGAAATAGTTTTTCTTAAGTACCATTTTTAAACCCACTAATGGGGATTCTTGATTGATAACTTTATACAGATCTAAATCTTTTAGAATGTCCTAATAGGTGAGATTCAAAACTCATTACCAGTTGATATGTATAAAGATTCTATACTACAGTATATGTTGGAACGTTGTTAGCGATAGAAATCCAAAAGTTTCCAAATATTGTTATGCTGCACTAGCTCCTTTAGTTCTATTTGTTATGCTGCAATAGCTACATATGTACTGCAGCATAACAGAATAGAACTTGCTGTCATGAGCTGTGTACCAGTGTCTGTTGCTGTCAAAAGTGCAAGGCAGTTTCACTGACTGGGTTTAGACAGACCCAGTAAATGAAGTTAAACATAATGGGAGCCATGGTATTTTCAAAAGAATTATCAGCCCGTGATAAGTTTATCCTAGACCAAGAAAACCAACGGATACTTACGAAAACAAACTGTGACCTACGTTTATTTCGTAGTTTCCTAGCTGATGCTGTGGGGAAAGCCGTTCAATGACTGACATACCTGTAGATTTTATTTACTGGAGCACTGGCTGTTCTACATGTTTTTATGGGCAAGTAAGTAAATCCATTTTAAAAGAAGTCTTAGTGTCTGCCTAATACTTTCTTACAAGGTTTACACTTAAGTGTTGTTTCAACATACACTATAAAAAACAATCGCTAGTCACCTATCGGTAACAAGCTGAGTTAGGGCGTCTTGAGGTTGCCATTGGTGACTGACCATCTTTTGCTTCGCTCTCGAGATTACTGCGGTCGCCAAGGCAACCTCTCAACACACTAACCAGCTTATTACCGATAGGTGACTAGCGATTATTCTCTATATGTCTATTGTAATCCACAGAAAATCCTCCTGCCATCTTATTTGTTCTAACCTACATCACACATCCATTGTATCTCTTAATATGGCAGGAAAACATGTCAAAATACCTTTTCAAAAAGAAATTGATGAACCTGGATAATTGATCTGTTACTGAGTTTATTCCAGACACTAACGGGCAACCTAGTGGATTTTCCCTATCTTTATGTAACTTGAGTAACTGATATAAAGGTTGGTATAGTTGGTGTTTCATTTTTTTAGAAAGCCATACTCATGAATCCAATTATTAGTTAATGATTGGTCAAAAAATCATTTAAATCTGTATTGAAAACAGTAGTAGGATTTCATGGAATCACAGAATCCTGCTGGCAGAGAAAGACCACTCGACCTGGCCTATCGAGTCAGCCCAAAAGAGATAGCCCACCCCCTCCAGCACTTTTACCTCCCACCACTCTGACCTCACTCACCTCCCCGCCTATTCCAATGTAATTATCCCATGCCCTTTTGAATTTCTCCACCGCATCCACCTCCACTACCCACTCCAGCAACCTTTTCCATGGCTCCACCACCATTTGTGAGAAGTAACTCCCCCTTACATCCCCCTGAAATCTGCCCCCTCCAGTTTGAGTGCATGATCTCTGATGGTTTTGTTTTCACTCAGTCTGAAGATGCTGTCCCTTTTAACCTTATTTATTCCCTTCATATATTTGAAGGTTTCCACCATGTCCCCCCTTTCCCTATTCACCTCCAGTGTATACAGATCAAGCTCCTCCAGCCTCTCCCCATATGGCCTCCCTTGTATCCCCTGGATCATCTTGGTTGCCTTCCTCTGGACCCTTTCCAGCCTATCCTTGTTACATTGCAAATGGGGCCTCCAGAATTGAACTCCATACTCCAGCTGTGGTCTGACCGGTGTTTTGTATAGCGGCATGATCGCCTCCCTCTTCCTACTTGTGAAGTCCCTCCCAATGCATGCCAACATTTCTGTTGCCTTACCAGGTGCTCGTTCACACTGGTTCCTAACCTTTAAAGTGTCAGCGATCCAAATTCCCAGGTCCTTTTCTTGTTCTATGACCTGCAGTGTTCCCCCACCTTCCACCAGGCAGTAATTAGCTCTTGGATTATTTCGCCCTATGTGCATTATTTTGCACTTTTTCACATTGAATTGCAATTGCCACTTTTCTGCCCACACCTCCAGCCTGGCTAGATCCTAACTCATTTTCTCCACTCCACCCGGACATCCACCCTGTTATAGACATTCGTGTCATCCAAGAACAGACACTCCTTTCCATTTAGACCCTCCGCTAAATCCCCCATGTGCACACTGAACAGTATGGGACCCAACACTGATCTCCTGGGGGACCCCGCTTGCCACCTCTAGTTCCCTGGAGTGCTTCCCATTGACCACCATTCTCTGAGTACTTCCTCCCAGCCAGTCCTCCACCCACTTTGTAAGCTTAGCTCTCACACCCAAACTACCTAATTTGCTTACCAACCTTATATGGGGGATGGAGTCAAACGCCTTCCTGAAATCCAAGTAAGCCACATCCACCACTCCCCTCTGATCATACACCTCTGTTACACCTTCGAAGAATTCTGTCAGGTTGGTCTGACAAGACCTACCTCCTGTGAACCCATGTTGGTTGTCATCCATTAGCCCTTCCTCCTCTAGGTGTCTTACCAGTCTCTCCTTTATGAGGATTTCCATCAGCTTACCTACCACGGAGGTGAGACTGACTGGGTGGTAGTTGCCAGGGTCATTCCTTCTCCCCCCCTTGTATTGTGGTGCCACCTCTGCCCTCTTCCAGTCTTCTGGGATCCTCCCCGATTTTAGGGATGGATTAAACAGCTTGGACAGAGGCCCCGTCAGTTCCTTCCTCAACTCCCTGAGTACCCTTGGATGTACTTGATGCAGTCACATAACCTTGCCAGTTTTTATTTTTCCCAGTTCCTCCAACACCCTATCCTCTGTGAAGGAACCCGTGTCCTCCTCCTTGCCCTCACTACCCAATACCGACTCACTACCTTCCTTCTAGGCCATGAATACTGATGCAAAGTATTCGTTGAGTAGGGTCACCTTTTCCTTGTCCCCTTCAACTATTTTACCCCTGTCCCCTTTAAGCCTTGGAATCCCTCACCTGCTTATCCTCGTCACTCACATATCTATAACATTTTTTGTCTCACCTTTTCACCTCCCTAGTTATTTTCTTCTCCGTGCATGCTTTTGCCCTCTTGTTTTTCCTGCTTCCCTGAGCTTTTTGTTTTAGACCACCCTTGCCTCTAACCCCTGTGAACCTTTGTAGGCTTTGAGCGCCATTTTTCTCCCTGATGGCCTCCTAGCCCTACGTGAACACAGGGGTTTTCTTCCAATTTTGCATTTGCTAATTTTACAGATGCACTGCTTCATGGCCTTCAGAATTCCTTCATTTATTGCCCCCCCACAGCTGCTCTACTTCCTCTAGATGGTGAATCCCATCAAGTTCCCTCCTTAAGATGTCCTTCATCTTCCTAAAATTTGCCCTCCTGAAGTCGAGCACCTTGGTGGTAGGCCTGCCCAATTCTGACCCTGCCTGGATGGAGAACCTGACCATTCGGTGATCGCCATCTCCCAGGTTTTCCCCCAACTCTGCCTCCCTATTGGTCAATACAACATCAAGTGTTGCCTCCCTCCCCCCTAGTAGGTTTGCCAACCAGCTGGTTTAGGAACACATCCTGCATGGATTCTAGCAAGTCCCTGCTTTTTTCTGAGGTGGCCAATGGGGTTTGCCAATCTACATTGGGCAGGTTCAGATCCCCAACCACTAGGATCTCCCCCTTGCCGGCATTCTCCTGTATGTCCCTAGCCATTTCCCTATCCACTTCCTCACTCTGATGTGGTGGTCTGTAGATCACTCCTATCATTATTGCCCCACCCCTTTCTGCCCAAGGTAACCAAGAAGATCTCGGTAGATCCTTTCTCCTCTATACCCTCCACCACTATTATTCCATCCCGCATGTAAAGGGCTACCCCCCCCCACACTCTTTTTTTCCTGCCTATACCTCCTAAAAAGACTCTACCCTTGTAACTCCAACTCCCAGCTATGGCAATCAGTCCACCACGTTTCTGTTATTGCAATCAAGTCTGGGTCATCAGCTCCCACCACCGTCTACCGCCTCTAAGTCTACCATTTAATTTCCTAGCCACCCGGCATTGGCTAGTATACTCTTCCAACCCACCCCACCTCATCCCACCCCTATGATCCCCTTCCCTCATGTTGTCCCTTGTTACTTGCATCAGGAGAGTGTAAGCTGGGTTATCTCCACTAGACCAAGAATCTCCTTCCCCCCCAGTGCCACACTCTCCCCTGCCTAGTTTAAATTTATGTAAAATTCCCCAGCCTCTCATCAATGTACCCCTGCAGCTTTGCTCTTAGTATTCCAGCCCCTGCATCACTTATGTGTAACCTGTCCCTTGCATACAGGTGTTCATTCTCCCATGTATCTCCTCAATCACCTAGACATGTGAAGCCTTCCTTCCCACACCACTGCCTTAGCCAGAGGTTAAATTCCTACTGGCAGGACCTCCGAGAATGCCAGGGAACTGACCAGCCCTCCACATCCTTCCGCCAGCTCCCTGAACCTCCTGTGAAACACCTCCACCTCTTCTCTGCTAAGTCATTCATATCTAGATGCAATACTAGGTGCGGCTTACATCCCACTAAATTGATGCAGTCCTTCATCCTGGGGAGTGCCCGTCTAGCTTCCATGCCTGGGTCACAAAAGACTGATCTCCCCTTAAAAGCTACTTTCCTCCTTTGCCAATTAATCCCCTTAATTATCAAATCTCCGTACACTACAACAGACCATGCATTTTCTGTCATCGAGAGTGTCTACACTGTCCTGATCTTCCATGCACCCTCCACCCAATGTAGGTGCTTTCCTCTGCTCTCTGACCACCCTGATTTGCCCCCCCCTTTTTTGCCCCTCCTTTCCTTGCTGCCAGCTATTCTCCCTGTCCTCTTTTGACCATCTTTGCCCGTCTGGGCCCTGGCTCTCTGATCCTGCCTCCCCCCCTCCAACGCCCTTCCTTTTTCCAAGCCCTCCTCTCCGTTCTTCCCCATGTTGCACATTCTCCTCAATCCTCTTTGACCGTACCACCTGTATGTGTGCTAACCTTGCTTGTCCTCCTTTGTTCTCCTCTTTTCCCCTTCCCTGGCATGGCCCTACTGGACTCTCTGCCCTTCTTCCCTTCACTCCCTCGCTTTCCCTGAACTCAGTCAGGGGCCTGTACCTGTCTGACTCCACTGTATAACTCCTATTGAGTATACTTTCCCCATTGCCTCTCTGTCCCTAGACACTTTGTCCCCTGCCAGCACTGGTCCCTCTATCCCCTTCCCTCTGTCTTGTTCCCTCCTCTGCCCTCTCAGTTCTTCTCCCTGTCTCCCTCCTATCCATGCCCCTCCCTGTCTCTCCTCTCGATATCCCTCTTTAACCTTACCAGTTCACCCTCTATCCTCAGTTTTTTGACAGATAAGGCATTCCCCTAGCTTCCAAACAATGCTCATGAGTACAGCAGCTCCACAGCTATTACAACCAACTATCCTCTCTCCCCGAGATCCCATACTCCCCCTCCCTCTCCAGGGTGGATCCAACTGCTGACACCCCTTACCCTTCCAGTCCCATCTGCTGTGACTCCCCCCCCCCGGTCCAAACTGGTTCCTCCTTAGCCCTCCACGTGTTCTCTTTCCTGCCCTCTAACTTAATACCCGGTCAGTAAGGGCCCTTTCAGAACAAGCAAAAAATCAGTTTCAGTCCAGATTCAGTACAGTACCAGACAACCATAACATTTACCACCCCTTACCAGTGCCCAATAACCTAAAGCACTCCCCCCTGTAACAAGCAACCATAACATTTTCCACCCCTTACCAGCACTCAATAGCTTAGAGGAAGCCCATCTATGGTATGCCATCCCAACAGTTCACAGCTTTCCCTACTGTCTTTTTTTCCCTAATTGGCCAGTATGCTACATTAACTTAATCTCACCTGTGTCTAAGTTTTGCTTCAAGTCTCACCAATCCCTTAAGTTTTACTTCAAGTGTTCAGCCTTTTTTAGTTAAGTCCAGTGATCCTGTAATCCTTATGGCCAATCAGTGTGGTCTTTTCCTGATGTTGGCTCCGCCCTCCCTGTGCATTTAACAGGAGTTGGGGCTGGGGTGGGTGGGCTGGACAAAAACTCAGTCCCTTCTAGCTGCCAATGTGGCTCCCGGCACTACAGCTCTTCTTGGTGAGCTGGACTTGTTTCCGGCTGGGCTCTCCTCCATTTATGTCCAGCCACTCCTTCAAATCTGGCGCCTCTGGCCCTGATTGACTTTAGGCTTCTCTCAAGACCTGCCCTTTTCTAGCAGTTGTGGTCTTATCTGGCTATGGTGCTGCCAATGCAGCCGAAAACACCCAGACCTTTCCAGGCACCGATATGGCCGTTAACTGCTTCTCCTGCCACCGATGCAGCTCCTGGACCCCAGAATCAGTCCCTCTGGCCTTGGCACTGCTGTCGCCGATGCGGCCGAAAAGCTCGCAGACCACTCCTGCTGCTGATACGGCTGCCAACAGGTCCTCCCTCCCACGTCGCTGATGTGGCTCCTGGACCCCCGAATCAGTCCCTCTTAGCTGCCAATGTGGCCCTGGTGCTACAGCTCTTCTTGGTGAGTCGGGCTTGTTTGTGGTTGGGTTCTCCTCCTTTTATGCCCAGTCATTCCCTCAAATCTGGCACCTCTGGCCCTGATTGGCTGTTGGGCCTCTCTCAAGACCTGCCCTCTTCCAGCAGCTGTGGTAAAACTTGGCTCTGGTGCTGCTGATGCAGCCCAAGACACCCAGACCTCTCCTGCCATCGATGAGGCGGTTAACTGCTTCTCCTGCCACCGATGTGGCTCCTGGACCCCCCGAATCAGCTCCTCCGGCCTTGGTGCTGCTGCCACCGATGCAGCCTAAAAATTTGCAGACCACTCCTGCTGCCGATGCATCTATAATGCTGTTCATCATTCAATTGGCTTAATGCTTCTGTATAGTTCTATAGGCCAAATTATCACATTTCCACCATTATCAGATTATTTTATCACACCGTTGTTCCACATTCTAATCTTGTTCACTGCTCTCTGTTGGAGTTATATTTCGTCTATACCGGCTAATAGGGGTTGAAAATAAAGCAATAATTTCATTCAATACCACTTTTTCAAAAATCAGTATGGTTGCCCTCTTAATATGACATGGCTCACAGATTTGACTCAGCACATTGCTTCTCAGAGATCTGTCTTTTCCAACAGTCCACTGATAACGTTGTCACTTTCTATGTGATTCAATGCCTCATTCGTTAAAACATCTGCTGATATTTCAAGATTTAAACATCGATCATCCAGCAACTCACGATCAGAACTTTCTTCAAAGATACTAACATCATCACTTATTATTTCATTTTGATTAGGTTTCGATAGATGGTAATATTTCAAACGTATCTTTCTGAACAGTTTGTAGAGTTCTACCTTGAATTGGAATCTGTGTGTGTGGGGGGGTAATTACAAAGTTTAAACCTTTATGCAGGACATTTTCCTGTGCCTCTGTTATTTGCTTTATTGACAGGTTAAACTATGTTTTCTGATTACTCGGCAGCATTCATGGTTAATTTATTCCAGCTCTGCCATCTTTTTCTACCTCCTCTCCTTGTTTTCCAGTTTTTGGATGATTCTTAATTTTTTTTTATCTTTTGCATTCTGTTCACCTCATGAGATATTTGTAGACTTACTTGTTAAAGACTCTTCAAAAATCCCAAAGAACAGTTACGTACTTATCATAACAGTAGATCTTCGAGAGGATCTCTTTCATCAGGTCGCACCTACGGGACGTACAGCCACCAGGCACTAGGACCACATGGAAAAGTTTTGCAAGCAGTCCACCAGGGGCCCCCCATGATGACATCAGAAGTTGGTTACTATATAAACGTGGGTAGCCCCTTCCCTCCTCAGTTCCCTGCTGGAGATCATGCTCAGAGGACCTCCCTCTAGGGAACCAGGAGAAAACGTAGGGCTCTGCTGACCATGTGAGGCAAAGAACAGCAAATAGACACTTATGGAGAAGGAGACAGCACTCACCACAGTCTCATGATCCTATGGGGGAAAGAGGGTGGGACGGCATGGCCTGATGAAAGAGATTCTATCAAAGATCTACTCTTACAGTGAGTACGTAACTCTTCTGTCTTCTTTGAGGATATTGCTTTCATCAGGCCACACCTAAGGAACAAGTACCAAGCAGTACTGACCATTAACAGTCTGGGTGGCTGGAGCCTACAGACCTAAGAAAGCAGGCCCTGAAGCACAGCTAGGTCAAAGTGAGCCCTTTTTGAGATGCACTGTCCAGACTGTAGTGTTTTGTGAAAGGGTGGACACTACTCCAGGTGGCAGCTGCACAGATTTCTGCAGCAGACACATTTTTAAAACAGGCAATAGATGTGGCCATGCCTCTAGTCGAATGACCACAAACCACCCCAGAAGTTTCCTACCATACTTCCTATAATAAAAAGTTATTTTTTTATTTATTTATAAGGTCTAGGATTACAATACCTTTGAGCCTTTAATACAGAATGTTAACCATTTGGAATGCACTACAAACTGCAGCACTCTCTTTCTCAGGGTGAATGAAACAAAAAGCTGTGAGAACTTCCTACAGACCTTCATGCAGTGTATATAGTACCTGAGTATTCTACGTACATCTTGAGTATGCAGCAATGCTTCCCATGGATTGGCATGCTCAGAAAAATAAACTGGCAGGTGGATGGTTTGATATACTGTAAAGCAAACTCAGACACCACCTTTGGTAGAAACTTAGGATTAGTATGCAAAGACACCCTGTCCTTGTGGAAAAATCAAATAAGGAACAGTTTTGATGGCTCTTTAGATGACATAGATGCCGTTGAAAATCACTTATGAAAGTGATGCTTACTTTGGTGAGAAAAAAAGAAAGTGGCAACTGCAACAATGTTGTTTCTGTGCGTGGTTCGACTAGTATGGTCGATGGTGGGAAAAGACCTGGGAGGAAAGGGGCCGCTTACATTTACATAGTAGCTGACATCTGACATCATTGTGGACGGCCCCTTGTGGACTGCTTGCAAAAGTTTTCCATGTGGTCCTAGTGCCTGGTGGATATAAGTTCCATAGGTGAGGCCTGATGAAAGAGATATCCTTGAACACCTGAATCTTGTTCAGAGTCACTACTTGTATTAGCTTCAGAGTCACTTGTTACTGCTTTCGATGTTGTCTCTTATCGTACATTTTTTTCCTTGATCGTCCACAGTTTCTTGCTCTAAAACCACCTTTATCTTCCCCGGTAAAGATTTGTCCATTCTGATAATCTCCATTTCTTTTTCGTTTCTCTTCTTTCTTTGATTTCCTCTTCATATCTTACTGCCTTCTTTTGTAAATTCTGGTTTTATTCGCTGAATAGCTGGGTATCTTTAAACGGTTCTAATGGTTGTTGAACTAAATTTTTAACAAAGCTCATCAAACTTCAACTGATCTTGTATTGTGACATCAGCAAGTTTGTCTGAAAACTCTGTTAATATACTGAGCCATTCATCTTTCAATCTGAACTGTTCTATTCTCACTGTGGGCATCTTGGTCATTCTTAACCCTGAGGAAGCTCGTTTGTTGTCTTTATACCTCTGAAGACTGTGCTTGTTGTATCACATTTTGATTTCTGATGTTATTAATTGTTGTAGTCTCTTAAAGAGGCTGATTAGCTGTACTTCATTAGGTACTTCGCCTGCATCATTAACTGTGCTTTTTGAAGTAATTAAATTTTATCTCTTTTTAATAACCGCCTAAAGGGGACTTCTTCCCTCAGACCAGTATCACTGGTTGTTATTTCTACTTGCCATTTTCATGTGCAAATACTTGCTGTATTTTACTAAAATTAAACATAAGGTTTGTAATCTCCTATTGACTCTTTACCCGTGGTTTAGCAGTGGAGTGCTTACAATGTACAAGAAAGGACTCACCACTAGTTCTTGCAAGACATTATAATAGCACATTGCTTCAAAAAGATGCTCCTGGAAGGAAAATCTCAGCCAAAACTCTGATACAGTTCCCAGGCAAAATTCCAAGAAGACTTGCTGAATGAGTTTATTCATTTTCAAGTTGTTTTATTGCACTGAATAGATTACATTTTTTATAAGTGCTGAAATATTGTGCAAATTGTGCAAACCAAAATACAGATACAGGTACACTGAGGTGGTCTCAGAGAATGGAGCAGCTTCTCCTTACAACACAGACCTCAGGGAGTGCCTCTCTGATAACAATGCAGGTTCACAGCAGTTGCCAGCCAGCTGATCTATTCTCTCCTTCTCCTGTGATATGGATCGGCAGGAGATCTACACCCAGGCTGCACACAAGGGTCCAGGTGCGGAGGGCCTCCCGATACAGTGGAAGAGAGAGTTCTGCCCCACCTGTTCAGGTAGAACGTAGTCATAGTGTTATCTGTCTGGAGCTGCACGACCTGATCCCTGATTTGAGGAGCAAATTCCGTTAGCACAAGTCACACTGCATGGAGCTGCAGCAGGTTTATGTGGTGACAGAACTCTAAGGTGACCAGAACCCATGGGCTGTGTGGTCTCCCAGGTGCACCCCTCAACAGAGACATGTCTGTCATGTCAGTCAGTTCTCAGCAGACAAACAGGATTCCTTCCTGTAGGTGTTCTGGGATCAGCCACCACTGGATGGCATCCCACATCAGCTGGGTCACTGTGACCGGCTCGTCCAAGTGGCCACTGATGGCATAACTCCCACTGTAGGTGTCGCATCTGCCAGCAGGCTCAACAGACTATGCTGGGGCAGGATGCCATGTAGCTCAGCAGCAACAGGATATCCTGGGTAGTGTGCGAGAGCCCAACCTGAAATGATCGGGCAAAGGAGGTAAGATCCAGTGCCATCACAGGGAGGCAGGCCTTAGCCCACAGGGAGTCTAGTTCTGCTCCAGTGAAGCTGATCACCTGTAGGGTGCCAGTTTGGACTTGTCCGGGTTGGCCAACAGGCCCAGGACTCAGCAGGCCTGGAGAGCCAGATCTCAGGACCTTGCCACTGCCTCTCTGAATGGACCAGCTAACAGCCAGTTGTCCAGTTAGGTGTACACACTGACATCAAGGCACTGCAGGTATGCTGCCACCACTACCATGCACCTTGTGAAGATTCTGGGCACCAAAGGGAAGCCGAAGGGCATGACCTGGAACTGGTACACTGCCTATTCCGCTCAGAACTGGAGGTACCAGCAGTGGGACCAACAAACTGGGATGTGGTAAAACACATCCTGGAGGTCTAGGGAGCAAAAAAAAAACAGGTTACTTACCTGTAACAGTAGTTCTAAGAGTGGTATATGATGTTCATCCACACTTTCTGGCAGTGTCCTTTCCCCTTTAAGACGTACCAGAATGTCTTCAAGCTGGCTCCTCCCACCCACTCAGGTGGTAACTCCCCTAGCTCTGCCCTGTGACGTCAGATCTTGCCCACTGGAAGCAAAAGCAGTGTACCACTTGCAAGGGGAGTTAGAGTGGGTCAGTGTGGATAAACATCATATACCACTCCTAGAAAGTACAGTTATGTAAAAACTTACCGTAACATTAGATCTTTGAGGCAATATCCGGACTGTAGTGTCTTGTGAATGTATGAATCATGGATCAGGTAGCTGCATTGCAGGTGTAACCCCCCTGTTACCCGGGGTTACTAGAATCCCAGTTAGACCTAGTGGCAGGCAGGGAAGGCAGCTTGTGAAATTCCAATTAAATGGATTTCACACTGTCTCACTCTGTTCTCAGTCTCAGCTGAGACTGAGGGATGACATCATTTTAGAACTGTCGCAGCTGCATAAGCCACATTGGAATGTTGCAGCTAGGGAAGTTAGGATAGAATGTTGGGGAATTTGAAGTCAGTCTGTAGTAGTTCAGTAGTGGGCTCAGTGGAGTAAGCGGTGTGCTGCAGCTGAAGGCCCTCAGAGCCCTTAGCTCTGTCAGAGAGCTAGCTGTCCTTTAGGGTGTGTGTTCTCACTAGAAGAGGAACACCCAAAGTGTTAGGCTGAAGTAGTAGAGATCGCTTCCAGTGGTTTAGGGCCCCATCCCTGCAGGGATGGGGGGGAAAGAAACCAGCCTGCTTCCAGGGGCAATCCCCTAGCCCGGCTAAAAGGAAAAGAAGCTGACTAAGGAAGATTTGTGCTGAGGCACTCAGAAGTTTATGTTTTTTTCCAAAGGAGAAAAAGAAAAAGCCTGTGGGGCACCTGCAACCAAGGGTGAGTCTGCTCTTACAAAGGGCCTATGTTTTCCAGAGTCTGTGTGAGTTTTAAGAATTGTTACTGTGGGTCAGGAAAGGACAGCCAAGTACCATTCTTAGAAGCTTGTGGGATTTGGACTGTTTTAACAGTGGGGGTCTAGAGAAATGGACACAGCCACTTAATAAGCCAGCTTCAAGTCAGCACATTAGAAGTTAAAAGCTAGTAGATTAAATGTGAAATACATTTATGGATAATCTACATAGAAAAGCGTTTTCAGAGATGAGGTGTTAAAGTCCAGAGGAATGGCCGGGTACAAATTATGGGAGCAAGAGGTGGGAGACCCCCCCCATCTGGTGTAACCAGATTCACCTCCATGGGTTCGCTTTGGGACACCTGTTGCTTTCCCTTGGGTACTTGGCCAGTGCTCGAGGAAAATACCCAGACGTGGGATTGTTGAAGAAGATTCCCTGATGGAGCCAGAAGTGCTCAGGGGTGGTATAGGGAGCCACCAGTGAATCTCCATGATAAATGGATAAGTAGTCCAAGGGCTGGCAAGGGAGCCGAGCCAAGGAAAGAAGGTAGTTCAAGGGCTGGCAAGGGAACTGAGTCAGGGAAACCATAGAAGAGTAAAACTAGGGCAGTGTGCCATGTGTGTTGCTAAACCCGAGGGTTTAAGATTTAAGAAGATGTGTGTTTGTGGAGGAAAATCTGCATTACTAGGAGTGTAGCCCCGTGGGAGTCCGTCTATGCTTTATTGTTCCTTTTTGTTGTGAATAAAAGCCACACTTTAGAATCTCAACTCCTTGTATGGACATTCAGTTATTGTTTCCTGTGTCCGGAATACTTGGGTGCCCCTGTGCAGAGTAGCCAAATCTAGCCAACATACCGAGTGACATTTTTCTCCCCGAGCCCAGGTCCCAGGTAGGGGGTTACATAATGGAGGCACCGCACAGCACTAATAACACAAAAAATACCACCAACCTGACCCCTGGAGACTCCCACCTGGTAGTTGTGGCCAAGCCCGGGTTACACAGATATCTGGAATGGAGGCTCCCTTAAAGCAAACCACAGTGGTGGCCATAGCTTTAGTGGAGTGGACTTGGACAGGTCCAGGTAAAGGCTTGTTGTATTTTTTGTAACAAAATGTAATAAAATTTGCCAACCAGGATGAAAGAGTACATTTAGCAACTGGGAGGCTGTCACGACCCGGGGCAAAAGGGACGAACAGTTCAGACGTCTTTCTAATCGATTTTGTTCGATTAGTATAGTAGCATAATATATGATGGATATCTAAAGAATGTAGTAGATGTTCACCCTGACTGGAGTAGTCAGGACAGTAGACCGGACGCTCCAAGGACTGATTTAAAGTATGCTTGGAGACTACTTTAGGAAGGAAGGGCTGGTACAAAGGACCACCCTGTCTTTGTGGAAAATCAAGTAAGGTTACTTACAAATGAGGGCATCAAGCTTTGAGCAGAAGTGACAGCCAACAGAAATAAGGTTTTCCATGACAGAAAACGAAGATCACAAGTGACTGCTGGTTCAAAAGGCTCAAGGGTCAATTTTTCTGTCATAAAATTGAGATCCCATTGAGGAGTGGGTCTTCTAATGTAAGGTTTAAGATGTAACATTCCTTTCAAAAATATCTTGGCTAGATGATGTTGGTACAGTAACCTGCCATCCAGAGGTTCATGGAAAGCTGAGATGGTGGGCAAGTGGACTTTGATGGACGAGTAACTTAAACCGGACTCAGATAGTGAGGCCGGGTAGTCAAGAACCTTCGTCAGTGGACAGGAGTAAGTGTCCAAAGATCGAGCGGCTGACCATATGGAAAAGCGTTTTCATTTGGAATTGTATGCTGCTCTTGTTGCTGGCTTATGGGAGGCCAAGAAAATACTGGCAACAGGAGAGGACACGTAGTCTAGTTATGAAAGCATCCTCAGGAGCCATGCATTAAGGTGTAAAGCCTTCAGGTTGGGATGTAGGATAGACCCTTGACTTTGAGTCAAACGGTCCGGTCTGATTGGCAAAGGAACGGGGTCCCATACTAACAGTTGTAGGAGTTAGGGAAACCACGTCTGGCGAGGCCACATTGGGGCTATGAGTATCATTGTGGCTGGTTCTAGTTGTAGTTTCAGTAGGGT
Source organism: Neoceratodus forsteri (assembly GCA_016271365.2). Classification (NCBI taxonomy): domain Eukaryota; kingdom Metazoa; phylum Chordata; order Ceratodontiformes; family Ceratodontidae; genus Neoceratodus; species Neoceratodus forsteri. The sequence goes on from CM057451.1 coordinate 97,322,238, forward strand.
CCATTGCAGGAGAGGGACGAGGGGGAAAGCATATAAGAAGAGTCCTGTTCATGGTTGGGATAGGGCATCTGTACACCGTCCCTTTTTGTTCAGGATAATGGAAAAATACCTGGGAAGACTGTAATTCACTGGGGAGGTAAACAGATCCAGCTGTGGAGTGCCCCTTAGGTTGAAGATTTCTTGGAGCACTTGCTTGTGAAATCCATTCGTGAGTTATGGACTGGCGACTCAGCTGGTCAGCTAACTGGTTGCAACATCCTGGTAAGTTGACAGCTGTTAGCGTCAAGTGTTGCCAGATTGCTTCTTGTCAAACTGCAAGGGTCTCCTTACATAGGGTGTGAGATTTCATACCCCCTTGTTTGTTCAGGTAGAACACTACTGCAGTGTTGTCTGATTGGATCAGTAATGAGCCTGGGGTGAGGTAGGGCTAGACGGGCCCGCTCGCATCTCTAGGAGATTGATGTGAGACTTATGGGGAAAAGTGGGCCATTGGCCTTGGGTCTGACAAGGACTGAAGTGCACCCTATCCCTGTAGGGAAGCATCCCTGGTTAACGTCTGTATGGGAGGTGGGGGGGGGACCGGAAAGGCACTCCTTGATTCAGATTGATTCTGATTGTCCACCATGTTAGGGTTGACGTCAGAGAGGGAGTGACCCAGATTTTGTCTTCGAACTGTCTTGTTTTTTGAGACCACTGATTCTGGAGAGTCCACTGGACAGGTCTCATGTGGAGATGGGCGAATGCCACCATAGGGATGGCAGCAGACATGTGACCCAGAAGGCGCAGTATTTGTTGGGCTGTGACTATTTTCTGTTTGTATGTGTGACGCCAGAGATATAAGCACGTGCTGCTGGGCAGGCGGGAGGTAAGCCCTGGCTGTAACTGTTTCTAGGACAGCCCCAATGTATTGGAGAGACTATGTCAGATTTGGACTTGACTTTGGTCAATTGACTGTGATCCCAAGATCTGTGAACATGTTCAGGGTAGCATCTAGGGAGGCAAGCAGAGCTACCCTTGGAGTCTGCTTTGATTAGCCAATCATCTAGATATGGAAAGACGAAGTGCCCTCTTCTTCATAAGGCTGCTGCCACCACTGCTAGGCACTTGGTGAACACTCTGGGGGCTGATGAGAGGCCGAAAGGGAGTGTTCGAAACTGGTAATTTTGACCCAGTAGGTGAAATCGCAAAAATTTGTGGTGGGCAGGGTGGATGGGGATATGTAAGTAGGCATCTTTCATGTCTAGGGCGCCAAAGCCAATCACCCTGTTTTAGGATCTGCATGATGGTAGGTAGGGTGATCATGCAAAAATGTTTGTACTGAATGTAAAGATTCAGTTGTCTTAGATCCAGTATTGGTCTGAAGTCTCCCATTCATTTGGGCACCAGAAAGAAGTGGGAGTAAAATCCTGTTTGATATTCCAGAAGGGGCACTGGGACACGACCTGTTTGGTCAAAAGGGCCATCAGTTCCTCCTGTAAGATGGGTATATGATCTGGAGGATAGTGAATTTTCCATGGAGGGCAAGGGCGTGGAGTGAAGAGGAACTCTAGAGTACGACCCTGCTGTATAATCTGAAGTATCCATTTGTCTGAAGTGATCGTTTGCCAGGCCTCCAGATGGAGGGCAAAATGACCCCCCACAGCCTCCGAGGCCAGGTCAAGGAGGCAGGAGGAAAGCCCTAGTGGGTCACTGGGAGACGGGCTGTGCAGCTCCACCAGAAGGGCGGGAGTGGGCACCCTGGGTGGCAGTGGAGTTGCCTCTGGTTGATTGAGCATGATCTCTGAAGTTGCCTTTATTATTAACTCTGTATCTTCCGCCTCTTTTGGAATAAGAGGACTGTTGAGTACAGTAGGTTGTAGATGGAGTATGATACATGCCATGGACCGTACTGAGGGTTCTGCCTGATAGTCATCCAGTACAGTTTGAGTACCTGGTCTGAACAGCTTGGACTCATTAAAGGGAGCATTAACTACTTTATGATGTATGTCAGATGCAAAGCCAGAAACGCGAAGCCAAGCATGGTGACGCAAGATGATATCAGTGGCTAAAAGTCGGACTGAGGTTTCTATGACATCATATCCCGACCTGTGAAGGTGACGAGACAAAATTACTAGTTGTCACTGTAGCCAATAATTTACCCCTTTCCTGTGAGGGAGGGAGTTTGTTGATAAGCTCAATGGCAGAGGACCCAAGGGTATGCTGATATTTAATCATGTGACCCATATAGTTCAAGATTCTGATATTCATAGCACCTGAGGAAAATACCTTTTTCCCCGGATAATCTGTTCTTTGGGATTCCTTATCATATCAGGGGGTAAGGAGCTCATGTGCTTGGGTCTTTCGGTATGGTAATGAGTGGCAGTAATGACCACAGAATCTGCCTCTGGAATAGTAGACAGAAAGGGGTGTTCCAGAGGAGCCTGCTTTGTGGGGAACAGCTGTAACAGCTGAAGGCTAATGTCAAGCAGCCAGCATGGCATTCTGGTAGGTTGGTATTAGTGGGGGAACCACTAAAACGGTCTCCTCAGGTAATTCAAGGTATTCTGCCATATCCTTACGTTGTCATGTTCAGTAGTCAAGAATCCCATGACCTTTTGTATTTGAGCCATCATCTCACTAAAGGTGGGGTCATCCGGGGGGACAGACTGCAGTAGGTATAGGCAGGTCCTCATCCAGAGAAGAGATTTCCGAATAGGGAGATTGAGGATTGGGAAAATCCAGATCTTGGAACTCTTCATCCTCGAGATCACCGGGGAAATCAGCCGGTAATTCTTGGTCATCTGACAAATAGTCCTCTATGAAAGGAAAAGGAGACCAGGGTGGCATGGCATCTCTGTCAGTATGGAATCTTTTAAGTGGAGGAGGAGGAGGAGATCGGGGAGGATCACCCAGCTCTTCAGAGGGCTGGGAGTGCCGCATGGCATGCAAGACATGTCGTACTACATAGGTGATGTCCCTTTCTTGAGAAGAAGGGGGGGGGGTGTTGGGACACAAGTGGGGTAATAGAGGGGATGGGATGAGTAGCATGAGCAGGTCTTGCCCCTGGGTGGTAAAGACCAGGGTCCTAATCTCTATCCACCTGACCCCTATAGGAAGGCACCTGTGAAAGCAGAGGAGCAGTCAATGAGGAATAAGCCATAAGCTTCCCCCTGAGGAATGCGGGGTCTCGTCAACGGGCCTGCAGGGGGGAAAAAAAAAGTTATTTTCACTTAAATTGTCAGATGCTGTCGATGGGAGAGGAGCCCCCATCGATGGAGCAGCTGTATATTTAGCTGCATGTAAAGCACTGGATTATAAACCTCCGTCAACGGAGCAGTTACAATTTGAACTGCATTTAAAGCGCTGGAAAGCACAGTCAACGAGAGGATATGAGCCCCCATTGATGAAGTAGTGTTTAAAGGATGCCCCATCGATGGAGGGACATTTGAAACGATGGCTGTCGACGGGCGACGAGGCACGGAGTGTGAGGAGGATTTCTCCTTCTCCTTCTTCTGCCTGGAACGAGAACCAGGAGAGGGGGGCCCTTGGTACGAGCCCCCTGGTTCTCTAAGAGACACATTTTCTGCTCCATCAAAAGTTGTTTAATTTCAAGCAACCGTCATTGACAAGTTGCCTGATTAAATTTCTGACTTAAAGTGCAGGAATTGGTGTTGTGTGTAGGTCCCAGGCACCTTACACAAAGTGTGTGGTTGTCAAAGCGGTATATCTTCCTACCACAATGGCAGGAACGAAATAATGCTCGCTTTGTTGAAGAATCTGTAGACATTCGTCTTAGTTCCAAATTTCTTGTCGATAACTGCTACACAGAAGTTGCACTAGCTGCTGCGTGAGCTGAAGACGGCGGGAAAATGAACTGAGGATACCAGGGACCACCCACTCTTGTAGAGGAAACAGGAAGCTAATGTCATGTGTGGGCGGTCCCTGGTAAAAAACTGCCAGAAGAGCTGTCATGCGCCACAGTGACCTCTGCTGGATACCTAAAAGTATTACCTACTGCAAGAGACCACTCCGTGGAAGATCTACTGTTACAGGTGAGAAACCTGTTTTTCTAGGGATGTGGACATGATGTTCTATCCACACTTTCTGGCAGACTCCTAGCAGTTCTCTCGGGAGGAGGGGGTAAGGTGCACACCCCCTACTTAAGGAATAAAAAGTGGAGAACTGAGGCCCCAAAACCAGCATCCTGACATGACTCAAGGTCAATGTGGTAATGGGTAATGAAGGTATGTGCCGACTTCCAGGTGGCAGCCCGACAGATTTCCTGTATGGGGATGTCCCTGGAAGCAGACACCGTGGCAGTGGTATGATGGGTGGAATGAGCCTTTAGCCCTACAGGAGGCTTCCTACACGCCAACCTATTGCAGAGGCTGATGCAAGATACAATCCACCTGCCAATCGTCTGCTTAGCTGCCGGACTGCTAGGTGCAGCTTCAGCGTAGGTGACAAACAGCTGGTGAACCTCTCCCCGAACTCCAGTTGTGGACTCCTTATAATAGGCTTGCGCTTGCCGCAGGTCCAGAGTATGGAATCTGTGCTCAGCCTCCGAGGTGTGGTTGGTGAAGTACACCGGGAGATTAATCACCCAGTTAAGGTGAAAATCTGACACAACCTTCGGAAGGAACTTCGGGTTGGGGCAAAGAACAACCTCGTCCCTGTGGAAGACCAGGTAAGAAGACTCCACCGAGAGCACCTGGAGCTCACTGATCCTTCTGGCTGATGTGATAGCCACCAAGAAGGTGGTCTTCCATGACAGGTGTGACATCTCACACCTATGCATTGGTTCAAACGGCTTGCCCATGAGCTTAGCCAATACCAGCAACAAGTCACAAGGTGGTGGTGGTTCACGTACCAGATGGGAAATGTGGTCAAGGCCTATGAAAAAGCACCAGGCCACCTTCTCCTGCTCCACCAACTGCATACTAGCCTACGCCCGGTATGCAGAGATGGCTACCAGGTGCACCTTGAGAGTCATTAACCAAAGGCCAGACAGAGAGGGACCAAAGATAGTCGAAAATGTTAGCCACTGTGCAAGATAATGGGTCCAGCCCCTTGCCCTGGCACCCAACGGAGAACCTCTTCCATTTGAAGGCATAACATTTTCAGGTCACTTCTTCCAAGATGCCTCGACTACAGTGAGGAAATCTTCAGAGAGACCCAAAGCCTGGAACTCTAGTCATTCAGGAACCAGGCTGTTACATGCAGGGATTGAAGGCCCGGGTGAAGTACCTTCCCCTGATTGATGGAGAGCAGGTCCGGGCATAGGGGATGATGCCACAGGAGCCTGCTGCTGAGGTGAAGGAGATTGGTTTACCAGAACTGGCGTGGCCAGTCTGGAGCCACCAGGATGATCCGTGCCTTGTCCCTTCTCACCTTGAGCAACACTTTGTGTATGAAGGGAAACGGAGGGAGGGCATACAGGAAGCCCAAGGTCCAGGGCCTCGAGAAGGCATCCCCCTGCAGTGAACCCCACTTAGGGAGGCAGGCACAATACAGCCTTAGCTTTGCATTTTCCCTGGAGGCAAATAAGTCCACCAGCGGGGTGCCCCACTGGGAGAACAGGCATTGCACTACCTCCGGATGGAAGGACCACTTGTGAGACGCCTCGCCTAACTGGCTGAGAGTGTCTGCCAGCTGGTTGGAGACACCGGCCACATGGATGGCCAGGAGATCAGCCTCCAGGCTGCGCATGAGGGTCCAAATGCAGAGAGCTTCCCTGCACAGTGGAAGGGAGCACATACAGCCCTGCTTGCTGAAGCAGTACATGGCTGTGATGTTGTCTGTCTGGACCTGAACAACCTGACCCCTGAGATGAGGAGCAAAGGCTATCAGCACCAGCCAGATGGCCCTGAGCTCCAGCAGGTTGATGTGGCATTGGGATTCCTCGGGGGACAAGAGCCAGTGGACTTCAGCCCCAGGTGGGATCCCCAGCCCATGAGAGAGGCCTCAGTTGTCAGGATAACCATCAGCTCTGGGGGAAGGGCCTGGCACAGTTCCTGAAACACCCCGCTAAATGCAGCGCCCAGTGAGAGCAGCAACAAGGTGAAGCCGAGGAGACCTGTGCTATGGCCTGAGCCGGAGCCTCCTCCTCCTTAAATGCGACAAGTTGTTTAGCAGACCCGCAGCCATGGAGACCACCCGCTGGGCGTCCTTCGATTTTACGTGCAGGTTCCCGGTCATCCGGACATCCAAGGAGAAGGCAGGCTAAGCGATCCTCTGAAGTGGAGGGATGAAAGGTGTGGCAAAGGCCACAAGCCTGGGTATTGTGCTTGTGGCCCAGGCAGTAGATGCACGAGGTGTGCAGATCCATTCAGGACATCTTCTGCCCTCAACCGCATTTCCATAACCCCGGAGTGGACTTCGCATTGTCCATGTCGACGGCAAGAAGTAAAAAGCCTGAAGACAAGTTTTTATTAAAGTTTGAAGAATAAAGCAAAGGTCCTCTTCAGTGTGAGGGCAGTTAGGAGGGAACCTTTTTCCAGCGGAAAGGAAGATCTGGCATCACGGGGCGGAACTAGGGGAGTTACCAACCAGGTGGGTAGGAGCAGCTAGCTTGAAGACATTCCGGCACATCTTAAAGGGAAAAGGACACTGCCAGAAAGTGTGAATAGAACATCATATCCACGTCCGTAGAGCCACAAGTTCTGCTTTAACGATGGAATGATCTGATTCAGAGTAAGAATCCAGAATTTGCGTTTCTGCAAGAACTGGTTCAGATTGTGCAGATCCAATATGGTGCGCCAGCCCCATCAATTTTGGGACCAGGAAGTACATGGACATGTAACCCTGAATGGCCAGGGCATCCAGGACAAGGGCTATTGCCCCTTTTGCAAGGAGCAGATCAGTGTCTTCCTGAAGGGCAGACAGCGTGTCCTGTGACACCCTGGACTTCTGAGATTTGTGGAGGAGATAAGGCGGGAGAGCCTCGAAGTTCAGAGGCAACCTTCTACCCACTATGTCTGACACCTATTTGTCAATTGTGACAGTGGACCAATGTAGCAAGAAGTGACATAGCTGACCTACAGGGAGAGCAGATTGGAACAGGACAGGTGGGGTGATGTCGCCCCCCCCCAACCCATTACTGGGCAGCTTTTGTGAGGGCACTGGTGGCTGCAGCCCGAGTGGCACCACCACCCTGCCCCCTCCCTTCTTTGGAGCCTAGACCCTGGACTTGGGCTTAGGATACCAGGCCTGGTACTGCCCATACTGGTGCTGCTGCCAAGGAGGCTATAACTGAAAGGATTGATACTGGAAAGCCTGTTTCTTAGGCTTCTTTTTCATGTCCTTGGATGATGCCACAGAATCCAGGGTGACACTGGACTTTTCAATATGGGTTAAACGTCCTTCCACACTAGGGCCAAACAGGTCAGTGCTCAAGAAGGGGACATCAGCCAGCTAGTGTTGGGTGTCTGCTGTAATGGTGGACAGATGCAGCCAGGCTCTGTGATGCATGGAGATGGTACTGCCATGGCACAGGTGCATGAATCACCCATGTCCAAGGCAGTCTGGAGCTGGTGTTTATCCAGTGATTGACCCTGGTCTCTGATGGCCATCACTGCCCATTGCTGGTCAGCTGAGAGATGAAGGAGGATGCAATCAAAAACTCCCATCAGTGTGTGAGTAAAATTGACCATCATCATGTCATAGCCAGTCTGACAGAGACCCAAGGATGCCGCAGTGTACACCTTTTTAGCAGCATGGTCAGTCTTACAGGACTCCTCGTCTGGAGGTCTGTCCATTTCCCTGCAGTGTCTTGACTTGTGGAACACTGAATCTGTTACCAACCCCTCTGCAAAGGGGTGATCCAAGAACCCAGAAAGGGACCATACAGGCCGAGGATGCCGGGCAGCATGCTGAATGCTGCCAATGCTCCAGGGTCGGTCCCAAAATGGCTTCAGTTACGGGAAAGGCACCCCCCTAAGGATTTACCCCTATCCAAAATGTATGTGAAAGCAAGCAAGCAAGCAAACTTTATTTATATAGCGCCTTTCATAATCAAGGCGCTGTACACAATACAAGTTACAATAAAACAGTAATATAATAAAATGTTTAAATCATTCAACAAAATAAACAGGGAAAGTCAAGGAGAATAAATATGTTTTCAGCATTGATTTAAAGCTGCTGACGGTCATACATTCTCTTAACCAATGAGGTAGAGAATTCCACAGGGTTGGTGCTGCAAATGAAAAGGCACGAGCTCCAGATGACATAAGACAAATCCTGGGAATCTCTAGCAATCCCTCGTCGTCGGATCGGAGAAGGCGATTGGGGGAGTAGGGAGTCAGGAGATCTTTCAGGTAGTCGGGTCCCTGTTCATGTAGAGCTTTAAAGGTAAACAAGCCTACCTTATAGGTGATCCGCCTCTGAACTGGCAGTCAATGCAGTCTGCGCAGCACAGGCGTAATATGACTGGTCCTGGAGGTACCAGTCAATAGCCTGGCCGCAGCATTCTGCACTGGCTGCAAGTGGCGGATATCAATCCCAGACAGCCCTAGGTAGAGGGCATTGCAGTAGTCAAGATGGGTGGTAATGAAGGCATGGATCAATGTTGGAAGGTCGGTCAGAGGAATCAGGTGTTTCACCCGAGCAATATTCCTCAGATAGTAAAATGAGGATTTGATCACTGCAGACACCTGAGACTTCAGGGTCAAGCCATCATCAAAAATAATGCCCAGATTACGCACTCGATCTGAGGTAATGAGCTGGACACCAAGCTGGACACCATCGTGTCATAGCCAGTCTGACAGAGACCCAAGGATGCCGCAGTGTACACCTTTTTAGCAGCATGGTCAGTCTTACAGGACCATAGGCCCAACATGAGCCCAGCTCCAGAACCCACCCCCGGGCGGCTCGGATCCACCACCAACACCTCAGTCTTATCCAGACTTAATCTCAACCAACTTGAGCTCATCCAGTCTTTGATCTCCGAGAGGTAATTGTTTAGCTCAGGGACTGCATCATTCTGTCCGGGCACAAAGGACATATACAACTGAGTATCATCTGCATAGCAGTGAAAACTCAAGCCGTATCACCTGATACCTCCTAATGGAAGCATATACACTGCGAACAACATGGGCACCAATATGGAACCCAGCAGCATCCCGCAGAACAGGGGGAGAGGGTCAGAGAAATAAATTCCAGTGACCACCCTCTGAGACCTGCCTACGAGGAAAGATTGAAACCATTCGAGGACCGTATCAGACAGTCCACAAAGGAACCACAGGGTCTCCAAAAGCACCTCATGGTCCACAGTGTCAAAAGCTGCGGAGAGATCAAGAAGGATCAAGATGGTACGAGCCTTTCGATCTCTAGCCATTAGGAGGTTATTTAATTCCTGAACAAGGGCAGTCGCCATGCTATGCCTCTTCCTGAAACCAGACTGGAGAGCTTCATAGACATTGTGAGTTACAAGGTGATTGTCCAGTTGCAGCGCAACAACCTTCTAAATAACCTTCCCCACAAAGGGAAGGTTAGAGACAGGTGAGTAGTTAGCTGGATCGACGGGATCCAAGGAGGGTTTTTTAAGTAGTGGTCGAATGACCGCCTCCTTTAGGAGATCTGGAAAGATTCCCCTCTCCAAGGATCTCCATACAATTTCTGATAGGATAGGGCAGATGACATTTACACAACCCACTAAAAGGGAGGTAGGGCCCGGATCCAAACTACAGCAGGTTGGGCACAAGATCTGGACAATCTTCACAATGTCCGTGAATTTCGGTCGACTGAAATCCATCCAGACAGACCGGGAGTTCACTACCTCCCATTGACCTTTGCAACTCCTCACAGAGAGAGCCGGGCCGATTCCAGACCTGATGCTGGCAACCTTATCTGCGAAGAACCGAGCTAGCCCATCACACTCAATTTGTGAAAAAACTCTTTCAGACTGGAGACAGATTGGATTGCACAATCTGTCAACAGTTAGAAAAAGTTGAGCTGGTCAGTTCTGCACAGCAGAAATCTCCCTGGATAGGAACTCTGCCTTCTCACGGGTGATTTCTGATTGATAGCCCTTATAATGTTTCATCAATTTAAGCCTGTCAGCATCCAGGCTGGACTTCCGCCATGCTCTTTCCAACCTTCGACCAACCCGCCTCAGCTCCCTCAAGGACCCATCGTACCATGAGACCTTGGGCGAAGAGTGAGTGGTCGAACACGAACAGGAGCAATCAAGTCCAGGGCCTCTCCCACTGCCTTACTATAGGCTAGTATGAGGTCCCCTGGACTTGTGCCTGCATTTTCGTCCAGCCAGGTCTCGGTGATACATGCTGGGTCCACCGTTTCAACAAGATCGGCTATAATAGCTGTCTTGTTTTTGATGGACCTAGCATTACATAACACCTTCTGAGTTGGATGAGATGTTGTGGAAGACCTTAACTCCTGACAAGCATCAATTGCTGGGCCCTTGGGTATGGGGAGAAGACAGGGAGTACCCCTGTCCTGGCACCATTACGCCCCAGGGCGTCGTCTGATCCCAACCACCCCCCCCTTTCCATTTCCCCACCAGGCCCAGCTCTGCCTCCCTTCCGATGCCTTCTAGCAATCCCGAGGGATTGACAGCATTTATAGGTCTCTATTAGTAGAGGAGGGCAGTCAGAGGGGTGCAATTCCCTGAGCCCGGTGGGGAATACTGCCTGACCATCTTCTGACCCTTTCTACACGTGCTGAGACTCTATTAGCACACACCAAAAAACCTAACAATCAAATCACCAATACAAATAACCAAAAACAAATTAACAAAAATAATAATAATACACCCTACCAATCTCTCTCACAGATTGGGAGGCAACTTAAACATAATAGCCCCAATATAACAACAGATTTATTTATTAACTTAAAAGTTTCACCAGGAAGGCATAATGAGCACTGCAAACGCTCGGAGGGGAAATTGGAGAGAACTATACATGAAGTAGTACATTACATTGATGAAAAATTTACAGAGTACAAAGATACAAGATATGCCTACCGCATGGCAGGGGGTAGCTAATAGTGCAAAAACGCCAAATTTGGAGGTAATCCAGGGCCAACTTGCCTTAGCAGTAAAAGGGATTTCCTATGAGAGTGAAACGCACAGACAAACATACATTTGACGCTGATGGCTGCTATAGGGGGCTAGCTGCATGTGCAGGCAGAAACAAAATGCTGCTTGAGGAGAAGGTTAAACTGCTGTGAGGAGGTGGAGTGTCTGAGCTCGCTGGGAGGGAGTTCCATACGTGAGGCATGCGGTACTTGAAGGCAAGCTGACCTTTGGCGGAGGTCACAAGAGGAAGTTGGAGTAGCCTGGCGTCGGTGTTCCGGAGGGAGTAAGTTGGAGGAGTTTGGGTAGCTAGAGTAGCTGCTAGGTAAGGGGGGAGGGACTGGGTCCAGTATTTCGATATTAACCTTGTGCAGTGTGCCGTTCTCCGATCATGTAAAGAAGGCAGGTCTAGGTATCTGTAGAGGTCACAGTGGTGAGTTGTGGGAGGGCGATCCAGAGCAAAATGGCAGAAAGAATGGAAGAGGGGGTCAAGTCTGGCAAGGGAGGACTTGGAGGCCGTGATGTAAACTACGTCCCCATAGTCAAATAGTGGGAGAATCATTTTCTGTACAATTGCTTTGCGGGTTAGTAGTGGGATATAACCTCTGTTCCGATATAGGGCGCCCAATTTTGGGTGAAGGTTTTTGTGGATCGCATCAATATGGACTGAAAAGTCAAGATGTTGATTGAGCCAGACCCCGAGGTATCTGAATGAGGTGCAGGTCTCCAAAAGAGAACCATCTAAGGTGTGGAAGGCTGGGGAGGAGAGGACATAGGAGAGCCTTTGTCTAGACCCGAAGATAAGTGAGATGGTTTTCTATGGGTTGAGAAACAGCTGGTTGGAGCAGAACCAGAGCTGAATTTCATTAAAATCCTGCTGGAGACTGGTTGACACTTCAACAGGGGAGGGACCTGTGGCATAAAGTACAGTGTCGTCAGCATACATGTGTATGGCCAAGAGGGGGCACACTGAGGGCAGGTCATTCAAGAAGATAGAGAAGAGTAGCGGGCCAAGGACCGAGCCTTGGGGAACCCCTATTGTAATAGGTAGGGGGACAGAGGAGTGAGATCCAATTCTGATTGTTGCCTCCCTACCAGGTATGAGCGGAACCAGCTGGTGGCCTCACCTGAGAGGCCGACGAGGGCAAGTTTGGATAGCAGGAATGGGTGGGAGACCGTATCGAAGGCCTTAGCTAGGTCGATGAAGATAGCTGAGGTGATGTGTCCTTTATCCATGCCAGTGAGTATGTTGTTTGTTAGCCTTAGAAGAAAGGTGATAGTGAAGTGCGATTTCCTGAAGCCAGCCTGGTATTGAGAGAGGAAGGAGGAGGAGTCAAGGAAGGTGGATAGTTGGGCAAGAACAAGTTTTTCCTGAACTTTAGCTAGGATAGGGAGCAGGGAGATTGGGTGGTAATTACCCGGCGAGGAGGGGTTGCCTCCTTTAGGGAGGGAGATGACAGTGGCAAGCTTCCAATCAACAGGGAGTTTGGCGAGAGAAAAAGAGAGATTGTAGAGGGAGGCCAGCGGGGTGGCGATAGCAGTGGCAGATAGGTATAGCATCTTAGAGTCGAGGCCAGAGGGGCATTTACCTTTGGATGGGTTTAGTGACCACAGGGCTGTTAGCACCTCTGCTGGGGAGACCAGGCGAAATGAGAAACTGGGGGACTGTGGAGGGGGTGGCATGGGGGGAGCGGGATTATGGGGGGGTGTGTGGGTTTGTGAGTAGTAGGGAGGAGGCGCAGTTAGTGAAGAAAGTGTTGAGAATGGTGGCCACTTCGCCTGGATCTGTGACCATGGAGCCAGCGACATTTAAGGCAGGGGTGGCTGGCTGGGAGGTGGGAGAGAGAAGCGATTTCATTGTCTTCCAGAATTTAGCTGGGTGGTTGAGGTTTGAGTGGAAGGAGACCTTGAAATAGTTGGCTTTAGCCTGTCAAATTATCTGGATGCATGCATTGGATGTCTTCTGCTAGTCAGCTGGGCAAATGCTGAGCCCTGTTCTAACTGCCAGCTCCTGCGGACATAGCTACAAGGTGTCATCTGCCCAGCCCTGTCACCGACATGTCTCGTGGACTTACGGGTTAACCACCACTTACACAGTCGTATTGGTGGGTGGCCAGCCATGTAGGGTCATGCTGCACCTGCGAAGGATACTGAGCAAGCCGAGGCATTTTCTCCCCTGGGATATCTGCAAATGACACACGTGCATGCGTACTGATGCGCATGGGTACTGTTGTGATTGCAAATTTTCTCACTGCCGCGCTGCTCTCCCACCCAGCCCAGATCACCTTCAGCTCCCCCCAGGAGCACGGAACATCACTGCGGGCCGAGAAGAGGTAATTAGAGTACCTCTACACCAGCACCTTTGTGAGGGGCGTTAGCCCGTCAACACGCTGCACATGTCGACTGCCCCACCCACCCTGGGTCGTCATTACCTATATAGGCACTGGCCTATGACATCACTTCCTCTCTGTTAATTTTTTCTAACTCCCCACTTTCCTATTTGCAGGTTATACCTGCCAGCCACTAGAGGGACCCATACCTATCCACCTCAGGTCCACTACCTGTACTCTGTCTACCTTTCCTGGAATCCTCCTATCGCCTTTTCCCGCTCCTCTCCTCCAACATACCCACCTCTGCCCACACCCTCACCCGCTCCTCCTTTTCTGTACCAATCCACCTCCTGACCCACCCCTCCTCCTCTGTACCAACACCCAGTGACCACTAGGAGTCACTATATCTCACCCCTGCTGAGGCCCAATCACAGCCTGCTTTGGACACCTAGAACGTGGGTCTCTGCCCTCTACCAGGCACTTTTCTTGCTGCCCTGGCAGAGACTTGAACCCTGTACCCTGTCCACCAGAGTCCGTGTCACTACCACTAATCTAAAGTGGCAGCCACACTTTCTAGGAGGCAACCAGATACTTCAACCTCCACCCCACTACCACCTGCAAACCATGCTAGTTCACCTCCTACTAAACTCCCTCCCCGTCATCCTCCTTCTGGTACCCTCCTCCCTCCAGCCTGATATCTCCCCTGGGTCACAGGAAATTGCACCATTAATTCCCGCCAACATAGTTCCCACTCACCCTACAATGTCCATGTACACTGGCCTACAGCATCCATCTCCTGGCCATTCCCCCTCCTCCCTCCCAGCCCATCCCAGGCGGCTCATCAACCTTGCCCTACCCATCCCCTGCTCCCCAATGGTCCCACCCCCATCTCCTCCTAACCGCAGGCAAAATTCATATCACCGCACCCTGGCCAGAGCTGTTGTCCTCCTACTACTCTTAACAGGCAATATCCACCCTAACCCTGGCCCCACCCTGACCTCCACAGCAGGTGGGCGCTCCAGTCTGTTGATTGCCTCCATGAATATATGCAGCGTCTTGAAAAAATTTGACTCCCTCCAATGCTGGGTCACACTGCACAAACCCGACGTCATTGCGCTGGTGGAAACGTGGCTATCTAAATCCACCCCTGACACCTTTGTCACCCTCCCCGGCTACACCCTATACCATGAGGATCGAGTAACCAAACGTAGGGGTGGCTGTGCTATCTACACCAGGAACTCTCTCACTGGTCTCTCCTCCCTGCTCCGGACCTTGTAAGTGGGGCTCAGGCCCTCACCATTGCTTACCCCGGACCCTGCCAGGGCACCCTTTATCTGCCTATATACCTCCCAGGAACCAAAACCCAGCACTATTATCATTAACTGACTATCTTGCCACCCTCCCTCACAGTGCTGATCAAGTCATTGTGGGGACCTTAATGTGAACTGGCTGAGCCCTCTCCTCCTCCACTCGGGACTCCTTCACAGCCCTGGATCTAACACAACTAATCTCCCAACCCACCGAGTGAACCCTAAGAGAGGTACCAGCACCCTCCTAGATGTCATCATCACAAACCACCCCCAAAAATCCTGGACATCCAAGTCCTCCCTGATTCACTCAGTGACCATTCCCTGTGCTGTTCGCTGGATGGCCACCTCACCTCGACCCACTGCCCAGTGCACTTTCCCGCTTGGCGTTTCAGACCGTGTGGTCTGAAAAACCCTAAACAATACTCGAACAGCAAGACTGGTCCCCATTCACCGCGCTCCTGATATTGACACTGCCCTTGCCTTCTTTACCCTAACCTTTAGTAAAGCCTGTGACCTCTTTGCTCCCTCTCAGCCGTCCGATCCAAAACATAACCTGCCCTGGATTACCCCTGCCCTTTCACAGCTGCTCAGGCACAGGGATAATCTTTGGCACCATGCCATAGAAACTGGGCGACCAGCAGACAGACAGGCCTACAACGCTGCACGGAATAAGTGCACATGGGCAATCAGGAAAGCCAAGGCCGACCACTATCAGGCCACCCTCACCACCTCCTGGGGGTGCTCCCGTACCTTCTGGGACAACGTCAAACAACTGAATGGGAACACTCGCTCCCCTCCCACTTCCCAGATTACTACTGACAACACCACCATTACAGACCCTGCTGACATTACAAACCTCCTCAACACCTCCTTTACTGACCTTAGCCCTATCCTCCCCAGTAACTTCTTTGACCAACCACTCTCCCAACCTGCCCCTGCCCTCCATCGCCCTAGCTTCTGCCTACGTAGGGTAACTGCCCAGGAAGCCAGACCGCACCTGACCCATGCACTAAAAGGCAACAGTCCCGGTGACAACAACCTGGACCACAGAATTCTCCGGCTGGCACTGGATCAGGTCCTCACCCCACTCACCAGCCTTCTCAACAAATCCCTCTGCCTGGGACAATTCCCCACTACATGGGAAAACTGCCACTGTTACTCGTATCCATAAAGGGGGTGACAGGTCCTTAGCTGGGAACTACCGACCTAGCTCCATACTCCCACCCCTTTCCAAGGCACTGGAAAAACTAGTTGCCACGCAAATCACTGAATACCTGACCAAATACAACATCCTCTGCCCTGAACAGCACGGATTCCGTGCAGGACACAGTACTAGCACAGCTCTTGTTGAATTTGCATCCTTCCTACACTCCTCCATGGACACTGGCTCCCTGGCAGGGGCCGTGTTCCTCGACCTATCAAAGGCCTTCGACATGGTCTCACACCCCCTACTGCTGGAAGCCCTCTGTCACTCTGGTTTTGCCACTGGACCACTTGCCTGGTGCTCCAGCTACCTATCCGCACGCTCCCAACGTGTCAATATTGGTGGGACACTTTCCAATCCACGTCCTATCCTCTCGGGGGTTCCACAGGGCTCCATCCTGGGACCCCTACTCTTCTCACTATACCTTAACACCTGCCCAGTGCTTGCACTGAGAAAAGTCTACTGTATGAGATGACACGTCATCTTAAGCCACCGACTGTAACCCCACCTCCCTCCAGGTTTCCCTGCAATGTTCCTATAATGACACTGAAACCTGGTTTAAAGAGCATAGATTGGTCCTAAATCTTAAAAAATCTATTACCATGCTCTTTGCCCACCCTCAAAACAAAGCTTACAACTCCCTCTCCGTATCCTCTCCAACTCCAAACAGCAACTGGAGCAAGTCCACTCCTATAAGTACCTAGGGTCTCCTTTGACTCAGTCCTCACTACCACACCCACATGAAGCACTTGCCTCTGCTACCAATCACGGCTTGGTATCTTGTACCGCTACAAAAACTGTCTCCCCGATGCCCTCGGCTTGCAGTTACATCCTCCATACTATCCCTAGTTGACTATGGGCTACCTGTCTCTGGTGCTATAACCTGACTGCCCTAAACAAAATCCGCCTAAATCCCTAAATAAGGCATGCAGGCTAATCACAGGGCCCCTAGGCTCACACATACGTGCCAGCTTTATGACATGGCAACAGTGCTAAACCTTGACGAACGGCTGCAATACAAAACTTGCCATATAGCTAAAAAAACCTTGCTAGGACTTTCTCCACCCGGGCTGACATCCTCCCTCCTCCTAGCCCAACCTCTAGTCAGTACTTGGACCTCCTGCAAGGCCACCTTCCTGGTTGCTCGATCTAGGACCTCACATGGACAGAGGTCTCTCCGCCACAGAGCCCCTTCTTGGTACAACACACTTCCTCGCTCCATCTCTGAAATCCCCACTATCTCCAAATTCAAAACTGCACTCAAAAGCGAGCTGTTCAACAAAGCGCTGCTGCACTATGCATAACAGATGTACAAGCACCCCTTTGTCCTGATAATGCCCACTGGGCTGCACCTCTCCGATACCGCCTTTATTCCTACACGCCTACATGACTGCCATATCCAACTGCCTACCTTCTCTACTGTCAAGAATGTACCATGTATGATTGAATCTTATTATACTGCTTGCTAAATTGTCCTACTAGTATGCACTACTGTTACCGAATCAAACTACCTGCTGTACTGTCCTTGTCACATGTTTTACTATCTCTGTAACTAATACCATGGAACCTGTTTGACTGTTTCGTTTTGCAAATGTCATACATTTATGCTGCTAAACCCTGTAACCAACCCTTTTATCTATAATACCTGAATCTGCACCTTATAATGCAACCAATGTAAACTGTACCCAGGATCCATGTATGCCTGCATCTTTATGCATATGTTCGCTTATAGTATGTATTTTGTACTTGTATTATCTTCTCTTCTCTTGACGAGGTACCTTTGGAAATGAGCCTCTGGCTCAAAGGTTGTAAACCGATTGCAATATAAAATAAAATAAAAAATAAAATTGCGGAGTGCGTGGTAGTGTTGGAGTGCTGCCTGTGAGCCAGTAACTTTGTAAGATTTCCAAGCCTTGTCCCTAGCGTGGAGGTGATCTATAATGTTAGCATTTACCCAGGGTAGGTGGGCATCTCTTACCTGGGTTCTTCTGAGAGGTGCGTAGTGGTCCCAGATTGCGAGAAATTTGGATTTGAAAAAGCTCATGGCCGAGTCAACGGAGGAAGCATGACGGATGTATGACCAATCAGTGTTATATTGATCGTTTAGGAGGGCGGCAAGGTCTAGTGATTTGTAGGACCTGGTGAGTAGAGTTCGTGGGGGCGGGGCCTGGGGCTTAAAAATTTTCCTTATTATGTAGATCATGTGGTGGTCACTTAGGGAATCGGGTAGGAGACCAGCTTTTAGAACCTGATGGGGGTGGGTGGTGAGGGCCCAGTCGAGGAGCGAGTGGTTTAGGGATTTATGATTTAGACGGGTGAGTTCCGTGATTTGTTGGGAGAGGTTTAGTGCAATCACCTGGTTTTTGAGCTTGGAGCTTGTGTTTGAGAGCCAGTTGATGTTGAAATCACCAAGGCTGTAAAGTTCGCCCCCCGAGGCGAGTGATTTTAGGGTGTCTAGGTTTTCTAGGATGGCGTGCTGGGGTGTGTCGGGGGAGCGGTAGGACCCCGCTACATAAAGTGGGATGGAGTGGGGGAGTGATATTTTGAGTAGGAGAGAGTCAATGGGATGTGTGGGATTGGGGAGTTGGACTGGAGCGAACTGCAGCTTGGTGGAGATGAAGATACCACCCAGAAACCCTGAAGTACCAACCCCAAATCAACAACCCCACAAATTACTACTTAATAACATTAATAAAACAATAAGACATTAAAAACCAGTCATAATGCAGATTAATCAGTCCAGTATAAATAATTCAGTCTCAGAGTCCAGAACATGAAGTAAATAATAAAAAAAATTATTAAACTATAATTCAGATACAATGATATTAAGTGAGTTTGGATAACAAATGTCATCAGCCTCCTGTGGCAACCAACAGAGTACAGGTACTCTCACTGCCTAAAGAACCAAGGTAATATTTCTGTTGCAGATGATTTTCAGTCCCCAGGTCCTCTCACCACGTATGGAGTCTGACCAAAGAAACAGGCACTCTCACTGCCTTGCACATTTTATAACAGCAGAATTAAAAGGCCTGACCATGGCAAATAAAAGTAGGGACATGAATCCTCCTCTCTCAATCTAGATGGTGCAGAAACGTGGCCCAAAACCCATATAAAGGAGACCACGACCAAAATTACCCACAGCTGCCACTAGAGACCCCCGCTGGCGCCAACCCACCAGTTGGCCCTCGGGGGAACCTGAAGGGACCATCGGCTCAGTCAGCCAGCTACCTGGCTAAAACCAAACCTGGTCCCCGTGCAACCACAAGCCTCGGCCGCCGGACACCCCGCAGGGCTGGGATCACCCAATAACTTCCACAAAAAATTGATCCAACCTCGTGGGTCAGAACACCGTCACAGGACTTCTTAATAATCCAATGATCTTATTTTACTGAACCGGTCGCTGTGGTCAGTAGCCCGCAACAATCACCTCCTCTCCTCAAATTCCCTCACAACCACTCAACTCGATTTCCAGTCAGTCCAAGCAGAATCAGGGCTTTAACAAAAAAGCAGCAGGTCACCCCTAAATAATCCCAATAGTCCAGATAATCCAAGAGAAAGACAATAGGGTGATCAAAAACAGCACTGAAGCACCAGCATAAAACGTCTTTCTTCGGGGTGGTAACGGGACCGAATCAAACGACCCCAGTGCACACTCGAGTCGTTAAAACTGTCCCGATATCACTCTGAATTAAAACTCTGAATAACTCACTTTCCAGCCCTCACTAGCCTACAACGAAATGAAACTAAATGGAGGAACAACGAAAGAGTGGCTGAGAGAGCCAAATAAAATGAAAATAGGGCAAAGAGAGAGCAAATGTCACACACTAACTGCCAGAGTAGCTTGCAGCATGCCCAGCCAGGCAGCCATTTTCCATTGTTCAGCTTCCTTTAACCCTTTTTTGGACTGGTTCAAGCAGAACTGACATGGACCTGACATTAAGAAGAGAAGCATACTGAAGGACAAGGAGCCATGCTCGGTGGACAGCTCCTCAATTGATGTCCAGTTGAAGGAGTCCCAGAGGAGGCCCCATACATGTGGTTGGAGTCGTCCGAGGACTCCTTGAAAACATCCTTCAACTGTTTCTCACCACAGACCACCTGGGTATCCTAGTCTCCCAGGGTGATATGCACTGACAACTGGCCTGGCAAGCCGGTGGCCTAACAGGCATCCATGGTTGGAGCACCCACCTTTGGCTGAGGTGGTGGCAGCTCCATCTGAAGAGGCAGAGAAGCTGTTGTAGGGAGCACATGTACAGCATGGATCAGTGGGGCACCACTAGCAGCTGCCAGGTGATCGAAGTCCAGGGGGTTGAGTCCTACCCTGCCCTGCAGTGGCTAACTGTTGCCAGAGGAGTTCCTTGTGATGGTGCCTCTCCTCACCGGAGGACAAGAAGACTGAGGAGCATCGCCAGCAATGCCTCCCGACTGAGAGAGGAATGCCTCGACCAAGGTCTCAGCGATAACCTTGACCATCGACCAGACAATCCACAGCAAGGTGAACCTTCTAGCTGGTTGTGGTATACGTTGTGCCTGGCCAGATAAGCAGCATGGGCATGGAAGGCTCAACCACTGGTGGTGGCTGCCCTTGCCAAGGAATCAAGGGGTGCTCGATCATTGTAAAGTGGTTGGATTAATCGAGAGACCAGGAGGACTGCCATCTCTCCTGGACCTACGACCAGTGCTGGCGGCACTTGTGCTTGGCACCATGGTGGGCAGGGCTCTCCCCTAGGGTCTGGAGGGACAAACACATGTTCTGTATGCTTCTGGTGAATGACCCTCTGATGCTGGCCCCAGCCAGGAACAGTGCCGAGACCAAAAGAGGTGCCTAATAGGCGGCAAGCTGCTGGGCAGACCTGGCTGCAGCCAAAGACTTCTTGTTACCCTTAGGGCAGTTCTATATATCCTGTTCCGAAGGGCTCTACGATGCCTATTTGACAAATATTTTGTCGACCGACATTACAGTGATGGATTTATATCAACCGCAATTGCGGTCAGCATAAATCTGTCCATGAACACTTTGTTTTCTGCGGGGGGGATGCCCCCCGCACCCCCTGTACTAAATATAATCAAATCAGAGTTGGAGTTGATTCAGGGTGGGGGTGCAAGACCCCGAAAAAGCAGTGCTGGGGTCCCACGGTGACAGTACAGCAACCCGTCGCTGTACTGTCGTTCACGGTAACGGTGTCGCTGTGCAATTGGCATATGGTTCTGAAGGCCTACCCAGCAATAGCCAGAGTTTCCTGTCTTTGAGAGACTTAGGAAGCATACTGAGACAAAGGCCACGCCCAGCCATGTCCTGCTGCCTGCCCAGCCAATACACGCACATGTTGTGCAAGTCAGTGGCTGACATCTACCAGCACCAAATGCAGAAAGTAAGCCTTGGCTTCCGATGCTCCATTGAAGATCTACAAGGTGAGTCAAAGGAACTGAGGAAACAATCCAAATTCTGTAGACCAGGTTATATTTGATGTATGATGTAAAATAATTTTAGCTTATGTGATAATTGCGCTAAAATAAAATGGTGCTAATTGGCCAAAATTGCATATTTTCAATGGACACAAATTTGGAGCTAATTACAGAGCATGAAATTAAATTTTCGCAATTGCAGCTGATTTGTGCCATGCACTAAATATAACTTGTACAATAATAAACAGTTCTACAGTAACTCAAACAACTCTGAAAGACAAAGACTATGGTGCACTAAATCCTAAGTGGGAGCTGCAAAGGAGGTGACATGTTCTTCCAGCAGAAAGAAATATCTGATGTCACAGGGTGGAGTTGGGGGGGAAATACTGCAAGCAAAATATCGGCATCAGGATTCAGTACACATACAAAGCATGTATATTGATAAATATAAATTCAAACAATACTGTGGTAGTAAAAACCATAGCTGGACATGCTCCTGACCTGATTTTGCCTGAAAAGGCTTTATCAAGGGAAAATGGCCAGGGAGGCCAAGGGTCTTTTTAAAGTGCACGTATTCAATGGTGTGGACTTACAGATTTGAAGGTGCAGTGCATAATTTACTAGAATGAAACAGCAGTTTTAGTAGTGAAGAAAGATTTCAACATTCCCACAATTAAAAACATCATACTCAGAAGAGTTTGCACATACATAAATAGATCCTGAAATAGAAAGACATGAAACTGTAGGATCAGCCGGGCACATTCACAAAGAAAATCAAATAAACCAGGCGCAATATTTTCTAATCTCTTCTGTCTTCTGTCCTAGGTTCCATTATGAGGCTTTTTATCATTATGTTAATATCAGTGGAAGGTAACGGGCAGGTATTTTCCTCATTACAAGTGAAGGCCCTTGGAACTTTTACATTAGCTGTAAAAACATGAATTTTTGTTAGAAGTGTAAACTATTAGGATGTGATGTTGCATTAGGAAGTATGTGCCTACTGTCCTGAGTATGATGTTTTTAATTGTGGAAATGCTGAAATCTTTTTTAACTACTGAAAGTTTCAATTTGAAAAGTACAGTTACGTAAGAACTTGCTATTATAGTAAGTCTTCGAGAGAGCCTCTTGCAGTAGGTAAAAACCCTTAGAACTAGAGCTGTCAGGCGCTGGGACCACACAGAAAACTTTAGCTAGCAGTGTCTGGCAGGGAACGGCCCACATGGTGTCACGTGTGTGACACTATATAGTGGGCGGTCCCTACGCTTGCCCTCCAGTTCTCCTGACAGAGACCTAAGAAGGTGTGACAGGAGAAAGGAGTGGGCTCCTGGAGCCAAAGAAAGGCTAGAAAGAGAAGAAAACAGCCACAGAAGTAGGGGAAGGCGGGAAGGAAAGCCGTACGGTAGGTTTTTACATAACTGTACTATCTTACTTCGAGAGGGCTCTTGCAGTAGATAATAACCTTTAGGACAGAGTCCTAATCAGTGAAATCCAGATAAAGGCACTTCCCCTGGAAGGGGTTTGTTATACTTCTGATAAAACACAATGCAGTTTGCCAGCCATTTGGAAACACATTGTTTGGAAACTGCTGCACCCTCTCTTTTGGGTGCAAAAGAAATGAAAAGCTGATCCATTTTATGGATTGACTGTATCCGGTTCGTGTAATAACACAAAATTCTGTGCACATCCAGTGTGTGCCGAATGGCCTCCCCCTGATTAGAATGCTCAAGATAATACACTGGCAGGTGTATGGTCTGATTTAAGGTAAACTCGGAAACCACCTTTGGTATAAACTTAGGATTTGTAAGCAGAGCCACCCAGTCTCTGTGGAAAATCAAATAAGGCTCCTTACACATCAGGGCCTGAAACTTGGAAATCCTTCGAGCAGAAGTAACAGCAACTAAAAAGAGCACTTTCCAAGAAAGATAGCGCAGGTCACAGCTTACGGCAGGTTCAAAGGGAGGCAAAGTGAGCTTCTCAAGGATAAAATTCAAATCCCAAAGAGGAACAGGGTTCCTGATCGGGGGTTTCAGATGGAGAATCCCTTTCAGAAAGGTTTTGGAGACCTCCAACTGAGCCAAAGGATTGCCATCCACCAGATTGTGGTAGGCAGAAATGGCAGACAGGTGTACCTTTAAAGCAGAGTAACTATGGCCAAGGTTAGAGAGATGCAGCAGGCATTCCATGACCTGGGGTACAGGGAAGTAAAAGGGTCCCCACCTTTGGCAGATGCCCAAATAGAGAATCTTTTCCACTTCATGGTATAAGTAGTCCTTGTGGATGGCTTAATGGCCTCCACGAGAACTTGTGCCACTCTGGAACAGACCCCAGAACGTGCAACTGCTATGTCAGCAGGTGCCATGAATGAAGTTGAAGGGACCCGAGGCCTGGATGGACTAGCCTTGCCCTGGTCTTGAGTCAGCAGGTTCTGGAAGACAGGGAGGCGGACCAGAAGGTCTACTCTCAATTGCTGAAGTAGATGGAACCACACTTGACATGGCCAATAAGGGGCTACGAGCATCATGCGAGCCCCTTCTTGTTGGCAGTTTCAGCAGTACCCTCTGCAATAGTGGAAAGGGAGGGAAGGCGTACAAAAACCTCCCTGTCCAGCAGAAAGACAGTGCATCTTGCCAGAGAACACCATGCCCGGGAATGAGCGAGCAGAAACTGATAGTTTTACGTTGGATGGGGAGGCGAAATGATCAAGATCTGGGCAACCCAGCCGATCAAAGAGATTTTTGACTACTGACTGCCTCAGTTCCCACTCGTGTGCCCTTGCTTGAGAGCGGCTGAGAGTATCCACCAGGACATTTAGAGCCCCTGGGACATGCACTGCTGTGAGCTGCAGGTTGTGCTGTACCACCCAATGTTGCATGTGCGCATCACTTTCCTGCATAGTGGATACAAGCGCGTGCCTCCCTGTTTGCTCAGATACCAGACTACACACGTTGTCTGTCTGCACCAGAAAAGGTCCTGGAAGGAGAAGAGGCTGGAAGGCTTGCAGAGCATAAAGTACAGTGCTCATCTCTTGCACGTTGATGTGAAGAGACAATTCCTGCTGGAACCAGGATACCTGTGTCCTGTGATTACCGAGATGTTACCCCAGCCCTGACCCGAGGCATCCGTGGTTAGGGTCTGAGTCAGCGGTGGCATCTGGAACAGTACCCCCTGGTAAGGTTGGACATGTCCTGCCACCAAAGGAGGTCCCGACGCACAGGACTGGACACCAGAATCCTGTGATCCAGGTCATCAGTTTTCTGGTCCAGCTAGACCGAGAGTCCACTGCGTAATTCGCATGTGGAGCCTGGCCAGGGGGACAGTGGGGAATAGCCACTGCCATCAGTTCTAGAAGACACATAACTGAGTGGGCTGAGGTCCACTGACTGGATGCCACCTGACTGGCCTGCTGACGAAGAGTTTACACCCTGTCCAGGGAGGAAGGCCTGACCACCGAGTTATATCCAAAACTGCTCCGATAAATTGGAGGCACTGGGAAGGGACAAGGTGGGATTTTAGGTGGCTGACCATGATCCCAACCTACATAGATACATAGACAGTGTCGGCAGATAAGGGCCTATGGCCCACCCAGTATGCCCATTTGAGCTTGTAAGTTCAGTTTGTTTTCCTAGAAGTCTGTTGCACCTTACCCCTGACCTCCAGAATTCCTTTATGTCGATCCCATGCATTCTTAAATCCCGTGATTGTTTCAGCCCCCACCACTTTCTCTGGCAGGGTGTTCCACTTGTCCACCACCCGTTCTGTGAAGAAATTCTTTCTCATGTTTCCTCTGAATCGCCTCCTCCAACTTCATCCCATGCCCTCTAGTCCTGGAACATCTTTTCGCTTAAAAATAGTGTTTTCCTGCACCCTGTTCCTCCTGTAAGATACTTGTATGTCTCTATCACATCCCTCTCTCCCTCCTCTCCTCCAGTGAGTACATGTTCAGTTCCTTCAACCTGTCTTCATAGGACTTGTGATGCAATCCATGCACCATCTTTGTGGCCTCCTCTGAACCTTCTACCCTGTCTATGTCCTTATGTAGGTATGGTCTCCAGAACTGTACACTGTACTCAGGTGGGGCCTCACTAGTGTCTTGTATAGCGAATTATGACCTCCCTTTCCTGCTGGTAATGCCCTGCCTATACATCCCAGCGTCCTATTTGCTTTACCTGCTGCCTTGTCACACTGTTTCCCTACCTTGAGGTCATCAGAGATGATAACCCCAAGATCCCTTTCCTGCTTGGTGCATGCTATATCCTCACCCCCAACTGATATATTGTGCTAGGGTTTTGTGCCCATATGCATTATCTTGCACTTCTTTGCATTGAATTTCAACTGCCAAACCCTGACCATTCTTCAAGTTTCTGCAGGTCACCTCTCATTCTGTCTACACCCTCTGGTGTGTCTACTCTGTTACAGAGCTTTGTGTCATCCAGCGAACAGTGAAATTCTGCCTTCTAGGTCCTGCCATGTCACTGATGAAGATGTTGAATAGGACCGGTTCCAGCACTGATCCCTGTGGTACCCACTGGTCACTCTTCCCTCTGTGGAGTGACAGCCATTTACCACCACCCTCTGTGTCCTGCCACCCAGCCAGTTACCTACCCATCACACTACTGTCCTGCCCACCCATATTCCCCAGTTTGTGTAATAATCTTCTATGTGGCACAGTGTCAAAGACCTTGCTGAAGTCCAGATAGGCCATGTCCACTGCCCTCCCTGATCCACCTCCCTAGTCACCCAGTCAAAAATTCAGTGAGGTTGGTCTGACATGACCTCCCCTGGTGAAACCATGCTGCCTTGGGTCCTGTAGTCCATTGACAAACCAGATGTTCCACCAATCTCTCCTTCAGTAGTGCTTCCATGATCTTCCCCACTACCGAGGTGAGGCTGACTGGTCTGTAGTTCCCTGCTTCCTCTTTGTTCCCACTTTGTATAAGGGACTACATCTGCTGTCCTCCAGTCTTTGGGTACCTCCCTGTTTCCAGTGATCGTGCAAACAGGATAGCCAGAGGTTCAGCCACCACCTCTCTTAGTTCTTTAAGGACCCTGGGGTGCACCCCATCTGGCCCCATTGCTTTATCAACTCTATTACTTCCAGTTCCTTCAGGACCCTTTCTCGTAAAGGGACTTGTGTCCATTTCTGCACCATTCTCACCCCTTGTACTCCCTTCAGACCCATTACCCTCCTCTTCCTCAGTAAAGACTGAGCAGAAATACCTGTTCAGTATGTCAGCTTTACTGTTGTCATCCTCCACGTGAGGTCACCAGGCCATCCCTCGATGGGGCCCACAGAAGCCACTCATCGAGGTATAGAAAAACAAAACCCCCAGTGGCGTAAAGTCACTGCTACCACCGCTAGGCCCTTGGTGAAAACCCTGGGTGCCAAAGAAAAGCCAAAAGGGAGCATCTTGAACTAGAAGTGCTCCTCCTGGAAGGCAAAGAGCAGGAAGCGGTGATGGGAGGGGAAAATGGGGATATGCAGGTAAGCATCCTGCATATTCAGGGCACAAAGCCAATGGCCCTGCTGCAGAAAGGGCAGGAGACCCGGAAGGGTCAGCATGTGAAACCTCCTCTATTCTACGTACAGGTTCAGACAAAGGTCTCCCATCTTTTTGGGGACCAGGAAGAAGTGGGAGTAAAACCCCTTTCCTTCCTGGGCCCGAGGAACAGGATCTATGGCTAATTTTTTCAGAAGAGCCTGAATCTCTTCCCTGACGAGCAGAATGTGGCCATTTGGGTAATGAGAGAGACCTGGAGGATTTCTTGGAGAGCTCTCTACAAATTCGATGATGTGACCTTGAGCGACCAGTTGAAGGACCCACGAGTCTGATGTTATTGCCTGCCACCTGGCCAGGTAGTTGGCAAATCTGCCCCCTACTGGATCCTCTGAGCTGGTGGCAGAGATTGAGGACCCTTCCACGAGTCAGGAGGTGGGAGGTGGGGGAGAGCTGCCCTGGCAACCCTTTGGGACTTGGCTGGAGGGATGGGCCTCGTTAACTGGGCCTGACATTTGTTCTGACGTTGGGCTGGTTGTTGCCTATTCTGACGCCGTTGCTGGTGATGAAATGGCAGCTTTGGCTTAGTGTTAGAGCGGTACATGGACTGCACAGAGCGCAGTGCTTTGCCATTTGGAGTCCTGTGATTATGTCCTTAATGTCCCCACTGAAAAGGACAGGTCCTCAGAAAGGGGCATCCTGGATGGCCGACTGGACATCAGGGGCCAAACCTGAAATCCGCAGCCAGGAGTACCGGCGCATACTAATGGACGTAGCGGCACTCCTGGTAGAGGCATCTACCGCATCACACGTCGCTTGTAAAGAATGACGGCAGGAAATTTCTGCAGTCCTGACTGTCTGGACAATTTTAGATTTGGCCTCAGAATCGGGCAAAGCCTCAAATTCCGATTTTAACTGACCCAATGGATTTCTGGTACACAACTATGTGTGCCATGTAATTCAATGCTCTGTGAGCCAGAGTGGAGGAGGAATACACCTTGCATCCAAACTGGTCTATTTGGCGAGACTCCTTATCTGGAGGAGAAGTACTCATGTATTTAAGCTTGACTCTCCTGTCGTGGGCTGCATTAATGACCACCGAGTCCGCTTTGGGGTAAGACACAGGTAGTCCTTACCCTCAGGGGCTCTATACAGTCGACCACCTTTTTGGCGACTGCAGCCACCGACGAGGGTTGCTGCCAGGCAGTGGAAGCCAGATCCTCATGTGGTATAATCCATGGAGGGATGAGCATAGGGGACAGCTCGGGCATGTCCAGGTGTTCCGCCAACCTCTTGCGTTGTGGGTCCTGTTCCTCCGTCTTCCACCCATTAGCCTCCTGAATCTGCTGGAGGATCTCTGTGAAGGAGGGGTCCTCCGGAGGAGATTTGGGAGGCTCTTTAGGTTTTGAATCCTCAAGAGTGGGGGTCTCAAAACCTGAGACAGAGGAATCATAGGAGTCTGAATTGGAGTCCAACAGACTTCTGTTGGGAGACAGAGCCAGTGGGAGCAGAATCTCCCAAAGGGAGATCATCTGATCCCTGCCAGCTCCTGCTGCCACGGCAGGATGTTAGGTCAGTGCCGAGGTAGAGGGGCGAGACTCCACTGGCAAGAGAGACCTCGAAGGCGGGTCTGAGTGGGACGATACAGAGGTTGTAGCCAATTGCCACTGGTCCAGCTCTGAGACCAACTTGGATTTGGTAGTGGACCACCAGGATTGAAGGGCCTCTCTGAAACCCACCTGAAGCTGAGGCAGTGGAGGAGAATGCAGGGGCTGATAGAGCGGCAGGTAAGTCGGCAAGGGGTAACCCATCATCAGAGAGCCCACTGTCGGGTAATGAAACCTGACATGCCATACGGCAAACAGCCCAACAGCGATATCCTGGCATGGGAACCCCAGCAGCAAATACCCTGACAAAGGGTAGCCTGGCATCAGAAAGCCTGGTGAAGGGCCTGACAGCGAAGCCAAAGGACCAAATGGAGGCCCTGATGGTGGATAGCCCGGCATGGGACCTGATGGAAAAGCCAATGGTCCTGGTGGTGGTCCCAACAGTGGGAGGCCAGGCATAAGCCCCGGTGGAGGGGCTGAGGGACCTCACGGGGGCCTGGAGAGTGTAAAGGGCCTGGCAATGTCAGATCTGGCATCAGAACTAATGTAGGAGGTTCTGGCGTGGACCCTGAAGGGGCAGAGGGTCCCACTGGAGTCTGGGGCGGCAGAGGCGACCCAGACAGGGGAGCCTGTGGTGCAAGAGATGTCGGCTCCCTGTGGAGCTCCGGTATTAGGTGTTTTGGCTCTGGCAACTGGGTTGTGTCAGGCGGCTGCACCTCCTACTCCAGCTCTGAATGTGCTGGGCAGTCTGGAGGCATCACCGGTGAAGGTAGCAAAGAAGGCTCCCTAGAGGGCGAACCCTCTGAGAGGGCTGCGGCAGAAGCAGCAGTGTGCGCTGATCCAAAAGATCTGTGTCAGGCCTGTTATCAGGGCCCAACAGAAGGGCAGTGGCTGTGTGGACATCAGAGGAGCTGGCGTCTAACTTATCAGCCAGGGGCGGGTGCTCGTCAGAGGGCGAAGAGCAACTTACCAGCCGTGCCATCAGGCTTAGACCCCAGGGTTTGAGGGACCTAAGCGTGCCAGAGCTGTCGAGGACTCGGAGGTGCCCACCCACAGAACTGTTACCAGCACAAGCCGTGGGGGGGCAAGGCTGCTCTTTACAGAGAGGGGCAGAGCTTGGCTGGTGGAGTGGTACCCGCACCCACGGCCGAGGGAGGTCGTGGGTGGGAAGGAGACCGATCCCAGTGCTTCTCCTTGTCCTTCTAGTGGGAGTCCAAAGAACCCCCTGGAGAGAACTATCCCCACAGCTTCTGTATCTTCTTCTTCTTCTTCATGGAAGCCATTTTAAGTTTTAAGAATGTGGGCTTCCAGGGCCTGTTGGTGGCATTTCCGTGCAGCCTGATTACATTTCTGGCAGGTTTCACAGTCCTCGGTCTTGTGCTCTGGGCCCAGGCAGAAGAGGTAGAGGGGATGGCTGTCCTTGTGAAGGAGCAGAGTGCTACAGGAATCACACTTGTTCTTACGCGACTTGGAAGGCGTTGGAGAAGACATGCACAAAAAAGTAACACTTAAAATATGATTATCAAGAAAGAAAGAAAATCGTTAAAATACTCATCCAAAAATGGCGGTCGACTGAAGCAGTGTTCTCTGCTAGGTCTGACATGCACAGGTTGACGGCGGGAAAGAACTGGAGGGCCGGTGTGGGTACCATCCACTATACAGTGTCCCCCTGACATCTGTCATGTGATGCCAGGTGGGCAGTCCCCCGCCAGACACTGCTAGCTAAAGTTTTCCGTGTGGTCCTAGTGTCTGATGGCTGTAGTCCTAAGGGTTATTACCTACTTTAAGAGCCATCTCGAAGTAAGATCTGCTATTTCATTCTAGTAAAATTATGCACTGCACCTTTAAATCTAAGACATTCTATGACATCAGAAACTCCCTTTCTAAGCTATTCATCTGAATGGCCTGGAAAGTTGTTTGTGATGTCACAAAATGTTCATGCAGTAAGAAGAGAGACAGCAGCAACTGCTGAAGGGAGAGGGATTAAGGGTCCTCAAAAAGGCAACAAAAATTAGATTATTATTTTAACAAAAAAGGTCAAAAACGTATCAGAATACTGTGTGGCCAATAAAAGAACAACTAGAGGGCTCCTAGAGGTGTAAAAACTGTTTCCCATCACCTTTAAAAGATCCTTAGCCTCCCTGACCAGTATCCCTTGATAAACATTTTTTGTATGTGCACTAAATCCTGGTGCCGATATTTTCACTTGCTATGTTACGTTGTTTTCTACCAGGCTCAGGAGTTTTTGGAGTTGAGCGGCAGCTCTCCGTTTGCTGCTGTCAGGGGAAATACTGCCCAGGTGGTGGGAGGAGCTTAGCTTAAATACATCCGGAAAATCGGACTGTTCCACTGAGACTGCCAGAGCGGGGGCCAGTAAACCATATCCACATCCCTAGAATAAATGTGTATACCGTGGCTTACATGGTGTACGTGTTCCTACACCCTTGCAATCTTTGTACTGGGATAACACATTGCTATGCAATCAGTGGGTGGCCATGCCTCTAACCCTCCTCTTAGTCTGAGGAATGAGCCAAATCCTGCAAATTGGAGATGCAGGACTGAAATAAGCCAAGAGCTATACCGACACAGAATGCGGAGAGTATGGGAGTCCACTCGATTATGGATAACTCCTCAATGAGGGAGAAGGAATCGATGAGAAAATTCCCTGAAAGTGATAATTTTGTGTGGGATTTTTGGGAACTGGATTTTGGTTGATTAACCCCCCACCCAACAATACGTCCAAGCATTTTCTGCTGAAAACTCTGAGTTCAGCAGATTCTATTTGGACAAGGTGTCCTCTGTTCAGATTGGCATTTCTTCAATCAGTCCGTCATGGGCTAGTGGTAGCCAGATGATGAGGGTATTTCTCGATCTGCCAATCTGGGCTGTTTCAGCCAATTGCTGAAGATGAGATGCTCCAGATGATGTTTGGGTTTTGCCACGCTTGCTGTATTTTGGACCTGGGACCTACCTGGCTGTTACTTGGCTGTGTTAAATACTTGGGACCAGCTTTCACCAGGACTGCCAGGAGTGCGTCTTTCCTGCCACTTTGCAAGGGGCAGTGGTTAAGCTCCTCCTTAACAAAACAAAACAAAATTACTGGACCCTTACAATTTGGCGAATTGTAGACTGGTCTTGAATCTCCCGAGGGTGGGGGTGGTGGTGGTGGGGGGTTGGTGGTGGTGGAACTCGAGGCTCATCTTGAACTATTTACATTTAAAAGCCTCTTCAATCAGGTTTCAGACCTCGTCATAGTACAGAATCAGCTCCTGTCAGATTTTTGTAGGATCTCCTCATGATGCGAGATCAAGGGCTATGTTCCATCTTGACCCTCCTGGATCTTTCACTGGCATTCAACACAGCTGACCATGTGGTGCTGCTGGACCACCTAAGGAATGATGCAGGACTCTCCAGCATGGCTTTCAGCTAGTCTGAGTCGTCCTACAATACTGGAAGAATGGAGCAGATTGCTCTGGGCAATTTTATCTCTGGAGTGGCTGCTCTCTCTTGTGGTGTTCCTCAAGGCTCGATCCTCACCCCCAAGTTGTTTTCTGTGTATATATTGCCTATTGGCAGAGATTAGACAGTATGGAGTTAAGTTTCACTGCTATGCCAACAATACTCAACTCTACTTGTCCTGCACTCCTGATGGCAGTAATGCTGCCTCAGTGTTGGAGTGGTGCCTTGGTGAGATTGACTGGATGGCCAACAACTGGTTGGGTTTCAACCCTTTTAAAACAGAGGTCTTGATTATTGAACCAGCTCAGCATGTGCTAGCAATGATGGATGAAGTGGCTTGTTTACCAGTGTTGAGTGGCCAAGAACTCAGAGCTGTGGATGCAGTAAGGAATCTGGGGGACATTCTGGACAGCAGGTTGACACCAGAAAGAACAGTTATGTAAGAACTTACCATAACAGTAGATCTTCGAGAGAATCTCTTTCATCAGGCCACACCTATGGAATGAGTCCTGACAGTGACACAGTCTGGGTAGCTGAAGGCTAGAGGCCTAAGACAGAAGGCCTTGGAACACCGCCAGGCCAAAGCCTGTCCTTCTTCTAGAGGCAATGTCCAGACTGTAGCGTTTAGTGAAAGTGTGGACAGTACTCCAAATAGCAGCGACACAGATTTCTGCAGCTGAAATGTTCTTGAAACATGCAACAGAAGTGGCCATGTCCCTGGTGGAATGGCCACAAACAACCCCAGGAAGTTCCTTACCATACTTCATGTAACAAAAAGTAATACAGTTGGACAACCATTTAGACAAACACTGTTTAGAAACTGGAATGCCCTCTTTCCCAGGGACAAAGGAAACAAATAACTACAAGGACTTCCTGCAGTCCTTCGTATGGTGTGTATAGTATCTAAGTATTCTATGCACATCCAGTGTATGCAGCAATGCTTCCCCTGGATTGGCATGCTCTGGATAATAAATAGGCAGGTGGGTGGTTTGATTTAAGGTAAACTCAGACACCACCTTTGGTAAAAACTTAGGACTGGTACACAAATCACCCTGTCTTTGTAGAAAATTAAATAAGGAGGCTCGCACGAGAGCCTGCAGCTCTGAAAATCTTTGAGCAGAAGTAACAGCAACTAAAAATTACGCTTTCCAGAACAGAAAGTGTAGCTCCTAGTCAGGGCAGGCTCAAAAGGAGCCAAAGTAAGTTTCTCTAACACAAAATTCAAGTCCCTAGCTGGGACTTGATTACAGAGGGGAGGTTTCATATGTAGAATGCCTCTCAAAACGTATGGGCCTCAGTATGGCCATCAGTGGGCATAAGGAAGGCTGAAATAACAGACAAGTGCACTTTAAAAGAGTACTGCAGCTTGGTGTCTGACAAGGGCAGCAAATACTCTAAAATCTGGCTCACTGGGCAAGTGAAAGGATCCAGGTTGTGGGAAGCGGCCCACAGATCTAAATGCTTCCATTTCATGACGTAGGTAGCCCTAGTGGAGGGCTTCCTGACAGCCACCAGGATGTCAGCCACTTTTAGAGACACCCCGAATCTTACAATGGCTATGTCTTCAGGAGCCAGGCATGGAGATGAAGTGATCTGAGGTCTGGATGGACCCGGGTGCCCTGTTCCTGTGTCAGCAATCCCTTGCACAGGGGTAGGGACAGGTGGTTCCACTGCTAACTGCTGTAGCAATGGAAACTATATCTGTCGAGGCCAGAATGGTGCCACCAGGATTAGAGTGGCCCCCTCCATTTGGGGTAAGATTAACACCCTCTGAATCAGAGGAAAGATATAAAAGAACCTCCCTTTCCAGGAGAGGGACAATGCACCTCGACAGAAAACTCCAGGCCCTGGAGCAAGAGAGCATAAACACAGTAGTTTTGCACTGCGTGGTGACACAAAACAGCTCAACTCTGGATGATTCCACCTGTTGAACAGGTCTTTTGCCACTAAGTTCAGCAGCTCCCACTCGTGCATTCTGGAATGTGAGCTGCTTAATCTGTCAGCCAGAACATTTTGAACACCTGGAACATGGACAGCTGACAGTTATAGACTATGTTCTAGAGCCCAATACTAAACCCTTATCGCTTCTCTGCACAGGAGGTATGAACAGGTTCCCCCATGCTTGTTTATGTAGTGGACTACACTGATGTTGCCAGGCAATGTCTCAGGGACAGGTGGGTCTGGAAGGCCTGCAGGCCAGACAGAATGGCTTGAATCTCTAGGATGTTGATGTGGAGGGAACTCTCTACAACGATCCATGTACCTTGGGTCTGGTGAGACTACAGGTGAGCCCCCTAGCCCATCCCCAAAGCATTCGTGATGAGGATCTGATGAGAAGGAATAAGGAAGGGAACCCCTTTGAGCTAATTGATGGGGTCCATCTACCACTGAAGCACCCTTTACGGGTGATGTGACTAGAACCATAGATACAGACATAGAAATTGTCGGCAGATAAGGACCGCTAGGCCCATCTAGTCTGCCTGTAAGCCCTAAACTTGTATGCAGTCAGTGGCCCTAAGTGATAAATGGCTTTCCATCACTCCCTCCCCACCCGATGTTCCCTTGTGCCTGTCCCAGGCATGTTTAAACCCCTCCACTGTTCTTGCCCCACCACCTCTTGTGGCAGACTGTTCTAACCGTCCACCACCCTCTGTGTAGAAAAAACTTCCTCACATTTACCTCTTAATCTACCCCCTCCAATTTCATATCGTGTCCCCTCGCTCTGATATCTTTTCTACATTGGAAAAGATCCCCCACCTGCACCTTGTTTATACCAGTGAGGTACTTGAAAGTTTCTAGCATGTCCCCCCTTTCTCGCCTCCAGTGAGTACATACTGAGGTCTCTTAGTCTCTCCTCATACGTTTTGTGATGCAAGCCATGCATCATCATTGTCACCCTTCTCTGGATAGCCTCCACCTTGTCTATGTCCTTACACATGTGTGGTCTCCAGTACTAACACGCAGTACTCCAGGTGAGGCCTTACCAGTGTTTTATACAATGGCATCACCACCTCCCATCTCCTGCTAGTAATGCCTCTACATCCCAGCATGGCCCTCCCTGCAGCCTCTGCACACTGCTTTGACACCTTAAGGTCATCAGATATGAGGACCCCTAGGTTTCTTTCCTCTTTGGTGACAGTCAGCACAAACTGTTCCACATCATCGGTGTGCTGATCCCATTGGACTCTCAACACCCACAGGGAGGATCCGCATGTGCAGCCGTGCCAGGGGAACTGTGACAATGGCTGCTGCCATCAGGCCCAGCAGTCCCAGAAATGTCCTGGATGTGACACACCTGTTGTTGTAAAGTTCCTGGGCTTGAGCTCTCAGGCGTTCTGCCCTTTCCTGAGGCAGAAAAGCTGCACCCTGAACAGTGTCCAGAATGGCTCCTATATATAAAGTAGACAGGTGGTCAGCATGGGCTTGGATAAGCTAACCGTGATCTCCAGTACGCTGAACAACTGCCTGGAATGTGCAGGGATGTGAGACAGGTATTCCCCGAGTTGAGCCTTGAGCAGCAGTTCATCCAGTCAGTGGAAGATGTATAGTCCCTCCCTCCTGTGGGCTGCTGCCACTACCACTAGGCATCTGGTAAAGACCTGTATCGCAGATGACAAGCCAAAGGGCAATACCCTAAACTGGTAGTATTCCCCCAGAACAGGAATTTGAGGTACTTCCTGTGGGGACTACAAACCTTGATATGCAGGTAAGCATCCTACATGTCTAATGAACATATCCAGTCCCCCTGATGTAGTAGGGGCAAGCAGGCCCTGCAGAGTTACCATCCTGAATTTCTTGTACTGAATATAGAAGTTCAGGTTGTGTAAATCCAGGATGGGCCTTGAGCCCCTGTGAATTTGGGGACCAGGAAGAAGTGGGGAATGGAACCCTATGTTCCTCAGATCCTGGGGAACTGGTTCTATAGCCCTCTTTTGCAGCAATGTGCGAACTTCCTCCAGTAGCACTGGAATGTGGTCAGGAGAGTAGACAGGATGATTTGGAGAGAGGTCTGGAGGCAGCTCCAGAAATTCTAAAGCGTGGCCATGCTCTATGAGCTGGAGGACCCAGGCATCTGTGGTAATTTCCCTCCACCTGTCAAGATGGAGGGCAAAGAGATCCTCTTCTACCATCTCCTGAGGCACTGGAAGGTGGGGGTCTAGCCATGAGTCAGGCTGAAGTGGCACCAGTGGGTAGAGCTGCTCCTCCACCTCTTGGGAGATTTTCCTGTGGTGGAGGTGAGAGTAGGCAAGGCTGTTCCCACTTTATGCTTGCCAGCCTGCTGTTTGGCCAGTGAATGATTTATGTCTGTGGGTGACACAACAAAAAGGTACCCGCTGTCCACTTTTTGGCTGGGTGTGGTAAAGGGAGTGGACAAACCGAAGGGTCCTCCCTGAGACTTGCCGGTGAGAAAGGACATTCTATACATCTGCATCAAAGAGTTTTATAACCCCCGGAAGAGGTGTTCAGGATGGATTGCTGGACATCACCAGCAAAGCCAGAGACCCTAAGCCAAGGGTGTCTTCCGAGACAGATGCCAGCTGTAGTTGCCCTGGCTGAAGCATCTGAGCTATCATAAGTAAACCTCAAGAGGTGCTTACCTACATCCAATCCAGTCCGGATAGCTTTGGGCATCTCCTGCTTCTGGGGACCCTCAGGAAGGGCTTGGGCTACTGTTGCCTTCTTCCAGAGGGTGTTCTGAAATGTGACCATATGGGCCTGGTAATTCGAAATTTGAAGGCCCAGAGTGGCAGAGGCAAAGGTCCGCTTACCAGTGAGGTCCAACTTTCTTGATTCCCTGTCTGGGGGCAGGGAATGTAGGTGTTGAGGCCTCTTGGACCTATCACAGGCTCCAAACAGGGTCAAGGTCAGTCATAGACCATATTGCACTGTGGGGGCAGTGCAACACGGTCTGTAATTGACCCTGACCCTGTTTGGAGATGCAGTTTGAAATAAAATAAGGATTGTTTATTCAGCAGTAAGTCTGGCTTTTCTTATTTGGAAGCTTAACCTTTGCTATACTTAATGTGAGACCTACGGGAGTTCTCCTTAGCAGTTAGTTTGCAGGTACACATTCTTGTTTCTGTGATATCGCTCGTCTGCCTTCCTAGGCATGGCAGGGATCATGGCAGGTCTGTACCAAGTCGCCATGGTGGCATCCTCCAATGCCGGCAGTAGCGGAGGAATAATAAGGGGAGGAAAGTCTGGTAGTTCCAAAAGTTTTACCAGGTTTCTCCTGGTAACATCCTGCTCCTCAGTATCAAATTCCATGGCTGATTGGAGCCGAGTCATAATAGAAATGAAGGAGGGATCATCGGGGGAGACCTTGGGGTACACTCCGTGAACTCCTCCCTCCAATGAAACTGTGAAGCAGGATCTAGAGGGGCTCCTGCCCCCCTCCTCCTCCTCCTGTGGGATGAGGTCAGGATTATATTCATAATCCTACTCCATAGGTTCTGAGTAATGTAGAGATGGCAATGAGGATGCCACCACCCTGGAGCAGGTGTGGCATGTCACTGAAGTTGCCAGGGTTGACCTAGCAGGTCCCAGCGTCACTGGGCCCAGAGGAGAAACCAGGCACTGGATGGCCTACACAAAGGAGAAAAGCACCATCTGTATGTAGATGGGAGTCAGCATCTCTGAAGCACCTAGCAGCATTGCTGGGGGAGGCACCTGATGTCCTGGTGTCAGTGGAACAGCAAGTGGCGGCAATGGGGGAAGCTGAAGTCCCGATATCAACTGAGCAGACTGCAGCATTGATGGGGGAAGTGAAAATCCTGACGTTGCAGTATTCACTGCCAAGGCCAATCCTGAAGGGGCAAGGGTGTGGGTGGCAGGAAGGGTTGCTGCCAGAGCGGACGATGAAGAGACAGCAGTCAGCACCAGTAAAAGTGGCAACCACAAGCGCACCAGGGGGATTTCTTCCTGCTCCATTCCCAGTTCCGGTGCTTGTGTTTTCCAGAGGATTTGTCCCAGGCCTTTGGGGAGTGGGAGCCTGAGGGTGGAGATGGCGACACAGAGGAACCTCCCACCTGAAGCTCTTTCTCCCTGCGGGCTACCTTCTGTTCCTGAAGGAAAGTCTACAGGGCCTTCAGATGGTGTCGTCGAGTAGCCTGGTTGAAGCCGAGGCAAATCCCGCAGGCCTGGACATCATGGGTCTTGCCGAGTTAGAAGACACAGGCATCATGCTCGTCATTGCTGAAGATCTTCTTGCCACATGCGCAAAGTATGAAAAGTTTCGTGGCATCAGACTTCAACAAATATAGAAAATGAAAATCCCTTTAAAAAAGTGATAAGGACTAGGTAAATAAAATAATAGAAGTTACTATACAAGTTTAGCAATTGACTGAAGCACTGGAGTATCCGTGGAGTCCGAAGAAGATGGTCAAAGGTGGGAAAAGAACTGAGGAGGTTTCTTTTATATAAAGTGTGGATGTTGGCATATGACATCATCATAGGCAGCCCCTGGAAGACTGCTACCAAAAAAGTGTCCGTGTGGTCCTAGTGCTTAGCGGGTACAGTTCCATAAGTGCGACCTGATGAGACATCCACAAAGAAGATCATTAGTTATCAGCGGTTGTCCGAAATGGCTTTAACCATCTCAGCAACATCATCCGGATCAAACCACATCTTGTCCTGCTGACCTGATGACAACAGTCCACATCTTTGCCAGCCTCTAGACTGGACTACTGCTATGCTCTATACGTAGGGTTAATTGGAGGTTTGATGTGGCACCTGCAGCTGGTCTAGAACGCTGAGGCCCAGCTGGTGGTGGGAACTTCGCGAAGTGACCACATCATGCCAGTCCTACGCACTTTGCACTGGCTGCCTAGTTGGTAATGCATCACCTTCAAGATCTGCTTGCTGGCAATTAAGGCCCTACATGGTTTAGGTCCTGACTGCCTCAAAGATCTCCTGGTTCCTTACTCCCCTACCCACTCTCTCTGCTCCACTGATGTGGGATTGCTTGTGGTCTCCCTACTCCCGCCTAAAGCAGATAGATAGGTACAGGGCATTTGTAGTTGCTACCCCACTTCTGTGAACTTCGGTACTGGTGAGTATCTGATACACCTGCATGGTGAGGGCCTTTAAGACATCCCTCAAAAATTATCTTTTCTGTCAGGCCTACCCAGTCTTATTTAACTCTAAATTTTTCGTTTATTTTTTTTAATACTATTTTTATTCTGTATTTATTTCCAGCTGTATGTTTGATTATTTAGCTTTCATGTTTTGACTGTAAAGCGCTTCACCGGTGGCAGGCATGAGATCAAAACCAACATCATTATTGTGGGGACAGGTATTTTACCTAGTGATGTCCCCTCATCCACCTAGTGCAGATGCCCCCCCCCCGCACAAACTCTTATTGGGGTATACCAGATGTTGCATGATCACACACTATGCCTATGTTGGTATTTGTCCTTAATACAGCTCACAGGTGGCAGGCATGAGACCAAAACCAACATCACTATTGTGGGGGCAGGTATTTTACCTAGTGATGTCCCCTCATCCACCCACTGCAGATGGGGGCCCCCCCACACAAATTCCTATTGGGGGATACCAGATGTTGCATGATCATGCACTATGCCTATGTTATACCCAACCCAGCCATAGAAGCCACTACTGTATCCAAACATCTTCACCCTCCCTCCCCAGGTCACTGCATGATGCCTCTCAATAGCATCCTGGCTCTGCCCAGTCTGGGGTGCAGCAGTCAGAAGCAAGTCTCCATCCTGGGTCTCCCACATAACAATGTGCTGCACCACCAGCTGGTGCCATGATAGCGCCCCTTTTAATAAAGGTTCCAGCGCAGATCAGTGGGTTAGCTCCTAATTTCAAGCCTCTAGACTCGGCAGCATAAAATAAGTTAATGAGCACACAATGTAAAACTTCTTTACTGGAACCGCTTTATCATTGTTCTGTATTTTTTTGTGAATGTACAACAGTATGATGTTTAAAGCATCAACATCTACTCAACTACATCATCTAGGGTACTAGATCCATGAGATGACATCAAGTTAAAAGATTATGAAATAAATACCTCGGCATTAAACTATGACTCTTGGTACAACCCATTCGATTGGACACGAAGTTCAAGTTATATTTTGTTTCTATTAAGACGAAAACACTTTCAAAAGAACTTGTAAATGAAGCAAACATTTAGCAATTAAAAAAACAGAACATGATTGGGACATCCAACTTAAAACGTTAAAAGACTAGAGAAAATACATACACAATTATAAATATTGCAAGGACCAAATATGTGGTCTTCAACACACTTCATGGAAAAAAAAAAAAAGAAAATCCCTTTCAGATTAATCTATTCTAAATAAATAAATCTACAACACAAACACTGTATCACGTACTGATCCAGCCAGTACCACTCGGAAATACGTATATATGTGTGTGTGTATATATATATATATATAAAACTCTCTCTTAGACTGTGGTATAGCCCTGGGTTCAATCCAGTAGTTTCATGCCTAACAAACTACAGTCAGTCTCTCAATGGAGGCTTCCCATCGGGTAAACGGTAAATTCTGCATCATGAATCTATGAGTTAGAACAATTCTGGTACAGGTACTCTGGTCTGACAGACTGTGAAAGACAATGTGTACTGAAGTAGGCAGAGGACATAGCAGATGGTGATGGGTAAGTATCTGCAGTTTACTGGAAAATTCTCCAGTATACCAAGCCCTCGCATCAGAGTAGTCTTTAGTTAACAATAACTGGATTTATACAGAAATATAATCCTGACAGTCTTTGGCCAATCAGACTGCCACAGCAGTGGGTTTGTGTAGGGCACTAAGTTTGCAGATTGTGAACACTGGTATTTTACTGTTTTGCCCACAGGAATGTAATTGTTTTGATTTTGTTAGTCTTCTCATCTGCTTAATAACAGCATTTAATCAAGTCTCTTATATGAAAGATTTTGCTGTAAACCAAATCCCTTGCCAATCATTAAGCTGTCTCACGTATGGCTCAGGCTGTTAACTATCAAAGGCCTTATTTCACAATGATGTTAGACACAGCAGGGTCCAGTGTCGCAGTAACGGACTCTCAGGGCCCTACTAGTATATCCTCATCAATGAGGCGGCCGCCCAGCATAATGGGATTCTGGCAGCAGATTTAGGTTCCAGAGTTGCTTGTACAACACCTGACTGGGGACAGGAAGGGGTGGCAAGGGTTGTCTTTACAATGGAAAACTGATGTGGCTGATGAAGACTTGGGCGGCAGGTGTGTGTAAACAGGATACGTTGAATATGAGCATGAAGAAACAAGGGAAACACAGTTCTGTCACTGCCAAAGGCTTTGCACCTGTTATAAGACAATTGGTTCAGGCAAGGAGTGGTGATTTAGGGATGGTAAAACTTGCCTTAAATTCTGGGAGACACAAAAAAATAAAAGTAAAAATCCTGGTGGTGCAGGGGGAGTCATGCTGTGCTACTGTGCGAGAGACTCAACTCTCAGTCCCAGGGAGGTAGTCAGAGGAGTGCCCAGGAGGCTCCAAATCCAGGGGGAGGGCAAGGACTAACCTACCATTCAAGTCACTGCCACCTACATTCAGGCTTGGAATGTCACTGACACTACAAGTGATCATGCAGCGTCTGCCCTCTATAAAATAAAGGGCAGGCTCACATATTGGGGATGGCGGTCCTAATAAGAGGAACAGGGAGGGCTTACAGGGTCTAACAGGTGAAGGCAGTCCAGGATGACTGTTACACAGAAACAGTCATCCTGGACTGTTAGACAGAATCACAGACAATGTCAGCAGAAAAAGACCACTGGCCCATCCAGTCTGCCGTATTTTGTTACCATATCATACCCTCTGTCTAGGCAGAATTTATGCCCTCAACACCCCCTCGTTCCCCAAAGTACCACAAACCTGCTGCATGGCTATCAAATCCCTTACTCTGTCCCAGCTATGCTTGAACCCAGTTATGGATTTTGCACCCTGGTTGGCTGTTTCATGGCTCAACCACTCTCTTCGTGAAGTAAAATATTCTCATAGCCCTCCTGAATCCCCCCTCACCAGCTTCCATTCATATCCCCTTTTTATTAACCCGCTATTCCTGCCGAACAGCTCCTAACGGTTTACCTTGTTTGTTCTTTTCAGGAGCTTGAAGGTCTCTATCATGTCACCCCCTCCCTTCTGGCCTCTGGCGAACACATGTTCACGTACATGTTGCCAGCCACTGACACCCTAATGGTCAACTGGCAGCCTCAGAGGTTGTAAGAAAAGCACCGCTGCATTGGGGGAAGATGCAGGGAGAGAGAGAGGGAAATAAGGTGAAGGAAGGAGGGATCATTTGGCAGTATGGTGGATAGCAGGACGAAGCAACGCTGATAGATAGCTGATGACACAGCAGAGGATTAAAAAGTCCATTAAAAACATGACGGTATCAGGAACTGCACTATAAACAGTTCATGTAACCATAGCACAGTCCTGAGTTCTCTTCTGAACCAGTGCTCTTAAACATGGAGGATCTATGTAACAGAGTAAACAGGTTTTACAGTCTCCAGGGAAGGCAGAATCTTCTCTCCCATTTGTATACATTATAGAGCCATTCCTGGATTTGCTCAGTATGACAGTCTTCCAAAAAAATGTTTTTTTTTTTTTGCAAAACCTATCATAGAGGACTAGAATGTTCTCTTCTAACAGTATGATGCAACTTTTAAAAAGGACTTTAAAAATATTAAGCACAGTAAAAATAAACTAAAACAGAACTGAAGCTAAATCTTCAGCATAGAAATACAGACTTATTGCATGTCAGTTTGATGTGCGATTATTGTTCATAAAGCTGCAGACTTGATTAGCCAGGGGCTCTACTGTAGCTTGCAAAGGTTCACTTAAATGTCAATGAGGTTGCTGTATACATTAGGATATATTTTTTTACATACATAATTTCCCTATGCTAATAGACGATCACTTCCAAAAATAAATTTATAAAACTCTTTCGATCATATTTTCTTTTAGCTTTGATTTTTTTTTCACTCCTCTAAATTTTCTTTCTTTTACGTAAAACTCCCTTTCACAAGGTAGCGTTCTGCTAGGGTTTCATATTTTGAGGCTTGAGATTTATATTGAATTTCGTCTTAACAGGACACCCTGCAGCATGAGTCTTGAGGCCACATCTGCTACACGAACATCTTATCGCTGTGTAAGATTGGGTGCCGTCCCACAGGATAATGATGATAATGCCCCAGGTGAGTGTTCTTTCCTGCTATGAAAGAGAGGCCCAGTGTC
Source organism: Neoceratodus forsteri (assembly GCA_016271365.2). Taxonomy (NCBI): domain Eukaryota; kingdom Metazoa; phylum Chordata; order Ceratodontiformes; family Ceratodontidae; genus Neoceratodus; species Neoceratodus forsteri. The sequence goes on from CM057451.1 coordinate 97,365,302, forward strand.
TCATTTCCTCTATTCCCAGTTGTAACTGTGTGTAGTAGAATTCCACGTTGTTTGAAAAGTCTGCACACACACTTGATTCTATATCAGCAAAAGTACAATACAAGGCTGTTCCTCCGATACTAAGGAAAACTGTTGCTATACACAGCAAGATCAGCAGGAGGCAGGAATCACTGCCATTTTCATCTGTAAACAAAAAAGAAAGACAATAAGAAAGTGTGTCACGCAATTACAAGCTTGCCATCCTCACTACACCTCCTTTGGAAACTAACCGTGTTGTGCTTTACCATCAAAATTAGGGTGTGACTTTGCTATGCTAGAAGCATTGCTTGAGTCTAACAAGTTGGTCCTGAACAATCAAAAAACAAAAGCAATCCCGTTCGGCACTTAGAAAAGGATTAGCAAGCCTTGTGAATGTTTGCAACTCGTAACAAAATACGGAATCCCACTTGAAACAGTCATTAACTTGAAATGCCCATGGGACTTTTAATTAATTAGTTTTTGTTGACCAGTAAAGGAGAACTAGGCAATTCTACCTATTTTCAGCCTCATCCCAGGTGGGGGGGGGGGGACATACAGCTGGTAGCTAACTGAAATTGAACCAGATTAAGCTCTTGGTGGTATTTTTAGTGAATGGGGGAGATTTAGTCAGGACACTGGGGAAATTCCCCAACTCTTTTAGTAGGGCTGGGAAGGGGGTTATGTACATTTGAGCATTATTTCTGCTTGACGTTTATGTATGCTGCACTACTTTCTTCTGTTTCCTTTGATTATGGTTTTGTATGATGTAATATAACTTTTGAATGTTTTGAATAAAAAATGCCCCTATTCTTTTCGAGAACTACTACCTGAACAACCACGAGAACAGACAGGACCTCAGTTTAATGTCTCATCCGAAAGACAGCACCTCAGGAGTGCAGTATCCCCCTTATGATGCACTACAGTGTCAGTACAGGGATAATTCCCCAAAGTGCTTGGTGTGGGGCTTGAACCCACAACCTTCCGATCTTCCAGCCTCAGAGGTGAGTGTGCAACCTACTGAACCACTGACATTGTGTTTCACAATAGTCTAACCTAGTATCGCCACTTGAATGCCAAAACTTAACTAACACATCAGGAAACTGGAGCCCTCTATAGAATACAAAACTTGCTAACGAAAGAAATGAGACTAACCACAGCCCGGTCCAGTCTACTACTGGTAATCAACTATAGCTCGAAATTTGGGATTCTGCCTCGGCTACAGTACAGTATGGTAGGGCAGTACGGTACCACCTAATATGTCAGTTTGCACAGCCACCAGAAGCAGTACACATCATTGTGACCTACTAAATGACTTGCAACAATTCCTACTAGACGTGTACACAAAATACACATTGGCAGTTTTTACGTACATAACATTAGATGCTGATGCTACTGCCAGTCTAATTGACCTCTTCATGTACTACAGAAACAGCCTGCAGCTCAGATCGCAGGACAAAGATCTGTTGTTAAAGGGAATATAAACAGGGGGTTCTGAGCAACTAAAACCAAAATCACAGCACTGTAGGTAAGAGACTTACCTACATAATGGTATGCTCCATTTGCCTCACAAATGTGTTTTAATGCATTTTCATCATATTTAAATGTTCCAAGGAAAGTAAACAAAATCCTGCTGCCTATTCAAACGTCATGCTTCGGAAGGTGCCTAAAGTGGCCACGATGTCCTTAACATGACGACAAAACTTAAATATTGATTATAATGATCCTAAACAACATGGGTTCAACGAAGCAGTTGGGATATCGGGTCGCGAGGGCTCCAGGAAGCATCTCAGCCCTCCCCAAGCCAGCAGCCGAACAAGGACACCCCCCCCCCCGGAAGCAGTTGGGATATCAGGAAGCATCTCAGCCCTCCCAAGCCAGCAGCCAAACAAGGATGTCCCCGAAGCAGTGGGATATCGGATCACGAGGGCTCCAAGAAGCGTCCCTGCCCTCCCCAAGCCAGCAGCCGAACAAGGATGCCCTCACCCAAGCAGTCAGGATATTGGGTCATGAGGGCTCCAGAAGCATCTCAGCCCTCCCCAAGCCAGCAGCCGAACAAGGACACCCCCAAAGCAGTTGGGATATCGGGTTCACGAGGGCTCTAGGAAGCATCTCAGCCCTCCCAAGCCAGCAGCTGAAAAGGACGCCCCGAAGCAGGTACGGACACCCCCGCAGAACTCTGAGTCGCGATTTGGGCTTTTGGCAATTTAAACAAAGACAATTTTGTGCTTTGCTAGGGGTCTGGCCTTACACAGCGACCATTTTGGCTCAAGTGTGATTCTGGGAGTTTGCCTTAACATCACTGAGCTGCAAGGTAATTCCCCAGGGTGCCTTAAGTGAGCTGTACGCTGTAATCTGCATTTTGCGGCTGATTTAATTTCCCCAGGGTGCCTTAAGTGAGCTCTGAACTGTAACTGCATTTTTGTTTATTTCAATCCCCCACAACAGCTTGCTCTGCTACTAGATTAGAGGTGCCCCTTAGAATTCTGCTGCTTTATGTCTTACTGAGCTATTGTATACTGCATGCTTCACTAGTGAAATCCCCCCTACAAACAGCTTGCTCTGCCCTGTAAGAATTGTGCTGCTTAGAAAACACTTATCGGCTTGAGTTGCTCCTCCCTCTGTGCCCAACATAAATTCTGCTCTCCTTTCTCCACAGTCGGGATATCGGGTCGCGAGAGCTCCAGGAAGCATATCAGCCCTCCCCAAGCCAGCAGCCGAACAAGGACACTCCCCCCGAAGCAGGTCCGCAGGAGTCGGAGCGCGAGTTAGCGCCTTTTACAATTTAAACAAAGACAATTTGTGCTTGCTAGGGCTCAGGCCTTACACAGCGACCATTCTGGCTCAAGTGTGATTCTGGCCCTGCCACCCCTACCACCGCCCTTGGTGAGCTCCTACATTTATAGCACTCACCATGTGATCGCAAAAACCTATCAGCCCATCTCCCATTTGTAGCTCATCAGCTGCCAACACTAGAGGTCGCTACACCCCGGTCAAAGCATCTCTACATTACTACTCTCTAAGATGTTACACCTTCTACCCCTGCTGCTTCTCTCAATGGCCCTTCTGTCCTCTCTACCCCCAGGACACCACCCAAGCAGGGAACCAACCACTCTCCTACCACCATGCCTCGACCCCCAACACAACTATGCTACCCATCACCTCCTACTTTCCCATGCCCCAGTAAACTTACACAACTGGCCCATTAGCGACCATCCTGCCCCCTTCCTTCCTACTTGGTCATTCTGTCCTCCATGCCCCAACCCTCCGCTGCCCACCGCATATAACTTCAGTCAACACACATTCCCCCAGCACTAAATACCTCTGGCTTAAAACTAAGCAGCTTATCACACTGCTACTCCTTTTAGTTGGGGACACTGAGCCCAACCCAGGACCCACCACCTTAAACGCTCACACCCCATTCTCTTTCCCCAAAGGTCTCAGGCTCCTGCACCTTAATAGCTGCAGCTTATTAAACAAAATTTCTGTGCTGCAACAAATCGCCTTATCCCTCCGCCCTGATATCCTCATCATCTCTGAAACATGGCTAAAACCACAGCATACCAATGCTGAAGTACCCATACCTAGATACACAATCATTAGGCACGACAGGCTCGGGAAAAAGCAAGGAAGCGGAACTGCCATGTATATCTCCACTAGCCTGCAGCTTACTATATTACATATTCCCTCTCTTCCACCCCACACAGACTCTCTCCTAATAAAACTATCGCTCCCATATACCTCCCCAGTGTATGTTGCAGGCACCTACTGCCCCCGCACCTCCCCAACAGACATCATTACACACCTAGCCACCCTGCAGTCCCTAGCCATAGGTGACGAGCTCCACGCCATTGGCAACTATAACCACAATTGGCTTGCCTTAGATAAGACCCCCCCTCAAAACCAAGATCAAGGCCCTAAACCTCACACAAATGATACAAGACCCCACCAGGCTAAACCACAAAACGCATAATCATTCCCTGCTGGACTGGGCTCGCCCTTCCCACCCCTACAGGATCCTACGTGCAAGCCTGCTCCCTGACTCCCTAAGTGACCACCACATGATTTTCCTGGTTAGGAAAGTGCACAGAACCACAGCTCCCCATCCAAAGATGTTGTACACAATGTCATATAAATCCCTGGACCCAGCCTCACTCTTGATGGCCCTAAGCCAAGTAGACTGGTCCTTCATCCCAGTGGCCTCATCTATTGACGCCGCGCTCAATACTTTTGAGGACACATTTCTTAAAGTTTGGGACAAACATGCCCCCCATGTACAAAACGAGACAGAGGCGCCCACCTTCCCTGGATCACAGCTGATATCATCAGCAAATGCCGCTCCAGGGATCACGCATGGAAAACCCACAAGAAACTGGGGACCCAAGCATCCCTCCAAGCCTATGGAGCCCTCCGAAACTCCTGTACTAAACTCATTCGCCAGGCGAAAAAGAGCTATTTTCTTTCGGCCTTTAGTGCAAACATAAACCACCCGACCAAATTCTGGAAATCATTCAAATCCCTGTTCACTCCCCCCACCCAACCTCCAACTCCGTCACTATCAGTTCAGGGCACCTACATCACCAATCCCTGTGAGGTAGCTGAAACCTTTAATACCTACTTCTCCAGCTGCACTGACTCGCTTCTATCAACCCTCCAGTGCCCACCCCACCAGGGCCCCATCCTACAACCAAGGGCGCCCCCACCAGTCTCACTGTTCTCCTTCTGCCCTGTTTCCCAAGCTGAAGTTTTCGAATCCCTTCGTTCCCTAAACCCCAACAAAGGCAAATGCCTTATGTCCCTGGATGCCAAGATGCTATACTTGTCTGCCACAGCCACCCCCCTAACTGCACTTTTCAACCTCTCTTTCACGTTGGACAAGCTTTCCTCCGAATGGAAACTGGCTACCGTTATTCCCCTCCCAAAAGGGGGTGACCCCTCCTTCCCAGGCAACTACCGCTCCATCTCCCTACTCCCAATCCTGGCAAAAATGCAGGAACGCCTGGCCCTCGCCCAACTCTCTCTCCATCTGGACGCCACCTCCTCCTTCACTTCCTTCCAATCGCCTTTTGCAAATCTCACTCAAGCATCACCTCCCTGCTTCGAGTCACAGGTGACATACTCACCGGCATGGACAACAGCCACATCACCTCTGCCATCTTTATAGACTTAGCAAAGGCTTTTGACACCGTCTCACATACTCTGCTTCTCTCCAAACTAACTGATGCCGGGCTCTCCAAACCGACCACTACATGGTTCCACGACTAGCTGGTGGGCAGACATCAGGCTGTAAAAGTCGCCTCACACATCTCTAACCCCCTCCTAGTTACCGCTGGCATCCCCCAAGGCTCAGTCCTGGGCCCACTGCTCTTCTCCATATTCCTAAATGACCTCTCAGCCGGTCGCTTCACATCCATTCAAATGTATGCTGACGACACAGTACTGTATGCCACAGGCCCCTCCACAAGCACAGTGGCAAACCTTCTCCAGCAGGATTTCAGCTCCATCCAGGAATGGTTCCGATCAAACCAGCTATTCCTAAACCCTAAAAAAACAATATCACTAACGTTCGGCTCTCAGCAAAGACTCTTCTGCCAAGCCCCCTGCCACCCTTTCAAAACCCTGGACGGGACCCTCCTGGAACAATGCACCAGCTACAGGTGTTTAGGAGTCTGGCTTGACCCACACCTTGATTTCGCCATGCATATCGACTCCATACATAAGACACTTCTCCCTAAACTCGGTGCCCTATACAGAAACAAAAGCTACCAACCCTCACCAGCTAGGGACGCTATTGTCCAAAAAATGATCCTCCCAGTACTTGACTACGGCGATATAGTCTACACTATCGCCCCCTCCACCACACTGGCCAGCCTCGACACCCTATTCCACTCTTTTTGTCGGTTTATCCTCGACTGCCCACGAACAACACACCACTGCACCTTATACAGCTCCCTAGCCCTACCGTCCCTGCAAGACCGCAGACTAACCCACAGTGCTAGGTTCGCAGCCAAATTTTGGTACCACTCCCTAACCCCTCTACCTGGCCTCTTCACTCTCACAGAAACCCCCCCCCCCCACTTACTCCCTCAGAAGCTCTGACCTCAGACTCCTCAATGTCCCCTTTATGCGCACAACCAAAGGCCAGGCCGCATTCAACTTCTGCATCCCCCAGCTTTGGAACGCACTACCAGCTGACATAAGACACTCTCCCAACCCTAGTCATCTCAATTGCCTACTCACCTCCCACTTCTCCTCCTGCTGCTCTTGTTACAACTAATGTTACAATTATGTACAAATTTGTTGTCTCTGTATTCTGTCATAACCATCTAACTTATATTGGTATAGATCTGCTGCCTGTTGTAATTTGTTTGCCGATTGTCTGTACGGCAGATGGACATTTATTGAGTTGTTAATTCTGTACCAAATGTATGTACCTTTGTCTTGGGTCTTGGGTCTTGACCCCCAGGTCGCATCTGGAATCGAGCAACACTGCTCAGTATGCCTTCCTGGTTAAACTCATAAATAAATAAATAAAATCACTCATGTATTACAAATTAGTTGTGTTTTTTTGAGGAATTAAATAGAAACTTAAACAATAATCTCCCTTTTGATGTCATTCTGCTGGGTTTTCCAAAGGCCTTTGATAAGGTACTACATAACGTATTAATAAATAAACTATGTTCTCTTCGGACAGACATAAGAATTACTAACACAAAATTGGTTGTGTGGTAGAAAACAGCAAGTACGTACCAGAGGTTTTTTGTCTAATGAGGGATGTGTTACTAGTAGGGTGCCGCAGGGCTCAGTTGTGGGCCCTGTGTTGTTCTTGGTCTTTATTGGTGACATACAAATTGATATTAATAGTACTACTGCCAAATCTGTGGAAGATATTAAATTAGGGGGCCCTGTCTATACGGGTCAAGACAGAACCATACTACTGGAGGATCTGAGGAAAATTAGTAGGTGAGCAAGTGAAAATGACGTGGCATTTAACATGGAAAAATGATCTGTTATCCATTTGGGCAAAGATAATGAAAGGCAGAATTACTACATAGATAACAAGTTAATTAAAATGGTTACTAGGTGATTAAGGCAAGAGAAGACCGAGGCCCATCGAGTATGCCTCCTACATCTGTGTGAGTATATATTTTATTGTTCTATACCCATTTTAAGTGAATATCAAAGTTAGCTTTGAATTTGTCAAAATCAGTGACTTCTACTACATGCTTGGATAGGCAGTTCTATTGCCGAACTGCTCTTATGAGGAAGAAGTTGTTCCACTTTTGGGTATTTACTCTTGGAATATATCTGGAACGTGTGGCTTCTTAGGTTTGCATTGCGTACTCAAATTCTATCAGATCAGAAAAAGACATATACATTGATCATGAACTAAATTGTGGTGTTCAGTACACTGAAATGATACAAAAAGACTAATTACACTATTAATGGAATCAAGAGAACATTTATAAGTAGAAATTGGAGCTGTCTGCTGCCCCTGTACAAAACATTAATTTGCCCACACATGAATTATGGCTCACCACTTTGGAACCCCTACCTAAGTAGAGATGTGGATAGATTAGAAAAAGTGCAGCATAGAATGACAAAAATGATCAGAGACATGGGGCACCTATCATACAAGGATAGCCTGACCAAATTGGGACTATATAGCATGAAAGAGAGAAGACTGAGGGGAGATCTGTTGATGATGTATAAGATAGTAAATGATAGTGAACTGATGACTGAGAAGGGTATAATAACACAAATGAAACCTGAAGGGCTAAGCTCACATCACCATCAATTAAAATTAAAACTCTCGGCTCCGCCCCATGACGCCAGATCTGGCCCGCTGGAAGCTCAGGTTGTGCATCGAAGCCGGGGAGGTCGGGTGGGTCGTGTGGATGAACAACATATACCATTCCTAGAACTCCTGTTACAGGTGAGTAACCTGTATTTCTAGGGACATGGATATGTTGTTCATCCACCTACTGGAAGACTCCTAGCAGTTTTCCGGGAGGAGGGAGGCAAGGCGCACACCCCCTACTTACGGAATAAAGACTGGAGAACCGAGGCCCCAAAACCAGCATCCAGTGACTCAAAGGTCGATGTGGTAATGGATAATAAAGGTGTGTGCTGACTTCCAGGTAGCAGCCCTGCAGATTTCCTGGATAGGGAACGTCCCTGGAAGCAGCCACCGATGCAGCAGTATGGCAGGTAGAATGAGCTCTTATCCCTCTGGGAGGCTCCATGCCCGCCAACTTATAGCAGAGATCTATGCGGAGGTGACCCACCTGCCTATTCGTCCGCTTGGCTGCAGGTCTGCCGGTCTGGGCTTCAACGTGGGTGACAAACAGCTGGTGAACCTCTCCCCAATTTCAGCCGTGTGCTCCTTATAATAAGTGGCGCCCTTCTAGGGTCAAAGTATGGAGCCTGTATTGACCTCCGAGGTGTGATTGGGGTAGAACACCGCAGAGTCAACACCTGGTTAAGGTGAAACTCCGACACCACCTTCGAAGGAATTTCGGTGGGGGCGCAGGACAACCTTGTCCCTGTGGAAGACCAGGTAAGGAGACTCAATGCAGAGCACCTGAGTTCTCCCATCCTTCTGGCTGACGTGATAGCCACCAAGAAAGCGGTCTTCCACGACAGGTGAGAGTTCACACCTGTGCATTGGTTCGAATAAACACCCATGAAGCTTTGCCAGTACCAACAGTAAATCCACGGAGGTGGAGGTTCTCGCACCGAGGGGAAATGATCAAGGCCTTGGAAAAGCACCAGACCACCTTCTCCTGCGCCACCGACTGCTCCCCGGCCCGCGCCCAGTAAGCAGAGATGGCTGCCAGGTGCACCTTTAGGGTCGTCAACCTAAGCCCTTGACTAGAAAGGACCATAAATAGTCCAAGATGCTTGCCAAAGAACAGGAGGAAGGGTCCAAGCCCTTGCCCTGACACCAAATGGAAAACCTCTTCCATTTGAAGGCACAGCATTTCCTGGTCGTCTCCTTACGGGACGCCTCAACAACATTGAGGACCTCGTCGGAAAGACCCAAGGCCTGGAACTCTAGCCACTCAGGAACCAGGCCGTCAGGTGCAGGGATTGAAGGTCCGGATGGAACACCTTCCCCTGATTGACTGAGAGCAGGTCCAGGCGAGCTGGAAGCTGCCTCGGGAGCCTGGAGCTGAGGCTGAGGAGATCTGGGTACCAGAACTGGCGGAGCCAGTCTGGGGCTATCAGAATCACCTGCGCCTTGTCCCTCCTTGCCTTGAGAAGCACCTTGTGAATCAAGGGAAATGGGGGAAAGGCGTAAAGAGGCCCGGGGTCCACAGCCTCGAGAAGGCATCCCCCTGCAGCGAGCCCTGCTGAGGGGGGCGGGCATGAAACAGCCTCAGCTTCACGTTCTCCCTGGAGGCAAACAGGTCCACCTGAGGTGTGCCCCAGTGGGAGAACAGATCTTGTACTACCTCCGGCAGGAGAGACCACTTGTGAGATGCAGCCCCTATCCGGCTCAGGGCATCGGCCAGGGTGTTGGAGGCTCCTGCCACATGAATGGCTAGGAGATTCGCCTCCAGGCTGCGCACGAGTGACCAAATGTGGAGAGCTTCCTTGCATAGAAGCATGGAACGCGTCCCGCCCTGGCGGTTTAGGTAGTACATGGTCGTGGTATTGTCCGTCTGGACTCGGACCACTTGACCCCGGAGAAATGGAGCAAAGGTGGTGAGAGCTAGGCGGACCGCTCGGAGCTCCAGCAGGTTGATGTGGCATCGGGACTCCCGCGGGGACCAGAGGCCGTGCGCTCGGTGTTCCCCCAGATGGGCACCCCAACCCATCAGAGAGGCATCGGTCGATAGAGAGACCGTCGGCTTGGGGCGGACAAACGGGATGCCCTCCTGCAGATGAGATGGAACGGTCCACCACCGGAGAGCGTTCCACATCTCCTGGGTCACCAACACTAGCTGGTCCAATGGATTGCAGCGTTGTGACCACTGGCTGGCCAGTCCCCACTGAAGGGGTGCATGTGCAGCATGCCCAATGGACCACGCTGGTACAGGCCACCATGAGACCCAGGAGCGCGGAAGTCCCAGGCAGGCGCGATGCCCAAACAGAAATGATTGGGCAAAGGAGGTAAGAATCTCGGCCCTGTCCGGGGGCGTGCTCTGGCTCGAAGAGTCGAGCTCTGCCCGATAAACAGAATCACGTAGCTCGGCTCGAGTTCCGACTTGGCCTCGTTGATGAAGGCCGACTTGAGAGCAAACCTGGAGGGCCAGATCTCGGACCGCTCCACCTCCTGTCTGGAGGGGGCTGCTATCAGCCAATCGTCCAGGTAAGGGTACACCCGGACCCCTCGGCGCCGCAGGAAGGCTGTCACCACTGCAATGCATTTGGTGAAGACCCTGGGAGCTGGAGACAGGCCCAAGGGCACGGCTCGGAACTCGAAGAGGGATCCCTCTGCTCGAAAGCGAAGGAATCTCCGATGTGACGGACGGATAGGGACGTGAAAGAACGCGTCCTGCAGGTCCAGAGAGCAGAACCACACACAGTGTTCCAGAGATGGTATTATCTGCGCCAGAGTGACCATCCTGAAGGTTCGAGACCTTAGGAACTTGTTCAGGTCGTGTAGGTCGAGAATGGGGTGCCAGCCCCCCGTCCGTTTCAGAACCAGGAAGTACCTGGACACAAACCCCGGGTCTGAGGGAGGGTCGACAGTGAGGCTGCGGACCCCAAGGCCCCCCGAGGTGCAACGGCTCTGAAGGGCGGGGCTTGCTCGAATTCTAGAGGCAAGCCTTTTCCCACCACCTCCAGTACCTACCTGTCCGTGGTAATAACGGACCAGGCGGAAAGGAAGTGTCGGAGCCGTCCCCCCACGGGGGGAACCTGGGGTGAGGTGACGGGGTTGGGGGCGACACCCCTCAGCCCGTCACTGGGCAGGCTTGGAGGAGGGACCGGCCGAGGGACCTCCTGGGCCTTTACCTCCCTGCTTCCTGTTGGAGGAAGCCGACAGCTTGGGTTTGGGATGCCAAGCCCGAGCCTGCTGGCCCTGACGTTGCTGGGCCGGGCGCGCCGGGGGCGCAGAAGGACGAAAGGGCTTAGGCTGTGGTTTGCGGCCTTTGTCCTTCTGAGCGGAAGAGACTGAGTCCAAGGTAGCGTTGGACTTCTCGATCCTCTGCAGGTGACCTTCCATCCCAGGGCCGAAGAGGTCAGTCCCCAAAAAGGGAACATCCGCCAACTTGTGCTGGGTATCCGAAGTAAAGGTGGGTATCCTCAGCCAAGCCCGACGACGCATGGCCACTCGGGCCGCCACAGACCTGGCACATGAGTCCCCAATGTCTAAAGCAGTCTGGAGCTGCAGTTTGGCCACTGTCCTGCCCTGGTCCCGCACCTGCCTGACCGTAGTCTGCAGATCCGTGGGAAGATGAGGGATGACCTCATCCAGGGAGCCCAACAGGGCTGAGAAAAATGTGCCATGAGGACGGACGAACTGGCCTGACGAAGGCCGAGAGAGGACGCAGCATAGACTTTTCGCCCGGCATAATCCAATTTCTTGATTCCTTGTCAGGAGGTTTGTCCACATCCTGGCGTGCCGACACACCGAGAACGCTGTCGGTAACCAACCCCTCAGCAGGGTGTTCCAAAACCGGACAGGGAACTGGTAGGGACCGCATACTTCCTGGCTATCCTGGCGAGGCGCAGGGCAGGAAGCAGGCGCTGCCAGAGCTCCAAGGCGGACCCACTATGGCCTCGGCCACCGAGAGAGGCCTCGTGGAATCCCTCGGTCCAGAATCTCCGTGAGGGATACCTGCCCGTTTGAAATGGGTTCGAGCTTCATCCGGTGGACTCCGAGATGAGCGAAGCAATCCTAGGAAGGACGAAGGGCTATCGTCCACTGACTGTCCTCCTGAGGACTCCAAGTCCATTCACTTGGAGAAAAGGGAGGAATCATCCTCGGACTCGGAAGAGTCCTCAAAGAGCTGCCTCGGGCCTGAGCCACCCTCCACCTGCCGAGGTCTATCGGGAGTGAGGGTGACAGACAGCCTATGGGGCAGTCCCTGAGCCGACCGAGAATTTTTGGTCGGAGCCCCAAATAATGGCTGTGGAGGCGGAGGTTCCACTGGAATCGGTGGGGCAGCTGGAATTGGCCGAACAACCGGCCTGGGAACAGGCTCCTCGGCTGCAACGAGGGTTGTTTGGCTGCTCGTGACAGCCACTTAATGGTGGGAAGGCGGCGGCGTTGGCTTATTCCGGTCAGAAGGAGCTGTTGCCACATGAGTTCCTCATACCTCCGACACAACTTGCGCCGAAGCCTCCCCTCGTCCGAGGAAGAGGATGAGCGGCGGCGCCGCTTGCCACAGTGCCGAGACCGAGACCGCCTATGATGGCGGGATCGGCTGGACCGTGAAGACGTCCGACCGAGAACCTCGGCTAGGCCGAGGACGGTGCGGGGAGGAGTCGCAGGGAATCGGCACTCCCCTCGGCTCGGACGATTCCACCGAAGGCTCCGGAACTGGAGGTACAGACGAGCCGACGGGATCCTCAACTCCCACCGGGGAATCGGGGAGAGGGGATTCTCAGCTTCTCCAGCCGACAACCCGTCCAACGGGTCGAGAAAAATCTCGACCGCGTTGACGGGAGTCTCGGTCAACTGGCCTGACGGGGACACCGTGAAGCCAGTGGCCGAAGCCGAGGGGTCGACCGAAGTCGACTGTCGACAACTAGGGAAGGGGGATCTTTCCCGCTCCCAAGAGCGTCGACGGTGAGACTTACTCTTGTCTCTCTTTTTGGACCGAGAAAAAGGTCCAGAAGAAGTTGGACCCTCACCTTTCGTCGAGAGGGTCAGACAAAGCTCCTTAAAAGAAGCCAAATACGAGGCACCGAGAGAAAGGACAAATGCACGCGGCCGAGGTGACGTAGCGCCCGCCTCCTCTTCGAGGCCATCATCTGCTCGAGCTGATCCGCCGAGCCCGCCGCCGCGGACACCGCCAACCGGGCCTCTTTAGATTTAACCGGAGGAAATCTTTTCTCGGGACGCCCCAGCTGTAAACGGGCAGCACGGTCTTCGAGGACGTAGGCCGAAAAAGAAGAGCACAGGTCGCAAGCCTGCGGGTTGTGCTCAAGGCCTAAGCAGCAGCACGCATGTGGAGTGCGGATCCGTCCAGACATCTTCTGCCCGAGGGCATCTCTGAAACCGAGTCGATTTGTCCACCGCGGCCAGCGAGGAGGAAAGACCAAAGTCTTTTAGCAAAAACTTCTGATTTGAAAATTGAAGAATTAGGAACCAGTCTTATACGCAGAGCGTTAAGGAGGAACCTGAGCTTAAGCGGTAAGGAAGATCTGGCGTCAAGGGGCGGAGCCGAGAGTTTTACCACCCGGGTGGGTGGGAGGAGCCAGCTTGAAGACCTTCCGGCAAGATTTAAAGCGGCAAGGAACCTGCCAATAAGTGTGGATGAACAACATATCCATGTCCCTAGAATCTCAATATCTTTAAAAACAAACTGGACAAATTTTGAATCAGTAAGGGCTACAATTGGACCCGCTGTGCGGGTGGACAGACCCGACGGGCACTAGCCTTCTCTGACTTCGTACTCCTTACAGCTCTCCCTGCTTCCCTCAGTTTCCCCAATACACTTCCCTTTCCTCTTCTCTGTGTGCATCTCCTTATACCCTTCTGAATGCTACCCTCTTAGCCTTTACCTCTTCCACCACCTCTTTTGAAAATCATAACGGACCAGTGAGGCAAACCTACAGATGTTGTTTAGGTGGAGTTGAGCCGTGAGAGGTTTTGATTGGAAGTTTGGGTGTAAATAGGAGAGCAGTAATCCAGGTAATTCCTCCAGCCCTAGATCTCCCACCTTCTTCTTAGGTAGTTTCCTATGTGGCACTGACTCAAAGCGCTTGCTAAAGTCCAAGTACAGGATGTCAGTTGTCTGGTGTCTACCTACCATTTGTGTCGCTGAACTGGGAAAACAATCATTAAAATCATTCTACAGTAGTTTGTTGACACTAGCTGCTTCTTGTAAACTCAATTCCGTTTTCTTCCAGGAATTTAACTACTGGTACTGCTCCTTCAAGATCTCCTCTAATAGACTGCCAACTACAGATGTCAGACTCATTGGACTGTAATTTCCTGGGATCTTCTAGTCCCAACTGTTGAGCATGGACATCACATTCACCATCCTACAGCACCATGATCTTTGCTAGTAATTCATGCCAAGGCCTGCCTTGTCTCCCTCAGCAAACTTGGGTAGATCATGTGCAGCTCTAGAGGTGTGGTGGTGGTGTCTCAGCTAGGGCATGGGGGAGAAAACCAAAAGAAAATATATATTTTTTTAACTTTCTTTATGCTCCCCTCTCTGACCCTTTAGGACACTCTCTGGTATGGTCTCTCGGACTGGCCAACTCCCACTCTACCTGAGGTCTCTCCAGACCTAGCCTCTGTCCCAGGATCTTTCCTTGCCCTACTACCGACCCCCCAACTCCCCAGCTTTGAGCCCCTCGAGGTGGGACCGCCTACTCCTCTGATGCTCTATCTAGAATCTAGTAGGGCGCCTGGGGAGGAGATTGGGAGGCTAGCTGGGGTAGACCCAGCATTCAGCATGGGGGCCATACACTGGACCCACCTTCACCTTCCTGGGTGCCAGGGTCTTCTTCCTTGTTTTGAGTTCCCGGAGACATGGACATACAATGACGCCCACTGCACGATGGGCGCACTACCGTGCCCATCCGCGGGACATCTGCCACCACCTACATACCCCATATACGTGCCCTGTTAGTTGCAATGCTCCCAGTCTCCACTGAGAGCCTCTGGAACTGCAGGATGCACAACCCACCCTCCCCAGGAGAGGAGAGCATTCCATTGAACACTCAATCCTTTCCTCCACAACCAACCCCCAGTGACCCGAGTCCACTCCTGAACATGGGTCACCAGTGTGGCATGAGGCAAGGTTAGCGCCTCAACCCTTAGCGCCACCAGGCTGGCAAGAAAAGATTAAACATCTGTGACCTGGAGAAATTACAGAACAATGAAGCAGCAAGGGATGAAATCATAAAAATTTAAAACTAATAAGTAAATGTAATCCCACTGTACTCTGTAAACTATCATGTCTTCTTTATTCTCTTCTGCTTCTTTCTCAAGCATTGGGGTTGCTAGAAGGGACAGGAAAATGTCTGTGACATGATTAAAGGTATATGACAGAGGGATACGGCCGAAGGTAAAAGGTGCCACAGTTTATCATGAAACTGGCTGAAGCAGAACCACAGTTCAGAATGGTAGATCATCATACACCTACACTGGTGACTTCATATGGCTCAGGCAACTTGTGTGGCACTGCCAGTTGGCAGTGTTTCCAGCTGGGGAGGGATGATGTCATGGTTCTGCAGCCTCGGCAAACACTGTGGTGGGACAAGGTGCTTGCCTCGTCTGCAGTGCAATGCTGCATGGCCGACAGAGGTACTGCCCAGTGCTATGCACGGCTAAAGGAGAAAACCAAACACGAACGTGTATGGGGCTGTCCGAATGATGGTCGCTGGCACCTTTGTCCCTGCTTCATGTCAATCCCCACTGGCTTTGATGGTGAGAGGTGAGGGACAGGGCTGAGTGGTAGCAAGCAGAAGACACAAGCTTGACATAGGTGACTAGGGAGCAGAAGACTGTGTGTGTATGCAGGCCAGTAGTTGGCTACTGGCCAGTCCATGGGGAGGTGGGAGGGACAAAAAGGAGAAAAAACACAGAGAAAGCCCTGTTACCGACAGCTCCTTCGGACCCAAAATAATAAACCACTAACAGAAAGACAATGGGGATCGTGAAGGATGAGGCTGGGATTACAATAGGGGTATGCCCCCAGGCCCCACAACTGGGCAGATGATAACAGCGCAGAAAAAGTTATCTGAAAAATACATGAAAACAAATTAAGTTCCTAGCTCTAACAATTCCAAAGGTAACCCTTTCCAAACAAAATTTCTTTGATAAGGGCTAATTTTGGAACCATTGAACTGGAAACCCAACCAGCCACGGATAAAAGTGCTGGGTTCTGTCACCACAGTGGCCCCTTGGATAGGCCGGGGAGCTTGCTTTGCCATGGGGGACATCTGCATGCATGGGTGGCAACAGTGGGCACTAACTGGCACCACGGGGGGGGAGGTATGTATATAAAAAAGTGTAAAAACCACTGTGTCACCAGTATGGCAGCTGGTGGAGCTCTCAGGTCCCACATTGTGCATCCCAACTGGAGTGATTGGTGGGATTAATTCAGAGCACGGCTGAGAGATTCACTCTGGGTGTACGTTCCCAGGCCCAAGGACTGGGCAGACAACACCAGTGGGGAAAAATCTAAATAAACAACAGAGATACTGATACACACAGGACAGTGATCGCATTATCACTTTCATGGTACAACTAGCCTGCTCTCTCATCTGTAAATTACTTGGAATGTTTTTCAAGACCAAACAATTTTCACTGGAATTTCTGAACTGTTGAGTTGGTGAAAGGAGTTGAGCTGCTTCATCCCCTTTAGTCAACAAGCATTTGGTCAGTCACATCATCAGCATCTAACAATGTTTAGACAATGATGTCATCTCAATCACTGCAAGGATAACATAATCACAATCTTTAATACTGTGCTGTCTCTCAGTACATACCTCAGTATGAGAGTTAAAATTAGATATTTTCTGAAGTAAACAAAGTATGACTGTATCTTTCTAGAGTCAAACCATTATTTTTTCTACTGTTTGTTTACCCGAGATAGCCCAGCTGAGTTGCATCTGGTTTTCAGTGGGGCTTGGTACTACCCGTTTTTAAATTAAATTTGACTGTCCCCTTCAGGTTACTGCCATCAACCTCCCCAGCCCAGACACCAGACACCAGACAACATGACTGATTTAGTGGAAATGCAGAGCCTGAAACTAGTGCCAGGGGCCCCTCATACAATGGCTGGCCAATTTGTCTTACTTGTTCCTCACAGCACCTGCAGTGACCTGTCCAAGCCAGGCCATCCTCACGGGAAGGGGAAATGCGTCCTGTCATGGGGAATCTATCACATAAGGCCCTTCTCTTCACAAGGCCAAGGAGGCACCACTGCAACACAACAAACACATCCCTCCCCAGGAGTATGAGAATACTGCCTCCATGCAAACTCCTCCAGCCAAGGGCTGGGAGTCAGATCCAGGCTGCAAATCCAGGCCTCCCAGCAACACTAGGATGGGATCTACTCAGCTTTACTGCTGGGTGGGCTTACAGCTTTTTAATTCATGCAGGTTTAATGTACATCTTTCGGTATAACTAATATTTTATCTGAAGGGTTGAATTAACTTAATATTGACATATACAAAGGACTCTAGTTAAAGAGCTAGGTGCTGCTTTTAAAAATATAACTAACTGCCCAGAGGTGCTGGTGGTTGCACATCATCATAACACGTGGAAGACCCAAGTTTGTGGCCCGAACCCAACTCTCACACCCCAGGCCAGGAGTCTGGGGCATGCTGCTGAGGTAGCTTGCTCAGTGTACAAGGGAAGGGTGGCATTTGCCCCACTGTTTGAGCACCCCCCTGTGGAGGGTTCCTGACACTGTGACTGACCGTGACCATGTGATATCAGCCCCCCCCCCACACACACACAAAGGCTGGCATCTGCCTAGAAAGCTCAGACATCATGTGATGGAAAGGACACAGACAAGGAAGGAAATCCCTGTTGCAGTGAATTATGGTTGGCATTCGCCAAGAATTGCCCCTGGCTTTCCCTGTCCTCTATCTACGATGCTAACAGGTATTCCTGGTTAACCAAACCAGGCCAAACCATGGGGCTCCCACCGGATGTCTGGCAGGGACGGCAGTGGTTTGGACTGAAGTCTCTGTGGTTCAGTGCCAGTGTCCTAACAGAAGATGCTAGAACTGCCTGATCAGCAGCAGGAGAGGCAAAGTGTGCGTTTGTATATATATCATGCATTCACTTGCGTGCGCATGCACACATACACACGCACACTTATAAAACCTTTAAAAAAAATCTTGGTTTGTGATTGGTCCAGAGCCAGTCACACAACACTGAAAAATTTTGAACAATTGATCAGTTTAGCCCCATCAACTGGGCAACAGTTCTCAAAACTGGTCCACAGTACTCATAACTGGTCAATAACATTCAAACCTATTGACCACCTATAGACGTCAATCAAACTTTGCATTCTCTCATTCTTACATTTATTTATTGTGATGTTTCATTACCAATCAAGTTGCAAGGCTTTATAAAACTTATAATGACTAGAATGTTTTGGGCTACAGCATGAAAACCTTGACCCTTGGGGATGAACTACTGCCTTCCAATAATCATACTGCCCTCAGCCTTTGACTTCCTGCAATACTACAATTGTCACGCAATAGTTCATCATTAAAATTCTTAATTCTGGTCAGTATTTACATATAGTGTATAGTGGAACATCGTTGTTCGCTGAAATCTAGCGCTCTCAAAATGTTGTTCTGCTGCACTAGTGATGTCCATAGTGCAGCAGAACCAAAAAGTGACGTCCGCAGGACAGCAGAATGACTTTTCGTTCTGCTGCAGTGCAGACGTCACACATGGTGTCCTCGAGCAGCAATCTGACAGTCTTATTTTAAAAAGAAAGATGTAGCAAATTTTTTTTTTGAGGCAACAATGTTCCACTCTACACTATACAGAACATCGCATGCGTACCATTTAACGGCAGGGCTATTCTTTCACCTCACTGGTATTATGACAACTGATTACCTCTCGAGCTGCACTCTCGAGGTAATCTGTCGTCATAGTACCAACTCGGTGAAAGAAAAGCCCTGTTGTTAATTGGTACTCATGCACTATCCTGTATATTATGAAACGGGTAGAACAAATACTGGCTCCTGACTGGCCAAGCGGTACTTTTAGCCGCACCGTTATCCCAGCACAACAGTTAAGAGCAGATCGACAAAAATAAGTTTAAAAATAAACCAACTTTTCTAAAAAAGGACTCATTTCATAAACGCAATGAGGCACTCCGGGGAGTTGTTATGGTGGGCTAATGGTCCTTCTCGGGTAGTGGAAGCACTCAGCTTCACCTTGTGCTTCAACCCACCATAACACACACCCGTCATGCCTTATTGCTTAAATATACATACATACACCTTGTGTCACTAAGCACCTCTCCTGTCTGTCTGTCTCTCTATCTAACTCTATATGAAGACAACTCAGATCCAGACCTCGTCATTACATATACAATGGCAAGCCAGACTGCCTTTCAAAACACAGTCTTGCTTCCCATTCAGGGGACCTGGGTCCCTGGGTTTGCTTTCAGGGTGGGGATTAACTGCCCAGGGTCTCTCTCTCTCTCTTACACTGTAACATACACATAGTAACACAGAAATTTACAGTAGGGATGGACTCCAGATCCGTCATGTCCACCCCTGCTTCATAAGCAGGGACGGGTAAGTACGCTGTGCAAACATATTCATTCATTGGTGTTCCTTGCTTGTTATGTTATTACAATGCTTGTTCAGTATAAAGGTGTGGATGCCTGGGATCTGGCCTGTTAACATTCATACCTCAGCTAATTTGTCTGTTCTTTTGTTCCTCACAACACCTGCAGTGCCCTGTCCGTGCTATCCTCATGAGGAGGCGAAGTGCATCCTGTCATGGAGAATCCATACTGTCAGACCGTTCTCTTCATAAGGCTGAGGAGGCACTACTGCAGCACAACAGGGCATCCCTCTCCATGTTAGTTAAAGATTTTAATGAACTGGTCACACCGTCTTCAGAATACGAGGATCACTGTACAAAACAGCATTAGTACTGACTTGACCACTTGACTGCAAATTGACAATGTTACAGTAGACAGTAAGAGACCACGCCACCCCTTTGATTTGTTCCAAATGTCGTTATTTATCTTGGCTATTGTAAAAGTAGGAGTCCTTATTCTGTTGTGTATGCTGTATGATAAATCCCGATGAACAAGTAAAACAAAAAATAAATCTGACATAAAGGGGAACAGCCCTTGAACTATCAGCCTTCAAGTCAAATGCTGTTCTATATGTACGCCACCACCCTAAAATGTGAGGTCTCACTATGGGCTCCTTGGAGCCGCAAACTACAGCCACAAAGGTTGTTTGCATCTTCTGGTCCCACAGGACTGACATTGGTACTGTAGTGAAAGCAGCAGAAAGAGGATACCCGGTGTCTTTGGCACTGACCATGCCACTGAAGTAAGATCTTAGCCTGCTGGAAGCCAGGTGTTGTGTGTCTGCAGCCCGGGAGGTTGGGTTGGTCCGTGTGGATGAACTTCTTCTGAAGAATTTCTTCACAGAATGGGTGGTGGACAAGTGGAACACCCTGCCTGAGGAAGTGGTGGGGGCTGAAACAATCACGGGATTTAAGAATGCATGGGATAGACATAAAGGAATTCTGGAGGTCAGGGGTAAGGGGCAACAGAGTTCTAGGAAAACATAAACTGAAGTTACAAACTCAAATGGGCAGACTAGGTGGGCCATAGGCCCTTATTTGCTGACACTGTCTATGTATCTATGTATCTATATACCATTCCTAGAACTACTGTTATAGGTGAGTAACCTGTTCTTCTATGATCGTGGATATGTTGCTCATCCACACTTACTGGAAGACTCCTAGCAGTTTTCTCTCTCTGGGAGGAGGGAGGCAAGGCGCACACCCCCTACTTAGGGAACAGAGATTGGAGAACTGAGGCCCCAAAACCAGCATCCCGGCGTGACTCAAGGTCGATGTGGTAGTGGGTGATGAAAGTGTTTGCTGACTTCCAGATAGCAGCCCAACAGATTTCCTGTATGGGGATGTCCCTGGAAGCAGCCATCAATGCAGCAGTATGGCGGGTAGAATGAGCTCTTATCCCTCTGGGAGGCTCTTTGCCTGCCAACTCATAGCACAGGCCTATGCAGGATATAATCCACCTTGCAATAGTCCGCTTCACTGCAGGTGTGCCAGAAGTGGCTTCAGCGTAGGTGACAAACAGCTGGCGAACCTCTCCGCGAATTTCCGCCGTACTCTCCTTATAACAGGAGAGAACACGTCGCAGGTCCAAAGTATGGAGCCTGTAATTGGCCTCCGAGATGTAATTAGGGTAGTATACTGGCAGAGTCAACACCTGGTTAAGGTGAAACTCTGACACCACCTTCGGAAGGAATTTCGGTTGGGGGCGCAGGACAACTTTGTCCCTGTGGAAAACCAGATAAGAGGAGTCCACCGAAAGCGCCTGGAGCTCCCCTGTCCTTCTGGCTGACGTGATAGCCACCAGGAAGGCCGTCTTCCACGACAAGTGTGACAACTCACACTTGTGCATGGGTTCGAATAGCTTGCCCATGAGCTTTGCCAGTACCAGCAGTAAATCCCAAGGAGGTGGAGGTTCACTCACTGGAGGGGATATGTGATCCAGGCCTTTGAAAAAGCACCCAACCACTGTCTCCTGCGCCAATGTTGGCTGACTGGCCCGCGCTCGGTAAGCAGAGATGGCTGCCAGGTGCACCCTAATGGTCGATGACCGTAGACCCCCCTTTGGAGAGAGACCAAAGGTAGTGCAGAATGTTAGCCATGGGACTGGACAGAAGGTCCAGGCCCTTGTCCTAACACCAAATGGAAAACCGCTTCCATTTCAAGGCATAACACTTCTTGGTCGATTCCTTTCTAGATGCCTCCACCACAGTGTAGACATCTCCGGAAAGACCCAAAGCCTGGAACTCTAGCCACTCAGGTACCACGCTGTGAGGTGCAGGGATTGAAGGTCCAAATGGTAAACCTTCCCCTGACTGAGTGATAACAGGTCCTAGTATGTACAAGGCAGCTCTGGGGGCCTGCAGCTGAGGCTGAGGAGATCTGGATACCAGAACTGGTGCGGCCCTACTGAGGTGTAGCCTGTCTGGTGGAAAGAGTGCTTTCTTTGACCAGGTCTCCTCCCAGTCCCCAATACAGATGAACCGCTCCTCCCTGCACCATTTCCTTAGCCAGTCATTAAAATCCTCTATTCGTCTTTTTCTAGCTGTGCTGGCCTTTGGTACTGGTATCGCCTCTGAGAAGGCCAGTGAACTAACTTCCTCCCTGCAGATACTCCCTAACTCCCTGAACCTACTTTGCACTACCTCAACCTCCTCCTCAGCTAGGTCATTGGTTCCCAAATGTATAACTAAATTAAATTTTCCTCCAACCTCCCTTACTATTTCCCTTATTCTTGGGCCCACCTTCCCCACTGTCATCCCCTGCATACAAACCACCCTCCTGCTTGTATCTGAGTCCCCTTTCCTTACCCACTGAATACCCCTAATTATGGAGTCCCCTATGATTACCACCCTTCCATCCCCTGCATCAGTGTTCCCCATCCTTCCTTTCTTACCTTCAGTACTAGCTGCTTCCCCACCTAACTGCTCCCTCTGCACCCTGGCGAACTTATCTACACATCCACAATTTATCCTCATAAATGTTTTTCCATCTCTCAATCTGCCACTCCCCTTCTGACTATTTGTATCTGCTTTCAGATTTCCCTCCTCTGTTCCATTCCTTTTCTCTCTCTTGCCCCCATCCTCCATTTTGCCTGCATATTCCTCCCTGCCCATCCCGATTAGTTCCATCCCCCCTCCCCTGTACTCCTGCTCTCAACCCTGGCTCAACCTGACCACCTACCTCACCTCCTGCTGACCTCTTTTTCCTTCCAGACCGTGGCGCAAATCTGTTCAATAAAGGCACCCCTTTAGAAATTCCCACCCCTGATGCTGCTCTCACATTCCCTCCCCTTCCCCTTACCACTTGCCATTCCTCCACCCCGGGATCCCTGGTTCTCTGAGGAAGAGATACTGCTGCATACTGGGTACTCCTCACCCCTCCCATCCCCTGCCTGATGGTGTCACTCCCCTGGGCATCACCCCTTTGCCTTTCCCTCCACTGCTCTGCTCCTCTGACTTCCCACACCATCCTCCCAAGCTCCCATCTGAGCAGCCTTATTTCAGCCCTTAGCTGCTCCAGGCTCTTACACGCAGGACATCCCCCTTTACTCCACAACATCCCCAGAAAGACTGCTGCCCCACAGCTATTGCAGATTACCACTCTCCTGCTTCCCATATATGTACCCATTCCCCCACATCCTCCCAGCTCAGCTTCTCCTAGCCTCCAGTTATACATAACTATACAATAACTATAACATTCAACAATATATACATTTTTATCTCAGCTCTTTTCCATAAAAAGGTATCAACAATCACAACAATCTATCTTCTACTAATACAGATTCTATCACAGAATCAGAACACAATGCAAAAACATCTGCTACTTAGCAACAACAGGTAACATACCAAGCTGATGTAGCTTTTTTTTTTTTTAAATAAAACATAAAAAAATATTTTAAACCAGTAGAGATCAGCAGTCCCAAAAGCACCTTGAACTACAAGAAAGAACACAGTACCACACCACTGCCACAGTAACTAAACAGCCCTAAATGACTGGAGAAAGAAGAAAAAATCAGAGCCAGTACAAAAAGATATAACGTACTGTATATTATTAGGCAATAGGTATACTCAGTTGTTTAACAGAGAAAATAAAGAACCTACCAAAACAGACAGAATACCCACAAATGACACTTAGATTCTGTATGTTAGACACCACCAAAGGCACAATCAGAAAGGGTTTAAACTATAGTATTAAAATTAACCAGGCGGCCTGCCGGCGCAGTGAGGCTGTGTGACACCTTAACTTGAGGTTGAGAGGAGCGGACTCGGGCAGCTGGAGGGTCGGCTGGGGAGGAGGATTGGCGCCCAGGGGCTGCCTCCTCCTTCGCTGGGGTGGATGCAGGTCCCGCTTGATACACACGCCACCTGGGTGACCACGGGTGGAGGTGCAGCGAGACAACATACAAGGGAGGGAGGGCGTCTGCAGGAAGCAGCGGGCGTTGCACGCCTCGACGCAGTGCCGCCCTTGGCCCTCTGCGGCAGACGCCCTGTAGGTTGGGACCAAGAAAAATGGAAAAACCCTGTGCTGGGCTCCTGTAGACGGGACCCGGTTGTCCCGAGATAACCCATAACCAGGCTCCACAGAAGAGGCTGGCGATGCCTTCCGACGCATACTTGAGGTGTGAGAGGGGGACTAAGAGGGGGTTCCCTCTCCTCCCTGCCTGGGAAACCGAGGCAGGATGGGGAAAGGCTAACTAGTACTCGGAGGGAGGTACCTGGGGCGGGATTACGGGAATACACAGCCTAGGGATCCTCGAAGAAAGGAATCCAGCACAGCGAGAAAGGGACATAAAGAGAAAGTATATATATATAAAAAAAAAAATTAACCACATCAGAGTAGAAAGATCACGCTCAACAAATGTGTTGCTTCTTCTGACTTCCAACAATATCTACCGCTCAAATCTTATATCTTTCTGGAGCCTACAGGGTTACCTTTCACAATCACCTAAATTTACATAAAACAAAACAATTTTTAAACTGAAAAATATATTAAAAAGCACTTAGCTTTGGGAGCTCTTCTCAAACACAGCCACTCAACTCAGAGTTCTAGAATCTAGATTATTCTTCTTCTTCTGGTTCTTGAACAAAGAACCCTTGGCAGAAGTGGCATCCAAGGTGGCATTCGACTGCTGTATGCGCTGAAGCTGACCCGGTCACTCCTGGGCCAAACAAGTTGGTCCCAAGAGAGGGCACGTCAGCTAATTTGTGCTGAGTATGCACCGGGAAGGAGGAGAGCCTCAGCCAAGCCCCGCGGCAAGAGGCAACTGTGGCAGCCATCGAGCGGGCACAGGAGTCTCCAATGTCCAGGGCAGTCTGGAACTGCTGTTTGGCAACAGCTTGGCCCTGGTCTTGGACCTGCTTGACCACGGTCTGCATGTCTGTGGGGAGATGTGGGAGGACTTCGTCTAATGACCTGAGGAGGGCATGAGAGAAGTGTGCCATAATGATGGCCCGAACTTGCCTGACAAAGGCCCAAGGAGGAAGCCGCACAGACCTTCCTCGCTGGATGGTCCAAGAGCTTGGACTCTTTGTCGGGAGGTCGGTCAGTGTTGGTAGAACTGCCAGTAAGCCTGAACACAGTGGCGGTCACCAGGCTCTCGGCCGAAGGGTGCTCTGTGAACCCAGCAAGGCACCCCATGGGAACCGCGTACTTGCGGGCCATGCGGGCAGATGGTCCCGGACAAGAGGCCAGAGTTGCCAACAATGGCCTCGGCCACAGGAAAGACCTCCATGGGGGTATCCACTCTGTAAGAGGGTACTACGCCTTTTTCTGGATGGGTTCCAGGGGCATCCCTGTGGACTCCGAGATGAGGCTAAGGATCCCTTGGAAGGAGGAAGGACCTTCCTCCATCCCTCGGCCAACGGACGACTCATTATCCCCAGGATGAGAGTGAAGCTCGGTGACATCTGAATCCGAGGAGTCAGGATATGGCGGCCTGCTGCCCACATCACCCTCAACATGACGAGGGCAGTCAGGGGTGACCGTGACCGATAAATGCTGGGGAAGCCTGTGTCCGGTCTGTCTTCTTTCAAAGGAGCCCCTCCCATGGGCTGCTTAGGCGGTGGTTCCACCATGATGGGTGGAGAGGCCAGTTTTGGCTGAAGAGGTGGATTTGCTGGCCCCACGGTTGGGGGAACCGAAGATTTCGGCTCTAGAAGGGTCGGCTTCAGCCTAGGAGGCGAAAGCCAAGTGATGGCCGGGGAAGGAGCTGGAGTCGTCTTGTGCCCAGACAAGATCAGATGCTGCCACATGAGGTCCTCGCAGTGCCGACACAGTTTCTGCCGGAGCCTCTCCTTATCCGAGGAGGATGAGGACAACTGATGGCGTTGCCTCTTCTTAGAGCGCTTATGGCTCTTCCTTGGTCTGTCGGTCGGGAAGGTTCTAGACCTCGACTGAGATCGAGCAAGCCAACTCGGTCACTGCGGAGATACCGGCAGGACCGATGACTTCCAGGGGTCCAAAACTGAGTCCTCGATGGGAACACCAGCGGGCTGGGTCTCCTCATCAGGGAAGACAAGTACCAGAGTCCTTTCCAAGGAGTCACTGGCCAGAGCCGGCAACAGTGGGTCAATGGGGTCGATGACAATCTCGACCTCATCGACCACATCTTTAGTCGCCTGGCCAGACGGAAGGTCCGAAAAGCCAGCGGCCGAAGAAGCAATCTTGACCGAAGTCGAGACTGCATGCTCTTGGGGCTGGAAACCTCTCTCAGTCCCAAGAGTGCCTTCACCGAGACAAAGGTTTACTCAGTTCCTTCTCCCACTTACGGGATTGGGAGGACTGCGAGCGTGCAGTCGCCTCTCCCAGGGTGGGAACAGACTGGCACAACTCCTGGAAGGAGCCCAAAAAGGTAGAGCAGAAGGTGACCAGCCACTCCTGGACCCAACACGTCAGTCCCCAGGAAGAAGGAAAGCCTCAGCCAAGCCCTGCGGCGAGAGGCCACTGCGGCTGCCAATGAGCGGGCGCAAGAATCTCCTATATCCAAGGCTATCTAGAGTTGCTGTTTTGCAACAGCATGATCTTGGTCACGGACCTGCTTGACTGTAGTCTGCATGTCCGGTGGGAGATGAGGGAGGACCTTGTCCAATGACCCCAGAAGGGCATGAGAGAAGTGTGTCATAATAATAGACAAGCTGGCCTTGCAAAGGCCCAGAAAAAAGTCAGTGTAGACCTTTTGGGCAGAGTGGTCCATATTTTTGGACTCCTTGTCCGGGGGTCGGTCAATGTCGGCCAAACTACCTGTACGCCTGTACACCAAAGCGGTCACCAGGCTCTCGGCTGAAGGGTGCTCAGTGAACCCCGCAAGGGACCCTATGGGCACCGCGAACTTGCGGGCCATGCTGGCAGACGGAGCTGGACAAGAGGCAGAATGCTGCCAAAGTACAAGGGCCGGACCAACAATGGCCTCGGCCACAGGAAAGGCCTCCGTCGGGGTATCCCCTCTCTTAAGGATGTCCGTAAGAGGGTACTCCACCTTTTTCTGGATAGGCTCCAGGGGCATCCCCATGGACTCAGAGATGAGGCGAGGGATCCCTTGGAAAGACGAAGGACCTTCCTCCGTCTCTAGAGCAGCGGTCGATTCATCATCCACTGGATGAGAATGTAGACCGGTGATGTCCGAATCCGAAGAATCTGAATACAACGATTTACCACCCAAGTCACCCTCGACTAGCAGCTGGGGCGGTCCAGGGTGACAGTGACCGGCTGCGCTGTAGGAAACCGTTTGTCTTCCTGGAAGGGGCCCCTCCCACAGGCTGCTTAGGTGGTGGTTCCACCACAATCGGTGGAGAAAATGTTTTAGGCCGAACTGGTGGTTTTGCCGGCCCTGCGGGTGAAGGAGATGAAGGTTTCGGCTCCGGAGGGGTCGGCTTCAGCCTAGGAGGTGAAAGCCAAGTAATGGCCGGGGTAGGAGCTGGGGTAGGCTTATGCCCGGAAAAAAATCAGCTGTTGCCACATGAGGTCATCGTTTCGCCAACTGAGTTTCCACCAGAGCCTCTCCTCTTCCAAGGAGGACAAGGACAACCGCTGGTGTCGCCCCTTTTTAGAGCGCTTATGGCTCTTCCTCGGCCTGCCGGATGAGGGGGTTCTAGACCTCGATCGAGATCGGGTGGACCGACTCGGTCGCTCGGGAGACACCGGCAAGACCGGTGACATCCCGGGGTCCGGAACCAGTTCCTCGATAGGGACTCCAGCGGGCTGGGTCTCCTCATTGGGGAACACGAGGACCGGAGTGCTCTGCATGAAATCATCGACTGGAGTTGGCGACAGTGGATTGATTGGGTCGATAACTATCTCGACCTCATCGACCACATCCTCAGTCGGCTGGCCCCGATGGGAGATCCGAGAAGCCAGCGGCCGAAGAAGCGATCTTGACCAAAGTCGAGACCGCATGCTCCTGGGACTGAGACCTCTCCCAGTCCCAAGAGCGCCTTCGTCGAGACAAAGGCTTGCTTGGATCCTTCTCCTGCTTACGGGATCGAGAGGAGTGTGAGCCCGTGGGTGCCTATTCCCTGGTGGGAAGAGACTGGCACAACTCCCAGAAGGAACTTGAGAAGGCGGAGCCCAGGTTAAGCAGAATGAAGAAGCTCCGGGAAGAGTCCGCAG
The DNA here is from genome assembly GCA_016271365.2 of Neoceratodus forsteri. NCBI lineage: Eukaryota > Metazoa > Chordata > Ceratodontiformes > Ceratodontidae > Neoceratodus > Neoceratodus forsteri. The sequence goes on from CM057451.1 coordinate 97,393,362, forward strand.
CGCGAGCCGCTTCTTCCTCGAACGCTTGCATCCATTCCAACTGCTCGGTGGATCCAGTAGCTGCCAAAACCACCCACATAGCCTCGCTGGATTTCACTGGAGGGTTCCTCTTCTCCGGTCTCCCCAGTTGTAAGCGTGCAAGACAGTCGTCCATGATGCTGGGATGGAAGGCCAAGCAGAAACTGCAGGACGAGGAGTCATGGCCCATGCAGTAGACACACACGGCGTGGGGATCGGTACGCAACATCTTTTGGCTGCATGAGCACCTGCAAAATCCGGGGAAAGATTTTTCTTCAATGGTCGAAGATGCGAAAAGGCGATCACTAACTCGAACGATTCTTATTTTCGTTAAAACCGAAGGTTTGAAAGCCAGGGCCTCACGAAATGCGTAAGCATTTGGTGGGTAACCCGAGTCTTCCAGCGGAAAGGGATATCTGGTGTCATGGGGTGGAGCTGAGGTATATAACACCCAGGTGGGTGGGAGAAGCCAGCTTGAAGACTTCCGGTGGATCTTAAAAGGGAACGGAACATGCCAGTAAGTGTGGATGAACAACATATCCACGATCCTAGAAATATAGTACCTGCTGCAAGAGCTCCTCCCGAAGATCTACTGTTATGGTAAGTTCTTATGTAACTGTACTATCTTACTTTGAGGGGGCTCTTGAAGCAGGTAACACCTTTAGGACCGAGTCCCAAGCAGTAAGGAGAAGGGTGGAGGTAGAAGTCTCCCAAAAAGAATTATGACAGGAGGCCCTGGAGGACTGCTACTTCAAAGCCTGCTCTGCAACAAGAAGCAATGTCCAAACTGTTGTGTTTGACAAAAGGTGTGGACAGAACTCCAAATGGCAGCTGCACAAATTCTGGCAGCTGAAATGTTTCTCAAGGAGGCAAAAGAAACAGCCATGCCCCTGGTAGCATGACCTGTTACCGAGCCCGGTAAGGGTTTGTTGTACTTGTTATAGCAGAAAATGCAATTAACCAACCATTTGGATGAACACTGTTTAGAAACAGGAGCCCCTTCCATTTTAGGGGCAAAGTACACAAACAACTAGTCAGATTTTCGAATGGCCCGGGTGCACTCCAAGTAATAATGATGCACCCTATGAACATCCCGAGTATGTAGTAATGCCTCCTCTCAGTTTGAATACTCTGGGTAATAGACAGGAAGCTAGATGTCCTGATTCAAAGTAAACTCTGACACCACCTTGGCAAGAAACTTAGGACACCCTGTCCTCGTGGAAAACCAAATAAGGCTCCTTACACCTGAAGCCTGAAGCTTGGAAATCCTTCGAGCAGAAGTAATGGCAACTAAAAAAAAAGCTTTCCATGACAGGAAGTGCAACTTGCAGCAAGTTCAAAGGGAGGCAAAATAAGCTTTTCTAAAAGAAACAAAAGATCCCATGGTGGGACGGGATCCCGGAAGGGTGGGGGTGTCTCAAATGCAGAATGCCCCGTATGAATGTATGGGGAAGATCCAGCTGAGCAAGAGTTTTAGAAACATAGAATTTGACGGCAGATAAGGACCGCTTGGCCCACCTAGTCTGCCCATTTTCCTACCTAACAGATAAGCTGCAGATCCTAGTTAACCAACAGCTTACTTCCTCCTACCCCCCACTAGGACTGCCTGATGTCTGTCCCATGAATTCTTGAATTCCCCCACTGTTCTTGACTCCACAACCTCCTCTGGGAGGCTGTTCCATGCATCCACAACCCTCTCTGTGAAAAAATACTTCCTCACATTACCTCTGAGCTGTCCCCCTCTATCTTCAAATTGTGCCCTTTTGTTCTTGCCTCTTTTCTGAAAGATGCTACCTCTTAGACTTTGTTGATTCCTTGAGGTACTTAAAAGTTTCTATCATGTCTCCTCTCTCCTCCTTTCCTCAAGGGTATACATATTAAGCTCCTTTAGTCTTTCTTCAGATGTGTCTTCTGGTGCAGACCCTGCACCATTTTGTTGCCCTCCTCTGGACAGCCTCCACTCTGTCTATGTATTTGCAGAGATGGGGTCTCCAGAACTACACACAGTACTCAGATGGGGTCTCACCAACTGTCTCTACAGAGGATAACAACTTCCTGTTTTCTACTATTAATACCTCTTCCTATGCATCCCAGTATCCCCCAGCCTACTTACTGCCTTCTCACATTGCTTGCCCACCTTTAGGTCATCTGATATAATTACCCCCAGGTCCTTTCCATTTTACTGTTGTCAGTATCTCACCCCATTGTGTACTCTTCCCTGGGTTTTTGTTTCCCATGTGCATTACCTTGCACTTCTTTGCATTGAATCTGAGCTGCCATACATTTGACCATTCCTCCAACCTTGCCAAGTCCTTCTCATCCTTTCCACTCCATCTTGTGTATCAACCCTGTTGCAGATCTTTGTGTCGCCTGCAAAGAGACATACTTTTCCTTCCAGTTCCTCTGCAATGTCACTTATAAAGACATTAAAAGGACCGGTCCCAGTACTGAACCCTCGGTGCCCTGCTAGTAACCCTCCTTTCTTCACTGTTACTCCATTTACTACTACCCTTTGCGTCCTGTTGTCTAGCCAATTTTTTATCCAGGCTACCACCTTGGGGCCCACTCAAGGCTAGCTAACTTGTGTATTCATCTTTGTGTGGGACTATATCAAATGCCTTGCTAAAATCTAGGTAGGCCATGTCCACAGCCCCTCCCTGGTCTACTACTTTGGTCACCCAGTCAAAGAAATCTATTAGATTCGTCTGACATGACCTTCCCATCGTGAATCCATGCTGCCTTGGGTCCTGTGCCCCATTGGCCCCTAGGTACTCAACAATTCTTTCCTTCAGAAGTGATTCCATCATTTTCCCTACCACTGAGGTCAAACTAACTGGTCTGTAGTTTCCTGCCTCTGTCCTGCTCCCACTTTTGTAAAGAGGAATCACATCTGCCCTCCTCCAGTCCTCAGGTACCATCCCATCCTCCCATGATTTGTTAAAGAAAGTAGTCAGCGGTGTCACTAGTTCTACCCTTAGTTCTTTTAGAATTCTTGGGTGAATCCCATCAGGCCCCATTGCTTTGTCCACCTTCAATTTTATTAGTTCTTTCAGAATCCTTTCTTCTGTAAATGGACTGGTATCGACCCCCATCTTCAGAGTGTTTCTCTTGTTTGGTTTAGGTACCTCCCCTTTTGCCTTTCCATAGGTGCATCGTAGGCTGAAATGACAGACAGGTGCACCTTACGTTCATGAAGAATAGCAGAGTCCTGCATCAGATAAAAAGAGGAAGTACTCCAGAACCAAGTTAATCGAGCAGTTGAAGGGGTCTAAATGCCGAGCGGTGGCCCAGATGCAGAATCACTTCCATTTTATAGCATAGGTTGCCCGCCTAGTGGAAGGTTTCCTAGCAGCTACTAGGACATCACCTACTGGTATCACGTCATTTCATCGCAAACATTTTATCGCAAACAATTTGGCGTAATTAGTACATCACAATTTATATCATCGTATGTTACATATAATCGCTTTCGACACTTCATCGCAGACTTAATAAAAAACTGTTCCTGGATACCACTCATCTGCCCACTCACTCAGTCAGTGCTTTAAGCTAGATCCAAGTGGGTGTGACTTGTCAGCCCATCTTCTGTGTACACCCCGACAAAGAGAGAATCTTTGTTCCTGCCTCTCCTCCGTTTGGTCATTTTCTGTCTCTCTGTGTGTGCCGGCAGGAGTGGAAGACCCGACAGTGGAGAGCGAGTCATAGAGAGAGTGCTGTACAGGAGCGAGTGACAGATTGTGTGCTGGTTCCCCTCCGTGGCTGAGAGAGAAGGAGAGAGAGAGAAAGGGTACAGCGCGGGTGCTCTGGATACGAAAGACAGCTCGGCTACAGCACAGTTGCCATTGCATACAACCCCCGACTCATTGCTGCACTGTTGTTTCTAAGAGCGGCAATGTTGTTTCCCTTATAGGACTGTCTTTCAGCACTGTATTCCCCCCTTTACCCATACTGTGGCCCCCATCCCTCGATGATGCTCAGAGCAATTGACATTTGAAAAAGTGGCACCCAGAGTCAGTGTGTGACAGGAAGAGAGAGAGAAGGAGTGGAACAAGTGGACAGAGAGTAATCAAGTGAACCCCAGTGCTGTGGAAGTCAGTGCAATCACCTATGTCTGTCTGCCTTCATTTCTCTCTCTCTCTCCGTTTATTTTGTGGGGAGTGACACACACACAGATTGCTAGCCAGATCAACATATACTGTGACAAAATTAAGACAGTTTGTCCTACCTTTTTTCCTCATGTAGAGATGAGATTTGATTTTGATTTCCTGAATCTCCGTGTCTGCGTGCTGATTGATTCGTCAGTACAGTGCCAACCAATCAATTCATGTTGCTGTACACCAATGAAATCAGTTAATTCTGTCCGCAAGCAAGCGAGTCAGCTCATTTATCCATCGTATTCCAAAGATCAGAATTTAAAAGGTAAATCTTTATTGTGTTCTCATTTAAAAGCATTTCGGGTTAATTCTTATATCTTATACTTGCAATTGGAAGTTATGAGCAATTGCCCGTAAATAGTCCATCCGTTTTGTTTCACAGTATGATTCAACTACCTTCACAATCCTTTGAGCGGTGTCCCTGTATTTTTTTCTGGGTGCAGGAAGTTCGATGCTAGCAAGGTATTGCTCCATACGCAGTTCATTTAGGTTCTGTTCAACCTTCATTGCATTAACAAATTTCCAAATTGTTGGGTGGCAGGCACCGAGAAGACTATTAAAGCTTCTGTGCCATCCTTCAACTGAGTTTATAGTGCGAGGTAGTCCTGCAGTCACAGCTGAGTTGCAGTTCCAAAATTCGATTGCAAAATGTGGTCATCTACGACCACAACGGCCAACTGGCCTCCCTATCCAGGTGTCTTCGAAATAATCTACCAAGGGGGCTAGTTGGTCGCCATTAGTCATATAAAATGTGGTTAGTCTGAGTTGTTCAAATGCTTCAATAACATCAGTTGGTGGAACGTATGCAAGTGCTGGAAGCATTCAGATTTGCAATGCAAAGTCAGCATCAACAGTGTAATTTTTGTGTATTACAATGCTTTCCTGTACTTTCCTCCATATGGCTTGGCACAGGTGAAAAAAACAACCTCTAGTGCAAGCTGTTGGAAACTCGGTCTGAAACGCCTTTACTGCTGCCAGTTCATAATCTGTCATGATAGACTGGGATGCTAGTTCAGGACATAGCCTTATTATTTGTTGCAATACCCTTGCATAGCTTTCAGTGGTTTGGTTGGACATTAGTATGTAAACAGATGGGATTACTGCTGAATGCCTAACAACATGTATTGTGTACAGTTGAGTGAATACTGTTGGTGTACATTTGAAGGTGCCATCTGCATAACAGTGAGGTGTTGAATGCATGTACAGCATGTTGCGTGTGGTTGCAAAAATTAAGAATCTATGGTTGTCATCATTCCCTGAATCATACTGTAGAAATAGCTCCCCTTTCTCAGTATTCCAGTACTCATCTGGAATATCTAACTCAGACAGGGATGCAGGTTGCGATGGTACGACTGCTGCTGCTGCTTGTCACGCTCTCTGAGCAGTGCGCTTAAGGCTACCAACAGATAGCAATTTTACACACACAGCTTGGCTGAGTCCGCCAGTAGCGCTTGCTACAAGCTGCTGGGTACTGTCCTGAGAGCAGCTGGCTTTGTCTTTCATCTCATTCACTGACTGTAGTGCTAGAGTTGCGCCTGCATCAGGAACATGATTATGTTCCTGTATGTATTTAATAATGTCATCTGCACTCGTGTGAACTCTTGCTGGGCACTTATAGGTATCATACTGCCGACACTTCCAATACTGCTTTTCTCCATATGTTCACTCCACTCTATACAGATATCCATTTTGCAGCAACATTGGTTTGCCTCGGATACTCCTCACATAGTCCAGTGGCATGTCTGTAGCACAACAGCACAGTAGGTGGATGCGCACTAAACACAGGCTCTATATGCACGTAAACTGTCATGCGTGGAAGAGTAACTGCGCCGAACAGTACTGCGAGATAAACTGACGCACGGTAAATGACTGCGATAAAATTTTTGCGATGAACAGACATGGATCCTCCTCTACTCTGGGAGATACCCCGAATCTGGATATAGCTAGGTCCACAGGACCCACGCATGAAGGTGCAGAGATTTGAGATCCACATCGACCAGGGTTCCCTGCTCCTAGGACAGAAAGTCTGAGTGTAGGGGCAGGGAAACTGGAGGCTCCACTGCAAGTTGCTGAAGAAGCGGAAACCAAATCTGGCATGGCCAGAAAGGTGCCATCAGAATCATCTCTGCTCCCTCTGACTGCAGCTTGAGAAGAAATTGCTGTAGTAGAGGAAATGGAGGGAACGCATAAAGGATCCTCCCCATCCAGGACAGGGACAACGCGTTTCACCAGAAAACACCAGGCCCTGGATCTAGCAAGCAAAAACTGGCAGTTTTGTGTTGGATGGTGAGGCAAACAGATCCAGTTCTGGATGACCACATCTGATGAACAGTTTTTCGACAACCGAGGGATAAAGTTCCCCCTCGTGGGCCCTGGACTGAGACAGGCTTAGACTGTTGGCCACGGTGTTTTGTATGCCTGGAACATGGACTGCTGTAAAGTACAGGTGATGGTCCACTGCCCATGCCCACACTCGCATGGCCTCCCTTCAGAGGGGTCATGAATGAGTCCCCCCCCCCGCTTGTTTATGTAAAAGCCACTGACATATTGTCAGTCTGGATTAACAGGGGGCCAGATAGCAAGACTGTCTGGAAAACCTGAAGGGCACATAGGATCACCCGCATCTCCAGGACATTGATGTGGAGCTGGAGCTCATGCTGGGCCCAGGACCTTTGTGTCTGGCAGCCTCCAAAGTGGGCCCCCCCAGCCTTGACCCGATGCATCTGTGGTCAGGATCTGACTGGGGGATTCCTTTCACAGGCAAACCGCTCTGGAAAGGTTGGATGAATTCAACCACCATGTTAAGGCCTGTCTTACAGGCTTTGACACCAAGACCAGTTTGCTTGTCCGAACGCTGATCCCACTGAACTCTCATGTTCCACTGAATCACCTTCATGTACAGCCTGCCATGTGTCTCAAGGGTCTTAGGACAGACCTGGCGAACGGAGGAGATCTGCTGCGTGTGTGTCTGAAGGAACTCTGCTCTGTCCTGAGGGAGGAAGCCTTTGCTTTGCGCTGTGTCCAGAATTGCCCTATGTATTGCAGCTTTTGGTTGGCCAAGTAGAGGACTTGGGGAGGTTTAAGGTAACCCCTAGATCCTGAAACAGGGAGAAGGTGGCATGCATAGTGTGGAGTAGCCATTCCCTATTGGGGTGGTTTGCAGCCAGCCATCCAGGTAGGGGATGACGTAATGACCCTGTCTCCTTAGAGCTGCAGCTACTACTGCGAGGCATTTGTTGAAAACTCTGTGGGCTGAGGAGAGGCCGATAGGCAGAGCCTGAAATTGGAAGTGACTTCCCTGGAAGCAGAAGTGAAGGAACCTCCAGTGTGGTTGGAAAATCAGAATGTGGAGGCATGTGTCCTGCATGTCCAGAGAGCACAACCAATCCCTCTGATGAAGAAAACGGAGTAGGCCTAGTAGAGTGACCATCTGGAATCATTTGTACTCTATGTACTGATTCAGGTGGCTGAGGTCAAGGATAGGATGCAGGTCCGTTTTCTTTGGCACCAGGAAGAAGTGGAAATAAAATCCTTTCCCCTGTTGTGCTGGAGGGACAGGCTCAATGGCAGGCTTATTTCAGGAAGGCCTGGATCTCCTCTGCGATGAGAGTGCTGTGAGCCTGAGAGTTATGGGATGGGATTGGTGGGTTATCTGGAGGACTCTCAATGAACTCCAGAGTGTGCCCCCTTTCGATGAGTTGTAGAACCCACTGATCTGTGGTTATTTGATGCCACCCTTCTATATGCAAGGAAAATCAACCTTCTTCCACCTCCCCTAAGGCTTTGGCCGGGGTGGGGGTCGGGCAACAAGTCAGGCTAAGGAGCCAGGGAGCGGCAGTGTGGGCTGGGAAGTTCTAGGGGCCCTAGAGACGGAACCTCTGGAAGAAGTGGAAGCCCTGTGCTTAAATTCTGCTCTTTGCTGCTGTCTGCTAGGTTGATGTCTAGCATTCCTCCGAAAAGACTGCTTAGGGTACTGTTTGGGGTGAGATTTGTACATAGTGGCCTAGATATTCAAAGGAGTTGCACCTGGAGCAACTGAGTTGCGCCAGCGCAACCCCAGAACTGTGCCCCGGGACGATATTCAGAACAGGGAATTGTGCAACGCAATTCCCAATGCACCGGGGCACAAAGATAATGTATGCGGCACATCTCATGGGGCGTGCCCATGCATATGTGGCACATCCCAATATTCAGCCTGAGATGTGCGGTGCATATGTCAGCACACCCCTGAGATGTGCCACATACCTCAGCTCAAAGTTGAGCCCGGAAAAAAAGGCTGAAGCTATTAGTAGTTCCACTGCGTAAGGCTGTGCTGCAGTGCACAACACAGCAGCCACGTCGTGATGGCAACACCCCAACACTGTGATTATCATTTAACTGTCAGTCAGTGTAGATCACACAGCACCAGGGAGACAAGACATGACCTTGAAAGACCAGTCAGCAACCCAGCAGCTGCATTCCGCACCAGCTGCAGGTGCTGAAGGGTACCTCCACAGATTCTGAGGTACAAAGCATTGCAGCAGCCAAACCTGGAAGTCACAAATGTGTGCACTAACATCGCCATGTCTCGGGGGGGGGGGGGGATAAAAGATTTTACCTGGCTGATGTTCTTAAAATAGCAGAAACCACTCCAGACTACTACTAATCCCCAAACCTGAAATGTCAGCACATCATCTAGAATGATGTTGAGATTCTTCACCTTAGAGGCAGCCACCAGACCAGCTGAAGAAGAAGAATCAGCATTTATATAGCGCTTTTCATACATCCAAAGCGCTTTACAAGCAATGCTACACTGGTAGTGAAGTGACTGAATGTGTGGTGGCGGCCATATTGCACATAATCACCCACACACAGCCTGGATAATTGCATGAACCGGTTTATGGGAAGGGGAATGTTGGCCAGGACACCAGGAATGTTCCCAACTCTTTGCGAAGAGTGCCCTGGGTTCCTTTACTTCCACCTGGACACCCACCAGGACAACACCAGAATGGGCAGAAGGGACCTCAGTTTTTAACGTCTCATCCGAAGGACAGCACCCCCCAGTACTGCACTCGGATGCCAGCGATTTTTAGGTGCAAGTCCAATCCTGGTGTGGGACGAGAACCCACGACCTTCTGGTCCAGAGGCAGATGTGCTACCAACTGAGCAACGCTGACACCTAACCAAGCCAAAGCCCTGTCCTCTGCCCAGCGGCCACCACATCACCTTTCTGACCTGGCTTGACAAACAGTACTTTTGCCTTGTCCAGGCTGTCTCAACCAGCAAGATGACATCCAGTCCTGGATCTTAGACAAACATATATTCAGCAAATCGACTACTCCCAGAGCTCTGGGTATCACCTGCACAGCAGTGACACCCAAGTCCATGCTGTTTAATGATCCAGCCCCCAGAGGCAGCATATACACAGTGAACAACATGAGAAAAAGGACTGAACCCTGAGGTATGCCACAGGGCAATTACACCAGGGATGAAGAGAAACCTCCCAAAATCACCCTCTGTGTCCTGCCATTAAGGAAGGACTTAAACCAGTAGATGACTTTGCTGACGAGCCCCATGTACTCCCTGAGCCTGTCCAATAACAGCCATGGTCCACGGTGCCAGAGGGTTGAGGAGAGACTAAAAAGAACAAGAACTGACCATCCACCTCTATCTTTCGCCCTGAGCAGGTCACTGTGTGCCCTGACCAGCGTAGTCTCTGTGCTGTGCCCTGATTTAAAACAAGACTGGAGAGGCTCATAGATGACAAGGGCCATGAGGTGTGCCTCATGCCACAGCGCAACCACCGTCTCAATAAACTTGCCTAGAAATGGTAGGTTAGAGACAGGTTGGTAATTCGCCAAGACATTGGGCCAGATATTCAAAAGTTACTGCTGGCACTAACAGGTTTGCACCCATGTTATCCGGATTTGTGCCCTTTTTTGGGGTGGGGTCTACATTCAGAAGCCCCTGTAGTGTGGGCTAAACCTGCTAGCACCCAGGAACTAACATAATGCTGCACCCATGCAAATGAGGGAGCCCTCTCCTGCATATGGGTGCAGCGGCAAATTCAAAGGTTTACGATGGCAGGAAATGGCACGTAAAGCAGCCCTGTTTACCACCTCCAAAAACCTAGGCTTACCTGGGCATTAAGCCTGCGCCCCCACCCCACCAATGGCAAGATGACTGTACTGCAGCTGCCAGCCCCCAATCACCATCATGCCAGCGAGGATGCAGGCCCTGGTGTCAAGTGGCTCCCCGCCTGCCTGGCCCATGTTATTATCTATCTCCCTGGTGTCACCCCCACCCCGCAATAAGATCATAAGAAAAGTGTTGGCAGATGGGGACTGCGAAATCCATCTAGTCTGCCCATGGTGGCTACCCCCCCTCACGTTTCATTCTAAGCTGCCCACATTGCCTGTCCCATGCAATCTTGAATTCTCTCACCATCTTCGATGCCACCACTTCTGGTAGCAGGCTATTCCATGGGTCTATCACGCTTTCAGTAACAAAGAACTTTCTAGAGCTGCTTTTAAACTTGCCTCCCACCAGACACAGGCTGTGCCCTCTTGTAAGTGCCACCCTGTTTTCCCGGAAGAGGCTTCCCTTCTGAGTTGAGTTAATTCCCTTGACGTATTTAAATGTTTCTATTATGTCCCCCCCATTTATTCTCTGTTCCAGAGAGAATAAGTTCAACTCCTTGAGTCTTGTCTCGTATGGCTCATGGTGCAGCCCCTGCACCATCTTCGTAGCCCTTCTTGGTACCATCTCTAAACGGTCAATTTTTCAGGTGAGGACTCCAGAACTGGACACAACACTCCAGGTATGGCCTCACCAAGGATCTGTAGAGTGGCATAATTACTTCCTTTCTACTAGTAATACCCCGCCTATGCATCTGAGGATGCCACTTGCCTTCTGCGCTGCGTTTTCGCATCGTTTTCCTACCTTTAAGTTATTGGTAATGATTACACCCAGATCCTGTTTCATCCTTGTCTCCTCCATTTGATGCCCTTCCAGAATGTATTTTTTTCCTGGGTTCCATTTTCCCAGGTACATTACCTTACACTTCTTGGTGTTAAAACATTTAACTGCCAATTTCTGGACCATTTTTCCAGTTTTCTGAGGTCAGCTTCCATACCTGCAGCTCCCTCCTGAGTTTCCACCCTGTTGCAGAGCTTTGTACCATCTGCGAACAGGCAAACCTTCCCCTCCAGTTCATCGGTGATGTCGCTGATGAATATGCTGAAGAGGACTGGACCCAGCACCGACCCTTGTGGAATGCCACTGGTTACATCTCCCTCCCTTGATAATGACTCATGACCAAAACTCTTTGGGTCCTATTTTGAAGCCAGTTTGTAATCCAGTTGACTATCTTCTGATCAACTCCTGTGTGTCCTAGTTTGTTACCGAGTCTCCTGTGGGGAACATTGTCAAAGGCTTTGCTGAAGTCCAGGTACACCACGTCCCACCCTGGTCTACTGTTCTGGTGACCCAATCGAAGAAATCAGTCATGTTTGTTTGGCATGATCACCCTGCTGTGAAGCCATGCTGCTTGGGGTTGAGTTTTCCATTTTCCTTCAGGTAGTCCACTATTCTCTCCTTTAGTAATGCCTCCATACTTTTTCCCCACTATAGAGGTCAGGCTGACTGGGTGGTAGTTTCCTGCTTCTTCTTTGCTTCCACTTTTGTGCAAGGGCACTACTGTTGCCCTTTTCCAGTCTTGAGGTACTCTGCCGCTTTCCAGTGACTTACTGAATAGCTCTGCTAGTGGTGCCGCAATTTCTTCCCTAAACTCTTTTGAATACTGTAGGGTGGATACCTTCTGGCCCCATGGCTTTATCCTCTTTAAGCTTGCTTAGCTCTTCTAAGACCCTCTCCTCCATAAAGGAGCTTGTGCCCGCCCCTCTACTATTATGCTCCGTCACACCTAGTGGAAGTCCTTTACCACTATCTTCTATTGTGAAGACTAAGCAGAAGAATTTAACATTTCAGCTTTGTATTCATCTTTCTCTAATAGCTGGCCCTCATTTGTTGCTAGTTGTACTATTCCTCCCTTACCCTTTCTTTTTTCTCGTATGTATCTATACAAAGTTTTGAGTCCCTTCCTTACCCCCTGCGTTATTTTTTCCTCTGTTTGTGCTTTAGCAATCTGAATTGCTTTTACTGCCTCCTTGAGTTTGTTCCTGTATTGCTCCCTGTCTGCTTCTTTTTTCAACTCTTTGTATTGCTCAAAAGCCCTCTTCTTTTCCTTGATTTTTGGTTGCTACCTCTTTGAAGAACCAGAGAGGGTTCCTCCTCCTCCTCCTTTTGGATTTGTTGATTTGTCTTGCGCGTTGTTCAGTAACTATAGTTAAGGCATTCTTCAAGTTCTCCCAGCGGTCTTCCATATCCCCCATGTTACCGATATTTAGCATGGATTTGATCCTGGATTTCATTTCTGGAAAGTCTGCTTTTCGGAAATCAAGTATCTTGATTTTCGTTTGACTTTTGCTTACTGATAACTGGACTGACCTGTGGTCGTTGGTCCCCAGATCGACTCCCACATGAACATTAGAAATCCTGCTGCTGTTTGTGAGTACCATGTCCAGGATTGCTTTGTCTCTGGTGGGTGAATCCACCAGTTGATTTAATCCTGCCCCCTGCAGCATGAACAGGAATTCGCTGCTCCACTCTGTGGATGCTGTGTACAAGGTCCAATCCACATCTGGCAGACTGAAATCCCCGAACAGTAGCAACTCACCCTTGTCTGCAATCATTAAGATTGTTTCCAAGAGCTCCTTGTCAATCTCAGCTTTCTGGGTTGGGGGATCTATAAACAACTCCCACCCAGATGAGGGCCTTGTCCCCAGCTCCCAGGGTGACCCATAGGTCCTCTGCCTTACTGTGCATCCCCTGGATCTCTGTTTTACAGATTCCTTCCCTTATGTACAAAGCCACCACCTTCCTTTCTTTCCATTTCGGACCCTCCATGATTTAAAATGACAGTGCTGTATAAAAAAGTAGCAGTTAAACATGGATGTTGTTAAAAGGGATCAGAAGGTTTAATTTATTTATTAACTTGATATTAAACAAATGTAAGGGTGCTACATAACTGCTAATTATTATCTCAATAAAGGTTATAATATGAAATAAAATGGCACTTTTTCTATTCCATCTATTCTACTCCTCTTCTTCCTTCCTACCTCCCCCCACTTCCTCCCCTCCTAGTTCTCCATCAATGTAGAAAGTAGGAACTGTTCATAAATTTTATTGTATATTTATGTATTTTATTTGTGAATAGGGTTTGGTTTGTATGCAAGTGATAGGCATTTCTTGAATGTAATGATAATCTGGGAGAATACAGCACTGTCACTTTAAATCATGGTATATTTAAGTGGTGCCATGTCTATTACTAGCCATGCCTTGAGAAAAGAGCACAGTCTGTGCTCAAAAATGTTCGGCGGTGTGAGGTGGAACGGCTCCATTTTAATCAAATAAAATGTGCATTGTTCGAATAAGACACCTTAGCGTGAAGGTTTTTTCTGTTCTGGGTAAGCCTGAGCTCTGCTGCATGTGGACTGTATTTATTTTTGTACTGCAGCTCGACTTGAAACTAGTCTGCTGGCCACCTATAACGTGTGAATATCCTACAGTATGTATTTACGTCTCCACCCCCTCCTAAACACTTACCCTGATCGAGGGTGTCTTCAGGCTCTTCGAACCTCACTCTCCGCTTTGATTGTTTTTGCTGGAGCTGCTCAATAAGCTTGCCTTCATCCGCATGTCTTTTTTTCAGTATGGATATCAGTCCCTCTGCAGGGGTACTCTGTGTGGAGAGCAGACAAAAAAACCTAGGTTATTTTATTATTTTTTTTTGTAATCTGGGCACACCTTTTAATCACTTTCAAACTTTCTACAGTATAAACTCCAATCCGAGTACCAAGTAGTAAAAAATCTTTGTTAACATTTTCCATTCGCATTAAAAAGTAACAACAAATGACCACAAGGCTAACAACTCGGGTTTATCAACGAGACTGGAGAGCCGATGGGTGGTGGAGGTGTGAGAGTTCCACACGATACCCTGGGGACGGTGGTCAACTAATCCCTGCTGTATGCCGCCTGGAGCCCACAGGTGGGGCACATCGGAAAGGATGGCAATGGTAAGGGTGCTGTCCAGCTCTGCGATGAACATGCCCATTGTGTGCTCACATCACTAGTTAATGCCAGTGTTGTGAAGGCAGGGAGTTAATGGTGGTGAAACCCTGTCCACAAAGTGGCGAGACCAGCGGTACAGTTGGGTTGCACACTGCCTGTCCACCTAGCAAGACAGGAGCCACTCACCCACCGATTTTGGACACCTGATAGGGGCCCCACCACGAAGACCCTGTTTGGCGTGGAGTGTAATGAGGGAAAAGATGAGTGCCCCCTGGGGCGCAGGACTGGGTGATAAGGTTGGCAGTAGCTGTAAAGCTCACAGAACCGGGCCAGTCTGACATGGAAGGAAAATATTTATTTATTAAATTACTTTTGGTAACCGGGTAGGCCCACTGGGATGGGATGGTCCCTTTTTCAGGGGTGACACGGGGTTAATTACAGAGAGACATATAATTAAATAACTCACAAACAACAAATGACTAGCATAACAGTCGAAGCTTAACATGCTACAGCCAAGAACAGAACTAGTCACAGCATCTCTGTCAGGTGTCATTTCCTGCCACATAATACCTACATCTAGTATTCATTTAAAGAACACCAAATGTGAAACTTGTAAAAAACAGTCTTCGGTCTAGTTAAGCTAGCCAGAGTCATTTCTGAAGTTTTATTGCTGCAGTTAATGGGAGGGAGAGGAAGATATTTTAGCTTCATGGAGCCAGTTCCACTTCTCAATGTGCTACCCCGCCCCTACTGTCAGACAAGTTCTAATGTCAGAGTATATAGAGCACTGTTAAGCTACACATTTGGGGGTGTCTGTCTGGAAGTGTTTAAAATATTTTACAGTGAGTCTTTTAAATTGAAGTTACTGCTGAAGGGAGAAGGCTCTTGTTACTTAAGCAATGGCTTAATATTAAAAACAGAAGCCCTGCAAAACATTTTAAAGCAGCAGTGCAATGAAAAATGCTTTTTTAAAAAAAGTGAGTTTCGGCTACAGTTAAGAAAAATATTATCATGTCCGTCAAATGTACTTTTCTAGGTACTTATGCTGTGCACCATGAGTCTTTTTTAATTTTTTTGATTGTAACCCTTGCCAGGTCTACAATGTTATTTCTATGCAAAATGTGGTGGCCATATTTTTTTCTTGACAGAAACGAACAAACAACAACAAAAAAGTGAAAACATTTATAAAATACTCAAATGTTGGTCAAATTAGAAACCTGTACCACCAAATAAGATGGGAAGATGCCTGGAATCTTTTATAGTGAAAAAATGTAAGGTCAATTTTTTTGACCAATTTTGTTGCACTGCTGCTTGAAATTCTATGCAAAACTGAAAGTCTCCGGAATGCTATATGGCACTCTCTTTACTCAAGACATCAGAAATGTCTGAAAGGGGAGGCATGACAGCATATCGGGCAAAGGCAGAGACTGAGCTGGTACCTCCAAGGGGCCAAAATACAACTATTTTATTTCTGTTAACCAAAGCAGTAATTAAACAACCCTGGTTATCTTACATGGAGGTAACACTTAAAGTACGCAGAGGCGGCTGCAGCAACAACGAAGAACTGGAGCCAAAAGTAAATGGTACTCACAAGAACAGCAGAAAGTTAGGCTTGGCTTCTCAGTTACCACTTAAAAAAAATTGTAGCAGCACACGCTACTTCAGGATAAGGAACTGTTTAATGTTCTAAGCTAGCAGCAAGGATATGTGATGCCTCTCCCTCGAAACTGCCAAATGTTTTCGTGCGTGACTAGCGCTTTTTCAAGAAAGCCAAGCCTATCTGTCTGCTGTACATGGAGATAAGACCTGCTGTTACACTGGAGATGTTTAGGTTGGAGAACACTCGCCACTAAATCCACAGTTGGGGAACTCATCTACTACTCCTACAGTGTCAGTGGAGAAAGATGACTAAGGTACACAAACTCACATACAGTTCTATATGAGGAGCAGTAATTGGAAAGATACATATTTACCATAACTGTTTATCTTCCGGAGTATCTTCACCATTGATCATCACTTATGGGTACAAGCTGGAGGCACGAAAAGACCCTGCAAGAGCAAAGTTTTGGCTAAGGGGCCAGCAGTGGCTATTGGGTATGGTGCCTGCACATCCCCCCCAAAGTGGTGCTGCGCACTAGCGAATAACCACTGCTGACTCCCTCACAACCTCAGTTTTGTTCGGTCGGAGAAAGAAACAAAACGGGATGAATACATGAGGGCGTAAGAGATTTCGCAGCCCAAAGGAATAGGTAAACGATAAAGGAAAAATAAACAAAAAAATAAAACTTCGACTACTAACCTCTAGACAGACAGAATGGGCACAAGAGGTGGCACAGAGGAGTAGCTGGGTATGGAGTCAGGGCCTCAACAGCACTAGTCAGATAGCAGACGGCATAAACACAGAAACATAGAATTTGATGGCAGATAAGGACCGCTTGGCCCATAATGTCCATTTCTTCCTACCTACACTGTTACCGCAGACTATGCCCGATCTACAGCTCGTTCTCCCTCTCCCCTTCCTTTCCACTATGATTACCATGTGCTCATCCCACGCATGCTTGAATCCCACCACCATTTTCAACCCCACCACCTTTGCAGGAAGGCTATTCCAGGAATCCACCACTCTTTCTGCAAATAAGTACTTCCTCACATCTCTCCTGAATCTACCCCCTCCATCCAGCTTCTTGGCATGTCCCCTTGTTCTTGAGCACCTTTTTTCTTCTGAAAAATACTTCCCACCTGTACGTTATTTATCCCAGCAAGGTATTTAGACTCTCTATCATATCCCCTCTCCCTCCTCTGTTCCACGGTGTACATACTGAGGTCCTTTAGTCTCTCCTCATATTTGCTGTTGATGCAGACCCTGCACCATTTTAGTTGCCCTCCTCTGGACTGCCTCCACTTTGTTTATGTCCTTCCGCAGATGTAGTCCACAGTACTGAATTCAGTACTCTAGATGGGGTCTCACCAGTGATCTATACAGAGGCAACACCATCTTGCTCTTTCTGCTGGTGATACCCTTCCATATGCGCCCCAGCATACCACAAGCCCTCCCTGCTGCCTTGTTGCCCTGCCTGGCCACTTTTAGGTCATCTGATATGATTACCCCCAGGTCTTTTTCCTGCTTGGTGGTCGTCAATACCACTTCATCAATTTTGTACTCTGCCCCCGGGTTTCTGTGCCATAAGTGCATTGTTTGGCACATTTTCGCACTGAAACCCGGCTGTCATACCTTTGACCACTCCTCTAGTTTTCTCAGGTCTCTGTTCATCTTTTCCACCCCACTGGAGTGTCCACCCTACTACAGATTTTGGTGCCATCCACAAAGAGGCAGACCTACACTTGCAGCTCTCCTGCAATGTCACTTATAAAGACATTAAAGAGAACTGATCCCAGTACTGATTCCTGAAGCACCCAGCTGGTCACCCTCGCTTCCTCAGAGTGAACTCCGTTTACCACCACCACCCTCTGTCACCTACCCCCTAACCAATTTCTTATCCAGTTTACCACCTTTGGACCCACTCCTAAGCTACCCAGCTTACTTACTAGTCTCCTGTGTGGAATGGTGTTGAAAGCCTTACTGAAATTTAGGTAGGCCACGTCCGCTGCTTCACCATGATCTAAATCCTTTGTCACCCAAGGAAATCTATCAGATTCGTTTGACATGACCACCTTTCTGCGAACCCATGCTGCCTCGGGTCTTGCAAGCCGGTGGATTCAAGATATTCCACAATCCGTCAGCAGTGATTCCATTAACTTTCCCACCACCGATGTTAGGCTGACTGGCCTATAATTGCCAGCCTCCTCCCTGCTGCCACTGTAGAGGGACTACATCCACCCTCCTCCAGTCCCATGGAACTACTCCTGTTTCCAGTGAGCTGTTAAACAGAATGTCAGAAGTACAGCCAGTATTTCACCTGAGCTCCCTCAATACCATTGGATTCCCTTCATCTGGCCCCATTGCTTTGTCCACCTTCAGACTAGCAAGTCCATTCAGGACTCTTGCCTCCAAAAAGGACTAGTATCCACCTCCTTCCCTCCAAAGCTTTTATTACTTGTTTGTGGCCGCCTTCTACTTCCTCTTTGAACACTGAACAAAAAGTATTTGTTCAGAGTGCCTGCCTTTTCCTGGTCCCCCTCTGCACAGTCCCTCCCCTTCCCTTTTTACCTTACAGTCCCACCTTTCGTCTTCCTCTATCCACTTACATACAGTACCTAAAAAATACAGGTTACTCACCTGTAACAGGAGTTCTAGGAGTGGTATATGTTGTTCTTCCACACTTTGTGGCAGGTTCCTTGCCGCTTTAAATCTTGCCAGAAGGTCTTCAAGCTGGCTCCTCCCACCCACCCAGGTGGTAAAACCATTGGCTCCACCCCATGACGCCAGATCTAGCCCGCTGGAAGCCAGGTTAGCGCACAAAGTCAGGAGGTCAGGTGGGTCGTGTGGAAGAACAACATATACCACTCCTAGAACTGTTACAGGTGAGTAACCTGTATTTCTAGGAACGTGGATGATATGTTCAATCCACTCTTTGTAGCAGACTCCAAGCAGTTCTCTGGGAGGAGGGAGGGAGGCAAGGCGCGCACCCCCTACTTGGGAAATAAGGACTGGAGAACCGAGGTCCCAAAACCAGCATCTCGGCGTGACTCTAGGTAAATGTGGTAATGGGAAATAAAGATGTGTGCTGACTTCCAGGTATCAGCCCTGCAGATTTCCTGGATAGGGATGTCCCTAGAAGCAGCCACTGAAGCAGGGGTATGGCAGGTAGAATGAGCTCTTATCCCTTTGGGAGGCTCCATGCCCGTCAACCTATAGCAGAGATCTGTGCAGGAGGTGACCCACCTGCTTATCGTCTGCTTGGCTGCAGGTCTGCCAGATGCAGCTTCAGCGTAGGTGACAAACAGCTGGCGAACTTCTCCCCGAACTTCAGCCGTCCGCTCCTTATAATAAACGAGCGCCCTTCTAGGATCCAAAGAATGGAGCCTATATTCAGCCTCCGAGGTGTGATGGGGTAGAACACCAGCAGAGTCAACATCTGGTTAAGGTAAAAGTCCAACACCACCTTCAGAAGGAACTTTGGGTGGGGGCGAAGGACAACCTTGTCCCTACGGAAGACCAGGTAGGGAGGCTTGATTGAAAGCGCCTGAAGCTCTCCCATCCTTCTGGCTACTGTAATAGCCACCAAGAAGGCGGTCTTCCACGACAGGTGAGAGATGTCACACCCATGCATCGGTTCGAATGGCTTGCCCATGAGCTTAGCCAGTCCCAGCAATAGATCCCACAGAGGTGGAGGTTCTCGCATCAAAGGGGATATGTGGTCTAGGCCTTTGAAAAAGCGCCTGACCACCTTCTCCTGCGCCACCGACTGCTTGCCAGCCTATGCCCAGTAAGCAGAAATGGCTGCCAGGTGCACCTTAAGGGTTGTTGACCGAAGCCCTAGCTGAGAAAGGGACCATAGGTAGTCCAAAATACTAGCCAGTGGACAGGAAGAGGGGTCCAACTCCTTGTCCTGACACCAAATGGAGAATCTCTTCCATTTGAAGGTGTAACATTTTCTGGTCGACTCTATATGGGACGCTTCAACAATGTTGAGCACCTCGTCGGAAAGACCCAAGGCCTGGAACTCTAGCAGCTCAGGAACCAGGTCATCAGGTGCAGGGATTGAAGGTCCGGGTGGAGAACCTTCCCCTTGTTGACTGAGATCAGGTCCAGGCGATCTGGGTTTCAGAATGGCCAGTGTGGGGCTACCAGAATCACCTGCGTCTTGTCTCTTTTTGCCTTGAGAAGCACCTTGTGGATCAAGGGAAATGGAGGGAAGGCGTAGAAAAGGCCCAGGGTCCACAGCCTCGAGAAGGCATCCCCCATGCAGCAAGCCCTGCTGAGGGGAGCGGGCGTGAAACAGCCTCAGCTTCGCATTCTCCCTGGAGGTGAACAGGTCCACCTGAGGGGTGCCCCAATGGGAGAACAGGTCTTGCACTACCTCCGCCAAGAGAGACCACTCGTGAGAAGCAGCACCTATTCGGCTGAAGGCATCGGCCAGATTGTTGGAAGCTCCTGCCACATGGATGGCTAGGAGATCCGCCTCCAGGCTGATCACGAGAGACCAAATGTGGAGAGCTTCCTTGCACAGAGGCAAGGAGTGCGTCCCTCCCTGACGGTTGAGACAGTACATGGTAGTGGTGTTGTCCGTCTGGACCCGAACCACCTGACCCCATACAAACGGAGTGAAGGTGGTGAGGGCTAGTAGAACCACTTGAAGCTCCAACAGGTTGATGTGGCATCGAGACTCCTGAGGGGACCAGAGGCCGTGGGCCTGGAGATCCCCCAGATGGGTACCCCAACCCATCAGAGAGGTGTCTGTCATTAGAGTGACCATTGGCTTGAGGCAGAGAAATGGGATTTCCTCCTGCAGATGAGCTGGGATGAGCCACCACTGCAGGCCGTCCCACATCTCCTGGGTCACTGTCACTGGCTGGTCCAGAGGACCGAAGCGCTGTGACCACTGGCTGGCCAACCCCCATTGCAAGGGGCGCATATGCCAGTGGGCCCAACGTACTACGCTGGTGCAGGCTGCCATGAGGCCCAGAAGGCGCAGGAAGTCCCGGGCAGGGCGCAATTGCCCAACCAGAAATGACTGGGCAAAGGAGGAAAGGACCTCGGCCCTGTCTGCCGGGAGCCGGGCTCTGGCTCAAAGAGAGTTGAGCTCTGCCCCGATGAACTGAATCACCTGCGATGGCACGAGTTCTGATTTGGCCTCGCTGATGAGGAGGCCAATCTGAGAGCAGACCTGGAGGGCCAGATTCCTGGACCACTCCACCTCCAACCTGGAGGGGGCTGCAATAAGTCAGTCGTCCAGGTAAGGGTACACCTGGACCCCTCGGTGCCGCAGGAATGCTGTCACCACTGCCATGCATTTGGTGAAGACCCTGGGAGCTGGAGAAAGGCCGAAGGGCATGGCCCGGAACTCCTAAAGAGATCCCTCCGCTCTGAAGTGGAGGAATCACTGATGAGACGGATAGATCGGGACATGAAAGAATGCATCCTGGAGGTCCAGTGAGCAGAACCACATGCCTAGTTCCAAGGATGGAATGATCTGAGCCAGAGTGACCATCCTGAAGGTACGTGGCCTTAGGAACTTGTTCAGGTCATGTAGATCGAGAATGTGGCGCCAGCCCCCCGTCCGCTTTGGGACCAGGAAATAAGATCCCAGACCTGCAGGCAATAATGTCAGAGGCTAAACTGGACATAGTAGAAATTAGTGAGACGTGGTTTACCAGTAACCACACTTGGGAGACTTCAGTACCTGGCTATGTATTGTTCAGAAGAGACCGAGGTGCAAAAGGAGGAGTGGCCCTGTATGTCAATGAAAATATCAAAGCTACAGAAATTCAGAATACACATAAGGAGCCAGAAGAACTGTGGGTTACCCTGGAAACAGGAAATGGGACAGCCATAAGAACTGGGGTGGCAACAGCCCCCAGACAGGGAGGACACAGACACATTACTGTTAGAAGATATACAAAACATGACAGCTAAAGGGAGGTTCTGATAATGGGAGACTTCAACATGCCAGATACAGATTGGTCAATACCAGCAGGAACATCTGCCAGAACTAGACATAGTGGATTCCTGCAGGGGAGGGCCTCAAACAACTGGTACAACAAACCACAAGAGACAGGGCTATCCTAGATCTAGTACTGACTAACAGGGAAGGATCACAGATCTCCAGGTAGAAGGTCACCTGGGGCCAGTGACCATCACATGGTATGGTTCAATTTGGCTACTACATCTAAATCATCCCATTCCAAGGCAAAATATGGCACTTCAGAGGAGCTGACTTTGATAAGATGGCCAACAGAGTTAAGCTAGCCTGGCAAAAGAAACACAGGTGAGGGTATAGGCAAAGTGGGCAAGCATTAAGGATGCAATACTTGAAGCAACATCCCATTGTGTTAGACAGAAAAGGAAGTGCAAAAGAAAAGAAACCACTTTGGTTCTCAATACAGTAGCAGAAAAGGTCAGAGCCAAAAGGCTGGCCTTCAGGAAATATAAGGGAACACAGCGGGATGAAGATAGGGAGGCATACCAAACTGCCCTAAGGGAAGCAGGAAGACAGTAAGGCAGGCAAAGTCCCAAACTGAGGAAACACTAGCACGAACAGTAAAACAAGGTGACAAGACTTTCTATAGATACATTAGTGAAAGGAGAAAGTCCAGAGGGGGTATTGCTAAGCTTAATGGAGAAAAGGGAGCATGTGAGGAGGAGGACCATGTAAATGCATCTATCCTAAATAGATACTTTTGCTCAGTCTTTACTGAAGAGAAGGTAGGGCAGGGCCCACAGCTCAGCACCATGGACACAGGGAGGAGGGAGGTGAGCACTACTCCTTCACAAAAGAAAGGGTCCTACAAAGAGCTTGCTAAGCTCAGGGGTGGACAAGGCAATGGGACCTGATGGCATACATCCCAGGGTACTTAAGGAGCTAAAGGTGGAACTAGCAGAGCCATTAGCAGAACTGTTTAGTGAGTCTCTGAGCACAGGAGAGGTCCCAGAAGACTGAAGAAGGGCTCATGTGATCCTGCTCCACAAGAGTGGTAGCAGGGAGGAGGCAGGGAACTACAGACCAGTCAGTCTTGCCTCAGTAGTGGGCAAGATTATGGAGGCACTCCTTAAGGAAAGGATAGTGCAACACCTGGAATACATAGGGGCACAGGATCCAAGACAGCATGGGTTTACAAAAGGAAGGTCCTGTCAAACTAATCTCATAGATTTCTTTGGCTGGGTAACCAGAGTGGTGGACCAAAGGGGAGCAGTTGATGTCGCCTACCTTGACTTCAGCAAAGCTTTTGACACTGTTCCACATAGAAGATTGATAAATAAGCTGGGTAGGCTCAGGGTGGGTCAGAAGTTGGTCAACTGGGTGGCAGAGTGGTGGTAAATGGTATACAGTCAGAAGAGATGCAAGTCACAAGTGGGGTACCTCAGGGATCAATCCTGGGGCCAGTCCTCTTCAACATCTTCATTAGTGACCTTGCAGATGGACTAGAGGATAAGACTTGTCTGTTTGCAGATGACACCAAGATCTGCAACAGAGTAGATGATCCAGATGGGGTGGGCAGAATGAGAAGAGATCTGGATAAACTAGCAAAATGGTCAGAAGAGTGGCAACTGGGATTTAATGCAAAGAAGTGCAAGATCATGCACATAGGGAAGAGAAACCCTGAAGCCACCTATAGGCTGGGAGGGGAGTTGCTACCAGTCACAAAGGAAGAAAGAGACTTGGCATCATCATCACTGATGACCTGAAATCATCAAGCAGATCTCTAAAGCAGTAGGTAAGGCTAGGGGTGTTAAGGTGTATTAGTAGGGTATCACAAGTCTAAGAGGGAGGTAATAATCCTCTTACAAGACACTGGTTAGGCCCCATTTGGAGTACTGCGGCAGTATTGGAGCCTCTCACAAGGACATTAACCAAATTGAGGCAGTCCAGAGAAGGGCAACCAAAATGGTGCAGGGACTGCATCAGAAGACATATGAGGACAGATTAACAGAGCTCAGTATGTATACCTTTGAGCAAAGGAGGGAGAGAGGTGATGTGATCGAGGCATTCAAACACCTTAAGGGCATTAACAAAGTGAAAGAGTCTAACATGTTTAAATATAAGAAAAATAGCAGGACAAGAGGACACAGCATGAGATTAGAGGGGGTCTGATTAAGGGGGAATGTGAGGAAATTCTTTTTCACAGAAAGGGTGGTGGATGCATGGAATGGCCTACCTCAAAAAGTGGTGGCTATGAATACAGTGCAGGGCTTCAAACAGGCATGGGATAGGCATAAGGGAGCAATACAAATGAGTATGAATAGATAGGCCACTGACAGAGCAAAGGCCGATGGCACATTTATAAGGTAGAAAAAGAAATGGGCAGACTGGATGGGCCTTTCGGTCCTTATCTGCCGTCAACTTCTATGTTTCTGTGTTTCTAAACCCCAGGTTTGGAGGAGGATCCACCACCTCGCTGATCACCTCTTTCTGGAGAAGCAGGATAATGTCGGCTCGATGAGCCGACAGAGAGGCTGCGGAGCCCGGAGCCCCCTGTGGGGTGACAGCTCGATTGGGAAGGGACTGCTCAAACTCCAGAGCCAGACCCCTGCCAATCACTTCTGGCACCCAGCGGTCCGTGGTGATAATGGACCAGGTGAAAAGGAAGTGGCGGAGCCGTCCCCCCATGGGGGAACCCGGGGAGGAGTGACAAGGTTGGGAGCGACACCCCTTAACCTGTCGCTGGGCAGGCTTGGAGGAAGGGCCGGCCGAGGGGCCTCCTGGGCCCTTCCCTCCAGGCTTCCTACTGGAGGAAGTGGCAGATTTGGCTTTGGGGTGCCAAGTGTGAGCCTGCTGGCCCTGTTGCTGGTGCTGCTGGACTGGACGTGCCGCAGGGGTGGAAGGGCGAAAGGGCTTATGCTGCTGCTGGTAGCCTTTGTCCTTCTGGGCAGACGTGACCGAGTCCAAGGTGGCACTGGACTTCTCGATCCTATGGAGATGCCTTCTACCCCTGGCCCGAACAAGTAGGTGCCCAGGAAGGGAATGTCTGCCAGCTTGTGCTGGGTGTCCACTGTGAAGGTGGAGGTCTGCAGCCAAGCTCTGCGGCACATGGCTACTGACCAGGCACAAGAGTCACCGATGTCCAAAGAAGTTTGGAGCTGCCGCTTAGCCATCGCCCTTCCCTGATCCTGCACCTGCTTGACTGTCGTCTGAAGGTCAGCTGGGAGATGAGGAATCACCTCATCCAGGGAACCCATAAGGGTGTGTGAAAAATGTGCTATCGGTACAGCCGAGCTAGCCTGTCGAAGGCCTTGGAAGGAAGCAGCGTAAACCTTCCACCCCGAGTAATCCAGCTTTTTGGATTCTTTATCGGGCGGTTTGTCCATGTCCCTAGCGTTCCTGGAACACCGGAAAACACTGTCGGTCGCCAGCCCCTCTGCAGAGGGGTGCTCCGAAAAACCGGAGAGTGAACCGTGTACTTGCGAGCCATCCTGGCCGAAGGCGCCGGACAAGATGCAGGCCGCTGCCACAACTCCAGGGCCGGGTCAACACTGACTTCGGCTACAGGGCAGGCCTTCGTAGGGGAATCTCCTCATCCAGTATCTCTGTGAGGGGATATCTGGCCCGTTTCTGAATGGGTTCGAGCTGCATCCCAGTGGACTATGAGATGAGCCAAAGTATTCTCAAGAATGAGGATGGGCTCCCGTCCACCGACTGACCTCCTGCAGATTCCAGGTCAATGGGCCTGGAGTACAGGGAGGAGTCCGTGAACAGCTGCCGAGTGCCTGAGCCACCCTCCACCTGCCGAGGCCGCTTGGGAGTGAGGGTGACAGACAACTTGTGGGGAAAGCCCTGACCTGACTGAGAATCCTAGATTGGGGCCTCAGTCTTCGGTTGAGGAGGCGGTGGTTCCACCACAATGGGCGGAGTAGCCGGTTTCGGCTGAACAACTGGTGCTGGCTCCTCGACTACTACGAGGGGTTGTTTCAGTCGCTTGGGTGATAGCCACTTAATGGCTGGAGAAGGCGACAGAGTCGGCTTGTTACCAGCCAACAAAAGTTGTTGCCACATCATGTCCTCGTAGTGCCAGCGTAACTTACGTCGGAGCCTATCCTCCGAAGAGAACGAGCGGCGATGCTGCTTTCCATGGTGCCGAGACCGAGACCACTGATGTTGGTGGGATCTACCCGACATGGAAGAGGACCGAGACCTTCAGGGTCACCGAGGGTGGGTCAGAGAGGGGGCAGGGAAAACCCACTCATCCTTCGGTTCAGGGTCCTTGACCGGGGACTTCAGCACAGGAGGCACGGGCAAGTCCTCGGTTACCACAGGAGGAACCGGTGAAGAAGGGTTCTCAGCTTCTCCAATCGACAACCTGTCCAACGGGTCGAGAAAAATCTCGACTGCACTGAAGGGTGTCTCAGCCGGCTGACCTGACGGGTACACCGTGAAGCCAGCAGCCTTAGCCGCAACTTCGACTGGAGGAAAGAACTGACGGTCCGATGAAGGGGATCTCTCCCGCTCCCACAAACGTCGATGGTGGGACTTACCTTTCGGTTCTTTTTTCTTCGACCTACTGGTATGTCCCAATGGCCCTTCTCCCTTGGTGGAGAGGGACTGGCAAAGCTCCTTAAAAGAAGAAGTGTAGGAGGAGCCCAAGGACAGCGGGATAAATTCCGAGGCCGAGGAGGAAGATGAGGCGGCCTAAGCCACCTCCTCCTCGAGGGTGATCAACTGCTCCTGCTGCTCCGCGGAGCCTGCAGCCATGGACACCGCCCAACGGGCCTCCTTCAACTTCACCAGCGGGTACCATTTCTTGGGGCACCCAAGTTTTAGTCAGGCAGCGCGGTCCTCCAAAACCGAAGCCGTGAAAGACTTGCAAAGATCGCAGGCCTGCGGATCGTGAACAAGACCCAGGCAGTAAACGCACGTGGATTGAGGATCGGTCCGGGACATTTTCTGCCCGCAAAGGCACTGATGTAAGCCGGGAGTGGAACTGTCCATTGCAGCCACGAGGGAAGATGAAGACTGAAGTCTAGTAAACTTTAAAATTATTTTCAGAAGTTCTGAAGTATTAGGATCCAGGCCTAAAACGCAGAGTGCTAAGGAGGGAACCTGAACTTCCAAGAGGTAAGGAAAATCTGTCATCGTGGGGTGAAGTCGAGGGTTTTACCACCCGGGTGGGTGGGAGCAGCCAGCTTGAAGACCTTCCGGCAAGATTTAAAGCGGCAAGGAACCTGCCACAAAGTATGGATTGAATAACATATCCACGTCCCTAGAAATGTCTTGTCCCCTTTCATTACCTCCTGGGCTAGTCTATTCAGTTTGCTCCTTTGTACTTCTTACTGCTTTCCCTGTTTCACTTGGTTTCCCCTGACATACCTCCTTATCCTCCGCCCCCCCTCTGGATCTCCTTACACCTTCTGAATGTTACCCTTTTAGCTTTTACCTTTTCAGTCACCTCTTTCGAGAACCATAGCAGTCTCTTTTTCCTGCTTGCTTTTGATCACCTGCTTGACATAGAGGTTTGCTGTCTTTCCTATGGCCCTTTTTAGCTTCGCCCACTGTTCCTCCACCCCATCCAGGCCACCTCCCCGGTCAGGTCACCCCTGAGGCATTCACCCATCTTTATAAAATCTCTCCTCCTGAAGTCCAGGACTCTTGTCCTTGTGTGGTTCAATTCCACAGCTGGCTTTATATTGAACACTACCCCACGGCGATCACTGGTCCCCAAGTGGCCTCCCACCTTGACGTTCGCAGCACTGTCCCTGTTACTTAGTACCAGGTCCAGTACTGTCCCATCATGACTGGGTTCAGGGTAGTGATACTATGTCAGCAGCCTTGCTAACATGTGGCTCTGTCAGGTAAGACAACAGGGGTATGACGTAAGTTGGGATCTCCTTGCAAGGCTAGGCAATTTTATTTATATGGTGCCCAATCCCGGGGGCTCTGGGTGCTTCACAGAATCAAACAGATTATTAAAATAGTACAATCAAAACAAATAGTGAAATCAAATAATAAATAAGCACATCACAGCGTTCAAGAAAATAACAGCATCATACCCCAAAACAGATGGCGAAAAAGTCCTAAGCTTGGATTTGAAGATGGTCAGGGAAGTGGGCACCTCTTACCACCGAGGGAAGGGCATTCCAGAGAAGCGGGACGACCACTCCAAACATCCTATGCCCCAAGGAGTTTAGATGAGATCTTGGAACAGAAAGAAGTCCCACATCCCCTGACTGAAGGGAGCAGCCAGGAGTGCATGGTGTCATGACGTCTTTCAGGTAGCCCGGACCCAGACCGTGCAAGGCCTTGTAAGTTAACAAGCAAACTTTGAAACAGATACACCACTGTACTGGCAGACAGTGCAGAGCACAGGCACTGCCATATGATGCTTGAAATGGGAGGTTCCAGCAACCAGCCAGGCTGCCGCATTCTGGACCCACTGCAAGCAAGGCAACAATTTTGTGAGTAACCCCAGGTAAAGATCATTGTAGTAATCTAATCTTGATGAGACAAGGCCTTGCACCAGGGTTGCTACGCAAATGGCTCAAGAAAGGGCTTGATCCGGGAGCTGTTCCAAAGATGATGAAAGCCACTGCGGACAACAGCCGACACCTGATTTTTCTATTACCAGCTTGGAGTCCACAATGACCCCCAGATTCCTCACCCTATCTACAGCCTCAAGAGTAACACCGTCCAAAAATAGTAACAGGGTATCACAACTTGAAGCTGATGAACCAGACTGCCCCAGCTCCACCCGTAGCACTTCTGTCTTCAAAGAATTCAACCTAAGCTAGCTGGCCGCCATCCTGTCCAGAATTTCAAATGAAATGGCACAGATGTGCCAAGCAATAGAAAATCTACAAATGGCTCCTATTGAGCAAACAGAATGACACCAGAAGGAGACTGTTTTGTTTATTGCAGCAATTAGTTCATGCCCTCCCCTCCATGGATTAGTAGGCAAAGGAAAAAAAAAATAGAAACATCTGGTATATGGATTGCAGGGCTCTCAGACCAAAGAAGTCAAAATGTGGCAATCTCCCCAGCTATTCCTGAGCTTGTTGGCTTTGCTTGCACAAGAAGAAACACCATGCCAACCAAGAGAGGAAAAATTGCCCGGCACAGCCAGATGAAAACCACTAGGGGAAAAAGGGGTAACCTGCTTTTCCTGCAACCACAGGGATGTACCCTTTGTGAAGGCTAGTATAGTCATGATCCAATCTAGTGCAGCAGCACACATCCACAGACACAGCTGTCAAGTGGAGTTGGTTGTGGATAGTACGCAGACAGAACAAGTTGCATTTAGCAACTAATAGAGATAGTCCCAAAAAGAAGGGAATATACCCCAGGCAGTGAAAGGAGGAAAAGAAAGAATGAAGAAGGAGGAGAAAAGACTTACCTCCTCCCTTAATTTTTTTGGCTGGCATGGCGACCTGAACGGACCTTCACCCCAGTTTTGAATAATTAAATTTATGTGGGCTGGGGACCCTATAGTCAGTCCCAACCCATTTTTTTTCTTTAACAATAAGCTTCGCTACAGGTAGGGGAGCAACTGGAGAGAGGCATACAGCACTAGAGGTTATAGCCAGCAATTACAGATTGAGCTACCTACAGGCCCTGACTCCAGTAGAGTGGGAGATAGTGGGTGGGTGTGGTAATCAATGTACAGATGTTCTGGAAGTTCAACTGTTATGGAAGCACATAACTTTCATATCTTCCAAGAAACAATATTCACCATTGATTCCCACTTACGGGTCAGAGTACCAAGCTTCCCTTTTTCTGAAGGAGGAGCTGGCTCGCCCAGATGGTAAAAGATAACCACAGCCCTTCTGTTTGTGGGAGAAGACCAGAGGGCAGGGGCTCCTTACAAGTCTGACGAGACCAGAGACTGGTCAGGGCCAGGCAGGTACTCCTCTGGCACAGAAGCAGGAGGGTTCCCCAACAGCTCCCATCTGATCCTGCAGAAGAAATTAGCCTCTTGGAAATGCATGCTGAGCAACTTATGCTGTGCAAAAAGAGTCAGTCTGGAAAGGCATATCCATGCCATCCGTCAGACACAGACTGCTGTTCCCACCAGTCCGGAGGCCACCTCACTGGCATCATCAGATGCCCTTGATTGGTGTCGGGCTACCTCCAGATCCTAAGTGGAACGGTCAATGGTCTGTCTCGCTTGATGGCAGTTTATCTAACAGGCCATGTCACTGCAACCACTGCCGATGGTCATAGGTCACCATATATGCCTGATAGGCAGAGATGCATATCAGGGTGCATGCTGAGACGAAAACCATCCTCCCAAGAGCATCTGTGTGAGTGGAATTTGCACCTGGGGGCTTGTCATGCCCTAGGCTCCATGCAGTACCTGAGCGTCAAAGTGGGGTGAAGTGCCCCACCTGCGTACCCTGCACATGCCATACCATGTGAGGATTTCCCTGGGGATAGCCAGATTGGAGATGGAATTCCTCCACACTGCCCTAGATGCCTCCTCCATGACCCTGGGCCAAAGAGGTATGACACACTGTTGACACTGGGAACTCCAGTTCCCACTGGAACACTGAACACTGGGACCAGTGGGATACCACAGGGATCAGTGCTGGGACCGGTCCTATTCAACATCTTCATCAGTGACATGGCGCAGGACCTAGAAGGCAGAATTTCACTGTTCGCTGATGACACAAAGCTCTGTAACAGAGTAGACACACCAGAGGGTGTAGACAGAATGAGAAGTGACCTGCAGAAACTTGAAGAATGGTCAGGGGTTTGGCAGTTGAAATTCAGTGCAAAGAAGTGCAAGATAATGCATATGGGGCACAAAACCCTGGCACAATATATCAGTTGGGGGTGAGGATATAACATGCACCAAGCAGGAAAGGGATCTTGGGGTTATCATCTCTGATGACCTCAAAGTAGGAAACAGTGTGACAAGGCAGCAGGTAAAGCAAATAGGGCTGGGGATGTATGGTGGGGCATTACCAGCAGGAAAAGGGAGGTCATAATTCTGCTATACAAGACACTAGTGAGGCCCACCTGGAGTACAGTGTACAGTTCTGGAGACCATACCTATGTAAGGACATAGACAGGGTAGAGAAGGTTCAGAAGAGGGCAACAAAGATGGTGCATGGATTGCAACACAAGTCCTATGAAGACAGGTTGAAGGAACTGAACATGTTCTCCCTGGAGGAGAGGAGGAGAGGGATATGATAGAGACATACAAGTATCTTACAGGGAAGAACAGGGTGCAGGAAAACACTATTTTAAGCAAAAAAGACGCTCCAGGACTAGAGGGCATGGGATGAAGTTGGAGGGAGGACGATTCAGAGGAAACATGAGAAAGAATTTCTTCACAGAACGGTGGTGGACAAGTGGAACACCCTGCCAGAGGAAGTGGTGGGGCTGAAACAATCATGGATTTAAGAATGCATGGGATAGACATAAAGGAATTCTGGAGGTCAGGAGTAAGGTGCAACAGACTTCTAGGAAAACAAACTGAACTTACAAGCTCAAATGGGCATACTGGCTGGGCCATAGGCCCTTATCTGCCGACACTGTCTATGTATGTATGTATGTATGTATCTATGTATCCAGTGAGTCCCAGATCACGTCTTAGATAGGTCTCAAAGGTCAACAGCGTGGATCACTTTCACAAGGAATTTCTGGTGCAGGGTGTACTCAGAAGAAGGGAGGTGGAAAGATGATCCACTGTGCTCACCGGAGGACACAGATGGAGTTGAGGCACTGTGCCTCTGGGCAGGGTTGGTACTGGAGAGAAGGGCCGGAACTGGGCCCTGTCTGACTCCCTATACCCAAGGCCCCTAGAATTCTGCAGCCACAGAATTTTGTGCAGAACTTGCAACCTACCGTAGAACTTCTGCAATGCCTCAGAATTCACTGTTCTTGGTGATTCTTTATTAATATTTCCATTTATCCACAGAACCTTGTTCCCTTCCCCTCTTTTTATATCCAAAACCCCACTATGCACAAAATATGATGTTATTACTACTAGAACATCATACATTTAGTTAATGAAATGGCTACATTCTGCCACAGAAATGAATAGTCACTTATCTACCACAGTTCCTACTGTCAGAGGTGGTAGCACAGCACATCAGGCACAGTGATATTTGCTCAACCTGCACTACAGCCTAATACAATTTGCAGTCTTACGTTATTACACTAGGGCCAACTTAAACAAAACTTTGACAATAGCAGAGACCTGTTAAGTCCATA
The DNA here is from genome assembly GCA_016271365.2 of Neoceratodus forsteri. Lineage (NCBI taxonomy): Eukaryota > Metazoa > Chordata > Ceratodontiformes > Ceratodontidae > Neoceratodus > Neoceratodus forsteri. The sequence continues at coordinate 97,425,412 of CM057451.1, forward strand.
CCTTACTTTGTATAAACTTTTTTTTGCCTTTAAGGTATAGAGATGCCATCTGAAATTAATAACTGGTAAAATGAATTAATCTGTCTTTTTTAAGAAAAATAAAGTAATTATGTCCAGAAAAGTGGAATATAATGTGTAGACCTGTTGAAAGAGTAAACCTTTTAAATAAATAATTGTGCTGTACACATTTTTGCCAGGGTCATTGATTACATATTGTAATTGGTTCATAGCATCACCTAAAAGTTATGGAGAAATATTGTGTGCAGGGCTAGCTGTTGGGCCACAGCATAGCATGTTGTGTTTCCTTGCTAGCAACTTAAGTTTGGAGATGAGCTCTGGGAGCTGGCTGGGCAGCACAAGGACTGGGGAACACACCACAGCTCTGAGCCTTGGAAGGTATGGCGCAGTGTTCTGTCACATGGGGGACACACTGTGATGGGCTGGAGAGCTTTATCTCACAACAGATTCACATGCATGCCATGGCCTGATGGTGTTATATAGTGTGTCAGGGGAAGCAGATTGGCATGACAAATGAGTTTTGCAATATCTTCTTTATTCTGTTTATTCCATTTCCAAAGGGACCGGTATGAATGAGGATACAATTTCATTGAAATTTTTTAAAATAAATATATATACTTACACACACACACACACACAGTATCTCCCTCACTCTATTTATATATATATATATAAATATATATATATATATATATATATACTGTATATATACAGTATATATATATATACACACACATACATATATACCAGTATACAACACACACACACACATTTTCATGTATGTTACAGAGTGCATATAAATATATGTGATACCTCATGAGTGGTGTAGACAGCACACAAGTGATACACAGTGGGGACTTCACGAGTAGTATAGATAGCATCAGTATAGAAACACCTTATCACATAAGGTCCCCCTCTGTGTATTTCATTTATGCAATAAGCTAGGACATTAAGGGATAATTTTTTTTTTGTGCTTTTTTAGGCATAAAATTATTTCTATAAGTCTGTTATTTTTTGAATTAGTGTTACTGTCCTTTCCCTCATCCTGACTGCTATATCCACTGCCATGAAAGTGAAGTCAGGATGACAAGCTAACACTGTGCTGTGGTAGTTCGTTAGTGCCGCAGAACATCCACAGAAATTACAAACCACCGCCGCAGAAGTTCTGCAGCAAATGGTAGTCTTGCCGCAGAACTTGGTCCCAGTGTGCCGCAGAAAAGTAGGGACCTTGCCTATACCAATCATCTAGGGCACCAGCCCACACCCGGTGTTGTTCCGACGTCAGGAGACCCCTTGGGTGCCTATCAATGAGCCCATCCTTTCCAGGAACGACGAGCATCCTCCAGAAGAGGCTGAGACTTCAAGTCTCTGGGACTACACCCTGGGCTGTGAAGCTGTGTAGGGGGTCTCACAGAGTCACACAAAATGTGACCTGCTACACCAGAGGAGTGACCTGATCTGTGCCCCACAGGGGAAACCCTCAGGTGAAGAGACCAGCCATACAGGTTCACGGAGCGACTCCAGTCCTCAACAGTGACGACAGCCATTGGTTCCGGAGAAAAGAAGTTGTCCAGCTATGGCCTCAGGATCAGTGACATCCTTGAGACAGGCCCTTTCCCATCACCATGGTCGGCACTGTCCTCAACCCCTTGCCTGGTGCTGAGTTTGACATCACGCTTGGGGTCATCACCCTTCCTGGTGTCACGGGCGACAGTAGAGTCCAGGAGTGGAGATGACATTGTTGTCAACACTTTGCTAGGAGCCGGTCCCAGGATCGACACCACGGCCATCATCCTTAATCACAGTCAGCTTCGGGAGGATCGGTCCTGCATAGGGCGCTTAGGTCCAGAAGTGGTTTGCAGCACTTGAATCTCTGAAGTAGGATGAGGTACGGCTCCTACAGATCCCATGGGAGCAAAGTACCTGCACTGGATGTCCGCTGGGGCTGGAGCAGGGGAGAAAGGATGGAGCCAGACAGTCCTGGAGGCCTCCTTGAAGGCCTGAGGCCAAGGAGGGATGACAAGGCTGTCATCACTGAAATCACCAAGGAATCTCAGTGGCAAGGACATGGGATTGCGACCTACACAGAATTGTAAGTTCACCTCCGTCAGCTTCGCCATGACAACCGCTGGTACACAGAGTACTCAGCATCCAGGGATAGGTGAAGGGAGATGTCCTCATCTTCTGAGGAAGAAGTCAGAGAGGAGGAGGAACTGGACTCAGAAGAGGTGGTGCTGGGGTCATGGGTCTGGGCTGGAACTGATCGGACTAGACGCTGAATTAGTGAAGAGCACTAGCCATCTTCCCGAACTGAGGCCAGGTGAAAGGACCACGAGGACCCATGATACCTGGCAACTCAGGGAGGGGTGGCAGAGGCTCAAGAGGGGTGAAGAAGTCAGAGGCTCCAGGCTGTCTGCCAGGGATGTGGGAATGCTTAGGGGATCTGTCCTGGGGGAGGATCTAGTAAACCCATCTGAGTGGAGTTGACTAACATCAGTGGCACAACCCAGTCAGTGCCCTTGGAGGAAAAACTCAGGTGAGGAAAGTGGAGCCATACAGATCCCCCATGGTGCAGCTTCAGTCCTCACCACTGACATGTGCCTCTGGTTCCAGGGAGAAACTGACCACTGGGCACCTACCAGATGCCACCTCCGGCACCAGTCTCAGGGTCAGCAGCAGGCTCAATGGTGGGTTCCAACCTCTCACCAAGATTATGCCATTCTCAATGCCGGGCACATCACCATCATTGGTACTGGACCTGGATCCATCCCCATCCTTGGAAAATGCACCTAGAGACAACCCAGACAATGAACAGCACCTGTCCCCAACCTGGCAAAACATGCAGCACCTGGACCAGAACTGGTGCTACAGATGGCACCAGAAAGGGTCCCAGCACTGTCCCCCCACACCAAACCCAGGGACGGCTCCAGGGGTGACACTGTCACCTGTGTCACACTCGGAACCAGGCCCAGGGTTAGCACCATCATCGTCACCCCACTCCCATGCCCAAGAGCGGTGTTGTCATCCTCCCCATGGCCATAAGAATGCTCAGGGGAGGAGATAGCAAAGCGATCTCCTTGGACACTGGGTTGTGGCAGCTCCGCTACTGAGCCATCTTCCAGCACCGCCCCGCCCACTGGTACCATAAGTAGTACCAGGAACCAGGGCAGCACTAGGCCGCAACATCAAGGTGTTCCCCGGTGTAGACTGAGTCTATAGCTCTGGCCTCACCACAGGGGACGTCCACTGTCCAGGACAAATGGACTAGGGTGAGGTCCCTAGCCAGTTGCCCAGGAGGAACAGGCTATCCACCAGACCCACAACCCAAAGCCTCCAACGTCTCAGCAAGGCAAGCGCAGGGAGGACCCTGAACTTCGTCAGCATCAGAGGTACTGAGAAGAGGCCAAGGGGAAAGGCCCAGATTCCTGCATTTGGCATCACAGACGCGACGTCTGCTTCTGAAAGTGTGGTGGGGGGGACACTTTACCACATAGATTTCAGGGACGTGTTTGTCCACAGAGAAGCAGGCATTCCACTAATCCATGTCATGACTGCAGCGGATGCAAGAGTTGCATTTTTGATGCCAGATCGTCTCTGCTATAGGGCCCCACAGGGGCTCCAATGCATCGAGGGGGCTGCAACCTTTCTTCTTTGCCTCTTTAGACGAACTCAGCAACGGGTCAATAGAAAAAATAATAAACCGTGGAAAACCCGATTCAATGCCAAAAACATAAAAACGCAGAGCTGAATTGGTAATGGAGTTGAATTTGGCATCAAAAAGACTAGAAAAAAGTGGTGGCAAACTGAGGATACAAGTGCTGATGCAGTAGACTTCTGTCGCCTTCACATTGTACTCTCTACAGCAGGAAAAACAGAACGAGATATGGAGGTGACCAGAGTCGGTTACTGGCTGGCTCACATGCATGTTAGTAAATTAGTTGCATGGGCAGCACCACCAGCCAATGTTGGTAAACTCCTAGTTGCAAGGCTTTGCTTCTGCTGAGTCCTAGTGCTACCAGCTTAGACCTATAAGTTGTAATGAATGGTGAAGGTTGATTCTTGGAAGATTAATAGAGAATCTGCTAGAAAGGAAGTGTCCCTCTGCTTCAAGGGGACTGGTGACTGTATCGTAGAGTTCTCTGGTAATCCATCTGACACTGCATTGTAGTCCAATCACATACAGCTTGGGCTACTAGAGTCGAGGCTGACAAGTCTCTTATCACAGATCCTGAGTTATATGCTCCGGCCACGTGGTGTATACTTAGCTTCTGGAGAGGAGAACGACTAGTGATAAACATAGAAACATAGAAAGTGATGGCAGAAGGGGACTGCAAGGTCCATCTAGTCTGCCCAAGAACCTACCTGGTGCTATTCCCCTTCCCCTCCCCTCCTTTGCCTTTCCGTATGCCACCTTTATGTTTATCCCATGCGTTCTTGAACTCGCTTACTGTTTTGGCCCCCACTACCTCGTTGAGTAGGCTATTCCATGGCTCCACCACCCTCTCTGTAAAGAACTTCCTTGTATTACTCCTGAACCTCCCTTCCTTCAGCCTCATATCAGGCCCTCTTGTTCTCCCATTCTTTCAACTGGAAAAGCTCCTGAATCTTAACCTTATTTATACCCCTCAAATATTTAAAAGTCTCAGTCATGTCGCCACTCTCCCTCCTCTGTTTCAGGGAGTACATGTCGAGTTCCCTCATCCTGTCCTGGCATGCCATATGGTGCAGTACCTGAATCATTTTCGTGGCCCTCCTCTGCACCGTCTCGATTCTATGTCCCTTTTGAGGTGTGGTCTCCAGTACTGTATGCAGTACTCTAAATGGGGGCGCACCAGAGCCCTGTAGAGTGTAACCCCACCTCCCTCCTGTGACTCGTGATTCCCCTCCGGATGCAGCCCAGCATGCCACTTGCTTTTAGTGCTGCCTTTTCGCACTGTTTACCCACTTTCAAGTCTTCTGATATAATGACCCCCTAGGTCCCTCTCCTGGTTGGTGGAGGCTAGCTTCTCTCCTCCCAGGTAGTAATCCTCTTTGGGATTGTTTCTGCCCAAGTGCATGACTTTGCACTTTTTGGAGCTGGCTTTAAGAAAACAGAAATTTTTAAAGTTACAAACCAATGATATTTTGAATCACTGTGGCTGCACCACAGCCATGACACCAGCGCAGGGGATCGTGGCATTCGACCTCACGGCTTTGATTACACTGGTGATCAGGGCTACACTGTACATGGCAGGATTAACCAGATTATTTAAAAAAAGCAAGTAAAAACATATTTAGGTGTCACCCAATGGGCCAGCGGCAGCAGGTGACCCAGGTTCAGAAACAAACTCCAGTCACTGCATTGAGAGGCAGGTCATGCTGGGAAACGTGGCAGTGTACCTCTGTCAGAGAAGGTTGACGACATAACCCGCCACCACAGTGACACCTGTGGTTGGACCAGGGAGCGTGCTCTTGCCACAGGGATGTGCTATGAGTACACAAAGCCACTCAGAAGGCTGTCCTCACACCAGGGGAGGTGGGAGAAAATCCCATGACTATCTGGTTCCCTCGGTCCTAGTGACTGCTGGTACTAGACTCTAGTTCACATAGTGGACTGCCTCGGTGGGGGAAGCCCACCCGCCCCTCCCAAGCTCTGGAGACCCTGTCACAGAAAGGAAGCTGTAGGGTAGTTGGAGAGGCATTGGACGTGAGGAGATGGGATTTGTCAGGCCTGACCAAGGTATATCCTCGGGAACAGGGTATATCCCGGAAGACGAGCATGGCCGAGAGAAAAAAAGCTCAATGAGAAAAAACTATTTCTGCACCATAAGTGCTAATCGGACAGTCCCCTTTATGCAACTGTGCTTAGTTTTCATTACAGATAATTCCTAAACAAGACCTATGGTAAAAATACAGATTCTCTATTTTCTAATATCAGCATGAATTGAACCTATCTCTTTTGTTTTATTTGTAGCCCCCACACCAACACAGCACTCTATCAACAATCACTTGGTTTGATTTAGCCATATAATTCTATAATGTAACATACAGTGATAGACCCCGTGGACTGTCTCATGACTACTGACATGGCAGTGTGTCCCTACTTAGTCTGTAAACCCTGACCCCTCTCCCACATGAGATTTTCAGTCTCTTACTAAAATGTCTGTGTTCTACCTCCCTCCTTAGAGCCACTGACCACATTCACTCAACCATGGACAGAGGTATGGGTAACGGGATCATCTTCGCTGATCTCACCAAGGCCTCTGACACCATGGACCATGGCCTACTACTGGATAAACTTGCAGTCACGAGTGTCTCCTCCCTCCAATGTTTACCTGGTTCCAATTTTATCTGACAAACCAAACCCTATCACGTTGGGCAGAAACACGTCCTCCCACCCTCCTGGTCACACTCTTGATTCCCCAAGGCTCTGTGCTGGGTCCCCTGCTATTGACAGAATCCATCAATGAACTCCCCATGGCTCTCTCTCTTCCTGAAGCATCCACATGAATGCTGACTATGACAGGGAGCTCCTGCCACTCTTGAGGACCAATCTTTTCTTAAATCTGTTGCAATGGTTCTTCTATTTCTTAGTCTAATCTATTATTTACAATTTCTAGTCCATAAGGCTGGCCACCTATGGGCACCCCCTTCCCTTTCTTGACTATGCTATAGTGTCCTCTTTAATTTTCCTTTTCCCTCTCAGGTCCTCGTACAGGGAGGTTATTGTGGTGACCTCCGAGCTGATATTAAAAACAGGCTGTGTTCCTCGTTGTTGGATTTAGTATGCAATGGCACTATGTCATAACATACATTGCTGTAGATACCTTATGTGTATGAAACCTGTAAATGTTGAAAACACCATGGCACTGTGTGTTTTTGATAAAGGGAGAAAGTTACTCAGGGACTGTATTACAAAAATTAAGTTAGTTGTGCTATTTAAAATGCATGTAAATTGCTGTAAATTGAACAAGTCTGAAATATCATGGTGATTTGCATATATCTCAGGATGCTTTGCATTATGGAAGTATGTGTGATGTTGTGTTTCTTTGAAACGTGGCTTATTGTCAGTGCCCTTTGGGGTCACCCTTGTTTCAGTGCTTCTGCATTGAAGTTCTTTGCCTTTAGCTTTTTTTTTTTTTTTTATATTTGAGCCCCCACCACCCAAACAAACAAGGCCCACATAGGGGAGGCTAAATCTCAACAGATAAGTTACATCAGAGATCAGTGAGTCAGTAGATGCTGGCTAAGTGCAGAGAAAGGATATACAGTCTGCTGCTGCAAACTGATATACTGAAGAAGGGATATACCATTGCTTAATGTTATCTTCTGCATTTTGAATAAACATCACACAAACATTATGTGTTGAACTTGAAGTTCTGTGTCTGGTCCATCTGTTACCTCAAAACCCCTCTACAGACTTGGTGTTAGAAGTGGGATAACTTGCTGGAAGCATCTGGACTGGCCGAAGAGGGACGCTTTCTGGTGGTTATCGCCCAGATAGCCCAGGTAGACCAATGCACCAGGAGTTGCCAGAGGGAACCCAGAGAAGAAAGTCTGTGGAGTTCTGACCAGAACCATGGCTGACAAATGGAGAGAAGCTGCTGCCTGGACTGGACCTGGGAACTCGGAGGAAGGTCAAACCTGAAGACGACGAAGACATGCAAAGGGATGAGAAACTACCATGGGGTCGAGGCAGGCCAGAGGTGCGAAGACAACACCCAGGAGGTGAAGACCCTGATGAAGATGATCCACTGGATGAGTGGACAATGGCTGAAGGCAAACCAACTATGCAGAGGCGCGGAACACTAGTGCCAGTTGCTCGAGAGGTCCCTGACAGAGACGTCGGATAAAGAATCAGGGGAGGATTTTTCATAGGCTCAGCTGGAGGAGGAGGACCCCCTGACTGAGCAGGATATTCCTTTTTTTCCTATGTTCCCAGGATGTTACCTGTTGGAGGTTGGAGATGCAACTATGGAACTTGAATGTGAAACTCCAGGTAAGACTGTGCCTAGTGATACTGTGCTGGGGTTGACGACTCCAAGCAAGCAAGAAGAAGCATACGAGGCTGAAGGGACTTTGTCTTGTATTGATACAGCTAAAACAGCTAAATCTATTAACAGTATTGAATGGGGTATACTGCAGGCTAAAGATGCTAATGTTGCCAAAATGTTACAAGATGTTAAGATCAAGGAGGTGGTACATGTGTTTTATTTTTAATTTTTTTATGGAAAACCTACAAAGGAGGAGGTGGGTGGAAAATGGATTGGAACCTGTGTTGGGGTAACACCTAGAGTGTCTACCCTCAGGTGTCTGTATCAATAGCAATCAAAATGAATGAATCAAGAAACATAGTGGGTTTATGTAGAGAGGCCGAACCTAGAACTGGGCCCCTGCTTAAAATAGACATGTCTGGTGGGGTTGGAGCAGACTCACCCCAGAAACATTCTTTCTGTAGTACCAGACTTTACAGTCATCCAGATTTTTAGTTAAGAAATATGACAGACTTTCCCTAAAAGGAGATAGCACGGAGTCTGGTACCATTTAGTCTCTGTTGTGAAATGTGTTAACACCTCAGGGTAAAGCATGAAGATATCAACTGTGTTAATGATGGAATGTTTATCATTAATAGGGACCGTGAGACAGAGCTTCTGAAGATGGATGGGTGGAAGCTCCATCCCTTCCTGGGACAGGAAGGTGGTAAGCAGTCTGTAATAACTGCTTCCCTCTTAAGGTGGGGGATATGTGACAGGGAGCTCCTGCCACTCTTGAGGACCGACCTTTTCTTAAATCTGTTGCAACAGTTCTTCTATTTCTTAGCCTAATCTATTCTTTATAATTTCTAGTGCATAAGGTTGGCCACCTATGGGCACCCCCTTCCCTTTCTTGACTATGCTATAGTGTCCTCTTTAATTTTCCTTTTCCCTCTCAGGTCCTCGTACAGGGAGGTTATTGTGGACCTTGGAGCTGATATAAAAAACAGGCTGTGTTGTTGGATTTAGCATGTAATGGCACTATGTCATAAAATACACTGATGTATATAGCTTATGTGTATGAAACCTGTAAATGTTGAAAATACCATGGCACTAGGCTTTTTTGATAAAGGTAGAAAGTTACTAGGGGACTGTATTATAAAAATTAAGTTAAATGCACATAAATTGCTGTAAGTTGAACAAGTTTGAAATGTCATGGTGATTTGCATATATCCCATGACACGTTGCATTATGGAAGTATGTGTGATGTTGTGTTTCTTTGAAACTTAGCTTATTGTCAATGCCCTTTGGGGTAACCCATGTTTCAGTACTTCTGCACTGAGGTTCTTTGTCTTTAGCTTTTTTTTTTTTATTTGAGCCCCCACCACCCAAGCTAACAAGGCCCGCATAAGGGAGGCTAAATCTCAACAGATAAGTTACATCAGAGATCAGTGAGTCACTAGCTACTGGTTAAGTGCAGAGAAAGAATATACGTAGCCTGTTGTTGCAAACTGATGTACTGAAAAAGGTATATGCCATTGTTTAAGGTTATCTCCTGCATTTTGAATAAACATCAAACAGAGATTGTGTGTTGAACTTGAAGTTCGGTGTCTGGTCCATCTGTTATCCCACAATCCCTCCACACAGAAACATAGACTTTGATGGCAGATAAGGACCGCTTGGCCAACCTAGTCTGCCCATTTCCCTACCTACTGGATAAGCTGCTGCAGATCCTAGTTAACCAACAGCCTACTTCTTCCTACCCCCCACAAGAATTGACTTATATCTTTCTCATGCATTCTTGACTTCCCCCACTGTTTTTGACCCCACAACCTCCTCAGGAAGGCCATTCCATGTGTCCACCACCCTCTCTGTGAAAAAATACTTCCTCACATTGCCCCTGAGCCATCCCCCCTCTATCTTCAAATTGTGTCCCCTTGTTCTTGCACATCTCTTTTTCTGAAAAATGCTACCCTCTTGGACTCCCTTGAGGTACCTGAAAGTTTCTATCATGTTCCCCCTCTCCCTCCTTTCCTCAAGGGTATACATATTAAGCTCCTTTAGTCTTTCTTCGTATGGCTTCTGCTGCAGACCCTGCACCATTTTAGTTGCACTCCTCTGGACTGCCTCCATCCTGTCTATGTCTTCGTAGAGATGGGGTCTCCAGAACTGCATGCAGAACTCCAGATGTGGTCTCACCAACTGTCTGTACAGAGGGATGATAACGTCCTGTTTTCTACAGGTGATGCCTCTGCCTATACATCCCAGTATCCCTCCATACATCACAGTATCCCATCAGCCATCCTTACTGCCTTCTCACATTGCTTGCTTACCTTTAGGTCATCTGATATGACTACTCCCAGGTCCCTTTCCATTTGTGTTGTTGTTAATACCACCCCCATTGTGTACTCTATCCCTGAGTTTTTGTTTCCCAGGTGCTTTACTTTGCACTGAATCTAAGCTATCATACTTTTGACCATTCCTCCAACCTTGCCAAATCCCTTCTCATCCTTTCCAACCCCCCTGTGTATCAACCCTGTTGCAGATCTTGATGCCGTCTGCAAAGAGGCATATTTTTCCTTCCAGTCCCTCTGCAATGTCACTTATAAAAACATTACAAAGGACTGGACCCAGTACTGAACCCCATTAGTGACCCCCCCTTTCTTTGAGGTGGACTCTGTTTATTGTTACTGTCTGTGTCCTGCTGTCCAGCCATTTTTTTTGCTACTACCCTGGGACCCACTCCCAGGCTGGCTAATTTGTTTATTAATCTTTTGTGTTAGACTGTGTTAGATGCCTTGCTAAAGTCTAGGTAGGCCACGTCCACAGCCCTCCTTGGTCTACTATTTTGGTCAATTAGGCACAGAAATCTATTTGATTCGTCCGACATGACCTTCCCACTGTGAATCCATGCTGCCTTGGGTCCTGTGCCCCGCTGGCCTCTAGGTACTCAACAGTTCTTTCTTTCAGAAGTGATTCCATCAGAGGGGCTGTTCAAAGTAAGGGAGGGGAGGGACACCAGGGGCCATGATATGAGAATGGAGGGAGGAAGGTTCAGGAGGGAGATAAGAGACACTTTTTACAGAGGGTGGTAGCTGGGTGGGATCGTTACCTGCAGAATTGGTATCCAGTAGAACAGTGGACTGCTTCAAAAGGGGATGGGACAGGACAAGGGGGGGGTCAATGGAGGGGAAGAGTGGAAGGGGGGGGAGCTGCAGAATAAGGGGTGCTAGCTGCACATTCGAGCAGACTTGATAGACCTCTAGGCATTTAACTGCTGGCAAATTTCATATGTTCATATCATTTTCCTTACCACTGATGTCAAGCTAATAGGTCTATAGTTTCCTGCTTCTGCTTTGCTCCCACTTTTGTGAAGAGAAATCACATAACCCTCCTCCAGTCCTTAGGTACCATACCATCCTCCCATGATTTGTTAAAAAGGGCAGTCAATGGTGTCACTAGTTCTCCCCTTAGTTCTTTTAGAATTCTGGGGTGATTCCCGTCAGGCCCATTGCTTTGTCCACCTTCAGTTTCAGGAGTTCTTTCAGAACCCTTTCTTCTGTGAAAGAACTGGTATCAACCCCCATCACAGTGCTTCTATTGACTGGATTATATACCTCCCCTCCTCTTCTTTGTGAAAAATGAGCAGAAGTATTCATTCAGTATCCCTGTTTTTTCACTGTCCATCTCTGCCTGCCCACCCTCCCCTTTATTAAGCCTCACTATCCCTCCATTGGTCTTTCTTTTCTCCCTTATGTACCTATAGAAGGTTTTATCCCCCTTCTTAACCGAGTTGGCTATCTTTTTCTCAGTTAAGGGCCTTTGCTATTCTGACAGCCTTCCCCACTTCCTTCCGCATTAACTGGTACAGTTCTCTGTCCTGCTCCTTCTGTGTTTCCTTATACTTCCTGAATGCTATATTTTTCTCCCTAACCTTCCCCGCCACATCTTTTGAGAACCATAGTGTTTTTTTTCTTTCATTTTGATTTATTTGCTTCACACAAAGGCTTGTTGCCTCTGTGATGGCAGTTCTGATGTCTCCCCATTGTTCCTCCACCCCTACTTCTTGCAAGTTTGCTAGTGTTTTTCTGAGACACTCTCCCATTTTGACAAAGTCAGCCCTCCTAAAGTTTAGTACCCTCACTTTTGTATGGTATGAGACTGCAGCTGTGTTTATCGTGAACCACACAGTTTGGTGGTCACTTGTTCTCAGATGGCTACCCACTTCTAGATCTAAGATCCTCTTCCTGTCCCCGTTTTAGAGTACTGGGTCTAAGACTGCTATCTCCTGAGGGGGTTCCAACACTACCTGTCTGAGGCATGCCCCCTGTAGGGCATCGAGAATGACCCTGCTATTGGATGTGGCTGCAGCAAAGGTGCTCCATTTAACATCTGGCATATTCAGGTCCCCCATCAACAATATCTCCCCTTTTTCAGCCATCCTAATGATGCCTTCTGTCATTTCCTTGTCCATTTCCTCCCCTGAGATGGGGGTCTGTATACAACCCCCGTGCAGACTGTGGTGCCATTTCCAGTCTCCAGGGTGACCTACAGTGCCTCCTCTCCTTTCTGTTTACCCTTTAGTTCCATTGCTTTGATCTCTTCTCTTACGTAGAGAGCTACTCCTCTTCCTCTTCTACCCACCCTGTCCCTCCTGTAGATTGTGTACCCTGGTATGCTGACATTCCAGTCATGGTTCTCTGTGTACCATGTTTCTGTGACTGCCACAATATCCAGGCGTCCCTCTTCCATCAAGGCCACCAGTTCAGGGAGCTTGTTACCTGGACTACGGGCATTGGTACTCATTACCCACCATTTTTTGATGGTCTTACCTCCTTTTGCCCCATCCCTGTCCTTACAGCTTTAGCTTTTTTTTCTCCATTACCCCATCCTCCTCCCCTATCGACTTCTCTAGCAGGTGTTTACCTCACTAACTACCTGATTTTTTTGCTGGAGGCTAGGATTCCTGCTCCTTTCAGTTCCTCCCCTTGGCTGGTTTAAATGCTTGCCAAAGAAGCATTTAAACCTATCACCTGGGATCCTGGTTCCCCTCCTGGACAGATGCAGACCATCGTGCCAGTATAGGCCTGCATCCCTCCAGGTGGACCCCCAGTCTCCAATGAAGCCCAAACCCTGAGCTCTGTACCAGTTTTTCAACCATTGATTGAACCCCATGATGCGGAGCCCCCAAGCCTCATCCATGCCATAGACAGGCAGCACTGAAAAGGTTACCGTGCATGCTACTTGTCTAAGGCCCTTCCCCAACTCCACAAACTCCTCCTGCACTGCTCTGATCCCTTTCCCAGCCAGGTCATTTGTCCCTAGATAGACAATGACATCCAGCTCCCCCCCCCCCCCATGCAGCTGCTCCCGTGATCCTGAGATTCGCTCCTTGTCCCTCAAGCCATGGTGCCAGGCAGACACCTTACCTCCCCACCCTCCCCCAGTTCTACCTTCCTAACAATGGAGTCGCTCACCAGGAGTTGTTTCCTTCCCTGTGGGGTCCCATGCCGCTCTCCTGTGGGTCTCCTTTTTGGAGGTTCCCAGCATCCTCCTTGGTCTCCATTGTGGGTGCCTCCATAGAGGAACCACAAGGAACCACACTCTGCCAGAACAGTGTACGAATTGTGGAGAGGTACACCTGAAGGGATGCACCTCCATTCCACCACCCTCACCGTCCCTAAGCCCACTGTAGTCCAACTGCTCCTCATTCTTGGCAACATCTGAGGCAGTGGCAGCAGCCCTGGTGGTCCCCTGAATCCTGGCCAACTCAGCCTGGAGACAAGCAACCTCCTCCCTCAGCCCACAGAGGTTTCTGCAGATGGAACAATGCTGCAACCTCCAGAACGCCTCCCGAGACTGCCCTCCACAGCCACTGCACTGCACCACTCCCATCATGTCTTATTTGTGGCCCATCAACTGTTCTTTTGTATGCTTCCTCTTTCCTCTCTTTGTTTATTTTAATTTAATTTTTTTTTGTCCCTCCTTTCTTACTGCCTCTGTGCCCTTAAAGCTCCTGCTCTTCCTGTTCTGGGACAGGAAGTTCCTGTATTCCTCAGTAGTCTCCTTCTTACTTGCTCAGAGTCAGACCTTCCGGAGCTAAGAGGGGAATGGAGAGCTACTCTTTTCCTTCTAGGATGGTGAGTCTTTTGTGCCTCTGTGATCACTCCCTTCCTGCTTTCAAACAGGAAGCTCATGTGGTTCCCCTCCACTGAACAGAGACTTTGCAACAGGACTTCCATGCAGTACAAAAATGGTTCCAGGACAACCGGCTAGTTGTGAACCAAAAGAAAACAGTCTCCATGCGGTTTGGTGCCAGTTACTGGCTAAGATCTACCCCAGCTTCTCGGGAACCTACATTCCTCCAATGGAGACCATCTGGACTCTCTTGCCTCCAGCAAGTACCTAGGCCTCCACCTGGACCAACACCTGGATTACTCCGAACACATATTGCAGACAGTAGCCAGGTGCTTTACAAAACTTGGTGCCCTTTACCAGGTTAAGAGCTGTCTTCAGTTACATATCAGAGAACAAGTGTTTAAACTTAATGCCAGTGTTCCTTTTCTTATATTGCTCCACTTTGGTTCAATGGATTGCACAATTAAGTAATCTACCCAAACCTGGCCAGTTTAAGCACACGCTCCATCAGCATCTCATATCTGAAAGCTCCTGTGCTTATACCGTCTAATTAAAGGTATGACTGTCCTCGTCCCTAACACCCCATTGAGTGCATCCCTGCTCACCCCCCCCCATACTGATTACACCATCAGGATATCTGGCAAGGCCCTTGTCTGCTACCCCTTTCACTTGGTCTTATATCCCTTCCCCCACTTCCTCCTTTGTTCTCCCTCCCTATCTTCTGCTTTCTCCTTTCAGCAACATTGACAAAGCCCCTGGCTGCTACCTTCTTTTTTCTTTCACTTTATTTACTCCCACTCCTTTCTCCTATTTTGAATAGTACCAATTATCTATGATATATTACACACTGTTACATACAGTAGCAGTGTGTATTACTCACTGCTACTGTATGTTAGAAAATCAATTGTTAGTTCTTATGTCTGTTTGTAACCCTCCCCACTGATGTGGAACCTTTGTAAATGAGCTGCGTCGCACTCAAAGGTATTTTGTAATCCAAGATTGAATAAATAAATAAATAAAACGCTCTGTCTTTCCTGTGCTGGATCATGGGGACGTTGTTTACTCTGGAGCCAGCCCCTCCACCATAGCCCAACTTACCACTCTATTCAACAACATGTGTAGATTCACACTGGCCTGCCCTCCCCAAACGCATCACTGCTCCTTGTGCGATAACCTTGGGTGACGCTTGGCCAGCTGGTTATGACTGTTGTATGATATTTGTAATATAAAAATATAGTAGGTGATTGTCTCACATAAGACAGACAGTGCTCATGGGTGCCCCTCCCCCCAAGGTTTCAGTGAAGCTACATATATTACACTGACAGGAGACCTCTGTAATGCAATTACCTTCCTTGAGACATTGCATGTTATGGCCTTTTTATGACCTGTTGCTGCTCTGAAGCTGGGAAACTAAAATATACATTTTATGACTTCAGAAACAGGACATCATTAAGCTGATTCCTGCCAGCTTTCTCACACTTAGGTGAGGGACTGCAGGGCTGTAAAACTTCAAGGGAACTGGTGAATCAAAAGACTCTCATAATATGGGAAAATGAGTTTTTGCTGATGTCACATTATTTAATATACCTCCTGACAGGACATCATGTTTGTATTTTTTTAACTCTAAAAAGGAGGAGCTAGATGACTCACCAAAGGGGTGGAGCGATGGAGCTGAAATGTATCCTTGTAACTGGGGAATATGACATATTTTGTGATTCAAGAAAGACAGATCTCTGTTCTAACTTTCAAGGCACTTATAGAGGAAATACATTAGATAGAAAAGGTCTAATTGTATTGTGGTAGGAGTTTGTTTTGTACTTTGCCCTTGTTCTTTTATGTGATTTTGAGCTCTCTGATATATTGTTCTGTGTTCACATTTTTCATATTTTTGTCATCGTTTAGTAAAATCGTTATTTCAAAGATACTCCTTGGGTGTGTCTGCCAGTTCTTTTTTGCATGTGACATATAGAGGGTTAAGACTGACAAAAACTGTTCAAAAGCTTGATAGTGTTACTAAACTAGGAAAAGGTAAGAATATACCGAAGGTCTTTTATAGAGTTTTAAGGGTTCAATTTGGAAGCCTGGCTTGGTGCCTCTGGTGCAAGATTGTACCGTAATCCCCAAAGATGGTACGTATCTGAGCCTGTACACTGGGTACGCTAGCATAAGGTTCACAGTTTGAATCCCCCCAGAACTTGAGACTAAAGGTGATTCGGACCCAAAAGCAGAGAGGAGGGTTACCCTGTCTCTTGCCTGTTCACATTACTGCTCTGGGAGGTTGGCACTGTGGGAGGAGAGAGCCTGACCTGCTGAGTGCATTTGAGACAGGTACTGCCCACTGTAAGGTACTCGCTACACATTGCCTTAGTAGGTGCCAAAAATTGGGCAGGGAAACTGCCGAGTTACCTCTCTGACCTCTTCACTCTTTCGGCAAACCCTAACTATTCTCTCAGATCAGAGGAAGGCTGCTGACTCCAAATCCCACATTGCAGGCACAACCTAGAGCAAGCCTCTATCAGCTAGTCTCCCTGCCAAAATTACATCTCTTACCCTCCATGTGAATAGGAGACTGATCAAGGCTCACTTCTTCTCTACAATGTCCTGCCTCAACTGCTCTAGATACTCCCTGGTCTCCCCTTGAGGTCACCAACTCCCCTGAGGTCTACCCTCCACCCCCCGAGTTAACAAGACTGGTCCCTGGAGCTGGAAGCTCTCTCTAGGCTCGGGGGTCTCAGCCATAAATGTAAGATTGGACACCATCCTCTGTGTAAGTTCAGCTGCCTCCAGATAAGTTAGGCTATGATACAACTAATCAAGTTTACTTACATTGTGCTCTGCATGTATTTACTTTACCCTATACCCAATCACTGGGTCCTGATATAAACACATTTTTTTTTTTTTTTTTAGTCTGTGGTAACCGGGTAAGGCCCACTAGGCACAAGTGCCTGTTTTCAGGGGTGACCTGGGAGCACTAGGCAGTTAAGTGACTTGCTCAGAGTTGCACAGTATGCAAGTGGAGGTTGTGAGAATCAAACCCAGGTCTGGTCTGTTGGATGTATCAAGTTCATTCACAGCTCGTTACTCTAACCTCTAGGCTATACTGCCAGCCCAAATATCTGTACCATGCACGTTGTTCTCCTTCACAGTAAGTATAATGTATGTGAATGTATTAGGTATAGTGTACTGTATGTGAATGTCATTTTCCCTTTGGCCACCCTGTTCCTGAGCCTCCTGGGTTCTGCTTGTTTACCTGGTAATAAAATATGTTTCATATAAAAAAGTGTGTCACATTATTGTGATAAAGTATGATCAATGTTTAAATAAATACTGTGATCCTGAAAGCTTGATATTGTGGCCCAAAGCACACTATTAAATCGAGTTTCAGTGAAATGCAACTTATTTGTTGATAATTTCCTCTCTCTCTCCCCTCCCTCCCTCTCTCTCTCTCTCTCCCTCCCCCTCCCTTCCTCTCTCACCTCCCCAAATGGTTAACAAATGGAATACTAATGTGCTTGGCACAAAATACAAGTTTACAAGGAAACAAACTACACATACTTATACTATTTGTACAGTTAAAGACTAGACCAAGGATGCATTTAAACAATAACACATAACAAGATGTGTGCTATCATGTGATAGCGCCCCACCTCAAGTGTGTTGTTAGGCACAAGACCATATGTTGAGTGATTTTAACCACCTGAGAAGGGATGATATTTGTTGATACAGCATACCTTGGAGTGCATTACTGTGATAATGAAATGGATCCATTTTGATTTTGTTTACTGACGACATAACCTCCCTTTCAGACTGGGATTACGTACGGAGATATCATCCCAGCTAAATGTAGTCTCGGACAATCAGATTTGAGGATTCTGACCATCCTTTTAATAATTAATTATAATTATCTGTGGATACTGAGTAATCCTAACCTCAAATTTAACCTTTAGAATGATACTGTATTATTTATTTCAAAATTATTTTACCAGGAAGATAGGTTGAGACAAATGCAGCTTATTTTCAAGGTACGTATGCTCTGGTCCAGCTAGATTACAGCAGCAGGAGTACATTACAATGCCAAACTGGTTACTTCATATGGATAAAAGAACTATACGACATTACAGAGTAGAAAGAAAACAGCTTCACAAGTCACACTGGTGCTCGTGGTTTACAGTGACTTATGTTTGATACAGTATCTTCTTAAGAACTGGAGATGCCACTTCTTACTTCTATACAACAGATCACATCAGTGCAATATGTAATGTTAAATGGGCCACCCACTCGTTTACAGTAGTGTCCCCAGAACAAGACACATTATCGGCAACATATTCCCACATTACAGCTCTATCAGAGCCAACAATGAAATAAAACATGCAAGCAAACAAACACAGATCTCCCCTTTCCTTTATATTCCCATACCCCACTCTTTTTACTGGGGCCACTATGGCCGCGGATATATGACAGAAGCCTGACACTGAGAATCCCAACACCCAGGATCCCGAGCCCGACATCCAGATGTGGCTATTGCCCGATGGACCACCATCCTGACCATGGAAAGCCCCAACACTGGACTTATGCCGTGTTTGTGGGCTGGTGAGGGGCTTCATCCCCTGCACCCCCCTAAAATAATATAATCAACTCCAAGTCCTGGCAAGTTGTAGTATCGGGCTTTCTGTGGTCAGGATGGTGGTCTGCCTAGCGAGTGTTGTCGTGTCGGGCTACTGGACTTGGGGTCCTGGGTGTCGGTATTCCAAGTTTCTGACTTTTAAAATACTCCCATGGCCACACTTGTTTTCCCAACTGGGAGATCAGGCAAGTGGCTGCCTTCACAGTCCATGCTATGCCACACAGTGGTCAGCCAGCAAGGGGTGCATGACACCCTGGCAGCAAAACAACTCGTCTTCACAACATTAGAGAGGTGAGGTCTGGCAAACCTGATGGTCCATGGGGCCTTTTTCTGCTGATAATGTTTCTGTTTTTCTAGGCACAGTTTTGCCAACTGCTTAGGGGGCTAAAATGAGATAGCATGCCCAAGAAATGTGTACATATTTTTTTTTATTTTAGTCTTTGGTAACTGGGTAAGGCCCACTAAGCAGAGGTGTCTGTTTCCAGGGGCGAACTGGGAGCACTGGGCAGTTAAGTGACTTGTTCTGAGTCACACAGTATGCAAGTGGAGGTTGTGAGAATCAAACCCAGGTCTGGTCTGCTGGATGTACGAAGTTCGTTCACAGCTCATTACTCTAACCTCTAGGTTATACTTCTACAACCCTCCTCTTCCAGTGTTTTTTCCTGGAACAAAATGTGAAAGGTTGGCGAGTAGGCTGAAAAGAAAAGGCAGTAGAGACACTTTTCTTCTTGTCTGTTGTGTAAACACCCTCTCCTTCCTTTCTCCGAGCATTTTGGTTTTTCTTCTTTCCTTTGGTCCCCTCTTCTTTCTACCTCCACTCCACTGTCTATGGCACAGCAGTACTACGCGTGACAGCAACAGCACTGAGGACCAGCGTTCACTATTTATTTATTCTTTTTATAAATCAGTGACTGGGCTCTAAGTCTATTTTTTTTCAGCTAGTAATCACTGGTAACCAACGGAACAAAATGTGTTCATCCTGCCGTGAATTTTAGGCGACAAGCAGAACTAAAAATATTAGTAAGAAAAAATTTACAAAGAGCCATGGGTTAACTAATAAATGCTGTAGTTGCAAGTTAGTGCCCTAGGTAGGAAGAATGCTGGTGGTCTTAAAAATGCATGGGGTCCCCTCCTGCAAAACTGCTTTCAGGGAAATTCTGTAATCTGCTATTGATATTGTGTGGTTCTCTGTGGTAGGGAAACATATTTCAACATCAATATTTCTGGTGGGAATTAATTTACAGCAGATGTCTCCCTTGGGTTTAGCATAACCATTCAGTTAAATACTCTGCACAACACATGCAGTCTAAATATAGTTCTGTAACTAATCTCTATTGGTTAATTTGCCCATTGCTTACACATGCTCTTGTGCAATACTGCAACCTAGTCTAAAAAAGCAACAGACAATATAGCTCTACCTTGTTCCGTCTGTAAATTTATTTTTTAATGTCAAATGTTTTAAACAGCATACAATGAATTTAAAAAGAAAACAAGAGGTAAATTACTGCCTTGGAGTTCACACTATCATATACAGACCAATAACAGTGTGAATCAAAGTACTGTTAACTGCAAGTAAAGATTTGCTACTGCTGGACAACGTTCTTACAAAATGCAAGAAAACTCTGCATCACACTTACCCACAGAAACAAATCTAAAAGTCGTTTCAGGAAACATTGGTCCCATGGATGTAAACAGAATTAAATGGTCAAACTCAGTGTCACGTCATGTCAGCATAGTGCCTTGCTGCACCAGTTAACTAACCTAGAGGTGCTCGGACTTTCTAAATTCCGTTCAGTTTGTTTCAGATTTTTTAAAGTTCTCATTCAGAGTCTGATTCCATTTTTGGCACTGGAAAGGAATCAGAAACAGAATCAGAACCAGAATTTCCGATTCTGCATCCTGCCAACCTGTAAAGATAAATCCTCCACCCACCTGGTGGAGAACCTGTCTCTGACCAGACTTGTGACTACCCCCCTTCCCCAATGTTCTGTCTATTACGACCCAGTCCCAATCCCTTTCCCTGCCTTACTGTCTGATCGTGACTCGGCTCCGAGGGGGAGGCGCTGCGCCTGCCAGATGGCAGCTTCTCTCTGTCAGTCGGTGGTCATATGGTGTTACATGTTAATCCTCTCCTTTGCTGACAAGCCCTTGAATCTCCGTAGCCCACCCCCTGCCCATTTACCCATAGCATCTTATCCAATTGGGCCACCCTGAGGGGTACCCCCCAACTTGAGTACAAGTTGAGGACAGTCTTTCCTCCAGTTCAACTACCAGCTAGCCAGACCAGTCCTCCTGATGCACTCATACCTGAGCCCAACTGATCATTACATAAGCAATAAGCCACCAGAGGGTGAACAGTTCCTGGCAAATAATGCATACCTTAAGTGTGTTGTGAGGCACAAGGCTGCTTTATTTACGAAGAATTGCACGTGCTATGGTGGCTTACTGCACTTTTAAAATGGAAGGGGTTACTGCTGAAAAAATAAACACTAGGCAGTTTTTTTTTTTTAACAATTTATTCTTCACATTCACGGTGACGGGGTGCTGCCAATCCCTCTGTCCACCCTTTACGCAGGCTCACAACACACCCTGCCATCCAGCCTCTGCCACGGCTGCAGGAACGGGGAAGACTGTAGCTTACCCCCCATGGAAGGGCTCCCCAGTGAGCAATGGGGGAGAGAGACCAATATCACCCTAGAGGCCCCACCCTGGCTTATGCCGGTGTTTGGAATGGAGGTGCAGTAGCCTGTCGGGGGTGTCATGCTGTGTGTGTATGTGGGTCTTTTTCTGTACTTTAGTGCCACAGGAGGAGGAAGTGCAATGAAGCCTGCATGTCAGGACACATGCTCCCGTGCGTCCTACATAAGCCTCTGCCTCCTCTAAATCCTCTTGTGGTGCTCCTGGCTGCAATGACTGTCAGCCACCGCTGAGTGCCACTGGAATACCAGAGAGCACAGGAACTCCACCCCGGGAGAGGAGAGCTTGCCGGCTGCAGCTCAATCCTGCACCTCCTCCCAGCTGACCCCTGGCAAACAGAGTCCGTTCCCAAACCTGGGTCACCAGTGTGACACGAGGTGTGGCGTCCAGCGCCTCAACCCTCAGTGCCACCAGGCCGACTCTGACAACAGACATTTTATTATGCTTTTTTATGCTTGTATTTTAAATGAAAATAAATCTGCTATATAAAGCACTTCCTTCTACTTCATTTGTCATAGCTTGCTATATTGTGCAGAAATAACCATTACATATGACTGTTGTTATATACAGTATGCATGGTACTGTGCACATTGTTCGTATATACTGTTTATAAGTGTCCTTTTGTATACTGGTGAGGTAGTGTCCAGACAGTACAGTTATGTGGGTACTTAACATAACAGTAGATCTTCGAGAGAATTTCTTGCCGCAGGTCACACATCTAGGAACACCCAGCTGCAGGCACGAAATCCACCCAGAGGATTTCACCAGCAGTCTGCCCATAATGGCATCACGTGCTGTGCTGTGGGCTATATAAGCGTGGGAGGTCCCAGATCCTCCTTGGTTCTTTTCTTGTTGGTGACTGGGCGTCACTTGAACCCTGTGGTAGTTCTCCGAGGGGAAGTGAGGAGGAAGTAGGAATGTTCTGCATTCATGGGTGCAGGAACTGTCCCCCAGAACAGGAGTTTACAGTATGTGGTCAGGGGAAGGAGGGAGGGATGGCTTGGCCTGCTGCTAGAGATTCTCTCAAAGATCTGCTGTTACAGTAAGTACTCACATAACTGTACTATCTTCTTCGGGGATATCTCTTGTAGCAGGTCACACATCTAAGAATGAGTCCCTAGCAGCTGGGAGGAGAAGGGTGGTGGACTCATGATAAGAGACCCTGCAGAACTGCACAGCCAAAGTTTGCCCATCTTCTGGAAGTTATGTTGAGGCTGTAATGTTTGGTGAAAGTATGGACTTTCGTCCAGGTAGCTGCCTTACAAATCTCTATAGCTGATACTCCTTTAAAGCAAGCAAATGAAGTAGCCATCCTCCATGTGGAATGAGGCTTAACCACTCTGGGGAGTTCTCTGTCATTTCCTGTAACAAAATATAATGCAGTTGGCCAGCCATTTGAACAGGCACTGCTTAGAAACTAGGCTGCCCTCCTTACCAGGGGTTAAAGGAAAAAAAGCTGCGCTGTCTTGCGCATATCCTTAGTAGGAGAGATGCGGTATCTTAATATTCTACGTACATCTAAGGTATGGAGCAATGCTCCCCCAGGATTGGCATGCTCTGGGTAATACATTGATAGTCGGATAGATTGGTTTAGAGTAAACTCTGAAACCACCTCAGGAAGAAAGTGAGGGTTTGTGTGCAGCGAAACTCTGTCTTTATGAAAGACTACATAAGGTTGCTTACACATTAGCGCCTATAATTCAGGAATGCATCTTGCAGACATGACTGCCACTAAAACCAGGGTTTTCCATGGTAGATAGCACAGCTTACATGTGGCCACCGGTTCAAAGGGAGGCAGCATGTTTTTCCAATACAAAGTTTAGATCCCACAGAGGCAGGGTTTTTTGTACCGGTGGCTGAAGGTGTAGTACACCATTTAAAAAGGTCTTCATGACCTCTAATTGGGCCAGCGGGCGGTCAGCAACTGGGATGCGTGGAAGGTGGAGATCGCCAATAAGTGTACCTTCAGGAAGAAGTACTTTAAACCAGCATCTGACGGCCATAGCAGGTAGTCCAGGATTTGTTGCGGACGGCAGCTATATGGGTCCACCGCTTGGCTGGCTGTCCACATGGCGAAACACTTCCACTTTGTGGAATATGTAGCCCTGGTTGATGTTTTCTGCGTGGCCCACAGGACTTCTGCAACCTGGGGAGAGGGCGCATGGAATTTCTCTACGGCTACGTCCTCAGGAGCCATGTGTGCAGGTGAAGCGAGTGGAGGTTGGGGGTGCAGCAGGGTTCCCCGATCTTGTGCGAGGAGGGTCATTGAAATGGGGAAAGAAAGGGGGTCTTGTACTGCTAACTGCTGTAACAGAGCGAACCATACCTGACGAGGCCAGAGAGGTGCTATTAGGATCACTGTTGCATGATCCTGGAGCAGTTTGAGTAGCACTCTCTGTATAAGTTGGAATGGAGGGAAATCCATAAAGGAATCTTCCTGTCCATGAGAGGGATAAGCGTCTAGCCAGAGAACTCCATGTCCAGGCTGTAGTTCACAGCAATGCACTGATTTTACATTGTGGGGGGAGGCGAAGAGGTCTAATCTTTGGGCAAACCCAGCAGTAGAAGATATCCTTGGCAACTGACAGAAAGACCTCCCACTCACGTGTGTGGGTTTTGGAGTGACTTAAAGAGTGTCCGCCAGTATGTTCATGTTGCCTGGAATGTGTACAGCAATGAGGTGTAACCCGTATTCTATCGCCCAGTACCAGACTCTCATTGCTTCCCTGCATTGCGGGTAAGTGTGAGTGAACCCCTGTTTGTTCAGGTAATGGACTACTGTATTGCTGTCTGTCTGGACCAGAAGACTGCCTGGAAGCAGTAGGTCTTGAAAGGCTTGTAAGGCATAGAGAACCGCCCACATCTCCAGAATGTTGATGTGGAGGTGGGTCTCCATAGGATGTCATGTAACTTGGGTCTGCATGGTATCTAGATGGGTTCCCCAACCCTATGTAAATGCATCTGTGGTAAGGGTTTGTTGTGAATTGGGAATATGAAAGAATGCTCGGGTGTTTGGACGTTCTGGATGCAATGCGTGGTTCAGGTGACATAAGTGTGAGCTCTCTCTAAAGACATCTGTTTTGGAATTTTTTTATGTCAGCTTGAGAGCGGGATCTGATGTAGTTCATGGCACCGAGCAGAGCAATATGAGTGTTGCCATGAAATGAAGCTGCTAAGAGTGATTTTTTTGGAGTTTAAAGTTAAATTTTGCTGCCATGATGTGGTGCAGTGATTTTTGTTTTTGTAAAACGGTTGCTGTTAGGTAGATAAGGGCAGAGTATTTATCAACTGTGCAGTTCCTAGGCAAATAATCAATGGTCATGTGCTGTGTTTTAACCAGTGACACTGTGCAATTTGGTCACTTTTTAAAGTCCATTTTATAAATAGTGGACTTAACTCACTGATGTCAATTTAGCGTCATTGTCTGCTAGGGTGCTCTACCAGCACCAAATCCTTGGTAACGTAGCAGAATCCTCTCCTGTCCAGCATCTCTGGAGGATGGTTAATCCTGGAACTGGTGCTAGCAGGCCACCCCAGGGACCTGTATCAGAGAGACTGAGACTTAGGAGAGGGTGTCTGTGCTAGTGCCACAGATCAGATCAGATCACTCCAGTATGTTGCCATTTTGTTTTTCCTTTACAGCTGGACTAGTGCAGTAGGGGCAGGGTTACTCGAGTGGGAGCAGTGTACGCTGACTTCCCTGGAGTAAGTTGCAGTGGATTTACATACTAAAATGTCAGCAGAGGAGGCCTAATGGTCTTTCATGTCTGCTCAATAGCCAGTACCCATACTGTGCCCATTTTGCTGTCCCCCCACCGCCTTGGGCTTCTCTGTCCCCAGTCCAAGATGTTCCCCTTGTACTGGACTTCTTCAGCTTCATCCTCCCCCTATATGTGTCCCATCCCCTATTAAACCCCTCCACATTCTCTGCCTCCACCAGTCCTTTGGGCAGCACATTTCATAGTTCCACCACCCTCTCAATGAAGTAACACTTCCTCCTCCTCCTCTCCCCTCTGAGTCTCCCCCCTCTAGATTCCACCCGTGTCTTCTAGTTGCCCCCCCTTTCCTTTGGAGCACCCCGAATGAGCCTTCATTATTAATCCCCTTTATGCACTTGAAGACCTCTATCATTTCCCCCCCCGTCCCTTCTTTCCTCCAGGGTGTACATGTTGAGCTTTTCGAGCCTCTTCCTATAGGTCCTTTCCCCCAGGCCCCAGATCATTTTGGTTGCCCTCCTTTGGATCCTCTCCAGGAGTACACCGGAGGAGCTGTATTTGTTTGAGAAGCTGTAACCCGGGGGCCGCATCGGCCACAGAGGAGCGGCGGAGAGAGGAGCGCCGGAGCATAATGGTGCCAGAATATTGAATTTCATTGTACTGTACATGCCAACATACATGCAGTAGTTTCTGATTTTTTTACTGATACCGTGGGTGATACCGATAGGTCCATCCAGTCTGCCCAGCAGCTGTACTGGACTGTCACGTTTTGTTTCTTACTGAGCATTCAAATGTATTGGCTGATTGTTCAGGCTCTACTGGATGCCTGAAAATCAGTTAGAAACATAGAAACATAAACTTTGACGGCAGAAAAGGACCACTTGGCCCATCCAGTCTGCCCATTTCCCTACTTACTGGATAAGCTGCAGATTCTAGTTAACCAACAGCCTGCTTCCTGCAACCCCGCACTATAATTGCTTTGTGTCTGTCCCAAGCATGTTTGAATTCCCCACTGTTTTAGACCCAACGACCTCCTCAGGAAGGCTGTTCCATGTATCCACCACTCTCTCCATGAAAAAGAATTTCCTCACATTACCCCTGAGCCGTCCCCCTCTATCTTTAAACTGTGCCCCCTTGTTCTTACACATCTCTTTTTCTGAAAGATGCTACCCTCCTGGACTTTGTTGATTCCCTTGAGGTACTTGAACGTTTCTATCATGTCCCCCCTGTCCCTCCTTTCATCAAGGGTATACATATTAAGCTCTCTCAGTCTCTCTTCATATGGTTTCTGATGTAGACCCTGCACCATTTTAGTTGCCCTCCTCTGGACTGCTTCCATCCTGTCTATGTCCTTGCGTAGATGAGGTCTCCAAAACTGCACACAGTACTCCAGATGGGGTCTCACCAACTGTCTGTATAGAGGGATAATCACTTCCCTTTTTCTACTTGTGATGCCCTTCCTATGCATCCCAGTATCCCCTGGCTCTCCTACTGACTTCTCACATTGCTTACCCACCTTTAGGTCATCTGATATGACCTCCCCAGGTCCCTTTCCATTTTGTTGTTGTTAGTACCTCCCTGCTATCGTGTACTCTTCTCCTGGGTTTTGTTTCCCAGGTGCATTACTTGCACTTCTTTGCATTGAATCTAAGTTGCCATATGTCTGACCATTCCTCCAACCTTGCCAAGTCCCTTCTCATCTTTTCTACCCCTCTTGTGTATCAACTCTGTTACAGATCTTTGTGTCATCTGCAAAGAGGCATACCTTTCCCTCCAGACCCTCTGCAATGTCACTTATAAAGATGTTAAAGAGGATTGGACCCAGTACTGAGCCCTGAGGTACTCCACTAGTAACCCCTTTCTTCGGAATCTGTTCCATTCACTATTACCTTCTGAGTCCTGTTGTGCAGCCAGTTAGCTACCCAGGCTACCACCCTGGGACCCACTCCCAGGCTGGCTAACTGTTATTAATCTTTTGTGCGGAACTGTGTCAAATGCCTTGCTAAAGTCTAGGTAGGCCATATCCACAGCCCCTCCCTGGTCTATTACTTTGGTCACCCAGTCAAAGAAATCAATTAGATTAGTCTGACATGACCTTCCTGCTGTAAATCCATGTTGCGTGGGTCCTGTGACCCACTGGCCTCTAGGTGCTCAACAATTCTTTCTTTCAGAAGTGATTCCATCATTTTCCCTACCACTGAGGTCAAACTTACAGGTCTGTAGTTTCCTGCTTCTGCCTTGCTCTACACTTTGTAAAGGGAATCACATCTGCCCTCCTCCAGTCCTCAGGTACCACCCCATCCTGTCATGATTTGTTAAAAAGTGTGGTCAGTGGTGTCACTAGGTCCCCCCTTAGTTCTTTTAGGATTCTGGGGTGAATCCCGTCAGGCCCCATTGCTTTGTCCACCTTGAGTTTTATCAGTTCTTTCAGGACTCTTTCTTCTGTGAATGGACTGGTATCAACCCCCCCTACCCAGAGTGCTTCTATTGTCTGGTTTAGTTAACTGCTCCTCATCTTCTTTTGTGAATATTGAGCAAAAGTATTCATTCAGTATCTCTGCCTTTTCACTGCCTCCCTCTGCCCACCTCCCCTCTCCTTTATTAATCTTCACTATCCCTCCCTTAACCTTTCTATGCTCCCTAATGTACCTATAAAAGGTTTTATCCCCCTTTTTGACCGAGTTGGCTATTTTTTCCTCGGTTTGTGCCTTTGCCATTCTGACTGCCTTTCCTACTTCTTTCTGCTTTAATTGATACAGTTCCCTGTCATGCTCCCTCTGTGATTCCTTATACTTTTGAATGCAGCCTTTTTCTCCTTAACCTCTCCTGCACTCTTTTGAGAACCATAGTGGTTTTTAACTCTGCTTTGTTTTCTTTATTTGTTTTACACAAAGACGTTGCCTCTATGATGGCAGTTTTGATTTTTCTCCATTGTTCTTCCACCCCTCCTATTTGGCCACTTGCTAGTGCATTCTTCAGGTGTTCACCCATTTTGCCAAAGTCAGCCCTTCTAAAGTCCAGTATCCTTGTTTTTGTATGGCTTATCTCCATGGTTGTGCTCACTGTGAAGCACACTGTGCAGTGGTCGCTTGTTCCCAGATGTCTACTGACTTCTAAATTTGTGATCCTCTCTCCATTTGAGAGTACCAGGTCTAGTATTGCTCCCTCCTGAGTGGGTTCCAGCACTAGCTGTCTAAGGTCTGCCCCCTGCAGGGCATCGAGAATGACCCTGCTCTTGGATGTGGCTGCAGTACATGTCCTCCAGTTAACATCTGGCATATTCAGGTCCCCCATCAACAGTATCTCCCCTTTTTCAGTCATTTTGAGAATGTCCTCTATCATTTTCTTGTCCATTTCCTCCCCTTGAGACGGGGGTCTGTATACAACCCCTGTGCGGATTGCGATGCCATTCCCCACCTCCAAGGTAACCCAGAGTGCCTCCTGTCCTCCCCTTTTACTTTTTAGTTCTGTAGCTTTGATCCCTTCCCTTATGTATAGAGCTACTCCACCTCCTCTTTTGCCTTCCCTGTCCCTTCTGTAGATTGTGTACCCTGGTATGTTGACATCCCATTCATGGTTCTCGGTGTACCATGTTTCTGTGACTGCCACACTATCCAATTGTTCATCTTCCATCAAAGCTACTAGCTCAAGCTTGTTTCCCAGACTACGGCATTAGTAGTCATTGCCCTCCATTTAATGTTGGCTTGATCCTTTTTTCCCCCATCCCTGCTCTTATTGCTCTTATCTATTTTACCATTTACCCCCATCCTGCCCTGTGTTGAGCTCTGTACCTCAGTGTTTACCCTACTACCTGCCCTGTTTTGTGGGGGGAGGCTTGACTTTTCCTGCCTTTTATCAGTACCTCCCCCCTTATCTAGTTTAAAAGCTTGCCAAGGAAGCATTTAAACCTGTCACCTAGGAGCTTGGTCCCCTTTGTGGACAAATGCAGACCATCATACCAGTATAGACCTTTATCTCTCCAGGTGGACCCCCAGTCCCCAATGAAGCCAAAGCCTTGTGCTCTGCACCAGTTTTGCAACCATTCATTAAACTGCATGGTGTGCAGTACCCTAGCCTCATTCTGCCATGGACTGGTAGCACCTCTGAGAAGGTTACTGTGCTTGCTACCCGTCTGAGTCCCTCCCCAACTCCACAAATTCATTCTGCACTGCACTGATCCCATGCTTAGCTAGGTCATTTGTCCCAAGGTGGACAATGATATCTAGTTCTCTCTCCTGTGATGCTGCTTCTACAATTGTGAGGATTCGCTTCTTGTCCCTCCAAGCCATGGCACCAGGCAGGCAGCTTACTTCCTTCTCTCCCTTCCCCAGTTCTACCCCCCTAACAATTGAGTCCCCTATCAGTAGCTGTTTCCTTTCCCTGTGGTGTCCCTTGCCACACTTTTGTGGGTCTCCCTTGTGGATGTCCTCAGCATTCTTCTGGGTCTCCACTGAGAGTGCCATCATAGAGGAACCTTGCTCTGCCACAATGGCATCTGATTTGTGTAGAGGTACAACTGGGGGGCTTCGCCTCTGGTCCACCACCCGCACCCTCCCAGAACCCACTGTGGTCCTACTGCTCTTCATACTCCGAAACCTCTGACTCAGTGGTTGTGGCAGTGGTGCTCTTTGGGAGGGGGAGGCCTCCTTAGTCCTTGCTAGTTCAGCCTGGAGGTGGGCAACCTCCTCTCTCAGAGCTGACAGTTGCCTACAAATAGGACAGCAACGCAGTTTCCAGAATGTTTCCCGGAAAACTGCTGCCCCACAGCCAGTGCATTGCACCACTCCCCACATGTCCGCTCCCTTATTCTATACATATGTAATTATATATGTATTATTATTTGTTTTGTGTAACTACTCTTTATGCACGTTGCAGGGTTATTAGGAATATGACAGTTCTGCCCCAAGACCTATTGAGGAAGTGATATCAGAACTGTGGCTATAAAGGAAATGCCATACCTGGGGGTGGGGGTGGGAAGGTGGGTGGGTAGTGCACAGCCACTGGTGACTGTTAGAAACAATCAGATACACTTACTCCACCACCCTGGTGAGTACTGTCCTTTATAGTAATACAACTAACACCACAATTTACTGAACCACACGGCTCCAACACAAACCAAACCACTCTACTGAGTCCAGGGATAAAAATGAACTCACTCCTCAGCCAGCAGGACACTTAAAATGTTACAAAAATATCCTTCAAAATGCTAGGTCTCAACCCCCGCACTCAAGCAAATTCAGTTGTATCTCACTCTGGTTATAAAATTACTACCCAT
This sequence comes from Neoceratodus forsteri, assembly GCA_016271365.2. Lineage (NCBI taxonomy): Eukaryota > Metazoa > Chordata > Ceratodontiformes > Ceratodontidae > Neoceratodus > Neoceratodus forsteri. The sequence goes on from CM057451.1 coordinate 97,455,832, forward strand.
TTAAAGGAATCCTGCAATTCTCTGCTTAATGCCAATAACGAAAAATACAAATAAACCTTTTTGTAGAAAGTGTATCTCCCTTCTTACCCAGTGCTCTGCAGTATTATGCTTTAATCAGGTTTCCAGGTCCTAAATGGAGTTGCAGTTTGTTCTTTGCAGTAAGTTTGAGCTTCCAACAGACACTTTAAAGTCAGTGTGACTCAATACAAATAATAAAAAATAGACTTATCTAGAACTCCTAGGAGGCAGAAACAAAGAAATATAGATTTTGTTGGCAGAAAAGGACCTTTAGGCCCATCCAGTCTGCGCCTTGTCCCTGCCCATTTCATCACCACTGACTCTAGCAGGTCACACGTGTCGCTCCCTCCCCCTGTTCTTCTACCTAATATGACCCTGTGCCTATCCCATGCATGCCTGAAGTGCCCCACAGTCTTTGCCTCAACCACCTCCCCTGGCAGGCTGTTCCAGTCATCCACCACCCTTTTCGTGGAGAATTATTTCTGCACATCTTTCCTAAACGTCCCCCCTCTTAGCTTCACTACATGCCCCCTTGTTCTAGTGCCATTCCTTCTCTGAAACAGACCCTCCACTTGAATCTTATCTCTCCTGGGAGATACTTGTAGGGTTCAATCATGTCCAGTCTGGAACTAGCAGGGACAAGCAACAGACTGGATAGGCCTAAAGGTCCTTTTCTGTTGACAAACTCCGGGGTTAAAATATATCCTGGGTCCTCTTGTCCAAGTGTGCTTAAATTTGTGTTTTGCATGTGTTGTAAGAAGTATGAACTCAAGCATTAAACATAAAACTTTTCTTCCAGCAACCAACAAGCAGGTAAAGGATGTTATAGGCACCAGCAATCACAAAGATGGTGGGGCCCTTTCTCCCTGGGAGACTGCCACAGCCAGTGTATACTAACAAATGTTTTCAGTTTACCACTTATTTCCCCACCTATGACCTGCAGAACAGCACATAAGGAACATCACTGAGAGGGGTGGGGGACTTCTAACACTGTCCCCAGGAGATCGTGAAGTTACCGTATGCACCAAAGCACTGTAACAGTAGTAGTAGAAGACAGAAGCAAAGAGGCAGAGATGGGCGTGGCTTGGCCCCCCAATACTAACCTTGCTGGAGGTTTCCAAAAACATATGGCCATTAATGCTTATAATTATAAAGCACAATAACTTGTGCAAACCGCCTGCCTGTCACTGCACTGATGTAGGTTACCATGTACTGTCAGCAGGCCCTACTTTATAGGAGGTGTCTCCAGTTCTGGGGCGGTGGGTGGGATATCAGTGGGGGTGCAGCGGAAAATGCAGCCCCTCTGTCATTGGGTCAACACATAGCAGTACCTCCTCCAACCACAATTATGCACAAAAAAGCTCAAATCGGACAGGTGGCTGCCGTGCTGCTGGGGAATTAATCAGAGGACTCTAATGGTAGATTGAATATTCTGGAGAAGGCTTCCAAGGACCTGTGGAGTATCCTGAACAGACAAGGGAGTTCAGGTCACAGGAGTGAGGTACCGGGGCAATGATGGTAGCAAAACATGAATCGGCTGATAGCACAGGTTGTTTCTTCTATTACTGCCACACTGAGGTTTGACGGTGCCTTGAATGTTGATCTGACAGAATTTCAAACTTAGTGCCTTATCCCAGAATTAAATTTCGTCTGACCATAGGGCAGACTAGGTGGGCCATGAGACCCTTATCTGCTGACACCTTCTATGTTTCTATGTAAAACAAAATCAAACAAAAAAATGCAGAATCCTGCTTATCACTGATAAATCATCTGTTACTATACTGAATCAAGTCAGTTTTGGTTATTAAATTCTGATACCGTCGCAGGGGATTTGGCGGTTATCTGAAAGGGAAATTATGATTTTATGTAACTTGATTAGAATTTTTTTTATAGCTCTTTATAATAATAATAAAATGTATTTGTATGGCGCCTTTCCAATGCCAAGGCGCCTCACAGTAAAAACAGGAATACAACAACAAATAATCAACACATACATTAACATCAGATACCTCTGTAATAATTAATCAACTCAGTTAGCTTATAAAAGTGTTCCTATACACCTAAGTCTTTAAATCCTGTTTAAATTCTTCCATAGTTGCACACTCCTGTAACTGGCGAGGTACAGAATTCCAGAGGGTGGCGGCTGCATAAGAAAAAGTTCTACAACCAGATGACTTCAAATTCACCCTCGGAATCTCTAACAACCCCTCGTTGGCCGAGCGGAGTGACCGACCAGGGCAGTAAGGAACCAGGAGCTCTTTCAGATAGTCCAGGGCCTGTCCATGTAGGGCTTTAAAAGTCAGTAAACCGACTTTAAAGGTGATCCGCCACTGAACTAGCAGCCAGTGCAGTCCGTGCAGCACCGGGGTAATATGACAGGATCGAGAAGATCCCATCAAAAGCCATGCTGCCACGTTCTGCACCAGCTGCAAGCGACGGATTTCAACCCCAGAAAGCCCTAGAGGGAGTTGCAGTAATCCAAGCACGAGGACACAAAAGCGCGAACCAGAGTTGGAAGGTCGTCAGACAGAACCAGATGCCTAATCCTGGAGATATTCCTGAGATGATAACAGGAATTCTTGACGACAGCCGACACCTGAGAATGTAGGGTCAGTCCATCATCAAAAACTACCCCCAGGTTATGCACCCGATCAGAGGTCGGGATTGACACGCACCTCCCAGAAAGATTCCAGAGGGTACGCCAACACTTGAGCCCCCTATCTGATGACCTGGGTCCACCTCAGTCTTTTCAGAGTTCAACTTCAGCCAACTGGAATCCAACCACCCCTGGATTTCTTGCAGACAGCTGTTAAAGACCGAGAGGGCTCCATCCTGGTTGGGTGCAAAAGAAAGGTCGAGCTGGGTATCATCTGCATAACAGTGAAACCTCAGCCCATACCTTCTTACAATGTCTCTGAGTGGCAACATATACACCACGAACAACATGGGTGACAGCACTGAACCCTGAGACGCCCCACAAGACAAAGCAGTTGGGCCTGAGGAAAATACCCCAGACATAGCTCTTTGTGTTCTACCGGTGAGGAAAGATGTAAACCAACTGAGGACTGTCCCCGACATTCCACAGATATGCCTCAGGCATCCTATCAGCACCATGTGGTCCATGGTATCAGAAGCTGAGGAGAGATCCAGAAGAACCAAGATGGAATGGTTCTTCCGATCTCTCACTATCAGGAGATCATTGAGCACCCGAACCAGTGCCGTCTAGGTACTATGTCTTTTATGAAAGACGGACTGGAGTGGTTCATAGATGTCATGGATGGTCAAATGGTCCTCCAGTTGGGCTGCCACTACTTTCTCAGTTACCTTCTCTACAAAGGGAAGGTCAGAGATAGGTCTGTAGTTTACGTAACAGTCTGGGTCCAAGGTAGCTTTCTTCAAGAGTGGTATCACTACCGCCTCTTTCAGTGAACAAGGAAACACTCCGGATTCCAAGGAGCACCAGACTATCTGCACAAGGATTGGCCTGATGATGTCAATATAACCCAGAATTAGGGAGGTAAGTCCAGGATCCAAACTACAGCACGTAGGGTGCACACACTGGATGATCCTCATGACATCCATGAAGTCCGCGACTGAAGGTACTCCAAGAAAACTGAGGTGCGGTGACCCTGTACTGATCACAAACAACCCCCATAGAGTGTGCCGGCTGAAGATCCACCCTAATGTCAGCCACCTTATTTGCAAAGAATTGAGCAAGCTCATCGCACCTAATTGGTTAAAGTCTTAACATGCAGACAGACTGCTGTACGTTCGTCCACAGTTCGAATAGCTGAGCTGGTCGATTCTGAGCAGCCGCCATCTCCCCAAACAGGAATTCTGCCTTCTTACGAGTGATTGCAGGTTGATAGACCAAATAATGGTTCATCACTCTAAGGCGGTTGGCATCAAGAGCGGACTTTTGCCAGCAATGCTCTAACCTTCGCTCTAGTCTCTGCATCTCCCTCAAAGTCCCATCAAACCAAGGGGACCTGGGGTGAAGGGAGAGAGGCCAAACACGGACAGGAGCAACTGAATCCAGAGCCACTGAGACGGCTAAGTTATAAGCCAACACGAGGGTCCCTGGGTCATTGCTGGCCACAGGGAGGGACAAGAGATCAAGTATCGCCGCCAGGCCATGGGAACTTATATCCCGTAAAGGGTGGTACCTAACCATCTCCACAGGGGTAGGCCTGCGAGAGGGAGTGCTAAAATTAAACCCCAGGGTGTAATGATCGGACCACCCAACTGGTTTCACCCCAAGTCTGATGTTTTGATCCCTAGGAGAAAGATTATGTCAAGAGAGTGTCCATTTTTATGAGTAGCAGTGGAAACCACCTGTGTAAGGCCCAGCGATGTCATTAACTGTAGGAAGTGTTGACCAAATTTCGAGAGTTCGTCGTCGGCTCAAGCATTAAAATCACCCAGAACCATCAATCTGGGCGATTCAAATGCCATGTCGATGACGAAGTCCACCACTTCCTTAAGGAATCGCTTCTCATCACTGGGTGGATGGTAGATGAGGGCGATTCGATAGCCTACACCTGCTACTACTGAACACTCAAAAGACTCAACCTCCTCAACTAGTACCTCATGAGGTTCAGTTTGGTCTTGAAACAGACTGCAACCCCCCCCATGGTCCAATCTCGGGTGGTGTATTACCGAGTACCCGTTTGGAGTCATAGCCTCTAAAATGGGGCCAGAATTTTCATCTTTACCCCAATGGGCGGCTCCTCAGTCCTGTCCCACTTCCCGTTGGGCAGCTTCCATCTCCCCCAGACCAACTTAAAGTGGATTCCCCCATGTATTGCCCCGGCCCCATGGTGGGGCTGGAGGGGGAAGGGCCGTCCTCCCCTACAGTCTCACATCCAGAAGGCTCCAGAGGTCCAGGTGGTGCTGTGGGCTAGGGTAGATGTGTAGAGTTTCATGTAGTCCCCAGGTCCCCTTTTTCTTTGTTTTCTTGGCCCAAGCCCGAGGTCGTAGCAGCATGTATGTAACTGCACGTGGAGGCACACACTTATTACGGAACTGAGGCCTCCTCCCTTATCTATGTCTCTCGTACCTGCACTGCCAGCAGGCGTCCACTTGGTGGAAGCCAAGATCCGAGACAGCATGTCTTCCTCCCTGGCAGAGGAGAGCAGTCCCATGGATGCTTGATCCTGTTCCACCCTGGCCGATCCCTAGCAACTCGAGCACGTTCACGAACTCAGGTCACCAGGGTGGCAGGAGGAAAGGCGCACGGCACCCCAGCCCTCCATGCCCCCAGGTTAGTCACGATTTGACTACTTTTAACAATGTACTTGTGAAACAAAAACCATACTATCTGTTTTGCGTCTATATGAACCAAAGTCCTGAAAATGTTTTTAAAAAAAAGCTTTCCCAAAAAGTTTATTTCCAGTACATCGTTGCACTGAAAGTGTATCGATATGGTGTTGTTATGTTCCTCGACACCAAGCTTTCATTAAAAAAAAATTAATTTCTAGCCCTAATGGTTTAAAAGGTAGGCCTTTTTAAAGAAATTACAGCTACATAGATGTTGACGACAGAAAAAGTCTCTTTGACCCAATTCAATCTGCCCATCCTACCTTACTTTGCACTTAGCCCAGTGATAACTCTCTCTTTCAGTTACTGTCACCCCTTTTCTAACTAATCCGACATGCCTGCCCTATCCCTGTTGAAGCTGCTGACTTATATGGCCTGCATCACTTCCTCTGGCAGCTTATTGCACATGTTCACCACTCAGTCCATTAAAAAGGGCTTATGGAGATCCTTTTAGAATCCAACCCAGCAAGCTTCAGTGAATCTCATCTCTGTATCTGAACTCAAGGGAAAAAGTTTCTTGACATCCACCCTGTTTATCACATATAGGTACTTGTACATCTGTAATCCCCCCTAAATGGGGGCTTACCGTGTTGCCTGTTCCTCCCCTCTCACTCCTGCCATGGAGCAGCTAGTGGTGCCTGCTGTGTCTCTCTCTATACTTCACCACCACAGCCCAGGTCTTGGTTTTGCCCTAGTTGGGCATCCAGGACTTTGTGGGGCTACCGCCTTCTCCCCCACTCCCTCCACTTCAAGGCCGGGTGGACAGCTCCCGTGCCCCATCAGAGGAGCCCCAAGTCCCCCGTAGTGCTCCCTTGTTACTTCAGCCCTCCTAGGGCTTGCAAAGCAGAATCACTGGCCACCAGCATTCTGGCTGGCGGGCTTGCACTAGCGTAGGAGGTGCACTCCATTCAGACCACAACTGAGGTTCACAGACTGGCTTCTCCGGTGGTTCTGGTCCCCCACAGCTGCAGGGCAGGAACTGGTGACTCTGGTGGCCCGGAGGGAGCTGCTAATTAAATAATTAAAAGAGCACCGCACGCACTGCATGTTCTTGGGCCCAGCTTCATGAATATTAATACATTAACTCATTAATATTCATGAGCGGATCTGTTGTGCATCTAGGGCTGCAAGTTTCGAAGGTACTCTTACTGCATAAATGTACATAATCGTATGGTAAGGGCAGCACCTCTGTTGGACACTAGTGGGCTAACTGGAAAAGGGGACAATAAAGTAAATGAATCAGTATACTGGCTGCACCAGAACTCAGCAGTGGGACAGGGGGTGTCTGTCTGCTACCTGAAGACACTGCACAATTTTATTATCTTGGGAAAGAACCAGTTTAAAGCTAATCTTAGGAACCCAGGCCCCTCAACCTTGTATCGGGCCCACAAGGCAGGGGTAGTATTCCTTGGTGTAAAGGCACCAGGGTTACATGTCTCTATCATGCTGCCCCTTCCCCTACTTTTTTTGAAGATTTACATGTTTAAGTCCTGCAGCCTTCCTTGTATGTCTTTTTCCCCAAGGCCATGGACCAATTTGGTTGCCCTGCACTGTACTGCCTCCACCTTGTTCCAGTCTTTCTTCAGGTGTGGACTCTACTACGTTGCACAATATTCCAGGTGTAGCTGCTGCACCAGTGACCTGTACAGTAGGATGATCACCTCCTGACTTCTACTGCTTATCCCTCTCCCTATGCATTCCAGAATCCTGTTTGCTTTGCCCATCATCCTGTTACAGTGTGCAGTCATTTTTAGGCTCTCCTATATCATTAACACTGGGTTCTTTTCCTTCATGGTGCTATTCAGGACCTTCCCCCTCCACTGCATATTGCATGCCTGAGTTCCTTTTTCCCCAAGGTGCACCACTTTACATTTTAGTGTTAAAGCTCAGCTGCCAGGGCTTTGACCAGTTCTTTAACCTGCTCAAATCCTCCCTAAGCCTCCTTCTCTCCTCCCCGGTGTCTATCCTTGTGCAGATCTTTGTGTCACCTGCAAAGAAGTGGCTCTTACCCTTGATGCTCTCACCTACTGTATGTCACAGACAACTATACTGAACAGGACTGGGCCAGCACTGACACCTGACGTACTCCGCTTGTTACTTTCCTCACCTCTGAAAACTCATCATTAACTACCACCCTTCGTGTTCCTTCCCCCAGCCAGCTCTCCACTCACTTTAACAATTTTTCCTTAAACACCTACGTCTCCAATCTTACTGACCAGTCTCTTGTAAGGGACTGAGTCAAAGGCCTTGCTGAAGTCTAAGTATGTTACATCAACTGCCTTCCCATTGTCTGCTGTTCTGGTTACCCAGTTGAAGAAGTCAACTAAATTTTGTCTAGCATGACCTTCCTCTCATGAATCCGTGCTGTCTTGGGTCCTGCAGCACATTCCATTCTAGGAAGTCCACCAGAGCCTCCCTTAGTAAAAACTCCACTGAGTCCACCACAGCCTCCCTTAGTAAAAAAAACTCCACTGAGTCCACCAGAGCCTCCCTTAGTAAAAACTCCATTATTTTCCCTGCTAGAGATGTCAGCCTGACTGATCTATAGTTCCCTGGCTCATCCCTCTTCCTACTCTTGTATAACAGGACCACATCCGCTTGTCCTGCAGTCACCCCCCGACACACCGTCACCACCAAGCAACTAAAACATCTACGAGTGGCCCTGCTATAACCTCTGCTACCACTTTTAGTATCCTTGGATGTAAGCTATTGGGTCTCATATTATTAACTTTCAACCCTGTTAGCTTCTCCAACACCCTTTTCTCTGCTATCTGGGCCACTCCTCCAGAACCATTGTGCCCTCGCTTCTTAAATCCATTTTATAATATTATCTTTTAAAGGTTTAACTTTGGAATGGCTTTCAAAGTACTGATTTACTGTTAATGCATTTTAACTATTTCAATAGACTAACAATACATTTCCACTGAGTTGACAGAAAGTAGTAGTTTCTGTATACAGTGGAAATATAATATATTAATACAATATACTTAAACTATATTAACAGAAAAACTTAAAAAGTAATTTTTAAGCCTTTCAGAGTTTTTTCTACCAATCACCGATGTCAACTATGTTTTCATATTACTGTATTTGCACATACTGACAAATAGCAGGAAGTTAATTATGAGTAACGAAAGAATGTCATATTACATTAATATCAGAACATGGTGGTATTCCAGCAGAGACCAACAACCCTTTTTCTAGTCTGTTTTTGATTTCAGTTTCACTATTCTACACTAGGGTTATTTGTTTAAGTTGCTGCTTGGCAGTCAGTCTGACATTTTCATCTGCTGTTGTGAATACTGTTGTAATGACCCTCAAGACTTATTTTGGTTTGTTTTTCAACAGCAAACAGAATCGGGGAGTGACACAAGGCAATTATGTACAGAAAAAAAAAGACTCCATGATGTAAAAGCAGTCCAAAACACAACAAAAGTTCTTTTCATAGGAGAAACAATTACGTTGGTTTCCTTATAGCCTTCAAGAGTACTCTTAGCGGTCCGCACTGCTCATGTTGCATATCTCTATGTTCTTAATCTGATCAAGCAGAATGTCAACAGCCCTCCTATTCAACAGTATAATTACACTGTGTGTAGCTATGACAACCTAGCTGTCAACAATTTGTGTAGCTATGACAACCAAGCTGTCAACAAGCTCCCATAAACAAGTGTAATGTACTGCGGAGGTACACTGCACACATGGAATAATGGATGGGCAATATAGCTGTGCGAGAGACCGATTTTTGATATTAGTATTTGTGTCACTGATATTTGCATTTGTCAAGTCTTTGTGTTATTAATAAAACAGTTTCAAGTCATTACGGACTCTTGTAGTTGTTAATGGACAGCACTGCTGGTTTTTGAGTCATTATCGGCGAAATGGAGACTATGCACTACCAGCCTGTGCTGCCACAGAAGGGTTTAAATTACATCAGACTTGGAGAGCAAAGCTCGAGAGATCCAATGTAATCAGAAGCCTGAGGTTGCAGCACAGACTGGTTGGGCAAGTGGTTGCCCAAACAGTATTTTTTATCATGTAGAGAAACAAAAACTAAGGGGGAACATATAAAGACATTTTTGAGAAAACCAAGGCCAGCTCTGTGCTTCACTTTCGTTAGCCTTTGACGTGCACGTGGCTGTCTCCACAGCTGATTTTAAAAGGGTCTTGAGTTTCTAATCAGCCGACATGATGTTATACCACAGAAGGGTACAGTGATGTTTTATGACCTTTGAACAGCAGTACAACACTGTTTCAGATGGCACAGAAACCCCTGCTGAAGAACCACTCTACACACTATGAACTGTTCTTTGATGTAGAATATACTCAATATGTAGAATAACAGGTTATCAAGCTAAAAAAAAACAACATATGGTTAGTGGCAGTCAGGCTGCTTTTAAATCGTGCATGTTGCCCAGTACAATACATTGTACTATTTTGTGTTAATTGAAACACAAATTCGACACACACTTGAAGAAACTGCTGACACTGCATTGCTGGGCCATCCCACCCACCCCATATCACTGCAGATGTTATGACTAGAACAGTTTTGGAAAAGTACGATCAAAACATGTATGGTTGTAACTTTGCTTCCGAGGTTAGCTGCCTTATCTAAAGTCACCAAGGACTATGCCCTAAACATACTTTACCACTGTCATATATTTACTCTGAGTCACACTAGCCTCAGCCAAGGTGTAACATGGCCTATGTGTCAGGGGTGGACTGACGCATTCAGCATCTGAGATGACAAATGACTATGAATGCAACCCCGGGCCCTCTCCTGCACAGCTGGTCTTTTAGCAGCCGATTACTGTACGCTGCAGTTCCATAACTAACTGATGCCATGATATATGGGACAGCACTGTTTCACGTTTAGCGGAAATCTTATTACATTATAATTGCTGTGTTACACAGTGTTGGCATTACAGGGGGCTTGCCAGGGCTCAGCCCCGGTACTGCTGAAGTGAGCCCTGGTAGCTCACGCATCACTACCATTGACTTAAAATGGGAAGGGGAAGGGCTCAATTATTTAAAGATAGGACCCTTATGGGCTCCCAAAGCTCATAAAGTGAAATTTCAACACTGGTGTTACATAAAGTGTGAGAACATTTTAACCAGACCAGTGGCGGGCAGACTGGCTGTTACCTTGTGCATCTTGCCCAGTGTTACTTATCAAATAATAATTAACTAAAATCACTAAAAATACCACCGACAGCTTAATCTGCTTCAATTTCAGTTGATTACCATCTGTATCCTTCCCCCTGGGTCGCCCCTGAAAAAGGCATTTCTAGTCTCAGTGGACTTACCTGGTCAACAACATTCATTCAATAAATAAATAAATAATTTTAAAACCATATTTAATATGCACTTTCTTTCTGAAGGAGCAAACTGTTAAACTCAGGGCTATCAAACACACCTATATTTCCTGGCACAGATGCACCCAAGGTTACTTGTGCTACTACTGGCCAAAACAAAACAAAAAACAGTAGTGGAGAAGAAACAGACAAAAATGGTGGGTTAAATGTAAAAATGAAATCACATGAAAGCTATGTTTCAGTAAGACTGACACAATTTCACTATTTCAGTCACAGTCACACTCCGGCAGTGGGAGGTTTACTTTCAGGAAAGCAGGTTTTTCTACCCATTCCGGCTTGATACTGTACCTGCGTGGTGCTACAACATCACCTGCAGTACTAAATATTGCTTCAGGTGGCACATTCATAGGAGAATAGCCCAAATACATTACAGTTACTTGAGTGAGTGACATGCAGTATTTTAAAGGATCCAATTTGAAATGCTGATTTAGTGCCACCAAATAATGAAGACAAAGGGAGGGACTGTAAGGTTAAAAAAGTAAGGGGAGGACTATACAAAGGGAGATTAGGAAAAGGCAGTCTTGAAGAGATACTTCTGTTCAGTGTTTGCAGAGGAAGAGGAAAGGAAGGGACTACAAAAAAGTAACAGGAGCTTGGGGGGGGGGATACTAGTCTTTTTTTTTTTTTTTTTAAGAGAGAGTCCTGAAGGTACTTGCAAACCTGAAAGTGGACACAGCAATGAGACCAGATAGGTGCATCCAAGGGTGCTGAGGGAGCGCAGGGACGTAATGGCTACACCTCTGACATATCACTGGAAACAGGAGTGGTTCTGGAGGAGGGCAGATGTAGTTCCACTTCACAAAAGTGGTAGCAGGAAAGAGGCTAGAGATTGTAGGCCAATCGGCTTGACACCGGTGGTGGGAAAGTTACTGTAAACACTGCTGAAGGATGAGACTGTGGAATACCTTGAATCCAACAGGCTACAAGACTCGAGGCAGTATAGCTTTATTTATGAGGAGAGAGTCCGTCAAACAAGTCTGATAGAGTTCTTTGACTGGGTGACTAAGAATTAGATCAAGGAGGAGCAGTGGACATACCTTTCTAGATTTCAGTAAGGCTTTCAACACTGTTGCACTTAGGAGACTAGCAAGCACAAGGTGGGTAACTCAGGTGTAGGCAAAAAGGTGGTAAACTGGGCAAGAAATTGGTTGGGGGATAGGTGACAGTGGGTGGTGGTAAACTGACTTCGCTCAGAGGAAGGGAGTGTGACCAGTGGGGTGCCTCAGGGATGAGTGCAGGGACCGATTCTCTTTAATGTATTTATAAGTAACACTGCAGAGGAGCTGGAAGGGAAGGTCTTCCTCTTTGCAGAAGACACCAAGATCTGCAACAGGGTGGACTCTGCAGGGGGAGGGGGTGGAAAGGATAAGGAGTAGTCAGGGGTATAGCAGCTGGATTTCAATGTGAAAAAGTGCAAAATAATGACTTTAGGGCACAGAAACCCAGGGCGAACTACAAAATGGATAGAGTGGTACTGACGACAACCAAGCAGAAAAAAGACATTGGGTTAATCCTGTTGGATAACCTGAAGGTAGCCAGGCCGTGCAAAACGGCAGCTGAGATAGCTAGTGGGATGCTGGGGTGCATAGTATCACCAGCAGAAAGTTGGAGGTGGTGTTGCCCCTGTATTGATCGCTGGTAAGACTCGACCTTGAGTACTGTGTCCAGTTCTGGAGACACAGGAGAAGCAAATAACCGCACCCCTCAACTGAAGTCATACAAGGAGCTTTATTTCAATATTTAAAACATACCTCCGAAGTGCAAATGCACAGGGACAAGGCTGGTTGCTGGATTAACCCTGCAACCAGCCGTGTCCCCATGCACCTGCACTTTGGCGGTATGTTTTAAATATTGAAATACAGATCCTTGTATGACTTCAGTTGAGGGGTGCGGTTATTTGCACCTCCAGTGACTTCTAATTATTCCTTGCATCCTCCATGAGCAGTGGAGCTGTACTGTGCATCTCCCAGTTCTGGAGGCCACATCTCTGCAGTGACATAGAATGGTGCAGTCCTGAGCAGGCAACTAAAATGGTGTATGGTCTGCATCAAAAGGCTTATGAGGAAAGACTAAAGAACCTCAATATGTACACCCTGGAAAAAGAGGAAGGAGATGGGGGATATGATAGATATCTGTACATACCTCATGGCGGGTTAATAAGGTACAGAAGGGAAGTATTTAAAAAAAAAAAAAGGTTCTCAAGAACAAAGGGACATGCTATGAAACTGGAAGGGGGTAGATTCAAGAAAGATGTGAGGAAGTATTTCTTCACAGAAAGAGCGGTGGATGCCTGGCATAGTCTTCCAGTGGAGATGGAGGGGGCGAAAACAATGGTGGGGTTCAAGAATGCATGGGATAGGCTCAAGGGAATAGTAGTGGAAAAGAAAGAGGGGGGAGGAAGAAAGAGCTGTAGATCAAGTAGGGTCTGTAGTGAAATTTTAGGTAGGAAAAATGGACAGACTGGGTGGGCCAATCGGCCATTATCTGCAGTCAGATTCAATGTTCCTATGTTTCTTTGTAACCACCATATTCTCTACAGTAATAGTATGCTTAAAGACAGAATCTTCACCAGAGTCTGTGTCTTCTGAAAACTGATTTGAGCCCACATGTCACCCAGATTGTGATGTTGAAGCTCTAGTGGTATCACCACCTGCCTATATATTGCCAAATCCAGTGCCAGCACTTTGATAATTTCCCTGAGAGTCCGACTCAATGCCCTGATCAAGCTGACCGTCCATATTATTGAAATCAGGCATAGTGTCTTTAACATACTGAACCTCCTTCACAAAGTTATTTTTAAAAGATCTTGTGACCAGCAAATCCCCAGGCACAGCGGCAAGGCGTCCGTATGCGACGCTGACATCCTGGTTTCGGGAACGAACCTGGAAGTCAGAGGGCCAGCCGGGCGGAGAAGGACTGAGGGACCACGAGGCGGCTCTCCTTCTCCTGGGGGGAAGGGGGTGAGTGTCCGGCATGGCAGTGGCCCCTGGCGGAGGCCGGGGGACCCACACAACAACCAGCGCCAGTTTACATTGGAGGTGAGGGCAGACGCTGGCAGTTATCATATGTCCCACCTCCGGGGGACAATCCACACAAAACTTCTGGCCCCAGCCATGATGCCCTGCTCATCCTCCATCTCCAATGCCCCCATTGTCCACTGGGTGGGGAGTCTGCTCCCGTGGCCCCACCCTGGGGGGTAAGCAAGGGCATGGTGGGGATGGCGTGCTGGGCAGAAGTGGAGTTCCGGTGACCTCCTTTGGTAGAACAGACACTTTCAAACAAAGGCCAAGAACTGTTGCAAGAACATACTTTTTGTCTTCAAAGACTCTGTCAAAATGCCAGTGAAGTTCTTCGATGAAAACATCTGCAAGAGAAGTGACCTCTTAAGAGGCCATTCTTTTTTTTTTTTTTTTTTGGTGGAATGCTTACATCTTGTGCAACAAGATGCAAACCATGGGTATAGTCTGACCCAGGGAAGATAATTCAGTCCTCACGTCTTTTGTTGTTTGTTCAAATGTTTTTAACACATCAACAATAGCTTCTATTATACCCTGCTGTATTCAAGTTATACTGTCACCAATATCGTGTTCGGTCGCCATTGTATAAGGTACCATTTTCTGCTCTAGCAGCCATTTCAACACAGAGTTCCATCTGCTCATGACATCTTGGACCGAGTGATGCTGCGGAGTATTAGTTTCCTTTTGAAAATTTTTCAAGTACTTATTTGACTTTACTGAATGGGGAAAATGGCCACAGCTTTATCGTGCAATGCTAAGTAAATTAGAGCCCGATCTGTTATCGTCTAGGTTTTTGCACACTACAAGATTTATAGTGTGCACACAACAGGGAAGATGTTCATAACCCCATCACTGATGGCTTTCAACATATTTCTAGCATTCTCAGTCACAAACATGCAAGAATTTGTCTGGCTAGATCCAGGTCTTCATCAGCGGCATTTATACTGAGGTCTGCACTGGCAGCAGCACATCCCCCAAAACAGCAACATGCAAAAGTAATTTTTCGAATGCATTAACACCACCAGCAGTGTCTGAAACAGATCCAGTAGCATTCTGTACTTGATGTTCATTTCCAGCAAACTGCACCCAGTGAGCTGTCAATGACAAGTACACATTACAAGCACCAGTGCTTGTCCAGGTCAGAAGTGAAGTGAAGAAGACCATTTTGAGCAAGTGTTATTTTCTTCATAAATCTTGCTTTTCAGTGCAGTACAGATGGAAAGCAAGACAGTATGGCTAAATGTGGTATAAGATTAAAGTGTGCAACAGGCTCAAGTAACTTCACGAGCCTTTTGAAACCAGTGTCTTCAGCGAAGGAGAAAGGCTGGAGATCAAGAGCTATCATACCACTTACGCATGTTGTTATTTGGGATTAGAGATGGTGCCTACAAGAAAAAACCTGTCTCGATTCAAAGGCTTGCATTATAGTGGTTTGCTTTGGTTTCATCCCTGGGATATCTGCCTGAAAATAGGCAAGACTTTATCTAGTCCACTTACTCGGTCAACAAAAACTACAGAAATACATAATAAATATCTGAACCACTGCTACAGAATTCACAGCAACATTTTTTTCACACAGTTTCACAAACCAGTGGAGGCTAAATGACTTGCTTGCTGACCTCGACTAATACAAACTTTGCAATGCAGGCACTCACATAGCTGCTGAGAGATTTCCTGGGTGCAAAGTAAAATGCTGCATACATCACCGGCAACCCCGGAAGAACTAGACTTTTGTGAAGAAGATGAAAAATCCTTTTTTTGCTGACGATTTTTTTGTTCACATTTGAAAGGAAAAAAGAGCAGGTTGTGATGGCGGAATAATGACACCAGTGTCACTGTCATTTTTATTATCCACAAAGGAGAGGTCAGAGATGTCTGTATCCTTTTCTTTTTCTCCTCATTTGCAATACAAATCTTAACTAAGGTAGAAAACTACAATCTGAATTAGTTGGTGTTGCTGGGATGGAGGTGGTGCACTGGATTTGGTATGCTGGTTACGAGGAGTACAGTGCGTGCTATCTTCTATGACGACAAAGAAGTGACAGTAACGGTGGCAGCATCAATAGTAGCAATCTAAACCGTATCTTTATTAGCACTTGCGCAAACAGCAGTTTTTATGTTAGGAATTGTACAGATAACTGAAGTACTGCAGCTGCCACTGGTACCTTTATCCTTATTTGTTGTAGGATGTGCCCCTGTACTGTATTTCTCAAAAGTGGGGAAGGAAGCTTCTCTACAGCAGATGACTGTTTGTTACTGCTGCTACCACTATTAGTACTGGGTGTAGAACATGCTGGTGGGCAGAGGACATGGAAAAAGTTTGTTTGTTATTCACCGCAATATCAGTACAGTAGTCCCTTGTTATGACGTCCCTCATTATAACAAACCCCGGTTATAAGGAACCGGGTGGTTGGACCCCATTAACAACTCCATTGTTTCCTGATGCGGGTGCGATCGCGGATAATTTTTTTTTCTGTGCTGTTCACATTACGTATGTGCCTATGCTAGTCCTGCGGTCCCTGTTCTGAAGTAAAACTAGTGAAACATGAATTAAACCTTTTATCAAACTGTCCCATATCAGGCTTGTATCCATATTAAGCTATGTTGCTCCCTTAGTTGCAGTCCTGCTGTTTTAGACCCTGGTTAGTGCACTCACAGCTGTCAACAATCAAACTTTGCCATTCAAGACATGTACCCCTATTAAGCTCCCCCGTAGCTGTGTTTGCCCCTGATATTTGATTATACACAGCTGTCACCAATGAAATCCCCAAGAATGTTTAAATTAATGGTGCTTACCCGGTTCAGACAAAGGTCGGGTCTGGTCAATGCTGTCATGGCAGAGAAACGTTAAGTGAAAGGCTCTGGATCTCGAGCAAAAAATAGAGATCCTTAACTGATTAAAAAATGGAGAGTCGACATCGGAGCTTGCAGCCGAATACGGTCTGCCAAAGTCGACAGTGTTGGGCTTAAGGAAACAAGAAGAGAAACTCCAGGACTTTGCAGTTCACTGCTCGGAGAAAAATGACTTGCATCGCAAAAAAATGTGGCTAGGTGCAAACTCAGAGGTCGATTCAGCCGTACGATTGTGGTGCGAGAGCCAGTGGGAGGTCGGAATTCCTCTGTCTGCGGCCATTCTCCAGAAAAAAGCAGAGTCCTTTGCTACAGCACTTTATGGTGAGGACAATCATTTCAGATAAAGTCCTGGGTGGTTATGGAGATTCCAAAAAGAAATGGAATATGGCTACTGAAGATTTCTGGTGAGCAGAGATCTTCAGACTCTGCGGCAGTGTCAGCTTTTATGCCGTTGCTGTAAAGGGCAACAGAAACGGGAGGTTATGATAGGGATATGCTGTACAATGCCGATGAAAAGGTCTTATTTTACAAATGTCTGCCTGATCGCACACTAGATGCCCTTCTGAAACCGATGCATCAAAAGGGTACAAGATCTTTAAGGACAGAGTGACCATCCTTGTCTGTGCTAATGCAGCTGGGGAACACAAACTGAAACCCCTGGGCATAGGGAAATTTGCCAACCCCTGACATTTTCATCAAGTTAACAGGGAAGCATTGCCACTGCTGTACTCCCATTCAAGCAATGCTTGGATGACAAGGGTCATTTTTCACAGATCATTCATGATGGATTTTGTGCCTGCAGTGCGCCATTACCTCCGGAGCAAAGGCAAAGTTTCAAAGGCACTGCTTTAGCTAGATCAATGCCCGGCCCACTCGGATGCAGAGGAGCTGTGCTCCCAAGATGGAAAAATTAAAGCACTGTACCTGCCAGCCAACACAACTGCCCACATGCAGCCTATGGACAAAGGTGTCATTGCAAGTTTAAAAAAAAGTACAGAAAACAGCTCCTAAGGGAGATCATCTCCCGAGACACGGGTTCAGAGCTTGTCAGTTTCCTCAAACAGTACAATTTAAAAGACATGCTGTATATGACTGCTCAGTCATGGGACCAGATTTCTGCTCAAAAAAACCACAACTGCTGGAAGGATGCTCTGGGACCCTTTTTGAGGGACAACCAAATCAAGACCCTGAAATGAGCCTGTCCAAGTCTGAGGAGGCAGACTCGAACACCGAAACTGAACAGCTAGCTTCAGATTAAATCTTGATACAGACACACAGCTGATTGACAGATCACTTCATGTGGATGATAGCTGCCCAATCACTGCTCCACCTACCTAAGGGGACATCATGGCCGAAATAAAAATTGAAAGCCGCAATGTGGAAGTTAATGATTGTGACCCTACTAACCCAGATGCTGAATCCGACCAACAGGACTTGCCTGAAATTACTGCAGAAAACAGACTTGCAGCACTTGAGACCAGGCTGAAATTTCTGGAGCGGCAGCCTTACATTACCTCGCTACAGTTGCTGAACTTAAAAAAAATAATCTCTGTAGCATGGGCAGAGTAAACAAGAGGTTGGCTTATCCAGACAACTTTGGACAGTTTCTTCAG
The DNA here is from genome assembly GCA_016271365.2 of Neoceratodus forsteri. Taxonomy (NCBI): domain Eukaryota; kingdom Metazoa; phylum Chordata; order Ceratodontiformes; family Ceratodontidae; genus Neoceratodus; species Neoceratodus forsteri. Next base: position 97,474,021 of record CM057451.1, read on the forward strand.
TAAACAGACTGAACTCTTCAGTAAATAAACTGAGCTCATGCTGCTAATTTGGTTTTAATGCTGCACTATTCTATATTGTCGTCTAAATAAAATTCATACAGTAGTAATCACATTACCCTGGTGTGCACTATTACTATCTATTGGTGTCTCGGTTACTAACATTTTTCGCATTTTTCCCTTATAGTGTACCATCGCTATAATGAACAAAAATGATGGACCCAGAGCTGTATATTATAATGAGGGGCTGCTGTATTAGGTGTTTAACAATATAGCTAGATCCACTTCAGACGGCACTTTTGCTGTTGGGGGAGCACAAGGACTACCAGTGCTGTTCTCATCACTGCTGTGGACTGAACTTTTGCTCATGGTATGGAGAGAACTATTTAAATGGGAAGACTGGGAAAAGACACAGAGCTAAAATGCCTAGTATTGACAAGAATCAATTTTTTTAAATGGTTACACCAGGCAAGACACACACAAGGTAACATCCTCTCCACCACTATGGTGCTTCTGAAAGAGCACCGTATTTAGATGGTGACACATGATAAAAAAAACACACACAAGAGGCCCTCAACAGAGTAGAGCTACAGTGACTACTATTTCAGTAACATAATTTGTTTAAATGGTCACACTGGACAAGACACACACAAGGTAACTGACCCTCTGCGCCACTATGATGCCTAAAGAACTGGATTTTTTAAATGGTCACACAGAGCAAGACACACACAAGGTAACTGACCCTCAGGCGGGGTGTTCAAATCAAACCTTTATTACTTGCTCAGCCATGACTGTAACTGAATTTTCACTTGCCCCTATTAATTACAATGAAATTAGCTCTGTTTTTGTACTCGCCCTTCAGTGAAATTTACTGGCCCCAGACAGGGAGCGATGGGATTTGCACACCCCTGCCCTCAGGACCACTACAGTGCCTCAAGAACTGATGTTTTTTTTTAAATGATCACAATGGGCACAACACCAATGGTAACCGTCCCTCAGGACCACTACGCTGCCTCAAACAACTGATTTATTTAAATGGTCATATTGGACAAGATGGTTAGGGTAACTGTGACCCTCTGCAATACTAAGGTGTGAAACTGATTTTTTTTTTTTTTAAATCAAACCAGACAAATCGCACAGGGTAACTGACCCTCTGTAACACTCTCAGCCTCAAGAACTGATTTTTTAAGGGGGGAAATGCACAAAGTAACTGATCCTCTTCAAACACAATGGTGCTGCCACAACAGTACAATGGTGACACTGGGGAACGAGCTCTGGTAAGAACCAATAACTGCTAATGCGATACTACTGATATAATGTTCCTGCCATGAATAGTATTTAGCACTTATTGAACAAGAAAAACTGTGTATTATATATAAAATAATGTAAAGAGTTTGTTATGAGTTTTTTTGTACATACCCCCAACACGATAACCGACATGGTGGATGGTACTGGACTATACCAGACCACGCAGCTGCATAACGAGGCCTGACGCCAAAAGTGGAGGGTCTCATAGCCACCTGATGGTCCAGTATAGCACATTCTGACCTCCCTGGGTGGAATTATTGAGCTTAGAAAATGAGTTTAAGTTTATTCACTAGAGAAAATGTTTAAAAAAAAAAAAAAATGTTGAAAGTTAATAAACTGCAGATAGCAGTGTTTTGTGATAGCTGTTCTATGGATGCCACCCCCAAGTGTCTGGTCTGGATTTGCCATGCTGTTGATGCTGTCCCATTTGTCCCCCTTCCCCCACCCCCAAAGTCTGGTCTGAGTTTGCAACTCACACAGTGTACTGTGCAGTGTTCTGCTTTCACTACTGCATCTGATCCCTTACATTCTGGTGTCCTGTCCCTTGCAATTGTTCTACCCCATTTCCCGACTGCTGGCTCACTATATGAAAAAAATGACCACATGACTGGTGCTCCTCAACTGATCAGCACTAGTTAACGCTGAGATGTGCTTGCCTTTTAGATTTTTTTTTCTTAAAAGTCTAGTGCACTTACCCAGACAACAAAAAGTAAATAAATACAGAAACAGAATTTGATAGCAGATAAGGACCGCTTGGCCCACCCAGTCTGCACATTTCCCTGCCTGATGGATAAGCTGCAGATCCTAGTTAACTAACAGCCTACTTCCTACCCCAACCCCCTAGAATTGCCTCATGACTGTCCCATGCATTCTTGAATTCCACCACTGTTTTCGACTCCACAACCTCCTCAGGAAGGCTGTTCCATGCATGCACAACCCTCTCTGTGGAAAAATACTTCCTTACATTACCTCTGAGCCCCCCATTATCTTCAAAATGTGCCCCCTTGTTCTTGCATGCCTCTTTTTCTGAAAGATGCTACCCTCTTGGACTTTGCTGACTCCCTTGAGGTACTTGAAAGTTTCTATCATGTCTCCCCCTTTCCCTCGTTTCCTCTAGGCTATACATATTAAGCTCCTTAAGTCTCTCTTCATATGACTTCTGCTGCAGACCCTGCACCGTTTTAATTGCCCTCCTCTGGACTGCCTCCATCCTGTCTATGTCTTTGCGGAGGTTGGGTCTCCAGAACTGCACGCAGTACTCAGATGGGGTCTCACCAGCTGTCTGTACAGAGGGATAACAACTTCCTGTTTTCTACTGGTGATGCCTCTCCTATGCATTGTAGTATCCCCAGCCCTCCTTACTGCCCTCTCACATTGCTTGACCACCTTTAGGTCATCTGATATGACTACCCCCAGGTCCCTTTCCATTTTGTTATTGTGTCCATACCCCCCATTGTGTCTTTCTTCCCTGGGTTTTTGTTTCCCTGGTGCATTACTTTGCACTTCTTAGAATTGAGTCTAAGCTGCCATATATTTGACCATTCCTCCAACCGTGCCAAGTCCCTTCTCATCCTTTCCACCCCACCTTGTGTATCGACTCAGTTGTAGATCTTTGTGTCCTCTGCAAAGAGACATACTTTTCCTTCCAGTCCCTCTGCAATGCCGCTTATAAAGACAATGAAGAGGACCGGTCCTAGTAGTGAACCCTGCAGTACCCCACTAGTAACCCCTCTTTCTTCAGAGTGGACTCCATTTACTATTACCCTCAGTGTCCTGTTCTCCAGCCAATTCTTTACCCAGGCTACCACCTTGGGACCCACTCCCAGGCTTGCTAACTTGTATATTAATTTTTTGTGTGGGACTGTGTCAAATGCCATGCTAAAGTTTAGGTAGGCCATGTCCACAGCCCCTCCCTGATCATCTATTTTGGTCACCCAGTCAAAGAAATCTATTAGATTCATCTGACATAACCTTCCTGCTGTGAATCTATGCTGCCTTGGGTCCTGTGCCCCTCTGGCCTCTAGCTACTCAACAATTCTTTCCTTCAGAAGTGATTCCATCATTTTCCCCATCACTGAGGTTAAACTAACTGGTCTGTAGTTTCCTGCTTCTGTCCTGCTCCCACTTTTGTGAAGTGGAATAACATCTGCCCTCCTACAGTCCTCAGGTACCACCCCATCCTCACATGATTTGTTAAAGAGGGTAATCAGTGGTGTCACTAGTTCTACCGTTAGTTCTTTTAGAATTCTGGGATGAATCCCATTAGGCCCCACTGCTTTGTCCACCTTCAGTTTTAAGAGTTCCTTCAGAACCCTTTCTTCTGTGAATGGGCTGGTATCAACCCCCATATCCTTAGGTACCTCCCTCTCTTCTTTTGTGAATACTGGGCAAAAATATTTGTGTGGCATCTCTGCCTTTTCACAGTCACACTCTGCCCACCCTCCTCCCTCCCTTTATTAAGCCTCACTATCCTCCCTTGGTCTTCCTTCGCTCTCTGAAGTACCTATAAAAGGTTTTATCTCCTAGTAACTGAGTTGGCTATCTTTTCCTCGGTTCGGGCCTTTACTGTTCTGATTGCCTTCCCTGCTTCCTTTTGCTTTAACTGATACAATTCTCTGTCCTGCTCCTTCTGTGATTCCTTGTATTTCCTGAATGCTTTCTTTTTCTCCCTAACCTTCCCTGCCACCTCCTTTGAGAACCATTGTGATTTCTTACATCTACAAATAAATAAATAAATAAAATGAATGTCATCAGGGGCGGTTGTGGTTGCGTTTGTAGCTGGGACCAGTGCTGACTAGAACCTAGACTGTCTGGAGTGCGGCTGTTGGAAGCATGGCAGGAGCTCTACAGCGGAAAAAGAAAAGATTAACTGGTAGGTAATTATGGTGGGTGGGGGCAGAATACTGCTGTTTTTTTTTTTTTAAACAACTGCAAGCGCTTGTAGTGTGCATCACGAGTCTTTGCTGTTAGAGCTGATATTTAACAAAACTGTTTTGATAAAGGGAGAGAGACAGGATTTAAGTATTTTACAACAATATTTGTATTTCTGGCAGTCAGAAAGCACACTGTAGTTCAGTCCCTGAGAGAGGGAGGGGTTTCACTTGCTAAGCTGACGGAAAACAAATGGTTGCAGTTTAGTTTACTTTTTGAATATTCTGTGGTGCTCAGTGATACTAGTCAGCACTAAGGAAGATGGCACTTGGCCTTGTTTTTACTCAGTCTCTGTTGGCATATAAATGCACCCCTAGATGGTGTGCTCAGACAGTGACCAGGATTTTTCCTACCTGTTTTCAAAACCTCTAATAAATCACAAGAACGAAAGTGGTTAGAGCATGGTGCTGCTCCGCCCTGTACTTAATCTCTTTCTAATAGCGCTAGTGTATTAGCCCTGTGCTGTTTAAATTGCTTTGTACAAATGAAATGGTGGAGGCCTCCTTTTTCTGGATTGCTGTGCAAACTGCAGTACAGGTTGTATGAAAGGCTCAGTAAGTGGCTGTGATGGGATTCAGGATCACACAGTGAGTGGCCGTGACAGGATTCAGGATTACACAATGAGTGGGAGTCATGGGATTCAGGATAACACATTATGTGGCAGAGACAGATTTCAGGATCACACAGTGTGTGGCAGTGACAGGATTCAGGATCACACAGTAAGCATGACAGGATTCAGGAACTCATAGTAAGTATGGGAGTCAAGATCACACTGTAAGTGAGAGTAACAGCATTCAGAATCGCACAGTGAGTGGGAGTGACGGGATTCAGGATCACACAGTAAGTGGCAGTGATGGGATTCAGGATTGCACGGTGAGTGGCAGTGATGGGATTCAGGATTGCACAGTAGGTGACAGTGATGGGATTCAGGATCACACAGTGAGTGGCAGCGATGGGGATTCAAAATCACACAATAAGTAGTAGTGATGGAATGCCAGATCACACAGTGAGTGGCAGTGATGGGGATTCAGAATCAAACAGTAGTAGAAAAGGTCAGAGCCAAAAGGCTGGCCTTCAGGAAATATAAGAGAATGCAGCGGGATGAAGTTAGGGAGGCATACCAAACTTCCCTAAGGGAAGCAGGGAAGGCAGTAAGGCAGGCAAAGGCCCAAACCGAGGAAACCCTAGCACAAACAGTAAAAGAAGGTGACAAGACTTTCTATAGATACATTAGTGAAAGGAGAAAGTCCAGAGGGGGTATTGCTAAGATCAAAGGAGATAACGGGTGTGTGAAGAGGAGGACCATGTAAAAGCATCTATCCTAAATAGATGCTTCTGCTTAGTATTTACTGAAGAGAAGGTAGGGCAGGGCCCACAGCTCAGCACCATGGACACAGGGGGGAGGGAGGTGTGCATTAGTCCCTTTACAAAAGAAAGGGTCCTACAAGAGCTCGATAAGCTCAGGGTGGACAAGGCAATGGGACCTGATGGCATACATCCCAGGGTACTAAAGGAGCTAAGGGTGGAACTAGCAGAGCCATTATCAGAACTGTTTAGTGAGTCTCTGTGCACAGGAGAGGTCCCAGAAGACTGGAGAAGGGCTCATGTGATCCTGCTCCACAAGAGTGGTAACAGGGAGGAGGCAGTGAACTACAGACCAGTCAGTCTTACCTCAGTAATGGGCAAGATTATGGAGGCACTTCTTAAAGAAAGGATAGTGCAACACCTGGAATCCATAGGAGCGCAGGATTCAAGACAGCATGGGTTTACTAAAGGAAGGTCCTGTCAAACTAATCGCATAGATTTCTTTGACTGGGTAACCAGAGTGGTGGACCAAAGGAGCAGTTGATGTCGCCTACCTTGACTTCAGCAAAGCTTCAATACCATTCCACATAGAAGATTGATTAATAAGCTGCGTGAGGCTCAAGGTGGGTCAGAAGTTGGTCAACTGGATGGCAAACTGGTTGACGGGCAGAAAACAGAGAGTGGTGGTAAACGGTATACAGTCAGAAGAGATGCAAGTCACAAGTGGGGTACCTCAGAGATCAGTCCTGGGGCCAGTCCTCTTTAATATCTTCATCAGTAACATTGCAGATGGACTGGAGGGTGAGGTTTGTCTGTTTGCAGATGACACCAAGATCTGCAACAGAGTAGATGATCCAGATGGAGTGGGCAGAATGAGAAAAGATCTGGATAAACTGGCAAAATGATCAGAACAGTGGCCACTAGGGTTTAATGCAAAGAAGTGCAAGATCATGCACATAGGGAAGAGAAATCCTGAAGCCACGTATAGGCTGGGAGGGGAGTTGCTGGCAGTCACAAGGGAAGAAAGAGACTTGGGCATCATCATCACTGATGACCTGAAATCATCCAAGCAGACCACTAGAGCAGTAGGTAAGGCTAGGGGGATGTTGGGGTGTATTAGTAGGGGTATCACAAGTCGGAAGAGGGAGGTAATAATTAGGGATGTAAGTTTGTCATGGATGAGGTTTTAATGACTCATTGTTCATGAAATCATTCGTAAACAGTAGTAAATGTTGTGGCACTGTCATCATTGCTACATTCTGATGACACTTGTGAAAGTCATGGGAGTCCTGAATAAAGATCAAACGTCATGGAATCAATGACGTGTATGACTGCCATGACAAACTTACAACCCTAGTAATAATCCCTCTTTACAAGACACTGGTTAGGCCCCATCTGGAGTACTGCATGCAGTACTGGAGGCCACACCTTCACAAGGACATTAACCAAATTGAGGCAGTCCAGAGAAGGGCAACCAAAATGGTGCAGGGTCTGCATCAGAAAACATATGAGGACAGATTAACGGAGCTCAATATGTATACTCTAGAGCAAAGAAGGGAGAGAGGTGATATGATCGAAACATTCAAACACCTTAAGGGCATTAACAAGGTGAAAGAGTCTAACATGTTTCAATACAAGAAAAATAGCAGTAAAAGAGGACTCAGCATGAGATTAGAGGGAGGCCGATTAAGGTGCATGTGAGGAAAGCTCCTTTCACAAGAAAGGGTGGTGGATGCATGGAACGCCTACCTCAGAAGTGGTGGATATGAATACAGTGCAGGGCTTCAAACAGGCATAGGATAGGCATAAGGGAGCAATACAGATGAGTATGAATAGATAGGCCATTGACAGAGCAAAGGCCGATGGCACATTTATAAGGTAGAAAAAGAAATGGGCAGACTGAATGGGCCTTGCGGTCCTTATCTGCCATCAACTTCTATGTTTCTAATCGACAGTGACGAGATTCAGGATCACATAATAATTAGCAGTGACGGAATTCGGGATCACACAGTGAGTGGCAGTGACAGGATTTAGGATCACACAGTAAGTGGCAGCAATGGATTTCAAGATCGCACAGTGAGTAGGGGTGACAGGATTCAGGATCACACAGTAAGTGGAAGAGATGGGATTCAGGATCACACAGTGAGCAGCAGTGACAGGATTCAGGATCACACAGTAAGTGGAAGAGATGGGATTCAGGATGACACAATGAGTGGCAGTGACGGGATTCAGGATCACACAGTGATTGGCAGTGACAGGATTTAGGATCACACAAGTGACAGTGACGGGATTCTGGATCACACAGTGAGCAGCAGTGACAGGATTCAGGATCACACAGTAAGTGGAAGAGATGGGATTCAGGATCACACAATGAGTGGCAGTGACGGGATTCAGGATCACACAGTAAGTGGAACAGATGGGATTCAGGATCACACAATGAGTGGCAGTGACAGAATTCAGGATCACAACAAGTGGCAGTGATGGGATTCTGGATCACACAGTGAGCAGCAGTGACAGGATTCAGGATCACACAGTGAGTGGCAATGACAGGATTCAGGATCACACAGTAAGCGACAGTGACGAGATTCAGGATCACACAATAAGTGGCAGTGATGGGATTCTGGATCACACAGTGAGTGGCAGTGACAGGATTGAGGATCACACAGTAAGTGGAGGAGATGGGATTCAGGATCACACAATGAGTGGCAGTGACGGGATTCAGGATCACAAAGTAAGTGGAACAGATGGGATTCAGGATCACACAATGAGTGGCAGTGACAGAATTCAGGATCACAACAAGTGGCAGTGACGGGATTCTGGATCACACAGTGAGCAGCAGTGACAGGATTCAGGATCACACAGTGAGTGGCAATGATAGGATTCAGGATCACACAGTAAATGACAGTGACGAGATTCAGGATCACACAATAAGTGGCAGTGATGGGATTCTGGATCACACAGTGAGTGGCAGTGACAGGATTTAGGATCACACAGTGAGCGGCAGTGATAGGATTCAGGATCACACAGTAAGCGGCAGTGACAGGGTTCAGGATCACACAGTAAGCGGCAGTGATGGGATTCAGGATCACACAATAAGTGGTAGTGATGGGGATATGGGATCATACAGTAAGTTGCAGTGATGGGATACAGGATCACACAGTAAGTGGCAACGATGGGATTCAGGATCACACAGCGAGTGGGGTGATGAGATTCAGGATCACACAGTTAGTGGAAGTGACAGGATTCAAGATTACACAGTGACTGGCAGTCACGGGATTCAGGATCACACAGTGAGTGACGAGATTCAGGATAGTACAGTTACGTAAGAATTTACGCAATAGCAGTTCTTTGAGAGGAACTCTTGCAGCAGGTAATACCAATAGGACCAAGCCACCAGGGGTTAGGACCCCATGGAAAACTTCTAGCTAGCAGTCTATGGCGGGGGACCGGCCCAGATGTCAGCTCTGGTATAAAGGGGGCGGTCCCCCGGCACCACCTCAGTTCTCCCGCTGGAGACCCGGCTGAGATGAAGATGGAGAACCAAGGAGGATCTCCCATCCCCCAAAGAGAAAAGAAAACACTAGTCCCTGGGGGCAGGTGGGTGGGAAAGCTACCTGCTGCAGAAGCTCCTCTCTAGGATCTACTGTTACGGTAAGGTCTTACGTAACTGTACTATCTTACTTCGAGCGGGAGCTCATGCAGCAGGTAATATCAATAGTACTGAGTCCCAAGCAGTATCCAAAGAGAGACCCAGGTCAGAAGGGTGGAGGACTGGCTAAGCAAAAGAGCCCTAGGCACCTCAGGAGAGAAGTCCTTGAAGGACTGCTAGGCTGAAACCTGCTCTCCTTCTGGAGGCAATGTCCAAACTGTACTGCCAGACGAAATTGTGTACTGAACTCCAAGCAGCAGCCGCACAAAGGTCCGCTGATGAGACATTCCTGAGGGACGCAAATGATGTCGCAACCTCTCTGGTGGAGTGACTGGTCCCGGTAAGGGTCTATTGTACTTCTGATAGAATGTGATGCAATGTATGAGCCACTTGGTCAACGTCTGTTTTGTTACTGGTGCCCCTACTGTCCTTTGGGCAAATAAGACAAACAACTGGTCTGTCTTTCTGGAGGAACTGTTTCGAGCCAGGCAGTAATGAAGAACTCTATGTACATCCAGAGTATGTAATAAGGCCTCCCCTCTGTTTGAGTACTCTGGATAATAAACCTGTAGCTGGATGTCTTGGTTCAAAGTGAACTCAGACACCACCTTCAGAAGAAACTTGGGATTCGTGCGCACGGCAACCCTGTCCATGTGAAAAATAAGATACGGCTCTTTACACATCAGAGCCTGCAGCTCGGAAATCCTCCAAACAGAAGTAATGGCAACTAAAAATGATGCCTTCCAAGATAGAAGGCATAGCTCACAACTTGCGGCTGGTTCAAAGGGGGAGCAAGGTAAGCTTTTCTAACATAAACAGGAGGTCCCAAGGCGGAACGGGATCTCTCCTGGGGAGTTTAATATGCAAGATTCCTCTTAAAAAGGTCTTGCATAGATCCATCTGTGCCAGAGTCTTCTCATTCAGAGGTGCATGTTAAGCTGAAAGTGCATAGAGATGCACTTTAATGGACGAGTAGCTAAGATCCAAGTTCGACAGGGAAAAGAGATACTCCAGCACAGATTCCACCGGACAGGTGAGGGGATCCAGAGAATGGGGGATGCCCACAAGCAGAACTGCTTACACTTCATGGCATATGTTGCCCTGATAGAGGGCTTTCTCGCTGCCACAATAATCTCTGCCACGCTAAGGGACATTCCAAACCTGTCCCTGGCTAAGTCTGTAGGAGCTATGCATGCAGATGCAGTGACCGGAGGGCCAGATGAACCAGCATCCCCTGCTCTTGGGAGAGCAAGTGAGTGGACAGGGGTAACGGAACAGGCAGTTCCGATGCCAGCTGCTGTAACAGCGGGAACCAAATCTGTTTAGGCCAGAAGGGCGTGACCAGGATCATTTGGGCACCTTCTGCCTGCAACTTGAGCAGTATCTTGTAAAGAAGAGGGACGGGAGGGAAGGCATACGGAAACCTCCCTGTCCGAGAGAGAGACAATGCGTCTCACCAAAAAACACCAGGATCTGGATCTAGTGAGCAGAAACTGGGCAGTTTGGCTTTGTGTAAGGACGCAAAAAGGTCCAGTTCTGGCAGACCCCACCTTCCGAAGAGGTTGTTTATGACCTCTTGCAGTAGTTCCCATTTGTGGCTCTGAGATCAAGAGTGACTTAGACTGTCTGCGAGGACATTGTGGATCCCTTGAACACGGACTGTTGTGAGGGCCAGGCTGTGATCCACTGCCCAGGTCCACACTCTCACTGCCTCTCTGCATAGGGGGTAAAAATGAGTGCCCCCTTACTTGTTGAGATGGAAGACTACAGGTGTGTTGACTGACTGGACCAGAAGAGGCCCACATAAGAGTACCCCTTTAAAGGCTTGTAGGGCATACAGAACAGCTCTCATTGCTAGAATGTTTATGTGAAGAAACCGTTCTGTGCAGTTCCAGGAGCCCCTTGTCTGGTGCGATGCCAGGTGTGCTCCCCATCCCAGTCCCAAGGCATCTGTTGTCAAAATCAGTTGGGGACTGGGATGTTAGAAGTGAACCCCTTTGTCCAAATGAGCCAGGGTAACCCACCAAACCAGGGACTGATGAACCACATTGGAGACTTGGATCAGTTGATCGAGATCGTCCGTGCCTTGGTCCCATTGAACTCTGAGGTTCCACTGCAGGACCCTCATGTTCAAATGAGCGAGGGGAACTGTGGCTATGGCTGTGGCCATATGGCCCAGGAGCTGCAGAACCACTCTTGCCGGGACCTGGTGCAAGGTCATCATCCTGTGAGCAACCTCCCTTAGCCTGACTGCTCGGTCTTTGGGAAGAAAGGCTTTCCCTTGAACAGTGTCCAGGACTGCTACAATGTACTGTAACCTCTAAGCAGGCCATGGGCATGACTTGGAAAGACTGAGTGTGATACCCAAGGATCAAAACAGACAAAGTCTCCTCTGATGTTTGACGCAACTGGTCTTCCGACAAAGCTGTATGAAGCCAATCATCCAGGTAGGGGTAAACATAATGACTTCCCTCTCCTGAGGGCTGCCGCCACTACTGCTAGGCACTTGGTAAAGACCCTTGGTGCCGATGAAAGGCCGAATGGCAGCATCCTGAACTGCTAGTGCTCTCCCAGGAAGGTGATGCGAAGATACTTCCTGTGGGACAGCAGGATCTTTATATGCATATAAGCATCCTGCATGTCCAGGGAGCAGAGCCAGTCTCCTTAATGGAGGATGGGTAGCATGCTCACTAATGTCATCATTCGGAACCTTTTGTGTTCGATGAAGGTGTTCCGCTGGCTCAGATCCAGAATGGGATGGAGGTCCCCTGTCTTCTTCGGGACTAGGAAGAAGTGCGAGTAATACCCCTTGCTTCTTTGAGCTCAGGGTACCTCCTGAACAGCTCTCTTTTTGTGCAATGGCTCTATCTCTGAATGCAAGAGAGCCACGTGGGAGGGGGAGCAGTGGCACGGAACGGGTGGCCTATCTGGTGGAATCTGGGTGAATTCCAGAGAGTACTCCCTTTCGACTATCTGGAGGGCCCACTGGTCTGAGGTGATGCTGGACCATCCTGATTAGTAAAGGGAGAACCTCCCTTCTACTACCTCCCCTTGTACCTCCTCTGGAGGAGGGGAGGTCGGCAGAGAGTCATGCCATGGTGGACGGGGTGGGCAAAGGGGGTCTAGCTGTCTTTGCACTTACAGGGCCCTGGGTACCTGGGGCAAGGGGAGGGCCTCTTCTCCGAAATCCTCCTTTATTCTGCGGTTGTCCTCAAGGCTTGCGAAAAGGATGGCGCTGAGCTGCTGGTGGTTCTGACCTGTACATTTGATGAACGTCAGACACCACCTTGCCCGAGTCCTGCAGCCGTTATGAGCATTTCTGTGTCTGTGCCAAAGAGGACGGACCCCTGAAAGGGTGCATCCAATATGGCATCCTGCAAGTCTTTGGCGGAAACCAGAGACCGTCAACCAGGCATGTCTCCCAATGCATACCCCGGTTGCTGCCATGTCTGTGGAGTCATAGGAACTCCTCAGCACATGTTTGTCCACATCCATGCCCAACTGGATGATGGCCATGAGCTCTGCCTTGCTGTCTGAGACAGGTTGGGCTTTCACCAAGTCCACAGCCTTAGCCCATAGTGATTTGTGGTACATGACCATGTGTGCTAAGAAATTCAGCAATCTGACCATGCAGGTGGCTGAAGAATAGACCTTGCGGTCCATTTGGTCCAGCTTTTGAGCTCTGGATCTGGCGGCTGGGAGCTCATGTGCCTCGGCTGCTGCACTCTGCCATGCGCTGCCATGAGCACCACAGAATCAGCCTTTGGCTGTTCACTTAGGTGGGGCTTTCCCTCGGGTGTTTTGTAGAGCCGATTCACCTTTCTGGGCATGGCTACAGTAGAAGCTGGATGCTTCCAGGCCAGCTTTGTAATGTCCTGGAAGGGTTTGACGAGTTGGGGGGATGACCAGGGTTATCGATTTGTTTGCCCACAGGAATTTAGCCAGGCGACGGCGTTCCAGATCAAGTTCCTCTGTGTTTCATTGGTTAAGGGTCTAGATGTGTCTCATTATGTCCAGGAAGCACAGATCATCTGGAGATAATCTCGGGGAGTCTCTTCTTGGATCCGGAGAGCATAGGGGAAGCTCGTCTTCTGAGGAATAAACTGAGGAGGAGTCCCCTGTATCTTCCCCTGAGGAAGAGTGCGGACATCCCATGGAAGAGGGAACAGTCGAAGGGTGCCTCTTCCTGTTGCTTGGGGTTGGTGACTGCCGGCTGTCGTCGCCAGACGACGGACGATCTGGCATCAGAGGAGGTCACCTGGGTCTCTGAGGCGATGGCTCCCTGGGTAGTACCGGAACAGGGGATGGCTCTCTTGACTTTGGCAGCAAATCCCCCTTGCTAGTGTTCCATCATGCATTAAACAGAGCCCTTACTTCTGCCAGTGGGACGACTGGTGGTGGAGATGGCGGGATAGGGACATTCGAAGGACCCAGCGTCGGACCCTGTGGCGCACTGGGTGCCGTCTGGTCCGGAGGCTCCTTGCCTATGGATGCCTCAGGCGTCAGGGCCAATGGGGCTTTATCCAGTGGTGCCGAGCCTCCTTGAGGTCTGGTGTCCGGCTCCTTGGGAGGAGGCGGAGGAGGGGGCGGCTGGTTATTCGTAGGCCCGGGTGTCTTATCCTTTGGGGCACTGGGCGTTTGATCTGACGGCTGGTTCTTTGGGGCAGATGGCTGCTCTTTTGGTGGTGGCACCTGCTCCATTTCTGATGTGGAGTTGGAGTGACCCATAGTCTGTCGACCCTCTGAGGCCGACATCACCCTGTCTTCATGTGGAGAAGGTGTCTGACCTCTTTTGCTTGTTGGACGACCCTGAAGGCTTTCAGGTGGCAGTTTCTGTTTTCTTGACCGAAAGAGACGTCTGTCCCTCTGGCGCTGACCCATGCACATGCTTGTGGGGCCTATGCGCCAAGGGAATGTGGGCGGACAAATGCCCATGAGAATAAGACTCCCTACCTTAAGAATGGGAGGAGGCAGTAGTCTTCTTGGAGGAAGCCCCAGCAACAGCCGTTGGACCTGGGGGAATGGATTCTGACCTCCTGCTGGAGGTGGAAGAAGCAGAAGGCCTGTGAGGGGACCTAGAGTGGGATTCAGACCTGGTACTCTCTTTATCCCTGTGGTGATGCTTCCTGCCTGATCTTTTTCTCCTTAGGGGAGAAGTCCCTAGCTGAGGAGGAAGAACTCTGTCCTGAATGGGTCCTCTGCATGGTGGCCACTTGTTGCTCTAGCAGGTAGGCCTTGAGTGTCTTGAGGCGGTGTATGCAGGTCTTATTATTGAATTTCTGTCAGTGTGGGCAGTCGTCTGGCCGGTGATCGAGTCCTAGGCAGATCAGGCAAGTGGAGTGGCCATCCCTCGCTGGGATCTGCTTACCGTACATGTACTTTGACTTCTGCCGCTGAGAAGATGAAGACATGAACTGGAACTGTAGAAAAATCTGATAGGAAAAAGGGTGACAAACTACAACTGCGTGAGCCGCAAAATGGCAGTCGACTGTGAAGAAAGGCATCTGTGGAGCCAAGGTTAGCGGATCGATGGCAGGAAAAGAACTGAGGTGGTGCCGGGGGGCTGCCCCCTTTATACCAGAGCTGACGTCGGGTGGAGCTGACGGCGGGGGTGGTCCCCCGCCATAGTCTGCTAGCTAGAAGTTTTCCATGTGTTCCTAATGCCTGACAACTTAGTCCTATTGGTACTACCTAGTGGAAGAGCTCCCCCTCAAAGTAAGATCACACAGTTAGTGGAAGTGATGGGATTCAGGATCACACAGTGAGTGGCAGTGACGAGATTCAGGATCACACAGTTAGTAGAAGTGACAGGATTCAGAATCACACAGTGAGTGGCAGTGACGGGATTCAGGATCACACAGTGAGTGGCAGTGACAGGATTCAGGATCACACAGTGAGTGGCAGTGACGGGATTCAGGATCACACAGTCAGAAGCAGTGACGGGATTTAGGATCACACAGTGAGTGGCAGTGACGGGATTCAGGATCACACAGTGAGTGGCAGTGATGGGATTCAGGATCACAGTGAGTGGGAGTGACGGGATTCAGGATCACACAGTGAGTGGCAGTGACGGGATTCAGGATCACACAGGGAGTGGCAGTGATGGGATTCAGGATCACACAGTGAGTGGCAGTGACGGGATTCAGGATCACACAGGGAGTGGCAGTGATGGGATTCAGGATCACAGTGAGTGGGAGTGACGGGATTCAGGATCACACAGTTAGTGGCAGTGACGGAATTCAGGATCACACAGGTAGTGGCAGTGATGGGATTCAGGATCACACAGTGAGTCGCAGTCACGGGATACAGCATCACACAATGAATGGAAGTGATTCAAAGCCTGGTATGCAGGTTCATATTAACATGCTACAGCAGCTAGGTTGCAGGGAACATTACTTCTCTCAAAGTAATTGCATGTAGTTTTTCCAAGCTTTCCTCATAACCGCATAGCTGTACAGCACAAAAAAGAACTGGACCTTTAGTGGACTTGGGGCCAAATCGATATTAGAGAGCAGGCCACTTCCACCCAGCCACTTTGTGTTTTACATTTGCTGTTCAGTTTGACTTGGGTCTTTTAAACACAGTAGGACTACCAGGGGTTTGAAAACAATTTGTAGTTCTGTGTGTTATAAATTTGGAGTTCTGTGCCAGTAAATGCAGAAGTGCGGCCATGTGACAAATGCACTGGAAAAGGAGTTATCGGTAAGTGCAGAGATGCAAACAGTCTGGCAGCAAGTGAAATGGTTACCAAAGTACCAAGTAAATATTAAGACAGCTCCATAGTACCAGTCCAGACATAAAACGTTACGCTCTCTGTGCACTGGTGAAGTTGAATGGTTGCTCGTCATACTGGATTATAAGGGCTACTGGAAGATAGGGACTTATTTATCGGGATGAGGGATAGGGAGGGGGCTGCTAGATGCCAGGAATTTAACAAAGAGGACCAGGGAGAGGGACAGGGCTGTTGGACACCAGGGACTGAACAGTCGGGAATGGGGGAGAAGGAGAGGCCACTAGCCGCCAGGGATTAAATAATCACAGGGAGGTTACATGTTGCCCAAACATAGAAAGCAGCCAAATAGTCAGTTATGTATTGAATCTTGGTCTTTAAATATTCAGAGCACTATCTTCCTGCTAAGCAAAATAAATACTAAGTAGAAAGATATGTGTGAGTGGCGCCAGTGAGCAGTTCCAAATGTTTCAGAAACACTGCTGCTATTTGTTGAAATTTCAGGCCATGATTGGTCTCAGAGCTGCAGGGGAAGTTTTTTTCTGACAGAATCCTACTAGTTTCTAGCCATGGTAAATAAAAATTGGGATCTACCAGTGACAAGATCACTTGTGTGCATGTGTGTGTTGCGTGCATGGATCTCTGCAGAAAGTGAGCTTTTAATTTTTGAGGTCCCCCAAAAATTATCATTTTATGTGCTGAGTACTTGGCCTTTAATAGGAACTATGCAGCCATTCTGGCAAATGAGGGGAACAAAAGACTGGCCAGAAGTGTTCTTGAGCACGGGTGGGCAAGGCGTGTGGCCTTCTCGTATATGCCAGGCAGCAGCAAGGGACTGACTGATGCAGTTTCAGGGTTTGCTAGGGGGCTGCTGCTATTTGCTGGGGTGCATGTGCTGAGTGGCATCAGTGTGCTACTATGGGACCAGAGAGGGGCTGCTAGACACAAGGGATTTAACAATCGGGACAAGGAAGGGGGCTGCTAGACACAAGGGATTTAACAATCGGGATGAAGGAGGGGACTGCTAGACACAAGGGATTTAACAATCGGGACGAGGGAGGGGCTGCTAGACACAAGGGATTTAACAATCGGGACGAGGGAGGGCTGCTACACACAAGGGATTTAACAATCGGGACGAAGGAGGGGGCTGCTAGACACAAGGGATTTAACAATCGGGACGAGGGAGGGGGCTGCTACACACAAGGGATTTAACAATCGGGATGAAGGAGGGGGCTGCTAGACACAAGGGATTTAACAATCGGGACGAGGAGGGGCTGCTAGACACAAGGATTTAACAATCGGGATGAAGGAGGGGCTGCTAGACACAAGGTTTAACAATCGGGACCAGGAGGGGCTGCTAGACACAAGGATTTAACAATCGGGACCAGGAGAGGCTGCTACACACAAGGATTTAACAATCGGAGACGAGGGCTGCTAGACACAAGGGATTTAACAATAAGGACGAGGGGAGGGCTGCTACACACAGGGTTTAACAATCGGGACGAGGAGGGCTGCTAGACACAAAGTTTAACAATCGGGACGAGGAAGGGGGCTGCTAGACACAAGGGATTTAACAATCGGGATGAAGGAGGGGGCTGCTAGACACAAGGGATTTAACAATCGGGACCAGGGAGGGGGCTGCTAGACACAAGGGATTTAACAATCGGGACCAGGGAGGGAGCTGCTAGACACAAGGGATTTAACAATCGGGATGAAGGAGGGGGCTGCTACATGCCAAGGATTTAATGACGGACGGGGGGGGGAGCTGGTAGATGCAAGTGATTTAACAACTGGGACTGGGGAGAAGGAAGGGACCACTACACACTAGATATTTAATGATCAAAGGGAGGTTAAGTGACTCCTGGTGGAGGAAGGCAGATGTGAGAAGAAAGAGAGAGGGGGGGAATTGGAGTGGTGAAGGCAAACAGACTTTTTTTTAAAGAATGAAGTAGATCGGGTAAGAGAAGATGGATGGAGATAGAGAGAGAGAGAGAGAGAGTCAGGAAGCACAAGGTTCTCATGCACACCAACGAGGTGATGAAACTCTACTTATGTGTGGTGTGTGTGTGTGTGTGTGTGTGTGTGTGTGTGTGTGTGTGTGTGTGAGATCACTTCCACCCACCCTTCCTCACTCACTCCAGGGAACTGGTGGCCCCTGCTATCCCTTCCCCATTCATACTGACCAGCAATGACAACTAACATGCTGAAGGCTTAGTACTGCTGAAATATCATTCCCTAGTCCCTCACTCATCACTCACAGAGCAATATTAATATGTACAGTATTGCACAAGCATAAAAAAAAATACCAAAAAAACAGCACTATTCAAAATATGGACTCCCTCAACACCAAACACCTGGTTATCCAAACCAAATGGATGTCACCCATGCAGTTCGGATAATCGGGGTCCTACTGTACCTTTGCTTCTGAACAGCAGGCAGACATCACTGATAAGGGTCACAGATGGGGAGCTACTCCCAGTGTCACCGAAAGTGACCTGGACATAGCTGGAAGCATGTTGGACAATGTCTCCCTCTATGGAGACAGAGCCAGTCTCAGTGGGTGGGGTGGTGGTGGGGGGAAGCAGTAAGCTCAGTGCACATAAAGCTGACTATCTCGCCTGAACTGTGAGGGATTCTGATATCAGCAAGAAAGGGCAGGACTCATACAGAAACTGTGGACTTGTTTTATATGTCTCAACTAATATGTTGACTCAAAGCCTACAACATTCGAATCCAAAGATGCAGCTGGGCTAGAATACAACATTTTATTACAATAAAAACCACAACAAACCACATAAATAAGAGATCGTTCCAAGACAGATAATGGTGGTTACCTCTCCCCCAGCAAGATATTACAGGGCAATCACATGGTTCTAAGGATTCAACCAGTATCCAGAACAACCATTATTATTTAACAGTTTCGGCCTGGTGGCGCTGAGGGTTGAGGCGATGGGACGCTACAACGGCGACCTGGATTCGGGCACGGACTCAGGTCATCGGGGGTTTGCCGGGGGCAGGAGGATTGAGCATCCATGAGACTGCTCTCCTCCTCCAGGGAGGGTGGGGCAGGGAACCCGCAAATGTGCTGGCTCCTAGCGGTGGCTGGGGGTAGTGTGAGTCGAGGTACAACAGAGGAGACAGTGTGGGCAGATGTCTGATGTGTGGTGGGCAGACTCACGTGTCGCAGCGTCACTGGCGTTCTTCCACGCCCATGCTGTGGGGAGACTAGAGGGACAAGCACAAGCCTCCTGCGCTCATGAAGACCCGCTATGAAGCTGCATCAGATCGCCCCAGAGCCCTCTGTCCCGACCCCTTTGGTCTTCCGGAGGGAGGGTCCTGATGTGGACCTGAGAGCAAGAGGGAGTAGGAGGTAGTAGCTCGGCACGGCGCCTGGTGCAGGAGCCGCTGCAGGACCGGAAGGGGAAACCATAGGACCTCCCCAGCAGGAAGGTAAGGCAGATAAATAAACAAGCAAAAAAAAAATTATTATTTAACAAAAACAGATCATAGTACCTTAAAATAATTTCAAACATTGGTAAAATCAGGAGAGGCCCAGAAAAATAAGGAGACCAGAGGAGACTGCGGAAGAGCACCTAGAAGTTGTGAGCTGCGCGAATAGGTGCTGTGCTGTGCTATGCTGCTGTAAAACAGCAGAACTCACCACAAAATCAAAGTACATGGCGTGGAGTAAAAAAGCCTGCACCACACCACCGGCCAGAGCCAGGACTGGGGACAATGACCAAGGGGAAGACATTAGGAAATTTTGTTTTTCTTTTTTGTTATTGAATGAAGGGCCAGTCCTCCTCAGTCAGGATGCGATGGTATCGGAGGGTGGGGTTGAGAGAGAGAAGACCTCACACAGAGAGCAGTCAACCTCCACCATTGTCACTTAAGGGCCAAGTTACAATACCAGTACTGACTTGACCGTTTACGTGCCTCTCCTAAAAGCAGTGCTTACTCAGGAACAGGACCCTCAACTCTGCATCTACTTCTCACATGGTCCTGTGTTGGGACATTGGTCCTAGAAAAAGTCTGCCCTCTATTCTCTCAACAGTGGGTTCCTCTGTTATGCAGGTCAATCAGCCGAGTCCCCAGTGGCAGGTTAGTACTACAGAGTGCGGGCAACACAGCAGTATCCAACGCACCAATCTGTAGTTGACATACTAGAGATATTTTCCTTTCTGATTTGTACCACCTCAAAGGGCACATCAGTTTCTCCCACTTGTGTTGGCTGGATCCTTCAGGTACTACACTGCAGGGGGAGGGTAAAATGCATAGGCACAACCTCCAATGAGGGGGATAGGGGATTAGTTCCTCTCAACTTTTTCATGACCTCTCATTTAGACAGTCTAAGGCTCCAGTCCAGCGGCTCTTTGAAAGCTGTCACTCCAGCCCCTAGACTCCTACCTTAACCCAACTCGACTATACCCATGCTCCAGTGTATCTGGCCCAGCAGTCCTCGAGTCCCGTACTGGCTATCTACTAAGCCTGTTCCTCTACTCACTCTGTCATGTTTGACTTTAAACAGGGGTCAGCAACGCAAGAGCCAGTGCAAAAGAGAGGTGGGACTGGACTGGCAAGGAGAAAAGTACAGTTACGTAAGAACTTACCGTAACAGTAGATCTTCGAGAACAGCTCTTGCAGCAGGTTACACCATTAGGACTGAAGCTGGCAGGCGCCAGGACCCCAGGAAAAATTCTAGCTAGCTATCTTCAGCGGAGACCGCCCCAGCAGTCCTGCCTCCGGCGTCAGGCGTGGTACGCAAGAGGCGGTCCATGAATTCCCCAGTTCTCCCCCGGAGACTCCCGGCCGCAGGATGACATCAGAAGGGAGACCGAGGATCCACCGTCAAAAGACAAAGGAGGAGATCACAACAAGAAAAGGCGAGCCCTGCCTCCTCCAAGGGGAAAGGTGGGCAGGAAGGTACCTGCTGCAAGAGCTGTTCTCAGATCTACTGTTACAGTAAGTTCTTCATGAACTGTACTATCTTACCGAGATACAGCTCAGCAGGTTACACAACATTAGGACTGATTCCCAAGCAGTAACGCTGCCAGAAATTCTGGGAGGCGGTAAATAGAAAGAACATTCCAGGTCCTAAACCTGGGACAGGAGACCCTGTAGCACCGCTAGGCCGAAACCGGCTCTTGGCCGAGAGGCGATGTCCAGACTATAATGCCTGATAAAGGTATGCACAGAACTCCAAGTGGCTGCAGCACAAATAGCAGAGATGGAAACGTTCTTGAGTGCTGCAAGGATGTGGCCACACCCCTAGTAGGATGACCCCGGATAGGACCCGGGAGGGGCTTTTGTTTTATATCATAACAGTAGGAAATACACTGGACAAGCCAGCGAGACAAAGTCTGTTTGGATACTGATTGGCCCATCATTCTCTCAGAGAAGGAAACAAAAAGCTGATCAGAACTACGAGAGGACTTGGTTCTGTTGAGGTAATACCTCAGGCTGCGGCGAACATCCAGGGTGTGGAGCAAAGCCTCTCCTCTATTAGAATAACTCGGGAAATAGACCGGAAGGTCAATATCCTGGTTTAGAGTGAGTGCAGAGACCACCTTAGGTAAAAACTTAGGGTTCGTCCTCAGGGATACTCTGTCCCGGTGGAAAACTAAATAAGGCTCTTTGCACATGAGAGCGTGAAGCTCAGAAATTCTTCTCGCTGAAGTAACAGCAACTAAAAATAACGTCTTCCACGACAGAAAACGTAGCTCGCAATCCGCGGCAGGTTCGAAGGGAGGAAGCGTGAGCTGTTCCAGGACAAAGAGCAGATCCCATGGAGGCACAGGGTCCCTAATGGGAGGCCTAAGGTGTAACACTCCCCTAAGAAATTCCCGAGAGGCGTCCAATTGAGCTACTATACGGTGTCCCACCGGGAGGTGATAGGCAGAAATGGCACAAAGGTGCACCTTAATAGAGGAGTAGGCTAGGCCTGAATGAAAAAGGGAGAGGAGGTAATCCAAAATTACTCCCACAGGACAACCTAAAGGGGAAAGATCACGAGCTCGTGACCATAAACAAAAACGGCGCCATTTCATGGCGTACGTAGCATGCGTTGCCGGTTTTCTGGCTGCAGAAAGAACCTCTGCAACCTCTTGCGAGACCCCGTGACGCAAGATGGCTATGTCTCTAGGAGCCAAGCATGCAGGTTCAGAGAACGTAGATCCGGATGGAGCAATGAACCTTTCTCCTGAGACAGTAGGTGGGAGCTGAGCGGCAATGGGAGCGGGGGTTCCCGAGATAGTTGCATCAACAAGGGGAACCAGATCTGTCTGAGCCAGAATGGGGCCACCAGAATCATTTGTGCATGCTCCCTGCGAAGCTTGAGAAGAACTCTCTGGATCAACGGGAAGGGAGGGAAAGCGTAGAGGAATCTGTTCGCCCAGGAGAGGGATAACACGTCTCGCCAGAAAACACCAGGCCCTGGATCTAGCGAGCAAAAATTGGGCAGTTTTGTGTTGGACGGGGATGCGAACAGGTCTAGCGCTGGAATTCCCCATTGAAGAAACAGATCCTCTGCTACCTCCTGAAGAAGTTCCACTCGTGGACTCTGGCCTGGGCGACTCAGGCCGTCTCAATCGTGTTGTCCACCGGGAGGCGTGCACAGTGATCAGATTTGCGCCGTGTCGATGCCCAATCCCACACCCTCATGGCCTCCCCAAGGCGAGTCAGCGCCTCCTTGTTTGTTGAGGTAATACATCACCGCCATGTTGTCTGTCTGAAGCAGGAGGGTACAGTGGGATTACTGACTGAAAAGCCTGCAGGCGTGAGGGACCGCCCTCATCTCTAGGACATTGATATGGAGATGAGCCTCCAGCGGGGTCCACGAACCCTGGGACTACCCGTCCAGGTGTGCCCCACCCAAGACCTGAGGCATCCGTGGTGAGGTTACCTCCGGGACGGCGCACAAATGGGACACCCTTGAAGCGACCGGGGCTGGCCACCACTGCCAGTCGCGGATCACTGAGTTCGTGATCCTGACGGATGCTGCAAGTGGTCTTGCCTTTGGTCCCACTGCACCTTGAGCATCCACTGGGTTACCGCATGTGGAGCCTTGCGAAAGGACAGTAAAATAGCCCCGCAGCCATGTGTCCGAGCAGGCGAAGGACCGACCTGGCGAGCACGATCTTGTTCGATGACAAATCATATGAGGGACCTGATCGTTCCGCTCTGTCGTCCGGAAGAAAAGCTCTTCCCTGAGCGGTGTCCAGTACTGCGCCTATAAATTGCAGTTTCTGCGGCGGTGCCAAAGAGAACTTCAGTAATTTATGAGAATGCCCAGAGATTGGAACAAGTCTTGGGTGCTCTGGACCCCGACAACAACGCCTCTCTGGAGGCGGCGCATGAGAAGCCAGTCGGTGAGTACGGGAACACATAGTGGCCCTGTCTCCTAGAGATGCTGCCCGACTGCCATGCACTTGGTAAAGACCCTTGGTGCGGATGACAGTCCAAACGGAAGAGCCCGGAACTGAAAGTGGTGGTCGAGGAACTCGAAGCGCAGGAACCTCTGGTGCGCATGAGCTATGGGGATATGCAGGTACGCGTCCTGCATGTCTAGGGATGCTAAAAAGGCGTCTTGTTTCAGCATGGGAATAAGGCCCGGAAGAGTCACCATACGGAATCTTTTCTAGGCGACCGACACGTTGAGGTCGCTGAGGTCCAGAATTGGATGGAGGTCCCCCGATTTCTTGGGAACCAGGAAGAAGTGAGAATAATATCCCTGTCCTCTCTGGTTCTCCGGGACGTACTCTATCGCTCCCTTTCTTAGAAGCGCGAGTACCTCTTGCCAAATCAAGCTTTTGTGCTGACCCGGATACTGGGAGAGCAAAGGAGGCCTCGAGGGTGGCTTTCTTGCGAACTCTATAAAGTGGCCAAGACTGACCAACTGCAGAACCCACCTGTCGGTGGTGATAGCCTGCCATCCCGGCAGGAAGTCCGCGATGCGACCCCCGACCATGATTTCCCGTTGATCCTGAGGGGCGGCGGAAAGGAGTCAGGCTGTGGCGGCAGATGGGCCCGTTGGCTGGGTTGGCCTAGGGGAGCTGACCTTGGCCAGCAGGCTGTTTACCCTGGGTTCTACGGAGCCAGAGCCCCTCTGATGTGTAGCGGAGGCGAGGCTGCTGCCTCTGTGTCCATACCAACGGCTTTGGTTCTATGAAAGGAACCAACCTAGAATAGTACATGGCCTGGACCGACCTCACATTTCCGGCCTCTTGAAGTTTGGTAATGATCTTCTCAGAAGGATTACCAAATAAAACTTCTCCCTCGAAAGGGCGTCCATAATGTTTTTCTGGATGTCGGGGTGAAGCCTGAGACGCAGCCAGGAGTGTCTCCGGAGACAAGCGCCAGAAGCTGCTGCTTCGGGCCAATGAGTCCATGGAGATCGAATGCGGCTCGAGCACCTGGGTCCCCACGTCTGAACCCTTGCGGAGGAGCTGGAGCATCCTCCTTCTGCTCACCTTCAGGTAGCTTTTCAGCTGCCTCAGACCCTGTTCCCTAAGCGTTCTGAAACTGAACCATGTGGGTTAGGTAGTTTAAGGATCTGATGGCGCAGGTAGCGGAAGCATCGTGCGCCTGCCCAGAGAGTCCAATTGTTTGGATTCTGGGTCTGATGGCAGGGTGCTCAGATGTTGCGGCCTCTGTGACCGGTCATGTGAGGCTGTGATGACCAGAGAGTCGGCCTGAGGCTGCTGCGTCAGGTACTGGTCCTCCTTAGGAGCCTTGTACAGATGGTCAGCTTTCTTCGGCACCACCTGGAGCGAATGTGGACGCTTCCACGCAGCCTTGGTGACGTCCACGAAAGTGTCCACCAAGGGTGGTACCACCACAGGTTTGGGGTCCTTTTGCCGAAGATACTTGGCAAGGCGTAGCCTTTCGGGGTCTAATTCTTCCACATCCCACCCCATGTTCTCCTGGATATGACGCATAATATCCATGAATGAGGGGTCATCCGGAGGAGATCTCAGCGTCTCGTATGGGTCCGGAGAAGGGATGGAGAATGGAGATGGGGATCTAGAGGAGGTGTAAACTGATCCCGTGTCCTCCGTCAGACGGCGAACGTCGGTGTCTCCTGGACCTCTTGGGGCTGGGTGATCCAGAAGAAGATCTTGACGGAGGTCTCCGTTTTTCCGACCGTCCCCTGGGAGAGGATCTGGGCTCCGGGGAGTTGAGCGGCCTGCTGACCCGAGGCGAAGGGGGGGCCGGCGCCAGTGGTGGAGGAGGAGGAGGAGGAAGAGAAGTGGGGACCACATCCCTCTTAATGGTGTCCCACCAATAAGTGAAGAGATCCTTTACTTCCGCTAAAGAAAGTCCCGACGACGGCCCAGACGCCGGAGGGCGGTCGTCGGGTCCCGGCGACGGCTCCAGAGGGGCCTCGGTGGAGGCGAGGGCCCTGGGAGACTGCATGAGGCCCGAGATCGCCCGTCTGGTCCTCGGGCTGCGTCAGATCTTCCTCCGTCAGCGACTCCTGCCCGACGACGTTCGGAGGCGCAGGAGCCCTCTTCTCAGGCAGGGCGGACGTCGGTCCCCCAACCGGTGTCCGCTGGGAAGGCTTAGCAGCAACGCGGTCTCCTGGCCGACGAGCGGCTCCAGGGAGGTGACGGACGGCCGGCGAAGGTCGAGCCGGTGTCGGGTCTACCGGCCTCTTCAGGGAGTAAGCTCCAACGTCTTCGGGTGGCACAGAAGCGACCGGACGTCGGGTGCGGGCGGGAACCCGACCTATGGGTGGTGGTGGTGGCGCTCCCCGGACTCGCCGAGGCCTTGAGGCAGAGGACGGCACGGACGGCCTGGGGAATGGGCCTGAGAAGGCGAGGTGCAGAAACCGCGGCCGGAGGCAGAGAACAGACCCTGGATGGAGAGCGGTCGGACTTTGACCCGGAACTGCGGGACTCGGAGGCCCTGGTCGGGGACCTGGAAGGGGCCTTCTCCTTTCTTTTCTTTTCCGTGTGCTTGTGGGATTTAGCGGACGATTCCCCTTGGAGGACATAGCTCTTAATTTCTCCTCCAACAAGAACGCTTGAAGAGCCTTCTGGCGCCGGATCCTGGTTCGGCTATTGAACCCTTGGCAGAAAGAGCAGGCCCGGGTATCGTGGTCTGGGCCCAGGCACCTGACGCAGGCCGTGTGGGGGTCCTTGAAGGGATCTGCTTCGCACAGACTTTGATGGATGACCGGAGGTCGGAGAGGACATCAGCGGTAATATATTTCGAAGAAAACGAAATTCCCGTAGGAAAGCTCTGTAACCACGCGTCGCGCTAGACTAAGACCGGAGGGTCGAGGCATGCAAGTCGACGGCGGGAAAGAACTGGGGAATCTGGCGGGACCGCCCCCTTATGTACCACGCCTGACGTCGGAGGCGGGACCGGCGTCGGGGGCGGTCCCCGCTGAAGATAGCTAGCTAGAATTTTTCCGTGGGTTCCTGGCGCCTGCTGGCTTCAGTCCTAATGGTGTAACCTGCTGCAAGAGCTATATCTCGAAGTAAGATCTGATGCTTATTTGTAAAGGGTTTGTTCCTCTCTTATGCAAGTCAATTAGCTGAATCCCCAGAATGTGGGCAGAAAAGCACAGGGGAGATCGTATCAGAGGCAATGGGATTCACAGGGAGAGATCAAGTAGTCCCGGAAGCAGGTAGTACTGGGGAGTGTGACCGATACAGCAGCTAACCGAGCCGCCACCGCACTGATCTCCAGTCCACCTACTAGAGATCTTTTCCGCTACGCTGTACCACCAAAGGGCACAGCAGTTGCTTCCCATTTGTTTAGGCTGGCTCCTCCAGGCACTGCACAGGGTGGGGGCGGGGGGAGGGACAGTATGGACCGGCAAAGGAAATGGAGTTTTTTTTCTCTTTTCTTTAAGCCAGCACGACAGAAAAAGAGAGTTGGGGATGAAGGAAACAGTCATGTTTTTTAAATAATTGAGTAGATCTGCTGTGGGAGGACACTAGACAGATGGGAGAGCTTCAGAGGGAGAGAAAAAAGTGCAGGGGGCCAAAAAGGGAGAGGGAGACAGAGAAGAGTACAGTGATCGCACGCATACCAATGATGTGAGAAGGGAAAACTCCTTCAGTAGTTTTCTCTCTTCTCCCTGTTTGCAGTACATCAGCACAGCTCTGCTTTGCAGCGGTAAAAATGTATACAAGGGAAGGGACGTCCCCCTCATAAGCAGAGCAACTTGTGAGAGATTCTGTGTTTTTTCCTGGGCAAATTCTTTTTACTATCTGGAAAAGGGAGTTTCATCTCTTTTCATTTGTGTTTTTCCTTTTTTCCGATATATTTTATTTTCTGCCTGGTTCCTTCTACAGCCTTCCCAGTTTCCTTTCCTCAGCCCCTGACAGCAGGCAGCTTTCACTCTCTGCCACCCCTCCGCCTCCTTCCTTCAGTGTCGATCAAATATTTCACAGTAACCATATAGTTGTTTTTTTTTTCAGCAATAATGTTCATCTGGCAAAAATATGAAGATACACATTTTTCTTTTTTGTTTTCTTTCATTCCAGAACCAAGATACAGGATTTTGAAGTTTTTAAAAGTTCCTACTCGTATGCCATGCCAGTCATGAAAAAATGAAATAATGTGATACAATGTTGTGCTGCTTACCATCAGAAACATGTGGTAGCACCATCCTAATACATTCACAGTATGAATCTTGCATTTACATTGAACAGGTAACTTCAGCAGAAGAGGTTTTTAAAAACTGCGAAGAACAGTGTGAGTTGTGGGTTTTTAAGGAGGACATTGTTCCACAGTTGTAGATACTCAGAAGCAAAAATTTTATTGAAGCTGGACAATTACTGCAAACTTCAGACAAAAAAAATAAATAACATAAAACTTCTTCAAAATAAACATAAGTTTCCAAACAGCATCTCGGCCACTAGAAGGAGCTAGTGAACATCTTACGGGGGGTTCAGAGTACTTCTGTACCCCACCAGGCTATCTACAGAACTGAATAAAGCCAAGGCTTATATACCAAAAGGGGAACATGTGACTTGTTTAACTCCACCCTATGCTTTTCAAAATTATCTTTAAACAACAGAATAAGTCTATTTTCATTTCTGTGTACAGAATAACATTTCCTTTTTAGTTATAATGTTGTCAACATCACTATATAGAAACAACAACTGGTTAATAAAATTTTAGTTTCAGACAATGCAGGAGTAACTCCACCTCCTAGTACTGTGCCTTTAAATATGGGAGGTGACCAGCCGGCCAGCTCTACAGTACAGAATATGAAGTGAGACTCCACACAGAGAAGCAGGTAACCTTCTATGACGGAAACATTTGTTTGTTTTATAAATTATTCCAAAAGAATGAATTAAAGGCATTCAATCCACTTTCTGGAAGCATTTTAACTAAATACAAAAACAAAACAAAAACAAACAAAAAAAAAATATTTTGTTTAACAGAGGGGTGGGTGGGTTTAGGCCAAACAAACCACAGTGTTGTACAACTGGTTTTTACAGGCCTTTTTTCATTTTTGTAGCTTGTTTAGGTCATGAAATAGTCATTTTGTAGTCTCTACTGAACGAATTCCTTTTTGTATGCTGCAAATAGAGTAAAATGCAGGCCGTTTATTTATTTACTCAATATGAAGCGCTTTGCACATTACTGCTGCCATTTAGAACGGTTCCAAACCAGAAGGACCTCTTCTTAACTGCAAACATGTTGAAAGGGACTTTAAAGGGGTTTTATACGCACAAAACCGGGATATTCAGCGTTTGGGACACTCGGGAGGCAGAAACACTTCTAAAGTGGTGTTCAGAGTGTCTGACCAGATAAAGAGGGCGGTTTCCACTGCACAGGCTGCTTGCACGATCGAGAAGCCGCCACTCTAACTTATACAGGCTAGTTCTGCCTCGCAGTTACTCTGAAACATTTGGGGCTGTAATTACATTATTTCCACAGAACAACTAGCCTGGAAAGCAACTCTGACTTACTCCATGTATTTACAAGGAGGTGACCAGAAGGGGTGGGGTACCTAACGCTAAACGGGACGCAAACCAAGACCATACGAGGTTTGCATACATAAAAGGTCATTACAGGACCCACACCATGGATATAAATAAGCGCACAATTCCCATATCCAAATGAAATGAAAAACTCATTTTAAGCAACTATTTTATTTCTGCATACCTCACATTAGAAAGGTTCTGTAACGGGTAGCCAAAGAAAGGGCTGTGCAGATCTTCATATACCAGGGCAAGAATACTTTAGGGATAGAAAGAACGTTCTACACGTGGCCTGCCTATATAACGTGGAAAGAAAGATGAGGAATTACAGCAAGAAAGGAGGAGAGTAAAAAGAGCTGTTGCAACAGACTTAAAAAAAAAAAATTAGATTTGCCTGGTATATGGAGTTATCTGTCACAAACAGCCATTTAAATGACACGAGTCATTAACTAAACAGTTAGCTGTAAAGTTGTTTTAACAATATCTGAGTGTAACTACTAAGTGGCGCTATCCCAAGGGCTACTACCCCTGCCTGTTTGACTGCGGACAGGTTGAGGGGCCTAGGTCCTATGGCGGGTGCCTCCACCCAGAGGTCAGGGTTTGTAGTGGTTAGACTAGCTTGGTCGCAGCCCTCTGGGACACTGAGACCCCCTTTTTATTCCCTCTAGTGGCTCACACAGTACCCTGGAGTTACAGCCCCAATACCCCACGTATACACACTGTTCACTCATATAGATACCACTTACCCTCGAGACTGATTCTGCAGCATGTCTCTGAGGACCCCCTGTAAAATAAGGTTAAACACCATACACAGCAAAACACAATTCTGTTTCCATAAGTACCAACACCACAGACAGTATATAGTTTAACAACAACAAATCTGATTTATTTAAGGGGCAGTAACATGGAAAGAGGAAATCAGCTTAATTGGTGGCATTAAATCACAGTACTGTGCACACATACAGGGTCTGAAAAGTCACACTCTGGATACCCAGCTTGGGGGGTGGGGGGCTAGCCAGGTCCATTCCCCGGGGTTGGCCAGCAGGTGCAGATGAATGGGGACCTGTAGAAGAAAATATATGCACAACACCCAAGTGTAATCCGGAGCTGGATTGCTCAGTCCATGAAGCAGGGAAACAACAACAATTAGATGACACACTTGTGATTGAAAACAGACTGCAGGGGAATACCCTGATTTGTACTCACAATATCCAAGCTGAGGACCGGATGGTGGATGTTCTTCTGGATTGCCAGAACAAGAGGGCATGGAGACAAGGTCCTTGTGACTGGACCCCACTGCAGTTGATAGCAAATGTATTTAGTCCAAGCTAAACTGAAGTTTGGATCTCTGTAAATACATTAGAAACTATTTTTTTTTATTAGGGGGGGAGGGGCATCCCCAGTGTGTCAAATGAAACGTCTGACAAGCCTGCCTGCATGCAAATGCCAATCTTCTGTGCTCAGTTGCCTTGCTGCCTCTGGTCACATGACCCTGGGACTGCTCTGCCCAATCGTAAGTGACTTAAGGAGGACTCTAATACCTGAGGCCAATGGTGGTAAATGGTGTAGCTGCTCTTCTCCAGTGATGCACTGTAGTGGTGGCAGGCCGTAGCTGCTCCCAGCTCCGAGTACTCCCAGTCCGACTCGATGCACTACTGCTCCACCGCCTCTTGCATGACCCCCTGACCTTGACTCATGTGCACTTCCTGAATTTTGGGGGTAGTACTGTGCTGACATGTGGCACTGATGGGGGAGGGCAGCTGCTCACACTCACACTGCCACCAATGATTCTACTTTGAATGATCTCTTCTACCACAGTGACTGAGCCCTTCTACAGCACAAAAATACTCGCCCAAAATATGCCTGTATTTGGAGGCATTTGTGCCAAACACTGGTGCTGCACAGCCCTAATGGTCAACCATACACAACAAGGCTGTGTTTCCATCAAAGATGTCCTTGAAGTCATTACAACCTCGAGACAGAAACACATGCCTTTTTGTGTGCAACTACCCACACATTTTTTTATAGTAACCTACTGTTTACAACTTACCCACCCAGAGCCAGGAGGGATCTTAAATATACAACACAACTTACTGTGGCCTAAACACACTATTAAATTAACCCGAATGGATACAACACTTCTTAGTCCCTCATTAGGGATTTCTTGGATGAGCAAACAATGCCAGAGCTCTCTCCCAGGCACCCACATTACAGAGTACTGGTGTTTTGTTCATGTAACCTTCTTCAGAGTCACATGAACAAAACGTCAGTACTCTGTGATGCAGGTGCCTGAGAGGATGCTCTGACATCATCTACTCATCAAAGAAATCCCTCATGAGGGACTGAGGAGTGGTGAGGCCAGTGGTGTTAGTTTAAAAGTGTTGTTTAGGCCAGAGTAAGCTGCATTGTAATTAAAACATGAAGACTGTGAATAAACTGAATTTTACTAACAAAAAGCCTGTTGTGACTAGTGCTGATTCTACAGAGGATCCAGCTGGGTCAGACAATCTATCTGGTAGAATTAAATACCACACATGCCTTCTCACTAAAAAGATTCTACTTGGGTTCATGCCGAAGGGTCTGCATTGTCTGCTTCACAAATCTCCAAAGGCCCACCATACGCGCACCTCATCCACTGAACTCCTACTAGTCCCATGGTGCCGGACCACGCAATGCCAACACGCCTTTGGTAGCAGAGCGCCTTCCTGGTTCTATGGACTCCCCAATAGTCTACCTACCCTTCCTAAACTTGAAGAGTTCAAACATAAGCTCCTAACTTGCCTCCTAACTGAAAACTCCTGTGATTGCTCCACCTAATTTCCAGGTCCCTTTCAGGACCTCCACTAGTCCATGCCCCCCCTTCTTGGACCTCCCCTCACTGACACCTCTTATCACACCCCATCTTACCACCCTCCTCCCTGCCTTTGCCCCTCTCCCCCCCCTTTCTAAGACTCTTTCCTCCCCCCTATCGTAGTTGCAACTTTACAAGGCTGCCTGGCTACTCCTCTCCCTTTTGGTTCTTCCTCCCCCTATACTTTTCTTCTCTCTGCCTCTAATCAGGTTTTGCTTAATGTGTATATAACTGAAGCTTAATTGTCCTATACTATAATGTAAACGCATGTACATCTGTTCTGAAATATTCTGTATGACTTGCTTGTTTCCCTGCAACTGTTTGTAACCTTCCCTACTGACATGGAGCCTTTGTAAATGAGCTGCCTGGCGCGCTCAAAGGTATTTGTAATCCTTGAATGAGTAAATAAATAAGACAAGAAACTGGGAGTTGGGGTTCAGTGCCAAAAAGTGCAAAATCATGTACCTAGGGCATTGGAACTCAGGAGCTGAGAACAGGATGGGGGGTAGTAGTACTGACAGTCACTAGATGGTAATAGGACCTTGGGGTTAAAATATTCGATGACCTCAAGGTGGCAGCGCAGTGGGTAGAGCTAGTGGGAGGCTGAAGTGCATAGAGAGAGGTATCTCCAGCAGGAGGAGGGAGGTGGTGTTGCCAGTGTATCGCTCGCTGGTAAGACCCCACCTCAGAAAGGACAGACAGGATGAAGATGATTCAGAGGAGGGCAACTAAAATGGTGCAGGGTTTGCATGAGAAGTCCTATGAGGAGCGATTCTGTGATCTCAACATGTACACCCTGGAAGAGAGGGTGGAGAGAGAGAGATTGAAGGGTGACATGCTAGAGACCTACAGGTGCCTCACAGGAGTGAATAAGGTGCAGCGGAAGTCCCTTTCAAATGAGAAAACACTAGGACCCAAGGGGCATGCAAGGAAGCTGTGGGGGGGAGAGGGTTGCAAGAGAGATGTGAGGACATATTTGTTCTCTGAAAGGGTGGTAGACACCTGGAACAGACTGTCAGCTGAAGTGGTGGAAGCTAAAACAGTGTGGGGGGGGGATTTCAAGCATGAGTGGGATAGACAACAGGACATATTAGAATAGAGGCAGGGAGGCAGAAGGATCACTGGATACCAGAGAGGGTCTGCAAAGGCAGATTATGCAGGGAACATCTGGGCAGACTTGGTGGACCAAGCCATCCTTTTCTGCCCTGGATGCGTGCTGAGGATTGCCACCGTCGCCAGTGGCGACCCCAAACACATGAACGTTTAGCCCTCAATTCACTACTGTGCCTAAAGCACCTTAGTCTGTGGTACCATTTAAGAAACAATACCTGTCCCTTTAAAAAAAACAAAAAAAAAAACTGTTCATCCTTTTGTGGTGCCAGGCTGCCTCCGGTCTCCAGCTCCTTCTCCCCCCCTTCACTATTCAGCATGAGGCAGTATAGCAGAAGCCACAGCAACACTCGCTTATGCTTGAATGTCATTTTCTGAAGCCACCGAGTCACTCGCTCTCCTCAGTTTGTACTCGGCGGCTTTAACACAAAATAAATAACTAAAACTAAGTTAACTACTACAAGGAACCGTGTTTTTAAAACAGGATTTGACTTTGTCTACATTTTCAAGGTGTTTTTTTGAACTAACACTTCTCGGTCACGTACACTGCAAGAAAGTGAAAGTGGCAGTCGAGGACAGTGCAAGTAAGGTGCTTTCTGAATGCCGTAATAACTGGTTCTACCGGTTATTATCGCGTTTGAAATGTGGCTGTGGTCCATGTGCTAAAGAGGGTCACCAGTAATTAAATCTAAATAAATTCCAACAGGGCTGAAGATTGGGAAGTCAAACAAAGCTGGCATCTGATTTTATTTTTTATTTATTTTAGAGATGTGAAGCGTTAATGCCATGGCACAAAGAAGAGACTGCAATCTACACTCATCACGATTCAGTGGATGACTTCTATAAAGCCACTGCAGATGTCACTGACTAGGAACATTGACTGTGCTTTTACAGCAACTCCATTTAAACTGTCTGGGTTACAAACTGATGAGGCAACAGACAGTGCAAACCTTTCAACAGCCATGACGTGGCTCAGATCTGTAGATGGATACAAGGAGACAGCGGAGTCCCATCTCTTTTCAGTTGGTGAGCTGGAATGTTGCACTGCAGCTGACCCATGGCAGCAGCATCTGAACTGGAAGCTAGAAATGTACACAGTGCAAACTTGATTGGAATGGCATCGGATGGAGCAAAAGTCAAGACTGGTGAAAAGAATGGCGTAACAACTACGTTCAGAGCAGATCACAGCCCATTTCAAGTTGCCCGATTATTGTTTAACACATAGGCGGGCTTTAGCCTCAGAAAAGCCTAAAAAGAAAATGCCATATCTTGTAAAATACATTGATATTGTGAACAGGACTGGGAAGTGTTTGAAATATTCTCCAAAAGTGATTAGGATTTTAGAAAATAGTAAAGAACTGCACAAAGTGAACTGTGCTTAAAAGGTCAGGCAAATGTTCACAAGATGGTTACCAGTATCTTGAAATAACAGTGTGCAGGGTCTTGTAAGCTGCTTGGATAGCTTCATTTTATGTATAGTGAGTTTTCAGTCAGATAATACCCAGAAAGTCAATGCAGAGGAACTCGGGCCCAAAGCAGCTTCATACGAAGTCATAGTATCCACCGACTTTCTGGCAGATAAAACTGCCATTCTCATTGCTTTAAGCAAAAGCATGCAAGTCAAAAATCAAGCCCAAAATAGACAGCTCATTGTGCTGCACTGACTAGTTTGCTTCATATCAATGGTCCTTACTTGCAAGAGTTTTTTTAAACCTGTTCCACCACCAAACATGAATGATGAAACAGCAGCCTACTTATTCTAAGGCCCACTGAATCAGTGATACACACCAGTAAAGGGTGACTGTTAGCACTACAAAATTATAGTTCATAGAAATTTTGGTTGCAGTAATTAAAGGGTGGTTTCCACATGCAGGCATCATGGAAACATTTTTCATACTTGATCCCAGAAACTTGCCTAACACTCATGAATGTCTAGACTATGGTACCCAAAAGCTTGAAGCTCTTATTTTACAACTTACTAACAATAAACCAGATTTAACAGGGAACATTCACAATGTCCTCACTGACCATGTCTACCAAACTACCATCGCTTCCTTCCTTCCTACACATTCAATAGATCTTCTCCTATCTGCCTCCATTCTCCCCCATCCTCAAAGCCCCAGTCCCTTCCCCCACTCCTGCCTCTCTCCCTGAGCTCTCTTCCCATAACGGCTGTTGTGCCCTTACCACCAAACAGAGCCTGCTCCTTCAACTACCTCAAAAAAAGATGTTACTACTCTAGGCTTCTCGAACCATGCTTCCTTCTCCTCCTCCTGGATGATGATGATGTTGAAACCAACCCTGGTCCTATTGCCCCTGTTGGTACTCCATCTGGTGGCCTTGGCATCTATCATGTGAATACCAGAAGCCCTGCTGCCCAAAATAGACCCTCTTAGGGCTTGGGTCTCACTAAACTCCCTTGCCATCTTATGCATATTGGAGACTGTCTTGGCTATTCTCCAGAATCCCCAACTCCACTGTGGACCTCCCTGGATACTCACTGCATAGGCAGGGCAGAGGGGAACGACGAGGTGGTGTTGCAGCATACGTATATGAATCTCTCCCCTCCTCCATTGTACTCCAACAGGTCTCCCCCTCTTCACATTAGCTACTGCTCCCTAAACTGTCCTACCCATCCACTGCACCAATTTTCATAGGGGTTTGTTATTTTCCCCCGAAAGCTCAGCCCTCTGCCACAATATCCACCCTAGCGTCCCTCACCTCTTTCACCCAGGTTGGTGAGCTGCTGCTTCTGGGCAACTATAACTTAAACTGGCTCTCTGCACAATCCAAATCCATCACTCAGGAAATCAAGGTTCTAAACTTTGCTCAGCTAATATCTGAACCAACTAGGCTAAAGCCCCCCTCAGCCAACCATTCCTTAATTGACTGGATTTTAACGTCTCATTCCCTCAACTATCCATCTGCTGGTATGCTACCCGACGCCTTCAGTGATCACTGCATGACGTATTGCCATAGGAAATCTCACCCCCCAAATTCTCCCCAAAGTATCTGTGGTTCTGCCCACTCAGATCTCTCAACATCCAAGTCCTCTTGTCATACCTATACCTGGCTGACTGGTCTGGTATCTTCACAGCTCTAGACGTGGACTCTGCTCTTGCGTCATCCACTACCACCCTTCTCAAAATCTGGGATCTGCATGCCCCTACCAAAAGACGCAACTACATCATAAACACCTCCCTTGGGTTACTCATAACTTAATCACCCTCTTCAAATCTAGAGACCAGGCTTAACACACTTTCAAAACCACTTCAAGCCAAGCCGACCTGAAAAAATACAGAGCATTAAGAAACACCTGCACGAAGGCAGTGTGCTGTGCTAAAGCTCACTTCTTCAAAAATCAATTAAACAACAGCAGGATCTCACCAGCAGAGATCTGGAAGACTCTTAACCTCCTCCTAGGTTCTTCCTCCCCTATTGCCTCTGCTTTCCCCAGCTCAGCCGACTTAGACCCTTCCTCTG
This sequence comes from Neoceratodus forsteri, assembly GCA_016271365.2. NCBI lineage: Eukaryota > Metazoa > Chordata > Ceratodontiformes > Ceratodontidae > Neoceratodus > Neoceratodus forsteri. The sequence goes on from CM057451.1 coordinate 97,510,332, forward strand.
TGGCCTCCTCTATCAATCTCTTTTTCACCACCTGCGCTCTTCCTCCTGGCGCCCCGTCTCCTACCCTCCACTCCCCTCTCACTCCTAACACAGATGGGTTCTCCTTCCCCCAATTACAATAACTGAAATACTCTGGGCTCTAAAAGCCTTAAATCCCTCCAAACAGAGCTCAAGATGGCCTTGACCCAAAATTATGTAAGATCTCTGTTCCGGCAATCACCCCTTCCCTCGCCCAACTTTTCAATCTATCTATCTCACAACGTGTGTGTTAGTTAAAACTTTATTTTTTGACAGGACAGAACTTTAGGTCCAAAAGGGCCTATCTACAAAGTTGTCCTGTATACACAAAACAATGAGCAGTAAGCGGATCATACATACATTACAAAACAGCTGTCCCTAGGGCATGGAAACTGGCTAAGTCATTCCACTCCACAAAGGAGGTGATCCCTCTCTGCTGGGCAACTATAGGCCAATCTTGCTCCTCCCTGCTCTCTCCAAAATTCAGGAGCCACTCATCTCCAAAAGATAAGTTCCTTCCTGGACACATCAAGCACTTTAAGCCCCTACCAGTCTGGCTTCAGGTGCCTCCATTCCACCTCCTCCTCTCTGCCCCACCTTACTAACTACATTCATTCCACCAAGGACAAAGATCACCTCACCTTAGCGATTTTCGTTGACCTCACTAAGGCTTTTGGCTTGGTCTCCCACAGTCTTCTACTAAACAAACTAACTTCCATTGGACTCTACTCCTCCTCTATGGACTGGTTTTGATCATATCTCAGACCAATACCAATACGTACGACTAGGCCACTCCAAATACACCCTCTTCCCCATTCGTGCTGGTGTCCTTCAGGGGTCAATTCTGGGTCCTACTCTTTTCTCAGTCTTTGTTAATGACATTCCCTCTTCTTGCCCATCCACAAAAATGCACATGTATGCCAACGACACTGTCATCTGCGCTTCAGGCCCTTCCCTCCCAGCGGTCCAGATATCCCTACAGGCTGCTTTTTAGAATGTCCTCATTTGGTTTAAAGCTAACCTCAAGTGCAACACCAAAAAAATTGTTACCATAGTTTTCAGCACTGACCAAAGGCTGGCAAAGCTCCCTTCCCCTCCCCTCCATCCTTTTCCTTGGATGGTACAAAAACAGATACAGTGTAGTCTTTCAAATTCCTGGGGGTCTGGTTAGATCCCAAGTTAGATTTCTCCCAGTACATTGACTCCATCCATTCCAAACTCTGGCCCAAACTGGGAGCCTTGTATAGGATTAAGGACCATCTCTCCCTCCCGACCCATTAAGAGCTCATCACCAAACTAATCCTCACCATGACAGACTATGCTGATGTAGTCTACAGCTTGGCCCCCCCATATCATTTATTGCAAAACTAGACCCCCCTGTATAACACCTTTTGTCGCTTTGCTTCCAACCTTCCCTTCCGAACTCACCACTGCTCCCTGTACTCTGCCCTGTCCCTCTCCTATCGATGCCTTGCTCATTGTGCTGCCTTCGTTGGCAAGTTCTGGTTCACGGCTCCCCCCCCCCCAATCTTCTATTCCCCTCATCAACTTCAGGCTACTGTCTCAGAACCCGATTCCCTTTTCTGCATTTTCCTCATCCACACTCCATCGGGCAAGTCGCTTTCTTCTTTAAGCTCCCTGATCTTTGGAATCATCCCCCACTTAATCCGCCTCATGCCCACTCTAACCTCGCTCAAAAGCAATTAAAACACCCCCTCCAATGCAACTGCTCCCTTCTACCCCGTCCTCCTGCTCCTCTTTCTCCCCTTCTCCACCCACCTTCTCTCCCACCAAACAGACCTTGCCCCCCCATATCTTTACTCACTTGCATAGTTTCTAAGACCATACTATCCACCTACCCCTAATTTCTCCTCAGTCCTTTCGGTGTGTATTCCTGAGCTGTTCTAGTATTATGCATACGTATCATAGTACACCCAGGTGCTCAGATTATACATCTATTGTGTCTATGTATACTGTACTGCCTACTGCACTCTGCACCTTGTCAATTTCTGCCACTCCAAATTATGTACCTTTACAGTGTTCTGCTTTGGTCATTCAGGTGTTTTTGCAGTTTTGCTACTCTGACTACTGTATTACCCATTACCCTCTCCCTGGGTCACACCTGGAAATGAGCCTCGGCTCAGTGTGCCTTTCCAGGTTACCAAATTTTAAATAAATAAATAAAACTATGGACTGGTCTGTAGTGAAAGAAATGTCTTCATACTTGATATGCGGGAGTTCTTAGATCTTTAAGCATATCCGAATATCTGTATGCTTTATGCAATTGCTTTAATAGCCCCATAACATATGAACTGTGAAAGGGCTATAAGCCACTACAATGCTATAGAGACTGACAACAGAACTTAAAGCGGAAAATGCGACTTGCTTGCTTAAGATTAATGTGGAGAGGCCAGATCTAAAACTGCAGTCGAGAAGGGACGCTCCAACAAAGATGGCAAGGCACGTCATGCAACTGTGGGGGAATAAGCTGAGGAGCCTCACCGTAGTCCAGAGGTTCTTGCTGTCGATATGCGACTCCACCCAGATAAAAAAAATACCGATTGACATGCCATTTAGTAATCATAGATTTATTCAAACACAGGACAGAGACTGCTGTTATTTAAACTGAAATCAAATAAAACTTCCATGACTGGCAAACTTTTTTGGTCAATTGAAGTACTGTACTGGTGCAAAAATAACACGCGTCTTGGCGAGAAATGTTAAGAAACTGTTGCAACTAAAGAAAAACTCTATTGACATGCATCATAGATGTACTGAGGCCAAATGGCATTAACTTGTTCACTGTAATATGACTTAGGTCTGTATTTTTCAAAGTCACAGCTGTTTGTTTTTTGTCAACTGTAAAAGAAATCTGCTCTCTTAAGAAAACTCCTAATATACAAGTTTAAAAGTCTATTAATTTCTTTATTTCAAAGTCAAGAAAAATATCTCTATAATGTTTAGAAGTACTGTGGCCGAATGGCAATAAGCAGTCCTGAAACGGGTACGTATAATTATACACAGTGTTAGGCTGTAACAAGAAATAATCTGCTGAAGTGTTGTGCTGTGCTGCTCAGTGTTCTTCGTCTGACCTGTAAGTAACAAAAAACAACAACAAAAAAAGCATGTGCCTGTTATTACGTGGTGTGGCCATTATCACTAAACCACCATTCCCACTATGGTTAAAAAATGTAACAAAACAAGAATGAGACACACACTGATGAGTAAATACAGTGTGAAATAAACATGCTGAACGAAGATATTTTCTGCAATAGTACTCGTTTCACTGTTTTAATTGTGACTAACAAATTTCCAGTGTGGCTACAAAATTTGGGTGAGGGTTAGACACTCTTGTCTAATGGTTTTTAAGCCCCAGTGCTCACCCAGCTGCTGACAAAATCTACGTTTCTATAGAAAAACTGACACCATTTTACAATGCTTGGAGACCCGTTAGGACGACGCTACAGGAATAAAAAAACTGCTGGAGGCAAGGACAGCAGATCTAGAGCAAGGGCTCATGGTGGTCAGTGATCAAACATACAGTCACACGAAGCCCTCGCTTACTTACACGAGAGAGAGGGGGAGATCTGTGAGAAAACTGAGGCTCTTGAGCTGCATTCTAAGTGCAGCAACATCAGAGTACATGGTATCCTGGAAGACACTGAGCAGGGAGAAACAGCAGTATTTTTGAAACAGGTACTGGACCTGCACGGGACGTGTCTTTAAACGTAGAAAGGGTGCCCAGGACCACTATCCTGAAGCTAACTAACCCCAATGCCAGGCCGCAGCTGTTTGTGATCAGAATCTTGAATTATCAATTGAAAACGAGTGTGTTGTGGGCTGCACGAGGGAATAGTAATTACGTTTGGCAATCCCTATCTCTTTTTCGATCATGACTTCTCCCTGCTCACAATGGAGAAGAGAAAGCAGATCCTGGAGGGTCAGAGAACTAAAAGTGAAAAACATCACGGTTCACTTCACAGTCCCTGCCCTGATAATGATTTTTACAGACAGGGGCCTTCATTTTCCACAGGCTAGTGGACGCCAGATTGCTGCTGTGGCAAATGGGAATAAAGAAGGTGCCGGCGGACACAGCGGCAGACTCAATGCAGGCGTGAAATTGAGAAGCATGTGTAGCATATCAGAGGCTCAGATAAGCAAGCTGCACTGCAACTATCCCCCGCCTTGCATCAAGCACCAATTCTCACAGCATCTGGAAGCAGCCAAACTTGGACCATTCGAACATGCAAACACATGAAAAGAGCCAGAAAATAAGGCCTATTGGTGTATCAAGTCTGCTTGTATTGCAGAGTCCCAAGCCGCAGCTAAGGACTCTGTCTCTCCCCCCCCCCCCGACTGATACTTCCCTTTCTGACCATTCCCCTTTTGGCCCTGACCTTACTCTTTACCCTGTCCCATCCTCTTCTGAAGCCTTCCACTGTCTCTAGTGATACCACTTTCTCAAGAAGACCATTCCACCCTGCAACCACCCTCTCCATGAAGAAATGCATCCTGGACTCTCTCCTGAACCTCCCCTTCCAAGCTTGAGGTAACGTTCCATTATATTTTTATTTCCACTAAGTCTGAAGAGGCTTTTCTTGTTCCCCTTGCCAACACCCGTCAGATACTTAAAGGTCTTAATCATGTCCTCCCTCTTCTCCACGGAGTACGTGTTCAGGGCTTCCAGCCTCTCCTTGTATGTCCTACCCTGCAGACCCTTAACCATCTTTGTCGCTCTCCTCTGGATCACCTCTAGCAGGGTAGTGTTCTTCAGGAAGGGACATCAGTACTGCACATAATACTCGAGGTGTGGCTGCACCAATGATCTGTATAACGGCAATATGACTTCCTCCCACCTGCTGTTGATCCCCTGGCAATGCAGCCCAACATTTTGTTGGCTTTTACTGCTGCCATCATACGAACATACGTACGAACATACGAAATTTGCCAGCAGATAAAGGCCTAGAGGTCTAGCAAGTCTGCTCGAATGTGCAGCTAGCACCCCTTATTCTACAGCTGCCCTCCCTCCCACCCTTCTTCCCTTCATTAACCCTCCCCTTGTCCTGTCCCATCCTCGTTTTAAGCAGTACACTGTTCTACTGCATACCACTTCAGCAGGTAACGCATTCAACCCAGCCACCACCCTCTCTGTAAAAAAGTGTCTCCTCATCTCCCTCCTGAACCTTCCTCGCTCCAGTCTCATATCATAGCCCCTGGTGGCCCTCCCTCCTTACTTTGAACAGCCCCTCTGTACCCATCTTGTTTTCTTTCATGTATTTAAAGGTTTCAATCATGTCACCCTGTCTCTCCTCTCCTCCAGTGAGTACATGTTCAACTCCTTCAACCTCCTCTCATATGAAAAGTCCCCAGCCCTTGATCATCTTTGTCGCTCCTGCGCTGCACCCCTCCAGTAACCCAATGTCCCTCTTCAGATACGGACGCCAGTACTGCACACAGTACTCAGGTGTGGTCTAACTAATGACCTATACAGTGGCAGAATCACCTCCTCCCTCCTCGAGGATATACCCTTGCAATACAACCCAGCATTTTGTTGGCCTTGCAGCTGCCTTCCTACATTGTACTGAAGTTGTTCAATGACCCTGTAATGAGCACATCCAGATCCTTCTCCTCCTCTGTCTGGGCTAGCTGCACTCCCCTAGCTGGTAACTCCTCCTTGGGTTCTTCATCCCAAAATGCAGCACCTTGCACTTTTGGCATTAAAGCCCAGTTGCCAGGTGTCTGACCAGGTTTCAAGCTTTGCCAGATCATCCTGCAACCCCTGCCATCCCCCTAGGTCATCCACCACGCGCTTCACCTTGGTATCATCAGCAAACAGACTGATCTTGCTCTTGGTGTCCCATGATATGTCTGCAATGAATATCCCAAACAACTCTGGTCCCAACACTGAGCCCTGTGGAACACCGTTCGTCACTGCCCTTGGTGTGAGCTCCCCACCCACCACCACCCTCTGTTGCCTTCCCTGCAGCCAGTTTCCTACCCATCTCACCAGCTTTGCACCCGCCCTGTGCCTACTAACTTCCTTCCCAGCCTTCCATGTGGCACTGAGTCGAATGCCTTACTGAAGTCCAGATACAGGACATCCACTGCATGGCCCCTGTCCAGTTGCCTAGTTACCCAGTCATAGAACTCGACCAGGTTGGTTTGGCAGGATCTGCCACGTATGAAGCCATGCTGTCTGCTGTCCTGTAGTCCTTTGGCCTCTAGGAGGGCCACCAGCCTCTCCTTCAGGATAGTCCCCATTAGCTTACCCACGATGGATGTGAGGCTCACTGGTCTGTAGTTTCCCGGTTCATCCTTGGGGCCACTCTTGTGGAGGGGCACCACATGAGCCATCCTCCAGTGAGGTACACACCCCGAATGTAGTGAGGCATTAAATAGGTCTTGCAAGGACCTCTGCCAGCCCCTTCAGTACCCTGGGGTGGATGCCATCTGGGCCTGGTGCCTTGTCCACCCTCAGTGCCTTCAAACCCTCTCGAATTCTGCTCTCCATGATTTCCCCATCTGTCACCACTTCCCCCCCGCTGCTGCCATTTCTCCCACCTTGGGTGTCACCCCTCTTCTCTTTAGTAAATACTGAGCAGAAGTACTCATTTAGTGCTTCCGTCTTATCGCACTCTGCTTCCACCCAACCCCCCTCCTTCTTAATCCTTACTATGTAGTCCTTACAGCTCCTTTTCTCCCTGATGTACTTAAAGAAGTCCTTCTCCCCCTTCTTAATGCCTTGTGCCAGCCTGAGTTCCGTAGATGCTTTGGCTCCTCTTACTGCCCTTGTCACCTCCTTCGATTCTGTCAAATACTCCTCCCTGTCCTTCCCCCTCCCTGTTTTCTTGTACTTCCTAAAGACAGCTCTTTTCCTCCTTACCTTTTCCATGACCTCCTTGCTCAACCAGATCGGTTTCTTACCCCTAGCCTTCTTGCTCTGGGCTTTCCAGCAGGTTTTGGTTGCCTCCACTATCCCCAGCTTTATGAGCTCCCACCTCTGGTTAGTGTCCATACTAGATTGAATTCTGGCCAGGTACCCTTTTACCACTTCCCCCATCCTCCCAAAGTCGACCCTCCTGAAGTCCAGGACTATTGTGCCAGATTCCACACCTTCCTTGCCCATATCCAATGTGAGCCATACTGAGCGATGGTCACTCCCTGACAGCGGTTCCTCCACTGTAAGTTCTCTCACAAAGTCCCCATTTGCCAGCACAAGGTCAAGGGTATTTTTTATTTATTTATTGTAATATTCAGAAAGACCTTTGAGTCAGGGACTCATTTACAAAGGTTCCACGTCATACATACAGGCACATGGAGTGGACTTGACGATACAGGTTACAGAAAAACATTACAACATATTAAGAGTTACTGGTAGTTACATAGATTGACTGACAGTAGTTTCGCTTTGCATTCCTATAGCAGCCAGAAGATACAGAGGGCTCTGTAAAGGCTGACAGTCATATAGATGATTCATGAGGGTTAGTTGGTAAGGGGGGAAAACAGGAGAGGGTGTTTTTTTTTTTTTGGGAAGGAGGGACAGGACATTCTGGAGTTAAGGGCAGTCACACTGGTTAGTGGCCTGAAGGTGTGTCCTCAGCTTGGATTTATAGGGACCAAGCCTTGATTTGTTTGTTATGTGACTAGGGAGGGCATTAGACCAGGTGGGGGCTCTGTAGCTGAAAGTACGCTGGAATTGGGAGGTCCGGGCATGGGGGACCCATAGCAGTCGTTTGTTCGAGCTACGAGTTGTTTTGCCTGGAGGTATTGGGTGGATAATTTGGTTAAGGGTAGGAGGGGTGAGACCAAATAAGGCCTTTTTGGTCATAAGGCAGGTGTGGTACCTAATTTGGTTATCAAGGTTTAGCCAGTTTGTGCTGCTGTATAGGGTGCAGAAGTGGGTAAAATGATCACATCCAAGGAAGAGGCGACAGGCTTTGTTAAGCACGAGACGAAGTCTGTCTAGGGTAGAGGATGGTGCAGCACTATAGATTAGGATGCCATAGTCTAGTAGGGAGAGGATTGAGGAGTTTATGGTAAGTTTTAAGGCTTCATGTGTGAGACAGTGTTTGAAACGGTATAGTACACCCAACCTAGAGCTAAGGGCTGTTGAGAGGTGTAGGATATGTTGATGAAAGCTTAGGGCAGGGTCTAATGTGATCCCTAGGTATTTAAGCTGGCTAACTAGTTCTAGTGGGGTCTGGCTGGCAGTGAGAAATTGGGGGCAGAGGTTCTTGAGTGGGTTCTGGGGTGGGCAAATATCATGACTTTTGTCTTACTGTAGTTAATGGTAGGCTGGGTGGCTGACCAGTCTTCAATCTCACGGAAGAGTGTTGGAGGTTTGGTGAAGTTTGAGGGGTAGGGTCAGAGAGAACAGGACCGCATCATCTGCATATAGGAGCAGATTCGCGTGCGACGATGGGACGGAGTTGAGGTATAGGCTGAAGAGGAGGGGCCGAGTATGGAGCCCTTGGGGACACCGGAGCGGATAGGGAGGTGGGGGACAGGACAGGTCCTACCTTGACTAACTGCATTCTATCGGAGAGATAGCTGGTAGACAGTTTAGGGCATCATTGGAGAGCCCTGTGTGAGCTAGGGTGTTCAGTAGGAGGGCATGGTTAGCGGTATCGAAGGCCTTAGATAGGTCCACGAACATGGCACCAGTGAGATGGCCGTGGTCCAGGGCTGTGTGGACATGGGAGGTAAATTCGAGGAGGGCGGTGGTTGTGCAGTGGCCCTTTCGGAAACCGTGTTGCTGCTTGGATAGAAGGTGGTATTTGTTAAGGTGGTTAGTGATTTGGTCGGCGACTATGCGTTCTAGGGCCTTAGACAGGGTGGTAATATAGAGATGGGGCGGTAGTTGTTAGTGGAAGAGTGGTCACCACTTTTATGTATGGGAGTGATGTAAGCAGATTTCCAGAGGAAGGGGAACTTCCTTTGGCAGAGGGAGTGGTTTAGTATGTGGGTGAGAGGTGCTAGGACTTCCTGGAGGGTGAGGCAGAGAAGTCTGAGGTCCAGGGAATCGTGACTATAGTGATTTTGGCCAATAGCTTTGGTGAGGTAGGGTTTGGCAGACTCGGGGGTAAGGACTAGCAGGCGGAAAGGCGGGGCAAGGGGAGGAGTGGGGTGAGTACGGGCAGGTGGGGAATCAAAAGGGGTGGGGGCAGCATGGGAGAGATCAGTGAAAGCGGTGTTTAGGGCCGTGGCTATACTGACAAGGTGGAGGAGAGTTTACCATTTATTAGAATTTGGTCTGGTGGCGTATTTGGGCCTTGCTACAGAGCTCCTAATATTCTCCCAGAACTTGCATCCAGTGCCCAGGTGGATAAGGAGGCTTTATGATAGTTTTGCTTTAGCGGTGCGTATGGCCAGGTGCACTAGTGCAGACCTCCCGGATACCGCTGCCTCGTCCATAGGCTTTGGGTCCATTAGCAAGGTGCCACAGGGGCGCCATGACGAATAGGCCTTGAGGTGGCCCGAGAACCAAGGGGCTTGTTTCTCTTTGGTCATGGTTTTGGTGAGGCGTATTTGTTGCAGAGCAGCGTTAAAGGTGCTGATAAATAGTTGGTCTGGGTCGGTGTTAGGTGAAGTTAGTCCAGTCCCAATCCCTAAGGTGGGCTTTAGGAAGGGCTAGTTTACCAGGCCCTAGTCTACGCTGAGCAGTAATTTTGGGAACAGATTTGAGGGGGGTACCAGACCAGATGCAGAGTACTGGACAGTGGTCGCTTAGGGTGTCGGGGAGGACTTGGGAGCTGGTAATTTTGTGTGGGCGGTTTGTGAAGACGAGGTCTAGGAGGAAGGATGACCCCGTGCGGTCGTGTAGTCGGGTGGGGGTTCTTACGACCTGTGTGAGATCGAGGGCGGCAGCCTCACTGATGTAAGGGGCAGCTGTTTTGGCCAGCCAGTTTATGTTGAAACCTCAGTAGCAATTTTTCGTGCTTTGGGGGTAGGGGTTCGAGGTAGGACATGATGGATTGAAGGCTATCTTCTGGTTCCCGGGCGGGGACATAAGCCGAGGAGGAGGAGAGGGATGTAGACCTACCTAGAGTAATTTGAGGAGGAGGGCTTGAGCCCTGGATGCTAATGTGGGGAGAGGGAGAGGTGGCCGGAGAGGGAGTCCTTGAGGTGGGCAGACAGCCACCCCTCGCTTTCCCATCGGTCGGAGTGGTAGAGGTGGTATCCAGAGAGGTATATAGCCGAGTCGGGGACTGAGGGGGAGAGCCAGGTTTCAGTCAGGGAAACGATGTCGGGGTGATTCTTGAATACCCAACATTGAAAGGAGTCCCATTTTATTTGAATGCTGCAAATGTTTAGAGAGGCGATGCGCAGGCCATCACCTGGAGATGGGTGGGACGTTATGTTTTTTTGTGGGCATGGGTTGGGGTGGACATTGCCAGACAGAAGAAGGAGAAAGATGAGTAGTCTGAGGTGGTTGCTGTTGGTTCGGGTGGTAGGTCTTTGGCATTTATGTTTCTTGTGACCGATGGTGGGTATTGGGAGTTTCAGAGTAATGGGGGCAGACAGGAGGAGTATGTTGTGAGAACAGGGGATTTGCTGGGTGGTGGTGGTTGTGGAGTGAGTAGGTTGGTCAGGGAGGGTGGGGCACCAGTGTGTGCCTTGCCTAGGAAGATGGCATCCTGGGGTGCGGGTGCCAATGTATATTGTGGGGGGCCAAAGCTGGGGGTGCCCGGCTGCTTGTTGACAGAGGGCTTCGTTCTTGCACCTCAAAATGTCATAGACAGGGGTAGGTGAGAGTTCCTGATGGAGTTGCAGGAGAGTGATGAGGGTAAGTGGGAGCATGGTAGGGGAGAGTTTGGACTAAGTGTCAGTATTGGAGAGAAAGAAAGCGAGAAGGAGTAAGGGGACCTCTAGTGGAAGGAAAAGATTATGGATGTAAGTGACAGCACTGGAGATAAAGCAGAGAGAAAAAGTAAGGGGACCTCGAGTGGTGGGAAAGGAGAAGCTGCAGATGGAAAAGTGGACTGATTGGTTATTTCGTGATCATGTGATCAGAAATCAACCTATATATTTGAGTGCCGACCAAGGGTGCTGGTGGGGGCGGTGGGGAGCTGAACGCATAGCGTTCTGCGGGCCAAAAACCAGCGGTCCGCTCCAGTAACAGTCGAGAATTCAGTGTCAGAAGTACCTGTGCCGCTTTTTCCTCTGGGGCCCTGGTGTTCGGGGGGCTTCTGTATTCTCTGTAGCTCTCACGACAGGACTGTGTGCCATTTTCCTTTCGGGGCTCCTGGTGTTCGGGGTGAGCTTCTCTGTAGCTCTCACGACCAGACTGCTGTATTTCCTAACCTGGTTGGTTCACTGACCATTTGCAGTAGGAAGCTGTCCTGGAAGACATCCAGCAGTACCTGCTCCCTTCTGTTCCTGGTTGTTGGGGTGCTCCGGTCCACTCGTGGCATGTTGAAGTCCCCCACAATCACCACACTACCCTTTTCGCAGGTCTTCCTGATCTGTCCTGCTAGTTCCCTGTCTAACTCCTCCGTCTGAGATGGTGGCCTGTACACCACTCCTATTCTAAGAATCCTATTCTTGGAATCCTGGATTTGCATCCAAAGTGACTCTGTACTACCCTCCTCCCCTTCCTCCCTTACACACTTCAGTCCTTCCTTCACATATAGTGCCACCCCCCCTCCTTTCCCAATCACTCTGTCCCTACGAAATAATCTGTACCCTGGTACAGACAGGTCCCAGTCACTGTATCGGGTGGCCCATGTTTCCGTGATGACTGCAATGTCCACCTCTCCCTCTGCCATGAGAACCTGTAACTCTGCAGTTTTCCTCCCAAGGCTCCTAGCATTAAGGGTAACCACCTTCCACCCTTTCCCCCTCCCATCCTGCCCTCCTTTCCTAGCATCACCAACAGTACTTGCCATTTGTCCTTTGTCACTGTTATGGGGGTAAGCTCATATGGTTTCCCAACCTGTGGTCTCGCATATCTCTTCCCCAACTGCCTCCCCCCACTCCTAGTTTAAATTCCCAACTTCCTCTATGTACTCCTCCATCCTCTGTTTCAACACTTTCTTTCCCTCCTCACTCAAGTGTAGTCTGTCCTTTGCATAAAGACTACTGTCCTCCCAGGTCCCCCCCCCCATACCCTTTAGCACACCACCAGGTTCTTAGCCATCCGTTAAATTCCTCTATTCTCAGCTTTCTTGTTGTGCTTGCCTTTGGCACAGGAAGTATCTCTGAAAAAGTTACTGATCTTCCTGCCCCCTCATTATAATTGTGCTAGTTCTCAAACCTCCTCTGGACTGTATCTACTGTCTTGTCAGCCAGGTCATTTGTCCCAAGATGTATAATTAAATGAGGCTTGCTACCCCTTCTAGCATATTTCAGAACAGACTGTCCCACCCTTTCCGCTGTCATTCCTGGCATGGCCTCCACCCAAATGCGACTATATGCCTCTCCCCCTTGCTACCCCACCTAACTCCTCTTAGTCCTCTTAGTATTGAGTCCCCCAGCACTAAGATTCCACCCCTCTTACTCCCTGCTTGCTTCCATTCAACTCCCTCTCTGATTTCCAGCTCCTCTTCTTCCTCCTGCACATTATTTCCCCCTTTTACCCCTGTTGCAATTCTCCCAGCAGAACTTCCCCCCCACTCCAGTTTGGTCCAGGCATTTATCAATTACTCCTCATGTATCATCATGTACTATCATGTATTGTGATGAGTGCTTCAGGTTGCTAGTGCTCTTCCTTGGCTTTTGTTACCCTACCAGGCTGTACTCTGCATTCAGGTTCTTGGCTCTAATGTGTATAACCTTACACTTCTTCAATTTAAAGCCAAGTTGCCATAGTCCGGACCACCTCTCAAGCTTGGACAGATCTTCCCTTAGGCCCTATATCCCTTGTGCTGTACTCACCCTCCCATAGAGCTTGGAGTCATCCACAGACAAGCAAATTTTGCCCTTTATGCCTTTTCCAATGTCATTAATGAAGACATTAAACAGCACTTATCCAAGAACTGAGCCCTGTGGGACCACGCTGGTGACATCCGCAGAACCTAAGAGCTACCCACCACCACCACTACCCTCTAGGTCCTGTCTTTCAAGACAGCTATTTACCCACCCAATGAGTTTCTCTCCTACCCACAGATCCTCCAGCTTTCTGATCAGACTACTATGGGACACAGAGTCAAAGGCCTTGCTGAAGTCCAAGTACAGGATATCAACTGTTTGACCCTTGTCTACTGTTTTATTGATCCAGTCAAGAAATAAATCAGGTTTGTTTAACAGGATTTTCCAGCCAAGAACCCATGTTGCCGCTCATCCTGGAGACCATTTTCCTCCAGGTAACCTACCAGCCTTTCTTTAAGAATGGCCTCCATGAGCTTACACATGACTGAGGTCAGGTTGACCTGTCTGTAGTTGTCTGGTTATCCTTGGGTCCACTTTTTATTTTTGCACTTGCCCGGTTCCCACGGCTTTCGGAGGAGGCCCCGTACGCCCTCCTACTCCATCCGCCTGGGCTATTTAAGGCTACCCTTTCCCTGGTTTCATTGTTGGCCAGGGGTGTATACTATTTTTCCCCAATTTTCTCCCCTTAAGCCCTGAGGACGCTGGCGCGAAGGACCTACGTCCAGGCAGACAACATTCTGACACACGCCATTGCCAAGCACCCAGAGCGTCCTCCCTTCCCCGGCTCCGAAGAGCCACTGTTGCCCCTGAAAGCCCATGCTTCCACCGGCCCCAGGAGCGTCGGGTGCACGAGGCACCCCCGGTAACCCTCCCCAGGAGGAGGAGAGCATCCGTTGGGACACTCAATCCTCTGTCCCCCCGCAACCCTGAGTCTGTTCCTGATCCCGGTTCGCCGGCATAGCAGGAGGTGTGGCGTCCAGCACCTCAACCCTCAGCGTCACTGGGCTGGCTAAACTTGGGTCCACTTTTATGTAGCAGCAATGCATGTGCCATTCAACCCCCGAATCAAGCATACTACTAAACAGACCAGCCAGGGAGCCTGTAAGTTCTTATGCTAGTTCATTTTACACTCCTGGTTTAATGCCATCTGGACCTGGGGATTTGTCTACCCTCAGAGACGAGAAGCCATTCTTCATCGTGTCCTCACTTTTCTGATCATCTGTGCCATCCATCTCATCTCTTTTTTCACTTATATACTTAAAAAGGGTTATTTTTCCTTTTTTTTTTAATCACTTCCACTAGCTGTAGTTCCTTCTTGGCTTTGGCCAGCCAGACTACTTTACCTGCCTCCCTGTCCTCTATCCTCTAGGTCCACCAGAACTTCCTACAGGTGGTCCTCTTGTCTATGCCCACCTGGGCTACCTCACAGCTAAATCAGCTGGGTTCTCTGACCTTCGAGTTTCTTCCCTTTTGCCTAACACACTCCTTGGTGGCGGTCACTATTCCCTCCTTAATGATGGACTACTACTGATCACCCCCCCATCCCTACTCTGCTGCCAGTCAGGTGACTCCTTAGCAGCTCCCCAATGTTTCTGAAGTCCACTCTCCTGAAGTCTAGGACCTTGATCCTTGTAGGTACACTCTCCTTCCCCATGTTCAACCTGAAACACACTGTGCAGTGGTCCCTCCCCCCAAAGAGCTCCTCAACCTGGATGTCCTGGACATTGTCCCTATTTATCAGCACCAGATCAAGGACTGCTCACTCCTTAGTGGGTGCCATGACACCCATCCAGGGTTATCCGACTCCTGCTGCAAGCTGTGGTGGGGATCTTCCAATCCCCCTCATGCAGGTTAAAGTCCTTAAAATTACCATCTCCCCCTTCTCCACAGCTACCCTGACTCCCACTTCCCTGTCTCTTTCCTCCTTCGGGTTTGGCAGCCTGTAAACCACACCCATTCACACCTTCTTTTCCCTAGTGGATTGCAAACTGCAGCCCCAGCACCTCCCTCTTCCCCTGTTCTGTCTCCTGCCTCATACATGTTATTCCTTCTCTTACATGTACCACTACCCTCCTTTCCCTACTCCTCAGTTTCTTCTGTATAGCTTGTACACAGGGACTCAGAGGTCCCAGTCATGGTATAGAGTACACCAAGTTTCTGGGAGAGTCGTAATGTCCATCTCCTCTCTGCCAACACTGCTTGCAGGTCATCCATCATGTTACCAAGGCTTCATGCGTTTAGGGACATTAACCTTCAGCATGAATCTGTGCCCCCACCCAGACCAACTGTCCTCCCTCCCCTTGCTCTTCATGTCCCCCTTTTCTCCTTTAGTTTCCCTGATATCATTTCCTCTGTATGTTTCCATATCGTGTAACCAGTCTCCCTTACCCTATGAACCCTGCCCCCTCTGCTCCCTACCAGTAACTTCCCCCTCTCTCCCCCAATCCTTACTCTCAAATCAACCTTTCCAGATTGGGGGGGGGGTGGGGTGGCAATGGCCTCTGCCTCCTGGAGGGGCCTAAAGATCCACTCTGCCCCCCCATCAGTTTAACCTGACCAGCACTGGCAGCAGTTCTGTTGACTTCCCAACACTGACCAGCAGGCATGCATCTGAATGTGATCCAGTACACAGATTAGCGGTCATAAGAAACAGGCTGTCTGTAGCAAAACTCTCCGTCTCATTTTAGCAACATCACATTAAGGATTTACTTGTTACATACAGCATGCAAGAGATTGGCTTAACTTTGCAATGTAATGGAATGACTGGGATTCTACCTTATCTTATCTCCTCCGGTCGGGTGGGGGGGGGGAGGTGCACAGCTTAGGGGATTCTGCCCTTTCGGTGCCCAGAAAGGCATGAAGACTAAGTAAGCAATAAGAAACAAAGGGTTGTGCATGGTACAGCTATTACCACATGCCCAGGGGCATAGTGAGGCACAAGGCTGCTGGCCGAGTGCCTTCAGCCCCTGGAAGTGTGGTAATATCTGTACCATGCACACCCTGAAGTGTCTTATTGAGCTTATAAAATGTGCCCCCCCTTTTTTTTGTATTTGTATTTGAAGAAATATGTTGAAAAAAAGTTTGTATGTGTGAATTATGCTAAAATAGTCCTTCCACCCAGTACAAAATAACATCATTGAGTATACGTTGGCACCATTACTACTGGCTACTCCTGTGAAGCAGAAACACAATCCCCTCCTCCCATGCCTCCATGTACTGCTGTGGATTTTTTTTTTAAGATTGGTAAGGAGAGACCAACAGAGAAATGTGATTTTGGTTTTTTGACTCGCGGGAGGAAGAAGCGGGTGGGGACTTGCATGTCGGAGTAGTCTCTGCTATTCCCCAAAACTAACCCCACTCGTGACTCCAGTGTCTTGACCTATGTGTGTGTGTTTTTAAGATTGGGAAGGCACTCAGGCTGTTGGGAGAGAGACAGAGAGAGAGAGTGAGAGAAATATGTGTGTGTGTGTGTGTTTTTTTTTTTTATATTGTGGGAAGAAGGAGCGGGTGGGGACTTGCATGACAGAGTGGTCTCTGGTAGTCCCCATACTGGAGCGAGAACAGCAGAAGTGCTTGCGTCTCACCCGCGCCTGTAACATTCACCTTGCCTACCACAACTGGAAAATAAATACAAAAAAAAAATACTTGTTACAAAAGAAAAACATACTTGTTATTGCCTGTGCATGGAACAGATTTCATGCACAGGTAATAACCAATCAGAAAGCAGGATTTTCTTTGCCCATTTTATAAATGGTGTTATCAGGACTACCGCAGCCATATCATGCAGCATCAGAGACTTATGCTGTAGACATTCTGATGATTCTATCCTCTGAATTCCTTCATTCAGGCTGGGCAGAGGGGTGGCACTGGAACATAGCCATGTTTAGTGAAAATTGGCCAGCCAGTATGGGCAATATTAAGGATGTACTCCAGCCCTGTGATGAAGCACACAGAAGGAGGGGAGAGGACGACGATGCAGGGAGCATAACATTTTCTTGAGGTAACATACTCCTGGATACAACAGAAGTGAAGGGGGTCACATGCCGCAAGACCGCACCAAACCCTGGTTAGGCACTTCCTTGCGACACTGGAGTACTAGTGGCTTGTGCAGTCATCACCCACACGTTCCATCCAGCTGATCGGCATATTGTTATACAATTAAAATTTACCACGAAGCATGTTAAGTTTAAGCTTTTTCTATATAGTTATATGGGAGTTTTAAACCTGAATTTTACAAATTATAACTGCATCCAGTGTTAAACTATTGGGCTGCCAAATTTCGCTGCAGTGTCAAAATATTGGCAAAAGGTACAATCTCTAAGGAAGTCTGGAAGGGTTAATGGTTATGCATAAGACTGACATAAAAATAGTCACTTATGTTAATGATCACAGATCACCAGTGAAAACGACATTACATTTGCAGGAATTATGAAGGCCGGACACTACAATGACATTCCTACAACAGACCCGCCTCACTCGAAGGAGAACGTCAAACTGAAGTGTACCTGTGTAAGGGAGGTTTTTGCCTCATCACAAAAACACAGACCTATTGCCAGAAAAGGACTGGTGGGCTCATCAGTCTGCCCTTTTCCTGCCTATTCTGATGCCTCTGACCCTACTTGGTCATTGGCGTCCCTCCCTCCCTCCCCTTTCTCTACCCATTTGTCCTGTGTCTGGCCACCCATGCGTGAAGCTCCCATAGTTTTGCTCCACTACTTCTTCTGGCAGGCTGTTCCAGCTGTCCACCACCCTCTCTGTGAAAAAGTATTTCCTTACATCTCTCCTAAACGTCTCCCTCCTTTAGCTTCATTGCATGCCCCCATGTTATAGTGCCTTCTTTTTTATGAAACAGATACCCCACCTGCACCTTGTTCACCCCCTGTAAGGTACTTGTAGGTCTCAATCATGTCTCCTCTCACGCTCCTCTCCTCCAGTGAGTACATGTGGAGTTCCTGCAGCCTTTCCTCATATGACTTTCCATGCAACCCTTACACCATTTTGGTTGCCCTCCTCTGTACAACTTACCTCCCTGTCAATGTCCATGTGGAGGTGCAGCTTCCAGAACTGAACACAGTAGTCCAGGTAGGACCTTATCAGTGAGCAACCATGTGTGGATCATCCCCACAAGTGAAGGATGGCAATTCTTACTTAAGAAAAATACCCCCTTTGAGGTAGGCAAGGTGCAAACAGACCCAGAGGAAAGTATATAAAGATGTTGCAGACATACAAGGATGCCCCATATAATCTTTTACATCTGTGCACTCCTAACAACTGTTGTTTTAATATCTTTTTTTCAATTCTGTTTTTCACTCCTTGCATCCATCAGACAGGCACTCCTTCAGCCATCTACAGTGCCCCTATCCCATACCACCAAGACTCTCCTGCTCGTTGCTCTGGACCCCTCCTGGTCTACCAGCAATACACCTAGTGGCCAGGCCCCTGAGGTGGGGTTGCCTTCTGCATTGCAGCCAACTCCCCAAAAATCCGGTTGGCCAGAGGCGGAGGTGAAGTCCAGGAGCTGACAGGCCAGAGCAAGCCAGAGCAGGGCGGATTCGGCGGAGGACAGGAGCGGCGTCACCCTCCCATCCGATAGTTTTCCACACTGGTTTACTATCCTGGAGGAGAGGACGTGCAATGAATTCCTGTGTCATGAGCCATGCTCCCACGCCTGACACGCTGACACCTGCCTCTCCTCCCATCCCCATGCATCTGCAGTCTCTGGCTTCACCGACCCCAGCCTATGCTAGGGGGTTGGGATATTGCCGAGCATCACAACCCTCCCTCCCTCGCCAGAGGACAGCAGTCTGCTGGATGCTCGATCCTCCTCCAACCCCCGGCCAACCCTCAGACTCTCTGGGCTCATTCCTGAACCCGAGTCGTCGACGCGCAAGCAGTAGTGCTACCTCTTGCACCAGCAGGACAGAGTACTACTGTTAAATATGACTACTGACATGAATCAATTATGCATTCTGGGGGTGATTTTAACAGTGTGCTACACCTAGGAAAAGCACAGTCAGGTACTACAAACCCCACCCATAATGGAGCAAGTGTCTGCCAGAAAAGCCTCATGCAGAAGCTGGCCTGCTGGTGCAGGGGCACAGTGTCGGTCTGGGACCCTGACATCCCCGCGGGTTCGGGAATGGACCCTGGAAGTTGGGAGGGCCAGCTGGGGGGGGGGGAGAGAGAGAAGGACTGAGCGTCCTAGGGATGGCTCTTCTTCTCCAGGAGGAGGGGAGCTGTGTGTCCAGCGCAAGTCGGATCCCTAGCAGAAGCTGGTGGTCTTGCAGCGACCGACGCCTAGATGACTTAGGAGGCATGTGAATGCTGGCGTCACTGCACATCACGCCTCCTTCTTCAAAAAGGGAACAACGTGGCCTACTTCTATGACACCCCACTGCCTCCCAGACTCGATCACCCACCGGGACTCTCCCTTAGCTGATATACTACGTCCTCCGCCACTGCCGGTTCATCTCCATGGCCCGCTCTGGGGGGCAAGCCAGAGAGGCAAGGTTGGTTGGATTTCCCGCCAGCACCCTTACTCCGTTGTCATAGGGGTTGCACCGATGAAGCAGCCCCACCCTGGGGGGGGGGGCAATTCAGGGGATATCACCTCTCAGGAGGTAAGTCGTGGGGGTGGGGGGAGTGGGGGCTGAGCTCCAGGTGGCTCGCAAAAAAAAAAAGCCTCATGCAGAAATTAGGTTTGGCAGACACCTGGCATTTCCAGAACCTGACTGCCAATGACAATACTTTCAATTCCAATGTCGACAAGCAGTACTCCTGCCTACATTAATTTCTTCCTGGTACTGGAAATACAGGTTACTCACCTGTAACAGGAGTTCTAGGAATGGTATATGTTGTTCATCCACACTTATTGGCAGGTTCCTTGCCACTTTAAATCTTGCCGGAAGGTCTTCAAGCTGGCTCCTCCCACCCACCCAGGTGGTAAAACTCTCGGCTCCGCCCCATGATGCCAGATCTAGCCGCTGGAAGCCAGGTTGTGCGCTGAAAGCCGGGAGGTTGGAACAGAATGATGAACAAATATATACCATTCCTGAACTCCTGTTACAGGTGAGTAACCTGTATTTCTAGGGACATGGATATGTTGTTCATCCACACTTATTGGCAGACTTCTAGCAGTTCTCTGGGAGGAGGGAGGCAAGGGGCACACCCCCTACTTAGGTATAAAGACTGGAGAACCGAGGCCCCAACCAACATCCTGGCGTGACCCAAAGTCGATGTGGAAGGGGGAACCAGTATATGCCTGCTACCGGGTAGGAGCCCTACGGATACCCTGGACAGGGGTATCCTCGGAAGCAGCCACCGGTGCAGCGGAAGGGCGGGTAAAATGAGCACTTATCCCTCTGGAAGGCTCCATGCCCGCCCACCTATAGCGGAGATCTATGCAGGGGGTGACCCACCCACTCGTCGTCCACCTGGCTGCAGGTCTGCCAAGTGCGGCTTCAGCGTAGATGACAAACAGCTGGCAAACCTCTCCCGAACTTCAGCCCTACACTCCCTGGGAAGGCGAGCGTTAAATAGGGTCCCAATGGATCCTATATAAGGCCTCCGAGGTGTGAAAGGGATTGAGCCCCGGCAGAGACAATACCTGGTTAGGGAAGAGACTCCGCCACCGCCTACAGAAGAAACTTCGGGTGGGGCGCAGGACAACCTTGTCCCTGTGGAAGACCAGATAGGGAGATTCAAAGGAGCGCCTGGAACTCTCCCATCCTTCTGGTTGGCATGGTAGCCCCAAGAAGGT
Organism: Neoceratodus forsteri; assembly: GCA_016271365.2. Taxonomy (NCBI): domain Eukaryota; kingdom Metazoa; phylum Chordata; order Ceratodontiformes; family Ceratodontidae; genus Neoceratodus; species Neoceratodus forsteri. The sequence continues at coordinate 97,530,979 of CM057451.1, forward strand.
GTTCTTCCACAACAGGTGGGGAACTCACACCTGTGTAAAGGTTTGAACGGCTTGTCCGTGAGCTAAGCCCATACCAGCGTAAGATCCCACAGAAATGGGGACACTCTCCCCAGAGGGGAGGTGTGATCACAGCCTTAGAAAGTGCTAGACCACCTTCCGGCCCGCGCCCGTAAGACAGGAGTGGCTAACAGGAGCACCTTGAGGGTCGTCGACCGAAGCCCTAGTTCAAGAAAGAACGGACCACAGATAGTCCGGAATGCTCGCCAAGGAACCGGAGAGGGGACCAGGCCCTATCCCAACACCAAATGGAGAACTGTTCCATTTGAAGGCGAGCATATCTGGTCGACTCCTGGCAGGACACCTCGAAACATTGAGGACCTTGCCGGAAGACCCAAGGCCTGGCCACTAGCACGCACAGGGACCAGGCCGGTCAGGTGTAGGGATTGAAGGTCCGATGGAGTACCTTCCCCTAACAACAGAGATCAGGACCGGGCGGGCTGGAAGCCGCCTTGGGAGCCTGGGGGCTAAGACTGAGGAGAGCTGGATACCAGAGCTGGCAAAACCAGTCTGGGGCTACCAGAATCACCTGCACCTAGTCCCTCCTCACCTTGCCTGAGGGTCAAGGGAAATGGGGGATAGGCATAGAAGAGGCCCGGGGTCCACGGCCTCAAGGGCATCCCCTACAGCAAACTAAGCTGAGGGGGCGGGCATGAGACAGTCTCGGCCTCGAATTCTCCCTGGAGGGAAAAACAAAGGTCCACCCGAGGTGTGACCTAGAGGGAGAAAGATCTTGTGCTACCTCCGGCAGGGAAACCACTCGTGAGATGCAGCCCTTATCCGGCCTAGGGCATCGGCCAGGGTGATGGAAGCTCCTGCCAAAGAAATAGCTAGGAAACCGCCTCCCGGCTGCGCAAAAGACCCAATGCGGAGAACCTCCTTATGCAGAGGCAAGGAGCTCGTCCGGTCCTGGCGGGATAGGTAGCACATGGTCGTGGTGTTGTCTGCCTGGACCTAAACCACAAGACCCCCCACAGACGGAGCGAGCGGTGCATGCTAAGCGGACTGCCTGGAGCTCCAGCAGATAGGAAGACATCGGGACTCCTGAGAGGACCAGAGGCGGTGCACTCTGTATTCCCCTTGATGGGCACTCCCACCCATCCGAGATGCTTCGGTCGGAGAAGACCGTCGACTTGGGGCGGACGAACGGGATGTTCTCCTGCAAAAGAGCTGGAACGGTCCGAAGGAGAGCATTCCCTAACCCCTGGGCTGTTGTCACGGACTGGTCCAAAGGAACGCAGTGTTGTGACCGCTGGCTGGCCAGCCCCCATTAGGGGGATGCATGAAACGGCGGATCCAAACAGACCACGCTGGTGCAGGCCGCCGCAAGGCCCAGGAGGAGCAGAAAGTCCCGGTCAGGGCGCAAATTGCCCAGTCAGACCTGACTAGGTAAGGGAGGAAGAACCTCGGCCCTGCCCGCCAGGAGCCGAGCTCGACTCAAGAGTCGAGCCTCGTCCAGAAGGATCACCCTGTAGTGCGAGTTCCAACGTGGCTCCAATAAAAGGAGACCAGTCTGAGAGCAACCTAGAGGGCCAGAGCTCTGGACCGTCCCCCTCCGCCTGGAGGGGTTGCCGTCAGTCCGCCATCTGGGTGGGGTTACGCCCGGACCCATCAGTGCCGCAGGAATGCTGCTGAGCAGAGACCGAAGGGCCTGGCCTGGAACTCCCAACGGGATCCCCCACTTAAGAAACGGAGGAGTATCCCAAGAAACAGACGGAATGAAATGTAAGTATGTCCTGGAGATCCAGGAAGAGCCACACGCCACGCTCTGAGGATGGGATATCTGGGACAGAGAGACCATCCCGACATGCGGGTCGAGAATGGGGCGCAAGTCCCCCATCCGTTAGGGACTAGGAATACCTGGACACGAACCCAGGGTCTGGAGGAGGGTCCGCGACCCTCCTGATCACCTCTAGATCGAGGGGCCAGGCAAGTTGGCTCGGAAGGCCGACAACGAGGTTGTGGACTCCAAGACCCCCGTGGGGCAACGGCTTGAAAGGGTGGGGCCTGCTCGCAATCCTGAGGCAGGACCTTCCCATAGCAACTCTGACACCCAGAGGTCCAGGAAGCGGACCAGGTGGAGAAGGGTGGAGCCTGTCTCCCATGGGGACCCATGGAGGGTGGCGGGGCGGACGACGCCCCTCAGCCGTCACTGAGCAGGCTTGGAGGAGGGATTGGCCGAGGCTCCTGGGCCTTTACCTCCCTGCTTCCCTTTAGAGAAGCCACTAGCTTAGATTCAGGGCGTAGCGCCAAGCCTGCTAGCCCTCATACTGGGTTGCCGGGCGGTCGAGTTACTGAGGGCCGAGGGACAAAGGGGCTTATGCAAAGGCTGCGGTTGCCCTTGTCCCTCAGGCGGGGTGACCGAGTCCAGAGTGACACATCAGACTTCTCAGTCCCCTGGAGGTGTCCCTCCACTCCAGGGCCAGAGAGGTCAGTCCCCAAGAAGGGGATGTCCGCCAACTTGTGCTGCGTTTCCGTTGAGAAAGATGATAACCTCAACCACGTCCTGCGGCGTATGGCCACTGCGGCCACCACCGACCTGGCACAGGAATCACCTAAGTCCAGAGCAGTCTGAAGCTGCTGCTTCGCCACCGCCCTACCCTGGTCCCGCACCCGCCGGACCGTGGTCCACAGGTCGGCCGGGAGATGAGGGAGCACCTCATCCAGGGAGCCCAAGAGGCCGTGGGAGAAATGTGCCATCAGTGCAGCCGAGCTGGCCTGTCGGAGGCCTAGGGAGGACTCAGCGTAAACCTTGCGCCCGACATAGTCCATCCTTTTGGACTCTTTGTCGGGGGGCCTATCCACATCCCAAAGCGTTCCCAGAACACTGGAAAACATTATCGGTAACTAACCCCTCCAGCCGAGGGGTGCTCTGAAAACAGGGCAAAACCGACAGGGACAGAGTACTTCCTGGCCATCCTGGCTGAGGGCGCAGGACAGGAAGTAGGCCACTGCCAGAGCTCCAAGGCCGGGCCAACAATGGCCTTGGCCACCGGGAAGGCCTCCGAGGGTGAACCCCCTCAGTCTAGAATCTCCGTCAGGGGATAAGAAACCTGTTTGGACACGGGTTCAAGCTGCATCCCGGTGAACTCCGAGATGAGCTGAAGCAGACCCTTAAAGGACGATGGGCTGTCATCCACAGAACGTTCCAGAGAGGACCCCGGGTCCTCCCAACTGGGGAACATGGAGGAGTTGACATCAGACTCCGAAGGGTTTGCAAAGAGCTGCCTCAGGCCTGAGTCACTCTTCGACTGCTGAGGGCGGACGGGAGTGAGGGGAACAGACAACCTGCGGGACAGGTCGTGACCCGACCGAGGTTCCACCGAGGACGGTGGGGCAGCAAGGTTCGGATGAACAACCGGCCCCAGGGTGGGCGCCTCGACTGCAGCGAGTGGTTGTGTCGGCCGATCGGGTGGCAGCTGCTTGCTGGACGGGGAATGAATTGGTGTCGATTGATTCCTGGACAATAACAACTGCTGCCACATGAACTCCTCGTAACGTCAACGCCATCTGCACGGAAGCCACTCCTCATCCGAGGAGGGAGACGAGGAAGAACGGTAATGCCACTTAACTCGGTGCCCCGACCGAGATCGCCGAAGTCGGCGTGAGCGGCTTGACCGAGAAGAGGACCGAGACCGAGACCCAAATCCTCGAGAAACCAGGGTGGGCCTGGGAAGGCGAGCGCCCGCTCTTCACTGGCTCGAGACGGACTGAGGTCTATGCGCCCGAAGGAACAGGCAGAACCTCAGCCTCCGCCCGGGGAACGTGCGGGCGGGATGGTGGCTCCAGCAGAAGACAGCCCAGATGACGGTCGAGACTCCACATCGCCGATGGAGTCCTGGCCGGGCTGACCTGACGGGACACCTGCGGAAGCCAGTGGCCTGAGCTGCACCTCGACCGTCAGACGTCGGGCCGGCAGGGAAGGAGCTTCCCGCCTCAACAGCCGCCTAATGATGGGACTTAGCCTGTGACTCCTTAGACCTGGGCCGGGAGGCAGGTCCCAAGGGTCCCTCTCCTTGGGGAAAGGGACTGGGCGAAGCCCTTGAACGAAGCTGAATGAGAAGAACTCAAGGAGAGTGGGATGAAGCGCTGACCGAGGAGGAGGGACAGCAGCCCCCTCCAAGGAGGAAAGAGATTGAGCTGCTCAGCCAAGACAGCCAACGCAGAACACTGCCGAGCGAGTCTCAAGAATTTTTGGCAGAAAAGTTTCAGGTTGCCCGAGCCCAGCCCAAAGCAGGCACTTACGATCCTCCAGGACGCTGGTCGAAGCGGCACAGCAAAAATCGTAAACTTGCAGGTCATGATCCAAGTCGAGGCAGTAGACGCACGTGGAGTGCGGGTCTTTCCTGGAGGAATTAACCGGGCGCCTCCGGGAGCCGGAAAACGAATGATTCTCGCAGCAGTGAGGAAGAAGATGACTTTAGAAAGCTTCCAGCTAAATTCGAGACCCGAAAGGATTCAGGAACCAGTCGAAAATGCGGAAGCGTAGGAGGGAACCTGAGCTTCCATGATAGGAAAGATCTGGCGTCATGAGGTGAGCGAGAGTTTTACCACCTGGGTGGGTGGAAGGAGCCAGCTTGAAGACCTTCCGGCAAGATTTAAAGCGGCAAGGAACCTGCCAATAAGTGTGGATGAACAACATATCCATGTCCCTAGAAGAAGATTTTTACATGGAACCCCGGAAGAATGGCAGCAGGTTATTCAGGAATGCAAGATCTAGTCCTCTGATCATGCTAGAGGAGTAATGAACATGTGCATTATCCCTGTTCAGAAGAACTTAATCTGGGGATTTAATGTATTCCTGTGACGCTGACAACTGGGATTCGAGCGTACCTGGAGCATCAATGGACCGGATGGGGGGGGTAGGATGAGCATCCGCTGGACTGCTATCCTCCTCCTGGGTGAGGGGGGAGACTGTGGCACCCAGCGATAGGGTGACCCCAACAGAGGTTGGGAGTACACCAGCCAGGGATCACACATCGCAAGGGCCTTGTTAGTCGAGTGGTGGTGTTCATGTATACGTAATGCTACTGGAACATACAGAATTCATAGTTTAAAAATAGCTCCATTCAGTTTAATGGCGCCCCTGTGCTATTCCTGGTTAGACATCACAAACCATCTTAGCATGGGGATGGGGTTAGTAGTGGAAGGGATAGACTGACCTTCATCTTTGGCCAATTTACAATCCCTTCCCTCCAAATGGTACTGGATTATCAATTTGAGATTATTGATTGATGAATTTAGGATGTACTATGGCATGCATATGTGGTTTAAAAGCCCAATTTGTTTGGAACATTCCTTTAACTACAAAAAGTCTGAGGCCCTTAGACTAAGTGAGATCTGAACTCAGGGGTTTAAGGTTACCCTTCCACTTGCATGGGCCCCGAATAATGAAATCACATGTTTGGGCGTAAGGATATTAACCAACACTATTTCTGAAGTAGAGGGATAGTTATTAAAGTCGACCTTCAGTAAACAATTTGCCAACAAAAACAAACCCAACTGAAAAGGACACTGTCACAACCAACAAGGGTATGAAGTCGAGCAAGGAGTATGTCATGGTTAACAGCATCAAATGCAGAGGAAATGTAAAGTAAAAAGAGAACAGTGGGAGAGGAACTGTCAATGGAAAGTATCGAGTCATAGGAAGACTCTTAGGAGTGTAGTTTCAGTGCTGTGCGCTTGGTAGAAACCTGACTGAAAGCAAGTTATAACATGGGTTGATAAAAATGTGCATCCCATAAGTGTGGAGTCCTCATGCCATGCATTAAATTCCCTTTAATGCATGGTTCCGCAGAGGAACTCAGGGCAAGGACTGTTGGCACTTGTTCCTGAGTTGAGAAACTCAAAGTGACTCTGGCAGCCATTAGAGGATGTGGGCAAGCGAGAGAGCCCCAGCAGGCAACAACATGCTGGCCCTGGTGTAGTGTAACAGTGGGGTTGCAGATTTTTATCAGCCCATGTTATCATGTAGTCGCTGTCTCTGGCTCTGCAGTGCTCGTTCTTTGTGTGGCTATCTGCTGTGCAGCAGAGGCAGGTGGATTACATTTCTCTCTTCCCCCTTCCCCGTCAGTGACAGCGACACCGAGAATGGGGACCATGGCAAGCACCCTGACGTTGTGGAGGGCAACAGAAGTCTGTGATCAGGGAACATGCACAGTAGTGAGCAGCCACGAGGCAGTTGGTTAAAGTGGCAAGGAGCAGATCGCCCGTGACGGACACAGCAACACAGTGACTTGAGTTTGGTGTTGACATACAGTTTGATTTTACTTTGCCTTACTTGTTGAATTATAGTTAAGCAATAATACATGACAGGGTGTGGGTGATGCTGGGTTAACCCACGCCTGGCGTTGTTCGGTCATGAGGGCTCTGGCTGAGCGGACCAAACTATGCCTGGTATTGGTAAACCCCCGCATCACCCATACCCTGTCATGGATTACTTTGATTATACAATGGCCCTCTAGGTTTTGTGAACAAAAAAAAAAAGAAAGAAAGAAAAACTTTTATTTTTGTGTTTTTCTTGGTTTTATTCCTGCGCCAAGCAAAATAGTTCTGAGTTGCTATGGTAACAGGCCGAATGGAGTGGCAGGGCAGATGCTGGAGATGGGCAGCAGTGAGCTGGTAGGAGCGAGCTGACGAGACCGCAGGAACAGAGCTGACAAAGAGAGTTCAGCTTCAGTAATAGTTTAAAAGTATTTGTTAGCTAAATGGGGATGGTTCCAGATATTTACGAATGTCCGGGTGACCGCACTGTGGCGGGCTGGTGGCACGCACACTCGGGAGAGATTCACCGCAAAACCAACCAACCTGCGACGTGTGGCTGCGAATTTTACATGTGGATGGAGCAGCAGTACGATAATGGAGGAGAGATGTGTTGGGCTTTGCGGTCAGTGAGTTTAGCGCCGCTATTGTGTGTTTTTTCGGTGGCTGTAGTGGGAATTGCCGTTTAGTGGCAACAAAAGATGGTGGCTTTTTTTTTTTTTTATTCGGGGGTCGCGTTAATTTTGGGCACATTCGGCAGACTGGCACTTTTACCCGCTGGTAATGCCAGGATTTACAACGGGTAAATCGTGCCAGTCAGCCAATCAGATGAAAATATTTTTGAAGCTGTTGTAAATGTTCCATAACGATGAGGGAGATATTAGTAAAGAAGTGAAATAGCCAGTTGTTTGGTCATTTACTCAGGCTCCCTGGGTGGAGAGAAAGCGAGAGAGAGTGACTGAGACAGCAGCGCGTGGAGAGAGAGAGCACACAGAAAGAGTACGGGCTCGGCATTTAGGAAGACACAGGTCATTGTCCCCTGTCTCTGTCAGTGTATGTGTGTGTCCGTCCCTGTATGGTGGTGTCTCGGGCTCCCCCCCCCCAATGCATGCAACAACTGGTGAAAGTGGAAGGGAGTATATTGCCAGCGACAGACATAGCAAGACAAGACACCGACTGCATTCAGATGTTGAGATATAGTTTAGCTTGCGTTGCTTGTTAAATTGTAAAAAAGACGTTAATGAACTGGTTGTATACTCGAGTACTTAAGCTGCCTGGGTGGAGAGAGAGACTGAGACAGCAGTAAGCGGGGACAGTGAGAGAGCGCACAGAAACACCAGAGGTTCAGCATGTCACACAGTGACTGAGGAGAACCGGAAGCGTGAGCTGCAGGGCGGCTGTAGTTATCGGTGGTTGTGGTCTTGTGGGGGGGAGAGGGGGAGGGAGAGAGTGAGTCAGAGAGACATACAGTGAAACAGCACTGGTTTTCTCTCTCTGTTTGTGTCTCTATCATGGTGGGGGCGGCTAAAAGTCCACCACGTTGCCAGTGTCACAAAGCATGTCATGCAGAACAAATGTCAAAAATCATCGCAGTACAGGATTTGTGAATTTGTATGTGCATGACAGCACCCACAACTGGACTATTTCTTGGGAACTATTTTTCCAGGCGGCAGAATACAGTCACTTTTTCTGTTTTAAATAGGGAGAGAACCCCCCTTTATGCAATATTATGTAAAATTGGTGAGAAATTGATCAAAAATGAAATTGAACAGAATTTGTTGGATTTAAACATAAATGATGTATCCCAACATGAATTTAAAAAGAATACAGCTAGTATAGCAAACATGCTGTGCTTTTATGAAAAAGTAAACAAACGTATTAATAAAGGAAGCCCGGTTGATGTTATATTTTTTGATTTCCAAACGGCATTCGGCAAGGTTTCCCACTCAGTTCTGGTGTATAAGATGGAAATGGTGGGATTGCACACCAGAATTATTCCATGGGTCAATAACTAGTTACATGGAAGAACACAAGTTGTGCAAATCAAGGGTGTCATTTCTGAGGAGAGTGCAGTTACAAGTGGAGTCCCCCAGGGGTCAGTTTTGTGCCCCGTCTTGTTTTCACTATTCATTAGCGACACTGACAATAAAATCATCAGCTACACAATGAAATTTGCACACGACATTAAAATAGGGGGACCAGTTACAACCATTGATGACAGACACAAACTAGCACCAGACCTGCTTAAAATTCAACAATGGGCAACTGACAATAAAATGTCTTTTGGTATAGAAAAATGTTCAGTGATACACTTGGGTAAAAATAACTAAAACCAGGTATATTACTTGAACAATATCCAAGTAAGCAGAGACTGAAAGAGATCTGGGAATAATCATAGGCGAGGATATGAAGTTTAGCACCCACTGTGCTAAGCTAGTTCACAGAACCAACTATTTAATTCACTGTTTTAAAAAAACCCTTCCTGCCAGGCTGGCCCAGTGGTGCAGAGGGCTGAGGCGCTGGCACCTTACCTCGTGCTGTACCGGCGACCCAAGTTCAGGAATGACCTCGGGTCACTGGGGTGCCGGCTCAGGGAGGGGGACAGGTTGGAGTGGGACTGAGCCGCAGCTCTCCACTCCAAAGGGGTGGATGCCCGCCTGTCCGTAGTGCCGCTCCCACAGGTGGAGGTCCAGTGGGCATGTAGGCGGCATGGTGCGGCGACGCAAGTTAGGGGAAGGGCAGAAGGGGCCACTGGATCCTGGCATGTGCGTGCACCTCCACGCACACGCACTGTACGCCGTGGCCTCGGGGTGGGGTGGGGAGAAAACTGAAAACCCGTTAAAGTATATATGAAAAAAACAAATCTTTCCTGTCTAGAAACAGGCAGTGCATCATTCCCGTATATCAAACATATATAAGACCACACCTGGACTACTGCACCCAGTTGTGGAGCCCTTATCTAAGGGGTGATGTTAATAGAGTTGAAAGAGTACAGAGATAGATAACAAAGATGGTCTCTGGTGTGCAACATATGCCCTATGTGGACAGGCTTGAGACATTAGGATTGCATTCACTGGAGCAAAGGCGTGCACATGGTGCTCTCCTAATGATGTATAGAATCCTGCATGATACGGAACCTATGACAGAAATGGGGATTGTAATGCAAACGAAACCAGCTGGTTTGAGAACACATAAAATGCAGATTCAACTTGAAAATGCTAAAAAGATGGGAAGATTCTCTTTTGTTCAGAGGACTGGTAGAGTGTGGACTATGCTACCAGAAGCTGTAGTCCAGAGTTGCAATATGGATTCATTTAAAAAGAGACTTGACGACTACCTACTCTTGGGGGGGTGAAGTGTTCCCACTAACATGGGTGGGCAGCCTCGATGGGCACTTTTGGCCTTCTTCTGTCCATTACTCCTAGTATGAATCCTAGTATGTCGTTTTCTCCCTGTTTTACATATAGCCCATGTTATAAGTGCAATAACCCACTCCAGGGCATTGTGTTATGGGGATTTAATCTACGGCTGGGGTGTTGTGAGGACACTCGGCCTGTGGCGCAGAGAGCCATGCATTAAATCCCCATAACACCATACCCTGTCATGGTTACTGCTTACTGAATAGATTACTGACTGTAGTCAGTTATTTGATTCACTACAGCAAATTAATATCTGCTGCTGCAGATGTCAGGAAGGGGACCACAAAATAGTTAAGTTACACACCTTAGAATCCAAAAAGGTGTGAAAATCAGTAGCAGAGTGGGAGGGAGGAAACAAATGTTGAACAAAGGGATTAAGTATTGAGTTTAATATCTGAAAGAGCTGTCTCAGACAAGACTTGTAGTATCACTTAAAGTCTCGTATTAAATTAATTTGGCATTCAACAAAGTCTTACTGTAATGTTTTGATTGATCATAGTACATTTCCTTGAGGACTGTTAGGGTACTTTCTTCCATGCTGATGTTTGACCCTCAAGCCATCACCTTCTCCTGCCATTGGGTCTGCATGCTGGCAACCTGCCAGCCCTGTCTGCTGCTCCCCTAGCTTTGTAGCCAGTGGGGATCGCACAGAGTGGGGCCAGAGAGCATCAGTGACCATTATTCAGATAGCTCGTGGTACATGGGATTTCCTCCCATTTTCTCTGTCAGTCCCACCCACCTCCTTCTTGGCACCAGGCAATGCCCCGACAAGCCCTGTGAGCACACTAAACTGCACTGTGTAAATGTTTCAAGCCCTAAGCTCACACTGGTCTCTCACTTTAGCTGATTGTTCTAACCTCCTCTCTGCTCCAAGAATTTGCATATATAACATATAAAATAAAAAATAAAAAATGTTTTGTATAGCTTTGTACATTTTTTCCTCTTAGAACCTCTGTATAAATTGTATTTATACTCTGTAAATCTGTGTCTTGCATATTTTTTGTATATGTGTTTTGTTTTTTACCATTGTATTGTACTGTACTCCCAGGACCACTCTGCAAATGAGTCTTTTTTCAATAGTGTTTCTCCTGGTTACATAAAGATTGACTGTGGAGGAGAGAAGCTCCCTGGCCAACCACAGGGGTCACTGTGGCTGCAGAACACAAAGTCAACCCTCCCTGGCTGAATGCAATGTCTCATGGTAGTGTCACCCCCAGAACCTACGGTCAATCAACCTAGCTCTCGAGTCTGCTTCCCGACCCGGACTGCTGAAATAGAATCATGCCATTGGATGGTCCCCGTCAGGCTTCTTTTTAACCATTTACATTCAAGCTGTCTACACTTGTTATTCCATTAATAGATGCAGGAAAATCGAGGAATTAAGGGGATGGCTGAAGGCCTTTTATTTTAAAAAGGCAAGTTTAATGCCTTACTAAGGAAAGTGTATACAAATTGCAACAGCCAATAACAGGACAAATATTATGCATAATTAGCACATTAATGTTGACATTTCAGCTCCATCAAGTAGAATTATCAGCTGGTTACACTTAGGAAAGAACAGTTACATACTTACCGTAAGAGTAGATCTTCGGAGGAATCTCTTCCATTAGGCCAGGCCTATGGAGCTATACCTGCGTCAGTGCTAGAACCACATGGAAACTTTTGCTAGCTGGGGGCCGCCATGAAGATGTCACATGTCAGCATCTATATAAACGTGGGCGGCCCATCTCTCCTCAGTTCCCCGGAGATTAAGCTCGGAGGACCTCCTTGTCTGGGGAACCATGAGATCAAGCCTGCACCAAGCATATTAGATGATAAATGGTGCTGGATATAACAGCCATGGATTAAGATAAGGCAGAAATATTTGATGCCACCCCTGCCAGATAAGAGAAGAGGGAGGGACGGCATGGCCTAATGGAAGAGATTCTCTCAAAGATTGCTGTTACGTTAAGTATGTGACTGCTTTATCTTCTTGAAGATATTTCTTCTATTAGGCTGCATCTTTGGAACAAGTCCTGCGCAGTGACAAAAGCCAGCTGGGAAGTTGGTACAGTCTGATTCATGACAGCAGGCCTTGAAGTACAGCAAGGCCAAAACCTACTGGTCCATGAGAGACTATGTCAAGACTGGAATGCTTAGTGAAGGTGTGGACAGTGCTCCGTGTGGCTGCAGCACAAACTGCAGCAGCAGCAAAAACCTTTCTGAAACAAGCAATAGAAGTGGCTATACCCCTAGTGAAGTGACCAGGATGTTTCTTACTGTACTTTCTATAACAGAACATAATACAAGGGTGCCAGACATTTGGACAGGTACTGTTTAGACACAGGGGCGCCCTCTTTCCCAGGGGTGGATGAAACAAAACGCTGAAAGGACTGCAGTCCTCGGTGCGATTCACATAGTATTTCAGTATTCTATGAACATCCACAGTATGGAGACATGCCTTGCCCTCTCTGGCGTGCTCAGGGTAGTAAACAGGAAGATGTATCGTATGATTCAACGTAAACTTGGATACTACCTTCGGTAAAAACTCAGGATTGGTATGCAAAGAAACTCTGTGGAAAATCAAATAAGGACACTCGCACATAACAGCCTGCAGCTCTGAAAACCTTTGAGCAGAAGTGACTGCAACCTAAAATAATGCTTTCCATGATAGGATGCGCAAGTCACAACTCCTGTCTGATTCAAAAGGAGCCGGTGTCAGTTTTTCTAGGATATAATTCAGGTCCCAAGGCGGGACCAGATTATGGAAAGGAGGCTTAATATTCAAAATACCTCTCAGAAAAGTACAAGAGACCTCCAAATGGGCAACCGTATGCCCATCAATAGGGGCATGAAAAGCTGATATAGTTACCTAATGCACTTTTAGTGACAAATACTGTAGACCAGAGTCTGACAGAGACAGCAAGTATTCCAACACTACATTTACCAGAGAGGTGAATGGGTCCAAATTTCTGGAAGCAGCCCACAAAGTGAACTGCTTCCTATGTCTGGTAGGAGGGTTTCTGGCTGCAACCAGCACATCAGAAACCTTCGGTGACACAACAAAATGTGCTATGGCTCTGTCTTCAGGAGCCACACATGCAGATGCAGGGATTTCAGGTCTGGATAAACCAGAAGCCCCTTGTCTTGTGACAAAAGATCCCTGAACAAAGGAAGAGCAATCGAGGGCTCCACTGCCGGCTGTTACAAAAGTGAAAACCATATCTGACAAGGCCTTAGAGGAGCAATAAGGGTGAGAGTGGCACCCTTCATCGTCACTTTGAGCAATACCCTTCATATTAGTGAAACTGGAGGGAATGCAAAACAGAAGTTTCCCTTTCCAAGAGAGGGACAATGCATCTCACCAGAAAACTCCAGGCCTAGGAGTAAGTGTGCAGAAATGCAGCAGTCCTGCATTATGTGAGGATGTAAAAAGGTCCAATTCTGGGCAACACCTTTTTGCAAAGAGGTCATCTATCACTGAGACCAGCAGTTGCCATTTGTGCATCTGGGAATGTGATCTGCTTAACCTGTCTGCCAAGATGTTTTGGAAACCTGAGAGCTGCACAGCTGACAGGTCTAGGCTATGCTCCAGTGCCCAGTACCACACTCTCACTGCTTCCCTGCATAGGGGATAGCAATGAGTGCTCTCCTTTTTGTTGACAGAATGCATCACACTGACAGTGTCTGTCTGTATCAACAGAGGACCTGGAGTCAGATGCTCCTGAAATGCCTGGAGGTTGTACAAGACAGCAGTCATCTCCAGGACATTTATATGCAACTTGGCTTCCAGCTGGGTCCATGAACCTTGTGTTAGGAAAGCACAACCCTTTTCCATGTCCAAGACTGCTCCTATGTACTGCAGTCTCTGGCAAGGAGTCAAGGCAGACATTGGCACATTCACTGCGACTCTTAAGTCATCAAACAACTACCGTGTCAGACCGTATGTCATTGTTACAGTGACACTGTTATAGTGAATAACCCACAGCGACACCAACCTGTCGACACCCGCAGCGTTGAATGGGTTGTCGGAGCAATGAATGATTCATCGACTCCCGGCTTTGGCCGCTGTCCCCGACATCTGCTCCGCCCCCAAGTTAGAATCCATATGTACGGGTGTGGGGGACTGACACCCATAATAACACCAAACAGGTATCGGTGTGATCCCTGGTCGCAGTCGGGACCTGGAGGCGTCAGGGATGTTGGCAACAATGTGTCACTGTGGGGGAGGTCGGCGAAATTCTTGTCGCTGCGACTTGGTGGAACCATCAGAGACAGGGTGCATAGCAGATGTTCCCTGGAGCTGGCTTTCAATAGTCAGTCGTCCAGATATGGGAAGACATACAGACAAACCTTTCCTGTGAAGGGTTGCTGCCACCACTGCCAAGCATTTGGTAAAGACCTGTGGTGCAGAAGACAAGTCAAAGGGCAATACCCTGAACTGGTAATGCTCTCCTTCCAGCCATACCTCTCAACCTTTTATCACTAAAATGAAGATCACAGGCATTCAAAATGAAGGACAATGTGAGACAATGATCCTCATAATGAGGGACACATCTTAAAACATGGAGATAAAAGTCCAGAACATTATGGACACCATTGCCTTTACCTGTACAAAGTTTGTTTTTGAGTAAACATATTAGAATATTGTGAATTTTTACTTCAAAGTGTAAATTTACAGGACCTCCTGTGTGTGGGTAGCACCTTTTCTATCAGGAATGGATGAGGGACGAAACAATTTTGAGGGGCAAAATGAGGGACATCCCTCATAATCAGGGACAGCTGAGAGGCATGGTTCCAGCATATAGTGGAAATACTGTCTATGAGCTTTTCTGATCCTGATATGAATGTCTGCATCATTCATATCTAGGAAGCAAAGCTAGACCCCTGTTTGCAACAAGGGGATCAGAGCTTGCAGGGAGACCATGTGAAACATCTTGTATTCTATGTAGAAGTTTCAGTCTCTCAGATGCAAAACAGGCTGCATATCTCCTGTCCAATTGGGAACCAGGAAGTATCTGGAATAGAACCCTTTGTTCTTCTGATGAGGCGGAACTGATTCTATAGCACATCCGTGTATTATTAAAGCCTGCACTACTTCTTCTAAAAGCGATAAATGTCCCAGAGGATAAGTGGAAGGAGGCAGAGAATGCTCTGGATGGGCCTCTAAAAGCTCCAGAGCATGCCTCCTTGCAATTATCTCCAGAACCCATTCGTCTGTTGTGACCTCCCTCCACTGTTCGAGATGCAGGGAGAGTCAGGCAATCTGAATTGAGTCATGCTGAACTAGTAGAGGCAGCTCCACCGGCTCCAATGGCCTTGGGTGCTTCTGAAGGGGCAGTTAGAGGGAGGGGCCTGGCAAGGGTCTACTACCTTTACCTCAGTCTTACTGATGATAGGCTTGGCGATCACCTCTGGCAGCAGGCTAGTGAAAAGGTCTCCTTCCATGACCCCTAGCAGTGGTGAGATAAAGGGATTTGACAGACCTTAGTGTCATTTTAGATGTCTGAGGGTCTCAGTGCCTCTTCAACGTCACAGCCAAACAGTTTGCTCCCTCTAAAATTGCATTTAAAACTTATTGCTCTACATCATTTGCAAATCCAGCAACCCTCAGACAAGAATAACACCTCATGCAAATGCCAGATGCAGCTGCTCTGGCTGAAGCATCAGACACATCATATGCTGAGTGGAGCAAGTGTTTGCCATTCTCCGCACCAGAAGTCAGGGTTTTACCCAATTCATGCTTGGCAGAGAGCCTTCTGGCCAAGCCAGGGCAGCAGCTTTAGCAGCCTTCCACAGGCTATTCTGATATTTAATCATATGGGCGTGGAAATCTGCAACTTTGAGGCCTAGTGATGCAGAGGCATATGTATGTTTGCCATTACATCCAGCCTCCTGGATTCTTTGTCGGAAGGCAGAGTACTCATGTGTTTTGGTGCCCTGAATCTATCATGTGTAGCCATTGTGATGCTGGTACAGCTGGTTCTGATTAATCTATGATTTTTGTAATATAAAAATGTGTTATTGAGTGTCTCTCAATAGACATGCTGAAACAGCTTGTGGAATGACACCCCCCTCCCCCAGGTTTTAGCTACAAGGTGTTACCTGGAAGGCCAGGAGATAATTACAGGCTAGAAGAGGCCTAAATTAAGCATCTCCTGTTTATCTAGCTTAAGTGTAGCTTGCCAGCTGACAGGATAGAAAATATCCATTTTATGACATTTAGAGGAGGAAAACCAGGTTATGTCACACTGGTGCAAAGTCATGAATGTTCCTCTGATGTCTGTAAAAGCAGGATGTTGCTCATGGATGAAAGAAGGACTTAGAAATTAACCTTATTTAATTTACCTTCTGAGTGATGACATCCTGATTGTATAATTTTTAGCAAACAGAGGAGGAGCTGGGTGACATCATGGAGGAGGAAGGCTCAAGACAGTGTTTTAATTATGCTGTGAGTGAGCTGTAAAGACACATGTTTGGACTCTCTTGACAACAATATCTGTCTATCAGCACTATTAGAAGAGATACATTAGATATATAAGCCTAATTGTCTGGTGGTAGGAATTACACTTTTTTTAACCCTTGTTCTTTTAAATGATTGTATGTTTCTGTGATATATGGTTCTGTATTTACATTTTTTTTATCTATTTTTAAGTAAAGCTCTACTTTAGAGACTACTTGGTGTGCCTTTGAAATTCTTTTTCTTGACAAGTGAAGCATACATGGTTAAAGCTGACACTGTACAAAGCTTACTGGTTTTACCAAACTGGGAAAAGGTAAGAGTTTATTCTGAGGTCTTTAATAGAGTTTTAAGGGTTCATTTTGTACGCCTGGTTAGGTGCCCGTAGGCAAAAGAAATCTGCCCCCCCCCGAAGAGCAGAATTATCTGAGCCTGTGCACTGGGTATGCTAGCAAGAGGTTCACAGTTTGAATCCCTCCAGAACTTGAGACCAAAGTTTGATTCGAACTCACAAAACAGACAGGAAGGTTACCCTGTTCTGTTAACTGTTCTCAAGACTGCCCTCAGAGGTTGGCACTGTGGGAGCAGAGGGCCTGACCTGCTGAGTGGGGTTTGTGACTTAGTGGGTGGCAGAGGTGTGCATAATTTTGGTATTACAAGCTTTTATTGTTCAGTGTGTCAGCTTGAGACCGTTGGCTCACTTGCAAAGAAAGAAAAAAACAGTGATTTATTTTTAAAAAAGGAGAGAACTATATCACTTGGCGTACAGTCAAGTTCCTACCCGTTTTATTTTTTTTTCTATAGTGCAAGTCAGAGTAGCCGTAGTTATTTATTTATTTATTTATTTGCACATCAGTTTACAACCTTTGAGCCAAGGGCTCATTTTCAAAGGTACCTCGTCACAAAGAGGACAAATACAGTACAGACATTCATGTTACAGGATGTAGGTTATATGGAATTAACATACATGTTTTTGAAGAACATGATAGATACAGCAGTAAATACAAAAACTCACTTATGGTTACAGGATATGGGTACATCAATCAATCGGTGATTGGACCGATATTACAGAGAGGCCAGATTGGTTATTGTGGCAACATAGAGACTGGAAATGAAGCAGTCAGTAGAGCAGTGGTAATTTACCAGGTTACAGCAGTATATAATGGTAAGAGCAGTCAGGAGCAGTGGCAAATTAACCAGGTTACAGCAGCACATAGTAACACTGCCAGGGCGAAATCAACAGCAATTTAAGCCAGGTTACAGTAACATATAGTAATACTGCAGTATGAGCAATCGGCAGAGCAGTGGCAATTTTGCCAGAGGAGATATGTGGTGTGGTTTGGATGCTGCCCAGTGGGCATTGTCAGGGCACAGTGGGTAGCGCCTCAGATTATACAGGTGCAATTTTGTGTGGTGAACAGTTCACTTCTGAGTGCAGTTTTGAATCTGGAGATCATAGGGGCATCTGTGACGTGGAGAGGGAGTGAGTTGAACCAGGAAGGGGCTCTATGGGGAAGGACCTTTGACCATGGGAGGTCCTGGCTCTAGGTGTCTGGAAGGTAGTCTTGCGGGAAGTCCGTGTACAGACCAGGGGTTTGGCTATGGGGAGGGAGGCTGTCAGCCCTGGGGGGACAGTCCTAGGAGAGTATTTTTTGCTATTAGGCATGTTTGGTAACGCAGTCGTTCATCTAGGTTCAGCAATGTTGCCAGCCTGTAGAGCTGGCATGAATGTGTAAACCTAGGTGCCCCAGTGATTAGTCTGCAGGCCTTGTTAAGTAACAGGCGGATTTTGCTGAGCGCAGTTGTGTTGGCAGCCCCGTAGACTGGGAGTCCATAGTCTACCAGGGATAATATCGAGGATGTTACTGCAAGCCGGAGGGCAGCGGGGGGAGAGCGCTTTTGTAGCGGTATAGGATACCTAGCCGCATATTGGCTGCTGAGGCAAGGGTGTCAGTGTGGGTATGGTAGTTGAGGGCTGAGTCAAAGGTGACCCCAAGGTACCTGAACGAGTGTACTTGCTCTAGTGGTTTTTTGGAACCAGGGAGGATGTGGAGTGGAAAATTGCTGGCTTTGTTTTGGGGGTGGGCAAAGAGCATTGTTTTCGTTTTTTTGAGATTTATGATCAGTCTATGCTTTGTGAACCAGGTTTCTGCATCAGTATACGAGAGCTGCAGGGAGTCCTGAAGGGAGGTAGGGTTGCGGTGGGAGGCAAAGATGACACCGTCATCTGCATACAGCAGCATATTTCTGGTGCACTCACTTGGCAGAGTGTTAAGGTAGAGCGAGAAGAGTAGAGGTCCCAGGATGGAGCCCTGGGGAACCCCTGATCGGATGGGACATGATTTTGATAGTGTTCCATTAATTTTGACACATTGGGAGCCGGGCGATAGATAGCTGGTGCACTAGGCGAGTGGCCCAGTAGCGAAGCCAGCCTGGTGGAGTGCACCCAGTAGGAGGGGGTGGGAAACATTGTTGAACGCCTTGGAAAGGTCGATGAACACTGCCCCAGCTAGGGAGCCAGAGTCCAGGGATGTGTGTAGGAATGTTGAGAACTCCACTAGTGCTGTGCCTGTGCTGTGTCCTGCCCAGAAACTGTGCTGTTCAGGGCAAAGGATGTTGTATTTAGTCAGGTACTCAGTAATCTGTATAGCGACCAGTTTTTCAAAGGCTTTGGAGAGGGGAGGGAGTATAGAGATAGGCCGGTAGTTCCCAGCTGAGGACCTATCACCCCCTTTGTGGATGGGAGTGACAATGGCCGTTTTCCATGCTGTGGGGAACTGCCCCAGGCAGAGGATTTATTGAGAGGCTGGTAAGTGGGACAGGACCTGGTCCAGTCAGCGCCCGGAGAATGGTGGGGTCCACGGTGGAGCTGCGGGACTATTGCTCTTTAAGCGCCACCGGATCAGGTGGGGTCTAGCTTGAGGTGGTTACTCGTGGGTAGAAGTTGGGGTGCGGTGATCTGGGGTCGGTAGGGAGGGTGGTGGGTCGAAGAAGTTACCGGGGGGGATAGGGCTGAGGTCCGTGAAGGAGGAGTTGAGGTGATTTGCGATGCCTATCGGGTCAGTAACGTTGGTGCCGCCAATACTGAGATGTGATGGGGGAGGGGAGCGCGTGCTCCCGTTCAGTTGTTTGATATTGTCCTAAAAGGTTCGGGCACACCCCCAAGAGGAGGTGAGGGTGGCTTGATAGTAGTCAGCTTTGGCTTTTCAGACTACCCAGGTGCACTTATTCTGAGTGGCGTTGTAGGCTTGTCTATCAGCCATCCGGCCTGTTTCTGTTGCGAGGTGCCACAGGTTATCCCTATGTCTAAGTAACTGTAATAGGGCAGGGGTAATCCAGGGCACTTTATGTTTTTTGGTTTTGGTAGCTGTGAGGGGTGCGAAGAGGTCGAAGGCTGTATTAAATGTATGGGAAAAGAAGGCGAGGGCAGTGTCTATATCTGGAGTATGGTGAATGGGCGACCAATTTGTTTGGGCCAGAAATTGCCTGAGGTTCTTCAGTTAGGGAAGAAGATGGCTTCCAACTATAGTAGGCACACTGTAGACTACTTAAAGCAGTTGTGTGGGGACAGGAGTCCCGTTCGAGGTGAAAGCCAGCAAACAGAACCTCGTGGATGCCCTCATGGTAGCAGATACCCAGAGCATCGAGTCACAGACAGTGACTGAAAAGGACTGAACCTTGAGTGTGGCACGGCAAGCGGCCAGTGTAGTGTCCAGATCCGATGAGAAGGGCAACAGGGCCAGTGCCAGCAAAGGGCCACAGCAGCAGGGAAAAGTCACTAGTATCCTGGATCCAGAAGTATTCAGGCTGCAAACTGAGTTGCGCAGAATGGAGCTGCAGTTCCAGAGGGAGAGGGGCTGTGAACAGCGGGAGGCGGACCGGGAGGCAGAGCGAGAACGCTGACAGGCAGACCTTGAGGAGCGTGAGCACCAGCGAGCTGCAGAGAAGAAGCTGGAGCGAGAATGCCGAGAGGCAGAGCAGGAACAGCAGGAGGTGGACAGTGAGGCACGTGAGCGCCACAGGCAACATGAACTGGAGAAGCTATGACTCCTACCACTGGCACCAGAGCATGTAAGTGGCTTGGGTTTAACTGGGACTACAGGACTGGGTTACAAATTGAATTCCAAATTGATAGCCGAATTTAAAGAGGGGGAGGATATGGATGCCTTTTTAAATTCTTTTGAAAAAGTTTGTATTTAGTCTAAAATTCCTAGGGAGTCCTGGAGCTTCCAGCTATCCCCGCTACTTACCGGGAAAGCTCGGGATGCACTGGGTCAAATGGAGAATGAGGACAGTGATGATTACAGCAAACTTAAAGCTGCACTGTTAAAGAAATTTGAATTAACTGCTGAATCATACAGAGCTAAATTCCGTAAGCTCAGGAGAAGCCCTGACATGAGCTACGAGGAGCTAGCCATGAAACGTTGTCAGTTTTTAAAATGTTGCTGGGAATGAATTGAAGCAAACTCTGTTGATAAAGTTGAAAATGTGATTCTGTTGGAACAGGTTTTCTGGGCATGCCCAGCAGAGCTAAAAACCTGGCTGAAGGACCGAGAACCCAAAACAGTGCAAGAGGCTGCTGAACTCTCGGACTGCTATGCTAAGAGCATACCTGCTCTGAGAGCAAATGGGGTGGGCGTGGCAGCACAGAAAGGGAAAAGCGCACCTTCAGGGCAGCTAAAACCCTCACTGCCTCTACCAAAACCAGTTAGCCCCAGGTGTCAGAGAAAAGATTTCTCTGAGAAAAGAAATGGATGTTGGTTGTGTAAAAACTATGCATATTGCCAGACAGTGTCCCAAACGGATGAGCAATAATACGCAAGGTGGTGTTAGGGAGGAAGTGGGTTGTTTGTGTGTCCCTGGGAGCATGCCAGTGAACATGAGGGAACACGTGCACCCAGTCATAGTAAATGGTGTACAGACGCAAGGGTTAAGGGACACAGGAGCATCCTTGACCTTGGTAAAGGGGGATCTAGTAGAGCCTGGTCAGCTTATACCCAATAAATACGTCACTGTACAGGACTTTACTGGTGAACAGAAAACATTGCCCCTCACTAGTGTTCTCCTAGACTGGGGTGAAACTGGGGGAACTGTGCAACAGGTGGCTGTATCCAAAACCGTAGCAGTGGATGTGATCCTGGGCAACAATCTCAAACAAGGGATGGTGTGTGCAGTTACCCATAGCCAAGCAGCAAGGGAACACTATAGTTAGCTGGACCCCACAGGAGCCACTGTGGACATCACTGAGAGGCTGGTTCCCTGGCCTGTGTCTCCCGAGATTTAGACTAACGAAAAGGGGGTAGAAATTTCCCCAGTAGCAAGTAACCACACAGCTACAGAGGGTTACTCCGAAGAGGGAGGGGTGACTCATTGTCAGAGGGTTGGGACTGACAGTGATCCTAAGTGCCCTGACGCTAGTGCTAGGGACCCTAGTTTAGTGACTGAAGGGGACCTGTCCCATGCCTTGGGAATGTGTGAGGGGTTTACAGCTGCTCAGAGAAGTGACCCTAGTCTAGAGAAGCTGAGGGCTTGGGCAGACTCTGACGGGGCACAGGGAGGTGACGGCAGACATAAGGTTTATTGGAAAAATGGACTTATGTATACTCAGGCTGTGCAGACAGAGGGAGGGGTGCTAGGCAGGCAGCTTGTCATTCCCAAGGGGTATCGTGAGCAGTAGCTCAAGACTGCACATGATATTCCTTTGTCTGGTCATCTGGGAATTGCATCCACTACGCAGCGGTTGGCCCAGAATTTCTATTGGCCTAACTTCACCCAGCAGGTGAAGGAGTATTGTAGGTCTTATCACCGGTGCCAAGAAATGGGGAAGGCGGGCAAGAAAACCCAAGCCGCCCTGATTCCACTGCCCATAGTGGAGGAGCCATTCCAGAGGGTGGGAATGGATATTGTGGGGCCTTTAAATACCCCCAGCTCCTCAGGGAAGAGATTCATCCCGACTGTGGTGGATTATGCTACCTGGTTACCCAGAGGCAGTCGCCCTATCCTCACAGTGGCAGATGCCTTACTTGGGATTTTCTCCCGTGTTGGGTTTCCACAGGAGGTTATCACCGATCGAGGGGGTTCCTTCATGTCAGACCTGATGAAATGTTTATGGGAGAAGTGTGGGGTGCTGCAGAGATGCACAACACCGTATCACCCACAAGCCAATGGGCTTGTGGAAAGATTCAATGGTACCCTGAAGTCAATGCTCCGGGAGCTGGCTGAACAGCATGGGAGGGATTGGGAGAAATACCTTCCCACCTGTTTGCATACAGGGAGGTGCCTCAAGAGTCGACAGGATTTTCCCCCTTCGAACTCTTATATGGACGCCGGGTACGTGGGCCCCTAGACTTGATCCGGGAGGACTGGGAAGGCAAGCACGCCACCCAAGGAACTCCCATAGTGGATTACATCCTTAAGTTTAGGGAAAGGCTGAAGGAGTTTATGGGGACAGCCCAGAGCAACCTGACAGCTGCCCAACAGCAACAAAAAGTGTGGTATGACTGCACAGGCAGAGCTCGCTCGTACATGGTGGGTCAGGAAGTCATGGTCCTTATTCCAGTCCAGAAAGACAAGCTGCAGGCTGAGTGGGCAGGACTGTACAAAGTGGTTAGGAAGGTAAATGACATGAACTATATTATAGAGTTATCTGACCGAAGACAAACAGAAAGGATGTACCATGTCAACATGATGAAGCAATATGCAAACAGGGCTGACATGGTGTTTGCAGTGTGTAGTCCTGGGAAGGGGACGGACGAAGGAGACGCCCTTCTGGACTTGCTGGAAGAAAGTAAGAGGGAGTCCTCTGTGGAAGCAGTTAAATTGTCTCCCCAGCTGACCCCGCACAAGATCCAGGAAGTAAGGGAGGTTTTAGCAGACTTTGCCCCATTGTTTAGCACCAAGACTGGACTAACCCCCTTAGCTACTCGTGATGTGGAGACAGGGAAAACAGATGCCCATACGGCGGACAGCATATCGGGTGTCAGAGGCTGTCCAAAAGGACATTAGGAGGGAAGTGGAGGAGATGCTGGATTTAGGGGTAATCTAGAGATCCCACAGCCCCTGAGCCTCACCTGTAGTCCTTGTGCCCAAGCCAGATGGCTCTACTCGTTTCTGTGTGGACTATCGTGGCCTGAATGTAGTCACGGAGTCAGACCCCACCCGATGCCCCGGACGGACGAACTCCTGGACAAGTTGGGAGGGGCGACCTACCTTACGACTATTGACCTGACAAAGGGGTACTGGAAGGTAGAGTTGACGGACAGAGCTAGGGAGAGGTCGGCCTTCATCACTCCGATAGGCTTATTTGAATTCAGAGTAATGCCTTTCGGAATGAAGAACACCCTGGCCACTTTCCAAAGGTTGGTGAACCAGGTGTTAAATAGTGCTGAGAAGTGCACTGTGGCATACCTGGATGACACTGCCATCTTTAGTGCCTGCTGAGAGGAACACCTATCCCACCTTAGGGAAGTGCTGGGCAGGATACGGAGGCCCGGGCTCACTGTCAAACCCGGGAAGTGCCAGGTGGCCATGGGAGAAGTGGCATACCTTGGGCATGTGGTAGGCCGAGGACAGCTCCGTCCTAACCAAATAAAAATAGATGTAATCCGGGCGTGGCCCAGACCAGAAACACAGAAGCAGGTCAGGAGTTTTCTTGGAACAGCAGGGTACTACAGAACATTTTTACCCAATTACAGTGCCCTGGCTGCTCTCCTATCTGACCTGATAAAGAAAGCAATGCCAAAGAAAATTACCTGGGGACCAGCCTGTGAAGAAGCCTTTACCAGACTGAAGGAGGCACTGTGCAGTGCTCCTGTTTTGACAAGTCCTGACTATAGTAAAACCTTTATAGTTCAGACTGACGCCTCAGACGTGGTTATTGGGGCAGTACTGAGTCAGACATCCAGCCAAGGGAAAGATCACCCTGTAGCGTATCTGAGTAAGAAGTTACTTCCTAGGGAGCAGGCATACTCTACTGTGGAAAAAGAGTGTCTTGCCATAGTGTGGGCCCTAAAGAAATTATAGTCATACTTGTATGGGCAGCATTTTGTGGTACAGACTGACCACAACCCCCTGGTTTGGCTGACGCAAATGGGAAAGATGAATGGTAGATTGCTAAGATGGAGTTTTGCTTTGCAAGGGTATGATATGACAATGTTACA
The DNA here is from genome assembly GCA_016271365.2 of Neoceratodus forsteri. Lineage (NCBI taxonomy): Eukaryota > Metazoa > Chordata > Ceratodontiformes > Ceratodontidae > Neoceratodus > Neoceratodus forsteri. Next base: position 97,555,314 of record CM057451.1, read on the forward strand.
TAGGGCTGGAGCCAAAAATCAGAACTCGGATGGGTTGTCTCACATCTATGAGGACTGAACTGATTTGGGAAGCTTATACCATGCAGGGGACAGAGCCACCAAATTCAGTCTAGGTAGGGAGGATTGTGATGCTTGTACAGCTGGTTCTGATTAATCTATGATTTTTGTAATATAAAAATGTGTTATTGAGTGTCCCTCATGAGACATGCTGAAACAGCCTGTGGAATGCCCCCCCCCCCCAGGTTTTAGCTACAAGGTGTTACCTGAAAGGCCAGGAGATAATTACAGGCTAGAAGAGGCCTAAATTAAGCATCTCCTGTTTATCTAGCTTAAGTGTAGCTTGCCAGCTGACAGGATAGAAAATATCCATTTTATGACATTTAGAGGAGGAAAACCAGGTTATGTCACACTGGTGCGAAGTCATAAATGTTCCTCTGATGTCTGTAAAAACAGAATGTTGCTCATGGATGAAAGAAGTACTTAGAAATTAACCTTATTTAATTTACCTTCTGAGTGATGACATCCTGATTGTATAATTTTTAATAAACAAAGGAGGAGCTGGGTGACAACATGGAGAAGGCAGGCTCAAGACAGTGTTTTAATTATGCTGTGAGTGACCTGTAAAGACACACATGTTTGGACTCTCTTGACAACAACATCTGTCTATCAGCACTATTAGAAGAGATACATTAGATATATAAGCCTAATTGTCTGGTGGTAGGAATTTTGCACTTTTTTAACCCTTGTTCTTTTAAATGCTTGTATGTTTTTGTGATATATGGTTCTGTACTTACATTTTTTAATCTATTTTTAAGTAAAGCTCTACTTTAGAGACTACTTGGTGTGCCTTTGAAATTCTTTTTCTTGACAAGTGAAGCATACATGGTTAAAGTTGACACTGTACAAAGCTTACTGGTTTTACCAAACTGGGAAAAGGTAAGAGTTTATTCTGAGGTCTTTAATAGAGTTTTAAGGGTTCATTTTGTACGCCTGATTAGGTGCCCGTAGGCAAAAGATATCTGGCCCCCCTGAAGAGCAGAATTATCTGAGCCTGTACACTGGGTGCAAGAGTAAGAGGCTCACAGTTTGAATCCCTCCAGAACTTGAGACCAAAGTTTGATTCAAACCCACAAAACAGACAGGAGGGTTACCCTGTTCTGTTAACTGCTCACAAGACTGCGCTCAGAGGCTGGCACTGTGGGAGCAGAGGGCCTGACCTGCTGAGTGGGTTTGTGACAGCCATAACAACCACTGACTTTATTTCTGGTCAACTGGCATAATACAGCTTGGCAGAAGGAACAAGGTGCTGCTTGTAAGTCTTTCCTGGCATATGAGGCAATGAGTTAGGCCCATACCATGCAGCAAATGTAGCATCCTCCAATGTAGGGTAAACCAGAGGAATAACAGGTACCTCGAAAAACTCAGATTTTTCTTAGTGGAATCCTCCTCCTCCACAACAAAGCCCATGGCAGTTTACATTTGCTGCAGCATAGACTGAAATGTAGGATCCTCTGGAGTAGATCTGGGAGTATATACCACAGAATCCTCAGTACAAGAAGACAGGGTAGAACTTCAATATGGTACAAGCTGTTCTCTCTCATAACCTTCTTCCTCATAAACCTCCTCCATGAGGAGGTCAGGATAATATTCTACCTCGCTGTCAACCTCCCTGTCGCAACAGGAATCGGGGACCACACTGGCGATGCCAGCCGTGGTTGAGAGGGAGGTATGTGCAGTGTACTGGAAGATGGCATCATCAGGGGCGGACTGCCAATTTTACCCATTAATAACACAGGCTGCACAGGTAAGCCTGGTAAAATACACTTGTGTCATCTCTGAAAATGACACCAGTAACACCTGAGTATTGATGATGCCCTGGCCAGAGGCCATGACCGCTGAAGTCTATGACAGGCCAGGACACGTCAGTGATGGCAACGTGCCATCCACAGTAGGTATGGCAGTGCCTGAACCAAGCCCTGACCATGGTGTCTTGACAGTTGCGGGGGGAGGCTGGCATCACCACCACCAGAATGGTCGATGACGAAGTCTGATTACCCAAAGGCGGCAGCAGTGACCGGGACCTCGCCGGGGAAGAAGATGTCTCTATCCCTGTGCTTGTGCTTATGGCCTGACAATGAAGGGGTCAGGATAAGGACCTATCCCTCTCCCGGTCCTTACGCTTCATTGACCATGTCTCGGTTGACAGGGCAGGTGACGCAGATTTCTGGCTTTGTGCCTTCTCTATGGTTGCTGAAATTTTCTCTAAAATAGATTTTTCCAGTGCTTTCCTGCAGTGTTGCCTAGTAGCTTGTTTAAAGCTCTGGCAGATCTCACAGGTTCTAATGTTGTGAGAGAAGCCCAGGCAGCAACAAAAATCTCATGTGCGTCATCTTTAAAAATGTTCTCCCTCCACTCACAGTACCGAAATAAGATTGTGGATTTCAGCGGCATGTAGAGATGACGATGTAACACTTAAAGAAAAATAAAGAAAATGGCAACAGCTAGTTGAAGATGTTTCCAGCAGCACGTCCGATTGAATGATCGAATGCAGGAAATGAACTGAGAAGAGATGGTACGACCGCTCATGTTTATATAGATTCTGATGCAGAACATTGTCACGGTGCAAATAAAAGTTTCCATGTGGCCCTAGAGCTGACGTGGGTATAGTTCTAAAGGTGTAGCCTAATGAAAGAGACATCCTCAAGGAAGACTGTCAGTACCAAGTTTCATCACAGTTGCATTAAGTGGTTCTTGAGATATAGCCCAAAGTGTGAAAAAACAATCTGAAACTACTATTTTAGCACAGTTAGATCACCATGGCAGATCCCAACGTTCAACACTACTGCATCAGTGGTTCTCAAGCTATACCCTCAAAATGCAGTGGCAAAGACTTACTAAACAGCAAATAAGAGGGAGCACACACGTAAAAAACAATGTCTCCCAAAACATATTTTGAGACAACATTACAAGACACTGAGCTAGAATGTTTCCTTTAGTTGCATTTGGAAAATTGTTTTATATCTTTAATTTTACTTTGGTGTTTGTATTTTCAGACCAAATAAGCAGCAGCAGTCTATAAAGTCCCCAGGTTGCAACTGGAAAAGAGTCAGTTTGGACTCTGTTTGCTTACCTAGTAAAAGATCTTGCACATAAATAAATACATGTAATTATATATATATATATATCTACACACATACATAGACTATAATGCACTCATATCCCCCCACAGTAATCCCTGGTGTTTATTTTCTGTTCGTGAACTATTTATAGTATATGGTGTTACACTTTGTTTGCTCTTATAAAAACCGCATGTTGGAACGTATTCTGAGGGTTGCTGAAGCCCAAATATCACTAGCTAGCTCAGGCGCTGAGTTTGACGAAAGACAGACAGGAAGGTTTTTATACCCCTGAACATAAACTTTTCTGTGCCATCAGTCCCGAAGCAGCAAAACTCTAAAAAGTCACACTTTCCATACTGTGACAACAGCTCTAGCTGTGATGAGCTGCTCTTTAAAGAGGTCTGTAGCACTTCATTTCCAAGTATATAACACGCTAAGGCTGGGCAAATCTCACAGGGCCAACTACTAATGTCAACAACATTTAGACTTGGCACACATACCAGAGAGGATGACTAAATGTTAAGGTCACCTTTTCATTTACGGCGCCATTCCAATTTTTTTTCCGGGGAAATTAATCCAATATGCCTTGTATTTAGAGTGCCAGATGTGACTGATGAAAACAGGCTTTCCGAGGCTGCTCCCGCTTGTTCTGTGCTAAATCCACTAGGTATACTGCAGCAGTTTGTACAGCAAGCACGATGCGTGCTTCCTCATCCTGCTTTGTCTCTACTGACCTTACGTGTAATTCAATCTTGAGTTTCTCCTTCAAAGATTGCCAGCTGTGCCAGTTTCTGAGAGTTGGGTTTGAGATGTTGACTATGTCCAAAAATGTATCCAGCACTGTAACTACCAATAAAGTGCAAATACTTTTGATTATTATGCTGTATGCTATTCATTAATGGTCGAAATATTTCAGTCATTTTAAGGCCACAGTACCACAAAATGTGTTAGGTGCTGACAGAGACTCCAGCTACACTACCGTACCGTGATAAGTACTGCATTTGCCAATCACTAGCACTGTTTAATAGGCTGTCATTTTGACCACAATGCAGAGAATACGTACATTAACACATCTCTCTAAGTTGCAGTGATTTAGGGGATAAGGGCCCAACAAACTGAATAAGGCACCCAAATGCAAAGCTGCCATTCTGTGCCTGCTAGTTTGCCCTTGGGTACCAAACAGTCATACTGGTACACGGCAGCCACGGCCCGGGGTGGATCTATGAGTAGCAAGAGTGCTGACTTATCACATTACTGGTATTCTTGCCCAATGCACTTTTGCCAACCCTTCTCTCATTTATGCTTATAATAAATATGGAAGTTAGGATTATGCTTAGCAAACATGGCTGGGGATATTAAATATTTAATCTAGAATTGTTCCCTACTTAGGGATTGATACAAGGAAGGTACCCATGTGAAGAGTCTCACAGGGTTACTGCTCTCATTCAGTGCCATCTTGGGGGCAAGGGACAGCAGCACATGACATTTTTGTTTATTATGGAAATTTTGGTCAGTCAGTTTGTTTACACCCTGTCTAACTAAAGCAGACTCTTAACTGGTGAGTTCTCCTTGGATGTGAAAACAATTATTATAGCTGACTCCCAGATATACTGCAAACATACAAGAAGTGGTTCCTATTGTTCCCATTGAGACCTATGGAGGTGCATCACCCATCTGTCAAAAAATGACAGAATGCTGTTGTGCACCCACAGGTGACGCGGTTCCCATTCACCTCCCAATTATAAACACTTATCACACATTCGAAACCCTCAGGCAACTGTGCCCCTCTGCAGCACTGTAGCAGATGTTAAGGACAGAGTCAGAGAATGTTATCACTTCAAAATTTCACCCATGTTAACAATGCTTAATCAGTCCAGAAATGGATACCCCATTCACCTCACCAGCAGAAGCTGCCTAGTAACTAAATAAAATTTAAGCAGAGGTTAGTGCTTTGGCCATACACTGACTCAGTCAATGACCCGGTTCTATTCTGTTCTTGTTTGCAAGTTTTGGGAGATGGGGGAAACAAAGGGAAGTGTCTGTGGCCTGAAAAGACTAAGGAAATAGCAGCAGCATGAGAGAGCAGAGCACGAACGAATGTTGGAACTGCTGTACTGTACAGAATGCAAAGCTGTAGGGCCATTCTAGAAAGCCAAAAGAAGCCTGCCTCTGGAAGATGACTTTCTCCCGCAGGCATGAACTTAGCAGCAGAGACCCAGTCTGACCAAATCACCCCACCCAGTATCCAATAAGCAATTTTAAAAAGTTCTTCAAAAGCCATAAAAGGACTAAAAGAAATCTTCCTTACCAGAAATCTTAAGTGTGACTCCCCCAAACACACACACATGCCAGGTACAGAGAAGCCTCAGGGCTCTTGGTTTGTTGGGCTCTTCGGGGGTACTGCAACCCCCCCCAAAAAAATAATAATAATAATTAGGGGTCCGTAAACAAAACGGTTACTAGAAACACACGAAAGCAGCACACAGGGAGCTGGCTACCTTTCAACGAACATTTGGCCAACTCAGAAGGTAGACATACACTGAGGTACTGGCCATCCAGAGCTGACTCCACTCACTTACCTCCCCTCTAGGCACAAATTAATAAAACGTATAAGACCCCACCTAAGTTCTACCAGATGTTAATTTATGACTTTCAAAAAGCCTCCTCCTGGGCACTATGCCAATTAAATGACTTGAATACTGGAGACTTCCACTGATCTCCTGATCCTGTGAGCAGTGCACCAGGACCGCTCCGAGAGGGACCCAAGATTAAGACCTCCAAAGCTACACCATTTTCATCAAATTTAATGTCTACACACAGCTGGAGGTACCCGACACCGATGAGGTGTTCCAGCATGGCTCCCTCCCCTGTGGAATCCATGGAGGAGGACTGGTACTTCCGTAAAAGCTTTGATACTGAGGGTTCCCTCCCGCCCCATTCTACATGGCAAGCTGAACACTGCTATGACAAAAGGATCTAATTCTTTTGGAGCTCCGCGGTTTTTGACAAGAGAGGAAATCCATGACAGCAGCCTTTTGAATGGACATCAGTAAAACTGAGAAAAGGCCACATATTGTTGATGACCAGCTATCACAACAGGATAGCCATCTGGATACAATGGAGTGGGCTAACCGACAGCTCCATGCCACAGTACAGTCCTTATAAGAGTGGGAGGAGGATGCAGAATGCCGTGCCCACCGGAATAATTTAAGAATTTATAATGTGCCTAAGGGGATAGAAGGTAAGGATATGGCAACTTTTATTCAGAGCATATTACGGTCGACACTACAACTTCCAGCAGAACTTTCCATAGACATGGAATGGGCTTGTCATGCTCTGGGGCCTCACCCAACCACGCAACCGCATTCGACTGTAATTAGGTTTCTCAGGTACCCAGAGAAGGAGAGGGTCCTGCACTTAGCCTGGCAACAAAGAAAAGTTTTCTACCAAGACACACAAGTCTACTTCAATAATGATTACTCCTCAGGCATAATGCAACAGCACAGGAAATACATTCCAGTCATGAGGGAGCTTAGAAGGTACTGTCAACCCCGGCAGTCCTCAGAGTGTCCCTAGTTTAAAAAAAATCGCGCACATTCAGTAAAGATTGCTGATGTAGCTGGTTGTTTGATTCTGATTCTTTTTTTCCTTTTTAGTGAAAAACAAACTACCCATCATACTGGTGTTACCACACCAAAACTGCGTTTGTTTACATTCCTTGATCAAATTCCACTGAAGCTTTCCTGGACTTGGGGCACCCCCCTCCACACACACACACATACAGTCTAAACACTCATGGGGCAGTGAGAGGAGAGGAGACCACTGCATCATGCGTGGCTGCACTGGTTTGGGGGTGTTTGTAATTCTCAGAAAGTATGCAGTAAGAGTTGCTCAATGATTCAAAACTAAGCAAGATTGGGTGTATCATACCATCACCATGCATTTCAGTTCTTCCAAGAAAAGAAGCATATAAAGCAAACCGCATCAACAATTAATTAATTTTAGAGAAGGTAAGCAATCATAAAATGTGGGTTTTCATCTAGAAATAATATGCTGCAAAAAGGGTTGAATATGTCACTTTAAACAACAGAACATCAAGTTCAGCACCCCTTATCCCACTCTATTAACTGTATTTTTTGATAAAGACCTACAAACATACAGCTCTGCTGTGGTAACTATTGCAGGGCTGCAACAACAAGGCATAGAAGTACCTGAGTGTACCCAGAGACAGCAGCCATCTATGACATCTCTGGCTGCCAACTTCGCCCAGAAGGCATGGACGAAAGCTGGCAAACCCCTCACCAAAACCCATCGTCGAAGCAAGCTGCAGAGGCTATTTACGAAATCATAGAACACTTCAAAGGAGCAGCAGAAAACTCAGACCAGCAACTTATCGACATCCGAGTCCTGAACCTTCGACGAACCTGACAGACACAGGTGGGTGGCTCTTGTAACTCTGGCTATCCTGCACCCCCTTCCCTCCTGAAACTACAGGACCATTAGTGTTTCTTAACTTCAATCTACTTATTGGTGTAGCCATCATGAGCCTGTGCAGGGACTCACCCCATTCCCTAAGTGCAAAGAAAGGTATTTACCTTGAACGTTGGGTTTCTGATCCCCCCTCCCCCGCCGGGCAGTTCTAGAGTAACTTGGTTGATTATTAATACCGATGTTGCTTAGAGTCTTTTCAGCCTGTCTCACCCGAGATCAGATATATAAGGTTGCCCTTCCCTGTGGAGCATTGCCATACTGGGGACAAGGGAAGGTTCCTGAAAGATCATGACCCACCCCAATGCCTGTGGGGAGCTAAGGAGGGTGGATTTTAAAGTAACTGAAAACTGCCTCAGAAACAGTCTAGCACCAGTGGACAGCTAGGGTGGGGTACAGGGACAATGGAGAAAAATAAAGGAATGTACAGGGAAGGCAATCAATCTCTAAGTGAAAGATGGGAGGAAAAAGCAGGAGGAAAAAGACCACTACAGCAGCATTCAGGAGGTACACAGAAACACAGAGGGAGGAGGTTAGGGAGAAGTATCAGGCAAAACGGGGGAAACAGGGACAGCAGCGAGGCAAGGAAAAACACAAACAGAGGAAAGAATAACCAGAGGAGTGGCAGAAGGGGACAAGACTTTCTTCAGGTACATAAGTTAGAAGAGTCAGGCAAGGGAAGGGATTGTGAGGATAAGGAGAATAGTATGTGGTGACTGCACAGAGGAGGATGATCAGGAAACAACTAACATCCTGAACAGGTACTTTTGCTCAGTCTTCACAGTGAAGAGGGATGGGGATGGAGGCAAACCTGAAGCTGGACAAGGCCATGGAACTGGGCAGGATACATCCAAGGACTCTGGGGAGAGCTTATTGCACCACTGACAGCCTTATTTAGTCTATCGCTAGAAACAGCAGAGGTTCCAGGGGACTGGAGGAGAGCTGACGTAGTTCCACTCCATAAGTGGGGCAGTAGGGAGGAGGCTAACAACCACTGACTGGTCAGTCTCACATCAGTTGTGGTGAAATTAATGGGAAGCCTGTTAAAAGAAAGAATAGTGGAATATCTTGAAGTTAGTGAGCTGCAAGAACAAACATAACATGCATTCATGAAGGGGAAGTCATGCCAGATGAATCTGATTGATTCCTTTGACTGGGTGACCAGGGAAAGAGATCAGAGAAGGGCAATGGACCTGGCCTACTTGGACTTCAGCAAGGCCTTCAATACTGTGCCACATAGGAGGCTGATAAAGAAATGAGATATTCTAGGGGTGGCAGCCAAAGTTGTAAACTCGGTAAAAAAAACAAACGGTTAATGGAGAGGTCGTAGAAGGTGGTAGTAAATGGCACTCACTCTAATGACGGGACAGTGACCAGCAGGATGCCACAAGGTTCAATAATGGGACCGGTTCTATTCAATATCTTCATAAATGACATTGCAGCAGAACCTGAAGGAAAGGTTTACCTTTTGCAAATGACACCAAGATCTGCAACAGAGTGGATACTTGGGAGGGGGTGTTCAAGGGTATGGCAGCTGGGGTTCAATGCCAAAAAGTGCAAAATCATGCACCTGGGACATACAAACCCAGGAGGTGAGCTTAAAATGGCGGGGGTTACTGTCAGTCACTAAAAGCTAGAAAGAAACCTTGGGGTTATAATATTTTTTTTTCTATAAAGGTTTTTATGTACCTGTGTGTCCAGAAGCCTGGGCTCCCCTCAGCCCCCCACCATCTCCTACCACCCAGGACTTACCGGTCGCCAGTTACTATCATGGATTTCACTCTCCCCGCCCCATGGTGGGGGTCGGGAGAAAAAGACCCCGAGGCACTCATATTCAGTACAGCCCCCGGTGTCCTGTTGGTGAGGCAGGCGAGGGGTCGGTGGGCAGGGTGTCATGTAAGCCTGTCAAGCACCATTTTCTATCAGTTTTACACCCTTCCCCACACTGGAGCATGCTCACCAACGTGCATGTGTGGAGGCCCATGCATGCTATGGAGTCCCGTAACACCAGCCTCTTTCTGCTGCTACTCAACCCATTAGGCCTCCACCTGGTGGCAGTCGTTCAGTGGAGCCGGCAGATTTTTTTTTTTTTTTTTTAGTTATTTAACCAGGTGAGACACACTAAGCTGAAAGCTTTTTTACAGGCGCAACCTGGGAGTACAGGGAAGTTAAGTGACTTGCTCAGGGTCACACAGTATGCAAGTGGAAGCTGTGGGATTCAAACCAAGGTCTGGTCTGCTGGATGTCACCAGATTTGCAGCTCAGAGCCTTAAACTACTGCGCTATACTGCCTCCAGACACTTGAGCACCCCTCCCCGCCAACCCCCCCGGCAATCTGTGCTCGTTCTTGAACACAGGTTGCCAGTGTGAAGCAAGGTGTGTGCCACTGAGGTAAAGGTCAGAAGGCATAAGAAAACCTGGAGCAGTTATAAAATTCGCAAGTAGCATTTTATTATTATCAATAATAGTAAATTAAAAAATAAAATTGTTCATTTTAACTATATAGAAAGGCAACTACAGTGGCGTGAAAAAGTATTTGCCCTCTTCCTGATTTTCTCTATTATTGCATATTTGTCACACTGGATGTTTTCAGGTCTTTAGACAAAATATAATATTAGATAAAGGGAACCTGAGTGAACAAATAACACTTTTTTTTTTTTACTTATTTCATTTATTTAATGAAAAAAGTTAACCAACACCAACTGGCACTGTGTGAAAAAGTAATTGCCCCCTAGTTAAATCAACCCAATTAAAGGGATAATTAGAGTCAGCTGATTGAACACAGCCAGGCTTGATTACAGCCAGCCCTGCTCAATATAAACCTCACTTATTTTGACCCTTACCATCAGAGTCACGTTGCCAGCACAAAGATTCAACAAGCACATTATGCCATGATCAAAGGAAGTTCCTGAAAAGATCAGAAAAATATTTGTTGCCCTCTATCAGTCTGGAAAGGGTTACAAAGCTATTTCTAAGGCTCTGGGACTCCAACGAACCACAGTGAGAGCCATAATCTCCAAATGGAGAACACTTGGAACAGTAGTGAATCTTCCCAGGAGGCGGCCTGCCAAAATTACTCCAAGGGCGCAAACGAAATCACCCAGGAAGTCTCAAAGGACCCTAAAACAACATCCAAAGAACTGCAGGCTTTTCTTGCCTTAGCTAAGGTCAGTGTTCATGACTTCACAATCAGAAAGAGATTGGGCAAAAATGGGCTTCATGTGAGAGAGTAAAGGCGGAAACCACTGCTAACCAAGAAGAACATAAACGTCAGTCTCTCATTTGCCAAGAAGCACCTGGATGATCCACAAGCCTTTTGGGAAAATGTTCTATGGACAGATGAGTCCAAAGTGGAACTTTTGACGACATGGATCCCATAATGTCTCGCATAAAGCAAACACAGCATTCCACAGTAAGAACACCATACCAACAGTCAAACATGGTGGTGGTAGTGTGATGGTGTGATGCTTTACTGCCTAAGGACCTGGATGACTTGCCATAATTAAAGGAACCATGAATTCGGCTCTGTACCAGAAAATTCTTAAGGAGAATGTCCGGTCATCCTTCCGTCAGCTGAAGCTGAAGCGTGAGTTGAGGTCATGCAGCAAGACAATGATCCAAACACAAAAGCAAGTCCACATCAGAATGGCTAAAAAAGTAAAATTAAAGTTTTGGAGTGGCCTAGTGAAAGTCAGACTTAAACCCAATAGAGATGCTGTGGCAGGACCCGAAACGAGCAGTTCATGCTCGAAAACCTACCAAATGTTACTGAATTAAAGCAGTTCTGCAAGGAAGAGTGGGTTAAAATTTCTCCACAGCGATGTGAAAGACTGATATTGAATTGTAGGAAGTGTTTGGTTGCAGTCATTGCAGCTAAATGTGGCGAACCAGTTATTAAGTGTAAGGGGGCAATTACTTTTTCACACAGTGCCAGTTGGTGTTGGTTAACTTTTTTTCATTAAATAAGTGAAATTAAAAAAAAAAAACAAGTGTTATTTGTTCACTCAGGTTCCCTTTATCTAATATTACATTTTCTCTAAAGACCTGAAAACATCCAGTGTGACAAATATGCAATAACAGAGAAAATCAGGAAGGGGCAAATACTTTTTCACGCCACTGTATATATAGAATGGTGGATGGATGAACATCCACAACAAGGCTATGTTTCCTTGAGGGAGTTGATGACATCATGGAGGCGTCGAGGCGAAGCTCGAGAGGTCTCTGATGTCATCAACTGCCCAAGAAGGAACGAGCCTTTAGTTGTGGATGTTCAGCCATCCACTGTTTTGTATAGTATATGACTACTTTCGATTTGGTTTTATTATTTTATTTCTGAAGTTACTTGCTGTGGGTGCTGCTCCGTTTGTACTGGTGCTCCTGCTCCTCCCGTTCCTGCTGCTGACACTTCCGCTCAATCTATCCGCTTCACTTTCACTTTACACACGCTTAGTTTTACAAGTTAAAAAATAGATTTTTCGAAAGGAGCCACGTATGGCTCTCTGTGTCCTGATTCTAAATTCAAAATCAGTGGCTCCACTGCCCGGCACTCACTAAGTGCGCCGCCATGTTGGTTTTAATTTTTACATTGACGCTCGGCTGAGCCAGTCAGGTGGCAGGTCAAGGTTAAAAAGTTGTTGTACTATCGATGTGATGTCACATCGATAGTACAACAACATATTTGACCTTTGAACTGTACTACAACAAGTTTTCAGCAGTTGCTGAAATCCATGTAGAATCAAGGTTAACCATATACTATACAGAATTTAGGAGATAGGTGAGGAAATACTACAGAGAAAACAAAGTCCTTCATCTGAGGGTATCTCTAATTCTAAGTTTCATTCTCTCTCTAACAAAAGATTGCTGCCATTTTTATAAGAAGTCTTTGCCTGGCAATTAACTTCTGCAACCTCATCTCATTAAGAGGCATCCTGTTTCTCACAAAATGTATCAGAACTTTGTCAGTTTCCTTGCAGGTGCAACAAAATAGAACATGGTGTCCCAGAACTAACCTCCTGTTGACAACTCTGCAAAAGAGTTTGTGGAGGTCAAACTGCATCTCAAAGTTAACCCCCTGAGTTTCAAATAGCTTTTTGCAACCTTTTTAACCATATAACTACATTTTGAAACCAGAGAACACAGTATCACATATATTTTTATAAATGCAGATATGCAAGAAGGAAGAAAAGATAGAAACAGCTGGAAATAGCAAGTGAAGGCAGAGAAATGGCGGGAGGGGGAGAATCGCGAGACTGTTGGAGTGATCAGTTCCTAGGTCTCACAAGAAAATTTGATTGCACAATCAGACAGACAAGAGACAGAAAAGGAGAGGATAGAACAGATCCTTGCTTTTAACTCTTTCTGCATAAAAATGAGACAGGGTCTTATTTAACCCTAAACTTGATAAATAAAAAAACCCTGTCACAGTGTAATGTCCAGCGACTCAACCTTCAGTGTTATCAGGCCAGCATCTGGAGTTATAATATCTGACGACCGCAAGGTCACAGGGCAGCATGACAAGGCAGTGGGCAGGGCCAACAGGGAGAGGTATCACAAGCAGAAGAAGAGAGGTCATATTACCACTATATAGATCATTGGTGAGAGCTCACGCTGGAATACTATGCACAGTTCTGGAGGCCCCATCTCACAAAAGACATAGACAGGGTACAGGCAGTTCAGAGGATGGCAAATAAAATGGTACATGGGTTGCAAGAGAAACCATAGGAGGAGAGACTTAAGGATTTCAACATGTATGCCCAGGAGGAGAGGAAGGAAAAGGGGGACATGACAGAGACCTACAAATACCTCAAGGAGGTGAACAAAGGTACAGGTGGGGGAGTCTGCTTCAAATGAAGAATTGCAACACAACAAGAGGGTATGCAGCAAAACTAGAAGGGGGAATTTAGGAGATAGGTGAGGAAATACTACTTCACTGAAAAAGTGGTGGGGGATGCCTGTAACCAGAGGTAGTAGGGGCAAAAATAGCATGTGTGTGTGTGGTGGAGTTCAAGCATTCAAGGGCTAGGCATAAAGAAATACATGTAAATAAAAAATAAAGGGGGTGGGGGTCACTGCAGATCAGTTCAGGCCTGCAGAGCGACAATAGGCAGTGAACAACAGGAAACCATACTCCTCAGTTGCTGTAAAGGCTTTTAATGATATTAAAATAGTCCGCTGTTACATGAAGTAGATTACACGCCTCACTCAGACCCCGACTGGTTTCGTACCCAGTACGTCAACAGTAGGTTCGAAACCGGTTGGGGTCTGAGTGAGGCATGTGATTAACTTTATGTAATAGTGGCCTATTTTAATATCATTAAAAGCCTTTACAGCAACTGAGGAGTGCAGTTTTTTGTTGTTTTTGGATTCCTGTTTTACTACTCGTACCCTCTCTACGCGGAGGAGCTGTACTGTTGTTTTGAGTGAACAACAGGGCAGACTGGGTGGGCCAAATGGTCCCTTTCTGCTGACAAATCCTATGTTTCTGTCTATTCTCAGCCACAGGACTGCTTCCACACTAGAAGTCACAGCGCTGCCCCATCCCCAAAAGTCACACCACTCTCCACTTACCCAACTGTCACAGCACTGTGCCCATCCCAGTCATAGCACTTCCCCATTCCCACCAGTCACAGCACTGCCTCCATCCCAAACAGACACAACCCTGCCCCAATCAACACAGCACTGCCCCATCACCAATAGTCACAGTGCAACCACCATCCCTAACAGTCACAGCACTGCACTATCCTCAACAGTCCCAGCACTGCACCCAACACCCAAGTCACAGTTCCGCAACTGTACTCAACAATCACAGCACTGACCCTGTCTCCAACAGTTGCTGCACTGCCACATCTAACAGTCACAGCATTTCCCCCATCCCCAGAAGTTACAGCACTGCTCCACCCCCAACAGTCACAACACTTCTCCCATCCTCATCACAGCACTGCCTCACCGCTAACAGCCAACAGCCACAGCACAGCTGCATCCTCAACAATCATAGCACTGCCCCGTCCCAAAAAGTCACAGCATTCCGCTTGTCTCAAGAGTCACATCACTCCCCATCCCCAACAGTCACAGCACTGCCTTATCCCCAAATGTCACATAACTCTCCTCATACATGTCAAATGCATATGTCAGGAAGGATAGACAGACCAGGAGAAAGTATAAAATTCGTAAGCATCATTTTATTATTAATAAAATAGAAACAAAAAATAATAAAATTGTACAGGATAGCTCTTCTTGAAGGCAGTACAAACAAAAACTCCTACATCTAAGTCTCCCTGTCAATTTAAATCTCAGTATCTCTAGCTCTAAACAAAACATTGCTCTATTTTTTTATATGACACCTTTTCCTGGCAGTTTAAACTCTGTATCCTAATGTTGTAGATTACATTTCCTGTTTCTTACAAAATGTATCAGAACGTTGTCAGTTTCTTTCTTGAGACCATCCTGAATATATTTAGTCTTTATGGGTGCAACAAAATAGAACATTCTGACCCAGAGCTGAAATCATGTTGACAATTCTATAAATAAGCTTGTGGAGGTCAAAATACATCTCAAGGTCAACCCCCTGTATTACGGATTGTTATTTTTTTAAATAAACCCCAAGTAGCTTTCTGCAATCATTTCAACAATACAAGTACATACATTTGCAAATCAAGGGATCCCAGTTTCACATAAAAGATTCACAAATATTTTTTTAACCACACAGAAGTAAGGGAAGAAAGAACAGAAACAGTAAGCGAGGAAGGGGAGATGAAAAAAGGAAATTGTGGGACAATAAGAGTGGCCAAATCCTAGGTGCAACAAGAAAATCTAATTGCACAATCAGACAGGCAAGAGACAGACAAGTGGCAGAATAGGAGAGGAAAAAACAGATCCTTGCTTTTAACTTTTGTCTGCATAAAAAAATGAGGCATGGTATTACCCAACCCTGTCACAGTACAGAGTTTTAAATAAGCTGTGAAAATTGATTAGCAGTTTTGCGTGTGAAAGTGCTAATCAATTGTGAAGATGCATAGCACTTACTCAATTTGATTAGCAAAATTAGAAATCCTAAACATGTGTATACATACAATTTAAAAAAGTATTTTATCCTGAATAAAAAATCTCATTAACATTTTGCGTGATCTTTTATAATACACAGACACAGACAGAAGTCTAACTGGCAGTATAGCCTAGGGTTAGACTAACCAGCTGTGAATGAGCTTGGTACATCCAGCTGACCTGGGTTTGAGTCCCACAACCTCCACTTGCATACAGTGTGACTCTGAGCAAGTCACTTAACCTCCCTGAAAACAGGCACTTGTATCTAGTGGGCCATACCTGGTTACCAAAGAATAGAGACACCACTCACTCCAGCAGACCTAGGTTTGATTCCTACAACCTCCACTTGCATACTGTGTGACTCTGAACAAGTCACTTAACCTCTCTGAAAACAGGCACTTGGATCTGGGGCCACACCTGGTTACCAAAGAATAAATAGGGACCCCACTCACTCCAGCAGACATGGGTTTGATTCCCACAATCTCCATTTGCATACAGTGCGACTCTGAGCAAGTCACTTAACCTACCTGAAAACAGGCACTTGTATCTGGTGGCCATATCTGGTTACCAAAGAATAAATAGAGACCCCACTCACTCCAGAAGACCTGGATTTGATTCCCACAACCTACACTTGCATATAAGTTAACTAGTTGTGATCCCTCCTGACCACATGCTTCACTTTCTTCATTTCTTTAAACAGCGTTAAAAAAGACAGCCTGCATCAGAACCGAGAACAATAAGTTTCTCATCACTGATTTCATTTTTTTCAGTTTGCTTTTAGGAGAGAGTGATCATGCCTGGGGCAGAACACTGACCGGGGGAGTGACTTCACCAATAATGGTAAGGGTAGTAGCCAGTCTCGGTCCCTACTCCCTCCCAACCCCATGTCTTTAAAAAAATACATAGTAGCTGGCTCAGTGGTGCTGAGGGTTGAGGTGCTGGATGCCATATCTTATGCTATGCCGGCGACCAGGGTTCAGGAATGACCTCGGGTCACTGGGTGTCGGCAAGGGGTGGGAGCAGGATTGAGCATTGGCTCTCCTCTCCCGGGTAAGCAGTGGGGTCGCCTGCCAGTAGTCCCACTGTCAAATGGAGATTCGGTGCCGGTGGTTAACAGCACGACTGGAAGGGAGGGTCATCCCGAACGGCGTGCGCGCTTGTGCATCCACACACACATGCTACGTCGGGGACGCGTGGGTGTAGGGGTTGGGAGAAAACCCGCAAAACCCCAGAAATTACATAGGTTAAAGCCAGCTGCTTTAGTGTATATTTTGTAGGCTGAATGTGCTGACCACTTACCATCCAGCACCTCTCTGGCCAGTGCAGCCGCTCCCAATCGTCCTGACCTCCGGCCTGGGACCGACCTCCTGTTTGTCCAATGTCACTACTCCACTCCACTGTAGTCCACTGTAGATTTGATCGACTCTGTTCTGCAGTGACTTTCAGATCCAGCCCGCCCCAGCAGACTTGGTGGTGAGCCGCCATCCGCTGCACACCTATAAATGTACTGTCAAGCATTGAACTTGTTTTTCTTGTGGCTCACTCTTGCCCGTCTACTCAGTGCTCAGCTCTATCTGCAGTGCTCACAGCTCTTGCCTCTCTCTGTGTGACAGCCGGGATGCGCTCACACCCCTCCATGATGGCCCAAGGAAGACAAGAAGTCGATATTTGACCAGTCAGTGGGTCTTGAAATGAAGTTTTTAAAGAAAACAAAAAGAACTGTACATTCTTTGCCGTTGCTGACTCTTGACACGCTAGCCTGGACCCAGAACTGTACCCTGGCTACTGTCAATTTCAAAACTGCCGCTCTTTATGCAGTATACGCTCTGCGCTGTGATAGGACACCAACCAGCAGCACACAGAGAAAGAAGACACCAACACAACCACCTGGGACATCAAAGTTGTGGCTGATCAACAGCCACAACAATAATAATAAATAATAAAAAAATATATATATATATATATATATATATATATATATATATATATATATTTGTGTTTTCGGGGGGGGGAGGCGTGCACAGAATGCATCACAGTTTTTTGCGATGTAAAAGTAAAAATGGACTGCACGAGCAGCTGGTTCGCATCGCAAACTGTGATGCGATGTTGACTATTTAAAATCCTGCAGTACCCAACAGTCGCAGCACTGTGTCCACCTCAACAGTTACAGACAGCACCATTCACAACAGTCACAGCACTGCCCCATCACCAATAGTCACAGCACTGCATCATCCCCAACAGTCACAGCAATTCCCAAATTCTACCAGTCACTGCACTGCCCCATCCCTAAATGTCACAGCAGTCCCCTCATCCTCAAAGGTTACAGCAATGCCCCATCCCCATTCCCAACATTAACTGCACTGCCCCAATCCACAACAATCACAGCACTACCCTCGTCCCCAACAGTCACAGCACTGCCCCATCCCAACATTAACAGCACTACCCCAATCCACAACAATCACAGCACTACCCTCGTCCTCAACAGTCACAGCAATGCCCCATCCCAACATTAACAGCACTGTCCCAATCCACAACAGTCACAGCACTACCCTCGTCCCCAACAGTCACAGCAATGCCCCATCCCAACATTAACAGCACTGCCCCAATCCACAACAGTCACAGCACTACCCTCGTCCCCAACAATCACAGCAATGCCCGATCCCCAACAATCACAGCACTGCCCCATCCCAACATTAACAGCACTGCCCCAATCCACAACAATCACAGCACTACCCTCGTCCCCAACAGTCACAGCAATGCCCGATCCCCAACAATCACAGCACTACCCTCGCCCCAACAGTCACAGCACTGCCCCATCCCAACATTAACAGCACTGCCCCAATCCACAACAATCACAGCACTACCCTCGTCCCCAACAGTCACAGCACTGCCCCATCCCAACATTAACAGCACTGCCCCAATCCACAACAATCACAGCACTACCCTCGTCCCCAACAGTCACAGCACTGCCCCATCCCAACATTAACAGCACTGCCCCAATCCACAACAGTCACAGCACTACCCTCGCCCCCAACAGTCACAGCAATGCCCGATCCCCAACAGTCACAGTGCTGCACTTATTTATTTTATTTATTGCAAGCAGGCAGAGGTACTGAACAAGTACTTTGCCTCACTTTTTAGGGAGGGAGACATGGGCTTCATTTAACTGGAAAGCGGAGGGGGGAGGGCAGCTGAGAGGATAGAGCAGAGGGAGACGAGAGGATCAAAAGAGGCTGGGGTATTAGGTGGGCTAGACCCAGAAGAGGACGGGGACCTTATTGAGGAGAGGGCTAGGGAGGGTGAAATCACAGAGGGCAGTGTGAAGGAGGCCCTACGGGCACTGAAAACTGACAAGGCACCAGGACCGGATGGGCTGCATCCAAGGGTACTGAAGGAACTGGCGGACAAACTAGCGGCTCCACTAGCTGCACTGTTCAACACCTCTCTCCAGACAGGAAGGGTGCCCCAGGATTGGAGGGTGGCTCACGTGATGCCTATCCACAAAGGGGGGTCTAGGGAGGAGATGGGAAATTACAGGCCTGTCAGCTTAATGTCAGTGGTAGGCAAACTAATGGAGGGCTTCATCAAAGGGATGCTCGGGAGGCAACTGGATTGGCTTGTGCAGATGGATGACAAACAGTATGGTTTCGTCCTGGGGAGATTGTGCCAGACCAACCTCATAGATTTTTACGACTGGGTAATAGGGACCCTGGACAGACAGAGATCAGTGGACGTCCTATATCTGGATTCTAGTAAGGCGTTTGTCTCGGTACCCCACTTCGGGTTATTGACAAAGTTGGGGGGATTGGGGTGGGAAGACAGTTGCTTAGATGGGTGGAAAACTGGCTTACAGATGGAACATAGAGGGTGGCGGTTAGAGGGATTGTCTCCTCCCCTAGGAAGGTCGTCAGTGGGGTGCCCCAGGGTTCGGTACTGGGGCCACTCCTGTTCAACGTCTATGTCTCCGATATAGGGACAGGAGTTAGGAGTAGGATGAGCCTCTCCACGGATGACTCTAAACTGGGAGCATTGGCCGACGGGGAGGAAGCAAGGGTGGCAGTCCAGAGGGATCTGGATACCCTGGAGGGTTGGTCAAGGAGGTGAGGGCTGAGGTTTAATCTGGAGAAGTGTAGGGTGTTGCATCTGGGGGTCAGAAACCCAGGGCATGTCTACACCTTGGGAGGGGTCACACTGCAAGCCACTTCGAGTGAAAGGGACCTCGGGGTGGTGGTAGACACCAAAATGAACAACAGTGAGAACTGCAGAAGAACGGCGGCAAAGGCAAACAAGATACTGGGCTGCATATCCCGGGGAATAATGTCCAGGAGGAGTGAGGTGATCCTACCTCTGTACAATGCCTTGGTTAGGCCACATCTTGAGAATTGCGTGCAGTTTTGGAGGCCGTGCCTTAGGGAGGACATAGTACTGTTGGAGAGAGTCCAGAAGAGGGCAACCAAGATCATCCGGGGCATAGGTGATAGGACCTATGAGGACAGGCTGGAGGCCCTGGGGCTGTATTCACTGGAGGAGAGGAAAGATGGGGGGACATGATTTAGGTTTTCAAATATGTGAAAGGGATTAACAGAGGTAGAGCCAAAGAAATGTTCAGGCTAAAGCAAAGGGGGCACAACCAGAGGGCATGAATGGAAACTGGAGGCAGGAACCTATAGGGGAGAACGTAGAAGGCATTACTTCACAAAGAGGGCGGTGGAGCCATGGAATGCATTGCCCGGGAGTCTAGTCGAGCAAGGCACTGTGGAGGGCTTCAAGAGGGGGTGGGACAGATGCATGGGTGTACTGAAGCCAAGGTTGACCCTCTCGGGGACCGGGGTGGGGGGTGGAGGAGTTGGCACCCAATAGGGGCTGGCTACCGAGCAGACACGAAAGACCGTCAGGCCTATTCTGCTGGCTTTTAGTATGCTAGTTTGTAAATATTTCACCAGGACGGCACACTGAGCAACAGGTTGCTCATCTCCCAGTGTGACCTGGGGGAAGAGGTACAATAGGGATGAGTTATTTTACATTCAAGTTACAAAGATCAACATAGCATACAATTAATTAAGGCAGTTGTTACAAACCATGTTGCATACATATGTAATTTGTGAGAACAATTAAGTGCAATGGTAATAAGTGAACAAGTGCTATCATGAAATAAGGGGTGAAGGAGAGGATGAGATGACAGATAGTGCAGAGTCGTGTCCCAGAGAGACCCCTTCAGGATGCGGGGAACCCTGCAAGGGGACAGGGGACTGGAGTAGGGATTAGAGAAAGAGAGGTGGAGTAAGTGTGATTAACACCTAGGAGGAGAAATCAGGCCTGACCCAAAGAGAGAACTCTTCAGGATACGATGAACCCTGCAAGGGGCAGGATTCAGGCGATTGTAACCCTATGGTTGGGCGTTGCAGTTAGAGGGATAGTGAGAGGAGGAATGAGAAACAACACCTGGGAGGGATGAGGCCTGATCCAAGGAACCCTCCAGGATGCTGAGGACCCTGCAAGGGGATCTGGAAGGCCAAGGATAGGGAGATGGGGGAAGAAAAGGTGGCAAGCCTAGGCACTATAGGACCCCCTTAAGGATGCTGAGAACCCTGCAAGGGGAGTGTGAAGGCTAGGGAAAAAGGGGGAGAGAGTAGGGCAAGGGAGAAAGGTATGAGAACTAGCACCTAGGAGGGGCTAGAGGCAGTAGAGTCAGTAGAGGCACTGGGTAAATTCCAAGGGGGATGAACTGTAAGGAGCAAGAAGAAGGAAATTAAGGCGGGTCATGACAGGAACAGTTAGGTGCAAGATAGTTGAAGAGGGCAGCGTTGATAGTATAGAGGGAGGAGGAGTGTCCCCAACAATCACAGCACTGCCCTATCCCCAGCACTAGTCCCATCCCCAACAATCACATGCTACCCTATCCCAAACAGTCATAGCAGTTCCCCCATCCCCAATAGTCACAGCAATTCCCTCATCCCCTGTAGTCACAGCAATTCCCCATCCCCACAAGTTACAGCAATTTCCCATCCCCACAAATCACAGCACTACCAGATCCCCAAAACGCCACAGCACTGCCCCATTCCCACAAGCAACAGCACTGCTCCATTCCCAATCACAGCACTGCCAGATCCCCAAAATGCCACAGTACTGCCCCATCCCCACAAGCAACAGCACTGCTCCATTCCCAATCACAACACTGCCAGATCCCCAAAATGCCACAGTACTGCCCCATCCCCACAAGCAACAGCACTGCTCCATTCCCAATTCACAGCACTGCTAGATCCCCAAAATGCCACAGCACTGCCCCATCCCCACAAGCTACAGCACTGCCCCATTCCCAGTAACAGCATTGTCAAATCCCCAATCACAGCACTGCCAGATCCCCAAAACGTCACAACACTGCTCCCATCCCCAACAGTCACAGCACTGCCCTATCCCCAACAGCCACAGTACTGCTCCATCCCAAACAGTCACAGCACTGGCCTTATCCCCAACTGTCATAGCAATGCGGCCATCATCAACAGTCACAGTACTGCCTTGTTCCCACAATCACAGCACTGCCCCATCCCCAAGAGTCCCAGCACTGCCCCAAAGGACACAGCATGGCCTCATCCTCAACTGTCCCAGCACTTCCCCCAACACCCATGTCACAACTCCACCCCTGTACTGAACAATCACACCACTGCCCCATCACCAACAATCACAGCACTGCCCTCATTCCACAAGTCACAGCAATTTCCCATCCCCACAAGACACAGCACTGCCAGATCCCCAAAACGTCATAGCACTGCCCCATCCCCACAAACCACAGCACTGCCCCATTCCCAATCACAGCATTGCCAGATCCCCAAAATGCCATAGCACTGCCCCATCCCCACAAGCAACAGCACTGCCCCATCCCCACAAACAACAGCACTGTCCCATTCCCAATCAGAGCACTGCCAGATTCCCAAAATGCCACAACACTGCTCCCATCCCCAACAGTCACAGTACTGCCCCATCCCCAACAGCCACAGTACTGCCTCATCCCAAACAGTTATAACACTGCTCCCATCCCCAACAGTCACAGTACTGCCCCATCCCCAACAGCCACAGTACTGCCTCATCCTAAACAGTTATAACACTGCTCCCATCCCCAACAGTCACAGTACTGCCCCATCCCCAACAGTCACAGCACTGGCCCTGTCCCCAACTGTCATAGGAATGCGCCCATCCTCAACAGTCACAGTACTGCCTTGTTCCCACGATCACAACACTGCCCCAAAGGGCACAGCATGGCCTCATCCCCAACTGTCCCAGCACTGCCCCCAACACCATGTCACAATTCCGCCCCTGTACCGAACAATCACATCACTGCCCCATCACCAACAATCACAGCACTGCCCTCATCCCACAAGTCACAGCAATTTTCCATCCCAAAAAGTCACAGCACTGCCAGATCCCCAAAACGCCATAGCACTGCCCCATCCCCACAAACCACAGCACTGCCCCATTCCCAATCACAGCACTGTCAGACCCCAAAACGGCACAGCACTCCCCCATTCCCACAAGCAACAGCACTGCTCCATTCCCAATCACAGCACTGCCAGATCCCCAAAATGCAACAGCACTGCCCCCACAAGTCAGTGCACCCCCCAACCTACAGTCACAGCACTGCCTCATCTCCAAGTCACCATACTCTCCCATTCCCCACAGTCACTGCACTGCCACATTCTAACAGGCACAGCACTGCCCCATCCCCAACAGTAACAGCATTGCCCCTACCCCAGTCAGAGCACTGTTCCTAACAGCCACAGCCTGCCCCATCCTCAACAATAACAGCACTGCCTGATAGCAGCAGTCACAGCACTGCCTCATCCCCAACAGCCACAGCACTGCCCCCATCCGAAACAGTCAAAGCACTGCCCCATACCAACCATCGCGGCACAACCCCATCCCTAACAGTAAAAGCACTGACCCATCCTCAGCATTCCCAGCACTGCCCGAAAAACCAAATCACAGCTCTGCCTGGTGTACTTAATCACAGCATTAAACATTTCCAACACTCGGAGCACTATCAACGTCATCAACAGCCACATCTCCTTCCACATCCCGTCATAGCACAGAGCCCATCCCCAAGAGTTCACAACAATTCCCCCCATCCCCAGAAGTTACAGCGCTGCTCCAATCCCTAACCGTCACAACACTGCTGCTGTCCACAACAGCCACAGCACTTCCCATCCCCAAGGAAGCAGTATAGCACAGTGGTTTAAGGCTTTGAGCTGCAAACCTAGAGACCTGGGTTTGAATCCCACAGCCCCCACTTGCATACTGTGTGACCCTGAGCAAGTCACTTAACTTCCTTATGCGCCCAGGTCACACCTGTAAACAAGCTATCAGCTCAGTGTCTCTCTCCTGGTTAAAAAACAAAACAAAACAAAAAAAAAAACAGTGACATCACTCCCCCATCCCCAGCAGCCACGGCACTCCCCCATCCCCAGCTGCCACAGCACTCCTCCATCCCCAGCAGCCACAGCACTCCTCCATCCCCAGCAGCCACAGCACTCCTCCATCCCCAGCAGCCACAGCACTCCTCCATCCCCAGCAGCCACGGCACTCCCCCATCCCCAGCAGCCACAGCACTCCCCATCCCCAGCAGCCACAGCACTCCTCCATCCCCAGCAGCCACAGCACTCCCCCATCCCCAGCAGCCACAGCACTCCCCCATCCCCAGCAGCCACAGCACTCCCCCATCCCCAGCAGCCACAGCACTCCTCCATCCCCAGCAGTCACGGCACTCCTCCATCCCCAGCAGCCACAGCACTCCCCCATCCCCAGCAGCCACAGCACTCCTCCATCCCCAGCAGCCACAGCACTCCCCCATCCCCAGCAGCCACAGCACTCCCCCATCCCCAGCAGCCACAACACTCCCCCATTCCCAGCAGCCACAACAGTCCCCCATCCCCAGCAGCCACGGCACTCCTCCGTCCCCAGCAGCCACGGCATTCCTCCGTCCCCAGCAGCCACGGCACTCCTCCGTCCCAGCAGCCATGGCACTCCTGTTGTCCCCAAAAGTCACAGCACTCTTGTTGTCCCCAAAAGTCACAGCACTCCTGTCATCCCCAATAGTGACAGGACTCCTCCATCCCCAAGAGCCACAGAATTGCCCCACCCAAAAAGCTACAGCACTGCCCCACCCCTAAAACAGCTAGTGCACTGCCCCATCCCAAAAGCTACAGCACTGCCCCATACCCAACAGTCACAGTACTTCCCCATCCTAAACAGTGATGACAGTGCTCCATCCCAGTCACAACACTGCTCCATCCCAAACAGCCACACCACTGCCCGATTCCCAACAGCCACAGCACAAGCCCCATCCCTAACAGTAACATCACTGCCCCATCCTCAACATTCCCAGCACTGCCCCCGACACTCGCATCACAACTCTGCCTGCTGTACTCAACAATCACAGAACAGCCAGTCTCCAACACTTGCAGCACTGCCAGTGTTACCAACAGTTACAGCTCTTCCACATCCCCAGTCACTGCAAAGTGCCCATGTCCAACAGTCACAGCAATTCCATCATGCCCAGAAGTTGCAGCACTGCCCATTCCCAGCAGTCACAGCACTGCTTCCATCCCTAACATTCACAGCACTCTCCTTGATGCTAGATATTTTCTTAAGTGACAGTGATGGAGGAGGTGGTGGTGTGTGTGTGTGTGTGTGTGTGTGTGTGTGTGTGTGTGTGTGTGTGTGTGGTGTGGAGGGGGTGAGAACAGCAGCAAATCTGACTGCTAAACCACATCAAAATGGCAAGATGAGCGCAAGTACTTAGTAAGCATGCTGTACATGAAGCTGTGGCACCGCTCACACATGGCGCACTTGCTGAGTACTCATGTTAATCTTGCAGGAAATAATTTCTGTCATGTCAATAAGCACCAAATCATTAATGCCTAAACAACAGTAGAGCTGATTGTCCCATAATGGTAGATAGTCTCCAAATATTCACTCATCCTGATGCCAAAAAACTTACAGAGAACAGTTTATGACAGGTATCAAAAAAATCATCAATCTGAAAACAAAAGCACAGATTTTCAACTTGCACCCTCTGACTATGAATATCTGCTAGCATATGTGAAGTTGGCAACCAAAGACATTTTTAGATTGACCATACAATTCATCAGGACATGCAAATTTGGGACCGCTGTCCTAAGCAAATAAAAACATCTGTCAAATGCATTTATTTGTTTAAAAAGTTTTAGCAGAAAAGGCATACTGAGCTGGTATCAGCTCATTTTCAGATGCATCCTGGGGGACAGGAGATGGGAGAACAGTTCAGAAACAGTAAATACAATAAACTGTATATAAAAATACATTTACAACAGTAACTGTGCAAGAGGTAATACAATATTCAAAAATCAGATAAAAGAACAATTGCACAATGACACAATAATCCAGTACAACGGCTTATGGGCAGACTAGATGGGCCAGGCAGTCCTTATCTGCTGACAATTTCTATGTTTCTATGACACAGTCACACTTCACAGAATCAGTACTAGTACACAGTGCAATATTCGGTAGCTAAACTGCAGTTGGGGGGTGGCATCAGATGCAGGAATAATTCAACCTGTGGCTGGTGCAATAAGCCTTTTAACAGCACCACGCCTCCACCACACACACAGATTTGAAGTACCGTTTTTAAGGGGGAGGGTGCATGCAGAGATCTCAAAAAATTTTTTATTTTTTAACATATTTTTTTCCTCCTGCTCTGGGCCAGGTCGAGACTTCCTCCTGCCAGCTGCCAATGCCCTTACACCATCCGACCAAGATCCTGCCATCCATCCAATGGGATCACCAGCCCATCCACGACCCACTGCCATACTGCTCCCTGGCTTATCCCTCAGGGTTGGGTAGGCCTTCAGCTCCTTCAGCATTTCTTTCTTTTTTTTTTAATTTTTGTGCCGGCTTCCCCTAGCCCCCAAGTGAGCTCACCAGGCTCCAGCAGCCTTCTTAGATGGCCCGAGGGGATGGCGCCGGAGCCGGCTCATTAGCAGGGACCAGCATTTTTTTTGGAGTGATTCCCTCAGGAGCAGGGACATGCAATGACGGCCCCATGTCTGCTCTGCTCCCCCCATACATGCTGGCGCTGACTGCTGCGGTAACCATGGCATCCGCTAGGGGTCCGTCGTGCATCAGACACTCAACCCCCGCCTCCCCCCCCGGAGTAGGAGAGCAGTCCAGTGGATGCTCTATCCAACTCCCCCCGGCCGGCCCTCCGACCCCTGGATCCGTTCCTGAATCCGGGTTGTTGGCGTCGCAGATGGCAGCCATACCTCTGTGCCAGTGGGCTGGCTTCCTTCAGCATTTCTACCCTGCAGACATCTAAGTGATGCAGGGGTCAATATATGCTTGCGCAGATGCTGTGCAGCACAATGCGTGCTCAGCAATTCCCGGATATTTTTTTTCTGTGGGTGGGCTCTGCCCCCCACACCTCCTGTTACGGGAGGCTGTGCCCCCCGGACCCCCCATTAAAGATTCTAACTCGGGGGGGGGCTGAACTCGGACAGCGCACATGTCTGTGATTCGCCAAAATGCCATACGCTATTAAGCGTACAACATTATGACCCGGTACGACATCTGGCCACCCATGGTGGAAGTGAAGACTGGATGGTGGCACAGATATAGTGATGGATGTGGTGGACTGGCAAAGGTTTCATCTCCCTGATCCTGTGCCTCCATTTTCATATGTTCTAGTTCCCCACCCCTCTGCCGGTAGTGCGCAACAGGATAGGCTGCCAGCAAGCTCAACACAGTCAATCCAAGACTGCACTCCCACTGCCCCTTCCTGAAGCCACGGATCCCCTGTACCACCACCTGTGGTCACCCAGGTGGTGGTGAGGCAGTGGGAAGCAGCGTCCTACCTCCCCGGATGGCAGCGGCCAGTGGGATGTTCAATCCTCTTCCCCCCGGCGAGCCCTCCAACAGTCCAGGCTCATTTCCGAACTTGGGTCAGCGGCGTCATGAGCAGTAACTCTACCACTGTGTCAGAGGGCAGGCTCGCTACATAAAAAAACTTCTAAAATATTTTAATAATAAATTATTTATACTGAAATTCAAATGTAATCAATTTCTTTATTGGAGATGTGACTATCTGGAGTACCACTGCACTTAAATGCAACTTTTATTGTAGAATCTGTAAAAGGGACACACGTTTCATCTTTTATGACTGGGACTGACTGAGAATACAGTAATTTGCAGCAATTTCTAGGGGACTTTACTTAGCCCTGAAAAGTAGCTGCAGCTTGCAGAGGTACTGTATGACTCTTAGTGAAAGGAAAAATCAGCTAAATTCTTATCAACAAATTATTTTCTCCCTTTACGCTTCCCCCAGGACGCATCTGGAAATGAGCTGCTATTCAGCTCAATATGTCTGTCCTGGTAAAACATCTGAAATAAATAAATGATTTCCCGGCCGGGGGTGGGGGTGGCCTTACCATTATTTTAGTTCCAGCTTCCATCACAGCACAGAGCCGGAGGGGAGTCCTGTCTGAGGTGAGTTTTCTAGGTGTGTGAGCTGTTACAGAACACAAGGCTACAAGGATATTAAACATCTGGTTTATGACTTCAATATATTAGAGCCTGTATCTTACGTAAAATGTGAATCCATTTCTCCAAGCAAATGCAACTGATTATTTTCAAGGTCTACTACAACTGTTTTCTCTTACCTCATTTTCATGATATGCTATATTTTTTTCTCACCTCTTCAATCTCTATCCTTTTCGCAAGGTCATCCAGTGAAAGTGCACTGTCTCCAAATGCAACAGAGTCAGCAAGGTTGTAAGGCAACTGGTCTTGCAGAACATTAGGGCTGATTTCAACAGAGGACTCATGGTCGCACAAGATCTCTGGAGACTCCTCAAAGCTATCACTTAATTCTGTGTTAACCTGACCCCCTGTTTCCTCTTCTCTCACCTCAGTTTCCTTTACCCCCTCTTTAACTCCTCTTTCACATTCCTCGGGCATCATTTCATTCTCACCATTCACTCGGTGAGCAGAGTTGTTTGTGTCCTGTCTAGACTCTGCATCTTTGCTGTCCACTGCTGGGTGCGGCAGCTCTGAAACATGATCGTTCAGCTGACCGTCTGGAAGAACGTGCCTCTTTCCAGAGCCATCACAGTTTCTCAAACCTGTTGGAGCATCACTCTCAGCAGGACTCAACACCAGTGCTGCAGAGCCAGTGCCTTCACAAACCAGTGTGTCAGTAGCTGCCGGTGCCTGATTTGAAAATTCCTTCTCCTCCTCCTCAGAGATTTGTGCTGCTGTGAGCAAATCCTGGCAGGGCTCTGGTACTGTTAGCTGTACAGAGTGGTTCCCTTTTGTACGATCTTCAAAAGAGCCACAATCAAAGCATGGCCTGCCCATTGCCCCTATGGACTGGGCGTGTGCCTCTGGAGATGATTCAGCACTGCTCCGCCTCTCCTTGTGTTCCTTTTCTAGGGAAAATGCACTCCCTGCTGGCTCGCTGCAGACAGCCTCAGCATCACAAATCAAGTCCTGTGACATTCCCTGCTGTTCAGGACCGCTCTTTCCTCCTGGGTCTGTCCCAGGCTCTGCTTCACTGCCTACAAGACAACGAGAAAACAGTAAACATGGGTTTTTACATGAAAATATAGTTTTAAACAAAAATCAGTACATTAACTGTGTGCAA
This sequence comes from Neoceratodus forsteri, assembly GCA_016271365.2. Taxonomy (NCBI): domain Eukaryota; kingdom Metazoa; phylum Chordata; order Ceratodontiformes; family Ceratodontidae; genus Neoceratodus; species Neoceratodus forsteri. The sequence continues at coordinate 97,584,627 of CM057451.1, forward strand.
AATAATCCAGCAGGCTCTGACTTGATTGCTTCACTACTCATTCAGCTGGAGCTGCCTGCCTTCCTACCAGATAATAATAGCACACACGAGCCACTCTTAATATTTAATGAGTGTTTCTGCTTCCTACAACTTCCTTTCTGGTGTGCACAAGACATTGTTTTACAAAAAGGACCAGATGTGAACACCTTGATGAAACAGTCCAAACAACTTACTGTCTAAGCAAAGTTATATTTACCGTACGCAAAACTGCATGTGTGTGTGTGTGTGTGTGTGTGTGTGTGTGTATGTGTGTTCAGCACTCACTTCAGCCAACAGAGAGCTGAAAATCTCAATACTGTTTTAGTAAATACAGTACAAACTGGCCAATTGGTGAAACCATTAAGCTCGACAACTTTATTACCAGGAGCAAATTAAAATAATAAACTGCAGTTCTAGCACCTTATACACTCCTGCCGTCACCACCAGCCAACACCTCAAGGCCAGTATAAATTACTTTCACCCCCCCCCCCCAACTGCTGACATTATCAGAATATGACTGAAATGTTTTAAAGCACCATAGTTTTAAACATGCACAATCTGTGTTAAGCTTTGGATGAAATCCCTGTTACTCTACTGCCTTCCCTTTCGTCCCATTCCCTGTTTCCACTGCCATTTTTGGGGCTAGGGGGTTCCTTTAGCTTCCCTGGTCCTCAAGTGTGGGATCAACTCCTTCATCTTCATCACACTGACTCTGCTCAGCTTTTAAAATGTCACTTCAGAACATTCCTTTACTGTTTTGCATATCCTTCCTCATCATAAATCCTGCTAGGTTGCTGGCAATAACAGCAGCTTGTTTAGTTTATCTGCACCTCAATATTTATTGCATTTTAGCAAGTGTACGATCTTGATATTTTTATGATTACTATAGAGCATTTTGTGATTCTCCAACATAAAATTAGCCACATCACATGAAACGGTTTAGTATTTTTGTTACATAAAGCAACAAAATGTTTACGTTTGCCAATTTTAGTTAACGATAAACTCTGAAACCATTTTTCCAGCTGCAGCTTCAAACTCTTGTGTATTCTAACAAGTTCCCCATAGCCCCTCCCCCGCGTAGCACTAAAACTTAAGATTTTTAAATTTCACCCCCCCAAATTGTTCTTATCAGCCTGCATAAAAAACTAAATGAAAAAAGAAAGTAAATTTTAAATTTCACTCAGCAAATGGTAAACTGAAATGGCAGAGTGTTGCATTCAGAAAGGTATGTGCTCTCCTAAGGCTGGGCAGTGTCTAAACACCACAGGAGTCGGTTCACGGCTGCAACTGACACCAATCAGTTCACTGGTGTCGGCATTAGTGCACTGTGTTGCCTTTCAGGAGACCTGGGTTCATGACTGCAGCCTGACTTCCTCAATGGGCCAGTGGAGTCTGGGCCTCACTACAGAGGCAGTGCCCTCACACTGATGGGAAGGGGGAGGTGTTATTCATTACATCAGAATCCCCTACAGTCACTTGCTTCTGCCACTGACAGAGCGGCTGACCACATGTCATCATCCAGTCCGCATAACACAAAGAAAAGGTGTCTAATCCCAGGTGATGTTGGGGATATGGGGGAAAAGAAGGGGACATGGCCTATTTTATGGGATGATGTCTGCCATGCCCCCTCCTCCACACAAACCTACAACTGAACGAGCCTCTAGCACTCCCCAGCTGCCATAAGAAATGCACCCTACATTCTCTCCTGGTGGCAGCAAGAGGTCTGGTCCCTCAAGATTATCAAATCTCCAAAAACAGAGGAACTTACAGTGTGTGTGTGTGTGTGGACCACAGAGGACACTGGAGTACAACAGGTGGGCAGCAAGGAACAGGAAGGCCTAAAAGAGTGAGGTACCAGGGGCTGTGGGATACAAAAATAAAACATTAAAAAGTTTTCTTTCTCCTTGTATAGTAAAGGAAATCAGTGAGGGAGGGAGGCTTTGCAATCCCTGTGGTTCAGGTGAATACACTCTACAGCTCAACACATTACCAGTGTACTACCACAGCGACTAGCTTAAGTTCGGGCAAGGGGACTAGTTTAAGATTATGGTACTGCAACAGGTTTCTGTATCTCAGTACATCAGGAAGTGTGTGTGTGTGGGGAAGGGGACGTCTTACAGTAAGTAGCCATTTGGAGGGCAGTGGAGGAGGAATGGAGGGTAGACAATTCTGAGTAACCAAAGCTCCATTTAAAAAGGTGCTCAGAAAATGGAATTTTCGAATTTTCACCCGGCTGGTGCTGTCAAAACATAGTGCGGATACAACCCTGCTGAGAAGCCGAAACCACAAGGACTTGGATGGAAGGTAATTACAATCAGAGAGAAGGTTGTATTTGATGACAGGTCATAAACCATTTATGATTGTGCTTTAAGAAGCCATGATTTGAGTCAGCAAAGGAGACTTAGTTTTTTTTTAATAGTACAACCACAGACCTAGTCACAAAATTAGGCTAGCTTTCATCAGTTAATTGAATTAAAAGCACAGTGCATGTGTTATCTGTGTTGACAGATGGCTGTCCTGGAACTGATACCATGGAGAGGAGTCAGGTGAAAGTGAAACCATCCAGTACACAATGAGACCGACACTGACCCCGCGACACTTATATATTCTACAGTTACAATAAAGTGTCTCAGAGGCTTACAGGCTGGATGCCATAAGCCTTTAAAATGTTTATGCAGGAAAAGAGCACAGCCAAGAAATGACTGGGCCATCCAAGCCTGCGCATTTTCCTTGGTCTCTGCTCTGTGTTGATAAGCACTTGTCCAAGTAAAGGTTGATCAGTGTTATCTGGCACCACACCTATTTCAGGTGCTGCAGTCTTTAAAGCCGTGTTTACACAGCAGTAACGCTGCAAACACAAAACCGCAGCAGTGCAGTCTGGACCACTTGCCACCCATGGTTTGTCTGTCTACACAGCCCCTTCTCTGCACCGCTGCAGTCTGTGCTGGTGAGGGGCTGTGCATCGCGGGGGAGCCAGTTATCTGCTGGTTGCTGCGGTGCAGGCAGTCCACACTGCCACTTAAGCCGCTCGCTCCTCTTGGCGTCCCCAGCTTGCCAGAGAATCTGGAAGCGTCTTAGCGAGCGACTTACCCAGATCGGGTACATGTCCACATAGCTACATTTGCACTGGAGCAACCCAAGCACACGGGTTACTCCAGTGCAAATGTGACCGTGTAAACATGGCTTAAGTCTCCAGCAGAGTGTACAACCAAGAACTATTTTGTCTGCAGCTCACTTCGTCAGCAATAGTTTATAGAAAAATCAACTATTCATGAGTCAGCATCAAAACCCACTCAGCATGATCAGTTATGAAGACCAACCATTAAGAAGGCTATTTTTGTACAGCTCTCTGGCAAATGTGTATCTTATGTCATTTTAGTCTCTTGCTGAACTCTTTTACTTGCATCTGCCTTAAGTATTTCATTACATTCAATGCTGTGCTGATTCACTTGTTTTTGCCATTTCATTCTATGAGGCACGTTTTGGTACTGCCAATTAGTGGTGAATCTAGAAACATCGTGACCGGATTAGCACGCAGTGCTTGGTTCCTAGGCCGAACAACCTTCACCTGCGTATAATCATTTATTTATTAGTTTTTGCTGACTGGGTAGGTGCACTAGACAGAAACTGTATTTTTTTCAGGCACAAGCTGGGAGATTACAACAAAGGGAAGAACATACATATCACAGTCTGCAAAGAGATACGTAGTTTACAAGAGAATGGGTTACAACTGTTATAAACAAGGGAGGGGCACATCACAGCATTCAGAGATACAGTGAATACAGTGGTAATTATTACAGCGCTTGATACAAAATGTCATCAGTCACAGATTGCCAAGGATGCCACATGTATAGTGTAATACATAGTGGGAACACAGCAGAGTTCACAATTGTCCATTTATCTCTTAGTGGGGTATTTACATGTAGAAGTACTCAAAAGATGCTTACGATAAGCATGTAGAAAGCCCTCAGGCACTGTATAAGCATAAATTACAGGAGGAATGTTGTTCCACAACCTAGAGGGAAAGTTCTGAAAAGCTGCAACAGCAACATTTATTTAAATTGGGCCTTTCCAAAGACTGGAGCACACTGCAATAAAAACATCTCATTTTCACAGAAACCTCACTGTGCTGAAGCATGTTCCTTAGCTTCACCGCCACCATGTGATTACCCAGGTGGCAGCAAGGGAGCGGGCGCTGCAAACCTCCCTCCCTCATCGGGAAAAGATGTCCTGTGGGATGCTCGATCCTCCTCCTGCTGGTATGCAACACCACCCCAAACTCAGAGATCCAACCCTTGTTGCTGATATGGCTAGGTACTTCTCAGCCACTGCGCTACTGAGTCAGCATCAGTTAGTTATTCAATTTTTTTTATTTTTTTTTAAATTTAGTATGCTTTTTCTGCCATCAGTCGCCTGGTTCCTCGGCCCGGTCACAGACCTCCGCTTCCACTACCACATTGGTCGTGCCTTATCGCTACCCCGTGGGTGGGGTCACGGCACCGGCCCTAGAGTGCCGTAACATCGGGATAGATCGACGGGCTGGCCTGGGAGCTATTGAAGCCGAGAGCGGACTTCATTTGGGATGGCCAATGGCATTTTTTCCCTAGTGTGTGGGGGCAGGGCCATGCAATGACAACCAGCATCCGCCCCGCCTCCCTGAACAAGTGGCGTCGGCATGCTCGGTACAACCAGCCTCCACTAGGTGTCCGTGATGCGCCAAACCCTCTACCCCAAGGACAGCAGTCTCGGACGCTCAATCCTTCTCCCCCAACTTGTCCTTGACGTCCCAGGACTGTTCCTGAACCCGGTTCGCCGGCGTCGTAGGTAAGCAACCTGCCCCTGCGGCAGTGAGCTGGCGCTCAGTTAGTTATTCTTAAACTGAATCATTAGTGGAAATTTCATCAAGGGAGTAATTTTTTTTTTTTTTTAAAACAAGGGACGTCAATGGCTAAATGGTAAGCATCCTATTTTAATGCACCAAGCCAAGATCCTGGCTTTCCATCCCAAGCCCAGGCTGTCACACATCGGGTGGCAGAGTCAGGGACAACTGTCCATCATGGACAACTCCTGTTTGTGGTGGTGGTGGTGGGGTGGCTCCTGCCTTTATGTGATTGTCCCCCTGGTGGTTGCAGGGAAGACAGTCATGTGGATAAGACTAAATGGTAACAGAAGATAGGGAAGAACTGTGGTATGCTACACACGTTTTTAAAACAATATGGTGGCCAAGATTTGAGTTTCAAAGAATAACAAATAATGATTTATTCGAAGACTGGGGGACTCTGCCCCCCCAATGTTTAATGTTTAGATTGATTGTACAGTACAATGTTACCCAATAAAATTGTCAGAGGAAGCTGCTTATGACAGTCCTATCAGCACAGTGGTAGCGCTACTGCTCTCAACGCCGGCAACCGGGTTTAGAAACTAGCCTGGACTATTGGAGGCCTGCCAGGGATAGAAAAATGTAGCATCCCAGTGGATGATCCTTTCCTTTGGGAAGCAGGGCACCAGATTCCCACTGCTACATCGCTCCCTGGGTGACCACAGAGTGAGGTGCAGGGGGGACTGCAAGAGAGGGCAGGATGTCTCTAATGTAGTCAGGCATGAGTGCGCATGCATGAGATGTCCTCAGGGAGACCATAACAGATAGGAAAAAAAACAGTTGTGTAGCATAACAGCTCTGCCACACCTGCAGACCCTGCACTCGCTAATCCGGGCACTCTCTGAATGACTGGATACTTGTTCCCATGGAACCTAGTCCCAGCATGAGGGCACCACCATTGGGGGGGGGGGGAACAGTCCTGGGAGAAGGCAAGATGACAGGTTTGGTGTGTGACAGAGGCTAAAGAGGAGAGCCAAGGGAAATCTCATTCTCTGTACTGGACGCCACCAGCGTATTGTACAATATAAAGTACCTGAAGATAGACCAAGTTACTGACAGACGCAGATAATTTAAAAAATACCTTTCCGAACAATACAACATGAAGAAAACAGCAACAATCATTACAACATAAAATCTATGTTGACCAATAAATAAAAAAAGACGATTTTATAGTCGATCTCTGGAAGTTGACATGCTGGTCGTTGCTCAGTTTGGAAACATAATGAAACAGTCATGTCTTCTGTTTGTTCTTAAAATTATTTACAAAGGGGGTTGGTGGGCCTCTATTGAGACCACATTCCACAAGGGGGTGTACACTCAGTGATAGTTTTGTGGGAACCTTAAAAACTGCTTGACATTGCCATGTAATAGAATACACCTCCCAAAAACACTGTGAATTGTGTTAGTGACTCTAAGATTTATAGCAGACTTATTTTTTGCAAACTGCCAATAAACAAGGGGACAGGTCTATTAGGACACAGATGGACAGGTGAAGAGGGACACTGACAGTATTTACTGCCATAAAACTGACGTCGCTCTGGCATATTTTAGATTCAAATACTGTGAAGTGGGGCAGAGGGCCACTAGGGCTCTGGCTCACCAGATAGACAACAGAGGGCCACAGCCATGGTGACCACGCTCCACCACCACTTGATGGGGGCAACTGCTCCAGAAGACTAAGAAACTGTGGATGCCTTTAGAACCTTTTATAAGAATCTTTACACACTGGAGGCTCCCCATGACCAGGTTTCCACTTAGGCCTTTCTGTCATCTCTGACTCTTCCGCAGCTTACCTCCGACCAGGCAGATTCTCTCGAGACCCATTCAGCTGGAAAAGCTTGAGAGTGTAGTACGTAAGGCCAAGACCCAGAAGGCTCCAGTTCCAGATGGTTATTTTGCTAAACTATAGAAGTATCAACGACAGCATCTCCTCCCACCTCTTCTGAAAGCTTGCAATGAAATCTTGGTTTCTGAGGAGATTCCGAGCATCTGGCAACATGCCACAATCTTGATGATCCCCAAACCTGACCCATTAAATGCTTATTATAACCAGGGCCCCTACTTTTCTGCGGCACAGTGGGACCAAGTTCTGCGGCAAGACTACCATTTGCCGCAGAACTTCTGCGGCAGTGGTTTGTAATTTCTGTGGAAGTTCTGCGGCACTAACAAACTACCACATCACAGTGTCAGCTTGTCATCCTGACTTCACTTTCATGGCAGTGGTTATAGCAATCAGGATGGTGGAAAGCACAGTAACACTAGTTCAAAAATAACAGACTTATAAAATAATTTTATGCCTAAAAAAGCAAAACAAATGTCTCTCCCTTAAGGTCCTAGCCTGTTGCGTAAATGACACATGCAGAGGGGATCTTATGTGATAAATAAGGTATTTCTGTATGCATGCAATCTATCCCACTAATGAGGTTTCCACTGTCTATCACTTATATATTTGAATGTGCTTTCTACACCACTCATGAGGTTCCCACTGTGTATCACTTATATATTTATATGCAATCTGCAACATACATACAAATATGCATGTGTGTGTGTGGTGAGACAGACAGAGATACTGTGTGTATGTGTATGTATATATATATATATATATATATATATATATATATATATATATATTTTTATTTCCATGAAATTTCATCCTCATTCATGCAGGTCCCATTGAAAGAGGAGTTATTGCAAAACTCACTTTTCATGTCAACCTGCTTTCCATGACACACTGAGTAACACCATCAGGCCATGACATGCATGTGAACCAATTGAGATACAGCTCTCCGGCTCATCACAATGTGTCCACCATGTGACAGAACACTGCACCATACCTTCCCAGGCTCCGAGCAGCGATGTGTTCCACCAATCCTTGTGCTGCCCAGCCAGCTCCCAGAGCTCATCTCTGAACCTGAGTTGCTGGCACGGAAATGCAGCATGCTACCCTCTGGCCCAACAGCTGTCCCTGCACACAACATTTCTCAATAAATTTTAGGTGATTCTATCAATCAATGACAATACGTAATCAATAACCCTGGCAAAAATGCGTACAGTGCAATTATTTATTTAACAGGTCTATTCTTTCAACAGGTCTACACATTATTATATTTCACTTTTCTGGGCATAATTACTTTATTTTTCTTAAAAATGTAGACAGTTAAATTCATTTTACCAGTTATTCATTTCAGATAGTGTCTCTATACCTTAAAGGCACAAATAGGTTTGTACAAAGTAAGGTATGGACTTAACAGGTCTGTGCTACTGACAAGGTTTTGTTTAAGTTTTCCCTAGTGCAACAATGTAAGACTGAAAATTGTATTAGACTGTAGTGCAGGTTGAGCAAATATCACCATGCATGATGTGCTGTGCCACTGTCTCGTGGGAGCTGTAGTAGATAAGTGACTGGTCATTTCTGTTGCAGAATGCAGCCATGTCATTAGCTAATGTATGATGTTATAGCAATGATAACATCACATTCTGAACCTGTAGGGGGGGTTTTCGATATAAAAAGAGGGGAAGGAAACCAGATTCTATAAACAGAAATATTAATAAAAAATCACCAAGAAGAGTGAATTCTACTGGCACCGCAGAAGTTCTGATAGATTAGGAAGTTCTGTGCAAAATTCTGCGGCCGCAGAATTCTAGGAGCCTTGATTATAACCTGTTCATGGTCATGATGGCACACAGACTGGATGCTCTGCTACCAGCGCAGATACACCAGAAACAAACGGGTTTGTCCACTCCAGGCAGACGGGGACAACAATAGATATACCCTGCATATTCTCCATCAAATTCACCAAGTCAATATCCCCTCCCTTCTAGTGAGTTTAGAGGCTGAAAAAGCATTTTATAGGGTATCGTGGCCCTATCTATTTGCAGTGCTAGGGAAACTGGGGTCCTCGAAGGATTTTGTCCATTTGCTTCAGAGGATATACCCATCAACACAGGCCTTTGTGAAGATAAATGGCCACACCTCTGACTCCTTTAGGCTGGCCTGTGGCACCTGACAGGGTTGCCCCATGTCACCTTTACTGCTCACCACCTTTAAAGAACCCTTAGTGCAGGCTTTATGGGACAGGATAACCATTATGGGACTGCAGCTAGCAGGCAAGGAACACTGGGTAGTCTTCCATGCTGATTATGTCCTTTTGTATGTAACTCACCCACAGACGACCCTCCCAGAAACATTCCACATCCTAGGCAAGTTTAGCACTGTATCAGCATATAAATTAAACACATCAAAAATTTAAGTTCTCTCCATGTATTATTCCCCAAACTCGCCTTTGAGAAAACAATTTCCATTATGCTGGGACCTTAGTGATATTAAATACTTATGCATTAAACTCCCATCTCACTTACATCGCCTTTATGAGGCTACATATGGCCCGCTATCTAGACAATTGGTGGCAGATCTGCAACATTGCACACTATCCTGCTTAGCTTCACATAGCATGTAGACTCCATTATAATGGTGGTCCTCCCTCCCTTTCTTTCATTTTATCTTTCAGAATGTGCCAGCGCCAATCCCTCTTTTGGACTTGAAAAAATGGGAGGTAGCCAGCTCTAGATATGTACGGCATGGGAAATGTCCCCAAATCCAGTTTAAAACATTGATGCTTCCCAAAACTCATAGACGACTGGGCCTGCCAGACCTCCGGTTATTTTACACAGCAGCTCTGCTCTGGATACTTTTCCACTGGCTTGTGACAGGACGTGGTCCTCAATGGTTAGCCATGGAAGATTATTTGATGCCCCCCAAGAGACATGACTGACTACCTGGCTGGGTAAAAAATTGGCTGGAGAATAGGACACAGAGAGTAATAGTAAATGAAGTCCACTCTGAAGAAAGGGGGGTTACTAGTGGGGTACCACAGGGTTCAGTATTAGGACCGGTCCTCTTCAATGTCTTTATAAGCGACATTGCAGAGGGACTGGAAGGAAAAGTATGTCTCTTTGCAGATGACACAAAGATCTGCAACAGAGTTGATGCACAAGGTGGGGTAGATAGGATGAAAAGGGACTTGGCAAGGTTAGAGGAATGGTCAAATGTATGGCAGCATAGATTCAATGCTAAGAAGTGCAAGTAATGCACCTGGAAACAAAAACCCAGGGAAGAGTACACAATGGGGGTGAGATACTAACAACAACAAAAATGGAAAGGGACCTGGGGTAGTCATATCAGATTACCTAAAGGTGGGCAAGCAATGTGAGAGGGCAGCAAGGAGGGCTGGGGGATACTGGGATGCATAGGAGAGGTATCACCAGTAGAAAACAGGAAGTTATTATCCCTCTGTACAGACAGCTGGTCAGACCCCATCTGGAGTACTGTGTGCAGTTCTGGAGACCCAGTCTTCAGAAAGACATAGACAGGATGGAAGCTGTCCAGGAGGGCAACTAAAATGGTGCAGGGTCTGCACGGAATACATATGAAGAGAGACTTAAGGAGCTTAATAGGTATAGCCTCGAGGAAAGGAGGGAGGGGACATGATAGAAACTTTCAAGTACCTCAAGGAATCAACAAAGTCAAGGGTAGCATCTTTCAAAAAGAGGTGTGCAAGAACAAGGGCACAATTTGAGGAGATAGAGGCGCTCAGAGGTAATTTAAGGAAGTATTTTTTCACAGAGGTTGTGGATGCATGGAGCGACCTTCCGGAGAGGTCGTGGAGTCAAAAACAGTGGTGGAATTCAAGCATGCATGGGACAGTCATAAGGCAATTCGGGGGGGGGGGGGTAGAAAGAAGTAGGCTGCTGGTTAACTAGGATCTGCAGCTTATCCAGTAGGCAGGGAAATGGGCAGACTGGGTGGGCCAAGCGGTCCTTATCTGCCGTCAAATTCTATGTTTCTATGTTTACCTATTTGGCACACATGCTTGCATCAGAGCACGACTGAAGGAGAACCCATGGCTCTGCTGGGGGACATGCAGGGAAGTGGTGGCTGACCTGGACCTAACCCCACAATTAATTTGCGTTTTCCCTCTGGTGCAGCTAGAGAACTCTGCACCTTTGCACCTTGACTCCACATTTCAGGAGTGGCAGTGGAACAACTCAGTCCATTTTAGCCAGATGTGTGCAGGGGAAGCTCTGCGCCCATTTGAAAAGCTGTATCGCACTAGACAGGAGAGACTTTTTCTGATATATACAGTTGTGACATTTTGACGTCACTAGATCTCCAGCAATCAGAGACCACACACAGATCTCTTCCCTGATACTGCTATTACTGCTACATATCCGAACACAGATAACTAGGTACCTCATCTCAATAATATATAAAATATTACAAGAAACACAGCAAGGGGACATGTTAAGGGTAGCCCAGAAGTGGGAGGGATAACTTCACATAGCCCTTGGACAGCAGGATTAGGTGAGGGGCTGTTATGAGACCAGCAGGATAATCACCTCGCATGTCTGGAGGGAATACTCTTGAAAGCACCATATTCACAACTTTAGAACCCTGGCTGTAACCTCCAGGTATGCAGGGCAGGGTAGAACTGCAGAGTGCTGGAGACACTGTGGAGAACTGCATGCCACCCATCACATTAAGTGGAGCTGCCCAGGACTGTAGCTCTTTCTGACAAAATTCGAGCAAGCCATTACTGAGTTTCTCCATACCCCTGTGACACTAACCCCTCAAATGTATTTGCTTTACCTTTATTCTGTGAGACTGCAGGATAGGAATGTTAAGTATCTACTGGGAATCATGTTACCTGCTGCCAAGAAACGTACCACAGGGAATTGTCTCTCCCCACAACAAATTACCCTAGACTCCTGGAGGGCTACTGTAACTACACTCTACAAAATGGAAAACAATAACCTTTAGCTTTAACAAGAAACCTGACCTCTTTACATCCAGATGGAGCTCTTAGGTCATACATGTCACGTACCATGACTCTGCCTTTGTGCCTTAGGAAACACGGTCTCCACTAGGTTGTTGGGGAGACTCAGACAGAACAGTTTGGGTCAGCAGACTGAGGCAAGAGTTAGTGGCCTGCTTTCTATCCCCCCAGGCCGCTTTTTTCCCCACCCGCTCTCCGATACAGGTTAGGATGAAACAGTGAGGCTGACTCACTCCCCCCAAATGCTGGGCCACGGAGGAGTGGGCAACCAGATTTGGTATTATATTGATGCCAGTAATCTAAATTGTTTTACTTCTCTGATACCACAGTGAATGAACTGTATGCTAAAGATATGTAAAAAGAAACAGCATTCCAAATTCGGGGGGTGGGGGTGGGGGATGCCCAAACAGAGATCCTGGTATTTCAGAGGAGGCTCTATCTACTGTATTTTATTTATTTATTTATTGAAATGAACCAGGAAGAGCACACTGAACAACAGGTTACTTGTCTCACGGTGCGTCCGGGGTTGTACAGTGGGAGTAAACATACCAGTCAACAGTAAAATACAAAATCATACAGAACATAGGTAAAAATACAATTACATAATTAAGGCATATACTGTGTGTGGGTGCAAAGAACCCAAGAGTGGGTGCAAAGAACCCAAGAGAGAGACATGGCATACAGTAAAAGTGCACCCTGATAATGCACCCAAATAATTCACACTTGTCAGCAAGTAACAGCCACTGTTGTAGTATCTCTAAATGAAAAACAGGGGTGTAGAAGGAACCCAGCTGGTATGGCAGGTGGGGTGCTGTAGCGGTGGAAGGATGGGGGAAGCTAGGGGAGTCCCAGTTAGGAGCCGCAGGTATAATTTACCGATAGGAAATTATTTAGGGCAGTAGAGATGGAGTAGGGAGAGGATGAGTGGTGGATTTGGTGGGGAAGGGGGGAGTTCCACAATTTAAGAAAACCGTGCAAGAAGGCCATTTGACCTGCAGTTGTCAAGCGACAAGGGACTAACATTTGGTGGGCGTCAAAGGACCTAAGGGCATGAACAGGAGGGGGGAAGGAGACAACAGAAGAAGCCAGATAGGAGGGGAGGGTGCCAAACCAGAATTTAGATGCAAATTTTGCACAGTGGAGGTGGTGACGATTTTCTAATGATGGAAAGGCCAGGGAGTGGTAGAGGTTGCAGTGGTGAGTGAAAGGTAGAGCATCCAAAGCAAAGTGGCAGAAGGAATTAAAGAAAGTGTCCAATCTGGATAAGGTAGACTTGGGAGTAGCACTGTAGACTACGTCACAGTAGTCAAAGATAGGTAGAATCATCTTCTGGACAAGTTCCCGTCTGGCCAGTAGCGGGAGGCTACTGTGGTTCCTGTATAAGGCGCCTAGCTTGGGGTGCAGCCTTTTCAGGATTACGTCAACATGAGCAGAAAGGTGAGGTGTTGGTCAAGCCACATACCTAAAGGAAGTGGCGTCCTATCTAGTGTTCTCGTACCATGCTGAACAACGGAGGAACACAGCCTGGCAATATTATTTGAATGGCAGAAGCCATTCCAGACAACAGCTGACAACTGTGCTTTCCAGGTAAAAGCTGCTATCCAGAACAACTCCCAGGTTGCTTGTGACCTCCCCTGCTTCAGGCTTCAGTCATTCAAGGCAGCCAGTACAAGGCAATCTGTAACTGAAGAAACAAGGCCAGTGGAAGCCACCAGCAATAACTCCATCTTGTTGGGATTTCGCCTGAGTTAGCTGATGGCTATTCACTCTGATCTTGGCCACACAGTTTCTCTAGTACTATAACTGATATCTGGTTGAACACAAACTAAAGACAAACCTCAGTATCATATGCATAGTAGTAAAACCTTCTGTATCACCTCTCCTAGACGCAGCATGTCTACTAAGAACAGCAGCAACAACAGAACAGATCCTTGAGGCATGCCAGACTACTAAGAGACATGGGTGGCATCCTTCTGCCAGAATGAAGCTGAAAAAGGAGGCAGCTGTGGCATGTGTCTAATCCCGTGCTGGTGAGTGGCAGACAGTGGGGGCAGATGAGCCTGGTCCTAGACACTTCTGATTGGCAAGAGGGGAGTTCCCCAACCAGGGTCATGCTCCAGTAGGGTGGGTGGAACATCTGGGAGATACAAAATAAGAGGAAACAATGCTGACTCTCAGGAAAATCCTCCTGCTATAGTTTCCCTGCCCAGCACTCTGGGTCCCCTTCCTCCCAGTCCACCTCAAACAGGAATGTTCCAGCCAGCTCTACTCTCAGCCAGCCAGTTGGAGACATGCAGAGGAAATCTACAGGTCAGTTGCAACCACTCCAGCAGGCATGGGATCAAGGACTTGTGGACAGGCTAAAGAGGACCCTCATTTACTAGGAAAGGAACAGGAAAGGGAAGAATTATTATTTGCATTTATTTAACTCTTTTCATACAGACTGCATCACAAAGCTCTTTAAAAGTAATGAGAGAATGGTAATGCAGTGACTGTAAATGTGTAGTGGCAGCCATTTTTGCATGTCAACACAGCCTTGAGGCAACTGCATGAACCTGTTTTATGAGCAGGGTAACATTGGCCAGAACACAGGGGGGAATCCCCAGTTCTTATGAAACTTGCCTTGGGTTTTTTTACTTCCATATGGACACCCACCAGGATAGCACCACAGATGGGCAGAAGGGACCTCAGTTTAACATCTTATTCAAAGGCAATCAAACCCCAACAATAAAGCACCCCCCAGTACTGTGCTCAGGTGCCAGGGTTTATGGTATGAGCCCAAGTCCTGGTATGGGACTATAACCCTTGACCTTCTGCCCCAGAGGCAGATATGCAACCAACTGAGCAACACTGGCACCTATATATAAAATGGAAAGAAAAAAACAAACACACCTGCAAACAAGGTGACACCTTTTAGTAAGATTTAATTTCTCTGACTATAAGGCTCGCAAAAATGTTACACTGTGAAAATAAATCATTCCACAGCATCAGACTTTCAACCCCTTACTATAGTTGAACTTTCCTGACAGTTTGTATAATTGAAATCACAGCAGGCCTACCTGAGCTGCAAGCAGTCACAGCAGTAGCTGGACTATCCCTCTGATCCCCTGCTACGTTTAAAGGTGAATCACCTTCGCTTCTCAAGGAACTCTCTGCAGTCACAAGCTGTGAATAAAACAGGCAATAGTCTGCCAATAGTTCCTTTGGTGAGCAAACAAAGTCAAACTGCATATCAAAACATACTCCATCTTTTCAGTGCAACCATTATAGAATAGGCTGAAATAGTTGCATACCAACTTTAAAAAGGAAGAATGAGAGACCGTCACTCACTGCCCTGAGGACATGCATGAGAGACCGGCAATCATCACCTTAAGGGTATGCATAAGAGATTGGAATTCACCATCCAAGGGTATGCACGAGAGAGGCATGCACAAGAGACAGGCACTCACCACCCTGAGGGTATGCACAAGAGACTGGTACTCACCACTCTGAGGGCATGCATGGCTGACCGGCACTCACCACTCTAACGGCATGCATAAGAGATCAGCACTCACCACCCTAACAGCATGCACAAGAGACTGGCACTCACCACCCTAAGGGAATACACAAGAGACTAGCACTCACTATTCTGAGGGCCTGCACAAGAGACTAGCACTCACCACCCTGAGGGCATGCATGAGACACCAGCACTCACCAGACTGAGGGCATGTGCAAGAGACTGGCATGCACTACCCTGAGGGCATGCTGGTCTGTTGTGCATGCCCTCACTATGCTGAGGGCATGAACATGACTGGTACTCACCACCCTGAGGGCACGCACAAGAGACCAGCATTCAATACCCTGAGGGCATGTACGAGAGAATGGCACTCACTACCCTGAGGGCATGCATGAGAGATCAGCAATCATCAACCTAATGGCATACATGAAACACCAACACATACCACCCTCAGGACATGCATGACAGACTGGCACTCACCATCCTGAGGGAATGCATGGGAGATCAGTACTCATCACCCTAAGAGCAGGTATGAGAGATCAGCTCTCACGACCCTGTGGGCATGCATTAGAGAATGGGACTCACCAACCTCATGGCATACACAAAAGACCAACACATACCACCCCGAGGGTATGCACAAGAGACTGGTACTCACTACCATGAGGGCATGCACGACAGATCAGTACTCATCACCCTAAGGACACGCATGAGAGACCAGCACTCACCACCCTGGGGGCATGCATAAGACACTGGCACTCGCCACCCTGAGGGCATACACAAAAAACTGGCTCTCACCACCCTAGATGCATGTACAAAAGAAATCTTCAAACTTCAAAGTGAATTCAACAGTTCCATACAGAGCCAGGCACACAGAACAGTTACGTAAGAACTTACTGTAACAGTAGGTCTTCGAGGGGATCTCAGTCATTAGGTCACATCATTGGAACTTTACCATCGGTGAAGCAGGATCCACACAGAAGATTTTCAGGAGTACAACTGGGGCTGCCAGGCCGTCGACATCATCAGCCCTATAAAGGCATGAGTGGCCCCGCTCCCTCCTCAGTTCTTTCTCCCGGAGACAAAGAGAGCATAGCTCTAGCCATGGGGGACCAAGGAGAGAGAGAGAGAGAGACAGAGACAGAGACAGAGAGACAGAGAGAAAAGAGAGAGAGAAAGGGGTGCCCAGGCCCATATGAAAGGCTGGATACACCAGATAGCCAGTTCCAGTGCAGGAACCCCAAGAAGGTGGATGTTGGGAGGGAAAGCAGAACTGATGACTAAGATCCCCTCAAAGATCTACTGTTGTGGTAAGCTCTTACATAACTGTTCTATTTTCTTCGAGGGTATCTCAGTCATCAGGTCACACCGTAGGACTGAGTCCCAAGCAGTTACAAGTGCAAACAGACAGTCTAGGAGGAAGGCGAACCATAAACTTAAGACAGGACGCCCTGCAGCACAGCCCTGCCAAAACCTGCTCAGGCTCTTGAGGCAATGTCCACACTATAGTGCTTGGTGAAAGTATGGAAGGTACTCCAGGTGACAGCCGCACAGATGTCAGCAGTTGAGACCCCTCGGAAACAAGCCACAGAGGTTGCCATGCCTCTTGTGTAATGAGCTTTAACCTCTCCAGGCAATTCTTTACCGTACTTGTAGCAGAATACAATGCAATTTGCCAACCATTTGGATAAACATTGCTTAGAAACTGAAGCCCCTTCTCTACCTGGGGCGAAGGAAACAAACTGCTTCGACTTTCTGCATTCTTTTTTGCAAAGCAGATCGTACTTCAAAGTTCTGTGCACATCTAACATATGGAGCAGTGCTTTCCCTGGATTGGCACACTCAGGAAAACAAACAGGGAGGTGGATGAATTGGTTCAGGGTAAACTCAGACACCGCCTTAGGGAGAAATTTAGGATTTGTGCGCAAAGATATGCTGTCTTTGTGAAAAATCAAACAAGGCTCCTCACTCCAGAAGGAATGAAGCTCAGAAATTTTTCACGCAGAAGTAATAGCAATTAAAAACAATACTTTCCAGGAAAGAAAGCATAGCTCGCAAGTTGCAACTGGTTTAAAAGGAGACCGGGTCAACTTCTCTAAAACAAAATTCAAATCCCAAGCCAGGACAGAAGAATGGATTGGAGGTTTCAGATGCAGGATGCCCCTTAAAAAGGTACAGGAGCCATCCAGCTGAGTTATCGTACGGTCACCAGTGGGCTCATGAAAGGCTGAGATAGCCGAAAGGTGCTCCTTGAGGGAGGAATACTGGAGACCGAAGTCAGATAGAGAGATTAGGTAGTCCAGGATCTCACTCACCGGACAGGTGAAAGGGTCCAGATTATGTCTGGCAGCCTAGATAGCAAACCACTACCACTTCATGGCATATGTGGCACGAGTGGAAGGCTTCCGGGCGGCTACCAGCATGTCCACCACTTTGTTGGAGATCACAAACCTGGTGTTGGCTATGTCCTCGGGAGCCAAGCATGCATATGGAGGGACCTGAGGTTAGGATGGACCAGGGTCCCCTGAGCCTGGGTCAGCATGTTCCTGCAATGAGGGAGAAGGAACGGAGGTTCCTCTGGCAGTTTCTGTAGCAGGGGAAACCATATCTTGCTGGGCCAGAAAGGAGCTAACAGAATCATTTATTTTTTTAAAATTTAGTAACCGGGAAAGGCACACTGAGCCAAGGCTCTTTTCCTGGTGTGACCCGGGGACATGTGTGACAATTACATACAGAGGGAACATGAACATTTATGAGCAAGTGCAAATAGCAGATTTCAAGTGCCAGCAGCAGTTTAGACAGTGCAGGGTGCTTGGTTATTACACTGAGTAGACGTCATGCTGGCCCCCTCCATCTGCAATTTGATGAGCACCCTCTAAATTAGAGGGAATGGATGGAATGCGTAAAGAAATCTCCTGCTTCAGGACAGGGACAATGCGTCTCGCCAGAACACTCCAGGCCCTGGATTGATCGAGGAAAAATTGGGCAGTTTTGCATTGAGTGGGGATGCAAAAAGGTCCAACTCTGGATGACCCCATCTGTCAAACAACTCCTCTGCAATGGATGAGAGGAGCTCCCATTCATGCATACTGGACTGAGTCTGGCCGAGGCTGTCCACCACAGTGTTTAGTACTTCTGGAACGTGGAATGCCGAGAGTGTCAGACCGTGATCTAACACCCAGTACCACACTCTCATAGCCTCCCTGCATAGGGGGTACGAATGAGTCCCACCCTGCTGTTGATGTAGTATGTTACACTGAGACTGTCTGACTGCACTAGCAGATGACCAGGGGCAAGGTGATTCTGAAAGGCCTGCATGGTGTACAGCACTGCCTGCATCTCCATTACATTGATATGCAGGGAGGTCTCGACCTGAGACCAGGAGCCCTGGGTTTGAAAAGGACCCAGATGAGCTTCCTGCCCAACCCGGAAGTGTCTGTGGTAAGGATTTGCTGTGGAGAAGAGATCTGGAATGAGACTCTTTGCAGCAGGTTCAAGCGGTCCATCCACCACTTGAGCACTTTGCGGACCAGGGAGAAGACCAGCACCAACTGATTCAACTTGTCCATGCATCGGTCCCACTGCACTCGGAGAGTACACTGGAGGATGCACACATGAAGTCTGGCCTGTAGAACAGTGGGAATGGCAGCTGCCATTAGACCCAACAGTCTCAGGTACACCTCAGCAGGAATAAAATGTCTCTTGGCCACCTCCTGAGCCTGGGCTATAAGGTACTCAACCTTGTTCTGAAGTATGAAAGTCTTGCCCTGTGCCAAGTCTAGAACCAACTCTATGTACTGCAGTCTCTGGGACGGTACCAGAACTGACTTGGTCAGATTGACCATAATGTCCAAGGAGTGGAACAATTGAAGAGACTGGGCAACCAAAATGGTCCCTGCAACCAAAATGGTGCAGGGACTGCATCCGAAGACATATGAGGACAGATTAACAGAGCTCAACATGTATACCTTTGAGCAAAGGAGGGAGAGAGGTGATATGATCGAAACATTCAAACACCTTAAGGGCATTAACAAGGTGAAAGAGTCTAATATGTTTAAATATAAGAAAAATAGCAGGACAAGAGGATACAGCATGAGATTAGAGGAAGGCCGATTAAGGGGGAATGTGAGGAAATTCTTTTTCACAGAAAGGGTGGTGGATGCATGGAACAGCCTACCTCAGGAAGTGGTGGCTATGAATACAGTGCAGGGCTTCAAACAGGCATGGGATAGGCATAAGGGAGCAATACAGATGAGTATGAATAGATAGGCCACTGACAGAGCAAAGGCCGATGGCACATTTATAAGGTAGAAAAATAAATGGGCAGACTGGATGGGTCTTGCGGTCCTTATCTGCCATCAACTTCTATGTTTCTCTCCAGCGTCCACAGGAGCTGCTCCCTGCATGGGGCCTTTAGGAGCCAACTGTCCAGGTAGGGGAAAATGTACAGTCCCTCACTTCTGAGGGCCACAGCTACTGCTGCTAAGCACTTGGTAAAGACCCATGGTGTGTGGCTGGCCCGGCAGCGCAGTGGCAAGGTGTCTTCTTGCGGTGCCAACATCCCGGGTTCAGGGACGAACTCAGGAGTCAGAGGGCCAGCAGGGAAGAGAAGGATTGAAAGTGCAGGGGACAGTTCTCCTTTTCTGGGTGGGAGGGGGAAGAGTGCCCGGCGCTCTACAGATCCCTGGCGGAGGCCGGGGGTTCCACTGCGATTGGCGCCGTCAGCCATGGGAGGTGGAGTAGACGTTGCATGTCACTGAACATCCCGCCCCAGGATCAGCATCCAAAATGGCAGAATATCCACCATGATGCCGCCCCAGTCCCACTGTCCCGCCCGCCTCCGGTCCCAGCCAAGACAGTGTTCAAGAGTCAGCTCGTCCCGTGGCCCCACCGGAGAGGGCAAGCCAGGGAGCTCTGCCAGCAGTGGTGATGCCGCCAGTACTCTGGATGAGTTTCTGTGGGGAGGGTCTTCTCAGTGGCCCCACCTTGTAGGGAAGCCAGGGTGTTAAAGTGACTGTGGAGGTCACGGTGGGGAGTGAGATCCGATGGGTAGAGGCAGATGTACAGGGGAGCACCCGCCACAAAAAAAAAACCCGTAGCACAGAGGATAAGCCAAAGGGCAGCACCTTGAATTGATAATGCTCGCCCTGAAACAGAAAACAGAGAAACCTCCTGTGAGGGGGGAAAGACTGAGATGTGCATGTAGGCATCCAGCACGTCCACTGAACAGAGCCAGTCACCTGTTTTGAGAAGAGGCATCAGGCCTGGCAAAGTTACCATCCTGACCTTTCGGTACTGCATGTACAGATTGAGGTCCTTTTGATCGAAAATAGGCCTCAGAACTCTGGTCATTTTTGGGGACCAGGAAAAACCTGGAATAGAACCCCATGTTTCTCTGGCACCTGGGTACTGGTTCGATTGCCTGCTTGCACAGAAGAGACTGTACCTCCTCCCGGAGAGCAGACAAGTGAGCCGGGGTGTAAGTGGAGGGCAGGGGAATGGTTTCTGGGGGCTGCTCGATGAGCTCCAGCATTTGACCCCTTTCTATGATTTGCAGAATCCAAGCATCTGAAGTTATGGTTCTCCACTGATTCAGATGGAGGGAGAACCAACCACCACCTCTTGGTCGGGGATCAGAAGAGGTGGGTCTGGCGAGGTCAAGCAGAGGCAGATCCAGCCATGGGGGCACATCCGTCACTTAATTTACGCTTGGCCACAGCTCCTGCATTGGAGGGGATGGGCAAAGCGGCAGAGGCTCTTCATTTGCCCTTCGACTGAGGCTGCTCCAGATCTATTGGATACTTTGCAAAAGAGAGGGCATGGTCTACCCTTAGGCTATGTATGGTAGAGGAAGTGGACAGATTTTATAGCCCTGCCAGATGCTTGCAAATCATTAATGATGTCCTGGACATCAGGCCCAAAGAGCTTTGTGCCATTAAAGGGGGCATTATGCACCTTCTGCTGAACATCAGCAGCAAACCCAGAGACCTTCAGCCAGGAGTGCTTATGTAGGCAGATGCCAGTGGCAGCAGCCCTGGCAGCAGTGTCTGAGATATCATAGAGGGCCCTGAAGAGGTGCTTGCTAATGTCCTCAGCAGTCTGCAAGCACTTGAGAACCTCCTGCTTCTGTATGCCATCTGGGAGGGCCTCAGTGGCTGCTCTGCCCTTTTTTCAGTTGGTGTTCCGGTATTTTACCATATGAGACACGTAACTGGCAATCCTCAGCCCAAGGGTGGAGAAGGCATAAACCCTCTTGCCCCAAACGTCTATCCCATGAGACTCTTTGTCTTGGGGAAGAGAATTAAGGTGCTTAGGCACCCTGGACCTGTTATACGATGCCTTGATGGCCACTTAATCAGTCTCTGGCTGGGCAGCATAGAAAAGAAACCCCTGAGGGGCATGATAAAGTCTGTCTGCCCTGGAGGACATAGCCGGCACCATGTCTGGCCTGTGCCAGGCTGCAGTGGCAATATTCCTCAATGCCGGAAGAACAGGAGGAATGATCTTTGGGGGAGACTCTGGGAACCCCAGAAAGTCCACCAGATCTTTTCTGGCGCTGTCCTCTACCTCAGTGTGGAAACCCATGGCTGAGGAATACAGGTTACTCACCTGTTACAGGAGTTCTAGGAGTGGTATATGTTGTTCATCCACACTGTCTGGCAGGTTCCTTGCCGCTTTAAATCTTGCCGGAAGGTCTTCAAGCTGGCTCCTCCCACCCACCCAGGTGGTAAAACCCTCGGCTCCGCCCCATGATGCCAGATCTAGCCTGCTGGAAGCCAGGTTGCGTCGAAGCCGGGGAGGTTGGGTGGGTCGTGTGGATGAACAACATATACCACTCCTAGAACTCCTGTTACAGGTGAGTAACCTGTATTTCTAGGGACGTGGATATGTTGTTCAATCCACACTGTCTGGCAGACTCCTAGCAGTTCTCCGGGACGAGGGAGGTAAGGCGCACACCCCCTACTTAGGGAACAAGGACTGGAGAACCGAGGTCCCAAAACCAGCATCCTGGCGTAACTCTAGGTCAATGTGGTAATGGGAAATGAAGGTGTGTGCTGATTTCCCAGGTAGCAGCCCTGCAGATTTCCTGGATAGGGACGTCTCTAGAAGCAGCTACCGAGGCAGCGGTATGGCGGGTAGAATGAGCTCTTATCCCTTTGGGAGGCTCCATGCCCACCAACCTATAGCAGAGATCTATGCAGGAGATGACCCACCTGCCTATCATTCGCTTGGCTGCAGGTCTGCCATGTGCAACTTCAGTGTAGGTGACAAACAGCTGATGAACCTCTCCCCGAACTTTAGCTGTTCACTCCTTATACTAAGAGAGCGCTCTTCTAGGGTCCAAAGTATGGAGCCTATATTCGGCCTCCGAGGTGTGACTGGGGTAGAACACTGGCAGAGTCAACACCTGGTTAAGGTGAAACTCCTACACCACCTTCGGAAGGAATTTCGGGTGGGGGCGAAGGACACCCTTGTCCCTGTGGAAGACCAGATAAGGAGACTTAATGGAAAGCGCCTGGAGCTCTCCCATCCTTCTGGCTGATGTGATAGCCACCAAGAAGGTGGTTTTCCACGACAGGTGAGAGATGTCACACCTGTGCATCGGTTCGAATGGCTTGCCCATGAGCTTCGCCAATTTATTTATTTAGCTTTTGTTTACCGGGTAAGTACACTAGACAAGTAGTATGCCTATTTTCAGGAATGACCCGGGAGAGCACAAAACATACAGCATACATACATGGCAACATTGGAGAAACAGCATGATACAGTAAAAAACAGCTATAACAACGCTTGTATAAGGGCAGAGATACTGCCACACATAGTACAAATTGTTACAGGACATAGATATACATTAGAATCACTGAATACATATTTCATAGACCATCATGGACTCAGAGTGGACAATAGTGGACTGCAGAGTATTACATTACAGAGACTAGGAGCAGTCACATCTTGTCGTTTGTTTTAGGTGGGACCACAGGGAGGAGCGAAAGGTCCCATGGGAAGGGGCAAAGCGAACAGAGTCCGAATGGAGTTCCAGAGCCTAGGCACAAAAGCGGCAAAGTCACGATCCCCCATAAGGGTCCGAGTAGGGGAACTTTAAGCAACTCGGCGGTCTGTGACCTGAGCTGGTAGGGGATGGCGTCCAGTTTTGGGAGGAGATGTGCCAGTCCCGACGGTATGCCCGTGGCAAGCACTTTCCTGGTGAAGTTTCCTACACCAAGGATCAGGAATTCCACAGGGGGGAGCCAGCTGAGTTTGTCATAGAGCTCACATCGGTGGGTGAGTTTGGGAGCAGCAAGTGCAAACCGACAGATATCATTATATGCCATGTTCCACCGATTAAGATGGATTTGAGGTGACAAATAGGTGTATCCATAACTAAGGGAGGGGAGAAGCACTCCCCTCACAAGTGCCAGCCTCGCTCCCGGAGTCAGGTTGTATTTGGCCCTGTAGGCAAGGCCAAACTTACACCTGGTGGCTCTGCAGATGTTTTGGATATGGCTTCCCATGTCAAGTTGTGGGTTGAGGGTGACCCCAAGATATTTAATTGAGCTCGCTGTTGGCAACAGGGGGCCTCCATCACAAGCTATTTTAAGCATAGCTGATGGGGCTTTTAACTTGCACGGAACCAAAGAGCATGGCCTGAGTTTTGTTAGGATTCAATACCAGTCTATGGTTGGTAATCCAGGCAGAGACTCTGCTGAAGTCTTCAGATAGGCACTGGTTAAGGTCAGCAGCATTACGAGCATGGGCCACTAGCACAAGGTCATCTGCATAAAGCGTGACTTGGCAATGAGAGGTCACCCGTGGGAGTTGATTAATAAAAAGTGAGAATAGGAGCGGTCCAAGTACCGATCCCTGGGGAACTCCCATGGTCACAGCCCTAGGCTCTGAGAGGACCTTGTTAAAGCAGGTGCGCTGCTTTCTACCCGTTAGGTAGCCCATCATCCAACTCATGGCATGTGGAGAGAACCCGAGAGCCCTGAGCTGCTCCCCCAGTAGGTCATAGTTGACAAGGTCAAAAGCTTTTGACAAGTCAATAAATATAGCACCTGACAGTTTGCCCTGATCCATGGCGGATCTAATACTAGAGGTTACAGTAATCAGGGCAGTAGTGGTACTATGACCCTTCTGGAAACCAATACCAGCAGTAGATCCCACGGAGGTGAAGGTTCTCGCACAGGAGGGGATATGTGATCAAGGCCTTTGAAAAAGCACCCGACCATCTTCTCCTGCGCCACCGACTGCTTGCCGGCCCGCGCCCGGTAAGCAGAGATGGCTGCCAGGTGCACCTTAAGGGTCATCGACCGAAGTCCTAGCTGAGAAAGGGACCACAGGTAGTCCAGAATGCTAGCCAAGGAACAGGAAGAAGGGTCCAACCAGTGGCGGAGCCAGGTTTGGGAGCATTTGGGAGCCAGGGGGGCCATTCAGTAAATCATGGGCTTCACAATGGGCACTAAACAGTGAATAAAAATAGTGGTGGGGCACCACTACTCACACTGGGGCAGCCAGGAGGGGCAACCGACCCCCCCAGCCCCTCCCCCAGCTCTGCCACTGGGTCCAACCCCTTGTCCTGACACCAAATGGAGAATCTCTTCCATTTGAAGGCATAACATTTTCTGGTTGACGCCTCAACGACGCTGAGGACCTTGTCGGAAAGACCCAAGGCATGGAACTCTAGCCGCTCAGGAACCAGGCTGCCAGGTGCAGGGATTGAAGGTCCGGATGGAGAACCTTCCCCTTGTTGACTAAGAGCAGGTCCGGGCGAGCTGGAAGCCGCCTCGGGAGCCTCGAGCTGAGGCTGAGGAGATCTGGGTACCAGAACTGGCGGGGCCAGTCTGGGGCTACCAGAATCACCTGTGCCTTGTCCCTCTTCGCCTTGAGAAGCACCTTGTGGATCAAGGGAAATGGAGGGAAGGCACAGAAGAGGCCTGGGTTCCACAACCCAGGCATCCCCCTGCAGCGAGCCCTGCTGAGGGGAGCGGGCGTGAAACAACATCAGCTTCACATTCTCCATGGAGGCGAACAGATCCACCTGAGGGTAGCCCCAATGGGAGAACAGATCTTGTACTACCTCCGGCAGGAAAGACCACTCGTGAGAAGCAGCGCCTATCTGGCTGAGGGCATTGGCCAGACTGTTGGAGGCTCCTGCCACATAGAAGGCTAGGAGATCCGCCTCCAGGCTGATCACAAGAGACCAGATGCAGAGAGCCTCCTTGCACAGAGGCAAGGAGTGCATCCCGCCCTGACGGTTGAGAGAGTACATGGTCGTGGTGTTGTTCGTCTGGACCCGAACCACATGACCCCGTACAAACGGAGCGAAGGCGGTGAAGGCTGATCGAACCGCTCGAAGCTCCAGCAGGTTGATGTGGTATTGAGACTCCTGAGGGGACCAGAGGCCGTGGGCTCTGAGCTCCCCCAGATGGGCATCCCAACCCATCACAGAGGCATCGGTCGTTAGAGTGACCGTCGGCTCGGGGTGGACGAACGGGATACCCTCCTGCAGATGAGCTGGGATGAGCCACCACTGCAGGCCATCCCACATCTCCTGGGTCACTGTCACTGGCTGGTCCAGAGGACCGGAGTGCTGTGACCACTGGCTGGCCAGCCCCCACTGCAGGGGATGCATATGCCAGCGGGCCCAATGGACCACGCTGGTGCAGGCCACCATGAGGCCCAGGAGGCACAGGAAGTCCCGGGCAGGGTGCAACTGCCCAACCAGAAATGATTGGACAAAGAGGAAAGGACCTCGGCCCTGTCCGCCGGGAGCTGGGCTCTGGCTTGAAGAGAGTTGAGCTCTGCCCCGATGAACTGAATCACCTGCGATGGCATGAGTCCCGATTTGGCCTCGTTGATGAGGAGGCCAATCTGAGAGCAGACCTGGAGGGCCAGATCCCTGGACTGCTCCACCTCCAACCTGGAGGGGGCTGCAATCAGCCAGTCATCCAGGTAAGGGTACACCCAGACCCCTCGGCGCTGCAGGAATGCTGTCACCACTGTCATGCATTTGGTGAAGACCCTGGGAGCTGGAGAGAGGCCGAAGGGCATGGCCCGGAACTCGTAAAGAGATCCCCCTGCTCTGAAGCAGAGGAATCGCTGATGAGACGGATGAATTGGGACGTGAAAGAACACGTCCTGAAGGTCCAGAGAACAGAACCACATGCCTGGTTCCAAGGATGGAATGATCTAAGCCAGAGTGACCATCCTGACGGTGTGAGGCCTTAGGAACTTGTTCAGGTCGTGCAAGTCGAGAATGGGGTGCCAGCCCCCTGTCTGTGTTGGGACCAGGAAATACTTGGACACAAACCCTGGGTCTGGAGGAGGGTCCGCCACCTCGCTGATCACCTCCTTCTAGAGAAGCAAGGCAATGTCGGCTTGACAAGCTGACAGAGAGGCTGCGGAACCTGTAGCCCCCCGTGGGGCAACGGCTCGATAGGGATGGAACTGCTCGAATTCCAGAGGCAGACCCCTGCCGACCACTTCTAACACCCAGTGCTCCATGGTGATAGCGGACCAGGTGGAAAAGAAGTGGCAGAGCCGTCCCCCCACAGGGGGAACCCAGGGAGGAGTGATGAGGTTGGGGGCGACACCCCTCAACCCGTCACTGGGCAGGCTTGGAGGAAGGGCCCACTGAAGGACCTCCTGGACCCTTGCCTCCAGGCTTCCTACTAGAGGAAGCAGCAGACTTGGCCTTAGGATGCCAAGTGTGAGCCTGCCGGCCCTGATACTGGTGTTGCTGGGTCAGACGTGCCACAGGAGCGGAAGGGCAAAAGGGCTTACGCTGCTGTGGGTGGCCTTTGTCCTTCTGGGCAGATGTGACTGAGTCCAAGGTGGCACTGGACTTCTCGATCCTCTGGAGATGGCCTTCCATTCCGGGCCCGAACAAGTTGGTGCCCAGGAAGGGAATGTCTGCCAGCTTGTGCTGGGTGTCTGCCGTGAAGGTGGAGATCTGCAGCCAAGCTCTGCGGCGCATGGCCACTGCGGCCGCTACTGACCGGGCACAAGAGTCACCAATGTCCAATGAAGTTTGGAGCTGTTGTTTTTTAGCCACCGCCCTTCCCTGATCCCGCACCTGCTTGATCGTCATCTGAAGGTCAGCCGGGAGATGAGGAATCACCTCATCCAGGGAGCCCATAAGGGCGTGTGAGAAATGTACCATCAAAACGGCTGAGCTAGCCTGACGAAGGCTTAGGGAGGAAGCAGCGTAAACTTTCTGCTCTGAGTAATCCAACTTTTTGGATTCCTTATCGGGCGGTTTGTCCACGTCCCGAGCGTTCCTGGAATGCCGGAAAACACTACTGGTCACTAACCCCTCCGCAGAGGGGTGCTCCGAGAAACCGAAGCGTGAACCGGTGGGGATCGCGAACTTTCGAGCCATCCTGGCCAAAGGTGTGGGACAAGATGCTGGCCGCTGCCACAACTCCAGGGCCGGGCCAACAATGGCTTCAGCCATCGGAAAGGCCTCCGTAGGGGACTCCCCTCGGTCCAGTACCTCCGTAACGGGATACTTGCCAGTAGACTCTGAGATGAGTCAAAGCATACACAAAAACGAGGATGGGCTCTCGTCGACTGACTGGTCCCCTGCAGACTCCAGGTCAATCAGCCTGGAGAACAGGGAGGAGTCGTCGTCAGACTCCGAGAAGTCTGCGAACAGCTGCCGAGCGACTGAGTCACCCTCTACCTGCCGAGGTCAATCAGCAGTGAGGTTGACCGACAACCTATGGGACAAGCCCTGACCCGACTGAGAATTCTTGATCGGGGCCCCAGACTTCAGTTGTGGAGGTGGAGGTTCCACTACTATGGGTGGAACAGCCAGTTTCGGCCAAACAACCGGCGCCTGGGGCGGCTCCTCGACTACCATGAGGGGTTGTTTCGGCCGCTCCGGTGACAGCCACTTAATAGCCAGAGAAGGCGACTGAGTCAGCTTGTTACCGGTCAGTAAAAGTTGCTGCCACATCAAGTCCTCGTAGCGCCGACACAGCTTGCGCCGGAGCCTATCCTCCGAAGAAGATGAAGAGGACAAGCGGCGACGTCGCTTTCCATGTTGCCGAGACCGAGACCGAGACCGCCAATGTCGGCGGGACTGGCAGGACCTGGAAGAGGACCGAGACCCCGACCTTTCGGGATTCTTGAGGGTGGGTCAGAGAGGAACGAGGGAAACCCGCCTCCTTCTCGGTGCAGGGACCTTAACCAGGGACTTCGGCACAGGAGGCACAGGCAAGTCTTCAGTAACCATCGGGGAAACTGGTGAAGAAAGGTTGTCGGCTTCTCCAGTCGACAAACCCGTCCGACGGGTTGAAAAAAATTTCGACCGCGTTGACAGATATCTCGGCCGGCTGACCTGATGGAGACACCATGAAGCCAGCGGCCGCAGCTGCAACCTTGACCGAAGTCGAGAGTCGACGATCCGGTGAAGGGGATCTCTCCTGCTCCCATGAACGCTGACAGTGGGGCTTACTTTTAGAGTCCTTCTTTCTGGACCGACTGGAATGTCCCAATGGCCCTTCTTCCTTAGTGGAGAGGTATTAACAAAGCTCCTTAAAAGAAGCTGTGTAGGAGGAGCCCAAGGAGAGCGGGATAAATGCCGCCGCCAAGGAGGAAGAAGAAGCGGCCTGGGCCGCCTCCTCTTCGAGGGCAATCATCTGCTCCAACTGCTCCTCAGAGCCCGCCACCGTGGACACCGCCCAACGGGCCTCCTTAGACTTGACTAGCGGGTACCATTTTTTGGGGCACCCAAGAAGTAGTCTGGCAGTGCGGTCCTCCAAGACCAAAGCCGAGAAAGACCTGCACAATTCGCAGGCCTGCAAATCGTGGCCAAGTCCCAGGCAGTAGATGCACGAGGAGTGCGGATCGGTCCGGGACATCTTCTGCCCACAAGGGCACCGACGGAAGCCGGGAGTTGATTTGTCCATCGGAGTCGTGAGGGAAGACGAAGACCTTAGTCTCGTAAATTTTAAAATTAGTTTCGGGAAATCCGAAGAGTGTGGATCCAGGCCTAAACGGCAGAGTGCTAAGGAGGGAACCTGAGCTTCCAAATGGTAAGGAAGATCTGGCGTCAAGGGGCAGAGCCGAGGGTTTTACCACCCGGGTGGGTGGGAGGAGCCAGCTTGAAGACCTTCCAGCAAGATTTAAAGTGGCAAGGAACCTGCCAGACAATGTGGATTGAACAACATCCACGTCCCTAGAACAACTGTTTCATCACATTGAAAAATGTGGGGTCCTCAGGAGGAGATCAAGGGGTATGCTTGACAGAGTCCTCACCAACAGAGGAGGCTGTGGACCAGTCTGAAGTAAAGACCTCCTCTTCCTCATCAGGAAGAATGAGGTCAGGGTGGTACTCCTCTTCAACGCTGACCTCTTCCAAATCCAGGTTCGACATTGGAGGTGCTGATGACAGCTTGCGGGGGGCTCCTCGCGGTCGACGAGGCGTCCTCATCGAGGCTACCATTGACGGCACTGGTGAAGTGGACCTGTATGCCCCCAGTTGGTGAACAATCACCTAAATAAGCTTGGTGAGAATTTTATCCAGGTCAACGACCATCGAAGGCTGCGTCAACGGAGTGGGGGAGTCAACAGTACAGGGATTGACGACCCGCCTGAGGGGCCCTGCAAACTCAAAGAGCCTGTAGCCCTGGAAGGAGAAAGGTCAGGCCTCGACAAGAGGACCATCAACGATGAGCCCATCATCGACAGAGGGGCTGACGATGACCTGGAGGTCAACGACCAGCCGCCCTGAACATCAGGCGGACGTGCTGTCGGTATGGGTCTGGAGGGCACAGGGACCTGGACAGTGACTTTGTGTGTTGGTGCCACCGCAGCCGACGATGAACCCCCGCACAAAGAAGGAGAGACAGTCGGGGAACGAGATCGCCGCCGTGGGGAACGGTCACAATCTCGGTCTTTCTTAAAACATTTCTCTGAGGACTTGTCTTGGGCCTAGGAGCTTGACGGCCCTGCTGCTGATTGAGAGACTGGGACCTCAGAGGATCCCTGCCTAGAACTGGCTGCTTGCTGTTCCATTAAGACATTTTTTAAAGCCTTTTTGCATTGCCTGAGTGTTATTTGAGTAAACTTCTGGCAGAGCTCATAGTTTGAAACTTCATGGTCAGGCCCAAGACAGCAGATACAGAGAGAATGTTCTTCTTTCCATAGGGGCAGTGACATAAGAGAGATAAAAGGATTAACTCTCAACATAAATAAAATAAATTAATCTTTAATAAAAAAGAGATTCTAAGGAAATAGGTAAGAAAAAAGCCATAGGCAAAATGGCACGAAACTGTGTCAGAGCTTCCGCGGAGACCTATGTGAACAAGTCGATGGCAGGAAAGAACTGAGGAGGGAGCGGGGCCACTCGTGCCTTTATAGGGTTGATGACATTGACGGATGTAGATGGCGTGTTCTGCCCCAGTTGTACTGCTGAAAATCTTCCGTATGGATTCTGCTTCACCAACAGTGAAGTTCCTACAGTGTGACCTGATGGGGTGCACATGGTGCAGCAGCCCTGACAGTTCAGGCAGATGATGGGGGCAACAGTGTGCAGCAACCCCAAACATTTGCGAGAAGACACTGAGATACCCCCGAAGAAGATCTCAAACTTCCCATTGTGTTTCTTGCAGAGACATATCCCTCGATTCTTATCTACCAGTAAAGGTCCTCATTTATTCACTGATACAGTGACTGCTGAGTTTTCTTTTGTGCACGCCCTCAGGGTGGTGAGTGCCAGTCTTTCAGTATATCTAAGCCACTGTTCAACCAAGCACCTCTGACCTAGGTCGCAGCCTGTTTGTTTCCTGGATACTTTAGAAAGGGTATATTATATTAAACAAAAATCTATACATGTGCTCACAGAGCGAAACACATGAACTGCATTACACATGAAAGCTGTGTACTGTCAAAATACAAATAAAACCATAATGCTCTAAAGAGACAGCACTTAAACATCCCTTAAAGTGTATACTCTGTAATTCTAGCTGTTCTACCCAAAGTATGCTACTACTGAAGAAGATCTGCTAGCAAGGAAAAGACATGAAGGGGTCTACAAATCTACCAAATGATTCAGCAAACCAAGTCAGACATTCTAGCAGGACCCTTATTACAGGCTATCAAACTGTAAGTCAAGAGTGCTTTTTTTTTCTCTCTCAGGTTAAAGCGGCATTTGAAGAAAGCAAAATGTCTTACCTTATTTGCAGTCACAACTGGCCTGCAAGAAGAAAACAAAATGGAGTAAGCGTGCTCGTTCATAGCAAGTCTCCCAAATACTGCTGGACAAACTCAGGTACTCCTTTCTGTACTCTAATATTAGTAGTGTCCAGCTACCATGGTGAAACACTATCACTTGTCTAGAGTTGCATAAAGTACAGCGCTGCACCAGATGTTAACACGATCAAAGGGGCAAGTAGAACTGACGTCGCCGGACTTAATGACTGGGAGTGCCAAAAGCTACAATGTACATCATCCCCCAAAAAAAGGAATACTTTATTTATTTTATACAAAAGGGGATGTGAGCTGAGAAAATATGAATGTTCTAAAGCCTGCACTTTACTACATAAGCAACTCATGTACAGTACAATCCTACTCAGGTTACAAGTTTAGTTGGTTCTACAGGTCTTCTGAGAATTCAACAGAAAAAGTGTACAAAAAAGTTAACCACCCATTCCTCACCCCTACTCCCCACCCCCAGATGAGCAAGGCAAAGAATGACAGTTGTATGCCCTGGCCCAGAATGCCACACAGTCTTGAAGAATAGAACAAAAAACATTTATTGCATTTTTTTCCCTCTGGTTTTGAAACCGACCTTTTCTCTAGTCTACAAACAAATGCTTTTCTCTCGCTCTTTCAGAGAACAGTGTAATATGTGGGGCCGCTGAGTAAATAAATGCTTTGTTCTACTGGACAGAAAACATCTGTGCATATTGAGTGATTGCTATGCCAAGTTCTGTGTGTGCATGGACCTGTAGGACGGGCAGAATGAAGAGTAAAAAACAACTGTCAGAGAGTATGGGCAGGGAAAATTACTGGATCAAGGATGAAATGGTCAAGTCGGCCCCGTGGCGTGGAGGACTGAGGCACTGGACACTCCACCTCACACCACAGTGGTGGCCTGAGTTTGGAAGTGGACTCAGATTGCTGGGGTTGGCCGGGGGAGGATTAAGCATCCTGCCTATTCTCCTTTCCCGGAGGGGGGAGGGAGGACATGCCACGCTGCTCTCGTGGTGGCAGAGCAGTGGCTGAGACTGAGGGGTGGCCGGCCACAGATGCATGGTATGTGTGCTCCTCCACGTGTGTGCACGAAGGTATCAATGCATGCTGCTCAGCCAGGGGTACCACAAAGAGGAAAAGAGACAGCCACAGGATAACCCCTTGGTTGCTGCAGCTCCCACACCATCTACAGGGCCCTGGGGGTTCTGGATTGTGTGTGTGTGGAAGGGGGTGGCCTTCCTTTCCGACTCTACCACAGAAGGATTATCCAAGGGAGACCCCCACGGTAAGCCCCTGAGATGGTTGATGATGGGGTGGACAACGAAGGAGAAAGGCAGCAGCTGCCTGAGGAGAATAAACACCTTAATAAAAAAAAAACAAAGGATGAAATGGAAAACCAGCAGTACTCCCTTGCAAGGTGCTAATATATAGGGAGCATGTAGTCCTGACTCAAAATATGGAATTCATCTTCAAGTGTGAGGGCACAAGCCCATAACTCACTAGTGACAGAGGCATAAGTGAATTATTGAAGTCATACCCCTGAACAAGTGCTATCACATGGTAAGAAAAATGTAAGCATTCTGATTGGCTGACAGACCAGTAAAGGAGTGTAGTCATGAGACCATAATTACACTGCTCTACTTCCTTCAGACCAACAGCCTGTGTACCACATCAAATCACTACACTCTACGGTGCCTGAAGTGCCAGTCAGAGTGCCAGGCACTATTAACAGTTCTGGGATTCCCTTACTGTTGAAAAGAACTAGATCATCAATCTTGCAATAAATGTACTGTTTTACTTGCATTAGCACAGTGTACAGCTCAGCTAACAGGCATTAGGAATGCTCAGAATTCCGATCTGACAAGATTCAGTCAGAATTTCGGAATTTCTTATTCTGAAGCCAATTTCATACTGATTGCATAACACCATCTGAATTGGAATCTAGCTTTGAATCCTAAATCCCAATTTTCTATGTGAAAATGTTTTTTTTAACCATTAATTTCAGAATCAGGATTTTTATACAGCAATTCTAAAAATCAAAATTCCCAAAACAGAATCAGAATATTCTGAATTTGCAAATCCGAGCATCCCTAATGGGAATTCCTATTTACAATTTATTTACCCAGCACAGCCTAGCTGAAATGCAACATCCCATTTCCAGTGGGGTCCTGCTTATTCTACCAATTTTCACAGCTGAGTGAACTAAAGCACTAAGAGGTTATGAGACTTGCCCACAGTCACAAAGTGAGTATTTTGACTCTAGCGGGGTTTACATCTGAGACCTCCCAGTTCCCAAGCCAGTGCTCTAAACACCAGACCACACTGCCTCTTGAAGGTCAGGTCTGTGCTTGAGGTGTAACAGAGGACTTAGAAGTACTACTTAATGAAATCTCGCCTGACTCAGAAGCAGTACTACATTCAAGTAATGACTTACCCCTTACAAACTAAACAACATTTGGATACTGACCCCTGGACTTAACAGGAGTTAGACAATTTAGAAGCATTAGAAACACTGTATAATCGGCAACTGGTACAAGTAAATATGGGGAGGGTGCCATGATTTACAGTGTCATTGTGTCTGAGTTCCTGACGGTGAGAAAGGCCTTGTTTAAGCCGAAATCTAAGTTTTGTCCACTTGGCTTCAACCCAGTTATCAAGGGGTAACACTGTACTTATGACGACTCCTTTTTACAAGAATTGCATTAAGGGGACCAAATTAACTACTATAAATGCCCGACAACTGATCCCACTAATGTCTAAGAATCAGCTTTTGGAAAAGCTCGTGAGGGCCAAGCTTAATGCTTAAGAATTTGGGTTTTGTGGATAAATTTCAGTTGTTCCTGTGTTCTAAATTCTGCTGAAAACACAAACACCTCACTTCACCTCCAGTTGTTCAACTGTCTCTGAGGCGGGGTCCCTTACAGACCATCTCTCTGCATTCATCATATTTTTCTAAGGACAGCATGAGTGGTTTGGGATCCCACCTCAGGGATACTATGGACACCCTACAGAAATTTAGTAACTCTGACTGGCAGAATGATTATCTCTGGTTAGAGGTAGACATGGTGAGGTCTTTACAACAGATGTCTATTACCCACAGGGACAAAATTAAACCCCAAGTACATTCTTAACCAAAACCCCCAAAACAACATGTTCACTGAGTGGGCCTGGACATTGTGCTTAGTCACAATTATCGTGAATTCAAGGGTTTTTAACATCTCCATCTTGGCAGCACTGTTATGGGTGTCTGCATGGCACCTTCATTTGCCAACCTATTCCTAGGGCTCTGGACCACTCGCAAATCTACACAGACCACATAATTAGCTGGTATCGTTACACTGACCATGTCTGGTGGAATGGGACGGAGGAGGCGGCAGAGACATTCTTGGACGGGATGAATAATAGTTTGAGAATCACCAGCACTATAAGCAGTCACTGTCCGAAATTTCTAGTCATAACTTTGTCAATAAACCATCTGAATCATGTGTGTACAAAAGGTTATTATAAACTGACAGCTACCAATAGACTTCTACAGGCCGACAGCACTCACTCCAAACCTCTGAGACACTCAATCCCCTATGGTCAGCACCTGTAGATTAGGTGCAACTGCTCTTCACTAGCTGAATTTGAGAAGCAGGCTGAGGAGATTACAGCCAAGTTTAGGCTGGGGTATACCAATATTCTGTTAGTAGAAGCCTGCCAAATAGCGGCAGTACAAAACAATATCCAGCCCCTAATGCCAAAAATGAGGAGAGGAGTAACAAAGATCCCATCAGTTTTATTACTGAAGCCAAACAAATATCAGGGAGAACTGGGGAGACTATCAGAAACACCTGGCCCCTCCTTCTAGGGGACCACGTGCTAGAACAGCATTTAAAGAAGTACTTCAGAATCACCTACAAGAGACAAAACCTATGGGGCAACTAGTGCATCGTCAGTTCCACGCTGAACTGGTGGATCCATCATATGCGATATGGGTACATATACACCCCAAGGCACATACAGATGTGGTCACTCTAAGGAACAGTTGCATACTTATCATAACAGTAGATCTGCAAGAGAATCTCTTTCATCAGGCCACACCTATGGAGCTATAGCCACCAGGCACTAAGAGCACACAGAAAGCTTTTGCAAGCAGTCCACTAGGGGTCGCCCACGACAACGTTCTACGTCGGCACTTCCCATATAAACTTGGGAAGCCCAGTCCCTTCTCAGTTCTCCGCCGCAGATTATGCTCAGAGGACTTCTCTCTAGGGAACCAGGAAATAACCTATGGTTCCGCCTACCAGGCAAGGCAGAAAACAGCAGGTAAACTACCCTGGAGAAAGAGACAGGAGTTATAGAACTCTAAATCTTAGAGGGACGGAGGGTGGGATGGCATGGCCTGACAAAAGAGATTCTCTTGAAGATCTACTGTTATGGTAAGTATGTAACTGTACTATCTTCTTCGAGGATATTTCTTTCATCAGGCTAGACCTATGGAATAAGTACCGAGCATTACTAACACTGAACAGTCTGGGCTGCTGGAGCCCACAGGCGTAAGAAAGGAGGCCTTAAATGCACAGCTAGGACAAAATCTGCCCTTTTTTAGGAGGCAATGTCAAGACTGTTGTGTTTAGTGAAGGAATGGACAGTACTCCAGGTGGCAGCAGCACAGATCTCTGCAGCCAACACATTTTCGAAACAGGCAACAGAAGTTGCCATACCCCTGGTGGAATGACCACAAACAACACCAGGAAGTTCCCTACTGTACTTCCTGTAACAAAAAGTAATACAGTTGACCAACCATTTGGACAGATACTGTTTAGAAACAGATACACCCTCTTTCCCGGGGTGAAGGAAACAAAATGCTGCTGGAACAGCCTGCAGTCCTTCGTGCTGTGTACATAGTACCCGAATATTCTTTGTACATCTAAACTATGAAGCAATGCTTCCTCTGGATTGGCATGCTCTGGAAAATAAACTGGCAAGTAGATGGTTTGATTTAAAGTAAACTCAGACACCACTTTAGGAAGAAACTTAGGACTGGTATGTAAAGACACCCTGTCTTTATGAAAAATCAAATGAGGCTCACACAGAGCCCTAAGTTCCAAAATTCTTCGAGCAGAAGTAATAGTAACTAAAAATAATGCTTTCCAAGAAAGGAAGCATAGGCCACAAGTTGCAGCCAGCTCAAGCGGAGCCAAAGTAAGCTTTTCTAACACAAAATCCAGGTCCCAAGCTGGGACTGGATTGTGGGTAGGAGGCTTCAAGTGCAGAATGCCTCTCAAAAACGTATGGACCACCTCCAGCTGGGAAACCGTATGACCCTCAATAGGCACATGGAAAGCCAAAATGGCAGCCAAGTGCACTTTCACGGAAAAGTATTGCAGGTCTGCATCTGACAAGGACAGCAAATACTCCAGAACCTGATTTACATGTAACCCCTAGGTGGCACTATCCCAAGGGCTACTACCCCTGCCTGTTTGACTACGGACAGGTTGAGGGGCCTAGGTCCTATGGCGGGTGCCTCCACCCAGAGGTCAGGGTTTGTAGTGGTTAGACTAGCTTGGTCACAGCCCTCTGGGACACTGAGACCCCCTTTTAGTCCCTCTAGTGGCTCACATAGTACACCGGAGTTACAGCCCCAATACCCCACGTATACACACTGTTCACTCATACAGATACCACTTACCATCGAGACTGATTCTGCAGCATGTCTCTGAGGACCCCCTGTAAAATAAGGTTAAACAACATACATAGCAAAACACAATACTGTTTCCATAAGTACCAACACCACAGACAGTATATAGTATAACAACAACAAATCTGATTTATTTAGGGGGCAGTAACACGGGAGGGGGAAATCAGGTTAATTGGTGGCATTAAATCACAGTACTGTGCACAAAAACAGGGGCTGAAAAGTCACACTCTGGGTACCCAGGTTGGGGGGGGCTAGCCAGGTCCGTTGCCCGGGGTTGTCCGGCAGGTGCAGACGGATAGGGCACTGTAGAAGAAAATATATGCACAAAACCCAATTGTAATCCGGAGCCGGATGGCTCAGTCCATGAAGCAGTGAAACAACAAGAATTAGATGACACACTTGTGATTGAAAACAGGCTGCAGGGGAATACCCTGACTTGTACTCACAATACCCAAGCTGAAAACTGGATGGTGGATGTTCTTCTGGATTGCCAGAACAACAAGGCATGGAGACAAAGTCCTTGTGACTGGACCCCACTGCAGTTGATAGCAAACGGATTTAGTCCGAGACAAGCTGGGGTTTGCTTCCAGCTTCAACACACAGCACTGGGGATTGGAAATAGCGATTTCCCACAAGCACTATGCACATTCATATGTAAAAGGAAAGTACTATACCAGGCAGACTGCTCCTCGATCCCGATCACAATTACTGCAAAATACCCAGGAGCACACACAGCAGCTTCAGTTCCTGACAGACCGAGCGTGATTCAGCAATTTCTCCAGTCTTCTACAGGGTGAGCCTGGTTTCCCACTTCTAGTGCTTCTTTCTCCTCACAACTCGGATTCAGTCCAAATTGGCACTCACAAAGGCTGCGGACCGAAACTCAGGGTCTCGACGCCGCCTGCCACAAACTATACACTCGCAGAAGCACAGAGCTCCTTCTCTTCACAGTCACAACTAATCTAATTCTTCCAGTCACAGAGCAGGTATTTCCTTTAGCTCCACACCATTCCGCTGTTGGCTGGGTTCGCCGTCACTACAACAAGACTCTCTTGTTGGTGGAAAAAAGTGCCAAGGTTAAAACTACATTTCCCAGAGTCACTGCCCATACAATCCCCTTGTGGCTGGCTCAAAATTTAGAGTCCAAGTTCCGATTCGTCCACAGGCTCCATTTTAGGGTCTCCCTATCATCCTGATTGGTCCAAGTCAGCAATTCAGGACCAAAATGAAAGAGTTACACTGAAACAGTTCGTGCTGAAATGAAGACAGGTTAGACAAACTACATTTTCTCAGTCGCTCTAAATGATTTCTGGCAAACAGTTATATCTTTCAGCAAGGCTCCCTCTGCACATGTAGCAGCAGCGAAACAGAGCGAACTGACAGCAGCCCGGGCGGGATTCGAGCATTAAATACACAGTCCTCCCATACAAACTAATTAAGTCTGCAAGCAGACAGCTCTTAAAGAGACAGTACGTGGAGGCTCAAATAAAACTCACTTGGAACCACATTTAAACCGCTCAGACGCTGAACACCGCCCAGACTTGGAGCATTCAGGCAAGCTCCTTGAAGACTTTTGGGAACCCCCATTTGCAGGGGGGTTACATACAGGATGTTTTTTTTTCTTTGGTCCAAGCTGAAAAAGTGGTCCATATGCGAGCATAAGCTGCAGACGAGGAAATCTTCCTGGCAACCATCAGGGTGTCCACCACCTTAGAGAAACCCTGTTTTAGGAGTCTTCTCCTTTCAAAAGCCAGGCAGTGAGCTGCATCGCTCCCAGATTTGGATGTAGAACAGGGCCCTGTGAGAGATGGTCCCCCCACACTGGAAGACATAACAGAGCACGTTGCTCTAGATTCACCAAGTCCGAGAACCACAGTCTTTTGGGCCACTCCGAGGCTATTAGAAGAAAGCTTCCTCGAGTGCCTTATTGTGCATATGATCTTGGGGAGGAGCAGCAGAGGAGGGAATGCATATGCTCTGCCGAAATTCCATGCTCTTGACAGGGCATCCACTGCCTCCACCTGTGAGACATCAGTAGCGGCTGAAGAACCGATGAACTTGAGCATAGTGACTGGAGGTGAACAGGTCGATCTGAGGATGACCGAACCTTTGACACAGAAGGTCGAACACTTCCGGATTCAACAGCCACTCCCTTGGATGGACATTTTTTCGGCTTAGCCAATCAGCTTGAATGTTCGAAATCCCTCACAAAATGAAATGCTGAGAGCGAGAGATGATTCTCCTCCACCTGCAGCAGGGGATCGGTGGCTTCCCTCAGTATTTCCCTGCTCTTTGTGCCCCCAATGATTGTTTATGTACGCCACCATGACGCTGTTGTCTGATCTAATTTTCACGGCTTTTGACTGCACCCGACTGTAAAAATGAAGAAGAGCGAGGTGCACAGCCCTCATCTCCAGAACGCTTATGTGTAGGTGCTGTTCCTGTGCTGACCAAGTCCCCTGAATGGGAATGTGATCTAGGACAGCCCCCCCCAACCCGACAGGCTGGCACTGGATGGGGGAACTTCCAAAGGAGACCCTTTGCTCAGGTTCTCCAAACTCACCCAACTCAGAGACTGCCACAGTCATGGTGTAATGGAGATCTGGCCCGATAATCCTTCAAGGTCGGATCTAAGGTTCACAGCAACCCGATCTGCAGGGGCCACATGTGAAGGCAAGCCCACGGAATTAGTTCTGTTGCCACCATCATGAGGCCCAGAGTTTTCAGAAGGCGGTGAGCTGAAAATGACAATTGGCTCCTCAGCCACTGAACCTCTCTCAACAGGGTCTCCTTCCTGGCTGGCGAGAGGAAGACCTTTCCCTCATCCATCTGGTACACCACTCCTAGGTGCTCTAGGGTCTGTGATAGCTCGGGAGAGCTCCTCTTCCAATTCACCACTCAGCCATGGGACTCCCAACACCTCCAGAGTCCTGGTCACTGACTTCCTTGCCAGTGGTACAGACGGCACTTGAATGAGGAGATTGTCCAGGTAGGGACAGACATGATGTCCTTCCTATCGGACTTGAGCCACCAGGACTATGAGCATCTTTGAGAAAACTCAGGGGGCTGTTGCCAGTCCAAATGGGAGCACCTATACTGGAAGTGCTATCCCAGTACTGTGAACCTAAGGAACCTCTGGTGAGACTGCCAGATGGGGATGTGGAAATACGCATCCCTCAGATCTGTGGAAGCTAGATAATCCCCGGCTGGACAGCTCAGATAATTGAATGCAGGGACTCCAACTTGAAGGTTGCATGGCGAACAAACTTGTTAGGTGTTTCAAATCAAGAATAGGTCTGAACACCCCACCCCCGACTTCTTGGGAACAATGAAATAGATAAAGTAGAATTCTGGCCATGCTCGCTGGGGAGCACCAGAACAATCAGCCCGATTTGAGTGAGGTGGTCCAGGGTCTGTGACACCAGTTGCCTCTTCATGGGGTCCTTTGGAATGTGGGACAGCAGAAAATGCCCCTTTGAGGGAACTGTTGAAAATTCCATTGCATAACCCAAAGCCAAAATTTCCAAAACCCAAGCATCTGATGTTATCTGGGCTTACCTTGTGTAAAAATTGTATAGTCTTTCACCAAGGGAAGGGAGGCAGAGATGGGCCTGCATACCTTTATTGTGAGGTGCACCCTTTTTGCCCTGGGCCTCAGTTGCAACTTCAGGCAAGGACTCCTCTGCTACTATTGCTCTTGAAACCAGAATAGGCTCCTTTGCTCCTCTGGTTCCTGAAGTTCTGAAAGGGATGAAAACCCACTTGATACTCCCTCTGTCAGCCACCTCCTTGACCTTTTGGAGTTGAACCAGCCTTTTGCTGTTGCTCTGACACTGGAAGGTGGCCCTTTTTATCCTGGATATCTTTCAAAATATCATCCAGACCAGTACCAAATAACAAGCCTCCTTCAAAGACTAAGTAAAACAGCTTGGTCTTCAAAGCCTGTTCAATGACCAAATGTCTGAGCTGTGCTCCTCGCATAGCAGATGCAATGTGGTAAGCGGAATGAGCTGACATGCGCAAATTCTCCACCGTGGTATCCCCTAAGAAGGTGGAGGCCATGGATACCAACTACAAAATGCTTGCCCCCTCTGAATCTGGGGGAAACTAAGCTGCCCAGGGTCATAACGCACAAGTTTAAAGCACTGGCAACAATAAAGCAGGCATAGGAGGTGCAGAGGTTTGCACCATTGGAGGCAAAGGGTTTTCTGCATGAAGCATCCACTTGCTTGTTGTGGGAATCAGTTAAGGTCAAGAACCCTTCAACAGGAACACTGGTGTGTCTGACGGAGTTATTAACTGCCTTATCTGCTAGAGGAGGGGCATCCCATTTGCGAGTATTTTCTTCTAAAAAAGGGAAACACTGTACCTTGGGTCTTGGCAGATATTCTCTTTGGTCCGCAACTGCCCATTCCTGTTCAATAATTTGGACACAGTGAATAAAGTTTGGAAAACACTTTGGAGTGGAGGAGGACGCAGACAGGATAGGACTGACATTCAATGCCTCCATAGATTGCACCTCCTTGAGCTGTAATGTCCTACATACCTCAGTTATCAGATAGCACAAGAACTTGGTATCAAACAGGGGAGGGACAGAAATCTTCTTCTTGGTTCCGTCCACTCCCCTTCCTCCTCCTCAGAAGGTTCGTCATCCTCCTCCTCATCAAGTAGCTTCCTAGGCTCAGGATTTTCCCCAAGATCCTCAATATCCTCATCCTGACCCTCTATATGGTCTGGGTCAGGGTCTGCCTGCATATCCATATTAGCAGACTTGTCCAGCTGCGTCGCACATGGACATGCCTGTGTAGCCCCCGGACCTAAGGGGCCCCGTTTGGGGTGGGTGTGTCTGATGGGATGTCCTTTAGAACACTGGGGCCCAAAAGCTCATCTAAGAGCAACGGGAAAAATTTATGCAATTCTGCTTTGCCACTGCCAGCTGGTACACCAGGTGCCCCCCCCCCAAGCTCAGAGGTCCGACTGCGGGGGAACTATAAGAGACATATTAGCTTGAATAACACAATAGGGGCAATAGGAACCCAGAGAAGAGGGTCGCCTTACCCTTCTGCAGGTCTTACATCTTTTAAGAATGAGAGGTCTCCAATAAGCCATGGTGTCAAGTAAAGTTGCCCTGCAGATGCCTAAGGTTAGAAATCTGAATTCTGTTTCCCAAATTGAAATCTAGTGTACTACTGCCACAATCTTCACCTTTGATTGTGGGAAAAAGGAGAGAAACCTGTAAAGTACACCTCTCAGCCCTTAAAGCTTACTGCCAGAAAGAAAAGGGCTGTGCAAGCTGAGCCGCCCGCGTCTAGCACTGGGGACGTGCAAGTGCACGTGCTCACTTTGAAAACGTGCGCGTGTGTGAAGTCACGATGCTGTATGTGACATTAGCACACCATGGGGGGGGGCACAAGCACAATACAGCTGCACGAATGGCATGCAGAGGCTAGAAAAACCTCTTGGAGAAGGAGCATGTGCCCAATGGTCAGAGAACAGCAGAAACATGTTGGGAAGCTGTGTGGCTCAATGGAGCCAAGAAAAACTGCCAAACTTCCTGAAGGGTGGAAAAAATAGACTATTAACCTGCCGAAAAGACTCTGAGAGTACCCATAGTCAAAAGGCTCTCACTTCAGAAATCTGTTTTTTTTTTGTTTTTTTTTTAACCGAGGAGAATGAAAGGGGAAATGTCCCTGTAAGGCAGAGAGCCAAATTAAAAGGGTTAATGTCCCTTCAAAGAGTAACAAAAACACACCTGACAGGCAAACACAACCAAGAGAGACCCTAAAAGCTGGAGGGGGGGGGGAAGGAACTGATGCCTAGAGATGGAGGAGCCCCAGGAGTGCCCTAGACTAAACCTCCCCAAAAAAACAGGTACTTCCCTGAGGTCCTCCCCCTCCCCTTTCCTTTTTTTTTTTTTTTTAAATCGGAGACCGGTTGAAAATACACACCTCTGAAGTATGTGGCAGATGTGGCCCCAATCCAAGCACAGGCAGTGGAAATGAGAGAGCAGGTTAGCTAATTTAAAAGTCGCAGCTTAATAGGCACAATTTTATTTACAGGTTCTCTTTGTTACCAGGTAGCCCCAACCTGTTATGCAGAACTGCAGCCTCAGAAAACTAAAAGCTAATTTTTCTTCAGAGAAGTTTTTCAGTTGTTTCCCCTTCGATGGTATAGTAAAGACTGGAGAGCTGCTGCTGTCTGGAATCCACATGTGCCCAACATTCTATTCGGTTAGAAAATGGGCTTTTTATTTCCTGGCATCTGATTGGCTAGTACCCTTGCCAAGGGGGTACATTAACTTTTAATAGATGCCCACGAAACAAAAAGTACCAGTCTACAGTGCCCCTTCACCCAGTAGTATTGTAGTGCCCACCCTGCTACATAATTGGTCGCTGCAACAACTAATTTAAAATGTAAACGCCGCCATTTTTTTCCTTCATTAGCGAGAGAGCTCAACCACCATCACTCCTCCCGATACACTCCTTCCTGACATAAACAACTTCCTGCTACCCACATTAATTAATTTAACATTTTGTTCTAATAAACCCCGATACTGTGTGATACTTATATTCCCACAACTGGCACCACTCTAGCTCATTCCCACAACTCTCTCAACATTGTGGCTCCTCCTGCTCCGGCCGCCCCCTCGCTGACCTCGTTGTAAAACACACGCAAGACTACAGTCCCGCCTGAAGTTAAACAGACGCTCCCGCCTCCACAAACCACCGAGGACCAAGAATGTTTAAAAAAACAACTGGCTCCCGACTACACCAGCTTACTATCCCACACCGCGGCCTGCGTCAGCATAGCAAACTCTGACCTACCCCACGCAACCTCTGACCTCT
This sequence comes from Neoceratodus forsteri, assembly GCA_016271365.2. Lineage (NCBI taxonomy): Eukaryota > Metazoa > Chordata > Ceratodontiformes > Ceratodontidae > Neoceratodus > Neoceratodus forsteri. The sequence goes on from CM057451.1 coordinate 97,628,581, forward strand.
CTAAAAAAAACTCTCACAACATAAAACAGCTTCAGGCAACTGGGGTGTGTGTGGCAATGAATGAAGAAATAAAACGAAGCCGTGAACCCGATCGGCTTCAGGCAACCGTGTGGGGGTCGGCAGGAATGAAGAAACAAAACGGCTATCGCCTGATTACAAACGCAACTGTCGCTGGATTGAGTGCACTCTCCATGACTGCCATACTTCCCGATCTGAACAGCAACAGCTACTTCCGGGTTAATACTTAAAGAAACAAATACTGAGAGAACACACACACACAAATAACTGAGTAATAAATTATACACACCCTGAGTGTGTGTGTGTGTGTGTGTGTGTTGGGGGAGTAACCATGACAACCAGCTAGCTACAAAACAACAACATTGCAATTCAGGTGGAGGAACTATTTTATTACAAAATAAGAGTTTTTATATGTAAACATAATTATTTTTAAAACATACTACACAGTGGCCCATTTTCTAATGTAATAATACCCTCAGAATTTAGGCGGTACTGGGCAATACGGGACGACCAGGAGTTATATGAGCCCTAAGCCGGCCGGCCTCATTTACGCCCCCTGGCCGTCCGTATTGCCCATCACCGCCCACTTCTGTCGGGCATTATTGCTTACTTAACAGCCTTGGGCTATGCCATTTCCCCTATTATGGATGCACAATACCCAGCTGTAATGACTACCCATTGACAACATGGAGCGCTACATAAAAAATAATTCTTAATTTTTAAGGACCTTTTTGGAAATTGCTGCAGTCAACATAATAAGCTTTCCTAAACAGAACTGTATAATATTATAGACTATACCTAATGAGGTATCTGAATCGATGAACTCCGGAGAAGGTGCCAAATTGGGATTGCAAAATCTTGGGCCAGGCAGCAGTGTAACAATGGCCTCAACTCTACCCAACACCAAACCGAGGTCATCCACCCTTTTAGTCATCCAAACCCTTGACAAATAAGTGCAGCCATTTAACAAGGCAGACCACTTACAATAACACCTCACTAAACCAAGCAACTCATTATTGTGACCTCTATAGCCACCTAGCCTGGTTATCACCTATAAATATCATCACTTAGTTCTAGGCTGCTTCACTAACAAAATAATTAGGACTGGCACCCCTGCTTCCATTGTGGCCTTGATCAAACCCTCTCACCTGTCCTACCCCCGGATGTCAAATGGCAAATCCCGTCTCACTGTCCCCAAAATATCCACCCTCTTTCGCGACCAGGCCTTTAATGTAACTGCACTCAGATTTTGGAACTCTGCCATTTGCAGTCTGTAGTTCTACCTCCCACCTTTAATTTACTTTTTTTATTTATTTTGAAAAGTTTCACCAGGAAAGGCATACTGAGCTGCAATAACTCGTTTCCAGATACGTCCTGGGGAAAGGGGATACAAACAGAATACAGACACAAAATAAAAATATAAAAAGACAAGTCATACATGAACCGAGTACAATTAGGCTATACCAACATTTTTGAGGGATAGGCATGTAACACTAGCCATCAGAACATAGTCTACAAATATATATCCACTATACATATACCCACATTTATGTTATTTTTCATAAACACACGCACTTACTTAACAAATACAAGCATATACCCACGCAAAGAACACATCTAAAGATATATTTTGCATTTTTTTAACACTTGGGGTAGTAAGTAGAAGGCTGTAGGACTAGGAGGAGGGAGGAGAGGAAGATGGTTTGAGTGTAATAGCCCAGAGGGGAGACAAGAGGGATAGAATGGGGCAAAAGTAGGCACATGAGAACACATCACCATGGATACATTTGCTTTTTTTAACAATTGGAGTAGAAAGAGAGAAGAAAGTAGGAACGGCGGAGGGAGGAGAGGGAGATGGTTAGAGAGTAAGAATGAGCCTTCACCCCTCCGAGATGCACACCCCACAAGGGGATAGGCCAGGTAAAAGGGGGGGAGAGAGAGAAGAGGGATAGATAGGGGGCAGTAAGGACATTATAGGAGGGTAGGCAAAAACTGAGGAAAGGGTGGGAAATGGAGGGGAAAGAGGGGGTATAGTGGGGGTGGGTGGAGGACAAGCCATAACCCAAGGTGTGGAATCTCAAGGGTATGAACATACTGATGTGAACCCAGCTAGTGCTAAGGATTGGCATGCCAAGAAGGGAGGAAAGGGAGAAAGGGACAAAAAAAGAACAGAGGAAAAGACAAAGAGCGTAAAGCAGAGGAGGAAGGTTAGGTGCATTTGCAGGATGGGGAAATGTAGCTGCGAAGAAGAACAGACAATGAACGAGTAGACGGAGCAGAATGGATATCTAAAGGGAGGGAGTTCCAGATGCTGGGAAAGTGATAGGAGAAGGCTGCTCTCCCAGATGTGGTAATATGGGACGGCAGGGAGAGGGTCCTATGGGGTAGTTGCAGAGGGAGTAGGTGGGGGTAAGGGGGATGGAGAGGAGGTCATAACGGTAAGGTGCCAGGGAGCCAAGCCAGAACTTACCAATTAAAGAGGCACTATGGGCAAGATGTCTGGCCCCAGAAGGGGGAATGAGAGAGAGATGTAGAGGTCATAGTGGTGTGTACGAGGTGGACAGGCAAAAGCAAAGCGACAGAAGGAATTGAAAAGTGTGTCAAGTCTCTTAAGGAAGGTTTTGGGAGCAATGCTATGGGCAATGCAGAAGGCAGCAGAGGGTAGGGTCTTAATTGTTGGGGACTCAGTATTAAAAGGAATTCGTGGGGGGTGGGGGGAGACAAAAAAAGTACAATATGGATTGAGTGCCTACCAGGTGTGACAGCGGCGGAAGTCATACATTATATTCCCTCAGAGGGGAGACAGCAGGATGGATGGACTCACCTAGTGTTCCACCTTAGAACAAATGACCTGGCAGAGCATAGCCTGTTAGAAGTGCAGGCAAGGTTTAGGGCACTTGTGAGGAACTGCAGCAGCCTGGGGTTCAGATCTTTGGCTTTTTCAGAAGTGTTGCCTATGCCAAGAGGAAGCTGAGGATTGAGGAATTTAATAGGTGGCTGGTGGGTTGGTGTGTACTGATGGGGTACGGATTAGTAGGGGACTGCGGAACAATGTGGAGGGATGACAGCCTATTTGCCCCGGATAGGCTGCACCTGAATGGGGGGGGGGGGGCACAGCAGTGCTAAGGTGCAAATTGGGAGATTTCATAGAACACAACTATAATTTAAACTGAAACGGGTGGGGGAGGTCGGGAAAAATCCCACAACACAGGATGGACGTGTTTAGTATAACTATTTACAAAGGCAAAATAAAAATAAAGTTTTATTTCAGTTTCTGTGTCCCTTGTTCTCCAAATCTTTTTTGCAGTTGCAGCTCATCTCTTTTATAAATCTTTTCAACCACCATCCTTAGCAAGCATCCTGTTTTTGTAAATATCAGGCAGGGCTGCTAGAACACAGAGTGCTTGAGCCGAGAGGCCTTCTTTGCACAGCTTATGCAAAAGGCGCAAACATTTGCACTCAAGTAACCTCAGGTGTTTTCAATAGCTTTCTGCAATCATCTAAAAATATAATTATATATATTTCAACAGTGACAATATATATTTTCTAAACAAAAGTGAGCCCATTATCAGTTACATTTTCATACAATGATTTGCATATATTTTTATATCAGCAGATATGCAAGGGAGAAAAAGACCGACAGCAAGAGAGAACAGAGAGGCAAAGAACTGCAAGATTGTCGGGTTGATCAAGTCCGAAGTCTCACAGGAAAATCTGGTTGCGAACCAGACAGCGAAGAGACAGAAAAGGAAAGATCTTTGCATTTAAACACTTTCTCCATAACAAATCGGACAGGGTCCTATTCTATCCTGTCACAGGGGCCTACCAGCCTTCCCCCCAGGATGGAAAGAACAAGGTTAGAGGAGTAGGGAAAACAACAAACAATAGGTGGACAGCTAAATGGGTCTAGCGAATGGAAAGCCATGTGCACCAACACCAGAAGCCTGGGAAACAAGATCCCAGACTTAGCACCAGTCATGGCTGAGGTGGACCTGGATATTGTGGGAATCATGGAGACTTGAGGTCATGACGGCCAGGACTGGGATATGGCAACACCAGGGTATGTACTTTTTAGGAGGGACGGGGGAGGATAGGAGAGGGGGAGGGGTTGTCCTATATGTGAAAGAAAACATTAGGGCTACGGAAGTACTGGACAAGTGGGGGGGGCAGAGGCTTTATGGGTATCGCTGGACACAGGGAAAGGAGAAGTAATGATAGAAGGCATCCTTGGGATGGCAGAGAAAGGTGAGATATTGTTGATGGGGGACCTGAATATGCCAGATGTTAACTGGAGCACCTTTGCTGCAGCCACATCCAAGAGCAGGGCCATTCTCGATGCCCTACAGAGGGCATGTCTCAGACAGCTAGTTTTGGAACCCACTCGGGAGGGAGCAATCTTAGACCTGGTACTCTCACATGGGGAAGGAGAGAGGATCTCTGATCTTGAAGTGGGTAGCCATCTGGGAACAAGCGACCACCAAACAGTGTGGTTCACGATAAACTTAGCTGTAGAGTCAAGCCACACAGAAGTGAAGGTACTGGACTTCAGGAGGGCTGAGTTTGTCAAAATGGGAGAGTGCCTCAGAAAAGCACTTGCAAACAGGCAAGAAGGTGGGATGGAGTAACAATGGGGAAACATCAAAACTGCCATCACAGAGGCAACGAGCCTTTGTGTGAAGCAAATAAATCAAAACGAAAGAAAAAAACACTATGGTTCTCAAAAGAAGTGGTGGGGAAAGTAAGGGAGAAAAAGATAGCATTCAGGAAGTATAAGGAAACACAGAGGGAGCAGGACAGAGAACTGTACAAGTTAAAGCAGAAGGAAATGGGGAAGGCGGCGAATAGCAAAGGCCCAAACTGAGGAAAAGATAGCCAATCAGTTAAGAACGGGATAAAACCTTTATAGGTACATTAGGAGCAAAGAAAGATGAAGGCAGGATACTGAGACTGAATAAAGAGGAAGGTGGTTTGGGCAGAGAATGACAGTGAAAGGCAGGATACTAAACAAATATTTCTGCTTAGTATTCACAATGGAAAAGCAGGGGAGAGACCTAATCCAGTCAACAGAAGCACTCTGGATAGGGGGTTGATAGTCCTTTCACAGAAGAAAGGGTTCTGAAAGAACTCTTAAAACTGAAGGTGGATAAAGCAATGGGGCCTGATGGGATTCACCCCAGAATTCTAAAAGAACTAAGGGAAGAACTAGTAACACCACTGACTACCCTTTTTAATAAATCATGGGAAGATGGTGTGGTACCGGAGGACTGGAGAAGGGCGGATGTGATTTCCCTTCACAAAACAGGGACCAAGACAGAGGCAGGAAACTACAGACCTGTCAGTTTGTCCTCAGTGGTAGGGAAAATGATGGAATCACTTCTGAAGGAAAGAACTGTTGAGTACCTAGAGGCCAGTGGGGCACAGGACCCAAGGCAGCATGGATTCACAGCAGGAAGGTCATGTCAAACAAATCTAATTGATTTCTTTGACTGGGTGACCAAAGTAGTAGACCAGGGAGGGGCTGTGGACATGGCCTACCGAGACTTTAGCAAGGCATTTGACATAGTCCCGCACAAAAGATTAATAAACAAATTAGCCAGCCTGGGAGTGGGTCCCAGAGTGGTAGCCTGGGTAAAACACTGGCTGGACAACAGGACATAGAGGGTAATAGTAAATGGAGTCCACAGTGAAGAAAGGAGGGTTACTAATGGGGTACTGCAGGGTTCAGTACCGAGGCCGATCCTTTTTAATGTCTTTATAAGTGACATTGCGGAGGGACTGGAGGGGAAGGTACGTCTCTTTGCAGGTGACACAAAGATTTGCAACAGGGTTGATACGCAAGGTGGGGTGGAAAGGATGAAAAGGAACTTGGCAAGGTTGGAGGAATGGTCAAATGTATGGCAGCTTAGATTCAACGCAAAGAAGTGCAAAGCAATGCACCTGGGAAACAAAAACCCAGGGCAACAGTACACAATGGGGGGGTGAGATACTGACAACAAAAATGGAAAGGGACCTGGGGGTAGTCATATCAGATGACCTAAAGATGGGCCAGCAATGTGAGAAGGCAGTAAGGAGGGCTGGGGGGATACTGGGATGCACAGGGAGAGGCATCACCAGTAGAAAACAGAATGTTATTGGCCCTCTGTGCAGACAGCTGGTAAGACCACATCTGGAGTACTGTGTACAGTTCTGGAGACCCCATCTCCGCAAAGACATAGACAGGGTGGAGGCTGTCCAGAGGAGGGCAACCAAAATGGTGCAGGGTCTGCACCAGAAGACATATGAAGAAAGACTAAAGGAGCTTAAGATGTATAGCCTCGAGGAAAGGGGGGGCATGATAGAAACTTTTAAATACCTCAAGGGAATCAACAAAGTCCAAGAGGGTAGCATCTTTCAAAAAAAGAGATGTGCAAGAACAAGGGGGCACAATTGAAGATAGAGGGGGGACGGCTCAGAGGTAATGTGAGGAAGTATTTCTTCACAGAGAGGGTTGTAGACACATGGAACAGCCTTCCTGAGGAGGTCATAGAGTCAAAAACAGTGGGGGAATTCAAGAACGCATGGGACAGACATAAGGCAATTCTAGTGGGGGGTAGAATGAAGTAGGCTGTTGGTTAACTAGGATCTGCAGCTTATCCGTTAGGTAGGGAAATGGGCAGACTAGGTGGGCCAAGCGGTCCTTATCTGCTGTCAAATTCTATGTTTCTATGTTTAATACGTACCGGGGTGATTTGCAGGCCACCAGTGCAGCTGGAGGGGGTGGTGGATAGGGAAATGATGGAGGAGATCCAAAGGATGGTGAACAGAGGGGAGGTGCTGCTGATGGGGGACTTCAACTTGGCGGATATGGATCAGGGCGCCCCATCAGCAGACTCCCTACTGGGGGCACTCATGAAACAGCCCATAAGAGAACCGACCAGGGAGGGGACGATCCTTGATTTAATACTTACGAATAGGGAACGGGTGGGAGAGATACCTGTAGGAGAGAACTTGGGCACAAGTGACCATAGCACTGTCGGATTCACTGTTAAAAATGTCTGCTGAGGTCCATCGGCCAAGAGTGAAGGTGCTAGATTTTAGGCATGCAGATTTTCAGAAAATGGGAGAAAGTGTTCATCAAGCACTAGCAGGGGTGAGAAAACTAAGGGGGGGGCGAATAAAAGGGGCAACAGTGGAGGCCACTAGCCTCTATTTCAGGAGGGTAACTAAAAATAGGAAAAGGAGGAAGACCCTTTGTTTCAACAAAGAGGTGTCAGAGAAGGTCAGGGAAAAGGGAAAGGTGTTTAGGAGGTATAAGGGGTCACAGAGGGAGGAGGATAGGGTTATATACCAGGAGAAGCAGAGGAGAGCAGGTATGAAGGTCAGGAGGGCAAAGGCAAAAACAGAAGAGAAAAAAACCAACAAAGTCAAGGTGGGAGATAAAACCTTCTTCCGGTATGTGAGCGAAAGGAGACGTTCAAGGGCAGGGATAATCAAGTTGAAAAACGGGGAAGGGGAGTTGGTGGAGGATGACCGTGGGAAGGCGGAAATACACAATAGCTACTTCTGCTTGGTGTTCATGGTTGAAAAGGAGGGGAAATCAAGAAAATCAGGGAACATGAGGTGATGGGGGGTTGACTCTAGTCTGTTCCAGGTGGAGGAGGTCCTGAGGGAGCTTGAGGGTTTGAAGGTGGATAAAGTGATGGGGCCGGATGGGGTACACCCCAGGGTACTGAGGGACCTCAGCAAAGTGCTAGCGGAACCTCTAACCAACCTCTTCAACATGTCCTTGGTGATGGGGGAGATCCCTGATGACTGGAGAAGGGCAGATGTGGTCCCACTTTATAAGGGCGGACAAGGAGGAGCCAGGCAACTACAGGACAGTGACCTTAACATCGGTGGTGGGCAAGCTCATGGAGAAACTGCTCAAGCAGAAAATCTCAAGCTACCTGGAGACCAACAGTCTTCTGGACTGACGGCAACACAGGTTCACGGAGGGAAGGTCATGTCAAACAAACTTGATACAGTTCTTCATTTATTTATTTATTGAATTTTGAAGACCGGGTTGGCCCACTGGGCCCCGAAGGTCCCTTTTTCAGGGGCGACTCAGGGAACAGAAGCAGTACAATACATACAGTCAGATGATACAGAAGCAATACAATACAAACAGCCAGGTGATACAGGGTTACGAGAAGTAAAAATGATAAAGAGGATAACAGCCACTTCGAAGAATGGGGTTATTCTAGATGCCCTACAGGGGGCATGCCTTAGACAACTAGTATTGGAGCCCACTTGAGAGAGAGCAATCTTAGACCTGGTTCTCTCAAATGGAGATGAAGAGAGGATCACAGATGTAGAAGTGGGAAGCCATCTGGGAACTAGCGACCATCGAACAGTATGGTTCACAATAAACACAGCAATAGAGTCAAGCCATACAAAGGCAAAAGTACTGGACTTTAGGAGGGCTGACTTTGCTAAAATGGGTGAGTGCTTCAAGGAATGCACTAGCAAATGGGCAGGAAGGAGGGGAAGAACAATGGGAATAATAAAACTGCCATCACAGAGGTAACAAGCCTTTGTGTGAAGCAAATAAACAAAACGAAACAATGTAAGAAACCACTATGGTTCTTAAAGGTAGTGGCAGTGAAGGTTCAAGAGAAAAAGAAAGCATTCAGGAAGTACAAGGAATCACAGAAGGAGCAGGACAGAGAATTGTATCAGTTAAAGCAAAAGGAAGCTGGGAAGACAGTCAGAACAGCAAAGGCCCAAACTGAGGAAAAGATAGCCAACTCAGTTAAGAAGGGGATAAAACCTTTATAGGTACATCAGGGAGCAAGGAAGACCAAGGGAGGGATAGTAAGGCTTAATAAAGGGAGGAGGGAGGAGGTGGTAGAGGGTGACTGTGAAAAGGCAGAGATACTAAAACAAATATTTTGCTCAGTATTTACAAAGGAAGAGGGGAGGTACCTAAAACAAACAGTAGAAACGCTCTGAATACAGAAGTTGATACCAGCCCATTTACAGAAGAAAGGGTTCTGAAAGAACTCTTAAAACTGAAGGTGGACAAAGCAATGGGCCTGATGGGATTCATCCCAGAATTCTAAAAGAATTAAGGGTAGAACTAGTGACACCACTGACTACCCCTTTAACAAATCATGGGAGGATGGGGTGGTACCCGAGGACTGGAGGAGGGCAGATGTGATTCCCTCACAAAAGTGGGAGCAAGGCAGAAGCAGGAAACTACAGACCTGTTAGTTTAACCTCAGTGGTAGGGAAAATGATGGAATCACTTCGATGGAAAGAATTGTCAAGTATCTAGAGGCCAGAGGGCACAGGACCCAAGGCAGCATGGATTCACAGCGGGAAGGTCATGCCAGACAAATCTGATAGATTTCTCTGACTGGGTGACCAAAGTAGTAGATCAGGGAGGGGCTGTGGACATGGCCTACCTAGACTTTAGCAAGGCATTTGACACAGTCCTACACAAAAGATTTATATACAAGTTAGCCAGCCTGGGAGTGGGTCCCAAGATGACAGCCTGGGTAAAGAACTGGCTGGAGAATAGGACACAGAGAGTAATAGTAAATGGAGTCCACTCTGAAGAAAGGGGGTTAAAGTGGGGAATACACATGAGGTTCAGTATTGGACGGTCCTCTTCAATGTCTTTATAAGCTTGACATTGCAGAGGGACTGGAAGAAAAGTACGCCTCTTGCAGATGACATAAAGATCTGCAACAGAGTTGATGCACAAGGTGGGGTGGAAAGGATGAGAAGGACTTGGCAAGGTTAGAGGAATGGTCAAATGTATGGCAGCTTAGATTCAATGCTAAGAAGTGCAAGGTAATGCACCTGGGAAACAAAAACCCAGGGGAAGAGTACACAATGGGGGGTGAGATACTAACAACAACCAAAATGGAAAGGGACCTGGGGGTAGTCATATCAGATGACCTAAAGGTGGGCAAGCAATGTGAGAGGGCAGCAAGGAGGGCTGGGGGGATACTGGGATGCATAGGAGAGGCATCACCAGTAGAAAACAGGAAGTTATTATCCTCTGTACAGACAGCTGGTCAGACCCCATCTGGAGTACTGCGTGCAGTTCTGGAGACCCAATCTCCATAGACATAGACAGGATGGAAGCTGTCCAGAGGAGGGCAACTAAAATGGTGCAGGGTCTGCACGGAGGACATGTGAAGACTGACTTAAGGAGCTAAATATGTATAGCCTCGAGGAAAGGAGGAGAGGGGGACATGATAGAAACTTTTAAGTACCTCAAGGAATCAACAAGAGTCCAAGAGGGTAGCATCTTTCAAAAAGAGGTGTGCAAGAACAAGGGGGCACAATGTGAAGATGGGGGGCGGCTCAGAGGTAATTTAAGGAAGTATTTTTTCACAGAGAGGGTTGTGGATGCATGGAACTGCCTTATGGAGGAGGTTGTGGAGTCAAAAACAGTGGTGGAATTCAAGCATGCATGGGACAGTCATAAGGCAATTCTAGGGGGTGGGGGTAGGAAGAAGTAGGCTGCTGGTTAACTTAGGATCTGCAGCTTATCCATTAGGTAGGGAAATGGGCAGACTGGGTGGGCCAAGCGGTCCTTATCTGCCGTCAAATTCTATGTTTCTATGTAACAGTAAAGGCAATTATACAAATTGTAGACCATAAGTGCAACACTTGCAAGAATTAAGGCATGCTTTAATGTCGGTTTTGGTGAGAAGAGAGGGGGGGTGGGTGTTGTGTTTAGGACCGGGGGTGATTTTTCCTAGACCCTCACAATGGCATGGACTAGTCCCGAGCAAATAGGACTTAAGCCTGGTGTGAAAGTTTGGTAGCGAGGGGGTTTCCTGTACTAAAGGTGGGAGAGTGTTCCATAGTTTAGGGGCTGTGAGAGCTAAGGATTTGCCTCCCTTGTGAGTCTCGATTCTGGGGATTGCCAGTAGGGACCGACCCCAGGTCCTGAGCATTCGAGGGGTAAGCTCAGGTATGATTATTCCTGTTAGGCTTGGTGGGGCCGCCAGGCTCTGCAATTTGTATGCAAGGCAGATCAGGGGATACTGTAGACGAGCCTCAAAAGAAGGCCATTGCAGCTGGGCTAGTGAGATGCAGGGTGGCTTCTTGGTGGACACATTGTCGCAAACCTTGCCACCTTGTTGTACAAGACCTGAAGCCTGCCAACCTCGCCCTTTGCCATGCCCTGAATTACTGGGGCAGCATTAGTTAACGTGGGTAGGAAGACACTGGAGGCAACTGCTCGTCTAGCCTCCGGGATAAGTTGATTTTTTAGCCTGTACATGGTGCCGCGTTTGACGTGGCTAGAACTTGTTACCTGGTCAATGTGGTGCTTAAAGGTGAGACCCTGGTCAATAGTTAGCCCTAGGTATTTTATGTTGTCAACTACGTCTATTCCTTTTCCCCCCAAGGGTAGTAAGTTGTAGGAAATTGGTCCTATCCTGGCCAAGGGATCTACGGCCAAACAGCAAGGCTTTTGTTTTTGCTGTGGATCATTCTGTTTGTTGTGAGCCAGGCCTCGAGTGTGTTTAGGTCCCCTTAGAGGAGTGGGCCCAGATCATGTGGTCTGGACCTGGCTTGGTAGATGACAGTATCATCTGCGTATTGAACTACTGAGCTATCCCCACAGTGCCGGTTTAGGTCATTTGTGAAGAGAGAGAGAACAGAAGGGGGGCCAAGAACTGAGCCCTGAGGCACACCCTCCTTGATGGGTAAAGGGGCGGATAGCTCTCCCTTCCAAATGACCCTCTGGGAACGGCCTGAGAGGTAGCTCTTGAACCAGTTTAGTGCCTAGGCATCAAGACCTATGCCTTGAAGCTTTGTAAGAAGAAGGCTGTGGTCCACAAGGTCAAATGCCTTGGACAGATCTATGAAGACAGCACCCATCGACATGCCCTCATCCATGTCCCTGAATAGGTCCACTTTGAGTTTGATGACTGCCGTATCTGTTCCATAGTTTGCCCGAAAGCCATGTTGTGAAGGGGCTAGGATTTGGCGGAGCTCCAGGCAGTCTCTCAGTTGCCCATAAACTAGCATTTCTTGCAGTTTGGCCAGGGTGCACAGCAGGGAGATGGGCCTGTAGTTGCCAATTTGTTCACGAAAGCCACACTTGTAAATGGGGGCCATGCTGGCAGCCTTCCACTGGTATGGAATGTACCCTTCAAGTAAAGACCTGTTGATGATCCAGGTCACAGGTTTGGCCAGGGACAGGGCACCTTCCTGGAGTAGCCTCGGGCTGATTCCATCAGGGCCACCAGAGCCTTTGTGTTTGAGGGCTTTCAGTAGTATACGGACCTCACTCACCTTGACCATTCTCACGTGAAATTGGGGTCTGTTCAGACTGGGGGATTCATCGAAGGTCGGTACAGGAATGGATGTTGGTAGCCCTCCCTTGTATGCATCCAGGTTGGTGAAGTCGTGGTTGATTGCTGAGGCTATAAGCTGGCTCACTGATGCACTGTCCTTGTACCTCGTTTTGACCTTGAGCCTCCTTGGAGTTCCCCTTAAGCAGTTTGTTGATTTGTGCCCAGAAAAGCTTAGGGTTCCCCAAGGTGGACCGTTGGAGGTGGGTTACATACTCCTTTTTGGCTAGTTTGATGTCTAGCTTACATTTGTTTCTTAGGGTTTTGTAAGTAACCAGGTCTGCAGAAAGATGGGACAGCCCATCCCATCTTCCTCCAGTACCCTGGGTCACCAGGGTACTGGATCAGAGGGGATCTATAGAGGTTGCGTATCTCGACTTCAATAAGGCGTTTGATTCTGCGCCGCACAGGAGACTACTGCACAACATGAGATGCATTGGGCTGGGGCTGCTAGTGGTTAGGTGGGTGCAAAACTGGCTGGAGGGCAGAAGGCAGAGGGTAACTGTTAATGGGGTACCGTCAAGGGAGGGTATTTTCACCAGTGGAGGGTACCTTGGAAGTCAGTGCCGGGGTAACTCCTTTTCAATATATTTATAAGGGACATAGTGGAGATGACACGAAGGTCTGCAACAGAGTAGATACACCTGAGGGGGTTGAGAGCATGTGAAGGGATCTGGAGAAGCTGGAGGAGTGGTCCAGCGAATGGCAACTGACCTTTAACACAAAAAAAAATGCAAAATCATGCACTTAGGCAAAAATAACTAGGGCAAAACCTAGAGGTTACCGAGCTGGAATGAGACCTAGGCATAATCATTTCATGGGACCTGAAAGTGGCAAAGCAATATGAGAGGGCGGTGGCAAGTGCCAGTAGGACGCTGAGTTGTACAGGCAGGGGAATAATTAGCATGAGGAGGGTGGTCATAATGCCCTTGTACAGGCAGCTTGTCAGGCCACACCTTGAGTATGGAGTCCAGTTCTGCAGGCCATACCTCAGGAAGGATGTGGAGAGGGTGGAGCGCATACAGAGACAGGCGACAAAAATGGTAGGGGGACTCGGGCATCTGTCATACGAGGAATTGCTGAAGGACCTCAACATGTACTCCCTTGAACAGAGAAGGGAAAGGGGGGACAAGATTGAGACCTTCAAGTATATTAAGGGTTTCAACAAGGTACCAGCAGGGGATATCTTCCAGCTAAAGGAAAAATCAAAAACAAGGGGACACGATATGCAGATAGTAGGCAGGAGGTTCGGGGGAACATCAGAAAATTCTACTTTGCAGAGAGGGTGGTGGACAACTGGAACAGACTCCCAGGGGAGGTGGTGGAGGCAGGAACTGTAGGGAGTTTCAAGAGAGTGTGGGACAGACACAAGGGACTGCTAGTTCCAGAGAGGGGAGCGGGCAGAAGGGAAGTGTTAGCGGCTTGCTAGGCATACTGGATGGGCCTGGCGGTCCTTTTCTGCTGACACATTCTATGATTCTACGTGAAAAATTGGGTAGATCATGTTCTAGACGATCTATCAGCAGGCAGGTAAGGGAAGGCAGATACAGAGTCTATACAAAGCACCTAATTTGGGAAGGAGCTTTCTGTGGATAGTATCCACATGACCAGCAAAATCAAGGTTCCCGTCGAGCCAGAGCCCAAGGTATTTAAAGGTGGAGACATCTTCTAGTATGGAACGATCAAGGGTATGGAAGGAAGGGGTTCAGTAAGGTTAGCGAGCTTTTGCCTGGTGCCAAAGGTCACAGAGACTGTTTTTTTTTTTTTTTGCATTCAGTAACAGCTGATTAGCATGAAACCAGTGCTGGACATTAATGAAACCCAGCTGAAGGCTGGTCGCCAAATCCAAGGGAGGGGAACTGGAGGTAAACAGAACAGTATCACCCGCATACACATGGATATCTGCAGCTGAGCAGGCAGTAGGTGAGTCATTTAGAAATGTAACCCCTGTGCCAATCGGGGGTTACCAGAAAAGATGCCCTCAGCATTGGGAGGTGTGTGCACCACTGGGCATGGGCAATGGCCCAGGTGGCACGCACGTAGTTTTTTCAAAGTGTCAACCGGCGCGAGGGAGGTTTTTTTTTCAGTTTCGAGTTAGGAGTTGAGTGCTGAGGAGAGTTGAGAAGTGGGAGTGCTTGCTCGCAGGCTTGAGGTGGGGCCTACAGCTGGGGCCAGTGAGGCCCAAGGCAGGGGTGGGGAGATTGCCCCCCGGTCCCAAAAGTGAGGATGGGGCATCCACCATGCCAGCGGTGGGGCAGCTGGACCAGAGGGAGCAGCAAGTTGAGGAGAAAGTCACGGAGAGCTTGCTAGGCTCTCATTTCTGAAGGAGTGGGTGGCTACCATGGGGAGCCCGTCGATGACAGAAATGGCAGTCATGTCTTTGGTGGGATAGGTGGAAGAGCTACCCCTTTGCTTGCCCATGTCCAATCCAGGTATGTGCTGCTGGATAGATTTGGGGGACTGCTGGTGTTTGAGAGAGAGTTGTCCCTGCCCTGTGCGAACCCTGCCCGTGGATCGACAGGAGCAGTGGCCGTTTGTGGCAAGGACTGGATGTGCCTGAAATTTAACAACTGACACCCCCTTCCCTCCATTCTGAGGAGAGTTAGCCTGATGTCTGGAAATAGTACACCCGCTCCCACAGTCGGGGGAAATAAGGAAGCAGAAACCTGTTGGGGATAGAGAAAGGTTCCAAAGGTAAAATGGAGCTCATTCGGCTCATAAAGGGAAGAGATTAATAATGCAGGACTCAGGTTCAAACCCTGATCCCACCAAGAGACTGTGCCGTGGCTATAAGCCATAGAAATATGGAAACTTTGCTAATTTAAATGAGAATCCTCAGTAACGTTTTGTGTTTGCAGCTTGAGCTTTTCACAGAAAATAAAAACTACCTGATTGCATTTTACTCCTGTTTCTGGACTGAATCATTTTTGGAGTCCTAAACCTGTTATGCTGTGCTGCCTGCCTAACTGTTTTCTAGAAGAACCATCTGATCCTGTGGCCACCAGTGGTGATGGGAGGAATGTTCCAGCTAGCCTGCACTTCAACGGAAATCTAGCTGTCAACCATGGAATCTCACTCTTCAACAAATAAGGTACTGTTTAATCTAATGTGCTGCCAGTCAAGATAGTGCCCCTCCCCTTTCCCAGAGACTGCATACCATCAAAACCTCAAGACAGGGAGGGAAGAGGGGTAGCTTTCTCGAGTTTCGATCTGTGCCTGGACTGTGAGCTGCTGCCTGCTCGAGTGTAAGCCCCAGACTACTCGAGCAGGAACGAGTGCCTGTTGAAACAAACTGCATATTTTTTAAAGAAAATACCACCAGTGTTTAAAAGGAAAGGAGGGTTATAGAAATATAGAGAAGAGTAGCGGACCAAGTATCGAACCTTGAGGGACACCAGTGTCAATGGGGAGCGGGTTGGGGGGGAGAGGGAGTTGCCAATCTTGACTGATTGGGACCTACCCATAAGATAGGAACGGAATCAGCAAGTGGCAGACTCAGAGAGACCAGCTGCTGCAAAATTGTTAAGGAGACAGGAGTGGGAAACAGTGTCAAAAGCTTTAGCCAGGTCGACAAAGATAGCAAATGTGATGCATCCCTGATCAATGCCTGAAAGAATGGAATCAGTGAGCTGAAGGAGGGAGGTCATGGTGGAGTGGACCTTATGGAAACCAAACTGGAAGGAGGTGAAGAAGGAGGAGGAGTCACGGAAAGGAGAAAGGTGAGCCAGAACTTGGTTCTCTTGAAGTTTAGCAAGGATTGGGAGCAGAATTATCGGGCGGAAATTACCTGAATTGGAAGAGTCGCTGCCCTTGTGAAGGGGAATGACAGTGGCAAGTTTCCAGGTGTCAGGAGCAGTGGCAGATGAGAAAGAGAGGTTCAGAATAGTGGAGACCTGGAGAGCAGCAGCGTGAGCTGAAAGGTGTGGGAGCTTAGGATCAAGTCCATCCGGTCTTTTGCCCTTATGCAGGTTAAGGGCAAGAAGAGCATGCAGAGTGTCGACAGGGGGTAAAAGTCTCTATGGGCTCATCTTAAGCCTAACTCTAGATGTACCTGCACGTGATTTTCCTGGCAACAGCTGCCCTCAGGCTGTTTAACCTTGCCATCAGCATGGTCCAGCTGAACCAGTCTATGTGCTTTTCTCATTTTTAGGCAAACTGTGCTAGTGGATTGTATGTTTTTGCTTGTTCTCTCAGTTTTGATGTCTATGCACCTGAGCTGGCCTGGAGCCTACTAGATCTTCTGGCCAGCTCATGAATGTTCATGAATTTTGCATCTTATATATATGTGCTTTTATCTTTCTGTTCCACAACAAGCACTGCTGTATTTCTTCATTATCATAATGTACCTTGCTTGTCGTCATTGTACAGACTGTCTTGTAAGCTCTGGGGTCATACCTGAAAATAGGTGCAACAGTGCCTGGTGTATTCATCTTGTCAATGAAAGCAAACAATAATAACAACAACGGCAGGACAAAGAAAACCCTGATAGCAAACACTGGGCTAATTAAGGAAAACAGCACGTTGCGAGCCAGACTTGAGTATCTAGAAAACGCAGCAAAAGTCACACATAACAAGTCATTGTTCTCCCAGGGGAAGTAGAGGAAGGCAATCCTAAAAGTTTCATGGTTGGTTAGTCTCTTTTTTTTTCGATTCTTTTTCCCTCCGGTCACGGATCCAGGAGCTTCTCTCAGGCATCCAGCCTTTGTCCTGTCCTGCCTGAAGTTCCCCCGACCGAACCGTCCTCTCCTCTACCCCCGCCTCACAGCTGGCACCCCCAGCTTAACCCCTCTGGGGTGGGACCACCCCTACTACCTAGGGCGTGCTTCAATTTGTAGACTCCAGCTGCGGACATGGGCCTCTGGGCGGAGGGTCTGTGAAGGCCTGCCAAGTTGGACCCGGTCGTGGACATGGGGATTGGTGCCGCCGCCTACCCCGGTTACTATGTTCTGTTTTGCCCGCCCCTATTCCTGCGTGTGCATCCCCCGTGATGCTATGGCACACGGGTAATCCTGCCAGCCGCCAGGCACGCTTGCCGCTGCGCAGCTCGCTGCTACTGCATCTCCCCAGTCTCCACCAGGGGCCACCGGAGCACCGAGCTCCCCAATGCCCTCCCACAGGACAGGAGAGCAGCCCAGCGGGCACTCAATCCAGTCCCTCCCCTGCCGACTCCTGGCACCCGAGCTCGCTCCTGAACTCGGGTCACCGGCGTGGCGTGAGGTGTGGGGTCCAGCACCTCAACCCTCAGCGCCACCGGGCCGGCCTGGTTGGTCAGAGTCTTGAAACCCATTCTTACCAATAGCGCCATATGGCGTCAGAACCAGCCACTGCTTAACTCCACCCAAAATGGCCACACAAGATGTCGCACTTTGCCTTGCAAGTCTGGAAAGTATACTGGATTAAGCAGAGAGGAGCAGTGCAAAAGGGGGAAAGGAGCTGCAGCACCTTACTGGTCAGTTGGTAGTGCTGAGAAAAAGGACAGCATATTGCCATCGGACAAGAAAAGCAGACAAGTGAAGTTCAGGGATGCGGCCCTGAGTTTGTTTCCTGATCTGTGTTACAGTATCTGACAGAGTAAGATTCTTTCTAGAAACTCAGAGCCAATCATTATCTTTTACTACCAGCATGCCTGAAAATACATTATGAAGGTTATTTTTTTTATTTTCTATTTTTACCCCTGCCCAACCCAGCAATGTTACCCGACTACCTTACCTGGTGCCGCCTCTCCCCTTCGGGACTCCCCCCATGGGCTAGCTCCCCCAGGTGGGGATGCAGTGGGGGGGAGCACCCCAAACCTCCTCCCCAGAGGAATCAAGTCTTCGTCACGGAGTCTGCCGGTACTGCAGCCGCCGGTAGGTGAGGACCCCCATCAGATCTTCGCATCAGTGTTGCGCTTGGAGAGGCATTTTTTGTGTAAGCCCTCCCAGAGCATGATGCGCCACAATGCCAAGGCTTACACTGGCGTTCTTCATGCTCTTCCCTGTTGTTGCGGGTGTTGGGGCTGCGATACCTCCAGCCTTCACCAGAGGTCAGGCCACCCCTGAGCCAGTGTGCCCCCTCCCCCCGGAGGAGCTGAGCGATCCGTCGGATGCTCTGACATCCTCCTCCCGGCTGGCCCTCTGACTCCCGGTCCACTCCCGAACCCGGGTCACCAGCGTCACAAGCGGAAATCTAACTGCTGCGCCAATGAGCCGGCATACATTATGAAGGTTAAACCTTTTTTTGACTTCCAATCTGTCTGATGTCAGAAACTAATGTAAATTAAAAAAATAAAAAAAAAATCAGTCAGTAATTCTCTACAAGACTAGAGACTGCAGACCTAATTTGGACTGAATATGTTGGTTTATACCAGCAAAGGAAGGTTATAAATGTTGTATCTGTTCTCCTATAGTGGACTTTTATTGTTGCTGGACTTTGGATTTGGTTATGTATTTTTTATGTAATAGGGAGAGGAGGATGGGTCTAGGGACTCTTTGTTCGGTTACGTGTGTTTTTTTTCTTTTTCTTTTTCATTTAAACATTTGGTAACCGAGAAAGGCACACTGAGCCAAGGCTCGCCTCCAGGTGCAACCCAGGGGCCAGGGAACACGGGATCAAAGTATACAATTACAAGGCAAACAACAGGAAGCATAAAAATACATTACATGGTAACTAGTACAGCATAATACAGTATACTAATACAATAGTTCAGTAAGCATACAGATACAAAAGTACATAACAGGTCGAGATAATTAATACAGCAAAACAAGCTATGCAAATATTTAATGTACATAGTCAAAACATTTCAAGTGCTATGTGATGCTGTGGAAGCAAGTAGGGAAGGGTAGGAGGCGGAGCGGAGATTTGACAGAGAAGTGAGAGGGGGAGTTGCATAGGAGAGGAGTTTGAGAGCTCCACAGAAAGGGAAGGCATAGTTAAAGGCAGATTTGCCCATATTGGAAGATGGTGTGGGGAGAGAGAAGGCACTCGAGTCCCTAGTGCATAGGGAGTATATCGAGGTTGGAGCAGGAGAGGGAAGGGAAGAGAAGTAGTAGGCTGAACCAGAATTTTGAGATGAAGGATAAGGAGTGGATGAGGTGCTTGTGCGTGAGCGGTGGGAGGTCCAGGCATGAGAAAAGGGAACAGTGGTGAGTCCTGTAAGGAGACTTGGAGGCGAATTGACAGAAAGCACAGTAGAGGGAGTCAAGACGGGCGAGTGAGGTGGAGGGAGCAGTGCAGTATACAATGTCTGCATAGTCAAAGACCGGCATGCTCATCTTTGTCAGAAGCTCTCGGAGTACAGGGAGGGGGAGAGGGTCCCTGTTGCAGTAGAGCTTACCAAGCTTTGGACAGAGTTTGGTGGTTATGTACTCAATATGAAAAGAGAAGTTTAATTGTGGGTCCAACCAGACGCCTAGGTATTTATAAGAGGGGACAATCTTTAACGGGGTGCCATCAAGAGAGGTGATGGGTGGGGTGTTGTTACCTTTGACTAATCTTTGAGAGTTTCTGAAGGTCATAGAGACTGTTTTAGTTGTGTTTTTTTTTTTTTTACTTTCCTTTTATCCTCCTACCTTCTGTCCTGGGTCCCTCAATCAGAACTCCCCAAGTAGCGCCTTTTCCACGTCCTTGTAGGATCGGGTAGTCTGCTCCTAGAGTGCCATACACACATCATGGCATCCAGATTACCCTCTGGGCAGGGTGAAGGAGGGGCACCCCTGATCCTCCCTCTCAGTCCTCAGTGGAGCGCACACACAATGGAGTCTGCCCCCGATTCCTGAGACATGGTGCTGGGGGTTTGTCACCTAGATCCTAGGGCAGTGTGTTTCCTCTGTTCTGTTCCCTGATGCTGGCATGCAATGAGGACCAATGAGCCAGATGCATGCTGAGACATGCGTCCGCTCCTGTCCTCTACCAGCGTCAACCCTTACTGCAGCTTTCCCCGACCGCACCGGCAGCATCCGAGGTCCCTAGATGGTGGCAGTATAGCGGCGGGGATAGCTTCTCACTCTTCCCGGAGAAGGACAGCAAGCCATCGGGCGCTCAATTCTTCTCCCCCAGCTGACCCCCGGTGGCCCGAGTCTGTTCCCGAACCCATGTTGCTGGCGTGGTGCGAGGTGTGGTATCCAGTGCCTCAACCCTCAGCGCCACTGGGCCGGCGTTTTAGTTGTGTTTAATTTGAGTTGTTTTGATTGGAACCAAGATTGAACCAAGTGGAAGTCTTGCTGCAGTGAAGAGTGGATAGTGGCTGGGTACAGGCGGGATGAGAAGAGTATGGTGTCATCTGCATACATATGAATGAGGGAGGAGGAGCAGGCAGATGGGATGTAATTTATGAATAATAAAAACAGGATAGGGCTGAGTATGGAGCCCTGAGGGATGCCTGTTAGGATGGGGAGGGAAGGAGAGGAGGAATTGGTGATTTTAATTGACTGATGTCTGTTATTGAGATAAGAGCCGAACCACTGTATGGCAGGAGGGGAGAGCCCTGCATCCTCAAGTGTATTCGGAAGAAGGAGGTTGGACACCAAGTTGAAGGCTTTAGCCAGATCTATGAAGACTGCGGCAGTGACGTGACCTTTATCGGTAGCTGACTGAATGTGGTCCGTGACACGGAGGAGGGAGAATATGGTGGAGTGTTTGTTTCTAAAACCGGACTGGTAGGGGGATAGAAAGTTGGTAGCGGTAAGGAAATCAGTCAATCTGGATTATACGAGGCATTCCTGAACTTTTGCTAAGGCAAGGAGAAGGGAGATGGGGTGGTAGTTTCCAGGTGTGGAGGGATCACCACCTTTGTGGAGACAGATAACACATGCTGATTTCCAGGCTTTCGGAACTATGCCTGAGGAGAAGGACATATTAATGATGAAGGTGAGGGGGGAGCGATGGCAGGGGCAGAGAGGCGTAGGAGACTAGGATGTAAGCCATCAGGGCTAGATTTGGACATGTTGAGGGATAGAAGGGCAAGCAGTACTTCATTCGTGGAAGCAGAAGCTAGAAGGAATTTTTCATTTGTCGCATGCTTTGGAGAGGGTTTGGAGGCAGGTGTCGGGGGGAGCGGTAAGGTCTGGAGAAACACAAGTAATGAAGAAGGTGTTGAGGGTATCTGCAACTTGGATGGGGTTTGTTATTTCAGTGCCGCTGTGCTTGACAGTAGGGATGCTGGATTGTGGAGGAGGGTTGACAATGGAGTGCACTATGTTTCAGAACAAGGAGGGGCGTGCTGTGTTGAGTTGGTGTTTGAAGTAGTCGGCCTTAGCATGATGTGATCTTGGTGCAAGCATTTCTCACAGTGTTATATGCTTGTCTTGAGTTTGGGGTTAGTGGGGCTTTGAAAGTGGACAAGGCTTTGTCACGGGTTTTGCAGAGAGCAACTATAGGGGCAGTAATCCAGGGGTGGTGGTGCTTCTTGACCCCTTCTTTTCTAAGGGGGTATGTTGTTAAACAAATTAATGTTTTTGCACTATTAGTGGGGTGGACACCTGTCTTCTTCCTATAACTCCTCTCTGCCGCCTTATTCCCGCTTCAGAGGTGCTAGTGTCAGTGTAGCTGGACACCAGAATGATTTCATAACCCAAAGTATATACTGACTGGAATTTCTGATGTTGGAATTGTTTACAGTTCGCTCTGCTGTTAAAAGTTTGGCCCCAGGTATTCAGAAGCTAATTTCTATATTAATAACCAGGAATTAAAAAGATGTATGAGGGGCGCTGATGAGCAGCTACGGTGATAAGACGTGTCTAGACCTCGCACCTCCTCGTCGGGATTATTAAATAAAATAAAATAGTTACTTGTCTACTTTTTCGATTGCATTTCAGTCCTTATTAACAGCTAAGACCGAGCAGTGAAGAAAGATGGACAACTATTTGGTCCAAAGTGCTGGGAAAAGTCAGAGAACGGTCGGGAAAGCAGAAAAGAAAAACTCAGCCTGTGCGCCACCAGAGAGCCAGAACATGGTGTCATTGTCTGCCACGGAGGTGAGCGCCCTTGGTAGAGAACTTACAGGCCAGGTCCTGGCAGCCTTGGAGCCGCAGCTATGTAAACTCGAATTCAAAAATCAAATGATAAGATGCAGGAGGTTCTTATGCAACAAACTATATGGGCTACTTGCATAACCAAAGCAGAGGAGAGGATCTCCTGGTTGGAGGATGAGACGTAAGGGGTGCCTGGGCAGATTCAGGCCTTACAGAAAGAGCTCGAGGAGATGAAAGAGGTGGCAGACTACCAGGAAAATTACCATCGTTGGCTGAATCTACGCCTCAGAGGTCTGCCGGAAGGTTTGGAAGGGTGTAGTGCTTTGGAACTCTGCGTGGCTGTATTGCCCAAACTACTGGCTTTGGATGTGAAAAATGGCAGACTGAAGTTGGAATGGGTGCATCGTGCGGTAATGTTCAGGCCCCCGGTGGGACAACCTCCACGTCAACTTATCACTATCAAGACAGGGAAGCTGTCTTACGAGCCTTAAGGGAGAAAGGCTGACTGGAGTGTGAAGGCCACAGAATATTTTTGTCACAAGATTACTCGGCAAGACTCTTAAAGAAAAGGAAGATGTTTAATGAGGTCATGGCCACTCTGCATTCACAGAGAGTGGAGAACTTTATGATATACCCTGCAGTTTTAAAAATCAGACATGAAATAGCGCTCTTCTCCTTTTGGGATGTGGAGAAGACAGAAAAGTTTGTAGAGGAGCTGCAGAAGAAAGTAGGCTGAACTCTGACTTGCTGTGATTACATATAACCAACAAAGGGGGGAAAAGAGACATTGATGTTTTCTGCCGTGGAGCATGGGGGATTACCAGGTTTCACAGATGTGTAAATCCAGATCTGTTTTATTTTCTGTGGCAATTGGAGCCCAGACCCTGCATGAGACTAATAAACAAACATCCTGTGATTGGCAGGGTACTGGTGCTCTCCCCTATCATATGGAGGAGCAGGAGCCTGCTGCAGCAGGGAGATTTGTTTTTAGGCCTTTAGAAACATAGAAACATAGACTTTGACGGCAGATAAGGACCGCTTGGCCCATCTAGTCTGCCCATTTCCCCTACCTACAGGATAGGCCGCAGATCCTAGTTAACCAACAGCTTATTTCTTCCTACCCACCACAAGAATTGCCTTATGTCTGTCCCATGCATTCTTGAATTCTCCCACAGTTTTAGACCCCACAACCTCCTCAGGAAGGCTGTTCCATGCATCCACTACCCTCTCTGTGAAATAATACTTCCTCACATTGCCCTGAACTGCCCCTTCTATCTTTAAATTGTGTCCCTTGTTCTTGCAGTGCCTCTTTTCTGAAAGATACTACTCTCTGGACTTTGTTTATTCCACTGAGGTACTTGAAAGTTTCTATCATGTCCCCCTCCTTCTTTCCTCAAGGGTATGCATGTTAAGCCCTTTAGTCTCTCCTCATACGGCTTCTCTTGCAGACCCTGCACCATTTTAGTTGCCCTCCTCTGGACTGCCTCTATCCTGTCTATGTCCTTGTGGAGATGGGGTCTCCAGAACTGGACGCAGTACTCGAGATGGGGTCTCACCAACTATCTGTACAGAGGGATAACAACTTCCTTTGCCTCGGACATTCAACACTTTGTGCCTTCCCATGTAACTGTCTGGATGTTTTAGGGGCTGAGAGAAAAAATCCACAAGGCCTGCAGGTAGGAACTCTTTCTGATTCCTGTGCTCCACCTATGGATGTACAGGAGATTCTGGATGGGACTGCCATGCTAGCCACGCTCCGGGAACAGGAGGTGCAGGGGGAAGATGGGACATGTCATGGATCTCTTGGATTGGAGGCATGGAGGCGAATCTTTCTATTGACTGAGGCCCTTGCAGTTTAAAATAGGAGGGGATGGGAGGGTAGGGGGGAAACTGGAGGAGGACTGAAGGATCGTGGTTTTGCTAGACTTTCTGCAATGGGTGATGCCTCGGTTTTCTCGATGGGCCGCCTATGCTGGACTGTCACCTGCTTTCCCGCGCTCCGATATCAGAGGTGCAGGGGGATCCCTCAGGGAAGTTCTGATGATTGGGACATGAAAGGGGGATCTCGCCCCACAGGTTAGGGAGCTGCATATTTGGGGAAGAGTCACGAATAACACATACATGTTACAGTACTGCTGCAGGGTTCTGGGCTTTGTCATACATGTTGTTTATTCATGGTAGGGCATTTGCCTAATGTTTCGACTAGATGCAGAGTATATATAATTAGTTTGAGAATGTGGAGAGGTTTTAGGAATCCCGGGGGGTTAGGACATGGACTCTTGGAGGGTAACTGTTTTAGACACTGTTAGCAAACTTTGCGTTTAGTGTCTGCATACGAGAGATGAGGGAATTGGGGAATGGGGAATGGGGATAAATTCATTCTAATTTTAGTTGTTTTTTTGGTGAACCATGGAAAAATGCTTGATACAACGCAAATAAAAGGTAAGCTGGGAGTGCAGAATAAGGAAGGGAAAAATGTTATCTATTTTGGGGAAGGGAAGTAAAACAAAAAGTGATTTTTGGTTTTTGAAGCAGGGGTGGGGGTTGGGATGTTGTTAAAATGTTTCTGTTTATTAGTTGTTCACTTGTTGGTTCACATGTATTCACATCCAGAGGTTTTTCATGTTACAGGATCAGTGGAAAGGTATGTAAGTCTACAGAGAAGGGACTGCCAGAACAACATTGCATGGGAAGGTCTGCTTCAAGGGGAGGAATGGGTTTTAAGGACAAATATCATCCTTCGTTATGGCTAGCAGACAAGACTTGACTACATGTTCCTGGAATGTGAGGGGGATAGCAACCCCAGTAAAATGTACAGCTCTGTTGTCGGCACTTCGGAGACAGGGGGTGCAAGTGGCCATGTTACAAGAAATGCACCTTACGGTGCTAGAACATAGTGAGCTGGTAAGGGTTGGGTGGAAATGTTTCGCTGCATCTCGTAAAGCACATAAGCGTGGGGTCACTGTCCTCCTGCACAAACATCTGCCATTCCCAGTTAAGAGAGTGGTCAAAGATCAAGTGGATGGAAGGTATGTTTTTGTTGTAGGAGAGCTCTGGGGGGGGGAACAAATCACATTTGGAAGTGTATATGCACCTTCGGTATTCGATCAAGCTTTTTATGGTTCCCTCTTGCACCTCTGGTCAAAGAGCAATTTCTGGGGCTGATACTGGGGGGAATTGTACATCGGACCCCGTACTTGACCATTCTCAGGGCTGAGGCAGGAAGAGTGAGGCGATATCACAGTGAAGGAGGGGAATGGTAGACTTGGGACTAATAGATGGGTGGAGAGAGGCAAACCCAGGGGTTAAAGACTTTACATTTTCTCTACTCTGCATGGTACGTGGTCACGTATACATTATTTGTTTATACTGCAGGAATGGTATGGGAGAGTCTGAGGGGGTCCGGCACAGCCCTATCCATGTTTCTGATCACGCCATGGTGCTCTTATCCTTGAGTATGAATAAGTCAAGGGATGAACACCCTCCTTGGAAATTCCCGACCTACCTCCTAGGGGATAAGGGATTTAAGGATTACCTGGAAGAGCAATGGAAGGATTATATGGCAGCAAATAAGGATTTCTCCACTTCTAAGGATGTTATTTGGGATGCGGGGAAAGCATTTATGAGAGGAATGATAATTAGGTATGTCGCTGGGGTGAAGAAGCGGAAACAAGAAAAAAGGCTGGAGTTGGAGGCCAAGGTAAGGAAACTAGAAAGGCGGGCAGCGGTCGGAGAGGAAGAAGGGGTACAGGACTGTTTGAAAGTGACACGGGGGAGACACTGAATGCCTTATTAAGTGGGGAGGTGAGGAAATCCTGGACGTTCTTCAAGAAGCAGCTATATGAATGGGGTAACAGGCTGGGGCCTATGTTGGTCAGATTAATAAAGGGTGGTAAATGCCCCACGCATATCACAACCATTAAGGACCGGAAGGGAAAGGTGCATAAATACAGGTTACTCACCTGTAACAGGAGTTCTAGGAATGGTATATGTTGTTCATCCACACTTATTGGCAGGTTCCTTGCCGCTTTAAATCTTGCCGGAAGGTCTTCAAGCTGGCTCCTCCCACCCACCCGGGTGGTAAAACTCTAGCTCCGCCCATGGCGCAGATCTCAGCCTGCTGGAAGCTGGGTTGTCGCGTCAAAGCGGGGAGGCGGTGGGTCATATGGATGAACAACATATACCATTCCTAGAACTCCTGTTACAGGTGAGTCAACCTGTATTTCTAGGGACATGGATATGTTGTTCATCCACACACTGCAGACTCCTAGCAGTTCTCCGGGAGGAGGGAGGCCAGGCGCACACCCCCAACTTAGGTAGAAAGACTGGAGAACCGAGGCCCCGACCAGCATCCCGGCGTGACCCAAGTTTGATGTGAAAGGAGAAATGGTAAAGCCTGCTTCCGGGTAGAAGCCCTGCGGATATCCTGGACCGGAGTATCCTCGGAAGCAGCCAACGATGCAGCGGAAGGGCGGGTAACAATGAGCACTTATCCCTCTGGGAGGCTCTATGCCCGCCCACCTATAGCGGAGACCTATGCAGGAGGTGACCTACCCGCTCGTCGTCCGCTTGGCTGCAGGTCTGCCAGGTGCGGCTTCAGCGTAGATGACAAACAGCTGGCGAACTTCTCCCGAACTTCAGCCCTACGCTCCCTGGGTAGGTGAGCGATAAACAGGGTCCCATGAAACCTATATACGGCCTCCGAGGTGTGAATGGGGAAGAACCCCAGCAGAGACAATACCCCGTTAGGGAAGACTCCGCCACCGCCTTCGGAAGGAACTTCGGGTGGGGCGCAGGACAACTTTGTCCTTGTGGAAGACCAGATAGGGAGATTCAAAGGAGCGCCTGGAACTCCCCCCTCCTTCTGGATGGCAGAGTAGCCCCAAGAAGGTGTTCTTCCACAACAGGTGGGGAAAACTCGCACCTGTGCAAAGGTTCGAACGGCTTGCCAGTGAGCTAAGCCCATACCAGCGAAGATCCCACAGAAATGGGGATACTCTTCCCCCAAAGTGGAGGTATGATCGAGGTCTAGAAAAGTGCCAGACCACCTTTTCTGCGCCACCAACTGCCTTCCGGCCTGCGCCCGGAAGACAGGGGTGACCAACAGAAGTACCTAGAGGGTCGTCGGCCGAAGCCCTAGTTCAGAGAACGGACCGCAGATGGTCCAGAGTGCTCGCCCAGGGACGGGAGAGGGGCCAGGTCCTATCCCATCATCAAATGGAGAACTCTTCCAATTGAAGGCGAGCATGTTTGGCCGACTTCTAGCAGGATGCCTCGAAAATGCCGAGGACCTTGCCGAAGGACCCAAGGCCTGGCCCCTAGCCACACAGGGACCAGGCCTTCAGGTGCAGGAATTGAAGGTCTGGATGGAAAACCTTCCCCTGAAAACAGAGATCAGGACCGGGCAGACTGGAAGCCGCCTCGGGAGCCTGAGGCTGAGACTGAGGAGAACTGGATACCAGAGCTGGAAAAACCAGTCTGGGGCTACCAGAATCACCTGCGCCTAGTCGCTCCTCGTCTTGCCTGAGGGTCAAGGGAAATGGGGAAGAGGCGTAAAAGAGGTCCGGGGTCCACGGCCTCAAAGGCATCCCCTACAGCAAACCTTGCTGAGGGGGTGGGCATGAGACAATCTCGGCCTCGTATTCTCCCTGGAGGGAAGGAGGGAGAAGATCCTGTGCTACCTCCGGCAGGGGAGACCACTCGTGAGGCGCAGCCTATGTCCGGCTTAGGGCATCAGCCAGGGTGCTGGAGGCTCCTGCCATCAAATGGCTGGGAAACCGCCTCCGCCTGCGTGAAAACCCAATGCGGAGAACCTCCTTACACCGAGGTAAGGGGCTCGACCGAACCTGGCGGGGTAGGTAGCATCTGGTCGTGGTGTTGTCCACTTGGACTTTAACCACTAGACCCCGCGCAAACGGAGCGAGCGGTGCAAGCTAAGCGGACCGCTAGGAGCTCCAGCGGGTAGGAAGGACATCGGGACTCCCAAGAGGACCAGAGGCGAAGCACTCTGAATTCCCTTAGATGGGCACCCCCACCCATCCGAGAGGCATCGGTCGGAGAAGACCTTCGACTCAGGGTGGACGAACAGGATGTTCTCCTGCAGGAGCTGGAACGGTCCGAGGGGGAGCGTTCCCCTAACTCCTGGGCTGTAGTCACGAACTGGTCCGAGGAACGCAGCACTGTGACCGCTGGCTGGCCCGTCCCCACTAGGGGACGCATGAACCAGTGGGTCGAACAGACCACGCTGGAGCCGGCCGCCCTGAGGCCCAGGAGGTGCAGGAGGTCCCGGCAGGGCGCAACTGCCCAGTCAGACCTGACTAGGTAAGGGAGAAGAACCTCAGCCTCTGTCCGCCAGGGAGCCGAGCTCGACTCAAGAGTCGAGCCTAGTCCCAGGCATCACCCACTAAGACACGAGTTCCCACCTGGCTCCGGTAAAGGAAGACCAGTCTGAGCCTGGAAGGGTTGTAATCAGGCCGCTATCTGGGTGGGGTTACGCCTGGACCCCTCAATGCCGCAGAAACTGCTGAGCAGAGAACGAAGGGCCTGGCCAGGAACTCATTAGGAGATCTCCCACTTAGGAGAGGGAGGAGTCTCCCAAGAAGCGGATGGAACGAGGAGTAAGTACGTCCTGGAAGCCCAGGAAGAAGCCGCAAGCCTCATTCTAAGGATAGGATATCTGGCAGAGAGACCATCTGGGCATGCAGAAGGATGGGGCACAAGCCCCCCGTCCGTTTGAGACCAGGAATACCTGGACACGAACCCAGAGTCAGAAGGGGGGGTCCACCGCCTTCCTGATCACCTCTAATTAGAGGGCCAGGCAGGTCGGCTCAGTGGGCCGACAAGAGGCTGTGGACCCAAGATCCCCATGGGGCAACGGCTCAAAAGGGGAAACCTGCTCGCAACCCGCGACAGAACCTACCCTTAGCACCACCCAAGAGGGAGAGGTGCGGAGCCGTCCCCCCACGGGGAAACCCGGGCTGGGACAACGGGGCCGGGGACAGCACCCCTTATCCCGTCACTGAGCAGGCTTGGTGGAGGAAGAGGCCGAGGGGCCTCTCGGATCCCTACCTCCCTGCTTCCTTTTTGAGGAAGACGCTGGTCTGGCGACAGGCCGCCCAGCGCATGCCTGCTGGCCCTCGTGCTGGGCCGGTCGAGCCGCAGGGGCCGGGGGCAAAGGGGCTTATGCAATGGTTGTCGGCTGCCCTTGTCCCTCCGGGTGGGAGTGACCGAGTCCGGAGTGGCATCGGACTTCTCGGGCCCCTGGAGGTGTCCCTCAACTCCAGGGCCGAAAAGGTCAGTCCCCAAGAAGGGAATGTCCGCCAACTTGTGCTGGGTTTCCAAACAGAAGGAGGATAACCTCAGCCACACCCTGCGGCGCATGGCCACTGCGGCCGCCACCGATCTGGCACAGGAGTCGCCCAGATCCAGAGCCGTCTGGAGCTGCTGTTTCGCCACCGCCCTACCCTGGTCCCGCACCCGCCGGACCGTGGTCCACAGGTCGGCTGGGAGATGAGGGAGGACCTCGTCCAGGGAGCCCAAAAGGGCATGGGAGAAGTGTGCCATCAGTGCCGCCGAGCTGGTCTGACGGAGGCCTAGGGAGGACGCAGCAGTAAACCTTGTGCCCGACATAGTCCATCCTTTTGGACTCCTTGTCAGGGGGCCTATCCACATCCCTAGCGTTTCCAAAACCTTGGAAAACATTGTCGGTGACTACCCCTTCAGCCAAGGGGTGTTCCGAGAAACCAGGCAGAGAACCGACAGGGACAGGGTACTTCCTGGCCACCCTGGCCGAAGGCGCAGGGCAGGAAGTAGGCCGCTGCCAGAGCTCCAAGGCTGGGCCCACAATTGCCTCAGCCACTGGGAAGGCCTCCGAGGGTGAACCCCCTCGGTCTAGGATCTCCGTAAGGGGGTAAGGGGCCTGTTTGGAAACGGGCTCGAGCTGCATCCCGGTGAATTCCGAGATGAGCCAGAGCAGACCCATAAAGGACAATGGGCTATCGTCCACAGAATGTTCCGGGGAAGACCACGGGTCCTCCTGCTAGGAAACATAGTGGAGTTGATTTCGAGCCTCGAGGGTCTGCAAAAGCTGCCGCGGGCTGAGTCACTGCTTAGATCCGCCGGGCGGGAAGTGAGGGAACAAATAACCTGTGGGACAGGTCATGGCCCGCCTGGGTTCCACCGAGGACAGTGGGGCAGCAGAGGTCGGACGAGCAACCGCCCCGGAGAGGGCACCTCGACCGCTCGAAGCGGCCGCGCCGGGTCGATCGAAAGGCCGGCGCTTACTAGCCGGAGAATGAATCGGGTAGATTGATTCTGACAACAGCAGCTGCTGCCAGATAAACCTCAGTAACGCCGACGCCAACGGCATTGAGCTTACCCTCATCCGGAGGAGGGGACGAGGAAGAACGGCAATGCCACTTTGACTCGGTGCCCCGACCGAGAATGCCGAGGTCGGCGTGAGCGGCTAGACTGAGACCGAGACATGAACTGGGAACCGGAAGCGGGCCTGGAAGGAGCGGGGCGCGCCCGCTCCTCCTTCGGCTCGGAAGAAATGGCCGAGGACTGCCGACCCGAAGGTACCGGCAGAACCTCAGCCTCCACCAGGAGAACCAGCGAAGGGATGGCGGCACTAGCAGAAGACTGCCCAGATGACGGGCCGAGAGGCTCGGCCACGTCAACGGGGGTCCTGGCTGGCTGACCTGACGGGGACACCGTGAGGCCAGCGGCCGAAGCCGCATCCTTGACCGAGGTTGAGCGTCGGCCGGCAGGTAGGGGGAACTCTCCCGCTCCTTCCGGAGCCGATAAAGGGACTTAGCCTGCGGCTCCTTGGACTTGGGCCGAGAGGCAGGTCCCAAAGGTCCCTCTCCCTGCGAGGAAAGGGACTGGTGAAGCTCCTTGAATGAAGCTGCAAGAGGAGAGTCCAAGGAGCGGATAGCCGCGACCGAGGGAGGGAGGCCACCCTCCCGAGGGAAGAAGATCGAGCTGCTCAGAAACAGCCGATGCGGACGCTGCCCGACGATCCGAGGAATCTTCCGGAGCGGGAAAATTTACCAGGCGCCCGAGCCCCGAACGGGCCGCGTGGTCCTCCAGAGAGCTGGCCGAAAGAGCACAACAAAACTCACAAAGCTGAGGATCGTGATCCAGGTCAAGGCAGTAAACGCACGTGGAGTGCGGGTCTCTCCTGGAGGAAAAAAATGAGCGCCTCCTGGGGCCGGAACGAAAATGAGCCATCGCCGTAGCGAAGAAGAAAAGATCAAAGTTCCAGAAAAACTTCCAATTGATTTCGAAGACCAAAAATTCCAGGAACCAGTCGAAAACGCAGAGCGCTAAGGAGGGAACCCGAGCTTCGAAGCGGTAAGGAAAATCTGGCGTCATGGGGCGGAGCCGAGAGTTTTACCACCCAGGTGGGTGGGAGGAGCCAGCTTGAAGACCTTCCGGCAAGATTTAAAGCGGCAAGGAACCTGCCAATAAGTGTGGATGAACAACATATCCATGTCCCTAGAAACAACCACAGAGGATAAGGGAATGTTTTAAGAGTTTTTTAGGAACCTGTACCACACAGAAGGGGGTCGAAGGAAGATAATGATGGACTTTCTGGGAAAGGTCAGTATGCCCAAGGTGTCTAGAGCGCAGAAAGAAATGCTAACTAGACCAATTACAAAAGTAGAGGTGTTTTAGGCAATCCAGAAGTTGAAGAGTGGGAAGACGAGTGGCCCAGATGGTTACCCGGTGGAATATTATAACTATATGGCGACCCACCTGGCAGGCCTGCTCTCTGAGACCTTTCAGCAGCAGGAAAGGGAACCCTTGGAGCTCCCTGGTACCTTTTTAGATGCTGTAATTTGCCTGATCCCAAAAGCTGGGAAAGATCCTGTGGAGTGTACAGCATATAGACCGATATCACTTTTAAATTGTGATATGAAACTTTTGGCTAAGGTTCTGGCGGGAAGTCTGGAGATGGTGTAGCCGAACATTGTTCACCCAGACCAGACCGGGTTCATCAAGGGGCGCCTGTCATATCATGATGTCAAGAGACTACTGAATGTGATTTGGAGGGCGAACAAAGAGAAGGGGGACACGTGCATCATCTCTATGGATGCAGAAAAAGCATTTGATAGGGTGGAATGGGAATATTTGTTCGAGGTGTTGACCCGGTCTGGTCTGGGAGACATGTTTGTAGGGTGGGTAAGGGCAATGTACCACTCCCCTCGAGCAAGGGTCTTAGTAAATGGCACCCTCTCTAATGGGTTTGGGTTAGGTCGGGGTACAAGGCAGGGATGCCTGCTTTCTCTGTTGCTGTTCGCCCTGGTGGTGGAACCACTTGCTATGGCAGTCAGGAAGAGTGAGAATAATCAAGGGGTGCAGGGGGTCTCAGGGGAACAGCATAAAATAATGATGTACGCTGATGATATGTTACTGTTTGTAACAGATCCCCGTGACCTTGGTGCCTGCACTGTTAGAGGTGGTGGGAGAGTTTGCTCGGTTTTCAGGGTATAGAATTAATCTCGACAAGTCAGAAATAATGAGACTACCAAAGGAACTAGCTTCAGGGCAGACATGGGGTCTTAAGCGGATAGGAAGCAGGTTTACTTATTTGGGCATAAAAATAGGGTGGAATCTGGGAACATTTTATGACCTAAATTATGCACCTCTGCTCAAAACTATTGAAGCAGACCTGAGGAGATGGGCAGCCCTCCCAATTTCTTGGCTAGGTAGGATAAACCTGATTAAGATGAACATCATTCCTGGTGTACATCATGCAGATAGGGCTTATCAAAGCGGGATACTAAAGAAATGTTCTCTGTGTTTATACGAAAGGGGAAGAGGCCTAGGGTGAGCCTACAAAGACTCAAAGCGGACACGAGGAAGGGCAGGCTAAATTTTCCAGACCTGGGCAATTACCATCTGGCGTCCCAGCAGAAATATATTAGTGACTGGGTGCACATGCCTAGTGTGGCTAGTTGGGTGGACCTAGAACAATGGGGATGCTGAGCTAGACTTTCAGCCTACCTAGATAGGCAGGGTGTTAGAGCTATAAAATTGCACGATGGAGGGAACCCACTGGTTGTTGCAGTATTGCATGGCTGGAGTAGACGCATGAAACAGCGGAATATTAATGATTAACTATGTTAAAATGTGTCTATTATCATGGATTCATGTTATCCTGTGTAAGGATGTGAACTACTATCTGTTTATAATAAACTTTTTTATACAAAAAAAAAATGCATGTTATAAGAGACGTATTGTATGGCATTATACTAGTAACCAGCGATGCTAAAAATGTACTATGTAAACCAGTTTACTCTTTTGTCAAAAGACACTACACTGTTAGTACCTCAAGAGAATCAACACAGTCCAGGAGGGTAGCATCTTTCAGAAAAAGAGATGTGTAAGAACAAGGGGGCACAATTTAAAAGGTAGAAGGGGAACGGCTTAGGGTTAATGTGAGGAAATTCTTTTTCACGGAGAGAGTGGTGGACGCATGGAACCGCCTTCCTGGAGAGGTTGTGGGGGTCTAAAACAGTGGGGGAATTCATACATGCATGGGACAGACATATGGCAATTATAGTGGGGGGTTGCAGGAAGTAGGCTGTTGGTTAACTAGAATCTGCAGCTTATCCAGTAGGTAGGGAAATGGGCAGACTGGGTGGGCCAAGTGGTCCTTATCTGCCGTCAAAGTCTATGTTTCTATGTAGTACATTCATAGACACACAAAAAATGATGGCAGAAAAAAGCCAACCGGCCCATCCACCCTACCTAGCTATACCACAAAGACCCTAGTGGCCATCCCTCCCACTTACCCCTGCTCCCTTCCCACTTGCTATGGCCATGTGCCTATACCACCTCACCTTGATCCACCACCCCCACTGATTTAGCCTGTACCAGCCCCTTGAATGGTATATTCCACTTATCAACCACTGTTTCAATGAAAACATACTCATGGACATTTTTTTTTAACTCCCCTCCTGCCAGTCTCAATGAATTCCCCCCTCATTCCTGTGTTCTTGCATAATATGAAAATGCCCCACGCCGGCAACCCAGATTCGGGAACGAGCCTGGGCTGTTGGGGGTCGGCAGGGAAGGGAGAGGATTGAGCATCCGGAGGACAGCTCCCCTCTCCTGGGATGGGGGGGGGGCACAGTCTAGGCGCTTGGCTGACCTCTGGAGTAAGCCAGAAGTACAGCAAGCGTGCGGAGCAAACAGACAGGGTTGGGAGTGCTGGACATCAGCAGGAACGCCTTGACGTCAGACACACACCACTCCCAAGGAAAAGCAGATAAATCACCCATAGCGATACCTGGAGATGGGCCCCGGCATCACGAGACCAGGACCGGAGAGGGGTCACACGAGTCCGGCCAACACTTGCATGATGGATGGGAGGCTTGGGGATAGGCCTCCCAACCCACTCAGGGGGTAATCCGAGGGCGATGGCAGGGTGGATGTGTGAGGGGCTCATATCCCGGAGACCTGGTGGGCATGATGCCTTGGGAGTCCCTGAGGGAAGGCAGGTGCTGTGGTGGAGGGAGGATAAAATAGAAAGTTAAAAAAAAAATAATATGAAAATGCCATTAAAAGCCCCCGTTTATCCTGTATACGTACTTGTAAGTTTCTATCATGTCCCCCCTCTTTCTCCTGGTCTCTACTGCATACATATCAATGTCCTGCACCTTCTTTTCACATGCCTTTCCCCAATCCCTAGAATCATTTTGGTTGCCCTTGTTTTTTGTAACTTAGGTTTTTAAAACACTGCACAGAGGAGAAGAACAGGTTACTCACCTGTAACAGTAGTTCTAGGAGTGGTATATGTAGTTCATCCACACTTAGTGACATGTCCCCTTTCCCTTTAAGGATCCACCAGAATTCTTCAAGCTGGCTCCCCCAACCCACCCAGGTGGTATATACCTCGGCTCCGCCCCATGACGCCAGATCTTAGAAACATAGAAACACAGAAGTTGACAGCAGATAAGGACCTCAAGGCCCATCCAGTCTGCCCATTTCTTTTTTTACCTTATGAATGTGCCATAGGCCTTTGCTCTGTCAATGGCCTATCTATTCATACTCATCTGTATTGCTCCTTATGCCTATCCCATGCCTGTTTGAAGCCTTGCACTGTATTCATATCCACCACTTCCTGAGGTAGGCTGCTCCATGCATTCACCATTTCTGTGAAAAAGAACTTCCTCACATTACCCTTAATCGGCCTCCCTCTAATCTCATGCTGTGTCCTCTTGTCCTGCTATTTTCTTATATTGAAACATGTTAGACTCTTTTACCTTGTTAATGCCCTTAAGGTGTTTGAATGTTTCAATCATATCACCTCTCTCCTTCTTTGCTCTAGAGTATACATATTGAGTTCAGTTAATCTGTCCTCATATGTTTTCTGATGCAGTCCCTACCCATTTGGTTGCCCTTCTCCGGACTGCCTCAGTTTGGTTAATGTCCTTGTGAAGGTGTGGCCTCCAGTACTGCACGCAGTACTCCAGATGGGGCCTACCCAGTGTCTTGTAAAGAGGGATTATTACCTCCCTCTTCCGACTTGTGATACCCCTGCTAATACACCCCAACATCCCTCTAGCCTTACCTACTGCTTTAGAGCCTGCTGGAAGCCAGGTGTTGTGCGTCTGCAGTTGGGGAGGTCGAATGGGTCTGTGTGAATGAACAACACATACCATTCCTAGAAAGTACAGTTACGTAAGAACTTACCGTAACAGTAGATCTTCGAGAACAGCTCTTGCAGCAGGTTACACCATTAGGACTGTAGCCGGCAGGTGTCAGTACCCCATGGAAATCTTCTAGCTAGCAGTCTTCAGCGGGGACCGCCTCCGACGCTGGTCCTGCCCCCGACGTCAGACGTAGTACATAAGGAGGCGGTCCTGCCAGATTCCCCAGTTCTCCCACCGGAGACTCCTGGCTGCAGGATGACATCAAAAGGGGAGACCGAGGATCCGCCATCAGAACAAAAGAGCGTAAGCTCCTGCCAAGGCCTGGTAGGCCATACCTCCTCCAAGGGGGAATAGTGGGCGGGAAGGTACCTGCTGCAAGAGCTGTTCTCGAAGATCTACTGTTACGGTAAGTTCTTACGTAACTGTACCATCTTACTTCGAGATACAGCTCTTGCAGCAGGTTACACCATTAGGACTGATTCCCAAGCAATAGTGCCTGTAAGCATTCTGGGAGGAGGAGGAGAATAGGAGAGATCTTGAACAAGCCCTGACTCTAGGACAGAAGACCCTGTAGAACGGCCAGGCGAAATCGCTCTCCGCCGTGATGTAATATCCAGGCTATAGTGCCTAATAAATGTGCACAGAGCTCCAAGTAGCTGCAGCACAAATGGCCGAGTTGGAGATGTTGAAGAGTGCTGCAAAGGAGGTGGCCACCCCCCTTGTCGAGTGGCCCCGGACTGTACCCGGAAGGGGCTTCTGTTTGCTGTTGTAGCAAAATGAAATACACTGGACAAGCCAGCGAGAAAGGGTCTGCTTTGAGACTGGATGGCCCAGCATCCTCTCAGCGAAGGAAACGAATAGTTGCTCCGACTTACGAAGCTGTTTAGTTCTGTTCAGGT
The DNA here is from genome assembly GCA_016271365.2 of Neoceratodus forsteri. Classification (NCBI taxonomy): domain Eukaryota; kingdom Metazoa; phylum Chordata; order Ceratodontiformes; family Ceratodontidae; genus Neoceratodus; species Neoceratodus forsteri. The sequence continues at coordinate 97,665,453 of CM057451.1, forward strand.
AGTACCTTGAGGAGCGGTGAACATCCAGGGTGTGAAGTAACGCCTCTCCTCTATTAGAGTACTTGGGAAAGTACACAGGCAGATCGATGTCCTGGTTGAGAGTGAGGGTAGAGACCACCTTAGGGAGGAATTTAGGATTCGTCCTCAGAGACACTCTGTCCTGGTGGAAAATTAAATAAGGCTCCTTGCACATGACAGCATGAAGCTTGGAAACTCTCTCTTGCTGACGTGACAGCAACTAAAAGTAACATTTTCCACGACAGAAAACGCAGCTCGCAATCTGCGGCAGGTTCAAAGGGAGGAAGCGTGAGTTGTTCCAGGACAAAGAGTAAGTCCCAAGGAGGGACGGGATCCTTGATGGGTGGCCTAAGGTGTAACACCCCTCTCAGGAAGTCTCGAGAGGCATCAAGCTGTGCCACTGTACGCTGTCCTACCGGGAAGTGGTAGGCGGAGATCGCGCAGAGGTGCACTTTAATGGAGGAGTAGGCGAGACCCGAATGGAATAGGAAAGCAGGTATTCCAGCACCCCTTTCACTGGGCATTCTAAGGGAAAGGCCACGTGCTTGCACCACAAGCAAAAACAGGCGCCACTTCATGGCGCATCGTTGCGCGTTGCGGGTCGCTGAAAGGACTTCCAACCTCTTGCGAGACCCCGTGTCGCATAATGGCTATGTCTCTAGGAGCCAGGCATGCAGGTTCAGTGAGCGTAAGTCTGGGTGGACTAGTGAACCCTCCTCCTGAAACAATAGATGGGAGCTGAAAGGCAACGGAACTGGAGGTTTCCGGGACAATTACGTCAGCATGGGGAACCAGATCTGCCTGGGCCAGAAAGGCGCCACCAGGATCATTGTTGCGTGCTCCCTGCGCAGTTTGAGAAGAACTCTCTGGATCAACGAGAAGGGAGGGAAATCGTAGAGGAATCTGTCCGCCCAGGAGAGGGACAACGCGTCTTGCCAGAAAACACCAGGCCCTGGATCTAGCGAGTAAAAATTGGGCAGTTTTGCGTTGGATGGGGAAGCGAATAAACCCAATTCTGGAGTGCCCCATCGAAGAAACAGATCCTCTGCTACCTCCTGAAGAAGTTCCCACTCATGGACTCTGGCCTGGGAACGACTCAGGCCATCTGCGATTGTGTTGTCCACGCCGGGAACGTGAACTGCAATCAGGCTCGCGCCGTGTCGGATTACCCAATCCCACACTCTCATAGCTTCCCTGCAAAGGGGGTAAGAGTGTGCGCCTCCTTGTTTGTTGAGGTAATACATCACCGTGGTTGTCTGTCTGGAGCAGAAGAGTACCTGGGATTTCTGACTGAAAGGCCTGCAGGGCGTAAAGGACCGCTCTCATCTCCAGCACGTTGATGTGGAGGTGTTTTTCCTGAGGGGTCCATGTTCCCTGGGACCTCACCCCGTTCAGGTACGCTCCCCACCCCAGCCCTGAGGCGTCTGTGGAGAGGATTGCCTCCGGGGATGGCGCTGTAAATGGGACACCCACAGAAAGTGTCCCTGGGTCTAGCCACCATTGCCAGTCTCAAATCACGGCATTCGTGATCCTGACCGGATGTTGCATGTGGTCTTGCCTTTGGTCCCACTGTACCTTGAGCATCCACTGAGTTACCCGCATGTGGAGCCTTGCCAAAGGGACGGTTGGAATGGCCGCAGCCATGTGTCCGAGCAAGCGAAGGACCAACCTGGCGGGGACAGTCTTCTTCGCCGAGAGATCCCTGATGAGGGATCTGATGTGTTCCGCTTCTTTCGGCCGGGAAGAAAGGCCTTCCTTGATGGTGTCCAGAACTGCGCCTATGAACTGCAGCTTCTGGGACGTGCACGAGAGAGACTTCTGAGTTGATAAGAATGCCCAGAGTATGGAACAGATCCTGGGTGCTCTGAATAGCCCGCAACAGTGCCTCTTTGGAGGCGCCATGAGAAGCCAGTCGTCCAGGTACGGAACACGTAGTGGCCCTGTCTCTTAGAGACGCTGCCATGACTGCCATGCACTTGTAAAGACCCTTGAGTCGGGAATATGCTCTGAACGTAAGAGCCTGGAACTGAAAGTGGTGGCCGAGGAAACTCGAAGCGCAGGAACCTCCTGTGCACTTGAACTACTGGGATGTGCAGGTAGGCGTCCTGCATGTCCAGGGACGCTAAGAAGGCGTCTTTTTTCAGCATGGGAATGAGTCCTTGTAGGGTCACCATGCGAAAACGTTTGTAGGCGACCGACATGTTGAGGTCACTGAGGTCCAAGATTGGACGGAGGTCCCCTGTTTTCTTCGGAACCAGAAAGAAGTGGGAATAGTATCCAGCTCCTATCTGGTTCTCTGGGACATACTCCACCGCTCCCTTTTGCAGGAGTGCAAGTACCTCTTGCCTGATGAGTGATCTGTGCTGACCCGAGTAACGGGAGAGCAGAGGAGGCCTTGTGGGTGGCTTGTCCACGAATTCTATAAAGTGGCCTCTTTCAACCAACTGAAGAACCCACCTGTCGGTGGTTATGGACTGCCACCCTAGCAGGTGGTCCGCAATGCGGCCCCGACCTTGGTGTCCCGTTGATCCTGAGGGGCGGGGGCCGGGAAGGAGTCATGCTGTGGCGGCTGAGGGTCCAGCGGGCTGGGCCGGCTTAGCTGGTCGCTGGCTTCGGTCCGCTGACTCTCCCTGGGCTCTGCGGGAGAAGGAGCCCTTCTGTTGCGGGTCGGGCGCGACTGCTGTCTCTGCATCCGCCTCGAAACGGCTTTGGTTCCTATGAAAGGAACTAAGCTTGGTCTGTACATAGCCTGACAGACCGTACCGCCTTCCCGCCTCTTGAAGTTTGGTGAGGACCTTCTCTGAGGACTCACCAAAAAGAACTTCTCCATGAAACGAGGCATCCAGGATGTTCTTCTGGACGCCCAGGGTGAATCGAGACATTGAGCCATGAGTGTCTCAGAGGCATACCTGAAGCTGCCGCTCTGGCCGAGGAGTCCGCGGAATCATACGCAGCTCACAGCACCTGGGTTCCCACGTCCGAACCCGTGCGAAGGAGTTGTAGCAACTCCTCCTTCTGCTCACCTTCTGGCATCTTTTCCGCCAGATCCAGTCCCTGCTCCCACAAGGCGTTCTGGAACTGTACCATGTGGGTTAAGTAGTTGAGGGATCTGATGGCGCAGGTAGCGGATGCATACGTGCGCCTGCCCATAGTGTCCAGTTGCTTGGACTCTGGGTCCGGTGGCAGGGTGCTCAAATGTTGCGACCTCTGGGACTGGTCATGAGAGGCTGTAATGACCAGAGAATCGGCCAGAGGGTGTGATGCCAAGTACTGGTCCTCCCTAGGGGCCTTGTTCAGGCGGTCAGCTTTCTTCGGCATCGCCGGAAGAGAGTGCGGACGTTTCCACGCTGCCTTGGTGACATCCACGAATGTGTCCACCAAGGGTGGCACCACCACAGGCTTTGGATCTTTTTGACGAAGATATCTGGCAAGGCGTAATCTCTCAGGGTCTAGTTCCTCTGTGTCCCAGCCCATGTTCTCCTGGATATGCCTCATAATCTCTGAGAACAATGGGTCATCCGGAGGAGATCTTAGAAGTTCACGTGGGTCCGGAGAAGGGACATTGATCAGAGAGGGGGATCTGGATCCGTCTGAGAAGTCCGATCCCGTGTCCTCCGTCGAAGGCGAATGACGGCATCTTCTGGGTCTCTTTGGGCTGGGTGACCCTGAAGAGGATCTGGACGGAGATCTCCTTTTTTCTAGTCTACCCCTAGGAGGATCCGTAGGCTCCTGGGGGGAAGGTACTCGGCCCACGGGCCTGGGTGGAGTCGGGGCACGGGGCCTAGGTGAGCCGCAGGTGGAGGAGGAGGAAAAGAGGAGGTGTGGAACCACATCCCTTTATGGTATCCCACCAGTAGGTGAACCAACCTGACTCCGATGCGCAGAGGTTCGCCAACGACCGGCACCGGGCGGCCGGTCGCCGGGTTCCGTGCCGCTCCCCGGGGTCTCAGGTTCTGGAGAGGGTTCCCTGGGGTGCGACAGGACCGGTTCGCCATCTGGTCCTCGGCTGGGTCAGCTCTCTCCCCGTGATCGCCTCCTGACCGACGCCGTGGGGTGCGTGGGGTTTTCCTCTCTCTGTAGGTGCGAACGTCGGTCCCTGTGCCGCGCTGGCGGGCGGAAGGCTCAACCGGCGACGGGCGTTTGCGGTCGTCAGTTCTAGGACCGTGAAGCTTGGTCCGCGCTGGTGGGCCGCGTCGGATCCGCGATCTTGTCTTGGTGAAGTCAGCTCTTGGTTTTCCGCTAGGGAGGAGGAGGCAAAGAGACTGACTTGGCGTTGTTCCAAAATGGCGTGGAACCGACTTGTGGTGATAGCGGTCCCCCGACCTCGACGGGGCCTTGGAAGCCGAAGAAGTGGAGGGCCTGGAGGTCTTGGCCTGAGGAAGAGAGGAGGAACCCGAAGGAGTCTTCACCGCTGCAGGGGGAGGCTGAGAGCGGGCCCAGGAAAGAAAGCGGTCGGACCGGGAGCCGGAGCTATGGGAGTCAGAGGCCCTAGACGGGGACTTGGATCTCACCCTCTTCCTATGCTTCTCTAGGTGCCTCCGGGCCTTGTCAGAAGATTCCCATGGAGGCTGCGCCATGGCTTTAATCTTTTCCTCGAGCAGGAACGCCTGTAGGGCCTTCTGGCGACGGATCCGGGTCCGGCTGTTGAACCCCTGGCAGAAGGAACAGGCCTGGGTGTCGTGGTCTGGGCCTAGGCACCGGACGCAGGCCAAATGCGGTCTTTGAATGGGATTTGCTTCCCGCAGGCGCACTTGGATGGATGGCCTTCCACGGAGGTAGGGGAGGACATCAGACAGCAACTATGCAGAAGAAACAAACTTTTTCCTAACAGAAGAACTTAACCAGGCGTCGTGCGCTAGAAATGAACCAAAGGGTCGAGACATGCAAGTCGACGGCGGGAAAGAACTGGGGAATCTGTCGGGACCGCCTCCTTGTGTACTACGTCTGACGCCGGGGCGGACCGACGCTGGAGGGCGGTCCCCCGCTGAAGACTCGCGTTAGGCTAGAAGATCTGGGGTCCTGACGCCTGCCGCTACAGTCCTAATGGTGTAACCTGCTGCAAAGAGCTGTATCTCAAGCAAGATCTGTTACAGGTGAGTAACCTGTTCTTCTAGGATCGTGGATGTTGTTTCATCCACTTATTGGCACACTCCTGGCAGTTCTCCAGGAGGAGGAGGGAGGCGAGGCACTACCCCCTACTTAGGAAACAGAGACTGGAGAACTGAGGCCCCAAAACCAGCATCCCAGCGTGACTCAAGGTCGATGTGGTAGTGGGCGATGAAGGTGTTTGCTGACTTCCAGGTAGCAGCCCAGCAGATTTCCTGGATAGGGATGTCCCTAGAAGCAGCCACCGAAGCAGCAGTATGGCGGGTAGAACGAGCTCTGATCCCTCTGGGAGGCTCCTTGCCTGCCAACTAATAGCATAGACCTATGCATGATGTAGTCCATCTAGCAATGGTCCACTTCGCTGCAGGTCTGCCAGAAGCAGCTTCAGCACAGGTGAGAAACAGCTGGCGAACCTCTCCCGGAATTTCCGCCATCCTCTCCTTACAGTGAGAGTACGCCTCCAGATCCAAGGTATGGAGCCTGTACTCAGCCTCCGAGGTGTAGGTTGGGTAGTAAACCATCAGAGTTAACGCTTGGTTGAGGTGAAACTCTGATACCACCTTCGGAAGGAATTTTGGGTGGAGGCGCAGGACAACTTTGTTCCTGTGGAAGACGAGATAGGGAGTCCATCGAAAGTGCCTGAGCTCTCTGTCCTTCTCCGCTGATGTGATAGCCACCAGGAAGGCATTTTCCATGACAAGTGTGACAACTCACACTTGTTCATGGGTTCGAATAGCTTGCCCACAGAGCTTTGCCAGTACCAGCAGTAAATCACGCGAGGTGGAGGTTCACGCACCAGAGGAATATGTGATCCAAGCCTTTGAAAAAGCACCCGACCACTGTCTCCTGCGCCAAAGTCGGCTGACTGCCCCATGCCCGGTAAGACCCCATTTGGAAAGAGACCAAAGGTAGTCGAGAATGTTAGCCACTGGACAGGACAAAGGGTCCAGGCCCTTGCCCTGACACCAAATGGAAAACCTTTCCATTTGAAGGCATAACATTTCCTGGTCGATTCCTTCCTAGATGCCGTCACCCCGGTGTAGACATCTTCGGAAAGACCCAAAGCCTGGAACTCTAGCCACTCAGGTACCAGGCTGTGAGGTGCAGGGACTGAAGGTCTGGATGGAATACCTTCCTCTAATTAAGAGAGACCAGGTTCAGGCATGTGCAAAGCCGCTCCAGGGGCCTGCAGCTGAGGCTGAGGAGATCTGGATACCAGAACTGGTGCGGCCAGTCTGGGGCTACCAGGATCACCTTCGCTTTGTCCCTCCTCACCTTGAGAAGCACCTTGTGGATCAAGGGAAATGGAGGGAAGGTGCAGAGGGGGCCTGGGGTCCACGGCCTCGAGAAGGCATCCCTCTGCAGCAAGCCCTGCTGAGGGTGGGCATGAAACAGCCTCAGCTTGGTGTTTTCCCTGGAGGCAAACAGGTCCACCATCGGTTTGCCCCAACAGGAGAACAGGCTATAAGTTACCTCTGGATGAAGAGACCACTTGTGAGATGTCTGACCTAGATGGCTGAGAGCATCTGCCAGATGGTTCGAAGCTCCTGCCACATGGATGGCTAAGAGATCCACCTCCAATAGGCCCATGAGGGTCCAGATGCGGAGCGCCTCCTTGCACAGCAGAGGGGAGTGCATGCCACCCTGTTGAGGTAGTACATGGTTGTGGTATTGCCCGTCTGGACTTGAACCACTTGACCCCGGAGCTGAGGAGCGAAAGCTGACAGCACCAGTCTGACTGCTCTGAGCTCCAACAGATTGATGTGGCATCGGGACTCCTCAGAGGTCCGTAGCCAATGGGCTCTTTTGTCCCCCATGTGAGCTCCCCAGCCCATGAGAGAGGCATCGATCGTGAGAATGACATTCGGCTCGGGGCGGACAAACAGGATCCCTTCCTGCAACCGGTCTGGGGCGGTTCACCACTGGATAGCATCCCACATCTTCTGGGTTATAGTGATCAGCTGGTCGAATTGACCATGGTGCTGAGTCCACTGGGCAGCAAGCTCCCAATGGAGGGGGTACATGTGCCACCGAGCCCAACGGATCACCGAGGTGCACTCAGTCATGTAACCCAGAAGGCGTAAAAAGTCCCAGGCAGGGGGCAACTGCCCAACCAGAAATGATTGGGCAAAGGAGGAAAGAACCTCCACCCTGTTCGCCGGGAGCCAAGCTCTGGCTTGACAAGAGTCGAGCTCTGCCCCGATGAAGCCCATCACCTGAGAAGGCACGAGTTCTGACTTGGCCTTGTTGATTAGGAGGCTGAGTTGGGAGCAGGCCTGTAGGGAGTGACCTGCTAGAAGCCAGTCGTCCAGGTAGGGGTAAATTCTGATCCCCCGACGCCGCAGATGGGCCACCACCACTGCAATGCATTTGGTGAAGACCCGTGGGGCCGATGACAGGCCGAATGGCATGGCTCGGAACTCTTACAGGGCCCCTTCGACCCTGAAGCAGAGGAAATGCTGATGGGATGGACGGATTGGGACATGAAATAACGTGTCCTGCAGATCCAGTGAACAAAACCATATGTTTTGCTCCAAGGATGAAATGATCTGGGACAGAGTGACCATCCGAAAAGGTGCAAGACCTGAGATATTGATTCAGGTCATGGAGCTCTAGAATGGGGCACCAGGATCCCATCCACTTGGGCACCAGGAAGTACCTGGAGACAAAGCCTGGGTCTGCTGAAGGATCCGCCACGGGAGCTATTGTCTCCTTGAGGAGGAGCTGAGCAACGTCACCTCGAAGAGCCGACTGGGTATGAGTGGATATCCGTTCCTCCCGAGGGGTGTGGGCTCGGCTGGGAGGGTTCTGCTCAAACTCTAGAGGCAGTCCCTGACTGACCACTTCGAGAACCCATCTGTCCGAAGTGACATTGAACCAGGTGGAAAGGAAGTGACGGAGCTGGTCCCCTACAGGAGGAGCCAGAGTTGGAGTGACAGTAGTAGGGGTGGCAGCCCCCACCCTTGTTACTGAGCAGGCTTGGAGGGGGAGGAGGAGGCTCAAGGACCTGAGCCTCGGCCTCCTTTATAGGCCTGTTGGAGTCCAGGCTTGGGCCGAGGGCACAGAGCTTGAGCCTGCTGCTGATGCCCCTTGGAAGAAGGACTGCTGAGCCGCAGGGGAAGAGTGCCCAAAGGGCTTCTTCTTCTGCTGGTTCTTGTCCGAAGAACCCCTAGCAGAAGTGGCATCCAAGGTGGCACTGGACTGTTCTATGCGCTGAAGGTGAACGGCCACTCCTGGGCCGAACAAGTAGGTCCCGAGGAAGGACACGTCAGCTAATTTGTGCTGAGTATCCACGGGAAGGAAGAGGAGAGCCTCAGCCAAGCCCTAAGGCAAGAGGCAACTGCGGCAGTCATCGAGCGGGCACAAGAGTCCCCAATGCCCAGGGCCGTCTGGAGCTGCTGTTTGGCAACAGCTCGGCCCTGCTTGACCGTGGTCTGCATGTCCATGGGGAGATGTGGGAGGACTTCATCTAACGACCCGAGAAGGGCGTGAGAGAAGTGTGCCATGATGACAGCCGAAGTTGCTTGACGAAGGCCCAAAGAGGAATCCGCACAGACCTGCCTCGACAAATGGTCCAAGAGCTTGGACTCTTTGTTGGAAGGTCGGTCCATGTCGGCAGAACTGCCAGTATGCCTGAACACATAGGTGGTCACCAGGCTCTCGGCTGAAGGGTGCTCTGTGAACCCTGCAAGGGACCCATGGGTACCGCGTACCTGCGGACAGACAGGGCTGGACAAGAGGCAGGACGCTGCCAGAGTTCGAGTACTGGACCAACAATGGCCTTGGCCACAGCAAAGGCCTCTGTCGGGGTATCCCCACTTTTAAGGATGTCCATAAGAGGGTACTCCGCCTTTTGCTGGATGGGTTCCAGGGGCATCCCTGTGTACTCAGAGATGAGGTGAAGGATCCATTGGAAGGAGGAAGGACCTCCATCCCTAAGCCAATGGATGACTCATCATCTTGAGGATAAGAGTGAATCTCAATGACGTCTGAATCCAAGGTGTCGAGATACAGCGGCCTACCACCCAAATCACCTTCAACATGCCGAGGGCAGTCCAGGGTGACCGATAAACACCGGGGAAGCCCGGTGTCCAGTCTGTCTTCTTTTGAAGGAGCCCCTCCCACAGGCTGCTTAGGTGGCGGTTCCACCACGATGGGTGGAGAGACCGGTTTAGGCCGAAGACATGGATTTGCCGGCCCCGCGGGCAGGGGAACTGAAGATTTCGGCTCCAGAGGGGTTGGCTTCGGCCTAGGAGGCGAAAGCCAAGTAACATCCAGGATAGGAGCCGGAGTAGGCTTGTGCCCGGACAAGATCAGCTGTTGCCATATGAGGTCCTCGTAGCGCCTGAGTTTCCGGCGGAGCCTCTCCTCATCCGAGGAGGACAAGGACGACCGATGGCATCGCCGCTTCTTAGAGCGCTTATGGCTCTTCATCTGCCTTTCGGTTGAGGAGGTTCTGGACCTCGACCGAGATCGGGCGGGCCGACTCAGTCGCTCCGGAGACACCAGCGGGACTGGTGACTTCCGGGGGTCCGGAACCGGGTCCTCGATGGGAACACCAGCGGGCTGGGTCTCCTCATTGGGTAAGACAAGGACCGGAGTCCTTTCCAAGGAGTCGTTGGCTGGAGCCGGCGACAGTGGGTTAGTGGGGTCGATGACAATCTCGACCTCGTTGACTGCATCTTTGGTCATCTGGCCCGATGGAAGGTCTGAAAAGCCAGCAGCCGAAGAAGCAATCTCGACTGAAGTCGAGACCGCATGCTCTTGGGACTGGGACCTCTCTCGGGCTCAAGAGCGCCTTCGCCGAGACGAAGGCTTACTTGGTTCCTTCTCCCGCTTACGGGATCGGGAGGCATGCGAGCCCACAAGCGCCTCTCCCTGGGTGGGAAGAGATTGGCACAACTCCCAGAAGGAGCCCGAGAAAGTTGAGCCTAAGTTGAGGGGAACGAAGAAGCCCCGAGTGTCAGCGGCACGAGCTGCTTCTTCCTCGAACGCCTGCATGCATTCCAGTTGTTCAGCGGAGCCCGCAGCTGCAGAAACCGCCCACCTAGCCTTCTTGGATTTCACCGGAGGGTTCCTTTTCTCCGGTCTCCCCAACTTTAAGCGTGCCAGGCAGTCATCCAGAACGTTGGGATGGAAGGCCAAGCAAAAGCTGCAGGACAAGGTGTCATGGCTGACCCCTAGGCAGTAGATGCATGTGAGATGGGGATTGGTGCGCGACATCTTCTGGCCGCAAGGACACCAGCGAAATCCGGGGGAAGATTTTTCCTCTATAATCGAAGATGCAAAGGAGCGATCGCTAACTCAAACGAGTTTTAATTTCGGGTAAAAAGCCTGGGCCTACAAAATGCGCAAGCACGAGGGAGGCAACCTGAATCTTCCAGCGGAAAGGAAGATCTAGCGTCATGGGGCGGAGCCGAGGTATATACCACCCGGGTGGGTGGGAGGAGCCAGCTTGAAGACTTCCGGTGAATCCTTAAAGGGAAAGGGGACATGCCAATAAGTGTGGATAAACAACATATTCACGATCCTAGAAATATATTTAGTACAATGATCAATCGCAATATATCAGATAACATTCAGCATAGCAATGTAGATCAGAAAAACATCTTTGGTCTAAAGGAGGCCCTGAGTGGTTGGAAGGTGGCAGAGAAGACACAAGTTGGTTCATCATGGGGGCTCTTTTAAGTACTGACCATGTTCAGGCAAGACCCGCAGACCCTACCCTCATGGCACAAATGAAGGCACTTTAGTCATAACATGCAGGACCCATTTGTTCCACTGAGAAAAATTATTCAATTCTATTGTTTAAGGAATAAAGCAATGTATTCCATTTCATATATTTGATTTACAATTTCTCTCCAGGTTCCAACATCTGGGATATGTGGTGTGAGCCAGTACCACATCATATTTTTCCTATCTGCATGATAAGAATGCCAGGTAACCATTTAATGCATCTTATCACAGCAACACATCCGATATGCTAGTAGGAGAAACAGATCTGCAGATAAGACAACCTGCTGTTGCAACACTTCAGATATCTCCCTACCCAGATCTGTGAAACAGTGTGTCAAAATCGGCAGGCCCACATGATGTGAGTCTGGGTGGTCTCTGTTCATCGTCTCCAACACTTGAAGGATCCTGTGGCCTGATAATGTGCCATTACTAGTAGTGTTCTGAAATATCAGATCAAATGTTTTCACATACACCCTCTCCATAACCTGGTGATCCTTTTGAATATTGTGCTTTGGTATCTGTAATCTTTCTATTATCCTAGGTTGCCTTACTTATTTACTGTGACATTTGGCCCTAGTCCTTATGCCACTACAATAAACTTGTCCTCTATACTTCTGTATAGCTGGTAATATCTTGCCCGGTCTTTCTACACTTTGCAGTTTCCTGGGACACACCTGAAAACAAGCAAGCATTTGTCTAGTGTGTTTACCTGGTCAATACAAACAAAATAAATAAATACTGTATATGGGAACTCAGCAAGTGTCCTGGTTCCCTACTGTATCTTTATCGTTCTGCTTCCTCCATCCGGGTACAAGTTCTTCGTCCCATTTCTGCATTACTAAGAAAATATCTACTCACAGGGACTCCTGAAGCGCCCTATAAAGAAATGATATCTAATGGACCACAGTCCCTGACTGTCAGAAGCTTATAAATGTCAGGACCACTTCTAGCAATGTATATACTCACCCCACTGCCCTCAGAAAGGAGGTTATGAGGTGTCACACCTGGAGATAATGACAGAAGTCTCACTGTGGTAAGGACAGCTTTTGTTGCGATCCAGCGAAACAAAAACTTTGTCTTCAAAGAATTGGTATATATATATACATACACATATATATATATATACACACACACACACATATATATATATATATATATATATATATATAGGAGGGATAGTCTACTCTAGATCTGATAACTATGATCCTGGAGGGCTAGAAGGAAGTTCTACAAGACAGCAGGACGGCAGAAATTAGCGAAATAAACAGTCAGATGGAAATATTTCCTCACCATATGCCAGTTGAGCATTGTCAACTGGAGCAATGGACTGAGGTCCCTAGGGACCTTATTGTTCCCCTGGATATGAAACAGAAGTCTAGCAGTGTCCCTGAGAGGAAGCATATCCTATTCGATTAATAACCATATGGGAGAAGCAGAGGAGGAATGCCAAAGTCATACTATCTGAATCTGAACTGTTAAATAATAACTTTTCAAATCTGTCAATGCCAGTCCTGCTTGATCCCTGAGAAGTGTAAGAATCCTAAAACAAATGTACATAGAAACATAGAACATGATGGCAGGAAAAGACCAGAGGTCCATCCAGTCTGCCCATATTCCCTATATCTCTGGAACCTTCCCTGGAACCTATTGTTCCTCCAGGGTACTAACCCTCCCTGTCCTATCCCTATTCTCCTCCCTGGTACTGTCGCCCCAGGTGAGCACTACTCCCTTCATTCTATCCTATGGCTGTTTGAATCCCCCAGCTGTGTTGTGTTTTCACTCACCAGCTTGGCAAACAGACTGTTCCAATGTTCCACCACTCTTTTCATAAAGAAGTACTTCCTTGTTTAGTCATATTAATAAATCTAAATCCAACCCAAGTGAGGTGGGTCCCTTTAAAAGTAATCAGGGGCTAACAACTTCAGATAAAGAAATGGCAAATATTCAAAATGAATATTTTACCTCAGTATTCAACAAGAAAGCTACCTCTTCACTTAAGAATAATAGTAGCACAACACCTGGCCAGATCACCTTAGACCCTGAGGAGATTCGGGCAAAATTGAGCAGGGTGGATATCAATAAATCCCCAGTGCCGGATAATATCCATCCTAGGGTGATTCAAGAATTGGCAGATCATACAGCTTTGCCTCTGACTTATATTTTTCAATCTTCAATTAACAGGGGGGAAGTTCCGAGGGACTGGAAGGATGCTACAGTGGTTCCATTATTAAAAAAGGGGCCTAAGACAGAACCTTCTAACTTTAGACCTGTGAGTCTGACTTCAATCATAGGGAAGTTATTAGAGGGTATCTTAAACGATAAAATATTAGATTCCTTAGGTGAGTAAGGCTTTGTAGATCCTTTTCAGCATGGATTTACAAAGGCAAGATCATGTCAAACAAATCTTCTGTCCTTTTATGAAAAGTTAACAAAGCACTGGACATGGGGAATTCGGTGGATGTGGCCTTCATGGATTTTTCGAAGGCGTCTGACAAACTGACTCATTTAGAGTTACTGAATTTACTAAGGGAAATTAAGATACAAAGCAATATAATTCATTGGATCTCTGATTGGGTAAAAGAAGACGAGGTAGCTATAAGAGGCAGCTATCAGATTGGACGCCTGTCACCAGTGGGGTGCCGCAGGGATCGGTTCTGGGGCCATGATTGTTTAACATCTATGTCTCTACTCTAAACTTAAAAAATTCTAAGGTATGGTTATACAAGTTTACGGATGACTGTAGGGTTGGAACAGTGGTGAATAATGTTATAAATGGGACTCAGTTGCAGGAGGCATTGAATGAGATTGTGGAATGGACCAGGGTAAATAAATTGGAGTTGAATGCTTCTAAGTGCAAGATAATGCATCTGGGAAAACATAATATTCATTGCATGGTCAATTATGAATACATAGCAGACTTTCCAAGCACAAATGGCATTACTAAAATCAAAAACTTTAATAAAGCAAACTATAAAAAAAATAAATGATTTTTTATCTAAATGGAATTGGGAGACGGAACTAAATAACCTAAATTTATTACAAATTTTGGATTTAATTAATAACAAAATCAATATTTGTCTCTCAAATTGGGTTCCTTATAGAATGAAGTACTGCAACAATAAATGTGTCCCTCTTTGGTGGTCCTCAAAATTAAGAAACAATTACAAAAAAAAAAACTATATAGAAAATATAAAAAGTTAATTCCAACAGTCTCCTGGAAAGCGACAAAATTGCAGCCAAAAATTAAAACACATGATTAAATCATCTAAATCTAAAATTGAATTCAACTTAGTTACTAAAGTTAAAGACAACAAAAACAATTTTATAATTATATTGGTTCCATGAAGAAAGAAATCATACAATTGGACCCTTTAACATCAATGATATACCTATTTTAGATGAAACAACTACTGCTACAATTCTAAATGAGACATTTCTAAAAGTTTTCGAAACTAAGGAAGCTGCAAATATGCCTCTTCTAGTAAATAATTCTAGTTTTCCTGTTTTTACAAAAATGGAGGTTGCAAAACAAATTAAATCTTTAAAATCAAACAGCTCTCCTGGTCCTGATGGTATTCCACCCAGATTTTCACAAAAAAATAGTCATTCAATTTCTGGTCCTCTAGCCGTGTTATTTAATTCATCAATCAGAGAAGGTAAAGTTGTTCAGGCTTGGAGGGAGGCTATAGTTACACCCATATATAAGGGTGGATCCAGACATGACCCTAACAATTATCACCCATAAGCCTGACTTCCATCATAGGCAAAATTATGGAAAGATTGCTTAAAGCCCATATTATAGATAATTTAGAAAGAAATAAAATAGTAGACATCTTTCAACACGGTTTGTGACTGAAAGATCAGTTTTGACCAACCTACTACATTTTTGAACCAGTAAGCGCTGCCTTGGACTTGGGTATTCCGGTAGATGTAATATTTTTGGATTTTTCAAAGCTTTTGATAAAGTATCACATAAAGTCTTACTACAAGAATTGGTCAAAATTAAGTTGCAACCTAATATTATAAACTGGATACAGTCATGGTTGGAAAACAGAACTCCAACAGGTATCAGAAGGTCACCTGTCTGCGACGGGTGTGGTGACTAGTGGTGTTCCCCAGGGCTCCGTCCTGGGTCGATACTATTTAATATTATGGTCTCTACACTGCCTACTACTGATAAGATATGGGTCGCAAAATATGCTGATGACTGTAAAATGGGTAGTTTAGTAAGCACCTTTCATGATAAATGCTCCATACAAAATCATTTAAACAACCTATCAAACTGGGCAAAGGCTTATGGTATGTTTTTTAATGTTGACAAATGTAAAGTCTTACATTTGGGCAAAAATAACATCCCCTTCAATTATTCCTTAAACAATGTTTATCTAAAAAGTATTTTGGAAGAAAAGGATTTGGGTGTCATAATCTCAGATAATTTAACTTTCGAAAAAAATAATATAATTAAAGTTAAAAAATGTAATAAAATAATCGGCTCTATTTTAGAAATATCAAAAGTAGAGACTCCAAGGTTATTATGCCACTCTACACCAGTCTGATGCGTCCCACTTGGAATACTGCTCTCAGTTTTGTGCACTACTTCTATAAGGGTTTAAAACTCGCTGAGGTGTTCAGTAAATTCACTAAAAAGTATCATCTTTACATGTAATAGTTACAAGATAGAAAAAAAAACAACCTATTTTCTGTAAAATACAGACAAATAAGGGGTGACTTAATATTGGTATATCAAACCTTAAAAAATGATTATTTAAGAACCACAATTGGACTTACTACTGCCTCCAACGTCAAATCAACTAGGAGTCATGGTTATAAACTCATTGGAGAAAAATGTATATCCACTAGAAGGAGTCTATTTTTCACACAGAGAGTTGTGGGTTTGTGGAATAACTTACCTGTAAGTGTCGTTAATAGTGATAATTTAAATACCTTTAAGCAAAGATTGGATAAACATATGGGAAACAAAAAATTTGATTTCCACCCATAGGACATATGGGTGGCGAGCATACAATGGGCATCCTTACATATGCCTTCATTGCTCGTACACGTCTATGAACCTATGAACATGGAAACAATATATAAATTAGGCACAGATCCATTATTAGAGACACATGAGGAGAGAGACTTGGGAGTCAAAATTACAAATCAATTAAAATTTGATACACACTGTAATGATCAGATTAGAAAAGTAAATCAAATTCGTAATTGCATACTGAGACATATCTCAAGTAGTGCCTTGGTTAGACCTCACTTGGAATATTGTGTCCAAGAGTGGTCCCCTTATAAAAGAGAAGATATAATCAGAATTGAGGGTGTCCAGAGACGAGCCACTAAAGCTATTACCTCATTAAAAGCCAAGTCTTATAATGACAGATTAGAAGCATTGAATTTGTATTCCTTGAGTTACAGGAGGATAAGAGGGGACCTGTGCATGCTTTTCAGAGCTATGGGTGACCCAACATTATTGCTGGAACTGGGTTTTGTACCCAAGCTAAACAGCAGCAGCAGTAGAAGGCATAACAGGCAATTGTTTGCACCTAGGTGGAATCAAAATTCAAGAAAATTCTGGGTAAGTCAGAGGGTGATTCCAATTTGGAATGAGCTCCCTGATACAGTAGTGGGGAGTCCAAGTATGGATGCTTTTAAGTCAAATTTGGATGTTTATTATAAAGATATAACTACTAATTTTTAAACCCATAAAGCTGGCAAGCTCGGAGGACTTTTTGTCTGTTGCTTGAAAATTTTCTGATTTCTACGATTATGACCCTCCTGAACCTCCCTCCTGTTAATTTCCACTCGTGACCATGTGACCTTGAGTTGGTGTTCAGGGTAAATAATTCCTCACAGTTTACCATGTGAATTCCTATAAGGAACTTGAGGGTCTCTATCTCATCTCCCCCCTCTCCCTTATGGCTTCCAGTGAGCACATATTTAGTGCCTTGAGACGCTCCTCACATGATCTTCCCTGCTAGTCCTGAATCATTTTTGTTACTCTGCACTGCACTGTTTCCAGCCTATCCCTTTCCTTTGCTGAGGTGAGGACTCCAGAACTGGATGAAGTCTTCCAGGTGAGGCTTCACCAAGGATCTGTATAGAGGAAGTATTACCTCTTTTCTTCTGCTATCAATACCGTACCAATACATCCCAGCATCCTGTTAGCTTTGCTGTTGGCCTTGTTGCACTGGCTCATTTGTTTAAGAGAGTTACTGATGATAACTCCTAGATCTTGCTCATAAACAATGAGAGCTAGAATTTTGTTGTTGAGACCACCCCATGCACTAATTTTCAAAGAAAGGTCCTGAAAGAAGTACAGAAATAGAGGACTTTAATTCTAATTGTCCAAATATTTATTTAGTTACATAGCTAGCTGGATATATTTAGCTATGTATAGATCCTCATGCATCTTTGTCAATCAGACTGCTAAGTATTTAATGGTAGTGAGATCCCATCTCAGAGGGAACTGTCTGCTAAAGGTAGAGAGTGCATAGTTAGAACCATGACCACTGTTTTGGTGCTGTTCAATTTATACCTCAAGATTCCACCGAAAACTCCACATTAACCCAATTGCCAAGATCGTCAACTCCAGGACTGGGATCCTGTATCGCTACCGCCACTATATGTCCACTGAGGCCCCAAGGCTCGCGGTCAACAGCACCATCCTCACCCTTGTCGACTATGGGCTAGTAATCTACGGTGCTGCCTTAGATACCTCCTTCAATCATATTACGCTTGTACTAAAAGCTTGTAGGCTTGTTTCTGGGCTTGAAAAAAGGACACACACCTGTGACCTATACGAGAGGTCCAACTGGCTCCCTCTCAAGGCTAGAGTCTCCTACCATACAGGCCTTCTTGCAAAAAAGATCTGTCTTGGCCTCTTGCCCCTTCTGCCAAAACCCTCATCTCACTGGTGCACTCTACCAGGCGTACACGTTATTCCTTTAAACCATCCTTCCTAATGCCTTTCTACAGGACCTCCCATGCACAGCGTACCTTTGCCTTTAGAGAACCCACCTTCCTCAACTGGTTTCCTTCGGATGTCTCTGGTGAATCTAAACTCAGTGCTTTCAAACTCAAACTTCGACAACACCTCCTCTCTCTGAGCCGATGTGACTGCTTTGTCTAGCCCTCAAGTTCCGTGGTCCAGACATTCTCCTCCCCAACCCCTCTTCCCACTCCTCCAGTTCTCTTATTCTCTCTCCCTCTCCCTGCCCCCCACCTTCCCCTGCCCCCAATACCTATTCCTTCTAACTCACAGACCCTACTGCTCATCTTGGTCTCTGTGCCCCCGCTTCACCCACACCTTACTTTTCTCCATCCTCACACTAGTCTCATCCTTGACTCTGCACTCCTGCCCCCATCTTACCTCTCTGCTCTTCATCCTCACCTTCCCTACCTTCCTCCACTAGCTCCCCTCCTATCCCTATATATGCTCTCGCTCCCCTTGTTTCTACCCCTCCACTCATCCTCTCTCTGCTTCCCCTACCCCTCTCCCAACCCGCCCCTACGTCACCCCTCCTGCACTTACTGCCCCCCCTCAGCACTTTACTATGACTAGGTCCCGCTCGGACTGCCAAACTGAAATTGCATTTCTTGTCTCATGTTTAGTGACTCTGCCACCACAAAATGTTTGTTACACCATTGCATAGATAATTCAAGTGTTTGAATCTACCTTGTAACCACCTGTTGGTACCCATATTGTTGTACCCCCCTTTCTCTCAACGCGGAACCTTTGTAAACGAACCTCTGGTTCAAAGGTGTTGTGATCGTAGTACTCAATAAATAAATAAAATCTCGAAGGTTGCAGGGGTTGAGATTTCTGGGTCTAGCAAACAAAGGACGTTGTCTGCACACAGAGCTACTCAGTGTTCTCCCTCACCCACTGCCACACTTTTCAAGACTATAGAAAGCAGAATGGCTAGAGCCAGGGGCTCAATATAAACAGCAAACTATAAGGTGATAATGGGCACTGCTGTCTGGTTCCACACTGTAAAGGAAAGGGACTGGAGAGATGACCATTCCCTTTCACACAGGCCCGTGGTGTTCTATACAGGTTTTGAAGCAACCACACATTTGAGACTGGGAATTCCAGCCCACCCAACATAGCAAACAGGAAGCGGAGACACAGTCAAAGGTCTTCTTGGGATCTAGGCTTAAAACAGCTGCTTCCACACATCCCTCTCGATCTCATGGAGGACATGTAAGGCCCTTTGCGTGTTATCTACTGTTTGTCTCATGTGAACGAAACTAGTCTGACCTGCCATTAACAGACAGGAGAGTGACCAGTCTAGTCATTTTACCAGGACCACTATAAATGACTTGTAATCAGTACTGATAAAGGGGGTAAGACTTGCATAAAGAGAGGTTCTTATCAGGATGACCAATATCACAGCATAATCCCATGTGGAAGAGGGCTCTCCTCTCTGTAATATGTGATTATATACTAATTAGTGGCAAAGCTGTTCTTTGCATGCTTTGTACCACTCCGTAAGAAACGCACAAAATCAAAGGTGAGGGAGCGACAGGCAGAAGCGTCCTCCTGTGGAAAAAATATAGAGAGAGACTTAATTATCTGATCTAAACCATTAATATTACAACACAGAAATAGCTTCTAATATATTCTACAGGGACAAAGTATTTCTTTTTGAGGAATGGTTTTAAATCCCACTGGTCGTTCATACCATCGGGTTTAACACTTTGCAGTCTGAAGATCCATTCACTCTCTTTCCTAAGTAGGGATTTACCCTGTCACCACCAAATTTAGGTACAGGTACAAATTTGATGCCCACCAAATTTAAGACCTACTGGGTTAAGAGTAGTAATATCGTAAGAAATGTGCTATTAACTAAAAGATATAACTGGAACATTGTTAATTTTTGATATTTTTTCTTTTCAATTTTGTTTCTGATGTTTTTGAACCTGCTGTATGATGTCACTACCTGTGGGACTATTTAAACACTAGTGCTACTCTCTTAGCCATGCCCCCAATGAAGGATGTGAAGCCGAAGCGCTGAGGCTTGCAGCTTGAGCTTGCACGATGTCAATAAACTGGACTGAAATGTGATATATTGGATTTTGTGTGTTTGTTGTCTATGAGTGCTGTATTTTTGGAACTGCTGTATGTTTGGGGCTGGCTGCCCCCTTTACCAGACTGATCCTGTACCGGAAGATTTGCAGCAACTACCACTGGAACAGTTTGTAGCATTCTGTAATGTCACTGCCAGGACCCGGGGCTTTCTGAGTCTTAACCTTCTGCAGAGCCTCATGAATTTCTGCTACCATTGTCAAGTTTAATAATGCCTCCCTAAGAACCAGTAAAAGTTTTGGAAAATGTAACTACTCCAAAAGCACTGTAATTGCAGTATGGCTTCGGTCTTAATCCAGAGTATACAAAACATGATAATACTCTCGGAATGATGCAGGAATATCATGTATCTTGGTGGGCAGGACACCCGATCTGGGATGTTTTAACTCTTGAATAGTCACCCAAGTTCTTTGTGCAGATGATATGCAAGTATATGGGTCCTCTCTGAAAATGAACATTTGATGCCCTTGGTGTTGCCTCGTTAACAAGTTTAAAAAAAAAAAATACATGTTGCTCTAGCCCCGACCTCGTAGTACTTCTGAAGCAAAAACATTAAAGACAAGGCAAGGCAAATTTTATTTAAACAGATGCCCATCCCGGAGGCTCTGGGCACCGTACACATTCAATCACTTACAAAAATAAAACCAGCAATATAATAAACCTGATAATAAATATACCAAATTATAACTCATTATTATACAATGTTATAAATAATTTACTCAAAAAGAAATAACAAAAATCTAAATATATAACCAGGGACTGAAATTAAAGTACAGAAGTCAGGCATAGGATAGGATTATAAAACAAAGCCCGGGAAGGCCTGATTATAAAGCTTTTTCCATCTGCTTAAGATGAATGAATCATAGAATCCTGACGGCAGAAAAGGACCCCTTACACCTCCCCCTCCCTGCCAGGGTCCCACCTTCCCCCCAATACTCAGCCCCATATGCTTGTCCCATGCCCTCTTGAATTCTTCCACTTATTTAGCCCCCACCACTCTGTCTGGTAGTCTGTTCCAGGGCTCCACCACCCTCTCTGTGAAGAAATGTCCTCTCACATTGCCCCTGTATCTTTTTTCTTTGCAGTCTGAGGCTGTGCCCTCTAGTTTTGGCCCCTTCCTTCCTCTTAAGTAAACACTCTTCTCCTATTTTATTGAGTCCCTTTACATATTTAAAAGTTTCAATCATGTCTCTCCTTTCCCTCTTTGTCTCCAGCGTGTACAGATCCAGCTCCTTACACCTCTGCTCGTATGACTTTCCCTGCATACCCTGCACGATCTTGGTTGCCCTTCTCTGAACCCTCTCCAACGCATCTATATCCTTGTGAAGATGAGGCCTCCAGAACTGAACCCCATACTCCAGGTGCAGCCTCACCATGGCTTTGTAAAGGGGCATTATTACCTCCCTCTTTCTGCTAGTAATGCCCCTGCCTATACATGTCAACATTCCATTGGCCTTTCCCGACGCCTTGCTACACTGGATTCCTACCTTAAGGTTCAAGGAGACTATGTATGATCCCCAGATCCCTTCCCCAAGTGCATCACAGCAAACTTCTTGGCATTAAATTTCTGCTGCCACATCCCAGACCATTTTTCAAGCGTCTATAAGTCCTCCCTCATGTCCTCCACTCCCCCCCCCCCGGGTGTCCACCCTATTGCATATTTTCGTATCATTAGCAAATAGGCACACCCTTCCCCTCAAACTCTCTCAGCAATATCACTGATGTAGATGTTGAAGAGAAGTGGACTCAAAACTGACCCCTGTGGCACTCCACTCTTCACCCCTCGCCATCCCGGAGTGCACCCCGTTGAGCACCACCCTCTGAGTTCTTTCTGACAGCCAGACCTCCACCCAGCTTATTTTCCCACCCAACCCTAAGCTTTCCATCTTGTTCACCAGCCTCATATGGGGGACGATGTCAAAGGCCTTGCTGAAGTCCAGATAGGCCACGTCCACCGCCCCACCCCGGTCAATCACCTGAGTCACCCAATCAAAGAACTAAATTAGGTTTGTCTGGCAAGACTTCCCCTTCGTGAAGCCATGCTGTCTGCTGTCCTGTACGCCACTCTCCTCCAGGTAATCCACCACCCTCTCCTTGATTGATGCCTCCATTACCTTCCCCACCACTGTCGTGAGGCTGATAGGTCGGTAGTTCCCCTTCACCTCCTTACTGCCTCCCTTGTGTAAAGGCACTATGTCTGCCCTCTTCCAGTCCTCCGGCACGCTCCCACGTATCCAAGGACAAGTTGAAGAGCCTTGTCAAGTATGCAGCCAACTCCTCCTTCAATTTCCTGATCACTGTGGGGTGTAACCCATCAGGCCCCATTGCCTTTGTCTACCCTCAATTTATCTAGCTCTGCCCTTACCCTATACACAGTGAATGGGCTCAGATCCACCCATTTGCCCTCCTTCCCCTTCAACTTTACCTCAGGTCCCCTACCATCCTCCTCCTCCTCCGTGAATACCGAGCTAAAGTACATATTTAATAACTCTGATTTTTCACAGTCCCTTTCCAATTTTATATCTCCTTCCCCCCTCAGCCTAGTAATCCTCTGCCTTGCCCTTCTCCTCTCCCTCACATATCTGAAAAAGGTTTTATCCCCCTTTGGCCTTTTTTTTTGCTATTTTCTCCTCAGTAACTGCTTTGGCTCTTTTGATCTTCTTACCCGCCATACTCCTCTTTTCCCTGTACTCTTCCTTATCTTCCTCGCTGAGTGTCCTCTTACATTTTCTGAAAGCCCTCCTCCTTTCCCTGATTGCCCACGCAGCCACCTTTGTAAATCAAAGCGATCTCCTCCCCTTTTGTTCTTCCTAACCTTTTTTATGCACATTTCCACAGCTTTCAGTACCCCTCCCTTGACAGCTTGCCATAACTCCTCCACTGTCCCTATATTCTCCGTACCCTCCATTGTCTCCCTTACTATCCTTCTCATCTGGTCTGTGTGTCTGAAGTCCATGACTGTAGTACTGGTTTTACTTGTCTCCCTCCCTGCCCTGACCCTGAATATTACTGTGCTGTGGTTGCTGTTGCCCGAGGCTTCTCCCACCTGTACCTCCTCCACACTCTTCCCATTTGTCAGAATGGTATCAATCTCCTGTATCACTTTATCAAGCTGACCCATAATGGAGTGATCCTCTTGCTTGTGAGCTTCCTGTAGGAAGTGGAGGGTGTGCGCTGCGGTTTTCAACCACTGTTGTCTCTCTTTTTTTTCCAGAGGTATACTGTATTATACTACAGTATATATTCCCTCATTATCGACTTTAAGGTTTCCCACAAGATTTATTTATTTACTGAAAATTTGCAACCATCATAGGCACGCTGAGCCAAAGCTCATTTCTAGGTACGAACTAAGGGAACAGAGATTTGGAAAATAAAGTACATTCAAAGCAAAGAACAGTCAGTGCAAACAAGCAGTATACAGGTATATGTGAATTACCAAGGTTATTAAAACAGCAGTAGGGCTGGCCGTATAGCCTAAAGGGTAGAGCAACAAGCTGTAAATAAGCCCGGTATATCCAGTAGACCTGGGTTTGATTCCCAAAACCTCCATCTGAAAACTGTGTGACCCTGAACAAGTCACAAAAACGTCCCCAGTGCTTCCAGGCCACCCCTGAAAACAGGCATTGTGTCTAGTGGGCCTTACCCAGTTACCAAAGAAGTAACAAAAAGAAAACAGGCTATATCAAAGGAAAAGAATAGTTACTCACCATTACAGTAGATTTTCGAGGGACTCTTCTCCATTGAGGTACATCTCGAAACTGTAAGCCACTGGCATCAGGACCACCTGGAAACTTTTTGCAGACTGCGGCCACCCACGTCAGTGTGCCGCATCCGTGCCTATATAACGCTAGCATCCCCGGCATGACTCAGTTCCCTGACTTGAGACAAGCTTGGAGGCTCATCAGACTAGCAGGGACCGAAGCAACCAGGACCAAAACCAGGCACACAGATGAGGACATGGAAACCTGAGTGCGGATGCCAAACAGACAGTAGAGGAGAAAATAGCTTGCGACAGCAGGCAGTATAGTCAGCAATCACCAGACATGGCGGGGGGGAGACAGCTGTGACTCAAAGAAGGAGATTTTTTCAAAGATAGTACAGTTATGTAAGAACTTACCGTAACAGTAGATTTTCAAGAGGAGCTCTTGCAGCAGGCTACACCATTAGGACTAAGCTGGCAGGTGCCAGGACCCCACGGAAAACTTCAAGCTAGCAGTCTACAGCGTGGGACTGCCCCCTGATGTTAGCCTGCCCCCGATGTTGGCCAATGGTATAAAAGGGGCAGTCCCCCAGCACTACCTCAAGTTCTCCCTCCAGAGACCCAGCCTACACAGAGATGGAGAGCCAAGGAGGTTCTAACAATCCTAAGAAAAGGAGATGAAAAGATCAGGGGAAAGGAGGGAGGGAGGGAGTGCAGCACCTGCTGCAAGAGCTCCTCTTGAAGATCTACTGTTACGGTAAGTTGTTACGCAACTGTACTATCTTACTTCAAGTGGAAGCTCTTGCAGCAGGCTACACCACTAGGACCGAGTCCCAAGCAGTACAAAGGACAGACCCAGGTCAGATGGGTAATAGGTAAATAAACCAGCAGAAGCTCTCAAGAAAGCAGACCCTGGAGGACAGCTAGTCTGAAGCCAGACCTCCATCTAGAGGTAATGTCCAAACTGTAATGGCGTGATAAAAGTATGGACAGAACTCCAAGTAGCAGCAGCAGCACATATATCTGTTGCTGACACATTCCGAGAGATGCGAAGAAGGCTGCAACACTTCTGGTAGAGTGACCTTTAACCGGTCCCGGTAAAGGCTTGTCATACTTATGGTTACGATATACAATGCAGTTAACTAACTACTTGGATAATGTCTGTCTAGAAACTGGGGCCCCTTCAGTTCTTGGGGTGAAAGAAACAAACTGGTCGGCCTTTCTGACAGGCTGGGTGTGGGGCAGATAAAAACGAAGCACCCTATGAATGTCCAGAGTGTGAAGCAGAGCCTCCCCCTCGATTCAAGTATTCTGAATAACAGACAGGCAAATGGATGTCCTGATTAAGGGTAAACTCGGACACCACTTTCGGTAGGAACTTAGGATTAGTCCACAAGGACACCTGATCCTTGTGGAAAACTAAATAAGGCTCTCTGCACACCAGAGCCTGAAGCTCGGAAATCCTTTGAGCAATAAATAAATAAATAAAAGTAATGGCAACTAAAAATAATGCTTTCCACGACAAAAAGTGCAGCTCACAACTCACGGCCAGATCGAAGGGAGGCAAGGTGAGTTTTTCCAGTACAGATGGTCCCATGGAGGGACAGGATCCTGTATGGGAGGTTTCAGGTGCAGAATACCCTGTAAAAAAGTGCAGAACAGATCCAACTGGGCAAGGGTCTTGCCCTCCATAGGTGCAAGATAGGCAGAAACAGCAGGAAGATGCACCTTAATGGAGGAGTAACTAAGTCCGGAATCTGACAGAGAGAGGAGGTACTCCAAAACGGAGTTCACCAGGCAAGTGAAAGGATCTAGGTTCCAGGCAGTGACCCACAGGCAGAACTGTTTCCACTTCATGGTGTACATGGCTCTGGTACAAGGCTTTCTGGCAGCCACCAAGACTTCAGCCACCCTAGGGGAAACCCCGAACCGGGCCCTAGCTAAGTCTGCAAGAGCCATGCATGTAGGTCCAGTGATCTGAGGTCCGGGTGCACTAGAGGGTGCCTTGCTCCTGGGAGAGCAAGTGCGAGGTTATGGGGCAGCAGAACCAGAGGCTCTACTGCAAATTGTTGGAGCAGAAGAAACCAAATTTGTCAAGGCCGGAAGGGAGTGATCAGGATCACATCCACTCCTTTTGACTGTAGCTTGATCAGGACTCTCTGTAACAGTGGAAAGGGAGGGAAGGTAACAGAAACCTTCCTGACCAAGAGAATGACAATGCGTCTTGCCAGAAAGCACCAGGCCATGTATCTAGCAAGCAGAAACTGGGCAGTTTTGCATTGAGTGGGGACACAAAGAGGTCCAGCTTGGGACGCCCCCATCTTTCGAACAGATCCTCTGCTATGTACTGCAGGAGTTCCCATTCGTGGGCCCTGGCCAAGACCTGCTCAAACTGTCAGCCAAGGTGCTTTGAATGCCTGGAACATGAACTGTAGTGAGTTTGAGACTGTGCTCTACTGCCCAGAACCAGACTCTCATGGCCTCCCTGAAGAGGGGGTAGGAATGAGTCCCTTCCTCCCTGCTTGTTGATACAGAAGACCACTGACACGTCTATCTAGAGCAGCAGAGAACCCGGGGAGATATCTAGTTGGAACGCCTGCAGAGTGTAGAGGATCTCCAACATGTTTATGTGGAGATTCTGTTCCAGAGGAAACCAGGTCCCTTGAGTCTGATGGTCTCCGAAATGAGCCCCATCCCTGTCGTGAAGCACCTGTCCTCAGGATCAGCTGAGGGGTGTTGCTCCTGAAAGGAGCCCCTTTTTCCAAGTTGGAAGGCTTCAGCCACCATTCCAGGGACTGACATACTGCCCTGGAGAGTTGCACCAGTTGCTTGAGGTCATCTGTAAGCTGGTCCCATTGAACTCTGAGAGTCCACTGAGGCACTCTCATGTGAAGCTGTGCTAAGGGAACAGTTGCAATGGAGGCTGCCATGTGACCAAGAAGCTGGAGGACAGCTCTGGCCGTGACCTAGCGCGATGAGGAAATCCTTCGAGCATGTGCCTGAAGGCGATCCGCCCTGCGGGAGGGAAGGAAAGCTTTCCCTTGGATGGTGTCCAAGACTGCCCTACGTATTGCAGCTTCTGGCTGTGCCATGGGGAAGATTTTGGGATATTCAGAGTGATCCCCAGTTCTTTGAACAGCATAAAGGTGTCTTTCAAAGGTTTTCAGCAGCTGGTCCCTTGTGTGAGCAGTTAGGAGCCAGTTGTATAGGTAAGGGAAGATATAATGGCCCTTTCTCTTGAGTGCTGCAGCCACCACCACCACCAGGCACTTGGTGAAGACATGGGGAGTCAAGGACAAGTTGAAGGGCAGGGCTTGGAACCGATATTGATTTTCTCTGAAGGTGAAGCGCAGACATCTTCTGTGAGATGGCAGGACCTTAATGTGAAGGCATGATCCTGCATGTCCAGAGTGCAAAGCCAATCCCCTTGATGGAGCATTGGGAGTAGACCTGGAAACATCACCATCCTGAATCACTTGTATTCCACATAGCTGTTCAGGTGGCTGAGATCCTGTATGGGGCGAAGATCTCCCGTCTTCTTGGGGACCAAGAAAAAAATGGGAGTAAGAGCCCTTCCCCTTTTGGTTCGGAAGAACAGGCTCTACAGCCCATTTGGACAAAAGGGCATGGATCTCTGCTAGGATCAGGTTGGTGTGGGATGAGGAGTAGTGGGAGGGAACAGGAGGGTTGTCTGGAGGTAGTTCCAAAAACTCCAGGGCATATCCCCCTCTATTAGTTGTATGACCCACTGATCTGTTGTGATCTTGGTCCAAACCCTCGATGTAGCAGGAAAACCGACCCCCTACCGCCTCCCCCCAGAAGCTCAGCTGAAGGAGGGAGGCCAGGTGGCAAGGAGTCAACTAGAGGCACTGGGGTGGGCAAAGGGGCCTGGGAAGCCTTGGTTCTCTGGCCCAAGTTCCCTGAGGGCTGGGAGGAGGTCTTGGGTTTAGAGGCCCCTCTGGGCTGCTGGTCTTTGGACTGCTGGTCCTCTTGGCGATGAAAAGGCCGGTGTCTGGAGGGAGTCGGTTCTGACTTGTACATTCTACGGACTGGCTGGACAGCCTTTCCAGAATCCTGGAGGCCCGGCCCTGTAATAACTTTCCTGTATCTTCTCCCAAAAGAACCGGGCCCTGGAAGGAGGCATCTAAGATGGCCTCTTGGAGGTCATGGTGAAAGATGGAGACCCTATGTCAGGAATACCTGTGGAGACAGACACCAGTGGCAGAGGCCCTGGTGGCTGAGTCTTAGGAAGAGCGAAGAATATGCTTTCCTACATCCACACCTGACTGGAGGATGTCCAGCAACTCAGACTTCTAAGAACAGTCTGGTTGAGATAATAGCAAGAGCAAGCAGACTGCCGTGGCAGCTGCAAATTTAGACGGTCGGCACTACGCACTTGACTCTCAACAGTTTGTTGTCTTGTGAAAAACCTTTTTACTTGAAGAGTAACAAAAAGCGCAGTGAGGATAATATATTTTAAAAGGGGCTAAATCACTTGATGCAGTTTTAAACCTTATGCAGTTGTTAATATCACAATTTTGTGTGAAAGTTCAGTGTTTTATTCTTTTCTCACCCGTCCCTTTCTGGGACTCTTTGTCTCATTGTCCGATATTGTTTTCATGTTTCAACTGCACATTCTTCTTTTTTTTTTTTTTTTATAGAGATATTTCTCCTCCTGAAACTTGGTGACATATCTCAGCCTTCTGCCAGTATCTAACCGCTATGCTATCCCAACGCTCTGTGCCCTAGATCCCCTACGGATTACCCTCCCCGTGGCGGGGCAGAAGGAGGGAGGGCAGTTCTATCCCCGCCGAGCGATATCTGGAGTGGGCCTGGTAGCATCACGAAGCTGTGGAGCTGGAGTACTGCAGAGGCTTCATCTAGCTGGCAGTCATTTTTTCCCTTTTCTGGTGTCCCTTCCCCTGCGTCCGAGAACACGCGCATTTGGAGGCGTGCACGCGCCCCAATGCCACATTCTTGCGTCTCCCATTGTCCAGTGCTGCCCCTATCTTCCACCAGGAGGCAGCCATGGAGCGGGATGACAGACCACCCACCCCTGGGAGAGAAGAGCTGTTGTGGGACGCTCAATCCTCTCCTTCCCTTGCAGACTCCCGGCGGCCCAAGGTCGTTCCTGAACCCGGGTCGCCGGTGTGGCGTACAGCGCTTCAACCCTCAGCACCACCGGGCCAGCTCCACATTCCCGTTTTATGGGGAGATATATTCAATTTGTGTTTATACCTTAAGGTTTACAGATAGAGCAGAGAGATGGGCCGAAGCGACTCAAACAGTTTTAAACACCACTGTGTTTGTGCACAATTGCTGTTCACCATTTTGATGATTCCTAATCCTGGTTCTTCGGAGCTCCAAAGAAGACATATCAGCGTCAGAAATGTCAGCATACTCCGTGGTAACCGCCAAGTCATGGCAAAGAACCGAGACCAGGAAGCAGCAAAATGGTGAGCAGCAATTGCACACAAACACAGTGGTGTTTAAAATTGTTTGAGTAGCTTTGGTTCATCTCTCTGCTCCACCTATAAACCTTAAGGTATAAACACAGAACGAATATACCTCCCCATAAAAGGGGAATGTGGATTAGCCAATTGTGGCATGAAAACAATATCAAACAATGAGACAAAGAGTCACAGAAAAGGACGGGTGAGAAAAGAATAAAACACTGAACTTTCACATGAAATTGTGATATTAACAACTGTGTAAGGTTTAAAACTCCATCAAGTGATTTATTCCCATTCAAAATACATTAATCCTCCCTGTGCTTTTTGTTACTCTTCAAGTAAAAGGTTTTTTCACCAAACAACAAACTGTGTTGAGAGTCTTTAAAAGAGTGTATCGCCGACTGTCCAAGTTTGCAGCTGCCACGGCTGTCTGCTTGCTCCTATTATCTATACATTATTCCCAGGGTCAGGCACCACAGTTGTTCATGCTGTGGGACAAAAATTAAGGTTAGAAATCAAAGTATAAACCCATATGAGCAGGAACAACACCCAGGAGAAACTTTTGGGTCTGGCTGAGCTTTAGCCAATTCTAGATCCTTTTTCCATACAGAATTCTGGTACTGGACCATATGAGCCAAAAAGTTAAGTGATCGAATGGTGCAGGTGGCCGAAGACTAGACCTTGCAGCCAAACTGGTTCAACCTCTTAGACTCCTTGTCAGGAGGCGGAGAGTTAAGGTGTTTAGGTTGTTTGGTCCTACCATGGGCTGCAGTCAGAATCATGGAATCGGACCTAGGTTGCTCCCCCAAGTAAGGCTTGTTTCTAGAGCTTCTATGAAGCTTATCAGCTTTCTTGGGGACTGCCGAAGCTGATGAGGGGTGTTTCCAGGTAAGCTTGGTCACATCCTAGAAAGGATCCACCAATGGAGGCACCGTCGGAGGCATAGGGTTGTTCAGCCTGAGGAACTTGGTGAGTCCGCATCTCTCTGGGTCCAGGTCCTCGGTGTTCCACCCATAGAGCAACTGAATGTGTCTCATTACATCCAAAAACATGGGATCATCTGGGGGAGACCTCGGAGAATCCTTATGGGTATCTGGAGGAGAAGGGGAGAAATCCCCATCCGATGACCTGGATGAGGATGAAGAGCTCAGCTGGAATCCTCTGATGAGGGAGACTGAGTGTAGGAATGCCGGGACCAGCGTCCGTGGAAGCGATGCCAGTGCTTGGAAGAGGACCTAGACGAGGAATGATGCCACTGTCCGTGTTGCCTATAATACCTTTTATCGGAGTGATCTGGAAGAGGGGTGGTCTTTTTCAGTGGAGGCAAAGTTTTCCTGGGTGGAGAGGGAGTAGGCTGCTTAGGAGGCCGAGTAGGCTGCTTGGAGGGGCTGGGCCCCGGAAGGAGCGGGTTCCGTGCCCAAGGGGGCAGGTGGGCCCCTAGGCAGAAGTTCCCCTTTAACACTGTTCCACCAGGAGTTAAACAGGGACCTGACTTCTGTAAGTGAGACCAGTGGGACGCTGGAGGGCCCAGGTGCTGGGGGAGGTATGTCAGAGGGTGTCGGACCCATTGGAGCGGGCAACCCTGTCATCAGGTCTGGACACACAGGGTTAGCTGGCTGTGGCCCTGTAGGCATCTGATTATTTGGCATCAGGTTAAGAGGCGCTGAGTTAAGGGGTGCCAGGTTAGGGGCGCCGGGTTAGAGGGCGCCGGAGTAACTGGCGTCCGGTCCTCCATCATCAGTTCAGGAAAGGCTGGAGTAGCCAGCGACATCCGAAGGTTGGGCAACAACAGGGAGGGTGTTGCCTAGTTCAGCTCTGGAGAAACCACAGCGAAGGCAGGCATCTGCCAGTGCCAGTCCTGTGTACTGGCCGACGTTGGCTGAGAGGATGTCTGCCGAGGGGAGCGGACTCCCTTTTGGAGCTCCTGCTCCTGGCATCACTTGGTGTTGCTGAACCCTGAAGCCTGGTCTGACAACAAGGATGCCCCACCCGGGCGGGCGACAGGCTCCAGTCCTGTGTACTGGCCGACGTCGGCTGAGAGGATGTCTGCCGAGGGTAGCGGACTCCGTTTTGGAGCTCCTGCTCCTGGCATCGCTTGGTGTTACTGAACCCTGAAGCCTGGTCTGACAACAAGGATGCCCCACCAGGTGACAGGCTCAACCTGTGCCCGAAAAAGCACCAGCTGATCCATCTGGTTTAGGCCTGATAGTGTGTTTGTAAGGCCTAAGACTCAAGGGTGTAAGGGCTGATGAAGGCCCATGCCCTGAAGACACCCCACCTTGATGTCAGTACTAAGGCCAGAGGCTTTGCCAATGGGAGTGCAGAAGAAGTGAGGGCTGCCGGGGGGGCAGAGTCCGACCTCCAGCAAGAAGAGGAACTCAACTAGGCCACCTACTTGTACGGGGACCTGGAGTGGTAGTCCGACCAGGGTCTATCCTTGTCCCCATGATGATGCTTCCTGCTAGATTTCTTCTCTTTATGGGATGAAGAAGAGGGAGAGGTCCCTGGAACACAGGAAGAAGAAGAGCTGTGTCCTGAAGGGGTCCTTTGCTTGGCGGCCAGTTGCTTTTCCAACAGGTAACTTTTCAAGGTTTCTTCAAGGGAGGCAGTATAGCACAGTGGTTTAGGGCTCTGAGCTGTGAATCTGGTGACATCCAGCAGACCAGACCTGGGTTTGAATCCCACAGCTTCCAAGTGCATACTGTGTGACCCTAAGCAAGTCACAACTTCTCTGTGCTCTCAGGTTGCTCCTGTAAAAAAGCTTTCAGCTTAGTGTGCTACTCCTGGTTAAACTACTTAAAAAAAAAAAAATGTAAAAAAAAGGTCTTTAGGCGGTGGATCCTGGTCCTATGGTTGAAGCTTAGGCAATGCAGGCACGCCTCAGAGCTGTGGTCGGGGCCTAGGCTGATAAGGTAGGCTGAATGGCAGTCTTTCTTTTTTTTTTTTTGTTAATTTCATCTTTATTTTATTTTTTACTTACAATCAATTGTGTCCAAGCAATAGGAGCAAAAAGAAATCAAGAAACGGTACTTATAGAAGTCCATCTGGCCACAGTACATTGAGCCGAATGGCAGTCTTTCAACGGTATTTGCTTGCCGCAGGCATACTTGGATTTCCACCGTTCAGTGGATGAAGTCGGAGGGGAAGACATGCATGAAGGAGCTGAAAAATATCACTGATTTGACAGAAAATAACAAAACGTGGGTAAACGTGAAAATGGCGGTTGACTAAGAGCAAAAGGCGTCTGTGGAGCTGATGTGCGTGGGTTGACATCGGGAAAAGAACTACGGTGGTGCTGGGGAACCGCTCCTTTTATGCCACTGGCCGACGGTCAGGGGCGGTCCCTCGCTGTAGACTGCTAGCTAGAGGTTTTCCGTGGGGTCCTGGCGCCTGCTGGTTTAGTCCTAATGGTGTAGCCTGCTGCAAGAGCTCGCACTCGAAGTAAGATCTACTGTTACAGTAGGTACCTATTCTATGTTCTTTGAGGATATCGGCCTCCATTGAGCCACATAATGGAAGCAGTACTGAGCAGTGAGGGAGAATGGCAGCACCTAATGATCCTCAGTGAGGAGGCCTTGCAGAGGCCAAAGCTGGCATGTCTATGAGAGAAGATGTCCAGACTGTAGTGTTTTGTGAATGTATGGCCAGCAGTACAAGTATCAGCAGCACAAATGTCAGCAGCGGACACATTCTGAAAACAAGCCACTGAGGTAGCCACCCCTGAGGTAGACTGAACATGTACAGGACCAGGAAGCGGCATACCACACTGGCAGTAACAAAACATAATGTAAGTGGCCAGCCATCTGGCCAGGCCTTGTTTAGAAATCAGTGAGCGCACCATTCTGGGGGAGAAAGCAATGAGCAGTTGAAAGGATTTTCTTAAATCCTTAGTAGGATCCAGTATCATTGCAGCATCTGTCAGACATCTAGCATATGTAATTGACATTCCCCACTATCAGTGGGGCAGGAAAAGCAAACCGGAAGGTTTACTGTCTGATTTAGTGTTTTTTTCAGACACAACCTTCGGAAGAAAATGAGGAGTGGTACGTAATGTAACCCTGTCCTTGTGAAAAACAAACGGAGGATTTGTGACTAGAGCTGTTATTCTGAGATGCATCTAGCTGGCATCATAGCCACTAGAAACAGTGTCTCCCAAGAGAGGAAGTGCATCTCACAAGTAGCCGCAGGACCAAAGGGAGCTGCAGTGAACGTCTCTAAAACCAAATTAAAGTCCCACACCTCGGATCTCTGACTGGGGTGTACATAAGGAGGATGCCTCTTACGAATCTCCAGGAAACCTTCAACTGGGCCACTGCCTTACCATCTGTCAAGGCATAAACTGCCAACAGAGTGGCCATGTGGACCTTAACAGAGGAGTACCCCTGGTCTTGAGTCCCTTAGGGACAAGAGGTAGTCCACAATTTTAGGAAATGGCCAGGTAAAGGGATTTAGATTATGTCCTGTACACATATAGTAAAAGTTTCCATTTTTGTTAATAAGTGTACCACGTAGACAGCTTTCTCACTGCACAAACCACAACAGCCACCACTAGAGAAACCCTGAAGCAGGAGAGCTCGGTGTCCTCAGGAGCCATGTGTAAAGGTACAGGGACAGAGGATGTGGAAGCACTGCACCACAGCACTTCACTCCTGTGTCACAAGGCCTTCTTAAAAGGGGAGCAGGACAGAGGGTTCCACTGCCAACTGCTGCAGAAGTGGAAACCAGATTTGTCTGGGCCAGTGAGGATCCACCAGAATCAGAGTGGCATGTTTGGCCTGTAGCTTCATCAGAATCTGCTGTATGACAGAGAATTGGGGAAGCACACAGAAATCTCCCTTTCTAGAAGAGGGACATGTCTCACTCATAACTCCATGCCCTGGAGCAAACAAGCAGAAACGTGACAGTTTTACACTGTGCGGGGATGCAGACAGGTCTATGACTGGATGGTTCCATTTTCTGAACAGGCCGTCTACTACGGAGATGGAGAGTTCCCATTCATGCTAAAGTACACTGGATTGACTGATGTGATCCGCATATGTGTTCAGGGTCACTCCGAGGAACACAGCTGACAGAAATATGTTGTGTTCCACTGCCCAGTGCCAAACTTTCATTGCTTCTCTGCAGTGAGCGTAAGAAAGAAATCTGTCCAGTTGATTAATGTAGTACATCGCCGACATATTGCCTGTGCAAATCAACAGCTGATTCCCCGGAAGGAGGGCAGCAAAGGTCTGCTGGCCACGTAGAATAGCCCTAATCTCTAGAGGGTTAATGTGAAGCACTGTATCCAGAGGGCCCCATTGGCCCTGTGCCAGGAAAGGGCCCAGATCAATCCTCATCCCATCCCATCCCTGAGGAGTCTGTTATCTTTACTAACAGAAGAAATGGCAATTCTTTCCCCAGGTTGGATCTGTCTTGCCACCATAGGTGAGAGTGACAAAGAGGAAGTGTTACCTGAATGAGGCATCCAAACTCTTCCGACTGCTGAGCCCACTGTACCTTGAGAAACCACTGTGGGATTCTCATGTGGAAGTGGGCTAGCAGAACTGTCAGGGTGGCAGCAGCCATCAGATGGATGTCTTAAGAAACAACTGGCTGATACATAATTGCTGGATATCACCATCTGAGTCTGTGCCACCAGTGCCGTGCATGGTCCGAGGGCCGAAATTCCTGATGCAGTCCAGTGTCCAGAACGGATATAATATAATGAGGCATTGCCTGGGGGTAAGGACCAACTTCAGTTCATTTACCAATATGCCCAGTTGGTCTAACAGTTGTCTGGTCTGAAACTCTGTGTACATTATTGCTTCACTGCATGGAGCCTTTAATGTAGTAGTAGTAGTAGTAAAAACCTTTATTTTTATACAAGATAGTAGATGGTCATTCTTCACATCATTAGGGCTAAATGTCCTATCTGCAAGATGGTCCTGTTATTTAAAACGTTTGTTTCTACGACACAAAAGTTACAAATAACAACATTTAACAGGACAACAGGATGTACAATATAAATATCATCATTTAGGTATCACATAACATTTTTATACCTCAACAAACAGATAAATATTAAATTTAGTCCTACAGTCCAATATTATAAAAACACTTTTATTAGGCAAAGAATTTTTTCCATAGCACTTACATCTTGACTTTAGTTCAATTTTCAAAGTAGATGAGAACACCTTAATACTTTCGTATTGCTTTCCTGTAACTGATTTTAAGGAACTCCATAATCTATTCATGATTATGAGAAATCGCATATTACTATACTTATTCTTGAATTTAGGGAACTCAAAGCTTCTGGTGTTTGAACCTCTCATATTATAGACATATGTTTTCTTTTCTAATTTTTCATAAAGATAAGTTGGCTGATTTGTATTTACAACCTTATATATCTGTTTTGCCCAGACTAGTTTCCTTTTATTTTCCTGGGACAACCAACCCAATTCCTCTTGTAATTTACAATGGTGTTCACAGTAATCCTTTCTTGATACAAATCGAGCCAAATGATTATACATTACATCAATTTTGGACAGCAAACCTTTTGTAGCAAGGCCATACACATGGCTACCATACTCTAACACAGGGAGAATAAGTTGGTTTATTATGGTATCCCTCATTAATCTATTTATACAAAAACTAGACCGCCTAAATGCCCCTAGTTTTTTTATTTATCTTTGATATTGTATCGGTTATATGGAAATCAAATTTTAGATGGTTATTGATCCATACCCCAAGATATTTATATTCAGAGACCTGGGCCAGTATTTCTTTTTGTAGTGTTTTAATTTGTATTTGTTTGTTACTTTTACCCAAATCTTTCCCTCTTTTTGAAATATCATAAGTTTTGTTTTCTTACTATTAATTATTAACCCCGAGTCTGATAGCCATGTGCAGAGCCTAGTAAAATCTTCCTGCAGATGCACTTCCATGAGCTCTGGAGTCTTTCCACCAGAGATCAGGATAGTATCATCTGCATATAGACGAATATTAGAGTATTTTGCACTATCAACTAACTGATATAATATATAATAATAGCCAATTGTTGAGGTTTTGGAAGAGATACAGACCCTCCCACTCTGAAGGGCTGCAGCGACTGCTGCAAACACTTAGGTAAAGACATGCAGTGCAGAGCATAAGCCAAAAGGCAAAACATGAAACTGGTAGTGAGAGCCTTGCAACATAAATCTCAGATACTTTCTGTGAGACTTTCTGGTCTTGACATGGAAGTAAGTATTCTTCATGTCCAGCGTGACCATCCAATCCCCTTATAATAGCAGGAGTAACGGACTGCAGGGACATCATTCTGAACTTTCTATATTCTTTCGATATGCCAGGTCCTCAGGTCTAGGACAGATTTTAAATCCTCAGTCCACTTTGGAACGAGAAAGTACCAGGAGTAAAAACCTTGGTTCATTTCTGCAACTGAGACTTTCTACAACCCTTTTGTGCAGAAGGAATTGAACCTCCTCCAAAAGGGCAAGGTGTTCCAGAAGATATTGGTTTGGTAATGGTGGGGTAACAGGAGGAACATTAAGGAGTTCTAGGGCATGTCCTTGCTGAACATCCTCTAGAACCCAGTGATCTGTCATGATCTCCCTCCATTTTTCTAGAAATAGGGCGATTCGGCCTCCAACTAAGACTTCTTGAGAGAGTGAGGCTGGAAGCAAGGGAGGAGAGTCAAAAGGCACCGGGTGGAGGGCAGCAGGAGCACTGATGATGGGCTAACCTTTGGTGAGCCAGGCGTGGGCACCAGGGGGGCACGTTAGTGGCCTAGGGAGTAGAATGCTGAGGCCTCTATGGTCCATGGCTGGGGCCTCTGGAATAACCTCTGCCAGGATGGGCAAAGGGCCTTCAAAAAGAACCCAACACCTTCCCTTGTTTGCTTTGAGGTTCACGGTGTACAGGGATCAGAGAGTCTTTCTTGTAGTCTGCAGCTTCCACAAGGTGTTTTACATCATTGCCAAGTAACTGTTTCCCCTGAAAGGAACATTTATTACTGACTGCTGCATATCAGATGAAAAAAAAAAACACAGCCATTCTAAGCCAGGAGTGGCACCTACTGCAGATACCAGAGAAAGCAGCCCTTGTAACTGCATCAGAAGCATCATATGCTGA
Organism: Neoceratodus forsteri; assembly: GCA_016271365.2. Classification (NCBI taxonomy): domain Eukaryota; kingdom Metazoa; phylum Chordata; order Ceratodontiformes; family Ceratodontidae; genus Neoceratodus; species Neoceratodus forsteri. The sequence continues at coordinate 97,702,672 of CM057451.1, forward strand.
TCTTAGCAGATGCTTCCCTGCCTCTTGTCCATTAGCAACTGTCTGCTGAGCCAATATCTTGTCCTGACCCATTTTCAGCTAAAGTGGCCATAGTTTTCCATAGGCAATTCTGATATTTAATAATGTAAGCCTGGTAGTCCACAATCCTTAGTCCAAGGGTAGCAGAGGCAAAAGTCCTTCTACCTATTACATCCAGCTTCCTTGATTCCATGTCCAGGGGCAGGGAGCTTAAGTACTTAGGCACTTTAGATCTAACATGTGCAGCCATGATGACCATAGAATCTGGTTCAGGCTAGGATGAGTAATATGGCTGTTTCTGCTGTAGGGTCAGGATATTGCCCCAACCCCACCCCGGACAGCAGGCAACTGTGCACGGCTGTTCCAGGCTGCCAATGTAGCATCCTCAAGGGCTGAATGCACTAGAGGGATAACGACTGTAGGAAAGGCGGAGGCTTCTAAGAACTCACAAAGACTTCTCTTGGAAGAACCCTCCTCCTCAGCTTAAAATCCTAATTTGGCCTGTACCATTTTTAGGAAGGCCTGGAATGATGCATGTTTAGGTGACGATCAGAGTGTATTCCCCACCCTCCCCTCAGAGCACAACGACAGAGTGGAGCTTGATCTGACCACATCTACTATGTCCTCCACTTCCTCCATACATTCTGGATTATATTCCAGTTTCTCTTCAGTGTCCACTGGTGTAGGCTGTGGGTCGACAACAGGAGGAAGAACTGTAAGAGGTGCTGTCAACAGATGACCAGTCAATGGTGGTCAATCTGAACCTTGCCGGGAGGCAGGGACAGAATACGGAAGCGTCGGGGGAACCACCGATGACGGACCAGTCGAAGGCACTGATGACAGAAAGTCTGAGTGTTGACAGAGTTCAGAGGAGTGTTGATGGCTTTGGTGTCGACAGAGCAGTGCCTGACGGCGGTATAGGCTGCAAATTCCCACATGGGGAGGACAAGCCAGCAAAACCCTGACCATGGTGTCTGTAAGACAGTAGAGGGGGCAGCAGGAACCACACCCATAGCCAGGCCCATCTTTTTCTAGTGATTTACCCTAAGTGGTGAACAGAAGCTTCCAGGGGAAGCTTCTTTTACCTTTTGGTGCTTCTCTTTATCAACACGGTGGTGTGTATTTATTCACCAACACCGATGCCCTGTCCTTATCTTTTTTTCTTTGAGGATTCAGCACCAGCTGCCATCAACCACAGAGACTGATAGGCCAACAGAGAACTGGGAACAGGAGTGGACGATGATGGCAAAGCCACCTGCACTGCATCCTGTTTCTCCACTTCTTGTACTAACAAAAAGTTTTCTGAAACTTTCCTTCAGCATCTTCTTGTTGCCTGGTTAAAGCCTTGGCAGATTTTGCAAGACACAACATTACACTCTTTGTCAAGGCAATGGATACAAATGGAGTGGTCACTGTCTTTGTAGATTTTCACGCAGCTGCAATGGCAATAGCGGAACAATAGTTCTAGGGACATGGATATGTTGTTCATCCACACTTATTGGCAGGTTCCTTGCCGCTTTAAATCTTGCCGGAAGGTCTTCAAGCTGGCTCCTCCCACCCAGCCGGTGGTAAAACTCGTCGCCCATGACGCCAGATCTTCCTTAATGCTGGAAGCTCAGGTTCTCTCCTAACGCTTCATGAGTAAGACTGGTTCCTAACTCTTCGTTTTCTGAAATTAAACTTTAAGGTTTTCTAGACTTTGGTCAACTATTTCCTCATGGCTGTGATGGACAAATCGATTCCGGTTTCGGAGATGCCCATACAGGCAGAAGATGTCTCGGGCGGATCCGCACTCACGTGCGTCTACTGTGGAGCCTTGAAGCACGACCAGCGACTTGCGACCTGTGCTCTTCTTTCTCGGCCTATGTCCTGGAAGACCGTGCTGCCGTCTGCAACTTGGCGACCAAGCGTTACCCTCAGTAAAAGTTGAAAAGAGGCCGGTTGGCGGTTTCAGCAGTGGCGGGCTCGGCGGATCAACTGAGCAGATGATCACCCTCGAAGAGGAGCGACGCGACACGCATCTTCCTCGGCCGCGGCATTTATCCCGCTCTCCCTGGGATCCTCATATTCTGCTTCCTTTAAGGAGCTTTGTCTGTCTCTCTCCACTAAGGGAGAGGGACCTTCATCTTCTGGACCTTCCTCTCGGTCCAAATAGAAGGACAAGGGTAAGTCCGTCCATCGACGCTCTTGGGAGCGGGAGAGGTCCCCCTCCCCGAGTGGTCGACCATCGACTTCAGTCGATCCTTTGGCTTCGGCCACTGGCTTCACGGTGTCCCCGTCAGGTCAGTTGACCGAGACTCCCGTCGACGCAGTCGAGATCTTTCTCGATCCATTGGACGGGTTGTCGACCGTCGAAGCCGAAAATCCTCTCTCCCCGGTTCCCCCGGTGGTGGTTGAGGATCCCGTGGGCTTGCCAGTGCCTCCGGTTCCGGAGCCCTTGGGTGTTTCTTCCGAGCCGAAGGGAGGGCAGGTTTCCCCCGCTCCTTCCCTGCACCCTCCTCGGAAAAGCCGAGGTTCGCGGTCTTGGACTTCTTCGCGGTCCAGCCGATCCCGCCACCATAGGCAGTCTCGGCACGGCGGCAAGCGGCGCCACCGCTCGTCCTCTTCCTCGGACGAGGGGAGGCTTCGACGCAAGTTGTGTCGACGATACGAGGACCTCATGTGGCAACAGCTTCTGCTGGCCGGGAACAAGCCAACGACGTCGCCTTCCCTGGCCATTAAGTGGCTGTCACCTGAGTGGCCGAAGCAACCCCTCGCTTTAGCCGAGGCGCCTGTTTCCAGGCCTGTTGCTCAGTCGAAACCAGCTGCTCCACCAATTATGGTGGAACCTCCGCCTCCACAGCCGCTGTTTGGGGCTCCGACCAAGAACTCTCGGTCGGCTCAGGGTTTACCCCATAGGCTGTCGGTCACCCTTACTCCCAATCGCCCTTGGCAGGTGGAGGGTGGCTCAGGCCCGAGGCAGCTCTTTGCGGACTCTTCCGAGTCCGACGACGATTCCTCCCTTTTCTCCAGGCGAGTGGACTTGGAGTCCTCTGGAGGTCAGTCGCTGGACGATAGCCCTTCATCCTTTCTGGGTTTGCTTAGGCTCATCTCGGAGTCCACCGGGATGCAGCTCGAGCCCGTACCCAAGCGGGCCAAGTATCCCCTCACGGAGATATTGGACTGAGGGTTCCCCTACGGAGGCCTTTCCTGTGGCCGAAGCCATTGTGGGTCCGGCCTTGGAGCTCTGGCAGCGCCCTGCTTCATGCCCTGCGCCTTCGGCCAGGATGGCCAGGAAGTATGCGGTCCCTACCTGTTCCCTGTCTGGTTTCTCGGAACATCCCTCAGCCGAAGGGTTAGTTACCAACAGCGTTTCCGGCGTGCAGAAAATGCTAAGGCGATGGACAAACCTCCCGACAAGGAGTCCAGAAATTGGACTATGCCGGGTGAAAAGTCTCACGCTCGTCCTCCTTGGCCTTCATCAGGCCAGCTCAGCCGTGCTTATGGCACATTTCTCCCATGCCCTGTTGGGCTCCCTGGAAGGTAGTCCCTCATCTCCTGGCTGACCTGCAGACTACGGTTAGGCAGGTGCGGGACCAGGGCAGGGCAGTGGCAAGCAGCAACTTCAGACTGCTTTGGACATTGGAGACTCATCGCCAGGTCAGTCGTGGCCGCGAGTGGCTATGCTTGCCGTCGGGCATGGCTGAGGATATCCACCTTCTGGCGGATACCAGCACAAATTGGCGGATGTCCCTTCCTGGGGACTGACCTCTGCCCTGGGTGGAAGGCCACCTCCAGAGGATCGAAAAGTCCAATGCCACTTTGGACTCGGTCTCATCTGCTCAGAGGACAAGCCGCAGACGCAGCCCAAGCCCTTCGTCCGTCTCGCCCCTCGCACGTTCGGCCCAGCAATCAGGGCCAGCAGGCTCGCGCTTGCGTCCCAAACCCAAGCCAGCGGCTTCCTCCTCCAGGAAGCAGGAGGTAAAGGCCAGGAGGTCCCTCGGCGGTCCTCCTCCAAGCCTGCACAGTGATGGGTTGAGGGTGTCGCTCCAACCTCATCACCTCACCCCAGGATTCCCCCGTGGAGGGCGGCTCAGTACTTCCTTTCCGCCTGGTCTGCTATTATCACAGACGGTGGGTGTTGGAAGTGGTAGGAAGAGGCCTGCCTCTGGGTTCGAGCAGGCCCCGCCCTTCAAACCGTCGCCCCAAGGGGCGCCTCGGGGTCCGCAGCCTCGCTGTCGGCTCACCGAGCCGACATCACTCAGCTCCTCAAGAAAGAGGTGATCAGAGAGGTGGCGGACCCTCCCTCAGATCGGGTTTGTGTCCAGGTACTTCCTGGTCCCAAAAGCAGACGGGGGCTGGTGCCCCATTCTTGACCTACCGACCTAAACAAGTTCCTAAGATCTCGAACCTTCAGGATGGTCACTCTGGCTCAGATAATACCATCCTTGGAGCGTAGCGTGTGGTTCTGCTCTCTGGACCTGCAGGGCAGCGTTTTTCCGTCCCTATCTGTCCGTCTCACAAAGGTTCCTTCGCTTTCCAGCGGAAGGACTCCTTTCGAGTTCTGAGCCATGCCTGGCCTGTCTCCTGCACCCAGGTCTTCACCAAATGCATGGCAGTGGTGACAGCATTCCCTGCGGTGCCGAGGTCAGGTGTACCCTTACCTGGGCCGATTGGCTGATAGCACCCCTCCAGACAGGAGGTGGGCGGTCCAGAGATCTGGCCCTCAGGTCTGCTCTCAAATCGGCCTCCTCATCAACGAGCCAAGTCGAACTCGAACCGAAGCAGGTGATTCTCTTCATCGGGGCAGAGCTCGAACTCTCTTGAGCCAAACCACGGCTCCAGGCGGACAGGGCGAGTTCTTTCCTCCTTAGCCCGATCATTTCTGGTTGGGCAATTAACCCTGCCGGGACTTCCTCGCCTCCTGGGTCTCATGGCAGCCTGCACCAGGCGTGGTCCGTTGGGCCCGCTGGAACATCACGCCCCTTCAATGGGGCTGGCCAGCCAGTGGTCTCGCGCTGCGATCCATTGGACCAGCTAGTGGCGGTGACCCAGGGATGTGGAATGCTCTCCAGTGGTGGATCGTTCCAGCTCATCTGCAGGAGGGCATCCCGTTTGTCCGCCCGAGCCGGCGGTCTCTCATGGGACCGGCGACTCTCTGATGGGTTGGGTGCCCATCTGGGGGCACAGGCGCGCGGCCTCTGGTCCCAGCGGGAGTCCGATGACATATCAACCTGCTGGAGCTCCGAGCGGTCCGCCTAGCTCTCCTGCCTTCGCTCCGTTTCTCGGGTCAAGTGGTTGGGTCAGGCGGACAATACCCACGACCATGTACTACCCTAAACCGCCCAGGGGCGGGGCCGCTCCATGCCCAAGGGCTCTCCGCATTTGGTCACTCGTCGCGCAGCCTGGGGCGGATCTCTAGCCATTCATGTGGCAGGCGCCTCCAACACCCTGGCCGATGCCCTAAGCCGGATAGGGGCTGTATCCCACGAGTGGTCTCTCCTGCCGGAGGTAGTACAAGATCTGTTCTCCCAGTTGGGCACACCTCAGGTGGATCTGTTTGCCTCCAGGGAGAACGCGAAGCTGAGGCTGTTCCATGCCCACCCCCCTCAGCAGGGCTTGCTGCAGGGGGATGCCTTCTCGAGGCCATGGACCCCGGGCCTCTTCTACGCCTTTCCCCCATTTCCCTTGATCCACAAGGTGCTTCTCAAGGTGAGGAGGGACAAGGCGCAGGTGATTCTGGTAGCCCTAGACTGGCCCCACCAATGCTGGTATCCAAATCTCCTCAGCCTCAGCTCCAGGCTCCCGAGGCAGCTTCCAGCTCGGCTGGACCTGCTTTCAGTCAGTCAGGGGAAGGTGTTCCATCCGGACCTTCAATCCCTGCACCTGATGGCCTGGTTCCTGAGTGGCTAGAGTTCCAGGCCTTGGGTCTTTCCGATGAGGTCCTCAATGTAGTTGAGGCATCCCGTAAGAAGTCGACCAGGAAATGCTATGCCTTCAAATGGAAAAGGTTTTCCATTTGGTGTCAGGGCAAGGGCCTGGACCCTTCCTCCTGTTCCTTGGCAAGCATTTTGGACTATTTATGGTCCCTTTCTCAGCAAGGGCTCAGGTCGATGACCCTAAGGGTGCACCCGGCAGCCATCTCTGCTTACTGGGCGCGGGCAGGGAAGCAGTCGGTGGCGCAGGAGAAGGTGGTCTGGTGCTTTTTCAAAGGCCTTGATCACATTTCCCCTCCGGTGCAAGAACCTCCACCTCCGTGGGATCTACTGCTGGTATTGGCAAAGCTCATGGGCAAGCCATTCGAACCAATGCACAGGTGTGATCTCTCACCTGTCGTGGAAGACCACCTTCTTGGTGGCTATCGTCAGTCAGAAGGATGGAGAGCTCCAGGCGCTTTCCATCGAGTCTCCTTACCTGGTCTTCCACAGGGACAAGGTTGTCCTGCGCCCCACCGAAATTCCTTCCGAAGGTGGTGTCGGGAGTTCACCTTAACCAGGTGTTGACTCTGCTGGTGTTCTACCCCAATCACACCTCGGAGGCTGAATATAGGCTCACCTTTTGGACCCTAGAAAGACCGCTTACTATAAGGAGCGCACAGCTGAAATGCCGGGAGAGGTTCGCCAGCTGTTTGTCACCCACGCTGAAGCCGCACCTGGCAGACCTGCAGCCAAGCGGACGATAGGCAGGTGGGTCACCTCCTGCACAGATCTCTGCTATAAGTTGGCGGGCATGGAGCCTCCCAGAGGATAAGAGCTCATTCTACCGCCATACTGCTGCATCGGTGGCTGCTTCCAGGGACGTCCCTATCCAGGAAATCTGCAGGGCTGCTACCTGGAAGTCAGCACACACCTTCATCACCCATTACCACATCGACCTTGAGTCACGCCGGGATGCTGGTTTTGGGGCCTCGGTTCTCCAGTCTCTTTTCCCTAAGTAGGGGGTGTGCGCCTTGCCTCCCTCCTCCCGGAGAACTGCTAGGAGTCTGCCAATAAGTGTGGATGAACAACATATCCATGTCCCTAGAAATACAGGTTACTCACCTGTAACAGGAGTTCTAGGAATGGTATATGTTGTTCATCCTCACGACCCACCCGACCTCCCCGGCTTCGACGCACAACCTGAGCTTCCAGCGGGCCAGATCTGGCGTCATGGGGCGGAGCCGAGAGTTTTACCACCCGGGTGGGTGGGAGGAGCCAGCTTGCAGACCTTCCGGCAAGATTTAAAGCGGCAAGGAACCTGCCAATAAGTGTGGATGAACAACATATACCATTCCTAGAACTCCTGTTACAGGTGAGTAACCTGTATTTCTTTGTCCATATGTGGCATAAAATATATTTTATAAGCACAAACAGAAGTATGTTTACAGCGACAGCAAAATACCTGAAAAAGTCTGAGTGGGTTCTTCAACAGTAGTGGACCGACAAGTGGTTGATAGTGGGAGAAAAACCGAGGCAAGCTGGGGAAGCCAGTATTATATCGGCACCAATGCGGCTCACTTACGTGGATGGCTCCAGCCTGAAAAAAGTATCCAGGTGGTCCTGATGTCGATAGCTTACACTTCTATGATGTGTCTCAATGGAGGGAGATAGCCACAAAGAAGATTTAAAGAGTCCATTAGGAATGTACATAAATAAGCAATAGAACAGTGGATAAAATAACTAGATAGAGAGAAGAGCAAGGGTAATGCTCGGCAAACAATAAAATGACTAACAAGAAGAGGCAAAAAACAGGAGAAGGGAAGGAGAAATAGGAACACCACATACTGGTTCCGAGAAGGCAGTAGAAAATTAATAAGTGGGAGGACAAGCGGCAGACTAGTCAATAACAGAGCATGAACAAAAATAAGTTAGAAGTGCTTCTCTGAGCGAAAGACAGGAAGGAGACCGGTGAAGTGTAGGGGAGAGGGTGTTCCAAATGGAAGGAAGAGGCGACGAGAAAGCAGATTGCCCAGAGGCAGACTAGGAATATGTGATGAATAAAGTGCGTTAGTCCCGAGAGCAACGCGCATAAGAAGAGGAGGGGTTGGGAGAGAGGAGAGGTAAGGCGACTTCTCTCCTCGATCACTCTGCTCAGACCCAGCCAGCAGCTACTCTCTCAGCATAAGAAGCAGTTGAACACTAACCAAGACTCCTAGCTGCTGTATGTAAATCAGCATTTGTACTGTTTTACCCCTACTGAAATTGTGGTCAACTAATAAAAAGCTCTCAGCTAGAAGCAACAGCTCAGACTCAAAGCAACCTTCCCTTCACCCTGGCAAACGAGCAAATCATTGGACAATTTAAAACCCTCCTTAGGGCCCACCTCCTGTCTTCAAATCACTGCGACTGCAACTGACCCCAGACCCCTGTCTCCTCCTTGTTCTATGACAATGGCCCTGGCCTGCCTCTTCTCCATACTGTCCATCGTGAGTCACTCCTACATTATAATGTGTTCTGTACAAATTACCCCATTAAGTAATCCTAGTATCTTGAATGTTAGACTAGCTGACACCCTGTAACCAAGCTGTATCTTCCCTGTGATACATGCGCTGTAATCACTGTAATGTCTGTCTGTTTATAACCTATGTGACGTGGAACCTTTGTAAATGAGTCTGTGACTCAAAGGTACTCTCCGATTCTGTAATAAAATAAATAAATAGAAATAAAAAGTGCCCCCAGGAGGCATACCCCTGGCCCAGCCCCTAGCCTTACTGTCTGCTGTACCCACCACTGAAATAGTGGTCGGTTAATATAAAGCTCTCAGAGAGAAACAACCAGAAGCAACAGCTCAGACACAAAGGGCAACCCTAGGAGGCATGCGCCAAGTGTGGTCCAGCCCCTAGCCTTGCTGTCTGCTGAGCTTCACTGATCTTCACTGACTGGGAAAGAGACCTTCTCTCCTCCAGTCTCTAGTTGTGCTACTAAGTGGCAGACCTTAACAAACGGATGTTTTTTTTTTTTTTTGCAGCATAAAGGAGTAACAAAGGTTTTCATCCAGCAATGCATTCTCTGAGATTCTTCCTGTTTGGGAAAAGGGGAAGAGCAGGCAGAAAATCAGAGAGAAAGAGATAAGTGAGCTTAATGCATGGCTTAAGGACTGGTGCCACACAAAGGGGCACCACTTTATCAGAAATTGGGGCAACTTCTGGGAAAGGGAGTTCTTCAAATTGAACAGTCTCCACCTGGCTAAAGAGGGAGTCAGAGCACTGGGCCAGATATCTGACATCCACATAGGACTTTTAAACTAGCAGGAGGGGAGATGACGGTAGCTCTAGGAGAAGCACACAGAGAGCCTGCTGTCTCTCTCCCTCCAGCTAGCACCAAATCTAAACACTCCAGGACAGCAAAAGCAGACTGCTGGGAACATAAAACCCTTTCCAGCTCTGGCATTGACCATCACAATGGAAAGGGAGGAACCATAAACAGGGAAAACTACAAAGGGACGAACAATAAGATCAAGGGAGGCATGACAAACAAAGCGACACAGAGAGGGTTGTGGATGCATGGAACAGCCTTCCGGAGGAGGTTGTGGAGTCAAAAACAGTGATTGAATTCAAGCATGCATGGGACAGCCATAAGGCAATTCTAGGGGGTGGGGGTAGAAAGTAGTACGCTGCTGGTTAACTAGGATCTGCAGCTTATCCATTAGGTAGGGAAATGGGCAGACTGGGTGGGCCAAGCGGTCCTTATCTGCCGTCAAATTCTATGTTTCTATGTAACAGCAAGAGTAGTCAGTACTATGCCTCAATGCCCGCAGTCTGGCTAACAAGATGACTGACCTCACTGCCACAATAGCTGAAGCAGGACTAGACTGGGTGGCCATGACCGAAACATGGTTCAGCCAGCAATCATGGTTGGGAAGTGACTATCCCAGGGTATAACTTTGTTTAGGAGAGATAGGACTGGGAAAAAGGGAGGGGGAGGTAGCTATTTATGTTAAGGATACCACCAATGCTACAGAAATGCAGCAGGCACTAGAGGAGACCGAGGATCTAAGGATCACAATAGGGGCTGGAAGCTGGAAACCCATTCAGGTAGGAATAATCTACAGACCCCCAAATCAGGAGAAAGCCAGGTATATGGAAATTCTGGAAACCATCTTCCAGATGTCAGGCAAAGGGGACATGGTGTTGGTGGGGGATTTCAATCTGCTAGACACAGACTGGAATACCCACATAGCGGCATCACAGAACAGCAGGGAATTCTTAGTCACACTACAGGAAGCAGGCCTAAGTCAACTAGTGACATCACTCACAAGGGTTAAAGCGGTTCTAGATCTGATATTCACAAACAGTGATAGGGTTATGGGTGTCGAAGTAGGAAACCATCTGGGCAACAGTGATCATAACACGGTATGGTTCAGGGTAAAACAGACTGTAGACTCCACACACTCCAAACTGAAGATCCTTGACTTCAGGGGGGCAGACTTCATAAACGTGAAGGCCTGCCTAAGAGACAACCTTAGTAACTCGACAGACGGGAGTGTTGAGGAATATTGGATAAGGTTGAAGGAGACAATAACCATGGTTACATCACAGTGCGCCCGTCAGGTTAAGAACAAAGGAGGAAAAACCCACTATGGTTTTCCAAGGAGGTAGCAACCATGGTGAGAGAAAAGCGCATAGCCTTCAGAAAGTACAAGGAGTCAGGGAACGAGGCAGACAAAACAGAATATAAACAGAAAACTAAAAGAGATGGGGAAAGTGATAAGAAATGCAAAGGCTCAAACAGAGGTTAAGATAGCTCAGGAAGTAAATAAGGGTAACAAAACCTTCTACAGGTACATACATGAAAAAAGGAAGACCAAAGAGGGCATTGTTAGAATCACCAAAAAAGATAGACAAACCACAGAGTGAGACAGGGAGAAGGCAGAGGCACTCAATGAGTACTTCTGCTCAGTCTTCACACAGGAAGCAGATGGTAACGGACCAACAGTAGGCACAAAGAAGTGTCCGATTTAAGGAATGGACATGGGTCCCTTCACAGAGGAAAGGGTCCTGGAGGAGACAGACAAGTTAAAGGTAGACAAAGCTATGGGGCCAGATGGGATACACCCAAGAATACTGAAAGGACTACGGAAGGAACTGGCAGCCCCCTTAGCAGTGCTCTTTAACAAATCATTAAGGCGCGGGGAGGTGCCGGAGGATTGGGAGAGTGCAATAGTAGTACCACTCCACAAGAGTGGAAGCAAGGAACAGCCAGGTAACTAATGTCCTGTTACGGTTAGTCTAATGTCAGTCATGGGAAAACTGATGGAAGGAAAGAATCGTAGCTTTTTTGGAGCAAACTGGTCAGCTCGACAAAAATCAACATGGTTTCATGGCAGGGAGGTCCTGCCAGACAAACCTGGTTGATTTTTTCAATTGGGTCACCAAAGCAGTGGATCAGGATGGGGCAGTGGATGTGGTTTACCTGGACTTCAGCAAAGCTTTTGACTCTGTTCCGCACAGGAGACTAGTCAAAAACTGGTGAACATGGGAATTGGGCCTGAGGTTACAAACTAGGTCAGAAACTGGTTACATGGGAGAACTCAGAGAGTATTAGTAAATGGCACTCTGTCTGTGGAGGGGAGGGTGACTAGCGGAGTCCCGGAGGGCTCAATTCTGGGGCCGATCTTCTTCAACATATTCATCAGCAACGCTGCGGAGGAACTGGAGGGAAAGGTGTGCCAGTTTGCAGATGACACCAACATTGGCAACAGGGTAGACACAACAGAGGGACAGCAAAGCATGGAAGCTGATCTCTGAAAACTGGACGAGTGGTCCAAGACCTGACAATTGAAATTCAATGCCAAAAAAATGTAAGGTCATGCACCTGGGTAAACGTAACCCAGGGAAACTGTACTTAATGGGAGGGGAGCAGCTGGTGGCTATCAGGCAGGAGCAAGACCTAGGAGGTGATCATATCAGATGACCTCAAGGTCAGTAGACAATGCGAAAAGGCAGCACTAAAGGCTAGTGGTATCCTGGGATGCATAGGGAGGGGCATAACGAGCAGAAGGCATAAAATAATCATGCCCCTGTATCAGTCCCTGGTCAGGCCTCACCTAGAGTACTGTGTCCAATTCTGGAGGCCACACCTCAGGAAGGACATAGCCAGGCTGGAGACGGGACAGAGAAGAGCAACTAAGATGGTGCAGGGCTTGCATCAGAAACTGTACGAGGCAAGACTGGATGACCTCAATTTATACTCCCTAGAACAACACAGGAATTGTGGGGACATGACAGAAACATTCAAATACCTTAAAGGCAACAACAGGGTGCACGTGCAGAACTTCTTTCAGATAAAGGACTACAGCAGGACTAGAGGGCACAACCTTTGACTTAAGGGAGGAAAGTTCAGAAGCAATACGAGGGAATTCTTCTTCACAGAGCATGTTGTAGAACCATGGAATAGCCTGCTGGAGGGGGTGGTGGCAGCCAAGACAGTGGGGGAATTCAAGTGGGCATGGGACAGACACTGTGGGATAGATACACAAGCAGGCAACTAAGTAGTGGGGTAGGAAGCCAAGGGCAGACTTGATGGATCGTACGGTCCCCATCTGCCAACATCTTCTATGTTTCTATGTAAGGAGGGAGAGATGAAAGCCAATATTTAAAAATGAATGAAGCACAGTGAATGAGGCATGAGGAGGTATTGAGATGAGTCAGACACCCCTGCTGATCACTGTTCTGTAATATTTCAGTAAATCCGTGTTTCAGAAAAGGGTGTTCTCAAATGGATTGCATTTACTCTCCACAACATGATGAGTTGCTCCCTCCCCAGATCTAGGTAGGTGACAGTGGGTAAGTGATATGATAAGATCATATCCCCTGCCTAACCCCTTCTCTCTGGTGCCCCCAGTCCCCTTGCAGGGTTCCTCGCATCCTGAAGGGGTCTCCAGGAACACGACTCTTCCCCTTCCCCCACCTCACCCTTTCCTCTCCTTTTCCCCTTTTCTTTCACATAAGCACTTGCTTACTTGTTAACGCGGCACTTATTATTGTCCACTCTTTCTACATATTATGCGCAACACTGTTTGTAACACCTGCCTTACAACTGTATGTTAATGTCGCTCTTATAACTTGACTGTTTAATGTCTCATTCCTATTGTACCCCTTCCCCCCAGGTCACACCTGGAGATGAGAGACTTGTCACTCAGTGTGCCTTCCTGGTGAAACACGTTAATAAATTAATGTAAAAAAAACTACTAATTCAACTAGCCTTTACCTCGTCCTTACCTCGCTTTTGTTTAATTTGGTTTTATTTGTTTTTAATACGTTTCTACACGTTTTTATATGTTTAGTTTTTTTTTGTTTTTTTTTTAGGGTTTCAGTTGTGTTGCGTTGCCGTGTTGATGTTCTGCTCGTCCAGCGTTTTTGGTTGTAGTTGAAGGCGCTCTAAGCAGGAGTTGTACCCTTTTCTTGGTTGACTGCTGTTTCGATTTCTCTGCAGCTTTACTCAAATTTTTTGTCCTTGCTTTGAGAAACGAGCGAGCAAATTCCTGTTGGGAATTAGATTTTGCTGCCATTCCACCGCCTTTGCAGCTGCTCCCTTGGTGTTTCTGTGTGTGGGAGTTTCCGGGAAACGAGCGAGTGAATTCCTGCCAGGAACCAGACTTTGCTGCCATTTCATCGCTTTTGCAGCTGCTCCCTTGGCGTTTCTGTGTGTGGGAGTCTCGGCTCAATTGAATGTTTGCCGGCTCCAGTCCCAGGGACTATCGGTCATCATTTGAAACAGGATGCATTTTTTGATGCTGGCTATATTGTGAAGGTTTCTACAGCGACATATTTGGTGAAGATTTGGATTAGTTGGTGTCATTTGCTGTGATTGCTATACAACTTCGGGCATAAAAGAATAGTTTGTTGCCTTAGATGTATCGTGAGTACTAGGACCTGATTCATCGATCGACGTCCTTTGTTTCTCTGGGACTCTAATTTGATTTCAAGCTGTGTTTAAGGTCTCTTGGGGTAATATTGCCACATTGTTGATTTTGGGAGATCATACCCCCCCCCCTTTTTCTCTTTGCCTGGGCATTTTGTGTTGTGCTGTCTGGGACCAAGCAGGAGCTTCTCCTGTTTCCTTCAAGGAGTTGGGGGTTATTGGGGGGGCTTCTAAGTTACTCTAGGGCCGACCTTATTAATCTGGTCTGGGGGTATCTGAAGCTGTGGGTCTTAGTGGTATGACTGGGCCTGATTAGGCAGTTTGGGGGCGTTGTGGGGGGGGGGAAGCCTCCTGTGTCTTACAGTCGATAGACATCTTCAACTTTATAAGAGACATTTTTCCTCCATCTATGAACTTGCACTGAGTCTGCATACTGCTGTTTTTTGAATGTACATTTATAATATTTTGGACTCTGACCTGGTTTATCGCAACACTACTGGATTTTTATTGGAAGGTCAGTGTGTGCAATGAGAGGGCCTCACTGTCCTTATATATTTGGACCTTTCAATATTACATTCATTGGCAGCAAGAGTGCCTAAAAGAATTGCAATTTCATTTTCTATTGGATCCTGTTTCATCATATGAAGGACGGTGTGTGCAGTGAGAGGGCCTCCCTGTCCTTATATATTTGGATTCTTTAATAATTGTCTACAGATTATTTGTGGTTGTGTAGTTCGGTAGTTTTATTAGTTTGTTTTGTCTATTTGTTTTGGATTATGTTATTGAGTGGCTTTTAGTCTAATTGTAATTGTGGGTATTTTATTTAAGAGGTAATCACGATTTTTATTTAGCTGTTTCCAGCTAGTTTGTTTCCGCTTTTGTTATGTGTTGTTTAGTTGCGGTGTGCATTATTCGTCTTCCTATCTCCCACCCTTAATCTTTTTGCCTCCTTCCTCCCATTTTCCATCTACTAGTGCTGTCGGGCGCTTGGTATTGCTCGTAGGAGGGGGGGTGGGCGCGGGGGCCGTGGACTCGGTAGGGGGAATGAACGGACCTTTCGTATAGGGGTGGTTAAGTCCAGAAGACGCCCTGGGGTGAAATGGAGCCTGGAACGTGGTGATCCATGTCTAGTCTCCGTACCCAAGGGCTCCACCTATTTGGATGGGCAAGTAGTGGGGACGGCTTCGGAGCCCTGTCCAACTCGGGCGGTGTTGTGCAATGCCAGATCTGTCAAAAACAAATCAGCCGTTATTTCTGATTCTGTTGGGACAGCAGATCTGGCTTGCATCACCGAGACCTGGCTGGATGGAAATGCTGGCCCCATTTTGGAGGTGACTGTTCCAGCTGGGTACTCGGTGATTCACTGCCCGAGATTGGATCGCAGGGGGGGGGGAGTAGCAGTCTGTTTCAAGACCAGGTTGGGGCTCACGGGTGTACCAGTTGAGGAAGCTGAATCCTTTGAGTGTACCGTAGTGGCTGGTGTGGGTTGCAGGATAGCCCTCATCTACCGTCCACCAGAAGACGAGACGATTCCTGCAGGAAGTGGCAGACTTCATCGCCGATATGGCGCTGGAGTCACCCAGATTGATGGTTCTGGGCGACTTCAATGCCTGGGTCGACGACAAACTCTCTGCCTTTCGGTCAGCACTTCCTCCAGTTGATGACATCACTGGGCCTTACACAGATTGTTTCCTCAGCCACTCATAATCACGGTCACTCTTTGGATTTAGTTTTTCTCCTGGGGATTGAGGCCTCTGATTTGGTGGTGGAACCTGTCAGTTGGTCTGATCACTACACCGTGGGCTTCAGTTTTTGTGCTCCCCTTCGCAGGTCTGCCCCTGTGGAGATGGTTCGATACCGCCCTTTACGGGATGTGCGCCCTGAAGACCTGATGGCAGTGTTGAACCTCTCAGAGTTTCCGACTGCCAGCTTGGGTCCAGAGGCCATGGTCTTGGCTTATAATCAGGCCATTTCCTTGGCCCTGGACTCAACTGCTCCTGTCCGTGTTCGTCCCCTCTCTCTCCGCCCTCGGGCCCCATGGTTCGATGGGTCCTTGAGGGGAGTTGCGACGTGTGGGACGACGGTTAGAGCGCCGTTGGAGGAAATCTGCTCTAGATGCCGACCACCTTAGTTTGGAGGAGCATTATCGGCTCTACCAATCAGAGATCTCCCATAAGAAGGCAGAATTCCTGTCCAGGGAGATCTCTGTTGCTCAGAATCGACCGGCTCAGCTCTTCAGAACTGTGGACAGGCTGTGCAACCCAGCCTGTCTCCAGCTCCGTCGAGCCTTTTCACAAAAGGAGTGTGATGAGATCGCTCAATTCTTTGCGAAGAAGGTGGCCGACATCAGATCCGAGATCCGTCCGAGATCTGTCTGACACACTCTAAGGGGGAAGCTGTTGGTCGGCGTTTGGTCACAGAATCCTCTGCCTCCTGGTGTTCCTTTGACCTGCCGATGTTCGGTGATATTATGCAGATCATCCAGGGGATGCGCCCTACGTGCTATAGTTTAGATCCGGGTCCTACCTCCCCGATTCTGGGTTGTGTTGAGATTGTCGGCCCGTTTCTGGCTCAAATAATCTGGTCCTCCCTAGAATTGGGTGAGTTTCCTAGTTCCCTAAAGGAAGCTGTGGTGACTCCCCTTTTGAAGAAGGCTTCTTTGGACCCAGATATTTTTTCCAACTACAGACCGATCTCTAACCTTCCCTTTATTGGGAAGGTTATTGAGAAGGTAGTGGCAAACCAGCTGGAGGACCATTTGACCATCAATAGTATCTACGAACCTCTCCAGTCTGGTTTTCAAGAGGCATAGTACCGAGACTGCTCTGGTTCGGGTGCTCAATGATCTCTTGATGGCGAGAGATCAGAGAAACCGCTCTATCTTGGTTCTCCTTGATCTCTCTTCAGCCTTTGACACTGTTGACCATGGGGTTTTGCTTGAGCGACTGGAGTCCATTTGTGGACTGTCTAGTAGAGCGCTCAGATGGTTTTCATCTTTTCTATCTGGGAGAACGCAGAGAGTTGTGTCGGGAATTTTTTCCTCTGACCCTTTTCCTCTGCAGTGTGGTGTCCCCCAGGGCTCAGTGCTTTCCCCCATGTTGTTTGCAGTGTACATGCGGCCCCTCGGAGACATTGTAAGAAGGTATGGACTGCGGTTTCACTGCTATGCTGACGATATCCAGCTCTACCTGTCTTTTGCCCCCGACCAGGTTAGTGCTCTCTCGGTATTTAATAGCTGCCTCGCTGAAATCCAGGACTGGATGAATGCGAGCTGGTTAAAGTTGAACGCCGGTAAGACTGAGGTTATGGTTGTGGACCTGGGTCGTGGGACAGGGGGGCTGGGGTCTGGTCAGTCCTCTGGCTTATTGCTGGGGGGAATCAGATCCTTACCTCTGAACAGGTGCGAAATCTGGGAGTGGTACTTTGACGACGGGCTGACTCTTTCGTCAGGTGTCAGCAGTCGCTAAGTCCGCATTCTACCATCTTAGGAACATTGCCAGGTGAAACACCTTTGTTCCATCCAGCGATTTACCCGT
Source organism: Neoceratodus forsteri (assembly GCA_016271365.2). Taxonomy (NCBI): domain Eukaryota; kingdom Metazoa; phylum Chordata; order Ceratodontiformes; family Ceratodontidae; genus Neoceratodus; species Neoceratodus forsteri. The sequence continues at coordinate 97,720,046 of CM057451.1, forward strand.
GTTGGTCCATGCTTGTGACATCACGCCTTGACTATTGCAACTCCTTTACTTGGGGCTTCCTGGGGTTGATATCCGCGCTTGCAGCTAGTGCAGAACGCTGCTGCAAGGTTAATGACAGGGTGACTAGAAGGACACATATTACCCCAGTGCTGCGTGATCTGCACTGGCTGCCTATACAGTGGCGGATCACCTTTAAAGTAGGTCTTTGACCTTCAAAGCCCTGCACAGACCTCGGCCCGACTACTTGAAAGAGCTTCTGATCCCTACCACTGCACAACAGCTGCCTCAGCCCACGAGAGGGGTTGCTAGAGGTTCCGAGGGTTATATTGAGTCTTCAGGGGCCAGGGCCTTTGTGTTTGTGGCCCCAACCCTCTGGAGCTCCCTGCCACGCCGGCTTAGGGAATGCACGACCGTGGAATCCTTTAAGCGGGATTTTAAGACTTTTTTGTGGAGCAAGGCTTTTATAAATTGATGTTGCTGTGAATGCTGATTTTATATGTATATTTTGATTTTACGACTCATTTGTACAGCGCCTTGGTGCTTGAAAGGCGCTTAATAAATAAAGTTTATTATTATTATTATAACTCTTGGAATAAACTAATATCTAGGTTTATTTGGGGAGTAAGGGCACCTAGGATCATATACTCCCTGTTACAGATATCCTCAACTAAAGGTAGAGTAAATCACCCAAACTTGCTGAATTATGCACATAGAAACAGACTTTGATGGCAGATAAGGACCGCTTGGCCCACCCAGTCTGCCCATTTCCCTGCCTATTGGATAAACTGCAGATCCTAGTTAACCAACAGCCTACTTATTCCTACCCCCCACCAGAACTGCCTTCTGTCTGTTCCATGCATTCTTGAATTCCCCCACTATTTTTGACCCCATGACCTCCTCAGGAAGACCGTTCCATGCATCCATCTGTTTAAAAAATACTTCCTCATATTGCCCCAGAGTCGTCGACCCTCTATCTTCAAATTGTGTCCCCTTGTTCTTGCACATTTATTTTTTTGAAAGATGCTACCCTCTTGGACTTTGCTGATTCCCTTGCGGTACTTGAACGTTTCTATCATTTCCCCCTTTCCCTCCATTCCTCGAGGGTATACATATTAAGCTCCTTTAGTCTCTCTTCATATGGCTTCTGGTGCAGACCCTGCACCATTTTAGTTGCCCTCCTCTGGACTGCCTCCACCCTGTCTATGTCCTGGCAGAGATGGAGTCTCCAGAACTGCATGCAGTACTACAAATGGGGTCTCGCCAACTGTCTGCACAGAGGGTTAACGACTTCCTGTTTTCTACTGGTAATGCCTCTACCCATATGTCCCAGTATCCCCCAGCCCTTCTTACTACCTTCTCACACTGCTTGCTTACCTTTAGGTCATCTGATATGACTACCCCCAGGTTCCTTTCCATTTTGTTGTTAGTACCCCCCTCATTGTGTACTCTTCCCTTGGATTTTTGTTTCCCAGGTGCATTCCTTTACCATTCTTTGCACTGAATCTAAGCTGCCATACTTTTGACCATTCCTCCAACCTTGTCAAGTCCCTTCTCATCCTTTCCAACCCTCCTTGTGCATCAACCCTGTTGCTGATCTTTGTGTTGTCTGCAAAGAGGCATACGTTTCCTTCCAGTCCCTCCACAATGTCACTGATCAAGACATTAAAAAGGATCTGACCCGAGGTGTGAGAAACCTGAGATAATGGCCCTTCAGGAGACTCACCTGTCTCAAACAGAACATTTGAAATTACAAAACCAGAGTTATACTCTCCTGGCCTCGGCTTCACGTAGCTCTGGGAGGAAAAGGGGGATTGCATTATTAATTATTAAAACAGCGAGTTGGGTGAAAATAGAAAGATACGAGGATACTGAGGATCGCTATGCCATAGTCTCTGGTCTCCTATATAATAAGGAGGTAACCCTTGCCTCCACATACTTTCCCCATGGCTCCCCAAAATCAGTAGCTCAGAAATTTCTATCAGATCTACTGTCAATACATAAGGGCCAATTAATAATGGGGGGGAGGGACCTGAATATCATTTTAGACCCTGCTCTTGATGTCTCCAGGTGCCTTGCTCACAGAGTTAACCCCTTACAAAAATATTTTAAGCTCAATATGGCAAACCTGGGCTTCATGGATGTGTGGAGGCACAGCTTCCCTGCCAGTAGGAGTTTTACACATGTGTCCCCCAGTATGGGGGTAGCTGCCAGATTAGATTATATTTATACAACTATTGAACACTATGATTTAGTTTCGGATATCTGGCATGGGCCCCCCTTGCTGTCGGATCATTTCCCGGTTTATTTGATGGTGTGCCTGGGTAACATACATAAATTCAATAATTGTCATTTGAATGTCCAACACCTACGATACCCAAAATTTTAACAGGAATTACTGCACCTGATACCAGATATTATAAGAGATAATCAGAATCAGGAAACCTCCGCCGGGATCCTCTGGGACACCCTTAAGGTGGTCCTTAGGGGACTTTTATTAAACTTTCTACTAAAAGAAGACGGGCTAGGGACAGGAAATATGCTGAGTTACAAAATGAGTTAAGTACCCTCCATATGATGTGGGAACAGGGAGATTCCTCTGTTAAACCCAACCTTCTCCGGGTAAAGCAGCAGATCCGAAAGTGCCCCGATCAAAAGATAGAGCAACAACTATTTTATCTCAAATATTACCATTACGAGGGTGGCCCTAGAAGGGCGAGAAAACTTAAGAGAACATAAAGCCAGAACCGCAGTCTCCTCTCTCTATGATCCAGTCACCAGGGTTTTCCACACTCAGCCTTCTAAGATCAGACAAATCTTTGCTGACTTCTACCAGCATCTACAGTATATGCTCAAGACAGTTCCCCCTCACAGGCTGAGATTTCAGCTTATCTGAACTCCCTCACCCTTCCTCGTCTTACTGCTCAACAGGCTCAGGTGATAAACAGGCCTATCTCCAGAGCAGAGGTTTATCGTGTTATTTTAGGAGCAAAAACCTTGAACGCCCCTGGGCCTGACGGCTACCCTGCCAAATTTTATAAGGCTTATAAGGACACTTTAGTCCCCATTATACTTCCCGCCTTGCAAGCAATCCAACAGGGAGAGAACCCCCCCCCTCCTGGCAATATGCCACCATTGCAGTGGTCCCAAAACCTTTCAAAGATCCAAAACAGGCTGCATCTTACAGGCCTGTAACCATGTTAAATTTTGACTATAAGGTCTAGATGTCTATATTGGCCCATAGATTTGAAGATTTGGTCCCCATCCTAGTAGACCCCCCAGATCAAGTAGGTTTTATTAAGGGGCGTCAAGCTCATGATGCCATCAGACGTACCTTTCTACTGATCGAGTATGCCACAGCCCGATATATACCCTTTGTCACCCTGGGTCTTGATGCGGAAAAGGCGTTTGACAGGGTCGCCTGGTCTTTTCTCTGGGCGAAACTGTCCCATTTAGATTTCCCAGAAGCCCTGATCCACCAGCTCCAAAAAAATTACCACTCCCCTAAAGCTTATGTGCGGCTAGATGGAACTCTATCAGACCCTTTTGCCCTTTCAAGGGGTACTAGACAAGGCTGACCCCTCTCTCTCTTGTTATTTGTAATATATTTGGAACCCTTGGCTGATGCGATTCGCCAGACTCAGGGAGTGGAGGGTGTCCCTAATACTGGTACAGAATTTAAGTTGTCTCTGTTCACAGATGACATTTTGCTCACTTTTACAAACCCTGATCATTCAATCCCAGAAGTCTGAAAACAACTTCATAGGTTTGCGACCTTGGCAGATTAAAAGGTTAATGAGCAGAAAACTGAAGTCCTCCTTTATAATTACTACCCTGCACCCCAATTAAAATTATCATACCCTCCGAAATGGAACAAAGTTACAATGAGGTATCTCAGGATGAAATTGGCGACCAATTTAGAAGTTATTGACATCATAAATTATGAACCTCTCACTTCACAGTTGGCTCTTGATATGACCAGATGGTCTCAATCCCCCTTAAGCTTTTTTAATCGCATAGAATCTATAAGGCAAAATGACCTACCCCGTGCATTGTTTTTCCTGCAGAACCTGCCTCAGCCCCAACCACCATTTACTTTATAGCCTGGGATCATTTGATATCTAAATACACCTGGGCTGGAAAACCCCCATGGGTTAGATTTTCTGTTTTGCATCTCTCAAGGGAGAGAGGGGGTTGTAACCTCCCTTGCTTCCAGAATTACCATACGGCTGCACAAAACCAGTTCTTACGGGATGGCTTAACCCACTGTATGTAGCCTACTGAAAACAAATAGAGATGGTCTATAATGACCTAGTGTCCCTCCCCGGATTGCTGTTTGCTAACCCTCTAGCTTGTAATCCTCTGAGTAAATACTCCCCTTATGCTAGGGAGCCCGTGAGGATATGGCTCTGGATGCATACCCATTATTTTACCCAACAAGAACTGCTTTTTATGAGGGCTATTCCCTAGGATAAATCCTTTCCCCCTAACCTGGTAGGTGGTAGAGCCCAGGTTTGGTGGGCTAAAAGTTTAAAATATGTCCATCAAATGGTGGGACCCACCGGTCTGATCCCGTTTACAGTTCTGCAAAGATCATATGACCTTGTGGCCACTGAATTTCATGGCTATATGCAGTTAAAATCATACCTACTGAGATATGAAAACTCGCTGGCAGTCATAGCTGAAAATATCCCTACAATGGTCCAGCTAATGATACAGTATACCGGGGTAAACAGTCTTCTCATGAAATTAGTACCTTTTATAAGGCATTCCATGAAAGACCCCATGATTCTATAGAAAACCTGAGGATAATTTGGACCAAAGGAGATACAAATGGATATTCTGACCTCAGCATGGGAAGGGTCGGCTGGTCCAACCACTAGGATGGTCCAGGCCCTGTATTGGAGGGAATATATTTGGAAACTCAGAACCCGTTACTTCAGGACCCCCCTGGTGACCTGGCAGGGACCTGTTGAAGAGGGTGTGGGTCTTGTCATGTGGGACAGACCCATGTGTTGTTGTCTTGCCCCCGCTACAGGTTTTTTGGAGAGAAGTGATAGGACAGCTACAGGAAATTTATGAAATGGGAGCCTTGGACCACCCTGTGTTCCTGCTGACATTTACCCTTCTCAAGGGGTTGAAAGTTGATCGAGTCACCCATAAGCAGACAGTTCTGTTAGTGGCCACTGCTCATAAAGCAATTACCCGCCTGCGGCAGACCACAACCATTCCCACTAAGATGTCCTGGGTGAGAACTGTTTGGGAAGTTTATTCCCTGGAACGCCTCCTGGCTAGTCTTTTAGATAAAAAAGAAGCCTTTGAAGTCCACTGGCGGAAGTGGGTTATTCGTCACTTAGCACATTATCCAGAGTTCGTGCCCGGATGCCAATACAATCCCTAGAGTTTTTCTATGTTGTATGTACCTGTTCTCCCTTATGCCTACCAAGCAATTGGTTTACTTGGTTGCACAGGACAAAAGAAGGCTACTGCCCATCGAGATTGTCCCCCACCACATTGGTGGGATAATTATACCTTGAAGTTGTTAGACGCGAGCCAACAATCCAGCCTTTTTTTGAAGACTATATTAGAGCTACTGTCCACTAAGTATTGTGGAAGGAGATTCCATAGTTTGGGTGTTCTTAGTGTAAAGTAGTTTAACCTTTTTGTTGTTTTAGCTTTGGATACAAATATCTGTTTATTATGATACCGTGGGGAAGTCCAACTGGTAGAGTTATGTAAGCCACAGTGGTGCATTAACTCCTGAGAATTCTGGATTTTATACAATAGGAGAAGGTCACCTCTGGTACGTGTTGTGCATAGTGAGTGTAACCCTGTAACCCTTAATCTTTCCTCGTAGTCAAGTTTGGATAAATAAGGGACCATTTTTGTGGCTCTTCTCTGCACCCTTTCAATTCCGTCGATGTCCTGCCTCAAGTAGGGACTCCAGCAGGGGGATCCATAGTCCAGATGGGGCCTGACATAAGCTCTGTACAAGGGAATTACACATTCCTGTGTCCTAGACACAAACGATCGTTGGATCCGAGTGAGCAAGGCATTAGATTTTCTAGCTATCATCCTGCAATGATCACTGGATGATAACTTGTTGTTAATGATTACCCCGAGATCTCTTTCTAATGGTGATTCATGAAGGGCAACACTGTTCAGAAAGTAAGTCTGCCTAGGGTTGTTCTTACCAAAGTGTACAACATGACACTTGTCTGAGTTGAGTGTCATTTTGTTTAAAACTGCCCATTCTTCAATGGATTTTAAGTTGTTCCTCATGGATTCTCTGTTTAACGCTGTAAGAACAGAGCCAAGCAGCTTGGTGTCATCAGCAAATTTCGAGGGAACATTCTCGGGGCTAGCCTGCAGGTCACTAATAAAGATGTTAAACAGGTTGGGTCCCAACACGGACCCCTGCGGGACCCCGCTGGTCACACTCAGTGAGTGGGAAAGTGTGCCATTAATTCTGACTTGCTGATTTCTTCCATTCAACCAACCTGACACCCAGTTAATTATGTAGTCAGAGAATCCCATATCATTCATTTTGTCAAGTAGGATGTCATGAGGAACTTTGTTGAATGCTCTACTGTAGTCGAGAAGTATCACATCCACAGGGATGCCATATCCAATGCCGTACTGACATGATTATAGAAGGAAACCAAGTTTGTAGTACAGGAGTATCCCTGTCTAAAGCCATGTTGTGTAGTGTCAGTTAGGTTACCCCCAATAGATTCGTACTCTAGTAGTTTCTTAACAACTTTCTCCATGATCTTGCTTATAACGGAAGTCAGACTTATCGGACGATAATTTTCTGGTCTGGAATGATTACCCTTCTTAAAGATTGGGACCACAGTAGCCATTGTCCAGTCCTGAGGGATAATTCCCTCATATAAGGATTTGTTGAATATAATTGAAAGTGGTTTTGCAATAGCAGCAGCTGTCTCTATTAGAAATCGAGGGCTGATGTTATCAGGGCCGGGACTGGAATTAGGTTTTAGGGATAAAATTGCTTTTAGTGCATCATCCTCGGTGATGATGTAAGAGGGAGTAACGTTATTTGCATGTTTGAATCGCTTAGGAACCTCTTTCTTGGTAAATACTGAGCAGAATTGTTTGTTAAATGTGTCTGCCATATCTCTGTCTGTAGATATAATTGTGTCATGTATGCATAGGAGCCCCATGTATCTATTATTTATTTTTTTATTGTTAAGGTAGTAAAATAGTGATTTATAGTTGTCATTTCTTTTTTCTGTTTCTCTGTTTCTAACCATGATGTACTGCCCAGATCTCCACTTGTCTATATAATTTTGTGTACCATGCTCTTGATGGGACAGACTAGGACCTATCTCCAGTAGATAGACTTGAATTGTACAAACTGATGTATGTTGTCGTGTCTCAATGAATAAAAAATAAATAAAAAAAATAAAAAAAGGATCGGACCAAGTACTGAACCCTGCGGTACCTGCAAGTAACCCTCCTTTCTTCAGAGTGGACTTCGTTTACTATTACACTCTGTGTCCTGTTGTCCAGCCAATGTTTTACTCAGGCTACCACACTGAGATCCACTCCCAGGCTGGCTAATTTGTTTATTAATCTTTTGTGTGAGACTGTGTTAAATGCCTTGCTAAAGTCTAAGTAGGCCACATCCACAGCCCCTGCCTGGTCTACTACTTTGGTCACCCAGTCAAAGAAATCTATTAGATTTGTCTGACATGACCTTCCTGCTATTAATCCATGCTGCCTTGAGTCCTGTGCCCCGTTGGTCTCTAGGTACTCAACAATTCTTTCTTTCAGAAGTGATTCCATCATTTTCCCTACCACTGAGGTCAAACTAACAGGTCTGTAGTTTCCTGCCTCTGCTTTGCTCCCACTTTTGTAAAGGGGAATCACATCCACCCTCCTCTAGTCCTTAGGTACCACACCATCCTCCCATGATTTGTTAAAAAGGGTAGTCAGTGGTGTCACTAGGTCTCCCCTTAGTTCTTTTAGAATTCTGGGGTGAATCCCAGCAGGGCCCCTTGCTTTGTCCACCTTCAGTTTTAGGAGTTCTTTCAGAACCCTTTCTTCTGTGAATGGACTGGTATCGATCCCCCTATCCAGAGTGCTACTACTGATTGATTAGGTACCTCCTCCTCTTCTTTTGTGAATACTGAGGAGAAGTATCTGTTCAGTATCTCTGCTTTTTCACTGTCACCTCCACCCAGACACCCTCCCCTTTATTAAGCCTCATTATCCCTCCCTTGGTCTTTCTCCGCTCCCTAATGTACCTATAAATGGTTTTATCCCACTTCTTAACCAAGTTAGCTATCTTTTCCTCGGTTTGGGCCTTTGCTATTCTGACTGCCCTCCCCGCTTCCTTCTGCTGGTACAGTTCTCTGTCCTGCTCCTTCTGTGTTTCCTTACGTTTCCTGAATGCTATCTTTTTCTTCCTAACCTTCCCCACCACCTCTTTTGAGAACCATAGTGGTACACATCTCCATATTATATTCTGCTGGCTGAACCACACTTATCGCCACCCTGGAAGCAAATGGAATTTAATTTAAATAACATGCACGACATAGGCTCTTTATTGCTCACAAACTGAACTGATCCACTGCCCCGTCTGACTAAACAAACTTCACTTCCATAACCCTACGACTCTGGTTTTGTATACAGAGACAATCAAAACTTACTAAATCCAGGTACTATCACCTGATCCGTAACTTTTACCACCACAAATAGATCACATATTCATTTGATGGCGGCAGCTAGGCCTTATATATAGTTTCCAGTTTCTGGACACTCGAGGAGTACTTTCATTCAAACAACTGCTGCAGCAGTTTGGATTTACTGCCAGAGAACACTTTCGATATCTACTGGTTAGAACATATGAAAGATCGGACCTGTCTCCCTGACCTGATACCGCTGCTGCAACATATATTGGACGCTGGTCGTGGCATGCACGTGGGACCACATAACAAGTAATTCCTACAAAGGCCTCCAAGAACAACTCAGATACTACGTAAACTATTTTACGAAAGTTGAACCAAGAATTGGGCATCAAAAGTAACCAAAAAGAATGGTTAAAATGCATACTTCCTGCCTTAAAGATCATTTCCACCATGCAGGGGCAAGAATTCTCATGGAAATGTCATTCCAGATTTTTTAGAACACCAGCAATATTGGCTAATTCTTGCTGGCACAACATGGACAATGCTGGAGGAAATGTGGTTGTGCAGAAGCATACCAAGCTCACATATTTTGGTCGTGCCCACTTATAACTCCATTCTGGGAGGCTATAACCTTGCAATCTGAAGCAATAAATTTAAATAAATAACTGATTTGCTCAACCATGGTGCTAATGTCCATACCAACTTCTGATCCACCTCCTCGCTCAGTGTTTTCTTCTATATGTACTAGCAGCAAAAAAAGAAATAAGACTCTGGATGCAGGTGCAGATACCAATGGTGGTAATGTGGAAATCAATTCTAAATGAAACATACAGAATTGAACGCATAAACTGCATACTAGCAAGGCAGAATGCCACAATTTCAATCCAATGGCAAAGCTGGATTACTGATATCACAGAAACAGAAACGCAGTCAATGATGTCAGAAAAAGACCAATGGTCCATCCAGTCTACCAGAGTTCCCTATCGAACCCTTGGACCTACTGTCTATCCAGGGTCCTAGCCCTTCCCCTATTCTCCTTCCAGATTCTGTCACCCCGAGTGACCACTATACCCTTCATTCTGTCCCAACAGTGCTTAAAATCATTAACTGTTTTAGCGCCCACCACTTCGGCTGCTAGACTGTTCCACAGCTCCACCACCCTTTCTGTAAAATAATACTTTCTTATGTACCTCTCTCCTGTCAGTTTCCACTCAACCCCTGTGACCTCCAACTAGTATTCAAGCTAAAATGTTCCTCTCAGTTCACCTTGTTTATTCCTTTAAAGAACTGGAAGGTCTCTATCGTATCTCCCCTCTCCCTTCCAGTCTCCGGTGAGCACGTGTTCAGTGCCTTAAGGCGCTCCTCATAAGATCTGCGCTGTTAGCCCTGCATCATTTTTGCTACCCTGTGCTATACCGTCTCCAGCCTGTCCCTATGTTTCCTGAGGTGAGGGCTTAAGAACTGGGTGCAGTACACCAAGTGTGGCCTCACTAAAGCTCTTTAAAGGGGCAGCATCCTTACTCCTGCTGTCAATACTCCTCCCGATACACCCCAGCATTCTACTTGCTGCACCATAGGCCTTGTTGCATTGGCTCAATTGTTGGAGGAGGTCACTGATGGTAACTCCAAGGTCCCATTCCTCAGATTTAGTGCTAGGTCTCACCCCACCCATTCAGTACTCTGTCCTGGGGTTCTTATTCCCCAAGTGCATTACCATGAACTCTGTGGCATTGAAATTCAACTGTTGCTCTCCAGGTAGTCCATGAGGTCTTTTTTTTTTTTTTATGTATAAAGGTGTCTATCCTCCTGGGCTGACCAGGCGGCTGTTCAGCCCTGTCCCCAGGTGCCATTGACTGACCTGCTGCTTCTCTCCTGCTGGGGGGGGGCGGGGTAACTGCTCCCCAACTCCACCCCTAGTGATTATCTGGAAATCCCCTTCTCATCCAGGGCAGCAGCAGGGAAGGCGATGGAACCTCAGGCAGGGCATCACGTAGCATGATCCCGCATCCATTTTCCTCTTTGTTTTCTCGCACCATCCTGGAGCCGCGGTACAGAAGTGCATGCAGAATTGCATGCGCATGAAGGCGCACATGTGCTCTAGAACCACGGCTTCCTTCCATCCATCCAGACATCTGTCTGGCCCCCACAGCATTGGCACTACTACCAGGCCTCCAGCTGGTTGCAGAAAAACCACCCCTGCCCAGGAGGGAAGAGCTGCCTGTTGGTCATTCACTCTGCCTCCCAAACCCCACCACCACCACCACCCGAGCTCATTCCTGAAAATCGGGTCACTGGCATGACATGAGGTAAGGCGTGTTACAGCCCTCTGCACCTCAGCCTTTTGCAGCAGTCCATTAGGTCTTCTCTGACCAGTGACTCCATCAGCTTCTCTACAACAGAGGTCAGACTGACAGGTCTGTAGTTCCTTGCTTGTTCCTTGTCCCCTCCCTTATGGTGCGAAATGATGTCCCCCACCTTCCAGTCCTTTGGAACTACCCATGTCCACAGTGAGCTGCTGAACAGTCCTTCCAGGGGTTCAGCCAGTTCTTCTGCCAGTTCCCTAGTATCCTCGGATGCAACCCATCTGGTCTTGGCGCCTTATCTATCTTTAGGGCTGCCGGCCCTTTCTGGACCTTTTCGCTTGTAAATACTGGCTACCTCATCTCCGGGACCCCCTTAGTGGCCACTCTGATTCACTCTCAGGCAAGTGTCTGCCTTCCTCCCTAGTGAAAACTAATAAAAAAAATAATTGTTGAGGATGGCAGCCTTTTGCCCGTCCTCCTCTATCACCATACCCCCCCTGACAGCCTAACGATTCCTCCCCTTTCTTTTTTCCCCAATACACTGGAAGATTCTGCCCATGACCCCTTCTGCAGTACACAAGTTAAGATGCCTCAAGAATGGCCCCCTTAATCTGCCCAATCTCTCTTCCACCCCACCTAAGCTGTCTAACTTTTCCCTGAACAGCTTCCTTAGCCTTCTGAAATCCATCCTCCTAAAATCAGGGACTTCAGTTCTCAATTGGGGTTTTACAGTCCCAAGGGCCAGTACAAATCAAATGGAGTTATGATCATTGCTCTCTAGTGGCTCTCCTACTCTCACAACTCCTACCATCTCTGAGTTGGTAAGCACCACATCAAGAATGGCTGTCTGCCTGGTGGGTTCCTTAACCAGCTGTACCAGGAGACGGTCATGGAGTGCATCCAGCAAGGCTCGATTTCTGCTGCTCCTGGCCACTGGACATCACTGTCAATGTCAGGCAGGTTCAGGTCACCCACTACCACTACTTCTCACTTTGCTGCCCCCCCCTTTCCAGTTCTTCTGTGAGTTCTCTGTCCCTCTCCTACCCTTGCACCAGAGGTCTATAGATCTCCCCCAAACATAGTATCCTGACCAAGGGTGCCGTGTGTTGCATGCACAGTGACTAACTCCCTATTATTACCCCTGATGCACCCATCTTCTACCACCTCAATGCCATTCCTGACATAGAGGGCTACTCCTCCCCCTCTATATTTCTTCTGTCCCTCCTGAACACCGAGTACCCCGCCCCCCTCCCCCAGTCTCAGTTATGGCCTACTATTACTCAATCTAGACATGAATTTATGTGAAAGAACAATATTTAGAAATTCCTGAACCTTGCACAGTACTCCAGATACACTCGCACCTATGATCTGTATAGCGGAAGGATCACCTCCTGGCTTCTGCTGCAGATTCTCCTCCAAATGCACCCATTATCCTGTTTGCCTTGCCCACAGTCGTTTTGCACTGTGCTGTGGATTTTAGGTTCTCCAAGACAGGCCCTGTGACAGGAATTCTGGGCCCCAGGAAATGTTCAAACTCTGGGGCCCCTATGCAGCTGCATACAGTAGCATGCTGGGTTGCATGGGCCCCTCTTTAGTGCTGGGCCCTGGGAATTATCCCCAGCTCCCCCACTCTCTCAAGGACCCTACTACAAGATTATAAATGCCAGGTTCTCTTCAACAGTACTTTCCAGTGCTCCCCAGCACTAGTACTGCATTCTCGGATTCCTTTTCCTCGATATGAATTGCTTTCCATTTTTTTGCTTTGAAATGTAGTTGCCAGATCTTGGACTACTTCAACAGACTCTCCATGTCTTTTAGTTCCCTTATCCCTTCTGCAGTGTCTACCCTTGCACAGCTCTATGTGTCATCTGTAGAAAGGCAGCTCTTACCCTCTATAGCTACCCTTACACTGTAAACGAATATGTGGAAGAGGACTGAGCCCTGCATCACCCACTTCTAACCTCTTCACCATCTGAGAATTTACCATTTATCATGACCCTCTGGGTTTTCCCCCTCAGCCAGCTCACTAGTCAAGTGGATGTCCATTCTTTCATCACTAGGTCCCTCAGCTTATTGATCAGCCTCCAATGGGAGACTGAGTCAAAGGACTTGCTGAAGTCCAGGTACAGTATGTCAACTGCCTGTCATTTGTCAGCAGACAGTACTAATCATCCAGTCAAAGAACTGTATTAGGTTAATCTGGTATGACCTCCCCTTGGTGAGCTCATGCTGCCTGTCATCCTGTAACCCTTTCACTTTGAGAAAGTCAACCAGTCTTTCCCTCAGTATGCCCTCAGTTGACTTAACCATTACAGATGTCAGACTGACAGCTATACAGTTACCAGGCTGCCTAGAGTTTGGGCAAGTATTGGCATCTTGTGCCTTTCTGCATTCTAGAATGTTATGAATGCTTACTTCACCACCTAGTGATGTGTTACACTGAGGAATGCCACAGCGATTCAACTGTAATAAGCTGAAATGCAGTCTATCAGGATCTACTTTTATGGAGCATATACATTATTGTATTTTATAAAATGCAGTAAACTATAAATAAACAAAAAAAAAAACCCACAACAACAACATCCAAATGCGCCTGACCAGGTGGCAATGGAGGTAGTGCCTGTTAAATGGTTCTGGTATCTGGTGATCAGTGCTGTGTCATGAGATACAGTATGCTAGTGCCCATGAAATTATTATGGTGTCTGGGGATAAACTCCTTGTGCCATGTAAAGTACGAGTGCCTGTTCAATGGTTTTAGTGTCTAGTGTGCAGTGCTGTGTCTCATGCCCTATACATGAGCCAGTTGAATGGTTCTGGGAGTATGGTGATCAATGCTGTGTCTTATATGATATGTGAGTGCCCATTTAATGGTACTACTTATCAGTACTGTGCTTCATTTAACAAGAGTGTCCATTAAATGGTTCTAAAGTCTGGTAAACAGCGCTGTGCCTCGTGTGATATACGAGTACCCATTAAATGGTTCCAGTGTCTGGAAAACAGCGCTGTACCTTGTATGATATATGAGTACCCATTAAATGGTTCCAGTGTCTGGTAAACAGTGCTGTGCCTTGTGTGATATATGAGTACCCATTAAATGGTTTCAGTGTCTGGTAAACAGCACTGTGCTTTGTGTGATATACGAGTACCCATTAAATGGTTATAGTGTCTGGTAAATAGTGCTGTGCCTTGTGTGATATACAAGTACCCATTAAACGGTTCTAGTGTCTAGTGAACAGTGTTGTGTCTCATGTGATACATGAGTACCCACTAAATGGTTCTAGTGTCTGGTAAACAGCGCTGTGCTTTGTGTGATATACGAGTACCCATTTAATGGTTCTAGTTCTGGTGATCTGTGCTGTGCCTCGTGATATATGAGTACCCATTAAATGGTTCTAATACCTGGTGAACAGTGCTGTGCCTCTGTGATATATGGGTATCCATTAAATGGCTCTAGAATCTGGTGAACGATGCTGTGCCTCTGTGATAAATGAGTACCCACTAAACAGTTCTAGTGTCTGGTGAATGGTGTTGTGCCTCTGTGATACGAGTACCCATTAAATGGTTCTAGTGTCTGGTGACCGGTGCTGTGCCTCGTGATATAGGAGTACCCATTAAATGCTTCTAGTGTCTGGTGAACAGTGCTGTGTCTCATGTGACATATGAGTACCTATTAAATGGATCTGGTGAATGGTGCTCTGCCTCAGGTGATATATGAGTACCCATTAAATGGATCTGGCGAATGGTGCTCTGCCTCATGTGATATATGGGTACCAATTAAAAGGATATGGTGTTTGGTAAATGATGCTCTGCCTCAGGTAATGTATGAATAGCCATGAAATGGTTCTGGTTTTTGGTGAACGGTGCTGTGTCTCATGTAATACATGAGTACTCCTTAAATGGTTCTGGCGTCTGGCGAACGGTGCTCTGCCTCGTATGATATACGAGTATGCATTAAATGGATATGCTGTCTGGTGAATGGCGTGTGCCTCATGTAATATACAAGTACCCATTAAATGGTTCTGGTGACTGGTGAATAGTGCTGTACCTCATGTGATATATGAATACCCACTAAATGGTTCTAAAGTCTAGTGAACAGTGCTGTGCCTCGTGATATACGAGTGTCCATTAAATGGCTCTAGTGTCTGGTGAACGGTGCTGTGCCTCTGTGATACCAGTACCATTAAATGGTTCTAGCATCTGGTAAGCGGTGCTGTGCCTCATGTGATATACGAGTACCCATTAAATGGTTCTAGTGTCTGATGACTGGCGCTGTGCCTCTTGTTATATATGAGTACCTATTAAATGGACCTGGCGTCTGGTGAACAGTGCTGTGCCTCGTGATATACAAGGACCCATTAAATGGATCCGGTGTCTGGTGACTGGTGCGTGCCTCATGTGATATGA
Organism: Neoceratodus forsteri; assembly: GCA_016271365.2. Taxonomy (NCBI): domain Eukaryota; kingdom Metazoa; phylum Chordata; order Ceratodontiformes; family Ceratodontidae; genus Neoceratodus; species Neoceratodus forsteri. Next base: position 97,735,404 of record CM057451.1, read on the forward strand.
GTACCCATTAAGTGGATCTGGTGTCTGGTGAATGGTGCTCTGCCTCAGATGATATATGAGTACCCATTAAATGTTTCTGGTATCTTTGGTGAACACTACTGTGTCTCATGTGATATATGGGTACCCATTAAATGGTTCTGGTACCTGATGAATGGTGCTGTGCCTCCTGTGATATACAAGCACCCATTAAATGGTTCTGGTGTCTGGTGAATAGTGCTGTGCCTTATGTGATATACAAGTACTGATTAAATGGTTCTCGTGTCCACTAAATAGTGCTGTGCCTCATATGATACAGGAGTACCCATTAAATGGTTCTAGTGTCTGGTGAACAGTGTTAGTCCTCATGATATTTATGTATGCATTAAATTTGTCATGTATTTGGCGAACAGGAACTACTGCTGTGTAACATTTATCCAGCAAAAGACATGAAAATGAGTAAACAAGGTGTTAAAATGTACAATATAGTGAGAAATCTAGATTTAGTAGTTGCTGTATTGGTCCTTGCAAGAACAGATCCAGAAGCAAATGATTTGATACCTTTTAATGGACCAACATAGATGTAACTTTGTTCTTGTTGTTACATCTATGTTGGTCCATTAAAAGGTATCAAATCATTTGCTTCTGGATCAATATAGTGAGGAAATGTGCCCACATATCCCCCTTCCCCATTATGTATGTTCAATTCTACATGAAAGATAGTGAGTTCCCCTAGTGAATTATGATAATTTCGAGTACTGGCTGTACCTCATGTGATATAGGAGTATGTATTAAATGGTTCTACTGTCTGGTGATCAGCAATATCTTTCAATTAATATTCAAGTGCCCGTTTAATTAATTCTGGTGTCTGGTGATAAGTGTTGTGTCTTAAGAGATATATGAGGCCTGGGGTGGGGATGGCCTGTAGATCACTGAGGATAGGGTGCCAAAGGGTCTGGCAGCATTTAGGGTGGACAAGACACTAGGGTTAGATGGCTTGCACACAAGGATTCTAAAGGAACTGGGCCCAGAGCTGGTGGCCCCCTAACAGATCTGATCAGGTGTTCTACTGGGGGGAGGCAAAAGACTAGAGAATGGTGGCTGTGGTACCACAGCACAAGGAGGGGAACAGGGAGAACACAGGAAACTATAGGCCCCTTAGCCTGACTTCTAATATCGGGAAGCTCATGGAAACCATAATCTAGGAGCAAATGGTGGAATACCTGAAGGGGAATGTGCTACAGACGCCAAACAGCAGGAGATTTTAGTGGGAAGATCATGTCAGACAAACTTGATCTTCTTCTTTGATTGGGTCGTAAAGGCAGTGGACAACAGTCAGGCTGTCGAAGTCCTATACCTTGACTTCAGTAAGACCTTCGACAATGCCACACAGAAGGCTACTGAAAAAGATGGAGGAACTGTGGTTGGCAGTGGGACTGACTACATACGATGGAAATTGGTTGAAGGGGAGACAACAAAAGGATGGTGGTAAATAGTAAAGAAATGGAGACGAGAGGGGCTTGAATAGAGTGCCGAAGGGGTCGATCCTAGGACCAGTCCTGTTCAATAGATAAGCAACATAGAGGAGGGCATTACAGGGAAAATTTGTCTCTTAAACTTTGTGGAAGAGCAGATAATGAGGAGGGGGCCAGGGAGTTGTGCAGGGATCTGAAGCAACTGGAGAAATGGTCTACAGTCTATCAGCTGGGTTTCAGTGCAAAGAAATGCAAGGTGATGCAGGCTGGCAGGAAAAATAAGGCAATACCAGATGGGTGGGGTGAAGTTAGCCATGACATGGAAGAAAAAGGGACCTGTGGTAATTATCTGCGACAGCGTCAAAATATCAGCACAACACATTAAGGCTTACAGCAAGGCAAACAGAATGTTGGGATGCATCAGCAGGGGCTTTGACAGCGGAAAGGAGGAGGTGATTCTGCCCTTGTGCAGGTGTCTGGTTAGACCATATCTTGAGTACTGTGCCCAGTTCTGGAGTCGCCACCTGGAAAAGGATTAGGACAGGCTGGAGGCAGTGCAGTGAACCATCACTAAGATGATTCAGGGACAGCAGGGCAAAACATATGGAGACTCAAGGACCTCCATATGCCACTGCTGGATGAGAAAGCAGGCCGGGGACATGATAGAACAAAACTTTCCAAGCCAGATGAAGTGGATTGTGGGAACTATGCACCAGGAATGAAAAACTACAACTAGAGGACAAGTGGAACAGGGGGTAGGGCAGATTTAGGAAAGATGAAAGGAAGTTATTTTTTAAGGAGAGGGTGGTGGAGCAGTGGAACAGGCTGCCCAAGCAGGTGGTGGAGGCAGGGACCATCAGTGGGTTCAGGGCAGGGTGGTACAGATGAAGAGAGATAGTAAGGAGTAGCAGGGTAGCACAGGGGGGATGAGGGCTGGTCCACTGAGGTGTCAGGCCTACATGACTTCAGAAATTCACTAAAAATATCACAAACAGCTTGACCTGATTTAATATGTTAATTTGCATCTTTATCTCCACCTCACTTCCCCCTGGGACAAGGCTGAAAAAAGGCAGAATTGCATAGCCCTCCTTTTCTTGTCAACAAAACTAAATAAATAGTTGATAGCCATTAAAGGGTAGACTTGATGGACAAGGAGTCTCTTTCTGCCGTCACCTTCTATGTATGTACAAGCACCTATTAAATGTTTCTGGTGTCTGCTGATCAACGCCATGTCTCATCTGGTGTATGAATGCACAGTAAATGGTTCTAGTGTTTGGTGATCAGCACCAAGTCTCATGTGATACATGAGTGCCCTTTAAATGGTTTTGGTGTCTGGGGATCAATGCCTTGTCTCATTTAATATACAAGTGCCCGTTATAAGATGATGGTGTCAGATGACCCGGTAGCATAGCAACATCATGTTCTGCTGCTTTCTGGGAGACTGGGGTTTATGTGTGATCACCAGAATCCCACGCTGAGGCTGGCTCGTGGCCAAGAGCATCATGGGTGTAAGGTGCCAAGATCCCAGGTACAGAGGACAAGGGCTGCTGGAATCTGCTAACATCCTACTGACTGATGGCTGATTAAGGAGCGGTGATGGGGGCTGGAGCCAACAGTCACCAAGAAAAGTCATGTCTTTCCTCAGCTCTCCTTACAACTGACCATTTTACTCTATTCAAGGTCATTTAATTTTTGATTTTTGCTACAAAAGTCAAGAATTTGTAAGCTTACTTGGTATTTTACCTTCTTGCTGAGTGTTGTGTTGTTCCACGATGGGGAACCCCAAAAAAGCAAGGGAGATTACAAATAAACACACTAAAACCAGGCCCAACACTGACCTCTGAGGTACTCTGCTTGTGACTCCCCTAACCTCTGAACAATCCCCCACTTACTACTGCCATCTGTGTTCTTCCCCTCGACTAGTTCTTTATCCAAGCTGTCAATCTCTCCTCTTCAATATGTTTATCTGTGACATAGGGGAAGATGTCAAGGGCAAGATCATAGAGACCTACACAAGGGCGGACACAGAGGAAGGGATAAGGGAACTTTGGGAGGATCTGGGTAGGTTGGAGAGCTGGTCAAAGGCATGGCAGCTTGGCTTCAGTATTAAAAGATACACGGTGATGTATACTGGGAAAGGAAAACCAAGAGTGCAATATGAAATATGGGGGTGGTACTGGAAAACACCACAGAAGAAAAGGTCCTAGGATCATGATATCAGAGTCTGAAAACAACAGCACACTGTAATAGAGCTGTAGGTAAGGCAAACAGCATGCTGACATGCACATGGAGAGGGATAAGAAGCAGTAACCGTAAAGTGATCCTCCGATGGCACAAATCATTGGCGTGACCGCATCTGTAATACTGTGCAAGGTACTGGAGCCCACACCTTAGGAAAGATTGTGACAAGGTGGAAGCAGTACAGTGCAAGGCGAGTAAGATGGTCCACGGACTAGGAGGCAAGACATGGGAGGAAAGGCTGCAGGACCTGAATGTGTACACCCTTGAAAACAGAAGGGGAAGAGGTGACATGATCAAAACATACAAGTATATACGCACGGGATAAATTGGGTGGATTCCAAGCAGCAGCCTACCGCACAGCAATGCCATAAACACACACACCAGCTTTCTCCTTTTTAGGTACTTCCTGAAGACTACATTACAGTTTAAAGGTTTTTGTTTTTTAAAGATTAACTCTTTATGTGCTTTTCAGTGCTTTACTCCTAATCCCCACTCTAACCTTCTGGGCTCCTGCCATCTACCATCATGGTTATTGCCCTCCTCTATAAGCTTCTACGTCAGCTCTCTCAGGTTCGTATACTCCAAGGGAACCTCTCTACTTTTCATCATGGACACATAATCTTGTGCCAGCTCTGCAAGGCACCCAGAGAGCTGGCACAAGATTATGTGTCCACGATGCAAAGTAGGGAAGCCAGGAAGAAACACAGAATTTGACAGCAGATAAGGATCACTTGGAACATCTAGCCTGCTCATTTTTCCCTACCTAGTGTCACTACTGACCCTTCTTGATCTCCAGCTCTCCCCATCACTTCCTTCCCACTAAGATTCCATTATGCCTATCCCATGCATTCCTGAGCACCACAGTTTTCACCCCTGCCACCTCTGCTAGAAGACTGTTCCGGGCATCCATCACTCTATCTTTGAAGAAATACTTCCTCACATCTCTCCTGAATCTACCCCACCAACTTCACTGCATGTCCCCTTGTTCTTGGGCATCTTTTTTCAGAAAAATACTTCCTTCCTTCCTGTACCTTATTTATTCCCATAAGGTACTTAAAGGTCTCTATGATATCCCCCCTCTCCTTTCTCTCTTCCAGGGTGTACTGTACATATGGAAGCCCTTTAGTTTCCCCTTGTAGGACTTTTGATGCAGACCCTGCACCATTTTAGTTGCCCTCCCCTGGACCACTTCCACTCTATGTCTTTCTGGAGATGTTTCTCCAGAAACGGACACAGTACTCTAGATGGGGTATTACTAGCAAGCTATACAGAGAAAACATCACCTTCCTTTTTTTGCTGGTGATACTCCTCCCTGTATGCACCCCAGCATCCCATTAGCCCACCCAACTGCCCTGTTGCACTGCCTGGCTCTGTTTCGGTCATCAGATATAATTACCCCAGGTCTCTCATGTTTGCTGGTTGTCAATACCTCTCCACTCATCCTGTACTCTGCCCCTGGGTTTCTGTGCCTCAAGTCCATGATTCAGCATTTTTTTGCATTGAAACCCAGCTGCCCTACCCTTGATCCCTCCTCGAGTTCTCAGGTCTCTGCTCATTCTTTCCATCCCCCGCAAGAGTGTCTACCCTACTGTAGATTTGGTGTCATCTGCAAAGAGGCAGACCTTCCCTTCAGCTGCTCTGCAACAAAACTTATAAAGGCATTAAAGAGGATCTGTATCAGTACTGATCCCTGAGGTCCCCCCCCACCAGGTCACTCTCCCTTCCTCAGAGTGAACCCCATATATCACCAACCTCTGCTGCCTATCCCCTAACTAGTTTCTTTCCCAGTTTACCAACTTTGGACCCACTCCTAAGCTGCTTAGCTTCCTTATGAGACTCCCATGTAAAACAGTGATTAACACTTTACTGAAATCTAGGTAGGTTACATCCACCGTTCCACCTTGCTCTAACTCCCTTGTCGCACAGTCAAAGAAATCTATCAGCTTCTTTTGACATGACCCAACCCCCCCCAATGAATCCATGCTGCCATGGATCTTGTAATCAACTGAATTCAAGATACTCCACAATTCTTTCATTCAGCACTGATTCCATTAACTTTCCCACCACCATCATAGGTGCAGACAGTACCTCCCTGAGCTCCCCCAAGTATTCTTGGATGCACCCTGTCTGGTCCCATCGCTTTGTCCACTTTCAGATTAGTGAGTCCCTTCAGGACTCACTCCTCCGATAAAGAACATAAGAATGTGACGGCAGATGGGGATTGCTTGATGCATCTAGTCTGCCCGTTTGTTTGTCTACCCTCTCCCCCGGATATACTACTTTGTTTTAGTATTCCACAATGCTTATCCCAAGATATTTTTAATTCCCTAACTGTCTTTGCCTCCAACACCTCTTGTGGTAGTCCACGACCCTTTCTGTGAAGAAGAACTTTCTGGCATTGCTCCAGAACCTACCCCCCCCCCCCAACGTCTGTTGTGCTCTCTGGTACGTGCTTCTTTATTTTCATGAAAGAGGCTCTGCTACTGCGCTGAGTTGATTCCTTTGAGGTATTTAAAGGTCTCTATCATATCTCCCCTGTCCCCTCTCTGCTCTGAGTACAAGTTTAAATGCCTAAGTCTAGTCTCATAGGGCTCATGGAGGAGGTCTTGGACCATCTCAGTAGCTCCTCCTTGCACAGACTCTAATCGGTTTATGTCCTTTTTAAGATGCGGTCTCCAGAACTGGATGCAGTACTCCAGGTGAGGCCTCACCAAGGACCTGTACAACCTGATTATCACCTCTTGCTTTCAGCTTGTAATATCCCTGCCTATGCATCCTAGGATGCTACTGGCTTTTTGTGATGCCTTTTCACACTGCCTTCCCACCTTCAGGTCATTTGACACCATGATTCCAAGGTCATGTTCAAGGTTGGTGACGATTAATGTTTCACCTCCCAATGTGTATTTTGTCCCTGGGTTTCTTTTTCCCAGGTGCATGACCTTGCATTTTTTTGGGTTGAACTTCAAGTGCCAATTTTGGACCATTTTCCCCAGTTTCTTTAGGACTAGCATCCTCCTCCTCCCTCCCTCCCTCCCTAGCTCCTGTTACTTCTGTTCAAGAAGGTGAGAGGCCACAATAAAGTATTTGTTTAGGATGTCTGCCTTTTCCTGGTCCCCCTCTGCACAGTCTCCTTCCCCCCTTCTGTTCTTAACCTTACAACCCCTCCCCGGTCTTCTTCTTTTCACTTACATACCTTAAAAAAAAAAATGTATTGTCCCCTTTTGTTACCACCTGTGCTACTGTCTCCCTAGTTTGCATTCTCACACTCATTACTGCTTTCCCTGATTTCCTCTGTTTCCCCTGATACACCTCCCTATCTTCCTCCTATCTTCCTCTCTCTGCATCTCCTTCACCTTCTGAATGCTACCCTTTTAGCTTTTACCTTTCCGGCCACCTCTTAAGAATAACAGTGGTCTCTTTTTCCTTTTGCGTTTCTTCACCTGCTTGATGCAGAGGTTCGTTGCCTTCACTATGCTCCCTTTCAGCTTCGCCCACTTTTCCTCTACCCCACCCAGGTCATTCCCCCCTGCCGTGTAATCCCTGATGCATTCCCCCATCTTTTAAAATCTGTCCTCTTGAAGTCCAGGACCCTTGCCCTTGTGTGGTTCAATTCTGCAGCCATCTATATGCTGAACTACACTGTATGGTGATCACTGGTCCCCAAGTGGTCTCCACCCTTGACACCTGCAACACTGTCCTGTTAGTGAGTACCAGGTCCAGTAGTGCCCCACCATGAGTAGGCTCCTTGACTACTTGCCTGAGGTGCATCCCCTGCAGGGAGTCAAGAATGTCCCTGCTTCTAGCTGAAGATGCAGCTGGGCAGCTCCAATCTACATCTGGCAGACTGAAGTTCCCCACCAGCAGCACCTCCCCCTTTTCTGTCATCTTGCCAATGGTTTTCACCAGCACCTTATATAACCCTTCCCCCTGTGCCAGAGGTCTGTAGATCACGCCAGTGCAAACAGTGGCTCTGTTCTCCATCTCCAGCGTGACTCACAGTACCTCTGCCTCCATGTATTCCCTGTATCTCCATCACTTTTATGCTTTCCCTCACATAAAGCATCACACACACCCTATTTCCTTCCCAACTGGTCCTTCCTGAACAGAGTACAGCCTGGTATGGCCATGTCCCAGTCATGGTTTTCAGTGCATCATGACTCGATAATGGCCATAATATCCAGGCCGGCCTCTGCCGTGATGGCCTCTAGATCCAGAATCTTATTTCCTAAACTTCTAGCATTCAAAAACATGGCCTTCCAGATTTTTTTTTTAACCACTCTGCTTGCTAACCCTCTTCCCCCCCCTTTTTTTAATGCTCTTGTTCCAGTCCTTCTTCATTTCTACCATCCTGCTTCTTTTATGAATTTGCACCCTGGGGGACTCCTCTCCACTTGGATTCTCCCTACTCTCTAATTCCGCCCATGGGAGGGTGGGGCAGTTTATGCCTCCCTAATTCCTTTCATCACCCCCTCTGCTAGTTTAAATGTTCATCAAAGTAACATTTAAACTGTCCACTGAGGACTGCAGTTCCCCTCCCGGATGGATGCAGGCCATCACCCCTGTAAAGGCCCTTATCCCTCCAGGTGCATCTCCAGTCTCCAGTTTAGCTGAATCCCTCCTCTCTGCACCATTCCTTCAATTATGAGTTGAAACTCCTGGTGCAAAGAAGCCTCTCCTCTCCTCTCCCCAGTCACAGACAAGGAGCACCTCAGTGAAAGTCAGAGAGTGCGCTACCTAAGACCTCCCCCCCCACAGCTTCCTATACTCCCCCTGCACTATCCCAGCCCTCTCCCTTGCCAGGTTACTAGTTCCCAGATGGACGACACCCAGCTCTGCTTCCCATAATGCCACCCTAGTGATCATCAGGATCCGCCTCCCATCCCTGTGGGCCATGGCACTGCATAGGCACCTAAACTTCCTCTTCCCCTCCCTTCCTATTCCCAAATCTATCCCCCTCACAACTGAGTCTCTAACCAGAGGTTGCTTCCTCCTCATGCGGAGTCCTCTACCACCCTCTTCGGGGTCTCCACTACTACAGAGGACCCTCACATCCTCCCTGGTCACTACCACACATGCCTCTTTCCAGCAGCCCTGCTCCACCAGAGTGGCATAGGAATTACCTAGTGGTACCAGTTGAGGAATGAGCCTCCGTCCCACCACCCCACCCTTCCAGAGACCACAATAGTCCAGTTATTTTTCCTCCCTGGCATCTTCTGAGGATATGGTGGCAAACTTGATGGCCCCTGTGTGGGGGAAGAGGTCCCCCGATTCCTAGCCAATTCAGCCTGGAGTCTAGCAACCTCCTTCCTCAACCCAGAGCTGGGTGACATCTGTGGCACACTGCCCTTCGTCTGTTGCCTGTAAGCTGTTTTCCTCCTTTACTAGACCAGTCAACTACCCTACCTATGCGACGTCCCATTGGTTCATGAGTTGCAGTAGAGAGGGCCGATGCCATGTAGTCACCCTTGGTGTTAATGCCGGTCCACGAATCTACCAAATGAGCTGCTCAAGAAGAGGGGCAATCACCACCTTCTGCCGAGCGGACTCAACTGGACCTAGGTATAGCAGCTGTGCTCAGAATGTGAACCAGTGTCTCCCACCACACACCACAGAGCCAGTCTGAAGCATTATTTGTAACTTTATTTTCTGTTTTTAGCATACACGCAAGACACTTCCATAATACAAGACTGAAGTGACTGGGTGTGTTCTCACTGAAGAAGAGCAGGCTGAGAGTTGACATGATTGCAGTTAATAGACTGACAAAGGTGGGAATTTTATAGGTAATACATGATTGTTTATTAGGGTGCAGGAGGAAAACAGTCATCAGTTTACACTTAGGGATGAGAGGTTTAGGAGAGATATCTGGAAATATTTTACTCAAGGGTGTTACTAACCTATGGAACAGATTGTGAAATGATGCAGTGTTTGCTGACAACATTAAAGGGATACAAACCTTAATTGGAAAATTGTTCTTGGCGTTCCTTTGTTAAGACTCGGCTTTACTCATCATATAAACTGCATACAATACAAACTTTCCAGTAGTTGTATACATTTCATGGGTGTAGGCTGGCATACTCCAAGCACTCCATGGTGTGCAATTTTATTTAAGGGAGGTTAGCAAATAGGCTCTAAACTTCTTCCTTTTCCATGAAAACTAACAAAGAAAATACTGAACCTTTCTGTAATTTTATACATAGGCATCAATACTAGAAGAACTGGTCACTAATACTTTCTTTGCATCCCAAGGACAATACAACTTTACAGGCTCTGGGCTGGTATGTGGGTGTCTTAGGGAACAATGCATGGCATTTGTATTTATCCATGCATGACAACAACCAATGTCATGAGATACAAAAGTTGTATTTATTGTGCCAAATGAGGCAACAAACATGGTCCTGATGTACATCTGGCTACACCTAACGGGGTAGTAGTGAGTCCACTGTGTGCAGCTCTGAAATCCCTGGCTACACCCCTGATACATTTTCACTAAAAAATGTCTCGATGGTCGTAAGTAAAAAGAAAGCAAACATCTTTGTATCTTATATTTTTTCCACAGTCTTTGCAGCTGATAATCTCTCTTCCCTTCACAGCTTCAGTGTCCATGCTGGTATGTTGGCAAAACCTGTATAAGTGCTCTTAAAGCTGCTCTCTGTGAGGCGCTTGTTACAGTCAAACTGTGACAACCAACCATACAAAAAAATCAACAAAGCACATCAACTAGTCCATGGTCTTAACTTTAACTTTTTGATCAAAGACTTGATCTATCCTGACCAAGGTCAAACGGATGAACAATAAATGCAGAACAATGAGTTACGTACACACCATCTCATTTCATTTGCCATCTTGAGCAATTATCCCAGTAGTCACTATTACTGCTGGTTGTCAATGCTACCCATTTCACCTATTTAACCCTTGTTGTGCTGCAGACTAATATATCAGTCCAGAATTATTATGCATTCTAATTCTGTCGGCAGCCTAAGGGTTAATACTAAAGTTTTTGTTGGTCTGGCTACCTACTGCTTCTCTTACTAAATTTGATCCAATCTGGACTATGTCTTAGGGCCCTCCTTCCCCCTTTAAAAAACTGACCTCATGAGATGGGGTCTCCTATTCCCTGTCTTGGTCCTCAGCATGCCTTCGCCCCACCGTGGACAAGCACGTCCAACCCCTCCACCTCTCTGCATGCCTCTCCTTGGTAAAATTTAACTTTGCAGTCATTAATTCTATGTCATGTACTTTTGTTAGTCTGCCTAGCCATTCCTCCTTTGTGGGGATATCAGCCATTAACCAGTGAGCTGTGATACACTTTAAAGCCATCACCATATACTATTAATATTATGTTCCTGTCATCCGCCTTCAACTGTACTGCCTTGGAGAACCCTAAAACCCACTCTGAGAATTCCAGAGGGATATATACTCCAGTTTTTAAGGCATTCCAAGTCAAGTTAGATAGGTACTGTAGGTAACGGACCACAACAATAATAGATGGGGAACCTGATGAACTATGTCTGCTTAACTCTTATACAGTACATATTGTTAATTGATATTTTTAATAGTACATTTCCATATTACTCAAGGTGATATATATACTACAGAATAATATATTCAATTAATAAAATCTATAATACATATACAGTCATTTAAAATTGCAAATGCCCCAAATGCTAGAGCTTGGATGCTATCACACCTGTTCTTTGAACTGCTACTTATCAACTGCCACTAGAACTTCAAGAAAACCTGAAATACTACTCAGTTACTCTCAGCAGCCCTGAACCTCTAGTGCAAAACACACACACACACACACACACAAAATCATGGCAAAATAAGATCTTACCATTTCAACATTCAAATGACCCTGACTACTGTTTTTATCACACAGCACCTTTCAACACAACACTCCTTGTTTTTCCATTAGCTGTGTTTTTGTTTCAGCCCTAAAACAGGTTTTTCTTGTAATTTATCTGATTAACGACTTGAAAATCTTCATGACACCTACTAAATTAACTGCATGAGTTGTTCAAAAGAAAATTATTAAAGGAAAACTGTCCAAAACAGTGCTGGCAATTACCAGGTCTGCAAAAATGCCCGATTAGTACAACCTTAGTATTCAAATATGATAGGAGCTGACCTTTGCCAAGTAATTTGTTATGTTTCTTGCCTGTATGGTGGTTTCCTCTACTGTCCCTTGGAAGCCATTTGATATTGCCGCCGTATCGAACACAGATTGTGACTTCAGAACACTTCCTCGATTTTCTTATGTATGCTAGAACACATGCTTGGATTTAAAGCGGCATAATTTTCATCGAAGAAATAAATAGTGTGATGTCGAGGGTTCATTTGTACTCTAGAAATACCCTCGATAGTAGTTAAATTTCTGGTCGAAAGTCTAGCGCTCGTTCAGGGAGTGCACAGAAGCGCTCAAGCTGACTACGCGCATGCCTGAACTCCCCGCGCTGGAACTTTCATTCTGAATTTAACTTGCCTACAATGCTCAGTTTTTAACGGGGGTTGTTTCTAGAGGTACAGCTGGATTACCTTTACATGCCACGCTATTTATTTTCACTCAGTGAAAATGTGCCCCGCTCGTAAAGAACGAGCATTCCGGCACACAGTAGGAAGTTCAGACGGTAATTTGCATATCAGTTGCGGTTTTGGCCGCTACCCTCTGTGAGATGGTGCCACCCACCATGGAACATAAAATAAGTATTACTAATAAAAGCCATGCCCTATAACAGACATGCCAATCTCTCACTACAAGTTGGCAGGCGAGTAGACACTGGGAGGAAAATGGGGATTATGACAGTTTCTTTTAAAACATGACCAAGGGGACTCCCAGATCCACTTATACTATGATCAAGAAAACATTTTAATATAGTTCATTTATATCCCTCCAGCAAATATAGCAGGTATTGCCAAATTATAAAGTAGAAGTGAGTTTGAAATATGATTAATCAAGTATGGCATGAAAAGCAGTAGTACTGTTTTATTAATTTGAAAATGTTTTTTTTTTTAGGTAAGCCACACAGACAACAGCAGTCTCATTTACAAAGGTGACCTGGAGTGAGTGTGTGTGTGGCGGGGGTGGGGTGGGGGGTTACAGGGTTAAAATGTAACAGACACATCTCTTACGTGCCCTGCAAGAAAGCTATAAGACCACATATGCCCCAACTCATGGCAACATGCCACCATTTTGGCCACATTAAAACCCAAAAAAACGGTGACACATTGCGATTTCTACCACCCTACTTCAGTTTTAAACATGGACTATAAATTACAGATTAGATACCATATTTCCTGAACTAATACATCCAGATCAAAAAGGCTTTATGTGTGAAAGACAAACCACTGAGAACATCAAAAGAACCTTATATATAATTGACCATGTCACCCATAACAAGAACCCTTACTAATCCCAAACTTAGATGTCCAAAAGGCATTTGATAGGGTCTCCTGGACTTTTCTTCAACATGCCCAACAAAAATGTACCCTTTCGGATACATTTTTAAACCTAATACAAGGTACTGTATATATTCCACATCGCAGGCCACTGTCAAGGCAAAGGGCTCCCATTCAACTAGATTTGTCCTCTTCAGGGGCACCCACCAAGCATGCCCCTTATCGCTCTACCTATCTGCATTACATGCAGAGACTTCAGCCCAGCACTTCAAGCGATGCTCGGGCATTACCGGATATACCGCTAAAACACATACCAATAAATTAGCCAATTGTGCAGAAAATCTCCTCCTATGTATTACAAATCCCAACACCTCTCTTCCGGCCCTCACTCAAAGCGTATAAGAAATCGAAAGACTGGATACAAAATTAACGACACAAGGACAGAGGTTTTGCAGATAAGCCTCCACCCTTCAGAAACATTCATGGCGGACTATCTCTATCATTAAAATAAACACTCCCTCAAATATTTATGGGACACATTCTTGCTGCCCTTTCCATGTTATATAGCAAACATTTTTTACTGTTAACAGAGCAGATCACTACAGATCTTAAAACCTAGAATTTGTTGCCTCTGACGCTGTACAGCAGAATACAGACTATTCAGATGAATGTCCTCCCATGTTATTTGCATTTTTTCCAAACATTACCGCTATTACCTCCCCCAAAAACTTCACAAATGAAACTGACTAATCTCCAGATTTATATGATGAGGGGAAAACCCCAAAATGGTATACAAGAACCTTCTATTGCCTTAAGCTAGGGGCAGCTCAGCACTCCCCAACCTTCATCAATATGCCATGGCAGCCTTGTTAAAACATGTTTTCCGCTGGCTTCAACCCCTTCCCCCCACTCCACAGTGGGTGCCTACTGAAAAAGAAATGGCCCTGCAACCCCCGAGGAGGTAAATACAGGTTACTCGCCTGTAAAGGAGTTCTAGGAGTGGTATATGTTGTTCATCCACACTGTCTGGCAGGTTCCTTGCCGCTTTAAATCTTGCCGGAAGGTCTTCAAGCTGGCTCCTCCCACCCACCCGGGTGGTAAAACCCTCGGCTCCGCCCCATGACGCCAGATCTAGCCTGCTGCAAGCCAGGTTGCTGCGTCAAGCTGGGAGGTCAGTGGGTTGTAGGATGAACAACATATACCACTAGAACTCCGGTTACAGGTGAGTAACCTGTATTTCTAGGGACATGGATATGTTGTTCAATCCACACTGTCTGGCAGACTCCTAGCAGTTCTCCGGGAGGAGGAAGGCAAGGCGCACCCCCTATTTAGGGAATAAGGACTGGAGAACCAAGGTCCCAAAACCAGCATCCCGGCATGACTCAAGGTCAATGTGGTAATGGGAAATAAAGGTGTGTGCTGACTTCCAGGTAGCAGCCCTGCAGATTTCCTGGATAGGGGCGTCCTAGAAGCAGCCACGAAGCAGCGGTATGGCGGGTAGAATGAACTCTTATCCCTTTGGGAGGCTCCATGCCCGCCAACCTATAGCAGAGATCTGTGCAGGAGGTGACCCACCTGCTTATCATCTGCTTGGCCGCAGGTCTGCCAGATGCGGCTTCAGCGTAGGTGACAAACAGCTAGCGAACCTCTCCCCGAACTTCAGCCGTCTGCTCCTTACAATAAGCGAGCGCTCTTCTAGGATCCAGAGTATGGAGCCTATATTTGGCCTCCGAGGTGTGACTGGGGTAGAACACCAGCAAAGTCAACACCTGGTTAAGGTGAAACTCCGACACCCCCTTCGGAAGGAATTTCGGGTGGGGGTGCAGGACAACCTTGTCCCTGTGGAAGACCAGATAGGGAGACTCGATGGAAAGTGCCTGGAGCTCTCCCATCCTTCTGGCTCACGTTATAGCCACCAAGAAGGCGGTCTTCCAAGACAGGTGGGCGATATCGCACCTGTGCATCAGTTTGAATGGCGTGCCCATGAGCTTAGCCAATACCAGCAGTAGATCCCATGGAGGTGGAGGTTCTCGCACCGGAGGGGATAGGTGATCAAAGCCTTTGGAGAATCTCTTCCATTTAAAGGCACAGCATTTTCTGGTTGACTCCTTACGGGACGCCTCAACGATGTTGAGGACCTCGTCTGAAAGACCCAAGGCCTGGAGCTCTAGCCGCTCAGGAACCAGGCTGTCAGGTGCAAGGACTGAAGGTCTGGATGGAGTACCTTCCGCTTGTCAACTGAGATCAGGTCCGGGTGGGCTGGAAGCCGCCTCGGGAGCCTGGAGCTGAGGCTGAGGAGATCTGGGTACCAGAAATGGCGGGGCCAGTCTGGGGCTACCAGAATCACCTGCGCCTTGTCCCTCTTCACCTTGAGAAGCATCTTGTGGATCAAGGGAAATGGAGGGAAGACGTAGAAGAGGCCCGGGGTCCACTGCCTTGAGAAGGCATCCCCTGCAGCAAGCCATGCTGAGGGGGCGGGCATGAAACAGCCTGCAGCCGCATTCTCCCTGGAGGCAAACAGGTCCACCTGAGGAGTGCCCGTGGGAGAACAGATCGTGTACTACCTCCGGCAGGAGAGACCACTGTGAGATGCAGTGCCTATCCGCTGAGGGCATCGACCAGACTGTTGGAGGCCCTGCCACATGGATGGCTAGGAGATCCGCCTCCAGGCTGATCACGAGAGACCAAGTGCGGAGAGCCTCCTTGCACAGAGGCAAGGAGTGCATCCCGCCCTGTCGGTTGAGGTAGTACATGGTCGTGGTGTTGTCCGTCTGGACCTGAACCACTTGCACCCGTACAAACGGAGCGAAGGCGGTGAGGGCTAGACGCACCGCTCGGAGCTCCAGCAGGTTGATGTGGCATTGAGATTCCTGAGGGGACCAGAGGCCGTGGGCCCTGAGCTCCCCCAGATGGGCACCCCAACCGATCAGAGAGGCGTCGGTCGTTAAGAGTGACCGTCGGCTCGGGGCGGACAAACGGGATACCCTCCTGCAGATGAGCTGGAACGAGCTACCACTGTAGGCCGTCCCACATCTCCTGGGTCACCGTCACTAGCTGGTCCAGAGGACCACTGGCGGGCCAGCCCCCATTGCAAAGGACGCATATGCCAGCAGGCCCTACAGACCACGCTGGTGCAGGCCGCCATGAGGCCCAGAAGGCGCAGGAAGTCCCGGGCAGGGCGCAATTGTCCAACCAGAAATGACTGGGCAAAGGAGGAAAGGACCTCGGCCCTGTCCGCCGGGAGCCGGGCTCTGGCTAGAAGACAGTCGAGCTCTGCCCCATTGAACTGAATCACCTGCGATGGCACGAGTTCCGACTTGGCCTCGTTGATGAGGAGGCCAATCTGAGAGCAGACCTGGAGGGCCAGATCCCTGGACCGCTCCACCTTCAACCTGGAGGGGACTGCAATCAGCCAGTCGTCCAGGTAAGGGTACACCTGGACCCCTCGACGCCGCAGGAATGCTGTTACCACTGCCATGCATTTGGTGAAGACCCTGGGAGCTGGAGAGGCGCCAAAGGGCATGGCCCGGAACTCATAAAGAGATCCCTCTGCTCGGAAGTGGAAGAATCGCTGATGAGACGGACAGATTGGGACGTGAAAGAACGCATCCTGAAGGTCCAGAGAACAAATCCACACACCTAGTTTAAGGATGGAATGATCTGAGCCAGAGTGACCATCCTGAAGGTGCGCGGCCTTAGGAACTTGTTCAGGTCATGCAGGTTGAGAATGGGGCGCCAGCCCCACGTCCATTTTGGGATCAAGAAGTACCCGGACACAAACCCTGGGTCTGGAGGAGGGTCCGCCACTTCACTGATCACCTCCTTCTGGAGGAGCAGGGCAATGTCGGCTCGACAAGCCGACATAGAGGCTATGGAACCTGTTGCCCCCCTTGGGGCAACAGCTCGATGGAGGGAACTGCTCGAATTCCAGAGGCAGACCCCTGCCTACCACTTTTAACACCCAGCGGTCCGTGGTGATAGCGGACCAGGTGGAAAAAGTGGCGGCTGTCCCCAAGGGGAGGGGGACCCGGGAGGAGTGACAAGGTTGGGGCGACACCTTAACCTGTCACTGGGCAGGCTTGGAGGAAGGGCCCGCTGAGGGACCTCCTGGACCCTTGCCTCCAGGCTTCCAACTGGAGGAAACGGCAGACTTGGCCTTAGGGCGCCAAGTTTGTGCCTGCTGGCCCTAGTGCTGGTGCTGCTGGGCCGGACGTGCCACAGGGGGCGGAAGGGCGAAAGGGCTTACGCTGCTACTGGCGGCCTTTGTCTTTCTGGGCAGATGTGACAGAGTCCAAGGAGGCACTGGACTTCTCGATCCTCTGGAGATAGCCTTCCACCCCCGGCCCGAACAAGTCAATGCCCAGGAAGGGAACGTCTGCCAGATTGTGCTGGGTGTCCAACGTGAAGGTGGAGATCCACAGCCAAGCTCTACAGCGCATGGCCACTGCGGCCACTACTGACCGGGCACAAGAATCACCAATGTCCAACGAAGTCTGGAGCTGCTGTTTTGCCACCACCCTTCCCTGATCCCGCACCTGCTTGACCGTCGTCTGAAGGTCAGCCGGGAGATGAGGAATCACCTCATCCAGGGAACCCATAGGGCGTGTGAGAAATGTGCCATCAGAATGGCCAAGTTAGCCTGACAAAGACCTAGGGTGGAAGCAGCATAAACCTTCTGCCCCGCATAATCCAGCTTTTTGGATTCCTTATCAGGCGGTTTGTCCACGTCCCGAACATTCCCGGAACACCGGAAAACGCTATCAGTCACTAACCCCTCCGCAGAGGGGTGCTCTGAGAAACCGGAGAGTGAGCCGGTGGGGACTGCATACTTTCAAGCCATCCTGGCCGAAGGCGCGGGACAAGATGCTGGCCACTGCCACAACTCCAGGGCCGGGCCAACAATGGCTTTGGCCACCAGAAAGGCCTCCGTAGGTGAATACCCTCGATCCAGTATCTCCGTGAGGGGATACTTGGCCCATTTTGAAATGGGTTTGAGCTGCATCCCAGTGGACTCTGAGATGAGCCGAAGTAAACCTAAAAACGAGGATGGGCTCTCGTCCACAGACTGGCCCCCTGCAGACTCCAGGTCAAGCAGCCTGAAGAACAGGGAGGAGTCGTCATCAGACTCTGAGGAGTCTGCAAACAGCTGCCAGGCGCCTGAGCCACCCTCCACCTGCCGAGGTCGATCGGGAGTGAAGGTGACCAACAACCTGTGGGACAAGCCCTGACCCGACCGAGAATCCTTGGTTGGGGCCCCAGTCTTCAGTTGTGGAGGTTCCACCACAATGGGTGGAGCAGCCAGCTTCGGCCGAACAACCGGTGCCGGGGTCGGCTCCTCGACCACTACGAGGGGTTGTTTCGGCCGCTCCAGTGACAGCCACTTAATGGCGGAGAAGGCAATGGAGTCGGCTTATTTCCAGACAATAAGAGCTGCTGCCACAGTAAATCCTCGTAGCGCTGATGGAACTTGCACCGGAGCTTATCCTCTGAAGAGGACGACGAGGATGAGCAGCGACGCCACTTTCCATAGTGCCGAGACTGCCGATGTTGGCTGGACCTGGAAGAGGACCGAGACTGAGACCTCTGGGGGTTCCGAGGGTAGGTCAGAGAGGGGACGGGGGAAACCCGCTCCTCCCTTGGTGCAGGAACTTTAACTGGGGACTCAGGCACAGGCAAGTCCTCGGTTTCCACTGGGGGAACCGGTGAAGTAGGATTGTCGGCTTCTCCAGTCGACAAACCGTCTGACGGGTCGCGAAAAATCTCGACCACGTCGACGGATGTCTCGGCCGGCTGACCTGATGGGGGCACCGTGAAGCCAGCGGCCGCAGCTGAAACCTCGACCGAAGTCGAGAGTCGACGGTCCGGTGAAGGGGATCTCTCCCGCTCTCACGAATGTCGACGGTGGGACTTAACCTTAGAGTCCTTCTTCTTGGACCGACTGAAATGTCCTGATGGCCCTTCTCCCCTGGTGGAGAGAGACTGGCAAAGCTCCTTAAACGAAGCCATGTAGGAGGAGCCCAAAGAGAGCGGGACAAATGCCGCGGCCGAGGAGGAAGAAGAAGCGGCCTGGGCCACCTCCTCCTCGAGCGCAATCAATTGCTCCAACTGTTCCGCTGAGCCCGCCACGCGAGACACCGTAGCAGACCTCATGAGACTTGACCCGGTGGATACAGTTTGCCGGTCGCCCGAGAAGAAGTCGGCAGCGCTGTCCTCCAAGACTAGCAAAAGGACTTCTGACAATTCGCAAGCCTGCAGTCATGGCCAAGCTCCAGGCAGTAGATGCACATGGAGTGCGGATCGGTCCAGGACATCTTCTGCCCACACGGGCACTGACGAAAGCCAGGAGTCGACTTGTCCATCGCAGTCGCGAGGGAAGACGAAGACTGAAGTCTTGTAAATTTTAAAATAAGTTTCGGAAATTCTGAAGAGTGTGGATCTAGGCCTAAAATGCAGAGCACTAAGGAGGGAACCTGAGCTTCCAAGTGGTAAGGAAAATCTGGTGTCATGGGGCGGAGCCAAGGGTTTTACCACCCGGGTGGGTGGGAGGAGCCAGCTTGAAGACCCTCCGGCAAGATTTAAAGTGGCAAGGAACCTGCCAGACAGTGTGGATTGAACAACATATCCATGTCCCTAGAATTAATATTTCAGACTACTAGGGTTACATGTATACCACAACCTTCCACTTACCTCTAACATCCTTCAAAACTGGTACTTATTTCTGGATCAAAAAGAAAATACACTAGGAACAAGATGGGTAGATACACCAGCTTTGGATTTGGCATTCCTCCCAGCACACTGGGGTCACAAATTAAAAACTTGGATGATACAGGCCTAGGACACAACTTTTAAATTTTATCAGAATGATGTACTTAAATCAATTACACAATTACAGGAGCAGTATAACCTCCCAAAACCATGATCTCTATAGATTTTTTTAGATCAGAGTATATTTAACACAACGCTTAGGGCTACAGGTTGCCCAGCAATCCGTCCTGCCAATTTTTTAATTAATGGACAAAATATCCCCACAGTACTTCATATTCAGGTGTTATCAAGCCTTAATAGCCACCCCTACAACTACAATGGACGGCTTACAGCTCGCCTGGGAAGCCGAACAAGGTATAGCACTTACAGAGCAGGCCTGGAATACAATTTGGCAACAACAGCACAAGCTCACTAATGCATATATTTGTAGAGAATATGGCGGGAAGAAAGCAGGTTTTTTCCGTACTCCGCAGATAACTGCTAAATATTAGTCTACACAGGATGCCACCTGCTGGCATAAATGCAGCTGTGAAATTGCATCCCACACCAGTGTTCTCTGGTCTTGTCCTGATCTTACCAAATTCTGGAAAGAGATGGAAAAGGTCTTAACAATCTTTATGCCAGATATTGGCCCTCTAACTCCAGATATGATCCTCCTTCACCATTACCCCCCTCACCTAAAACACGAAACTATCTTCTGTCAAAAAAGCAATTACTAAACTACGACTTCAAACTAACCCCCCAGCACACATAAATTGTGCAGTGGGAAGACACTGTTCTAGATTTACAGTATATAAACTAGAAAACATGATGGCACAATTAAAGAATACCCTTCCGACTCTGCAAAACAGATGGAATACATGGCTTCTCTCTATTATGAATCTTTGACCAGAGGTAGTACCACAGATTCAGGGAGATAGGACCATGTTGTACCCATTTTGAAACTCCCAGGACCTGGGCTGGACAGTCCTTCTACATTCATCACTAACAGTACTGACTGGTGTAACTTAATCTGCTCCTTCCTATTATATATTAATCTCTCCACGCAGAGAAGAAACGGAAATTGAAATGATTTTACTGTGCATAATTTCTACTGCACATGTATGTGACAAGCGATGTGAATTCATGCTGTATTTGTGATGTACCACCAAAAATACCTTAAAATGGCAGAAGGTTTTGCTCAAGTTTGGAAGTACTCATGTGTTAGAACAGCTAGTCGGAGACCTCTTTGAAAACTGCCCTTACCGTTGGTATGATGCACAAAACTTAACAAGTTTTGCTATCTCTTCACTATTTAGGTCGTTTATTGAATTCTGACGGGGCGTTGTGTCACAGGGTACAGCTGCTTTCCACTTTGCTTCTGAAATAAACCACAGAAATGATAGTAAGTAAAAAGGCTATAGTGACAAGATGCAATTTGTATAAAAGTATCTCTGAGCATAAATATTCGCATCAGGGTTCTACATCTATGTACTGCTAATACATAATATTTTCAGTCACACTGCAAGGAAAAGGGTTAGCACAATCACAAAGATATCATGCGTAAAACATACTGATCATCAGCAAAAGCAAAATGTGCACCCTGTTGCAACATATTGCAAACTGTCAGACGGCCATCTGAACAGCTGGACCTCAGTTTATCCTCAATGCGAGTTATGTACTTGACATTCATCTTAATAGTAACAATCAGCTGAGTGTGTGAATTATACAGAACATCAAATGGGCGACAAGGAATACGAACATTATACACAAAACAGAGACAAGCACACTTATTATTTTTCTGAGTTAGATTATTAAAGAGAAAAGGAAGTGTCTCATCATTGTAAACACTGCCTAGCCTGCTAGGCTGCCGGAAAATTTAGAACGCATAGGTTTTAGGACAAGATATTATGTCGGCAGCAGCCTAAGGGTTTTTAATAATTAGGTGATAAAACAGAACAGAGTGCCCCAGGCTGTCTTCACTGCAAGGCTAGTTGAGAGATCACTGTGACTAAACTCTTGTTTTCCCAGGTCAAGGCCACCCAGGAAATGTCCTCAGCTAGTGTCCCCCACCCCAATGCTTATCCTCACTAGTGAATCCAGTAATGTAGTGAAGCAACACCTGCTACCCACTCAGGCAAGCATTCAGTGGTTGGTTTAGCATAATTTGAGCTTTGAAAGGGAACATTTTATATTTTGGGGGGAAATTGCTACCCTCCTGAAAAAAAACTCGGTATCCACCCCTGTTATCCTCTCTCTAATCATCACCCATTCAGACATTCCTCTGGCTAGCCACAGCCACAAAACATACTGCTGGAGAGGTCCAACCACTAAACATACAGACTCTGCTCGAGTCTCAAGGCACAACAGGAAGTTTTCCCTGTTAGGAATCCCGGGCAGCAGTGCTGGAATCGCACTTTGTGCGCTGGTGGAGTGGGGGGGTGGGCATAAGGGCCCTGTCTTTAAATTAAGTCCCCCTTCCCATTATAAGTCAATGGTAGTAATGTGTGAACTACTAGGGCTCACTTCAGAGCTGTGCAGTGGGGGAAGGGGGGAGGCTGAGCCCTGGCAACCCCCCCTGGAATTCCAACACTGCCACACAGAGTACTTTTGACATTTCCTCAATTTGGTGATCTGGCCCCACCAAAAGCACTTCAATCTTATCTTGTTTAGCTTTAGCCAGCTTGATGCCATCCAGCTGCATACCTCATTTACAAACTATGTGAATACAGCCACCATGATGGAAGGGCCAAGGCAAACATTTATTTATTGAAATATGGTAACTGGGAACGGCACACTGAGCCATGCCTCGTTTCAAAGTGCAACTGGGAGGGAATGGGAAGAACAAATACATTCAAAGTACAGTCAAGAAAAATAAAACACTATACAGGCACATATGCATTACCAATGTTATTAAACAGCAGTAAACAGGCGAAAGTCAAAAAATGCATTTCTAAGCAATACACACAATGAACAGTGTGCAAACAGAGATTGTGTGTAATAGAGACTGCAGAACAAAAAAAACTGAGCAGGTCGAAGCTAAATCAGGAGAGGGTGTAAGGGGAAATTAGGAATAACTCACACTAGAACAGAAGACAGCAAAAGGAAATTCGGAAGAGGGGAAGACTGAAGGAGGGACTAGTCAGGACCAGTGCAAGAACAAGAAGGGGCACAGAGAAGTGTAACCTCATGTTTGACAGAAAGATAGGAAGGCGACATGCGGAAGGTGTGTTTTTTTTCTAAATGGAGGGGAGATGAGAGAAGAAAGCAGACTGCTCAGCAGCAGACTCAAGTTAGGAATGAAGAAAATGCTGGAGTCCCTGGAGCAAAGGGCATATTATAAGTGCAGGAGGGATTGCGAGAGAAACAAGAAGAGAGCTAAGGAGGGAAAGACCAGAACCAGTATTTAGAAATGAAAGATGCACAGTGAATGAAGCGGCAGGAAGAAAAGGGGAGGAAATCGAGAAGTTTGTGCACAGGCAACAGTGATGGGTATGAGAATGAGCATTAGCAGCAAAGCGAAAAAAAGCATTACAAAGATATCAAGTCAGGTAACAGAGGAGGAAGGGGCAGCACCATAAACCATATCTGCACAGTCAAAAACAGAAAGCACCATTTTGGTGACTATTTCCCCATGGAATGGGAGTGGTTGGCAATCCTTACTGAGATAAAGGGCACCAAGTTTGGGGTGGAGCTTTCTGCAGATAGCATCAATGTGTGTTGAGAAAGTGAGTCTACTATCCATTCACACACCTAGGTACTTGAAGTTGGGAACAACCTCAAGGGGAGTGTCATTCAGGCTGAAACAGACAAGAGGGGAAGGGAGCTTTGCAAGTTTATGGCTTGGGCAAAAGGTCATGGACACCATCTTCTTGGCACTGACCTGAAGATCATATGACTGGAACCAGCGCAGGATGTTATCTGAGTCACACTAAAGCATTATTTCTAGGGCAGTGACCAGGGCACTTGAGGTGAAAAGAACAGTGTCATCTGCATAAATGTGACTATGCCAGCTGACACAGACAGAGAGGAGGTAATTAAAGATTAAGAAGACTGGGCCCATTAAGGAGCCTTGAAGAACCCCAGACTGTACTGGGAAGGGGGAGACAAGGCATCACCAAACTGTACCGACAGGAGACATCCAGAGAGGTATGATCTGAACCAGTTGATGGCTGCAGCAGAAAGACAATGGAGCACTTAGCTTATCCAGAAGGAGGGGGTGGGCTACTGTATTCCCAAAGGCCTTGACAAAGTAAATGAAAATGGCAGCAGTGAGGTGTCCCTGGTTCATGCCATTAAGGATAGAGCTGATAATACACAGGAGAGAGGAAATGGCAGTGTGTTTTTTTACGGAAGCCAGAAGGAGTGAAGAAATTGGTTGAGTAGAGGAAATCAGAGATTTGGGAGTATACAAGCTGTTCTAGCAGTTTGGCAAGGAAAGGAAGATAGACCGAAAGCTGCCAAAGGAGGAGGGGTCACCACCTTTATGGAGCAGAAGAATCTTGGCAAAACTCCAGGATGGAGGAACTGAACTCAGAGAGAAAGAAAGGTTACGTAGGTGGGAGGGCAGGATGGCAATAGCAGGGATCTAGAGATGGAGGGGTTTAGGGTCCAGCCCATTTGGGCTATGGCCTTTGAAAAGGCTGAGGGAGGACATAGCATGAAGGGTATCCAGAGAAGAGATGCAAGGGAATCAAAGCATAGATCTGGTGAAGGACAAACGGAGGCAGACTGAGGTAAAAGGGGAGGAACCAAAGGCTGTGAAGTACAAGGCACAGGTAATGAAAAATTTGCTAAAATGTGAGGCAACCTGAGAGGGGAAGGAGATAAGGGAATCATTCAAAACAAGGTTAGGAAAGGAGGACCTGGAACTGGGATCAAAAGGAGACTGAATTATCTTCCATAATTTGGCAAGGCACTTAAAGTTTTTCTGGAAGTTACTAACAAAATAGCAAGCCTTGGCTGCTCTGATGGATAGATGGACAAACAGACAAAAGTCAGCAAATTGATCAATTCCAGTCTTTTCTGCCATCTTATAACCACATGTATTTGTTTTGTTCCATTACCACCCTCTCCCCGTCCATGATCACGTCCCATACCAGTGCTCTTTCTCTTTATTTGCTGCGACACCTCACTGTTAGCTTGCTTTGATTACTGTTTGTGTAACCCCTCACCCCTGCCTTTTTTTTTTTTTTTTTTTAGGATGTTGTTTTCTCCTCGGAGCACCGGCTACAACCCCCGCCTCCGCCCGTTCCCCAGGCGCCATCCCGAGACATAGAGACCCCTCCCTTCCGCACCCAGCGACTTACCCTTCACGGCAGGGTGGTGGGGCGACTCAACCCACCCCAGCGGGTCCATGCCAGGGGCGTCCTCCAGGAATGGCGCCGGGGAACGGACGTTGTTCTGCGGGCTCCCATTTTCTTATTTTCCTCCCGGCCAGGCATGGCGTGCAATGGCGCCAGCGACTGAGCTGCGCGCGCGGCTCCCGTGCGCGTGCTAATCAACGTCTGCCACGTCCGCCCACTGCTCCGGCTGCGGCTGCGTGCTGTCGACCCCAGCTCCGCTGAGAGTCAGGCAAGCACCGACGCCGATCCACCGAGATGGAGAGCAGTCCTCCAGGCGCTCAATCCATCTCCCCGCCGACCCCAGCAGCCCATGCCCATTCCGAACACGGTTCGCGGCGTGGCGCGAAGTGTAGCGACCAGCGCCTCAACCCTCAGCGCCACCGGGCCGGCTACCCCTGCCTTTTTAGCAAAATGACAGGTGGCATGCTGTTGAAGCTGACAGCAGTACCTGGTGGGGACTGGGTTCGGGGAGGATGAAGTTACTCAGCACAGGGGACCTAGGTTTGGCTACTCTGCACAGGGGCACCCAAGTAAATCCGAACACAGGAAGCAATAACTGTAATGTCCAGAACCAGGAATGGGATTCTTCGGTGTGGCTTTTATTTACATCCAAGCTGAACAAACAAAGCATAGACGGACCCCCATGGGGCTACATTCCTGGTAATGCAGATTAGAGACTACAGAACACTTTATCACTATTTCCAGCACTCAGGCTCTAAACCCACCAGGTATACAGCCCGGACTTGCACGCAGCTTTGGGTACACAGCCCGACTTGTACACTACTTGGGTTTTCCCCACTGGCCCGGCTTCCCCGTCGGCCATTTGATCCGCGGTCCATTTGAGGAATGAACCAATTATCCTGTTGTGGCTCCCCAAACCACACTAGAGCCTTCGACTCCTAGAGAGAATTTTCCTTACAATCCCACGTCTGGGTACTTCCTTCATCACTGGCCAAGTGCCTGAGGTAAAGTAGAAATCCGTAGAAGTGGACCTGGTCACTAAAGATGGGGGGCCACCCACCTCCAGCTCCCACAGCCCATACCTGGCCATTTCTCTGGAAACTGAACCATTCCTTTACTGAAAACTTTCAAAAGTAGATTATGGGTAGATGTCTGTCACATCTCCTCTACATATCATTTTCATCCCAACAAGCTCTGGACTTGAATCTACTTTTACTTTGCTTAGCCCATTACTCTAGGCTTCCACTATTTTAGTAGTTCAATCCCCACATTGTCACACAAGTCCCAGGGTGAAAAACATAGGCCCTTTTAGCAAGAGCAAACACTCACCCTCATGTTGCAGGTGCCCCACAGGCGACTCACAAGCCTTCTTGTTCTCCCAAATCAACTCTGGAACACACATGCTGCTTTTCCTTTACAAGCAGAACTAGGGTGATTGCCCCAGGAATCTGCAGGGAACCCTTTCCTGCCACCATCCCCAGGGGAAGGGGGCACTGAGACCCGAAAACAGCGGTCTCCACCACTTCAATTATCTTCTGTGTCTCCCTTTTGGTGGAGACACACACCCTTTTACTTAAAAGTAGCCTTCTGTCAGGGCTGAGGCTCCTAGAGCCTACTCTGAGCTGCTGTGCTGCTTTCTCAGTAAGTTCCCAACTTCAACTGACCACTGACTAATGTTCAAACCTTCCCAACATTCTATACCAACTCCCTTGCTGCAGATTCCAATGTGGCTCATGCAGCTGCGATAGTTCTATTGGTGATGTCATCCCTCAGTCTCAGCTGAGACTGAGAACAGAGTGAGAGTGTGAAACCCATTTCACTGGAGTTTCAAAAGCTGCCTTCCCTGCCTACCACTAGGTCTTACTGGGATTCTAGTAACCCCGGGTAACAAGGGGGTTATACTCACCCTTGACCAGGAAAATGACTGTCCACAGTCATTATTTACCCAGCCTTAGGCCATCCCACCCTATGTGCTACCTGCGGTGGGGGGTGATCAGGCCCCCTCCTACCATGTGCAAGCACAGGCAGGCAACACTAAGGGCCTAGAGACCTTTAGCTGACATATCAGCCTCTACTCTATCCACTTACTATGGACGTCTAGTGGCTCTGGTAGAACTATCCAGAGCATAGCCCTGATAGATCAGCACTGCGGTCCCAATGGCCACTCAGGACCACAGCCTGTCTATCCCCCCTAACCCTCTAGGGAAAACCTATCTGCCCTTAACCTAATACCCCCAAAACAAAAACAACCCGGGGACCTCCCCGACCTTGGGCAACCTGCAACCACACACCATTAAAATACCACATTTTGTACCATTTTACTGTCTCCTCCCTACCCCCACAACCACACCTGTGGAAGGAAAGGGTTAATACAGTAACAACAACAATTACACCACAGTACTTTAAATTTCTACACACTAAAGTACTAATGAGGAACTCCGATGAGCACCTCCTCCTCTTCTTGTCTTCTCTTCTGTCTTCCCAGGAACACCTGTAAGAAAAAGAAAGACAACACACACTCCTAATCTGCATACACAGTCTACCTAGACCCCTACCATCAAAACACTGAAGAATCCCAAGAAGATTTTTTTTTTTTTTTAGAAAAAGGTAGAAAAACAGTATTTACATTAGAAAACAATGACATTATTTACAATACACATTTGGGGGGGATGGAGTGCCCTAAAAGTCCCAACTAGTGACCACAATGCCCGAAGGCTAGTCCAATAAAGAATCTCTCCTGGGCCGGAGCCTGGTGTAGCACAGTTCTAACAGGCCAAAGTCCCGAAGTGGAGAGTCTTTGAGGACAGTTCACACATTTTGGAGTCTGCTAGTGTAGGGTGTGTACTGCAATGTCATAAAGATAGAAAAGTTCGGACTTACCAGCCACTTGTAGTATGGAAAATTCTTGACCGACCTGCACCTCTGACGAAGACTCTCCCTGGCAACATTTCTTCCAATACAGCTGGGCGGACATCTTCCGGGAACCACAGGAGGGCACATCTGGGAACTGCTGGGCTGATGTCATCTCTGGAGATGGAACCTTAGAACAGGAACAAAAAGAAAACAGCTGGTCTGACATCATCTGATTACCAGGCGATGAACAGGATACAGCTGGGCTGGTGTCCTCTCTGGATCTGAAGTCATCTGGTGGGCCAGTCGATGGATTCTGGAAAGGCCAGTACACTGTAGAACTGATGAATGTGGGGCACCTGAGTCCTGGATGTCCATATTGGCGAATCAATAAAGGCACTTCACAGTCTGGCGTGGCAGTATTGACTACCACTGCTCAGCTTTCCATTTAGTAGGCACGGGCACATTTACTGGGAGGTCCATGCACTGAGGCCAATATTACCGGGGGTCAGGAGCTTGAATTATTACCCCATCTGGGCGCACATAATTCACACAGTGGGAGATTTCACGTCCCTCTCCATCCACTATTCTCACTCTGTCTATAAACAGTGTCCTGCCTCTCTTCCACTGGGTATACTTCTCATGAAACAGTCTGTTCTTTTCATGCTTGTTGGCCCCAGGATACACACTTTTCATTGCTTCGTCCCAGATCCAGGATTTCCTGCTGTTCTCAATCTCCTCCCAGACTTTTTGAGGAAAGGTAGGAAAAGTCATACCATAGATCTCATTTGCCTTCCTACGAACCAGTCTCTCCTCTTTACTTGCTTTGGTCAATCTGAGACCGCTGGCCTGGCTTTGGGGTGGCCAGTCCTGGTTCCGCCAGCTACGCATCCTTAAAGAAATTAGAAACGGATCCCTAACTTCTTCTTCCTGCATAGCCAGGGCAGTGGCATCACCACTCTCTTCCATGCATTCCTCCGAGGCAAGATCTTGAGGCTGTGAACCCATTCCTTTTTCACAAGACCACATAGGTTTCCCCTCATCTTCCTCTTCACTGAGGATCTGAGCCCAGGAGTGAGCAGTCGTCTTCACTCCTGAGACTATCCACTCATCACTAGGCGCTGAGGTCGACACCTCCCACTCAAAGGCCTCCCGCATCTCATCTTCGCCTAAGAGACTTGGGCTAGGCCCCCCCCCCCTCCAGGGGTCTATTGATGCTTTATCCGAACTTTCCTTCTGGGATCCAGCATCCGAAACTTCAACTTCTGGTTCTGTCTCTAACTCTGCACCTCTAGCTTTGTGCCACACTCCCAGCGCCGGGCCTTCTCCACAGGCTCCGCCTGGTGCTGTGCTGCAACTGCAGATTCCTGAATCTTGTCCATGTGGGAGCCAAACAATTGAGGCGCTTTATACAAGCCATATTTTTCTAGGCATCCAGCACAGTGAGGAATCATGAAGGCGTCCCTTCCAGCTCTCAAGCATATTTGACATACATGCACTGGATATCCAGAAACCGCCACATGAGGAGGCAGTTGTCCTCCATAGCACCACTTTTCAATATCCCTCAGTCTATTTACTGCTGCTGTTACTGCAACCCGGGCATGATCCAGGTAACGAGCTGATCCTGAGGCCATAACTGCAGAAAAACAAACAAAAGTTCACTGTAACTGAAATTCCCACTTTACTGAACACACGCTTTAGTTGTAAAATGGCTCCTCTGCTGCTGTGTTTACTTTACTACCCCACCCTGTAATGGTGGCGGCAGCACTCCTGTGCATCAACATTCAGAAACTGGGTCAAGCCACTGCGCACCCAATTTACACAAACTACTGATAACTTTTGCTCAAACTGCACAACTTGCTCTGTTCTTGCTTTAAACACATTCACAGGATTTTCCACGGACTTTTTACATGCTGGAAACATTTATCTGATTCACAGTCCCTTAAAGCTTCAGGTTTTTAAGCACAGGATTGCCTGTATTACTAGTGCTGCACATTGGCTACACAACTCACAGTCTCTCTCTGGCTTCAAACTTTAAAATGAGGCTGAACTCATTACTATGCACACAGTCAATGGCTTAAAAGACTTGCACTTGCTGGCAGGACTTGACACAGTCGTTACTTGCAAAGCGACTACACTGCTGCACACACATTTATATGGCATAGGGCAGAAAATCACTGTTTGAGCAGTTTTTATGTTGTTACTTACTGTTATCAGTAGCAGTTTGCTGCGATGGGGAAAAACGGCCTGCAGCCAGTTCTTGGAGGCCTCTGAACAGAAACGGGCGGGAAGTCCTGCCGATCGTCTTTCGACCACCACACTTGCAATTCCAACGATCGATTAGCGGGTTGATTTTAAACAAGATAGTCTATTTTTACAAGTTTACAGCGATTTTAACACTCCGCGACGCTCCTCCATTAGCCAGTACACGCACTCCACTCACACTCCCTCTCGAATGCTGGGGCAGTCACTGTAGAGGTGGCTGAGGGGCGGGACTGATCTCAGCCTGACCAATCACACGACGCCATGCAAATGAGCCTCTTCTTCCTCGTGAGGGCTCTTCTCCTCACGCCGATCGTCAAGCAGGCAAATTTAAACTGCAGAATGGAACTTTTTTTCTTTACCAACTGACTCCACGGCGGGAGCCCATTTCAGCCATTTAACATAGCCATTACTCCTGCAAGTCTCTCATTCCATTCAAAAAGCATTTCCAACGTCCAGGGCACAATTTTCCTGTTGCTACCCCTAGTCTTCCACACTTGTCTTTACAACAGTTCATTTTACAAGCAGGCAAAAATGCTGTAAACAATTTGATGCCGGACAAGGGCACACTCTTTGGCTTTACTGCTCCTTGGTAAACAGTTGGCAATTTTAAACAGCAGCACAAGCTCCACAGCACACAGCAACACTAGGTAAATTGCTTCAGCTTTTGGGCTACCCACTGCCAGATAGCCAAGACGCTAGCCCCCTTGCCCGAGCACCTTCCTCCCAGAACAAAATCCAAGGCGGTGCCTCCATTTTTGTAACCCCTCACCCCTGCCTTTTTAGCAAAACGACAGGTGGCATGCTGTTGAGGTGGGAACTGGGTTCGGGGAGGATGAAGTTACTCGGCACAGGGGACCTAGGTTTGGCTATTCTGCACAGGGGCACCCAAGTAAATCCGAACACAGGAAGCAATAACTGTAACGTCCAGAACCAGGAATGGGATTCTTCAGTGTGGCTTTTATTTACATCCAAGCTGAACAAACAAAGCATAGACAGACCCCCATGGGGCTACATTCCTGGTAATGCAGATTAGAGACTGCAGAACACTATCACTATTTCCAGCCCTCAGGCTCTAAACCCACCAGGCACACAGCCCGGACTTGCATGCAGCTTTGGGTACACAGCCCGACTTGTACACTACTTGGGTTTTCCCCACAGGCCAGCTCCCCATGACCACTTGATCCTTGATCCCGTCGGGAATAGACAGTTTTCCAATTGGTGGCTCCCCAAACCACCTTAGAGCCTTCAACTCCTGGAGTTTCACAAGCTGCCTTCCCTGCCTACCACTAGGTCTTACTGGGATTCTAGTAACCCCGGGTAACAAGGGGGTTACACTTGCATATACTTACCTTTACAGTTTGTTTTTTACCTTATATATTTTATCCTCTATGCAACTATTCCTGCTGGACTATGTTAGCCTTTTGACTACTGTTGTGCTCTCCCAAACCCACATGAACACGAGATGCAGTATGTCATGGGGTTATCCCAGTTGGAGCAATTTCATATAAAAAGACAGTCACAACCAGGTGTCTTCTAGGTGGAAGTGAAACTCCACACAATACCTCCTAATGCCTTTCCCCAAAGGCAACATGTACACAGCGAACAATATCTGTGGGACAACAACTTCCGAGACACTCCACACTTGACAGCAGTGGCTGAGATGAACAAACACACATAACCAGCCACTCTTGCTGCTCAGGCAGGAACGACTGGAATCAAGATAGTCCCACGAAAAGTGCCAGACAGTCTAGTAAGACCCAGTGGTCTATGATGTTAGAGGGAGATAAGAGATTAAGGTGAACTAAAAGAGAAGGTTCCCCTCCATCTCTGGGTGCAAACAGGTCCATAAGTAACTGTGATAAATTCTGATTCAGTGTTGTGGAGTGGTCTGAAACTGGAATAAAACTGCTCATAATAACAGCCACTGAGTTACATGGAACCACCTTCCTGGGGAGGTTGTTGGGTCTAAAACAGTGGGGGGAATTCAAACATGCATAGGACAGACGCAAGACAACTGTAGTTGGGGGTGGCAGGAAGTAGGCTGTTGGTTAACTAGAATCTGCAGCTTATCCAGTAGGTAGGGAAATGGGCAGACTGGGTGGGCCAAGTTGTCCTTATCTGCCATCAAAGTCTATGTTTCTATGTTACAGCGAATGATGAAATCAAATTCTGTTTTCAAAATTTGAAATTCCAGGATTGCACTGGTGATTGCTAGTGTAATTTCTGAATTTTACTGGGATTCTACTATCTACTCTACTGTCTAACTTTTATGATGTGTACAAACATTCAGAATAAAATAAAGATAAAGCAAATTAAATAAAGCAAAATGAAAACAGAGCAGTAACTTGTTTAGACCAACATATCTGAGAGACAGTGTAGACCAGTGGTTACAGCAACAGCTTGGGAAATGAAAAATCACAGGTTCACCAGCAACCAACCAGTCCCATCAAACAAATGCTAACCACCATTGCCGCAGTTCCCCACAGTCCTCCACAGCAGGTCGGACTGAGGGAGGGATGTACCTGCCTGCCAGCCTGACCAGGATCCGGCAGCAGGAAGTGAGCAACATGGTGTGGTGCCCAAGTGTGTACCCCCCTTCCCCAGGCATGGATATAACCATTGTTGGCCTAGTGCAAGAATAGCATGCCCCTGTGGAAGAAGCAAGCTTCCTGACCTGACTGCAGGATTCACTGTGATGCCAGAATATCATCACCATCCCTTCCCAACCATGTCACACTGTCTCAGTCTGGCCTGCCTCCTGACATGGCTGAGTTTGCTCCCTAATGCAGGTCACTGGCATGGCACTGGGTCATCGGGGCAGCCTGAAAAAGTATCCATTCCATTGGCACGTATATTCAAGAAATCTTTTTGTTGTTTGTTTTTAATTTTTTTTTTTTTTAATGCTGCCCGTAGCCACTGGATCCTCAGCCTGGTCACGGACCCCTGGACCCCACCTCCATACTGGCCACGGCTCCCCGACACCCCCGGCTTTCCCCCTCAGGATGGGGTTGTGGCACCTGAGCTCAGTGCTGCAATCGTGGGACCAGAATCGGGAGCCGGCCAGTAGGCTGATTAGGGCCAGGGGAGGGCATCATGCATGGCGGCCACAAGCAAGGATTTCTTTCTTTGAGCCCCAGGGTGGGGACGTGCAATTAAGTCCTGCGTCTGCCCCGCCCCTCGCGATTCAACACCGGTGCTTGCAATTCCTCCTGACCTCTGCCGGAAGTCCTCAAGCACGGGGCCGTGTCTCCATCCCTCCCCCCAGAGAAGGAAAGCAGCCCTGAGGGTGCTTAATCCTTCTCCCTCAGCCGGCCCTCCAGCTCCCTGGGTCCGTTCCCGAACCCGGGTCGCTGGTGTCGCAAATGGAAATCAAGCGCTGCGCCCGTGAGCCGCATATTCAGAAATATTTAGAATAACGTATGTGGGCGGCGGTGCAGAGGCGCTGAGTGCTGGCGCCTACCTTGAGCCACGCCGGCAACCCGGGTTCAGGAATGGATTCTGGATGCCAGGGGCTGGTAGGGGAAGGCGAGGATTGGCGTCTGTAAGGCGGCTATGCTCTCCTGGGATGGGTAGTGGGAGTGCCCGCTCTGCAGTGCCCCGGTGGAGACCGGGTGCAGGGCAGACGCAACTCAAGGGAACGTCACCAGAAAAAGTGGAAAATGGCTTTGCTTTCAGCCGGATGACAGCCGATTGCCGATCTGAGGCCGTCAGTGTCCCAGAGCTCCTGGTCCCTCAGCAGTTCCCTGAGGGCCAAGTACTGTGCTAGCTTGCCCCCCTGGTGCCTTCCCCCTCGGAGGAGGGGGACCTGCCCGGCGAAGGGTTACGTCTGGGTTACCTTGGGGGACAAATGTGAATGTGAGGGCCAGAGCTCGGGAACAAGACGGATCAGATGCAGCCTTGGCACAGCTTCAAGGCGTGGCTGAAGTGGTAGCATGTAGGGGAGAAAATAGATAACACACACACAAAAAAAAAAAAAAAAAAGGATAGCATATGTGGCCTGCCCATTGGTGAAGCAGAAGTGCCACCACATGTGACATCGGTGACCAGAGTTCGGGAATGAGCTGGAGTTGGGGTGACCAGTGGAAGGACTGAGCATCCAGAGGATGTTCTCCTCCTTTGGGTTGGAGGGAAGTGATCCACTGCTGCTATACTGCCACATGGCAGTACAGCAGGAAAACACAGCTGGTGGGAGTATGTCGGCCAGGCTTCACATGGCATGCTCGTGTGCTTGTGCTTGGAGCACAGTGCTTGCCAGCGTTCTGAGAGACTTGGGAAGGAAAAAACAAAGAAAACAGCTTGGTGAATGCAGGATGATCCACAGTGTGCTCAGGCCCCACCTTGTGCCACCCCTCCATCACGGGCCTTCCCTACCCCCCCGTTCTGAACAGGGGCAGGTGACACTGCCTGGCTGTGGCCAGCCCGCCTCCTTGAGAATAGCTAGATTGGAAGCAAGAAAAGTAAGCACTAGGCGTAAAAGGGACTGGTCCTGACCAGAGGGTGTGTTCGCCAGAGAGAAGCGGGCATAAACAAGAAATAAAAAAAAAAAGACCTGCTTATGTGCCTGATGATTGGCGAGTAGCCCATCTGGTGCCAATATAACAAAAAGACTCCATGGCAGAACCAGGGAACTAGAGGCCAGTCAGCTTGATCTCAATACCAGGGAAACAACTACAAGGAACAAAACTGCTGAATACTTACACTAAAAATGCCTTGGACTTGGCAACCCAGTATAAATTCTGTAAGATGAAATCATGCCAAACATACCTCACTGCATTTTTAGACAACGTTACCAAGGAAGTAAACGTGGGAAAGCCTACATGTGCATATCTGAACATCAGTAAAGCATTTCATACTGTATCATAAATAAGATATGGTCACAAAGTAGATATCTTACTGCAGTATAACTGAAGGTGCGATTACATGGATTCAAAACTGGCTGCAGCATAGGAAACAGAGTCATAAGAAATGGTAACCAATCAGCAAGGAAACAAGTCGTTATTCAAAGGAAAACTTTACTTAAATGTGAAAAAAATGAAATCCATGCTATTCTACAACAACAAGCGACATGTGATGGATTCCCCACTACATATCAGAACTGACGAGGGTTCTTTACTGGAACGGGTTGATTCTTACCGATGCCTAGGTCATATTCTTGACAGCAATTTGTCTTATTTTTATTTATTTAAAATTTGATAACCGGGAAATGCACACTGAGTCGAGGCTCATTTCCAGGTGTGACCCATCTTATGCCCTTCATATAGAAGACAAAAAATGTGGTGTTCTGTGTCACAAACCCACTCAGCAGATCAGCCGTCTACTCCCAAAGTGCCAAACTCTGAGCGCAATCTTGTGAACAGTTAACAGAAACAGGGTAACCCTCTTGTCTGTTTTGTGGGTTCAAATCAACCTTTGGTCTGAAGTCTTGGAGGGATTCAAACTGTGAACCTCTTGTTAGCGTACCCAATGTACAGGCTCAGATAATTCTGCTCTTGAGGGCAGATATCTTTTGCCTACGTGCACCTAACCAGGCGTACAAAATGAACCCTTAAAACTCTATTAAAGACCTCAGAATAAATTCTTACCTTTTCCTAGTTTGGTAAAACCACATAAGCTCATGCACAGTGTTGTCACACTCTTAACCATCCGTGCACCACAAGCAAAAACAGAAGGACTTGGAAGACACAAATAGTCTATTAAAACAATAATATGTTTACTGAAAAATAGATAAAAATGTAAACTGTAAATACAGAACCATATATCACAAAACATACAAATCACTTAAGCAAAACAGGTTTAAAAGTGCAGACCAAATCTCCTACCACAGTACTCTTAGAATTGTCTTTTCTAAGGTATTCTTGTCTCACAGTGCTGTAGAGGTTTCTTTTTCAGAGTCCAAACATTTGTGTCTAAATGGAAAACAGAATACTGTTTAAAAACTGGCTTTGCCAACCTCTTTGCATGAGGTCACCTAGCTCCTCCCTGTCAGAATATAAAAAAATATATATCTATGCAAAACAGGATGTCTTATCAAAGGTAAATTCTGTGATCTCAGCACAACTCATTTTCTCATATGACTTTCTAAGATCTTATGATCAGCTTCCCCTTTCCAGGACATCAAAGGACTTGTTATGTCTCTCTGCCAGATCTCACGAGGTGCAACATGCTTTGTATCACCATGTGAATTTTACTGTGTTTCCTCTGAACGTTATAAAAGTTTATGATCTGTCTTGGCAGTTGGCAAGCTGCAATTAGTCACATAAAAAGGAGATCCTAAATTTTAAGTCTCTTCTAGCCTGTAATTATCTCTTGGCCTTCCAGGTAACACCTATTAGCTAAAACCTGGGGGGGGGTTGTCATTCCACAGACTGTCAGCATCTCTCATGAGAGACATTCAATAACACATTTTTATATTACAAAAGGAATAGGTTAATCAGAACCAGCTGTCCAAGTGTCACATTCTGTATCATAAGAACTAATTTTATTTCTGAAGCTAGGAAACAGATCAGTGTATCACATATTACTCCTACTGTTGAGTATGGGTTAGTAATATGCTCCTCAGCCTGCAATAATGTTCTGCAAAGAACAGACCTGCTGTTGAACAGAGTGTGTGGATTTGTATTTAATCTAACCATCAGAAATCATACCTGTTCTCTTAACATCAAACTGGGCAAGCAATAATACCCGACATGGTGGGCAGTACTGGGCAATACCGGACCACTCAGGGTCGTAATGAGGTCCAACGCCGCAGGCAGAGAGCCTTATAGCCTCTGGAAGGTCTGGTATTGCCCTATACCACCCACCCTGGAGGGTATTATTGCACTTAGAAAATGGACTAGTTGTTAAATTTTAATAAAATATTTGAAAAATAAAAGAAAAAACCTAAAAAAAAAATTCAGTAAAACTGAATACAAAATAATTTTCTTGTAAAGTAGTCCCTCTACTGGTATACCTGCCAGTAGAGGGTGCTGTTGTTAGGGACAAAGTTTTTTTTCAAAGTTGTGTCTATGCTTGTTTCTCTGTGACCTGCCCCCCCACGACAGCTGCCATAATCCTGTGATCCAGACATTCAAGTGCTTTATTGCTTTATGCTATGTGTCAAGTGCTTTATTGTTTTGTGCTATGTGTTATGTGCTTTATTGTTTTGTGCTATGTGTTATGTGCTTTATTGCTTTATGCCATGTGTTATGTGCTTTATTGCTCTATGCTATGTGTTATGTGCTTTATTGCTCTATGCTGTGTGTTACATGCTTTATTGCTCTATGCTATCTGTTATGTGCTTTATTGCTGTATGTTATGTGGTTTATTGTTTTGCTAGATCATTTATTTCCGCACTGCTGACCAGCTGTCAGAAGTTATGATGGTCATGACTTGAAGATCTACAACTTGTTGGAGCTATCCTCGGCTCCACTACCTGATTCGGTAATTATGTATTTTTGTTTTGTATGATTTGAAAAAGTTGGTGGCCAGCCGATGGTCGAACGGGGAGCCAGCAGGATGCACTGCTTTCTTTCACTTGTGCACACCCGCGCTGGTAGTTTTAAAAGTCTGTTGGCAGGTGTTTTTTTGGGGGGTCTGTCTGTCTCTACTTGACCCCAAAATATGGGGAGGACGGCTGTGAGAGCAGAAGGCCATGGGATGGTGTGATGAGGTATTCTGTTTGTTTTTTAAACTAAGGTAAAGAAAAAAAAAGCATTGTTTCACTTTATGTTGGGACTCGGCTCTGGTGGTGCTATAGTAGCGCTGAGCACGTGACACTCTAGCGCTACAACTACGAACAAAAATACTGTTTTCTTCAGGAGAAAAGAACACTAGTGTTTTTATTTGTGGCATGTTGCATTTTTAATTTGTTGCTAATTGGTGGTGGTGGTCTCGGGGGAGGATCGCTACATGAGGGGGACGTCACTTGCTAAGCGAGAGGGGAAAAAATGGCAGCTATCGCATTTTGAATTTTAAACTGGCACGGATACCAGTTTGTCATTGGGGCATGGTAGGCTGGAACTTTTTATTTCCTGGGCGTCTACTGTTGAATCTAAGTGACAGGAGCAAGGAACAGTAAACAGCAGGGGCAGCTGAGTGAGAGGGGCATAAGGGGGATTAACGCAGCCCTCAGCACAGCAAGTGTTCATACTCTTTTTCCACTGATTTCTCTTCTTTCTTTGCGGAACTATCTGGGGGATCAGGGACATGATTTGAAGGTCAAAGGATCACTAAAGCTACTTCTGAGTGAGTCATAAATTTCTCGTGGGGGGGGGGTTTGAGTACAGCTACTCAAAGCACTCAGAGCCCATAAACAAATCAGGGTCATGGACAAAGAAATTTTGTAAACTGGAGAGAAACTGTAAATAAAAACAAAACACTAAAACAGGGTAAGAACTTACTTAAGGAGTACATAGGATGGCACAAGGAGTGGTGCAGTGCAATGGGTGTGGGCGGAGCAACGGTGTTCAGAAGAACTTTCTGGAAACTGCGGTGCTGCACTTGGGCTGAGGGAGGAGGTTGCCAGGCTTCGAGCACAGTTGACAGGAGTACTGGAGACTTTGGCCCCCAACCAGGGAACACCACACCACCAGCCACTGCCACAGAGGGTACCCAGACAGAGGCCTGGAAGGACTACGGTAGGCTCAGGGAGATTGAGGATTGTGGAGCTCAAGCACCCCCCCCACCCAGTACAACTAAAGAACAAATATGATATTGTCAAGGAGAAGGAGAGCCCTGAAAGGGAACCCAAGGTTGTGACCAGGGGTGATGGGCAGACCCACCAGGAAGGGGGTACAGGGGATGAGCCAGAGAATCCCAGGGGAGAAGGAAGCTTCTCCTAGTGGGGGACTCAATAGTTCGTGGTATGGAGATGGGGTCATGGATCAGGAGGTTATGTGTCTCCCAGGAGGCACAGCTTTGAATGAGGGGGAGAGCGGATTCACAGGATTGCAAAGGCCATGTCTTGGGGGGGGGAGCTGGACATCATTGTCCATCTGGGGACAAATGACCTAACCAAAGAATGAGCAAGTGTGGAGAAGGTTCAGGAGAATTTTAGGGATTTGGGTAGGAGCGCCGAGGGGGGGGGGTTGCAAACTGTTACCATCTCTGAGGTGCTAGAATCAAGGGAAAGAAGCCAACACATCAAAACCTTCAAGTGACTGAAAGACTGGTGCAGGGAAAACAACTTTGGCTACATTGGGGACTGGGGCACCACCTGGAATGATACACAGCTTTACAAAAAAGATGGCCTGCATCCTTCTGAAGACAGTACGTCTATCCTCAATGAGAGGTTTACATGCTTTGTGGGCAAGCATTTAAACTAGCCACTGGGGGGGCTGTCAGGAGCAGGGAGATTCATGCAGCCCACCCCCACAGGTTAGTGCACAC
The DNA here is from genome assembly GCA_016271365.2 of Neoceratodus forsteri. NCBI lineage: Eukaryota > Metazoa > Chordata > Ceratodontiformes > Ceratodontidae > Neoceratodus > Neoceratodus forsteri. Next base: position 97,775,023 of record CM057451.1, read on the forward strand.
ATCAAGCAAGACCAGGATGTCAGCCCAGACGCAGATACACAGGTACCGCAGGGTGGGATAGGCTGCGCTCGGACATAATGATATCACCACTAATAAAAGGACCTGGCCCACAAGCAACCAGTAAGGTAATAAAAAAGAAGTACCATACAGAACACTCCAGGAAAAATAGGATGAAGCAAGGACAAAAACACAAGGAGGGAACAAAAAGATGCAGCATTTCATGGAAAATCATGAACACAAATGACCGCAGTTTGGGGAACAAGATCCCAGACCTAGTGGCTGCAATGACGGAGGTTGATCTGGATATAGTAGCGATAACCAAAACATGGTCCACCAGCAACCATAGCTGGGACACAGGTTACCAGGTTATGCCCTGTTCAGAAAAGATAGGGAGGGTAAAGAGGCGGGGATTGCCCTCTCGTCAAAGAGAGCATAAAGGCGACTGAATTTCAAAATAGGCATGAGCAAATGGAGGAAGTCTGGGTCACCCTTGAGCCAGGTAACGGAACAGCCATTCACACAGGGGTCGTTTACAGACCCCCAGCTCAGGCAGAAGAAAGTGACAAGCAGCTGCTAGAAGACATGCATGAAATGGCAGCAAAGGGGGAGGTACTTCTAATGGGAGACTAACATGCCGGAGGTAGACTGGCCCATCTCAGCAGGGGCCTCAGCTAGGACAGAGGACTTCATGGACTCCCTTGAGGGAGCTGGCCTTAGGAAACTGGTTCAGGAACCTACCAGGGACTGGACAATCCTGGATCTGGTGCTGACCAATGGGGACAGGGTAGCAGATCTTTGGGTGGAAGGTCAGTTAGGGTCCAGTGACCACAATATGGTGTGGTTCAAAGTGGACACATGGATCCAGTCAACTCATACGAAGGCAAGAGTCTTAGACTTTAGAAGTGCAGACTTTACCAGTATGGGATTACAGATAAAAGACACCCTGGAAAAGAGGGGGATAGGCAGGGATGCTGAGGAAAAATGGGTGCACACATTAAGGAGGCTATAGCGGAGGTAACAAAAAAAATGTGTTAGGTCAATAGACCAGGGTAAAAGGAGAAGAAAACCGCTTTGGTTCTCAGGGTGTGTGGCAGAAAAAGAAAAGGCCAAGAGGCTAGCCTTCAGGAAGTATAAGGAGACACAAAGGGATGAGGACAAGGAAATGTACCAGACGTGTCTGAGAGAGGTGGGAAAGGCAATGAGGAGCGCTAAAGTGGAAACGGAGGAGAGAACAGCTCAATAAGTTAAAAAAGGAGACAAGACATTCTTCAAGTATATTAACGAGAGAAGGAAAGCAAAGGGGGAAGTAGTAAAGCTTAGAGGGGCCGGGGGGAGATAGTGGAGGGAGACGGGGAAAAAGCAGCTATCCTGAACAAAGAAATACAAAATTACACATGCCCCCACAATGCAAAGCATCATGGGCTGCATATGCAAATCATCACAGAATATTATGCTGGTTCAACTTTAAGCAGGAATGCATGGTGTCGAAAGGCCTCTCACACAGTTTGCAAAGGGTGCCAACAGATGACATAGACACATGTTTCGTCCTACCAGGATTCATCAGTATGCCTCGTCTGTTTAACACCCCAGTGGAATGAACCAGCTACCCTAAGATGGTCTATCTGGGTTACGTTGTGGTGAACCCAATTAAAACAAAAAACAACTTAAAAGACAAAGAACCTTTGTGTGCAAGCACTGAGGCAATGGTTACCTCAAAGGGCATTTGGCCGGGAACCCAAGTTTCAAAGAAATACAAAATTACACATGCCCCCACAATGCAAAGCATCATAGGCTGCATATGCAAATCACCACAGAATATTATGCTGGTTCAACTTTAAGCAGAAATGCATGGTGCCGAAAGGCCTCTCACACAGTTTTTAAAGGGTGCCAACAGATGACATAGACACGTGTTTCGTCCTACCAGGACTCATCAGTATGCCTTGTCTGTTTAACACCCCAGTGGAATGAACCAGCTACCCTAAGATGGTCTATCTGGGCTATGTTGTGGTGAACCCAATTTCTGTTCAGTCTTCACTGTGGAAGGGGGGTGGGCAGGACCTGCATCTGGTGTTCAAAGGAGCTAAGGATAAGGAAGTAAACACCAGTCCATTCACAGAGGAGAGGGTCCTAGAAGAACTGGCAAAGCTAAAGGTGGAAAAAGTCATGGGTTCAGATGGCATACATCCCAGGGTCCTAAAGGAACTGAGGACTGAAATGGCTGCCCTTCTGGTAGCCCTGTTCAGTGAGTCGTTAGACACTGGAGTGGTCCCAGAGGACTGGAGAAGGGCTAACGTTGTCCCTCTTCCAACAGCGGTAGTAAAGAAGAAGTGGGGAACTACAGGCCAGTTAGTCTAACCTCTGTAGTCAGAAAGATAATGGAGGCACTCCTTAAGGAAAGAATAGTGGAACACCTGGAAGCCAACAGCTGGTGGATCCCAGGCAACATGGGTTCTCTGCAGGATGATCCTGTCAAACTAATCTGATAGATTTCTTTGACTGGGTGACAAAGGCAGTAGACCAAGTGGGGACGGTAGATATTGTCTACCTCGATTTCAGCAAAGCCTTTGAAACAGTCCCACATAGGAGACTGGTCAACAAGCTAGGCAGCCTGGAGTTGGGATGCAAGGTGGTGAACTGGATCGGAAACTGGTTCTGGGACAGAAAACAGCGGGTAGTGGTGAATGGAATCCAATCAGACGAAAGGGAGGTGACAAGTGGGGTACCTCAGGGGTCAGTTCTGGGGCCAGTCCTCTTCAATGTCTTCATCAGTGACATTGCAGATGTGCTGGAGGGAAAGGTTTGCCTGTTTACGGATGACATCAAGATATGCAACAAGGTGGATACTCTGGAGGGCATGGAAAGGATGAGAAAAGACCAGGAACTGCTGGAGAGATTGTCAGGGGCATGGCAGCTAAGGTTTACTGCAAAGAAGTGCAAAATCATGCATGTGGGGAGCAGGAACCCTGGGGTTAGCTACATGTGGGGGGGGGGAGCTGCTGGCAGTGACTAAGGAGGAGAGGGACTTGGGGGTCATAATCACAGATGACTTGAAGTCCGCTAGGCAGACAGCAAGGCGGAGGGAAAGGCCAGTGGGATGGGGTGTACTGGAAGGGGAATCACAAGCCAAAGGAGGGAGGTAATAGTTCCACTGTACAAGACCCTGGTGAGACCTCACCCTGAATACTGTGTACAGTTCTGGATACCACACCTTCAAAAGGACATTGACAAAATGTAGATGGTGCAGAGGAGGGTGACCAAAATGGTGAAGGGATTACATCACAAGCCTTACGAGGACAGAGTGAGGGACCTCAATTTGTACATGTTGGAACAAAGGAGGGAGAGAAGTGACATGACAGAAACATTCAAGTACCTCAAGGGCATTAACAAGGTGGAAAGGGACAACATATTCCAGATTAATAGTAGTGCCAGGACAAGAGGATACAACATGAGACTGAGGGGTAGCCGCATAAGGGGAAATGTCAGGAATTTATTTTTTACGGAAAGGGTGGTGGATGCATGGAATAGCCTGCCCCAGGAGGTGGTGGCAGCCCGTACAGTGACAGGCTTCAAACATGCATGGGACAGAAACAAAGGAATAATAGAGAGAGGAAGAAAAAGCTAAAGCCAATGAGCAGATAGTGTCACTAGACGCTTAGTTAGGCAGCATAAACAGGCAGACTGGATGGGCCTTGTGGTCCTTATCTGCAGACAGCATCTATGTATCTATGTAATGTACTCCTCTGGAATGGGCACCAGCCAATCAGAGCCCAGGAAATAAAAAAGCCCATTTTCTAACTTAATTTAACACAGAGCATACGGTACACCTTGAGTATCTGGGCCTGACAATTGTTATATGGTAGGGTCACGTATCATCTGGGTGCATTAGTAAAACTGACAAAAATTGAATCGGTTGTTACCAGGTCTGTGTAGTAACCTCACTAAAGTTACCACAATGTATAAATAATATACTGGCAAGGTTTATTCTATTTTAGAGTGGGATGTTTCTGGAATTACCTTCCTATTGGTCTTACCATAGAATTGTCCTAATCTCAGTTTGTAATTGCCGAGAATCATATTTACTGAATTTGTGTCCTTGCACTTCTTTTTTTTTTCCAAAAATATTTTATTGAGGTAGAATTGTGCAAATACAGTACTTACAATCACTGATACACTGCTTGACATAAAAGAAAATTAAATCAGTTATGCAGTATAATGTGCTAAAAAGTCCTAGACATGCAGACCAGTGACGAATACTATACACAATCACTCTCCAAGCTGCTATCATGCCACACTGGGCCAACTTTTTATGAAGAATTTATGCATACATCATACAAATATACATAAATAAATCAAAAAGGTAAACACGATCACTGTATTAACTGTGCCTAACTAGAAGTACTAGGAGTACCCCCAAAAAAAAAAACAGCAGGAAGCAGATGCACCTCACAAAGTCGGAAACACCCCTGCCTCACCAGCCTGGATGAGGGGGCGCCATATGTCAAGGAATTGCTGATGTTTCCCTAGAGCATTTAACTGGGCTCTTTCCAGTGTCATACAAGACACAAGATTAGTAACCCAGCGAGAAGACAAAGGCGGGAAGGGAGACATCCAAGCCTCGGCAATAGTTTTCCAGGCATTTATTAAGGTTAAGGACCACAGAGGATTATTACACCTCCCATCAGGATGGTGTGGGTCTGTCCCCAGCAATAACTCCAAGGGAAATCTTGAAGGACTATACCCAAGTACTTTACTCATAATCCGATGCACACTGTGCCAAAAAGGGGTCACCTTGGGACACGTCAGCGCTAGATGGATAAAGTCTCCCTCTCCACTCATACACTTTGGACAGTCCCTTTGCTTAGAGGCATTGAAGGCATGTAATCTCATGGGGGTAATATAGGTTCTATAAAGGAAGTTCAACTGGATTTGCCTTAGCTTATTACTACGGGAGATTTCCTGGAGATGAGAGCAGGCCAACCGCCAGGTCCTAGAGTCTCTATGTTGGTAAGCAGGTCTTTGTTCCATTTATCTCTTTAACCCCTTCTGCCACCCCGTTAAAGCGCCCCTTAATGATCTGGTAAAATACAGATAGTGGTTTCTGTCCAGGCTGGGGTCTAAATACTTTCTCCTCAAAGTGGGACCGGGAGGCCCAACTACTCAGAGTCCAGGGTTTGGCCACACCTCTGTCGCACCAGCAAATATACAAAGAAATCCCCCAAATGTATGCCCCATTCTTCACAAATAGAGGAGAAACTTTTTACTAGGCCCTCTTCATACAACTGGTTAACCGTAACTAACCCTTTACACCTCCAGTCCAAGAGTCTCTGTATTAGGGGTACAGAGTGCTGGCCCTTACCACGAAGGTATGCCAATATGCTCACACATGACGAGTGGCACCGAGGATGACTGACAGTTCTATGAACCTCCAACCAGACCACTAGGGTAGTTGCTGTGAAGGGATCTGTGGGTGCCAAAGGATGGTGATCCCCTAATGCTGCTGCCAGGGTGTTATTTTTTAAGTTACCCAACAGGATATCCTCCTCCAGCCCCAACCAAGAACAGTCCCTATCCACCTGGCCCACCGGGAAAAGAGGCAAGTTGGGCAGTCCAGTAGAAAGCCCGAAAGTTTGGTAGACCAGTCCCACCCTCCAGAGGTGGTAATTGCACGGCAGATCTCTTGAGTCTGGCATTTTTACCATGCCATAGAAACCGGTGTAGGATTGAGTCTAGGGATTTAAAATGGGCCCTGGGAAGTTTAATGGGCAGCGACTGATATAAATAGAGGCATCTGGGTAGTACTGCCATCTTAACAACCCCCACTCTCCCCAAAAGTAAAAGTGGAAGAGCAGTCCATCTTTCACAGTCCTCCGCTATTTTTGAAAGGAGAGGCTGGAAGTTAAGGGCATATGTTAAACTAATTTTTGCCAAGAGAAAGACCCCACAGATATTTCAATTTACTAACTAATTGCAGGCCTCCTAGATTTGTAATTAACTGTGCTCACTCTAATGTGCCAATCGGGAATAATTCGCTCTTGGTCAAATTTACTTTGTGCCCCGAGATTGCCCCGTACCTACTCATAAGTTGGTGCACTGCAGGCAAGTCCTGAGCAGGGTACTGTAGCAACATCGACAAATCATCTGCGTACATAGCTATCCTATGGTCTGTCCCCCACCTCTAAAGTCCCTGATTCCTTCGTGCACTTTAAGGCTGCCGCCAAGGGTTCCAATGACAAAACGTACAACAATGGGGACAATGGGCATCCCTGCCTCGTCCCCCAACCTAGACCAAATGGGGGGGGTAACCGTGCCATTTACCGCAATCTGAGCTTGGGGGGTGGTGTATAAAGTGCGTACCTAGCATAATCAATCAATCAATCAATCAATCAAATCTTTATTTATTCAGGCGAGCATCATTGAGCAAGGCTCATTTACAAGATGGACCTGATAAGGTCAAGGTTCAATAGTTGGTACACAATATATACATCAATGCACTAACATATGCATAACAGACACAGAAAAAACACTTATAAATACAATGATCAAGGGTAAGAAGTTGATTAAGACATACATGACAAGGTAGGTTATAGGAAAATTATACTAATAGATAAAGTATATACGTATCCCAATATAGGAGTCAAGGCATACACACAGCATAATGTAATACTAGGATGAATGGGGAGCATTTAGGAATGATGTAAGGGCCAGTGATTAGTGGGAGAAGGATTAGGTAGGTAGTAGGTAGTTAGGAAGAATAAAATGGAACTGGGGTACTATAAAAAGGGTGGCTGCCTGGGAGGGAGAACTATGGAACAAAAATATGCCATATACGGTGGCTGTCTGGAAGGGGGGGTTGTGAAATGGCAAGTCTAGCTCTTGTGGTAGCAGTTGCATTTCTCTGCGAAAAAACTTGTGCAAAGCTGTTTAAAGGATGCTATAGGTATAAGTTTGGACAGCTTTAGGGATTTCTGTAGAGTATACCAAGCCATAGCTAGAGAATAGCTGATTGCCGCCCTCCCTAGCCGGGTGTTGACTTTAGGTATTTTGAGCATGATGAGGTTGTTGCTTCTTAGGGCATAGGAGCTAGCTATGGCCTGGGTGAAGCAGTCTAGAATATAGTTTGGAAGTTTTTTAGGCAATGCTCTGTAGATCCATAGTGCTGCATTTCTGTTCCTTCTGAGATGTAGGGAAACCCATCCAACTGCAGCATAGAGAGAGCAATGATGAGTGTTAGATGGAAGATCTGTTATGAATCTTATTGCTCTATGGTACAGGGTATCCAGCTTGCTTAGGTAGGAGATGGGGCAGTGACTATAAAGGAAGTCTGCATAGTCAACAACTGAAAGAAAAGTGGCCTGGACTAACCTCATATTTGAGTCTCTTGTTAGGAAGTGTTTTATTCTATAGAATAGGCCAAGCCTTTGGCGAAGTTTTTTCAGCAGTTCTTCAATATGATGTGTGAAGTCAAGTCTGTTATCAATCCACACACCTAAGTATTTGAATTTTTCTACATACTCCAGATTTTCTCCAAGGATAGTGCATAGCTGGGGGAGACTGCTTAGTGAGGAGGTGCTGGTGGAGCTTTGATTGGAGAAAAACATTCTTTTTTTTTGCATTTAAAGAAGTTTTTCTCAAGTAGTTGATATTGCAGCAAGGAGAATTCTGCCTGTAAAATTTCACGAGCAATCAGGTGATGGGTTGCTGACATACAAAACAGTGTCATCAGCAAAGAGGTGGACAGTGGCTTTGGTGAGATTTGAATCAATATTATTAATGTAGATGGCAAAAAGGATAGGGCCTAGGATAGATCCTTGCGGAACTCCTCTTAGCAGTGGTTTTAAAGGGGATAGATCACCGTCAGCTTTCACCTGCTGTGACCTATCCATAATGTAACACCTGAACCATTTAAGGGAGGGTGGATCTAGGCCAATGGAATGTAAGGAAGAGAGTAGCAGCACGTGGTCCACAGTGTCGAATGCCTTACTTAGGTCAAGAAATACTGCACAGACACTATTCTTTTTATCTAATTCGGTTTGCCAGTCATTTGTAACTTTGACCAGTGCAGAGATAGTGCTGTGCCTGGCCCTAAACCAGACTGAGCTGGATTCAAGAGTTAGCATCATCAAGATACTCTCTTAGCTGGATGCTCACTATTTCTCTAGCATCTTGGATAGCACTGGAAGAATGGAAATGGGCCTGTAGTTATTAAGGTCCATAGGGTCCCCTGATTTTAGAAGGGGAACCACTTGGGTTGTCTTCCACACTGCAGGAATAGAACCAGAGGTTAAAGATAGATTAAAGAGATGTGTTAGGGGAACTGCAAGTACATGAAATGCAATCTTTAGAAAGCAGGGGTCAAGAGAGTCTGCCCCTGCGCTTTTTTTAATATCCAACTGCCATAAAAGATCCTCTACTTGCTTCAACAGGACGGGTTTGAAGGAGAAGGAAGAATCAGCTCTCTGGGCACCAGTGTACTGGGAGCTTAGTTGTGCACGCAGCAGATTAGCTGGAGAGGAGTCAAAGGCAAGGCCAGCAGTTGTGAAGTGGTTATTGAAGGCATCCAGAACTTCCATTTTGCCAGAGATAGAACCATTATTGTGGTGCAGTTGAGTTGGTAGAGAGGTGCCAGAATCCTGCCCTACAATACCCTTGATGGTGCCCCAGAACCTAGCAGGACTGTGATAGGAGGAGTCAAGTTCAGCCAAGTAAAGGCAGCCTTTGCATCCCTTACTTTCTTGGTGCAGCTATTCCTGGCTTTCCTAAATAACACCCAGTCATTTGGGTTCTTGGTTTTTCTTGCCATCTTCCATAATTTGTCTCTTTCCAACAGTGCAGATTTGAGGTCAGCTGAAAACCAGCGGCAAGATTTGTTTTTTATTCGGACACTAATGATTGGGGCATGGGTATTAAGGGCACTTAGTATTATGCTGTTTAGCACCTGATGTGCTTTTTCCACAGAGTGTGCAAGATAAAACTCTTGCCAGCTTGGAGAGTGAGCTAGATCATGCAGATATCCTTCAATATTGAGGTTTTTCTTGGCTCTCCTCATTAGAAATTTTGCTGAGGTTGTTGGTTTGCTGGAAGATCTTACTCCTGTAATGAGGCAGTGATCACTTATATCACTGAAAAGCACTCCAGTGTGTGTGAATAGATGGGGTTTGTTCACCAGCAAGATATCAAGTAGTGTGCTGTTGCTTCTATTCTTTGAGTTTATTCATGTTGGCTCATTTATCAGTTGATGGAGAATATAAGAATGCAGGCCCCACTCCCATCCTTCTCAGGGTTTCAAAGAGATACCCCCACTCCACACGGTCAAATGCTTTCTCAGTGTCTACAGCCAACACCGCTGCCCCATGTTTATGCTTATCTTTACTGCATCTGTATATCACATTAAGGTTACGGCGAATATTGTGTTTCCCCTGTCGTCCCTTAACAAAGCCAGATTAGTCTATGTGCACCAGGCCCAGCAACAACTCCTCTAATCTTGTGGCCATTATCTTTGCCAAGATATTACAGTCAGCTGTTAGTAGAGAGATAGGCCTATATAAAACAGTGATAGTGGCAGACCGTGCAAAGTGGGGCAGCTCACCCCTTTCCAAACTCTCCATGAGCATATCACACAGCAGGTCCAACAGGGACACTGCAAAAGTTTTGAAAAAGTCAATAGGGAGACCATCTGGACCTGGCGACTCCCCCCCACAAAGTGCTCTCAGGGCTTCTAGGATCTCCTGCTTTGCCAATGGTGAGTCCAAATGCTCCACGCCATCATCACCCAGCCTCTGAAGTGGTATAACTGAAAAAAAGGAGTTAAGCTCTTGCTTTGTGGGGGAACCCTTCGAGGTATAAAGTGTTTTATAAAAGGAACTGAAGGCCTTCCCAGTCTCCAAAGTAACCTGTACTAGTTGGCTGGCTTCATTATGAATCTGGCCTACCATCCTCTCAGCCTCACGCTTCTTTAGCTGCCAAGCTAGCAGTTTCCCCCCTCTATCACCGTCAAAGTATGCCCCTGCATTAGCCAGAATGATGGCTCTTTCTATCCTAGCACTGCTCAAGGTGTTATATTTCCATTTAAGTTTTTGAATTACTCTGTAGAGTGGTAAAGTGGGATTTTTGAGGTGGGCATCCTCACAGGCTTCTATTTTGGTTCTTAAAAAGTCCAACTCACCTTACTCAGATCTCCTACAGTTTACCAAATAGGCTATAGTCTGCCCCCTGACAGACGCCTTCAAGGCCTCCCACCTCGTCTAATGTGATGTATGCCCCCTTCTATTGAATAATAAAAATTCCTGGATGTGGCCAGTCATAGTACTGACATAGTTTTGATCTTTCAACAATAGGGGGTCTAACCGCCATAGTCTGGGAGGCCGAGGTGAATTCGATAATTGTAGGGATATACTGTATAGTGAAAAGCATGATCGGATAGCAGTATTGGAGAATACACCGCCTCCCTCACCTCAGCCAGCAATGAACTCGAGGCTAGGAGTCTGTCCAGGTGTGCATACGACTGATGGACGTGGGAGTAACAATTGAGGTGTCGCCAAACATCGACTGGGCCAGTCTCCATCTCCAGCTCCCTCATAGCTCTTGTGTTCTTAGATAGGGTTACTGGTGTTACATTGGACCTGTCCAGTGTGACGCTTGGCCAGCTGGTTCTGATTGCTCTATGATTTTGAAAAATAAAAATCTAGCGTGTGATTGTCTGTCATGAAACATCCTATGCTCCTGGGATCCCCCCGGTTTCAGCTCAAATGACAGGATATGCTAAACAGAAGATCTCTGTAATGTGATTAACTTTCAAGTTGCATTTTATGGCCGTGTTTGAAGCCAGGAACTTAAAATATCCATTTTATGACGTCTTCAGAGGAAAGACAGTTAATTTCAACGGGTGCTAAAAAGCCATATGGCATCTAGGTGAGAAAACTGCAGAGTTGTAAAAGTCCTGTGATGTTCTTGGAATGCAGGAAACTGCTCAAAGATCAAAAAGAAGGGACTGGGAAATCACAGACTTATAATCTGGGAAATTAGTTTTTGCTGATGTCACCTTACTTAATATATCTCCCGAGTGATGAGACATCCCGGTTGTATAATTTTTATATTCTAAAAGGAGGAGCTAGATGGCATCATAGAAGGGAAGGAGACACAGGGTTTAAACTGTATTCTGTATTTCCACTTACACACTTTTCTTGGTGGGCTCTTAGAAACATCATCTACTATAAGCACTGTGAGAAGGCTATACATTAGATAGGAAAGTTTAATTGTATTGTGGTAGGAGTTTATGTTTGTACTTTTTCCTTGTTTTCTTTTATGTGATTGTATGCTTTGTGATATATGGTCCTGGGTTTACATTTTACATATATGTTATCCATTTTTAAGTAAATCTATATTTAAAGAGACCGCCTGGTGTGCCTTCGAAATTCTTTCTTTTGCATGTGAAGTACAGATGATTAAAGTTGACACTGCTCATAAGCTTAATGTAATACCAAACTGGAAAAAGGTAAGAATTTTCCTAAGGTCTTTCACAGAGTTTTTAGGGTTCATTTTGGATACCTGGTTAGGTGCCCTTAGGTGAAAGATATCTGGCATTCCCCAAAGAGCAGAATTATCTGAGCCTGCACATTTGGGTATGCTAGCACAAGGTTCACAGTTTGAATCCCTCCAGAACTTGAGACCAAAGGTGATTCGGACCCAAAAACAGACAGGAGGGTTATCCTGTTCTGTTACCTGTCCACAATATTGCGCTCTGAGGTTGGCATTGTGGGAGCAGAGGGCTTGACCTGCTGAGTGGGGTTGTGACATCCAGAGCAATCAATCAATCAAAATCTTTATTTAACAGTGTCCACGACACAATTAAAGTCGCCCCCTAGGATCCAGGGACCCTCCAAACTCGACATGTCCAGTGCAAGTTTTTGAAAAAGGCCCGAGTCGTCCACATTGGGGGCATAAACGGAACCTATGGAAAAAGAGCCTAACCCAGGGATCTGGACCCTGACCAATGCTTGTCGACCAGCAGGGTCGACTATCCTCCCCATGATCTTGACCTGAGAACCCTGAGGGAACCATACTGCCACCCCCCTCACTTTGAAAGAGAACGTGGCCGAAACTCACTCACCCCCCCAGGAAATCCCCAGTCCTAGACACCTCAACTGCCGTCATATGCGTCTCCTGAGGTAGGACTACTTGCCATCTGGACCTCCTAACCTCCTCCTGCAACTTTTTCCTCTTAATAATCGACTTAAGCCCATTTATGTTCCACGTCGCTACTTTGAAATCACTACCCATTATCAAAGTGTAATTCAAGGCTTCTAAAGAGCCAGCCCTCCCTTGGCACATTAGATAATGGTGTATTACCCTTGGCAGATTCACAGATGTCTACAGTATATCCTCTTAGTACCTCGCACCAAACACTAATTAAGTTGCACAATCCTTCCAATTTTTTTTATAACAAAATAACGAGCTCCCCCCACCTCATTAAAGGAAGTCCCAAAGCTCCAAAACATTCCCCGCACTACAACCAGCCCAAAGGGTGCCCTTAAGGAAAATGTCAAGTTCACATGCAAAATCAGACAGAAATGTAGCTCCCCCACCCCAACTTCCAAACCTCCCTCCGCCCCTCTCCCAAACTTTCCTCCACCACCCCTGCAGGTGTAATGACAGAGTCAGGGCATCCCCCACTCCAAGCACATCTGTCAGCATATTTCCATGCCCAGGAGGGAGGCGTCACTTGAGACTCCAGCACTGATCCACCACTGAGGTACCACCCAGCCCCCAATAGGTAATTAATAATAATACCCTCCTTATTCCCCAACATTCTAGACCAAGCAAAATTACAACTGTCCCTTCCCCCCACAGACACAACAGTGTCTGCTTAAAGCTCCCCTGTAAACAACAGGCAGTGAATAATAGGAATGTTAGATGTAAAAAACATTGTAGATCAAAATCCAGCACTTAATTATGAAAATTAATGTACACAACTGAAAAGGCCGCCTTGTGAATATAAAGCACACAGTTACTGCCACAAATAATCAAAACACATGCTACATAACCACAGTCCAGTGGCATTCGCAACACAGTGTTATGAGCGGTGAAGAACAAATAAAGCGCATGCTCCATTCCCTCTGGAGCAGTCAAAGAAATTTTACTAGTGATGCACAAATAAAAGGATCATAACTTTTGCCACCGAGGGCCCAGCGATTTCGTCTGCCTTAATGTACACCTTTGTCTTTCCTGGAGAGACGAAACATAAATTCAAAAGCAAATCATTACCGGGATACCACTGCTGTGGCAGTAAATGCAAAGGTTGGTATGAGCATAAAATATAGATATCCTCTTATTGAGGCTTGGTACTTGAAAGACCATAAACAGTTTTAACACTGAATAGCTCAGGTCGATAACTCGGGTGATGTAACTTTCCGCTGCGCTTCTATCCTGCTGGCACCCATGTCCCCAGACATGGTCGGAGGAGCAGTGTGATCCAAAGAAATCAGAGCCATAACTCGGGGCAACAGCAGGGGATGAGATGAGTGACAGGCCCCAGTAGGCCCTCAACATTACAAGTCGCTTCCCCATAAGTGGCAAGCAAACAGCAATAGAACCTATAGCAGCCCCGTTTTGGCCCCAAGTATCTTGCGGAAAAGAAATGAGAGTCCCAGAAAATCAAAGACAAACACTCATCTGCGAGATGCTCCATCAGGTCGGAGCAAGTTGGGCCTTCTCCATTCTGGTCTCCTCTTCCTCCACCCACTTTTCAGCAGCTTTAGGACAGGTAAAAATTTAGGTGGTTGGACAGTTTTGTCTATCTGAAGTTTGGCAGGATACATGAATGCAAATGACCAGCCCAGTTTATGCAACTTTCCCTTGACCAAGTTTGAATTTTTGACGCTGGACCTGAAGCTCCCCGACTATAATCCTGAAACATGTTCACCTTAGTATTGTTGTAGGCGATTGGGCCACGGCGCTTTGCACCCTGTAGCACTGCCTCCTTGTCCGTATATCGGAGATACTTGATCAGGCAATGGCGCAGTCTCTTGCCAGGTTTTGGAGGCGGACTCACCCTGTGTGCTCTTTCCACTTAAAAATCAGCACACTCTGCGGGGTGGCTCAGGTTGTCTACAAGCCAATGGTGAAGCACTTTTTTGGGGTTGCGACCTTCCATTCCCTCCGGGAGGCCCACAATACGCAGGTTGGACTGGCGAGAACGATTTTCTTGATCGTCCACCCGTGCAGTGAGGTCTTCCAGGGCTTTTTTAAGATTGTCATGCTCAGAGGTAACTGCGGTCACGGAATCCTCCAGATCTCCCACCCTGTGTTCTAATTTTGTGAGCTGGGAAGTGTGGGCCGCAGATGTCTCCGAAAAGGACAGTAACAATGCTCTGTAGGTGGCTTAACTGAGCTGTAATGTTTATAAAGCCTGCCTTCATCTCATGTTGCATTTGTAGTAAAGTGGCCAGTACACCGGCCAGCAATTTGCTGAGATCTGCCATATCCAGGTCCAACTGATCACAAGTGGGTGAAGTTTCCCGGTCTTGCGGCCCTCCACCATGTTCCGACCCCTTGGCATTCTTGGAAGTCTGCAAGGTGTTAAATTGCAGTCGAGCTTGCTTATTCTTCTGTTTGTTGGTGGCCATAATGATTAAATTCACTCTTAGGTGCAGTGTAGCTGCAAATACCAAAGTCAGACAGCCTTTTAAAAGCAAAATAAAATAAGTGCCTAGCGGGAGCTAACTAGCACATGTCTGCCATGTTCAGTGGCTAGCCACACCCACCTCTGCACTTCTTTTTAATCTTTTTAATGACTTGTATGTCTAACTGCATGAATTTGCTGTTTTGTATATTTTAAGTACTGTTTTGTAACTTGACTGCAGTCGCCTATAAAAAATTAAAAAAGGCAAATATGTCCCTAGGCTTTCGTTTATCAATAAATGAATGAATTAAACAAGGTACGGTAAGGAAAACTTTATTTATATGGTGCCCAATCCCAGAGGCTCTGGGCACCTTACAAGGTCAAAACAAGGAGGGTAGAACATCAACATACGAATGATGCTGCACAAGGGTTCTATATAACAAAAGTCTAAAATTCAACAACAAATAGGCATTAATAAATAATAAAATACATAAACCATTAAAATAGGCTGAATTTAGACTGGGAACGCATCTTTAAAGAGAGAAGTTTTTAGACCTCTTTTAAGTACCTCCACCAAGGGTGCCCCCTTCAATGATCTGGGGAGTGAGTTCCAGAGGACTGGGGCAGCCACCTGAGGTTTTCGGCCTGACCCTTGGAACTGCTAGGAGGCCCTCGGTGGAGGAGCGGAGGGAGCAACTGTGATGGCAGGTATAAGGAGGTCAGTCAGGTAGCTAGGGCCTGAGCCGTATAGGGCATTATAGGTGAGCAAGTCCACCCTGAAGATGATCTTCCACCCGACAGGCAGCCAATGCAGGTTTTGCAGGACCGGGGTCATGTGACAAGACCTAGGTAGGCCTGTCAGCAACCTGGCTGCTGTGTTCTGCACTAGCTGCAGTCAGCGGCGGCTCCCTCCACTGACCCGGAAGTAAAGAGTGTTACAGCAGTCCAACCTGGATGTAACAAAGGTGCATACCAGTGAGGGTAGATCGTCAGGTTGAACTAGGGGGTTTAATCTGGTTGACATTCCTTAAGTGGTAAAAACCACTTTGGATGACAGATGACACCTGAGCATCAAGTGTCAATCTGTCATCCAGGATGATGCCCAGATTTCTCATCCTAGAGGATGCCATCAATGGGGCAGATCCCAGGACAAGTCCTGTTACCACCCCGGAGGCATTCCCATCACATCCATGACCAGGCTCGATCACCAGCACCTCCATCGTGCCTGGGTTCAGCCTCAGCCAATTAGAGGACATCCAGTCCTGGATCTCGGCAAGGCAATTATTTAGCACTTCAACAGCGTCATTTGTTCCTGGGGCAAAAGACATATACAGCTGGGTATCATCTGCATAGCAGTGAAAACTCAGACTAACATCTGAATAGCTCTCTCAGGAGCAGCATGTACACTATGAACAACCTCAGCGATAGGATCGAACCCTGAGGAACTCCGCATGGTAGGATCTTCAGAGACGAGGAAAAATTCTCCCCATCACTACCTGTTGCTTCCTACCCGAGTGATAGGACTCAAACCAGCTGACCATACTGGTGGGTCCACAATACTTATTTATTTATTTTTTGTTGACTGGGTAAGTGCACTAGACAAATCCTGCCTATTTTCAGGCACGACCCGGGGGAGGGGGATTACAGATGAATGCCAACAGACCTTGAACCAGATTAAGCTGTTGGTGGTATTTTTAGTGATTGAGGGAAATTTGGCCAGGACACTGGCAAAATTTCCTTACTCTTTTCGATAAGTGCCATGGGATCTTTAACATCCACCTGAACTACCACCACCACCAATCCAGGCAGATGGGACCTCGGTTTAACGTCTCATCCGAAAGACGGCACCTCAGAAGTGCAGCACCCCCTCTCATGCTACACTACAGTGTCAGTACTGGGATATTAACCCAAGTGCCAGATGTGGGAACTGAACCCACAGCTCTCTAATTTCCTGGCCTCAGAGGCGACTGTGCTACCTGCTGAGCCACTGACACTGAGCACAATGTAGTCCATGGTGTCAAATGCTGAAGACAGATCAAGAAAAATGAGAATTGAACAGTCTCCCCTATCCCTAGCCCTGAGGAGCTCATTTTGCACCCTAACCAACACCGTCTCGTGCTATGCCTTGCCCTAAATCCGTATTGGAATGGCTCATAGATGACAAAGGCTGCCAGGTGTGGCTCGAGCTGCAATGCTACCACCTTCTCCACAACCTTCCCTATAAATGGGAGGTTAGGGACAGGTCGATAATTAACCAGGTCATCAGGGTCGAGTGGTGGTTTCTTCAGGAGAAGCCTCATCAACACCTCCTTCAAGGTGTCAGGGAAAACCCCCTCTGAGAGCGAACGCCGGATTATCTTAGCAAACACTGGACTAATGATCTCGGCATTTCCCACTAGGAGGTGCGTCAGGGCCAGGTCCAGCTCACAAAAGGTAGGCTGTAGCTTCAAGATCACCTCAATGACTTCAGCCACCTTTACTGGACAAAACTCCTCCCAAACAATAGAAGTACCCATGCCTCCACCAAGTTCACCACTGCAAACTGATCTTGCCCCACTGGGAAGATTCTGGACCGGACAGAGGACATCCTGTCAGAGAAAAACAAAGCAAACTCTTCACATCATGTGATTGAAAATGCCTTTTCGGCTGCAGACAGGGTGAAGTAGTCTGTCCACAGTCCCAAAGAGCTGAGCCAGTCTGTTCTTCCCTGCGGCAATCTCCCTGGATAGGAACTCTGCCTTTTTACTATTGACTGCTCCTTGATACCCACAACAATGAGTTCTCAAGGCCAGTTTGTCCTCCTTGGATCGGGTCCTCCACCAGCAATGCTCCAACCTCCGACCCTTGATCTTCATCCCCTTAAGAGCCCCATCAAACCATGGGGGGGTCTCAAGCAAGAAGATATGGGTTGTATACGGACCGGTGCAATGACACTGAGTGCCCCGGAGACAGCCGTATTATAGGCCACCACCGCCTTGTCCGTACCAACCACACATGCAGCACTCACACCAGACACGTCAACCATTGCCAAAAGTCCCTCTGGGGACAATCCCCTTAAAGAGCAATAGCTGACCATCTTAACAGGGGAGGGACTGTTGGGGGGGGGCCCCAAATGAGAACTCTACTGTGCAATGATCGGACCAAGCGACCCCATCAGTCCTGAGGTTCACAACCTCAAGCCCCAGTGAGAACACCAAGTCCAAGGTGTGGCTGTGGTGATAGGTCGCAGAAGCAACTGCTTTTGCCAGGCCCAGTGATGTCATATCTAAAATGTGAGGATTCGTCATCAACTCAAGCATTGAAGTCCCCCAGAATTAACCATATAGGAGACTCCAACACTCTGTCAACGACAAAGTCCACAACCTCCTGCAGGGAATCTCCCCCCATCCTGGAGGACGGTAAACAAGGAGAATGTCTCCCTGCACCCTGTTTATGTATCAGCCTAATTCCCAGGCATGTTTTGTAACCAGTTCCTGAGCAGTAATTATGTATTACTGCTTTGTCTCATTGTAAACTGCTTATCGCCATGTACTTGATGTAACTGTACCTCCCTTTCCCTCCTCCCCCGGGTTGCACCTGGAAACCAGCCTCGGTTCAGTGTGCCTCTCCCAGTTACCAGCTTTTAAATAAATAAAATAAAAACACGTCGGACCTCTCTCCTGGCTCCATTTAACCCCAAGGAACCTCCTGCTCCTAACCACCCCAATACTGCTCATCTCCGCTATACCTACATTGTCCGGCTGCCAACCAACTCGCCCCCTATTTATGCCTACCTCCCGACAGCACCTTACCACTGTAGTTGGAAGAGGGAGGTCGGCAAAGTGGCGGAGGTCATGAAGCAAGGACACTGCATAGGTAATACGGAGGGGTCTATGATCCCAGCACATCATGTAGCCACTAACTAAATTAAAAACCCTGCTTTTGCTGTAGCAAATAAATTAAAACCAAGAGCCAATAAAAATATAACCTAGCCCTAAACATACATCAGACATCCACACAAAATACAAAATAACCTAACCACACTCAGACCACACTCACACACTATCTAAACCCCTATACCAAGTGCCCGGGATTCCACAAGGCTCAGAACTTGGACTTACTGCTCAATATATTTGTGAGTGACTTGAAGGTGGGTTCCACCAGTCAGACCACCAAATTTTCTGATGACACCAAGATGGGAAGATAGTTACATCTCAACAGGTGATAAATGCCAAGCAGTAGGATCAGAACAGTTTAGGAAAATGGGCGAAAAAATGGCAGATGAATTTTAGTGCTAAGAAATGCAAGGTGATGCATTTAGGAAAAAAGAACATAAAGGCAAGATAAAACTTCAATCTTTCTTCTTTCTTTTTTCTTTCGTTTCATACAAGATGCTCTTCCCCAAAGGCTCGGGACACTGTACAGGATGACAGTAAATAAACAGATAAACACTAATAACTTAGATAATACTCTAAAAAAATATGTACAATTGCTAAAAATGGTAGCAAATAATACTTTTAAAATATATAAAATAGCTATAAGTCGGTGACAATCATTCTTTAATCCCCAAATGCCTGGTTAAACAGGAACACTTTTAATCCCCTTTTAAATGCCTCCACTGAGGAGGCCTCCCTCAGTCCCTAGGCAACGCATTCCACAGCAAGGGGTCAGCTACTTCAAAAGTACAATCTCTACAGATCTTTACAGCCAAGCCCTCGGGACTGAAAGGAGGCCTTCCTCAGAGAAGCGGAGGGGCAAGGACTGGACAGGATGCAGGAGCTCCACCAGAAACTCAGGACTCAACCCATGTAGGGCTTTATAGGTTAAAAGACCAACCTTGAAGGTAACTTGCCACTTCACAGGCAGTCAGTGCACACTGCGCAGCACCTGGGTCACGTGGCTAGACTTCAAAAGGCCAGCAACTGCATCCCACACCAGCTGCAAGCATCGTAGGGTACCTCCACTTACCTCGAGGTAGAGTGCATTAAAATAATCTCACCTGGACATCACAAACGCACGCACTACAGTCGGCAGGTCTTCAGGAAGGATAAAGATCTTAATCCAGTCAATATTCCCTCAGATGGTAAAAGTCGCTCTTAACTATGGCTGACACCTGAAACTCCAGTGTCAATCGTTTGTCAAAAATGACCCCCAGATTTTTAATCTTGGCAGAGGCCAACAGCCTGGATAACCCAAGCCAAAGCCCCATCTCTCCCATGGCTATCTCTGCTCCCCCTATCTGACCCAGCTCGATCACTAGCACCTCAGCCTTATCTGGGTTAAGCCTCAGCCAACTAGATTCCATCCATTTCTGGATTTCAGCTAAGCACAGATGAAGAACCTTGACAACGTCCAATGTCCCAGGTGAAAAAAACAAATACAACTGGGTATCCTCTGCATAGCAGTGAAAACCCAGATTGTATTGTCAGATGATCCCTCCCAGGGGGAGCACATACAGTGCGAGCAGCATAGGTGAGAGGACCTAACCTTGGGACATACCACAAGGTAGGGGCATGGGGGATGATGAGAAGGTACCGATTACCACCCTCTGCATCCTATCCTTGAGACAGCACTCAAACTAGTGGATGACGGTGCCGGGCAAGTCCAACGTATTCCCTCAGATGATCCAACGGCAACCCATGGCTCACAGTGTCAAATACTGAGGAGAGATCAAGGAGAATGAGAACTGACCATTCACCCTTGTCTTTTGCCCTGAATTGGTCAATAATGCACTCTGACTAACGCCGTCTCAGTGCTATGCCCCGATCTAAAACCAGAATGGACGTGCTCATAGATGTCATGCTGAGAGGTGTGCCTCAAGCTGCAACGCCACAACCTTCTCAATAGCCTTACCTAGAAAAGGAAGGTTAGAGACTAGGCGATAATTTGCTAGAACATCTGGATCCAGAGATGGCTTCTTCAAGAGTGGTAGAACCAGCGCACCTTTCAATGCTGCTGGAAAGACATCCTCCGACAAGGAGTGCCAGACTACTCCAGCAAACACCAACTCCAGAGACGCCATGCAGCTCACTAGTAGATGCATGGGGCCTGGGGCTAGTTCACAAAAGGCAGGCCACAGTTATGAAATCACCTCACAGACCTCATCTGTTGAAATTGGCCAAAACTCCACCAAGGCCTGCTGAGTGCATTCCTAAGATCCCTGCCCAACTCTGCCGGGCCACAGCAGCCTATCTGGAGAGATCCTGGCCCAAAATAGGACACTTTGTCAGAGAAAAATTGAGCAAACTCTTCACACTTAACTCCTGACAATGCTCGCACTGTCTGAAGATAGGCTGGATGTAATAACCTGTCCACAATACGGAAGAGTTGAGCCGGTCGATTCCTCCCAGCCACAATCTCCCTGGGCAGGAACTTTATTTATTTAGCTCTTTATTTAAAAGTTTAACCAGGAAGACCATACTGAGCTGAATAACAGCTCGTTTCCAGATGCGTCCAGGGGGAGAGGGAGATAACTAACGATAAAACTACAAAAATTAAGAAGTAAAATACAGTGATACAGTAATAAGTTTTTTTTTTTTTTTTTATTTTATTACAACTAGGATTACAAGTACCGTTGGGCCAGGCTCTTTTACAAAGGTTCTGCGTCAGAGAACAAATACAAGTTACAGAAATAGGAACAAAATAATAAATAGGTCGGCATATTAGGTTACAATGGTAGATCAATACTATAGCTAGAATAAGTTGAATGTATACATGGGAACACAGAGTAACAGAGGGATAAGTAGGAGGGAGGGTGAAAGATGAAGATAAACATGAGGAGCGAAGTTGGAGAGGGCAGGAATTGCAGCCAAAGGACATGGTCATCAACTGGGAGCAGGCTGAAACTAGTCAACAAAAAGGGAAAGATCATTGAGGGCTCAGAAGAGGTGGGGGGTGAAGAAGGGAGAGTCAGGAGTGGTGAAAAGAAAGAAGAAATAAAAAAGTAACACAGAGGAAAAGGAGGGGGTGCAGATGTGGTAGGTGATAGTTGGAGGGAACAAAACCGAGAGAGCTGAGGAGATTATAGCTAGCATTCAGAGGAGCTAGAGTTAGTAAGGTGGAGGTGGAGTTTATGTTTGAATGAGCCAAGGGTGGTAGTGGAGGAGATGTCAGGATTGAGCACTTTTAATCAGCTAGGCACTCTGAAGGCAAAGGATCTTTGGCCCTCAGAGGTGCAACGGTGGGGAACCTGAAGGAGCTGGTATTCAGAGCCCCTGGTGTTACGTAGCTTTAGTCTAGAACTAAGCGGTGCTTGGACTCCCGGTGGAGCGAGGCCCATGGTTACTTTCTTTGCCATAATGCAGGTTTGGTATTTTATGCGATTTGAAAGTTGAAGCCAGCAAGATCGGGCATGCAGGTCACATGTATGAGTGAGACGATGACCACCAGAGATAAGCCTGCAGGCCTTGTTAAGTGATGTTGAAATTCGTCTCAGGGCAGTGGCAGAGGCAGAGCCATAGATTATAAGACCATAATCAATGATGGAGACCACCGAGATTTGGATGGCAATCTTCAGCGCTTCTGCAGTAAGGTGTTGTCTATATCGGTAAAGTAGGCCTAGGCGCATATTTGCTGATTTGGCAACATTGTCTATGTGTGCCCCATAGGAGAGATTTGAGTCCAGGGACAACCCTAGGTATTTGAACGACTGCACTTGCTCAAGGGTGTTGCCATTGCTGGCAGAGATAGCTTGGGGGTGAGATCTATGCCTGTTTTGAGAGCTGTTAAAAAGCATTACTTTGTTTTTTTTATGATAGAGGACACGCTTATGATGAATGAACCAGTTTTCCACTGCGGCAAAGCCTTGCTGAAGATTGGTCTGCAGGAGCACAGGATCCTTGTAGGAGGAGAAGATAACAGCGTCATCAGCATAGAGGATAATCTGTTCAGTACAAAATTTCAGAAACGTGTTAAGAAAAGGCTGAAGAGTAACGGACCCAGGATGGATCCCTGAGGAACTCCAGATCGGACCGGTCTGAGGTCCAAGAGTGTCCCAGTAATTCTGACTCGTTGAGATCTGTTTTGCAGATAGCTGTTGAACCATGAGACAATGTCAGGAGAGAGTCCTAAATGCTGGAGTTGTTGGATCAGCAGACGATGGTGGACTGTGTCGAAGGCCTTGGTCAGATCTACAAATACTGCCCCAGTTAAGTGACCCATATCCAGTGTGCCGTGCAGTGCTCCAGTAATGCAGAAGAGGTGCTATGACCATTTCTGAAGCCATGTTGTTGTGGGCATAAGAGACTGTGTTTGTCCAGGTAGTCCGTGAGTTGGTTGGATACTATGCATTCGAGTGTCTTGGAGAGAGGTGGCAGTATCAAAATCAATCGATATTTCGCATGGCAGGTCTTATCCCCGCTTTGGTGGACTGGAGTAACTGTAGCCGTCTTCCATTTGTCAGGGAACTGACCAGTGCTAAGGGAGAGATTGAGAATGTGTGTTAATGGGACTAGAACCTCATCCATAGTGAGGGTTAGGAGTTTTAGATCCATCGAGTCTCCACTTGATTTTGAAATTGCTTTGGTGATGTGTGTTCAGGCATCGTGCAGGTTAATTTCTTTGAAGTGGAAGGGCGGGAGAGTGGTAGGAGGATCATCGGGGATATCCTGGGTAGTGTCAAGGAAAAAATCCGGGGGAAGGACGCTGCTGAGATCAGTAAAAAGCAAAACATCAGTAGTGAAACATAACTATCAATTTAGTAGCAAACAGTAAATAAATACAAGTGAAAACACATTCTTATATGTAAAGAAGGGAAAAAATAGTGGAAAAGCAAAAACAGGTAGAAAATAGAGAAAGGGGGAAGGAAGAGAAAAGGGTTATAGACAGTTGCAGGTAGGATAACAAAAGTCATAAAGAAGAGACTTTAGGGAGGAAGGGAGGATCAACATT
This sequence comes from Neoceratodus forsteri, assembly GCA_016271365.2. Taxonomy (NCBI): domain Eukaryota; kingdom Metazoa; phylum Chordata; order Ceratodontiformes; family Ceratodontidae; genus Neoceratodus; species Neoceratodus forsteri. The sequence goes on from CM057451.1 coordinate 97,798,508, forward strand.
TAGGAAATCGGTAAGAAAAAGCAGATTAACAAACAGTAGATTTTCTAGAAGAGAGAGGGAGAGGGAGAGAGAAATTTCAGAGTGTAAGAGGAAGGAGGAGGAGGAGAGGATAAAAGGGATCTCAGATAAGAGGGAGGGTACCGAACCAGGATTTGGAAATAAAAGAGACACAATGAGAAAGGCACCTAGCATCAAGGGAGGGAAGAAAAGGGCTGAGTAAAGAGAGCACTGGCAAGCACGAGGTAGGCAATCTAGAGCAAAATGACAAAAAGAATAAAAAAGGGGGTCCAGTCTGACAAGGGAGGATTTAGAGGTTCCACTGTAGCCTAAATCACTGTAGTTAAGAGAGAGGGAGAATCATTTTTAGAACAATTTCACAGTGGGCAGGAAGCAGAATAATAAATAATAATAATAAAACGTTATTAAGTGCCTTTCAAGCATCAAGACGTTGTACAGATTAAACAATAAAATCACAGAAATAAATACATACAGTATATAAAATCATGATAATACACACATCAACCCATAAAAGCTTGTCTCCACAGATGGGTCTTACATTGCTGCTTAAAACCCCCCACCGTCATGCATTCCCGAAGCTGACAGGGCAGAGAATTCCAGAGGGCTGGGGCTATAAACATAAAAGCCCAAGCCACAGATGATTTTAAAATAAGCCTCGGAACCTCCAGCAACCCCTCATCAGCTGAATGGAGCTGTCGCATAGGACTGTAAGGAATCAGAAGCTCTTTCAAGTATTTGGGAACAAGTCCGTGCAGGGCTTTGTAGGTCAAAAGACCTACTTTATAGCTGATCCGCCACTGTATCGGCAGCCAGTGCAGATCGCGCAATACAGGGGTAATGTGTGACCTTCTTGACACCCCTGTCAACAACCGGGCAACAGCATTCTGTACTAGCTGCAAACGGTGGATATCAACCCCAGTAAGCCCCAGGTACAGGGAGTTACAATAGCCAAGGCGAGAGGTTACGAAGGCGTGGACCAATACAGGTAAATCGCTAGATGGAACTAGGTGTTTAACCCTGCCAATCTTACTGAGATGATAAAATGCAGACTTAACATCTGCCGACACCTGATAACGGAGGGTCAGCCCGTCATCAAGTACCACTCCCAGGTTACGCACCCGTTCTGAGGTAAGGATCTGATTGCCCCCCAGAAATAAACCAGAGGGCTGATCAGTCCTCAACCCCTCTATCCTGCGACCCAGGTAGAATACATGCTTTATTCCTGTACAATGCCCCAAGCTTTGGGTGCAGCTTATGGTGGACAGAAACATAGAAACATAGAATTTGACGGCAGATAAGGACCGCTTGGCCCACCCAGTCTGCCCATTTCCCTACCTAATGGATAAGCTGCAGATCCTAGTTAACCAGCAGCCTACTTCTTCCTGCCACCACCCCCTAGAATTGCCTTATGACTGTCCCATGCATGCTTGAATTCCACCACTGTTTTTGACTCCACAACCTCCTCCGGAAGGCCGTTCCATGCATCCACAACCCTCTCTGTGAAAAAATACTTCCTTAAATTACCTCTGAGCCGCCCCCTTTCTATCTTCAAATTGTGCCCCCTTGTTCTTGCACACCTCTTTTTTTGAAAGATGCTACCCTCTTGGACTTTGTTGATTCCCTTGAGGTACTTGAAAGTTTCTATCATGTCCCCCCTCCCTCCTTTCCTCGAGGCTATACATATTAAGCTCCTTAAGTCTCTCTTCATATGTCTTCCGGTGCAGACCCTGCACCATTTTAGTTGCCCTCCTCTGGACAGCTTCCATCTTGTCTATGTCTTTGTGGAGATTGGGTCTCCAGAACTGCACGCAGTACTCCAGATGGGGTCTGACCAGCTGTCTGTACAGAGGGATAATAACTTCCTGTTTTCTACTGGTGATGCCTCTCCCTATGCATCCCAGTATCCCCCCAGCCCTCCTTGCTGCCCTCTCACATTGCTTGCCCACCTTTAGGTCATCTGATATGACTACCCCCAGGTCCCTTTCCATTTTTGTTGTTGTTAGTATCTCACCCCCCATTGTGTACTCTTCCCCTGAGTTTTTGTTTCCCAGGTGCATTACCTTGCACTTCTTAGCATTGAATCTAAGCTGCCATACATTTGACCATTCCTCTAACCTTGCCAAGTCCCTTCTCATCCTTTCCACCCCACCTTGTGCATCAACTCTGTTGCAGATCTTTGTGTCATCTGCAAAGAGACATACTTTTCCTTCCAGTCCCTCTGCAATGTCGCTTATAAAGACATTGAAGAGGACCAGTCCTAATACTGAACCCTGCAGTACCCCACTAGTATCCCCCCCTTTCTTCAGAGTGGACTCCATTTACTATTACTCTCTGTGTCCTATTCTCCAGCCAATTCTTTACCCAGGCTGTCATCTTGGGACCCACTCCCAGGCTGGCTAACTTGTATATTAATCTTTTGTGTGGGACTGTGTCAAATGCCTTGCTAAAGTCTAGGTAGGCCATGTCCACAGCCCCTCCCTGATCTACTACTTTGGTCACCCAGTCAAAGAAATCTATCAGATTTGTCTGGCATGACCTTCCCGCTGTGAATCCATGCTGCCTTGGGTCCTGTGCCCCTCTGGCCTCTAGATACTCGACAATTCTTTCCTTCAGAAGTGATTCCATCATTTCCCCTACCACTAAGGTTAAACTAACAGGTCTGTAGTTTCCTGCTTCTGCCTTGCTCCCACTTTTATGAAGGGGAATCACATCTGCCCTCCTCCAGTCCTCGGGTACCACCCCATCCTCCCACGATTTGTTAAAGAGGGTAGTCAGTGGTGTCACTAGTTCTGCCCTTAGTTCTTTTAGAATCAGACAGCATTGACATGCACTGAGAAATCAAGATGCCGGACAAGGCAGACCCCAAGGTACTTAAAGGAGATAACATGTTCAATCTTAGTACCATCAAGAGTATTAAATAGTGCTATATATTTATATATACAGGAATGCTGCCTTCTTATGAAAATTGCCCTTTGATATTCATCAATGAATCCTCAAAGTCAGTTCATCTTCCTCAGTCCCAGACCTTCTCCAGCAGTGCTCTAATCTCCGACCCTTGGTCTTCAACTCCTTATGCTCCTCATCAAACCATGGGGACCCTAAGCATGAGACCCAGGGTCATACACAGATCGCTGCTATGGAATTGAAGGCCTCAGTAACCACCCTATTATAGGCTTAAACTGCATTCTCTGATCCCGTCTCGCAAACTGCTAATATCTTCGATATGTTCAGTATGACCAATAGTCATTCTAGGCCAAACCCTTTTAAAGGGCAGTACTTAACCATCTCCACCGGGAGTACCATGGGGGAGAGGGGGGCAAAGGAGAACTTCATAGTGTAATGATCAGACCTGTTGACTGGATCAATCTCAAGATTACTCACCTTGAGCCCCAGGTAGAAGATCAAGTCCATAGCATGTCTATGTTGATGAATCGCACAAGTAACAACATGTGCTAGACCCAGTGATTCCATCAACTAGAGGAAATCCCTTCCAAAATGTGAGAGTTCATCGTCGACCCAGGCACCGAAGTCACTCAGAATACGCCAACTGAATGACTCCAACACCCTTTCGGTGATGAAGTCCACGATTTCCTGCAGGAAATCCCCCCTCATGTCCCAAGGCTGGTACATCAAGAGGATCCTGCAACCTGCACCTGGAGCCCCACGCACAGACATGCATTCAAACAATCCCCCATTGGATTCAGAGTAAAGTTCAACCCAGATCTAAAGCAGATGGCCACCTCCCCACCCTGCCATGATCCCTCCTCGGGCAGTGAACCATGAAGAATCCAGCTGGGACTGCTGCCTCCACTACTATCCCTGCGTCACCACCCAGCCAGGTCTCTGTGATGCAAGCCAGGTTGATCGAGGAACCCGAAATAAGATATGCCATAATGGCAGTCTTGTTCCTCACTGATCTTGCACTTTAATAGCACCGCCCAAAAAGGATGGAGTGAGGCAGCCAGCCCACCCACTGGCTACCTGCCTACTCAGTCTGGTGGGATCCCTGGGTATGGGAATGAGACATGTCTTGACTCTCTCTAGTTCCCATTTCTCCCCAGGGTGTCTCCTGGTCCTAAACATCCTAACAGTACTCCCTCTTGGCACCCCATACCCCACTGCAACCACATCATTTCCTCCCCTTCCCCTACAACAAGCAGCCCCAGGTGGGGGGTGGGTGTCACGAAAAGGACGCACATCAAACAGCTGGCCAAAGGAATAAGTAAGTCTATGGGGATCACAACCAGGCCTAATACATGTTACTATGGCTACTAAGATAACTCGAGAGTTAAGACTCCAAACCCCTCCCCCAAACTCATATTACAGCCCCTAATAAACAACACAATACCACTCATACCACTAACCCTATTCACTCAGACCACTTCAGACACAATGCTAATACAACATTAACCCAATAAACACACTTATGCCATTCAACCTCACCTAAGCAATCACACACACCGTGTGACAGGGAGATCCTGCCATTCTTGAGGACCAACTTTTTCTTAAATCTGTTGCAACAGTTCTTCTATTTCTTAGCCTAATCTATCCTTCACAATTTCTAGTCCATAAGGTTGCCCACCTATGGGCACCCTCTACCCTTTCTTGTCTATGCTATAGTGTCCTCTCTAATGTTTCCTTTTCCCTCTCAGGTCCTCGTACAGGGAGGTTATTGGAGTGACCGCTGAGCTGATATAAAACAACAGGCAGTGTTCCTTGTTGTTGGATTTAGTATGCAATAGTACTATGTCATAAAATACCTTGATGTAGTGACAGTGGCTCAGCAGGTTGCACACTCGCCTCTAAGGCCTGAAGATCAGAAGGCTGTGAGTTCTATCCCCACACCAGGCACCTGGGTTAAATCCCAATACTGACACTGTTGTGCAGCATTGGGGGGAATTTCCCCCATTCACTAAAAATATCAACAGCTTAATCTGGTTAGTGTCAGCTGGTATCCATCTGTATCCCCCTCCCCCCGGGGACGAGGATGAAAATAGGCAAAATTGTCTAGCCCTCCTTTCCCGTTCAACAAAAACTAAATAAATAATAAATAAATGTATATGTCTTATGTGTATGAAACTTGCAAATGCTGAAACTATCACGGCACTTGGTGTTCTTGGTAAAGATAAAAAGTTACTAGGGGACTGTATTATAAAAATTAAGTTACCGGGGTAGAGATATCAGAAACCCCCCACTGTGTTATTTAAAATTCATGTAAATTACAGATTGTTTGAGAGGCCCTTTGGCACCATGCATTCTGGCTTTAAGCTGAACCAGCCTAAAATGTCATGGTGATTTGCATATACATCACACGATGCTTTGCATTATGGTGGTATGTGTGATGCTGTGTTTCTCTGAAACATGGCTTTATTGCCAATGCCCTTTGGGGTAACCCTTGCTTCAGTGCTTCTGCAATGAGGTTCTCTGTCTTTAGCTTGTTTTTGGGTTTCCTTTTTTGAGTTCCCCATCACCCAAACACACAAGACCAACATAGGGAACAAAATAATTTTCACTAAAGAGGTAGATCAGTGGGTTAGTAGGTGCTGACCATGTGCAGAGGAAAGACATGCATAGTCTGTTGCTGCAAAGTGATGTACTGAAGAAGAGATATACCATTGCTTAAGGTTATTCCCTGTGGTCACTAAGGAAAGTGAATTATCTGCAATTCTGTAAAGAGTTTTGCTTTATTTATGTTGGAGTAGATTATTTTATCCTGACTTTTAAAGAAAATAAAACGACACTGCGGTGTGTTGCACCAATCTGCTGTTGTCTGCATTATCCTTAACCCACACCCGGCACCAAAAAAGAATTTAAAACAAAAATTCTGTAATTAAAACTTTTTGTATGTGACAGAGCCAATAATGTCCAGTTAAGCAAGTGCAAAGCACTCTGTATGGTCCAGAAGCATCAAACCATGTCCAACAATTCAAACTGAGGAATAAAAGGGGTGGGGGCACCACAGAAAAAAAACTGTACTGCTCGCACCAGAACTTGAAACCAATGTAAATGTCAGATGAAACAGGCAGAACTCTCACTTCTACCTATAAATAGTTCAGTGGCATAGAGATTACTCAAACCAAGCAGGAGAAAGACAAATGAGTACTGATCAGCAGCAATTTGAAATGGGAACAGCAGTGTGAGGCAGCAGCTAACAAGGCAAACAAAATCATAGCATGCATTATGTTAAAAAAAAAACTGACAGACATTATATAATGCCTCTAGTGATTGATTTTTTCCTGTTTTATCAGAAAGGATTCCATTAAGCACATGTTCATTTTCAAGGATGCCCTGGGATACAAGTTACAGAACAGTACAGAAACGCACAATTATAGAAGAAGAAGCGACCATGTACAATAATGTGTAAGATCAAAAACAGTGTCAGTTGATACCACTTGCTCTGTCAGCCTTTTTCAAGTGTTCACCACACATTCTGTGAAGTAGTTCTTTCTGCTGTTTCCCTTGAATTTCTTTCTTTCATTGACACCGATTGCTTTTTTTTTTTTGCTTTCTGTTTGTCCTCCTTGTTCACTGCAGTGGCCTCCATTCTGCTAGACAACATTTAGCCCCACCCTCCCGTTTTCTACTGCTTACTCAGCTCCTCTAACCCCATGGATGCAGTGGGGTCTGTGGGGAGCTGGCTGCAAAGCTCCCCACTGAGCAGCACAGTTCTGTGAGGCCACTGATAGTATATTTCTTGGGGCCTGAGACTGCCTGCATGATCCCAAAAGGCCTGTGTTTTTTTTTTCCTTGTGTTCTTCCCTTCTTACAAAGGATGCCAATCACAAGGACTCGACAATGCAGTAAGTAGTAAGCCAGTCTTCCTCCCACTGGCAATGGATGGGCGACCTGTGCAGACTTGTCAGGGGTCTTGCTTTGTGTCTGAGGTTTGGGGGCTGGGGCTGCAACTGCACACCTAGTGCTCCTTCTACCCTGCCCCTATAGCAGCCCCTCTGTGGAGGATACGCGTAAGAAACTTAAGCACAAGGGTAGTATCCCCTACCCCTACCTCCCCTTCCATAAGGCCTGTAGGAAGTTGAGGCCTTTTCTTTCTCAGTATTGCTCTTGTAGGTGGTGTTGTATTCATCCACCTTTTACATATAAGCCTCTGTCTTGTCACCAAACACAGACTTTCCCTCACAGAGGAAATCCATTGCTTGTGTTTGTGTGTCTTGGGATAGGATAGTAGTCCTAAGCTAGGCAAACCTTAAGGACACTGCATGGGCCAGGGCCCTGGATGCAGTGTCATTAGTATCCACTGCCATATGGAACCAGTACTTTGTGGCATCCATGGCTGATCTTGCTGTGTCAGCCATATCCTGTGTCAAGTCCCCAGTAGCTTTTTCATTCAGTGCCAGCACAGAATTCCACAAGGTTTTCTGGCACTGGGCTGTGTAAGCCAAGTGAGCTGCCTGCTATAATAGCAGGGAAGCTGACATATACACTTTTTTTGCACATACTATCCAACTTCCTGGAATCTTTCTCACGAAGATGGGAGGAAAGTGGCAGTTCGGCCTTATCACAGGTGGCAGTGTAGACCACTCCCTCATGATCAGGGTGGGAGTACAGGTACTCAGAGTCCTGTTTGTCCACCTGATACTTTTTCCTCAGTTTTCTTGTCTATGCCAGCAGCTGAGGTAGGTGCTGACATCATTTTGCATGGGGCTTTCTGGAGGGATTTATGGAAGGGCAGCATCAACCTCCCTGTAGGTGCTAAAGGCCATCATATCCATGAGTTCTATCTCAGCTTCCTCAGGCTTGTTGGGGGAGATGTTGAGGATATTTACCATATGCCTTATAAAAGGTTAGTGGGAAGTGTAGTCCTCCGAAGGGCTAGGAGGGGAGCAAAATTCCTGCTCACAACCATTCAGTTCTATGGGTTTTCCTTCCTCCTCATACTAAATTTCAGCTTCCTCCTCCACAGGCACTGGGAATGGAACTGAAGCCGGGAGGGGGTAGGCATATTTATGAAATTCCCCACAGCCTAGAATACCTAGAGGAATTGCCCTTATCATGTCCTCTACAGAGGGCATTTTATTTGTGTCCATTAACGGCTCCTTTTTTCTTCAGGAGGCGGGAAAGCAACATGTCTTCTTTTTGTATTTTTCTTGGCAGGCACCGGTTCTGGAGTCTGCTCAGAGGCTCTTTTATTTTTACTGGATTCAGAGTTCACCCTTTTGAACATCCTGCATTCCGAAACATCTTTTTATCTTTCTTTTCTGTCCGCTCTGACAGGGTCTGCTGCTTACTTTGAGAGGCCAGACCCTCCTCTGGGCCTTTTGGTGGCACTGGGCAGACTGAGATGCCATAAAATCTTCTAATTTTTTAGCCTTTCTCTTTTGTGTGTTACAGCAAAACTTTACCAGAGATCACAACTGGCAAAGTCATGGTCTGGACGCAGGCACTTTAAACCCAGCTTGTGGCAGTCTGCCTTTGCCAGGAGCTGAAAAAAAACTAAACAATATTTAAAGCCTGTAGGTTTTATCTTCTTTTTGGGTCTGTGTGACATGCCAAACACTGATGACCTCAAAAAGATGTTTCCGGTTCACAATAGAAATGACTGAAAATATAATAAGCCCCCAAAATGTTAAAAAGAACTTAAAAGTACATAATGCGGTTTGGTTCCTCAAAGAAGATAACTCCAAATTAATTTACTTCAAAAGAGGGTTCTATAATAGAAATAGCAGAGATAGAAACACAGAAGTTGACAGCAGATAAGGACCGTAAGGCCCATCCAGTCTGCCCATTATTTCTACCTTTTGAATGTGCCACAGGCCTGTACTCTGTCAATGGTTTATCTAGTCATACTCATCTGTATTGCTCCCTTATACCCATCCCATGCCTGTTTGAAGTCCTGCACTGTATTTATAGCCATCACTCCTGAGGTAGGCTCTTCCATGCATCCACCACCCTTTCTGTGAAAAATAACTTCCTCACATTACCCCTTAATCGGCCTCCCTTTAATCTCATGCTTTGCGACTCCTCTGACCATTTTGCCAGTTTATCCAGATCTCTTCTTATTCTGCCCACCCCATCTGGATCATCTACTCTGTTGCAGATCTTGGTGTCATCTGCAAACAGACAAACCTTACCCTCCAGTCCATCTGCAATGTCACTGATGAAGATATTGAAGAGGACTGGCCCCAGGACTGATCCCTGAGGTACCCCACTTATGACTTGCATCTCTTATGACTGTATACCATTTACCACCACTCTCTGTTCTCTGCCCGCCAACCAGTTTGCCACCCAGCTGACCAACTTCTGACCCACCCCGAGCCTACCCAGCTTATTAATCAATCTTCTATGTGAAACAGTATCGAAAGCTTTGCTGAAGTCAAGGTAGGCGACATCAACTGCTCCCCCTTGGTCCACCACTCTGGTTACCCAGTCAAACAAATCTATGAGATTAGTTTGACAGCACCTTCCTGTTGTAAACCCATGCTGTCTTGGATCCTGTGCTCCTATGGATTCCAGGTGTTGCACTATCCTTTCCTTAAGGAGTGCCTCCATAATCTTGCCCACTACTGAAGTAAGACTGACTGGTCTGTATTTCCCTGCCTCCTCCCTGCTACCACTCTTGTGGAGCAGGATCACAAGAGCCCTTCTCCAGTCTTCTGGGACCTCTTCTGTGCTCAGAGACCCACTAAACAGTTCTGATAATGGCTCTGCTAGTTCCACCCTTAGCTCCTTTAGTACCCTGGGATGTATGCCATCAGGTCCCGTTGCCTTGTCCACCCTGAGCTTTGTGAGCTCTTGTTGGATCCTTTCTTTTGTAAAGGGACTAGTGCACACCTCCCTCCCCCGTGTCCATGGTGCTGAGCTGTGAACCCTGCCCTACCTTCTCCTCAGTAAATACTGAGCAGAAGTATCTATTTAGGATAGATGTTTTTCCTTGGTCCTGCTCCACACACTCCCCTTTATCCCCTTTGATCTTAGCAATACCCCCTCTGGACTTTCTCCTTTCATTAATGTATCTATAGAAAGTCTTGTCCCCTTCTTTTACTGTTCGTGCTAGTGCTTCCTCGGATTGGGCCTTTGCCTGCCTTACTGCCTTCTCTGTTTCCCTTAGGGAAGTTTGGTATGCCTCCCTGTCTTCGTCCTGCTGCGTTCCCTTATATTTCCTGAAGGCCAGCCTTTTGGCTCTGACCTGTTCTGCTACTGTTTGAGAACCAAAGTGGTTTCCTCCTTCTTTTGCTCTTGCTTTTTTCTCTAACACAAAGGGATGTTGCTTCAAGTATTGCATCCTTAATGCCTGCCCACGTTGCCTGTACCCCTCACCTGTATTTCTTCTTGCCAGGGCTAGCTTAACTCTGTTGGCCATCTTATCAAAGTCAGCACCTCTGAAGTCCCATATTTTTGCTTTGGAATGGGATGATTTAGTTCTAGTGGCCAAATTGAACCATACCATGTGATGGTCACTGGCCCCCAGGTGACCTTCTACCTGGTCAGTACTAGATCTAGGATAGCCCTATCTCTTATGGGTTATTGTACCAGTTGTTTGAGGCCCTCCCCCTGTAGGGAATCCACTATGTGTCTAGTTCAGGCAGATGTTCCTGCTGGTCTTGTCCAATCTGTATCTGGCATGTTGAAGTCTCCCATTATCAGAACCTCTCAATAGCTGTGATGTTTTGTATATCTTCCAACAGTAATGTGGCCATGTCCTCCCCCTGGTCTGGAGGCCTATAGACAACCCCAGTTTGCATGGCGATTCCATTTCCTGTTTCCAGGGTGACCCACAGTTCTTCTGGCTCCTTATGTGTATTCTGAATTTCTGTAGCTTTGATATTTTCATTGACATAAAGGACCCCCGCCCCCCTTCGCACCTCGGTCTCTTCTGAACAGTACATAGCTGGGTACTGAAGTCTCCCAAGTGTGGTTACTGGTGAGCAATATCTCGCTAATGGCTACTACGTCCAGTTTAGCCTCTGTCATTGTTGCCTGCAGGTCTGGGACCTTGTTTCCCAGACTGCGGGCATTTGTGTACATGATTTTCCACTGGCCAGATTTTGGTGTGTTAGTTGTTAAGCGAGGTCTTTCATTTCCCCTGCGCGTCGTTTGGGAAGCCGGACCTTTTTCCTTACCTGGAGATGCAAATGAACTACAAACATGCAGAACTCCTGCTTGTTCATTAGCTGAGGGGGGAGGGGTGTTCTTCCCGTTCGATGTATCGGGTGCTGCACCCCTCTCCCCATTTGCTAGTTTAAATATTCTGCAAAGACGTCAAATTTCTGCCCCAATGCACTGACTCCCTCCTTAGTCAGATGCAGTCCATCGAATTAAAGAACTTTCGCTCCCAAAACTGTCGCCAGTTACCTACAAATTTGTGTCCTTTTTCCTAGCACCAGCCCTTGAGCCACATGTTTAGCTCCCCTATCTCCCCTTCTCTGACCTTCTGTCCGTCTGCCCCTCTCTCCCAGACTGGCAGGATCTAGAGAAGGAGATGCCAGATAAAATGGATGACAGTTTGTCTCCCAGTCTGGTCAGGTGTTCCTTGGTCTCCACAACTGACCGGCTGGCGAGATCGTTAGCCCCTATGTGTACCAGGACATCAATGTTTTCTCCTGCTTCCTGCACGATTTTAGCAATGCGGTCAGTGTCTCTCCCTGCTGATGTACCTGGGAGACATCTTACCATTACCCCCAGCCAGAGGTAGGTATCAACTCCCCAAATCATGGAGTCTCCTATGATCAGTAGTGTTCTGGATTTCCTTTTTGCTTTTTTTTGTTTTGGTCCCTGTTTTGGGTGAGTTTTGTTGCGCTAGCTTCTGTGCTGCTGTGTCCTGCTCTGCAGTGTCCTCTGCTCCTTTGTTTGATTTTGAAGGTAACAGCAAATACCTGTTTGTAGTTTTTATATGGTTTGTGGAGGTGATACCTTGGAGAGCACTGAGTGATGGGGCACCCGACTTGCCTCTCCTAACCACCTGTCAACCTCCTGGACCAACTACCCTCTGCAATCGAGGTGCTTCAGTTGAATGTTGGGGAAATGTCGGGCGGTTCTTATAATATATTTTCTCCTGAATATGCGATTTGAGGCACACAATCTCTGCCCATGCTGCCTGGAGCTGAGCCCTTAGATCTCCAATGGTCCAGCATGTAGGACAGCGTCCTAAATCCTGTATAACTGCCCTTTTGAAAAGTGTCCCACAGTACCTGCAGTTAATAATACCCATTCCAGATGAGTTGCTGGGTTTATAACCTGGTCTGAGTAATCAGAAGGAGGAAAATGAAAGCAAAAGTTTGATTTTTTATTTAGTTTGTTTTAGTATAACTTGTTATAACAAGTTAAATTACTTGTACCCCTGTAAGTGAGGTCACTGTGTGTGGATACCCCTCTGATCCTCCCCTTCCTGCTTTGCTACAGGAAATGGCACAACTGTGCTACCCTATAAAAGGAGTGTAGCATGGGGTGGTTGGGGATGGGGGTGGGTGGCTGGTCCCTTCACCAGCCAAAAAAGAAGAACCACGGATGAAAGAAACAAGGAGGTAAGAGCAGAAACAATCAACCAACAACAAATGCAGTAGCCCTGAAAGCTTAGCCTAATGATACATAGAACTGTAAAACCTGCAAAGCACCACCTGTAATATTTTCACAGAAGATATACCCTGTAAAAAACACTTTGCTACAGAGAAAAATAAAGCAGTAACAGAAGATATAACCTTGTAAAATGCAATTTGAATCAGAGAAGATTACAGCAGTAATCTGTAAGTACAAAACAATAGCCAACCTGTAGGCACACCCTGTAATAATGCAGCAGAATGTATACTCTACAACAGCAATTTGAATCAGAGAACAATAAAGCAGTAAAATGTTAGCAACAAACAGTAACTACCCCGTGAGTACAAAAGAAAATAGTAACACACAGTAAATCTGCCTAGCCAAAAGAAGCCTTAATCTTTTTCCTTGCTTTGATAATGTTCCTTGCTCTGTCCTTCTAAGCAAACCTAGAAGAAAAGAGCTCAGGTGAAGCTAGGTGCCTTTGCCAGCAAACCTAGTCTTTCAGATAGCTTCAGTTCTTAAAAACGAGGAACTAAGATTAATTTAGGCCCCGTCACACTGCACCGCTCAGACCCCGTAACGGATAGAAACCGTTACAACCGGGGAGTGGTGCAGTGTGTCCACACTGCCGCGGTGTCCGTTACGGGACCGGCACCATCAGTCCACACTTCAGGAGCCGGGCATCCGTTACCGTGGCACCCGATCCCACAATGCAGCTCGTGCTGCACTAGGGGACCGGTGCAACGCGTCCACACTACGTCCGGTAACGTTACCGAGGCGTAACCAGTTTCATAACCGTTGCTGAAACCACCTCATATGTGGTTTCAACAACGGTTACGAAAATGCCTTTTGTAACATTACAGGTGTAAACGCAACTCACTGCGGTAACGGTTTGGGCACTCTGTAACGTTACAGAGGGGTAGTGTGGACAGGGCATTAGAGTAAAACTGCAAAGCGATTAAATATGTTATTTTCATTAACCTTCAAAAGATTAAACAACAGTTCCCTTAAAGTGGGAAGAGAATAGCCTTTTTCAGTTCCTGGGAACCGAAGAAAATGACAATTTAGGCAAGGCAAGGCAAATTTTATTTGTATGGCGCCCATTCCTGGAGGCTCTGGGCACCTCACAGAGAAATAAAGAACAAACAATTAAGACAAAATATAAAATAACATCATACAATTATAGCTGAAAAATAAAACTCCTCAAAACTGATAAAATATCCAGTATGGGGACTGGACAATTTACACAACGAAATACAAATAACACCCTGAGTATCAAGAAGTAAACCAAAACACTTTAAAATATTTCTTTTTCATTTTTATTTTTTTATACTTGTTAGCCAATGAGCATTACTGCCTGCTTTCATCAGCAACAAGTGTTGTAACATTCAAATACAAAAACACATTACCTAAAACATTTTTCGGGTACAATATAGCATAACAAAGGTGTCAGTAACACACTTATAACCTCAATTACAAATGCATTCATTGCATGATACAATCCACTGCTTCAATCTAGTTTGAAAGGAATTAACCGTTTTAATATTAAAACAATAAACTGTAAACCGACCAGAAGTGTAGAGAAGACTTCGGGGTGATTGCTCCCTTCAGGCGGAGAAATAAATCTAATGTTGGAGTGTAGGGTTGAGCATCACCACACAGCAGAGTTTGAATTTCATCCTAAATTCTATAATTTGCACACAACTCTAAAGCTCCGAGGCTGCTCATTCCAGGGGAATGATTGCACTTATTAAACTTAAGTGAGAGATTCTTGGGGTTTGAACGAGTTATTCTCCCTACAATCAACAGTTAGCAAGACATAACCTCACACACTGTACATACCCCATCGTTCCTGCAACGCAGAAAGGTTAGCAAGCTGTTGTTCATGATACAGTTTTGCCAGTCGAATGACCTGTATGGTCTTCTCATCTGAGTATATGGTTAAAGAAATATTTTTTTAATAGAGGAAGAAAATGCTTTTATAACACACATACTTTAATAACACATTTGAGCTTTTTATACATACTGTAAATGCAGGGCAAGATGTAATAACCACACATACCCGGGTAGTTGAAGGCCCTAGGCTGTGCTTCTTGCCTTACAACCTTCCCAGGGCACGGGATTAGTACAGAACCATCACTCACCCTGTTTTGTGTCATTCCATACCTAAACGCGCAGTATTATTTGCCACTGAACTGTGTAACATTGTCTTAAAGTAGATTAACAGAGCTAATATTAAGCAGAAATGGAAAAAAAAAGCTGCATTTTACAATAAAATAAGTATGGAAACACAGCAGCACTGCAAATGAATTAAATAAAACACCTCTTGCCAGCTGAAATGAGTAACAACTGTGATGAACAGAACATGAAATAACAGGTAGCCATCTGACAGCAATTTGATTTGACTGTGAGTTGTAGATCATTTTATTATGTGGCCTACTGTTTGCTTAGCTACACCATGTGATGCAGGATTAGCAATACTTAGTGGATTAGGAGCGAGATTATGTATCACAAGTGCTACCGGGCTGTTTAAATTGTCTGAATGCCCATTCCACTGTTAATTCCCTTCCGAGACTCACTGATTTTATCCTGAAGGGGATGGATGGGGGTCACATCACTTCTGCCATAGATCGATCTCACTCAAACTGAAATCCCTAATGAAAGGCAGAGACAAGGCCTGGAAAAAGGCCAGGTGCTCTGCTTGCCCGGTAGACCCAGCTTACTATAGGTCCTTGAGGAACCAGTGCAAGAAAGCCTCTAAAGCAGCCAAAAGGGACTACTTCAAAACCCTCCAGCGGCAAACCCTGACAGACCCTAAGTCCTTCTAGTCTAGTATCAACTCCTTGTTAAAAGGCCCAAACAAACCTCAGAAGGGCAATATGACCTACAATGGACAAACCTTAACTGATGAAGGCAAGGCAGCTATGGCCTTCAATAGCTTCTTCAGCGATCTGGGCTCATACAGAACCAACCCTCCAAACCACAGTCGGGGCCCCCTGATCACTGAAACTCAGGATCCTCCTACCCCCCACTTCCATCTAAGGACTGTGCACATTAAAGAGGTATTGCCCCTCCTACTATCCTTACAATCCACTGGCTCACCAGGACCAGATGGATTGGAGCCTCGGCTGCTCAAGGCTGCTGCCCCTGCCATAGCCTTACCTGTCACCCTGCTCATAAACAAATCCCTGCAGGATGGAGTAGTCCGCAAAATTTGGAAGCGGGCCCACGTAGTCCCAATCCACAAGGGTGGCGCCAGGGAAACAATAGGTCATTACAGACCCATCTCTATCCTCTGCCCCCTTGCAAAGATTCAGGAGCGGCTCGTGTACTGTCAACTACGGGATTGCCTGGAAGCTAACCGACTCCTGGCCCCCTCCCAACATGGTTTCCGACAAAAGTACGGGACCAACACAGCCCTCATCAGGTTCACCTCTGACGTTCTAGCTGCCTTGGAAAAGGGCACCTCTACAGGGTCAGTCTTCAATGACCTAACCAAGGCCTTTGACCTGGTAGATCACCCCCTCCTGCTAACGAAGGTGGGTAAATTTGGTTTTGACCAACACTCCCTGAACTGGTTCCGCAACTACCTGTCTGGCCGCTCCCAACAAGTCAAGTGGAGAGGTGCAATTTCGGGATCGCTACCTTTAAGTAAGAGGGTACCGCAAGGTTCCATCCTGGGCCCACTCTTGTTCTCTCTGTTCATCAATGACCTCTGCTGCCACTGTGGGGGCAGCTCCATGGTGCAGTATGCTGATGATGCCGTACTCTATAGAACTGCGACGCACTTGGATGATCTAGGGCCCCTGCTTCAGTCAGACTTTACCAAGGCCGAAACTTGGCTAGTTGAAAATCGCCTGGTCCTTAACCCCAATAAGACCAAAGCTCTCCTGTTTGGTCCGAAATTCCTGGGTCCTTCCCGAGCCCAACTTCTCCCACTTGTTACTGTATCCGGCTCCACAATCAAGGTGATCCATTCCTTCAGATACCTGGGTCTTACATTAGACCAGGGGCTCACTCTGAAGCCACATGTGGATCTAGTAGCAAAAAACAAACACCAAAAACTTGGCCTGCTCTATCATCTAAGCGCTAACATGATACCAGACACCAGATTGGCAATCACACACAGTATCCTCCTCCTGACTCTTACCTATGCTGCCCCAACCCTCCTGGGCATAGCAAAATTTGACCACTCTATGGTGATGCCGGCAGTGATGCCTTGGCGTAGGATGCATGCCACTCCTCCAAGTTAAGCGGAGGAAAAAACGCCTGTGGGTGCCAGGGAGACGGTGCGCCGAAGCGTGCCTCCGATATGCCCTTGCCTACCTGACTACCCCTGATCCGACGAGATTAGAATTTTGGGGTGCTCGCCACCCCACCTCGACTCCGTTCGGGGGAATAAGCCACAGTTCCATGGGAACCGAGGGTAAGTATCGGGCAGGCAAGTGAGGCATGAAGATGACTCCTAGGCGCTCACGATGGGTCGGCACCCACGGGACGTAGGCGAAGATAAATAATAATTAAAAAAAAAAAAAATTTGACCACTCTAGATTACCAACCTTGTACCACAAAATTGCCCGCTTTGCCACAGAAGCTCATCCTAGGACCCACCACTGCGAAGCCCTCGCCTCAATCAACTGGCCCACCCTGAACCACAGGCTCCAGTACCCCCTGTTAAACTTGACCTACAAGCTTCTTGATGCCAACTCTCCTACAGGGCTTGCCAGGCTACTCGCCCCAAAGCGGTCCGGCCGCCTACTCAGAACCTTTGACAAAAAACTACTGAAACAGCCCAGGGCCTGCTCTGCAACTGGTAGTAAATCCTTTGCCCACATAGCCCCTGCACATTAGAATAATTAAGCTCTCCAGAAACCTTCAGGAAGCCCCATCCCTAGCTACATTCCAGAAGGGTCTGTGCGTGCACCTCCTAAGCCACAGTCCCTGCTCCTGTCCTGAAGGCTAGCCGATCTAGCCCCCGGTGGTTTGGCCAAAAAAATCTAATGCCCTAATTATATCAGCTGACATTGTGGAACTGTGTAATTTGTGCTGAACATACTCGTTCTCCGCAATGTAAACTGTATACTGTTTACTATCACTGAACTCCTGTGAGCTATCTCCTGCTCTGAATCACTTTTATCTATCTGCACTGCCTTATTGTAACTCTATGTCCTGCACTGTGTCACCTGTATGTATTTGCACTGCTCTACTGTAACTAATTCCGGGTCGCTCCTGAAAAAGGGACCTTCGGGGCACAACGGGCCTACCCGGTTAACAAAATGTAATAAATAAAATATTTGTTGATCTGGCTAAGGCCTCTGACACTGTTCCAACTGCTCTCTTATTGAACAAACTTTCAGGTGCTGGGTTATCTGACATTGCAGTGAAATGGTTTGGTCCCCACCTGACTGACAGGTCTCATGACTTACTGTTCTCACTTCTCATGCTGTCTTAGTAGGTGGGTCACACTCCCCCTCTCTCCCCACAGGATCTAGTGTTCCCCAAGGCTCTTTCCTTGGCCCTATCATGTTCCTGATTTTCCATAATGACCTACTTAATGTCTGTGGCTCATCGTACATGAATATTTATGCTGATGACACTATGCTCATTACTAGCTGCCCCTCATCAGGCTGTCCAACTCCAGCATGACTTACAGTTTTCAAAACTGGTACTGTGCTAACCAGCTTACCTTCAGTGCCAAAAAGACAGTCTCTTTGATATTTGGCCCCAGGCAACAGCTGGCTAAATTTCACACTCCCCTGCTTTTCACTACCCTATAGGATTCCCTGGTTGAGGAAGTCTGTTTTAAATACCTGGGTGTCTAGTCAGAAAACCAGCTTGATCTCTTCTGTCATACTGATGCCATCCACAGGAAATTATTGCCTAAGCTTGGTGTGCTTTACAAAAATAAAGCTTGCAGTCCCCTCACAGACTGTTTTGAGGTTCTTAAAGAGACTCACCAAGCTAAACAGATTTAGATATGCACCACACAGTTCGGTGCCTTACCTCCCAGAAATGCTTCCGATATATAATTGCCCCCAAAATATGCAGTAGTACTGTAGTAAAATCACTCGTAAAATCCACCACACCGGGGCACAGGCACTTCCCGGTTCTAAGAGCCACTCCTGCGCCGCCCCGCGCTCAGTCAACTTTGACGTGATCACAGGGAGAGCGCAGGGACACGTTACATCATAGACTACGGGGGGCACCTTTATGATTATTTTTTTATATTGTAATGGCCGTTTGGCAATGAAATGTGGGCACTGGTTGACTAACAAAGTCCTCATTAGTTGACCAGTGCCTATGTTTCATTACCAAATAGCCACTATAATATAAAAAATCATAAAGGTGCCCCCCACAACTTATAATATGGCGCATCCCTGTGCTCTCCCTGTGATCACGTCACTAAGTTAACCAAGCGTAGGGGTGGATCTTAGAACCGGGAAGTGCCTGTGCCCTGGTGTGGTGGATTTTATGAGTGATTTTGCTACAGTACTACTGCATATTTTTGGGGCAACTATACAGCGGAAGCATTTCTGGGAGGTAAGGCACCGAACCACATAGTGCATGGTGCTAACTTACTAAGTCTCTTTAAGAAAATAATTCTTCCAACTACTATGTGCCTGCTGTTAAATCCACACTTGCCAGACTGTACCCCACTTTCACTCTGTTGTTTCAATCTGACTGCCCTTACCACACTCATCTTTTCTCCCTCTGTTCTTCTCTTTCTCATTGTGTTGTTCATCTCTAAAGCTTGGTGTGGCACTCTCCTAACCCACTGCATTAGCTCCCTCTTGTCTTGTCTCCCTCCTTCTGGAGTTCTCACCCAAGGAAAGGCAAAGACAGGATAGAGATGGTTCAGTGAGCAGTAACATGCACTCGCTGGGGGCTAGACAAGAGATGGGTGATATGACTCACACCTGAACAGGATAACTATATTTTTTAGTTAACTATTTTTCCTCCCTACCAGTGGCCCCATTCAGCTGGAACATCACAGCCCCGTCACCCCCGACGTCCGCTGGGACTTACCGCCAGCCAGTACCCCCAAGGCTTGCCCTCCTGGTGAGTCGGCGAGTCCCCCATTCCCACCGTGAACCGGATCCAGTAGTTGGACCGGCAAAATCCAAATAGTCAGCTGTGGGGCCTGCAGGTGTCCCAGCGCCACCCTGCCTCTGTTGTCGGCATCTGTTTTCCCTCTTTTTTCTCCCCTGCGCAGTGGGCGTGCAATGACACCATGACACATGTCCGCCTGCCTCTCCTGCCTTGGAGGCAGTCTCGGATACCTTCTCCCAGCTCGGGGTAAGACAGGGTATTATAGGCAGACTGGATGGACCAATGGTATTTTTCTGTTGTCATAGTGTATGTTTCTGTGGGGGGAAAGAAGAGTAATCATTGGATGCTCGATCCTCTCCCTCCCATGCCGACCCCCAGCAACCCAAGGTCGCTTCTGTTCCCAGGTCGCCAGCATGGTGCGAGGTGTGGTGTCTAGCACCTCAACTCTCAGCGCCACCCGGCCCCGCCGCTCTTTCCTTTTAACCTGGCTGGCAATATAGCCTAGAGGTTAGAGTAACAAGCTGTGAATGAGCCTGATACATCCAGCAAAACTGGGTTTGATTGCCACAACCTCCACTTGCATACTATATGACACTGGGCAACTCATTTAACCTCTACAGTGCTCCCAGGTCATCCTAAAAGACAGGCACTTGTGCCTGGTGGGCCTAACCCAGTTACCAAAGGAAAAAAAAAAACAAGTGCTCCGACCAAGGCTCCACAATCTGTTTTCTCTTTTCAGTTTCCTCGCCTTTGATGTAGTCTCCCCCATTATATCTGCTCCTCCTCTCCCTTCTGCCTTAAAAATGAAAAATTGACTCAAGTACCACTTCTCTTCTTAACTGCAAATGCTTTTAATCTCTCTCCTCCATCCCTCCCACCCACATTTGCTGCTCTTTTCTCCTACGCTGTTTTACATTACGCCACTGAACTGCACTGTGAACTATTTTTTTTCCACATATATTTTCTCCCGGCCAGCAGCTCGTCTTTCTACAGGGATGTATACTACCTTCCTGTATTGCATTGTATTTCCATGTACCTTTCCAACAGGAGCACCATGGAAATTAGTTGTTTCACATCTTAACAGGACTTTACTGGTAAAACTTTTAATATATATATATATACTGTATATATCAAAAGATAAAGCTTCTGTGGAGTATAGGTTGAACACTGGGCTCAAGATTAGCTGCCACACCTTTAACCAAGGACAGTAATGTTGGAGCCAGAGAGTTGTCACAGGTTACGCTAATTATTTTCCTGCAGGGGCTTGGAACCCCTTATTTCTTGTCTAGTTTGTACCTTGTGCTGATGAGATGTCCCTGCCTATGTTCCTAAACAAATCTTATTCTGTTTATTATTTTATGTGTCCGGCTCAGTTCGTTCGGTACCAGCAGTCGACTACTGCAGAAGTACCAGACGGGAAAGCAAAATACTGGAGAAGGTAAGGGAGCCCGTGGCAGACGAAATACCAAAATGCCACACTTTTCTGGGGACCGCCTCAGCATCGTGCAAAATATGTAGCCACTCTAAGCTGCATAGGAGAATCCAGGTTGCTTCAGGAAGTTCACTTGACCTCAACTTTTCCCTGGTTTTCTATGCCTCTGTCGCATCTTCAAGAGAATTTGTTGTTAATTCTGTGCATCTCTTTATCATTAACAGTCACATTCTAATTCAGGCAGCACAAAGGACTAGTGAACTATTAAACTGGACAGAGAGGCACCTGCAGGCAACTGAAGGGGTGAGGATGTTTTCTGGGCTCTCCATTCTCGCTCTGAGGCAACCAATAAAAGGGAAAATTTAACACGTAGTCTCTGGATATGAAATCATTTTATCAGTGAGCTGTCAACACATTCAGTCAAGTTTAATGCAGCCCTCTCCCAGCCAGTGAAATCAGTAAAATGGATGACCTGGGAGAGGACTGAGGGACTCTGAGAATTATGCAAAGCACAGCAGCTGCCCTAACAAACAATGCAGGAGTCCATGAAAACCTTTTCAGCGTTTTATTTAACTCTAAAAATTGATTAGCGTTTTGCTCATAAAAGTTCTAAAACATTGTGAAAATGCATAGCACTTGCCTCACTGTGCTTAACAAGCTTAATACTTCTACAAAACCTATATAAATGCTTTCTGTGTAGTTAGTATTGTCTCAAGAAAAAAACTGCTAATCAATTATTTAAAACCCTGCTTTAATGTTGCATTTCTCTGGCTCTAGGAACCCCCTTGGGTTCCTCACAAGCCATCTTACCTCCTAGAATCACCACCCCCCCACCTAAGCAGCACCAAGCTGTGCTGTTCAGCCTGCCTGGTTTCAAACGCTCCCTTCAACGTACCCTCATGAACAGGAACACCAATCTTCTGCTCCACAATTGGCAACTTGCTTTATACCCATTCACTTCTAGACTGACAGCAAGACTAGTCCAGATTTAGTCATTTCACCTCCAGCATACTGGCTATTCAAACCTTCCTTTCCAGGTCACCGAGTGGGGCGGGGGCAGGTGTTGTTGCTTACCCTCCCTCCCTAAAGAGAACAGCGTGTCATGGGATGCTGCACCCTACCACCCCACCCCCCGCTGACCCAGCTGCAACATCCCATGCTTGGGACACAAACCGGAGTCATCTGCAGGACAAGCAGCACCCAGTTGCTGCAGTATAACGACACTTGTGTTACAAAGTCCTTTCTGTACAGTACACTTATTTGTCTTTCCTTCCTGCTCCTCAGTCATGCACACCATGGCATTTCTTAGCTATTAAGAGTACTGCACAGCTTACAGGACATCTGAACTCCAGTGTCCTGCTATGGACACTGTACAGCCGTCATGAAAATGACGTCAACAAGAGGGTATCAGGGCAAAAAAACAATAAGGCAAGGAACCACCATATTTTTTTTTTCTTGAGAAGATTGCTATTTACCACTGGTAAAAACAGAGGATGATATAGAAGTAAACAAAAACTGAAATATGACTCAAATCTTTTTAGTAAAATAAGTAAGGTCAGAACTTTTTCCCCCTCGCACTTTGCTGTGCTGCTGTTTTAAAGATTTGCTTTTGAAAAGGAGGATCTGAATAGTGCATGCACTTTCTATTCCAGCCAAGACACTGGACAGGATCACAAAGTAACACCGTTAAACATTATAACATGGGTTCTGAAAATCCTGTATTCTGAGTCATCCAAACAGGTCTCTTGACCATCAATTAATCCCGAGTAAGCACGCGGTTGCCTTGCCGGACCACAAAATCCTGATCGACAGCAATGTAAACTGACTTTGTCAAATCACTCCACCACAGACCCATGTTAAAAAATAAGGCAAATTTTACCTTCAAACAGCAGAATTTCACCTGAGAATGGTGAATTTTGCATCTTTAACAGCACTTCCATCCTCATAACAACAAATCCATCTAGTGGACAACTACAGCATCCCCAGAAGACAATACTCTTTAGGTAGGACTGTTTCATTACAAATGCATGTTCAAAGAGTTTTATTTTAATATTCCTTTAGACAAACCTCTAACATAACGTTGCCCATGTTATAAGAGGATTAACCCACTCCAGGGCATGGGTTTACTGAGCATTAATCCACGCCTGGGTGGCTGAAGTCACTCAGCTTGCGGCCCCGTGCCTTGCAACCCACCCAAGGCATGGACTAATTAATGCTCAGTAAATCCATGCCCTGTTGTGGGTTAATCCCTCTATACTTAATTACAAAACAGAAGGAAGCATTTTTAAACTACTTTACCAAAATTTA
Organism: Neoceratodus forsteri; assembly: GCA_016271365.2. Classification (NCBI taxonomy): domain Eukaryota; kingdom Metazoa; phylum Chordata; order Ceratodontiformes; family Ceratodontidae; genus Neoceratodus; species Neoceratodus forsteri. The sequence goes on from CM057451.1 coordinate 97,821,807, forward strand.
CACTGGCTATATTTTCACACTGGATTTATTTCTTAGATCTCTGGTACATGAAATATTATTAACTGCTAAAGAAAACGGTAGATAAAGAACCAGTTATTTTGTATATTAAAGTTGGCATGAGAATATATCTTGTTTTTTAACTACTCCCATATTCTGCACAGACCACACATATACATATTCTATTTGTAGAGCAATTTTTAAAGTAATTATAATCTGATGCTAGTGGGCTAATTCCGAAGACTAGAAAAACAGGCAACGATACGAACAAATACACGTCTTTATACGGCACATAAGATAATGGAATGTTTCTGGCTCTTGATTAAATTGATTGGCTCTAATCATTTATAAAGGCCAAACAAACAACAAACAGTGACCCCTTTGTATTGCAGTAAACATGGTACTTTTCACTCACTATAATACAGCATCTGCAGTTTCAACAGAAAACAGTAACTGTGCTCTTTGGAAAACTAACGATGTTTGAGTAAATTTTCCTGCCTGCACATCAAATCTAGCGATGGTAAAATTTTAAGTAATTGCAGTACAAACCCCTTGGGCTTCTAGATCAGCAACTTGAATTTTTTGTACATAGCCATTCTCTGTGCATTAAGGCTTACAGGAAACTCAGTGTCCTCTATACAGTACAAGCAACTTTGTCAGGGCATAAGTAGGCATCTCATTAACATGTTACTGCCTACCATAAAACTCTAGAGTGATGTTGTTATGCAACTGCCCCCTTACACCATTTGGTAAAGCTTGATTCCCTGCTTAAGCTTTGTGCTAACCTGTTCTCGCCATACTTGCCATGGCACTATCTACGAACTGAGCTGGACACCACTTGGATAAAGACACAGCTAGTAGTTGGTCCCGACAGATTTCAAATACTGGCTAGTCAATCTCCCTAGCTATCTAAATCAACTGCTCATACCTGTAATCAGCCTATTGTTTGCACTCTCCACAAAGGAACCAGTTCAAAATCCCCAGTGCAAAGGCTACAATAACCCGTGGAACAAATGACCACCTACATCACTGGCCCTGCTGCCTCCATGTTGCCACACGCAAACTGAAGTTATATTTCCCCGCTGTCTACTCTTGTGGCACAATCTGTTACTTGTGATACAATCTGTTTTTCTGTGGTATCAGTTTTGCTGTTTTGAGCTTTTGCATTCATGAGTAACTTTTGAAACCTTAGCTTGTTCTTTTAAAAATACAGTATCATATATTTTTTCCTCACTGAGCAACTTATTATCTTCCTGTGCTAAGCCTGAGAAGATACAGTATAGTTACTTAAGAACTTGCCATAACATTAGATCCTCGAGGAGATGTCTTGCAGCAGGCCACACCTATGGAACTATGGCCACCAGCACTAGGACCACATGAAAAACCTTCTAGCTAGCAGTCTACCAGGGAGCCACCCACTCCAACATCAGGCGCCGACATCACCCTAAAAGTAGGCAGCACCAGTGCCCTCCTCAGTTCTCCTGCAGAAGACCATAAGCAGAAGGGTCCTGCAAAGGAACTGAAGAGGGTACCAGAGGTCCCCTCCAAGGAAAGGTTAGAGGAGAAGCAGACACAGGAAAGCCTCAGAGCTCGGGAAGGAGGGAGGGATGGCATGGCTGCAAGAGATCCCTTCACAGATCTACTGTTACAGTACGTTCTTGAGTAACTGTACTATCTGACTTCAGGGGTATCTCTTGCAGCAGGCCACACCTACTGAATGAGTCCCAAGCAGTTTCTAAGTAACATCAAAAAATGCAGCCTGGGCACTAGGAAACCAAGAGCCTAAGAAAGTAGGCCCTGAAGAACAGCCAGGCCGAAACTGGCCCTACGCCTAGAGGCAATGTCAAGACTGCAGTGCTTGGTAAAGGTGTGGGCAGTACTCCAAGCTGCAGTGTCACATATCTCTGTAGCTGACATATTCTGGAAAAAGGCAGGTAAAGGTGGAATGGCACAGTCAGTGCCAGGAAGTTCTTTGCCATACTTCCTGTAGCAACAAGTGATACAGTTGGCCAATCATTTGGACAAGCACTATTTTGAAACAGGGGCACCCTATCTCCCAGGGGCCAAGGAAACAACTGTTTGGACTTCCTGCAGTCCTTCGTACAATAGGTATAGTAACGCAGAGTTCTGTGCACGTCTAAAGTATGGAGCATATAGAGCAATGCTTCCCCTGGATTGGTATGCTCCAGACAATATACAGGAAGGTGGATTGACTGGTTTAAAGTGAACTCAGACACCACCTTAGGAAGAAACTTAAGAGTTGCTATGCAAAGATACCCCATCTTTGTGGAAAATCAAATAAGGCTGTTTGCACATGAGCGCCTGTACCTCTGAAATTCTTTAAGCAGAAATATCAGCAACTAAAAATAATGCTTTCTATGACAGAAAGTGTAGCTCGTGTGTCAGCTCAAAAGGAGCCAAAGTAAGCTTTTCTAACATCAAATTTAAGTCCCAAGGTGGGACTGGATTGAGGATAGGAGGCTTCAGGTGAAGAATGCCTCTCAGAAATGTGCAGGACACCTCTAGTTGCGCCACCACACAGCTCACAATAGGCACATGGAAAGCACAGATGGCAGACGTACACCTTAAGAAAGGAGTACTTCAGACCAGAATCTTAAAGGGACAGTAAGTACTCCAGAATCTGATTTACTGGACAACTGAAGGGATCCAACTGGCATGAAGAAGCCCACAGCACAAAACATTTCCACTTCATAGAATAAGTGATCCTAGTTGAAGGCTTCCTAGTCACCACTAGGACATCAGCCACCCTGGGGGACACCCAAAACCAAGCCATGGCTACGTCCTCAGGAGCCAGGCATGAAGATACATGGATTTGGGTCTGGATGGACCAGGATGCCCCGGTTCTGGGAGAGCAAGCCGGTGCACAGAGGAAGAAGAAGAACTGGAGGCTCCACTGCCAGTTTTTGCAGCAAGGGGAACTGGATCTGAAGAGGTCAGAATGGGCCTATGAGAATCATTGTGGCCCCTTTCATCTGGAGCTTGCTCAGAACCCTCTGAAGCAGAGGAAAGGGAGGAAATGCATACAGAAACCTCCATTTCCAGGACAGGGACAACGTGTCTCACCAGAAAACTCCAGGCCCTGGATCAAGTGAGCAAAAAAAGTGGCAGTTTTGCATTGAGTGAGGACACAAAAAGGTCCAACTCTGGACGCCCCCATCTGTCAAACAGGTCTTCTGCTACTGAGGTCAGTAGCTCCCACTCACGTGCCTTTTACTGCGACTGATTTAGGGTGTCCGCCAGGACGTTCTGGATGTCTGGAACATGAACATCTGTTAGCTCAAGACCGTGATCCAGAGCCCAGTACCAGACTCTCATGGCTTCCCGGCACGGGGGTACGAGTGAGTGCCCCCCTGCTTGTTGAGGCAGTGGACTACACTGATATTGTCTGTCTGCACTAGCAGAAGACCTGGGGATAGCTGAGTCTGGAAGGCCTGCAAGACATGAAGAATTGCCCGCATCTCCAGAACAATGATGTGGAGAGAGAATTCCCACTGGAACCATGTCCCCTGTGTTTGGTGGGGCCTTAAATGGGCTACCCACCCCAGCCCCAAAGTGTCTGTCTTGAGAATTTGCTGAGGGGAGGGAATGAGGAAGGGAACCCCTCATCAGATTACTGGGTTCCATCCAACAAAGTGGAACCTTTTTCACTGAGGAGGAGATCAGAACCTGCTGTTCTAGCTCATCCATCCGCTGGTCCCACTGGACAATGAGTGTCCACTGGGGTACCCTCATGTGTAGTCTGGCTAGAGGCACTGTAGCTATCACCGCTGCCATAAGGCAGAGTGAGACATAGCGGCTGTTATACAACAAATGGGCCTGGGCTATCAGGCGCTCGGCCCTGTCCTGGGGCAGGAAGATCACGCTCAGAGCTGTGTCCAAGACCGCCCAGATGTACTTGAGGCATTGGTATGGAATGAGAACTGACTTGGGTAAGTTCTCAGTTTTTCCTAGATCCTGGAATAAGTGGGTAGTTAGACCCAGGGTCTGAGGCAGGCGATCCCTGGACTGGACCTTGAGGAGCCAATCATCCAGGTACGGTAAGACATAAAGGCCCTTCCTCCCTCCTGAGGGCAGCTGCTAATACTGCCAGGCACTTGGTGAATACCTGAGGGGCTGAGGACAAACCAAAGGGCAAGGCCCTGAACTGGAAGTGTTCCCCCTAGAACAGAAAGCTCAGTTACTGCCGGTGGGATGTGTAGATTTTGATATGGAGGTACTCATCCTTCATATCAAGGAAGCAAATCGAATCCCCATGGTGCAGAAGCGGCAACAGACCTTGAAGCATCACCATTCAGAATGTTTTGTACTGAATGAACATACTGAGTTCTCGGAGGTCTAGGATGGGCCCGAGATCACCGGTGCATTTTGGGACCAGGAAAAAATGGCAGTAGAACCTCCTGCCCTGCTGGTTCACAGGGACAGGCTCCACTGCCTTCTTTTGTAGCAGGGAGCGGATTTCCTCCCAGAGCACCAGAATGTGACCTGGAGGATAAAAGGACAGAACCGGATTTTTTGGGGGGGACCACTCTAGAAGTTGTAGAGTGTAGCCATGTTCTATGAGCTGAAGAACCCACTCGTCATTGGTTATTTCCCGCCACCTGTCCAGGTATATTGAGAAGTGCCCCCCCCCCAACAACCACCTCCTGATTGGTCGGGGGGGGGCTGGGCAAGGAGTCAGGCAAAGGTGGAGGAGGCTGCATCTGCGACTATACCAACACCTCCAGGAGCACTACTGGCTGTGGCAGCAGGGGTGGGCAGAAAGACGGACCCCTGACGCTTGCACGGGGATCTGGCAGTGGATCCAGACTAGTTGGTTGCCCGATGAAAGGGCACACACTGTCCACTCGCTTGAGTGGTACATGGAGTAGACTGACCTTAGGGTATGTCCAGAGGCCTGTAGGGCATCAAGGATCTGCTGGACATCGGCTCTAAACAATTTATAACCTCTGAAGGGGTGTTCAAGATAGATAAATGAACATCCTGGGTGAACTCTGACACCCTAAGCCAGGAATACTGGTGTAGGCAGATGTCGGATGCTGCCGCCCTGGCTGAAGCATCACCAACGTCTTAGACTGTGTGAAGCAGATGCAGATCAACATCAGCCCCCGACCAGAGGGACTGCAAGAGCTGCTGCTTTTTCTGGTCATTAGAGAGTTCATTAGCCAATTCCTGGGCTTGCTCCAAACAAAGGCTGAGGAACTAGACCATATGGGTTATTCAGTTCCAAGACCCTGATGGCCGGGGGGGCCAAGGTGAAGATCCTCTTGCCCAATAAGTCCAACCTCCAGGATTATTTGACCCGGGGGGAGGAGTTGGAGAGAACTTAAGTGTTTGGCCATTTGGTGCGGTCATGGACAGCGTTAATGACCACCAAGCTGGCTTGTGCCTGCTCAGTGAAGAATGGCTTACCCGCTGGAATGCTGTAAAGTTTGTCCGCCTTCCTGGGCATAGCAGGGACCAGGTTAGAGTGGTGACAGGCTGCCATGGTGCCATCCCCAAAGGGTTCAATTAGAGAAGAAACCACCAAGGGAGGAGCATCAGGCAGGCATAGGTATGCAGTTAACCGACATCTGCTGGGGTCCTGTTTTACAGAATAAAACTCCACTGCTGCCTGCATCTGGCGGAGAATCCCCACAAATGACAGGTCATCTGGAAGGGACTGAGGAATATATTTTGGGGCCTCCTCTCCATCTTACGAGACCGTGGAAGAAGAGTGAGAAGGGGTAGATCCCCCTCCATATTTTTCATTTCCCTCCTCATCTTCGTCAGGGAGTTGACGATCCGGGTTATATTCATCCCATTCTCCCAAAGGTGTGGACGGAGAGTGGGAGGGTCCAGTCACAGGGGTAGCAACGCAAGCCCACTGGAGACGTGGAAGTTGGCATCAGGGGTGCCCTAGGGACTGGGTCCAGGCAGGCCTCTATAAAGTTCCATAGGGAAGAAAACAGAGAAGGAAAGTCCACCATGACTGGCGTTGGGTAGCTAGGTGGTGCCGGTTGGGGAGGGACTGGCGTAGGCCGTGGAGGAGGAGCCGGTGATGTCGGCTGGATCGGCCTAGAGCCCGAGAAGGAGTCTAAAGCCTGAGTCCCCGTACAGGACAGCAAAGAAGGCTGGGAGGTGGCCTGGGGCAATGCAGAAGAAGGCGGTGGTTCCCGGGTTGAAGAGGCCGACATCGCAGTAGCGGACAGTGGTTGGGTAGATGCAGAAGAAGCAGAGGCCGCTGAGCCCGTGCCAGTCAAAGACAGGCTAGCTGAGCCTCCTGACTATGAGCACGCGGAAAAAAGGGAACAGCAGGGGCTGGAGGGGTCGGGATGGTGCCCAGCCCCGAAGGACCTACCCCCACCAAAGTAAGGTTGGCTGGAGGTGCTGCCACGATAACCCTGTGGAGGAGAGGGCATGTAGGCAGATGTCATCCGTTAGGGGACCACCCCACCATGATTGCCGAATGATGTGGGGATCAGGAGCAGGAGGAACGGGACTGGGGTTTAGCATGGTCCTTTTCCCTGTACTTGTGTTTGCCCGAGGTTTTATCCTGGGACTTTGACGACTGGAAGCCTGAGGATAGGGCTGGAGAGATGGAGGAAATCCTGGCCTACAACTCCTTCTGCATGATGGTGACTTTTTGTTGAAGCAGAAAGTTCTCCAAGGTCCACTGGCACTGGCTTTGGGTTGCATGGCTGAAGCCTCAGCAGATGGAGCAGATGTTGATATCATGGTCTGAGCCAAGGCAGAGAACACAGGCAGAATGGCAGTCCTTCTCTGGGAGTTGCTTTCCACAGGTGCACTTAGTCGTCCAGTCAGAAGATGAAGAAGGCTGAGAAGAAGAAGTGGGGTTATTATAGATGCCCTACAGGGGGCATGCCTTAGACAACTAGTATTGGAGCCCACTCGAGAGGGAGCAATCTTAGACCTGGTTCTCTCAAATGGAGATGAAGAGAGGATCACAAACGTAGAAGTGGGTAGCCATCTGGGAACTAGCGACCATCGAACAGCATGGTTCACAATAAACACAGCAATAGAGTCAAGCCATACAAAGGCAAAGGTACTGGACTTTAGGAGGGCTGACTTTGCCAAAATGGGTGAGTGCCTAAGGAATGCACTAGCAAATGGGCAGGAAGGAGGGTGGAAGAACAATGGGGAATAATAAAAACTGCCATCACAGAGGTAACTAGCCTTTGTGTGAAGCAAATAAACAAAACTAAACGATGTAAGAAACCACTATGGTTCTCAAAGGAAGTGGCAGTGAAGGTTCAAGAGAAAAAGAAAGCTTTCAAGAAGTACAAGAAATCACAGAAGGAGCAGGACAAAGAACTGTATCAGTTAAAGCAAAAGGAAGCTGGGAAGGTAGTCAGAACAGCAAAGGCCCAAACTGAGGAAAAGATAGCCAACTCGGTTAAGAAGGGGGATAAAACCTTTTATAGGTACATCAGGGAGCAAAGGAAGACCAAGGAAGGATTAGCGAGACTTAATAAAGGGGAGAGGGTGACTGTGAAAAGGCAGAGATACTAAACAAATATTTTTGCTCGGTATTTACAAAGGAAGTGGGGGAGGTACCCAAAACAAACAGTAGAAACACTCTGGATACAGAAGTTGATACCAGCCCATTTACAGAAAAAGGGTTCTGAAAGAACTCTTAAAACTGAAGGTGGACAAAGCAATGGGGCCTGATGGGATTCATCCCAGAATTCTAAAAGAACTAAGGGTGGAATTAGTGACACCACTGACTACCCTGTTTAACAAATCATGGGAGGATGGGGTGGTACCGAGGACTGGAGGAGGGCAGATGTGATTCCCGTCACAAAAGTAGGAGCAAGGCAGAAGCAGGAAACTACAGACCTGTTAGTTTAACCTCAGTGGTAGGGAAAATGATGGAATCACTTCTGAAGGAAAGAATTGTCGAGTATCTAGAGGCCAGAGGGGCACAGGACCCAAGGCAGCATGGATTCACAGTGGGAAGGTCATGCCAGACAAATCTGATAGATTTCTTTGACTGGGTGACCAAAGTAGTAGATCAGGGAGGGGCTGTGGACATGGCCTACCTAGACTTTAGCAAGGCATTTGACACAGTCCCACACAAAAGATTAAAATACAAGTTAGCTAGCCTGGGAGTGGGTCCCAAGATGACAGCCTGGGTAAAGAATTGGCTGGAGAATAGGACACAGAGAGTAATAGTAAATGGAGTCCACTCTGAAGAAAGGGGGGTTACTAGTGGGGTACCTCAGGGTTCAGAATTAGGACCGGTCCTCTTCAATGTCTTTATAAGCGACATTGCAGAGGACTGGAAGGAAAAGCACGCCTTTTGCAGATGACACAAAAGATCTGCAACAGAGTTGATGCACAAGGTGGGTGGAAAGGATGAAAAGGACTTGGCAAGCTTAGAGGAATGGTCAATGTATGGCAGCTTAGAGTCAATGCTAAGAAGTGCAAGGTAATGCACCTGGGAAACAAAACCCAGGGAAGAGTACACAATGGGGGTGAGATACTAACAACAACAAAATGGAAAGGGACCTGGGGTAGTCATATCAGATGACCTAAAGGTGGGCAAGCAATGTGAGAGGGCAGCAAGGAGGGCTGGGGGATACTGGGATGCATAGGGAGGCATCACCAGTAGAAAACAGGAAGTTATTATCCTCTGTACAGACAGCTGGTCAGACCCCATCTAGATGCAGTGTGCAGTTCTGGAGACCCAGTCTCGCAAAGACATAGACAGGATGGAAGCCGTCCAGAGGAGGGCACTAAAATGTGCAGGGTCTGCACCAGAAGACATATGAAGAGAGACTAAGGAGCTTAATATGGCTAGCCCCGAGGAAAGGAGGGAGGGGGACATGATAGAAACTTCTATACCCCAAGGAAATCAACAAAGTCCAAGAGGGTAGCATCTTTCAAAAAGAGGTGTGCAAGAACAAGGAGCACAATTTGAAGATAGGCGGGGCGCTCAGAGGTAATTAAGGAAGTATTTTTTCACAGAGAGGGTTGTGGATGCATGGAACGGCCTTCTGGAGGAGGTCGTGTAGTCAAAAACAGTGGTGGAATTCAAGCATGCATGGGACAGTCATAAGGCAGTTCTAGGGGTGGGGGTAGAAGGAAGTAGGCTGCTGGTTAACTAGGATCTGCAGCTTATCCAGTAGGCAGGGAAATGGGCAGACTGAGTGGGCCAAGCGGTCCTTATCTGCCGTCAAATTCTATGTTTCTATGTTTCTAAGACAAACGAAAGGAAAAAAAATTAAAAAATCACAGAAAAGTGATAAAAAACTGAGGAAAAGAAAAACAAAGGTAATGGCGGGTGACTGAAGTTGCAGCCATCCGAGAGGTCCAAGATCCGTTAGTCAACTGCAGGAAAAGAACTGAGGAGGGTGCTGGGACTGCCCACTCTTACAGCACAGGGTAACTGCGGCATCTGACATCAGCGTGGGCGGCACCTGGTAGACTGCTAGCTAGAAAGTTTTCCGTGTGGTCCTAGTGCCTGGCATCTATAGTTCCATAGGTGTGGCCTGGTGCAAGAGATACTCCCAAAGTCAGACTGGTGTTACCAGAAGGGCAAGTGAAGATTTTTTGTAAGGCAATTAGACTTTCATATTCAGAGCCGGCCAACAGTGCCATGCAGTCAGTAGCACTGCTTGACACACACGGTACAGCCGGCTCTGAGCTATAGTCAGACTCTGACAATGCACAATAACTATCTGAATATGGGTCCATGCCAGTGCAAAGTGACTATACACTGCACTGGCACAGCTTAAAGCTAAATATGGCCCACACGGGAGTCCAAGAAATAACCCAACCCGAAACAGGATAGCGCCAAGGCTCCTGTTGGCCATATTCAGCCCAAACATGAAAATTAACTCACTGGGTATCAGGGATCAACAAATTTCAAAACTGCATGCTAGTCCAGGACAACTGGCCTTGCCAAAAATGGTAGTCCCGTACATTTAAATGTAAGTTTTAAAAAACTTACATACAAACAAAATACATGGTGTGCTCCCAGCAACCATTAATTAGGCTAGGCAGGTTCAGGACAGTTGAGCAGAGTCAAGTGGCAGGGACAGCTCACTACCGTGTTCCTTTTTTTTTTTTTTTTTTTAATTTCTATTTAGTTGTTTAACCAGGAGTAGCACACTAAGCTGAAAGCTTTTTTACAGGTGCGACCTGGGAGCACAGGGAAGTTAAGTGACTTGCTCAGGGTCACACAGTATGCAAGTGGAAGCTGTGGGATTCAAACCCAGGTCTGGTCTGCTGGATGTCACCAGATTTGCAGCTCAGAGCCTTAAACCACTGCGCTATACTGCCTCTCTTAGGCAAAAAAAAAGCCCAAACAGGAGTGGCACTGGCACCAGTGGTCAACAGTCACCACACCACCTCAGCCTTCTTTCAGGTAGTTGGCTACTCTTAATGGCTCTGCTCACCTCTTTTTTTTTTTTTTTTTTAATTATTAAAGATTTTACTGTTTTATTTTTTTTTTATTACTTTGCTGCAGAGGACTCAATCAAAATAAGCCACCAGCCACAGTGGCAGCTACCTTTGGTTAGGCAGGTTTAGTACAATTCTGTTAGCAGAGTCATGACAAGTGGCTGTGGCAGCACATTCACTAGACAAAAAAAAAAAAAAAGCCCGAACAGACTCCTGTCTTGTTGATTTCATTAGTGGTACTGGCAAGACCCACCTAGGCTAGCTTAATGAACTAAAGGCACAACATTTACATCGGTTTCCAGCCCCCCAACCAAACTGCAACACCTTTTTTCTTTTTGTATTTTGTTTCCCCTTTTTTCTTCTTCTGCAGTACACACCAATTAGTCTGACCCTGACACACGTGCACTCAGCAGGTCAGGCCCTCTGCTCCCATAGAGCCAACCTCCGAGTGCAGTAATGTGAACAGGTAACAGGGTAACCCTCCTGTTTGCTTGTGGGTCCAAATCACCTTTAGTCTCAAGTTCTGGGGGGGATTCAAACTGTTAACCTTACGCTAGTGTACCCAAATGTACAGGTGCAGATTCATACCCTCTTCGGGGACTGTGGTACAATCTTATGCCATGGGGCACCAGGCCAGGATTCCAAAATGAACCCTAAAATCTCTATAAAAGACTTTAGGTATATTCTTACCTTTTCTCAGTTTAGTAACACCATCAAGCTCTCAAATAGTTTTGTCAGTCTTAACCCTCTATATGTCATGTAAAAGAAAGAACTTGGAAGACCCAGGCAGTATCTTTCAAATAAAAGGTTTACTTAAACATGGATAAAAATATGTTAAATGTAAACACAGCACAATATATCAAACAGCATACAACCACATAAAGAAAAACAAGGAAAACTACAAAATATAAACTCCTACCACAATACAATTAGACTTTTTCTATCGAATGTATTACATCTGTACAGTGCTTAAATTAGAGCAGAGATCTTGTTTTTTAAGAGCCCAAAAAGATGTGTCACAAGTTCAAACACAGTATACAGTTTAAAACTCTGTGTTTCCACACCCCTTCTATGATGTAATCTAGCTCCTCCTTTTAGAATATAAAAAATATACAAACACAATGTCCTATCAGGAGGTATATTAAATAAGGTGACATCAGCAAAAACTCCTGTCCCAAATATGACTCCTTAATTAACATCTCCTTTTTGATCTTGAGCAGTTCCTATTCCCAGGGCACATCAAAAGATTTTATGACTTTCAGCACCATGGGGGTATAACATGTTTTTTCCCCTAAGACATCATAAATGTTTACAAGCCCTATATCCTGGTAGCTGGGTCAGTTCTAATTAAGTCTCTCTGGTCCTTTAAGTACCTCCTAGTTTCAGGTTAATATATCCTGTAACTTCTCTGGCCTGTTTTGGGGGCATCCATGCAGCACAAGATATGTCCTGTGAGACAATCACATACCATATTCTATATTACAAATATCATAGAATAATCATAACCAGCTGGCCAAGCGTCACACATGTTGTATTTGCTACCCTACAATCTCATCCCCTTCCCTACCAACTTTAGTTCTTTTCCCTTCGTATTGTAAAACAAATTATTTCTCTTTCTTTTTGGTAATTTAAAATGCTTATTTTTTGGTTTTTGCTACTGAATTTGTTTTACACCAACTGGTCCTGGAGTGTACCCCACCTTTGTTTCCCATGATATCATCCACCCCCGACTTCACATTATTTTCTTTTTTAAATGTTTTGTTTTTTCTTATTTTTATCTAATTCTGAATGCGTTTTTTGGTTTGTTGTTTGCTATGCATTGTTCCCAGTCGCACAGTCTCCATCCCCATACCCCGATTTCAAGTCCTTTCCAACTGCTTTCTTGTTCCCAATCCCCCCCCCCCCAAAAAACTTCAGTCCTTTCCATTTAGGGAAACACTTTTTTCTTTCTGCTTTTTCTCCCCAATTAATTTTTTTTTTCCTTTGCTGCCACTTTCCTGGCATCCTAACGGTACCCTGGCCCAAAGATCACTTGCCCACAGTGAAAGGAATGACCGTCCGCTGCCAAACGTAAGAGAGAAATGGTGCTTCTTCACGAGTGCCAGCATCTGTCTTTCTTCCACCTCTCATCCCTCATCCCCACTGTGGCCAATTGCAAAGGACTGACAGGTAGTCTCCTAGTTCCTATTGGCTGACTGAGCTGTCAGATTTGTTGAAGACATCATGCTAGTGGTGCTGCAATGGGTGGGGAGGGTCCTTCATTCTGTGTGGCTGGTTGCCACATTCGCTCCAATGCAGACTCAAGACTTGAACACTGGCTCTCCTCCAGATCCCTCATGATGCTGCCGCAATGTGTTCTCACCACCATGTGACCACCAGCCAGCCCATGATGAAGAAACAGAGCTGGTACAGCATACCAGGTGGCACCTAGCGGTTGGGACAGGACCTATGCTGCAAGGTAAAAAAACAAACAAACAAACAAAAAAAAAAACACTACCTTGGCAGTATTGAGTTGGTTGTCCATGGGACAACTTGCTGTTGCAAAAATGCCTGTCCACCAGACAAAACTTGTAGCCTGGGACAACGGACTACTGAATTTGTTGAACCCTGCGGGTATGCAAGGTGCCAGAGGTCCATCTGCATACCCATTATGGACTCATTTGCATGCTATGCCGCAGCTCATTAGCACCACTGAAGAAGTGGTAACATGATCCCTGGGGTCTAGTGCCCCCGCATCACCCATGATATAAGATCAAAAGGTATTCCCAGGTGTCTAGTGTACCCTGCACAGAAAGTTTAGCAACTCAGTATAAGACACACAAATGCTAACCAACACCTTAGTGCTGTGTTGAAAATTTATTTTAAACAAAGTGTTACACCATGGTAGCACAGCCTCCCATCTTACTGCTAACTTTTCACAAAATTGAGACTAGGTGCTTTAAGTGTGTGTTTAAAATGATATCATAAGGGGTGGAACCAGCAGTCATGGAGGAAAGTCCCATTTCAGACTGGCTCTCCCTTATGGAATCTAAGTAAACATTAACAACCACTTCCCCTCATTCACAGTGCTCTGTTTGTCGTATACAAAGCAGGCTTGGTGCAGCTCGGCTCGCTTGAGAAAATAAGATGGGGAACGTGCAGAAAAATGCTGTAGAAGGTGGCAGGAGATGGAGTGCAGCAGGCTGCGAGACTGGGTGGGTCTGGAAAAATTGGCACCAGAAAGAGAAAGCCCTTCTACAGAATTTACAATCAATGAAATGAGGGCAACTTGCAGGTGGCCACCTTGGACAATAAAATCCAAGACTTTAATTCTAGACTCACTACACATGAAACTCAGATCATCAACAGCCCTTGCAGAACTGAAGAAGGCATCAAGCTCGGTGCTTTGGGCAGCTACAACAGACACTGAGTTACAAAAAGAAAATATATTGTTAAGGTTTCGGAAGTAAAAAGCAGAGCCACACTAGGATAACTAGGGTGCTCAGTGACAAAAAATACAAAGCAGTCAAAGAAGTCACAGCACTTACCTACCACACCTAAAGAAGTAATCTTGCACAAAACTTGCACTATCAGAACACTCCACTTTATTACAAAAAGCAAGTAAAATGACTCCACTTGGTCCGGGAGACATACAGGACAAAGCTTCTCACATTTCACTGGATCACAGCCTTTCTCAAAGATAATGCCCCTAGGGAGAAGGGGAAGACCCTTTTATAGCCCAACAATGTGTCACCAGATTATTTTTAAAGTGCCAGTAATTAAAACATATCATTTATTGCCACCACACATTAATTTAATAAAAGCACCACATAGAACTCACAACTAGGTATACATGTTTAGACTAGAAGACATTTAAATATCCCACTCCTTACAATGCCCACTATACTTATGTAGTTTCAATTCCTAAACTGGAAAAACATTTCCTTGCATTCTAGAACATCCTATTACAAAGGACATCAGAGTGGAATAAGAGAAAGTTTATAAGTACAGAACCTAGAAATCTCTTAATAGTGAAAATATTGCAGGACCACTCTATGTGACATACCTAAGAGGAAGGGATGTGTCATGATTTTTTTTTGGGGGGGGGCAAGAGAACCCAAGGTGGAGGCTGGAATTTTAACAGGGGGTACACAGTCTGGAGGAATAGATATATTGAGTTGGGGGGTGTAAAACATATCCCTTTCTAGATTACAAACTTTTTTTTATATTTGTTACTTCCATTATTATTATTATAGTCAGACCTGGTTAATCCGTGCCTTATTACATATACCTGATTATCTGAACAGGAAAATTTTTTGCCATGTTAATGTTCTCTTTAATATGGAAACCTCTGTTTCTGAATCTGAATCCTGTGTTCAGAGTAGAGAGACCATTATCCCCATTCATTTTAACCTGGATAATCCATAGCAGGTGTTAATAAGTGTGCTAATGACAGTCTTCTTAATCTCTCTTAATCTCCTCTGTCATGTTAAAGGTGAAAGGAAATGAGTTTTAGATAGTTAACAGCCCTCCCATATTCCTTTCCATGCTAGTATGTGTTCTGAAATGCTTTGACCAATTTTTGATAAATAAATAACCCAGCTTTGGGATGCACTCAGCTCTACCTCAAGTTACACTCTCTTCGCCAGCTACTGCTCTTTCTTTTCATATTTCTAATTCCATGGAATCAGTGACACCATTCCAGACTACTCATATGAATGGCCTGGAATGGTGTTACTAACGTCATAGAATGTCCATGCAGTTGCAAAGAGAGCGCAGCAACTGCTGAGGAAAAAGGGGTTCACTGTAGTTACAATGGCAAAAAATGAATTATTAATTTAACAAAAAAGGTCAAAACATAGAGACTAGAACATTTTAACTGCTCAGCACTGTAGTACCAAATTTCTAATTTTCTAATAAAGTAAAAAAAATCATTTGGCCATTGTCTAGTTACAGCGTATATTTTTATTACGTAACAAAATGGTCAAAAACAAATGTTTTTGGATTAACCAGGTCTGACTACATAAGTCAACCTCATAACTAATATCAAAACAACTCATACTTGAGAGTAATGGAGTTCAAAACCTAGAAATAGGGGGAGAGATATGAAGGCATGCCACTTCGTTCACAATTCTAATTTTTCTTTCTATACTTGTGGGGGCTTAATTTCTATCTGTTCATTCAGGCCGTTCCCATATACATACCCAATGGGCATATCCAATGCATCTCTCATCTACTGAGTAAACCTCCCCCATCTCTCCCTCTTGGGCCCAATGTTACTTGTTCGAGCCCTATGGACCTTATTTCATGTTCCTCATTGTTTACTGCATTCATCATATGAACTGCCAATGCATAATCTAGGTTACCATTCTTAATAGCCCACATATGTTCCCCAATCCTTTCTTTCCACTTCCTTTTGGTTTTTCCCACATAGTATGATACACATTTACAGGATACCATGTAAATCACATACATGGTGTCACAGTTAATGAACTGTAAAATATTAAACATCCTTCCATCATGCGGACTTTTAAACATACTACCTTACTCTATAACACAGCAATACTTACAGTGCCCACACTTTTGCAGCCCTTGGGGGCATCCAGTTCCTGGTCTTTCTTTCACCTGGGAGGAATGGACCAGCATGTCCCTTAAATTCTTTGCCCTTCTAACTGCCATTTTAGGAGGTACCACCCCTTTGCTATATCCACCAGCCTTGGGTCAGCACCCAGGACATACCAATGTTATAGATGATCTCCTTAATTCTCCATGATCTGATGCTATATGTACTAACACAGTTTGATCCTGGGCATTTTATTTTTTAATTATAGCACCTTTTCTTTTCATTGAGGCATCCCTATCAATTTCATCACATGCTGTTCTGGCTTTTCTGATAGTGGAATCAGCACACCCCCTATCCTCAAAATGCTTTTCTTGAGCCTCCGGTTCTTTTTCTGATACAGGTGCCTCATTGAAATTACATTTTATTCTATAGAATTGGCTCAGTGTGGTGAGGGTGACAGCTACTGGCCAGTAATATTGTGTTCTGATCTGTCGACTTCCTATAAAGAGCTGCAGTCAACCCTCCGTTCATTTTGGCCTGTATCTTCAGGTCCAAAAAGGAGACTTCTGTGTAACTTGTATTATACACAAAGTGCAAATTGGGATCGGTACCAGGTAAATAGGCTATACATTCTTCTAGTTCCTCCCTGTCCCCCTCGCCACACCATGAAAACATCATCAATAAAGCGCCTCCAGATGGCAATTTTTGGCAAATGTGTGCATGCCGGTTCCAAACTGTGCCCTCCTCTCAGTGTCCCAGGTACAGATTTGCGTAGTTTGGGGTGAAATTCGCCTCCATCGCAGTTCCTTTTTCTTGGTGATAGAACTTATCTGCAAAGGAAAAATAATTCCCTTCCAGCACTAATCTTGTCATATCGACCAGCAAATCTGTTTCTGGCTTTGCCCCTCCCCCTTTTTTTTCTAGACAGTACCATATGGCCCTCAGGCCACCTTCATGGGGGTATGTTGGTGTACAAGGACTCAATGTCTAGGTTTACTAGCACTGAATCCTTTTCAAGTTGAAAGCCCTTAAGTGTTTTTAAAATATCTGCTGCGTCCAGTATAAAAGATGGAAGGCTGGTTACTAAGTTTTTAATACTGTCGTCCACAAACCTGGTGAGGAGCTCTGTAATTGCACCTATACTAGAAATGATAGGTCTACCCGGGGGATTTTCCAGGGTCTTATGCACTTTCGGAAGAGTATAGAACTGTGCTCTTAAGGGGGTGAACGCCATCGTCAAAAAAAGCTGTTCTCTCTCATTAATAAATCCCATATGCTGTGCCCACATAATAAAGTCATCTACCTGCTGTTTTAGTTGGTGTGTAGGATCTACATTGACAGGGCTAAAAAATTCTCTACTATCCAGTTGCCCGTTTACTTTAATTATATAGTCTGCCGTATTCTGGATCACCACACTACCCCCTTTATCAGCAGGCTTTATAGTTATATTTTTATTACTTCTAAGTGTCTCAATTGCTTCCCTTTCTTGTGCAGTGATATTGCTATACCTTGGGAAAAATTCCTCATGTCTTAACTGCTCTAAACTGTTCTCGCACTATTTTTGAAATGCGCTTACAGCTGGAGATTGGGATGGACAGTTTTCTCCTAAAGTTGGTCGCATTTCGACCGTCAGTTTTAATATCACCTGTGTGCAATTCCTCATCCTCTGTCTCAGCCCCAGCTAACAGAACAAAATGTTGAATTTTTGTATTCATAAAGAGTTACGAGGTTTGTGCATTCTTGCTGTTTTTTTTCTCCCCAGTTGGACTGTCGAACTTTTCTTAATAAGGGAGATATCTATGCTTATAGGGCTTGAATCTGGTATAGACAAACAGATTCGCTGTTGAATGTTAAATACTAGCAAACAACAATATGTGGTTACATGCTATTAAACTGCTTACTTTAATGTTGGGGATTCGTGGAGGGAGGGGGTACGGGAGGTGAATAAGCCTATGCAGATAATTTCCAATTTATTCTGTTCTGACCCAAAACTGGTTTCTTTATACCAGTTGGTGTCCATATATGCTAAACAATTTGAAATTTGGTCATCTCACTTGCAGCATTAAATGACTTAATGAGGACAACCATGCAGAGTTAATTAAATGTTATCTTTTAGCCTCCGGATGATATGACAATCTTAGTGACACAGTACAGTATCCTAGTACAAGATACGTGACCTGACTGTGAATGACTGTAGTTTTACAAGAATGCACTGTAGAAGCTGTTAAAAGATTGTATCTTCTTAAAGGTTAATAAAAAGAAAGTTCAAAAACAAAAATTATAACGTGCATGTACATACAAAACATGCAAACATAAATAGTGGACAGTTAAGGCACATAAAAAGTACAGTTATGTAAGAACTTACCATAACAGTAGATCTTTGAGGGAGGCTCTTGCAATATTAACCATTAGGACTGTACCCCCTGGCATCAGGACCACACGGAAAACCTTAGCTAGCAGTGTCTGGCGGGAGACCACCCACCGACATCAGTGTGACCCTAAATAGTGGGCAGTCCCCAGCCCGCCCTCCAGTTCTCCCGCCGGACACCTTAGAACAAAGCAACATGAGAAAGTAGTGGGGCCCCTTGAGCCTAAGGAAAGCTAGAAAAGGCAGTAGCAGAAGCTGAGGGAAGGTGGGAAGGAAAGTTACCTACTGTTACTGTAAGTTCTTACATAACTGTACTATCTTACTCCGAGAGGGCTCTTGCACTAGATATTAACCATTAGGATCGAGTCCCAAGCAGCGTAAAACAGACAAGTCTGAAGTATGGGAGGCAGGAACGATCTGCAGAGATGCAGGGAGAAATCATGAAAGGAGGACCTGAAGGACAGTTAGTCCAAAGCTAGCCCTACGCCTGAAGGCAATGTCCAGACTGTAGTGTTCCGTGAAAGTGTGGATGGAGCGCCAAGTAGCTGCTACACAAATGTCAGCAGCAGACACATTTCTGAAGCAAGCAGCAGATGCAGCCATGCCTCTGGTAGAATGTCCCATGACTTCCCCCCGGCAAGGGTTTATTGTAATTCTGGTAACAGAACACAATGCAATTTGCCAAACATTTTGACAAACACTGCTTAGAAACAGCAGCGCCCTCTCTCTTGGGTGCAAAGGAAATAAAAAGCTGATCCGTTTCTGACACTGACTTCATCCAATCTGTATAGTAAGGCACAATTCTGTGAACATCTAATGTGTGCAGAACTGCCTCCCCCAAATTAGAGTACTCAGGGTAATACACTGGTAGCTGAATAGTCTGATTCAATGTAAACCCAGAAACAACCTTTGGCAAGAACTTAGGATTTGTACACAGAGCCACTTGGTCTCTATGGAAAATTAAATAAGGCTCTTTACACATCAAGGCCTGAAGCACGTAAATTCTTCAAGCAGAAGTAACAGCAACTAAAAAGAGTGTATTCCATGACAGATAGTGCATGTTGCAACTTGCGGCCAGTTCAAAAAGAGGCAAAGTGAGTTTCTCTAAAATAAAGTTTAAATCTCATGGTGGGGCAGGGTTACGCACCAGGGGTGTCAAGTGGAGGATTCCTTTCAGAAACATTTTGAAAACCTCCAGCTGAGCAACAGTTTTTCCTTCCACTGGGACATGGTAGGCAGAAACGTGGACCTTCAATGAGGAGTAACTCAGACCCAAGTCAGACAGATGCAGCAAGTACTCCATTATCTGAGGAGAAGGGCACAAAAAAGGGTCCCAATCCCTTGAAGTGGCCCCGATGGAAAATCTCTTCCATTTCAAAGTGTAAGTTGTCTTCGTGGAAGGCTTCCCAGCCTCCACAAGGTCTTGGGCCACCCTAGAAGAGACCCCATAACGTGAATCAACTATGTCAGAAGGTGTCACGCATGAAGGTGAAGGGACTTGAGTCCTGGATGAACCAGAGCGCTTCCCTCCTGGGTCAGGAGTGTGACAGATAGGCAGGGAAACCGAGGGCTCCACTGTCAGCTGTTGCAAAAGCGGGAACCATATTTGACATGGTCAGAGTGGTGCAATCAAGATCATGTGAGCCCTTTCCGCTTGCAACTTGAGCAACACTCGCTGCAGGATCGGAAAGGGAGGGAATACATACAAGAACCTCCCTGTCCAGCAAAGAGATAGTGCATCTCGCCAGAAAACACCAGGCCCTGAAATGAATGAGCAAAACTTGGTAAGTTTTGCATTGGATGGGGAAGCGAACAGATCGAGATCTGGATGATCCCACCAGTCAAAAATGTCTTTGACTACCGACTAGCTTAGTTCCCCCTCATAAGCCTTGGCCTGAGTACGGCTGAGACTGTTCGCTAGGATGTTCTGGACTCCCAGGATGTGAACTGCAGTAAGGGAGATCTGATGCAGAATCACCCAGTGCCAGACTCACATTGCTTCCCTGCAGAGAGAGGAGTGAGCGAGTGCCCCCTTGTTTGTTCAGATACAGACCACGCACATATTGTCTGTTTGGACCAGCAGTGGACTTGGGCTGAGGAGGTCCTGAAAGGCCTGAGGAGCACACAACATCATCTGTGTCTCCAACACATTGATGTGCAGAGACAGTTCTGACTGAGACCACAACCCTTGAGTTCAGTAGGTCTCCAGATGAGCCCTCTAACCCAGCCCTGAAGCATCTGTGGGCAGGGTCTGGATGGGAGGAGTGGGCTGAAAGGGAACTCCCTTGCAGAGATTGCTGATATCCTGCCACCACAGGAGATCCTGACGCATGGGTGTGGAGACCAAGACTTTGTGGTCAGGGTCATCTGACTTCTGGTCCCACTGGACACAGAGCATCCACTGCAAGATCTGTATGTGGAGCCTGGCTAGAGGAACAGTCGGGATGGCTGCTGCCATAAGGCCCAGAAGGCACAGCACTAACCTGGCTGAAATCCAACAGCTGGAAGTGACCAGCCGAGCCTGCTGTTGCAAGGTTTCCGACCTGTCCAAAGGGAGGAAAGCCTGACCCTGGGTAGTATCCAGCACCACCCCCAATGAACTGCAGGCACTAGGAGGGGATAAGGTGAGACTTGGGGAAGCTCACCATAACCCCAACTTGGCAAAACAGGCTCAAAGTTGCCAAAAGGGAGATTTTCAGCTCCTCCCTCGACGAGGCAGAGATCAGCCAATCTTCGAGCTACGGTAAGATATAGTGGCTCTGGCACCTCAAGGCCGCTGCCACTACCGCCAGGCACTTGGTAAAAATCCTGGTTGTTGATGAAAGACCAAAGGGGAGGGCCCTGAACTGGTAGTGTCCCCCTTGAAAGAGAACCTGAGGTGACGGCGTCGGTGGGCTTGAAATATCTATATGTGCAGGTATGTGTCCTGCATGTCCAGGGCACAGAACCACTGTCCCTTGTGCAGCATGGGCAGCAGGCCTGAAAGAGTCAGCATCCAAAACCTTTTGTACTCTATGTACAGATTTAGCGTGCTGAGACCTAGTATCAGGCGCAAGTCTCCCGTATTTTTGGGAAGCAGGAAGAAGTGAGAGTAGTACCTGCTTCCTAGCTGGTTTAGAGGGACGGGCTCTAGGTTTACTAGGTAAGTGAGGACAAAAGGAAGCTATGAAGCCTATCTTGATTGTCCCCCACATTTGTGGGAAATTACACTTTGTTGTAGTTTTTGGAGAGCCAATGATCTACACCCTTTTTAAAGGATTAAAAGGTATTACAGTCTACTAGCTCTTGTGGTAGCTGGTTCCAGAGCCTTGGTGCTCTTACCGAGAAGAAATGAAGCCTCCTGTTTGTTTTTGCTTTATACTCTATTAGTTGTTGATTGTGAAGTCTCGGTACTATTTTCCTTCGTGTTTTAACAATACCACATTTGTCCATCAGAGAGGATGATTTGAGAATTTTATACAACAACAGAAGATCACCTCTGGAGCGCCTAAACTCCAGTGAATGTAGGCCTGTTTTTTGAAGCCTCTCTGGATATGGTAGTGATACTAAATGGGGCACCATTTTTGTTGCCCTTCTCTGAACTCTTTCAATCACTTGAATGTCCCTGACCATGTATGGGCTCCACACTGGTGACCCATAATCGGAATATGGTCTGATGTATGCTTTAAACAACGGGATAATACATTCCTGTCTTAGATATAAACGTATGGTTAATGAGCCTAAGTAGCGAATTAGCGGTTTTAGCTACATTATTACAGTGGTTGGAGGAGGATAATTTGTCACCTTTCAGGATGCCCAAGTCTCTTTCACATAATGAAGATTTAATGATAATATTGTATAGTGTATAAGTTTGTTTGGGATTATTGTAACCTAAGTGGAGAACAGAACATTTGCCTGTATTGAATGTCATTTTGTTTTTCTGTGCCCAATGCTCTAATACTGAGAGGTCATTTACTAATAAGTCCATATTATAGTCGTAATCCACCCTACCACCTAACTTTGTATCATCTGCAAATTTCGAAAGTATGTTCCTGGAGCTAATCTGCAAGGCTGAGATGAAAATATTGAACAGTACTGGGCCCAGAACTGATCCCTGCGGCACACCACTGGTCACAGCCATATTACTGGAATAGACACCATTGATCCTAACATGCTGGGTCCTGTTGGTTAACCAGCAATTGATCCATTTTATTATGTTACAAGAAAAACCTAGGTCTGATAGCTTAGCTCGGAGAATATTGTGAGTAACCTTATCAAATGCTTTGCTATAATCCAGGAGGATGACATCCATGGGAATCCTATTGTCTAGTTCTTGGCTGACAGTATTGTAAAAGGCTATTAAATTGGTAGTGCAAGAAAAGCCTTGCTTGAACCCATGTTGTGAGTGGTTGATAATGCCTAGAGTTTACATTTCTGCCTCTAATATGACTTTAATAATTTTTTGCATTACTTTACATGGGATGGAAGTAAATTAAATCAACTTTATTTTTATAGCGCCTTTCAAAACCAAGGCACTGTACATAAAATCAGATACACCAAATATAAATAAAATTAAATAACATTTAAAACAGATCATCCATAACTACGGAAGGCTAGGTTAAATAAATATGTCTTTAACTTGGTTTTAAAACTACTAACGGTTGGGCATTCTCTCAACCGACGAGTTAGAGAATTCCACAGGATTGGAGCTGAAAAAGAGAAAGCACGACAACCAGATGTCTTCAAACATACCCTGGGAATCTCTAGCAATCCCTCGTCGGTGGATCGGAGAGGAAGGAGGGGGCAGTAGGGAACCAGGAGATCTTGCAGGTAACCAGGTCCCCGATCATGTAGGGCTTTAAAGGTTAGCAAGCCAACCTTAAAGGTGATCCGCCACTGAACAGGCAGCCAGTGCAGTTCATGGAGCACAGGCGTAATATGACTGGTTCTAGAAGTCCCAGTCAATAGCCTGGCTGCCGCGTTCTGCACCAGCTGCAAGTGGCGGCTATTGACCCCTGGTAGACCTAGGTAGAAGGAATTGCAGTAATCAGGATGGGTAGTGACAAAGGCATGGACCAATGTTGGAAGATCATCCAGAGGAACCAGGTGTTTCACCCGGGCGATATTCCTCAGATGATAAAAAGAGGATTTGACGACAGCTGACACCTGAGGTTTTAGGGTCAGACCATCATCAAAATACCACCAAGTAATAAACCTGCTTGTTGTCCAACTCCCACACCCGCCCCCAGATGACCTGGATCCACTACCAACACTTCGATCTTATCTGGATTCAGTCTCAGCCAGCTAGAACTCGTCCAAGATTTGATCTCAGCAAGGCAATTATTTAGCACAAAGAGTGCATCATTCTGTTCAGGCAGAAAGGACATATACAGCTGATTATCATCTGCATAGTAGTGAAAACTCGACTGTATCGCCTGATGATATCTCCCAATGGTAGCATATACACTGTAAACAGCATGGGGGCCAAAACAGAGCCCTGCAGCACCCCACAAGGCAGGAAGTGAGCACCAGAGGAATAAATTCCCATGGCAACTCTCTGAAATCTGCCTGTGAGGTATGAATGGAACCATTTAAGGACTGTACCAGACAACCCACAAAAAAAACGCAGGCGCTCCAAAAGCACACCATGGTCTACAGTGTCAAAGGCAGCAGAGAGATCAAGAAGGACCAAAATGGTACGTGCCTTTCGATCTCTAGCCATGAGGAGGTCATTCAATACCCAAACAAGAGCAGTCTCCGTGATATGCTTCTTCCTAAAACCAGACTGAAGAGTATCATAGACATTGTGAGTTGCAAGATGATCGTCCAACTGCAGAACAACCACCTTTTCAATAACCTTACCAACAAATAGCAGGTTAGAGATAGGGTGGTAGTTAGCTAAACAGTCTGGATCCAAAGAGGGTTTTTTTAAGGAGTGGTTGAATGACCGCCTCCTTAAGGGTGTTGGGAAATACACTCCTCTCCAAGGACTTCCAGACAGTGTCAGCAAGGATCGGGCAGATAACATCTACACATCCAACTAGGAGAGGTGTAGGGCCCGGATTCAAACTACAACTGGTTGGACACAATGTCTGGACGATCTTCACAATGTCAGTGAACTCTAGCCGGCGGAAATCTGACCAGACAGACTGAGTGCATGCCACTTCCTGTCGACCACTGCAATCCCTCATAGGAGAGGTCGGACCGATGCCAGACCTGATGCTGGCAACCTTATCTGCAAAGAATCGATCGAACTCCTCATATTTAAGCTGAGAAAAAAATCCTCTGGGCTGGAGACAGATTGGATTGCACAATCTGTCAACAGTCCGGAAGAGCTGAGCCGGTCGATTCTGTGCAGCAGAAGTCTCCCTGGACAGGAATTCTGCCTTCTTACAGGTGATTTCTGATTGATAGCCATCACAGTGTGCCATCAACCTAAGCCTGTCAGCATCAAGGCCAGACTTCCGCCAGGCTCTCTCCATCCTTCGGCCAACTCTCCTCAACTCCTTCAAGGAGCCATCAAACCAAGGACTCCTTGGGCGAAGGGTGAGAGGCCAAACATGAACAGGAGCAATCTTGTCCAGAGCATCTTCCACAGCCCTATTATAGGCTGTTACAAGATCGTCTGGACTCATGCATTCATCCGACAAGCCCGATAGGTCCAGTACTGCCGACAGATCACTGGGACTAACATCCATTAAAGGGCGGTACTGAACCATCTCCATAGGGGCAGACCTATTGGGGGGACCCTGAAGCTAAACCTTATGGTGTGATGGTCAGACTAGCTGACTGGTTCCACCCCCAAATCAGCAATCTCCATACCCATAAGAAATATCAGATCCAACGAATGACCCACTATATGGGCTGAGGAGGTAACTACCTGTGTAAGGCCCAGCGTCATCATCAGCTGGAGCAGATTTTGACCAAAATGCGAGACTTCATCGTCGACCCAGGCATTGAAGTCCCCCAGAACTATCCATCTGGGGGACCTCAACACCATGTCTATAATGAAGTCTGCTATCTCCAGCAGGAATTCTCCACCGTCTCCTGGTGGACGGTAGACGAGGAGAATCCCACAGCCTACACCCTCTCCCAGGATATATTCAAAGGATCTGGTAACTCCCAATGGCACATCCACAAGGCCGAGCTCAGTCTTAAACATAATGGCCACACCCCCACCCCTACGATCCAACCTTGGACAGTGTATCACCGAGAACCCGGCTGGAGTTGCCGAGACCAGTACAGGGCCAGCATTTTCATTCAGCTACGTCTCAGTGATGCAAGCCAGATCAGTTGTTCCAACAAGATCAGCTACAATAGCTATCTTGTTCTTAATAGATCTGGCATTGCATAACACCGCCAAGGTGGGATAAGCTGTCAGAGAAGACCTCGGCACCTGCCCATTAACATCGGAGCCCTTGGGTATGGGGACAAGACAGGGATAACCTCTGTCCTGACTC
Organism: Neoceratodus forsteri; assembly: GCA_016271365.2. Taxonomy (NCBI): domain Eukaryota; kingdom Metazoa; phylum Chordata; order Ceratodontiformes; family Ceratodontidae; genus Neoceratodus; species Neoceratodus forsteri. Next base: position 97,847,578 of record CM057451.1, read on the forward strand.
TCATATCGCCCAAGGGGGTCTCCTGAACCTCACAACTCCAATCCACCCTCCCCTTTCCTATCCCCAACCAGGCCCAGTTCCCCTCCTTCTTTTTCACTTTCTAAGTATGCCCAAGTAAGGCTGACGGGCTGTAATTACTCGCTATGGAACGGTTACCCTTTTAAGTATAGCACAACTGTAGCAGTTATCTATGGCTGCCTTTGCAGAATAGCCTTTATCTCTTCTCTCATGATGGGGATGTGCTCCTTTGGTAAAAAGGATGGACCAGAGGGTCCTCTGACTGAAGAAGAGGAGGAGGAGGCAGACTGCGAGTCAAGAGGAAGAGGGAGGGTTGGAGGGGCTCGCTCCCGAGGCCATCTGGTTCTTGGCTGGGGGAGTGGTCATGGCTGAGGGGGCCCCGTCTGGTCTGATGTCTTGTGCAGCATGGGCAGCAGGCCTGAAAGAGTCAGCATCCAAAACCTTTTGTACTCTATGTACAGATTTAGAGTGCTGAGACCTAGTATCAGGCGCAAGTCTCCCGTATTTTTGGGAAGCAGGAAGAAGTAGAGTAGTACCTGCTTCCTAGCTGGTTTAGAGGCCAGACTCTAGGTTTACTAGGTAAGTGAGGACAAAAAGGAAGCTATGAAGCCTATCTTGATTGTCCCCCACATTTGTGGGAAATTACACTATTTGTAGTTTTTAGAGCAATGATCTACACCTTTTAAAGGATTAAAATATTACAGTCTACTAGCTCTTGTGGTAGCTGGTTCCAGAGCCTTGGTGCTCTTGAGGAAGAAATGAAGCCTCCTGTTTGTTTTGCTTTATACTCTATTAGTTGTTGATGTGAAGTCTCGTACTATTTTCCTTCGTGTTTAACAATACCACATTTGTCCATCAGAGAGGATGATTTGAGAATTTTATACAACAAACAGAAGATCACCTCTGGGCCTAAACTCCAGTGAATGTAGCCTGTTTTTTGAAGCCTCTCTGGATATGGTAGTGATACTAAATGGGGCACCATTTTTGTTGCCCTTCTCTGAACTCTTTCAATCCTTGAATGTCCCTGACCATGTATGGGCTCACACTGGTGACCCATAATCGGAATATGGTCTGATGTATGCTTTTAAACAACGGGATAATACATTCCTGTCTTAGATATATAAACTATGGTTACTTGAGCCTAAGTAGTTAATTAGCGGTTTTAGCTACATTATTACAGTGGTTGAGGAGGATAATTTGTCACCTTTCAGGATGCCCAAGTCTCTTTCACATAATGAAGATTTAATGATAATATTGTATAGTGTATAAGTTTGTTTGGGATTATTGTAACCTAAGTGGAGAACAGAACATTTGCCTGTATTGAATATCATTTTGTTTTCTGTGCCCAATGCTCTAATACTGAGAGGTCATTTACTAATAAGTCCATATTATAATTAAAATCCACCCTACCACCTAACTTTGTATCATCTGCAAATTTGAAAGTATGTTCCTGGAGCTAATCTGCAAGGCTGAGATGAAAATATTGAACAGTACTGGGCCCAGAACTGATCCCTGCGGCACACCACTGGTCACAGCCATATTACTGGAATAGACACCATTGATCCTAACATGCTGGGTCCTGACTAACATCCATTAAAGGGCGGTACTGAACCATCTCCATAGGGGCAGACCTATTGGGGGGACCCTGAAGCTAAACCTTATGGTGTGATGGTCAGACTAGCTGACTGGTTCCACCCCCAAATCAGCAATCTCCATACCCATAAGAAATATCAGATCCAACGAATGACCCACTATATGGGTTGAGGAGGTAACTACCTGTGTAAGGCCATCGCCATCATCAGCTGGAGCAGATTTTGACTAAAATGCTGAGACTTCATCGATTGACCCAGGACATTGAAGGTCCCCAGAACTATCCATCTGGGGACCTCAACACCATGTCTATAATGTGAAGTCTGCTATCTCCAGCAGGAATTCTCCACCGTCTCCTGGTGGCGCGGTAGGCGAGGAGAATCCCACAGCCTACACCCTCTCCCAGGATATATTCAAAGGATCTGGTAACTCCCAATGGCACATCCACAAGGCCGAGCTCAGTCTTAAACATAATGGCCTGTCCTGACTCTCATTTCGCCCCAGGGGGTCTCCTGAACCTCACAACTCCAATCCACCCTCCCCTTTCCTATCCCCAACCAGGCCCAGTTCCCCTCCTTCTTTTTCACTTTCTAAGTATGCCCAAGTAAGGCTGACGGGGCGGTAATTACTCGCTATGGAACGGTTACCCTTTTTAAGTATAGGCACAACTGTAGCAGTTATCTATGGCTGCCTTTTGCAGAATAGCCTTTATCTCTTCTCTCATGATGGGGATGTGCTCCTTTTGGTAAAAAGGATGGACCCAGAGGGTTCCTCTGACTGAAGAAGAGGAGGAGGGGAGGCAGACTGCGAGTCAAGAGGAAGAGGGAGGGTTGGAGGGGCTCGCTCCCGAGGCCATCTGGTTCTTGGCTGGGGGAGTGGTCATGGCTGAGGGGGCCCCGTCTGGTCTGATGTCTGGCCTGGTGTTGGTGTTTCGTCTGCAGTCTCTGTTGGCAACAAAAAGGCTGCCATGAGTTAAAGCCAGCATGGTACATAGTTTGTACCAAACGCAGTGCCTGACCCCTATTCTGTAGACTGGTGATGATGTCTTGAGCATCTCCTCCAAAGAGGATGGAACCCCGGAAGGGTGCATCTTGACTGGCAGCCTGGACATGAGGTGCCAGCCCTGAGACCCTCAACCAAGAATACCTCCTGAGGCAGATGGCCATAGCCGTACCCCTAGCCAAGGCATCAACAGCATCATAAGTCACCCTCAGAGAGTGGTGACGAGCAACGTTGGCTGACTGAATGGTGTCAGAAAGGGTTTCCTTCTCCTCAGAGTCTGGCAAGGCCTCAATGACTGGCTCTAGCTTGCGAAAGAGAGATTTTTATTAGACCAGCACATGCACCACATAGTTCAGGGCGCAAACAGCCAGGGTGGAGGACGAATAAAATTTGCGCCCACACCGAATGAGCTGACTCGATTCCTTATCAGGAGGGGGAGGTGCTCATATGCTCAGGCTTAGCTGATCTATCATACGCCGTATTAATAACCACTGAGTCTGCTTTAGGGTGGACACTAAGGTGATCCTTACCCTCTGGAATATGGTAAATCCTGTCTGCCTTCTTGGCCACAGCCTGAATGGATGAAGACATTGACCAGATGGTAGAGGCTAAGTCCTCAAGAGGCTCCACCAGGGAGGTGTGAGGACCAGGGACAGGTCAGGCATGTCCAAATGTTCTGCCAGCCTCTTCCATTTGGGGTCTTGACTGTCAGTCTTCCACTCACAGGCCTCCAAAATCTTTTTGAGGAGGTCTGTGAAGAAGGGATCCTCCGGAGGAGACTTCGGGGACTCCTTAGCCTTGGGCTTGTCCAGTGGAGGTGTTTCAAATCCGGAGGCTGAGGAACAGGAGTTAGACTCCGAGTCTGAATCCGACGAATGAGTCGGGACTGGGGACATGACTGTTGGGCAAGACACCTCTTTAAAAGGGACAGGGGTCTGCCCTATCACTAATGGCAGCCGAGCCCTTCATCAGACCTGATGCAGAAGTGGAGGACTCCACTGGTAAAGGGAACCTATTCGTCAGGTTCGGGCGCACCGGGGTACAGACTGCCACTGGATGACGGCTGTCTAGCTCAGAGACTAACTGAGACTTAGTCTCCTTCCACCAGGACTGGAGGATTGCCCTGAAGTCTGCCTGAGCTTGAGGAGGTGGAGGCGGTGGAGGCTGACATACCAGATGGAAACCAGCGCCACAGCCCGGCGTCAGGTATCCTGACATCTGGTACCCTGATGACAGATAACCCGACATATGGTAATGAGGGACGTACCCCAGCAGGGATACCCCGGTAGAAGGGAGTCCTGGCGCCTGATACCTGATGATAGACAGTATCTGGGGGGTATGATAATGTGGCGTATGATAGCCTTGCATCAGAGGATCCGACAACGGCCCGGAAGGAGAAGCCGTAGGGCCAGGCGAAGGACGCAGAGGATGCCTGAAAGGCATGATATAGAACCCTAAGGGTAAGCCCTGCGTCAGCCCGGAGAACCCCTCTGGCAATGGGGGAAGAAGCTGAAGGTCCTGCCGTAACAGCCAATGACGAAGGGACCTAAGGGTCAGCTGGGAGCAATGTAAAGAGGTCTGGTTGCGACCCTGAAACAGTATCATCGGGCTGACATCCCTCAAACTCCGGCTCCTGGTGCTCTGAGGACGCTAAAGGGGGAGAAAAGCTACCCAGGTGGGGTGATGCCTCTGGGGTGGGCTGCAAACTAGGCAGCAGCGGGTGCTGATGCTCAATGTCAGACCCCTCGACAGGGCCCAATGGAAGCACCTGGGTTGTGCAGACGTTGGAGCATCCTCCGTCCTGCTTATCGGCTATGGCCAGGCGGTCACTGGAGTCCCCAATGGATGACTTATAAGCCTGGGCTGGGTGCTCGTTGGGGGCTCCGATGAGCGACTTATCAGCCCCACCAACCAATTTAGGCCCTTTAGTTTTCAGGGGTCTAAGTGTGGCTTGAACCTCAGACTTGGCCAAGGTAACCACCGCTACCATGACCAGTGGCGGCGGGGGGACCAAGGGCTGCTCCTGGGAAGAGGAAGCAAGTTTGTCCACTGAGGCATTTCCTGGAGGGAGAAGCCCGCTGGTCGTCCGCGGTCCCCCAAAAGGAGACATGGGCAGGAAGGAGACCTCTCCTGGCCCCAGTGTTTCTCCTTGTCCTTCTTTTTGTGCCAGTGTGAGTCAGATGATGGGGAGGAAGAGGCACTCTGCAGCTTCTGTAACTCCTTCTCCATGTATGCCATTTTTGCTTTAAAAGATGAGCCTCAAGGTCCCTCTGCCTGCATTTCCATGTGGCCTGATCAGGCAGGCCTCACAGTCTTCAGTCTTGTGTTCTGGGCCCAGGCAAAAGAGGCAGAGGGAATGGTCGTCCTTATGTAGGAGCTGTGCACTGCAGGAATCGCACTTATTCTTATGCGACTCAGAAAGGCATCGGAGAAGACATGCACAAAAATTATTTACTGGAACAGTAAAAAAAAATAAAATGAAATGGAATCGGAAGATACTCGTCCAAAATGATGGCCAAACTGTAGCAGCACTCTCCGTAACGTCCGACGTCCACAGGTCGACAGCGGGAAAGAACTGGAGGGCAGGCTGGGGACTGCCCACTATATAGGGTCATGCTAACGTCGGTCACATGATGTCGGTGGGAAGTCTCCCACCAGAGACTGCTAGCTAAAGTTTTCCATGTGGTCCTGACACCAGGGGGTGCAGTCCTAATGGTTAATACCTATTGCAAGAGCACTCTTGAAGTAAGATTGTATAATACTATACAGTAAACAGGACTGTGCTGGAGGCTGTTTAGCACGGAGAAGACCTATGAATACACTGCTGTGCCCTGTACGTATAAGGCATCCATCATTTGCACAGCGGTATATTTTGCACAATCATGTTATCAGGTTAGTGCGGCACCCCAGTGGCCTCAGAATATCGCCCCAACCAAAGCATCGGAACTATTCATGGTTAGCAGTTAGCTAACCTCAGTACAGTTAGTGCCAGGCTAACCTTTTAAATATGGGGGCCTCAGACCACTTCAGAAACACAAATTTCATACCACTGTTTTTTTCCTATATGAACCACAATCTGGAACTATATAAGAAGTGTCTAGTTTTTCTCTAAGCCATCCTGTCAATATAGTGTAAGTGCTCTAGCCTGTCTGTGTCATCCCATATCTCAGAGTTCCACGGGAAGTGTAGTAACCCATGGGTTCAACAGATGTGCCACAACTGATCACTGGTGAAAAGAGCTTGGGATTATGAAGGGGACTAATAGGTTTACTTTTGTATTTAATTGATTATTATTATGATATGTTGTATTTATTGATTGATGTACGGCATCCAGAGCCTCCGGGATGGGCGTCTTTTTAAATAAAATGTGCCTTGCCTTTACTGAACTGATACACTGTGGATCCTTTCACCCATTGCCTCTAAAGCCATGGTTTAGTAAATGATGAAGACTAGACTTCTCACAATTTGTGTGTGTCTGTGTGTGTGTGTGTGTGTGTGTGTGTGTGTGAGGTCATTAAAACTTTTGATCAGAGCCGGCCCACCGGCGCAACGGTTGGATTTCCGCTTGCTGGCGCCAGCGACCGGGTTCGGAATGAGCCGGGGAGCTGGAGGAGCTGGGCTAGGAGAGGGCTTGAGCGCCCTAGGGACCCCGGGCCCCTCCGGGGAGGGGTGCCTCAGCTCGTTTGCCTGGCCCCGGTGAAGACCCGAGGTACAGCAAGTCGATGCAGAATGGAGGGCAATGTGCCAGGCGTCGGCGCCTTGGCGCCTTGGCGTCGGGGATATAACATGTCAGAAAGCAGGAAAATGCCACGCAGCCTCCCGGTAGACGGAGCACCAGGCCCCGACCCTCAATGCCCCTGCCAGGCCCGGAGACAGCGTTCCGACAAAATGCAGATGATTCAGGGTGTGAAGCCCCCGCCCCATACCCGCCTGGGGGGTACAGCCACGGCTCCATGGGGGATGGACTGCTCCGGTCACCTGGCAGGTGAGCGAGGGCTAATAAGACCATAGGTGTCTCCCGAAGAGGGGGAGAGTGGCGAGGAGAGGGAGGGGGAACATAAAAAGAAAAAACAAAAAAAAAACTTTTGATCAGAAAAGAGACAAACTGAATCTTAGAGGGGTAGACTTTTTAAAGATTCCTGCAGGTTGTTTCCTTTCTAAAAACAGTTTTCCACTGGAGATAACGATTAGTAACTTATATAAAGACAGCAGGGGAAGGGGAGGCAAATGAGAAATATATCTCACACATGGTGCAAATTTATGGCCAAGAAAGGAAGGATGGGATGGGATAGACCGTACTGAGGAAGCTTGGAGTCATATGCTACCTCCTGAATTAAACTGCATGCAGAGAAGTATCTACTCAAACTGTGTCATGATGATAACCATGCCTGTACCCACTGTGTCCTGTAACTTCCTCATGTTGCAACAAACAATGTATGCAAAAGTTCTCTTTTTTGCTCTTTCTGTATCTTACTAGTATTGTTATCCCAGGTCGCCCCTGAAAAAGGGACCATCAGGGCCCAGTGGGCCAACCCGGTCACCAAAATTTAATAAATAAATAAATACGCTGCCCCGCACTTATGGAACACTCTCCCAGCAAACCTGGTCAACAGGCCTTCTCTCCAAGGTTTCAAGCTGGGCCTCAAAGTTTATCTCCTTGAACTCAGCCTCTGTGGCTGTAATCGTTAGCCCCCACTCATCCCCTTTCAACATAGGTCTCAATTGTGACTACGGTATTCCATGCTTATTCCTATGAATGTGTCCGCTATGACTACTGTTACCCCAATGTATTGTGCCAAATGTATAAATCATAACGTCAATTGTAATTACTGTTACTCTAATGTATGTAACAATCTTAATCACTGTATCTTGTCCAATGTATGTAACCATTGCTTTATGTAACTAATCCTGGGTCACCCCTGAAAAAGGGACCTCTGGTCTCACTGGGTTTACCCGGTTACCAAAATTTAAAAATAAATAAATATCATTATATTGAAACTTCTGCCTGTCACAAGTGCATTACTAGTATATCCACGTAAGTACAGTTACACTGTATATACTGGAACTACTTCTTTCTGTCTGTATTAGTGGAAGTGCATTCCTAGTACAGCAATATAGTAAAAGTGCATTTCCAGTATAATCAGGTCATTTACATTGTATCAATACGGTGTAGCCTCGTCGACTCAAATTCAAATTTTCTTACCTTAATGGTTTTAAAGTAGCCCTTTCTGAACAGAATATCTTTAAAAAGGGCTAACTTTGGAAATGGAAGGGCTAGGAGCTTACTTTTTTAATGAACGTTTTCAGCTGGGTGGACATGGTTACACCATTTTGATAAATTTGTAATTTATCTATATAGTGGTAATTCACACTGATGTCCTGAGAATGCACTTTCACTACAATGACAGAAAAAAGTAACATAACATAAATATACTGCATTTATATATTAACAATACACTTACAGTATATTGACAGAAAGATGTTTTAACTTCTTACTGTCAATATAGTAGAAGAGCATGATTAGTAAATATATCGATACAGCAAAATGCCTTTTCAGTTTAGCGATACATTTAAAGTGTTATCAATATGCCATTTTCATGTCAACCTGACTCCAAGCTTTTAAATAATATAAAAAAAAAACCAAAAAACTGATTTTTGGTACTAAAGGTTCCAACAGTAGCCCTTTACTAAAGGCAATCTCTTTGAAAAATGTTAACTTTGAAACTATAAGGGCTAGGAACTTTCTTTTTTATGAAAACTTGGGAGTCAGGTTGACATTATGTTTATTTATTTATTTATTTGGTAGTTCGGAATTACAATCCTTTGAGTCAGAGACTCCTTTACAAAGGCTCCACGTCAAGTACTGTACAAAGAAAATACAGTACATATAACATATAACCGAAATACAGGTGTTTATGACAGGTACAGTTCAATACACATAGTGAGCATACTACGTTACAGTATATACAACATCATGGTCAAGAATGATAGCATTAGAGTCATTACTAGGTACTATCTTAGGTTCAAAAAAAAGGGGGGCAGACAAACAGGGCAGAGGGCTGGCCATGGGTAAGGATTGTTAGGGCTGGGTAGGGGGAAAAAGATAGGGTAGCACAGAGGTTGGGAAGAAGTCAGAGGCTGGACAGAGTCCATTGTCAGAGGTCGGGTAGGAAGAGAGAGCGGTGGAGGGAAGGGGAGGGGAGGGCTGGGTGTCCATGTTACGGCCAGAGAGAATAAGGCCGAAGGACTGGACAAACGGTTATGTTCTTTCAAGACAGTGTTCTTACGTGGATACTATACAGTACATATCATAATACGCTGAAATACTATCATAAAAAACTTTTAAAATTTTTATTAAACAGTTTTTGTGTCTGCATTATCCATCTTTGTACAAAAACATTTTAATATAACAATATAATGTGTTAAAAGTGAATTTCTAGCATATCAGTGCATTAAAAGTATATTGATAGCATAATATATATATATTTTGATCAGAAATATGTTGATCCGAATGTGAGATTCTATTTAAACCAGAAAAAAAATAAAGTTCCTAGTCGTACTGTTTCCAAAGATGACCCTGCTAAGGATTGTTTCTTTGAAAAGTTCTCAACTTTGAAACCATGGACTGCTCTCCTCCCTGGGGAGGGTGCAGCTGTCTGCCACTCAAGAGCATGGCAGCTAGTGGTGACATTAAACCATGGCTGGCATAGCTGACAAGCTCTGTCTCTCAGGACATCAATGTGGTGCATATTAATGGGGTGGAGGGAGGGACTCAGAACAGTGGAAATCATGCCTGACTCAGCACGCTGGATGACGATCACACAGTCCCCCCATCACCTGGCAACATAGTGCACTAACACAACAACCACCCCCAGCCGACATTCCTGGTTGAACCAAGGTAGTGCCTCACTTCCTTGGTTTGTCCTCTTAAGAGAAAGGGTCCTTGGCAGGGATACGTCGGACCCTCCAGAGAATGCTGAGAGACACTGAGAACCTACAGGCAGTGTTTGGCAGTGGAGGGTTAGTCTGGCAGGCAGCAGGGGTCAGCTGAGCAGGTTGGAAGGCATGAGGTGCTGAAGGAAGGAGCATTAATGTAAGGGGCAAAAAAAAAAAAAGAAATCACAGTTCCAGATGTTAATGGAGTAAATAGGGTTTTTACCAGCTAACATTCTGGCTTGTGCCCACAAACACAAATGCACAGCCATTTGACCAACTTTTCTCCCAGCTTCTGTAAATCCCATAAGGCCTTAGTTCCCTTGCCCATCTCCAACCCCGCATATTATCACTCCATAGAAGTTCAATGGTCTCTACTCCTGCAGTGTCCACCCTAGTGCTCTGCTGTCCCTGGTGGTCCAGTGTTCTCCTCCTACATAGATGACTCAGGGACCAGCCAGCCATCAGTTGCACCACTTGCACCACTGCTACCAAGTTACGGCCTGCAACAGCCATCATGTATTGGCCCTGCAGGCCACTTGCACTGAGACACAGAAACATAGCATTTGCTGGCACAAAAGGATTGCTTGGCCCACCCAGTCTGCTCAGATGGTCCCTTGGTGACCTTTGCTCCCTTTCGGCACAATATACAGTGCTCAGGTACAGGGGATGAGTATGCAGCCCTGATGAGAATAGTTCAATGGGGTTGCAAACTGATTTAACTGATCACTCAGGAAACCAAACAACCGGTGTAGCACAGCAAAATGCTACACAAAACAGGGGATAATGCGAATCATTTCCAGAAATGTGTAGCAGTAGACTGCTAATCCTGTTAAAGTGAGTGCATGGCACAGTAGACAAAATTAATTAAACTATATTCATTTTTAAAATTTTGCTAATCATTCTAAGTCCTATGTTTCGTCACAACTGATTAGCACTTTTACGCATAAAACTGCTAATCAATTTTTACTGCTTATTTAATACCTTGCCACTGCACAGCACACAGCAACCGAGAAATGACAAGAACCAAAATGCAAAAGCACTGATACAAGGGTTATGCTTAAAGCACACTGGCTATAAAGCCAATGTTAAACAAACAAACAACAGCACATAAAGTAATTTAAGGCACTGTGGCTAGCATATGCAAGTCACCACCAATGAATTAGAAATTGACAAGGACCTCAATGCAAAAGCACTGTAGCAAGGGGTACCTTAAAAGTGTATTAGCTACAAAGCCAAGTGTTAAAGAGGCATAAAATTACATTTACTTCCATAGTGCAAGGCATCATGGGTAATGTATGTTATTCTCCATGAAGCAACCAGGAATGGACAAGAACATCAATGTAAAAAGCGTTGAAGCAAGGGTTATGCTAAAAGCTCAATGGCTAGAAAGTCAAGTGTTCAAGAAACACTGACCTGCACATACATCTGTAATGACAAGCATTATGGGTAATACATGAAAATCACCAAGAAGGTGCTCAGAATGGGCCCACAATTTCTCATATCTAAACTAATCACCATATCAGGTCCACAAAAAATCTGCATCTTTGACCAGACTAACACAATTACTACTTATCTTTGTAGTATCAGTTCCATAAAATAGGGTTTGCTCAATCATAACACTAGGACATGGTTATTTTATGTAGAAAATACACAGGTGGGTGGGAGTAACCAGAACGTTAAACACACCCGAGGTGGGGGATTCTACACAGACTCCAAGAGCCAAGCCTGAGGGGTTTATAAAAGCATCTCACACTGAGTGTGTGGGTAAAATTCTGATTTATACTTACCTACACGTTTAATTACTAGTAAGCATTCTTATTTACTGTGGCAGTTGTGTGACTAGTGCTCGTGCCGCTTACAGCATGAGCCAGATTGGCAGAAATTGATTACAACACTTTACAAACTGGTTATCCAAGCATTAAAATGCTCACTAGTAATTATATATAGGATAAAGTACGGGTCTCGGTGTGTAACCGAGAATTTACACACACCCCCGAGGGGTCTGAACCTACATAAACCCCGAGAGCACAGCATCAAACCCCAAGGGTGTGTGTAATACAGAGTTTACGGACCGACTCATATTTTATTTTATATAATTGTTGGGCTTCTCTTTTTCGCCTCAGCAATTATATAAAATTAAAAAAGACTGCTGTGCCGGCACAGTCAGATTACCTCGGCGCGCGAGGTCCACTTTCAATTTATTTAAAATATTGTCGTGGGGGTCCATCCGGTAGCAGTGTGGAACATCTGAAGTAATTTTAAAAATTACTTACTGCCGAGTGTCTGTGGCAGTTTCTCTCCATGGTGGGTTTGCATAGGGGAACAGTTTCCTGTTCGGGAGGGACACAGCGAGCGAGAAGTTTGAGCATGCGCAGTGTGGGGAAAACCGTGCATGTGTTTGCCGTTATAAATGCTCCTTTATAACGGCAAATTACGCCACGGTTTCCCAATGGGAAAAAGGGTAGCCCATTAATTATTATTCTGTTATTTTCTGTAGTGTTTTCCCCAAATGATCTTAGTCAGAAAGACAGGCATACTTAATAGAAACAAAAAACAACTTAATGGGACATTACTTTGCCACGACACATTTCAGTAAAGCACACAGAATCACCAACATCAAACAAAAGGATACATTCCTCCTCTTGGACATAGGCCTCTGCTATCTGTAAAGAAAAAATAAAACACTATTAACAAACATCCTTTTGTTTGTTACCGCCTCAATGGACCCAAAGTTCCTTAGTTGTTCCTGACATCTGCTGGTAGTCCACTGAGTAATAACAGCATCAGGGATCAAATAATTATTTTGTACAGATCTGGTTCTGTAGCAGTATCTGTGCAGATTTACTGGTTCTGGAAATACATTCACTAGCCCATTCCATGTGTTAATATGGACCCCAGAGCAACTTGCTGCAGTGGAAGACCATCCTGTGTGTTAATATGGACCCCAGAGCCACTCGCTGCAGTGGAAGACCATCCTGTGTGTTAATATGGGCCCTGGAGTCACTCGCTGAAGTGTAAGACTATCCTGTGTGTTAATATGGCCCTGGAGCCACTCACTGCAGTGTAAGACTATTCTGTGTGTTAATATGGTCCTGGAGCCACTCACTGCAGTGTAAGACTATCTTGTGTGTTAATATGGGCCCTGGAGTCACTCGCTGCAGTGTAAGACTATCCTGTCTGTTAATATGGGCCCTGGAGCCTCTCACTGCAGTGTACAGCCATCCTTTGTGTTAATATGGGCCCCAGTGCCACTTGCTGCAGTGTAAGATCAGCCTATGTGTTAATATGGGTCCCGGAGCCACTCGCTGCAGTGTACAGCCATCAAGTCTGTTAATATAGGTCCTGGAGTCACTCGCTGCAATGTAAGACTATCCTATGTCTTAATATGGGTCCCGGAGCCACTCGCTGCAGTGTACGGCCATCATGTCTATTAATATAGGCCCGGGAGTCACTCGCTGCAGTGTAAGACCATCCTTTGTGTTAATATAGGCCCTGGAGTCACTCGCTGCAGTGTAAGACTATCCTGTGTGTTAGTATGGGCCCTGGAGTCTCTCACTGCAGTGTACGGCCATCCTTTGTGTTAATATGGGCCCCAGTGCCACTTGCTGCAGTGTAGGATCAGCCTGTGTGTTAATATGGGTCCCGGAGCTACTCGCTGCAGTGTATGGCCATCATGTCTGTTAATATAGGCCCTGGAGTCACTCGCTGCAGTGTAAGACTATCCTGTGTGTTAATATGGACCCTAGAGTCACTCGCTGCAGTGTAAGGCCATCCTTTGTGTTAATATAGGCCCTGGAGTCACTCGCTGCAGTGTAAGACTATCCTGAGTGTTAATATGGGCCCTGGAGCCTCTCACTGCAGTGTATGACCATCCTTTGTGTTAATATGGGCCCCAGTGCCACTTGCTGCAGTGTAAGATCAGTCTGTGTGTTAATATGGGTCTTGGAGCCACTTGCTGCAGTGTATGGCCATCATGTCTGTTAACATAGGCCCTGGAGTCACTCGCTGCAGTGTAAGACTATCCTGTGTGTTAATATGGGTCTTGCAGCCTCTCACTGCAGTGAAGACCATGCTTTGTGTTAATATGGGCCCCAGAAGCCATTCGCTGCAGTGTAAGACTGGTTTCACAGCCACCTGTCAAGCACAACAGTAGGGTTACCACTTGCAATGCCAGTGACCAGCGTCCGGGCATGAGCCAAGGGCTGGCCAGGAGGAGAAGAATCAAGCATCTAAGAAGACACGTTCCTCCTCCTCCAGGAAGGGAGGGCAGCAACACATCCCTCTGCTACCACCATCTGTGGGCAAACAGATGACTGTGCAGCAGTCATAGTGTGGGGATGGAAGGCTGCAGTTAGGTGCTTGGCAGTAGTATGCACTCGAATGCCGCTGCCTGGACTCTTTTCCTTGTACTGGTGTCCTGCCGGGGAAAGGGGAAACTAAGGGGTACATTCCCTCCACTGCAGCAGCATGACAGCATTGGGTCTCACATAGCCAGAAGGTGGTATATCTGTCCCACCAGTAGAGGAGCAAAAGTATACTTAAAAACAAAGAGAGCTGGCCCACCAACACAGCAATAGTGCTACTGCTTGTGATGCAGATGACCCAGTTTGGGAGCAAACTCGGGGCGTTGGAGGGTCGGGGGGGGTCTAGCATCTGAAGGACTGCTCTCCCCTACAGGGAGGGAGGGATTGTGCAGCCTGGCAAATGCCTGGCCCCTAGCAGAAGCTAGGGACAAGACAGCTTGGGACTGCCAGAGAGCAAGGGGGCACAAAAGATGCTGACGCAAGGGAGCGTGCTGAGTGCATCATGACAACATTACATGCCGTACAATCTCGGGAAGAAAATGGAAATGACAGCAGGATGATGCTGGACACCTGCAGGCCCCACATCTGACCAGCCAGGGCCTGCCAGCAGAACCGGATCCAGATCCAATGGTGGTAAGTCCTGGTGGACGTCAGGGTGACGAGGCTGGGGTGTACAGGGGACAGGAGCTGACTGGAGGGGTAGGAAAAAGGAAAAAAAACACAAACAAAAAAAAAACAAGTGGTTTCACGCTCATTTATTAATTTATTTTTATTTATTTGAGTCTAGGATTACAAAGTACCTCTGAGCCAGATCTCTTTTACAAAGGTTCCATGTCAGTAAGTACAGTCATAGGGTTACAATTTCAGTATAGAACAATCAATGACACAGATGGTTGCAACATGAATACAAGGGTTTCTCACATAAGAACAAACGAAAGTGGGTACATAGTGGTCAAGGGAGACGTGAGAGGTGGATACAGACATGGCAAAAAGGGACATGAGAGGGAGGGAGGGAAGAGGGCGGGCTGGGAAAGGGGCAGGTGTGTACAGTCGTGGCCAAAAATATTGGCGCCCTTGCACTTTTTCAAATAACTCACAATTTCCTCTAAAATAAGCTGAAATTAACAACAGTACAGTATTTGGTCTCCACAATTCTTTATTTCTCTGTTAATATTACAGAACCTTTGTTTTTGATTCAGAATTTAATATATCCTTTTAAATCAGAAAATGAAAAGAAATGGCATTGACAAAATTAATGACACCCTAGACTTAGTATTTGGTAACACAGCCTTTGGTCAAAATAACTGCAATCAACCACTTCCTATAGCCATGGATGAGCTTCCTGCACCTCTCTACTGGCAGTTTGGCCCACTCTTCTTGTGTAAACTGCTCCAGTTCTCCCAGATTTGAAGGGTGCCTTCTCCCAACTGCTGTTTTCAGATCTCTCCACAGATTTTCAATGGGATTTAGATCTGGACTCATTGCTGGCCACTTCAGAACAGTCCAGCATCTTGTCTTGAACCATTCCTGGGTGCTTTTTGAAGTGTGTTTGGGGTCATTGTCCTGCTGGAAGACCCACAACCTTTTAGACGGAGACCCAGCTTTCTGACACTGGGTTCAACATTGCACTCCAAAATGGCCTGGTAATCTCCAGATTTCATGATGCCACACACACATATTCAAGGCACCCAGTGCCAGAGGCAGCTCAGCAACCCCAAAACATAACTGAACCTCCTCCATGTTTGACTGTAGGGAAGGCTTCATTTTGCTTTCTGTAGACATAGAGATGATGTGCTTTACCAAAAAGCTCTAATTTGGTCTCATCTGTCCACAGGACATTCTCCCAGAAGGATTATGGCTTGTTCAGGTGTGTTTTGGCAAACCCCAGTTGGGCTTTCTTATGTCTCTCTCTCTCAGCAGTGGGGTCCTCCTGGGCCTCTTACCATATAACCCCCTTTCATTGAGTTGACAACGGATGGTGCGAGTTGAAACTGTCGTACCTTGTGTCTGAAGGTCAGCTTGAATCTGTTTGGCAGTTGATCGAGGTGCTTTCTCCACCATTCGAACAATCCTGCGCTGCAATCTTCGATCAAGTTTTCTCTTTCGGCCACGTCCAGGGAGGTTGGCTACAGTGCCATGGGCCTTAAACATCCTGATAACATTACGTACGGTGGAAACAGGAACATCAAGGTCTCTGGAGATTGATTTGTAGCCTTGAGATTGTCCATGCTTGGCTGCAATCTTCTGTCTGACCTCCTCAGACAATTCTCTGACTGTCTTTCTTTTCTCCATGCTCATTGCGGTACACACAGTGACACAAAACAGGAGAATGAGTCCGTTTCTCTATTCAAACTGGTTGAATGAGTGATTTTTATATTGCAGGCACCTGCAACTCACCACAGGTGAGTTCAAGTTCCAAAATGAAGGAGAATCACCTGCTTGAAATCTAATTATTTCTAACTACTTCTAAAAGGTGCCAAAAATTTCGTCCATGCCATTTAAGGATTTCTGTGTGGAATAAGCTAAGATTTAGTAAATTTTTCTGCTTTTTGTGTTTTATTCCACTGAAAACCAAAGAAATACATATGTGGACACCAAAATATTTTTTAATTTCAACAATTTTCTAGAAGGAATGGTGCATTATTAAAAAAAACTGCAAGGGCGCCCAATATTTTTGGCCACGACTGTAGCAGCCTAAGGGCTTTGTCAAGAGGTGGACAGCGGTAAGAGCGTAAGTTGGGCAGTGGTGGAGGCAAGTGCTGGGAGGGGGTGCAAAAGAGGCAGACAGCAAAGAAATAAAGGCAGCCAGAAGGGAGTAAAAAGATTAGTCGTGGCAGTCACAGGAGCCGCCGCCGGCTAGAAAAGCGAGGCGCAGTTTGGACTTGAAAGCACCCATAGTTGGTAAGGCAGTGATGTCACTACTGAGACTGTTTAGCCAGCTGGGTGCCCTATATGCAAAGGTGCCAGGTGACAGAACTTGAAACAAATCTCAACTGTTCTGTCACCCAACAGACGCACACAAAACCAGTCAAACACTGCAACGAGTGGCTCTGAGGGATATATCAACATATTACAGGTAAATGGAGTGCTGCTATGTTTTAGATTTTAAAAACAAATTTAAAACAGATGTTCTGAACTGCTCATTTCGTGGGCAGCTGTGCATCGCGCACTTTTTGCTGACAAAAAGAGTGTTTCATGTGGAGGGGAATGGAGCGCACTCATTGGTCAGCACCGCTTTTTCTTTACCTATATAGTTGCATTACATACCAGCAACAGTACAGCTTCCAGAGAATCTCCTTCATAGAGTCGCATCTTTGGAAATATAAGCCCTTCTCATCAGGGCTGCTCTGAAAGTTTTGACTAGCTGGGGCTGTGTGACATAAATTGATGCTTCCTATATAATTTTAGCAGCCCCATCACTCCCCAGTTTCCCACTCGAGACCAGCTCAGAGTCAACTCATACTGACAGGAACTAGACCATAAACAAGCACTCAAGTGAGCTGATAAAACAGGAACTCTGCGAAATCCCATCCAAGAAGTGGAAATATGTCTGCAACAGCATGCCAACTGCAATACAGAAAGAAGGAAGGTGGGTGGGCCAGATGTGACTCTATGGAGACAGTTTTAAAGATATACTGCTTCTGGTAAGTAACGCAGCTCTTTTCTTTGAGGACATCTCATCCATACAGTTACACTTCTGAAATGATTTTCCAGCAGTACATGAAGTAAGGATGGAGAAAGACCCATGGAGGGGGCCTACAGGACCCTAAGACAGAAGGGGCAGCAAGGCTAAAGCCAGCCCATCTATGGGACACCAGGTTCAGAGTGTAATGTTTAGTGACAGTATGCACAGAACGACACGTGGCAGCAGCACAGATGTCAGCAACTGAGACATTATGGACGCAAGCCACAAAGGCACCATGCCACATGTAGTGTGGCCATGACTAAAAGCAGGAAGCTCCTTATCATCTGTCTGATAACAAACGGAAATGCAAGATGACAACTGTTGGAAAGGTATTGCTTCAATACAGGGCTACCCAACATTCATGGGGCGAATGAAAGAAAATGTTGCAAGGACTTACTGCAGTCCTTCATGCAAGCCTTTGCAGGAGATGTATATAAAATCTCTGACAAGGAGGAATTAATGGAGGGATTTAATTTGAAGTGCAGAATCAGACTAAATGTGAGAGGACACTGCAAGCAAGTACAACCTATAAAATTTAAAACAGAGAGAAAGAAAAGGTATTTTACTTGGAGAGTGGTGGGAATTTGGAATGGACAGCCAGATGAAGTGAATGAATGAATGAATACTTTATTTTTAAAAAGCGCCTTTCCAAAACCAAGGCGCTCTTACAACAAATCAATACATAAAATTAAAACAAAATCCTAAAATCAATCAATAAATATATTTAAAAATCTGAATATGCCAGACTAAACAAATAGGTCTTTAGGGCTAACTTAAAACTTTGGACAGTCAGGCAATCTGTCACCCGATGAGGTGGAGAATTCCACAGGGTTGGGGCCATAAAACTAAATGACCTTGCCCCAGATATCTTTAAACGAACCCTGGGAATCTATAACAATCCCTCATCGGTGGATCGGAGCTGAAAGGAACGGCAGCAGGGACAAAAAGATCTTGCAGATAACTAGGTCCCTGATCATGTAGGGCCTTATAGGTCAGAAGACCGACCTTGAAGGTAATCCGCCACTGTATTGGCAGCCAGTTCAGTCCACGGAGGACAGGCGTTATATGACTGGTCCTTGACACACCAGTCAAAAGTCTGGCTGCCGCATTCTGTACTAACTGCAAGCAGCGGATTATCCACCCCCCCCCGGTAGCCCTAGGTACAGGGCGTTGCAGTAGTCCAAGCGGGAGGTAACGAAGGTGTAGACCAATGTTGGAAGGTCATCAGCAGGAACCAGAAGCTTCACTCAGGCTATATTCCTCAGATGGTAAAAGGAAGTTGTGCAGTAGTAACATTAATATTTATAAGTATAACCTGGGTAAATACTTGGCAGAAAAGAAGATAGAGGGGTATTACTACAACTGAAGGGACAGCATATATAGTCAAACGCCTTCTGCTGCCTCTGCAAATCATGTCATAAGCGAACTTCTCCAACACTTTTAGGGGAAGAAGAAAAAAAACACAGGAAGGTGAATAGCTTGATTCAGAGTGAAGTCAGAAATCACCGCAGGGAGAAAATGCAGATGTGTAAAGACACACGATCCGGGTGAACAGCGAGGTTTGAAGGATCTGCCACTAATGCCTGAAGCTCGGGCACTCATGGAACAGAAGTAATAGCTAACGGGGAAAGAACAGTTACTCACCATAACAGCAAACCTTATAAAGAATCTCCTCCTTTAGGCCACATCTTTGGAACTGTAAGCCACCAGCATCAGGACCACTCAGAAATGTTTGCTATCTGAGGAAGCACACAATGACATGCAACGTCGGCACCTATATCATTGTGGGCAGCCCAACAGCTCCTCAGTTCCCTGCTGGAAATAAACTTGGAGGGCCTCTTCCCTGAGGAAGCAGGAGACCAAACAAGTATCAGCCACACAAGGACAGGCATGGAACTGGAAACATAATGAACATAAGGCACTTATGAGCACCTCTGTCTTTGCTGTTTCATTACTCTCTCCCTCTCTCTCTCTCTCTCTCTCTCTCTGATGACAGCCCAATCCCATCTGTGGCAAAACCCTTCCCCCACCACTCATGTCCCCTGACCTCTCAACCTTTTGTCACTGAAATGAGGGGCATGGACACTCAAAATGAGGGACACTGGCCATCAGAATGAGGGACACATCCTAAACAAGCTCTGAACAGTGTGGAAACCTTCCGTTTACTCATCTGTGCCTCATGAAAAAGATGCTGCCTACTCAGAGCATGTGCTGCAAATTCAGATTTTAAAGTCAATATTCTACGATGCTAAGTCAAAAATAAACTTTATACAAGTACACACAGGGTTTCCACACTGTTCTTAGCTTGTATCTCCATGTTTGAGGATCTGATGTGGCTTAGTGGCCCTCATTTTGACTGTGTCCCTCATTTCAGTGCTCAATGGTTGAGAGGTATATGGCAGCCCTGATCCCACGTATGCCAGAATCTTCCCCCCCACCCATCTAGCCTCCAGGCCCTCCCCACTCATGTCCCCACTGACACTCGCCCACAACTAACTCACTTTCTTAGTTCATATTGCTGTCAATAGTATCCTAACAGTCTCACTGCTGCAGCCCCCGAATGCTGGCAATCGCTCCTGTAGTGCTCTGCGATATCGCAATGCACTACTGGGAGTGACTGCCAGCATTCAGAGCTGCGATGGTGAGACTGTTAGGATACTATGGGTGGCACTCTGAACTAAGAAAGCTAATTACGTGGGTGAGTGTCTGTGGCGACATGGGTGGGAGGGTGGTGGGCTATGATGGGCAGGGAGGCACATAATGCATCACATTTTTTTGTGATGCAAAAGTGAAAACAGACCATGTGAGCAGCTGGTTTGCACTACAGATTGCAATGTGATACTGACTATTTAAAACCATGTGCTGAACATTTGGAGAGTCACTGTTTAGAAACTGGGGTGCCCCTCTTTCCCAGGGATGAATGATACAAAAAGCTGCGAGGACTTCCTACAGTTCTTCGTGTGCTGTATACAGTAACTTGAGTATTTTGTGTACATCTAGAGTATGGAGCAGCACTTTCCCTGGATTGGTATGCTCAAGAAAATAAACTGGTAGGTGGATGGTTTGATTTAAAGTAAACTGAGACATCACCTTTGGTAAAAACTTAGGATTAGTATGCAAAGACATCCTGTCTTTATGAAAGATCAAATAAGGAGGCTCACACATTAGAGCCTGTAGCTCTGAAATCCTTTGAGCAGAAGTGATGGCAACTAAAAACAGCAACAAGAAAGAAAGTACAAGCCACAAGTCACGGCCAGCTGAAAAGGAACCACAGTGAGTTTTTACAAAACAAAATTCAGGTTCCAAGCCAGGACTAGATTGCGGATAGGAGGCTTCAAGTGCAGAATACCTCTCAAGAACGTATGGGCCACCTCCAGCTGGGCAACCATATGACCCTCAATAGGCACATGAAAGCTGAAAAGGCAGTCAAGTGCACTTTAACAGAGGAATACTGCAAGCCTGCACAAGATAAGGACAGCGGATACTCTAGAACCTGATTAACTAGACAGATAAATTGATCTAAGTCAAGTAGAACACACAAAGCAAACCGCTTCCACTTCATGGAATAAGTGGATCTGGAGTAAGATTTTCTGGTAGCCACCAGGACCTCAGCCACATTTTGGGAAACCCAGAACCTGGCAATGGCTATGTTTTCAGGAGCCAAGCATGAAGATGAAGCAATCTGAGGTCCGGATGGACCAGGGTTTCCTGTTACTGTGATAGTAGGCCCTGACATGAGGGCAGGGGTACTGGTGGCTCCACTGCCAACTGCTGCAGTAGACGGAACCAGATCAGACAAGGTCATAGGGGGGCAATGATAAACAGAGTTGTCCCCCTCCATCTGGAGCTTGAGCAGCACTCTCTGAATTAGAGGGAAGGGATGGAATGTGTACAGGATCCTCCCCTTACAAGAGAGGGACAACACGTCTTGCCAGAAAACTCCAGGCTCTGAAGCAAACAAGCAGAAAAGTGGCAGTTTTGTGTTGTGTGGGGACACAAAAAGATCCGACTCTGGATGAAATCATCTGTCAAACAGATCTTCTACTACTGCGGTCAGCAGTTCCCACTCATGCATTCTGGAGTGTGACCTGCTCAGCCTGTCTGCCAAGACATTTTGGATGCCTGGAACATGTACTGCTGACAGTTCTAGATCGTGTTCCAGAGCCCAACACCAGACTCTCATTGCTTCCCTTCACAGGGAGTAAGAGTGAGTTCCTCTTGCTTGTTGCTGTAATACATCACACTGACGTCGTCCATCTGTACTAACAGAGGACCTGGGGACAGATAAGCCTGGAAGGCTTGTAATCCATACAGGACAGCTCATATTTCTCTTTTTTTTTTTTTTAAACTCAGTTTTATACCGGCCCAGTGGCGCTGAGGGTTGAGGCACTGGATGCCTTACCACGCGCCACACCGGCGACCCGTGTTCAGGAACGAGCACGGGCTGCTGGGGGTTGGCAGGGGCAAAGAAGGATCGAGCATCCACAGGAATGCTCTCCTTCTTCGGGGAGGTGGGACACCAGCACTCGGTGCTCAACTGGCCCCTAGCGGAGGCTGGGGGCTGGCGCACCGAGGCTATGGAAGGGGAGATGAGGCAGATGCTGGGAGGAGCACGTATGGAAGAGTGCATACTTGCTCCTTGCAGCATCATTGCATGCCTCAGCTCAAGGAGAGTATGGAAATAAGAAAAAATGGTCCTGGCACTGTAAGAGTGACTGTCGTTCCCTGCAGGTGCCGCCCCCATGATGGGCAGTAACCCTTCCAGCACCAAATCTGGAGTTAGGTGGATTGAGGGATCCTTGCCGGGGGTAAAGCCGTGGGGCAGCTCGAAGGGTAGGCTGTGAGCAGGGGACAGGGCTGGGGGATACGACGAGATGAAGCACCGCTAAGGAGCAGGGCACATAAATAATTAACTGCAAAGAAAACTCATCTTTATTGTAAGTTAGATTATCATTACAATACAGCATACATAGAAAATTTATTACACCTAGTAATACATCACTCTCGACAAGAAAATAAGGAGGCATGTAAACTTAATTAAGTACAGTATTAATAGAAGTATCTTCCAACTAGGTACGTTTATCATTTGTAATGAAGTATTTAAGTGACTTCTTCAATCATCTGTTAAGCTATCCTATTCAAATAATCGTAGTCTAGTGTAAAAAAACTAAAAACCTAAAACAACTTGAACATTCAAACATGGCACCAACTGTCGAGGTTACTGTCACTCCACTGTATTAGTTTTCTAAGGTTTGTGTTTCAGACGTGAAGAACTGAAGGCTTTGGAAAACTCCAAGATTACTTCTCTTGTATTAAAAAGAAAGCTGTGAAAACTCAATAAGGGTGCAGGGTCACAAAATATATACTTGTGAACCCACCATTCCCCCTCATCCATCAACTGGATCTTGTGGAACCAGGTGCCCCTCTACCCTACCACTCTGTACACATATCTGAGTGTCTCGTGCATCCCACCTTCCCCTATACGTCTGAATGTTTTTCTAGGGGGAGCCTCAGCATGGCTGTCAGTTCCTCCATTCTTTTGATATTCTCCACTCTGGACGCCCAAGACTCAAAAGAGGGGGCAGACCACTGCAACCAGTTGGCTGTGATTTCTTTCTGTGCAGCAGGGCACAAGGTCCTTAAAAGCTTCTGTTGTTTGAGGTTCCCAATTTCTGCAACCCTGAACACGAAGATCATGATATTAAACTCAAAGGGAGCCTGAGTTAGCCATTTTCTGTTAATTTCCGTGTTAATCCTAGACCAAAAGCCTTGGATCACTGGGCACTCCCAAAAGATGTGGAAGTGTGACCTGACCTGGCCTGGCCACATCCCTTCAATACAAGTCTGAATCACCTTGTTTAAAGTGTTTAGTTCAATTCAATTTTATTTTTAACCAGGAAATACACCATCGAGATACTCAGTTGCAAGACGGTCTTGGGGGAACACACACTATATACATAAAAGGAAAACACTACAGATTTATACAATAGTTCGCACAGTACAGTGGGTAATACATAACAAGGTACAGAGAGATTACTCAGATTTTTACATATCTACAAAAGTGCAAGCAGCTCACTGCATGATACGATTGGAATGGACGGAGGAAAGGGGGGGAGGAAGAGCATGATCCATAAGGTGAGGTGGGAATAGTCGAAGATAAGTAGGATGGGGGGGGTGTGTGAGGGAGAGAGGCTCAGGGAGTAGCAGGGCATAGACAAACAGGAGTGTAAAACAAAAGAAAGAAAGAAAGGGAGAAGAGAGCCAGGGGCAAATATAGTGGCAAGTGCCATATAAAATATCAAAAGGGGGGACCCTAGGCATAGCACTGGCAGTTTTCCTTCAACAGAGGTTTCAGAAGAGATTTAAAGGAGGATAGTCTAACAAGGTGAGTCAGTTTTAGGGTAATTTTGAGGGAGTTTCACAAGGTTGGTAGGCGTGGCTAATGGATATGGTGCCAAAACGAGATTTTACCGGGGGGGGGGGTATCAAGCAAGATATAATCATTTTTCCTAAATGAGTGAGTTTAGTGATGGCTAGGGTGTGGAAAAACCAGACCATACACTTCCATTTAAATTCTCGCCATCCTGGTGAGGCTGTAACCATCCAGTCCTTCTCCCAGGTCTGTCTGTATTGGTCCTCTGGTAAAGGGGATCCTGTCTCTGCCTCCCACCTCTCCTTTAGGTTATCAAGGTCTGCGTTGTCATTCTCTAGTAACTTTGTAAGCACTCGATACTGGTTTACCTCTATCTTTCAGTCTTGCCACCCAATAAAGAACATTTTCAAAAGTGGTCATGTCTCTGTTAATTTGGGGGATAAAGTTATTGGACTGGAGGTAGTGTTGAACCTGTAAGAATCTGTGGAAGTCTGTTTGGGGTAATCCATATCTTTCTTGTAGCTCCTTGAAGGACAGGATAGTATTATTTCAGAGTAAGGATTGATATCGAGCAAGCAAAAGACTGTTCCACCTGGCAAAACCTGGGTCATTCCTCAATGGGTTAAAATTGGGGTGTCCAACACTTGAAGTGAGAAGGCCCACCTCACTGGGGGTCTACGTGAGCTGTCTGACTTTGGCCAAAATTTTTAAAATATGCCGGGTCCATGAGTTAACAACTTCCTTCCACACCTTTGCAGTGAGGGACACGTGGGAGAGAAAAAAGGGGGAGAGATGCTATGCACCTCTATCTCCCTCCATCCCATGTTGCCTCTTTGTTTTACTCACGATATCACTGGGGTCAGTTGTGCCGCTAGATAGTATAGTTAGAAGTCAGGTAAAGCTAGGCCTCCCTTCACCTAGGGCCGTGCTAACAGTTTTTTTACAGGTTCTATGGCTGCCCTTCTGCCAGACAAAGGTCACGAGAGTGGTATCGACCCGTTTCCAGAGGGATTCTAGGATATTAATGGGGAGAGCCTGGAATAAGAAAAAGAAGCGGGGTAATATGTTCTAGACAGTGGGACTGTACTGGAGGACTGGAAAAGAGCAACAGTGGTCCTGCTCCACAAAGCAGGGAGGAGGCTGGCAATTACCGTCCAGTAAGTCTCACGTTAGTGGTAGGGAAGTTGATGGAGACACTATTCAAACAGAGAATCATAACGTATCTGGAATCCGGTTGGCAGCAAGACCCAAAACAGCATGGGTTCACAGCAGCTAGGTCTTTCCAAACTAACCTGGTCGACTTCTTCAGCTGGGTTACAAGGATAGTAGATCAGGGAGCGGTGGTGGATGTCATCTATCTGGACTTTAGCAAAACCTTCGACTCTGTTCCACAGAGAAGGCTGGTAAGGAAGCTGGACCACATGGGGTGGGCAGGGAGGTGGTTGAGTGGGTGAGTAGCTGGCTCAGTGGAAGAACATAGAGGGTTCAGGTAAACGGGGCATTTTCAGCTTAGAGGGGAGGTGACCAGTGGGGTACCACAGGGTTTGGTACTCTTCAATGTGTTCATAGCAAACACTGCAAATGAGCTGGAAGGTAAAGTGTGTCTATCTGCTGATGACACCAAGATTTGCAACAGAGTCGACGCCCCTGAGGGTGTGAGAAGTATGACTTCAGACTTGAAGAAACTGGAGGAGTGGTCAGAAACATGGCAGCTGAAATTCAACACCAAAAAGTGCAAAGTCATGCACTTAGGCAGAAACAATCCCAAAGAGGATTACTACTTGGGAGGAGAGAAGCTAGCCTCCACCAGCCAGGAGAGGGACTTGGGGTCATTATATCAGAACTCTTGAAAGTGGGTAAACGGTGCAAAAAGGTGGCACTAAAGGCAAGTGGCATGCTGGGCTGCATCGGAAGGGAAATCATGAGTCGCAGGAGGGAGGTGGTGTTACCACTCTACAGGGCACTGGTGTGCCCCCACTTGGAGTACTACATACAGTACTGGAGACCACACCTGAAAAGGAACACAGAATCGAGACGGTGCAGAAGAGGACCACAAAAATGAATCAGGGACTGCACCATATGGCATGCCAGGACAGGATGAGGGAACTCAACATGTACTCCCTGGAACAGAGGAGGGAGTGGGGAGATAGGATTGAGACTTTTAAATATATGAGGGGTATAAATAAGGTTAACGTTCAGGAGCATTTCCAATTGAAAAAGAGCTGCAGAAAGAGAGGGCATAACATGAGGCTGAATGAAGGGAGCTTCAGGAGTAATACAAGGAAGTTCTTCTTTACAGAGAGGGTGGTGGACCCATGGATTAGCCTACTCAAGGAGGTAGTGGGGGCCAGAATGGTAAGTGAGTTCAAGAATGCATGGGATAAACATAAAGGTAGCATATGGAAAGGTAAAGGAGGGGAAGGGGGAATAGCACCAGGTAGGTTCTTGGGCAGACTACATGGACCTTGCAGTCCCCTTCTGCCATCACTTTCTATGTTTGTTCATTTTGAGGGGTATCAATCCTACCTCCAAGGGAGAGGGGTAAAATATCTCCCATTGAGAAAGGTCTGCCCTTACATCTGACTATAGTTTATCATAGCTGAGCTTAAAAAGAGAGGATAAGCGGGGGGGGTAATCCTAACACCTAGGTATCCGACAGTATTATTGGTGGCCCATTTAAAGGAAAGTTTCTCAAGGGGACCCATCCAGTCCGATTGCCTAAGATTTCTCAGGTTAATTTTACAGCCGAGATTAGGCTGTAATCCTCTAGCTCTTGTAATAGCTCTGGTACCTATGTCCGGGGGATGTCAGGAAGAAAGAGTCTTCTGCATAAAGCGATATCTTGTGTGTTCATCTCCTGCCACTATCCCCTTGATATTATCATTATGTCTGACTGCTACTGCCAATGGCTCACTACAAAGTGTAAATAGCAAAGGGGACAAGGGACATCCCTGTCTCTTCCCTTGAGTCAAATGTAATCTAGTAGCAGCAACCCCATTGACCCTTACTGTTGCCTGGGGGGAGGCAAAGTGTGTCCACACTATCCTTAAAACTAAGTCCCAGTCCCATAGCCTCCAGGCTTCTGTATAGGAACCTCCAGTTCACCCGGTCAAATGCCTTCTTGGCATCCATAATAAACTGCCAAGACTGGGTCATGCAACTGCTTTTGCCACCAAATGAGGTTAAGGGAGGCATCATATATTGTGAATCAGCCTACCATTGATAAATCCAGTTTGATCTGGTTGGACTAGCGTCCCTTCACAGCCCTAGAGTCTGTGGGCTAGGATGTTTGTGTCATTTGTTGGTCTACATTCAAGAGGGAGATTGACCAGTATGAGCCTCAGAGCGTGGGGCTTTTCCTTGTTTGTGAATTACAGAAATATGGGCATACTGCCAAGATGGGGGCACCCCCTCTCCTTCCTAGAGCTCCCCGAACACCCCACCCAGGAGGGACAACAGTTCCTCTCTAAATGTTTTATAAAAACTCGGCTGGTAACCCATCTGGGCCTGGTGCCTTCACTGTTTTAAACCTCACTACTGAGGCCTCAATCTCCTCTTGAGCTATGGGAGCATCCATGTTCCCCTGCAAGAGTTCATTGACTCGATTCTATTAAAGAATGTGTCTAGTTTTTCTTGATAATTCACCACCTGTTCCTGTAGGTATAGCTGTTTATAACATTTTCTAAACTTCTGTGCTGTTTTTAGGGGATCTGAGGTGTACTGGTTGGAGCTCAGGTTTTTCCTATTGCGGAGTACCATTCTGCTGGTCGCCTCTTTGTGGAGCTGCCAGGATAATAGATTCCCCGCCTGGTTTCCTGCTTCATAAAATCTTTACCTTGAGTATCTCAACTGTCCCTCAATCCTATCGTCTAGCAACTCATTAAGATTCTTTCTGCAGTCTTCTAAATGTCGTCATACCACCATATTCAAAACTATCTTGTGTTCTTCCTCTAAGTCAAAGAGCTGTGTTTCCAGCTCCCTCTGTTCTTTTTGCCTGGCCTTTTTAAGGTTGGAAGCATAGCTAATGGTTTCTGCCTGTGACCACTGACTTGAACCCATCCCACCATATGGATGCAGAAGTGTCTTGGGGGGTTAGAGGAAGTGTAATCTCTAAGGCACTCCCAGACTAGGATCTTACAGTTCTCTCTATTCAGAAGCGATACATTAAGTCTCCAAGAGGGGTTTTTGGCATCAGAGCCAGGGATACACTCATCTTAACCATGCTATGGTCTGAAAGCATTCAGGACGCTTCAATTTTATGGAGCCAGTTAGTGTGACACCATACCTCGGCTAGGCCTAACTCCTGTGTTAGCTTACTCAGACATTTTGATACTCTGAAGAGTAGTTCGGCTTGGGCCCCAGACCTGTCTAGGGAATGGTTCATGATCATGTTAAAGTTTCCCAGGTAATGAACAGATTACCAGGAGGAGGGGCCATCATCAAAATAGTATTTTTTAAGAACAGATCCTTCTACTTGTCTTGATTTGGGGCATACAGGCTTAGGAGGGTGCAGGGGATTGATCTGTAGAAGCCCATCAGTATAAGGTACCTCCCCTCCGGGTCCTGTTGAAGATCCTAAACCTCAAAGCAGCAGTCTTTATGGATCAGGGTAGCCACCCCTCTCCTGTGAGGACAGGCTAGGTAGGTCACAAAATACACCTATCCCACTCATAACCTCTTTAATTTAGCGCTCTTGGCAGGGATCAGGTGTGTCTCTTATAGGAACACCACCTCGGCCCTTTGTTTCTTTTATCTCACTAAGAACTCTTGTTCTTTTGATGGGACTATTAAGGCCCTAAACATTATATGTGACCATGGACCCTGCAGCCATCTTCTGTCAAACAAGCATATAATTCTTGAAGTTGTAAGTAACAGCAATCCCCGACTAAATAACAGCACCAAAACACAAACAAACAATGCAAAACATTTTAACACTTTCAATAGGTACAGTACACCCTGCCCATCTGCCAGCTGTCGTGTGATAGGCAGGGTGAGGCACGCTTTGCAAGGGCCTTGTGCTAAACTTGTGCTTGTGAATTGCCCCACTCATTATCTTCCCACCTGGCAATTCTAAGAGGGGGTTAACCCTCAACTTTCTTTATCAGCACTCTTTATACTTATGGGAGTGAATTTACCAACAAGTGTTAACTTTTTTGCACATTGTCCACCATCCCCGGGAGGTAATGTAGCCGGGGATCGGGTGTGGGTGTGGTTCAGCCCATCTATCAGGGCCCCAGATCACAGGTATTAAGTATGGCCTCTTCACCCCGGCAAAATGAAAAGTAGGCTAGTGTCCAGCAAACACACCCCACCCTAAGGTAGGCAATCTGACCTACCTCTTATGACCCCCACTTAAGCCACATACTGTGATCTTGAGGTCTCAGGTGCCAGGTTTCCATACATTCCCCAAACAAAACCTGGGCTTAGATCTCGGGGGGTTGAACCTGCGGATGCTTGCCTTTTGTGCTTTTTTAGGACATGGTTTGTAGCTTTCCACTTAAAACCAATCAGAGTGAGGACACAACCATTAAAATGGCCCACAATAAATAGACCGGGCCTCAGCAACAAACCCCCAGAAGTAATATTACTAAAACTACGATTAGGATTAGAGCAACCATCAATAATTCATCCCCCCCCCCCAAACAATCTGATAGATAACCATATTTGGTCCAGGGAAACTGAAATGACCATATACAAAATAGTACCTTTATGTTTTTCGACTGCAGCACCTTTATCCATTTTGAGTTCACCAGGAGCAAGTCCCTTGCTGCGCGTGGGAGAGAAAGACTCACTCTCAAGTACATAAGAGGTTTACTACTGGTTACTTCTCATCAAGAACTCTTTTAGTTCTGAGTCTTCTTCCCAGCAAAACCTCCAGGATACAACAGCTCATTCTTTTCTACCTTATGCCATTTAAGTACTTAATTGTGGGAATACTGCCCCCCCCCCCCAATTTAGCTATCATTACAATTGTTTCCATCTGGAGACCCTCTTGATCAGGTGGGGGTCCTCCCTCCATCCGAAGCACTAAGCCATGAGTTTTATTGCTCATCTGCTGGCAGCTGCATCTCTGGGCCACCCTGCTCTTCTCCACCCCCACCAGATTGAGCAATGCCTGTCAGTAGAGGCAGGGGCTCCACCCTGGAGAGCCCCAGCCCCTCCTGAAAAGGGAAGAAATCATGAAAGGTTGAGGACTGCCGAGGCCCAAGAAAGCCCCTCGACCGCTGCTAGAATGATCAACCCAGACACCACACCATCGAGGTTACACGCCCCCCTCCCCCACCCCACCACACACCAAACCTAACTAGCCCCGACTGGCCTAGTGTTCCACTATGAACTCACGGGTAGGAAGAATTCTGCCTTACCTCCGGTCTATTGTGAAGTCTTAGAAGGGCTGCTGATACCCTACAGGGATGCAGTCGCTTGGCACCTGAGGGGGAGGGACCGGTGGGAACTCTATCAGCCCTCACTTGTAGGCTTCCCCCAGAAATTGGTCTGGTTCGTGAGGGCCTTTTCCCCTTCCAGATCGCCTAACCATATACTTTATGAATCAACCATTGGTCGCTATACCGCTGGGCCACTTCTTCATCCTCGGCCCTTCCAATACGCACCATGCCTGCCAACAGAGGAAGGGATCCCCCATCAGGAAGCCCCTGCCTCTCCCGTGAAGGGAGCCCCTTCTGAGAACCCGAGGACTGGAAAGGTCCAGTACATCGAGTGGGCTGATGCCCGAATGTCCGGTTAAGCCCCTCTGTCATCCAGGCGACATGTCTCTCTTCAACCCCTCCCCCTGCAGGACTGCGTCTATTTTTGGCCTGTCCTTTATCAACCATAAACCAGAGTAAGAAGAACTCGGTCTTACTATGGGTCTGGTGTCGGGGGTCAGGAGGGTGAAGGTTTGTCTCTTGAGGGTGCAGTCCCATGATGCTCGAAGAGGAGGGGTAGGAGGGAGCTCCAGTGGACCGCTCTTGCGAAGTTACCCTAGGGGAAATACTATCACTGGGGGGTGTTACTGACTCTGGTTGATAAGTCTAGTGGGCCTTCTGTACTATGTGACCTCATCACGCCAATTTTTTTTTTTTTATGTATCCGGGCAGGGGTAGAAGCCAATGGCAGACTACAGCCCAGGCAGGGAAAATAACCCTGAAAATGGGGGCGTGCTTCATCCACCTATCCGAAAATGGAGCTGAAAATCTTGATTCAACCTGGATGTCTAGGACCCCAACCCCCCAGCCATAAGCATTTGGCTCCAAACCCAATCCAAGTAACCTTGAACCTATAGCAGAATAAAATGTAATATACATTAATTATGCCGTCCGTAGAAGATAGAATCCCTAGGGAGTCCAATTAGTTCAGACTTCATGTCAGCAAAATGGCACCATTGCTTGCAGAACACCACGAGGCTTCCATGGCGAAAAAAGCCTCACAAATCTTTTCAGTCCCAGACCAATGGGGAGTACGATTACGTGGTTGAGCTGCTGCAGGTCTGCCGTGATGGGGAAGAGTTCGGAGAAGTATCCGGTGTTGCCTGGAACTGCTGCTGGTCTGCTGGAAGAGAAGGACGGTTCCTTTTCCTGGAGTTAGAGACTCTCAACCAGAGCCCCATGGATGGCAGATAATTCTAGCCGGTTGCACCAGGGTGGGTGAGCATGGCTGCAGGGACTCCCAAATTCTGTAGTGTAGGTGTAGCCTCAGCTAGGGTGTGAAAGAAGACAGGGCCCTCCAGAAGAAACACCTTGGGTTGTGCAGGGGTGATGAGATGCAATTTAATATTCATTGAGGCAAGATGTTTTTCGATAGTTAGTAAAGCCCACCTTTTCTGTTGCGTACTTGGCGTTAAAATCATGATCCATGCAAAGCCTTTTATCTCCCGAAAGGAAGCTCTTTAATTGCCCAGGGTGTCTGCAAAACTGTATTTCTGGTGCGGTAGTCTAAGAACTTTTAGACTATGGAGCAGAGGCCCGTACTGGACTCTGATGGTTTATTAGCAAGGGCTCTGTGCACTCTAACTATGTTCGTCAGTTTATCAGTTAGAAGCCCCAGAATTGTCTTTCAGGAAAGAGTCTAGGAATTCTTCCATTATGCTGGTTTCAGTATCTTCGGGGAGACTGTAAATCTGCAGGTTCTCCCTCTGTGATCTCAGCTCCAGACTGTCCAGCTTGTCAATTAATTCCTGTTCTCATTTCAGGAGGTGGTAGATTGCTGTATTATGCTGCTCCACTGCTGCCAAGGTGTCCGTTTCTAGGTCCGAGCTGCATTATGTGACGTCGGCTTTACCTTGGGCAGTGTCTGCCACCATTTTCTCCATTTTAGACATTGTTTCTATATATATTTTTTATTTTGTTTTCTTCCCTTTTTTACCGCTGACCCCAGCAGACACGCACAAGTGCATGTGTGGAGGCGCACATGCACACCAGGCACCGGTTCGGTCCCTTCCACCCCACCCCTGGCATTATTGCCGCCGCTCCCCCTCCCCTACGCTTCCCATCAGACCTCCATCCGTTGGGAACGGAACTACGGGAGGAGTGGACCATTTTAGACATTGCTGAGTTTTTTTTGGCAGTTCATGAAACAGCCTTTTACAAGTTATTGTAAATTGTTCTTCTCCATCTTCCTTGTAATCACTGGTGGATCACGAGGTGGCTGCAGGCCGACCCATGCTACTAGCCCTGATGTCACGAGGCTCCGGTAATGGATTAAGCTTCAGATAATCCAACACTGAGTCCTTTAGTCAAGATTTTGGTGGCATCTTTAAGTTGCACTTTTTAACTGATGGTCTGCTGTTGATGTTGATGCAATCGGATGGATTTAAACAGATTTAAACTACCTGGGGATCAGAGCTGTAGTGACTCACGTCTCCATCAAGCAGATGCAGAACCGGAGTCAGACAGCTCACATTTCTAGAATATTTATGTGCAGAGTGCTCTCCACTGTGGTCCATGTACCCTATGAACATAAGAAAACGCCAGCAGAAGTAGGCCATACGGTCTATCAAGTCTGCTCTCGATTATGCAGCTAGCCCCTCAACTAGCAGCTCCTCCTCCCCTTCACCATACCACCCCACCCTATCCCAACCCCTTAAAGCCACCCACCGTTCTACAGGACACCACCCCATCGGGCAGAGCATTCCACCTGTCCACCACCCTTTCTGTGAAAAAAATGCCTCCTGATTTCCCTCCTGAATCTTCCCCCCTCCAACCTTAACTGGTGCCCTCTCGTCTCCCTCCCTCCCTCTTCTAAGTTGGAAAATCCCTTTCATATTAACCTTATTTATCCCCTTGAGGTATTTAAATGTCTTGATCATACACCTGTATCCCTCCTCTCCTCCAAGGAATACATGTTCAGCTCTGCCAATCTCTCCTCATAGGACCTCCCCTCAAATCCCTGGATCATCTTGGTTGCCCTATGCTGCACCTCTTCCAGCAACTTGATGTCCTTCTTCAGGAACGGGCATCAGTACTGCACACAGTACTCCAGGTGAGGCCAGACCAGAGTTCTGTACAGGGGGAGGATCACAACCCTATTCCTGGAGGAGATTCCTCTCACTATACTGTACATCTTAACATTCTACAGGCCTTTGCCTCCGCCTTCCTTCACTGAGCTGAGTTGTTCATACTGCCCGTTATAATCACCCCCAGATCCTTTTCTTCGTTACTTTACAGCCGTACCCCCTCCCAGCTGATAGCTCCTCCCTTGGTTCCTAGCTCCGAAGTGCAGTACCATGCACTTCTTGGTGCTGAACCCCAGCTGCCATGTTACCGACCACTCCTGTAGTTTGTTCAGGTCCTCCTGCATTCCCTTCCAGCCTTCAATGTTATCTACCACAGCTCCTTTCTTTGTGTCATCTGCGAACAGACTGATCCTACTCCGGACCCTGTGTGAGATATTAGCTATGAATTTCCCAAACAACACTGGTCCCAGCACTGATCCCTGTGGCACCCCGCTCATCACTTCCCTTGGTGATGAGAGCTCCCCACCACCACCACCACCCTCTGCTGCCTTCCATTCAGCCAGTTGATGAACCAAATTACCATCTTTGTCCCCACCCCTATATATTCCAGCTTCCCCTCCCAGCCTCCCATGCGGCACAGAATCAAAGGCCTTGCTGAAGTCCAAATACAGGACATCCACCATGTGGCCCCTGTCCAGTTCCCTGGTCACTCAGTCATAATACTCAATTAGATTTGTCTGGCAAGATCTGCCAGAAAGAAACCCATGTTGATGGCCATCCTGGAGACCACTGTCCTCCAAGAAGGTCACCAGCTACTCCTTTAGCATTGTCTCCATGAGCTTCCACACAATTGATGTGAGGCACACTGGCCTGTAGCTGCCTGGCTTGTCCCTGGGGCCACTTTTGTGAATGGGCATCACATGGGCCATCCTCCAGTCCTGTGGCATGCATCCTGTGTCCAGGGAGGTATTGAACAGATCAGTCAGCAGCCCCGCAAGGATCTTTGCCAGCTCCCTGAGTACCCTAGGGTGGATGTCGTCTGGTCCCGGTGCCTTATCCACCTTAATGCCCTCAATCCTCCAGAACCCTGTCCTCTGCAATCCCTACTTCAGTCACCCCTCCCTCCACTGCCCACCTAACCCCCTTGAGATTATCTGCCTTTCTCCTTCATGAATACAAACAAAAGTATTTCTTTAATGCCCTCGCCTGTCCCCCCTCACCCACCTCAAGCCCTTCCTAATCCTCACAATCTGGTCTTTGTTCTTCCTTCTTTCTCTAACATACCTGAAAAGTCATTTTCTCCTTCCTAATAACCTGTGCCAGTCTCAGTTCTCTTGAGACCTTGGCGCTCTGACTAGCCTGGTAACTTCCCTGGACTTCTTCATATACTCTTTCTTCCACACCCCGATTCACTAGTTTCTGAAATACCTTTCTCCTGTCCCTTACCCCCTCCAGTGCCTCCCGAGTCAACCAACTGCGCTTCTTTGCCCTTCCCTTCTTACTCCTCGCCTTTATACACACCCCAGTGGCCTCTGCCAGGCCTCTTTTAATAACCTCCCATTTCTGACCAGCATCCATATCCTGACGAATGCTTGCTGGATACTTACACAAAATCTCCCCAGCCGACAAAAGTCTGCCCCCTTGAAATCAATCACCCTGGTTTCCATACCCACTGTTTCCCTACTCATATTAAGCGTGAACCACACTGAGTGGTGGTCACTCCCAGCCAGAGGGTCCTCCACCCCCAGATCCCTTACGGCCTCCCCATTTGAAAGTACCAGGTCCGGAGTCCTATCCAGTCTAGTAGGTTCATATACCAGCTGCTCCAGGAAGCTGTCCTGAAATGCCTCTAGTATGGCCTGCTCTCTAGCACTCGTGGTGGCAGGAGTGCTCCACTCCACCCAAGGTAGGTTGAAGTCCCCCATCACCACAGTGCTCCCCTTCCTACAGACCTTTCTGATTTGCTCAGCTAGCTCTCTGTCCAGGTCCTCCCCTTGCTCTGAAGGTCTGTACACTATCTCCATCCTCAGTGCCCCACCTCTCGAGTCCTGAAGCTGCATCCATAGGACCTCTGTTCTACCTTCTTCCCCCTTTTCCCTTGTACAACTTATCCCTTCTCGTATATAGATTACCATGCCCCCTTCCCTTTAGCCCTATCCTTCCTGAATATTTGTGTACCCTGGGATCATTATATCCCAGTACTGGTACTGGGTAGCCCATGTTTCTGTGATGGCTGCAATGTCCACATTCCTCACTGCCAACAGAGCCTGCAACTCAGCTAGCTTATTACCTAGGCTCCTAGCATTCAGAGTGACCACCCTCCAGCCTGTATCCTTCCTTGCCTTATCCTGGGTTTCCCGCATCCACCCCTCCCTCTGTACCTCTACCCTGACTCCTCCCCTGTTGTCTTGGGGGGTAAGCTCGTCGGGCTCACCTTTCCGGGTACCCTGCCTACCAGCTGTCCACTCGCCACCCCACCACCTAGTTTAAACTCACCTTTGCTGCTATGTACCCCTCTATCCCGTGTTAATAATCCCATCCCCTCCCCACTCAAGTGCAGCCTAACTCCTGCGTCTAGATCACTGTTGTCCCAGGTTTGTCCCCAGCCCCCCGCTAACCAGTATCAGTTGGATTGACACCATTCCCCCAGTCATGCGCTGAACTCTCTAATCCTCCCTTTTCTCACTGTACTCGCGCACGGTACTGGGAGCACCTCCAAGAAGGCCACCAATTCCCCCAGTTCTTCACACACTGTGCCCAGTTCCTCGAACCTCTCCCTCACCACTTCCTCAGTCTACCCCACCAGGTCATTTATACCCACATGCACCACAAGATGCGGTTTCTTTCTATCCCTTCTGGGCACTTCAATTTGACCTATATGCAGTCAGCCCAGGTGTGCACTCCATCCAGTATCTGACTGTGCCTTTCCCCTTACTGCCCTATCTTATTCCATTTAGTATAGAATCTCCCAGTACTAGTATCCTCCTCGTCCTTCCTCATTCCCACCCCACCTTACTACCTCGGTATCCATCTCTGGAGTCCACGACCTTTGCTTCTCTGCCCTTCCCCATTGCTCCCTCCCCCACCCGTCCTCCCTCTTTCTCCCTCTATCCCTATCTTTCACTTCCTCCCCACACCCTGGACCCCCACTGCCTAACCCATCCTCTCTCCCTTCCCTGTTCCTTTCTCCTTCCTCTCTACTCCCTTCGTATGTCCTTCCAGCTGTGCCCCTCATCCCATTATCCTTGGCTCCCTCCTCCACCCTAATTCCATCCCTGATCCTTCCCCTGCCCTCTCCTGATGAACCTTCCTCCCCTCCTCCTCCACCAATGTTGCCAGGACCGCAAACCTATACCTGCCCCCACTTCCTTGCCGTGTGTTGGCTCTTTCCTTCCTACCCGAGCCCCCCATGCAGAGCCTGGACTCCTGTTTGGTTTGCTCCGCCCCCAATCCCCTCTTGACCCACTCTCCTCCTGTGGTACCCTCAGCAGTCCCCTTTGGGGTGGCCCATCCTGAATCTGATAGGGCCTTAAGTGTGTCCCCCAGCCCATCCCCGAGCCATCTGTTATTATCTGGTGATGGGCCAGCCTGGTGGCGCTGGAGGTTAAGGCACTGGTTGCTTCACCTCATGCCATGCCGGTGACCCAGGTTCAGGAATGAGCCTGGGCCGCCGGGGATCGATAGGTGAGAGAGAGGATCGAGCATCCAAAGGACTGCTCTCCTCTCCCAGGGGGAGGGAGACTTGTCGTCCTGGTTGACTGCCCTCTGGTGGTGGCTGGAGGCAGTATGGGTCCGGAAGAGCTCTGGCGTCCCTGCATCAGTAGGGGAGGTGCGGAGAAAATGGTGGAAAGTGAACCTGGCAGCTCCGTTATGGTCCGCAGCTCCCGAGGCCATCCTGGCTTCTGGATTGGATCTCCCTGGGAGCTCAGCAACCTCTTTCCCACCTCACCGCAAGCAGGGGAATTTCTGGGAGTGGCAGGATTGGAGAGAGAGTCCCTCCATCAGGAAAGCTGTAGCCACCTGCCAGGGCTCCAGGAGAAAAAAAGCTAAATGGGAGAGGAAAAAAAAAATCTGGTGATGGGAGGGATCAAGAAGAGAACTGCCTTTAACAGGTTGCTGGGTTCCATCTACCACTTGAGTACTTTGCCTACAGGAGAGGTTA
Source organism: Neoceratodus forsteri (assembly GCA_016271365.2). Classification (NCBI taxonomy): domain Eukaryota; kingdom Metazoa; phylum Chordata; order Ceratodontiformes; family Ceratodontidae; genus Neoceratodus; species Neoceratodus forsteri. The sequence goes on from CM057451.1 coordinate 97,885,099, forward strand.
CTAGTACCTTTTGTTCTAGATCGTCTGTGAGCTGTCCCACTGGACTCTTACAATTCACTGAGGGATCCTCATGTGCAGTCTGGTCAGAGGTACTCTGACAATGGCTGCTGCCATAAGGCCCAGTTGCCGAAGGAATGTCCTGGCAGAGACATACCAGGCATTTGACCTTGTCCAAAGGCAGGAAGGCTGAGCCCTGAGCTGTGTCCCAGACTGCTTCTATGTACTGCAGGCACTGGCACGGTATCACAACAGACTTGGGTATGTTGACAGTAACCCCCACAGCATCGAACATCTGTCTCGCTTGAGCTAAGGTGTGCAGGAGCTGATGCATGGAGTGAGCTTTCAATAGCCAGTCACCCAGGTAGGGAAAGACATAAAGGCCTTTCCTGCGAAGGGCTGCTGCCACCACTGCCAAGCATTTATTTTATTTATTTTTTTATTTATTGTATAATCGGATTTACAACCTTTGAGCCAGAGGCTCATTTGGTAAAGATCTGTGATGCAGAGGACAAGCCAAAGGGCAAGACTCTGGATTGGTAATGTTTCCCCCGAAACAGGAACCTCAAATACTTCCTGTGAGGTTTGAGAATTTTGATACGAAGGTAGGCATTCTTCATGTCAAAGGAACATACAGTATCTAACCCCCTGTCTGCAGCAGCAGTAGTAGCAGGCCTTTCAGGGTGACCATCCTGAACTTTCTGTACTGCATAAAAAAATTCAGGTCCCTGAGATCCAGGAATAGGTCACAGGTCTCTTGTCCATTTTGGGACTGGGAAGAGAGAGCAGAACCCTGTATTTATTTTATTTATTTTTATTTTATTTAGTTGTCTGGTGGCAGGATGGTATCTAGCACCAGCCAGGTGAAAAGGGATCCTCTGTCTACCCCTTGGTTGGGAATGGTAGAGGGAGTGTACCGACTTCAGGGTACTGCCTGAGGCCTGAAGGGCAGAGATGATATCCTCGACATCTGAGCCAAATAATATATATACTCTAAAAGGAGCATTGAAAATGAACTGTTGTACGTCATTTGCAAACCCTGCCACCCTAAGCACGGAATACTTTCTTAGACATATTCCTCAGGCCGCAGCCCTGGCTGATGCATCAGAAACATCATAGGCCATGCAAAGCAGGTGTTTTGCCACATCAGCTCCAGCTGTGAGAGCTTTTAGAAGCACCTGTTTGGGGTAGCCTCTGGCAAAGCTTGTGCAGCTGCCTCGGCCTTTCTCTACAGTGTAATTTGGTATATGACCATGTGGTCCTGACAGTTAGCAATTCTGAGGCCCAGGGAGGCTGAGGCATAAGTCCTCTGCCTTTCTTGGTATGACAGGAATGACATTCGGCCTATGCCAGGCAGCAAAGGTGGCATCCTCTAGAGTGGGGTGGAGAGGTGGTACCACTGTAGGGGGAGCATCAGGTAACTCTAAGAAATCTATTAGCTCTTTCTTGATGGTGTCCTGTTCCTCCAAGTCAAAATCCATAGCAGTCTGTAACTGCTGCATTATGGTGAAGAAAGTTGGGTCCTCAAGGGTGGGGATGGGGGCCTTGGGTTGTGGACACAGTGGAACTAGTGCCTTTCTCATAGGGACTTTCCACATAGTTCTCAGGTTCCTCCTCTTCATCCTGCATTATTAGATCAGGATTATATTCAAAATCATCATCTGCCTGCTCGATGGGTAAAAGGGAGCACACCGGCAAGGTCGTCGGCACTCAAGGAGGCGGCTAAGGCACAGACTTACGGTGTGTCATCACGGGGGGTTGAGTAGTAAGCCCAATTGACAGGCTTCCTGGCACAAGAGGAGGAAGCAACAGACATCGAAGCATGTCTATAAAGGATGATAGCACTGCCTGGATGTCAACACCCATGTGGTCGATGGGTGCACTGATTGAGGTTGATAGAGGAGGCAAGGCCCTTGACATCGATGGTGACATACCAGCCATCCTAGGCCTGGTAACGCCCACACCATGCCCTGACCTGGGAGGTAAGTCGACGGTCCGGGGGTGGGGGGGCAGCGTCACCACCACAGCAGTCAATGGTGCTGTCAGGTCATACCTGCTGTGTGAAGGAGTGACCTGGAATGCACCAGGGAGGTTTTCTCCTTCTCCCGGTACGTGTACTTATGGCTCCAGGATGACTTCTCCCAGGATTTGGAAGAGCTGGACCCAGAAGAATGAGCCAGTGAGGCAGCAGAACTCTTTTTGCTGGAGCTCCTTCTTCATGCGAGCTACATGCTGTTTTAAAAGATGCTTTTCTAAGGCCCCTTTTTGGTGTTGCCGGGTGGCAGTGCTGAAACCCTTGCAAAAATCGGGCAGGCTTGCACACTGTGGTCCAGGTCAAGGCAACAGACGCAGATGTCGTAAAAAGTGAGTGTAAATCTTCTCACCACATTTACATTATCGGAACAGCTTTGATGGTTCCTTCGACGACAGGCATGCCATCAAAAATCACTGAAGGTGATTGCTTTACTAAGGAGAGAAAAAAATAAAGTGGTGGAAATTTATTTATTAGGATGTTCGTAATTACAACCTTTGAGTCAGAGACTCCTTTACAAAGGCTCCACGTCGGTTAACAGAGACTGGACAATAAACACTGACAATAGAATGTACAGTTTGTAAAGAAGCATACAGAGCATATTTAGATACAAAATTGATACATACAATTCATAGTACAGTATTACAGGACTGAAAATATACATTGGGATACAGATATAGTCAACAGTGATAACTGCGGAGGGGAGGCAGAGAGAGGGAAAAGTGGGAGCCAGCAATGGAGGCAGCAGCTGTGATGGAGGGATAGTAGGTGTGCTTCTGGATCCTGCTGACAACAGTGACAACTAGGGAGACCCATGGACAGGATAACCATTATTGTTGGCGGAAGCGAAGATTAACAGTTACCAAAACAGTTTAGAGAACGACGCCAGCACAACCTGGAAATCAATGGCAACTTGCAAAAGGCCTGGAACCATGACACTGAAGGGGTGGAACCATATGGCGATGGAGGCATACCGACTTGTAGTAGGCATGGCAGCACCACAGCAGACCACAACCTCATCGGCGATGGGGGGCTGTAGTCATCACTGCCAGAGCAGATGACAACAAGGACTTGCCCTCCTTCTATGGAGACCTCAAACTTAGTTGCAAAGCATGAGCTTTTTTTGTTTGTTTGTTTGTTTGTTAATAATGCTTGTAGTGATGGCTGAAAGAGGAGGACTTCAGCAACTTTTTCTTGAATTTATCAATGATGATTGCATCGGCAACAGCACTGTCAAATGCTGTGGGGTGTCCTTCCCCACAGCGGTTGAGCTGGGTGGAGAAGCTGGCTTGGAGTCTGCAGCCCTGGCTTGAGTTTCTATGGCCTTTACGGCAGTGAAGGTGTCTAGAGCCTTCTTCCAGCATCTCCTTGAGGCCTGGTTGAATCTCTAGCAGATCATATAGGCCCAGACGTTGTGGGACAGGCCCAAATGGCAAACAAATACCGTCTTAATGTCGTCCATGTAGTTCTTGTAACCAGCTGTGTTTGCTGTCACAACAGCAACACATCAATATCCATATTCTTTCCCTGCATTATGTATTGCTATCTGCTGCAAATTACTCTGTATGACAATGTTACTGAAACTGCTATCATTTGAATCTACTGTAACTACCACTAAGTAGTACATTTTATAAATATTATGTTTTTGCCCATTTCTCACTGGCTTTGCCCCCCCCCCCACTCACTTCTGCCCTTGTGGCAACCACACACACTGAACACTGTCTCACCTGAACCCCCTTCTAACCCCACCACTGCCCACTGTGACAGACCAGGGGGTCAGCATCCCCCTCTGGGGTCCCAGGGTGGGAGCTACAGGTGGATCCTCAGCACTTGAATGTGCCAGGTTTCATTTGGAGTGTTTCCACTTTTCAGTTCCTCCCACCCCTGGTATGTCAATGTCTGGGCACATGCAGAACATGCTGCTGAAGCGCCGAGCAGCACCAACCCCCCCCCAAGCATCAGCTGCTACACTGCCACTATGAGTCACCCAGGAAACAGCAGCAAGGCGGAGCTGACAACCCTTGCACCCCCGCATATATTATAGCCATACATGTACACCTGCCAGTAAAGATAATGTAAGTATATTTTAGGTGGCTCCCCCTCGCCAATCCTATTACTGTATCAATGGAGTGCCTGTAGCCCCGTTTCCAACATGGCGTCAACAAACTGCACTTTTTAGGGGCAGGGCAGCAGCGCTCCACCGCCAGCTCGGCATTACTAGCCAGAGTTTACGGAGGCTATAACTTTTATTAAAAATGAAAACAAAAGGAGAAATATGAATAACTCCCGGGGCAGGCAGCTTCACAATATAGGTTGCCTGCCTCCCATTTCATATCACGAGAGTTGCTCTTTAAACAGTTCATACAATATAGAAATAAACCACAACCTTCCCCAAAAAGCAATTAAACAGATCCTGGATGAAGCACAATCAGAGTTTAGTGTCAGGTTAAATACAGTACCTGAATGGGACACAACGGCAGAACACTGGCATCTGTCTGTTCAGAGATTTGCTGTATCAGTGATGACAAGGTCTGCAGGAGCTTCTTCCCCTCAGCCTGCTGACAGTTAGCAGGGACCTCCAGGACTCCCTCTTCTTGCACCAAGTTTGCATCTTTCTCCCCGTTATCTGGGGTCAGTGCAACAGACTCCTCCACAACATTCCCTAAGAGGACACAGATATTTACCCAATTATGGAAATAAAAAACATAAACCTTCATGTCGCATGCAGCCATAAAAAGAACAGAATAGCCAGCAAAGCCACCAATTACACCGTCTGTAAAACAGGAAATACGAATTCTGGAAAGTATTAGCACACATCAAAAGAAGAAAAAACTGTTAGAATGTTCCGTCCCTACTGCTGCCAAGGCCCTGTAAAATATTATTTACTCCTTCAAATTACTGTGACCTAGAATGAAAAACAGCAGGTTAAACAACTGAGACAAAAATAACACAATGTCAGTTTCAACTATCAACACATTGCTGTAACAAATTGTTCGATTTCCACACATCACTCTGCTCTGTTCAACTACTAGTTGGTCTTGGCTCACAAGAACAGGACTGGGGCACGAATAACTACTATTCCTCTAAAAAGCAATTTTATGAAATTTGCTATCATAGTTTTTTTTTTTTTTTTAAACTCCACAGAATTACAGTATGAGGTTTAGTCCCTGTGTCACTTCTAAAGGTTTCTGAAGTGCACAGCTGCAGTGAGTTTTGCAGCTCCCAGCCTTTAAATTTATCTACCTAAGGAGTACTTTTCTTGGTGGGTAAAAAAAACAAACAAGAGAGAGTTCCTCAGTGCCTATTTTAGACATTTTTATAATTCCCCCTTAGAAAGCTCCAAGTAGGCTAACAAAATTGTCCAGACTCTGTGAGAGGTGAACAGAGCTCTGGTTGACTACTCAAACGAAAACTTGGAATATCTGCATCAAATGCTTCACGGCTCAGCTCGTTTCCTGAAGGGATGTAACCCTGATCAGGATGTTGTCCAGTGCTCCCTTTGCACTACTAAGATGATGAAGAGCTCAGTGAAGATCTTGGAGCTGAAGCTAGTCCAATGAGAGAAGTGTGCTGGAAGTGCTGTCTTTTGTGAATCTGAGAAATTTCACATGAGATGGTCTAACTGGTACATGTAGATCCGAGTACCAAAAGTCAATAGAGCAAAATTGAACAAACCAGTTCAGATACCTGAAGTCCGGGTCATGGAGGGATGGATTTGTAGTGAACAAGAATATTCACTGGGATGTGACCTGGACTAGTTTGGGCACTTGTTCTTGCTCTGTTTATCCATCTTGTGATCCTTGTGAAGTTCTGAGGGGGGGGGGATCACTTGGTTTCCTCAGGTAGTTAGGCTTACCTGGACCCACAGAGGAGATAGCCTTATGGAGCTCTGCTTGAAAAGCTGCTAGTCTGACAAAGATCCTATTCAGTAGTTGGGCCAGAGCAGGCTTGAGGAAAACACAAAACTCCTGGGATCCAGCCGAGTCCTCTGTGGGTCTAAAGGAATCTTGGTGCAATTATCTGTCTCTTCTGTCCCTACCACTGTCATGCCTGACCCAGACCCTAGCTTCAGTGTCAACACCTCATGGGAAGCTTTTGCAACTAAGGAACATCCCATGTCAGCAGCACACAACAGTGCCTATGCATTGCTGGCAAGCCCTATTCACTTCAGTTTCCCACCATCGGTGAATGGAGCTCCAAAAATATCCACCGCCGACAGGACTGGGGCCACTGCCATCAATCATGCACAGAGAGACAGGAGGAGCAAGAAAAACAGCAAGCACTGCCCACTACAGAAGCAGTGGAGGCGCTGCCCACTACAGAAGCAGTGGAGGCGTTTCCCACTACAGAATCAGTAGAGGCGCTGCCCACTATAGAAGCAGTGGAGGCGCTGCCCACTACAGAATCAGTGGAGGCGCTGCCCACTACAGAATCAGTGGCGGCACTGCCCACCACAGAATCAGTGGCGGCGCTTCCCACCACAGAATCTGTGGAGGCGCTGCCCACTACAGAATCCGTGGAGGCGCGGCCCACTACAGAATCCGTGGAGGTGCTGTCCACTACAGAATCAGTGGAGGCGCTGCCCACTACAGAATCAGTGGAGGTACTGTCCACTACAGAATCAGTGGAGGTACTGTAAAAAGTATGCAGAAATACATGTGACTCACAAATCAACAGAAACAAAGTCCTCCACGCCAGGGGGACAGAGAGTGGAAAAAGATATGACTCAATGGAGGTCCTCTTGGCGACCTACTGTTGTTGGCAAGTAATAAACCTACCTTAGAGTGTCATCTCCACAGAGCCATAATACACTGGACAATACCAAGCAGTACCAACCTCAGCTGGGTGGCTGGTAAAACAGAGGCCCCGAGTGCAAACCTTGTAAGACAGCTACAAACCCAGCTCTCCAGTGAGAGTTTGGATACAAATTGTAATGCTTAGTAGAAGTATGACTCCTGTGCTAGGCAAGGCAAGGTAACTTTCTTTTGATGGAGCCCAATCCATGTGGCTCTGGGCACCTTACAGGGATAGCAATAATTTCATAATAAAACATAAGTTACATTTAAAATATAGTAAATTAATTCAGACGACCTGGGTTCGCGCTCCAAGGCGGAATGCCTGGTGCCAGCCAGCAAGACAGGGTACAGGTGTCCATTGGATGCCTCCTGCTTCGGGAAGGGAGGGCACCTCCTTCTGCTGCACGACCACCCTGGTGACCCAGGGGGAAGGGATTGTCGTGCAGGAAGGAATAAGAGGTCCCTTTGGAGTGGCCTTAAGTCGGCACGTACCCACTCGTCTGCCAGTTGACACGGAGGTATCACATGCCCAGAGTGGGGCCAGCAGAGGAGCACCGAAGGTGGGGTGAGGCTCACCCGCCCTTCCAACAGCCCCAATAGGCATCTCGCCAAGGCCGCTTCTCAGGACCACGTCCTGGGGCGAGGGAAGGAAAAGGGAAGAAAATCCCCAGCAGCTCCAAGCAGATGAAGCCACCCGGCCCCCACACCACGTCAGGGTCTCCTCGACTCCTCCCACACCTTGTCAGCTCCATCCCATGAGTCCCAACTGCCCGGTGAAGTATGCTCCTGCCAGTTTGAGGGGGACTGGAGAGTCCCACCCATGGGGATAAGCCGTGGGTTACAGTCTGGGTACCAAGAAGGTTGTTAAGCAAAGGCTGGTGTTGGGATGGATCATCTGGGACATCACGTGGTGGGTGGAGGGCTTGGGGAGGTGGAAGGAGGTGCCAGCAGCTGGCAAGGTGAAAATGGCAACAAAAACAGAAAATAAAAAAAAAATATATAAAATATAGTAAAATAAAGGTAGAAGCTACCACCGATGGCAGATCATTCCACAAGGGGCCAGCAAATGCAACTCTCTATCCCCAGAGAGCAGAAGATTAGAAAAAGGGATGGACGGTAAGCTCATCTTGGTAGAATGAAGAAAGCAGATGGGGTATACAGGGTCAAGAGATCTTCCAGATAGCCAGGGCCCAAATTGTACAGGGCCTTATAAACAAACAAGCCTATTTTGAAGGTGCATGCCACTGAATACGCAGCCAGTGCAGTTCGCGGAGCACTGGCGATACATGATGGAACTGTGAGGTTCCGGCTACCAGTCAGGCCATCCTGTTCTGAAGAAGCAGCAGGCAACATTTCAACCCCCTAGATAACCTTAGGTAAAAAGCATTGCCATAATCAAGCCTGGAAGTCACAAAAACCTGCACAATCGTAATCAGCTCCCCAGGTGCTTGATAGGGTTTAATCCAGGAGATGTTCTGTAGAATAAAAAAGCCACTGTGGACCACTGCTGACATGTGATGCTCAAGTGTCAGTTTGCAGTCCAAGATGACTCCCAGATTACGCATCCTATCCGGAGCTTTGAGTGTACTACTGCAAAGAACAATAGTAACACCCTTCTTTGCTTCCCATGGGAACCTGATTCAACTAGTAACACCTCCGTCTTGCCCGGGTTAAGACTAAATCAGCTAGAGGCCATCAAGTTGCTGATCTCTCCCAGACAACTACACAAGGAGACAGCAGATGACCTATTAGGAGTAGAGGGCAGATATAGCTGGGTATCAGCTGCACAGGTGTGCTGTTTGTTTGTTTTGTTTTATGAGGTAGAGGCACTGGCATCAAAGTACCTTTTACCGGGTCAACCAGAGGGGCAGTACATAAAAATTTACACTTAATACAAAATCCAATATTTTTTTTATTTTATTCTTTTGGAAACTGGGTAAGGCCCACTAAGCACAAGTGCCTGTTTTCAGGGGAAACCCTCAATCAATCAATCAAAATCTTTATTTAACCAGACGGACACCATTGAGCAACGCTCATTTGCGAGGTGGACCTGGGAGGAAAAACTACAACTACAGGATAATACACAACAGTTACAATAGTGAAAAAAACAGAATTGGCATGAACAGTAATAAAAAAAGAAATAATGCAGAATGAGTGCTACAATATGAAGAATCAAGCAGTATGTACAACAAAAAGTGATGTGAGAGAAAAAAATATAATACACACAGTTTCAGTGCGCATCACGTGCAGCAAAGGCATGAGCAATAGTAGGGCTAGGTAGTACAGATTCAGATAACCACAATGATGTACAGTCAGGCAAGGTGCTCAATCAAGTAGTGCTGCAGATGAGATCCGCAGTTATAATCCATAAGTAAGGGACATGAGCCAAGGATGAGCCGTGACCCAGGCACTGGGGAGGTTAAATGTCTTGTTCAGAGTCACACAGTACGCAAGTGGAGGTTGTAGGAATCAAACCTAGGTTTGCTGGATGTACCAAGCTGATTCACAGCACATCGCTCTCTAGGCTATACTGGTATACAAGGCTATATGACAATACAAACTGATTCAAAAATGAACCAAACAATAAAAAGAATCCCAGTTGTTATGTCAGTCACAAGTGAAAACACAGACAGAAGTTTTGAGTTTTGAAACAAAACTCTTTGGATCAACAATAATCCTCAGATAATCCAATGACTCACCACAAGTCTTCATCGCACTGTATAATAATAAAAAGGACCTAGCAAAGAAATCCAGTGCTGTATCATTGAATAATCTCACCCAAAGGCAACATATAGACAGCAAACAACATGGGGGCCAAGACTGAGCCTTGCAACACTCCACAGATAAGGGCAGCCACCTTGGAGATGAACCTACATTGACAACCTGCTGCACCCTACCCATGAGGTATGACTCGAACCACTGTGCCGGTGTGTCTTCCATAGTTCCTTAAGCAAGGCCCTGATTCCTCCGCAGCAGTTTGGGTCTAAATTCTGTGGCAGGTCCCCCTGCTGCCACAGAACTTCTGCTGCATTTGTTTCCTGTGTCTGCAGAAGGGAGGGGCTGTGGACATGGCCTACCTAGACTTTAGCAAGGCATTTGACACAGTCCCACACAAAAGATTAATATACAAGTCAGCTAGCCTTGGAGAGGGTCCCAAGATGGTAGCCTGGGTAAAGAATTGGCTGGAGAACGGGACACAGAGGGTAACAGTAAACAGAGTCCACTCTGACGAAAGGGGGGTTTACTAGTGGGGTACCACAGGGTTCAGTACTAGGACCGTCCTCTTCAATGTCTTTTGTAAGTGACATTGCAGAGGGACTGGAAGGAAAAGTATGTCTCTGCAGACGACACAAAGATCTGCAACAGAGTTGATACTGCAAGGTGGGGTGGAAAGGATGAGAAGGGACTTGGTAAGGTTGGAGGAATGGTCAAATGTATGGCAGCTTAGATTCAGTGCTAAGAAGTGCAAAGTAATGCACCTGGGAAACAGAAACCCAGGGAAAGAGTACACAATGGGGTGAGATACTGACAACAACAAAAATGGAAAGGGACCTGGGGCCATATCAGATGACCTAAAGGTGGGCAAGCAAATGTGGGAGAGGGCAGTAAGGAGGGCTGGGGAATACTGGGATGCACAGGGAGAGGCATCACCAGTAGAAAACAGGAAGTTGTTATCCTCTCTACAGACAGTTGGTGAGACCCCATCTGGAGTACTACGTGCAGTTCTGGAGACCCAGTCTCCGCAAAGACATAGACAGGATGGAGGCAGTCCAGAGGAGGACAACTAAAATGGTGCAGGGTCTGCCAGAAGACATATGAAGAGAGACTTAAGGAGCTTAATATGCATAGCTTCGAGGAAAGGGGGGCATGACAGAAACTTTCAAGTACCTCAAGGGAATCAACAAAGTCCAAGAGGGTAGCATCTTTCAGAAAAAGAGGTGTGCAAGAACAAGGGGGCACAATTTGAAGATAGAGGGGGGCGGCTCAGAGGTAATGTGAGGAAGTATTTTTTCACAGAGAGGGTTGTGGAAGCATGGAACGGCCTTCCTGAGGAGGTTCTGGAGATAAAAACAGTGGTAGAATTCAAGAATGCATGGGACAGTCATGGGGCAATTGTAGAAGGAAGTAGGCTGCTGATTAACTAGGATCTGCAGCTTATTCATTAGGTAGGGAAATGGGCAGACTGGGTGGGCCAAGCGGTCCTTATCTGCGGTCAAATTCTATGTTTCTATGTAAGTTCTGCGGTAGCATTTTGGGGTTTTGGCAGCAGACATGGACCCCCAGCACCCAGGTAGGGGGAAAATGTTTCTTTGGGAGCTGGGACCCATGAACCAGGGCTAGTTTTCTGGTAACCCCTGAGTCTTTACACATGAATTATAAGAAAGTAATAAAAAAAAACTCCCATTCACCTCATCCCCACAGAAGAATAAAGATCACTACACAGCAAGGGTCCTGATAAAAATATTTACCACTTCAAATAAGGTGACTGTAGGTGGCTCTGAGGATGGGGTGGGGTGGGGAGGGTAGTAAGGATGAGCTGGGTGGAGGTGGGTTTTTATTGGTTTTATTTTGTTAAGGTAAAGCACAAGCAGACAAACTAATGGGCAGGGGCTGTTCCGAAACACCTATCAGAATTTTACACTCCACAGAATTCTGGAAAGCATTCTGTATAATTTATTATAAACCATCTTTTTTTTTTTTTTTTTTTTTTTTTGGGCTACTGGCCGGACTGCCCCCTGCCACCCATCTCCCAGGACTTACCCTCCGCCCCCGGAGTGCACTCTAGCTTACTCTCCCCCTGGGCAGGGCCATCAGGAAGGGGGCACTACTCCCTGATCAGTAGACTGAGGCCGATTCTGAGGCAGAGTGCCTCGGTTCGCTGCGTGGGGCTTGGCGGAAGTGATGTCATCCTGTTCAGCCTGGTAATTTGTTCCAGGTATGCAAATTCCCCAGGGAGGCATGGTGTGCAGTGAAGTGGTGGCGCACGGCTGGATGTCTGCCATGCCTTCCCAAGCTTGTAAGCTCCGGCTGTTGGACTCCTAGCCTCCGCTAGGGGCCAATCGAGCATCGGGTGCTTCCCCCCCGCTCCCCTCCCCGGAAGAGGAGAGCAGTCCACAGAATGCTCAATCCTCCTGCCAGTGGTCTGCCCTCAGACTCCCGGGCTCACTTCCAAACACGGGTCGTTGGTATTCCAAGTGGTAGCACTACTGTGGTGATGGTGGGCCAGCTATAAACCATCATTTTCTGCAATTTATTTAATCCATGGAATCATTTTCCTTGGTTCACATTGAAGAATCAATGTAAACTGCATATTTGTTTTTTCTCAGTTCATTTCAGCTCTTTTATGTGAACTGCAGGAAACAATTCCATGGTTTGTGTGAATCGCAGAATATTCTGCAGTTTTTTTTAAACTGCAGAGAAACTATTTCATGGTTTACATTAAGTTCCACAGCAATCCCAGCAGTTGCAGAATCATGGAAAAATTGGGGCCCTGGCCTTAGGTGATCCAAAAGGACCCCATGTTCTACTTTGTCAAAAGCTAATAAGAGATCCAGAAGGACCAAGACTGAACACTTTCCTCTGTCCCTCGTGATAAGGAGATCGTTAAACACCTTTACAAGGGCCATTTCCCTGCTACGTTGAGACCTGAATGTCAACTAGAGGCTCATAGATAATATAGCTTTCCAGATGCATCTCAGGTTGTACTGCCACCCCCTTCTCGATTACCTTCCCATATGGCCAAAAACAAGCATGCAAATTTCTGAGGCCGACACAGACTTGAAACAGCCCACAGAGGGTGTCGTATCTCTGGTGGCATGCCCTGTAGCAATGTCAGAGTCTGCCCTGCCAGCCTTTAACAGAACAGGATTCAGCAGGAAATTCATTTGAAAATACACTTTTTAGAAATAGGCTTCCCCCTAGCGCAATGGATCAAACAGCTGAGAAAGCTGGACATAGTGCCTGGTGTGGTCCAAACAGTACTTAGGCATTCTATGGACATACAGAGAGTGCAACAGTGCCTTCCTGGTTTCTGAGGGGAAGGAAATAAAATGGGAAAAGGCCACCATATCCATGAGGAATACCAGAAAAAGTGATTTGCAAATCAAGGCCTGCAGTTCAGAGACATACCTGGCTGAGGTATCAGCCACAAGAAATAAGGTTCTTCAGAACAAATACCTCAAAGTTGAAGGAAGCCACTGACTCAAAATGAGTTTAGTCAGGAACTCATACACAACCTTTAGGTACCAAACCGGAACAGACATCTGGACCCGAGGGTCACATGCAACAGCGACCTCAGAAATCTGTGGACCACATCCAGCTGGGTCTCAGTCTCATCACAGACAGAAAAATAAAATGTTCAGATGGACGATAAGTGAACCATTATTAAAGAATACTAGAGTCCAAACCAGAAAAGGGTCAGGAAATAGCCCCGTATACACTGCACGGAACAAGTGACGTTGTCCAGGGAGTCTGCCTGGCATAATGTACTTGAAACGCTTCCACTTCAGGGAACAAGTGTGCCTGGTGGAAGGTTTTCTGGCCACTAGAGTAAGAACTTACCATAACAGTGGATCTCTGAGAGAATTTATTTATTTATTGAAATGTTTCACCAGGAAGGCACACTGAGCAACAAGTTGCTCGTCTTCCGGTGCGACCTTGGGGGAACGGGAACATGAGGATGATTACGTGGATTTGAACACTACAGAGATTTACATGTGGGTTACGTATGATAATAACAGTGAGAAAAAACAGTAATGCTGCAATGAGACAACAAAGTACAACAGTTTGGGACTAAGCAGGTACAATCTCCTCCATTAGGCCACACCTTTGCAACTATAGCCATCAGTGCTGAGACCACATGGAAACTTTTGCTAGCTTGGGGCTGCCCACAATGACATGCCAAATCTACATGTATATAAGCATAAGCAGCCCCACCACTCCTCAGCTCCCTGCTGAAGATTAGCCTCCGAGGACCTCCAATCATGGGGAACCAGGAGATGAGACCAGCACCAGCCATTCAAGGAGAGGCATGGGGCAGGATACATGGAGTAGATTTTTAGGCACAGCATCTGATGTAACCCTCAATGAAGTGTAACCACCCAGTCCCCTGGGGTTACTAGAATCCCATCAGTATTAGACCAGGTAGGTCTCTGGGCAGCAATTAGGAAGTTTTTTAGAAACCCTCTACCATCTTACATCATTGTTTGCATAGTTAGGCTAGGTGGAAAATGAGGGATGTAATTTAGAACTGTCACAGCAGTATAAGCCTTTTGGCTCAGCTGAAGAGGAAGCAGTTTAGGATCCTGGGGAGTTCAGTGTGTGAGTTCCAGTTTGGAGAGTGAAGTGGAAGGAGCTTTCTGTCCAGCAGAGGGCAAGAGGTGCCAGCCAGTCTCCCTTGGGCCAGGTGAAGGACCTCTTGTCATCTTTTTTCTCACCTTAGTGTGTGGAACAACAGTGTGCCTAAAGGAAGTGGTGGAGACCTGTGTCAGTGGGACCCAGTGGGTTCACTTCTTTTGAAACGTTAACAGGGACTGAGAAATCTGTGGTTCTAAGGGGCAACCCCCTGATGGACTGAAGATTGTCACAGCTGCCCAAAGAACGAGACTAAAAGAGTTTCAGGTAAAAGCCATGGATTTCAAAGAATGAATTTTTCTTCCAATACTGTCAGGTGCATGTAACAGAAGGAATACCAAACTATGAGTACAGTGAGCATTTGGTTAAAAACTTTTGGGTTATCTGGTGCTGTATGTGTCCTATGCTGACTAGATTACACTTCACTCAGGACCCAGTTCACCACAGATATGTGCTGAAGTAATGTATCAAAGTAAAGGATGTCTCTAGCAATCCCGGAGGGGTTGGGAAATTCAGAGTAAAGGATGCCTTTAGCAATCCAGGAGGGGTTGAAGGATCCAGATGTGTGTCCTAGATGTAATGGCAGAGACGGACTGGGGCCAGGGTGGGCAGAACCTCACTTTTAGTCACACCTCAGGGCTAAAAGGTTACGAGATAGGTACCGTTGCCTGCAGGTGTTAACATAGTTCAGATCATCAGAAGTTTGAAGTAAAGCATATGGCAACCCCCATTATATTTACACTTGGTCAGAAATCTAGAGATCCCTAAGAAAAGGGGAGGATAGTCCGTGTTTTGGAAAAGGTTCATGCTGGAATATACAGTATTACCTGTGTTTCTCTGAGAAAACAAATGTTTCTTCTACTGCAAGATGTGTCATCTGTTCTGGACAGTACAATCTTAGGGGACTACTCTAGTTCTGCTAAACATCTTGTCAGAAAATAAAGCCATACAATCCCAATTTTATGGTTGTAGACAGTCCATCCGTGAGTCCGAGTGAAATGTTATGGGGCCCCCCTCACACAGAAGACACAGCACAGCCATGGCACCTCACTCCCAGACTCGCAGTAAATCTAAATGTTATTTTGTGCTCTAAACCCCCCCCAACCTCTCAGATGCCCGAGCCAAGTATTTACCCTAATACCAGGGGTGATACTTATTTTCTGCCAACTTGTGGTTTGTTGCCTTGTCTGTGTAACAAATTCGGGGGGTCCTGGTTGCAAGATGCGGCTCCTGACCGGGCTGCCAAATCAGGGGCTCATCTGAAGATCTTGGGGGAGAGGACAAGGTTGCCATGCCAATGCAAGTGTAGAGGGTATGTCTGTGGTCTTTCTGACTGGTGGCGGTAAACCATACCAGGAATCATTGTGAGGAACAGTTTAATTGTGCCAAGGAAAATGCCATCCAAACATCTGCCGCATTGTGATTTTTTTGCGGAAAAAATGTGTTGCTTTATGCTGTTTTGCTAAGAATTTGATGCAAAAGACTGTTTTAATGAGAGTGAGAACCCTGCAAAAAAGTGCTTAAAAGACTGTTAAATTGTCAAAATTGCAAAGTTCCCTGTGATTGTGTGCAAAAGAACACTTCTTTCTGTGGATTACAAATGTTTTCAAGTGCTTGCAGATTACAGTGTTGGAGTCGCTAAAAGAATTGTGCAAACATATACTTAAATTGCCGGGAAAGCGCTGCCGAATCGTGAAAATCCAAGCCGAGGAAAATATTTTGTATTTGCAGTTTAAAATTGTTCCTCAACTTGAGGATCGCAGTGTGCAAGAAGGGGAGAGAGCTTCCAGCTCATTTGCATGGCGCTAAGTGATTGGCCCTGGCATGAAAGCCCTGCCCCTGGCTAGAGCCCAGTGGAACAGCTCAGTGTTCGAGAAGGAAGAGAGAGAGAGTGTGTGTGTGTGTGTGTGTGTGTGTGTGTGTGATCATGCTGAGCAGTAGTGGCATGGCTGAATTTGGACTTCTATTGATACAGACAGATACCTAAACAAAGTGTAAAAACATTCAAATCGGGCTTCTCCCGCACAGGGATCGCTCCGGTAGCTACCGCTGATGTGTGCATTGTGGAAATTGTCGGGCAAGTGCCATCAAGTCAGTGGCAGGCCGCAAGCATCAGGAGGCAACCAGCTACTTACAGCAGAACGGCTAGCAAAAGAAAAGAGTATCCGCTCCATACCAGGATCTGGATTACCGAGAGAGAGATTTGCAACAGTTTGAACAGCTTTATGGATGTGAAGGAGCACCAGATAATGTTGCCCTGCTGAATTTTCCTGTGAATGTGTGTATAGTCTGCATGAAAACAGGGAGAGATGTGCTGACGATTCTTCATTGCAAGGACTGTAGAAAACAGTATGGCACAAGCATGGACATTGGTACTGTACAAGCAAATACTAAAACCGTATGTCTGGCTCCGATGTGGACGCTTGGTGAGGGCCCAGCCTGTACACCACAGAAGACAGTTGCATGCAGGCAGGAAGAAACAGAGGAGTTTGTGAGACAATTCTTTGAGGGTGTGACTGGAGAGACTCGCAATGGCAAGCAGAGATAGACCTTTCAGCCCAGGAAGAGGGTGAGAGGGACCAGCCAGAAATTGAGTATGTGGATCCATGGGCAGCAGGCTCTAGTCCAAGCTTGACTGGTGAGGATGAGATTGAAGAAGCCTTACAATGGGAGGCGACTGCCTCAGAAATTAGTGAGGAATGGACTGTGTCAGGGGCTGAACCAGCTAATTAGCTCCTGGTCAGAGCAGAGGAAGTAGGCTGTTGGTTAACTAGGATCCGCAGCTTATCCATTAGGTAGAGAAATGGGAAGACTAGGTGGGCCAAGCGGTCCTTATCTGCCATCAAATTCTATGTTTCTAAGTAAAAAAAGAAGAAGAATGTGGACTGCTTAGCAAGGCGACTGGTAGTGAGACTGGGCTACCAGTGGTCCTAACAGCAAGTGAGCCATTAGAGACTGTGCAGGGCTCAAGAGAAATAGTAATGAGTACAGGGATGGACTGCAGTTTCCTTGTCTGGAACAGACAAGACTGGCTTGCCCAGATCTGGCCTCCCCAAGTCAGGCCTCTGGCCTAAGTCTACCTAACAGTAGTAAAGAGGAACGCCTGATCAGACGCAGGGCTAAGTAAGAATTCGGACAAAAGTATCCATTTTTCTAAAGATGGATGTGGGAAGTAATTGAGGACCAAAGAGAGGAATGGTTGCTGGAAGAAGTCAGAGCTACCATTAAATTTCATTTGTGTATGTTTGTAGGCATCAAAATTTGCCAAGACAGGTTAAAGTTGTGGAGATTGGGTCGCACCCTCCATCTCGATTCAGTCAGAGTGACTGATAGAAATGGCAATGAGACAGTACATACCACTACGATTGTCCGCTCCGATGAAACAGTCGTATATGGTCTTCATCCCAAGTGGTACTACCTTTGAGTACCAACACTAGAAGATGCCTGCTTTGAAAGGAAACTAACACCGGAAGATGTCCAGCATGGTGGGTCCACCACCCAACTCTGTAGGCAATCGACCAAAGAAAGAAGATCCAGAGGCTGGAGTACAGCGTCCCCCTCTGGGAGCAATGAGACAGTGCCCCCCTTCCCCCAGGAGCAACGAGGGATGTCATGCCTGCAGCTTTCTTCCCTGATCAACAGCAACCAGGTCCAGAGGTGGCATGGAAAAGCTTGTTCCAAAGATTTGTCTTCAGACAATGAAGGAGAAGAGATCCAGTCCAGATTCAGAGAGGTGATGCAGAACTGTCAGCCTGCACATCGGAAATGGTAGGATCAAGTTTTCCTCTTACTTTTTATGTTTATGAACTGAAGAGGAGATGTCCTCATTCTGTTTGGTCCAATACACATCTGGATCCGGACTGAAGTTCCCAGTAAGCCTCGAGCCTATAGGCAAGAACAGTTCTGACTTGGCTTCGGCCTGCAGTGACTTTTCTTGAATGTGAGTGCCATGTGCACTCAGGACACTTCCTCCCTTAGTTTGGACAATGTAGGGTACCCCTCCCCCAAAATATTTGTATGTATTTTTTTTTGGTATTTTTATACTGCCTTTTGTAGAAAACCCTTTAAAAATGTTTTGGGGATTGGATTGTATTCTGCTGGTGGGAGGTTTGGTTACTGTTTTCTTGCAGGTTGTTTCTTGTTTGCAGGTTGTTTTCTTTTACAGGTGCGCCTGGGAGAAGAAAAGAAAACAAGAAGAGGATGTTTACAGCTCAACGGAGTCCTCCTTTATGGGTGTTTTAAAATGTTTTAACTAGGAAATGTTAAACATTTTCTGCTTTGCAGGTTTATAGTGTGTAGTACTGGGGTTTGGGGAAATGCACAGCAATGCCATATGTATGTTTCTAAAGCAGTACCCAGCGTAGTTGTGAAAAGTGTATGGGTATAGGTTACCCCCGAGGGCAGCATAGGTTAGATAGCTTTTCCCTAGGGGGCTGGGGGATAGGCTGGTGGTCCTGATCCAGATAGGGGTCACCAGTGCTGTTCTGTCAGGCATGCTTCAAGCAGTTTCTTGGAGCCACTGGAAAGCGTCCCAAGCTAGTTTGTCACGTAAAGCTGAAGTTGCTTCAGCGGGCCTCTGTTCCCTGGGGCAACCTGCCTATGTCTCGGCATGGCTAGGGGAGCATGGCCACCTCTCCCCGTAGGGCGTCCAGAGGTTGGATGGCCTGTGTTGCAGTCCAAAGCCCTTGCTGTGGACCGCAAGGTTCGTCTTTTGGTGATCAGTGTAACCACCCAGTCCCCTGGGGTTACTAGAATCCCATCAGTATTAGACCAGGCAGGTCTTTGGGCAGCAAGCAGGGAGTTTTTAGAAACTCTCTACCACATTACATCATTCTTTACCTAGTTAGGCTAGGTGGAAAATGAGTGATGTCATTTAGAACTGTCGCAGCAGTATAAGCCTTTTAGCTCAGCTGCAGGGGAAGCCGTTTAGGATCCTGGGGAGTTCAGTGTGCAAGTTCCAGTTTGGAGAGTGAAGTGGAAGGAGCTCTCTGTCCAGTAGAGGGCAAGAAGTGCCTGCCAGCCTCCCTTGGGCTGGGTGAAGGACCTCTTGTCATCATTTTTCTCACCCTAGTGTGTGGAACAACAGTGTGCCTAACAGAACTGGTGGAGACCTGTGTCAGTGGGACCCCAGTGGGTTCATTTCTTTTGAAACGTTAACAGGGACTGAGAAATCAGTGGTTCTACAGGGCAACCCCCGATGGACTGAAGACTGTCACAGCTGCCCAGAGAAAGAGACTAAAAGAGTTTCTTTTAAAAGTTATGGATTTCAAGGAATGAATGTTTCTTCAAATATTGTCAGATGTCTGTAACAAAGGGACTACCAAACCGTGAGTACAATGAGCATTTGGTAAACACTTTTGGGTTGTTTGGTGGTGTATGTGTCCTATGCTGGCTAAAGTACACTTCACTCAGGACCCAGTTCACCACAGATATGTGCTGAAGTAATCTAGTGAAGTAAAGGATGTCTCTAACAATCCAGGAGGTGTTGGGGAATCCAGAGCAAAGGATGCCTTTAGCAATCCAGGAGGGGTTGAAGGATCCAGATGTGTGTCCTAGATGCAATGGCAGAGAATGACTGGGGCCAGGGTGGGCAGAACCTCACTTTTAGTCACAAGTCAGAGCTAACTGGTTACAAAATAGACACCGTTGCCTGTAGGTGTTAACATAGTTCAGGTCATCAGGAGTTTGAAGTAAAGTGTGTGGCAGCCCCCACTATATTTGCACTTGGTCAGAAATCCATAGATCCCTATGCAAAGGGAAGGATGTGTTTCTTTGTGAAAACAAATGTTTCTCCTACTGCAAGTTGTGTCATCTGTCCTGGACAGCACATCCTTGGGGGACCAACCTAGTTCTGCTTAACATCTTTGTCAGAAAATAAAGCCATACAATCCCAATTTTATGGTTGTGGACAGTCCATCTGTGAGCCCAAGTGAAATGTTATGGGGCCCCCTCAGATAGGAGACACAGCACAGCCATGGCACCTCACTCCCAGACTCGCAGTAAATATAAATGTTATTTTGTGCCCTAACCCCCGACCCCTTAGATGCCAGAGCAAAGTATGTACCCTAATGCCAGGGGTGATACTTATTTTCTGCCAACTTGTGGTTTGTTGCTTTGTCTGTGTAACAAGTTAGGGGGGTCCTGGTTGCAAGATGCCACTCTTGACCGGCGTAAGGGTTGCAGAAGTAAAATGGGGAAGGAGAGAGGGGTATCATGGTCTCATGAAGAGTCTCTCTCAGAGGTCTATGGTTACGGTTAAGTTCTTATGTAACAGACGAAATTCAATGCCAAAAAAGTGCAAGGTGATGCACTTAGGGAACAACAGCCCCAGGATACAGCACTGGATGGCAGGGGTGAGACTCGCTATCATGGCTGTGGAAAGAGACCTTGAAGTTATCATCAGTGACTCCCTAAAGCAATCGAGTCAGTGCAACAAGGCAAACAGGATGCTTGGATGTATTGGGAGGGGTACTGATAGCAGAAAAATACAGGTTACTCACCTGTAACAGGAGTTCTAGGAATGGTATATGTTGTTCATCCACACTCATTGGCAGGTATCCTTGCCGCTTTAAATCTTGCCGGAAGGTCTTTAAGCTTGCTCCTCCCACCCACTCGGGTGGTATAACTCTCGGCTCCGCCCCATGGCGCCAGATCTGGCCCGCTGGAAAGCTCAGGTTGTGCGTCAAGCCGGGAGGTTATGGTTGCAGGGATGAACAACATATACCATCTTAGAACTCCTGTTACAGGTGAGTAACCTGTATTTCTAGGGACATGGATATGTTGTTCATCCACACTCATTGGCAGACTCCTAGCAGTTCTCCGGAGGAGGAGGCAAGACGACACCCCAATACTTACTTGGGAAAGAGAGACTGAGAACCGAGGCCCAAAACCAGCATCCCGGCGTGACTCAAGGTCGATGTGGTAATGGGTAATGAAGGTGTTTGCTGACTTCCAGGTAGCAGCCCTGCAGATTTCCTGGATAGGGACGTCCCTGGAAGCAGCCACCGTTGCAGCAGTATGGCGGGTAGAATGAGCTCTTATCCCTCTGGGAGGCTCCATGCCCGCCAACTTATAGCAGAGATCTATGCAGGAAGTGACCCACCTGCTTATCGTCCGCTTGGCTGCAGGTCTGCCAGATGCGGCTTCAGCGTAGGTGACAAACAGCTGGCGAACCTCTCCCCGAATTTCAGCCATGCGCTCCTTATAATAAGCGAGCGCCCTTCTAGGGTCCAGAGTATGGAGCCTATATTCGGCCTCCGAGGTGTGATTGGGGTAGAACACGGCAGAGTCAACACCTGGTTAAGGTGAAACTCCCGACACCACCTTCGGAAGGAATTTCGGTGGGGGCGACAACAACTTGTCCTTGTGGAAGACCAGGTAGGAGACTCTATGGAAAGCGCCTGGAGCTCTCCCATCCTTCTGGCTGACGTGATAGCCACCAAGAAGGCGGTCTTCCACGACAGGTGAGAGAGAGCACACCTGTGCATAGGTTCGAATGGCTTGCCCATGAGCTTTGCCAGTACGAGCAGTAGATCCCACGGAGGTGGGGGTTCCCGCACTGGAGGGGAAATGTGATCAAGGCCTTTGAAAAAGCGCCAGACCACCTTCTCCTGCGCCACCGACTGCTTCCCGCCCCGCGCCCGGTAAGCAGAGATGGCTGCCAGGTGCACCCTTAGGGTCGTCGACCTAAGCCCTTGACTAGAAAGGGACCATAAATAGTCCAAGATGCTTGCAAGGAACAGGAGGAAGGGTCCAAGCCCTTGCCTGACACCAAATGGAAAACCTTTTCCATTTGAAGGCATAGCATTTTCTGGTCGACTCCTTCACGGGACGCCTCAACTACATTGAGGACCTCGTCGGAAAGACCCAAGGCCTGGAACTCTGCGCTCAGGAACCAGGCCGTCAGGTGCAGGGATTGAAGGTCCCGGATGGAACACCTTCCTGATTGACTGAGAGCAGGTCCGGGCGAGCTGGAAGCTGCCGCGGAGTCCTGGAGCTGAGACTGAGGAGATCTGGGTACCAGAACTGGCGAGGCCAGTCTGGGGCTATCAGAATCACCTGCGCCTTGTCCCTCCTCGCCTTGAGAAGCACCTTGTGGATCAGGGAAATGGGGAAAGGTAAAAGAGGCCCGGGTCCACTGCCTCGAGAAGGCATCCCCTGCAGCGAGCCCTGCTGAGAGGCGGGCATGGAACAGACTCAGCCAGCGTTCTCCCTGAGGCAAACAGGTCCACCTGAGGTGTGCCCAATGGGAGAACAGATGCTGTACTACCTGGCAGGAGAGACCACTCGTGGGATGCAGCCCCTATCGGCTCAGGGCATCGGCCAGGGTGTTGGAGGCTCCTGCCACGTGAATGGCTAGGAGATCCGCCTCCAGGCTGCGCACGAGTGACCAAATGCGGAGCTTCCCTGCATAGAAGCATGGAGCGTGTCCCGCCCTGGCGTTTAGATAGTACATGGTCGTGGTATTGTCCGTCTGACTCGGACCACTTGACCCGGAGGAACGGAGCAAAGGCGGTGAGAGCTAGGCGGACCGCTGGAGCTCCAGCAGGTTGATGTGGCATCGGGACTCCCGGGACCAGAGGCCATGAGTGAGTGTTCCCCAGATGGGCACCCCAACCCATCAGAGAGGCATCGGTCGATGAGAGACCGTCGGCTCGGGGCGGACGAACGGGATGCCCTCCTGCAAATGATCTGGAACGGTCCACCACTGGAGAGCGTTCCACATCCCCTGTGTCACCGACACAAGCTGGTCCAAAGGATCGCAGCGTTGTGACCACTGGCTGGCCAGTCCCCACTGAAGGGGACGCATGTTCCAGCGGGCCCAACGGACCACGCTGGTGCAGGCCGCCATGAGACCCAGGAGGCGCAGGAAGTCCCGGGCAGGGCGCAATTGCCCAACCAGAAATGATCGGGCAAAGGAGGAAAGAACCTCGGCCCTGTCCGCCGGGAGCCGCGCTCTGGCTCGAAGAGAGTCGAGCTGCGCCCCGATGAATAGAATCACCTGCTTCGGCTCGAGTTCCGACTTGGCCTCGTTGATAAGGAGGCCCAGTTGAGAGCAGACCTGGAGGGCCAGATCTCTGGACCACTCCGCCTCCTTCCTGGAGGAGCTGCTATCAGCCAGTCGTCCAGGTAAGGGTACACCGGACCCTGGCGCCCGCAGAGAATGCTGTCACCACTGCCATGCATTTGGTGAAGACCCTGGGAGCTGGAGACAAGCCGAGGCATGGCTTGGAACTCGAGAGGATCCTTCCGCTCGAGGCGAAGGAATCTCTGGTGAGACAGACGGATAGGGACGTGAAACAGCGTCCTGCAAGTCCAGAGAGCATAACCACGCGCCGCGTTCAAGGATGGTATTATCTGAGCCAGAGTGACCATCCTGAAGGTTGAGACCGTAGGAACTTGTTTAGGTCGTAGTGAATAGAGAATGGCGCCAGCCCCGTCCGTTCGGAACCAGAAGTACCTGGACACAAACCCTGGGTCTGAAGGAGGTCCACCACCTCTCTTATCACCTCCTTCTGGAGGAGGAGGCGATGTCGGCTCGACGAGCCGCCAGTGAGGCTGGGATCCGAAGCCCCGAGGACGGCTCTGAAGGGTGGTGCCTGCTCGAATCCAGAGGCAGGCCTCTTCCCCACCTCCAAGACCCACCTGTCCGTGGTAACAGCGGACCAGGCGAACGGAGGTGCGGGCCGTCCCCAGGGGGACCCAGGGAGTAGGTGGCGGGATGGGGCGACACCCCTCAGCCCGTCACTGGGCAGGCTTGGAGGAGGGACCGGCCGAGGGACCTCCTGGGCCTTTCTCCCTGCCTCCTGTTAGAGGAAGCCGGCCTGGGTTTGGGATGCCAAGGCCGAGCCTGCTGACCCTGGCGTTGCTGGGCAGGCGCGCCGAGGCACAGAAGACCGAAAGGGCTTAGGCTGTGGTTTGCGGCCTTTGTCCTTCTGAGCGGAAGAGACCGAGTCAAGGTAGCATTGGACTTCTCGATCCTCTGCAGGTGACCTTCCACCCAGGGCCGAAGAGGTCAGTCCCAAAAGAGAACATCCGCCAACTTGTGCTGGGTATCCTAAGTAAGGTGGATATCCTCAGCCAAACCATGACCTGACATAGCCACTGCGGCCGCCACCGATCTGGCACATGAGTCCCCTATATCCAAAGCAGTCTGATGCTGCTGTTTGGCCACTGCCCTGCCCTGGTCCCGCACCTGCTTAACCGTAGTCTGCAGATCGGCGGGAAGATGAAGGATGACCTCATCCAGGGAGCCCAACAGGGCATGAGAAAAATGTGCCATGAGGACGGCCGAACTGGCCTGACGAAGGCCGAGAGAGGACGCAGCGTAGACTTTTCGCCCGACATAGTCCAATTTCTTGGACTCCTTGTCAGGAGGTTTGTCCACATCCCTGGCGTTGCCGGAGCGCCGGAAAACGCTGTCGGTAACCAACCCCTCAGCAGAGGGGTGTTCCGAAAAACCGGACAAGGAACCGGTAGGGACCGCATACTTCCTGGCCATCCTGGCCGAAGGCGCAGGGCAGGAAGCAGGGCGCTGCCAAAGCTCCAGTGCCGGACCCACTATGGCCTTGGCCACGGAAGGCCTCCGTCGGAGAATCCCCTCGGTCCAGAATCTCCGTGAGGGGATACCTGGCCCGTTTGGAAAAGGTTCGAGCTCCATCGGTGGACTCCAAGATGAGCGAAGCAGTCCTAGGAAGGACGACGGGCTATCGTCCATTGACTGACCTCCTGAAGACTCCAAGTCCAGTCGCTTGGAGAAAAGGAGGAATCATCTTCGGACTCGGAAGAGTCCTCGAAGACTGCCTCTGGCCTGAGCCACCTTCACCTGCCGAGGTCGGTCGGGAGTGAGGGTAACTGACAGCCGATGGGGTAGACCTTAGCCGACCGAGAATCCTTGGTCGGAGCCCCAGTTGGTGGCTGTGGAGGCGGAGGTTCCACCGGAATCGGTGGAGCAGCTGGTTTTGGCCGAACAACCGGCCTGGGTATAGGCTCCTCGGATAAATCGAGGGGTTGTGTCGGCCGCTCCGGTGACAGCCACTTAATGGCCGGGGAAGGCGACGGGGTCAGCTTACTCCCGGCCAGGAGGAGCTGTTGCAACATAAGGTCCTCGTACCGTCGGCGTAATTTCTTGCCGACCTTCCTCGTCCGAGGGCGGCAGCGCCGCTCACCAGCATGTGCGGACCGAGACCGCCTATGACGGTGGGATCGGCTGGACCGCGAAGAGGTCCGAGACCGAGACCGAGAGTCCCGGAATTTCCGAGGTCGGTGCGGGGAGGTGTCGGCCGGAACCGGCACTCCCTTCGGCTCGGATGGTCCATCCGAGGGCTCCGGAACCGGAGGCACAGGCGAGCCCACGGGATCCTCAACTCCTCCCGGGGGAACCGGGGAGAGGGGAATCTCGGCTGCTAAAGGCGACAGCCCGTCCAACGGGTCGAGAAAAATCTCGACTTCATCGGTGGGAGTCTCGGTCAACTGACCTGACGGGGACACCGTGAGGCCAGTGGCGGAAGCCGAGCGGTCGACCGAAGCCGACGGTCGACGACCCGGGGAGAGGGACCTTTCCCGCTCCCAAGAGCGTCGACGGAGGGACTTACCCCTGTCCTCTTTTTGGACCGAGAATAAGGTCCAGAGCGTAGGCCCTTCTCCTTTAGTGGAGAGGGACAGACAAAGCTCCTTAAAAGAAGCCGTGTAAGAGAGAGCCCAGAAGGCGGGATAAATGCGGTGGCGAGGAAGATGCGGCCGCGCGCTTCCTCTTGAGGCGACTATCCGCTTCAAACTGATCCGCCCGAGCCCGCGCCCGCCAGACACCGCCAACCGGGCCTCCTGGACTTCACACGGAGAGAAACGCTTCTCGGGGCGGCCCAGTTGCAATCGGGCAGCACGGTCTTCGAGGACGTAGGCCGAGAAAGATGAGCACAGGTCGCAAGCCTGCGGGTCGTGCTCAAGGCCTAAGCAGTAGACACCGTGGAGGTGTGGATCCGTCCGAGACATCTTCTGCGCATGGGCATCTCCGAAAATCCAGGGAGTCGATTTGTCCATCGCGGCGCGGGGACCAAGACTGAAGTCTTTCGCCAAATTTATTTTTAAATCCGCAAACGGAGAAATAGGAACCAGTCTCAAACGCAGAGCGTTAAGGAGGGAACCTGAGCTTCCAAGTGGTAAGGAAGATCTGGCGTCATGGGGCGGAGCCGAGAGTTATACCACCCGGGTGGGTGGGAGGAGCAAGCTTGAAGACCTTCCGGCAAGATTTAAAGCGGCAAGGATACCTGCCAATGAGTGTGGATGAACAACATATCCATGTCCCTAGAAAGGGAGGTAACACTTCCCCAATACAGATCCTTGGTGATGCCACACCTAGAGTATTGCACCCAGTTCTGGGGTCCTTAGCTAGGGATAGGCTTGAGACAGTACAGCTTAGGGTAACAAAAATGATTCAGGGCCAGCAAGGCACATCCCACAAGGAACACCTCAAGGCACTGAACATGTACTCACTGGAGACCCGAAGAGAGAGGGGAGATATGATAGAGACCTTCTAATTCCTAAAACGAATTAACAGGGTGATCTGCAAGGAACTATTTTACTTGAATATCAGCTCAGGATAATGTAGTCATGAGTGGAAGCTAAGAGGAGGGAGGTTCAGGAGGGACATGAGGAAATACTAGTTTAAGGAAATACTATTTTACAGAAAGGTGGCGGGTGCAAAAACCGTTAGTGGTTTTAACCATGGCCAGGACAGAATGAAGGATATAGTGGTTGCTCAGGACATCAGAATTGGGGAGGAGAATGGAGGGTGTGTGGGGAGGACTAGACCCTGGAGGAACAGTAGGCCCCAGAGCTAAATAGGGAACTCTAGCAAACAGATGGACCTTTGGTCTTTTCAAACGTCATTATCTGTTTCTCGGTTTCTAACTGTTCTATCTTCTTCAGGGACATCTCCTCTATTATGCCACACCTTTAGAATGGTTCCCAGGCAGTACAAAGTAAAACTGTGAGGTTGGCACAGAAGGCCTTGCAGTACAGCAAGCCCAAAACCTGTGCACACCTGTTTAGTGAAGTTGTGGACAGTGCTCCATGTGGTTACAGCACATACGTCACCAGCAGGAACATTTCAGAAACAGGCAACAAAAGTGGCCATACCCCTTGTGGAGTGGCCCTGTGCAACACCAGGAAGTTCCTTAACATACTTCCTATAACATAACACAATATAATGTGGCTGCCATTTGAATAGGCATTGTTTAGACATCGAGGCGCCCTCTTTCCCAGTGGCAAACGAAAAAAAAGCTGAGAGGATTTTCTGCTGTCCTTGGTGTGAGTAATATACAGTATCGTAGTTTTCTATGTACATCCAAAGTATGGAGCACTGCCTAACCCTTGTTAGCATGCTCAGGGTAATAAACAGGAAGGTGCATCATTTAATTACGTGTAAATTTGGATACCATGTTTGGTAGAAACTAAGGATTTATATGTAAAGAGACTCCGCCTTTGTGAAAAATTAAACAAGGCTCACACATTAGAGTCTGATGCTCGGAATCCTTCGAGCAGAAGACACTGTAACTAACAATAACATTTTCATGACAGGAGACAACATCAATTTCTCAAGCACCAAATTCAAGTCCCAAGGTGGGACTGGATTACAGATGGGAGGTTTCATATGAAGAATACCTCTGTCCTTTTCTTCCTGACAGTGCTGGCTCTCGGTACTGGCAACACCTCTGAGAATGCCAGCAATCTGGCTACCTCCTTGCAGATCTTCCCTATTACACTGAATCTATCCTATACTACCTTCACCTCCTCCTCAGCTAGGTCGGCAGTACCTAGGTGTACAATTATGATTGGTTTTCCTCCTACTCCCTTCACTAATTCCCCAATACTTGGTACACCCTCTCTTTTGTCATCCCTGGCATACAAACCACCTTCCTACCTGCATGTGGATCCCCCTTCCTTCCCTAATGAATATCTAATTATGAAGTCCCTTCACCTCCTTCATTTCTGCCTCCATCCCCCTTCCTTCTCTGGCTGCCGTATGAGCTTCTCCCCCACCTAACTGTTCCCCCTCAGCCCTGGTTAACATCCTGCCCTTACTCTCCCCACTCCCTGCTTGCCTGACACCAACACAGCATCTATCTGCCCTACAATCTGTTTTCCCACCCCCTTCCATGTCCTTCCCTTTCGGGCCACCCACACATGCCATCTCCTTCCCCCTCCTCCCGTCATCCACTCCCACCCTCTGCTCCACTCTCCATACTCCCTCTTTCCTCCCCACCTTGACTACCCTGTACAGACTTAGCCCCCTCCTGTCCTACAACTCCCGTCCCCACTGCCATAACCCGACCTCCTACCCCACCTCTTGTTCCCTCCTCCTCACATCCAGACAGTGGGTGAAATCTGATCTTTAAATGTACCCCTTTAAATACTTCCACTCCTACTGCAACCCTCACAGTCACACCCCTTCCCCCTAACACTTGCCATTCCCCCTTCCTGGCCACCTTGGTCTTCAGAGGCAGGTGTATCCTCGATCTGGGGTGATCAACCCTGCCCCCTTCCTCTGCCTTCTGACTCCGCTGCTCCCCTGGACACCCCTCATCTATCCTTCTCTCCTCTGCCCTGCCCTCTTACTCTCCAGTCCATCCTCCCCAGTTCCCATCTGAACTGCCGTACTTCTGCCCTTAGATGCTCCAGGCTCCTGCACACTGGACAGCCTCCTGTTGCTCCCCACAACCATTACAGCATATCACTCTCTTCCCACCATCCTGATGCCTGTACATGCTCCTATTCCCCACATCCTCTCGACCCCTGCCTCTGTTAACCCTCCAGGTACATACTTCCACATATAAACCACTTGGGGAAGTCTACAACGGCCCCCAAATCCCTTCGATTCTCCTACCACCTGCCCCTTCTTTGATGTTCAATACGAATGCAAGCTGACGCTAGACAGGGATCAGCTGTAATCCCTTTGCAACACCCTACAATGTATTTTCTGCCCTCCTTCTGCACTTACTTTCCCTCCACTGATCAGCATAGCTTGTGGGCCTCCCAGTGGATGCCTTTCTGATTCCCCAGCTGCCACTGAGCTAGACGCCACACTCCTGCTTTGTGGAACTCACACTTTGGGGTTGCTCATGCTTTGGGGTCGCTTGGAAGTATGAGTCTTATATAGGAATTACAGCCACCCTATTGGCTGGCTGCAATTACGCGGTCTGCTGGGACCGTCAATGATGCCAGAATGTAACCGCCAAGCTCCCTCCCTCAGCCCAGCCTCTGGTGCACCCGCCCCCAAAACCCACAGAAACCCCAAACCTCAAAATTAGAACATTTATGCAGGTGCAATCAACATGAACAATAGCCAGCCTGGTGGTGCTGAGGGTTAAGGCATGAGATGCCTCACCTCACACCATGCCGGCAAACTGGGTTCGGGAACAAGCCCAGGCCATCAGGGGTCAGCAGGGAGGGATTGAGCATCCAGAGGACAGCTCTCCCTTCCCAGGGAGGGTGTAAAGACTAGCGTGACTCCTGAGTGACCTCTGGCAGTAGTCAGAGGTGGCTGTAGAACTCGCGTCACTGCCATATGGCGGGGTGAAGCTCAGTGGACGCTGGACGTCATTGCATGTCCGAGCTCCATTGGAGGGTGGGTAGGGGCGGGAGAACACAATAAGAAAAACCCCTCTGATTCAGATAGGCGATGGCTCACCACAGTGCCAGCCGCCAAACGCCCAGGACCGGGTCTCTGTCTCCGCCCCTTCAGTCTCCTCGCCGACCCAGCTGGATACCCTGGATTCTAAACAGAGCGCCAGGTAAGTGGATGGCAGCCCTGCCCCAGTGGGCTCAGAGCTGGGGGGGGGGATTGTCTGGCATGGGGTTCAGCAGGGGGGCAGTAATATGTATGAGGAGCGAGGCCACGGTGGGCGGTTGAGCGGCTCAGTGAGATGGGGCAGCCTGACAGAGTTCAGGATCAGAGGCGACTAACAGAGTTGGGGAAAAAAAAAAATACATGAACAATAAAGGACTTAGCCCTTGCCCCAAACAAAACAAACAAACAAACAAATCACTGATCCCACTCGGGTCCCTTTGCTCCTCCTCGCCCGATGGCATCTGACTGAGGAATGGACTATGAGCAGCCTTCTATTTAACCCTACTGAACTACAGCTGCCCTATTGGCCTAGCTGTAGTCATGGGGTCTGCTGGGACTGCCAATTGCACTGGAATGTGGCCGCCAAGCTCCCTCCCTCAGCCCACCCTCTGGTGCATCCCCTTGCCTCCCAAAACCCATGTAGAGCCCACAAACCTTCAAATTAGAACATTTACGCAGGCACAATCAGTGTGAACAATACAGGACTAAGCCTTTGCCCCAGACAAAATCACTTATCCCACTCAAGTCCCCCTGCTCCTCCTCACCAGGCATCTGTCCCACTGAGGAATAGACTATGAGTGGCCTGGTATTTAACCCTACTGATCTACAGCCACCCTATTGTCTAGCTGTAGTCACTGGGTCTGATGGGGCCACCAATGGCGCTAGAATGTAACTGCCAAGCTGCCTCCCTCAGTCTTCCCTCTGGTGCATCCCCCATCTTCCCATATCCACACCGAGACCCCAAACCTCAAAATTAGAACATTTATGCAAGCACGATCAACATGAACAATACAGTACTCAGGCCTTGCCCCAAACAAAATCACTGATCCCACTCATGTCCCTCCACTTCTTCTCACCTGATGGTGTGTGTCCGACTGAGGAAAGGACTATGGATGGCCTGGTATTCAACCTTACTGAACTACAGCTGCCTATTGACTGGCAGTAGTCATGGGGTCCGCTGGGATCACCAATGGCGTAAGAATGTGACCGCTGAGCTCCTCCATCAACCCACCCTCTGGTATGCCCCCCTCCTCCCAAAACTTACACAGAGCCCCAAAAACATAAAAATTTAAACATTTATGCAGGTGCAATCAACATGAACAATACAGAACTCAGCCCTTGCCCTAAACAAACAAAATCAATGATCCCGCTCATATCCCTCCGACCCTCCTTGCCTGGTGACATAAGTCTGACTGTACGCTAGAGTCAGACAAGGACAGCAAGAATTCCAACACAACATTTATAGGACATGTAAAAGGGTTCAAATTACAGGAAGCAGCCTACAAAGTGAAACACTTCCATTTCAAGGAATAAGTATGTCTGGTAGAAGGCTTCCTGGCTTCCTAGCCACAATCAGGACATCAGCAACCTTGGAGGTACCCCAAAATGTGCAACGGCCATGTCTTCAGCAGCCATATGTGCAGATGGAGGGACTTCAGGTCTGGATGGACCCGGGATCCCTTGTCCTGTAACAACAGACCCCAACACAGAGGCAGAGGAACAGGGGGCTCCACTGCCATCTACTGAAGTGGAAATCATATTTGGCGAGGCCATAACAAAGCAATGAAGATGAGAATGGCACTCTCCACCCACAGTTTAAGCAGAACCCTCTGTATGAAGGGAATTTGGGGGAAATGCATATAGGAATTTCCTTTTCTAAAAGAGGGACAATGCGTCTCCCTCAAATAATTCCAGGCCCTGGTGCGAACGAACAGAACGTGTCATTTTTGCGCTGTGTGGGGATGCAAAAAGGTCCAATTCTGGATGACCCCATCCTACACAGAGGTAATTTACTACAGAGGTCAGCAGTTCCCATTCGTGAATCATGGACTCAGACCTGCTTAGCCTGTCAGCTAAGATGGTTTGGCGACTTCGGAAATACATGGTCGATAGATGAAGGCCATGGGATAGAGCCCAGTACTATACTTTCACTGATTCCCTGCATAAGGGATAGGAGTGAGTGCCTCGTTTGCTGATGTAAAGCATCACACTAATGTTGTCCGTCTAACAGAGGACTGGGGCAAAGATGATTCTGAAATGCCTGGAGGCTATACAGAACAGCCCTCATTTCCAGGATGTTCACATGCAGCTAGGCCTCTACCTTAGTCCATGACCCCTGCATCTGGTAAGGGCCAGGATAAGCACCCCAGCTGTAGTACGAGGCATCCGTGGTGAGGATCTGTACAGGAGCTGGTACAAGGAATGAAACACCCTTCAATAGGTTTTTGCGATCCATCCACTATAACAATGCTCTGCAAAGCAGATACATGACAAAAAAGCATTTGGTCCAGTATGTCTGTCAACTGATCCCACTGGACCCCGAGTGTCCAAAAAGCATTCTCATATGAAGGCATGCCAGTGGCACAGTCACTATGGCCGCAGCCATGACACCCAGGAGATGTAACATTGTTCTTACAGAGACATAGTGGCTCCTGTATACCAACTGTGCTTGTGCAATCAGATTGTCTACACTCTACTCTGTCCTGTGGCAAAAGAGCACATCTCTTCTCTGTGTTCAAGACTGCATCTTTGTACTGCAGTCTTTGGCAGGGAGTCAAAATAGACTCCTGCACATTCATTGTGACCCTCCCAAATCATCAGACAACTGATGTGTCTGAGACAAAGTATGCTGCAGAGCTTCCTTGGAGCTGGCCTTCAAAAGCCACTCATCCAGACAGGAGAACACATAGGCCTTCCTGCGAAGGGCTGCTGTCATTACTGCCAAGCATTTGGTGATGACCCATGCTGCAGAAGACAAGCCAAACGGCAATATTCCGAACTAGTACTGTTCTCCCTCCAGCAAAAAGCAGAGGTATTGTCTGTGGAATTTTCTGATCCTGACATGAAGGTGTGCATCCTTCATGACCAGAGAACAAAGCAAGTCCCCTGATTGTAGAGGGGGAATCAGAGCTTGCAGGAATACCATTTTAAACCTTTTGTATTCAATGTAGAAGTTGCGATCCAACAAAGGACATAGATCTCCTGTCCATTTTTGGACTAGCAAGTATATGGAATAGAACCCTTTGTTTCTCTCCCAAGAAAAAACAGTTCTTTAGCATGGTTTTGGAATAACAACTGAACATCTTCCTTCAGTCGGGACAAATGGCGCAGAGGATAAAAGAAAAGAGGCAGAGGATAATCTGGAGGGGTTCTGAACAGCTCCAAAGCATGCCTCTTTGCAATTACCTCCAGAACCCACTTGTCTGTAGTGATCTCCCACCACTGTTTCAGAAGCAAGGAGATCTTGCCCCCATAACAACCACCCCTGGAGGTAACAGTGGAGGTGAGGATGGAAACAGAAGAGAGGTAGAATCAGTGGTGGCACGGCCACTGGAACAGACTGCTTTGGTAGTTTTTTTATGGGCACCAGAGGGCAAAGGGCCACTTCCCTTACCAGGGCCTTGCTAACAGCAGGCACAGCAACCTTGGGCAGCAGTCAGACAAAAGGAGCTCCTCCCACGATCACTAGCAGGAGTGGGTTACAGAGACTTTACAGAGCTTAAAGTCAATTTTGAGGTCTGAAGGTCACGTAGAGCCTCTTCAACATCATAGCCAAACAGGTTTGCCCCTCTAAAAGGGGCATTCAAAACTGCCTGTGGCACATAATTGGCAAAGCCAACAACTCTAAACCAAGAATATCTCCTCAAGCAAATGCCAGAAGCAGAAGCATCAGAGACATCATAAGCTGAAAGTAGCAAATGTTTGCCCTCCTCAGCACCAGAAGATAATGTTTTAAGTAATCAACAGAGCCATCAGGCAAAGCTTGACTGGCAGTACGAGCAGTTTTCCACAGGCTGTTCTGATATTTTAACATGTGGGCCTGGTAGTTTGCAATCCTAATGCCCAATGACGCAGAGGCATAAGTACATTTGCCCATCACATCTAGCCTCATACATTCTTTATTAGGAGGCAAAGTAATCATGTGTTTAGGTGCCCTAGACCCATCATGAGAAGCCATGATGACTACAGAGTCAGTTTCTGACTGGTTAGCATAATAAGGCTTAGCAGATGGTACAGGATACTGCTCATCAGCCTTTCTAGGCACTGGAGGCAGTGAGTTTGGTCTGTACCATGCAGCAAAGGCAGCATCCAGTAATGCAGGATACAGAGGTGAAATTATAATGGAGGGGAAGTAGGGCACTTCCAAAAATTCCATTAGATCTCTTCTTATGGAATCTTTCTCTTCCACAGCAAAGCCCATAGCAGAATGCATTTGCTGCATCATGGCTTGGAAAGTTGGATCCTCAAAAGGAGTTCCCGGGGTATAAGCCACCGAGTCCTCACTGCAGGATGAGAGGGAAGAACTACAGCGAGGTGCTAGAAATTGTTCTCCCTCATATTTCTCTAGTAAATCCATGAGGTCAGGATTGCATTCTACTTTGTCGTTGTCATCCCTGTCAATCACAGAGCCACACTGGTGGTGGCTGAGAGGAAGGAATCTGTGGCATCCTAGTGGAACCCATCAATGAGGGCTAAGTACAGGAGGGCCCATCGGTGGAATAACTGCTTATATTGGTAGTCCAGGCAGAATGCGTCTTATTTCAGACTGAGCTGTTCAGATTGAGATTTGGTTCAGCTGTTTAATTTATGTTTCTTTTTTATCGGTATGTTTTTATTTAATGTTTGTTCTTTGTTATTTTTTGTATTTTAATCATATTGTAAGGACGCTCAAAGTCTTCGAGGAAGGGTGCCCCAAATAAAATCTACTACTACTACTACAAAGATGCCAGCAAAGCCTGACAGTTGACGGCACCCTGTAGAGGAGCCAGGACTACTTGCATTGATACACACTGGCCTGACGAAAATGGCATCCTACCATCCACAGTAGATATGGCAGTGCCCAATCCAAGCCCTGACCTTGGTGTCTCATCGATGGTTGTGTGGGGCTGAAGTCAGCACCACCAGAGAGGGTGATGATGCAGATTTACCTTGCCTCAATGGCAGCCAGGACCTTGCCGGCAAAGCAGATTTGTCTTTTTCTCTATGTTTTTGTTTATGCCTAGATGACGAGTTGAGCTGCGACAATGACCTTTCCCTGTCCCAGTCCTTCAACTCCAGCAGCTGCTTTTCAGACGACGGTGAGGGAGACACAAACTTTGGGCCCTGCTCCTTCTCCACGGCTTTCAGTATTTCAAGAAGAAGGAAGTTTTCTAGAGCTTTCTTGTGGCATTGCCTTGTAGCCTGGTTGAAGCTCTGGCAAATCTCAGAAGTCCCCATGCTGTTAGACAGGCCCAGATAGCACACACAAATCACATGCATGTCTTCTTTGTAAATTTTATCTCTGCATTTACAGTACTAAAATAAAGGCTCTTTTGACTTTAGCAGCATGCAGAGACGATGAAAAAAAAACACCAATTAAAATAAAAGAATAAATTGCAGTGGGTCGGCATTTCCTTCAGCAGGTCCAATGAGGATAATCAATGGTGGGAAAGAACTGAGTAGTGATGGAGCCGCCCACCTTACATAAACGTAGATGTGGCATGTCACTGTGGGTGGCCCCAGCCAGCAAAAGTTTCCATGTGGTCTGAACACTGACAGCTATTCTTCCAAAGGTGTGGCCTAATGGAGGCCCCACCCTCAAACAAGATTCAAGACTTCGACTTGAAACCCCAGACTGGGAAACCTCTATGTTCTCAGGAACAAGGCATGGAGCATAAGGAACAGGAGGATCGGCTGCAGCAATGTGCAGCAGTTCTGGGACAGAAGCCATGGCTGAAGGGTACTGAAAATGGAGCCTTTACTGCCAAGTCCCAGCAGTGGTGACCCTATCTGTCTGGGCCACAGCTGGACTACCAGGGTCATGCTAGCCGGTTTCTGCCTGAGCCTGGTCAGGACACTCTGAATTATCCATCCTGGTGGCTTTAAGGGCTGAGGTGCTGGCGCCTCACCAGGACCAGTTCAAGAACAGACCAATGTTGCTGAGGGGTTGGGGAGAGAACAGAATGTCCCAAAGACACTTTCCTCCAGGGAGGGAAGATGATGAATTCTGCTATGACACTGCACCTGGGTGATCACAGGTGGTAGTGCAAGTGGAGCCACAAGGTTAGGGGTGTGCCTCCTGACTGAGATGCACGAATCTGCATGAGTCTGCTCAGACCTGCCCATGGTGAGCCCTAGGGAAGGGGAGAAAATGCCAGAAAATGCCAAAGCTATGCAGAATGACACCACACACCCTCACAGACTCTGCACCATCCACTGGGCTGCCCGCTGCCATATCTATTACCTAGCCCCCTCCTGGCCCTGGAAAACTCGGCAGGCCCCACCACAGGAGGGAATCTGTGGGGCACTGTAAGACAGCGGGCAGTTAAGTCCCAGAAATGACAGGGCTGGGGGAAGTTGCAAGGCAGAAGAGGGCCAGGAAGGAAGGTGGGGAAGGGACCTATTTGAATTAGGTAGGAAAGGTATAGAGGAATCTTGCTTTCCAGCAGAGGGACAATGCGTCTTGCCAAGTGATTCCATGCTCTGGAGCAAGCAAGCAGAAAAGCAGCAGTTTTGCGCTGTACTGGTATGCAATTTGGTCCAACTTTGGTGTGCCCCACATGCTGAACAGTTGTTCAGTCACATCTTCACTCAGCTCCCATTCGTGGGTCTGTACAACAGACTAGCAGACACTGTCTGCCAGGACACTGAGGGCACCAACAACGTGAACAGAAAACAAAATGAATCTCGTGGGTTACTGCCCACTCCCAAACTCTCATTCCCTCCCGGCATATGGAGTAGGAGTACATGGGCCCCATTTATTTCAGGCACCAGGCCACACTCTAGACTGCTCGACTGGATCAACAGGGAGACCTCCTGAACCTGAATAGCCAAGTCCTGAAGACTACAGAGAACTGCTCTCATTTTCAGCACATTCACGAGAAGGCTTTGTTCCAGTAGAGACCAGGACACCTGGGTCTGGTGAGGGCTCAAGTGGGCACCCTGCCCCAGGTTGTAGGTGTCCATGGTGAGGACCACCTTTGTCTGAAGGTGCAGAAAAAAGAGCACCCATGAGCACGTCGTGCCTGTCCTGCCATCACAGCAGGACATCTCATACAAGGCGACATACTGAAATCAGATGGTCCAAAGACTGAGAGGCTCGTTCCCACAGAGTTTGCAAAAACGACTGAGGAGATCTCATATGCAAGCAAGCCAGTGGAGCTATAAATGAGAATGGCATGAGACCCAAGAGACAAAGCATGTCCTGTGTTAAATCCTGTTCACTGAGACTTCCAATGGCGTCAGCAGCCAGCAGGAAGGGCTGAATCCTAGCTCCAACCCCATCTCCACAGAAAAAGGTACAGTATCACTACCAAATCGAAAACATAAGTTTTTTTAAATCTGCCTGAGTGCCCACCTGTTTGATGGGGAAGAGATCTGCACCTGGAGAGGGTGAAAACTGCAAAGGATGCCAGTGGATGAGAGATGTTCAGTTCTGCTAGCGAGGCCTTTACTACACCCACAACGGTTGCTCCGAAGAAACAAGTTGAGCCCAACATGGATGATCTGCCTAAAAAAAAAGAAACTTTA
The DNA here is from genome assembly GCA_016271365.2 of Neoceratodus forsteri. Lineage (NCBI taxonomy): Eukaryota > Metazoa > Chordata > Ceratodontiformes > Ceratodontidae > Neoceratodus > Neoceratodus forsteri. Next base: position 97,922,633 of record CM057451.1, read on the forward strand.
TCTCATTCTTAGTGAATTAAGAACATTCCACACTGAGACCAATGCGGAGTTCATTGACATCACAATGGATTTGGCAGAATTGAACTAAATGACTGCTAAACACCAAACTGCCACCTCAGAACTCGATACCGTTTGCTTGCTCACAGAAACCCTACAGAAAATACACACCCTGGAGAACAAATGTGATGACTTGGAGGGTGGATCGAGGTGAAAAAAAATATGAGAATCTACAGGGTGAGAAAGAAAGCTGAGGGGACAGACATCATGCAGTTTTTGGGCACTTTTTCCCATTCCCACCTCAACCTGCTGACTGACCCCCCTTGGCACTGAACCCGCTCACTGAGTGCTGGGCCCACCTCCAGACAATGCTCAACAATGACCTCATTCCATAGTTCTCCACTTTCAAAGTCACGCTACAAAACAAAAGATTTTAATCAGCTTGTGGCAGAAGGAGCTTTTCTTTAAAGGGGTCTGAGTATATGCTGATCACGGCTATTCCCCACATTTTATGAAGCACAGAAAAAAAAATACAGACCTGTACTTGCAACCCTCAAAACACAGAAGCTTCACATCCAAACACCTTTCCCGGCCAAGTTGTGGGGAAAAGTACTAAAAAATTCTCTTACACTTAGCCCAATCTGCGTCTGCCATAGCTAACCACTCCCAACTCTATTTGCTCCCTCCTTCCTTCTCATGACAAGGAACCTTTGTAAATGAGCGCTAGTGCTCAGAGGTATAAATCCAAATAAATAAATTCTTCCCCGACGGCCCTGTCCTCTATGACAACATCCAAGCATCTCCGAGGACGTATACGGCAGGGGAATCCAGATCGCCAAGCCACAACGACCTACACCAACTGTGACTACAGCCATCCAACTGCACAACCTTCAAGACGTTATAATAAATAAACCCATAAGGCTAAATCAGCAGCTACCCTGAAGGACATTCAAACTTTCTTGCAATCCTTCAGACAGATCCCAGCCCCTAGCACCTGAATTCACTTGTTTCCACAGGTACTGGTTTCTCTTATGACATCTGGTCTCCTTAGGGTCGTTCCCTTAACCACCTCACAAGCTGGCCATGTCCTCTTTCACCTGCTTGCACTGCTCCTGTGGTGGAATGACTGCTTCCTGTGACCCACCCTGTATCCTTTAATAGAACTGGCACCACAGAACCAATTCCTATAGACTTAAACATCTGTTTACTATGCTGTTAAAAACTGCAAGTTTAATTAATAGGTTATATGCCTTTAATTTATGTGGCATGGACGATTGGCTGAATGTTAATGTATCCTGTATGCCTTTATATCAGGTCTCTGACTGCCTTGCTGCCCTGCAGTGGAGTCCTGTTCTATTCAGCACTGGCAGCATGCTTAGGGTACCCAGATAATGAGTGATCGGGGCAGCTTAACATGCACTATACCCTATAATCTGACTCCTGACACCATGCTCAGCTACACAGGGTGGGTCAGCCAGGAGCAGCCTGACAGTACCGGGATTCTCGGGGGGCTGACTGGATGCCCCCACTGCCCTCGGCTTGCCATACCCTCAACACAGCCTATTTCCACCAGCAGCCTCCCTTGATTGGAGCCCATAAATTCCCGTTATAATACTCTAGTACACCTGCAGGTGGCAAATACTGCCCTGCTGTGCCTCTTGGTCCTGAGAGCTCAGCCTGCTACTCTGTTCATTCTCACCGACTCCACGGGGCTGTGGGGAGAGCCTGGGTTGCATCGCAATATTTGCTTCTGGAGGGACACAATCCACCTCGCTGTGTCCCTCCTTGAACTTCCTACCCCCTGTAATGGTATACAGCCTGTCATGCTGCAAGCTTCTCATACACCTCTGGTTTTGCCTGTAGTACTACATAGCTTCCCCCACATACTGTTCATTTAGTGCTGGGGAGAGGAAGAGTCTGGACTTCTCAGCGATCACAGTTGCACGCTTTGACATCTGTTTCTATGAAGTTCCTCCCTGCTGTGTTAGTTGCAACTGCCCTACTCCTACTTCCAGCTCCATATCCCCGGTAGCAGACTCTCGGCCCTGCTGTGCTCACCCTTCCTGCAAGTCTGGACACCCAGTATAATCTGGCCTCACAGAGAACTAGGGAGCTTGTAATTATGCTCCCCTGCCTTGGAAGTACTACTTCATTGAGCCCCACTTAGATTATAGTTCCCTGGATCCGAACCACACTGTTACCCTCCACTCAAGATGCCTAGTATGTCTCTGGTTCTAATTCCTGTTCTACTGTTCTAAGGGTTTCCTGTCATGTCTTGCATTTTTATACAATCAGTTACTGAAAAATGTACCTCAGCAGTATTTCCTTATACTGTATTTACCTTAGTATCTGTAGAATTCTATGACTTTATTTGTCATATACTCATCCCTGCCACTGTACCCTAAGGGTTGGATGGTTTATCACATTAAATCTCTGGGACGTTGTATACTACTCTGTCCACTGTAGCTATGGCTAGTCACCCTACCAACATCTCAGGTGTCAAAATTAAGTTTTGCAGTCACTAGCCAGCAGGGCTAGTGAATGGGAAAATCCACAGACCCCACAGACATTTCCAGTGACCCAGCTGGTGTACATACTGAAGTGTTGCCTTCTCCAGTACAAACCCACAGGGCTAGTTAAATGAGAATCTTAGTAGCCTGATACAAAATCTACCAGCATTGGGCTAGTGGGCCAGTGCCATTTTCGACCCCTGGCATCCATTGCCAGAATATTAACTGCCTTAATAATCCTGTCACTCACCAAGGTGCTTGTATCTATCCATTAACTTTATCCCACTTTTGTGCTCTTACAGGAGACACATCTCTCAAATCAAGAGCACCAGAAATTTCTGAAATTGGGGTTCTCACAGTTAGTGACCTCCTCTAACAAAAATGGAAAGTGCCGAGGCATTGCTGTTCTCATTCTGAGACAAACATCTTTTCACTGCACAGCCACCTAGTCAGACCCGCAGGGAACACTGGCCATTGCTTCAGGGCAGTACTCCGGGAAAATCTCCACTCAGTACAGTGCTACAGCATCTAAAGGGTATGCTTATCCTGGGGGTGATTACAATATGGTCTATGACAAAACAAAAGAACCCCCCCAGGAATCCAGGGTACAGAAACATAGCAGAATCATTACTAGAGAAAGTAGTTGGACGGATGTCTGGTGTTACCTAAATCCCTCTCAACTGGGCTACACACACTACTCCCCTCCTCATAAGATCTATACCCGTACTGATCTTATGCTTATTTCCTCAGAATATACAGGGCTGGTGAACCCATTGTAGGATTCTTCCAATCTGCCTATCAGATCATGTCCCCCTTATTCCCACCTTGAACTGGGATCCTTCCAAAGGCAATATTCTATGGCAATTTAACAACTCTGTTTTGAACTCTCCAGAATCCAAGATCTTTATTGCAGAGAAAATTACTCAAATATTAGAAACTAATGCCACCCCAGAGATCTCGGTCACTATCGTATAGGACAGTGTAAAAACAGTCCTAATGGGGAGCTCATTAGCCATAGAACCCATCTTAAGACACAGAGGGAGGAGAAACTCCAGAACCTTCAGACCCAACTATCCACAGCCAACTCCCTTCATGCACAGGGCGACTGCTCTCTGGGCCCTAGAATTGAAAAGGTCAAAAGAGAGATACAGGACTTCTTGAATGTTACAACAGAAGCTGCCCTCCAGTATCTGAGATAACGTTTTTATGAAAGGGGCTCTAGAGCCTCGAAAGTGCTGGCACTCCACCTGTGCAGGCATTCTATGCAATACGATGACCCAGTCTCTAACAATATGCTCACAGATCCTACCTTGATACTGGGGGCTTTTAGACAATACTGCAAAGACCTACAGTATACTCTACTGAAACAGACCCTGCACCAGTTGACCTGATAAAGTACTTACAGCCACCTGATCTCCCTAAATTGCCAGAGGAAGTGGGCCAAGACCTTCCTATTTCTCCTGAGAAACTGGATACTCTCATAAGGGAGCTTCGTAATGGCAAAAGCCCTTGGCCTGATGATTATACCAGTGAGTTTTTTAAGACTTTTTGGGAGCTTGTTTCTCTCCTGTTATTGTGTACATGTCATGCAATGCATGAAGGTGATCTGGCCTGCCTCTGTGGAGCCATGCTACTGTATCAGCTATCCTCATGCTGTGCCTCTTATAGGCTATCATCAGTTTTAAACGTTGATTACAAGATTTTTGTCACCATTTTAGCTCATCGTTTGGACAAGCTCCTTACTTCCCTTATCAATGCAGACCAAACAGAATTCATCAGGGTGAGACAAACCCAGAACAATGCTAAAAAAAAAAAAAAAAAACACTGTATATTCTTCACTGTGCCACGTGGTCCAAATCCCCTTTTCTCTTACTTAGTTTGGATGCTGAGAAGGCTTTTGACTGGGTGGCATGGAATTTTTTTATTTGCCATGAAAAAATACATGCAGTTCCCTTTACCTTTTATCAATATACTAAGAACTTCACAGCTAGATCCTCAGGCCTACATTAAAGTTAATGGGAAATTATCAGATACCTTCACATTGCACAGGGCACATGCCAAGGCTGTCCCTTATCCCCTTTATTATTTGCCCTGTACTGAGAACCCCTTGCCCAAGCTCTTAGAATGCACCCAGATATCCAGGACCCTTTTGTGGACAGCAGACATCAAACGTTGGCCTTATGTGCCGACGACCTGCTTATTTATCTCCAGGACCCCAAAACTTCCTTATTGCCTCTTTAACAGGTCCTGACAGAGTTTGGTCAGCACTCTGGCTATAAATTACATACCTCAAAGTCTGAAGTCTTGCAGTTTCAATATGTCCCAAGTGCAACCATTAAACAAACATATAAATTTAGATGGGACCTCCTGGCCCTTATATATCTGATGATCCCAGTGGATTTGACCCAACGTAGAGATATTAACTATGCCCCCTAATGCAACAACTTATAAAAGATCTGGAAACTTGGCATTCAACCCCACTTTCATTACTGCAACGGGCTGACAGAGTCAGAATGGTCCTATTCCTTAGAATGTTGTATCTTGCACGAACACTGTCAACTACCTTGTCCCACCAAATCTTCCAACAATGGGATAGACTGCTCTCCCCATATGTTTGGGGGAGGCTGCCATCCCAGTATTAAGTTTGCCACTTTACAGTTACCCAAGATTCGAGATGGTTTCGCCCTACTGAACCTCTCTCTCTCTCTCTCTCTCTCTACCACTTGGCTCCTCATGCCCAAACGGCAATTTATTAGTCCATGAAACTTTATAAGGCCCACTGGAAAACTTTGGAACTAACCGAAGAAGACCTTCTGCAAGTCCATGCAATACTCCGGGTGTTTCATGCTGCCTCCCCTGAAAGCTTAACTCCCAACCCCTTTATGAGGAATGTCCTATCATAATCAATCATATTCCCTTTTAGCCTTGAAAGGATTCTGGGAGACACATTTTTAAATTATGCCTCTCCCCCAAAATTCCTCCTTCCTCCCTACAAAACTTGCTTATGTGTACACCAGATGGGGCAGTCTGGGTCTCAGAAGCAGAGGTATCAGTCCATTCCCTGAACTCAGAAAAACTTTTTCTCTCAGTCCCACAAACCACTACCGATACATTCAGGTGACCAACTATCTTAAAACTGAACTTCAAAAACAGCACAGAGAAACAGATATCCCTTGTTTGAACCAACTCAGTATTAGGGCGTTAAAGGGGGATGATGTCCCCACTATCATTTTTTAGTTATACCAAGCCTCTTTTCAGCTGGTCGGCCACAATTTGAACACCACTGAACAACACTGGGAGTGTGATTTACACTTCCCAATATTTGTTAAGTTCTATCCCACGCAGAATGCCATATGCTGGAAGGGAAGGGTCCTGACTTGCGACAAATGGTCATGTATTTGGACTCTGCCCCATCCTTCACCCTTTTTGGACCATCCCGGGAGACACTCTACGTGCCATATTTGGAGACACTTTCCACATTACGTAATCTATGCTGCTACTCCTAGAGGCTTCACCTAGGCACAGAGGCCCTAATACCAGGAAAAAATCCATATTTGCACTGTTCCGGCTAAGAAAGCCCTTATGAAATTATGGCTCACTCCTATCATCCTAACTATTTGTCGCTGGCAGGACCTTAGGCTGCAAATCTATGACATGGAAAAACTAACTGCCAAACTTAGTAACTTAACTAATCAGTTTGAAACTGTAAGGCAACGATGGTTTTAATATATGCTGGAACAAAGATCATATTTCACACCTTAATTTTGTACTGCATTAATTAGTATGATCTATATATTAGATAGTACTGTATTGTCAGATATGACCTGAAACCATATGTATTAGGACTGACGCTACTGGGGCCGCCTGATGGCTCAATGGAAGTGCTTCTCACTTCCATACCGGAAACCTGGATTCAGAAGCGATGCCAGGTCTGCACGAGTCGGGCAGCAAAGCTGGGGGATGCTACTGAGGGGAACACAAGCCAGCCAGGGAGGGAGACAGCCTGGCTCTGACGCAGCAGCAGCCCCTCACAGTGAGCCGGGGAGCTGGCTCTTTCGTGAGGGGTGGCATATGCCGAGAGCACGCTGCTGCAGTGGAGACTGATAGAGGCAGTGCTGGCTGTCTCGGGTGGTGGGAGGGACCAAAGGAGAAAAGAGATGGAGGAATTAGTGGAGCCTGGGCTACATGAAGCCCTGCTCACTTCCCGCAGGCCCATGATGTCACTCTGGGACACAAGACCAAGAGTTGGATGCTTGCTGGGGGGGCCCTCCCCCTCTACTCTTCCATGGCAGGGTGATCTGTGGGGACCACGGCAGATAAGCACTGGGGGGAGATGGGCACAAGTTGTGCAGGGTGAGGCAGGCACACAAGTGTCCCCAAGGAGTATAAACAAAATGATGGGGGGGGGGGTGATGCTACTGAGTTCTCCCTGTTTTGTGTTCTACATACTGTCTTTAATATAAAATTTCAATGAACAGAAATTTTTTTGGGAAAAAAATCCTAGCCGCTGTGACTCACCAAGGCTGCTTGAGCTAGTAATGCCCCCTGTCTTCAGGTGGAAGGGTCTTTGCCTTGACCGTATCTGGAACCGCCCCCATGCATTGGATCTTTTGGTAAGGGACCAGAAAAACAGAACAGACTTTTTCACATTCCACAAATAAAGCCAACTGGAACTTTCCCTACTAATAGAAAGAGGGGACCCAGACATCCAGGTGCCGCAGTCGGGTGGGTGAATGTGGTGACATAGTCCAGCTGAGACTCATCTTTGTTTCCACCTACTGTTCATCTCCCAATGTCCCTCCTCCACCCGACTGGGGCACAGCCCAACATGTTAGACCTTTCTGCTCAGTCATTTATTTGTTTGTTTGTTTACCGGGTAAGTGCGCTGATCCCAGGGACCATTTTAAGGCAGGGCCCAAGCCATAAAGATGGTACAGTAAGTGATACAGACAGTACAAAATACATATTACATAGAAACATAGAATTTGACGACAGATAAGGACCGCTTGGCCAACCCAGTCTGCCCATTTCCCTGCCTACTGGATAAGCTGCAGATCCTACTTAACCAGCAGCCTACTTCTTCCTACCCCAACCCCCTAGAATTGCCTTATGACTGTCCCATGCATGCTTGAATTCCACCACTGTTTTTGACTCCACATCCTCCTCCGGGAGGCCGTTCCATGCATCCACAACCCTCAATGTGAAAAAATACTTCCTTAAGTTACCTCTGAGCCGCACCTCCATCTTCAAATTGTGCCCCTTGTTCTTGCACACCTCTTTTTTTGAAAGATGCTACCCTCTTGGACTTTGTTGATTCCCTTGAGGTACTTGAAAGTTTCTATCATGTCCCCCTCTCCCTCCTTTCCTCGAGGCTATACATATTAAGCTCCTTAAGTCTCTCTTCATATGTCTTCCAGTGCAGACCCTGCACCATTTTAGTTGCCCTCCTCTGGACAGCTTCCATCCTGTCTATGTCTTTGCGGAGATTGGGTTTCCAGAACCATACGCAGTACTCAGATGGGGTCTCACCAGCTGTCTGTACAGAGGATAGTAACTTCCTGTTTTCTACTGGTGATGCCTCTTCCTATGCATCCCAGTATCCCCCAACCCTCCTTGCTGCCCTCTCCACATTGCTTGCCCACCTTTAGGTCATCTGATATGACTACACCCAGGTCCCTTTCCATTTTTGTTGTTGTTAGTATCGCTCCCCATTGTGTACTCTTCCCCTGGGTTTTTGTTTCCCAGGTGCATTACCTTGCACTTCTTAGCACTGAATCTAAGCTGCCATACATTTGATCATTCCTCTAACCTTGCCAAGTCCCTTCTCATCCTTTCCACCCCACCTTGTGCATCAACTCTGTTGCAGATCTTTGTGCCATCTGCAAAGAGACATACTTTTCCTTCCAGTCCCTCTGCAATGTTGCTTATAAAGACATTGAAGAGGACTGGTCCTAATACTGAACCCTGCAGTACCCCACTAGTAACCCCCCTTTCTTCAGAGTGGACTCCATTTACTATTACTCTCTGTGTCCTATTCTCCAGCCAATTCTTTACCCAGGCTGTCATCTTGGGACCCACTCCCAGGCTCGCTAACCTGTATACTAATCTTTTGTGTGGGACTGTGTCAAATGCCTTGCTCAAGTCTAGGTAGGCCATGTCCACAGCCCCTCCCTGATCTACTACTTTGGTCACCCAGTCAAAGAAATCTATCAGATTTGTCTGGCATGACCTTCCCGCTGTGAATCCATGCTGCCTTGGGTCCTGTGCCCCTCTGGCCTCTAGATACTCGACAATTCTTTCCTTCAGAAGTGATTCCATCATTTTCCTTACCACTGAGGTTAAACTAACAGGTCTGTAGTTTCCTGCTTCTGCCTTGCTCCCACTTTTGTGAAGGGGAATCACATCTGCCCTCCTCCAGTCCTCGGGTACCACCCCATCCTCCCATGATTTGTTAAACAGGGTAGTCAGTGGTGTCACAAGTTCTACCCTTAGTTCTTTTAGAATTCTGGGATGAATCCCATCAGGCCCCATTGCTTTGTCCACCTTCAGTTTTAAGAGTTCTTTCAGAACCCTTTCTTCCGTAAATGGGCTGGTATTAACTTCTGTATTCAGAGTGTTTCTACTATTTGTTTTAGGTACCTCCCCCTCTACCTTTGTAAATACTGAGCAAAAATATTTGATTAGTATCTCTGCCTTTTCACAGTCACCCTCTGCCCACCCTCCCTCCCTTTATTAAGCCTCACTATCCCTCCCTTGGTCTTCCTTCGCTCCCTGATGTACCTATAAAAGGTTTTATCCCACTTCTTAACTGAGTTGGCTATCTTTTCCTCGGTTTGGGCCTTTGCTGTTCTGACTGCCTTCCCAGCTTCCTTTTGCTTTAACTGATACAGTTCTCTGTCCTGCTCCTTCTGTGATTCCTTGTACTTCCTGAATGCTTTCTTTTTCTCTTGAACCTTCACTGCCACTTCCTTTGAGAATCATAGTGGTTTCTTACATTAGTTAGTTTTGTTTATTTGCTTCACACAAAGGCTTGTTACCTCTGTGATGGCAGTTTTTAATATTCCCCATTGTTCTTCCACCTCTCCTTCCTGCCCATTTACTAGTGCATTCCTTAGGCACTCACCCATTTTGGCAAAGTCAGCCCTCCTAAAGTCCAGTACTTTTGCCTTTGTATGGCTTGACTCTATTGCTGTGTTTACTGTGAACCATACTGTTTGATGGTCGCTAGTTCCCAGATGGCTACCCACTTCTACATCTGTGATCCTCTCTTCATCTCCATTTGAGAGAACCAGGTCTAAGATTGCTCCCCTCGAGTGGGCTCCAATACTAGTTGTCTAAGGCATACCCCCTGTAGGGCATCTAGAACAACCCCACTCTTCGAAGTGGCTGCTGCAACAGCACTCCAGTTAAAGGGGCACTGTCAGCTTTGCTCCTCGTTTTTTTGTCAGCTTGCTTAAGTCTGACTCTGTGCAGCTATATATAACTTATCCCCTAAATAAACTCCCCACGTATGCCACAACAGTGATAAACACCATATTTTCAATTTTGGACATTTCTACATTCCAGTGGCCCGATAATCGTTGTCCCCGGAGCAGTAGTATGCCAGAGCGTGCCTGTGACACAGAGTGCAGGCACTAACATTAATTTTCAACATGGCCACACTAGAGAGTTACTTGCAGCTATCTTGTAGTATCCTGAATTAAAGTTGCTGTGTTTTGAGTAAAACTGGCGCTGGTAATGACAATAAAACATTTAACACTGCCGCGAAACCCGCGCCTGCGTGAATGTGGACCACTCCATGTGCCGAAATCCGCACATACGCATGATGGCGGGACAGAACACAGATCCTGTGCATGCACAGGAACAGCCCACATTCACGCAGACGCGGGGTTTCGGCGGCAGTGTTTAAATGTTTTTATTGTCATTACCAGCGCTCGGTTTTACTCAAAACACAGCAACTTTAATTCAGGATACTACAAGACATGCTGCAAGTAACTCTCTAGTGTGGCCATGTTAAAAATTAACGTTAGTGCCGGCACTCTGTGTCACAGGCACGCTCTAGGCATACTACTGCTCCGGGGACAAGGTATTTTCGATCGGGCCACTGGAATGTAGAAATGTAGAAAATTGAAAATATGGTGTTTATCACTGCTAGGCAACACATGGGGAGTTTATTTAGGGGATAAGTTATATATAGGTGCACAGAGTCAGACTTAAGCAAGCTGACAAAAATATGAGGAGCAAAGCTGACAGTGCCCCTTTAACATCTGGCATATTCAGATAACCCATCAGCAATATCTCCCCTTTTTGCAAATTATCTTTTTAGCTCTGTTAATCTTCTTTGCTGTCAGTCGCTCATCTTTCCTCCTCCATCTCTAACGCACTGCTTCTGGGTTTGGAACATGCACATTTTTAAATGCAGCTCCGTTCTCCAGTTTATTTCAGTCCATTAGGTCAACTTTTCCTTGCATTTAGAGTCTGGCTGAGCAGCTCTCAAGAGTTGTAACTCCAACTCCTCCTCTCCCTCTGTTTTACTCTGCTCAGGATGTTTACTTGAAAAACAATTGCCTGCTCTGCTTCATCAGATTAATCCCCAAAGCATTTGGAAAACAAACTCTGTATCTACAGTACACATCTGTCTTCTTAGCCAACAGGAATAAAATAACTCTCTCTTAAAGAAGAATAGTCAGCACTAAGAAACAGAATTAGCTCAATACAATCTACTGTACTGTAGCAAAAAAAAAGTTTATATATATATTTAACACAAAGGGTAAAATGGGAACAGCCCCACAGTTGGGTGTAAAGATTTTAGAGCTGACTGTTCCCCTTTAATGCCTCTTTCTACAAGCTAGGCATAAAGGAATACATGACCTTTCCACTGCCATGGTACTGTTTGAAACAAAACTTCTGAGGGACTTTTTTCTCTGGCTGGCTAACCGAGGCTGGCCTTACAGGAGGGGCAAATTGTGACTGAAAAAAAAAGACTGGCATTTGAACTTTATTTTTCTTTTTATTCACAGAAAAACAATAGAGACAGATGTCATACAATAAAAATCATTCTGAGACATTTCAGATGTAGTTATGTTCTACTTTAATTAAACAGAGCACAAAAAAGATTTTGTTGTGGGGAATCAAAGCACTATCAATTTTTATAAGTAACTTGAGCTTTAGATATATAACAAAATATTTATCATGGCTGAGCTCCAAGCTTTGTCATCCTGTCAAAAGAAACAAAACAGTATACTCTAAGTCTAAATTAAGCATTGCTTTCAAATTAGACAATATTCATAACAGACTTGATACTACTGCCCAGGACATTTCAGGCAGTAACCTTAAACCATAGAAAAGAGTCTTAAGGAAAAGAGTGAGTTAATCTAATTTGTTTGCACAGAGTGACATTTGGTTAGATCCACCTCTTCTTCTTCAAAGTCAGAACATACATCCATTGGAAGTTGCATGTTGGACTCAAAAAAGGATCTTGCCTTATCTGGGTCATCAAAAAATACCTCTTTACCCTGAAATGTTACTTGAAGTCTGGCAGGGGCTAGTAATTAGGCAGCAACTCCTGCCTCTTTAAGTTCAGTCATAACTGGAACAAATTTTCTCCTATGTCTTTGCATTTGTAGGCAGAAATCGGGATGCAAATATGCAACCTTGAGCCTGCATAAAAAAACAGGTTACTCACCTGTAACAGTAGTTCTGGGAGTGGTATATGTTGTTCATCCACACTGGTTGGCATGTCCCTTTCCCCTTTAAATCTTGCTGGATGGTCTAAAAGTTGGCTTCTTCCACCGACTCAGGTGGTATATGCCTCGGCTCTGCCCCCTGATGCCAGATCTTGCCTGCTTGACCACTTCTAGAACTACTGTTACAGGTGAGTAACCTGTTTTTCTAGGATTGTGGATATGTTGTTTTATCCACATTGGTTGGCAGACTCCAAGCAGTTCTCTGGGAGGAGGAAGGCAAGGTGCACACCCCCTACTTAGGGAACAGAGACTGGAGAACTGAGGCCCCAAAACCAGCATCCCGGTTTGACTCTAGGTTGATGTGGTAATGGGAAATGAAGGTGTTTGCTGACTTCCAGGTAGCAGCCCTGCAGATATCCTGGACAGGGATGTCCCTAGAAGCAGCCACTGATGCAACAGTATGGCGGGTGGAATGAGCTCTTATCCCTACGGTAGGCTCCTTGCCTGCCAACCAATAGCAGAAATCAATGCAAGATGTAGTCCATCTGCCAATCATCGGCTTTGCTGCAGGTCTGCCAGGTGCGGCTTCAGCGTAGGTGACAAACAGCTGGCGAACCTCTCCCCGAACTTCAGCCGTACACTCCTTGTAATAAGAGAGCGCTTGTCTCAAGTCCAAAGTATGGAGCCTGGCATCTGAGGAATAACTGGGGTAGTACACCAGCAGAGTCATCACCTGGTTTAGGTGAAACTCTGAAGACACCACCTTCGGAAGACACTTCGGGTTGGGGAGCAGGACAACCTTGTACCTGTGGAAGACCCGATAGGGAGACTTGACAGAGAGTGCCCGGAGCTCCCCAATCCTTCTGGCTGATGTGACAGCCACCAAGAAGGAGGTCTTCCATGACAGATGTGACATCTCACACCTGTGCATCGGTTTGAATGGCTTGCCAGTACCAGCAGTAGATCCCACAGTAGTGGTGGTTCATGCACCAGAGGGGAAATATGGTTGAGACCTTTATAGAAACGCCAAACCACCTTCTCCTGTGCCACCGTCTGCTGACCGGCCCGTGCCCGGTAAGCAGAGATGGCTGCCAGGTGCACCTTAAGGGTTGTAGACCAAAGACCCCCTTTGGAGAGGGACCAAAGGTAGTCGAGGATGCTAGCCACCAGACAGGATGAAGAGTCCAGGCCCTTGCCCTGACACCAAATGGAGACTCTTCCATTTGAAGGCACAGCACCTCCTGGTCAACTCCTTCCTAGATGCCTCAGCTACACTGAGAACATCATTGGAGAGACCCAAAGCCTGGAACTCTAGCCACTCAGGAACCAGGCTGTCAGGTGCAGGGATTGAAGTTACGGGTGGAATACCTTCCGTGATTGATTGAGAGCAGGTCCGGGCTGGGCGTGCTGGAAAATGCCTCGGGAGCCTGATGCTGAGGAGATCTGGATACCAGAACTGGCGGGGCCAGTCTACGACAACCAGGATCACCCGTGCCTTGTCCCTCCTGACCTTGAGGAGCACCTTGTGAACCAAAGGAAGTGGAGGGAAGGCACAGAAGAAGCCTGGGGTCCATGGCCTCGAGGAGGCATCCCCCTGCAGCGAGCCCTGCTGGGGGGGGCAGGCATGGAACAGCCTCAGCTTGGTGTCCTCCATGGAGGCGAACAAGTCCACCTGAGGGGTGCTCCACTGGGAGAACAGACTGTAAACTACCTCTGGATGGAAAGACCACTCATGGGACGCCTCGCCCACATGGCTGAGGGCGTCTGCCAACTGATTCGAGGCTCATGCCACATGGATGGCAAGGAGATTTGCCTCCAGTCGGCTCACAAGAGTCCAGATGCAGAGCACTTCCCTTCACAGAGGCTGGGAGTTTGTGCCGCCCTGTTTGTTGAGGTAGTATATGGTTGTGGTGTTGTCCGTCTGGACTTGAACCACTTGACCCCGAAGGAATGGAGTGAATACAGCCAGCGCCAGCCAAACTGCTCGAAGTTCCAGCAGGTTGATATGGCATCGGGATTCTTTGGGGGTCCAGAGTCTGTGGATTCTGTGATTCCCCATATGGGCACCCCAACCCAGCCCGTGAGAGAGGCGTCGGTCATCAGGACAACCATCAGCTCGGGGAGGACAGACAGGATCCCTCCCTGCAGATGTTCCAGGACGGTCCACCATTAAAGAGTGTCCCACATCTTCTGGGTTACAGTGACCAGCTGGTCAAAATGACCTAGACGTTGAGACCACTGGCTGGCAAGCTCCCACTGAAGAGGGCGCATATGCCACCAGGCCCATCGGACCACGGAGGTGCAGGCCACCATGTAACCCAGAAGTTGCAGGAAGTCCCAGGCAAGGTGCAATTGCCCAACCAGAAATGATCGGGCAAAGGACAGAACCTTTGCCCAGTCCACTGGGAGCCTGGCTCTGGCTCGGCAAGAGTCGAGCTCTGGCCCGATGAAGCATATCACCTGTGAAGGCACGAGTTCCGATTTTGCCTCGTTGATCAGGAGGCCAAGGCTAAGGCAGGCTTGGAGAGCCAGATTCCTGGACCTCACTACCTCCAGTCTGGAATTACCCACTATGAGCCAATCGTCGAGATAGGGGTAAACTCTGACCCCTCGACACTGAAGATGGGCCGCCACCACTGCAGTGCATTTGGTGAAGACCATGGGGGCCAATGACAGGCCAAACGGCATGGCTTGGAACTCGTAGAGGGTTCCCTCCACCCTGAGGCGGAGGAACCTTCAGTGAGATGGATGGATCGGGACGTGAAAGAATGCGTCCTATAGATTCAGGGAGCAGAACCACAAGTTCTGCTCGAGAGATGGTATGATCTGGAACAGAGTTACCATCCTGAAGGTGCGAGACCTGAGAAATTGGTTCAGGTCAAACAGATCTAGAATGGGGCGCCAGCCCTCTGTCCATTTCAGGACTAGAAAGTACCTGGAAATAAACCCTGAGCTGACAGAGGGATCTATGACTCTGACCACTACCTCCTTGTGGAGGAGCTGGGCTGACTAAGTGTGGGCGGATACCTTCTCCTCCTGTGGGGAGCGGGCTCGGCTTGGTAGGTACTGCTCGAACTACAGAGGCAGTCCCTGGCCGACCACTTCCAAGACCCACTTGTCCGTTGTAACAGTGGACCAGGTGGAAAGGAAGTGGCGGAGCCGTCCCCCCACGGAAGGACCCAGAGTGGTCAGGACAGGCATGGGGTTGGCAACCCCATCCTGTCACTGTGCTGGCTTGGAGGATGAGGATCCAGCCTGGGGAACACCGGGGCCCTTCCCTCTGGGCTTACAGGCTGCAGAAGCCCCTGACTTGGGCCAAGGGTGCCAAGGCTCAGCCTGCTGCTGCTGCCCAGATTGGTACTGGGGCTGCTTGGCTGCTGGGGCAGAAGGCCGAAAAGGCTTTCTTTTCTGCTTCTTTGAACACTGAAGTTCCTTTTGGGCAGAAGTAATGGAGTCCAAGGTGGCACTGGACTTCTCGATACGCTGAAGGTGACCTTCGACTCCTGGACCGAACAAGTCGGTACACAGGACAGGAACGTCTGCCAGTTTGTGCTGGGTGTCCGCCGTAACGATTGAGAGTCTCAGCCAGGCCCTGCAGTGCATGGCGACTGCGGCCATCACTGAATGGGAACAAGAATACCCGATCTCCAGAACCATCTGGAGTTGCTGTTTAGCAACAGCTCGACCCTTGTCATGGACCTGCTTGACCGTGGTCTGAAGGTCTGTGGGGAGATGAGGAAGCACCTCATCCAGAGAACCCAAGAGAACATGGGAGAAGTGTGCCATAATGATGGCCAAGCTCACCTGTCGGAGATCAAGCGAGGAGGCAGCGTAGACACTTCTGGCTGAATGGTCCAACTTCTTGGAGTCTTTGTCTGGAGGTCTATCCGTGTCTCCTGAACTGCCCAAGCACTGAAACATGGACATTGTCACCAACACTTCAGCCGAGGGGTGCTGTGAAAACCTCGAAGGGGAGTTGATGGGAACCGCATACTTGCAGACCATCCAGGCTGAAGTCGCAGTGCAGGAGGCTGCCAAAGCTCCACGGCTGGGCCAACTATGGCTTCGGCCACTAGGAAGGCCTTGGACAGAGAATCCCCTTTTCTGAGGATATCAGTTAGGGGATATTCGGCCCATTTTTCAACAGGCTCTGAGGGCATCCCCGTTGATTCAGAGATGAGACGGAGGATGCCCAGGAAGGACGTGGAACCTTCCCGGATTGAGAGACTCATGGAATCATCTTCACACGGATGCAAATTCAGGTCTGAATCTTCAGACTCCAAGTCTGGATACAGCAGCTGACCACCAGAGTCACTTTTGAGTGGGGTGACAGACAGCCTGTGCGGGAGGCCATGAACGGGCCGAGATTCTTTGGCAGGAGCCCGAGGGAGGCTGCTTAGGTGGCGGCTCCACCAAAATAGGTGGAGAGGCCGGCTCCAGCCGAGCCAGGAGGGTCTTCACCGGCTCCACAGGTGGAGGGGCGGTATCGAGAAACACAGCCCGAGACTGAAGAGGATTGCTCTCAGCATGAGCCACCTCCTCCTCCAAGGCCTTCATTTCCTCCAATTGGTCAGTGGATCCCACGGCCGCGGAGACCACATGACAGGCGTCTTTGGATTTGACTGGCGGGTGCCATTTTTTGGGTTGTCCGAGCTGCAAACATGTGAGGCGATCATCCAAAACTGCAGGATGGAAGGCACAACAAAAATTGCAGGCCTGGGTATCATGTGAATGGCCTAGGCAGTAAATGCACATGGCATGCGAGTCAGTATGGGACATCTTCTGCCCACGGGGACACCAGCGGAACCCGGGTGAGGACTTGTCCTCCACTGCAGTCGCTATCGCAAGTTTACACAGAGAAACTCTAACAAGTTTAATTTTAAGTAATTTAACTGAAGGGTTAAGCGCCAGGGCCTACCTACTCAACGCAGGAACAGTAAGGAGGGAACCCGAATCTTCCAGCGGAAAGGAAGATCTGGCATCAAGAGGCAGAGTCGAGGCATATACCACCCGGGTGGGTGGCAGGAGCCAGCTTTTAGACCATCCGGCAAGACTTAAAGGGGAAAGGGACTTGCCAACCAGTGTAGATAGAAAATATCCACAATCCTAGAAAAGTTTTTTCTTCTGCCTGGCAAGTTGTAAAAGTCTATTTCTTTCAGTTATGGTGGAGAAGGTTATGTAAGCAATAACATACGGCAGGGTGTACGGTTACTGGGGACTAATCAACATCCTGGGTGCATTGTGAGGCACAAGGCCGCAGGTCGAGTGTCTTCACAGCACCCGAGGGTTTTGATTAATCCCCAATAACGGCACACCCTGGAGTGGGTTATTGCGTTAATAATATGGGATGTCATCTGAGGTGAAACAAATGCAAGGAAACCATGATTAAGTCATGAAAACATAGGAACTATTTTATGTGTTCTACCACCAGCACAAGTACTGTGTTGCTGACACCGCTGAATGCTGCTATGTATGCACTGCTGGCACTGCTCAGTTTGGGAACACTGAGTACACAACACAAGGAAGTCACCATACAGTTTGTGTCCTGCTTCTGTCAGGCAAAGTGGTATAACACCACAACCACACATTTGCCCGAGCAAAGACCAGGTCAGCACACCACTGTTTCTTCTTCGAGTCTTTTAATACTTAGTAATAAAATCCATCACCAGGCATAGAAGCAGCAAAAAAAATCAGAAAGCAAGCTGTCAGGGAATGTATCCATACATAATCCATAAAATTAGTCAATAAGCGGTACCATGGAAAATTCTCAATCTGCCGACCCAGAGTTACTCAAGCCAGCTATACCACATGCATTAACGTTTCAACATCTAAACCGACACCATAATCAGAACATGATCAGGCAAATGTGTGGTTGTTTTTTTACAAGCCTCTGGTAAGGTGCACCCACGTTGTTTACCTGTTTGCCAAACACAGCACTGCTTTTTGGCTGAGCTACTGAATTTGTGACATTCTGTACAGACGGAGGGTCTCCCAGGCAGGCTTTCCCAATTTTTTACAGTGCCTAGCACATTGCTTCAGCCCCCCTCCCCCCAAAAAAACAGAAACACATACCTCTCTCTTGCTCTTTATGTGAGTTCCGATGTGACAACGGAGCGATCAGCAGTCATGCCCATTCCACAGTATCAGTGGTACACAGTAACGCATGGAACGCAGTAGTAACAAAACCATTCTCTCCTGACTGCTCCCTATGTAGAGCAACTTCGAAGACATAGAGAGACACCAACACGCTGCCACCACCACCCATAAACCCCCACAGGCTGCACAACAGATGATGCAGTTTGTGTACAAGCCTTCCTACTGGTCTGTCTGTTGCTGCACAAATGTGGATTGTAATGACAGACACAGACAGCACATTGCCACAAGCTTCCAAACATCAGGGAGTCAAGTATTGCATGATGCTGCCTGTCCCTCCGGTGCTGTTGTCTCTCCCTCTCGCTCTCTATCTCTCCCCCCCCACCTCTCCCTCTCCCTCCATCTGCTGCTGCCTCTACGGTCTGTGACACAGGATACCAAGTGTGATGTTAAGTGACAAGCTGAGCCAGAGAGCAGTGCCCGGACAGTCGGGCGGCAGGATGAGGAAACTGTTCGGGATCTAAAATGGGACATCCAAGTTTAAAACAGCGGAGACTGCTTTTCAGTTCAGGGGCAGACATCGCCATAAGCTGGGATGACTGCCTTTGGAGCACAATTCAGGTACTGCAGGGAACGGGGGACTGTACCGCAGGACAGGCTGATGGGCTACTGATTCTCTAAGCTACAACACTGACTTCAGCCCTGACATGGACCGCACTGTCTGTCACCGCCTGGGGGGGGGCCAAAACGGCACATCTGTGTACTGCCCTGTTCAGTCTGTCACTGGGTTCCTACAGTACATACACCATGTGTGTGTGTCTCTGCATACTGCCGATGCCTGAGAGCAGGTCGGACCTCTCTTACAATTTCACTTTTGGTTATGTCTGACCCACTGTGTGCATCAGCCAGGCGGCGGGGGAGAAAAGGAGGGGAAGCAGCAGCGTAGAGAGGCACTCCACAGACTCCAGACCAGCAGAAAGAGAGAGACACTGATACCAGGGCACACAGCACTGCACAGAGAGGACAGAATTGCAGCCATCTGCTGGAGGAGCTTGAATAGGCTCACTGTCTCTGTCACAACTCTCTCTCGCCAGAAACGAGCCACAGTGCCAATAAATGCTGGATGACGGGACCCCAGGGAACACAACAGGCAAGACAATAGTGGCAGTAAACGTTACCACATGGCAACATGACATTTGCTGCTCGGTTCCCGGAGGTCCACGGGGTGGATGGGTGGGCAGAGATAGAGAACCCAGGGTTATGCCAGGATTGGTAGAATGCTACAGGGAAAAGTAGGTGATCTGTGGGGCAGGTGGGTAACTGCCTCTGTCCTCTCAATGAACATATTGCTGGGTACGGGGTGGGGGGGGAGACACCTACACTAGCAGAGCATGCTACAGGGAGTGGACAGGCACTCGGCACCCGGCAGACACAGACAGTTATAACATGGGGTTGACAAAGACAGTGCTGAAACTCTAAACAGTGTAACCAGTGTTGCTGAATTGTGGTACAAGAGAAGACAGGCTACGTCTCTTGCTCTCTTAGCAAGGAAATTAATGGCTGCCGCTCAGACTGCATTTGTGGCAGAATGAGACCAGGAGTGTTGACTGATCTCTCAGGGGGGACAGTTCACCACTTCCTGTGCGTATATGCTGGATCAATCAACGGTCACCTGATGGCTATGTACCAATCAGGTACCTGTCTTTCTTAACCCCATGTTATAATATGCAGCATCTAGCCTCAATTCCCACGCACCCCCCCAGGTTCATTCAGTTGCTGTACCTTTCACTACAGTCTCACCAACCTGTTTGTGTGGTTGAGGTTTTGGTCGAAATACTGAGTCCAACTGCACAGGGAGGTCAATAGAGAAGACTGTTGGTAGTGTCTTCTGAATTTCCCCTTTTAGCTCTGAATCAGGACTGAAGCAAAAAATCTAATAAATCGTAGCTTTTGAGCAAGAGAGTGTTCTCAGTCCTCTCCATTTTAGAGGTTTGTGCTGTCCTTGTAAAGTGGCATTGGTATCACCCTCCAGTGTGAGCATTCTAGATGAAAGAGGTTTAATCTCACTTTCATTCACTTTGACCACCCTCTCTGTGATTTCTGCTCAATAGCAGAGCATCATTTCGAAGTTTCCGAACATCACTTCCATATGTTAATTTCAGGAGGGGACTTCTGCCTGAAAATCCGCTAGCAGTTTGTATCAACTGTAGTGTCAGTTTTGCTGCTTTAGGCATCACACTCACTTCAGAGCATACTACAGGAGAATTTCAAACTTCGGCCACTCCAAGGGAGCGTTACTGCTCCCAAGCAAGCTAGCATGAGAATGTCTAGGGTTTCTCCTCCAACCAAATCTGTCATGGTGCTGTAACTTGTATAGACTGAATAAACAGAGTTTTGTATACAGAAACGGAGTTTTATAGTAGAAATGCTCAGAAAATGTGGAGCTCAAACACACAGCACCTGACCAGCTTCCAGCAGCAGCCCCAAAAAAGACTGGCCTGGTAGGATCTGAGTAGGGCCGCAACATAAAGTTGACATAGATTGAAAAATGTTCAATAAAATACATAGCGCTGCTAGTCATGCCCCCTCTGCCTTCACTCAATCTTGTCCTCGTCTGTTTTAAAGCTCTCTCTCCATGACCATGTCACTAATGTTCATTTCTTATACGTAACCTCCTGTCCTCCCTCCACTCAACCCCTTCTCCACCCTCCTTTTCCCATCCTATCATTCTCATCCACCTTTCCGTCTGACACATTCTGTTTGTTTTTTGGTGCTGGGCCATCGGGTTGCCATTTTTGCTCACTTACTGTTGTTACGGACATTGTACTGTTACTGTCCTGCTCTCCTATACTTGTCATTTCACTCCATTTCTGCTTGTTTTTGTACTAGTACCCACTTTTAACAGCTGCAATCTGTTTCTTGTACATTTTAGTGTATTACAAAGTATTATGCTCTTTTTTTTCTTCCATTCCCTTTCCTCCAAGACACGTGGAAATGAGCTGTTCTAGGCTCAGTGTGCCTTTCCTGGCAAATTTCTTTTAAATGCTCCCATACCAGACCGGCCCCCATCGGCCCTACCATGCACCCAGCCCTGTCATTCATCTTCCCGGGACTTACCTCTTCCCAGTGTTCCTCCCCGGCTTGCCCCCTTGGGGGAGGGGACCTTTGGGAGTGTGTGTGTGGGGGTGACCTCCGGCAGACTCTGTACTCTGTTTCCAAGGAGTGCCACCATTGATGATGCGAGACCTGTTGTGCAAGCTAGGCAGCATCCTGCAGTGGTCCGGTATTTTCCATTTACGGTGCCACCCACATACGTGCGTCCACTGTGGCGCCTAGGGACATGGATACGCGGCAGCATGTGATCACCCAGCTGCCAGGAACACCTCCACACAGCCGCCACCAGGAGCCGCTGTGGAAGCAGCATGCAGTCTCCCACCCTCCTGGAGGGAAGCGTTCAAAAGGCACTCTGAATCCTCCCTGCTGGCCTTCGCTCCTGATGTTCTGGGCTCAGTGCATGAACCCGAGTCTCCAACATGCCAGAGCGATGTCCTATCACTCAGTGCCATGGACCTGCCTATCTGGTAAAAATTTGAAATAAACATGCCAAATAACTGCCTTTTTATATTAAAAAACAACAACAAAAAACACTACTGCAGTACAGAACTAATATAAACAGCCACTTAAAAATGTTTCAGTATTAAGTGATGTTACATAACAGCATTTTTGGCTTGCCCTTAGGCAAAGAACTGTGGAACTTGATACTGAGATTATGTAAATCACAACTGCGGGGACAAGTGAAAACTTATCGTCCAAGAAAACAAAATTCTTGCCATTTAAGAGCTTAATTCCTAGCCAAATCACATTGGGAATTTGTACAAGGAACCAGGAAAATATGCATGTGTATTATGTCTGCAGTAATTTATTTCAAAGTTTCACCAGGAAAGGCATACTGAGCATAGGCATAAAGGCATACTCAAACACACTGGATGAATCTCATAAGTAGGGTCATCTACCAAACTTGTCTCTTTGTGAAAAAAATAAGCCTAGGCAAAGCTCCTCCAAGTGCCCAACCCCTGTTGATAACAGCTCCTAACCCCTGCAACACACGCAGAGCATCTTCAACAAGCTACGTGGTCCCTTACTGCTGGACTGCCCAAGGTCAGAGATCATTTCGCTACAGAGCCCCTAACTGGTTAAATAACCTCCCTCCAGAGATACTTAACATCCCCTCCCTAGCACCTTTAAACTCAGTCTGCCCCAGCACCTCACCCAACAAAGCAGTTTTGACTGCCCCCCCAAGACCTAGTCCCTGCCCAGTCCTAGGAAATGGCTGCTCCTAGCCCTACCTAGCTACCCACCCCCCTTTTCCACCTACCCTTCCCTCCCAAACTTATCAGGCTTGACAAGGGCACCTCCTGCCTGCTCCCCCCCTTGCTTTTCCTTTATCCCCTCTGCTGCCTGCATCACCCCACCCCTTTTCCCATACTCCCCTTCCCACTGTTGCTTATCCTCTCTCTACTAGCCCTGGCTGACAATGTCATACTTAGCTGACTGCACCCCCCCCCACTCGCTAATTCTCTCTATCCTGCCACTCCTGACTCTACCCTAAGTACTATATCCCTTCTGTATTCCTACACTGTGCCATTTACCCCTACTAGCATACTTTTCCTGTAAAATATGTAACCTGAACATTTATGAATCTTTGTCGCCTTTGATCATTGTTTTTAGCTTCTTGCCTGTATTTGTAACACTAATACTGACTGTAATATGTCTGTATTCTGTATCTGATGCAGAACCTTTGTAAAAGAACCTCTGGTTCAAAGGTCTGCAATCCTAGTAATAAATAAATGCATCCTGGGGGGAGGAGGGTAGAGGAGGATGATGAGAACAATCAGAACAACAATTACCTAAACAGGAAGAATAAAACTGAGCAACCTATACTAAGCTACACTCAATAAGCAGTATATACAAACTTAGCAAACGAAGCTACAAACAATAGGTAGTTTATACAATTTAAAGGGAAACACCAGGCAACACTGTCTAGCAATGTTGTGCTACCTGGTGCATTCTGGTCTCTGTTTCTGGTAGTTTCTTATCAAAGGGCCAGGTATTCTGTCATATCCCTTCTCTCCTCCAAGGAGTACTTACTCAAGTCCTTCAGCCTGTCCTCATAGGACTTTGTGATGCAATCCCTGTACCATCTTTGCTGCCCTCCTCGGAACCTTTTCCACCCAATGTCCTTACGTAGTTAAGGCCTCCAGAACTGGACATTGTACTTCAGGTAGGGCCTCACTAGTGTCTTGTATAGTGGAATTATGACCTCCCTTTTCCTGCTGGTGATACCCCTCCCTATGCATCCCAGCATCCTATTTGCTTTACCTGCTTCCTTGTCACACAGTTTTCCTACCCTGAGGTCATCAGAGATGATAACTTCAAGGTCCCTTTCCTGCTTGGTGCATGCTATATCCTCACCCCCAACGTACCAGGCTTTTTGTACCCCATATGCATTATTTTGCACTGAAAAGTCGAAGCGCCAGTCAAGCCAGACCCCAAGGTAATTAAATGAGGGATCATCATTGATAGTGGTCCCATCTACGGTGTGGAGGAAGGACAGGGTGGTAAGCCTAGTGAGCCTCTGCCAAGTGCCAAAGGTCAGAGACCATTTTCTTGGCTTTGGGGGAATAGTTGATTTGCCTGGAACCAGTGCTGAACGTTGCTGAAGTCCAACTAGAGCCTGGTCATCAGGTCAGCGAGGGAGGAATCAGAACCAAATAGAACAGTATCATCTGCGTACATATGGATGGATGCAGAGGAGCAGGCAGGTCATTCAGGAAGATCAAAAAGAGTACTGGGCCTAGGACGGACCCTTGCGGGACACCAGCGCTTATAGGAAGTGGGGGGATAAGGAACCTTCAGTTCTAACAGACTGAGTCCTACCCTCAAGGTAGGAGTCGAACCACATAGTAGCGGAGTCAGAGAGTCCCGCTGGTGTGAGTTTATCAAGGAGAAGTGGGTGAGAGATGGCGTTGAAAGCTTTGGCCAAGTTGAGAAAAATGGCAGACGTGATACGGCCCTAATCCATGCTGGAGAGAATGGAGTCAGTAAGCCGGAGGAGGGAGGTAGAGGTAGAGTGAGACTTACGTAAGCCAGACTAGAAAGGGGTGAAAAAGGAGACAAATCGAGGAAGGGGGAGAGCTAGGACAGCATTAGGTGTTCTTATAGTTTAGCTAAGGTGGGGAGTAGTAAGAGCAAGTGTGTAATTATGGGTCAATAATCACAAGTCTCGAGTGTGCCTTGTGCCTTTAAGTGTGATTTTGGACACAATTACATATTACTGAAGTGTCCTCCTACTGCACTTATAAAAAGGGTCCTACTTAAAACTGCACAAGAAATAACAGTTAATGAATAAATAAAAAATACTTTTATTCACTGATAGCTGTTTCAGAACCCTCTATCCCACCCCCAAAACTATATGTTTAACTACCTACACATGGACCCTTAATGTTTCCTTTTTTGAGACTCTATATGGTCTAAAATACCAAGCAGGAAACTTTAATAACAATTCCCCACCACCACAACTGCAAAATACAGGAAGTGGTATCACAGCCTGGCGGAGTAATCACAGTGGTCACACGGTCACACTGATGTGGTTTACATTTGATTCTGATGATGGATGGTAAAAGCTCTTTAACTGTCAGAAATGTTGATTTTATAGTCTGCTCTGAGTGCGCTTACTATAGTGGAATAATTCATGGGTGACTAAGCCTTAGTATCGTACACTCAAACTTTTGGCACCATCTCTCAAACAAAGAACAGAAGGGCATTCTTTTTCTGTAACCATAGTTCTACTGGTACCCAGTAATGTACCTATTAACATACCGGCACGTTATCCTAGCTTGCGCAGACCTCTGGAATATAAAGTACAGTCTTAGGTATCCAGCCCTATACCTGGCACCGCTTTCCTAAGCTGTCAGATCCTAGCCACTCACGAGGAGAAGATCAACTCAAACTGTATGAAAACCTCAACAAGTTCAGGGCAGGATGACAGAGATGGTGTGGCTCTCGATAAGTATTAAATGAATTACTACAGTTACAGACAAATGACTCTGTTTTAACTACGTGGATCCTGGGGGGCGTGGCTAGCAGCCGACAGCAATGGTCGCACTCCCTCCAGAAATACTTTCTCATTTCCCGATTTTAAGAAGGGGAACTGCAGCAACCGATTACAAACCTTGAGCGAGTAGATAACCAGAGTTAACAAACGATTTTCAGGACTGTATGAAATGGGGAACCCTCTCAAGACGGGACAACCAGATTCGTGCCTAGGGAAACAAGGCAAATGGCCTGATGGCGCTGATCAGCATGCCCTCGTGGCTGAAGCGACCAGAGATACTGAACCTTCAAATAGCGCCGTTTTATAAGCGGTGCAAGCCCTTGATAGATCAATGCAAACACTCGACGCAAAAATGGATTTTTTTAACAAGAGGGCAACCAATATGGAGACTAAAATTGAAACTGTCTCGGTGGAGTCACGTATGGCGAAGGAATCGGCTGATAAAACCTCCGCAGTGACAGCAGGACTGATTTCCGAGAACAAAATTCTTCAGCTCCATCTAAAGCATGTCGAGAACGGAGCTCATCTGGGACACGTACACCTACTTGGTGTTCCTGAAGGTTACGAAGGGGATGATCTAAGCCATTTTGTTTCCCAATTGCTCTTTACCATGTTGGATCTCTCACTTACTGAACTCATTTTCAATGCTTATCGGATTACACTCCGGAGGAAAAATGCAGATCAGGATCTACCTCATACAATATTGATCGTCACAGCGGGGCAGCATATAAGGGACAGAATCCTTCAGGCTACAAAGAATAAGGGCCCTTTACAGCAGCCAGATGGCTCCAGGATCTTCTACTTTCCGGATCTCAGCTATAGTACTCATCAGCGACAAAAGGCCTTTGATGCAGTTTGAGGAGAATTAAAGTCATTAGGGGTCAACCACTCCTTACTGGCGTCTGCGAAGCTCAGAATCTCATATTCAGGTAAAACTTATATTTTTACCGATCCAGTAGAAGCAGGCAAAAGACTGGCTAAGATCAAAGAGGACTTTATGCAGAGTGCATTGAACCCTGAAGAGACCGTTGATGACTGAAAGAAGTCCAATGTACTGTCTTGTGGCTAACTAAGTCTCTTGGCATGGTTCCTTATTAGTAGGAACACTGCTTAAGTTCCTGAGAAACAAAAGTTTTTTTTCTTACTTCTGTTTACATAATTTCGCAGTTCCTTAAACAATGTTAATTTAAGTATAATGTTGGTTGTTTCAGAGGAGTGGTCTGCTCCACGTACAGAAGTTATTATAGAATGGTGAATTTATGCATGGACTTTATTATAAGTCACTGGTTGGCTTAACGGGTCTTGTACACCGGCACTTTTTTGGACTTTTGATCATTTTGTATCTAGTCAATGGTCATGGCTGCTTTTAGCAATTTGTTAAACTTGACTTACACATGCTGAAAATTCAGCAGTACTTCCCCCATTTATGATGTAACCCTGCGTGAGAAGTAACATATCCTGATTTAACTGATGTACCTTTATCACATACTACTACTTTGAACCAAGTAAAACTGCGTATCAGTTCTGATATACTGTAATAAAAATAAAGTACAAAAAAAAAAAATAACTATGTGGACCCTAACAATTGCATAACACCAGACCACAGGAAGTGTGTGTGTGTGTGTGTGTGTGTGTTGGGGGCTTAGACTAAGGCTTAATAAGGATATAAACTCCTTAGGACATAGGTTCTAAAATCAGGGCCCCTCGTTCTCTATGGCATTTAAGTCTTGATTTCTGATTCTTGGCTTTTACGGTGACATTTATTCTGATGCTCAGTTATTTCAAAATCCAATCCAATTTAGAATAGTCTAATATTAGGATAATCTGTATCCTAATCAGGTTCCAATAGGACCATCAGATATCGTTGGATATTGTCGAATTGTACTTAGGATATCCTAGAATCCTATTTTCGGATATTTTAGTATACTAGGATTTAAGATTTTAGAATATTCTACAATCTGAGTTAATACTCAAGGCTCTTAGAATATCGGATTTTGAAAACCAATATCCAAAACAACTAATACCCTAAAAACTACCTACTGTATTACGATAACTGTTTTTTTTTAAATGGATATCCGAGAAACCCTAATTTGCTCATTCCTGTGTCACAAATTGTTTCTGTAGCACAATCTGTTCTGCCATTGGCTAAAATATGATGTGATGTCATATGATATCCCACGCTGAGCACAGAGAAGGGACTATAGGATAAATATGGATAGGATAACACATGGGTTCAGTTCTTTTGATATGGCATCAGTGATTTAGAAGAAGGAATACAGGGCAAGATGCGTTTCTTGGCATATGACAATAAGCTCTGTGGCAGGCTGGACAGCATGACGAGGATAAGGAAGCTGCAGAGGGACCTGCATAAGTTAGATAGGTGGTCCAAAGTTTAGCAGTTGAAATGCAATGCCAAAAAGTGCAAGGTGATGCTCATATGGAACAGGAACGCTAAGACAGAATACTGGATGGGAGGGGTTACACGGAGCACTACTTGTGAGGAAACAGACCTGGAAGACATTATAAGCAACTCCCTAAAACAATATAGCCAAGGCCTACAGCAAGCCAACAAGGATGCTGAATGTATGGGGTGGGTTCTGATAGCAGAAGGAAGAAGGTAATACTACCTCTCTATAGAAAACTTGTGAGGCCACATCTGAAAGACCATGCCCAGTTCTGGAATCCCTAGATAAGGAAGACAAAGACAGGCTACAGACGGGTTTAGTGCAGAGTAACCAAAATGATTCAGGGCCATTAGGGCACATTCTACAAGAATCTGCTTACAGCACTGAACACATACTTGCTGGAGGACAGAGGGGAGAAATGAGTTCTTGGATTGTGAGGAATCCCCCTCCCTATCACCCTATCTCTTGTTGCTCCACCCCCAGACTACCTAGCACTTATTTTTCTGTTCTTGCACTTAGGACAATGTCAAATCCTTGACTGCCTACCCCCCTTTTTCACACCCTTCCCCCTATCTCCAACCCCTTGCTACACTTGTGTCACTCCCAGGATGGTTTTCATTTGTATCTGTGCCTTGTTATTTGCCAGTGTGCTAGTCTATACACATGTGCTGTCTTTTGCTACTAAGTTAACTTCCTGACCTGTATTGTATCTTACCTCTGCTTGCTTCTATGTTAACCTCCTGACCTTGTATTGTATCTTACCACTGTTTTGCTTGCACCCATTGCTGACGCAGAACTTTTGTAAAAGAACCTTTGGTTCAAAGGTATTTGTAATCCTAGTAATAAATAACTAAATAAAAATAAAAAATAAATAAATAAAAAAATAATTACTCAACCGGAATAGCCAGGAAAAATTTTACTCAAATGTTTGTGTAGCAATTGCAACATTAAAAAACTTCATTTGACTAGCAGGTACAAAAAAATAAGCATAGTGTTTGCAGGTAACCTTGTGTAAAGCAGGTGTACAACCACTTTGGGGTGAACTCAGATGTGTAACAAGTGACTGCTACACATAACAATTTTGTGTAGCAGTTGAGGAGAACTGTAGTTCTTTGCTTCGCGATGCCGGGCAGCATATTAGCTGAAAGTAGTGAGTCAAAAACACAGGGACATGAGTGGAAGCTGGAGGAGAGGTTCAGGAGGGACGTGAGAAAGTTTTATTTTACAGAGAGGGTGGCTGAGTCACGGAACAGTCTGCCGGCAGAGGTGGTATGTGCCAAAACACTTAATGGTTTCAAGCACAGCTGGGATAGAGTAAAGAGCTTAAGAGTTACCGGGGTATAGTGGTAAGGCAGTGGACAAGAGGAAGGCGGAGAGGCAACCCCCCTACTAGACGGGGTCTTGGAGTAGGATAAGGTATAACAGGGCACACTGGATGGCCTGATGGTCTTTTCCTGCCAACACTGTCTATGTTTATGTCTAAATGAGGGGAAGGAGCACTATGGGAAAAATCTACATTTGAATGAAAAATCACCAAGACCAATACAGTCTGTGGCACTACATTTGTTCTGCGGTGCGATGCAAGTTCTACAGAAAAGTCTGCTTCTGTGGAACTGCAGAATTTCAGTGGCCTGGCCTGCCTAACACTATCATTCCCACAGTATAGCAGGTCTATTTATTAACTGGGAGGGTGGGGTGGGGTGCTCTGATCCAAGGGACCATTTTCATGCAAGACCCAGACCATGAAGATGGCACAGTAATACAGTACAAAGGAACTGCTCCGAGTAGATTAGGTAAATACAAGTAGTTACAGTACACAGGTGAAAACATAAGATAATACTACACAATGATGGTGCATAAAGTGAACATAGTGCAACACGTTACAATTGGAGAAAACTATACAAACAGTAGCAGTATTGAGAAAAACAAGCATTTGTCAATGCTGAATGTTTGCTTGCTGGCACTGGCATTGGTAGTGTAGAAGTTACAGAGCTGCATAATAGGAATGGCAGCGAAGTATTGAACTGAAGGCAACCCCACCACCACCCTGCAGAGAGTGACAGGCATTGGGGTGTGCCTTTGGGTCATCAGGCATAACGACCACGCCATTTCACCACACCTACCCTGCAGACACTGACAAGTGTCACGGTGTGCCCTGGGGTCTTATCTTATACGCACCCCATTCCATCAGGAAATACAGTGAGATGGGTGCGGTATAGGAGAATGGGGTGAAGTTTGGGCCTGAAGAGTCCAAGGCACACCTTGATGCCTCTCACTGGCTGCAGGGTGTGGGTGGGGTTGGAATGGTATGAGCATTACAGGCAAGAATCTCAAGTCACAACCTGATGCCTGTCATTCTCTACAGGGTGAGGCGTTATGGTCGGAAACCCTAACGCCTCAGGCATTCGTTGGTATTTTCACTCTAAATTTCCAACATGTTTTTTTGTGACCCCTGCCTCATGAACAGTGGCAATATCAGTTTGTTAGCCGAAAACTGCTTTTGCTCAACGACTACAGCATTTGGCACCACAGGTGCAAAAACAGATTCCGAACAGGATGTGAAAAATGACAGCAGTACTGTTCATGGGGAGGTGTAAAAAATGGCAATGCTGAAAATCTGCTGTGAAAATCTTAAAAAAACTGGTGAAGTCGTGAGCGTGCGTAGAAACTGTGCAACGCACACCCGTAATGTAACTAGTTTGGGGATTTTTTTTACAGCAGATTGTTAACACAGGCATTTTGGGACCTCCAATCATGAACAGTGTCAGTGTGATTTTCTTTATCTGTCCCGAACAATGATTTACCACAGTGACCACGCATTTCTGCGCTGAAAGTGTGAAAACACATTTCGGCCATGTTGTGGAACATGACAGCTGTACTGTTCATAAGAAAGTGTGGAAAAATGCCACTGGTGAAAATCTGGACTGAAAATATTACAAATTCATGAACTTACGAGGGTGCGTGGAAACTGTGCAATGCTCACTCGTAACACAGTCATTTTATGGAGTTTTGTTACCAAATTTTCAACATAGCCATTTTAAGACCTTTGCTCATGACCAGTGTCACTGTGATTTTCTTAATCTGTCCCAAACATTGTTTTCGCACAGACTGTACCATTTATTAGCTACATGTGCAGAAACACATTTTGGGAGATCTGAAAATGGTAGCTGTACTGCTCATAAGGAAGTGTTGTAAATGGCACTGTTGAAAATCTCGTGTGAAATATTACAAATTCGCAAACTTGTCAAAGGCAAGCGAGAACTGGGCAACGTGGCGCCCTAAAACAGTTGGTTTTGGGAATTTTTTACCAAATTTTCAGCATAGCCATTTTAACACCTCTGCTCATGACCAGTGTCACTGTGATTTTCTTAATGTGTCCCATACATTGATTTACGATTACCACTGCGCCATTGTGCACTACATGGGCGGAAACACGTTGTGGGCGAGATGTGAAAAATGACAACTGTACTGCTCATAAGGAGGTGTGGTAAAATGGCAATGTTGAAAATCTGGAGTGAAAATATTGAAAATTTGCAAACTTACAAGCGTGCGTAGGAACTCTGCAACGCATGCTCGTAAAACAGTCATTTTTAGGAATGTTTTCACCAAATTTTCAGCATAGCCATTTTAACACCTCTGCTCATGACCAGTGTCACTGTGATTTTCTTAATGTGTCCCATACATTGATTTCGCACACAGACTGCGCCATTGTGCGCTACATAGGCGGAAACACGTTTTGGGTGAGATGTGAAAAATGACAGCTGTACTGGTCATAAGGAGGTATGGTAAAATGGCAGTGTTGAAATCTGGGTGAAAATATTGAAGAATTCGTGAACTTACGGCGTGCGTGGAACTGTAATGCTGCAGCTCGTAAAACAGTCAATTTTAGGAATTTTTCCACCAAATTTTCAAAATAGGCTTTTTGAGAGCCCACCTTATGAACACTGGCAGTGTCATTTCATTAATTGGTCCCGAAAGGTGATTTTGCGCAGTGACTGCGAAATCACCCTTGGGGCCCGATTAACGCCATGACAGTGACAGCATTCATGAGAAGGGGTCCCAAAAACCACATGTTGAAAATTTGGTGCAAAAATTCCAAAAAATGCCCAAGATATGCAGCAAATTTGAAAAAACCCTATCTATTACATTATACAGCTTACCAGCATTTCCTCAGTCCGCGGTCAGCTTTGAAGAGTGCAGACATGTTCCCGGTCCACCGAATATCGCGCACTGGACTCGGAGGTAAGTATGGGGTGAGGGGGTGTGGGGAGGCAGGGTGCGAGTGGGTGGGGTGGGGCAGGGAGACTGCGAGGACCGTTTTTAATTTATAGTTTTTTTTTTATTATTAAGACGACACGGACGTTTGCCACGCTGGGGTGGGCTCCCAGCATGGCAGCTGGAAAGGCTGTTTGGGGGCTGGAGCCGATGGGGGATTGGGCACCTGTCGGCCATACAGGCTTGTGCCACGCTGGGGTGGGCTCCCAGGCGTGGCAGCTGTAAACTGTTTGAAGCGGCATGGGCCCGGCGGGGCATTGAGCATCGAAGCTGCGGTATAGGCATGCGGGAGCGTCAGCACGCAATATGTATGCGTGCGTGTTGAGGGGGGGAGCTCTGCTCACTGAAGCGGAGCTCTCCCTTTCAACTGTACGCCACTGCATTTTCAACTGCTGTCATAGACAGCTGGAGCAGTGATTGGTGCACTGCAACCGTGCCTGCAAACACACTGACTGAATTGGAAGAGGCTGACACACCTCTAGAAAACTCGGATGATGGCACTATGTTTCTTGCACATGCGTGCAAGCAAACATAAAAAATGTGAGCATAAGCTGTACACAGTTACATATAATTCAAGTGTGGCAACAATGGGAAATGAACGAATGAATGGATAGCCAGGTGGGTAAATTACAGATCTTGGGAGTTCAAAAGTGATGCCAACAGAACCAAAGGGGAATACCAGAGTGCTGTGACTCCCTGTCTGAGTGGGGAGGGTGGGAGGTGCTGGAGTTAAAACAGGGTTGCTTGAAGCTAAGCCACTTTGGACACAGAAAACTAGGATCGGGGGCTACCAGCAGTGCTGGCTCCACCAGTCTAAATCTTTTAGAAGAAGGGATTTTACTCTAGGAGAGCCAGGGACTTGCAAGGAAGAGTCATGCCAGACCTTGGACCTTTTCTCCCTGAGCTTAACCCCTTTTGTAATCCTTCTGACCCAAAGAGGATTTGCATGAAGTACCAAACATAGAAGGCCTCACCTCACAAGACTGGAGTCTTGGACATTTATGGAACAAACCACTTCAGTACTTCCCTAACCTCTGAGATTTAACAACTAGTGATTCAAAGCCTTGGTACTCAAACAAGCTTCTGGTAACCAATTGCGAGGCAAGTGTCTGGGATCCAACACAGCCACTCAGCAGCGTTACAAGGGTTCTGCGCAAGAACCCATTCCAGAAAACAAAACAATACAAGGATGAACTCACACAGAGGAGTACTGGTGCTGAGCAGAGCAAGACACTAACCAAGAAACAGCACAGGGAGTAGCACACTCCAGAGACAGACAATGCACCTGAAATCAGAACTGCTGAAAATTCAAGTTTTTTCCCTTTTTTTTTTTTTAATTTAGGATACTTTATTCTCCCAGCTACAGGCTGCCCCCCCCCCCCTCGGTCTGCTTCCTCCAGGCAGCCCCATCACCTGCCTTCTCTGGGACTTCCTCATTTCCCCAGAGTGCACCTTGGCTTATCCAACATGGCAGGGCCGTCGGGGGGGGGTTGCTCCCAAATGGAAACTGTGTCATTGATCCAGGGATGGAGTGCCTCAGTTGGCGATATGTGGGGGCAGATGTCCTCCTGCGCAGCCTAGTGTCTTTCCTGTTTCTTCCTCCCAGTCCCCCAGGATGCCAAGGAAGCTACATTACACATCTGAATGCCGTGATGCTCACCCACATCGGAGCGTGGCGGCGTCACCCCAAACTCATTGGCTCCTGTGCACCACCATCTGTGGTCACCCTGGTGGTAGTAAAGCAGGGAGCTCGAACACCGACCCACTCATCACACCTCACCCAGCCAGTGTTCCAACAACTCAGGCTTGTTCCTGAACCCGGGTCGTCAACATCACGAGCGGCAGCACTACTGCCAAATTCAAGTTTATTTTTATACAAGAGCTTTGCCCGTGGCTTAACAGTACCGTGTTCACTGTTCTTGTATGGAAATAGACATCACAGAATCATAGAAATCTGATGACAGAAAAGGACCCCTCTGGCCCATCGAGTCTGCCCTTTTCCCTTCCCCCTACTCATCATCTGCGCCACTGGCCCTCCCCTTTCCCCCACTTGCCAACCCCACATGTCTGTGCAATGCCCTCTTGAATCCCTCCACCATTTCAGCCTCCACCACTTCCTCTGGTAGTTTATTCCAGGCCTCCACCACCCTCTCCATGAAGTAACACCCCCTCACATTGCCTCTAAACCTTCCTCCTTTAAACTCAAATTTTATTTCATAGATCAAATGTACAGCTCATACATAGAATTTTATCATACAATGTACCAGAACTTTCATTTCTTATACATTATTTCCTTTTTGTTTAGCCATCACATCTTCTTTGTGTCCTGTGGGGAAGATACATTAAGCAAGAATTACCCTTCCCCTCGCACCTCCTCTCCTGATTTACAAAGTTCCCTGACTAGTTTCTCTTGGATTGTAATGAGGTGTACAGTTCCCTTAGAAACCTATGTATCTTCCAAATCCTCCTCCTTCTAATCTTAGACTATGCCCTCTAGTTTTAGCCAGCACCTTCCTTTTAGATAAGCTCCCCACTCTCACCTTACTGATCCCCTTCAAGTACTTTCTATAATGTCCCCCCTCTCCCTTCTAATCTCCTACAGGTGCAGATCCAATTCCCTCCACCTCAGTTCATATGGCTTCCCATTCATACCATGCACCATCTTGGCTGCCCTTCTCTGAACCCTCTCTATCCCATCTATGTCCTTGCGTAGGTGTGGCCTCCAGAACTGGACCCCGTACTCCAGGTGCAGTCTCAACATGGTTTTATAAAGAGACATCAGTACCTTCCTCCTTCTGCTAGTTATGCCCCTCCCAATGCATGCCAACATTCCATTTGCCTTTCCCACCGCTTTGTTGCATTGGTTAGCTACCTTAAGGCTGCTTTCCCTAGATCCCTCTCCTGCTCAGTTGTCTTAATCCCCCAGTTTAAACGGCCTGTGGGTTTTTAGGTCCCATGTGCATCACAGCACACTTTCTGGCACTGAATTTCAGCTGCCAAGTTTACGACCACCCTTCCAGAATCTTCAGGTCCTGCTTCATGGCCTCCAGCCCTCTGGGGCATCCGACCTATTGCAGATCTTTATATCATCTGCAAACAGGCACACCTTCCCCTCTAGCCCATCTGCTATATCACTGATATAGATATTAATAAAAAGGAGGGGTCCCAGCACCGACCCTTGGGGCAGCCCACTCATCATCCCCGTCTCCCCAGAGTGTACCCCATTTACCACCCTCTGGCTTCTGTCCTTCAACCAGTTCTCCATCCACCCAGTTATTTTCCATCCTGCCCCTAAGCTTTCCAGCTTATTTACCAGCCTTCTGTGAGGGACGGTGTCGAAGGCCTTACTGAAGTCCAAATAAGTCATGTCCACTGCCGCTCCCCGATTAACCACCTGCGTCACCCCATCAAAGAACTCTATGAAGTTCACCTGACATGACCTCCCATTCGTGAAACCATGCTGCCTATCATCCTGCAGGCCGCTGTTCACCAGGTAGTTTACCACCCTTTTCTTTATTTGTACCTCCATCACCTTACCCACCACTGAGGTGAGGCTGACCAGACGATAATTCTCCGCTGCCTCCTTGCTGCCCCCCTTATGCAGTGGCACCACATCTGTCTTTCTCCAGTCACTTGGCACACACCCTGAATCCAGGTACAAGTTAAAAGCCCCATCGGCGGTGTTGCCAGCTCCTCTCTCAGTTCCCAGAGTACCCTCAGGTGCAAGCAGTCCAACCCCATTGCTTTGTCCACCTTTAACCTGCCTAGTTCCCCCCTTACCCTGTCCTCACTGAACATGCTAGTTATCCACTTTTTTGTCTTCCCTGCCCCTCCCTCTCAACTCGGGTCCCCGTCCCTCCCCCTCCACCATGAAGACCGAGTTTGGCCGTGCAGCATTGCTTATTCTGGAAGTGGCGTCCGTCTCTGGCTTGCAACATTACAGAAAATAACACACATATGTGAAAATGACAAATAGGAAAGTAAATTAAAAAAAAAAAAGGCCAGATAAAAATGGAAGGTGCACCACTGAATCTGCTGCTCTT
The DNA here is from genome assembly GCA_016271365.2 of Neoceratodus forsteri. NCBI lineage: Eukaryota > Metazoa > Chordata > Ceratodontiformes > Ceratodontidae > Neoceratodus > Neoceratodus forsteri. The sequence continues at coordinate 97,958,756 of CM057451.1, forward strand.
CCAATCGAAGCAGTGTGGTCTAGTTTTGTTTGTGTGTTTCTTCTCTCAACTTTATTATCGCACACACCCTAGGACCTTCTGACCAAGACCTCCTCCTGCCTCTGCCAGCACCACCCTCACACATCAAGGCTCTGTTAGATAATGTGGACATGCACTTCTGACCAGGCCAGGACTTTTAGTTGGGACAGACGCAGGAAAGAACCATTTATTGAGTGAATAACATACAAGTGAGCAAAAATAAATAAGGGATATCCGGGGGTTGACTGTGTGATAACTCATTTATCTTGCAGTTGCTAGTGACCTCAGGCATCCCCAATGAAAGTGGCTAAGCCACGGAAAGTGATGGTTACGTAGAGGTCACTGGCAACTGTATCACATAAATGAGTTATCACACAGTAAACCCCCGCATATTCTGTTTATGCAACAGGCTTTTTGGGGGGGTGTATATCCATTTTTATGAAAACTGAGATATTCGCCATTAGCACAGATTGCGCGGACTTTACGTGACTTAGCACAGACTTTGCGCGGACTTTGCGTGATTCGCGCAATGTAATAGATAGGAGTTTGCGCACAGTTACTGTGTGGATAAATAAATTTATTACCATAGTAGAATAGATCAATGGTTTTATTCTACAGTTTTTATCCTGACACCTATTGCATAAAATAAAATCTTCAAACAGTCCAAGCTTTAAATATGTATACTATTTACAAGATCTGATGGTCTCCTCAGAAGGGTAATTTTAGGCAGAAAGCTGCAACAGACAGGAATCTTTCATGACAAGTCAAAGTTGGAGACCTCCTGTCCATCAAGACACTCTTCAGAGACTTCAGGATGGTGGAGTTCATTCACACACATCACATAACAGCATTCTCCCCAGAATGTAATAGGATGGAGCTGTTCACACCAGAGTGAACTTTCTAACGAGGGGAACAGCAGATTTTTATGGGAGCCAGCTCAGAGGACTCCTCCTATAGGGGCTCTCAGTCCCACCTCCATTCATAATTAACAGAATGAATGCACATAGAACTACAGAAACAATACAGGAACAGCAACAGTCAGTGCACAAACATATTATCCAGGTTCACAATTACATTCAGACACAAGAAGGCTTTTAGACACAATAAACCTCATAAATTGGCCACACCTCCCTTAAAATGGGGCTCACCTGAGTGAGGTTTTCCAATACTCACAGGTCCTGCTATATAATTGGGACACAGCAACTTACCAGTTCCTGTACGGAGGATACAGAAGGGAGTGGCTGGAGCAACACCCAGCTTAAAGAACACAGGCTCGGCCACAGGTAAGGGAATACTGTACATACATATTTCTAGTTTCCCTTATTTACCTAACAGGGCACTACCTACATTCTAAAATCAGCAAGGGAATGCAGTTTAACGTTACTTTAAGCTTTCCTTTTTATCTAGATATATGCAAGCAGCCCAATGTGAATTCCTGTTTCTCCCTGTGTTTTGCTTCTCCTTTCTATCTCAAAGGTACAACAGCGTGATCGAAAAAGGTTAATTCAGGTTCCCCTTAATTGGGTTAAACAGCTTTACTACAACAGTGCTTTTAAATGCAGCAGTTTTTTCTATTACTTAAACTTAGTAGTTGTACAATGACAAGATTATGAAGGAATGCCTTTCACCTTGCAAAGCGGATCGCAGCCTAGCAGGACGCAGAGCAGGGCAGAGTATTCAATACACTCAGCCCGTTCTAGCTCTGTTCCTGCCTCCACAGCCACACCCAGAAGCAGGTTACAGAAGGCTCATGAACAGCGCCAGGGAGCACACCACAGCTCCACTTGCAGAAAGAGGCACAGACAAGGCGCTGTGATGCCAGGAAAGGTCTCCAACTCCAGAGGAGAGTTTCTAAACACAGAACGGCAGGATAAAGAGCAGCCATGACTAACAGCAGAGTCCTGAACACTGGTGGTACTTGCCACTTTACCAGATTTTGCATAGCTGACTAAAACAAGGAATCCAGGGAAATGAACAGGGAATACTGCCTTCTGAGCAAGTACAAAATACTTATAGCCTGACTGGGTGAGAGCATTTTAGATATTTACAAATTTGCACATATTTGCTGCTTAAACCTAGTTGCTGCAAGCAGGGGCAGCTGCAGAGTAAGGGTCGCTAGCTACACAATCGGGCAGACTTGAAAGACCAAAAGGCCTTTATCTGCTGGCAACTTCATTTGTTCGTATCTTCGTAGCTGCACACCTTGGATTCCCTCCTCCTGTCCCCTTCTCCTGACTATATTTCTGGGACTGCTCCGAGGAGACACTTGGTCTCTCCTAATAGGACACCTCTACAGAGGTATCCAGGCATTTTAGTCTGAGTCTTCCAGGTCTTTCCTAGACATATGGGGGTGGGATATTCAGACTGTGCCAGGCTGTGGCGCAAGCCTGGGTGCAGCGCAACTGGGATGTGCCAGGGCGCTGACAGGGTGATATTCAACGGTGCTGCACCATGGCTCAGCACTGTTGAATATCGCTCTGTGGCCACCCGCATAGCGCATGGCGCAGTGGCACTGCACCAGCGCAAGTGGCCAGAGGAGCAGGGGGATGCGCTAGCGCAAGTGCTGTTGCGCTAGGCACATCAACCGCGATATTCAGTGGTGGCCATGTAAATGGGGACATAATGCATGCAAGGCGCAAATGGGGCCATTTGTATGTCATTATGGCCCCATTTGCATGCAGGTGCGCCGATCCCCGGCAACTTGTGCCTGGCACCCTGCCAGGCAGCAGCCGTCTGGGACCGACGCCCCCTGTGCCTCACCGGCAACGCGCTTCAATGCCCGATCGTGGGCCATAATAATAAATGAACTCCCTGGTGGTCCAGTGGACCTATCTCCCTGCCTGATCGTGGGCTGTAATAATAAACTCCCTGGTGGTCCAGCGGTACCCTTACCCCCCTCCCAACCTGCCCACTCATTCCCGCCACCCCGGTCAGCAGCAGCAGCACCCCACCTGGCCGCCCACCGACTGACAGCGTACAGTACGGCTGTACGCCCACTGGTCCACAGCGTTGGCCAACAGGCGTGCAGACCGCACGCAGTGCACTACGGTGCCGATGTGAATGGTCCCATTCACATAACAGGAACTGTACAGTACAATGCGGTCTGCAGGCCCACTGGCCCAAGCTAGACAGTGGGCGACAGCCGCACTGTACGCTGTCAGTCGGTGGGCGGCCAGGTGGGGTGCTGCTGCCCGCCGCTGACCGGGGGGAGCAGGGTCGCGGGAATGAGTGGGTGGGTTCGGAGGGGGGTACGGGTACCGCTGCACCATCAGGGAGTTTATTATTACAGCCCGCGATCGGGCATGGGGGTCACTACGCCACCGGATGGTGCCACCAGAGCTCGGGTGGCCACCCACAGCTGGCTGCTGCCGTGTTGCGCCCTGCATTATGGCAGCTCACCTGTGGGCGGCCAGCTGTTGCTCCTTTATTTTGTGGCTTAACTGTGTGAGGCGCATGAAGGGGTTGCACCTGTATATTCTCAGCACATCCCGGGCTGAATATCGGGATGTGCAGAATATGCATGGGCACGCCCCCCTTGCCTGTGCCGCATATACTACTGATGCGCCTCGGTGCATCGGGATTTGTACTCCACATATTCCCCCCCATTGAATATCGCACTGGGGCGCATCAGTGGGTTCCACATGGTGCAACCCGTTTGAATATCCCACCCCTGGAACACAGAATTAGCTATGTCCTATACTTAAGAACAATGGCTGCCACACTCCCAGGTGCCCCTGTGGGCTACTGCCTCAGTGGGTTGGCGGACGTTTGCCTGGAAGTGCCAACAGCACTATTTCACTACTCCTGGGATCCAGGCAAAATATATGGGAAATCAATTTGTGTAATATTAGAGGGGCTGCAGTCAAAGGGATGCAGATCACACACACATCTTTTGGTCATGCTCTGTGCTGTAGGATTTTTGGCAGCAGTTACAGACCCATCTGTCCCTTCTATCTATAGATCTTCAGCTCCTGCATCCCACTTTCTTACTTCTAGCCATTCCCTTACTGGGTCAAAAATGTAGATCCCACTCTTTAATACATGTTCTTTCTTGCTGCAAAGGAAGGCCATCGCTAGGATATGGTTGAAACCAACCCTACCAAATATTTCCCACGGCAGCAGACAGTGGCCCAGATTTACAATACGGAGAAGTTAACATCTTACCTGAGGGGGCACATGCAACGGTTCAGGGACAGATGGCAACCCTGGGTAATATATTACACGTCACAAAACCCTCCCTTTGTTCCCTAGGGTTTTTCGATTCTGAAGATCGCTGTACTAGATTATGTCCCTTCTTCTGGGTTTCACTGTTGCAGATTTTTTCAGCTATGGTAGATTTATACAGAAATGCTTAGACCATGTTATATCCTATCTTTATCAATCCAGAAGATTATGAACTGTGTGTTTTTGCTGAAGTGCTGCTTGTACTGCAATTTCTCCTGTAGTGAGCTTAGTACCTTGTGTAGCCCCCTGTTCCCTGGGGTTACTAGAATCCCATCAGTGTTGGGTAGGGAAGGCAGCTGGTAAATATCTAGTTAAATGGATTTTCACCTGCTCCCTCTCTGTTTACTTGGTCTCGGCTGAGAGCAGAGAGGTGATGTCATTTAGAACTCTCGTAGCAACATAAGCCACACAGCTTGCTGTGAGTGTGGGGAGTTTAGAATTCTGAAGGAAGTTCAGTGCCAGAGCTCAGAGAGTGAGCAGTGAGGACAGCCAGTGTTTCTCACCCTAGTCTGAGGACATCTTTTGCCTGACTTGTGAAGTGGTGGAAACAGTCTTCAAGATTTCCTGATGCCTTCATCCCCAGTGGGATGAGGGGGACTGCAGAGGATTTGAGGAACAATCCCCTGATCCAACCTAGAACATTTTGAAGCTGCCTTTGGTGTAAAAACTGAGAGTAGATTATGTCTAAGAGTTACCCAGGATATATACCTGCCTTGTTTTCTGTGGATTGACACTCTGATAAATGGACCCATTCACCCATTTCTGTGAGAATTTTTTCAAGAAGTTTGTTTAAAATTTGCTGACAACAGTGGATGTCCCAGGTGTGACTAAGCACTTTGTTCAGAACTTTAATGTTACACTCCCTTGTAGTGTGTCTAATGCTAAAATGTGCTAAACATTTGAAGTAAGCATAATTTCTATTGTTCATTATCTGTTGAGGTGTAACTCAAAGAATGGCTGGGTATGGACAAGGAAGCAAAAGGTGGGCAACACCCCCATCTGGAGTGACCAGTTCAGCACTCCGGGTTCTGTAAGGATGCCTGTTCTTTCAGCGCATATGGCCGATGCCTGAAGAGTAGAGTTTACCCTTGTATGTGGGTTTTGCTAGTCTTGAGCCCTAGTGTGCTCCGTCATGGCCAGTGTGCCACATTTCCTTCTGTAAATCCTATGCCATATGGGAACTGTTCTAAGTAATGGCCTAGTGCCATTTCCAGGAGAATTGTGTGTTTCGTCATGGCTAGTACCACATTTCCAAATGTCTAATCCCATGTTATATGGGAGGTTCGAGTTTCTGTTTTCTATATATGTGTTCTGCATTGCCTTGTGCCATGAAGTGTAAACCCTTGGGGTCCATCTTTGCTTTTGTGTATCAACTGTTTTGGAATAAAGCCACACTCTAGAATCCCAACCTGGTATGGACAATCTAGTTAATGCTTCCTGTGTGGATTTACTGGGTACTTCTGTCAGACGTGCAAACCTAGCATAGCCCTCAGCAGAAGTTCTCTCCTCAGGACCTGAGTTTTGGTAAAGATCTGTTTGTGTCTTGTACACACTTTGTGTTTCTCTGTGCAACTGCTTTGTACCACCACCTCTCTCTTTCCCTAGACAGAAAAAGTGTGGGAGGTGTGCTTACTAGTTAAACAAGTGCCCAGTGGGGGGGGGGGGGTTACACTTGTGTTCTTCCCGTTTGATATATTACATACATTTCAAATATTAACAAAACAAAGAAGGGAAGCCAGAGGAATTGCTTACAACAGCTACAAATACATTATTTTATCTATAAAGTCCTGGATACATTACCAGCTGTTGCTGTAATGCAAGGTGGAAACTGAGACGTTTACACTTATAAAAGGGCAGAGATAAATAACATAAACATTTACTTTTCTCTCACATCCTAACACGGCGCTTGGCGTGGTGACACCAGATCAACTACGGTAAAGCTCTGCAGCTACAGGAAGGCTGGTGAAGAATGGGGTTATTTAAAGGGGCACTGTCAGCTTTTCACTCGCATTTTTCAGTATCCTCCCACTCAGCACTCACCACCCGATACCCCCCAAGCCCTTACTTTCCCACCGGGGGTCCAATATTATAATCCTCTCTGGACTGCAAACACTTCTTCACTCTTCAAAGCTGGACTGCAAACTGAGGAAATCGGTCATGTGGTTCAGTGTAGTTCAATGGGGTTTTGAACTTAGTGACATAACATACTAAAATGGCAGCAGAATAGGCCTAACGGTCTTTTACGTCTGCTCGTTTGGTCAGCCCCCATCCTGGGAGCTGACCTTGCTGCCCCCCTCGCCTTCTCTGGCTTCTCCCTTCCCAGTTCCGGATATTCTCGCTGCACTTGATTTTGCTTCCAGAACCCTTCCCCTGTACCTGTCCCACCCCCTCTTGAACCTCTCCACCGTCTCTGCCTCCACCAGCCCCCTAGGCAGTGCATTCCATGGCTCCACCACCCTCTCAGTGAAGTAGCACCTCCTTTCTCCCCAAATCTTCCCTCCAGCTTCACCCATGCCCTAGTGGCCCTCCTCCTTCCTTCAAGCACCCTGACTGTTCCCTCCCTATTTACCCCTTCATGTATCTGAAGACCTCTATCATGTCCCCCCGGTCCCTTCTCTCTTCCAATGTGTACATATTTAGCTCTTCGAGCCTCTCCTCATAGGTCCTGTCCCCCAAGCCCCAAATCATTTTGGTTGCCCTCCTCTGGACCCTCTCCAGGAGTTTAATGTCCCTGTTTAAGTGTAGCCTCCAAAACTGCACTCAGTACTCTAGGTGCGGCCTCACCAAGCAGTTATACAGAGGGAGTATCACTTCCCTACTTCCCTCCTTCTGGAGGCGATCCCCCTAGCGATGCATCCCAGCATCCTGTTGGCCATGACTGCTGCCCTCCTACAAGTCTCCGAGTTGTTCATCTTGACATCCACCACCACCCCCAGGTCCCTCTCAGCCATCGAGACTTGTAGCATCTCCCCGTGGCCATTTTGAATATTTTTACCACAGATTTTCAACATGCCTTTTTTGGAACCCCACTTCATAAACAACGGGAGTGAAATTAGGCAAAACTGTCCCAAAAGTTGATTTCGCGGTCGGTGTGCGAAAACACCTTTCAGACAGTAGTTGAACATTTTCTCTGCCCTTGTTCATGAGGTGGGGTAATAAGAAGGCTATGTTGAAAACCTGGTGTAAAAATGTTAAAAACAACAAAGTAATGAGCACTGACAAATGCTTGTTTTCCGCTACATTAACCCATCAGACACGAGAACTCCCTGTACTTGACTAAGAAATAATGGTACATAATTTGGAATGCACACAGATAGCTTGGATGACTTCAGTAGAATGAAAGCTCTTAGAGACAGTCAGCTGCACAAGACAGAAATGGATGTGTGGACAATACTGTTTTAGTGTAGAGACACAGATGAGTTCACATAATTGGAATCTGCCTTTGCTGTGAGCAATTCAAATCAAAGTCTTTCTATTTGGGAACTACATTTTGTGCTAGAGACCAAGAACAAGACCAGGACTCTGATTCATAAGTACTTTTTACTTTATTTCAGTGTATTTTATGAAGGCAGCCTGTGTTATTAAATTCACCTAGGAGATGGGCAGTGTTGCTTACCAGGGGCTAGCAGTGGGATATTTCTCAACAATTTGCAAATATGTATCTTTAGTACATGAAGCGAATTTTCAAATGTTTTGTGAGGTTTCAAGTTTATTTGCAGGAAAACACACACACCACTGAGCGCCCTCATTTACAAGGAGGTCCCAGGATGACATCGAAGCACGACAATACAGAGCAATGGACGCAGCTACAATGAGTACAAATTACAACAACTACCACTTATGAGTACAATTCACGACGAGTACTACAGTATAAACAGTATAGCATCACAACAACGTGATAAGTGCAGGCAACATAAGTGCTATATTTTAACATAGTAGCAGTAGTTTTGGGGGTACAACAGCATCGGGGGACTAGGGGAAGCATAGAGAATTCCAAATCAACACTTTGGCATGAGAACAGTGATAAGGAGGACAACAAGTTAAGAATTCATAGTTAAGAAGGAGAGGTAAACACTAGCAACAGACTGCGGAGGGTGCAGGGGCTTCAGACACGAGATGATCCAGTTGCTGGAGGGTCAACATTGGGAGGAGCACACCAGCGTATCCCACCAGGGCAGTCATGCAAGAACAGATCAGGGGAGGGCTGAGTGACCAGAGGAGGGGTATATACTGTTGGCTGAGGTAGAAGCAGGGGAGCAAGGAGGTTGAATGGGGGTGGGGGAAGACGTGCTGCAACAATCGGGTTAAAGCATGATGGGTAGACCTACCCACTACTAAGGTACTAAGGTACATAGAAAGCAAGGGAGCCTATAGGCCCATAAATACTCACATACTAATCCTGAATCAATAATACATCAATGGTTTAACAGATAGTAAATATTTGTCCAATCTCGCTTTAAATTGTTCTTTATCCTTACTAATAATAACTTGTAAGGGTAGATTATTCCAGGCTTAATCACCCTTAAGGTGAAGTATTTTCTCCTGATATAATTAAAATATTTACCTATCAATTGAAGGGGGTGCCCTCTAGTGTTATAGATAGAATCCTTAAACTTTAATCCCAAGTCAACCATTAACTCTGGGCCCTGGACAACATCATATAAAAATAAGTCTCCACGTAGCCTACGAGTCTCTAATGATAACAGATTAAAATTATAAAGTCTAGCTTCATATGGAAGATGGTATGTGCCTCTCAAGTGCTTAGTAAATTTACACTGTACTCTTTCAATTTGGTTTATATTGGTTTTCTTGTAAGGACACCATAGCCGGGACACACATTCCAAATGAGGCCTAACATGCTCTAAACAATGGCATCAAGACTTCTGGGTCTTTAGAGGAGACATTATGTTTAATGGACCAGACAACCCTGTTCGCTTTATTTACACATTCGTTTATATGGTTAGAGAAATCCATGTTATTAGAAATTATTATGCCCAGGTCTCTTTCATCAGTAGTTTCATTGAGTTGGTATTGTCCTAACATATATCGTAGATGGATTATTATGACCCAGATGCATAACCTTGCATTTATAGAAACATAGACTTTGACGGCAGATAAGGACTGCTTGGCCCACCTAGTCTGCCGATTTCCCTACCAACAGGATAAGCTGCAGATCCTAGTTAACCAACAGCCTATTTCCTCCTACCCTCCCCCCACAAGAATTGCCTTATGTCTGTCCCATGCATTCTTGAATTCTCTTACAGTTTTAGACCCCACAAGCTCCTCAGCAAGGCTGTTCCATGTGTCCACCACCCTCACCATGAAAAAATACTTCCTTTCATTGCCCCAGAACCACCCCACCCCCCCATCTTCAAATTGTGTCCCCTTGTTCTTGCACATCTCTTTTTCTGAAAGATGCTACCCTCTTGGACTTTGTTGATTCTACTGAGGTACAAAGTTTCTATCATGTCTCCCCCTCCTTTCCTCAAGGGTATACATATTAAGCTCCTTTAGACTCTCCATGTATGGCTTTTCTTGAAGACCCTGCACCATTTTAGTTGCCCTCCTCTGGACTGCCTCTATCCTGGTGGAGATGGGGTCTCCAGAACTGGACGCAGTACTCCAGATGGGGTCTCACCAACTGTCTGTACAGAGGGATAACGTCCTGTTTTCTGCTTGTGATGCCTCTCCCTATACATCCCAGTAACCCCCCCAGTCCTCCCTACTGCCTTCTCACATTGCTTGCTAACCTTAAGGTCATCTGATATGATTACCCCAGGTCCCTTTCCATTTTTGTTGTTGTTGCTACCTTCTCCCCCACTGTGTAATCTTCCCTGGGTTTTTGTTTCCCAGGTGCATCTGGAGTTGTTTAATTTCATACCCCACAAGGCAACCCATTCACAGATGTTATCTAAATCCTGCTGGATTATGTCCGAGTCCTTCTCACTTAAACATGGACTACCAATCTTTATATCATCTGCATATTTAATAGACATCGACTGGCAATTAGATGCTAAGTCAGATATAAAAGCCTGAAATAAGCATGGACCGAGGACCGAGCACCGAGCCCTGAGGGACCCCACTGGTAACATGGCCAATGTCCAATAAACATCCATTTATACGAACTTACTGTGTACAATTAGATGACCAATTCTTAATCCTTGTAATGATGTATATATTTATTTTTAAGTTTTGTAACTTTATTTCTAAGGTCCAGTGTGGCATAACGTCAAACACTTTGCTAACATCCAAGAACATAACATCACAATGTATTCTACTATCTACTAATGAACTGATGCCTTCATAAAAAATCAAATTTGACAGGCAGCCTCTAATTTTTTTAAATCCGTGCTGTTCCATATCTGCATTATTCAAGACGGAACTTAGTACATCCTTAATTAAACTTTCAAGGATTTTACAAATCAGGGGTGCGAGGCTAACTGGACGATAATTTGAACAGTCTGATTGTAAAGCACTTTTTATATATAGGGACAACGTTAGCAGTTTTCCATTGCACTAGGACAAAACCCTGTAACAGACATGACGCAAAAAGTAATTTTAGGGGAATCACTAAGCAATCCATAAGTAGAAAAAACAATTGCCCTGAGATATGGTCTGGCCCCAATGATGTTTTCCCTTTTTTGTAATTTTAATTTATTTGTAATGTCTGTGGTTGTAAAGACAATGGGGGCTGAACTAGTATCTAATTGATGAAACACAGGTATATCTGAGATAGTATAGCTCTTACAAAAAAAACACTGCCAAACATATCAGCCATTTCCTTTGAATTATCTGGTTTCCCACTTGAATGGGACCCACCTTACATTTGTTTGTTTTTTAAATAGTTTATGTAAGAGAAAAACTGTTTACTGTTTGATTTCTTTGTATTTTTAGCCAGATCCAATTCCCATTTTCTTAGACTTCTTAACAGCAGTTTTGCAATGTTTTGGTGCCTTAATATAATCTGACCAGTTATAAATGGATTTTGATTTAAGATAATCGGTATATTTTTAATTTTTTTTGTTTAATCAATTTCTTAATAGATTTGGTCAGCCATTTAGGCTGTAATTTGCCTTTTTTATGTTTAGTTTTACATGATATAAACTCCTCTGACATATATTAGGGTACCGTATAAAAGCTCCCAATATTCCTGTAATGTACTATCAGCATGTTCTTTTACCCAATCTATCTGTCCAAAGACTTTTTCCATGCCCAAAATATTTGCTTTTTCATACACAGATTGAGACAGGTTCTGAGCCAATTTCCCATGAACATTTTAACTTAAAGGACGTGACATTATGGTCACTGTTTCCAAGTGGGGCTTCAACAGAGACATAAACATCAAGGCTATCACCATGCAACACTATATCTAATAAATTATCACCTCTAGTTGGGTGAAGAACACCCTGCTTCAGCTGAAGTTGGGCACACATTGCCAAAAGTTTTTTACTATTTGACGTATATGCTAAATTATCCTGCCAATTTATATCAGCAAAATTTAGATCCCCCCCATTAATAAGATGTTACCGATTTCACATGCTGTTTCCATTTCACCTAATATGGTCTCCAAATAGGCTACAGAGGAGTTTGGTGGCCTATAGCAAGTCCCCACAACTATAGGTGGCATATTTTTTTTTATTGATAATTTAACCCAGATGGATTCAGTTAAGACCTAACCGCTGTGGCATTGGCAGGTTTCCTTGAAGACCCTGTTAACGGAGGTAGAAGCAGGCTAGTGAGGGGGTTGAATTGGGGGGTGGAGAAGAAGTGCTGCAACAATCAGGTTAAATCATGATGAGTAGACCTACCCCCTGTGGCACTGGCAGGTTTCCTTGAAGACCCTGTTGAACAGAGATTTAAAGGAGATGACAGAAAATCTCAGTGAGTCTAAGCAAGGTTTGTATTTTGTTCCGGTTGGCTGGTATGGTATAGCTAACTGCAGCTCTGCTATGGAATGTACATGTTCTGGGCTCTTCAAGCAGGATGAAGTTATTTTTACGCAGGGAATAACAGCTGTGGGATAAGTGGAAGAGGGAAGAGGTGTAGGTGGGAAGTTTGCACAACAGAATTTTCAGTGTCCATGTGCCTGTGTGGAGCAGCCTTCTCGTTACGAGGGAAGGCCAGACTACTGTCGAATAAAGACTGCAATGATGTGTTCTATAGGGTGCTTTGGTTATGAAGCGAAGGACACGGTAGTACAGGATGTCAAGCTTGCAAAGGTGAGACGCCGTGCTGCTGTTGTATATGACGTCCACGTAGTCAATGAGTGGGAGGAAGGTAGCGTGCACCAATCTTTTCCTGATTGCTTCAGGAAATAAGGACTCATTCCTAAAGAAGAACCCTAGTCTTATTTTTAGTTTTTTAGAGAGGAATTCTATATGCTTGGCGAAGGATAGTTTGGAATTTAGCCACATGCCTAGATACTTGAAGTTATCCACAACCTCAAGAGTGTCACCTAGCAGGGTTGTGATTGGAGCAGGTGCTGCCTGGTTGTGGAGGGATGAATCAGACTGAGGGGGGAGGAAATGCATGGTCTTGTTTTTTTTCGCATTTAGTAGAAGTTTGGAGTTCAGGAGGTTACGTTGGAGCTGGCTGAAGTCCTTCTGAAGTTCAACTCCCATTTCCTTTAAGAAGGGTTTGGAGGTGCAGAGGACAGTGTCATCCGCGAAGAAGTGTAGTTTCGGGTTGTGGCTGTCATTGCCCAAGGAGTTGATATAAATAGAAAATAATAATGGACCTAAAATAGAGCCTTGGGGAACCCCTCTTGTTAAAGGAAGGGAGGGGGGAAGGAGCCCATCGGTTTGATACACTGGAGCCTACCTGAAGGGTAGCTTGTGAACCATCTGAGTGTAGTACTGCTCATGCCAAGCCTTTTAAGGTTAATAAGCAGGAGAGTGTGGTCGACCATGTCGAAGGCCTTGCTCAGGTCTAGGAACACGGCTCCTGTTGTTTGTTTATTGTCGATAGCTAAGAACCAGTCATTGGTCACTTTTCCAACACAGACACAGTACTGTGGTTGTGTCTGAACCCTGACTGTAGGGAGTTAAGTAGGTTGGAGCATTTGAGGTATTCCTTTAATTGTGTATTGACTATCTTTCCTAATAATTTTGACAGAACTGGAAGGATGGAGATTGGAATATAGTTGTTAAGGTTGCACGGGTCACCCGACTTGAACAGTGGTACAGTAAAGGCCATTTTCCAGCTGGAAGGAACCATACCAGAGGATACTGACAAGTTAAAGATATGCATTATAAGGGTAGTAATGTGTCGGTACCCTAACTTTAGGAATGTAGCCTTGATACCATCAGCACCTGCTCCCTTATTTGTATCCAGTGTTTTTAGGAGGTCCTCGACTTAAATGTTACTGGGGTGAGGTTAAAGGAGTTGTGGTTATTCGGGTCCGAGGGGGAATCTATTGGTGCAGGGCTGTTGATCAGTCCAGCAGCTGGAGAAGAATCAAACGATAAACCCACTGTAGTGAAGTGCACATTTAGCTTTTCTAAAATGGTCAGAAAATTGTCAGAAATAGTGATGCTGTTGGCAGATATTTTGAGTGGGATGGAAGGGGGAGTTCTATGCCCCTCCACAGTTTTAACATTGCCAAAATCTGGCGGATGCTTATCTTCTGCGGCACCTAGGGATCCACATAATATTTAGATTTGGTTGCTCTGACTAGCTTTGTACATGCATTTTGACACACTCTGAATGCTGCCCAGTCAGCAGGAGCCTTGGTGTGTCTTGCTGTAGCCCACAATTTGTCCTGGTGCTTTAAGGCAGCCTTGAGATCGGGGTGAACCAAGGAGAGGAAGCCTTTTTTACTCTGCATTTCACCAATGGGGCATGCTTGTTTGCTAGGGTTGTGAGGTTACTATTGAGGATATCAATGGGTGCATCAACCGATTTGGCAAGATAAAGGCTTTGCCAATGGGATGTGTCTAAGGTCGGCTAGGTAGCTTTCCACACTGAATTTGCAGAAGCTACATTTTGTGATGAACTCTGTGCAAGAGGGGTGCTTGTCCTGAAATCTTGTGCAGACTACAATACTGTGGTATCAGTGCCTGCCAAAATGTTTGCTGCTGCTACTGCATGACTGCCCCATCCCCTCGGTGTGCGAAAGAAAAATACAAACTAGTACGTGCAACATCTGTTTTGGCTGATGCCAGCTGCATCTGTGGTCTGGAATTCCAGTGTTTACTATGTGGGCTGTTTTCTCACTTTTCATAAGAACTTTATGAACTTTGGACCTGTAGTGCCTCTGCCATTAATCTCATTTCAGGAACATTTTAAGTTAGTATGTCTAAACCTTAGAGATCAGGAGGCTCATTCTGAGACTTTTTGTTGGGACTTTACCTCTTGTGGTATCGGACTTCCCTGATAGTGTATTAAATATGGTTCAGAATTATGTATCCTACTGTAATTGCTGACTGCTGTGCTATGTGATTTTCTGAATTAAGGAATCTACTGTGTCAGATCTACTCTGAAACGCAATAAAGTAAAAATTTTAAAAGTACCTATATGAATTTTTCTGTTTTGGTTTCATTTCACACCGTCCCATACAATAAAGCTATTTCTGATGCACTTTTATTTGAAATTCACTACATAAGTAAAGAAAGCAAAAATCTGTACCTGATTAATTAGTTGCACCCCCTCTCTGTTAATGTACAGCACATCCACATTTACTTTGCCATAAAGACCTTTAGTGCTGAGGTACCTGCATGAGAAAAGTACAACCAACTGCTGTCCTAATGTCAGAAACCCAGAGACCCTTTACCAGCAAGACCTAGGAAGGAGGTGCAACTCAGCATCTCAGAAACATTCACAGAAACGGAGACAAAGACAGCAGAAAAAGATCAAAAGTTCCACCTAGTCTGCCTAGAGTTTATCTGCCCCAGGACCTATTATCCACATGGGGGTTTATCCCTCCAGGTCCACCTCCGTGCTGCCCTCCCTACTGCTACTGACCAAACCCTTCACTCTGTCCCAGCCATGCTCATTCTTCATGCATATGCTCAGGACAGCAGCAGGACAACCGCCCACGACGCCAGCAATCCAAGTACAGGAAAGAGCCTGGAATGAAAGGGGTCAGCCAGGGATTGTCCCAGAGGTTGCTCTCCTCCTCCGGGGAGACAGCGCGACTAGTACTGCTGCCTTACTGCCCCCTGCAAGACCACATAGAGAAATGCAAACATGACTTCGAAGACAGAGGGAGAGGACACCTCGGATGTCGATGTGCATACATGCACATCATGATATCCTAGAGTGCAACATCCTAGAGGGCTGGGGGAAAATGAAGGAAAGGATAAACTCCAGTCACAAACAGGACAACCTCCAGCAATACCTGAAGGCTCCATGACTGCAGATTCAGTCAGCCTTCCCGATGATGGGTACAGGAAGTCAATGGAGGTGACTGGGCCACCCCAAAGGCCATGCTGTGTGGGATAAACCGGGGGGTAACACAGGAAGAGGTAAGCCCTGAGAAAAGGTGGTATGATAGAGCTGGGATATAGCAGGGGACAAGATATAGTGTCCATGGGCTGAACGGGTGTAGAAGCATAACTAGAGAGTTACTCAGGACAAAAAAGGAAGTGAGGAAATGCTCATTTGCCTATGTTGTTCCAGATGAGTGGAACAACTTCCCTGACCACACAAAAGTCACTCCAGCTCCGAGCATCTTTTATAAACTGCTGGAATGAACTGATGGATTTACACTGCAAGATGTGAGTGAAACTGGCACTAACAAAGATGCACATTCTGGATTTTAAAAGGCAGCCGCAAACTACTGTGCAGTTAAACTGTCTTATTTCCATCCCTGAAATTATACAAATCCTTAAATGAACCGTCTCTGTTACTAGTCCTATGACTCGGTATTCTGTATACTAGTAAAAAATAGTGTGTATATGCTGTACTGAGTGTTCAAGTACACTGCTTTCTGCTGCTCTTCCCTGGGACTCTAATTAAAAGGGATCCGTACTACTGCCCAACATGGATCTTCCCGACATCTAATTTCCCGTCACCAACTTCCCGACTATACACTGACACAGACTTTTAAATGACCGACGACCAGAATCCCGACAATTGCGGTAGTGAGTAAAATCTTGCCGGGAGTTTGCGACACGCTCTTAACAGTGCTATTATGGCTATCTAGAAAAAGTTTCAGTGCTAAAAGCCCTTAAACCAGAAACATTGCAGTGAGGGAGTTCCAGTGACAAGCTCTTATATTAACATGGCTTACCTGTGCCATGGCCAATCCTGTAGTCCTACGGTCGTGTGTAATTAAAACGGAATTCAAACTTTATTTCATTTATTTCTTAAAATCCACAGGAATTTGCAAGGACACGCCTACTCTACAGTTAAACACAATTAGAGCAAGTACTGGGTTTTGTGTGCTTTGTAATCTCCCTTCAGTTTGGTGAAACTTTACTGTATCACTCGTGAGTTGTGATGTAACTTTTTTGCTTTAGTGGACTAAGTACAGGATTAGCAGTGGTACAGGTAAGCCTCACTACTTGTTGCTTGCCTAACTACTTTGCCCAAATGTGCAATACATTCTCTTTTGTTAGTGTTTACTTCACTATTTGCTGTTTGTTTCTCTACCACACCCAAACAATACAGTCAGAGTTGTTTCCACACGCAGTTAATGCCCGATACTTTTGTCGGGCAGACATTCTTGTCAGCTTAATTTATCCATCGGGAAAACAGTTTTTGGGAAAAAAATGTCGGGCAAATGCATGTCGGGAAGACGTACCTAACCCACTAAAAGACATGTTACATCTTACAATACTATTCCAGTGGGCAAAATTTTAAATAAATTAAAGTCAAACAAAACAAGAGACAGTGACTGCCTAACAGTTACACTATGAGGTGTTAGCTAACACTATACAAAAGGATGCACATTACCAAAGGAGTCTGTTAAAGTCCCATTAAGTCTCAAATTGTCCCAGCAGGATCTGGCCTCTAGATCCATGCCTTCATCTTGAAGTATAGAAAACCAGAATGCACATAGCTGTACTGAGCTACACCACACCATCTTCGATCCCCAAAACTCACTCCTCTACCTGCTCAGCTCGTCACTCCACTCCAGTTAGTCTATCGCTGAGGTTGTGAAACTCTTTTTATTTCATTTTTCTAAATGCTTTGATCTCCCTGAGCAGCATCTCCAATCTGATGCATGCAAGTCTCTCTCCCTCTGCATCTGTGTCATGCTCTGGGACCTTTGAGCTGGTGGAGGAAGGACTGCAAGTGCGATCACAACTTAGTGGATGAAATCTAGAGCCACCATGTGGCGGTTCTGACTTGAAACGCTTGGAAGAATGTTTTTTCCGATAATCCCCTCTGTTCCTGTAGGTACATTTGGCAAAACTGGTAGTTTCAAATTGCAGAGGGGAGGATTATTGGAGTTGAGGGGAATGGCACATTCAATTCAGCTGCTTACGAAGGCCGTGGCATCACAGACACCATCCCCTTGTTTGAGGTAATACACCACACTCTATCTGACTGTAACAAAACAAACATCCACTGAACCTGGAAGCCTAGGGCCTTGAATCCATAAAGGACCAAATTTCTAGCACATATATGTAAAACAGAAATTAGGTGGTTCAGTGGCTGCATGGCCTGAGACCACTGTCTGCAGTAACCATTGTGGGACACTTGTATGCAGGCGGGCAAAGGGAACCAAGAAGATGGAGGCTGCCAAGAGACCTAGGAGCTAAGGAATAACACATGCTGAAACCCAGTCACTGCATGCCACTAAGGCTGCTTGGTCCATTAAGGCTGATGTCCTGTCCTCTGGGAAGAAGGCCTCTGTAAGGGTGGAGTCCAGGACCATTCCTACATACTGGAGTCTTTCCTAAGGAAGTAGGAAAGGCTTTGCCACATTGACCAACAACGTCCCAGGCTGTCTAGCAGTTGCCTGATGTAGTGCAAAGTTGTACTCCACCCTGGCCGGTGATGCCCCTTTCAAGAGCCATCCATCTAGGTATCTGAAGAGGCAGGACTTTTCCTGTTGACCACAGCAATGAATTTGGTAAAGACATGTTTTGTTGATGACCGCCCAAGACACAAGACGAGGTAGTGTTGCCCCTCTTGCCAAAATCAGAGGAACTGTCTGTGGTGTTGTCTGAATTTTTTTTTTTTTTATGTGCAGGTAGGCATCTTGCATATCCAGAGTGCACAGAAAATCTTCCCTAAACAGGAGAGGGAGGAGGAAGCCCAGAGGACAGCAAGCAGAACTTTTTCTCTGCCACATGCTCACTGAACCCGCTTCGGATAACTCAGCTAATGAGTTATTAAAAAAAAAAAAAAAAAATGAGACAATAGTAAGAACATGTCAATTAGGGACGAACTTGTAAAAGAAGAGCAAAACACCGCAATGTATTTTAATAATGTTTTAGATTTAAACAAATTTTAAAGCAGAGATTAGAGGATTTGTATGATGGTGACTGAACAAAAAACAGAGGGTAGTTACAGAGAAGGAGGCTTCTGAGTCTACTAAGGGTAAAATTTAAAGGAGCAAGAAGTGACAGTATAGAATATGCAATTCTCAGAATTGCTTCCCCTGCTATTTCCACCCCACTGACCATATTTCCAAGTTTATCTTTGGTGTCAGATGCAGTGCCAAGAAAATACAAGTGTTCGCTAATTATGCCCATCCACAAAGCTGTAAATACTAATAGTCAGAAATTACTGGCCCACTGGGCATCTAACTCTTACTGCTAAGGGCACAGGAAAAGTTAGGAACTGAATACAATTGGCCTAATTACTCCCAAACAGCATGGCTTTAGAAGTGGTCACAATACATCAACATCCTTAGGCTCATAAATTATATATGCTCCTCCATAGGCAGTGGTAATATGGTAGCCATGGTTTTTGTTGACCTGATCAAGGCCTTCAACCTCATATACCACAATCTCTTAATTAACAAACTGAGAAAATTGGTATAGTGACTCTTATATTAAAATGGTTTCCGAGTTGAGTAAAAGACCCCAAATAGTTAACTTAGGTGCCTCTATATGACCCACAGGGATCCTTAAGGTTCTATATTAGGACCTTTTACTGTTTTTATAAATGAGCTACCTGAGATCTTTGAGTGTGTGTGTGTACATTGCTTTATGCTGATGACACAGTTTCATATTTTAGAAAAGTTAAAAATATTCTGGACTTAGATAGCAATTTAACTGAGGCATTTGGGGGATTGCAAAATTGGATAGACTCAAATAAATTAGTACTTAACTTAAAAAAAAAAAAAAAGACCATGCTGTTCGGGACACAGGCCAAATGTAAAACAAACCTTAAACTTTGAGATTAATTAGAGATGGGATCTGTTTAGAGGAGGTTACAACACTTAAACACTTGGGAGTTTGGCTGGATCAGAAATTAAGTTTTAGTGACCACTGTAATGAAGTAACCAGACCATTACATATGAAACTGTGTGCCTTGTATATGGCTATAGGCTAAGTAAGACTAGTAGGCTGCACATAGCTGCATGTCTGTTATTGTGTATGCTACACTACAGAAATAAGTTTACATTTTCAGTTGCTAAGCAAACAATGCTAATGCATAAAAGGTTGTTCAACAACATTTGTAGGTTTGAGATGCCTACTCCCATCATGGCCCATAACTTTTCTCCCCTAGATGAGCTTAACTAGATGCCTGCAGAAGCTTCATACCAAATGAAGGTTTGTACTTTGATTCACAAATTATTAAATGGTAATTTAACATCTTCCTTATCAAATATGGTCTCTTTTTAAAACAATATTTGTTCACGGAGATCAGATGACAGGTCATTACTAAATGTACCAAGGGACAGTGATGGGTCAAAAGGCCCTATTTTTTTGTAGTATCAAAATGTGGCGACACCATTATGTCATTGGGTCAGGCAACTCATGGCAAGGAGTTACCTGACCCAAGGGCCTAAACCAGTATTTAATTATTTTTTATATGCAGCCATTCTTAAGTTATTTAAATAACATTACCTACGATCACTCTTCCGCCTTGCCTGAAAGCCACTCCACGCCCGCTGCAGACACGCCCCTAAAACAGCATTTTGATGATCTGAAAAAGGGAAGGGGCTGCAGGGCTACCAATAGCTATAGAGAGCAATCGAAGGCAGCAATGCCCTCTAACTACATATGGCTCACATTGTAGGCTCTGTAAGTCTCTGTCATTAAGAATGACCTCATCAGTAGGTCAGAAGAGCTTGGTGGGCTTAAAGAGACCATTCAGGACTGAATGTTGCACGTCCTGGGCAAGGTAGAGCCAAGAATTGCATCCTAAACAAATACCAAAGCAAGGCTACAACCCTGACAGCCGAATCTGAGGCATCATAGACAGATCTCAGAAGGTGCTCACCGGCATCAGAGTCCTGAGACACACAGGAGAGGGTCCCTGACTACAGAGATCCATCAGGCATGCTGCCGACAATACGGCTTAGATTCTTCCCGCTACGTTTCTGGTACTTGGCCAGATATGCCTGATAATTAGGAATGTGCAAGCCAAGGGAGGCTGAGGTGAACATGCACATAATGTCCAATTTTCTGGGCTCTCTGTGGGGAAGTGTAGAGCTCATTCTCTAGAGCGCCCTTCCCGGAGACCAGTCATGTCACTTGCAGTTGTGATTACCAATGAGTCGGCGTCAGGCTAGGTACAGTAATACTTCCTACCCCTAGGAGATGCTACTTGTCTGCTTCCCTTGGGATGGCTGGCAGTGTGCTGGGCCACTGCAAGGCAGTCAGCTTCCTCTAGAACCATAGGGACTGGAGGGGAAGCCATCCAGGAGGCACTTGCGACGTCCCCCAAAAAATCACACAGATTATTTTTGGAAGAGTCTGAGGAGAAATTCAAAGACTCCTGGATTTGCCTCATCAAAGCCTGGAAAGTAGAAGCCTCGATGGGGTGGGGAAGGGGGGTGTAATGTAGCCTTTACAGAATAATTTCTTCACTGCCTGAGGATATAGTAGATCCAGCAGAGTGCCCCAGGGGTGGGGAGGATCAGGATCTTCCTCCCCAGTCCTCCTCATTATCATCCAGGAGGTCCAGACTGTACTCCTTATCCTTTAGCACTTCCTTTGGGGGGTGGGGGAGTAGAAGATCACAGAGGAGAGGTACAGCAGGTCCAGACAGGTACACCTGAGGAGGCAGCGGACAAAAAACCTGAAGCAGAAAAGGCAGCAATCTCTTTATCAAATATGAGAAGTCTGCCAGAACAGCAGCTGGGATGGCGATGATGGACAGCAATAGCACCACCACCAAGAGTGATAATGGAGCCACTGTCAACGAGACGACAGTACTCATCAACATGGTCCTGGAGACTGTAGTACCACTCTAATTGTATCAGAGCCTTTAGCAGGGTGGAGTTCTGGCTTAGCGAAGCTGAACCTGTCCATTTAGCCCAGCGGACCATCCTTGTTGGAAAGCAGGGATCTGGATTACTGATACTGGGAGGAGCACTGCTGACTCACCGATGACTAGCAGTTCAACTTCTACTGACTGGAAGGACGATTTCATCTGTGACCATGGCATCAATTTATGCAGGGACTTTGGCTCTCCATTTGTCTTTGATGGTTTCAGCTTTCCTGCTGTCAACGGATTCACTTACTTGGTGGGTACTGCAGTAACTTTGTCTATCTTTTGCAAAAAATGCTCCAAAGCTCTACACCTGTGTTTCCATGCAGCCTGGTTAAAATCCTGGCAGATGTCGTCATTTTTCAAACCCTGGGCTAGGCCTACATAGACACACAAATAGTGATTATCTTTACAATTAATTTGCTTTCTGCAGCCACAAAAACAAAAAGTGCTTTACACAGCAATATACAACAGCGAAGAACTTTATCAAAGGAGTAGCTACCAGAGAAAAATAAACTCCATTGGTGAAAACAGATAATGGAAAACATTTCCACTGGTTTGACATTCACGCTCTTGACATCTGGAGAAAAAGAACTTAAATAGTTCGGGCCAACCACATTATACAGGCAACACCATGCGCCCACAACATGCACAAAGGCACACTGAGATGGGAGGGCCCATCATGCAAAATCTTCCCACCAGGTCCTGACGCTCACAAGTTACAGTCCAATGTATTATGACTCAATGGAGATACCCTTGAAAAAGATGTCTTAGATAATGGGTCCCTCATAGCTTTTGTCCACCATCCTCTGATCATTTTGGCACACTATGTTGCATCCTCTTGACTGTCTCGTCTTTTCTGTATTGAGATGCCCAGAACTGCACACAATACTCCAAGTGGGGCCTGACCAGAGTCTTGTAAACTGGCAGGATTACTTCCCTTGCTCTACTGATCACCACCCCCCCCTTTTTTTTTTTTTTTTTTTTTTGTGCTCCCTCTGGCCCAAATGCCCCATCCATTCGGCCCCCCCGTGTCCCCTGCTGCCCGCTGGACACAGAAACAGACAATGATGGCAGAAAGACCAATGACCCAGAACACCATACCATACCAAGACCTTTTATCAATACAGGGTTTTTTTGTCTACACTACTTCCTCCCCCGCTCCCAGTTTTACTACTACACCCCTGATTAACTATTAAGCCCTTAACTTGGTCCCGACTGTGCCTGAAACCGTTAATGGTTTTGGCACCCAACACCTCTGCTGGCCGACTCTTCATGGCTCAACAACTCTCTATGTAAAACAAAACAAGCTGGGCAGCCTGGGATTGGGTCACAAGGTGGTGAACTGGGTTAGAAATTGGTTGAGGGACAGAAAACAGAGGGTGGTGATAAATGGAGCTAAATCTGAGGAAGGGAGGGCAACCTGCGGGGTGCCACAGGGATCAGTTCTGAGGCCAGTCCTGTACAATATCTTCATTGGTGACATTGCGGAGGGGCTGGAAGGGAAGGTATGCCTCTTTGTAGATGACACTAAGATCTGCACTATATTCCAGGAGGGGTAGTAAAAAATTAGGAGGGACATAGCCAAACTGGAGGAATGATGAAGAATGTGGCAGCTAAAATTCAATATGAAGAAGTGCAAAATCATGCACTTGGGGCACAGGAACCCATGGGAGGGGAGTTACTAACGGCCACCAAACAGGAAAGCGATCTGGGAGTAATCATATCTGATTACCTAAAGGTGGCCAAACAATGTGCCAAAGCTGTGGGGAGAGCCAGTGGGATGCTGGGGTGCACAGGGAGAGGTATCACCAGCAGAGGAAGAGGTGGTGATGCCACTGTACAAATCATCGTGAGACCTCATCTGGAGTACTGTGTCAAGTTCTGGAGGCCACATCTCCATAAGGACATAGACAAGGTAGAAGCAGTTCAGAGAAGGGCAACAAAAATGGTGCAGGGCCTGCACCAAGGGACATATGAGGAGAAACTGGAGGCGTTCAATATGTACACCCTGGGTGGGGAGACATTATAGAGACCTTCAAATACCTAAAGGGCATACAGTATGTGAGGTACAGGAGGGTAGCATCTTACAGAAAAGGAGATGTTCAAGAACAAGGGGACATTTCATGGGATTGGAAGGGGGTAGATTAAGGGACAACTTGAGGAAGAAGTACTTCATGGAAAGAGTAGTGGATGCATGGAACAGCCTCCTAGCGGAGGTGCTGGGGACAAAGTTGGTGGGGGAATTCAAAACTGCATGGGATAGACATAGAGGAACCCTAATGATGCAAAAGAGGAGGTAAACTGCCAGCCCAGTGGCGCAGAGGCTGAGGCGCTGGCGCCTTACCTCTCACCACGCCGGTGACCTGGGTTCGGGAATGACCTTGAACGGGATCGAGCCTTGGCTCTCCCTTCTATGGGGTGGTCGCACGCTCTGTCGTAGTCCCGCTCCCACTGGGTGGAGGTCCGGTAGGTAGTGTAGGCAGTTAGCAGCGGCGACGTAAGTCCGGGAGGGGCAGAGGGGGACACCGGATCCTGGCATGTGCGTGGCTTCTCTATGCATGTACACACATGTGTATGCCATGGCCCGGGGAGTAAAAGAGAAAGACAAAATATATATGGGGGGGAAAAAAAGGAGGTAAAGCCGGAGATAAAGTAGGATCTGAGGCTTTTGTAGTACATAGGGAAAAAGGGCAGACTGGATGGGCCCATCGGTCCTTATCTGCTGTCAATTTCTATGTTTCCTGCCTACCTTGGCTAAACTCTGACAACTCCTCGTTCTATTCCAGCTCTCCCCTTTCTTTGACTCTGACACCTCCCTAATCCCATTCCAATTTGGCTTTAGAAAATCCTATTCCACAGTGTCCTCCTTATCCAGGCTCACTGATACCATCCTGAAGGGTGTGGGATCAAGGATAACTCGCCTCATCCATCTCTGTCAACCTGGCCCAAGCCTTCCACACCGTCGCCTACCCCATCCTATTGGATAAACTTGTGGGGGCTGGACTAGCTGGCCTCACAGTTAAACGATTCAGCTCCTACTTCATGGATAATTTGAGCAGTCTTCATAGGACCCCCAACTCCAATCAGTCTATGTTTCTAGTTTTGGTGCTTCTCAAGGCTCTGCCCATGGCCCTATCCTGTCCTGAATTTTCCTTAATGATTTATTTGGATATTTATTTAGAAATTGGTACCACAGAGAGGCCATCTGAGGCAACTTTTTTTTTAGGTGTGACCTGAAGGAGAGGGGGGGGATAAAGAGCTGCCCAAAGCTTGTTTCTCTTCATATATACACACGTACATAGTTGAAAAAGTGCTTTTCCGGTTCTGAAGCCATAATCCAGTGCTTGTGACAACAGAATCACTATTTTTACTTTATTTTTAATCAATGTCAATTAAACATTGACAGTATTTACAGGGTTACAAGAAACTTAGATTGACTGTGCTTTGCTCAAGTCACACATTACAGAAGGATCCTACAGTAGTATGTTGTTAACCTATTTGTAACTCCTATGGGAAGATAACGCAATAGTTACAGGGGAAACAGCCCTGTTAACCAAAAGTCCAGAATAAGCTGTTCTGGGAAAACTGTGGTCATGGAGGTGTGCGACATGGGCTAAAGCTCTGAGAATTTAAAGCCATCACATCCTTAGGCCCTAGGCCGAGTCTGACCACACCGTTAAATTAATCAGAAATCAGTTGGAGCTCTGTAGGGCTGCTTATACTCAACTCAAAAACAGCCTCAAACGGAGAATACCATTATTAAAATAATCATAACTTTAAAGTACACTACAAAAAAACATAAATCCTTAGAGGCAGAACTTTATCAATATGCCAATACTTAGGCACCAAAAAAGCTTTGTTACTGTAAAATGGCTTACCTTGAGGAAGGTTACGGTAAGGGATCTACACCTCCCAAGGAGTTCCAAGCTGTCTTCAAAGCGGCTATGTGCTCGCTTTCCTCAAGCTTTCCGCTGCCATCTTGCCACCCTGAATGAAAATCTGAGATACCAAAGATGAGCCACGAGGGGCTGCCATCTTGGAGTGTGGGGAGGGAGGTGCAGATGCAGTGTAATGGATTGCCAGCTGCACACTCAAGCAGACTTGATAGACCATATGGCCTGTATCTGCTGGCAGTTTCGTATCTTCGTATGTATGTAAGATGCTGAGAGATGAATGGCTTCAGATTAAACATGGTTAAACAAGCCCAGCATAACAATAGCAATAGTTATGAACTGTGACTCGAAGACTTCAAACTGGAAGGTTAAATTCCACACTTGTGGGTAGCATTTCAGGCACAGTTAAGGTACATATAACGGTAAAATGAGTGAGGGATCACATTCAGTCCCAAAGTTCAACCTTCTTCTTTCGACTCATGGTGAGTCTCTTTAGCCATAAAATCCTGACTGATCTTTTCAAGTCTCCTGCCTGCTTCAACCAAGTTGCCAAAAAGGTACGCTTGTCCAGCATAAGTCAGGCAGCTGTACAGAGTAAGACACTCCCAGCTCCCGCAGACCTTCATGAATGGCAGAGATGGCCTGACGCCATTCACATGTGGTAAAGCTCAGATCTGGGAAACAGATCTGATATCCATCCAATAGAAGAGCCTACCTTTTTCCTTTGCTGCTCTCAGAATGGCAACCCTTTCATCTACTTCTCAACAGACAATCAGCAGCGACTGTAGTTGCTCTGTGTTGGCCAGTCTGTTAAGGAGGGGTGGTGGTGGTGGTGATCCTGTAAGCTTGCATTACCTTGAAGTCCAGATTGGTCCCCAAAATGTCTCTAAAGAAGTCTCTAACACACTTACAGATATTCCCCCTCCATATCCTCTGACACTCTGAGTCTCATTTGTAGCTTCAAATGTTCTGGTCTGACCCACATGGAATTACTTTCTGCAAGCAAATCATTTACCGCAGTGAAGGCTTTGTTGGAGACTGTTTTTACTTCTGCCAATATACTTTCTACCTTATTCTCCAATGTGTTGACCAGTGCACCAAGTCCTTTAACTGCAGCCGGCACGGTCTTTAAAGATGACCCTGCCTCTGCATTCTCCTTTGCCGATCCTCCGCCTCGGTCCACACCACCGGAGATGCATTTTCATGACTTCTGTTGCTGTTGCTGACGAGGTCACATCATCATGGATCTGCACTGAAAGGTAAAGGATATTCTTCTGCCCAGTCTTAGGAGCAAAAAAGATCAATAAAACACAATTTGACATCAAATCAAAGTTTTATTATAGCGCTCCCTCGCGAGCTCTACAAAGCACATCTGCACCTGTCGACTGTTGGCTTCGCCCCCTCCCACAACAGAATCATTTTGATGGCAACAAGTTGTGATGTCATGAGTACTGAAATAAGATTTCACGGCAGGAATAAGCAACACGAGCAGATTACGTGTAAGGAGAAAAGATCCCATTTTAATGTAACTGTCTCCAGTAATGAAAAAGGTTGGGGAATATTGTGTAATTGAGTTATATGGTTGCCAACTATTAAATGCACTTGCTGGAAACTAGATGACCTCTTTAATGATACAGCAATAAACATGGCTGCCACCAGTAGTTTTAAAAATTATTTTCCCTGTGTACACTGGAATCTTACTGTGGAATTCAGGATAGTGCTCGTACTGGTTTCTCTGATGGTACACTATAAAGCCAGGGTTCATTTTTGAGTGGGGGGATTGGGATAATTGACAGTTTTTAATTTTGACCCACCTTTTCTTCTCCCTTCGGGACAACCTGCTCACTGTTATAGAGGTTTTAAACTGCTGTTTTATGAATCTGGGCTCGGTTGAACAATATGACCCATTATTTTTTTTTTTTTTTGACCCTTACTTTTTATAGCCAATGGATCAGTGTCCCACATAAATATCTGAAACAAACCCTGCAAAGCACACCACTACATGCGACTATGGGAGGTGCTACAGATGTTTAGGAATATGAAAAAGAGAATGCGGCCCAGGACTGAGCCTTGAGGGCCCCCCCATGTCAATAGGGGGAGGCAGATACACCAACATGAACAGAATCAGCAACTTTAGGAGGGCTGAGAGGACAACAAACTGAGAGGAAGCCGAAAAAGATCATGAACCACCTTCCAGAATTTGAGTCGTCTGTAAATGTTGGTTTGGAAGATGGATTTGAAGTGATTTGTCTCAGCTGCTTGCAACTGTATAAGGTAAACATTTCTGAGTCACTAGTAGTGAAGCAAGCTAGTGAAGGGGCCTGAGGTTTTATGAGAGGCCCAGGATGTGTCAATCGCCTGGACAACAAGGTCTGCCAAGAACTAAGGAGCTAATGGACTTTAACCCTGGTTCTATGGAGGGGAGCATGAATAAACATTACAGACCTTGAGGAACTCGAGTGAATAATCAGCATTAAGGATATGTGACAGGGGACACGCCAATACTGGAAAGGTTGCTCAGTAAGGAAGGGAGGTTCGAACTGTGGAGCATGCGCAAGAAAGGGAGGTTCTGGGAGGAAATTTGGGCTAATGGATTTGCTTCACACAGGAGATGGGATGGTGGTCATTTAAGGTATACAGTATGGTACCAGTAGCAACTATCCTATGGGGGTGGCTTGAGAGGATCCAATCAATTGGAGAATGGTTTGGGCACCTAGAGTTTATTAGCTTTTGGTAACCAGGTAAGTGCGTTGGGCAAAATGGATCTGCCTATTTTCAAGCACGACCCAGGAGAGTACAGAAATAAGTACAACAATACAAAGATACAAAATTTACAGCACTATTACAGTTACAGTGGGTTGGCTCCTCAGTGTTGGGTGAGGTGAAGGGCTTGGGTTTAGATCAGTTTAGACTTTCACTGTCAGCAAGTTACTGATCTCAGACCCTCTTAAAAAGAAGGTACTGCTCCTAAATGTAGATACTCTGGAGTTTGAAATTCTAAATAAAGAAATAAATTCCAGGAACTATAGCGTTATGGGGTCAGAATACTAACACAGCACATCCTCATCACCCGTCCTGTCCCACCCACTGATGTATCAATCTGTCCTGTTTCTGTGGCATTCCCTGTGGAAAACTGTGTATACACGTGCCCCTGCAGGAATGGCTTAACTACACTACCCCACCAACTGTAGCTCAATCGGAATAGACGTTTTAAAAAGATGGCTACCACAGTTGGTCTACAGTGGGGTGGGGTGGAGGGGGTAAGCCAGCACCACCTTTTCTTTGGAGCTTCAGAAACTGATGACAAGAATATACTATTTTACTTGCATTATTTTTAGCTTGCATTACTGTGATTAAGTAAAGGAGCTTAGTCGCCTCAGTACTGAACTGAAAATGACAGCCATTTTTTGTTGTCTACATGAACTGCTCAATTTAAAAACCTAAAAAACACACAATTAACCCTTCAGCACAATGGTATGACTACTGCTTCAGACACTGGCAACCTGGCTTCAGAAATAAGCCTGGGTTGCCAGTGGCCAGAAGAGAAACGAAAGATAGAGCATCCCAATCGACACTGGTCTTCTTTGGGGAGGGAAGCCAGTGATCTCAGCATTGCTAATGCCACCTGCATGTCACTGGGTGACGGTGCAGTAGAAGACACTTCAATAGGGAGGAGGATGCTGCCTGCCGCAACTGTGCACAGTACAATCTTCGTGTACGTGCCCTAGTGGCAGCATCCCAGGGGACTGTGGAGGAAGAAAAGGAGGAGAAAAAGGCCCAGTCACAGTAGAATGGAAGGCCAGAACCCACAGGCCCACACTGCCTATCACCACTCCTGTCTCCCCCCCCAGGATCTGGACGATGGAGGAGAAGCCCCTAGTGGGGGGGGGGCTAACATGGGGCAAGTTCTGGAGATGGCTAGGGCTGTGGGCGCTCACTTTATGGACAAAATTCAGTTGAAAGAAAACGGGTGCGTTGAAGTTTTTGTGTTTGTTACCTGATGACTACATTCTCTACATGCCTTTTTAATCGCTATAGTATATTGCTTTAAGGAGCTATAACCTAATTGTATCAGGAATAGGTGAAGGAGTAACAGAACTTCAAGAAAAAAATAACTATATTATTCCATTTGCAAATGGACAAAACAAATTACCTGAAGTGTTGTTTCCAGAGTCTTGCCTGCTTTTTGATGTCCTTTTTGAAGATGTTTTGTTATCTTTCACTGCAGCAGGCTCTTCACTCATATTACTATTCCTATCAAGAGTCCTGCTGTTCCCATCGCTGGCTGCCTCTCCACAGTTTTTTTCAGAGCTGGAAATGTGACTCCCATCATTAGAACTTGCACTACTACTACTATTATTATTAATGCTGTCCTGCTCAATCTGTTTTGGTGCTCCACTCATCCCGTCACTGCCAGAGACGGACTCCGCTTTGGTGTCATTAATCTGATTTTCATTTTCATCTGACACTATCACAGTGTCTAAAGTAGTCCTGCCATTCTCCAGTGTTCCAGCCGATTCACTTCCATTATGTTGCTCTAGTCGCATTTCATTTTCATGTCTTGCTTCGTCGTCCATCAGCAGCTCCCTGGTTGGGTCATGAAACTTCTACAATTCTAGGTTCTAAGAAAAAAAAAATAAATAAATAATATTTAACAAAAGTAAATCCAAATTAATATGCTGCCACTGACTCTGGCAAAGTTTCCACCAAGGCCAGAGGTGTGCAAATCCCATTGCCCCGTCTGGGGCAAGTAAATTTCATTGAAGGGCAAGTACCAAAACAGTTAATTTCATTGTAATTAATAGGGGCAAGTGAAAATTCAGCCAGTCATGGCTGGGCAAGTAATAAAAGTTTTGATTTGAACACCCGTGATGAAGGCTTCTGAACACTGGACAGAAGTCAAAGAAAAAACATCTCTTTTGGTGACCGATCACATGTTGAGTGATATGTATGCAGAGCCTCAAAATAAAGGAAAATGGTCATTTTTGTTAACCCTCCTACCCCCGAAAGCTCTACCACCGAATAAGCTTTTGGCATAAGAATTTTTTTCTACCAGTTTACTTACTGTATTTTAATTTTCTGAAGTCCACGATAGCCAAACATGGCAGACGCTGCATGGTTCCATTTCATCTAATGTTGCAGCGCCGTACCACTCACCCCAATACATTCTGTATTGGGGTGAGTGGTGTGTCATCGCACCATTAGATGAAATGGAACCACACAGCATCCGCCATGTTTGGCGATCTCAGACTTCAGAAAATTAAAATACAGTAAGTAAACTGGTGGAAGAAAAATGTTCTTATTATGCCAAAAGCTTAAATCGGGGGGAGGGGGGTAGGAGGGTTACAAAAATCACTGTTTTCCTTTAAAGCCATAACTGAACTTTTTTTTCCTCCAGTTGTCTTTACTGTCCAAACACTGAGTTACAACCAGAAAAGAACCCCCAAGTCTTGCCCCACATGCACTCATGGTTACCTGGGCTCTCCTGTCCAGATACTGCTCTGCCTTCCACTTCCTCCATGGCTTAATCCCCACAGCAGGGCATCACCAACCAGCCCACATGCTGCCAGCCTCCTACGATCAGCCTTAGTCAGCGGAGGGTACAGCAGAGGGCACCAGGCTTTCTGCAGCACCTGGGGTGTGTTCAGAGGTTGCTGTTTTCATCCCAGCTGCGTCTGGGGTGTTCTCCCTCCCACCTCACCTGATAAAGCCAATCAGTGCCTACTAGACTCTTACTAATGGTGGTTGGGGGGTGCTGACATCTCATGGTCACCCACAACGTCAATGCCACCATCACTCCTGCAGTTGGAGGCACTACTGTAGTGAAACGTTTAGCGCACACACACACACACACACAGATCAGTGCACGATGTCTTCACATGCTGTTCCAGATCCCTCCAGTCTTTCGTGGGGGAGTTGGGAATGAAACTCAATCCCAGGTCTCCTACAGGGTGGAGTGACGCTCCACTGACTGGCACCACCGGGCCGGGTAATGACTGAACTTTTAATATGTACCATTAATGCACACCCGCATGAAAAGAAATGGAAAAGTAGCTATCTTTTGAATAGAAACAAATATTAACCTTGCCAACAGCCCCCATTTGAAGATGAGTGTTCCCATATCTGTTAAAAACCTAAAGCTCTGTAAAGTCATTACAAAAACCTGCTAAGTGTCACATCTGCTCCCATTTCCCAGATTCATCTGGAGCTATGCTGTGATGGTGCAGTGCTGTTCCCACCTGCAGTACTGAAGGAGAGTGCAGAGTGCTACAAAGGGGACCAGAAGACCGCTACCAGCAATTTCATTATGGCAGCTATACAGAAATGTTAAATTTGAATCAGAAATCTACATCAGCTGTGGCAGTGGCTCGCCAAAGTCAGTTGCAGTGCTCTACCAGCAACTCCCTAAATACACAAGACAATTTTCAGCACATATGACAAGTTTATTTGCCAACAGTCCTGTAAAGATTAAGGGCCCAGTCGGCTCAACAACACAACGGTAGCACTACCACTTGCCAGAACAAGCCCGGAGCATCACAGGGTCAGTGGGGGGTAGGATGAACATCCTGTGGACAACTCTCCTCCTCCAGGGTGGGGGGCCATGAGCTTCCCGGCACACGAGTGACACCCAGTTGAGACAAGGTGTACACAGGCCAGCACCACGTACTGCAAGGGAGAAGGCGTGGCTTGACCTCTGTGGGATGTGCATGTACTGCAGGGTAGAAGGCGTGGCTTGACCTCTGCGGGTCGTGTGTTGGAGCACGCACATCCACGTGCTGATGTCACTGCATTCCCGAGCCTCTGGAAGAAATTACGAGCATAAAATCCTCCGGGACAGCAGCAGGATGACTCACAAAGGCAACCTCTGAATGACACTGTAGGTGTAAGACTCAGCTGGGGCCTTTGGTTGATATTGGTCTCCCAGAGTCCACCACAGTTTAGGAGACTGTCTAGTGGGCAGCTCAAGGGGGGGGGCCCAAACAAGAGGTACATCCCTGCCTGAACTAAAGGGATAAAAAATAATAATAAATAAAAAAAGATTAAAGGGCCCTATACTCAAAAGTTTTTTCCCATAGCTTAAAAAATTGGCACAATTCTTATGGAAACAGGGCAGCAAGATACCCAGAGCAAGAACTCTGCAAGGTAGGCCTTTGCTTTCTTAGCCCCACATGGCTGGAAAAAGCTGCCCATGAACGTGAAGCAATCACCAGCACTGAGCAGCATCCAAATACTCCTGTACCTCTACTACACCAAGACACTACCAGTGTTATGGAGTTAGGTAAAGTAGTAAATATTTATCTCAGCTGTTTTCTTTGTCTTTATTTATAATTGCTTTACTGATCTTTCAATTCATACAAAGCAACAGAACTACAGGCTACAACTGGAATGCATACAATTTTACATGACACCAGTACAGCTATGCACCTGTAAGAATAACACAATGATGAACAGTGAGTCCATTTTGATCAGTATCCTGTCCAGTATGTCTGCAAGTGAAAAAGAAAGGTCCACCCCTTGGTGAAATAATCTCCCTGAACCCAAAGAGGTACAGGGGTCCAGCTGAACAAAACGTGAGATAACAATGTTATGAATATACAGAGTGGGGGGTACCAACAGTAAATATTTAAGCAATATACCATGACAGGGTATGCATTTAGGGTGTGCTTATAACAGGGCTCCACTGTACTACCATTTAAAGTTACAATTATAACAAATTAAAGATACCGCTTGATTAACAGGGTCCCTGTTAGTCAAGTGGTTGTTTGATTTGTTATAACTGTAATTTTAAATGGGAATAATATGTCTATGAAAATAGGCTCCATTGATGTAAGTAAGTAAAATTTTATTTATATCAAGCGCCCTTCCCAAGCTCGGGGCGCTTTTATAATAGTTCAAATCGCTTAAAAACACGTTTCAGAACAATAAAACCAACAGTCATACAATACACTTACTTATTATGTTCCAGCAAATGCTAGGGCAAAAAGGAAAGTCTTTAGTTGTTTGTTTTTTTAAAAACTTTCAACAGTTAGGCAATCTCGCATCTGACGAGGTAGAGAATTCCACAGGGTTTTTTTTTTTTTAAATAATTTCATTTTTATTGTATTTTTAAGAAAAAAAAAAGTCGACATATCAAACTGTTTACAGCGTTCAAGTTTTACATATGGACATGGAATCATGTTCATGACATTAATACAAAGAGATCTTAGCTTGTAACCTTGAGTTCTATTGTATAACTTTAATAGATTAAATAAAAGCAGGAATTAAAAACCTAGAGATTTACATGTTCCTTTTAGGAGGTCTAGCAGTGTCACTAATTCAAAGTAGAGAAAGTAACATAATTATAGTTACAGTTGAGAATTCCTATAAGTCAGAGTTCAGTATCACACATTTATGTGAGGGTAGAAATCTTTTTTTTTTTTTTTTTAAGTATAATTTTTATTGAATATTTTCAAATTTCACATCAATACAGTTCCATTCATCAGTATGTAAGATGAATCAGTAGGCTTATATTATAACTTACAGAGTTACATTTTATCAGACACAACATCCTTAACCGTATTATCAACATAGTTATATTTCCAGGCTAAGTTGTATGTCATTACTTCATAGGGGGAAACAAAGCCGGAGTTTTTATGTTCCACTTCCGATCTTTTGAGGTCCTCTTATTATCTTTCCTCTACGAACTTATATTTTATTATTACTATTATTATATGGGAAGCCCTAAATTTATCTAAGCTGGGGGCAGTAAGCCGATTCAGCCCCCTGATGGATATCTCACAGGTGGTTCGGTCATAACATGCATACCTCGAACAGGCTAATCTTCCCTCCATTAAGGGACAAAATCTGGTTCCCTGAGCATAATGTACATTATCCACTTACTCCATTTTGTAGTACACAGTGCTGTTTTATTATTTAGAGAATAAGTGATCCTTTCTGCCTTATGTATACCATTTACTATAGCTCTCCAAATCTCCACGGTAGGGGTCTTATTAGTAAGCCAGCATTTAGTTATTGCCTCCTTGGCTGCCAATAACAGCACTCCCAGGAGGGGACCACTATAAGGGCCTCTTAAATGTCTGGGGAAGATATGTCATAGAAAAAATTCCCCTGTCCATGGGAGCCCTGGGCCCCAAATCACTTTTAATTCCCCTAGGAGGGTCCTCAAAAAGGGTTGCAATTTCGGGCATGCCCAGAATACATGTGTGTGGCGAGCTGTTTCGCCGCATTCCCACCAACAGACAGCGGACCTATTTCTATCATAGTGTGAAGTTATAACCGGAGTGCGAAAGTACCTTATGAGGAGCTGCCATGAGAACAAACGCCATGCGTGCGAGCTAGTGGGTCTGGAAGCTGAGCTGCAAACAGCATCCCATGTTTCTCTGGAGAGGTGGAAGTCCAACTCACCCTTCCATTTCTCCATAACCCGGTAGGAGTTTTCCCCTGATGTTTCCATCAGCGATCTGTATAGGGCTGAGATAGTGTGTGGCAAATCCCTAATGCGAAGAGTCTGAAGTAGCATTTTTATCAGGGGTGGGTGTTCCTCTTGGTTTCGTACCCTTGCTGGGAGGCTATTATAGAAGTGTCGAATTTGTAGGTATCGGAAGAAATCCGTGGATCTTAAGATAAACTCTTGCTGGAGTGTGGTGAAAGTCTTAACCTGTGAGCCTGTCACTAATTGTCAGGCTAGTAAGGTGTTGGTGTCTCCAGTCCCGAAAAGTATGATCAGTATGTCCGGGAGTAAAGTTTTCCAACAGTCCTATGGGGAGCAGCAAGGTCAGATATGGGAGGATCTGTAAGGATTTACGGATCGTGTGCCAAGCTCGTATTTGGTGAGTGATCCAGGGATTCATCAGGGTCTGCCCCAAGGGGGGAGGGGGGTACAACAAAACAGAGCTTGTTCCCACTCTGAGTTAGGTACCATTGTCTCCTCTATCTCTTTCCATCGGGCGGTGGTATCGGGTGCAAACCTCCTAATCAGGAATGTTATATGCGAGGCCCAGCTGTATAATTTGAGGTTAGGGAGGGCCAGTCCTCCTTTAGATTTTGGTAATGCAAGGGTGTTAAAGCTTACTCTAGGCCGTTTGCCCGCCCAAAGGAACCTGGAAATTACTTTGTTCCATTCCTGAAATAATTTCTTTGGTAGGTTAAGGGGGATGTTTTGAAATAGGTAGAGAGCTCTTGGAAGAATTACCATTCGTATCACCTCTACCCTTTGCACCAGGTTCAATGGGAGAAAGTCCCATCTCTCCAAGTCATTTTTCATCTGGGTCAGGAAGAGGTCGTAGTTATAGCATAGGGCATATTCTGAATTGTGGGATAAAAATATACCCAAGTATTTGAGTTTGTCTAATTTCCAGCGAAAAGGGTATCTGTCCCTGAACCATCCTGGGGGGTCGAAGTGGAAGACAAGGGCCTCTGTTTTGCTGGTGTTCAGCCGATATCCTGAGCAAGTCCCGAACTCCTCAAGAACATCAAAAACTATGGGGACTGACTTGGTAGGGTCCGAAAGGAAGAGAAGGACATCGTCTGCGTATAACGCTATTTGATGTTCCGAGTCAGCCAGCCTGACTCCCTCTACCCCCAGGGATTGCCTTATTGCCTGGGCTAACGGCTCAATAAATATAGCAAAGGGGCCCGGAGACAGGGGGCAACCCTGGCTTGTGTCTCTACATAAGGGGAAGTATTTAGAATGATGCCCTGATACTTTAACGCAGGCTTGTGGTGAGGAATATAAGCCTGTGATGATTGCTATGAAAGGGGGGGGGCCCGTCTTACGCACAGTGGAAAAAAGGAAAGGCCAGGATACTCTGTCGAATGCCTTCTCAGCATCTAGGCTGAGAAGGACACTCTGCATCTCACTGGAGTGCATTTTCAGGACGAATTGTAATGCTCTACGGGTACTGTCAGTGGTAGATCTGCCCCCAACAAAACCCATTTGGTCCAAGTTAATCAAATGCGGAAGAACTGTATCTAACCTTCGGGCAAGGGTGGACGTATAATATTTATAATCTAAATTAAGAACCGATACTGGTCCATAAGAGCAACATTGTAGGTGGTCCTTTTCGGGTTTAAGAATAAGTGAAATTGTAGCATAAGACCAACTGGGTGGGGGGGGTGTCGCCCTGCATAACTTCGTTCATAGCATTCAATAAAAGGGGGCTTAATGAGTGGGCTATGCTTTTATAAAATTCTGTCCCAAACCCATCTGGGCCTGGGGATTTTTGAGTTTTTGATTTGGCAATTGCTGCGCTCAGTTCCAGTAGGGTTATGGGGGCAACCAGCACGGCCTGTTGGTCCGCCGTGAGCTTGGGCAGGTCCAGATCAGCCAAGAAAGCATCAGTCTGATTGGGGGGGGGTGTCTGTTGCTCGGGAGTACATAACTCTTGGTAGTATTGGAGGAAAACCTGGGTGATCTCCTCCAGTTTAGTTAGTTGCATACCCGTGTTTGGGTTCTTAATTATCGCAATTGTGGACATCTTACATTGTTTACATAACCTATATGCTAGTAGGCGGGAGGCCCTTGGGCCTATCTCTCCATACTTCTACTTTAGAAGGGCTAATGCCATTTCTGTTTGCTGAATACACATGTCCTCCAATTCTTTTTTGCCCTTTTAATTTGGGGCAGAACGAGATCACCCTGCTGATGTACCTGCTGTAGGCATTGCAGGGTCTGCTCAAGTTGATTCCGCCTCTGCTCCCTTACTTTAGCAAGCATGGCTGCATGTTTTATTAGGTGTCCCCTAAGGACAGCTTTCAGGGTGTCCTACCGGATAGACGCTGAAATGTCCGGGTCTAAGTCATCTCCTATGATTTCCTCAATTTTTTCTTTTAGGAATTCCCGGAATGTCTCTCTCTTAAAGTGCGCTGGATTAAGCCTCCATCTAGTGGATCGCCTCACTGCCCCCAAGGACCAAACAGTCACTACTGGAGCATGGTCTGTGTGAGCTATGGCACCCATTTTTGCATCAATTAATTTATCTAAGTTTTCTTTTTGTGTGAAGCAATAATCTATTCTAGTATAGGTGCCATGTACTGCTCAGTAGAATGAGTAACCCCTTGTTCCAGGATGCAGTGACCGCCAAACATTCAGCCAGCCAACCTCTCGAGTGAAGCACCTAAAAAATTTATGTGGGGCAGGCTGCTTACCCTTCGCAGGTTTAGTGGAATCTAGTGAACGGTTTGGGGTAAAATTAAAGTCTTCCCCAAATAACAACACCCCCCTGGTCAGGGAAACCACCTTGTCTAGTAGGGACTGTAAGCATGTTTGCCCCTGGGAGAAGGTATATATTCGCCAGCGTCACTTCCCTATCCCATAGCCAACCCTGTACGATGACTAGTCTACCCTCAGGATCCACCCATTCCTTTAGTAATCGAAATGGAGTGTGTGAGGAGATTAGTATGGCCACCCCTCGCCTTCTGCCTCCATTTCCCATTGCTAAAGCAAACACCTGGGAGAACCCTCTCCTTTTTAGCTTCTCGTGTTCATTTTGTGTCATATGCATTTCTTGTAAAAAATGCCACATCTGAATTAGATTTTTTTTAGGAGCGCAATAATCCTAGACCTCTTAATAGGGCTCCCCAGGCCATTAACATTTAAAGAATACAATGTTACATGTCAGCTATTCATTCTTATTAGATATCTGGGCAAAGCAGTCAAGATCGGAAATGGAGACACCTCCCATTGAGACCTCTATTAAGTCTTTTGAAAACTGCGTATTAAAACCTCTGTGGGCTCCAGGGCCCAATTATGTTGTTGGTAAACCTCCTTTGGTACTTATTTTGTGAAAACTAGCTATAACTTGAAACTGATCGAAAACTTGATATCCAACTATTAAAATTAAAAACAAACTTTGAGGGGAGCTAGCCTTCCTGACTCGATGGAACCTGGTAAGTGGGCCAACAGGGCCAACTTAACTAGTTTGGTAGTCCATCGATTGCTGGGTCTTCCATCACAGCGGTCACTCATTGTGGCCGTGGTGCATGGTCTTATTACACACCTGAGCTCCTGCTGTTTTTAGGGGCTCAAGACACTAACAGTGTCAGTGGGGGGTAGGCAGAGCCCAACCAAGGTAAGGCTATAGCCAAGTGGAATAGGGTGAGCAATAGGAGTTGGGGCGTCCCTTACTCTCCCAGACCGCCCCAGTCATCCTTCTTTGTAATTTGAGAGTATGACATGTATTCTGGTGAGGGGCTAAAAGCCAACTCTATGTGAGAAGTGAGAATTAAATCCCACTATTCTTTATTTCAGTAAATGAGGGACAGGAAATACCATCAGTACTGAATTCTACCACGAGGGTGTAGACCCCCAAGTCTCCACTAGCCTAGGGACTCCACCCTCTGGGGGAAGGTTTGTAATGGGTTTTATTATCGCCATTCCTTTGTCCTCCTGAAGTATTAGTGATTTAACGTGGGGTTAGTAGCCATCTGTCCCAGTCACAAGCAACAGGTATAGGCTCCCTCTTTAACCCTCGTATATCCAACTCCGAGGGGTTGTGAGGCAGAGGCTAGAGGGAGTAGAGTATAGAGGGGGAAGTACATAGAGGTTTATAAGAGTGTGATCCATATCTGTATGTTAGTCAAAATAGGGAAAGGGGAGGGATGAGTAGGTCTTTGGCTATACGTATTCAGATAACCTCCTTAAGTTAGCTACGCTGTTATACAAAACATTAGTAAAGAAGTGAAAGGAAACTTGGTTAGACTGGGACTTATCTGCACCTGTCCTCATGCATTATGAAGCTTCTTATTAGCCCCCTCTTGCCGGTCGGGTAGGTGGAGGCATCTTTTAAAAGACACTAAGTTCACTTTCAAGTGCTGTCCATTTTCTAAGGATCCGAGTATTGAGAAAACAAATAATGTCCCGATAAAGAGTACATAAGTGATCACCAGCCGCCCTCAAGGTGACATTCTGAGGGGTTTCAGCACGGAGATCCATTGCTTGTTTTCCTCTGAGGGTTTACCCGTAGGGCTACCCTGCGATTGATTATGGAGGGAGTTGGTAATTTGCTGGATGGCTTCTCTGCCTTGCCGCCTGCGAGCCTCCCTGTTCCTCTTATTCCAGACATGCTGCGATAGTTTGGCCGCCAGTGAGGGTCTCTGGCTCGAGGGGCCCTGTGGGGTTTCAATGCCTCTTTTTCAGCTCAGTGATCGCATCAGATGCTGATTCGAAGGTCTGGGTGCCGTCGGGAAACATAACTACCAGCTTTGCAGTGTAGGGGGTGCAGAAGCAGAGGCCTGCTGATTTTAAGATTCGCATTATCTGAATATATTGCCTTCGTCTATTCATCACCTCTGGGGCGTAATCATTTTCCAAGTATAATCTCTGGGACTGGAGGAGCACCTCGCCCTGTTTCCAGGCCGAGTGCAACACCACTTCCTTTTCTTGAAAACGTTGGAACCTCACCAGAACAGCCCACGGGCGGGCCCCAGCTGCAGGCTTTGGGCCTAAGGTGCGGTGCGCTCTCTCCAGCTCCAAAGTCAGACTTTCTGGTAGCTTTATAGCTTCCCTGATAAATTGCTTGATGAACTCTAACATATCGAAGCCCTCTACCCCCTCCGGGATTCCAGAAATACGGATGTTGCTCCTTCGGTTGCAGCTTTCTGCGTCCTCTGCTCTCGCCCGCAGGGTTTGTACCTCTTGATGCAGTTGCGCAATGGCACGCTCTGTGCTGTCTACTCTGCAATCTGTTGCAGTGGCCTGCTCCTCTAGTTCTTCTTGCCGCTTATCCAGCTTTGTAATATCTGTGCGGAGGGCTGTTACCGACCCTCTCATTTCTTTATGAAAGTCTCTCTACTCAGAGAGCATAGTAGCTATTTGCCTTTGAATTGTTGAAAGCAGTGGCTGCGACGATCTCTCCCTACTGCGCCGGGAGGGAACTGAGGCCTGGGAGCCTTCGCTGCCTGAATCCCCCTCTGACAATCCAGTTTCATCTCGCTCCTCACCAGGTTTCAAATTAGCACTTTCTCCTCTCTTTGGCATTCTTGCTTGCCTCCGCACGTTACTCTCTTAGTCTTTCCTTTCAAAATGCTTTAATTGAGGCTGTTTTGCTGGGGCGGTCTAGGAGCCGACTCGTTATGCTGCCATGCAGTAGGGTGACGTCACCGAAGTCTGTGAGGGTAGAAATCTTGATTCTATATAGCAACCTTTGGATTGAGGAGGGGCAGTTATGGAGAGGGGAGGGAGGAACCCTGGCCATGATCTTGCAGCACCTCACCACGGCACTGCGGGGGGGGGGGGAGCTTGGGGAGGGGGAAGGAAGAGTTACGGGGGGGAAGGGTAAGGAGGAGGAGGCTATCATATAGCTAGCCTTTACTGAGGATATATGAGGGTTTCTAATGATTCGAATCATTCAAAGCCGTTCATTCCTCCGGTAGTACCATTCAGGGGACAAAGGAGTCATCTTGCAACATGTAATAAAGTTGCCATCGGGACCATCCAGAGTTGAATTGGTCGCCTGGTCATTTAGATTATGGGTTATCCTTTCCATATAGTATATCTGTTTAGTGATCTGCCACCAATCCTGCATGGTTGGAATTTTTGTAGTAAGCCAAACTTTTGTAATGGCCTTCTTGGCCGCAGTAAGGAGGAGGAGGAGGAGATATCTAGTAGATGGTTTCCTTAGTTCTCTAGGGATTAATAATAAAAGATACATTTTCCCAGTTAATTGAAATTGTGGGCCAAAGAGTTCCCGTATGTTAGCTTGGAGTGCTCATAAAAAGGGCTGAAGTTTAGGGCAGGTCCACATAATGTGTGAATGGGTTGCACTGACTTCTCCGCACTGACGCCAACAGGCAGCAGATCCAGATTGGGAATAACTAGTGATTATGGGGGTCCTGAAGTATCTAACAAGGTTTTTCCAAGCGTAT
This sequence comes from Neoceratodus forsteri, assembly GCA_016271365.2. Lineage (NCBI taxonomy): Eukaryota > Metazoa > Chordata > Ceratodontiformes > Ceratodontidae > Neoceratodus > Neoceratodus forsteri. Next base: position 98,000,098 of record CM057451.1, read on the forward strand.
TCACGCCACTGATGTGATCTAGTTACCTTAGTAACATATTGGCATGCTTTCTGCCATTCCTCAGGGGTTATGGGGTGCTCTAATTCCGTTTGCCACTGGAGTCTAACATTATCATTAATGGTCAATTGGTGGGATTTTTGGGAGTGGTAATAGGCTGAGAGTAGGGGTGTCTGTTCATGGGAGCTATTCAACCGAATTTGGAGACTGATTAAGGGGGGTATTTGGGCAGGAGTCAGAGCAGTGGTCCGAAGGGATTCATAGAAGTGGCGAAGCTGTAAGAATCTGTAAAATTCCCTATGTGGTAGGTTGTATTGGGTTTGAATTTTGGTAAAGGGTCGGACTCTTCCCAGAGTTGTAACCTGAGGAAGGTACCTCAGGCCCAATTTTTCCCATGTTAAGAACCCATGATCCATTCTGTTAGGGGCAAACTGGTCTATACTTGCTGTGGGGCATATAAGAGGCAGGAAAGGCTCTAAATGCTTTGAGGTCCTTATGTTTCTCCAGGCGTTTAAGTAATGAATTATCCATGGATTAGTAAGAGTGGGAGGAGGTGATTCACCTTGTTGCCCATACAGTGCCCTAAAATAATTCCTATTGCTGAAGAGCGTCATCTCAATTTCTGCCCAGTGAGGGGAGGTTATGCCATTCTGCCTCGCCATCAGATGGGTAAGCAGTGTAGCATTATGATAGTCATAGGTCAGGAAGAGCGAGACCTCCCCCAGTTCTTGGAAGCATGAGCACCTTAAGGCGGACCCTAGGTCTCTGCCCTGCCCAGACGAATCTGGAGATGGAGCGGCTCCAGATCTGGAATGTTTTATCGGTGAGTGGAATGGGGACGTTCTGAAATAAGTACAGGGCCCTAGGGAGTACCACCATTCTAATTAGCTCTATTCTTCTGGAGAGGCTCGGTGGGAGTGTGTTCCAAGTGGCCAAATCAGTTTTAAGTTGAGAGGTAAAGGGGATATAGTTGTTTCTGTAGTAGTTTGTTGGAGATTGGGAGAGTTGGATACCCAGGTATTTCAGTTTGGTCAAAGTCCAGTTGCAGGGAAATAGGTTTTGTATCATGGCAGATGGGGAGTAGTGAAATGTAAGGATTTCAGTTTTGGATAGGTTAAGCTTATATCCGGACACCAGACCGAAATCCTCCAAAAGCCGCCTTACCGCTGGGAGTGATTTTTTGGGGTTTTGGAGGTAGAGAAGCACGTCATCAGCATACAGTGCAACACGGTGTTCCGCACCTCCCAACGTAACTCCAGTGAGGTTCTGGGACTCCCGGATATACTGTGTGAGAGATTCTACGAATAGAGCGAACAAGAGCGGGGAGAGGGGACAGCCTTGTCTGGTTCCTCTGCCCAGTCTGAACTACCCAGATTGATGCCCATCTATTTTTACACAGGCCTGGGGGGTAGCATAAATATTTTGTATAACGTAATCAGGGCAGAAGGGATCTCAATTTTATGGAGGACCTGATATAAGAATCGCCAAGCCACCCTATCGAACGCCTTTTCGGCGTCAAGACTGATTAAGACTGAAGGGGAGTTAGAGGAATGCATCTCGTGAGTTAAATGAAGGGTGCGCTTCACATTATCAGTGGTGGTACGGGTACTCACAAAACCAGCTTGGTCTCTGTCTATGAGCTGAGGGAGAAAGGAATCTAGGCGACGTGCCAGGATAGACATAAATAATTTGTAATCGGTATTTAACACCGAAATTGGTCTGTAGGAACTACAGAGCTGGGGAGATTTACCTGGTTTGGGGATAACTGAAATGGTCGCATATGACCAGGAGGGAGGGGTTAATTTCCCTTCCAGAATTGAGTTGAATAGTCTCAAAAGTCTATGGTGAACCGGGGGTTTAACTGCCCTGTAGAACTGTTCCATATCCATCTGGCCTAGGGGCCTTTAAAGTTTTCACCTTGGCTAAGGCCGTGGATAACTATGTCTGAAATCAGGGTAATCAGGATTTCTTTCTGCTGATCTGAGAGTGTAGGCATAGTAATAGGGTGGAGATAATGATTTAGAGAATTCCACAGGGTTGGTGCCATATAGGCAAAAGATCTACCTCCAGACATCTTTAGACGTACCCCGGGAATCTCTAGCAATCCCTCGTCAGAGGAGCGAAGAGAACGGTCAGGACAGTAAGGCACCAAGAGCTCTTCCAGGTAGTGAGGTCCCAAATCATGTAGGGCCTTAAACGTCAATAATGAGACCTTGAAGGTGATCCGCCACTGTATTGGCAGCCAATGCAGATCACGCAGCACAGGTGTCATATGGCTAGATCTTGAAACTCCCATCAACAACCTGGCCATCGCGTTCTGCACAAACTGCAAGCGGCGGATATCCACCCCTGGCAGCCCTAGACAGAAGGCATTGCAGTAATCAAAACGGCTGGTGACAAAGGCGTGAACCAAGATGGGAAGACCTTCCAGTGGAACCAAGTGTTTCACCCGGGCAATGTTCCTCTGATGAAAAAAGGCCGATTTGACTACAGCCTACACCTGCATCTTCATAGTCAGGCTTTCGTCAAAAATCACGCCAAGGTTACGCACTTGTGAGGCAGAAGCAGGTCCCCAAGATATAAACACCAAGGGTTTCCCAGTCCAAGCCCCTGTCATCCTCCCTCCAGGGTTCACAACCAACTTCTCAGTTTTCCCTGAATTCAGCCTAAGCCAACTAGCACTCATCCAATCCTGAATCTCCAGGAGGCAGTTATTAAACACTGTGGTGGAATCAGACTCCTGATCAGGCATAAAAGACAGGTAGAGCTGAGAATAATCAGCATAACAATGAAAACTCAGCCCATACTGTCTTATAATGTCTCCCAATGGAAGCATATACACCGCGAATAACATAGGGGACAGCACCGACCCCTGCGGTACCACACAGGGCAGCCAATGAGGGGTAGAGGTATAAATTCCAGACACCACTCTGAGATCTGCCCTCCAGAAAAGATCGAAACCAGCTGTGGACTGCTCCCCTCAGACCACAGAAAAACCGCAGGCGGTTGAGCAATACCCCATGATCCACGGTGTCAAATTCAATACCCATCTATAGGGGCCTCTGCGTGCTGTTTGCTGACATCCCCAAACATGTGCTGGGGCATGTCGGCAAGTTCTAGGGAAGTGGCCACGCTTGATATTTTCTTAAGGCTAAAGTTACGACTGATATATTTTTAAAACAGGGCATCAATATGTAGGCATTTTTGTACCAGGACACTCCGGGCCTGGTAGGCTATACCATATGTATGGGGGGCGAAACAATAACACTAGGAAGCTGCTCTTTAAGTCCCTGGAGTGCCTGGTAGCTCAGCCTTATTTCTGGTTTTTTTTTTTTTTTTTTTTTTGCCTTGGCTGATTTCTTACGAATATACAAATTTGCTAGCAGAAACAGGCCACCTGGTTGATCAAGTCTGCTTGAGTGTGTAGCTAGCACCCTCACCTTGCAGCTGCCCCATTCCCCCTCCCCTTCTCAATTACCCTCCCACCTTGTCCCATCCCCTTTTGAAACTACCTACTGTCTTACAGGCTACCGCCTCCTCCTCCGGTAGAGCATTCCATTCTGCCATGACCCTCTCCATGAAACAGTGTCCCTTCATTTCCATCCTAAATCCTCACCCCTCTAATCTAAGGCCATGCCCTCTCATGTTCCTCCCCCTCCTCAGCCTGAGTATCCCTTCAGTGCCTGCCTTGTTTATCCCCTTTACGTGCTTAAAGGTCTCAATCATATCCCCCCGGTCCCTCCTCTCCTCCAAGGAGTACATGTTCAGCTCTCTCAGCCTCTCCTCATATGGTCTGCCCTCCAATCCCTGGATCATCCTTGTTGCCCTGCATTGTACCCCTTCCAGTAATTTCACATCCTTCTTCAGATATGAGCACCAGAACTGCACACAATACTCCAGGTGCGGCCTGACCAGTGCCCCGTAGAGCGGCAGGATCACCTCCCTGCTCCTGGAGGAGATCCCTCTCATGATATAACCCAGCATCCTGTTGGCTTTCGCTGCCACCCTCCTACACTACTCTGTATTGTTCATCTTCCTCGTTACAACCACCCCCTAGATTCTTCTCCTTTTCGGTGGAACATAGCTGCACCCTTCCCAGCTGGTAACCCCTCCCTGGGTTCTTTGCTCCAAAGTGCAGAACTCTGCACTTTTTCGCACTGAATCCCATCTGCCACACTTCCGACCACTCCACCAGTTTGGTTAGGTCATCCTGCAGCCCCTGCCAACCTGCTATATCGTCCATCACCGCCCTCAATTTGGTGGTATCAGTGAACAGACTGATCTTATTCCTGACGCCACATGTGATGTTCGCTATTAATATTCCAAACAGTACTGGCCCCAGTACTGATCCCTGCAGCACCCCGGTAGTCACAGCCTTTTGAAGATGAGTTCCCCCCCCCACTACTCTCTGCCATCTCCCCTGCAGCCAATTCTCAATCCATTTAAACATCATAGTCCCCACCCCCTCGTATCTCAACTTCCCTCCCAACCTCCCATGCGGCACCGAATCGAAGTCGCTACTGAAGTCCACGTATATGACATTCACCGCATGACCCTTGCCCAATTCCTTCGTGACCCAGTCGTAATACTCAACTAGGCTCATCTGGCAGGATTTTCCAGAGACAAACCCATGCTGCAAGGGTCGAAACAGTTTTGCAACCACTAGCCAGCAGGGCTGGTGACTGGGGAAAATCCACTAGCCCCATAAACATTTCCACTGGCCCAGCTGGTGTATTTACAAAAATTTTACTTTCTTCACTACAAGCCTGTAGGGTTAGTTAAAGGAAAATCTTACTAGCCCCATATAAAATATACCGGCATTTAGCTAGCGGGCTGGTGCCAGTTTCGACCCCTGCTGGTGACTGTCCTTGAGCCCAGTGTGTTCCACAAAGGTCACCATCCTTTCCTTAAGTATTGTCTTAAGGAAAGTCTTTACACATACTAACATACTAAAATGCTAGCAGAGGAGGCCTAATGGTCTGTAGAGTCTTCTCAACTTTCAGCACCCGCACTGGGGGATGATTGCGCTGTCCTCCCCTCCCCCTTGGGTTACACTGTCCCTAGTCCCAGATTTTCCCCCTGTACTGGACCTCGTCAGTTTCACCCTCCCCCTGTACCTGTCCCATCCCCTCTTAAACCCGTCCACAGCCCCCTGGGTGGCGCATTCCATGGCTCCATCACCATCTCAGTGAAATAACACCTCCTCTTCTCCCCCTTGAGTCTGCCCCACTTCCAGCTTACGTATGTGTCCTCTCGTTGCCCCCACCTCCTTTCTTTGGAGCACCCCGACTGGGCCCCCCTTATTAATCCCTTTTATGTACTTGAAGACCTCTGTCATGTCCCCCATGTCCCTTCTCTCCTCCAGGGTGTACATGTTGAGCTCCTTGAGCCTCTCCTTGTAGGTCCTCTCCCCATGCTATGGGTGTTACTACAGCATTTATCCCATGTGGCAGTGTCACTATGTAAGCAGTAACACATGACGGGGTGTGGGTATGCTCTGATAAATGAACACCTAGGGATGTAATGAGGCACAGGGCCGCAGGCAGAGTGCCTTAGTGCCCCTTGAACTACATTTATCAGAACATAACCAACACCCCAGAGTGTGCTACTGTGCCTATATGTTGAGAAATTATGGTATAGTATTTGTTAAAATGAACTGGTAAAATGTTTAAAAAAAAATTTTCTTTTATTTGAACTAGTCTCTCTCTAGTGTGTTTGTCACGGTTACTTGAAATGAATTGTTATCTGTGCAGTTATCTAGGCACTTGTCTCAGGTGTCTGAAGGGAATTATCTGTGCCATTAACTAAGTGTAGAAAGATTTGCAAAGTAGGGGGAGTGGCTTAGCTAGAAGGAAGCCAGGTTAAAGCCAGATTTAAACACTGCCCTAGATAGCTTCTGCCAGAGAACAGACAGAGAACACCAGGAGGAAGGAGCTTCTGGTATAACTAAACTTCTCTCTGGGATTATACTGCCCTCCTTCCCTCCACCTCAAACCAGTTCTATTTTTGTAGGCACAGGATTTGACTGACAACAGGAACGTCCTGTTTGGGAGCAGGAAGTGAGTGATCACAGAGCCACCAAAGACTCACCATCCTAGAAGGATAAGAGTAGCTCTCTGTCCCCACCCTAGCTGCTGAAGGTCTGACTCTGAGCAAGTAAGGAGACTAGTGAGAAATATATAGGAACTTCTTGTCTCAGAACGGGAAGATCAGGAGCTTAAAGGGCACAGAAGCAGTAAGTAAGTAGGGAGAAAAAATAAAAAATAAACAGAGGAAAGAGAAAGTATTCCAAACAGTTAGGGGGCCAAAAATAAGACATTACGGGAGTGGCGTAGTGCAGTGGCTGTGGAGCAGCAGTCTTCTGGGAGACGTTCTGGAGGATGCAGTGTTGTCCCATCTGGGCTGAGGGAGGAGGCTGCTCATCTCCAGGCTGAGTTGGCCAGGATTTGTGGGACCTCCTCTCCCACCCAGGGACCACCAGGGCCACTGCCGTTGCCTCAGAGGTTGCCAAGAAAGAGGAGCGGTTGGACCACAGTGGGCTCAGGGAGGGTGAGGGTGGTGGAACAGAGGCACATCCCTCCAGTTGTACCTCTCTACAATTCATATGCCGTTCTGGCAAAGTGTGGTTCCTCCATGGAGGCACCCACAGTGGAGAACAAGGAGGATGCTGGGAACCTCCACAAAGAAGACCCACAGGAGGATGGCATGGGACCCCACAGGGGAAGGAAACAACTCCTGGAGGGGGACTCTATTGTTAGGAAGGTAGAACTGGGGGAGGAAGGGGAGAGGGAGGTAAGATGCCTGCCTGGCGCCATGGCTTGGAGGGACACGGAGTGAATCCTCAGGATTGCCGGAGCAGCTGCACAGGGAAGGGAGCTGGATATCACTGCCCACCTAGGGACAAATGACCTGGCTAAGAAAGGGATCAGAGCAGTGCAGGAAGCGTTTGTGGAGTTGGGGAGGGGACTTGGACGAGTAGCATGCACGGTAGCCTTCTCAGAGGTGCTGCCTGTCTATGGCACGGGTGAGGCTAGGGTGCTCCACACCATGGGATTCAATCAGTGGTTGAAAAATTGGTGCAGAGCTCAGGGATTTGGCTTCACTGAGGACTGGGAGTCCAGCTGGAGGGATGCAAGCCTATACTGGTGTGATGGTCTGCATCTGTCCAGGAGGGGAACCAGGATCCTAGGTGATAGGTTTACATGCTTCATTGGCAAGCATTTAAACTAGCCAAGGAGGGAGGCACTGGAGAGGAGCAGGGAAATCCTAGCCCCAAAAATCAGGGTACTAAGTGAGGTAAACACCAAGATAGAGATGTCGATAGGGAGAAGGGCCGGGGGTAAATGGAGAAAATGACAAACGCAATAAGGACAAGGATGGGGCAAAAAGGGGTAAGGCATCAAGAAATGGAGGGTAATGAGTACCAACGCCTGTAGTCTGGGCAACAAGCACCCTGAACTGGTGGCCTTGATGGAAGAGGGATGCCTGGATATCGTAGCAGTCACAGAAACATGGTACACAGAGAACCATGACTGGGACGTTAACATACCAGGGTACACAACCTACAGGAGAGACAAGGAGGGGAGAACAGGGGGAGGAGTAGCTCTCTATGTAAGGGAAGAGATGAAAGTAACTGAACAAAAGAGTAAACCGGGAGGAGAGGAGGCACTGTGGGTCACCTTAGAGACTGGAAATGGCACCATAATCCACACAGGGGTTGTAGACAGACCCCGTCAGGGGGAGGGAATGGACAAAGATATGCTAGAAGGCATTCTTAGGATGGCAGATAAAGGGGAGACACTGTTGATGGGAAACCTTAATATGCCAGATGTTAACTGGAGCACCTTTGCTGCAGCCACATCCAAAAGCAGGGCCATCCTCTATGCCCTTCAGGTGGCATGCCTCAGACAGCTAGTTTTGGAACCCACTCGTGAGGGAGCAATCTTAGACCTCATACTCTCAAATGGGGACAGTGAGAATCTCAGATGTAGAAGTGGGTAGCCATCTGGGAACAAGTGACCACCAAACAGTGTGGTTCACAATAAACTCAGCTACAGAGTCCAGCCATACAAATGTGAGGGTTCTGGACTTCAGGAGGGCTGACTTTGGCAAGATGGGAGAGTGCCTTAGAAAAGCACTAGCAAACAGGCTAGAAGGAGGGGGGAAACATCAAAACTGCCATCAGAGAGGCAACAAGCCTTTGTGTGAAGCAAATAAACAAATCAAAATGAAAGAAAAAGCCACACTGGTTCTCAAAAGATGTGGCGGTGAAGGTTAGGTAGAAAAATATAGCATTTAGGAAGTATAAGGAAACACAGAAGGAGCAGGACAGAGAACTGTACCAGTTAAGGCAGAAAGAAGCAGGGAGGGTAGTCAGAATAGCAAAGGCCCGAACTGAGGAAAAGATAGCCAACTCGGTTAAGAAGGGGGATAAAACCTTTTATAGCTATATCAAGGAGTGTAGAAAGACAAAGGGAGGGATAGTGAGGCTGAATAGAAAGGACGGTGGGCATAGAGGGACAGTGAAAAGGCAGGGATACTGAACAAATACTTCTGCTCAGTATTCACAAAAGAGGAGGAGGTGAGGTGCCTAATCCAATTAACAGAAGCACTCTGGATGGGGGGTCAATCCCAGTCCTTTCACAGAAGAAAGGGTTCTGAAAGAACTCCTAAAACTGAAGGTGGACAAAGCAATGAGGCCTGATGGAATTCACCCCAGAATTCTAAAAGAATTAAGGAGAGAACTAGTGACACCACTGACTGCCCTTTAACAAATCATGGGAGGATGGTGTGGTACCTGAGGACTGGAGGAAGGCGGATGTGATTACCCTTCACAAAAGTGGGAGCAAGACAGAGACAGGAAACTACAGAACTGTCAGTTTGACCTCTGTGGTAGGGAAAGTGATGGAATCACTTCTGAAGGAAAGAACTGTTGAGTACCTAGAGGCAAGTGGGGCACAGGACCCAAGGCAGCATGGGTTCACAGCAGGAAGGTCATGTTAGACAAATCTAATTGATCTCTTTGACTGGGTGACCAAAGTAGTAGACCAGGGAGGGGCTGTGGACATGGCCCACTTAGACTTTAGCAAGGCATCTGACACAGTCCACACAAAAGATTAATAGTCAAATTAACCAGCCGGGAGTGTGTCCCAGGGTGGTAGCCTGGGTAAAACATTGGCTGGACAACAGGACACAGAAGGTAATTGTAAATGGAGTCCACTCTGAAGAAAGAGGGGTTACTAGTGGGGTACTGCAGGGTTCAGAACTGGGTCCAGTCCTTTTTAATGTCGTTATAAGTGACATTGCAGAAGGACTGGAAGGAAAAGTATGCCTCTTTGCAGATGACACAAAGTTCTGCAACAGGGCTGATACACAAGGCGGCGTGGAAAGGATGAGAAGGGACTTGGCAAGGTTGGAGGAATGGTCAGAAGTATGGCAGCTTGGATTCAATGCAAAGAAGTGCAAAATAATGCGCCTGGGAAACAAAAACCCAGGGGAAGATTACACAATGGGCGGGAGGTAGTACCAACAACAAAAATGGAAAGGGACCTGGGGGTAATCATATCAGATGACCTTAAGGATAGCAAGCAATGTGAGAAGGCAGTAGGGAGGGCTGGGGGGATACTGGGATGTATAGGGAGAGGCATCACCAGCAGAAAACAGGAAGTTGTTATCCCTCTGTACAGACAGTTGGTGAGACCCCATCTGGAGTACTGCGTCCAGTTCTGGAGACCCCATCTCTGCAAGGACATAGACATGATGGAGGCAGTCCAGAGGAGGGCAACTAAAATGGTGCAGGGTCTGCAAGAGAAGCCATACGAGGAGAGACTAAAGGAGCTTAATATGTATACCCTTGAGGAAAGGAGGGAGAGGGGGGACATGATAGAAACTTTTAAGTACCTCAGTGGAATCAACAAAGTCCAAGAGGGTAGCATCTTTCAGGAAAAAGAGATGTGCAAGAACAAGGGGACACAATATGAAGATAGAGGGGGACGGCTCAGGGGCAATGTGAGGAAGTATTTTTTCACAGAAAGAGTGGTGGATGCATGGAACAGCCTTCCTGAGGAGGTTGTGGGGTCTAAAACTGTGGGAGAATTCAAGAATGCATGGGACAGGCATAAGGCAATTTTTGTGGGGGCCGGGTAGGAAGAAATAGGCTGTTGGTTAAATAGGATCTGCAGCTTATCCTGTAGGTAGGGAAATGGACAGACTAGGTGGGCCAAGCGGTCTTTATCAGCAGTCAGTCTGTTTCTATCCTTTCGCTTGGGTTACTGGTCCTACTTGCTGGTGTCGCCAGGGATGCTGTGCTGTACTGGGCGACCGGCTTCTTTTGTCACGGCAACGTTTCGTCAGACTGTTTGTTTCTGTGAGAAACTGAGTGCAGCCAGCGAGTGAGCGCGAGCAGGGCTGAGAAGCAGATGCATGTTCACCATTATAACCTGCAGGTTATAACGGCGAAGTATAATCCACTTCTGCTATGACAAAAAAGTCCCCCAATTATTACATTTATTTTTCACCTCAATGCACTGTCTTAACTGTTTTTTAAAGCTGCATTAATTATGATTACCCTTTTGCCTAACCAAAATCGATACAAATTTTGCTCTGTCAGTTGCAGGGAATTCTGGGATTTCTGGCTACCACAGATGTCAACAGAATCAGCTGAATACAATCTACTATACTGCGGTAAACAGAAATTAAAAAAAAAAAAAAAAAAAAAAGTTTTTACACAAAATAGTGCTGACTGTTCACCTTTATGATGTGCAGAGTGTTGAAAATTCAGAAGAAGTAAAATGGCAGCTGTTACTTGCTTAGCTTTCATTATGTTTAATGTAAAGTATTATGGCGTTTAGGGGTTTGGATGTTAAAGCTGCAGCAGAGGGATATATGTATTTTCAAATAATGGTATAAAATAGTAGATTAGTTGAATTTAGCCAGATTAATGGTGCAGAGCAGGTTCATTTACAACCCTAGAATGCCCAAGCCTTAGGGTTGTTGCAGAGGTAATGCTCACGTTTGGGGGAGGACCAGCCTGCTGCTTGAATACCATCTACCTGCTGTAAGACACCAAGTTTTTTCCTTTTTCATATTTTGCTGTGTATTTACTCAGGGTAGTAGGGCTTGACAAATTTCAAAATTACATACTTGTCCAAGGACAACTGGCCTTGCCAAAAAATGGTTGTCCCAGTGTTTGTAATGGTAGTCCATGGTCACCAGATGACCGTATTTTGAAATGCATTAAAATAACTTGATACAGCAATCGCATAATGTTCAACTTTTCTCACAAAACTCGATCCCACCCCTCTCCTTCTCACTTTCTCCACCTAACCTCAACATGAAAATGGGGTGCTGTATTTTTTTTTTTTTTTTAATTTGACTGAAGGTGCGTGAGGGAGGCAGACTCTCAAAGGTGGACTAAATAGGGCAACTGACTTCCCCCAAACCTCACTCCAAAGGCAGTTTAAAGACACACACACACACACACACACACACACACACACACAGTTATTAAATATGTACTGGTTGGGCTCTATGCTGTGAGCTGGAGAGTGTACGTGCAGGCCACAGTGTACATACTGTACCACAGCCTGCTCACTGTGCTTTCTCTGACTCGCAGGGTGGAGTCCATGCCCTAAAGAGTGTGCACACCCCCAGACTGCCTAGCTCCATCACAGAAGGGTTACTTTAAAAGCAGTCATTAAACTGGCGCTTTTTTCATTTTTTTCTTAAAAAGTCTCACTTTGTCACTGGTCTGTCATGCTCAGCTAAAATCGAAATACCCATTTCATAAATGTGGCTCATGCTGTGCACTAAAAATAACTAACAGTGAGCACTGAACAGTTAGTATATTCAGCCATGCTGTAACCTGTACATGCCCAAGGTTTAAAAAAAAAATCAAACACTAGCGAAGTCAGAATAGCACACAACAGAGCCCACATCCCACTATAGATCTGATTAAAACTGAAGCATTACAGAAGCCAGTGGAACTCTGGATCCTGTAACACAGAACTTAATTTACTTTAAGGAAAGTATTACTAGGATGGGACTGAGTGATGGATCTTGCCTGGCTGCCGTACTGCATGTTTACTGCCCGCTCTCTCCAACACAAATTGAATGCCTTCCATGTCCGCTGACCATGTGTATTATGACGGTGAGCCCAACCTTACTTTCCCTCCCACTGCTTCTGTAGACGGTCCATCAAGCCATTCTTTTCTCCTGGTTGGGCACATTGAATAGGGCCACAGCACTGGTGTCACCTCTGACTGATATGGTGAGTGTGCTGCCTGCATGCTCACTAACTTGCCTGCCTGCCCTTGCTTATCCTCCCTTGCCTCACAGACTCCCGCTCTCCCCAGCAAAATGGCAAATGCCCATGCTCAATACAGTTGCAGAAGTGAGCATGTCATTACAATGCTAAAGATGCTCACGACAGCAAAATTGGGATTCAAGCACTGCGCGGCCAATCAATGGACATTCTGAGTGACCAGATGTCAGAGGATCAAAAAAAAAAGATTAGGAAGTGGGTGCCCAGAGCACCAGACATGTGGTGTGGTTGAGTGGGGGCATATTAAAGTTGGTTGGAGCCAATCTGATGTTTAAACATACACGCCGCAATGGTTGTCCACCAAACAACTGGCTGCCTGATACATGATTGTCCCTGCCAGTAATCTGATAGCCTGGGATGTCAGGCTATGGGATTTGTCGAGCCCTGCAGGATAGCCCAGATGAGATGCAACTTCTCATTTTCAGTGGGATTCTTTGACCAATTTCCACATGTGAGTGGACTTGAGCACATGGAGGTTTAGTTATTTGCTCAAAGTCAGATAGTAGTTTCAAAGAATATGGGATCACACACACTTTAAGAGTTTTGGGACACTTAAGGCAAACAGAAGCTCTGAGATTACATCCTTGAGGCCAGATGTTGAAGTCGTCAGCATATCAACCCCCATGCAGTCAACAGGTTGGATGAAAAATGAGGCAGCTCAGAGACACAGGGTGGGGACAGGGGTGAGACCACAGTCTTTCGTGAATGCTCCATGGTAAAGTTCAAACTCTGTTTGCCATGACATTACTTTGCTTTTTCAACAGGCTCCTTCACCAAACAGCCAACTTTGGTGGTACAACAATAAGGGAAGCCCATGTCTGGAAAACTGTAGGACAAAAACTAAATATGGAAAAAAAATATATCACACCACTATCGTTAGGGTTGAGTAGGCTATTTAATATTAAACACCTAACTTTGCACCTTAACAGCTTCGCCCCATTCAACGGAACTGCATAAAATTTTCCACACACAGTCTTGGGGGGGCAAGGTCTCTTGATTTGCCAAATTTCGTTCCAGTTGGTTGTATGGATTCCAAGGTCCGGGTAATACGTTTTTAGGAAAACTGGGGGGGTGCTGTATTTTCTTATCACCAACAGCCCAGACGGTTTGAAATTTTGTTCTGAAATTTCAGGGAAGAAAGGACTTGCCACAGAATGGTGCTTTTCATTGGTTTGCTGAAAAATATTAATCCATTCCCAAATTATAAGGATTTGAAATTTCTTTTGGATAGACGTCTGATTCCCTACTGATCATGCTCAGAACCAAAGTTTCAAATCCTTATAACTTTGGAACAGATTAATATTTTTCACCAAACTAACGAAAGGCAGCATTCCTGGGCAAACGCTTTCTGCCCTGAAGACTTCAGATCAAAATTTCAAATAATCTGGGCTATAGGTGATGACAAATAAAAACCCCAACCAAATACTGATTCTTCCTTAAAAATACACTATCCGGATCTTCAGATCTGCACATCTGACAGGAACGAAACTGGGCAAATGAAGATACTTTGCCCCATCCCCCCACCAGACTGCGCATGCAAAAGTCTGTTGAATGGTGGGCACGAAGCTATATAACTATATATCATATAACATATAACATATAACACACACACACACACACACACACACACACACACACACACACACACACACACACACACACACACACACAGTATTACAGTGGCGCCACTACAGTTAGGGTTGAGTAGGCTGTTTAATGTTAACCTCCTAATTCTGCGCCTTAATAGCTTTGCCCTCATTCAACAGAACCGCAGGAAATTTTGCACGCACAATCTGGGAGGCAAGGTCTCTTGATATGCCAAGTTTTGTTCCAGCCAGATGTGCGAATTCTGATATCCGGCTAGTGCATTTTTAGAAAAAATCGGTTTTTTTTTTTTTTAAATCATCTACAGCCCAGACAGTTTGGAAGTTTTGGTCTGATATTTTGAAGTTAGAAAGGGCTTGCCCCAGAACGGTGCCTTTTGTTGGTCTGGTGAAAAATATGAATCCGTTCCCAACTTATAAGGATTTGAATTTACAGTTCTGAGCATGCTCAGTAGGATCTTTGGGATCGATGTTTGATACCCTACTGAGCATGCTCATAACTGAAATGTAATTAAATTAATTAATTGAAAGTTAACTAAAATTAATTTGGAAGGTGGTCACCGGCTACTGGTATAGGGGCACTAAAAAATAAATCTTCACTTTGCTAATTACCTTAAGATGTTTGACATATCATAACAGGCTGCAAATATCAAGGGTGCACAATCTGCGTAACAGTGGTAATCACAATCATAAAACAGTAACAAGAAATTTGCATCCCCCAAACACACAAACTGAGTTGCACATCGGCACTCGCATCAAGCAGTAATGCTTCCTATAATGAACAACCCATTACGGTTAACACTGTAGAAGACCATACAAACTGAAATGAGAGTATGGCTACAAAAAATGAAAAAAAATGTTGCATTTTGGAATTTCATTTATCTGAAATAGAACACACTTTATGAGCTGATTATATGAATCTTAACTACATAACTACCCTGCCAATAAAACTGAAACTGAGAAACCAGTATCAATATTCTATGAATGAAAATAGAAACTCTGAAATAGAATAAAGCATAACATTACTGTGACTGATTGCCAATTCAGAGAAAACAAGAAGATGAAGTACAGTTACGCAAGAACTTACCGTAACAGTACATCTTCGACAGGAGCTCTTGCAGCAGGTTACACCATAAGGGCCAAAGCTGGCAGGCACCAGGACCCCACAGAAAAATTCTAGCTAGCAGTCTATGGCGGGGCCCACCCCCAACGTCGCCAACTGTATAAAAGGGACGGTCCCCCAGCCCCACCTCAGTTCACCCACCGGAGACCCCGGCACAGAAAGACTGGCGAACCAAGGAGGAGCCTCGAACAAAGGCTATAAGTAAAATTAGCAGATAATGCAGGAGCAGAAACCGGGGGAAGGAGGGAAGGAAAGCAGCACCTGCTGCAAGAGCTCCTCTTGAAGATCTACTGTTACGGTAAGTTCTTACGTAACTGTACTATCTCACTTTGAGGGGGAGCTCTTGCAGCAGGTTACACCATAAGGACCGAGTCCCAAGCAGTACAAGGACAACCCTGAATCGATGGGTGGAGGAAAAAAGTGAAAAGCTGTGATCCTCAAAGTACACCTTGCAGGACAGCGAGGCCCAAGCCTGTCCTGCGCCTGGAGGCAATATCCAAACTATAGTGCTTAATGAAAGTGTGGCCTGAACTCCAGATGGCAGTTGCGGAGATATCTGCCGCTGACGCATCATGCAAAGACACAGCAAGTCGCCTGGTAGAATGGCCTTTAACCGGGCCCGGTAAAGGCTCGTCATACTTCTGGTAGCAGTAAATGATGCAGTGAACCAACCAATTAGACGTCGTCTGCTTAGAAACAGGTGCCCCTAAAATGTTTGGGGTGAACAAAACAAAAAACTGATCAGATTTTCTGCAATCCCAGGTACAAGTCAAATAACATGAGGAAAAACCCGGTGAACATCCAGAGTATGTAGTAAAGCCTCCTCTCGATTTGAATGCTTCTGGATAATAAACCGGAAGATGGATGTCCTGACTGAGAGTAAACTCGGAAACCATCTTAAGTAGAAACTTAGGATTTGTCTTCAAGGACACCCTGTCCTTGTGAAAAACTAAATAAGGCTCTTTGCACATTGGAGCCTGGAGCTCGGAAATCCTCCAAGTGGAAGTAACGGCAACTAAAACACTTTCCATGACAGAAAGCACAGGTCGCAATCCGCGGCTGGCTCGAAGGGAAGCAAGGTCAGTTTCTCCAAAAGAAACAGAAGGTCTCATGGAGGGATTGGATCCCTGATGGGAGGTTTCAGATGCAAGATACCTCACAGGAAAGTGTGGGATAAATTTAATTGAGCAAGAGCTTTGCCCTGCACCAGTGCCTGATAAATACACCTTTATGGAAGGGTAGCTAAGGCCAGAGTCTGACAGCAAAAGGAGGTACTCGAGGACAGAGTTTACCGGACAGGTAAGTGGATCAAGGTGATGGGCAGAAGCCCAAGTATAAAACCGCTTCTACTTCATAGCGTTGGTGGCCCTAGTAGACAGCTTTCTAGCAGCAACTAAGACCTCTGCTACCCTAGGGGAGACCCCAAACCTGGAAACAGCTAAGTCTGCAGGAGCCACGCATGCAGGTGTAGCGATCTGAGGTCCAGATGGACTGGAGTCCCTCTCTCCTGAGAGAGCACATGCGAGCTCAAAAGAAGAGGAATCTGGTGTTTTCACTGCCAGTTGCTGAAGTAGAGGGAACCAAATCTGTTGAGGCCTGCAGGGAGCAATCAGGATCATGTCCACTCCCTCTGAGTGCAGTTTGAGAAGGACCCTCTGGATTAGCGGGAAGGGAGGGAAAGCGTAAAAGAATCTCCCTGTCCAGCAAAGGGACAATGCGTCTTGCCAGAATACTCCAGCCCCTGGATCTAGCAAGCAGAAACTGGGCAGTTTGACGTTGGGTGGGGATGTGACGAGGTCCAACTCTGGAAGACCCCATCTTGCGAAGAGCTCTTCTGCCATGGATTGCAGAAGTTCCCACTCATGAGCTCTGGACCGAGACCGGCTCAGATTGTTGGCCAAGGTATTCTGGATGCCTGGAGCATGCACGGTTGAGAGGTTCAGCTGATGCTCGATGGCCCAATACCATACTCGTATGGCTTGCCTGCAGAGGGGGTACAAATGACTCCCCCCTCCCCCCGCTTGTTTATGTAAAAGACCACAAACACGTTATCCATCTGAATAAGGAGGTAGCCCAGGACCAAATCGGTCTGCAAAGCCTGCATGGCATACAGGATCACCCTCATCTCCAACATACTGATGTGGAGGGTTTTCTCCAAAGCAGACCATGTACCCGGAGACCAGCGGCCTGCAAGGTGAGCTCCCCAACCCAGACCAGAGGTGTCCGTGGTTAGGGTCCGGAGAGGAGGCATCCCTCAGAAGGGTATCCCCGCGGAGGGGTTGGAGGAAAGAAATTAACCACCACTGTAGAGTCTGTCAAACTGGCTCTGAGACGCTCACAAGTTGGTTCAAGTCATCCGTGCGCTGATCCCACTGGACTCTCCATGCCAGCCACGATGGCTGCAGCCATGTGCCCCAGAAGCCTGAGGACCACTCTAGCCGGAACCAGGCAAGCAGAAGAGACCTCCCGAGCATGGGCTTGGAAGTGATCTGCCCTGTCTGTAGGCAGGAAGGCTTTGCCTTGGACAGTGTCCAATAATGCCCCGATGAATTGTAGCCATTGACTTGGCCATGGGGAGGACTCTGGAAGGTTCAATATGATTCCAAGCTCATGGAACAAGGTAAAGGTGTCTTCCATGGAGTGTAACAGCTGTTTCCTGGAGGGAGCAGTGAGAAGCCAGTCTTTCAGTTATGGGAAGACGTAATGGACTTTCCTCCTTAAGGCTGCTGCCACTAGCACAAGGCACTTTATAAAAACCCGAGGAGCCATGGATAGGCCGAGCGGCAGAGCTTGGAATTGGTAGTGGTGCCCGTGGAAAATGAACCGCAGAAACCTTCTGTGGGGCTCAGCGATCAGGATGTGAAGGTATGCATCTTGCATGTCCAGCGAGCACAGCCGGTCTCCCTGATGAAGAATGGGGATCAGGCCTGGAAGGGTAACCATACTAACATACTATTTGCCAGCAGATTAGGCCTTACGGTCTATCGAGTCTGCTCGAACCTCAGATCCCTAGCTGGGTGCCAAGGCCCTCCCCTCCCTTGTGTTCCAGAAACCCTTATCATCCATCCCCACCCCCCTGGGACAGGACATCATCTGATACATCCACTTTCTGCGTCCGTACCACCCTCTCTTGAAGCCCTTCACTGTGGATCTCTGAACCGGCTCGCCAGGCAGTGCATTGCAAGGGTCCACCACCCTCTAAGTGAAAAACCTCCTCCTTTTCCCCCCTCACCCTTCCACCTTCAAACCATGCCCTCTGCTGATACCTCCCTGCTTTAGTCTAAAGATCCCCTCCATGTTTACCCTATTTATTCCCTTGAGGTACTTGAAGACCTCAATCATGTCCCCCTGTCTCTCCTCTCCTCCAATGAAAACAGGCAGAGCTCCTCAAGTCTGTCCTCATATGTCAAATCCCCTAGCCCTCGTATCATCTTAGTTGCCCTCCTCTGTACCCTCTCCAGGAGCTGTATGTCCCTCTTCAAGTGTGGTCTGCAGTATTGTACGCAGTACTCAAGGTGTGGTCTAACCAGTCCATTGTAACAGCGCAGAATCACTTCCTGCTCCTAGAGGTGATCCCTCACGATGCATCCCAACATCCTGTTTGCCTTGCTAGCCGCCTCCTGCACTGCTCAGATTATTCATACATGCATCCACTATGACCCCTAGGTCTTTCTCCCTCATTGAGGCCTCCAGCGCCCTCCCAGGGTGTACCTGTGTTTAGGGTTTCCCACCAAGATGCAACACTTTGCACTTGGTGATATTGAAATTTAATTTCCATGTGTGAGCCCAGCTTTCCAGGGTGTCCAGGTCCCTCAGGGCCAACCTCCTCTCTTCTCCCTCAACTACTGCTCCCATCTTGGAGTCATGAGGACTATTTCACCCTACCCTCCTGATGTCCGATATGTATGTATTAAACAGATCGGACACAGGACCGAGCCCTGCGGTACCCCACTACCAACCTCTCTAGGGTTTGAGAGCTCACCACAGACCACTACTCTCTGGGTGTGTCCAGCTAGCCAGTTTTCAATCCATCTGACCATCAAAGGGCCTACTCCTAACCCCATCAGTTTCTCCACCAGACCACTGTGGGGGACAGAGTCAAACGCCTTGCTGAAGTCCAAGAATAACACATCCACAGGCTTTCCCCTGTCCAGTTCTGATGTTACCCATTCGTAGAACTCCACAAGATTGGTTTGACATGATCTACCTGGCACAAACCCATGTTGCCGACTATCCAGACCTCCCACCTCCTTCAAGTACACCTCCAATCGTTCCTTTAGTATACTCTCCATTAATTTTCCCACCACCGAGGTCAAACTGATGGGTCTATAGTTACCTGGTACTTCCTTCGACCCCCCCCTTTATGGATTGGCACCACGTGTGCATCTCGCCAATCCCTAGGTACCCTCCCTGTCTCAAGTGACCTGCTGAAGAGCTCAGCCAGGGGTGCAGCCAGTATGTCTGCCAATTCCCATAGTACTCTCGGATGAATGCCATCCGGCCCAGGAGATTTCTTTCTTTAGGGCCTTGAGGGCTAACCACACCCTTTTGGCAGAGACAGCATCATCCGTCACCTCCACCATACTGACCTTTTTATCCTTATCCAGATGTGACACCCCTGGGGTACCTCTCCGTCCCTCTTGCTCCATTTCTGTTGCTCCCCTGATCCCACTCACTGCCACTTCTATCCCCATCGTGCCTTGCTTTGTAGATAGCCCATCCCCCTCCCTAGCGAACACAGAGGCAAAGTACTCGTTAAATACCTCTGCCTGGTCCCTCTCCTCTTCCACCCACCCTCCTTCGGATCTCAATCTGCTGAGATGGCCCTAGTTTTCTCCACTCCCCAATGTACCGGAAGAACCCTTTCCCTCCATGTATCCCTCTGTGCCAGCCGCTGCTCTTTACTGGACTTTGCTCCCCCACCATCCGGTGACTTTTCTAGATGCAAGATGGTACATTTCCTTATCCCTATCCCCTCTTGTTGTTTTATATTTTTTGTAGGCCGCCTTCTTTTCTCTGACCGCTACCTGTACCTCACTGGACCACCAGCGTGGTTTATGTGACCTTGCTCCCTTACATTTCAACTTAGCTCAGATCCTGACTGCCTCATGAAGTCCCCGTTTTACGACCTCCCATCTCCTTTCCACACTTGTCATTGCTGTAATCCCCCTCAAGTGATCCTTGAGAATATTTCCCATGCCCACAAAGTCTGCCCCCCTGAAGTCAACTGCCAGTGTCCTAGATCTCCCCCCCCCATGCTTATTTGAAACCAGACAGTACTGTGGTCGCTCCCAGTCAGGGGGTCCTCACAACCAGGTCCTTACCAGATCCCCATCTGCCAGAACCACGCCCAGGACATGCCCCTCCCTTGTGGGCTCCATCACATGCTGTGTTAAGAACACATCCTGAAGCCGCCCAGCCTCTGCTCTTGGCCACCTTAGAGGACATGGTTCCCCAGTTTGTACCTGACATATTAAGGTCCCCATCAACACCACCCTTCCCTTTTGGTCCACACTGGGCAATGATGTTGTCCAGCAAACCATCCTCTAGAACATCACTCATCTCGGGGGCCTATACTACACCCAGCTTGACCTTATCTCCTGCTGGGGATCAGACGTGACCCATAAGGCCTCCACGCTTCCTCTGCCTCTTCTACCCTAGCAATTTCTATGTCATCTCTAATGAACATAGCCACTTCTCCCTCTGCCCTCCTTTCTATCCTTCCTAAGCATAGTGTACCCCATACGTTTAGGTCCCAGTCATGGTTTTGTTGCCACGTCTCCGTGACACGCCACATCCACCCCTCCCCAACAGCATGGCTCTGGAACTCTGGCAACTTGTTTCCCAAGCTCCTGGCATTTACTAACACCAACCCCACCCCTTATCCCTGATCCCCTTTGTTGAACCCCACCCAGGTTCCTCATACTCATCCTCCTCTGCTCCTCCTGAAACCTCCACCCCCAGTCTGTTTCCCTCCCCCTTGGGTTTGAAGGCTATTCCCCTCATCTGGAGGAGAGGGCTTCTGGTCAGCCCCTCCCTTATCCCTTCCCCCCTCACAAGTTTAAACCATTCTGAACCTTTTCTACTCCACATATTTGTTCAGATTGCTCAGATCCAGGATAGGGCATAGATCCTCAGTCTTTTTTTTTTTTTTTTGGGAACCAGGAAAAAGTGGGAATAGTAACTCTTCCCTCTTTGGGTAGCTGGGACTGGCTATATGGCCCGTTTGAAAAACAGTGCCTGGATCTCCTCTTAGATGAGGACTGCATGGGATGGGGAATAGCAAGAGGGTGAAGGAGGACTGTCTATCAGTTGCAGGACCCAACAGTCTGATGTGATCCTGCTCCAACCCTCTGGATAGAGGAAGAAGCGACCCCCTGCCGCCTCCCTTAGAGATTCGGTGGGGGCCAGGCAGGGAGTCGGGTGAAGGCGCTTGGAGTGGGGAGGGCAGCTTGGGAGGACTTGGTCCTGGGAGCGGCGTCTCTTGGGTTCTGAGAGGTGGATTTTAATTTAAAGGTGCCTCGCTGTTGCTGCTGTCCTTGGGGCTGTTGACCGGATGAGCGACGAAAGGACTGATGCTGAAAAGGTTTTTGGTTAGACAGGTACATTGTGTGTACGGACCAGATAGTCTTGCCAGAGTCCTGGAGCTGAGTAATTATTTTCTTGGATTCCTCTCCAAATAGGACCAGGCCCTTAAAAGGGGTGACCATGATGCTAGACTGGACATCCGGCGAGAAACCCAGGACCCAAAGCCAAGAATGCCTTCTTATGCAGACACCTGTAGCTGCAGCCCAGGCTGCTGTATCTGCAGAATCATAAGAGGAATGCAGAATGTGGGTGCCCACATCCAATCCAGACTTATCCAGGAATATCTGGTAAGACCTGAGCCAGTTCCATGCCCTGCTCCCAGAGGGCATTCTCATATTAGACCATATGCGTTAGGAAATTTAGGAAGCGATGGTACAAGTAGCAGAGGAGTATACCTTCTTGCCGAGTTGGTCTAGTGTTATTGACTCCAGGTCAGGAGACTGGATGCTCAGATGCCTAGGCCATTTGGACCTGTCATGAGCAGCTGTGATCACCATGGAATCCGCCAGGGGGTGTTCTCCCAACAAAGATTCATCCCTGGGGGCTCTATAGATGGACTGATTTCTTGGGGACCACCGAAGAAGAGGAAGGGTGCTTCCAGGCAATCCTGGTGACGTCTTGAAAGGTTATCAACCAAGGGTGGTACCACTATGAGGTTACAGTCCTTCAGACGGAGGTATTTCATTAGATGACATCTTTCAGGGTCCCGGTCCTCCATGTCCCAACCTATATTTGCTTAGATATGCCGCATAACATCCATAAAAGATGGGTCATCAGGCAGGGACCGAAGGGTGTCCTTATTATCCAGAAGGGAAGGAGCACCTCCCAGGAGGGAAGACCTGGAAGAGGAGGAAGAAGAGCTGCGGCTTGAAGCCTCCGACACGGATCTAGAGAAGGGATGCTGGAACCAACGTCCTGTAGACTGGCATCTGTGCCTATCTGAAGATCTGGAGCAGGAATGACGTCTTCTGCTTTTATGGGCTGAGCAACCCCTATTCATCCCCTTCAGCTGAGGGGTCAGTTCCCTAGGCTGGGGAGTAGGCTCCCTGGATTTTGGAGAAGGCCGTTTTGGAGGGGCCTCAGTAAGGGGGTAAAGAAGGCTTCTCCTGAAGAAGATAACCCTTAATGGTGTTCCACCAGGATGAAAAGAACTCTCTGACATCTGACAGTGGGATCCTAGGTTCAGGGGGAGCACCTAGCGTAGGAGGGTTCGGTGGGCCAGGCGTCGGGCCCAGAGGTGGTGCCAGTTCCTGTGGTGTAGGGGTAGCCAGCATCGGCTGCACTAGGATTTGGCTGTCTGGTATCATAGGCTCATCGGACATCAGTCCCTCTTCTGTTGGTTGAGGCTCTGTGCAGCCGCTGGCCAGTGACGTCTGAGAGTCTGGCAATGCTGGCATTGAAGAGACGGGTGCGTGCTGGCACCAGTCCAGGGTTGCGTCCAGCATCCGCTTGGGCGAGGCCCATTGAGGGGAACTAAGCCCCAAGGAGGGCAGAGGAGTCGTTCTCCCAGGGGAGGGGACCTCATGGCCCCGGCATTGGTCCAGGGAGTCAGCGCTGGAGACTGTGGCTGACTTGGAGGAAGCTTTGGTAGGATGGATGACGGGTAAGGACCAGACGCCCAATGAGGAGCCGGCCGAGTCAACTGGCTGCTGGCTCAAGGTCTATAGGGCCGTAGCTTCAGGGGCTGAAGAGCCGAGACTTAGTCCTGGACCCAGAGGAGCCTCCGCCCGACATCAGAACCAGGGCTGGAGGCCTAACCACAGGTAGCCTGAAGGAGGTGAGGGTGGCCTGGGGAGTAGAGTCCATCCCCCTATGGGGAGGATGACCCAGACCCGGAGCCCGACTCATGCAGGGACCGAGAATGGGAGTCTGGCTTGTCCTTGTGCTTCCCCTTATAATGACGCATCCCCATCAATGTCTTGTCCTTATGGTGGTCCGAAGAAGTCAAAGCACCTAAGGCAGGGGAGGATGAAGAACCTTTCCCTTGGGTCTCCTTCTGCATGACAAGTTGTTTCTCTAGCAAGGAGGATTTGAGGGCTTTTTGGCAGCGAATCCTGGTCCTGCTTTTGAACTTCTGGCAATGCTGGCAGGCTCTGGTGTTGTGGTCTTGGCCTAGGCAGAAGAGGCAAGCCGAATGGCAGTCTTTCAATGGAATTTGCTTGCCCCAGGCTCACTTGGACTGGCATCTCTCAATGAAGGATGACGGGGAAGAAGACATGCAGAGAAAAAAGAAAAAACTCAAACTATTTTTAGAAAACAGAAAGGCAATAAAAAAGGCTGTCGACTAGGGCAGAAGGCATCCATGGAGCCAATGTGCACGGGTCTGTAATGGGAAAGAACCGAGGTGGGACTGGGGGACCTCTTTATACCGCTACTGGGGAGCGCTGGAGCAGCCAAATGTCAGGGGGCAGTCCCCACCACAGACTGCTAGCAAGAAGTTTTCCATGGGGTCCTAGCGTCTGCTAGCTTCAATCCTTATAGAGTAACCTGCTGTAAGAGCTCCCCCTCAAAGCAAGATCTTACAGTTCGACGTTTACTTCATTACAGTGCTTAGTGTGCTGCACGCAACTCGGAATAAGAGGTGGTACTTGAATGAATAACACTCATTCACATAAATAAAAATGAAACTGTGTTTCATGCTTTTGAAAATTATGGATGGGTCAGGATTACTAGCTTATTGCACTTGACTACTATATTTCACAGTGGTTCAAGATGTGCATCATTACCTACATGGTGTGAAATTGAAATTAACACTGCCAGCGCACTCTGAACCCCATATTTAAAAGGTTAGCATGGCACAAACCGGCTAACCTGGAATAGCACCAGCTGTCAAGGGCATGCCCATTTTCAGAGGGCACATATGCATGGCATGCTCCCGACAGCACCATGGTGCACAAAGTGTGCAGAAGCGCTAAACAGCCGCCAGCAGTGGCGCAATTTAATGCTTCTGAAACCCAGCCCTTAATAGTGCGCAGACACGCTCATGCACTGTCAAGGGTTGGGTACCCTTGTTAATGGTCCCTCCCCAAACCCTGAGCCCTGTTGTAATAATAAAAAAAAAAAAAAGCCCCCCAGTAGTCTAGGTCCCTCCCCCTGTTGCAAGAAGAAAACTCCTGATTCCCTGGTAGTTTAGTGTTTCCTCCCCAAGCCCTGATCCCTTTATTAATTAAAAATATCCCCAGAGGACTTCGTTCCACCACGGACGGCTCAGGCAGCAGCAGGAAGCTCCTCCCACACTATCTAAAAATAAAAAACAAAAAAACATTGAGCGTTTCTGGACAGTAAAACATCCTCCAACATGTTGAAAGAAGCCAGGAAGAGAGACAAAGGAGGCACCCCGAAGAATAAACTGCAATTCAAGGTGAGAGATGCAGGCGGATTGGAGCTGGAGCATAGGCCACAAAGCCGCAGCCGCTCACCAAGTAGTACACGCAGTTCAGACTATGACATGGAGAGGGAGCAAGATAAATTGTCGAGGACGTGTTTTGAAACCATTATAAAAGAAATTCGAAGTTCAAGACTGGAGACCAAAAAAGACATACAAGGGCTGTCACAGCAGATTACAAAGCTCGATGACCGGATAGAGGAGGCTGAAGCTCGTATCGTGGTGGTGGAGGATACATCCACTTACCTTAATCAAGCAATGGGGTCTCTGATCCAGCAAACTATATGGTTGCAGGCAAAAAGTATTGATCTGGAAAGCAGATCTCTTCGAAACTACCTTAGATTATATGGGTTGGCAGAAGGTGCAGAGACAGCCCCGATGTCAGCATTGTGGAAAACCTAATAAAAGACATACTAGAGTTACCACCAACTTATGGCTTAAAGGTAGAGCGTGCCCACTGGTTGCTTGGCCAGAGACCTCAAGACCCGAAGGCGCGTTCTCGTTCCATAATAATCCTGGTCTCGAGTTATCAACTAAAGATCTGCTGCGCAGAGCGTGGCCAAAAAAAGAACCGTTTTACCTAACATCTAAGCTGTAAGCAATATGCCCCGATTCTGAGAGCACTAAGAGCAAGAGGTATTAAGTTTCAGACACCGTTCCCGGCGAAGCTGAAGGTGCATTGGCCGGAGGGAATGCAGCTGTACGGATCACCAAGTAAGGCACTGGAGGCCTTAACACAGAAAGGAATACCAATATCGATGGAGGAAAAGGAACGGATCAGCAAGAGCCAGAGGTTCCCATTGGACGGTTTTCAAGTGGCAATGCAACGAAGGGGGACGCCTCCAACGAAAGTGCTTAGAGAAACACTCGAGAAATTAAGAAAGATGGAGCGGGGCAATGTGCAGAGAGAAGAACGTGATGGATCAGAGATGGAAAACTGAAATGCATACAAAGTTGAAAGAGCTTGCAGGTACTGTTGCTTGTCTTGAAACTAGAGCAGAGAAGAGACCTCACGCAGAGTGAATTTTGAGTGAATGAGAGGACCTGATGGGACTATATGAAAAGACGGAACTGCACCCCTAGAAAATCGCCGAACATGCGGGACTGTTTGCTGAAGTGCAATAAGGGCTCTCAGACGTTCTTAGAGGTTTAAACTAAATAAAAGGGAAGGGATATCATAAAAGACCATTCAAAGGGGATATGAGGCAGAAGCGGGGGGGAACCCCAGCAGGCAAATAAATAACCGAGCTTAAATCAAGTTAGCAATGACCCGAAAGGACCAGGGGAGTGCCATGGGGGAGAGTCCAGGAAAGATAACCGAGAAATTGGTTGCAAAGCATGTTGTTGGATTGTACAGCTGTGCCATTCCCGTATTAGAGGGATGAGGGGTGAGATAAAATAAAAGGGTGGGGGTACTCTTAGGAACTTGTACGGGAGGAATGATCAAATTTCTGATACCCTCAGTCTGTTGTTGGAGCCGATATCATGCTAAAAAGCAGGAGAGGGAACTTATTTTAGGTAAGAGATGGGAGACAACAGCTGAGGGAAATAACATAGAAGTGTGGGATATTTAAGCAAAAGCGAGAAATAGACATAAGGTGGGTTATAGCTGGGCTGGATAAAACACTCCTGAATAAACGGAAAAGTGCAAATAAAGAAACGGGGGAGGAGAGTCATTTGTACACAAAGAGGAGGATCAAGAATTAAGAGGGCTTGCTCAGTACTGGGGAAAGAGAAAGGAATAAAAGAAATGGTCGTGGGAGGGAGGGCTGGAAAGGAGAGGTATCTGCATTACAATACTTTAACAGCGCTGATAGACTGTCTGAGGGGGATAAACCAGATTAAAAGCCACTCTATATAGAGAGAGCTTTTTCGAGAGAATACACCGGGAGAAACTGGATTAGAGCCACTCGAGTCTGTCCTCAACTACAGCTTCGGAGGGCAGAGGAAGGGAACCACGTAGCTGGGATCCCCTGCCTTGGAAGCAACCATCTGGTTACTTTCCTCTTTGAGAAGAGGGAAAAAGTCGTGTTTTTGTTGGGTTGATATATAAATGTTTGTAATTTACCTGTTTATAAGAACATATTTTAGACCATCAAAGAGTTGGGAGATCAAGATGGTTAGATCTCCCGACAGGTTTGGGAATTGTTACTTATGTGTACAACAGTTAAACGAGCCTAAAATGAATGAAAGGAAGGGAGGAACGAATGCATATTACCGAAGGTGTCTAGGGACCACTACCTCAGGGAAGAGTGAGAAGTATTACAGGCAGAAAAAGAAAGGAGAGAAAGAAACACGAAGATGGAGAAGACAACATTAATTTGCTCATTTAATGTTAATGGATTGACCAGCCCCATCAAGAGAAGTAAAATATTAGGGGCATTGATAAAGGAAGGCCCCTAACTTTATCTTTTTACAAGAGACACATCTAACACAAGATGAACATAATAAATTAGGGAAAATGGGCTTTAACTATGAAGTTAGTGCCTTATATCGATGGGGTAGAAGGAGGGGGCTCTCAATACGTATACCAAATAAAACAGTATTTGACCCAATAGACAAATATATAGACAAGGAGGGGAGATATGTATTCCTTAAGGGTAAATTCCAAGGAAGACTGCTAACTCTTGTCAGTTTATGTGCCACCTGGTTCACAATATCAGGCATATAGATAGATTTTATTGAAACTGCAGGAATGGGCAGGACGCAAGTTATACTGGGGACACCTGAATATAACCTAAGAATTGTTGAGTATCTAGAGGCCACAGGGCACAGGATCCAAGGCAGCATGGATTCACAGCGGAAGGTCATGCCAGACAAATCTGATAGATTTCTCTGACTGGGGACCAAAGTAGTAGATCAGGAGGGGCTGTGACATGGCCTACCTAGACTTTAGCAAGGCATTTGACACAGTCCCACACAAAAGATTAATATACAAGTTAGCCAGCCTGGGAGTGGGTCCCAAGATGACAGCCTGGGTAAAGAATTGGCTGGAGAATAGGACACAGAGAGTAAAAGTAAATGGAGTCCACTTGAAGAAAGTACAGTTACGTAAGAACTTACCATAACAATAGATCTTCGAGAACAGCTCTGCAGCAGGGTACACCATTAGGACTGAAGCCGGCAGGTGTCAGGACCCCACGGAAATTTTCTAGCTAGAGTTCAGTGGGGACCGCCTCCGACGCCTGTCCCCCCAACATCAGGCGAGTACATAAGGAGGCAGTCCCGCCAGAATCCCCAGTTCTCCCCCCGGAGACTTCCGCTGCTGGATGACATCAGAAGGGAGACCGAGGACCCGCCATCAGATGGCTAAGACTAAGAACCGCCTTCCGTCCTAAAATTAGTGATAGGCTGGAACCTACTTCCTCCAAGGGGAATGGTGGAGATTTGCCGGAAGAGCTGTTCTCAAGATCTACTGTTACAGTAAGTTCTTACATAACTGTACTATCTTCTTCGATACAGCTCTTGCAGCAGGTTACACCATTAGGATTGATTCCCAAGCAATGGCGCCTTTGAAAGCCATCGAGGAGGCAAGTGAAAATGAGACCCGTCCCGAGCCTAGGACAGAAGTCCCTGAAGAACGGCTAGGCCGAAACCAGCTCTTCGCCTTGAAGCGATATCCAGGCTATAATGCCTGATAAAAGTATGCACCGAACTCCAGGTGGCTGCGGCACATATAGCCGATGTAGACACGTTCTTCAGTGCTGCAAAGGAGGTAGCCACTCCTCTTTTGGAATGGCCCTGAATGAGCCAGCGAGAAAGGGTCTGTTTTGAAACTGGGGCCCCTTTCATCCTCTCAGCAAAGGAAACTAACAGCTGCTTCCGCTTTCCGGTGCTGTTTGGTTTTGGTCAAATAATATCTGAGACACCTGTGAACATCCAGGGTGTGGAGTAGTGCTTCTCCTCGATTGGCGTACTTAGGAAAGTACACTGGTAAATCAATGTCCTGAGTAAGAGTAAGGGCTGAAACCACCTTAGGCAGAAACTTAGGATTCGTCCTCGGGGACACTCTATCCTGATGAAAAATTAAATAAGGCTCCTTGCACATGAGAGCATGTAATTCGGAGATTCTTCTCGCCGAAGTGACAGCAACCAAAAACAATGTTTTCCATGACAGAAAACGTAGCTCACAATCTGCGGCAGGTTCAAAAGGTGGCAGCGTAAGCTGCTCCAGGACAAAGGGTAAATCCCAAGGCAGGACGGGATCCTTAATGGGCGGCCTAAGGTGGAGGAACCCACCTTAAAAAGGCACAGGTAGTATCCAGCTGAGCCACCATGCGGTGGCCTATGGGGGCATGATAAGCTGAGATTGCACAAAGGCGCACTTTGATCGAGGAGTAAGCTAGCCCAGATTGAAAGAGGAAAAGCAGGTACTCCAGAACCAGCTTCTCAGGACAGTCTAAGGGCGAGAAACCTCGTGCTTGAGACCACAGGCAAAACCTGCACCACTTCATGGCATATGCTGCATGTGTCACCGGATTTCTGGCAGCAGAAAGTACATCTGCCACCTCTTGCGAGACCCCGTGTCGCAACATGGCTATGTCTCTAGGAGCCAAGCATGCAGGTTCAATGAATGTAAGTCCGGGCAGACTAGTGAACCCTCCTCCTGAGACAACAGGTGAGAGCTGATTGGCAAAGGAAGCTAAGGTTCCCGGGACAACTGATTCAGAAGCGAGAACCAAATTTGCCTGGGCCAAAAGGGCGCTATCAAAATAAGCGTCGCATGCTCCCTTCGAAGTTTGAGAAGGACACTCTGGATCAACGGGAAAGGAGGGAAGGTGTACAGGAATCTGCCCGCCCAGGAGAGGGACAACGCGTCTCACCAGAAAACACCAGGCCCTGGATCTAGCGAGCAAAAATTGGGCAGTTTTGCGTTGGATGGGGACGCGAATAGATCTAATTCTGGAGTGCCCCATCGGTGGAACAGATCCTCTGCTACCTCCTGTAGAAGTTTCCACTTGTGGACTTTGGCCTGGGAACGACTCAGGCTGTCTGCGACAGTGTTGTCCACCCCGGGAACGTGAACTGCAATGAGGTTTGCGCCGTGTCGTATTACCCATTCCCACACCCTCATGGCCTCCCTGCAAAGGGGGTAGAAGTGTGTGCCTCCTTGTTTGTTGAGGTAATACATCACCACAGTATTGTCTGTTTGTAACAGGAGAGTACCTGGTGGAATCTCCGACTGGAAGGCTTGCAGGGCATAAAGGACCGCCCTCATCTCCAATATGTTGATAGGGAGACGAGATTCCTGGGTAGTCCATGTTCCCTGAGACCTTACCCCGTTCAAGTGCGCTCCCCACCCCAGCCCTGAGGCGTCTGTGGAGAGTGTTATCGCAGGGGACGGCACCGAGAAGGGAACCCCCACAGAGAGGGTTCCCGCGTCTAGCCACCATTGCCAGTCCCGAACCACGGCCTTCGTGATTCTGACTGGATGCTGCAGATGGTCTTGCCTTTGGTCCCATTGCACTCTTAACATCCACTGGGTTACCCGCATGTGGAGTCTTGCCATCGGGACTGTTGTAATGGCCCCAGCCACGTGTCCGAGCAGGTGAAGGACCAATCTGGCCGGGACGGTCTTCTTCGCTGATAGGTCCCTTATGAGGGATCGTATGCGTTTCGCTCTGTTTTCGGGAAGAAAGGCTTTCCCCTTGACTGTGTCCAGAACTGCCCCTATGAACTGCAGTTTCTGTGACAGTACCAAGAGAGACTTCTCGTAGTTGATTAAGATGCCCTGAGACTGAAAGAGAGCCTGGGTATGCTGAATGGCCAACAGCAATGCCTCCTTGGAGGAGGCCATGAGAAGCCAGTCGTCCAGGTACGGTAACACAGTGTCAGTGGCTCAGTAGGTAGCACAGTCGCCTCTGAGGCCGGGAGATCAGAGGTCTGTGGGTTCAGTTCCCACATCTGGCACTTGGGTTAATATCCCCAGTACTGACACTGTAGTGCAGCATGAGAGGGGTGCTGCACTTCTGAGGTGCCGCCTTTCGGATGAGACGTTAAACCAAGGTCCCATCTGCCTGGACTGGTGGTAGTCCAGGTGGATGTTAAAGATCCCATGGCACTTATCGAAAAGAGTAGGGGAATTTCCCCGGTGTCCTGGCCAAATTTCCCTCATTCACTAAAAATACCATCAACAGCTTAATCTGGTTCAAGGTCAGTTGGCATTCATCTGTATCCCCTCCCCCCAGGTCGTGCCTGAAAATAGGCAGGATTTGTCTAGTGCACTTACCCTGTCAACAAAAAACTAACTAACTAAACTAACTACACATAGTGGCCCTGTCTCCTCAGAGACGCTGCCACGACTGCCATGCACATCGTGAATACCCTGGGCGCTGATGACGGCCCGAAAGGAAGCTCTGAACTGATAATGGCAGCTGAGAAACTCGAAGCGCAGGAACCTCCTGTGTGCCTGAGCAATGGGGATGTGCAGATAGGCATCCTGCATGTCCAAGGACGCCAAGAAAGCATCCTTCTTCAGCATGGGGATTAGTCCCGGGAGGGTCACCATGCGGAAGCGCTTGTAAACGACCAACATATTGAGGTCGCTGAGGTCCAAGATTGGACAGAGGTCCCCTGTTTTCTTTGGAACCAGGAAGAAGTGTGAATAATAACCTGCTCCTCTCTGGTTCCCTGGAACATGCTCCAGAGCTTCTTTCTGTAGAAGCGTGAGCACTTCCTGCCTTATGAGCAGAGCGTGCTGACCCAAGTAACGGGAGAGCAGAGGAGGCCTTGTGGGGGGCTTGTCTAGGAATTCTATATAGTGGCCTTTTTTGACCAACTGTAACACCCACCTGTCGGTGGTGATCAACCGCCACCCTGGCAGGTGGTTCATGCGACCCCTGACCTTTGTTTCCCTGATCCTGAGGAGGGGCGGGTCCAGGAAGGAGTCATGCTGTGGCAGCAGAGGGTCCTGCAGGTTGGGCTGACTTGGTAGCACGTTGGCCTCTACCTGAGGACGCCTTGGCCTGGGCTTTCCGAGAGAAGGAACCCCTCTGTTGCTGACCGGAACGAGGTTGTTGCCTCTGGGACCGGCTGCAAAAACGACTCTGGTTCCTATGAAAGGATCAGAGTCTAGATCTGTAAATAGCCTGGACAGATCTAACAGCCTTCCCAGCTTCCTGTAATTTGGTGATGAACTTTTCCGAGGCTTCACCAAACAAAACTTTGCCATGAAAGGGACCGTCCATGATGTTTTTCTGGACGTCCGGGGTAAACCCGGAGACAAGGAGCCATGAGTGTCTCCGGAGACATAAGCCTGAGGCTGCCGCTCTGGCTGAAGAGTCCGCAGTCATACGCGGCTCTGAGCACCTGGGTCCCCACGTCTGAACCCATGCGGAGGAGCTGAAGGAGTTCCTCCTTTTGGCCACAGTCTGGCAATTTCTCCGCCAGTTCCTGTCCCTGTTCCCACAGCGCATTTTGGAACTGAACCAAGTGGGTCAGGTAATTCAACGATCTAATGGTGCAATCGTCGCGTGTAAGTCGCCTGCCGCCGTCCAATTGCTTGGACTCCCAGGTCCGTGGCTGCGCATAAGATGTTGCGTTTCTGAGACAGGTCATGAGAGGCTGTAATGACCAGGAGTCTGCCAGAGGATGGTTAGCCAGGTACTGGTCCTCCTTGGGGCCTTGCAGGCAGTCAGCCTTCTTCAGCATTGCCGGGTCTAATGTGGACGTCCACGCTGCCTTTGGTGACGCCCACGACGGTGTCTACAGGGTGGCACTACCACAGGCTTGGGATCTTTTTGCCTAAGGTAGCGGGCAAGGCATAGTCTTCCGGGGGGAGAGTTCCTTTGCATCCCATCCCATCCCATGTTCTCTTGGATGTGTCTCATTATCTCTGAGAATGAGGGGTCATCCGGAGGAGACCTAGGGAGGTCACGTGGGTCCAGAGAGGGGATGCTGATTGAAGGAGACCTGGAGCATTCAGAGATGACAGATCTGGAATCCTCCGTAGACTGTGAATACCGACGTCTTCTGGGTCTCTTGGGGCTGGGTGACCCTGAAGAGGATCTTGACGGAGGCCTTCTCTTCTCTGTAGATCTGCCCCTAGGAGGTGCTGCTGGCTCCTGAGGGGAGGGTGCTCGGCCTGCTGACC
This sequence comes from Neoceratodus forsteri, assembly GCA_016271365.2. Lineage (NCBI taxonomy): Eukaryota > Metazoa > Chordata > Ceratodontiformes > Ceratodontidae > Neoceratodus > Neoceratodus forsteri. The sequence continues at coordinate 98,033,209 of CM057451.1, forward strand.
CTTTTGGTGAAAGAGAGGGTGCAGGCATCGGTGGTGCCGCGGGAGAAGGGTGCGTGGTGACCACATCCTTTTTGATGGTGTCCCACCAGTAAGTGAAGAGCTCCTTCACGTCCGCCAAGTTTAAGCCCGACAACGGACCGGGCGCCGGTGGCCTGTCGTCGGGGCCGGGCGTCGGCTCCCCGGGGGTGTCAGGTTCTGGAGAGGGCTCCCGTGGGAGTTCGGGTCCAGAATCGCCCACCTGGTCTTCAGGCTGAGTAGACTCCTCCTCAGACAACGCCTCCCGACCGACTTCTGTAGGCGGCGGTGTGGTCTTCCTGGCTGCAGTGTCTGACGTCGGTCCCCCCGCCGACGTCCTGGGGGGGTGAATGCCTGATCGGCGATGGGTGATGAAATGTCGCTGGTTCCCGGGAGTGTTTATGTACCTTGGCCGACGTCGGGTCCGACGTCCGCTTAAGGGAGGTCAGCTCCTTGGTCTTGCGTTGGGGTGGTGGCGGCAGGGAGACTGACCGGACGTTGGGGGCTGAGTGCCTGGAAGATGACTTGTGATACTCCTTTGACCTAGACGAGGCCTGAGCCGAGGAAGCGAGCCTGGAAGTCTTGGCAGGCCGCAGGGTAGAAGAACCACTGGCCAATTTGACCACGACCGGGGGAGGCTGAGAGTGGGCTCTTGACGGGGAGCGGTCCGACCTAGAGCCGGAGCTGCAGGAGTCAGAGGCCCTGGAGGGGGATCTGGGTCTCACCTTCTGCCGGTGCTTCTCGTGGTGCCTGTGTGACTTCCCGGAAGGTTCCGTGGCCCTAAGCTTTTCTTCAAGAAGGAAAGCCTGGAGAGCCTTCTGTCGGCGGATTCTCGTTTGGTTGTTAAAGCCCTGGCAGAAGGAGCAAGCCTGGGTGTCGTGATCTGGACCCAGGCACTGAACGCAGGCCAAATGAGGGTCTTTGAAAGGAATCTGCTTCCCACAGGCACACTTCGAAGAATGGCCCTCCACTGAAGTTGGGGAGGACATCAGACGAAGAAACGGCTGAGAAATAGATTTCCTCCGAAGTTTGGGAAGTTCGAAAGATTTTCCTAGTCGTCACTCGCTAGACTTAACCGATGAGGTCGAGACTTGCAAAGTCGACAGCGGGAAAGAACTGGGGATTCTGGCGGGACCGCCTCCTTATGTACTACGCCTGACGCCGGGGCAGGACTGACGTCGAGGTGGTCCTCAGCTGAAGACTGCTAGCTAGAAAATTGTGGTCCTGACGCCCGTCGTGTTTCAGTCCTAATCGTGTAACCTGCTGCAAGAGCTGTATCTCGAAGAAGATGGGGGGGGTTACTAGTGGGGTACCACAGGGTTCAGTATTAGGACCGGTGCTCTTCAGTATCTTTATAAGCGACATTGCAGAGGGACTGGAAGGAAAAGTATGTCTCTTTGCAGATGACACAAAGATCTGCAACAGAGTTGATGCACAAGGTGGGGTGAAAAGGATGAGAAGGGACTTGGCAAGGTTAAAGGAATGGTCAAATGTATGGCAACTTAGATTCAATGCTAAGAAGTGCAAGGTATTGCACCTGGGAAATAAAAACCCAGGGGAAGAGTACACAATGGGGGGTGAGATACTAACAACAACAAAAATGGAAAGGGACCTGGGGGTAGTCATATCAGATGACCTAAAGGTGGGCAAGCAATGTGAGAGGGAAGCAATGAGGGCTGGGGGGATACTGGGATGCATAGGGAGAGGCATCACCAGCAGAAAGCAGGAAGTTATTATCCCTTTGTACAGACAGCTGGTGAGACCCCATCTGGAGTACTGCGTGCAGTTATGGAGACCCAATCTCCGCAAAGACATAGACAGGATGGAAGCTGTCCAGAGGAGGGCAACTAAAATGGTGCAGGGTCTGCAGCTGAATATGTATAGCCTCGAGGAAAGGAGGGAGAGGGGGAACATGATAGAAACTTTCAAGTACCTCAAGGGAATCAACAAAGTCCAAGAGGGTAGCATCTTTCAAAAAAAGGTGTGTGTGCAAGAACAAGGGGGCACAACTTGAAGATAGAGGGGGGGCAGCTCAGAGGTAATTGAAGGAAGTATTTTTCCACAGAGAGGGTTGTGGATGCATGGAACGGCCTTCCGGAGGAGGTTGTGGAGTCAAAAACTGTGAAATCAAGCATGCATGGGACAGTCATAAGGCAATTCTAGGGGGTGGGGGTAGGAAGCAGTAGGCTGCTGGTTAACTAGGATCTGCAGCTTATCCATTAGGTAGGGAAATGGGCAGACTGGGTGGACCAAGTGGTCCTTATCTGCCATCAAATTCTATGTTTCTATAGACCTTGAGGTTCCCCTGACCCCCTCACTATTAGCACAATGCACGTTGATAAACCCTAATGGGGAATGGACAAACACACCATATCTAGGGACAATAACAGCAATACAGGGATATAGACAGGGGCTGTCCAAGGGTTCTACCAGAGTATATTTGTGGAAGTATATATAGTGGACTATGAATATGGGATATGGTCCAGCAGCTGGAGATCCTTGGTATAAAAAAACAAGAGGGGCAAGGATGTAGAGCCCCGTGGCAGTTCCTCAAGAGGGAAAATGTAATCTCATTTGAGGAAGCACAAAATAAGTTCAATTGGACAGGGAAAGAGCTTATCCGCTACTACCAGATTAGAGACTTTATAGGGGAGCAGATGAATATTTCAATTAAAAGAGCAAGAGGACATTTAGCTCCAAATGCATTTGAGACAATATGGAGTTTGAGCAGAGGGGAAGGAGCTATCTCAATTTTGTATCCGAACTATATCAGGGATCTCCAGTATTCAACGGACTATATTAAACTTAAATGGGAGCAAGAGTTGCGGATTGGTTAGACTGTCGGAGTGGATGGCAATATGGCAAAATACCTGAGCACCACATCCTCCCCAGAGTGGAGGGCATTTGTGGAAGCTAAGATCAAGGTATTTTAGCGACTAATACAAGTGGCTAGGTGGCACAAAGTCATAACAGGTGACTGTTGGAGAGGTTGTGGCGCTCAGTTGGCCAACCAAGCACATATCTTTCGGGAATGCCCTGATTTAAGAGAGTATTGGGAAGGGATACGGAGGGACATGAGTAAAAGGTTTAATATAACACCACCATTAGGGCCAGAGCACGTTACTGGGGGTATACCCATTAGAGCTTGGAGGAAGTGAAGCTAAATATCTATGGAGGATACTGATAGCTGTGTCTGGAAAAGCCATAACTAGGAGATGGCTTTCCCCAAGTGCTCCCACAATGATGGAATGGAAGGAGGTGGTAGAAAAGATAAAGATGTTCGAAAGAATTACATATTCTCTGAGACAAAGACTACCGCAATATCAAAATAGATGGACGAGGTGGGAACTGGAGCAGGAATTAATTGGAGAATTGACTCTGAGCTGAATAGGAGGAAAGGGAAGGGACGCAAAGAGGTTCCTATCCCTCCAAAAATTTAAAATTCTAATTTAAAACAAAATAAAGCAATTGCCCTCTGTTATCCCAGACTTCAGAGAGTATGTAAGTAGGTAGTGAAGAGGTATAATGAGAGAGAGGTTGGGTCACCTAGAGATAACAGAATATAAAGAATATTGATTGGGTACAAATAGAGGAACAAATGCATTTGACTATTAAAAACTGAATAAATATGTTGAAAGATAAAAAGGAAAAGTGAGCACACAGAAATTGGGCTTAAGTTTTGTATTATATAAAACAGAGTAAAATGTGAAAGAAATTAAGATCTTGTGAATGGAAAATGTGGAAATAAGGATATGATTGTAAAGGAATAGGATATAAATGTAAGATTTTTATCCACATGTGAAGAAAATAAGATGAAGTATAAAAAAATAAAAATATCCCCAGTCCTAGTAGTCAGTTCCCCAAGTCCCGATCCGTTTAATTAAAATTATTCCCAGTCCTGGTAGCCCAGTGGTACCCCTCCCCGCGCCTAGTCCCTTTATTGAGTAAATATTCCTCAGTCCCCGGTAGGCCAGTGGTTCCTCACCGAAAGTCTCAATCCATTTAGCATAAATTAAATCCACACATCCCTGAGCAGTGACCCACTACCTGTCCCCACAACCCTACCAGAGAGATTGACTAGTTCTCCTCCACACCGTCATGGCAGTCACCAACTGAACTGTACTAGACAGCTCACACAGTATATAGTACACAGTGTGTACCATATACTGTAGTTACTCCAGTACAGTTCAGCCAGTGGCTGGCCGTATGGTAGGGAGGCTGTGCCAGCCGCTGATCCAGTCGTGTTGGGGGGGAGGATGGTGGGTCACTGTTTACGGCGGGGGGGGGGGCACTGCTAGACTACCAGAGATGTGTGGACTTGATTTATGCTAAATGGGATCGGGGCTCAAGGAGCAGAGGAGCACTGGACTACCAGGACTGGGGAATATTTTTTAGTTAATAAAAGGATCGGGGCTCAGGGAGGGGAGACCACTGGATTACCAGGAGCTGGAGAATATTTTTAATTAATAAACAGATCAGAGCTTGGGAAGGGGGGAATATTTTTAATTAATAAAGGGCTAGGGGAGAGGGGACCACTGGACTACCGGGGACTGGGGATTATTTTTCATCTATAAATGGATCGGGGCTTGGGGAGGCGGGGAACGCTACACTACCAGACTGCTTTTTTTTTGTTTTTATTATTACTCACACAGATCGGTGTTTGGGTGGAGGCACACCGCTGCACACCACATGCAGATGGGCCTATAATGGGATGCACCACCCCACAGCTTGTGCATGCCCAATGTGCTCATCTGCATGTCTGTGCTGAATATCGCCCATGGGAGGCCACAGTGCTAACCAGAGTGCGCCGTGCTGTAGACCTATGGGCGGAGTTCAGCCCCACACCCTGGCAGTGCTGTGCCAAACATGGCAACCACTTGCTGTGGGCTGCACTACCAGGGTCTGATAGTCAAAACAAATAGTGCAGTCAGTTCAGAACACGCCATCTGTCTGACTATGGTGCCAGAGTCTTGTGGCCCTATTATTTCACTCAGCACACCTTTTAGCGTGCGCAGACGGCCAGCTCTGAATATAGAGCCGGCGCTGAATATAGCGCCCCCTGTACATAGTTCTAAACTCAACAATAAAAAAATAAAAAAAGGGGGGGGTTAAAACTTGCGGTACTGTTAGTAGTAACCACAGATACTATTCTCCTTAGCTGCAAGGACATAGGTCCCCTGAAATCGAAGTAGTTCTCCTTTAAGTGGACTGGGGTGCCCATCACCCATACCGCTTCTCTCTCCCTTCACTTCCAGGATTTCAGCCAATATACTATAAATGCTACATGTCATGTTTATAATGGCAGTCATAAAATAACTATCTTGAACATTTGGGGTCAAAATTAAATTAAAAAAAAAAAAAAAAGAGTAAATGTGTGAAGAGTGTGTCAGGCCTTGCACTGTAGGTGGAGATAGTCTTCCCAGTAAAGTGGTGTCCACTTAAGGTTTTTTTTTTTTTTTTTTTTTTTTCAGTGACAATAACTTATGTACAGTATACTGTCAGAATGTTATGCCCAGTTACTGGGTAGAACACTAGAGAACTTAGATTTTGTTTTTACTTCCAGCCTTGGGGTTATTTACAAAAGAAGACCAATAGCTGACCTATCCAGTTGCTGTTTTAACCTTAGCTCTGCTACACTGAACTAATATATGCACTGCTTTTTTTGAAAATTCTTTTTACTGAGCTATTCTCATTAAAACAAAATACAATTCAGCATTTATCAACACAGAATCAACATCATTCTATATTGGGCCCATGTTGCAATGTGTGCCGCCGCAATGGGCTGCCAGGAGCCACTCAAGAATGATGCAGGCTCAGGCCCCCCCTCCCTCAGGGAAGAGGGTGTCTGACAGATGCTCCAAACCCTCCCTGCCGATCTACACTCGAGCACAAACCTGGGCTGCCAGTGTACTGAGCGAGCCCTTATCGCCCGGTGTCACGGAGCCAGCTAACATCCCTTTTAATAGCAACACCAGTTAAAATGAGTGCCTAAGATAGGAGAGTAAGGAGAACTGATCCAGACTCCCCCAATCCAATCCCCCACCGCTTAACTCTAACATATTATCACCTATTCCAAAGGGGAGAGTGAGCCCAAAACCTGGCCCCACTGCAGTTCAGACTTAACAGACCAACTCTTCAGGTCATATGTTAGATACTCCAACTGGAGCATATTAATGTGCGAGTCCTTCCACATCTGCACCAGCAAGCGTGCATGGGTAACCCACGTATTTAGAATACAGTGCCTTGCTACGACCAACATCAGCCTAACATACCTCGCATAGAGCTCCCAGTCCTCCACCCCCAACTATTCCAGACCAAACAGCAGCGCCCATGGATCTAAGAGCAACCAAACTTGCACTATCTGGGATATACACTGGGTCACTTCAGTCCAGTACTGGAAAAGATGGGGACACTGCCAAAAACAGTGCAGGTACGTATCTCTCTTAGTATCACAACTCTGGCACAGAGGTGAGACACTGGGAGAAAACTTGTGCATCACCACCGGAGGAAGGTACGACCTATGCAAAAATTTAAACTGGGCTTCTTTAAAGTGACTTCAAATGCTCAGGCCCATGTGGGATTCCATGTTCTGTCAGGGATAGGCCCCCCAAATCTTGCTCTCATAAAGCCCTAGCCTGCAACAAGGTATTGGGCGTCCCCTCTTTAATATTATAATGACATTTAGACAGTGCCCCTTTAGGTTCAACTCTGGCTTGCAAGGTCCCCCTTTCCAAATCATAAAGTGGAGACCTCTGAGGTCTAAGATGGTCCATGAGCCTCGCTCAGTCTCTGACTCGCAAACAACGGAAGATGTGAGAAGACTGGATCCCCAACCTCTACACCAGCTCCAGACAGGTTATGAACCCTTGATTATTATACAGGTCCCCTAAACAGAGAACCCCCACTGTCTCCCATCTCTGGAAGTCCCAATCCTCAAGTCCTGGGAGGAACTCCAGCTTGGGGGAAATCGGAGCCAGAAGAGTACTCGCAGAGGTTGCACCCAACAGCCTCCTAATCCTCCCATGCCACTAAGAGTTGCTCTGCTAGAAAGCTCCTGGTGCACCCAACTGGTACATCAGTAGCCCACCCTGGCACAGATAAACCATTACACAGTGCCACCTCTTTTCCTGATCTAGGAACACCCAGCACACTCCTCTCAGACCTTTAATGTAGTCCAGAATCAATTGAGTCTGTGCCACTAAATGGTACAGGTAAAAATCTGGGAAGTTTTTTTTTTCGTCTTATTTTTTTTTTGTATGCTCCTCCCCAGGCACCCACGACCCGCCACTCCCTCAAGCCTCCAAGGTGCACCCCAGCACCACTCGTCTCCTTTCTGCCAACCACCGCCCCAGCCACCCCGGTAACCTGACATATGCCTTCATTTCAAGGAGGGGTGCCCATTAGGCGCAACTTCATATCCCGGGCGCTGTGGGGTGAGACTGGACACTTTCTGGGGCTTTCTGGTGTCAGGGGACCAGAAGCCATCATCCGATTGCTCGGTGGGTGTTTTTTTTTCCCATTTTTCTGCCCTCCCACTCCCTCCACCTTAATTGGCACAGTGTGGTGGTGACCTGAAGTGGGGATGTACAGGGGGTGTGTCGAGGCTTCACACCCCCCAAGCCGCTTCGCCCAATCCACCTCCAGGTGCCAAAGCCCTGCCCAACACCCTGAGAGGAAAGCATCCAATGGTCACTCTGTAATCCCTTCCTGCTGGTCTCTGCTCCTGGCACCCAGGCTTGGGGTGTGAACCTGGGTCGTCAGCGTGCCGAGCGAACCCCTTCGCTTGGTGCCACGGAGCTGGCTGAAAATCTGGAAAGTTTAAACAACCCCTGTAAGGTGCATTTTTGAGCCTATGAAGGTCCTTGGTCTTTACTGTTGCCAAATCTACTACAGGCCCTCTCTAAAGTGTGAAGACCTTTTTTTATGTAGTCCCACTGGGTGCATCTGGATAGAATAAAGCAACTATGCCAGAATGTTCATTTTGATTACATTTATTCTCCCAAGCCAGAATACTGGGAGGCCCTGCCACCTCCGGAGATCCCCCACAGTTTTCTCAATGAGGGGAGCATTTCTTAAAAAAAAAAAAAAAAAGACCTATCCAGTTGCTGTCTCAACCTTAGCTCTATTACAATGAACTAGTATGTGCACTGCATTTTGTTTTTGGTTTTTTAAATATACGTTAGTATGCTTTAAGCCCTTGCTCTCCCCAGCCAGCCCTCTTGTGGTTCTGCTCCATGCCCAGCTGTTTCAGTGGCCTTCTGCAGGCATTAGCTCAGCACCTGGTCCTCCTTGCCTTACCCCCCCAGGGTGGTGCTACTAGGAGTTGACCCCTCCCTGATGCTGTTACAGTATGGTTCAGCACAGGCACCGCAGTACGTGGTGCATGGCTTATGGTAAGGGGCATTCTATACTGCCGCTTAGGGTCCCCACATCTTCTGCTCCTGTGGCTGACTGACCTGCATTTTGCTCTGACCTGCCTAGCCCTGTCACCCAACCATCCCTGGGGCTTACCTTACTCCCTTGTATGAATCTCCCATGAACTACCCCTTATGGCAGGGCCGGGGAGGGGTGGCCAAGCCCACCACAGCACATCACAGAATTAGAGAAGGCTCCCAGCCTGTGGGTGGAAGGCCTGCAGTGGGTGGGGCTGTGGTCATGTTGGCCAGGGATTTACCCACTTTTCTCCCTGTGCTGTGCAGTAGGTCTGCACAGCGTGTGCATGTGTAGGTCCTCGCACTACATATCAGACAGCAGTCCCCCTTTCTTGCAGCTGATGCTACACTGCCACTTCACTTCCACATGGTGGTGGCAGCTGATGAGTGGAGCAATAAGCCCTCCCCCCAAGGTACAGAGGAGCAGTCCTGTGGATGCACAACCCCCCGCCCAGCATCTTCGACCCATGTCCACTCCCAAACCTGGTCTTGGCATGGAGGGCACCGTCTTCCAAGTACAGCCACACACCTCTGATGGCCAAGGGGAAGAGGGTGTCTTGAGGAAAGGAACACGTGGTCCCTTACAGAGTGACCTTACATCGGCACACACCTATTCTGGCTTGTGATTGAGAGGTACCACACACCCAGAGAACAGCCAGCAGGGGAGTTCCAAAGGAGGGACTGGGCTCACCTGCCAGTACAACAGCCCGGATAAGAACAACGCTGGCTTGGTACACAGGAGCACGCACTGTGGGAGAATAAGAGGTGCAATTACAACACGAGGAAGGAATGGAAACAGACAAATTCCCCTTGTCCCACCATGTCCATCTGGGCTGCCTAGCCCACCTTCTCCTCCCTTTGGTCAAACATCTAGTTGAAAGGTAATATGCCCTTAAAGGCCTGGTCCCATCTCCTGTGTCCTACCTGTGGAGAAGCCACAAGTTCCTAGTTGGGGGAGACAGAAATGAAGGCAGAACAGGGTGTCAGCCATCAGGGGTTCAAAGGGCAGGAAAAGCACCCTGATGGAGAAGGAAGGAGGTTCTCAGGTTAGGCCCACAAGTGCTGAAGAAAGAAAACAAAAAAAACAAGAGTAGGTTGGCATCACCAACAGCTGGTTCAGCAAACTCACTAGCCAACAGTGCGGCAACAGCAGCCACTATCACTGAAACCAGAAGGGGGTGGCAGCAACAGAAGGCAGCCACCATGCTGAGTCTGTAGAGGGAAGGCAGCAGCAGGTAACTACAAACAAGTATTTGGCAATGCCGTATGTCTGCCGCTTACACCGATGTTATAATGGATCCTGCCTGTACATGTTTTTACTATATATTTACCCAAGACAGACCAGATGAGATGCAATGTCATTTTCAGTGGCGCCCTGCTTTTATGCATTTTTAGACTGTATTTACCAAGGATAAGACAGCTGAGAGACAATATCTAACTTTTAGTGGGCTCCCAGATTTCGAACAGTCTTTTTATAACCTGACATTATGATCAAGACAGGCAGAATTTTTGTAAATTCTATCCAAAAGGTGATTTCATAGTAAAACTACGAAAACAAATGTCATGGGGGATTTGAAAAATGACACCAGTCATGTTCAGGAGGTGGGGGTAACATCTGCAAAAAATAGTGATGACCAAATGCTGCAACAATTCAGTTTTCTTCCTAACTTCATTGTTTTTTCACATTTTGACTCCAAATTTTCAACAGTTTTTTATGACTTCTTCTGAACATGACTGGTGTCATTTATAAAATAGCAGCTGAAACGTAATTTCATACCATAAGTGGGAAAACAAGTTTTGGCTAGGATTTGAAAAATGACAGCTGTCAAACTCATGAAGTGGTGTGAAAAAAATAGCTATGCTGAAAATCTGGGGTCAAAATTTTCAAAATTACCAAACTTACGGGTGTGCACTGAAAAAATGTCAATACGTGCTCATAACTTTGCTGTTTCTTTTATATTTTTACCCCAAAGTTTCAACATAGCCTTGTTATGATGCCACTTCATGAACAAGGGCTGAGAAAATGTTCAGATCCTGTCCAAAAGGTCATTTCACACCACATGTGCGAAAACACATTTTGGCCAGGATTTTAAAAATGACAGCTGTCACATTCATGAGGTGGTGTGATAAAATAGCCATGGTGAAAATTTGGAGTCAAAATATTCTAAATTACCAAAATTACAAGCATGTGTCGAAAATGTGTTATGCGTGCTCATAACTTTGCTGGGTTTTTTTAATATTTTTACCCCACATTTTCAACATAGCCTTCTTATGACCACATGGGGAGGGGTGGGAGTCCCAAAAGGCCATGTTGAAAATTTGGGGAAAAAATATTCAAAAATTACCAAGTTATGAGGATAGGTTCAAATCCCATTGAAATATATAGAACCGCATACCTGATTTCCTCAGTTCTCTGTCAGATGTTGAAGAGTGAAAACGTGTCTCCGGTCCAGAGAGGATTACAGCTCTGGAACCCCAGAAGGTAAGTGAAGGGAGGGTGTGAGGTGGATTGGTTTGTGGGGGGAGTAATGGCAGAGGTGTGCTAGCTGCGTCAATAGACACTGAGGGATGGTTTTCTTTTTTTACAGGCTGTATAAAAACAAAATAAAAAGGACGAGGGACAGTTGGAACAAGGGAAATTGGATCTAATAATCTGCATAACTTGCTCTTAACTAGTAATAATTGCTCCTCTGTAAACCCCTGTCCAAGACAAGTTTTGGTATTGGGAGACTCCGTAATTAAACACTTAAATTTGTCTGGATTACAAATAGTCTTATCTAACAGGACATGTTCGAGTTTTAGTGGTGCTAAGATTACAGACCTTACCAAAATGCTTAACAACATTATGGATGATTGCGGTATCAACCCTGTTACAGTTGTACACGTGGGAGCTAACAACATTCATCATGATTCTGTACAGGATATTGAATCAGCCTCTGTCACTATGACAAATAAACTGATCGAAATTGGGAGTGACATTTGCATTTCAGAAATCCTCCCAATCTCAAGATTTTCTCCATTCCTTAATCATAAAATCAAGATCATTAATGAATGGCTCCATAAATGGTGTTTACGACAAAACATTACCTGTGTTACCCACTGGGAAGAATCTGTTGATAGGAATGAACTATTCTGCATAGCTGGACTACATCTTGGCAGACATGGCAACACTCTTTTGGAGAAACAGTTTCTGTCAATCATAAATAACCATTTAAACTAGGCCCTCGGTGGGGGAATGAAGGGCAAGCCATCATCTCAAAAAAACAATGACTGGTAATAGCAAACTCTCGAGTCATCAACTACACTTTTTAGGTTTTAATGCTAGGTGTCTGACCCATAAATTTGATGAACTACAGCTTAGGGCTCACCAAGACAATCTAGACATATCTGTCTCAAACTTGGGGTGATGACAAAGCTTCTTGGGAAGCCAATTTGCCAGGCTTTATCTCCTACAAACTAAATAGGCAGAATAGGAAGGGTGGCAGGGTTGCACTTTTTGTCAATAATAAAATGAACTCTGTAGATATTACTAACTGCATCAAAACTCACAATAAATCTACTGAAACTCTCTGGGTTAAAATCTTTATTTATTTTTATATAACACAAAATGACTGCCTTATACTCTGGTCATGTTATCGTCCCCCTGATTCACCTATTGAGATATCAGAGGCAATATTACACGAAATTGAGCAGGCCGGTGAACTAGGAAATATAGTTACAGTACTTGCGATTTTAACCTTAGCTAAATTAACTGCATAATCTCACCGCTACCAGTAGCAAAGGCAATAAACTCCTGTCCATCTGCTCTGAGCTAAATCTGTGTGCATCAGCTCCTACTAGAGGAGATAACATCTTGGACCTCGTCATTTATGATGACGAGCTGGTTATTAATAATGTTACAATCTGTGACCCAATCGATGGGAGTGATCATAACTCTATCCAGTTCACTCTCCTCAAACATTATGCTTATAACCCTAATTCTACTATTATATACTTATATGATAGAGCTGACCTACTTGCTATTAACAATGCTCTCAATGATATTAACTGGGACTCTATTCTTATAAATTTAACCCCAGAACAAAATTGGTGTACTTTTAAATCTATCATTTCTCACTTAAGGGACTCGTTCATCCCGTTGAAACTTAAATTCCCCAATCACAAGCGGTTATCCAAATGGATGAACCATTCCATAAAAAAACTCATTAGGCTAAAGAACAACAAATATAATATTTATCTTAAAAATAAGACTGTGCCTAACTGGGATGCCTATTAAAAAAAAAAAAAAAAAAAAAAAAAAAAAAAATCCAAATGAAATGTAAATCCACCATTAAAAAAAGCCAAATCAAGATGGGAATATAATCTTACCAGTAATGCTAAAAAAACTAATACTAAACATTTCTACTCATACATTAATTCTCTAAAAAAAAAAAAAGTGTGTGTGCCAAGTGGGCCCTTTATCTTTGAATAACCAGCTAATCTACGATCCTAAAACTATGACAGATTTATTTAACAAAGAATTTTGCAATATCTTTACACTTCGTAATCAAAACATACCCTGTCCTACCAAGCAAAAAAATGAGCCTCATATTTGTTTTTCGGAAGAGATTCTAATAAAAAAAATTGCTTGAACTTAAGGGTAAATATTGTCCTGGTCCTCACAATCTAGCTGGACATCTATTATTCTTATTGGCGGATAATACTGCCCTCCCCTTAAAAATACTTGCTCACCCCCCACAGCTAGTAATGGAACCAGTGAACCAGAGGAGTGGCTATCTCTGCAAAGCAGTGTGCAAAAGATGGAGATTAGTGTCCAAAAGGTGGATAAGCAGAAAAGGGGCAAAATTCAGCAGAAGGGCAGACAGCAAGGAGAACCAGGGATAAATGACAACCAAGGAAGGGGCTGGAGTAGAACAGTGAAGCAGTCTAGGAGGTCAAATCATGGAAAGCCATGTGTGCAAATGCCAGGAGCCTTAGCAACAAGATGGAAGATCTGGAGGCTGTCATGGTACAGTCAGACCTGGACTTGTGGCCATCACTGAAACCTGGTGTAATGATAAACTGACTGGGAGATGGCCATACCTGGCTACAACATATTCAGAAGAGACAGAGCAGGCAGGAAGGGAGGAGGAGTGGCACTGTATGTGAAAAATGACATAAGGCCACACAGATCCAGGAGGAACAAAATGGGGGAGAGATACATGGGTTAAGCTGGAAAGGAAAATGGGGCCAGCCATCCACATCAGGTGTGGTCTATAGACCACCAGCCCAGGAGGAAGAAACAGATAGGGAGTTGATGCTAGCCATCCAAAGGATGGCAGACAAGGGTGAGGTAGTACTGGTTGGAGACGCAATATACCAGACGTGGACTGGAGCATCCCAGCAGCAGCATCAACTAGGAGCAGATTTATCCTGGACTCCTTCAGGGTGCCTTCCTCAAGCAACTGGTCATGGAACCAACCTGCAGAAGGCAATACTGGACCTTGTGCTCACAAACAGAGACAGTGTGATGGGGGTAACAGTGGGGAGCACCTGGTAACAGTGACCACCAGTCATTGTGGTTTGAAATCACAGAAAGAGCAGAACCAAACCACACAAAACACGTATCCTGGATTTTAGGGAGCAGACTTTGGGAAAATGGGAGATGCTTGAAAGAGGCATTAAGGGAATGGGACGGAATCAGGGATTGAGGAACAGTGGGCAGTATTTAAAATGGGGATTATAAGAACAACAGAATTATGCATTAAGCAGGTTAGCAAGAGGAAAGAAAGAGAGACCATTATGGTTTTCCAAAGAGGTAGCAAAGAAAGTGAAAGCCAAAAGATTGCATTCAGGCAATACAAAAGACACAGGCAGAAGGGATAGGAGAAGTACCAGGAGAAACAAAGGGAGGCAGGAAGTCAGTAAGGGAAGCCAAAACTCAGACAGAAGAACACATTGCAAAATCAGTGGTTAAAGGGACAAAACCTTTACAGGTACATAAGTGAAAAAAGGACAAAGGAGGGATAGTGAGACTGAAGGGGAGGATGGGAGCTCGTGGAGGATGACAACAGTAAAGCTGACATATTGAACAGGTATTTCTGCTCAGTCTTTACTAAGGAAGAGGGGGTAATGGGTCCGAAGGAGTACAAGGGTGAGAATGGTGCAGAAATGGACACAAGTCCCTTTACACAGAAAGGGTCCTGAAGGAACTGGAAGTAATAAGAGCTGATAAAGCAATGGGGCCAGATGGGTGCACCCCAGGGTCCTTAAAGAACTAAGAGAGGTGGTGGCTGAACCTCTAGCTATCCTGTTCAGCCAATCACTGGAAACAGGGAGGTACCCAAAGACTGGAGGACAGCAGATGTAGTCCCCTATACAAAAGTGGGAACAAAGAGGAAGCAGGGAACTACAGACCAGTCAGCCTCACCTCAGTAGTGGGAAAGATCATGGAAGCACTACTGAAGGAGAGATTGGTGGAACATCTGGTTGTCAATGGACTACAGGACCCAAGGCAGCATGGTTTCACCAGGGGGAGGTCATGTCAGACCAACCTCATTGAATTTTTTGACTGGGTGGACTAGGGAGGTGGATCAGGGAGGGCAGTGGACATGGCCTATCTGGACTTCAGCAAGGCCTTTGACACTGTGCCACATAGAAGACTATTACACAAACTGGGGAATATGGGTGTGGGCAGGACAGTAGTGTGGTGGGTAGGTAACTGGCTGGGTGGCAGGACACAGAGGGTGGTGGTAAATGGCTGTCACTCCACAGAGGGAAGAGTGACCAGTGGGGTACCACAGGGATCCGTGCTGGGACCGGTCCTATTCAACATCTTCATCAGTGACACTGCACAGGATCTAGAAGGCAGAATTTCACTGTTCGCTGATGACACAAAGCTCTGTAAAGAGTAGACACACCAGAGGGTGTAGACAGAATGAGAAGGGACCTGCAGAAACTTGAAGAATGGTCAGGGTTTGCAGTTGAAATTCAATGCAAAGAAGTGCAAGATAATGCATATGGGCACAAAACCCTGGCACAATATATCAGTTGGGGGTGAGGATATAGCATGCACCAAGCAGGAAAGGGATCTTGGGGTTGTCATCTCTGATGACCTCAAGGTAGGAAACAGTGTGACAAGGCATCAGGTAAAGCAAATAGGATGCTGGGATGTATAGGCAGGGCATCACCAGCAGGAAAAGGGAGGTCATAATTCGCTATACAAGACACTAGTGAGGCCCCACCTGGAGTACAGTGTACAGTTCTGGAGACCATACCCACGTAAGGACATAGACAGGGTAGAGAAGGTTCAGAGGAGGGCAACAAAGATTGTGCATGGGTTGCATCACAAGTCCTATGAAGACAGGTTGAAGGAACTGAACATGTACTCCCTGGAGGAGAGGAGGGAGAGAGGGGATATGATACTTGTATGTCTCTATCTTACAGGGAGGAACAGGGTGCAGGAAAACACTATTTTTAAGCGAAAAAGATGTTTCAGGACTAGAGGGCATGGGATGAAGTTGGAGGGAGGACGATTCAGAGGAAACATGAGAAAGAATTTCTTCACAGAACGGGTGGTGGACAAGTGGAACACCCTGCCAGAGGAAGTGGTGGGAGCTGAAACAATCACGGGATTTAAGAATGCATGGGATAGACATAAAGGAATTCTAGAGGTCAGGGGTAAGGGAAAATAGACTTCTAGGAAAACAAACTGAACTTACAAGCTCAAATGGGCAGACTAGGTGGGCCATAGGCCCTTATCTGCCGACACTGTCTATGTATCTATGTATCTATGAATGCTTTTTGGTGGAACATTATGTCCCAGATGAATGGAAAGAGGCAAATGTGGTTACAATTCATAAAAAGGGCCAAAAAATAACTAGGAGAATTACAGGCCCATAAGTCTGACCTCTTCTGTATGCAAACTGGACAAGCAGGAGGCGGTGGTGGACAGTATCAAAGGCCTTGGTTAAATCGAAGAAGATTGAACCAGTTTGCTGACCGTTGTCCAGTGAGCACTGGATGGTGCCGGTGAATTCCAGTAGTGCTGAGGAGGTGCTATGTCCTTTTCTGAAGCCATGTTGCTGCCTGCACAGGATGTTGTACTTGTCCAGGAAGTCAGTAAGCTGGGCTGCAACAATACGTTCCAGGGCCTTAGAGAGGGGAGGTAGAATGGAGATTGGGCGAAAATTGTCATGGGCGGTCATGTCACCACTTTTGTAGCAACTTTCCCACAGCTAGCCTTGCCCTCAGCCCTCTAATTTTCTCGCCTGTTTATGGCCGCTTAGGGCTATCAACCCCTCAGTTAATCCTTTCTTTATCCCATCTCCTGTTCATTTCATTTTTTTTTCTTTTGTCTGCTGCATACCCCCCACTGCTCAAGTCTTTAGCTCCTATATCTAACTGTCCACTCTCACCTACTCCTACTTGCTCTGTCCTATCACCAATCCCGCCTACTGCTAACCCTGCAACTCCCCTATCCACTCTTTATTACTAAATCTTTCTACCTCTCTCCCTCTTTCCAGATTAACCCACGCTTGGGCTCCTAGTGGCAGCGGCCTGGCTCCCTCTCTCGGGTGGCCGCAGTTCCAGCATCCCCACCCACGAGCAGCGATCACAGGTACGGGACAAGTAGGCTTGAAAGCCTGGAATCTGATTGGCTCTCCAGTCAGCCGGGCCAAATTTCTTTACCACCCATTGGATAGTGCAGCCTCGGAGATATCTCTGAATTTACGGCACTCTTTTCTAAATTTACTGTGGACTTAAATTTTCATCCTGCCTGCCCTCCCCCCGCCCCCTTTCTTTATTAAATCCACTTGGGCTCCGCTTCTTCTCCAACTTACACACCCTGTGCTAGCCACTGCCTTCTCCCCTTAAAGGGACACACACCCTCCTACAACAAAAAATAAAAACTATTAATTTTTCTGTCTTTTCTTCACTTCTGTTCTCTGCTTCATTGCAATCATATTTTTACCACCCCTTTTGCTTGGCCATCTTTGTTGGTAAAATGCACAACTACAGATTCCTCCTTGTCCTCAGTGCCATAGCTGGCCCACTACTGCTGACTGATTTCTGTGCCTCTATCCTAGCTGCCGACCAATTACGCCTACGCGCATTTACCGAAACTTGCTCACTAAACCACTCCCTACACTACACTGCCAGACATGATCTGTCCCACATAGGCTCTACCATGCTGGCATTGCTGTCAAGATTGGAATGTCTGTATTACTGAGACCCTTTTGTCCACTCCCTGACCCTCCAGCCTCTCGACTGTCTCCCTCCCTCCTGCCCCCTTATCTCTCTCCTTCTCCTCACTTGTGATGTGGAAAGCAACCCAGGGCCCCCCTAACATACGCACTGATCACACAAATACTACTTGGGTAGATCACTCTGGCCTTAGGAGACATGGCTAAAGCCATCCCTTACAGATGCCTCATATCACCTACCCGGCTATGCCATTTTGCGCATGGACTGACTGGGACAAAAGAAAGGTGGAGGCGTAGCACTGTACATGCTCGATCACATCACAGCCACCATCATCACATGCTCAACCCCACCTCTACCACCGAATGGCTAGTAACTGAGATTATCCTGGTGCTACAAAAGCTTCACCTGGCTGCTACACCCCCCAAAGCAGGAGTCTAAGGACTACCCAATTTTCTGAAGGACATGCAAGTGTCTCCTTCCAGAGACACAGTCATACTTCGGGACTTCAATCTGAACTGGAATGGCTCCCCAGATACCGGCTATGTTCATCTCCTGAAATCCTACAATTTAGAACAAGTTATCACCTCCTCCACCAGATTCAACGCCCACTAACTCAACCATACCACACTAGATTGGGTTATCACAAATCGGGTAAACATTGTCCTACAGGCGGGTACAATGTCAGACTCAATTAGTGACTATATCCTCAACTCATGCTCTACTAACCACCAAATCAGCCCCAAACTCTTGACACTCAGGAACTTTAACTGCCAAGACCTTGACTCTGTCCTAAATGAGGCCAGGTCCATTAACTGGCCAAACTTTACTCGTACAAGGATGTCACAACCGCAATCACATTCTTTTCCAATGTCATTAGCAAATTTCAGGACAAACATTTCCCTGTCACGACAAGAAGGGTCAGGGGTGGCTGTACCTGCTGGTTATCCAAGGAGCTACTGGCTGTAATGAAACGCAGAGACAAATCATGGAAAACCTACAAGTCATCTCCTTCCCCCCAGCTATGGAACAAATACAGATAACTGCGAAACTCCTGCAAGCAGGCGGGAAAGTCCCTGAAGCCTAAATACTACACCAACCGGCAAAAAGATGCACTTGGCAACCCATGCCGTTTCTGGGCCTCAATTGGTTCCCTCCTAGACCCTAAGCCTAACAAGTATATCACACAGCTAAACTCCCCATTGGGTCCCATCACTGAACCTGGTGAAATTGTGGACACTTAACAGTATGCTTACTGACCTCATGCCATATATTGGGAAACTCCCCTCTCAGCCTCACACTGACCAGAACAGATATCTACAACACACCCAACCATCCCCTAATGCTACCAGTCCTCCAACATTTCACTTCAAGACCATCGGCCTAAACATTACTACCAAATTCCTCAAGTCACTACCAGCCACAGGCAGCCCAGGTAGTGATGGGCTTTACCCCACATTCCTAAAACTGCTCTCCCCGGTTATTGCTAAGCCCCTAACATTCATCTTCAACCTTGCTCTCACAACCTCAACAGTGCCTGACGCATGGAAACACACTATTGCGGTACCCATCTTCAAGACTGGCAACCCCCTCGCCCCATAAAATTACAGACCCATCTCCCTCCTGCCACACCTGAGCAAATTACTAGAGAAGATTATTCACCATCAACTATCTGACCACCTAGAAAAACACTGCCTCCTGTGCCCCCTCCAGCACGGCTTCCGCAAACACCACAGCACCTCTTTTGCCTTGGCTCTATTCACCAACCATGTACTTAGGTTCACAAACACTGCGCCAGTGGCTTTGCCCTGGTCCATGTTCCTATCAAAGGCCTTTGACCTCGTAGACCACCATCTCCTCCTTTCCACACTGCTGAACTTTGGCTGCTCACCAGAAACTATCAGATGGTTCCATAGTTATCTCTCAAACAGGTCCCAGTCGGTCTTGATAGGTCAGGACTCCTCTGTTGCCCTGCCTATCCACTCTGGAGTGCCCCAAGGATCTATACTTGGGGCCCCTACTCTTTTCAATGTTCATTAACTATCTCCCCGCTGACAGCATAAAATGCCAGGCCCTCCAGTATGCAGATAACTTAGTCATCTATCATAGTGAGAAATCTGGTTTCTCTCCAGAAAACTTATCGTAAATGAGAAGACAAAAACAATGCTTTTCATCTCTAAACCATTCCTAGTGAAGGCTGCAAGATCAAAAACTGCCCTCTGGATTACCACCCCTGCTGGCACTCCACTTGAAACTGTCCTTCCCTTCTGATACCTAGGTGTGACTCTTGATCCCTCCCTTACTTTTGGTGAGCACATTAGTAACACAGTAATGAAAATCCACCAAAAGCTGAGTGCGGCCTACCGCCACAATCAATATCTGACCCCTAAAGCTCACCTAGCCATTGCACAAGGAAATCTGCTGTCCCTTCTCGATTACTACTCCCCTGTGTACTCAACTGCACCACTTTCACTATGCTCGCGCCTGAACGCCACATATAACTCAATTTGTCACTCTGCCCTTCAAGCCCCATTCTCCCCCCTCCTCTACTCACTATCTCAGTCTCTAGGCTGGCTCACACTTCAGGGGTGTTTTGACTTTACAATGGGCTGCCTAGTTGACAGCGCACTCAGAAACTTCCAGCTGTCACCTTACTCTGCTCTACTCACTGACAGGGTGTCTTCTCGGTGCCTAGGGGCTTCCTCAGTTCCCCCTCTGGAGGTCCCTCGGACCATTACTTCGATGGGTAGCAGAGCCTTCTCTGTCTCCGCCCCTTCCCTCTGAAATAGACTCCCACTGTCCACCAGGTTGTCCACCTCCCACCAATCCTTTAAATCAAGCCTAAGAGTGTGGCTACTGGCCAGGTCCACCTGTACGTACCTGTAACAGTCCCCTATACAGGCCCAGGGCCCGAAAACCGCCCTAGTACCCAGTACCTAGTAACCCCCTGCATCTATTCTACTGTGCCATCAGGTTGTACTGAAGTGCTGATTTAGCCATTCCCTATTAGCACTTGATCCATTGTTTCACCTACTAGTTACCAGGCTTCCCAGCAGTAGTTTTGTTTGATTGTTCCGTTTGTATGCACCATTGTATATTTCTTACATTCCATACCACCTCATGCTTGAGATGTGTATCACCATTTATGTTCTGCTGTGATTTTGTTGTTTGCCACTTTATGGCCCGGGCCATGACTGAAAATGGTCCTTTGGATCAGTGCACTTACCCGGTTAACAAAGACATAAATAAATAAATGTGCAAGTGTCTCCTGTGGGATAACCAAGTTATCTTGTACAGTAGCCTGTGACCTCGAGTAGCCTCACGAGTGGCGAAGCCCCAAGTGAGGTTCACCTGAGGTCACAGGCTACTGTACAAGATAACTTGGTTATCCCACAGGAGACACCCGCATATTGGATTTATGCAACAGGCACTGGTTGCTTGTGATCATTTTTGTTTAAAATGCAAATGGATTTTTTTCATTATTTTAGAGCGGTAGTCTTTCATCTGTAGTTTTAATGCTGTGCAGCATTCTGTACATGAGCACTGATATCGGGCGATCTACTGTGATTGGCTGACATGGTCAGGAGCTCTACTATAATTGGCTGACTTGGTCGAGAATTCCACTATGATTGGCTGGCACGGTGGCTGCTTAAAATGTAACATGGCGGCAGTGCTCGGCGAGCGAGTGTAAGCGGCTTCCTAGGTTTAAGTAAAGGAGCTGTAGTAAATAAATACAGGTTACTCACCTGTAACAAGAGTTCTAGGAATGGTATATGTTGTTCATCCACACTTCATGGCAGGCTCCTTGCCACTTTAAATCTTGCCGGAAGGTCTTCAAGCCGGCTCCTCCCACCCACCTGGGTGATAAAACTCTCGGCTCTGCCCCATGACACCAGATCTAGCCCGCTGGAAGCCAGGTTGTGCGTCGAAGCCGGGGAGGTCGGGTGGGTTGTGTGGATGAACATATACCATTCCTAGAACTGTTACAGGTGAGTAACCTGTATTTCTAGGGACATGGATACGTTGCTCAATCCACACTTCTTGGCAGACTCCTAGCAGTTCTCCAGGAGGAGGGAGGCAAGGTGCACACCCCCTATTTAGGAAACAAGGACTGGAGAACCGAGGTCCCAAAACCAGCATCCCGGCGTGGCTCAAGGTCGATGTGGTAGTGGGTAATGAAGGTGTGTACTGACTTCCAGGTAGCAGCCCTGCCGATTTCCTGGATAGGGATGTCCCTGGAAGCAGCCACCGAAGCAGCGGTATGATGGGTAGAATGAGCGCTTATCCCTTTGGGAGGCTCCATGCCCGCCAACCTATAGCAGAGATCTATGCAGGAGGTGACCCACCTGCCTATCGTCCACTTGGCTGCAGGTCTGCCAGGTGTGGCTTCAGCATAGGTGACAAACAGCTGGCGAACCTCTCCCTGAACTTCAGCCGTCTGCTCCTTATAATAAGAGAGCACTCTTCTAGGGTCCAAAGTATGGAGCCTATATTCGACCTCCGAGGTGTGATTAGGGTAGAACACTGGCAGAGTTAACACCTGGTTAAGGTGAAACTCCGACACCACCTTCGGAAGGAATTTCGGGAGGGGGTGCAGGACAATCTTGTCCCTGTGGAAGACCAGATAGGAAGACTCTATGCAAAACACCTGGAGCTCTCCCATCAGTCTGGCTGACGTGATAGCCACTATGAAAGGCGCATTATAAATAATTATTATTATTATTATTATTATTATTGTCTGGCAATGTGCATCCAAACCACAATGTTCCTTCGTGGAAAACGCCTGGGCTTGTGCTTGCCTCACTAAACATCTGCAGCCTGCTCCCCAAACTAGACTGCCTAAAGTCCTGGGTCACTCAACATAACCTGTGATGTGATATCCATCATGGAAACCTGGCTATCCCTGAAGATACCCGACACGACCATCACCCTGCCCAGCTACACCCTTTATAGACAGGACCAACAATCTAAAAGAGGCAGGGGCTGCAGCATCTATACCAAAGACCACCTCCAGGGACACATAATACCCCCACCATGTGGCAGTGACAACTTACAAGCCCTGGCCATCAAACTGCTGCTAAGGGCCCACAACAGTGTGCTAACCATACTCTCAGTTTATATTCTGCCAAAACAGTCCCATGCTGGTACCAACAACCTACTGGACTATATTAGCACGCTGAGCCTAAACACTGAAACAGTACTACTAGGAGACTTGAATATAAACTGGCAATCACCTGCACCTACTGCTATAAAGGATACCCTCTCAACGATCCATTTCTCCCAACTAGTGAATCAATAAGAATCAACTATAAGACCAGCACTAGCGCACTCCCTGGATTGGGTCCTCACAAACCACCTGGCGTACATCTACGATCTTACCATTCTCCCCGATGGCATGAGCAACCACTCCCCTGTCAAATGCCTATGGAACAATAACTACTGCAAGCCCCTAACCAGAACCATAAAAACATGGATGCTCTTAAAGGGTCACCTGCCTCTACTAAAGGCTGACCTTAAACTCATCTGGTCAGACCTCGAAGAATTCAAAGATGTGGACACAGCACTTGACCTCTTTATATCAAAATTTAACACAGTCAGCGACAAACATGCCCCATCAAAACAAGGAAAGCTAAAGGACCCATTAACATATGAATTACCCCCGAACTTCTGGCACTTCAAGACCTAAGAGACCAATACTTGCTAAAAGCATGATTGCAGGGCTCTGCAGCTAACGTTCAGCGATATAAAAAGGCCTGTAATGACTGTACAAAAGTGATCAGACAGGCGAAGAGTAAATACTACAAAGAAGCCCTCACCGACTCATGGAAAGCAGCAAATCCTTCTGGGCAAACCTACAGGATATTACAGGGAAGGATAAAAAAAAAAAAATACCCTGCTATGCTCACTGTCGAGGTTGTCCCTACCGTAAACCCCTTACTCATAGCCAGCTCACTGAATCAGGCTTTTACTGACCTTAGTAGTGTTCTCCCAGCTGACATCTTCAATGCCCCTAACCCAAGAGTCACTACAAGGGCTCCTACACCACCTCCTGACCATATGCTTCAAAATAGTTTCTGAAGCAGACGCAAGAAAATATGTAGTGAAGGTCCTAGGAAAGTCGAGGCATAGTGGGGACACACTGGACCTTAAATTCGTATATCTGGCACTGGATGAAATAATTGAACTGCTAACAAAAATAATTAACCTCTCCTTCTGTCACTCCCAATTCCTGCTAAGGTGGAAATCCACCACAATAACCCCTGTCCATAAAAGTGGGGACCAAACAGCACAGAACAATTACAGGCCAACCTCCATACTCCCACTGCTCTCCAAGGCTCTGAAGTGGATAGTAGCTGATCAGATGGTGGAGTACCTTAACCAACACAAGTTTCTCTGCCCAGAACAACACGGATTCCGAGGTGGACATTACCATCAAAGCCCTTCTAGAATTCACTGGGTTCATCAATAATGCCCTGGACCAAGGCCACCTAGTAGGGTTGTCCTTCACTGACCTATCAAAGGCATTTGATATGGTTCATCACACCTTCCTCCTACAGCAGCTCTCTGAAACGCAACTCGCAACAGAAACTGTGGACTGATTTAGCAGCTACCTGAGCCTCCGCTACAACAAGTCAGGACTGGGGAAGTCATATCTGACAGCCAACCTATCAGATCTGGAGTATCGCAAGGGTATATACTGGAGCCGCTGCTATTCAGTGTCTTCCTAAACAACCTCCCGGCAGCTTGCCAATGCTGCATGCTCTTACAGTATATGCAGATGACGCGGTACTCTTTGCCAGTAACAAGCACCCAGAACTCCTCGAAAAGGACCTCCAAAGTGGCTTCGCAACAGCTGAAAATGGTTTAAAGAACAAAAACTGGTCTTGAATTATAAAACTACCAAAACCAAGCTCTACGCATCAACCCACAACAAACATAAAAACTACCCCTTGGCCATACGGAATGACAGTTGCAGCACCCTGGAACTCATCCCACACTTCAAATACCTGGGAGTAACTATCAACTCCGCCTTGTCCTTCACACAGCATTTCGACAACACTGCCAAAGCCATCAACCCCAGAATCGGCATTCTCTACCGACACAGACATTGTCTCACCCACAAAGCACTGAACCTGGCAATTAACAGCTCGACTGTATCCCTTCTAAATTATGGACTTGTAATATATAGATCTGCAATCGACTTGGCACTCCAGCACATCACTATTGCACTAAACAAAGCCTGCTGCCTGCTCACTAATGCACCTAAACTAATCCATACCTACAAACTCTATACCTGTTCTGGCTGACTCCAGCTGAATGACAGATTAAGATATCAAGCCTGCCTTCTTGCCAAAAAGGTTGCGCTAAACCGGCTTCCTCCTGGGGTGCAGAATCTGCTGTCCCTTCTGCTAAATACTAGGCAAACCAGGAGCTCCTCCACGCAAACTTTCTATGTACCCAGATGCCACACATCCACCGCACGACGTGCCTTTGCGTACCAGGCACCGCTCTGGAAAAATGCACTACCCAGGATATCTCTGCCACTGCTATGTTTGGACCCTTCAAACTTAAATTGCACCAACACCTTATTCATATGAGTACCTGCAGGTAAAAACCGCTGAGTCATCCTACACACCCGCTGACTGACCCAAGCACTTCCCTGCCCCTATCCCCTGGATAGGAAAACCGTGGCACTTAGCCCCATCTCCAACTCCTTTATCCCAGCTTACCCCCCCCGTCCACATTGTCCTGTCTACACCACCCCTTCTTTCCCTTTTTCCCCTACTTCTCCTTCTGATGCAGGCTTACTCTGCACATCGCCACAGTCACTGGTTTGGCTTGGATTTATGTACCCTTATGCTAATATCATCATTATCTGTTTACTGTATTCTCTATGTTTTAGCAGTATATTGTCTTGAATTCCTTGCATTGTTGTTTATGTACATGAAGTCTAACCTCTCAACGAGCATTCACTCACAGGTGTATGCAAGATTTCATTAAATAAAATAAATCATCCACCATACCACCCGCTCTGATGCAGTTCATTATGGTCCTAATTTTTGGGTTGTTGTAAATGTCTTAATAAGATACACTTTAAAGTGCATTGCTTAGGACTATCTTACTTTTGAGAAATGTCTGTGAGATTTTTAACAACATCATTGATGGAAAGATTTAAAACTGTCCAGGGTAAAGAGGAGGAAGCGCTCATTTTAGAAGTAAGGGTGCATTTTAACATTGTTTTGCTTGTCTGGGGCCTGGACTAGCGTAGCTAACCCTCTACTTGCCCATCTTGACTACTACAGGTTTTCCATGGCATTCAATGAAGTTAAAAAAAAAAAAAAAAAAAAAGTCCCTCCTTTAGCAGGCTCTAGCCCTCATGCTAATCTCCCTCATTCAGATGCCAGATGTGATTAACACCTCAACAGCTGCAATTATCTGGCAGTGCAAGGTGGAGACCCCACAAAAGACTCGCTGTTAGTCATTATCACACAACTGTTAGGGTTTCCAACTAGTGCCCAAGCTGTATAGTCACTACAAACATACAAAAACGTCAGTAGAAATAGACCTCGCGGTCTATCAAATCTGCCCGATTGTGCAGCTAGACCCTCAACTTGCAGCTGCCCACCCTCCCACCCTCATCATAACCCCCACTCTGTCCCATCCCCTCTTAAAACCACCTTGTTTGTCTAACTTCAAGTGTTCCGAGTTTGTATCTCCAGGTGTGTTGATGTGCCCCACATTATTAAGGCCAGGGTCCCTCATTTTACTTCATTCTGAGTATTACTGCTCAACATTTCACTGATAAAATGTTAAGAAGTATGTGGCTGCCACGCGGGTCGTGGGTTTTATCCCAGCTTTCCCACAGTCACTCCTCCTCCCTTACAAATCTCCCAGGTCTGTACTTTCTTTGGACACCACTGCAGGTCAATGAGAGAGGACTCTGTTGCTAAAATGAAAGTACTCCTGACAAATACATAGAAACACAAAATCTGATGGCCCATCCAGTCTGCCCATTTCTTCCTACCTACCTACCAGCCTACACTGTTACCCCAGACCATCCCCAGTCTACAGCTTCCCCCCTTCCTTTCCACTAGGATTCCCTTGTGCTTATGCCATGCATTCTTGAACCCTAACACTGTTTTTGGCCCCACTACCTCCATTGGAAGGCTTTTTGAGGAACCACCGCTCTTTCTGTGAAAAAGTTACTTTCTCACATCTCTACGGAATCTAACCCATTCATCTTCACAGCATGTCCCCTTGCTCTTAAGCACCTTTTTGTCTGAAAAATACTACTCTCTTTTACCTTATTTACCCCATGAGGTCTTTAAAGGTCATTATCATCTCCCCAACCCCTTCTGTCCCAGGGTGTACATATTGGGGTCCTTTAGTCTCTCCTCATGGCTTTTGATGCAGACCCTGCACAATTTTAATTGCCATCTTCTGGACAGCCTCCACGCTGTCTGTCTTTTCCAAAGATGTGGTCTCCAGAGTTCGACACAATACTCTAGGTGGTGTCTTATCAGTGACCTATACAGAAGCAACACCACCTACCTCTTTCTGCTGGTGATGCTCCTCCCTATGCACCCCAGCATCCCACCAGCCCTCCCTACTGCCTTTTTACACTGCCTGGTCATCTTTAACTCATCAGATATGATTACCCACAGGTCTTCCTTTCTCCTTGGTAGTTGTCAATACCACTCCACCCGCTTTGTACTCCACCCCTGGGTTTCTGTGCCCTAAGTGCATTATTCTGCAATTTTTCACACTGAAACCCAGCTGCCATAACTTTGACCATTCCTCTACTTTTCAGGTCTCTGCTCATCCTTTCCACCCCCCAGTAGTGTCCATACTATTGCAGATTTTGGTGTCACCTACAAAGATGCAGACCTTCCCTTCCAGCTCCTCTGCAATATCAATTATATAAGCATTAACGAGGACTAGTCCTGGCACTCCTCCTGTCTTCGGCGTGAACTCTGTTTACCATTACCCTGTCACCTATCCCCTAACCAGTTTCTCATCCAGTTTACCACCTTTGGACCCACTCCTAGGCTATCCAGCTTACTAGTCTTCTATGTGGAATGGTGTAGAAAGTCTTAATTAAATCTAGGTAGGCCACATCCACCGCTCCACCCTGATCTAAATGATTTGTCACTCAGTCAAATTAATCTATCAGATTCGTTTGATATTACCTCCCCCCGTGAAACCATGCTGCCTCAGATCTTGTAACCCAAGGGATTCAAGATACTCCACAATCCTTTCTTCAGCAGTGATTCCATTAACTTTCCCACAACTGTCAGGCTGACTGGCCTATAACTGCCAGCCTCCTCCCTGCTCCCACTTTTGTGTAGTGGGACTACATCCACCCTCCTCCAGTCCTTTAGAACCATCCCTGTTTCAAGTGAACTGTGAAATAAACCTGTCAAAGGTTACAGCCAGTATTTCACTGATCTCCCTCAATATACTTGGATGCACTCCATCTGGCCCCATTGCTTTGTTTATTTTTTATTTTATTACCATCTCGGATTACAACCTTTGAGCTATAAGCTCATTTACAAAGGTTCCATGTCGTTACTAAACAAATACAAACATATAATATTACAAGAACTAGAAAAGACATGATTCAATTCATATTTTCTAAACAGACAGGTAGATCTTGGTGATACTACCAAAAACCAGTTACTTAGGAAGGGAGATGAGGAGAAAGGCAAGAGTGTATGAAAAGAGGACAGAGGTTGTAGGGATACAGAATATATGATAGGTGAGGGGCTAAGAAAGAGGGGGGAGGTAGGATGCAGACATGTAAATAGCTGGAGGGGAGGGAAAAGTGAGGGGGAGGAGCAGCTTAAGTGGGCCTGGTTGGTTTAAAAAAAAAAAAAAAAAAACAGTAGGCAGTATTCAAGAGTCTGAAACCGAGACAACCCACTCCACTCATAACTGCCTATGTTTCATGAAACAACCGACTCAAACTGAAAACAAAAAACACAGGCACCAGGCTACAGCAAAGGCAATTTAATAGCTGTGCAAAAAAATAGCAGCATACAAGCACAACCGTGTAAAAAGAGGCGAACAGAAGTCCCGACCAGGTTTCGCCATTAGGCTTTCTCAAGGGATGCTGGTCAAGGGAGGTATCGTGGTTTAAAAACAGTGGAGAGCCAATCCCAAAGCAGTGCATATTTAAAGGTACAGCGATACTCCCTGTCCAATAGTCAAAGTGCTATAAAGATAACTTTTTATTGGTACATATCCAACAGGATAGGCTCAAATTTAAAACATAAGTACAGTAACAGTAAGGTACGTGGCCTAAATCCTCCGAAAATGTATATAAGTATGTATATAGCTAGAGACCCGTGATTTTCTTAAATAAGAAATAACAAATAACCAGAATTCAAGAAATTCAACATAAAAGAAGAATAAAACAAAAAAAGTGAAACAATTGCTTTTTGGGGGCGGGGGCAAAAACTAAATAAATGCTTGAAGTACCTGTTTAGGCTCCGTTGTTACCACAGAGCTGGTCCACAAAGAAACAACAGCGGAACTGTTACATTCACAAAACCATTCAAGACCATAGCACAATGCTGCTTAACACAATGTAGTATACTAGGAATGTGATTTCTAGTGTGTATAAGGTCATTTTGAGGTAGTTTATGAATGTAAATGTCATAACAAGAAACAAAACTGAATTTTCTGTGAATAAAAAGAAATAACAAGAAATTCCAGAAAAATAAAAATAAAAATTATAAAAAATAATATAGCCCTCAGATTCCATCAACCCTGTCAGATGGAAAATGCAAAGTTATGCTGACTTTTGCTTTATTCACAGGCGCTACTTCTAATCTACCATATTTATCTTACTTAGACAATCATAAAATCTAGATACAGGGCCACGTACCAAAACTGAGATTATATATTAGTGGTGCACCCAATAAATAATTTATTGGTGTCTGTTTCATATTTTTCATTTGTTGCATTTTATATACTGAGCCCTGTACATTACCCTCACAAAATAGCTACCTGTACTAAAGGGCTTATTCTACACCACCACAAAGTACCTTCGAAGGGGGGAAGAGAGGAAAGGAGATAAGGGGCAGGTTGAGACTTAGAACATGTAATTTCATTTACTGATCTATACACATACATATGAATATACAATGAATCTAGCTCATCTTCAATAGCCCAGAAAGTACAGGTAGACACCCTAGCTTACTGGATAACAGAACTGCACATCTCTCTCTAAGGGGAGATACAGGAAAGTTTTATCCTGAACAGTGAGTGAACTACAGATTATTCCTTTTTCTAAAAGTTGACATAGTGTCTATTCTATCACTTAGTCCTGATAAACTAGGTTAACAGAACTGCACATCTCTCTCTAAGGGGAGATGCAGGGAAGTTCTATCCTGAATGGGCTACAACTTAATCCTTTTCCTTCTTATTCTCAAGACAGGCATGTCGTCTATTCTGTCTGCGTTTAATCCGAGTAATACCCCAGGTGAAAAATCCACATAGACTCTTTCTAGTAGGAGTGCATCTAAGTCCCCACCCCGTCTGTTTAATGTGACACAGTCAATACCACTGAACTTGAACTCGTGAATTTCCATCAGTGGTGCCGCTTTCACATGGGTAGCCAAAGCACTGGTGAGATCTCAAATACTGATGGCCCTTATATGTTCACCCACTCTTAACTTGAGTAACCTAGAGGTTTTACCCACATAAACGCTCTGACAACTATGCTAAGCTAAATACACTACATGTGTAGTGTCACAAGAAATAAAGTGTGTAAAATCAAACACCTTAGTAGCATTGGTACTGGCAAACATGGTAGTTTTCACCATAAAAGAACAATACTTGCAACAACCACACCTGTGGTTGCCCAGTGGCAGTTGTGGTAGCCAAGTTTTGGGTGTAGGACCTGGCAGTTGATAGCTGTGTGCGAGTGAATCTGCCAAATTGTGGGACCTTTCTTAGCTGAACCTGGGTAGCGGAGGTCTTTCATCCTCTTTTTAAAAAATAAAATCTGACTTAATTATGTCCCAATGTTTAGTAATGATGCGTCTAATTTCTGCTGAATTCTTACTATAAGTACTGACAAAATTAAGACACCCTTCTACAATGGGAGTTCTCCTTCCCCTTCGGGTCAACAGGTCACTTCCGGCCATCTGGTCTACTGCTATCTCTGCTTTCACAAGATTCTCCGATTTGTAGCCCCTCTGTTGGAATCTACTGCTCAACTCTCCCTTGTGCCTTACATAATCTTCTTCACTACTGCAGTTGTGTTTTAATTGCATGAACTGGGACTTCGGGATATTTTCAATCGTGTGCTGGGGGTGGCAGCTTGTAGCATAAAGTATGATATTACGGTCAGTTGGTTTCCTATAGAGACTAGTTTTAATAGTGCCATCGGCTTTCTTTTCAATCTCTAAATCTAGGAAACAGACCCTTGCCCCGCTAACATTAGCTGTGAATTTAAGATTTTTATTTGTACTTTCTAGCCACGGGATAAATTCACACAGCTCTACCTCTCCCACTCGCCACACTAAAAAGATGTCTTCAATAAAACGTCTCCGAAGAGCCAACCTATGGTAATAAGGGTTGGGTCTCAGGACATCTGACATTTACTTTCTCCATAAGCCCAAATACAAATTTGCATAACTGGGGCAGCAGCCTGGTGCCCGTGTTTTTTTTTTTTTTTTTGTATTCAAATAAGGAAGGAAGGGGTGAAGGGGGTGTAAAGTCTTGTACATGAGAGGGGAGAGGCTGACAATTACAGCGGGGAGGAGAGAGGGGCAGGTGGGAGAGGAGACACAGAGTAAGTGCTGCTGATGAGGAGGTAGCTCCTATAGAGGGGAAAGTGTGCTATGTGTTAGTCACATGAACTGGCAGCAACAAGTTGCACTCGAAGTCGTGATTTGAAGGAGCCCAGTTTAGATATAGATTCTAGGTCACCATTAAGGGAGTTGAGCCATATTGGGACCCTATATGCAAATAACCACTGACCTGCAGGGGGCCGCATAACTAGTCCACCATTAGCAAGTCCCTTGAAGACTCTTGCCTCTTTAAAAGGAGGAGTGTCCACCTCCCTCCCTCCAAAGTTTGTTACTTTTTTGTGGCCTTCCCCCTTTTCCTTCCTTTGGGAACAGAGACATAAGTATTTGTTCCGGAAATCTGCCTTTCCTGGTCCCCTCTGCACAGTCCCCCCACCTCCTTTCCCTTTTTAACCTTACAATCCCACACCTGGTCTTCCTCTTTTTACTTAGATACCTAAAAAAGTCTTGTCCCCTTTCATTACCCCTTGGGCTACTCTCTCAAGTTTTCACCTTTGTGTCTCTTACTGCTTTCCCTGCTTCCCTATCCTCCTCCCTCTAAGTCTCCTATACCTTCTGAATGCTACCCTTTTGAACCCTACTTTTTCAGCAACCTCTTTCAAGAACCATAGTGGTCTTTCTTCCTCTTACTTTTGCCACTTGTTTGCACAGGTTTGTTGCATTTCCAGTGCTCCCTCTTACTTCATCCACTTTTCCTCCACTCCACCTAGGCCATCCCGCCCCCTACAAAGTCATCCTTGAGGCATTCTCCCACCTTTATATAATCTGCCCTCCTGAAGTCCAGGACCCTCACCCTCGTGTGGCTCAATTCCACAAGTGTCCTTATACTGAACCACACCATACGGTGATTACTGGTCCCCAAAGTGGCCTTCCATCTCGACGTCTGCAACACTGTCCCTGTTAGTGAGTACCAGGTCCAGTACTGCCCCATCACAAGTGGCTTCACTGACTAGCTGCCTAAGGAACACCCTCCTACAGAGTCTCCAGGATGTTCCTGCTTCTAGCTGAAGTCACTGCTGGGAAGCTCCAATCTACATTTTGCAGGCTAAAGTCCCCCACCAGCAGCACCTCCCTTTTTCTACCTTCTTGACAGTGGCACCATTCTCTTTTCTGCCACCCTGCCAGAATGTTACTGCTTCTAGCTGGAGCCGCTGATAGGAAGCTCCAGTCCACATCTGGAAGGTTGAAGTCCCCCACCAGCAGCACCCCCTCACCCTTTTCTGCCATCTTACCAATGGCTTCCAACAGTACCTCATCTAATTCCTCCCCTGTGCTGGAGGTCTGTAGATTATTCCAGTGCAAATAGTGGCTCTGTTCCCTGTTTTCAGGGTGATCCACAGTACCTCTGCTTCCACCTGTACTCCCCATATCTCCATCACTTTTATGTTTTCCCCTCACATAAAGCACCACATCCCCCTCCTTTCCTTCTCACCCAGACCTTCCTGACCAGAGTACAGCTTGGTATGACCATGGCCCAGTTATGGCTTTCAGTGCACCATGACTCTGTAAGGGCCACAATATCCAGGTCAGTTGGCCTCAGCCATGATGGCCTCTAGGTACGAATCTTATTTCCTAGACTTCTAGCATTCGCACTCATGGCCTTCCAGCACTGATCGGTCCATCTATCAGAAGTGCTTCCCTGCATAAAAAAACCTGAGGCACACTGGTACCTGCAAATGGGCAATCCCCAGGACTCTAAGCGCTGCCCTCACTGCAATGAATCCCTTAAGGCACAATCAGGTTGAGAAGCTGAGATTGGGGAAGAGGTACAGTGAAACTGCTGATGGTGTAGCAAGCCTACCATGAACCCCCATCACTTGCAAAACTCGATCTTGTTCATACATTCCCTCAGTCACTAACAAGAAGGTTCTTGGCATGGATTATTCACTGGGTTACTGTCGTGGTGTGATCCTGTCGTGGTGTGATCCTGTACACTCTTCTAATGATGACTAGGAGTTCAAGTTATAGTAGCTCTTGCAAGTAAGACCCCATGAAACTGACAAGATCCTGCATTTCTTCCCCCTCCAGCAGTCCAAAAAGCCTTCAGTTGAACGTGCTCACCATATTTTGCTTGTGCCCCAGAGAGGCCCTCAACACTTTACTCTCTGTAATAAGATCAGAAGTAGCCATTAGGGCTTTATAGGCAACTCCTGATGCATCTTTTGCCTCACCTACTGTCAGGTCCACTTTTGTTTCTAGGGTAGTTACCCTGGTACTGAACACCACCACTTTCCTATTGAGATTATGGACTGCTTACAACACTGTCTGCAAAGTGGCTTACACATTGGCTCCTGACTACTCTCCCTTCCTTCCAAAGCCACCTGCTGTAGAAGAAGCCGCAGACTTGGATTTCTGCTGATCTTGTTTCAGACATCCCATCTCAACTTTTTCCTTGCTGGGTCGGTCACTTCAGCAAGCTACACCAATTACTAACCCAGCAGACTGTTAACCAATTAAAAAAAAAAAAAAAAGTAGTTTTGAAAGCTAACTGAAAAAAAAAAAAAAGGTTCTGTAGAGTGACTGATGGAACTTCAGGAGAAAACATGTGAGTCTCTGCTGTTGGCTCTGCCCCCACTAGTGCAGTTTCTGGCTCTGGCTACTGCTCAGGAGGTTGAGTAAACAAAATGGTGTTTGTAACAAACTCTTCAAATTGGCCCCCAATCTATCTCTTCATCCATTTCCCAGCAGGCACTCAGAGTCCCAAAGTGCTCCATCTAGACTGTCCCTTGGGTCAGCAGGAAGGCACTCCCCATCACTTCCTCTTGTAGGTGGATCCACTATTTCAATACCACAGAACCCGAGGGAACTGACATGATGATTTTCTTGGGAAAACTGTCTGGCTACACTCACAAATTTCTCTTGATGGTGTATGTCTGATTTGTGCTCAGAAATTTTTAGACTTAGCTGTCTACATGTTTTGTCACGTGGGCATTTGATTAAATATACTACATGTGTTGTTGCACAGGTCACTTTATGTTGATCTGAATGGATTCATTGTGTCTTGGAGTGTCAGTGCTCAATACACTGAGTACTGAAACACTGTGAGCATGTTTCACAGGACTAGTTGCTTATGGGAGGGGGACCAAAGCTAAATTCATTTTCTTTTGGACTGGCGTGTCAGAATTGACCAGATAGTGTTTTTTTTGTTTGTTTTTTTTTTTCTTGCTACTATCAAGGGAGGTGTGGCAAATAACCCTTTCCCTCTGTCGGTGGATATCAGCAGTTTCAAATTATTCCTGATAATCTCGCCAACTCTGTTTTCGTCAAACCCATTTAGTCTAATTTCCAACAATCTGCCATTGTACCCAAAGCACACGCATTCAGTCGGCTGTAACAAAGACAACTTGTCTCTTTCTGAAGTTCTGTTTGCTGCAGTTGTGAAATTACTCCGGGGATAACCCTCATCCCTAAACCCTTCTGTTAAGAGTTGGAATTTTCTTGCAAAATACTGCTGAGTGGAGCAGTTCCTGCATGTCCTGAAAAAACTGCTCAAATGGACTAGTTTCCTTCAGCCCCTTGGGGTGAAAGCTATCCTTTATAAGACTCATGTTTCTCTGTGTTCTTTCTCTAGAGCTGTTTAATAATCTGTTGTGGTTAACAAACATTTCAAGATCCAGATTTGGAATACTTGAGGGTCTGTACTCCAAAGTGCATTTCAGGCTTTTGTTATAGCCATTCAGATTTCATATGAAACTTCATTATTTGGCAGGATTCAGAGGTTGCGTTAAAGATCCAATCAGATTTTGATATTCCCAAATCATGGATTCGATGTTGGATCCAGGATATGTATTGTCTCAAAATTATTCTTTCTTAAATTTTCATATGGTGAGACCACTGTGGACTCCATCGCAGTGCCCTTATTTGTTGTAAAAACAATGTCTAAAATCTGACGTAGTTGTTAGTGAGGACTAAATCTGCCAGGCTACAAAAGGAAAGATCTTGGTGGAAGGACCTCTTGATTTCTCAGATTTAACACTTAATACCCCTATTACCTGTATATGTGGAATAGATGTACAGAGGTCGGCCACATCCATGGTAACCAACAATGTGCCCCTTAAATCCCACTTATGTTTGTGACATCAAGTAGATTTAGGACATCTTGGTTCTGTCAATACGTTCAATACTCTGGTGGGCATACTCTGTATAAAATCCCTCATGTAAAAGTCCACAAATATGGGGAAAGGTTCCAAAACTGAGCTGAGGCATGATACAGCTGGTCTGCCTGGGGAAGGGGTTGAGACGTTTGTGCCCCTTTAGGAGGCAGTCAGTGACCGGTGATAAAGGATGTGTTTTAACAAGAGCTTCAGCAACCCATTCAGGTAGCAGCCTGACTGATGACCCAGACTCACTAGTTCTGAATGTTTTTCTTCAATATCTGGAAAGGGGTCCTTGGTGAATGTTATATTGTCTTCTGTTATACAATTGTCTCCTACATTCAGGTACATAATCTTTGGTGTTCATAACAACTATTCCCCCTCCTTTATCAGCTGGCTTGGCTGTGATACAGGGATCCTACTTTAACTGTTGAAGAGACTGACCTTCTTTCAAAGTGAGGTTCCCTGTTTGTAATTATTATTGTACAAATAGTCTAATTCCTCCAAGACATACCCAGAAAAAGTTTCTGTCATATGGAACTAGCCTAAGTGGTTTATACTGGGACCTAATTTGTCATTTATTCCTTAATTTTAAGTCCACACTGTCTGTGGTTTGGTAGGTGTCACTACAGTAGTCCCTTAAACCAAAGTTTTCGGAAAACTCTTTGGAAATACAGCTTGATTTGGAATTTATCCAGATTGGGGGGGACAGGAAGGAGGCAATAAATAAGCCTTTGGATGGCACTGTCATCTCACTGGTATGCAAGGTTCTCATCAAGAGGTCGAAGACTGACCTGACATGGTTATGGTTTGAACATCATCTCGTAAGTCTTTGTCTTTTGTTGAGGTGGTGCCCTTGGTTCCTGATTTTGTGGCCGCCTGTGGTGGGTCCCCAGCCAACCTCCCTTATTCTCCCTGTTCCTCCCTGCTGGTTTGATCCCCACTGCCCCTCATCTCTGCTCTTTTCCCTTCTGAGAGAATCAGGGGATCTCAGCATGCCTGGGCAGAAGCATCCTCAGACCTCTGGACCGCCAACGCGGTCCGAAAAATACCTCCTCGGCTCTGCTCTTTTCCCCTCTGAGAGAATCGGGTATGGAGCAAAACTTTTCAAATCTGGCGCCTTTCTGCAGGATTGGCGCTTGCTCCAATTTCACTCTGCCTGCTTCTCCAAAATCACTGGGAAAGAAAGTGCAGCTTGGAATGAAGGTGCTGCCTAGAGCCTGTGTTTAAACCTGGGTAGCTTGTTTTAGTTCATAGCTGTGCTGAATTTCCTGGGCAGCTTGTTTTAGTTCTTAGCTGTGCTGAATTTTTGGCCCATCCTCACATCCTCCACCTCCTTCCTTTATTAAATACACTATCTGTCCCACTCTTTTGCAATCTCTTCAAGGATTTGCCAACTGATGACCCCCCTGAGGTATCTCATTGGCTGAGTTTTAGTTTCCCTTATCCATCCCATTATTTAGGGGTTTCTGTTGGTCTCTACTTTCACTGGTCTTACTCAGCTAAACTACTGCCTGTGTTTTCAGACCAGTGCAACTTCTAGGGGCCAAACAGAAAACGTCCTTTTTCTCTTGTGTAACACCACTGTACTTCTTCTAGCTTCAATCAAATGCATTCTCCTCTTTTTTTATGCTTCTAGCTCTTGCTAGCTCACTCTTCTTAGGATAATCCCCAGTCCTATCCTAGTCCTTTCATTCCTCATAGGCCTATCTTACTCTCTTACTTTAGTGGTTAAACTGTAGAGCGACACTGTTAAAGCATGGATCTCCCCTATCTGGTAATACTGCTCGCTATATCCTTAGCCCTGCTTTACATAAATAAACTCGCACTATTCATCCCTCTCGACACTCGTAGTCTGACTCCGATTACCTCCAAATTCTGTTTCTCAAATCTTATAGCGGAACAACATTCCAAACCGGACTGGGCACACCTTGTATTCCAGAAAGGCTGCACTCATTTTGCCATCCTGAGGCTTAGAAAACAATCTCCGAAGTTAGCTATTTCACTGACCCTTCAAAGCCATACATTCTGGTTTGTCATCCTCCTCTTAGCCATCCTTCTATCAGGCAATGTTGAACTGAATCCTGGCCCCCCCCTGGATATTTCTCATCAGCTGACATATCAGCTTTCCTCAACAAAGGTCTACCTGTTGCTCATATGAACATTAGAAGCCTCACACGGAATCACGCTGATCTGGAAGCTTGGGTGGAAGTATACAAGCCTGACATTCTTTGCCTGTCTGCAACATGGCTTAAACCCAAGATCCCCGACTCTACTTGTGCACTGACCAACTACTCTCTGGTCAGCTGAGACATACCTTTGTCTAAGCATGGTAGTGGGGTTGCTGTGTTCTACAAAAGCCATCTCACCGTTGAAGTCGTACCAGCAATCGACACCACCTCTGCTTGTGAATCCCTGCACATGGTCATTTCCCTGGGTGCCAAGAAATTGCACATTATTTGTGCCTACAACCTGCCCACTGGTGGTATTGCCGGCCTACAGGAACTGCTGAACCAAATCTCCTTGATCTCAAAACAAAATGAGATCATCATTTTGGGTGATACAAACCTTACCCGGCTGGGGTCAGCTCAAAGCTCTCTGCTCTCCATGATACAAAGCTATAACCTGCACCAGCTACTAACAGAGCCTACAAGAACAACTCCTTCCATGACATCCTCAACCCTCATTGACTGGGTGCTGGTTAACCAACTAGACCATGTACCTCTGGCAGGTGTTCTAGCTGACTCACTAACTGATCATTCCCCAATTTTCTGCCTATGGAGCCAGAGAGCATCTCCCTCTCCCCCGACGTGCTATGTTATTTTCACCAACTTTGCCCAACTGGATGCTGAGGCCTTTTTACTTGACGTCTCCAGAATAGACTGGTCTGCCATCTATCTCACCAGTAATGTTGAAAAAGCGTTAGGAATTTTTCTCAATGAATTTATGGCTGTCCAGCATATACATGCTCCAAAAGAAGTAGAGCGCAGGGTTAAAGGAAAACCCATTAGATGGCTTCACAAAGAACTTCTGGCTAACCAGCACGAACGAGACAGGTGCTGGAAAAAGTACAAACTATCGTCTTCCAGCCAATTTCCATCCCTACCGAGCTCTGCGTAACTCCTGCAAAAAGCAGATTCGTACTGCCAAAAGTACCTACTGTTAAAAGACCTGCTACTTGGCTCTGCATGTGACCCTAGAAAATTCTGGGCACACATAAAATCTTTCCTTGGTGTCATTCAAACAAAAGCCACTGGTGATATGATACTGAATGGGGTTCACTGCAACGACTCTAATACCACAGCTGACTCCTTCAATCGCATGTTCATGGACCTATCTCAATACATCTCTTCCTTCGTGGCACCTTCAGCAAGTGCATAGTTTTCTTCCATACCAGCTTCATCTGTCCTTGACCCCTCTAGCAGGCGGTGCACCACACCCTCATTTCTCTTCAAGAAAGTCCTGAGGTCTGATGTCCTGAAGTTACTTCTGACCATCTCTGACACTACCAGCTCCTGTTCCGATACCCTTGAATCACGACTTCTGAAACTAACTGCACCTTTCATCACCTTCCCTCTTGCAAAAATATTTATGCTGTGTCTCGCTTCCAGTGTGGTGCTGAACCTATGGAAAATCACCAGTGTCACACCAGTCTATAAAAAAAAAAAAAAAAAAAGGGGGGACTCTGCTGAGATTACCAACTACAGACCCATAGCCATCTTCTCAGTGTTAAGCAAAATTCTCGAGAAACTAGTCGCAAACCAGACAGACTATCTTGCCAAATACAACCTTCTCTCTGGCACACAGCATGGCTTTAGAAAGGGTCATAGCACATCGACGGCACTCATCAATTTTACAACTGATGTGCTCTCTGATATGGATGCTGGTTTACTAATGGGAGTAGTGTTTATTGACCTCACTAAAGTCTTTGATCTTGTTGATCACCCCCTACTTCTCTCAACTCTCAGAAATCTGAATTTCTCTGTCCCTGTAGTAGAATGGTTCAGTAGCTACTTGTCTGACAGATCCCAAGTTATGAAATTTAACTCCTCTCTGTCTGCCAAAACTGTTGTAAACACAGGGGTCCCTCAAGGCTCTATCCTTGGCCCCCTTCTTTTCTCACTATTTATTAGTAATATAGCTGACGGTCTTTGCTCCTGCTCATCCATCCTGTATGCGGATGATCTCATCCTTTATACTAGCTCAGACAGTGTCTCCAACACAAATGCTTCCCTCTCTTCTGACTTTAATAACATGCAATCCTGGCTAACTGCACATAAACGTGTACTAAATTTAAAGAAAACACAAGCCATGTTATTTGGTTCAGTCCCTAAGCTCAGGGCTTAGTTCTTGACTCGTGTTGGGCACAAACTGAGACTGTTTCATCCTTCAAATACTTACGAGTTCTCCTGGATCAATCACTTGGGCTGGCTCTCCCCTTCTGCATGCCGACAATACTACCTAGGCTCCCTTGTAAACTCTGTAATTAGAAATAAAACGCCACTCTCACTGGTGGCATTGCTTGCACCCCAGTCCTCCTCCCATGGGCTCCACTAAGCTGGTAAGGCGCTACTTACCGTGCCCAGATGTCGGACATCCGTAGGCTCCAGAGCTTTCAACAAGGCAGCCCTAGGCTCTGGAACTCCTCTCCATTAGCTCTTCAACAGGCCACATCCCACATTAGTTTTAAAAGTGGGCTGCGACGGTACTGGTCTTCAGTAGACCAATGTGCTTGTTTTGACCCCACCTAGGTCTGCTTTGCCAACACTAACTTTTCTCTGTTAAAATCATAGCACTTTCTGGGCCCTACCAAATGTCCCCTCTGTCCACTTGTACTTTCTCTACTCTCTTCCTTCCCTTTCAATAGCCCACCTCTACTTACGGGATTCTTCTGCACTTACTCTACCTCCCTGGGTTGCACCCTTCTTCTCTGTTTCAGCTACCGGGTCCTAGTTGGACAGCCCTCTGTCTTTCCTTTTCTGTACACTGCTATAACCTATTCTCTCTATACTAGCTGCCATGGTTTGTACTATTGTTTTGCTTGCTTACTCGGATGTAGGTAACCCCTTTGGAGCGTGTAACATCTTACGCTGCCATAATCTGTTTTCATTGTAAATTTCTACTAAGTTTTGTACTCAAACTGTTTGGTTTCATTGCTACCTGCTGCCCACCCATTCTGGACTGTACTATGTTCTAATCTTTCACATATGGTATGTTATTTTCTCTCTATGTATTATTTTTCACTGTTAGCT
This sequence comes from Neoceratodus forsteri, assembly GCA_016271365.2. NCBI lineage: Eukaryota > Metazoa > Chordata > Ceratodontiformes > Ceratodontidae > Neoceratodus > Neoceratodus forsteri. Next base: position 98,074,005 of record CM057451.1, read on the forward strand.
ATACCTGTTATTATGTAATGTTTTGCAATGATGTAATGTATTTGTCTATCTGTTGCACTCTCCCGGGCCGTGCCTGAAAATAGTCATTCTATGGCTAGTGCACTTACCCAGTTAACAAAAGCTAAATATATAAAAATCTGTGCTGTTTTACGTCTGTCTGTCTTTCTGGATGGACACCTTCCTATGCCCTCTTCCTGGAAAAAAGTCTTCTATATGGTTTCCTCTATGGCTTCTCTTTTTCACCATCTTCAGAACTATCTGAAATTGAGAATGCTTTCCTGGAGTATCCTCTCTGCCCCAGTTTCCTTCCCAGTTGTTCACTTGCTTATCCCTATAATCAAGGTTATCCCTCCTATATTTTTTAAACTGTCTGAGTTCTTCAAACCCTTCCAATTTTTTATTAGTTTTCCCCCTATTGTTTCAAGGATTCTTAAGTCATCCTCGCCCTTCCTTTTAAGCCCTTTCAAGTCTTTTCACTATCCTGTCATAAATTACTGTAAAACTGGGTATTTTCGCTGTAATTGAGTTGGCACCATTGTTGGTCAATGCAATGACCGTGTGAAAATAAAATGGCGCTAACAGGCCAAAACTGCGCAACTTCAATAGAAGTGAACTATGCCCTAATCGCTTTGCCCTAAATTAAATTTGCACAATTTTGGCCGCTTAGTGCCATGCAGTAAATATGTCTTATGTGAAAATAACCTGTTATACAGTATTTTGAAACTATGCATTGCGGTGTATTTATAGTTTTTGCTTTTTTTTTTTTTTTTTTTTTTTGCTCAGTTTGTTACAACACATGACCATCTTGTATATAATATGAACACTGTTTGGTAGGGGGCCTCTGTATGCACATATTGATGCTGATGAACATTATAATGAATTCACTGAATATATACGAACTCAACTATTTAGGCACTCTCCGTGTTTGTGAACCACACCCCCTGAGGGAGACTCGGTATGAGTTGAAGTGTCGGGGTAATGGTAACAGTCTGTTCTAATCACCAGTTTGTGAGCACTAGCTATTGACTGCCATTTGGGAATAAAGTTTTATTATTTTTTTTGCAACTCACTGGTGTAATTCAATTGCTTCCACTCAAGTGCCATAGGTCTGGAGCTGTACACCTGAAGACGGGATCGGTGAGGCCCTGAAATCTTGTGTACTATACCATCTTTGTACAAGACATATGTTGGTCCAATAAAAGGTATTAAACTATCCAGCAAAGTACAGTTACGTAAGAACTTACCGTAACAGTAGATCTTCGAGAGAAGCTCTTGCAGTAGGTAATTACATATAGGACTGACGCAGGCCGGCGGCAGGACCCCACGGAAAAATCTCTAGCTAGCAGTCCCTGGCAGAGGACTGCACAATCAGGTGACGTCCCATCTCACGTCGGTATAAAGGGCGGTCCCGGACACCCGCCTTCAGTTCTTTTCTCACAGGCTCGGAAGGCCAAGACGAGAGAAGCAGATGTTTCCATTCCTGGAAAAGGAGCTGAAAAAGCTTAGGGGATGGAGGGTGGAAAGGATTGTACCTATCAAGAAGAGCCTCTCTCGAAGATCTACTGTTACGGTAAGTTCTTACGTAACTGTACTATCTTACTCGAGAGGCTCTTGCAGTAAGTAATTACATATAGGACAGAATCCCAAGCAGTCTGGAACAAATGAAAGGCACCGGGAGGAGGAACTACTCCAAAAAGTAGCAAATAATCTAGCAGGTCTCAAGAAAGGAGGCCTTGCAAGACAGCTAACCCGAAGCCTGCTCTACGGCGAGAGGCAATGTCCAAACTGTAATGTTTAGTAAAGGTATGGACTGAAGTCCAAGTGGCAGCAGCACAGATGTCTGCTGCAGACACGTTCTTGAAACAAGCCGCAGAGGCTGCAACTCCACGAGTGGAGTGACCTCTGACTTGACCCGGGAGGGTTTTGTTGTACTTGTACTTGTCATAGCAGAAGGTGATGCAATGTACCAACCACTTTGATAGGCATTGCTTAGAGACAGCATTGCCTTCTCTTTTGTGAGCAAAAGAGATGAACAACTGATTAGTCTTTCTGAGATCCTTTGTCCTATCGGTGTAGTATCTCAGAATCCTGTGAACATCCATGGTATGGAGCAGATATTCTCCTTGATTGGAGTACTATGTGAAAAAAGCAGGTAATTCAATAGACTGATTTAACGTAGATTCCGCTACCACCTTCGGGAGAAACTTAGGATTCGTGCGAAGAGCTACTCGTTCTTTGTGAAAAATCAGATAAGGGATTTTGCACATCAGGGCCTGGAGCTCGGAAATTCTGCGAGCAGAAGTAATGGCCACCAAGAAGAGCGTCTTCCATGATAAAAACTTCAAGTCTGCGGAAGCCTGCAGGCTCAAAGGTAGGAAGGGTAAGTTTCTCGAGGACAAAGTTTAAGTCCCAAGGGGGAGCTGGAATCCGGACAGGGGGCCTGAGATGAATGACCCCTCTGAGAAAAGTTTTGGATACCTCCAGCTGGGCAAAAGCCTTATCAGTGAAAGGGACATGGTAGGCTGAAATAGCCGCCATATGGACTTTCAAAGAGGAGTGACTGAGACCCAGGTCGAAAAGATGATGCATGTACTCAAGTAGAATGGTCACAGGACAGGAAAAGGGCTCCATGTTCCTGGATGCAGCCCAGATGGAAAATCTTTCTCATTTCATGGCATAGGTGGACCTAGTGGAGGGTTTTCTAGCCTCCAACAGAATCTCTGCCACCTTAAGAGAAACGCCAAAACGAGATTGAGCTAGGTCTGCAGGAGCCATGCATGAAGTTGAAGGGACTTGAGTCCCGGATGGACCAGGGTCCCCTGAACCTGGGTCAGCAATCCTGGAGATAAAGGAAGAGGAAGAGGAGGAACCTCTGAGTATTGTTGTAGAAGAGAGAACCAGATTTGCCTGGGCCAGAAAGAAGCGATTAGAATCATTCTCGCTCTTTCCAAAGCAAACTTCTGTAGCCATACAGAGGACCAGAGGAATTGAGGGAAAAGCATGAGATGAATCTGTCCTTTCAGCTTAGAGATGAAGCGTCGCTCCAGAAAGCGCCTCGCTCTGGAGCAAGGGAGCGAGCAAAAGATTGGAAGCTTTGCGTTTCGGGAGGAGGCGAACAGGTCTATCTGAAGAGTCCTCTAAATCTGGAAGATGCTTTTTAGAACTTTTTCATCCAGTTCCCACTCGTGTAGTAGAGCCGACGTGCGACTTAGTCTGTCTGCCAGGACATTGTCGACTCCCGGAACATGGATCGCCGTGAGGTGAAGGTTGTGAAGCGTTGCCCATTCCCAAACTCTCATCACTTCCCTGCACAGCCAGGTAGGACCGAGTCCCTCCCTGCTCGTTGATGTACCACACCACACACATGTTGTCCGTTTGGACAGCTAGGTGACCGGGTAGGATGAATTGGTGAAGGGCCTGGAGAGCATACAGCACTGCTCGAGCACGTTGATGTGGAGAACTATCTCCAAGTTTGACCATAGGCCCTGGGTTTGGTGAGGACCAGGTGGGCTCCAACTCGCCTGGGCGTCTGTGGTCAGAGTCCCGATAGGGGAGGATGAAAAGGGATCCCCGGAAAGAGGTTCTCTTGAGCCATCCACCACTGCAAGTCTCTTACCACCATGGCGAGGATCAGAGCGAGATGATCAGGTCGTCTACCCGTTGATACTGAGATTCTCATGTGGAGGCGCATGCCGCTGAACCGCCGGGATGGTCAGCGCCATAAGCCCCAGTAGACGGAGCACTGACCTCGCCGGAACTCTCCTGTTTTCCGATAAGAGGGAAATCTGGGACTGGAGGGAGGCACCCCTGTCCGGAGGCAGGAAGGCCCTGCACATTGTCGTGTCAAGGATTGCCCCGATGAACTGGAGCCTCTGTGAAGGATCCAGGTGAGACTTGGAATGGTTGATGAGAATACCCAGGCCAGTGAAAACCTGCTGGGTGAGGGAGAGAAAATGCAGGAGTTCCTTCCTGGATGGGGCTGCCAGGAGCCAGTCGTCCAGGTAGGGGAAAAACCTGAACTCCCAGAGTATGCAGGTGGGCCGCTACCACCGCCAGGCATTTGGTAAAGACTCGGGGAGCCGAGGAAAGACCAAAAGGGAGCGCCCGGAATTGGTAGTGGTCCCACTGGAATGCAAATCTGAGGTACTTTCGGTGCGAAGGGCAAATGGGGATGTGCAAGTACGCAGCCTGCATATCCAGTGCGCAAAGCCATTGGCCCAGCCGGAGCAGGGGCAAGAGGGTTTGAAGGGAAAGCATCCTGAACCTCTTGTATTCCACATATAAGTTCAGGGAACTGAGATCGAGAATGGGTCTGAGATCTCCTGTCTTCTTTGGTACGAGGAAGAAATGGGAATAGTAACCCGTCCCGTGTAGGTGAGGGGGGATGGGCTCTACAGCCCGCTTCGCAAGGAGAGCAGAGATTTCTTCCCTGACCAAGGGAAGATGGTCCCTTGAGTAAGAGGAGTTCAGAGGGGGGGGGACGTGAGGTTTCTGCAGAAACGCTATGGAGTGCCCTCTGCTGATCTGAAGCACCCATGAATCTGATGTTATCCTCTCCCAACCCGAAGGTGGAGGAGAACCTCCCTCTACCGGTTCCTCCAGGCGTCCAGGGTGGTGGGAGAGGGAAGGAGTCAGGTGGTGTGAGGCAGCTGCAGCTGGGGCACCCGTTGCTTTTGGGCGGTGGCCTAGCAGCTGTGAGGGGCCCGGCGTTTAGTGGCCCGCCTTCCCTGAGGTTTCGCAGGGCGGCTGCGTCTGCGAAAGGGACCGCGCTGTGGGGGATGGGGGCCGGTACATTGAATCAACAGATTAAGTGCGTCCCCTTCTCCCTAAGTCAGTGATGTCATGACATCACCACCGACAAGCACAGAACCCCTGAAGGTGCTTCTTGAATGCGGACAGCAACCTCCGGGACCAGACCTGGCACTGCGGAGCCATGCGTGGACGCGAAGACTTAGGCGAGCATGAGGCTCAGATCTCGCGGTGCCCACTGCGTGGTAGAGTGCGTCCTCAGGAGATGTGACGACTGGCGAGCGAGGCAGAGCAGCGACCAGGTAGCGCTAACTCCTGCTTGATATGAGAATCCGGGCAAGGGGCCAATCTTAGATCCGCCTGGGTAAGAACAGCCTTCTGATAATCCCCCATATGTGCTACACGGCATTCAAGGGCCTAATCCCCAGTGTGGAAGAAACGCAGATCTTCCTTCCATACTGATCAGAAGCCAGGATTCACCTACCAGGGGAAGGCGAACTCAAGTGTTTGGTGTGCAGACCGACACGGCGCTGTCACTAAGGCCAGGTCTGCCGCAGGGTGAGAGTCTAGAGTCTACACCCTCAGAGCCTGGTATAGCCTGTTTGACTTCCTAGGAAGTGGGACTGCTTCGGCGGTTGCTTCAAATAGTGGAAACAAGGTGGGCGTGAGGAGGCAGTCCAGGGCGGCACTAGGGTAGGAGGCGTGGCTGACAACGTCAGATGTTAGCGGTTTAACTTCCGTTGAGGATCTGTCTAAGGAGTGCCACTGATGGACTTCTGGATCTTCGAAACAGCTCCGTGAAGGAAGAATCTGCCGGAGGAGACTTGGGAGGTCCTCGGCCGGGACTGGGCGAGCGCGGCTCATCGTCTTTCCGAAGCACCCTGCCGGAGGCCTCCGAGGTCCGAGAGAGAAGAAGAGAATTTGGAAGCAGAGTAAGACTCCCTAAGCTCGTCCAGGAGGAGCGGGTTCCTTAGGGGAATCCCAGGGCCCAGCGTGTCTGCCTCTCTGGATCCCGAGGCAAAGCCGGGAATCCCGAGGCCGGAGAGGTATGCCGTCCTGGGCGTGCAGAGCTGGTGGTGGCACCGTCGCCGTAGGCAGCTCTCACTTCCTTGGTGAGCTAAGCCTTGGCCTCAGCCCACCAGGAGGCAAGAAGTCTCTTGGAGATCCACAGGCCTATGGGCGGTGGAGGAGGGAGGAGATAGTTGTACAGATTAAATCCATTGGGAGAATATCCGTAACAGCTGCTGGGGAATACCAGGCCGGGTACTGCGGCGTCTGAGGAGTTGGCGCCGGGTGCTTGCGTGCACGGGATACACGAGGACCTGGGAAAACCAGGCGGATACCCAGGCACTGGAGGAGCTGCGGAAGACAAGCGTGGCCGGGTACTCACGAGGCGGATCTGCTGGGATAGGCCCGTGGGGTGGAGGCCCGATGGAAGATATCCCGCCCGGCGTCGGAGGCGGCGGTCGGAACCGGGCGTCCCGGATGGGGCAGGGCGACATCGAAGATAGCATCCAGATCTGGCTCTGAGGAGAAGGATCAGAGCAGTAGCCAGGATCCGAGCCTCGTCCAGGGATGGAGGAGAAAAATCCCGAGGTCAGGCAGAGTGGACTCGGGCTCCTGACAGCAGCAAAGGCTGCGGGAACCTGGTACAACAAGTGAAGCGAGGTCTGCCGTAGAGCTCAGAGGCTGGCGCTCGTCTGTGGCGTGTAACCAGAGCCCGTATCCTGGCGGGCGCCAGAGGGCGGCGTCCGACTTTGGGAGTCCCTCGCCGGAGGTGGGCGAGGGTAGGAAGAGGCCCAGTCCGAGGGGACACTGCCGTGCTGCCGCCCGAAGGTCGGCGTCTTAGCGGCCTTCTCCGGGACAGTGGAAGGCAGCGTCCGGCTTATGGGAGGTGCCCACACCAGTGAGCCGCAAACCTGCGGCAGTACCGGGAGCTGAAGCCTCCTTTGCCCGGAGGCACCCGGCGAGCTCGAGCATGAACCCAGCGGGCGGGCAGGCGCCTCCTCCAAAGCCGCGAGGCTGCCGTCTGGCAATCCCCGGAGGATGTTACCCTACCACCAGCGACTCCAGCGAGTCACGGAGAGAAACCTTCTCCCGGTGCCTTTCCTTGTCCCGCCTTGTGCCCTTCAGGGGAGGTTGCGACACCTGCCTAAGTTTCTTCAACTCCTTCTCCCATTGGGGACATCTTCTTTTTTTGAGGAGATAGACCCCGAGGGAGGACTGCTGAAGATCTTCTGCGGGTGGCTCGCTGAATCGAAGGCAGTCGCGGACACTTGTCGACCGCATGGTCGGGGCCTAAACAGAAAAGGCAGAGGAGTGACCGTCTTTGTGGAGGCAGTTAGACGCCCGCCGCAGTCGCCCTTATTCTTTGAAGTGGGCGAGCATAAACCGGCGTTCACCTGACTAAAGAAGAATAAAATTCTACACTGAAAACTTTTTGGAAAAAACGTGAAGTAACAGGACTGAAGCAATAAGAACTTAACAGCAGAAGCTGCAGAGCTGGCGGGAAGAACTGGAAGCCGGGTGTCGGGACTCATGCATGTCATATGGCGCCCGGTCACCTGGCGTAGAGGCGGTCCCTAGCAAGAGACTGCTAGCTAGAATTTTTCCGTGGGGTGCTGCCGCCGGCTGGCGTCAATCCTATATGTAATTACCTACTGCAAGAGCCCTCTCGAAGTAAGATTGCTTTGTTTTGCAAAGACCGATATGGCTAAAATCGGTTTACTAATGAAGCTTCCTCAGTTATAATTTTTGACTGATCTAGACTCAGAATCTGTGTGATCAATTTCTCTCCTCAACAGTGGCTTCTATAACTCAACCTGACAGCATAAAGTCTATCGAGCATTTGGCATGAATGGCATCCCACCTTTCACTCAATTTTTATGTGGGGAAGAAGTCCATGTTAGTTTAAATGAGCACTCTTAGTCCATGTGTATCCATCTATTTTTAACATTCTGTTGAGGTTACTACGCTATTCATACTGTATGCTGTTTTCCTTAAGATTTTCTATCCTTTTAATTAGGTTCTTTTCAGTAAGAAAACTCTGATATATATCGACACTTGAGTGCTGTCACAATCTGACAAAGGGCCTCTAAACAGTAACCAAAAGGTTTTGAGCGGAAATCAGTAATAGCATGACTGTCATTAAAGTGATCTATAACAGTACCACAAAACACTTGAGATACAAGTTCTAATCAAGTGGTAAACAGAAGGGAAGGAGAGTGGGGGAAGAGAGAGGACTAGTATGGAGATGAAAATAGGAATACAGGAGGGTGCCAGAGCTGGTAACTGTAACCTGACTTTCTTTTTCTTAACATATTTTTATTAAAGCACAATTCGTTTTGTTTCCATATTGATCATTGTGACAAAAGATCCAGAAAAAAAGAGATTATTCGATACCTTTTATTGGACCAACAATGATGGTACAAAAGAAAACATCTATGTTGTTCCAATAAAAGGTATCAAATCATCTCTCTTTTTCTGGATCTTTTATTACAGCAAAAATTCTAAACATACAGAATTAGCCTAAGAAGCAAAACTTCTATCAATATTAAGGGAAAACTATCATCTAATTTAACAAGTCTTCATTTCAAATCTTAAAGAAAACAATACAGCATCTAGTATAGCATTTAGATTGAAGAAAAACATGAAGACAGGCAGGTAAACAGAACAAGAGGAAGATAGTGAAGAAAAGACGTATAGGGAGGGGTATAACCAGCAGGCAGAGGGAGGTGATACTGCTCCTATATAAATCACTGGTGAGACCCACCTAGAGTACAGTGTACAGTTTTGAAGGCCTTATCTATGTAAGGATATAGACAGGATGCTGAGGGTACAAAGGAGGGTGACCAAAATGGTGCAGGGCATGCATCAGAAGCCCTACAAGGAAAGGCTGAGGGATCTAGGATCTGCACTCCCTGGAGACCAGGAGAGAGAGAGAGAGACACCAGGGGGGAGAGAGGGAGAGGGAGAGGGAGAGGGAGAGAGAACGAACACATGATTGAGACATTTAAATACCTGAAGGGAATAAACAAGGTACAGGAAGAGAGCATCTTTCAAAGAACAAGATGTCCAAAGACTAGCGGTCACAATATGAAGTTTGGGGGAGGGGGGACAAAGGAAATGGGAGAAAGTATTTCTTCACAGAAAGGGTAGGAGACCCCTGGAATAGCCTCCCAGTGGAAGTGGTGGGGGCTAAAACAGTTACAGGATTTAAGAAAGCAGAGATAGACACATGGGTATCATAAAAACTGGTAGGGAAGGTGTAAACTGAAGTCCAAACAGGGGCTGAAGACCCCACTGGTAGGGGAATGGGGCAGGAGGGTAGAGGCTGGAGACCATGTATGAGCTGCAGCTTTATATTAGGCAGGGAAAAATGGGCAGACTGGATGGTCCAGGTAGTCCTTTTCTGCCATCAACCTATGTTCCTATGTAAACTGAAAAAAAGAAATACTAGATAAATACATACATTCGCTGTGTAAAATATGATGGAATCAACTGAAAGGAAAAGTTTAGAACAAATAACTGTAGCCTGATAAGAGAGAACAAAAACTCCTAAATCACTGATAATATAAAAGGGAACAAAATCCCTTCTAGTCTGTAATTCAGAGAAGCAGTTCAACTAATCATGTTGCTTGAGGTGCTTCTCAGATTAATATAACAGAGTTCCAAAGGTGTTTTAAGTATCGGAGAATGGGCTCAACACCCTCAAAAACCAGGCTGAGTCCACTCTGTTCAAACCAGTTCTCCAATCCAAAGGTGGACTGACACCACATCCACTATCCTTCAATCTCCTAGAACCATCGGTGATTGTAGTGAACTACTGAAAAGTTATGCCAGCAGTCGAAACAGCCAATAATGGCAGAAAAGATTGAAATGTTCATCCAGTCTGACAGAATTCCCTATTTAGACCTGGGGCTTACTGTTCTCCAAGGTCTTAGCCCCGATTCTGATGCCTTGAGCAACCACTATATCCTTCATTCTGTCCCAGCTAACTGTTTTTGCATCCAACACCTTGGCTGTCAGCCTGTTCTACAGTGACACCACCCTTTCTAAAAAATAGTACTTCCTCACACTTCTCCTGAACCTCCCCCCAACAGCTTCCTCTCATGACCATGTGACTATGAGCTGGTATTCAAGTTACATAGCTCCCTGTAGTTTACCCAGTTAATTCTTTTTAGGAATTTGAAGGTCTCTATCATATCCCCCTCTCCCTTCTGGTTTCCAGTGAGTACATATTCAATGCCTTGAGGTGTTCCTCATAGGACATGCCTATCTCCATCCTTGCTCAGGTAAGGACCCCAGAACTGGGCGCAGTACTCAAGGTGTGGGCTCACCAAGGATCTAGACAGGTGAAGTATTGCCTCCCTTTTTCTGCTATCAATACCCCTCCCAATACATCTAAGCATCCTATTTGCTCTGATGTACTGACTCAATTGGTTTAGGGAGTCGCTGATGATAACTCCAAGGTCTCTTTCCTCAGCCCTGGTACTGAGTCTCACCCTCCCATCCAGTACTCCGTCCTGGGGTTCTTGTTCCCTAGGTGCATCACTCTACACTTTTAAATGCTCAACTCAGAAGAAATCTTGCAGCACGCCAGGAGAAACATCAGTCTGTTTGCTAGCCACTTTGGCCAGTGTTTTATCTGCACTTTTTTACATAAAGGAATGATTAAATCAATCCATGGAGTCCTAGTTCTCTGTCTGGAGTGTGAGTGCCGATCTATTTACTCTTAACGTTTAAATGCTGAATTTCAAATGGCAAACTACTGACCACCCTCACCCCAGTTTTTGTAAGTCTTTCTGCATTTCCTTTATTCCCTCATCACTGTCCACCCTCCCATAGAGCTCAGTCATCTGCAAAGAGAAACAGCCTGCCCTGTCACTGATGTACATATTGAAGAGGACCAGACCCAGGAAGATCCCTGTGGAACCCCACTCGTGACCTCCCTCTCTTCTGATTTAAGCCCCATTGTCCACTACCCTCTGCTGCCTCCCCTGTACCCACCGAGTTTACCATGACCTTGGCCACCATGAGAGCCTCCATCTTCTTCAGCAAGCATCTGTGGGGTACTGAGCAGAAAGTCTTGCTGAAATCTAAGTACAACAAATCCACAGTGACCCCTATCCCATTCCCTCATCACCCAGTCAAAGAAAACTATCAGGTTAGTCTAACAAGACTTCCCTGCCATGTGGTCCACAAGATCCTCTTTGACTATTGACTCCATCAGTTTTCTTACAATAGAGGCAAGACTGACAGGTCTGTAGTTCTGTTTGTTCCTTGTCTTACCCCCCCTTTATGGAGTGGAACTATGTCCACCACCCTCCAATCCTTCAGAACCACCCCCCGTCCTTAAGAGAGCTGTTGAACAGACCTACCAGGTGATCAGTCAGTTCTGCTGCCAATTGCCTGGGTATCATCAATTTATTTTATTTATTTATTCTTCAGAAAAGACCTTTGAGCAAAATGCTCTTTTTCTCAAAGGTTCCACGTCAGGCCAGGGTACATTTACAATACAACATAACACAACAAATATGACCTGTTCAGGTTAAACATGGTATGAAGGAACAATAAGGATGATATAATAACACTATACATGCGGTTATAAAGTGCAAACGCAGGAAAAACATGTTCTTAGGAGACTGGAGAATTGGTAGAAGGGAAAGGTGCAGTTGAGAAACTTGATAATCACGTTATTCCTTGGGGCCCAGGAGGCACTTATTTATGTTATTAATCCACGGGGTAGGGCTGCGGAAGTCAGGCACGGTCAAGGAAGTCTGAGGACAAGAGGGGATGGGAGGGGAAGTTGTAGGAGTTGAATGTCTGTTTAGAGGAGAGGTAAGAGTGGCCAGGAGGTAACCCTGAGGGGATTAGGTGTCCATAATGGCAGGCTAGGTCCCAGATACAGTGAAGTAGAGATTGGTCTGAGAGAGGTGGGGACACATCTCCTCAGATGCAACCCATTCAGTCCTGGGGCCTTATCAAGCTTTAGGGCTGCCAGCCCTTTCAGGACTCTTACGCTAGCAAATGCAGGGTTCAGACAATTCACTGAGCAACCTCAAGTGCATCCCATCTGGCCCTGGGGCCTACTCTCTTTCTTCGGGGAGGGAGAGTTGCGGCAGCCAGCACGCACCTGACCCCCAAGCAGCGACTAGGGGTAAAGGAGTATGGAACCACACACACACACACACACACACACACACACACACACACACACACACACACACACACACACACACACGGAGGAGAAGTGGAAATTTATGCACCGTACATACAGCATGCTAAGACACTGAGTGGCACCTGAAGGCAACCAAGTAAAGTGGGAAGCCGCCAGTCAGTGGTAAGGACATGACACTACTAGCCCCTCATATCCACTCCTGGTCAGACCTGCCTGCACCTGGACCCCCCAGAGCTTCATCTCCACCAGAGCTAACCAGACTGAGTGAGGCAGTCATCAAGGAACAGAAGGCAACACCATCCTGGCATGGCAAGCCAGAAGGGCCAGACTTTGGTGTGTTGTGGGTGTCCTGGGAGCCCGGCATCAGGTAGGAGGACGGGAAGAGGTGCTGTGAGGGCTGAAGGATGCCCTGCCCTGGGGCAGAGAGGAGTAAGAAACAGAATTACAAAAAAAAAAAAAAAGATTGGTCTCTTGTGCCGGTTACCTTTGGTAACCATTCTCAAGCATAATTTGATTGCTTTGAGAATGGCCCCCTTAATTACTCCCAACCTTGCGTCCTGCCCCAATTTTATCCACGACAAACAACTTACCCTTGACTGATTACCTAATCTGGTCAAAGTCTGCCTGTCTGAAATTCAGAACCACAGCCTTTGACGAAGGTATACTGGTACCCAGGGCCAGTTCAATCCATATGGTATTATGGTCAGTGGACCTAAGCGGTTCCCCAACCCACAATCCTCCTACCATGTCCAAGTTGGTGAGTGCTACGTCGAGAATGGCAGACTGTCTTTTAGGTTCCCTGACCAGCTGCACCAGCAAGCAGTCTTGCAATGTATCTAACAGGGCTGACTGCTAGTGCTTCTGGCTGCTGGCATGTCCCCATCTATATCTGGTAGCTTGAAAGCCCCCACAACTACTACCTGCCCTTCCACAACACCCTTTTCAATGTTTGCCCCAGTGCCCTATCCCCTTTGTCTCCCTGTCTAAGCGGTCTATGGAGGACCTCCATGCACAACTTCTTTCCTGATGCTGTTGTGAACTGCATCCACAATCATTCTGTCTCCCCATTTCCTTCCTGATGAACCCATCCTCTATCACCTCTATGCTTTTATTGACACAGAGGGCTACCCCTTTACCCTTACTCCTATGTCTCCTATTCATAGTATACCACAGTACTACCAGATAACTGTCATTATTCCTGGTGGTCCATGTTTCTGTAATGGATACAAGGTCTAATGCCCCATTCACCACCATCACCTGGAGCTCACTAACTGTGTTTCCTAGGCTCCTGGCATTTAGGCAGACTGCCTTACAGTGTGTGCCTGTACCCTTTCCCCCTCTTGTGAGCTCCTTTCCCTTTGTTCTCCACCTCCCTCATTAAGCATAGATACATAGAAGGTGACAGCAGATAATGACCATGTGGCTCACCTAGTCTGCCCCTTTTCCCTACGTAATGCAACACCGCAAACCCTAGTTGATTTGCAGCTTACCCTCTCTTCCCCACTGCAAGAGTACTCTTATCTCTATCCCATGCATTCTTGAATTACCCCATTTTTGCCCCCACCACCTCTGCAGGGAGGCTGTTCCAAGCAGCCACTAGTACTTCCTCACGTTGCCCCTGACCCTACCCCACTCTAGCCTATCCAGGGCACCGTTGTAGCCCCATCACCCTCCCTACAAGGTCGCCCACCCCCAATGGGGCTCTGGGATGCACCCTCCCCCTAAACTTATCCCAGCCTTTCTTGAACCCCTCCACAGCTGTAGCAGCCACCAACTCCCCGGGCAGCACATTCCAGGGCTCCACCACCCTCTCAGTGAAGTAGCATCTCCTCGTTTCCCCCTTAGCCTCCTCCTGTACAGCCTCCTTGAGTGTCCCCTGGTGGCCCCCATCTCCCTCAACTGAAGCACCCTCTCAAGGCTTACCCTATTCATTCCCTTGAGATATCTGAAGACCTCTATCATATCCCCTCTGTTCCTTCTCTCCTTCAGTGAGTACAGGTTGAGCTCCTCCAGTCTCTCCCCATAGGACTTTTTCCCTAGCCCTAGTATCATCCTAGTTGCCCTCCTCTGGACCCTCTCCAGAACAGCAATAGCCCTCTTTTGAGTAAGAACTTCAAAACTACATGCAGTAATCAAGGTGTGGTCTAACCAGGCAATTATATAATGGAAGGAGCACCTCTTGACTCCTTGAGGTTCTACCCCTGGCTATGCACTCCAGCATTTTATTTGCTTGGGCCGCAGACCTTCTACACTGCTCGGAGTTATTCATTTTGGCATCCACCACCACCACCCCTAGTAGTCCTTCTCCCTCCCCTCCCCGTGTATACATGAGCAGGTTTTCACCCCAGGTGAAGAAATACAGGTTACTCACCTGTAACAGGAGTTCTAGGAATAGTATATGTTGTTCATCCACACTATCTGGCAGGTTCCTTGCCGCTTTAAATCTTGCCGGAAGGTCTTCAAGCTAGCTCCTCCCACCCACCCGGGTGGTAAAACTCTCGGCTCCGCCCCATGACGCCAGATCTGGCCCGCTGGAAGCTCAGGTTGTGCGTCGAAGCCGGGGAGGTCGGGTGGGTTCGTGTGGATGAACAACATATACCATTCCTAGAACTCCTGTTACAGGTGAGTAACCTGTATTTCTAGGGACATGGATATGTTGTTCATCCACACTATCTGGCAGACTCCTAGCAGTTCTCCGGGAGGAGGGAGGCAAGGCGCACACCCCCTAATACTTACTTGGGGAACAAAGATTGGAGAACCGAGGCCCCAAAACCAGCATCCCGGCGTGACTCAAGGTCGATGTGGTAGTGGGAAATAAAGGTGTGTGCTGACTTCCAGGTAGCAGCCCTGCAGATCTCCTGGATAGGACATCCTGGAAGCAGCCACCGATGCAGCAGTATGGCGGGTAGAATGAGCTCTTATCCCTCTGGGAGGCTCCATGCCCGCTAACTCCATGCAGAGATTTATGCAGGAGGTGACCCATCTGCCTATCGTCCGCTTGGCTGCAGGTCTGCCAGGTGCGGCTTCAGCGTGGGTGACAAACAGCTGGCGAACCTCTCCCGAATTTCAGCCGTGCGCTCCTTATAATAAGCGGCGCCCTTCTAGGAGTCAAGTATGGAGCCTATATTGACCTCGAGTGTGATTGGGGTAGAACACGGCAGAGTCAATACCTGATTAAGGTGAAACTCCGACACCACCTTCGGAAGGAATTTGGGTGAGGCGTGAGACAACCTGTCCCTGTGGAAGACCAGGTAAGAGACTCGGTATAGCGCCTGGAGTTCTCCCATCCTTCTGGCTGGCGTGATAGCCACCAAGAAGGCGGTTTTCCATGACAGATGAGAGACCACACCTGTGCATTGGTTGAATGGCTTGCCCATGAGCTTTGCCAATACCAGCAGTAAATCCCACGAAGGTGGGGTTCCCGCACTGGAGGAAATGTGATCAAGGCCTTTGAAAAAGCGCCTGACCACTTTTTCCTGCGCCACTGACTGCTGACCGGCCCGCGCCCGGTAAGCAGAAATGGCTGCCAGGTGCACCTTAAGGGTCGTCTACCTAAGCCCTTGACTAGATGGGGACCATAGATAGTCCAAAATGCTCGCCACAGGACACGAGAAAGGGTCCAACCCTTTTTCCCGACACCAAATGGAGAACCTCTTCCATTTGAAGGCATAGCATTTTCTGGTCGACTCCTTACGGGACGCCTCAACTGCGTTGAGGACCTCGTCGGAAAGACCCAAGGCCTGGAACTCTAGCCGCTCAGGAACCAGGCCGTCAGGTGCAGGGATTGAAGGTCCGGATGGAACACCTTCCCCTGATTGACTGAGAGCAGGTCCGGGCGAGCTGGAAGCTGCCGCGGAGTCCTGGAGCTGAGACTGAGGAGATCTGGGTACCAGAACTGGCGAGACCAGTCTGGGGCTATCAGAATCACCTGCGCCTTGTCCCTCCTCGCTTTCAGCAGGACCCTGTGAATCAGGGGAACGGGGAAAGGTGTAAAGAGGCCGGGGTCCACGGCCTCGAAAGCATCCTGCAGCGAGAGCCCTGCTGAGGTGGGCATGAAACAGCCTCCAGCCGCGTTCTCCTGGAAGGCAAACAGATCCACCAGAGGTGTGCCCCAGCGGAAGAACAGGTCTTGTACTATCTCCGGCAGGAGAGACCACTCGTCGATGCAGCCCCTATCCGGCTCAGGGCATCGGCCAGGGTGTTGGAGGCTCCTGCCACATGAA
Organism: Neoceratodus forsteri; assembly: GCA_016271365.2. NCBI lineage: Eukaryota > Metazoa > Chordata > Ceratodontiformes > Ceratodontidae > Neoceratodus > Neoceratodus forsteri. The sequence continues at coordinate 98,090,157 of CM057451.1, forward strand.
TGGCCAGGAGATCCGCCTCCAGGCTGCGCACTAGTGACCAGATGCGGAGAGCTTCCTTGCATAGAGGCAAGGGCGCATCCCGCCCTGGCAGTTTAGATAGTACATGGTGGTGGTATTGTCCGTCTGGACTCGGACCACTTGACCCCGGAGAACGGAGCAAAGGCGGTGAGAGCTAGGCGGACCGCACGGAGCTCCAGCAGGTTGATATGGCATCGGGACTCCCGCGGGGACCAGAGGCCGTGCGCTCGGTGTTCCCCCAGATGGGCACCCCAACCCATCAAAGAGGCGTCGGTCGATAGAGAGACCGTCGGCTCGGGGCGGACAAACGGGATACCCTCCTGCAGATGGGACGGAACGGTCCACCACTGGAGAGCGTTCCACATCTCCTGGGTCGTCCACACGCGCTGGTCCAGAGGGTCGCAACGCTGTGACCACTGGCCGGCCAGACCCCACTGGAGGGGGCGCATGTGCCAGCGTGCCCAACGGACTACGCTGGTACAGGCCGCCATAAGACCCAGGAGTCGCAGGAAGTCCCGGGCAGGGCGCGATTGCCCAACCAGAAATGATTGGGCAAAGGAGGTAAGAACCTCGGCCCTGTCCGCCGGGAGCCGTGCTCTGGCTCGAAGAGAGTCGAGCTCTGCCCCGATGAAGGATATCACCTGCTTCGGCTCGAGTTCCAACTTGGCCTCGTTGACCAGGAGGCCCAGTTGAGAGCAAACCCGGAGGGCCAGATTTCTGGACCGCTCCACCTCCGACCTGGAGGGGGCTGCTATCAGCCAATCGTCCAGGTAAGGGTACACCCGGACCCCTCGGCGCCGCAGGAAAGCTGTCACCGCTGCAATGCATTTGGTGAAGACCCTGGGAGCTGAAGAAAGGCCGAAGGGCATGGCCTGGAACTCGAAGAGGGATCCCTCCGCTCTGAAGCGGAGGAATCTCTGATGAGACGGACGGATAGGGCGTGAAAACGCGTCCTGGAAGTCAGAGAACAGAACCACCACGCCGTGTTCCAGAGATGGTATTATCTGAGCCAGAGTGACCATTCCGAAGGTTGAGACCTTAGGAACTTGTTCAGGTCGTGTAGGTCTAAGATGGGGCGCCAGCCCCGTCCGTTCGGGACCAGGAAGTACCTGGACACGAACCTGGTTCTGGTGAAGGGTCCTCTGTCTCTTTATCACCCCTCTGAGGAGGAGGCGATGTCGACTGACGAGCCTGTAGAATTCTGGGGACCCCAAAGCCCCAGCAGAGGCGGCTCTGAAGGGTGGAGCCTGCTCGAATTCCAGAGGCAGGCCTCTTCCACCACCTCCAAAACCCACCTGTCCGTGGTAACAGCGGACCAGGCGAAAAAGTGTCTGAGCCGTCCCCCGCGGGAGGAACCAAGGCGAGTGGCGAGGATGGGGGTGACACCCTCAGCCCACCACTTAGCAGGCTTGGAGAAGGACCGGCCTAGGGACCACCAGGCCTTTTTCCCTTGCTTCCTAATAGAGGAAGCCGATGGCTTAGGCTTGGAATACCAAGGTCTAGCCTGCTGGCCCTAGCGCTGTTGTTGGGCGGGCATGCGGCGGGAGTAGAGGGACGAAAGGGCTTAGACTGGGGCTTATGACCCTTGTCCCTCTGCAGACCGAGACCGAATCCAAGGTGGCATTGGATTTTTCGATCCTCTGGAGGTGGCCTTCCACTCCAGGGCCGAACAGGTCTGTTCCCAGGAAAGGAACGTCCGCAAGCTTGTGCTGGGTATCCGCGGTAAAGGTGGATATTCGCAGCCACGCCCGCCGACGCATGGCCACAGCGGCCGCCACTGACCCGGCACATGAGTCTCCTATATCCAGAGCAGTCTGGAGCTGTTGTTTGGCTACTGCCCTGCCCTGATCCCGCACCTGCTTGACCGTAGTCTGCAGGTCAGCGGGAAGATGAGGGACCGCCTCATCCAGGGAACGGGAGAAATGTGCCATGAGGGCGGCCGACTGGCCTGGCGAAGCCGAGAGAAGTGGCAGCATACACTTTCCGCCCCGAGTAGTCCAATTTCTTGGACTCTTTGTCAGGCGGTTTGTCCACGTCCCTGGCATTACCAGCACGCCGGAAAACACTGTCCGTGACCAGCCCTTCAGCCGAGGGGTGTTCAGAAAACCTGGACAGAGAGCCAGTAGGGACCGCATACTTCCTGGCCATCCTGGCCGAAGGCGCAGGACAGGAAGCCGGACGCTGCCAAAGTTCCAGGGCCGGCCCGACAATGGCTTCGGCCACTGGAAAGGCCTCCGTGGGAGAATCCCCTCTGTCCAGAATCTCGGTGAGGGGATATCTGGCCCGTTTGGATACGGGTTCAAGCTTCATCCCAGTGGATTCTGAGATGAGCCTAAGAAGTCCTAGGAAGGATGAAGGGCTATTGTCCACTGACTGCCCCCCAGAGGACTCCAAGTCAAAACGCTTGGAGAACAGGGAGGAGTCATCCGACTCCGACGAGTTGTCGAATAGCTGCCTGGAGCCTGAGCCACCCTTCACTTGCCGAGGCTTGTCAGGCGTGAGAGTGACCGACAGCCTACGGGAAGGCCTTGGGCCAACCGCGATTCTTTCGGAGCCCCAGCTGTCGGCTGAGGTGGAGGCGGTTCCACCACAATTGGTGGGGCAGCGAACAGGTCGGACAACTGGCCTGAAACAGGCTCCTCGACCACCTACCTGGTCGGTGGCAACCACTTAATGGCGGAGGAGGCCTGAGCGGCTTATTGGCCAGAAAAATTGTTGCCACATGAGGTCCTCGTATTTTCGGCGTAGCTTCACGAAGCCTTCCCTCCTCGGCCGAGGAGGAAGAAGGAAGGAAGCGGCGGCGCGCTTACGCGATGCCGAGACCGAGACCGTCTATGGCGAGGAGCGGCTGGACCGCAAGATGTCGACAGAGACCGAGAAATCTCTGCTAGGCAGAGGTCGGTGAGCGGGGAGCCGAGATCCGCGATCCTCGGTTCAGTCGGCAAACCGAGCGGCTCCTGATTCACCGATGCGGAGAGCCGGCGATATCCTCAGCCCTCACCGGGGAACCGGGAGGAGGAATCTCGGCTTCTCCAGCCGACACACCGTCTAACGGGTCGAGAAAATCTCGACCTAGTCGGTGAGTCTCAGTCACCTGGCCTGGCGGGGCACCGTGAAGCCAGTGGCGAGCCGAGTCGACCGAAGTAGATTGTCGGCGAGGGAGGATCTTTCCGCTCCCAAGAGCGTCGACGATGAGACTTCTCTTAGACTTCTTCGACCGATGAAACAGACTGAAGAAGTAGGACCTCGCCTTTAGTTGAGAGGGTCAAGAAACTCCTAAAGGAAGCTGAATATGAGGTCGGCGATAGAGGGGACAAAGGCCGCAGAAGAGAGCCGCAGCACGAGCGCCTGCTCTTGAGGCGACCAACCTCTCTAGTTGTTCGGCCGGATCCAGCGTGAAACCGCCAGTCGGCCTCTTTGGATTTGACCGGAGGAAATCTTCTTCGGACGCCCCAGATGTAAGCGGGCAGCACGGCCCTCGAGGACGTAGACAGAGAAGGAGAACACAGGCTTCTAAGCCTGCGGGCGTGCTCTGGCCAAGGCAATAAACGCACGTGGAGTGCGGGTCCGTCCGAGACATCTTCTGCCCACAGGGACATCTCCGAAATCCGGGAGTCGATTTGTCCATCGCAGCCGCGAAGGAAGAAGACCGAGAAAAGTTATAAAAATGTTTTCTCTCTTTTTTAAACCGAAGGATTTTAGGCCCAAAACTTAATCGCAGAGCGTTAAGGAGGGAACCTGAGCTTCCAAGCGGTAAGGAAGATCTGGCGTCATGGGGCGGAGCCGAGAGTTTTACCACCCGGGTGGGTGGGAGGAGCTAGCTTGAAGACCTTCCGGCAAGATTTAAAGCGGCAAGGAACCTGCCAGATAGTGTGGATGAACAACATATCCATGTCCCTAGAACCCTGCATTTCTCAGTATTAACTATAGTTTCCAGGCATGTGCCCACCTCCCTAAAGTTTCCAGGTCCTCCTGGAGAGCCATCTTCCCTTCTTCCCCATCCAAGACTGCCCACAGCTTCGAGTCATTGGCAAAGAGGCTCATCCTGCTCCTGATATCTCTTCTGATGTCAGAGATATAGGTGTTAAACAGGAGTGGGCCCAGTACTGATCCCTGTGGGACCCCGCTAATGACTCTCCAGGGGGATGAGACCCCCCCCAACCCTCACCTTCTGTACATGCCCCATTAGCCAATTTCCTTTCCATCTGACCCCCATATCCCCCAAGTTAAATGCCCTGCTGAAGTCTAGAAAGAGGACATCCACTGGCCTGCCTTGGTCCAGCGCACTTGTCACCCCCTCTTAAAATTCCACCAGGTTGGTCTGACATGATCTGCCCTTAATAAAGCCATGCTGGCGATCATCTAGGTGGCCCCGTGCCTTCAGAACCCCCTCCAGCCTCTCCTTCATGATGACCTCCATCAGTTTGCCCACTACCGATGTCAGGCTAACCGGCCTATAGTTTCCCGGCTCCTCTCGTGAGCTGCCCTTGTGTATAGGCACGGTATGGGCCAGTCATGAGGCACCAACCCCGACTAAAGGGAGGAGTTTAAAAAGGTTCTTCAGGGGTGTGGCCAGGGTATCAGTCAGTTTTTCAGCACCCTGGGATGGATCCCGTCTGGGCCCCGTGCTTTATCTGCTCTTAGAGCGCTGAGGGCATCCCACACCCTCCCAATGCGGATTTCAACATCCCATTTCCCCCACTTCATCTGCCGGTTCCCCTTCCCTCTCCCCTTGTAGTGCCACCCCCCCGTCCTCCTTGGTAAAGACCGAGACAAAAAAGTCATTTAGTACTTTCAACCTGCTCCTCCGCCTCCTTCACCCACCCACTCCCCATCCTCAGCCTACCAAACTGCCCCTTCCCTTTTCTTCTTACCCTGATATACCTGAAGATCCCTTCCCCCCCTTCTAATCCCGTGCCAATCTCAACTCTGCCCCGCCTTGGCAGACCTCACCACCAGTGACCCTCCCATATTTTTATCATACTCCCCCTTGGATATAGCCCCCCCAAGAACGTTTGTATCATAGGTCATAGGTTAATCAGAGCTGAAAAGACCAAGGTCCATATTGCTCGCCATATGTTAATTATAATCCTTGATAGAATTTAAACACAAATAAGCATCCAGTCGATTTTTAAAAAGATCCATACTCTCACTTGCAACCACTTCCAAGGGCAGACCATTCCATATCTTAAAAACTCTAACTGAAAACCAAGAGCTTCTCTGTTTAGTTCTACATTCCACTTTTAACTGTAGTGGATGAGCTCTGGTTTCATATACCACCTCTCTGAGTACTAGACCTAAAAGTTCCCATAATCGATTATCATGTAAGGCTCTGTAAACCATACACAATTCCCCCCTCATTCTACGAAACTCCAGAGTATAAAGCCAGAGTTTCCGTAGTCTGTAGTCATACTCCATTCCCCTCACTTCATCGATTCTTTTAGTTGCCCGCCTCTGAACTCTCTCAAGGGCATTTATAGAACCCTTATCTCCTGGTGCCCCTCTGGGGTTACCTAAAACAACCATCAAGCTGCCTCTGTCCCCCGTAGTCCTACCCTCTGTGAAGTGCAATGAAAAATCCTGGCCGCGGGCATGCACTTATTCCAAAAATAAATGACAAATACCACAAATGTTGTTGCTGCTGACACTGGTCCTAATTCCCTGGCTGCCTTCCCTGGGTTGTCATGCCTCATACTGAATTGCATTAAATTGTTCACTGCGTGTTACCTGACTGTAGTTGTTTGCTTATACCTGTCTGTACCATGCCTGACAGTTGGACCCAAGTCTCTGTATTTTGTTTCTGCTGGTCCTTCTTGCTTGTATTCTGACTATACCTTGTGTAATTTGTTGCTAGCCTCTGTACTGTTATTGCCTGTACCTTTGTAACTCTCCCAGGTCGCACCTGAAAATAGGCACTTGACTGTCTAGTGTGCTTACCTGGTAAACAAAAGCTAAATAAATAAATAAAAACTGAGCACAGTACTCGAGGTGGGGCCTAACTAAGGAGGAATACAGTGGCAACAAAACCTTACTGCTTGTACTTTTTATGTGTTTGTTTATACAATGGAGTATGCCCCCAGCCTTCTTAATTACCTGTTGACAGTGCAGTCCAAAATTTAGGTCATTTTTGACCCTAACACCCAGGTCACATTCGTCCTCAACAGCTTCAAGTACTCTACCACCCAGTATGTAATTTGCTTTCGGATTTTCCCTCCCAAAATGCATCACAGTACATTTTTCTACATTAAACATAAGTTTCTTTACATTGGCCCAGCTTTCTAATTCACCCAAAGCATACTGTAGGGTGTTGATGTCTTCAGGATTAACTGTAAAACCTATGCGTGTATCATCAGCAAATTTGGTTAACCAAACTTCTGTGGTTGTATTTAGTGTAGAAATATAGATGTTGAAGAGACAGGGGCCCAACACTAATCCCTGGGGGACCCCACTAGTCACTTGCTCATATCCAGAATAGTAACCCTTTATGCAAACCCGTCGAGTCTCCCAGTCAACCAGGATTCTATCCATCTAGTAATGTTTCCCTCTAAACACATAGTTATAGTTGCATCAATTAATTCACCATGGGGGACCTTGTCAAAGGCTTTAGAAAAATCAAGAAGGATAACATCCACAGCTTCTCCTTTTTCCAGTGCCTCACTGACACCACCATAAAAATGTAACACATTAGTCATGCATGATCTTGATTTCACAAACCCATGCTGGGTAGTGTCAATCTGCATAACTTTTCCAATATAATTTTTTACTATGCCCTCGAGAGTCCTACCCAGGACCAACGTTAGACTAATAGGTCTGTAATTCGTTACATCCTGCTTAGATCCCTTTTTAAAAATAGGAATCACTGTGGCTTGTCTCCATACATCAATAACTTGTCCCTCTATGATAGATTGTTTGAAGAGTGCAGCGACAGGGCCTGATAAGGGGATGGCTAGTTCCTTCAAAATACGAGGGTGGAGTCCATCCAGGCCAGCTGATTTATTTGGGTCCAGTCCCTGTAGTAGTTTAACTTCAGATTTTCCAACCCTGAATTGCTCATTTATTGGCTGATCACTATGACTTTTATTAGGTCTGGTTTTACTATTAAAAACTGAAGAAAAATATGTGTTGCATGCACTAGCCATTTGGGATTTATCAGTTATTAAGTCACCTGTCTGTTTTTTCAATGGGCCTATGGTAGGTGTACCTCCCCTTTTTTTACTTATATATTTTATAAAAAGTTTTGTAATTGTCTTTTACACTCCCTGCTAATCTGAGTTCATAATCTCATTTGGCTTTTCTAATACTATTTTTTGTCATCCTTAACTGGTCTTTATATTTTGCCCAATTTGCTTGGGTACGACTTACTTTAGCTGTCTTGAATGCTTTATTCCTATTTTTTTATGTATTTCTTTACTATTACATTCATCCAGGGCAATTTGGGTTTAACATTTTCAGTTTTCGTCATTTGGGGGATATATTTCTTAATGGCCATAGAAAGTTTGCATTTAAAATCTGCCACATATCCAGAAGGGATTTGTTTTTAAAATCAGATTCCCAATCCCAAATAGCTATTTCATTAACAAAATCAAAAAAATTGGCCTTATTATAATTATAAATTATCATTCTGCTAGTATCATATCCTAAATGTACTTTATAAGTGAAGCTGATCATGAAGTGATCACTGGACCCAAGGGGGGTGGGGGGGGATGACCCTACAGTTTATAATATTACTACCCAGATTGTTTAAAACCAAATCCAGAATATTTTCACCCCTAGTATTAAGTTTAACTATTTGCTCCATATTAATCTGTAAAAAGGTTTCTAAATAAATACTTTCTACAAGGGTTTTAGTTTGTAGTGTACTCCAGTTTATTCCTGGGAGATTAAATTCCCCCATGAGTATGGCACTATTTGTAGATGAGAATTTATTTATAAACTCTAATAATAGGGAATCGTCCCTCTGAGAGATGGAAGGTGGCCTATAAATAACTCCCAGGTTTATACATTCTGAAGTCTTTGGAATTATTTTAACCCACAGAGCTTCAATACTGGACCACTGGGTTATTTCTATATTTTCAGTATTTATACTGCTTGAGATATAGAGCGCCACCCAACCCCCTCTAGTACTAATCCTGTCTTTGTGAAACAATGTCTAACCTGGGATACTCTTATCCCATAGATCATTTTCTTGCCACCAGGTCTCTGTAACAGCACATATGTGGATGTTCAGTTGGAGAAGGGTATACATAAGTTTGTCAAATTTATTAAGACTCCTAGCATTTATAAGTAAAAAAATTCCAATCTGAGGGACATATAGGTACAGTACTAGTTTTTTTTGTCTATAGGAGTAGATTGTTCCCCCCTATTTAACAGTTTAAATTGTAATCTATTTGTTGTCTTAGTCTACTAGCAAAGATCCATTTTCCATGTTTATTTAAGTGCAATCCATCCCTGGCAAACAAGTCCTGATTCAAAAACCCATCCCAATTTTCAAGGAAAGTGAACCCTTCTCGGCTATAAGCAGCCTTTTTCTCCCTCACCGCTTCCTGAACCTCCCCTGTCCATCAGCTCGGCCTCTTAGCTTTGTCCCACTTGCATCTCTCCCTCGTGCAGGCCTTGGTAGCCTACAGTAGCCTCCTAACATATATGTCCCCAGCCCATCTACCGTAGCACCCCTCCTAGAACAGCTGCAGTCCTGTACCCCTCCCCTCCATATCTGCCCCTTAAGTTTGTAGATGTCCTGACCAATGATATGCCGTGCTGTTTGAAAATGTTTTAATATGCTGGCTGTTTCAGAATGTTTTAATTTCTCTTCTCACACCATTCTCCCTAACCTTGTTAACCCTATACTTGAAATACTTGTTATTGCTCAGTGTATTTTTTTCCTATTTCTATATAATTATGTCTATTTATTATCTGTACATAAAAGTGTTATTCTTGACCTTGTGTAATGCACGTCCACCTTGTACATGAGCCTGCTCAATGGTGTTTGCCTGGACAAATAAATACTTGACTTGACTGAGTAGCCCCCTTTTAACAATTTCCAACCAGGCTTAAGTGCCCATGCTTGGCCTGATCTCATCTAGGTAGCCCCTAAGGATCTGCTCCATCCTCCCAAAGTCTGCACCCCTAAAGTCAATCACCGACGTTTTTGTGTGTTCCACCCCGCCTCCTAGGTGAAGGGAGAATCGGACCGTGCCATGATCACTTCCCGCCAGTGGGTCCCCTACAACTAGGTCCTTGATGAGCTCACCGTCTGACAGGACCACATCCAGGATGCACCCTTCCCTCATTGGATCAGTCACCAGCTGGGCAAGAAAAGCATCCTGGAAGACGTCCAGCAGGCGCTGCTCCCTGCCCGATGAGGACGCCATAGTTCCCCAGTCTACTCCTGGCATATTCAGGTCTCCCAGCACCACAGTTGTGCCCTCTCTCCTACAACAGTGATCCCTAGGGTTTGCCACCAGGCCTTCCTCCTGTTCCTCCACCTGCCTGGGTGGTCTACATACGTCCCGCAATTTCACCCGCTTATCCCCTGGAGCCTGCAGGGTGACCCATAAAAGCTCCACTTGTTCCCCTGCTTCCTCAACCTTGCTTATCCCTATGCCATCCCTAATGATAAAATCTAACCCCACCCTATCCCTTTTGTACGTGGTGCATCCTAGTAGGTTTAGGTCCCAGTCATGCCTTGAAGTGGCCCAAGTCTCTGTGACAGCCGCCACATCCACTGCCCCCTCCACTAGCAGTGCCTGAAGCTCAGGCATCTTGTTCCCTATACTCCTGGCATTAATCAGGACACCCTCCAATGTGTCTCCTTGCCCTCCCCGCCCTGAGAGCTCCCGGTTCTCTGCCTATGAGGACCCCTTTGTGCACTATCTGGTGCTCCTGGCCTGTGCCCCTTCCCCCCACTTGTGGGAGAAGGCCTGGGCCATCCTGGCTTGGCCTGTTTAGGTCCTTTCTCATCCCCCCCCCACCCCTTGGAGTGTCAACCCTGTTGCAGATCTTAGTGTCGTGAGGTGAGGATGGGAATTAAAGGAGTAGTACACCCTCCTATCTTGTAAATGTGGTTTGTTTTCTTGTCAGGAAATTCTTTTCACATAGCTCAGGAGTCAACCTTAACACTGTTTTACTGGCCCATGGCATAGTACAAACTGCCTCAGGCCAGTACAATAGTCTCCTGACTTTCCCAGTTGGGCTAGTGTGATCTAGCCATTACTTGGTAATGGCTCTTTAAGGGTTCTCAGTAGAAAACAGGTATCCATTTTTTTTTTTTTTTTTTTTTAACCTCACTCCTTGTGTCGGCAACAAAGCAACTCCTCCTAGGTCCTTGTGAAGCACTCCAGTTGGTGGAGGTCAATTTTGCACCCCCTGCTGCCCATCCCCACTGTCTGAGTTGCTGCTACTGTGTAAGAGGCAATCAAAAGGGAGCAATCACTGGAAAGCATGTCTACAGCTAAGGAGGTGGGGACCCAGCAATCATAGAAACATAGAATTTGATGGCAGATAAGGACAGCTTGGCCCACCCAGTCTGCCCATTTCCCTACCTAATGGATAAGCTGCAGATCCTAGTTAACCAGCAGCCTACTTCTTCCTGCCCCCACCCCTAGAATTACCTTATGACTGTCCCATGCATGCTTGAATTCCACCATTGTTTTTGACTCCTCAACCTCCTCCGGAAGGCCGTTCCATGCATCCACAACCCTCTCTGTGAAAAAATACCTCCTTAAATTACCTCTGAGCCACCCCTCTATCTTCAAATTGTGCCCCTTGTTCTTGCACACCTTTTTTTTTGAAAGATGCTACCCTCTTGGACTTTGTTGATTCCCTTGAGGTACTTGAAAGTTTCTATCATGTCCCCCCTCTCCCTCCTTTCCTCGAGGCTATACATATTAAGCTCCTTAAGTCTCTCTTCATATGTCTTCCGGTGCAGACCCTGCACCATTTTAGTTGCCCTCTCTGGACAGCTTCCATCCTGTCTATGTCTTTATGGAGACTGGGTCTCCAGAACTGCACGCAGTACTCCAGATGGGGTCTGACCAGCTGTCTGTACAGAGGGATAATAACTTCCTGTTTTCTACTGGTGATGCCTCTCCTATGCATCCCATATCCCCCACCCTCCTTGCTGCCCTCTCACATTGCTTGCCCACCTTTAGGTCATCTGATATGACTACCCCCAGGTCCATTTCCATTTTTGTTTTTGTTAGTATCTCACCCCCCATTGTGTACTCTTCCCCTGAGTTTTTGTTTCCCAGGTGCATTATCTTGCACTGCTTAGCATTGAATCTAAGCTGCCATACATTTGACCATTCCTCTAACCTTGCCAAGTCCCTTCTCATCCTTTCCACCCCACCTTGTGCATCAACTCTGTTGCAGATCTTTGTGTCATCTGCAAAGAGACATACTTTTCCTTCAGTCCCTCTGCAATGTCAGCTATAAAGACATTGAAGAGGACCAGTCCTAACAGTGAACCCGCGGTACCCCACTAGTAACCCCTTTCTTCAGAGTGGACTCCATTTACTATTACTCTCTGTGTCCTATTCTCCAGCCAATTCTTTACCCAGGCTGTCATCTTGGGACCCACTCCCAGGCTGGCTAACTTGTATATTAATCTTTTGTGTGGGACTGTGTCAAATGCCTTGCTAAAGTCTAGGTAGGCCATGTCCACAGCCCCTCCCTGATCTACTACTTTGGTCACCCAGTCAAAGAAATCTATCAGATTAGTCTGGCATGACCTTCCGCACGAGAATCCATGCTGCCTTGGGTCCTGTGCCCCTCTGGCCTCTAGATACTCAACAATTCTTTCCTTCAGTAGTGATTCCATCATTTTCCCTACCACTGAGGTTAAACTAACAGGTCTGTAGTTCCTGCTTCTGCCTTGCTCCCACTTTGTGAAGGGGAATCACATCTGCCTCCTCCAGTCCTCGGGTACCACCCCATCCTCCCATGATTTGTTAAACAGGGTAGTCAGTGGTGTCACTAGTTCTACCCTTAGTTCTTTAGAATTCTGGGATGAATCCCATCAGGCCCCATTGCTTTGTCCACCTTCAGTTTTAAGAGTTCTTTCAGAACCCTTTCTTCTGTAAATGGGCTGGTATCAACTTCTGTATCCAGAGTGTTTCTACTGTTTGTTTTAGGTACCTCCCATCTTCCTTTGTAAATACTGAGCAAAAATATTTGTTTAGTATCTCTGCCTTTTCACAGTCACCCTCTGCCCACCCTCCCTCCCCTTTATTAAGCCTCACTATCCCTCCCTTGGTCTTCCTTTGCTCCCTGATGTACCTATAAAAGGTTTTATCCCCCTTCTTAACCGAGTTGGCTATCTTTTCCTCGGTTTAGGCCTTTGCTGTTCTGACTGCCTTCCCAGCTTCCTTTTGCTTTAACTGATACAGTTCTCTGTCCTGCTCCTTCTGTGATTCCTTGTACTTCCTGAATGCTTGTGCCCTCACAAAACAATCAGCTAAGAGCTCTGACCCACCGCTGCAATGAGTGCCTTCCTGTCAGCAAGATACCCTACACAACAATTTGACAGAGAAAATACCCTGTTAATCAAACAGAGAGAAATCCAGACATCCAAGTCAGACACAGGTAAAACCTCCCCAGCCCCAAAACAGCCTGGTGGTTTGTGCTCTGAAAGCAGTCAGCCCCAAAATAAGTCAGCTGTGCTTTAAACTCTTCCTGCACTGAAAATCTTAAGAATTGTAACAGACTGTCTTTTCCTGATAATTCTAAGTTCCTTATTTCACCTTTCAGTTAGAAGTAGCCTCCACCTGCAGAATATCTGCTACAAACCAAAGACAATTGTAAAGTTCACCTCCCTCTGTTGTGAGCACAACTCGCTTTCTTGCAAATCCTATCTTCAGTATTGCAGCTTCCAGCCAGAGGTAGTTTGACTTGAAAAATATTAGCTGTTCTGATGAGTTTGCTATAAAACACTTGCTTATAATACTATTGTTCTCAGGTCTGTTACCAAGCTATTGGCTGATAAGTAGCTATGATGTAAGCACTTCCTGCTAAAATCAGGAATTTCCTTTTAAGGCACACACAGATAAACACAAAAAACAGTTTCCACCCCCTAGGGCACTTGTCTGAGTCAAATACACAACCTGTACCTGCACTTATTTCAGGATTTATGATAAATTCTTAGCCCAAGGTTTAAACTCTTCCTGCACTGAAAATCTTAAGAATTGTAACAAAGACTGTCTTTTCCTGATAATTCCAAGTTCCTTATTTCACCTTTCAGTTAGAAGTAGCCTCCACCTGCAGAATACCTGCTACAAACCAAAGACAATTGTAAGGTTCACCTCCCTCTGTTGTGAGCACAACTCGCTTTCTTGCAAATCCTATGTTCAGTATTGCAGCTTCCAGCCAAAGGTAGTTTGACTTGAAAAATATTAGCTGTTCGTGACAGCAGACATCATCTAACTTGGAACAAGGTGCATTTGTTCATTCTCAGTCTCAGACAGCAATACATTTTTTTTTTTTTTTTTTTTAAAACTGCTTCCTCCCAGTCACTGAAACCAGTTTAAAATACATGGAGTTTTGAAGCAGGTAGTGTGAGTCTGGCAGTGGGTCTTAACAGTTAGGACTGACCACTCCCTTCTGAGTCACATGTCTGATGTTCACAGTTTTGTGTTCAGCCCGATCATATTCCAGTATTCGCAGCAGCTGAGGGGTGCTCTGCAAATCCTTATTAAATTTACTGAATCCCCTCGGCTGCTGACAACACAATGATTCTGGCAGAATTTTAAAAAAGTCTATCAGAGTCGAGTATAAAAGTAGTGGCTTCTTTGGGTAGGGAGACCCATCAGGGCTGCCCTCTATCACCCCTCCTTTTTGATATATATGCCATTAGCAAAATATATTAGGGACAATACTTAAATTATAGGGGGTTGAGGTGGGGGGGGGCTCAGTACAAAATATCTCATTGTATGCTTACAATGAAAGAACTGGAAGGGGACAGGATCAGTTGTGTTCCAGGACAGTAGCTGCTGCTGTTGTTTTCACAGGGTTCTTGTGGATTTTACTTGGTAGGTTAGTTCTTTTCTTTCTTACTTCTACGGGGCTAGCAGGATATTGTTTTGGGGGCTGCTGGATGTTTGTAAACTGATTTGGTGGCTGTAAGTGGGGCCTCATTTTGTGAATGTTTCACTGTGTAACAGGCTGCGCTGGTAGAGGCCTATTTCTTCTGATTTAAAACTTTTGGTGGGATTTGCTTGGGCCTGGTTCTTTGGCTGCTGGGCTTGAGGAGACACAGGGCTGATACACTCTCTCTCAAGTCAGATGTCTGCCCATGACCCGCCCTCCCCACCCTGCCTCCCAGAGTCTGCAAATTTATAGGGAAACGCCTGCCCTGCAATTGGAAGAAAAGGCTGCAGGTGCAGCTCATGTAGTTCTAGCCACTGGTGGTTGGATTTAAAGGCTGGGAGAGAGGAGCTTAGGGAGTTGTTCATTTCTCTTATAAGTTTAATGTGTTGTACTGCACCTAGTAACAGGGTTACTGGTGTACAGTGGGACTGTCTCTAAGATTAGTGGGTGACCTGATTAGGCAGTAGGGGTATCTTGGACTAGGGGGGAACCTGGTGGCTCACCCAAGGAAACCTATTTGGAAGGGGATGGAACTACACGTCATTAGGGCCGGCATCTTTGGGAGGGTGGTGGGGTGCACAGGATGTGGAGCAGCCATGATACTGGACTGGGCTTGAAAGTTCGGTGGTTGCCCAGTGTGCTACCAGCTAGCACAGCTTATTGAGGAGGTTGCGGGGATTAGGAGAAAGCTGGGGGAAGGGGGTGGGTATGGTTGGGGAAGGGGGCTGGGAATCTCCCACAGGGTTGCACCAAGCACTGGGGGTGGGGGCATAGGGAAAGGAGTGCAGGAGAATACTCAGGGGTCACATAGGGACCCTGGCAGAGGGGGTCCAAAAGGACACTACCAAGGAAGCAGGCAGGTAACTGGGGACCCTCACAAAGGGGGGACAGAGGGACAACATTCTCAGGGAAGTAGGCAGATGGCCAGGGCTGGACAGAAGGAAGCAAGGCGGGGAGGTGGATCAGACCTTACACTCAGTAACCGCTTCAATTCTCTTCTTCTGCTCAAGGATGAGGGGGGTGATGTAGCCACGACAGGGGTGGTTAGAGACGGAAAGGGAGTGGGAGTGGGAGGCAAGAGGCAGGGGCCAGATAGCAGGAAGAACAGGGGGGGAGCAGTGAATCAGAGCAGGAGGGGCAGGGGGAAGAGGGAGGAAAGCGCAAGGAGAAGGGCCAGTTGGGAGGAAAGGAGAAGGACCAGAAGTACAAGGAGGATTCAGTAAAGGGAGCTGAGGGTTTAGGCCAGGGGAGCATGACGAGCAAGGAGGAACTAAATGGAGACAGGAAGGAAGGGAGGACGAGCCAGGCTAGTTTAGCAGATGGGGGAGAAGGACCAGTTGCGAGCAGTGAGGGGGGAATTAGCAAGGTACAGAAGGATACTCGGGAGGAGGACGCATAGGACTGGAGGGAAGGGGGTGGCCATGGTAAATAAGGAGGGGGTGGCATGTGGCACCCAGATAGGGGGAGGAACAAGGAGCTGGCTGGGTGGAGGGGCCGGTAGAAAGGATGAGGGACATGGAACGGGGGAAATGGAGGAAAACGAGTGGTCAGAGTGCTCCTGCTGGGGGATTCTATGATCAGGGGTATCAAATGGGATAGGGAGGGAGAAGCCTGGCCAGTTAGAACAAGATGCTTCCCTGGACTAACGGTGCACAGGGCTAAGCACGAGGTATATCAGCTGGCAAAGGATTGTGGGGGTTCCCCAGACATACTGGTCCACCTGGGTACAAATGACACTGAGGGAAATAGCGAGCTAGAGATACAGGCAAGATTCAGGAGCTCGCCAGGGTCTGTCATGACATAGGATGCACAGTTTTCCTTCTCAGAAATCCTGCGGTGCCAAGGGCTAGTGGGAACACAAAAGGAAAATTGGGAGATAAACCAGTGGCTCAGGGGTGGTGTGAGGCCAGAGGGTATGGGTTGATGGGGGATTGGGGAGACCTGGGAGGATAAGGAGCTGTATGCTGAGATAGACTACATCTCAATTTGGAGGAGAGGGGAATCCTTAAGTTGAAAATAGAGGGGTTCATTGGTGAAAAGTGGGGTTTAAACTTGTGAAGGGGGTGGGATGGGAGAAAAGACTGTCAAGGGGGTGCCGATAAAGTAGGGACTCTGTCTCCACCCCCCTGGAGACCAGGAGGATTGCAGAAAAAGGCCAACTGGCAAAGTGCAGACCAGGGGAAAACAGAATCCCCATGGGAACACGAGCAGGGGAAATGGAACTATAGGGAAAGGGTGGAAGGTAGTCCTGCTAAATGCCAGGAGCTTGGGCAATAAAATGCCTGAGCTCCAGGCAATGCTAACTGAGGGAGCAGTGGATGTGGCAGCGGTCACTGAGACTTGGGCCACTGCAAGACATGACTGGGACCTGAACCTGGAGGGTTACACTATGTTCAGGAAGGACAGGGGGGAGGGAAGGGGAGGAGGGGTAGCAATGATGGTCAAAAACTGCATTGGCATATGGGGAGTAGAGGAGGCGGAGGGAACCGTGGAGGCGATTTGGGTCACCTTGATAACAAGGGGGGCAAGAGAGTAAAAATAGGAGTGGTGTATAGACCCCCTGCCCTGGCGGAGGAGCTGGAGGACAGTCTGGTGGCAGATGTTGGGAGACACTGCAGACTGGGCAGAGGAACTGTGGTGGTGTTGGGGGACTTAAACATGCCAGGAACAGACTGGGAGACTATGACATCCTCTGTGACCAGGGAACAGAGGTTGTTGGATGTCTTTCAAGATGCGTTCCTAACTCAGCAGGTGAGGGAACCGACCAGGGAGGCACGGGTACTGGATGTGGTCCTGGCAGACAGTGACCAGATTGGGGCCTGTGGAGGTAAGGGACCCATTGGCGGGGAGTGATCATGCCGGGTCTGGTTCTGCCTGGACCTAGGAGGGTGAAGGCTGCACAAGGACAGAAGTAACCGACTTCAGGGCAGTTTTAAGGAAATGGGAAGGATCCTTAAGGAGCATTTGGATGGGATTGGGTCAGACATGGCGCTGATAGTGGGTGGAAATCATCAGGAGAGGGTGCAGGATGCTACCAGCACCTGTGCAAAGAAGACGAAAATGCGGTGGGCCCAAAAACCCTGTTGGTGGACCAGGGAGGTCCAGGAGGTGGTGCGGGGGAAAAGCAGCCTATAAGCAATTCAAGTGCTCAAGGAGTGAAAGGGATCGAGGGGTGCAGGCTGATGGCTAGAAGGGCCACTAGAGTGGTGAGGCGGCTAAGGCAAGGAAGGAGCAGAACCTGGCCAGGGAATTACGAGAGGAACAAGGGTTCTTTAGATACATTGGGGAAAAAGCGAAGGTGAAGGGCAGATTAGCAGGATTAAATCAGGGAGAGATGGGCACAAGACCGAGGAGCAGGCTGAGGTACTAAATGAGTACTTCCTCAGTTTTCCCAGGGAAAATGGGGTGCTGCATCATACATGGGGAGGAGACAGAGATACTGAGGAGGGGGGGCCCTTACCGATCGGCAGGTCTGGGGAGACATCACTGGCAGGTGGGGAGGGCTAAGCAGGGAGACGAGGTACGGGAAGTGGAAATCACAGCAGAGAGAGTGAGGGAAGCCCTCAGCTCCCTTAAGACGGAGAAAGCACCGGGGCCGGATAAATTACATCCCAGAGTGCTGAAGGAACTTGCAGATGTCCTGGCGAAACCCCTGGCAGAGCTTTTCACCATCTCTCTGAGGACAGGGTGGGTGCCCCAAGACTGGAAGGTGGCGCATATAGTGCCTATCCACAAGGGGGGATCAAGGGAGGTGGCAGGGAACTACAGGCCTGTCAGCCTGACATCGGTGGTGGGCAAGGTGATGGAGGGCATTGTCAAGGAGAGGCTGGGGGGGACCTGGATAAGTCAGGGTGCCTGGACGATAGACAGCATGGATTCATCCCAGGGAAATTGTGTCAGACAAACCTGGTGGAGTTCTATGACTGGGTGACAAGTGCCTTGGACCTGGGTAGACCAGTGGATGTCCTCTTTCTAGACTTCAGCAAGGCATTTGACTCTGTTCCTCACGTGGGCCTGTTGGATAAGCTGGGAGAAATGGGGGTGGGGAACCAGATGATCAGATGGATAGGCAATTGGCTCAGGACCCGGACCCAGAGGGTCGTGGTTGTGGGATAGTCTCATCCCAAGGAGGGTCATTAGTGGGGTCCCACAGGGATCAGTCCTTGGGCCCCTTCTGTTCAACGCCTCGTATCTGACATAAGGACAGGAATCAGGAGTAAGATGAGTCTCTTTGCAGATGACTCAAACTGGGGGCGGTGGTGGATGGGGAGGAGGGGAGGGTGGCCCTACAGGGGGACCTGGAGGCTCTGGAAAGATGGTCTAGAAAGTGGAAGCTGAGGTTCAATGCAGGGAAATGCAAGGTACTCCACCTGGGCAGAAACCCAGGCCAAGTGTACACCCTGGGGATGCTACAAGTCTCTATGGCTGAGAGGGACCTGGGGTGGTGGTAGGATGTCAAGATGAACAACTCTGAGACTTGTAGGAGGGCAGCAGCCAAGGCCAACAGGATGCTGGGATGCATCGCTAGTGGGATCACCTGAGAAGGAGGGAAGTGATACTCCCTCTGTATAACTGCTGGTGAGGCTGCACTTTGAGTACTGCGTGCGGTTGGAGCCACGCCAAGAGGACATTAACCTCCTGGAGAGGGTCAGAGGAGGGCAACAAAATGATTTGGGGCTTGGGGACAGGACCTGAGGAGAGGCTCGAAGAGCTAAATATGTACACATTGGAAGAGAGAAGAGACCGGGGACATGATGGAGGTCTTCAGGTACATGAAGAGGTAAATAGGGAGGAACAGTGGGGTGCTTGAAAGAAGGAGAAAGGGGCCACTAGAGGGCGGGTGGAAGCTGGAGGGAAGATTCAGGGAGAAAGGAGGAGGTGCTACTTCACTGAGAGGGTGGTGGAGCCATGGAATGTACTGCCTAGGGGGCTGGTGGAGGCAGAGACAGTGGAGGGGTTCAAGAGGGGGTGGGACAGGTACAGGGGAAGGGTTCTGGAAGCAAAATCCAATGCAGCAAGAATATCCGGAACTGGGAAGGGAGAAGCCAGAGAAGGCGAGGGGGACAGCAAGGTCAGCACCCAGGGTGGGGGCTGACCAAACAAGCAGACACGAAAGACCGTTAGGCCTATTCTGCTGGCATGTTAGTATGTAATGTCCTACTCTATCTATACAAGCTATCTTAAGCCATACCATTTTAAGGGGACAAATATCAGTCCTCTACAAGGCCCTAAGGAAGGACAACACCACGCAGATTAAGCAAAGGTGGGAGCAGAAACATGATGTTCATATCATAGAGGACGACTGGGAGAAAATCTTTGGTCTGCAAATAAAACTCACTCCACTCTAAGGCAAGAATTTGCTTGGAAGGTCGGAACATGCTTTTTTTACACTCCAGTCTTGCAGAGTAAGTAGAACCCTCATCTAACACAGGCATGCTGGAGGAACCGTGATGAGGTCAGGGCTCATCACTCGCATATTTTTTTGGTGGTGTCCAGTTCTTCAGCTATATTGGCAGCAAATACCAACTGCAATCCGAGATCCGTTTAATATTACCTCCCCACTGAAATTAATGCACGTGATTTTAGGTCTCCCTCCACCAGAGATGCAGGGGCAAGATTTAAGTCATCTGTGGAACATCTTTCTTGCTGTGGCCCACAAAGCCATCACCCGGACCCACCATTATTCCAGCACTGGTTGGATATAATGAATGATATCCAGACAATGGAGGAGTTAACTACAAAATCAGTTTGCAACTCCCCGTGCTTGTTAAAAGATGGGCACACTGAACACTATGGGTTAGAGGGTTGTAACTGACCCCCTTCCCCCCAAATAATAACCTCACGTCACAAAAAAAAATTTTGTTTTGTCCTGACCTTCCAAAATAGCTGTAACCCTTAATGTATGGATAATCCAGGCCTCTATGATAATAATTAATTGTAAGGATTTACTCTAGCTATGTTAGCTACCACTGAAATGCTGTACAGGAGTTGCTTATCGTTGCATAATTACAAGACGTAACTGATATGACCCATCTGGCTGTTGTACAAATTCTATCTATATATTAATTCATTGTATATGAGCTATACCCAAGCTTTTCAGTAAACTTATTAAAAAAAAAAAAAAGCTTCAGGCTTGTGTATATATAATCGAAGTCACTGGCTCACTTTGTTGAGTCTTTTATCTGGTGGGAAGGAATGGTCTGTCACAGGCAGACATGATGAGAAACTGTGTGTGGTAAAAATAGGGAGGGCATTTGATGGTGGAGCATTCGAGAACTTACTGTGCTGAGGAATCAAGGAGAAAAGAATCCCCAGGCACACAAATCTTGCACCTCCCCTGTTGTGAAAAAAGCGGAGAGAGAATTTGAAGGAGGTAGGCTGGTGAATTACTGTTGGGTGGAGGGAAAATCCCTGAGGCACATTTTGCAGCTGTGGTGGGCAGAATAAGAGGGAATTTGACGGGGAAGGGCTGGTGAACTTAAAGGAGAAGACTACTGTATATTTCTGATTTGGATATGTCTGACATATTTATTATACATTACATCAGTTACTGTACATATGTCAATAAGAGATTAGTCATTTCTGCTGTTGCAACACATATCTAGAGTTTGAGGCTCTGACACAAGGTAGTAAAATGTCAAGCAAGCCTCCATTTACATGCAAATTGATCACTTGTAATAAAGCCCCTCCTATTCCCTGATGTCACTACAGCAACAGTGCAGAACAAAACATAAGGGTATCAAAGCCGTCTATCCTGATTTTAGTTTAAGTTTGCAATGGCTTAAGACAGTTCTGCCATGCAACTCACACAGGGCGTAGTACTTGTAGCCTTAGTACTGCATGTGTAGAGCAAATAATACATCTAATAGTATTTCATTCACGGGAAACTGATTTTTTCTTTGTACTGCTCATTTTTCTCTGAGACAGTTGCAACATGTTGTAGAGAGCAGTACAAAGAATGAGTCAATCAAGCAGTCAGTTTAACAGTCAATGAGTCAATCAGTATTGCACCAGGTGAATACCCTTGAGAAGATTAATTTTCAAGGTAGGCCTGAGCAGTTTCCCAAAGGATTACACAAAACTGAATTCCTCCTTTGCACAAGTTATACACCCCCCTTTTCAGCAGCCTGAAAGTGGAGAGGTAGATCACTTACTTTATACAGTGTATTGTTTTACATTTCAAATGCTCCTTAAATCTGGGTTTCTGACTGGAAATACCAAGACACAGAATGCATATAACATGGGAGGAATGAGCTAAGCAAATACAGAGCACTATAAACACTGACACTGATTAGTTTCTTTACCAACAACAGCTGAAGTGTAGCATCTGATTTGTGAGGGACCTCCTACTTCAAATGCTGGCATTACAAAGGGGGCTGCCACAGCTTGTTTTCAGTACCTTCAAAGTGAAGTGCTGTAGCTCTCGCATCACGCTAATGATTTATAATGGGAATGGGGGCACTTTTAAAGTCATGGACCTGAGGGGCCATCACAGTTCCCAAGGAGGTTAAGGGTTAGGGAGTAAGGGACTTTAGTAGGATTTGAACCAGAGTTTCCCAGTTCTTGTGCCTGTGCTTTAACCACTACACTACCCTTCTTCCATATGCTGCAGCTGATGTTGTCCTGGTAACCTATTCCTTATAGCTGAACTCTTTATTGCCTTACATCAGCCATCCACTCACTGACTGCCTAGTTACGAAGGGAAAAGGGCATTTTTGCAAGATTGTGTCTCACTGCTGGTGTCAATCAAAACAGAGAATGCTAACCCACACAGAACATAATACAGCAGCTATATAATACCACTTAAGACTCTTGTTGTACCTAGAGTCATTTATTGGGTAAACTGTTCTTACTAACAGAAACATTAACACAACACATACAGGCACTTCCTTATAGGAATACTGTATATACATGCCAAAGCAGTGCTGCAGCACACCCATATGGTCCTAGTCCCTATCAGACCTGCACTTCAGGATGTGCACAACACTTAAAGGGTTCCTCCATTACTCAAGTGGGGAACCAGACATTGTGGGTTCTGTTTACTGGTGGAACAGCATTTAGTGCAACACCATTAGCTTTTGCTGTGATGACATCATCCTCCAGCAGCATCGATGGTAAAATGGAGGACAAATGCATTGATAACTTCTGGGGGCTGTATATTAAAGCAATATACCATGACAGGGAGTGGGTATATTGGTGGATTTACCACACCTGGTGTGGTTAGGTCACGAGGCACAGCCAAGTGACTTAACCACACCAAGTAAATCCATATACTCCCTGTCATAATATATATAATATCTAATGTTGAACTTTTTTTTTTGTTTTTATAGTGATATCAAACTTTTACAGTGGGTATACCGGAGGATTTATCACAGTCATGTGATGTGTTTTGACCAATGAGATTACAGAATTTCCATACCCCATTGTATAATTTTATTTATAATCTAGATTTGGACAGCAATATGACTGCTGGCAACTGGAGGAGGCACACAACAGTTACACATAAGGAGTTGGGGAAAATATGGGTGTAAAACTATGGGAGACTTCCCCTTTAGAAAAGAATCCCTGGTGTACAACATGTGCAGCTGTGACAGCATTAGAGGAAGTAGGGGAAGGGCTGGTGAACTTACTATGGGGTGGAGGAAGGAATCCCCAGCTTGGTCACAAAATCTTGCAGCTTTGGTGGTCGGCATGACTTCTGCCAGTTAACTCCTTTTAGGCCACACAAGGCAGGATTTTAAATAATCTGAAATAATGGATTAGAAGTTTGATGCGTGAAAGTGATAATCAGCTATGAAAATGTATAGCACTTGGCACAGATTTTTTGTCAGTTCTCTTTATGCGCTTCCTTTTCACTGGCCCCTTAAGTCTCTCTCGGTTGTGGTCACGCGGACTGGCCAGTTCCCACTCTGCTCAAGGTCCTCTCCAAGCCAGGTCTTCATCTCGGGATCCTGTCCTCCACAGCTACCAACCCCAGACCAACCTATCAGCTCAGAGTCCCTCGAGGTGGGACCGCCTACTCCTCTGACACTATCAAGAATCCAGCAGGGGTGACTGGTGCATAGAGGACAGCCGGAGACCGGCTAGGAAGTGATCCGGCAATGAGTGTGGGGGCCGTCCACTGGATCCACCATCGTCTACCCGGGTGCCAGGGCTTTTTCCATTTTCTATGGTCCTGGGGGCACATCCAGCATAGCCGCACTCCCGTGCCCACCTGCAGGACGTCCACCATTGCCCCCCATACCCCTGTAACGTGCACCACATCAGCCGCACCCCCTAGTCACCACCAGGCGTCTCCAGAGCTGCACGTCTCTCTCTCTCTCTTCCTCCTTTCCCCCTTAGGCATTCACGCCTGAGCAGCGTTTCTCATCCAGGGCGGTCAGCACCAGCAGTCTCTACGGCCGCCGCCCGACTCCACACACCAGCCCTTGCTGGATTTTAGATCCTGGAGCACAGATCCAGACCACAGGCATTCGCACCTGAGCAGTGCTCTTCATCCAGGGCAGTCAGCACCAGCCGTCTCTACGGCCACTGGCCAACATCACACACCAGCCCTCGCCAGATTTCGGATCCTGGAACGTGGACCCAGACCGCAGGTATGACCGCTGATCTTTCCTTGGAGCCATCCCAGTCAGCTATCCCTGACTGGTGCGGCACGCTTGCAGGTAGATTCTGATTGGTCCGCCTGCTATCCTGCTACACACTGATTGGTGTGCCCTTTGCCATAGACTTAAACTGCAAATTCTGTGAGGTATTGACTGCCTCTCTCCTAACAACTCCTGCTCGAATTTTCTCCCCCCCCAGGCCTCCTTTAAATACAATTCTGCACCGCCCTCCCTGGTTCTCTGCCATACAACTGGTTCACATTGGCCTGTTACTCTTCAGAGCTGAGTCAATTAGCCTGTCCTTCGTATAGCAGCACTGTAGCGTGCATCCTGTTTTTTTTTTTTTTTCCCCTGTAGCTCTTCTCTAGACTGAGTATTGTTATAAACTCCACTATTAATATTACTTCCCTTCGAGTCCTGAGGACGTTTAATTGTGATCCTGTCACCCACTCAGCAGAAGCATCCAACCCTCACTAGCATCTTGACTCCACTCTTTTGGAATTATGGCATGCTTCACTGTTATCTTTCTAATTCTAGAAAACAGTGTACCCTATGTTACACTATACCATGAAGTACCAGGCTCTAATCCAGTCCTGGAACCCCTTATTACAACCCATGTTTTCCCCTTCATACTGTATCTCCCTCCTCTCGCTGACCCACCCTCCCTTCACCCATATCCCCCATTCTTCCCCCCTCCCCTTCCCCATTTCCTATGACTATCTGAGCACTCTCCCTCATTATCTTAAACTGTCAAATCGGCCTCACCTTCTGTTGCACCAAACATACATCCCTGGCAATGTATCAAGGGTGGGCCCAAAGGAAAAAAAGCCTTCTCATTCTTGACTAGTTCCCTACAGAAAATGCTATTGTTGCTCCTCCTCTGCTCAGGCAATGTGGAGTTA
This sequence comes from Neoceratodus forsteri, assembly GCA_016271365.2. NCBI lineage: Eukaryota > Metazoa > Chordata > Ceratodontiformes > Ceratodontidae > Neoceratodus > Neoceratodus forsteri. The sequence continues at coordinate 98,114,764 of CM057451.1, forward strand.
AATCCTGGCCTTCCATTACAACTTACCTCTCCATCAGAATTTGCAGCTGCCCCTGGTCTTAAAATAATGTTGGTCAATATAGTAAGCCTGACCAAAAAATTTGACCAACTACAAGCATGGGCTGCGCATACCAACCCAGTTCTTATCATCATTACTGAGTCGTGGCTTAAAAAGGTTAATACCAACCAACAAATTACCCTCCTGTGTTACAAAGTATTCAGGGCAGATAGGGAATCCTGGGGGTGGGGTTGGGGGGTGTCTTCTATTCCAAAACCAAGTATTTGGTTAGTGATATCTTCTGTAAATCTAAACCTAAGGAATTTGAGATTGTTTCACTGAAGCTTCAACTTCCTTCCACGGAATGCGTTACTATTATAGGTGGCTACAGGCCTCCTAACGGTGGCGCTGAAATCCTTAATATACTGAAATCCCTAACCACTGCTGCCAACACAGAAACAATAATCCTAGGGGATTTCAATATTAATTTGGTTTTTGTTTACCGGGTAAGTACTCTAGACAACAATGTTGCCTATATTCAGGGCCCCTGGTGTTCGGCAAAATTTTCTGATTTCTGCGGCAGGGCTCCTGGACTTCTTCGGCAGTATTTTCTGATTTCTGCAGCATGATTTATTCATTTCTCTGGCAAAATGCAGTCCTGTCATTGGCTAAATATGATGTGATGTCATCGATGACATCATATGCTGAGCATAGAGGAGGGGCTTCTGGATAAACGAAGTGGGAAAGAAAGCCTGACACTATGGAAAAACAGTATATTTATATGAAAATTCACCAAAAACGATGAATTCTGCGACACTATATATATTCTGCGGCAAATTCTGCAACCACAGAATTCCAGGGGCCTTGCCTATATTCAGACACGATGGATTGGATTACCCCAAAAAAATCACACTGCCTTAAATCTCTCTGACAAACCTGGCCTTGTACAGTTAGTGAACCCACAAGGAACAATACCTTGAAAATTGCCAGTAGCTCCCTCTTAGATGTTATATTAACCACTCATCCTCATAAAAACTTACACTCGGCAGTTTTCCACAACGACATGAGGGACCACGGGGTTGCTGTATGCACAAGATCTCAAACTAAGGCCCGTCAACAGCCCAAACTCATAACAAAATGGTCTTTTCATAAGGTCAACGCAGCAGATTTCCTTTCTGACTTAGGTAAGGTCAGATGGCAAGCTCTTTATCTTGCCAAAACTGCCGATGAGGCCGTCTCTGTCCTTAACGACAACTTTGCCAATCTGGCAAATAAGCATACGCCCTTTATCAAAGTCAGGGTGCGTTAACATCTCTCACCCCTGGTTTATCTTAGATCTTAAGGCAGCATTTACAAACCGTGACAAGATTTGGGCTCAGGCTTGGCACACCAAGAGCCCTGCAGATTGGCAGGCCTTCAGGACAGCTAGGAATGCCTGTGTAAAAAGCATTCGCGCTGCAAAAGCAAACTTCTATATCTCCACCCTGGAAAAGGCAAAGGGGAATTTCCACAAAATCTGGAGGACACTTAAATCTATTGAAGGACGGCCCTCTGCTCCCTCCATTCCAACCAGGATACTCACCAATGGTAGGGTGGTGGAAAGTAATTCTCAAATCCTTGAAGAACTTAACTCCCATTTTGTCACCACTGGCCTAGCCTTTGACTCCTCACCTTATGCTGTCCATGTGAATAGTCAAGCTAGCTCCACCTCCGCAACCTGCACCTCATTTTGTCCCTTTCAGCTGCTCACGCTCAACTAGAAAGAAGCGGAAGACTCACTCCTTTACCTAGATACCAGAAAAAGTGCAGGGGGATAACTGACTCTAACCTTTCTTCCTAAGACTAGGCCATGCCCACCTCACTGCCCCCATTCTACATATTTTCAATCTCTCCATCACTTCTGCCACAGTTCCGTCTTGTCGGAAATCCACCCACATCCTTCCTCTATTCAAATTGGGGGACTCTTGCGATCTAAACAACTACAGGCCCATCTCCATCTTGCCCATCCTCTCTAAAGTTTTCGAAAAATTGATCTATAACCAATTAAAACTTCATATCGACACCTTTTTAACTCTTAAACCCAGCACAATCTGGTTTCTGGTCTATTCACAGCACTATCACAGCATTGGCTAAAGTCACGAATGACTGGGTTTCTGCTGTGGATGCCAAGAAGATTACTGGTGCAGTCTTCTTAGACCTTAGTAAAGCGTCTGACACCACTGACCACAACCTCTTACTTGCTTTACTAACCTAGGTGCCACTCCATCCACTGCTCAGTGGTTTACCAGTTATCTTTCAGGGAGGACACAGAAAGTCAAAGCCGATGGTCTATTCTCAGCCTCCTTGCCGATTGCCAGGGGAGTCCCCCAAGGCTCCATTCTAGGCCCGATCCTCTTCTCTCTGTACATCAATGATCTTGACTCTTGCATAACCAATTCCAACCTGCACTTCTTTGCGGATGACACAGTACTGTATACCTCTGGTTCAACTCTATCTGAAGTTAGGGACGTGTTACAAACTGACTTTGCTCAGCTCGAAAATAATCTAATAAAAGCCAAGCTTCTTCTTAATGCTAAGAAAACTAAGGCAATGATCTTCTCTCGTAGTACCTCCTCTGGCACCCTCCTTGTCCTACCGAAAGACGTTATTGTTACCTCTTTAGGAGAACCCTTGGAAGTCGTCCCCAAATTTAAATATCTTGCTATTTGGATAGATAATAAGCTTTCTTTTAATGACCATATTGAGGACATCCAGGAGACTCAAAGTCAGACTAGGATTATTTTTTAGAAATAGGTCTCTCTTCCCTCAAGACTCTAACCAGGCTTGCCCAGGCCACATTCCTTCCCTCACCTGATTATGGAGATTTAATCTACACCTCCTCTGCAATCTCAAGCCTAAGTAAGCTGGACGTCCTCTGTCACCGTGCTCTACGGTTCATCACCAGTTCCCCATACCAAACTCACCATTGTGATCTGTACGCAGCTATTGGTTGGACATCACTCACCACTAGACGCCTGCTCCATGCTGGTATCTGGACCCTTAAAATACTTCTGCACAAACTCCTAAGCCACCCAATGTCTCTTATCTGCATTTCCTGCAGTGCATATTCTCTTAAGAAATCAGACTTTATCCTCCTTGTCGTACCTAGGATTCATACCACCTTCGGAAAACGAGCTATTTCACATGCTCTTCCTACTATTTGGAACCAACTCCAATTCGTACTGAAATTAACTAGCATCGTCTCAGTTAATCTCTATAAAGCATTAGCTGCGTCAAAAGTAAAAGATATTTGTAGCTGTTAAGCCTCTCCCCTACCCCCATGTCTGTTCTATGCTTTTCAACTCCTCTGGTTCTAGTCCAAGTCAGGACTGAAACTTCCTAGCCTGCAAAATGTATACTGTGGCTAAACTATACGACTTCTTGACCTGCTCTTACTACCCACCTATATCATACTCCCCCTTACTCTTTCTGATCCTCATCCATCCCTGCTTTCTATTAATCCTCAACCCGGCCCTCCTAATTATCCCCTTCTCCTGTCATTGTACACTAACCATATTTATTGCTTCATACCAGTGTTATGTTTATAAACCCTCCCTTGTATTGCTTGAACACTATGAATCACATGTTCCTTAACTGTACATTACTTTACAACAACGTATCTTTCTATGAAATGCCTTTCGTGAACTGTTTTTGCACTTTTACTTCTAATCAATGATGCTTTATTATGTAATGTCTCCATGACTGTGTACATTCTTCAGGACCTCCTTATGAATGAGCTTACTCAATGGAGTCTTCCTGCAATAAACTTTAACTTGAACGATACAACCGACCCTCTCCCAAGAAAGGAGAACTGCCTGCTGGCGGTTCAATCCAAATCCATGCCCCCCCCAGTGGCTCACAAGCATGCTCCAGAACCCAGGTCGCTGGCGAAGCATGAGGTTGGCGTCCAGCGCCACAACGCTCAGCGCCACCGGCTGGCTGCACTTGGCACAGATTGATTGGCAACATTTTTAAAAATGATAAAAAAAAAAAAAAATTGAACGTGACCCCTGTAGCTGTTGGGGATATGTGGTTGCTTTAGTTTATTTTCACTGTTCACACCAGTCAATGTAAGTAGCCCGGGGGTGGGGGAGGTGTCTATTTTCTGGTCGTTGAACTCTCATTGACCCTGAGAGCTGCATTAGCATATGAGGACATGATGCCACTGCACCCATTTACACCATGTATCTGTATGCCGAAAGTACACAACCTGAAAACACTCTCTAGAAACATATAGACTGAATGCAGTTTGAAGGGGGAAAAAAAACTTGCATTACATCTGACAGTTTGCCAAGCTAACTGAAGGTAAATGTATTTCACACCTTGCAGTAATTTGTTTTCTTGAATTCTTATTAAGCAGACAAGCATACTGTGGAGTCTAAAGGGTGCTGACACATCATAATCTCATATGTGAATGCAGCTCTCAGGGACCATGAGATTTCAACAATCAGAAAATAGAGACCTCCCAACCCCAGCTAGTTTACACGGGTTGGTGTGAACAGTGAAAACAAACTAAAGCAAGCACATTTATTCCCTACAGCTGCACGAAAAAAAGAGTTGTCTGACAAGGAAACAAACAACATTTACGAGATACGAGGGTGTACTACTCCTTTTACTTCCTGGTTTGCCTGCTCCTTGCTGGCTTTGTCAACCACTCCCCTGGCACCCTTACAGACCCCTACTTTGCTGTTTCATCCCCAGTTCCCCCTGTCCCCATTTCTTGGGGGGGTCGGTCCTAGCTAGGTGCCCCTTTTGCTCTCCACACTCTGTAGTTCCCTTAGCCTCAGTCTCCCCCTCTGTCAATTTCTCATTAAAAAAAAAAATTATATTTCCATCACTTTATCATGCCAACAGCCCCACTTTGTACAACCCCCAGTTCTGAGCCAAATTTTTGTACACACATGCACATCTGCCTTTAATTTTGGGAAGAAAACTGGGGGAAAAAGGAGTTTAAAGATTCTGTCAAATGGAACTTGCCATTTCTGAAAAAAAGAAAATCACTGACCCGTGTCCTCTTAATTTCTGGCTTTGGCTCTATGGAACTCAATTTCTCAGTATGTTCAGGAATCATTTAATGCGCAGAGTTTCAAAAGAGCCCTTTAGGCCAGTTTGTTCCATCGTTTCGAATGTGTGGTTTTAACTGCTGTTATACAGCAATGTGATGCTTTCTGAATTGTTCTCTGTAAATTGTATTTACTTAGTGGTGTTTATCGACCAGGTAAGCACACTAGACAATTACAAGGCCTATTTTCAGATACAGCTTGGGGGATTACAACCATAGTACAAAGTGGTACACTGAGTCCAAGGTTACTGGACCGCAAGGTGGCACACATGCTGTTAAAATGTACACACATATTACAAAATAAAACTAAGTAATGCAACAATGCTACTGTCCAGGTTGTGTCTGGGACGTCTCTCAGTTCACTGTATTCGTAATGTTATTTCAAAGCAATGTCAGTTATTTTCGACTACTACAAACTGATTTTGAGAATAGACAGGCAAATCATATATCTTTAGTGGTTACAGCATGTATTTTTACATTTGGGTCTACTGTCACACTACTGGCATCCCATAACTATAAAGGACCTTTTATTAAACAAAATAGGTTGCTACAGAAATTTATGTGATGGAGCAACACATTCTACTGATGGTAAGCTATCATAAAATATGTGTTTTCAAGTTAGGGCAAGTTACACTGTACCGATTGGGATATTCCTTAAGGCATGCTGCTATACAACAACCTGCACCTTGTGGTTTTCTTATTCCTTAAGCATAGCAGCTAGTGAAAATACTACACTGTAAACTCAAAGATCAAAAACCTTCTACCTCACAGAATTTGTCAGCAGAAAAAGACCACTTGACCCACTCTTTCTGCTCAGATAGTCCCTGCCTAACTGGTCTCCAGCAACCCTCCTGCCTAACTGCCTACTAATATTCCCATACGTCTATCCCACACATGATTGAAGCCCACTACTGTTTCTTCCCCTTCTGCTGGCAGTCTGTTCCAGACATTCGTCACTCTTTCAGGGAAGTAGTACTTCCTCACATGCCGTCTAATCCTGAAGCCCTTATGCATCTGAAAGAGACTCCCCTCCTGCACCCTGTTCGCACCCGTGAGGGACCTGTAGGTGTCTCTCATGTCTCCTCTCTTTGAGAACATAAATGTTGAGACCCTCAGTCTCTGTTCATAAGGCTTTGGATGCAACCCATGCACCATTTTACTTGCCCTCCTCTAGACTTGACCTCTCACTGTCGATTGTCTTTTCTGAGGTGTGGCCTCCAGAACTGGACACAATACTCCAGGTGTAGTCTCAAAAGCAAGCGGTACAGTGGCAATGCCACCTCCATCCTACTGGAGTTACCGCTCCCTATGCATCCCAGCACCCCACTGCTTTTGTCACACTGCCCTGCCACTTTGGGGTCATCACATATGATAACCCCAACGTCCCATTCCTTCTTAATGACTGTCAATACCTCCTCCATCCTATACTCTGCTTCAAGGTTCCTATGCCCTAGGTGCATGATTTTGCAGTTTCTGCCATTGAACCTCAACTGCTATGCTTCTGACCACTCTGTGAGTTTCCCAAGACCCCTACACATTCTCTTCACCCCTTCCTGAGTGTCAATCCTATCACAGATTGTGTGCATCACCTACAAAAAGGGATACCTTCCCTTCCACTTCTTCTGTAATGTCACTAAAGACATTAAAGAGGACCGGTCCCAGTACTGATCCCTGCGGCACACCGCTGGTCAGTGTCCCCTCATGTAGAGTGAGTGCTGTTAACCAAAACCCTGTGTCACCTATCAATTATCCAGCTCCTTAGCCACTTCACCACTCTGGGTCCCACCCCTAGGCTGCTCAGTTTCTTTATCAGTCTCCCACGCAGCACAATGTTGAAGGCCTTGCTAAAGCCCAGATAGGCCATGTCCACTTAAAAAACAGATATCCTAAACAGATGCTTGTTTTTTGTCTTCACAGTGGAAGGGGAATTGGATGGGCCACATACAGGTTACAGAACCACTGTAAGGAGGGAAGCAGACAAGTCCATTTGAAGCGGAAAGAGTTCTGAAGGGTTTGCGAATCTGAGAGTGGACAAAACTATGAGGCCGGATGGGGTACATTCAAGGGTACTGAAGGAACTCAGGGTTGCGCCTCTGACACCCCTATTAAATAACTCACTAAATACAGGGGTGAACCCAGAGGAATGGTGAAGGGCAGGTGTAGTACCATGCCATAAGGGACATGCAACAGGGAAGGGCTGGTGACTACAGGCTGGTCAGTCTGACATCAGTAGTGGGGAAACTAATGGAGCCACTTTTATATGTGAATAGATGTAGATATAGATATATAGAGATGTATATAGATATAGGTGTTTATGCTCCATTTTGGCCAGGACAGGCTGGGCTTTCCTCCATCCTGCTTCTCTGACCCCTCCATTGTCCCCAGCCTCCCAAGGACATACTAACTGGCCTGTGTTCCCCCACGGCTTTCTGCCCGTGGCGGGGTCAGGAGAAGGAGGGCAGTCCTCCCTCTCCTGAGTCCAGCAATCCAGTTCTGGCCATCAGCATCCTGGTGGCAAGCAAGGTGAGGGATCAGCAAGCAGGGCTTCATGGATGCCTGCCCTGCCACCATTTTCCTCCAATTTGTCTCCCAAGCCAGTTGCTGGGGCATGTACATCGGTGGGTGTGCACGGAGGCACGTGCACGCCGCAGAATTCTGCAACACCTTCCACTTCTTCTCCCGGCCTGCACTACCACCAGGCCTCCACCTGGTGGCCATCATTCAGCAGAATCAGCAACCCTCCCTCCTCAGGAATGGAGAACAATCTTTAGGACACTCGATCCTCTCCCTTCCCGGCTGAACCCCAGCATCCCATATTCATTCCCGAACACGGGTTGCTGGCATGGAGCGAGGTGTGGCGTCTGGCGCCTCAACCCTCAGCACCACTAGGCTGGCATTTAATGACATCACTTCTTTTGGAAAGACTGGTAAATTACCTTGTATCTAGTGGGTTACAGGACCCAGCACAGCACAGATTCACAGGAGGGAAATCATGTCAGACAAACCTGATACCTTTCTTTAACAGTGTGACCACAGAAATAGATCAGGTAGTGGTGGACGTGGCCTACTTAAGACTTCAGTAAAGCTTTTGACACTGTGCCACATAGGAGGCTTTTAAAAAAACTAGGACGCTTAGTGGCAGAAACCAAGTTGGTACACTGGGTATGTAACTGGCAGATAAGCAATGGAGTGTGGTGGTTAACGGCACTCATTCAAGAAGGGAGAGTGACCAGCGGGGTTCTTTAGGGTGCAGTACTGGGTCCGGTCCTCTTAAAGACATTTAAGTGACATTGCAGAAGAGCTGGAAGGGAAGGTGTGCCACTTTGTAGATGACACCAAGATATGCAATACGGTGGACACTCTCTGCAGGGAGTTGAGAAAATGAAAAGAGATCTGAAAACTTGAGAAACTGTTAAGGGTGCAGTAGCTGGGTTTCAGTGCAAAATGAGGTAGAAAATCATGTACCTAGGGCACAAAAACCCGTAGGCAGAGTATAGAATGGGGAGGGGGAGGTGCATTGATGGTCATCACACAGGAAAGGGACCTGAGGTAGTCATAATGGATGTCCTTAAGGTGACAAGGCAATGCGACAGCAGTAGGGAACGCCAGTGGGATGTTGGGGTACATAGGGAAGGGTGTCACCAAGAGAAGGGGGAGGCAGTGTTGCCACTATGTCAGTCATTCATGAGATCACACTTAGAGTACTGTGTCCAGTTCTGCAGAAATCTCCTCAGAAAGGATATAGACAGGGTAGGGAGCCATCCAAAGAAGGGCACTGGACAGGGGACATGCGGTGGATGTCCTCTACCTGTATTTCAGCAAGGCCTTTGACTCAGTGCCACACGGTAGGCTGACCTGCAAGTTGAAGAGTCAGGGAACAGGGAGGAAACTGGTCAGATGAGTTGAGAACTGGCTGCAGGGTAGACAGCAGAAGGTAGTAGTGGGGGGGAGGCATCTGAACCCAGGGCAGTAGCAAGTGGTGTACCACAGGGTTCAGTGCTGGGACCGGTTCTGTTTAACATTTTCATACCCGACATTGCAGTGGGAATTAAGAGCAAGATCAGTCTCTTAGCAGATGACACAAAGATTTGTGCCGAGGTAGATGGGGGTGCAAAGTACTTTAGGAGGATTTGGTAAAACTGGAGGAATGGTCTCACACTTGGCAGCTTGGTTTCAATGCCAAGAAGTGCAAAGTGATGCATTTAGGAGACAAGTACCCCAGACACAATTACTGGCTGGAGGGTGTTCCGTTAACAAAATCCAAGGAGGAGAAGGATCTGGGAGTGCTGATAACTGGGGAGATGAACCACCCCGCTCAGTGCAGGAAGGCTGCAGCAAATAGGGTGCACAGCAAGGGGGATTACTTCTGGGAGTGGGGAGGTCATCTTGCCCCAGTACAGGTCCCTGGTGAGACTGCACATAAAGTACTGCGTGCAATTCTGGCTTCCCCTACTTGAAAAGGGACATCAAAATATTGGAGGGGGTACAGCGAAGGGCGTCAAAAATGATCTGGGGTTGGGGACAGACCATGTGAGGAGAGACAGAGCTCAATATGTATACCCTATAGGAAAGAAGGGAGAGAGTGGATATGATTGAGACCTTCAAGTACCTGAAGGGTTTGAACAAAGTAAACACCAGGTGTATGTTCAATCTGAAAGGCGGAAGGGAAACCAGGGGACACTTTATGAAGCTGGAAGGGACAGGTTCAAGAGGGAATTGAGGAGGCACTATTTCACAGAAAGGGTGCTGGCAGGGCGAAACGCTCTGCCAGAGGAAGTTGTAACCTTGCAGAGTGTTGGGGGGCTTCAAGAGGAGGTGGGACAGATTCAAGGGGAGGGTACAAATCGGGATGGGATGGGAGATGGGGGGAGGTCATATGAGGGAGAGGGGCAGCTGCAGTCTAATGGAGTGAAGTGTTGCAGACTCGAGCAGACTAGATAGACTGAATGGCCTGTATCTGCTGGCAATTTCGTATGTTAGTAAAAAAAGTGGCGTAGGGAGTACCAAATGTCCTGTGAGGAGAGACAGGGATCTAAACATGTGCTCCCTGGAAGAGAGAAGGGGAGGGACATGATACAGACCTTTGAATACATTATGGAGCATTTTTCAGAAAAGGTGTACATGCAATGAAGCTGGAGGGGGGGAAGCTTAGAAGGGATGTGAAGAAATATTTCTTCACAGAGAGGGATGTGGATGCCTAGAACAGTCTTTTATTGGGTGTGGTGGGAGTGAAAACAGTGGTGGGCTTCAAGCATGCATGGGATAGGTATAAAGGAGAACTGATATTAAAGGAAGGAGGAGGAAGTGGCCGGAGACCAGGTAGGGTCTGTGGTGGCAGAATAGGCGGGGAAAAGAGGGGCAGACTACGTGGACGAAGCAGTACTTATCTGTTGACAAATTTTATGCTTCCTCATCTTCCTCACAGTCCTTCCCCTTGTCTTCCATTTTTCACTTATATACCCAAAACAGGTCTTGTCTCCCTTTGTTACCTCCCGGCTATTCCTTCCTCAGTTTGTGCCTTAGTGTCCCTCACTGCCTTCCCTGCTGCCAGGTTTCTGCTGGTACACCTCCCCTCTGCATCTCCTGAACACTGCCCTTTTTGCCCTTACCCTTGCTGCCACCTCCCTTGAGAACCATACTGATCTCTGTTTCCTCCCACTTTTGCTCACCTCTTTTGCGCAGAGGTTTGCTGCCTTCACTACTACATAGATACATAGAATTTAATGGCAAATAAGGACCGAAAGGCCCATCCAGTCTGCCCATTTTCCCTACCTACTGCAAAAGCCGCAGACCATACTTGATCTCCGTCTTTACCTTCTCGTTCCTATCACTAGTGTTCCTCTATGCCTGTCCCATGCATTTTTGAATTCCCCCACTGTGTTGGACCCCATCACCTCTGCTGGGAGTCTATTCCATGCACCCATCACCCTTTCCGTGAAGAAATACTTCCTCACGTTACCCCTTAATCTACCACCTTCCACCCTCATGTCATGCCCCCCCGTTCTTGAACATCTCCTTTTCTGAAAGTTGCTACCCTCCAGTACCCTATTTATGTTCTTTAGATATCTGTACATTTCTATCATATCTCCCCCTTCTCTTCACTTCTTCAGGGTATACATATTGAGGTCTCCCAGTCTCTCTTCATATGACTTTTGGTACATGCCCTGCACCATCTTTGTTGTTCTTCTTTTAACTGCCTCCACCCTGTCTATGTCCTTACACAGATGTGGCCTCCAGAACTGGACACAGTACTCCAAATGAGGCCTCACCAATGATATCTGTACAGAGGCATTAACACCTCTTCTTCTGCTGGTGATACCTCTCCCTATGCACCCCAGCATCACACTGGCTCCGAGACGTTAAACCGAGGTCCCATCTGCCTGGATTGGTGGTAGTTCAGGTGGATGTTAAAGATCCCATGGCACTTATCGAAAAGTGTAGGGGAATTTCCCGGTGTCCTGGCCAAATTTCCCCGGTGTCCTGGCTAAATTTCCCTCATTCACTAAAAATACCACCAACAGCTTAATCTGGTTCAAGGTCAGTTGGCATTCATCTGTATCCCCCTCCCCCGGGTCGTGCCTGAAAATAGGCAGGATTTGTCTAGTGCACTTACCCGGTCAACAAAAGCTAAATAAAATTAAATAAAAAACAGCCTTGGCACATTGTTTGGCTGCCTTTAGGTCATCAGATATGATTACTCCCAAATTTCTTTCCTGTTTGGTGACCATCAGTATCTCTCCCCCACCGCCCCAATCATGTAATCCTCCCCTGGTTCTTGCACCCCAAAAACATGATTTTGCACTTTTTTTGCATTGAATCTCAGCTGCTACACTCTAGACCATTCCTCCAGTTTACCTAGGTCCTTCCTCATTTTTTCAACCCCTCCCAGAGTAGCCACCCTGTTGCAGATCTTAGTGTCATCTGCAAAGAGGCTCACCTTACCTTCCAGCACCTCCTCAATGTGGCTTATGAAAACAGTACACAGGACTAGCCCCAGAATTGATCTCTGTGGCACCCTGCTGGTCACCCTCTTTTCTTCAAACTGAGCTCAGTTTACCACCGCCTTCTGTCTTCTATCACTCAACCAGTTCCTAACCCAGTTTACCACCTTGTGATGCACTCCCTGGCTGCCCAGCTTGTTCACTAGTCTTCTATGTGGAATGGTATCTAAGGCCTTACTGAAATCCAGGTAGGCCACATCCACCACTCCCCTCGATCCACTTCCCTCATCACCCAGTCAAAGAAATCAATTAGATTTGTTTGACATGACCTTCCCACTGTGAATCCATGCTGTCTCAGATCCCGTACTCTGCTGGATTCAAGATGTTTCACAATCCTTTCTTTAAGTAGTGATTCCATAATTTTCCCCACTTGAAGCACACTTCCACAGCAAGACACAGCAGGAGCAGCCCGACTTGCAAGATCCAGGCTCCCCTGCTTGATGCTCCCACTCAGAGCACACTTCCACAGCAGGAGCAGCCAGACCTGCAAGATTCAGGCTCCCCTGCTTGACGCTCCCTCTCGGAGCACACTTCCACAGCAAGACACAGCATGAGCAGCCCGAGTTGCAAGATCCAGGCTCCCCTGCTTGATGCTCCCACTCAGCGCACACTTCCACAGCAGGAGTAGCCTGTCTTGCAAGATCTAGGCTCCCCTGCTTGACGCTCCCTCTCTGAGCACACGTCCACAGCAAGACACAGCAGGAGCAGCCTGACTTGCAAGATCCAGGTACGGCCGAATGGCCCTTCACTAGTCACAGCTGATTCTGTACTAGTGTAAAATACATTATTGTGGACTTTACCAGACTCATTCTAGGATCTGGACTTTCACTTTTTTAGTATGTCAAGATGTTTTGATACTTTACTAATCTAGTGCTCTGATGTCTCTACTGCCTGCTTAGTGAATTTCACTTGTACCTTAAGGGGTTATAGCATTATGCCGAGCATTGTTTGAAGATTTACAGAGTACTTTAAGGCAGCTTTGACTAAGTATTCTACATGAATCAACTGTTAGCTTCTTACCAGCACTGCTAGAGTTGTAGCCTTGATTTTAATTCGGATCAGGATTGTAGCTGAACGCTGACTCTCTGTGCTCTTCCCAAGTGCCGCACATGCACAATGCCCGCTCTCAACCCCACTACCTTCCCGCTTTGCGGTCTTTGTTCTGTTTCACCCTCTATGTTTAACCTTTCCCCTCTCCTCTATGTTGCAGGCTCCCTGCCTGACGCCCCACTTGAGCACACTCCACGGCAAGACACAGCAGGAGCAGCCTGACGGTAAGATCCAGGTAACGGGCCGAATGGCCCTTCACCAGTAACAAGCTGGATCTGTACTAGTGTAGCCCATCGACACTGCACGCTGACTGCCCCGCCCACGCACTCACCCACCCTGGTTCGACCCTAAATGTACAGGACCTCCTGGCTCATGCGACCTGTCACGTGACCAACTACCTGCTAGTTTAAGTCCCCACTTTGCCATTTGCTGATTATTCTTAGCAACCACTAGGTGTCACTGATGAACCTTCTCTATCACCTCCAAACTACTACTTCCAACTCTACCTTTCCCCTTCGGTGATACCGGATGATTAAAGATTCCCCCTTGCATGAAAAAAATATTTTATCTCAATATGGTAGTGACGGAGCTAGCAAAATCATGCACACGCACATGCATCCACAGACTGAAATGGCATACAAAGACACGCCCAACATTGTCAGCTTAGCAAAAGGCTATTTATTGCACACAGTCTAGTCACACAACTTGAAAAAGTACAAAATGCATTATTGTACGAGCTCAAAAAGGTCTTGAAAAAAAACAGACAGCGATTCAGCATTGTATTAGTCTCTGTAAAATGTTTAACCCATGGTGCGGGCAGAAGCTGCAGCTGACAATGAATTGAGTCTCTCTTAACTTTTCTTGTTTCTGCGTGGTCTGATAGACCTCAAAACATCTTACTGCAAACAATTTCATAGGTTTGCTAAGTTGTCAGAGAAGGATGAAAATTGGTCAATTGTAATTTATGAAATGATGCTTTATGTGGGGGGCGCTCCCCTTCCCCCCCATGCACATCAATGAAGTATTTGTGCCGTCCAACATTATTGTAATAATTTTTTGTATTTGGGGGGCAGAGCCCCCCATACCCCCATTATTTATTTTGGTTTATATTGCGCTGCAATATGTGTGCCCGCTCTGCCCCCCGTTATGTGTTTTATTTGCTTTAAATTTCAGTAAAATATTTGTATTAAGCTGTGCAGTATTAATCAAGGTGGGCGTGTCCTGGCAACTTCTGTTGCAGCAGTGGGCAGAGCAACGGCATCTGAAAGTACCATAATTATCCACAAGCGCAAGAGGGGTCCTTAGTCCACCGTATCATCTCCCCTTCAATAGGCTGCCTTTTCCTTCAGCACCCTAACTTCCCCCCACCTCTGCAGAACTGCCCTTCCTGGGTCTTGAATCCTCAACCCACTGCACCAGAAGCGTACACTCTACCACTGTGCTAAACAGCTGGTGCAGAAATTGGATGAGCACTTTTCAGTTTTAATTATGGGCTAGTGATACGGCTCTGCAACAGACACTGCCCTCCACCGCATCTCAACTGCACTGAACAAAGCATGTCGCCTCCTCACAGGTGCTGCCAGACAAATGCACACCTGTGATCTCTACACCATAGCTGGCTGGCTTCAGCTCAGCGGTAGAATCAGGTACCAAACCTGCCGCCTCGCCAAAAAGCCTCCTTAACCTCCTACCTTCTGACCCCTCCTGGAATACAAAGCTAAATAAAAGCATCGTGTCTCAGATATTCCATGTGCCAAGGTGCCGAACTACCCTGGGGCAGCGGGGATTCTCTTACCGGGCCCCACTCTGGACAAATGCACTACCCCAGGATATCTGCAATGCAACAAGTATTGGTGCTTTTAAGCACAAGCTGCGCCAGCACCTTCTCGCTGCAAGTACCTGTGTCTGCCCCCAATAAAACCCGACCTCAAGTTCAGTGAACCCTCTGCCGAAGTCATTACCTACACATTAGCACTTCTCACCCAGCCACTGGGTTGCCCCAACCTTTGCATTGCACCTACCCCCCTCCCTGCTGCCCCTCCCCAACCCACCTCACCTCTCCCCCCAGCTGCCACCACTTCCTCCACCCACCCCTCCCTCTTACCTTTACCTCTTCATCTTCTCCCCTTTTCCGTCTATGCTACTGTTTTTTTGTCACCTCTAGACACGGGCATACATTGTTCAGTGCCCCAGTATAGTCTATCCAAGTGCCTTATCCACACTGTTGTACTGTAACATGTTTGTATATCTACCACCAAACAATTCTGTTTATAAGTATGTTTATGTATTCACACTACTTGTTACCTGACGTGGAACCAAATAACAAGCATCCGCTCACTGGTGTTATCCAAGATTTAAATAAATAAATAAAAATAATACCTTATAGCCACCAGCTACCTATCTGCCTAAGCACCCACACCTCCCGTTGCTTCTCTACACTCACAGTCTACTGAACTGTGACCTGCCTCCCCCAACCCAATCACATTCACCCTGCGCTCTAACACTACATTAGCATAATCACTCTGCAGTTGATCTGGCACCCCCCTTTTCCCAGCTCTCTGCTAGTACAGTAGTTGTACTTGGTTCTTGTGTCAGTAATGGGGACGTTGGCCTACATGCTCCCTCCAATCTTGCTCTGTGTTCTCATGTACCCCTCTGCCACTCTGCATCCCAAAACCTAAATCCCCTCCCACCTCCCTCATTTGGCGGACTTAGCTCCACCAACAAGCACCTTGAGTGCTCCCTCTACCCAACCACCCTCACTTCAACCTCAGGGGTATGTGAATGTGGACACATAGCCAGCCCTAACCCTCCTCCTGGTACCCCACCTCACCTCGCTCCCATTGCCTGTAACACAACAACCAGCCTCCTTGCGTCCAGTTATCTGCAAACCTAAACTCCTCAAGCTTATGCTACTCCGGAATGCTCTCTTACTGCTCTCAGGTAAAATTCACCCCAACCCTGGCCCTCCTCAGCAACCTTTTACTACATCCACTAACGAAGGTGATCTCAAGATTGCCCTCCTTAATATCCAGTGTCTTCTACCCAAACTTGATCAACTGCAAGTATGGGTACAACAGCATAAGCCTGAAGTCCTTGCCACTGCCAAAACCTGGCTCGCTCCAAAAACTCCAGACTCTTCTACAGCCCTGAGTGGTTACACACTCTTTAGATGGGACAGGCTTGGAGAAAAAAGGGGGTGGATGTGCTGTTTCTCTATCTGACACTCTCCAGGGGTATGCTCTTCCGCCTCTGTCCACTGGGAATAATGATCAGGCCCTCATGGTTAAATTAACTCTGAGTAGCCAAGGGAAGTCACTCTTTATTCTCTGTCTACATCCCACCTAGAGACGTAGCCACCGGGTTTGACTCAGTACTTAACTACATTACTAAGTTGCCCAAGCACTCAGAGGTTTTTGTGCTAGGGGATTTTAACATCAACTGGCTTGCACCAGAGGCTGGTCCCTATAAGGATGCTACTGCCATGGTTGATCTTTCTCAAATGGTTCCAACCCCAACCAGGTTTAACTATAGAACCGGGTTCCACACCTTACTCTACCTCCTTCTCACCAGTTCCCCTGACAGGATCCTGGACACAAAGGTGTGGTCTGAGTCCCTTAGCGACCACTCCAATCAGCACCCAAAAGCCCCTAATAAGATGACCTACCAAGGCACCCCAAAACGTAAATAGCTTAAACATTTCCAAGAGCACCTCCGCCACTGTGACTTTTCACCCACTGACACTGCCTCCAGTGTGGACCTTGCCTTAGGGCATTTCATCTTCCCCCTTCAATAAAGCCTGCGATCTCTTTGCCCCCCCTTTAAAAAATTTAAATGCAAAGGAGCTTGCAATCCCTGGATCACCCCATCACTCCTTGAACAAACGGCCACCTGTAACCACCTCTGGCATGTGGATCACACCACCAAAAGTGCTAGAGATAAAAATCAACCATTTCAAAGACCAGTTCTCCAACTCCTGGGGCAATGTCAAACAGTGCTGTGAGAACATAAAAAATCTCACTGACAAACCCAGCAAATCCCCTCCCTCAATACTCAATTTTAATGATGCTACCATGCAGAATCCCAAAGAAATCGCAGGCATCTTTAATACTGCGTTCATGGATCTGAGTGCCATACTTTCCCCCTACTTCTTCACTGACCCCCCCCCCCATCATGACAGCACTCTAAACCTGGACCCACCTCCCCCACTACTCCCCCTTTCTACTTCAAGGCTGTAACCACCGGGACTGCTACAAAATACCTGCTAAGGGTATGCACCAGCTCAAGATTCAGTAGTAACACACTATGTTAAGTTGCTCCATCTCACCTTAGATGAGGCCTGATGCCCCTCACCAAAATCCTTAATCTAGCCCTTTGACTTGGTCAATTCCTTTCGGTTTGGAAAGCACCGGTGGTAACGCCTGTTCACAAGAATCGTGACAGGGCCTTACACTCAAATTTCCATCCCATCTCCATCCTGCCCCCACTTTCCAAAGCTCTGGAGTGTATAGCTGCTGATCAAGTGACTGAATATCTTGACACCTATAATACCCAATGTGCCCAACAGCATAGCTTCAAAAAAGGGCATAGCACCACCACTGTCCTTCTAGAATACACCAACATTATTCACAAGGATTTAGATTGTGGTCACCTGGTGGGGTCTATCTACACAGACCTCAAAAAGGTATTCAATACAGTGAATCACACTCTGTCACTGAAGTCCCTACCTACCCTTGGTCCCCCTCTCAAGAAGTCACAGGTTGGTTCAAAAGCTACCTTGGCGGCAGAACCTAAAGGGTAAAAATACATGATATACTCTCGCTTAGTCACCCTGTCATCTCTGGCATTCCCAAGGGCTCAATCCTTGGCCCTCTCCTTTTCAGCCTCTTTCTTAACTTCATACCAAAAGCTTGTCCCACCAACCTACTCCTATACGCAGATCATGCTGTGTTCTTTACCTCCCAGCCTAATCCCCTTCCCCTTACCAATAATCTACAACAGAGTCTTTCTGCAGCCAAAGCCTGGTTCTCCAAACATAAACTTGTTCTGAACTACAAGAAACCAAAGTGATGCTTTTCACCAGCCCACACAACAAGTATAGAAAGGCCCAACTACACATCTCAAACAATCTCGGCTCTCCCCTGGAACAAGTCCACAGCTTTAAATATCTTGGTATTACCCTGAATAACCATCTTTCCTATCAGAAACATATCAATATAATATCCAAAAATGTCTGCATTAGACTTGGACTTCTTTATAGACACAGGCACTGCATGACCCTAGAGGCGCTCCGCGGAGTTAGCCATCTCAAGCTCTAGCCTTTCTATTACTGATTTTGGGCTTATGATCATTTATGGAGCTGCCTCCAATTCCTCTCCTAGGCGACTAAATGTTGCCCTCAACAAGGCGTGCTGCCTTGCTCACTGGTGCCCACCCCTACACGTACACCTGCGACCTCTATAAGGCAGCAGACTGGCTTATCCTTCAGGGCAGTCTTTTACCAAACTTGCCTGTTTGCTAAAAAGATAAGTCTGGGGCTAGCCCCTTCTTCACTTCTACTGCTTCTCCATAGGACCACAAACCTACGCCATACCAGAAGCATCTCCAATCCCACATTCCAAGTCCCCTTCTGTCGTACTGCCCAAGCCCAGCGAACATCTGTGTACCGGGCTCCCAGCTAGTTGAACAACCTCCTATCTGACCACCTGGCTACCTCTAGGTTGGGACCCTTCAAAACTAAACTTAGATAGCTTTCTCAGAAACAGAACATTTGTGACTCCCCCCCAAAGTTACCAGATTCTCTACCTATTCTAACTGCCTATCGCCCCAACCATCTCCTACTCTTCTCCTATCCCCTTCCCTACTCCCCTCCTCCTCCTGTCACCCCTTACCCTTCTCCTAGCTTCTGCTCCCAATACTCCTCCTAAAGTTTAGGACTACCACCTCCAGGCCTCTCCCTTGCTGTAACTGCCCCCCCCCTTACCCTTTTCCACTCCTGCCCCACCCTTTCCCCGTCCCCTAGTTATCTTTCTTTTTTCCCCACCCGCTTCCTACCCCCTTGTCACTGCCACTGAATTTCCTCCTTTCCTTTCTGCATCTCCTCCTTCTTGGTAATTTCCCTCCCCTTTCTTCGCTGCTCTCCCTACTCAAACCCTACACCTGTCCCATTTGCACCTTGTTCCTGATCTCTTGGCCACAGGACCTCTCCAGGACAATGCCTCTCTTGGGCCGCTCTTACTACCGCCCCCCTCTTACTGGTCTCCTTTACCCTACTCCTGGTTTTCTACCTATATATTCCTGACAAGGTCAGCCCTTGGCTGCTTATTCTTTGTATGTAAAGTTTGGTATCAATGTAACTGCTGAATCCTTTGAACTTGTTTATTTTGATCTGTGTCCATACAATTTATTGTAACCTTGTAGCACTTGATTTGTATTTTCTTTTGCCCTCACTGTTGTACTCTGTAACCAATTTCACGTTGTTTTACTGAACCCTGTTATTGTCCTTGTCTCCCTCTTGTTAGGACGTGGAGCCTTTGTAAACGAGCCACTGGCTCAAAGGTTGTAAATTCCGAGATTTCAATAAACAAATAAATATTGAGGTGAGACTGACTGGTCTATAGTTTCCAGCCTCCTCCCTACTCCCACTTTTCCATCTCTTATCCTGGCCCAGTGTCCCTCCACCCCATCAGGGTAATCCTCCCCCTCATCCCCTGCCAGAGAGTCTGAGGCATTCACCCATTTCTTTGTTTTGCTTTTTAAATCTGCCCTCCTGAAGTCCAGGACCATCACCCTTGTGTAGTTCACCTCCGCTGCCATCCTAATGTTAAACCACACTGTCCGGTGATCACTGGTCTGCAGGTGGCATTCCACCGCGACGTCCACAACACTGTCTGTTTGTAAGCACCACGTCCAGTATTACCCATCACGAGTGGGTTCCTTGACTAGCTGCCTCAGAAACACCCCCTGCAGGGTGTTTAGGATGACCCTGCTTTTAGCTGAGGCTGTGCCTGGGAGGCTCCAATCAGTATCTGGTAGACTTAGTTCTCCATCAGAGGCACCTCCCACTTATCTGCCATCTTGTAATGGCTTCCCCAATTTCCTTGTAGAGACCATCCCCATGTGCTGAAGTCTATAAATCATGCCAGTGCAAACAGAGGCTCCAGCTGCTCCCTACCCCCCCCCGCCTTGATATCTTCCCTGGCATATAACACAACCACCACCTTTCCTCCTCCTCCCTATCCTTCCTGAACTGCATGTATAGCCATGTCCCAGTTGTGGTTTCCCACACACCATGACTCCGTGATGGCCACTATGTCCAGGTCTGCCTTCGCCAGGATAGCCTCCAGATCTGGAATTTTATTTCCAACACTTCTTGCCATTTACACGGCTTTCCACATCTTTCTCCCACCCTACTTGCGATCCCCCCCTTCTTTCCTTGGCCCTGCCTCATTTTTCCCTCTCGTATTACTATGTTTCCTCCTTCTTGTCCCCTTTGTCTCCAGTTCCCCTTCTTTTGCCTTGAACTGCCCTCCTCTGATCTATTTCCCTGGTCATCCAATTGAAGAAATCATTTCCTCAACAGGGTTTCCATTTATTTCCTCACCACTGATGTGAGGCTGACCAGCCTGTGACTGCTAACCTCCTCCCTGTTGCTCTTACGAAGAGGGACCAAGTGTGCTCTCCTCCAGACCCATGCTTGTTTCCAGTGAGCTTTGAATAAGGCCGTTAGTGGGACAGCTAGCACCTCATTACTGGCTTGAGATACATAAGCCCAGCTAGTCATGATCAAACTACTAAAGAAGACTAAAATAAGTAGAAGAAACTTATGTACTGACATAGTAACTGATGTTTTCCCCTATTCTGAAGGCATCAAATTATGAGGCAGTGTTATCTAGTGGTTAGAGCACCACCAACCCCAAGACCACATATTCCAACCCTGCTAAAGCCAAATACTCATTGCGTGGCCTTGGCTTGAGCAGTCACTTAAACTTCCAGTGCTCCTGCCACCAAGTTGAAGACACGGCTGGAAGCAGGGCCCTACCGAAAACAAGATGTTGCATCTCACCGGGACTATCCTAGGTAATTAAACTGCTCTCGGGAACAAAATTTTAAATGTCCAAAATTTGTAATACCCACCCTACTTCGGAACTTAACACCATTACCCTTCTCTAGTTTATTTAGAAATCAGACCAAGCAAACGCCTATTATTCCCCGGGGCTGTCGAGATGCAGTAACTAGATGTATCCCCTATAGGCAACAAGGGAAATGAGGCTAGATGGAGGCCTCCACAGTTATCCAAGGAACTTCAGGGGAAGGTAAGGGAGAAAAAGAGGGTGTCTTATGCGCACAGATTCTGGGGACAGCACACAGATTCTGGGGACAGCGCACGGGAAACAGACGTTTAGAGCATTACAAAAAGAATGCAAGGCCACTGTTGCACAGGCTAAGGTGGCCTGGAAGTCAGGAGTGTGTGGAGAAATCAAGAGGTATGACAAACCCTTTTTAATCAATGCACAGGGAACAAAAGGAGAAATAGGGACACCCTGACCACTGGGAAGGAGGGGAAACATTGAGTGAGGCACAGTGGGGATAGCACAGGCACTCAATCACTATTTTGTGTCACTATTTAGCCAGGAAGTCTGGGGCATGACCACAAAGGCAGTGCTGATCATGCCAGAATTAGCAGCCAAGTATCTGGAGGATGTGAATCCAGAGAATATCAGGGTCTGGATGGTATTTAGCCAACAGTAATGGTGAAGTCTGGTTCTGGTTGAGCCCCTTGACAGCATCTTTTAGGACTCCTTACAAACACTGAAAGAGCCAGCAAACTGGAAAATAACCAGTGTTCTCCCCCTTTTCCAGAAGGGAGCAAAGTCGGACCAAAATAATTACAGATCTGTGAGCCTTAGTTGTCAATGCCTGACAAAAGTTTTTGAACTGATCATAAAAAACGTGGCAGTGTGCCACACTGATGACCCAGCTGCAGCAGATCAGTGGCGTGCATGCGACCCAGGTTTAGGAGGAGACTCCTACTGGGAGACAGGCCAGGTTGAGTTTAAGGGTGCTGCCGTGTAGCAATGTGCCTCTGCCAGGGGAAGGTCGGCAGTAGGTTCCAACACCAGTGACCCTTGCAGCTTCGCAGGGAGCTTACTACTGCCACAGGGCGGGCTGTGCTTGCTTGCATGGGGCATTGGACTGCTGTGCCATCGTCAAGTGAAAGAAGCTACAAACAGAAAAAAAAACGCAGTTGCTGTTCCCATGATGGCTGGCACACTCTGACTTGGGGGTCTACTACACCACCAGGATAGGGAGAACTATAAATAATATATAATTGGTAATCCCATTTATCACACTGATTTATCAGTGATCAAATGCCATAACTGGGTATGACGTCATACCTAGCTATTGTAGCATTTGAAGCACTCTTGCTTCAGTTTCTCTCACACCTCTCAACCTTTTGTCCCCCAAATGTGGAACAGATGAACAAAATGTGGAACACTTAATCAAATCTTTACCAAAGAAGCTCAGAACACTGTTAAAATGTCTGCATTTATGTTCAGAAAGTCTTATTAATTGAATAATATATTTTTTGCATCACTGACTATAGATTTTTGCTTTAAAATGTTGACACTGAATGTGGAACAAGTCCTCACAAAGTGCAACTTTTGTGAAGTAAAATGAGGAACGTGCCCCGTAATGTGGTACAGTTGAGAGGTATGGTTTCTCTGTTGGGAAACTAGATTTTTGTGAAGATGTCCCTGTACCAGTTATTAGGGGGAAAAAAAAAAAACATAAGCAACTGTTTTTATGAAGCTTTTGTTTACAATTTCTTTTCACACCTTTGTGGCATGGTAGCCACATAAACCTCTCAAGCATTGTTCACGAGGTTTATGGGTCATCACACACCTTGGGTGTGTTACAAAACAAACAAAAAAAAAACACTTCATAACACAGTCGCATATGAATTATTCTCTATGTATGGTCGTGCAATCGGGCACTGCTAGACTACTAACACAGGAATAACTATAAATACCATACGAAGAAGCCAGCAGAAGAATGCCATTTGGTCTATCTAGACTGTTCATACTGCAAAGTCCACAGCTTGAACTACTGTCCCTGCCCCCCTCCCCATGCCTCCCATACTCCCTACCCATGATCCTTACCTTCCCCCATGCTTATCCCAGCCTCTCTTGAAACTGCCCACTGTCTTCAATGAGACCACTGCTTGTACAACATGTACAGCTGAGCGATCAGGAGTGGGGGACTGCCAGACTATCAACATAGGGATAACTATAAATAACATGTTTGGTGGGGGAATCGACAGACCGCCAGGACAGGGATAATTATAAATAACATGTATGGTCGGGTGACTGGGAGGGGGGCACTAGACCAGCTGGAGCAGGATAACAATAAATAACATGTACAGTCAGACAACAGGGGTAGGGGGATCGCTAGACCACCAGGACTATGATGAATAATGTGTATCCCCCCCCCCAAATGGGGGTTCGGGGGGGCCACTAGACCACCAGGATTGAGATGAATAACATGTAAGAACCAGCGATCTGGGTAGGGGTGACCATGTGCGAGGACAAGGGCAGGGTTTCAGCAGCATTAAAATGGTGCTGCAACGGAGGCTTAGTGCTGCTGAAAACACTGAATATACCACGGCACCCAGTATGCATGAGCGCAGCAGTATATTCTGTGCAGCTGCATGGTCAGGTCGGTGTGGCGCACTGAAGGCATTTGAATATGGCCCCTGGCCCCTCTCTATTCATGGTTAGCGTGGTGCTTACTCAGTTAGTGCCCTATTAACCATCTGAATATGGGGGACACTATTTCTTATGTCATTCAAAACACTCAATAAGGATGAGCTATGTGACTACCAAATCCTATAAAGCTCAAAAAGATTATGAAATGGAGCGAACAAATCCTGAAAGCTTATTGGCTGCCAGCAGATAAAGCCACTCTGGCATCTCACTAGATCATCAGGGCTCAGAATATTATTCTTGCCAAGAGTGCAGTCACTGGCCTCAAATACATTTTCATTCACCTCAAACCAACTTTTAAGTCAGTTAATGGATGGCCCACACCTTACCTAACCAACTGACTTTTCACATTAAAACACTCCGCTGAATGTCAACGACAGGTTTTCAGTTACCAAGAACTAAGTCTAAGTTTGGCACTATGACTACCTATTTACTTGCTTGATCTCAGTGGGCCTATTCATGTATTTATCTAAAATTTGGTGATAGGCATGCTAAGCTGGAGCTCATTTCCAGGTGTGATCCAGAGGAGGGTGTTACAAGAGGGAGTGAAACAGCAATAACAATTACACAGCAACCGTGCATGCACATGAACAACAAAATGTCAAGTACAAATAATAATGAATCAGGAAAATATAAAACACACAAATTAGGCAAAATGCATGAGCTGCTGGAGGTACCAAGGTTGTAGGCTAAACAAATTGCTGAAATATAAAAACATAGAAATTGCTTATGATGGAGAAGGGGGGATGGCAAGCTGCAGTGCATGCTTTTGAGACATGAGCTAAAAGTGGTTTGAGATTTTGAAGTGAGGATAAGAGACAAATAGGAAGAGGAAGGCTGTTCTAAGTGTAGAGAGAGAAAGAAAAGGCAGACTGGCCTGGTACCAATCTGAAGAGAGGGATATTTGGTATGTACTGTGTATTTATTTATTTATTTTAATATAACAGATTCTTTATTGTACTTTGCCTCCTCTTACTGTACCTTCTAGTTTTTGAGCTCTTCCTTCTGTTCTGGCTGTTCCTCTGATACACTTACGTGTAATCAAGAACCTCCAAGCAAGACTCTCTGTCAACTTCACTGGTGCTCTGCACCTTCCTCCCTTGTAGTGGGGCCCAAGTGGCAGGCCACATGTTCCTCAGCACCACCAGGTACAACCGAAGGCAGTGTACCTGAAAGGAGGGGTGGCAGACAAGGTCAGTAGCTCAGAGATGCTCAGACCAATGGCACCGTCAAGCACACCTGCAGTTTTCCCTACAGTGATCCCACTCCCTGTCCATCGCTGACACATGCATGCTACTGATTGTCGGGGGTGCCAGACATTACACATCAGCACACCCAGAAAGCTTCCCACAGGTATGGCTTAAGTGAGCAGCTCCAGGAACCCTCCCCACCCCAAAAGAAGAGCAATCAGCGGACACTCTGAGCTCTCTCTACTAGCCTCCACTTTTAACGTCGCAAGCTTGGGGTCCCAAGCCACTAGTGTGCAGAGCAGTCTTCCACTGCTCAGAGCCTTGAAGCCAGTGTGCATATATCATAGAAACATAGATAATGATAGCAGAAAAAGACCCATAGTCCATCCAGTCTGCCCAAGTTCCCTATTTAGCCCTAGGATCTACTGTCCCTCAAAGGTCCTAGCCCTCCCCAACCCCCCATTCTCCTCCCGGTTTCTGCCGCCCCAAGCAACCATTATATCTTTAATCCTGTCCCAACCATGCTTGAAACTACCAACAGTTTTTGCAACTACCATTCCTACTGGCAGACTGTTCCACGGCTCCACCACCCTTTCTGTAAAATAATACTTCCTCAAATCCCTCCTGAACCTCCCTCCTGTTAGTTTCCACTCATGTCCACAAACTACTATTCAAGTTAGAGCTCCTTGCAGTTCACTTTAATTCCTTTGAAGAAAATGAAGTTCTTTCATATCTCCCCTCTCCCTTCTGGTCTGCAGTGAGTACACATCCAGTGCCGTAAGGTGCTCCTCAAAGGAACTGCCCTGTTAGCCATGAATCATTTTCATCACCCTGTGCTGCACCATCTCCAACCCATCCCGATCTCTCCTGAGGTGAGGACTGCAGAACTGGGTGCAATACTCCAGGTGTGGCCTAAGATCTATGTAGAGGAAGTATTTCCCATTCCCTTCTGTTATCGATACCCCTTCTGATACAACCCACCATCCTACTCACGTTATTGTATGCCTTGTTGCACTGACTAAACCATTTTGAAGGAGTCACTCTCATTTATTACAGTCCTGTCACCTGCCTTCTCTAGGTTCTTATCCCAGCCACTTGTTCCCCAAACCCATGCTCGTAGTGGCAAAGTCCCCAGAGAATGTAACTTTTCCCAACAGGGTCTGGATCATACCTCTCAACTGTCCCTGATTTTCAGGGATGTCCCTGATTTTGCCTCTAAATTTTCCTCTGTCCCTCGTAAAATTTGTGCTTTTGTAACAGAACAGTGGTGATAAAAAGCTCAAAATAATGTCAAACAATAAAGTTACAGACTTAGTTTTCTTCACAAAATGCATCTTAACACAAATCCTTTCATTATATCAGCTTTCTGAGTGAATAGTACACATTTTTAAGATGTGTCCCTCATTTGGGGTCTTTGTCCCTGATTTTTTTAAGCTTTGTCCCTGATTCATGAGGCAAGAGGTTGAGAAGTATGGTCTGGATCCAGTTGGGAGGTGAGTGCCTAGTCAGCGGTACCAGTCCCGCAGAGGGCTGGACTACCTCCAGCCGGTTTGGGTTAATGCAACAATTTTATCCCAGGGCTGCAGGCATGCAATGATGCATTCACATGCATGCAGTAACAGTGTCCAGTGGCAAACCCTCCCTGATGTGTGACTCCTGACTGTGCTATTACTCGGCTTCTGCCAGGTGGCAGGCGAGTGGCACAGGACAGAATCCCCCCTCCCACAAGGAGAAGAGCTGCCTGTGGGGCACTCCTAACTTGTTCCCCAGCCAGCCCTCAGCAACCAGGGTCCACTCCTGAACCCAGGCTGCTGGAGCACTGTGTGGAAGTGTTAACACTGCACTACTTGACTGGCTGTATATATAATTTTAAACACACAAATCCATACATCCTCTGCACCCAATGAGACCAGAACAACACTCTATCCATGATGTGGTTAAAATAATTTATTTATTTAATTTTGTTGACCCGGTAGGCCCACTGAGACTAGAAGTCCCTTTTTCAGGGGCGACCGCCGGGGGGGGGAGATACAGATGGTAACCAACTGAAATTGAACCAGATTAAGCTGTTCGTGGTATTTTCAGTGAATGGGTGAAATTTGGCCAGGACACCAGGGACATTCCCCTACTCTTTTCACCCTCAACATGACAATATTCTAAGATAACACATACTCTGGTGTACATTTTTTAAGGAATAACATGAGAAAGTGTGGGTTAAGCTATGTTAATCCACTAATTCTGGAGTTCGAATTACAGTAATACCCATAAATATACAAGTAATTTATCCCCAAATGTTCCCCATCCCCAACCCCGACAAAGAGAGCCGACATGGTAATAATGTAACCAAATGAATAAGAAGCTGGCTCGGAGACAGGACACAAAGGGCAGTAATAAACAGTCACTCAGAGGTCAGGAGGGTGACCGGAGGCGGGTCCCCAAGGATTGGTCTTTAGACAGGTACTCTTCAACATATTCATTTGCAACATAGGGAGCAAGAATACAGAGTTGTATTTGCTTATTCAGAGACCACACAAAATTGAGTGGCATGCAAACATAGGGGGAAATCAAGGAATAAGTGTGGCCTTCCAAAACTCAAAAAATGGTCTCGGATCTGGCAGCTCAAATTCAATGCAAAGAAACTCACAATAATGCATACTGAGAGTAAGAACCCCTAAACAGCATACTGGACAGGAGCCTGGTGTCAGTGTAAATCAACCTACAGAGGAAAGAACCTTAGGAGTAATCATTAGTGACATCCTCAGGCCACAAGCCCAGTGAAGCAAGGCACATGCGAAGGCTATCAAATCGTTCAAATGCAGACTCTGGCAGCACCTATTAAAAATGACTGCTACCATTTTCACCCTCCCAGAGCATCAACCAGCTACCTGCACTTACCTGCTGACAACTCACTGGGTTGAGGGACCCCAATCCCAGCACTTTTGGTTACACCTACCCACCCACCCCCATCATGACAGGGCTCCACTTTCCCTACCCCCTCAGATGCCCCCAACTACCTTACTCCTTCCACCCAAGTTTGCAACCCCTCCTTCTCACCTCTGAGAGCTTCCAAGTAGGGTGTTAACCTCTGACACCGGCTAGCTGCTATACTGCCTAAGCTGTTTAATGCTGTTGTACCCTGTAACTTACCTGTACAATATGTAACCCTGTCATCGGTACTGTATTGTCTATGTAACTGAAGTGAAACCTATAACTAAGCATCTGCTCACTAGTGTAATCCAAGACCTCAAAATTAAAAAACCATATGCTACACTGTATCAGTAGGGGCATCACAAGCAGAAGGTGATCCTGTCCCTGTACAGGTCCCTGGTGAAGCTGCGCCTGTAGTAACATGCAGTTTTGGAGCCCTGCTTCTCTTCCCCGAAAAAAATAATAACCCTGACAGGTTGGAAACTGTGCAGATGAGAGCCACCAAAATGGTACAGGGGCTGCAAGGAAAGTCAGACGATAAAGATTAGGGTTCGGAAGTTGGAGCATTGCTGGCGGAGGACAGGCTGGCTCTGCGCACCCACTATGGTGAGTACCAGGGAGCAATCAACCATAAGAAGGCAGAGTTCCTGTCCAGGGAAATTGCTGCAGGGAAGAACCGACCAGCAGTACTTTTGCAGTCTGTAGATAGGCTGCTACACCCAGTCTGTCTGCAGCCGAAAATGTGTTTTTCGGTCACTTTGTGTAATGAGTTTGCTTGGTTCTTCACTGACAGAGCATCCATTATCCGGCAAGAAATCCCGCCAGTGAGTTGTTTTACAACTTGCAGTGATCGCCTTGGAGGTAGCAGAGGCACTCCGCCTGTCTGGGGGAGTTTAAACTGGTGGAGGTGACCAAGGTCATTGAGGTTGCTTCGAAACTGAAGCACACATTGTGAACTGGACCTGGTGCCAACACATTTCTTAATGGGATGCATCGATTCCGCTGGCCTGGTGTTTGCCTTGATTGCCCAGTGCTCGCTGTCAGAGGGAGTCTTCCTGGATTCCTTGAACGAGGCTATCCCTTGACCAGGACATCTTGGTGAATTATCAACCTATCTCCAACCTTCCATTTTTGAGAAGACTGTGGCGCAACAGCTTAAGGAGCGCCTCATGACTTTTGATATCTATGAGCCATTCCAGTCTGGTTTTTGAGCTAGGCATAGTACAGAAACAGCATTAGTTCAGGTGCATAATGACCTCCTTAGGACAAGAGATAGAGATAGAGGAGACTGGTCAGTTATCGTTCTCTTCTCTCTTCAGCTTTTGACCACTTTGCACCCTTTTTTTTTTTTTTTTTGAATCTATTTATAGCCCCCCAGCCTGGAACTTTCTCGGGCCACTGCACTCACTGACTTGCTCTACTGCCGCTGTGTTCCCCTGTCATCTTCAAGTACATTATGGTTCCCGGGTCAGGGAGGACAGCCCGGAGACCGTATGCAGTGGCGGGGGAACCAGCGTTGGCGTGGCAGTACGCCTGCAGGGGCGTCGCCTATCCAGGCGGGAGAGGTTGTTTTCTGGTAATGAGCCCAAGATCCCCCCCTCCTGTGTGGGCATGTCTGACGCCGACGCATGGCACCCCTGCCTACGTCAGCCGTGCTCTTGCGTGCAGCCCGGGGGCTCGATGGTGCCTCCAGTCTCCACTGGGGGTCACCAGAGCACCGGGCATCCCAATCCCTCCCGCCCAGAGATGATAGCTGCCCAGAGGGTGCTCAATCTGTCTGCCTCCCCTGCCGACCCCCGCCTCCTGAGCTCGCTCCCGAACTCGGGTCATCAGCGCGAGATGTAGTGTCCAGCGCCTCAACCCTCAGTGCCACCAGGCCAGTCCACTTTGCACTACTTGACTGTCAGACAGTACTGTGTGCTTGCCGGCATTGTCATCCGCTGGTTTGAGTCCCATCTCAATAAATCAATCAACATCTTTATGTATACAGGCGAACACCATGGAACAGAGCTAATTTGCAAGATGGACCTGGTTATGATAAAATCTCAGACAAAATACAAAAACTGAGATACATATCTAATGACAATGGGACAATTTGTTACATATAGGTCATAGCATACAAGACATCAGCCAATAACATAGAACAAACAATTTTGCAGTAGTATCATCTGTGACAAATTGTAGATATCTCAGATTTAAGTGACAGTATGCTAATTTGGGTTAGGTGGGTAACAGTATAGGAGGGGACTAGGGTAGACGCAAGAAGCCAGGCGGTAGGGGAATGTATCATCATAAGGCATAGCCAGAATCTC
Organism: Neoceratodus forsteri; assembly: GCA_016271365.2. Taxonomy (NCBI): domain Eukaryota; kingdom Metazoa; phylum Chordata; order Ceratodontiformes; family Ceratodontidae; genus Neoceratodus; species Neoceratodus forsteri. The sequence goes on from CM057451.1 coordinate 98,145,109, forward strand.
ACGGACAGGAAGCAACGGGCATTGATGGGGAATTTCTCCTCCTCCCCGAAGCTCCTGTCATGCAGAGTACCTCAGGAATCGATCCTGTCCCCATTGTTGTTCGCAGTGTGTATGCTGCCCCAGGGGAGCTCATTAGGAAATACAATGTGGGTTTTCACTGCTATGCAGATGACGCCCAATTGCATTTGTCCTTTGCCCCTGGAACATCCGACACTGTAGATGTGCTTAACACCTGCCTGTCCTCCAGCTGGATGCAACTGAACCCTGTCAAGATGGAAGTTCTGATAGAGGGAGCACGGCGAAGTTGTGATAAGAATGCCTCCGGTGCGGCGACTGGACTTTTCCTGGGGCCAACACCATTGATGGCTTCCTCTAGGGTGCGAGATCTCAGTGTGTTCCTGGATAATGGATTGACATTTGAATTTCAGGTGTCATCTGTTGTCCAAAGTGGTTTTTACCACTTGAGGGATACTGCCAGGATCAAATCCCTAGTTCCGCCCGAGGACCTGCCCACTCTAGTCCATGCCTTTGTTACATCCAGGCTTGATTACTGTAACACTCTTTACTTCGGGGTCTCAGGAGGTACCCTCAGCTGGCTGCAGCTGGTGCAGAATGCAGCTGCCAGGTTGCTTGACAGGCCACTCTAGGTTCTGTCCTGTAACTCCAGTGCAGCATGAGCTCCACTGGCTGCCGGTCAGGTGGAGGGTTATCTTCAAGGTGGGTTTACTCACCTTTAAGACCCAACATTGACTAGGCCCTGACTATCTATCTGATCTCCTAACACCTGCTGCCCCAGTCCACTCCCTCCGTTCCTCCTCTAGGGGCCTCCTGGTGATTCCCAGGACGAGGCTTAAAATTGCCAGTGATAGGGCTTCTAACGTCACCAGCCCCCAAGTGTTACTTGACCGCCTAAGGGAATTCTGTGGACTTGCCAGCTCTGTCATCCGCTGGTTTGAGTCTTTTTTATCCAACAGGAGGCAGAGGGTAATGATGGGGAATTTCTCCTCCTCCCCTGACCACCTGTTGTGCGGAGTTCCCCAGGGTTCGGTCTTGTCACCGATGTTATTCGCCGTGTACATGCTACCCCTGGGAGAGCTCATTAGGAAGTACAGCTTGGGTTTTCACTGCTATGCTGATGATACCCAGCTGTACTTTTCCTTCGCCCCTGGAACATCTTGTGCAGTAGAAGTGCTTAACAGCTGCATTGCTGAAATCAATGACTGGATGGCCTCCAGTTGGTTGTGACTTAACCCCAGTAAGACAGAGGTACTGGTGGTGGAGTCGAACAGAGGACGTGATAGGTTGGCCTCTGGTGCAGAGACAGGATATTGCCTTGGCTCTGTACCATTGAAGGCCTCCTCTAGGGTGCATGATCTGGGTGTTATTCTTGACGGCAGTTTGACACTTGAATTTCAGGTGTCTTCTGTTGTACGTACTAGTTTTTATCATCTAAGGAATATCGCCAGGATCAAGCCCTTAGTTCCGCCTCTGGACCTCCCCACTTTGGTACATGCCTTTGTGATGTCCAGGCTTGACGACTGTAATGCACTCTATCTCTGGGTCTCTGGGGGTACCTTGCGCCGACTGCAGTTGGTGCACAATGCGGCGGCAAGGTTGTTGACAGGACAATCTAAATACTGTCACATTACCCGGTCTTTCGTCATCTGCACTGGCTGCCGGTTAGGTGGAGGGTCCTCTTTAAGGTGGGTCTGCTCACCTTTAAGGCCCTACGGCCTGCAGCTACCTGGCTACCTGAATGACCTTCTCCACCTGCTGTCTCGGTCCGTTCCTACGTTTCTCTTCTCGGGGCCTCCTTGCGATTCCCAGGACGAGGTTAAGAACTGCAGTGACAGAGCATTTAGTGTCGCCGCTCCCGTCCTGTGGAATTCGCTTCCTATAGTTGTTAGGGAGGCCCCATCTGTTGAGGTTTTTAAGGCCCGACTAAAGACATTTTTATTCAATCAGGCATTCCCTGACTATGTTTTATAGTTTATATTGTTTAATTTTTTAAGAATGAAACAAATTGTGTACTAAATTATGTTTTAATTGTTTGGAGTTGTATATTTTATTGATTGTATTGTGTTGTTTTTATTTGATTACTGTACGGTGCCCAGAGCCTCTGGGATGGGCGTCCTTTTAAATAAAATTTGCCTTGCCTTGCCCGTCCTGTGGAATTCGCTTCCTCCAGCCATCAGTGAGGCCCCTTCAGTCGAGGTGTTTAAGGGATGCCTAAAGACCCATCTTTTTTCACTGGCATTCCCGTAGTTATTTAAATATGATATGTAGACTGTTAAACTGAATTATTTATTGATCTTATAGTTGTTTTTGTGTTTTATTGTGTTTTTGTGTACTTGTGTATGTTCTACTCCCAATTTATAATTTTATGTAAGGCGCCCAGAGCCTCCGGGAATGGGCGCCAAAGAAATAACCTTTGCCTTGCCTTATGAGGAAGGGTTTGGTAGCCTAAACCTGTACTTGTTTGAGACAAGAAGGGGGCATAGGATTTCACAGAAACTTTTCAATTATCTCAGCAGAATCGGAGTGGACTGGAATGCACTTTTCGGGTGTAGTGAGGGGGTCATGCACCAGAGGCCACTATTACAAACTAGTGGCGGGAAATTTAGGAGGGACGCAAAAAAAATATTTCTACATGAGAGAGGGTGGTGGACACCTGGACTCACCTACCAAGAAAACTGGTAAGGTCAAAGACAGTCCATGACTTCCAACTGGGATGGGACAGATACATGGATCTAGTGGAACCTGGGGGGGGGGGGTGACAAGCTCACAGTGAGGGGCTCAGTCTAGGGCCATACGGTGCTAGGCTGGAGTGGCTCTTAAGTAGAACCACACAACCTCGAAGGAGTCTGTCCTTTTCTGTATGTAAATTTGTATGTTTCTAGGGCAACACCCTTCCTCCAACCAGAAGGGTGAGCAGCTACATTCAATGCCAACACCAGTGCCACTCCATGACCAGCCAGGTGGGGATTCAAATCATGTCGTCTCTGGGACACGTCCACCCCAGCCAGCCTCATCATGGGATTACAGAGATCTCACATGAACTCTGGTCTCCCAGAAGTCAGTGCAATAAAATCTCACCATGCTACTGGACTTTTGACTTGCAAAACAAAATTAGACTTTACAGGTTTGCATTCTCTGTGTTGAAGGAAGTGCTGCATCATCACCCCCCACACACACACACACTGTTTCTATGCTTGACCACTTAGCAGACTGTGTGAAACCTATTTTATAAATTCAGAAAACACTATTTTCTAGAACAACCATGTATATCTGTCAACACAGGACTATATCCCATGGGTCAGCACACAAAAAGCTGTGTTCAAAACAATACTCAGTCCAGAATTTGCATATTAAAACACTGTCCATCATATTTCACCACACACACCACTCAAGATTACCAGCAAGGTTTGCCTTTTACACACTCGCCATCCAGCTGTAATTCTCATAACAATGTTTTGCACCTTTGAATACCCTTGATGGGCAGTTTTTCCACCTAAATGTTTGTCTTTTGCGTGAAAGTTAAATTTCAATATAAAAAACTTGATAAGCTACTTGTAATACACTGTCACTAGCTGTTACCAATGAAACATTCATTTGACTTTTCTGAGAAGCAATGGAACCTAAACAGTGCCAGGAGCCAGTATCACCTTCATACCCAATCTCACTTCAGACCCCTAAATGTTTCTGTCAACAGAGGCTGGGTGAGAGCTAAGGTTTTAAAATCTTAGTCACTGTGGCTAAAGTGCACACGTGTTTTTAGCCACATGTGAACTGGATTAGCCATATCAGGTTAACAGAACAGTAAATATAGAATAATATATGGGGTGGTATGTTCAACGAGAATTTTACACACACAAACACATGAGGTGTTGGATGCCACATATACCCCAAGAGTGAAGCTCGAGGGGTTTATTTAAGCATCCAACACCGAGGGTGTGTGTGTGTGTGTGTGTGTGTGTGTGTGTGTAAAATTCGAGTTTTACACAGCACCCCATATTTTATTTTATACAATTGCTAGGGAGCATTTTTTCCACCACAGCAGTTATATAAAATACACGTCACTATGCAGCCGACTCGGAGTCAAGCACGGTCCCGTGCCACAGTTGAGCTGGCACGGTCCACGGGTCGGGTTTAAGCAGTTGTTTTTACATTTACTCTTTTGTTAAGCTGTCCCAAAAGTGTAAATTAGTTCAGTCACCCCCCACTTCCTAACCCACAGCACGCATACCAGTTACTCTAACAGACTCAGTAAGCAAGTGCTGGTGAAGGAGTGACGGCAGGGTGGCACTGTCAGCATCATTGACAAGATTAGGCAGACTGATTGCATCATTGATGATGCCAGGCAACCTGATCAAACAGCTCTACCCTCTTCTCACTGGTGCACACTTACTGGCCCCCCTTCTTCACAGGTTAGGGAGGAGGGTGACTGAGCTAGCCTAGTGTTTGTCTTCCACTCCCCCAAACACACACAAAACAAATGTGGATGGGTTACAAGAGGAGGCCCCTACCGAACAATAAAAAGAAAAACGATATTTAGGTCCGGGGGGGGGGGTCAGGGCTAGGGTGGGAGTCTACATAATATTAGGTTTGCCACACCCCAGCCTAGACTATTATAATATGGATGACAGAACTTAAGAAAACATCCTTATTTAAACGTAAATTTCGTGACACCGTTACATTTCCTCTGATGAAGTTTACTCAATTTGAAAAATAACAGTGCCTATATGATTGGACTTTCTTGATACACTAGAAAGAGTGTAACTTGGCTCGTACTTACTGAACACTAGATGTAACCTTGCAAGATCAGGTTTCGTTTGATGGCTTTCCACTTTACGGAACATTACAAACTTCTGAAAAATACCGGTAGAAAAAGGCCAAAAGGTCTATCTTGTTTTCTTGTAATGCAGATCCCTCAGTGATTACTGAGGAGTCTGTACCCCCTCCATGTTAGGAGTCCCCCTCACTAATGTTTCCGCTTCTCACTGCAACCTTCCCCTTTACTTTGTCCTAATCCCTCTTAGAACTGTCCACTGTCTTTACGGATACCACTTCATCTGGTAACTCATTCCATTTAGCCACCACCTCTCAGTGAAATCGTGCCTCATTTCCCTCTTGAATTGTCCTCCCACCAGCTTGAGGCAGTGTCCTCTAGCGGTTTTGTTACTGCAAAGGATGAATACAGCTACACTTTTTGTTGGCTTTCCTTAGGTAAGGGCACCAGTACTCCATGCTGTACTCTAGATGCAGATGCACCAACAATCTGTACAGCAGTAGAATGATACCTTTCAATTGTCACACCTTACGAGGTATGTCACTAATTTTACCTCCCAGAAATCCTTTGTCCCACTTGGGGAGGGTGATACTCTGCATTTCCCACTGAGGCTTAAAAGCAGAAATTCATACTAATCCATTATGCCTCAGTTATCAGCAAGCATTAATGAATTTAAAGCCACTGTTCTGAACTTGAAATACCATGTTTGATGATATGTCACACATTTTGCTCATCTGTCAAACATCTCGCCACATTTTTCGGTGAAGAACTGTTGAGAGGTAAGTGCAGAATGACCTCCGCTTTCCTGCTAGTTACTCTTCTGGCTATGCAGTCCAACATTCTATTTGCCTTGGCTGCTGCCTTCATGCAGTGCGCAGCAGAGCAACATTAAACTCCGCCAGATGACCAACGCGTTTACACAACAATTCGGTAAACAGCGTAAGCTCGTACACTATACCAAAATATGCCAGCACAGAACAAACACCAAATGAACACTGGAACTGCAATGACCCTGCAGAGCAGGACCGCCAGGATGGAGAGTGCACCTTGCTTCCTGCACTGCACTCCAGTCCTTTCACACAGATCAAAGAAAGGCTCATGAATGCAGCCCGCTTCCATTTCTTCCCAAGCAGATACAGTACACAATACACAGTTTACATTGTACTTAAAACATAAATCGTACCTCCAGCAGGTCTCGAAACAAATACATTCCACAGACATCAGCATTCAACTGATAGACCCACAAACATCACCGCAGTGTGTGTTTGCGGCGCAAGCCTGCCTTGTCAAACGTCACGTCCTGCACTGAAGGATAGCCGGAAGTTATGCGCGAGGAGAGGGTTGAGTAACCGGTGAGAAATGGTGGAGGGCGCAGAGCGACAGAGGAAAGTCTTTCCTTCTAGGGTGTGCGGCTTCAGATGTACCCATACCTCTCAACCTTCTGCCTCATAAATCAGGGACAAACGACCAAAATCTAAGTCTGTTTTACAGGGCGTTGTTATATGTGCTCCGGCTGGAACTAGACCCCACCTGTCGCGACGTACTCCAGCCATACTTTGCAGTTTAATAACGTTATTGTTTTAAAAATACAAAACGGTACATACATACATGTATACGTACAATAGGTATATCTTGTTTATAACTTGGCTTATAAATTAATTTCCACACAGTTTAAAATGAATAAGTTACAGGGTAGAATTTCAGTGAGAGTCCTAAATTAGACGTGTAACACCCCCCTCCTCCCCCACAAATGGGGGTTTCCGAAAAGTGTACTGTCGCTTTAAGGGCTGCCTAGTTTGCAGTAATAGTTAATCTGGAAGGGGGAGTGTGGTGTTGTCGTGCTCTAGTCCCGCCCGGACTGCCAGGTAATCGCTCCGTTTTTGCCATCGCTAATTGTGCAGAGGCGGGAGCTCTATTGAAAGATGTGACTATTTGCAGAGAATCATTTAGAGTGATGAAGATATTGTAGTTTGTTCTAACCTGCTTTCTTTGCAGCAGGACTGTTCTGGTTTAGGGTTACCACCTTTTAAGAAGCCCAACGTGGGACATTTCTTACTGAAACATGATTTTTCTCAGGACAGTAGGTAATCTCGACCAATGCAACAGTCATGTTTTCTCTCTATATAATCAGAATTAAGGCTAAGTATTGTAGTTCCTTGGTTGCTTCTACTGTTTCTTAATTATCATTTTAAGGTATTATAGTTTTCTACATTATTTAGTGGAAAGTTAGAAATAATTTTTTTCTGCTATAAAATCAGGGCAGGTAGTATTTTTCATGTTTTTTGCAGGGCACAGCTGGCCAAATCAGGACTGTCCTGCGAAAACCAGGACAGTTAGTAACCCTAGGTTATCTCCACCATTTTGGCCCTGAACTGCTAAATTGGGCCAATCAGTACTTGGGGACTCTAAAATGGAGCCTGCTTATAGGAGCTGTGTGGAGTAAAAGCTTGGGAATTGTAGTTTTGGACTGTTGGTGCCATTTTGCAACTGAAGGGGGAGCTCTTGCTTTGATTGACAGCTCAATCAGACAACCAAACCTTTTGGATCTGAGGGAGAGCCCCTAGATGCCTGCTGTTTAGGCAGATCTAAGCTGGAAGTGGAGAGAGAGAGAAGCAGCTTGTGATAGTTCGAGCAGTAATCTGCGTAGTTTCGAGCAGGAGAACTGAGGGAAGGCCTGAGTTGAGGCCTGCAAGTTTGCTCGTTATCCTGAGAGGGAAGAGAAAATTGCAGTTGGACTAAATCCAGGGTGGTGAGACTGAAGTAAGCCACTGAAGTGTAACCAGGCTCAACCTGTTGGAAGAATGAAGATTTTGCTGCAAGCAATTTGGCCTGTCAGGAACTCCAGCTACTTCTGAGTTCCCGGTGTGAGCAGGGACTTTGCAGTTGTGACCGGGGAGCATTTTGCCTGGTACAGTAAGATTTCCTTGCTTATAAATGTGCTGTGTACTGAAAGGGGGGTTGCGATCTGGTTCCCCACGTTGCGGACTGCATTCTGCTTGCTGAAAACTGTATCCTGCTCAAACGGACTGAATCCGCGGGTAAGCTCCATGCGGCTGGGCCTTGCCACACTACCCTACTGCACAGAGAAGAGCCATCGATGAGAGACCTGCCCGGGGATCAGCCCCCTGCTCCACGCTTGAACAGGAATGACACCTTGGTGAATCGTGTAGGCCCTGCTTCTCCTGGCACTCCAGAGAGTTTATCTGCTGTCTCAATTTTCATCCATCCTGTGTCCAGTCTTTGGTATCATGGGTAACCACTAGGGTAGCTCCCTGCAATTACAGTTTAATTTAAGTGTGTCATCTGATTGCTTTGTTGTTTCTTTTCCTTCACGAACTGAGCCACCTGGCTCCGGATTACAAATAGTGTGTTGTGCAAGTTGTTTTTTCCATCACAGGGCCCCAACCAGCTGCAACGCCAGCCTACCCCGGCAATGGTCCGGGCTAGCCCACCTTTCTTCCATGTGGGTACCCAGAGAGTGTGACTGTGTTAGGGACTCTGACTGCATGCACAGCTGTGTGACTGATAGAGCAATTACGCTAATTAACCTGATTACCCCCTTCCTTGTTCAAATCCTCTGAATAAATCAGATCTACTTTTTTTCTGCATTGAACCAGACTGTGGTTCCAGTTTGTGCTCAAAGTATTGTACTGTTGCCATTTGCTCTGTCTAACCTTGTTTTACAGGGGGTCCCCAGGGTTGAACCGGAGAAACCAGTCCTGGCGGTAGGTGCAAACTGTGTGGATACTTGCAAATCAATATCGGGTATAGTGAAAGTAATTATTGTGTAATGTTTCGGCCACTAGCAGGGAAAGAGGGGGGTTACAGTGTCCCAGAGGGCTGTGCCCAGGCTAGTTTGACCACTACCATCTGTGACCTTTGGGTGAAGGCACCCGTTTCAGAAGTCAGGCCACTTAACCTGCTACTAGCTAAGCAGGCAGGGGTAGTAGCCCTTGGGATAGCACCACCTAGGGGTTACAGATGGAGACAGCTAGCATGCTGTTGTATTTAAAATGTTTAATATGATTTTCTTTATTTCATGAGATAGACATACCTCTCATCTGTACCACATTACGAGGAACATTCCTCATTTTACTTCACAAAAGCTCCCTGTTCCACATTGTGAGGACTTGTTTCACATTCAAAGTCAACATTGTAAAGCAAAAATCCATAGTTAATGATGCAAAAAATATATTATTCCATTAATAACAGACTTTCTGAACATAAATGCAACATTTTAAGTGTTTTGAGCTTCTTGGGTAAAGATTTGATTGAGTTCCATATTTTGCCCATTTGTTCCACATTTTGTTTTATTTTATTTTTTTTATTTATTAGATCATCGGTTTACAGACCATTGAGTCAAAGACTCATTTACAAAGGCACCTCTTCAAGAGAGCATTACATCACAGCAAACAAAACAGTACAGTACATAACGCTTAGAATAAAAAAGCAACTGGTGTTACAGGAATTCACTGGTGGTACAAGCTTGGTAATAAACTTAAGACCTTCTACAATGTACCCTTCAAAAAAAAAAAACTGTGTAAACTATATACAAGTATGCAAGTGGTTGAGAGTTAGACTATGCTCTTTTTTTTGTGTGGCTAGTTTGGGCTTTGTGATGACACCTGTTAGAGGTATTATACTATGGTAGAGGTATGGGGGGGGGAGTGCCTGTAAAGTACCCTATATCCTATGACCTGCAGGTGACAAAAATGTGTCCAGAGCTTCTTGTGATTAACCTATGCCTGTTTTGGGTTGTTTGCCCACAGAATTCCTATGGAGAATAATTTGAGGGTCTTTGTTTTTTAAATACTGTAGAAAAGGTGACCAGGTCTTGTCAAATTTGCTTAGGGTATCGGAGGAGATGTGGGACAGTCTCACATTTTGCTAGGGTAGCAATATTGTCTAGTAGTTCTTTAAGAGTGGGGAATCGTCATGGATCTCCAGTTACACACTGAGTCGTTTAGTTTGTACACTAAAAAGGATTAGGAAATCCCACTGACTTTTAGAGAGATGTATATCTGCTGTAGAGGCCCTAGAGCCCAGTAGATATGTCTGCCGCTAGTGGGAGCTTAATATTTAAGATCTGTTGTGTACAGATGTGTGTGCGATTCCACAAATCTGTAATCTTGGCTTGGGGCATGACCATAATATGTGAAACGGATCTCTGTGTACAGCACCACATCTCCAACATTCATCTGAATTTATTAAGTTGGCTGGAGAAAGAACTACCGGTGTTCTGTACCACCAGTGGAGGATTTTTTTTTGTTGATAAGTTTGCTACGGGTATCTCTGGTTGGTTTACGTGCCTCAACCCAGCATGAGTTCCATTCCTTCACTGCTATCTCTGTGCCTAACGCTTGCTTCCATTTTCCTTTTGCCTTTTTGGTTTGGTCAGAGATATTGTTCTGTATGAATGCATATACAAGACTGGTTCTGCCTTTGTGTTTCTATAATATACGGAGTAGATGCGGTTCAGACGAGCATTGTATTTGTTTAATTTTCTAACCAGAGGTTTTAGTAGCTTATCTGATTTGCAGAAAACGCCAAAAATCTTCTCTTGCAAGATCGTATCTTTTTTTAAGTTCTTGGAATGAATCTGTCTGTTGCACCTGGAATCACCAGGTCTTGTATTGTAGTGATACCTTTATTTTTCCAGTTTTCCCAAAGTATTGGTTTCCCTTCAAGCTTAATATTGTTTATACCCCACAGAGGGTTACATTTTGGATGGGCCAGGTCCATTTTAGTTAGTTTTCCCCTAGTTTTTTCCAGGTATATATAGAAGAAATTATTGGGAGTAATGTAGTACTAGTTATGTTTGGTTTGCCGTATAGATATATGGAAGGCATAAGGTCCTTTATAAGTGATGATTCAATCTTGGACCATAATGGGGGTGTAGTTTGAGGTTTCAAACCATGTTAAGGTTTGTGTTACTCTACGCACAAGGTAGTAGCCTTTTATCCTGGGTAATCCCCATCCCCCTTTAGACCAATGTGTCCTTAACCTGTTCCTGCTGAATCTTGGCTGTTTCCCTTCCCAAATGTAACTGCCCTGAGTTTGTCTATTCTAGAGAACCATGCATCAGGGATTGTCAAGGGGATATGTGAAATCAAATATAAGATTTTTGGTGTGGTAATCCATTTTTAATGCCTCTATTTACCCTACTAGAGAGCGTTTCAGAGGTCTCCATCTGTCCAAGTGCGTCTTTATCTTGGTAAGCAACGGGTCCAGGTTGCAGTTCATAATTTTATTGAAATTAGCTGTGATTTTAATTCCTAGGTACACCATGTGATCTTTTGCCCATTTCAGATTATAGGCTGTAAAATGAGATTCTAGGCATAGTTTAAGTAGTAGAACTTTAGTTTTGCTCTGATTTACCTTAAGCCCTGATAGGTTAGAGAAGGTTTCTAGTAGATGGAGTAGTGGTTGCACTGAGTTGTGGGCATCTTGTAGGGCTACCAGTAAATCGTCTGCGTACGTCACTGACTTGATTTCAATAGTCCCATCTTTTACCCCTTTAATGCCTTGGTGTTCCCTGATGGCTTTAGCCAAAGGTTCCGTGGCAGGGACAAAAAGAAGTGGTGAGAGTGGGCAGCCTTTGCATGTCCCACTCTAGGGTGAAGGGTGTTCGTCAGAATTCGTGCTTTGGGGTTGGCGTATATAGCTCTGATCATATTAATGAAGGTTGCATTGAAGCCGATTTTATGTAATACTGAGTACAGATATTGCCCTTCCACTGAATCAAAGGCCTTTTTGAAGTCAATAGCCAGTGTCACAACAGGTGTAGGGGAAGAGATTGATAATTGCATCACATCTAGTAATGTTCTCATATGATCAGAGCTATATCTACCCTTGATGAAACCTACGTGGGATGGGGGTAAAAGAGAGGGGATGAGGTTGTCTAGTCTTGCAGCCAATATTTTAGCGTAGATTTTGCTATCCACTGTTATAAGTGAGATTGGTCTATAGCTAGCAGGCAGTTCTTTGCCCTTCCCTGGTTTGGGGAGGATTGTTATGGTTGCCTTGCTCATTGTAGGGGGGAAGGTGCCTGTTTCTTAAATTGCTGGGAAAAGTCTTTACATGATTGGAGTTACAGATTTAACCAGTACTTGGTAGAACTCTGAAGGTAGCCTGTTCCCTCATGGAGCTTTTTTTTTTCTTTAGAGCTAGGATAGTGGAGTTTATTTCGTTGCTTGTGAAATTCTGGTCCAAGGCTATGGCCTGGGCAGGGGTTAGTTTTGGAAGAGTTGGCTTATCAAGGAAAGTTGCCAGTGTCTGGTGATTAGTGTTCACGTTTGAGGTATTATATAAATGAGCGTAAAAGCTCTTCATTAGATCGTTAATCTTCTTTTCTGTGGTGTGTTTTTTGCCGGTATCGTCTTTAAGGATGTTTATGTGTCTCTTTGCCTGTTGTTTTTTTAGTCTGTAGGCTAACAATTTCCTACATTTCTTCCCCTCCCAATATTTCTGTTTTGCCACATGATTGCCAGTTCTGCTTTCCTAGCTATAAGGGTGTTTATTTTGTTCCTTATTTTTAACATTTCCTTGTAGAGCAAAGATTTCGGCGGTGCATTGGGATTTGATTTGTATTTGGCTTCTAAATCTACCAGTTTGTTTTCCAAATTTTTAAGTTCTTGTTCCCTTATTTTATGTTGGAAGGCAGCATATGATATGATGTTGCCCCACATTGTAGCCTTGAAAGCCTCCCAAAGGGTGGCCACCGAGACATCTCCAGTATCATTTATTCTGAAAAAATATTGTGCTTTTTCATTAAGCCATGGAGCGAAGTCACGGTCTAACATCAGTAGGGGATCCATTCTCCAGTTAGTTGATCTGTGGCATATTGAGCCATACAGTAGGTCTAAATGAAGTGGAGCATGGTCCGATATGATTAGTGGTTTGATGGAAGCTGTGGTTAATGTGGTGGTGATTCTTGGAGAGTAAGCCACATACCAATTCTGCTGTACATTCTGTGTCTGAGTGACACGTGAAGTCCCTGACACCCGGGTTTAGTATTCTCCACGCATCTGTGAGTGCTACGTCTGCCATCTGTAGTTTAACCGCTTTAGCAGCCCTGGTATGTAGTTCTGTGTTACCTCTGCTCCTGTCTATATCTGCTTCTAAAACTAGGTTAAAATCCCCTCCTAGTTACATTGGGTAATTTTTGTCATTAAAAGAGGCTGTCTGCGCCACTAAATCATGAAAGAATTGGGGGACATCAGTGTTAGGGGCATACAGGTTTCCTACCACAAGTGGACCTTGAGGTGTCTGGAAGAGGGCTAGTATCCATCAGCCTTCATCATCACGTTTAGATTTCATCAGATTCTGTGTTAGATTTATGAATAAGAATCGAGACTCCTCCTCGTTTTGCTTTTGTTGGGCTGTGAACTTCTAGACCTACCCATTCCCTAACTATTTTAATGGACTCATCCCTAAAGAGTTTTGCCTCCTGCATAGTGCTACTTATGTTTTTAGTTTTTTGAGATGGGTCAGAACCTGCTTACGTCTTATTGGAGAGTTCACCCCCTCACATTCCAGCTATGTAGTCTTAAAGTCTGTCATTTTAGCTTCTTACGGTGGTAATACTGAATAGGTGTATTGTAATGACAAAAAATTGCCGGCTCGGTGGCGCTGAGGGTTGAGGCACTGGATGCCACACCTCGTGCCACGCCGGTGACTCGGGTTCAGGAACGGACTCTGGTCGCCGGGGGTCGGTCGGGAGAAGGATCGAGCGCCCAGTGGCTTGCTCTCCTTCTCTGGAGTGGGATGGGATGCATTCCCCGCCCCTACACCGCTGCCTGCTGGGGAACTTGGGGTGTCGGTGCAGCTGAGAGATGCCGCAACACAAGGGTTGACGCTAGCAGAGGACTGGAGTTGACGTATGTCTCTTCGTATGCCTGACTCCTTGTTCCTCATTGCACACCAGCCTCGGGGATCACTACATGGAGGAACAAACATCCCTGCACGCCTCCTAGGTGACTACCTCTGGTGCCAGCTTACCACCCACCGACAGAACAGGGAAGACCCCCCTGTGCAGCTCACTCCTCGGGAATAGAGGGAGGTAAGGGGGATCTCTCCTCACCCCGCCGGGGGGTTATCTGGGCCATCAATGGTCTCGGGGAGTTGGATGAGACACTCTAGGAGCTGACCCTGTAGGTCAGTAGGGTCAGGGATGTGATGCACCTTAGAGGTGTGATTGAGTGGAAGCTGGAGGGCAGTAGAGGTGGAAAGAAAAATAATAAGTAATGACAAAAACGTAGCAGGTTCAGATTCCAGCTAGCCCTCCGCTCCCCCCAACTCATCTCTAAGCGTCATTCGGCCCCTATTGTGTACCTCTACGTTTATGGCTTCATAGTCGACTTTAACCACTTGTATCGCATTGTGTTTTTCTTTAATCACTTCTGTCTCCTCACAAAATAATGGCTCCTCACAAAATAGTGCCATAGCCATTGGCATCTTGTACCCACGTGTTATATAGGTATTATCTTGCTTGATTTCAGATTTTCAAAGCCCTTGTCGACAAAAAGTTTGTGGTTCTCTGAGAGTGTGGACGGGATGAGAAGGTCTCAGCCAAAGCCTCCTGTGAGAACCCGCGTGAGCTATTGTTAAGAGTGGAAGATTCTGTATAGTGAGAGAACAGAAAATGAAGTAGAATAACACTTACTCTGATTTTCCTCTCTGCCTGGTAATCTAGACTTTCTGTTGTTTTTGCATAAATAAACCATGTGGCTAAAAGTAGCCCCCCCCATCCTTATTGTAGAAACTTTTACCAGAACCTCATAGTGGCACAGTATCCCATATTTCTGCGTTAGATAAATAATAGAAATATGAGAGGCGTTGCATTGTCAGGTTTAGGTACATGTCTGACCTAACAATGTTAGTAATCAGGATATGAATAGGGCAAGCTAGAGAAAATCCCCTTATTCTTTTTAGTGCAAAAACCTCTGTGTGGCATTAGTACACACATCAGTGACACATTGCTAAGGTATAATAGGTTGCCATAAAACATAAGCATCTAAAGTCATTTTACAGTATAACAGTATAGCATTATAAACAGCATAACTGCGGAGACAGTGTGACAGTATATCCTTATGTCTGTTGGCTCCTCCTGAAAAAACTTATATAATTTTATTTTTAAAGTCCCTGTTGAGTGAAACAATAAATCCATACTTCCCTCTTTTTACCTCCACTCAATTTTGTCGCCCCCCCCCCCAATAGGGACATTTGATAAAATCTTTAGCTAGAGAAAAAAGCTCCACTGTGAGTGGGGATGCTTGATACCTCAGCTGTATTAAAAGGCTCAGAACATTTAGAACATTGATTACCCCAATTAGATTTCTGCACCTTCCATTTCATCCCTTTAAGAGGTTAATGTCAGAAAAACAAAGAAAGGTTTTAATACATTTTAGAAGGGAGAAAATAAAACTGCAGGACTTTTTCTCTGATATTGTTAAAACAAAACCCATCGTCAAGTCAATGTATTTGGATTCAGATTTTGCTTTAAGTCAGGAGGGTCGTATATTCGTGGCTAAGAAACAGCTTAGTGCTAGAGAGAGACATCCCCCTCTTTGTGAAAATGTATTGGTGTATTAGGAGTGAATACAGGACTTTATGAGCAGTTATTTGATGCTCCCTTCACATTAGAGAGTCCTCAGGGAGAAGTTAACAGCTTACTGCCGAGCAAAGAACCCATCTCTATGGAGCTGGCCCGTCGGTGCAGCGGTTGGATATCCGCTTGCGACGCGAGCGACCCGGGTTCGGGAATGGACCTGAGTCGTCGAGAGCCGGCCGGGGGGGGAGAAGGATCGAACGTCCTAGAGACTGCGCTCCTTCTCCAGGGGGAGGGCTGGGTGAATGTCCGGTGCTTGACGGACCCCTGGCGGAGGCTGGGATACTGCAGCAGCCGGCTTTAAGAAGTGGCTGGAGGGGTGGGATGGACACTGGACATCACTGCCTGTTCCTGCCCCCCCACATACAGAGGGGAAAAAATCCTGGCCACCATCTCTATGAAGCCCTGCCCCCGAGCCTCAATTAGCCTCCGGAGCCGGCTCCCCGACTAGATACTGGTACTTCGTTTGCTGATAGAGAGACAGTGCTGCAGCCCCACCTTCTGGGGGAAAGCTAGGGGTGACCGGGAAGAGCGCAGGCACTTCCAGAGGTGGAGGTACAGGGATCTGTGACCAGGGCGGATCCCTGACTGTAAGGCTGGACCAAAAAAAAAAAGGAGTGTGCTATGGGAAAGCTGCAACACGTGGAGAGCACGTCAAACCTCGTCCCCTGCCCTTTATATTTTACCATAGACTGGGAACCTAAACACACAGAGCTGGAGTTGTAAAATTGGAGTACCAGCATATAGAAATCGGCCTTTTTTTTTTTGTAGTTTCGTGCACCACTCCATACCCGAGAAAGAGATCATTTAGAGACTTGCAGCATGAGAAACATAACATAGCTGATTGAGCAAGACCCAGGGAAGGCTACATTGGGGGGTTTACTGCACAAGTCTAGCATTGCTTCCCCCCGGAGAACAAAATGGCAATCGGGACAGCAAAATTCAAGTTTCTGGTATGAGAACTTGTAATTAAAACCCAAATTACCAAAACCTAAGCACTCCCCAAAAGTTACCTTAGTTTCACTTAGATAAGTGAAGCAAAAGGGTAAAATATTCCAAGTTCATATTTTAGGAGTACAATTTTTCAGTTTTTCTCTTCAGGTTTCCTCTGCATCAGGGCGGTCACGCTGATCGGTCTCGGCATGCGGAGGCGAGAAAGGAGGGTGTATAGGCTGACAAGAAGCCTCAGTCTCAGTTTGTGGTGACGCAGTGTTTTCTCTCATTTTTTTTTGACAGTTTCAATGGCTTTGAATGGCCTGGGCAGCTTCGATGTGCTCATTTCGCTTCCTGTAGGTGCAGTGGAGCTCACTGATATAGATCCTGGAGGGGAGACTACCTCCATTGCAGCTTGGATTGCTTTCTCCATGTCAGATAGGGCCTTGAATCTGTTTCTTGTTGGGATACAGTCGATGAATTCTACCTCATTGAGATCTACTTCTTCCTTGACCTCCATTTCTGGTTCCAGGTATGGACTAGTTATTTGGCTGGTTTCGTGTTCTCCTTCTTCCGATTCTGTTCCCTTGATAGTGTGCTTGTCGAAGAGGTTCTTTTTTCTCTGTGTCTTTTTATACGTACGAACATACGAATGTGCCAGCAGAAACAGACCACCCAGTCTATCTAAGTCTGCTTGAGTGTGCAGCCAACACCCCTAGTATGCAGCTGCCCCACCCACTCCCATTTGTCATCCCACTGCCACCCCCACCTCCCCACCTCACTCTCCCCTGTTCCCTGTCCCATGCCCCTTTGAAGCTGTTCACAGATTTACATGGTACCACCCATTCTGGTAGGGTGTTCCATTTTGCTACCACCCTCTCTGTGAAATAGTTTCTCCTCATTTCCTTCCTAAATCTTCCTCCCTCTATTCGTAGCACATGCCCCCTGCTGACCTTCCCCCTCCTTAACTTAAACACACCATCTGCCCCATCCTTATTGATTCTCCTCAGATACTTGAATGTCTCTATCATGTCCCTCCGTCCCTTCTATCCTCCAGGGTGTACAAATTCAGGTCTCCCAGCCTGCTGTCAGTCTCTCCCTTCCCCTCCCCTCCACATATCATCTTTGTTGCCCTCTTCTGCACCCCCTCCAGTAGCCTGATATCACGCTTTAGGTATGGCTTCCAAAACTGCACACAGTACTCTAAGTGAGGCCTTACCAGTGACCTGTAGAGGGGCAAGATCACCTCTCTCTGCCTGGACAAAACCCCCCTCGCTATCCACCCCAGCATTTTGTTCGCTTTTGCAGCCACTCTCCTGCACTGGGCAGTGTTGTTCATGGTCCCTGTTACCATTACCCCTGGTTCCTTCTCCTCCTCAGTGATCCCCATCTTAACCCCACCCAGACAGTATTCTCTTCTTGGGTTCTTCACCCCAAAGTGCATAACCTTACACGTCTTTGCATTGAACCCCAGCTGCCACCTCTCTGACCACTCCTCTAGCTTGCTTAGGTCCCCCTGCAGCTGCTTCCATCCCTCCTCTCCATCCACCACTGCTCTGATTTTGGTGTCGTCAGCACACAGACTTACCTTCCCTCGTGCAATGTCTGATATGAAGAGCCCAAACAAGACTGGCCCCAACACAGAGCCCTGTGGCATCCCACTCATCACCAGCCTTGGAGTTGAGCGCTCCCCTCTCACCACCACCTGTTGCAGCCTGCCATTTTTTGGGTGAGTTTCCCAAGAGTCTTTCTCAGCTGTTTGACGGACATTTTGGCTGTGATTTTGGACAATTGCAGCTGGCAGTTCATCCCGTTTTCTGGGACAAATCTTGGTGTTTGATCTCTTTGGTGGGCTGTTCCAATTTTTGTTGATAAAGTCCATGGCTGAGGCAGGTGTGCTAAAAAGCATGGATTTTCCTTTGACCACCATTTTTAGTTGTGCAGGCTACCGGAGGGAAAAAGGTACTCCTAGGTTGTGCAGAGCGTGTCTTGCAGGGGTAAATTCTCTCCTGCAATTGTTCAGGTCCCTGGAGTAGTTGGGGAAAATCATTATATGATGGCCTTGCCAGTTTAACTGTTTTCGTTCTCTTGCTCTTTTTTTTTTTTTTTTTGCATTATTTCTTTTTTCCACTCCTATGTGCCCAGGATCCGCCACTCCTTTGGGCAGCCATGGTCTCCGACTTCCTCCTCCTACTCTTTCCCTGGAGCCCACCTCACCTCATATTGTAGCCTGACCCCGGTAGCCCGGCGAATCTTCGTCGGGTCCCTCCTCCCGAGGGGAAGACACCGTGGGGGATACCAGCACACCTTCTATCGGTCCCAGGATGCTGCTGAGGTAGGTGGAACTTCCACAGGAGGCTCTTTGGAGGAGTCGATAGGCCGGCCACCGTCATCCGGCCAATCCTGGGCTGATTTTCCATTTTTCTTGGTTCCTCCCTCTGTTGCAACGCTCATGCAGTGCTCCCGGTCTCCACTGGGGGCTGCTGCAGAGTGAAGCGATCCCGCTACCCACCCTAGGAGAGGAGAGCAGTCCTACGGACGCTCAATCCTTTCTTCCCCTGCCGACCCGAGTCCGTTTCCGAACCTGGGTTGTTGGCATGGTTTGAGGTAAGACACTAGCGCCTCAGTTCTCTGCAATACTGGGCTGGCCCTCTTGCTCTTTTGAGTATGTCTTCTTTTATAGGGAAGTGCAGAAACTTTGCCAGGATAGGTCTAGGATGTTACCCATTTTTTGGTAAAGGAGCCAGGGAATGATGGGCTCTCTCTCTGTCAAAACGGGGGTCCTCAGGGAATTTAAGCACTTGCAGGCGTATATGAGCAAGAAATGAAGCACAGTCCCCTAGTTCTGCCTCCTCGGGGAAGCCGATAAACCTGAGGTTGTTTCTTCTTCCTCTGTTTTCTAGGTAGTCAGCCTTGTCAATTAGAGATCTTCTTATGCTGTCTTGTTGCCTTAGTCTGCCCAAGTTGTCTTGACAGGCCTGGGTGTTGATATAATTTTCTTTTTCTGTTGCCAAAGACTTTTCTTCCAGTATTTTAATTTTCTCAGTGTTTATTCCGTTTTTTTATCTTCATATCTTGTAGTTCGGATAGGACCTGCTTAAACATCATTTCCACCCGTTCAACCATCATTTCCACCCATTCGACCAGCATTGTTTGCTCCATTACGAGTGCTGCCATGAGGCTTGTGTTGAGTGAAGCCCCCGGATTATTTTTAGGCTGCAGAGTTTTGCTTAGATCAACTCCTCTCTATGTTCTAAGGTATTATTCTTGCTCAGGATGATGTTCTCTATCTTAATACTGTATATATCTAGAGCTGTGGTTTGGCTTTTCAGAAGTGAGGATTGTGCAGGATGAGGGTAGAGAAATAGAGAGCTGTCGAAAGTTGTTGCTCACTCCATGAGCACTAGCCACTCTTCTATGAAATACTGTAAAATGTGTATGTAGTTGTGGTCTTGTAAACATGTAAATATGTAACCTTTGCATATTATTCCCTCTCTCCCCTCCCCCAGGACGCATCTGTAATTGAGCAGTAGGCTGCTCAGTAGGGCTGCACGCACCTCTGAAAGTTCTACATCGTGAACTTTCTGAGTAGAACCCAAAAAAGTTCTACCAGGTAGAACCCAGTAGAATCAGGTTCTACCATTTATAACCAGGTTCTACCAAATAAAACTTGGTTCTACTAAGTAAAACCAGGTTCTACAAATGTCGTCGTGTCTTACGACTTAAAGTACTTGACTCGCAGCCAGCAGTGCTATATTTACCTGCTAGGGAACAAATATCCCTTTGTGTTACTACTTAAAGTACTTGACTCAACGCAGCCAGCAGTGCTGTATTTACCTGCTGGGGAGAAAATATCCCTGTGTTTTTCTGCTTAAAGCACTTGACTCGATGCAGTCACAAGTGGTAAAAAAAAAAAAAAAAAAAAAAAATAGCAGCACTTCTCAGGCAACAGTACAGAAAATTCAGGACATTGCAGGAGTATCCCGTTGTGGTACTCAGAGGATGAGCACAAGGGCCATCATAGTGCGGCAGCCAGTCTTAGTAAGCACAGTGATTGATGAGGAGGAGGAGGAGGAGGAGACAGGTGAAACTGAGGAAGAAATCAGTTAAACAGATCCTGAGTTTATAGTACAGTGACAGCAGTTCTGTGGAGTGGGATGATAAGGAGGACTACAGGGCCAGAAAAAGAGTTCTAGGAAGGATGGTGGTGCTAAGAAAAAAAAAAAAAATAATGGTGCATAATGAGACAACCATACCTGCAGTGGAGAAACAGAGAATAGCAGATGGACAGGTTCTAGAGGAGTAGAAACAGAAGCAGTTGAGGCAGGAAGAGTTGTTGCGCATCAGCAGTCATGATTGGCATGGAGATTGAAAGACCTCAAAGAGATACTGGCAGTAGTAGTGGCAGGGCAACAAAATCTGTGAAATCTGTAGTGTGGGATTTTTTTTACACAAGATAAATCATCTTGCAGCCATGTGGTTTACAAATTATGCAAAACAAAATTGTTACGGTAAAGTGGGTACCAGAATGGGAACATCAACAATGATGAGACATATGAACAAGTCTCACATTTACTGTATCAGTATTAGAAAGCACAAAAGGAGCACACACAAGTTGTTGCACTGTTGCACTCTGCTAAGGAGGATGATATGGATGTTTACCAAGGTCACGGTGTGGATGTAATTGATGCGGAGTTGGAGTATGATGAAAGTCTGACTTCCAGTCAAAGCGCAACATTTTCAACATTGTGTTTCTTTACCTCTCTGAGTTCACCATCACTGCCTGCCAGGAGTCATACACCATCCATGTCCACGACATGTACCGCTCGTGGTGGTAAAAGTCAAGGGAAGCTACCAAGAAAATCTGCTGATATTAGCAAGTGTAGCAGTCATCAAATTTCACTGAAAGACTGTTTTGAGTGGTCATAGAAATATAAGCCCAACAGGCCTGAGGCAAGGTGATTAACAAAGGCAGTTGGAGAGACGATAGTTACCGACTTGCTACCATTCTTCTTTGTGTCTAACCCAGGCTTTAAAGCACTAATGGAAATCGCAGTGCCCAAATATCAGGTCCCCAGCCAGACTTATTTCTCAACTATTGCCATCCCAATACAAAGACATAAAAAGAATGGCTATTTTTAGTATAAATATTTTTCTTTATTAGGATGTACTTTACACTGGTGTATGTTAAATTGCCTTCACAATAATTGCTTTCAATAACATTGTGCACTCTATATTGGTTGAATGAGCACATGTGATCAGAGGAGTTTTGTATATAGGCACTCGTATGAGTAATGGTTAATTAGCTCTGAGGAAGCCCTGTGGAGAGGGCGATACATAAGCAGTGCATTCACTGCGGTCTTTCTTCTGTTGGATCTGTATTTGGCTGAAAATAAAAGAACTGCAATGAACTGAAAAAAAAGGAAAAAAACTATTGCCATCCCGGACTTGTATGATGCTGTTTAGATGCAATTTATTGATCAGCATGAAGCTGTTGCGCTATAAAATTTTCACAAATACAAAAATACATAAAAACAGCTGACTTATACATTTTCATAAATGAATTTCACCTGTGCAGTTCAATAGCACAATAGTGCTAATATTTGATCATATATGTTGCTTCATTAAAATTGCATGCTCAGCCCATAGAGATACAGAACTGTTTTTTTACAGATGGGTTGACCAGAGAAATTTTGCCAGATTTTCAGTCGTTTTCTTGTCTTTAGTTTTGAACAAATAATCCAAATGTCGGAGGCGAGGAGGCTGAGATCCCCTAGCAACCCACCCATACATTTTTTCCAAGTTGAGTCATAGAGGGGGCATAATAAGACCACATGCTTTAGGACATCAATAGAACCAAATCCACATTTACAAAGTGGAGAAGATGTATCCTTTCTCTTTTGTCTAAAACATGTGTAATTAGCCATATAACTTTCAGTTCTGAATCTTGTGTATATTCTCCTGAGTTTAGGACATGTTGGAAAAGAAATATATGGCTCAAAACTACATGATATTTCAGTTGTTTTATAAAAATCATGGAGCTTAAGCATAGAAAGTTGACAGAGGAGACAATTTTTGTCCAGGTCACCAAGTCTCAATTTAACATCCTGCCTAATTTCTTCATATGGTCTGGAATATATTTTGTACAAAAGATGTCCCAGACCTGCTGGCATTATTATTTCCTTAATAAGCTGAATGCCAGGCTGTACATACCCCATACTGGCCTGTCTAATACTTTCCTCCAGGCACATTCTTGGGTATCTATTTTCTGATAAGAGAAAAAGTTGTAACAAAAATAAAATTTGATGCTCTTATACCAGGGAAAGCAAGGAGCGCTGACCTAGCTCCAATGCCAAAATACAATTTGGTGTTCCTTGTGGTAACATAAGGATATGTCTGTAGAGTTTAATATTATTTATAACCTACTAGTCTCAGTGTATCCCCATATTTCAGTGGCATATAACATGCTTGTTTTTATTTTAGCATTGAGCATTTTCATAATTCCTTTAACTGATGTTTTCCCCATTTTGTTATAAAAATTTTTTAAAGCATTTCCCGAGGATCTCATTTTATTTTGAATAGTATCCAGGTGTTTTGTCCAGGATAAATTATGGGCAAATCATACCCCAAGATGGTCATAGTGCTTGGTCTTTTCTATACGCATACCATTGATCTTAAAACTTGGGATATTTTTTGTTTGATTTCCAAACACAACAATATTTGCCTTACTGAGATTGACCTTCAACTTCTATTGGACACAAAGAGATTCAAACAGAGTCTGTTTCCTTTTTAGTCCAAGAACTGAAGTGAAAAGCAGGACTAAGTCATCTGCATAAGCAAGGCTATCAATCCTGCAGTCATTCACTTTGGTAGCATGAAAGTCAGGGTTACCAATCTGATCCAAAAATAAATATATGTTAAATAAAGTAGGTGCCAAAATGCACCCGTGTCCGATCCCCACATTCATGGAGAA
This sequence comes from Neoceratodus forsteri, assembly GCA_016271365.2. Classification (NCBI taxonomy): domain Eukaryota; kingdom Metazoa; phylum Chordata; order Ceratodontiformes; family Ceratodontidae; genus Neoceratodus; species Neoceratodus forsteri. Next base: position 98,168,413 of record CM057451.1, read on the forward strand.
TTTTTCAGTTAAGTGTCCATATTGATTGTATTGGACTCTTGCCCAGGTATTTTCATGGAGTCTAATGATAATATCAAAAACAGAATTCTCCAGCTTCAGATCCTTGAGCATTGTCCAAAGGATTTTCCTGCTAATGCTATCAAAAGCTGATGAAAAATCTACAAAACAATATAGATTGGATTTTCTGACATTAACGTACTTCCAAATTAAGTACTGCAGTACATAACCGTGTTTGAACTGTAGAACGGTTCTTCTGAAACCCATTCTGGGACTCATTCAACATTGAGTTTTCCTCAGCCCATGCAAGTAGTCTACCCAAGATAATCCTAGAAAAGACTCTGAGGTACATCTGTCAGGCTGATGGACCTGTACATCTTAGGACTATTAGGATCCTCTTTTTTAAAAAATGGGGTACATAATACTACCTGCCCAGCTAGGAGGGCATTGTAACCCTTGAACCAATCCATTGAATAAGAGGAAAAAAAGGGGGACCACCATGTAGGGAAAGCTTTATATAGATCACCCAAGATCCCATCCGGGCCTGGAGCCTTATTAGATTTGAGTGAATTCAAGGCCAGTCGGATTTCTTCTTCTGTAATCATAATAGGCCGTGGGAGAATCATATCTCCCTGAAATTCATACTAATCAGGCATTTCCATCTCTGTGAGCAGTATAGCTCTGAAAAGTATGAATCCATGATTCAAGGGGAATATGTGCTTCTAACTTACTAGAGAACCTATTATATCCTTGAGACACCATCTTCCAGAAGAGTCTACCATCCCTATCCAAAACTGCCTATCTTAGTTTTTCCCAGAGGCCCTGAGTATGTTTATTCTTTACTCTTTCAAAGGTTATCTTATATTTTTCTTTCTCTCCTTTCAGCAGTTTATAATCTGCTGCTGTTTTATTTCTTTTGTTCTTATGTAATCTTAACATTTTTCCAAATGATTGTTTTTGCCCGCATACATTCTATATTAAACCAAGATTTTTTGAATGTGGATTTACCATGGGGTACTTTTTTACACCATGGTTTTACTATCATATGAACCATTTCCTAGCTTTCTAAGACATTAAGTGACCTATTTTTATCAGCAATATTGTCATGTATGTCACCTAAATTTCCTGTGCTCAGAATAACCTCAAACTTTGCGTGATGTATTGGACTCCATCTGATTCTCCTTTCATTAATAATCTCCAGATTTTCTACCAATGGTCCTTCTTTCTTAGATATTCTGAATGGACATTTCAAAGTAAGGACAATAAGGGAGTGAGCAGATTCTAGCCTATCCCTAACCTCTAAATTCTGAACCAAATGTATTGCCTCCAGATTAGTTCAAAAAAGGTCCGGCATTCATATGCCCGAGACCCCTCTAAAAGTAAGGGCCCCAAGGAAATCTCCTTTGGTTCTTCCATTCAAGAGGCAGTAATTCCTGGTTGCTAAAGCCTCTAAGATTTCCCTGCCTCTATAGTTGGATACTAAATCCTGGGAGTTCCTTTTATAAGAGACATTTGGATTAAATGGAGGGAGAGTGGCTATCAGGTCAGAGTAGGTATCTTCCAAAAATCGAGAGGGTATTCTAGAGTTAAAATCTCCCATTATGATTACGGGACAAGCCTTATTACTATCAGCCAAATCATCAAGCGTGATTTTCAAGTCCTGAATTAAGAATCAACAACATCAGAAGTTTTAACTCTGAGGGAAAATAGATATTACAAATAATTATTTTCCTCATTCCTTTGTTAATCTCCAGAGCTAGAATACCCTCTGAATTAGATAGGATTCTGGTAATCCCAAAATCTAAGTGGGTTTTAACAAAAATAGTAAGTCCCCCTTTAAATCTTCAGATTTTTTTTTTTTATTTATTTCTAACAGCTGAAAGAGTTGTAGCGGAATACCCTGCCATTCTGGGGATGGAGTCTTCTGTACACCATGATTCCTGTAATGTCAAGACTCCAAGAATCTCATGACCTCGAGGTCTGTTATTTTGAAGTGGATGCCCTCCACATTCCAAGAAAGGATGGAGAGCATCCATCTCCATCAATTTTCCTCTTCTGTCAACTGGAATACAATATTCAGATGTTTTTTTCCATAGATTCTTGTGGTAGTATGACGCTGTTCGTAACAGCGTGTCTGAGGCTCTTAAAGGTTCAGTGGGCAAATAAGTCCATGTCACAACAGATATGTGGACCAGTGGCCAGACAACTGACTATATGGCTGTGACCTGCCATTGGGTAAACTTTTCTCCCTCTTCCTCATTATCATGTAGTGGCACTGGTGGCAGTAGCAGCAAAAAGCAAGGGTCTTTCTCTGTTCACAGACAGGCAGCATTATGTATTTACGATTTTGAAAAAGATCACAAAGTGGAACATCTTCTGGAGGGCCTTGAAGAAAAGTTTTCCAAGTGGCTAACTCCAAAATCTTTGCAACCAGAGTTTAGAGTGTCTGACAATGCTTCTAATGTTGTGAAAGCAGTAAGACTTGGTAATTTAACACATGTACCATGCTTTGCACACACTGTTAACTTGGTGGTGAAAGACTTTATCAGTGAGGACTGAAATGTTCTGAACTTGATTGCAGCTGCCCGCACTATGTGCACCGACTTTGGCCATTCTGTTAAAGCCAGAAAGTTGTTACGGCAGATTCAAATAGAAAACCGCCTCCCTCTCCACCAGATGATCCAGGAAGTTCCAGCCAAGTGGAATTCCACCTACTATATGATGCAGAGAATGCCAGAGCAACAGAAAGCCGTCCATCAATATGCAGTCCAACGTGGCATTGGCAAAGGAGATGTGAATATCAGCCTCAATCAGTGGTGTCTGATGGAGAATCTTACTTGTATTCTTAAACCCTTTGAGGAGGCTACTTGAGTGGTAAGCTCTGATGGTGCTGGGCTAAGCCAGATATTATCCTTGATCTCACTCATCAGAATGAGACTGGAGCATCTTGAGTCACAGTTCCTTGACACTGATGACATCAGTGCTGCATCCCTTGTGGGAAAAATGTTGAACACATTCCTGGCTGACGAGTGCGTTGTAAATATGTACAAAGCAGAACATTACATTTTGGCCACACTTCTCGATCCTCGGTTTAGGGATACAGTTGAGACATTCTTCAAATCACACGACCTTAAAGACCTGGAATACTGTTGCGAACTGTTAATTGAGAAAGTGTCAGCACATACAGTTGAGAAAAGTAGTACATCATCAGTGCCCTTGTGGCAACATTCAAATTCTGAATAAGATCTGGTGGAGAGGGGGGGAGCACAATCTGCCGTCGCTGCAGGTGCCACCACTACTGATGTTTTTTGTCATCAAACACCAACCAGAACTGCTGCTGCACCACAAGAGGAAAAACCACCATGGAACATGCTGTCAGACTTTGGTGTGATAAAGACAGCTGGAAAGACTCAACCAGTTGTTGTGGTACCAGAAGTCCTTGCTGCAAAAATGGTGAAAGATTATATGGAGGAGACTGTACATCTCATCGCAGGTGATGGACCATTGCTGGATTGGCAACATAAAAAAATCTATATGGCCTTCTTTAACTGAGATTGCAACTGAATACCTCAGTTGCCCACCTGCAAGTACATATTCCGAAAGAATTTTCGGTGCTGCTGGGGCAATAATGAATGACAAAAAAAGTGTCTTTCCACAAAGAATGTAGAAAGGCTCAGTTTTCTTAAAATGAACCTGCCACAGTTTAAAAACATATACTTTGCAAAATTTATGCAGGCTGACAGCACCCAGATGGCATGCCACGTTGATGTATGGCCCATGGCCACGGCCATTGGATTCTATAAGTAGTTCAGTGGGAAGTTACTACTTGTGCCAAGCTTCAAGCAGGAGCCTCTCAGTAGCTGTACTGTTGTCATTGTTGCCTGGATTGCCTGAGAAGTCCTGCTGTTTTTTTTTTTTTTTTTTTACCCACTCATGGCTGCGTCAAGTACTTTAAATAGTAAGACACAGGGATATTTGTTTCCTAGCAGATAAATACAACACTGCTGGCTGTGTCAATTCAAGTACTTTAAGTAGTAACACACAGGGATAGTTGTTCCTTAGCAGGTAAATACAGCACTGCTGGTTACGTTGAGTCAAGTACTTTAAGTCATAAGACACAGGGATACTTCTTCCCTAGCAGGTAAATATAGCACTGCTGGCTGCAGTCGAGTCAAATACTTTGTCGTAAGACACAGGGATACTTCTTCTCTAGCAGGTAAGTACAGCTGCACTGATGGCCACCAAAAAAAAACACCCTTGCCTAGGCAGGTTCCGTTGAACCTTTTGCCTTGAGCTCTCTGTTCCAGACAGAAAACATTAAAATATGTTTATTTGCCCCAAGAAAGAATAAGGAAGATGCTGCCTGTGCCTGCCTGCTGCAAAACAAACAAATCTGTGCTGTAGCGACAGCCAACAATGAGGACGAGGAGCTGCCTGTCTGGACTCTGTTACCCTTCCCCCACACAACACAAACTGCCATCTGCTACTGCTATGCCTTGCACTAGCATCAGCAAGTTTCTGTGTTAACTTACATTTATTATTATAAGATGCTGGGGTAATCTACTACTTCAATTTAAGCTTTCAGGTTTTATTTCAGTATACGCAACCACCATGGTCCAGACCATGAGCCCTCCTGTAGTACAGTAGTGTGACTGAGCACCGCCACCCACCATGCACTTCTGCTGGAGTTTTCCCTTCCCCCTACTGACTCCCAGATCCAGTCAAATGCCTTCACTCCTAGTCTAACTTCAGCTGCACTGTTGTAGTGCCAATATATATTTTTTTTCCAGGTTGGAGCTTTTCCTCTCACACAGAGAATGGACAGAGTCAGATGTTAAGAAAGAGCAGTTCACTGCTCATGTCGGTCTACTCAACTGCTTGTCTCTCATCTAGTCACAAACACCAACTACCAGAATGAAGAAAACTGGTGCTTTGACTCGACTCTAGCCAGCCACCCACAATATGATTGCCTTCTCTCCTGGCCAATAGAACTGAAGTTGTCTCTGCCAGACACAGCCTTGCAACCAATCACCCACATGTTTACATTCCAGCCAGGTGGAAATAAAGCTGATGTGTAGGGTTGATTGACTACTGACTGGGCTGTTGTCTGAGAGTCGTCAGGTGATCAGAGATCGGGATCTAGTCTGCACTACCTGACCAGACACTGCAATATGAAATATGCAAACTTTAGTTTGCCTGGTTCGACCCTGCAATACCCGTAAATTTTAAATTTGAGTATTGCAGGGGCAAACCAAAGTTCACATATTTCATCCATATGTTCATGCATGGCGAACTAGCATGAACATCGGGGGTTCAACCCATTCAGGCTGAATGGTCAAACTAAACTTGCAGCTCTACTGCTCAATATGCCTTTCTGGTAAAAACTTTAAATAAAAATATTTTGTTATAATTCCACTTCAGTGGTGGAGGCATGGAATTAGAGTAGCACTATATGCAGAAATTATGACCTAATTCTGGGGCTGGGTAAAATCCAGGCTGGTTCTGAAACTGGAATGCCTGTACCATCCAGAATGCAGCAAACAGAATGGTTCCATAACCATTCCACTTGTTGCATTCTAGTTTCATGACTATCCCAGTCCAGGGTTATCCCACCCTTAAACAAGAACTGCAAAGAACCTCTGTAAGTCTCGTTTCCCAGTAGAAGGTTTTTTTTTTTTTTGTACTACCGGTAGTTAAAATTCTGGTATTGTTACATCTATACACTCCTTTTATTAATCTCAGTGGGTGTGTCTGCTTTGCAGTCCAGTGGTAAGTAAGCACTAAGACACTGTGGGGCGTGCGCCAAACAGATTTCACCTCGCGCCTAGGGGTGTAGTGAGGCACAAGGCAGAGTACTTTCAGCCCCTGGCAGTGGTAAAATCTGTTCAGTGCACACCCCTGGAGTGTTTTATTGCACTTATAAAATGGGCTACATTTTTTAGTACTTTTAATATAAGAAAAAATATATGTTTATAAAATGGGTATTATCAGATTTTTCCTTAAAATAATCCTCCTGCCAAATTGAATATGTCATTTTTCCCTACGCTAATGTAACCCCCAGGCCACCTTTGGCTAGATGGCACCCCCAATAAAAAAAACTAGTGCCCAAATCATGGCATGCATTTTGTTCTTGGCAGAATTACTCAATTGGTACCAGCCCTAGCTTTAGAGTGTGTACCAGGTTCATTATCTAGAGGACGGGGGTGGGGGTACAATACTAAAAAATGAATCTTTGTATTTACCACCAGGTTCAGCGGAGAGGATGCTAGGCGTGTGCTAAACCTAACTGCTGAGGGGCCCCAATAACGTTCGCACAGAAGCCAGTACCAGCGTTTAGCACACATGAGGCAAGCAGCCACTTGGGGTGCCAGCAAGGGTTCAGGACTGGTGGGCACATAGCAAGATCCGAATACCGATGATATTTTAATTTGGTATTCAGATCCTGGTATCTGGAGACCTTGTCAGTCCCATCACAGTCCACAATAATAATTCAGTGGTTCGCAGGAGGTTAGATGCTGGCTTTACACACTGTTGGCTGTTGTGTAAGGTCAGTCAGCCAATACAACTGCTGAAAAGTATTGCGCCCCTTCTCCGCGGTCTTCTGCCTTTTCCAGTCAGCTATGCGAGAGGGTAGCGCGAGCTCACAGTGGGAATATTTGAGAGGGAGAGGTGGCTTTTTCGAGAGTCTTTACAATCGTCGGGGACTTGACACTGATTTTGTTGTTTGTATTTAACCCAACTAAAAAGTTGAAAACTGCTTACTAAGGTAATTTTAAATACCAGCGCATCAGTTTGATTTTATGTGGTCTGTTTATAAAAAAAAAAAAAAGTATTCTTTAAGTTTTGTATGCTATCGGCTATGGCACCGGCACCTTCACACCCATCATGAAGCTGTCTCTCCATCCTGTCCCTATCACTCTGTTTCTGTCTGTCCACCAACTGAGACCCTACTCTCAAGCCACAGAAAAATGTAACTGTCATTTCTCTGAGTAATGGGGCTACAGCACTGGGGGCCCCTAAAGTTGGAGAGGCCCCACCCCGTTCTTTCCTGTTGCTATTTTTTTTATTTGTAAAGTGTACATTTGACCTTCTGTGTGCTTAAGTAATGTACTTTTTAAATGAAAAAAAGAATACAACCGAGGAACTTCCTCATTTTTTTTTTTATTTAAAAAGTACACTGTTTAGGTGCAGAGAAGGTACAGTGTTAAAAAAAAAAAAAAAAAAAAAAAACTTGCACTGAATATTAACATTGGGTCGCAAAACTTTTCCATCAATTTAAATTGCTGGCAGCATTATTTCTAGGTGGTGAGACTGTATTTGCAGTCTTTTCATTGTGATGTATTCAGTGGCTGTCAAGGGGGGGCAGCCCGAACAACTATCCCAGGACAGTAGCGGGGAGAGGGAACCCTCGAGCTTCAAAATAAAATTAAACTATACCACAATGTGCTGAAAAGATTTCCAGACAATTTCTTATTGACAAGTCACAGACCCGTACAGAGTCAGATACGAAGCACAGCCGACCGAGGTTGTTCGGTGGGTGCTGTGATTGACTGCCTACCAGCCCCGACAACAGGACTATGTGACAGGTTAAGTACATTTATGTAATAGTCTGCGGAACAAGTATGCCCCCCCACCAAGCACCACCACCACCACTACGACCTTGTATGCTGATTCTGCCCTGTGGTAAATGCTCAGGATCCAATGCATAGCTTCTCCATAGGGAAATACTGTTATGTACATTGTGAGTGTCCTCATTCTTATTCATTGGATCATCATACCTTGGGCAAATATTTTCGGGCTGGCTCTAGCACACAAGTGCAGGCAATGGCATGGCAAAATTACCTCGTACTAGTTATTTTAGTTTCATGATGAAAAGCCAGGTAGTGATTCTTGACCGCTAATTTTTAATAAATGTGCGTGTGTAGCCTACAGATTCGCTGACTGCTTCTTTTATCTCTCTCCTCGGTATCTTCCTTTTTGTCAGTAGCTTCAGACACAAATGAGACCTAAAATAAACATAAGTATGATGATCTAGAAATAACCCTGACCCCTTAACTGACAGCCGTATTCAAGGTAGATGTTTCAATCGGTCTTCATAGATAATCTGTCTTTTAAAAATCTCCTGTCCATAACTGCATCGCCAGCTAAATTTTGTGGTGTATGTCATTATTGTTTGTTTTCTATGTATTTCATTATTAAAATGTGGGTATATTTATGTTATTGTCTTATGTCTTTTCACCCTCACTGGTTACCATTTTTTTTGCCGACTGTTTGCCACTGGTGGGTTGTATCATGCATGATCTCATTTCTGTTCCAGCATGATCAGATGTGCGGCAAATGCCATTTCCATCGATGTTCATTAAGGGGATCTACTCATGGTGGTTGTGTTTCACAGTGTGGCTGTCAGACTTATTGCTAGCTGAAAAAAAAAAAAAACTAGTATTTTATTTCTTTTGATTCATATATTGTAACATGGTGATATTCTGAGTTACAATGGCAGGCATTAATTTGTGGTCGTATGGGGCGGTGGGACTGATCTCTCAAACCCTGAAACAATAACTGAAATGGTGTTTTTTGGTTTTATTTATCTATGGTTCAGCCACTGTGCCTTTGTATAGCTAGTGACAAATACAGGGGATAGAGAGGTCTATTCCATCGCCTCATACAACCACAGATGAGAATCTGTCATTAAAATTTAGCATTTCACCAAATTACAGAATATACCGGGTTGCTTTTTTTTCCCCTACTAGCAATATCTGACTAACAACCACAGTGTAAAACACAGGAGGAGATCCACTTAAAGGTAGACGGACACAGCAGTTACCACTCAGTGGTTCCTGTCAGAAACTGCAAATAACATCAGGTGATTTGCACAAACTTGTCATTAAATTATTACATTATGATTCTGGTGTACTGATTTTGCTAAGTATTATAAAATGATTATGGATATTACCCAACCATTATCAACATCTCAGCAATCGCCATCCACATTCCCTTATGATATGCTTTTAAAAAGTACCACTACAGCTCCATGTAGCATCAGTATACTGTACTTGGAAAAGTGAGACCTTGTAGTACAAATGTCTCCGGTAGTTGTTATGACTGTGTCACTATAATTTAGAATACTCTATTTGTTTACCTCATACTACCCCCCCCCCATTGAGTTTTGGATACCTTGCAGATTTGCTGTGTGACACTGCACCTGTACCTTATTGAGGGAGGTTGCACTTGCCGCTGCACTGGTACCCTCAATTGTGCATCTCAATACTGCATGGATCAGTAATGGGTGGATCCTGATAGTTTAAACCATAGTGCTCACTTTATACACATGATTCAGTGCCCATTATTGAAAAGATATACAGAAGCACATGATGTTCTGCCCTCATGACCCATTGTCAATTTTGCACATCCAGCAGTTCGTCAGATATGTGGACACATAGATTGCAATAATTGCAGTATGTCTGACCTGGATGGTGAAACAACTTACATCTGGAACGAGTACTTCCTGCAAGATGGTGGACAACGACAGCAATGGGTAGGGTGGTAGGCTGCAACAACTGCAGTGCACCAATCTTTCTAAAAATTGCCTGGAGTGTGGGAGGATGTTTAGTGTGCAACCACATAGAAAAACTTAGGAGATTGAGGGTCTGCAGGAGGAACTAAGACAGGCAAGGCAGATTGGGGGTGGGTTTAGCCCAGTACTGGAGGGAGGAAGAAGGGGGAGATGAGGGAGTGCGATTTAAGCCAACAGTGGTGAGGAGAGGCTCAGAAGAAGGGAAGCAGAGACAAAGGGGCCCAGGCCAGGAAGAACAATTGCCAGGGAAACCAGGTCAGGAGACAAAAGACAAATGGAAGGAGGAGATAGGGACTTGTTAGGGGAGGCGAAGAAGTGGCAAGTCATGGAGTGGAAAGGAGAGAACAGGTTACTATGAAGAGAGAAGGAGCGGGCATTTGTGAAGGGCCTTCAGAAAATAGTTGTGCACTGCTAGAGAGGAAGAAGGTGGAGGAGGAAAATGATGAAATTAGAGGAGTAATTGATAAATGCCTGGGCCAAACTGGAGCGGGGGGAAGTTCTGCTTGGAGAATTGCAACAGGGGTAAAGGGGAAATAATGTGCAGGAGGAAGAAGAGGAGCTGAAAATGAGAGAGGGAGATGAATGGAAGCAAGCAGGGAGTAAGAGGGGTGGAATCTTAGTGCTGGGGGACTCAATACTAAGGAGTTAGGTGGGTTAGCAAGGGGGAGAGGCATAGTCACATGTGGATGGCGCCCATGCCAGGAATGACAGTGGAAAGAGTGGGACAGTCTGTTCTGAAATATGCTAGAAGGGTAGGGACAAGCCTCATTTAATTATACATCTTGGGACAAATGACCTGGCTGACAAGACAGTAGATACAGTCCAGAGGAGGTTTGAGGAACTAGCACAATTAGTGAGGGGCAGGAAGATCAGTAACTTTTCAGAGATACTTCCTGTGCCAAAGGCAAGCACAACAAGAAAGCTGAGAATAGAGGAATTTAATGGATGGCTAAAAACCTGGTGTTGTGCTAAAGGGTATGGGTTATTTGGGGGGGGACCTGGGAGGACAGTAGTCTCTATGCCAAGGACAGACTACACTTGAGTGAGGAGGGAAAGAAAGTTTAGTTTAGTTTAGTTTTTGTTGACCGGGTAAGTGCACTAGACAAATCCTGCCTATTTTCAGGCACGACCCGGGGGAGGGGGATACAGATGAATGCCAACTGACTTTGAACCAGATTAAGCTGTTGGTGGTATTTTTTTTTTTTTTTTTTTTTTAGTGAATGAGGGGAAATTTGACCATGACACCGGGGAATTTCTCCTACTCTGTTGGAGGCAGAGGGCGCTGTGCTACTGTGAGACGAACTTGCTCAGTAGTGTGTGGAGCGCTGAGTGTGGAGGTTGTGTGGGATGCTAAGGAGTGAGTCTCCTCCTTGGCTCCCTTTGTGTCATTTGGAATGGACGCTCAGATGGAAGAGGAGCTGCAACGGGAATCAGATATAGGAAATGTTTTACATACCACAGAAAATGTATTGCAACCTGCGATAAACCAGGAACTGGCTGCGGGTCCACATAATGATGGAAACTGGAAAGATTTGGATTTTACTTAGACATCTTCTTTGCAGGAAACAGAACAACAGCAGGAGAGGAGGAGGAATTTTCAAGACGGACAAGAGAGTAGGACCGTTTCTATGCAGGTACAGGAAGCGGAAGTGATTTTTTGTTTTGAGGGGGGAAAAAATGGAGACTGAAGATGCTGAGAGAAATAAAGGAGAGTATCATGAAATTGTGGAGAGAGCCAATGTTGCTGTGAATGCTGATGAGGTTTTTTTTCCAAGGAAAGAAGAGGCTACAGATGTACAGATTGAGGTTACAGGAGTTGCTGCTTTGCATCCCCAAGAAAATCAGAGTGACTTAAACTCAGGTACTGTTGCACTGCAAACTGTGTTACATACAGACTCCATTTTGTTGCAATCTTCTGTAGAACAACCGTGTAGTCGAACTTTTTCTGAAGAGGTAACAAAGAACTTACAGGATAAGGTTATGGAGGGGCAAAAGCAGCAACAAACGCAGTTGCAAGTAGGAATGTCTGAAGGTGACTGGGTAGCTACGGCACTAACAGCTGCAGGATGGGTTAGAAATCCTAAGGGACATGGCTGGGATGCTAACGTTAGTAAAGATGAGTTTGTTTCATTATCAGGGAGTTCTGTTTCGTTTCTGGGGGGGCAACGTGATCCCTCCTTACCCCCAGGACAAATTATTCCTGTACTTGACACAGCCATTTTGCAACATGATGACTCGCATCCCCTATTACAACATATAAGGGAACAGGAAGGTGATGTTTCTATGTATTTGGGAACCGGAGAGAGAAAGAGGGACAATATACAACAGGTTAATGTTTCCAACAACTTGCAGGCGAACTCTTCTGAGAAGGGAACTACAAACAAACCATGGCATGGGAAAGTAACGGAACATTTATTTCCATCTGAGGAAAGCTGGCTGTTAGAACCGGCAGAAAGAAGAAATGCAGTTTGTTTAAAATTTAGGGGTGCTATGGAGAACCTTCCAGATAGAAAGTTTGTGGGGCGGGTTCTGTTGAAAGATAGCATGAAATTTTATGCTTATGAAATTTATGCTTTAATACATGTACCGGGGGATGTTATTTTTGATATTAGTTTTAAGCATCCAGCTGGTCTTGAACGATTTTGGAAGCAATATCTTTAATGAAGCTTCACCTTTATGGAAATCTTTTCTGGCCATTCCACTCACTAAACCCCTAACGAAGAAAATTACAGTGCTATTTAGGAATGAGGGGGTAAACGTGGCTGACATTACCTATTGGCTAAGACAGCACTGTACGGTTCAAGGTCCTCCTGAACCAATTCTAGATGAGGAATAGTTGTGGACAGGGGGATGGAAATATCAAATAGTTTTGAAATTAGTAAATGGCCAAACAAAGCATCTACTGAATTGTTTTTTTTAAGGCAGGATAGGGGGTAGTCTTCATCCTGGCCAACCTAGGGCATGTTATAAATGTGGAGATGGGTCACTTAAGTAATGTATGTGACAAACAAAAATGTGGCTTGTGTGGGATTTTGGTCACATAGGGGCTCATTGTAGGCAACCTTAAGATGTAACTTGTGTGAGGAGAAAGGTCACTCTTTCCGTGACTTGCTCTTGGGCCTCCCGCAATAATGTAGACAGTTCAGTAAGGCAGAACAGGATGTATATGTAGCCTCCGACAAAGGGAGAAAATGAGAATGGTGGAACTACTTTCAAAGGGCCCTTACCTGCACCATTACCTCATGGGGACTCGAAAGGCGTAGGGTAACTGTTGCTTTGAGAATGTTGAAGGACATGAACAGGAGGGGTAGTGCAGCATAGACAAAATGCGGGAGTGGATGGTATGGAAAGAGAGGAGTATTGGAATGGATAACCTCAAGAACCAGGTCAGGTAGGGACAGAAGGGAATGCAGGAGTTTCAATGCCCCCCCACTGTCCAAGGTGAGGTTGTTTCCAAAGGGTTACTAGGTCAAGGCTGGAAAACTGACTGATTCTACAGCAAAACAAGTAAAACCTGCAGAAGTGGTGGTGCACAATTTTATGCACTATTATTTGAAGAAGGCCAGGAAGAGGAGGGTGGTGATTCTGATATGTCCTCTGTAACTTCCTCTCAGGCTGATGGTACCTCTGAAACTAGTTTCCCAGAGAAACAAAAAACTAGGAAAAGGAAAAAAAAAAAGATGATAGGTTTTTGGTAGTTTTTTTTCTTCATGCTCTTTATGATACTCCTTGTGGTAATGGCTCTCTCTATTTGCACTATTAATGTAAATAGTATAAAGGTGCATGGAAAAGTCTAGGTAGCGAAACAATCTTCTTCTTGCAAGATACTAGGCTTCACTCACTATATGAAATCCAAATAGCACAACAAGATTGGAGGTGGGGGGGTCTCTTTTTGGTCAATAGGAGAAGAGCGGTGTTCAGGAGTTGGGATACTTTTTAAAGACACAGTCCAAGTATTACATGTCTATGATTCGCTGCCAGGACGAGTATTGATTATGGATGTAGTCTTAAAATGCAAAGTTTTCTGCTTATTAACATTTATGCACCACAAACTAAGGCAGAACGATCAGAGATGTTTAGATGTATTGACCTCTTATCTACACACATCAAAGTTGGTTTTGTGGGAAGGGGATTTTAACTGTGGCCTGTCGCACAGAGATTGGGGGAGACATTCAAAAAAAATTTATAGTGACACTAATAATAATGCAAAGGAATGATATAAAAGACATATATGACATCTTACAAAAAGAGCCTAGTCATACTTTCTTTAAAGGGACTTTATCTACACGGATTGACTTGTGGTTAGTATCTGCCAGACTCACCTGTCAGGCAGTGGGTGTTAGGCCTCTGGAAACTTCTGACCACCTTATGGTGATTTTAACATTAGGTGAAAGGCAACGACTACTTATAGGGAGTGGATACTGGAAAATGAACATTTCTCTTTTGCAGGATGCTATTATAGAAAAGGAGGTTAAACGAGTTATTCAAGCTAGGAAAGATTTATGTTTTCTGTATCCTAGTCCAATAGAATGGGAAGATCTGAAAAGAGATTTGCAGGATTGGTATGGGATGTTTACTAAAACAAAAGCAAGGAATGAATATATTCAATATCTTGGCCTGCGGGCACAATATTTACGTTCCTTAGCTAAAGGAGGCCTTAAGAGGATGACAGGAAAAGGATGTTAGACTTAAAGAATCAAATGAAACAATATTTAGAAAACTCGGTTAAGAAAATGGCTTTTAATCAGAAATATAACACTAAAGGCACTAGAGCAGATGTAATTCCCTATGAGGAGGAATTACAGGGGTTGGGAAGGAGAATTTTTGTTAGTCTTCGTGATAAATGGGGATGCATAAAATCCCAGAACCAAGACATTCTGCTTATAGTACAACAACACATGGTAGAGATTTTTCAGAAAACTAGAGTTGGTGAATTAAACTGGAAAATGGATTTTGAGATACCAGCTTTAAATACACAGGATCAGGAAAGTTTAGTTGCCCCCATTTCAGAGTTAGATATTTTGGAAGCCATTTCACAGTTATCTAAACAAACAACACCTGGACAAGACTGGATACCGAATGATTTTTACAAACAGTATAGTGAAGTTTTGGTTCTGTGCCTAGAGGTTCTTTTTAATGCTATTTGGGAAGAAGAAAGATTGGCCCCCTCAATGCAGAAAGGAATATTGTTTTTTCTCTTCAAAAAGGGGATCCCCTTGAGATTAAGAATTGGAGACCAATAACACTGTTAAACTCTGATTATAAAATTAGCAAAACTCCTCACAAAACGACTAGCAAAAGTAGCACAAACGGTGATCGTACAGGAACAGACTTGTGCGATACTGGGACGGAATATAATACAGAACTTAGTATTGATCAGAGAGATTGTGGAGCAAAGTTTAGGGAAGCAATTAGGAGGATACTTAATGACTATGGATCAGGAAACTGCTTTTGACTCAGTATACCAAGAATATCTTTGGGAAGTTCTAGATTACTATGGGGTTCCTTTGAAGTTCATAGAAATAGTGAAAGTTCTATATAAGGAGGCCCAAGCCATACCTTTGGTAAACATTTTTTTTTAGGAATTCCAATTTTTTTAAAGAATGGTGTCAAACAAGGTTGTCCAATGAGCCCTTTATTGTATGTCTTTGGTCTGGATCCTATATTGCGGAACATAAGACAATGTTCTGAAATTGAGGCAATAAGCAACAAAGATGGGCATGTTTTTTCTAAATTCACAGCTTATGCGGACGATTGTGTTTTCGCAGTAGAAGATGGAGCTTCAGGTCACAAGGTCTTAAGTATAATACAAAATATGTATCAGGCCACAGGCATTAAGATTAATATGAACAAAAGTAAAGTCCTAATTTTAGGGGATAGTGAGGAAATAAAAAACTTTCCAATCCTAATGACAAAAGATCAAGTTAAAATTCTAGGTGTGTATTTTGGTACAAAAGACTCAGAGATTCAAAATTGGGATGAAGTTTATGATAAAGCCCATAGCAAAGTTCAAACTTGGTTGTCTTGGAAAATTTATTTATTTATTTTATTTAGTTTTTGTTAACCGGGTAAGTGCTCTAGTCAGCAAGTGACTGTTTTCAGGCACGACCCGGGAGGTACAATTACAACACACAAAGAGTACAGCCAGATTATTAAGACGAGTACAAAAAATGCAGAGAGAAATACATACGGCAATGTAACATACATTAGTAAACAAAAATATACTTTAGCACTTGATCATGGAACATACTCAAAAATGTGAATAGTAGAAGGCAGAAAATAAGAGAGGATAGGCATCAGTAGAAAAGACACAAGGAAGGGAAAACTGGCAAAAGGACGGGAGGGAGAGATTAAGTGGAAAGGAGGTGCCGTCAGATACGGCAACAGCAGGGTGAGGTACCAACCTGCGGCCGGGCCTATGGAGCCGAAAGACGGCAGGCGAAGAGAGGGTGGTAGGGGGGAGCGGCAGTAGACGGCAACAGCGGTAGGAGGTAGGAAAATACAGCCGGGCTGGTGGAACCGATAGACGGCAGGGGCGAGAGGAGGATGCCGGTGAGAGGGGATAGAGGCGGAGGAGTTACGCAATAGCGGCAAAAGTGTCAAAGTCAAGCCGAGCCAGTGGAACCAAGAGACAGCAGGGCAGGGAAGGGGGTCGGTAGACGGTGGGAGCGGTAGTAGGTGGAGAGAGGTGACTAAGCACAGCCAGGAGGGTGGGGAGACTAAGGAGGGCATGGATGAGGGTAGGAACAGGTAAAGGTGAGTTTGGTGGGAGTGGCAAAAAGGGGGAAGAGGATAAACAAGGGGGAGAGGCAGTGGGGTTAAGGGGAGAGGCTGTGAAGTGAAGATAAGAATGTCTAAAAAGAAGAAAGCTTATCTTCTTAGGGCCTATATAGCGCCTATCTTTTTGTGTATCTCTCATATATTTCCTTTGCCATATTGTATGCATACTAAAGTTCTGGGCTTATTTTTTTTGTTCTTATGGGGAAGCAGGCTAAACCCTGTCAAAAGGAATCATACATACAGACCAAGAAAGGAAGGCGGTTTAAATGTTACAACCCATAGTATACTTGTTCAGTAATTTTTTCTTTAGCTCTGGACTTCCTTTAATAAAGCTGACACCAGGGACCGCAGACCTGTATGCAAGTTATGGGCAAGTCTTTTTACGGCATGGGGTAAAGGAAGTGACTCCAGCGGAGCATAAATTACCTGGATATGTTCAAAGTACACTTAAATATATTAGGACTTGGAAATTAAACTTAGCATGGTGTGCGGAATGGGAGGAAAGTTTTTATAAAACAATTTTGGATACATGGTATCATGAAAATCCTGTCTTTCAGGTGCCTAATAGCATTAATGTTAGTCTATTATTGGATAACATGTTAGAGGCCAGGATACCTTGAAAATGCAAGATTTTGCATGGCTTTTGTGGTCACCAGAAATTGCAAGTGAAACATAATCAGAAGCATAAGCAATTACAGGATAGGGAATGGGGAAAATCATGTGCTGGGGTTGTGGAGACAATGCAGCACCTTTTTGAATGTGTTTATATGCAGGGATTTTGGAAATTATTATCAGATATGTGGGGTGAAAATTAATTTTATTAATAAATTACGATGTCTTGGTTTTAGGGCAAATTCCGGCCACCTGGGCAAAATGGGCACACAGTACAATTCACGTTATGCTGGTATGTATTAAATGGTCCATATGGCAGGCTAGATGCCAAAGATCTTTGCAAGGTAAGGTAATTTTGCAACAAGATGTTTTGTTTAATATTCAGAGGGAACTGGATAGCACATATACATACGAAATGCCCACACTTGAAACAGATGTGGTTGTAAAATTATGGAAAAAATTTGATTGGGTGGGATAAACTTTCTAAACAGGGAATAGGATTCTATTTTCAGTTTTTATGTGGTTTCCTTTGTTTATTATTTCTTTTGTATAGATTTATTTTTTGATCTGTGGATAGGTTTCCTGTAATGAGATTTCATTGTATGTAATTTTGTTGGACTGTTTTTGAATATGAATAAAAATTTCCCCTACTCTTTTCAATAAGTGCCATGGGATCTTTAACATCCACCTGAACTACCACCAATCCAGGCAGATGGGACCTTGGTTTAACATCTCATCCGAAAGACGGCACCTCAGAAGTGCAGCACCCCTCTCATGCTGCACTACAGTGTCAATACTGGGATAGTAACCCAAGTGCCAGATGTGGGAACTGAACCCACAGCTCTCTGATCTCCCGGCCTCAGAGGCGAGTGTGCTACCTACTGAGCCACTGACACTGCGAAAGTGTTGAAACAGAGGATGGAGGAGTACATAGAGGAAGTTGGGAATTTAAACTAGGAGTGGGGGGTGGCAGTTGGGGAAGAGATATGCAGAGACCACAGGTTGGGAAACCATATGAGCTAACCCCCCATAACAGTGACAAAGGACAAATGGCAAGTACTGTTGGTGATGCTAGGAAAGGAGGGCAGGATGGGGGGGGAAGGGTGGAAGGTGGTTACCCTTAATGCTAGGAACCTTGGGAGGAAAACTGCAGAGTTACAGGTTCTCATGGCAGAGGGAGAGGTGGACATTGCAGCCATCATGGAAACATGGGCCACCCAATACAATGACTGGGACCTGTCTGTACCAGGGTACATGTTATTTCGTAGGGACAGGGTGATTGGGAAAGGGGGGTGGCACTATATGTGAAGGAAGGAGTGAAGTGTGTAAGGGAGGAGGGTAGTACGGAGTCACTTTGGATGCAAATCCAGGATTCCAAGAATAGAATTCTTAGAATGGGAGTGGTATACAGGCCACCATCTCAGACGGAGGAGTTAGACAGGGAACTAGCAGGACAGATCAGGAGGACCTTCGAGAAGGTGATTGTGGGGGACTTCAACATGCCAGGAGTGGACTGGAGCACCCCAACAACCAGGAACAGAAGGGAGCAGGTACTGCTGGATGCCTTCCAGGACAGCTTCCTGCTGCAAATGGTCAGTGAACCAACCAGGTTAGGAAATACCTTGACCTTGTGCTGGCAATCGGACTTGAGAGAGAACTTAAGTGGAGGAACCTGCTGTCAGGAGTGACCACCGCCAGTATGGCTCACATTGATATGGGCAAGGAAGGAGGGAATCTGGCACAATAGTGCTGGACTTCAGGAGGGCCGACTTTGGGAGGATGGGGAAGTGGTAAAGGGTACCTGGCCAGAATTCAATCTAGTATGGACACTAACCAGAGGTGGGAGCTCATAAAGCTGGGGATAGTGGAGGCAACCAAAACCTGCTGCAAAGCCCAGAGCAAGAAGGCTAGGGCTAAGAAACTGATCTGCTTGAGCAAGGAGGTTATGGAAAAGTAAGGAGGAAAAGAGCTGCCTTTAGGAAGTACAAGAAAACAGGGAGGGGAGGACAGGGAGGAGTACTTGACAGAATCAAAGGAGGTGACAAGGGCAGTAAGGGAGCCAAAGCATCTACGAACTCAGGCTGGCACAAGGCATTAAGAAGGAGAAGGACTTCTTTAAGTACATCTAGGAGAAAAGGAGCTGTAAGGACCACATAGTAAGGAGTAGGAAGGAGGGGGGTTGGGTGGAAGAAGGGTGCGATAAGGCGGAAGCACTAAATGAGTACTTCTGCTCAGTATTTACTAAAGATAAGAGGGGAGTGACACCCAAGGTGGGAGAAATTGCAGAAGTGGGGGGGGAGTGGTGACAGATGGGGAAATCATGGAGAGCAGAGTTCAAGAGGGTTTGAAGGCACTGAGGGTGGACAAGGTGCCAGGCCCAGATGGCATCCACCCCAGGGTACTGAAGGAGTTGGCAGAGGTCCTTGCAGGACCTTGGCAGACCTATTTAATGCCTCACTACATCTCGGGTGTGTACCTCAGGACTGAAGGATGGCTCATGGTGCCCTCCACAAGAGTGGCCCCAAGGATGAACTGGGAAACCACAGACCAGTGAGCCTCACATCCATCGTGGGTAAGCTAATGGAGACTATCCTGAAGGAGAGGCTGGTGGCCTCCCAGAGGCCAAAGGACTACAGGACAGCAGACAGCATGGCTTTACACGTGGCAGATCCTGCCAAACCAACTTGGTCGAGTTCTATGACTGGGTAACTAGGCAACTGGACAGGGCCATGCAGTGGATGTCCTGTATCTACTTCAGTAAGGCATTCGACTCAGTGCCACATGGAAGGCTGGGAAGGAAGTTGGTAGGCACAGGGGCGGGTGCAAAGCTGGTGAGATGGGTAGGAAACTGGCTGCAGGGAAGGCAACAGAGGGTGGTGGTGGGTGGGGAGCTCTCACACCCAAGGGCAGTGACGAGCGGTGTTCCACAGGGCTCAGTGTTGGGACCAGTGTTGTTTGGGATATTCATTGCAGACATATGGGACAGCAAGAGCAAGATCAGTCTGTTTGCTGATGATACCAAGGTAGGCGCCGTGGTGGATGACCAAGGGGGATGGCAGGGGTTGCAGGATGATCTGGCAAAGCTTGAAACCTGGTCAGACACCTGGCAACTGGGCTTTAATGCCAAGAAGTGCAAGGTGCTGCATTTTGGAATGAAGAACCCAAGGAGGAGTTACCAGCTAGGAGGAGTGCAGCTAGCCCAGACAGAGGAGGAGAAGGATCTGGGTGTGCTCATTACAGGGTCAATGAACAACTCTGCACAATGTAGGAAGGCAGCTGCAAAGGCCAACAAAATGCTGGGTTGTATTGCAAGGGGTATATCCTCGAGGGAGGAGGTGATTCTGCCACTGTATAGGTCATTAGTTAGACCACACCTAGAGTACCGCGCAGTACTGGAGGCCCGTGTCTGAAGAGGGACATTAGTTACTGGAGGGGTGCAGCGAGAGCAACAAAGATGATCAAGGGTCTGGGGACTTATCGATGAGAGGAGGTTGAAGGAGTTGAACATGTACCACTGGAGGAGAGGAGAGACGGGTGACATGATTGAAACCTTTAAATACATGAAAAGGAATAAACAAGACGGGTACAGAGGGGCTGTTCAAAGTAAGGGAGGGGAGGGCCACCAGGGGCCATGATATGAGAATGGAGCAAGGAAGGTTCAGGAGGGAGATGAGGAGACACTTTTTTACAGAGAGGGTGGTGGCTCAGTGGAATGCGTTAAAGTGGTATGCAGTAGAACAGTGGACTGCTTCAAATGAGGATGGGACAGGACAAGGGGGAGGGTCAATGAAGGGGAAGGGTGGAAGGGAGGGGCAGCTGCAGAAAAAGGGATGCTAGCTGCACATTCGAGCAGACTTGATAGACCTCTAGGCCTTTATCTGCTGGCAAATTTCGTATGTTTGTAAGACAAACACACCTTCAACCAGGCTTGCCTAGTTAATCTGGTGAAGGTCCACTGTCAGAGCAAGGGGAACTTCACATGTCATTTTCTTGCAAATGTGTCGATATTTAGTGGCATGACCAGTTAGTGATTTGTTTATCAGAATAGCACAACTGTCATTCTAACACACATTTTTCCAAAATGGCATGGTTTTCCTCATCACTAGTGTTTTTGTTCAGAGCTGTAAAACTCTCTTTATAATTTATAGCCCCACCCCAGTCTTGCCCCCCCCCACGTCTTGTCCTTTTAATCAGACTTCACAGTCTGATTCAGTGACATAATTTATCTAGGGGTAGATTCCAGGTACTGACTTTAAATGAGAGTCTGAATGTATTCATTTATTTTGCATTTTGTAACTCATTGCAGGCAATCAATCACTCACTTGGGTTAATCCATAACCATATTTTGTATGACTACTTTCACTCCTACAGATTAAGTGACTAAAGAAATGGAAAGTTCACAGAAATGGAAAACAAACTTAGACTTTGGTGTTTTACCCTCACTTGCAGGCTTCCTCTTTTTTTTTTTTTTTTAAATTGTGATTGAGTGCCTGACATTTACTGCTGATGCTGTACTCTCTGACTTGAGCAACAGGTTATGGTCTCATCTATATTGGATATGTTAACAACACTTCTGTCCCTCTGCTGGGATTACCCTTCCTTTCAGTCATCTCTGTAGAATATATAACCCTTTTGATAACCACTTCTTCGTATAGTTGAGATTCTTCAGGAAATCAAAGAAAATGTACATCTATCTTTTCATTTTGATTTCCTTGTGTACTATGTGATGGTCAAATGGCACACAAGGAAACCAGATTACTTGGATCCTCTGCAAATATGTTTTACCCACAAATTTACACAAAGATTACTTATACATTAAAGTGAATTTGCTCAAATTTTATCAGTGTCTAATCCATTGTATAATTTGATGGTAACATTGTGATACTGGGAGTTAAAAATGACAGGTACTCATTTGTGGTGGTATGGGTCGGTGGGATGGTCCTCTGTCTCCCTGACACAGTAAATGTGTGTGTATTTGTTTTTTTTCTTCTTCTTTGGTTTACTCCTTAATGGTACAGCCACTCTGCTCTCACACAGCTTATGACAAATACAGTGCGAGAGTCGCCTGTCCCACCATCCCATATGACCACATATGAGAGCCTGTCATTGTAACAGAGAATGTCACCAAATTACATAATATGATTCAGGATACCTTTTTCGCAAGAAACATATTGCAGCAGCTTGCTGTAGTAGCGAATTGTGGAGGTGCAGCAGTGCTGTGACCAATGTCAGCAGTCCATTTTGAGGCTGGTCTCTGTGGTGCCAATAGAGGAGCACGCTGTCGATGACAGCAGTATTGTAGCGTGCCACCAACCTGTAAGAAATTTGCCGCTGCAATCAGGGAGCACCCCGTCATTGAAGAATCAACTGTTTTTGCTGCTGGGGCAGTCCCTGATTCCAGTAGCGAATTACAGCTTGCCTTGTCTGGTGTCCGATTTCAATAAACATGGTGGCAGTTGTCGCCGTCTGCCTCTCACAGTCCTTTTGGGGTGGGGAAAGTGGGAATGCAGGTCCGTCAGGGTGGGGAGAGTGGGTGTGCAGGTCCGTCTGGGTGGGGAGAGTGGGTGTTCAGGTCCGTCGGGGTGGGGAGAGCAGCCGTGCAGGTCCATTGGGGTGGGGAGAGGGGCCATTCTGCTCCATTGGTGTGGGGGAGAGGGACTGGTCAGCTCTTTTGGGGTGGGGAGTGGAGCCATGTAGGTCTGTTGAGGTGGGGAGAGTAGGTGTGCAGGTCCATCGTGGTGGGGAGAGTGGCTGTGTTGGTCCATGGGGGTGGGAAGAGTGGGCATGCAGGCCTGTCGGGGTTGTGAGAGTGGCCATGCTGGTGGGATTGGGTGGGGAGAATGGTCACACAATTCCATCTGGGTGAGAAGAGTGATCTGCACTGGTCCTTTGGGGTGGGGAGAGGGGCAATGCAGGTCCTTTGGGGTGGGGTGAGGGATGCATGCAGGTCCTTTGGGTTGGGGAGAGGGGGGTGTGCAGGTCTGCCGGAGTGGGGAGAGTGGCCATGCAGGTCCATCGAAGTGGGGAGTGGGGCTGTTTAGCTCTGTTGGGGTGTAGAGAGGGGGTGGTGCAGGTCTGTCGGGTGGGAGGGGGCCATGCAGGTCTGTCGGGGTGGGGAGAGGGTCTGTTCAGGTCCATTGGGGGGGAGAGGGACCATTCAGCTCCATTGGGGTGGGGAGAAGGATCATTCAGCTCTGTCAGGGTGGAGAGAGGGGCGGTGCAGGTCTGTCAGGGTGGGAAGAGGGGCCATGCAGGTTCAGGGTGGGGAGAGGAGCTGTTCAGATCCATTGGGTTGGGGAGAGGGGCCATTCTGGTCCATTGGGGTGGGGAGAGGGTCTGTGCAGGTCAGTTGGGGTGGGAGAATGGACATGCAGGTCCATGGAGGTGGGGAGAGTGGCTTTGTTGGTCTGTTGGAATGGGAAGACTTGCCCCCTTGCAGTCCTGTCCCCTGCCCTGAGGCCTCCTTGCCCTCTACCTACAATGACCACCTTGCGCACTGTTGGGCTGGCAAAATAGCCTAGAGGTTACAGTAATGCTGGGACACCAAGGCACATGAAAGCTTTGCCAGTCAGCATCATCCTACCTGCACATATTAAAAAGAACAAATTTCAATATTTTTACCTCAACTTCCTCACCTGTGCTGATCAGTAATTTGTTGTGCTTTAGATTGGAACCCGTAACATATGTTGATTTGCGATTTTATCGGCAAGCAACACAGGACTCGTATCCAAAGTACCCAGGTGACAGTGTGTATGTAAGTACTGTAAATACTTGTGACTCACAAAGTAGTGTAAACAAACACTTATTTTCATGATAAGGAAGTGTAAAATGCTATCTTTTCACCGGAATGAATATGCTTATATAGGTAAAAATAACATCGGCTACAGTCATGGGGCATACCTGGTGCCCCAGCAGTTGCTCAGGAACTGGCCGCTGTGGGTAACGGGTTGCGAGGCAATGGGGCAGCCGTATGCCAGGCACCTCCATGAAAGCTGAGGATTCAGCCTGCTGCTGTGGGTCGTGGGGTATGCCTGGCAGTGGCACCCCAACAGAAACGCAGGAACCATCCCAACTGAAATTGAATCAGATTAAGCTGTTTGTGGTATTTTTAGTGAATGGGGGGAAATTTAGCCAAGACACCAGGGAAATTCCCCTGCTTTCCTGTATGGGAACCCTTGGCCAACTGCATCATGATGGCCAGTCCGGTGGAGACTTGGGAGGAGATGGAGATGGATGGTGCAGGAGAGAAGGCCTCCTCTCCTATACTGGTGACACAAGAGGCCATTGAGGAGGAAATAGCAGTGGCAGATATCGTGGAACACAGCATCATGGAAAACGATGGTCAGAGAGAAAGTGAGAGGCAAGAGCAAGAAGCTGTGCATCCTGAGCAAATTAATGGATCCGATAAGGTTTGCCCACTAGCCAAAAGGTCGGCTTTGGTGAAGAAAATGCTTCTGTTGGACAGAGAACTTGCAGCCCTACTGGAGGAATCTGGGCCTGTCAGTAAGTCAGCTGATTCTGTCAGCATAGGAATGAGTCAGCTAAACATTGATGTGGCGCTGCAACAGAGAGAAAGTTTGCATCAGGAGACCACTGGTGCAAAACTAAAGGCGGAAAAGGGCTGGCAGTAAAATTGGAACTTGCTCCAAGTGCCAAAAGCCCATGACGGCACAGAAAAGTAAACAGAGCAAGTGTCTAGGCAGTAAAAAGCTAGGCGCTTAACAGGCTGCACAGATGTGCCAGGAAACAGAGGCAGTAAATGCCACTGAAAGAGCTGTTTTCACCTTTGCATCACGGTTGCAAGAACCCAGGTGGAGCAAGCAGCCTGGCAGGACTAATGAGGACATGATTTCGGGACCCAATAAAATGAAGGAAGGGATTCAGAGTTCTGAACTTGATACTATAAGCGGGGGGCCAATTTGGTCGCCAGAAACTGCTTTAAAAAACGCTGGCTGGGATCAGGCAGAGGACAGATCCTGGTCTCCTGATTCCCAAGACCCACCGTATATAAGCATGTTGAAGAAAGCAGCAGCAAAGGTGGCCACTGAGGAACTTACAACTCAGAGCTCCAACACACCCCGGGGTAACACTTTAAATATTATTAATAATGACACTGGTATTAGTGAATCTGATAATGGTTTTGTTATAAATACTGTTTCTGGTAATGTGGATACTTTAGGCAGCAATACAGAAAAGGGTGATACAATAATGCCTAGTACAGACCTGGGCACAAATACTCTGGTAGGAGGGGAAGACACAGACAATATGGGACCAGTAAGATTGGACCCGGACCCTGTGGTGGTACAAGCTGTTAGTACAGACCAAGAGAGACCTAATGCTAGCTTCAAACTTACAGACTTATTTAGCAATAAGGGTGAACCAGCCACCAGGCGCAGTGCTGTGCGGACTTTTTACAAAGGTGGTTTAGAGAACCCACCGGACAGGATTTATATAGCTAAAACCTTGATGAAAGGATCAATGCGTTTCTTTTTGTCTGAAATTTTTGTATTGATCGGGTTGGGGAACGTCAGCTACAACGTTAGTTTTAAAAATGTATTCAGTTTGGATAGATTTTGGGGCCCAATATGCCACCTGCAAAAATTCACCCACTTGGACCCCATTGCATGTAATTCCCTTGACAAAACCAGCAGTAAAAAATGTAACTATTATGTTTAAAAATGAGGGGGTAAATATTGAAGGCATTTTATTTTGGTTAAAACAACACTGCAAAGTTTTGAACAAACCAGCCTCCACGTTGGATAGCAAACAGATTTGGGGTGGAGGGTTAGAGTCAAACTGTACTCCACGAACTTGGGGCCCCAATCACTTACCTAGCTTTTATTTACCTAGGAAGGGATAAGGGGATGATTTTTTTTTATGCAGGTCAGCCTAGATCTTGTTTAAAGTGTGGCTCTAGGGCACACTTAAACTCAGCTTGTGACACCAAATGCAGCCACTGTCTAGAATTTAGTTCTAGTTCTTGTTTAAAATTATTCAAATGCAACTTATGTGAACATGCAGGGCATTCATATGGGTGATGCCCTTGGGCCTTGCACAACAGGGAAGATTGCTCCTCTCACGAAGGCCTGATTAATCTTGCTCAGCAACAACAGGCTAGAAGAGTTGCAGAGCAAAGTTTAAGAGCCGGCCTAGATGCCTTGAAACAAACCCAGCATTCAGAGACAACAAGGCTTGGGGGAAGGAGTTAGATCCCCTGGTACAACTGAACAAGAACGAGGGACAGATGGAGGCCCAGGAGGCTGGAGGCCCAGTTTGAATTGAATCTGCACCTGAGGATTTGGGTGAAATGCCCCCTCCCCACCACCACAACACCCCCCCCTGCAGGGCATAGAGAAATCTGCCTTCAAAAAAGTACAACAGAAAAGGAACAGGCAGGGAGTAGCTGTTCCCAGATAGGGCAACAAAGAGCCAGAGGCCAGAACATGGAAGACTGGTAACATGTACGCTCTATTATGGTCCCCTATCTTTAGTACAACAGATACTAACTCTGCATTGGAGCAATTTATCCTCATCTTCAATGAAGACTGTAATAAATATGCTCCACACAAAAAGCGCAAAGTTAAATCACTCAATAATCCTTGGCTATCTGGAGACCTCCTAAAAAGATTTAAATCAAGGGATCGCCTTTGGGAACTGGCTAGAAACTCCGGTAAGCTAGTTGACATCCAAAATTACAAACTGGCATGGAACGACTGCACCAAAGTCATTTGGCAAATGAAATCAGACTGTTACAAGAATGCCCTCACCAATGCCTGGGGAAATGGGAGGGACTTCTGGAAAAACATAAAAGAAATCACTGGGAAGCAGCCCAAAACCCCACCAGATGTACTCAACATAAACGGGCGCACTACACTGTACTCAAAAAAACTATTGCAAACACTTTTAACTTTGCGTTCACTGACCTAAACAGTGTTCTCCCTGCTGACTTCTTCCAAGATGCAACTACTCCTGCCCCCCAACCCCACCACTCATGCCAGTCACCCATCCTTCTACTTTAAAACAGTAACAAAGCATCAAGCCCGAAAACACATCACTAAAGCCATCAGCAAATCTAGAACAAGCAATGACACGCTAGACCTCAAGCTGCTGGCCCTCACACTTGACGAGGTACTTGGACCCCTCACCAAGATTTTTAATCTCTCCCTTTCTCTCAGCCAACTCCCAGACAAATGGAAAATGGCCACTGTCACCCCAATTCACAAAAGTGATAAGACTGACCCCGTGAATTTCTGCCCTATATCCATCCTGCCTCCCCTGTCAAATGCACTGGAATGTATAGTTGTGGACCAACTTACTGAGCATCTGGACAAATATAACATTCTCTGCAGTCAGCAACATGGCTTCAGAAAAGGTCATAGTACATCCTCTGCCCTGCTCGAATTCACGGGTTCCATTCACATCTCTCTCGACAACGGTCAACTAACTGGTGCTATCTTCACTGACCTGACTAAAACTTTCGATACTGTCCACCATTCCCTCCTGCTGGTTCAACTAAAAAACACCAGCCTCTCCCCTGATGCAACTTGCTGGTTCAAATGCTATCTCAAAAACCACACTCAGAGGGTAAAAGTTGCAGACGTGCTCTCTGATTCTAAACCTGTTCTCTCTGGGGTCCCCCAGGGCTCTATCTTGGGACCCCTCCTTTTCAGCCTATTCCTTAGCACACTACCTGTCTCCTGTACTGAACAAATCATTTTGTACACTGATGATGCGGTCCTCCTTGCCTCCCATCAGGACCCAAAGAAACTGGAAGATCATCTCCAACTCTGCTTCACCACGGTTGAGAGCTGGTTCACAAAGCACAAACTGCTCCTTAATCATCAAGAAAAAAAAAAAAGCCATGCTATTTAGGAGCTCCCACAATATTTGTAAGCACCACCAACTCTCCGTTATCACTAGACAAGGTGCCGCCCTGGAGCAGGTCCAAACCTTCAAATACCTTGGGATCACCCTGGACCCTCTCCTCTCCTATACTGCCCACATTGATAATGTCTCCAGGGCTGCTAACTCCCGATTGGGCTTGCTTTTCCACCACAGGAAAAACCTGACCTCTGAAGCTCTGGCTGTTGCGGTCCAGAGCTCCGTCATCTCCATTATTGACTATGGCCTCATAATTTACAACTCTGCTTCAACTACTGCACTCAAACGTGTATCCACCATGCTCAAAACGGCCTGTCATCTTGTCACTGGCTCCCAATGCCTAACCCATACCTGTGACCTCTATTTTCTAACTGGATGGCTGAATCTTGCTAATTGCATAAAACACCAAACTTGCACTACTACTAAGAAAATTATGCTTGGCCTTGCCTTACCAAGAGTCTGAGCACTCCTACAACTGGGAAACCACAACCACCTTACCAGGGGATCAAAACAGCTCCTGCAAATCCCTCATTGCCACACAACACAAAGCCAAAGATCTTTTGCTTACCGAGCCCCCCTTTGGTACAACGGTCTACCCAGTGACATCTTATCTGTGCCATCCCTCAGCAGTTTTAAGTCCCGGCTCCACCTATCACTCATTGGCCCCAACCCTTGCAACTGTTGTGGCTAAGCACGTTGATTGGTACAGTAGCTGAAGGTACAGACTTGAATCCTCATCCCCTCCTGCTCTTTTCCAGCACCTCCCCAACTCTACACATTCACCCACCTACCAATGACAATGCCTCCTGGTGGCTCAACCTCTCTTCTTTCCCCCTTCCACCTCTTCTCCCCCTCTACCTTCCCCCATTACACTCGCCCTTCACACCCCTTTCCTTTCCTCTATCCTACCCTCCCTATTTAAGTTCCCCTGTCTACCTCTGCTCCTTCTTCCCCTTTCTTAATTCCAGGTCAAACAATTGCTGTCATTCATATTTATATATTTTTGCATTATTTAGATGATGTTAACTTTGCTCATGTTTGTCAATTTTGTTTTTTCTGTGATGTGGAACCTTTGTAAAAGCCTTGGCTCAAAGGTATTGTAATCCTAGATTCTAATAAATAAATAAGTAAATAAAATTAGCATCCGATGCCACAGATAGAGAGAAAATGAAGAGACAGACACTTCATCAGTCATCTCTAATACAGACACGGAGGGCGGAGGAGGTACTGACCCAATTACTAAAAGAACTAGGCAGAGCAGGAGGACCAAGTCACCCTAGGCCGCTTTTCAATTTACCATGGACTCCTTATCTATATTCTCGCTAAACATCAATAGTATTAAGGGGAAAAGGAAGTCGGGGGGGGGTCATGCTTGTGACGTGGACAGCCAGGTCTGAGTGCTGTACGATTTTTTTTGTAATATAAAAATGTGTTATGGACTGTCTCATGAGAAATGTTGAAATAGCATGGGAGAATCACACACACACACACACACACACACACACACACAGGTTTTAGATACAAGGTGTTACCTGGAAGGCCAGAAGCTAATTACAGACTAGAACAGGCCTTAATCAAGGGTCCCCTGTTTAACGAAGTTAATTATAGCTTTAACTGCTAAGAGGAAAATCATAAACTTCTATGGCATTTAGGGGAAGAGTGCAGGGTTATGTGACACTAGTGTGAAGTCATAAATGCTTTTATTGCTTATAGATGAAAGGAAATTTACAGGCTTGATTGGGGAAGTCACATGGGGAAAGGAGTTTCTGCTGCTGTAACCTTAATTATCTTACCTTCTAATATGATAAAATATCCTGGGTGTATGATTTTTCATAAACAAAGGAGGAGCTAGATGACCTCATGCAAAGAGGTGGGCAAAACCAGCTTTTAAACAAGAATTCTGTTTTCCTTCAGAGACTTATCAATGCTCTGACAAAGAAACATCTTTGAGCACTTTAAGCAAGTATACAGGTAGAGAGAGACAAAATCTAAGTACTGTAATAGGAATTGCATTGTTAAAACCTTGTTCTTTTAAAATATTTGTATGTGTTGTGATATATGGTTCTGTATTTTATGTTTTACATATTTATTTTTGTATTTTAGTAAAACTCTATTTTTAGAGCCTACTTGGTCTGTCTTTGAATTTCTTCCTTTAACAAGTGAAATATGTGGTTAAAGCAGACACTGTGCATAAGCTTGAGTGGTGATACCGAGCTGGAAAAAGATAAGAGTTTTAATCTGAGGTAATATATTAGAGTTTTTAAGGGTTCATTTCTGTACACCTGATTAGGTGCCCGTAGGCGAAGATATCTGGCCCTCCGAAGACAGAATTATCTGAGCCTGTGCATTGGGTACGCTAGCACGAGGTTCACAGTTTGAATCCCTTCAAGACTTGAGACCAAAGGTTGATTCGAACCCACAACAACAGACAGGAGAGTTACCCTGTTTCTGTTTCCTGTTCACAAGACTGCGCTCGGAGGTTGGCACTTTGGG
The DNA here is from genome assembly GCA_016271365.2 of Neoceratodus forsteri. Taxonomy (NCBI): domain Eukaryota; kingdom Metazoa; phylum Chordata; order Ceratodontiformes; family Ceratodontidae; genus Neoceratodus; species Neoceratodus forsteri. The sequence continues at coordinate 98,198,750 of CM057451.1, forward strand.
AGTAGCAGGCTGACCTGCCGAGTGGGTTTGTGACAGATTGGTTGGCAGCGGTGTGGATACAATTTTGGTATTGCAAGCTTTTACTGTTCAGTGTGTCAGCTTGAGACCATCAGCTCACTTGCAAAGAAAGAAAAACGCAGTGATTTATTTTTAAAATGGAAACAGAACTATATCACTTGGTGTACAGTCAAGTTCCTACCTGTTTTATTTTTTTTTCTAAAGTACAAGTCAGAGTAGCCATAGTTCAGGAAGAAGATGGCTTCCAACTACAGCAGGCACACTGTAGACTACTTAAGGCAGTTGTGTGGGGACAGAGGAGTCCCATTCGAGGTGAAAGCCAGCAAGCAGAACCTCATAGATGCCCTGATGGTAGCAGATACCTAGAGCAGTGAGTCACGGACCAAACCTTGAGTGTGGCAGGGCTAGTGGCCACTGCAGGGTCCAGATCTGATGAGGAGGACATCAGGGCCAGTGCCAGCGAAGGGCCACAGCAGAAGGGGAAGGTCTCCAGTATCCTGGATCCAGAAGTACTTGGGCTGCAAATTGAGTTGCGCAGAATGGAGCTGGAGTTCCAGAGGGAGAGGGGCCATGAACAGCGGAAGATGGACCATGAGGCAGAGTGAGAACACCAAGAGGCAGAGCATGAGGAGCATGGGCACCAGTGAGCTGCAGAGGAGAAGAGGGAGCAAGAACGCCGTGAGGCAGAGCGAGAACGCTGAGATGCAGACTGTCAGGAGCAGGAGTGCCAGAGGCAACACGAACTGGAGAAGCTATGACTTCAGCCAGTGGCACCAGAGCAGGTAAGTGGCTTGGGTTTAACTGGGACTACAGGACTGGGTTACAAATTGAACTCCAAATTAATAGCCGAATTTAAAGAGGGGGAGAATATGGATGCCTTTTTAAATTCTTTTGAAAAAGTTTGTATTCAGGCTAAAATTCCTAGGGAGTTCTGGAGCTTCCAGCTATCCCTTCTACTTACCGGGAAAGCTCGGGATGCATTGGGTCAAATGGACAATGAGGACAGTGATGATTACAGCAAACTTGAAGCTGCACTGTTAAAAAAAAAAAAAAAAAAAATTGGAATTAACTGCTGAATCATACAGAGCAAAATTCCGTAAGCTCAGGAGAAGCCCTGATATGAGCTACAAGGAGCTGGCCATGAAACGTCAGTTTTTAAAATGTTGGTGGGAAGGAATTGAGGCAAACTCTGTTGATAAAATTGAAAATGTGATTTTGTTAGAACAGTTTTATTGGACATGCGCAGGAGAGCTAAAAACCTGACTGGATGACCGAGATCCCAAAACAGTGCAAGAGGCTGCTGAACTCTCGGACCGCTATGTCAAGAGTAGACCTGCTCTGAGAGCAAATGGGGCGGGCGTGGCAGCACAGAAAGGGAAAAGTGTGCCTTCAGAGCAGCTAAAACCCTCACTGCCTCCACCAAAACCAGTTAGCCCCAGGCTTCAGAGAAAAGATTTCTCTGAAAAGAGAAGTAAATGTTGGTTATGTAAAGAAACTGGGCATATTGCCAGACAGTGTCCCAAAAGAGTGAGCAATAATACATTGAATGGTACTAGAAAAGAAGTGGGTTGTTTTTGTGTCCCTGGAAGCATGTCTGTGAACATGAGGGAACACATGCACCCAGTCATGGTGAATGGTGCCCTGATATGAGCTACGAGGAGCTAGTCATGAAACGTCAGTTTTTAAAATGTTGGTGGGAAGGAATCGAGGCAAACTCTGTTGATAAAATTGAAAATGTGATTTTATTAGAACAGTTTTATTGGGCATGTCCAGCACAGCTAAAAACCTGGCTAGAGGACCAAGATCCAAAAACAGTGCAAGAGGCTGCTGAACTCTCGGACCACTATGCCAAGAGCAGACCTGCTCTGAGAGCGAATGGGTGGGTGTGGCAGCACAGAAAAGGAAAAGCGCACCTTCAAGGCAGCTAAAACTCTCACTGCCTCCACCAAAACCAGTTAGCCCCAGGTTTCAGAGAGAAGATTTCTCTGAGAGAAGAACTGAATGTTGATTATGTAAGGAAACTGGGCATATTGCCAGACAGTGTTCCACAAAGGTGAGCCATACTACGCAACGGGGTGCTAGAAAAGAAGTGGGTTATTTGTGTGTGTCTCTGGAAGCATACCTGTGAACATGAGGGAACACATGCACCCAGTCATGGTGAATGGTGTACAGACGCAGCGGTTAAGGGACAGAGGGGCATCCCTAATATTGGTACAGGGGGATCTGGTACAGCATGAGCAGCTTATTCCCAATTAATATGTCACTGTACAGGACTTTATGGGTGGGGAGAAAATATTGCCCTCGCTAGTGTTCTCTTAGACTGGAGGGAAACGGGGAACTGTGCAACAGGTGGCTGTAGCCAAAACATTAGCAGTGGATGTGATCCTGGGTAACAGTCTCCAGCAGGGGATGGTATGTGCAGTTACCCGTAGCCAAGTGGCAAGGGAAAATTATAGTTCACTGAACCCAACAGAAACCAGTGTGGAAACCACTGAGAGGCTGGTTCCCCAGCCTCTGTCACCAGGTGGGGAGACTGATAAAAAGGGGGTAGAAATTTCCCCAGTAGCAAGTAACCACACAGCTACAGAGGGTTACTCTGAAGAGGGAGGGGTGACCCCTTGTCAGAGGGTTGGGATTGACAATGATCCTGAGGGCCCTGACGCTAGCACTAGGGACCCTAGTTTAGCGACTGAAGGGTACCTGTCCCATGCCTTGGGAATGTGTGTGGGGTTTGCAGCTGCTCAGAGGAGTGACCCTAGTTTAGAGAAGCTGAGGGCTTGGGCAGACTCTAACGGAGCACAGGGAGGTGATGGCAGACATAAGGTTTATTTGGAAAATGGACTTATGTATACTTGGGTAGTACCGACAGAGGGAGGGGTGCTAGGCAGGCAGCTTGTTGTTCCCCAGGGATATCGTGAGCAGTTACTCAAAGTTGTCCATGATATTCCTTTGTCTGGTCATCTGGGAATCGTGCGCACTACACAGCGGTTAGCCATGAATTTCTACTGGCCTAACTTCACCCCGCAGGTGAAGGGGTATTATATGTCTTATCACTGGTGCCAGGAAATGGGGAAGGCAGGCAAGAAAACCCAAGCCACCCTGATTCCATTGCCCATAGTGGAAGAGCCATTCCAGAGGGTGGGAATGGATATTGTGGGGCCTTTAAATACCCCCAGCTCCTCAAGGAAGAGATTTATCCTGACTGTGGTGGATTATGCTACCCGGTGCCCAGAAGCAGTCGCCCTATCCTCACTGAGGACAGACAAAGTGGCAGATGCCTTACTTGGGATTTTCTCCCATGTTGGGTTTCCGCAGGAGGTAATCATTGATCGAGGGGGTTCCTTCATGCCGGACCTGATGAAAAGTTTATGGGAGAAGTGTGGGGTGGTGCAGAGATGCACGACACCGTATCACCCACAAGCCAGTGGACTTGTGGAATGCTTCAATGGTACCCTAAAGTCAATGCACCGGGTGTTTGCTGAACAGCATGGGAGGGACTGGGAGAAATACCTTCCCCACCTGTTGTTTGCATACAGGGAGGTGCCCCAAGAGTCAACAGGATTTTCCCCCTTCGAACTCTTATATGGATGCCGGGTACGTGGGCCCCTAGACTTAATCTGGGAGGACTGGGAAAGCAAACATGCCACCCAGGGAACTCCAATTGTGGATTATGTCCTTAGGTTTAGGGAAAGGCTGAAGGAGCTTATCGGGAGAGCCCAGAGACACCTGGCAGTTGCCCAACAGAAACAAAAAGTATGGTATGACCGCAGAGCCAGAGCTCGCTCGTACATGGTGGGCCAGGAAGTCATGGTCCTGATTCCGGTCCAGAAAGACGAGCTGCAAACTGAGTGGGCAGGACTTTACAAAGTGGTTAGGAAGGTAAATGATGTAAGCTACATTGTGGAGTTACCTGACCGAAGACGGACAGAAAGGGTGTACCGTGTCAACATGATGAAGCCATATGCAAAATAGGGTTGACATGGTGTTCACAGTGTGTAGTCATGGGGAGGGGACGGACGAAGGAGACCCCCTTCTGGATTTGCTGGAAGAGAGTAAGCAGGAGTCCTCTGTGGAGGCAGTAAAATTGTCTCGCCAGCTGACCTTGGACCAGATCCATAAAGTAAGGGAGGTTTTAGCAGACTTTGCCCCCTTGTTTAGCGCCAAGCCTGGACTAACCCCCTTAGCAACACACAATGTGGAGACAGGGGCACAGATGCCCATACAGCGGACAGCATATCGAGTGTCAGAGGCTGTCCAAAAGGACATTAGGAGGGAAGTGGAGGAGATGCTGGATTTGGGAGAAAATCCAGAGATCCCACAGCCCCTGGGCCTCACCCATAGTCCTTGTACCTAAGCCAGATAGCTCAACTCATTTCTGTTTGGACTATCGTGGACTGAATGCAGTCATGAAGTCCGACGCCCACCCAATGCCCTAGATGGATGAACTCCTGGACAAGTTGGGAGGGGCAACCTACCTTACGACCATTGATCTGATAAAGGGGTATTGGCAGGTAGAGTTGACAGACAGAGCTAGGAAGAGGTCGGCCTTCATCACTCCGATAGGCTTATTTGAGTTTAAAGTAATGCCTTTCGGAATGAAAAATGTCCCGGACACTTTCCAAAGGTTGGTGAACCAGGTGTTATATGGTGCTGAGGAGTACGCCGTGGCATACCTGGATGACATTGCCATCTTTAGTACCATCTGGGAAGAACACCTGTCCCACCTTAGGGAAGTGTTGGACAGGATACAGAGGGCAGGCTCACTGTCAAAGCCGAGTGCCAGGTGGCCATGGGGGAAGTGGCATACCTCGGGCATGTCGTAGGCCGGGGACAGCTCCGTCCTAATCAAATAAAGATAGAGGTGATCCAGGCATGGCCCAGACCAGAAACCCAGAAGAAGGTCAGGAGCTTTCTAGGGACAGCAGGGTACTACAGGAAATTTGTACCCAATTACAGTGTCCTGGCTGCTCCCCTATCTGACCTGACAAAGAAATGGATGCCCAAGAAAATTACCTGGGGCCCAGCCTATGAGGAAGCCCTTTCCAAACTAAAGGAGGCACTGTGCAGTGCTCCTGCTTTGACAAGTCCTGACTATAGTAAAACCTTTATAGTTCAGACTGACACCTGAGACGTGGGTATTGGGGCAGTACTGAGCCAGACATCCAGCGAAGGGAGGGACTACCCAATAGCCTACCTGAGTAAAAAGTTACTTCCCAGGGAGCAGTCATACGTCATGGTGGAAAAGGAGTGTCTTACCATAGTGTGGGCCCTAAAGAAATTGGAGCCATACTTGTATGGGCAGCATTTTGTGGTGGTGACTGACCACAACCCCCTAGTTTGGCTGACGCAGATGGGGAAAAACGATGGCAGACTGCTAAGATGCAGTCTTGCTTTGCAAGGATATGATATGACCATTCTACATAGGGCTGGAGCAACCAATCAGAACTCAGATGGGTTGTCCCGTGTCTCTGAGGAGTGAACTGATTTGGGAAGCTCATCCCATGCAGGGGATAGAGCCCCCAAATTCAGTCTAGGTGGGGAGGAATTTTCACACTTGGACAGGTGGTTCTGATCCCTGTATCATTTTTTGTAAATATAAAAAAATGTGTGATGGACTGTGTCAGGAGAAAATGCTGTCTTGCTGGAACTGACACATCAAACCCCCCGGGGATAAGTTCAAAGGACAGGACATAGCTTAAAACTGCAGCTATATGAGGTTGCAATTATCTTGTTAGTTTGCTTTGAAGGCAGGAAACCAAGATATCCATTTTATAATGCCCTCAGGGAGATCCTTTGATGTGCACTAGGTGTCCTGAGAAAAGGGACACTGGCCAGTGTTATGGATTACTTCCTAGAAAAGCATCTCATTTCATCAGAGACTTTGATGTACAGCTCCCAGACTGCATTGTAGTCCAGTATGCATGTGGGGGATGGGGGTTGTCGTCGGAGGGAAGCCAACATTTCGTCAAAGAGCCTTTAATGACTATAGATCACAGACCAGTTTGAAAGGTCACAGGAAAAGAGGAAATTCATTGATGTCACCTATTATTTTTTCAAATATCTTGTTTGGACATCCTGTGTTATGGAATATAAAGTTTAATACTCCAAGGTGGAGTTAGGTGACCTCAGAGAGAAGGCCAACTCAAGACTGTTTTTAAACCTACTGAGCAAACCTTAGAAGACACATTCATTTTCATTATCTGACCTGAGAGAAGAGAGACCATCAAAGCACTGGAAGATTAAGAAATAAGGACCTTGGACAACACTAGTCTGAGTGTTATTATTTGTGGGAATCTGCACTTTTAAACCTGTTTGTTTTACGGCTGTATGTGTTGGGATATTTTGTTCTATAAAATTACTGTTTTCCTATTTTAAAGTAAAGAAATATATTTTAAAAATGGAAACTGCCTGGTGTGCCTTGAAATTTCTTTTTCTATATAAGTGAAGTTTTGAAGGTTATAGCTGACACTGTGTATGAGCTTATTGTGATACCAAACTGGGAGACGGATAAAGTTCTCTAAGGACTTGCATAGAGTTCTAGGGTTCATTTTGCATTACCTGGTTAGGTGCCCATAGGCAAACATGTTTGGCCCCCCTGAAGACAGAATTATCTGAGCCTGATAATTGGGTATGCCAACAAGAGGTTATCAGTTTGAATCCCTCCAGAACTTGAGACTAAGGTGAATCAAACCCACAAAACAGACAAGAGTGTTACTTTGTACTGTTCACTGTTCACAATTCTGCACTCAGAGGTTGGCACTTTGGGAGTGGAGGGCTGACCTGCTGAGTGAATCTGTGACAGTGAGTTCTTCAGTACAGTTGGTAGAGGTTGGTGAGAGCCAAATGTTGGGGACAGAATCAGTAGGCGATGCAGCTGCTGACTTTTTGGAATTGCTACACCTACCCCAACTCACACAAGGAGAGAGAGATACTTTAAATAAAGAAATCTCTGAAGGAGAGGTAGGATAGGCTATTAACGGTCTAAAAATCGGATTCAGCCCCGGAGTCAGACGGACTTACTGCAGGATTATATAAAACTTTTAAAGAGGAGCTGGTTCTGGGTTTAACTATTTTATTCAAGGATATGTTGACTAAGTCTAAATTCTCTAAATCAATGAAGGAAGCAATTCTGGTACTTATGCATAAGAAAAGCCCTGCAAATTATATAAACAATTGGAGATCACTAAGTCTTCTTAACATGGACCGTAAAATTATTGCTAAAATTTTGTTGGCCAGGCTTATTCAGGTGTCAAGAGTCATTAGTCCAGAATAGACATGTGGCATTCCAGGCAGACACCAAAATGACAACTTTATCTTGTTAAGGAAAACATTCTCCCTGGGGGAAAAGGGCAGCATAAAAGGGTTGGGTAATAGAGATCGACCAACAGAAAGCGTTTGATAAGGTTGCCCATCAGTTTCTATTTTCTGTACTAGAAGCATTCAGAATCCCCACCAAATTCATAAGCTGGATCAAAACCATCTATTCTAGGGCTGTCATGATCCCCAATGATAAGTGGCTAGGGAATAGAGTGTTAGTAAAACACGGTGTTAGGCAAGGGTGTCCTTTAAGACCCATGTACAACTTTGGGATAGATATACTTATTAGAGGTATCCTCCAATGTCCTGAGGTGGTAGGGTTGAAGGGAGCACATAACCTCACTCCAGTAAAAAATTTGGCATATGCAGATGACTTGGTCCTTATATTGGATAGTGAAACTAAAGAGTGGGCCTTGGAAAGTGTACTGAGTAAGTATGCCAAAATATCAGGGTCCCAGATAAATTTTAGCAAAAGTAGAGGCCTACCCTTAGGTGGCACCCCCATTCCTGAGTCAGGGACCTTAGCTGGGATCAAAATTTCTCCTGAACCCATTAACATTTTAGGATTTATGTTTGGATCAGGTGACAAGGTGACATGCAATCCTTAAACTGGGAATACTGCTTTATGTAAGGCAGACAGACTTAAAGCCAGGTGGAGGCAACAACAGATAGGTAAGAAAAAACTGGTTTACCTGATCAAGACTTCGGTGGTCCCTATTTTTTTATATCTTTGTTGCGTCTTTCCGCCACCTCGAAGATGTTTACCCGCCTGTACAGTATTTTGTTCCAAGGGTTTATGGGGTCCCAGTTAAACCCCATGAATAGAGAATTAACTTACAAAATTATACTGGTGGTGGTAGGGATGATAAACCCGTAGCCTTCTTTCTGAGCATTTTCTTGAATTATAATTTTGGTGTGACTTTGAAACCAGGAAAGAAAGGGTGGAAACCTTTCATCTCGCTATGGTTGTCGCCCTGCATTACCCTATGGAAGCAGGGCAGGAATAGACTAGTAGAGAGGGTCCCTGGAATCCCGGCATATGGTGTGGATGCAGTAAAATTAGCCATGTCCTGGGGTTTCGAACCCAACAATTTTATTGTAACAAGCAGGAAAGCACTATATGACTGGATTTGGAGGCTGGGGGCTCAGAACCCAGTAGAATGTCCTTTTTGTCCTCAAGACCAGCACGTCTGGATATTAAAACAACTTGTCAACCCTAGAATTCCACCGTGTGTATGGGATACGGTGTGGATGGGTAATTATGATAGGCTTAGTGTAAGGAGGAACAACAAACACAAAACCGTTGACGATAGATACTGTCCAAGGGAGTCCTGTGCACAAATCATTGAATCACAACACAATTTATTCCTTAACTGTATCTTTGTGCAGAAGTTTTTCAGGAATCATTGTAGTAGTTTGGAATGAACCTCTTTTGTCTAACCTTACACACTCAGAAATTATGTTTGGTACAAACAAGGCCTTAAATAAGAAGTACAATGCAGAAACTATGTACTTTGTATTGGTGATAATAAGGTACTTTTTATGGCAGGCTAGATGCCTGTTAGTTTTACAACAAAAGTGGATACAGCAGGAGATGGTGAGAAATATCAGTAAGGCAGTAATGGCCGTCAGGATGGCTGATTTTAAAATTAAATCAAGGAAGCAATTTAATCAGTTATGGATTAACAGTATGCATGGAATTTAGTGTAATTTATATGCCAGGTGATGGCCATGTTGATATGTCAGAAGTCTGTGTTATCACAATTATATACACGTGGTGTTTTGTTCAACCTGTATAAAACGTTTAATACACTGTAATATTTATATGTATGCATATCTGTAATGAAGTCCAAATTTTCTCAATAAAATCCCCCTACTCTTCAAGAAGTGCCATGTGATTTTTAGCAACCACCAGAACAGGCAGGAGGGACCTCAGTTTAACATCTCAGCTGAAAGACGGCACCTCAGGAATGCAGCACCCCCCTCATGTTGCACTACAGTGTCAGTATTGGAATTTTAATTCAAGTGACAGGTATATATCACAGCTTTTTTCTTTCTTCGATACAGTGCTTTTCCTACATTTTGAGTGTCTGTATCCAACATTTCAGTGACAAAATGGAGAAACGTGTGTGTGTGTGTGTGTGTGTGTGTGTGTGTGTGTGTGTGTTGGGGGGATACTGTCTTGCCATGTGTCAGTTGCATGTTGCCATGGTGGCTAAGGGCAGTGAACCGAAAGAGTGATAAGTGGCTATCGGTAGCTTTGCCAATAAATACTTTATTCTGTTTTAGTATCTCTGGCTGAATTTGATTGGACTCCCATATAGTATATAGGTGAAATGAAGATGAGCACATGTTTTTACTTTAATACTTTTTTTCTTTCCCCTCAGAACAGAACAAGCAAGACAAGAACAGGCAGGCAGGATAGAGCAGTGATCCATTACAGTCAGGAGCAGCATACTTTGTGAGTTAGGCTGGATGGCACATTTGTGGTCCTATATTTTTTTTTTATTTGAAATTTCTTCTGTATCTGTGTAGTATGCTGTAATGTATTAGAGTGCTGCTGTAAGTCATTGGCTGCTGCAAACATGATTTTCCCCTTTTTTATTGGGCAGGAATTAAAATCAGGATATACAAAACAAAAATGCATTTCGCTTTTAAACTCTGTTGAAAAAGTAGTAGTACCATATGGGCTCATCATATCCTCATTTAAAGACAGTTTTAGCATAAAAGAAATACAGATGGTGACTCTACATCCAGTGTGGTCTACACTTTTGTAGAGTAACCATCTGGGTGTACTTCTTTAGTTTTATGCTAAAACTATTTTTAAATGAGGACATGATGAACCCATGTGGTACCACTTCTTTTTCAACAGAGTTTAAAAGCCAAAAACATTTTATTTTGTAGACCCTGATTTTAATTCCTGCCTCATAAAAAGATGGGAAAATAAAATCATGTTTGCAACAGCCACTGACTTACAGCAGCACTCACTCCAATACATGAAAGCAGAGTTTAAAAGCCAAATGCTAAATGCATTTATATTTTATAGATCCTAATAGCTTATTAATACAAATGGTGTGCTTTATCTTACTGTATTTTGGCTTGCACTACTACTGTATGTAACTGGTAATTTGCTGTCTGCATTTTCCTTTGTACCATATCATTTATTTTATTTCCACGTTACCCTGTCCCTGGGAAGCACCTGGAAATGCTCCTCAGCTCAGTGTGCCTTTCTGTTACCAAATTTTAAATAAATAAAAATAAAGTACAACATTACTAACTCAGTAAGAGGGGTTTTAAGAATGATTGATTGATAATACATTTTTGCAGTCTGATTACAGCCAAGCCCAGCCATACTCCATATAAACATAGAAACATAGACTTCATGGCAGATAAGGGCCACCTCTCCCATCTAGTCATCCCAGAAGCCCTTGTACTGGATTACTGCTTCTGACCCACCCACTGCTGTACTGTTATGGTTCCCCTATGCCAGTCCCAAGCATGCTTGAATCCATCCGCAGTGCTTGCTCCCACCACCTCCTGAGGTTGACCATTCCATGCGTCCACCATCCTCTCTGTAAAGAACTTCCTCACATTCCCTCTTAACCTCCCACCTTCCAATTTCATGTCATGCCCCCTCATTCTTGTGCTCCTCCTGTATTGGAAAATGTCTCCTCCCTGCACCTTGTTGATACCCTTGAGGTACTTGAATGTTTCTATCATGTTCCCTCTTGCCCTCCTCTCTTCCAGTGAGTACATATTAAGTGCCCTTAATCTCTCCGAAGTCCTGTGTTGTAAGCTCTGTACCATCTTAGTCACCCTTCTATGGACTGTCTCCAGCCTGTTGTTATCCTTACAAAGGGGCGGCCTCCAGAACTGTACACAGTAATCAAAGAGAGGCCTGATCACCTTGGTTTTTATATAATGGTACTACTACCTCCCTCCTGCTGGTGATACCCGTGCCTATGCAGCCCATCTACCCCTGCCTATGCACCCCATCATGCCACTGGCCCTCCCAGCTGACTGAGTACTCTGCTTTGACATTATTAGGTAATCTGAAATAGCAACCCCCATTATGGTCCCTTTCCTGTTTTGTGACTGTCAGCAACCCCCCCCCCATCCTGTAGCTTTCCCCGGGGTTTCTATGTCCCAGGTGCATCGTTTTTCAATTATTTTTGTAACCCCCTACAAATGTGGGTTCCCAAAAAGTCTCCCTTGGGTGTACCTAAATGCCCACTGCCAGGCTTGGTATCCTGTGTCTTAGCATTTTACAAGTGCTTGTGAGAGTGCCTTAATGCCTCTGTGCTCTGTCCCTTTAAGAGATGCTCATAATGTGGTGTACATTTAATCTGGGTGGGGGATGGGTGTTTCTATGCTCGAGACCCACCTGGACTACCAGATAATTGCTCCATTCTGCCATCACTAATTGCACAGAGGGAGCTCTGTCAGGAGCTGTGCTAATTTACTGTTTATCTGCTAGCAGTGCAATGTTATCATAGTTTGTCTAACCTACCTCCTTTGCAGCATGGAGATTTCTGTTAATCACCACCATCATGGTTCTGGACTGCCAGAGTGGACCAATGGGTACCTTTGGAGACCCTAAAATGGAATCTGTCCCCAGTGGTCTTGTGGGAGTGAATTTCTGTAGGAATTGTAGTTTCGGGACTTTGGCACCTAAATTTGCCTTGGGGGGAGCCCTTGCTTTGACAGACTGATGGATCAACCAACCAGAACCTTTTGGACCAAGGGGAAATTCCCAAACTGCTGCTGCAGAGGGGCAGTCTGTGTGAGGAGTTAAGAGATTGAACAGCTCAAGATATTCGAGCAGCTACTACTGCGTAGTTTGCGTGGGAGATTGGTGGAAAGGCTGAGTTAGGCCTGTCCGTCTGCTGTCCCTCGAGAGGGAGTGTGAGTTAATAGGACTGCATCCAAATTTGAGTGAGTTAATGTCACTAAAGAGTGACCAGATTGAAACCTGAAGAAGACGGAAGATTTGCTGAACACGATCGGCCTGTCTGGACACCCATTTGCCACATGATTCCTGGTTTTGCTCAGAGACACTGATATTGCTGCTGGACTGCTATCCGCATTGTGGTATGGTGATTGCTTTACTATAAATGTGCTGTGTGCTGTTAGTGGGTTGTGATTTGGTTCTCCACTGTGTAAATGTGCCACTTTTGCTGGAAGCTGCATCCAGCACTACCGGACTCGAATCCAAACTGCTACACCCAGCCTGGGCCTTGCCACACTGGCCCAGCCAGCTACCTCGGGCACAGACACCATCATCAATGAGAGAATCACCCCGGGGATCAGCCCCCTGCTCAACATCTCTAATAGAAACAACACTTCAGTGATTCGTGTGGGCCCTGCTTTTCCTGGCAAACCAGTCATCAACCTGCAGTCTCCATTTCGTCCAGCCTGTGTCTCATATTGGGTAGCATGAGTAACAATCAGGGTAGCTCCCTGCAACAACAGCTAAATCTCAAGTGTTGTCATTTGATTGCATTGTTGTTTTTCCTTTCATGAACTGAGCCCTGAGGCTCTGGATTACAAATTGTGTGTGGTTGTGCATGACTTTTCTTTTCATCACAGGGCCCCGACCAGCTGCAACACCGGCCTACCCCGGGCAATGTTCCAGGCTAGCCCATCTTACTTCCAACTGGGTACCCAGAGCGTGTGACTGTGCAGGGACCAAAAGCGCATGCATAATTGCCTGACTAGATCAGCGATAGAAGCAATCAACCTGATTACGCCCCTCCCTTGTTCAAATCCCCTGACTAAATAAGATCTAACTCTTTTTGCATCTAATCTGACTATGGTTCCAGTTTGTACCAAAAGCACTGTACTGTTATTTGCTGTGCATAACCTTGTTTTACAGGGGGTCTCCAGGGTCGAACTGGTGGAACCAGCCCTGGTGGTAAGTGCCAATAGTGTGGGGATTTGTATACTGAACAGAGGTTACTGTGAAAGTGTTTGTTGCATATTGTCTAGGCCACTAGAGGGAAAAGAGGGAGGTTACAGTATCCTGGAGGACTGTACCCAGGTTAGTCTAGCTACTAACAACCCTGTCCTCCAGGTGGAGGCACTTGTTTCAGTACTCAGGCCCCTCAACCTGCAACTAGCCAAGCAGGTGGGGGTAGTAGCCCTTGGTATAGCACCACCTAGGGGTTACATTTTAATTAAACTTTAGTTTCCAGTCTTCAGACCATTTTTTAAGATTCAAAAGGTCTTTCCTCCTTTTCGACTTAAAGTAGAGACGTTGAAGTAGACCTGTGCTGTACTTATTTATTTATCACAAAAATCATAATTGCAACCCTTTGCCTTTGAGTGATAGATTCCTTTGCAAAGGCTCCACATCTTGTACGTCACGTCCTCCTGTAAAAGCCACCTTGTTGAAACTGATTTGCATTCCCATTTCTGTAATGATGTCCTCACTTATGTAGGGTAGAAGCACTGTAATTTTAATTTCTGTAAATCTGTAACAATACACTAGAATTCATATTGCTGTTTTCAGATTATCACTTTCGCTCAATACCATCGTGGTGCCCCCAAAATGACTGACTTGCCCCCCCCCCCGGCTCCCAAACCTGGCTCCGCCACTGAGTATCCTCTCTAGTATACGCATCTTACTCCCTCATAATATACACGCTGTTTGTTGTTAATGCTATTTCCATGAAATGTACGAGAAAATAATTTTTGTCAGTAAAAAATCAGACCGTGCACATCTGTGTATAAAGTCAATCGAACAGGTATTGCAAATTGCAGCTCAGAATTAACACATTTCACAACTGTATTTTACAAAGGCATTGTGTGTGATGACGGGTGCACTTACTGTATGTTTTGGATGACAGTAGACAATGTCAGTTTTCAGATGGGCAGCAAAAGCCACATACTGCATAGTAAATAGTAGTCCCCATTTCTGACATACAGCCTGAGCTCACACTGAAGTCCTTTAACTAGGGTCAGCAACCTCACCCCTGCATCAGTAACCTCTCACTGCACACTGAATAAAGACCTGGTCCTTCCAAAGCAAGGGTATAAGCATGCATTTTTTATCAAAAACCACGTGCCCTTTCTAACCATTATTGTTAATTGGAGTGCATGAGTATATGCCATTGCTGCATTTGCAAGTGGACACTGATTAGTGACTGTGAATTGTGGTCGGTTGGGGGGTTTACAGTTCATGTTTCGAAACAGCCGGGCAGTGAAGCAACCCCAACTACACACACACTCATGCAGACACACGCGCACGCACACTCACACTCTTTTGTGAATGGGGACAATCAGGTGGTTGCTAGACTTACTACTGCCCACTCCAATGTCAGTCAATCCCTACAGACCCCTGCCATGGTATTGAGTGCAGCTGCCTTAACCAGTCTGCCCTATACTTAAGAGGCTAAGCACCAGGCAAGCCTGCAGAGTTCAGGTCGGCTGCCAGCCGGCCCTGAGAGAGTATGCCATTTTCAATGTGACCTGCTGTTGTGGCTGTCTGACCAGTAAGAACAAGTTATCTTCTGCCATAAGAAGGATACTGGCCAGCAATCACAAGAATACAGCATCACAATTAAACCATACAGGCAATCGTCACGTGAAAAGAAGGCATTAGGAAGAGGAGCAGTTGAACATAATTACAGGTAAGTGCCTGACTGGGGACAATTTGAATGTTTTTTGTATGCACTTTGGTTTTTGGGGGGAGGGGTCAAGGATGTCAAGTCTGATTATTTATGTTCGCGTCTGGATACTGTGATGTGATTGTAACAGCACAGTGTGGCTCACCATAGTCATATGAATTAAAGGGACACCGTCAAGCTTTCTTTCATCATATTATTTCTATGTAAAAACCCACATTTTATGATTGCTTTCCATCTCTAAAATTCATTGATGTTGCTGGTTCTTTAATCTGCCTCCTTGCTTATAAGAACTGATATGCATGGGACAGAGTTGGACTGGCCTACCTGGACACCTGGACATTTCCAGGTGGTCCCCCTTTATTGGGTACCTAGCCACCATCTGAACTCTGAAAATATTTGCAGTTGTCATCTAATTTCTAAATAAATAGGGTTGTTTGGGCACTGCAAGTAAATTTATGATGCAAACTTAGAGCTAATGTATCAAATGTAAGTGGAATACTGATTAGAATCTCTCACCCTGGGCCTTCCCTTATTAATTTTCCAGGTGGGCCCCTGCATCAACTTTACAGGTGGACCCCCTGTACCCCAGTCTGACCCTGGCATGGGAATGTATTGTTGTACACAGCCTTGTTTTGCTCTGGGAAGGCTTTAGCCCATGGTTCAATGTGGGGAATAGCTCCTTCCACAGCCTCTACTTAACCCCATCACAAACACACCTCCCTTGCTTAGGGAGTGTTTTTTCGCTGGGCTCTCTGTGTGTGGCTGTGCTGTCTGCTCCTCCTGCTGCACTGGTTCATTCCTGTCCCTACTTCTGTGCCTCCCCACCCTCCTATTGTTTGCTTTCTTTTGTGTCATTTGTCTCACCTGATGTCTGTGTCCCTCCTTCTCATTCTCTAGTGCTATTCTCACTCTTGTTCATGGGCCTTCTATCCCATACAAATTCCTACCTACATACCTACTACTCAAGGGTGGGAAAAGAGTAAAACCACAAAAAGTACTACAGGTTACACAAGTACTATATACCCCATCGCTTTTTCCCCAAACATTGAACACATTGTTTACCTAAACTTATTGCATACTTCCTGAACATTTGAAACACCCTCAAACAGTGCAGCCACTCGTGATACAATAGTTGCACCTACTCCCCCTTCATAATGAGCAGCTAGATAGTGTTAGGGGTGTTCCTGAGTCCAGGAAAGATGCAGTTGTAGTTGGTCAAGAAATGTAAACAAACATTTTGGTGGTGTATCACCAGTTTGGTTGGTACTCAAATTTTTACTTTTTAAAAGAAAAAAGGAGTCTGAATCAAACAACCAGCTATATCAGCAGCCTCTATAGAATGAGAACAGTCCTAAAATGTTTTTTTTTTTTTTTACTGGGGACACTTTGAGTCAAAATGGGGTTGACAGTGTCCCTTTAAAGTTTTGTTTCAAAGTTGCTGTATACAGCAATCCTGAACCACCTCCAATCCCCCCAAACAACTACATTGTGTGTTACTATAACAGAACTGATTATAATTTCTCCCGTTCTGATGACAAATGGAAGAGAAGATTTAATCTGATGCATTACAAGCGAATCCTTCCTAATGGTGAAGTGTGTGACAGACGTTGGCTTGCATACTCCAAAAGCTGCAGTGCAGTGTTTTGCTTTTGCCACAGGCTTTTTTCAGTATATGTCAAGCTTGACAGTAGGTGTTTTTTCAGACCAACTTGGTACAACATCTTGCCTTACATGAATGTTCAGCCAGGCACATTGAAAGTGCAACAAGATGGTTAGAGATGGAAAATTGTCTGAATAGTAAACAGACACTAGACAAAAGGCTTCAGGAACAGATTGATAGTGAAGCTCATTACTGGAGCAACGCACTAAAAAGATTGTTGGTCATTACGATGTTTCTTTCTGAGCGTAATCTTCAATTCTGTGGCTCTGTGGAACAACTTCAATCTCCAAACAATGGAAATTTCCTAGGCTTAGTTGAAGTTCTGGCTAAGTTTGATCCTGTCATGCAAGATCATATGCGATGTGTAGCAACAGGGAAAGTGCATGACCATTACTTAAGTAAAGATATTCAAAATGAACTGATTCAGCTCGTATCTGGAAGAGTAAATAAGAAAATCATAGAACTTGTAAAGTTTGCAAAATATTTTTCCGTTATTTTGGACTGCACACCAGACCTGAGCTACAAGGAGCAAATGTCGCTGACGATTCACATAGCAGAAATTGAAATGGAAGAAATCCAAATTAAAGAGCACTTTTTGTGTTTTTTAGAAGTTGCTGATACAACTGGCCTTGGTCTTACCACAAGTTTCCTTCAGGAACTGAATAAACTTGGCCTCTCCATCCAGGATTGTAGAGGGCAAGGTTATGACAATGGTTTTTAACATGAAAGAGAAAAATTCAGGAGTTCAGCGCAGAATTTTGGATTTAAACCCGAGGGCTTTTTTCATGCCATGTGGTTCCCATAATTGGAATTTGGTGTTGTGTGATGCTGCTAAATCCTGTTGTGAGGCTATATCCTTATTTGGTGTACTGCAACATATCTATGTTCTCTTTTTTTGGCTTCAACTCACTGATGTCAAATCTTCAAAGATCATGTGCCTGGCTTGACTGTGAAACTCCTTTGTGATACAAGATGGGAATCAAGAGTTGATAGCATCAAAGTTCTGCACTATCAAATAGGTGAGGTTTACGATGCTTTGTTTGCTCTGTCAGAGGACCCAGGAACACTGGATGTCCAGCATGAAGCTATAATGCTGGCCAGACAGATAAAAAGCTTTCCATTTTTGGTGTCTCTTGTTGTATGGTATGGCATTTTGTTTCGAGTTTACCTTGTCAGCAAAAAAAGGCAAAGAGCCTCATTTGACTTTGCCTCCGCTGTTACACTAATTGAGAATACTTACTCTTTCTTGACCATCAGAAAAATGGGTTTACAAAAGCAAAAATCACTGCCAAAGAGCTTGCCAATCAGCTGGAAACTGAACCGCTGTTCCCCTAGGCAACTAGACTATGATGAAAGAAACAGCAGTTTTCATGTGAGGCTGTGGATGAACCTGTTACTGATCCAGAAACTAAGTTTAGGGTTTTTTTTTTTTTAATGTGGTGGTTGATATGGCACTCAGGTCTGTAAAAGAAAGATTTGAACAAATGCAGAAGCACAGTGACAACTTTGGTTTTCTGTATGACACTTTCTATATGACATCAGCAAGCTAACGGAAGTGGGCACTGATACCTTGCTGAAACACTGTAAGGATCTGGAGCGCTTACTTAATCATGATGGCTCCTCCTGATATTGATTCATTTGAACTGTGTGATGAATTAAAAGCACGGTCACACATGATACCACAGAAATCCTCACCTGTAAGTACGCTGCAGTTTATCTGTGCACAGAACTACATGGAACTGTACCCAAATGTGAGTATTGCGTTGCATATTTTACTGACCATACCAGTCACGGTGTCTTCAGCTGAAAGGAGCTTTTCCAAACTGAAGCTGATTAAGAGCTACCTTCGCACTTCCATGACTCAGGAAAGACTGACAGGCTTAGCACTGATATCAATCAAAAATGAAATTGCAAGGAATTTGGACTGCAGAGACCTAATACATGAGTTTGCCAGTAAGAAAACTAGAAAGGTCCCATATGGCTGACTGTGTGTCTAAGCTGAGGAGGGTGAGAATAGATCAACAATAATTCACTACTTAGTGTTTTTTTCATTCTGTTTTCAATTCCCTTACTCAAATATTTATCATCCTGCTAATTGTTATCACAAGTTGTTTGGTGTACCACTAAACACTAGTTTATCTGATTTATGAACATTCTCTGGTGTTTCTTCATACCCAAGTCAAATGTATTAATTTTCCCTATTTCATGCTAGTCATCAGAACATTTAAAATCCCCCCCCCAAAAAAAAATATTACATGGATATCCATTCTTTTTTTATGTTACAGAGTGAGACTTTTCACTCTTGGTGGACAAAAAAATGTGTAAGGGGATAAAATGCTTTATATTGATCAAGAGACATTGTTTAATGGATCAACATGCATGTGGAAGGAAATGTGAAGCATTAAGGACACATCATTGTTTCACGGTGTTAGCTACAATACTTCCACAAATGGAAATCAAAAGAGTATATTAATGATACTGTTACATCATATTGAAGCATAACTCTCAAAAATGAGGATAATAACTATGTATTTTTTTGCATTTCACTAGTTCAATCACTTGTCTTCTCCTTTGACACAAGATAGTCATGGCTGTGATGCAAAGAAAGTCCTATTAAGTTGTTCTTAAAGTGAATGGTCATGAAAATACTGTTTTCAGTACATTCAGTACCTTATGGCGTTAGAGTTGAGGCATTACTTAAGTTATTATACAGAAATTTTACTCTCATTGGTATGGCATGTTTAGTAATCTAAATTCCTTTGATCGTTAATGTTACATACCAATTTAGAGAATCCTGAAACTAATGTACTCAAATATAAGATAATGTATAAGTAACAGGTTGATCTTCACATGACCACTAATTATATATGTTGTCTATACAGTATGCCGGCTACTATGAACTTGTAATGTTGCAATACTGTACTGTGAATGTTTGTGGCAGCCTTTGTTGGAGAATGTCACTGGTTTTATACATAGATTATTTTCAAATAGTTTAATAGCATGTTTTGGAACTGTAATTAAAACATTTTAAGCATGTTGACATTTGGGTAAACTCATTTTCAGACATTCATCAACGGTCATGCAGCTTATGACCACAATTTAATGCTTACTGGTTTTATACTATCGCTGCTGTGTAGGACTGCCCCTGTATGTTTTTCCAAATATTATTTTGCATAGCTACTTCCTTAAAAAGAATAAAATTTAAAACAAACTGAAGTGCTGAAATAGTTTTCAATGTTATGCTACGTGATCATAAAAAGTGATCTCTGACTTAGTAGTTGGTGCACAGCTCTTCCTCAAAGGGCTTTGTGTAAGTACTTAAAATCAGTTCTGTTATTGTTTTACCTGACATTTATATAAGCAATAAGGAACTCCAGGAGCTAGATTAACAGTCTGTTAATCATTCCTTAGGGATGTAATGTGGCATGAGGTGCAGCCAAGTGCCATATTGCCCCTAGGGGCGATTAACTGACTTAATCTAACTCCTGGGAGTGTCTTATTAGTATTATAAACATTATTCCAAAAGAAGAGTGTTAATTATACTTTTTGAATGTTTTCCTCATTTAGAGGGAGATTTTTAATCAAACAGTTATTCCACCAACAGTTTCAGAATGCTGAATCAGAATGCATTATTCCACTCATTCAGAGGATGGATTGCTGACAAGAAGAATCTATGTCCATGGTGATTGGGCTGTACATGACAGTTTAACAGGGGCTAATGTAAGGCTGTTTGAATCCCAACAGCTACTCAGATTGCAGCATTTCTAAGACCCTTTGTACATTTGATATTTATTTGTCTCTCTGACTGCATGATGTAATGGCTAAAGGGAATATCTTTTATTATGTACTCTATTTATTTGACTCTTAGGACATCGCATACTTAATATAATACTGATATAGAAAGCTAACATGGGGTTGCTGGATAAACTAAGGAGATTGATGGGACTCCAATGGTCTATACTATGTGTCCACATCATTCTGTGGTGGGATGACATGGAAGCAACCCTGAGGTTGTTGGGACTATGTTCTAAGCAGCATGGATAAAAAATTAATCATGCCTAAAAATTGAATACATACCCTGTGACAGCAGTTAAGGTGGGGACAGCTGAGTATTCAAGGGAGAGGAACTAGGACACAGCTTCCTGTGTTTGTGGAGGGTTGGAGGCTATAAATTTGAACAGGTGGTCAGGCTATGGAGAGGGTGGCTTGGGCACCATGCTGGTCAGTGAGCAATCTTAGGAAGGGGCTAGGGTGCAACTTACTGGGAATGGGGATAGGGCAACAAGGTTGAAATCTCTTAGTTCAGTTACCCCCAAAATTCACAGAAATGCATCAGAATGCATCAAACTTTAACAAAATGTTCTGGGGGCCTAGGCGGCCCCCAGACCCCCCCACCTGCAATTTGAATGGGGCACCAAATGTTGGCTTGCTTGGGGGTGCCATAAAGTCTAACACTGGCCCAGACAGATGCAATAAGCTGAATGTCCGAAGCAGTAACTGGGATTGTGCAGTATGGCTTTATTCACAGATGTTCCTTAAAACACACATGGACCCCCAATGGTTTGTCATTGCAATACAGGTACACTATTGCAGGGGCACTTTGCTAGGCAGTACTGTTTTCCACAGAAGCATCTCTATTCCTCTCCTAAAGTGTGTGCTCGTGGTCTGTGCCACACAATTAAACTACTTTCAAAACATTTCCATTTCCAAAGGGCATTCTAGTGGTCTATACCACATCACTTAAAGTCATAAATGTTACTGCTTTATTTTTCTCTGGAGCAAAGTGTTTCTTACAGGGTATATCTTCTCTGAAATTACTGTATTACAGGTGGAGCTTACATTTTTGTGACTTTTTTATCATTGGGCTAAGCAAAATTATTGTTTGACACTGTGTTTTATTTTATTCTTGTTTGTTGAAAAGGTTTGTTGTCTCAGAGGTGTTTCAGTCTCCTTCTCACATTGAAGGAGCTAATTGCTTTTCCTCCCACAGCTCTTCCAAAGGATTAGGTGTGTATGTGGGGGTGGAGCTGGCAAACTGTCAGTAATTTCCAAAAGAAAGAAGGGTTAAAAAGTCAGGTTAGTTGATATCTTGTAGGTAGAAGACTTGGTTTGCTGGCCAAGGCACCTAGCTTCACCTGAGCTCTTTCCTTCTAAGACTGCTTGAAAGGTAGAGTAGAGAAACTTACCAGAGCAAGGGAGAAGGATTAGGACTTAGTTTGGCTAAGCAGATTTACTGTGTGGTGGTGTTTTGATTTTTTACTCACAGGGATTGCTACTGTTTGTGGCTAACATTTCATTGCTTTATTTTTTCTCTGATTCAAATTGTTGTTGCTGGTATACCTTCTTCTGCATTATTACAAGGTGTGCCTACAGGTGTGCTAACAGATTACTGCTGTAATCTTCTGATTCAAATTGTCTTTGCAAGGTATATCTTCTGTTACTGCTTTATTTTCTCTGGAGCAAAGTGTTTCTTACAGGGTATATCTTCTCTGAAATTATTACAGGTGGTGCTTTACAGGTTTTACAGTTTTATCTAACATTAGGATAAGCTTTCAGGGTTACTGCATTTGTTGTTGACTGATTGTTTCTGCTCTTACCTCCTTGTTCTTTAGTCAAGTGGTTCTTCTTTTTAGGCGGGAAGGGCCCACCACCCACCCCATCCCCAACCACCCCACGCTACACTCCTTTTCATAGGGTACCACAGTTGCTGACATTTCAGTGTGGCAGAGCAGGAAGGGGCGGATCAGTGGGGCCTCCACAAGGTGATCTCATTTACAGGGCACTAGTAATTTAACTTGTTATAACAAGTTAAACAAAGCACAATTAAACCATTACTTGCATTTTTCCTTTTTTTTTCCTTCTAATTACTCTGACTAGGTTACAAACCCAGCAACTTATTTGGAATGGATTTCATTAACTGCAGGTACTGTGGAACAATTTTCAGGACAGTCTTACAGGATTTAGGACACTGTCCTACATGCTGGGCCTTTGAGATCTTCGTCTCAGCTCCGGCAGCATGGGCAGAGATTGATCGCCTAAATTTCATATTGAAGAGAAATACATTATAAGAACCACCCGCCATTTCCCAGCATCCAACAGAAAAACCTCGGCCGCAGAGGGTAGTTGGTCCAGGAGGTTGGCAGGTGGTTAGGAGGAACAAATCAGGTGCCCCATCACTCTCTGCTCTCCAACACATTACCTCCAAAAACCATATAAACGCTACAAACAGGTATCTGCCTCTATCTCTGAAATCAAATAAAGAGGCAGAAGACACTGCAGAGCAGGACACTCATGCACAGGAGCTAGCACAACAATACTCACCCAAATCAGGAACCAAAACTAAACAAGCACAAAGGAAATCCAAAAACTTCTGATCATAGGAGACTCATGATTCGGGAGTTGATACCCATCTCCAGCCAGGGTGATGGTCAGATGTTCCCAGGTACATCAGCATGGAGAGACACTGATCGCATTATCAAAATTGTTCACAAAGCAGGAGAAAACATTGATGTCCTAGTACACATAGGGACTAATGATCTCGCTAGCCGTCAGTTGTGGAGACCAAGGAACACCTGACTAAGCTGGGTGACAAACTATCATCTATTTGTCCAGCATCTCCTTCTCTGAGATCCTGCCAGTCTGGGAGAAGGAGCAGATGGACGGAAGGTCAGAGAAGGGAGATAGGGAGCTAAACACGTGGCTCAAGGACTGGTGCCAGGAAAAAGGACACAGATTTGTAGGGAACTGGCAACAGTTCTGGGAGCGAAAGTTCTTTAAATTTGATGGACTGCATCTGACTAAAGAGGAGTCAGTGCATTGGGGCAGAAGTTTGACGTCTTTGCAGAATATTTAAAACTAGCAAATGGGGAGGGTGCATACCCCATCGTGGAATGGGAAGAACACCCCCCCTCAGCTAGTGGTCAAACAGGAATTCAGCGTGTTTGCCATTCATTTGCATCACCAGGTAAGAAAAAAGGTTTGTCTCCCCATACGATGCACAGGGGTAATGCCAAACTTCACCCAACAACTAACACACCAAAATCTGGCCAATGGAAAATCATGTACACAATGCTCCCAGCCTGGGAAATAAGATCCCAGACCTGCAGGCAATAATGTCAGAGGCTAAACTGGACATAGTAGCAATTAGTGAGACGTGGTTTACCAGTAACCACATAGGAGACTTCAGTACCTGCTATGTATTGTTCAGAAGAGACAGAGGTGCAAAAAGGGGAGGAGTGGCCCTGTATGTCAATAGAAAATATCAAAGCTACAGAAATTCCAGAATACACATAAGGAGCCAGAAGAACATGGTCACCCTGGAAACAGGAAATGGGACAGCCATAAGAACTGGGGTTGTCTACAGGCCCCAGACCAGAGGGAGGACATAGACACATTACTGTTAGAAGATATACAAAACATGACAGCTAAAGGGGAGGTTCTGATAATGGAGACTTCCAACATGCCAGATATAGATTGGTCAATACCAGCAGGAACATCTGCAGAACTAGACTCATAGTGGATTCCTGCAGGGGAGGGCCTCAAACAACTGGTACAGCAACCCACAAGAGACAGGGGCTATCCTAGATCTAGTACTGACTAACAAAGAAGGGATCACAGATCTCCAGGTAGAAGGTCACCTGGGGGCCAGTGACCATCACATGGTATGGTTCAATTTGGCTACTACATCTAAATCATCCCATTCCAAGGCAAAAATATGGGACTTCAGAGGAGCTGACTTTGATAAGATGGCCAACAGAGTTAAGCTAGCCCTGGCAAAAGAAACACAGGTGGGGAGGTACAGGCAAAGTGGGCAAGCATTAGGATACAATACTTGAAGCAACATCCCATTGTGTTAGACAGAAAAGGAAGTGCAAAAGAAGAAGGAAACCACTTTGGTTCTCAAATACAGTAGCAGAAAAGGTCAGAGCCAAAAGCTGGCCTTCAGGAAATATAAGGAGAACACGGGATGAAGATGGGAAGCATACCAAACTGCCTCAAGGGAAGCAGGTAAGGCAGTAAGGCAGGCAAAGTCCCAAACTGAGGAAACACTAGCACGAACAGTAAAAGAAGGTGACAAGACTTTCTATAGATACATTAGTGAAAGGAGAAAGTCCAGAGGGTATGCCAAGTTTAATGGAGAAAAGGGAGCATGTGAGGAGGAGGACCCTGTAAAGCATCTATCCTAAATAGATACTTTTGCTCAGTATTTACTGAAGAGAAGGTAGGGCAGGGCCCACAGCTCAGCATCATGGACACAGGGGAGGGAGGTGAGCACTACTCCTTCACAAAAGAAAGGGTCCTACAAGAGCTTGCTAAGCTCAGGGTGGATAAGGCAATGGGACCTGATGGCATACATCCCAGGGTACTAAGGAGCTAAAGGAGGAACTAGCAGAGCCATTAGCAGAATTGTTTAGTGAGTCTCTGAGCACAGGAGAGGTCCCAGAAGACTGGAGAAGGGTTCATGTGATCCCGCTCCACAAGAGTGGTGAGGGAGGAGGCGGGGAACTACAGACCAGTCAGTTTACCTCAGTGAGTGGGCAAGATTAGCAGGCACTCCTTAAGGAAAGGATAGTGCAACACCTGGAATCCATAGGGGCACAGGATCCAAGACAGCATGGGTTTACAAAAGGAAGGTCCTGTCAAACTAATCTCATAGATTTCTTTGACTGGGTAACCAGAGTGGTGGACCAAGGGGAGCAGTTGATGTCGCCACCTTGACTTCAGCAAAGCTTTTGACACTGTTCCACATAGAAGATTGATAAATAAGCTAGGTAGGCTCGGGGTGGGTCAAGTTGGTCAACTGGGTGGCAAACTGGTTGACTGGCAGAAAACAGAGAGTGGTGGTAAATGGTATACAGTCAGAAGAGATGCAAGTCACAAGTGGGGTACCTCAGGGATCAGTCCTGGGGCCAGTCCTATTCAACATCTTCATTAGTGACCTCCGCAGATGGACTAGAGGGTAAGGCTTGTCTGTTTGCAGATGACACCAAGATCTGCAACAGAGTAGATGATCCAGATGGGGTGGGCAGAATGAGAAGAGATCTGGATAAACTAGCAAAATGGTCAGAAGGTGGCAACTGGGATTTAATGCAAGAAGTGCAAAATCATGCACATAGGGAAGAGAACCCTGAAGCCACTTATAGGCTGGGAGGGTTGCTAGCAGTCACAAAGGAAGAAAGAGACTTGGGCATCATCATCACTGATGACCTAAAATCATCAAACAGACCTCTAAAGCAGTAGGTAAGGCTAGGGGTGTTAGGGTGTGTAGTGTAGGGGTATCACAAGTACGTAGAGGGAGGTAATAATCCTCTGTACAAGACATTGGTTAGGCCCCATCTGGAGTACTGCGTGCAGTATTAGAAGCCACACCTTCACAAGGACATTAACAAATTGAGGCAGTCCAGAGAAGGGCAACCAAAATGGTGCAGGGACTGCATCAGAAGACATATGAGGACAGATTAACGAGCTCAATATGTATACCCTTGAGCAAAGGAGGAGAGAGGTGATATGATCGAGACATTTAAACACCTTAGGGGCATAAACAAGGTGAAAGAGTCTAACATGTTTAAATATAAGAAAAATAGCAGGACAAGAGGACACAGCATGAGATTAGAGGGAGGCCTATTAAGGGAATATGAGGAAATTCTTTTTCACAGAAAGGGTGGTAGATGCATGGAATAGCTTACCAAGAAGTGTGGTGGCTATGAATACAGTGCAGGGCTTCAAACAGGCATGGGATAGGCATAAGGGAGCAATACAAATGACTATGAATAGATAGGTCACTGACAGAGCAAAGGCCGATGGCACATTTATAAGGTAGAAAAAGAAATGGGCAGACTGGATGGGCCTTGCGGTCCTTATCTGCCGTCAACTTCTATGTTTCTATCCTAGGCATCGGCCTTTGCCCAGGGGATCTTGATGCCCATCAATGAACCAGTTAGCCCTGCATTGAAACTCTAGATGGTGTTCCTCCCACCCTTTGCCCCAAAACAGTCTCTGCCATTCCTTCGGAGTTAAGCCAAAAGAAAGTCTTCAGTCCACAATGAATTGCTAAAGACTTCCAAACTTTACTTTAAATTAGCACCCTGAGGTGAAAAGGGGTCCTGACTGGTGTGATTTAGCCTTATCTTGGGCA
The DNA here is from genome assembly GCA_016271365.2 of Neoceratodus forsteri. Taxonomy (NCBI): domain Eukaryota; kingdom Metazoa; phylum Chordata; order Ceratodontiformes; family Ceratodontidae; genus Neoceratodus; species Neoceratodus forsteri. The sequence continues at coordinate 98,225,508 of CM057451.1, forward strand.
CGCACACCTCAGACGACCTCACAAGAGAACAGTCTCCAATTCTGTACTCACAGATTAGTTGCTCCTTCCTCCCAGTCATGGAAAGAACAAAATAAAGCTACCTTTTCCCCTCTGGTAGCTTGTCAGATTCTACTCATTGTTCTTCTTTAAGGCAGCTGTAAACTTCAGGACCTTCACGGGATTGCCCCTTGGATCCACCAGACATTGCAGTCCCTCTTACTCCCCATGGAGTGAAACTAAGAATCCTGCAAGCAAACGGTTTCCACCACTTCACTGGCCCACCGATGATTTTACCAAACTAGAGTGAGAAATGACCAGGGCTCCCTTTGCAGAGCCCCACTGGCAGATCTTCTGCCACTTTGACAGTCAGTCTAAGACTCAGACTAAATGAACATTCTCAGCTTCCCCAAAAATGGTTGTGCTGCTGCAAGAGTTCTAAATGACATAATCATCCCTCTCTCAGGCTGAGTAAACAATAATGTCATTATGTAAGAAGCTCCTAATGAGCTCTCCACCAACTGCCTTTTTCTACCTACCTAATGCTAGTACTAATGGAATTCTAGTAACCTCAGGGGACTGGGTGGTTACACTCACTGCAACCAGACACACTGGCTGTCCGTGGCCAGGTTCTGGTCAAGTACCAGGCCATTCTATCTCGGTGTTCCCTATGAAGAGGGTAGATCAGGTTCTCCCCTACCATGTGCTAAGCACAGGCAGGTAACACTAAAGGATAGAGACCTGCTGAAGAAACTTCAGTTCCTACCCTATGACTATCTATGGATTTTCAGTGGTTCCAAGAGTCTGCCTGAAGCATATCCTAATAGATCAGCACTGAAAGCCCTTACCTGGGTTAGGACCTCCAGCCTGTCTACCATTCTGCACTGTAGGGAAAAAGCTATCTGACCTATGCTATGTACCAGGTGCCCATACCCAAAAAACATTTTACACTGAAAGAACTGTAGCCCACTTTAGAAACATGCACTTAACATTATATTTCCTAACTTTAAGTATTATCAACTCTAAACCTGCAGAGCAGAAACATGGTTGGCATTGTACTGCACAGTTACACCAAGCCTAGCAACCTTAAAACAGAGGACTCCGAAGAGTCCTTAGAATCCTCTTGTCTTTTCTTCTTTCAGGAACACCTACAAAAGAAAACATTGCAAACAAAACACAACCTGTAAAACACACAGTGACCAAACCTCCAACCGCAGATACTACACCATCTCCCAAATTATTTTTTTTTAAAGGGGTTTTCTATAAAAGTATAAAAATAGAAAATAAAAGCATTTGCAAAAACAAAGTTCGATGTTCTAGAGAGAATGTCCAGAGGGCCCAGGGCACTATACATAAAGTTTCTCCTAGGCAGAAACCTGCTGAAACACAGTTCTTGGACAGGCAGAAGACTTACTAGCACTGCAGTCCAGTTCAGGAGTATCTATTTATGAACCAAAGTTCCTGGGACATCCTCATTTGCAGGCAAAACAGTCAAATTAAAATGTAAAGAAGTAAAATATGCCTTACTGCATTCTAGGCGAAACATGGATGTCTACAGCTTCTCTCTGGACCTGCGACCTGATGATCTTTCTCTGCTGGATGGAAGAAATCTTTGGATTGGGTTCTTCCACGCCTCCTGCTGGACCTGGATGGGAAATCTTCTCTCTGCTGGGCTGACAAGCCTGGACGCTGCTGGAGACAAACCTGGAAGCTGCTGGAGATGAACCTGGATCACCAGAAGAGATGCACCTCCTTTTCAGTTGCTGCCATTTCATTGGCAGGCTGCTGACATGGCATTGCTGTATTCACTTGGCATGTTGGCTTGGTTACTGGTGAATGGCACTTTTATGGATAGTACTACTCTGGGTGTGGAACAAGAACTGTTTCTCCATCCAGACGAACCACTCTGACAATATAGAATGTCTCTTGGCCAGTCTTGTCCACTACTCATACAGAGTCTATTAGCAGAGTCCTGACAAGCTTCCAAAACTGTAGTCTCTCATGACATACTTTTTTTTTTGTGCGCATTATTTCTTATTCCTCTCCATGCTGCCACCTCAGCCACTCCTTCCGGCTGTGCCGAGGCTGCATCTGACCCATCTTGTTCCCAGGTCACCATCTCTCATATGGCAGCCATCCCCAGGGTAACCTAGCATAACCCTTTGCTGGGTGGGTCCCCCTCTGAGGGGGAAGGCGCCAGTCTGGGGGGGGTAGACCAGTGCAATACTTGGCCCCAGGGGTACTGCTGAGAGATGGATGGCTCTGCGGGACATCGATGGCATCGGACAGCAGGTGGCAGTCATCTGGCTGAACGTGGAGTCATTTTCCACTTTTCTGGTGATGTTCTCTCCTACATTGCATCTGTAGTGCCCCCTGTCTCCACTAGAGGCCACTGCAGAGCGACACCATCCCACTACCCACCCCCAGGAAAAGAGAGCAGTCCTACGGATGCTCATTCCTCTCCTTCCCTTGCCAGCCTTCGGCATCCTGAGTCCATTCCCAAACCCAGGTCACTGGCATGGTTTGAGGTAAGGTGCTGGTGCTTCAGCCCTCTGTGCCACCGGGCTGGCTCATGACATACTTTAATTCGCACAAACTTATTTACTTTTGGATGCAGGTTGGCACAAGCTTCCTCCCACAACCAGGCATGCCTGTTTCTCTCAATCTCTTCCCAAACTCATCTGGGAAAGGATGGATATGTCGGTCCATATTTGGCCTCAGCCCTACATGTAATCACATGTTGTTCTTTACTGCCTTTTACTTATTTAAGACAGAGACACGGCTTAGGGGAGGCCAGTCATGGTTAAGCCAGTTTCGAAAACTCAATGCAGAATAAAAGCAGTCCACCCCTGCACTTGATTTCATGTTGCTAGAGCCCTCCTCTGTCTCTGAAAGCTCTAAGTCAAGGCTAGTGGTGACTCTTGGTAGCCCACAACAGCTGCTTCAACTTCCTCCATTTCTTCTTGTTCCACAAGCTCTGCCTGGAAGCTGACATTGGCTTCAGCTCCCGAAATTGTCCACCCTTCACTACACACAGAGGCAATTGCCTCCCAACACAGAGCTTCATCTAACTCATCATCTCCCACAAGGCTTGGTCTTGGGCCTTCTACCCATGGATCTACAGATTCTGCTTCTGCAGTGTCCGCTTCCACCTTTTCTGTCATGGAAAACTCCATTTCTTCCTGCTCTTGCAAGGTGTCCTCACAAACTTTCTCAAAAAATTGTCTGACAAACTCAGCAGAATGCCCCTGGTTGCACCCAGCCTGTTGCTGTACTGAACTAACAGAGTCCCCTGCCAGTGTCCACGTAAGGGCTAAGCAGACGGTTTTGCAGTCACTGTACCACCTGCTTCACACATCCCATATTGTTTTCGACAGCCTGTAAAATGCCCCTTCCTGGCTTTAAACAGACGATGCACACATTAACCGGAAAGTCTGGTAAGGCCACATCAGATGGTGCTGTTTCAGTTGTAAAGTTTTTCTAAATGAGCTAGCTCTTTCTCTTGTGCAATCCACGCCCTAGCATGGAGTGGGTAGTGGGGAGTATTAGATGACATTTTCTGCAAACAAACACACAAGTCCCCTATTACTATTGGCTTTAACACACACTGCAACAATTTTGTTTACTTTTGCTGTGTTGCTGAACAGGCTGCCTGGCTTGCATTTTGTTTCAAAACTTTCACACAACTAGTTGAAACTTTGCTGCTTCTGAGACACTGGCTCAACATGACGCTTACTGCTTTGTTTACATTGCTAACTACGCAAGAAATGGTGGCTATAATTTTTCTTCATCACACACAGTTCACTTTGCTGGAAATGCTTTCCGATCTTGTATTTTACTGTTTTATTCTGTGCACAAATTCAGCACATTCATACATTTACTGCACTTGTTTGGACTTGTTGATCAGTACTACCCTCAATTTTGTTATCAAACACAGTCACCACACACAGTCCACCTTTTAAATCTTACAGTCTCTCTCTGCTTTAACTTCACTGCACTGCTTTACAGTTCTCCGATTGGCTCACAGTTAGTTTTACTTTGCTTTTTGTACTCACTCAGGCAGCAGCTGGCTCCCTCCTCAGATGGTAAGTGGCCTGCTGCTGGTTTGTATGGGCCTTTCCGGTAGATCGGGCTGGCAGACCCAAGGATCAGTTGCAAAGTCACTGCAATCGCTACTCCAGCAGTCGGAAAATGGGTTGAGCCTGGTTTTAAACTGTAAAGTCCAAAAAGTGGTGTTTTTAAACAGTCCTTTACTCTTGATGATTTCTCCTGTTGCTGCACTGCTCACATGCTGTTCGCTCTCCTCCTCGAATACTCCTCAGAACAGAGATTCAGGCAAAGGGCAGGGCTTGGCTCGCTGGACCAATTACATGATACCATGCAAATGAGCTCCCTCCTTCCCTCTCTCTCTCATATATATGCATTCACGATGATCGTCGAGCAGAGCAAAATTTAAATTGCAGACTCACTTTTTTTTCTTGGCTGTCAATTTCAGTGGGGCAAAGCACTTTTAGGCATTTCAACACAGTATCTTGCACATATTCTTTAGTGACTCCCCCAATTTTCACTGTAAACACTTAAAACTTTCTGGGCACTCAGGAATTACAGTTATTAAAGTCCATGAATACTTTTTGTTTGTATCTTTTAAACAGTTCTTAAAGCACTTTAATTAGCAATGCAAGGGCATACATTGACCAGCTCAACAGTTCATTTTGAAGCCAGTTTAAATGCACAAACAGTACATTTGTCCACCTTCTCTCTCAGGACCAATATATTAATATTTTTTTTTTTTTATGCCCCCTTTCTCACCACGGTGCTTCCTCACCTTCAGGAGTCTCCTGTGGCCTTCTATGTCCCTGCTCGTCTGCCAGCTTCAGGTGCAGTCATCCCCCCATGCTGCCTTGGTTTGACCCCCAGGTGGGTACGAGGTGGGGCTCCCCCTTTCTTCACCCTGAGCATCTGAGTTTCATCCGGTATCCATCACCTGAGCCAACAGGGGCTCTGGGATTGGGGTCTGAAGCTCCGTCTACAGGGAGCACCACGGGGTATTTTTCCTACTGTCTCGCCCAGCCCTCAGGACGTCCGCGTGCAAGGAGAGCCAAGGAGCGATGCACGTTGCAATGTGCTGACACTCCGGCTCCTGGTAGACATCCTCCCTCCCTGCTACATGCTGTCTATGCTGCACCTCCACCTGTGGTCACCCAGGTGGTGGTATCGCAGCGGGACCCGCATCCCACCCCACCCGGAGGAGGAGAGCAGCCTCTCGGCCCTTGATCCTCCTCCCCCCCCAGCCGCCCTTCCAGCTGCCCGAGTCCTTTCCCAAGTCCGGGTCGCTGGCGCTGCAAGTGGTAACCCTACCGCTGTGCTGGCAGGCTGGCCAGCAAATACTTTCTGCTGGCATTTTCCTTGGCACAGACTTTGTTTTTCTTGGCAGCGATCTTCTGTTATGGTGCACCACTTCCAGACAGAAAGATCCTAGACATAGCTCAGCATTTTTCCTCTCACAGATATATCCCTTGGACAAGCCCCAATGTTTTTGTAACCCCCAGGCCACCTTTGGCTAACTGGCACCCCCAATAAAAAAAACTAGTGCCCAAATCATGGCATGCAATTTACTGTTGGCAGAATTACTCTATTGGTACCATCCCTAGCTTTAGAGTGTGTACCAGGCTCATTATCTAGAGGATGGGGGGGTAACAATACTAAAATATTAACCTTTGTATTTACCACCAGGTCCAGGGGAGAGGATGTTAGGCGTATGCTAGACTTAACTGCTGAGGGGTCTGATAACATTTACACAGAAGCAATATGATGAATGTCCAAAGCAGTAACTGGGATCGTGCAGTATGGCTTTATTCACTGTAAATGTGGGTAGTAAGGAAGTCCAACATAGTATCAGGATGCCAAATAAAATAAGTATTTATTCATACAACAGAAATAAACAAAAGCAGACTGATTTCGTCAAAAGAAAATAATCATAAGAAGACATCAAATAAAGGCATAACGGTTCAGCATAGTTTCAAACAGAAACAAAATCCCACCTAGAAAAGAGCTAGGGGTCTGATAGGGTCAGCATCCTATCACCAACTGAAAAAATGCTCCCAGACCTGGTCCTTTTATACAGGAGTAGGATCAGGTGATCAATTAGGCTCCGCCCCTTTTTATAACTAAAGACTAAAATCTTCCAAAATACTTTTAGTTCAGAATTAAAGCAAACCTACACTAGGTGGTTAGAAACACAATAGCATAATCTAGAAGTAATAATAATAAGGCAAATCCTTTCTATGTATGCAATTCTAAACAGTCATGCTCCTCCCATCACTACTGACTATAAACTAACTAAGAAGATGGCCGCCTGGCTCTAAAGCAGAGTCAGAGGGAAGAAGGGAGAATCCTGGCTGCAAGAAAGGCTAAAATAGGTAAGGCAATATTTTCTAGCACAGCAGTACAAGTTTTCTTTTACCTAAAACATAGCATACAAAGCATAAGTTTAACATACAAAAGTCTTTTTTCAGAAAGAAATGTGGTGTTTTAAAAAGAAACAAAAGAAAATGGGCTGCAAAAGCCTGAGGAGACCAACATGCCCATTTTCAGTCTATCACACAGAAAATAGCAAGCACCAAGCAGCCTCATTTTAGCACTGAACTTTAAACTCCAGGTTACCTTGTGCATACATTCTATTTTGTTTAGAAAATCATCTCTGCAGTTTATTTTGCTAGGAGGGTGACAGAAGCAGCCAGAAAGACACTCGGCTTGTCTTTCATTTCACCCTGTAGTTTCAACCCCTAAGCTACACAAGAAGGCAAATAAGGGCTACTTTCACTGGGTTTGTCCTAGCTAAATGATTTAAACGTGTAATCGGGGGCACAGTGCAAACGTGGAAGAGCAAGAAGAGATGAAAGGAGGAAAGAAAATAGGGATACACAGAACAACTACAGGTGGCCTTACTGATAGTTGGGGAACATAGGGGGAAGAATTAGAATAGTACAAGACAAAGAATTACTGTTGCAACAGATTTGATTTAAAGAGAAAGTGTGTTCATTCCAGGATACACAGCGCCTATTACATTCACAGTTGTTACTTAAAGCACAGGTGGACCCCCAACAGTTTGTCATTGCAACACAGGTACACACACTTTTGCAGAAACACTTTCTAGGCAGTACTGTTTTCCACAGGAACATCTCTATTTCTCTCCTAAAGTGTATGCTCGTGGTCTGTGCCACACATTTAAACTACTTTCAAAACATTTCAGTTTCCAAAGTGTATTCCAGTGGTTTATACTATGTCGTTTAAAATCATCCTCGGCATCGGCCTTTGCCCAGGGGACCTTGGTGCCCATCAACAAACCAGTTAGCCCTGTATTGAAACTCCAGATGGTGTTCCTCTCACCCTTTCCCCCAAAACAGTATCTGCCATTCCTTCAGGGTTACACCAAAAGAAAGTCTTCAATCCCTACTGAATTGCTAAAGACTCCCAAACTGTACTTTAAATTAGTACCCTGAGGTGAAAAGGGGTTCTGACCGGTGTGATGTAGCATTATCTTGGGCACACACACCTCAGACAACCTCCCCAAGAGAACAGTATCCAATTCTGTACTCACAGATTAGTTGCTCCTTCCTCCCAGTCATGGAAAGAACAAACAAAAGGCACCTTTTCCTCTCTGGTAGCTTGTTAGATTCTACTCATTGTTCTTTAAGGCAGCTGTAAACTTCAGGACCTTCAGGGGATCGCCCCTTGGATCCACCAGACATTGCAGTCCCTCTCACTCCCCCCTGAAATGAAACCAAGAGTCCTGCAGGCAAACAGTTTCCACCACTTCACTGGCAAACTGATGATTTTACCAAACTAGAGTGAGAAATGACAAGGGCTTCCTTTGCAGAGCCCCACTGGCAGATCTCCTGCCACTCTGACACGCTAACTCAGGCTAACTGAACATTCTAAACTTCCAATGAGCAGCTGACTCAAAAATGGTTATGCTGCTGTGAGAGTTCTAAATGACATAATCATTCCTCTCTCAGTAAACAATGTCATTATGTAAGAAGCCCCTAATGATCTCCCCACTAGCTACCTTTTCCTACCTGCCTAATACTAGTACTAATGAGATTCTGGTAACCCCAGGGGACTGGGTGGTTACACTAAAAACTGACCCTGTTCCACACTGCTGCAGTCAACCCCCCCCCCATATTTGGTTGGAGGAGACACCATCATTGTTTTTGTGATTGTGGGATGGGAGAGCCACAAGTTGTTAGTGGTTAAATGTTGTATTTATTTACTTCGTTTTATTCTGTAAGCAGCACACAGCAGCTTTCTCACCTTACCTGTCCTTGCTCTCCCCACTTCCCCGTCACTTTCCATAATGCAAGCCCCCTTGAAGGCTTGTAGCTGAGGTACTAGGGGCTCTCACTGTGGTTTGAAATAAAACAACAATTTAGTTAGAAAAACTTTGGCTTTGTGTTTCTTGGAGCGCTGCTCTCCTTTGGAATATCATAATGCAACTCAGCCTGCATTCATAAAATAAAAAAAAATGTGGTAACAGAAGTTGAAGAAGCCCAGCTCTTCTTTGAGTTGTGTGGGACAGAGCGGCCCCTCCCCTTCCTGTGACTGAGTGAACCGGGTTACGGAAACGGAAGTAAACCTACCATTCATGCTGCTGCTTGATATTCCAGGAGTGAGGCTTTCTATAACAAAGAAAAAAAAAATAACAGACAGTTCAAATGTTTGAATTGTGGTAAGATGGGAGCGCAGTTGACAGAGGAGAAAATGGGAGCGGTTATGCTGTTGGAGCGGCACCATGTTTAGTGCATGAGACACGGACGTGTAGTAAGAGGCAATTACAGGTAAACTTCTAGAATGGAACTGATTTATTTTTGTGTATTTGGAGTGAAATGTGTAAAGATGGAGTGGCAACACTGTTTCCCTGATTGGCTGTTAGATTTAGATGAGCTGTATCAGTGAGCTAAAAAGAAGTTTTTTCAAAAATGGAAGTTCTAACGGCACATTGATTTTGTGGTGCTGGCCTGCTTTTCAGTACTAGTTCTTACTTATGCATCAAACAGATTTGATACACAGGTAAGAACCAAGCAAAATGCAGGATTTACTTTCCCCATTTTATAAGTACCATTTTAGAATGGTGTGATGTAGTTTATGTCCCTCTCAGTCACAGAGTTCTGTAATAGAACATGGATGTAGTGTGCCAACAATAGAAGAGTAGAACATGGACATAAACTACATCATACAGTTCTAAAATGGTTCTGACCAGCAGCATGTAAATCAGAAACACCCACTGGGATAACCAGAAAGCCTGTATGGCTAGGGCAGTAACAGAATCTGAACTAGTATTAAAAACAGCTTTTGCTGGGAAACAGAGATTCGGTACAGTTCTTTAATTGTCAGTCACAGCAACTGGAACAAAGTGGCAATTATTAAAAAAAGGGCACCATACACACCTGTGATTACAAAGTGCTTCGACAGTGCAATAAAACTGACCAACGACAACCTGGCCAACTTCCCTACATCCATCCATCAGAGTTTTATTACAGTGCAAGTATGTATGTATGATTGGTTAATAAACAAAGTATATGTGTTCATGTATGTTTTACAGTTATCTGCTTTGGCCCTGAAGAAGAGGTTACACTCTCAAAATGCTGGATATATTTAGGCAGTTTTTTATGCAAGTTCAGAGTTAATAAACAAGAGAGTGGGTTTATATTTCCTAACCTGTATTGGTGGCAACTCCTTATGTATCAAGGCTGTGGGGGACTTCAACATGCCAGGAGTGGACTGGAGCACCCCAACAACCAGGAACAGAAGGGAGCAGGTACTGCTGGATGCCTTCCAGGACAGCTTCCTGCTGCAAATGGTTAGTGAACCAACCAGGTTAGGAAATACCCTTGACCTTGTGCTGCAAATGGGGACCTTGTAAGAGAACCATGGAGGAACCTCACAACAGGGAGTGACCACCACCAGTATGGCTCACATTGGATATGGGCAAGGAAGGTGGAATCTGGCACAATAGTGCTGGACTTCAGGAGTGCCAACTTTGGGAGGATGGGGAAGTGGTAAAAGGGTACCTGGCCAGAATTCAATCTAGTATGGACACTAACCAGAGGTGGGAGCTCATAAAGCTGGGGATAGTGGAGGCAACCAAAACCTACTGCAAAGCCCAGAGCAAGAAGGCTAGGGCTAAGAAACCCGATCTGGTTGAGCAAGGAGGTCATGGAAAAGGTAAGGAGGAAAAGAGCTGCCTTTAGGAAGTACAAGAAAACAGGGAGGGGGGAGGACAGAGGAGGTACTTGACAGAATCGAAGGAGGTGACAAGGGCAGTAAGGGGAGCCAAAGCATCTACGGAACTCAGGCTGGCACAAGGCATTAAGAAGGGGGAGAAGGACTTCTTTAAGTACATCAGGGAGAAAAGGAGCTGTAAGGACCACATAGTAAGGATTAGGAAGGAGGGGGGTTGGGTGGAAGCAGGGTGCGATAAAGCGGAAGCACTAAATGAGTACTTCTGCTCAGTATTTACTAAAGAGAAGAGGGGGGTGACACCCAAGGTGGGAGAAATGGCAGAAGCAGGGTGGGAAGTGGTGACAGATGAGGAAATCATGGAGAGCAGAGTTCAAGAGGGTTTGAAGGCACTGAGGGTGGACAAGGCGCCAGGCCCAGATGACATCCACTCCAGGGTACTGAAGAAGCTGGCAGAGGTCCTTGCAGGACCTTTGGCAGACCTATTTAATGCCTCACTACATTCGGGGTGTGTACCTCAGGACTGGAGGATGGCTCATGTGGTGCCCCTCCACAAGATTGGCCCCAGGGATGAACTGAAACTACAGACCAGTGAGCCTCACATCCATCGTGGGTAAGCTAATGGAGACTATCCTGAAGGAGAGGCTGGTGGCCCTCCTAGAGGCCAAAGGACTACAGGACAGCAGACAGCATGGCTTCATACGTGGCAGATCCTGCCAAACCAACCTGGTCGAGTTCTATGACTGGGTAACTAGGCAACTGGACAGGGCCATGCAGTGGATGTCCTGTATCTGACTTCAGTAAGGCATTCGACTCAGTGCCACATGGAAGGCTGGGAAGGAAGTTAGTAGGCACAGGGGGGTGCAAAGCTGGTGAGATGGGTAGGAAACTGGCTGCAGGGAAGGCAACAGAGGGTGGTGGTGGGTGGGGAGCTCTCACACACAAGGGCAGTGATGAGCAGTGTTCCACAGGGCTCAGTGTTGGGACCAGTGTTGTTTGGGATATTCATTGCAGACATATCATGGGACATCAAGAGCAAGATCAGTCTGTTTGCTGATGATATCAAGGTAGGCGCGGTGGTGGATGACCAAGGGGGATGGCAGGGGTTGCAGGATGATCTGGCAAAGCTTGAAACATGGTCAGACACCTGGCAACTGGGCTTTAATGCCAAAAAGTGCAAGGTGCTGCATTTTGGGATGAAGAACCCAAGGAGGAGTTACCAGCTAGGGGGAGTGCAGCTAGCCCAGACAGAGAAGGAGAAGGATCTGGGTGTGCTCATTACAGGGTCAGTGAACAACTCAGCACAATGTAGGAAGGCAGCTGCAAAGGCCAACAAAATGCTGGGTTGTATTGCAAGGGGTATATCCTCGAGAAGGGAGGAGGTGATTCTGCCACTGTATAGGTCATTAGTTAGACCACACCTGGAGTACTGCGTGCAGTACTGGCGTCCGTATCTGAAGAGGGACATTAAGTTACTGGAGGGGTGCAGCGCAGAGGCACAAAGATGATCAAGGGCTGGGGACTTATCATACGAGAGGAGGTTGAAGGAGTTGAACATGTACTCACTGGAGGAGAAGAGAGACGGTGACTTGATTGAAACCTTTAAATACATGAAAGGAATAAACAAGACGGGTACAGAGGGGCTGTTCAAAGTAAGGGAGGGGAGGGCCACCAGGGGCCATGATATGAGACTGAAGCGAGGAAGGTTCAGGAGGGAGATGAGGAGACACTTTTTTTACAGAGAGGGTGGTGGCTGGGTGGAATGCATTACCTGCTGAAGTGGTATGCAGTAGAACAGTGGACTGCTTCAAATGAGGATGGGACAGGACAAGGGGGAGGGTTAATGAAGGGGAAGGATGGAAGGGAGGGGCAGTTGCAGAATAAGGGGTGCTAGCTGCACATTCAAGCAGACTTGATAGACCTCTAGGCCTTTATCTGCTGGCAAATTTCGTCTGTTCGTAAGGCACACTACTGCTTCTTTATGAGGCAGAGTTGATCTTGTCCATGTCTTTGTATAGAGACCAAGGTACTTACCTGTATACATTTCTCAAGCCGTACATTTAAGTTTAATTCAGAATCATTTTTGAGTTAAATATTGGGCTTTATAAGGTAAAAGCAGACAGAAACAAGTAAAGTTACAGAGAATTATTGAGTGCTATGAGTTTTAAGTACAGTATTTAGTAAGCAGGTGGACTCTTGATCAGAAACTGTCCATTTACAAGAGTACATACGAAAATGCCAGCAAATAAAGGACTTATGGTCGATCCAGTCTGCTCAAGTGTACAGTACCCATGGTACTTACAGAGGGAACTGCTCCCTCCCCATTCCCACTTGACCCCTCAAATACCGCCACACTTGTTTCAAACAACATGAAGTCTTGCTGTATTCTGACAATTGCAGTTAGCCCCAGCCTTTAAACTGCCCCGGAGAACAAAGGGTTAACTTTTCTATGCATGGCATAGAATGTTCATCTCGAGCTCGGTTGAAGCCTCTGCCTGTTGTTATTCGAACTGCAACCGTCAGATTCTTTACTCCGCCTCATTGAACAGTCACTCTGGAGATTTCTCCTGCTGCTCGGTTCAAAGTCGGTTGAAGTGTCGGTTTTTGGTCGTTTTTTCTACCGAAATTGTTGTTTCCGCATTGTCAGTTCAAGTCTCTGTCTGTGGTACCATGAGTACTAGATAGGTTTTTGTTCTGTTTTCTGTGTGTAACTTGTAAAAGTGTGGATCGGTTCAGCTGAACTGATCATTTTCAGGTAAAATTTGTATTTTACTTTAGTGTGTGGTTATCGGTCCGTATCAGTTCTAAAAAGAACGGGTTTTAGTAAGTTTTTCCAAGACCCATGACACGGTCAGGAACCGATAGGGGAGTCTTGCCTGGCAGTTGCCGAAAAAAGGGTAAGTTTGGTTAGGTTGGCCATGTCTGAGAAACCCAAGAAAAAAAAATGGGCCCACTGAGTTTCAACACTGCAGTGTGTGTGTGGGGAGGTCTTTGCTAAGGCCGATCCCCACACCACCTGTGTTTATTGTCTGGGGTTTGACCACCTCGATTCAGACTGCCAAATTTGCAAACATTTTCCCACATCTACCCTGGAAAAGAAATTAGGTAGACTGAGGGATGTGGAGGCAGAGAAGTCCGCTGACCCGGATGGCCAGCCGGTTCGGTTCCGACCGAACCAGAGGGTGCCCTCTGACCAGGGCAGTACTTCTTCGGGCAAAAGGAGAGCCGATTCCGAGGAATCGGTTCCGATAAAAAGAAAACGAAAAGACAAGTCGACCAATTCGGATTTGGATCCAGAATCTCATACTCCGACCGCCGATGAAATAGCCAAAGCGATTCGTATTGTGGAATTGCTTCGCTCGGTTCCGACTGATCCGGCACCTTTTGGCAGGGCGGACATCTCCCCAGACAGACCTTCAGGTGTTTCTCCTCCTAGGCTTTCTGAGTCCCCTTCACACTTCATGTTTTACAGAAAGGTGGCTGATACCCTCCAGCTTCCTGTGGAGGAGGCAGTGGAGGATCAGGAAGAGCCTGACTATGGAGAGATGATGGACATCCCAGAGTCCAGGAGACTGTCTATTCCCCTCCACAAATCTTTTGGGAAACAGACACAAAAAATTCTTAAGTCTCCTAATTCCATACCTCTTGTGGATAGAAGAATGGACAAGAGGTATACTCTTTCAGGCTCAGATACGGAGTTCCTTTATCAGCAATGCAGCCATGTTGGGGTTGTACAGGCTGCTGCCTGTGATAAGGCAAACATTCCCTTGGCATCACACCCCCCAGACAAGGACTCCAGGAAGATTGATGCCATGGCAAAGAAGCAGTACAAGGCATCATCCTTGGGACTCAGGCAGGCTAGTTATATGGTCTATGCAGCCAGGTACCAGAAGTCCAGGTGGGACACTGTACTGGCACTGGCTAAACAGGCTTACCCCCAGCTTGCCAAGGAGCTGGAGGAGGTGGCTGCAGATGGGATTGAGGCATCGAAAGTTCAGTTTTGTGCTGCTGTAGACTCCAATGATGTATCATCAAGAGTCATGGCTACATCTGTGGCTCTTCGGAGAATGGCTTGGCTCAGATGTACTAGCCTCTCACAGGATACCCAGGCTAAGGCAATGGATTTTCCTGTAGTGGGTAATTCTCTGTTTGGGGAGTAGACAGAATTACGTGAAGAAAATGGATGAATACAGGACCACTTACAGGAGTGCTCAGACCAAGGAAAGGCAGGCAACTCCTCAAAGGCAGCAGTCCAGGGGCAGGCCTTTCCATAGGCCTTTTTACCAAGCACAGGCCTCTTCTTCCTTTTCACAGAGGGGGTTCTTCAGAGGGAGAGGCAGAAGGGGGATGAGCAGGCCTGCATCCACCCCTCAGCCTATAGCCCCTGCCAAGCAGACACCCTGATGGGTCTGCCCGGGTCGATTCTTCTATCCCAGTAGGGGGCAGGCTGACTTACTTTGTCCAGGACTGGATGTCTGTTACATCAGACAAGTGGGTCCTGGAAGTAGTAAGCCAGGGACTGGTTCTCAGCTTCAAAAAATTTCCCAAGATGAGAGCCAGATCTTTTCCACCTGCAAATCTCTCAGAAACCCTTGCCCTAGAGGCAGAGGTTTCTTCTCTCCTAGCTCTAAGAGCTATAGAGAGAGTACCTACCCTACACTGGGGCAAAGGATTGTACTCCTGGTACTTTCTAACCCCCAAAAAGAGAGGAGAGTGGCAACCCATCCTGGACCTAAGATACCTGAACAAACATCTTTTAAAGCCAAAGTTCAAGATGATAACTCTGGGAATTATCCTTCCCTCTCTAAGGCCAGGGGACTGGCTAGCCTCCCTGGACCTCAAAGATGCCTACTTTCACATTTCCATCAGGTGCTCCCACAGAAAGTACCTCAGGTTCAAGTTGCCCTCAGGCCACTATCAGTTCAGAGCAATGCCTTTTGGCCTAACATCAGCCCCAAGGGTCTTCACAAAGTGCCTGGCAGTAGTTGTTGCCTTCCTAAGAAGACAAAAGATTTCCATTTTTCCATATTTGGACATCTGGCTCATAGTGGACCAGTCCCCAGACCAAGTCAAGTCACACCTGCAAGTGACCCAGCAAGTGCTCACTTCTTTAGGATTTCTTCTCAGCCTACCAAAGTCAGTTCTCAAACCAGTGCAGCTCCTCATCTTCATGGGGTAGAGCTGGATATGGTAAAAGCAAGATCCTTCCTTCCCCTGGACAGGGCAAGGGCTCTCATGGAGTTGGCCTTTTCATTCAGCCTTCAGGTGTCTCGACCAGCAAGGCACTTCCTTCAGCTATTGGGCCACATGGCAGCTTCTACAGCAGTGGTCCAAGGCGCAAGATTCCAAATGAGGGACATTCAGTTCCACTTAAGAGCTTTTTGGTCCCAAAGAAAGGATTCCCTTACCAAACTAATTCCAGTGACTCAAACTCTGATCCAAGCCCTGCAATGGTGGTAGGATCAGGACAATTTGAGGCAAGGGGTTCCATTTGCCACTCAGTCTCATTCAGTGGCCCTCACCACAGATGCTTCCCTGCTGGGCTGGGGAGCTCGTTTGGGGGAACTTACCACCTAGGGACTGTGGTCGCCTCAGGAATCTCTTCTACACATCAATCTCTTGGCACTCAGGGCAGTGTTTCTGGCACTGCAAGCTTTTTCCAAATCAGTACAGAACAAGGTGGTTCAGGTCAGAACAGACAACACCACCACCATGTGGTACATCAACAAGCAAGAAGGAACTTGGTCTACGGCCTTGTGCACAGAAGCAATGAAGTTGTGGTCCCTGGCTTATTCCCTGCAAACCTCTCTGATAGCAGTTCACCTTCCAGGAAAGGACAATGTTCTAGCAGATGCACTGAGCAGAATATCCCAGGGCCATCACGAATGGGCCCTAGATCCTCTAGTGTTGAAGGTGATTTTCTCAAGATGGGGCACTCCAGAGATAGATCTTTTTGCAGTCCCAGACAATCACCAACTTCCTCTCTTTTGTTGCAGATCCCCAGTCTTGGGCTCAGTCCCCCTGGATGCTCTGATTCTGAACTGGGAAGGGACATTTCTGTATGCTCCCCCCCCTTCCCTCTCCTGTTCAAAGTGTTAGTCAAGATAAGGTCACAACCATGCAAAGTGATTCTGATTGCTCCAGACTGTGCCAGGCAGCCATGGTATCCCTTGTTGCTGTCCCTAGCAGTCCATCTTCCCCTGTCTCTTCCCAGGAATCACAACCTGTTAACATCCTCTCAGGGGAGGATTTGCTACCCCAATCTTCAGTCTCTCAATCTCAAGGCTTGGCTCTTGAAGAGTTAGAGTTTGCAGATCTGCATCTTTCCCAAGGGGTTCTGGATATCCTTAAGGCTTCTCAAAAGCCCTCCACCAGAAAGACTTACAACTCCAAATGGAAAAGATTCAGCATTTGGTGTTCTAAGAAGAAAATTTCTCCAGACTCTGCTGAATTGCCTATGGTTCTGGATTATATGGTCCATCTCAATGGCCTAGGTCTCAGACCAGCTACTCTCAAGGTACACTTGGCAGCTGTTTCTGCTTTCCTGTCAGTAGACAAGCCTTCCTCACTGTCATCCCATCCTGTATTCTGTAAGTTTTTCAAGGGATTGCTTCACACCAATCCCCCCTTTAGGGATCCTGCTCCTGCTTGGGATCTTAAAGTTTGCATTGCTCAGCTTATGCAGCCCCCTTTTTTGAGCCTTTGTCCTCAGCAGAGCTTAAGTACTTGACTTGGAAAACTGTGTTTTTGGTAGCCATTACTTCTGCTAGACGTATCAGTGAATTGCAAGCCCTGTCAGTGGAATCTGATTTCATCGCTTTTCACAGAGATAAAGTCCTTAGAACTAACAGAAAGTTCTTGCCTAAAGTGGTTTCAGATTTCCACCTGAATCAGTCTATATTTCTCCCTGTTTTCTTCACTGATCATTCTTCCTCGGGAGAGACGAGGCTACACAGTTTGGATGTTAAAAGAGCCCTTAGCTACTACATAGAGCGTACCAAGGGTCACAGGTTTGACTCCCTCCAGTTGTTCCTCACTTATGGAGAAGTTGGGAAGGGCAAACCTGCCACCAAGAGATCTATTGCCAGGTGGATTGTTTCTTGTATACAATTCTGCTATGAAAAACTGGGTAAAACTCCACCCTCAGGCCTGAGGGCTCATTCCACAAGAGGTACAGCTGCTTCCCTGACTGCTGCCAGGGATATCCCTCTTTTAGAAATTTGTCAGACAGCCACCTGGAAAACAGTCCATACTTTTACCAAGCATTACTCTCTGGATATCCAGGCTAGGAGTGATGCTCGGTTTGGCACAGCAGTACTTCAGAGATTATTCTCAAAGTAGGTTCTGTCCCTCCTCCATGGAGGTACTGCTTGGTAGTCTACAATTGTCAGTATACAGCAAGACTTCATGTTGTTTGAAGAAAAAATTACCTTAGTAATTATGTTTCTTCTAGCAGAGTCTTGCTGTATTCTGATCTCCCCCCAGCCTCCCCTCTCAGAACCTAGATTTTTGGGATGTGGGTGGGCAGGCACAGTGTTGGCACCCTAGAGGTGCCCCCTTTTACACCCTCCGTTCTTTTTTGGGGGATGTTATTTCATTTGATTGGTTTTTGTTTTGGGGTTTCCTGACTTGAGTCTTCCTTTGAAGACCCAAAACATTATTTTTCTGCCAGTTGGCTAGTTAAAAATTTTACAGTTTCCACACAGAACACCTAATGAGTTTTGCTCGTAAAGATCTGACGGTTGCAGTTTGAATAACAACAGGCAGAGGCTTCAACCGAGCTCGAGATGAACATTCTATGCCATGCGTAGAAAAGTTAACCCTTTGTACTCTGGGGCAGTTAAAGGCTGGGGCTAACTGCAATTGTCAGAATACAGCAAGACTCCACTAGAAGAAACATAATTACTAAGGTGAGTAATTTTTTCTTGCCCCTACCTGCAACTTTACTCTTCACCCTGTCCCATCCTCTCTTGCAGCTGTCTACCATTTTTAGGGATACCATCTGCAGCAACTCATGCCACTTGGCTGCCACCCTCTTGGTGAAAAAGTGCCTCCTCAGTCCCCTTCTGAACCTTCCCCTCACCAGCTTTAGGCTATACCCCCTAATGGTCTTGTTCCCACTAAGGCTGAAGAGGCTCTCAGTGCTCATGCTGTTTATACCTTTACAGTACTTGAAGGTCTCAGTCATGTCCCCCCTTTCCCTTCTGTCGTCAACAGCATATATGTTGAGCCCCCTGAGCCTCTCCTTGTAGGCTGCCCTTCTCTGGACTATTTCCAGCAAGTTGATATCTTCCTTACGATAAAGGCACCACTGTTGCACTCTGTAATCTAGGTGTGATGTCACTAGTGACCTATATAGCAACATAATGACTTATGCCTTCTTGCTGGCAATTCCACTGCCTATGCAGACTAGCATCTGATTTGCTTTGGCTGCTGCAGTATTGCAGTGTGCCAAGTATTTCAGGTCACTCATGATGATTACTCCTAGGTCCTTGTCTTCTTTTGACCTGGTTTCCTGCACCCACCACCCAACCAGTATTTGGTCCCCATGTTCTTGACCCCCAGGTGCATAACTTAACACTTTTTAGCATTGAACCCCAGTTGCCAAGTGCCAGACCACTTTCCTAGTCTAGCCAGGTCTTCCGCAAATCCTTGCCTTCCCCTCCTGTGTGTCCACTTTCCCACAGAGCTTGATGTTGTTTGTGAACAGGCAGATTTTACCCTTGATCCCATCCATGATGTCACTTACAAAGATGTCAAAAAATACCAGACCAAGCACCAGGCCATGTGGGACCACACTGGTCAATGGCCTAGCTTCTGATAATCCTCTCTCCCACCCCCACTACCACCTTTTGGCTCTTTTCTGCAACCAGCTTCTGACCTATCTAACAAGCTCTGCCCCCTGCCCCAGATCTTCCAGCTTCCTGACCAGTCTTCTAGGAAGCACAGAGTTGAAGGCCTTGTTGAGGTCCAGATACAGGACATCAGCTACTTGCCCTTGTCCTTTGTCCTGGTGACCCAGTTGAAGAAGTCAGTTAGGTTAGTCTGGCAAGACCTCCCTGACACAGAAGCATGCGGTCTCTCCTCCTGGAACCCATTTTCCTCCAGAAGCTCACCAATCTCTCTTTCTGTATGGTTTCCATCAGCTTGCCCACTACTGAGGTCAGGCTGACCAGCCTGTAGTTTCCTGGTTCATCCTCATCTCATTTTTATGCAGAGGCACCACACTTGCAGTTCCAGTCCTGGGGCTTGTTCCCCAGCTCCAAAGACATGTTGAACAGGTCAGCCAGGGGCCCACCAGAACCTCTGCCAGTCCCCTGGCTCTGGGGAATTATCCACCTTTAGGGCCCTTAGACCCTTAAGCACCCCATCAGTGTGTATTATGCCATCCTTGACTCCCCCCCAAGTTCCCACCATCTTGCTGCCTTGTGGCACTGGTCCACCATCCTCCCTAGTGAAAACTGAACAGAAGTACTTGTTAAGCACTTCCACTTTCTCTTCAATACACCTTGCCCAACCCCCACCCCTTCTTAATATGACAGTCTCATCCTTTATGATGTTCTTCTCCCTCATATATTGGGAAAAGGCCTTTTCATCTGTTTCTAACCTCTGTCCTAGCTGTACTTGTAGCCTTTGCCACTCTAACTGCTCTGCTTGCCTCCCTTGATTTTGCACAGAAATCCTCACTATCCCCCTTTTTCTGAGTATGTCTGTACTTCCAGAAGGCTGCCGCCTTGTCCCCTACCATTTTGCCACCTCCTTGTCAAACCAGCAGGGCTTTTTGGCCTTAGATTTATTACTTTTGATTTTGGCACACTCACTAGTAGCCTTTGTCATTCCCTCCTTTATTATGGCCCATTTCTGTTCCACTCCCATCCCCTTTCTGATCCCAGCAGGGTGATCTACTAGAATTTCTTCCATTTCTCCAAAGTCAGCCTTCCTAAAGTCCCAAACCCTTGTCTTGGTCCTGGCCATCCCTCTGCCCCGGTAGAACCACACTGTGTGGCGGAGGGATGGTTAAATTAGCTTTAATGTGAGAGGGCACCAACAAATTTTAATAAAGGGGGCACAGGGGCCATCTAGGCTCCCAGCAAAGTTTACAATTTTGGCAGTGTTTTTATACCTTTTTTTTGCTGTCACCATGTTTACTTCATAAAAATGACATGGGTTTCCACTGGTCATACTACAGTGAAATACATCATGACTGGAAAATTTTCCTGTCAAGCATCCTATGATCTTGCCTTTGAAATACCCCCAAAAAACCTGATACTAGACAACAAAAGCAAATCGGATCCACTCTGAATCAATATACAGAACTGTCAGTAAAGATGATGTTGTACATATATGGTATGCTGTGTCAATGAACCTCAGTATCTCAGCATAGGATTGAGCACTTTGCTTACCTCCCCAGAAAGAGAAAAAAAAAGTTACCGGGCATCAAAAGCAAATTGGAACCTCTTTAAATTAGCATGCAGAAGTGGCAGTACAGAACATGCTGTTTTTGAGAAGGACATTATTTGACCATTTTCCTCACTCAGGCTAGGATCAAACAATTTGACCCCCCCCCCATCACCACCAAAAAATGTTAATTAGGCTGCAAAAGCAGACTGTTAACAATTTTAATTTATAGACAGCAGTTGCAGCAAAATTCATATTGTGTAACAGTGGATGATTTACCAATTTACCTCAGTGCTGTTCATTGGAATACAGCTGAAGACTTTTAAGGGATATGCACTGTCACTAATGCAACTTTTACATTGTTCAGACACTGATACTACATCCCAATTTAAATTCATCAGCTGCAGCAGAGGAGACAGTTCGATCAAACTGTAGTCACAGAGAGAGAGAGAGAGAGAGAGATTACGGAGTGCAGTGTCCTGTCCAAAGGACCAGACAGTATTTTACTCTCAGGGCAGATAATACAGAATTTTATTTATTTGTTTGTTTTTGACATTGCTAAAATAAAAAAATGAATGGGACATGAAAACTTATTAGCTTCTTTACTTCATATTTATGCTCAGATGCAAACTAAGAGCTGATACATGACACTGCCTGCTGCGATCTCACACATCCTGCATCGATTGTTCTGCCATAATCCACAAATATTTATTATGGAACTAAAAAACTATTCTATAATGTTCCTATGTATTATTTGCCCTGACGGCACAAGTGTTTAGATGGTTCCCCCTAAACAGGGCACTACTCGCTGCAATGTCTCTCTCCCCCCCCACCTCCACCATGATTCAGTCAGCTAGTGTCCCCTGCTGCAGCTAACAATTTTAGATTGAAAAGTAGTGCTGTCTGGACAATGCAGTGGACTGGGGAAACTTTTTTTTTGTAATGTGTGGCAGACATTCTGGATTATTTTATATCATTGTGAATTACAGCTGCCACAACCCACCGGTCAGTGAGAGGAACAGCTTATCAGGATCCTCACTTCTGGTAAAATTTAAAGTACAGTTTACACTCATGTCTTTTTCTTAAAAAAAAAAAAAATAAATAAAACACCACCTGCACGATCATAACATTGCCTCACATTCACTTCATATGGAACTGAAACTGATTAATAGCAGTCGCGGACATTAGAAACTGTCACCAGTCAGAATAAAGATTTTTTTTTACACTGCTATAAATCTTTTTATTTACAGTGTGTGTGTGTGTGTGTGTGTGTGTGTGTGTGTGTATATGTATGTGTATATATATATATATATATCTGGAGTCCGTGGAATCACGTGGCTTCAGGACTCATGCACTTCGATTACCCAAAACGTGTTAAAAAAAAAAAAATTAATAATTTAACAAACTCAAATATGAACCAACCCATTCCTAATTTATATGCAGCAGCAGAACCAGTCACATCCTTGTGTAAAAGGCAGAATTTTACATAATTTGTTACCTCAGTCAGTTGTGATCAGAATAGCATGTGCACTGAACGCTGACCAACTCAGCCTAACAACTTGCTGTGCTTCCACCATTGGCTTGTAGCTAGAATTTTTTTATTGGTTCTCCCAGTATTACTATGGTGATGGGTGCATTCTGCCCATGTCACCATAGAAATACTACATAACTGGGAGAACAGATAGAAGAATTCTGTTACCAGTTGGATAGCAGGTAGGTTAATGAGAGACTGTACTCGGTAGCAGTCTATGATGAGCTTTCATGAAAAGCAACTGAGTGTACTGCGGCACAGCCAGCACAAATATAATTTTTTTCTGTGCTGCATGTAGTAACTGAAACTGGACACCGTTGCACAGTCCATGCATATATTAATAACAAAAAAAAGCTTCAGAAAGTGGGAGGGCCAAAATACATATGTGGCCCCCACCCTTGAATCAAAGTGGGGAGGTCATGGCCAGTCCCCCTTCCCCTGTTTTAGCTGCCCTTGGTGGTGGTCACTACCTGCAAGTGAAGCTTCCACCTTCACATCCTGAACATGCGCACAGTTAGACAGGACCAGATCCAGTACATCTTCCTAGTGGGCTCAATGATACCTTGTGTTAGTAAACCACTCTGAAGTGCATCCAGCAGTACTTGCTCCCTAGTACAGGAGGTAGCTAGGATTTTCCAGTCCACCCCAGGTAGACTGAAATCCCCCCATTATTACTACTGCAGCCTTGCTGGATCTTTCCATGATTTGGTACCGAATACCCTGTTCAACTCTTCCTGTGGGGAAGATGGCCTGTAGATCATCCCCCATCCTTTGTTTCCTCTCCTTCATGGACTATACCTGTACCCACAATGATTCAGTCTTGCCTTCTACCTCTTCCTCTCTGGTACAGGTTATCCCTTCCTTCAGGTACTGAGCCACTCCTTCTCTCTTCCCATCCCCTGTCCTTTCTGTACATTTGATACCCGGGAACTGTGAGGTCCCAGTCCTGCTTTTGTGTGGCCTGTGTCTCTGTGATGGTCACTTTGTCCACCTCTCAATCTGCCATCAGTGCCTGCAATTCAGCTGTCTTGTTTCCTAGACTTCTGGTGTTCAGACGCATCACTATCCACTGCAGCTTAAGTTCCCCCTTAGTCCTGACCTGCCCCCTCCTCCTTTGATCCCTCCATCCTTTCTCCACCTTTCTTATCTAGCTCTTCCTCATGCTGTTCTGATTGGTGGGGGGCCTATTGGCCTCATCCACTAGGTGACTAAGGGTGCTGTACACCCCGCTGCCCCCCCATATCCATTTAAATTGAGTTTTTTTCTCCATGAATATCTCTTAGGACCCTTATGTCCTTCTTACTTGGATGTAACCTGTCCTGTGTATACAAGTCATTGTTATTCCAGGTCCCCCCCCCAGCCACCAATGAACCCATACCCTTCTGCCTCTCATTGCCCTCTAAGCCGTCTGTTAAATTCCTCAATTCTTACCTTCCTTGCTGTAGTAGCTCTTGGGACCAGTAGAACCTACAAGAAGGCTATCAATCTCACTGCCTCTCCACCTCCCTGAACCTCTCTTGCACTGCTGCCACCTGACATCCTGTAAGGTCATTCATACCCAGGTGCACTATTATGTGATGTCTCCCTCCCCCTTGACCCACATACTGTGCTACTAGAGATCCCACTGTTTCAGCTGTCATCCCTGACATACATTCTACTGTCCTACAGTTTGCCCTTGACTCTCTCCCCCATCTCACTCCCTTCACTATTGAATCCCCTAAGATCACCACCCTCACCCCTCCATCCTTGCCCTTCCCTCCCTCCTCTTTGTACATACTGCTGCTGTCTCCCACCTGCCTCCTTCCCCCATCCCTCTTGTAATCCTCCTTGACCCCATGCACCAGCTGTACCCATCCCTGTCCCCTCTTCCTAAATCTTCCTCCCTTCTGGCACATCCCCTACTCCCTTCTGAGTGACTTGGGGTCAAACTTGCACACAGACCAGGATACATAGCATGAATACAGTAACAAGATATATAGCTTAAGTACAGTATGATGCAGAACAAATTATACATTTCATGAATTGGTATTGAAACACTGGCATATATGAGTTGACTTCAGATGCAGTTTAGGCTGTTGTTTAAAGTTCATGTGTGAACTGTTTTCCAGTAATGATGAAGGAAAATAGTTTTACTGTAGAAAAGGCAAAGGTGCACATTTGGGGCTGACTTTGAACAGTTTTTGAGAGATAATTTGAAGCTGTTTTTAACAATAACACAAGTATTGTGAGCAGCCATTAATATAACAAATATATTGATGATCGAAGAGGGACGTGCCCTTGGACCATGTTGTGAGTCATTATTATACCCAGAAAGTATTTACATCAGCAGTCGAAAGCTAGTCCAGAGCACTGAAAAAGGTCACAATGGAGTGTGCATGTTAGCTGTAAATACAAACCTGCAGGATTTATTGCAGCGCACTTTGACCCTCGACAGAACAGCCTAAGAAACAGCTGAGTAAACAATAATACTACAGTCTATTAGGGAAATAAACAGCTTGAACAACCAGGTTCCTGGCCTCAAAAGTGACAGATTTGCCTACTTAAATGTCCTATATAGTAAACCTAAGCGTTGGTAGCCAGATGTCATGTGATTCCTGAATGAGGATCATGTCCAGAGTCAGTCCTAGATATATAAAACTGGAAGGAGTCTCAGTTGCAGGATTCAGTTGTGCTTATGCAACAGGATGAGATGTTTGCTTGTGTGACTTAGATACACTGTAACTGTTCACCTCTATCCATGGGATATGCCACCCTGTAGGGGTATGATACAAGGAATCCTAGAGGAGGGTTCCCCCCCATAGGTGCCGTGGGAATAATTCCCATGGCTAAAGGCAGCTTAGGAAGAAGCCCACGGGAAAGAGATACAACCCTCCTGGTGGGGCAACAAAGAACAAATCCTGGAACAGTCCAGGAGGAGTGGCCTTTTAAGGCCTGTTGGGGGAGTGACCTTGTTGCTGTGCCCATTGAACCTCAGGTTTATAGCCTTCCCATTCAGTTATGCTTACGCAACTGGATGAGATGTGTACTTGTGTGACTTCAATACATTGTGGCTGTTTGCCTCTCTATCCATGGAACATACCATCCTGTAGGGGTACAGTGCAAGGAACCCTAGAGGAGGGTCCCCCCCCCATAGGTGCTGTGGGAATAATTTCCTTGGCTAAAGATAGCTTAGGAAGACGCATAAAAAAGAATACTCTATATTGGCCCCCAACAGCGGTGCATAAAGCACACCCAGTGATATCTTCGCAGTGTCGGAGGTGTAACAGAGGGTTAAGTACTTATTTCCACTGCTTCTGGTCTTGTCCAGTTCTGGTCAAGTTTTGGGGGGAAGTAGTTAAAGAGGTGAATCTAATAACTGGAGGGCAACTGCCTCGAGACCCCTTGGTATGTTTATTTGGGGTTGACGTAGTAAGAGGTGGGGAGGAGTGGGTGCCATTGCTCAGATGGATGAGGGTCCTGTTTGTGTTGGCCCGTCACTGCATCCAGAACACCTGGGTTTCAGGGATCAGGCCTACGGTGCTGGAGTGGTGGAAGATGATCCTTCACTCCCTGGCACTGGAAAGGATGACACAGATAGTCAGGGACAGGGAGGAGGCCTTGCTGAGAGAAGGTCACCCTTTTTAGCATCCTTGAGTGTTTCTGAAAGTATGATACTCCGAACAGGGCTGAATATATAAATTAAAATGGTATTCAGTATTTTGAATGAATTGAAATAGGATTCCCTTTTTTTTTTTATACCTATGCTTGTATGTCTATAATTGTCTATAATGGAATACACACACGATTGCATCTATTTGTTTGTTTTTGTAGCTGTTTGTTACTATATGTTACATGTGTATTGTGAATTGTCCAGGTTTGTCTGTAAAGGAAAATCTTAATAAACAGAATATTCAAAAAAAAAAATACTCAAAAGGGTGTCGAGCATCGAAGAAGCAAGAAATCGGAAGATATCTACACTGGAAATAAATGTGACAGACACAGATATGAAGGACAGGAGAAGAACAACATAAGATTAGGACAATAAACAAAAGGAAATCTGACAGGATGCAGAAGGGCGGACTTCCTAAGGAGAGAGAGAACAGCCAGGGCCACCATCCGACTCCCAACAGCAGAACCTAACTACGGAACCTATGAAAGCACTAGCCCTGACTAATATTATGACCATTGGCATGGAGGAGAGGAAAAACCCCTTTGATTAGGAAACCTCTGGGGATCCAAGGCCTTGGTCTTCTTCCCTCCAGGCTGAAGGACATTTTGATTAGTGACGGTTCAGGTAAAGCAATTTAAAGATGAGATTGAGGAAGAAGGAAAACTTCAAGTTAGAGGAAGCTCTCGCTCTGTCCTTCTAAATGGGCAGTTGTTGGATGCGAGTGCTGTCTCTGCAACTAGACACTCAAAAGCAAGAGAGAATGTATGATGATAGAAATAAGCCTTGAAGGCCTGAATGGTTCAGGGTGAGGAATGAAATGGATGATATACGATTATGAAATGAGGCCTAGAAGGCCGGTATGGTTAAAGTGAAATATGAAGAGGAAGATGAACAATGATGAAGTGAAGCCGTGGAAGCTGGTACGGTTAAGGTGAGGTAAGAAATTAATGATATATGATACAAACATACAAAGAAGCCAGCAGAGGAAGGCCATTTGGTCTATCAAGTCTGCTCGAATTGCAAGGTCCACAGCTTGCGTTGATGCCCCTGCCCGCCCTCCCCCACTCCTCCTCTCTACCCATGATCCTTACTTTATGCCTATCCCAGCCCCTCTTAAAGCTGCCCACTGTCTTCAAGGAGATGACCTCTTCTGGCAGCGCATTCCAAGTGTCCACCACCCTCTCTGTGAAGAAGTGCTTCCTGACCTCCTTCCTAAACCTCCCACCCTCCAGCTTAAGACTGTGCCCCCTCATGTTATGGTTGCCACTCAGCTTAAAGAGACTCTCCTTATCAACATTAATTATTCCTTTCAAGTACTTGAAGGTCCCAATCATGTCCCCTCTCTCTCCTGTCTTCCAGGGAGTACATGTTCAGTGCCCTCAATCTCTCTAGGTATGCCTTACCCTGCTGACCTGCTATCATCTCTGTAGCCCTCCTCTGGACCTTCTCCAGCAGGTTAATGTCTTTTTTGAGGTGTGGGCACCAGTACTGAACTCCATACTCTAGATGTGGCCTTATCCATGGCCTGTACAAGGGCAGTATAACCTCCTCTCTTCTACTACTGATCCCCCTAGATATGCATCCCAGCATCTTATTTGCCTCTGCTGCTGCTTTCTTGCACTGTCTGAAGTGCTTCAGGTCACTAGTGATCATCACTTCCAGGTCCTTCTCCTCCTCTGATGCAGATACTTGGACTCCACCCAGGTAGTACTCTGTCCTGGGATTCTTGGCTCCAATATGCATAACTTTGCATTTCTTGGTGGTGATGATGGAGAGAAGCCTGCCAGCCCCAAGCTAAGGGGCAGTAGACATGAAGGCATGTCTCTGAGTGGAGAGCAGGTTGATTCAAAGTAGCATGGACCTGAGAGGGTTATGTCTGAGTAGTTGATGTGAAGGAGTAGACCCACATAGAGGTCAGATGAGCGAGGGATACCCAGATGCGGTCATGAGAAGAGTGATGGTGATTGTCACAAACCCACTCAGCAGGTCAGGCCCTCTACTCCCAAAGTGCCAACCTCCGAGCACAGTCTTGTGAACAGTGTAACAGGTAAGGTAACCCTCTTGTCTGTTTTGTGAGTTTGGATCAACCTTTTGGTCTCAGTTCTGGAGGGATTCAAACTGTTAACCTCTTGCTAGCATACCCAATGCACAGGCTCAGATATATCTGTCTTAGGGGGGCCAGATATCTTTGCTTATGGGCACCTAACCAGGTATTCAGAGAGAAACCCTTTCAAACTTTAATAAAGACCTCAGATTTAAAACGCTTCTCTTTCCAGTTTGGTACCACCATACAAGCTTATGTCTGCTGTCTGCTATAACCATAAACATTACTTAGCAAAAGAAAGCAATTTAAAGAGAGACCAGAGTTTTTTACTAAAATATATAGTATCAAACATACAGTACAGAACTCTTATCACAAGACATACATATCTTTAAACAAAACAAGGTTTAAAACAGTGCAATTCCTACAACAATATTTAGATTTTTCTAGCTTTCTAAATACCTGTTTTCAGTGCTCAGATGTTTTCTTGGTCCGTGTCAGATAAAAGTGTCTGTAGTGAAACAGAATAATCTTTAAAAGCTGGTTTTGCCCACCTCTTTTGCATGAGGTCATCTGTCAAAATATCTAAAAAATATATATTTCTATACAACCACAAGTTGTAATTTCAAAGTATTAATTCTGCAACCTTAGCATAACTCAATTTCAATGACACCTCTTTTGATTCATGCTGCATCCTCCTCACACAGGCTTCATATGAGCATTTACAACCTCTCACCTCTGTGTAATAACCTATGTTTTCTCTTCAACGTCATAAACCTTTTTTATGATTTCCCTCTTAACAAAGTTAACTTAAACAACTCTGTAATTAACTCAGAGAAACAGGATCCTTGATTAAAGTCTTCCATGTAACACATTGTCTCTAAAATGTGAGTGTGTGTGATACACATGCTGTCAGCATTTCTCTCAGCTTGCATCTGTCAGCTGAAAACTGGGGGGGGTCACTCCTAAAGCATTAGAATTTTCAGCAGAGATAGTCATTAATACATTTTATGTTAAAAAGAAATGATACAGCACTCAGAACTGGCTGTCTACATCACACTCCTCCCCACCTAGACTGAATTTGGGGGATCTATCCCCTACATGGATTGAGCTTCCCAAATCAGTTCACTCCTCATAGACCCTAGACAGTCCGTCTGAGTTTTGATTCTTTGCTCCAGCCCTATGTATAATTTTTAGATCATACCCTTGTAAAGCAAGACTCCATCTTAGTAGTCTGCGATTGTTTTTCCCCATCTGTGTCAGCCAAACTGGGGGTTGTGGTCAGTCTGCACCACAAAATGCTGCCCATATAAGTATGGATCCAATTTCTTTAGGGCTCATACTATGGCAAGACACTCCTTTTCCACCATGGAGTATGCTTGCTCCCTGGGAACCAGCTTTCTGCTCAGGTACACAGCTGGGTGATCTGTCCCTTGGCTAGACGTCTGGCTCAGTACTGCCCCAATACCCATGTCTGAGGCATCCGTCTGAACTATAAAGGTTTTACTATAGTCTGGACTTGTCAAAACAGGAGCACTGCACAGTGCCTCCTTCAGTCTGGTAAAGGCTTCCTCACAGGCTGTGCCCCAGGTAATTTTCTTTGGCATCTTTTTCTTTGTCAGGTCAGATAGGGGAGCAGCCAGAGCATTGTAACTGGGTACAAATTTTCTATAGTACCCAGCTGTCCCGAGAAAACTCTGACCTGCTTCTGGGTTTCTGGTCTGGGCCACGCCTTGATCACCTCTATCTTTATTTGGTTAAGACAGAGCTGTCCCCGGCCTACCACATGCCCGAGGTATGCCACTTCCCCCATGGCCACCTGGCACTTCTTGGCTTTGACAGTGAGCCCGGCCCTCTGTATCCTGTCCAGCACTTCCCTAAGGTGGGATAGATGTTTCTCCCAGTTGGAACTAAAGATGCCAGTGTCATCCAGGTATGCCACGGTGTACTACTCAGCACCATTTAACACCTGGTTCACCAACCTTTGGAAAGTGGCTGGGGCGTTCTTCATTCCGAAAGGCATTACTTTGAACTCAAATAAGCCTATTAGAGTGACGAAGGCTGACCTCTCCCTAGCTCTGTCTGTCAATTCTACCTACCAATACCCCTTGGTCAGGTCAGTAGTGGTGAGGTAGGTCACCCTTCCCAACTTGTCCAGGAGTTCATCCATCCGGGGCATCGGTTGGGCATCGGACTTTGTGACTGCATTCAGTCCATGATAGTCCACACAGAAATGAGTTGAGCTATCTGGCTTGGGCACAAGGACTACGAGTGAGGCCCAGGGGCTGTGGGATCTCTGGATTACCCCTAAATCCAGCATCTCCTCCACTTCCCTCCTATGTCCTTTTGGACAGCTTCTGACACCTGATATGCTGTCTGCCGTATGGGCATCTGTGTCCCTGTCTCCACATCATGTGTTGTTAAGGGGGTTAGTCCAGGCTTGGCGCTAAACAAGAGGGCAAAGTCTGCTAAAACCTCCCTCATTTTCTGGATCTGGTCTGGGTTCAGCTGGGGAGACAATTTTACTGCCTCCACAGAGGACTCTCTCTTACTCTCTTCCAGCAAGTCCAGAAGGGGATCTCCCTCGTCCGTCCCCTTCCCATGACTACACACTGGAAACACCATTTCAGCCCTGTTGGCATATGGCTTCATCATATTGACATGGTACATCCTTCCTGTCTGTCTGCAGTCAGGTAACTCCACAATGTAGTTTTCACCATTTACCTTCCTAACCACTTTGTACGGTCCTGCCTACTCAGCTTACAGCTTGTCTTTCTGGACCAGAATAAGGACCATGACTTCCTGACCCACCATGTATGAGTGAGCTCTGGCTCTGCGGTTGTACCATACCTTTTGTTTCTGTTGGGCAGCTGCCAGGTTGCTCTGGGCTGTCCCCATAAGCTCCTTCAGCCTTTCCCTAAACCTAAGGACATAATCCACAATGGGAGTTCCCTAGGTGGTGTGCTTGCTTTCCCAGTCCTCCCAGATCAAGTCTAGAGGCCCACGTACCCGGCGTCCATATAAGAGTTCAAAGGGGGAAAATCCTGTCGACTCTTGGGGCACCTCCCTGTATGCAAACAACAGGTGGGGAAGGTATTTCTCCCAGTCCCTCCCATGCTGTTCAGCAAAGGCCCGAAGTATTGACTTTAGGGTACCACTGAATCGTTCCACAAGCCCATTGGCTTGTGGGTGATACAATGTCGTGCATCTCTGCACCAACCACACTTCTCCTATAAACATTTCATCAGGTCCGACATGAAGGAACCCCCCCGATCGGTGATTACCTCCTGCGGAAACCCAACACGGGAGAAAATCCCAAGTAAGGCATCTGCCACTTTGTCTGTCCTCAGTGAGGATAGGGCGACTGCCTCTGGGTACCGGGTGGCATAATCCACCACAGTCAGGATGAATCTCTTCCCTGAGGAGCTGGGGGTATTTAAAGGACCCACAATATCCATTGCCACCCTCTGGAATGGCTCCTCCACTATGGGCAAGGGTGTCAGGGCAGCTTGGGTTTTCTTGCCCGCCTTCCCTGTTTCTTGGCACCGGTGACAAGACCTGCAGTACTCCTTCACCTGCTGGGTGAAGTTAGGCCAGTAGAAATTCTGGGCTAACCGCTGCATAGTTTGTGCAATTCCCAGATGACCAGATAAGGGAATATCATGTGCAGTTTTGAGCAACTGCTCATGATACCCCTGGGGAATGACAAGCTGCCTGCCTAGCATCCCTCCCTCTGTCTGTACTGCCTGTGTATACACAAGTCCATTTTCCCAATAAACCTTATGTCAGCCGTCACCTCCCTGTGTGCCCTCCGAGTCTGCCCAAGCCCTCAGCTTCTCTAAACTAGGATCACCCCTCTGAGCAGCTGGAAACCCCTCACACAGTCCCAAGGCATGGGACAGGTCCCCTTCTGTCACTAAACTAGGGTCCCTAGGACTAGCGTGAGGGCCCTCAGTATCACTGTCAATCCTAACCCTCTGACAATTGGTCACCCCTCCCTCTTCAGAGTAACCTTCCGTAACTGTGTGGTCACTCGCTACCGGGGAAATTTCTACCCCCTTTTTATCAGTCTCCCCATCTGGAGACACAGGCTGGGGAACCAGCCTCTCAGCGGTTTTCACACTGGTTTCTGTGGGGTTCAGGGAACTATTATTTTCCCTTACCGCATGGCTACGGGTAACTGCACATACCACCCACTGCTGGAGATTGTTACCCAGGATCACATCCACTGCTAATGGGTTGGCTACAGCCACCTGTTGCACAGTTCCCCCTGTATCACCCTAGTCCAGGAGAACACTAGTGAGTGGCAATGTTTTCCCTTCACCAGTAAACCCTTGTACAGTTACGTATTTGTTTGGGATAAGCTGACCAGGCTGTACTAGATCCCCTTTCACCAATGTCAGGGATGCCCCTGTGTCCCTTAACCCCTGTGTCTGTATGCCATTTACCATGACTGGGTGCATGTGTTCCCTCATGTTCACTGGCATGCTTCCAGAGACACACAAACAACGCACTTCCTTTCTGGTACTACTTTGCGTATTATTGCTTGCCCTTCTTGGACACTGTCTGACAATGTGCCCAGTTTCTTTACATAACCAATAAGCATTTCTTACTTCAGAGAAATCTTTTCTTGGAAACCTGGGGCTAACTGGTTTTGGTGGAGGCATTGAGGGTTTTAGCTGCCCTGAAGGAGCGCTTTTCCCTTTCTGTACTGCCACGCCTGCCCCATTCACTCTCGGAGCAGGTCTGCTCTTGACATAGTGGTCTGAGAGTTCAGCAGCCTCTTACACTGTTTTTGGATCTCGGTCCTCTAGCCAGGTTTTTAGCTCTGCTGGGCAAGCACAATAAAACTGTTCTAATAAAATCACATTTTCAATTTTATCAACAGAGTTTGCCTCAATTCCTTCCCACCAACGTTTTAAAAACTGATGTTGTTTCGTGGCTAGCTCCTCATAGCTCATATCAGGGCTTCTCCTGAGCTTACGGAATTTAGCTCTGGATGATACAGCAGTTAATTCAAACTTTTTTAACAGTGCAGCTTTTAGCTTTCTGTAATCATTGCTGTCTTCATTGTCCATTTGACCCAAGGCATCCCGAACTTTCCCGGT
This sequence comes from Neoceratodus forsteri, assembly GCA_016271365.2. Taxonomy (NCBI): domain Eukaryota; kingdom Metazoa; phylum Chordata; order Ceratodontiformes; family Ceratodontidae; genus Neoceratodus; species Neoceratodus forsteri. Next base: position 98,258,471 of record CM057451.1, read on the forward strand.
AAGTAGCGGGGATGGCTGGAAGCTCCAGGATTCTCTAGGAATTTTAGCCTGAACACAAACTTTTTCAAAAGGATTTAAAAAAGCGTCCATATCTTCCCCTTCCTTAAATTCAGCTATTAATTTGGAGTTCAATTTGTAACCCAGTCCTGCAGTCCCAGTTAAACCCAAGCCACTTACCTGCTCTGGTGCTGCTGGTCGGAGTCGCATCTTCTGCAGCTCATGTTGCCTCTAACGCTCCTGCTCCTCATGGTCTGTGTCTCGGCATTCTCGTTCTCTCTTCTCCTCTACATCTCACTAGTGCTCAAGTTCCTCACGGTCTGCGTCCCTCTGTTGTTGCTCTGCCTCCTGGTGCGCCTCTCACTTCTCTCGCTCTCTCTCCTCTCCTGGGACTCCAACTCCATCCTGTGCAACTCAATGTGCAGTTTGAGTACCTCTGGATTCAGTATGGTACAGTACTGGTGGCCATTCCCTGCTGCTGTGACCCTTCACTGACAGTGGCCCTGCTGTTCTTTTCAGTCACGGTCAGTGACTCGCTGCTCTGGGTATCTGCTACCATCAGGGCCTCTATGAGGTTCTGCGTGTTTGGCTGTCAACTCGAACGGGACTCCCCTGTCCTTGCACAACTGCTTCAAGTAATCTACAGTGTGTCTGCTCTTGTCGGAAGCCATCTTCTTCTTCCCTGACTAAAGCTACTCTGACTTTGCACTTTAGAAAAAAAAAATAGGTAGGAACTTGACTGTACACCAAGTGATATATAGTTCTGTTTCCTTTTTAAAATAAAACTCTGTCTTTTTCTTTCTTTGCAAGAGAGCCTATGGTCTCAGCTGAGACAGAACAGTAAAGCTTGTGGTACCAAAACTATGCCACCGCTGCCAACCAATCTGTCACAAACCCACACAGCAGGTCAGGTCCTCTACTCCCAAAGTGCCAACCTCTGAGCGCAGTCTTGTGAACAGTGTAACAGACAAGGTAACCCTCCTGTCTGTTTTGTGAGTTCGGATCAACCTTTGGTCGCAGTTCTGGAGGGATTCAAACTGTTAACCTCTTGCTAGCATACCCAATGCACAGGCTCAGATATATCTGTCTTCAGGGGGCCAGATATCTTTGCCTATGGGCACCTAACCAGGTATTCAGAGATGAACCCTTTAAAACTTTAATAAAGACCTCGGATTTAAAACGCTTCTTTTTCCAGTTTGGTACCACCATACAAGCTTATGTCTACTATAACTATAAATATTGCTTAGCAAAAGAAAGAAATTCAAAGACAGACCAGGTATGCTCTAAAATTAGAGTTTTTAGTAAAATATATAATATGTCAAACATACAATACAGAACTCTTATATCACAAGACATATGTATCTTTAAACAAAACAAGTTTAAATCAGTGCAATTCCTACAACAATATTTAGATTTGTCTTGCTTTCTAAATACCTGTTTTCAGTGCTCAGATGTTTTCTTGGTCAGTGTCAGATAAAAGTGTGTCTGTAGAGAAACAGAATAATCTTTAAAAGCTGGTTTTGCCCACCTCTTTTGCATGAGGTCATCTAGCTACTCCCTGTCAAAATATCTAAAAATATATATTTCGATACAACCAGAGGATGTAATTTCAAAGTATTAATTCTGCAACCTTAGCATAACTCAATTTCAATGGCACCTCTTTTGATTCATGCTGCATCCTCCTCACACAGGCTTCATATGAGCATTTACAAACTCTCACCTCTGTGTAATAATCTGTGTTTTCTCTTCAATGTCATAAACCTTTTTTATGATTTCCCTCTTAACAAACTTAACTTAAACAACTCTGTAATTAACTCAGAGAAACAGGATCCTTGATTAAAGTCTTCCATGTAACACATTGTCTCTAAAAAGTGAGTGTGTGTGATACACATGCTGTCAGCATTTATGCTAGCTTGCATCTGTCATCTGAAAACTGGGAGGGTTTGAGGTCACTCCTAAAACATTAGAGTTTTCAGCAGAATTAGTCATTAATACATTTTATATTAAAATGAAATGATACGGCACTCAGAACTGGCTGTCTACGTCACAGTGATAACTGCAGGAGTGCAATGGTTCTGTGATGTAGCATAAAACCAAATGACAGGTATGCTCAATTAATCAATGTGGATGAGTAGACCCTGAGGTCAGATCAAGCGAACAAGAACCAGACTCAAGCCCTGGATGCCAGACGGACTAGGGTAACAGGAGGATACAAACAGGGAAAGTGATGGCAGGATAGGGAAAACCCCAAAAGAAAGCAAAGGTCAGAGAAGGAGTGGAATGGAGGGCAGAGGGAATGGGAGGAGGAGGGCAACAAATGCAGTCAACAGGGGTAGACACACCAGATACAGTGGAGATAGGCAGAGAGAAAGACTGAGTCAAGCAACTGAGGTCGATGATGGAAGAGGTTTTGTGACCACAAAGAGCTCCAGCAGCATGAGGTGGGCCTATAGAATGCTGTACTATTGGAAAGGACACCACTCTCATAGCACAGCTAACATGAGTGAGTTGAGTAAGAGATGGAAATGCCCTTGCAACATGACAGGATGGGAGCAGTGGGAAACCGCTAGTGCTGTGTCAAACAAACAGACTAATTCAAGTAAGAAGACTTCCAAATCACAGGAGCTACACACACACACAAGCATGCGGGAATATGGAGGCAAGAACTGGTAGGTCAGAGTAAGAAATGAATTTGCACACAACAAGGATGAGGGACGAGCAAATCAGGAAGGAGAGTTGAATGTTCGGGATGGACATGTGGAGAACCAAAGCAGGAAGGAGAACATGTGAAAAAGGCAGTGTTCAAGGAACAGCAAACTGTGTAAGCATGAAAACATATAGTCCTACAGTGTTCAAGGCTTCTATCTCCATGATTTGACAAGGTATGCCACAAATTGCCCTTATGATCCACATTTTGAGAGGCAGTATACCACAGTTGGGGATGAAAGGTTGAGATCTATGAGTGAAAGGGGTGCTGAACGAGCGAGTAATGCAGGAAGAATGAGCAGGAAATGAGAGAGAAGGAGCAAGGTAGGAGAATGCAGCAGAGCCAGGAACAAAATGGAACTGGCAGGCAGAGAAATGGCAAGCGAGAGGGAAAGACTGCTGAGGAACCCTGCATGGAGTCATTCTCGGTATATGTAATTCGGAGGTGGGTGCAGTGCACCGATAAAGAGAAATGAGCTGAGAAATGGAGACACTCCAGGTGAGACAGCCACCGAAAACAGAGCACGGCTGATGACGGCATACCCGGAAGCACCGTTGAGAATATGGGGCAGTGATTATACCCGAACAGCAGTGTGATGGCTCGAAGAAAAGCATATGGCCCCAGTAGGAAAATGGAGTTCAGCGGTTCTGAAATCTTGCGATTCAGGTCAGCGGCTATCAAGAAGGCGGGTCCACCACATGAAAGCAAAGAGCAACGATCAGAGGATCAACCGTGCTGCTGCACCAGAATGGGTCTTAGAGGTAGATCAGGTGTACAGAACAAGATCGGTCAGAAGGAGCGGAGCGAGTGCGGTGGCTGCTAGTAGGTCCCAAAAGGATCAGGAGAGAGGAGCAGAAACAAGCGAGAGACAACCAGGAAATGAAGGAGAGAATGAAAGGGGGGGGGAACAACAGAAGCAGGACACAGGACCAGGCAACTGCGAGAAGCAGCAGGTGAAATAGACAGAAAGGAGAGGGAGAGCAGAGGCAGAGAGATGGGCTAGGTGCAGGGGCAGCCAGAGGCGATAGGAGAAAGGAATGGAACGAGGAGAGCAGAAGAGTCAGCCAACAGAGCCTCTGTCTGCAACGAAGAATGAATCCTGGAGCAGTCCAGGAGGAATGTCATTTTAAGGCCTAATGGGAGAGTGACATTGTTACTCCACCCATTGAACCTCAGGCTTATAGCCCTCTCATTGTTCAGTGAGACAGCATCCAAAGATGATGGTAGGATACTTTTTTTGTTTTGTTTTACTGTTTAGTACTAGACAGTTTCTAGGAGGCAGCAACAGAGATTATTGAAATCCTCCTGTAGGGCAGCTGACAAGGAAGTTACAGATTGATTTTTTTTTTAATTCTTTTTGGTAACCAGGTAAAGCCCACAAGGCACAAGTGCCTGTTTTCAGGAGCGACCTGGCAGCACTGGGGTGGTTAACTGACGTGCTCAGGGTCACAGAAATATAGAAACATAGAATCTAACAGCAGATAAGGACCGCTTGACCCATCCAGTCTGCCCATTTCTCCCTACCTGCACTACTACCACAGACTGTACTTGATCTACAGCTCTCCCCCCCTTTCCACTGTGATTCCCATGTGCTTATCCCATGCATTCTTGAAGCCCACCACTGTTTCCACCTCCACCACCTCCACTTGAAGGCTATTCCAGGAGTCCACCATGTGCAAGGTCTACTAGGCCACAAGGAACCCAGACCCAGGAGTGACTCCACAGTCTGGCTCCCTCAACGAATCCAGAGTGCCCTTGCACTCGGGCATGTGCCCGTAGCAGCCAAGTCTGCCTCACTCAGTAGGGGCTGGCAGGTTCCCTACCTGGCTCCCAATGGCAGCTGTGAATGACTTTCAGCTCTTACTTTCTCCTGTGCAGGAACAAACAGCTTCAGTGTGCAGCAAACAAGATCTCCCAAATTTTCACCTCCCCAGTGGCTTTTGGCTAACGGCTTACAGTCACTAGATCAGTCCTCTGCTTTTTCACAGCTGACTTTCAGAACACCACCACCAGGCTCCTGAATGCTGGATACCTGCAAAGCTTTCTCCTTTCAAAGTCCTCCATTTCAGATACGGTGCCAACCTTAGGCTCTGGTATGCTCACACAGTTCCAACAACCCCTCTTCACTGGCTCAGAGTTTTCTCCTTCCAAGCCGATGCAGACTCACTGCAACTCTCGATCTCTACCAACACCAGGAGCTTGCACCAAATGCTTTAAACATTCTCTGCAATGCAGAGTTCCTTCAAAACAGACAAAATTGAGGGCTGGCCCTGTGGTGCTGGAGGTTGAGGCGCTGGTTTCTACACCTCACGCCACACCGGCAATCCAGGTTCTGGAATGAGCCTGGGCCGCTGGGAGTCGGCATGGGCGCGAGAGGATAGAGTGTCTGCAGGACTGCTGTCCTCTCTCAGGGAGGGAGGTTTGTCAGCCCCCTCACTGACTGCTTTCAGGCGGTGGCCGGACAGCAGTACAGGTCAGGAAGGCACGCACTGGTGTCCTTACGTCGGTAGGGAGGGGGAGATGGTAGAAAAAAGGAAAACAGAGTCGGCAGTCTCCATGAAGGCCACACCAGCACCCCGACAGGCCCACTGATGTCTGGATTTCGCTCTGGGGTGGGGGTAAAGGCGATGCTCCTTCACCCTGGCACAGCCATGGGGGGAACCCATGGGGGATTTAGGGGGTGTTGGGTCAGGGAACGGTGCAGCCATAGACTGAGTCTCTCCAAGGGAGGGACTCGAGCAACCTGCCGGGCTCGGGGAGCCAAATAATCTATTTAGAAAAAAAGACAAAATCATTTACTTCAATCCTCAGGCAATTCACCAGTTTGAGTCCTGAAAAAGGCCTCCTGACTTTCCCACACTCTGCGCTTCTTGACTCGATATGAGCCCAGATCAGACTGCCCAAAGTCCCAAGAGTTTCACCCCAAAATCCCGACTTCTGACCGTTGTGGCACCCCATAGTGCACAAAGAACTTCTCAACTAACGCCTTTGCCATGGTGGAAGCCTTGTGATCTTTCATGGGGAATGCCTGTGCGTAATGGGTGAAATGGTCCGTAACCACCAAATTATTTGAGATGTTCTTGCAGTCTGGTTCCAAGCTGAGAAAGTCAATACAAATCAGCTCCTTAGGGGCGCTTGTGATGATATTTACCAAGGGGGTGGCCTTATGCTGAAGGGCTTTCCGCTGAATGCACCTGTGACAAATCTTGCAATACTGTTCCATGTTCTTCCCCACTTTGGGGCAATAGAGCCTGCAGTGAGCCAGGTACAACGTGTGCTCACTGCCCAGGTGACCCATGTCGTCATGGAGAGCTTTCAGTACTGTCTCTCTGAATATTTCTGGTAGCAACAATAGTACTCTAAGTGCCCCCTGCTGGTCCTGCACCTCTCAATACAGTAAGCCATTCTTTACCTTTAGCTTTGATCATTCCTGTAACATCAGCTGGGTGTCGGGGTCTCTAGTGGTCACTTGTGTTGCATTGCCCCCTCTCTGCAGAACCCACAAGATTTCCCCAATGGCTGCATCAGACCTTTGTTCTCTCACTAAATCTTGGTTTGTTAGATGGGGTAAAGACCTCAAATCCAAAGTGGTCAGGTGGCAGTATGCTACAGGAAGACAATCTCCAGGGACTCCCAAGCTGTCTACTAGCCGAGGGGCAGCTTCTGATGCTGAGGATTCTTTAGTGTCAAATTTCTTACATAGAGCCTTTACAGTCTGCTCAGATATCATTACCCAGTTGGAATTTTCTCCAGGGAGGGCCGTGGCGCATTGGGACAAAGCATTAGCATCTATGTGATTTAATCCAGGGCGGTACTCAATGTAGTAAACATAGGTGGACAAGGCTGACAGCCACCTGTGACTTGGCTGCTGTTTGAACATGCCAGTAGGTTATCAGTCCTCATGGTAGTCTTGGCCCCATATAAATAATCGTCATGGAACTGGTCTACGATGGCCCACTTGAGTACAAAGAATTCCAGTTTGTGCACTGAGTACCTTCTGTCTGCTGGATTCAAGCTCCGACTAGCATAAGCAACTGGACGCAGGTCCTCTGGATAGATTTAATACAGGACAGCTCCCAGGCCACTGAAACAGGCATTGGTGTGTAAGGTGTAAGGTTTCTGTGGGTCTGCATAGACCAGGCTTGGAGCATGGGTTAAACAATGAATGATATCTTCAAAAGCTCTCACAGTCCTCAGTCCACCTGGGCCAAACAGTTTGGAGAGTTTGGAGTAATACTGCTGTTCACCAGGCGCCCCTGGCGGTTTGTGTCGTTTGCTTTTGTTGACTGGGGGGACTTGTAGAAGATTGGGAAGTAATCTGACTACCCGGGTTCCTTGAAGAATCTTTGATAATACTTGCAGAAACCCAACAGGTGCTGTAACTCTTTCAGGTTCTGGGGCCTGGGCCAAGTGGTGAGTGCTTTGACCTTACTGGGGTCCATTTGGATGCCCTGGGCTGACACTATATGCCCGACATACTTGAGAGAGGCTTGAAAGAACTGGCACTTATCAATAGACAACATTAGACCAAACTCTTCAAAATGATCCAATACCTTCAGTAATCTCACCTCATGTTCTTACAGGGTCTTCCCAAAGACTATTATATCATCTAGATACACAAGGCATTCCAGCGGATTCATATTCCTGCTGGCCCTCTCCATAAATTGCTGGAATGTAGTGGTAGTGTCAGAAATGCCTTGAGACATCCGGAAAAGCTTAAAGAACCTGAAGTGGCATATGAAAGCAGCCTTTTCCTGATCTTGTGAAGCCATGGGGCTCTGGTAATACTCACTTCTCGGGTCCAGCACCGAGAACCATTTGCTGGTATTCAAGCAGTCCAGGACTTCCTGAATCTGGGGCATCATGTACTGATCCGGTGTGGTCCGCTTGTTCAGTGTCTGGTTCAGTACAGCCCCACTTTTCTTCCTTACCACCACTGTGGGTGAGACATACAGGCTTGTGGACTCCTGAATAATGCCTGCAGCCAACAGTTCTTGGAGGTGCCACCTTACATCATTGATATCTGCTTCAGTGAGCCTTATATGGTTCTGCTCCCCTGTCATGCAGCCCACATCCCACTCATGCAGAGAAAATACATTAGTTCTTGACAGTTTTTGTCAAATCTGAGCCTTCCACTCCTCTGGGATGGGGGAGTTACTAAGGTTAAATAAACTAGGATCAATACTAGGTGGGGCACCTTCTCCAGAGGAAACCGGTTGCACTGCTGTGTCTGCACAATATATGTGGGCTAAAGTGTGGCCCATCCTGACAATCACTTCCCGGTCTGTCACATTTTTCACTTGCACCCTGACCCTCCTGACATAGATGTGGGCCCTGACAGGTAAGACACAGGGCTTTACAAACAGTCCTGCCAGTAATCCATGCTCATCTGGGGCATCCCACATGAGGTTCTTATTCTTCACTTCCTTCTTTAAATGCACCACACCACTGATATTACACACAGCGTTCTGGGGCAGCACTATTTCCTCCCCATCCTGCCTCCAAACTACACCCACCGGCTCATCCTGATCTTCAGCCAAAGTCTGTACTTGCTTCCTGTAAGCTTCCCTCACTACTGGGTGAAGGGGCAGGGCCTTCCCCTTCTGCTCAGCCTTCTGAGCCTGGCAGAGCGTGCCAACTGTCCAAACATATGAGCATTTGTACCCACCAGCACAGGAACCCCATCATACATTTCAGTTTCCGGAAAGATCAGAGCCAGGGTCTCGATTGTATCTCCCACTCCATTCACCTTAGACAGAAAAGCCATCCACACTGTGACATAACCCAGGTAAGGATAGGATTTGTCACTAAGGCCCCATACATTTAACCCCTCCAGCGATTGCAGCTCAAGGTGGAACAGGTGTTGGTCGTACCAGAGCTTAAAGATGATGGTCACCTGGGAGCCATCGTCTAAGATGGCATGAGTGGACTCCCCGTTTATGGTGACGGTAGTCTTGGTAGATGGTCCCACCAACTTGTCTATGTCTGGTAGGGAGTGCTCAGCACCTTTTACAGGGATCTTCTCACATATGCCGTGGAGCTGAGCTTGGCAGGTACCCCAGTATGCACCCTTACTGGGCCCCACTGAAGTGTCCCAGACACTGGTGCTGCTCTGCCAGCAGCTGGTCCCTCACTCTAGCTGGGTCTTTGGGTGATTGGCATTCTCTGCTCATATGTCCATCCCTCCCACACCTATAGCAGTACATGCCTCCTAGACTTTGCCTGGCTGAGTATGAAACTTCCACATTGGGCCTAGGATCTTGGTGACTTGGTTGCCCATGATACACTAGGGGAGCCAGGGCAACTGCTTGAGCCATAGCCACTCTTCACTCTGAGTCACCCTGCCGTTGCAACCCTTGACTTTTCAGTTCACTGACAGCCTGACACAGTTCATGGAGACATGTTTTAATAAGGGGAGCTACAGGGAGCACCTGGGCCTGTACCCCCAGGTCCATCACTGGGAGGTTGGTGGGGGCTAATGGGATAGACTCACTGGGAGAGGTATCAGGATTTCTATTACAGCCAGAAGGACTCCTGTCAAGTGCTTCCCTGTCCTCTCTGAGAAGCTCAGTGGGGGGTATCCTCAACAACCTGAGTAGCAGCCACTGTAGCAGGGCCGACCCCCCCACTGGGTATCTCATTCCTCCACCTCCCACACTTCCCTAATGAGGACCCGAAGGGAGGGAGGATCACCCACCTTATCCTTTAGACCTAATTTTAATAGTAACATCTCAGAGTTCTTGGCACCCCTCAGTACTTGTTCTAAGTGGGTTTTATTTAGGTCAGAAGATTGCATCCCCCCTTTATGGTACACCTTTTGTAGGGCCCTCTCCAACCTTCGGATATACTGTATAACCCCTTATTTTTGCTGAAAATTTATTTCCGCTATATCCGTGGGACAGTCCTTGTCCTCGGAAATAAATTTACAGTGAAAATAAATGGACCACTATGCCGAAAATCACAGAAGAAAGGTTTGAATGTTTTACTGCCACTACATTGCCCCATGTAGTCAGATGCCAACATGTAACCAGACAGCACTCACACTGTTGAAAGACCTGAACATCAGAACTACCACTAATTTCTCGTTATAGCTGTCATTTTCTTTCCTACCCTTTGCTATCAACAAATTCTTTCTGTACAGTAAGTCCACTTTTGGTTTTGCTTCTTGTATGTATTGTCGTTCTAAGTTGGGAAATGCAGGTCACAGTGCTAATATAAGTTTACGCGGAACTGCCCATGGACCCAGACTGTGCGGAATATAAGGTGCGCTGAAATAAAGCGTTATACAGTACTCTGATAGGGGTTACCCCGTTGCTGTCAGGTTGACCTAAAAACCCCACCACAAATTCTCAATGGACTCAGTGCTACTGAATGCACTGCTCAAGGCAGCAATGTAAGGAGGCAGTAGAGCACACTGGTCTAAGGCTCTGAGCTGCAAATCTGGTGACATCCAGCAGACCAGACCTGGGTTTGAATCCCACAGCTTCCACTTGCATACTGTGTGACCCTGAGCAAGTCACTTAACCTCCTTGTGCTCCCAGGTCACTCCTGTAAAAAAGCTTTCAGCTTAGTGTGCTATACCTGGTTAAAAAACAACTAAAAAAAATAAAATAAAAATGTAATCCTCCACACTGGCTTCTGGGTCAGTGGCCTACAAGGACCAAGTTGCATCAAGGGCAGGGCTCTTCAAACTTTCCGTTAACCTTTTACATTTTCCCCCCTTGCTACACTGCCAGTCCTGCAAAAAGGGGATCACATAATTAATCCATGACTCATAATCTGCTACGGTGGTGATCGAGGGTTCTAGCCCAAAATGGTAAGACAGTATTGTGGTGCCTCCACCCAGAGTAAAGTAACAGTGGGCCAGGTATTTGCTTGGTACAACCCCCTGGGATGCCATACCTACCCACCTCCTCTTCCAACCACCCCACACACTAGATACCATGTTGTGCCCCAGTACTATAAAGCACATATACTTAATAGATGTTACCAACAAATTGATCGCAACACGGGAATTGCAACAAACAAACCACAGCTTTATTTTTAAGGGGGAGGGCTAGAAAAAGGGGTACCAGGAATATGACAGCTGTGAAGAAAGAAGTTTTGTTATTCTTTGAATTAACAGGGCCCATGGGCCAAAAATACCAAAATGCCCACTCCCACTAGTACCAGTGAAACACCCTAAGTCCTGACTGGGAACCCAGGTTTAGCGCAGGCCTGTTGAATGCCATGAGTTGGCCAGTGTTGGGGCCCTCGAAGTTACTCTTGCTTAGATGCTAAAACAATCTTTAACTTTGCTCCCCTTTTAACAGGGCAAGCCCTGGGTACTCACGGTCCTGAAGCATGGGGATTCAGTTACTGGGATAATGGGTTCTGGCAGTTCAGGGATTGGCCAATCAATTTCAGAGAGGGCAGCAAGCAGATGTGCAGAAATGATGTTGGGCAACCTTGGGCTTGTTTGAAGGTCTTGCAGCTGGTCACCTTGCAGCTTGCTTTTGAAGGTCTTGCAGCTTGTTCCCTTCAGCCTGTTTCCAGGCTTGATGCAGAGCGCACGTGCAAGGCCTACTTGGCCACAAGGAACCCAGACCCAAGAGTGACTGCACAGTCCGGCTCCCTCAATGAGACCAGAGTGCTCTAGCACTCAGGCATGCAAACGTAGTCCCTTGTATCCAAGTCTGTCTCACTCAGTAAGGGCTGGCAGGTTCCCTACCTGGCTCCCAATGACAGCTGTGAATGACTTTCAGCTCTCACTTTCTCCTGAGCAGGAACAAACAGCTCTGGTGTGCTCACCAAGATCTCCCAAATTTTCACTCTCCGGTGGCTTTTGGCTAGCAGATTTCAGTCGCTGGAATCAATCCTCTGCTTTTTCACAGCTGGCTTTCAGCACAACACCAGGCTCCTGAATGCTGGATACCTGCAAAGCTTTCTCCTTCCAAGTTCCTCTGTTCCAGATACAGTGCCAGCCTTCAGCACAGTTCTAAACAACCCCTCTTCACTGGCACAGGGTTTTGTCCTTCCAAGCTGGTGCAAGCTCACTGCAACTCTTGATCTCCACCAACACCAGGAGCTTTCACCAAATGCTTTAAACGTTCCACTGCAATGCACAGTTCCTTCAAAACAGACAAAATCCTTTACTTCAATCATCAGGTAATTCACCAGTTTGAGTCCTGAAAGAGGTCTCCTGACTTTTCCACACTTGGCACTGAGCTCTTCCTGAATCGATAGGAGCCTAGATCAGACTGCCCAGACTGCCCAATGTTCCAAGGGTTTCACTCAAAAATCCTGGCTTCTAATTGGCTGATTCTCTCTGGCAATCACAAATATTAATAAACATTAGCTCACTTTGATTATTGATTGGCAAAGGTCTTTGGTGCCTGAAATCAGTTCGCACCTCTTCCCATAAGTGCTCACAACCAGTTTTTGGGTGCCTAACACACTGATTGACTGTCCACAGGGGTCAAAGGCTGCTAACATGGCTGTTGGTAAGTGTTGTAGATTTGCGAATGACTAGTACAGTGCACACTGCAAGCCCATTGGTCCACAATGTGGACCAATAGGCTTACAGCTGCTACTGTAAGCTGTCATTCGGCAGGCGGTAGGGCAGTATGCGGGCGGGTTGATGCTGCCCACCAATGATGGAGGGGGAGCTGGGTGGGCAGGGGTGCCTGTGAGGGTGGGGGTGCCACTGGACCACCAGGGACATATTGCAGTACGGAGCACTGGCGATCAGTGCATCGGGAGGGTTGGGGGGTATCACTAGACCACCAGGGATTCTATACTGTCAATAACCTGTGATCGGGCTACTGGGAGGAAGGGGGGTTACCACTACACTGCTGGGGATATTATATTAGCATTTGCCCACGATAGGGCATATAGAGGGAGAGGGGATACCGCTAGACTACCAAGGCATATATTTATTTTACTAATACCCGTGATCGGGCTTACAGGAGGGAGGGGGGGTGATACCACTAGCCTACCAGGGATTCCAGTCCTGTTGACGGTGGCTACGCAGGCGCCATTTGCATTTCGCCGGGATGCCCTGCCCAATGCATGCAAATGGAGACATAATGACATACAAATGGCCCCATTTGTGCCATGCATACATTATGGCCCATTTGCATGCCCAAGTCTGAATATCGCGGATGATGAGCCCAGCGCAACTGCAGTTGCGCTGGCGCATTCCCAGTCCTCCCTGTCTGTGGAATGTGCCAGCTCATTGTACTTGCGCCATGCACATTCTGTGTCATATTCAAAGGTGATGCGCCATGGCACATCAGCTTTGAATATCACACTGTCCTGGCCCCAACACATCTCAGTTGTGCTGGGCCCTTCCCCCCGCACCATTTCCTGGCACAGTCTGAATATCTCCCCACTGTGTCTAGATGTTTAGCAAAATTTCTCCTCGGGACCTTTCCTTTTAGGCCTGCAGGAAGAAAAGCCATCACATAGTACAGCAAGGTATAAACAACAAACAAAAGTACTGCTACAAAGGGGCTGTGCTATCGCGATTGCTTTACCGTGGAGGAGTCCTTATTTTTCCCTTTATTTTCTATCATAACATTTCATTTCTACTTAAATGAAGTAACATTTTTTTTATAAGGCTGTTTCTCACATAGCCTTAAAAACATTGGGGAAGGTAAGGTACCTTTTAGAACATCCCTGCAATATATTCTGCTTCAAACCTTGCTCCAAATAAGGCAGGCTGAAATATGTGCTTTTTACAATATTTTGCACTGTACCACAAAACATTTGGGCGTGCTTTTGGACCTCGGCCTATCAACATGGCTTCTCAGGATTGGACAACAGGTAGGCAGACACTGCAGCCTTTAATTCTTTAATGTCTTTGTCTATCTTGCATAATTACACTTCAAATAGATAGGCACACTGCGAGCAAGACTTCCCCGACTTCTTGCTAGAGCAAGGGGGACAACAGCAGCATGAAATGCGGCTCAATGTGTGCTCACAACACGGAGCATCATGCAGGCAATTAATTATACGAAGCCTGAATAGCGCTGCCACATATGCACTCCTGCAGGGAGTGCATATGTGGAACTGCATAAACAGTTTTCTCTCGGATACTAGAATAGACAGACAGGGATATTCAGGGCTGCCATTCTGGACTCTGTATTTCTTATCTTTCTTTACAGATACTGTTTCCTCATATTGGGGGAAGGGGGTCGAGTACTGTGGCTCCGTACCTTCCTGTAGAGCTATAGAAACAGAGATAGAAAGAGCCTAATTTCCAGGTGGCCTGTCTGGAAAAAGAGGAACACAAAGAGGTTAAAATGAAAGGAAGGACAGAGTAGAACGACCAGGGGGTGCTACTGCAGTAGACTTAAGGAAAACAGAGGCAAGTATAATGGAGGAGCACCAGTACTCTTTCACAGTAAACAGTTTCCACTGCCATCCCATATAGTGTCCAATTCTCCAAGTTCCTGCAGCCAAAATAAAATTTTTTATTTATTTATTGCCTCACCGATTTGTAGATGCCCCTTTGCCCTTTCAAACCATTTCTCTCTTTAACATTTTTCTTCCACCCCCTGCCTGTCGCTGCTGCCACAATACACTACCCCCAGGCAGCAGCCAGGCTCAACTCATTCACACTCAGAAGCCTCATTAATATTCATGAGGATGGATCGCTCCCCTGATAGGTGCTCCTTAATAAAAACATAAAGAGGCTTCTCCTGTGCCTTCTTCAGGTCTCTGGTTCCCGATTAACTTAGCAGGGGGACCGGGACCTCTCAAACAATCTCTGTTAAGCTGCAGTTGTGGTCAGAAAATCACTATGCGCTATTGCTCATGCGCAGGCCGCCGCCACTTATTTTGAACAGCAGGCAGCGGTGGCTCAGCGGTTCAGCTCCTCCAGCCCCAATTTAATCTGCCAACTGATGCAGGGGCTAGATGGAGACTCCAGGAACGATTGGGGAACTGACCAGAAGGCAGGGAGCAGATCGGGGGAAATGGGAGACCAGGGCAAAGTAGGTAAGCCCCTGCAGGGGGGCATTACAGTCATTTAGTGTAGATTTCTGTTAATTTGGGGAGTATGTAGAGGATATTCCGGCAGGGTTTGACAACCCTGGAGGACTTCCCCTCATGTGGAGTCACTAGCAGTCTTGCACACAGGAAGTATCCAGGGCTAGAAATTTAGGGGGAGGATTGCATGTTTTGCACCATTTTTTTTGCAGCCTCCAGGAATTTTTTGAGTCCCCCAGGCATGACAATCCCATGCAAACATCTTTCTAGTTAGGGCATAGATATACAGTAGGTGGTGTTTCAGGAAGGTGGGTTTGTGCGTCACAAGTTTTTTTCCACTCAGGTCCTAAAGCAAGTAGCGTGAGATTGCTCTGCTCCTGGGGCCCCAGCAATACTGTGGTGGAAGTCACATAAGGTTGGTCAAAGTGGGTAGCCAAGAGAGTGCACACATCACACTCATGGCAGGCATGGGGAGCAGGAACAGCAAATTGCAGTCATCAGCGGCGGAGAGGGCAGGTTAACCTAGTGTCCAGAGTAGCGAGACAGCTCAGTGTGATACATGCAGTAAACTGACAAGACATGGGTAAAAATGTTATTACAGTACTTTAAAAACAAATCAGTTTGTGATGCACATGGAATGCACTGCCTAGGGGGCTGGTGGAGGCAGAGACAGTGGAGGGGTTCAAGAGGGGGTGGGACAGGTACAGGGGAAGGGTTCTGGAAGCAAAATCCAATGCAGCAAGAATATCTGGAACTGGAAAGGGAGAAGCCAGAGAAGGCGAGGGGGACAGCAAGGTCAGCACCCAGGGTGGAGGCTGACCAAACGAGCAGACACGAAAGACCGTTAGGCCTATTCTGCTGGTATTTTAGTATGTTAGTATGCAGGCGGGACTCTTCTCGTGTTAATGGCACAGTTCCCTGAAATGGAAACAAGGGATTACAGACACCTACCAGAGATAAAGAAGACAAAAAGCATAAATAAATACCGTGCCTTTATTTGTCATAAAAATCAAGATAGATATTATTTTAAAAAGTAAAAAAAAAACATTTTAATGACTCCTTCATTAGTCAGAGATTCCCCCCAAAATCTGGTCCCCCCCAACCCCATTTGTAAGACCCTAGGGAGAATTCCCTCAGGACCCAAAACTGAATTTTAAACCCTGAAGGATCCCACAGAACAGGGATTTTCACCTTTGGGGGCATCTCTTGTCCTGTGCCCAGGAGATGTTGCAGCCAAGCTGCTGCTGGAGAGTGGCCTGGTGTGTGTGAGAGAGATACTGAGTAAGATAGAAGATATCTTCAGGTATACAGTATAGGGAGAGGGGAAAGAGTAAAGATCAGATTGTTAGGATCAAGAAGGGCTGAGGATGGACGGAAAGGGGGAGAGCAGACAGAGGCACTTGACAAGTATTTCTGTTCAGCGTTTACCAGGGAGAGGGAAGGGTTTTGCCTAAGGGAAAGGGTGGAGTGGGTGTGGAGGGGGGGAGGTTACGGATGGGGTGATATCAGTGGACAGGGTGATGGAGGGCCTTAAGTCCCTGAGGGTGGATAAGGCGCCAGGGCCAGATGGAGTACACCCTAGAATCCTGAGAGAGTTGGCAGAAGTCCTGGTGGTTCTGCTGGCGGACCTATTCAACACCGCCCTAGGGACTGGAGGATGGCACATGTAGTGTCCCACCAAAAGAGTGGGCCCAGGGATGAACCAGGGAAGTACAGGCCGGTGAGCCATATCGCCATTGTAGGAAAGCTAATGGAGACTATCCTCAAGGAGAAGCTCATGAAATTTCTAGAGGAGAATGGTCTCCAGGATGGTAGGCAGTATGGTTTTGTCTCGGGCAGATCCTGTCAGACAAGCCTGGTTGACTTTTTTGATTGGGTGATGCAGGCACTGGACAAAGGCCATGCAGTGGATGTCCTTTACCTGGACTTCAACAGGCCTCTGACTCTATGCGTCATGGAAGGCTGACCAGCAAGTTGGGTAACCTGGGAGCAGGGAGGAAACTGGTTAGATGGGTTAGGAGCTGGTTACAGGATAGGCAGCAGAGGGTAGTTGTGAGTGGTGAGCTATCAGAGCCCAGAGCTGTAACTAGTGGGATCCCACAGGGCTTGGTGCTATGACTGGTGATGTTTAACATTTTTATTGCTGACGTATCAGATGGGATAAAAAGTAAGATCAGCCTCTTTGCAGATGACACAAAGATCTGTGTAGAAGTGGATGGGGAGGTCGGTAAGGTACTCCAAGAGGATTTAGCAACACTTGAGAGCTGGCCGAGCACATGGCAACTAGGGTTCAATGCCAATAAGTGTAAAGTCATGCACTTGGTGGCCAGGAATAGTTATTGGTCTGGGGTAGTGCAGTTATCCACGTCAATGGAGGAGAAGGATCTGGGAGTACTAGTAACAGGGGAAATAAACCACTCAGCCCAGTGCAAGAGGGCCGTGGCAAAGGCTAATAGAATGCTGGGGTGCATCACAAGGGGAATATCCTCTAGGAGAGGGGAAGTCATCCTGCCCTGGTACAGGTCCCTGGTGAGGCTGCATTTGGAGTACTGTGTGCAGTAATGGTGCCCCTACTTGAAAAAGGACATCAAGCTACTGGAGGGGGTACAGTGTAGGGCAATGAAAAAGATCCTTGGATTGAGAGCTAAACCATATGAGGAGAGACTGAGGGAACTCAACATGTATTCTCTGCAGGATAGGTGGGAGAGAGGGGATATGAGGGGATATGATTGAGACCTTCAAGTACCTAAAGTGCATGAACAGTCATCAGATGCTCAATCCTTTCTCGCCCCGGCGACCCCTGAATGACCCAAGTCCGATCCCAAACTTGGGTTGCCGGCGAGCTGTGGCATCCAGCGCCTCAACCCTCAGCGCCACCGGGCCGGCTTCAATACATCTGTATTGGAGCGAGTGGTTCAGCGCCACACTGTTACAGTAAATGGAGCCCCCTAGCATCTGCCATATTCCCGGTTTGCAGACTTTTCAAAATAAAGTAAGTGCCAGTGCATTAAAAACGGGCTTTTCTACATAAAAACCTTAATCGGGGGATAAGCCTTTTGGGGGCGGGGGGGCTGTATTTAGACCATTTTCCTTTAATACCAAGGTTATGTTTAGATTAAAAGGTGGGAGGGAAGCTAGGGGACACAGTCTGAAACTGGAAGGAGAAAGATTCAGGAGGGAAATGAGGAGGCACTACTTCATGGAAAGGGTGGTTACAGGGTGGAATGTACTGCCGAAGGTGGTATCATTGAGGCTGGTGAGCAGCTTTAAGGGGGGGGGACAGGATCAAAGGGAGGGTCCAAACTGTGGGTGGACTGGGGGGCAGGGCGAGAATGAAATTAGAGGAAATGCAGCTGAAGGGGGGGGGCAAGGGTCAGCTGCAGTTTAAATGTCTGAAGTGCTGCACACTCAAACAGACTAGATAGACCATAAGGCCTGTATCTGCTGGCAATTTTGTATGTTTGTATGCATACATTGTGTACAGGAAATCCCAAACCAGGATGGATACTGGAGGTGCAGCCTTGACAGTGAGGCTGAGGTGATTACCAGCTGCTGCTAGTGGGCGGGCTAGTGTACGCATTGCCGAGCTGTTCCCAGCACACCTACCAATGAGTAAGGAGATGTTGACAAGAAGCCCCAGCACAGGGCTGGCCTGTGGTCTCTAGTGGGGGAGACTGGCCTGGTACAAGCAGCTGCCCTCTGGACCAGGGGACTCATGGATGCCTACCAGCAAACTGAAGTCTGAATGTGATGTCCCTACAGCAGTGGTGCTCCCTGTATCTCTAGCTGACCAGGTACTATGGTGCCAAAAGTGTGTGAACTTAAAGCTGTTCATATTACAGAGTAGAACAGGCTGTGACCCAAGGTATAACCACAACTATTGATGCATTTCTCTCAAGTGTCCCAGATTTTTAGGGATGTCCCTCATTTTACCTCATATTGCCTCAGTCTGTCCTAAATTTAGAATTTCTTTCAATAAAGAGTTGGATTTTGAAGCATAAAATTATATCAGACATTAGTGTTGCAGTCTAGCTTTCCTTCAGAAAATGATTTTTTTGCACTTAAGCACATTATTCTAATAACTGTCTGAGTTGATAGTACCATGCTTTAAAAAGGTGTCCCTGATTTTTCAGATTTTTATTTTATTTATTTTAGTTGACTGGGTAAGTGCACTAGACAAATCCTGCCTATTTTCAGGCAAGACCCGGGGGAGGGGGATACAGATGAATGCCAACTGACCTTGAACCAGATTAAGCTGTTGGTATTTTCAGTGACTCAAGGAAATTTGGCCAAGACACCGGGGAAATTCCCCTACTCTGCTTCCTGTAAGCAGGGGGGTCCCATTTTCATGTGGGACCAAGATGGCTGCCTCTGGACATGCTGTGGAGGACATGGAGGTGTTGGAGGCAGTGGAGCTGGTCTCTTCCCCTGTCTCTGTTCTGAGAGAGACCCAATCTTCTATGCCTATTGTGCTGCAATCTATTGAATATGGTTCTTCTGTGCTTTTGGATCTTCCCCTGCTGCTGTTGTGGATACTTGTGTGCAGTGTTTGCCTGTGGATCCTTCATTTATTCCTCACACTGTGCTTACAACGTCTTCTAGCCCTGCTACTATGGATATACGTGAGTCTTCTCCTCCTGTTTCTATGGATGTAGATGTGTTACTTAGAATAGAGGAACAGTGTTATTTCACTGCTAGACAGCGTTTGTTAGCCCTTAAGCCTCAGTCTGGTTTTGTACTTGCTGCTACTGACTCACCGTCTGGGAAAGATTGTTTTACTGTCTCTTCACCGATTCTGACACTTCCGCATTCCTTGCCTGTTGCTACGGACTCTCCTCACTCCTTACCGCCTGTACTGACTGCACCTCTTGCTCAGCTTTCTCCAGAAACTTCTTCTGTACAGGTGCCTGCTTCTGCTCTCCCTGATGCCTTGCGCATGATGGACTGGTCTGTTAAGTCGGCCCTGGAAGCGGCTGGGTGGGAGAAGGATCCTACCTTTGGGACTTGGCGTTCTGGTTCTTCCCCGATCTGTACTAGGCCACCTGACACTGACAAACTGCTGGCCTCTCCTGTTTTGAAAGACTCTGCTGCTTCTCTTGATCTTTCTTTGCCAACTGAACTCCTTCTGACTCAGAACCCGACTTTGCAATTTGGTCCTGCTTCCTCGACACCTCAAGAACAACGGACTCTTCGGGACCCTGAGTCTCGTCCAGTTCCTGCTACTTCTACTGCTTCGTCCCCCTAAAACTTATGCTGCATGCTTTCAACCCCCTGTACATCAAGCTAAAAGACACAACGCTGTTCAGCTGCATTATTTGGGGGGCTTACCTGACTTTCCTGACCGATTTTTTGTAGGTCGCACTCTTTTGAAGGATTCTATGCAATTTGCTGCTTTTGAGATTCATGCCTTAATTCATGTTTCTTCAGAGTCTCATTTTGATATTAGTTTTAAAACTATCACTGGTTTAGAAAAGTTTTGGAGAAAATATCAGGAGCTTAAAACTTCTCCTTTATGGTCACCGTTTAATGCCATTCCCCTTAACTAAACCTACTCAGAAAACTGTTACTATATTGTTTCGTAATGAAGGTGTCAGTCTTAATGATATTACTGTCTGGTTAAGGCAAAGATGTACTGTCCTTTCTGACCCAGAGGTTATCTTTGATTCTGAGAATATCTGGACAGGTGGTGGAGAGCGAGGGTTATGCTTCGCACTTCGGAGGTTGGAATACAGCATCTCCCGAACAGCTTTATGCTTGGGAAGACAGGGAGTTCTTTTTACCAGCCAGCCTAAAGCTTGCTACAGATGTGGCTCTCAGAATCATATAAGTAGTGTCCGTGACAAGATTAAATGCTCTGTTTGTGGTAACCTTGGCCATGCAGGTTCCCAAGTGTGGATGAACCTCTTTGCGTCCTTTTGTGGCCAATTGGGGCACACTTTCCAGACTTGCACTTGGGCAGCTCACAACTCCCCAACTCTTGCTGATGGGAAAAACAACGTTTGATTATTACTGTCGCTAAACGTTCTCGTTTATCTGACACTCTTTCTAGACCTCAACGCTGCACCCTCCCTCACCCTGTTGTACCTGCTGTTGACCCTCTTCTACTTTACACGAATGGTCTGCTCCTGTTTTGGAACCACAGACCTTTACTACAGCTCTCCCTCCCCCTTCCTCTGATCTTGCTATTTCTACCTCGGAAGTGGTCCCTATTCCTGTCTTGCCTAGTATTTCTGGGTCTTCCATGGACCCCCGAACCTTTTGTTGGAGTTACACGAGGATCTAAGAAGGGGACTTCTCCTTCTTCTAAGGCCCTGAAATCCTCTACTGTGACTCATATGAATAAATTTGAGGTTTTACGCCACCCTCAGGACAACACGGACTCTGATACGTCCTCTGTTCTTTCCTCCCACCCTGATGTGACTATGGACACTGAAGTACCCATTGATAATATTGGTTCTCAAAAAAGGAAAGCTAAGGCAAAACTGAAACATAGGGAAGGTACCCCTAGGAAAGGTAGGCTAAGGTGACTTTTGTGTTTTTGTTTTCCCTTTCCCATTTCATGTCTTCTGCTTTCTCAGTGCATACTGTTAATGTTAACAGTATAAAGAAGCATGCTAAGAGAGATGCAGTTTTTTCCTTTTTATCTGGCTTGACAGCTGGTCTCATCTTTTGCAAGATGTCGTTCCATGCTCTTCCAGAAATTTCCAGGGCCACTCGTGCCTGGACCTCTGGGCTCTCTTTTTGGTCCTTTGGACAGGACTCTTGTTCTGGTTTGGGTATTTTATTTAGTATACCTGATGTTACTGTTGTTAAACTGTTGGATGTCTACCCAGGTCGGCTTCTGTTGTTGGATATTTTGATTTCTTCTGTCCCTTTCCGGATTATTAATATTTACGCCCCTCAATTGAAATCCCACAGAATTGAACTACTGAAACTGATTCAACCCTATTTATACACATCAATGCATGTGATTTTTGGGGGTAATTTCAATTGTGGGTTATCCATTAAAGATAAGTATTCTACTTCAAAGACTACTAAGTTGTTTTGCGACACGAATTTTCTGAAACAATTGCTCCATTCCACAGGTTTACAGGATGCATATTTATCTTTTACGGGTCGGCATACTCCTACTTTTCACAAAGGCCCCCTTGCAACCCGTATTGATTTTTTTATTTCTTCCCACCTCCAACTTTCTGATGCTGTAATTCAAGTTACGGAATTTTCAGATCATAATTTATTATCTATTTCTTTAGGCCCTTCCTTGACATCTCATTTTGGCCCTGGCATTTGGAAACTGAATGCTTCCCTGTTATCTGATTCACGTTTGTTAAGTCACTTAACTGAGTATATTCATAATCGAAAGACTGTATTTTTTTTATATGTTGTTCCGAACTTTATTTAAAAATTTTAGTAAACATCATCATGATTCATTGTATTTCCTTTATCACACTAACAGACGACGACTTCAAAAATTACTTACTTTATCTCATGAAACTGGCCATGATTTTTCCACCCAAATAAGTACTCTTAAGAAGCGCATGATAGATTATCACCTTCTGAAGGCTACTTTTGTTCAGCATCAACAGTGTTTTGGGACCTCTGGTACCCGTGACACAGTATGTCCATATGCTTCTATTTGGCGAACAGTAGAGAGTAAAACCTTTACTACGCTGTTTGATGACAGTTTCACCGAGCTCACTGATATTTTGGATATCAGGCACCGTGTTACCTGTTATACACAAAACTGTTTGGTCCCATGCCCCCATCTGCATCCATAATGGACTACTTTTCCTATTTACAGCTTCCTGATGTACCTTCTTCTGTTGTAGATATGTTAGATACTGAGATACAAGCACATGAAGTTGAAGCTGTAATCAAGTCTTTACGTCCAAGAGTGACACCGGGCCTGGATGGTCTCTCCAGTGAGCTGTATAGATTGTTTTCTGCTGACCTGAGTTCTGAATTGGCTACAGTTTATAATTCTGTTCTACAGTGCGAACATCTTCCTTTAGACTTTAACATGGGTTGTTTATTTTACTTACATAAAAAAGGGAATAGAAGATTGCTCTCCAATTGGAGACCTTTATGCCTCTTAAATACTGATTTTAAAATATTGACCAAAATTTTGGCCCTCAGACTTTCTAAATTGGCTATATATGTGATTTCTACCGCACAATCTTGCAGTGTCCCTGGGACATGTATACAGGACCATCTAATTTTACTTAGAGAAATGATTGAACGTGGAAATTCTAATGTTTTACATGGTCTCATATTCTCACTGGACCAATGGCAGGCTTTTGATTCTGTACATCATGATTTTTTATGGTCTACTTTTCGATATTATAAAGTACCTGATTATACCCTGACTAGACTCCAGTTGCTATATCGGTCTGCAACTGTTGTCCCACTGGTCAATGGATGGAAGGACCCTATGCTTCCTCTACACAGAGGGGTTAGACAGGGCTGTCCCCTTAGTCCACTTTTATATGTTTTTTTGGATCCCTTACTTTGTTCTATTAATTCGGCCCCAACAATTATGCCACTTCCCTCAGCCCCATATTCCGTGTTGGCCTATGCAGACAATATGAGTCTCATGGTGGCTAATGTTGCCTCCGTGCGTTCTGCATTATGGCATTGTTCTAAGTTTGGGGCTGTTTCTGGTGCGGCCCTTAATCTTGATAAATGTGTAGGCCGTAGATTAGGTTCCCCTTTTGTAGATGAGTCTTCTGTTGACATTAGACTTTGTGATGATCCTATTAGGATTTTGGGCATTTTATACGGTAATGGTCCTTTGGATGTCCTTAACTGGACTCCCAAATTAGATTATGCTCAAACTATGGTTGCACGTTGAATTCATGGCAGATGAGTAAGAAAAAGGATTTACATGATTAAAACCTTTCTGCTTCCCCTTTTCTCTTTCTGGCTTATATTTTCCCTCCCGGCAATTTGAAACCAGATTGCTTAGTCTCTTTTCAAGCCCTATGGGGTAGCCGCCTGAACCCCATTAAACGTCAGATCACCTATCTCCTATTCAGGATGGAGGCCTAGCTATGGTCCAACCTGTTTTTTTATACTACTTTTTTTCTTGTTTCATAATATTAGACCCCTGCTGGTTAATCAAGATCGAGGTTGGGAACCTTGGTTTCTTGAATCCTGTGGTCCTTGGTTTCATAAATGGGAACTTAACAAATTGACGGTTTTAACACATTCCCCCCAGATTTCTGCTTATGTTAGGGATAGTTTTTTTCGTTTGAAACACTGGCAGATTACTAGCCATACACTAATAACTGTCTCCAGAAAATCATTGTAAAAGTATTTAGTGGACCATGTACGTTTGGAGATTGTTGTTTTTCCCAAATATCCTATGCAACATCTCCCTGCTTTGCTCACTTTACTTCGTAATTCTAGGGTTCCCCAAAAGATGTGGGACTTGCATTGGCTTAGCTGCCATGAACGTATCAACGTCAAGTGTTACCATAAACACAAATCACTACAGGACAGATTTTGTTCCAGACCTGAATGTCAGCAACAAGAAGAAACTATTTCACACCTTTTTTTTCATGTACATTTATTGTTTCTTTTTGGACTCTATTAGCTGCCAGATGGCATGAACCCTTGTTTGCTCTCATTACTTATGACAATTTGATGTATGTTTTTTTCCCCCTCACTTGGTCTCATTGGACTATTAATACGTTAAATTTGATTTTTGTAATAATCAAATGGCATGTGTGGAATGCTCGTTGTCTGTTTAATTTACAGAATCAGGATGCGCCTCTTCTTACCATTATTCGAAGGATCGAACATGATTTGAAGGCCATTCATTTTTCAGAGGCAGAGCATTTGCCGTCTGACTCTTTGTTGGAATTATGGACACTATTACCTTGGATAACTGATTCTGATTTTCCTGTTACATAATTATTTTGTGTTTTATTTTTCTCTGTATCATTTTCGTTTTTCTTTTCTGTTCAGTTGATGTTCAATAAAAACTTCCCCTACTCTTTTTGATAAGTGCCATGGGATCTTTAACATCCGCCTGAATTACCACCAATCCAGGCAGATGGGACCTCGGTTTAACGTTTCACCCAAAAGACGGCACCTCAGAAGTGCAGCACCTCTCTCATGCTGCACTACAGTGTCAGTACTGGGATATTAACCCAAGTGCCAGATGTGGGAACTGAACCCACAGCCCTCTGATCTCCCGGCCTCAGAGGCGAGTGTGCTACTGACTGACCCACTGACACAGCCTTGTCCATGATTTGTCAGGCAGGAGTTTGAGATGTACTGTATGTGTTGGTGTGTGAAAAAGAGTAGTAGAAGTGGCCGTGGGGCTCCTATTGTGAGATGAGGGTACAAGGACCCTAAGGTCCTGGCTCATGTCTGGGTTCAGGATTGAACCTGTCTGTACAGTGCTAACAAGGAGAGGGTTTAGGGATGGCGTTCCTGTGTGTAAATGAATATGTTAGTAAAGTATGACTAATCCTTGAACCACTGTGCAGTGTAATATTTCCTGGCAGAACAGAGGTCCAAACTGAGCTCGCCCAAATGTTGGAGACAGTGTGAACTGATTGAAGGGGAACCCTCTGGCGAGCAGTCCATCATACCCCTAGACACAGGGTCACACTGGGCCATGCCTACCCCAGCTGATACCAAGAGAAGGTTAACATATGGCGCTTGCTTTGTTAAGAACCACAGTACACAATACAGCAACTGCTGTGAAACTCTATGAACTAGAGGTTGAGTTGCAGGAGTCTAAATAAGGGTAGCAGTCTGGGAGCTCCTTCTCTGGGTATGGCGACTACTACTCTGAGATGATGTGTGACATGTACTGTGTGTGCTTGGAGATTCTGTGTGTGAGAAACTTCACCAGCCTGTGGCTGTGGGACAGCACTGGAACTCTTGGCAGAGGTGGCATGGAAAATCCCTGGAGAAAGATATCTGTCTGAAAACTCATTCAAAACTGAAATGTCAACATTTTCAGCAGGAGAGAGGGGCGTGAACATTCTGACTGGCACTAGCAGCCTTGAGAATGAGTGACAAGTATGGAATTTAGCCAAATTTGCATACTGTGAATCTGAGCCAAAATTTCACAGAGGGAAGTGACTGAAGCTTTTGGACTGCTGTGATTGACAGAAACTGCATGGTCCACACATGAAGCTGTGTGCATGAGACACGTACACCCAAGTGGTGACAAAAAAGGAAAAGTCACCATACTGAGACAGTACCGAGGTATTGAAAAATGTGGGGCGGCCACCAGCCACTATGGCCAGTGCAGATTAATTAGGTAAGTAGGGTGGGCAGACTGGATGTGCCTATGGGCCATTTTCTAGTGTCATTGTCGTCATCATCATCATCATCATCATCTATGTATGATCCCTAGAGTCTGTTTTTAGTCATGTTAGTGTGAGTGATTGACCTATGTTGCTGAGCTGCAGTTTTTTAAATATTGGGGGTGGATTAAGCACCCACCGTGTTACCAGTAGAACTGAAATGGACTCTAGTTCAAGTTGCCAAGCTCCAGAGTGTGCATGGTGACCACAGTGATAGCGATACCAGAATTAAGAAGATTTTGAGGATTTCACACTTTACTGCATTTCCAGAGACAAGCTGCTATGCGATCACTCTCGACTGGTGGTTACCAGAAACTGGCTGGCCAAACTGATCCAGCACTGCTAATGCAATCCAGACATCTGTCCGACTTCATCAAATACAACCAGGATTAAGGACAACATCATTTGGCAGCCCCACACCACTCGTGATGATGATATGATTTTTTGTTAACTTGAAATTTATGCCCCTGCAGATCTCTGGCTCCCACTTCTCTCAGGGAACCGCAAGGTTCAGGCCAACCCACCTTTGCAGTGTCTCCTTCACCAGACCCTCCATAAAGCCACAGTTTGCCCCCCTCAATGGGGTTAGGGACATGGAAATGTACCCCCAAATTTTCCAGGTTTTGTTAGGTGGTTGGCATGAGAAACCTCACAAGGACCCAGATGTACCAGGGTCCTGTCCCCTTGGGTGCCAGCTTGGTCTTTTTTCTTAGTTTCTCCCCTGTGAATGTCGGCACATGAAAGCTCAGGTGTACTCATGGATGCATGGAATGGCCATTTCATGGACACATGAAATGGCCTTCCTGAGGAGGTGGTGGGGTCAAAAACAGTGGGGGAATTCAAAAATGCATGGGACAGACATAAGGCAATTCTGGTGGGGGATAGGAAGAAGTAGGCTGTTGGTTAACTAGGATCTGTAGCTTATCCAATAGGTAGGGAAATGGGCAGGCTTGGTGGGCCAAGCGGTCCTTATCTGCCGTAAAAGTCTATGTTTCTATGTTTTATGCATGCAGAAAGGCATGCAGTACATGATTCACCTGACATCCTTAACCTAACCTGCTCACCTCCGCTGCACTGACTCCCATGGTTACCCAGGTGGCAGCACTGCAGCAGAGACAGCGACTGTCCCTCACCGGAGGAGGAGGAAGGTGTCCTCTGACCTCCTTCCCTGGCCAGCCACCAGCAATCCAAGCTTGGTCCAAGCCCAACGAAACAGGCATTTCATCCAGTGAGGTGAAAGAACCAGGTGCCCTATTTCACAGCACTCCTCGGAGTGTGTGTGAGAACACACAAGCAGCTGCTGAAAAGGCTGATACATTACTAGCCAGTGCAACAAATTGGCATGATGCAAAATAGTTTTCACTAAAGAAGGTGTCAGCAGAAAGAGACCTGACATAGTTGGAGGAAATGCTGCACCCATCACAGCTATTCACACAGGGCTGTGATGCTGCACCCATTACAGCCACGTGTGTATGGCAATCTGCTATCATTAAACACCCACCCAAGAACCAGGCTGAGTCTAAAGAAGAGTTGGGGAATTGGGAGAAGGAGTCAGTGGGGAGATGCGCACATTCTACCATCGACCCCACTCTTGACATATGAGCACAGCTTCACCGAGAAGTGAACAGTAATTACTCTAATGATAGAAATACTGACAATCCTGCAGCTGAGGAATGTTGTAAGATGTGCCATATGTACAATTCCATGCGTGTAAACACCTGCAAATTATGACATCATGTACTTTCTATAGTGCCCAGCAAAGAAAGAATATATTTTTTAAGCATGTGTGTCACGACTGTTTCTTTTCCTTTCTCCTGTGGGAGGGGCAGAATAAGTAACTGGTTGCACTGGTAAGGAGTGGCAGCTGGACCCCAATGTAGGTGGGTGGACTAGGCCAGTTGGGGACTTGGATGGGACCATCCAATGGAACATGACCCAGTCTAGGGGTGACTACTGCTGGGACCCAGAAATAGGTAATTGAGAGAGGGTATGCCCTGGGAGGGGGTTCGTTGGCTATACCTATCTGCTGGAGGGGGTGTAGGCCAAGCTGAATGTGTGCCAGCCATGAGATGTCTGCAGAACTTCGAAGGAACTCGGTTGTTATCAGATGTGACTTCCCATAACAGGCCTGAGCCAATGAGTTGGGGGGTTTAGGGCCTCATGGTTAGACTGGTTGGGTTGTTTTGTCATTTCAGATTTCTCTGGGAGGTTTCTGTCGCAGGGAGAGATAGCATTATAGATGCCCATGCTGGTTGTTGTATGAAGGACGGAGTAACTAACCCCTTGTGTGGTGCATTAAGCGAGTGTATCATCCCATCCATTCACAGGTAGCTCAGTGGCCTACAGTTACCTGGATTCTACCTACCAAGATGGCCGCCATGCTGGGGAAGCTGTTGTTGAGTCACGGAAGATTGTAGCTCTGCCCTGGTTTTAGAATTCTGCAGACCTACCAATTTGTTTGTTTTTACAGTTAAGTTTAGTAGTAGGGTGTTTTAGTGTCAGTTGGGAGTTTTGCAAGTGATTTTGTGGCAGAGATCGTGTCTTTATTTATATTTCTCCCATGCACACACTCCTTTTGGAGACACCAAGGCACTTTTTTGTTGCTGTTGTCCCTCCTTACCTGCACACCGGTGCTTGGGTCCATCCCCCATTGAGCCATGGATTTTCCCCCAGGTGGGTACGAGGTAGAGGGGCA
This sequence comes from Neoceratodus forsteri, assembly GCA_016271365.2. Lineage (NCBI taxonomy): Eukaryota > Metazoa > Chordata > Ceratodontiformes > Ceratodontidae > Neoceratodus > Neoceratodus forsteri. The sequence goes on from CM057451.1 coordinate 98,287,170, forward strand.
GACCTTCGAAGTACTGCGTGTGTCAGGAGCCCAGAGTGATGGGACTAGCAGGAGGGATCCAGAGCAGTGCTGGACGCTCCATCATCTGTGGGCGTGGGAGTCATTTTCCTACTTTTCTCCCCAAGGACATCGGTATGCAGAGGAGACCAAGGGAGCGCATACACACAGAGGTGTGCTGCTCCCAGATCCCGGATGATGTCCACCCCTTCCCCTAGCGCCCCTGACTGCACTTCCACCTGTGGTCACCAAGGTGGCAGTATTGCAGCGGGGATGGCAACCTCCTGGAGGAGGAATGGCAGTCTTCCCCCCCCACCCCGGCTGGCCCCTGATGACCCTGAGCTCGCTCCCAAACTCAGGTTGTTGGGGTTATGAGCGATAGTGCTACTGCTGCACTGATGGGCAGGCAGCATTTTTATGTTTAGCTAGGGTTGGAGTTCTATGTGTGGGGTGATTGGAGCTAGCAGCCTGCCACATATGGACTTCAGCAACACAAACATTCACTGTTTTAATTACTTTTTAAAAACAGTTTTCTGAGCCTCCTGAGCCTGAGTGACATCTGACAAGTTTGTTGTGCCAGGTGTGGGTTGGAGTTTATCCTACCATAGCTGTAAATCTAAGAATCTACCTTTCACTCTTGCCTTCTTCGTTTCCACCTGCTGCCGCTCCCTGTGTGGTGACTGCTACCTGTTTTTTCCTATGCGGTGAGTGCTGCCTGGATTTGCGGAGGTGTTGTGAGTATTGTTGTAGCTGCAGTTGGAAGATGATTGAGCGCAGTGAACTGCCCGGATAACTGCTCTGGTGGGCCGATGAGCCAGTGGCGAGCTGGCAGAGCTAAGGCCTGGACTGTGTATTCTGGCTGGCGGAAGTGCTGGGACTGGCTCACGAGGAGTGGCGGACGTAACGAAGGGGCTGCCCTGAGTCTGAACTGGTTTGTCAGATTATTGGGAGTTCATTGTAGGGCAGTGAGTGACCAGTTGTACTCCAGTATCTTCTATTATTGATATTTTTATTATCTTGCACTTTCACACAAAGCGACATCTACATCTCTATGGCATCTGTTGTGTTGGAGTGTTAAAATCTTCCTACACACTGAGATTGAGCCAGGAGGAAAATTATCTCTTGTTGCTATTCACAGTGGGGAGTGCACCGCAGTGAGAGTATGGGGCGTGGCCCTCTTCAGTTAACCCAGAGAAGAGGACTAACTTTACAATATTTAAATCTGGACTGAATCCTGCTCTTTTAAGGTGGGGCTGCTAGCTTCACAGTTTATTTATTTACTGTTTATTGATTATTGGTATTCAAGGATTTTAAGGATTATTTGAGTGGTGCTTTTTATTGGATTGAGTCGGGGTGTGAGGTTTAAGTTAACTGTTACATAGATGTGAGTGAGTATTTGATGTGATTGATGGGGGGTGGAGGGGGCTGTCAGAGTTTGACGTTGTATAGGGGAAGGGCTTCCAATTAGTCTAGGGTAGCGGGATTGCCAAGAATGTATTGTCCTGAGTGGATTCTAAGGCTTAGCTACCCCCCCATTCCTACTTTGTGAGTTGCTTCCCTTCTGTGGTCTCCCCTTGCCTGCAGAGGTATATCATCGATGCAGGGGGTTGGGGATTATTAGCAGGCAGTGCAAGAGAGCTAGGGAGGAGGATGGGGTGGGGGCTGATGGGGAGGGGGTGATTAGGATGGTAAGGACCAAGATACACTCTGGAGTTAGACGGGAATTAGAGAGGAGTCAGAGGTGTTTCATCCCTATCCCCCGGGTTTCCACCAGACTGAGTGGACAGGCAGCTGATGCACAACTATTATCATCATCACTACTCATCCTCTTTGGGTGGTGCTGTGTAAAGCCAGATCGATGAGAAATAAGACAGCTGTAATTGCAGTCTTTGTTGCTCATTCCTTGGTTCATCTAGCATGCTTCATGGAGACCTGGTTATGTGATGATGAAGGTCTAGTCTTGGAGGTGGCTGTCCCTGCTGATTTCTCTGTAGTACACTGCCTGAGGGAGGGGTAGCCATCTTTTTTTTAGATCTGAGCTGTATACAGTGGTGCACCTGGTAGCTAACACTTTGTCCTTTGAATGTGGCCATGCATGGGGGTCAAGATGCTGGCTGCAGGGTCCTGCTTATATACACCGGCCACCTGGGCAGGAGGGGGCTTCCTGTGGGAGACCATGGAGTTTGTCGCCAACAGGGTGTTGGTGTCACCAAGATGGATCATCCTTGGTGATTTCAATGCCTGTGTCGATGAAAGGTTTCATACTTTGGGCAGGATTTCCTCCAGTATATGACAGTGCAGGACTATGCACAAGCAGTTGCTACTGTGACTCAGCAACATAGACATGCACTGGACTTGGTGTTCCACATGGGGTTTGAGGTGAAAGATTGATCCAATCAGGTGGATGGATCATTGCGCCATCAAGTTTGAGTTCAGGGCACCCTTTGTATTCCACCCCCTGTGGAGGTGGTCATATACCACCATTTGAGAAGGCTGTGGCCGGATCGGCTTCTGGCAGTACTGGACACCTTGGGTATGATGGTGGCATGTGCTGAGGGAATGGACAAAGCAGTGGCAGCCTGTAATAGAGCTGTCGGTGTGACTTTCAACCTTGTAGCACCCATTCATGACTGCCCATTGGTTTCATACCTTGACTCACTGTGATTTAACAGCGAGCTGAGGGCGAGGAAAGCAAAGGGATAGAGTTTGGAGCAGTGTTGGAGGAGCTCTGGGGCCCTGGAGGATAAACTGCCTTTGAATACTCACTACAGTGAGTATCACATGGCAGTCTTTTGTGAGAAGACAGAAGTTTTGTCCAGGGATATTGCAACTGGAAGGAACCAACCAGCTCAGCTTTTTCTGGTGGTGGACAGGCTTTTGCATCTCACTTGTCTGAAGCCCTTGAAGCCTGCTTCAGCTGCAAAATTTGAGGAGATTGCTTAGTTATTCTCAGGCAGTGTGTCCTCTGTGAGGGCCAGGATCTGTTTAACTGGGCAGTTACTACTCAGCAGTGTTGGGTCTGAGTGTCACAACTGCAGTCAGTGGTCATGGGAAGTGCTTTGGTCAGTAACAGTTGAGATTGTGGAGGTGATCATGGGGCTGTGGCCAACGTATTGTGAGCTGGACCTAGGCCCAACATGACTTTTGGTGGCTGGTGAGCTGTGCTGGGCAGCTGAGCCCTGTGTTTGCCAGGATTATTTGGTGTTCCTTGTTGGAGGGGGTCTTTCCTTCAGCATTGAAACGTGCACTGGTGAAACCCCCTTCTGAAATAAATAATGTTGAACCCAGATATCCTGGTGAATTATCAACCTGCCTCTAACCTGCCTTTTTTAGGCAAGATTATTGAGAAGATTTTGTGTTGTAGCTGGAGAGAGACACACATGGCGACCGTCAACATATATAAGCCTCTCCACTTGGGATTTTGGTCAAAGTCCAGCACTGAGACTGCTCTGATGAGGGTGCATAATGACTTGCTGAGGGCGAGAAATAGAAGAGAATGATCAGTCCTTGTTCTCCTGGATCTCTCCTCAGCGTTTGACACCATTGACCATGGACTTTTATTGGATTGAGTCAGGGAGTACATGGGACTCACTGGCAACATGATTAGCTGGTTTGCGTCCTACCTCAGTGGCAGGTCTCAGAGGGTTGTGATGGGTAACTTCTCATCATGCCCAATGGACTTGTACTGTGGTGTACCCTAAGGGTCGATCCTTTCACCCATGTTGTTTTCACTGTATATGCTACTCCTGAACAGGATCATCAGGCAGTAGGGAGCTGGATTTCATTGCTATGCAGATGATACTCGGCTCTGTCTGTCTTTTGCACCTCAGGATCATGACGCGGTGGATGTGCTGAACCATTGTGTGGCTGAGATCCAGGGCTCGATGTTATCAAGCTGGCTGAGACTCAACCCAGATAAAACTGAAGTACTGGTGATTGATCCAGGTAGGAAGGGGGGAGTGGCAGCATTAGGGAGGGGAAATGGAGCTTTGTCTTGGTACCTCCAAGCTTGATGCTGCCGAAAAGGTGAAAAATCTGGGTGTCATTCTGGACGAAGGGCTGACATTTGAGGCTCAGGTGTTAGTAGTTGTCTGGAATGGTTTCTGCCATCTGAGGAATATTAGTCAGATTCATTCCCTTATCCACCCTGAGGATTTGCCCTCTCTAGTACATGCTTTTGTGACCTCTCAGCCTGGTTATTGTAACACCCTCTACCTTGGGATCAATGGAGGCACACTGCAGCAGCTGCAGCTAGTGTAGACCGTGACTGTGAGGTTGTTGACCAGCCTTTCGAGGATGAGTCATATTACCCTGGTGCTGTGGGAATGGCACTGGCTGCTGGTTAAGTGGCATATCTCCGATAAAGTTGGTTTGCTAATCTATAAGGCCCTACATGGTTTGGGTCCAGGATACCTGTATGAGCTCCTTCATCCCTATTTGCTTGCTTGTCTCCTCAGTTCCAGTGAGGAGGGTCTCTTGGTTGTTCCCAGGACCAGACTCAAAACATCAGGTGACATAAGTAGCTGGACCGCTCCTATGGAATTTGCTCCTGAGGGCCCTGAGAGAGGCTCCCTTGTTGGATATTTCTAAAATGGGGCTTAAAACCTTTCTTTTTGCTCAGGCTTTTTGTGTCTGAACTGTTATTTATGAAGACTTTATTCATTGTGTAATCCTGTCATTGGTTTGTTTATTTTTGGGTGCAGGGTTGTAATTTATATTTTTATTATTTGTTATAATTATGTATCTGAGTATTTAATTGTCTGCTATTTCCTCCTTGTACTGGCACCCTGGGCCTCCAGAGAAGGATGCCATAAATAAATAAAGCTGCTACTACTACTACCTGTGCTATTTCCGAGGATGGAAATAATTTCTTGGGGGGGGGGAGTTGTAACAACCCCTTCCTGTCACTAAGGGGTGGGGGATTGGTTACTTGGGGGAGTTGTAAACAACTCCCTCCTGCCACTAGGGGTTGGGGGATTGGTTACCAGTGACAGACCCAGAAGTCACTCATTGGTAGTGACTCTGATTAGTGGGTCCAGTGGGCAGAGCTCAGTGACTGGGACAAGGGAGTCCTCAAAGTCACTTGCCTTGTCTTTTTTTTTTTTATATTGTTTTTATACTCCCCTTGTTGCCTTTGGTCACTCAGCCCATCCAACCCTGTCACCCACCATCCCCGGAAATTACCTGGCTCTTAAGTTCCCCCACAGATTGTTCCACCATGCAGGGTCAGGGAAGGGAGGACTGTCCTCTCCACCCCCAGTGACCCAATCAAGAACTTGAACCAACTGCCAGCCCAGTGGTGCTGAGGGTTGAGGCGGTGGATGCCACACCTAGCGCCATGCCGGCGACCCGGGTTTGGTGACGGACTTGGGTCGCTAGGGGGAGGAGAAGGATTGAGACCCCAATGGCTGCTCTCCTTCTCCAAGGAGGAGTGGGATGCTGGCCCCGTCGCTGTACTGCCACCACCTAGGTGACCACAGGCGGTGCTGGTGCTGTTGGGGAAAGCTGAGAATCAGGGAGGGGCCGATGTCAGCTGAGAACCAGAGCAGAGGCACGTCTCAGCATGCCTCCATCTCACTGGTCCTCCATGAGAGCTGATGTTGGCAGGGGGGACCAGAACAACCAAAAAACACCTGCGACTGGTCTAGGTGAAGTGCTCCCGCACCACTGCAATCATGAAGAAACCTGGAGAGCGCTTCGGTTGCACATTTCACTGGGGATTTGGAGGAGGTGGGAGGGACTCTTCCGCTCCACCCGGGGGGGCTAACTGGGTCTCTAGAGATGTATGCAGGAATGGGGCACCTATGGGAGCATCCTCCAAGTCCTCATGAGGCAGTCTGGGTGAATTGGGATGCCTGGAGAGAGGGACCGGACACGGGAGAGGGAGGAAAATGAGATAGTGAAAAAAAAAAAAAAAAGAACTTGAATCAGAGTCTGGTTGGTGGTGTGGGGTTTGTTGCAAACTGACTGGCATCATTTGCCAAAGCGGGGTTTTTACTCTGAAGTTTACTCCCCTACCCTGAGGTCTGCATTGTGTGCAGTGACGCACAGCATGTAGTCTGCATCCACATCAGGCCCTCCTCTGGCAACCGCTGCTGTATCACCTAGCTTCCACGGGGTACCAGTCAAGCAGCAGTATGCATTGTCCCCACTCAAAGGAGGAGAGCTGTCTCTGGAGGCTGGATCCTCCTTCTGCTGGCCAACCCCCCCAGAGTGACCTTAGTCCAGTCCCAAAACTGCGTTGCCAGTGTAGCAGGTTGAAGTGCTGCTGCTGTGCCACTTGGGTCAGCCTGCCTCGTCTACTTGTCGGACTTCCCTAAGGTGGCAAGGACCTCACACCTCACAGCTGATGATGGATCATGGGGAACAATTCACCTCCATGCCCACTTGCCTGGAAGCCTCTAGGGACAGGCTTAAGACAGCAGTGGAGAGCCCAAGGAATGGATCTGGAGTGTTAGTGTAGATTGCTGTTAATTCTTGGAATAGGTAGCGGATACTCTGGGAGGATGTGGGAACTGAGACAAGCTTCCCCTCAAGGGGCATCCCTGGCAGCTTTGTGGCAGAGGAAGGGTCCCAAGGAAGGGGGTTATCATCTTTGGGGGGTTTGTAGTCCTGTTCCTAAGAGATGTTTCCCACCAAGCTGCTGATGGAGAGAGGCTTGGTGAGAGAGACAGCTGCTGACTGAGGGCCTGATCCACATACAGTAAGTTGTCAGGATATGCTTGAATCGAGGGTATCCTGGTTGTGACCCTGCATATCCGATGTCCTTCCATACCAGACAGCATTCTCAGCCCCTGCCCAGTGCACTCTGCTAGTGGTGGCAGGGGGCGGTGCTTTTCCGGACCATGGGCATCCAGTCTGAAGTCCAAATTGGTTGGCATGTGGATCCTGGCAGTTTTTCTGAATTGCCATATCCACAGTAGAGAAAATGTCAATTGCACAATTACACTGGTGGGGGCTGGTGATTCCTCCAGCTTGCCATGGAGGCTCCTAGGTCTGGGGGATGGTGGGGGGACAGTTGGGGCTAATATTGAAATTGTGGCTGGGCAGAGTAAGCACATAGCTGCTAATGCAGCTCCCCAGGGCTGCATAGCTTCTGCCCCCTCATCCAACTTTCCCTGCATGCCCCTGTTCTGTCTGCCTGCATAGCCATGCATCTGGGTCAGGGATGGGTTGTAAAGGGGGCGAGCATCCCACATGGTGGATGCCATGGAGTGCCCTGATGGCACACATCCTGCACATAGGGGACACTCTGCATTTTTTCCCGGCCCTCTGCATATGCGGACAGGCCGTGTTCCTTCTGTGGATCAGCCTCTTAGGTAAGAAATGTGCCTACATTATGTACAGGACATCCCAAACCTGGATGGGTATTGGAGCTGCTACCTCTAGCAGGGGGACTGGGGTGATTGCCAGTCACTGCTCTTGGGCAGGCTGGGGTACGCACTGCTATGCTGTGCCCAGCACACCTACCAGTGAGTAAGGAGACACTGATGTAAGGTGGACAATACAGGGATGGCTTCTGGGCTCCAGTGAGGAGACTGGCCTGGTATGGAATGGCTGCCCTCAGGACCAAGGCACCCATGGATGCCCACCAGTGAACGAAAGTTTGAGTGTGATGTCCCTTCAACATTGATGCCCCCTGCATCACTAGCTGACCAGTCACTATGGTGCCACAACTGTGTGAACTATGAGAACACAAAGCTATTAGTATAGTAGGAGAGTTTTTTACAGTTATGCAGAGCAGAACAAGCTCTGACTTGAGGTATAACCTCAGTCACAGGTATGTGAAAAGACTTATAGAAGAGGACACATGACTCCTGCTGTAAAAGGAAGGTACAACCTTTAGTAAGGGAACCTAAGGCAAGGCCCCCATTCTCCGCAGCATGGTAGACATAACTTCTGCTGCAGGGACTCTGTACTTCTGTGGAACTGTGAGGCCAGGTTCTGCAGCAAAGTTTAAAGTTCTGTGGCACATTAATAATATGGAACCAGCATTATGGTTTTGGGGGACTCCAGCAAAGATGGCCTGTACGAAAGACCCCTAACTCCTGCTACATAACTGTTAAATGACATCATTTTCCTTAAAGGAGAACTCTAAACTGTCTTGCATTAATGCTGCAGAACCTAGTGGTCCCGGTTAAGAACATTTCTGGTTGATCTGTGATCGCCCAACCTACCATGCTGCTGAACTCTGACTCCCAGTTTTCCCTGTGGCCAGCCCTGGTGACACGAACAATGGGCTAAGCCATGGGGAACATCTAGATTCTGCCACTTGTGCTTACTCTGCTGGTACCAATCACATTAACTTAACAAAACCAGATGGCAGGTGGAAATCATAAATGACAAGTGTCAAAAAATTGGAGCACGTGTCATTTTTATGCCGTAAAATGAACAAAATGATGCAAATGTGTCAAAAAGTTTGATAAGCGCACGCAAACCAGCTGGAGCATTTGCAGTGATGCAGCTGCAGTAAAACAATTGGTGCAAGTCCTGTGTCCAGAACTTTTAAAATCCAGGCCACAGTCTTTTTCTATCCTTTACTAGCTATGTATTATTTATTTATTTATTTGAAAATGTTTCACCAGGAGAGACATACAGAGCTACATAGCTCATTTCTAGATGCGTCCTTGGGGAAGGGGAGAAGGGAATACATTTGAATAATAAACAAAGTACATATACAAAGAATAAAGCTTGAGCCTGTAGCCTATGCAAGTAACATTATCCAATCATTTGTACTATTGCTAAGCAGCACCTGATATCCAAAGAAAGACTAAATACATAAAAAGCATTTACATATACACACACATATAAAGTAAGAATTAAAATTAATAGTTGAGTAAAATGAATAAACAACTTAAAGCAGCATCGCAATGAAAAAAGTTCTTCCAAAAAGCTAACTTTCTGCTATGGTTATAAAAAATATTGGCAGAACTGTTGATTTGGGTTTTCTGGATGCTTCATATGCTGTGTACTGTACATTTGCATTTTTGTCTGGACCCTTATCCTCCTCAGGTCCTCAATATTATTTCTATCCAAAAATGAGGCGCCCATCTTTTTTTTCTTGAGAAATAATAACTTTAAAACATTCATAATGTAACCCCTTTGTTACCTGGGGTTACTAGAATCCCAGTAAGACCTAGTGGTAGGCAGGGAAGGCAGCTTGTGAAACTCCAGTTAAATGGGTTTCACACTGTCTCACTCTGTCCTCAGTCACAGCTGAGACTAGAGGGATGACATCATAGCAGAATTGTTACAGCTGCATGAGCCACAGTTGGAATCTTCAGCTCAGAGTAGTTCTAGAACTTTAGGATTCAAAGAGCAGTCTTCCCTTTGTCCTTGAGCAAGAAGTAAGGATCAGATTGTAGTTTGAGTTTTGCCTCCACACCGAAGGAAGTTTTTCTGTGTTTCACCATTATTCAAGTGGTGGAGACCGTCCCCTCGGTCTCAGTGCCCCCTCCCTCCGGGGGTGAGGAAAAGTTCTTTGTGGGTTCCAGGGGCAATCCCCTTCTCCCACCAAGGAAAGAAGCTGCCTGATTTTGTGTTGGCTGTTCTACAATACAGCAAAGGTTAAAGGACTTCACCTGTGGGGCCCTGCAACGATTGGGTGAGTGTTTGGCTCCAGTTTAAGGGGCAAACAACTGTTTTTCAGTCAGGAAATGTTATTGGGGACTGCTGTTTGGGAGGACTATATACACTAGGACGAACAAATGGAGCAGTCAATTCAGTTTCAAGTTTCAAATGGTTTTATTGGGGACTGCTGTTTGGGAGCACTATATACACTAGGACGAACAAATGGAGCAGTCAGTTTAAAGTTTAAATGGATTTAGAGTTCACAGTAGAGGGGGTGCATCAGTTCATCCACCATGCAATCTACAGTTTTACAGTTCTAAAGTTTCTGTGTGTTCAGAGAAATGGCCGGGTATGGGCTGTGGGAGCTGGAGGTGGATAGATCCCCATCTTTAGTAACCAGGTCCACCTCTACGGATTTCTTCTGTTTTTGCTACTCGCCTCATGCGCTTGGCCAGTGATGGGGTGGGTACCCAGACGTGGGTCGCAACTTGAAAATCTCTCTAGGAGTCGCAGACTTCAAGTGGTGTGGGGAGCCACAGGATGGGAACATTACTCCTTGTTCGATGGGAGTTTCTAATTGGAAGTACGAAAACAAAATCTTTCTAGGAGCCGCAGACTTCAAGTGGTGTGGGGAGCCACAGTTTTGGGAGCTTTCTTGTTTGATGGGATGTCTTTCCAAGTAGAGTTTGGGTTCATTCGCCAAGTGGACTGTCAGTAGAGTGGCCGGCAGGGGAGCCGGGCCAGTCGGGCTGTGTATCCAATGAGCATGCGAAGTCCGGGCTGAGTGCCTGGTGGGTCCAAAGCCAGACAATTGTAAAGTGTTCATTCTCCTATGGACCGCTGTGTTTAACCTCTAATCTGCATTACAGCTACATAGCCCTTTGGGGGGACTATACAGAGCTTTGTTTGTGTTCAGTGAGTTAATAAATAAAGCCACACTGAAAAATCCCAATTCTGGTTCTGGACATTACAGTTATTGCTTCCTGTAGTTGGATTTAATTGGGTGCCCCTGTGCAGAGTAGTCAAACCTAGGTCTCTTGCGCCAGGTAACCTCATCCTTCCCCGAACCCGTAGAGACATATGTATATCCATGTTACAAAAATGGGCGTATGCCGGTTACAATAAAATTCTTAAATGATAATGAAAACTGACACTTTCACCACCAAAATAAACTGGAAGACATATGGCATCAATTAGGAAGAAAAAAGGTGGGGTCAAATTTTAACCCATTTTCGTTGCACTGCTGCATTAAATAAATACATAAATACAATAAAGGAATAATGCACGACAGGGTGTGTGTCGTGCTGGGATAATGTCACGCCTGGGGTGATTAGGCACGAGGCCGCAGGCCGAGTGTGGCTAATCGCCCCAGAAGTGACGTTATTCCAGCACGACACACACCCTGGAGTGCATTATTCCTATTATACAATGGCATATTATATTTAGAATTTAAAAAATACAATGAATAAGGCTTTTACCTTTTTTTTTTACTGATTTAGTAGTGTGGAGGAGTATTTAAACAAAAAAAAGTTCCTTTTCTGCTTGTCCAGCAGGTGGCATCCTACTATGTGCTGTCTGCACGTATATTTCTCTGTCTCACTCTTCCCCTTCCCCCTCGCTATCTCCCATTGTTAGTGCACCTGGGTTTCTGGATTTTTATTTGCCTTTATCCCTTACCTTCTGGTAAGCTGAATTGCTGTTTTTTTTTTTAAACGAATGAAACAAATAGATGGTAGTTTTTCCTTCAGGTTTGCCGCCAACACTGTTAACCCACACATGCGCTAACATTGCAGTAACCGATCATTTTTTATGTATAGTTCAGACTGCAGTAATTTGTATTTTATGTTCTCCCGGTACAGTTTGTAGTGTTTGTGATTTGTACCAGGAGAAAGCTCAGGATGATGGTGAGAGTGTTCGGTGCACGGGTGATTTGAAGATGGTTGGGAAACAGAGGTTGTGTGGGCGTGCACATGAGAGGCCAGTCAGTGTAGCGCTTTGGAGAATGGGGGAAACAAACAAGCTTGGTATGCTTTGTTAAATAGAGGGGAGAGATGCTGTTGATTATATGGCATTTCGGGAGGTAGGGGACGTTTGTTGCGACTGAATAGAAGTGTGCTGCTGTTTTCAAAAATCACGCTGGTGACCACAGGCTAAGTGTAACTGCGCAGACTGTGAAGCTGACTGGTGGCATCGAATGGGTCGTAATTTTTTAAAGTCACTCGGTCATATGTGTACTGGGACTAGATCCGTGATGTTATGCCAGGATAACATCACAGGTCCAGTCCCAGACTGACCAGTCATAGCCCAACATTCTTTCTTGCCATTGTATAATAATATATAATATGTAAAAGAATAGATCCAATAAATAAAGACCTTACAGTAACAGAAACATAAACAAAAGCATAAAACAAATAAATAACACATTACTGTTGAATATATTTGACTGGATTAGCTCTAGAGTAGTATGTGTGAACAAAACCAGCCAGGGCGGTTAAAGGAGAGAGAAAGAGAGAGAGAGAGAGGGAATTGGAAGCACCTGCACCTCATTTCCCCATCAAGATGTGCACCCCACAAGGAGACATACAGTGAACAGAGTAGGTACTTTGGACAAACTAGTACTCTCCGGAGCAGATTTCAGCACTGCTAGATGTAAACCCAGCCAGTGCTACAGGTAAAAGCAAGCCAAGGAGGGGCAGAATGGGGATGGAATTAGATAAAAACAGAATAGTTGTGAAGGAAAAGAGAGAGAGATAGAAAAGATAAGTAACATCAAGAGCCCCACAGGGAAAAATAGAATAGAAGAGAGGGGACAAAGGGTGAGGGAGAGGTAGACAGGCTAATACCTGCCAGAACAGAGACAACACTGCTCAATGTAAACCCAGCCAATGCTATAGGTAAAAGCAAGCCAAGGAGGGGCAGAGGGGGAGGAATTGGTAAAAATCGAATAGTTGTGGAGGTAGAGAGAAATAAAAAAGCTGAAGTAAGGTCAAGAGCACAAGAGGGGAATGGGAGGGTTGGAGGCATATGGCATATGTCATGACGACCAGGGGAGCAAGAAAATCCACACTGCTCGATGAAACCAAGCCAGTGCTGCAGGTATACATTAAGCCAAGGAAAGAGAGAAGGGGAAGGAGACTGGACAAATAGAGCAGTAGAGAGAAAAAGAGGTGGTATAGAAGGTCGGTCGGGAGCAGTTGCAGCAAGGAGATATGTGGTCAGGATGGAGAAATGTGAAAATGCAGAAGACAGTCCAAAGAACGAGTAGATGGGGCAGAAAGGATATCTAAGGGGAGGGAGTTCCAAATGTTTGGATAGCGATAGGAGAAGGCAATTTTCCCTGAAGTGGAAGTTCTAGCAGGGAGGGCAAGGGTTCTATTGGGGGGGGTTGTGGGGGAGCAGGAAGGGATGGGAGGGGTGGAGAGGAGGTTGGAAAGGCAGGTAAGGGAACCAAGCCAGTACTTTCCCACTAATGAGGTGCAGAGGGCAAGATGTCTTGCCACAAAAGGGGGGAAGGAGAGAGCGGTGTAGAGGTCACAGTGATGTGTATGTGGGGGACAAGCAAGGGCAAACCGTCAGAAGGAGTTGAAGAGAATGTCCAATCTGGTAAGTGTGGTCTTGGAGGCAGCACTATAGACTAGGTCACCAAAGTCAGAGATAGGGAGTATCATTTTCTGAATGATCTCATGACGGGCCAGAGAAGGAAGGCAGCCACAGTGTCTGTACAGAGTGCCTAGCTTGAAAAAAGCTTTGTGGATAGCATCTACATGACCACCAAAGTTGAGGTTCCTGTCAAGCAAAAGTCCAAGGTATTTGAAGGAGGAGATATCCTCTAATATGGATCCATCGAGGGTATGGATGGAAGGATAAACAGTAAGCCTGGCCAGCTTTTGTCTGGTGCCAAAGGTCATAGAGACTGTCTTCTTGGCATTGAGAGACAGTTGATTTGAGCAAAACCAGCACTGGACATTATTGAAGTCCAACTGAAGGCTGGTGGCCACATCAGAGGGGGAGGTACCAGAAGCATAGAATACAATATCATCTGTGTACACATGAATATCAGCAGAAGAGCAGGCTAAAGGTAGGTCATTCAGAAAAATTGAAGAGTGTATTGGCTCCAGTACAGAACCTTGAGGAACACCTGTGTTAATTGGAAGAAGGGAGGAGAGGGAGTTGCCTATCCTGACTGATTGGGACCTACCCATAAGATAAGAATGGAAACAATGAGTGGCTGAATCTGAGAGACCAGCTGCTGAGAGCCTGTTGAGGAGGAGAAGAGTATGGGCAACACTGTCAAAGGCTTTGGCTACATCAACAAAAATGGCAGAGGCGATGTGAACCTGATCCATACCAGAGAGAACAGAGTCCGTGAGCCAGAAAAAGGATGTTATGGTGGAGTGGTCCTTGTGAAAACTAGACTGAAAGGGGGTGAAGAAGGGGGTAATCCTAGAACTCAATAAAATAAAATAAAAAATAAAATAAATAAAAGATTCAACGAAAGGAGAAAGCTGTCCCAGTACTAGGTGTTCTTGGAGTTTTGCAAAGATAGGGAGCAGAGATATCGGTCGGTAGTTACCTGGGTTAGAGGAGTTGCCACTCTTGGGTAGAAGGATGACAGTGGCAAGCTTCCAGGCATTGGGGATGGTGGCAAGTGAAAAGGAAAGATTCAGAAGGGTGGATAGAGGGAGAGCAATAGCATGAACAGAGGTGCAGGAGCTTGGGGTCAAGCACATCTGGGGTTTTGCCCTTATGGGGGTTAAGGGCTAGAAAACTTGAAGAGTGTCTACAAGGGAGACAGGAGAGAAAGAGAAGGAGCAGGTAGGGGGAAGAAGGTGCAGAAGGAGATGGCAAAAGGGAGTTAGAGGGGAGAAAAGATGCTAGAAGGGTGGAAGCACATGTGGTGAAGAAAATGTTGAATTTGGTAGCTACCTCGGTAGGGGGGTCAGATAGTGAGAGATCACCATCCTTTAGGACTGGAGGAGATAATTTGGTGGGGAGTAAAAGGCGTGTACCACCTTCCAAAATTTGGAGGAACAGTTGAGGTTCTCTTGAAAGGTGTCCGAGAAATATTCAGTTTTGGAAAGACGGATGGCCCTGGTACGGGCATTACAAATAGTTTGATATTTAAGCAAATCGGCAAAAATACCTGATGTTTTGTATGTAACCCATGCCAGGTCATAAGCACTCTGGCAGGCCAACAGTTGGGCTGTTATCCAGGGGAGGTGAGAGCCTCGGACCCTTGTTTTCCTAATAGGAGCATGCCAACCCCACACATTTAGGAACTGGGTTTTAAAGTAGTTCAGGGCTGCGTCAACAGAGGTGGATTACCAATGGGGGACCAACCAATGCCAACAAGATCCTCATAAAGGGTGGGCAAATCAAGGACCTGAAGGAGTGGAGGAAAAGGATATCAGGTGAGACCTTAGGTTGGTGGATTTTTCTCACACAGTAGATCATATGGTGGTCACTGAGTGCATCTAGTAGAATTCTTGAAGCAACTATCCGGTGAGGGTGAGACCCAAGAACCCATGTATATATGCATCTATGTATGCCACTGTCACTGGGTATCACTGTGAGCACCAGTACAGTAGCAAAAGAGCATGTCCTGGAGTGAAAAAGGTGTGATAACATGAGTAACAAAACTGCTGAAGGGAAGTGAAGCCATGAAGTTAGCTGCTACTGTAAATAGAGCGATAACCTTTGTATCAGATGGGCAGGATAGTACTTTAAATTGGTATTAAATTAAGGGCAGTCAGCTGGCCCAGTAGCACGGTGGGTTGAGGCAGTGAGTGCCACACTACCTACCACACCGATGACCTGGGTTCTGGAACAGACGCGGATCGCTCAGGAGCCAGGTGGGGGAGGGAGTATTGAGCATCCCAAAGACAGCTTTCCTCTCACAGGGAGATAGTTACATGGGTTCTGCTCAGTGGCTGCCGCCTGATAGAATCTGGGTGGCAGTGCTGCAAGATGTAAGAGACAGGGATCCCACCTGCAGGACACCAGGGGATATCTCCACAGAGGTGGTGTAAGCACAGTGCACCATTGTACATGCTGTCAGCCCCAAGGGAGAAATGGATGGAAAAAAACAACCATGGCTGGCCTGGTGGTGCTGAGGGTTGAGACGCTGGACACCATACCTCACACTATGCCAGCGACCTGGGTTCAGACTCAGGCCTTTGGAGGTTGGCCGGGAGGTAGGATTAAGCATCCCCATGGATGTTCTCCGGGAGGGGGGGTGGGTTACATGGACAGCAATGCCCACATGCATTGCCACCAGTGGAAGCACGGGTGATGAGGTGTAATGGCTCCCTACAAGCAAGCTGGGGGTGGGAAGGGCACTGTGGACACTTGACAACAACGTACCTAAGCATGCTGCCTTTTTGGACTCAAGTCCTGTGCGTCGGCACCCTTAGGGGGATGGGACTGGGAGAAAACCAAAGGCAAAAAATCTTCAGGTCTCATGCGGAAGCACGCTGGGTCCCCACTACGTTAGGGTCTGGCCGAAAAGGCTGGAGGAAAGGATTCCTCGGGGCAGGGACCAGGAGGAAGTAAAAAACAAAACAAACAAAAAAAAACAACCACATCTAGATGACAGCACAGTTCCTGGCAAGCCTCACACTGATGACTGGGCACCTCTGAATATCCTGAGGTAGAGGACAGACCAGAGTACGAAGATAAGAGCAAAAGAGGTGCCAGATGATGGGGCTGGGGAGATCGGTCCAGATGGGAGCAGGTTAGGTGACACAGGAGGTAAACTACTAACTAGTGTTTTGGGTCTTAGTATGTGTAAGAGGTCTGTCCCCATGGTCATGTGCTATTCGTCCTCCGCTCTTCATGCCCTCTGCCCTTTCTCCTCTGCTCCATTACAGCTATTGACATACCAGTGCTGTAGAGCGCTGGGTAGTGTTCACAGGGGAGGAGGGGGCTCAGGGGGTGGGAACAGTGGAGATCGAATGAGCGGGGCCATCATATTGGGGTAGTGAAATCCAGAAGACACCCTGGGGCAAAATGGAATCTAGAACGGGTCCTTCCTGTCTGGTTTCCATACCCATGGGCACCACCAATACTGGTGGGCAAGCAGTCCGAGCAGCTCCAGAAGCCCGTCCTACCTGAGCGATGTTGTGCAATGCCAGCTGCATTAAGAACAAGACTGTAGTTATTGCTGATCTTGTTGGGTCAGTGGATCTGGCATGCATTACCGAGACCTGGCTGGATGAGAATATTAGAGGCTGCTATTCCGGCTGGGTACTCGGTGTTACAACGCCCGAGGTTGGACCTGGTGGGGAAGGTTGCAGTCTGTTTCAAGACCGAACTGGGTCTCACGAATGTACCAGTTAAGGAGGCTGAGTCTTTTGAGTATACTGTAGTGGCAGGTGTGGGTTGCAGAATCTCCCTAATTTTCTGTCCACCAGGGGATGAGAAGCAGTTTCTGCAGGAAGTAGCGGATTTCGTGATCGACATGGCATTCGAGTCACCAAGGCTGATGGTCCTGGGTGACTTCAACGCCTGGGTCGATGACGAACTCTTGCAATTTGGACAACACTTCCTCCAATTGATGACATCTTTGGGCTTTACACAAGTTGTTACTTCTGCCACTCATAAAGGTGGTGACTCCTTGGACTTAGTCTTCCTCCTGGGGATCGAAGCCTTTAATTTGGGGGTGGAACCTGTCGGATGGTCCGATCATTACACCATGGGGTTCAGTTTTTGTGCCCCCCCCTTTGTAGGCCTACCTCTGTGGAGATTTTCAGATACTGCCCTTTGCGAGATGTAAGCCCTGAGGGCCTGGCGTCGGTACTTGACCTATTGGAGTTTTCTGGAATGAGCAGTGACCCAGATGCCTTGGTTTTGGCCTATAATAAAGCCATCTCCTTGGCTCTGGATTCCATTGCTCCTGTCCGTGTTCGTCCTCTCCCCCTTCACTCTCGGTCCCCATGATTTGATGGGACTTTTAGGGAGATGCGGTGACAAGGATGAAGATTAGAGCGCTGCTGGCAGAGATCTGCCCTTGATGCCGACCATCTTAGATTGATGGAACATTATCAGCTCTATCTTTCTGCAGTCTCCTGTAAGAAGGCAAAGTTCCTGTCTAGGGAGATTGCGGCTGCTCAGAACCGACCAGCTCAGCTCTTTTGAACTGTAGACAGACTGTGCAACCCAGCCTGCCTGCCTGCCTGCAGATTGAAAGAGCCTTTTCACAAGTTGAGTGTGAAGAGCTTGCTCACTTCTTTGTGGCTAAGGTGGCTGACATCAGGACGGCACTGCAGCCTGCATCCTCTATGGGAGAAGCTGTGGATCTGCACCCGGTCATGGTCCCTAGGCTCTCCTGGAGTTCACTTTGACCGGATGGAGTTCAGTGATGTCATGTGGATTGTCCAGGGTATGCACCCTACATGCTGTAGTTTGGATCCGGGCCCAACATCCCTGATAAAGGGTTGCTGTGATATTATTGGCCCAGTCCTAGCATGGATAGTCTGGTGCTCCTTGGAGATGGGTGAGTTCCCTAGCTACCTGAAGGAGGTGGTGGTAATGCCCCTCCTGAAGAAAGCTTCTCTGGGACCCAGACTGCCATGTTAACTACAGACCAATCTCTAACCTCCCCTTTGTGGGGAAGGTGATTGAGAAAGTAGTGGCCATACAACTGGAGAACCATTTGACCATCCATGACATTTAAGAACCACTCAAGTCTGGTTTCCGAAAGAGGCATAGTACCGAGATGGAGCTGGTTCAGGTGCTCAGTGATCTCTTGATGGCAAGAGATCGAAAGAGCCCGTTCCATCTTGGTTCTTCTCGATCTGTCTTCAGCATTTGACACTGTGGACCATGGGGTACATCTCAAACACTTGAGGTTCATCTGTGGCTTGTCTAGTACAGTTCTCAGGTGGTTTAGATCCTTCCTCATGAGCAGAACTCAGAGGGTGGTGTTGGGGATTAACTCCTCTGGCCCAGTCTCTCTGTCTTGTGGGGTTTCTCAGGGTTCGGTGTTATCCCCGATATTGTTCACAGTGTTCATGCTGCCTCTCGGAGACATTGTAAGAAGGTATGAGCTGAGGTTTCACTGCTATACTGATGATACCCAGCTATACCTGTCTTTTGCACCCAACCAGGATAGAGCTCTCTCGGCATTTAACAACTGCCTCACTGAAATCCAGAACTGGATGAAAGCTGGCTGAGGTTGAACTCAGAGAAGACTGAGGTGATGGTTGTGGACCCGGATTGCCGGATAGAGCGAAGGGGAACTGACTTGCCCTCAGGACTTTTTCTGGGTGGTGCCCAACTCCCTACCTCTGAATGGGTGCAGAACCTGGGGGTGATTTTTGACAACTGGCTGACACTGCGATCACAGGTGTCGGCAGTCTCCAAATCATCTTTTTATTATCTGAGGAACATCTCCAGGATTAGACACCTAGTTCCGTCCCATGATCTGCCTTCATTGGTTCACACTTTTGCGACCTCGCACCTTGATTACTGCAACTCCCTGTATCTAGGGCTAACAGGGGTTGATTTCTGCTGCTTGCAACTCGTGCAGAATGCTGCGGCCTGGTTATTGACAGGTACTCTTCGTACCTGTCATTTCTCCGGTGCTGCGCGAACTGCACCAGCTGCCAATAGTGGCAGATCACCTTTAAAGTCGGTCTTCTGACTTGTAAAGCCCTACACAGACTGGGCCTGGACTACTTGAAACAGCTTCTGGTACCTTACTGCCCCAGGCAGTCGCTCCACTCGGTGGATGAGGGGTTGCTAGAGATCCCAAGGGTTTCTTTAAAATCTTCGGGGGCCTGTGCTTTTATGTACATGGCCCTGTCCCTCTGGAATTCTCTACCCCATCTGCTTCAGCAGTGCACATCCATGGAGGAATTTAAAAAGGCCTTAAAGACCCATCTGTGGTTAATGGCTTACCCCTGATGATGATATTTTATTTTATGAATTCAGTTGTTATTGGGTCTGTGTTTATTTTATCATTTCATGTGCAGTTATTGTAAAGGCGCCTTGGGTTTGAGAAAGGTGCGATAAAAATAAAGAATTATTATTATTATTATTAATAAACATTAAATGTGGTGAAGACTCTGTTTTCTTGCTTGGTTTTCCTACTTGCCAGTTCAAGGACATGTTCTCCTGTCCATATTCTTTTAATTTTTCTTTTCCCCTGTCCCCACCCCATTCTAACAGCCTTCTTCTGGTCAAGGGGGCAGGGGCATGGGAGAGGCTGCCTTCACATCTGATACCAGTACCAGTCCATGATCAACTGGCAGTGGTGAGTACAAGGCACCCCATGCTGTTCTTTCCTGGGAGTCTGACGCCTCACCTCCGCTATGCACTCAGCATCCCCCAGCCAGTCCCAGTATGGGATTCTGGGGATTCAACACAAACCTTGTTCTCTCCCGTGGTTTCATGATGCACTGCCACTACTCCAAATGGCCAGCCCCATGATACAGTACTTACTTTTACGTAAGCAATAAAACACGACAGGGTGTGCATGGAACATATTTTACCGCATGGCCAGGGGCTTAATAAGGCACGAAGCTGCAGGCCGAGTGACTTTAGCTACTGGCTGTGTGGTAAAATATGTTCCCATGCACACCTTGGAGTGTGTTATTGCGCTTATAAAATGGGTTTCCTTTTAAAAAATATTTTTCTGCCGTTATGTAAATATGTTTACACATGTCACAGATATATTTAGCTTAACTTATGGTAAAATAGTCCTTCTGCCTGTTAAACAGTGATGTCATTTCTTTTTCTTGGGGGTAGAGGGGGTACCAGCTGCCAGCAAACTCACACTCATGCTCCCTAAACTGTCACAGTCCCATCTGATTATACAGCACTTATCTTCCTCCACTGCTGCTTTACTGTAAGCACCTCACACAGTCAAGGAGAAAAAAACATTCGTTTGTGATTTTTTTATCTGGGGAACAGCATCAGCTGAACTCTACATCTGTTTCCCTCAGCTACTCTCCACACTAAACTCTGTGTAGATTTTCCACTGCGATCCCAAACTGTGCTGCTTCTGTTCCATGCTGAAGTCTGCTGCTGAAAAACTTCCTACAGTCCGAGGTTTTCTTTTCAGTTTGTCAGTAATGGACCGTCAAACAGCCACACAGTCTTCTTTGCAGGAGAGCCACAAACTGCTGGTTCTCTTAGCCAAGACGGACTGACAGAGTGGCAGGCAGCGGAGGGGCAGGACATAAAATGACAGTCTCAGGGAAACGATAATAAAACAATCAGATTTTTTTCCTGACTTGAGTTGGAGCCGAGTTTCGAGCATTATTTCATTTAACGGTGGGGAGTGGGCAGGGACTTCAGCAGTTGCAGGTGAAGTTTGAGCCGCATTAGCGAGGCAAAAGAAAATGGCGGCTTTTAAAATGTCAACATTCTAACAGCTCACTGACATTTTTGTTATGCAGTCCTTCTTTACAGTACTTGTTATTACCTGTGTGTGGAACAGATTTCATGCATGGGCAATAACCAATCAGAAAACCAAATTTGCTGTCCCCATTTTACAATTCAAGTATGTTCTGAGGCTGTGTGGTGGGAATGGTTGTTTCCATGGCAAATACTTTGAAATTCAAGTTTCTTCAATCCAGTGGGGAAGGTTTTCCTAAGCTCTTCATAATAAGTGCCATTTTGTCTTTCTGTTTATGCCCCCACACACACACGTCATCATCTTCAAAGCCCCAGTTAGGCCTGCAGGTGGAGTGTCCATGCTTAGGCAGGCATAGATCTCCAACCTCTGGGAAGCTTTGCACATCACAGAGTTGTTCAGTTGTAGATGCACTGTCCAGTTTTGCTCCAGCTGCAGTACAGGCTTTTTCCTCCACATAATCTTGGGCTCACAGTATATTGTCTAGTACCCCCGGTCAGGTGGAGATTGTGACCAGTGTGATGTGGATTCAACTCATACATTCAAGAGATGAGGAAAGTAGTCAAACCTAACCCCCCCCCAAACTAAAGTGAGATGGACTCACTATTTTCTGCCTTCCAAATGTGTGACTGTCTGCTGTTGTGAAGTACGGAATGGCCAAGTACCAACCTTAAAGGGGACAGGAAATTGGTGCTAATTAGCAGCTGTTTATACTGTTCTTAGTCTCAGAAATTGTATGATATGCATTCCCTTAAAGTATCACCATTTAACTGTATTGAATAAAAAGTGATATAAAAAAATGGTATTTTGCATTGTTTTGTTTTTATGGACAGCATTCTGTTACAGTTCTCTTCATGGAACTGATAACTTTGGAGTTTTTACTATGTCACGGTTTGTGTACAGAATGCTAATTATGAGATGTTGGCCTATCAGAACAATGCTTAGAGTTCTGTGCACAAACCGTGGCATAGTTAAAACTCCAAATTGTTGGTTCCATGAAGAGAACTGTAACAGAATGCTGCCTGTAAAAACAAAACAATACAAAATACAGTTTCAAACAACATGAAGTCTTGCTGTATTCTGACAATATGCAGTTAGCCTCTGCACTTGAACTGCCCCGGAGAGGAAAGAGTTAACTCTAAGCAGAAGCATAGAATGTGAGCTTGAGCTCAGTTTTCAAACCTCTGTCTCTGGTACTTACCAGTGTAACCGTCAGGTTCTTTACTCCGCCTAACAGTGAAGTCGCTCCGGAGATTTCTCCTCTGCTTGGTTCGGTAGAGTTTGAATCAGTGTTCGGGTTTTCTAACCAATTTATTATTTTTTCGGATTTCCAGCCTCTGTCTACGGTACAGGTAGTGTGGTAGATAGGTGGTGACTTGTGTTTTATTTAATTTTGTGGAAACTGTTTTTTTGTTTCGGTTTCTCATCGGTCGGTCCGGTTAGGAACCGACCTTTCTGATTGTTTCTAATTGTTTTATAAATTTTCTGGGATTTAGTGTGGTGTTCTGGTGCCGGTTGGTTTCAAAAGAACCAGACTTTTTTCTGGTTCTTTTACAGGACCCGTAACATGGTTTGTAACCGATCGGTTGGTTATTACCTGGCTTAAAAGCTTTTAAGGGTAATTGTTTAGGTTGGCCATGTCTGAGAAACCCAAGAAAAAAAAAGTCCCATTGGGTTTCAACACTGTACTGAGTGTAGGGAGGCCTTTGCCAAGGCCGACCCCCACCTCATCTGTGTTTACTGTCTGGGGTTTGACCGCCTCAAAACAGACAGCCAGATTTGTAAGAATTTTCCTAAAGCCACTCTGGAAAAAAGATTGAGTAGGCTGAAGGAAAGGGAGGCCGAGAAGTCCATAGATCCGGATGGCCAGCCCGGTTCGGTTACGGTCGAACCTGAGGAGGTGCCTACTGACCTGGGCGATACCTCCATGGGCAAAAGGAGGTCCAACTCCGAGGGGTCGGTTCCGTCGAAACGAAAATGCAAGTCAGCTGGTTCGGATCCAGTACTGCATACTCCAACTGCCGACGAGATAGCGAAAACGATTAGCATAGTTCAATTGCTTCACTTGGTTCCGTCCGAACTGGTACCAGATGCTTTTTATGAGGAGTGGGAGGGAGACAAAGACTATCCCGAGGATGAGGACAAAGATAACGACTTTGAAGGTCTGGATGTGCCCATTGAACCGGATATCTCCCCAGACAGACCTTCCAATGTCTCCCCTCCCAGGCTTTCTGAGTCCTCTTCACACTTCTTGTTTTACAAGAAGGTGGCTGAAACCCTCCAGCTCCCAATGGTTGAAGCTGCTGAGGAGGAGGAAGAGCCTGATTTTTGTCAAGATGATGGACATCCCAGAGTCCAAAAGATTGTCTACCTCTCTTCACAAGTCCTTGGGGAAACAGACAAAAAAGATTTTACAGATTCCTAATTCCCTAGAAACATAGAAACATAGACTTTGACGGCAGATAAGGACCACTTGGCGCACTCAGTCTGCCCATTTCCCTAACTATTGGATAAGCTGCAGATTCTAGTTAACCAACAGCCTACTTCCTGCAACCCCCCACTATAATTGCCTTATGTCTGTCCCATGCATGTTTGAATTCTCCCACTGTTTTAGACCCCACAACCTCTCCAGGAAGGCGGTTCCATGCGTCCACCACTCTCTCCGTGAAAAAGAATTTCCTCACATTACCCCTGAGCCATCCCCTTCTAACTTTAAATTGTGCTCCCTTGTTCTTACACATCTCTTTTTCTGAAAGATGCTACCCTCTTGGACTTTTTTGATTCCCTTGAGGTACTTAAAAGTTTCTATCATGTCCCCCGTCCCTCCTTTCATCAAGGGTATACATATTAAGCTCTCTCAGTCTCTCTTCATATGGTTTCTGATGTAGACCCTGCACCATTTTAGTTGCCCTCTTCTGGACTGCTTCCATCCTGTATATGTCCTTGCGTAGACGAGGTCTCCAAAACTGCACGCAGTACTCCAGATGGTGTCTCACCAACTGTCTGTCTATATACCACTTCCCTTTTTCTACTTGTGATGCCCTTCCCTATGCATCCCAGTATCCCCTTGGCTCTCCTTACTGACTTCTCACATTGCTTACCCACCTTTAGGTCAACTGATATGACTACACCCAGATTCCTTTCCATTATTGTTGTTGTTAGTACCTCCCCTGCTATTGTGTACTCTTCTCCTGGATTTTTATTTCCCAGGTGCATTACTTTGCACTTCTTTGCATTGAATCTAAGTTGCCATATGTCTGACCATTCCTCCAACCTTGCCAAATCCCTTCTCATCCTTTCTACCCCCCCCTTGTGTATCAGCTCTGTTACAGACCTTTGTGTCATCCGCAAAGAGGCATACCTTTCCTTTCCTTCCAGACCCTCCGCAGTGTCGCCTATAAAGACGTTAAAGAGGACTGGACCCAGTACTGAGCCCTGAGATACTCCACTAGTAACCCCCCTTTCTTCAGAATGTGTTCCATTCACTATTACCTTCTGTGTCCTGTTGTGCAGCCAGTTTGCTACCCAGGCTACCACCCTGGGACACACTCCCAGGCTGGCTAACTTGATTATTAATCTTTTGTGCGGGACTGTGTCAAATGCCTTGCTAAAGTCTAGGTAGGCCATATTCACAGCCCTCTCTGGTCTATTACTTTGGTCACCCAGTCAAAGAAATTGATTAGATTCGTCTGACATGACCTTCCTGCTGTGAATCCATGCTGCTTTGGGTCCTGTGCCCTGCTGGCCTCTAGGTACTCAACAATTCTTTTTTTCAGAAGTGATTCCATCATTTTCCCCACCACTGAGGTCAAATTAACAGGTCTGTAGTTTCCTGCTTCTGCCTTGCTCCCACTTTTGTGAAGGGGAAATCACATCTGCCCTCCTCCAATCCTCAGATACCACCCCATCGTCCCATGATTTGTTAAAAAGTGTGGTTAGTGGTGTCACTAGGTCCTCCCTTAGCTCTTTTAGGATTCTAGGGTGAATCCCATCAGGCCCCATTGCTTTGTCCACCTTGAGTTTTATCAGTTCTTTCAGTACTCTTTCTTCGTAAATGGACTGGTGTCAACCCCCACTATCCAGAGTGCTTCTGCTGTTTGGTTTAGGTAACTCCTCCTCTTCTTCTTTTGTGAATACTGAGCAAAAGTAATAATTCGGTATCTCTGCCTTTTCATTGTCTCCCTCTGCCCCCCTCTCCTCTCCTTTATTAATCTTCACTATCCCTCCCTTAACCTTTCTATGTTCCCTAATGTACATATAAAAGGTTGTATCCCCCTTCTTGACTGAGTTGGCTATCTTTTCCTCAGTTTGGGTCTTTGCTTTTCTGACTGCCTTCCCCACTTCTTTCTGCTTTAATTGATACAGTTCCCTGTCGTGCTCCGTCTGTGATTCCTTATACTTTTTGAATGCAGCCTTTTTCTCCTTAACCTTCCCTGACACCTCTTTTGAGAGCCATAGTGGTTTTTTATTCTGCTTTGTTTTCTTTATTTGTTTCACACAAAGGCTTGTTGCCTCCATGATGGCAGTTTTGATTTTTCTCCATTGTTCTTCCACCCTTCCTTTCTGGCCATTTGCTAATGCATTCCTCAGGTATTCACCCATTATGCCAAAGTCAGCCCTTCTAAAGTCCAATATCCTTGTCTTTGTATGGCTTGTCTCCATGGTTGTGTTTATTGTGAAGCACACTGTGCAGTGGTCGCTTGTTCCCAGATGTCTACTGACTTCTAAGTTTGTGATCCTCTCTCCATTTGAGAGTACCAGGTCTAATATTGCTCCCTCCCAAGTGGGTTCCACCACTAGCTGTCTAAGGCATGCTCCCTGTAGGGCATCGAGAATGACCCTGCTCTTGGATGTGGCTGCAGTCCATGTCGCCCAGTTAACATCTGGCATATTCAGTTCCCCCATCAACAGTATCTCCCCTTTTTCAGCCATTTTGAGAATGCCCTCTATCATTTTCTTGTCCATTTCCTCCCCTTGAGACTGGGGTCTGTATACAACCCCTGTTCGGATTGTGATGCCATTCTCTGTCTCCAAAGTGACCCAGAGTTCCTCTTGTCCTCCTCCTTTACTTTTTAGTTCTGTAGCTTTGATCCCATCCCTTATGTAGAGAGCTACTCCACCTCCTCTTTTACCCTCCCTGTCCCTTCTGTAGGTTGTGTACCCTGGTATGTTGACATCCCAGTCATGGTTCTCCGTGTACCATGTTTCTGTGACTGCCACAATATCCAAGTGTTCCTCTTCCATCAGGGCTACTAGCTCTGGAAGCTTGTTTCCCAAACTACGGGCATTGGTACTCATTGCCCTCCATTTAATGTTGGCTTTATCCTTTTTTACCCCATCCCTGTTCTTATTGCCCTTGTCCATTTTTCCATTTGCCCCGTCCTGCCCTCTGTCAAGCTCTGTACCTCAGTGTTTACCCTGCTACCTGCCATGTTTTGTGGGGGGAGGCTTGAACTTTCCTGTTTCCTATCAGCACCTCCCCCCTTGGCTAGTTTAAAAGCTTGCCAAGGAAGCCTTTAAACCTGTCACCTAGGAGTGTGTTTCCCTTCCTGGACAGATGCAGACCATCATGCCAGTGTAGACCTTCATCTCTCCAGGTGGACCCCAGTCCCCAATGAAGCCAAGCCTGTGCTCTGCACCAGTTTTGCAACCATTCATTAAACTGCATGGTGTGCAGTACCCTAGCCTCACCCCTGCCATAGACTGGCAGCACCTCTGAGAAGGTTACCGTACTTGCTACCTATCTGAGGCCCCTCCCCAACTCCACAAATTCATCCTGCATTGCACTGATCTCATGCCTAGCTAGGTTATTTGTCCCAAGGTGGACAATGATATCTAGTTTCCTCTCCTGTGATGCTGCTTCTGCAATCCTACCTCCTGTGGATAAGAGAACGGACAGGAGGTGCATGCTATCAGGCTCAGGTACAGAGTTTTTATACAGTCATTGCAGTCATGTTGAGGTAGTGCAGGCTGCAGCCTGTGACAGGGCTAACATTCCTTTGGCTTCACAACCCCCAGACAAAGACTCCAGGAAGGTTGATTCCATGGCCAAAAAGCAGTATTTGGCATCTTCTTTGGGACTCAGGCAGGCTAATTATATGGCCTACACATCCAGATACCAGAAGTCCAGGTGGGATACAGTTCTGGAACTGGCTAAACAGACCTCCCCCCAGCTAGACAAAGAGCTGGAGGAGGTGGCTGCTGATGGAATCGAGTCATCCAAGGTACAATTCCATACTGCTGTGGACTCCAGTGATGTGGCATCAAGAGTCATAGCTACATCTGTGTCTCTCAGGAGACATGCTTGGCTCAGATGTACTAGCCTTTTGCAGGACACCCAGGCTAAGACTATGGATTTCCCTGTAGTGGGTAACTCTCTGTTTGGGGAGCAGACAGAGGCTTACATGAAGAAAATGGATGAGTATAGGACCACCTACAGAAGTGCACAGGCCAAAGAGAGGCAAGCCACTCCTCAGAAGCAGCAGTCTAGGGGCGGGGGCAGGCCTTTCCACAGGCCTTTCTACTAAGCTCAGCCTTCCTCTTCCTTCCCACAGAGGGGGTTCTTTTGAGGGAGAGGCAGGAGGGGGATGTGCAGGGCTGCATTCTCTTCCCAGTCCAAGGCTCCTGCCAAGCAGACACCCTGATGTGTCAACCCGGGTCAACTCCCCCTATTCCAGTAGGAGGCAGGCTGGCTTACTACTTCCTGGAAGTCTGTTACCTCAGACAAGTGGGTCCTGGAGGTAGTAAGCCAGGGACTGGCCCTCAGCTTCAAAAGGTTTCCAAAACTGAGGGCCAGGTCTTTTTCACCTGCATCCATCTCAGAAACCCTTGCTCTAGAGGCAGCAGTTTCTTCTCTTCTGGCTCTCATAGTCGTAGAGGTAGTTCCTACTCAGCACAGGGGCAAAGGCCTGTACTTCAGGTACTTTCTTACCCCAAAAAAGACAGGGGAGTGGCGACCCATCCTAGACCTGAGGTATTTGAACAAACACATCACAAAAGCAAAATTCAGAATGGTGACTGGGAATGATTCTTCCCTCTCTAAGACCTGGTCACGACTCCCTGGAACCCAAATTCCTAAAAATTAGTGCTCCTGCACTTGCTCGTCCCATGCATGATTTATTCAATTTTTCTTTCCTGTCTAGCACTGTACCAGACAAGTGGAAAGTTGCGTTAGTTGTACCAGTGCACAAAGGTGGGCCTAATACTGTTGTTGAGAACTTTTGACTGATCTCGATTCTCTGTCCTCTTGCCAAGATCCAGGAGTGCATCGTCTACCATCACCTGCAGGAGTACTTAGAGAATTATATAACCTGCTGTCTCCATATCAGCATGGATTTAGGAAAAGACACAGCACCCTCACCACTCTGTTGAAAGTAACTTCAGATATTAATCATGCCATTAATCAAGGGTCTGCCACTGGTGCCATCTTTGTTGACCTGACTAAAGCATTCGACCTTGTGAATCATGATCTACTGCTACAACAGCTATAGTCAATTGGTTTGGATCCCACTGTCCTACTCTGGGTCCACAGCTATCTCTCCTGTCGTTCTCAGGGTGTCAGATGGGCCGGTGCTCTATCTGATTTCAAAGATATTACACACAGTGTCCCACAAGGCTCTATTTTGGGCCTGCTGTTGTTCTCTCTATTTATAAATGATTTTCCTAGGCATTGTGGAGGGGCCTCTGTGCATCTCTATGTGGACAATGCCATTATTTATCGTTCCTCTCCTGATGTCTCCTTGATTAACAAGAAACTTACCTCTGACTTCAAGGACCTTGAAGACTGGTTCCAGTGTAACCAACTTGTCCTCAGTACTAAAAAAACTAAATGTATGCTCTTTTCTCACCATCCTCCCCCCTCTTTGCCCCTCTCACCTCTGTGTATCATCTCCCATAATGGTGACATTCTTGAGTCTGTCCCCACTTTTAAGCATTTGGGTGTCACCCTAGACACCTCTTTATCCCTCTCTGCCCATGTTTCTACCCTGGTCAAAACACTGAATCAGAAGTTGGGACTCCTTTACTGTATCCGCCCTTTCCTCACCTCTGTCTCTTGCATCAAGATTGACTCCGTATCTCTTCTTCCTCTACTTACTTATGGTACACCATTATTGCTGTTGTCCAATGTGTCTAACATGTCACTGCTTGCCCTAGCATACCATAGGGTGGGTAGGTTTGCACTTGGGGTCAGTAGCCGCCATCACCACTGTGACGTCCTCTCTCTCCTTGGCTGGCTCCCTTATGAATCGAAACTAAGGTACTCAACCTTGAGCTTTGTGTTTAAGCTTGTTCACAGATTTACACTTCCCTGCCTTAGAGAGATTATTCACTTTAGGAAACCGGCATGTGCCCTCCGTTCTTCTGCGCTACCTCTCCTCGAATGGCCTAATCTGAGGCTTGCAGGTGCCTGTAAATCCTTCTCCTTTGCATCAGTAACTGATTTGAACTTCCTTCCTCCTCCTGTCCTTTCCTGCACATCTCTGTCCAAGTTCCAAACCACTTTACTTGCCTTACTTTCCTCCTCTGCTAACTGCACGTTTGTGGTGACTTTCTTGCTCCGCATTCCCCTCATCTTTACTCTATCCCCTAGTCCTCTCCCCCCTCTCCCCTCCTGTCTATCTCCCTTCCTTGGTCTGTACCCCCTCTCTTCTCTGTTCATTTTTTTCCTGGTTCTACTCCTTTTTCCCTCTGTCCTCTCCCATGTCCACTCCCTACGTTCGCTCTGTCTCTACTGACATCAGTCCACTCTTGTATTCTCCCACTCTTTCTCCCTGAATAATTTTTGAGTATTGATCCTGATACCATGGTACCTTTTTTTTTTTTTTTTTTTTATTTAGTTGTTTAACCAGGTATAGCACACTAAGCTGAAAGCTTTTTTACAGGAGCGACCTGGGAGCACAATGAGGTTAAGTGACTTGCTCAGGGTCACACAGTATGCAAGTGGAAGTTAGGGATTCAAACCCAGGTCTGGTCTGCTGGATGTCACCAGATTTGCAGCTCAGAGCCTTAGACCACTACGCTATACTGGTACCTTATGAAGTAATTTGATTGTATTTACCCGTTTTACTTATTGTATTTGATGTCTATGTATACAAATATTGCTTCCAACCGGAAGGCATTGTACCCTCTGTATAATATGTGTATAATCATTGTACTCAATTATTTTACTTGTATTGTATTGTATATACTTTTTTGAAATCTTTTTTATGTTTTGCACTCTATTCTACAGGTGTTTCAGCCCTGTGTACTCATCTGTTTTACATGATTGTTCTTGCAGAATGGCTCTTCGAGCATTGGCTATTACTGTATCTTCTGGTGGATTGTCATGCTCCAAGTAGACTCCAGTTACTGTCAGTCCTCAAGTGCATCCTATTGTCTCCTGTATCTCATAAGGTGTCTCTGTATTGTTCTTTTTATTGCTGTTCTCTCCTGGGTCGCCCCTGAAAAAGGGACTGTAATTGTCTCAGTGGACTTACCCGGTTACCAAAATTCAAATAAATAAATAAGGCCAGGGAATTGGCTAGCATCCCTGAACCTCAAGGATGCTTATTTCCATATCCCTATCAGGTGCTCCCACAGAAAGTACCTCAGGTTCAAATTGCCTTCAGGCCATTATCAGTTCAGAGCTATGCCCTTTGGCTTAACATCAACTCCAAGGGTGTTCACAAAGTGCCTTGCAGTAGTGGTTGCCTTTCTCAGAAGGCAGGGTATTTCCATATTCCCATATCTGGATGACTGGCTAATTGTAGGTCAGTCCTCCGACCAGATTAAGTCAGCTCTTCAAATCACTTAAGACTTGCTCAATTCTCTGGGGTTTCTTCTCAATTTCCCAAAGTTTGTTCTCAAACCAGTACAACTTCTTACTTTCACAAGAATAGAGTTGGATACTATACAAGCAAAGGCCTTCCTCTCTCTGGCAAGGGTAAAGGCCCTCACAGATCTTGTTTTTCTTTTCAACCTCTGGTCTCTCATCCAGCAAGGCAGTTTCTTCAACTCCTGGGCCACATGGCAGCTTCCACTGCAGTGGTGCAAGGAGCCAGATTTCAGATGAGGGACATTCAGTTCCACCTAAGGTCCTTTTGGTCTCAGAAAAGAGACTGTCTCACAACACTGATTCCAGTGACTCAGACTCTGGTCCAAGCTCTCCAGTGGTGGCTGGACCAGGACAACCTCAGATAGAGTGTTCCATTTCTCTCTCAAGTCCCCTCAGTAGTCCTAACTACAGATGCTTCTCTCTTAGGCTGGGGAGCCCATTTGGGAGCCCTCACTGCTCAGGGGGTCTGGTCCCCTCAAGAGTTTCTCCTTCATATCAATCTTCTGGAGTTCAGGGCAGTTTTCCTGGCCCTTCAGGTCTTCTCAGAATCGGTCAGGGGCAAGGTGGTGCAGGTCAGGATAGACGACTCCACCACAATGTGGTACATCAACAAGCAGGGAGGAGCCGGCCTGGTGGTGCTGAAGGTTGAGGCACTGGACGCCACACCTCGCACCATGCAGGTGACTCGGGTTCGGGAGTGTATTCGGGTTGCTGGGGGTCGGCTGGGGGAGGGTTGAGGATGAGTGCCCGCATGGTGCTCTCCTCCCTGGGTAGTATGGGAGGGTTGTCTCGGTGTGCTGGTGACCCCCGGTGGAGACTGGAGGCACTACAGCAGCCAGACATGCACATAATCAGCGTGGTCAATGCCAGCAGGGTTGCTGTGCACACCATGCAGGGAGGGAGTCGGTGAAGCTTGTAAGAACACGGAAAAACAATGGCGCTCTGGGTTGGCGATGGCACCAGTCTACCATGTCCTCCACCAGGCCTTCCCCGACTGACCTTCCAGGTCCTCCGTTCCCCAGCCCTACCTGAGCCAGAGTCTGACTCTTAAGCGTGGCCAAGAGGAGAGGGTGACCCACCCCGGGAGGGTTAAACTGGGGGTACTGGCTACGGGGAGGGGAGAGGAGAGAGGAGGTGCAGATTGGTGAAGCTTCAGGCTGGGCAGGAAAGGACTAGGCTGCCTGAGAGATGATCCAGGGTGCTGCGACCGGAGGGAAAGAAAGTAAAAAAAAACAAAAAAAAACAAGCAGAGAGGCACTTGGTTCACGGCCTTGTGCACAGAGGCCATGAAACTGTGGTCTAGTCCCTTCAGACTTCCCTGATAGCAATTCATCTCCCAGGAAAGGACAATGTACTGGCAGATGCTCTGAGCAGAATCTCCCAGGGACATTATGAATAGTCCCTGCACCCTCACATCCTACAAGTCATCTTCACCAGATGGCGCATTCCACAGACAGATCTCTTTGCAGCCCCGGACAATCACAAACTTCCTCTGTTCTGTTGCAGACCTCCAGTCCTAGGGACTGTTCCTCTGGATGCTCTCATTCTGGACTGGAAGGGCAAGTTTCTTTATGCCTTCCCTCCCTCTATTGTTCAGAGTCCTGAGAGAAATCAGAGCTCAGCTCTGCACAGTAATTCTGGTGGCTCCAGATTGGGCCAGACAGCCTTGGTATCCCCTGCTGCTATCTCTTGCAGTGTCATGTCCCCTGTCTCTTCCCGAGAGATACAATCTCCTAATCTCTTCTCGGGGAGGATCTGGTACCCCAATCACCAGTCTCTCAACCTCAAGGCCTGGCTCTTGAAGAGTTAGAATGTGCAGGCCAGCCAGCCCAGTGGCACTGAGGGTTGAGGCGCTGGATGCCACACCTCGTGCCACGCCAATGACCTGGGTTTGGGACCAAGCCCGGGCCGATGGGGGTCAGCAGGGGAGGGAGAGGATTGAGCGTCCAATGGACAGCTCTCCTCTCCTGGGGGAGGCAGTTTCCAGCATACCATCAGCTTCCGGTGGAGATCAGGGAACTGCAGTCATGAACAGCACAAGTAGGGGTGGCTGGCGCGCCAGCAGGGTTGCCATGTGCATGGCGTCAGGGGCCCCAGGAGCAGGCGGGACGTAAGGGGACCAGAAAACAGAAACACCCGGCTCTGCAGGGTAGGCGACGGCACCTGACCCCCATGCCCACTGCCAGATCCATCTTGTATTGGCCTCTCATATCCTTTACCCAGGCCCTCACCCACAGCCAGGGTGTGACTTTGAAGAGCGCCCAAAGAGGAAGGGCAGCCCAACCCCGGAGGGGTTAAGCTGGGGGTACTGGCTGTGGGGGGGGAAGAGAGGAGGATTAGGGCCGAGAGGACAACAGATGGGGCAGAATCAGGCAGGATGCCTGAGAGGGGCTCCGCAGGCTGCGACCGGAGCAAGAAAGAATGTTTAAAAAAAAAAAAGAATATGCAAGCCTGCATCTTTCCCAAGGAGTTCTGGATATCTTGAAGGTTTCTAGGAAACCCTCCACTAGAAAAACTTATAATTCCAAATGGAAAAGATTCAGCATTTCGTGTTCTCAGAAAGGCATTTTGCCTGATTCTGCAAATATTGCTACAGCGTTAGACTATCTGGTTCACCTTAACTGTCTAGGTCTTAGGCCTGCAACCCTTAAGGTTCACCTAGCAGCTGTCTCTGCATTCGTTTCAGCAGGAAAGGGCACTTCCCTGGCATCTCATCCTGTTTTTAGTAAGTTCTTCAAGGGTCTGGTTCATATTAACCCTTTCTTTTGAGAGTCTAGAGCTCGGGATCTTAATGTCTGCATTGTTCAGCTTATGCAGCCACCCTTCGAACCTCTGGCTTCGGCTGAGCTGAAGTACTTGACCTGGAAAACTGTGTTTCTGGTAGCTATTGCTTCTGCCAGGCAGATTAGTGAATTACAGGCCCTGTCAGTTGAGCCTGACTTCATTTCCTTCCATAAGGATAAGGTGGTCCTAAGAACCAACAGGAGGTTCTTACCTAAAGTGGTGTCAGATTTTCATCTGAACCAGTCCATGTCTCTTCCTATATTTTTCACTGACCATTCTTCTTCAGGGGAAAGAAGGTTACACAGTTTGGATGTGAAACGGGCTCTTAGCTACTTTGTAGAGCATACTAAGGCACACAGACATGACTGTCTTCAATTGTTTCTCACTTATGGGGAAGTAGGTAAAGGTAAGCCTGCTACTAAAAGGACTATTGCTAGGTGGATTGGCTCTTGTATACAATTCTATTATGAAAATTGGGCAAAACACACCCTCCAGGCCCGAGGGCTCACTCGACTAGAGGCACAGCTGCCATGCTGGCTGCTGCCAGAGATGTACCCTTGCTAGAAATCTGTAAAGCAGCCACCTGGAAAACAGTCCATGCATTGGCCAAGCATTACTCTCTGGACATCCAGTCTAGGAGTGATGCTAGGTTTGGCACAGCAGTACTGCAGAGCCCATTCCCAAAGTAAGTTCTGCACTCCCTCTTCCTGGTGGAATTGCTTGGTAGTCTATATATTGTCAGAATACAGCAAGACTTCATGTTGTTTGAAGAAAAAAATTACTCACCATAGTAATGTTGTTTCTTCTAATGGAGTCTTGCTATATTCTGACCTGCCTCCCCTCTCAGAACCTAGTTTTTTGGAAGTGGGCTGGCAGGTACAGTGTTGCACCTCAGGGGTATACCTTGTACCCTCCCTGTTTAGGGTGGGGTAGTTGTTTTATTGCTGTTATTGTTGTGTGTGTGTGTGTGTGTATGTATATATATATATATATATGTGTGTGTGTGTGTGTATATATATATATATATATATATATATATACTCTGTGTGTGTATATATGTGTGTATATATATATATATATAAATATATATATATAGTATATACAATAGTGAGCTGTCAGATAAATGATTTATCTACACAAGTGCTGTTTGACCTCGGGTAACTTCAGGAGTGGCGTAAATTACGAATGAGGTGTCCGAGGTCAAACAGTACAAGTGTAGATAATCATTTATCTGATAGTCACCATTGTATATTTTATTTATAATAGGATGCTTCTTATCAGTGCGGAAACATTTGGTTTGACTGTTTATCTTCTTTTTTTTAAATGATAATTTCTGGGACTTTCTGGGACTTTCGGTTAACTTTCCTGGTGTATGTCTGCCTAGCGGGGTGGTTGCTATTAAATGAAACACCACTCATTTTGTAGAGAACTTCTTGCTGAACAAATGTCATGGTGACAGTATCATGCTAACTTTTTTGTTTTAAAGTTATTTGCATTTGTTTAATGAAAAAGTGAAACAAAAATGTAATTTTATGCTGTTTTTTGCTAATTATAAAAAAACTAAAAGGTATTTATTAATGAAACGCCACTCATTTTGTAGATATTTTCATGCTGAACATTTTTAGTGTTCATAGTACCATGCTATCATTTTTAGTTTTAAAGTGATTCACATTTGTTTGTTGAAAAAGTGAAAAGAAAATTGAATTTTAAGCTGTTTTTTGCTAATTATGAAAAAACTAAAAGGTATCTATGAATGAAACACCACTCATTTTGTAGATATTTTTGTGCTGAATATTTTTCATGCTCACAGTACCATGCTATCATTTTTCATTTTAAAGTTATTTATATTTGTTTGTCTGAAAAGTGAAAAGAAAATGGGATTTTTTGCTGTTTTTTGCTAATTATAAAAAAACTAAAAGGTATGTATAAATGAAACACCACTCATTTGTGAATATTTTGTCCTGAACATTTTTCGTGCTCACAGTACTGTTCTATCATTTTTCGTTTTAAAGTTATTCACATTTGTTTGTCAAAAAAGTGAACAAAAAAGCTTTGATTGACAGTTTGCATTTATCCCACATATGCGGGATAAATCTAGGGTGGTTAGATTTATCCCACATATGTGGAAATAAATGGATTTATTCAATGACTTTTGGTCTCACACCTACTGCATACATGTATATAGTCACTACCTTTCTCCTTGGGTTCTCGACTTGAGTCTTTTTGGGCCCAAATTGTTGCCTTTGGCTATTAGTAAACCATTTCCATTTTGTGTACTATACTAGTTAGTTGGTTTGCTCACAAGAATCTGACGGTTACACTGGTAAGTACCATAGAAACATAGAAACATAGAATTTGATGGCAGATAAGGACCACTTGGCCCACCCAGTCTGCCCATTTCCCTACCTACTGGATAAGCTGCAGATCCTAGTTAACCAGCAGCCTACTTCTTCCTACCCCCACCTCCCAGAATTGCCTTATGACTATCCCATGCATGCTTGAATTTACCAGAGACAGAGGTTTGAAAACTGAGCTCAAGCTCAACGTTCTATGCTTCTGCATAGAGTTAACTCTTTCCTCTCAGGGGGAAGTTCAAGTGCTGGGGCAAACTGCATATTGTCAGAATACAGCAAGACTCCATTAGAAGAAACAACATTACTATGGTGAGTAATTTTTTCTTTTCGTATTATTTTTTATTCAGTACAGGTAAATATGGACACTTTAGGGGAATACATATACTTTCTCAGAATAAGAAATTTATAAACAGCTTCAATTAGAAATGATTTCCTGTCCTCTTTAAGGAATCCCTAAGCCACAACTTCCCCAACTCCCCCACTCGCCCTCCCCACCCAGTCACTTAGGACAGGGACATATTCAAGAAAGCTTAAAAAAAAAAAAAAAGGAACATTTCTTATTCTACAATGAGCCATTCCCAGACTTGTTCATAAATGCAATAACTGTAATTATTAAAAAAGGTCTGAGAAATGGAGCTTTCTGATTAGCTGTAAACATTCTAACAGCCTATGTTAATCTTTTATTAACATACATGTAGAGCTTAATCATATGCTGAACAAGGTTTAACACAATTTAAAAAACATTTTTATTATAATAGCAATAAGGCACTCCCAGGGGTTATGTTAATGGTCAGTTAATCACCCTCTAGGGGCATGTGGCACTCGGCTATGCCTCATGCCACATCCCACCCCTAGAGGGTGATTAACAGACCATTAACATAACCCCAGGTCATGCTTTATTGCTTAAACATGGAATAAATCTTCCCAGAGCACCTCTCAGTTAACTATTATCACATGTGACTGCAGACTGACTTGACTTGAGAGCAGGGCAAATGCTAGAATCAGGGGCTGCATTTTAGGATCTTGCCAGAACATTGCCGCATTGCACCTTGTGCCAGAATTCAGATTTGAAACAGTAACTTAATTTTTTTTGTCAATATAATTTTATTTAAATAAAATGCATAGCAATCATCATAAAAAAATACCATAGATACATCAATACATCAAGACAGAATCATTTAAAGCTACACTAAAAATAGAAGGAAAAATGAATGGATAAATCTTTCAGTGATAACTATAAGTCCATAAACAGTTACTACAGAGAAAACTCTTAAGTGTTTGAGGGATGTTACTCCACCATTCTTTGAATCAGAGTTCCTCTGGTATACAGGAAAATCCAAATAAGAAAAATAAACGGATTAAAATATAGGAAGAGAAAGATAGAGAAAAACCTAGTGAAAACTATATTACTAGCAGTGTAAAGTAAGAGACTATTGGGCAGGGGTTGTAAAATAATAGATTGTGCACCATTCAGAGTTAAAGATGTTGGCCTGATCTAACATAAGATGTGCAAGCCTTAATAGTAGAGTGTTTTCAAACATGGTTTATGTCTGCACCAGGTGAGCTGCAGGAGGCTATAAAATGGTCATAAATATTATAATAAAAGTTTGCCAACAGGTCACAGCATGATCTCCATACTAGCATGTGCATAGCTTCACACACAATCTGTATACACTTCTAAATTGTGGCTTAGCCTGCTGCTTTAGAATTGAAACTCAAAATAATGGCAGGTAGCGCTGTGGGTAGCCATGTCATCCGAGGGATTTTTTTTAATGCACTTCTCACTTTGAAATGCATTTCCTTTAAAAGTAGCACTCTGACATTATATTTAGCAAAGTATTTTCTTATTAACTGTGCAGGATATGAGTGACCTAACTGATAGTCAAGGAGTACTACACCCCCTATATCTGTTAAATGCTGTCTGTTATCTTGTCAGCAGGTTACTCTTTTGATGTAGCTGTTGGGGATATAGGTGTTTGCTTTAGTTTAGTTTTCACTGTTCATACTAGTCCCTGTGTCTAGTCTGGGAGTCTCCATTTTTGTGGTTGTTGAAATCTCATTGTCTCTGAGAGCTGTATTAGCATGTGAGAAGTGCCACAGCACCCATTAATACCATGTATCTGTATGCTGAAAGTACACATAGCCTGAAAAAACTCTCTAGAAACATACAGATTGAATGTAATTTTAAGGGGAAAGAAAGCTGCATTATATCTAAGACAGTTTGCAAAGCAAATTGAAGGTAAATGTGGTATTTCACATTTTGCTGCAACTTATTTTGTTGAATTCTAAGTAAGCAGATAGGCAGACTATGCTCTGTTTAAGAAGGACAAGGTAGGAAGGAATGGGGGGGTGGTACTTTGTAAGGGAGGGAGGGCATTAAAGTGATGGACATACAGGGAATACAGATGGGGGCAGAGGTACTGTTTGTCACCCTAGAGATATGGAATGGAGCCTCTATTTGCACGGGTGTGATCTATAGACCTCCATCACAGGGGGAGGAGTTAGATGAGATACTGATGGAAGCCACTGTAAAGATGGCAGAAAAGGGATAGGTCCTGTTGGTGGGTACTTTGGTCTGCCAGATATAGATTGGAGCCTTCCAGCTGTGGCTTCGAGTAGAAGCAGAGAAATCTTGGACTCACTTCAGGGGGGCATTCCTCAGGCAACTAGTCCATGAACCTATTCATGATAAGACAATAGTGGACTTAGTACTCACTAACAAGGACAGTGTTGCAGATATCAAGGTGGGGGGGCCACTTGGGGACCAGCGATCACTGTACAGTGTGGTTCAATATAAGGAGGGCTGTGGAATCGAGCCACACAAAGGTGAGGGTCTTGGACTTCAGGAGACCAGATTTTAAACAGATGGGTGAATGCCTCAGGGATAATCTGGCAGGGGGTGAACTGGGTGGGGTGGGGGAAACTAAAAAAGGGCCATAATAAAGGCAACAAACCTCTGCATCAAGCAAGGGGGCAAAAGAAAGAGGAAAAAGAGACAGCTATTGTACTTGAAAGAGTTCACGAAAAAGGTAAAAGCTAAGAGGGTAGCATTCAGAAGGTACAAGAGACACAGAGGGAGGAAGATAGGGTGGTGTATCAGGGGAAACAGAGGGAAGCAGGGAGCACAGTAAGGAGTGGAAAGGCACAAAGTGAAGAGAAAATAACTAAGGCAGTATCAAAAGGGGACATGACATTTGTTAGGTATATAAGCAAACAAAGGAAGACCAGGGTTGAGATTGTAAGGTTAAGAAGGGAAGGGGGGATTGTGCAGAGGGTGAACAGGAAAAGGCAGACACCCTGAACAAATATTTTTGTTCAGTGTCCAGAGGAAAGAGATTGAGGGGGGGCCACAAAAATGAAAGAGGAGCACTGAGAGGGAGGAAGGGAGGGAAGTGGACAGTAGTCCATATTCAGAGGAGAGAGGAGGAAGGAGAGAGTCCTGAAGGGACTTGCAAATCTGAAAGTGGACAAAGCAATGGGGCCAAATGGGGTCCACCCAAGAGTATTGAGAGAGTTTAGGGAGGTACTGGCTGCACCTCTGATGGCCCTATTTAACAGCTTCTTGGAAACTGGAGTGGTCTCGGAGGACTGCAGGAGAGCAGATGTAGTCTCACTTCACAAATGTGGTAGCGGGGAAGAGGCTGGCAATATTATAGGCCAGTCAGCCTGACTTCAGTGGTGGAAAAGTTAATGGAGTCACTGCTGAAAGAAAGGATTGTTGAATATCTTGAATCCATTACGTTACAAGATCCGAGCAGTATGGATTCACGGTGGGGATGGGGGAGGTCCTGCCAAATTAATCTGATAGATTTCTTTGACTGGGTGCCCAAGCAGCTAGATCAGGGTGGAGCGGTGGACGTAGCCTACCTAGATTTCAGTAAGGCATTCAACATCGTTCCACACAGGAGACTACTAGTAAGTGCGCTGCGTAGCTTAGGAGTGGGTCCAAAGGTGGTAAACTGGGTAAGAAATCGGTTAAGGAATAGGTGGCAGAGAGTGGTGGTAAACAGAGTTTACTCAGAGGAAGGGAGGGTGACCAACGGGGTGCCTTAGGGATCAGTATTGGTACTGATCCTCTTTAATGTCTTTATAAATGGCATTGCAGAGGAGCTGGAAGGGAAGGTCTGTCTCTTTGCAGATGACACCAAACTCTGCAATAAAGTGGACACTCCATGGAAAAAATGAGCAGCTACCTGACAAAATTAGAGGAGTGGTCAAGGGTATGGCAGCTGGGTTTCAACATGAAAAAATGCAAAATAATGCACTTGGGGCACAGAAACCCAGGGCCAGAGTACAAATTGTGGGGATTGTACTGATGAGCTAAGCGAGAAAGAGACCTGGTTGTGATCATATCAGATGACCTAAAGGTGGTCAGGCAGTGTGACAAGGCAGTTGGAAGGGTAAGTGGGATGCTGGGGTTTATAGCACCAACAGAAAGAGGGAGGTGGTGCTGCTTCTGTATAGATCACTGGTAAGACCCCACCTAGAGTACTGTGTCCAGTTCTGGAGACCACATCTCAGAGCACTGCAACTAAAATGGTGCATGGTCTGCATCAGAAGCCCTGCAAGGCAAGATACTCTGGAAGAGAAGAGTGAGAGGGTGGGATATGATAGAGACCTTTAAATACCTCATGGGGGTAAACAAGGTACAACAAGGAAGTATTTTTCAAAAAAAGGTACTCGAGGACAAGGGGCATGATAAGAAGCTGGAGGGGATAGATTCAGGAGAGATGTGATGAAGCACTTCTTCACAGAAACAGTGGTGGATATCTGGAACAGTCTTCCAGCAGAGGTGGTGGGGTGAAAACAGTGGTGGAGTTCAAGAGTGAATGGGATAGGCTTAAGGGAATCTTAGGGAAAGTGAAGGAGGGAGGATGAATGGGCCAGAGATCAAGTAGAATATGTGATAATACTATAGACAGGGAAAAATGGGAGGACTAGGTGGGTCAAGCTGTTCTCATCTTCTGGCAAATTCTATGTTTCTGTATTTCTATATTGTGAAGTTTAAAGGGTGCTGACACATCGGGCCCCATATTCAGAAGTTGGAGGCAGCACTGTGCAAGCAATAGTGCCATGCAAAAATTTGAGCGGGCACAGAAAATGGAGCTATTCAGACATAGTGCATGCTACAGTGACCGTGCAGTGCACACTGAATATCACAGTAGTGCACAATGGAACATGTATGGTGCACATGGCAAGTTCTGAATATGGGACATCCGCGCACAGAGGGCCAGGGGACAGATGCACAAACAGTGGCTTTTGTGCACTGCACATGTGCATGAAAGACCATGGATGGCTCAACAGCGTGACAGCCGAAGGGAAAGGGGAAGGCCCAGTGGTCCACCATAGGGGCCAATAGGGCCTGACCCAAGGACCTCAAGAGGCCAGCCCTGCGTACCATACAGACATGCACAGGCATGTGTACAGCTATGCACATCGCCCACAGTAGATGCAGACAGCAGAGCACAACAATGGCTGTGACCCATGGATAGTGGAGATGGGGGAGTACAGTGGACACTGCAGCACACATGCCAACATGATGTAAGGGCAAGTGTGCCACCAGGACACAACCAAAATGACACTGAGTCTGGGTGGACAGACATGTGGTGCACCCCAGTGGCGTGTGATGTCTGACGACAGTGAAGGACACAAGGACATAGGTACGTAGGGGTGCATGCTGCAGGTAGTGGCATCCACACAGTGTTTGGCCAGGTCACCACAGTGAACTGGCAGGATGAACACACTGGATTGACGTATCACAGATCCACCATGCATGGGGTGCATTTCAATGGCGTGTCATGTCTGACGACAGTGCAGGACACATGGACATAGGTATGTAAGGGTGCATGCTGCAGGTAGTGGCATCCACACAGCGTGTTGTCGGGGTCACTACAGTGAACTGGCAGGATGAACACGCTGGATGGACGTGTCACAGACCCACTGTACAACCTGTGTAGGTGAATAGAGGGAAACACACAGTGGAACCCCCCCCCCGGTAGGGCACAGTGGAGTGGTAGGGGATGTGAAGGCCACCATCCCCCCTGCATCTGAGGACATGTGGATGGGGGGCACAGGGGATAATGACCAGGGAAAGAATGCTAGTAAAGAACACACTGCACACAGCTATGTGAAATATGAAAAAATATGTATTTAAATATTTACAGCAGGAAACATAACAGCAATATCAGTAAAAATGGTAGAAAAATACAACTATTACTACTACAATATTCATTCATTTATTCATTCTTTATTTTTATAAGGCGCTTTTCTTATAACCAAAGTGCCTGTACAAATATATAAAACAATAAATAATTAAACAAGATTGAAACTGTCATAAATCATTAAAAGCTCTGCTAAAAAGATATGTCTTCAAAGCTCCTTTGAAGCTTTGGACAGTCGGGCAATTTCGTACCTGATGAGGTAGAGAATTCCACGGGGTTGGGGCCATAAAACTAAATGATCTTGCCCCTGAAGTTTTTAAACGGACCCTGGGGATCTCTAGCAATCCCTCATCAGTGGATCGGAGAGAGCGGGGAGGACAGTAGGGATGCAGGAGTTCTTTCAGGTAAGTAGGTCCCTGATCGTGTAGGGCTTTATAGGTCAGCAAACCGACCTTGAAGGTGATTCACCAGAAAACTGGCAGCCAATGCAGTCCGCGGAACACAGGCGTTATATGACTGGACCTAGAAGATCCAGTCAACAGCCTGGCTGCCGCATTCTGC
Source organism: Neoceratodus forsteri (assembly GCA_016271365.2). NCBI lineage: Eukaryota > Metazoa > Chordata > Ceratodontiformes > Ceratodontidae > Neoceratodus > Neoceratodus forsteri. The sequence continues at coordinate 98,329,770 of CM057451.1, forward strand.
ACTAGCTGCAGACGGTGAATTTCAACCCCCGATAGCTCCAGGTTAAGGGCATTGCAATAGTCAAGGCGGGAGGTAACGAATGCGTGGACCATCGTTGGAAGATCCTCTGGAGGAACCAGGTGCTTCAACCGGGCGATGTTCCTCAGATGGTGAAAGGAAGTTTTGACCACCGCTGACACCTGAGATTTAAAAGCCAGACAGTCGTCAAATACTACGCCCAGATTCCGCACCTGGTCTGAGGTCGTCAGCTGGACTCCCCCAAGCCATAAGCCCAAGGGCGATCCGGCTAACAAACCCACCTCACAGTGACCCTTGTCCACAACCAACACCTCAGTTTTTTCATCCAGTCTTGGATCTCAGCAAGACAGTTGTTAAAATACCGAAATGGTAGCATCCTGGCCGGGCACAAAAGACATATACTGCTGGGTATCATCTGCATAGCAATGAAAACCCAGACCGTATCGTCTAACAATCACTCCTAACAGCAGCATATACACTGCAAACAACATGGGCACCAAAATGGAACCCTGCGGTACCCCACAGGATAGGGAGACTGATGCCGAAGAAAAAATTCCCGACACCACCCTCTGAGTCCTACCCTCGAGGTAAGATCGAAACCACCTGAGGACTGTATCAGATAATCCACAGATAGACCGCAAATGCTCCAACAGCACACCATGGTCAACAGTGTCAAATGCTGCAGAGAGATCAAGAAGTACCAAGATGGAACAGGTCTTACGATCTCTCGCCATTAGGAGGTCATTTAGTACCCGAACAAGTGCTGTCTCTGTACTATGCCTTTTCCTAAATCCAGACTGGAGAGAATCATAGACATTGTTGTTGGTCAGATGATCATCCAGCTGCGCTGCAACCACTTTCTCAATAACTTTACCCACAAAGGGTAAGTTAGAGACAGGCCTGTAATTTGCTAGACAATCCGGGTCCAAGGAGGACTTCTTCAAAAGAGGCTTAACTACAGCCTCCTTAAGAGGATCTGGGAAGATCCCCCTCTCCAAGGACCTCCAGACTATCACAGCCAGGACTGGGCCGATTTTATCCACACAGTCCACTAAAAGACGCATGGGACCAGGGTCCAAATCACAGTTAGTCGGTCGCAGTGATCGGATGATCATCCCAATGTCGTTGATTGTGGGGAGGCTGAAGTCAGACCATGCAAACTGGGTGTCTGACATCTCCTGCCGATCATCACAACTCCCATTGGAGAGGGACAAGTGGACGTCCGATCTGATTTGGGCAACCTTATCTGCAAAGAAGAGAGCAAACTCCTCACACCGTTCTTGAGAAAAGGCTCTTCCAGGCTGAAGACAGGCTGGATTACACAGTCTGTCCACGGTCCGAAAGAGCTGAACTGGTCTATTCTGTGCAGCCGCAATCTCTCTGGACAGGAATTCTGCCTTCTTACGAGAAATTGCGGATTGATAGACCACATAGTGGTTCATCAAACTAAGTTTGTCATCATCCAAACCGGACCTCCGCCAGCGCCTCTCCAACCTTTGCCCAACTCTCCTCAACTCCCTCATGGTCTCATTGAACCAAGGAGACCTGGGACGAAGAGTGAGAGGACGAACATGAACAGGTGCAATGGAATCCAGGGCCCCTGTCACCACCTTATTATAGGCACGTACCAGGTCTCCCGGATCCAAGCAATCTATCGGTAATATAACTATCAACTTGAATTATACATCAGGATAGGTGATGGGGTGGAGATGAGAGCGCACAAGGGTGGAAGGGGAAGAACTATTTACAAAGAAGGGATGGGGAGATCGGTGGGAGAGTGGGGTGAAAAAAGGGTGGGGCTACAAACTATGTAGGCTGGCATGCATCATGGAGCGCCGTGGGGTGGAGGTGGGGCCTGCAGGTGGCATATGGCCAAAGGTTTACCCCTGATGGAAACCAGTGTGCTGGAGACCCTCTTGTGGACACGCAAGATATAGTGTACAGCCTGAAGGATGGTGCCCTGCTGAATATACATGGCCCGCAGCAGTCCTGATGGTCCACGAGGTACCCTCCATTTGTGTTGGTCACCTCCTGGCTGGACCCGACCTAAGGGATGAAAACTACAACTCAGTACAGCAGCAGTGCCAGTGGGGAGATGTGTATGTAAAAATAGCTCCCCCAACCCCAGGCCCATAACAGCAGGTGCAATGTGTAACTGTACATATGTGGTGTGCTATCCACAGACTGTGTCACAGTGCTGCATGCAACAGTGGCCACATATGTGCAGTGGACATGTCCAGGAGGTACTAGACATGTGTTGTGGGTGTGACACCATACTAGGCCACTGTATGATGTGCAGGCCACAAAGCACAGTGCAATGGTGTGGAGAAGCACATACCTGTGAGGTGACTGTACATTAGCTGCAGCTACGGTACATCGTCCAATGGCAGGTGTGGATGTGGGACAGCCATTGGTACCAGGCCTATGGTAAAGGGGTGGTGGCAGCCCCCCCCCACAGTTGGCCATGACTGCCCACAGTGGCCCTCTAATGCAAGCAAGGATGGATGAGATGCAGCGTGGACCCATGTGTGGCCTGTGGCACAGGGGCACCCACATGCATGTACACAAATGAACACCATAGACATGGGAGTGTGTTGGGACATGACAACGCACAACAGCCATACTGTACATCACTATGAACACACACTAGGACACAGCCATGCTGACTAGCAGGACCAGCATGCGGCACACATGTTCCATCTGTGTCTCCAACCAAGGGTGTGTGTGAATTGGAATGGTACAACTGCAGTGACACACCCCAGATGCCTTTGTCCACTATGCAGTGGCAGGATGCCATTTGGATGTGCGAGGACCGCTGTGACTTATATGTGGCTGTATCTGCATAGTGGGGGTATACGCATTGGTCATAAACACACATCTGTTGCACAGCTACAATGTATGGTGGTGGGATTTTAAAACACTAACACTGACAAGTGTGTACACTATGAGGGCAGGGTGGTCAGTCAGAATCTGAGGAACTCTGGATGTGCATTGGTCATGTGTGCAAGCTATGCCAGAGGGACATGTACACCAGGAGACACATCCCAGGTGTATGGTAGAGGAAACGTGCACCACCCTCCCACAATGTCGACAGGCTGTATCTGAGTGTTGTACAGTCACCAGGGACGTGATGCACTCATGTCAATTGGCATAACACCATAGTGAACATATATGTGCCACAGTGAAACTGGTACATTGATAAGGAATGGTGCAGTCCATGGCTCATAAGTACAGGAATCAAGGGACCCAGAGGTGGGATGCAGGACATGTATGTGTGTACATGACACAGACTGCTGACAGCTGTGGATTAAATGGTGTGCCTACCAGCAGCAAAGCTCATGATACATAGCGGAACATGCGCAATTGGTACCTGCAACACACCGTACAGTACAGCACCTTCCAATGGTGTATGTACCTATATATGCATATTAAGACTGGTGGCCGTAGTATGTGTGCCAGCACACTATCATGGTGCACATAAGGTTGTACATAACATATCGGTCACCTATGTCAGTGTTGAGCACGTATGTGCCAGTTAGCACATTGTGCCCTGTTCAGGGGAGACACAGGTGCAATGCAGTGGTCTTGTGGCCATCCCATCATCGCACATTGAGCTCCTGGCAGTTGACAGCACCCTTACCTGGTCAGCATGATGTACAAGAATAATGCTCAGCATGTTGTCAGCCTCTGTAGGCAGGTGTTGCCCTTTGTAGGACTCAAAATAACATGTCCCACTTGACATCTGTGTTATAGAGTGGGTGGGGCATGTCTGTGCCAAATACAACAGAACAGTGTGCAGCATGGCGTTCCACAACTGTGGATCAATAACAGTACCAGGCCACATTCCACACAGATCCCTGTCAGACACAGACATACCCCTGCTAGAGAAAGACATCCTACAAGTCACACATTATTATGGTGTACTTACCTGGTCGTGATGCAGTGCCCTTCTCCACCATGGTGCAGAACTGATACAGATGATCCCTGTCCCTCCATCTCAAGTCTCCGTACCTGTGACAGCACTGCTTCCCTGTGCACTGCACCCCGGTTCTCCCTGGTCAGCAGAGTGGCAATGGAGGCCCACACCTGGCACCTGGGCCTATCCAGGTCTTTTGTGCCAAATAGCTTGCCCTACCTGGTGACTACTAGGTCTACCAGGTTTGTCAGTTCAACATCTGTCCACCTCTGGTCCCACTGGGTGAATGCCATGGCTCACTTGGTCCTGGACATTTCATTACTGGTGCACCACACACACACACACCCAACCTCATTTTAGCAGGCCTGAAACCCGCGTACGTTGCTTGATAGGACATCATTGGTTAGCTTTGGGCTACTGGTGTTAGGGCCATGCCTGTGTACAAAAGGGTATTTCAGCTGTGAAACTGTGCATGCGTGAAAGCGTGGAACAGCCAGCAACATGGATTCAGTCATGCTATGGCACCATGCATGTGCAGCACATATATCGCATCATATTGTGAAGGTCATGTATGGCCACAAATTGCGCCAATCACATCGTGCTAGCCAATGGACATGTGCCGCAGTCTATTGTGGTGCATGTGTATGGCGCATGCATGATGGTGCACTGTTATCCATGATGCTATGGTGCTGTGTCCAGCGCAATGCTATGATGTATGTCGTCAGCTGCGCAAACATCAACACAGGGGCACCGTAGCGTTCCACGTAGCAGTTAAGAATGCGCGATGTGAGGGCGGCAGTGCATCATGCAGTTTTGCAATATTCAGCCAGCCTATGCAAATGTCCCCATTACACAGTCAGTGCCCTGGCCGACCATTTACATCTCATTACTGGAATGTATTCTGTTCATTTGCATGTTATGGACTACGAAAGGGCCCACTGGCACCACCACTCCTCAGAGGTGACTGACAGGTACTGCAGCCTTCAAGGTAGGTGTACTGTGTGTTTGTTTATCTTTGTGTTTCCCTGGTTTTTAACTGTTGCTGGACATGTTCATGGGGCTGTCTCCACATTTCTTTCTCAACAGCACTAGATATGTCCTCTGCACATCACAGACGACATAAATTCAGCTCTGAGGAGATACGGGCCCTGACTGAGGCATGTGTGGACAGGGAGGAACTGTTGGCCAGGCATGTGGGCATACCCCAGGAGCAAGAACAGGCCTGGAAGGAGGTGACTGAAGCAGTCAATGCGCAGGGCCACATTTGTCAGACACCACATGAGTGCTGCAATCGGGCAAGTGGCCTATGTGTCTAGACCAAGGAATTGCTGGCCAGGGCATGGTCTGAACTGCAGGCCACAGATGAAGGCCTATCCAGGGCTACCCAGGAGACACCAGCTGAGGAGCTGATGGCCACCGCCCTCCGATGGACTGCCATCCAGGGTGTAACTGATGGCGGATTTGAGACAGGTGTCAGCCCATCCCGGCAATGTACATATATGTGTTGCATGTCACTTGTAGTTGGCCAGGGTGTAGCATGTGTTTATTTTGTCCTTACTTGCACTGGTGGGTGGAATTTTATTTATTTTATTTATTCATTTAGTTTTTGTTGACCGGGTAAGTGCACTAGACAAATCCTGCCTATTTTCAGGCACGACCCGGGAAGGGGGATACTGTATAGATGAATGCCAGCTGAGCTGGAACCAGATTAAGCTGTTGGTGGTATTTTTAGTGAATGAGAGAAATTTGGCCAGGACAATGGGGAAATTCCGCTACTCTTTTCAATAAGTGCCATGGGATCTTTGACATCCACCTGAACTACCACCAATCCAGGCAGATGGGACCTCGGTTTAACGTCTCATCTGAAAGATGGCGCCTCAGAAGTGCAGCACCCCTCTCATGCTGCACTACAGTGTCAGTACTGGGATATTAACCCAAGTGCCAGATGTGGGAACTGAACCCACAGTCCTCTGATCTCCTGGTCTCAGAGGCGAATGTGCTACCTACTGAGCCACTGACACTGCAATGTGTGTGTACACTGTTGTGATGTTGCTGTGTCTGTGTGCGTTCTACAGTGTGGTATGTTTATGTGTCGCTGGGCCATGCATTGCAGCTCTGTATACTCTGTCAGGTGTGTTCCCATGCCATAACTGTGTGTGCATTTTTACCTAGGTGTATGTGTGTTACAGTTTAATGTTTCCATGGCACTGTCCCAGTTGCCACAGGTCAATCCTCCAGATGCTGTGCCTACCATATGCCATCATCCAGGTCCAGCCCCTGCACAGCAACATGACCGCCACTGCCAGGTGGCCAGTGTGCAGAAACAGGGCCACAGTACTTGACCCACACAGGCACAACGACAGGACTGTGGGTGACCATTACCCACAGCCCTGTGTGCAAGGTGCCCGGCCACAACCTCACCATGAACAGATTCTGGCACACCCTACATGTGTGGTCGCTGCACATGGACCATCACTACCACCCCAACGGACAGATGTGGGGGTGTCACAAACTGTGTCACCTGCACATCTATCACCCCCTCCCCAGCAGCAGGCTGCCAACATCACAGCACACATACCCAATGACACACAGCTTTCTGCACACACGTGGCTTCTGAGAGCCACCGTGGAGGGCCAAGAATTCCTCCATGAGGCAGTGCAGGGGTTGCATGCACAGATACACCTCCATGAGGAGCGGACTGCTGTCTACCATGTGGAACAGAAGGAGGTCCTCGGTGGAATATGGGTGGAAATTGCAGCAGGGTTTACAGGGATCACAGACGCCATATGGAACCTTGCCACAGCTCGTGCTGTGCATGATGACATACCACATATGGTCCATCAGGTGCCAACAGCCAGTGGCCACTGATCCAGGAGTTCTGCTGCCTGTCAATCCCTTTGCATCCCCAGCAGCACTGGAACCACCCATGCTCCCCACACCCCCACCACCCACACTCCCCCCAATAGCAGTCCCATCACCCCATCTCGTGGGCTGTCATATCCTATCACACTTGGTCATGGCATTCATTTCACCACAGCAAGTCCATCCAGTGGCCACACATGGGCCTACCTCCACCATGGTGAGTGACTCCCCTGACATGGACTCGCTTTCCCCACTGCATTCGTCTGCCTCGAGTGGTCAATGCACCGTGTGTGTCTATGGCAGGAGGGAACGCAGCACATGAAGGGTCTGGGTTCTGAGCAGCATGCTGATGACCTTTCCACCCATAGGCAGGCCATGTGCACCTTGATGCTTACTGGCTTGCTGTGTCAACCCCCTCTGCAACCACACCACCCCTACACAATGCTCTTGTGGCACTGGCACATATATGGATGGCATTTCCACACCTGGATGTGTTGTTTGTTGGCCTGGGACTGGCATGGGTGTGATGAGTGTGCCTGCACCATACCGATGTGGGTATGTGCCATGGTATTTCTCTGATCCTTGCTGACACACCAGCCATACCAGTGTAGCACATGTTCTGTGTTGCGTGTTCTGTGTGCTGGATGGTTTCAATCTTGCACACATTTTCGCATGTACCATGGGCATGCACTCTAGTCCGTCACCCTCAGTATACTGTCCACAGTGCATTTCCCCACAGTTTATGTATTGGTGGACATGACATGTACCACATACTCGTTTTGCACACCTTCTTGGCCTGTAATGTTCTCCACTATTCTCGCCCTGTACTCCCATCCTCGCTAAGCCTGTAGTTGGTCCCTTCTGTTGGCCTGTACATGCTTCCCATCTTCCAGTGGTGCCACATCCTCTGCATTGTCACCCTGCAGATCCCGGACTACAACTCCATTGTCAAGTGCCATGTTGTATAGGACACAACAGGCAAAGAATATGCCACAGGCCTTGTCTGGGCTATACTGTAGGGCACCCCAGATCTGTCTAGGTATCTGAATGGCATTTTCAGCATGCTGAACACATGCTCAGTGATGTTGCAGGTGTCCATGTGTGCCTCACTGCAATATTCCCCTGCTTCAGGCATAGACAGCAGAATTGGGGTGAATATCCACGGCCACAGGGGGGATGTGCTGTCACCTCTGTGGAGAGCAGAGACATGTTAGTACCCATTGTGATATGATTACACTATTTTCCTGGCTTTGCTCGCACTCACCAACAAGATGCCCACTGGGTACATCCCCTGATTCAAATCGGTGGTGCAGAGTGAACCGTTGACAGATGTAGGAATCATATGCACTTCCAGGGAACCATGCCATGCCATTTGTGATGCACCCTGTGGCATCACACACCACCTGGCAGTTGATTGAGTGGTAACCCTTCCTATTCACATGTCTCCTTGATTAACAAGGAACTTGCCTCTGACTTTAAGGACCTTGAAGACTGGTTCCAGTGTAACCAACTTGTCCTCAATACTAAAAAAACTAAATGTATGCTCTTTTCTCAACGTCCTCCCCCATCTTTGCCCCTCTCACCTCTATGTATCATCTCCCATAATGGTGACATCCTTGAGTCTGTCCCCACTTTTAAGTATTTGGGTGTCACCCTATACACCTCTTTATCCCTCTCTGCCCATGATTCTACTCTTGTCAAAACACTGAGTCAGAAGTTGGGACTCCTTTACTGTATCCGCCCTTTCCTCACCTCTGCCTCTTGCATCAAGATTGCCTCAGCGTCTTTTCTTCCTCTACTTCCTTAAGGTGTGCCATTATTGCTGTCATCCAACGTGTCTAACATGTCACTGCTTGCCCTGGCATACCATAGGTGGGTAGATTTTCACTTGGGGTCAATAGCCGTCATCACCACTGTGACGTCCTCTCTGTCCTTGGCTGGCTCCCTTATGAATCGAAACTAAGGTACCCAACCTTGAGCTTTGTGTTTAAGCTTGTTCACAGATTTACACCTCCCTGCCTTAGAGAGATTATTCACTTTAGGAAACTTTTAGGAAACCAGCACGTGCTCTCCGTTCTTCTGCTCTACCTCTCCACGAATGGCCTAATCTGAGGCTTGCAGGTGCCTGTAAATCCTTCTCCTTTGCATCAATAACTGATTTGAACTCCCTTTCTCCTCCTGTCCTTTCCTGCACATCTCTGTCCAAGTTCCAAACCACTTTACTTGCCTTCCTTTCCTCCTCTGCTAACTGCACATTTGTGGTGACTTTCTCGCTCCACATTCCCCTCATCTTTACTCTATCCCCTAGTCCTCTCCCCTCTCCCTCCTGTCAATCTCCCTTCCTTGATCTGTACCTCTTCTCTTCTCTTCTCTTCTCTTCTCTTCTCTTCTCTTCTCTCTTCTTCTCTTCTCTTCTCTTCTCTGTCCATTGTTTTCCTGGTTCTACTCCTCCCTCCCTCTCTCTTTCCTCCATGTCCACTCCCTACGTTCGCTCTGTCTCTACTGACATCAGTCCACGCTGGTATTCTCCTACTCTTTCCCCCTGAATCATTTTTGGGTATTGATCCTGATACCGTGGTACCTTATGAAGTAATCTGATTGTATTTACCCATTTTACTTATTGTATTTGATGTCTATGTATACAAATATTGCTTCCCACCGGAAGGCATTGTACCCTCTGTATAATATGTATATAATCACTGTACTCAATATTTTACTCGTATTGTATTGTATATATTTTTTTGAAGTCTTTTTTTATGTTTTGCACTCTATTCTACATGTGTTTCATCCCTTCGTACTCATCTGTTTTACAATATTGTTCATACAGAATGGCTCTTCGAGCATTGGCTATTACTGTATCTCTGGTAAAATTGCCATGCTCCAAGTAGATTCCTAGTTGCTGTCAGTCCCCAAGTGCATGCGATTGTCTTTTGTATCTCATAAGGTGTCTATGTATTATCCTTTATTACTGTTCTCTCCCGGGTCGCCCCTGAAAAAGGGACTGTAATTGTCTCAGTGGACTTACCCGGTTACCAAAATTCAAATAAATAAATAAGGCCAGGGGATTGGCTAGCATCCCTGGACCTCAAGGATGCTTATTTCCATATTCCTATTAGGTGCTCCCACAGAAAGTACCTCAAGTTCGAATTGCCTTTAGGCCATTATCAGTTCAGAGCCATGCCCTTTGGCCTAACATCAGCTCCAAGGGTGTTCACAAAGTGCCTTGCAGTAGTAGTTGCCTTTCTCAGAAGGCAGGGTATTTCCATCTTCCCATATCTGGACAACTGGCTAATTGTAGGTCAGTCCTCCGACCAGGTCAAGTCAGCTCTGCAAATCACTCAAGACTTGCTCAGTTCTCTGGGGTTTCTTCTCAATCTCCCAAAGTCTGTTCTTGAACCAGTACAACGTCTTACTTTCATAGGAATAGAGTTGGATACTATACAAGCAAAGGCCTTCCTCCCTCTGGCAAGGGTAAAGGCCCTCACAGATCTTGCTTCTTATTTTCAACCTCTGGTCTCGTCCAGCAAGGCAGTTTCTTCAACTCCTGGGCTACATGGCAGCTTCCACTGCAGTGGTGCAAGGAGCCAGATTTCAGATGAGGGACATTCAGTTCCACCTAAGGTCCTTTTGATCTCAGAAAAGAGACTCTCTCACAAAATTGATTCCAGTGACTCAGACTGTGGTCCAAGCTCTCAGGTGGTGGCTGGACCAGGACAACCTCAGACAGGGTGTTCCATTTCTCTCTCAAGTCCCCTCAGTAGTCCTAACTACAGATGCTTCTCTCTTAGGCTGGAGAGCCCATTTGGGAGCCCTTACGGCTCAGGGGGTCTGGTCCCCTCAAGAGTTTCTCCTTCATATCAATCTTCTGGAATTCAGGGCAGTTTTCCTGGCCCTTCAGGTCTTCTCAGAATCAGTCAGGGGCAAGATGGTGCAGGTCAGGACAGACAACTCCACCACAATGTGGTACATCAGCAAGCAGGGAGGCACTTGGTCCATGGCCTTGCACACAGAGGCCATGAAACTGTGGTCTCTAGCCTATTCCCTTCAAACTTCCCTGATAGCAATTCATCTCCCAGGAAAGGACAATGTACTGGCAGATGCTCTGAACAGAATCTCCCAGGGACATCATGAATAGTCCCTGCACCCTCACATCCTACAAGTCATCTTCACCAGATGGGGCATTTCAGAGATAGATCTCTTTGCAGCCCCGGACAATCACAAACTTCTTCTGTTCTGTTGCAGACCTCCAGTCCTAGGGACTGTTCCTCTGGATGCTCTCATTCTGGACTGGAAGGGCAAGTTTCTTTATGCCTTCATTACCTCTATTGTTCGGAGTCCTGATAGAAATCAGATCCCAACCCTGCACAGTGATTCTGGTGGCTCCAGATTGGGCCAGACAGCCTTGGTATCCCCTGCTGCTATCTCTGGCAGTGTCACGTCCCCTGTCTCTTCCCAAAAGATACAATCTCCTAATCTCTTCTCAGGGGAGGATCTGGTACCCCAGTCTCCAGTCTCTCAACCTCAAGGCCTGGCTCTTGAAGAGTTGGAATATGCAGGCCAGTCAGGCCGGTGACGCTGAAGATTGAGGCACTGGATGCCACACCTCATGCCACGCTGATGACCCAGGTTCGGGAACAAGCTCAGGCCGATGGGGGTCGGCAGGGGAGGGAGAGAATTGAGCGTCTGATGGACAGCTCTCCTCTCCTGGGGGGAGGGATGGGGATTTACGGTATATCTTCGGCTCCCAGTGGAGATCGGAGGCACTGCAGTACGCAGGCAACGCAAGTAGCGTGGCTGACACCGCAGGGTTGCTGTGCATGGCATCAGGGGGCCCTCACAACGGGGGACGTGAGGACCAGAAAACGAAACACCCAGCTCTGCAGGGTAGGCGACGGCACCTGACCCCATGCCCACTGCCAGATCCGTCTTGCATTGGCCTCTCATATCCTCACCCAGGCCTCACCCACAGCCAGGGTGTGACTTTGAAGAGTGCCCAAAGAGCAGGAGCAGCCCCACCCCAGAGGGGTTAAGCTGGGGGTAATGGCTGTGGGGGGGGGAGAGAGGAGAATTAGGGCCGAGAGGACCACAGATGGGGCAGAATCAGGCAGGATGCCTGAGAGAGGCTCCGCAGGCTGCGACCAGAGCAAAAAAGAATGTTAAAAAAAAAAAAAGAATATGCAGGCCTGCATCTTTCTCAAGGAGTTCTGGATATCTTGAAGGTTTCTAGGAAACCCTCCACTAGAAAACTTATAATTCCAAATGGAAAAGATTCAGCATTTGGTGTTCTCAGAAAGGCATTTCGCCTGATTCTGCAAATATTGCTACAGTGTTAGACTATCTGGTTCACCTTAATAGTCTGGGTCTTAGGCCTGCAACCCTTAAGGTTCACCTAACAGCTGTCTCTGCATTCTTTTCAGCAGGGAAGGGCTCTTCCCTGGCATCTCATCCTGTTTTTAGTACGTTCTTCAAGGGTCTGGTTCATATTAACCCTCCCTTTCGAAAGCCTACTCCGGCTTGGGATCTTAATGTCTGCATTGTTCAGCTTATGCAGCCACCCTTCGAACGTCTGGCTTCGGCTGAGCTTAAGTACTTGACCTGTAAAACTGTGTTGCTGGTAGCAATTACTTTTGCCAGGTGGATTGGTGAATTACAGGTCCTGTTAGTTGAGCCTGACTTCATTTCCTTCCATAAGGATTAGGTGGCCCTAAGAACCAACAGGGGGTTCTTACCTAAAGTGGTGTCAGATTTTCATCTAAACCAGTCCATGTCTCTTCTTGTACTTTTCGCTAACCATTCTTCTTCAGGGGAAAGAAGGTTATACAGTTTGGATGTGAAAAGGGCTCTTAGCTACTGTATAGAGCATACTAAGCACAGATACATGACTGTCTTCAATTGTTTCTCACTTATTGGGAAGTGGGGAAAGGTAAGCCTGCTACTAAAAATACTATTGCCAGGTGGATTGTCTCTTGTATAGAATTCTGCTACGACAAATTGGGCAAAACACCCCCTCGAGGCCTGAGGGCTCACTCGACTAGGGGCACAGCTGCCACTCTGGCTGCTACCAGAGATATACCCTTGCTAGAAATCTGTAAAGCAGCCACCTGGAAAACAGTCCATACATTCACCAAACATTACTCTCTGGACATCCAGTCTAGGAGTGATACTAGATTTGGCACAGCAGTACTGCAGAGCCCATTCCCAAAGTAGGTTCTGCACTCCCTCTTCCTCGTGGAACTGCTTGGTAGTCTGCATATTGTCAGAATACAGCAAGACTTCATGTTGTTTGAAGAAAAAATTGCTCACCATAGTAATGTTGTTTCATCTAATGGAATCTTGATATATTCTGACCTCCCTCCCTGCCTCCTCTCTCTCAGAACCTAGTTTTTGGGAAGTGGGCTGAAAGGTACAGTGTTGCACCTCAGGGGTGTACCGTGTACCCTCCCGCTTTAGGGTAGGGTAGTTGTTTTATTGCTGTTCTTGTTGTGTGTGTGTGTGTTTGTATATATATATATATTTAGTCACTACCTTTTTTTCTTGGGTTCTCGACTTGAGTCTTTTTGGGCCCAAATTATTGCCATTGGCTATTAGTAAACCATTTCCATTTTGTGTACTATACTGGTTAGTTAGTTTGCTCATAAGAATCTAAGGGTTACACTGGTAAGTACCAGAGACAGAGGTTTGAAAACTGAGCTCGAGCTCAACGTTCTATGCTTCTGCATAGAGTTAACTCTTTCCTCTCTAGGGCAGTTCAAGTGCTGGGGCTAACTGCATATTGTCAGAACACAGCAAGACTCCATTAAAAGAAACAACATTACTATGGTGAGTCATTTTTTCTTTTCGTATTATTTTTTATTCAGTTCACGTAAATATGGATGCTTTAGGGGAATACATATACTTTCTCAGAATAAGACATTTATAAACAGCTTCAATTAGAAATGATTTCCTGTCCTCGTTAAGGAATCCCTAAGCCACAACTTCCTCAACTCCCCCTCCCCCTCCCCACCCAGTCACTTAGGACAGGGACATATTCAAGAAAGCTTAAAAAAAATAAAAGGAACATTTCTTATTCTACATTGAGCCATTCCCAGACTTGTTCATAAATGCAATAACTGTAATTATTAAAAAAGGTCTGAGAAATGGAGCTTTCTGATTGGCTGTAAACATTCTAACAGCCTTATGTTAATCTTTTATTAACATACATGTAGAGCTTAATCATATGCTGAACAAGGTTTAACACAATTTAAAAAACATTTTTATTATAATAGCAATAAGGCACTCCCAGGGGTTAGTTAATGAACAGTTAATCACTCCTCTAGGCATGTAAAATTGGCCATGCCTCATGCCACATCCCACCCCTAGAGGGTGATTAACAGACCATTAACATAACCCCAGGTCATGCTTTATTGCTTAAACATGGAATAAATCTTCCCAGAGCTCCTCTCAGTTAACTATTATCACATGTGACTGCAGACTGACTCGACTTGAGAGCGGGGCAAATGCTAGAATCAGGGGCTGCATTTTAGGATTTTGCCAAAACATTGCTGCATTGCACCTTGTGCCAGAATTCAGATTTGAAACAGTAACTTAATTTTTTTGTCAGTATAATTTTATTTAAATAAAATGCATAGCAATCATCATAAAAAAATACCATAGATACATCAATACATCAAGACAGAATCATTTAAAGCTACACTAAAAATAGAAGGAAAAATGAATGGATAAATCTTTCAGTGATAACTATAAGTCCATAAACAGTTACTACAGAGAAAACTCTTAAGTGTTTGAGGGATGTTACTCCACCATTCTTTGAATCAGAGTTCCTCTGGTATACAGGAAAATCCAAATAAGAAAAATAAACGGATTAAAATATAGGAAGAGAAAGATAGAAAAAAACCTAGTGAAAACTATGTTACTAGCAGTGTAAAGTAAGAGATTATTGGGCAGGGGTTGTAAAATAATAGATTGTGCACCATTCAGAGTTAAAGATGTTGGCCTGATCTAACATAAGATGTGCAAGCCTTAATAGTAGAGTGTTTTCAAACATGGTTTATGTCTGCACCAGGTGAGCTGCAGGAGGCTATAAAATGGTCATAAATATTATAATAAAAGTTTGCCAACAGGTCACAGCATGATCTCCATACTAGCATGTGCATAGCTTCACACACAATCTGTATACACTTCTAAATTGTGGCTTAGCCTGCTGCTTTAGAATTGAAACTCAAAATAATGGCAGGTAGCGCTGTGGGTAGCCATGTCATCCGAGGGAATTTTTTTTTAATGCACTTCTCACTTTGAAATGCATTTCCTTTAAAAGTAGCACTCTAACATTATATTTAGCAAAGTATTTTCTTATTAGCTGTGCAGGATATGAGTGACCTAACTGATAATCAAGGAGTACTACACCCCCATATCTGTTGAATGCTGTCTGTTATCGTGTCTGCAGGTTACTCTTTTCATGTAGCTGTTGGGGATATAGGTGTTTGCTTTAGTTTGTTTTCACTGTTCATACTAGTCCCTGTATCTAGCCTGGGAGTCTCCATTTTTGTGGTTGTTGAAATCTCATTGTCCCTGAGAGCTGTATTAGCATATGAGAACATGATGTCATAGCACCCATTAATACCATGTATCTGTATGCTGAAAGTACACATAGCCTGAAAAAACTCTTTAGAAACATACAGATTGAATGCAATTTTAAGGGAAAGAAACCTGCATTACATCTAAGACAGTTTGCAAAGCAAATTGAAGGTAAATGTGGTATTTTGCATTTTGCTGCAACTTGTTTCGATGAATTCTAAGTAAGCAGATAGACAGACTATGCTCTGTTTAAGAAGGACTGGGTAGGAAGGAATGGGGGGAGGTACTTTGTGAGGGAGGGAAGGCATTAAAGTGATGGAGATACAGGGAATACAGATGGGGCAGAGGTACTGTTTGTCATCCTAGAGATAGGGAATGGAGCCTCTATTTGCATGGGTGTGATCTATAGACCTCTATCACAGGGGGAGGAGTTAGATAAGGTACTGATGGAAGCTACTGCAAAGATGGCAGAAAAAGGATAGGTCCTGTTGGTGGGTACTTTGGTCTGCCAGATATAGATTGGAGCCTTCCAGCCGCGGCTTCAAGTAGAAGCAGGGAAATCTTGGACTCACTTCAGGGGGGCATTCCTCAGGCAACTAGTCTGTGAACATATTCATGATAGGACAATAGTGGACTTAGTACTCACTAACAAGGACAGTGTTGCAGATATCAAGGTGGGGGGGGCACTTGGGGACCAGCGATCACTGTACAATGTGCATTGCATTCAGGCAGCACATTGACATGGAAGTGTAGACTATCTGGAGTGGCTGTCAGGAAACTGGTCAAAAGCAGTGTACAGCCATGCCTACAAGCACACGGGATGCATAGTCAAAGGTGTGTGCTGTGGAGATGTGTCCCCCATTGGCAGATGCAAGAAGTTCATGCCTGCCCACCCCTGCCATGGGTGCCACAGATGCTGCACTGGGCATGGCTACACAAATTCCCCTCCTGAAATTCCCCTCCCACTGGAAATCTGCCCATATCATGCCGATTTTTAAAAGTGGAGACCATGTCCTCACTAACAACTATCGATCTATCTCCATTCTCCCTCCCCATCCAAGGCTCTTGAGAGGATAGTCTCTGACCAGGTAACGGACCACTTGAACAAATACAACCTGCTTAGTATGCAGCAACATGGCTTCCGGAAGGGCCATAGTACCACCACTGCCCTCCTGGAACTCACCGCACATCCACTCCGCTTTAGATAGAGGACAAATCACACGGGCTGTATTCATAGACCTTACTAAGGCGTTCAACACCGTCAACCACCCGCTCCTGCTATTTGCTCTGACCAGCACTGGATTCTCTCAGGATGCCCTTGGTTGGTTCTCTGACTACCTGTCAAATTGCTCCCAGCAGGTAAAGATAGGAGACACTGTCTCTAGTAGGCTACCTGTCCTCTCGGGTGTCCCGCAAGGGTCCGTCCTCGGTCCGTTACTATTCAGCCTCTTTCTAAATTCTCTCCCCAAGACCTGTTCCGGGAACCTTCTCCTCTATGTGGATGATGCCGTACTCTATACGTCCAACACTGATCCTTTACAGCTCCACCTCTCCCTCCAGTCCTCCTTCAGTTCCGCAGAAAAATAGTTAGCCTCCCATTGTCTTATCCTGAACTATTCCAAGACTAAGGTTATGTACTTTTCCCACCCATTTAATACTAGAAAGGAACTTTGTCCACAACTGAGGACTGCCAACCATACCCCCCTGGACCAGGTGGACTCCTTCAGATATATTGGCTTAACACTCGACCCTGCACTCACTTTCCATCAGCATAACCACCTTCTATCTACTGCCCTCAATGTGCGGCTCGGGCTCCTGTATCGCCTCAAACACTGCTTTACCCCAAATGCATTAAGGCTAGCTGTCTCCTCCTCAGTCCTCTCCCTACTAGATTATGGCCTAGACTTCGTGTCTCCCTAAATAAAGCCTGCCGCCTCACCTTGGGCTGTAACCGGCTAACTCATACGTGCACACTGTACAATGATACCAACTGACTGAATCTTGACAACAGGATTAGGTTCCACACATGCCTCATGGCAAAAAAAATTGTCCTTGGTCTCTGCTCATCTGGTCTCGCTCCACTAATAACACTGGCCCAGTCACTTAAGCACACTCGTAGCTATGGAAAGCACCTCCTCTCTGTCCCCTGTTGTCGTACATCCCTATACCAGAGGTCCTTCAGCTACAGAGCCCCATCCTGGATGAACAGTCTGCCCACTCCGCTTGCAAATGAGAACAGACTAGGATCATACAAAACCGCCCTCAGAGCCCACCTACAGTCTTCGAACCACTGTGATTGCCTCTGACCTATCCTTCATCTAAATGGCTGGCCTAGACTGCGGCGGCAGCCCCCTCATAACCCTGCCACTAACTGCGTCCCACTTGTTTAGCTCTGCACTGATAAGCCATTGTTTTGCATGTTTGCTGTAACTTGACCTAGGTTTCTCTCTGCGAGACCCACAAATGCCTCTGTAACAACTGATAATGTAACTACTTGACTATGTACTGCTGTACTGCTATGTAACCTCTCTTCTCATTTGTAATATTTGTGACGTGGAATCTTTGTAAAGGAGTCTTTGACTCAAAGGTATTTCCGAATCTCCAATAAACAATAAACAATGTTGCACACACAGGTGGTGGCTATAGGCATTGTCATCGAGGCACAGGTCAGGAAGCACAGGAAAACCAGTAGCAGTTTCAAAATTCACAAATAGAATTTTGTTTTTCTCAGTATCAGCAAAATAAAAAATAACAAGCATTTGTCAATACCAAATGTTGTCTTGCTGGCGTTGGCATTGGTAGTGCAGGAGTTAGAGAGAGATTCATAAAATAGGCAGGTTCTTGCCTAACGCACCCACCCGGTCAACAAAAACTAATAAATAAATAAATAATAGGAATGGCAGTGAAGTATGGAACTGATGTCAACCCCACCCCAGCCTGCAGAGGCTGACAGGCATTGAGGTGTACCTTTGGGTCATCGGCTATAACTCTCATGCCATTTTGCCTCACCCTACCTTGCAGACTCTGACAAGTGTCGCGTTGTGCCTTGGGGTCGTCGGGCCTTATGCTCACCCCATTCCATAAGGAAGTACGTTGAGATGGGTGCAGTATAGGAGAATGGGGTGAACTTTGGGGCCAGGGCACACCTTGATGCCTGTCAGTGGCTGCATGGTGGGGGTGGAATGGCGTGAGCATTACAGCCGACAATCCAAAGGCACACCCCTAAGGCTGGTCAGTCTGTACAAGGCGGGACGTTATGGTTAGAAACCCTAACGCCTCAGGTGTTTGTTGGTATTTGCACTCCAAATTTTCAGCATGGACTTTTTGTGACCCCACCTCATGAAAGCATTTGGGACCTCTGCTCATGAACAGTGGCACTGTGATTTTGTTAATCTGTCCTGAACATTGATTTCCCACAGCGACCGCGCCGTTCTGTGCCAGATGTGCAAAAGCACAGTTTGGGCAGGATGTGAAAAATGACAGTTGTACCATTCATAAGGAGGTGTGAAGAGATGGCAATGTTGAAAATCTGGAGTGAACATATTAAAAATTCTTGAAGTTACGAGCGTGTGTGAAAACTGTGCAATGCATGCTCGTAACAGTCATTTGTGGAATTCTTTCACCAAATGTTTAACATATGGATTTTGGGGACCTCTGCTCATGAACATTGTCACTATGATTTTCTTAATCTGTCCCGAATGTTGATTTCCCAGGCGACCACGCCATTGTCGCCACGTAAGGACCACATTTTAGGCAGGATGTGAAAAATGATAGCTGTACTGTTCATAAGGAGGTGTGCAAAAATGGCAATGTTGAAAATCTGGAGTGAAAATATTAAAAATTCTCAAACTTACGAGTGTGCTTGGAAACTGCACAATGCACGCTCGTAACATAGTCATTTTATGGAATTTTGTCACCAAATTTGCAACATAGGCTTTTTGGGAGCCCACCTCATGAACAGTGACACTGTTGTTTCATTAATCGGTTCCAAAAGGTGATTCTGCGCAGTGACCGTGAAATCACCTTTTGGCATCGAATAACGACATGACAGTGACTGAATTCATGAGGTGGGGTCCCAAGAACCCAATGTTGAAAATTTGGTGCCAAAAGTTGCATAAATGGCCAAGATATCCACCTAATTTGAACCCCCCCCATTGATGCCATTATATAGCTTACTGGCATTTCTTCAGTTCGCAGTCAGCTTTGAAGAGTGCAGATGTGTCCCCGCTCCACCGAAGATCGTCGCGCCAGGCTCTGGAGGTAAGTATGGGCTGGGGCGGCGGGGATGTGGGGTGCGTGGAGAGTGGGTGCAGATTTGGGGAGGGAGCACCAGACACAACGAGGGACCGTTTTCTCTTTTACAGCTTAAAACAAGCAAAAAGACTTCACGGGAAGGTTTTTTTTTCACAGGCTTGTCTTGGTACACTGGAGTGGGCTCCCAGTGTGCCACCTGGGTTTTTTTGGGAGGGGGGACTGAAGTCGACAGGGATTGGGCCCCCCATCAGCACAGAAAATGTGTATGTGTTTGGGGGAGTGCATGATGCTGAGGGGGATTGGGCGCCCCCCCTTGGTGGTCAAATTAAAAGAGGGGGATATTATGCCAACGGGAATTGGACTCCCCCATCGGCAAATGAACTGGGAAGGGGCATGACGACAGGGGGATTGGGCACCCCTGATGTTTACTTTCGGGTGGCACTGTGAGAGGTGGATAGTGACAGCCGCCACCATGTTTATTGAAATGTTACACATGGCAAGGTGCACCCTGCAATGATGAATCACTCCCTCATTGCAGCGGTGAAATTATTTCAAGTTGGTGGCACGCATTTCAACTGATGTCATAGACAGCGTGCGATTTCGTTTGTGCCACAGAGCCCAGCCCGAAAAAAGCAGTGGCGCCATTGGCCACAACACAACCGCACCTCCAAAACCTGCTATTCCAAGCTACCACAATATGTTGCTTGCGCGTGTGCAAGACAACATAAAAATCGTTCAGAATAACTATTTACAAAGGCAATACAAGTAGAGAAAACAAAATCCTCCTTCTGAGTGTTTCTTAATTTCCAGTCTCAGTCTCTCAGTCTCTTTCTCTTGCAAAACAGTGCTGCTCTTTTTATAACAAGTCTTTGCAGGGAGCTCGTTAAGGAGAGCATCTTGCTTCTTACACAATATTCTTGTCAGTTTCTAATGTTTTTATAAGTTTACAGAATGTTCAATTATCAATTTTGTTCTTGCAAGTGCAGCAAAACAGTACATAGTGACCCAGGACTGACCTCTTGTTTACAGCTCTGCAAAAGGCTTAAAAACTGCACCTCAGGTTAACCCCTTGAGTTCCAAATAGCTTTTTTGCAATCCTTTCAACAGTGTAACTATATACAGTTTCAAATAAAAGGATCCTAGTATCACTTAAAGTTTTGCACAAAGATTCACATTTATTTTTATAAGCACAGGTATGCAAGAGGGCAGAAAAGACAGAAACAGCAAGTGAAGGTAGAGAGAAAGCGAGAGGCAGAGAATTGCAAAACCGTCGGAGTGATCATTTCCTAGATCTCACAAGAACATTTTGTTGCACAAAAAAACAGAGAAGAGACAGAAAAGTGGACAATAGAACAGACCCTTGCGTTTAAACTATTTCTGCATAACAAATGGGGCAGGGCCTTATTCAACTCTGTCACAGGCATCCTATTATCCAGGGGTTTCACATCTGGGCCAACACAGTAACATACCATGAAGTGCAAACAACATACAGCCAGAGTATAAGGGTACAGCACCAGAACAATGTGATCCAAGACAATGTGAGGGTGATATCTGGGGGCTGTGAGGGACATGTCCACCAGATGACAGCGGCATACCATTTATGTATGGTGGACACCAGAGGGGGCTGGGACAGTTGTGCAGGGGCACACACATTAATGTGACAACACACCCGGGGAACAGGCACAACAGGTTGTGACAGGTGCATGGCTGTGTGGGGACATCACATGGGTACATACCTACAACAGTGCAATTGGTGTTCTGTCCAGGAGGTTTGTCACACTAGACTATGTAAAGACCCCTGAAGCTGACAGCACCACAGACTCAAGCCATCACATACCCCAACTATCCCAAGGGCCAGATGGGAGGGTTGGCTGGGCCTGTCCATGCCACAGGCCATCACTCACCATGGCATGTGTTGGGGCAACATGACTACCCCACCACTACACCTACAGGCAAGTGTGTAGATGGCCCAAATGTTGACCACATGTAGCATGAAAGGGACACACAGGGTGCTACATGTTCTGTGTAGGGTGCCTGCATGCCCTGTGTGCAGGGTTGACCTGCAGTGGATGTGTGTCCAATCCAGAAATGGGCTACACAGCTGCATTGGCATGCCAAATGCCACATGACAGGACTATGAAGTGCACAGTGCCAAAGCATGGGATTGGACATGGGTCCCCTATGGTGGTCAACGGAGTGGGTAAGGCCACAATGTACAGGGTTGATGCACCACATGTGTGACTGCATGACACAAACCCACATGTGGTGAACACAAGGACACAGTGGTTGCAGCATAGTGAAAGGGTAGCACAGAATGGCATGGCAATGTGTTTCACACATGCATACTTGTGTGACTGCCTTTGCAGTGACACATGCTGTCCAGCCCCTCCTGTGACCTCAACGGTCCATCTGCTGGCTCGTCCTGCTCATGCCCTGGCTTCTCGGTCTGCAAATGAGAACACAATGTCAAAGACACATTCAGAGTCATGCAGCACCACACATGGCCACCACAGTCCACCCAAATATGTACGTGACACCCTACATCTGTTCCCTGACTGTGGGCTGTGCATGTACAATGCATTGTCAGCATCCTGTGAGCCATGTCCAATGATGCTGGGTGACATCACAGTCAGCTAGGCTGGGGTGCACCCCTACTGTGCTCCAAGAGTGACCAATGCAGAGGATGGACAATGATCCTAGTAGGTGGAGCTGAGTGGGCTGCAATGGATACATGGGTCAGCAAATGGACATTCCTATGCCTGGATCACACCTGAATGGGTAGCACAGATGTAGACGGACATGTGAAACCAATGGGAAGCCACAGCAGCAAGACAACACTGTATGGTGGTCACTGTCATGGTTGCATGCATACCAAGGCAATGTATTGTTCACCCAATGGAGTGACATAGGCAGACACAGGACCGCATAGCTATGGCGTGAGGGATGGCCACATGTGCAAATGCACTTATGGTCACCATGTCCCTGACAGGCACCTACATGTGTTTGTTTATACAGGTCTACCCGTACATGTTGTGCACCTGTTAGTACTGTGACCCCTGAGCTGCACCGGATACTACTGGACAGATACAAGGTGGCATTGTCAACGGTGCTACAACAGTTGTAGGATGGGATGCACGACACACAGTGGACACCTGTATGACAAATATGTCTGCGTGCCACCTGCATACCCTGTTGCTGTGACATGATAACTGCCACACTGTCATGGAGATGCCAAACGGGTACCCAGTACCACACGCTGTGATGTGCACCAATACATGCCTTCATAACCCAACAATCCAGGCCACAAAAAGCACTGCGATGCACAGGGATATGTGGGGATCTGCAGGGAGAATGGTGTTCACTATTGTGCCATGACACGGTTACACGATGTACATGGTCCTGGTGTGTGGTCTGTGGCACAGGGGCAGACACATATGTACACAAATGAACACCATAGACATGGGAGTGTGTTGGGACATTACAACGCACAACAGCCATGCTGTACATCACTATGAACACACACTAGGACACAGCCATGCTGACTAGCAGGACCAGCATGCGGCACACATGTTCCATCTGTGTCTCCAACCAAGGGTGTGTGTGCACTGGAATGGTACAACTGCAGTGACACACCCCAGATGCCTTTGTCCACTATGCAGTGGCAGGATGCCATTTGGATGTGCTAGGACCGCTGTGGCTTACATGTGGCTGTACCTGCATAGTGGGGGTATACGCATTGGTCATAAACACACATCTATTGCTCAGCTACAATATATGGTGGTGGGATTTTAAAACACTAACACTGACAAGTGTGTACAGTATGAAGGCAGGGTGGTCAGTCGGAATCTGAGGAAGTCTGGACGTGCATTGTTCATGTGTGCAAGCCATGCCAGAGGGACATGTACACCAGGAGACACATCCCAGGTGTATGGTAGAGGAAACGTGCACCACCCTCCCACAGTGTTGACAGGGTGTGTCTGAGTGCTGTACAGTCACCAGGGATGTGATACACTCATGTCAATTGGCATAACACCGTAGTGAACATATATGTGCCACAGTGCAACTGGTACATTGATAGGGAATGGTGCAGTCCATGGCTCATAAGTATAGGAGTCATGGGACCCAGGGGTGGGATGCAGGACAGGAATGTGCGTACATGACACAGACTGCTGACAGCTGTGGATTAAATGGTGTGCCTATCAGCAGCAAAGCTCATGATACATAGCGGAACATGTGTAATTGGTACCTGCAACACACTGTACTGTACAGCACCTTCCGATGGTGTGTGTACCTATATATGCATATTGAGACTGGTGGCCATAGTATGTGTGCCAGCACACTATCATGGTTCACATGGGGTTGTACATAACATATCGGTCACCTATGTCAGTGTTGTGCACGTATGTGCCAGTTAGCACATTGTGCCCTGTTCAGGGGAGACACAGGTGCAATGCAGTGGTCTTGTGGCCATCCCATCATTGCACATTGTGCTCCTGGCAGTTGACGGCACCCTTCCCTGGTCAGCATGATGTACAAGGATAATGCTCAGCATGTTGTCAGCCTCTGTAGGCAGGTGTTGCCCTTTAACATGTCCCACTTGACATCTGTGTTATAGAGGGCGCGGGGCATGTCTGTGCCAAACACAACAGAACAGTGTGCAGCATGGCGTTCCACAACTGTGGATCAATAACAGTACCATGCCACATTCCACACAGGTCCCTGTCAGACACAGACATACCCCTGCCACAGAAAGACATCCTACAAGTCGCACATTATTATGGTGTATGTACCTGGTCGTGACACAGTGCCCTTCTTCACCATGGTGCAGAAGTGATACAGATGATCCCAGTCCTTCTATCTCAAGTCCCCTTACCTGTGACAGCACTGCTCCCCTGTGCACTGCACCCAGTTATCCTGGTCAGCAGAGTGGCTATGGAGGCCCGCACCTAGGCCTATCCAGGTCTTTTTGTGCCAAATAGCTGACCGTACTTAGTGACTACTAGGTCCACCAGGTTTGCCAGTTCAACATTTGTCCACCTCTGGTCCCTCTGGGTGAATGCCATGGCTCACCTGGTCCTGTGAATTTCATTGCTGGTGCACACACTCAAATCCAACCACATTTTAGCAGGCCTGAAACCTGCATACGTTGCTCGATTGGACATCATTGGTTAGCTTTGTGCTACTGGTGTTAGGGCCATGCCTGTGTACAAGAGAGAATGTCAGCTGTGACACTGCGCATGCGCAAAAGCATGGAATGGCCAGCAACATGCACTCAGTCACACTATGGCACCGTGCATGCACATCACATATATTGCATCATATTGTGAAGGTCATGTATGGCCACAAATTGTGCCAACCACATCGTACTAGCCAATGGACATGTGCCACCGTCTATTATGGTGCATGTGTATGGCACTCAAAGGTACTTGTAATCCTAGATTGAATAAATAAAAAAATAAAAAAATGTGTATGGCGCATGTATGATGGCGCACTGTTGTCCATGATGCTATGGTGCTATATCCAGCACGATGCTATGATGTATGCCATCAGCTGCACAAACATCAACACAGTTGCATCGTAGCATTCCATGGAGCAGTTAAGAAGCGCGATGTGAGGGTGGCAGTGCATCATGCAGTTTTGCAGTATTGAGCCAGCCTATGCAAATGTCCTCATTACACAGTCAGTGCCCTGACCAACCATTTGCATCTCATTACTAGAATGTATTCGGGTTCATTTGCGTGTTCAAACAACATGAAGTCTTGCTTTATTATGACAATTGCAGTTTGTCCCAGCCTTAGAACTGCTCTGGAGGTGAAAGAGTTAACTTCCATGCCATGCATGGAACTTAGAGCGCGAGCTCGGTTAGAAAAGCTCTGTCTGGATCATTTCAGACTGAACTGTCAGATTCTTTACTCTGCCTCACTGAACAGTCGCTCCGGAGATTCCTCCTACTGCTCGGTTCATTTCTCGGTTTAAAAGTGCTTTTCTCGGTTAAATTCAACCACGATTATAATTATTTTAACCGCAAACCGATCGGTTCAAGCTCTGTCTGTGGTATTGTAAGTAATAAACAGGTTTATTTCTGTGTGGAACTTGTAAATGTTTATCGGTTCGGTTTGAACCGATCAGGTTGTTTTAAAACATTTTTCTAAATTCATTTAAAGCTATTTAGAGTGCGGTTCTCGGTTCTTATCGGTTCTAAAAAAAACGGATTTCATTACGGTTTTTTTCCACGACCCGTGACACGGTTGGGAACCGATAAGGGTGTCTTGCCTGGCATTTGCCGGAAAAGGGCAAGTTTTTGGTTAGGCTGGCATTATGTCTGAGAAACCCAAAGAAAACTGGGCCCCACTGGGTTTCAACACTGTAGTGTCTGTGGGGAAGCCTTTGCCAAGGCTGACCCACACACCACATGTGTTTATTGTCTGGGGTTTGACCACCTCAATGCAGACTGCCAGATTTGCAAGAATTTCCCTGCAGCTACCCTAGATAAAAGAGTTGGTAGGCTCAAGGAACGAGAGGCCAAAAAGTCCACTGACCTGATGGCCAGCCCGGTTCGGTGCCAACCGAACCGAAGGGAGTGCCCTCTGACCAGGGCGAGACTTCCTCGGGCAAACGAAAAGCTGACTCAGTGGAACCAGTTCCAGCAAAGAGAACTAGAAAATCAGCAGGTGTGGAGTCCAAAATTCCTTCTCCAACTGCTGCAGGGATAGCCAAAGCGATCCAAATTGTCCAGTCGCTTTCCCCGGTTCCGTCTGAACCGCCACTATCTGGCAAAAGGTCGGTTCGGCCGGTTCCACCAGTTAAAGATATGATATAGAGGAGTTTTATGAACCAGAGGAGGGGGAGGATGATTATGAACAGTGTGAATGTGATTTTGAAAGTCTGGCTGTGCCCATTGAACCGGACATCTCCCCAGACAGACCTTTAGGAGAGTCTCCCTCTAGGCTTTCTGAGTCCCCTTCTCATTTCCTGTTTTATAAAAAAGTTGCTGAAACCCTCCAGCTACCTTTGGAGGAAGCTGTGGATGAGCAAGAGGAGCCTGACTTTGTGGAGATGATGGATATCCCAGAGTCCAGGAGATTGTCTATTCCTTTACATAAATCCTTCAGGAAACAAACAATAAAAATTTTAAAAGCTCCTAATTCTGTGCCTCCTGTGGATAAAAAGATGGACAGGAGGTACACCTTGTCAGGTCCTGATACAGAATTTCTTTCACAGCAATGCAGCCATGTTGGGGTAGTTCAGGCTGCAGCCTGTGATAAGGCTAATATTCCCCTGGCTTCACATCCTCCTGAAAAGGACTCCAGGAAGATTGATGCCATAGCTAAAAAACAATACATGGCAGCGTCCTTGGGACTCAGACAGTCAAATTATATGGCCTATGTTGCAAGATACCAGAAATCTAGATGGGATACTGTCATGGCCTTAGCCAAACAGGCCCCTGGCCAGCTTGCCAAGGCTGGAACAGGTGGCTGCTGATGGTATTGAGGCATCTAAGGTGCAATTCCATGCTGCAGTGGATTCTAATGATGTATCCTCTAGAGTCATGGCTACATCTGTGGCTTTTCGTAGATTGGCTTGGCTCAGGTGTACTAGTCTGTCACAGGATACCCAGGCTAAGGCCATGGATTTTCCTGGTGGGAAATTCTCTGTTTGGGGAGCAGACAGAGAATTATATGAAGAAAATGGATGAATATAGAACCACTTATAGGAGTGCACAAGCCAAGGAACGGCAAGCCACTCCTCAGAGGCAGCCCCCCAGGGGTAGAGGCAGGCCTTTTCACAGACCTTTATACCAAACCCAGGCCTCCTCTTCAGCTTACGTTCAGAGGGGGTTCTTCAGAGGGAGAGGCAGACGGGGTATGAGCAGGCCTGCTCCCACCCCTCAGCCTAAAGCCCCTGCCAAACAGGCACCCTGATGGGATGCCCAGGGCCGATTCTCCATTACCTGTAGGGGGCAGGCTGGCTTACTTCGTCCAGGACTGGGAGTCTTTAACTTCAGACAAGTGGGTCCTGGAAGTAGTAAGCCAGGGTCTGGTTCTCAGCTTCAAAAAATTTCCAAAGATGAGAATCAGATCTTTTCCACCTGCAAATCCTCTAGAGACTCTTGCTTTGGAAACAGAAGTTTTAACCCTCCTGGCTCTCAGAGTGGTAGAAAGGGTTTCTCCCCTACACCAGGGCAAGGGACTGTACTCCAGGTACTTCCTTACCCCAAAAAAGACAGGAGAATGGCGGCCCATCCTGGACCTAAGATATCTGAACAAGCACCTTTTAAAACCAAAATTCAAAATGGTGACTCTGGGAATGATTTTACCCTCCCTAAGGCCAGGGGACTGGCTAGCTTCCCTGGACCTCAAGGATGCCTACTTCCATGTTCTTATCAGAAGCTCCCACCGAAAGTACCTCAGATTCGAACTGCCCTCAGGCCATTATCAGTTCAGAGCAATGCCCTTCGGCCTTACCTCTGCCCCAAGGGTATTCACAAAATGTCTGGCGGTAGCAGTTGCTCATTTAAGAAGGCAAAAGATTGCCATCTTTCCCTACCTAGACGACTGGCTCATTGTGGGTCAGTCTCCAGACCAGGTCAAATCACATCTGCAGGTTACCCAGCAGCTGCTTACCTCTCTAGGCTTTCTTCTCAATCTTCCAAAGTCAGTTTTAGAACCTGTCCAGGTACTCACCTTCATAGGCGCAGAACTGGACACAAAGCAGGCCAGAGCCTTCCTTCCCCTAGAAAGGGTAAGGACCCTGGTGGGCTTGGCCTCCTCCTTCACCCTGCAGGTCTCTCGACCAGCAAGGCATTTTCTACAGCTCCTAGGACACATGGCTGCTTCCACAGCCGAGTGCAAGGAGCAAGATTTCAGATGAGGGACATTCAGTTCCATTTGAGAGCCTTTTGTCTCAAAGAAGAGATCCCCTATCCAAGTTGATCCCAGTAACTCAAACCCTGATCCAGGCCCTTCAGTGGTGGCAGGATCAGAGCAATCTGAGACAAGGGGTTCCTTTCATCCCTCTTATCTCACTCCTTGACCCTTACTACAGATGCGTCCCTTTTGGGATGGGGAGCTCACATGGGCGACCTCTCCACCCAGGGATTGTGGTCCCCTCAGGAATCTCTGCTGCACATCAATCTGTTGGAACTCAGAGCTGTTTTTCTAGCACTTCAGGTTTTTTCTGCTTCTGTTCAGAACAAAGTGGTACAGGTCAGAACAGACAACACCACTACAATGTGGTACAGCAACAAACAAGGGGGCACTCGGTCTTCGGCCTTATGCACCGAGGCAATGAAGTTGTGGTCTCTGGCTTATGCCAGGCGCATAAGTGAGTTATAAGCTTTGTCAGTGGAGACTGACTTTATTTCCTTTCACAGGGATAAGGTAGTCCTCAGGACTAACAGGAAGTTTTTGCCTAAGGTGGTTTCAGATTTCCACCTTAATCAGTCTATTTCTCTTCCAGTGTTCTTCACTGACCATTCCTCCTCTGGTGAGAGGAGGCGGCACAGCTTAGATGTTAAGAGGGCCCTTAGTTACTACATAGAGCGTACCAAGGGTCACAGGTTTGACTCCCTCCAACTCTTTCTCACTTATGGTGAGGTTGGGAAAGAGAAACCTGCCACTAAGAGATCCATTGCCAGGTGGATTGTCTCTTGTATCCAATTTTGCTATCAAAAACTGGGTAAGGTTCCCCTTCAGGCCTGAGGGCTCACTCTACCAGAGGTACAGCTGCGTCCCTAGCTGTGGCCTGGGACATCCCTATCTTAGAGATATGTCAAGCAGCTACTTGGAAAACAGTACATACTTTCACTAAGCATTACTCCTTGGACATTCAGGCCAGGAGGGATGCTCGATTTGGCACAGCTGTGCTTCAGAGCCTATTTCCTAAGTAGGTTCTGTCCCTCCTCCGTGGAGGTACTGCTGTGTAGTCTGCAATTGTCATAATATAGCAAGACTTCATGTTGTTTGAAGAAAAAATTACTCACCTTAGTAATGTTGTTTCTTCTAATGGAGTCTTGCTATATTATGACCTACCCCCAGCCTGCCCCTCTCAGAACTTCTACTTTAGGG
Source organism: Neoceratodus forsteri (assembly GCA_016271365.2). Lineage (NCBI taxonomy): Eukaryota > Metazoa > Chordata > Ceratodontiformes > Ceratodontidae > Neoceratodus > Neoceratodus forsteri. The sequence goes on from CM057451.1 coordinate 98,359,461, forward strand.
ATGGGGTGGGCCATCCAGTGTTGGCACTTATTGATGCCCATCTTGTGTTTTCCACCCCTTCTTTTTGGGGTGTTTGGGTGTTGTGTTTTATTTTATCTTATCTTATTTTCTGGTCCCCTGACTTGAGTCTTGGTGTTGGGACCAGGAAAACGTGTTAATACTTAAGTAGCCAGTTGGCTAGTGTAGGTTAAAGCTTCCACAAAGAACCTTAGTGAGTTTTGCTCGTAAAGATCTGACAGTTTCAGTTTGAAATGATCCAGACAGAGCTTTTCTAACCGAGCTCGCGCTCTAAGTTCCATGCATGGCATGGAAGTTAACTCTTTCACCTCCGGAGCAGTTCTAAGGCTGGGACAAACTGCAATTGTCATAATATAGCAAGACTCCATTAGAAGAAACATTACTAAGGTGAGTAATTTTTTCTTTTGGACTACAAAAGGGCCCACCGGCACCACCACACCTCAGAGGTGACTGACAGGTACTGCAGTCTTCAAAGTAGGTGTACTGTGTGTTTGTTTATCTGTGTGTTTCCCTGGTTTTTAACTGTTGCTGGATATTTTATTTATTTATTAAATTTTGGTGACCGGGTAGGCCCACTGAGCCCCGAAGGTCCCTTTATCAGGGGCGACCCGGGATAACAATACAAGTTACAAGAATGAACAAGGACATAAGGAACATTTGAGACATTGTGAGTTACATCATGAGGTGGTTACAGTAAAGAAAAATAGTGGATACAGGCATGGTTACAGGCATGGTAAAAGAAAAGCACTGGATACAGGCAGGCTTACAGGCACGGTAAAAGAAAAGCAGTGGATGCAGGCATGGGTACAGGCATGGTTATCATCATGACATATAAGCAATTGGTAGTACTTTTGCATATAGTTTATTCAGGAGTTACGCGTGGCCTCTGGTGAGCAGTCTGTATAAGGCAGGTAGTAGGAAGGTTAAGCTAGGAGATGGGAGTTGGAGAGGAGGGGAGTACCTTAGGAGCTTTATTCATGGGGCTGTCTCCATATTTCTTTCTCAACAGCACTAGATACGTCCTCTGCACATTGCAGTCGACCTAAATTCAGCTCTGAGAAGCTACGGGCCCTGACTGACGCATATGTGAATGGGGAGGAACTGTTTGCCAGGCATGTGGGCATACCCCAGAAGCAAGAACAGGTCTGGAAGGAGGTGACTGAAGCAGTCAATGCTGAGGGCCACATTTGTCAGACACCACACAAGTGCCGCAATTGGGCAAGTGGCCTATGTGCCCAGACCAAGGAGTTGCTGGCCAGGGCATGGTCTGAACTGCAGGCCACAGGTGGAGGACCATCCAGAGCTACCCAGGAGACACCAGCTGAAGAGCTGATGGCCACCACCCTCCAATGGACTACTATCCAGGGTGTAACTGATGGCAGGTGTCAGTCCATCCTTGCAATGTATGTATATGTGTTGCATGTCACTTGTAGTTGGCCAGGGTGTAGCATGTGTATATTTTATCCTTACTTGCACTGGTGGGTGGAATGGTGTGTACACTGTTGTGATGTTGTTGTGTTTGTGTGTGTTCTACAGTGTGGTATGTTTGTGTGTCCCTGGGCCATGCAGTGCAGCTGTGTATACTCTGCCAGGTGTGTTCCATGCCATAACTGTGTGTGCATTTTTACCTAGGTGTATGTGTGTTACAGTTTAATGTTTCCATGGCACTGTCTCAGTTGCCACAGGTCAATCCTCCAGATGCTGTGCCTACCATATGTCATCATCCAGGTCCAGCCCCTGCACAGCAACATGACCGCCACTGCCAGGTGGCCAGTGTGCAGAAACAGGGCCACAGTATTTGGCCCACACTGGCGCAGTGACAGGACTGTGGGTGACCATTACCCACAGCCCTGTGTGCAAGGTGCCCGGCCACAGCCTCACCATGAACAGATTCTGGCACACCCTACATGTGTGGTCCCTGCACATGGCCCATCACTACCACCCCAATGGACAGATGTGGGGGTGTCGCAAACTGTGTCACCTGCACATCTGTCACCCCCTCCCCAGCAGCAGGCTGCCAACATCCCAGCACACATTCCCAAAGACACACAGCTTTCTGCACATATGCAGCATCTGAGAGCCACCGTGGAGGGCCAAGAATTCCTCCATGAGGCAGTGCAGGGGTTGCATGCACAGGTGCTCCTCCATGAGGAGTGGACTGCTGTCTACCACATGGAACACAAGGAGGTTCTCCGTGGAATATGAGTGGAAATTGCGGCGGGGTTTACAGGGACAATGGACGCCATACGGAAGCTTGCCACAGCACGTGCTGTGCATGATGACATACCACATATGGTCCAACAGGTGCCAGCAGCCAGTGGTTACTGATCCAGGAGTTCTGCTACCTGTCAATCCCTTTGCATTCCCAGCAGCACTGGAACCACCCATGCTCCCATGACCCACACCACCCGCACTCCCACCAATAGCAGTCCCACCACTCCATCTCATGGGCTGTCATGTCCCATCACACCTGGTCATGGCATTCAGTTCACCACACCAAACCCATTCAGTGGCTACACATGGGCCTACCTCCACCAGGGTGGGTGACTCCCCTGACATGGGCTGGCTCTTCCCACTGCATTCATCTGCCTTGTGTGGTCAATGCATCATGTGTGTCCATGGCAGCAGGGAACACAGCACATGAAGAGTCTGGGTTTTAAGCAGTATGCCCGTGACCTTTCCACCCACAGGCAGGCCATGTGCCCCTTGATGCTTACTGGCTTGCTGTGTCAACACCCTCTGCAACCACACCACCCCTACACAATGCTCCTGTGGCATTGGCACATATATGGATGGCGCTTCCATCCCTGGATGCGTTGTCTGGTGGCCTGGGTCTGGCATGGATGTGATATAGGTGCCTGCACCATACCGATGTGAGTATGTGCCATGGTATTTCTCTGGCCTTTGCCGACACACCAGCCATACCAGTGTGACACATGTTGTGTGTTGCATGTTCTATGAGCCAGCTGGTTTCAATCTTGCACAAATGTGTGCATGTACCGTGGGCATGCACTCTAGTCCCTCACCCTCAGTATACTGTCCACAGTGCATTTCCCCACAGTTTTTATGTTAGCGGACATGACATGTACCATGTACTCATTTTGCACACCTTCTTGGCCCATAATGTTCTCCACTATTCTTGCCCTGTATTCCCGTCCTCGCTGAGCCTGTAGTTGGTCTCTTCTGTTGGTCTGTGCATACTCCCATCTTCCGGTGGTGCCACGTCCTCTGCATTGTCACCCTGCAGATCCCATACTACAACTCCATTGTCAAGTGCCATGTTGTATAGGATACAACAGGCAAAGAATATGCAACAGGCCTTGTTTGGGCTATACTGTAGGCACCCCTGGATCTGTCTAGGCATCTGAATGGCATTTTCAGCATGCTGAACACATGCTCAGTGATGTTGCAGGTGTCTGTGTGTGCCTCACTGCAATGTTCCTCTGCTTCAGACATGGACAGCAGAATTGGGGTGAGCATCCACGGCCACAGGGGGCATGCGCTGTCACCTGTGTGGAGGGCAGAGACATGTTAGTACCCATTGTGATATGATTCCACTATTTTCCTGGCTTTGCTCGCACTCACCAACAAGATGCCCACTGGGTACATCCCCTGATTCAGATCGGTGGTGCAGAGTGAACTGTTGCCAGATGTAGGAATCATGTGCACTTCCAGGGAACCATGCCATGCTATTTGTGATGTGCCATGTGGCATCACACACCGCCTGGCAGTTGATCGAGTGGTAACCCTTCCTATTCACATATATATCCTTATGACCACCAGGTGGTGGCCTCATGGCCACATGGGTGCAGTCAATGGCACTTAGGACTGCTGGTAGATGTGCAGGCCTATAGAAGTGTTGCATGGTTGTTGGTGTGCTGGGGAACCAGATGAACTCCTTAGCTTAGCACCAGTGTTTGTTTCTTGCAGAATTCCTGTACTCACTGTGTTTAATTCTTACCGTGTGTTGCTGAAGTTTTGAATTTAACTCAAAGAATAAATTGCAGTCCTCTGAACTGTTTGAGGAATACTTCTGGTGGACTGTGTTCTTTCTCCACATTGCTATAATTAACTATATTACATTACCAGGTTGATGGAAATGTGCAACCTAGTTGGGTGAGTAGCTTTGTGGGGCCATGAACTAAGTTAGCATTAATCCACAGTTCTGCAGAGCAGCTCTAGAGATGCGTCGATGGGCATCATTTTCTGCAATGCAAAGGAAAGTGTGCTGACAGCCATGATACCTCGCAAGTGTGTGTGATGGGGAGCATACCATATGTTAGTGTGTGTGAATTCTGTTATGAGGGTTGGTGGCATGGGGGAAGAGGACCATGCATCACCTATAGGGAGAGAGAGAGTGCCAGCAGAGAGAGTGTAAAGTGCCTAGAGGCTGTCATCAATAGCCGTATCCACCCCCCATCAGCACAGAAATGGAGGCAAGGGACAGGAGCAAGAAGGAAGGGGGCTCAGGCAGTCTTGTAAACAGGAAAGCATTCCAGTGCTGGGTCTGTCAGTTGTGCAGTTTGCACAAGAAGTAAGCAGTGTGCAAGTCTGATCTGATCCTGGTAAAGGTCTCCTCATTTTATTTTCTGCCGATAGTTATCTACAACAGAGAGAGTGAGAGTGCGAGAGGGGGGGGACCTGTAAATCTGAAGTGTTTCACTGTCCCCCCCCCATGTTTGTCTTTCTCTCTCTGTATGTTCTGTGATGGTTCTGCTGCAGCGGCAGTATGATTGTCATTCCTGTGGCCCCCTGGGTGGGTGAAACAGTTGGAACGGGGTTGTGCAGCACTGTGAAATGGGATTGACACCCCCCCACATACGCACACACCAATAACTTGCAGGCTGTAAGGTGCTTGCTGCTACCCGTACAAGGAGTGAAAGAGGCACCCAGTGACAGCGGGTGGACAGCGGCTGTTGTCCCCAGTAGTGCATGTCACCCAATTGGTTTAGAGAGAGAGAGAGAGAGGCACTGGGAGATTTAATTTGCAAATCGTGCCAGGCATGGAAAATTAGATTTCCTTTTCTCTGTCTGTGTCTCTCTGTGATCGGGAGATGTACAGTAAGTGGCAGAACGACGTGCAGCATACGTTTCCTGATGTCGCTGACTGCATGCTGTGTATATTGAGAGAGAGTAAGCAAAGTTTGTAATAATGTCTGGTGTGTCCTGCAGGATCAGTTTCCTGTAGATGTGGTACCTAGAGAGACATGGGGGGGGGGAGATGAAGAGAGAGAGAGGGGCAGAGTGACAGACAAGTTTCTCTGGGCAGTGCAAACTGCATATAATCAGTGTTGTAGGTTAATCCCTGTAGTACCGGGTGATGTTGTCTTCAGTTCTATGGCAGCGGTAGCATACAGTGCATCACCCCAGTCTGATGTGTAAGAACTCTTCCGTTATGAGTCATGTACAGTACTTACAGATTAGTGTGCAGAATGTGGATCTGAGGGTGTGTGTTTTGGTAGGGAGGTGCCTAAGGTAAAAGTGGTAGGCAATGTACACACCAGTATTATGCACCAGAAATGTCACAAATCCTCTGAATACCGTATGGGTGACATTTCTGTGTGCATAACAACAATGCAGGATGCATTATTTGCTAGGGACTGTTTTGCAAGGTGGCAGGATACACCACCTGTCTTGGTCTTTAAACAGCAAAACCCACCTTTCTGGATACTCTTTTGTTCTTAGTTTGTGTGGGAGCTCTTGCAGCAGTGTGGAGGGGTTGTGGGATAACAGATGAACCAGACACCAAACTTCAGGTTCAACACACAATCTCTGTGTGATGTTTATTCAAAATACAGGAAATACGCTTCTGCAATACCATATTCCTTCTTCAGTACGTCAGTTTGCAGCAACAGACTATGAATGTCCTTTCTCTGCACTTAGCCAGCACCTACTGACACTGATCTCTGATCCAATTCACTAGTTAAGATATAGCCACCACCCCTATGCAGGCACCATTTGCTTGGGTAGTGGGGGCCCAAAAAGAAAAAAACAAAAAAAAAAAACAAGCTATAAACAAAGAATCTCAATGCAGAATCACTGAAAGAAGGGTTGCCCCAAAGGGCATTGACAACAAATCAAGTTTCAAAGAAATACAACATCATACATACGTCCATAATGCAATGCATCGTGGGATATATGCAAATCATCATGACATTTCTTACTTAAGTTTACAACAATATACATGCATTTTAAATAACACAACTAGCTTAATTTCTATGATAGTCACCTAGTACTTTTTACCATTATCAAAACACCAAGTGCCACGGTATTTTCAACATTTACAGGTTTCATAAACATAAAGTATATACTGTACATCACGGTATTTTATAAGATAGTGCTATTACATACTAAATCCAACAATAATAAACACAATCTGTTTTACGTACACTCTGAAGTCACCACAATAACCTCCCTGTACAAGGACCAGAGAGGGAAAAGGAAAATTAAAGAGGACACTATAGCATAGTCAAGGGAGGGAGAAGGGGGTGCCCACAAGTGGTCAACCTTATGGACTAGAAATAGTAAAGGATAGATTAGGCTTAGAAATAGAAGAACTGTTACAACAGATTTAAGAAAAGGTTGGTCCTCAGGAATGGCAGGAGCTCCCGGTCACATATCCCCCACATTAAGAGGGAAGCAGTTATTACAGACTGCTTACCACCTTCCTGTCCCAGGAAGGGATGGAGCTTCCACCCACCCATCTTCAGAAGCTGCGTCTCGGGGTCCCTATTAACAATTAATATTTCATCATAAACATAGTGGATATCATCATTCTTTACCATGAGACATAAACACATTTCTCAACAGAGACTAACAGTACCTTCCCATTTCCTTTTAGGGAAAGTCCGTTATATTTCTTAACCAAAAATCCGGACGACTGTAAAGTCCAGTACCATAGAAAGACTTTCTCTGGGGTGAGAATCTACCTGCTCCAACCCCACCAGGCAAGTCAGTTTTGAGCAGGGGCCCATTCCTAGGTTCAGCCCTTCTACATAAACCTGCTATGACTCTTGATTCATTTCACTTGTTACAGATACAGACACCTGAGGGTAGACACTCAATGTGTTACCCCAGCACAGGTTCCAATCCATTTTTCACCCACTTCTCCTTTGTAAGTTTTCACTCAGACAAGAATAAAACACACATACCACCTCAGACTCCTCGTCTGCCCTTGGGTACCTCTTTCTTTGACATCAGGCCCGTCCCCTGACCAAACTTGCTACACTTTTGCCTACAGAAAGGGACCATTGCAGAGCCACCTGTGGCCTTGTCTGCAACTGACTTGACCCCTCTGTCTTACACAAAGTTCCTGCAGGAATATGGAAGGTGCAATAGTAGTTTCTTACTCTCCTATTTCAACCGTTTATGACCTATGACCCCAAATCCTTGGTCATGTTATCCTCAGGCAGGTCTCTACAGAAACCTACAGAACCCCAAGGAACCTCTCATGCTGAATACCCTGCAATGTTAAACAGCAGGTTCCTAAACTTTTTAACTATGGGGTGTCTTAGTAAACATCCTTTTAATCACTGTGCTATTTTCAGCCATCTGTTACCATCTAATACCTTGTGACCTATGTGAGAGTTTCCCTTTTACCAAGGATGACATTTTTTTAAATGATCTCTACCCTCCTTAACTTTAACATACTGTAACAGTTTGACAATATTAGTATTTTAGCATGCAGTATACTCCAGTCAATACTGTTAATTAGCTGCATCAATACAAGAAAAAGTCCCTTCAGCCTCATAGGCTTCTTCTTGCTTGCTTGGAGTCTTCAACCCCAGCACAATACTACTAGGCACAGTTTTACCTGGGGTCTCATGTTCAAGTTCCATACTTGCATCTCCGACCTCCAACATGTAACATCCTGGGAGCACAGGAAATAAAAGAATATCCTGCTCTGTCAGGGGGTCCTCGTCAAACTGAGCCCACGAAAAATCCTCCTCTGACTCTTTGTCCAAACTCTCTAGCAGGAACCTCTCGAGCACCTGGCACCAGTGTTCCACCTCTCTGTGAAGTTGGTCTGCCTCCAACCATTGCCCACTCGTCCAGTGGACCATCCTCATCAGGGTCTCCACCTCCTGGATGTTTTCTCTTGCACTTCCAGTCTGCCTCAGCCTGCATCTCTTCATTGTCTTCAGGCTTGGCCTTCCTCCAATCTTCCAATTCCAGTCCAGGCAGCAGTTTCTCTCCATCTGTCAGCCATGGTTCTGAGCCGAACTCCATGGACTTTATTCTCCAGCAGCTCCTGGTGCATTGGTCCACCTGGGATATCTGGGTGATATCCACCAGAAAGCATCCCTCTTTGGCCAGTCCAGATGCTTCCAGCAAGTTATCCCACTTTTGACACCAAGTCTGTGGAGCGGTTGTGGGATAACAGATGGACCAGACACCGAACTTCAGGTTCAACACAAAATCTCTGTGGGATGTTTATTCAAAATACAAGAAATACACTTCTGCAATGCCATATTCCTTCTTCAGTACATCAGTTTGCAGCAACAGACTATGAATGTCCTTTCTCTGCACTTAGCCAGCACCTACTGACACTGATCTCTGATCCAATTCACTAGTTGAGATGTAGCCACCAGCCATATGCAGGCCCCATTTGCTTGGGTAGTGCGGGCCCAAAAAGAAAAAAAACAAAACACGCTATAGACAAAGAATCTCAATGCAGAATCACTGAAAGAAGGTCTACCGCAAAGGGCATTGACAACAAATCAAGTTTCAAAGAAATACAACATCATACATACTTCCATAATGCAATGCATCACGGGATATATGCAAATCATCATGACATTTCTTACTTAAGTTTACAACAATATACGTGCATTTTAAATAACACAACTAGCTTAATTTCTAAAATAGTCACCTAGTACATTTTACCATTATCAAAACACCAAGTGCCACGGTATTTTCAACATTTACAGGTTTCATAAACATAAAGTATATACATCACAGTATTTTATAAAATAGTGCTATTACATACTAAATCCAACAACAATAAACACAACTTATTTTACATATACTCTGAAGTCACCACAATAACCTTCCTGTACGAGGACCTGAGAGGGAAAAGGAAAATTAAAGAGGACACTATAGCATAGTCAAGGGATGGAGAAGGGGGTGCCCACAAGTGGCCAACCTTATGGACTAGAAATAGTAAAGGATAGATTAGGCTTAAGAATAGAAGAACTGTTATAACAGATTTAAGAAAAGGTTGGTCCTCAAGAATGGCAGGAGCTCAGGGTCACAAGCAGGCTATCATAATAAGGACTATGCCGCAGGCACTGGGACCCACTGGAAAACTTCTCAGCCAGCAATACCCAGGTGGGACAGCCCTCCAATGTCGGCTCCACCCTGACATCAGCGCTGGTATAAAAGGGGACAGACCCAGCTCCACCTCAGTTCTTTTTCTGCCGCATCCCATGTACGTGAAGAGTTCCAGTTCTTGGCTTGCCAAGCCCAGCTAAAAACCTCATTTTTTGCCTTTCCTCAGCATTTTCTCCACAGTTTTCAATGTTTTTTCAAGTCTACCAATGTATGTCTTCCCCGTCCTCAATCTCCTTGTCAGGACCCCATATTAATAAGTGTGGTTGCGGCCATCAAATACCATCCAAAAACAGCCATAAGAAGTGCGTCTTCTGCCTGGGGCCTGACCACGACACCGTGGCCTGTTCCTTCTGCCAGAGTTTCACCAGCAGGACTCTGATCTGCCGCCTGAAGGCCGTGAAGGCGTACCTCCTAGAAAAGAAGATGGACCTGCACATCTCAGGGGAGAAGGCTAAGCACAAAGAAAAATCAAAAAAAGAGAGGTCCCACGACAAAGACCATAGTTAGTCCAGAAACCAGTCCAGGTCCCGGTCTCGCTCCCGCTCGCGGCCCTCTCCGTAGAAAGCCCGCGTTTCTCTGGGCTCAGGTGAGCATACCAAATGTAAAAAACAGGCTAAAGCTGGGCCTTTGGGGGAGAAACCAGCAAAACCTAAGGTGACTTCGCTAAGGGTCACCGTTAAGTTCTCGGAGGCACAAGCTTCAGCTCCGCCTTCAAAGCCATGGAGCCGCCCGACAAGAGTGCACCCTCGGAGTCGAAGGACACTCCAGTGCCCCCCTGGCGGTACACCATTGTTGGACCCTGCACTGACACCAGTTGAAGGGGTGACAGATTTTGATGTGACCGGCGAGGGGCACGCATCTCCATCCCCTAAGTCCTCCTCCCCCCCCGGGGCTTTCCAGGAGGCTCCCCTTCAGTGGCTGATGTTCTGGACATTCCCTTTCTGGGGAAAGTGGCCTCGATCTTCTCAAAGGATGAGCTCCAGGATCTTTTTTCCTTCTGGTGAGGGCAGGTCCAGAAGCAGACCCACCCCAAAGCCAGCCCCGACACCAGTACTGGACCCTTCAGGTGAACCACAGCTGGGAGATGCATCTTCGCCACGGAAGACTCCCTAGAGGCTGCCACCTGCACCTCCTCCCAAAGCTCATTCCCGTTCATGGTCCTTAGACCGATGTCAACACTCTTCAAGATCAGATAGCCGATGCCGGGTCAGGTCTCACACCAGGAGCCATTCCTGATCTGTTAGGCAGGATCGCTCCCGACGTCGGTCTTCTGGCCATCGTCGGTCTTCGCTCCGTAGCCAGTCCTGTGACCGACGTCGATCTTTGGACCTTTGTTGGTCAGTGAGTCACCAATGTTCGAGTGGAGCTAGTCACAAGGATAGGTCCAGCTACTCAACACCCAGTAGTCGATCCTCCTCTCCTTCCTCTTCCATCTCTGGAATCGGGGGTTCCCCGGGAGACAAGGACCTAGCCCCACTCGCCTCCTGATGATCCGACTTTCATGGACATCATGAGGCACATCCAGGCCTCCAATGAATGGGATATGGAGGACCTGGATCCGGAAAGCCGCCAATTGGCTAAGTACCTGAGGCAGAAGGAGCCCAAACCTCTTGCAATGCCTCCTTTGGTGGACACATTCCAGGACCTCACCCGGATTACCTGGAAGCGTCCGGCTTCAGTCCCGGCAGTTCCAAAGAAATCGGACAGGCTGTACAGAGCCCCGATGGATGAACCATTTCTGGCTGAACACCCTCAGGTGGACTCTTCAGTGATAACAGCTGCTTATGATAAATCCAAGCAGCCTAAGCACCTTAGCTAGCAGCCTCCTGATCCTGAGTCTTGCCAAGTGGGCAAGAAGGTATATTCTGCATCCTCCTGTTCCATTAAGGTCCCTGAATTTCCTGACACACATGTTCCAGTACCAGAATGCACTCTGGGAATGGGGACAGGAGCTAGTGAATGTCTTGCCGGACTCTGAGAAGAAGACAGAGATTCTGGATCTTCTGAAATTAGGCTTGGATGTAGGTACACATGTTTTGTGTGCCTCGTACGATACTGCAGATAAGGCAGCCAGAGCGGCAGTGGCAGGGGTCTGTCTCTGGCGCCATGCTTGGCTGAGAGTCTCTGGCTTTCACCAAGATCTGCAGTCCGGGATCTGGGACCTTCCGTTCCAGGGTACCGTTTTGTTTGGGCAGGAGACAGTCGCTCATCTCTCATCTCCAGGAGTCAGGGAAATCCATCTGGTTTGTCCGTCAGATGTACTGCAGAGACCAGAGCAGACAAAGGAAATGGCCACTTTGTAAGCCCTCAGGAGCCCAAACCCATGGCAACCAGCAGGGCCAGAAGGGTGGTTTTTGGAGGAGAGCCAGCAACCAGCAGCCTGGAAGCGCTCCTTCCCATGGACCCAAGTCCTCCCAGGCCTCTCTGCCCAATCCCGGCTCCACCCAATGACTCCCTCCAGACTCCCCTCCTCCAGCAGGAGTTCCAGGAGAGGTGGTAGGGGGTCGCTTCTCCCTTTATCTAAAGGAATGGTGCTCCATAACTGTGGACCAGTGGGTCCTCAATATCATAAGGAGAGGACATACTCTAGAGTTGACAGGGATTCCTCCAGACACCCCACCAAGGTCCTCCAGATATCCTCCTTCTCACATTCCACTCATAGAAGAAGAGATATGGGCCCTCTTGCAAAAAAGGGCAATAGAAGTAGTCCCTCTGCAGCAACGGGGGAAAGGGTATTATTCCCACTTCTTCCTGGTCCCAAGAAAGACACAAGACCTTTGTCCTATTCTGGACCTCAGCTCTTTAAACTGTTATATACAGTACAGAAGGTTACGGATGGTAACTCTTCCAGGACTGCTTCCTCTGCTGCACCAGGGGGACTGGCTCTGTTCCCTCGACATGCAAGATGCATACATGCACATTGGGGTCTTTCCCCCTCACAGGAAGTACCTGAGGTTCCACTTACAGGGGGAGCATTATCAGTTTCGGTTTCTTCCATTTGCCCTCTCCTCCGCTCCTCAAGTCTTCACAAAATGCTTGACAGTAGTGGCTGTGGCTCTAAGGCACCAGGGTCATTATGTCTTCCCTTACCTGGACAATTGGCTGCTTGTGGCCCCATCAAGGTTGTATCTTCTTCAAGCTCTTGGAGACACCTATACTCTGTTCCGAGACCTGGGGATCACCCTGAATCTTCTAAAGTCTTCCCCAGAGCCCAGCCAAAGACTCGTCTTTATAGGTGTGGTCCTGGATTTGGTCCAGAGCAGGGCTTTTCTACCCCCAGAGAGGGTCGCTCGCCTGTGGGAGATTGCTGGATCAGTCCTGGTAACCCCTCAGGTCCAGGCAAGGACCTTCCTCACACTTCTGGGGCACATGGAGGTGGTCATTCCAGTCACACCTCTGGCTCACCTCCACATGAGAATCCCACAATGAATGCTCAGGGTACAATGGGATCAATGCTCGTACGACCTAGACTGCATGGTCAGAGTCTCAGAGCCGGAAAAGAGGACACTTCTTTGGTGGGTGGACCCACCAAATTTGGAAAAAGGGGTCCCTTTCCATCTGGAGCCCCCGATCAGACTCTGACAATGGATGCCTTGGATTTGGGTTGGGGGGCCCACCTGGGGACCTACCAAACACAAGGCACTTGGACCCCCATGGAGCGCAAACTCCACATCAACGTCCTGGAAATGCGAGCGGTCCTCAGTGTGCTTCATGCCTTTCAGGAGGACCTAATGCCAGGCTCTCTTCTTGTTCAGATGGACAACATGTTGGTCATCTTCTATATCAACAAGCAAGGGGGCGCTCACTCTTATCCTTTGTGCAAGGAGGCGATGAGGGTCTGGTACTGGGCTCTGGAGCGGCACATCACACTGGCCATGGTGCACATTCCAGGCATCCTAAATAACTTGGCAGCCAGCCTAAGCAGGTCTCAGTCTAAGGTGCATGAGTGGGAGCTACTGCAGTCACTAGCAGATCAGCTGTTCAACACCTGGGGTCGTCCAGAGCTGGACCCCTTTGCATCTCCACGCAATGCCAAACTGCCAGTTTTTTGCTCACAAGAGCCCACACCTGGTGTTTTCTTGCCAGATGCATTGTCTGTTTGTTGGGCAGGGAGGTTTCTTTATGCCTTCCCTCCCTTCCCTCTTGTTCAGAGAGTTCTTTTGAAGTTACAGGCCGAGGGGGCTTGGATGATTCTAATTGCCCCACTGTGGCCTCGGCAGATTTGGTTCCCACTACTTCCGCGGTTGTCTACGGAACCTCCAGTCCTGCTGCCAATATGCTAACAGTTGCTGTCCCAAGATCAGGGCTCGCTGGTCCATCCTGATCTCCAATCTGTGCACCTTCACGCTTGGCTCCTTTGGACGTAGCAAAGTCCAGGTATGGGTTATCTCCAGAGGTGGCAGATGTGCTCATTTCAGCGAGGAAGCCCTCTATGCGCTCCACTTATGCTATGAAGTGGAAACGGTTTTGCTTAGGGGCGTTGTCTCACTGTCTGGATCCCATTACCTGTCCGATGAACTCAGCATGGCAGTATCTCCTCTCCTTATACCAACAAGACTTGAGCAACTCCTCCACAGAGGTGCACATGTGGGCCATTTCTGCTTATTATGCCCTCTTGGGAGATATAACCTTAGCCCAACTGGATGTGGCCCGCACCTTTTCACGGGGGATTCTTTGCATGAGACCTCCCATTCGGGATCCTATCCCACCCTGGGACCTCTTGTTTGTGTTGGAGGAGCTTACTCTTCCCCCTTTTGAGCCTGCTGCAGACTGTGAGCTGCGTTATCTTTCCTGGAAGGTTTGTTTTTTAGCAGGCATTACGTCAGCTCAGAGTTTCCGAGCTTCAGGCTCTGATGTGTAAAGTGCCGTTTTAATTTTTCACAAGGAAAGGGTTTCCTCAGAATGAATCCTAAGTTTCTTCCTAAGGTGGTCTTGGAATTGACCCTCAACCAGTCGGTTGACCTTCCAGTTTATTTCCCTTCTCCCTCTAACAGAGGGGAAGCTCTCCTTCACACTTTGGACGCCCACAGGACGTTAAAGTAGCACCTTAAGCGAGCGGCTAATCACCGTAAATCGGAGCAACTGTTTGTGACATTTGCACCACAACACTTGGGTAAACCAGTGTCCAAGCTGACCATTTCCAAGTGGATTGTCCACTGCATTACCTTTTGCTATGAGAAGCACAGTAAGCCCTTCCGGCTTATTAGCTCACTCACCAGAGGAGTGTCTTCTTCTTTCGCTGCTCTGCAGAATGTCTCAATTAGGGACATATGTGTGGCTGCTACCTGGAATTCAGTGCATACCTTCGTAAAGCACAATAGCTTGGACATTGCATTCAGACGCCATGCCGGCTTTGGCCTGGCAGTCCTTCAGGGACTCTTGTCTCTTTTTTTTAAATGTATTTTTATTGAATTTTTTCTTTTAAGTCAGGAGACATTTTACAATCAGAATATTTTCTGTGCTTACTTCAGATTTGTTATTATACAGATTTACATTATTCATTTATGCATTGAGATCTTTTACATTTGGTACAGTTTAGGGTTAAAATAGATTATGCATATTTTTTACTAAAATCGAATAATTCTGCAACACCACTCTAGACTCCTTTCTTCTCTCCCCCAATTCCCACATGCTATGGGCAAAAATCAGGATTAATCCTTGCATGATAAATTGACCATCTCTGCCAGAGAATGGCAAACTTATCCATTTAGTTATTAAGTTTTGCCATGATACTTTCCATCTGGTATATAAATTTCACTATTCGCCTCCAATCTTGTATGGCCGAGATTTCTTTGGTCATCCATTTCCTTGTTAAGGATTTTTTTGCAGCCAACAACAGAATAGCCTGCAGGGTTTTTGTCCACGGGGGAGGATCCAGTAGACGGCCATTAGTACCGCTGGCTGTGAGCTCTACACACTCCCCAGGGCCTTCACTGATTTCTTTTCGTATACATATCCAGAAAGGCATCAAGCGTGGACATAGCCACATTACAGCATATGAGCCAGGTCTGCCATCTCGGTTCCACACTCCCTCCAACAAGCCCCAAATTCAATCGGAAGGTATTTAGTCAGACTTGCCGGTGACCTGAAAAACCTGGATCTACATTTCCATGAGTATTCTCTCCAGATATGCGGTTGGGTGATTTTGACCACTCGCAGAGATGAAGAGGACCACTCTTCTTTAGGTACAGCGAGATCTCTTTGTTCCAACTTGTTAATATTGAGTTTGTTGATTCTTTAGTTTGATCTTGCATCATTTTGTATAAATTTCCAATTAAGTGTTTCCAATGTTGTCCCTGGGAATGGTCAAAAATAGTTTTAAGAGGGGAGAAAGGGGAGGAGTTAATTTAACCTGAATAATTCTGTTACGTAGTAGGTGGTTTCTAATTTGGAGGTATCTAAAGTGGTCAACATTTGGTAGGTTAAATTTAAGTTTTAATTCTTCAAATGGTAGGATCCCATTTGGACCTAAAAATTGGAAAGCCTACTCCAATCATAATCTACGCCAGCGGGAAAAAGTTAGGTCATTGTGGGATGGAATGAAAAGGTCATCCTCTGAAGTGATTTTGCAGTACTCATAAATTAATTGAAGTGGCTCTTTATCTCGCATTTTAAACCAAATTTTTAAGACCTGTGAGGTGATATCGGTAAAGTATCTTAAAGGAGGAGTCCTCCCTGAAGGAGAAAACATTATTTTTTTTATGTCATACATATCATTCAGGTGAAACTCCAATTTCTTCCATAGGGAGTCAAACTGTTCAGAGAGACATAAAAGAAGAATTTTAAGAAATGCGGCTTCTGCATATTTTTTGAGGTCCGGGAGGTTAGAACCACTCTGAGCCAATGATAGTTTTAGTATTGAAAGACGGATTCAGAGTTTTTGTTTGTTCCAAATAAACATTGATATCATGTTATCCCATGACTTAAAGTAATATTGTGATGGGAAGTATGGAATATTTTGGAACAAGAACAGTAGGCGGGGTAAGTCGTTCATTCTAATAGCATCGATACCTTGGAACAAGGAAAGTGGAAGGTGAGCCCATCTAGCCAAGTCTTTCTTGATCGCAATGGAAATAGGTTCATAATTGATTAATTCTATTACATGAAGATTATGGGGAATATGTATGCCAAGATATTTTATTTTAGTTGAGTGCCATTTAATGGTTAGACTTTGTTTTAAGGTGTTTGGAGGGGAGTAATTGTATAAGAGGGCTTTGGTTTTTGAGATGTTTAATTTAAAACCAGCTAATTCCTCAAACTGGGATAGAATTTTCCATGTCTCTTTGATCGAATCTGTAGGGGATAGAAGGGAAAGGAGTATATTATCAGCGAAAAGACTAATCTTATATATGGATTGCTACATTGGAATGCCCTCTAATTTTTTTTGATATTCTTATCACCCTTGCTAATGGTTCAAGATATAATACAAACAGTAGAGGGGAGAGAGGGCAGTCTTTCCTTGTGCCTTGGCCTATTGAGATAGGGGAAGAAAGTCCCCCGTTTATACGAATATATGCTTTTGGCGAGAGGTATAGTTGGATCAGCCAATGTAGTAATGAGTCTGGGAAGCTGAAGGTTTTTAATGTGTCCCAAATAAAAGGCCAATAGACCTTATCAAATGCCTTTTCAGCATCAAGGCTTATAAAGGCTGCTGGGATCTTCCGAGTATGAATATATTCCATTAGTATTAGGGACTTTCTAACATTGTCCATAGTTGACCTGTTTTTTATAAAACCCGCTCGATCTGGGTGTATTATTGTTGGGAGAATTGTTTCTATTCTCTTGGACAGATTGCCATGAAAATTTTATAGTCTGAGTTTAATATAGATATCGGAAAGGTTGGAGGAGGGGTCTGATTTATTTCCATTAGGTTTTGGGATAGCAGCAATTGTGGCATAATCCCACTATGGCAGAGCTACATTTCCCGCTGCCGTTTCTCTATATAACTTAAGAAGTCCTGGAGTTAATTCTTTACAAAAGATTTTATACCATTCGTTAACATATCCATCAGGGCCAGGGCATTGACCCGAAGATTATTTAGTGACCGTGGCCTCTAGTTCTTCAATTACCACTGGGGCTTGTAATTTCTGAGCTTGTATTGTTGAGATTTTTGGGAGTTGTAACTGGGCTAGGAAAGTTTGTCTGTCCTCTTGGGAAGAGGTATTTTGTGTTTTGTAAAGCTGTTGGTAATAGTAAGCGAAGGCCTGTCTTATGTCTTCTTCTCTGTGGGTAATCTTACCAGTTTGAGGATGTTTGATTTTTAATATTGTTACTGCATTTTCCTTGCTCTCAACTTCTGCACCAGTCTGCGTGTTCCCCTGGATCCACCCTCATAATTAAGTATATTAGAGACATTTGGATCCTTTCATCTATTATTTTTTGGATAGCTGATGTAGTTTCTCTAATTTTTGTTTGTATTTCTTTATCCCCCTCTCTATAGAGCAGTTGAAGAGTTTGTAGGGTCATGGTAAGATAATTGTATTTCCTCTCCCTTTCTTTTTTTTTTCCTGGAGGCATATGCAATGACCTCGCCTCTAATGGTGGCCTTCATGGCGTCCCACAATATAGCTTCTGAGACAGCCAATGAAGCATTTTCTTCAAAGAATTGTGGAATTCTTTTTTTTATTTGGTCAGTAAATTCTTCATCTTTTAGAAGATAGGGATTTAGTCTCCAAAGTGTTTGTTTCGTTTTTTTACCCATATCTACTTTTAGTAATAGAGGGTGATGATCAGATATTATTTTTGGACAAATAGTTATGTCTCTCACCGAGGAGAAATGTTCGCATGAGGTGAAAAAATAATCTAATCTAGAGTATGAGTAGAATCTTCCTGAGTAATATGTAAAACCTGGGGTTGAGGGAAAAAATTTCCTCCAGATGTCTACCAAACTGAGATTTTCAAGTTGCGCTTTAAAGAACTTTACTGGAGTTGATAGATGGTAGACTTTAGGGTTAGATGAATCAAGATTTGGAGTGATTGTTATATTGAAGTCTCCTGCCATAAGTAATTGCCCCTGGTGGAGGGCCAATATTTTATTTAGTATTTGCTGAATTATTGGTGATTTAGTCTGTGGAGATAGATATATATTGGTTAATGTTACCTCTTGATTGTATAAGCAACCTTGAATGATGATTTAGCGTCCTAGTCTATCAGATTGTATATTGTTTATTTTGAATTGAGTAGTAGAAAGGATCATTATTGCCACCCCCCCCTTTTGCGCCCACTCGGATGAGATGAGGAATAAATGGTGTATCGACTCCCCCATGTTAATTTCTGGTGTTTGATGTCTGAGAGGTGGGATTTTTGTATAAATATAACATCTGCCTTTTGTTTAAGTGCTGCATCACTCTTGTTCTTTTGATGGGATTATGAAGGCCATTTACATTTACAGAGTAGATCCTTACTGGTTGGGAAGCCATTTGGGGGTTTTATTCTTTAATTCTCTCTTTACTGCTTTAAGTTTAATGCTTACTACCTTTATTGTCATTTTAAGTTTCTGACTTTCACTATTTTTTGGTTTTTTTTCCAGGTCACCCCAGTCCGACGTCAGCCGTATCACTCCCCCCACCACCCGGATCAAGAGGATAGAATAGCCAACTGTATTCAGGTCATCCTTCAAAAATCTGTTAGATCTCCCTAATAAAAGTTTCTGAAGTTTTTGTAATAAAGCAAAACATTGAAATATTGTACCCTGTCTCCTGCGTCTCCTTCCAACTTCATCGCATGAACGAAGGTTAACTTCAACATTAACTGTGACTATAGAAAAAACTGTGAATAAGTAACAAAGCTGTGAACCTAAAAGGTTTTCTTAACAAAACTATATATATCAATGCTTCCTTTGTTAGGGTGGTTATGAAATTCCACCCTTCCATAGTCTCAAGCCGATTCCCTAAAGAAATCGGGGTTGATTGAGGATCTCCTTTAGTAGAGATTCCTCAGGTGGTGCAGGTCAGCACCCAAGGGGTTCACCAAAATGGGCAGTCTGGGCTCCCTAAACTCCCTTTATGGGCAGGCCCCCTTTTCTCTGTGTCATGAGAGAAAAAGGGGAGGAAGATCAAGACCCAATCTCTCTCTTCCTCCCCTGGACCTATCCTCCCAACCCCTTCTTCCCATCCCCCTTCCCTCTCCCCCCTCCCCAGGCCCCCTCTTTTATTTAGGGGGGGTCTTCTCAGTGAAGGGCCCATCACTCAAATGAGCGGGGGCCCCCGAGTTGAGAGGGAACACCCATTCCCACAGATCAATACCCTGGCCAGGAAAAGATAGGGAGATTACTTGTTTTGTCCCCCAACTGACCCCGATGGTCTCAAGCAAGAGCCTGAGGTAGATTTGAGGGATCTCACTCCTCCGCCAGTCAGTCCCTTCCCTCAGATGATCTCCTTCCCTGTATTCATGGGGACCTTCGCCCAATATGGCTCCAGTCTGTACTGGTACCAGGCACCTATTAGTTTACTTACCCTGTACTGGAATTCAAAGAGGGGTATCTTCCCAAAGTAAAAGAAGAAATAAACCGGTTAACAAGAAAATTCAGGGGGAAGAGGTTTAAACCCTAGATCTGGCCCTTCCCACCCACCGGCGGGAGCCAAACTGATGAGAGGAAACCTCTCCCAAGGAATCTAGGGGCCTATAGGTTATATTGATAGAAGCCCTGTAAGAAGAAAAGGATAGAAAAAAAAAGGGGGGGAAGAACTCAGGTTCTTCCCTTTCTGACAATCAAGGACTCTCCTTGTCATTCGAAAATACTGTTTAGAGACAAATCAAGTAAAGGTTTTTTCTTAGTATGTCAAGGTCCAGGATTATATTAATATGTCCAAAGTCCCTTGGGTCAAAGTTAAGGGTTTTAGCTTAGATCTTTCTGTTTTTCACCTCGGGGAAGCTTCACATGTTAAGCCCTCTTACTAGGAGGGGTCACCTCAAGGAGCCTGTCGAGGACATACCATCTGACAGGGACCCCCGAGGCCTGAGGAGGGAGGGGAAGGAGGAGGAACAATACCAGGGGGGGAGACCCGGTAGCCCAGCTAAGCACTACCTTAGGCCTCCTCAGCCAAGCAAAATGCCTGCCATTGAGAAGGATTCCTTTCCCACAGTCATAGTAAGGTAACAGGAAATAATATGGTATCCCTTTGTTAGGATGTTGGACTGTTTAGGATGGTGCCAGGGAAGAGACCACTGCGGACCCCCCGACCAACCCCCACACCCCCACCCCGCCTCCCCAAGAAGAGCGCCGTAAGACTCACCAACCACCAGGACTTATTTCTGGTCCACCGTCATGGAGGGATTTCTCAGTAGTCGAATCCTCTGCAGCATTTCTTCCAGGCACGTGTTGGGCTGGGGCATTCCATCAGGCAGTGATTGTCCCTGAGACGTGCTCCTCGAGGGTCCAGTTCAAGTTGAGAGTCACTCTTTAAGCACCCCTTTCTTAAATATGTCTTCCTTAGCTTCCATGGCTGAAGTGTATGAAGTAGGCCCCTCTGGTAGATATACAATCAACTTGGCTGGGTAAAGGGTGTGAAATCTGATCTGTTGAGATCTTAGTACAGGGAACAGCGGAGCATAGGCTGTTCTCTGACTTTGGGTGAAGGGAGCGTAATCATTATCAATGATGATGCGATGATTTCCATGCATAATCCTCCCTTTCTGCCATGATTTTTATAGGAGTAGTTCCTTCATCTGAAAGCTTTGCATCCTGATGATGAACTATCTAGGTCTGGCGTCTTTAGCCTTAGGTTTGGGGCCCAAGGTGCAATGGGCACATTCAACGTCGAGGGGGAATTGGGCCTGAGGTCAAGGATTGTTCTAAAGAATTGATCAGCAAAAGTCAGAGGATCAGCACCTTCGTCGCCTTCTGGTAGACCGAAGATCTGAAGATTTTTTCTCCGTCCTCTGTTCTCTGTGTCCTCCTGCCTGAGAGAACAGTGTAACTGGGATTCCACTAAGGAAAGAACCGCTGACTCAAAGGCATTAATTTTAATGTTATTCTGGGAGATCTGCTGGTCTGCCTCATCTGCCTGAGTCTGCAGCATTCTTAGGTCAGCCCTGACCTGTTTTATTGAGTCCCTCATTTCCTCTCTAAAATCTGAGATGGCCCGAAGGATATTTTGCTCAGGCTGAGGGATTGGCTGTGATGGCTGAGATTCATTTCCCTTCCTTTTCCCTCCCTTAGTAGCCATCAATGAGAGGGGTAAGTGAGAGGGGCTGTCTGGCAAAGCTGCAACAAGGTTGGAGGATCTAGTTAGGTCAGGGTCACACAGGCTGGCTCTGTCCTCCCAAGCAGTCGGGTCAGTGAGTGGAGAGAATCTGTTGAAAAGGCTAAGTTCCATCCAGTGTAGTGAGGAGGAATCGATCTGGTAATCACTAGGATTCATCTGTATCCAGATCTCTATCTGGAGTTGCAGTTTGTTTATTTATTTCTCTTGTGCCTGAGAGTGTGTAAAATTGAGAAGAGAATTCTTTGGATGGTCAGGAACTGAGCCGTGCATTCCATTCAGGTTGGGGCCGCACAGGCCGATTGCTCCTCCCACGTGGTCGAGTCTACTGTCAGAATGAGAGCCTGATGTAGGATTCTGCCTCTAGCCAGGGACGGCGGTTAAAATGACTCCGGTGCTCACTGGGAACACACCTGAGGTCTGGGCTCTGTGGGGTGCCAGAAATTCCTTTGATCTTCCGCTTGAGCCCAGCTGCCATTTTGGAGAGCAAGGGGGGCTATGCAGTGGACTGTGCTGGAGAGCAGGATCTAACCAGATGCTCTGGGCGGGTTGGAGCCTCGCAGGCTGATTCTCTCCTCCCACGCGATTGGGTTGTGTGACAAGGGGAGCTCTTATTGTTCGATTTACCACCAGGGTCAGCAAAAGGAATGGTTCCAATTATTGCTGGGGTCTCTCGATTGCTCAAGTCACCGTTTGCCGGTAAGGTTTCTTGGTTTTTTTGAGGTAGTAGACCGATTTTGCAGATTTAGGTATGGGAGCCACCACAGAGAGATGTTTAAAGCGCCATTCTGGAACCGGAAGTCCAGGGACTCCTGTCTTGATTGCTGTGTCCAGCCTCTTTTCCTCCATCTCCTGGGATCAGATACCTCCTTGGCAAGGGGCTGCTTGGGATTCAGTCCTTATTGTGATAGCCTGCTGCAAGAGCTTCCACTCGAAGTAAGATAGTACAGTTATGTAAGAACTTACCATAACAGTAGATCTTTGAGAGGAGCTGTTGCAGCAGGCGTTGCTTTCCCGCCTTCCATCCCCCAAAATGAGGTGTGTAGATCATCATCTTCAGGCTTCACCTCCTTCTCTTGTCAGGGCTTGTTCACAGGTCTTGGCGGGGGAACTGAGGTGGATCTGGGTCCGCCCCCTTTTATACCAGGGCTGACTTCGGGGTGGAGCCGATGTTGGGGGCGGTCCCTGCTGGGTATTGCTGGCTGATAAGTTTTCAGGTGGGTCCTAGTGCCTGCGGCATAGTCCTTATTGTGATAGCCTGCTGCAAGAGATCCTCTCGAAGATCTACTGTTACAGTAAGTTCTTACGTAACTGTTCTTTTTTAAACATAGCCCATGTTATAAGTGCACTAACCCACTCCAGGGTATGTGGTTATTGGGGATTAATCAACACCCCTGGTGCTATAAGGACAGTTGGCCTGCAGCCTTGTGCCTTACAATGCTCCCGGGGTGTTAATTAATCCCTAAACTTCTTGCTCCTGGGCCACTTAACACTTAATGAATGGCTGAATGTGCGATTTCTGGATGGGGAGCCACCTACAAAAAGAAGTAAAATGCAGAGAAAGAAACCTGGTTCTGACTCCCATACTGTACATGTCCCAATGAGAGACCTGTATGAGAACAGATGGGAGAGCCCTATCAGTGCAAGTGGCAGCTGCCAAGCAGCAATGAAGGCAATCCACAAGGTGTACAGTCTGACTTATGCAACTGGGAGCACAATGCTAGAGCACCGGGCACAGATTCCACTGTACACAGCCATGACAGGCAGATGATGCTCCCAGGCTTCAGCCTGAAGAAGTTCCAGATATACAGGCTTGTCAATTTCCACTACCACGCACACTGACCATGGTAACAGCAAGCAAGTAGGCAGCCTAGTACTACTGTTGGTCATGGTACATAACAGCTGTCCACCGATCGAGAACCCCTTTTGTGCAGTTATAGCAGTATAGTGTTTAGTGCTGAACCGGTTGTTCCTGACAGAGCTTGCCAGTATTAGGGCAGCATAGTTCCCTGAAGTAAAAGTACCGCAGAGTTAATTCAAGTTTGCAACATATGACTATGTTTATTTGTTGTCTGTTTTGCACAGTTCTGTGAAGTTACACTGCACTGAGTTTGTTTCAAAAGTGACTGCCACAGACTATTTTGGTGGCGTTCCTCACTTCCCTGAACAGTTACATTCCACAATGCAGTCCCTGTGTAACTGATAAGCAGACATCTCTGGCGCTGAAGCCTTTCAAGTTCCAGCAGACATCTGTAAATCTCTTCAGTGTGTGCTGCTGGTACTGCCAATGGGAGTTACATCAAGAATTGTGGTGCGCGAGAATGGCACAATGGCACAGCTCATCCGTAGTATGACATAGTCAGCATGCAACGCTTCACTCTGGCAGTGTTGTCAACAGCCATACGAGTCGGGAGTGCCAGAGCAGAACTGCTGAAGTGTTGCTTCAGTTCACGGACGATTATTCCATGGCTTCCTCCATAGTGTAACATAGTCACTGTGCAGAGCTCCACTCCAACAGTGTTATCAATGTCAGGAGTGCTAGAGCAGCACCACTATACTGTTGTTTCACCTCATGGATGATTATTCCATGTCTTCCTGTGTGCTGTTGACTGTGAGAGTACTGTTCATGACACATTCACTGCTGTTTTGTCTTGAGTGTCGATAACCCCATGTGAAGCTCACTTTTCAGTGCAGTACATCTATGCCACTACTTTATGTTGGAGAAGTGGACATAATAAAGTTTCTACTTTTGCATTTGTGAATTAGGCATTCCTGGTATTTTTTTTAACACTGCAGTGACCCCATGTTATAAGCACAATAATCCACTCCAGGGTATGGTGTTATTTGGGATTAATCAACACCTCGGGTGCTGTGACAGCACTCATACTATGGCCTCATGCCTTACAATGTA
Organism: Neoceratodus forsteri; assembly: GCA_016271365.2. Taxonomy (NCBI): domain Eukaryota; kingdom Metazoa; phylum Chordata; order Ceratodontiformes; family Ceratodontidae; genus Neoceratodus; species Neoceratodus forsteri. The sequence goes on from CM057451.1 coordinate 98,383,926, forward strand.
CCCAGGGCATTCATGAATCCCCAGTAACCTCATACCCTGTCATAGATTATTGCTTACTTATCCAATTAGAGATTTAGTTTGCACATTGCATTCTAGTTGTCGGGGGATTCTGAATGTTTATTTCATGTTCTGTTTTCAAGGATCAGGGATGTGGTGGGTGACTTATATTTCTATGTATAATGAATTCAGACAACCAGCCTAGTGCTCATGGAGCGATTCCCCCACCCCGGGGGGATAGCTGCTCACTCCAACCTCTGCTGTGAACCTGAGGATGCAAGGAGAAGGGTCCCGGTTGAGGGACAGAGAGCTTCAGCGTTAAGAACTCCTATCTTGGAAGCATGCCATGGTCCAGTTATTTGCAGTTTACTGCCCCATTGCCAGATTATAGTTTTCATGTTTCTGGCTTGTTTACTCCTCATAGTGATGTACTGAAGGTTTAGCCTGATGCTGTGGAGCCTTGTGCCCTGTACCTCCTTGCTTATGTTACCAGATCAGTGGAAGTTAAGATTATTTATACAATGGGCTCATAAGCAATGTGATTGGTTAATAGGGGTCTTTACATGTGGGTAAATCTTACAATAACCCTCGGATAAAAATCCAGCAATCAGATAAGCCACTTCACAAAAAAGTAAAGACAAAGAAATTATTCCTTACTCACCAAAATGTAAACAAAGACACTGCCATATTGTTAGCCTGCTAAGCGCTCATCCCATTAAGGGGAAAAAGCTCCCTCACAACTACCAACCAGACAAACACAAAACCCATTTAAAATCAGTGTGTATGTGTGACAATACCTGGTGCTCAGCACTGTCTCTCACCTCCCAGGTCTCTCTCAAATACTGCTGCTCCCTGTACAATCTTAGTTTTGCCACTTGGAGCTGCACCCCCCTCCCGACTGCAGTTCAGTTAAACTCCAGAAGTGAACTAAGGAACACCCCCTGTACTTCAGTACAGCTCCAATACCACCTGACTCCAAAAGTAAAAAATAATAAAAAAAAAAAAAAGAAACGTATCAACTCCTGTTTCAGTGCCAACTGTCATACTACTGAAGGGGTCTGACACGCTGCTTCTCAGTCTCCGAACCACTCATCTTTGCTGGCACACATCTCTAGACTCTGTGTGTTATGGAAAAAAGAAACAAACAAAAAAGTACAACACTAACATTGTATTCCTCTAACCATGTCGTATCATGCCAAAACAGTAACATTTTGACTGTGAAAGTCATTACAGCGACAATTTCGGCAACATTCAAAATTGTCGCTGTAATGGTCTTATGGGTGAAATTTCACCATTTCCCCATGATATGCCCCCCTTCCGAGTCAAGTCTGACTCAGAGTTGGGTCTTTAGAGAAAGGGGGGTGCAGGGGGCAAAGCCCCCCCCAAAAAAACAGTCAATGGCTGACAGGTGATATTTCACCTGTCGACACTGTGACTTTTGCTGAGCTGCATTTTGACAACTTCATTGTCAAAGCAGCTTGGTGGAACCTAACCATATCACTGTCTGAGTTGTGGGGGTGTCTCCTCAGTATTCTGCCTAGGAACAGGGAACTATTTTTTGTGGAGCAACAATACATGAAATACAAACAAAATATAAAAAAACCCTCTGTCTTTATTTTTTTGTTACAAAAAGTGAAGGGGACATTGTATAATCGTAATAAACTACTCCAGGGTGTGGGTTATTTTTTAATTTTTTTATTTTATTTATTTTTATTCTAAACATTTGTTTACTGGGTAAGTACAATGAGCCAAGGCCCGTTTTCATGTATGACTCAAGGACTGAATACATATACAATCAAGATGTTTACAAAAAACAAAGTCACATCACAGTACAATACAACATTTAACATACATTACCTAACATAAATAATAAATGTAGAATAATCATTAAAACAACAGCAATGCAATTTATCAAAAAAATTATTTCTTAACCTAATTTTAAAAGTTTGATGACAAACATTTTCATATAAAGCAATAGGAAACTCATTCCAATTTTTAGCAGCAGAGTAAGTAAATGAACCATCCCCCATTTTAGTCTTAGTCTTAGGGACCTTTGACTTCATTTGTTGATCAGAACGAAGTTCCTGTGAATTTATTTTAATATGAAGAAGTGAATATAATGGAGAATCTGTACCTTGACGAAGGATTTTATCTTTTAATAAACATAAACTGTGTAGACAACCCATCCTGGGAGGAAGCCAGATAGATAGTCAATACAGCTCACAATGATGAGTAGAGTAGGGCAGATTAAAAGTAAACTTACAAATACCATGAAACACATTGGTAAGAAGAGATAACTCTCTATTAGACAAGTTAGTAAAGAGAAATGCATTGTAATTCAGTTGTGGTAGTAAGACACCCTCAGCAATTGCACGTCTTGCTGGTAAAGTCAACAGGGATTTGAACTTGAATAATACACGAAGTTTCTGATTTATCTGATGAGAAATAAATTTTACATGATCAGAAAATGTTAAATGTTGGTCTAAGAGGACACTAAGATATTTAAATTGTTTAACCTGCTCCATCCCATTACCCAATAAATCAAAAATGGACAAATTCTGAGATCTATTTAGTCTAATTTTAGATCCAAAAAGCATACACTTTGTTTTCGTATGATTTAATGCTAAACAATTCCCTTTTAACCACCCGCATAAAATGGCAAAGTCTTTATTTAAAGACGTATTTATAAGTTCAACAGAAGTTGAACTTTTATACAGAATAATATCATCTGCATAAATCAAGCAATGTGTATCATTCAATAAAGATGGAACAACATCTACAAATACCATGAACAACAAGGGGCCAAAAATGGACCCCTGTGGCACTCCCTGTAACAAAATGTTACTAGTTGAGAAAGCTCCATTTAATCCTACCTTAAGTGGACGATCGGGCAAATAACTATGAAACCAATCAACAGCAATCTCTGTCATACCATAACTTTGACGCGTCCCAATCAGCAAAGAATGACTCACTAAATCAAAGGCCTTGGACAGGTCCACGAACACAGCACTAGTGAGCAAACCCTCATCCGTAGCTACACTGGTGTATTTCGTGAACCTGGCCAAGGCCGTCCCCGTCCCATGATACTTACGAAACCCATGCAGATCATGTGCCCTAAAACCATTATCTTGTAAATAGGCAGTAAACTGCTCATTCACAAGTCTCTCAAAAATCTTACCTAAGGGTGGAAAAAGAGAAATAGGACGATAATTATCCATGTCCATTCTATCACCTGATTTATAAATAGGTTTGATTACTGTTTGTTTCCATACATCAGGGAAACATCCAGTAAGCAAAGACAAATTATAAATTGAAGTGGATAAGTAATATATTCAGAAATCAATTTTAAGAACTGGGTTTCAAGTTCACATGCACTTGAACAAATTGGCATGTGTTTCAAAAGATAATAAACCTGATATGGTTCAATAAATGAAAAGGAAAAAGAACCAGATTTAGGAACAACATGAGATTGTCTATCTATACATGGGTCCTGATTAAAGGCCTGCGTATACCTAGATAAATCAAGAAATTTGTCCAAAAAAGAATCACAAATAACCTGCACATCAGAAATCATCTGACCATCCTTATTAAAAGCCCCAGTAGATTCTTCCCTTGATGGATTAATTAAAGAATTTATAGAAGACCAAAACCTTTTTGGGTTATTTAAACTAGAGGTTTGTAGGTTCTGAAAATAACTAGATTTACTTTGCCTAATTTTTATTTTACATTCATTTCTAAGCTTCCCATAGCTATTAAAATCACTCATTAACTTAGTTACCTTATGCAATTTCCAAGCAGCATCTCTCAATTTAATTAAATGTAACAAAGGGGCAGTAATCCACTTATTAAGGGAGCCTCTAACTCTCCTAACCACTCTAGGAAAATATTTATTTTGTAACCCCAAAAGAGTGGAAGTAAAATAGTCAACAGCAATATTTACATCCAGGATTGCATCCAGATAAGTCCAATCAATATTCTGCAAGTCAACAAGAAGATCACTACTAACCTCATTAACAAACTTATGGTATGAAATGAACCTAGGAGGCAGTTTAGGTCCTTTAGATCTCCATATGCAATAAGTGGCCAAATGGTCACTTATTGCATTTGGTAATACACCAACACCAGAAATGTTTACCTGTTTATTAACAAGAACCCAATCTAAAATTGTATGGTTCTGACTATTCATATTCATATGAGTAAATGAGTTTATGAGCTGAGAAAGACCAACATTAGTCAGTAACGTCTCTATAGAAGGATCATTTATAGGATCCCAATGAATATTAAACTCTCCAGTAATCAAAAGATCACTACCTGATTGAATAGTTGCTACAAACTCTAAAATATCATCCAACCCTTTCTTAGCAGTTTTTGGGGGATTATAAACTGTACAAAATCGCAACTTTTGGCAACCACCCAACTTCAATTCCAATAACAACCATTCAAAATTGGATACTTGTTTATATTCAGGAAAAATCCCTACTAATTTTAATTCAGACTTATAATACACAGTTATACCCCCTCCCTTCTTTTTTCCGGTCTTATCTTTCCTTATTACATTATAACCTTCAAAAGCAACAAGATTATTTGATACTGAAGGTTTCAACCAGGTTTCAGTTACACTAAATATGTCTGGGTCATAAGTAGTAAGCCAGGCCTCAATTTCATCTTGTTTAGACATAAAACTTCTAACATTTAAATGAATTATTCTCAAGCCTTTAGTTTGCCAATAGTTGTCATAATTTCCTTCATTTGAAATTGAAGGCCCAGGGTTTGTTTCCATGTCACCAGATAAAAGTAGGATACACCACATAGTACCAAGTAACAAGGAAACAAATGAGATTTTGTACACTAGATGTTGAGCAAAAAAAAAACCCATTTCATACACATTTCTCCTACTAAGACTACCCAAATCCCTTATAGTTAAGGAAAAACCGGAAGTAGTGACACTTGGTAAATTTGAAAATGTATAGTCAGTGACTGAATAATCATAAACATTTGCCAGTAAAGGGTCAGTGCAGTATGTAAGACCATGATCTAACAAAAACAACCCCGTACCACAACATATCAAAAATATCTGAAACCCCCACATATTAACTGTCTAGTCAATTAATAAATAGTCTAATATAATAGTTGCAAAGTTATCTAACAACAGTACAATTTAATTTACATGCAGTCTCCCCACAGTCTCCCTCCGTTGACTCCCAAAAGTGACTCCACCACTCCTGCGTACTTCCACTCACGTGTACAGCCACTCCGCGGATAGCCACTAAAGATGGTACAAATTTATTCGGAAATCAATTAGCAGTCTCCGCCCCTAATTAGCTGTCTAGCCACACTCGCCTGCCTGTAGCCCCCTCGCCTACCGAGACACCGGCAATAGATGTAAAAAGCAGCAGACAGCTTCCCAAACTCAGGGCACAGTTTGTTTCTCCGCAGGTGAAGTCAAAACCTCCCCAATCAGCTGCAGGCAGGTAAAGACAGGGCAGAAAGGTGCAGCATGGAGTTGATGTTATAATGCAGCAGCAGTCTCTGGTTATGGTGAGATTTACCCACTTCTGGTGTGGTTTAGTCACTCAGCCTGTGGCCGCATGACAGGACCTCACCAGGCATGGATAAATCCCACCATAACTCACATACTGTCAAAGATTATTGCTTAAATTGTAAATATGGTTCCAGGAAGAAGTGGGATAGTGACAGGAGACAGAAAGATCTTGAGCAACAAGTTCAGCTTTTAGAAGACCAGCAGAAAGTGTAACTGAATAGCCAATGGAGCAATCAGCTTGCTAAGTTAAAAAAAGGAACTTCATGGGATATTAGAGTACAAAGTGGAACAAAAATTGTTGTTCTTAGACACAGGTTTTATGTGGTGGCATAGCATTGAAGCTGCTAGCAGGTCATCTTCAAGCACGGTAAGCTAAGGCCTATCTTAGGAAGGCCTGGCATCCACTAATGGGTGGCATGTTCATTGACTTCCAGGGTATTTCAGCTGTGTTTTAGTCCTATTAGAGGAATCTCTATTCAGCTAAGCAGGGGCCCTACAAAGTCACTTAATTCTTAACAAGGTTGAACCCATCTCAGCCCTCCCAGACCCAAAATGAAGCCTTAATGGCTCCAATACCTACCATTAAAATAGAAGAGGCTATTACTAGGCTTACAGCTGGGAAGTGTCCTGGCTCAGATGGGTTTGGGGTAAGTGGTATAAGGAGTTTAAGGATTCTGTTGTCCTACTACTTAGGGATTTGTACGATTATGGTGTCTCAGCAGATGGACAACTTGCTCCATCTTGGACATAGGCTATGATTTCCATCCTACCTAAACCAGGCAAGGACCCCACACATTGTTCACCCTACCATCCTATTTCTGTTTGGAATGTGGACTATAAGATTTTGACATCTGTCTTAGCGAAAAGGTTGGAACTTATTATACACTAAATTGTTCATTTAGACCACACAGGCTTTGTTACTAGTTGGCAGGCTCAAGACAGCATCCACAATACAGTCCACACTATCGACCATTTGAATAAAGAGAAAACCCCCAGCATATTTAATGATGCTGTAAAAGCCTTTGATCAGATCTTGTGGGAATGTCTTTATGGGGTCCTTACCAGGTTTGGCTTTCATGACACCTTTATTGGATATATTAGGTCCCTTTACCAACAACCATCTGCTGTTGTCAGGGCTAATGGACATATATCCTAGAATTTACTATTGGGTAGAGGAACACATCAGGGCTGCCATCTCTCTCTCTTCTATTGTTTATGCTTTGTATATTGAGTCCTTAGCACATATCATATGCTTAGATGCGCAAATACAGGGGGTGACAGTGGGAGGGCAAGAGCATAAAGTAGCTCTTTACTCAGACAACGTGCTGCTATATTTGAGCAATCCAGAATCCTCTTTGCTGGTGGTGATAGCATTAATAGGGCAGTTTTCTCAGCTTTCAGGGTGTATTTCTAATGCTAGCAAAACTGAGATACCAGTGTTTACTTTTAGGTCCCTTTGAATATTCAGACCTCGTACCCAATGAAATGGCGATTAGAGACTCTAAAATATTTGGGAATTAACTTAGGTGTTAAATCAGCTACTCTGTTTGAGCATAATTATGCTCCTCTTCAGATAACATTAAAAGCAAACTTTTTAAGGTGGTCCGTGTTGCCCCTCTCTTTTATTCCAGAATTCAAGTGGAAGTTGCGCCATAGCAGAAATGAGCCAAAATAAAAGGGAGCAAGGGAGAGGCACAAGAACGCTACAGGGAAGCTACATATGAGAGCAAAACACAGCAGGACACACTGGGCAGCAGGGACACACAGGGCCAGGCAGGAAAGGGCACCTGGAAGCAATAGCCACAGGGGAAGGTGTGGGGAGACATCGCAGAAGGGGGAGGTACACCACACAGCAGTGAGGCAAGCACAGGCAGGTGTTTCTGGTGCAGTGGAAGTAGCAGTGAGGACAGCGGGGAATACAGTAACAGCTGCCGGGGGTGAACACAAGCCAGGACATGGCCAGTGCCACCTTCCAGATGGAGGTCAGCAGGAGGGGGTGAGAAGGCGGGCAGCGGGGGGGCATGGCCGTGGAAGGGCCTGTCGGAGGTATGCCCCCAACAGGCAGTATCAAGCCCGCACCAGCTTCGAGCTGTACAGTGATACCAAGATTGTGGGCCAGTACTGCCTGAATCGGGCAATTCTGAGGTGGCTCTGTGAGCTGCGCAGTGATGTGATGCAGGCACCGACACGATGGAGCCATACCCTGTCAGTGGAGACCAAAGTGACAGCTTGCATGTGCTTGCTCACCACGGGTACCTTCCAGAGACCAACTGGGGACACCACAGGCATAACCCAATTGGCCACGTCACGCCACCTCACCCAATTCCTCAGCGCACTGCTGCCACATGCTGCGGAGTACATCCATTTCCCCAGCACACCGGCGGAGCGCACAGCAAACATACAGGAGTTCCACAGGGTAGCACGTATGCCTGGCATGCTAGGGGCAATAGACTGCACCCATGTGGCCATCCGCACACCACCTGGCCCCGAGGGGGCCACATACATCAATCTCAAGGGCTATGTCAGCATCAACTGCCAGGTGGTGTGCGATGCCAGGGGGCGCATAATCAATGTCTGTGCCACGCACCCTGGGGGAGCACACAATGCCTTCATCTGGCACCAGTCGGCACTGTGCCACCGATTCGAGAGTGGGGATATCCCCACTGGCCACCTAGTGGGTGAGTATGCAAACCACATAGACAATCATAGGGCCTGGGGGGGCATGGTCAGAGGTGACATGGGTAGTGGCCTACATGGCCCGGGGCAGGGCGATGCTGATCACCAAACTAACCTCCACCCTCTACACACAGGTGACAGTGGATACCCACTCTGTCCCTGGCTGCTCACACCCTACCGGCGACCCGTGACCCCATCGCAGCAATGCTTTTTTTTGGGGGGGTCCTCCGTCACTCATCTGCCTAGTCACGGTCCCCGGAGCTTCCACCACCTGCCTATTTGCCGCCCCTTCCGGTCACCCCAGGCTTACCCCCCGGAGGGCTGGGCCGTGGCACTGGCTCCCCTAATACCGGTGCCTCG